>OY728138.1:407187640-416830140 GCA_963277665.1 Viscum album
GTATATTATAAATAATAAATAATAAATAATAAATAATAAATAATAAAGGAAACACATGAAAAAGTATGAAAAGATGTGATAAGGGATTAAAAATCATCAAAACGCATGAAAAAAGGATGGAGAAGCATATGAAGAATGAGGAATTAGAAAGAATGAGAACGCATGAAAACTCGTGACAACTCTAGAAAACTCCTTAATAATTCAACATAATCATCATAATAACCCACAAAAAACCATTGATAAAGATAACAAGTCATGGAAACCCAAATAAACAGTAATAAATGGAGTAACCGTTAAAACCCATCAAAACGGTCATAAAGAGACAAAAACATTGGACTCACATTAATGGAGATAACTTATGATCCGAGAGTCCGTTTTAGATCCACGACCTGTCAAATCAAATATTCTGAAACGATCTTCGACCTGAAAGGTGAAAGAGTCTGAATGGACAGGCGGATCGGAATTTACAACCATTTAAAAATAAGGTGACAGGGAACGGGTGCTAGAAACGAGGCATTGAAAAACATAACAAACCTGATACCCACTAAAAAGGTCATAACATATGATCTAGGAGTGCATGTGGGTACCGCGACCAGTCAAACTGAAGCTCATGGAACGAGCTATGATCTGGCAGGTGGAGGAGGCTGAACTGACAAGCGGATCAAAAGTGAGGTCCATTTGAAGATAAGTTCAATGGGACATCGGTGACGGAAATGGGGTTTTGGAGGATTTCAGAGGCGTTTTTGGCTTGGTGCATAGCTCTCTTCACTGGCTTCGATTTGATATGTGGTAGAGCCCAAACGGACACCCGGAGCGAAAGTTATGGCCATTTGAAGTTGGAAAACTTTTTTCAACTTTCTTATAACTCTAATATATTCCACACCTTAGACCGGCTCATGGTTTTGATTATATGTGCCTCTATATCTTTTCATGAGCTTCGATTTGACTGGTCGTGGCGCTTCAACGGACGCCCGGATCAAAAGTTATGGTCATTTTAATGATTTCAGGGTTTCTCGTGTTTTTTTATTTTTTCATTTCATTTCGCGGCGGTTTTACCGAAACCGCGGCTATTTCGTGGCGGTTTTTTAAAAAACCGCTGCCAATCCTCGAATAAAATAAAAAAAATAAAAAAAATAATTAAATAAATTTTTTTTGGAAAATCGCGGCGGTTTTTTCGCAGCGGTTTTTAAACCGCCGCGAATTGGCAGCCCGAAACGCGTTTAGCGGCAGTTTTAAAAACCGCTGCAAAAAAACCACTGCTAGACGGCCGTTTTCTTGTAGTGAATCATGATTTTGCTTTAGGAAGTCTATGTACCGTTGCTGCTCCTCAAGGGACATGGCGGCATTGATCAATGTGGGACACAGATCTACCTTACTACCAAGGTTCACCTTAACTAGTTCATCGACCGTGGTGTAGACACCTTATTCAAATGTGGAAGGAGCGTCCTCCAAATAATAATCTTCACTTGAAGAGGAGGGATCTCCAGCGGGATAAGCTTCTTCTGGGTCGACAGCCCCCTGTGAGAGGCTGGTGCCAGCCTGGGCGGTAGTGGACAGTATATCGGGAGATTCACATGCTGCCGAAACCTTATCAATGAAGATTTTTGATCTGATCCTGTCTGGTCTTCAGCCGCAGGGGCCACACTTGTTGATATCAAAGCAATAGTAGCACATCAGCTTGATCCAGTTAATTCAAGCCCAATGAAACAGGCAGGTATGATGTACTGTCGGTGCCATGGGGAGGATATCCCAATATCGAATGTGGGTAGAAGGCTCCAGGATCACATGAGCCTAATTTGAGTATGAGTATGATGTGATCTTCCGAAGTCACATAGACATGTGAATATGCCTCCCATTGTACCTGAGACAACAAAACAATTCCCCATGTCAGGGGGCGTGGCCTCCAATCGATGCATCGGGAAGACGTAGGCGTCATCCAGACCTGCCCGGGGTCAACTGCAACAGTGACGGGTTCAACCTCACTGGCCTAAATCTACATTTCCTTTCTCTTGTAGTATTTTAATTCTTTGTATCGGGCTTCAAAAGAGGAATGAGGAGACGTGTTACCTTGGATCATGCCCACTCGACCGTAGAGGGAGTAATTGTGCCACTAGGGATACGATGAGGGAACCGCCACATGTAGGTGGAACCATGGTCTTCCCATTAATGTGTTATACACGGTTTCATGGAATACAACCATAATCTCCATGCTGAAAACTGGGACCCTGAACAGCGTCTTCAAATGGATCTTGTCGACTGGGGTCTCCTCTGTCCGATCGTATCCTTGGATCTTCTGGTTAGAGGGAGTAAAGACATCCTCAGATAACCCCAGCTTCCGCAATGTCTGAGCTAGGATTAGATTAATCCTGGAGCTTGTATCAACAAGACAGCGGAGATTCTCTATGTCGTTGAATTTAATGGTAATGTATAGTGGGAGAATGTACACCCATATGGGAGAACCTTCATCTTCTTTGGAGAATGAAATGATGCCTGGCATTCACCATTCTCTATCACCTCTCCATGAAAGGCTTCTGCAGCTACTACTTCTATTTCAAACTAGAGTGGGATTCATAAATCCTCAGTGAGGGCCTCACGCATATCTGGAGATAAGAGAAGGGCCTCAAGGATGGAAAGACTTTCTGGGATGCTGGAAAGATGTTTGAGAATATCATACTTCTATGCCAGCCATTAGGTTCTGCTTGCAGGAGGACGCACCGCGACATAAATTATGGCGGGCCTTGCTGGCTAGACTGGCAGTTTGCTGGCGGTGGAAATGTGTGGCTTCTCACTAGTCAAAGCATGCAAATTGACTACTGTTCCAGGGCCAGCTGGCTGAGATCGGTCTGCGGTGGAGCGTGGTTGATCACAGCGAGGTCTCGGTGACTCTGCTTGGTCTAGTTGCACAAACAGCGGTGGAGGCGGGCTTGATGGCACCAGATGAGGAGGTTGCGCATGCTGAGCTCTGCATTGGGCCTGCTGTCTAGTTTCAGTAGCGTGCATAGCCTGGTTGGAGGTGTCAACTGATGTTCCTTGATGACACACGTAGTCGCGTCTCTGCCGATGCTGGCGTCGGTTCGAGACGTTAGAGAGGTCCGCTTGGTGCTCCCCATCGTCGGGAGTCATGTAGGTGTTTAACGGATCCACGATGTTAACCGAAGCATACCCTTGACTATCACATGAAGATTTATCCAATACTAGGAAGATTATTAGAGGAATTCCCATCTGTGGGGGAAAGAATTCGCCGAGTTTACGGTAAGCCGATGGCATTGGAGGGGCGCGTTGCTTTCCCTTGCACCAGCGATGCCTGCTCTTCTGGGAGGAGACCAGATGAGATGATGATTTAGAAGTGGCGGATGCATCCTTTGAAGGCTTCGTCTGATTTAGGCATGCACGAATGATACCATGGGCATGAGTGACTGTTTTGTGAGCCATCCATTCATCATAATTCTAGGAACCACTATTAGAAACCTGCTTCTACTCACCCTCGCTGTCGCTGCTGTAGTCAGGCCTTACGACAACGCATGCCACTTGTGTCGGGGCCGAGCCCAACCTGACTATGTTGTTATCAACCTGGTCTTGAATCTAGTATTTGAACACATATAATTTCTTGAGAGTGTTCCCCAAGATCCAATGATAGGGGTAGTAGTTGGGGAGATCAATGATATTCACCTCTTCTGGCCTTCTGCACTCAGGAAAACCCACAATCCCCAATTCCAAGGCACTACAGAAATAGTCAGGGACCTGATTCTCACTGAACGACTAGGTCTGGTTTCTTCTGTCTGAAAAGGGGGGCCTTAGAGCCTAGACATGACGATGTGATGGAGGAGCCTTTCGAGATGGCATAGCCTGATTGTCCGGCCTTGGCGGTGGCGGCACATTTCACAGGGGCACCTGCCGATTTTGAGGTGGACACTGCTGGGCTGGAGACTACACCTGTGGTGGAGGGCCTCTGTAAGGATGTAGAGGCAGCGCCACTGGTAATAACTCTATCTGTCTGGGGGCCTCTATTTGGGCCACCACAGTGGGCTTGGCTCTGACAGCCTTTCTCGTGGGAATTGTGGGAGGAAACGGACGCGCTTGGCTGGCCTATTGCAGAGCTTCCTCTAGGCGCTGAGCCTTATCAAAGAAGTCGTGGAATCCTTCAGGGTAGTTCTGGGTGATCAGAGAGGTAACATGTTCCATATTTACATTTCCTATGCACATCTTTATTAATTTCTCCTGAGTCAGTGGAATGTCACGGGAGTATGTAAGCCCTTTCCACTAGGCGATAAATTTTGCGACATGCTCATCGGGCCTTTGATTTCACTTGAGGAGGTATACGATTCCCGTTTTCTTCTTGGTGGAGTTGAAATAGTATAGGAATTTTATGTGAAGGTCCTCCCAACTAGTTACAGATCCGATGGGGAGGTGGTTTTTCCAGACAAACATAGGCCCCTCTATTTTATGAACAAAACTGTGGACCTTGGCCGCCTTCTACTGCGCTGGAGTCCCTAACATGGACCCACACCTTGAGTTGAAGTGGGAATGTACTGCGGTGGGTGCCCCGTCCCGTTAAAGAGAGAGAAGGTGGGATTTATGAAACCCGAAGGTGCCGGCCTATCATCCACCCATGCTAGATATGGTTTTCAATCAGGTGGGAGTGCCACTTTTCATGTTTCCAGCACCTCAAGGCGAGCAATGAATGTCATCATTGGATCATCGGGGCGGGGGTCCATGTCATGATGGGGATCCCTAACCACAACTGTGTTGGCAGGTTCTTCAACATGATTAGGAAGCTTAGTGGCTCGTGGAGCGACTAGTGGAGTGACCTATGGGGCATCATGGGCAACCCGAGATGGGTTCGTTGGATTGTCACTCCGTTACGAAGGGTTTGGCGAGACATATTGTGCCCTCATGCTGTAAGTTCTGGATTCCACCTTGTCTGTGTGGGTAGGATGGTCAGGGTCACCTAGATGAAGCTCGCTGAGGGGATGCTGTTTCTTCCCCTGATGCCCTAGCATAGGATTGTTGTATTCTGGCCGTCGATCTGCAATGCATTTAGCGAGTAGGTCATTGAACAACTTGTTCTGATCAGATAGTTGTTGGAGCAATTTGACCTTCTCAGGTCCTCCTCCATCTTCTACACTAAGGTAGACAGGTCGGACAATTTGGTAGCTCCGAGGTTCTCTTTACCCTTATTGTGATTTCGGCCAACGACCAATGCCTCGGTGGGCGCAGGTATCCCCAACAGATTCCTCTACTGATGACTAACTCTTCCCAATGGATCCAGTAGTGCTGGGACACCCTCAGGGGGTAAGTCCCTGTCAAGAAGCTCCAGCTCATTCTCCCCATCCACCATGTCGTCCAGGTTGACTGTGACTCTTCATGGTGGCACATCCTCAATATCGTCGAGCGAGTCGGGTTGCCATTGGATAGAACTAAAGATGAGGGAAGTTTACTACCCCAACCACATATTTTCATGTGGGGGTGGGGGGAATACTTCTTGATAATCTTGAGGATTATCTTGAAACTCTGACCGCATTACTGTTGGAGGTCCTTACGATGACCTGGTGACTCGGGGTGCTGTACAATAGGGAGTTCGAGCAAATCAACTAGAAGGAATTGCTCGCTGGTGTCTTCAAAATGTGCTTGGCTCCAGGGATAAACCACTCACTGAATATGAAGGTGATAGTTCATCACCCATAGGGTTTGGAGGAAACATTCAACTTCCTCTGAAGCGATAGATTCTGGTAAGAGAAAATTTGGCACTAACACGAGCCAAAATATCTAGGGGAAGTGGTCCGCTACGAGGATGTTCCATAAGCTCCTTAACTCGGATTCAAGGTCTATCCCTTTATTTCCCTATTCATAAACTGAGGGTGGATAAGGAACTGGTAAAGGTACTGAGGTAGACTGCTGGGATGTCAGGCTGGTTGGTGAAGAGTACGAAGAACTAGCTGACTGGCCGCCAAATCTCGGGATGTCCCCTGAAGAGTGTAGCGACCTAGCCACCACATCACAATAAGATGGTCTGATAGCCGCAGTTCCTGGTGTAGGGGCTAGGGCCACTGGTGATAGGTCATGTTGCTACTCGCCCGCCATTGGTCCTCAGAATTCCTCTCCATGATCTCTAGTCGATGTAGAGATCTCTTCGGGTGACGAAAGTGGTGATTTCATGAATGTAACCAGTGGGGTTTCCAAATAATAATCCTCTACGATATACCTAGGGAGGGATGTTGGAATCCAATGTACCTCATTTTCCGGGAGTTCTAGGATGATGCGACTTATTCCTACCCTAGTCCTTGACTCAGATGAGTGAGGGGAGGGTTCCCGCTCTGAGTCGTACTCCACTTCAGAGTCTGAGAAGCAGACTAGTTTGATCTCTGTCCGGACCTTCCTATAATTATTTATATGGCAGAGACAACCTGCCTTCTTTCGCATGAGTGGCTCCTCAGGACATTGTAGATTTCTGACACGAGGTCCATCGATTTCACTGGTGATGGGGCGGAGAGGGATTCCACCTGAGTAAGCAGGGGTGCAAGGATCACTGGGACCGATGTCGAAGTGGACATGGAGAGGACTTCCATGGGTAGTGATGGAGTGGGTAAGACCCCTGCTGGAACTGGAAAGAGCATGAGGAGGACCTCCTTTCTAGTTTCCCCTGATGACCTCAGTATGAGTAGGGTCCTTGTACTGGGCTAGCTGAACACGGGTAGGACCTCTATGTCGGGTGTGGGTGGAGTGAGGATGGCCTTCACCCCTATAGTTAATTAGGTGAGGAGTACTTTAATTATCTTATAAGATGATTCGGAGAGGACCCCCACATTGAAGAGAGATCAGATGTGCAACGTCCCCACACTGGCGGGCGAGGGTAGGAGGAATGACTCCATACCCGGTGTAGGGCGCATTGGAGTGACTTATGTGGTGAGCATCACTGCCGCGAGGAGGACCCTCATTTGGGTTGAAGGTGGTTGGGGGAAGACCTTCATGCCGATCCTGGAAGTGGTGAAGTCCACCATTCTCCATGGTAGAGGTTCAGGGAGGACCTCCGCACTGGGTGGCATCACTGCGGGTTAGTCCATGGTGGGCGCTGCCTGTGACGGCGACAAAGATAGCCGACCCAGCCTACCCATGGGGCGGTTGGGGCCACGATCTAGGTCGGGTGTATATGTTCCTCTACTCAGCAAATACAGGGAGCTGATAATATTCTTCAGTGGTGGTTCGGGCCATAGTAGTTGCAGACATTGACGCCCCTTGGCGGGCGTCCTCTTCAGCTTGCGCCCAACGCGGGCATCGGTTTGGACGGACCAGAGCCAGTGGAATAGGCACATGGCTTACCTAATCCTTGTAGAGTAAGACTAGGCAGCGGCACTGACGCGGCTAGGTGGGAGCCCTCAATAGGATCCCCTGGAATGAGACTCTGACCAGGCTGGCCAAGACATCACCTACCTCGTCAGCGTAGGGTAGGGAGTCATCGAAGCGTTCTGGGGAGAGACTCCCGAAACTATTATATGTCAGCGTGGGGAGTAGAGGTCCCCCACGCAGCCCTCGGGGGTGGCATTGACGATGAGGCACAGACACCTCCAAATTCAAGCGGGGCATATCCCATGTCGGGATAATACCCTACACCTCGTAATGGCGCACGAGGTCGTTGATCACCCTTCATTGGATGACCTCAGATGGGGAGATGGGGTGTGGGTTCCCCATGGTCGTGGATGTAGAGTCCATCATGGAAGAGGTTGAGCCACATGGGACTACCGCATTGGTGTTACCCCAGCCCCACCATCCTTGGGCAAGCGATGATTACATCCCAAATGCAACAACTTGATTCCTTAAGAGTAGGGATATTAACTTATGAGTGCTGAAATGAAAATGAATTTACAACCAGATCCCTAGTGTCATCTCATCTTCCATGACCGGTAAGAGGAGTCCATGTTGATAACATCATAGATCGAGATGTCCAACGTTCCACTACCCCCACATCTGGTGAGTTTCACGCTAGGCTCGCTATTTTCTTAGCAAGACCTGGTGCCTGATAACTGGATCCGGGGACACGCTAATCCATTAATGCCTCGAGCTCTAATAATCTCCTTATTGAGGAGAATAATTTCACACAGGGTTCACAATTTCTGTTTTCGACGCTTTCTCCAGGGCGCATGCATCCGTCTATGGAGGACACACAGTTGTTGCCCCGCAATCCCACTTTCTAAAGGCGGGTAGCATATGACACTTATTTAGGGACATTGTCTCCATGATCGAAACATGATGTTGTGATGTCAGATCTTCCTTCTAGGTATTCCTCCTTGGAGCTCATTACCTAGTCTGTGTCTCTCTTATATATTTAAGATGTTGTTCGTGAAACTCTTTTGCGTTCCATATCTTCATGAACACTAGTTAATTACACTTCTTTTGTAGGGACATTACAAGGGTTCTGGTCAGGGATGAAACCTTCAGTCAGGGGAGTAGTCATGTTAGGCATCACTGGCGTGTCTAGGCAATGGGACACTGGTGATTATGAGTTTATTACCCTTATTATAGGGATTCTCGAGGGTGCGGAAGCTCGAGGAATCCCACATCAAATGTGAGGAATTAAATTCCATAGGCATGTATCTGAGGTTTGCCTCAGTTTCCCATGATTAAAACAGGGTATGCCGCAAGTTTAACATCACGCGGAGACAGATCAGACTACTGAGAATACTGATTAGAGAGGATCAGATTGGTGCATCCAATGGAGGGAACACCAATGTTGGGGTCAATGTGTGGTTGGCTTCCCAATTTCTATTAAACGGAATGGGGAATGTGGTGGCATGATCCCACCAAGATGTGGTAGCTCGGGTAAGAATCTGGATGGATGATGGAAGGTTCCATGAAGTGGATGGATAATGAGATGGGGTCGTTGTGATAATGATGGTGATGTTGGCCTTGAGTCAAAAATAGTCTTTCTAGGTATCCCCATGATAGGGAATCAAAGTCCACATAGTTCATCTGACGATGGATTACCACCAATTGGGGATTTTAATGGCTAACCGTAGGATGGGGTTACAATGTCTTACTACTTGATGGGGTCGCCATGGCTTACCACTGGATAAGGGTGTCGACGACTTGCTGTTTGAATGGGGTTGACAATGGCTTACTGCTGAATGGTTTCGTGATGTCTTACCGCTGGATTGTGGTGTCAACGACTTGCCGTTGAATGGAGTTGACAACGGATTACCACTAAACAGGGTCACAATGACTTAGCGTTGGATAGGTTGTCAATGTCTTACCTTAGAATGGGGCTGACAATAGAATACCACTGAATGAGGTCACAAATGCTTACCGCTGGATAGGGTGGAAATGGCTTATCGCTGATTGAGGTCCATAGTTTAACATCATGCAGGACGGGGGAAAACTAACGTAAAGGTGTTCAGAACTGCTGGGTGTTGGGCTTGAACCTCATGGAGGCTTCCTACATACCTTACCATAGCATGGATCCAAGTCCACGTTGTTCGGAATGGGGGAATTTGGGGGTTACCCTATGATGAAGCCTATGTTGTTGGTGAACTGATGTAAAGGTGGTCAGAGTGACCTATGGGTGGTGGGATTGAACCTCCGAGAGGATTCCTATGTACCTTTCTATGGGAAGGATCAAAGTCCTTGTAGTATGGAATGGGTGTGGGGCTTACACTCTAGGAAACCCAAAGGTTTTGGTGAACTGACGTGAAGGTGGTTTGGAGTGACATTGAACCTCAGGGAGGCTTCCTACGTAGATTTTTTTTGGCAAGGATCAAATTATTCATAGTTCGGAATAGGTGTGGGGCTTACACTCTAGGATGCCCAAGGTGTTGGTGAACCAATGTGAAGGGTTTTAGAGCGACCAATGGGTGGGGGGCTTGAGCCTTATGGAGGCTTCCTCTGTACATCACATTGGCCAGGATCAAAGACCTCATAGTTCAGGTATGGAGAAACGACATGAAGGGGGTCAGAGTGACCAATGGGTGGTGGGCTTGAACCTCAGGGAGGCTTAATACATACCTAAATTTTTCAAGGTTCAACGACCTCATAGTTCAGGTATGGAGAACTGATGTGAAGTGGGTTGGAGTGACTAATGGGTGGTGGAACTGATCCTCAAAGAGGCTTCCTAGGTTCCTTGCCTTGGTAAGCATCAAAGTCTGCGTAGTTCGGAATGGGTGTAGGGATTACCCTCTAGGCTTCACAAGGTGTTGGTCATGGTTGGTGCTTGATCAAAGCCCACGTGAGTCATACTCAGTGTTAGAAACAAGAGTCCGCAAAGACATGATGATCATGTCGCAAATGGTGCATCCGTGAGAAGTGGACTGGGGCTTACACATAGTTAGTGGCCCAAATAGGAAACATGGGTTTACACGTGGTCCACAACCCAGATAGGAAATATGGGCCTACACCTGCTAGGCATACCAAGACTGAATATTGGGACTTACTTCAGGGTGGATGCCCGAATGGTGACAATTCCCAGCAGAAGAGGGACTTGGCACCCAGGTATAGAGGAAGAGCAGGAATGCTACATCCTGCAAAGAAATCTAGGAGCATACACCAGGGTGGTAGCCCTTTCCCCATGGACAGACGCCACTCAGATAAAGAGGATCTCATTCCATGTGAGGAATGATCACACTCCTGTGGAGATCAGTGGGCGTATAGAATGTCCACGGTGGGGGAACCCCACATCTGACGCATGAGGCGTGGTCAAAGTTTAACGTCTTTTGCTGGGGATGATGGTGCTTGGCAGTTTAACGTCCTACATCTCGGACGAGGTGGCTTCACTTTGCACCCCTAGGACTTACAAAACTAGTACCCTATACACCATGGTGAAGAGAAGGGATATGCAATGCCTTGGCTAGGGGGTGTTATGGAGTGAAACATTGGGGGTCCACGTTATCGAGGCTATGCGAAGAAGAAATGGCTGTTAGCATGTGTATGTGAAGGAGAATGAGGCGAAGCAACACAATGGGAAGTATCAACCATGGGACCTTGAAATTGCATCATGAAAACCTGAAGGTACGCATGGGAAAAAGAGTTACAGGGTCCATAGGTTCATAGGTAGAAGCCTCGTGAAGCTCTGGTGCCCCATTAAGTGGTGGGACTCCACGAATGGATGTGCATCGCGAATTGGATTTGACTAGGCCAGAGATAGGGCATAGGTTCATATGGGAGGATCTTCGCTAAGTGGAAGGGAATTCGTGAAGCAATGCCTCATGAAGAAGGGGTGCCTCGTGATGCATTACATTGCGAAGTACTGTACTTCGCGATGCAGAGTGAGCCGGCCTTGGCACTTGGGTTACATATGTAACACCCGATACTTTTATGTTATATAAATCAGGAAAGGAATCTTTTTCTACACAACACTTTCTTGGCTTGCTTTACACGAAATTGCGACCTTCCTCGATAGCTTGCGTCGTACGCAATACCGAGTTTCACTAAACAACGATATGCTATTAAAATATTATTAAAACTAGCAGTTATGAATAGTAATAACCACTTTTTGAAATTTTATAAATTTTATTTTTCAAAATGGAGTACATTTTTGGATTCAGAATATCGAAATTAGCCTAGGATGAAATTTTGGTATTTTTCTGAAAACATTCAATTTTTGATGAATGGTGAAACCACTAAGTGGTAGTTAAAAAAACTGAATTTTTCATAAAACCTAATTTTACCGCTTCTATGAGTGGAATTTCAAAAATCCGAGAGACACGGTTGATGTCAGTAAGTAAAATGTGGTTCAATGAGATAAAAATAATTTTTTGGTGAATAGTAACTTTTTACTTTTTTTTACCACGGTTAAAAGTAAATAAGGTAATTAAGGGTAATGATGATATTATTATTACCCTAACACATGTCCTAATTCTATTGGATAAGTTTAATTCGACCAAAAAAAATCTTAGGAATAAAATATGACCATTTAGGCCCGCTTGGATTAGATTAGGACATTTATTATTAATTTATTTAAAAAAGGGTTAAAATAGTTAAAATCAATGTTTAATAAGTAAATAATTTTTAATATGGGGTTATACATAAGATAAATTCGACTATAAATATTCATTAGAAAGCTAAAAATATTTCCTACATAATGGTATTTTATTAGAAATTTTTAGACATTAAATAGTTTAATTTATTTATGACACAATGATGATGCAGTAATTATCTTAGTATTGAAATATTGAAATAATTGATGTTATAAACACAAAAATAAATGAAATTTGAGACTTTTTATTAATACCACTAATTTAATAGGTTAATATGCCATGTTAGTATTGATTTAATTAACTTGGTTCGAACTAATAATTCTGTTATGATTTTCACAAAAATCAATTACTAAATAGTGTCAAAATTGACATAAAATAGTTTATAAAACAAATATTATATTGGTAATTGTTATTTTATTCCTAAAAAATCTAAGGTTCGGCCAAATGACTTAGATAAGGTTTTATATATTAATAATAAACAACTTGGGGTTCTTTTGGCTGCTTATAGTAAGTTTATTAACCTTATAGTATAAGAACACAAGAAGACACGGTAAAAGTAAAATTATTTAACTTAATGTTAAATCTAAATAATAAGGTTAAAATAGGATCCTAAACTTGTCTAAATTCTATTGGATGAGAGTATTTCGACCCATCCCCACCTTAGCTTCGAAATATATCAATTTCGAGCTATTTAAAACCGAACATTACTTTATAATAAAATAATATTTTTAGTTTTCCCAAAGGTGACCCTCTCCTCCCTTATAAATGGTCACCTCCTCCCCCTCTTCCTCACACCACTTTGAGCCTTCAAGCTCGGCCAACCCCTGGAAATTCCTCCTCTCCACTTCCCTAGAGACATCCTAGAGGTCCAGGTCTTCTTAAAAGACCAATTTTAGTGCCCTAAAAGAAGGTCTCAAAGAAACACTTCAAAGAAGAGGTAATGTCCGTTACCGATTCTTTCATTTTATTTCTTCTTCCACTTCTTCTTTTTAGGTTGTTTCATTATGAAGAAATAACATCAGTATCAATCATATACGGATATGTTATTATAAGTATGAAACAACCCTATTTCACCATCTATCCATCCTACGGAAAAAGAAATCACCGCGCGTGCGTACATACAAAATACTGTCTCCACGCCGTGGTGTAATCTATTTTCCACCACCACCTTACTTGGATGGGTATAATGGTGTAAATAATGACTATATATAACTATTATAAAGTGATATTGATTCTGAAATAGTATAAATATACTCCAATACAATTCCACGATCATAGGAACGACATCATCACTCGTGCGTACGTACGGAATACCGTCTCCACGATGTGATGCGACTCGTTCTACATGATCTTCATTTAATATTGATTATATAAATCAATTGAATGAATGAATATGATATATATTACACTAATACCATTCTGGAAATGAGGTATCTATAACCTAAAGAGAAGAATAAGAATTTATTCGACAAAACACGCATAAGAACAAAAAGTTATAAACACCCGAATAACAAGTAGCAATGAAATATTACTACTAAGAAGCTAAGAATATGACCATATATGATATCATAAAAATAAGTATGATTCTGGAATAAGTAAATAACATTATATAAATCATTATACAGGAGGTTCAGACACTTACAAAGCAAGTCGGACCAAAGGTAAGGGAAATATCACAATCTCATTTTTATCCGAGATTGTTTATACTTTGGTATTTACTAGGGTGTATTTTATCATCCACATCCATGTTCCCTCAATATGTAATATTGTTTCCATCCACTTACAATAGTTTAAATCCAATTTTACCCTTCGGTGAGTTTTTAGTAAAGAATATGAAAGGAATCATTGGTCATTTTTCATACGAGGTACTTTTTGACTTTTCCGAAAAAAGTACGAAGAATGTTTTTTTTAACTTATACAGCATGAATGGATTTTTAAAACATTATTTCCAAGAAGATTCCTTTACATGTTTTCAAGATTATTTTTAATCAACTTCTTTTTGTATGACATGTTAAGAAAGGAAAAGTGTTTTTGAAGAATAAAGGATATTTTACTCAAGAATGGAGTTCAAGTGTTTTATCAAAATTATTTTCCATCTAAAATAATAAAGGGTTCTGTTTTTATCCCTATTATTACATTGATTTGATTATGTTGTGATGGAATTATTTTTATGAATTGTTTTATGATGTCATGATGTTTAAGATTCCCATTTGTATTACATGGGTTATGCAATGATGTATGATTTATGATTTTGTGGCACACATAAGAATTGTATCATTATGAGATGGGTGGGACCTATATCTCCCTCCAATGTATTGGTTAAAGATTTTATATCTCATGAGATAGACATGGATGGAACGGTAGGTTATACCGGTTCAGTGAAACAGGACTGAAACGAGGGTGACTCGGTTCAGAAAGGGGCTTTGTCCACTAAGATAGTCTTGGAAATGAGTCTTGACTAACAAGAAATGATTCTCTATGATTATGTGTGTAAGGCACAAAGTTTCATGTTTTAAGTTATTATTATTATGATTACATTTCACTTCCATGATTTATCCCATGTTATGAAATTATGATCTCTTTTGCAGGTTAAGATTTCCAAAAGTTATGTGCTTGTGTATACGATGTGATTGATATTTCTTTTGTTTACCCTTACTGAGCATTTGAGCTCACCCTTTTGTATGTTTTCTTTCCCCAGGTCAGGAATAATGTTATTAAGTAGGATATGCCAAAAAGGGACTCTAGATATGATGAAATAAGTGGGAGGCAAAGTTGATGCTTTATGAACCAGTTGTTTATGTCTCCCAGTTTCTAAAGACACTATACCTATACGGTCCTTTCGTGGTTTTTGTTATATGTTCTAATAAGTATGCTTCAATTTTGAAGTATTAACAATGTATGTAAAGTATGGGTCGTTATAGTTGGTATCAGAGGAAAGGTATAGTCAACCTTTGGAAACTAGGATGTGAAAGACTTAGTAAGAACCCTAAGGATAAGTCTAAGCATAGAACACAATATTAGTGTTTTAGAAATGGCCATGAATAACCTAGGATAAGACCTTAAGTGTGAAATTTTATTCTTGAGTATGTGGTTTTCCTATTATAATTAGTGTTGCTCACACTATTCTTCTTGGTTTTAGTCAATGGCTCGAACCTGAAGGAATCGTGTTAATGCGGAATGCGACGGGCAAAGCAATGATTGTCCCCCTGAGAAATCAAACGTTATGGGAGCTGGAATGAAAAATCTTATAGCCATGCTCACACAACTTTCTCAAGCTATGAATCATGCAGGACTTCCAAACGAGCAAAGGAAGGAGCAACATTCGGTTGAATCCTTCATGAGGCAGCGTCCACCTTCTTTCAGCGGGTCTACTGATCCATTAGTTGCTGAACAATGGATTAGTACTACTGAAAAGATATTTCCAGTTCTTCAATGTTCTGAACATGATAAAGTCATCCTAGCAGTGTATCGTTTGGAAGGAGATGTTGATCAATGGTGGAATCTAATTAAGAATATGAGGCAAAGGGATGAAATTGAGTCCATGGAATGGGACGAGTTCAAGAACTTATTTTTCAATAAGTACTTCCCTCGTATTCTCTGAACAAATATGGAGAAAGAGTTTCTTGAACTGAAGCAAAAGGATGATGAATCTGTTGGTACCTATGAAGCAAATTTTACAAGACTTCCAAGGTACGCTTCTGGTATTATTATCCAACCTGGGAGTAAGATCGATCGATTCTTTAGTGGCTTAAAACCAAGTCTTCGAAGGGCGTTAGCCATAAGGGACTTCAATAGCTACGAGGTAATCGTTCGATGTGCTCTCAAAGTCGAGATGGAGATTGGAGTAACCCATCAGTCATACGGGTTTGATAAGAAGTGGAAAATGGAATTCAAAGGAAAATCTAAAGAGCCCACTAAAAAGAAGATGAGCTTTCCCTTATGCTCAAAAAGTAGAAAGTAACATGGAGGGAGTTGTATTAAAGGGACAAGTAAATGTTTCAAATGTGGAAAGGAAGGTCATCGGGAATTTGAATGCCGTGATGATGGGAAGAAGATGTCTAATGATGCAAACAAAGGAAGGGATACACAGAATGAACCTACTACACTTCAATGTTTCAAGTGCAAGGAGATGGGGCATTATGCCAATAAATGCCCTAATCCAAGGGTTGATGATGATGGTCAATGTCAACAAACTCTTAAGGCTAAAGACAAGGGAAAGTCACGTGCAATTTCTATCAGCGATGTGGAGTACGATAACGATGTGGTGAAAGGTACACTTACCATCCACTCTAAAGTAGCAAATGTTTTATTTGATTCTGGATCCACCCACTCTTTTATTTCTGAATAATTTTCTAAGGGTATCACCATATTACCTCAACAATTAGATGTTGAGTTAGCTGTGACAACACCTAATGGCACAACAGTCGCATCAAAGGTTTATAATTCTTCTCCGATCAAAGTTTGTGGGAAAGTGCTTCCTGAAAATTTTGTGATCCTTCCTATAGTGGAATTTGATGTGATTCTTGGCATGGATTGGATTTCATTATATAGAGCTCATATCAATTTTCAAATAAGGGAAGTCACATTTCATATTCCAGATCAATCTATGATCGTCTATCAATGCAAGGATGAACATAACCTTCCAGTGGAAATTTCTTCCATCTTATGGGTCTTGATTCCACTAAATGAAGGTTATTTATCTCAAATGGTTAGTGAGAAACTCACGATTAAGAATATTCCCATTGTACGAGAGTTTGATGATGTCTTTCCAGAGGAATTACTGGGTCTTCCACCAAATCGTGAAGTTGAGTTTTCAATAGAACTCGTACCGGGTGCTTTGCCTATTTCAAAGACACCTTATAGAATGGCCCCAATTGAGTTGTAGGAATTGAAGAAGCAACTCCAAGAGAATCTTGATAAGGGATTCATAGGCCCTAGTGCATCACCTTGGGGAGCACCTGTTCTATTTGTTAAGAAGAAAGATGTATCAATGAGACTCTGCATTGATTATCGAGAACTTAACCAGATCACTATCAAGAAAAAATATCCTCTCCCACGCATTGATGACTTATTTGACCAACTACGCGGAGCTCAATACTTTTCCAAGATTGATCTTTGTTCAGGGTATCATCAATTAAGGGTCAAAAGGGAGGATATACCAAAGACGGCTTTCCGTACACGGTATGGACACTATGAATTTATAGTGATGCCATTTGGTCTTACTAATGCCCCTACTATCTTCATGGATCTGATTAATAGAGTCTTTAGAGACTATCTTGATCAATTTGTGGTAGTCTTTATAGACGATATTCTTGTCTATTCAAAGAGCAAGGAAGAACATGAAGATCACTTTAGAATTATATTGAAGGCCCTGAGAAAGGAGAATCTTTATGCCAAATTTACCAAGTGTGAATTTTGGCTTCAAAAAGTTGCATTTTTGGGTCACATAATCACAAAAGAGGGGATATCTATGGATCCAGCAAAAACAGAGGTTATCGAAAGATGGTCGAGACCAACAACAGTAACTGAGATCCGAAGTTTTCTTGGTTTGGCTGGATATTATCGACGTTTTGTGAATGATTTTTCATGATTATCTAATCCACTCACCAAGTTGACTCGGAAAGGAGTTAAGTTTGTCTGGACGGAGGAATGTGAAGAGAATTTCAAGGAGTTGAAAAGAAGTTTATCCATTGCACCTGTGCTCACACTGCCTTGTAGTGGAGAAAGGTTTGTGATCTACAGTGATGCATCCAGGAAGGGATTGGGGTGTGTTCTTATGAAAAATGATATGGTGATAGCTTATGCCTCACGATAGTTGAAAATCCATGAGCAGAATTACCCAACACATGATTTGGAGTTAGCTGTGGTAATCTTTGCATTAAAGATTTGGAGGCATTACCTTTATGGTGAAAGGTGTGATATTTATACTGATCATAAAAGTTTAAAGTATATTTTCACACAAAAAGAGCTGAATATGCGTCAAAGAAGATGGTTGGAGCTGATTAAGGATTATGACTGCTCAATCCATTACCACCCTGGGAAAGCAAACAAGGTGGCAGATGCATTAAGTCGACAAGACCATGCTAGTTTATCCATGATTAGGATCACAAAAGATCCAATATTTATGGATTTACAAAGGATGGATCTTGGAATTATAATGGAAGGGGAAAAATCTTATCTTTCTCAAATGAATGTTCAACCATCTATACATGTGAAGATTAAAGAGGCACAGAAAGAAGATGTCGAGTTACAAAAGAAGGTGAGAAATTTTCCTGAATTAAACCTTGATTGTGATGGGATAATAAAGTTCTGGAATTGGTTTTGTGTTCCTCCCATCCCCGAATTAAAGAAGGAGCTGCTGGATGAGGCTCATAGTTCTTCATTCTCTATTCATCCTGGAAGCACGAAGATGTATAGGGACCTGAAAGAGTACTTCTGGTGGGATGGAATGAAAAGAGATGTTGCTGAATATGTCTCTCGATGCTTAGTTTGTCAACAAGTTAAAGCTGAGAGACAGAAGTCTAAGGGGATGTTACAACCATTACCCATACCCGAATGGAAATGGGAAAACATCAATATAGACTTTGTCATAGGACTTCCTAAAACATCCAAAGGCAATAATGCTATCTGGGTCATAGTTGATCATCTTACAAAGTCTGCACACTTCATTGCTATTAGAGAGGATTTCTCTCTGGATCACCTTGCCAGGATATATGTAAAGGAAGTGGTAAGATTTCATGGAGTAACACTTTCTATTATATCTGATCGGGATCCTAGATTTACCTCGAAGTTCTGGCGAAGTCTTCAGCATACTCTGGATACAGAGTTGAGTTTCAGCACTGCTTAACATCCTCAGACAGACGGTCTGTCTGAGAGAACAATTCAAACCCTAGAATATATGTTGAGAGCTTGCTCTATGGATTTCAAAGGAGGTTGGGATCAACACCTACCTTTGGTAGAATTTTCTTATAATAATAGCTTTCACTCCAGTATTCAGATGGCTCTTTATGAAGCTCTCTATGGAAAGAAATGCAGGACTCCAACTTGCTGGGATGAAGTTGGGGAAAGAAAGCTATTAGGACCTGATCTCATTGATGAAATGGAAGAAAATGTCAAATCTATTCAACAACACATAAGAGCAACTCAGAGTCGACAGAAAAGTTATGCTGACAACCGAAGAAAAGACCTAGAGTTTGAAGTGGGTGATAAAGTGTTCTTACGAATATCTCCCTGGAAGAGGGTTATGAGATTTGGAAAGAAGGGGAAGTTGAGCCCTAGATATATCGGTCCTTTCGAAATACTGGATCGTGTTGGGAAGGTAGCTTACCGATTGGCGCTTCCACCGAATCTCTCTCAAGTTCACGATGTGTTCCATGTATCTCTCCTGAGAAAGTACATACCTGATCCTTCACATGTACTCAGCTCAGAAGTTGTACCGCTAGAGCAAGATCTTTCTTATGAAGAACAACCGATAGAGATTCTGGATCGTAGCAAAAAAGTCCTACGAAACAAGACCACTCGATTGGTTAATGTTTTATGGGGGAACCACCAATTAGAAGAAGCTACATGGGAGCTTTAGGATATGATGAGGGAGAGGTATCCTCATCTGTATGTTACAAAGTGACGAATTTCGAGGGCGAAATTTATTTTAAGGGGGGTAGAATGTAACACCTGAGACTTTTATGTTATATAAATCAGCAAAGGAATCTTTTTCTACACAACACTTGCTTGGCTTGCTTTACATGAAATCGCGACCTTCCTCGATAGCTTGCGTTGTACGCAATACCGAGTTTCACTAAACAACGATATGCTATTAAAATATTATTAAAACTAGCCGTTATGAATAGTAATAACCAAATTTTGAAATTTTATAAATTTTATTTTTCAAAATGGACTACATTTTTGGATTCGGAATATCGAAATTAGCCTAGGGTGAAATTTTGGTATTTTTCTGAAAACTTTCAATTTTTGATGAATAGTGAAACCACTAAGTGGTAGTTAAAAAAACTGATTTTTTCATAAAACATAATTTTACCGCTTCTGTGAGTGGAATTTCAATAATCCGAGAGACACGGTTGATGTCAGTAAGTAAAATGTGGTTCAATGAGATGGAAATAATTTTTTGGTGAATAGTAACTTTTTACTTTTTTTTACCACGGTTAAAAGTAAATAAGGTAATTAACGGTAAAGATGATATTATTATTACCCTAACACATGTCCTAATTCTATTGGATAAGTTTAATTCGACCAAAAACAAACATAGGAATAAAATATGACCATTTAGGCCCACTTGGATTAGATTAGGACATTTATTATTAATTTATTTAAAGAAGGGTTAAAATAGTTAAAATCAAAGTTTAATAAGTAAGTAATTTTTAATATGGGGTTATACAGAAGATAAATTCGACTATAAATATTCATTAGAAAGCTAAAAAGATTTCCTACATAATGGTAGTTTATTTGTAATTTTTAGACATTAAATAATTTAATTTATTTATGACACAATGATGATGCAGTAATTATCATATTAATGAAATATTGACATAATTGATGTTATAAACACCAAAATAAATGAAATTTGAGACTTTTTATGAATCCCACTAATTTTATAGGTTATTATGACATGTTAGTATTGATTTAATTAACTTGGTTCGAACTAATAATTCTGTTATGATTTTCACAAAAATCAATTACTAAATAGTGTCAAAATTGACATAAAATAGTTTATAAAACAAATATTATATTGGTAATTATTTTTTTATTCCTAAAAAATATAAGGTTCGCCCAAATGGCTTAGATAAGGTTATATATATTAATAATAAACAACTTGGGGTTCGTTTGGCTGCTTATAGTAAGTTTATTAACATTATAGTATAAGAACACAAGAAGACACGGTAAAAGTAAAATTATGTAACTTAATGTTAAATCTAAATGATAAGGTTAAAATAGGAACCTAAACTTGTCTAAATTCTATTGGATGAGAGGATTTCGACCCATCCCTACCTTAGCTTTGAAATATATCAATTTTGAGCTATTTAAAACTGAACTTGACTTTATAATAAAATAATAGTTTTAGTTTTCCCAAAGGTGCCCCTCTCCTCCCTTATAAAAGGGCACCTCCTCCCCCTCTTCCTCACACCACTTTGAGCCTTCAAGCTTAGCCAACCCCTGCCAATTCCTCCTCTCCGCTTCCCTAGAAACATCCTAGTTGTCCTGGTCTTCTTAAAAGACCAATTTTAGTTCCCTAAAAGAAGGTCTCAAAGAAGCACTTCAAAGAAGAGGTAATGTCCGTTACCGATTCTTTCATTTTATTTCTTCTTCCACTTCTTCTTCTTAGGTTGTTTCATTATTAAGTAATAACATCAGTATCACTCATATACTGATATGTTATTATAAGTATGAAACAACCCTATTTCACCATCTATCCATCCTACGGAAAAAGAAATCACCGCGCGTGCGTACGTACGGAATACCGTCTCCACGCCGTGGTGTAATCTATTTTCCACCACCAACTTACTTGGATGGGTATAATGGTGTAAATAATTACTATATGTAACTATTATAAAGTGATATTGATTCTGAAATAGTATAAATATACTCCAATACAATTCCACGATCATAGGAACGATATCATCACTCGTGCGTACGTACGGAATACCGTCTCCACGATGTGATGCGACTCGTTCTACATGATCTTCATTTAGTAATGATTATATAAATGAATTGAATTAATGAATATGATATATATTACACTAATACCATTCTGGAAATGAGGTATCTGTAACCTAAAGAGAAGAATAAGAATTTATTCGACAAAACACGCATAAGAACAAAAAGTTATAAACACCCGAATAACAAGTAGCATTGATATATTACTACTAAGAAGCTAAGAATATGACCATATATGATATCATAAAAATAAGTATGATTCTTGAATAAGTCAATAAAATTATTTAAATCATTATACAGGAGGTTCAGACACTTACAAAGCAAGTCGGACCTAAGGTAAGGGAAATATCACAATCTCATTTTTATCCGAGATTGTTTATACTTTGGTATTTACTGGGGTGTATTTTATCATCCACATCCATGTTCCCTCAATATGTAATATTGTTTCCATCCACTTACAATAGTTTAAATCCAATTTTACCCTTCGGTGAGTTTTTAGTAATGAATATGAAAGGAATCTTTTGTCATTTTTCGTACGAGGTACTTTTTGACTTTTCCGACAAAAGTACGAAGAATGTTTTTTTAACTTATACGACATGAATGGATTTTTAAAACATTATTTCCAAGAAGATTCTTTTAAAAGTTTTCAAGATTATTTTTAATCAACTTCTTTTTGTACGACATGTTAAGAAAGGAAAAGTGTTTTTGAAGAAGAAAGGATATTTTCCTCAAGAATGGAGTTCAAGTGTTTTATCAAAATTATTTTCCATCTAAGATAATAAAGGGTTATGTTTTTATCCCTATTATTAAATTGATTTGATTATGTTGTGATGGAATTATTTTTATGAATTCCTCTATCTTATATGAATTGTTTTATGATGTCATGATGTTTAAGATTCCCATTTGTATTACATGGGTTATGAAATGATGTATGATTTATGATTTTGTGGCACACATAAGAATGGTATCATTATGAGATGGGTGGGACCTATATCTCCCTCCAATGCATTGGGTAAAGATTTTATATCTCATGAGATAGACATGGATGGAACGGTAGGTTATACCAGTTCAGTGAAACAGGACTGAAACGAGGGTGACTCGGTTCAGAAAGGGACTTTGTCCACTAAGATAGTCTTGGCAACGAGTCTTGACTAACAAGAAATGATTCTCTATGATTATGTGTGTATGCCACAAAGTTTCATGTTTTAAGTTATGATTATTGTAATTACATTTCACTGCCATGATTTATCCCATGTTATGAAATTATGATCTCTTTTACAGGTTAAGATTTCCAAAAGTTATGTGCTTGTGTATACGATGTGATTGATATTTCTTTTGTTTACCCTTACTGAGCATTTGAGCTCCCCCTTTTGTATGTTTTCTTTCCCCAGGTCAGGAAGAAGGTTATTAAGTAGGATATGCCAAAAAGGTACTCTAGATATGATGAAATAAGTGGGAGGCAATGTTGATGCTTTATGAACCAGTTGTTTATGTTTCCCAGTTTCTAAAGACACTATACCTATACGGTCCTTTCGTGGTTTTTGTTATATGTTGTAATAAGTATGCTTCAATTTTGAAGTATTAACAATGTATGTAAAGTATGGGTCGTTATAACATCCCATGGAGGGTGATTCGTGATGCGTAAGGGCTCCGTGAAGACCTGAGCCCCCTTGGGATCTCCTTCATTTGAGAAGGCCCATGGGCATTGTGAAAGGAATCCCTCTCAAAAGAGGGCCTCAATTAAGGCCCAGGGGGAGGTACTTCACCAAGAAAAAGTACATGGAGGAGCTCATTGTTTGCAGAGCAAGAGGTGCTTCGTGATTTGGGAGCTATGAAGGTGAAAGGTCAGAGCATCCGACCGTCGGGCTCGAGGGGAGCCTGGTATTTATAGTCAAGAGGTGCTACAAAGCAGGGCTTGTTCGGTGTGAAGACGAAACATGCCTCGCTGTGGGTCACAAACTTCAAAGGGGCTCGTGGAGCTATCTCGCCTCATTGCTTCGTAGCGGGTCACGAACGTCAAAGGGTCTCGCAAAGTAGTCCCGCCTCGTTACTTCACGGCTGGTCGTGAACGTCGAAGGGGCTCGCAGAGCTGTCCTGCATCATTGCTTCATGGTAGGTTGCAAACTTCAATGGGGTTCACGGAGAAGTCCCACCCCATTGCCTCACGGTGGGTAACGAACATCCACGGTGCTCGCAGAGTAGTCCCACCTCGTTGCTTCATGGATGGTCGCAAACGTCAAAGGGTATCACAGAGCTACCCCTTAACATTGCATTGAGGCGGGTCGTTAATGTCAAAGGGGCTCGCGGAGCTGTCCCACCTCGTTGGTTTTTGGATGTTCATGAAGGAGGCCTTGGGCGCTGGCCGCCGGGCTCTGGGAGCAACGTGATCTGTCTTTGAGAGACAGCCCCAATGCTTTCTGGATGTTCTGTTTGCCTCCAATTTTGGCATCAATAGTAGTGGGGCTACTCGTGAACCACCTGATGGTACTCACACCGTAAGAGGGCCCTACACTGAGGCATCATTGCTCGTTGGGCCATCATCATGTACTCTCTCTGGAATCCTAGTTGGATGTCTATGTGGTGGTATCCTGAAAGAAAATAGGTGATCCGCAGTCAATAAGTTATACCAGGTGAGCTAACTCAATGAAATCATAAGAAAACCATTTAAAAACACATCCAATTAGTGTTTTCCCACACTAAGTCTGAAAACAGAATTCAGTGTCTTCATGTATGGATACGTCGGCCACTACCCCAACACTGGATTCCCCAAACTAAAAACCACACTCATAACAATTAACACTATTTCCACATTTAAAATACACGAGTCCTAGTTTTTTGGTAGAACGAACTCCTCTAATACCACTTTTCCATGACCTATCCCTCGAGGCCCATGCCATGACAACCCCAAGCCCGCCTTCCATTGGCCAGAGGCTAGAATATAGAAACAGAAATGTGTATCCCTAAAATGGGAAGGTGTTTCCTTTAAACCTGTACTAATAAAGAATCCAAAAAACATAAAAAGAAGCAACCATGAAGTAAACTGTTGTGGTAAAAAGTGTACGTAAAGTATAGGGGATGGAATAAAAGACCAACTAGAAAGTAAAAGTATAAATGAAATGATAAAACTACTCATGGATCATCCACTATGGATCCAACCTAAAGGGTAGGTACAACTCATGATCAGTTGTCTTATGTCACATCACTTCTAATGATTCACCTCTGTGCACCATCTAGTCCTTTCTCCATCAGTCTCGATCAATGTTGTATTTTGTCTTCACAAGACACAATAAGGTGTGGGCATAGCCCATGAAAGGGTATGTATAAAAATACTTAGTTGGGACCCAAAAACCTCCCGAAGTCTCCTAGAGTTCCTCAATGGAAAAATCACAAAGAAAGACCTCAATCACCAAGAATGATGTAATCATCAACTCTACATAGTTATATGCACATTCATATACCTAAGTTATTGAAAGATACTCATCTTATTCATGAGGAAACTTAAGGCTCCACCTTTTAAGCCATTTTCTCAACTCATCCATAAAGGAAGAAGTCCACAAAGGTAACACCATGAAGGTAACACAACAAAGGAAACACCATGAAGGTGACTGTATAAAAAATGTAAAGACTCATCTCAAACAAGATATTAGTGATTTTTAGAAGTATAGATGATTATTCGTGTTTCTAGATCATCTTATTCAATCAAGAGGCACTATTGCTGACCATACGGAGTCTGACCTAAACATGATCGATATGTACTAACCCGTACTAACCCACACAGGATCAGTATGCATTGAACGACATAGGATCGATGAGATCTGAACCACACATGATCAGTAAGTTCTAACCCACAAAGGATCACTCGGTACTAACCTCTATATGATCGGTCTCCAAACTCCGCCTCACTGCCAGCCATTGGATTCCCTCACTAAGCATGCTTGATTCCGGGAGGATCCTCTCCTCAAGCCAATTGTCACACCTCAACTACCACAAAGCCCCATGAAGAAGTATTCCAAAGGACTGCCATGTTGAAAGGCTTCCAACGCGACAGACAAGACGTCAATCAGACACCCAGTCTATGACTTAGAAGCATTTTTGTTCCAAAGACCCAGTTGGATTTGGGTTCGATTAAACCCATTCATACTCCACCATTATCCAAAGAACAAATAGTGTATAAAAAAGGACTTTCTAGCTCCATGGGTCCCAGCACCACAGACGGTTCGTCCAATGCATGCGTGGATTTCACGTTATGGTTCTTTAGGTGAAACAAGGGCTGGGTGAGTTCGGGCCCAGTCTGATCCAGTTAGACCGACCATGCCCAACCCGGTTCGGGTTGAATCACCTGGTCCAGATCTGACATAGCCGGGCAGGGCTACAGTGGGCTCGGCCCACTGGGTTGCAGTCTAACCCAGCCCAAAGGGGGGTGCAGCCCGTCCCACAAGAGAACAACCTGCTGGGATCACACGGCCCGACACATGAAAGTGGGGCCCACTAGGCTCGCTTGGCGGAAACCGCTTTGGGGTGTGACCCGCTGGGAATGCACGGCCCATCCCACAGTGTGGTGTGACCTGCTAGGCATCCACAACCATCAGGAGTGGGGCCCTCCCTAGCCGAAACGGGGGGGAGTCCCCCAGTTTTCCCGAACGACCGAGCGGCCTTTCAGTTTCCTCCACAGTGGCAGCACCACATAACGCTGCCCCATCAACTGTGGGACCCATAGGGAGAAGCTCGAGCTGCTGTGACATCGGAGCTACAGCTACGCCGGTAGCGAACCGTTGCACGTCACTGCCTCCTCCTTCGGTTAGCTGATACAGGCTGCTTCATGTGTTCGCCATTGCTAAAAAGTCATAGACACCTTCTCCGGAAGCATGCATGGGTGCTCACCCTGCCTTCCTCAGCTGGCCGCTACTGGCCACCATGACTAAAGAGTCTCGGCCCACTCCTCCCGTGGAATGTGACATAGCGCTGCCGCCGTCACCCGTCGCGGCCTTCTTCCCCAGCGGTGTGCGATGGCACACCACCATCCTCTCCGCGACATTTCATTGTCAGCCTCCACCATCACCCCACATTATGGGTTTCGTCCAACCTAAATCAAATTATCGTGAAGAACACACCAAATTCCAATAAGAGGAAGAGGGTTTGGGCCTTGTTTTTTTGGACAGTTCCCTCCACCTTAGCTTGATAGAAAAGGGTAGTATAATCAAAAATTATTTTAAGGCTAAACCAAATAAAAACCTTACATCAAGATCGTTGGAGAAAGCCCTATATTAAGGAAGGGTTAGTGTTCATCGTCCCCACAAAAAGTCACCATTTTTTCACTCAATCGTTGTCCTTTGGTTTCTGATTCAGTGTCATGTGTCACCACTCACCGTAACCAGTCCTGTGCTCTATGTGGTTGGTGTCATGACACTTTATTAGAACATCGTCTCTTGGTGAAGAAATTCCGACTCTTTTTCCCAAGTTCCATATAAATAGGATAGGTGGAGGGTGAGTAACACATGTGGAATTAATGGGGGTTCATTTAATATAAACGGTCTTAATTCCAATGAGTCTATTACAAAGGATTTGAGGGGTCATGCCATTTAATTGCTCGACAAGTTGTTGGTCCTGCAACTGCTGCTTGTCCGTTGGAGGAAATGAAATAATACAAATAAAATAAAAATGTTATATTATTATTCTTTAAAATGTTGAAAATATAACTTTTTCTCAAGACCTACTATTATCGAAGTGAATCCTCCATTAAGAGAATCTCAGCGCTGTGGATTCATCGATGACCTTGGATTTTTAATCCGATCATCTGTTCAAAAGATAGAAAATGATGCATGCACGTTTACTGAACGTAGATTTAAAAAAGTTCAAAAATTATTTCTTGGCACATCGGGCCTCAGAATCATACTCCTTCAATTTTTCGTAGACTCATTATAATTATATATAATTAACAAATTACATGGAAAATATGGGTTTTTACAGTATATAAATATTTTATCTCACCGATTACCATGTCAAATTCATTATTATATCCTCAATATCATACCAATACTAAAATGGTTTGTTTTATAATCATGAGTCATTGACTCGAGGGGGAAATCATGAAAAAATTATTCATAGGATTTATAAATAATGACACCCACTTTTTAATTTATGAAACATTATATTTATCCTCTACCAATCAGGGTCGTCTTCTATTCAAATACTTTATTATGGTTTAAAAATTATTTTAGATTTTTTCCCAACATATCCCTTTGGAATGTCAGTCAAGGTGTGTTGAAAGGTAATTTTTCATGCAATAGGTGTTGATCGATTCAAATATTAATGAACCCATTTTATAGTTATTACCACTAGATATAACAGTTATAGAGCCTCATCCATTAGTAGTATCCATGGAGGGATGTAATTTCTTGGAAATCACTCTCTCTATATTTCATCTCAATTACATAAAATTTGTCTATACATTGACATATCCTTAAATATATCCATAAATATACTCTTATATATATCCTTATAAATATCATTAGATATAAGAACACACACATATATATATATATATCCTTGGGGACAATATTAAGGTTTTCTAATTGTAGTTTCCAATGTTTAACTAAATCATACTCTTAATACAAATTTAGAGACCCATAATTTGTATACATAGATATCACATATTAAAAGATGAATATTAATTACATACCAAAATGATCCACAAAATAGTCATATAGGCTCTGTGTCGTGATAAAAATGGACACATAAACAACTATATCAGAAGAGTTTTACATTGTCTCCCACCTAGTTATTAATAACTACCACACTTCTTATAAATATAACATATAAAATATTTATTCACTCCATGGGGAAAGGATTCATAAGAAAGGGTGAGATATGATGCTCACTAAGTGTAATACAGGGATATATCAATGATCCCATAAGCATAACATGAGTCAAATTATATGAAAACATGATAATATAATTTGAAAACCATTACATGTTTATCAAGGATTAGAACTGTGATTCATGGACTAAATATTGGTAGCTCATTAGAAATGAATAGTGAATGAATCAATGAACATGAACCATGAGAGCATAACACATAATAAAGGCATAAGAAATGGATTTTTGGTATATAGTAAATCATAGAAAATAAGAAGTCGATGATAACTTCAAAGGATATATTAAGGGAATGGGTTCACCACCAAAATAAGCATAGAAATTAAGGTTCATTACCAAGACTATCATAGAGGAAAAATTCTCTTATGGAATTGGGATTACTCCCCATTCATATCCTATTTATCTTGTCACATATCAATATTTACCCATTTAATTATAGGTAGGTATAGGTCACACCCATCAAATAATGAGAATCATTCATATGAATGCCACATGGGAAAAAAACTCATTATTTTAAAACCCATGATAAGAAATTGGGTTCATAATTATTTTATCAAAGAATAACATATCAAAAATAAATGGGTTTCATAAACATTTCATCATTTCATCAAATCATAAACCATATAAAAGTAATGAATTTTATATTAATATTTACATCATAAAAAAACACTCCATTGAATGAGTAATGATGATATCATTGGATCATATCCATGGTAATGTTTATGTGACATCAAATTATGTATTCTTATATGGAAAATAATTTAGAAAAATAATGATGAAAATTTATTTAGGAAAATATCAATTCCATTTTGAAATCTGTTTCTCAAAATATAAAAATTTCCCAATTATTAAAAAAAGATAGTTGAAAAAATCCTTGATATCATGTAATGTAAGCTTAAAATAATATATTTTTGATAATGGTGTAAAATTTCTTTCATTCCATCTACATTAAACCAATGATTCCATTCGCATTTTATGTGACTGTCGAATGAAACTCATTTCAAAAATGATAAAATATTACATTTAATATACTGTTTAAATATCCACACATGGTTGAAAATTTCATTTAAAATCTTTTCATAATAGTAAAAACATTATTAAAAACATTTTAAGAAAACATATACAAGGATGGAATTGGATTTTTAACTGAAGAGATAAATAATGTCACATTTTAGTGAAAATAATATCTTTGAATATATAATAAATTAATTGTGGGAAATATATGGAAATTAATTATTCTCAAGAAGTATCAATAGATTATAAAAACTCATGATTTTATTGTGAGAAATATGATAATATTTAATCATTTAAAGAATAATTAGAAAATTTCCAAATAGATTAAGAGATTCTAACATAAAACCATTACCACATTGGTATATTTTAAATCATATGCCCCATTAAATAAAAAAACATATATTTATATGTAAATACCCATAAATTTAGTAATAATAAATATAAAATACATTCATTGGATTTATATAATTAATATAAAAGGAAAATTTAGCGAATAATACACCTGCCTTATAGAAATAAATGATAGCCAAACTACCTTAAATGGTTTAGAAATTTTTTAATCATAAGACCATTGAAATAATAGAATAAATAAATTGTAATTATAATAATTGTAAATAAACTATTGATATAACAATAAAATGGGGTAGTATTTACCCCACATAAAAGAAACTATTGGTGAATATAGCATATATGTCTTAGAAATAATCAATTGACTAAAAATCCCTTTCCACAAGTCTTTAATTCATTCATACATGTTCGATACTCATCTATAATAAATAATGTTTTATTATAAACATATTTTATAACCATAGTAATATAAACCATATCATATATTTTTTAATTACGACCTTTTATTACCCTTTTATTAATATTTCCCTATCAAATTCACATTTCGAGATATAATTTGTTCATTTTCAGTATATATATGGGTTTGGTATCTTCAATCATTTTATTTTTCCAATGGTTCCATAATAACAAGAATTTTATCCATGATATAAATATTATATATATTAATTATATATATATATATTTATATCAATCTAGAAATTTCATAGATAAACTAGTGAAAAAAACATCATTTACATCAGTTATTTTTCATTTTTTATGTCGGTTTTTAGCCGATGTTAATACGGACGACGTTATAAATATTTTTTCTACGTTGGTTATTCAAAAAACGATGTAAAAAACAAAACATTGCAGTATTAATCACGTCGGTTATTTAATAACCGACGTGATAAACCATTTCCCAGGATTTTATCATGTCAGTTATTAAATAGACGACGTGAAAAACATGGGGGGAGGGTTTATCATGTCAGTTATATAATAACCAATGTGATAAACTAGTACAGGGGGTGTTTATCCCGTCGGTTATTAAATAACTCACGTGATAAACTAGGGGGTTTATCATGCTGGTTGTTAAATAACTGACCTGATAAACCAGTAGGGGTGGGTGTTTATCACACCAGTTATTTAATAACTGATGTGATAAACACCTGGAAAATGGATTATCAAGTCTGTTATTAATTAAACAACATGATAAACATGTGGGGGTGGGTCTTTATCACGTCAGTTATTAAATAACCGATGTGAAAAACCCATTTATTTTTTAAATAGAAACCATTCCTCTGCTCTCCCCAGAAACAACCAGAAACCAAACCAAGAATTTGTAACAGAAAAACATAAGTAGACCAAAACAAGAACCAAAGAAAAATAAAGCATTTAAATGGAAAACATTTTAAAATTACCCCACTGGACAGCCCCCCACTACCCCTTCGACAGCCCCACTGACCCCACTAGAAATCCCCCACCACACCCCTAGACAACCCCCTCACCCCACTAGAAAACCCCCACCACACCCCTGGACACCCCCCACACCCCGGGACTACCCCCGACCACCTGGACATCCCCAAACACCCCTGGACATCCCCACCACCCACTGGACATCCCCCCACACCCCTAGAAAACCCCTCACTCCATGTATACCCCCACCCCCTGGACAGCACTCCCACGCCCCTGGAAAACCCTCCCACACCCCTAAAACAGGACCAAAAAGTTACCAAAACATAGCACAACCCCCTCACCCAACTGGACTGCCCCCACCACACCCCTGGACACCCCCACACCCCTGGACATCACCACCACCCATGTACATCCCCCCACCCTCCTGTATACCCCCCACCCCCTGGACAGCACACCCACACCCCTGGACAACCTTCCCACACCCCTGAAACAGACCAAAAAGTTTCCAAAAATAGACCAGAACCCCCTCACCCCATGGGACAGCCCCCAGCACAGCCCCCAAACCCCTGAACTGCCCCCCCCCCCCCACACCCCTGGACAGCACTCCCACACCCCTGGACAGCCCTCCCACACCTCTGAAATAGACCAAAAAGTTACCAAAAAGAAACCAGAACCCCCTCACCCCACTGGACATCCCACACCTCACCCCCACACCCCTGGACTGCCTCCCACCCCCTGGATATCCCCCAACATCCATGGACAACCCCCACCATCCTAGACACCCCCACACCCCTGGACTACCCCACCACCCCTAGACACCCCTGGACTACCCCCACCCCCTGGACAGCTGGTGTTGGGAGTGGAGGTGTCGCCATCCCTCGGGGGGATTCCACTGTAAGGTACTCATCACTCCCATATGCGAAGCTTGAGATCTCAAAATGTTTCACATGTTAGAGTGACGAGTACCTTCCAGCAGCGTTCAGCCCCCTGAGGAATGGCGTCACCTCCTCTCCCACCCCCTGGACGACCCCCCCCCCCACACCCTAGTAGGAAGCCCTCCAACACCCTTGGACACCCCCTGGACAACCCCCACTATACTAGATAGCCCTTCCACCATCCTGGAAATGCTCCCAAGCCCTGGTATGCCTCCCCACTTTCATGGACACCCAGGATACCCCCCACCCCACCGGACAACACTCCCACACCCATGGATACCCCCTACCCCATTAATCACCCCCACACCATTGGAACCCCTCCCCCTAGACCAGAATCCGAACCAGAAAAATGATCATAAGTAGACCAAAACAAGAAGTAGAGAAAAATTAAACATTCACATATATACCATTCAAAACATACAACGTCAACATAAAAAAACTATGTCCAACCTAATCGACTACCAAATACACAATTACAATGACAGTATACAAAATTACATTTTACACTACAAACAACTAAAAATAAATCAAACCTGTAAAATAATATGACCATTCCACTTGCATGTGTTTTATGTATTCATCACTATAGGGTTAAGGGTCATCAAATAGCTACAAATTAAAAGTATAGTAGTTAACATGTCTAATGAATAAATCAAATGAAATATTATGGAAATGTTTAAAAGGAAATATAAGCAGGTCAAAGTTCACAACTATCCCGGTTGTTATTATTTCTTATATAAATCTTAACATATATTATCCGCATTCGACGAGGCCTTGTTGTTCTGGACAATTCTATTTGAATGAGTGTAAATTCAATATATTATTTTTATGTAATAAATCAAATAGTAAAAATTATAAATGGATATTTACCTTTACATTTACATATTTGATCTTCGTACTCCTTTTATTTGTGTTTTTTTTGAAATTAGACTCACCCCCTAATAGAAAATAATATGAATGGGATAAATTTAAAATTCATCATAATATAAAAAACTATTGAGGAATTGAAAATTACTTTTCCAACATTTTTATAAACCTTTCCTTCACATCACCCTAGACAGAGCATGTAAGAACCCAGTTCTTATTTTAGAGGTACGGGCTTCTTCTTTTTTTCTTTCCCTTAAGTGTTTTTGAGAAAATATGGAAAATGGGGAAAAATCCTAAATTTTGGAACTACACGCCATGTACTTTTCTATATGTCGTGTACTTTTGGCTGTGTTGGGATCAGTACATGGGGCGTATAACCATGCTGGCGACGAAGGGTGTAGGAACCGACTACACACCATGTAGTGGTACCTTACACACTGTGTAGTGAGTCAGCAGGATTGAATAGTAAGGTGGTGGAGTCGCTGCCGGCTGGGTGACAGTACACGCCGTGTACTTGGGAGTACATGTCGTGTACTCATGTCGACGGATGAACAGTGTGGTGTTGCTACCAAATGAACAGTTAAATGAAAGAATTACACGCCGTGTACACAAAAGTACATGTCGTGTACTTTTTTTCGGATTAAAACAGGCAGTAGCATCCTCATTTGGAAGAGGAGGTGATTGAGCCATTTTGGAGCCAAGGAGGACGACCAGACCTTTGAAGATTTTCTGGGTGTTCGTCTGGAATCCGATTCGGCTTCGGACGATCTCATTGGAACCGCACGGGTAAGCCCTATCCTTTCCTGGTACCATTCTTACCAATTCTTATACTAACGTAAGTTATTTACATTTGAATGGGTTTTTTTCTTCGTCAGATCTATGCCGTTCTTTGGCGTTTCTAGAGTCAGTGTTCGTATATAACGCTCGTTGGCGTATAAGGTAGGGGGCTTTGTGTTAATTTTTTCAACTGTCGTGCGTTTTGTGCTTTTTCGTGCCACGAACCCATGTTGGGGTGTCATGTGGCTGAGTCCGTTGCTATATTTAATTCCTTTAATTTTATAGGTGATTAAATTGTGAGAATAAAATGCTAGTTGGGATCGTTGGTTGGATCTGGAACCACCCTGGGGGTGTGTTTCACTATTTAGCCGTTTGCCCAGGATACCTGAGGGTATGCCTTTAATGTAGTAATTGTAGAATTGCCTTGAGAGGAATTCCTTGTTTACTACATTTTGACATGTTGGGCATGGGCCGGTTACCTGTTTCGCCTGAGGGTGTTGTTGTGATTAGCCTGTGGGCACTGCACCATTTAGCCTGAGGGCTGTAGTTATTTCGCATGAGGGAAACTTCATTCGTGCCTAAGGGCGATAGACTCTATGCCTGAGGGCGACACTACCTACACCTAAGGGAAAAATTCTGTTATGCCCGAGGGTGGATTCTTGTGTTGGATACTATTTACCTGAGGGTAGGGGTTACTTGTCTGAGGAAGTGGATTGTTTACTTGGAATTGAACTGTGTTGATTTCTAATATTTAAATGGATTAAATGAATATTAAAAATGGTAATATAACTGGTATTTGTTACTTTTGAGTAATGCTTACTTTATTTCATTTTATTACTATACACTATTGTTGCATGCTTACACGCAGTTGGGAACGGGCCTTTGGTGGGTGCCTACTGAGATATATTTCTCACACCCTGTTTGGGTCACGCTTTTTGGCCCAAAAAGATTACGTTGCTGCAGGTGTAGATAGGGAAAGGAGTCCCTATACAGGTACTTGACTGTTGCTGAGGAGTAGGAGGGCATGGGACCGAGCCTAGGCTCACGATGTCGCTGCCATCTATTTTGCTTGTTTTGCTATACTCCGTATTTTGTTGTACTATATTGATGTCTAACATGTTCTGGCTATTTTCATTGAACTTGAAACATATAGCATCGTCACTTATATACTGTTGGATATATCCACTACTGTAGTTATTTTAGTTGTGTATGTTTACTTCTTATGCTGTCGTGTATGTTTATTTTGGTATTCCGCTGCGCTACACTTTGACAAATGAGGGCATAGTTTCCCCACTATCAGACCTGGGCCCTTGCTGCTAGTCGGCAGCCTCTAGAGTTTGGGAAAATGCGCTTGAGGTCAATTGGCAAACTGGGCTCGGGGAACCCGTTACGTGGCACCCGGGTCCGGGACATTACAAAGTGGTATCAAAGGAGTTTCTTTTCTTTGACTTACTATTTGGAGCCGTAGTCAGGGATAGGACGGAATGGTAGTTGGTAATAATCTATGCCCAGGCGTAGCTAACCCGTGTACAGGGAAAATCCAGTCTACCTCGTATTTTTCATTCTTTTGATTTTTCAATTTTACGGTTGATATGTTTTCACTGTTGGGTGACGAACTTTGATTCTGCTGTTTAGATTTTATCTGTGGGTTCTATTTAGTTTCAACCCGATGAGTTGAGGGTATGTCATCTCATGCATCATATAGGCACATGCTAGAAATCACATGCCATGCATAGTTTACATGCCATGTAGGTGCATTCAAATTTGCATGTTGTTGTGATAGTTGTTGTGGTAATAAAGCATGCTGTTGTGATAGCTTCATGATAAATACCTACCTTGTGATATGGTGTTTTTGTTTGTGCTTTTTATAGAATGGACGCCAAACTTTAGTTTTTGGGGAGTATGGGCCCCCATTGACGAGAATTTGGTGGATCATTGACTATTTTTTGGTTATAACACAGATAAGATGTCAAACATTGATTCGTGGGGAGTATGGGCCCTCACGGATCGGAATTTAACACTTAGGTTTTGGTTTTTAGTATTTTCTGGTTCCGAGGAAGTTTCTTGAGGCATACTATCCGGAAAACCTAGAATACACGCCGTGTAGGACCTCATACACGCAGTGTATGTTCTTCTGTTCGGGAAGAAAAATGAACTTTTTGAGTACACACCGTGTACCTTGAGTACACGCCGTGTAGTCTCTTCCTGTGTCACAGACCGTGTGGGCCGGGACACAGGGCAGGGAAGGGCTTGGGTAAAACACACTGTGTAGTTTTCTGCATGTTGTGTAGTTTTGACCCGGAGTCCGGCCGTATAACTAACAACACGGGCCGGTGAACTCCTTGACAGAACACGTCATGTCAGTTATAGACACGCCGTGTAGTGTGACCTGGGGACTCGGCCGTGAAGACAACAACACGATCCGGTGTCACCTCTCCCTGAACATGCCGTGTACCTTTGGGACAAGAGGTGTAGTCTTGTCCGAGGACAGACCGTGTGGAGTTAGCCATGTGGCTGGGAAACGGGATGGTGTACACGTCGTGTGCAGGTGTAACACGCCATGTAGTGTCAAGCCGAGTAGTCGGCCAGGTCATAGATGACATGAGCAGTTGGTAAATAACACCATACACACCGTGTAGATATTATACACGCCGTGTAGTTTTGTTGAGTGGAAGTCGTGTCGCTTAGCCGTGTCGAAGGACCCGAGAAGGGGAAGGGAAGTCAAGTACACGCCGTGTTGTCATTGTACACGCCGTGTAGTATTGTTTTGAAAATTTTTAAATTCTTTCTTCCTCTTGTTCCATTGTGGTTCCTTCACTTTCAGTATTAATAATCTTGAATCTGAGGCATGCTTTTGACCTGGTAGTGTCATGCCTCTTAGACGACAGCGACTTGTTCGCCAGGAGAGCGGTGACGATTATACTCCGGAGATGGTGGGACATGGGCTACCAGTTGATCCACCAGCAGACCCAGATGTGGCACCAGCTGCTATACCGGACATAGGGGCGGAGGCACAGTTTCGTGAAGTCTTATTGCGGTTCATGCAGACCTTTCAAGGAGCACTGCAAGCTTCCACATTTACGGCCAAGCTGACACGTATCTTCCAGCATCAGCATCTGCCTACATTTTTAGGGGATGGAGGACCACAGGATACAGAGTCTTGGTTGGGGTCGATGCAGACTATTTTCGAGCATCATGAGATGCATCCAGGGCAGAGGGTCAATCTCGCGACTTACATGCTGCGTGATTCCTCCAATAGGTGGTGGGATGTTACCACCCAGATAGAGCATCACAGGGACATGGCGTGGGAATATTTTCAGGAAGTCTTCTATGAATTTTTCTTTCCCGAGACGTTGAGGGCAGAAAGAGCTTGAGAGTTCATGAATCTGAAGAAGTGCGCTATGTCGGTGATGGAATATTCTGCTCGTTTTACGGAGCTTCATCATTTTTCACCCGTGCTGGTGGGTGATAAGACGTTGAGAGCTAGAAGTTTTGAGGATGGTCTTTGGTATGACATCCGAGCACTGGTGAATGTTTTCAGGTTTCCTATTGTACAGTAGATTGTGAACCAGGCGTTGATTATAGAGAGGAACCTTTGGGAATCGAGTGGTGTGGGCCAGGGCGGTTCAGCACCAGTTACTGGTATTATTTCTGCTGGCAAGAGGAAAAGATATATGGACTTCTCTTAGGGCGGCAGTACCAGCCAGGAAGCTTCTTCAGGTGGACCGGTCACGTGCTACCAGTGTCGAAGAGAGGGGCACATGAGACCTCAGTGTCCACGAGAACCAGTGGAGTGTCGAGCTTACTGAAAGATGGGTCATCTGCAGCGCTTTTGCAGGGCGTTTCCACCAGTGGCTAGTGAGAGGGGTTCTGTGCAGACTCCGTGTGCAGGAGTAGGACTAGTGTATTCTTACCAGTCGGGAAACTGGAATACGTCAGGGCATGCAGCCAGAGATGGTGGTCGTGGCCGTGGTAGCCAGACACCAGGATCACAGAGGCAGTAGGGTGGGACAGATCAGGGTAGCCAGGCTGTGTCGTAGGGCCGCGGCACTGGGCAGGCATGTGCAGTACAACAGACCCAGCAGGAGTAGGATCACAGACCTTCTACAGTCAGAGGTACTATTCTAGTAGCTTCTGTCTTGTCTTTAGTACTTTTTGATACGGGTGCTACGCATAGTTTCATCTCTGTACCCATTGTGAAGAGTCTTGGGCTCGTTGTTTCTTCTTCTTTTGATATCATGACACTAGACACTCTGTTGGGGACTAGGATGGCTGGTGTGCATCAGTGCAAGGAGTTCCCCTTGAGGTTGGAGGGTGTCACTTCCTTTGGGACCTCTATGTGTTGGAGATGACGAGCAATGACGTCATTTTCGGGATGGACTGGTTGGTTCCCTTTCGAGTCTTTATTGACTGCTATCGTCGCAGGGTGCGTTTTACATCACCAGAGGGCAGAGAGTTTCTATACAAGGGAGAATGGGATGTTCAGGTGAGTCGAGCTAGACTAGAGAATCATGGGAGAGGTGGAGTCACAGCCCAGATTGCGAGTTTGTATCTGGATGACCAGAGGACTTCTCAGACGGATTTCCCTCCAATTGTTGATCATTTCAGGGATCTCTTCCCAGACGACTTTTCAGTTCTACCTCTTGTGCGTGAGGTGGATTTATTTATCGAGCTAGTTCCAAGAGCAGCACCGGTGTCCATTCCTCCTTATAGGATGGCCACGCCTGAGTTGCAGGATCTCAAGAGGCAGTTAGAGGAGCTAGAGGTGAAGGGTTTTATCTGACCCAGTAAACTCCATGGGGTTCTCCGGTCCTTTTTACGAAGAAGGCAGATGGTACCCTCAGACTTTGCATGGATTATTGGAAGCTTAACCAGTTGACGGTTAAGAACTGATATCCCTTGGCGAGGATAGATGATCTGTTTGATCAGCTTCTTGGAGCATGAGTGTTCTCGAAGATTGACTTGAGATCCGGATATCATCAGCTGCACGTTAGACCATCAGATATACCTCTCACAGCTTTCATGAGTAGGTATGGTCTATATGAGTATACGGTTATGCCGTTCGGACTGACGAACGCGCCAGCAGTTTTCATTGCTCTGATGAATCGTGTGGTCCATCAGTATCTTGATTCCTTTGTGGTAGTATTCATGGATGACATCTTGGTGTACTATCACACTCGACACGACCATGCCACCCATCTTGAGATCATATTGAGTACACTGAGAGAGCATCAGCTATATGATAAGCTCTCAAAATGCCACTTTTGGATGGACCAGATTCACTTCCTGGGTCACATCATCTCAGAGGCAGGAGTTGCAGTAGACGAAAAGAAGGTGAGAGCAGTAGTTTCTTGCAAGTAGCCTAAGAACGTGTTTGAGATACTGAGTTTCTTAGGGCTGGATGGTTACTAAAAATGCTTCATACAACACTTCTCCCGCTTAGAAACACTTTTGACAGGTCTGACTAAGAAGGGTGTGATGTTCGTTTGGTCAGAAGCTTGTGAGATAACTTTTCAGGACCGGAAGAGAAGGATTAAATCAGCACCGATCCTGATACTCCCAGAGCAGGGGAAGAGCTATACAGTTTACTATGATGCATCAGGGATTGGGCGGGGAGCTGTTTTGATGTAGGGCGACCGAGTTGTTGCATACAGGTCTCGAACGTTGATGCCACATTAGAGGAATTACCCGACACATGATCTCGAGTTGGCTGCAGTTGTTTATACGTTGCACTGTTGTAGACATTATCTGTTGGGAGAGCATTTTGTGGTTTTCACTGACCACAAAAGTCTCTAGTATATCTTTACTCGGCGTGACCTGAATCTGAGGCAGATAAGGTGGGTTGAGTACCTACAATCCTTCGATTGTGAGCTTTCCTATACACTTGGTAAAGGTCATTTAGTAGCTGACGCACTGAGCAGGAAGACTCAGATACATGCAGTGTAGGATTTGTTCTCTGAGATGCATCTGGAGGTGCATGACAGTCCGGGGTAGACTTATCTTTCCTTGTTAGCTGTGAATTCTAACCTCCTGGATTGAGTGTGGATGAGGCAGCTATCTGTTTCAGAAGGCCTAGTTCTATGGGAGTTGGTGTCAAGTGAGGACCCTCCTCCTAGTTGGACGATATGCGATGATGAGGTCCTGCGTTTCCATGGACGAGTATGGGTTCCAGGGGATATACGCGAGGAGCTAATGCAGAAGTTTCATGCTTCAGCTTGGGTAGTTCATCCCGTGGTTACCAAGATGTACCGAGACTTGAGACGTCAGTACTGGTGGCCGGGTATGAAGAGAGAGATAGCTGGGTTTGTTACGAGATGTTCCACCTGTCAGCAGGTGAAGGCAGAGCATTAGAGACCAGCTATACTGTTACAACAGTTACCCATTCCAGAGTGGAAATGGGATGATGTCACGATGGATTTCGTGATGGGATTGCCGAGGTCACCTCGAGGAAATGACGCCGTGTGGGTTGTTGTGAATAGAATCATAAAGGTAGCTCACTTCTTGCTGATCAAGGAGAGCTTTAGTGTGGATGAGCTCAGAAGGTTGTATGTCCGAGAGATCGTACATCTTCAGGGGGTCTATCGTTCTGTCGTTTCAGATAGGGACTCCCGCTTTACGTCTCATTTATGGAAGAGTGTTCAGAGTGCACTAGGTATATAGGTACTTCTGAGCACAACATACCACACTCAGATAGATGGCCAGTCCGAGCGGACGATACAGGTGCTAGAGTACATGTTGCGCGAATGCGTCCTAGACTTTGGGGGATCTTGGGAGAAGCATATACCCTTAGTAGAGTTTTCCTATAACAATTGTTTTCAAACAACTATTTAGATGGCACTATATGAGGATTTATATGGTAGGCCATGCCGATCACCTTTGTGCTGGTTAGAGGCAGGTGAGGAAGCTTTACTGTAGCCACAGCTTGTGTAGAAGACATCTGAGCAGGTCCAGTTGATTTGTAAGTGGATGGCTACTGCGCCGTCTCATCAGAAGTCTTATGCTGATCTCCGCAGATGACCTTTGGAGTTCATGGTTGGGGATCAGGTTTTTCTACGTGTTTCGCTGAGGCTCGTACACAAGCGGATCAGGAGACAGGGTAAGCTTTCACCGAGGTATGTGGGCCATTCGATATTCTAGAGAGAGTCAGGCTGGTTGCCTATCAGTTTTAGTTACCTCAACGGTACCGAGCCGTGCACAACGTCTTCCACATGTCTCAATTGCGTCGCTACCATTCAGACCCATCTCACACCTTTCAGCCTGATGAGTTTGAGCTTTAGCATGATGCGTCCTTTGAGGAGAATCTGATCTGTATTGTTGACAGGAGCACGAAGGTTCTTCGAGTCCGGTCAGTTCCTCTTGTACGGGTGTTATGGCAGCATGGCCGAGTGCAGGACGAGGCCTAGGAGCAGGAGGTTGACGTACGTGCTCAGTGGCTAGAGCTGTTCTGAGCTTTATCTTCGCCACCCTTGGAAGGGAAATTCGGGAACGAATTTCTATAAGGGGGGGGGGGGAGTTTGTAAGAACCCGGTTCTTATTTTAGAGGTATGGGCTTCTTCTTTTTTTCTTTCCTTTAAGTGTTTTTGAGAAAATATGGAAAATGGGGAAAAATCCTTAATTTTGGAACTACACGCCGTGTACATTTCCACACGCCGTGTACTTTTGGCCGTGTTGGGATGAGTACACGGGGCGTGTAGCCATGCCGACGACGAAGGGTGTAGGAGCCGACTACACACTGTGTAGTGGTACCTTACACGCCGTCTAGTCAGTCGACAGGCTTGAATAGTAAGGTGGTGTAGTCGTCGCCAGCTGGGTGACAGTACACGCCGTGTTCTTGGGCGTACATGTCGTGTACTCATGTCGACGGATGAATAGTGTGGCGGTGCCATCAAATAAACAGTTAAATGAAAGAAGTACACGCCGAGTACTCAGAAGGACACACCATGTACTTTTTTATGCTTAAAACATGCAGTAGCCTCCTCATTTGGCAGAGGAGTCGTTTGAGCCATTTTGGAGCCAAGGAGGATGGTCAGACCTTTGAAGATCTGCCGGGTGTTCATCTGGAATCTGATTCGGCTTTGGACAATCTCGTTGGAACCGCATGGGTATGCCCTCTCCTCTCTGGGTACCGTTCTTACCAATTCTTATCCTAACGTAAGTTATTTAAGTTTTAATGGGTTTTGTTTTTCGTCAGATCTATGCCGTTCTTGGGCGTTTTAGGAGTCGTTGTTCATATATAACGCTCGTTGGCATATAAAGTAGGTGGATTTGTGTTAATTTTTCCAACTGTTGTGCGTTTTGTGCATTTTCATGCCAAGAACCCATGTTGGGGTGTCATGTGGCTAGGGCCGTTGCTATATTTAATGCCTAAAATTGCATAGGTGATTATATTGTGATAATAAAATCCTGGTTGGGATCATTCCTTGTATCCGGAACCACCCCGAGGGTGTGTTTCACTGTTTATCCATTTTGTCAGGATACCCGAGGGTATGCCTTTAATGTAGTAATTTTATAATTTCCTTGAGATGAATTGATTGTTTACTGCATTTTGACATGTTGGGCATGGCCCAATTACCTGTTTAGCCTGAGGGTGTTGTAGTGATTAGCCTGTGGGAACTGCACCATTTAGCCTGAGGGCTGTAGTTATTTTGCATGAGGGAAACTTCTTTTGTGCCTGAGGGAGATAGATTATGTGCCATAGGGAGTCACTACCTATGCCTGAGGGAAAAATTCTGTTATTCCTAAGGGTGGATTCTTGTGTTGTATACTCCTTACCTAAGGGTAGGGGTTACTTGTCTGGGGACGTGGATTGTTTACTTGGAAATGCACTATGGTGATTTCTAATATTTAAATGGATTAAATAAATATTAAAAATGGAAAAATAACTGGTAGTTGTTACTTTTGAGTACTGTTTACTTTATTGCATTTTATTACTTCACACTATTGTTGCATTCTTACACGCAGTTGGGCATTTGCCTTCGGTGGGTGCCTACTGAGATATATTTCTCACACCCTGTTTGGGTCACACTTTTCGGCCCAAACAGATTACGTTGATGCAGGTGTAGATAGGGGCAAGAGTCCCTATACAGGTACATGACTGTTGCTGAGGAGTAGGAGGGCATGAGACTAAGCCTATGATCACGATGCCACTGCCAGCTATATTGCTTGTTTTGCTGTACTCCGTATTTTTTTGTACTGTATTGATGTCTAACATGTTGTGGCTGTTTTCTTAGAACTTGAAACATGTAGAATCATCATTTATATAATGTTGGTTATATCCACTACTGTAGTTATTTCAGTTGTGTATGTTTACTACTTCCGTTGTCATGAATGTTTATTTTTGTATTCTGTTGCGCTACACTTTGAAAAATGAGGGCATAGTTTCCCCACTATTAGACCTAGGCCCTCGCTGCTAGTCGGCAACCTCTGGCATTTGTGGAAATGTGCTTGAGGTCACGTGGAAAACCGGGCTCGGGGCACCCGTTGCGTGGCACCCTGGTCCGGGACTTTACAAAGCATATCCAATAAAGTGTCTTCTCCCTTGGGAAAAAAACCCCTAACATCCATTGATCACTGATAAAAAAAGTTTTAATGTTAGTGGGTTTTTATGTTAAAAGATAATGAACTCTTTGAGAGAGATGTGTTTCATACCTATCACAAAAAGGAATCATCCAACATTGTGTGACTACATTCTGTTCAAGTCTTTCAGCAATATAAACCATTCATTGTTCCTCATCCAATGAACATGCTATATGGGAAATCAAATGAGGGTCCATGAACCCATATACATATGTCCGCTCATTCTTCTCACAAATTTTATAAAGATACCTAATACCAAACAGACATAAGTATTCATTTTTAGTAAATATAACGCAGGGAAAAGGTGTTAATACTTACATGGAAAAAATATGCACCACATTGATGCCCAACTTATCTCCAGTAACATGCTCAATGATATCAGATTTCATAATCCACATAGTTATTTCACGTCTACAAACATGGGCTTCCATTCGAAACTCATAATGATCGGCCAAAAAATTTGAATATATTGACAATCTATCAAAACCACTTGAATCTGTATATGATGTCATAGCCATTTGTCTTTTTTGTTATCTATACAGTATTTCATTACCTTTGATGTATTCCTGTAAAAATAAATAGAAAAATATATTAGTTTTCAAATGATAAAACAACTTTAATAAAAAAATAAAATAGAAGATATAACATACATACCTCCATGGTAATGAGTCGAAGAAGTCTGGATATCCAAATTAAAAAATGGACGATAGTATGTCCAACTGTCGTCACCTCATCTGTAGTTAATGGTACTCGAGCTGATCTATCTATAATATCATGTACAATGACCCTCTGATTCTCTACCACAAATTAATGACGATGAACAATATCTCATATACAGTATACCAATCCATATGCAACTATATGATGTTGAGGATCATCAACATACAAATCACAATAAGTATGAACCTGTGGTGGAGGATTAGGATAAAAAATGTGGTCCGCGGGCTGAGGTGGGGAGGGGGAGCTACTGGCGGAGGTGGAGGATAAATAATGGGGTCTGTAAGGGGAGGTGAAGGAGTGGGAGTTGCAGTATGAAATTGTCTTCACATGTCTACAAACATAGACTGTACCGACCCTCTAATCCTTTCTTCCATCGTCGCATTAATATTATGAACTTCAGCTTCCAAGGATTATACTTTATTTTTATAAACACCCTCAACATAAGTAGTTGAATAATGTGGCAACACTTTTCTTACTGATACACCTGTCGGATATCCTCGTACATGACCAGGCTGTTCAGGCTTTCCCAATGCTGTAGATAAAATATCTTGCCTCCCAAAAGCTGTAAATACCCCCTGTGAGCTCTACTCCCGAGAGAATCATGTAATAATTAATTGAACATTTCTATATTGATTGAAATTATATGAAGAAAATAGTTAACTTAAATAAATAAAATATATATATTACAATCCTCTCAGCCACAATTCTCGAATATTACGAAAGATATTGCCCTTTTTTTCTTATCCGAGCTCTCTTCCATTTTTCATGTCTAGATGGAGAGGATAGAGGGACCACCTCTCCAGAGCATGAAGACTCATCTCTTAGTTTTTGTAATTTTTCTGCCATCATTTGTTCTTCCAATAAAGTATACCCTCCCCAAGATAAACTATAAGGGTATACATTTTTAGATTGGATCTCCTAATGATATTTCCTTGTTTTCTTTAAATTATGAACAAGAAATCATTAACAAAATAGTAATAAGATCATATATATAAGAAATATTATAAAAGTTTACAATTCCCTTACCAAAAATGATTCTTTTCATCTACTTTCAACAAACTGTCTCCATGTGTCTTCATCTATGAAAGGATATATATGACATGGATTGTCATCACTCCTATGACCAAAAATGAAATCAGATGTGAGGGTTGATTTGAAATCCCTCCATCTCCTGGAAGCCATCGATAATCATTTCTTCATGACACCTCTAGTGTCAGGAATATTAAATGATATCTGATAAAGAAGAGTTTAAACATATTATATATACAAGAAACATTTAATGAATCGGAGAACAATAGAAAAAGATCTTACCAAAATCGTCTCCCACAACTGAGAGATCATCGCTTTGTCCACACTTCTCCAGTCATCATACAAAATGATTACTTTTCTCTTACCCTGAGTGGATACAAAACTATTAAAATATTTTGCATTTGGACCTCAAGGAATATCATCCTCATCAAACTCAACGAGTATCCTCTGATCCTATGTACATGCAACTGATAATTTTGGTAAACTTTTCCACTCACGTTTACCAACTCTTGAACTCTTTGTAGTAATGGGAGCACATGATAAGATTGGGGAACATCAAGAGGAGCATGTGAATGTTCCTCCCCAGAGGTATGACCAATATACTCATCTCCAAAATCATATGGTTGATCAAATGATTGATCTTTCATTATCCTTCAAATAAAAAAAACAAGCATTAGTTCAAAAATATACAAATTCAAATATTTTAATACTATTATAATAAAAAAATAGAAAACTTTACTAAGTTACATAATAGTAAACATGGTTAATTTGATAAGCATGTTTAAAAATGGTAAAAATGGTAAAGATAGTCGAGATGGTAAACATGGTAAACCTGGTAAACATGTTAAACATGGAATATAATGGTCACTGAAAAAAATAATAGATATTAAATTTATATAATGGTAAACAAGATAAAGTAAACTAATCAAAATTAAAACATGGTAAACCTGGTAAACATGATAAACCTGGTAAACTAATAGTCACTGAACAAAAACAATAGATATATAATTAATGTAATGGTAAACATGATAAAGTAAACTAAAAAAAATAAATCAAACAAAAACTTATACTTATTTTGTATTAATACATGTTTTAACAAATAAAAAACTTACAATATCTACCATTTTGTGAAAATAATAAATGTAAACCAGAAATAAACCAATGCTACCAATAATTTTAGGAATGTACAAATTGATTGTTTTCCTAAATTCCTTCTTCGTGATCGTTCATTATGGCAGAAACCACGTCTTTAACATGATCATCATTATATTACCCCATAACCCATAATTTTTTCATAGTCGATGACTAGTCAAAATATATATAACCAAATAGATTCATATTGAAACACTAATATCCCAGAAACAGTACAATCATCATGTCATAATCTCACAAACCACGATGTAATAGTCAATCCGAACCGACACTTATCCCCAACCCCCTTCGACACCCCCTGGACACCACCACCCCCGTGGATAGCCCCCACCCCCCGGACACCACCTCCCACCCCCTTGGACACCCCCTATACACCACCACCCCCTTGGAAAGCCCCCCACCCCCTGGAAACCACCACCACCCCCATGGACACCCCCTGGACACCACCACCCCCTTGGACAACCCCCCACCCCTTAGACACCACCCCCACCCCCTTGGACAAACCTTGGACACCACCACACCCTTGGAAAACCCCTCACCCCTCAAGACACCACCCCCACCCCTGGACATATCCCGCCCCACCCCCTTGGACACCCCCACCCCTCCTGGACACCACCACCCACCTCCTACCCCCATGGACACCCCCCTGGACACCCCCCAACCCTCTGGACAACCCACCATGGACAACCCCCAAACCCTCTGGACAAGACCCCACCCCTTGGACAACCACACCCCCTTAGACAACCCCCAACCCCTTGGACACCCCCCCACTCCCCTGGACTGACCCACCACCTTCGTGGACCCCCTGGACACCCCCATCCCTCTCAACAACCACCCGAACGCTCTGGACACCACTCCCCACCCCCTTGGACACCCCCTGGACACAACCACCCCCTTGTATAGCCCCCACCACTCTGGACAGCCCCCACCCCCTGGACAGCCCTCCACCCTTCTAGACAGCACCCCCTCCCCCTTGGACACCCCCACCCCTCCTGGACACCACCCCACCCCCTATCCCCTTGGACACCCCTTGGACACCCCAACCCTCTGGACAACCCCCACCCCCCGGACAACCCCCCAAACCCTCTGGACAGGCCCCCACCCCCTTAGACAGCCCCCACCAACCCACCCCCTTGAAACGCCCCCCACCCCCTTTGACACCCCACCCCCTTATACCCCCCCCACACCCCTGGACTACCCCCCCCCCCACCCACCATCCATGGACACCCCCAACCCTCTGGACAGCCCCCCGAACCCTCTGGACACTACCCCCCCACCCCCCTTGGACACCCCTTGGACACCACCACCCCCATGGACAGCCCCCACCCCTCTGGATAGCCCCCCACCCCCTAAACAGCCCCACCCCTCTAGAAAGTACCACCACCCCTCCTGGACACCACCCCCACCCCTGGACATCTCCCACCCCTCTTGGACACCACCCACACCCCTATCCCCTTCGACACCCCCAACCCTCTGGACAACCCCCACCCCCTGGAAAACCCCCCAAACCCTCTGGATTGGCCCCCACCCCCTTGGACATCCGCCCACCCACCCACCCCCTTGGACATCCCCCCATGCCTTCGACACCCCCACCCCCTTGGACCCCCCCCCCCCCCCCCCGACACACCCCTGGACTGCCCCCCCCCCCCCCACCCACCTCCATGGACACCCTGGACTGCCCCAACCCTCTGGATAGCCCCCAACCCCTGGAAAATCCCCAAACCTCTAGACATCCCCCCAGAACCATGGGATTTAAACCTCAAGCTGCTAGTTTTGGCATATCTCGGGATTTTAACCTCAAGCTACTAGTTTTGGTATCATGCCATTATTCAAAATCAGAACCATGAACTGTATCTCCTACAAGTCTAAAATTCTCTATTGTTCAATAAATCAGGTTTTACTAGCATATGAAGACTTATAATAGTTCACGAGAATAAGAGACGTAAATAGTTTATGGAACAACAAAAAATGATACACAAAATAAAAACAACAAAGGAACCAAAACAAACATTCCACCATGAAAAACCATATATACTTATAAAATAAATCACACTGGTACATGGAATGGGTGTATCACAATGGTTTAGATATAAATTGATGTACTATAGGTGAATGAGGTAATTTTTTTCAATGATAAGAAATATTACCATAAATGTAGGGCATCCGTGAAACAAAAAAAACAAAATAGAAGTAGGTGAGGCTTACTTGAATATTGTGATTCGATCTAAATTATCTGGGGATAATAAATAAGATGATGATGAAAAAATGAGGTAAGAGGGTCTGAAATTAAATAATCTTACCTAGTTTAAACAAAAAAAATCGCATAACGTAAAAATAGACTATTTGGGAAAAAATGAACGAAATAATGTCGTGGGAGGATTACCTGAGTGTTGTGAGTGGAGATGATAGATCCGAGGAGAGTAAAGATGATAAACGATGATGGAAAAACAAGTTTAACAGAACGAGATTGAAGGGTCGATTCTAGGTTTTCCGCGCGAACGAGACGAGTCGCAGGTCTGTCGATCGAAAAATCTGAAAAGACAATCCACGGGGCGTGATTAATTTTTTAAATGTTTTATAACGTTGTTTATTTCATAACCAACATTATAAACTATTTTATTACATTTATATCATTGGTTATTATATCAACTGACGTTATAAATGAATCAGATACCGATTTATTTACGTCGGTTATAAAATAACCGACGTAAAAAAGCCACGTGTTGGTTTTTAGGTCGGTTATTCTATAACCGACGTATAGAACACATCAGAAACCATAGATTTTGCGTTTGTTATTTTATAACTGACGTAAAAACTTCCATGTGTTGTAGTTTTATGTCTGTTATAATATAACCTACTTAAAAACTTCTGCAGGTTGGGTTTTTACATCAGTTATCAAATAACCGACGACAAAAAGTCGTTAGATACCTCATTTTTTTACGTCGGTGATTTTATAAGTGACGTAAACAATGCCGCGCATTGGTTTGTTATGTCGGAAATAAAATAACCAACTTAAGAAAGCAACACTCGATATTTTTTATGTCGGTTATTTAAATACCCGACGTAAAAATTTTACCCTCAGTATTTTCTACGTCGGTTATAAATTAACAGACGCAAAAAATCACATATCACAGATTTTTTCATTGGTTATATATAATTGGGATAAAAAATGGTGATGTTAAAAACATTTTCAGCACTAGTGATAAAAAATTAATTACAACATTCATCGAGATAGTAGGATTTACATTCCATGAATAATTTTTCCATTTATTTATACACAAAATGAATGAATGGTAAATAATAATTTAAATTAAAAGGATAATTTTTATGTAAAATTTTTCATATATATTTATTAAATATTCCAAAATTAACTTCCATGTAAAAATAAAATGAAACACATGTCGCATCGCTTCATAGATGAGGTAGTCCACACGTACACATGAGCAACATTGACATTTTCAACAGATCAGATGGTGAAATTTTATATGTGAATTTATAAATAAATATGTATAATTATAACCTAAATATAATATATATAATTTAAATACATCATCCTAACCTTCCATAAATGGATATAATGGATAACAAATTACATCTGTTCGCACGACGGTAGTCTTCTACACAAACTCTTGATGGTTTCGTTTACCATTTGATAGATTATGAGATGGATGTATGTTATGAATCTAAAATAATAAAATATTTATATAGGATAGATAATTATTTTATTATATCTTCATATGATATTAATATTTTAAGGATGTGAAGGAATAAATAAAATGATAACACAGAGTAAGGAGTTATACCTCTTCATTAGAGATCCAATTTAGGTTCATAACTAATGTTTTATTAGGAGGGATTCCTAATCAAAATAATAACTATAGAAAAATGAAAGGAATAAGTAAGATATTTTTTGTAGGAATTTGTGGATCTTAAAATATTTTTATGTATTAACACGATAGGAGAGGGTGAGGCCATTTATAAGGGTGGAGAACACACATGGAATTTGAGAAAAGTAAATGATATACAAACTTTTTTCACATACAACATGGAATTGGAAAGGATCATTATGAAAATTAAATTATATATGGTCAAATATATCCATAAATATGATTAGGATAATTTTTAGGTCTATTTTTCCCTATTTGTTTTGTTTAACCCCGATAATCCTGTTTTAACCTTAACTATTTTAATTATTTATTAAATTTTTAACTATTCATTATAAACAAATTTTAGGTTTATAATAATATATAATATAATATATATTAATTAAAAATATGGAATCCAATTTTCTCAATTTAATTCATATAGGTGGAAGATTTTAATTTAATATTAATCCCACAAAAAAGGTGAAAATGAATTTCCAATGAATAAATTTCCATAAATATGGAATATTTTAATATAAAAAATAAATAGTAAATTGAAAAAAAATATCCCATATTTTAATTATTAGGATATAATATAACTAATAATAATTTAAAAACTATATTAAAAAAAATATTTATCATGTAAATTCTTTATCTGAGATGACATGTTTCAGTGAAAATCATTATTTTTCACTATACATTAAAAATTAGAAAAATCACATTAATTAACCAAAGTATAACATTGACTTATTGATTCCAAATATGAATTAATTTTTCATGTAACCTATTTTAAATTGGGAAGAAATAATTTTACTATTTGTCTATAAATTTTAATGTAAATCATTTGTAGATAATTTTTTTTAAGTATATAAAGAATTTATAAAAAAATTAATTAATTATTTATCATTATGTTTTAATAGCCTAAAAACAAAATACTCATCATTAAAAATATTTTTATTCTTATTAATACAATGACAAGTACTGGCTCGGTAATAACATTCTAGTTTAGATAATAATATTATACATCTGGGTTTATTAAATTTCTATATTATGTGTAAAACAAGATATCAAACAAACTAAATAAATTTTATGGAAAACAATTCCAAAATTATTTTGGTGTAACATTTATAGTATATTGGACCCAATATAAAAACTAAAACCTCATAGATTTTTTACAAATAGAGTCCCCAAACATGTGTGTCATTCATACAATTCATCATTCAACTTGAAAATGTTCCTATCCTCATTAAAAATAAGAAATTACAATAAAACTATTTAATCCAATGACCAAAACTCTATATCACGAATGTTAATAAATTAGGATAGAAAGAAAAATCATTTTATTTCACTGAAAATCCTAAGAAATAAATAATAATAAATAATCACTTATTCCATAAATTTGTATTCATTGGAAATAACTCACTTTCTTAAAAATCCATGATTTATTTCTTGAAATTAAATAGAATCAATCCAATTATCATAATTCATCAAGAAAATTTTATAAATAGCATTAAAATCATGAGTAATATTTATATAGAAACTAAACATGGAATCAATCCAAATTTATCACACAATAGTGTCAATGAGAAGCCACCCACAATGTGTCTCTTCCATAACATCACTATTATATTATATATATATATATATATATATCAAAATTATAACATCATTTCATCCAAATTAAAATAAAAAAAAAATAAGCGATATTTTTTAAATATAAACAAATAAAAATAAAAATTAATTAATAATCACTTATATTTTAATCTACATCATCTTTAATTCCAATGGAATTAAAAATAAATACCAAAATATCTTATATATATCCTCAATAAAACCCATTATTTTAGTATGTTTGTTAATCCATATAAAAAATATTGTTCTAAATAACTAATATCATATTCTTTTTTAAGAGAGAAGAAAAAAAGAGAAGACATAGGAGAATGGTGATATTTTCCATTAATAAATGTCAATTACACCATATAATGCTAACTAGAGGATATTTATAATATCTTAATACTATATAATAAGAAAAAAAATTGATATCATGTATAAAACAAAAAAATCATTGAATAAGATATAACACCCAAGAATTTATGAAATCTTTCTAATGAAATAAATTTAATCTATTATATAGCATGACGAACATGAAATCCCAAGTTAAAATTAAACATTTAATATTATACCATTATATCCAAGTATTTATGTTGATGATTACTAATAGTACTAACTAACTTTTTGAAATTATGGTTATCTATTGATTAGAAATAAACTAAAACTCAATTAAAAGAAAAATAAATGTTTTATGATAAATCTTATTCTGTATAAAAGAATGATTACTACGGCTTTGAGAATATAATTTATAATTAATGTTGGAAAAATTTATAATATTAATTCTAAAAAATAAATTTTATTTTTTAAATTATAATATCAAAATTAGTTAATGGTGATTTTTTATGTTTTTACTGAAATGTGTAATTTTTTTTAATATTGAAAATAATGAATTTTAATTGAAAACATCATTTTTAGTTAATATTTTTATAAATTAAAAATATATTTTAATTTATTTTAATGTAAAATTGTTTATACTATATATCTATTAAAAAATGTTGATCATTAAATCATTTTTATATTGAATTTTGATATAAAAACATTGTAAACTTTTGAAAATTTTCTCTTTAAAAACCCCATTTTTCATCTCATTCATGAGAATAATTTTAAATTAAATTTTACCAATTATGTCATTGGGATTTCGGAAAATGGATTCTATATATGGAATTAGTAATATTTTTATTTTTCAATAATTTCAACATTATTTTTGAACAAAAAAGGTATTAATAAATTAAAAAATTATTTACCGATATTAATGTAAAAAGTGATTTATTAGGGATGAACTAAGAAAATAAGGGTCAAGATGACATGGAACCTTATAGAAAATATTATATATATATATATATTGACCTTAAAATGAATATTTCTCAATAATAATTTGGTTTTTACTCATTGGTCATGTGAAAAATATGGGTAAACGTATTTTGTTAAAAAAATAATATCACAACACATATAAAAGGGTACCCCATTACATCTATTCTTAACACCACAAAACCTTTTGTATTATAAAATACATTCCAATATAAATACCAAAATTCCATCCCATCGTCATATAATCCTTAGTTTGTTTATTAAATCCTTCCAAAGTATGTTTTGGTGAAAACCTAATTAGGTTACCTGAAGGAGATGTATGATGTCTTCAAAAAGGGTTTTTATTTCACTTATTCCAAAACCTACTAAGAGTTGTATTTAATAAATTATGATATTGATACCTCATTATGATCGATATACTGAGATGTTGTTATTTTATTGTAATTACCTACAACCATCCCCACTTTCATTAAATATATTACTAAATCATAATTATTGTGTACGATTGATGACATGGTGGCTGTTCTGTGTACAATGTTTTAATTTTATTCGTGGTTTCGAATTTTGTAAGGGTTCACACTATGCCTTAAAAGGTGTTTTCAGAATATACAAAAAAAATTCAATTTTGATAATTATTGTGTATGGCAGACTCCCGCCTTGTGTACCGATGTCATTCATTTATCCATTACCACCTCTCACATTTGGGTACAATGATGGGTGTAAATTTTATATATGATATCTATAGAATAATTAAACATATTGAGTAAATCTATCATATATACCTTTTTTACATTCCTTTTCGTAGTGGATATGATAACTTCACCCATGTTTACGGCTAATTACATCCGTGGGGAACGATGTGATTCACCTTTCACTATTGTTTTATATGGAATTTAATAAGGGTAATGTTAATGAATACATTTGATATTAATTATATAATTAGGATATTCATGAAAAATTTATATTTATGAAAATATAAAATATCATTTTCATTTTTACATTATTATGTGTTGATATCATTCATGTATGACTAGACTACTGCCTTCAGAAAGCGATGTGACTCTATTTTCATCACCACACTACATTTATGATATATATAAGTAAATTTAAAGAAATAATATGGTATATATGATATTATAACCATTATTTAACTATAAAATATTAATTAAACCCATTATGTATTCACATCTCATAAATAGTTACGTTACTGAGCATACGTATGACCTACAGTCTACAGGATTGTAACATTGTCCATTTTTCATAACCATAGTTCATGATTTGTCTCAAAATCATAATTTATTTAACATTATGCAGAATATTTCATGACTATTATTTAGGTGATTGTATAAATATATAATATTCACAAGAACCATAACATTGAAGATGAAATATTCAGAAGAAAACAAGAAAATTAACACCGATAATAATGAATATAGTTGAAGATTACCAACAGAATGGTTATAAGATGTTAAAAAAGTATCATAAATGATATTATAAATTTTATAATTTTTTTATTAATTAATAACATGTATATAAAAATTATATATTATATTAAGGAACATTTACCCTTATGGAAGTGTAAGCTAATAGATTTCATCTCAATTTCCCTATATTGTGGCATATTATAATGTTATGCCCCTAATTTATTTTATATAGTCGATATAATTCCCCTTAAACATGTAATATCATTAATCATTCATACATCATTTTATTTTGAGTTACAATTTAAAATATTTCATTTATGGATATTTTACTTGAAAATTACCATGTGGTAAGTAATTTAATAACCCGATTTGTATTTATTAGGTTATATTTGTTGTTCATCATCTTTGATATTCTAAGATTAAGTGTGAAACAAATCTTGATTATATTATTTTTTTCACCAATTTTATTTATATTTATATTTATATTTGATACACACATTATATTCATTGATTAATTATCAATTCAATGTTGTGATCATTATAAAGGTTTATTTCATAACCTCAATCTAATTGAGATTGTTTATTCTTAAATTTCAGAAGAAGAAAATTATTAGATCCTTTCGTGATGAAATGAATTAAAATTTTTATCCTATTTTTATTCATTATATATTAAACAAATATTACCATTTCACACAATTTATATCTTAATATTTTTTAGAATTAGTTTTTACGAAAACCAGACTACACATTTTTACATTTTATAAAACAAATTATTGAAATATTCTTATCAATTTAAATATAATTTCCATTTTTTAATTATCAAAAAATTGAATGGAATACATGAATTATCATGTACATCATGAATATATCTTACATCTATCATAACCATTAAAATGAGTTATATTTTATTTTAAATGTTTCAAATGTTATTTTCATTGAATATTATTTTTAATTTTTTTGGATGTTTTTGTTTAAGAAGGTTATAAAACAAAATGACATTTTCCTCAAAATAATTTCAAATATCTTTTTACGTTATTTCAATTCATTAATGAAAAAATCCCTATACTTCTACTCCAATGGGTATGTGATGAATTGATACCATCATTACTATCACTATGAATAATTGATGATCTTTTTGACTAAGTAATGTAATGAAATTAAATTTCATGATTCATTTTTTTAGATATTAACTTTTACTTGAAATATTAACATTCCTGTAATGATTAGAAATTTAATTAACCCTATATATCTGCATTATTTATCATGGGTATTATTATTTCTTAGAACATATCTCATTTATATGCACTATTTTTTAAACTTAATGTTATTTTATTTATTAGTGAAATATTGATAATATGTATTCTTTCATCTATGTATATATTTAATGATAAGGAATGTTTTTCATGAATAAAATCAATTATTCGATATATGAGGAATACTCTGCACTTGAACACATGGGTGGTTCCTAATTATAGATAGCCCCTCGATGCATCGACATGTATCTTGAGATGAATTATTCAATTATCCTTAGTTAATTGAGTTTCTACCAATAATTTGAAACTATCCTAAGGATAGATCTGGATTTTAGAGGTATCATGTGCCTGATACATGGGATTAAATTAATAAGCATTTATTTCTATAATAATTCATTCATTATTATCCAATATATTTTCACAATGATGTTATCTACGAATGTATTTCATTGTCATTTTTTTGATTAAATGACATTTGGTTTTGTTTATTTAGAATTCCATATTGATTATCCCATATCCAATTATGTTTGTGATGTTATTAATCAAATTTAATTTGTTTCATGTTAGTTACCTGGCTATATTTATTAAGAATTATCTTATTAGACTTGATATTTTTTCCATGATATTACTATAGATAAATTTTCTTGTCAGTTTATTAACTAAATGGATTCGATTTTCAGTTATTTACTTTTACATATTTATTATTCCTTATCTTATCATGATTGTCAATTTAGTCGAATGGAATGTTTGTTCATTTATTTACCTTTAAATGTTGATTATTCTTACCAACTCAGGATATTATCTGATGTACTTAACCCTTATTGATCATATTAGCTCTCCCATATTTTTTTAGTTTTCTATTAATCCAGTAATGGTACTTGATTGATGTGAAAGGATACACTAAATGGAATATTTTTACTCTCAAAAGTAAATTTTGTCGCAGTTTTTTATTTTCAAATATAATAAAAGAATCATGTATGTATCTGGTTTACCAAGACTACTAAAATATTTGGTCCTTTAGGATATGATTCCTTCAATATTCTCCCAGTGTAATAATGTACACATTTTTTCTAGGATACTTTAGTTGGGGTCTGTATAATTGTTAATAGAGGAACTTTAATAGAATCCTTGGAAAAAATATTTTGGAAAACATATATTAGAGAACATAACACAATAAAAGACGTTGAGGATCGTTATAGAAGAACAATATAATGTTTTTATGATAATGATTATGTTTTTTACTAGAAATACATAACTCTTTGGATACTACAAGGATATGTTTTTCATGGACAGATATACCAAGGTGTAGTAAATCTGAAATGGGTGAATTTGGATTGACCTGATTGTCACCTAGTAAAAACCATCTGGACTTACTCTTCATCAATTTTATGAGTACATGAAGATATTATTTGGATAATTCACATTTTACTTATGAAAAATTATGAATTATTTGAATAGATGGTGAAAATTAATTAACTCGGTTAAACCTAAGGTGTCATATAATGAAAAAAATGATTCATAATTTAGGCATCTTATTATTTCTTCTATGGTTTACCAACTATTTTCATCTTTTCTGACACAATACTTTTTTGGTTCTAGTCAATGGATAGAACCCAAATGAATTATGCTAACACTTAACCTGAATTATAATGTGGTGACTATGAGAAACCAAATGGGATGACCATAGGATTGAAATAAATTGTGATTATTAATAATTAGTTATCCCATAAGATGATTAATAATCAATATTGTAACCAGTTCTCTTACTCATAATGAAGATGAGGATAATTTTTTCTAAGAGATCGAGTGATGAAGACCATAGAGTAAAAATGTATTTATTTCAATCATATTGGAAATGTGGGGAACAAAGGATTTTTCCTAGTCAATTCCCTCATCTAAATATTAACCCTTATACCAAGGTGGGACTAATGTTGAAATAAAATTCTTAAAGTATTTATTAAAATTAAATAATTATAATATAGAGTTATTTTTAACAATTTTATTTTGGTATAATAATTATGAAACATCTAGGGATTATTTTAAAATTTTAAAAGCATAACTTTAATCATTTTCATATGATTTAAAAATATGCTCATGGGTTTATGAGTTTAATATTGATCATTATTTCAAAGTCTTGAACACACCTTCTTAGGTTTTATTTGGTGGGATTCTTCCCAGATTAATGATATTCTAGGAAAACATTATAGAAATTAAATTTTTTGGAAGTAAATTTCTTTTATAACTAATACCTTGAAATTATACTATTATATTTTTAAAGGTATTTATAAAATTTAGGGTTTATATAATCATTAATGATGTCGTAATAACAGTGAAATAATATTATAAGACATTGTGAAACAAGATTTATTAAAAACCTATGATTAAAGGTTTTTTATTATTTAACTTTATTTCATGAATTCCAAACATTTTTTGGTAACAGTAATAAAATTATATTAATAAAAATATAGAAGAAGGATAACCCATATTAAAGGTAACTAATTGGTGTATCCAGCAAGGTCGCATGGCTTGAACCCATGACCCCAGGATAATAAGGATTTAATTCATACCACTAGCCTATGTGATTTCCAAGTTAGTAAGTCATTTTTTTGTTAAATGGTTTGAAAAATAAATATTATTAATAACCCATGGTGTTAATATTTAGGTTTATAGAGTAATGTGTCATATTTGATAATTTGTGCTAAACATATTTGTTTTAGATAATAGTTATAGTTATAACGAAAGACTTTTCACTCTTTTATGGATCATAAAATATGTTAAATGTTAATTTTATTATTCTAGGAAAAAAGTTCATTTTTTTACATTTCTTATTATAAGATAGAAATTATAAATTGAACAATGAACAACCAAATGGTGAAATTCTTCTTATGAAATAGAAACATTTCATGCTAGTATATTTCCTTATGCTTATATACTGTAAACTAGTTCATCATGATTAGAAAAATTATCTTTAAAAAATAATATCATATTACCTTCATATCTGACGAATTATAAGGTGTTTCAAATAATCACATATTTATTTTTTATGTTCATTAACCTTCTATTTTTAAATCAAATTATTTGCGATCAATGATCTCTATCGCTCTTTATAAATATTTATTCTTTTATTTAATGTATATTTTTCATTTCTCTTCTATGTTCTCCTATATGGAATCATAGTGATGTATTATTCTAGATGATCATATTACTTAAATTTTACTCTTATTAAATTCATATTTTATTAACACTATTACATTGTATATTTTTTAATATTAGTATTATAAGATATCAAACCCTTCATTACTGAGATAATATTTTAATTGTGAAGACACAATTTATTTAAATTGGGGAGAATATAACACCCTATGTTTTGAAATGAAAATAATTACTTTTGATACTATTTATGAAAATATGAACCGTTGTTAGAGAAAAATATAACACAGAAGACATTATGAAATATTTAATTCTAAATAAAATTAATCACTAGGATAACTGGTAGAACAAGCATTTTAGAGACCCAAAGATTGACAAACATGGACATTACATTATTTTTGCAGAATACTTAATACATAACAAAAAACAGACACATAAGGACCATAATAGTTTAGTGTCTTTGGAAACTCAGAATATAATATTCTAATCATGGTGAAATATCTTCAACATCTCCCATAAAGATCTTCCCCTTTTGTTTTCTTACCTAAAACCTTTCGGTATATCCTAGGGAAAAGAAAACATAAAAAGGGTGAGCTCAAATGCTCAGTAAGGGTAAGCATGGAGAAAATAAAACAAACCATATACATATGAACATAAAAAACATGAACATAATGTTTAGACGACTAAATCTTGAGAAATGTCATAAAACATGGAAGTATGTAAGGCGTAGATCATAATAGAACATCAATAATGATAAAACAGCATGGAAATAAAACCTGTAATTGTGGGAAAACATTAAGCACATGATATGATTTCCATAGTAGCCAAGGCATTGCTGCCAAGACCATCTTAGTGGATAATGTCCCTTTCTGAATTGAGTTCACTCCTCGTTCCAGTCCAGTAACACTGAATTGGATTAACTTATCGTTCCAGCCTTGTCTATCTCATGAGATATAAATCTTACCCAATGCATTGTAGGGAGATATAGGTCCCACGCATCTCATAATGAAGTCATTATTACTAGTTCCACAAATTAAACATAAATCATTCATCATAACCCTAAGAATAAAATGTGTTTCATAAACATCATCCCATCATACCATAATCCATATAAAACAAATGGATCTCATTTCATCATAATAAAATTGAAACCATGTAAATCATAGAGACATTATATTTGAAACATACACATATGAAATTATGTCATCTTAGGTGGAAAATGGTTTTTATAAAACACTTGAAATGAATTCTTGAGGAAAATATCCTTTCTTTTTTAAAATCATTTTCTATTCAAAAAATATTATGAAATTGTAAAAGAAAAGGATTTTGAGGAAAATAGTCATGAAATCTTGTAGAGGAAGCTTCATGAAAATTAGGTGTTATGAAAACGTAAAAATCTATTCATGCCACATAAGTTAAAAAATAACATTCTTCTCGTACTTTTGTCAGAAAATTCAAAAAGTACCTCGTATGGTAATCAAAAGAAAGATTCCTTACACACAATGTAGTAAAAGTCAAACATGGGTAAAAAAAAAATTAAAAATAAATGAATTTTTTTTTATAAAACATGTACATGGATAATAAATATAACCCTAGTAAATACTTATGAATAAACAATCTCGGATAAAAACGAGATTGAAAACGTTATCCCTTACCTTCTGTCTGATATGCTTCGTATGTATCCAAAACTGCTGTATAATGATTTAAATAATGTCATTGAAGTATTATAGAATCATATTCATTGTTATGATATCATATATGGTTCACTTATGACTTTATATTACCCGTTCTTTTGTAAATTCCATGTTAAAACAGCGTTTTGGGTAAAATCGTTTCATTTATTGTACATGTTTCGACTTGTTGTTCTTGATATTATTACTTACATGCTGATTTACTTAATTCCAGAATTTAAAACATTATTTATATATAAAATATATTCAGGATATACATATATATATATGATATATCGATAAATGGAATGAAATACACTGTTCATAGAGACGGTAGGCCATATGTAGTCATGAACACTGTTTTCGTTTCCTTATTGAATTGAATGGAATTAAGTAGATGAAATATATATATATATATATATATATATATATATATATATAAATCCAGTATCATTATTATGTCATATATTTCATGATTACTTATTATATATAATTTATAATCAGTCATGAATGGTTAACATGGAGTATGAATCACGTCTTAGAGACGGTAGTCCGTACGTACGCACGAGCGATGATACCATTACCATGATCGTGGAATTGTATTGAAGTGTATGTATAATATTTAATAATAAATATCACATTAAAATAATCATATATAGTTATTTATTTACCCCATTATACCCATACAATTATGGTGGTGGTCGAAAACAGATTACACCACTGCGTGGAGACGGTATTCCGTACGTACGCAAGCGCGGTGATTTCGTTTTCCGTAGGATTGATAGAAGATGAAATAGGTTTTTTTCATATTTATAATAAAATATAAGTATATAAGTAATACTGATGTTATTAATTTATAATGAGACAACTAAACAAGAAGAAGTATAAGAAGAAACAAACATGAGAGAATCGGAAGAAGAGATTACCTCTTCATCGACGCACCTCTTTTAAGCATCCTCTTAAGGAAGTAGAGTTGGTCTTTTTAGAAGACAAGAACATCCATAATGTTTCTAGGGAAGTGGATAAGAGAAATGGGATGGGTTTGGACAAGATTCAAGGCTCAAAATAGCGTAAAGAGAAGAGGGAAGGGGTGCCCATTTTATAAGGGAGGAGAGGGGAACCTTTGGAAAAACATAAAATATTATTTTATAATAAAGTCATATTCGGTTTATAATATCTCCAAATTGATTTATTTCAAAGATAATGTGGGGATGGGTCAAAATAATCTCAACCAATAGGTTTTAGACATGTTTAGGTTACTATTTTAACTTTATCATTTAGATTTAACTCTAAGTTAAATAATTTAACTTTTACCGCGTCTTCTTGTTTTCTTACACTATATGGTTAATAAAATTATTATGACCAGACAAAAGAACCCCAAGTGGTTAATTATTAGTATATATAACCTTATATAAGTCATTTTGCCGAACCTTAGTTTTTTAGGAATATAATAACAATTAATAACATAATATTTGTTTTAAAAACTATTTTATGTCAATTTTGACACTATTTGGTAATTGATTTTTGTGAAAATAATAATAGAATCATTAGTTCTAAAAAAGTTAAATTAATCAATACTAACATGTCATATTAAAGTATAAAATTAGTGTAATTCATAAAAAGTCTAAAATTACATTTATTTGGGTATTTATAACATCAATTATGTTAATATTTCATTAATAAGGTAATTACTACATCATCATTGTGTCATAAATAAATTATAATATTTAATGTCTAAAAATTATAAATAATATACCATTATGTAGGAAATCTTTTTATCTTTCTAATAAATATTTATAGTCGAATTTATCTTATGTATAACCCGATATTAAAAATGTTTTAGTTATTAAACATTGATTTTAACTATTTTAACTCTTCTTTAAATAAAATAATAATAAGTGTCCTAATCTAATCCAAGTAGACCTAAAGGGTACTATTTTATTTTTAAGGTTGTTTTTGGTATAATTAACCTTATCCAATAGAATTATGACATGTTTTAGGTTAATAATATTATCAATTTTACCCTTAATTACCATATTTACTTTTTACCATGGTAAATAAAAGTAAAAAGTTACTATTCACAAAAAATTATTTTTATCTTATTGAACCACATTTTACTCCTTGATATTAACCATGTCTCTCGAATTTTCTAAATTCCACTCACAGAAGTTGTAAAATTATGTTTTATGTAATTTTCAAATTATACTAGGAGGTGGGTAAAAGAAGGTGAAAAGTTCAATAAAATTTTTATATATCTAAAATTATTATAAAATGACACCAATAAATTAGATTGAATATATATATATATATATTATGTATCAATTTTGACCTAAAATAAATTTAAATAAAATAAATAATTATTTAAATAAAAAGTTGGTTTTTAAATAGTAACCTAGTGTTTTCACTATTCATCAAAAATTGAATGTTTTCAGAAAAATACCAAAAATTCACCCTAGGCTAATTTCGATATTCCGAATCTAAAAATAAATTCCATTTGGAAAGATAAATTTATAAAATTTTAAAAAGTGGCTATTAGTATTCATAACGACTATTTCATAATAATTTTTTAATAATATCTCGTTTAGTGAGACTTGGTATTGCGTACTACACACGCTATCGAAGAAGGTCTTGATTGCGTGTAATGCAAGCCAAGTCAGGGCTGCATGTAGTGAAATATCTGTTTAGTGTTGCGTATAACATAATCAAAACTTTTTTCATTTATACATTAATCAAAATCTATACTTAATGTTGTGTAGAATAATTTCCACAAAATGAACTTGAAATTGTGTATAACATGAGCCACGAATAGTGTTGCGTACACTGCAAGCTAATACGGTGTTGAGTATAGTACACGATAATCTTGGTGTAGTGTATAATAGAATACACCAATGAAATTAAAAGTAATATATCTCATAAAATATCAATGTGTTACATTCTACCCCCCTTAAAATGAATTTCGCCCTCAAAATTCTTCGGGGTTATTAATGGTTTATTACTTGAGAGTTTCTTTCATAGAAACCCACATCGTAAAAAGGAATACTAAAACATACTTTTAAAAATGAACGTTAGAAAAAAACGGATACCCAAAGTAACTCATCACCTGTGTTCCCACATAGGAGATCATAGGTGAAAATATGGATATGGAAGAGAAATCTAACCGTCATGTTCTGATAGAGAGTGGTAGAGAATAGGGCTATAAAAAATCCACAAATCACAAAGCCATAAATTTGTGATGATCTAAGGTACCATCTAATTAATCAGATATAAGAGTACTGGGACAACATTTTTGGTTTTCAAGATCATTTCCCTAACGTTGATGAACATTTACATAAGGAGAAATACTTACTTGATTTCAGTGTAATATCATTGTTGGTCATTCCATGAACAATTTACACTTCATCTCTATTTAAAGAAATAATGTTGAATTTGTCATTCACGAAGTGTTAGCAGATCATGCGATAAAATAATATGCCATCCCATCCGTTTCTATCAGAAAAATGTTATCATAAGTTATTAAATATACATAAGTCCATCTATGGTGAGATTAATCGTATATGATTCCAATAATGGACTTATACATCATCTATCATACCGCTTAATAAAATAAAACTAGTTTCTACTAACCAGGGACTTCCTGTAGGCCAGTGGTATGCGATAAAGGACTGTCCCACTTCAGTTGTGGGTTCGATTCCCATAGCCTTTTCTGACATGTTGGGTTTTTCCCATCCTATGAGTTTTCCATTTTCTAAAACTATACTATCGTAACATTTCGGAAATAAAAAGTTATATCTTTAACCAATACTATATAATGTCCATTCCAACCTTTAGGCTTATCGAAAATACTTCTGTCTGATTACTAGAAATTTCATCTACTGAGCATGTGAATTCCTTCATTTTCCCCCATATATCATAAGATATATCTTGTTGGTCACATTCCAAACATGTGAATACCTTAATCATGTATTCTCTTGAAAAGTGAATACCCATTGAATATTAGTGAAAAGATGAATGCTGTCAAAAGATAACTCTTTCCACATACAAAAATCCCAAAAATTTTATATACTCAAACCATGATATCACATTGTCCTTATATCAGCCATGAGCTCATCAAAACTATAAAACATCTCATTATCTCCTTATCCCTTCATTATGTGCATATCATCTACTTTCCAAAAATATTTGAATTAACCTTTCATGGTTACCAGTACCATTCAACATATTCATTCAAATACTCTAGGACAAACAATAGTGTAACAATCCTTAGATGTGTCTTTATTCCATAGTACCATTACCTATACAACATAACTCTTGAAAAACATAAATCATTCCACTGCCTTCTGAAACCATTGACCGAGCTTCAACAATTGTTTCATCTCACAGATCATTTGTAGTCTCTTTATCATCATCAACATAAATACTACCCATACATCCATGATGATTATCTTCATTATACTTTCCCTTAGGGTATTGGTTTCCATAATGCCCATACATTCCACATTTAAAACATTTAACCATTATTGATGTCTTAGAAATACCATTATCCTTGTCAATGGTTTTAACTGATCTCTTTTCTTTGCAATTATTGGCTTTCTGGCCTTCTTTTTCACAACCAAAGCATCTTCCAGTTCCTTTAAAACATTCTCCTTGATGTCTCTTCCCACATTGTTCACATGAGGAAAATTGAACTTTCTTTCCTCTATGATCATCATGAAACTCCTTCTTTCACTTATTAACTGAGTCAGGAAACATACCAAAGTTGAGATTATTGATCATATTATGAGATTGATGATTAGGCATAATAACGATGTTTCACCTTCCAAATCCCATTTCATTTGCTTGATCATGAAGAATATCATTCCATTGTCCATCATATTCTACATTAACGTGAATCTTCTGAATTCAAGCCATTTTATAAAACCAAAAAGTATAGTGTGAGAGGCATAAATCATGCTAGGAAAACAAAATAATCAAGGGGAGTAGTTTTAATATCTAACATCATAGGTTTAATCTTAGGTTATTCATGATCGTTATCATAGTTATAAGACTATAACCTATACTTATACCTATCCTTAGAGACATCCCTAGAAATACCTTAGAAATATCTCTAGGGATTTCACTAAAGTTTTCGCATCCTAGTTTCTAAAGGTTAACTAAACCTTTCCTCTGATACCAATTGTAGAGACCCAAAGCTTGACGTACGTGGAAATTACATTACTTTTACCGAATACTTAATACATAAAAAAAACAGACACACAAGGACCGTAATAGTTTAGTATCTTTGGAAACTCGGAATATAATCCTCTAATCGTGGTGAATGATCTTCAACATCTCCCATAAAGATCTTCCCCTTTTGTTTACTTACCTAAAATTTTTCTTTATATCCTGGGGAAAAGAAAACATAAAAATGGTGAGCTCAAATTCTTAGTAAGTGTAAGCATGGGGAAAATAAAACAAACCATATACATTTGAACATAAAAACATGAAAATCATGTTTAATCATTGAAATCTTGAGAAATGACATAAAACATGGAATTACATAAGGAATAGATCACAATAGAACATCAATCATGATAAAACAGCTTATAAATCAAACTTGTAAATGTGGAAAAACATTAAGCACATTATATGATTTCCATAGTAGCCAATGCACTACTGCCAAGACCATCTTAGTGGACAATGTCTCTTTCTGAATCGAGTTCACTCCTCGTTCCAGTCTTATAACACTTAACTGGATTAACTTACCATTCCAGCCATGTCTATCTCATGAGATATAAATCTTCACCCAATGCATTGGAGGGTGATATAGGTCCCACCCATCTCATAATGAAATCATTCATACATGTTCCACAAATTAAACATAAATCATTCATCATAACCCAAAAAATAAAATGGGTTTCATAAACATCATCCCATCATACCATAATCCATATAAAAAATGGATATCATTTCATCATAAGAAATGTGAATCCATTTAAATCATAGATACATTATACTTGAAACATACACATATGAAATAATGTAATCTTAGATGGAGAATGGTTTCTATAAAACACTTGAAATAAATTCTTAAGGAAAATATCCTTTCTTTTTTAAAATCATTTTCTTTTCAAAAAATGCCCGGAAATTTTAAAAGAAATAGATTTTGTTGAAAATAGTAATGAAATATTGTAGAGGAAGCTTCATGAAAATTAGGCATTATGAAAACATAAAAATCCGTTCATTCCATATAAGTTAAAAAATAACATTCTTCTCGTACTTTTGTCGAAAACTTTAAAAAAATACCCCGTATGGTAATCATAAGAAATATTCCTTACATACCATGTAGTAAAAGTAAAAAATGGGTAAAAAAACTTTTAACATACATGAAATCATTTTTAGAAAACAACTACAAGGATAATAAATATAACCCTTGTAATACTTACGAATAAATAATCTCAGAGAAAAACAAGATTGGAAAAGTTATCCCTTACCTTATGTCAGACATGCTTCATATGTATCCAATCCTCCTATATAATGATTTAAATAATGTCATTTACTTATTACAGAATCATATTAATTGTTATTATATCATATATGGTTCACTTATGACTTTATATTACCTGTTCTTTTGTAAATTCAATGTTAAAGCATCGTTTTGGGTAAAATCGTTTCATTTATTGTACGTGTTTCGACTTGTTGTTCTTCATATTATTACTTATATCCGTATTTACTTAATTCAAGAATGTAAAAAATTATTTATATATAATATATATTCATCATATACATATATATATATGATAGATCGATAAATGGAATGAAATACACTGTTCATGGAGACGGTAGGTCGTACGTACGCATGAACGCTGTTTTCGTTTCCTTATTGAATTGAATGGAATTAAGTTGATGAAATACATATATATATATATATATCTGTGTGTGTGTAAATAAATCCAGTATCATTATTATGTCATATATTTCATGATTACTTATTATATAAACTTTATAATCATTCATGAATGGTTAACATGGAGTATGAATCGCAGCGTGGAGACGGTAGTCCGTACGTACGCACGAGTGATGATACCATTCCCAGGATCGTGGAATTGTATTGAAGTGTATGAATATTATTTCAGAATAAATATAAATTTAAAATAATCATATATAGTTATTTATTTACACCATTATACCCATCCATGTAAGGTGGTGGTCGAAAACAGATTACACCATGGCGTGGAGACGGTATTCTGTACGTACACACGCGCGTTGATTTTGTTTTCCTTAGGATGGATGGAAGGTGAAATAGGGTTGTTTCATATTTATAATAACATATTATTGTATATTTAATAAATATTTCATTACTTTATAATGATACATCTAAAGAAGAAGAAGTAGAAGAACAAAGAAACTTGAAAAAATCGGAAGAAAAGATTACCTCTTCTTCGACACAACTCCTTTAAGCTTCCTCTTAAGGAAGTAGAGTTGGTCTTTTGAGAATACCAGAACCTCCAAAATGTTTATCGGGAACTGGAGAAGAGAAATTGGCAGGGTTTTTCTGATCTTCAAGGCTCAAAAGGGTGTGAAGAGAAGAGGGAAGGGGTGCCCTTTTTATAAGGGAGGAGAGGGGCACCTTTGAAAAAACATAAACTATTATTTTATAATAAATTCATATATGGTTTATAATAGATCCAAATTGATTTATTTCTAAGATAATGTGGTTATGGGTCTAAATTCTTTCAACCAATAGGTTTTAGACATGTTTAGGTTACTATTTTAACCATATCATTTAGATTTAACTCTAAGTTAAATAGTTTAACTTTTACCGTGTCTTCTTGTTTTCTTACACTATATGGTTAATAAACTTACTATAACCAGACAAAAGAACCCTAAGTGGTTCATTATTAATATATATAACCTTACCTATGTAATTAGGCTAAACCTTATATTTTTATAATATAATAAAAAATAATAAGATAATATTTGTTTTAAAAACTATTTTATGTCAATTTTGACACTATTAGGTAATTGATTTTTGTGAAAATCATAACAACATTATTAGTTAGAAAAAGGTTAATTAAATAAATACTAACATGTCATATTAACCTATAAAATTAGAGGAATTCCTAAAATGTCTCAAATTACATTTATTTTGGTATTTATAACATCAATTATGTTAATATTTCATTAACAAGGTAATTACTGCATCATCATAGTGTCATAAATAAATTACATTATAAAATGTCTAAAAATTATAAATAAAATACCATTATGTTGGAAATATTTTTATCTTTCTAATTAATATTTATAGTCGAATTTATCTTATTTATAAACCTATATTAAAAATGTTTTAGTTATTAAACATTGATTTTAACTATTTTAACTCTTCTTTAAATAAAATAATAATAAGTGTTCTAATCCAATCCAAGTGGACATAAAGGGTAATATTTTATTCCTAAGGTTGTTTTTGGTATAATTACATTTATCCAATAGAATTTGGACATGTGTTAGGGCAATAATAATATCATTTTTACCCTTAATTACCCTATTTACTTTTTACCGTGGTAAATAAAAGAAAAATGTTACTATTCACCAAAATTTATTTTTATCTTATTGAACCACATTTTACTCCTTGATATTAACCATGTCTCTATGATTTTCTAAATTCTACTCACAGAAGCAGTAAAATTTAGTTTTATGTAAATTTTCAAATTCTCCTAGGAGGTGGGTAAAAGACGGTGAAAAGTTTAATAAAATTTTTATATATCTAAAATTATTATAAAATAACTCCAATGAATTACATTGAACATATATAGGTATTATGTATCAATTTTTACCTAAAATAAATTTAAATAAAATAAATAATTATTTAAATATAAAGTCGGTTTTTAAATATTAACCCAGTGTTTTCACTTTTCATCAAAAATTGAATGTTTTTAGAAAAATACCAAAAATTCACCCTAGGCTATTTTTGATATTCCGAATCTCAAAATGAATTCCATTATGAAAGATAAAATTCATAAAATTTCAAAAAGTGGGTATTACTATTCATAATGGCTAGTTCATAATAATATTATAATAATATCTAGTTTTGTGAAACTTGGTATTGCGTACTACACACTCTATCGAAGAAGGTATTGATTGCGTGTAATTCAAGCCAAGTCAGGGATGCATGTTGTGAAAGCTATGTTTAGTGGTGCGTATAACATAATAAAAACTTTTTTCATTTATACATTAAACAAAATCTATACTTAATGTTGTGTAGAATAATTTCCACAAAAGGAACTTGAAATTGTGTATAACACAAGCCATGAATAGTGTTGCGTATACTGCAAGATAATACGGTGTTGCGTATAGTACAAGCTAAACTTGGTGTAGTGTATAATAGAATACATCAATGAAATTAAAAGTAATATATCTCATAAAATCTTAGGGTGTTACAAGAATACCCATGTTGAAATGAATGATAATATAGTATACTATTATAACATTGTTTTTATGTTGTCTAATATTATTACTAATTACTAATTAAATAAAATTATGATTATATTTTGAATTTAAATTATGTAAGAATCATTTATATGAAAAATAAATGTTTTCTGAAAAAAAAATTATTTCTAAAAGAAGGTTTTGTCTTGCCTTGTTATTTTAAAATTAATTTTTAAAACTCTTAAAATACTTATTTTAAAATATAAATATATCTTTTAAAATAATAATATAAAAATAATAAAAAAATATAATTTTTTTTGAAAATGCTCTATTTTTTGATGTATTGTAAAAATACTGAATTTTCATAGAAACCTACCTTATAAGATAATTTATTTATAAAGTTGAATTATATTTTAAATTTTTTAAAATTAAAATTAATTAATTAAATATATATTAACACACTTTTGTTCTTTGAAATCATTTTCATATTGATTTCTGATATAAAAAAATTGTAATGTTTTGAACATGTTTATTATAAAAACCCACTTTAACATCATGTCTGAGGGATTAATTTTAAATAATAAATTTCTAGTTCTATTTATTGATGTTGGAATAAGGGGTTAAATAGTTTTAATCGTCATAATTTATATTATCTTGTAAGTTGAAATCAAATTTTTAACAAAATTTAATGTGAAAACACAAAAAACGAATTATCACAGTTAAGTTAAAATGGAATTACATGGGGTTAAACTGAAAATAATAAGGTTAAAACAAACTAATTTTTTTTTCTAATATATAGTTTATATCCATATTTAGACCATATCATCTCTAAGGATCTAGAATAATCTATTTTGGACCCTGTAGATTGTGATAAATGTAGACAGACCTTTTTATTTTCAAGACATACATGTGTTATATTCACATCACTTATAAATGGCCACCCATATACTCTCTTCTTATCATCATAATACTCTATTAATTTTTCAATTACCTACCTAATTAATTTCCCAAATTCCATACCATCCTTCAATTTCCCATCTTTTGTCCATGAATAAATATTTTGAAGGATTTATTACAAACATGAGGAAGTTACACGAATTAGTGGTTACATTATTCAATGAGTGTTTTAATTTATTTCTATTCATCCACCACCTGAAAATATTTTTGTTCCATTATGAAATAATAAACATATAATATTCTATATATTTTGTTTTTTTAATTTTATGGTCATTATTTACTACCAACCCCATATACATCAAATGGGATATGAAATTATAATTCATGTGTACACCATACTGTCACCTCACGAACTGATTTCATTCTTATTTCCACTAACACATCTCACAATTATGTTTGATGATGTATATTAAGTATATATATGATATTTATAAAATAATAATACATATAGATTCATTATATCATATATAACCTTTTAATTTCAATTCCATAGGGGTTTCGATAATGACACTCGTCTGTACATGTAAGAACCTGGTTCTTACCATTGAGGTAACAATTTCTTCTTTTCTCTTTTCCTTAAGTGTTTTTGAGAAAATAAGGAAGATGGGGAAAAATCCAAAATTTTGGAAGGTACAGGCCGTGTACTTTTCCACATGCCATGTACTTTTGGTCGTGTGGGATGAGTACATGGGGCGTGTGGCCATGTCGGCGATGAAGGGTGTAGGAACCGACTACACGCCGTGTAGTGGTCCCTTACACGCTGTGTAGTCAGTCGGCAGGAAAATAGTAAGGAGGTGGCCAACTGTGGGATAGAACACCCAATGTACTCAAGAATACACGCCGTGTAGACATGTCGGCAGGTGAACAGTGCCACAATGGTGGGAAACCGCCATAAGAACAGTTAAAAAATGGGAATTACACGTCGTGTTCTTGGAGATACACACTGTGTACATTGTTTTTTTTCACCTAAAATGGGCAGTAGCCTCCCCTATTCATAGGGAAGGCTTAGAACGGGAAGAGGGATCGGGAGAGGAAGGCCGAAGATTTGGAGATCCGCCGAGCGCACGTCAGGAATCTGTTTCCGCCTCGGACGATCTCGTTGGAACCGAATGGGTACGAGCTTCCTTGTCCTGGTGTGTCTCTTTCCAATTATTCCTCTAATGGAATTTATGTGCGTTTAAGCAAGAATTATTTTACCTCAGGTCTACCACGTTATAGGATGATTCGTGGAACGTTGTTCGAGTATATTGATCAGGGTGTTTAAGGTAGGTGGATTGGTGTTTATTTTCCAAATGTCATTCGTTTTTGTGTGTTTTGAGCTACGTACCCATAATTGGGGTGTCGTGTGGCTGAGTCCATGACTATTTTAAAAACCGATTTTTGTATAGGTAATTGAATGTGATATTAAAATGTTGTTTGGGATCGCTGCTGGGATCCAGGACCACCCCGGCGGTGTGTTCCCCTGTTTGGACGTTTGTCCAGGATACCCGAGGGTATGACTTGTTTATATTATGCCTTTAAAGTAATGATTATAGAATTTCCTTGAGAGGAATTGCTTGTATATTGTTTTGTTACATGTTAGGCATGGCCCGGTTACCTGTTTATCCTAAGGGCAGTGTTGTGATTAGCCTGTGGGCATTGTACTACTTAGCCAGTGGGAAACTTCTTCCGTGCTAGTGGGCAGTCGATTATGTGCCTCTGGGCGACACTTCTTACGCCTGTGGGCAATATTTGTATGCCTGTGGCCAAATTCATGTGTTTGGATTCTCTTTACCTGAGGGTAGGAGTTTACGTGTCTGAGGACATTGGTTGTTTACTTCGAATATTCATTATGGTGATATTTTATATAAAATTATTAAATTATATTAAAATGGAAATATAATTAGTTAAGTTAGTTACTTTTTAGAACTGGTTACTTTATTGCATTTTACTACTGCAAACTGTTGTTGCATGCTTTCAAACAGTTGGGCACGGGCCTTAGGTGGGTGCCTACTAAGATGTATTTCTCACACCCTGTTTGGGTCATGCTTTTCAGCCCAAACAGATTACATTTCTGCAGGTGTAGATAAGGGAAAGGGTCCCTATACAGGTACTTGATTACTTCTGGGGTGTATGAGAGCATGGGACCGAGCATTGGCTCGCGATGCTGCTGGAAATTTTGGTTTGACTTTCTGTACTTGTAATTCAGTTGTATTGTATTTTATTGCAGTGTAACATGTTCTGGCTATTTTATAGAATTGTGACATGCTACATCTTCATATATATATATGACTGCTGGTTTCCCATTTTGTTATCAATTATCCATTTCAGTTATGTGTACTGTTACTGCTTCCACTGTTGTTGTATGTTATATTATATTCCGCTGCACTGCACTTTGACAAATGAGGGCATAGTTTCCCCACTATCAGACCTGGTACCTCGCTGCTTGTAGGCATCCTCTTGCATTTGGGGAAATGCTCTTGAGGTCATGTGGAGAACCGGGTTCGGGGCACCCATTGAGTGGCACTCGGAGCTGGGAGGTTACAATGTGGTATTAGAGGGGTTCTTTTCTTTGACTTACTATTTGGAGCCTTAGTCAGGAATATGACGAGAACGGTAATTGGTAATAAGTTGTGCCCGGGTGTAGCTAACCCTTGTACAGGGAAAATTCAATTTACCTCGCATTGCAATTTTTATGATTTTACAATTTTACAGTTGATATGATTTCACCGTTGGGTGATGCACTTGAGATTGTGCTGTTTATATTTTATCCTTGGGTTCTATTTAGTTGCAACCTGATGAGATGATGGTATTCCATCTCATGCATCATTTAGGAATATGCTATAAATCACATGTCATGCATAGTTTCCATGCCATGTAGGTTCATTAGAAGCGACATGTTGTTGTGATAGTTGTTGTGTTATAAAAGCATGATGTTGTGATAGCTACATGATAAATACCTGCTATGTGATAGGGTATTTTGTGTGTGCATGTTTATAGAATGGACTCAAAACATTGGTTTTTGGGGAGTATGGGCCCTCATTGACCGAAATTTGGTGGATCATTAGCTGTTTATTTTATTAAAAAATAGTTAATATGTCAAACTTTGATTCGTGGGGAGTATGGGCCCTCACAGGTCAGAATTTGACACTTAGGTGGTGTTTTGCAGTGTTTTCTAGGCACCGAAGTAGTTTCTGAGGCATACTGTCTGGAATTCCCAATATACATGCTGTGTAGTACCCTCAACATGCCGTGTATGGTCTTATGTTCGGGAAGAAAAATAATGTTTTTGAGTACACTCCGTGTACCCAAAGTACACGCCGTGTAGTCTCTTCCCGTTTCACAAACCGTGTGGGCGGCGACATGGGGAAGGGGAAGAGCTTGGGGAGAACACTCCGTGTAGCGTCGGTACATGTCGTGTGGTGTGGACCCAGAGAACTGGTCGTGTAAATAACAAACACGGGCCGATGTAGTCGTTTCTTGAACACGTCGTTTCAATGAAGAACACGCCGTGTAGTGTGACATGGGGACCCGGCCGTGTAACTAACAACACGAGTTGGGGAAATCCCTTCATGTACACATCGTGTGTATATAGAACACGCTGTGTAGGTTGAGCCATGAATCAGGCCATGTAACTAACAACACGGGTCGAAGGAGCTCGTTTAGTACACACTGTGTACCTGTGGGACATGCCGTGTAGTCTTGTCCGAAGACAGAAGGTGTGGAGTTAGCCGAGTGGCTGGGAAACGGGGTGGTGTACACGCCGTGTGTGGGTGTAACACGCCGTGTAAAGTCAAGCTGAGTAGTCGGCTGTGTCACAAGCGACACGGGCAGTTGGAAAATTACACCATACATGCCGTGTAGATTATGTACACGTTGTGTAGTTTTGTTCAACCGGAGCCTTGTGGCTTAGCCGTGTCAAATGACCCAGGCAGGGGAAGGGAAGTTAAGTACACGCCATGTAGTCATTATACACGCAGTGTAGTCTTGTTTTGAAAATCTTGAAATGCCTTCTTCCTCCGGTTCCCTTTTGGGTTTCTTCATTTTCGGTCTTTAATAAGCTTGTTCTAAGGCTTGTATTTGACCTTGTAGTGTCATGCCCCTGAGATGTTCGCGTTTTGTTCACCAAGAGAGTGGTGATGACTATACTCCAGAGGTGTTGGGCCATGGGCTACCAGAAGATCCTCCAGCAGATCCAGAGGCGACGCCAGCCGTTATACATGACACATGCATGAATGAGCAGTTCTGTGAAGGCTTTATGTGGTTCATGCAGACCTTTCAGGGAGCACCTATGGCTGCCACATCTATGGCTGAGCTTACTCGCATATTCTAGCAGCAGCATCCACCTACGTTTTCTGAGGATGGTGGCCCACAGGCTGCGGAGTCTTGGCTAGGATCGATGTAGACTATTTTCAAGCATCTTGAGATGCCTCCAGGGAGGAGGGTCAGGCTCGCGACTTACATGTTGCATGATTCCACCAAGAGGTGGTGGGATGTTACCACCCAATCAGAGCATTAGAGAGACATGGCGTGGGGAGATTTTTCCGGAGTCTTCTTTGAAATATTTTTCCCAGAGATGCTAAGGGTAGATAGATCTCGAGAGATCATGAATCTGCAGCAGGGCGCTATATCTATGATGGATTATTCTGCTTGCTTTACCAAGCTTCAGCGTTTTGAACCTGTTTTGGTGGGTGATGAGATGTTGAGGGCCAACCGCTTCGAGGATGGTCTTCGGTATGACATCTGAGCACTGGTGAATGTTTTTAGGTTGACTACTGTACATGCTACTGTAAACGAGGAGCTGATTACAGAGAGGAACCTTCAGGAATCTAGTGGTGTGGGCTAGGGTGGTTCAACACCAGTTACTGGTACTATTTCTACTAGTAATAGGAAGAGACAGATGGACTTATTTCAGGGTGGCAGTACCAGTCAGAAGAATGCTTCAGGTGGCCAGGTCATGTGCTACCAGTGTGGTAGAGAGGGGCACAGGCGACCTCAGTGTCCATGAGACCCAGTGGAGTGACGAGCTTGCAGCAGGATGGGTCATATGCAGTGCTTTTGCAAGGCATTTCCACTGATGGCTAGTGAGAGGGGTTCTCTACAGACTCCGTGTGCGGGAGCAAGACAAGTGGATTATTACCAATCAGGGAACTGGAATACGTCAGGGCGAGAAATCAGAGATGGTGTTCATAGACGTGGTATCCAGAAACCAGGATATTCGAGGCAGCTGGACGGGACAACTTAGGGTAGCCAGGAAATGTCGCAGGGCCGCAGCACTGGGCCGACATATGCAGTGCAACAGATCCAGCAGGAGAAGGATCCCGGACCTTCTACAGTCAGAGGTACTATTCTAATAACTTCTGTTTTATCTTCAGTACTTTTTGATACGGGTTATACACATAGTTTTATATCTGTGCCCATTGTGAAGAGCCTTGGGCTCTAGGTTTCTACTCTTTCAGGTATCATGACGCTAGACACTCCATTGGGGACTAGGACAGATGGTGTGCGTCAGTGCAAGGAGTTTCCCCTTGAGGTGGGGGGGGGGTGTCACTTCCTTTGGGACCTCTATGTCTTAGAGATGATATCTAATGAAATTATTCTTGGGATGGACTGGTTGGTTCCCTTTCGAGCCTTTGTAGACTTCTATCGTCGTAGGGTGAGTTTCACGTCACCAGAGGGCGGAGAGTTTCTATACAATGGTGAATGGGATGTTCAGGTGAGTTGAGATGGACCAAAGAATCGTGGGAGAGGTGGAGTCACAGTCCAGATTGTGAGTTTATATCTGGATGATCAGGGGACTTGTCAGATGTATTTCCCTCCAATGGTCGATCGTTTCAGGGATATATTCCTGAACAACTTTTTAGGTCTACCTCCGGAATGAGAGGTGGATTTCTCTATCGAGCTTGTTCCAGGAGCATCCCCGGTGTCCATTCCTCCTTATAGGATGGCTAGGCCTGAGTTGTAGGAGCTCAAGAGGCAGTTGGAGGAGTTACAGTCAAAGGTTTTTATTCGACCCAGTACTTCTCCTTGGGGTTCTCAAGTCCTTTTTGCGAAGAAGGTTGATGGTAACCTCAAACTCTGTGTGGATTATCGGAAGCTGAACCAGTTGACAGTTAAGAACAGATACCCTTTTCCAAGGATTGATGATCTTTTTGATTAACTTCATGGAGCACGAGTGTTCTCGATGATTGACTTGAGATCAGGGTATCATCAGTTGTGCATTAGACCATCTGATATACCTCTCACAGCTTTTAGGAGCAGGTATGATCTATACGAGTATACGGTTACGCCATTCGGACTCACAAACGCGCTAGCAGTTTTCATGGCTCTGATGAATTGTGTGTTCCATCATTATCTTGATTCTTTTGTTGTATTATTCGTGGATGAAATTTTTGTGTACTCTCACACTCGACACGACCATGCCACCCATTTCGAGATCATATTGAGTACACTGAGAGAGCATTGTCTATATGTTAAGATCTCAAAGTGACACTTTTGGATGGACCAGATTCACATCCTGGGTCATATTATCTTAGAGGCAGGAGTTGCAGTAGACCCAGAGAAGGTGAGAGTATTAGTTTCCTAGAAGCATCCTAAGAACGTGTTTGATATACGGAGTTTCTTGGGGCTGGCTGGTTACTACAGATGCTTCATACAGGACTTATCCCGCTTAGAAGCACCATTGACAGGTCTGACTAAGAAGGGTGTGAAGTTATTTTGGTCAGAAGCTTGCAAGACAGCCTTTCAGGATCTGAATGGAAGGTTGACATCAGCACCAATCTTGATACTCCCAGAGCAGGGGAAGAGCTAAACAGTTTACTGTGATGCATCAGGTATTGGGATGGGAGTATTGTTGATGCAGGGTGATCAAGTTGTTTCATAAGGGTCTCGGCAGTTGAGGCCACATGAGAGGAATTACCCGATGCATGATCTCGAGTTGGCTGCAGTTGTTCATGAATTACGATGTTGGAGGCATTATCTCTTGTGAGAAAGTTTGGTGGTTTTCACCAACAACAAGAGTCTCAAGTATATCTTTATTCAGCGTGACTTGAATCTGAGACAGCAAAGGTGGGTTGAATACATTCAGTCCTTCTACTTCTACCTTGCCTATACACCTGCAAAATGTAATGTAGTAGCTGATGCACTGAGCAGGAAGACCCAGATACATGTAGTGCAGGAGGCCAGTGGTGAGTGGCAACTTATGGTTTTGTTCTCTGAGATGCATTTGGAGGTGCATTAAAGTCAGGGGTAGACCTATCATTCCTCTTTAGCTGTGACTTCTACCCTCCTTGATAGAGTGGGGATGAGACAACTATTAGATCCAGAAGGCCTAGTTCTACGAGAGTCGTTGGGAAGTGAGGACCCTCCTCCTGGCTGGACGATAGGCAATGATGAAGTTCTGCATTTCCATGGACGATTGTGGGTTACAGGGGATATACGTGAGGAGCTGATGCATGAGTTTCATGCTTCAGCTTGGGCAGTTCATCCCGGGGTTACCAAGATGTACCGAGACTTGAGACATCAGTACTAGTGGGTGGGTATATAGAGTGATGTACTTGGTTTTGTTATGAGATGTTCCACCTATCAGCAGGTGAAGGTAGAGCATCAGAGGCCAGATGGACTGTTACAACATTTACCCATTCCAGAGTGGAAATGGGATGATGTCACGATGTATTTAATGACTGGTTTTCTGAGGTCACCTCGAGGCAACGATGTCTTGTGGGTTGTTGTGGACAGACTCACAATCGTAGCTCAATTTTTGCTGATCAATGAGACTTTCAGTGTTGATGAGATTGGAAGGTTGTAAATATGAGAGATCGTACGTCTTCATGGGGTTCCTCATTCTATCATTTCATATAGGGACTCCCATTTTACGTCTCATTTCTGGAAGGGTTTTTAGAGGGCACTGGGTACACAGGTTATGCTGTTCGGACTCACGAATGTGCCAGCTGTTTTCATGGATTTGATGAATCGTGAGTTCCATCCTTATCTGGATTATTTTGTGGTAGTATTCATGGACTTAATATTGTTGTACTCTCACACTCGACATGACCATGCCACCCATCTTGAGATCGTATTGAGTACACTAAGAGAGCATCAGCCATATGCTAAGCTCTCAAAGTGCCACTTTTTGATGGACTAGATTCACTTCCTGGGTCATATCATCTCTGAGGCAAGAGTTGCAGTAGACCCAGAGATGGTGAGAGCAGTAGTTTCCTGGGAGCAGCCTAATAACGTGTTCGAAATACAGAGTTTCTTGGGACTAGCTGGTTACTACAGATGCTTCATATAGGACTTCTGCCGCTTAGCATCACTGTTGACGAGTTTGACTAAGAAGGGTGTAATGTTCATTTGGCCAGAAACTTGCGAGACAACCTTTCAGGATATGAAAGGAAGGTTGACATCAGCACCGATCCTGATACTCCCAGAGTAGGCAAAGAGCTATACAGTTTACTGTGATGCATCAGGTATTGGGCTGAGATCATTGTTGAGGCAGGGTGATCGAGATGTTGCATACGGGTATCGGCAGTTGGGCCGCATTAGAGGAATTAAATGACGCGTGATCTCGAGTTGCCTACAGTTGTTGATGCGTTACGCTGTTGGAGGCATTATCTCTTGGGAGAACATTTCGTGGTTTTCACTGACCACAGGAGTCTCGAGTATATCTTTACTCAGTGTGACTTGAATCTGATATAGCGAAGGTGGGTTGAATACCTTCAGTCCTTCGACTTCGAGCTTGCCTATACACCTAGAAATGGTAATGCAGTAGCTTATGCACTGAGTAGGAATACTCAAATACAGGTAGTGTAGGAGGCCAATGGTGAGTGTCAGCTTATGGCTTTTTTCTCTGAGATGCATTTGGTGGTGCATGATAGTCAAGGGAAGACCTATCTTTCCTCTTTATCTGTGACTTCTCCCCACCTTGATAGAGTGGGGATGAGAAAACTATCTGATCCATAAGGTCTACTTCTACGGGAGTCGGTGGAAAGTGAAGACCCTCTTCTTGGCTGGACGATAGGCGATGATGAGGTTTTGCATTTCCATGGATGAGTGTGGGTTCCAGGGGATATACGCGAGGAGCTGATGCGGGAGTTTCATGCTTCAGCTTCGGTAGTTAATCACGGGGTTACCAAGATGTAACGAGACATGAGACGTCAGTACTGGTGACCGGGTATGAAGAGTGATGTAGCTAGTTTTGTTACGAGATGTTACACCTGTCAGTAGATGAAGGCGGTGCATCATAGTCCAGCTTGAATATTATAGAAGTTACCCATTCCGAAGTGAAAATGGGATGATGTTGCAATGCATTTCGTGACTGGTTTGCCGAGTTCACCTCAAGGAAATGATTCCGTGTGGGTTGTTGTGGACAGACTCAAAAAGGTAGCTCACTTTTTGCCGATCAAGGAGACTTTCAGTGTTGACGAGCTCGGAAGGTTGTATATCCGAGAGATCATACGTCTTCATGGGGTCCCTCGTTCTATCATTTCAGATAGTGACACCCGTTTTATGTCTCATTTCTGGTAGAGTTTTCAGAGGGCACTGGGTACACAGGTGCTTCTAAGCACAACATACCACCCTCAGACCGATGGCCAGTCAGAGTGTACGATACTGGTTCTTGAGGACATGCTTCTTTCATGCGTCCTAGACTTTGGGGTCTTTTGGGAGAAGCACATACCCCTAGTCGAGTTTTCCTATAATAATAGTTTTCAAGAAACTATTGAGATGGCACCATATGAGGCTTTATATGGTAGGCTATGTTGATCAACATTGTGTTGGTTAGAGGCAGGTGAGGTAGCTTTACTGGGACCACGTCTCATGCAGGAGACTTCTGAGTAGGTCTAGTTGATTTAGAAGTGGATGGCTACCACGCAGTCTCGTCAGAAGTCTTATGCTGATCGCCGCAGATGACCTTTGGTGTTCGTGGTCGGGGATCAGGTTTTCTTTCATGTTTCGCTGAGGCTGGGACACAGGAGGATCACGAGATAGGGTAAACTTTCACCGAGGTATGTGGGGCCATTTGAGATTCTGGAGAGAGTCGGGCTGGTTGCCTATCAATTACAGTTTCCTCAGAGGTAACTCTCCATATATGACGTCTTCCATGTATCTCAGTTGCGTCTCTATCATTCAGACCCGTCTCACATCCTTCATCCCCAGGAGGTTGAGCTTCAAGAAGATTTTTCCTTTGAGGAGCATGTGATTCGTATCGTTGATAGGAGCACAAAGGTTCTCCGAGGCTGGTCAGTTCCTCTCGTATGAGTACTATGGAAGCATGGCCGAGTGTAGGACAAAACCTGGGAGCGGGAGACCAACGTACGCGCTCAGTGGCCGGAGTTATTCTCAGCTTTATCTTCACCACCATTGGAAGGGAAATTCGGGAATGAATTGCTTTAAGGGGGGAGTTTTTAAGAACCCAGTTCTTACTTTTGAGGTACGAGTTTTCTATTTTCTATTTTCCTTAAGTGTTTTTGAGAAAATATGGAAAATTGGGAAAAATCCCAAATTTTGGAAAGTACAGGCCATGTACTTTTCCACACGCTGTGTACTTTTGACCGTGTGGGATGAGTACATGGGGCGTGTGGCAATATCAGTGATGAAGGGTGTATGAACTAACTACACACCATGTAGTGGTCCCTTACACGCCGTGTAGTCAGTCGGCAGGCGAATAGTAAGGCGGTGGCCATCTGTGCAACAAAACACACCATGTACTCAAGGAGACACGCTGTGTAGACATGTCGGTAGGTGAACAGTGCCACGATGGTGGGAAACCGCCAAAGGAATAGTTAAAAAATGGGACGTACAAACCGATTACTTGGAAATACACGCCGTGTAATTTTTTTCAGTTATAATGGGAAGTTGTGTCCCCTGTTCACAGGGAAGGCTTAGAACGAGAAGAGGGCTCGGGAGAGGAAGGCCGAAGCTTTGGAGATCCGCCGAGCGCACGTCAAGAATCTGTTTCTGCCTCGGATGATCTCATTGGAACCGCACGAGTACGAGCTTCCTTATCCTAGTGTGTATCTTGCCAATTCTTCCTCTAATGGATGTTATTTGCATTTAAGCGAGAATTATTTTTCCTCAGGTCTACCTCATTCTAGGACGATTCATGGAACGTCATTCGAGTATACTGATCAGGGGCATTTACGGTCGGTGGCTTAGTATTTATTTTCCAACTATCGTGTGTTTTTGTGTGTTTTGAGCTACGAACCCATAATTGGGGTGTCATGTGTCTGAGGCCGTGGCTATTTTAAATACCAAGAATTGAATAGGTAATTGAATGTGAAATTAAAATGCTGTTTGGGATCGCTACTTGGATACAGGACCACACCGGGGGTGTGTTCCTCTGTTTAGATGTTTGGAAAGGATACATGAGGGTATACCTTGTTTATATTATGCCTTTAAAGTAATGATTGTAGAATTTCCCTGAGAGGAATTTCTTGTGTATTGTTTGGTTACATGTTGGGCGTGGCCCGGTTACCTCTTTAACCGGAGGGCAGTGTTGTGATTAGCCTATGGGCATTATACTACTTATCCTGTGGGTAACTTCGTCTGAGCCTGTGGACAGTCGATTCTGTGCCTGTGGGTGACACTTCTTATGCCTGTGGGAAATATCCGTATGCCTGTGGGAAAATTCTAGTGTTTGGATTCTCTTTACCTGAGGGTAGAAGTTTACGTGTCTAAGGACATTGGTTGTTTAATTAGAATATTCACTGTGGTGATATTTTAAATAAAATGATTAAATGATATTAAAATGGAAATATAACTGGTTATGTTAGTTACTTTTCAGTACTGCTTACTTTATTTCATTTTACTCCTACACACTGTTGTTGCATGCTTTCACACAGTTGGGCGTGGGCCTTAGGTGGGTGCTATCTGAGATGTATTTCTCACACCCTGTTTGGGTTATGCTTTTCGGCCCAAATAGATTACATTTATGCACCTGTAGTTAAGGGCAAGTGTCCCTATATAGGTACTTGATTGCTACAGGGGTGTAGGAGAGCATGGGACAGAGCATTGGCTCGCGATGCTGCTGGCTGTTCTATTTTGCTTTTCTGTACTTGTACTTCAGTTGTATTGTATTGTATTGCAGTGTAACATGTTCTGGCTGTTTCAACGAATATTGACATGCTGAATCTTCATATATATATGACTGCTGGTTTTCCTTTTTGTTATATGTTATCCATTTCAGTTATGTGTACTATTACTGCTTCCGCTGTTGTTGTATGTTATATTATATTCCGCTGCACTACACTTTGACAAATGAGGGCATAGTTTTCCCACTATCAGAACTGGGTCCTCACTACTAGTCGGCAACCTCTCGCATTTGGGGAAATGCGCTTGAGGTCATGTGGTGAACCGGGTTCGGGGCACCCGTTGAGTGGCACCCGGAACCGGGATGTTACAGTACACTGGGCTTCCACCTTGAAAAACGTTGTGATACATCTTTTACTAACACTTTATATTGGATGCATTGAGGATAAATTTAATGAATATATGTGAAATACATGAAATAATTATTATATTATTTAAATATTTATAATCTTGAAAAGATAAAATATTATTTTCTTTCACACACTGAAAGAAGGTAAAATTATTCTTGTATGTGTGGACAACAACCATCATGATGCGATGTGACTATCTTTTCATCACCATGGCACATGGATGATAAATATAATTATATTTCATGAAATAATATCTAATATATTATATTAATAAAATTTTCTAAAGGTAAAACATTTCATATACCCTTTCTGTAGTAATAATTGAAAAATGGAATGGTTACTAATGGTTATATACGACATACCATCTCCATTATTGCAACATAGTCCATTTTTTTAAAAAAATTTAATGACTATTTTTGAAAGTATAATAGATTTAAAAATATTATAATTGTGTAATTATTTTTATTCTAATAAATATATCACTATATAACTTTTTCAATAACGAGATCTATCATGAAGAATCACACATAAGAAATCAAGGTAATTAACACATTAATAAATTAAAATAATAAAATATTATAAAATAAATGATGATAAGATGTTATAAAAGTACCATATATGTTATTAAAATAATTAATATTTTATTGGTATAAGTTAAAAATAGGTTTAAAACCACTATAAATGATGTTAAATAACATTAATCTAAAATTAATCACAAGTTAAGGGACTTCATCTCAATTTCCCTTCATTAAGGAATATAATAAAGTTATACACATAATTTATTTAATATGGTGAACATACATCACCTTTTACATGTAAAATAATTAATACTTCCAAGTTCATTATATTTTTATTTTTATTTTTAATTATTTCAACTCTAGTGATTTTTCTATACAATTATCAAGTGGTAAATAATTTCATTACTTAATTTCTTTTTCTTGGGTTTTATTAGAACATTGTCATCTAAGATATTCTTACATTGTGTGTTCAATTACTCTTAAAATTATATAAATTATTTCATCTTTTTAATATGTATTTTTTCATGATTCAAATAATATATTGAATGATTAATTGTCACTTTATCATTATGTTCTTTTTATGGGTTTATTTTAAAATCTCATTATACCCTATATTTTTTATTCTTGAATTTCAGTTGATGAAAACTACATGAAAATTAACTTATAAAAACACTTAATTATCTTATCCTTAGGGGTTTCAAGATATTATAAATTAATATTACTATTTATTCACTCATTGGTACAAAAAATGATTAAGAAAATATTTTTAATAAAATATGAATTTATTTATTTCCTTGATCATAAAACTGTTTTGTTCCAAACCTATGGTTTCTATACTAATTAAAAAAACCTTTTCCAAATGATTTATTACAGAACTTTTCAAAAAAATTTAACTTTTAGATAATATTTTTAACTTAATCTTCATGTCATTTTCTAAACAAATCACATATATATTAGACTGAACAAGTGAAAGGAATTATAGTCATAACATGTATGGTATGAACAAAATTTATATAAACCCAGACAATTGAAATTTTTTAATGACTCTTTTTATGTTTTAAAGGTTATTTTTAAATAGATGTATTTTAAAAATGTTTTTTGATATTTTAGTATTAATAAATGATTTTTAAAATGAAAAATATATTTTTCTTGATAAAATTTTTTAAATATATTTTTCTTTTTTTTATATTCATGATGGAAAAAAATATTTAATATTACTTAAATGGGTTTATTTTTCATTTATTTCATCCTAATTCTTTTTATGGATGGTTTGTGATCATTTTGACTATGGAAAATACTGATATTCATATTAATTTTTCATTTTTTCATTCATTAATTTTTATTTTAATAATTACTTTCCTCTAATCATTGGACATTTAGTTTCACCTAAATATACATATTATTTATCCTGGATATTATTATTACTAAAACTGTATCTTATTTCTACATATGGTGTATTACATTAAATGTTATTTTATTGATTGGGAAATATTGATACTCCACATTCATTCTTTAATACAGATACTTAATGGTAGGTCATGTTGTTCAAGAATTAAATTTATTATTTGATATATGAGGAATGATTTTGATATTATGAAAAGAGTGTGGATTAGATATAGATATCACATGGATGCATTGGCGGGTCTCATGAGATGAATCAGTTGGCTCACCATAATAAAATTGGTTTCTACATATTAGTTTTAAACTGTCTTGGGGATAAAACCTGAGATTGGAGGTATCATATTTATAAGTCATGAAATATAATTTTTAAGAATTTCCTTCATTAAAAATCTAGTTATTATTATTCTTAATATTTTAACAATGATATTATCTCTATATGTATTTTATTTTTAGTTTATTGATCATATTTTATATGTTTTATGTTATTTACATTCCATTATTATTATACATTATACAGTTATGATGGAGATTTTATTGATTAAATGGAATTTGATTTCATTTATTTACCTTACGATAATGATTATGCCTCACTTATTATCCATGAGATATTCCCTATGATATTATCTCTCTAAAAATTTCATTCTCAGTTTATTGAATATATGGAATGTTATTTCTGTTATTAAATTTCTATATTGATTATTCTTTAACTTATCATGATATTCATGTTATTTAAATGTAATATACTGGAATTTATTTTCCATTCCATGTATATTATGCTTGTTGATTCATGATATCTTCAATTGTATATAACACTTATGGAGAACTTGATCCCACCATTATTTTGTTTATTTTCTTGGTCTTTACGAAGTGTAATATGATGGAAATTTAAGGATATTCAAAAAGTACTATATTTATTATTGATAAGAATTTATGTTCTAATTTATGTTTTCAAATGTAATTCAAGAATCAACTATGAATCAAAAATACCATGAAAACTAATCTAATCAGTCAAATGATATTTTATTCCTTGTATAAATTCTTATGTTTTAAATTAGACACCAACTTTGGGCTATTGGGGTCTGAGACTCTACAAGATATTGAAAAAGGGAGTCACTAAAATATACAATTAGACACCCCCTCCCATGTAGGGATCAATATGTTTTGGTGAAAATGGGTGTACATCATAAAAATGGATTATCATGGGCTGCTTAATTGGTGTATGATTAGTTTAAATTATAGGAAGACCCTACACTAACTCCTTTAATCTAAATTACATTCATATCTAGGTTTATAAATTTTTACAACACTTTGTAGTTCCTATGATTAAATGTATTGAATTCTATAAAATATTGTTAAATATAAAATGTTTAGAAATTATTTTAAAAAAATTCAACACCAACATAAATAAATAATAAAAAAACCTCTATCTCCAAATTATGAAAATTAACATCCTCTTAAATATTCAAATTTTATCTTATTTTGACTAAATGTTACTCCAAAACATGAATAAATTCCCACAAACAATCCTTCACACCTTCCCTTGTATTTAAAAGGACTTTCTAAATAGAAAACCATGATCACACATTGTTATATTTCAACTATAGATAAACATATTAAACACAAAAAATAATTAAAAGGATTATAAATAAATAGGATTTAAAAGATATATTTTTGTTAAAAAAATTACTGATAAACCATCAAACAGAAAAATAATATTTGGGTTTGTTATCCCCCTTCACTACTTATATTTCAACCATGAAATTCTAACATGATTGGATAGTCATGAAATATCATCCATGTCATATAAAAAACAATTACATTCTCCCAGTAATTATGATATCTCAATTCTTGTCAAATGATATTGAATTGTGTATAAACATGATACCAATTTCTAAACACACCTAAAAATGATTATATGTAAACAAGGAAATAAAATTTATATCATGTTCATTTTAAAAATGGCATCTATAATATCAAAAATAAAAACATAACATCCGATTTGAATTAGCATTTTCCAAAATTCATAGAGTAAGATTAAATAATTTTTTATGACATAATTTAAGATTAATCATGAAAATTTATTTAGAATATCATTACAATGATCAAAAAATATCTAAAAACTATGAAATGAACTCATAGGATATAAATATTATATGTGATTGAAAATAATATACCTTCCTTAAAAACCATGTTACATAGATAAAAAACATATACCATCCCATGCACTCAATAAATAGTAATTACCCATGATGTCATGATTTTTGAAAATATGGGGACATGTGAATTTTTTTATGAAGTGTTTAAGGGTACAATATAACTTCATCCAAAGATATGATATCATGTAATTTTTTTAACTACTTCATTTATCCTAGAATATAGTTTTTACCATTTGATAGAAGTTTGGTTTAAATATGAGCGATACTAATTTTCATGATTTTTTTGCATTTAGTTAATTAAATATTAATTTATTCATGAATTTCCATTCGTTATTATTTTTTAAATTGAGAATAAAATTAATATTCTATATTTGTGGATGATTCATGAATGGAGGGTTTTTCCTAGGATTGAAATAAAACTGTATCAGGCACCATCTGTAGCCTCAGGACACTTTTCCCATATTTTTATTTTTATTTTTTGTTCATTTTCATTTTGTCCTTTTATTTTTACCTTCCCCATTATAATTTTTTGTCAGTGGCCACCCCAATATTGGTGTTTCTACTCTATGAGAGGGATAGGTGGGTAATAGGTGGAGAGTGATATATGGAGGTTCCACCTCGGAGCTTGGGACACACCAGATTATCATGAAATAGGTTTTAATTGTGGATTAGACAAAAGAGTTTGTAGTTTCAACCAAGTGGTTGGACTATTTTTGTTTTTTTCAAAAATTCCATATATAATTGTTTTTGTTAGTATTTAATTTTTTTTTCATTTTTAAGGACACATAGTGGCCCAATCTATTAATTTTATGGGATATTAGTTGTTTCAATCCATTTTTTGGGTATCCCATTTTGGAAATGATGTGTACATATTGTGTGGTTCTATGAAAACTTGTTATTTATTCGTTATATTTGGGGATAATGAGGTTTTTTAGACTATTTTATATATATGGGGGTACATGTTTCTTAGTGGGTTTCTGGGGACTCTCGAGTACTCATTCAGACACAATGTGTGGGGATAGTTGGTCATGTAGATGTGCACAAATAGTTCCCTTGTTGGGCGAAATCTATATAGGTGTAAACACCTATGTGGTTTAAAATGCCCAGGTGCCTGGGTGGGCAGCCATTGTGGTGGTACATACCATGTACTTATTGTACATGTTGTGTACTTAGTAGTTTGACATGCTGAGTGTTGCTAGGGAAAATAAAAAGGAACCCACACTGGGTAAACATCATGTACATGGATGAAATTATTTGAATTTTGGGAAAGCTCATTCTAATTATCTTGTGGTAGATGGATAGCGATTAATTATGGGATACACATCATTCACCAAAGTAATGTGCCATCTACATTTCATTCATTAGATTGTTTTTACTAATCTTTACCCTACCATTATAGTTAGACATGAGAGTATTTCATTATGTATATTTTCAAACATTGATCACATTGGTGGAATCCTATAATATTTTTTTGGCATTATGGATAGTGTTCTAGATTGTGATATTCCATTAGGTGAATTTCATTGAGGATTTGTTTTTGAATCCTCGGGCGGGAAGGGTGTGAGTTGAAAGTCCCAAGTGGGGGTGTAAGGTTATTAGTTTTAATGTCATGTGGACTCTAATCTAGTGTTATTAAAGGTTATTTTAGTTGGATCATGTTTGGTTAGATTGTGCGGTATATATAAGGGGATATTTTTTAAACCTAAATGTTAGGCCACATTACTCTATGTTAGATTAGTTGAGGTCTTAATATTATTTTTTCAGACCAGAGCTATTGGATCCTTTAGGATGGGTTGACACCATGGATTGGATATTATAGCTAGGTGATGATTTTTTTTTGAGTTGATTTTGAGGGGATATTGAGGATTTCCTAGTAGTTTAGTTACAGATCAATTGAATAGGGATTTTTATAGTTGGCTATTATTGATTACCATTTGGAACGACATTGTTGGATTCCATAGTGGGAGAGTTGATATATAGATATTTTGTTCTCTAGGATGTTTAGATGATGTTTTATGGATAGGATTCTACTAAGATTTATCTTCATCCGAGGTGACCCTGTGCAGGGTTCCACTTTGAGGTTGTCAAAAGGATTGTTTGGAATGCCTATGTTGCCAGTCTGGTGCTTTTGGATTCCACATTGGGTAATTTATTGCTGAATGACTAGTTGGAATCCATTGAGGACCATTGAGGATCGATCCACATTGGGCATGTCTTATGATGTTGAAGAGATAGAATAACCCCTCCCAAGGCATCTTGGGACTGTTATATTATTTTGACTATTTGAGAATGTTTTCGAGGGTGTGGACCAAGATCCTGAGTAAATCAATAGAGCCACTTATTGGATGTTTCTTTATTCTATTTCCCTAGCTACCTTTTGAGCCCCATCTTGTTCTTTGGACCAATGGTGTTTTGTTTAGATCCCTTGGTCTCTATCTGTTAGATTCTATGATACATGGTGTTGAGAAAGGTCCCAAAAATTGTTACCTAAGAGTGGTTCAATGATGTTATTTCCGCTATTTGGTTAGTGATTTCGAGGTTATATCACCTGAAATTCATTTATCGATTAGTCGTAATTTTTTATGAAGTTTATTATTTGGATTTTTCTCTGAGGAGGATACCTTTGGATTTTTTGAATTGGGCATTGGACCTAATTTTTGATCTAGTTCTCTCATCAGTTTTATGGTTGTTTCTATGTGGGATCATAGGGATATGGATTATCTAGATGATCGAATTACCCATGTATTTATTTGTTACCCTGAATAGGGTGGATTCAAACTTCTGTCATGATGAGGAACTCACAGAGTGGGTTTTGTGTTTTTTGGATGATTTTGTGCTCCCAGGGTAGTCGATGTTGTGCGTTGTCGATTTGTTATGGATCCTTTATTTTTTGGTCATTATCTTGTGCACAATTCTAAAATGTCTTAACCCCATAGACACAATATAATTCCTCGAGAAAATGGTTCACTTGTCCTCCAGTGCGCCTCCCTATACAATAGAGGCTATCGACTAGAAGTTACGGTCTATGGTGTATCTGCATGGAGATTATTCCCTCATGTTAGAGTTCATAATTGTGGTAGTAAACATTATAGTGAAAGGAGGATGTTGTAAATCATCCTTAAATAATATAATATCTATGAACAAAATATATAAACAATTTTAAATGGAATCTCAAAGAAAATGATGTGTCAATTCATGACTATACAAAGCTATAAAATAGTTAAACAAGAAACTAGTACAATTCATATATCAAAATAAAAACAATACCAGACGAAACTATCCTTGAATGTAGCAATAAACTCATCTCGATCAAGTTCTCCCCATCTCTAAGGCATAACGAAAAGTCAATCATTAAAACATGTGTGAATTACCTAATCTCTAACTACATCCATATATTCTATCTAGGTACTCAATGGTGCCTTGAACAGGGTATGACAAAACACTCATTATTCCACCACCAATGGTGTTTATGAAAATCCTAGTTGTGCAATACAATATATAGCAGCGTAAAATGTATATCACATTTATATAATTAATGGATGTAATACTACCTTGGAAAAAATTATAAAAGTAAACTAACACTACAAATACAATCAATCCCCCCTACAAAATATCATTCAGGCAACCTTGTCAAGGTTAGTTGTAAAATTGAAGTAAACATGTCACCCTCTATAGGATAACAACTAATTTTTGATACCCATCTCAAGGTTATCCATAAATAATGCCAAAATATTCACCATGGTAACATCATACAAAAAAGTGTATACCACTTCCATGGCCATGCCGTATAATTCTATATATAACATTCTACATAACCTTATAGTATTAAAACTCTTTTTCAACAATTACATCGTGCAAGAAAACATGCGATGCCATTAAAGACCATATCCAATGAGTAGAAGGCCAAGTAATACTCTATATGTTCTAAAATCATCTTGATAAAGACGTGATAAATAAATGGGTGGGGTCTAATGGGGTTTTCAAAACCCGTTTCAAATGAAATCCCAAGAAATCTAGATCCAAGGGGTATCAGGGCCCATGGCATCATATAAAATCAAGACCCCTAGAGAAAAAATGTCCAAGGAATCCACTACAACAAAAAAATAAACGAGGGAACGTCTCTAGAATATATCGAATTAAGATCCAAGGTATAATAACCAAGGAATAAACAATCATTTAAATTCATTAACCCATACATTTATACCTTCATAAAAAAATACTGTCTTGGAGTTTGTGCAGTCATGTTTCACAATTCCAATATAAAATTAATCATCCAACATCATGTTATCATATGGAAAATGAGGAAAACATTATCCATATCATTCAAATCAATAAACTTTTAGTCTTTTAGGCTTCATCTAAATAGGAAATCACATATGTGATCCACAATTGTTATAATAATGGTAAAAAATACAATGGTACCACCAATGGTTGGCCTAGGATGGAAAAAACCTCTAATAAACTCAACGAAACTATTGGTAATCCCTAAAAGGGTCCATTAAATTTAATTCCCTAATTATGTTTTTTCTGGCACTACTAGAAATTATCGTGTGTCACAAAACGTCAGCATAGCATAGAAAACACCAAACCAAAAGGGAAAGGTGTAGACCACCTACCGTTTGTCCATAGTAGAGTGATCATCCATGTTCGATCTCTAATCTGGTATGTATCAAGTGAAAAATTAAAAATTTATGATAAACAATGAAATAGTGCATATTAGAATTCTCATAAAAAATTCCATTGAAATATAGTCCTAAAAATAATGATATAATAGTAATGAGGATCTTACTGTCATGAATCCAATGAGACCGATGGCGTTCGATTCTGAGTTTGGAAATGGATTTGGTATCAAATAATATGAAATGTACTTCATGGAGCTTCAATTAGTGGTCATTATTTCCAAAAAAGGATTAATAAGGTAGGATAGAGTTTTAAAATAAATTGATGGGTGAAATTGAAATTTCAAAAGTAATTATCTTATTTAATGTTTATCCAAACTATGTGCCAACCATACACCATTCTATGTTTCAGGGGGGGGGGGCTCCCATAGTTTCTGTAGACAGTTTATCAAATCATTCAAAAAACTTTTCTCATGATTTTTCATAATTTTTAGAGGCCCATGCTAGGGATTTATCACGAGCTTTCATGGTTTCTTTAAACATTGAGACATCTTGAACCCCTTTGTCAAGCCCATGCACAGTTATAGTAACCATGCAGCATGTCCCGTATGGTTTCAACAAATCATGAATCTAAAATTTTTTTCCAAAAAAGATGGGCTTCGTTCTCTAAATAAGCACTAAAACCCCCCGATACACCCATGACCTCAATGTTTTCTCATATAAGTCCATAAACAAGAATTTTGACTAAAAATAAAGATATTAACCACATAAAAAATCCTAGGATCTTATAATCATCCCCCTTAAAGAAATTTGACCCTAAATTTCCTTTATTTGGGTGGTTAGAGTATTTTGAGAATAACTCCAAGTACATATCATGTATGTCAGCATCCCTATCCCAAGTCGCATCGCTTAAATGGATGTGCTTCAATGGAACCCATACTCGAGGAACTAACTGAACTCGTATAACCTTCATGCTCAAGTCAAAAAGGCAAATTAGATTCTCCTCAAAGGAAGAATCTACCTATAACTAAAATATATCTGGATAAAAACATGAGATGGTTCTGAATGATAAATTTGCAGCTGAGATATGTGGGAGATGTAGTGAATTGATTAGTACCTCCAAGGTAAGTGAATGTGATAGTTTACATGCCTTTCTCTACCATTAATATCAAATGTCCCAACATATTGCAGTGAAAGATTACCGTGTCTCCTAATACTTTAGTGTCCCAACATGGGAGAGACACAAAAAGAGACATGATCCTTGACCTCTAACCCTAGATTTCATTGATGATGATCATCTTAATATTTTTTTGAAACTATGCAGTATCCATCTACTTCTTGATCAACTGGACCTATTCAAAATTCTCATGTGCAAGACATAGTCCTAGTAATGTTTCATCACCAGACACCAACTAGAGCTGATGAGATCTACATGTCCTACCATATAATGATTCAAAAGGTGTTATCTGTGTATTATATTGATAAATGTTATTTTTGGAAATCAAAAATATGGCTATATGCCTCATCTAAGAGAAAGAAAAATATAGTATGCATGCACAAAACATGTTCACAATCATCTGAATTGTAAGATATTACTGGACATCACTCTAAGGGTTGTATTCCATTCTTAGAAACACCAATGTACTCAAGGCCCTATACAAACTCATAATGAAATGAGACATAAAAAGGGAATCCCTAACCAATACGGCGGTATGAGGAACCCCAGTATATTGTACTATCTCATGCAAATAAACCCTCCCAAACTCATCTACGCTAAAGGTATCCAAAATTAGAATGAAATCAAAAACCATCATGAGTCTGTCAATGATATCCCAAACCCCATGATTTCCCTAATGAGACCTCAGAAACCTAGTCATGGAATCCATCACGACATCCTCCAACATTCTACTTAGGAATGAGTCACTACTGTTAAATCCCATATAGTCATTGATGATATGGATTAACATTCTAATATGTCGTACATGTCAGAACAGAGCCATCTACCTTGAATTTCATACCAGGCTCAGTATAAACATCAGAAATTCTGATACATCTTGGTGGCCCCTGTGTGCGCCACCCAAAATCATCATTGAAACTCTGGTATTCATTCCTTGGGTATTTATACTAGAAAACAAACATGACCATGATTATTAAGGATATAATAATCCTTCATATTCTAACTAATATGGGGTTCCTTAGCTTCCAAACTCTCCTGTAGGACCGGGGAATATAAATATATTTGATAACTTGTCCTCACATTTTATAGTTGGGTATATGACTCCATTAAGGATTAAATTAAAATTTCCCCTTTTCATCCTACAACTCCATATGTATATAGGGAAACAAGATCATGAGCTTCCACTCTCTACTGTCCTCATGAAATGCTTATATTAAAGTCTTCATTGACCAATACATTTCTATTTCAAGGTGTATAGGAAAGAAAAAATTTGAAGCAATTTTGGTAATCAACCCACATTCCCTAACTCAAATTCAGACCATGTTGTTTAAATATGTTCTTTTAGAAAAAAAATTTAGTACACCAAAAAATTACCTCCCAGTAAGTAATGATTAAAATACTGCAAAGCATGAACAATTGGAACTAGCTTGAGATCATGCTTTAGGTAATTCTTCCCATGGGTCCTCAACTGATATGTCTTATATAGCACAAATCAGTCCCCAAACTTAGAAATAAAGATAGACTTATAACTGATGCATCCAAATACACAATGTATCTCCTTCTCGACTCACATAGAATCATGAGTAGTGTTGAGGTCAGTATAACTTTTAATTCCTTAAAGGCTATCTCATTGGTATTTGACTGTAAAAGTGTCACACCCTTCTTTGTCAAGGAATTTAATGGTGTTTTTAAGAATGATATTTTCCATATGAAACACATGAATTATTCATCCAGACCATGGAATCACCATATATCGAAGACATTATTCAGCTTATCCTAGGATCCGACAACTCTCACCTTCTATATGTCAAATTATAATCCCGTATTTGAGATAATATGACCTTATAAATTAATATAATCCATCCAAAAATCTTACATTGTGAGAATAGGTTATAAAAAATTCTATATATGTCTATAAAAAATGTTATCCTAATATTGTCATGGATTTTTTGATTGTGAGAATGCACCAAGTATCATCAATGAAATCCTCCACAAATGAATCATGATAATAATTGAAAAATTGATTCATCAAATCCATGAAAATTGCTAGTTTATTAATGAGACTAGAAAAAACAACAAAATTTTCATATAAACTGTACCTTCTAAATAATATTTTTTGAGGTATGCCTAATTTTTTAACACACACCAAGTGATATCAAGATCTCAAATCAATTTATGAGGAAACCTGAGCTCCTTGGAGATAATTAACAAGTGAATTTTCCCATGGAAAGGGATACCGGTTCTTAACCATCATATGATTCATTTTTTGGTAATCCATGCATATAATTATGGTATTTTCCACCATTTTTACAAAAAGGACCAAAAATATCCATGAATATGTAATGGGTCATATAAACTCATTTTTCCTCAAAACCCTTTAACTACCTATATTTCATGAAACCACATCATAGGCATCTTAAAAAGAAAAATGCATACTGGTTCAGATCAAGAAAGAATATCAATGGATAACTCCACACCTCTCTCATAAAAGGTAAACCAAAAAAAATTTCTGGGAAACCGTACTTGAAATTATCATCCACTAGAGGAATATTTTCTTGACGTGATCACTTATAACCCAGATACAGATTATAAATCGTAGCTATCATCCAACCATTCCCATGATGCTTTGGTCCGTCTCATATTTTTGGGACATCTCATTCAACCTTGTGAATAAAACCTTTTCCCTCTAGTGATGTAAGATTCATCCTCTAGTGATATGAGTAAATATGTTCTTGATAAGAAAATATATATTCTATTATGAGTATGACATCGAAACCATTCATCTCAGGGAAAAACATGTCATTTGATGTGACACACACCAATTTCAAGGAGGCACTCCTAGAACTGGCATACAATCTTCGATATGATTCCCAACTGATCATCGAGTGTCATAATGCCCTACAAAAATTGAAAAATGAGCCCATGGCTTTATAAAATATGTACAGATATCAAACCATGTGGGTAAAATACCTCAAAATGAAAAAATATGAGAATATAGGCCACTAGTATTATACAGCTCACCATAGATGGATTATAACTCTACTTATCATTTTTAGGTTTTACAGAATAGATATATCCTAATCTCCGACCCTATGAAAAATCCTCAATACATGGATAAGGCCTACTCTAATATCTAGGAGCAAGTGGTGTCTAGACAACTTTTCCATGTCCAACTCCTCACTGTGAACAATCAGTACTTCTCTAGATCCTATCGTAACATGAAGTCGTGAAACCCACTCCCAAACTGAGCGACAGAGCTAACCACATTCTAGTAACTGCTAGATGGAAGGTCCTAAAACACAATTCACATGTCACATCCTATTGAAATCTGGGAACTCAATAGAGTCTCTATCACATTGATCTCACATGGTTCAATATATTCCATGAGTTTGAAATAAAAAAACACTAATGGTAATCACAACTAGCCCAAAAATGATCTCATGGGAAGCCTTAGTATGTAACTTCCTAGAACTAGAATCTAAATCACTAGATAAAGAGACTGTACTACCGTACTTTTCACCCCCAGCTTCTCTAAGGTTCTACTCTCTAACCAGTTCTTGATTCACTATCTCATTAATAGTTTTCAATCCAAAAAAAACTGAATTGAGATCGAATAGCATGTTTGAGACATTCCTTGAATCATCTCCGCATTGATAGATCATTTGTAAGGTATATTAGGGAAAACATTATAGGTTAGTAAAGTATGTGAGTATTCCATTATTGTCCTCACGCCCTGGTCACAATTCATGAAATCACTATCCTTCTCATCTCTTAATGTCTCAGGGAAGAGGTAATCATAAAATATTGTTTCTAATTCTCCGATAACCAAATCTCATAGCATGTAATCTTGGTTCATAATTTCCCTCAAATTATAAGTTGTTGCTCAATATATATAAGTCGCAAGCTTCAATCTCATATCAGGAGGTGTCTTCTGATGCTCTAATATCAAAATGTAGTCTCAATCCATGATTGAGTAGACTATGCACCATAATCCCTTGAAAAATTGGAATTATTTTATTGTTGTAACACACACATCTTCTCATCCATAGATGAAATGAGGTATATCGGTCCATATAATTTTTAAAAATAACATAATAAACCCTCACATAATTGCTAATCAACGCCTATGTCTGGTAAAATTTATAGTTCCATATAATGAACTAATAGAAGATAAATTTTTATCCCATGACCAACCACCTCTATATCATGGTTTTCGCCACTCTCCATGTGTATGAATGGAGGTCTTAATTTTAAAAGTTCCCTATAATTCCTAGATAACACATCAAAAAACTATCAAAAACCAAAAGTTAATAGTTCAAAATATGTATTATATATTAAGAACATCCTATAAACTAGTTTCACCCGTCTATAAATACTTAAATCTAGCAATAGAAAAAAAGAAGAATCGATAAAAAATACCCAGATATTCTACCTACTGCCCACTCAAAATCTTATTCAAGGTCCAATTGTATGTTTTCATAATTTACATTTCATTTTAATTTTACATTTATTCAAAATTCACCTTAAATGGTTGAACCAAGGGGTCACCACTCCAAATCCATAAGGGCCCATACACCTCCTGATCTGAAATATTGCATCCAACTAATCCATACCATAACACATTACAGTCTATGGAGCCAATGGTGCATTACCCCATGTGACACAATTAAATACTTAGGGTTTCTGTTGTAGCCTAACCATGAAAACATTGTTTAGGTAACATGAATAACTCAAAGTACCAAGAACAATTTGAGCTCTCTAGAAAAGAATCATGTAGAAAGAATCTATATCACAAAAGGAACATATAACAAAATTTATGTTGTCAAACAATGCACCCTTTATGGCATGGAATAATGCATGGAATAATGCATGGAATAATACATGGAAAGTGAAACAATAAAGCACCGAAAATGATTTATGATATGCATACCCTTATCCCATTGAGAAATTATAAAACAGATCCTCATTCACATCAATCATATCATAATAAATCAAGTCCCTCAACCAATAGTGGAATAAAATCAGTTGTGATATGAAAAATACAAAAAACAACAATTTATATTTAGTAAAATTTAGTTTTTATCTATACTTGGTTTAGATACACCAGGAAAAAGATCATTTCCAAATTTCAAAAAAATTCTGACCCCTTCATATTCTTTCCATAGAGTAAAGAAGATATGAAAAAGATCTCTGATACCACTTTGAAATATCCTGATTTGGTATCCACAATGAACTGCCCTGAGCCTGTGGGTTACATGTGCTCTAGCACACCAACCCATATGCCAGACGATTCTGACAAGTAGTGAGGGCCTAAGGTGTGTCTCTAAAAATACTACGCCCTCATGATAGATTATAGAATTGGGGTAGTACACATAGAAGTTCATAGAGGTAGCAATAAATCATCTAGATAGAAGTTAATATCCAATACATGAGTATATAAAATAGAAAAGTATTCTCATATGAAATGAAGTCTCATTTAATGCCACTATAAAGAAGGACAAAATGTAAACATACAACCAATACTATACATGTATCAAAATATGAAAATTTACAAAAGAATATTTCCCATCAAGTATCATGATCCTCAGCACGGTCCTGTGGTCCCCTAATCCTAAGCATAGAAAAAAACACCAGGAATAGAACTATGGTAACTTTCATCAATACCTTATTGCATCCAAAGAGTTTATATGCTTACCAAATGGTGGAATGAATAGGTTGTGAGATAATACTCAATAGTACACTATCAATGGTGTCTATAACAATATAGTTTCTACAAAACATTCTAAAAAAATTTATATTATATATCAAATATATAAAAGTAAAAGAAGTAATGTACCCATGGAAACTATGATTAAAGTAAAGTTACACTACAAACATAAAAAAATATCATTGAAATACAATATTAAGGCTTCCATGTTACGGGTACCATTAAAATACAAATAACCATGTCACACTATCTAGTCCAACAATTATTGTCTGATAGACATACCAGGGATACTGGTAAATCATGAAAAAAGATCCACCACGGCCACACCATACAAAAAATTGTAAAATAATTCCACAGGAATGACATATAACTTTTTAAATAACATTGACCATGGGATTCCTGTATAATAAAACCATCCAAAACATCCTTATCAGGTAACCAAAAGTGTCAGACCAGGAAGGTTCAAATCCATTCTATAGAAGAAAAATTCATACAAGTCTAGTCCTAGTTGTATCTCACTGAAAACATAGCAAATACATGTAAGGAATCCAAGGATTATTTCAAAATATCATGTCTAATGGGATCCCAAGAAAGTCGGATCCATGTGGTAGAAATCCCCAAGTAATCTAAATGAATCTAGAACCAATGATAAAACATGTCCATGTCATCCACTACCATAATAATATCCATGTGAAAACATTCATGATGTATATGGAATCAGGATCCAAGGTATACTAACCAATATATACACGAACATTTCAATTGACCAATATACACAGTCATCATTTCATAAAGAATTACATTCTATGTGTTTAACCACTCAATTTTAACAATTTCCATTCAATCAGATTAATCATTCAACATCATGTTATCACCTAGAAAAGTAGGAAACCCTTCCCCTAATCAATCAATTCATTTTAATTTGAATTATTAAGTCTTCCTCAAAATTTTAAATAATACATGCACCCCATAGGTGGTATAAAATGGGGGAAAATACAATGGCAAACCACATGGGTTACCTAGGGCGGGGAAACAAAATCTAACAAACTCAAAGGAACTAGTGGGAACCCCTAACCGTCTCTATAAATTTAATTCATCTATTCACTTTATTTTAGGGTATCCTATAAAAATAAGTGTATGGAAAAAATGTATCTTGGTATATATAACAAAAAACCCTGAGGGAAAGGTATAGAGAACCTATAATAGGCTTGTAGTAGAGTTATCATCAAGTATCAAAATCAAATTCAGTCCATATAGGGAAAAAAATAAAACATATTAAGAAACTCAAATTAGGACATATAATCATATAGAAAAATAAATATTGGAATTCAATGTCAAATGATGAATGGAATAATATGAATGTGGAACATACCCATACAAATACAATGAGATCAATATTGTTCAATTCTATAATAGGATGGGGTTTGGGATCAAATACTATCAAATGGAGTTCAAGGAGATCCTAAACATAATTATATGGTCCTCTAGAGGAGAAATAAGGTCGGTATGAGTTTTAAAATGATTAAGGGAGAAATGGTAATTTCCCCAAAAATTAATGTGCTGAAAAATTTGGATTCATGGTTGGAAAATCATGTTCCATCAATAAAACATTCTCTCTATTAGTGGGGGACTTAAAGGGTTAGTGGAAATTATTTTTAAAATGATCTAAAAATATTGTATGAGGCTCTATAAAAAGCTTCATATTACCATGAATGGGTGTGCACTTTCGGTGGAATGGTTTCGTCAAAATATGAGAACTTCTCTACCCTTTTTCTAGACCCTGAATGGTTAGAGTAACCTTGCTTCCTTCCCCACAGGGATTCTAATAACTTTTCTGCCAACATTATTTTCCCAAAAAAGGGTTTTATGATCCTAAAAGTTCTTAGAAATCTTTAATACAACCTTGAACTCAATGGTAAATCACATTAGGTTGTAGAATAGAATTTTTACTGATGGAAAAGATTCATACATTATAGGAAAGACAGTGATTGGAAAATATTCCCCCTTAAAAAAATTGGTCTTCCAATTTCCCATCTAAGGGTGGTCAGAATTTCTTAAGAATAACTCTGACCATGAAGCATGTATGTTGGGATCTCTCTCCCAAGTCATTCCATGTTAATATTCGAGATATCATAGCACTCGTACTAGAGGAACTAACTAACCATATAGAACCTTTATGCTCCGGTCAACAACAACTATATGATGCACCTCAAACAACATATCTACATATAACTGAATCTATTCAAGATGAAATTCATTAGATATGTCTGAATGATAATGGAACATCTAAAATATATATATGAAATCATGCATGGCATTGTACCTATGAGTTAACTACAACTAATAGGCTTCTGGCCTGACTATACCTAGAATCTCAAACAACCCAACATATTATAGTGGAAGATTACCTTATCTACTGATTAGTCTGTTTCCGCACCTGACGGAGATATGAAAAAAGACATAATTCCAAACCCTGTACTCTAAAGGTCATAGATAGTGATCAATGTAATATTTTTGAAGATACGATGCAATTGAAATATTATTCTTGATCAAATGGACCTTATCAGAAATCTTCTACATGAGATGTGGTTCTAGTTAAGATACCCGACTAGACTCCAACTAGCACAAGGTTAATTGGATTAACCTACCATAAAAATCCACATAATATGATATCTGTATTCCATCCTGATAACTATTATTATAGGCTAACTAAACATGGGATATATTCCTCTCCCAAAAGCTCCCAAAATCATGGATTAATTATCATAGAATATCCTCACGCACCAGAATCGTATGGTCTTACTGGTCATCAGTTTGAGGATGGTATGTCATCCTATAAAGCACCTGTATACCAAAGGACCATTTCAAACTATACCTTATGTGAGATTTAAACTGAGTATCCCTATACGATACTCTGATATGAGTAACCCCGTGAATCCATATTATATCATAGATATATAACCTCCTAAAATCATATACACCGAAGGTCTCCCTGATCATCAAGAGATAAGAAAAAATTCTAAGACCATAATATACAATATAAAATACATCAATTCCCTTGGGAAACCACAAAAAACCAGTCATGAAAAATGTCACGACATCATTCCACTTCTTCTCAATAATGTGTTACTATTGTAAAATCATAGAGGGTCAATGATATTCCACCTTCATCTACTGGAAGGAATAACTCCTTGTAATAAAACTAGCTACCCAAAATTTCTTACCGGACACTAGTATTAATGTTAAAAGTCACAATACATCTTTGTGATTCAAGGGTGATCCACTAAAAATTAGGTATGAGACCCTATATCACCACCTCTTGTATGTCTATTGGAACCCAGATGCGACTAGGATTACTTAGGATCTCATCCTCATACACAGTCTAACTAGGAGGCAGGTCCTCACATTCAACAATATATTATATGATTAGGCCCTCTGAATCGAATAGCTACCTCATACTCACTTTATCTAGTTGGGTAGTGTTCAATTATAAGGATAAAAGAAAATTATTCCCTTTTCCATCCTTCACCTTTAGGTGCATCTAAAAAAATAATGTCATGAGAAACCACTCACTTTTGACCATTTTAAATTTTTATATCTATTTTTTCTCACTCAGTCCATCGACCACTACTTTTCCCTTTTCAGTTCTATAGTTATGATAAATATAAAAATAATGTACGTAATTAACTCGCCTTCACTTCCTCAAATATAGTCCATGCTATGTAAATATGTACTTGTGGATTTTATAGTCTGTGCACACTTGAAAATTTTGTCCTTGTAAGTAAATCCTCCAACATATTAAAGCATGGAAAACTGAAACTATTTAGAGATGGTAAGTAGGGTAATTCATCTCATGTTGCCTCATCTGACAAGACCCCTACATCATGAATTTATCTATATACATCCGAACATATCCTATCATGATACCTGATGAACAAAATTACACAGTGTAGCTTTGTCCGGGCTCTATCAGAATTTGTACCAACACCAAGGTCAGTCTCCCTCTTACCTTCTGAAAGGATATATTGATGTTATATGACCATAAAAAAACCAAAAAATTCTCATTAAATTTTAGAAAATGTTTTTGTACGTTTGAAAAGTCCTTTATAAAATCTTTTTAATATCTAGATATCCCCAAGAAACTCAGAATACCAAATATTTTTGTGGGATTGTCCTAGGAAACAAAAACTCTAGCATTTTCTAGGTCAACAATACTCTTTTCGCTAAGAGATTATGATCCTTGAAGTTAATATTATCCTTCTATAATAGTATGTTTTTGAAATTGGAATGTTACAAATTCTCTCTTAGTGTATCCAAAAATATCTCAAGATGTTTGGAATGGTTATCTCTATTCTGAGAATACACCAACATATCATCCACAAAAACCATGAAAAATGATTATTGATAAATATAGATGAAGTGGATCATAAATTCCATGAAAAATGATGATGCATTCATGTGACAAAACATCATAACCAAATAATAATAAATAACAGACCTGCTACGAAATTATAAACTAGGTATGTCTAAAGGACGAACACTCAACTGGTGATATCCCTATATCAAATCAATTTTCAATAAAACAAGATATTCTTATAGGTGATAAGAAATTTAATATATCCATGGAATGGGATAGCAGTTCCTAATTGATAGAGGGTTCAATGTTTTGTAATCCATTATTAGCCTGAGGGTACCATCCTTTCTTTTAAAGTACTGGTGAACTCCATAAAGATGTTTTGGGTCAAATAAAAATATTTTCTTCTAAATCCTCTATCTACCACATGACATCTAAAAACTCCATAATATCCATCATATATGGAGGAATGTATCCCGATGCATCTCATGGAACCATCTCGATGATGAAATCCACCTCTCTCATAGGATGTAAAATAGAAATGTCATCTGGGAAACCATCCTAGATATAATTTACCCCTGAAGGTAAATATTCTTGATTTGATCCTTGATCATCTAAATAAAATGTATCAATCATGGATATCCTAAAACCTATGACATGAGGCTCTAGTCTAGTTTAGGTCACCTATGCATCCCATTCCACATTGTGAATAAAAACACCCCCCATTGGTGATGTGAAAGTCACCCTCAAGAGAATTTAATCAACAAGTGCTCGATAAGAATATAGCCAATTCATTCCATGTATGATGTCAAATCCTATATTCTTGAGTATAAAAAGATTAAATATATTGTGACACCCACCTATTTTAAGGGATAAATCCCTAATTTGGAGTAAAATCTATGATTAGATTCCCAACGGAGTATTGAGTGTCATAACATCCTTAAAAAACTGAAAAATGAGTCCAAATATCTCAAACACGGGAAATGATATGAATATATTTGATTCAATACTATTAAAAAGATCATATACTATCATAGAGGTAAAAAATCTTATAAATATCACCATAACAACTCAAAAATATGATCTTCATTGGTAGGGAGTACAAAATATATCTAACCATAACCAAGGCCCTGTGAAACATCCCCATTACCTAGAGTAGGCCCATTCTACATTATAAGTACAACTAGGGTCTGGATTCTACATCCATTACAATCTCCTTCCCCTGAAGTATTGGTACTACTCCATCTCCTAGCATAATGTGATGATATAAAAATCACACTTGAACCTAGAGTCTTAGATGACCCCCTTCCATTAATTTCTGGAGGGAAGTCCCTTCAAAAACAATACAAGAGTCCCATCATACTACAAGATAGACACTCAATTGTGTGATTATAATTCTAATTCATTATCTTTCCCAATATTCTACGCTGATGATAGAAAATAGAACTATCATCACACACATCCTAGCTAGTTTTCATCCCATGAGAAATCTCAAAATTGTGCTTCATGCCACTGGAAAATAAAAAACTTGGTCGAGAGACTAAACTGCCCTTCTCTACACCCCCAAATCCTCTCAGGCTCTCAACTATAATAAAACTTGATTAACTATATTAGTAATATTATTTAATCTAAAAATGTTTAACTTAGATCAGACGATATTTCTGAGATCATCCACAAAGTGAATCACCCTCAATTTCTCATCTTAAAATATTATCAAGGAAAAATGGCGTAACATAGAAAAGGGTTCCTAATATTCCAAAATAGTCATTATTCCCTACTATCTACACATGAACTCACTAGACCACACTTCTCCCAGAGTCATAGGGAAAAAGTATTTGTAAAATTTGGTTTGGAAATCTCCCCAAACTGCATCTCACATCATGTCAGCAAATTTCAAAACATATAGCTATATATCTTCTCATCCTCAATGAATTTAACACATGATCTTCACTCTCTGACCGGGAGGGGTCTTGGATGAAAAAATATTAACCACATATTCCCAAATAATAGCTCAGTATCCTATAGACCACCATCCCTAAAAAAACATGGTTGGATGCAATTACAGAAACACACACATTAGCTCATCCATTTATGAGTCACACTATAGTGCTCCCTAAAAATTCTACATATACCTTAAGAAACCCTATCATAATTATGCCTCAACACATTTGTGTGATAAAATATCTAGTTCCATAGTAGGAACTATAATAGGATCTATTGGTATCACATGGACCCCCACCTCTAGAGCATGGTCATCTCCACCCTCCTAGAGTATTACTAGAGGTCATCGTGGTGGAATCTCTATATAATAAAAAACACACTCCTCAGAAAAGAAAAAAAAACTAGAAGATCACAGTTCAAAAAATTAGTATAGATCAGAACCATCCTATAAACTAGTCACACACCTCCACATTCCCCTAAATCCAGAACATCATAAAAACAAACCACCGTAAAAATTCCCATAGACACTACTTACTACCCACTCTAATGATAACTCAAGGCCTTGTTTTCTATTCCCAAAATTTACATTTCATTTTAATTTCACATTTATTCATAGTTCACATTAAATGGTCGAACCGAATAGATCAAAACTATGGATCCATAAAGGTCAAAAATCATCATGATCCTATATATGGAATCTTCCTAATCAATACTATAACATGTTACAGTCCATGTAGCTAGTGGTCCATGACTCAATATTCCATATTTGATAGCTTAGGGTGTCTGATGTAGCATAATCATTAAAACACTATTTTGGTTACATTAGGAACTCTATGTAACCACCCTTTCCTTCAACTATCATGATAATAAGATATCATAAATAATCTATATCAACTAAATAACATATCAAAAAATTCAACCGGTCAAAAAATTCACCCTCTATGGAATGGCATAATTCATTTCATGTGATCCTATAATGTTCCTAAAATGTTGCATGATATTTATACCATCATCTCATCAAGAAATGAAAAAATATATCCTCGATTATATCAATCATAAAATCTCAATTCAAGTGCATCACCTAATGGTGGAATCAGAACAACTAAAATATAAAAAATATAGAAAATACATATTCTATTCAAGAATGATTGGCTTTTAACTGTACATGGGTTAGCTACTCCAAACCAAAAATAATTAGAAAATTAAAAAACATTCCTAATGCACTTTCTATTGTCTCTAAATAGTATTTTATATAATGAAAACACCATTAATACCACTTTTTAACATCCCAACCCAGTATCCACAATCTAGTTCCCCGAGCTGGTGGGTCACATGGCCAAAAGAGTGCCTCCCTATATTCCAATGGTTTTTTACAAAAAATGAGGTCCTAGAGAGTGTCCGTGGAGAGACTATGTCCTTATGTCAATGAGTATTATAGAAGTATTAAACATTATAGTCAACAGAGGAAGTTGAAAATCATCCAGTCAGAAGATAACATCCATGTTAAGAACATAAAAATAATTCCAACAGAAATTTCATTTACAATTAAGGGTCATGTCATGTCTCTACAAATCTAGAAAAATGTTATACAAATACCTTGTACAATACAAGTACCAAAATTACAAAATCAAAAAATGAAACTATCCAAAGTAGCATCATGATCGTTAGCCCGGTGCTGTGCTCCCATCCTCCAAAGCATAACAAAAAGTGAAGCATATAAATATGGTCAGTTTCCTTGATCCACACCTATATCCACATATTCTATCCATATTCCCAAAGGAGTCCCAAACATGGTGTGATATAACAGTTATTAGGCCACAATCAATAGTGTCTATAATAATCCAGGCTACGAAATACATGATAATATAGTTTATGATTCATGTCATAGGTATAAAATTATTGGAATTAAAGTACCAATGGAAACTATGATAAAAGTAAAGTGACACTACAAATCCAAACAATGATCCTATAAAAACAATAGTTAGGCTACCATGTCTAGTGTAGCGGTAAAATATAAGAAAATGTTTCACACTATCCAAAATAACAACTGATGTTTGTTACCCATACTAGGGTTATCCATAATGAACTCCAAAAGATAAATGATGCACATGACATAAAACCAAGTGTAAACCAATACCATGATAGTGGTGTATAATCAAATATATAACATTCACCATGAAATTTATGTTAAAAAATCAACTACAATGACCACACCATGTAATGAAATGTTTTGTAACATGATGGTTCGAATCCAAGGAATAGAAGAACAAGGCATCATCATCGATTCCCAAGATCATCACGATGTAATCTCAGAAAAAACATGGGTAGGATCAATGTATCATGTCAATAGACCATGACTAATGTGAGTCCAATAATGATAGATCCATGTTTTAGCATGGCTGAAAAAATCCTATGGAATAGATAAAATAAGAGAAATAAATTATATGGTTTCCAATACTATAATAAGATTGAGAGAGATACTTTTTGGTAATCTATATAATCAGGGTCCAATTTATACCAACCATGGAATCCACCACCATTTCAGTTCATCAATCTATACATTCATCATTTCAAAAACAATTTCATTCCATTAGTATACCCTCTAATTTCCCACAATTTCTATTAAATCAAATTAATCATTAAACATCTTGTTAGCACATGGAAATTGGGGAAAAAATCTCAAAATCATTCAATTAAATTAAATTTCAATTATAAAATATTTATCTAACTATGAAATCACACATGTAAAGTATGGGTGGTATAACAAAGGGGATAAAATAAAATGTCACAACCCATTGATGGCCTACGTTGAGGGAAAAAATTTCAATAAACTCAATAGAACAATTGGGAATCTCTAATAGGTTCGGTTGAATTTAATTAAAGCATTAAATTAACCTTTCATCCTACCTTATTTTCTCAAAAAGTTCCATTCAGTGCTCCAAATAAGCCTCTATCAATCCTCGATACATCCATGACCTCAATGGGTACAAAACAAGTAATTTAAGTATAAATTTAAACTGAAAACTAAACTTCCACACCTCATAGTAACACCCATGATTTTAAATATTCGTTCTACATGACTTTAGTGAGTCAAAATTTCTCTTTTTATATTGATCTGGATGTTCCTATCTATAGATCATATCATTCTATTTGTCCTAGATACTTGTATATTCGTTGTTCATGTGGATTCATATGGTCATTTCCTAGGGTATAGAATTCATGACTATTATGTTTAGACATCATATATATCCTATGTTTATTTGGATGTCTTTTTGGTTGTTATGTGTGTTGGTGAGAATTCTGGTATAAATCCTCAGGTGGGGGCTAGAGAAGGGGTGGTTTTACCATTGGTTTCTGGCTACTACCCATGGTTGGCGATTTTCCTGGTGCCTATTTTCCATGTTTTATGTAGTTTTTTTCATTATGATAGTAGATATTTTTTGGGATATGTAGGGAATATAACATGGTCATGAACATGTTATGACGGTATATTTATTATTTAACCATTGCGGAGGTCCCTTTGAGATTAATTTATCAAACCCTCTATATGTATATTTTTGTGGTTGTAGAACCCATATCTGATTTCACTGTGCAGAATAGGTTGTGTGATAGATGGGGATAGGGAAAAATATTGTTTGATTTTGTGGAGCCACTTATTGGGAGTCTCATGATCAAGATGGTGCTGCTTAAGAACCATGTGACCAGGTTTGTGGTTTTCATCATCTTTGGTGATAGGGCTAGTTGTATATATTTTATGTTTATTTATTTTTCATACGTGGTCATCCAAGTGTGTGATCACAGTTGTATATTTTTCATGCTTAGAGTTAGTATGACTATAGGCTATATTTCAATTGTTATAGCAAGATTTAATTTAATATTATTTATTATGATTGATCTAATGTTTATCCATGTGTATGTGTTTGGTTATTTTCAATATTTATTTCACTCTGACCAGAGGGTATTGTAAGAACATAATATCTTTTAGGCCCTCGCCACATGTTGGTATCCTCTACTATTCAGTAATGAATTATTGATGTATTATGGTGACCCAGATTAGGTGATGTCTCAAGTTGACTTGGGCTAGTTCATTTGAATATTGCATCAGAGTTATTTGGATTAATGATTTGTGGAGTTAGTAGATAAGTAGTCTATGAACGTGTCATAACACGGGATACATATTGTACAAGAGTGTATTTATCATATTTTTTGATAGAATGTACAAGTTTCCATGTCTTGATAATGTTTTTATTGGATTTATTTTTTATATTTTTTTAATTTCACTATGTGTTATTCACTCATGTTTTAATATTTGTGGTTTATTATTATTTTGGCATCTTGTCCCACGGGTAAGTGGTCAGTGTTCATGTATCATTATATAAACATAATAATCACTTGAAATCATCATATATATGGTGATTTACAGTATATTTTCTTCTGATGACATGTCATTTGGAATTTTTGGTGAGAGGTTTGATGGAGTTGGAGATTTAGTTACCTCACCATGGATGCATGGAAACCTCTGTGGGATGGTTGTGGGTTATAAGTGTTCTTATAGGTGGATCAACAAGGGAAATTATAGATTAGGGATCATTGGATTTGGTTGAGTTTTCCTCATGTTTTATTTCCCCAAAAGTCACTGGTTCACGTTTCTTGTGGGGAGGGGGGTCATTTCATGAATGGGTTTGTCTATAATTCCATTATATTGGAATTGTGTGCCAATTATAATTTATGGGTTGGGTGGGTGTGGTTGTTCTTCATTGGTTTGGTGGATGAGGTCTTGTATCATGAGGTTCTGGTTTGGAATGAGTATTCCACATGTTTTAGATGTCTAGAGCTGGGAGTTCTCTTTTTCTAATGTATTAATTTTGAGGGAATATTTGGTTGGACCCATGGAACTAGAAATGTTCTATTTTGATTTGGGTTTTATGGAGAGAGAATGGTTATACACTAATGGAATTAGATCGAATCCTAAATAGTGGGTGGTCTATTGGTTGATAATGGATTGACAAATATACCTCGCTATGTAAGGGGATTGTTGATGGTTCATCAGTTAGTAGAAAATATCTTACATGAGGATCATGGTCAGTAAGTTTAGGCAGATTAGCCTAGTTTCATTAAGACATTCCCTATACGAGTTCATGACTTGAGGTGAATTCAATATAATTTTAAGGAAATCCATGTCGTGGTGAGTGAATAATGCATAGTTAGATGTAGTGATCCATTTTTTGAGTTTTGTTAATAATGAATGTTGTGGGTTTTCATGCTAGATATTGGGTTTGAATGCTATGTCTATGTAAATTTATATTCATTGTGTTTAGTGATGGACATAGTATGGTTCGGGTGGTTTGATGATTCTCTTAGATGTGAAGATAATGATAGTTTTGCAGTGGGTAGAATCATATCTATCACTATAGAATGTATATATTACTAGTAGAGAATTAGTTACAATGTAATACTAGTCATTGTATTGTCCATATATCATTGGATGCACCAGTTCTGAAGGAAAATTAGGTTTATTAGTTGTACACTAATGCTTCTTAATGTAATGCAGCATTTGTACTGAGGAGTTTATGACGAATTTAATGATCAAGGGTAGTGAAAATCAATGGTAATTTTATCCTTTTGGTTCTTAGAAGTATTTTAGGATCAAAAATTAAATTTATAATGTGATATAATTTCATATATATTTTCATATCACTCAATTGGTATTGAAATAGGGTTTTTACCACCGGATAGGTGTTTCCTGGAAATTTGAGCCATTCAAATTTTCACTAAATATTTAATCATTAATTAATAAAATATAAATTTATTCATCTTTGTCAATATGGTCATATATTTAAAACAGATTATCTGATAGATATTTGGTCTCCATTCCTGAGATAAAAATATAGGGGTTTTACTTCGTGAGGCATAACAATGGATCGCATACTGGCTCAGGGCCCCTTCTTTTTTCAGTTCCTTTTATATTTTACTTCTTATTTTTCACCCTTAAAACTATTTATTTTTCAATGAAATGATCCAATACACCATTTTTGTTGTTTCTATTCCAAGAGAGGTATAGTTAGGGAATATAGGGAGAGGGATATGAGGAGGTGCCACCGCGGAGCTCAGGTCTGACCAGATCATCTTTTCGTAGATGTGGATGGTGGATCAGACCATTTATTTGGAGATTACATTGAAAAGTAGGAATTTTTTATGCTTAAAATATCCATACTACATTTTTTTGTAATTTTTATATCATTTTTGTTTTTATAGGGTCCATTAGTGTGATAATCTGTGGATTTTATGGGGATATTGGCATTATTGGGTCGTTTTGGGGGATTTTGATTTTATGAAATCCTTACACATTGAATATTATTGTATTAATATACATCATTTGTTCATAATATAATGATAAAATTAGTTTTTTTGGACTATACCATGTGTACTAAGGTTACATGATGAGTAGTGGTCTTCTAGGGTGTGGCTGAGTACTCAGTCTAACACCCCATGCAAGGGTACATGGGAGTTTAGAAGTACAAAACGAGAGACCATGTTGGGTAAATTACATGTAGGTATACATTCCTAGGTGGTGTACAAGTATAGTCTTGGGTGGGGATCTCATGTGGTTGTACAGAATATGTACTACTGGTACACATTGTGTACTCAGGTGTTTTACAAATTGAGTGGGGATATGGTACATGGGTTAGTACCCACATGGGGGTACACCCCATGTATAGGGATGACACACCATGTACACTGGGGAAGTAAAAACCATGTTCCCCATGGAACATAACCATGGAGGTATTTGGGGATAAATTCCAGAAACTAGGGAACATGTCATGTACATTTTTCTACATTGGAATGTTTTGCCTATTTTTTACCCTGATGTCAGAATTCGACAACTATGTTGTCCATTATAAGTATTTATTTCACAACGATTGAAATTCGTTGGATTTTTTTAGGTGTTTAGAAGAATTATAGATTGTGATTAGAACTCTATGAATTAAGTAGTAGGTTTCAATAATTATTTTTTTGAATCCTACAGTGGGATTGTTGTGAGCTATGAGGCTCATGTGAGGGTGTGATCTCTTTAGTTTGAATGGTTTGTGGATTCACAGAATGTTTTGTTCAAGGTTATTTCATATGGATCTTAGAAGGAAGGATCACACAATATCTATAAGGAAATATTGGTTTGTCCCTACATATCTGGCTCAGTTTCATGGGGTTTGAGATGTTGAGGATTTTCTTCGATGTTTTAGAATTTGAGATGTTTGAACATTTGAGATGGGTTGACATTTTTTGGTAGTTATGGTCATGTGTTGTTGTGATATTAAGAAGTTTTTTGGGGGAATCATGAGGATTACATTGTGGGATGGTTGTTGATACAATGATTAATGGTTTTCAATGTCTGTTACTATGGATGTATAAGTGGAAGGAAATTATTAGAGTCCATAATAGGAAGGTTTTTACCTCTAAATGGGTTGTTCATCCAAAATTCTGGATGATGTGTTATTGCATAGGAATTTACCATAGTATGGTTTGTTTCAAAATATTCATTTTATAGGTTTATTCTTTGAGTTACACTTGGGCACCTTTTTAAATGCCCATATTTTAAAGAATATGATTTTGGATTCCCCTTTTGGGTCTATTATTTATCGTAGTGATGTGGGAGTCCATTAAGGACTATTTGGGATGTTTCCACATGGGGTGTGTCCATTGATTTTTTATTAGATATTGGAACCCCTATTTCGGTTTCATATGGTTGATGTGTTATTTTATAGATTTGAGTATAATTTTGTGGTTGTGAACAGAGTGATTGGGTGCTGTAGGGGAGTTCCTAGTTGGATAACACTTTACTTGTAGCCTTGGGGACCATGGGAGCCCCATGTTTTGGTTTGGTTTTTGGTGGGTCATTGAGAGCTTTTGGTGGATCTGTTTTGGGTGTTGATATCTAGGGTTATAATAGAGGCAATGTGCTTTATTTTTTGAGACTAGATCGGTGCAACTAGTTTAGCTGTTTGGACTGTTGGTTCAAGGTTGGTTATCTGATGTTCTGTTAGCCATTTGATATGATGTTTGAATCATTTTATAATTTTGAATGCAATTTTAGGAGGATTTTATTATGACTGTTTTATTTGAAATTGGCCGAATGTTTTGATATAGTTATCTCATTCAATGTATTATTATTTCAAAATAGTATTAGGGAAGTAAATCCCACATCTATTTCAGTATTAGACTTCACTAGTGAGTGTTTGATATCATGGGGTTTAGAGGCACTCTTGATGTGGGATTTATGTTCTATGGATACAGATGTGCTCCTAGGGTTGTGGATGCTATGTACTCTATGGTTTTTTCAGATACCTCAATGTTGGTTCCATTACTAGTGCTTGATTTGTTCTATAGGAACTTAGGTGTTGATATGTTCTATATTTATGTTGACCTAGTGGTTAATATAGGAAATTCAAACCATGCTATTGGAGTCATAGATTCTAGTAGACGCGTTGTTCCTCTGGATGCCAATGGTTATTCCTTGGGGAAAAAATCATTATTATTGTGTTTATATATCATGTAGTTCATATGCATATCTATCTGAAACGTTGGTTGGTGTGTAGATGGGTGATCCACATTATGTAAATCATCTAACAGGATCTACATGATAGGTAGTTTTTATCTCAGTTGTAAATCTAGAATCCATTTTTGGCTATTTTATATGGTTTGTTTTCTCTATTTTGATGATGTTGTTTTCTTAAGGCCATATTCTATTAGGTTTCTACTAGTATGGGCATATCAATTTTTCAGAAACTTGTTTTGACCAATGATTTATAATTTATCATAAGGGGTGTCCTAATTAGATTCCATTATCACCCCCTGTATGTGCACCTTGGCGTGCATGCAGCCATGATGTATGATTTCAGGTTGGAGGAGAAGTTGTGTGATTGATGGGGACATGGACTAATATTTGTAGATTGTGTAGAGGTACTCATTTAGAGTATTAAGATTATGATTGTGTAGATCGAGCATCAAGGATATTATTTATGTGGTTTGGCCCGGTTTTGGAAGTAGATCCAGGGCAATTTATTTTCATTTTTTTATTTTTTATATGTGGTTAGCTCAATGGGTGACCCACTATTTAATATTATTCATTTTCATAGTTTTCAAGATAGTGTAATGCATTTATTATTTAGAGAAATATATTTTTAGTTTATTTAATACATATACTCTGATGTTTTTTTATGTGTAGAGCATGATTATTTTCTACTGTTATTACAGTCTAACCAAAGGGTATAGTCTCCCCATGGTATCATTTAGACCCCCACTAGAATTTAGGGTACAACACTTGAGGCCTAATAGTGTGCTAGATTGGGTGATGTTTTAGGCATACCCGTGGTGTTTCATTACAATAGTAGAGTGAAATTTCATAACAACATGGTTTTACACAACAATTAATTTTACCGTGATTATATGATACAATCAATTTGTATATAATAATCTCATATCTGATATCTTATTTACGAAATTACTTTTCGAAACACTATAAGAATCTAAACCATGTAATTAGGTCATGCTCTTAGGTTTAAAACCATATAATTTAAGCTATCATTTCCATAAAACACACATATACATTCTGAGATAAAAATATATGAATATATCAATGAACTAAAAAACTAATAAAGAGGTAATTTTACTAACCTAGAATTTATATGGTTACAATATTAATACACTATAAACATAATTATAATTTAAAATAAGTTTTTTCTAATGAAACCTTGATGTTTACTATTCATTTTCTACGCCTTGAAAACCTCAATTCAAAAATTTAATCATTGTTCATTAATTTAAAAACCATTTCGTATAATCTAATGATTCTATAATACCCTCTCACTAGAAAAACACCCCATACATTTAATTTTCATTTTTCATTATTAAATAATAGACCGTTATAATTTTATGTTAATAAAAAACCAAAACATGTTTGAAACATATCAACTATTTTCTATGTAGGATGTCCAAATCAATTCTATCACATCTTTGGAGTTTCAATATTCATTTAATTATTAAAATATCAATTCACACACACACATATATATAATACCTTTTTTTTAATATTCAATTTCATTCCTTACTATGGATTAATAATTCACAATTTTCAACCTTTTCTATATCTATAACTGCATTGAAACCACAAGAATAAAAACACATTAATATGAAAAAACAAACATAATTATCTAAAATAGAAAACAAAAAAAATATCTATAACTACTTTCTGGTTCTTACAACAATCAATTTATTAAAAAAGATGTTCTTTTGATTAATATTTCCTATATAGATTCATATGAAAACAGTATCCTTTCATCCAAAGGGGTAAAATATAAATTTTTCTGACCCATATCGCAAAACTCATTCTTCAAATTGTATAACAAAAAATAACCCTTCTATATCCCTTGGGGAAACCATAATTATGTTGTCAAGACATATTCCCATCCAAGGCATAATACATTGATACAATACATTATAACTATATTTTGAGGGACCCCTACCTATCACCATAACCATTCAGGTTTACAGAGTGTAAGGTGATAAACTAAACTAGAACCATTTTAGACATACAAGCTATATAACACCAATTATTTTTAGTATAATATTTTGTTTAATAAATAATATTTTTCTATCTTATGATACACACAAAAATAAGTTACAATTAATAATTAATTATTTCAATTCATAAGAAAATGAAAACATAAAATCAAATTAACACTAAGGAATTATAGGAATGATATAGAAAATTTAACTAATATAATTACAATATAAATAAAACAAAATGCAAATAAAAATATTATAAGCTTTAAATTTTTGTCCTAACTATCAATAATGATGATCATATCCTAGAGTATAGTAGGGAAAGGAAGAAAATTAATTTTAAATATTATTGAAATGTTGATTATTGGAATATGGTTTATAATTTAGGAGAAAAATATAAAGCAGTTTTTATATATATGAATAGAAATGGGTAATAAAATTATTATATGGTCATTGGTTATATAGATATTATTTAAATAGTGGTTTGAGATATGGTTATGGTGTATAGCTATTTCCTAAATGAATATCGAATAAATTATTATTGGAATATATATGTCACTAATTTCTTATAAATATTAACTATAATTATCATATAAAAAATAATACATAAATATTTTATGTAGATCCTAATTCCCTTGGGAAAACTATCTTTTATGTTATTATAGTATTTTTATATTCATTATGATTTTTTAAAAGCATTTCGACTTTTAATGAATTATTTTAGTAGAATGAATTGAAAAAATTAAATAATGATTTCTAAAGAAAGAAAATAAATTTTGATAAATAATTAATCATTTATAATCAATATAACATTAATAATTCATTTTTAGTAAATATGTTTTATTAACATGTAATTATTTTTATATAATACTATATCAATTATTTTAATATGAAATTTATATCTTATTGAGAATTTTTTTTTAAATTTTAGGTTATTATATATAAACACATATATTAACATTAATTTATTAATTGTTAATTTGATTGAATTAGAAATAAAATTATTTGATATTTTAAAATATATATTTTAAAAGTGTTTTTTTGGAATTACTCAATTTAATATTAATATTAAATTATATTATTTTTTAATATTTTTTTAAATAAAATATATTATATATTTTGAATCATTAGGTCATAATTGTACAATATGGTTAGTTTATTTTTCTTGAAAAAAATAACTTAATGAATTAAAATAGACATTACATGATAAATGATAAAATTAAATAATAGTTTTAAAATAAGAGTAAATTCATAAAATATATATAAAAATTATATCTAAATTTGTAGATGGGGGGATTCATGGCCAATAATTACTAATACACAATTTTGGAGTCACATTCCTTCTAAAATAATATTCTATACACATTACGGAATTAGTATTTAAATTTATTCCACATAGACAACTCAATAAAAGGACCACTCCCCTATCAACTCCAACCAACACCAGTCCTAAAGTTTCCCATCTAATATATTTTCAAATATTTACCATAATAATAACTTTTCTTGTTTTTATTCCCTGATTCTTAAGAATTATCCGCAGATAAATCTAAATTAGAGAAGATTTTAAAAGTAGGTCAAGTTAGTATATATTAAGAAATAAATTCGTTTGTTTATTTTCCTTTTATCTTATAATCCCATCCTTATGAAATATTTTTTAATACTATTACATCCTATAAATAATATTATTAAAATTATATTATAATAATTTAAAAATAAAAAGAGATATAATAATACATTTCCATAGGTTATAATATTTTTTTATAGATGTTGATAAAATACATAAAATTTGAAAATATTTGGTATTATTGATGAATTTATGTTTTTTAAATAATGGAATGGTAAAAAGTATATGTTTATTTATGAATAAAATTAATTCATTTAATTAATCCAATAATAAAATTGGGACATTTATTATCATTAATCATTTACTTTTTTGTGAAATCTATGAAATAATTAGGAGATCATGGAACTCCATTAGAAATATATAATTATTTTATGAAATTTTTGGTTTATATGTCGATGCTCTCTTGAAGGACATTGGAAACATAAATTCATGAAAATACCCAAAATATGAGTTCCCTTTTGTTACAAAGTAATATTGAAACAATAATATATGAATTAATTACACAAACTATTAAGGATCGTGCAAAAATTTATTTAATTGGGTAACCTAGGATGCTTCCTACAATAAAAAAAAATGAAGATTCTCATGTGATGGGTTAAAAGTTGAGGCTATATATGATTGAATGGGATCAAAATCACACTTATTAATATAATTTCATAACTTATATGTGATTAAGTAATACCCAATTTTCAATGAGACAGAACTTGTACATGATTGGATGATCTCAAGGTCAATATTCTTCATAATATTCCTTGGTGGAGATGCAATTTTGTAATCCCTAATGGTTTAGTAAAATATAGATTTCCATGATGAGAGGATCTTACTATCAATATTCTTTACATGATTACCCGTGAAGTCATCAGATCACCTAACATTAAATGTATCACGTGATTGACTCTTGGTAAAGATTATAGTAATATAATACTATTATGATTGTTGTCTAATATGATGCACATTTAAGAACTAAATCAATGAAATGAATTCTTATTCACTCACACTGTTTGAGGCAATTTTGACATAAAAGGATCCCTTCATCCACCTAAATCCCATGTTCATAGATCATATAAATTTTGAAGTATCAAAGATAGAGCGACTTGATCCTTTTAAAATCCACATTCAAATAGAAAATATCAATAAAAAATGGTTTGACCAAATGTTGATCCATTTTGATTTCTGTATCCAATGAAAAAAAAATTGGTAAAACCAACACAACTCATTCCATGAAATGAATAATTGAGTTTCCAACACAAATCATATTTTTCCTGTTTGTTACTTTTGATTCTACCTTGATCATGATATTTTTTATTTTTGTCTTCTTGACTATAGAATCAATTCTCATAAGAAAACTATGATAGAAAGAAATAGAATCTTCATTAAGAAAGTTTTCATCACTCAATCTTCCATGATGGCTACTATCATTAAAAACTAAAGGAAGACCTCACCCATTCAGTACCTCCAAGACTATGTGGTTAATGTGATTTTTGGGTAATACCACTAATATGGTAACATCATAACCATAAAGGACGTATAAATGAGTATCTATGTGTTAAATAATGATGATCCATTTCATATAAACAGTGAAGGGATTAGTCTAGTGACACCTGTTAGTACTATAACCACTTTAATAAGGTTGAATAAGTTGATTAACGGAACTCCAAAATTGTTCATTACTCTTTTTATAGGTATCCTATTAATAAACACCACCTTTATCATCCCTCTAATACCCCTAAATAGCCTCTTAAGGGAACCACATGGTAGGTAGGCTTTATAGAGAATTAGATCTAGGAGTATAAGATGTCTTACATGGTATAGAGAGAAACATAACATAGGGATTGGTAATATTTCCCCACATTCATGTATTAATACGATCAGTATATTGGATTAGAACCGTCAAATAGGTCAATATAAATATTTGAACACAAAATATCTTCAAGTGGTCACATTTAGAAAGAAAGGGGAAATCACATATCCTTTCCCCTGCACACAAATACCACTAATGCATCCTAATAAAAAATGGTTGAATATAGTGGTTAATTATCCATAATTAAATTGAAACTATATTCCATAATATCCTTGGGATAAAAAAGGTGTAGGCCCATTTTACATCCCACACCCTTATAAAATGATAGCATATCCTAGTAGTAATAGAAGAGATTCACCATAATATTCTGAGAATTATATGGTAATAGACACATACACCCTTTCCAACCACTAGATCAATTTTATTTCATGATCAACATAACTAGATAAATACTACATATCATCAACATACCCTTTCAACAATCCATTATGACTATTGGTACGTCTTGATAATGGATGCGGCACATAACTATGTGAAAATCCTTAATCTGATCAGGGTCTGTCAAACTATTTTTATAAACAAACTAGGATAAGATGATATCCCTGTCCAAGAAGGCCTTTGGTATGTTATAACAAAAAAATTGGATCATGATTATATTCATTATCCAAATGAGGTTCATCTATATATCATGTATATCATCCATTAGAAAGATCATATCCCGACTACAAATTCAGAATAAAAAAGTCATTATATGGAATCTTATAAGAGTTAGGAACATATTCCTAATATTCCCAATTAAATTCCAAATCAATATTCCATAAAGACTATACAAGATAAGGGATATATTAATTATCATATTTTGAGTTTCGTCTTTATATTATATTGGGGAATAGATATCTTAATAGAGATCAAATTATTTATTCAACAATGGTTAAATAGATTATTATAATATTCACTCAAAAGAAAGGTTAATGCTCCTTAAAAAAATCAATATACTGTCTGCATAATCCAGTATCTTCCTAGATATAAAAAATTATTCCTGAAATAATATAAAACCATCAAAATATTCTATTATCCGATAAATAGTAGGTTTGTACTCTTCCATGACATAAAATAAAATGTTATCATATTCCATATATTATGTAGGATGACCCTCAAATTTTTACAATTTTCAATTAAATTACCATTGAGGATTTGATTTACATATCCATAGACTCCCATGGATCATCCAAATCATATCATGGAGTGGAAGGCCTTATCCATGAAAGATTCACTCTTCACCATAGCATATAGATGTAACATGGTTCTTCTTCCCTTGATATCTTCCATAAAAACTCTCCTTGGTGATATCCCACCCATACATGGACAACGCCCCCCCCCCCCACCTTCAAGGAAAAATCATATAGAAGTGTTCTTAAAAATCATTGGTCAATTTAATATAGTGAATCATCAATTAACTATAATACCTAAGCTCATATAGTTATATTCCTAGAGATAATAGTTTCATCATTTTTAATATTTTATTACATGATAAAATCCCTACAAATTTATCTATTTGAGTTTATTTTCGTAATTTTTTATTTTTGTTGTGTATTGGGCTAAATTTGAAAATTTATTAATTCTCCAATTTTAACATATTTTAATCACTTTAATGTTTTGAACAAAAAATTAAAAATATTGATCCAATTGGAGTTAATATTTTTTTAGGATAAATTGGATCATGGTGCTAAACTTCTTCTTCTAGACCTATAGATAAATCAAACTTCTACGTGCCTAAAAAGATAATCAAATTGGAAAAATATTTAAGGTGAAAAATTTCAATCCACCTTAGTTAATAAGACATAAATTTGGATAATTACTTCTAATTAATAGGATTTGGTATATATTTGAAAGATTATTCAAATATGTATGTGAAAAATAAATTTCATGTAGATTTTCTCTAATTATGTAATCAATTGATTGCACACAAATATATGAGGATTTAGGGTATCTTCAAAATTAAAAATATTGATTAATTAATTAGGTCCAAAATTATTTTATACATAACCATTGACATTGAAATATAAAGGTATGAGGAAAAAATTATTTCATAAAAATATATAAGAAGGACCCTCTATGAGTATCTACCATCTAAAGGGAAAATAATTAGACAAATTATGTTGGATAGAATGTAGAATAGAAATTGTAGGTTCTTCATTTTCCTACATTTAATTTTCATAGATTTTTAATTCCTTTTTCTTCCCCCTTATTCTCATTTACCCTTCACATTGATGGGTAATCATATGGGTTATTAGGGAGGGGGAGGATATCTATATTTAATTCATGTGTTTTTGTGGTTTGTTGAATGAAATATATTTCTTTATTTAGTGAAATTAATTAGAATTTATAGTAGTTTTTTTATAATTTACGATACTATTTGATTTTATATACTATTCTTGTTATTTCTTTGTTATATTATCATTATCTCCATCCAATATGTTCTATTTTACATACAATGTCATACACCAGGTCTTAGTGGTGAAGTACATGATGATGGTCAGTATGTGTAAAATGGGTAGTGCACATTAATGTTTGTTTTGGATAAAAAATACCTGATTGGGAATTTACCAAGTAAATTTGAGGTATTCTCTATAACCATTTCACACATTTGAAGTATTTTTTGAACAATAGTTGTTTTTGAAACATTTTATTCTCACCACCATAATTTTTTCAAGGGGGTGAGTGCCAGTAATTGTGGAATCAGAGTTTAATCAATATAATAGAAGTTTATAGGATAATTTGGAACTAGGGTAGCATGAAAATTGGAAAACTAACCCGAAACTTCTCACTCAACTCATATCACTATTTTCAGTCACTTTATTTTTCAATTTTTTTTCACTAATTTTCTTATTTCATTTATTTTTTTCATTAGTTTGATTTCAAAATCGATGAATTGAAAAACTTATATATTTTCCACTAATTTAAATTAGACATCTTGATTGTTGTGTGCTCATATCAGGAGAAAAATTAGGTTGACCACTTTACTACATTTTATCTTAGGAAATAATTGTTTTCTCCATACTCCAGGACATGAATGTGACAAAACTTGTCACCTTTTCATGGGAGGTAGTTCCAAAAATCTAATTTTCAAAATGCATCATTAGAGACACTAACACCGAATATTACTTCTTAGATATCAAAATTTAATGAACCATTTTTAAGAGATTTTGAAACCTTAATTAAAAATATGAATATTTGGAAATTTTTCTAGAAGCCACTACTGACACATCAGGTTTTCACGTTGAGCATGTCATCAAGGATGGAAATTGTAGAAAAACCCTTTGAGACCAATTTTCACTAAAATTAAGTAATCAAAATAACAAAATTTCTATGATATAGTTACAACATGATTTTGAGATGAAACAGAACATGTTTTTATTTCCTAGAAAATTTAATTTCATGGTTGGATAAGACACTAAAATTCATATTATGGTGTTTGTATAGGTCTAATCGACTTTCATACCTCAAAGAGTAGTTTAGGATTCTGTAAAGTGGAAGGAATTACCATTATAATTGGAAATAACTAGCACATAATGTTTCTATGGCCTAAAAATATGAGATGTGCATGATTGGAATAAAATAGTAAGATTATTCATTCCCTGATTCTTCCCCACATTGAAAACACTACCATTAGAATAGAAATCTATTGCATCAAATAGTGTTTTGTAGAAACCCTTTATGAATACATGGACACATTTAAAAAGGTATGTTACAACATCCCACGTTAGGAAATCAAGGAGAATTTCATCCTAGTAATAATTTACCAAATATTATAATAAAATTATAGAAACCTTTTCAAAGCTTCATTTTTAGGAACATTTATTGACAAGTTACTTGTAGAATGAAATTTATTTACTAAGATGATTTATCAGAACAAGAAATAGTTTGGTACAAGAGGTATTGGAACAATATTTATTCGTGGGGTGTGATCTTCTAATACATCTCCCTAATTAGAAACAATTATTGAATATATATCAATTTTATAGAGACAAATGCCCCTAAAACAAGTGACTGAACAACAAGAACTGACTATGGTGTGTGGTTTATGCTTATCACCATACCATTTCACTGCCAATTTTGATGAAGTATAGGGAACATATAGTTATGCAGAAATCTTTTAATGATGGTTTTTTCAAAAAAATCAAGGATTAAGAGGTCATAACCAATTTCGATATGGATTTTGAAATCCTTATAGTTAATATAGACCATAATACCTCATCCAATTCTAAAACCAACCCATATTCCAACAACAATTCAAAAACCCACCACCATTCAACCAAAATAATTCTTATAACCACCATTTCTACCACCAAAAACCAACATTATAGGGACCATATGAACAACTATCCTCTAGTTCAGAAACTCGTAATCAAAATCAGCATTAAAATCAGATTATGAGGGGCTAAAAGTCATTTTAATCATTTTATCCAAACAAGCTTTGTAGTCTAAAGATTTACTAGAAACAAATAAAGTGAAAATACATTCTCAAAGGATCTCAATCCAAAAATATATATCCCTCATGATAAAATTAAATTATTTCCAAGATAATTCCTTGCACTAGCTACTCTTTAGCCTTACACAACACAACCTATGATACGGGAGAATGAATTTTGAAATTATAAAAATTTTGCGAAAATTCACCAAGATGTAGAAAACATAGAGGATGATGAGAAGTATAGTTTGATAAGGAATAGATAAGAAAATCCATTTAGAAAATAGAAAAATAAAGAATAACCCCCCCCCCCCCATTTCCATCATAGATGAAAGAATCAAAGAGATTATTAGAAGAATCACTACAGAAAGAAATTATAGACACCTGGATTAAAGAAGAAATTAATATAATCCTACTGGAAATACTAAAAGAATAACAAGGAATCCCATATTTTTTAAGGATCATTTCACAAAGAAGATAAGACTTTAAGGTAATGAGAGGAACATCTTGGGAAAAAAGTTTCTCATCACTTATCACACCATAGTTTCCAACCAAATGTCATGATCTATTGACATATTCCATTTTATGAACCATGGTATATTTAAATTTATAAAATGATTTATGTGATATATATGGTTCAAATAATGTATTTCCACACCAAGTATACTCTTCGTTGCATATGGTTTACTTGAATCCCACAAGAGTGGTGGTCCATCTTTGAATCAGATATGTAGTTTTCCCTATAAGAATTCTAGGGGATATGCTTGCAAAAGTCAAAGATTTCTTATTCTAAACATACTTCCCTAGGATTAATATGGAATAATACAGGAGACCATCACACCAACCCATCATTTTTTGGAGGCTATTCATAAATTTGTACAAAACCATTATAAATTTCCTTGAAGGGACACTCACCTTGGATTTTAGATATAACACTATCCACTTAAATATTTTTGAATCCAAGAGGATCCCATCATATGATAACTCGCACTTTAAGTATCCCAATATGTTAGTAATGATCCAATTGAATAATCAGTTATGTTATATGATTTCATAGCCTTTGGGGTAAACATTCCATTGGAAATATCAGTAAACAAGTGAATTCCCAATACTCTAGAGATTCTATTTTCATGTGGAAAGTAGAGGTAAAATATTATTTTTTTGTTTTTGTTAAATGAGGAAGAGGATAATGATATTTATTTTGTGTGTGAGTTAAAAACTATGGCATTTAGTAACCATTACATAATTTCATCCTATCATTAGACAACAAATCATAAAATAATACCACTCCCCACTAATTTGAAAAATGCTTACGTCATGAATGGAGATAAATTATAAGTGATAACTTCTAATAATCTGTATGAAACACAATATTAAAATTTTATTGAGAATTTTATAGATAATTTTTTAGTAATATTATGGACCTTATGTGATATCCTATGAACTACCCTAAAAATATGGTCAAGTATAATTCATCATTAAGGAGATTCCAAACACGTGACATTGTCCCAAATGAGGATACATATCACCTTGATGGATGTTACAAAGTAGAATATTGGGAATATATTAGAAAATTGGATAATCTATCAAATTTCATATTCATACTGGGTTATCCCTATTCATTGAGTTCAGAAAAACTAGCTAAACCATTGCAAGGAATGAAAAGTATAAATTGGTCCATATAAGAATTCAGAATAAATAGCGAATTTACAAAGATTTTATGATGGTAAACTAGATCACCCAGAAAAATAATTTAACTATCCCCATAATTTACCATATTTCATAGATATTGTAAATAATAACACATTATTTCATTTTGGTGAATTTTTATGTTATTTTTTGGTATATACTAAACCTGAGAATCTATAGAATACTACATTTACTTATCACTTTGAATGTTTTTCCTAAAAAAGAATTCCATTTTGTTTTTTTAATGGTCCAGGTACAATTCATAGGTGTACAGTTCATAGCTCTTCTGATCATAATGCATATTTCTTGGATGTTTTCTTGAATGATTCCACATTTTTTTTAAATTCGTTTGACATTGTTTGAAAAACCTAGAAAACATTTTTGAAAACTTACATGGAAAATAATCATGATTCAAATATTGAAAAGATTCATTTCAGGGATTAAATAGTAATTTACCTTGGTAAAATTACTCCAAAAGAATCAATTGAAGTGGATTAATCAATAATTGAAGATAGAAATTCATTATTGTACTCAACATTTTTGAAGCATTTTACATAAGTTTTAGCAAATATGGGATTCTAATGGAGTTTTATCAATGATTTTAGTATGGTTTATCTCCCTCACTAAAAAATAATTTTGAAATATATTGAGTTTTATTTTATTTTTTTTCTTATCGAAGCCTTTTATGTGTTCTAAATGAGGCTGATTAAACCACCACTGATGTAGACACCAGCATTTGATGAAGAATTGGAGCTACATTGTGATTCTACCAACCAATAAGCTATAGAATTAATTTATTATCTAATTGATGGGAGGACACAAGTTATTTACTATTCCTAAAATATATTATATGTGGCCCAATTAAATTACACAACCAATTAAAAAGTTTTTTTAGTCCTTTTCAGTTGTTTGGAATGATTTAGATCATATATTCTTAGAACTAATTCACTCTATTTTCATATCATTCACCACTACAGTACATTATGAAGAATTATAAAGCTAAACTAAAGATAGTGATATTGATTTTATTACAATAGGAGTTAAAGTTTTTGAAAAATCAATAAGGGGGTTGAGAACCAATTGATTGATCACTCTAGTAGACCACCCAACACTGTTGAAGCTAAAATTCCAGTCAATGAACTAATGAATGATCAAATTCCATGAGATAAGTCATAATTGTTGGATAAGTTCCTAGTTTATATTAAAATTAAAATTATCTAGTAATATATAATTTGTATTCCCACCAAAGTAAAAAAAAATTGAATCAATATATTAAATTTTGGAAGGTCTTTTTCTTTTTAATATTTTTAAAGATTAATTGATAAGAATATGTTTTCGGGAATGTTAAATTGAATATTATTTTGCATTTTTCCATACTTTAGCATGTGGGGGAAACATTTTAACTCAATGTAAATCATAGAACTTTTTAGAATATAGAATTTATTATCCCACCATTTTAATGGTTCTCATGAATTTTTTAAAAGGTTTGAAAAATTTCAGTATCCATGAAATATTTCCAAGAGATAATAAATAAATCAAAAATTTAATATTTTAGATATATTTGATGTATAGGGGATTGATTTTATGGTACATTTCCCATTTTCATGTGAAAATTATTATATCATTATTTCAATTGAATATGTTTGAAAATGGGTGGAGGAAAATCCCCTAGAATGACGAAGATAGAGTTTACTGTGATATTTTCAGGGATAACACAATTTTAAGGTTTATAGTACCTAGAGACATCATCAGTGATTAAGGGAATAAATTTTTCAATATGTTAATGGAGTCATTTCGGAAAAATATTTTTTTCATCATTAAACATAATCTACATATAATCCAAAACCTAATTTTCCTTCTAAAGTTTCTGACAAGGAAATCAATGTATTTTTAGAAAATAATGTTATAACTATAATAATAATTAGACATAAAGTTCAAAGAAACATTATAAGAATAAAATAAATCCTATTAAACTCCATTATTAATGATTCCATAGTGGTTGATTTATGGTAAAATATCTCTCTATTCTATGGAATTGGACCATATGGTGTATTGGGAAATGAGAAAGATCAATTTGGATGTTGAATGTTCTGGAAAAGTCATATGATTATAGTTGTAGTATATGGGGAAATTAGAATGGAAGATTTTGAAATTGTAGGATTTATATAGAGTGAAAAATTATGGCAGATGGTATGATTTTCGGACTGAAATAATTTTATCTTAGAGACACAATGTTTTTGTTCTACTATATACTCAAGATTATTCTAGATAATATCCATTCCATATAAGAAGGTCCATTTATTATTTCCTAATGTTTTTTTATTGAAATAAATATTGTGAATGATGGATAGTAGTAACCATTCACTATTATTCTAGATTTTATGTAATGTTTGTAGCCTACGGGCAATGATTTCCTCTAAGGCCTGTAGGCCAGGTAATACTTACACCTACAGGCCTTGTAATGGTTCCACCTCACCCCTTTAAAGGTGGATTATCCCAAATCTATAAAAAATAAAGGCCTTCAGGCCATTAATGGATACCACTCTATGACATATAATTTTTTATGTAATTCAATTAAAAGTATTCCTTCATGTTATAAAGTAATTTAACGCATTGAGGAAACTGTATCATTTCTGTGTGGGTTAATAAAACTTTTTTGTTTAGAATATTCAATTTATAAATTTTCCATTTATTAAAAAATTTATGAATTTTTTAATTTTTTGTTTGTATATTTTTTAATTTTTTTGTGTTTTTTAGATGTGTTATTTCAAATTTCTATCTTTTACATTACATAAACCCACATCAATGACTGAAACAATTTATCCAATGAAACATAGAATAAATTAATTCTAAAAATGACTTTCTTTCATGTTTAAATATTTTTAATTTCAAGTAATGTACATTGATATTTGAATATCAGACAAAATCTCATTGTATTTAACATTAACTTCACTCTCCCATTAGGCTTCTAACCCTTTTTCATATTATTTACATACAAATTAGTTGTTGAGATAAAACAAACCATGCTTATTTTAACAATAATATGATTTATTCTTGTCAAAACATATTATTTTTAAGTACTCTTATTATAATTTATTAAGGAACTTATTATTTGTTTTAAAGCCCTATTTTCAAGAGAGTCATTTTTATTCTTGCCTAAAATGTACATTTAATTATTAAATCCCTTATAATCCCTAAAAACCAATTTATTTTTCACACATTACAATCAAATTTTCACTATAAAGCTTACTATTGAATTGAAATTTCATGATATATTTGAACATATGTGCGGGGGAAGATGTCTTCTGTAATGATACATTATTTGGTAAAAAGTTTGGTGGAAAATAAAAAAATTTAAGATAAGTGTTTTCTAATTAAAATCTAATTCTTTCAAAATATTTTTTTCATTTGGTTTTATTAATAAAGATACTTTTCATTTCTAGATCATCCAATGGATAAGAAAACATGTTTCCATCTAAAGATTTCATGAAAAAAATATGATAAGTAAAATGTAATTTTTTATTATCACATGTGAAAATATAATATTCATTATTGAAATTATCTTCTAGGGGGAGTGATGTTGATACCAAACATGAGTGAAAATTATAATTATACAATTTATCTTCAAAAATATCAAAGCCCTCTTCATTCTTCATCAGAAATGTTGACATCTAAATCCTACCAACCCAAAGCCACTAAACATCACTAAAATTCACTCATGATAATCATATGTCCATGAAACACATCAGATGTACTTGTATTTTATTTTAAATCCTATGGTGTATTTTCCAAAGTTTTGGATGATAAAATCCTTTTTGAAAATTGAAATTTTTGAGATGAAAAAAATAATTTGAGCTAGGTATTTTGTGTATGTGGGGTTGAGAAAATAAGTGGAAATGGTTTGAATTGTAAGAATATTGAACATGAAATAATGCCTTTTAAGGAGTCATGATATATTTTTTCCTTGTTGATAAATTGGTGTATCTAATGAGTATGTGTTTGGAATTTATGTTGACTTGATTTTAATCTTTACATATCTAGAATTCCAAGTAATATCTACGGTGTAATTTGTATAGATGATATTTTCACCATTTTTTATTTGATTTTATAAGATTTAATCTCTACCAATTTAACTGTTTGTGAATATTTTCATTTTTTAAGATTATTTGTGTGTCCTGTCTTAAAATTTAAAAAATTTATAAATTATGGAATTTAAAATAATTTTTATCACATTGGTATTATGATAATAACTATTAAAATATTGATCCAATTTTATTTATTATTTTTTAATTATTACTTTGATGGGGGATTAAAAATATTATTCTTGACACATATCTAATTTTATATTCTATAGGGCCAAAAAAATTTATCAAGTTGAAAAAACTTTTTAGCCGACAAAATAGACCCAACCTCCATAAATGAGGAATAACTAAGGATAAATACCACTAAAATAGGATATTCCAGATTGAGTGAAATTAGTACCCTATCCTCATGTTAATATTAAATTTGATATATATATTAAATAATTAATTAATATATTTAATTCAAAAACATGGAAGAGAATTTATGGAATCTTTTTTAGTGAAAAGTTTAATTCATTAATTAGGTCATAACATCATTTGTACATGTCTATTGAATTTTAAAATTGTAGGGTCAAGAGAAATATTAATTCATAATAACATATAAGAAGTACCCATGGTGGTTTTAAGATATTATTTGGGTAAAATTTTACCACTCAAGGATGACTAGTTCTGGAGGAGATTTTCTTCCTTCCTTTTACCTCCTTTATTTTACTTATATTTATAGTTCATACTTCTTCCACTTATTCATAGCTACCCTTAACATGGACAAGTAATATTCTATGTGATTGGAGAAGGGGTATTTTTTACATTTTGTATTTTTTTAATTCTTGTGATTTATTGAATCAAATCTATTTATCTCTTCTGTGAATTTGATTTCAATTTCTAATTAAGGTATTAATTGTCATGTATGACCATATTTGATTTTAGATAATATATTTTTTATTTATTTGTAAAAAATTTATTTTCCCCATACACATTGTTGTATTTTATAAATGATAGAATATACTTGGTATTAGTGGTGATTTACTCAGTTATAATCAGTATGTGGGGGAGAGGTGGTTGAAATTCTTGATTATTTGGGATAAACTAGACTCGATATAGAATTTCCTAAGCCAATTGTGGGTTTTCAACGATACACTCTCACACATTAGAAGGAAAGTAAATGAATATATGAATTTGAAAATGTTTATTCTCACCATCACAATTTTTTTAATGTTGTGATAGGATGATATTGTGTAATCTCACTTTAATTTACATAGCATACGAGGATTGAGTACATAAAACTAGGATATAAATGTAACTAGAAAACTAAACATGAAAATATCACCCAACTCATTCCACTATTTTCAATCTCTTGCATTTTAAATTTATCATATATTTTATTATATTTTTTTGTTACTATGTTTTTTTTATAAACATATAATTTTAAAAAATTATACTTTTCCCTCTAATTTAAAGGTGGTACAATGATTGATGTGTGGTCCTCCCTAGAAAAAACCTAGGTTGACCATTTTAATAAATTTAAACATAGTGTATTTTTTATTCCACACCACATGATAGTGGAATGTCAAGGTCACCCATTGTAATGACCACAATACCTTCCTTCTAAAGGACATGAGTCACTATCTATAGAAAACTGACCATTTTGGTCAAACGAGGATGACTAACATGCCTCTATTGAAGAGTTCTACATGGATATATATAAAAACGTTTCCAATAAAACCGTTTTAAATATGTTATAGAACATCAACACTTCCATCTATGACTTCATATGTGAGTTAAAGGTGAAACACAAACCTTTATTACTATAGAACTAGTTATGGAACATTCAATGGATAAAGATAGAGAAAATCACTTATCATGGATATGAAGATCAATCATAGGATGTTTACATGCCATTATATCATGTATACCACATTAACTTCTCTATGAATCATGACCTGTTGGTTAAAAAATATTTTCATATTCTACAGGATGCTCACCTCCACATCTTGGTAGCCCTCTAGAAGATAATTTATGAACCATTTTCAGAAACATGAATATTAGAATACGGTGATTACTTGTAATTCCATTTTACCCATACCTAGGATAGAATAGACCTTATAAGACTATATCATGTAATTTTTTAGATATAAGAGTGGATATAGGATTTATAAATACACAAGAAGTCAAAAAATATAGAAAACTCCTCTGGTCATGATGATTTAAAACCACCATAAGTGGGGAGATAAGGATATTGATAGTATGAAAATCCAATACCCTCAAAATCTGAAAACAAATATAAAATGAGTATATCAAATACAAGGAATTAATTTGTGGCATGCAACTCGCATTTCAAGAAATGCACTACTGATGACCCATGCATGAGTAAAATTTACCCCAATTAAGAAGATTATATTTGTAGTTACCATGGAAGCTATTAGAGTGAAACATCATCTAATAGGGGTTGGGGAATTATTAGGCTCTCCTCCACCATAGGGGTTATCAAACCCTAGAAGACCTCGATTAAATTAGTAGTGGCTCAAAATGAAACTCACCACACATGCCTATGGTTATTTTTACAATGGCAATCACCTTTAGGGTCATAAAATTTAATAAGATGTTTTTAAATTATTATTTATTTGACTATATTAATCCGAAACTATATATATAGGTTTGAGTTTACCATCTACTCTTAAGAAATCAATTTTCTCTTGGTTAGGCTGTCGTTTCAAACAACTGGAACTTCATCTATTCTCATCAACACATATCTCACCCCATTTGACTGGGATCACTATAGAATGATAGTTTGAGATATCCTATAGGCCACTATTCATAGAATAGGACCTGGAAAATGTATAACAATAAAGATCAACCCCCACAAAGATCACATTCCAATGCAATCTAGTGAGAGAAATATATTGGGGGATGATGATAATACAACTATGAAGGTGTATGAAATCAGATAAGAAACTCTCTATTATTTATATGTTGAAAAAATATTTAATACCACCTGATGTTACTCAGTGAACATAATAACTATGAATCCAATAGATGATACATATCGAGATTTGAACATCGAGGGATTCAATGAGGAAATAATCCCCGGTGATTCAATTTTTAGTTATATATTAGAAGAGTCCATATGTAACCAAAAATTGATGAATAACCAAAACGTAAAGCCTCTAAATGAATATTTTCCACCCACTAAACACCATTCTTATTAGGATACATTGAATGGTGTGTCTATATCACATAAACCAAAAATAATGTCTGAATACCCCTTCACAAAAAATGGAAATGAATAAAATGTGGCTAAGATATCCAATATCTGATGGATCGTTGACAAATTTCTTTAGGGAAATATTACCAATGGGGTTTTATTCCAAGAGTGTTTTACTACCTATATACACACTCATTGGGAGTGTGTTAATCTAACCGTAATAGTGTATATTTATCATTTGGTTGGTTTTATGTCCAAAACATCAATATGAATAAATTCTATAATTGAGGATGAAAAATATTTTCCTCCATTATATATAAAAATTCTTCATATTAGGGTAATCACACTATCCCTGTGTAAACTAGTAATAAATTTCTAATTATTGTTGGTTGAACACATTATACTTCACCTTCCACTCCTACATAGGAGGTGGTATAAAGAGTATTACACCCAAAACTCTTCAAAACTATTGATAATGATAACACTTTATGTGAATTTATGGAAGGGATACATTTCCTTATGTATCAAAAAAGGAATCCATATACTAAAGGATGGATAGAACAATGAATATAACGAATTTATGGAATAGTATTTTTCCAACTTATAATTTCATGGGATATCTAGGGAACGATCTTAAAAAATTTATGCCATGAAGGTTCCCCATGATAAGACCACTAGATCAAAAAAGGCAGATAAACTATGAAGATTTTTATAAACATTAGTGGGAAAAACAATCATTAGGTATAGTAGATAACTAGAAGGGTCTATTATAGGTTGGTAAGAACATCATCATAAATTCCACTATCGATTTAGATCGACACTATAGAATATTATGTTCAATTACCTCAATAAATTTAGACAAAAAAAATAATGGTCCCCTAACATTATCTCCAGATTGAATAGTATAATGTACACATCCACCATTCCACTCTAACATGAGTAGTTTTAGAAGCACTACATAGAAAATTATATAATGAACTAAATATAAAACTAATATTGTGGAAATTATCGAGCATATTCTAGGAATTCACATTCATGAAACAACACATATATGATTTAATTTGGTGATATAAGGAAAAATAATTACCATTACCACAACATAATAGAATTGGAATGAAAAAGTGGAAACTACCACTGTCACACTCATTATGTCTTCAGTGATTAGTGTAGAACCTTTGAATGTTCCACATAACCTTGTGCCTACTACTAAGCACTAATATCACAAAAAACTCCCATGAGTAGATGTATACATAGGTCAATTCTACCCAAGATTTGAGGAACTTGTGAAAAAACGATTTTCCTCTTGAAATTAATTGGTTCATATATAAATTCTCAATGCCATGTAAAAATATATATTCCTGATACGTGAGCCCAATAATACATAGGATGTTAGAATGAGTGATAATCCTGACTATTTTTATTTTCATTGGAGGTTGGGTCATAGTATAAAAGTCTTATTTTATTCAAAATATATCCACTTAGGAATAGATGATTCTTAACTACTGATATCGAGAAAACCACCAGCATAAGTGGCCCACTTGTCTACTAATAAATCATAATTGGGATTTTTCTATAATGAAGTTCCATCCATATATGAGAAAATATCCAATAACTAGATGGCCTAAAAAATACCATCATGCTTATTAAATCCTCAAAGAACAACACCATTATCCAATTATGGTTATGGAAACTCTCCATTTATCCAATTGGATGGCATGAGAACCATCATTTTGAGGCAAATGTAGTTATCTAAAATAGAATTGTGAATAAGTAAAAAAATTTATCCCAACCCCAAAATTGGACTTATCTTTCTCAGATTTCAGTCCCCCATTATCTAGTTCCTAGAAACCACACTGGAAAGTGTCATCCTCAATAAAAAATGAAGAAATATTTTTTAATTTTGATTAAATTCATATAGAAAACCTCTAATTAGATAAATATATTCATATGAACATAAGTTCCCTATATTTGAATGGGAACTTTATGGATGATGGAACCGTGGAAAATGTCAAAGGGGATGAATATCCAAGGATGAGGAAAAATATCCCAAACAAATACCCAATGAAGATATAAATATAGTTTATCCCCTTGTGATAGTACTTCGTTGTTCTTAGTATGGATGGAGTCACCCTAGAGTCTTTCAAGATCCATCCAAAGCTAATTTTTCTAAATGAACCAAAATTAGGTGTGAAATATTATAATCTTCCCAATTGACCATGTAGTCCACCACAGATCAATAAATCATAAACATGAGGTATTTCAATTTCTATCCTTGTTCTATATCATTATACTTTGGTTACATCCCCCACAAGTCACATTCCAATGAACAACCCCACATAAGGATGTGTAGAAATTGGGTGATGATATTTGACATTTTGAAATAGTTTTCAACTGTCCTGGGTAATCCCTCAATATTATATGCTCTCTATGTTTTATTATATCTAATAGAAGAACATTTTGAGTCCCTATATAGTACCATATATTTTATGACCAAATTCATCATAGAAGAGGTCTATCAATTAGAAACTACTATTGTGGAATAACGTGAAACTAATTACATAATAGAGAAAGATTTAGATTAATAAATTCACGTATATATCATTTCCATGTACAATTTAGGTATTATATAAATGTTCAACATTCAATTTGCTCTAGTTTATATTTGTTTCTGGATTAATGTTATCTAATTCCAGACCCATCGATTTTTTGGATTCAATGATGACGATTTATCTACCATGAAGTTTGCTATTAAATGGTATGATAACATTGAGTAAAATACACTTAAAAATATATGGATCAAGCTTTAATTTGTGAATAGGTTTTCTATTATTGAATTAATGGTTATCCAATATGACATGTTATAAAATATTCACCTTGAGAGACCATAACTTCACAACGACAAAACAATTCCACTAATGAACCATTAGTTCATAATAAATGCTGCTGATATGAATGATTCCATTGTGTATAGAGATAGTGACACATTCAAATAATTTGAATAAATTTATGATGATGTATGTTTCCATAATAGATATTTATAAAATCAAATGAATAAGGATGACATTTTGGTTGTATCCCCCATTGTCTTGGGAACATTATGTAAAAACCCCTAGGGGATTCATATAAATAACTATGTACATCATAGCAACATGATCAATGTGGAATACCAGGGATTAGTGAGCCACCAAAATTTACAACCACTATTGAATCATTTTTATGAAAAAGATAATCAGACCAGTGCCCTATTAAAATCTCAAAATTCCTCGGTACCATTGATGGAAATTTAAAATTCCCCTATAACAACTCCTTCCAAACAATGTGACAAACATTCATTTGGAACAGATGATGTCATACAAGAATGGAAGAAATATATAAGTTATCCCAATCATGGTACGCATCCCATGGAAATCATATAGCCTACGGGAGGTCCCTTTTCCCCAACTAAGGGAATGGATTATACCATACAATTTACCAGTCTCTAGGAAAATTATATTCACATGGAGAAGAAAGATAAAGAACAAGAGACATCCCTTCAACATTTGAGGAAGGAGTCTCTCCCACCATCGATGAGCATAGTTAGGTATATATTGGAATAAAAGAGGTCTTATGAACCACATTTATCAGCTCCACCATTTCTATGGTTGATCAATATATGTATATCTCATTCATGAAGAAACACTAATATTTGTTCTCCTAGAAATATATAGAGATGAAAAGGATTGACCCTAACATGTTAAACCCTCACTTGTTCCTTCTCGATGATAACTGATACTTCAAACAACTATACTAGATAATGAATCCTTCTTGTGCTTCCATAGTGTAGTAATAAGTTTATAATATTTTTAAACCCAACATTATTTGTTAGGGAAAATACCTAATGTGCAATCCAACATAATCCCATTAAGAAAAATATTCAGAATATCATGATATTTAGTAATTTTAGGGAACTTAATTGACATTTTCAAAAGTATTATTCATATATTCTAATCATAAAACATATTATTCATGAAATAATTAGAATCTAATCCCTTTATATTATGGATGAGTATTCATGGTAAAATTTGATAAAGATTTTTCCTAAGGATAAGGAATCTATAACTTTTAGAGAACATCAAGGGTAATTTTTATTCAAGGATACATCCTTACTTTTTATGAATTATAATTATTATAAAACCATAAGAATTTATTTAGTTTTTCTCAATGAAATTAAATTTTTTTGACAGCATTCACTACATGATACACTGAGTTCTAACAAACTACAATATACTATTTATAATACTATTTAACATCGTTTATATGAACTAAACATTAAAAATGGATGTATGAATTTGCATAGGAACATATTAAATATAAATTATAAATGATTTTTATAAATAAATAATTATGATAAAAAATACATATTTTCATGTAATCCTTTCATAGATTTAAAAAATACTCTTCTAAAAAAATGATTTTACTTATTTGTGTAAAAATAAATAAATAATATTTGTAAAACATTTTAAATAATTATTTGAAAAAAACATAATTTCATGAATCATCTTGTCAAAGTTGTCTTAGAGTGATTTATTTATTTTTTTGAGAAGAATAATTTTCAATATATAATGAAAAATACTGTTCTTTTTAAGAAAAGTTCGATTTCATTTAAAGAATATATAGACATAATTTTTTTTTAAAAAATGGTTTTAAAATAAAAATTATTTCGATTATATTTTTATTTAACCTATATATTTCTTATGAATTAATTTCATATTGAATTTTTATATAAATTTTTTTCAATCATTTGAAAATTATTTCTTTAGAAACCCATTTATTAATCACGTATGAGGTTTAATTTTAATTTAATTTATTTCACATATATCAATTAAATTTGTTAAAATGGATTCAATATTTGAAATCACTATAATTAATATTATTTAATATAGTAAGGTTAATTTTGTACAATAAGGAATTGCGATAATAATAAAAATAAATTACTCTCGTTATGGTTAAAATGGGTTTAAAGGGAGGATAAACTAAAATGATAAGGGATACACAACCTATAAACATGATGAAATCCAATGAAATGACCACATTTATACCTTATCACCTCTTTGGTTCTATATTGACTCCTTTTGGATTCTTTTGGCATGATAAAAACATGGGTAAACATTATTCTGTCCAAACATTCCATTTATATCATCCCCCACACATATAAATGGCCACCCAATATCATATCCTATTTACACATCCGAAAAATATGGTTACACCAATTCATGAATAAAAACATAACTTACATCCCTCCAATAATCCTATAGTAATTTTTTATTAGGAAACCCATATAATATTTCTTTATGTATAAACCTTATGAGGATCTCTGAAGAAATAAAATTATTAAACATTTGTTTTTGTTGTATTTCTTCCTCCACCTCCATAAAAACATATTAAAGCATAATAATACAATGGACTAAATATATTAAATATACTTACATGTCATTTTTTTTAATGTAATTACCTAAAAATTTCTCCTTTTTCCACAAATTAAACCATCAATCGTGTGTACAATATACTACTGTATCACGAACTGATATTATTCATTTTCAAAAACCACCTATCATAGATAAATATAATTATGGATTTATTGTTTTTATATGATATTCATGATATTAATATTCTTATATAATCGTTTTATAATATATTAATTCATAATTATCATTCTTTGGGGACATGATATTGTCACTCGTGTGTACATTAAACAACTGCATCTCTAATAATTTTGATTCTATTCTAACTAAAGCATTACATGCAATGTAAAAGTGATATATTTAATGATTATATGTTATATATATAATTAATTATTAATACTAAAAGTTATTTATATTTATTTCTATCTATCAAGGAAATTGAAACAAAATTCTTGTGTTTGTATGGCATACCATATACAATAATGATGAAACCCATTTTTAATTTATAACATTAATGGATTATTATAAATTAAAATATAGTGAATATATATTATATTAATTTCATGGTTAGTATTATAAATATTATATAACCATGATCATATTAAATGGAACGAAAATACATTTCCAAAATATTCGTGAAAAATGAAGTAGTTATTAATCGAAACATGATCCTTACATTTAATTATTTATTATCATGTAATAAAAGGAATTGTTAAATCATATTCTGAATGATAAATATTAGTATGGTTATGTAATTTATGTATAATGTTTTTTATATACATGAGGTTTGAATGTGTATGAAAGAATTTGAGACTTAGAGTATCATATTTTAATATCAATTTATATTCTATAGGAGGTACATTATGTTATACATGAATATAATTTATAAGATTTATGTGAAACCCCTTGAAATTTAATATCATGAATTTAGTTCTTATCATGATATTATATTTTTAAATTAATTTTATCATTTCATAAGGATAATGATTCAACGTTACCAAACTGGTAAGGGTTTTAGGTTGTAATATCACCATTTATAGGGATTGATTATAATTATTCTTCCAATTATAAAATATTATAATTAATATCTCAATAAAATATTAAATATTCTTCCTATATTTTTATTTATAGATATTACATTTTTTTATTTCCCTCTCTTTTCGGATTAATGGTAAAAAAAATAAGGAAAATATATTTTATTTCTCTTTTTGGTTGAAAATAATTTATAATCCATATCCACACATTCTAAAAATGTTTTCTAAATTTTATTATATTATAAAATGTATTTATTAAATAAAATTTTAACCATGTATAAATTTTAACAATGTTTTTTAAATGGAACTTCATGTCATTTTCCAAACCAGGCCTATATTAATTTTACTGAATTTTTGAAGGGAATATTTTTCTAACACATAGACATGAACAAAATTTCTTCAATAATGACCTCCAAATGTTTTAATTTTCATATATATATTTAAATGATTATTTTAAGTATAAATTATTTTTAATACTTTTTTGGTTTAAAATTTCTTTATTCAAAGTGGAATATATATTTTATACAAGAAATGTATTTAATGATCATAAATTCATCCTTCATATTATAACAGTTTTATTTTAAATGAAATTATTTTTTAAATGATTTCTATTTTAATTTTTTTATAATCATAAAGGGTATTTTAATAATTAATTTTTTAAATTATTTTATAATCTCCCATTATAATTTTACAATAATATTTTCAAAGAAAATGATTGTTAAAATGTTTTATGTTTGGTATTTTCATAGTGGAAAATAAATTTTACTAATGATTTGATTAAAATTAATTTTTAAGATTAATTTATAAGCATCCATGTTTTTTTGAAGAAAAATATTATGAATTTTTTTATGTTTCTAAAAGTGTAACTTCAATGAGAAAATGATATTTTCCTTAGGAAATGTTCCTAGCGATATTTTAAAATCATTTTCTAAATAATATTACATCCTTTGATTTTACATTAATGTTATTCGGGATATGATCCATGGATAAAATTTCATTATAACCATAAATGATTTATTTTAATGATTACATGATACTAATGAAACACACTTATTTTTCCATGGTTTATGTTTCGATGAAATAATGGAATGATTATCTAACCTTCTTAATTTCTATATGTTATGAAATGAAGAGTTTTTTATTAATCCAATTTATTTTACTGTGTTCTAATATAATGAAGGTTTTATGATCTCATGCCTCATGTAGGGATGATTTTAATAATGTGATGGTTGGGAACAATATCTCCATTGAATTAACTGGTTAATGATTTAAATATCATGAGATATAAAGGAATGGATTAGGGAATGAACCCAATTATTTTAGTGGGATTATACTCTATGATAGTCTTGGATGTGGACAATTACATATATGACGGTTTAGGGAGTGAACCCACTCCACTTTTATATCCCTATCAACGATCCTTGATAGGTATGGGAAATATTTTCTACTCTTATGTGTATTCCAAAATTCCAGGTCCGACATCAATGTTATGATCACATGGATCATGTGATTTTATTCCATTACGATTCATTCATTATGAAAATACAATAATTATTATATGAATCAAAATATCGATCTTTGATATTGAGGGTTATTGTTTTCATATGTTATTATTGTGTTATAATACCCATATTCTCACATTATGTTTACATACTTCTATCATTTATCATTATTGAGAATCTAATCTCACCCATTCTTATATTCATATTCCATATGTTATGATGATAGGTATTACTTATGATATGTCTATAAATGCATTTAGTTATGTTGAAATATCTTGGAGATGATGTAGAACTCAAATTAATTAGTTATTTATGATTCCACATTTCCAAAGGCACGATACCATTAAAATCATCATGAATTTGTTTGTGTAATGTATTTAATATAAATCTAAAAATATATTATATAAAAGTATAGAAATCATATATCCTTATAGTTTAACATACCAATTATATAATCATTATACATTCAATTACTTTCTCAGAATAATCATGACATTGTATTTGGATAGCCATGTGGTTATGTCTTGCCAAATATTCATCATTATAACTACCTTCATTAAATCATAAAAAAATGAAGAAACAATTATTGAAGAAAAAATCATTGATTATTTTTTTAAGGGTGATATTAGGAAAATTACTTAGCTTTGTGTTATGTAGTCATTTTATTGACATTATCCATGAGAAGACTAGTAAAATCCTTATAATGGTTCCACCTCAAATATATCATCTCAAAAATTTCATAATTAAAAATAACATCTTGTTAAACTAATATTAAATACATAACAAAACTATCCAAACAATAATCATATAGTTTTAGAGTCTTTGTAAACATGTAATGATCCCATCCCCAGTAGCCCAAAGATGGTGGTTACATTATTACATTAGCACTATGTATAAATGATTTCATCCCAAAGGACCAAAAAAATTAGTAGATATGGAAAAATTTAATAAAAAATTAATAAATTGCAAAAGTAAATGAATTATATAATATTAATTAAAATGGAAACATATTCTCCATGATTATCCTTTCTTGTCAGTCATAATATGTATCTTGGAATAAAGGAAAAAATAAGACATAAAAAAGGGGTCAGCTCAGATTCAAAGTAAGGGAAATCATAATATTAATGACATCATAAATAAAAACCAACAATTTATAAAAGTGAATAACTAGAAATAAAAATCCATTAAAAATATTCTGGGGAATAATATTCCAATAATAAAGCTTGATCAAATAATTCCATTTAATTAATCACATGAGAGTGAATATTAAACAAACCTATTCTACTAGTCGAATAACTATATTCATAATAAATAGCTAATATTACAATGTTGGATTGCATAATGTGGGACATCCTTAATATACCATAAATGCTTCACCATAGAAACCATACATAATTGGGTAAGATATCTCCCAATACCCAAACTAGTTTGTCTCATTAGACCTATTGATACTTATAGAAGACATTGTGTAACCCAGACATCATTTACTAAGTCTAATTAATTCCTCATATGAACGGGGTGAAATGTAATCAACGTATACATTCATATTTAAATTATAATATGAAATAACATTTCACAATCAATAAACATAATTATAAACCATCAAGTATAATATAATAAATTGTATTAAAACAGCACATCAACAATAAAAATGATAATAAAAAACTAAATAATATATTGTATTGGGTATCATAAGATATTAAACTCAATTGAACATATGATCCAACAAATATTGTACACATAGATGAAAATACTCTAATTAAATCATTGAGAAAATCTTATTCAACAGAAAACATTACATAAAAATAAATTTTTATACAGTTTTGAAAATAGAAACATTTTCATTGAAAAACATTATAAACATATAAAATATTCCTCAAGATATTATTTTTTCATGAAATAATGAAAATATTCTCACACCATATATGGTTAAAAAACAATTCTGTATAAATTTTTAAAATGAAACATTTAAAAGAGTATTTTTAAAAGAAGGTGTGAGTGTTAAATAAACAAATCAATTATGAATATTAGATTAAAATCTATGTAAAAAATATAATGTAAAACCTACGATAATCACAATATATTACACACATGATAATTGAAATACATAATTAATGATGTTGAATTTCATCCCAATTAATAGAGATTGGGTTATGAATTCCCCAACAACTTTGTAAACAGTCGAACCTTAGGCCCCATAAAATTAATGATCACCACATGAATGTTTTCCCATGAATATAAATAGATTCATTATAAGAAATATTACATTGAATTATGTACACTACACTCAATAAACAAGGGTTTAATATGAGGTATATCTCATAGAAGTATAAGGGAGATGAGAAACCCTTACTTTATCTTCAAAATAATTCATCACTAGTACTTAATGTCTAAGATAGTCAAATTAGAATAATTAATTAATAAATTCATAAAATACTAAACATAAAATTGATTTTTTTTATTTTATTAAGTTAATTTATGGCCATTTTTATGAGATATAATGTTTAATGTTGTTGTTCTTGGAGAATTGATGGTTTTATGGTATGTTACCTAGATTATAGATTTGGGAGTTCTATTAAAATGTGAATAACTTATTCATCAGTTAAATTATTTAGTATTAATGAAATTTAATAAGATTAAATAGTCACATATATAATTTGGTTATATGGTATGAGGAATACCCATTAGATAAAATGAGGGTGAAAATTTCTTAATTTATTTTGTTGGTTTTTACGAATATCACGAACTTTTTTCATTTTATTTAATATTAGGTTTATATATATTCATTCCGAGAACATGAAATTACATATAATATGTATATTAATATATTATTTAACCATAATAATGGTTTTATGACTATCCTTGAACTCGATAATTAAAAATTAAAACTCAAGGTCCACGAATGTGTAGAATTGACACATCATAGATGATATTTTAATTTTTTAAATTAAATTATAGGATAATTGATTTAAAGATAGATAATAAATTATCACCATAAACTGCTAGTATATATATGATACAAGAATTACCATGCCACTTTGGATAGTAGAGGTGAGAAGAACATAATTAAAAAAGAAATTAAAATAGAAAGAAAGAGGATATAACCACTTGAATATCATCTCCTTGGAAACCTAAATTAGAACCTTGGGTTTGGTATTTTAGTAAGACCATATTATCTAGAACATGGGTAAGAGTATTGGGAAGGTAATTTTCAAATATTTATATAGTATTAAAGGCTTTGAAGGTGTGAAGAGAAAAGGTGTTGATGGGTAGTATTTATATGGGAGGATAGCGGTGTTTTTTGATTATTTTATTCATTCATTTATATTTTGGAACAAGACTCTCAATAGAGTTGAATCTTGTGAATATGTACATTGAATACTATATGTTTGTTTTAACTAATGGGTTCTTACATCATAAATGACTCAAAACATATTGTACATAACTTATAATATTAAATACCATAAATTATCATATTTTACAATTATTAAAAAATTCTACTACTTTAGAAAAATCCCAAAAAATCATCCCAACCATTTTTTGACATGTAGATTTCAAAAAAAGAACTCCATTTTAGGAAAATAATTTTTAAAATATGTGGAATATAACTAAAAACCATTATTTCAAGATTTATGGATTTTTATATCTTAACAGATTTTATGACACTTCGAAAAATTAGTTATGGTATCAATAATAAAATTTAAATTATAATGAAATAAAATATTAATTTATTAATCCATTTTTTCAAAATAAATTAATTTATAAATCTCTATATTAAATATAAAATTTTAAATAAACATATATGTTCTAAAAAAATTCCTACACTAAATTTACCAATTTCAAATCATTTATTTACATATTTCATGATTAAAATATATTATATCCTTATTTATTAGATAAATAGATTTCATTTATACTTTAATTGGTGAGTTAATTATTCTAAGAGACATATTACTATTCCTAATGTTCATATTACTATTTCAACGGTCATGTTAGTATTTAATAGTATATTATGGTTTGTTTAAACCCATTGTTGTGTTCAATGTAATATATCAAGTAAATTGAAATTATTTATAAAGATACATACCATAAAATACTATGTTGTTATATTAATTCATCAACTGAAAAATTTCAGCCTCAAAATTATCATGAGTATTATCTTTTAAATAGCAGAGGATGGTTCTTCTTCATAACATCCCCAATCTCCCACGTTGCTTCTTTAATTATATGGTTTACCCAAATAACATATACCAGTCGAGTCCTATGCATTATCAATACTTTATCTATAGTTCTAATAATATAGATAGTCTTTTCACAATAATAAAAACCAGGTTCTAGTTCTATTTCGTCATAGGTGAGTACAAGTAAAGGATCTAGAATGTACTTCCATAACAAAGAGTTATGGAACACATTTTGTAATTTAGAATGGCATGGTGGAATTTTAAAAAAATATAATCCACAAAACCAATTCTTAATAAATTTAAAATGCTTGGATGTACCTAGTTATTAGATTCCCTTTCTTACATAACCTTATGACACACATCCAAGGAGATACATTTTGAAAGACATCATCTCCTTCTTTAAAATCCTAATACGATCCGAGATTGTAAGAAAAACTCATTATCATATATTGAGCTACATTAATATGAACGTGAATAGTATATAACTTTTTCATTGTATCTTCAATAAGCTATGGGGATATATTTTTTTCTCACTAAATCCATCCCACCAAGTTGGGGTACGACATATCTTTCCATATAATGCATCAAATGGAACCATTTTAATACTAGAATAGAAACTTGTATGGTAGGAGAACTAAAATAAAGTGAAATACCAATCCCATATACCTTAAAATTCATGTGATAATGATCTAAAAAATTCTTATGAGGTTTAAATATTCATTTTAGAATATCCATCTATTTTAGAGTGATATATAGTACCCAAATAAAGCTGAGAATCCAAAGCCTTATACATATTTTTATAGAATATTTAAGTAAAATTATGGATTTTTATACAAAATTTATAGTTTTGGACCATTAATTTCTAAAATATCCATTATCATAGAGTAATAAAGGGTGATCTAGTAAAAAATCCTTTCTTATATCATAGAAATGTATATATTTCATAATTTGATCGATAATCACCCATATTGAGTCATTCTTTCTTGGAGTATTTGTTAATCCAGGGAAAAAATTGACAATAAATTTATCCCATTGAAAAATAGGAATAGGAATTGGTTTTATGAATCCTCTCAGATTTTTTCTTTCATCCCTAACCTACTGACAAACTAAACATCTTGATACATAATCAGAAATATCCCACTTTATATTATCCTGCAAAAAAATTTCCTTCAAATACTTATACATCATAATGAAACCAATGTGTATAGAGAAATTATATCAATGAGAATCATCAAATAATTCCCTTTTTATATTGGGTATAGAGGAAAAACAAAATCTTCTTTCCAAATTTCAGAATTCCATTTTCTTATAAAAAGTCTTCCAATTTCCCATCATTCATAGTTTTAATTATGTTTTGAAAATTATTATAATTAGACTGAGAAATTTTTATATTTTCCAATATAGATGGTTAGGAAACTATTTGAATAAGTGCTGATTTTTTATCTTCCTTGATAATTCCCATATCCATATTTACTATATCCATGTACACAAGATCCCCCTAAATTCTAATTTTGTTCAGAACTCCATGATACTTTATACTCAATGAATCTGCTACCTTATTTCCCTTCCCTGGGTGGTAGTGTATTGAAAAATCATAATTCTTAAGTAGCTCAAGTCATCACATTTGCCTCATTCTAAGTTCTTTTCATGAGAATATATATTTAAAACTATTGTGATAAGTATATATCTTGCATATTTAACCATAGGGATAGTATATCCATATCATCAAATAAAATATTATAGTTGTTAAATCGATACCATGAGTTATATAGTTCTATTTTTTAGTATTTGAATCCATTGATGCATAGAAAGTAACTATTTCATTATTCTGAAGGACATGACCAATTCGTTTTTAGATGCATCCTTATATATCTCAAATCCACAATTTCCTGATGATAGATTCAAGATCATATAATTCAATAATTTTCTAGTCAATTCTTCAAAAACTTATTTGCATTATATTTCCATAATAACTCAAACCCTTTATGTGTGAATATGGTTATTGAGTTAGCCAATTTAGAACCATTATGAACAAAATGCCAATAATATCCTACTATACAATTTAAAATATGTTCCTTAGTTTTTTTCTTCAGTGTATTTCATTTTTTGGAGTACCAATGTCTTTGTAGGATCATTTGAGATTCCATCCTTGGAGACAATATATCCAAAAAATAAAATAGTTTATGCTATAATTCACACTTTATAAACTTCCCATACCACCCTTTTCTTATTTAAATATATAAGAAAATATTCAAGTGGTTATCATGGTCCTTGTGTCTTTTAGAGGACACTAAGATATAATAAATAAATACCACAAAACATTATCCTGATATTCATTGAATACTCTTTTCATTAGATCCATAAAAACACAGGGTTCACTAGTCAATCCATATACTATAACTATAAACATGTAATGTCCATATAATTTTCAAAACTATTTCATTGAAATATTTACAATGTTTACAAACAATCGATGTTATTCCGAATGAAGGTAAATCTTTGACAAATAAAGATCACTATGAATTTGAAAAAATAATTCATCAATGTGAGGCATCTGATACCTTTTATTTATTATAATATAATTGACCTCCAAAGAGTTAATTTATAGCCTCATAGATACATATTTATTCTTATAAAAAATAATAGGATCTCCCCAAGGTGAAACACTAGGGTGTATAAATCCTTTACCACTCAATTAGTTTCGTTTTTTCTTTGACACTATTGACTCCACCATGACCATTATATATGGAGTCCTAGATATATGAATTTCATCCGGAATTTACCCATTATAAAAATCCACATCCTATTATAGAGGATGTCCTTTTAATTCCTCTCTAAATACATCAATGAATTCATGTACAATACTGTCACCATTAATTATAAAATCACCTTTTTCATCAGTTGGTTTTATCTTATCTTAATCTATATGAATATCATTTAGAAGAGATACTAGAGGTGGATCTAGATATAAATTAGATGGTGATGTCTCCACCTTAAAGATAATATGTTCCAGATCATAATTATGAATCATAATTTTATTATATTTTCAAAAAAAATCATTATATTATGAAATATAGTCCATATGAAAGATTTGATAAAAATAAACCATTGGTATGATTATAAAATCATCAATTAGAGAATGTTTATATGTAATGATAGTAACTTCTTGAAACCACTTTGATGAGGTAGGGATTCCACTATGATTTGTGATTGAAGACTTCTATATTAAGGTGAATTGGAGGTATATTTTTTTTATGGAAAACCGTGATGATATAAAATAATGTGAAGATCAAGAATCAAATTGAGATTTATGTAAATTTGAGGAGATGATTAATTTACCTACCACAACATCATTAAGAACATCAACCTCAACTATTGTGACTACATAAACATGACCTTGTTCATTTTTATTCTTCTAGGAGATATTTCCTTGATGTTTAGTAAAATCATGTGCATAGTTTCCCATCTACTTACAACTAAATAATTTCATAATATATAATTATTTCCTTCCCTTAAAATCATGGGCCAGTTTCCCTTTTCTTCACACTTGTAACTTACTTTCCTTCCTAATATACATGTTCCATGACATTCCATTCCAGATATATTTCATATTTGAAATTATGTTCTTCCCTTATTAAATTTTTTCTTTTCTCTTTTTCTATATTATTCAACAAAACTCATCATATAATTCATCCCTTAGAAGCCATATGGCTTGGAAACTTTTTTCTCTTTATGGATGGATTGAGATATTATATCCTCATTTGATGATAATTTTTGGGAGAATAGTAACATTTGTAGAATTTTATTAATACCAATAATGAAACTATCAATAATTCTTTTTAAATTATGTATGTAGTATACTACATGAATTTATAATATTGTATTGTTTTCATCAGAATTAAAAATGTTTTCATCATCTTTATGTCTCATAGTTAAGAATTATCGCCCTATATATACTAATTCTTCATGTGGAAAATATTTTTTTATGAAAATTTCCTTTAAATATCCCAATTTAATATTTTAGATTTATTCTTCCACCATTTTTTTTATGAATTAATGACCCCCATTGATCCAAACCTCTTTAGAGATGATAAACATTAATGAGACATTTTCCCTTTCATTAAATCTCATAGTGAGAAATAAATTCTTTATGGAACTCAGCATTTTATCATCTACAAATGGGTATGTGGTCCCATTGAATGATGGTGGTTGTTGTTACATTAATTGTTCTCACATTTTGTACATCGTTTTTTGGATAATTATTCTTAATAGGAGTAGGTTAATTACATATAACATGAGTCATTTGTCTCAGTATAGTTATATGTTGTTCAACTCGATTTTTAGCTCTAAATATAACATTATTGTCTTTCTTAGGAAGGTTATTTTCACATGGAATACATGAATTGATATGTTTTATATTCCCCCCACTATGTTCCCTTTCTTAAAAATATCATAAACTTGAGTAGATTATGAAATTTTACAACTAGATAAACACTTGATTTTTTTATATAACTAATCTCAAAATCATTATCTTGGCCTCCATGGAAATGTTCATAAAGTCTGATATAGGGTAATATTTCCCTAATCTATTTTTTCATAAATATAGTTTATAATGTTTCTACTAAACATGCTCTGATACAAACTATAATGAACACGTCACTAGTATCCTAGATGTGGAGGATACATTATTACATTTTCATTAAAACAAGTGTTTTTACCCCAATGAAACAAATATTTAGTATATTTGGAAAACAAGATAAAAAAATAATTGTAACATTAAAACTTGAAATGAATTAAAACACTATAACTCCATTGGAAACACCCCTATACTCCTATACTCTCCCTACATGCCAGTCATTATAAAAATCTAGGAATCCTAGGAAAAATAAGACATAAGAAATGGGTGAGATTTGATGATTAGTAAGGGTAATAATACAATAGATGCTATCATAAATAAATAGTAATAATAAAGAAAATTTAATGAATACAAACACATTACATTAAATCATAATATTGATCATAATTTGGAAGGAATAAAAGATAAAAAATAACTTCATATAAATAATCACATGATAATGAAACGTAATCATGTATATGATAGTTATCAAATAATCATACCGATTAAAATAACTAATATATTAATGATGGAATGTGTAATATGATACATCATAAATAAACATTCAATGCTTAAGACCAGATAGAATACATAATCAGGTAATACATTAGCAAATACCTATCATAGTTTGTCTCATTAGACCTACTGATGCATCGAGGGGATAGTGTGGGACCCTTCAATAACATAATAAGAAAAAAATTCATAATGTGAAAGGGGTGAAACATAATCATCATATACATTCATATTTAAAATGTATATGAAAAAACATTCCCTAAAAAATAAACATTATTATTAACCGTGTAATGTAATATGATAAATTGAATCAAAATTTCCCACAGACATTCAAAATGATAATAAAAAATAACATATGATATGATATATAGAATCATAATATATAAAAATCTAGTAATAATATGATCCAAAAAAGGGTGTTGACATATATGAAAATACTCTAATAAAATCATTGAGGAATTCTCTAGATAAATGCAATTTTACATAGAAATCGTATTTTTAAAAATTTGTGAAAAGAAAATATTTTTTTTGAAAATGACCTTTTAAATATGTAAAATTTTCCTAAATATATTAATTTATCATGAAAGCATGAAAATATTCTTATGAAATATATGTTAAAAAAAATTCCTTTTCTATTTTGAAAAAGATACATTTCAAAGTGTATTATTATAAGAATGTTTAAGTGTTGGCCAGATGAATCAAATATGTGTATCAACTAAAAATCCTCATAAAACAAGTGTAAATAAATCATACTAATGTAAAATTTCATTTCACATATAATCATGTCATGAAAGAAAAATTAATGGAGTATATGTTTAACCTAGTGAATGGATGTTGGGTTAAGATTTCCATTACCAATTTATTAATATTCTAACCCTATTACCCATAAAATTAATTATCATCAAATGAAAAATTTAATTACATGAAGATAAATATATTCATAATATATTACCTTAACGAGATGTATATACACCCAAAAAAATAAGGGTAGATTATGGGATATATCTCAAAGAAGTAAAAGTGAGAGGAGAAATTGTTACCTTATATATAAAAGAATGATTCTCTTGTACTTAATGTAATGGATAATCAAATTATATTAATTAATTAATTAATAACCTAATTAATATTCAATATAATTCTTATAATTTCTTTAATCTCATTTATATCAATTTTGATGAGTTATAATGTATAATGTTTTTCCCAGAAGCATTCGTTTTATGGTTTTATCGTCAGTTCCCTTGAGTATAAATATGGAAGTTCTTGTAAAATGAGAATAAATTATTTATAAGTGAGATTATTTTGAATTAATGAAATTATAGAAGAAAAAATTTTCGGGTTTATCATTTTTTATATAGTATGTGGATGATTCATTAGATAAATTTTTGTTGAAAATGTCTTCATTTATTTTGGTTATAATTATAAACATCATGAACAAGTGTAATTTAATTTAAGATTCTGTATATATATATTTATACTAGAACATTAAATAACATAAAATTTGTATATTAAAATATTATTTAACCATAATAATTTCTTTATGAGTATCCTTAATTTTCATAATGGAAAATGAGAACCCATCATCCACAAAGAGGGTCAATCGACATATCATAGATGGAGTTTTCATTTTTCAAATAAATGTAGAAGATAAATGATTTTATGATTTAAAATACATTAGAATAATTAAATTCAGGAATATATATGATACTTGAGTTACCATTCCACTATGTATAGGGGAGGTGGGGATATGATCAGAATGGAAAACAAATTAAAAGAGAAACAAAGAGGATTTTACCACTTGAATTTCATCTCCAAGGAAACCTCATACTTTGTATACATTAATTTTCTCCCCCATTATATAAATAAATTTCATGGTTAGCATGATTTGGTTGGTGATCAGGGTATATATTACAATCTTATGGTTTTCATAAAGTTTTTCTATCTTTATGGTATGTATCATGTCTACCTTTTTTGTACTTATAGCTCCATTTCTGTTTTATAATTTAGTAGGGCCTTACATGTATGAACATGGGTTTTCCTAATATATATATATATATGTTAGAATTTTTTTATTTTTTGTATGTATTACCATAATATTTCTCAAGTTATCTCATAGGGAAATTCCTTTTTTGGGTTATTACACCCTCAGTGCTAGGTGGGACTCAAGCAGCCACTATCTCCATTATCACATTATTTGACAAGTAGGGTTACACATTGTGTGAAGGAAGTCATGAAACTAATACCTAATATTTTCATAATATAAAAATATATCAGGGACAAATAATTTTGTTCCAATAGATAAAAAACTACATTAAGCACAACACCATTTTTTAGTCTCTCGTATTGATCTTATGAAGTACATTATCTGTGGACATATGATGATTGAGAATATATCTTGATGGGTTGTCATCCTATAATAGTATGACATCCAATTCATCTCATAGATGACAATAAAAGGGAATGTACTATCCAATTTTTTCATAGTACCCAAAGACCTGAAAATTATACCAGTAAACAACAAGCCTTTGAATGAAGTGGTTTTATATTCTAATGATACTCCCTCAAAATGAAAGATGAATTTTTCCAGATCCTATCAATATATTATTGTGGGAAAATAAAATTTATTGAGTTTTACCATGTTGTTTTGTGGATTGATTTTGTCTCACCAACCACATAAATACAATCTTATTCTTTCCAATTATTTGATGGCTACATGGATAATGAGTAAGATTACCAACATATTATTATAGGTATGGATGTAACCTTACAATTGTATATAGTCCATTTGAATTTATAAGGATATTTAGAGATGTTTATCAAGTAGAATAATGGTGAATATTCTTATAAGAATGAAAATTTAACCCCTTAAATTGGATACATGAGAGGGTTGATTGCATAATCCATTTTGAGAAAATATTGAATCATGTACCATTTTCATAGAGTGCTCATACTGATGAATTGACAAGAACATCCACAACCCTACCTGATCCCGAATTGGATGAAACAATATTTTTCATCACACATGTATTTGTAGTCCCCTTATCATTATTTTTGACATGATGGAGACCAATAAAATCAATGTAGCCTTAAAACATGATGAGATGGAATTCGTTATGGGATTGATGAGCCCCATGATGGAAAACATCCAAAATGGGATCATATTATTGGTCCAAGGAATAAATGAACATATTCAACATCAATAAGTGAGCACTCTAATTTATGATGATCTAGATAAATAGAATATTTTCCATAAATGAGGCTTCAACGGAGTCTTATTCAGATTCATCATATATGGAGTGTGCCTCTCTATAATATTGAATATCCATGCAGGCTCATGTGGAACCAACAAGTCCAAATATAGGATCACCCACCAAATTATGAGGATTATTTTTTTCAATGTTATCACAATACAATACTCCAAATAATCATCCAAAAAATTTCATGCCCATTAAATATATAAAATCTCTATCCATTATCACATGGAATTATTGTGCACTTCAATATACTCTTGGCTATTTTATGGGTAGTGAATGAATCCATGGGTCTATATCCCATATCTAGGACCAACAAGTTTGATTACATCATAAATTAAAGTTGAATATATTAAAAATGTTCTAAGGAAATAATACGCATGGAATTCAAGGAGAAAATAATATCCACTACATGAAGTCCAACATCATCACCAAATTTGTTGTCCATTATATAATTTTTATAGAAATTCACATCTACTTCTATTTTCCATCATGAAAAAATTAATACACTAAATTTAACATCGATTCCATTAATTAATATCTTTATTATGTGTTGGAAAATGGATTGATGGAGGATTTCAATAAAAAACTATCATGAATAATTAGTATAATTGTATAAAAGTCTAAAAAATATTTGATAAGAAGGCTCCAACATTCCTTGGGGTCATATTATAACAGAACACCCAATGCTGCATAAATGACCCCATATTACCATATCTATGGAAAAACGTTGTGTTACACACCGTGGTCTCGTTACCTTAACTACAAATCTACATCATTAGTCAAATCATAAATTATAAAAAATCACATTGTCCACATGTATAGTTATAATTATTCACTGAGAAGAGGTTGCATACATTTTAAAATATGCACGTAAATCCAAATTAGACTACATGATATTGAAATGTGAAGGTTCACCTATACGAATTACTATAAGGATTGTTGGTGTTGATTAATAGAACCCATAGGTTAACAGGGCTGAATACTCAAAAGGTATAAATGATGTGAGAAAGAACTTCTATCATAACCATGTTCTATAACCATGGAGAACACTTCTTAGCTATGACGGATGATGAAAATATCCTTCTAAAAAATGAAAGGTTTCACAAGAAGTACATTTCATAAATTCCATCTGATGACCCATTTCACATATCTAATAAATTACACTGAATAGAGTCCATTCCAAAACCATATGACATTAAACTACATAACCACCATCCCTGCCACGTGCTGTTAAACTACAAGGTAGAATAACATCTTACATGAATCTAAAAAATATAGGGTATCCCATTAATTGTGGGATAATTCTTCCATATTTGTGATCTTGATCCTTTTAAAGGTATTTTGAACACAATTTATTTTTTCTTGAATGAACTAATGGCCCTATTTCTCAAGTATTATCAATACATGTTGGAGGAACCATCCTTCAAAATAGATATATAAATGATTTATTCCAATAAAAATGGGTTATGTAGTAAAATTTGTGAATTATTCTATATACCCAACCACCCCACTATTGATAAAAATATGAACGTGCAACTCTCCAGTGTAAATTAAGATCTGAACATGAGATATTATCATGTTTTCTATCATTTAAGAACCTATGACCAGAATAAAATTAACCTTCACCTTCATAATAGTTAGATCTATCCATGGGACCATTACATTCAATAACTACATGTATATTGATTATTATTAACACATGACATGTAGTGACACCTAGATCTCAGTTCATGGGACCAATTGAAATGTTTGACAAAATTCTATCTCCCAGCACCTGAGTTAGATATGTGAATGAGAATTTATTTTAAAAATATATGTGTAACTTGATTTATGAATATTCTAGGTTATTTATTGATTCATAGATCATCTATTATAATCCCAGTAAAAACTTATTTCCAAATTTTAATTTACTAGAGTGGATGAAATCTCTTTTTGAGGACCCAAGAAAATTCCTTGGGTAAATGTACAAAATAGATAAATTTGTGTTGACTCATGTCTAGACAATATACATTTCAAAACACATATTTACTATTTCAAGAACATAAATAAATTATAAAATAATTACCAACAATTTTCTCCTATATATGAGTATGATCTAGGTTGGAGATAGTTATTAATAAATTGTGCACGGTTTTATTCTCATGGAACTCATACCCAGGGCCCAGTTTCATATGTCATAATTATAAATAAAAAATTATGATGATAACCTCTTTCACTATGGTGAGATTTTTAATATTACCTCACTTAATCACACATTTTGGGGAGACCACATATCATTTTTATATAATATGATCCATATTTTTTCATGGAATATATTTTTAGTGAACTAAATATGGATTTATTCCCAATCATTTTTGTTATATAGTGGTTTTTAGATTATTTATTCTAATACCGATAAAATAAATTTAGAAAATGACCCCTGCTATATTAGTGATTTTACATTTATCTTGATTCTCTACTTTGCTAAAGGTACTATACATAGGTATAGCTAAATTTTCATTTTATACACATGATCCAGGTTTGGTTTATATGAATTTTTACAAATATTTTGTATATAATACTATAAAATTCCCCTATATTTGTGTATGATATTAATATATGTAGGTAGGTGTATAAGAAAAACATGATTAATGATTCCTATCTATGTATGATATATAGAGATGTTTGAATCTATTATCTTGGATCTAGTAAAAATTTATAAAAATATTCATTCTTTCTATGTAAAAGTCAATATGTAGGGGGTAACATTTTTGAAAAGGGTTTCCTACGAATTGATTTCTATCCTTAATAGCTACATAGATAATCCCATATGGGTCTAATAACGAAAATCATAAAGTTACCATAACTCGCCTAGGTTATTGGTTAAAAAACCAATCATTAATAGTGCTTCCCATTCATTATCATCAATAAGATGAGTTCCTTTTACCTCATGTGTGAATAAAAACTCTTGAAAATTAGAATCTTGAAATTTTATTCCTCCTACATATGAAACAGACTTACACAATAGTCCTCAAAATGGGTTCTCTCATTTATAGAAACATTATAACAACACATACATTACATATATAGATACTTCTTCAAAATTAAAGAATATTAATTAAAAAATATAACAAATTTACTATAGGACCATATAGTTATAGTGTCTTTAGAAACTGGAAATCATTAACAATTGGTTTAGAAGACATCTATATTGTCTTGCACCTATTTATTCATAACAATGATTCTTTTTGAAATATCTTACAAAATTGTATTCTTCACCACCATGGGAAATGAAACATAAGAAAGGTTGATCTTATATTCTCATTAATGGTAAAAAATAAGATATTAGTCATATAATAATCATAACACATAATAACATAACATTTAAAAATCATATCCTACTTATGAAAGTTTGTGAAATCATTCCATTTGATAAATCATAAAAGTTCATACTAACCAATGAACATAATCCCAAAATTCATAACATAAGACATGAGATTCTGTGGAATAAAAACAATAATATAAATGCATTATATATTTTTCAAGGATCATTTCCAAGACCATCATAGCAGATATAGTCCATTACTGAACTGATATCACACCTCGTTATAGCCATGTATTACTGAACCGAGATCATTTCCAATTTGAGTATTGTATATCACATGATATATAAATATTTCCCCAATTAATTGGAGGTATATATCACTCCCAGCTTCCTCATAAGGAAATCATTTTTACATGTCCCACAAAAACATAAATCATTCATCATAACCCATGGAATAAAATGGGTTTCATTAAACATAATTCCACCATAATATAATCCATATAAAACAAATTTATTTCACAAATAAAATTTTATCATATAAAAAATAAAAACATAGGAACAATATCGATAATATATTTAAAACATATCCCTATTATATAATTTCAACATAGATGGAAAACTATTTTCATATAACACTTGAAATTAATTCTTCAGGAAAACATCCTCCCTTCTTCAAAAATATTTTGTTTTCTAAAAATGCCATGATATTTTAAAATAAAGTAATTTATAAGAGAATAAACATGAAATCTTGTAATGTAAGATTCCAAGAAATAATACATTATGAAACCATAATAATCCATTCCTGTTGTATAATTCAAAGGAAAACATTCTTCTTATACTTTTGTCGAAAACTCAAAAAGTACCTCGTAAAGAAAGAGAAAAATATTCATTTTATACCACTTCCTAAAAATTCTAAAATTGTTAAAATTTAATTTAAATAATAGTATTATGATATGAAGAATATTTTGTAACACATATGCATAAAACCAGACCATGGATGATAGATAAACCCCAGTAAATATATATCATATTTTTTCATTAAATTAATTTATAGTTATATCATTTAAAAAATGATATTAGTATAATATATATCATATTTTTTCGTTTAATTAATTTATATTTCCATGCTTTATGAATATCATATAGAATGAATCACATCGCATCGTGGAGATGGTAGGTCGTACGTACGCATGATCGATGATATCATTCCAATAATTATTGAATGGTACTAAAGTGGGTGGTGTATAATATTACAGGTTAAATATAATTTTATAATAATCATATATATTTATTTTTTACATCATTGTAACCATCTATTTAAGGTGGTTGTGAAAAAAAAGATTACACCAAGACATGGAGAGGGTAAGTCGTATGTACGCACGTGTGGTGATTTCTTTTTTCATAGGATAGATTGAAGGTGTAATATGGTTGTATCATAATCATAATAACATCTCATTATATAAGTTATAATGTATTTATTAGTATATATTGACGAAACTCATTAAGTATAATTATACTAAGAAGAAAGTTTTAATGAATCTGTAGTGGAGATTACCTCTTTATCGACATGCTCCCTCTAAATCTTCTATTCAATCACTAGAGTTGATATTTTGAGAAGAAAAAATCTTGGTAATGTGAATAGGGATGTTGAGAAAGAAAAAAGGCATGGTATGGACGAGCAAGAATTCTAAAAGTGAACTGAAAAAATGAGGGATGAGGTTCCCTTTTATAATTGAGATTAGGGGAACCTTTGGAATCTCCACAAAATTAATTTATAATAAAATAAAATCCCACAAAAAATATAAAAAATTTCGCAGTTTTCACTATGAGATGATATAGGGTTTTAATCTCATCATAACATTTTTTTTGACATGTTTTCATTTCATTTTAAACCTTATCATTTCATTTTACCCTTAATTATTCTTATTAAATTATAACTAAGTTAACAAATTGTTCGATATTAAAATAGGATAAATTTTAATAATATGATGTTAATTAAACGATAAATAGAAAATATTGAACATTTTAGAGTAAAACAAAATATATATATATATTTAAAATATTTTATTACTTTTTAATAATTTATTAAATCATTATTTTTCTAAAATATTAATAGTTTCATTTTGACACTATTCATTTATTGGATTTTTAAATATATCATGATAGTATTTTAACCATGAACTAAATATTTTATCACACCTATATGGGGTTATGATAGTCTATAATTTTTTTTTCATATATTAATTATACAAAATTATATTTATTTTAGTATTTTTAGTAGCATTAATTTTATATTTCCATTAATAAAATAACTACTATGTCAGATATGTGTAATTATTTGATGTAAATATATGATGTGTAAAAATTAAAAACAATATAATATAATGAAGATAAATCTACTATATTTTAGAATTATACTTTTATTATAATATATATTATGTAAAATCCACCATTAAAATGTTATAAATATGAAAACATGAAGGAGACAAGTTTAACATCACTTTATATAAATTAATATAAGTGTCGTAATCTCTTATAAAATACTTAAAATGTTCAATAATTCGACCCTTGGATGATTATCATCGATATATACTTGACCAAGAATATTTGGCCAAGTTTTTTGTGTCTTTTAATGGTTATTATCATTCTAATAAAAATTATTTTATTTATTTTTCAACAATTATATAATTTATGTTTTATGAATATATAGAACGTTAAGGTAATTATTTATTTCGAAAAAATTAAAAATAAATTACCAAGATAAATAAAATTATTTTATATTTAAAATTATTATTTATAATATAATTTATCATCTGTATAACCTTACATTAAAAATGATTTAGTTTATAAAATTTGAGTCGTCATATTTTTATTTTCATTAACTTAAATATATTCATGTCCTAATATCATCCAAGTTACATAAAAATTGTATTATTTCGACCAAATGAGGGTCTAGGCTTAAAATAAAGCATTAAATAATATTATGAAAAGTGTTAACATAATTTTATAACACAATATTTACTCTTAATTACTCGATTTACCTTTTTACCTTATAAATAAAATGTACATAAGATTATATTCATAATGTAAAAATAATAATATAATTCTATTAATATAATTTAAAACCACTAATTAAAAATATGGAATATATTTTTTAAATTTCAAAACATATAATACTCAATAATTAATTTAAACATAATCCTATTGTTGGAAGGAAAAAAGTGGTTTTTTTTAAGTTAAATCATTATAAAAGATTGAAATTTTTTTACATCAAAATTCATGGTAAAAGTAATTCCAATGACAAAAATTATATTTATTGATAAAAATATATTCAATTTATACATTAAAAGAAAATAAAAAAATAAAACATAACAAAATAAATTATTTATTATGAAAAAAGTTGTTTTCAATTAAAATTTATTGATTTCTACTATGCATGAAAACAAAAAAGTTGTCAGACTAATATACAAAATTCATCCAAAGTAAAATTCTATATCCCACATCCAAATAAGTATTTTATTTTGTTAAATACATTATTTATATGTTTCGAAACTATATTTAAAATTGGTGTGCCATGAAAAGGCGACAAAACAACATTTTTGAGAAATACTTATTTTATCAAGAAAACTGAATATGTTTTTATATCATGTATATAAAATATATAAGATGAATTTTAAACATTATATTTAATATATTAAATATTTATTACATTAAAACAGTTCATTAAGAATTATTTTATTATTGTATATACTCACTTGTTTTCATTTAAATAGTTTTTAAGAAAAAAATATTGTTTTATTTTAAAAAAAAGTTTTATTTTCATTTAGAAATAATTTCTTAGCAATGAGTAAATAATATATTCATAATTAATTTAATACTATTTATACCATCATTATAATGGCTAGGTTATAAGGTAACATAATAATATTTAATTATTATCTTAAACTCAGTTTTGCATGAAATGAATTCTATCAAAAGTACTTGAAAATATATGTAACACAAGTCAAGAATAGTGTTGTGTGTATCCCAATATATGTCAGTGTTTCTTTTATAGGAAAATTATCTTGGTGTTTCATACAAAAAAATACATAAAAAATTTAAAAACATAAATATATATATAAATAATTGAAAAAAAATCTATCTCATAAAAATCTCGGGTTGTTACAATCTACGTCCCATAAAATGAATTTCTCCCTCCAAATTTTTCCTTGTTATAAAAGGATTAATAATGTAAAAATTATTTTATATAAACCCACAATGTAAAATTAGTACTTAAACATCCATCTAAAAATTAAATATGAGTAACATAATGGTTTTCCAAAGACACTCATTACTAGGATTCCACATAAGAAAACATGGTTATAAGGTGAAAACATGGATAGGTAAGAGAAATCTAACCATAACCTGTTGATATAGTGTGAAAGATAACAAGGATAGGAGAAAGATAACAATCAAAAAGCATTAAATCTATAATGATTTAAGGGGCCATTATATTCATCAGAAATGATGAAACTAGTGTACCATTTTTGGTTTTATGATCCATTTCCGAGAGTTGAATAATGATAAGAAATACTTACATTATTGAGTATAATCTCATTCTTTCCTTATGCCATAATCAATTTAGACTTCATATCTTATTCCTAGAAATTAAGTTGAATTTTTCATTCTTGAAGTGTTAGCAAATCATGTGATCCATAAATAGGATGATAGGTTATTCCATATGTCTTATAAAATGTTAGAACAAGTTATCAAATATTCATAATTCTGCCTATGTAGATATATTACTTAATTATGAAAATATTCAACCAAATTTTAAATTAAATGTTTTATAATTTGATAACTTTATAATCCTTATGAATGATGAAAATTCATAAACATTATAAAGAGGTCCACTAACCTGATATTAAATTTATACTTCATATATAATAAGTTATATCTTGTTGGTAACATTCCAATCATTTGAACACCTTCATCATTTATTCTCTTGATTCATTGTAATAACCTGAATTACCATAATTTTTTTTGAAAACATGCATGCATTCAAAAATTAACTCTTTCCATATACCATAAATCCCAAAGATTCTATATTATCCATCCAATTTCTAAATAATCACATTCTTGTCATATATTTTCCGAGGTCATTAGCACTATCATTCTACACATCATTTCCTTATCCCAACGTTATATACATATTAAGGGTCATCTTTCACTTAATGTTTTTTTTCAAAAAACTATTATTTGAATCACCTTTCATAGTTATTGGTATAACTCAGCATATAATATTAAAAACATTTTGGAAAACCATAGTATAACAATATATATTTAATTATTCTATAATACCATAAAAATAATTTCATAACATTATTCCAGAATCCCATTACATATACACTGAATCATTCCACCTTTTTGTTGTCATACTATACATCATCAATAGTGATTTCATGAGATTTTTCATTTCCTTAAGCCTTAAGATGTTACAGACATCAATCATCATTGATTACCCCTGGATTATGTCATTGTTTGGCATAGCTCCCCATTTCCTTGTACATGTGGCATAAAAGTGTGGGAGGTGCATAATGTGTAGCCTCTTCTCTATTCACATAATTATCTATCTTCTTACTATTACATCTACACTCAAGTGCCCACTTACTATATTTTTTAGACATAAAACATTTACTAGTAACTTTAATAAAATATCAACTATTATTATTTCTATATATTGAGCATAAGGAAACACTCATATTCGTATCACCATTGTTTTGAGATTTTACATTGAACTCCATCATCCATTGCTTTTCAAAACAAAGAGATTTATTTTTAAAACCAAATTCCATTACTACCTTCATTGAATAACACCAAATATTTTCATAGATACTAACATCTCTTATAGATAATTACTTTAGAATAATTGGTTTTATTCCTTTGAAGAACCTATCAACATTAATTTTAGGCTCTATGATAATTCCTGAAGCATACATCACAAGTCTTGTACAATTTTCCTCGTATGTTCCAACAGATTCACCATCCTTTTTCTTAATCTCAAAGAACTAACATTCCATATTTTTTTGATGAATATATGTAATGTACTTATTGGAAAATATGTTTTCTAACTCATTCCATTCCATGGATTATATTTCATCTTGGAACCTCATATTCTTGATTAGATTCCACCACTGGTCCGCTTCACCTTCTAAATGATATTCAACTAAAATGAATTTTTCATGTTCCAAAAAGTGAAGGATAGAAAATATATATTTTTTGGTACTGATACATTGATTATAAAAATTTGGATAAGAAGACCCACATAAATAAGGTGGATTTTTCCTAATAAAGGACTAAATAGAATGTTATTCCCTTCTCTATTCGTCTATAATTCTAGAATGATTCATAGCCTGTGTAAATATAGAGTTATTATTTTTCATTCCTATTAAAATAAAAAAAATCTGGTGTACAATCATGGGATTTCCCATTACATTCTTATTCAACATGGTTCATTAGGGTTCTATCCATATTCTAAAACCCAAAATGAATAGTGTGAGAGGAAAAAACACAATAGGAAAATAACATAATACAGGGGAATTACATTCAATCTCTAACATCATAGATTTAATCCTAGGTTAACCACGATCATTACCAAAATTCATGGATTGTATCCTACACATTGAATTATAATTGGGGATATCCCTAGATCCATCGTTATAAGTATTTTTAGGTATCTCACTAAATTTTTATCATCCTAGTTTCCAAATATTTATTATACCTTTACTATGATACCATTTATAATGAACCATACTTTAAAAACATAGATTTTACATCAACATTGAATAATATTCATTAAAAAATATATCAAATCCACAATTGGTCTATAGAGGTATAGTGTCTTTAGAAAATGGGAATCATAAACAATTAGTTCATATGACATCTACATTGTCTTTCACTTATCTCTTCATAACTAGACAAATTCTACACATATTTTTCATAATAATATTCTTCAAAACCGAGAGAATGGACACATAATAAAGGGTGAACTTAGATTCATAGTAAGGGTAAATAAGGGTGATATAAATAATATCATAATCATAAAACATAAGAACATAACATTTGAAAATATTATACAATATATGTAAGATCATGATACCATGTCATGAGATAGAACATAAAAATTCACAAGAATCAGTGAACATAATCCCATAAGTAATAACACAAGACATCAATTTTAGTGTCATATACATAATCATATAAAATTATTTCATATTAGTCAAGGTTCAATTCCAAGACAATCATAGTGGACATATTCTATTACTAAACTGAGCTCACTCCTCATTTCATCCCTCTATTACTGAACTGAGATCATTTCCCATTACAACTCTATCCATCTCATGAGATATAAAGAATTACCCAATGCATTGGAGGTAGATACAGGTCCATCCCGTATCATTATGAAATAATTCAATCATGTTCGATAAAAACCGAAATAATTCATCATAACCCTTGAAATTAAGTGGGATTCTTTAAACATCATTCACTGAAACATAATCCACTTACAAGAATGTGTATCATAAATAGGATTCCATAAAAAATAAAATCAAACCACATGAAAAATAGGTATAATATACTTAAACCATTACTCTATTAATGAATTCCTTCTTATATGGAAAATAAAATTGATAGAATAATTGAAATTAATTAATGAGAAAAATATCCTTTCTTCTTCAAAAAAGGTTTTTATTCTCAAAATTATGTGATATTTTAAAAGAAATGGATTTATAGGAATATAATATTTAAGTATTTTAAAGTAATATTCTTTTATATAAGGAATTATGTAAGTTTAAAAATCCACTCATGTCGTATAAGTTAAAGAAAAATATTCTTCTCATATTTGTTTTTGTAAAGTCAAAAATACCTCATTACAAAAGTGAAAAAATCGTCCTTTCTCATTATTTTTTAAAAATTCACCAATGTTTAAAATTGAATTCAAAAAATAGTTGAATGATTTTAGGAATATTTTATAATACATTTTAGTAAAACATGGACATAGATGATAGATATACCAAAGTAAAATAATATATATAAACAATATTAGTTAAAATGAGATTGCAAAATTATCCATTACCTTAGGTATGATATCTTTTGTATGTATATGAACCTCCTGCATAATTATTTAAATAATTTTATTAACCATTACAAGAATCATATTCATTTTTATGATAACAAATATTACCATATTATCATCTATTTGTTGTTAACATTATTACTCATCTATGTGGTATTAAATTCATTTTTTCTTATGCATGTTGTTTAGATAAGTTATTATTCCTCATCTTAGGTTATAGTTATATAATTTACAAAATGATATTAGTATAATATATATATATATCATATTTATTCATTAAATTTGTTACGATTTGTCCTAGTGGGGCCCACGCCACAACTCCCCAAACCCACCTCCAATAGGCTGGTGGCTGGTGAATAGAACCATGTAGGCATATTAACAACATCGGAGGCGTTTCCTGTGTTCAGGTATGCACACATACATATCCATGACAACAAAATTCTAAAATGTAATAACAATTGAGAACAATATGAATGCATATAACTATATCCCAACAATAGTAATAAAGAAAAGTAAAGTGAAGTAAAGTAAACCGGGCCAGAATACCACCCCACCAAAATAAAGTGTCTGCAAAATAAAAGGTCAATCCTCTAAAAATGGTTATTTCGACTACTAATCAAATCCGTAGGAACACTATATCAAGTCTGAACTCACAAGTCTCTATCTGGTCCTGGTTCACCCAAGACTCCATCAAATTGTCACTCATCTACACAATTTATGACACGTGTGGGAAAATCCCAAGTAGGGGTGGGTATAAAAATACTCTTTTGGACACCCTCAAAACCAAAAAAACAATACAGAGATGAATATATAGTCTTCTCTACATAGTATTTTTCTACAAAACATATTATAATTATATCAAAATATACTCAAACCAAGACACACAATCTATACGCATGTCACAACTATGAAATACACACACACACTAGGGATTAATCTCGATGATTCCATAGAGAAATCATCTGGGATAACACACTACTAAATCTGATAGCACAGATGTTATCCATACAAGAATAATTGTTCATCAAAAACCATCATGATAAAGATGGGATGATAGATATGAAGAGAGATATATGATTCGAAAAAAAAGGATCACAACCAGGACCATGTATTGATACCAACAACTCCATCTGGATGAACCTTCCACGAAGAGGATCGATGTTCAGTGAATATAGTTACGTCAATACCAAATAATCTACCTAGGACATAAAGAATGAATAGAGATTCCTGTTCAGGGCCTCTCAATAGGGATTCCAATAAATCTATCAACACATTACTGCTGAACAGATCATAATCCAATGAGTAGAAAATGTTAAAAAAATAACATTTAGGGGAAGGATAGAGGAACATAAACTTAACAAAACCTATCCATGATACGGTGGAAAAGTGTCTCAATCCATGTAGAAGGGTTTACATGGTGTGTAGTAGGGTAAATAATACTTTCCCTTCACCCTAGGTATTATTTGTGTACATTGACCCATTTTCAAATTACATTTCTTACAAAAAGAGAGTACACATCATGTAGAAATACTTTCATGTCATTAACCTCTATCTGGGGTCCACCCAAGTAATCTGGTCATGTGCTAGTACATAGTGTCATCCCATGTTGCTAAGCCCATGTACAAGTACATAGGGAAATCTATATAACTGGTCCTTGAAATCCATGTTTTGGATTACACGCTATTTGGGAACCTCATGTACTCTACCATGTTTAAGTGTATCTTATGAGATACATGCCAAGTCTCTGGGAAGAGACCACATACCATGTGATATGGGACACATTCTATGTTACCCCTGGCCACCTCCAGAAACCCTAGCCTCCACTATGTGGGGGCCACATGCCATGAAGTCGTAACTACATACTATGTTCTTTGGAAATTCCCAAAAATACTATTTTTTTCTCCACATGCCACAACCAATATTTCAGTGTTCGATCCAAAGCTCATTTCACCTCAAAACTGGAGATCCACAAACTTCTCACCATTATAACACCAAATCAGTGGGTATCATCCATTCTATCGACCACAAAAACCGATTACATCTATTTTATTATATGTTATATTATGAATGACTATTCCAAAATAACTTCAATTCATTATAATCTATCATTTTCATACCTATGAGAGGTCATCATGAGGGTGGATCATCAATTTCAGATCATTTTTCAATTATACGAAGGTGTAATGATCATTCGTTCATAACCCCGTGAAGAATGAAGAATGCGAAGAATAATGTTGGAGAATAAAACACAATGAATAACCCATGGAATGAACCATGACCATTGTTTTTTCTAGCCTTGATCCATTCTGTGAAAATGATGATGAAAATAAAAAAAGACCCCTCAATAAACAAACCCTGATAATAATCCCACAATATAAACCCATCCTGCAAGAATGATCGAACTGAAGATCAACCTAATCATTTGTTGGTATGAGTTCATCATTGAATTCAGAAATATGGAAAATAAATCCAAATAACACACCCAACATATGGTTTGGATCATTTTATGAAATTTTTTGATCATTGTGTTATTGTCATTGGAAACATTCATCAATAACGACGTCTAACGATCTCGGATCCATGTTCCACAATTGTTCTCTATTGAGAATGTTCTCCACGTTTCTCACTAGAGCCTTCATGAAATTCAAGGGATTTGAGCCGAACCCCAGATCCCTTATTAAAATAATAATTAAAATTAACCATCATTGCGTCACTACGAAATAATAAGATAAAATAGTTTTTTGAATTTATTTTATTTACTAGAATGCCTGAAAAATACTTTTCATTGTTAACTTGTGTCGGTTGATGTTACATCTATCTTAGGGTAAACTTGAGGCTTTGAACAGAATAGTTCCCTCAGATTTCATATTCAGAAACCCTTTTAGGAATTATTCAACTTTTTCCTGAAAAATATGTGTGTATGCTATATAATATTTTAACATATTTCAAAAAATAATTACGGTCACCATGTGCCTCGGAATCGCACGTCGTCTCAGAACCTAGTCTCAAATTAATTATTTATAATATTTTAAAATAATATAGTGAAAAACATGAGAAATTAAAATGTCCCCCCTTTGAGATTTTCATCCCCAAAAATCCAAAAACAATGGCTATAGAAAAAATATGTTGGTATTGAGAGGGAAACTAAGTCTCTCGCACTCGTGTTCTCTCCTAGATATTCTCATGCGACCACCGAACATGCACCAATGGAATTACTCACCCACATAGAATCCTCCCCTACTGATCCTCTATCTCCACTGGGTACTCATCAAAATTCATTACATCATCAATGTCCTCCTCACCCTAGTCGATGATGTGTGAAGGATCATGCCCATACCTCCTCAATTGTGACACATGGAAGACATCGTGTAACCGTTACAACTATGGGGGTCGATCTAAGTGGTACACCACCCCTCAAACTCTAAATAGCATCTAAAAAAGACGATAAATATCAAAGATAACTATTCATCTCGGCCAAATCTCTATAATACCTATCTAGGGGAAACTCTAAGGAACAAATGATCTCTTTCCAGGAAATAAAAAGGCCTCTTTCACGAGTTAGAATATTATTTCTGATGGATCTGTGTAGTTTTCATCCCCTCCTAGATGATATTCACCATCTCAGTAGTAGCTCACACTAGCTCAAGGACCATGAGTGTTTCCTCTCCTCGGGTCGTCCAGAAAATTGGTGACCATCAGGGTCATACATACAAAGTCTCAAATAGTGACATGCTAATTTTGGAATGGTATATATCGTATGTGAACCAGACAAGAGTTATGTGATCCTCTCAACTAGTGTTTATGTATAACATGAAATCCTACAGTATGTTCTCAAGGACCTAAATGGTCTGCTCTGTATGACCATCTGTCTGATGGTGAAACACCATAATCAATTGTAATTGAGTCCCAAATGCCTCATTTAATCCCTTACAGAACTGAGATGTAAAACCAGCATCATGATCAAATACTATAGTTGATGGGAATCCAATGAGTCTAACTATCTTCTTCATATAGAGGAATCTCAAGCTCTCTACTGAACTCTAATATTGGATAGCTAGGATGTGGGCTGACATGGTTAGTCAGTTAAAGATCACCAAGATCGAATCGTGTCCCATGGACATACATGATAAACCTGTCATGAATTCCATAGATATCTCATCTAACCTCTATTATGGAACCTTAAGGGGTTGATCTAAACCCATTATAACTCGGTGCTCAGCCTTCACTTATAGACAAGTTAGGAATTGAGAAAGAATCTCTACCACTCCTTTCATTATTCATGGCCACCAAAATTGATGCTAGAAGTTCTAGAACATTTTTACCACACTTGGATGTACTACCCAAGTGGATGTATGAAACTTCCTCAAAACCTCCTCCTTCAACGCCACTGGTACGACTATAAATCATCTTAAAAGGTACAAGTGATCACTACTTTTTGAATATCTATCTAAATAATTCCCTATCGACGTATGAGCATATAGGATCTCATAGTCGGTGTCCCCAAGTCGTGCCTCTCACTCACTATAAGAGTAATGGGGTAATAACCACCTACTGGATGTTATCTACTTCATCTCTATCCACATATTATAACTACAATGAGACCAACTGCTCTGATGCCTCATTCAACAATTGTGAACTAGATCTCCTACCCAAAGCATCTACCATCATGTTCCCATTCCCAATAGTATAGATAATATCATAGTCATTGTCCTAGGGGAACTCTACCCATCGCCTATGTATCATGTTCATAACCTTATGAGAGAAAATATACTTGAGACTATTGTGATCAGAGTAAATGATAAACTAATCACCAATTAGGTAGTGTGGACTCATGTTCAATGTGAAGACTACCCCTGGTAACTCATGATCATGGGCCGCATAGTTCCGATCATGTTGTCCCAAATAGAAAGAACCATAATAAATAACGATTTTCCTCTGCATGATGACACAACCAATACTATTCCCTGATGCCTCACAGAGAACTGCGTACTTAGTACCATCCTACAACAATCTCAATATTGTATCCCTCATCAAACTCTGCCTCAACTGCTGAAAAGCCTACTGAATCTTCTATGTCCATATGAACGGCTACACATTTCAATTCAAAGTTATCATCAATGCTGATATCCTAGATAAATCATGTATGAATCTTTGATAATATCCAACAAAAACAAGAAATATCAACACCTCTGTTTTGCTTCTAGGTGGCTCTCATGATAACACTTCCAAAACATTGGTCGGGTCCATAGCCACTATATCTGTTGAGAAAACATGTCACAGAAAGTGTACCAACTAAATCCATAATTAGAACTTGGATAGTTTCCCATAAAGCTATTTCTCTCAGAGTACGTCCAAAACCATCCTTAGGTGTCCCATGTTCTCCTCCTCAGATGTCGAGAATACAAGGATATCATCAATGAAGACTACTAAGAACCTTTCTATGTAAATATAAATAATCCAGTTCATGAGACCCATAAACACTATGGGGGCATTCGTCACACCATAGGGAATCACAAAGTACTCATAGTGATCATAGTGGAATCTAAAATACATCATCAGTCTATTCTCATCCTGTGCTCACAACTATTGAGAGCCTGATCGAAGGTCAACCTTTGATAACCATCATGCCCATATCAACTAATCTATGAGGTTATTGATCATCGGTAGTGGATAATGTTTATTCATAATCACCTAGTTCAACCGCTGGTAGCCACACAAAACCTAAAGCTCCCATATACCTTTTGGGATATCAATATTGGGGTCACCTGTTGTGAAACACTGGGTCTCATGAATCTATTCCTCTATAAGTCCTCCAACTACACCCTCAGATTGAAAATCTCTATAGGTTCCATATGATATGTTGGTGTTGATATTGGTGTCTTCATGGGGTGTATGTCACTGTATAATTCTATCTCCCAACAGGGAGGTAAATGTAGAAAATCATCTAGAAATATGTCCTCGTACTCCACCACCACTGTTGGGAACTGTTAACTCACAACGCTTGCTACTCATAGGGTCAGGCTAGCCAACTCATGAGTAATAAGATGCGCCCTCCTATGAATGAGTCCATCCTGTGCTGCCTGGGTTTCCCTTTCTTCAAAGAAGGAACACCTTGTTCCATCTATGACTTCACACCACACCCTTCACCTATAACAATTAATCTGTACATGGACAAAATATTACTAATCCATACCAAGAATGATGCCATTAGTCCTCGACTATTCCACCAAGTCTTTACAAAAAAAACTCTCACCTCCAAGGGTTTGGTCACACTATTAGCATAAGTCTACGATCATTGAGTCTCCTCCCATATGAGTCTCCAAGAGTAAGGTTCGAGTCAATGATTCAATTAGAATATCATGGTCTCAAACAAGATATGTGGAAAGAAAAGAATGTATAAAACATGTGTCTATAATTACTACATCAAAAGTATAAAAATACATATATCGTATGTCAAATCATTCTTGAAGACCCTGGTTCATATGCCTCAACCGCATGAAACTATTACCGCCCTTGTCTTCCACCTCCCTAAGACTAGAGTGGACATCCTTGGGGTGGTGGTGTTAACATGTCAAAATGCCCACCACCTCATACTTCTCTCCCTACTTCTATGCCACATCTTCCACCTAAAAAATCTTGATACTTCTATTAATATATCTTCTTTTGTTGTCCATCCACCATCTCCCTATCAGTTGCTAGACGGGTTGGACAATCTCATGTGATATATCCCATGTCATCACATATGTAGAATCGCCTATCCCAAGGCTAACTGGATCCATCCTAAGAGACCTAAACCATAGATTCCAAATCCTAGGACATCCTAAAATGTCTTCCATGTCTAGATCCCTAAGTCTGAAATCAACTCCCTACTGCCGAGGTATCTTCACAATCCTTCCTCCTGCTGACAGTCAGTGGATGCATCTACTCATCAAAGACGATTTTCCCACCAAATATCACTCGATCACCCCAGAATACATCATAATACAATGAAGGATAACACTAGATCAGATATCTCTACATAGACCTCACTTAACAGTCTGATCCTTGATGTAATGATCTCTACCCATATCCATCGAGTACTTGAAATGGTTGGTCATCCTCAAGGAATAATCAGCCATGATCATACTACCCAACTAGATATAAAGATGCACTAGTATACTAACATCTCTCAACATAAATAGTAATAAATCCTATCTAAATATATTCTCAGACTATGTCCACGAAAGAGTCCTCGCATCGTGAGTCAGGATATCCAAACTCCACCATCGACCTGCCAGTCCATGTAGAAGACTCACCGCTAGGACCACCATCTGATCTGCTAGTGTCCCTACTAAGAAGAAAAATTAGGTCACCGCCTCAAGACAGTCCTTAACCACCTAAGGGTCATGATCATCTCAGAACCCGAGGGGTATCTATCCTTGAAATCATTAATCTTGCTCAGCATGTGTTCCTCATATTCTGGTATATTGGGTACCGCCTGCTTCTCTATAGGTGGAAGTATGAAGGGTGCACCACTTGAAAGTGAAATCTGGGTATTGGTCCCTATATTGAAGCCTCGTCACTGAGGGGCGCATCCTCATGATCGAACTACCGAATACTAGTAGGTATACATCGTGGAGGCATCTTGTAAGAATGAAAAGTTTTACCATGGTCAATGAGTATATCTGAAGAGATGAATCATGAGTTAAATGGAAACCACAACCCATTCCTTTATGATTAATGTACAATTATTGTTTCCCTAAAACCAGTTTTCCCATGTATCAAGTTGAAACGTCAGTTATCAGAGTCTTGGTGTATTGATATGTCGGCCTCCTGCACCAACACTAGAGTCATTGACATGAAATCTAAACTCAAAAAACATAACACTGTTGACCCAAACCAATCTCAGAGATTCATGTTCCTAAAGTAGAACTTACCACCACAACCCATCTGAGTGGGGCCTGTGCCATGACTATGCATGCCCGGCTCCAATAAACCATGTAATAGTCACTAGAATCGAGTAGGCATATCACTAACATGGGAGACATTTTCTATGTACTTATATTTCAAACACACATCATAAAGCCGAGAAAATTCTAAAATGTAAAACCACTAAGGACAAAATGAATGCAATCCACAATTTTCCAACCAGACTATGATAGGAATGTTAATTGGTGTAAAGTGAAATGATCCAGAATATTAGCTCACAAAATGAAAGAGCGTGAAAACTAAAATGTCAAAACTATAAACAAATTTGTACTAGGACTGATGCTCGAAGCTTTAGAAACACCACATCCAGTTTAAACTCACAATGCTCTGTTTGGTCCTAGTCTGACCAGGATTCTAAAAAAAGGTTTCCCATCTTCAAAATACATGACACATGTGGGAAAAGCCCGTACAGGGGTTGAGTATAACAATACTCATCAGGTCTCCCTGAAACAACAAAGTAATACCCAGAGGATGATACAACCTAATCTATATAGTATATGTCTACAACACATATAACAAGGATATGATGATATACTAAACCCATGACATTTTGTCTAGAGGTAATTCACAACTACCACATACCCACACTGGGGATTAAAATTGAAGATTCCATGAATCAATCATCTGAGAGAACACACTCCTAATTATTCTATCACTAATGACGTCCATCCAAGAAGTATTATTCATCAGAAATCATCATGAGAGAGATACTCTAATATATATGATGATAGAGATATCATACCACATATAAGGATCACATCCATGACCATGGTGTGATACCAATAACTCCATTTAAATTAACCTACTATTTATAGGATCGATTCCTAGTGAAGTTGGTGTTGTCAATGCCAAAGACTCTACCTAGGTCATGAAGAATGAATAAAGGATCCTACTTGGGGTATCTCAAAGGGGATTCCAACAAATCTATCAAGAATTTCATGTTGAAGGGATCATACTCATATGAGTATGAAATAATACAAAATAACATTCAGGGGAAGGATATAGGATTGATACATGTCCATGATATGGTGCACAAGTGAATCAATCCATGTAGAATAGAGTACACGTCATGTAGTATGGTCTCAATCTATATCTTAGACCCCGGGTACTACGCATGTAAAATGTCCTATGTCAAATGTAGATGTTGTGTAAACAAAGAGTACACAATTTGTAGAATGACATACATATTGTGACCTTCCATATAGGGTCCACTTGAGTACTCTAACCATGATACAGTATATGATGTTAACCAGTGTAGCTCTTTGCATGTACCACAGCATGGGGTAATCCACATAACCGGTCAAACCAAGCCATGTGGGGGAGTAAATTCCATATTGGAACCCTATGTACTCCACCCCAATGATCATGTATTTTATGAGATATATGTTGAGTCTCGGGGAAGGGACCACATGTCGTGTGATAGGGGTCATACGCCGAGTGACACATGACCACCTCTCGAAACCCAAGTCGCCACTTTGTGGGGGCCACACACTATGTATCCCAGACTACATGTCATGTTCTTTATAATTTTCTAAAACATTATTTCTTCCTCAGTGCACCTCGACTAATCCTATAGTGTTTTATCCAAATATTTTTTCACCTCAAAAATGGAGATCCAAGGTCATCTCTTCATTGCAAAACTGAATCTGTGGGTTTTAGGCCGTCAATCATCCCCAAAATCTGATTTTTTCCATTCACTCATAAATCTTATAAAGAATAGGTATTTCAAATTTCATTGATTCTGTCATGCCCAGACGTCATTTAGAGGTACGAATTTAATTTTAAACATTTATTTCATCAGTTTAAATTTCCGGTTTATTTAATTGCTTGGTGGAAGTGTGGAATGAATCGACAAGGGGCTTCCGCAGTGGCGCTGATAAATGCGTGTTGGCCTTACATCGCTTGGCGTGCGCGCAAGGCACGAGCAAGCAGGATAAAAGATTTATTTTTAAGTGCGCTGATAAGTGCGCGTTGGCTTCACGTCGCTCGGCACGTGGTGCCGATGCTCGAACGTTAAATAACCGGATAAATTTTTATTATGGTTTTATTGGTTATTATTGTATTATGATTATTATATTATTGTTATTATTATATTATTATTATTGTTATTATGAATTTTTATAATTATTATGATGTTATTGTTATTATTATTATTGCTAATAGTATTATTATTTCAATTGATTATTATGTTAGTTGTATTAATATTATTATCATATTATTATTGTTTTGATGTTATTATTAATTTTTTTAACTTGTTTGTTTAACTCTCCCCCCCAGAAACCCTAGCTGCCACCCACCACTCTTTTTTTTATTTTTATTTTCTTTTTCTTTTTTCCCTCCCCACGTTTCTTTTCTTCTCTCTCCCTCGTTTCTCTCCTCCATCCGTGGCACACCCCTTCCCCGGCTCACTTGTCGCGCCTCCCCCTTCTTCCTCCTTCCCCTTCTCTTCTTTCCCTCTTCTTCTTCTTCTTCTTCTTCTTCTTCTCCTTCTCTTTTTTTTTCTTCTACCTCCTCCTCTGCCCCGCTGGGCAGCGTCGTCGCGTCCTGCCCCTGCTGCGCCGCTCCTGCTGCCCGAGCCTCCTCCGCCCAGCCGGAGCGCTCCCTTCGCCCATCTTGTGCGATGCCTCACCGGCCCTCCCTCATCGCTGCCATGCTCCCAAGCACCAGGCCTTGTCTCTCCGACCATTGCACCCAGCAACGCTCCCCTCCTCCTGCCTGTCCGGTCGTCGTCGCACCAGCCCAACGACCACCGCCGCCTCTCCCTCTCCGCCCGCTGTCTCCCACATATCCAGCCGCACCCAGACCTGCCTCGCACCTCTGTTGCACCCGCGTCAGACCGCCCAGCCACACCTCCTTCATTATCCGCCCCAGCCGGGGCTCCGCCGGACCTCTCCATCGGACCTCTCCGTCGGACCTCTCCGCTGGACCCTTGCTGCACCTACGCCGGATCAGCCTCCCGTACCCCTCCCGGGCCGCCCCTGCTGCACTCATCTTCCATTAGTTTTTCTTTGGTTGGTTAATTAATGTTTTATTTTATTTGACGCTTTATTTTGTTATTATTATTATTATGCTAATAATGATATTATTATTATTATACTGTTATTGTTATTGTTATTATGTTATTATTAATCTTATTATTATTATGTTAATATTATTATTATATTTATTATTATCATTATTATGTTAATATTATTATATTACTATTTTATCATTATTATGTTATTATCATTATTATTAAGATTACACTATTATTATTATTATTATTATTATATTACTATTTTTATTATTATTGTGTTATTATTATGATTATGTTATTATTATTATATTATTGTATTAAAATATTATTATTATTAAGATTACTATGATTATTATTGTTACTATTATTACTATTATTATCATTATTATCATTGAACCTGTTTAACGGTCTGATGTTTTAGGACCTTTTTGACGGCTCAGTACGGTGCGACCGTGGCGCAATGGGAGTTTTGCGTCGTGTTTTCTTTCGTTCCTATCTCAGGTAGGTGATTCCACACTTAATTATCATCTGGCGATCTTTTGCGTGTTGGATTAATTTTTCAGCACCCTGCTAATTAGTTTCCATATTGAAAAATTAGTTTTGATTACTTTTTAAATGTGCATCTAATTTTCCAGTGGTATATTTATGTGGTGCAAGTCCATTTTTATTGCGAAAACTCATTTTAGCTGTTTATTATTATTTGTAAACTGTGCAGTGTGGTTTAAGTTTTTTTTTAAAGAAAAAAAGGATGTTTTGGTGTGTGTGTGTGGTTTTCAAAGAGGATGTCAGTGTGCAGGTGACACATTTGGCTCTAAGTGATAATGTGACATGTTATGTGAACTTTGATCTTTGGGTGAGCACAATGATGGAAGCCGGGGTATTAGGTGGGGAGACTAGGACTAGTGAGCTAGTGTTTCGGAGATGACCCGACCCAGTTTCACTGGCAGGTTTGACGATTGCAACACTAACTAAACATATGATATCGGAGGGTCATGGCCTTCTAAGCCACGTGTTCTGAGGGTCGTGGCCTTCTAAGCCACGTTATCTGAGGGTCGTGGCTGCCTAATCCACGTTTCACCGAGACACGACGTCCTAGGATCCCACTTGCACTAGTACTAGTACCCATAGGGCCTTTCCCATACTTTGGTGCTACCAGTTACATTGTGTGCATAATGATACGTGATATGTCACTTGAACTGCTATCCTAATGTGTTTATCTTGAACTTCCTTTCTTTTAAATCGTTTTATTAAAACCATTTCTTTTGCACTTATTTCTCTATTTATTTTAGCATTGCAAATGGTTTGTCTTTTGATAGTTGTGCGTGGAATCCTTTCTTGGTGATATCTTGCTAGCCGATTGCTCACACCCTACTTACACACTTGGGTGTAAGTAGACTTGTTTACTTCTGATACAGGTAAGGGTCCAGCTTTTGGGAGAAGTGGTTCAGGTTGTTAGCAGGGCTATCTACGTGGCGTTTTGGTGGTGGCTTAGAGGCGGTGTCCTCACACCAGGCGATAGTCCTTAGGTTGGTTTTTGGTCATCTTGTTCTAGTGTTATTTGGGTTTTTGAATACTTGTGAACCAAAAACCTATTGGTTAACTACATGTTTGACTGTAACCTTTACTTCTGTTTGGTTTACTTTGGTTGGCTGGTTTATATTTGTTCACTCGGGTAAATCGTTCCCAAAGTTTATTTTGATACCCGGGCACTTGTGCCAGCCCGTGGGGATCGGGAACGCCCTTCGGGCCTTGTCGCGGGCCGGGTCGGGCGTCGGTTCGGATGGCGACCCGATTCGGTTCGTGACAAAATGGTATCATAGGCTTTTCTTCTTGGTTTATGTTATTTGGGATGAGTTGGATTATACAGGAGTTGGGTCTGTCGGGGCTCAAAATTCATGTTGCGAGTAGGGTGCCTGTCCAGCACGCCTCATGACAGATACTGAGTCACCATGGGATGTCAGGGTTCTTGTTCGAATTCTTTTCTAGGTGGGACGTGCAAGCTGCAGACTGTACGTGGACACTAGACAAGAAAGTAGAGTTTTTGCACAGCTTTGTTTTTACAGGTTTGGTTTACTGATGAATATATATTTTATTGTAAAATTTAGTTCCTTTTTAGATATGTGATATTGATGGTATTATTTCTTGATTGCTGCCCTTTTTCAGTAAGATGCCTCCCCGGAGAGTTCCCATGCATCCACGGGAGGAAGCCAGAGAGAGTTCTCCTGCGCCGCTTGATCAGAGATTGGTTGAGGTGATGGTCCGAGCCGTTCAGTCTTTGGGACAAGGGGCGACTCCTGCCCTCGCCCCTGTTCCAGCTAGAGGGGAAGAATTTGGCTCCAGGAAGGATAGAGCTCAGGAGTTTCTGAGGACCAAACCTCCTTCTTTCCGAGGTGGTTCAGAACCTCAGGAGGCAGAGGAGTGGTTCGAAAAGATAGAACTCATGTTCGATTTCCTTGACACACCTGAGGAAGTCAGGGTGAAGTGTACCTCGTTCTAGCTGGAGGGTTCCAGTCGCAAATGGTGGGAATCAGTGGTCCAGGCTGGGAAACATGAGCACATGAGATGGAAAGATTTCAAGGGTATCTTCAACGAGCATTATTGTGCAGAGTTCATAGCCTATGCTAGATCTCGGGAGTTCATGGAGCTTTTGCAGGGGAATCAGACAGTGATGGAGTATGCGAATCACTTTTCTGAACTGGTACGGTACGTACCTAAGATAGTTTCGAGCGAATTCTTGAAAGCTCGGATGTTTGAGAAGGGACTTCTACCAGAAATTCACTCCCAGGTTTTCTTATTCATGCTGAAGACTTATATTGAGGTAGTCGATCATGCTTGTATGGCCGAGATTGACCAGAAGGGAAAGTCGGGGTTTTCTGGATCAGTGTCAGGGCTTGGCAATGGCAGTTCATCTGAGAAGAAGAGGAAGCGTGATGAGCAATGGAAGAAGAGTGATGGTAGCTCAGGTCATCCTCCCAGGCAGTTTTCATCTAGGGCTTCTGGTGCAGGGTCCGTTGTGTGCCATCAGTGCGGAAGGGTAGGGCACATTTGACCTGTTTGTCCTTACCCTCCCAGACAATGCCATGGATGTGGAGTTGTGGGACATCTACAACGCTTCTGCAGGACTGCACGCCCTTATCAGAGTGGGGCTAGATTAGTGGCTTCCAGAGGGGTATCAGTTCAGTCAGAGCCGACCAGAACGACAGGATCTCAGTTTGGTGGCCGTGGTGGTAGGACCAGATCATCTTCTGGGCAGTTCCAGATCAGGGCAGAGCCTCAGGCGAGCGGTCGTTCTCAGGCAGGGACCAGGCAACTGCATGTTGTGGATCAGGCACCAGCGGGATCTGATGCAGGGCCTTCGACGGTTCGAGGTACTATTCTGGTTGCATCTTCTATAGTTGCAGTTTTATTTGATACTGGTGCTTCAGTTTCTTTCATATCTGCTCGTTTTGTGAATCTGCTGAACCTACCAACCGAGCTGTTATCGTTTGCTATGGAGTTAGTAACACCGTTGGGGAAAAAGAGGGAGCAAGGCCTTAAGTGCCGATCGTGCGCATTCTCTGTGTCGGGAGTTGAGATGGAATGAGATTTCTTGGTCCTTGACATGGACCTATTTGATGTGATCCTTGGTATGAACTGGCTGGTGTGTTTTCAGGCGCACATTGATTGCTATCAACGCCGAGTCAGCTTTACAGCACCAGATGGGACTCCCCAGTTATTTCACGGAGAATGGGATCCTCGGTCAGGATGTGCGGGACCTCCTCTCCCTGAGCTTGTAAATCTTGCTTATCAGTTATCGTCGCTCACGCTGGAGGACGATGGTGGTATTTCACAGGGCGGGTTACCTCGTGTAGTGGATGAGTTCCCAGAGGTCTTCCCAGATGATTTTTCTAGCTTACCCCCAGAGCGAGACGTGAAGTTCTCGATTGAGTTGGCGTCGGGAACACAGCCTATATCACTTCACTCATATCGCATGGCCCCCACCGAATTGAGGGAATTAAAGATACAGCTGGACGATTTGGAATCCAAAGGATTCATTCGCCCGAGCATCTCTCCTTGGGCCGCACCGGTTTTATTCGCGAAGAAGGCTGATGGAACCCTTCGGTTGTGCATTGATTACCGGAAATTGAACAAGGTAACCATCAAGAATAAATACCCTTTGCCTCGGATTGACGATTTGTTCGACTAGCTGAAGGGGGAAAAGTGGTTCTCCAAGATTGATTTGCGTTCGGGATACCACCAGCTCAGGGTGAGAGAAGCAGATATCCCGAAGACGGCTTTCCGAAGCAGGTACGGTCACTTCGAGTACTTAGTCATGCCTTTCGGTCTGATGAATGCTCCTGCAGTTTTTATGGCACTCATGAATAGGGTGTTCCACAAATATCTCGACTCATTTGTCGTGGTATTCATGGATGACATCCTGGTTTATTCTGGATCTGAGGAGGAGCATGAGCATCACCTGCGTGTTGTTTTGGGCACTTTTCGGGATCACCGCATGTATGCCAAAATCTCGAAGTGTACCTTCTGGATCAGGGAAGTGAAGTTTCTAGGGCATGTCGTCTCAGAACAAGGGGTTTCATTGGATCCTGAAAATATCAGGGCAGTTATGTCATTGGAGCAACCGAGGAATGTGTTTGAGATCAGGAGTTTTCTGGGCTTGGCTGGTTATTACATGCGCTTTGTCCGGGACTTCTCGTGGCTTGCCTCTCCCATGACCGCACTCACTCGGAAAGGGGTGAAGGTTGAGTGGAGCCCACGGTTCCAGACATCTTTTGAGGAGTTGAAGAGGTGGTTGACCACTGCACCTGTGTTGACCTTACCAGAGTCACGAAAGGGCTATGTGGTGTACTGTGATGCTTCAAGTACGGGCCTTGGATGTGTGCTCATGCAGGATGACCATGTTGTGGCTTATGGTTCTCGCCAACTCCGGCCGCATGAGAAGAACTATCTGACACACGACTTAGAGTTGGCGGTGGTGATGCATGCTTTGAAGATGTGGCTCCACTATCTTTTTGGGGAGAAGTTTGTGGTCTACTCTGACCATAAGAGCCTGGCCTACATTTTCTCTCATAAGGATCTCAATTTGAGGCAGCGCCGCTGGGTCGAGTACCTGCAGGGTTTTGATTTTGATATTGTCTATACCCCTGGCAAGGGTAATGTGGTATCTGACGCTTTGATCAGAAAAGTACCAGTGCAGGCGTTGAGGAAGTCCAGCGATGAGTGGACCTTGATGGGGCTCTTCGCCCAGATGCATTTGGAGAGCAGGGAGCACAGTGGAGGTACTTTCTTGGCTAGCATCCAGTTGACTCCTGCTCTTCTAGAGTTGATTCAGCGGGAGCAGCCTGGTGATGAGTTTTTTCAGCGATCTATGCAGTTTCTTCATTGTGGGGAGACTCCTTCTGATTGGTCTTTGTCTTCCCAGAGGGTCCTATGCTTCAAGGGCCGTGTTGTAGTGCCGTTGTCTCTGCGAAAGGTGGTGATGCAGGATATACACCAATCTCAGTGGGTCGTCCATCCTGGTACCACCAAGATGTATTACGATGTTCTCCGTCAGTTCTGGTGGCCATGAATGAGACTGGACATAGCCGACTTCGTATCCAGATGTTACACCTGCTAGCAAGTGAAAGCAGAGCATCAGAGACCATCTGGGCTACTCCAGTTATTACCCATTCCTACCTGGAAGTGGGATGAGGTCTCCATGGACTTCATCATTGGATTGCCTCGTACACCACGAGGGAGGAATGCTATCTGGGTGGTGTTTGACCACTTGAACAAGTCAGATCACTTTATTCCGATCAGAGATACAACGAAGGTAGAGGAATTGGGCCGCTTGTATGTTCTGGAGGTGTTCAGGCTTCATGGTGTGCCGTCGGCAGTTGTTTCTGACAGGGACCCCCACTTTACATCTCGGTTTTGTGGAGGCCTCCAGAAGGCTTTGGGGTCACAGATTAAGATGATCACGGCATACCATCCTCAGACCGATGGCCAGACGGAGCGGGCGAATCAGATTCTGGAAGACATGCTCCGAGCCTGTGTGCTAGATTTTGGAGGCTCATGGGATAGCCATTTAGGACTGTTCGAGTTTTCTTATAATAACAGTTACCAGTCTTCCATCAGAATGGAACCCTTTGAGGCGCTCTATGGTCGGCCTTGTCGGTCTCCTCTGTGTTGGGATGAGGTAGGAGAGGCCTCGCTCTTGGGACCGAGCCTTGTTCAGGAGACGTCCGAGAAGGTCAAGTTGATTAGGAAGCAGTTGTTGACAGCTCAGAGTCGCCACAAGTCTTATGAAGATCAGAGGCGGTGGGACCTCGAGTTTTCAGTGGGGGACAGAGTGTTCCTGAAAGTGGCCCCTCGCTTGGGTCACCGTCGTTTGGGGAAGCAGGGGAAGCTGACACCGAGATATGTCGGACCCTTCCAGATTCTTGAATGGATTGGCAAGGTGGCATACATACTAGCTTTGCCCTCTCAGTTGACATCGATTCACGACGTATTTCATGTATCCCAACTAAAGAAGTACAACCCCGACCCATCGCATGTGCTGTATTGGGAGGAGCTGGAGATAGAGTCCAACTTGTCTATGGTTGAGCGACCAGTGCGTATAGTGGATTCCCCGGAAAAGGTGTTCTGTGGAAAGTCCATTCCTCTAGTCGGCATTCTTTGGAAGCACGGGAGTGATGAACACGAGACTTGTGAGCGGAAGTCATGGGTTGAGCAGGAGTACCCATTTCTATTCTCTGATCAGGCTTTGAGCTGACTTTCCAAGGGTGGAAAGTTTTCATGGTGGGGAGAATTGTCACGCCCAGACGTCATTTAGAGGTACGACTTTAATTTTAAACATTTATTTCATGAGTTTACATTTCCGGTTTATTTAATTGCTTGGTGGAAGTGTGGAATGAATCGACAAGGGGCTTCCGCAGTGGTGCTGATAAATGCGCGTTGGCCTTACATCGCTTGGCGTGCGCGCAAGGCACGAGCAAGCTGGATAAAAAATTTATTTTTAAGTGCGCTGATAAGTGCGCGTTGGCTTCACGTCGCTCGGCACATGGTGCCGATGCTCGAACGTTAAATAACCGGATAAATTTTTATTATGTTTTTATTGGTTATTATTGTATTATGATTATTATATTATTGTTATTATTATATTATTATTATTGTTATTATTAATTTTTATAATTATTATGATGTTATTGTTATTATTATTATTGCTAATAGTATTATTATTTCAATTGATTATTATGTTATTTGTATTAAACTTATTATCATATTATTATTGTTTTAATGTTATTATTAATTTATTTTAACTTCTTTGTTTAACTCTCCCCCCAGAAACCCTAGCCGCCACCCTCCACTCTTTTATTTTTATTTTTATTTTCTTTTTCTTCCCCCCCCCACGTTTCTTTTCTTATCTCTCCCTCGTTTCTCTCCTCCATCCGCGGCACACCCCTTCCCCGGCTCACTTGTCGCGCCTCCCCCTTCTTCCTCCTTCCCCTTATCTTCTTTCCCTCTTCTTCTTCTTCTTCTTCTTCTTCTTCTCCTTCTCTTTTTTTTCTTCTACCTCCTCCTCTGCCCTGCTGGGCAGCGCCGTCGCGTCCCGCCTCTGCTGTGCCGTTCCTGCTGCCCGAGCCTCCTCCACCCAGCAAGAGCGCTCCCTTCGCCTGTCTTGCGCGACGCCTCGCCGGCCCTCCCTCATCGCTACCACACTCCCAAGAACCAGGCCTTGTCTCGCTGACCCTTGCACCCAGCAATTCTCCCCTCCTCCTGCCTGTCCGGTCGTCGTCGCACCAGCCCAGCAGCCACTGCCGCCTCTCCCTCTACGCATGTTGTCTCCCACATATCCATCCACGCCGAGACCTGCCTCGCGCCTCTGTTGCACCCGCGTTGGACCGCCCAGCCGCACCTCCTTCATTCCCTGCCCCAGCCGGCGCTCCGTCGGACCTCTCCGCCGGACCCTTGCTGCACCTGCGCCGGATCAGCCTCCCGTACCCCTCCCGGGCCGCCCCTGCTGCACTCATCTTCCGTTAGTTTTTCATTGGTTGGTTAATTAATGGTTTATTTTATTTCAAGATTTATTTTGTTATTATTATTATTATGCTAATAATGATATTATTATTATTATTATTATACTGTTATTGTTATTATTATTATGTTATTATTAATCTTATTATTATTATGTTAATATTATTATTATATTTATTATTATCATTATTAAGTTAATAATATTATATTAATATTTTATCATTATTATGTAATTATCATTATTATTAAGATTACGCTATTATTATTATTATTATTATATTACTATTTTTATTATTATTATGTTATTATTATTATTATGTTATTATTATTATTATATTATTGTATTAAAATATTATTATTATCAAGATTACTATGATTATTATTGTTACTATTATTACTATTATTATCATTATTATCATTGAACCTGTTTAACGGTCTGATGTTTTAGGACCTTTTTTACGGCTCAGTACGGTGCGACCGTGGCGCAACGAGATTTTTGTGTCGTGTTTTCTTCCGTTCCTATATGAGGTAGGTGATTCCACACTCAATTATCATCTGGCGATCTTTTGCGTGTTGGTTTAATTTTTCAGCACCCTGCTAATTAGTTTCGATATTGAAAAATTAGTTTTGATTACTTTTTAAATGTGAAACTAATTTTCCAGTGGTATATTAATGTGGTGCAAGTCCATTTTTATTGCGAAAACTCACTTTGGTTGTTTATTATTATTTGTAAACCGTGCAGTGTGGTTTACGTTTTTTTTAAAGAAAAAAAAGAAGTCTTGGTGTGTGTGTGGTTTTCAAAGAGGATATCAGTGTGCAGGTGACACGTTTGGCTCTATGTGATAATGTGACATGTTATGTGAACTTTGATCTTTGGGTGAGCACAATGAGGGAATCCGGGGTATTAGGTGGGGAGACTAGGACTAGTGAGCTAGTGTTCCGGAGATGACCCGACCCGGTTTCACTGGAAGGTTTGACGATTGTAACACTAACTAAACATATGATATCGAAGGGTCGTGGCCTTCTAAGCCATGTGTTCTGAGGGTCATGGCCTTCTAAGCCACATTATCTGAGGGTCGTGGCCTCCTAAGACACGTTTCACCGAGACACGACGTCCTAGGATCCCACTAGTACTAGTACTAGTACCCATATGGCCTTTCCCATCCTTTGGTGCTACCAGTTACTTTGCGTGCATAATGATACGTGATATGTCACTTGAACTGCTATCCTAATGTTTTTATCTTGAACTGCCTTTCTTTTAAATCGTTTTATGAAAACCATTTCTTTTGCACTTATTTCTCTCTTTATTTTAGCATTGAAAATGGTTTGTCTTTTGATAGTTGTGCGTGGAATCGTTTCTTGGTGATATCCTGTTGGGCAATTCCTCACACCCAACTTACACCCTTGGGTGTAAGTAGACTTGTTTACTTCTGATACAGGTAATGGTCCAGCTTTTGGGAGCAGTGGTTCAGGTTGTTAGCAGGACTATCTACGTGGCGTTTTGGTGGTGGCTTAGAGGCGGTGTCCTCACACCGGGCGATAGTCCTTATGATGGTTTTTGGTTGTCTTGTTCTAGTGTTATTTTGGTTTTTGAATACTTGTGAACCAAAAACCTGTTTGGTTAACTACATGTTTGACTGTAACCTTTACTTATGTTTGGTTTACTTTGGTTGGCTGCTTTAAATTTGTTCACTCGGGTAAATCGTTCCCAATGTTTATTTTGATACCCGGGCACTTGTGCCAGCCCGTGGGGATCGGGAACGCCATTCGGGCCTTGTCGCGGGCCGGGTCGGGCGTCGGTTCGGATGGCGACCCGATTCGGTTCGTGACAGATTCATTAGTCACAATAATAGTCCCAACTTTACTAGGTGTTTATGGGGGGATGGATCTTCAATTTTGGATCATTACTCTCAAAAAGGATGGTGAAATGGTAATTTTTTTATAACCCCATGATGAATGAAGAACGTGAAGAATATCAAGGGAGTAGAAAATATGATAAATATCCCATTGAATAAACCTCATCCATTTTTTATTCTATCCAATATCCATTCTATAAGAATGATCAAGAGAAAAAAATAAATCCTCAATAAACAAACCTCGATAATAATCCCACAATATAGACCCACTCTATAAGAACGATCGATCCATGGATAAACCAATTCATTGGTTAGTTTACAATCATCGCTGAATTTAGAAATGGAGAAAATAAATATAACTAACAAATCCATACTTGGGGTTAGAAATTTTCTAAATAATATTTATCATCACATTGTCACTGTTAGAGGGATTAGTCAAGAACGACATCCGTCGATCTCTGATCCATTTTCCTAGATCGCTCTCTGCCAAGAGAGTTCTACCGGGTTCTGTCTAGAGACTCATGGAAATTCCAAGGTTATGAGACTAACACTGGATCGCTATTTAAAAGGGTAATTGAAATGAAATTTTGTTGTGTCACAAAAAAATGTTAAAATAAATTAAATCTTTTAATTTTTTTAATTTATTAAAACGCCTAAAAACAACATTTCAAAGTTTCCCTACTCTGGCCAATGTGAGGTCGTTCCTAAGGTAAATTCACTGTTATAAAAACTACAGTGCACTTTTATTTCTGATCCGGTCAACTATTTACAATTTTTTCCACTTTTTTGAAAAACTTTATGCACATGTTATTTAATATTTTAATATGCCTCAAGCATTTATTCTGAGAACCTCGGGCCTCATAAATCACTCACCAACTCAGCAAATGGTCTCAAATTAATTCCATATAATATTTAAAAATAATACAATGAAAAATCCGAGACATTACAAAATTAATTTATAAAATCATTCATTAAGGAATATCATGTAGAATGAATTGCATCACATAGTGGAGATGGTAGGTCGTACATACGCAGGATCGAGAATATCATTCCCAAAATTATTGAATAGTATTGAAGTGGATGGTGTATAATATTTCAGAATAAATATAATTTTATAATATCATATATAGATATTATTTCCATCATTATACCCATCTACGTAAGATGCAGATGAAAAATATATTACACCATGGAGTGGATCTGGTAATTCGTAGGTAGGAATGTGTGGTTATTACATTTTTCATAGGATGGATAGAAGGTGTAATATGATTTTTTTCATAATCATAATAACATCTCAGTATATAATTGATAATGAAATTTTTACTTTATAATGAAACAACTCATGAAGAGGAAGTATAAGAAGAAATAAGTTTGAAAGAATCAATGCATGAGATTACCTCTTCGTCGATGCACTCCCACTAAATATCCTCTTAAATCACTAGGGGTGGACTTTAGAGAAAACCAGAACATCTAAACTGTGAAAATTGATATTGATAAGGGAAATGTTTAAGAGATGGCTGATCTTGATGGTTCAAAGTGAAGTGAAGAAATGAGGGAGGTGGTTCCCTTTTATAATTGAGGTGAGGGGAAGCATTGGAATCTAAAAAAATTAATTTATATTAAAATCAATGTCCATACAAAAACATCCAAAATGTCTCTATTTCAAATATGAGATGCGATAATCTTGTTATATAATGATGAAATAATTTTTAGGCATATTTTGATTTCATTTTAAATATTATCGTTTCATTTTACCCTTAATTATTCTTTTTAATTTTATATAAAGTAAAAAAAATTAATATTAAAATAGTGTACTTTTTTTCTAATTTGATTTCAATTATACATAAAACAAACAAAAAAATATATTTTTGAGTGTACTATATATTTTTCAAAATATTTTATTATTTTTAAATAATTTAATAATACATTATTTTGAAAAAACATAAATAGACTTATTTTGTCAATATTCATTTAATGGAGTTTTAAAAGTATCATGATAATATGTTAACCTAAAAGAAATATTTTATGATATACCTATGGGGTTAAGGTCATCTATAATTTTTTTTGGATATATTAATTATACAAAATTATATTTATTTTATAATTTTTATTAATATTAATTTTATATTTCTAATAATAAATTAAATACTACACCAGTCTTGTGTAATTATTTAATATAATAATTTTTGGAGTAAAAATTAAAAATACAATACTATTATGAATATAAATATACTATATTTTACTATAATACTTGTAGCGAATATATATTCTCGAAAAACCCAAATGAAAAATTTTATAATTATTAAAACATGAATGTTACATGTTTAAAACCACTTTAAATAAAATAATATAAGTTTCATAATCTCTTCTATAAGTCTCCTAATAGTAAATAAATCTCCCTTAGATGGTTATGATTAATATATACTCCAAAAATAAGATTTTATCTTGTGTTTTTCACTTTTAATTGTTATTATCAATTTAATAAAAATTGGTTTATTGATTTTTCATGAATTAAATAATTTTTTCATCATCAATATATAAACCATTAAGGTAATTATTTATTTTCTAAAAATAAAAAAGAAAATATCATGATAATTATAAAAAAATATGTATTTCAAAAGAGTATTTTTAATAGAATTTATCTTTTGTATAAACAAATATTAAAAATTATGTAGTTAATAAAATTTGAGTAAGACATATATACTTTTTCCTTTAATAAAATATATTAAGTGCCCTAATATCATCTAAGTGGTTTTCAAAGGGTATAATTTTGACCCAAAGATATTTTAATTCAGAATGAACTCATCCATACATATTAGGAAAAGCTTTATAGTAATTTTATAATATTATATTTACCCATATATTCATGATATAACCTTTTACTATATTAATAAAAATTACTAATGTTTATATTCATAATTCCAAAAAAGTAAAATAATGTAACTTATATAATTAAGACCCAATTATTAATAATATGGAATCCATTTTAAAAAATTAAAAATAATGATGTTGCAGTAATTATTTTACAATTAATTTTGTTGTCGGAATGGAAAATAGGTTTTTTAAAGAATAAAATATTGCAAAAGATTGAAATTTTTTTACATAAAAATTTGTTTTAAAATTAATGACAATGACATATATTATATTGAATGATAAAAATTTGTTCTATTTATACATTAAAATCATTTAATAAAAAAATTTAACTATATAAATTATTTCAAAGAAAAAAATTGTTTTTATTAAAATTTATTATTTCAAATATTCATCAAAACATGAATGTTATCAAAAAACAATTAAAAATACATTCAAATAAGAATTTTATATCCATCTTCTAAAGAAGAATTTTATTTTTTGAAATAGAATATATAAAATTGTCAAATCTATATTTAATGTGGTTGCATCGTCAAAATGTGGAAGAAATCCATTTTTTGAAAAATAATTCTTTAATCTAAAACATTTAATTTGTTTATATATCAGGTCTAGAAAAGATATAATTTGAATTTTAAATATTAGATTTAATATATTAAATCTGAATTACATTAATATAATCCATCAAGATTGGTATTATTATTTTATAAACTCACATATTTGGATTTAAATAGTTAATCAGTAACAAATTTGTTTTATTTAAAAAATGATTTATTTTCATTTATAATTAATTTCTCACCAATAAGTAAATAATATTTTCATAATGTAGTTAATACTGTTCATATAGTTAGAATAACATCTTGTTTAGAAGAAAAAATAATAATATTTATTTTTTCTCTTAAACTCAATCTTGTGTGAAATAAATTATATCAATAATACATGAAATTAAGTGTAAAACAAACCAAAAATTTTGTTCTGTATATCACAAGATAAGTCGGTGTTGCATTTGAGAAACAATTATCTTGGTGTGGAATAAAACAAAAGACATAAAAATAATTAAAAATATAAATAAATAAATAATATATCTCATAAAAATCTCTTGACGTTACATTCCACCAACCATAAAATGAATATCTCCATTAAAATTCGTCTTGGATAGAAAAAGATTAATACATTAAAAATCCTTTTATAAAAACCCACATCGGAAAAATGAAGGGAAAATGTACCTTTTAAAAAGGAAATATGGGAAGTATAATGGTTACCCAAATTCACTCATAAATGGGGTTCCAAATAGGATAACATAGGTTGTAAGTGAAAACATGGATATGGAACAGAAATCTTAACATCATGTTCTGCTAGAGAGTGATAGAGAACATGGTTAGGAGAATGCTAACAATAAAAATCCATAAATATATGATGATTGAATGTACAATTTAATTCATTAGAAATGAGGATACTTGGGTAACATTTTTGGTTTTAAGATCATTTACCTTGAGTTTAAGAATGAGAATAAATATTTATTTTATTAAGTAATCATCCATTCCTCGTGCCTTGATCAATTTCCCCTTTATCTCTTATTCTATGAAATGAAGTTGGATTTGTCATTCCAAATGTGTTATCAGATCATGTGATCCATAAATAAGATAATAGTTCATTAAATTTGTCTAACTAAAGTCTTCCACATGTTATAAAATGTTCATAGGTCATCATATGGTAAGATATTACATTATTAACTCTAACTTCTTACGATGTTTAAGTTAAACCTTCCATAAATTGATAACCTTACAATACTTATGAAAGTTGAAAATTATAAACTATAGAAATAGATTCAATAAATCATATTAAAATTTATCACTCATATATCATAGGATATCTATTATTGGAAACATTCCAAACCTGTTAACACCTTCATCATATATTCTCTTCAGTCACAATAATGACCCAAATTACCATAAAACCTTACTGAAAATATATATTCTTTCAAAAATTAACTCTTTTGATATAACATAAATCCCAAATACTCTATATTATACATCCATGACATCATAAATAACTTTTTCATCATATTTTCCTTGAGGCCATTAATACTATAAAACAACTCTTTATTTTCTTATCCCAGCATTGTGCACATAATAAGGGTAATCATTCCTTTAATGTTTTAAAAAATACCTGAATCAATTTTCATGGTTACTGGTCCCACTTTTCATACACTCTTAAATATATATGAAAAAACTATAATATGCCAATATATATTTCGTCATTCTATAATACTATAAGAGTGATTTTATACCATTAACTAGGAATCCCATTACATAAACAGTCAATCATTCCACTGCTTCATTATCGTACTCAAAATATCCAATAGATATCACATGTGGTAATCCTTTTTCTTTTGACTTAAGAGGTTGCTGACATCGATAATCCTCAAAAACCATTGGATTAGGGAATTAGTTGGAATAGTTCCCAATTTCCATGAAATTGTAGCATTAAAGTGTGGGAGGAGCATTCTGTATAGACTTTTCTCTATTCACATCATTAGCTATCTTTTTCCCTTTACATAGACACACAACTTCATGATGACCTTATATTCCACACATAAAACAACTACTAGTCCCTTTAATAAAATCTCTACCATGATTCCTTCAAAAACAACGAGAATAGGGAAACACTCATCTTTTTTAGATATGGTATTGAGATTTTCCCTTGAACTCCATCTTCCATTTCTTGTCAAAACCATGAGATTGATTTGTAACCCCAAATTACATTTATACCTTGATATCAAAACCAATATCTTTTGATATATACAATTTCATATTATTAATAATTCACTTCGAAGACTTGGTATTAATTCATTGATGAAACTATTGACGTTACTTTCGGGTTAGATGATAATTCCTGAAGCGCACAACGCATGTTTTATAACATTTTACTCATATGTTCCAATGGATTCATAATCCTTTTTATTATGTTAATGGATCTCATTTTCCATCTCTATATTAATAATATAAGGAATTTACATATTGAAAATTAGGTTATTTATCTCATCTCATTCTATGGATTAAATTTCATCTTACTACCTCATATTCTTGATCAGAGTCCACCACTGGCATGCTTCGCATTCCAAATGATAAAAATCAAAAAAAATGAATTTTTCATGTTCCAAACAGTGAAGCATGGTTAATATTATTTCACTAGTACTAATCCATTTTTCATCTACATGTGGATCAGAAAATGCACAGAAATAAGGTGGATGTTTCCTCATTAAGGACTCAACAAAATGTGGTTCCCTTCTATGTTTAGTTGGATGTCCAGAATTATTCGTTGCTTGTATAAGTGTAGCTATAATATTTTGTATTCTAGATCCCATAAAATTTGGTTTTTTAGGGGGACAATCATTTAATTTCCTATTTTATTCATCATTAACAAATTCCTTTGGGATCTAGCAATTTTTTAAAGCCCAAAAATAACAGTGTTATATGAAAAAATGAAACAACGAAAATAACGTAATAAGGAGGAAATACATTAAATATCTATCATCTTAGGTTTAATCCATGGTCAACAATGATCATTACAAATATTAAGGGACTTCAACCTATACATTGACATATCATTAGTGATATCCCTATAAATATCCATAGAGATATTTCTAGGGATCCCACTAATGTTTTCTTATACTAGTTTCCAAAGGTTAACTATACCTTTCTATTAATACCAACTATAATAACCCAAAAATTACATACATAGATATTAATTAAAAATTAATGAACATTCATAACAAAATAAAATATCTCCATGATAGGAAAATATAGGTATAGTGTTTTTAAAAACTGGGAAACAAAAATAATTTTTTCATATGACATCTACATTAACTCGTACCTATTTCATCATAACTATCCCCCATTGACCTATCATACCTAATACACTTCTTCACAACCTGGTGAAAGGAAACATAAGATAGGATGATCTTGGATTCTCTATAACGGTAAAAAATGGAGATATCAATCATATAATAATCAAAACACTTAAGAAATAACATTTGAAAATATTATCCTCCAAACGAAAGGTTGTGATATCTGGTCATGTGATAAATCATAAAATTTCATAAGAATAAATGAACATAATCCCAGAATTCATAACATAAGATATGATTTTTTTTCATACAAATAATCATATAAAATCATTTATTATTAGCCATTTCTCATTTGCATCCACATCATTGTAGACATAGTCTATTACTGAACCAAGCTCACTCCTCGTTCTAGCCATGTACTACTAAACCACGATCATTTCCAATTCTAGACCTATCTATATCATGATATATAAATATTTAACTAATGAATTGGAGGAAGATATAGGTACCACCAATCTTATTATGAAATCATTCTTACGTGTTCCGCAAAAAAATATATCATTTATCGTAACCTAATGAATAAAATGGGGTTCGTTAATCATCATTAAACCATAACATAGTCCATGTAAAATAAATGGATTATATAAATAAAATTACATAGTAAAAAATTAAACCATAGGAAAAATAGGTATAATATTCTTGAAACATATTTCAATTAAATAATTCCATATTTGATGCAAAATAATTTTGATTGAACACTTGAAATTATTTCTTGAGGAAAATATCAATTTTTATTCAGAAACGTCTTCTTTTCTCAAAATTTCATGCAATATTAAAAGAACTGAATTCATAGGAAAATAAAATTGAAATATTTTAAAGTATTATTCATGTAAATAAGGTTTTATGAAACCATAAAAATTGATTTATTCTGTATACATTAAAATAAAACATTCTTATCATACTTTTGTAAGAATGTGAAAAAGTACCCAATAATGAAAGCGACAAAATATTACATTCATACCATTTCATAAAAATTCACAAATTGTTAAAATTTACTTTAAACACTATTATAAATATATGAGGAATATTTTATAATAAATATGTTTAAAACATGTAAATGGATGATTTATATACTATAATAAATAATTACGTATAAACAATATTGGATTAAAATGAGATTGAAAAATTATCCCTTACCTTAGGTCTGATATCTTTTGTATATATCCTAAAGACATATATAATTATTTAATAATTTCATTTTATTATTCCAGAATAATATTTATTTATATTATATCATATATGATCATATTATCATCCATTTTTTGGTAACATTATTACTCGTCCATCGGGTGTTAACATCGATATTTTCTTACACATGTTTTATTAGATATGTTCTTATTACTCATCTTAGTACATAGTTATATAATATAAAATATTATATTTTTATAATATATATAATAATTATTCATTCAATTAATTTTTATAATCATTTTTTAATGAAGATCATGTATAATGAATCACATCACATTGTTGCGACGACAGGTCGTACATACTCATTAATGACAATATCATTCCAATGATTATTGAATGGAATTGATGTGGATGATATATAATATTTGAGAATAAATATAATTTTAAAATATTAATATATAGATATTATTTCAATCATTATACCCATCCACATAAGGTGGTGATGAAAACAAAGATTACACCGCGATGTTGAGACGGTAAACCATATGTATGAACGCATGATCATTTCATTTTTAATAGGATGGATAGAAGGTGGAATATGGTTGTTTCATAATAATAATAACATCTATTTATATAATTAATAATGGAATTAATACTTTATAATGAAACAAACTAGGATGAGGATGTGGAAAAAGAAAAATAGTTTGAAAGGATCGGTAAACGATATTACCTCTCTTTTGACGTGCTTCCTCTTAATCTAGTATTAAGGCACTAGAAATAGACTTTTGAGGACCCCATAACCTCTATATTTTGACTAGTTATGTTGGTAATGGAATATGGTAGGGTATAGGGAGATTCAAGGATCATGTTAATGTGAATAAATGTAGGAGAAGGTGCCCTATCATAATTTAGGTGAGGGTCACCTTTGGAATCTCCAAAATTATTCAAATATAAAAAATTCAAATCCCATATAAAAAACATAAAAAATTTATTAGTTTTGAATATTATATTATATATGATTCTAATATAATTAAAATATCATTCTTAGACATGTTTTATTTCATTTTAAACCATATCATTTCTTTTTACAGAAAATTATTCTCTTTTAATTTTAACTAATGTAACAAAATGGTCTACATTAGAATAGTGCAATTTTTACATATTTGATGTAAATTAGACTATAAATGAACTATATATTACAATTTAGAGTAAAATAATTTTATTTCATATTTTTTAAAATATTCTATGATTTTAAAATTATTTAATGAAACATTATTTTGACAAAATATCAGTACTGTCATTTTAAAATACTCATTTACTAGATTTTTTTAAATATAAATATAATTTGATAGCCTTGAAAAAAAAGATTATTATATATCTAAGTTTTTAAGGTCTTCTAAATTTATTTAAAAAATTAATTATAGAAATTAAATTTATTTTAGTAATTTTAGTAACATTAATTTGAAATTTACATTAATAAAATAACTTCTACATTAGTTCTCTGTAATTATTTAATATACTTATTTGTTGAATAAAAATTAAAAATAAAATACTATTATAAGTATAAATAAGAAATATTTCAGGAAAAAAATTCTTGCAGAATATATCTTCTATAAAGTCCTTCACTAAAAATTTTATACTTATTAAAACATGAATGTGACAAGTTTAACATCACTTTAAATAAAATAATATAAGTGCCATAATCTCTTCTATAATGCTTAAAATGATCAATAACATGACCCTTGGATGGTTATGATCGAGATATACCTAAAAATTAATATTGGTCATGTTTGTTTTGTTTCTTATTGGTAATTAGCATTTTAATAAAAAATAGATTTTTGGTTTCTCATAAATAAAATAATTTATGCATCATCAATATGTAAACCTTTAATGTATCTATTTATTTACTGAAAATTAAAAATAAATTACCATGAAAATTTAAAACATTTTTTATATAAAATGACCATTTATAATCGAATATAACTTTTGTATAACATTATTTTAAAAAATTATTTATATAATAAAATATTAGTAAGACATCTTTAACTTTTATTTAAATAAAATATATCAATTCTCATAATCTCGTCCAAGTGGTTTCAAAAGGCTATCATTTATACCCAAGAGTTTTTTAGGTCTATAATCAGTAATAAAATAATATTATGACAACTATTAAGGTACCTTTTTAATATTATATTTACCCTTAAATACCCAATTTACATTTTTTACTATATTAATAAAAATTATTGAATTTACTATTAATAATACCCAAAAAAATAATTATATTAATAAAATTTGTACCCACTGATTCCAAATATGAAATCCCTTTTTAAAAAGTCAGAACATAGAATTTTTAGTAATTAATTTAAAATTAATCCCTTTGTCAGAAAAAAAACAGATTTTTTTAAAATCTAAAACATTATAAAAGATTGAATTAATTTTACCCCGAAATTCATCGTAATATTAAATCCAATTATAGAAATTATATTAAATTAAAAATATATATTATTTTTTTACTTTAAACCCATTCAATAAAAATAATTTTCAATATAAATTATTTCAAGGAAAAAGTTGGTTTGAATTAGAATTTAGTGATTTTTAATATTCTTCAAAACTTGAATGTTATGAGAAAATATTAAATATTCATCTATAGAACATTTTTATATACCACCTCAAAATAAGAAGTTTATTTTTTTAAATAGAGTATATAAAAGTGTCATAAAATAGATTTAAATTGGGTTTACCATTAAAAGACAACAACACTACATTTTTCGAAAAATAAGTCTTTTATCTGAAAAATTGAATTTATTCTTATATCATGTCTAAGAAACATAAAATATGAATTTTAATCAATATATTGAATATATTAAATAAATATGAATTTATTTAAATCCATCAATATTGATTTTATAATTTTGGAAACTCACTTATTTTCATTTAAATAGTTTTTCAGAAAAAAAATTTGGTTTTAGTTAAAAAAAATATTTATTTTCATTTATATGTAATTTCTCACCAAAGAGTAAAGAAATTTTTTATAATTCAGTTAATACTATTCATTCCACCATTATAACAAATAGGTTGTTAGGTAACTTAATAATATCTCGTTGTTCATTTTAACTCAGTCTTGCGTGAAATAAATTCTATAAAAAGTACTAGAAATTATGTGTAACACAATCAAAGCATTGTGTTCTGTATATCGCAAACTAGGTTGGTGTAGAGTGTGGTAGAATATTATCGTAGTGTTGTATCCAACACAAGACATCAATGAAATTAAAAAATCATAAATAAATAAAAAAGAAATATACCTCATAAAATCGCAGGGTGTTACAACCATACCATTTAATATCTCCACCATGTTTAATGTCCTTCTTTATATTTCTATCCCCGAGAGAACAATATCCATTATTATATGATAAACTCTTATTTACCACACCAATCATGTCCCATATGACCATATAGGTATGGGCCAATCCATTTGGAATGACTATAATCATCATCACTAATGAGAATAGATGAATATTGTTCACCATGGAAGACTATAATCAACTCATGAAAGGCCTAGACCTAGACACCCACATTACATACATAATACCATGATCTTTTTTAAGGGCTCCCAATATGTGTTAATTGATCTAAATGGTTATCCATGGGTAAGTATTTTCATATATCTCAACCTTTCTATATTAACATAAACTCTATAGCATATAATCCTTGTTTCATAACATTATATAGAATAAAACCTAATTCCTTTTCGAATTAAATTAAAATACATGGTACTTGAGTCCTTGATGAAGGGTGTTAAACAATATAGAATATAATATTTTCAGGATCCTTATCAAAGAACCATAATAGTATGACCATGATAGACTGGCGTTTTGGATACATCTATCCACTTTCTTGAATACCTTAATCCATAAATCACACTTTGGGTATTAAATGTATTTGGTTGCTGCTATATATAGCAGTGATGGGTGTGTCTCTATTAAAGGGTCTCTTTGATTGACGATTCATGTATTCACCACAATATTTATGTCATATGAAGACCATTACCTACCAACTAGAGGTACATTTTCTATGAAAACATGTTCTATGGTCCTCATGTGTTCTAAAAACATATAAAGAGAGGTCTTCACCCTAATGTGATCCACTATCATCATCCCTATCATGTCTATCCAATACAAATTCTCATTATATGATAACATTGATCCAAAATTTATAGAATCCCTAACCACTATTAAAAAAGGTGTTGGAGTATTCTCTACCATGTGAATCCTGATTGGGTTGTCACACCACACAACTCCTTTATACATAGTCTACAAATGATGAACATAAACTATATGAAATATTGATAATTTTTTATTACATTAATCTATATCCTTTTTTTTCTCCAAACTATTATACCCATAAATGAAATTGAAAGATACATAAAAGTTTTCTAAAAAACCCACAATGGGTGTTATGAGAAAAATGTAAAGTTTCCCCTCACTAAGATACATTCATCCCGATCTCAGGGAAATGTTATATCACAAATAAAAATTGGATCAATTCCTATAGAACATTTTTTTGGGAACTATAAAAATAAAAGTAATTCTTTACAAAACATTTAATCCATGAAAAAGTTAGGTAAATGATTTATCACATCCCTTTACCTTGATAGCATGTTTAAAATGTAGAGTTGCAACATTTTGGGTGAATGAAACCTCTTTGGATTTTATTTTACCAAAATCCTACTTTACTAAATAGGTGCTCAAATTATCACAAATATTCTATGGCCCATGGAAAAGATATTACCATAATTCAAATGATACTCTTTTGATTATTCATGTCTTCCTCAAGCTCTTATACTTGATATTTTTTCCTCTCAACTAGAGGTTTATTTTTCCACTAAAATGGTTCTTATATTCCTTGGAATCCACCAAATAATTATAGTGTAACTCTTCACCACAATGTCATTCATGAGTATTCATGACGTGTCTACACCATCTGAGTATCCTTAGATCAAACTCCATGAGTTATGATTTACACAAACCATAATCAAAATATTCTTATGGATTCAACATCCATGTTGTTACCTCACCAATATAACATACTCATTATTGAAGAATAGTTGAAATATCTCATTCATGAACCTTTTTGCAGTCCTTATCACATGACCCTAAACCTCCTGATATGTGGTCTAAGCTTCGTAACTACAAACTGAATGATCCCTCTTGTAAAAATGTATATATTTGTAATTAACCCTATATTAAATATGTTTTCAGTAATAAATTTCCATATAATCAATATTTATGGATCCATAACCCTCCTTCTATAGTATATTATTCGTAACCTACAATATTTCACAACAATTTGAATCTCCAAATGCCTTTCCATGCCCTTGGAATAATGTATACTGGGATTCACACTACTATCTTCTTTACTATGCATGTTTAACACTAAGACATTCATATGAGACTCTATTCTATCAACCAAGTAAGTATATCCCTTTCAAAGAGGTTCTTATGATCCATGTGAGCCCCTAAAACAGCATAATGAAACTCATCACCCTATGGTGATTTGGGTGTGTCCCTCGTATATCATCCCCATGTCACTATTCATGGTTCAAAACCCATGGGTAATTATTTATATATTTTTTTGTTAAAAAATTTAAGTGTATTTTTCAACTCTAATGTTATTTCACCATACTACATACCCATTTATGAATGAATTATTAAACAAAAAAAATACCTGATTAGATACTCATCCTCCATCTTCCATGACCATACGAATGGACTGTATTCATATTCAAGGGATTATCTAATCGACTTTGAATGTGGGACCATATTTTCTTATTCTCACAAGTCTACGAGATATCATCCATAAGAATATTCACCTTGAAAATTGGTCCCCAGATTTTCATATTCCCAAACAACATTGTAATGGAACTCATCACCCTCATGATATTCAAGATCATACAAAAAATTTCTATCTCATATCAACATCGTGATTCATGATCCTTTATAAATGAACTATCTTTTTAATGTGTTCTCCATTCATGTCATGTTTTTATCATATAGTTCAATATATACGACCTTAAACTACAACAGTACATGGTCACATCTCTATGATCATATACTACATCATTATATGGTCTAAAATATATGACAAGGAAAAATATATATTCCAAGATACACGACCTTAAACAAAAAAATTATATGGTTCATGATATATGGGAATAAACTATATCATTTTTGGATCAATGATTTCCATTCTAAATCCTTATCAACTCAATGGTCCAACAAAGAAAAACTAAAAATACCTAAGGAATGCTATGCAATACTCATTATTTTGGAAACCAATAAATGGTGTTCTAGAGAAATATGTATTATGTTCTCACTGAAAATATAGTTCAAATGATCAAAGAAAAATTGATATCTAAAATAATGAAATACATGCAAACTTTTGTGGCTGAAAACCCAAAAAATTCCACCCACCAAAAATCCATTTCCATTCCTACTAAGACATCCTCACAAGAAAACTAGGAAGCTGAAAGGTAAATAATAGAAACTAATTCAATGCTTGTAGGCTCCACAATATATTCCCATTTAAAGTTGATCTATGATTGATAAGACCCTAGAGTATGAATAATATAGGGAACTCCATCTCCATGAAATAACAAAAAATTCATCCATTTTATCCAAAATTCATCATCATCTCAAACATACCCTGTATAGTTCCTTTTTAATAGTGTTTATACTAATATCCATCTATTATCCAAGGCTTGTATGATTCACTTATATCTTAATTTTCTGAATTAAGGTTGGGGTTGGCATAACATTTTAGAGAAGCTTAACATGTATCAATGGCTTATAAAAAATTACTAATACAAATACCCAAAAAAAAGAGAAAATATTTAGATAAACTCATGGAAATGAAATTGTTATATTTGTTAAATATACAAATTGAGGGAGAAATAAAAAAATATTGGAGGATCTCCTATTATTTCCCAAATAAAATGGGCCACCTAAAATTGTAAGAATCATTATATAATGTGATCATAAGACTCCTTGAGCATTACTATCCTCTTCCTCAGAGTGACAACGAATTGGTACAACTGATCTATCGATGTAGTTTCCACCTCTGAAACAAGTTTTACTGACTCTACCTTGGAAAAAATATCATATATTTCCTATTATATAATATTAATTAGATCTTAATATTTTACAAATACCATTTCCATAGCCATTAAACAATAGAGTAGAGGACCCAACTCCTATTAGACCATGTCGATCTAACTTATCATATAATAGCCATTTATTGTGAGACTATGTTTTTGTTTCACACTGGCTGGATTTGATCATGTCCTAGTTTCTATGTATTACAACTAATTTTGATATATCGCCCATTGATAATCTCAATCAGAGGCCCTTTCTTCTCTCCATATAAGTGACCACCTCCTTTAACCTAGTGTGGATTTCTCCAAAATTGAATCCACCATTGTTGAGAGATGTGAATGAGTAAAAGAGGAGGACCAATTATTCCTTAATTTCTTCAAACACCCACTCTATTATTATACTCTATATATCCACAAATTATTTCATATAATTTATTTCTAAAATTTTTCAAACACTGAACTATTAACTATGTCTCGCTTAGGAACATGAATTTTTTCTATCTATTTTAAAATATTAGGGAATTATTGTCACATACCTTAGTGTGATTGGTGTAGAAGAGGCCTATATATTAGTTACATACATGGAAAGATATCCCATGCAATAAAGATATATGACCCATGTGCATGGAGGTGTAATAGATTTCACCATCATATATAATCTAACATGGGAAGTGGTGGAGTTTTCTTCATCAACCACGTGGCTCTAATGAACATTTTATATTTGTTTCATTAATATTTTATTCTCATGAAGAGTGTTATGTACATCACCAAAATAAAGGTATTCAATAATTAGTTATGTTTCAATAGTATGACATAGGCATGATAATATACCTAGTATTAAAGGAAATACATACCCTCACATGGGGATGTTTCCATCTTAGTAAGATATATAAGAGAGTATATTACTATATTAGGAGTTTCATGGATTACACTCTCATGTGCTCAATTAAAATTCATAAGGTATTATGAACCCATATCATATAATGTGTATGAATCTACTCATACCCCAACATTATATTTCCCCTGATACTTTTCTAGAGGATGGGTTTCCCCTAGAGGGATGAGGGGTGTATCTTCCACCAATGTTTCATTTATCCCTAAAGGAAAAAAGATGATAAACTATATGATTAAATATTCTAGGATGATCTATCAAATAAATTAAAGATATAAATATGGAAAACATGATCCTTACTAGTTGATTCTGGGTAAAGATTCATTGATTAAAACCTTTCAGTCTTCATCTCCATTGTCTTCTAAACGTGAAGAACTTTGGAATGGACCATTACATGAGGTTCCAAAGGTATAACCATTAGAGGAACAAATTATTTTTCACCATTATCCAAAACTAAATCTTCTATGAGCATAATTTAAAAAGTATATCATTGATCGTCATCCTCCCATTTTCTATCTGATCTAAGCTCCCAAACTGTACCCACAAGGGCGTAAATGTTATAAGTGAGTGTCAATAAAATTTCACCAATTTCATGTAATATCTAATTAAATAAATAATAATGGTTCTACATATAATTAATCATTATGTGGTTAATGTTAAAAATTATCATACCACTTTACTAGATTAATTCTAGTGTCCCTAACATCACAAGATACTATTTTCCATGGAATTAACATTTTCAATGCCTTGGTTGTGTGATGTACATGTACTTTAGTGGAATGATTCACCATTTTGGGGTATTATAGGAATTCTGTAACATCATATGGATTTTACACATAAGAAATTTTTTATGGAGTGGGGAAAATCACAAATCCCTTTAGCTCATCCTGTTCCTATCCTAAAACCCTCCATTATTCAATGAAAAATGTCCTCCTTCTCTAGTAATTTCATTGCTATTATGTTATGGGAAATAATATCATGGATGGAGTGGCTACCCCACCAACAAAGACATTGCTATTGGGTGCCCCTCCCACTATAGCTTCATCAATCCAAACACTGCATAATGAACACATTGAATTTAAAAACATTTTTTATTTCCACGTAATATCTGGAGCTATATATTTTTTGGAATATATCTTCTTTCCACATATATAATTCTTTTGATTCTGCAAAATTCCATATAACCACACCTTTGAACTTTAATGACATCTCAATTGCCTATGACTCTTGTATAACCAGTTGTATTTTGGGTTATGATGGAATCAAGGTATGGAAATTTGATTTAGTGGGCATGAGACCCACACTAGAGGGATACAAGTTTACATGAATCTATGTCTCTTACCTTGAAAAAATCAGCTTATACTGGGGAATCACTATTAAATGCCAGTAGGATTGGATGTGATTCAGATACGAGATCATTATCTGAACACAATGTATCTACCTCCCAAATTGTCCTATAAAATACTCAAAATCGAAACTAAGTTATTGAGTTGTAGATGTGAGGATTTTTATGACATATCTTGTCTTTAATTCTAATATATAATAAAATTTTCCTCATTTTTTCCATCTCTAACACCATAATAAAGGTTCACACCCATTCTTTACCATTTTTTTGAATTGGGAATAGGTACCCACTCCAAAACATCTCCATGAAACTATCTATCGAGACAAGGAAATGAGCATTAAGGGTAACTTACCACACCCATTCATTTAAATAACTATCTTCAACCATATCCCTGTAGGAACCCTCTACCCCATTCGATTTTCATGATGGTATGACTATAGGATTCATGTCCACAGGTTCATGAATGCAGTATAACAAAATATCATAGACTACATCTTGAATGGGATTTTTACTTTTGGATAGTGGTCATTCCCAAGGGCCTTCATAGATAGATTCATCCACTAATTTTCACTAAAGTGGTGTTAATTCCACATTAACAAATATATTTATTGGAGGAGAGCTCAATTTATAATTCCCCTAAAATATGTGCACCATTGATCATTTGGACATATGAAAGATTAATTCTAACCACTCTATGAATAAAAATAAATATATTTGTTTCATACTCAATTGGATAATATGATTTAGCTTCATAAATTTGTTACATAAATTGAGGTTCTATAAAACCTAGATGGGCTCATATAATCCAAGAATATTCAATTAAATATAATTATCAATAACATTATGACACATCCGTAAAGGATAGATCAATACATTTTAAAGAATCCCCTCAAATTGAAATACCTATTGAAATACCACATAAAACTTTTAGTTGATATTGTATTTTTTGTTATCGACCATTAATGGTGGGTGTCAGGCCCTAACTCAAACAGACCGCTTCTAAATCTATCTAAAGAGGCTTAAAAACATAGTTTTCTTAGGAGTCCTCTTAGGGATGATATGACCAACATATGAGATAGCCACCCTAAATTTGTTTTGGGTCCTTCTAATCCCAGAGGGTTGTGTGTTCCCAACCTCAGTAGGTGATATTGGGGTATAATTTAAAATGAAAACCCCACATAGGTGAAACAAGTCAAATAGAGGATACCATATAATATTAGTCCACATAATTTCCATGAGATGATCATGAGGATACAACATGTCTATTTTACGGTCATATTTTACACTATTAACCCTAGATATCTTATGAACCGCTACCTTCACAACCTCCATTCATGAAGAAATTTTCTTCATGATGGAAAAATCCAATTTATATAGGAATGTGGGGGAGAATTAGAATTAATTTTGGTCAAAATAAAAATGGAACACACAACATGTGAAACATCATTCTCCTAACTCATAAAATTTCACATGATCATTTGACCATAAACAGGTCACAAAATCACATGATACTTACATTTTCATGAGATAACATAGAAAAAAATAAATCACAAAATCATATATACATTCTATTATACATGACCCACAATTCAAATAAATTTATATAATTTATTATGTAATGGGTTTATTTGATTATCTCACATGACATGGATTTTGTGAATTGATCACGTGATTGGTTCTTGTGATGTGGTTTTATAAAAAGAACTCACATGAAGGAAACATTTCACAGAGGTAGGGAAGTATGTAGCATGTTTACAGGAATCCCCTTTGTCAACAATTTACGGTGAGTTTTAAAAGAATTACAGGGGTCACATGGAGAACCAAAAAACATAATGAAACCCATGGGAATTAGGAATTAATCCATTTACACATAACCAAGTACTACTTTATTATTCTAGACATTGTTTCTTTAGGGGGGTATTGACACCCGTTAAATGAACCATTGTAAGTGGTAGTGGTTAAAATACCATATATATGAGTACCCTTTCAGTGAAGAAGTATTTAGAAAATACAATCTATTCATAGAACACATGAAATATTGAGTTCGATGTGATCATATTAGACATTAGTTCCTCTCTCAAATATTTATATGATCACCTCTATCAATAGTCTCATCCAAGTGGTTCAATGGTGAGGATGTTCATGATGAAGGGGTCTTACGGTCCTTTATCATCAATCAATTCACAACAATACATGTGATAAAATAATATTTAATGGTTCATATGACCAATTTTATATATTATGAGAGTATATCACCAAAACTATTTTTACATGACACCCTGGTGGACACACAATTGCATAATCTGTTATGGTCTATGTGACCAAGGGTTTCTATAATGGGAAAATGTTGTGGTTGTTGTTAACGACATGACTCCCAGGGAGTCATGTTATCACATAAAATCAAAAAAATCATGGAATTGACTATATGTAAGGATTCTATTAATTGAATTGTTTTTTTTAATTCTGGTTAACATACAACGCATTAAGTACGTCATAGATGACTTATGACATTACTCACATGTAGCGGATGAACTAAATCTACTTATGATTATACCATCATCTACTTTAAGATAGATTACATGGATTAAATTTTTTGGAAATACAATCAATTTTAGGGGGATCACACCTAAAAAATAAAATAGATGAAAAAAAGTAAAGGAAGAAATAATCAATCACAACCTAGAACTTTGGAGATTATGATAAATAATAAATAGATCAATATCCAAGGAAAATCTAGAGGATTAAAATAATCCTCTTTGAAATATTTAGTGAGTAGAATTGAAGGATGAGGACTTCACGGAATGGGTGAGAATTTCCTCATTACATAAAATATTTATATAGAACTTGGTCGCATAATATCATGACCCCTCAATCATAAAATCGCATGATGACAAATCCATTAAGAAAATGCATGATAATCTCTAGATCAAGAAACTATATCATGAAAATAATCTGACTTAATTCTAGTAACATGATTTTATTGACCACTATCTATATTGGGATTACATGACCTCATTTTTTATATACAATATCATCACCACCAACTACTTTTCAGGTTCTCATGACCCATGAAATTCATGTCATGACCCAACTCCCCAGAGTTCCCTGTGAACCAACTAGTATATATTGCCTCTTTATTCTAAAGGGACATCCACCAAGGTGTGTATTCGTAATATTACAATGTTTCCTAACCACATTTTGTATAATTCCCATGATTTTAGTTACCTTTTACATAAACACATGCGAGTTAGGAATTTATAAATTTCAACGACTCTGATTCCTGTTATAATCAGGATCTATAGGACACCTTTTTGATTCCCATGTTTTATATCAAATATATTTCTCTCAGAATTTTTTTACTAGACCATATTACCCATAATACTCACAATAAGTTAATGATGTTATTTCAACATATTTCTTCCAAATTACAATGTTTATTCTGAAATCGTATACCATCTCTTGAGGTACCACATCCTCTCTAGGACTCATAACCATATTCCTCCTAGGGAAATCTCAAGCTGTATTACCCAATAAAATATAATCAAATGTAATGTTCCTATTCTAAATCTTTCTCTTATTTCTCACACTGATATTGACTAACATACAATGATATATTTGTAATGATAATGTCATCATTATAAAAACAATACATCCAGTATGGGCCACCTCCTTAGGAAATCGTATTGAAAACATTTCATTTTTCACTAGAAGGTCGTTCTACCATTGGAATATCTTAGGGAATCCTCATATAAAAAACCCTTGTTTAAATCTATTTTTCTAATTCATTTATGAAATAAATTCTAATGAATTGGGAACAACATGAAATCTCATTCTTTTATTCCTAATTATTCATTGGATGCCTCTTTAAAGATCAGGCCTCATATCTCACAGTTAAATGTCCCCCAAAAATCCCAACATAATGATGTTAAATTGGAAGACTTATTTCTCTGTGTCATAATGTAAAACTGCATGACAATATCCATATTTCAGTAAATTAAATTACATTGTATGTCACTATTAGAGGAACTTAACCTGTATCAATCAACTACAAGGGATTTGAATCCCATCTCAATGAGACATGTAGGGTTCCTCGTTGATGAAAAACCCCACAATCATTACCATTCATTGTTATCCTCATTGGGTTATATTTTTCGTGAGATACTTTTGGTCCCCCACACCTAGATACACTCCCATGAGTATGTAATTAAAGTTAATTTGATCTATACTCCACACATACCATCTTTTATTAGGCCCTATTACTATATATAATCATTCCCACTGAAATGGTGGTATCTTATTTATATTTCCCATAATATCATCCCCAATGGGATATACTCCTATTAAGATTCATCTTTGCAGGGCCATACTCTTTATGAAATCAACCAATTTTCATTACATCATGGTCCCAATATGGTTAACCACAAAAGGGTCAGATATTTTTATATCCCATTTAAATAATTTCTATGAAGGTTTTATCTAGTCATCCTTAACACTCAGCATCAGAATACATGGATCATTCCTCATTCCTGACCATAAATTGTACAACCTATCCAATTATGAAACACCAAAATATATTGAATTTGATTCCTTTCACAAGGATTCATATGTTTCCCCATTATGATACAAATCTAGACACTATAAAAACATATCACGTACCATGATTATAGTAAATTATATAGTACCCTGATGTGGGTCTTTAAAACATTGTAACGAAAAAACCAACATCACCATGTAATAGTTAGTAATAAAATGCAGAACCACTTATATATAAAAATGTAATCATTTATAAAGAACCTTTGATGAATGAATATGTTCACATAAATGGGGTATCCCTGAATTTTATATTCTTTCACATTCATATAATTCAACAATGAATCATAAATTTTAGGGTAACCATTCTTATATTGGGATCGGGGAATGATTAAAAAAATGACTCAAATATATAAGGGAGTACCAAGATTGGTAATAATTCCCCACAATCGACATTGATGAGGTTGAAATCTCATCCTATAGACCAATGTGAGTTCCTATATATAATAGTTAAACAATAAAAATGGACACCTAACATTAGTAAGTATATCTCCATATCTCAATATATATATTGTACCCATCAGAAGTCTCCATTTGAAATAATAGTCACCAATATGTGAATGATTTTGAAATAATAATAATCCTCCAACAAATCATGTTTTGTGCCATATTTTGACTAGTAATTATATAATAACAGATGGGAATGGAAGAAAGAGAAAAAATATATATTAAACAATTCATTGAAAAATTTTAATAATTAATATATAATGATTAATGTTAATGACAAATGTCTAAAAAATGGGTATTAGAATATTAGAAATTTATGGTATTTATTAAGTAAAATTTAAATATGGATTTTTCATTGATTAATATTAAAAAGTATTTATATAATAAAGACATGGAGGGTGTTTATGAAACAAAAATATGGTAACGGTTTCTCATATCCAAATCCTCTCTTTCATGAATGTAATATATTGTACTCTTATTTTATATTCAATGGTGTATATACAATCCAATTGAATTAATTTATCATAATTTATATTTTAGTAATTTAAATTTAATTTCCATTTCATTCCCTCTATTTTATTATATTATGAATCACTTGTTTTTAATTTCATAAGTATTTTCATGGAACATTATATTTACATTGATTCCAGATATTTCATCTTTGACTAAGTTCTTATAATGTTTATATATTTTATCTCTTTCCTAGGTAAAACATTTGTTTTATATTTACTTTGATAAAATTTTTGTTTCCATATCAAAATCCAATTTTGACTGATTCATAAATCCTATAGTTGTATCATTTTTATTGGAAAAACTCCACCCTTGGTTTTGGGTATTAAACCATTATATCCATGTACTTGATTGAACATAATATTTTATTTATTCTTTTAAAATTAAAATATATATTCTATTTAGTAACACAAATATTTAAAATTATTATTATTCCAAATATATATTTTATATCCCTTTTATCAATGTGAGTTATTTGGAATGCCATTAAATAATATTCAAAAATATATTTTCCCTAACTTTTATAACATTTTTTATCTTCACACCATTTATACTCCAAAATTCCTTTAATTAATATGTAGGATATTTTATTGAGAATTTAATTATTAAAAAACTGTTTTCATGTCATTTTTTAATCTTTTTAATGTGAAATTCAATGTAACATATATAAATTTCTTGGACGATAATAAGAAATCACTTTTCATGACTCTTTTACATTTTTATTTATTTATTTATAATATCAATCATATATGGTTATTATGTTTCTTTATAACCCTCTAAATTCACACATGTTATGTTTCTACTTCATCATTAAATTTTGGGTACGTTTTAATGAAATTAATAACTACTTTTTATGTCATACCCTATAAAAAATTATGATACAATTTTTTTATATTTGTAAATAAAAGCAATATATTTAATAATTATGGTATTGTTTTAATTTAACAAGGATATGTATAGTTATATCATTATAATATATGAATTCTAGAAAATATATATCCCACTAATTAATTTGGAAAATTATTACAACTCAATAGTTTACTATTAGAATACTGTAGTCATCCTGCTCAACTATATTACGAGAAATGGGTAGTGATAGATAATCCACTATGTTATGAGAAATTGGTATTAATCTATAATACATAATTCTATAATTTAATTGTAATCGGTCCTTTTACTTTATTTATATGGTTGTGCATGAATCACATTTCTAATTTATTTCACCATGTTATATCACTTATGATTCCCCAAAATTATAACTTTTATAAGTTATTATTTAAAAATTATACATTAATGGCCATATGTTTGTATTACACGATCTATGATTATTTTATCATCACTTATTAAAGCCTAAGACCTTTATATCCAGGATTAGTGAAAAAACATGATGCATATTTTTTCTGAAAAGTTACTGAAATATACAGTGCTTTACAAACACTAGAAATTTTTTTCAGTAAGAATATAATAAGTAATTAAATTATATCAGTGTATTCACTAGTCTAAAATTAAATAGCTATTCAGATTCACTGAATATTTATCATTAATTGAAGATAACCCCTTTTTAATTCTTACTAAGCCTATAAGAAAAATTAAAATATTGTGTGAACATAAAATTTCTCAATAAGGGGTTTTAAAAGAAATGAAATATCCCATTATAAATACAATGAAATATACATTTTAGAAAATTTTCTTATAAAAATTTAAATTTAATGTAAAACCATTTGTTATAATAAATAATTTTAAAATAAATATATAACTTCGGTATTTAAAAATAACAATAATAAATATTGGTCAAAACAATTGAATGTATAGTTTTTTTTGGAAAAATATACTTTTTAGAGCTATTAAAAATGAAAATCACTTTTAAAACCCATTTTATTTTAAAAAAATAATTAGATTTTTAAAATAATTAGATATCTCTGAAAAAATTTAGAAATCATTTTGGAAATAACAAATGTCATATACTATATAATGATAACTAGAAAACCATATGAAATAATTAAGGAAAATAATAGTTTCACAAATAGGACAATGCACCCTTGAGGCTATAGGATCAACCATTTAATCATCAACTCATTTGATACCTATGTACAAAGATTTATTTTAAGAAATATGTTTTTCTATCTCGACTTTTCTCATTCATAATCCATTAAAAACCATTCAATAAATAAATAAATTATTTTCAAAGTATATAATTATTTTTATAATAATTAAATATTTTGTAAAATATCTCTTTCGGAAAACCTCTTAATAGTTTGGAGAAATCAATAAGGTCAGATGAAACTCATTAGTTCAAGTCATATTTCATAAACAATTGGATAATCAAATGGAAAAATATAATTTTCATTAATAATAATGGAACGTTTTTTTGATACATAGTGCATGGACATACCTATACATATGTGAAACACAAATAATTTATAAAATATATGTTATGTATACAGTGATCCCTTTAAAATTTCAAATATTTTTAAAATTATTTGTATAATAATAGAATAATCAATTTTCTCTAAGAAATTATTGTTTTTATACATATAATAAGTGATTCAGAAAACAATTATGATCTAAAAATTTATAAATGGATGACCCCTTTCTAAAATAAAAATGATAGAAAAATATAATTTTTAAATTGGGAATTTTAAAATAACAAATTTTCCATAGAAATAATGGTTCTGAATGATACTTAAAAGCTTGATAAGAAAATATATATTTTCCATTAAATATTTTTTTTATAAAATATTATAATATATAATAAATTATAACTTTGAAAAAAATAATTTTTAATTTTATGTTGTTAAATTTTTATTGTATGAAATTTTATTTTAAAACAAATTACCCTTAATAAATGTTAAGATTTTATTTTTTTAAATAAAATTGTTTTCAAAATTAATTTTAATAATATTATGTTATGTGGGGTTTTAAAAAATAATTGACTATGTTAATTTCAATATAAAAAGAATATATTTTTGAAGTTAATATTTTTATGGAATTTTAAAAAAGAAAAATCCACACATATAAAGGTTTTGAAGACAATAAAATTAATTTACAAAAAATAAATAGTGCATTGAAAACATAATTTACCAAACTAATTAAAATTATCTATGAATAATACATAATAATATAATTTTTAAAACCTGATTTGAAAATAAAAAAATCCCTTCAGGAAATAAAATGGAAATGAAATGATACACCCTTAAAAGGGGTTTTATAAAAATTAATATTATTCATTGATAAAATAATTTTATAAAATAATAAAATCTCACAAAAAACATCATAGGCATAAAAATTGATGCTTCTAAATGATAAAATTCCCTTTCCATAAAGTCTTCTAGGTCAAGATGGATCACGACATTTGTATTATCCACTTTTAGTGTGAGGGATTTAAAGAAATATAAATAAGGAGAGGGAGAATGATAGGATTTGGACTTGGGGGATATGTACTAGGATAAAGAAGAATAATTGTTTTATATAATAGACTTATATAACCATATGTATATTTATTATTTGAATAATATGACAGACAATTTTTGTGTACATATATATATCATTTAATTCTGTCTTCATCGTAATTATCCATTTAAAAATATTAAGGGAGATATTGACCATTAATGACCATTGAGTTAATGTTCCAGAGGGTTTGGATATTAAATAGTCAGATAGAGAGTGTGTATATATATATTTACATATAATCATCATTACTTCAGGTGCATGTGATGGAGTAAGATGATGGTGAAATTTAAATTTTAATCCAATTACATGTATATTTCAACCCAATTTTAGATTGATTAAGATAGAAATATAAATATATTTACATACTTTTTATTTTAAAATGATTCATCAAGCGTCATTAATATGTTTTAGATTATATAAATTTAATAATTCCATTAAGTTGGTTTTAGTGAATGTTTTTATCGCACTGTAATTATTTTATCATTAATCTGGGACAAATGTTCATCATGGTTGATAATAGTGTTAGAGAAGGGAATAAAAATGATTTCAGAGGTTTATCTAGTGTTGATATATGTTGAAGATGATGTCAGAGTTGACCAGACAAACAATATCATATTTATTGAATAAATTTTTTTAGTTATGTTCTTAGGGTGCATGAATAGAGTCAAATAACACTTTTCCAACATTAAAAATTAATATATCTTTTGGACACTTAATATATAATGTCATTTAACTACATGATAAATCTAACAGTGGGTTTACGAACCCATAATACATATTACAAAAATTCCCCTCTCACTACCATGTAAAACCACATCGTCGAACTGTCCACTAAGAATGTCAGTTGTATGTTTCAGGAATAATTCAGGGGAGAAATAGAAACCCAAATCCTCTCACATGCTACATTTGGTTGGTCATGGTCAACTATCCAACACATGTGGTGGACCCCTACAGTACCACAAGAGTGTGTTTAAGGGGGACACCTAATTAACTACGGGTTGGACAGATTTTTAAATAAGTATTTTTTAATATTAATTTCTAAAATATAATTGTATATTATTATGTTCAATTCAAAATTACATTTCTTATAAGTTAATAATTAAATTAACTCATCAAATTATATATTTTTTTAAAAAAATTAACATAAATTTTAAATATTACATGTTAATATTAATAGAAATATTAAAATAAAATTTTATAAAGAATATATTAAAATAAATTTCTGACCAAACATAGTATTAAACAATTTTTTAACAAAAAATAATTTTTGTAATTCACTTTTAACAATAATTTATTTAATATTTTCTAGAAGGGATTTTCTAAAAAATTTACCATATAAATAAATATACCTACATTTAATTATAATTTACACTATAAAAATTATTTTTTCTTCAAAATTATATTATCTTTAAAACATATAAAATTAAAAATATGTGTCTGATAAAATAAAAATAAAAAAATAATATAAAGAATCATATCCTTTTAAAATTATTAACTTTAATATAATTTAGCTTGATTTAAAAAAAATTAATTTAATGAATGTTTAAGTACTAACTTTAAAAAATTCATTAATTAAAATACTATTTTGAGAAAAAATGAATATAATATTTTATATTTTAAATATTTTAAACAATTATTAATCAAAACATATATATATTAATGAAAATCCACTAGTTTCAAAAACAATTATATTAAATCATTTTATATGTTGATTTAATTTTTAATAAAACATATTGATTAAACATTATTTAAATGATGAATATATTAAATTATTAGAATGTAACATTCTATCTCCCTTAAATGAATTTCTCCCTCACAATTATTTCATTAGGTTTAATAAAAATTATGAATTTCCACATAAAGAATTTGGAAGCCTAGAATTACTGAAATTGGATTATAATTATTAATAACCTTGATTTTTATTTTTAGATCCTTAGAATAATAACTATAGTTCTTATGTTTCCCACAATGAAAAATATAATAATATTAATTTTTTTTAAATTCATCCTCTAATACTAATTATGATAGCCCTAGACTCACACTTCCTGATAAAGTGGAAAAACATGCTATATATTTTTTTTAATGTAACTAAAATATATAGTCCTTTACATTCTTGAAGACAATTTTCAGTAAAGTTTTTTTAGGATTTTGTAATATCCTTACAATATCTCACAATTTACACAATTTAAAAACTATATAACTATTTGTTTTTTCTCACGTTATCACAATATTGAAACCAAACACCCTTTGAATATATCATATGCATGGAAAAACATTATAAATAATAGGGAGAGCATAAAATTTCCCAGTAAGATGTTTTAAAACAAGTGAAAAATTGTTTTATGAATACTATGTTAATTAAAATTTAAAAATATTGCTTTAAAAAATTCATTAAAAAATTTTAACATTATATTAAAAAATTTGATATAATATCTTATTTTCCAAAAATGTACAACTAGTTTTTTTTAATGAAACCATTAAAAATATTAATAAAATACCATGAAAATAAAATTATATTTGAAAAATATACTTTTAAATGTAATTACAAATACTTATCACTTTGAAAATGCATTTTATTTCAAAAAAATAACCATTGAAAATTTGTGGATTTCTCTTTGAAAACATTTAAAAACATTTTAAAATAACTATTTTGAAATAAAGAATAATTATACATGGGTAAAAATAATAAATACTAGAGACCAATTGTAGTATTATTTGAAGGAAAATGACTTCCTGAGGTCATGGAGTCACCATATTACTTATAACCTAATTTGATACCCTACTAAAGTGTATTATTTGAGTATTAAATAGTTTTTTTATATCTCTTACATTATCTGTTTAAAATATTTAAATACATATAGAATTTATTTTCTATGTGTAAAATAATTTATCATATCCTTTACATCTTTTGTAAAATATTTTTTACATAAAAAGGAAAAAAATAGAAGAAATATATAATGTTAGAAGAAATTCATAAATTCAATAAAGATTTTATAAACACATTGGATGTAAAACATTACATTCAATTAATATTCATGGAATATTTTTGACCTAAATAGTGCATGGTGATATATATACACATGGGAAACATCAATAATTTTAAATAGATATATTAAGCATAAAATTGAATCTCTATCATCTCATAACATTTTCAAAATTCTTGGAATAATAATAGAAAAATAACATTTCTCCCTTAAATTTGGTGATAATATCAATAAAATATGGGCTTATTAAAAAAATATGAATTTAAATTCATAAACAAAAATACCCTTGTAATTTAAAATTTACAAAAAATATAAATTTTAAAATGTTATTTTTAAAATAATTAATTTCCATCATATATATGGGTTTTGGAATAAAATTAAAATCATGATATAAAAATTGAGATTTCCCCTTATATATAATTTTTAAACAAAACTATGACCTGCAAACATTTATAACATTTCAAAATTGGGGTTTATATAAGAAAAAAGATACAATTTTCTTCTAAAGAATGAATGATGTAATTAAATAACAATTAAAAAACATAATAAACTTTGATTGTATAAATAATGACATTTTCAAAAATAGTATTAATAATCATTACATATATAGGGGTTTTATAAAATAATTAAAGAAAACAGTATTTTTTATAAAAATGTTTTATGAAATAATATTTCCACAGAATTTTAGAAAATATAATTCCCATTACTAAAAGGTTTTGAAAACCATAAAAATACTTTGAATAAAATAAATATATCACCAAAAATAAAATATCCCGTACTAATTGAAATTAACCATTTATAATATATAAAATTTAATTTATAAAACATGAAATGGAAATAAAAAATTCAATTGTATACATAAAATAGAAAATAAATACTAATCCCTTATAAGGTTTTTTGGAAATATAAGACTTGTCCTTTTAAAAAATAATTTTACAAAAAAATACCTTTCCAGATGATGGAATCATAGATAGAATAATAGGGGTTTGAATATAATTAAATTTCATAACCATAATTAATTTTTGATCATGATGGATTCTAGAAGTGGTATAACTCCTTTTAGTGTTAGGGAAGGATGGAAATACATGTACAGATTTGGAGATTGAGGGGTTTTGTTCATGGGGGATCTTTCATTGGAGATTGATGATGGATACCTTTATATAGGAAATCTACAGAACTGTATATATATATATCCCTATGTGTGTGTGTCTGTATTTGATATTAGAATAAGATCCTAGTATGTTTATGTGTGTGTGTGTGTGTATATATATATATATAATTCACTATTTTCCTTACTGTATAAATACACTACCCAAGATAAAAAAAGATATCAATCTTTAATAACCATGAAAATCATGTTCCATAGAGTTTATATGTCAGATGTTGTGATGGTGAATATATATATATATATATGTATATATATATATGATTTTAGTTTCTTCTCATGAAATGAAATAAGGATGAAGAAGAAGTAATTTTAATCATCTTCCTCTTGCACACATGCATAAAACTAGTCTAAAATCTATCAAGAGAGTAATATATATATATATATATAGAGTTAGTTAGTTAGTTCAGAATGATTCATTGCGGTACATTAAGTAGCATCATATGATATATATTATTACTAAATAATGATGTATTTCAGTAATTTTTTAATAATTACAATGATTATTTTATGATCAAGCATGGAAAAAATTTCTCTGTGTTTGATAAAAGTTCTTAAGAAGGGAAGATAAATGAATTTTTGGGTTTTCCTTATGTATATTGAGTTTCAGAAAGACATAAGAGTTGATCAGATGATTGAGATATTTTTTATTTAATATAATATGTTAAAATAGGTTTTTATCAATCTCATCAATGGTGTATTAGAGTTCTTTTCCCCCATTGAACATTAATTCGATCAAGTAATTCATAATAAATCCATGTTTACCCCCACTCAATCGATGTGGTAGGGGGGTTCAAACCCTGAACAAAACTCAAACCCATGATCATCTCATAACCATGCTATCCTTCATGGTGTCAGGGTGTTCTAATTAACCGCTATTAATGCATCATGCTCGATCTGAGTGTGTTATGCACACCTAAATCATCAACTATGCCACTTTGGGATAGTCAGTGTCAAAAGCCTCCCACATGTGGTTGAACCCTAAAGCCCTATAAGATTGTGGTTGTTGTGGACCACTATTTGGATATAGGTTTCAAATTTTTTTATGAATTATGTTTTAAAATAACATTCTAAAATAAAAAAATATACAACTAAGTTACTATTGAAATTACTTTTCTCCAAAGATAATAGTTAAATTATCTCATAAATATGATATATACTTTAAAATATATATATAAATTATTTATATGATTTATTATTATTATTATTATTATTATTAATCTTAACATAATATTAGAGAACTTATATATTAAATTAATTTTTTTTTCTGAAAATAGTATTAAATAATTTTTTACAAGATTCATTAAAATTATTCACATAAAACATTAATTTACAAAATATTTTAGAAAAATAATTTATTATATATTTAAAATAAATAATTAAATAAATTTACGTTAATATATAATTTATACCATCAAGTATAGTACTTGTAGAAAATTAGTATTTTACTAAAAACAAAAAATATTGAAAACATTATTTTGAAAAATATAAATATAAAAATAGAATAAAATAATGAATCAATTATTTTTGGAAATATCAACATAATTATATATTATCTTTATTTAAGAATATTTATTTATTTAATGAATATTGAAATATTTTCATTAAAAAATTCATGAAAATGAATATTTTTCACGACCCCCTCCCCACAAAGTGTACCCCTCCTAGGCCGGTAATGTGATAAAGGAGATAATGACCCCACGAGTCCTACCATCAGTAGGCCCTGGGTTGGAGACTAGCACTGAGGGTATAGTAAACACATAGATGGGAGGAATTACCCACTAAGAGAACACATGCGGAAGAGAGTGATAAGATAGACACCAACAAACTCCAAATCAGAATGAAATATAAAAGAAAAACCAAGTTCACATATGTAATGTCATGCGAAACTACTACAACTCGAAGGGGAAAAATTCAAGTACATAAAATAAAGTAAAAACAGCAACAACCACAATCCCAAATAGCTCATGCTACCCTAAGAATGTAGAAACTAGCTTTACCTCCAACCTGATCTATGTGACCTGAAAAAAAGTTTATGTATACATTTGATGAGTATAACAGTATACTCAGTAGGATCCTCCCCGAAGCCTCTCGTGAAAAAGTAAATAAAGCATGCTAAAAAACAGTGACCAAATAGTGAAACTAACTCGTAACATAAACTGGAATACTATGTTCCCAAACTCACCATGGCTACTCTCACCAAGTAATGCATGTAAGAGTATATAATATTATAATGAATATCAAGGGTACCCCGCTACTACTTCCCCACGAGTTTTCTGCTTTTCCCCAACATCGCACGTCCTAAGCATCTCTCTCCATAAGGCTTGCCCGCAGACACTTGGGCGAAGCACCACAACATGCACCTCATGTAACCAAACCACCACATCCTCACAAGAATATAACCACGTAGTTTATGGGATCCAAAACAGCTCGCATAATATGTATCATACATCGGGTATTATACCTTAAGCCATTAAATCCCTCTACATACATATATGGGAAAAAACACAGTTCCTACCAGCACATGTAACTACCAAGAGAAGAGAGTGGTGCCAAAGGGGGTAGTCATCCATCCATCCTCCCACCGAAATGTTGGGGAAAACACCCCCGGGGCTCAAAATCCATAGGGTGTAAGTTGACCTAACAGATGGGGTAGAGTAGAGTATAGAAACAGAAAAAGTAAAAATTATACTACATCTCATAACCACACTATGGGCATAACCAAGTCTTAGAATCAACTACATCTAAATTTTCTAGGACTCCTGGCTACTACTTCTAAGACTAGGTATCCTATAAGCACACAACCATTTAAATAGCTTAATTGAATTGCTTTATTCCCTTTTTTTCAGTTACACTTTATGTTAATTAAATCATTAAACATTAATTAACCATTGACATTTTTACATTATAGTTCATTAGAAAAACACCCAGAGTCCAATGTCCTAAAATTTTTACCTCAACATTTCATTCTAGAAAGATCCAAACCCATGGGTTTATATAATTTACTCAATGAATTATTTACAACATTACATTTCCATATTCCCATGTATTCTAGAAAAACATTCTATGCTGCTAAAGACAAGGGCGCTCAACATGGTGATTAGATGAACTACCCGTTGAGTATTTTCCACCTATATAAAGTGCGTAGAACCACACTCCCTTGAGAATATATACACAAAAATCACGTGGCATACCCCACTCTTCTTCTCCCCTTTTGGAAGAAAGTTAAGCAATATCAGCTGTGTTGAGCATTGGGGAAAGTAAATTAGATAACCAAAAAAAGAAACATCAAGCTTCCAAACATTCACATCCAACACATTCCACCATATAAGGTGTCCTCTATGACACCCACATGCATAAAGCGATGCATCTCGCAACTCTAGGTGTTATCTACAACCACAAACAATAAGCATCCCTACCCCCACATATGACAACAGCCTTTTAGGCTCACAAAACAACACAAGAAGATGCAAAACATCCAACATATCAATTGGTCTTTTGGCCCTTAAACAAGCAAGAGGGTAACACAATACCATATAATGAATTATCTTTTATCAAATAACCAGTTCTTTAATCCATATTGGATTAACTGATATATTTTTTGTAGGTTCTAAATTCAGGAAACCAAATCAGTAAGCTATCATAAATAATTAAGCATGCTTACTACACCAATTTAATTAACATCAAATTACAACAAGAGGATCTATATTCATTTACATGCCTCTTTATCTTTATCCAAACAATTATCTATAAATTCAGGCTTTAGGTTCTTTACCAATTTCAATCGAGAATGAAATAATTAATCAAGGAAGCATAGATATCTCACTATCTAGAAAACCAAGAGGCAATAACCTATGATCGATCTCAATTTATTTATCTAGTTCAAATATTTATTATGCCAATTTATTTTTGATCCAGTGGGATAAAACATGCTAACTCTATAGTTTCATGTAACATAAAAGAGAAGAAATGAATCCCCTACCTAAAATAGTTATTGACTTTTTTTATATGAGAACGAGCCACACAACGGGTTACGATCTCCTTCCCCCATGACAACTGTATCCACCCGAGGATGCAGAGACACCACCACACTGGTCAACACCCAATAAAAGTCCATTAGAAATAAGGAAATAGCATTTCATAAAAGGGAGAGGGGAAACAGGAAGAGATGAACCCAAAATAATGACGATAGAACATACCTTATATCGAATACTGATTGATATTTCTTGGTTGCTTAAAAAAAGAGCAGAACAAATCCTAGGGGGAAATTTTGGTTGCACAACTCCTACAAAAAGGAATGGGATTTTTGAGTGTCTCAGACATGAGAACAAGGAGGGAGAACTAGGGAGGAAGATATATCATCCCTTTAGAGGATTTAATAGAGTAGTGGTTTAGGATATGCTAGATTATCCATTAAAGGAGGATTGCATTAAAGCACGCAGTTTTACTATGTAGAAAGAACACATCTCGAGCCTTAGGAGAAAATAATATAGGAGTTATGACCTCTGAATCATCTTTAGAGTCCTTAAATTAAGGCTTAAATGCATTTTTCCTTAAAGGAAATGTCAAAGGGGTGAAACTGTAGGAAGCCAGAAACACTATTCCGGAACAGGAAATTTGGAAAAGGAAATAAAGGGTTTCCGATGGACCTCACCATTTTGGAAACCTTGTTCACAAACTCAAAACATGGCAATGAAAATTTTGGTTACCGATGGATATCAACATTCAAGAAACACTGTTCACAAACTCCAAATCTATCAAAGGAAATAGAGGTTACCGATAGATCTCACCATTCTAGAAACATTGTTTATGTACTCAAAATTTGGTAAATGAAATAGAGGTTTTGGATGGACATCACCATTCTGGAAACACAATTCAAAAACACAAAATTTTGGCAAAGGAAATAGAGATTATCGATGGACCTCACCGTTCTAGGCACACTATTCACGTACTAAAAATTTGGAAATGGAAATAGAGGCTACCTATGGTCCTCACTGTTCTGGAAACACTTTTCATGAACTCAAAGGTTTTCAAAGTAAATAGAGGTTACTGATGCACCTCCCCATTTTGGAAACACTGTTCACGAACTCAAAATTTGTTAAATGAAATAGAGGTTACCGATGGACCTCACCGTTCTTGAAACACAATTCACGAAATCAAAATTAGGAAAAGGAAATAAAGGACGCCGATGGAACCTCACCATTACACTATTCACATGAGGTTACTAATGACATTATTCACAAAAGGTCACCATTGACACTATTCACATAAGGTCACTGATGTCACTATTCACATAAGGTTACTGTTACACTATTCAGATAAGGTTACCGATGACTCTGTTCATTGAAGGTCACTGATGACACTGTTCACATAAGGTCACTGATGTCACTGTTCAAATAATGTCACTGTTGAACTATTTATATAAGGATACCGATGAAACTCTTCAAAGAAGGTCATCGATGACACTGTTCACAGAATGTTACGGATACACTATTCACAACGGTCTACCGTTAGAACTACTCACTGATGGAACTATTCATAGATAGTTACCAATGAACTATTCACAATGGTCTACCATTGGAACTATTCCAGGAATGTTACCAAGGAACTATTCACAACGGTCTACCATTGGAACTATTCACAGATAGAACTGTTCATAGAAGAGGAAATTTGTCAATGTGTTGGGGATATGTCACCTTGACCTCCCGAAACAGCACATACACCTGATTTTTACAAAGGAATAGACTAGAGAGGTCCGAGCCATTATATCAGATACCTTTCAAAACATTCACTTCCTTGAGAATTCAAAACCCACCTAAAGGGAAAATGAGACGGGGTCCAAACAACCACCCAACGGGATACCTCTGTAAAGAGAGAAAGCCATAGAAAGTAACAAAAGAAATCCATATTATAAACATTAATGGTCGAAAACCACAAAGACTACATCAATACATGAAAAGTGTTAAACATGAAAAAACTCAGGGTACTGAGCACGTATATGTGACTCATGTTCCCAGGTAATACCCTCTGTGCCACTGTGTCTCCACAAGACATGAACCAAGGGGATAGAACACTCGTGCAAAATCTTCTCTTTTCATTCTGGGATCTTCATAGGTATCTCCTCAACGGTCACATCATCATCAACATTGATTTCTCCCCAATCGATGACGTGAGAGGCACATGAAGATAATAAAGGAGCTGTGATACACCGAAAACATCATGTATCCGACTCAATTGTGGGGGATGTGCTACTCTATACGCCACATATCAACCATGAGAATACACCGTGAAAGGCCCAACAAACTGGGGAGAAAGTTTACTCCCATTACCAAACCTTCACTACCTAGGATGAGGAGTCACCTTTAGAAACATGTGATCCCCAACATCAATCCCAAAGGGTCTCCTCCTTTGATCAGCATATGATTTTTTATGATCTTGTGTTGTCTTCATCCACTCACAAATCACATGAACCATCTCTGTTGTATTCTGCACAAATTACGGTCCGGGAATTGTAGCCTCTCCAACCCCAGTCTAGAACAATGGAGAACAGAAATGTCGGTCATACATGCCTTTAAATGGAACCATACCGATGGTGGAGTGAATACTATTATTGTAAGAAATCTTCACCAAGGGTATGTGCCTCATCCATGAAAATCCACAATCTATGACACAAGAGCGTAACATGTATTTATAATTCTGGATGGTTCGCTTTATCTGACCATCCGTTTGAGGATGAAAAGTAGTGTAAAGACATAGCTAAGAACCAAAAGCAAGATGGAGACCTCTCCACACCCTAGATGTAAAATGTGGATCAAGATGGGAAATGAATATCCTTGGGACTCCATGAAGTCTCAAAACCACCTCTAGATACTTCTTCAACAAACAATCAACTTAGGTTGACTCCTTAATTGCTATGAAGTGGGATGATTTTGTTAAATGATCTACTACCACCCAAATATCATCATGTTCTCCTTGATCTCGAGGTAAACTAGTGACAAATCCCATTGAGATGTCCTCCCACTTCCACTAAGGAATATCAAATGGTTGGAGTAGACCACATTGAACATAGTGTATGACCTTCACCTTCTGGAAAACAAAACATCGAGACAAAAACTCTGCAACCGCACTTTTCAGCCCAGGCCACTAAAACTGGCTCCTCAAGGTTCGATACATCTTTGTCACGCTAGGATGGACCGCTAAAGGAGAACTATAGAACACTCTGATAACTATCTCTTGCATCGTCAAAGGAACAAATATCCTTCCATGATACAAAACTTGGTGTTGTTTATCCTTAGACAAACCATGAAGGGCCTCACCACAAACAACACGGTCTCTCCATACCTCTACCCCTAGACCCCCCAACTATGACTCTTCCACCTTCTGAACCAGAGATAACTGCACCGTCATCTAGAAAAGGACACCACTTCCCCCAGCTTCTCCCATATCAAGATGTAACGCTGAAAGTTCTTCCATTACACTCTAAGAGTCACCAGATTCATGCACTGCATCACTACCTGACTTCTGACTCAATGCATATGCTACAACATTCCCCTTTCCATGTGTATACTACAATTCAATGTCATATTCCATATAAGAACTCCATCCACCAACGCTGTCATAATTCAATTCATGGTGGGATAAAACATACCTAAGGCTCTTATGATTGGTGAAAACCAAAAAGTGCTCACTAATGAGGTAATGTCTCCACAACTTCCAAGCACACACTACAGCTGCCAACTCAAGATCGTGGGTGGCATAATTACATTCATAGTGACGTAAATACTGAGACCCATAAGAAAAAACCAATCTCTGCTACATCATTACACCACCTATCCCAAGATGCGAAGCATCAAAGAAAACATCAAACTGAACTCCCGCTACTGGAAGACCAATAAGTAGAGCACTTACTAACTTCTCCTTTAGATACTCGAAAGCTACCTGACACTGATCAGTCCATATGGACACCTAATCCCTCCTAGTCAAAGTTGTTGGATGAGTCGAAACTTGAGCGAAATCATCTAAGAACCTCATGTATTAACCTTCGAGATGAAGGAATCTTCGCACCTCGGCCACAGTCATGGGGGAAGCACAAGACCAAACCACTTCTATCTTCAATGGATCCACAGCTACTCCCTGTTGGGAGACCCCATTCCCTAATAAAAAGACTTCTTGAGCACAAAACTCACACTTTAAAAAATTATCAAACAAATGATGTTGACCCTGAACTCCCAAAATGTTGTGTAGATGCCATGCATGCTCTTCTTCAGATGATGAGTACACAAGGATGTAGTTGATGAAAACCAAAAAAACATGTCCGAAAACTCATAGAACACAATGTTTATCAATACCATGATCACAGATGGATCATTTATCATGCCAAATGACATTACAGTGAACTCATAATGGCCATGATGACAATAGAAAGTAGTCTTCGGGATATCCTCATCCTTTACATGAATCTGATGATATTCTGACCGTAAGAAAATCTTTGAGAACCAACTTACACCCTTAAACTGATCAGATAAATTATCAATCTGTGGAAGAGGATAGTGATTAAGTATTGTCACTTTATTCAAGAAATTATAATCGACACACAACTGCAAACTTCTGTCAGGATTCTTCATGAATAAAACTAGTGTACCCCACGGTGACACACTCTGCTGAACAAAACCACACTGTAAAAGACCATTAAGTTCTATAAGTAGCTCTCGTAACTCCGAATGGGCCATCTTATATGGAGACATAGAGATAGGAGACAGTCTTAATTTTAGCTCAATCCCAATCACAATCTCTCATTTAGGGGGTAATGCTGCAACCTCTTTTAGAAAGACATCAGAGTATTCTTCTATTACCCTAAGAAACACCAGCTGCAGAACCTCTGAAGAACTCAACATTGTCTCATCCACCAGGGATGATAAGGAAGGAACACACCTATGAACCATTCGAGGATCTTTCCCGCCAACAAACACCACCATCTCTCCATCCGCATAGAAGAGAATGACTTTCTTCCTGAATAAATCCATGATGTCCTACATCGAATACAACCAATCCATGTCGAGGATGACATCATATGGTTGTATTCGTAAACATAGAAAATATCCCCAAGAGTGGTGCTACCCCAACACTGGCTCAGAGTCTCTACATATTTCAAACAAGCCATCTCGTCCTCCAACCACCGTAGTCAACGCCAAGGTCACTGGAAGCCTCTCAAACTTAAGACCCAATATATGGACAAGGTTCGGTGAATTGAAGGATTGTGTCACTCCTGAATGAAACAAGGGAGACACCATGGTATAAAACAATTAAAGGGTACCTCGAACGACGTCAGGCTTGCCTGGTGATGGAAATTCTAAAGCATGAATCTAACCACGACCTCTTCCATGACCTCTCTGACCCTGATGACAACCACTGCCACAACCGCGCTATGCTCTATGAGGATGGGGAGCGTCACGGGGCTTTCCGATGCCTACCCCATCTACACTCTGCTAATCTAATGTCGGTGCAACTTGTTGGTGCTACCTCTACTAGAACCGCCTCAACATAGGGACCTGGAGAAGAACACCTGGTGAACGATGACAACTCTGAAAGTTCGGTCACTATCACTACCGATGACCTCCACCACCAGAAAAAAAGCGTCTGATCCTTTGGAATAGGCCTGAGATCCGGTGCCCCCAGAGAAACGAGATGCGTAGGGCTGGGACCTTCCCCCGATAGAACAGAAACTCTTCTCCCTTGAAAACTGGGAACCCCATACCATATCTCTTCTTCGTGAGGATAATGTCGACTCCCCTCTCATGATTATTATGTTCTGGACAATGTCCTCTCGATGAACTCTGCCCTTTACAGCACCTCCAGATATGTCTTCTGCATAAATGGGGCGACCTGGCACTGGATTTCTGGACATAAATTCTGCTCAAAATGCCTTGTCTTGGCCTCCTCATATGGAAACTGGTCTGAAGCATATCATAAAAGGTTTTTGAAATGGATTCCAAACTCTCACACACTAGAGCTCCCCTGTCGAAGGGTAAAAGGCTCCTAGAAACTAGAAGCTTTCATGGATGAAGAAAGAAACTCGACTCGAAACATGTCTCAAAACTCCTCCCATGAGATCGTTGGCTCCTCATGATCCTTGAGGAACAAGAACCACCACTTCCTTGCTGTTCCACAAAACATCTTCACAACCAAGGACAGCCAGTGCTCCTTCCGAGCACGGACGAACTGAATCCTATATTAACCTCTTCAAAACAGTCTTCTGGGATTGAATCTATAATAGATCCCTCATACTTCTATAGACTCTAGCGCTGAAACTCTCAGAGTTTCCTCCTACAAGTGTCTCCGTCATCAACCTCCACCTGGCGGCGATCTGCTGGCACAACCTGCTGGACGTCTTTTATGTGATCCGGATGAAGACGTCGACATAGAGATAGACCTGAAAAATATAAAATAGTTAGAGCTCCTAAACCTATAATATGGATGACTCAACATTAATTAATTAATTTTATTCTTTTATTAATTTTAGGTTGACCTATCCCAAGGTCTACACCTTCAAACACAGGCACAAAGAAGAATGATGCATGATCCTTTCTTAGGACTCTACCTTGCAACTAGTGTCACCTAACTTAGTAGCCATTGTAAACTTAGTGGTCCGTACATCAGATCATAGGGGGCCCTAAATGCCTACGTCTTATCTGGTCTCTATTGTTTAGGTAAATTGCTAAAATTGACTGCCAATGTTTCCCTACCAACCCATGAAACATCACATATGACTAACTCCAAACTCCATCCTATCCATCAACGTCCCTTTGATACCACTCTATCACGACCCCCTCCCCACATTGTGTACCACTAATGGGCTGACAATGAGATAAGGGAGATAATGACCCCCCGAGTCCCGCCTCCAATAGGCCCTGGGTAGGCGACTAGCACCGAGGGTATTGTAAACACACAGATGGGAAGCATTACCCTCTAAGAGAACACATGCGGAGGAGAGATATAAGATAGACACCAACTCCAAATCAGACAAAAATATAAAAGAAAACCCATGTGCACAAATGTAATGTCATGAAAAACTACTACAAATATGAAGGGAAAACTGCAGGTAACCAAAAGAAAGTAAAAACAGCAGCAACCACATGCCCGAACTTCTCCTACAACCCCAAGCTCGTAGAAACCAGCTTGATCTCTAACTTGATCCAAGAGACCTAAAAAATAGTTTATATATACATAGGGTGAGTATAATGGTACTCAGTAGGATCCTCCTTGAATCTACTCGTGAAAAAATAATTAAAGAATGCTAAACCCCCGTAAACAATAAGTTAAACTAACTCATCACCTAAACAGGTATACTAAGTTCCCAACCTCACCATGGATACTCTCACTAAGTGAATCATACAAGAGTATATAATATAATAAAGAATATCAAGGTTACCCTACCACTACTTTCCCACTACTTTGTCATTTTTACCCATTGTCACATGCCCTATGAATCTCTCTCCAAAATGGCTTTCCCGCAGACACCTGGGCGAAGCCCCAAAACATGAACCTCTGGAAACCAAACCAAAACGTCTATACAAGAATGTAACCTGGTAGTTTCTGGGAGCCACCACTACTCGAATAACATGTTTCATACGTCGGGTATTATACCTCAATCCATTAAAACTAAAAAACTGAGTGAGGATCCTCAATCCATCAGAGCCTATACACGTTACACCTATAATAGTCCATAAGATACTATATGCAGAATATATATGTGTGTGAATAACCACAAGCCATAATATCCATCTACACACGTATATGGGGAAAACTGACCTTTGTTCCTTCGAGCATAAGTAACTACCAAGAGAAGAGATTAGGGCCAAAGGGGGTAGTCATACATCCATCCTCCCACTATAATGATGGGGAAAACACACCCCCCCGGGCTCAGAATCCCCGGGGCGTCAGTTTCCCAAACTGGCGGGATGGAGTAACGTATAGAAACACTAAAAGTATAGAATATACTATATCTCACAACCACACTATGGGCATAACATAGTCTTAGACTCAAATGCAGCTAACGTCTCTCAGAATCCCAGGTTCCACTTCTAAGACAAGGTATCCTATAAGCACCCAACCATTTAAAGATCTTATTTGCATTACTTCATGCCCTTTTTCAGTTCCACTTTATGTTAATTAATCATTTAATCATTAACTAACCATTAACAATTTCACATTATATTTCATTAGTATAACACCCAAATTCCACAGTCCCTTTAAAATTGTAACCTCAACATTTCGTTCCAGCAAGCTCCAACCCCATGGGTTAACATCATTTATTCAATTATTTATTTACAGAAATACTTTCCCATATTCCTAGGTATTCTAGATAGACATTTTATACTGATAAACACAGGTGGGATCAACACAGTGAGTATATGAACTACCCGTTGAGTCTTTTCCAACTATATATATCCAGAGGGTAGACCCATCCTCCCTTGAGAAGCTAGAAACAGAAAGCATGTGGCATACCCCATGATTCATCGCCCCTTTTGAAATATTGGTAAGAAATACCAGCTGCCTTGAGAAGTGGGGAAAGTAAATCAGATAACCAAACAAAAAAATTTCAAGAATCCAAACATTCACATCCAACCCGTTCTACTATTCCTGGTGTCCTCTCCAACACCCACATACAAAAATCAATGCATCATGCCACTCTAGGGGTCATCGTCGACCACAAACACTCAGCCTCCCTACCCCCACATATCACAACAGCCTTCCAGGATCACATCACAACACTAGTAGCAGGAAAACAACCATCATATCAATTGGGCTCTTAGCCGTTAAATAAGCAAGAGGGTAACTTAAAACTCTTCAATGAATTATCTTTTATCGAAAAACAATTTCTTTAATCCGTATTGGATTAACCAATATATCTTTCATAGGTTCCAAATTCGGGAAACCTAATCAGTAAGCTATTAAAAATAATTAAACCTTCATACTACACCAATTTAATTGACATCTAATTACAATAAGAGGAACCAGATTCATTTACATGCCTCTTTATCTTTAGCCAAACAATTATTAATTAATTTCTACTTTAGGTACTTTACCTATTTACATCTAGAATAAAAAAACTAAGTAAGCAAGCATAGATATCACACTATACAGGAAAAAAGAGGCAATAACATACGATCAATCTCAATTTATTTATCTGGTTCAAATATTTATTATGCCAATTTCATTTTCATCCAGTGGGATAAAACATTATAACTCTACAGTTTTACGTAACATTATATAGAATCAATGAATCCCCTACCTCAAACAGTTCTTGATATTCTTTATATGAGAATGATCCATACAACGGGTGATGATCTCCTCCCCCCCAGACAACTGTATACACCAGAGGATGAAGAGAGACCACCAAACCGGTCAAAATCCAAGAAAAGTCCACTTGGAAGAAGGTGATAGAATTCCATAAAAGGGCGAGGGGAAACATGAAGATAGAACCCAAAAGAATGAAGATAGAACATACCTTTTATCGAAGACTAATCGATATTTCTTGGTTTCATCAAAACAGAGCAGAACAAATCATAGGAGGAAGGTTTGATTGCACAACTCCTAAGGAAAGGAATGGGATGTTCGAGAATCTCACACCTGAGAACAAGGTGGAAGAATTAGGGAGAAAGATATATCATATCTTTATAAGATTTAACTGATTAATGGTCTAAGATTCGTTGGATTTTCCATTAAAATCAGATCGCATTAAACCATGTAGTTTGACCATGTAGAAAAAATAGCTCGTACCTTAGGAGAAATTAATATAGGATTTATGACCCTTGAATTGGACCTTGAGTCCTTAAAATGAGGCTTAAATGAATTTTACATCAAAGGAAACATCAAAGGGGAATAACTATAGGAAGCTGGAAACAATTTTCCTAAACAAGAAAATTGGCCAAGGAAATAGAAATTACCGATGGACCTCACCGTTCTAGAAACACTATTCACGAACTCAAAATTTGGAAATGGAAATAGATATTATTGATGGACCTCACCATTCTAGAACCACTGTTCATGAAATCAAAATTTGGAAAAGGAAATAGAGGTTATCGATGGACCTCTCCATTCTAGAAACACTGTTAACGAACTCAAAATTTGGCACGAGAAATAGAGATTACCGATGGTCCTTGGAATTCTTGAAAAACTGTTCACGAACTCAAAATTTAGAAATGGAAATAGAGGTTACCGATGGACCTCACCATTCTGGAAACTCTATTGATGAACTCAAAATTAGGAAAACGAAATAGAGGTTACGGATGGACCTCGTCATTCTGGAAAAACTATTCACGACCTCAAAATATAGGAAAGGAAATAGAGGTTACCAATGGAACTCACCATTCTGGAAACACTATTCATGAACACAAAATTTGGAAAAGGAAATAGTGGTTACCGATGGACCTCACCGTTCTGGAAACACTGTTCACAAACTCAAAATTTGGATAATGAAATAGAGGTCACCGATGGAACCTCACCGTTGGAACCTCATCGTTGAACTATTCACATAAGGTTAACGATGACATTGTTCAATGAAGGTCACCGATGACACTATAGGTCACCTATGTCACTATTCAAATAATTTCACCATTGCAATGTTCACATAAGTTTACCGATGAAACTGTTCAACGAAGGTCACTGACCACACTATTCACATAAGGTCACTAATGTCACTGTTCACATAAGGTCACTGTTGCACTGTTCAATAAGGCTACTGATGACACTATTCACAGAAGGTCACTAATGAAACTCTTCATAGAAGGTTACCGATACACTATTCCCAACGGTCTACCATTGGAACTATTCACCGATGAAACTGTTCATAGAGTGTTACCGATGCACTGTTCACTACGAGTTACCATTGGAACTGTTCACCAATGGACCTATTCACCGAAAGCCACTGATGCACTGTTCACAACGGTCTACTATTGGAACTGTTTACCGATGGAATTGTCCACAGAAATGGAAATTTGGAAATGGGTTGGGGATATGTCTCCTTGACCTCCCAAAACACCTCATACACCCGATTTTCGCAAAAGAATAGACCAAAGAGGTTTGGGCCATTACAATATTGTTTCTTTGAAAAATAAATTAATAGATATTATTTAATTATTTTATCATTATTAATATCAGAACATATTTATATTATATCAATACATTTATTTTCATAATAATTATATAAAAACATTTCAAAGTTGTTTTTAAATGAAAAAAAAATCCATTTTTTGAAAATTAATTTGAAAAATAATATTCTTCAATTATTTAGAGTTCACATTCTCTCATTGAATGAAATTATTCCTAGAAAATTCTTTCTATAATGTTCATAAAAATCCTAAATTTTCATCTTCATAACTTGAAAAATATAATTAATTAAATTTATACATATTTTATAATTTCATAGATTTTAATTTATAAAAACTCTATAGAAAAAATTTAATTCTAAAATAATCTGTAAAAAATTAATTTTCCCTAATGTTGTCAAAAATTGTCCCCTGGTATAAATTTTCACAGCCCATGACTTGTACTTATTGATCTGGTGGAAAACATTTTGTTTATATTTTTCATTTTTTGAATGTAACTAAAATATAAATTATTTTAAGTTCCTGAGGATCTTTTTCATGATAGGATTTGATGGAATAGAAAAATTCCATATTATATATTAGGGTTTACACAATTGAAAAATATGACATCAATTTGGATTGAATCATGGTAGTTCGTTAAAGAAAACAAAACAACATAACAATTTTTACTAAGCATGTGAAATATAATATAAAATATACGGTGAGAATAAAATTGGCCAGTATTTGGTTTTAAAACCAGTGAACCAACCATTTATAAATACTATTACAAATACCATTGAAAAAACAAATCTTTGACAAACTTTCTTGAAATAATTTCACTATATATAAAAACATTTGATATAATAAATAATTTTTCATGAATATAAAACATTAATTTTAAAAAACATAAAAATTAAATAATTATAAAATACTTTGAAAATAAAAATATTTCTAAAAATATATATTTTCCAGTTCCATTTAAAATATATATCTCTTTGAAACCACATTTAATTTGAAAAAAAAATATCCACAAAAAATAAAGGGATTTCTCCTCGAATACATTTATAACATTTTAAAAATGGTAATTTTATATAGAGTATAATGATACTTGTAAAACCTTATGATATCCATGAGGCCACTAGAAGTATCGCTAATAGGATAGCATCCCTATGGGACTATGGGATCATCCAATTCTATATCCCCACATTTGATACCGTATTTCATTGTTTTATTTTTTAAAGCATTTTCTTCAAACCTCTATTTCTCAATCAAAGTCAACTAATAAGAATTCAAAACCTAGATATGCTTTTTCTATATGAACAATAGTTTTATATAACCTTTATATCATTAAGAATTTTTTTTTTGATGAAACATCATAATATCTAATAGAAATCTATAATTTGAGGGAAAATTTATAATTTCAATGCAGAATTCATAAAAAACATCTGAAATTTAACATAAAACAATTACTTTTAATTAATATTCCTTGATTTTTTTGATATATATAGTGAATTTTCATTAATATTCTAATGTTACACATTTATAAATTTTATAATATAATTTATATATATAATGATAATATAGATATTACAATTATTTTAAAAAATCATTGTATATTAATAGAATAAATACAATACTCAATTTAATTAGGGTTCTGTATCCATCAAATAAATAAATTTAAAATAAATAAATATTATAAATTTTAAAAACAAAATTCTCTTTAAAAATTGAAATTATAATAAAATATAATTTTTAAAATGGAATTTAAAAAATAAAAAATTACCCACACATATAAGGGTATCAAAATATATTTAAATGATTGATAAAAAATTTTCCTTTTATATAAAAAATTGAAATAAATATATAATAATAGAATAATTAAAACTATTCCAAAAGTTGGTTTTTAATAATAAAAGATATATTTTTTTCTATTATATAATGTTGAATAAAAATTCCATTAGAAGAAAATTAAAATGTCAGTTTATAAATTCTCCGGTTTTTTAAAATATTATTAATAATAATCACATAATTATGGGAACTTTAAAAATTATTTAATTAATTACATTCCTTCTTCAAAAATTGATTTATAAAATAATACTGGTGTAGAATTAAAAAAATGAAATCCCCAAACAAACAAGTTTTGGAAACCATAAAATTTACTCACCTAAAATTAATATAAAATTGAAACATAAATTTCAATTGCTAATTAAAATTAACCTTGAATAATACTTTAAAATAAAATTTGTAATAAATGAGTTTAAAATAAAAAATTATTTTGAATATAGAAAATAATAATGAAATACTTTACCATTATAAGGGATATTTCTAAAAATAATAATTGTAATTTGAGAAAATAATTTATGAAAACAAAACTCTGTTACTAAATAAAAAACTCTTTCCTAGAAAAACACATGTTTGAAACTAATTTAATTCCCATACTATAATTAATTATATATCAAGATGGATCTTGGTTTTGATATTATCCACTTTTTGATCAATGGAGTGATTTAAATACAATTTTGGAGTGGGAGAAGTTTTGGGTTGGTTCATGAGAGATCTATCATGAGAGAAATAAGAAGAAGTCCTTTTAATGGTTATTTAGTAAACTATATAGATATATAAATTATTTGAAGAATATTTTAGAATTTTTATCTGTGTATATATATATATGATTTAAACTTATCCATTACCCACATATATTATCCCAAAGGTCATTGGAAATATTGATCAATAATTACTTGGGATATCGAGTTCTAGAGTGTTTAGATAAGAGATACCCCAATGGAGAATATTCATATATTTTTATATACTCATTGTTTCTTTATATGTATTCATAAGAGGACAATGATGATGGAATTTAGATCATCTTACACATTCATGTATATATAACCCCAATTTAAAATATACTTAGATAGTAACAAACATGAATTTATATATAGTAACATTGAAATGATTCATCAAGATTATTCAGGAAGCTTCATACTATATAGTTTACAACAAAATTACATAAGATTTAGTGAATTTTTTTATATGTATGTCGATTATTTTATCATTGAGTCAGGCTGAACATGCACCATGGTGTATAAAAACATCATGGAAGGTATAGAAAAAAATATAGAGGGTTCAATTGAAGCATATCATGGTTATAGTTTACAAGATATTTGATTGGATGATTGAGATTATTTTGATAGATTGTGCATTGTTTTTAGCTATAATTTTATTCTTGTTGAATAGTTCATTGGAGAACTCCTCAAAATCTAGAATTAGATAATTCATGGAATGGTACATAAATCAAACTATGCCACTGCATGCTTGAACAGGTAGTATGGTTCAATTAATACAATACAACTCACACACACACACACACACACACCGAATGACATCATGGAAACATGCACGGTAGAGCTGGTTCCTTAATGTGTGGTATGGGATCTTCATGAATGACCAGAGGGTGATATGCATTACCAAATCATAACCCATGACTCTAGTGAATGTACATGGTAAACTTCCCCATCATGTGGTCGTACCATAGGGTCCCATAAAAGTGTGATTGAGGTGGTCCCCTAATTGCAATGGGCGGGCCAAATTTGTATGAATATTAATTTTAATCAGACATTCTAAAATATACAAATATCCCAATATGTTAATTTTAAAATTACTTTTCTTGTATCTTAGTAATTCAATTAATTCATACATATGATATTTAATTTTTTAAAATTAATCATAATATATTAATTCTACATTTTAATAATATTACTAATATTAAAAAAAATAATTTTCAATGCATATTTTAATATTACATACAAAGAATGAAATTTAATAAATAATTTTGAATAAAAATAACAAAAATTATTCAATTATAACTATAATTAATTTCTTATTTTCAAAAATATTTTTTATATATACATAATAAAATAAATAAATAAATAAACATTTACATAGAATTTATATTATTAAAAAAGTTTTTCATGAACTATAGAATTACATTCAAAGTATTCAATATTAAAAACATGAGGTTGAAAACAGTCAACATTAAAATACCTTATTATTTATAATCATGTTTTTTAAATATAAACTTTAATATATTTTATTATGTTTTAAGAAAAACTGATTATTTTTAAAATATATAAAAATTTGAATTAAATTATTCATTAATAAAATTTATATGTCACAGAAAATAAATTTATTTTTTTAATATGAATATTTCTTACATGGTTTAAAATGGAAACATATTTAGATTAAATAAAACATTTTAGTTTCTTAAATGTTATATTAAAAAAATTCATTTTTTAAAAAAATTATGAAACAATTTATTTACTAAATATTAATTAAAAGAATAATATGCTTCAATTAACTATATGTTACTTATGTCATTATCATTTATTATGGTTTCATTATATTATTACATTAGACATTCAATTTATCCTATATTCATTATCTTGTTGTGTTTATTATCTGATGACACGTTCTTTGTTATAGTTTGATATGTTTATCTATGTAATGAGTTTATGAGCTCATTGTGTTCTAACATCTCAATTTTTATCAAGTTAAGATTCGAATTTCTGTGTTATATGTCTGTAAGGTAATGACATATGCACATTTTTTGATTAAATGAAAATTATAACGTGAAATAAATTTTTTATAATGAAAATTACTCATGAAATTAGATATTTGGGTTTTGGAATTGTTTTTTTATTAATGATATATAGAGTATAATTATATGAAGTGATTTAAATATTGATATATTAGGATTTGGATGTATTATTTAGTATTTTATATAATATATTACATAAGTTTATTTATAATGTTATTTATAATAGGAAAAAATAATATAAATCAATAAATATTGAATAGAAAGAAACACGGGTTCAAAATATAAACAATGCATTATGAATGACTTTTTATATTTATAAGATAATTAAAATTTACTTTATTTAGAGATTTTATAGTAAACGCATTAACTATTTTTTTAGTGAATGGTTGAATCAGGAAAAACAAAGAGAATAGTTAATATGTTGTACAATGTGGTGATTATTCTAATGAAAAATCAATTCACCTAGGTGTTTCTATGGATTTAAACCAAATAAAAAAACAATAGTAGTGAGAGAATTTTTTATTTGATAAGGAATTGTTATATGTGAACATAATGTGGGAATACCAATATGGGAATCTTTTTAGCTATTTGGAATTAGGTATCAAAAATGTAGTGTATCAATTCAAGTAAGTTCAAGGGGAAATTTTCACAGAGGAATGAAAATACATCTTCCTACACATTTGAAATGTTGGAGGATGCACTTGGGAAATTTCAATAGTACAATAGTAAGATACTTTAAATATTATAGGGGAGGTTATAAAGTATAAAATATTCAATGAAATATAGAGATTATTCTTCAAATAATGGTAATGAAAAAAAATACATAATACACCATAAATACGTCAATGTTTTTAATGATATGAGTTTTTTCATTATGAAAAAATATATAAAATTATATTTTTAAATGAGTGAAATATACATTAATAACCACTAAAAACAGGTAATTCAAGATGATCTTAGAGAATAATTATTCTAAAATTTGATCATGAAAAATGAGTCACAAAATTACACCTATTATCTACTCAAGAAAACTGAATATCATATTTGATTACTAATCATTCGATTCCATTATATATTCTATGATCTAAAAAATTAATTATTTACTCCATAGAACATTTATTATTGATTCATTAGTTATAATAATCAGTTGTCTGATGCTTTTATCCCAAATATATTTCTCTTCATTGACTAAGCTTTGTTGGAGGATTCTTCTTGAAAATCATATTATACTTTACTCGGTAATATTTTGATAGATAAGATATATCAATTGGATAACTCTGAATAGAGGTCATATACACTATCCTGATTTAAAAAAATCATTTCACCTCCTAGATATTATAATAAATATACATTATTTAAAGGGAAATATTAAACATTATATGGAAGATAATTTTTTAATATCATTATTATTTCACAATAAAGAGGTATAATTCTCTCAAGTAGCTCTATGGAAAATTAACCATCAGGAAATTCCATCTAAATGAGCATATATCACTATATTTCCTAAGAAGTTTCTAGATATTTTTCTTGGTAAAAACGATTAATTTACAATTAAACAAATACCATGTTTTATGACTGTATCCAATGTTTCTATATATAATGTCTGCATTAAATTTGATGAATTGAAGAAAAAAGTATAAGACAATAAGGATAAGGGTTTTATATAGACAATTAATTCTTTAAGAGGTAAACTTATCCATATTTATATTAATATGGATAGGAAAATGTTCATTACTTTTATTTGCATTATATTAATAACATTATGATAATTAATATTTGTCTTATACCTTGAACTGATGACTTTTATGATCATTATATAAGATGTATACACTTATGAAAGTTTCTTCATTGAATGATATTTCCTTAAAATAGAGTGAACATGGAATATATTTAAATTTGATGAATTTATACATTTTTTCGAATCATTTAATTTGTATAAATTTCTTTTAATAAATAAATCCCTAATTATCATTTGGGATGTAATGAATAGAGAAAAACATATTACATTTATAATGATTTAGTATAATTTATTGATGAGACTCCCATATATAGTAAGATAAAAAAAGAAACATGAAGCATATATTGTAATGAGTTTATTTCCAAAAAAATGGGAGAAATTGAATTATAAATTAATATAATTTGATATTTTGGGGTAAATGTGAAATTTTCCTTTCATGTAATCAGAATTGGGTGTATATTTAAATATCCATTAAAGATATGAGTGATCATTAAATGTACATGAAAAATATATATAAATGAAATATATTATTCATTGATTGGATATATAATATCAATTATTTATGTTAATTTTGCATTATTATCCAATATATTACCCATGTTAACAAATAATGGAGTAAATTACATCTAGATAAAATGACATGAAGATATATCAACTAATCATATGAAAAAAAATTGGATTTGTATAGCCACTACCTAGTATTGGAAAATAGTCTTTGATATAGATTTAAGATTTGAATAATATATTGGGTTGTGTTATGATAAAAATTGAAAAGGTGATTCGTTTTTCTACCATTCAATTAAAAGACTATAAGAAGAATTACCTAATGAATAATTTTAAATTAATATTATTAATATTTAAAAAATAATAATTTTGAGAAATTATCTTTATATTAGGAACTATTACATATATGAAAATAATAATATCTTATTGTATATATTTATATAATATTTTAACATATACTAAAGGATATTGTTATAGTTATTATTTAATAGGATTTCTCAATAAATTACAATCATGGGAAGGAAAATAAGAAAGCTGATGCTCTCACTATAATGGATTATGAAACATTACCCATGAGGATGTGTGAAAGAATAAAAACCACTGTGGATATTTATTGAATGGATATGAAAAAATAATAAGAGATAAAGTATTAATATTCCAAAGTGACCTATCAACAATCCATCAATGTGATGATCATGGTGGAAAAATATAATATATTTATCTATATAAAAATGAATAAAATATTATAAATTCAAATATGAAAAATGATCTAGTTTGTAACTATTCCAATAATGATTGATATATATGATTGGGAATATGAATATGTATCCCATACATTCTATAATTAAATAGCGAGGGTTTGGTAAATGTTCAAAGTTCTTTATTTCCAATTCACCTTGGAATAATGAAGATAATAAAGATCTCAAGGAGGACTATTGATGGGACAACATGGAGAGGGATATTTCAAAGATCACATTTTTATACATTTTCATCATATATTTTATGTCTGAATGTATGTTTTATAAGGGGATGGATCATTCATTATGGATACACATATGGAAATGGAAAAATAACCCCAAAGTATTCTTTCATTATATTTCCCATGACATGTAAATGAATTAGATGAATCCAAATTTTAGAGAGTAGATATACAATGTTTATGAACTTTATTTCTATTCAACCGGAATTCACTCTCAATTATCCTACTGGGATTTAATTAAAAATGTATTATGTCATAATAGATTACAATATTTAATTGTATCTAATATTAATAAATGGTTCTAAAAAATGATATATAGATTATTAAAAAATAAATGAAAGTAACTATACAATATAACAAATCATTATGCAAAAATTTATCATAAATCATAAATGAAAATTCATAATATTGATAATTCTTGATATCTTACATGATTTATTTGAATGGATTCAAGGATAAACAACTTCCTTGGAATGAGTTCATATATCAAGTCATTTTCACTCATTAATTCAAATGAAACCATATAATAGATTACATATAAATAGATATACAAGTTTAACATGATGATATTATATTAGAGAGAGTTGCTAGTGGGACTAGATCCTACATATGGAATGATATGAATGGATGAAAAATTTCATCAGAATATTATCATAGTAAAATGTTTATAGAGTAGTTATGATGAGTGTCATCAATGATATCATGACATTAATGTTAGGTAAAATAAATTCATTTATATATTAATATATAATTTTATTTAAAAATTAAATATAAAATGAAATGATAGTTTAAGATACACTGACTACTACATGATTTTTCATCATACATACACCATTTCCTTTCAATAAAACCATCCATAAAATCTCTCACTTTTTAGTGTTTTATTCCATGTACCACATTATAGGTTTTATAAACTAGGTTCATAATATTAAATGAGAAGGTTGTACAACTAGATCATTATCTCACATATGAGGTGTAATCAGTGGAGATATTTTTTTATTGAGTTAATGTACAATGAAATGTGATCACTCACATAGTCAAAGTTAAACTATGTAATCAATTATTAATGAATGTGATTGGGAACAAAAGATATATTAAGAAAAAAATTGTTACAACCCCAACTTTGGTAACCTATATCTGGTGATTATTTTATTACAGTGTTTTAAAATACACATATCACCAAACAAAACATTTAGCAGCTTTATAGACTCAAGAATAAGATACCTAAATTAACATTATATCTCTTTGAAAATTAAGTTATATCAAATTATTATAAGAATCATATATTACTTCTCCTTCCATATAATTATTTCAAACATTAAAATATTGAAACTCTCATGAGGAAATGTGAAATTTTAAAAAGGGGTGATATCAGATGAAATTTAGTGGTTTTTTATTTTCTAATTTATCATATCATAATCATACAATAGAAAACATGATAGAGATAAATAAAGATAACACTTCCCAAAAAGAATGAAACTATGATCATAATATATTCCGGGATAACAAAATGATAATTAGATAAATGGACAAAAATATGTACTTTCATAGTGATGGAATTTAGAATGAATGATGTAATAATCACACTAATAAGGCCTTATTACACAAAACAATACATAAATAGGCATTAAATATAACAAACACTAAATTAATTTTTCTCATGAGCCCAAATGATGCACCATGGGAATACAAAATTATAAGCCCCACCCATCACATTATAAATCTAATGCAACCATCAAATGAAGTGAACAAATTAAAAATAGTTATATTATTATTATATAAGGAGACCAGTACAAATTAATGTACATTTAAGTAATTTTAATATTTATATAAATTGTAACTAAATGGATTATAACTGTATCCCCATTCAATTTAATAATGTGTCAGACTATGTGAATATTAAACTATAGGGGTGTTCATAGTGAAATGTAACGTACAATTATAAGATGAATTATTCCAAAGTTGTAGTTAAAGATAATTTTAGGTTATTGTGATGTAAATAAGAAATAATCATTTATTATATTTTAAAATGATCAGGTAAATCATCTAATTAAATTCCCTCAGTGTTTTTAATCATTAGTTGTAGTTTGGGAAAATTAGTTTCCACCATGTGAAGATTTAGTTAATACCCAACTAATGTTTTTTATGGTTATTACCTTTAATTTAATCTGTGTCATATTCTATATAAACGTTTTTATATCAATAGAATAATTTCATTTTTAGGTAATAAAAAATTCTATTTTTTACATTATCAAAATTTTATGATTTTTTGTAGATATGAGAATGTTTGATAATTATAATGTATAATGAAGGTAGAATAATTGGTCTGAATGAGGATGGATAATTAGTAATAAAATAATTAATTTATAGAAAATATACATAAAAATGTTTTAGATTAATTATTAAAATAAATTGGAAATAATAACCCAATTAAATAATAACAAGAGGCCATAAACCATTAATATGAATAATAGATTCAAAATGATTTATAAGGGAACCATATAACCTTATAAATCCATGGTAGAGACTTTTGAGAAGGATATTTATTAAGAATTCATTCTCGGTGGAATTTTATTGTAATGAAATGGGTGAATTTGGGGGTAACTAGAAAAAATGTGTCATGATTGTTTATTAATTTCTTAAAATAGGCCATGGAAATAATGATGGAGGAAAATGAAAAATAATTATCTTAAGAAATGTTTTAACATAAGGTATTATATATTTTAGTCATTGTTTTTGATAGTTTACTTTTATATAACCGTACCACATTATTTTATATTAATTTTTCTCTTGAATTAATATTTTTCCACAAAATATGGTTTTTAATGACATAATTTACATTTTAATATATATAATGTTATATATATGATTAGAAAAATTGGTTCCAAACATTAATACATGATATAATAAAAAATAACATATTTTTTCAGGAATTTATCTATATTTAGTTATTAAAATGTTTTACATCATAATCATTTCATTATACTTAATTTATATTTATATTATATTTTACTATTTATAAAAATAACAGATCATCTCTAAAAATTATGAAAAACTCTCGATTATAAAGATTAAATTTTATTCTTTCATATTTATTTATACTTATATATACACCTCATTATGTCGTCTTGATTTAATTTATATCAACCCCTGGTTAATTATACCATACCACTTAAATTTATTATTTTTTTCTTCATAATATAAATGAATCATATAGGTTCTCCATTCATTATGGAGTATGATCCATTAGTTGTCAATATTGTGGTGGATCCTTATATTTCCATGAGTTCTATTGTACAGGTTGAATTAATTATTATGAATTATATTTTCAATATTAATTTTTAAATGTTTTTTTACTATTAATATTATATAAAAAAACATTCATTGTAATTTTTTTATGAATATATATTTAATTATTATAGTAAAATCATCGGTCTTACATTCTACCCACCAAATATTTTTATCCATGAAATGGGTGTATATCAGTACATTAATAAATAAGTTAAATTTATTCTCATTGCTTCCTCAGGATCCCACATATCTTTATGTATCTTCTTATTCATCTGAATGACTTTTACCTTCTAATTAATTTGATTCCTTTACAATTTCCCTCTAATGGAATGAATATTTCCATGTTCTTCATTATATGATCGGTCTGGATAAAAAACTATTTCATCAATGGTGGGTATATGTTTTGGGTCAATAATGTACAATCTAAAGATTAAAACATGGATTATATAACATAATATTGAGAGGTTGAGTGGAAAAGTCAAGCATTAAGACATAATTATAACTCACTAAAAATTATCTGAAGGACCAATGTTCCTCAGGCTATGAATCCAATTATTTGATTACCATATGACTCACTTATATAAGGAGACATTTAAGAATTCATAATTTATATATGGTATTCCAATTCAATAATATTCATGGAATAACAAATTTTATATCTATTATTATATACCATGATATGATTTTTTATAGCTCACACCTTTTTAGTCTTCTCCTCAATGATATTTAATCTAACTAAACTCTTTTCCCTAACTAATCCCAATAGTATGGATTACAATATATTTTTCCACACATAACATCAAACTAAAACAATTTTATACTATGATGGAATATATTACTATAAAAAAAATACCACTTGATTTAGGTATTACTCCAATATTCCATGAATGTAAAAAAATAATGACCTCAACATGTCCTCTAAGCTATGGATTTTTCCATTAAGTCTTCAAATTAGTTTGAGCATGATTGGTTTTTTTTAATTTGAACATTGGGGTTCAAATACTATTAATTAATTCTCTATTATTGTTATATGAATCAGGGTTCATGATAAGATTAAATTGATAACTATTCACCAATACATCACACATGTTCATTAATATTTATTCAGGAACAATTTATAAGGTATATGGTCCCCTTCATATTTGTGGAAACAAGTAGACTTTGTAAAGTGATCCACAATGACCCTAATAACACCATTCAACTTAGATGTATTAGGTATTATAGTAACATTTTATATCGATATACTTTCCCACTTTTAAATCATTAAAGGGATGGGGTTCATTCAATATTTAAGAGTTTCTCTAAGACTATACTTATTTGCACACCATGTATCAAAAATTAAGTCATAAACATCCCAATTAATTTTTTCCCACCATCTGTTCCGTTTTTAATCCAAATAAATCATGGAATTTGAAGGGTATATAAAGTGGTATTATCTTTGATATTCATTTCAAAATTCAACATTTTTCTTAGGAAATGGTGTTAGGTATAGTCTCTTTCCCAACATTTCCACAATATCTTCGTATAAAAATTCTATTAGTAACATGTCTCCCTAGGATATAATCTTCTTTTATACGACTCTCCCATCCTAAAGATACCTTTTTATCTTATCTAGTAATTATTCTTGGTAAATTTTCTTCATTATTAATGATGTTTCCCCTTCATTAATTACATCATGTCCATCTTTACTAAATAAATGAATATTAGATCATTATCTAACCTAATAATTTATATAAACTCATTATCATTTACATAAAATGCACTAAACTTGTTTTTATCAATTCTAGGGTATTCGTGAATTTCACCAGAATAGTCCATATGAGGTTCCCTATATCTAAACTTCTAGGTATGTTGTAAAACAAAAATCCATTAAATAGTATATTTAAAAAATGTGAGAGAAACTAATCAATAAGTTTCAAAATTTCCACTATTTAGAATTTCAAAACAAAATAACCCAAAAAATACATATAATAGAAGTTTTAGTGTCCTTTAGGATAAGAGGAAAAATAAAACCATTTTACAAAGAATGTGAATATTTCCTTATAATTGTGAAATAATTGACACCTTATAGAATTTAAAGAATTTATACTCATTTCCATAACCTGGGGATGAAAAAATAAATAAAAAGTGGGATAAGATTCCTGGTATGGGTATAATCTTTGAAATTTTGTAAATGGTTAGATCCTAGGCATGATAGAAATCCTGAGATAAGGATAAATAAATTAATAAAAATAACATGGGAAAAAATGAGTGTTCCATAATTCATTATGGAAAGATATGTAATCTCAAAAGATAAAATTTTTCCCAAGGAATACATGTGTGTAAACATGATATAATAATCATAATCCATTAAGTATATTCATATACATAATGATATGGCATGTCATAAAATTAATCCTTATAGTAAACTATTCAAAAATATGGTGTAGAATTCATATAATTGTAGATTGGGAATCACGACCTATTTCACATAACATTGTCAAGTAGGTATCACAACCTAATTTATAAAAACATAGTGGGGTAGGAATCACTACACTAATCCCATAATATATTGGACTTGACATCATTTCATAATACTTGTATTTTAGATGTCCTCAATACTCGATTACCATTATTATATCATGAGATATAAATATATAACCAATGTAATGGATGATGATATAGGACACCATCCTTCAATCATATATAAATAATCATTTTTGTAATCAATATGAACATCATAAAGGGAAAATGTAAAGAATAATTGGTTTCAAAAAAAATTTAGACGTTTTCTATAATATTGACCTCAAGAACATAAACTGATGATACCAAAAATTCGATCACCCTTAAATTATATTTCAAAATAATATTTAGAAGGAGATTAGTGAAAAAATATATTTGAATAAATACATTAGATATAAAGTGAAATAGTAACATAATTTTTAGTAAATTATTTTAACCCCTAATTTTAATATAATGCTACAGTCACCTGGAAAAGTCATTTTAATAATGGTGAACTAGAAAACCCAAAATCATTTACTTTTAATAAAATTAAAAAATATATAATAATTTAAATATAAATAAATATTTCAAAAATGGGAAGTAAAAACATCTTGAAAATATTAAATTTTTAAAAATAATATTTAATAATTGTTCCATGGAAGCATCATAATCAATTTAAAAGGGAAAATGATTTTTTTCTGAAAAAAAATTACTTTTAAAAGTAGTATTCAATAATAAATATTTAAAATGACACAAAGGATTTCCAAAATTAATGCTGATCGAAATATAAAATTATTTATTTTAAAAGGATGGGAAATCATTTTAATATTTTGAAATAACTCTATAGAAAACTCACATCATGGAATGTGGATGTATAAATATTATTGTAGAATAGTAATTACATATTATTAAAGATATATTTTGACTTATAAATAAAGAAGTAAAACATTTTTTTGGAATAATATAAAGTCAAAGGGTGGAAAACACATCTTTAAATGATATGCCAATTTTCTACTTAAAACATTCTACTTTTATGAGAAAAAAATCAATCAAGAGAGAATCATTGAGTCCAAACAATATTTTTAACCAGAAAAAAAAATATGAAATTTCTTATAAAATATAAAATGGGATAATTTATCAAATTTAGAAGAATTATGCTCAATGAATAATATTTTAACTCAATACAATGGAAATTCTGATAACTATATCAATTATAAATATGGTAATTCAAGAAGAAAGTTACATTTACAAAAGGATTTTATGTGTTTGAAATCTAAATCACTAGAATAAAAGAAAAAACATGAAATAAAAATATATATCCAAATATAAAATACTTATATAAAATATTTTCAAGAATAACAATAATATATTAATGAATATAATTTAGTTAAAAAACTATTACATCGTTTTTATATATCATATTGAGAAACCAGGAAAATTGGAACATGAGATGGAATTATAAATCCCTTATAAAGGATGAAATTAATTATAAAATATATTTATGGACAATATATATTCTAATAAAAGGAATTTTTTTTATAATAAACATTATATCTAAAACATAAAAAATTAGAATGCAAAAAACCATGACAACCTTGATATTCACTAAATCAGAATCCATTTCATGATAAATTAAATTCTTTTAAATACAAACAAATTTAATTAATATGGTAATTTATGACTCATTGGTATTAATAAAAACCTATCAAATATATTATGGTGCACAATATGAAATAATTATCATAAATTTTAATTTCAGACAAATATCCCCTCACCTTAATTTATTACATTATCTCGATAACATTAATATACTATATAACATAAATAAATATAGTAATAACCTATTTAAAAATATTTTTATTATTAATAAAAAATTTAAACTTCATTTCAATTACTTTATACGTTTATATTTGTTATTTGCTTTATAATTTCAACATGGGTGTGTGTAATCTTCATTTTATTGAAAATGTTTCAAAATTGTGGTGTTTTTCATAATTTTGCTCACAAATTTCATCAATCCCATACCATAAAAGGCACTATATTTTATTCTTTATAATTATTTGTAATTTAAAAATTTATTCTATTTGATTTTTGGTGAAAATAATAATTGATGATATCATCGATCATAATATTTCAACGATGTTTAATGAATATATGTTGGTTTCTTAATTATTGAGTTTTTTATTAATGTTACCATTAATTATAAAAATTCAGTCACTATTTAATTATTATAGTATTAATTATTATTTAATTATGTTCTCCTAGTCTTCCATGATATTATTTTATTTAATTATTATCTTGGTGGTTCAAACCAAAAATCATGAACATAGAATAATTAATTGATTATTATGATCTTATTTAGTCGTAATATCATTATTTCATTGGAATAATTTTTTTTATTAAATTTAAAATTCATAATTTAATTGATTGATAAGTAGAGATAATCGATTATAATTTATTTCATTGTAGGAATATATATTTCTCTCTTTTAGTATGGTTGTTTTATTTGGTTGATTTTACAACCATAATTTACTACTCAAATTAATAATATGTTGAAATTTTTTTCCTAACAAGAAAATGATAATTTTATAAAATTAATATTAATCCATTAAATCCACTACTATGAAATTATATTCATGGTGGTGGAATATAAAAATATGATACTTCATAGAGCTGGTAGTGCATATGTAAACACAAATGATGATTTTATTTTACTTATGGGAAAAGGAGTAAGCTGACTAATTATTATTTGAAAAATATAAAAAATGTAATAATGTACAAATATTTTGTAAATAATATAATATTGGGAAAACTATATTTTACATTGAATTATAGGAACCAAACAATGTTGGGAAAATTTTGGTATGTATGTTGACATCGTGGGAATTCATTTTAAAATAACCTTTGAAATTGAGTCCTTAGTGTAAAAAATTGAAAAGAAAGGCCTAATTACATGTGTAATTATTCTATGAAGAGAATAATCAGATAGTTTCATTGTGAAATTTTATAGGACAACTGTAACAATAATTCATGTAAGTGTTCCAATTTTAATATTGAATGAAAATTACATTTTTGTAAAAAAATCATGAGTTTTCAATAATATAAAATCATTATTCCAAGACAAAATTCCCAAAAGGTGTCATATAATGGAATTTGGAAATTGGAATTGTCTTTAATACTCTCAAATATACATTAAGAAGTTGAATTTTGGTGATTTTAGTATATTTTCAATAGATTTTTTAACGATGACTATTATTAATTTTTATTAGAGGAATTAATTTTAAAATTCTGTAATAAATTTTCATTATAAAAATTAATATTGAAATTATTACCTATTTTAAGAATTTCTATATCTATTATGGTATTAATCTTATTAAATAAAATTCATATAGTTTATTAATGTTAATGTCAAAATAAACCCATATAGCACATAAATTTTATTTAATGAAATGTCTGATTTGAAGCATTAAATTTATGTTTTGAATAAAATTATCAATGACATTTATATTCATGAAATAAATGGGTTTTTTACAAAACAAAAAATTTACGTGGCTTCCAATGAAATCCCAAATTAAATATATTCATTAACATTTTTAATTAAATTAAAAGTCTTATATAAATTTAAAATTTTGAATGAAATGCATCCTCTATTCTAAAATAATTAACATATTTTTTTACGATTAATCTAATATTTTAAAATAATAAAATTTACTCATAAAATAAAAATTTTATAAAATAGATTTTTTATAAATATATGGGTCTTAATTATTAGATAAAAAATAATAAAATGAATCTTTGTGGTGAAAAAAGTACTTTTCAATATTCACTTAAAAACATATTATATTATAGAAATCACAAAAATTCAAGAGTTGAGAATTTTATATTAAAATTTTAAAAAAGAATTTAAATTTTTTATAAAAATTAAATTCTATAATTTAAATATTATTTTTTTGGAAAATTAGAATATTTAAATATAAACCCCTTTATAAAAAAATTAATTTTTTTAAGCATTATTGGTTCTTAATAAAAATTTTATACATTTCTAATTTATTATTATATTTTTACTTAGGTGATTTTCTATTAATATAATTTTTTTGATAATATTCATCTAATATGTTTTTATTATTTTAAATCTAGTTTATGTGTGGAGGAATCTATCAAACATATTATTAATTTAGATACAAATTTATCTGAAATATTAGGGTGTAACATTATCCTCCTTTAAATAAATTGTTCCATATAAATTTTAATTATTGATCACTGAAGATAGAAGTTAGGGGATAATAATGAAAATCAAGATATATCCTCTATGGATATATCATCCTCACAATCTAGGATACTCAGAGACTCACCATTTCATTCACAAAATTAATGTTTCACGATTTTTTTATTACCTATACAATTTATACCAAATATACTTCCTTAGTTGGTTATAGGTGTTTCTACGGATATATTATTCACATATAAATTTTCATTATCCAATATCCTTCAAAATAATTATATAAAACTTTTTATAACCAGATCAAATAAAATCATATAAAATTTTCATTTGAATGTGACAGCTCATTCAAATTGTTTCATCTTTAATAACAACTTCATTTCAAACAGTGATAATTTTACTCCAACTGTGTTATAAATGGATTGACCTATAACTTTTTTAGTTTATACATGATTGTTTTCCCATATTTTATTTTGTTTTTTGTAAACATAAAATGTTTAAGTATTACGTAATCAAATTTTATTTAAATCCTTCATAATTGTTTATAAATATAATGTGAATTCACCAAATCCAATCCAACAACTGTGTCTAGAAATGTGTGCAGTATTAAACCCAGTAATCCTGAAACATGTGAGGATCTTGTTGAAACTCAACCTTCCTTTATCATTGTTACTATATATTGGTGGATTTGTACAACGGACACATCCAGTTTCTAATATCCACACATTGATATTTTTTCTAGGAACACCTCATACTGACAAGATCAAAAAAATCATGATTTTAATCTACATTAATGATCACCCATATGGTTTTTACTGTTATTAGCAACACATAGTTACCAAAATAACTATAATAATCCTAAAATATAACTAAACCATGCTTTGATATCAGCTGATGAACCCCAGACCCACACTCCAAGAGATTCCCAGACCCGCACTGCAAGGACTAGTGAAAAAACAATTTCATTAAGCACTGGATTTGATAAAATGTGAGATTAAAAAACCAATGTTTTAAATCATTACCATATTATTAAAATATATTTTAATAATAATCACATAATACCATTAATATAAGGTTTAGTGACTTTATGCATTATCAATATATAAAACACAATTGACAACAAGTGTGAACATTTCTCCATAATTACGCCACAATAGACTCCCATTATGATTCCCATATGTTATACTCATATTGGTAACCTAGTGAATGGAAAAAATGGGTGATCCAAAAACCCATAGTAATGGAATAATATTAAATATTTCACCAATGTTAAGTTCATAATAATGAGGTAAAAACTTTTCTGGAGAGAGATGTCTTATATAAAAATATATGGAATCATAATAGTTTTCGATAATAAATTATTTAAATACATGAAATCCCAAAATATAAATAAAATAATATGGAAATAGTGTTTGTAAAATTGAAAAAATAATAATGATACATGTAGTATGATCATTTTCATAATGATAAGGTATTTCATGATAAAAACCGACAATAGTAGACTATGGTAACAAACTAATTTTAGAAATTATAAAATAGTCAAGTCGAAATAACTACCTATATCCAATAGTTTGGTGGATAAATAATCAATATATGATTCCCATTGTATATCTAGAATAATTTCCAAATTTCTATAAACATAGGGGAGAAAGAATTGGTACCTGATTCCAACAACATAGTAGTGAATGCATCATTTCATGATTTCAATAGTGGAGAGATCATCATTAGCTGATTTTAATTATTATCTCATGAGATATAAATATTTATTTAATAAATTTTAGTGTGATATAATAACCCACCATCAATAATCAACACATTTTTCTTCTAATAGAAAATAATCATTCAAAAAATTATAAATACCCTTTGGAAATAAAAATGTATTTCCCAACTTTTCTAGATGGTATCACCAAAATTTAAATCAATGAATATAAATGGTTGATAAAAAAATTAAATCTCATGAATAGAGTATTTAAATGAATTTTTAAGGGAAATTTAATGAAAATAAAATCCATTGATACAAATTCAATATAGATAAATCGAAAAATGTATAAAAAATCATAAATTCATTTATAGAAAATGATTTTATATTTAGTTTAAATAAATATATTATAGTCACATTGTAATGTTATTTTTGAAAAGGTGAATTCTAATGTTTTGAAATAAATTACATTGAAAAATAATATTAAAATTTGGATCCTTTAAAAATACATAAATATTTCAAAATTGTGAAGTGAAATTATCTTGAAATTTTTGATTTTTTAAAAAAATTATTCAATAATCGATCCTTGAAAAATACATAGTGTTTTGAAAATGGTGAATTGGAAACGTTTAAAAAACATTTAATTTTGAATATAATTTTTATTTTTATATATATAATTAAAAATAAATAATTTCTAATAACTAATTATTATGGACGATAAATTTTTTGATTATAAAAGGATAGAAATCCATTTTAATATTTTGAATTATATTTTTTTAAAACCTACATTGTAAAAATTGGTTCTAATTTTTATTAATTAGAAATAGATAATAAGAATCAGACACGAGTTGAAACATATACGGTGTTAAAAATAATAATTGAACACACTTTCTAGAATATTGAACATGGAAATAAGGAAAATACTGTCTTTAATAGGGATGGGATTTTTTTAACAACGTTGTTGATTTATGTGAATGAAATTACTCATGAAAACATCTCTATGATGAAAAAATAATTTTAAAATGATATAAATGAGTACATTTCTTTTGAAATAAGAAATACAATAATGTTTCAAACTTTGAAGATCAATTTATCTAGAATAAAATATTAACTTTCAGAAATGAAGTTTGAGTAAACTAAATCCCTTCTAAATATCATAATTCAAGAAGAAAAATAAATTTGTAAATTGGTTTTATGATATTTAGATTTAAACAGCTATAAAAAAGTGGTAAAATATAATATGTTAAAATCAATGGGATTAATGGACTACCCCCTAATGAAGTGATGTTATTAATTTTTACTAATTCTTTACATTGAAGGAAATAGAGATAAATTTAAGGAATATATATAATATATATGATATAAAACTGACTCTATAATAGGGATATATTATTTACCTAACATTATTTCGATCTATTAAGAAAATGGAAGAAACGTTATTATTTATGTATGTCTTACCATCTCTATCAATGTTGTAGCTCATTTTCTATATATAACATCAATGGGTAACTATAAATACATATATGATTAATATTTACTATCATTATATAATGTTGGAAATATAATTATTTATAGATCTAGGATCAGAGTGATAGACCAAAAATAATAAAACAAAATATATAAGAAAAAAAGATGCAATTTCTTGAAACATTATTTTAATAGAGAATTAGTAATAAACAGATAACAAAAAATATATATTTATTAATATATGGTATCATACATATCATCATGGTTTTGTATTATTTTAATAATAAAAGTATATTTCATATACATGAGTTTTTTATTATATAAAAATTAATTATATATTTACTATAAGGAATTTTTTTCTCTACAAGTAATCTTTGGGACATACATTATGTTACAAACATTTATTTTATAAGGTGTTTATATAATCAATTTGACATGTAGTATCAGAAATTTATTTATTCTCATGATATTCTATTTTTTATTTAATTATATTATATGATTAAATTAATGTTATTATTTCATGGGGTATTAAATTAAATGTTACCACAGTAGAAATGGTTTTATCTTTGATTCCCATTTTTATATGGATTTTGTGATTTTAATTTCAATTATGAAATTTTATGATCTATATATCAAAAAATAATTTATTTTATTTTCATGTTGTTATTTATATATAATACACATTATTCATTCATTTAAATCTCATGACAGATTATTTATAATAAAATAGTGCATTAAATAAAAATAATTTTAATTAATTTATGTGGTCAAAATTTATTATTCATTCATTTAATTCTTTAAAAAATAAATATATTCGTAAAAATACACTATCATTGTTTAATGTGATTCAGAAGCACATGTAAATGGTTGATGAGTATAGTGGTATTTTTCTGTCAATATCTAAGAAGGGATATAAAGTCAATATTTGTTGTAGCCTTTTCTAATTAGTGATTAATCATATAGTGTGAATATTGTAAAGAATTCGGGAAATATTAAAGAAGACTGGGGAGCTATCCTAAGAATTGTTATAGATTCATTGGTTTTCATTTGGTAATATAAATTTCTATAATTGATAATGATGGATAGGGAATTGTAAATGTTCATTTAATGACATTTAATGTTACACATAGAAAAGTATACAACAAATTTTTATGATTGTTGAATTGTTATTAAGTTCAGAGACTTGTGATTATTTTACTAAAAAATGCATTTATGTTCAATATTTATTAAGTAATAACCATGTAAATAATCATTTTCATGATGGATTTATTTGTGAAATATGGTTTGATGAATTTTATGCATATAATTTAAATATTTCACAAGGAGTATGTTTTGGGGGAATAAAATGAAAATATTAAATTTCAAGATTAATTTATATTAAATTTCATTTAATGGTTTCCATGAAAAAAATTAATTTCATAAAGTAGAATTAAAGAATTTAATGCATTTTGTTCCAACAAATGATGATGCGAGGAGATGGACATTAAAAAAATATAAATATTTATTTTCCATAATTATTTATATAAGGATGTGAAGATGTGAGTTGGCCCAGTATGAATTATTATTTGAAGAATGATTTTTTGGAAGAATAATTTATTCTAAACATATGATATGTAGCTTATTTTACAAGTATTTATATGAGTATTATATTATAAATATGGCTAACCAACCAAGAATCCTGGCTTCTTCAATTGAGTTCACTTGTGGGACCATGTATTTCTATCATGCTTAAGGGAACCATATCGGATAGCATATGGATTGTATAGGAGAATTGGGAATGTCACACACCACATCTGGGAAGGCTTGTGTATAAGGCCCTCATTGAAGAGTGTACCATGTAGAGTTCAAAGTAGAAGTGGTGGCACCACTATGTGGTAAAGAACAAAGGTAAGAAGTTTATGATTTTTTTAACCACTATCCCCACACCTTTATTTTTAATCCATGGTCCCAATGTAATGTGAAATCAATGTGGTATGTTCTTGGTGATTCTAATTTTCTTCAGTTGTTAAAAAGATAAATTGAATATAGGCCACATAATGAGCCTGATCAAAGTCATATATTCCTTCCCTCTAGACATCTACTACATCTTCAATATTCGATAAACCCATAAACTGTTGTTGATGATCAGACCTCCTTCAAATGAACTAAAGGATTCCAGAATGAATGGTTTCGTTGTCTTTTATAAGATTGTATATAGAAAATCCATGCTTGTGATAATTTTCTCGTTTTAATTAGGATTAATTGATGATGATATTTAGATGATTGAAAACTCATTTGTAGGAGTTTCTTAATTTTCTACAAATAAGAATCATATTATGATCTTATGCATGAAAACTTCTCACTAAAAAGGATCATCATAAACAAAAAGATCAGAACACCTCTATTTTCAATATACATTTGAATCACCCTAATTAATCAGGTATTTATATATATGTTGTGATATAGAATTATTTTTTGGTGTTTGAATAGGCCTTTGAACAGTTCCAAATTTGGATTTTAAGGTAGTTACATTCATTGATCATTTCATATAAATAAAAAGGAATGAACCATAGGAGTTTCTGTCAATCAAGAGGGAGAGCTCTTATTTCCAAAAAAAGTCGCAATGTGGAATGTATTTTTCCCTGATTTTTTCCTCAAACCACACTAGTTCCATGAAGAATAAACACACACATCCAATATGAAGGAAACCCGTAGACACATGACTAGTGTTCAAACAACCTCACAATTCATTTCAAATAACCACTTCTATTAATCCTTATATTTTTTGAGGGAGAAGAGGTACATGTGATATTTCTACCTATAAAAATGACACTAAAAGTTCTTTATGAAGAAACTGGTCTTCACAATGTCTACTAGATGAGTGAGGAATCTCCAACATGCCACTATTTTCTTTGTGGACTATGAGTAGTTCTACACACTGGCTTTCATGAAGGAGAATAATTAAGTATCCTTATTCATGCATGACAATAACCTCCCACAATACCATGGTTAGTTTCATAATGGAGAAGTGATCCCATATACTTGGGTGCATTTAAAAGAGAATGTTTATGTGTACATGCATGAAAAATATGAATGAAACACATATAGTGAACCTAAACTAATGAAACAAACAGTTTGTTTCCATATTGGGTGTGTGTGAAGAAACCAAAGGATAGTGCACAATGCATTCACTTTCATGCGTACATTGAGATACATGAATTTTTATTTACTAATGGGTGTGTGGAGTTTGAAATAAAATATTGAATAATGAGACATAAATTAATATGGATATAAATAATTTTTTAGGGTTTTAGATGCAATTTCATGTAATATTCATCCATGATGTTTGAGAACTAAATAAGGAAGTTCCAGATAAAATTATGTATGATCTTTCTTGTGTAAAATAATATTTTAGATTTTGATTGGGAACTTCATCGACAGATTGCGTATTTATCTGAGTTTTTTATTTTTCATTGATGAAGACAACATACAATTTATTTTCAAACTTGTCAGTTGATCCTTCTGAATAAATAGTCATTTATTGTCGAAGTAGCATCATTGACTTAGTGAAGAGTACAATTCCAACATGAATTTAATCTTGTTTATAATGTAATTTTATAATACCATCAACATAGGAGCAATATTGTTCAAATGATGCATAATAATCTTATGATGTATATATATCTAATTTCGAATGATTATTTAATATCATAAAATAATTATAGGTTCAAGTAAAAATAACTCCATTGAAGAATATGGTACCGGTATAAAGAAGTTTACTAACTGTGGAATATTTGTTACTTTATTCTTAATCATTGGAAATAAATTCCTAGTTTTTTTAATATCTAAAACTTATAGTGTTAAGAGAATCTGTGAAACAACCAATGTTGGATCACGACAAGGAGTATGTATTTGTTCTAAACCCTAGTAAAACCTTATGGTCTACAATCTCATTTTGTATCTACATTAAATGTTTATGTTTTTTTTGTAGAATAGAATAGTACAATTACTCTTAACTAGGGCAGTGATTCAAGAGTAGAGTGGTTAATTGAGACAATATAATATCAAGTAAACATTTGGGTACACTAACTATCCCCCTATCAGTGTCCTAGATGACCCATCTAGTATTTAATAGTGGTATCTGATCATAGGTCTTCCTATTATTGGATTGTAATTTTATTCCTATTTTTTAAATAATGTTTCTAGGAATTGAATATTTGAATGTAATTATTAAGTGCCTTGGGTGGAACAATTAATCTTCAATCATGTCAAGGAAACCATGATGTCTTCTATAAAGAAAATGTAATATCAGAGAGAAGAGGGAAGCAAAGATATTGAGAAATATCTATAATAAATAATAGATGGATAAATGATAACATTTCAAATCAGTTGAAAATGATTCTTTTGAAAAAACTAGTTCAATATGCGGAGAGTATGATGAAGTTGGATGTATCAAATTTATTAAAGTAATATAAACTCAATTTGAAATATATACAAAGAGTTTTTGTGAAGAAGTGATTTAATATATAAATTTTTCATGAAATTTTTTTCGTATGAATGATAAAAACATTAAGAATAAATTAACAAAACTAGAGATACACTTGAAATAAAAATAAAATGGATCCATATTTTCATAGTCCTAGTTGAATAAATTTAAGGATTTATGAAAAATTTCAATAACATTATTTCAATGATTAAATAATAATTGAAATTTAATTTCTATTAATGAACTACTAATAATCATGTTTTTTGGAGAAGTAATCCTTGAAATTGATACATTGTTCAACGTTTCCATGAATGTCATAGATTTTCACATTCAAGACAAAACAATTATAGTCTAGGAGATTTTTATGATTGTATATTAAAATTCCATTTTTCATGAAGTGTATGTGTAAAAGATCCATTCTCTAGATATTAGTCATAAAGATTATATCTGTATAATTAGAAGTTTAATCTACCAGAATTAATGACATAGAGAACTATTTGAATGAAGTTAGTAGATAGCATGAAGAAAAAACTAACATAATGAAAAGTGAATGGGAAGGAATTTTGTCATATGTTGAAAAAGAGAAGATTTACTTTAGCATTAAGTGTATTCAACTTGATCTTGAATTGATAAATTTAAAGGATAAACATGATATAATATCTCATGTTTATGAGTAGATGAATTATTCCTCTTAAACAAATGAATAGAGTCCAACACCAATAATGAATATTTATACACAAAATATTGATGAGACTCATATCTCTAAGTGACTCATATTGGTGGTAATAAATCCTCAAAATTTTCTATTGATAAAAATTATATGATGTAATGGAAAAAGTTAACCAAAAAAACTCATTAAATCTGTTTCTACAAATATAGACTTATATGCAATTACAGGTTCATTTAAAAAATCTAGGAAAATGTTGTTTAATATAAATTTATAAAAATCCACCCTAATATCAATGGTAGATACCAGTGCGATCATGATAAATTAAACAATAAAATATGCTCTAAATAAGAAAAGAAAAACCCCTAAACAACCCAGTGCTAAATCATGTTGGTCTTGTGCTATAAGTAAAAGAATGTGATTTTTTATCTACTATTGTTTCTTTTAAAAATATGAGAATCAGACCAACAATTATTAGACAAATGTGTCGATATATGAATATTATATAAGGAATTTCTTTAGGGAGAGTATATGTGAATATGGGAATACACATTCATTTGTGAACCAAAATACACAGATGAAGAAAAAATTATCGATCATAAACATATATGGTTGTCTTGAAGACATATATTGTTACTAAAACAAAATTTTAAGCTATTATGATGAGTAACAGTATATTCCAACCATTCACTATTCATATATTTATGAGAATAAAACACCAAAACAAATCCATAAGGAAAAAACAATAAATTAATAATATTCCTTAGGTAATATTGAAAAAAGTGTAGTCATGAAATCTTTGGAGCAAGCTAAAACTTGTAATAATGATTAGTTGTATTCAAATAATTTCATCTCAGTAGTGAATTGATTCATATTCTATAGGGGGATATGTAATTTAATGGAAAACTGTAAACAATACATAGAAATTAGTGGAAGTAACCTAATATTTAGATGAGATCCAATTTAAAAGAGACACCAAAATATAGAAATTATTGAAGACATTCCTTCAGAAGATTTTAATAAGATATAAAAGAAAGGTAACTCAAAATAATTTAAGAATCCATGTGGAAACTCCATGTTATAATTTTTTAGTAAAGAGTTATTAATCATATTCCCTAACCAATTTAAAATTTCTAGAGAAATGTAAAATGCAGAAGGTGAAGCACTAACAAGAGAAAAGGCAACATGGAATGATATTGTTAAATATGAATAAGAATTGGAATTTCATGAGAGGTTTTCACGAATGAAAACTAACGTATCTCATAGATTTTTTGTGGAAGGTTTAAGATGGATATAAATAATCAAAATAATTTTATAACAATTATTCCATATCAAAGGCAGATGTCTAGGATACCAAAACAAGAATAAGGATAATATACTTCTCTACTAAAAGAAGCGATGACAAATAATCCACAGAATATGAAGATGAATGGAAGTATTATTCTTATGATGTTAAAAAAGATAAAAATTTCAAATATAATGGTGACACATTCATGAAGAGTACCATTCAAATTAGATGTAAGAGGAAAGGAATCTACGGGTTGAGAAGAAATTACCATCCATATTGCACTTATTATGAATATCACACATCTTTTACCGTATTAATTAATTCTTGTATAGTATTTGTGATCAAATTGTAGGTAAATAAAGGTGGATTTTATTGTCAACATGATAAATGAGTGAAAAAATGGAACAAAAAATTTGAAATGAATATTTAATCTCTAATAGAAACAAGGATTATTACACTATGGTGGATTATCTACATGAATGTCATAAAGACTACCTGATGAAATATTCCACCCCTTCAAAAAGAAGGGCATTCTATGACTGAGTGGTATAAAATATAAATTATATGATATCTAGTATTATCTCATGAATGTGTGGAAAATCATGTCATCTCACCATTATATGAAAACGGAGGAAACCCAATTACATATCATTCCCTTGTATTGATTATATAAAATGTATTCATCAAGTGGGAGTGTTGGTTGTCGAGTAAGCTCATTGAAAGGGAGAGTAACATATTCTTTCATTGGGAATTTTTTATGTGTTTACTATGTTGTGTAGGATAATATACTAATTGAAAAATATATTTTATATAACCTTCCCCCTCATTGAAAATTAATTATGAGAATGATATCACATGCATGGTGGTTAATGGATGCTTTAGACACGCATGGTAGAATCACTCTTGTATTGTACATTGTTTTATTCCACTTATTCATAGGGTAGACCAAAAAAATATTCTTTTCAAATTGAATCATGTGGTACCATAATTTTTCATTAAATGAGATAAGTAATTTCTTTGTTCCATGAAGGGAAGAATAAAATCCTCTCTTTAATCCTTTACATTTACTTTCAATATAGGGAGAGGGGACATTTAAATTAAAAAAATGGTTTTGAAAAAAAATCAATACGGAGAGACTGAAAACCCATCTTTATGGTTGGTGAACAAGGATGTATTTTTTTCAATAAATAAGAGGTCATAAATATCAATTTTTGATGAAGGCCTCTATATTTACTGATTAATCAGGGAATGAGATAGTTGAAATGATTTTGAGAAATATTCAAGAAGGTTGGTGATGAATCATAGAGAATTGTTGTGGAATTATTAGTTGACATGTAGTAAGAAAATTATCCATGATTGGTGCTAATTCCTAGATAATTGTAATGGATTAATTTAATGGATAAAGATGTCATGCATGTACAATTATCCTTAAAACTATGATGATTTTTGAACTATTATTAATTTAAATTCATGTTCTTATTCTAATAAGAGATACACATTGTCATCAAAATTTTATAAGTTGAATACCATTAAAATATTCATTTCCATGATGCATTTATTTGGGATAAAATATTTTAATATCTTCTATTTAGAGGGATTAAGGTTTGTATATGATAAAGACCATGATAATATTAATTTTCATGATGAATTGATTGTTTTTGTAGATTCCATGATTTCTTTGAAAAAACTATTTACATGATGAAGGATTGTATAATTCCATGAATTTTGTTCAAATTCATGTGGACGTGAAGAGATGAGTATTTAAGAATATAATTATATATTGTTCAGAATTACTGAGAGAATTTTAAAAAGTATTGGGTTCTCTTGGTTGAAATTATTATTTTAGGAAGGATTTTCTGGAAGAATTATTAATTCTACCAATATACTATGTATCTTATTTTACAACAATTTATATGTGGATTGTATTAAAAATCAGGCAAAAAAATAAGATAGCTATGATAGGTTAATAGAGTGATCTTGTGGGACCAAGGATGTCAACCACTCTTAATGGAACCACCCAAAATTGCCTTTCAATGGTATAGGAGAATGTCTAATAACACCCACAAAGTGTGGGAACTCCCATGTATAAGGACCTCATAGAAGAGCACCCCATGAAATGAGATAAGAATATGTAATGGAACCACAGTTTGGGGTGGCATAGCGACAGGGGGTCAGGATTTCCCAACAGCTAATTGCATGCCTTTATTGTTAAACCACTGACTTGATGCAATGTTAAATTGATGCAGGATGTACTAGGTCAGCACATTGTTCATAAGTTATTAAAAAATAATATAGAATGAAGGAAACACAATAAAATTAATCGTGGACATTTTTTTCTTCTCTCTCAATATCTCATACCTCTTTAATATCCACCGTACCCATTACACTATATTTGTGGATCATACCTCCTTCGAATGTAGTGGAGGGTACCACAAATGAAATTTCTCTATGTTTCCGAAGAGATGAGATGAATGAACTCCAGGATTGAAATCTCAATATTTCACATATGAGGATAAATTAAAGGTAATCTCCATTCAAATGAAAACATAATTTTAGGAGGAGTTTTGGCTTCCAAAAATGGGAGGAATTGAATGAAAACATGCATGATAGGATATCCTATCAAAGGGGAATCACAAATACATATAAGAAAACACCACTATATTCGATGTAAATTTGGTTCTCCCAAAATTACTCATTTATTTAAAGTTATTCTGTTATGTTTCACTATTTTTTAGCATTTTATCATGACACAACATGGCTTGAGGTGTGGGGTTTATGGTAGTGAAATGCATTGATCCTTTCCTGTAAATATTTCGGCATTATCATGACGTTTGTTGATCAAGATAGAGAGATATTATTTATGAAAAATAGAGCACCAAGAAATGAATTTTATGAATAAAGGTTTCAAAAAACCTCATTGGTTCCATGAATATGAACCATGAAATTCTTATGAAATATAAATAAGAGGACCCAGTACTGGTGTTAAAACACCCCCATCAAGCTTCATGATGAACCATTTATTTGAATACATGTCATTCATGATAGAGAATATTATCCCACGAGATTGAGGCTTTTGTAAAGAACACCTTAATTCCATTAAAAAGAAAACAGATTCCACAAAATCTTCTGGGTGAGTGAGGAGCCTCCCATATTCCATGATTTTCATTGTGGTTGAGGGGGAGCTCTATTAATAGAATTGAACGTAGGAGAATAATCATAAATCTAAATTCCTTCAATAAAAAAAACCTCTCATGATCCTATGATTAGTTTCATAAGGGATGAGTGATCACACATTCATGAGTTCACACAAAATATATAGTTCATGTATACACAAATGAAACATATTAATGACACATGTATAGTGAGCATAAACTAAAGAAGCAAATAGAGTGTTTGAATACAGGGTTTCTATGATGAATCAAAATAAAATTGGATAGTGGATAAACATTCATGCATAAATAGAGATACCCAAACCATTATTATAGAAACAAAACATGGTATTAAAAATAAAATAGTGAATAATATCACATAAATTAATAAGTAAATAAAATTTTTTGATATCGATTCAGAAAAAATTCAGTGTGTTATACATGCATGATGCTAGAGAATTCATGAGGGAAGTTCAAGATAATATTGTGAAATATATTTATTTGAAAAACTAATATTTTATTTTGTGTCTAGGAACATCCTTCATTAAAAGAGAATAAATTTTTAATTTTGATTTATTATTCAAGAACACATGTTACTGTGTATTTTGATATTTTTTATTTGATCATTCTGAAAGAACTGTGAGTTAATGTTGAAGTAACATCTTTAACTTTCTGATGAGTTCAAGGTCAACATGAACATAATATTTTTTATATATTAATTGTTAAATACCTTCATCAACAGAATATGGTTTCTTAGATAATGAAACATAATATAGTTCAGTTGATATATCTTCTTCAAAATAATAATAAAATATCCTAATATAACTTAAGGTGCCAGTAGAAATAACACTATTAAAGGTTGGTGGTAGAAGAATAAAGAAAACTACTGACTCAGAAAGACTATTTACATCATTCCAAAACATTTTACAGAAACTCATAGTGATTTTAATAACTGAAAATAATAGTGATAATTGAATCCATCAATCAATATCATGTTTACCACCATAAGGAGTGGGTATTTTCACCAAACCTTGTAAAAATATTTTTTCCCTTATGTATCTTTGGTTGTCTAAATTTATGGTGTATTTGATTTTCTCTAAAAGAAAACAAATCCATTACTCTTCACCTCAGAAGAGCTTTAGTATAATAGAATTTAATTGAAGGAATGTAATATATGGTAAATAGTTGGGTAAAATTTTTCAACACCCCCTCTCAGTGTCCCTTAATGATCCACCGAGAATCAATAGAAATTTATAACCATACCGAAATTTTTAAAAACTTTTTTAAAAGGAACCATATTTTTAATTTATAATCTAGGTGATTTTGAATTGTATAAAAAAAATTGATAGGAATAATTCTTATAAAGTTTATAGTATGAAATACATTTCTTTCAATCAAGAACACTTAGTGTTTAATGATTCATTTATATGATTCCATGGTTTTTTAAGGAGATGTGTTTTAATAATTTATGTTGTTTTAAAATTTTATTTCAATCTGTACTGATATTTTCAACAAATAATTTTTCTAAATTATTTTTCAAGCTTCCTTTATATGAATCCATGTTAATATTCAATGAAAATGTGTTTGATAATGTTTTATGTTTTGAATAGTTATTCTTAATTTGGAGATTATATTTTCATAATCAAATGTTCCAATGGATCCATAAAATTAATTTTAATCTTGGATGACATCCTTTTGTGTTTTTTATGATTAACTGGGGATATAATCTAAGGATTCCATTATTATTACTTCTCTAAATGGTTTATTTTTATGATGGTAATTTTTTAAAAAAACTAATTTTTTTCCACATGTTATGTCATTATAGGGAAATTATGAAAGTCACTTATTTTTTATCAGGGGTTGTACTAAGATAAATTGATGAAATTATTATCAAACCTCTTTGTTTAATATAGCTTATTCATTGAGGAAATTATTTTCATACCCATTTCATTTCATTAGTTTCGATATGATGAATGTTTTATGATCTTTTATCACATGTATTTATGTTTTTAATTATATGATTGGTGGAACCTCTATCTGTCTCAAATGATTTGGGTAATGGATGAAATACAAAAAGATAAATTGGAGTGTAATGGGGATTAAACCTAGTTCAGTAAGGGAATTTATCCACTATGATAGTATTAGGTTCTAAACATGACTAATACTATAGATTGGGGAGTGAAACAATTCCACAATGATACCCTTCAAAATGATCCTTTACTACTTTGGAAATGATTTACTATGTTTATGTGTATTCCAAAATTCTATGTCTTATTTCAATGTTATAATCTCATGGGTAATTTTCATTTATTTCATTTTGATCCATATCTTATTCATTTCTTATCATTACGAAATTACTCTAGATTTTAGTCATTGATTAACATGATATGGTTTTAACTTTTTATGCTAATGTTCTCATACCCATATGATCACATAATGTTTAAGTATTCCCCTTGTATACCCTTAAATGGAATCTTAGATCACTATTTCTTATGTTTTTTTCCATGGTTATGATAATAGGTACTATATATGGTATATATAATAAGGGTGTTAATTTTGATGCTCTATGCGGGAGATGGTGTAGAACTCCTATGAACTAGTTGTTTATGTTTCAATTTTTCAAAAGGCATAATACCTTTATGATCTTCAATATTTTTTTAATTTAACGAATGTTCATCTAAAAATATGTCATATCTATGTATCAAAATCTTGTGATGTTATAATTGAAATTATAGATTGTTTTTGTTAACCATTGGGATCTTGGGTGAGAAAATTTTAGTGCGAACACTTATGATAATCCTTATAATATGTCAACAACCACTTTTTTGGTATAGAAGAGATTATATATTTTAATTATAAATACATACCTTTGTAGACACTACATGTGGATGTGGTTCTGGAATAGTTGTAATTACGGGTAATAGCTCTGAAAAATGTGTGTCAGGATTGACTCAATCATTACCTTGTACACGACCACGAGCATTACTACACACCTAATATAATACCACCACGGATAATTTTGGATTAATTTAAATTTACTTTGTACTATTTCATTATATAATTGAATATATGATGTACATGAATAACATAGGTAAACCATTAGGTGTCATTTATTTAGAAGATAGTGTATTAATTTTTTTCTTCTATAAATTAGTTTTCATGATTATGTGTTTTCCCAATATTATTATTTCTCACCCTATGATTTTTTTATTTTAGTAAATGGATGGAAAAAAATGTTTTTTGTTAATTCTTAATTAACATTAAAGGGAAATTAGTGCCCTATTGATAAATTATATGTTGTTGGAGCTGAAGAATCTCAATTCTATGCTCAAAAAAATATAAACATATCAATGATGCTAAAATTTTAAACAAGAAAATAAGGGAAAATATTATGTTTAGTCATTTGTGGAAGAACTCAAACAATTAGTTAGTCGTTCTGATGTTCTTCTAGTTGCTGATAAAAGGATTAATACCAATATATATATATATATTTTTATTTACATTGTCTAGAAATTGAAAAAGTCATTTTGGATAAATACCTTTTTAATGGATTATATGATCAATGGTGTAATGGGATCATGAATTTTAGGAAATAAGATGAAATTTTCTCCACATAGTGGAATGAGTTTAAGATATTACTTTTTAATAAGTACTACCCAAATATTATTTATATGATAATGGGGAATAAAATACATGAGATAAAGTAGAAGGATGTTGAATCTATTGTTACATATGAGCCAGATTTTACATAGTGTTTAGATAAAAATATGGAAATATCTTCCAAATTGAATGTAATATTGATCAATTATTCTTAATTTTAAAACCATGTCTATAATGTGTGATACTAATAAGTTACATCAATAGATATGAATAAATCGTTTAATTTGATCTCAAGGAGGAATTGGAAAATGGAGTTACATGACAAATAGATGGTATTTATAAGAAAATAAATATAGAGATCATGGGAATTAATAATAAGGCTAGAAAAAAGAAAATGATATTTTCATCATACTTAATGTGTGTAAGGAAACATAGAGGGAACTGCATTAAGGGGACTTGAAAATGTTTTATATGTGGAAGAAAATTCCATCAGATAATCTAGTTTCTATGTGATGGGAAGAGGTTAACTAATGATATGAGTAGAGAGAAACATCCACATAATGAATCATCCAAAATATAGGGATTCATATGTAAGGAGTTTCAGAACTATTCCATCAAATCCACAAATCTGAAGGTTAATTATAATGTTTTACGTTATAAACATCTTATGTCGACGTAGAACGACATGTCCCACGCAATCGCTACTTTTGAGGAGGGGTGTGATAACGTCATGGTGAGAGGTATACTTACCATCCACTCAAGAACTACTAATGTATTAGTTAACACAAGATCTATTGTTGAGTCAATAAGGTTTTCCTTATGACTTTTCCATTCCTTCTTGTTTTGAAAATCACAAACACCTTATCTTTAAGGAAAATTGCTTTTGTAAGGAAAAATTCTTTCTTAAGGAAAATCGCTTTTGTAAGGAAAAATGCTTTCTTAAGGAAAATCGCTTTTATAAGGAAAAATGCTTTCTTAAGGAAAATCGCTTTTATAAGGAAAAATGCTTTCTTAAGGAAAATCGCTTTTATAAGAAAAATTATCCTTATCATATTTTCATTAATATTTTTCTTAAGTATGAAATTCGGATTCACTTTCTCGGAATCATTAAAACTGATAAAAAGCATTCTGTTTTAGGGTTTGGATTCTGGACAAGAACTATAAGGAAGTTTCACTCCGAATTCCGGTTATGAATTCTGACTAAGTTCTATTCCAGATTCAGGATACGAATTCCAATGAAGAATTCCCATTACGAATTCTAATGAAGAAATCTCATTCCGAATTCTCATTACGAATTCTGAAGAAGAATTCCCATTACGAATTCTAATGAAGAATTCTCATTACGAATTCTCATTACGAATTCCAATGAAGAATTCCCATTACGAATTCTAATGAAGAAATCTCATTCTGAATTCTCATTACGAATTCTGATGACGAATTCCTATTCCGAATTCCTATTCCGAATTCTCATTCCGAATTCACTCATTAAACAGAATCTGATTATCATTGTTTTATACACTCTGAATTTATTCACTCCGAACCTTCACTCCGAAATTTCTATTCCGAACTTTTATGTTAGAGTTTAAAACGATGTCGTGCATTCTGTTACACTTACTTTGTTATAAAACGATGTCGTCCATTTTGTTATAAACTAACCGTTGTCTAAGTGACACGTGTACAGGTCCCTCCTAACTTTAAGGGAAATATGACCGTTGGAGAAGGAGCCGACCTCACCTATAAATAGGAGCTCATTTGAAAAAGCTCACAACGGATGGATGAACATTTGGACTTTGTGCATACATTCTATTGAAGTGATTTCTAGAGAGAGAGTCTCTTATTAACTCTCAAAGCTTCGTGCGACTCCGAATGTTGGTGATTACATTCGAGGGCTTCCGGGGATAGGAAGACAGAGGTGCCGACTACCTTAAAGATCGAGGGCTTTCTTGCTGAGAAAGACAGAGGTTGCCAACTACCTTGAAGTTGAGGGCTTGCGGGGATAGCAAGACAGAGACACCGATCTTCGTATCGAGGGCTTACCCTGGTGTGGGTAAGACAGACTTGCTTGAAAGTATAAATCAAGGGACCTTTATCCAAGGTTGTTGGATACCCTTCTCTTTGGGTTAAAAGACTATTATCTTGTTGCTAGTAGTTTTACTACTCGTTTCTATTCCGCTGTAATTTGAATCTTAAGGAAAGTATAACATTCTTATACTTCCTTACTTACTCTGATTCATTCAGATTCTATACGCTTTAAGGTAGAATCTTATATTGTAACTTTTGTTAAGTTTCAAATTCCGGAACCATATTTCCGGAACCTACTTTTGGAATCTCTTTCCAAGTTTAGTTCGGTGTTAGAGGTGTTGTGAATTTACTTAGTTTAACTTTGTTAAACTTAGTTCTTTCCTTTTCTTAAGGAAACTCTAGTTATTCATAACTAACTTTAAAGGTTCCTAAGGAATTTTTAAAGTATACAATTCACCCCCCCCCTCTTGTATATTGAGCATCTCATATTCTATTTCGATCCTACAATTGGTATCAAAGGTTGGAAACCTCTTACTCTATACCATTCTTACATTTGGTATCAGAGCCAAGGTTACTGAAATACTTGTACTCACATACAAGTTTTTCTTGCTCATTTTTCCATTCCGAACTTTTCCTATTCCGAACTTTTTGATTCCGAATTTTTGTTATTAACAAGTTTGTTTCCAAGTTATTTTCAAGTATGGAAGGAATGAATGTTGGTTCGATAGACAATTTGAATCCTACAAGGCCACCAATATTTGATGGTAATGATTATGAATACTGGAGAGATCGTATGAAGACATTCGTTATCAATACTGGAGTAGATAACTTTGTCATGCTTACTGGTGATTATAAAATTCCTGACAAGGAAGTCAGAACCTTTACTAACCAGGAGAAGCAAGAATATCAACTCAACTACAAGGTACGCAATACTTTATTATGTTCAATGACTAGAAATATATATAGCCAAATTTCTTCTTGTGAAGCAGCTAATTGTATATGGAAGAAGTTAGAGGTTACTCATTTTGGGACTTCTAAAGTGATTGAGACTAGGAGGGCTATGCTTAGAGCTGAATATCATGGCTTTAATTTTCCTTATGGAGAACCTATCTGTAAAGTACAACAAAGATTTATGACAATCGTCAACAGTCTACAGTCTATGGGAGAGAAAGGTTTAGATGATGAAGCTCTTGTGGACAAGATAATTGACATTATGCCCAATGAGTGGGAATCCAAGAGAACAGCTATAGATGAGAACAGGAAGGTTACTCAAATTACTCTTGATGAATTATTTGGAACTCTTCTACAACATGAGAATAGAATGAAGAGAGATGCTGACAACATCAAGAAGAAGAATGGAAATGGTACTGTTGCTTTTACTACAACTTCGAATCAGATGAAAGCTAAGACTCCTGAGAGAGTAACCAGATCCAAATCGAAGAAAGTCATTTTCCAATCCGAATCTAGTGAAAGTGAAGTTTCAGAAAATGAATTAGCCAATCTTGCTCGAAGGATGAACAAGATAGCTGGACAAAGAAACTTTCAATCCAAGTATAAGAAGAAGGATAGGAAAGATAAGAAAGATGGAGAAGTTACTTGTTATGAATGTAAGAGAGCTGGACATATTAGACCAGATTGCCCTATGCTCAGAAAGAAAGAAAGAAAGGAAAGGCATTCAGACAGGAACAGGAAGAAATATTACAAAGCTAAAGCTAAGAAAGTTTTGAAAGCTAATGACACCTGGAGTGCCAGTGGTGGTGACTCTTCAGATGAATCTTCTGAATATGAATCTTCAGGACAGAAGAATCTTGGTCTTATAGCCAGATTACCTATTGATAATCATTGTCTTATGGCTAAGGTACGAAATGCTGAATCATTGACCAATGTTTCTTTAAATTCGAATGATAGTAAGTATTATAACTCTTCGGATGAAGAATCATCTTCTGATGAGGAAAATACTTTACCTACTTTTGAAGAAGTCTCTAGATTTGCTGAACTTCTTGAGATTGAGAATTCAAAACTCAACAAGAAACTTGATAAGGCAAATTCTAGGAATTCTATTCTTACTAAAGAGATATCAGATCTTTCTAAAGATCTTGATAAGAAAAATGCTGATTTTGAAAGTATTTCAAAAAATCATGAGGAAGTAAGTTCTGAGAAGAACAAACTTGCTAAAGAATTAGAAAAAGTAATTTCTAATAAAAATGTTTTCGATCCTACATCTATAACTCTTTTATATCTTATAAATTTTCTAAGCGTATCCTTATTCCACCTACATGATTTTAATAATATATAACAATGAAACCGATAATGGTAATATTACTAAATCTCATGTATACGATTCCACTCCAATTAAGGTTCTTAGGAATTAGCTTTTAGAAAATGTTGTCTTTTGTCCTCTAGTTGAATTTGATGTTATATTATGCAAGTATTTTTTTTCTCTCAATAAATCCTCGATTTATTGTCTAATAATGGAATCCACATTTGATATTCCAATCCAACATAAAATTTTCTATAGTCTTGATGATAAATATTATCTTTTTATGGAAATAACATCCATTTTCTAGGTCTTGATTCTTTTTCAAAAGATAAATTTATCTTAGTTTGTTGGGGAGAAAATAAAAATTGAATATATTCCAATAGTTCAGGATTTTTGATGTCTTTCCTAAATAGTTCCCTATTCATCCAACTAATCAAAAAAGTAATGATTTAAATATAACTCAATCATGGTCCCATGCCTATTTCATGAACTCCTATGAAAATAATAGTGAATTTGTTTATGTTTTTAAAGAAGAAACTCCAAGAGATTAATCACATGGGCTCAATAGACCATGTTTGACACCTTATACTGAACCGATTCTCTTTTTAAAAATGATTGATATATTTATGTTACATTTAATTTATTATTGAGAGCTATGAAAGATCATATGATGCAAAAAATTGTATCGTATAATCCATATTGATTTCATGCTTGATCAAATGCATGGATCCCAGTTCCTTTCTATAATTTCCATTCATTTTTGAAAACATAAATTGAGGGCCAAGAAGGGGGATATACTGAATACAACATTATAGAAAATCTATAAAAATAATGTCTATGTAGTGATCCCATTTATTCTTAATATTGACATGTTGTCTTAATGAATTTAATGAATAGAGATTTCTGAGATCACCTTGATCACTTAGACATAGTCATTATAGATGATATTAAAATCTATTAGATGTGTGAAGAAGATCATGAATACAACATGAGAGTTATATAGATGACTATGAGGAGGCATATGTTAATTGGAAAATTTAAAATTTTAGAATTTTGGATACAAAAGGTTTAAATTTTTTTGTTATATAATATCAAACTAGTCTATATCGGTGGATCCATTAATGATGAATGCTACTGAATATTGATGCAAACCAACCATAGTGAATAAGTTACAAAATTTTATCTGTTATCTAGATAATATAGATGGTTTGTAGATAATTTCTCATTAATATCTAATTAAATCACCATGTTAACTACGAATGGAGATATGTTCTTTTAGATAAATGGATGTATGGAAAATTTCATGGAACGAAAGAGAAGATTAGCCAACACACCTTTCCTAACATTTCCCTATAGTGGAGAAGGATTTGTATTCATTAGTGGCGAATACAATAAGAGATGGTAATTCATTATTATGCACAATGACATGGTTATAGATTATACCTCACAATAACAGAATGACCATGAAAAGAATCACCAAACTTCTGATTTGGACATATCTGTGGTAATTTTTTTATTAAATATATTGAGGCATTACCATTATGGGGAAAAGTGTAATATATATGCAGATCATAAAATATTAATATATATGTTCACACATAAATTTTTTTTCATTAAAATAGGATATATTTAGATACATTAAATATTATGAGTGCTAAATACATTTCCACCTTGGGAATGTGGAGGCGGTAGTATATGCTTAGTGTAAAGAGGTTCATACAAGATTATCCATGAGAAGGATAACAAAAGATAAAATATGCCTAGATTTGTAAATTATGGATCCTGAAATTGTGAATGAAAAGACTAAATTTTAGGATTATCAAATGAAATTTCAAGAATTTATTTGTGTGAAAATTAAAGAGCCACAAGAGAAATATTTCAATCTGGATAAAAAGTTGGTAATTTTTTTCATTTAGCTTTGATTATACCAGAATGATATGGTTTATAAATTGTGTATGTGGTCCATCCTTAAAAGATTTAAAGAATAATTTGTTATAGGAATCTCGTAGTTCATTTTAATCCATTTTTCATAGGTATATGCAATTATATAGATATTTGAAAGGGTATTTATATTGGGATGCCATGAAGTGAGATATCAGATTGTTTTTAATAGATGATTGGTATACCCTATATATATGGTTGAGAGAAAAAATACTAATTGTTTTTTATATATACTACGCATACAAAAATTAAATGTGAAAACATGTTATATTTTTATTCATACTTCCCAAAATGACTAAAGGGAGCAACATTATATGTTTTTTAGTTGACCGGCTTAAAATATCATCACACATTATCATTATTAGTGAATATTTTTTGTTAGACCAAAATTCCAACATATACTTTAAGGAAGTCACATGGTTTCATTTAGTAATATATTCCATATTGTGTGGGCCATATCTGAGGTTTAAATCTATGTTCTGGGGAATTATTCATCAAAATGGTATTGAAATGAAACAGTTCATCCCTGCATATCATCCATAGATAGATAGTCACTTTGAGATATCAATTCAAACCCTAGAAGATATGATGAGACCATATTATATTCATTTTAATGACATCTGGTATCAATGCCTTATTATATTTGATTGTTCATACAATATTAGATTTCATGAGAGTATTCAGATGGGTTCATATGAATCTCTCAACATAAATAAGTTTAGAGGTCCAATATACAATAATTAAGTTGAATAATCAAATCAATTAGTACTAGAAAAAGAGGAAGAAATTGAATAGAATGTTAGATAAATTAATAAATATAAGGGTATCATAAATTATATATAACAGTTATAATGAAAAATGTTTATGTGATTTTGATTTTGATTTTCATGACAAGGTGTTTCTAAGAATATTTCCATGGAATAAGTTAATAAGATTTGGAAATAATATTAAACTATATCCAAGGTATATCAGTCCATTTTAGATTCCTTATCATACTAGGATGGTATCCTTTTAATCGATAATTCACCCTATCCTCTTTCAAGTCAATAATGTATTCCATGTATTTTTTTAGGAGATTGTGGATTGTAGAGAGAAATTTTTATGAAACACGACCAATATCCTAGTCAATGTTCTGGGATGAAACAACTAGATTGAGGATGATGTGCGGGAACCTAAAGATGAAATGAGGCAGAAGAATACTCATTTGTTTTCATGATAATGGCATATTTAAGGAGATACATTCATTTTAATGGAGGAAGAATGTAACACAATGATTGTTTTTCAAATAAATTTCATTTTTCTATATCATTTTATATTTGAAACACAAATTTCTAACGAATCATGATATACTATTTATTTTACTATTTAGCATGGTAGTTAAGACCAAATATTTCAACATGGTAGTATTAATAAGAATAATCATCTTTTAAATGTTATTTATAATGGTTTTTAATAGAGAAAACATGTTCAAAAAAAAATTAAAATTTTTAATGTCATTATAGGTTTCATAAATAATATTTTCATAAAAGATGTTTTTAATGGTTTTTGCGAAAAAATAATAAATCAAATTTTGAAAATATTAGAAAATTTAGGTGATAAAGTTTTATTCTTCTTTTTATTCATCATGTCTTCATTATATTATGTTAAATTGTTTAGGATATTTCCAAAATGATTAGTTTTTTATGAATATTGAAAATATTTGATTTTATTAAAAAATTCATTTTTGATTAAATAATTTATGTGGTTAACTTTTTTAAATGTTTTTAAAAATATCATGAGTTAAATTATGTTATAAATAAACAACTAGAGTTCCTTGTAACCAATTTCATGTTTTACTTTGATATAAATATTTATTAATAATTTTCTATCATTTCTCTTTGTAAAATACCTAATTGTTCACATCTCTATGTTTACTTTTATATTATATTTGAACAATTTTGGGAAATGAATAAAAAAAAGGATTCCATATATTTTATCAAAGAAATTAATATTATATAATAAGGAAAAAATAATTTATTACAATAAGGAAAATTAAAAATAATGAAATTTAATTACCATAGTAAGGGTTAAAATGGGATTATCATGGGTTAAAGTAAAACAATATTGTATAAATACACCTATAAATATTTGATAATACAAGGGGATTTCTATATTTTTTCCTTATCACTGCTATGGTCTACTAATGACCAATCTTTTAACATTATGTCAGGATAAAAAAATTGGTAAAAATTATTATTTTAAAAAATTTCTTGTTTATCCTCTCCCCCATGTATAAAAGGCCACGCCTCACCTCTCTTAACCACACTTCAAAACCTAGTTTTCTCCACTAAATACCCAATTCCATTCCTTAATTACATTATATCATCATAGTGGATTTATTTCTATTGTGAGACTCTCCTAATAAGTATTTATATATAAACCGAAATTGGCTATCTAAAGAACATATAAAATTGTTATACTTTTGTTTTTGTTTTATTTCTTCGTACACCTATATAAAATATTATTTAAACATTATAATATAATAATATATGTATATTTAATATAAATTTATTTTATTATGTTAATTTTATTACATATTGCATTATCATTTTTCCTAAAATAGAAATACAAACAGATGATCGTGTGTCTAGCGGACTACCACTTCATGAACTGGTATAATTCATTTATTTTCCCCAACCCCAATAGCTTAGAGTTTGTGGTCACATAATTACATCGGTACATGGTACAACTAATCGCATACAAAAGGAGAGATATTTTAGTTGTTTTGTAAAAATAATTATATGCATAAATATTACAGTGAAACATGAAATAAAATACAACATAGTAACTCTATTGAAAAACACCATTATTCTCCTAAAATAACATTGTACATCTGTCATAATAAACATCATGGAATAGAGGGAAAAAGAAAAAATAAGAAAGGGGTCATCTAAGATCTTATTAAGTGTAGGAATACATGAAAATATACTATAAGCAAATTAAAATAAACAATATGAAATGAATAATTACTAAAACATGATTCATTTTATAAATAACTTCAACATAATATTGTAAAAATAAAATATCATCAAATAATTCTATATAAATAATCATCTGAGAATGAAAAAACCCCATGGATATTTTTATAGTTTAATAATCACATTAAATATCAAAAAATTACATCATAAAATGTAATTTGTACTATGGGATTTCTAAAAATACGATTAGTGCCTCAAATAAGAAGTCTATATAAATGGGTAAGGCCATAACAAAAAATTGGTCTAGTTTGTCTCATGAGACGTGTTGAGGATTCAAGGGACTATGGAAGGTCCTACCTATCCCATAAGAAGACCAAAAAATTACTCAAATGAAATGTGTGAAATATAATAAACATAATCAATTGCATTGAAAAACTAGTATACAAAACATGAATACTTTACCCAATAAATAATCATTAGACATCGAGATTAATATGATGAATGGTATCAAATTAGAACAACCATTGTTAAATTGATCATTAAACATTAAATAAAAGTTTGTATATGGTATCATAAGAGTTCAACCACAATTAATCATATGATTCAACAGTGAGCGTTGAAATAAATGAATATACTCTAATAAAATCATTGAAAATTTCTTAAGAGAAATACCTTTGAAATCAATTATTTAAAAAACCACACAATTATAAAAGTAAACATTTTCTATGAACACTACCTTGTAAAAATATGAATTATTCTTGAATACAATAAGATATTATAAAATAATGAGAATCCTTTAATGCATTATAAGTTCAAAAACATTCATTTATAAATTTTAAAAAGAATATTTAAATGATTATTTTTAAAATAATATCCCTTAAATATATTATATCACTAATGTGAGCATTAGTCAAATAAATTGATTATCTATCTCAGATACAAATTCAAATAATAATTTATAAATTATAAATAATATAATAAAAAAAATTAAACATAATCGTATTATGACATAATCAATGGTGATGATGTTTAAACTAAAAAAATGAAAGTTTGGTTATGAATTCCATTACCTTGGATTTTATTTTAACTGTACGTGTTTTGAACTCATGTATACTAGTCTTAAACAAATTATTAAAAAATTATAGAATCATATTAATAATTATGATATCATATATTTTCCCATTATAACAATCAAATATTTTTTAATAAATAATATTTTGCATACATCACTATTTCATGTGTAAATTTCATTATTTCTCATACTTGTTTTATCTTAAAAGTCCTGGTTCCCTTGAGTAAGATATAGATCAAAGATTTTTATAATAGAAATCATGTCAAAAATACCATATTTAATAATTAATTATATTTTTGAAAATCTTTTTTAATTATAATCATTGGAAATGAATTACACCGCTACCAGGAAAAGGTATGATATACATACACATGTGTAAGGATTTCATTTTTAATAGGATGTCTAAAAGATGTAATATGTATATTTCATAATCATAGTAAAATTGAATTATATTTAATATAGAAGAATTATTATTTTAGTGAATAAATTACACATTAATAGGATGTAGAAGATGAAATAAATTTGAAATAGTTGATATAGATGTTTACCTCCTCTTCGGCACAATTCCTTTATATCTCTTCATAAATGATCTAGATTTGGAACTTTTGGAAAACCGTGGCTTTGATTATTTGTCAAAGGATTTTTTTAAGATAAATTATTTGGATTTGGTCAATATAGAATGATTAATTTATTCTGAGTATGTTAGGGAGGAGGTTATATTTTTTTAATTGAGGTGCGAGGCATTTTAATAATATCAAAAAATATTTACATATAATAAGGCTATTTAAGAGAAAAAATTTAAAAATGCCCTTTAAAGAATGGGGTATGAAATTTTAAACAATATCATATCCCCCATAGTCTTATTTTATATTTTTATGATTTTTAAATAATTTAATAAAATAAAATATTAATAAAATAACATTATTGTCAAATTTAATTATATTCATCACCAAGACATTAAAAACATATAAAAAGTTCCATGATTGAAAAAAATATATTTTATCCTAGAAATTTAATTTTTATATAGAGATTTTATTGATAATTTTAATTATAAATGTTATATTTTTTTTATTTTTTTTAATATTATTTATTTTATTTTTCCCATTAATTTATTAACTCATGAATCATTATTTTTCAAGTAATTATGATATTTTTGTGCATAAAAATCTAAAATTAAATTCAAATAATAATATAAATATTTTATATATATATATAATATAAATATATGACTATTTAATCTAAAAAACCAACATATTAAAAATTTATACCAATAAACAATAATAGTGTGAACATTATGAAATTCTTTTCAATAAACTATTATATGTGAATTAATTTCAAAAACATTTTATTTAAAAAGTTCCTAAATGAAGTAAAAGGATTATTATGGTGTATATTTACTCATCCATTACTTTTTATTCAAATTTTTAGTTGATTTAATGGTTCTTATAATTTTCATTAAGATCATTTTTTGATTTTTCTTCTCCTTGAACAAGCACTGCACTAGTGTACCTTAAGCATTAAAATAAATTATTTCATATAGAAAAATTAAAAACAAATTTATATAATAAAAATAAATAAATTTGTCTTATTATATTATTTTACATTCATTCATTGTGTACATTTACTCATATCCATCTAAAGACACCATCTTTAATTTTTTAATTTTACTTTTCATGCCTTGTAAAAGAATTACCCAAGAATTTTGGATATGATTCATGTAATATAACTTTAAAATTTGATAATATAAATAAAATTAATCATAAATACATAATAGTATACAGAAAAATCATTAATTCATTTTTATCAATCAATTATTTTCTATAAGACAAAAATTTTGACATTTCAAACACTATGGAGGCATTGCGTCATTATTGAAAATGATTTTCATATTTATCTTGAAATAAATAATAATTTACATGATATGAATTATAGTTTTAAAATATTAATATTATAATATCATAAATTATTCTTTCCATAAGTTTGATAAATTTTTTTGTCAAAACTATCTCTTTGTGATATCACAAAAGGTAAAATATTTTTCTAAGAACTATATTTTTCTACTATTCACAAAATTTTCATATTTTATAAAAAAATATAAAACTTTCACCATAATATATTTTTAGTTGATAATTTCAAAGGATTGGGAGATTTATTAATTCATTTAACATTTTTAGGACATTTAATGTTTTTATCATTTTTATGATTTTTAGCTGTTGTAAGTGTTTTTTGGGTTTTAAGGTGTTATTTGGGGTTTTCTTCATTTTTATGTTTTTTTCATTTTAGGGATTGTTTTTAATTTTTTCAGATGTTTAGGGTTCTTTGGATTTATGGATTTTGTGGGTTTTTAGCGTTTTTTGGATTATTTAGGTTTTTATTATTTTTTGGGGTTTTAGGGGTTTTTAGCGTTTTTCCAGGGTTTTCATGTTTTTTTGGATTTTATTAACATTTTAGGGGTTTAAGGTGTATTTGTTGTTTTTATTGTGGTATTGGGTGTTTTTTGGTGTTTTAGGGAATTTTATGATTTTTAGGGGGATTATCATTTTTTGGGTCTCTAAGGCTTTTAGGGTTTTAACTTTTTTTCTAGATTTTAGGGGTTTTAAGTGTTATTCAGTTATTGTGGTTTATCTGATCTTTATTATGGTTTTTATATCTATTTGGGGTTTTAGGGTTTTTATTATTTTATTCTTTTATCAGTTTTAGTAATTATGAGGAGTTTTAGAGTTTTTAGGGGGTTTTTTATGCCTTTATGGGTTTTAATTGATTAAATTTATTAAATGTCTTGTTAGGTTTTTTAACGGTTCATGTTTTTTTTATAATTTAGTGTTGTTAGTGATTTTTTTTGGATTTTTATGGTTTTTTATAGTTTTTAAGGTTTTTCAATATCTTATGATTTTTAGGGTTCTCGTGGTTTTCATGTTTTTTATCGTTTAAGGGTTTTTAGATTATTTTATGGAATTAATGGTTTTTTAGTTTTTTTAATTTTTATAGGTTTTTGAAGTGTTTTTATTTTCAATTAGTGATTTTTAGGTTTTTATGGGTTTTTATATTTTTTAAAATTTTAGTGGTTTTATGTTTTTTAGGTTTTAAGGTATATTTGGGAATTTTGGGTTAATTTTGGTTTTTTATTGTTTTATAGATTTTAGGGGTGTAAAAGGTTTTCATGTTTTTTAGTTTTGTTTAGGGTTCATTTAGGTTTTTAAAATTTTTATGTTTTTAGAAATTTTTAGGGTTTCATTTGAATTTTATGGGTTTTTTTATATATTTTAGTGATTTAGGGTGGTTTTATGCTTTTTTAGGGTTCGTAGGGTTTCTATTGTTTGGGGGGGGGGGGGGGGTTATGTGTTGTTTGATTTATTTTGATTTTAACGTCTTTTATAGTTTTTTATGGTTTTTAGGGGTTCAATGTTTTTATTTTATTTTATTTTTTGGTTTTTTGGGTTTTTTTGGGGTTTTTACTTTTTTATGGTTATTAGGTGTTTTACTATTTTAAGGGGTTTTACGATTTTTAAAGTCTTTAGGGTTCTTAGAATTTTTTCTGTTTTCTAGGTGGTTTAGTGTTTTTAGGATTTTAAGGTATTCTTATTTGTTTCATGGTCTAGGTTTTTTTACATTTTATGGATTTTAGTGGTTTTAAATATTTTTATGGTTTCTAGGGTGTATAATGTTTTTAGGGTTTTTTGGATTTTTGAAGGTGTTTAGGATTTTTTTGGGTTTTAGGGTCTGTTATTATTTTTATAGTCTCTTAAACATGTAGGGGTTTTTAATTTTTTTATGTATTAATGTTTTTATTAGGATTTTTAGAGTTGGAGGGTTTTTTTCATTTTTAGTGATTTTATGAATTTTTTTGGATTTTATAGGTTTTTAAATTTTTTGAGATTTTGAGGGGTTTTTGGTTTTCTTTGGATTTTAGGATTTTATTGTTTTTTTTATTTTCGAGGTTCATTGATTTTCTTAGGTTTTTTAAGTGTTTTAGAGATTCTTGACATTTTTAGGGGTTTAAAGGTTGTTTAGTGTTTTTAGTGTTTTCTTATGATTTTATTGGTTTTAGGGGTTTTGAATGTTTTACGAGGTTTTTATGTTTTTGAGAATTTTTATGGATTTTAGTGTTTTAGTGTTTTATGGATGTTAAGATTTTTTTTCAGTTTTTCAGGGAAAATAAGTCGCGGACTAAGAAGGGAGCTTGGTGCCTCAATTTATAAATAAAAGAAAAATACAAGGCATTACAGGGGGACTTGTACATTCTGGTATAGGTAGTACCCTTCATGTCAGAGTCTACATGAGACACACAAAAAAAAGGAGCAATAAAAGACCACCATGGGCAGTATTCTTCAATATCCATCTTGGAAAGAACATCAACCACGATATTGACATCCTTGTACGCAAGAGTGATCTTGAGAGTTAGGTTCTTGGATAAGCTAAGGCATTCAATCCATTAGGGTAGGAGCCGCCATGGAACCTTTTTTGAGTTTTGAAGAAGAGCCTCCACCGCAAGCATCGAGTCAAATTTAATCCAGTGATGCATCCACCCAAATTGGTTTATGAAACGTACTGCCTTGATAATAGCCCAAAGCTCTACCACATAGGTGCATCCATTCCCAATGAAATGATAGAAAATTCCCTTGAAAAAACCTCGATAGGTATGGAAAACACCACTACAACCTGAAGCACCTGGTGAACCTGCTGTCACACCATCGACATTGACATTGATCCATGATGGAATTGGTGGAATCCATCAAATAAACTTCATCAACATTGGTTTTTTACACCTTCCCGAAACACCAATAGTGCGGAGTGTGACAAGGTCATTGAAATAGTTATTCATAGTTCCTGATTGGATACACCCATCCATTCGAACAGAACTATGCTTGGAAATAATACCCTCATGTAGGGAGAATGATTTATTCTGGAACATAGAAAAATTTCTCACAGCCCATAAGAAGGCAACAATTGCTGCTAATGCAGCAAGAAGAAGATTAAAAATTTTGACACAGTAACCGAATTTTGTAATAAAAAGCATCGTTTGGACAAAGGTTCCAGAGGGAAAAGGGATACCAAAGACATATTGTCTGTGGTTCCATAATCTATGCCCAATATTGCATTAAACAAAAAGGTGTTGTGCACTTTTAGCATCCCGTAAACAAAGGTTGTAGGACAATACAAGATGACATCCAGATTTTTGCAACTGACCATGCATAGGCATCTTATTTCTATAAATCTTCCAAAGGAGAAGAAAGTGTCTAGGGGAATGAATTGACACTTATATTTTAGATGCCACGAGGGGGAATCCAGACCTTGCTGGAAATTGAGATTGTAGAACTCCCTTGTAGTGAGCTGACCAATCATATTAGGCTTCCAGATGATAGTATCAGAATCAATGTATCTGTCGCGATGAATCGGGGAAATGATGTGTGCTGGTAAAATTCCATCTAACTCCATCATCCTGGTGTTGAGATCATTGATAGACATTTGTTAAAGGCTTTGAGGTACCTGTATGATTTCATATAGAGGACAGTCGATCCATGGAGTGAACCAATAGTTCAAATTGGAATTCTTTGAAAGAGCCCAAATCGATTGAGAGATAATGTCCTTATATGAGGGTTTAATTGTGGACCAAATAGAGGAGAGCATGTATCCAGTATAGCCAGTGCACAAGTAGGCAGTAAATCATTCTTTAAAAATATCATGCTCACCTTCCTTGTGTGTGAAGAGGTTCCACGTGAATTTGGCCAACATGCCCTCATTAAAAATCCTGAGGTCCTTAATTCCAAGACCACCCATTTCAATTGGTTTATTACAGTCCTTCCATGCAACAGTTACCAAATTCCTTTCATTAATGCATCATATCCATGAAAATTTATGAATCTTGGCTTGAAGAGATTCAATCAGACTTACTAGCCATATATATATAGAGAAGACATCAACAAAAATTGAGGTGATGACAGAATTTATAAGGCATACTCTTCCTGCTTTAGACATGGAATTTCCATTACATTTAGCCATATGTTTTGTGTTGTTAAAAGAGATTCTTTCCAAATGGAAATGCATTACAGTTACCCAAAATAGGGGGCCCCCAAGGTAGTTGAATGACAAGGATCCTTTTTTGACACCAAGTCATATCATAATTCTATTTTGCCTCACAGAGGAGCTTCCTTTCCCAAAGACAATAGATGATTTTCTCCAACTGATGGCCTATCCAGCAACATCATCAAAATGAGTAATGATTTTCTGGATAGATGATATAGTTTACATATTAGCCTACCCATAGAGAAGAATATTTTCATCATCAAAAAGGTGTGAATGTACAAAAGAGTCCTTCCTAGCTTTGATAGAAAAATTGAAACCAACCATCATTTCAATAGTAACAAAATGACTCAGACAATCTTCCGCAAGTGCAAAGAGAATTCCAGAAAGGGGATATCCCGGTCTGGACCCTCATGTACATTGAACGAAACCTTTTGGTTCCCCATTGACTAGAAGAGATATTCTAGAACTCTCTCAAATGGTAGAAATCATACTGATAAACATGTTTGGAAACCCATACACTCTCAGAACCTTGAAAAGAAAGTGCCACTTAATGGTATCAAAGGCTTTCGATATATCCAATTTTAAAGCAAAAGTCACGTTCTTGGATTCATTCCTCATGATATTCACTCCTCCTGAGGCCATATATAGGCATTTTTGGATGCTCCACCTAGGAACAAAGCCAAATTGATTAGGTGTGATCATGTTTCCAACAATATGCCTTAACCTAATGAAAATACTTTTGCTAATAAACTTTGGGATGGTGTTTCCAAGGGAAATAAGTCAAAAGTCACCAATATTAATTGAAACCTCCTTTTTTGGAATCAGAGCAATAAAATTTGAGTTGGCTCCAAGAGGTATTGATCTGGAGAGAAATAATTCCTTGACAGTATTGGTAATTTCTGCATGAAATATATCCCAATAGAAAATGAAGAACTTTTTGGTAAATCCATACAGTCTGGGGGAACTATCAGAATTGAATGAAAAAAATCCAAGTTTAACTTCATCCTATAGATGGGGAGAGGTTAGATCATTATTTTGTGAGTCACCCACACATTTCTCAATACATTCAACAATCAGGGCATAAGGTAAGTTGTTTTCATAATTATAAAGAGCTTTGAGATGATCGAAAACAACATTAGAGAGCTCTTTATCCTCAACAGAAGTTGTGCCATTGATTCAGATATGATTGGGCCCTTTAGTAACTATTTTCTCCTATTGAAAGCTATGAAATAACTTTGATCTTCTATCACCATCTTTTATCCATCGTACATTGAATTGATTTTTTTTACATATTTTCATTAAGAATAAGAAGATATTCACGTTTTTTTTGAATCTCAAGTTCCTCATGAGTAGGAACATCCCCTTGCTGATTGTTTTCTTGGAAGGACTCCAGATTATATTCTACATCTTTAATATCATCATAAATTCTTGGGAAAGATAGTTTACTCCAAATTTGTAAAAGGATTTTTATTTTCTTAAGCGTTGAGGCAACCAAAAAAAGAGGACTACCATGAAAAGTGGAGTTCCATCCATCAAGAACTACTTCCCTTCAACCTGAAATTGAAAGCCAGACATTGTTGAACTTGAAAGGTAAGGGTATGCGTCTCATGTTGTCCTCCCGAATGGCGACAACAATGAGGTAATCATCAGAGTTAAATTTCAGAAGAGAAAATCCAAAGATGTCATATGAAGCACCAGTATCATTGACTTGCATAAACCTCCTATCAATTTTAATGGATTTCCTCCCATTGACAGTGAATCTCCCCCAAGTGAATTTGGAACCTCTAATAGGGACTTCAGTGAGGCTTCATTGATCCACACAATAATGAAAATCTTTTTCAGCAGTTTGGAAGAAGTGATGGACATTTTTTTTTTCTCGGTAAATAATAGTATTGAAATCGCCAATAATGACTCAACTGTGATCCATATTCTCACTTAGTGTAGATAAATCATCCCAAAGTTCTCTTATTCTTAGAGTTTCTAATCATTTTTAGGTGTTTTAATGTTTTAATGTGTGTTTTTGCGTTTTTATGAATTTTTATTATTTTTAGGGTTGTAGGGATTTTGAGGGGTTTTGGGTTTTTTAGTGCTTTAGGGTTTTACCAATTTTTTGGTTTTCATATGTTTGAATCTATTTTTGGGTATTAATGTTTTTATGGTTTTTTAGTTTTTTATGGAACTTTTTGTTTTTAGAGATTTTTTGGGATTTTTTAGGAATTCTAGGGGTTTATGGGCTTAAGGAATTTTGAAGGCTTTTGGGTTTTTAGGACAGTTTTTTAGGGTTTTCTTTGTTTTTTAAGGGTTTTAATGTTTTTAGGGGTATTTAGAGTTTTTATTTTATTTTTATGGGTTTAATGGGTTTTTTAGAGTTTTAAGTTGCTTTCATGTGTTTTAGGGGTTTTTATGTTTTTTATGGTTTTACGGATTTTTCGTATTTTTATTGGTTTTGGGGTTTTTCGGACTTTTATGTGTTTTTCGGGGAAAGGAAGATAGGAGGGTCAGTCTATTCGGGGCCATGTTGCCTGAAACAGTAGTGAGTCATGGTGGAGGAAACCCAATTGGTTCCACAACCGGAGCACACGACAGGTCCTACACCCCGCTGGCCCCTTCCACAATAGGAGGTGAGCCTACCTCCAAGAGAGGACTCCCCACATCATCACACCCCACAAGCACGAGGGGGAATCACACCTATCGGTGTGTCACACCCTATGACTCCTGGACTAACCTTTGATCACAAACCTCTCCTTCTCAGCCAAAGACATTTTCCTGTCATCCCAACCTCACATACCATGAACATCCACATCCACTTGTGTAAGCTCCCCCCATAACAAATCATTATACGCCTGCTTAGCCGATTCTATAACCTGAAACCTATTATATAGAGACACAACATACCCCTCTGGAAGTATGCTACTGCTAGAATCCCCACTACTCTTCTTGCAGACCATATCCTCCTCTCCCAGTGTTGGCAGCAGGGGGGCCTCGAACTGATCATTCCTGCGTCACTCTTCCATCACTTCTTCTTTCCCTTTGTGAAACTCTCCCCCTTAAGCTTCACCACATCTGCAGACAACTTCAGCAGGGGTTTGATCCTCCCCTTAAGCCATAAGCACTTCCTCAGCAACGAAAACTCCTGAATTACAAGCATCTCTAGTCTGACTTATGCTAAAACCACCCGAGTCAGTCAAAGAAACTTCCAGATCAGTCCCATACATCTGGTCTGTCAAACAGGAAACTTCAGCAACCAGAGGATGGGGAAAGGCCTCGATCACCCTCTCAGCTCCCTTTGCCTCCACCAGAGTGTGGGTGGTCTCCCTTCGCCTCCACCAGAATGTGGGTGGTATCGATCACCCTCTTCATAGTTTTGGGGGTTTTTTTTATGGTTTTTAGTAATTTTTAGGGTTTTCAGTGTTTATAGGATTTATATGTGTTTTAAGAGTTTTTTGTTTTTTCTGGGTTCATTTGATTTTTTTCGTGTTTTTTAGGTTTTTTAGGTTTTTATGTATTTTCTGAATTTTTTAGGAAATTTATGTGTTTTAGGGATGTTATTGATTTTGATAGGTTTCATGGATTTTTATGATTTTTATGTTTTTTTCGATTTTTATGGTTTTTTCTATTATTTTAGGGGTTTAAATATTTTTAAATGTTTTCAAAAAATTTAGGGGTTTAAAACATTGTGATTTTTTATTTTTTATGTATTTTTTGGATTTTTTACGATTTTCACTGAATTTAGGGATTTTATAGATTTTAAGGATTTTTATGGTTTTTTGGGATTGATATTTTTATTGGTTTTTGTGTTTTTACAGTTTTTTCATTCTTTTAGGAGATTTTAATTTTTTTAATGTATTCTCATTTTTTAGGGGTCTAATGGTTTTTAGAGTTTTTAGTGGGTGTTTAGGTTTTTATGGGTTTTTAAAGTTTACAGGTTTTTTAGGAATTTTATGAATTTCAAGGTGTTTAAGGGTTTTAGGGGTTTTTAAGTTTTTTATCTTCTAGGATTTAAATGTTTTTAATTTCTTTCAGGGATTTATGGATGTTTTGGGTTTTTAGGGTTTTAAATTTTTTTAGGTAATTTCAAATATTTTTAATGTTTTTAGGGTTTAATTAGTGTTTTCAGTATTTTGAGGAATTTTAGGGGTTTTTATGGTTTTGATGGAATTTAGGGTTTTTATGGTTCTTAGGGTTTTAAAGGGGTTTATGTTTAGTTATGTTTTTAATATTTTATTTGGGTTATTCATGGTTCATTACGTATTATACATTTCACTAATTTTTTATAATGTTTTTTAATTTTATGGATTTTTATTATTTTTATGGATTTCGAGGGTGTTTTGGGTTTTTTAGGGATTTTAGGATTTTTTTTGTTTTTTTTGTTTTTTGGGTTTTTTATTGTTTTTAGGGGATTAAATTTTTTTATATTTTTTTATATTTTTAGGGTTTCAATGTGTTTTTAGACTTTCGGTGGTTTTAAGAAATTTTATGGGGTTTTTTAGGGTGATTACGATTTTTAGTGGACTTTCTGGTTTTAGGTAATTATGATTTCCTTATAACATTTATACATTTTTATTTATTTATTTTTTGGATTTTTTACATTTTTTATAATTTTTAAGGGTTTTGGGTATTTTGAGTGTTTTTGGGGACTTTCGGGTTTTATCATTTTTTTTGCGGTTTTATGAGGGTTTTGAGTTTTTAGTGTTATAAGTTGTTTTATAATTTTTTTTAAAAGGTGTTTTATGGTTTTTTTGGGTTTTATGTTTTTTAATTTTTTTGGGTTTTTATAATTTTTTAGGTCTTTTAGGGGTTATAAGTATTTGTTATTTTTAATGGTTTCTTTGTGGTTTTTAGGGTTTTGGGGTTTTTTACATTTTCAGGGATTTTTAGGATTCTATGCATTTTTAGGGTTTTTAAGGATTTTGATTGTTTTATGGGGTTTTAGAGTTTTCACGGGTTTTCGGTGTTTTTTTACCATTTTTAGGGGTATAAAGTGATTATAGATTTTTATTAATTTCTTAATATTTTTTAGGATTTTTAAAGGTGTTTACATTTTTATGTGTTTTAAATATTTCTAATGTTTTTATTATTTTTTGTGTTTTTAGGATTTTTCACGTATTTGGGTTTTATTGGTTATTTAGGATTTTATGGTTTGTTTGAGTTTTTAAGGTTTTTAAGTATTTTTAGTGTTTTTTTTAATTTTTAAGGGTATAGAGGTGTTTTTTACTTTATAGTGGTTTTTAGGATTTTTACAGGGTTATATGGAATATTAAAGATTTTAGGGATTTTAATGGTTTTTAGAGTTTTTTGGGATTCAAGGTTTTTTTAGTGTTTTTAATATATTTTAGTTTTTTGCGGGTATTATTTGTTTTTGGGTTTTTAGTGTTTCTTTTTTTTTCAGGGTTTTAGAGTTTTTTATTTTTTTTATGGATTTTTATGTATTTTGTAAGAATTTTATGTATGCTAGGGTTATAAGGGATTTTGAGGGATTTTTGGGTTTTTATATTTTTTAATATTTTAAATGTTTTTATGGTTTTATGTATTTTAAGGTTATTAGCATTTCCTTAGTGTTTTAGGGGTTTTAAAGGGATTTTATTTTTTTCATTGGTTTTAAAGGATTTGGTAGGATTTATATGTTTTTATGGTTTTTAGGATTTTTTAGAGTTTCAGGGTTTTTAATGGTTTTAATGGTTTCTTATAGTTTTCATGTATTTAAGAGTTTAATGGTTTTATTGGATTTTTAGTTGGTTTAGGGATTTTATGGGATTCTTGGGTTTTTAAGGGTTTTGGTTTTTTTGGGGGTTTAGGTTTTTAATAGTTTTTACGGTATTTATGATTTTTATTATTTTGTTCTCTTTAGGGGTTTTAAGATTCATATTATTTCATAGTTTCCCCATAGTTTTTACGGTTTTTAGGGAATCTACAATTTTTTTAAATTTTGGAAGTTTCATGGTTTTTTAGGGTTTAGGGTTTTTAGGGGTTTTAGGGTTTTTATGGATTTTTACATTTTTGTAATGTTTTTTGAGGTATTTTTGGGTATTTATAGTTTTTAATGTTTTTAGGTTTTAAATGTTTTTTATAGTTTTTATTGGTTTTTAGGGTTTTTATGGGTTTTAGGGATTTTATTGTTTTTATTGTTTTTATGTATTTTTTGGTTTCAAGATTTTCTTATTATTACTACTATTTATTACTAATTATTAGTAATTATTAGTAATCATTTCTATTTATTATTATTTATTAACTAATTATAGTCATTTTTAAACAATTACTTTTAATTTTCACCAATTACCACTAATTATTACTAATTACTACTAACTTTTGAAAAATACCTCTACCTTTTACTAAATACTGCTAACTTTTACTAATTAACATTTACTTTTACTTATTGTCTCTAGTTTTTACTAATTGCCACAAAATGTTAATAATTACTAGTAATTATTACTATTTAACATTAAGTATTGCTAATTACTGCCAATTATCCCTTATTATTACAAATTATTCATAGTTTATAATTTTTTTAACTAATTACTGCTAATTATTACTAATTATTACTATTTTTTTAATTGCTGCTAATTTTTAATAATTAATTTAACTAATCTCAATTTTTAACTAATTAATGCAAATTAAAACTATCTACCGCTATTTTTTATTAATTACCATAAATTTTAACTAAATACCGCTATTTTTAATCATTAAAGCTAATTAATAAAACTAAAATCTACTAAAAATAAAATAACTAAAATGAAAATTCAATACATTACGTAAATATACTAGAACTGAAAATTTTTTGTTCTGCAACATTAAAAATTCCTTCCCCATAAAAATTTATTCTTCTACCTACAAAAGGAGAGAAAAACTCGAGGAATGAGAGATTAAATGTTTAATGGAGGGAAAAACAAATTGGGGGTATATATAAATTAGATTAGTAGCACTGAGAATATTTGCAAAGAGGTTACTATTGCAAATATTATCTCCAATAAATGTTTGAGTTGGTGGTTAAAGATCCAATTGTGACGATTCCTGTCGCAAATTCCCTATTACCGGTAGAGTATTTGCGATGAGTGACTGATCTAATTTCAATTATTATTATCTGCGATGTGTCTTGTTGAAATTACCCTTACATGACTGAGGTTATTTGTGATGGAATTCAAGTCCTATTGAAAATACCCTCTCCCACGTTTTAGCGGGAAGGAGCACCAACACTATTTGTGATGGGATTGTTTACCCGTAAAAAAATACTCATTTATTTTATAGTATTTATGATGAGATTCCAATTCCTTATTAAATAGTTTTTTCTGAGGGACATTTCAACGGTCCTTGTGCCCACTGCTAATGACCTTTCATAATAGGTCATTTTTTCTGTAGTGTATGGGTTTAATGTTTTTTTATTTTTTAAGAATTTTATAGGGTATTTCATATTATATATGGTTTTTTACAATTTTTTGTAATTTTAGTGCTCATAACGAATTTTATTGCTTTTAGGGTTTTTAGGGATTTCGATGGTTTTTATGGGTATTTGGGGTTTTTAGGGGTTATTAGAGTTTTTATCACTTATATTTTATTTATGATTTTAAAGTATTTTACGTTTTTAAATTATTCTTATGGTTTTAAGAAGTGTTTATATTTTTAGAGATTTTTAGGGCTATTAAATATTTTTTTGGTATTTACGGTTATTAGAGATTTTGAGGGTTGTTTTGGGGTTTTTAGGATTTTATGGTTTTTTGTGTTTTAGAGGTTTTAAATATTTTATCATTTTTATTTTTTTGGAGTTTTTAATGTTTTAACATAGTAAAGGGATTTTATAGTTTTTATTGTTTTTTGTGTTTACAGATTTTTAGGGGTTTTATGGGTTTTAATGTTTTTTTTGTTTTTTTTTGTTTTTTTTGTTTTTTTAGGCTTTATGTGATTTGTAGTTTTAAAGTTCTCTTAAGGTTTTTAATGTTTTTAGGGTTTTTTTTATGTTTTTACGATTTTTAGGGATTTTTAGGTTTTTTAATATTTTAGTAGTTTTTAGGAATTTTTAGGGTATTTGGGTATCTTTAGTGTTTTAGTGCTTTATGGTCTTTCTACATTTTTAAGGCCTCTCTAATTATTATGGGTTTTAGGGTTTTTTAAAAATTTTAATGTTTTTTAGACATAATGTGTTTTTTAGTTTTAACGGTTTTTTAGATTTTTTATAGGTGCTTATGGTTCTTAAAGGATTTTGGGTGTTTTATGATTTTTACTAGGTATAGGGTTTTTAGGTCATTTTAGGGGTCTTAGTTTCTTTTTGGGTTTTTAGTGTTTTTAGGGTTTCAAAGGTTTTCTTAGTGATTTTCAGGGATATAGAGTTTTTATTTTTTAGTATTTTTTTTAGATTTCTGGGATTTTTTTGATTTTTTTAATTTTAGGGATTTGAGGGTTTTTAGATTTTTATTGGTATTTTATGGTTTTTATTATTTTAATAATTTTTAGGTTTTTATGGATTTACGTGATTTTTGGTTTTTAAGGTTTTATTATTTTTATTCAGGGTCTTACGGATTTTATGTTTTGAGAGATGTTTTTGTCATTTATTGGGTGTTTTTAAGGGTTTTAGGGTTTTTAAAGAAGGTTGATGATTATTGGGGGTTTTGAGGGTTTTTGGGTTTTTGGTTTTTTAGGTTTTTGTTTAGATTTAAGGGTTTTAATGTGTTTTTAATTTTTTGATTTTTTTGATTTTTTTTTGGTTTAAAGGGTTTTTAGAGTATTTGTGGTTTTGGGGTTTTTTGGTTTTTTGGGTTCTTAATATTTTTATCAGTTTTTATGGTTTTTAAAGGTTTTAGGGCCTTTTAGTTTTTTTGGGTTTTTATATTTTTTAGTTTTTGAGGGGCTTAATGTTGTTTTGGGGTTTTAATGATTTATTTAGGGTTTTCATGGTTTTGGTTTTTTTACATTTTAAGATATATTTACTGTTTTTTAGGATTTTTAGGTGTTTTAGGGTTTTTAGAGACGTATAAGTGTTTTAGGGCAGAAGAGTTGTGATTCTAGGCTATTCTCAACCCCCTCAGAATTTATTATGAAGAGAAAAGAAATAGCAGATGAGGGAGGGGAGGGGTCAATCAACCCACACCCAAAAACCCTTACAACCTGAGACACAAAAGACCCTAGAAAAAGAAAAAAGAAAAACCAAAAACACCGCAGCAGCTTCAGCACGTCTCATCCAACAATTCAATGTCTCTATCTCCATAAGGGTCCCCATCAGCACCATATCTAGAAGAAGCATCTGACTTCATTGACTTCCATTCAGATGAATCATATTGCTTTAGGAAGGTAGTGTAATACTCTCTAAGACGTTCCGAATTCAGCTGTGCCTTGACAGGACAACCAACCCTGCCAGAGGAAACTATCTTAGCATTGCAAGAGGCTCTCGTGGACACTGCCTTAGGCAAGGTCGAGTAGTCCCTCCTCAACTTCCTCTTTTGGGGATCAAAAGAGACCCCTACATGTTTTTTTTCCTTCCCATCTGGCATGACCACCTCGAGCAAGTCCTTCTCTTTGATGATCATATTCATATTATGGTTCATCCTTCTACGAACCTCCTGGAAATAGTCTTGGTCAGGGATGAAGGTGGCTTCCTGATTAAGGGAGAAAATCATCCCACTCTAGGGAATGCTAGGAACCACCAGGGTGGGATCCTCCACAGCCAGACAAGGAGGGGCACCATACCAGCCATGACCGGCTGCAATTGTCCCTCCTCCCGGTTTTTCTAGCTTTTATCCTCCTGCAACTCAAACAAACCCATACAGCCAGGCCTGTCAACAAGATTATCCTCATGTGCCTCCAGGACTGTCCCCATCACCTTATCATGTTTGACGGAATCCCCCTGCTTGGGGTCATCCACCTTCTCAGCTCTCTCCCCATGCCCGCACACCATCCATGTTGCCAACGGCCCCCCTTGTTCAATTGCCTCCTCCAACTTGTCCATTTCCCCCTGCTCCTCTGCATTCTCCTACTCAGACACTTGACAATCACCTCCAGCTATCCCCCAAAGCACCGCCTCAGGGAAAACCTCTTCATGTTCATCCAGCACCCTATACTCAGAAATTCCTCCAGTTTTACCAACAGCCGCCTCCATCTCACCAGTAGGCCGACCAACATCATGAACCACCAAGGATGCATCCCCTCTGATCTGGCCCGAAGATCTCGGCTGCTGGTTCACACTCCCTTCGTCACGCCCAGCATCAACAACCTTCACCCCACTCCCCTGAGCAGAAGGCCTCGCACTCCCAGAACCAGAAAGTGGGGACCCTTTTACTAATTCCTCAGTATCCAGCCCTTGAAAATTATTGATGGTTTGAAAGGCTTCCAGCCTCCTCACCGTACTGTTATCATAAGATATTTTCATCCTCCCAGTATCAACCTCTCTGTTTGTAGAAAATTCAGGATCCTAAAGATGAAAATATCCCCTCAGTCTCTTGAAGATATCACTCGCCTTTGGCTCTGACTGGTGCTGAACATCCAGCCTCCCTAAACCATGATCTGCTATTGCAGACCCATAACCCTCCAGCGCCACTAGAAGATCAGCCTGGACAATCCCCACTCCCAGTGACCCAGAACCAATACCAAAATCAGTTGCCACCCGCTCAACAAAATTCCTTTCATTCCCTCTTCGAATAGTCGTTGCAACCTCCTTAGCATGCACACCCACCCGAGCCCGACCCTCTTCACCAGACTCAACCTGAACCACCTTCAAGAGATGAGGAACTGTGTGCACAGCCTCCTGCGCATAACCTTGCTCCTGCCTCTCTCTGCTAGCCACCTTCTACACTTACTTAAAAGCACCACAATTCCTGCTGTCATGCCTGCAATCCCGATCACGATGCCCTAGTTGCCAACATGAGAAGCAAAAACCAGTCCACAACTCAAAAATCACAGGTTTCTTCTACCTCAGCTCCTCGCCAACAAAAATCCAAACTATGTCAACTGGAGAATTCGATGCATCAATCTCAATAAAGACCCTTGCAGCCATATGGTGAAAAATTTCCCTCATTCTACTGTCAACATATAAGAACTTTCCCACCAGATTTCCCAACATGGAAATGATGGTGAAATTCTGAAAGGGAAGGGGAAGTTCAGGATATCTAACCCAATATACCACCATTGGTGAGTCATGATTCAGATGCGGGTCAAAGCTCCACCTAGAGAGGGAAAAACGAGCACTGTTACATTTTCATGGATCCATGGACCATGCAAGTATCATATCCTCCTCTGACGCAAAATGAATCAGGATGCGTATGCTGTCAACAAGTCCTACTGTGGGAGGATCTTGTAGGTCCCAATGTTCAAACACGAATATATCAAAAACATCCATCGGAGAATTCCAATTCCCGAATTAAGCAACCAAGTTCAGTCTATGCAGTGCAGAGGCTTCGTTGAATTCCACTATTGAAAGCTAGAGTTGTGGATTTCATTCATGTAAGTCAAGATTTTTATGGGTTTTTTATTTATGTTTTTAAGCGTGTATTTGGGGGGGGGGGGGTGGGTTAATTTATTTTTTTAATTTTACAGTAAATTTTAAGGATTTTTTTAATATTTTTGTTGGTTTTTAGGGTTTTTTAAAATATTTTGGGGTTTAATGGGTTTTTATGATTTTTAGGGGTGTTTAGGTTTTTCAGAAATTTTTAGGATTTTAACGGTTTTATGTGTTTTTATGTTTTCAGGATTTCATTGGGGTTTTCAGTGTTATTAGTTTTTTAATATTTTTATGGATTTTTATGTCTTTTTGTATTTTTTGGGTGTTAAGTGTATTTGGGAATTTGATTTTTCTTTGGTTTTTAGGGAGTTTTTAGTTTTATAGGGTTTAAAGGTTTTTTAAAGTTTTAACATTTTTATGGTTTAAAGGGTTTTGGTGTTTTTTGTGGGTTTATGGTTTTTAATTATATTGAAGATTTTTCTAGTTTTTCCTGGTTTTATGGTTTTTAAGCGTTTTTAGGTTTTTGGGGTCTTTTTAGGGTTTTTGTCATTTTTAGGTTTTTATGGGATTATGTTTTTATTTCTTTTCCAATTTTTTTCATAGGATTTTTTAGGGTATTATTATTTTTATGGATTCTTAGGGATTTTTATTCTTTTTAGGGCTTTGAGGATTTTTAGGGTTTTTAGGTTTTTTTAGGGGTTTTAAGTTTTTTTGTTTGTCATGGTTTTATGGGTTTAGCATGTTTTTTGTTTTTACGTGCTTTAAGTGTATTGAGTTTTTTATGTTTTTAATAATTTTCATTTTTAATGGGTTTTTAGGAATTTTTTGGTATATTATATTATTTTTAATGTTTTTAGGGTTTTAGGTATCTTGAGGGTTTTTAGTTGTTTAGGGTTGTTAGGGGTTTTATAGTTTTTTTGGTTTGAGGGTTTTTAATTTATTTATATTTTTTTATAATATTTTGGGATTTAAAAGGTTTTTAGAGTTTTTATTTTTTTTTAGTGTTTTTAATGGTTTTCAAAGGTTTTTAAGGTCTTTATGGAGTTTTTCATTTTCATGGGTTTTTAGGGTCTTTGAGGGTTTTGGGGACTTTAGCAGCTTTTTAGTATTTAGTCGTTTTAAGTGTTTTTAGGATTATAAATTTGTCATACGGGTTCTCAAAATTGTTAGTGTTTTTTAGGGATATTATGGATTTCTAGGATTTTTATTTTTATAGGGAATTTAATGATTTTGGGGATTTTTTGTTTTTTGGGGTTTTATAGATTTTAGCATCGTTTCGTTTCTATGGGTTATTTAGTGTTTTTATGGTTTTATGGTTTTCTTATGGTTTTTATATTATTTACGTTTTTTTATATTTTTAGGCATTAATATTTCTCTTTTAGGATTTTTATGGTTTTTAGGGTTTTAGGGGGGGTTTGGTTTTTTGGGGTTTATTAGGGTTTTCAGAGTTTTATGGTTTTTTTGGATTTTTGGGGGGTTTTGGATTTATGGGTTTTATGGTTTTCATTATTTTTAAAATTTTTAGGGGTTTAAAGGGTCATTATAATTTTAATGGTTTTAAGGGTTTTGATGGGTTTTTAGTTTTTTTATAGTTTTTATGGGTTTTAATGGTTTTTAGGGTTTTAGGGGTTTTTATTATTTTATTGGGTTTTTCGAATTTTGATATTTTTTATGGGTTTTATGCATATGTAGGATTTTAATATTTTCATTTGGTTTTATAGGTTTTTTGGTATTTTATCTTTTTTGGGATTTGTACGCCTTTTTTGGATTTTTATGGATTTTTATGGATTTTATGGTTTTTTAGGGATTTATTATTTTTGCAATTTTAGGGATTTATTATGTTTTTTAGGTTTTATAAGATTTTTTATAGTGTTTTAAAAAAATTAGGTTTTTGTTGTTTTTTTAGATATTTTTAGTGGTTTATATGGGTTTTGGGTTTTTTTGGGGGTCTTAAGGTTTTTAATGGTTTTTGGATTTTATGGTTTTTAGGGTTTTTAGGGGTTTTATGGTTTTTAGTATTTTTTATGTTTTTTGGTGTTTTAATTGTTTTTATGTCTTTAATGTTATCTTAGGGTTTTATGGAGTATTTTGGGTTTTTAACAATTTTATGCATCTTTTTCGATTTTCTAGGATTTTTATGGGTTTTAAGTGTTTTAGGGATCTTGTAGATTTTTAGGGTTTTTATGATTTTTTAAGTATTAATTAATTTTTTCAGCTTTTTAGGTGGTTTTTTGAGTTTTTTATCATTTTAACTATTTATAGAGTTATTTAATGTTTTAGTGGTTTTAAGGGTATAGAAATGTTGTAGTGGTTTTTGTACTTTTATGGGATTTTAGGGGATTAAAATTTTTTATGGTGTTTTTAATTGTTTTTACGGTTTTTACAGTCTTTTGGGTTTTTAGAATGTTTTAGGTTTTTAGTGGTTTTATGTCATTCTAGTTTTTCATGATTTTCATTGGGGGTTTCATGCTTTTTAGTGTTTTTATGTTTCGTATGATATTTAGGGAATTTTTTTATTTTTATGGGGTTTTATGGGTTTTACTGGATTTTGAGGGGTTTTAGGTTTTTAATGATTTTATTATTTTTATCATATTTTGGGTTTTTATGTGTTATTTGTGTTTTTTGGATTTTCATTTTTTCTTACGGTTTTTATGAATTTTAACGGGTTTTTAAATTTTTGGGATTTTTTGGTAGTTTTTGGTTTTTTATTTTTTGGGGATTTTTAAGAATTTTAACGTGTTTTAGGGGGTTTTAGTGTTTCTAGGGTTTTTATAGTTTTTGGTTTTTTATGGGTTTTAGTATTTTTTTGGTTTTATATAGGGTTTTATAGTGTTTTTTAGTATTCTATGGTTTGTAAGGTTTTTTTGAGTATTGTAATGTTTTTTGGGGTCCACAGGTCTTTTTGATTTTCTAGGGGGTTTTTACGATTTTTATGGGTTTTTGGGATTTATCATGTTTTTAAGAATTTTATCATTTTTAAGGTATTTATGGTTTTAAGGTATTTTGAAGGTTTCTAGGGTATTTACTATTTTTAGGCCTTTTATGGGTTATATTTATTTATAGATTTTTAAAGTTTTCTTAAGGTTTTTCAGGGTTTTAGGGTTTTTATATTTTTTAATATTTTTAGTAATTTCTATGTTTCTTTATGGTTTTTATGGTTTTTTGGGATTTTTAGTGTATTAGGGTTTTTTAATGTATTATAGTTTTTAATATTTTAGGGTTGTAGAATTTCATGGGTTTTAAGTGTATGATGGTTTGTAATGTTTTATTATGGTTTTAATGGTTTTCAGGGGTTTTTATACATTTTTTGATATTTTTGAGAATTTTAGGATATTTTGGGGGTTTTATGGTTTTAAAAAGTTTGAGTGTTTTTAGGGTTTTATTGTTTTAATGTTTTATGGTTTTTTGGGTTTTTATGGTTTTTTAGTTATTTATGGGTTTTAATGGATTTAGTATTTTTTATCCTTTTAGGCGTTTATTCGGTTTTAGCGTTTTTAAGTGGGTCTTAATAGTTGTATGGGTTTTATGTTTTTAAGGTTTTTATGTTTTTCATGGTTTTTTATGGTTTTTATGGTTTTTTCCTTTTTATTATTGGTAGATTTTTTATGGGTTTTTACTATTTTTAAGGATTTTTAGGGTTTTTTAGATTTGTTAGTATTTTATTATTTAATTATTTATTAGGATTTAAGGTATTTTTTTGAGTTTTTTATGCTTTTGTGTTTTTATTGTTTTTTAGGAAATTAAAGGATTTATATATTTTTTAGTGGTTTATGGTTTATTGGGGGTTTAGGGTTTTTTATGTATTTGGGGGTTTTATGTTTTTTGGGTTATAGGGTTTTCTAGTGTTCTTAGGTTTTTATTAATATTATGTTTTATTAGAGGTTTTGAGTTATTTTAGGTTTTTAGGGTTTTCTAAGGGTTTTTAGGTTTTTTAGTGTTTTTAAATTTTTGGGGATTTTTTAGATTTTTTAATTTTTATGGGTTTTTAGTATTTTTATGAATTTTCAAGGTTTTTTGAGATTTAAAGGGTTTTGTTTTTTATTTTTTACTTTTCCAGGATTTTTAGGGGTTTAAAGTGTTTTATGGATTTTAATGTTTTTATGGGTTTTTTGGTCTTTATGGGTTTTTATGTTTCTAGAGAATTTATGGGATTTTTATAATTTTCATGGTTTTTTAGGATTTTAGTGATTTTGAGGGTGTTTAGGATTTTAGGGTTTTTTGGACCTTTATAGATTTTAGATTTTTTATGGTTTTTAATTGTTTTTATAGTTTTTTTACATTTTTAGGGGTTTAAAGGGTTTTAGTGATTTTACTGGTTAATTAGGGTTTTTAGGGGTTTAATGGGGTTTTAGAGTTCTCAGGGGTTTTATGTTTTTTAGAGGTTTTTTGTTTTTTGGGAATTTTATGGTTTTTACTGTTTTTAGTTTTCTAGGGTTTAAAGTGTTTTTAAAATTTTATGATTTTATTTGGGTTTTTGAGGGTTTTATTGGTTTTTTACATTTTCTGGTTTTGGGGATTTTTTTGTATTTTTATCATTTTTAGGGTTTTTAGGGATTTTGGGGGTTTTATGGATTTTGAGTGAATTTAGAATTTTTATGGTTTATTTTGGGTTTTAGTGTTTATTTATGTTTTGGGGTGTTTTTAAGATTTTTTTAACAATTTAGGGGTTTTTATGGTCTTTAAGGGTTTTAGATATTTTTATGGTTTTTTGTGGTTTAATCATTTTTAGGTTTTTTAGTGGTTTTATGTGATTTCTATTTTTAAGGATTTCTTTTGTGTTTATAGGATTTTGACGGTTTTTTACAATTTTAGGACTTTTAAGGATTTTATAGAATTTTTATTATTTTTATATTTTTTAGGTTTTTTGATTCTTTTTGGGTTTTAATGGGTTTTTGGGTTTTTATATTATTTATTGATTTTTTGGTTTGTTTTTGAAATTTAGGGGTTTTAATGGTTTTTAGTGGTTTTATGGGATTTCAGGTTTTTAGGGTTTTTAGGGTCTATTATATTTTTTTCTGATTTTTTAGGGTTTTTAGTATTTTTTGGTTCTTAAGGTTTTTTAATGGATTTCAGGGTTCTTGGGGTTTTTAGAAATTTATATTGTTTTTATGGATTTTATAAAAAATTTTCAGTTTTTAGGGATTTTTTGGTTTGTAGTTTTTTTCTGGTTTTTAGAGTTTTTTATGGTTTTTTGTTTTTTTTATGATTTTAGGGGTTTCAATTTTTTTATGGTTTTCATAGATTTTTTAGGTTATTTATTTTTTTTCATGCTTCTATGTATATTAAGGTCATATTTATTATTTTATTGTTTTTTTGGGATTTTGACAGTTTTTTTGGTTTTTAGGGAATATATGGGTTTTTGAGGAATTGAGGAGTTTTTAGAGTTTTTAAGAAGTATCATGTTTTTTAGAGATTTTTAGTGTCTTTTTGGATTTAAATGGTTTTTATAGTATTCAGTGGTTTTTTGGACTATAATGGGGTTTTAGTGTTTTTATGGTTTTCATGGGTTTTAAATTTTTTTAGGGGTTTTAGGGGTCTTTTATTGATTTTCTTGGGTTTTCATCATTTTTGAGTTTGTTAGGCGTATTAAGGGTTCTTTTATTTTTAATGGTTTCTTAGAAGATTTCAGTGTTTTTATGTTTTTATGTTTTTATGTTTTTATATATTTAAGGGTTTTTAGGATTTTTAGGATTTATTTATTTTTATGGATATTGCGTTTTGTTGGTTTTTTTTGGTTTTTTAGGGTTTTTAGGATTTTAAAATCTTTTTACGTATTATAAGGGTTCTAACGATTTTTATGTTTTAAAGGATTTATTATGTTTTTCAAGGTTTTTAGGGTTTTTTACATTTTATGGACTTTTGGTAAATTTTATGATTTTTATGGCTATTAGGGTTTTTAGGGATTTTGATGCTGTTTTAGTTTTTTAGGGGTTTTAAGGTTTTTTTTGGTATTTAGCTATTTTTTATGTTTTTAGGGTTTTTATGATTTTTATATATTATTAATGTATTTATTTATTTTATGGTTTTTTAGAATTTTTAGTGGTTTTTTGGTTTTCTTGGTCTTTTCGTGTTTTTAAGGATTTTAGGGGGTCCGATGGTTATTTGGGGTTTATGGTTTTATTATCTTTTTAGGGTATTTTGTGTTTTGATAATTTTTATGGTTTTTATAAAATTTATGTTTTTATCGGTTTTAAAGGTTTTATTAGGATATTTTTATGGTTTTAGTGTTTTTTTGTAGGGATGTTTAGGGAATTTTTAGATTTTTATTGGTTTTTAGGGTTTATAGGTATTTTGAGAGGTTTTAAGGTTGTTTAGTGTTTTTTCTGTTTTTTATTGGTTTTAGTGTTTTCATAGTTTTTAGGTGTTTTATTTTCTTTTTTTGGTTTTTATGTATTTCCTAGGGGTTTTCAGGTGTTTTGGTGCTTTTATGTTTTAGTGTTTTTAGGTTTTTTTTATTTGTACGGTTTTTAGGTTTTTTTGAAATTTTGAGGATTTTGGGGTTCTTATGTTTTTTCTAGTTTTAATGAGGGTTTATTATTGTTTATAGTTTTTTAATGCTTTATGTGTTTAAATTGTTTTTAGATATTTTAGTGGTTTTTTTGGGTTTTTGGGTTTTTTGGTGTTTTTGGAGTTTAGGTTCATTCTAGGGGATTTAGGGTTTTTAAAATTTTTTTACATTTTAATCGGTTTCATGTGGTTATAGGTTTTTATGGTTTTCATAGATCTCTTAAGAAGTTTTATGGTATTTTATGTTTTTAGGTTTTTTAGATATATTTTATAATTTTTATGGTTTTAAGGGTTTTTAGGGATTTTGAGGGGTTTAATTTTTTTAAGGTTTTTAGGGTTTTTATTATTTTTTAGGTTTTTAGTGTTTTTAAGGGTTTTTTGGTTTATTTGGTCTTTTTGGTGTTCTTACGGTCTTTCCAGGTATTTTTAATTTCTTATGTGTTGAATAATTTTCATAAATATTGCAGTATTTTTATAGTTTCTATGGGTTTTAGGTATTTAATTTTTTTTAGGGTTTTAGGGGTTTTTAGTGTTTTGTGGTGTTGTGGTTTATTTAATGTATTTAGGGTTTTATGGGTTTTTACGTTCTTATATATTGATGGTTCCTTTTTGTATTTTTATTGTTTTTTTGTGTTTAGGGATATTGATGGTTTTTAGGTCATATGGGTTTCTAGGTTATTAGGGTTTTGGCGTTTTTAGGTTTCTTGTGGGTTTTAAGTATCTTTAGTGGTTTATGGTATTCTTAGTGTTTTCAGATATTTTATCTTTTTTTATGTTCTTATGGATTCTTAAATAACTTTCATTATTTTTATTGTTTTTAGGGATCTTTTAGTATTTTTATGGTTTTTATGGTTTTTAGTTGTTCTGAGTGTTTTTTTGGGTTATTTGGGTGTTTGGGTTTTTTGGATTTTTAAGGGGTTTTGTGTTTTTAGGATTGTTATAGTTTTTTGAGATTTTATCATTTTCAGGGTTTTAAAGTGTTTTCAGAGATTGAAGTGGTTTTTTATTATATTGAGGGTGAATTAGGATTTTTTTTATGGTTTTTATGGTTTTTTTTCTGTTTTTAGGTTTTTTATGGTTTTAAGTATTTTTATGTGTTTAAGATATTCTAATGTTTTTACATTTTTTGAGTTTTTTACATTTTTAGGTATTTATAGTCCATTATTAGGATTTTAATTTTTTTTGGTTTTTAGGCATTTTTAGGGGTTTTGGGGATTTTTAGGGTTTTATGGTTTGGGGGTGGGGGTTTTGGGGGTTTATGGGGCTTAAGATTTTTTATATTTTTTAACACTTTTAGAGGATCGATGGGTTATTTAGGTTTTAGTGGTTTTTAGGGTATGTGGGGTTTTATAGTTTTTAAATAATTTTATGTGTTTTATGGTTTGTTGGGTTTTTTGGGGTTTTATTTTTTTTAAGGTATTAAACATTTTTTACGCTTTTAGGGGTTTTAAATGTTTGAGGTTTTATAGTTTTCTATTTGGTTTTGTTGGGATTTTTTATAATTTTTTACATTTTTACAAATTATTTGGGAATTTTATGGATTTTATGGTTTTTTGAAATTTTAGGGGTTTTCATCAGTTTTTTGGGTTTTTAAGGGTTTTAAATATTTTATATCATTTTTAGGGTTTTAAAGGTAATTTATGTTTTTAGTGGTTTTTATGATTTTTATGGGATTTATGGTTTTATGATTTTTATTTTTGTATGTTTATTTGGGGTTCTATAGGTCTATCATTTTTAGGTTTTTAGGGGTTTAAATTGTTTTTAGGTTTTAAAGAATTTCTTTGGTATTTATTTGTTTTTTGGGTTTTATATGCCTTTAGGGTTTTTTACCCATTTTTAGGATTTTTATGGGTTTATATTGGTTTTAGGGGGTTTTTTTGTTTTTAACCGTTTTTAAGGATTTTATCTTCTTCAAGATTTCTACGGGGTTATAGTGTTTTTATATTTTTATGCTTTTCTTAGGGGTTTTTAGAATTTTTAAGGTTTTTTATATTTTGATGGGTTTTTAGGGTTTTTTTCAAATTTATTTTTCTTATTAAGGTTTTTAGAGATTTTGGGCGATCTAGGGTTTTTTAGGATTTTGAGGTATTTAGGATTTTTGTAGGTTTTTTTGGTTTTTATGGTTTTTTAACATTTTTAATGGTTTTTAGGACTTTTAGAGTTTAATCATGAATTTTTGAGTTTAAAGGGTTCTTAAATTTTTTAGTGTTTTTTAAGGTCTTATGATTTTAATAGGTTTTTTGTTTTATGGGGTTTTATTTTTTAGGGGTGTCGGGGTATTTTAGTGTTTGTTAGGGTTTTAGTGTTTTTTAGTTTTTTAGGGATTTTTTTGTTTTTTAATGTTTATTTGGGGGTTTTCATGGTTTTTAGGGTTTTAGGTTTTTAGGTATTTAAGGTATTTTGAATTTTTCATGTGTTTTGTTATTTTTAGGGATTTTTAGGGTTTTTACGTTTTTTTGGGGTTTTTGGTTTTTTGGGGTTTTTAGGTTTTTAGGGTTTTAAATTGTTCTTAGGTTCTTATTGTATTCTTAGGGGTTTTGAATGTTTTTAGTGTTTTATGTTTTTAGGTATTTATAAGGATTTGGTAGTTTTTATCTATTTTTTGGGTTTCTAGGGAATTTTTGGGGGCTATAGGGTCTTTATGGTTTTTATGGTTTTTCTATGTTTTGAGGATAATTTTTGTTTTTAAGGGTATTTATGGTTTTTTTAAGGATTATAGGGGTTTAAAGGGTTTTTAGTGTTTTAGTGGGTTTAGAGAGTTATGTGTTTTAGGGGTTTTTAATGTTTTTAGGGGGTTAATGGTTTCTAGGATTTTAGGGGGTTATGGTGTTTAATGGTTTAATCATTTTTTATTTTTATGGAGTTTATGGGATTTGTTTTGTGTTTTCTTTGAGTTTTTATGTTTTTATATGTATTTTTGGAGTTATTTAACATTTTTAATGGTTTAATGGATTTTCATATTTTTTAGGGTTTTGGGGATTTTATCATTTTTAGGTTTTTTAAGGATTTTGGAAGTTTTATGGTTTTTACGGTTTGTAGGGTCTATTGGGGTTTTATTTTGGTTTTTTGGGGTTTTTTTGGTTTTTTACCAGTTTGATATGTTTTTAGGTTTTTAATGGTTTCTAAAGGGTTTTCAGGGATTTTAGTGTTTTTTATTTTTTTAGAGGGTTTTACGGAGTTTTTAAGATTTTTATGGTTTTTATAGTTTTAGGGATTTTGAGGGTTATGTGTTTTTAGGATTTTAGAGTTTTTAAAATATTTTTTGGGTATATAAGGGTTTTAGAGTTTTTAGTGGGTTTTAGGGTTTTTATGGGTTTTTAGGATTCAATAGGGTTTTTATTGGGTTTATACTATTTAGGGGTTTTTACGGGTTTTATGGTCTTTTTCTGTTTTCTGTGATTTTTTTGGTTTTTTGGTTTTTTTATGTGTTTTTAGGTTTTGAATGTTTTCTTAGGGATTTTCTTGGATATTTGGGGTTTTTTAAGTTTTTAGGCACTTTAATGGATTATTTAGGATTTTTAGAATCTTATGGTTTTAAGGATTTTCAAGGTTTTAATTTTTTTAGAGGTTTTATGGTTTGTAGCATTTTTTATAGATTTATAGGTCTTTTCAGTGTTTTTAGGTTTTTACAGTTTTCCTAGGGTTTTGGTGGTTTTTATATTTTTTTACATTTTTAGGGGAATTTATGGATTTTTAGGATTTTTGTGTCTTTTTTGTGGTTTTAGGGATTTTGAGTTATTTCACGGTGTTTTGGGATTTTGGGGGTCAGCGTGTTTATGGTTTTTTTTGGTTTTTTTATTTTTATTTTACTTTTTCTACCAATTTATGATTTTTTTGGTATTTTTTAAACATTTTTATGGGTTTAAATGGATTTTAGAGTTTTTATTGGATTTTTATGTTAGTTATGGGTCTTTAATGTTTTGAAGGGTTTCTGTATTTTAGGTTTTTTAGGGGTTTTAAGGATTTTTTGGGCTTAAGTGTATTTAAGATTTGTAGAGGTTTAAAGTATTTTTTAGTTTTCAGGTTTTTTGAGGCATTTTTAGGGTCTTTTAGGGTTTCTATGTTTTTAGGTATTTTTTTTCATTTTTCTTATTTTTGTGGTTACTTTGAGTTTTTAAAGATTTTGAGGGTTTTTACCATTTTGATGGGTATTTTGGGGTTTTTTCGTTTATTAGTTTTTCAGGTTTTATAATATTTTTATAGGTATTTAGTGTTTTTAGGGGTTTAAAGGGGTTTTAGAGTTTTTAGTGGTTATTATGAGGTTTTAAGGGATTTTAGGGTTTTTTAAGGTTTTATAGGTTTTATGGTTTTCAGTGGTTATGGAGTTTCTAGGGAATTTGGTATTTTAGTGTTATTTAAGTTTTTTAGGGGTTTTAAGTGTTTTTTTGGATTTTTTGGTTTTCTTAGGGCTTTTCTTGGTTTTTAGAGTTTTTAAAAAATATTTTTTTAGATATTTTCTTGGATTTTTATGTGTTTTTAGTGTGTTCAGGGATTTTAAGGGTTTTTAGGGGTTCTTAGGGTTGTATGGTTTTTTTTGAGTTTTCTAGTTTTTTAGTGTTTTTTTTGTTTTTTAGTTTTTTGACGCATCTTAAGGGTTTAGTGGGGTTTTAGAGTTTTTAGTGTTTTTAGAGATTTTTTGGGTTTTAAGGGTTTTTTAAGGATTATAGGGGTTTTTATAGCTCTTAAAAGTTTTTCGGTATTTTTAGGGTTTTTAAGGTTTTATGGGTTTTAAGTGGTTTTAGGTTTTTATGGGTTTCTTAGGTTTTTTAGGGTTTTTAAGATTTTTCATGTTTTTTTGGATTTTTAGTGTTTTTTAGGTTTTTTTTAATTTATAGGGTTTTTAAGGAATTTATATTTTTAGATATTTTAGTTTTTTAATGGTATTTATCATTTTTATGGTTTTTAGGGGTTTTTAGTGTTTCTAGGTTTGTAATTATTTCTTCTAGATTTTAAAGTCCTTTAGGGATATTTATGTCTTTAGATATTTTTAAGGATTTTTTAGTATTTTTATAGTTTTTAGGGTTTTTAGGTTTTCTAGGGTTTTATGTTTTTTTATGGTTTTTTTTAAATATTATTTTTAGAGTTTTTAGAGTTTTTTTTATTATTTTTAGTTTTTTAAATTGATTTTTCTTTTTTTTATGGTTTTTATGAGTATTATAGGGTTTTTGGGTCTCTTATGATTTTTAGGGATTTATGGATTTTAGGGGTTTCGGGTTTTTTTAGAGCTTTTATCATTTTTAGGTTTTTTTGGAGGTTTTATGTGTTTTTTGTTTCTATAATATTTTGAGATTTTTTCTATGTTTTGTGTTTTTTATTTGTTTTTGGCGATATTTTTGATATTTATGATTTTATTGTTTTTAGGTTTTTTGGGTTATTTATGATTTTTTATGGTTTTTAGGGATTTTATTTTTTTTATTGATTTTGGGTTCTTAACGGTTTTTTTTTGTTTTTATGGATTTCATATTTTTAAATGTGTTTTGAAATTTTATTGGTTAAATTGATTTATAGTGAATTAGTGGTTTCATGGTTTTAAGGGTTTAAGGGTTTTTTAGGGTTTTCAGGGTCTTCTTGAGTTTTAGAGGTTTTTGGGTCTTTTGGGTTTTTACATTTTTTATATTTTTTAAAGGTTTTAAGTGTTTTAGGTTTTTATGATTTTCATAGAGGGTTTTCATGGGTTTTTTTGTTTTTTATGTATTTAGGTTTTTGTGTTGTTTTTATGGATTCTTATTACTTTTAGGATTTTTATGGACTTTGAGTGTTTTTTGGTATTTTAGGGGTTTTTGGGTTTTTTGGGTTTTTATCATTTATGTGGTTTTAGGGTTTTTTGCGTTTTGAGTTTTTATGGTTTTATTTTAGTTTGTCAAGATTTTTAAGGATTTTTTACAGTTCTATGGATTTTTAAGCATTAGTATTTTTATGGTTTATATGGTTTTATGGTTTTTAAGGTTTTTATGGTTTTGAATGGTTTTATAGTTAATTTGGGATTTTGGTTTTTATGGTATTTATGGAATTTTAGAGTTATTTATCATTTTTCAGGGTTTAAAGGATATTTATGGTTTATATGGTTTTATCTATTTTTAGGGTTTTCTGTTTTTTATTAGGTTTATGGTTTCTTGGTTTTTTTATGGTTTTATCATTTTTATGGTTAATAGGGGTTTTAAATGTTTTTAGGTTTTTAGATTTTTTTAGTGTTTTTTGGGGATTAATGAGTTTATGAATTTTGTTATTTCGATTGTAGAGTTTTTGTTGGTGTTCATGATTTCAAAATTTTTTGGGGATTATATTTATTGGTGGTTTTTGGGTATTTTTGGTTTTTAGGGTTTTTTTACAGTTTTTTGAATTTTATTAGTTTTTGGGGGGTTTTAAGTGTTTTTAGGTTTTTAAGGTTTTCTTAGGGGTTTTCAGGGGTTTTAGGTGTTTTTACCTTTTTAGTGGGTTTTTTGTTATTTTTAGTATTTTTATGGTATCTTGAGGTTTTTAAATATTTTGAGGGGTTTTTAGGCTTCTATTTTATTTTGATTAGGGTGTTAGGATTTTTTAGGGTTTTAAGGTTTTCCTATGTATTTTTGGGGTTTTTATTGTTTCTACATTTTTACATAATTTTATGGTTTTTTATAGTTTTTTATTGTTTTTAGGGGTTTTAAGGGTTTTTTTTGGGGGGGGGGGGGTTGGTTTCTTGTGTAATTAGGTTTTTAGGGTTATTTTTTAGTTTTTAACGTATTTAAGGTCCTTTATAATATTTTATCATTTTTAGGGGTATAAATTGTTTTTAAAATTTTTTGTGTGTTTTTAGGGATTTTATGGGTATTAGAGATTTTATGGTTTTTAGGGGTTTCATGGTTTTTAGAAGTTTTTCATTTTTTAGGATTTTTTTGGATTTAAGAATTTATAGGTTTTTTATAGGTTTAAAGGGTTTTTCGGTTCTTTGATTTTTCATAGGGTTTCTTGGGGATTTAGGCATTTTAATCTTTTTAGGTATTTTTCATATTTTTATGGGTTTTTAGGCTTTTTAAGGATTTGAAGGGTTTTGAAGATTTTCAGGGCTTTTACCCTCTTTTGGGTTTTTAGAGATTTTATGTGTTATTCAGGTTTAAATGTATTCTTTTGATTTTTTATGCTTTTGGGGACATTAATTTCTTTTTTATGAATTTTATATTTTTAGGGTTTTCATGGATTTTGAAGGGTTTTAGAGTTTTTAACGTTTTATGGTGTTTTTGGTTGTTTTTAGTGTTTTTTATGATTTTTAGGATTTTTTATTGTTTTTTTACGGTTTTTACGGTTTTTTATTGTTTTTTAGAGTTATTTTAAAATTTTTAGGGTTCAAAATGAATTTTTTGATCTTTTTTGTGCTTTTAGGGACTTCATTGGTTTTTAGTTTTTTATGGTTTTAGGGGGTTTTATGCTTTTTATAGAATTTATGGTTTTTAGTTTTTTAAGGGTTTATCATTTTTATGTTTTTAGCGCTTTTAAGGGGTTTCCGGTTTTTAAGGATTTATTAGGGTTTTCCTGGTTTTTGGGTTTTTTATGTTTTAGGGATTTTTAATGATTATTTAGTATTTTTATGGTTTTAAGGATTTTTCGGATTTTTATGTTTTTAGGTTTTTTTGGGGATTTTGGCTTTTTGTAGATTTTATGGCATTCGTGTTTTTTTTAGTTTATTAGTATCGTAAGGTTTTTATATTTATAATGTTTATCAGGGTTTATTGGGTTTTTAGGGTTTTAGTGGTATTTAGGGGTTTTAAGGCTATTAATGATTTATAATAGTTCTATGGTTTTTAAATGTTTTTAGTGATTTTAGGGTCTCTTATGGATTTTAGAGTTTTTATTTTTGTTAGGGTTTTAAATTGGTTTTAGTTCTTTGTTTATTTTTAGGCAATTTGATAGTATTCAAAGAGTTTTATGTTTTTAGAGTTTTTTGGGGATTTTTTCGGATTTTTATAGGTTTATGGATTTTAGGAATTTCGAGGGGTTTGGGGGGGTTTTTAGAGTATTTAGGATTTTTATGATTTTTATGATTTTGTTTTTTAACTTTTGGGGTTTTAATTGATTTTAGGATTTTAAGGGCTTCATAGGGGTTTTTAGGGTTCTCAGAGATTTATGTTTTAAAGGGGTTTTAAGGATTTTTTTGGATTTTTATGGTTTTTATGTTTTTTTTGAAATTTTGAGGGGTTTTAGTTTTTTTAGAGTTTTTAGGGTTTTATGGGTTGTTTTATGTTCTTCTTAGTTTTAAAGGGTTTCAAATACTTTTTAATGTTTTTAACATTATTTAGGGTTTAAATTTTTTCTAGAGTTGCTATTGGTTTTTTGTGTTTTTATAGGTTTTAGGGTTTTTTAGAGTTTTTTGGGGTTTTTTTATTTTTATGGGTTTTATAGATTTTTATGGTTTCTTCTAGGTTTTATTGTATTTTTGGTTTTTAGGGGATTAAATAGTTTTAAATTTTTTGAGTTTTTTAGAGGGTTTTCAAGAATTTAGTGTTTATTATATTATTTGGAATATTTAGGATTGTTTTTGCATTTTTATGGTTTTTATGGTTTTTGAGGGTTTGTTAGGGTTCTTTTGAATTCAATGGATTTTTCGGGTCTTTAGGGTTTTTATGTTTTTAGGGTTTTTATGGTTTTAGATTATTTTAACATTTTAAGGGGTCTAAAGGGTTTTTTGTGTTTTTAGTTCCATTTTAGGATTTTTATGGATTTTTATGGTTTTTAATAAGAAAGTGACAAGGATTGGTTTCCCAATCCATGTCGAAAGGAGTTTATTAAAATAAAAGTATACAAGGAAAACACGAGGTGTAATGAGCTTACACCAACTTAAACAAAAGAGGCAAAAAAAAAGAAAAACTTTAAAGAACCAAGCAGACAATCGTCAAACAGGCTCAATACTGATAAACAAAGAGACCTTGGAGAGTCCATGTGCATTAATTCCAAGAAGACCATAGCCAATATTTGAGCATAGCTGAGCAAAAAGAAACAGGAGCAATGCTATCAAGCCGAAACATCAAACAGGATCTCAACTGGAAAAAATATGCTATCATGTAGAAGAGTCAGGCAAGACTTCGATCAAAAAATAGATAGAGGAATCCATAGAGATGAAACAACAAGAATCCAGCAAGCAGACATCCCCAAGTGTAAGTATTCCCATAATATCTGAAGCTAGATAGAGAGAAGTAGAAAATAAGATCACAACAAACAGTCTTAAAAAAGACTACAAATTTAGTCATAACCAAATTGTGCAGGCAAGAACAAACATCAGAGCCCAGATCTCAGGGCAGGTTCAATACGAGACAGGACAACATTAGTAGGTTCCGGTGAGAGTAAAAAGCCAGAAGAAACTTGTAGACAGGTGAGCATGCATCCATACAATGGTTGGGCAAACAGAACTGAGCAAAACCAAGCAGAAATAAGCAGCAAGATTGAATTCTGGATAAAGAAAGCACAACAAAATATTCAAGCCCATGGCATGTCTCTGAAATTAAAGTTGGGGTTCTGCTTGTATTCTTTAATCAACCTTGTGAACATTCTTTTTCTGATTTCAATGTATGTTTCAGCTAGAACCTGTATATATAAATATCTTTGATATACAAATTCATCTTGTTCTTCCATCCAATCATAAACTTCATCACTCACATCAACTTTATCTGGAATCTGAAAACCATCTCTATAGGCAGGATCCTCCTCCTTAACATAGTTCTTTTGCTTATGAATTGGAATTTGATCATCAGTTACAATAGGTTTATCTTGCTTAGTGTTTGAAATCCGAGTGGGATCAAATGAATGAGTTCCAATATTTCTTTCCAATTGTGTATAATCTCTCCTTTTCCTAGTTTTCCTAGGGTTAGGAGTGATGAATCCATCATTCTCAACCATGGGGTTTTTTCCCTTTCTAGACATTGATTTCAAGAAAGTTCCCTTCCAATTGATAAGATTTATCCTCATTCCCCTGAGAGTTAGCACTAGTTTCCGAGCAGTCATCAAGCTCCTTAGTTTGATTTTCTTGGTTTTCATTAAGCATATCATGATCCTTAACCAAGATAGTCGACGGAGCAGAAACATTTTCTACGGAAATCAAAACTGAATTAAAAAATTCAGTCTCTTGAGCTTCCAAAACATGCTTATTATCCAAATGAACAATTGCCTCAGAGTTATCTGACCTCTTAATATAAGTAGAGGGTACAACCTCATTTTCTTTTTCCACCCAAATGTCTTTGGGGGCCTTATCTCTTGTACCTTTAGAGGGCTCAGCCACAGCTTTTTGCCTATCTCTATCTTTTTCTATCCACTTTGTAGTTAAATTTTTGGGACAACTATTAGTTTTTCCACACCCAAATGAATTATGACCTAAACTGTAACACATGTGACAGTATTCCGAGACACTTTCATAAATCACCTCTTGAGAAAAACCAAAGTCTCCACTTTGTATCCAAATATCTGAGGGCAATTGTTGGGAGACATCAACTTCAATACATGATCTGGAAATAGAGGGTCTAGAAAGTGTTTTTGTGGCATTATCAAGTCTCATCGGGGAGCCAATGAATGATGAAATAGAAAACAAAGCATTTTTATTGAATAAGTGCAAAGGTAAAGCAGGAAATCCAACCCAAATTGGTACAATTGGAGATTCAGCATGAATATAAAAGTCGGGGGTCCATTTGAGAATTCGCATTTGGAAGCCCCTAAAGGACCATGTACGTTTGGCCCAGAGTCTGTAGTAGCTCTCAACGGAGTCAAAACATAGAAAAATTTGTGAGACATTGAGGAGACCCAATTGCAATCCCGTAAATCCGATGATTTCCAAAGCAGATCGAAGAAATTTCAATGATGGACTTCTATTTTGAAATTTCCCAACCAAAACAAATTGGATATCCGAAGAAAGTAAACTAACCTCATCGATTGAGAAGGCGATGGAGAGTTGACCATGATGCTGATAGGTTTTTGGTTTGATCTGAATGTTCTGGACCGCATCATCAAGCGCAGAAGAGTCTTAGAATGATTTAGCGGCAAAAACTTCAGCGAATGTGCGAGGATCTGAGCTAGGGTTCGCATCTCACGGCGGCAGACTCATTCTTGGTTCGCGGCGGGCCTCCCCATCCTTCTTAACTTCTCTTGGTCTTTATGGTTTTTAATGTTTTCATTGTGTTTTAGAGGTTTTATCCATTTAGGTCCTTCTATATTTTTAATAATTTTTTAGACTCTTAGGGGTTTTATGCGTTTTTATGTATTAAGGTTTTCTTTTGGGTTTTTTGGGTATTTTGGTTTATAGATTTTTAAGGTTTTTTACATTTTATTGATTTTTATTGGTTTTATGGTTTTTAACGGGTTTTGAGGTGTCTTATGGTGTTTTAGGGATTTATGTATTTTTATCATATTTTATGTTTTTTAGGTATTTTAATTGTTTTTAGGTTTTTCTGATTCTTTTTGTTTTTAATGTTTTTAATGTTTTTTATTGTATATTGGAAATGTTACATTTTTAATGATTTTTTTGGGATTTTTTGGATTTAAAAGGTTTATATATTTTTTTGGATTCTAATGGGTTGTAAGGGTTTTTAGGGTTCTTGTGTTTTTTTGTTTTTTAAGGGTTTGAATGGTTTTTAATGTTTTTGAACATTTTTAGGGGTTTAAAGGGTTTTATAATTTTTAGTGTGTTTTATTAGTTTTATAGGTTCTTAGAGTTTCCTAAGATATTAGGGGTTTTTTTAGTGGGGTTTTGGGTTATTTAGGGTTTTAGATTTTTTTTATTTTATAGAGGTTTTATGTGTTTTTATGTTTTTAAAGCTTCCATAGATTTTTCCAGGTTTTTAGGGTATTACATGTTTTTTGTGATTTCGAGTGATTTTTTAAGATTTTAATGGATGTTTACAATTTTTTGGGAATTTGAAGGATATTTTGGTTTTAATGGTTTCTGTTTTTTTAGGGTCTTTAGCATTTTTTATTTTTTTTTGGGATTTTAAATTTTTATAGGTGTTAAATATTTTCTTAGTGTTTTTTAGTTTTTAGGGTTTTATGTATTTATTTATTTATTTTTTTCTGTTTTTACGTAATTTTTATCGGATTTTACGGTTATTAGGGGGTTGTATGGTTTTATGGTTTTAGGGGTTTTTAGGGTTTTCGGATTTTCGTGGTTTTCTCATTTTTAAGTGTTTTTAGGGATTTTATGGTTTTTAGGATTTTGATAGATTTTAAGAGTTTTTTAATGTTTTTAGTGTTTTAAATGATTTTTAGAGATTTTATTCTTTGTAGTATTTTTATATATTTATTGGTTTTCTATGGTTTTCTATAGTTTTTCTAAGGTTTTTAGGGATTTTAGGGTTTTTAGTGGATTTTGGGTTTTAAATGTTTTTAGTTTTTTTAGGTTTTATTAGTGGTTTTCATGGATTTTTGGATTTTTTACATTTTTAGGGATTTTTAGGGAACTGTTAATTTTTTATGGGTTTTATGGATTTAGAGTTTTTTTAGGGTTTTGTAGAGGTTTTAGGGGTTTTCATGGTTTTGATCGTTTTTTATATTTTCTGGGCTTTATATGTTTTTAGGTTTTGAAGGTTTTCTTATTTATTTCATGTTTTTCATAGATTTTACAGTGTTTAGGGAATTTTATTTCCTTTTAAAATTATATTATTTTTAGGGTTTTATGATTATTTTAGTTTTTTATGGTTTTTAGGGTTTTAATGTTTTGGTGGGTTTTTATATTATTTATATTTTTTAAGGTTTTTAAGGTTTTTTAGAGTTTTATGACATTTTTAACGGATTACATGGTTTATTGAGTTTTTAGTGGGTTTATGAGTTTTATGCTGTTTTATGGATTTTAATATTTTTTAGGGGTTTCGGGTATTTTGTGTTTTAAGATTTTTTTAGGTTTATTCGGGGATTTTAGTGTTTTTAGGTTTTTTAGTTTTTTAGGGTTTTCGGGGTATTTAGAGTTTTTTACATTTTTAGTGATTTTACTGATTTTAGGTTTTTTATTTTTTTTTATGGTTTTAGGGATTTTCTTTGTTTTAGGGAAATTTTGGGGTTTTAGTGTTTTTTATGGTATTTTTTGGGGATAAAAGGCTCTAAGTCAAGCATGACTAGCCCCCCAAAATGTTATTTAAAATAAAGACTAACTATTACAAGGAGAGTTTACAAGAATGGTTGTGTAGGTCACCCTTCATATCAGAGTCCACATAAGGCATAAAAAATGGTGGTCTGACAAAGGACCACATCGAGTTCAGTTCCTCAATTGCCTTTTTGGAGAGTGCATCCACCAACGAGTTGGACTCCCAATTGGTATGTTTGACATAGATATTGAGAGTCTGAGAGATATTAAGGAATTCATCCCATTGTGGTAAAAGTCTCCAGGGGACTTTCCTGGATCTATTCCTAAGGGAATCCACCACAAGCATCAAGTCAGACTCAATCCAATGTGATTTCCGCCCAAAATTGATCGAAAATTTAACCGCCTTCATAATGGCACATAGCTCTGCTGCATAAGCATGTCTGCCAATAATAAAGTTGTAAAACAGCCCTTAACGAATCATTTGTCGGTGCAGAAGACCCCACCACACACCGAGGGGCCGGGTGCACCCCGCACCGCACCAACCACATTGACCTTTTTTAGTGTTTTTATTGTTTTTAGTTTTTTAAACAATTTTATAGTTTTTAGTGGTTTTTTAGAGTTATATATTTTTAGGGTTTTTTAATGTATTTAGGTGTTTGTGGTTATTAAAGTTTTTTTAGTTTATATTCTATTTTAGGGTTTTCATCGGATTTAGGGTTTTCATCAGTTTTAGGGTTTATCAATTTTATGTGTTTTGGGTTTTCATAAGGTTATTCAGGGTTTTATGGGTTTTTATGTTTTTTGTGATTTTTAGGGATTTTTTAAGATTATTAGGGTTTTTATTTTATTTATGGACATTGATTGTTTTTAGTGGGGTTCGGATTTTACAATTTTTAGAATTTTTTGGTTTTTTTGGGGATCTAATTTTTTTTAGATTTTTAAGGTTTTCATTGGGATTTAAGGGGTTTTAGGTAGTTTTACATTTTTAGATATTTTTAGGGATTTTTAGGTTGTTATGGGTTTTAGGGTTTTTATAGTTTTTAATCTTTTAAGGGTTCTAAGGATTATTGGGTTTAAATGGTTTTATTTATGTTTTTAGGGTTTTTAGGGTTTCATCAATTTTTAAGTAATTTTAGGTCATTTTTAGGATTTTATTGTTCTTATTATTCTTATTGTTTTTATTTTTTTTGGGTTTTTGAGAGGTTTTAGGGTTCTTAGGGGTTTTAGGGTTTCTATGGTTTTTTTCATTTTTAAGATGTTATTTGATATTTTTTGGTTTCTATTGTTTTTAGGGGTTTTAGAGTTTTTAGGGTGTTTAGGATGTTTTAGGGTTTTTAATGGTTTTTCATGTTTTTAGCATTTTTAGGTGTTTTAGGTGTTTTGGTGTTTTATGTTTTTAAGTATTTCTAACGTTTTTTCCAGGCATTATGGTTTTTTAGGGTTTTATTGATTTTTTGGGAATTTTATAATTATAATGGTTTTTAAGGTTTTTAATGATTATGAGGGATGTGGGGTTTTTTACGTTTTCATGGATTTTTTAGATTGTTTTATTTTTAGGGTTTTTTATTTTTTAGAGTTTTTAACATTTTTAATGGCTTATGGGGTGTTCAGAGTTTTTAGTGGGTTTTTTTATTTTAATGGGGGTTTACGGATTTTATGGTATTTAGTGTTTTTTATGGTTCTAAGGGGTTTTAGGTTTTTTTTAGCATTTTTATCATATTTTAGGTTTTTTGGTGTTTGATGTGTTTTTAGATTATTATGGTTTTCTTACAGGTTTTCAAGGGTTTTTGGGTTATTTAATTTTTTAGATATTTTTATGTATTTTTAGGATTTTTGTGGTTTTTAATGTTTTTAGGGATTTTGGTGGTTTTTATGGGTTTTTGGGTTTTAGTGATTTTTATGATTATTAGGGGTTTAATTTTTTATTGTCATTTAATCTTTTCATAATATTTTTTGGGGTTTTGGGTTTCTCATTTTTACAATTTTTTTGGGATTTTTTATGTCTTTTATGGTTTTTATGGTTTCTAGGGATTTTGAATTTTTTATAGGGGTTGTTTTGATTTTATAAGGTTTTTTGAGTTTTTTGTTGATTTTATGGTTTTTTTAAATTTTTTATTTTTTAGGGTTTTAAATGGTTTTATGTGTTTTTAGTTTTTTTAGGATTTTGTTAGTTTTTATGGGTTTTTAAGGAATTTATGTGTTTTTTGGTGTTTTTGATTTTAGGGTTTTTATTGGTTATTATGGTTCTTAGATTTTTAGCACCTTTTTGGATCCCTAGGTGTTTTAAGTGTTTTTATGTTTTTAAGGATTTATTAGCATCTTGTAGGGTTTTAAGGTTTTTTTTATGTTTTTAGGGATTCTTAGAGATTTCTAGTATTTTTGGAGTTTCTTTAGTTATAATGGTTTGTGAGATTATTGACATTTCTTTGTCATTATTCGTGGTTTAATGGGTTTTTATAATTTTTTTGATGTTTTTAGGGTTTTATTAATTTTTATGGTGTTTATGGGTTTTAGTGTTTTTTGGGATTTTTAGGGTTTTTTAATGTTTTTTAGTTTTATAGGGATTTCAAATGATTTTATGTTTTATGTTATTCTTAGTGTTTTTAAAAAAAATTTGGTTTTCTTATGTTTTTAGGGTTTTTTAGAATTTTTTAGAATTTTAAAGGGTTTTTTCAGGAATGTCGGGTTTTGATGGTTTTTAGTGTTTTATGGGGTTTTGGGGATTCAATTTATTTTGTTTTTCTATCGTTTTTAGGGGATTTTAGGTTTTGAAATTTTTCTAAGGATTTTTCAGTGTTTTTTTAGTTTTTAAATTTTCTGTATTTTTTTGTTTTTTAAGATTTTTATGGTTTTTATGGTTTTTGAGTGCTTTGGGGTTTCTGGGGGGTTTTTAATGTTTTATATGGTATTTATGAATTTTAATATTTTTTGAGTTTTTAGGGTTTATTTGAGTTTTTAATAGTTTCTAATGTTTTTTATAGTTTTTTATCATGTTTAGGGTTAAGGTTATTTATGGAATTTTTAGTTCTTCTCTAAATTTTTTATGGGTTTTCAGGGTTTTTATGGTTTATGGATTTAGGAGTTTTTAGAAATTTTAATATTTTTAGGTTGTTTTAAGTTTTTTTAGGTTTTAATGTTTTATTATGAGTTTTTGGGTTTTTAGGGGGGGTTATGTTTTTAGGGTTTTTAGGTATTCTTTATTATTTTTATGGTTTTTGGGGTTTTTAGGGTATTTGAGGGTTTTTAAGATTTTGAATGTTAATAGGGATTTTAGAGATTTTTTATAGTTTTTTCTATTTTTATGTTTTTTAGTTTATTAGAATATATGGGTTTTAAAGGGTTTTTATTGTTTTTAGTGGTTTTTTTGTTTTTTTGGTTATTTAGGGATTTTAAGGTTTTTAGGGATTTTAAATTTTTTAGGGGATTTTAAGGACATTTAGTGTTTTTTTCATTTTAAGGGATTTTAATTTTTTTTTTCGGTTTAATGGTATATTATAATTTTTCAATGATTTTAAGGGTTTTTTTTGGATTTTAGCGATTTTCATTAGTTTTTAGGATTTTTAGGGTTTTTCAAGATTTTGTGATTTTTTAGGTTTTTAGGGGGATTAGATTTTTTAGGGTATTTTAATTATTTTTTATCTTTTTCATGGGTTTTAATTGTTTTTGGTATATATGGTTTTCTGAAAAAATTTCATGGATTTAGGATTTTTTACGCTTTTAGTGACATTAGGCTTTTTTATGATATTTATGGGTTTTAATTTTTTTTAGGGATTTGGAGGGGGTTTTATGAATTTGTATGATTTTTAAGGATTTCATTGGGTTTTATGATTTTTTCAGTCCGAAGTGTTTTAATGCTTTTTTGAGATTTGTAAAAACAAATTAGGGTTAAAATGGGTTTTCTAGTTTTTGGTGGTATTTAGTGTTTTATGTGTTTTTAGAGTTTTTCATGGTTTTAGGAATTTTATTATTTTTAAGGTTTTTATGGTTTTTTGTTGTTTAATTATTTAGTGTATTTTAGGTTATTTGGATATTTTTGAAGTTTTTAGGTTTTTACGGTTTTCATAGGTATATTAGGGTTTTATGGTTTTTTAAATTTTTAGCGATTTTTAAATATTCTTTTGGATTTTTATGGTTTTTTAGGGTTTTAGGGAGTTTGAGGGATTGAGGGTTTTTATGGATCATTAGAGGTTTTAACCTTTTTAGGGGTTTAAATACTTATTTACGGTTTTGGTTGTAATTTAGGTTTTTTGTTGGTTTTTTGTTTTTAATGGTTTTTTGGGGGTTATGGTTCTTAGGTGTTTCGCGGTTTTTAGAGTCTTTTAGGGTTTTGATGCTTTTTGGGTTTTTAGGGGGTTTATGTTTTTCGGGTTTTGTTGTTTTATTCATGGTTTTTATGGTTTTTAAGGATTTTTATATTTTTTTGGATTTTTATGGAATTTTTTAATATTTATGTTTTTTTACTATTTTTAGGGATTTTAATTCATTTGAGGTTTTTAGTGTTTTAAGTGTTGTTTAGGGTGATTAATTGTTTTTTAGTTTTTCAATAGTCTTAAGTGTTTTAAGTTTTTAATGTTTCCGTAGAAGGTTTTAGAGTTTTTAGGGGTTTTACATTTATAGATAATTTTAGGTGTTTTTTGGATGTTTATGGTATTTAGGGTTTTTAGGGATTTTGATAGATTTTTTTGGTTTTTTGGGTGTTTGGGTTTTTTTATTTTTTGGGGGGGTTTAGGTTTTTTTCCATTTTTTTAGTTTTTATGGGTTTAGTGTTTTTAAGCTTATTAAAGGGTTTAAGGTTTTGTTATAGTTACAATTTTTTTTGTGTTGTTATGGTTTTTTATGTTTTAGTGGTTTTAAAGGTTTTTACTGGTTTTTAGGTATTTCTGGTTTTTAGCATTTTTGGGGTTTTTATGACATTCTAGTTTTTGAAGTATTTTTAGGGATTTTATGAATTTTTTCATTTTTAGGCATTTTTTGGGACTTTGTTATAATTTTTATTGGTTTTCAGGTTTTAAGGGATTTTGAGGATTTTAGTGTTTTTAGGGCAGGGAAGATGCGAGGGTCGGGCTATTCCCACCCCCCCCCCCCCAATTTATTAAGAAGAAAAAAGAGACAGCAGACAAGGGAGGAGAGGTTTGAATGGTGTTTAGATTATTTAGTGATTTTATGGTTTCTTTGGGTTTTTGGGTTTTTAATGTTTTTTGGGTCTTAGGGTTTTAGCATTTTTTACGTTTTTTGGCAATTTGGGTTTTTTTTTTCATTTTTTATGGTTTTCTTGCGGCTTTTTAGGGGTTTTAGGGTTTTTTAAATTTTGGGATATTTTTATGTATCTTTAGCATTTTATGGTTTATAAGGATTTTTGGGAATTTAGGGGTTTTCATGTGTTTGTAGTGTTTTTATTATTTTTTTTATTTTTTATGATTTTAGGGTTTTTAATTGTTATAGCTTTTTTAGTTTTTCTTAGGGTTTTTAGGGTGTTAGGGTTATTTAGGGTTTCAGGTATTTTAAGGGTTTTATAGATTCTTAGGGTTTTATGCTTTAATGGTTTTTTGGGTTTTCAGGGCTTCTTATTGTTTTTTAGGTTATCATGGGTTTTTAGAGTTTGTTAATGTTTTTATGGGGTTAAATATTTTTTTGTGTTTTTAGTTGTTTTAGGATTTTTATTGGGTTTTAAGATTATTTACGGTTTTTTGGGGTTTTATGGCTTTTAGGATTTCTAGGGTTTGGGGGGTTTAATAATATTTAGGTTTTTATGGTTTATTATATGATTTTAGGTTTTTTATTTTTTTTCTTAGGTTTTTTCATTATTTTATGGGTTTTTCACATTTTTCGTTATTATAATTGTTTTTTAGGTTTTTTATATTTTTCAAGGTTTCTAATGATTTTGAGGGGTTATAGGGTTAGTAGTGTTTTTTGGGGGTTTTAGCATTTTTTCAGTATTTAAGGTGTTTTAGTGTTTTTAGGTTTTCACATTTTCTTAGGGTCTTTTCAGGGTTTTTCGGGTTATTTGGTTTTTTGGGATTTTTAAGGATTTTTTAGGAAATTTATGGTTATATTTATTTTTTATGGTTTTGAGTATTTTGGGGTTCTTATGTTTTTTATGGTTTTTTGGGTTTTATGGTTTTTTGTGTTTTTAAGGATTTTTAAGGTTTTTTTAAACATTTTTTGGGTTTTAAAGTGTTTTTAGAGTTTTTAGTTTATTTAGGTTTTTATGGGTTTTTATAGGTTTGAAGATTATTTTGGATTTTAGGGTTTTTTTGAGTTTTTTAGGATTTCTATCATTTTTTTGGATTTATAGAGGTTATAAGTATTTACAGGTTATTATCATTTTATTTGGGGGTTTCAAGGATTGTATGTATTTTTATGTTTTTAGGTATTTTGGGGAATTTTATGATTTATAAGGATTTAGAGGGATTTTATGGTTTTTTCTGGTTTTATGGTTTTTATGGTATTTTTTGGTTAATATGGTTTTGTTAATTTTTAATGGTTTTTTGGATTTTTTATTATGTAATGATTTTACAGGATATGATGTGTATTAGAGTCTGTATTGGTTATTTAGGGTATTTATTCCTTTTATGGTTTTTAATGTTTTTGGGGGTTTTTTATATATTTTAGGGTATTTTAATGTTTTTAGGGTCTTTTAGGGTTTTTATTATTTTTTCGTTTTTAGCGATTTTATGTTTTCTAAGGGTTTTTAGATTTTATTGGGGATTTATGGTTTTTTAGAGTTTTTTTCTTTTTTGAATTATTATGGATTTTTAGGTTATTTATGGATTTTTAGTGTTTTAGGGATCTTGAGGTGCATTAGTAATTCATAGGGGTTTTAGGGTTTTTAGGTTTTTTAGGGTTTTTAGCTTTTTTAGAATTTTTTTGGTTTTTAGAGGTTTTGTGTTTTTTATGTTTTTAAACTTTTATTATGGGCTTTCAATGAATTTATGGTTTTTCATATTTTTAGGGTTTTTATGTATATTTATGGTTATAATTGGTATTGTGTATTTAATGATTTTGAGGGGTTTTAGGTGCTTTTAGATTTTTCAGGGTTTGTAGAGTTTTATGGGAGGGTTTTTTGGTTTTATGGTTTTTTTAGTTTTTTTGGGTTTTTATTCATTTTTATAGTTTATTATGTTTTAGTGGTTTAATGGGTTTATATTGTTTTAGGTAATTTTTGGGGTTTATGGGTTTTATGGTTTTTAATGATTCTAGGGGTTTTATGGTTTTTATAGTCTTTAGGGTTGTCAGTGTTTTTTACAGTTTTTATCTATTTTTGGGTTTTTATGGGTTAGATTGTTTTTTGGTATTTAAGGTTTCTTTAGGGGTGTTTAGTGTTTTTTGGGTTTTTTACATTTTTGATGAATTTAAGGATTTTTTGGTATTTTAATGGTTTTTAATGTTTTTAGAAATATTTCATGTGTTTTATGTGTTTTTTCAATTTTTAGGGGTTTTTGAGATTTTAGGGTTTTATGGATTTGTTTTGTTTTGTTAATATTTATAGGTATTTAGAGGTATTTAGAGTTTTTATTGGGTTTTAATCTTTTTTATGTGTTTTTAGTGGTTTTTATGTTTTTAGGGGTTTTAAGTGTTCTTATGTTTTAATGGTTTTCTTAGGGCTGATCTTGATTTTTAGGTTTTTTTACATTTTAGGGATTTTTATGTATTTTTTAAAAGGATTATGGGTTTTTAGTTATTTTAAGGTTTCTAATATCTTTAGGGTTTTAATAGTTTATGTGTTTTATGGTTTTTTTCTTTTAGGGGCTTTTTTAGTTATTTAAAGTTTTTAATGGTGTTATAGTTTTTAACATCTCTCGGTGGTTTAAATGGTTTTTAGTGTTTTCAGTGGTTTTTTAGTAATTTAATGGGTTTTTATGGTGTCTTATTTTTTAATAGGGTTTTATAGTTTTTAGGGTTATTTGGTTTTTTATTTTTTTAGTTTGTCGTTTTGATAGGTATTATATGATTTTAGGATTTTATGATTTTCATAGGGATTATCAGGTTATGTAGGGTTTTTTTTGTTTTTAAGGGTTTTTTAAATTTTTTAGTATATTTATGGTTTTTAGGGTTTTTATGTATTTTGAGGGTTTTAAAGGTTTTTTGGGTTTTTTGGTTTTTTGGAGTTTATAATTTTATTTTTATTTTATAGGATTTTTTGTTTTTTAGAGATTTAAAATTTTTTTGGGGTTTAATGATTTTTAGAGGTTTTTGGGTTTTTATGAAGTATTTATTGTTATGGGGTGTTATTATTTTTCTTTTTCTTGGGTTTTTATGGTTAGGGGTTTATCTGTTTTCTGGTTTGAAGTTTTTATTAGTTTTTTTTCGGGTTTCTAGGGGTTTTTATTTTTTAGTGATTTTCGGGAATTTTTAATTATTTTTATGAGTTTTTATGGTTTTTAGGGATTTTTTTGGGTTTTTTGGCCTTTTAGGGGTTTTTGTTTTTTTGGTTTATTATGGTTTTAGGTGACTTTTTTGTTTTTAGGGATATTAATTTTTTAATGAATTTTTTCATCCCCATCAAATGAATTCTATGTGGTCTATTGCAGACAACCATCCATCCCTATGGATTGTTAAACCCATTCCTCTATAAAAGTCCCACCGTGGACCCAAGTACATAAGGCATATAGAGGATAGAAACTCTAGTAAGTGTGAAAGAGACATTGATTTTGAGTAGGAAAATTTACCACACAAAAGAAAGGTAGAGAGGGAATTCACCTAGTTGTTCGCAGTCCCAATCCCCTTTGTGGACTCAATTTTAAAAGAATAAGTGTATGAAACCTTTTAATTCTATCTCCCCATATGGTAAAAATTCATGTGAAGGGATCCTTTCCCCATAAAGGAAGACGTTATTCGAGGGAATTCGAACCTACGTAGCATGATGCTACGCTAGAGGAACTTTCACCTGCATAGCAATGATCTATGTGGACGAAACCCACACCTGCATATAAAAATGCTAAATGGATGGAACCCCATCCCACATAGAAAAACATGATGTGTAATGGGTTATCTTGGGGATCTCGGATCTCCCACTCTCACTACCTTCCTCGAATAAAGTGTTTGATCCCACATTGTACACTTCATGAGTTACAATATTATCCTTCTTCATGAACAATTTTTTGGTGAATCTATCATCCCTATGATGGGAAACTTTGTGAGGCATCATGCCAAGGTCGCTCCCAAAACATCCAGATATGTATGATCATATCACTGGACACATCATCATGTCCTATCAATCATATATACCAATGGTAAATGAGGTCTTATTGGTTAACTCACTAACCATGGGGGTCCTCGGATTTTTTTTTGAGCATACATTCCCATGGTAACGAAGGTATTGACCTAGGAGATACTAACATAAACCTTACCATTTTAGATACTTTGGGGAACCACTCACCTTCCCCTTTGATGATGTCCAGCGTGGGATCCATATCTCATCCTCTCTAAAATAGGTAGTCGGAAATCCCTCCTATAGAAATCCCCTAGCCTTTCTAACTGGAGGTTAATCACATCCTTCCTCTTGTTCTTCCTAGACTATGAATACAAGAGAGGATACAAGCACCTCAATTCCATTTCACTCTCCCTTTGGGTTCTAGTATTCATCCACCGGTGGACAAGTGAGATTGTTTGGTTTCCAGATATACATATTCCCCTTGTTTCTCACATCGACCATGACTCACATGGGCATAGAGGTTAGAGGAAATCATGAAATTTGCATGATCCAAGAAACATAGACATCCTCTTAAGTCTAAACCCCAACAAAACCCCCAAATCACAATGATTCAATACTTTACTCACATTTCCATAAATTAATGTATGCTTCTTGTGTGTGAGCACCAAAACCATGAACACACAACCATAAAATGTTAATATTCCAGATGAAGTAATCATGGGCCTTCTCCATAGGTGAAAGACCCAAAATTATTAACTACATGAGATTTGATTACCTATTAACTGGGATATATAGGAAGCCTCTTTGAGGTCCAACCCTAACACCCAAATTCACCCTAATCTTTTATAGTCTATATTGATGATAGGGTCATATCTAACCCGGAGGGACATGATCCTTCAGGTTCCCATTAACCACTATCCTTATTGAAACATATTCATGATAAGATCAAACCCTTACTAGGATACAACTACTCTTCTAGACCCCAGGGGATTCTTTGGTGTCGTCCCCCACACCATTCATGGGTCGAAACATTTCACCTAGACGTCATGGTCGCATGATGTTAAACTACATGGTTTAGTCCTCATCATATGACCTTAAAAAATGATGTGTCTCATTAACTGTCACTGAACTATATGTGTTATGATTCCTTTCGTGAGGATATTTAGGAATCACATCTTAAGGGTTCAATCCCCATATCAGAACAACTCTCATCTCCATATCTGATGGTAAATTTTAATGCACCCCACTAGGTGGATTAAAAACAATTTCATAAGGAAAAATAATATAAGAATATTTTAACCACATATAAATGAAAACATTGATGGATAACCTTAGATACATATTGATATCTCCACCAATGGGGTACATCGGATACATACAGATGATTTTGAATTCATGTGTGCTAATAATTGATCATTAATTAAGGGGTGAACCATTTTATAATTGGCTATGAACATAGGATTCATGAATATGTATCAAATATATAAGCAAGTCTGAAAAAAAATCAACAAAAGGGTGTGATGAGCCTTACCTCCCATCCTCCCTACTAATGTGAGACCCTAATAATTTTTTTTCTTTTCTCAATAACTATCTGACTTTGGGAAGCATATTTTGGAAACATCTCGATTGAGGGATATTTTGGTGTTTTAGGGACCATGAACAACCCTTCAGAAGACATTTAAAAATATCTTACATGATGTGATTAATTTTGAAACTATATTACACCCCCATAATCAATCATCAGGAATCACTAAATTTTCATCGAAAACAGAAATGGTGAACCAGGCATGAATCCTTAACCACGGTGATTGTGTCACCCACCCATATGTCTCATTTAACTTCCATATAAATGAGGGACAAAAAAATGATTTATGATTCATGTGTTCATTTATGGAGATTCTACATTGAGAGGGTATTCTTAATTCTGTTTGTCACATATATTGCAGGCACATTTCACCATAACTCTCTTTGATCAAAATGGTGACTCACCTGTTCTCACAAACATGCGCATCAACAACTGCATGAGTCGGGTCCTCAACTGAAAAGTGTATTCCATTTCACACCCATCATCTTTAACACTGAGTTTCAAATGAACTGGTCCGAGAGTACCACCAATATGGTAATATATCAACCCTTGAGGCTGCTCAACAGGCCCACCTGCTTATTAATTCGCACAAGTCATCCTCTCAATGATGGTCGGTGGTCTAGAATCAGATGACACCAATAGTTGTCTCAAACTATTTTGGGTGCCTATCCCCAAAACATGATAATCAATTCCTTGCTGACCTTATGAAGGTGGATTAAGTTGTTTCCTATGACCTCATCCTAGTCACACATGGGTCCTGCCCGATGGGATCCTGTCAATAATCATCTCTTCCAACATGATGTGGATTAGTATCCTCTTCATGAGTAGGACATCACCCCAAAATCCCTAGTCCATTTCACTCAGACCCGAGTCCCCAAAGAGGCCCATAAATGGTGACATCTGAGAAACATGTAACATACAATCATTATTATTCCTAATGAAGAAGTATGATAGTCAAATATGAAGGCAAACCATGAGACACCACAATTATCTTCTCAGTCCTACAAACCCTATAAGATAAATATTGTATAAAACTACAAGCATGCACAAATAATTTTTCACTAATATCAATAATTCTAGTCAAAAACTATGGTAAATGAAGGGAAGATGCAAATTCATGGTCACACGTAAGAAGACCATCAGTCAAATGAATCAGAAAACCATGAGCAGATACAAATCCCTGCTGAGGCATATCAATCTTGTTAGTCAAATACGGTTGTATTCAATGAATAGATGAAAATTATTTCTCACTCATATCAATACCATCAGTCAAATATGGAGTAAGTAAATAATTGGATTCCAATTCTTGTTCACATATATCAATATTGCTAGCCAAATAAAACTGTAAAATATGATCAAATGAAAAACCCTAGTCACCAGTATCATGTTTTTTAGTCAAATACGAGGGCAGATAATGAGAAGAAGAAAATTCATATACCCACATATCAATCAATTATGTATAATAAAGTGTTAAAACATTAGAAAATACAAATCTCTATGCACTCAAAAAAATCTTATCAGTTAAATAAAATGACAGTCAATGAGAAGAAAAAAATTATTTCTCATGCATATCAGGCCTATCGGACAAATCCAATTGAAATTATAAGACCTAGTCGATATGAATTGTCTATAAAAAATGGTCAGACTCATGTATCTACTCAAAAAAGAGAATAGTTTTATATTCTCATTCCCACTATAGATGTTTCTCATCATGTCCTTACAATAATGGAAGGTTAGATATCAATTTTTGGCCATATATTATAAACTATCCAAAATGTAATCTCATCAATGGAAATAACTATGAGTTATTCCCATGACCCTGAATCTTCAATTGGGTGCACTCATCCATATATTTTTAGTGACACTAGGGAGAATAAATACATCCTTGATTCCATCCAGGAGGTTCTTCAGCAATATTCCGTGAAAATGGATAATCAGATCGGGAAAAGATACCCATTCCAACTAGGGATTATAAGCCCATTTTGAGGGCCTCCCTATTTTAGAAATATATCCCTGATAAAAATCTAGAAACACATTTACATAAAATGACATAAATGTGGGATTATTATAAAACCATTACCATGAATGGTAATTGTTATTCACAATATGTTGTTTCAGCATTCCATGAGAGAACACCAAAAAATGAAATCCCACCCGAGGTTGTTCAAAATTATAGGGTAGGCTTATGACCCTACTCTATTAAATTCTCAAGTTAATGAGGCCATAAAACATCGATAAATAGTGACCCATGATTATATAGATTTATGATGAAATCAATGAAGTCACAATAAAAATCACAGACTTCCTCCCCATAGCATGACTACCAGCAACTCTGAAGGTCCTCCCTAGAATGATTACCAAAAAATATCTCCCCAAGTGAACAATCAGATTCATCATGGGAGAGCATCTCTTCATGAGTTTTTCAATAGCCATCATCATGGATAGAATAAAAATCAACAATATGTTTTCCCTTGTAAAATCAAATAATAGAATGCCCTCATATTCTGAGGTTCTTATAAAGATGAGGCTAGTGTAGACTGAATCCATATCCATGATATGAGATATTCCTTTTCAATCATATGCTTTTATGATAAAGCATTCATCCTTTGAACCACCTATAGAATGCTTCAAAGCCAGTGATACCCCTACAAGCCTTGTTACCTACGAAAAAACATCCATGAAGTGTTGATGCTGGGATGATCTAGTGAAAGAATCTTTGGAAGAAGACAAGAAAGATACATTAATCAGGAGAATAAAATTAGTTCAGGATGATATAACCATCATATTATTACCTTCATCCCCTTCCCAAATCGAAATTTGAGAGGTATTATTATAATGGTGCATACAAAACATCATTTTGAATCACTGCACAACTCTGTTCAACGTGAAAGAAAAGTTATTTCCTTGTATAGGTATGAAGATCGTTTTAAAATCTAGGGATCATGTATCCATCAAACTGATGTGGAATCCCTTCTAATTTTTTAGTAGCCTCGGTTGTAGAAGAGGAAAAAATATCATCAATTAGAATTCCTCAATGATTTTCAAAAATTACATCATCTAATTACCAACGCCCCACTTGGTGTTCATATCTGGGGATGGGGTGAACAATGATATTTACATTGTATATCAGACACTATTCAAAAAAATCCACCTTAGGTGGTATCATATAATTTCATTACTCTAGGTACGTTACCATAAAATAACTCAACGTAAGAAATATGCAATACTAAAGAGTAATCAGTCCTTAATAAGTGTCAAAGAATCATGATTTATGAGAGAAATATATTAAAAAACATCTAAACCATGAAATTTAGAGTGTCAAGTAGGATTCTCACATAAGAAAATAAAATCATTTGGATCTTCTGATGTCCTTGTGAGTAATCATTTCACATGAATATCGAGAATTTCACCCATCTAATGCTTGAATAAGAATGTGTGAGACAAATAGAGTGTAGGTAATAACAATAGCCTCCATAGTATGAGATTAGCTTCAACCCATATGTTTGGGGGGGGGGAGGGTTTATAACAAATTTCCCCAATAATGTTGATAATTTTTGCTTGAGGAATATGAATGAATGAATGGGAGACTCCCTAGCCCAAATGGTTGGGATAATGTTTACCTCAGACTCCCCTTCAATAGAAATAAACCTTTTTTTCATTTTGGGGGAACACCTAGAAATGAGGTATCCCAATTTATCTCATCTCATGACCCATTTCCCCTCGAAGTTATATGAATAAAAAAATTTATAAGGGTTCCATTTTAGTCACTATTCACCAAGAAGAATAAAGAGGATCCTAGAAAGTAAGTTATATGTCTAGTAAAAAGAAAAACAGCTCTCCAATCCTTTGAAAGATAGTATAAAAAATGATGCATTATATATCATTAATCATTAATGGAACTAACCTTTAAATATTTCTGAAGATGACAGAAATGTAGAGGAGAATAAAGAGGATGATTCCATCTAATATGAAGTCCACACTGATAAAAACTAAAGAGATTTACATACCCAAAACCAAAGAATTTCCATAAATGTAGGTGTTACCTTGCCAAACCCTCACTACCTTCTTATTTAACATCCACCACTGAAAATGGATAATGAAAGGATGCATACAACATGCCTCTTAAATAACTTAAGCACATCACACTTAAAAAATGATTGAATCAGCAATATGAAGAGTCAAAAATGTTGAGAAGGATAAATAAAAAATGCTCCAAGGAAATATTCCCACTGAATATGTCCCAAGAGAAAAACCTCCACTCACACTTCCAACTGGTGTACCTCAACAATGAAGGTTCACCCCAGTGATTGAATTAGTGTGAGAACATCCTCCCAATCTTATACCAGAACCATCAGTTTACCTGGACCCAATCAACAATGGATATCATGAATTCCCTCCATTAAATGATTTAGTCCAAACCTCAAAAATATCCTCTAACTAAAGTCATAAAAAATGGTAGATCCAATCATTCCTCAAGTGTGATTGGTATCAATAGAAGAATGATGCACAACAATATAGTGAAAATGTAAACCTTACCATGAATGGGTGGCCAAAATCTTACCCCCTCCAAATTTTGGGAGCCCTGCTTTCCCAATATTCAATAGATTAGGATACCCAAAACCAAATATGACACACATTATATCCAGTTCTGATCCCATGATGAGAACCTCTACATAATAGAAATCCTTGAAACTTATATTCTTCATGAATCCCCTGCAAGTGATAGAATTCATATGGTACCCTAGTTTTCCACCTTGATCAATCTTAGAATGGGAAGATCTTCATCAATAGTTTTTATTTTAATTCAGATCTACACTACCAAATATAATGATCCTTCACCTATGAAACTGAAAACAATGGGAGAAAGAGAGGGTTTTGGATTTCATTATCTGATGGAAAGGGATGATCAACTTCTTGATGCTACATCTTCCCCAAGAGGATCTTATTTTTATTCTAAAGGTGAACCTATGTAATGAATTGTGAACACCACTCATCCCGGTAAGATACATGGGAAGGTTTTAGTATCTCAATCTAATTTCTCAAGGAATAGATTATTCGATAAAAAACTAATTTCAATTCTTGAATTATTTCACAATTCCTAGGAAACAGGATGTTAATGGTATAAGATACATTAATTACACTTAATCCATCCTCTATTGAAACTCCAACTCCAAAACCCACTCCACTTCATGTGATATCAACTTATATCCAATAGCAACCCTCACCTCATTAGGATGAGAGAATTAAGAGACATGAGAAATAAATTTGAATAGTGAATGAATAGAGTTTACTCATTAAAATATGAGAAATTCAGCATCTACGTTATAGTATCTATTGAAAATGATTTACTCTACCTTCCAATTACCAAGAAGCCTAATATCGTGGGTCTCGATGAATGTCCAAATTATTTCCCCTTTCACCAAAAAAAGTTCAAACCATTTATTAATTCTTCTTATTCAAATACATCATGTAAAAAATGATGGACTCTAGAAAAGTGAAGTAGGGGAAACCACCATCACAAGTAGCATTTGTTTCCATTACCACCCCTGAGTAAGGAGGCGAATGGGAAGAATTTTCTAGACAAGGGGTGTCGATTTTTGAAAATTGGATGAGTCAAATGACATTTAAACAAACTGAAGATATTCTCTAAGTATAGTTTAAGTGACTAACTATGCCCCTAGCCGCTTCCATTATGACTTAATTGAATATATTGGTATCACCAATCCAATATTTCAAAAAGAAAAATAGATGTTAGGGAATGAATATAATACATGAAGTTGAACCAATACCAACTCTAAAGTTGGATTTGACCCTCTAAAACTTTTTGATTTTAGGTTTGAAATAACGGGTGTCACCCCACCAAATAGTACCACCCGAAATTTTATCCAGACAAAATCCTCATTGGATAAATAGTTAATCATTGGTTAAATTAATGTAATTCATTTAATGGATCTGTTATCTAATGATGAAAATGGATATGAACCCAATTTCCCCTCACACGGTTAAAGAACTATAGGAAGAGGTAGTAGGAGCCGAGGGTATAGGGGAAGACGAAGTCATGATATATACTAGAAATATAGCTATTCCCCTATAGAGATTGTCAATGATGTCGAAAATCATGGAATATACCTTCAAAAAATACAATAATAGTAGGTAAATACCCATGCATATGAAGAAACCAACCCTGATTGATCATTCAAGAATATCCCTTGGAATGGGTACAAGTTTTTGATCACCCTCAATATGCAGGGAGACCTATTTGGCCTAACCCACTAAGAAAAGAAATATGTTGAGGGTTAATCCATATACAAAACACACCACATCCCTTAAATATCCTTTTAATGGGAATCTAAAGACCAAAAATAATAGGACATTAGCACAAAAGTATGGCTTATTGAATTTATTATCCTTGGTACTAGAAAAGTTGTTTCCTAGGTACTAGATAATGTGTAGATCCTTGATGAACTAGGCCTGTCAAAAGACAATAAAGAAGAATTTATAAAAGATTTTCTTAGACCCCATGAGTATAAAGGTTGGGTTATCGCTGAAATGGTCTATTAAAAAGAGACTGATCCTAAATAATTTCAACAGTTATCTCCTTCATAGATAAATAATATCTTTCACTATACAAGAACACATCATACCCTTGTACGTGTCTACCAGGATATATAGTATCAATTTATGATGTTATTCTATTGAACATTTCTCCAAAATCAATATAATTATAGTACAGAAACTTCTCCAGCTAGTCTATGATTTGGGTAACATGGCACCCTTCGCTCCAATGCTACTAGTCTACACAAAAAGTGATGAAATACCCCTGGCCCAAATCAATCACATGGATTCATTTTGGGACCTTGTATTTGACTCAAAGTTTAGGGTTTCTCAGACATACACAACCTTAAATGTTTTACTTGGAAGGACTTAGTTTCATTTACATGTGGTAATCCTCTCATCATACCATTAATTAATCCAATAATACATTAATGAAAAAATTGATATGTTTCATGATAATAAGTCCCCCTTTGATCCTTTTGAGTCACATTATATCGATGTAGGATTCTATCAGATTGAGGGAAAATAGCCCATGGATGACGGTGTTTCCCAAGTCAGTACCTCAAACTGTCTAAAGATGATCCCATACAAACACTTAAAACAACTCTACAAGGAATACATGTCACCATTAGTTAGGTTGATAACATGGACCATATACAAAAACCTCTAGGATATCAGTCATGATAACTGAGTCCAATAGTGTTGAAAAGATTTATGACACTCCATACATTGGAAAAATCTCAGATTAAGATGCCCTCATTCCATCCCCTGAGCATCAAGAAATTATTTCCTCATCAACTATGTCAAAGGTGGTTGTCATGTCACTAAAATAGGATGATGATACTCCTTCTCCATCCTACACTCCACCCCTGTGAATTCTAAAATAGATCCCACATTATCATATAGGTCCTAGAAAGTTGGTTGGTCCTCTAAATGTCAAAATATTGCCTCATGTACTAACTATGGAATGATTACCCCATTAAATTATCCCCCTATGGAAAAGAAGGACAATGAGGAGGAAGAGGAATAATATGAGGAAGAGTACTTGGGGGAGGACCTCAGGGATGCCCATCAAACATTTTATGTGGGAGACATTATGACTATTTTTTAACTCAAAGAGATAACCCCAGGTACATAAGAGGACCCATAACCCACTTTGATTAGTACGACCATGTATTATGATGAATAAGAGATGTATACCTCATTTTTAAAGAAACATATAGACTTGTTAACCTGGAATTCCATAGAAATATCAGATTTGATCCTAAGGTTTCCACTCACCATATAGGATTTCCGGTGGACCACCGAGGCTATAAGAAGGAACCCAAAAGTAATATATGACACATACATCCAAATTTGAAGTTGATGTTGGAAAGATAATTAAGGAAAACATCATCCTGGTTTTCCTATAACCCCAATTGTAGGCCAATATGGTCCATGTCAATAAGAATAAAAGGAAAATCAGAGTCTTCATTGATTTGAGAGATCTTAATTGGCACTGCCCAAATGAATATATCCTGGTCTCGTTCATAGAATGGTTGATTGATATAATATCAAAATATCAAGACCTATCCTTTATGGATGGTTATTTAGGATACAATCAAATATGAATGGCCCAAGGAGATAAATAACCAACCACCTGCAAGGCCCATTTGGGACTATTTTTATATTTATTAATGCCCTTTGGTTTGAAGAATGATGGAACTACATAACAATGTGCCTGGAATCATATATTTAAACCCTTCTCAGGGATATTTTTTTTGAATGCTAAATTGATGATACGGTGGTAAAATATGTACATCATTCTGACCAATTGGATGATCTTGAAACCACCTTCAAGAAACTATGACCACATAACCTGAAAATGAACCCCATAAAATGATCATTCATCACTACATCAGGGAAATTTATTTGGATTATCATACACCTTCTTAGCATCGAGGTCGACCCTAATAGGAAATAGTCTATCCTTATCATGTCACATATTCAAAACCTTAAACAGTTCATATTAAATTAAAGAAAAATTTCCATATATTAAACTCTTTATATCCAACCTTTCATGAAAAGTGTATCACTTAACTTTGTTGACAAAAATAGGGGTTACATATCTATGGATGAACGACTATCAAGAAGCAATCTATAGTATCAGAAAATTCTTCTAAGCCCACAAGGGATGATGTAACATTTTGAAGGAATATTTCTTATTTTTTATGTAACATATCTTAGCACACACTATGTGCCTTCCTCACACACAAAAGTGATGTAAACTATATAATTATACTTCATTACCTCATTCGAACCACACTTAATGCTGAGACTCATTATTCAGATATCGAGAAAATATGTCTTGTGTTATTATTTGTAGTTTAACAGTTGAAACATTAATTTTTTCATCATGAGGTATGTTTGGTATCTCATTGAAATCTATTCAAATATATTATCAGTTATCTGCTGTTGACTAGGCTTCTGTAACGGTGGGTGATCATCCTACATCATTTTGACATCTATTTCATGCATTATATAGTGGTGAAAGGCCATGAATTAGAATACTTTTTGAATATAAATCCATTGGAATATGTGTCAATAGTGGACACTGAACTACCCAATTTATATATCATATATATTAAGGTGGTACCTAGATATGGGATGATTTATTTTTATGGTTCATCCAAAAGCATGATAGGGAAGAGGGGGAATACCAAACGCTTAAAAAATTCAGGTTCGGAGTAATTCTCATTCCCCCAAAAAATGTATTGTTAACTAACTCCATCCTATTGTCATAAGGGTACATGAATAATGAATCAAAATATTAGGATCTCATACCCCGGGAAAAAACTGGGACTCTATGTACCATTAAATCAATTGATGATAAAGGGAAATTCAGAATTATTCATAAAGAAGGTCAATAAGGATTATGTCATAAATTAGTAAGAGATAATCCCCATGATAGACCATGTTCAAGGAATAATGGTAGAATTCCCTTTAGAACCAATATTGACTCAAGTCTCATTCCTGAAAAATTTCCAAGACAATGCCCTAGAAAATTAATCCACAACTCTAGAAGATCTAGACTATAATGAAATAGTCATTTGAATTTCTCACTACCTAATAGTATCACTATTTTTTCATGTCAACATAGATTATATTGATGATGTTAGACTCGTCCCAAAACTATACGGTCCTATAATCATGTGGACAATACTAATTATGGACTACCATCAGAGTAGAGCACTTCTATAGGAAGAAGATGTGGAAGATAAATTTTGAAGATGAGAAATTAACATTGTTATATATTATGGAACAAATCATCAAATGTTCCTCTGTATGTGAAGCATTGATGGGGTCCTTCTTAGGTTCATTTATGGGGAATAGACTGCTACTATCATGAAGGTAGTGTACATTGGATCCTGTAACACCCACTAGTTGGGGTTTAAGTTTTCTCTTAAAATTAGGATTCATGCGTGCTAATGGCCCACTATGATGCAGGATTGCACACAATTTACCCAAATTTACCATTCTATCTAGGTACATTCCATCTTCACTCACCAACCCCCATTGTTGGTGCATACATCCAAATACACCTCACCCATTTCTATTTTGGGAATGGACATTGTGAGATCATATCCTCTAACCGGAATCATGATGTTCATGTACATTATTACATATACCAACTTCTTATCCAATTTGGCCAATGTTGTACCCCTTAAATATTTCAGGGCAAGAATCATAGTTAGATTTGTGAAATAAAACATCATCACCATATTTGGTGTCCCTTATACAATCCGAATGAACTATAAGACCAATTTCTTTTCTTCTATGTTGGATGAGCTATATCATTAGTATAACATCAAGAGAAACCATTAATCCAGAAATCATGCAGTAACTAATAGATAGATATAGGCCTTCAACATGACCCTATAAAATATAATCTAAAAGGTGGTAGATAAATAGAGATAAAATTTTCCAGAAAAGCTCTTGTATACCCAATGGGATTACCTAACTTTAACTTGCACCACCACACATGAGACCCAATACTCATTAGTATATGGGATAGAGGTTGTCTTGCCCATAAATATGAAATTTATGTTGTTTGCATTTCCATCTATGATCAACTATCCATAGTTTAGCAGTTCCAAAATTTGATAGATGGATTAGAGAAACTAGATGAGAAGAGATTGCATATATTTCATCATTTATAAGTCTACCAAAATTAGATCACATGATAATTTAATAAGTTATTTTTCTTTTAATCATTCTTTGAGGGAGGGATGGTGTTGGTCCTTAATACCTCTATGATACCTAAAATGAAACCTCTAAAGGTGTAACAATAGTGGGAGGGACCTTGTACATACAGAAATTCTACTCCAATAGAGATTATAATTTGATATAGATAGAAAGATAGTTTACAATATTTCCAAAAAACATATGGTTACTAAAAAAATATTTTTTTAATCACATGACCCCTATCCACGTCGGAAGATGATAAAATGTGTGACACCCACGTCCTGGTTTTATGATGTTAAAATACCAAGAATCTTCATCCCAACCTCACAATGTTAAATTTAATTTGAAGGGTACTTTTCACATGATGTTAATCATCATTATAAACATCTGTAGCACATTATATTAAAATATAATCATTCCATATGTAATAAACATTGAAATCACTATTGCAAATGAAAGATATTTCAATGTCCTCTCTAGAGAGAACACCACCCCCGACATTAGTATTCTACCATGTCTAATGTCAAAAGCTATGTGTGGAATGATTCTTCTCATCAGATGATTTGTAGTGGGGTCTAGATCTCCAATACTATGTCTATTTTTAATAATTAATAGAAAAACTCCCTTATGCATATGGGTTATACCTATATAGATAGATTCGCATTCAGAACTATGTGTGACTTGATCCTTTTCCAAAAAAGATACACAGTGATAAAGAAATATTTTTTTGGCTTATCTGAGTGATATTTTACAAAAAAACATCCCCCTCCCTACACATGATCTATTTTTATGTATGGAATTTTTCACTCCATGTCCAATGACATTCCCAAATATTCTTTAGTGGTTGAACACATTACTTACAAAAATCACTCTCCTTGTACTAGAAAATTTTAGATATACATGAACTTCCCTTGGCTATCAAAAATTGAAGGATCATTTTTAAAGGACTCCTTTTTGACTATTCATAATATTCTCCAATTGTCTCTACATAAATAAGCCAAAAAAGGCCAATCAACCAATGGAAAATGCATTCTTAGGAGAATCCTCTTATATCATTTTGAGACCTATCAATATCATACTAGAATCCTCTTTTTGAACATGGTCCATAGTTAGTTATTTTTACTGGTTTAATATAACAAAACATAAACCAAGAACCTGTGAGATAATGGTTTTTGATTTCCATCCTCCCATTTGAGGCACATCATAACATATTATCCTGCTAATCTTGTTATCACTCATAATTTCCATGCTATATGGTCCTAGTCGTATAAAATAAAACTATAAGTCATTGTTTCATCCTAGTCATGTGATTTTAAATTGTAAAAAATCATATACATCACATGATGTTTAAATGTAGCCTTTCCCTATGTCCTATGAATGTGATTCCCTATGAAAAAATCCCAAGAAGCCTCATGTCACCAATACAAGATTCCACAATTAAGGCGATTCCCCAAATTAATAAATAACATTTATGTGGATTCATACCTTATTTTCATGTATGGTAACCTTCTTCCTTACCACCTGATGCAAAAATGTATAGTTCTCGTTGCCTTTAATTGGAATTAAAATCCATGGACTATGTACAACTTTATTCTCACCCTTTTGAGATACATAAATACACATAGATCATATATTCATGTACAACCACTAAAAAATACAAATGTCCCCATCCTTATATTATATCTACTATATGTGTTGGAATAATCTGTTTAAACTACTTGTTTCCTACATTGAGAATAGCTCATGTGGGCTCACGAATTTTGGTAAGGGATTTTTCACACGATCAATGCATATCAGTACACATCAGGGTTACCATGGTCCTCTTAAGATGACCATAAAAGGCACTTGAAACATTCTTATCATATGATGTAATAGTACATGGATGGTTTCCACATCGTATGATGCTAAACTGCATGATTTCCAAGTACTACATTTTTCATTTTTACTAATATCACATTATATATAGTGACATATGATGCTCTAATTTTGGGTCCAATTTCAACATAAAAAGTTTCCTTCTTTATATGTATGGGTCAAAACATCACATGGAACTTTCACACAAAAACTATGTATTCCATGATTCTCTCCTCGAAGAGATATGTCGTGATTCATGGATCCTATATCCTATACTATCCTCTATATAAAATAAAATTTCCTCCATTCTTCTACTTTTAATTTAGATATATGTATGATGGTCCAGTAAGGGTCTCACCCCACTAATGAGACTATATTAAGTAAACTCTCTTTCCACAAAAGAATTAAATCAATATTGGGAAGCTATCCTAGAACTATGTAGGGATTTATTCCCACATTCATGAGATAAATATAAATTCCCATAAATTACGACTTAGGTCTATTCATTATAATAAAATCAATAGTTCTAGCATATGATTTAGACTTGTGTGAGAAAAATATATCAACCCATTCTTGGGAAATTTTGACATGAAATTCCCTTTAAATATTCTGGACCTTTTACATATAAAAAAATTATATGCCCTTGGAATTCAGAATCTATGTAATCATTCTCAAGACATTATAAATGAATGTTCAGTTTCCTAACGTGCCTCTGTTTGACTATGCTTTCATATACCCTAGTTGTCTTTATATATGTTTACCAAAAAAGTACTGTCATCCAAAAGAAAATTTAAACTTAATAGAGAACTCTTCTATCTTTGTAATTCACAATGACATTTTTATCCCATATCACCACATAAATTTGGAATCCCCCAAATTGATGATTAAAAAATTTCCACCTCAGGACTATAGATGGTGGAATATTCTCTAACATATTACCCTAAAAAGATAAAATCTCTAATCTCCTGATCTAATCTAAGTGATATCATAAAATAAACCTCAAAATTAATCTCTATAAGATTATAAAATTTATTGTCCATGTCTAAGTCACCTGACATTAAACTAAACTATGATTCAACCCTCCTTTTCTTAATTCAAATTTGCGTGAGAGAAAATTTCAATTATTTTCTATTGATAAGATAGATTCTCCTGTCATTATGAGACATATTCCATTAGTAAACCATCCTTCATGATCATGAGAAATTCATATCTTTAAAAAATACTTGTTCATTGGAAATAGGCTATTAGTTTCTCGAAGACACCATTGTTTGACAATTTATAATATGACCTAGTTTGGATCTACATAAATCACCCTAAAAAAGTCCTCTCAAAAAAAGGAAAATTGTTCCTCAACAGTGACCACTCACAAATTATAATACTTGAAAAAATCATTCTAGAAACAACATTTCGATCAATATTTATTATACCTCCTCATGTAATTTTCCCATTTCCTACTTTTTATTCAAAAATCATGATATTAGGGATTAAAATTAACATTTTTATGTATGATTAATATTTTGAAATTCATAGCCCAAAATCCATAATTAATTCATCATTCCATAAATTGGGGTGAAAGTTGTTCTACCTAAAACACCAGTAACAATAGTATTTATTGAAAGAAATTAAAATTCCTATAGAAAAAGACATGGTACTCAACTAGTTACAAAAAAACAAGGGGAACCCTAGGTAAAATTCAAGTCGCATCTTGTTAGACCTATAATTTTCATAGTTTATGAAGGAATCAATTCCATAAATCATGGAAAATTTTGTTCGAACTAAAGCACTAGTAAATTTATCATGTCTTCTAAAAATTTAATATACTCACAAAAGACACAATACTCATCAGGTTGAAAAAAAACAAGGGATACCTATGTAAAATTCTATTCCAATCCTACTAGGCTAATGATTTTCATGGTTTAGGAATGAATTGAGAAATTAATACAAAAAATCACCAAATTATTTAGTTTGAAACCCTGTAAATGGTAGCCTAATAAAAATTTGAGTCATGTCTCCAATGTCTCCATCATAATGTGCTTCATAAAAAATTTGGGTAGTAACAAAAAAGAAGAAAAATTTTTATAGTGTATGAATGTAACCCTAGAAACAATCAAAACTAGTCTTTCTGAGTCCATTATCCTTTGGTGAAATTAAGGAATTATATGATATTTTATCCAAATAATTTAACTCTAGTATTACAGTTAAAATTTTAAATGAATTATGGAATGAAAAGAAATATGATTGAAAACTACAAAAATTTCCATTTATTAGAAAACTTTTGTTAGAACATTAATATCCTACAGTCTCTCCATAATGTTACTGTCAATAAAAAGAAATAAATGACTATAGCGATGTTTGGAAATTATTATTAAGTAGATCGGGTACTGCTTGACATGAGTTGTCAAGGTCCCACAATATATTGGTTCTCTTCTCAACTTCAGTTTTAGCTAATGGGATCATTTATTTTATAATATTCCATAGATCAAGATATTTCAGTTTTATGGGTTTGAGTCACACATTTTTTATGACAAATGCACATATATCCAAGCTATGAAAGTCTCATATTATTGCAACTCCACATCCTTTGAGACTATCTATTCATAAAATCATGCCTCTTCAGCAAAAAAGTGATTTAGTTTAGTAGAAGTATTCTTTAATGATTTTTAATGATGATTGGAAAGATTAAACTAGATAATATCTCATTCAGAAACATCCAACTCTTCTCGAGCAATGGGATCATTTTGAATAAGAATATGAATGTGATGGTAATCAAATATTCATGAACAAAATCAAATGAAACGTTGAAGAATGTTGTCCCTATTATAAGTAATATTCACTAAAGGAGTATCTATGATGACAATGTAAATATTGTTCATGCCCATGTTTTATATCCTGATGTTCAATAGAAGTACTACGATCCTGACCCTATTCACTTGCTACTACGTGAATATAATATGGCATCACATTCACAATACACATGAACTCACTATATTAAAACAATGATGTGGGAAAGCACTCCATCGTTGCCTCAAGTTTAACATAAGGAACTGAGCTAACCAGCTTGGCATTAATTAGTGGAATTCCAAATACTGTACCACTCGGACTGGACTCAACATGGATACTAATTATACCATTCTAACGTATGGGATCTACACTACTCCCTATAAAAGGATAACATAAGGTAAAAGCCTCCTAATAATGTTTGTAACATTGAGATCAATTTATTTATCCTCCAAGAGTTGGTAATGATATTGTAATGGGAAAGGAACCAGGAGAAGCCCTCAGTTTATGTACTCACCAAAATGGCTTCCCCAAAACCCATTTGAGATAGGATTTCAACTACATGTGGCCATAACCCCATGATAAGTTAGTTGTATTTTTCATGTGAGGTAGATAAATTTCCTTTCTAAAGTCTACACACATCATCATTAACCACAATTTAGTAAGGATGATTATATTTTATTCCTTTTCAGTCTTTGTAAGGGGTAAATATTTAACTGGTTGTAGGCATCCAAATTTTCATGCAAGCCTATAGGGATCATATAGTTCCCAAAAGGTTACTACATCTATGAAAGTAGTGAGAATCACATATTGCAATGAGATGGTGTAGGATTTCTCTTCTAGATACACTTTTCCATTATCTACCTTCACTTAACAGGGTGTTAAATAAAGGGAGAAAAAAATTGGGATAAATAGTTTAATAACTCAACAACACCATTGATGTCTATGGATATCAAGAATACAAATGTAATTTTTAGAAGAATAGGGTGAAATGTGGAATGATAGATCATTGTGTCCTACTGAGATTCATAACATTGGATGTTTTCTTCCACCTATCCATGTAAAAAACTAAAACAACCTGCATTGATTGTGTGGGGATATAACCTCTTTTATATAGCCCAAAACACATATATTTGAGAATGTGTGGCCCAACTAGGTTGATGGGTTGTCTATTTTCTAATATGGATACCATCATTAAAGAGTAGATCCTGGCACCAATATAAGGATCATGATATGTGATGATCCATCCAGTCAAGAACATGGTAAAAATCTTGTCAACCCAAATTATAGAGACATGTTTGGATGAATCTAATAATCCCATGTAGTATTTGGGCCTCCCATGAGAGTTTCACTATATGAGACCGAAATAACTTATTATTGTTGTGTCAGGTATTTCATGGTTCTCCCATCCTTCATTCTTGGACCACTGGCATGTAAAAAATAAATTATTCCAGTTGAAAAATGGAAATGAGTGAACATGTGTGATGAGGAAGACCTCGTGATTCCTTTACCACAATCAGGAAATCTTTTTCTAATATAGAAACTAGTTCAATATCTTCTTAGGTGTTATCTGTAAGAATTAATTCATCCTAAATGATTCCCAGAATGGTAATTCCTCATAATTTGTAGATATCCCACAGACTAATCCTAACTTCTCCATATGTTATATAAAAGGTGTTAGTGCCCACACACTAGAAACTAATCAGTTTGGGTAAGACCTTAGTTGTTGAATATACCACAAACTGAGAAATCTATACGACCTGGTATAGGAAGATAGCCTCTAATTTATTAGTAAATTCCATAAATTTCAAGAACTCCAAGAATTCCCAATACCATTTGTTATAAAAGGTTCCTCATGATCATAAATCCCACTTGGTACTCCACCCTCTTCTAGAATCATCTCATGAGAGATTAAGAATGGATGGGTAATCTTGAATGTAATAACTCAAGGATATATAAAAATTATTCTGATTTCATTGAGTCCATAGGGAACCATTTGGAATAAAAACCTTTTCTTGAGTAGATTCAAATATTATTTTCTCCACAAGATATGTGTTCACTTGAACAAAATCCAAAGACACCCTGAATCATGTAGATGCAATATTATGATCGGCTGATGGAATGGGAGAATCATCTTGATGTTCAATGTTGTACACTGTTAATCTATTTGATAAGGGGGAATTTAAAATCCTTAAAAAATGATACTCTATAAGATAAACTCTTTAGGTATGATGTGATGTCAAATTTAATCTTCCATATTCTCAAAAATAGATGTTCATATCTTAATCAGAGTTGTGGAAGGGAAAGATAGAGTTTTTTTTGACAATATCTATTTTTTCCCTATGTAATGATCACAAAAACATGTGATATTCATTAAAATTTAAAAAAGTGCATTAATTTTTTTTTGTACGCTTCCCTTGATTCATCGGCCCATGAGGTGTCTATTCCTAAAGCATATATCCATGAAACATCTATCCATGATTGAATGTTTCACTATTTCGGTTAACAAAAATAGAGTTCATGGGTGACGACTGGAAAATTTGTCAGCAAAGTAGAATGATAAATGGGGATAAGAAAGAAGTCGTGTTATTTTAGAGGCTCAGCTCAAAGGGAGAAATGGTCAATGAAAAATGATATGGTTCCCTTTTTATAGGTGTTTTACCATTTATGGGCCCACATTCATACCACAAAATCAATCCAAATATGACCAACTTTTTCATTGAAATTCCCACCTCTTCATCCTGATCATATCCCATTCTGATGGAGGGAATTTTTTTGGTCTTAAAATCTCAATATCAGTGGTTGAAAGGATATTTTTAATTTTTTAAAGGAAAAAATCAAGGTTGAAAAAAAAAATTGAGGATGAAGAATGGGTAAGGAGGGCTCAAGTTTCCACAGAAAATCATGCAATGCAAACTATGGCTACACATAGTATACAACCACTCTACATGGAATTACATAAATCCAAGATTCAATTTCATATTTGGGTGGTGATTTCAACGCCCCCAAACAATATAAGTCATTCTAGGGAATGATGGTGATTTACGCCCCCTGCAGAAAAAATTATTTGCGGGTGTGGGTGGTGTTTTTTTCACCCACAAATTAATTACATGTGGTTGACCACATACAACCATCCAACCCAGTGGTAAATTACCCTTATTCTGCTATAAAATCCATAGAGGGGAGCCTTGGAGAGGAGATAACCATTGGAAGAAACTCAAGGAAATGTTTAAGATACATAAATATCAAGTGGGTATGTTTACCACAAAACATTACTATAGAAAGGGAATTCACCTTGTCAACCACACAACCAAACCCCATTAGATAAACCATTATGAAAAGCATAAAAAAATGGACCCTTTGTGCACCATCACCCAAATTGTTGAAAATATAAGTGAAGGGATCCCTACCCCATATATAAACATTCTACGTAAGAGGAACATGAACCTGTATACAAAGAAAATATGTTGGAGGAACATTCACCCATGAAGCAAAGTTCTACACCCACATAGAAAAATTCGACACGAAGGGAACTCCATCTCAAATAGGAAAAAACTATACAGAATGGGTCATCTTGGGTTTCTTAATTCTCTAACTCTCAATACCTTCCTCCAATGTAGTGTTCTTTAAAACCTTATCTCCTTCGTGAGTTTCTCTAACGGACTTCTTCATCAACCCTTTTTTTTCAATCTTGGAGCCCTAAGTGGTCCCCCTTTTGTGGTATCATGCCATGACCTCTCCCAAATCCAAAAGATATGTATGGTTAGATCTCTAGACACATCAACGTGTCCTCTTATCATACAAAACCATTTCAATTGAGTTCCTATTAATATCCTCCCTAATTAGGGGGTCCTCATAATTTTTTTGAGTATAAAATTTTTTGGTAACAAGGGTCACAAACATAAAGGTACTCTCAGGGACCTCCCAATTTTAGAGAGTGATGGGAACCACTAGACATTTCTTTCGATGATGGATAGTGCTTGATCCTTCTCTCATCATCTCTAAAATCACGATAATGGAATCCCTAAGGGAGTAAGCTCTTGTACTTTCATACTATAGTTTGATCCCCTCATTCTCTTCATATTCCTAGTCTATGAAAATAAGAGAGGAAAAGGGATCCTCCATTCCCATTCTCTCACACTTTGAGAACCAGTATTCATCCACCAGTGGACATGTTAGTTTGTTTGATTTATAGATCAACCTCTTCCTCTTGATTCTCACACAGATCATGACTCAAATAGACATAGATTTTAGTGGATATTGTGAAATCCACATCATATTAAGTACATGGGAATCCTATTTGGTTTAAGACCCAACCAATCCTCCAAATCACCATGATTTGAGACTTTCATAATGATTCAAGAAATAAAGGGCCACTTCATATGTGTAAGCCCCAAAACCACAAACACACATCCTTAAAAGGGAAATATTTCTGGTGAAGTAAACCAAGGCCTCCTCCATAGGTGTAAGATCCAAAGTATTGAACTATGTGAGCTTTGATTCTTGACATACTAGGATACGTAAGTAGCCTCCTTGAGGTCTAAAACTGACATCCAAATTCACTATAGTCTTATATAGTCCATATTCTCAGTAGGGTCATACCCAGCCCAAATGGACATGATCCTTCATAATCTCATTAATCTCTATCCTTATTATTACATATTCCTAATAAGAACATACCCTACTTAGGTGACAACATATCTTCTAGGTACCTTAGGACACATCGACGTAAGCTCCCACACCATCCTTGGTTGAGCACCTTTCACCTAGACATCCCATCCACATGATGTTTAACTACATAGTTTAGATCTCATCACAAGACCTTAAAAGTTTATGTTTCCAATTACGTTTCACTGAACTACTTGGGTTATTATTCCTTTCATGAGGATACATAGGATGAAAATATTATGGGTTTGATCCTGACATCAAAACAACTCATGTCTCCCAGGATGATGATAAATTTCAGATCACCCCAATACATAGATTAAAACCAGCATGATAATGATGAATAATATAAGAATCATTGAACTGTATATAAAAGGTACCATTGATGGATAACCTCAGAGACATAAATATATCTCCATCAATGTGGAATCTCAAATTCATACAGTTGATTCTGAATCCATGCATTCTAATAATTGATCATTAATTTAGGCGTGACACATTTTTACATGGGAATGTAGAAAACATTCATGAACATGTCTCAAATCTACAATAGTGTCCCAAAATAGCCCATAATTTCCTCCCAAAGGGTGTAATGATCCTAACCTCCCTTCCTTCCAATGGATATGAGTCCCTAAGCACAGTCGAGCAATTTTTCCACAACCACCTAACTTTTTAAAATTTATTCATGAAACATCTTATATGATGGAATCCTTTGGTGTTTCTGACTCCACGAACAACCCATTAGAAGCGATTTGAAAATAGTTAAATCGATGTTATTAATTGTATAACCATATTCATCCCCCACAATTAACTACAATAAATAATAGAATTTTCATCATAAACAAATTTTTTTATGTGTTTATGGTTTTCATAGCGTTTTTAGGGTTTTTATATTCAATGGATTTTGAGGATTTTTTATTTTTTTAGGGTTTTTAAGAATTTTTATAGGATTTTAGTTTTTTAGGGTTTTAGGGTTTTTTGGTTTTTAGGGGGGTTTGTGGTTTTTAGTGTTTAAATCATTTTAGTAGTTTTCTGTGTTCTTAGTTTTTTTAGATTTTGTAAGTATTTTTCGAGGTTTTAAGTCTTTTTTACATTTTTCTGGATTTTTAGTGATTTTTTAGGATACTTAGGTTTTTTAGGGGTTTTAGGGGTTTAGGGGTTTTAGTGATTTTTTGGTTTTTAGGGGTTTTATAGTTTTTAGGTTTTTAATGTATTGTTATCATTTTTATGTTTTTTAGGATTTTTTTATGTTTTTAATGCTTTTTTATGGATTTTTAGGGTTTTTGGGTCTTTTTACCTTTTATGGATATTTAGGAAATTTTAATGTTTTTATGGATTTTTAGGTCTTTTAGTGATTTTGTGGATTTTTTTGGGGTTTTAGAATTTTGATCATTTTTGGGTTTTAGGGGTTTAAAGTGTTTTTAGATTTTTAAGGTTTTCATAGGCTTTTTATGCTTTTTTGGGATATTTAAATTTCTTGTGGATTCTAGATATTTTTAAGGAATTTTTATTATTTTCAAGGATTTTAAGGATTTTAGGATTTTTAGGGTTCTATGGTTTTGTAGGGTTGTTTTTGGATTTTTAGAAATTTTGTGAGTTTTTAGGGTTTTAATGTTTTTTTTTGGATTTTTTAAATATTTAGGGGTCGAAAGGGTTTTTTAAGTTTTATGATAGTTTTATGGGTATGATGTTGTTTTAGGGGTTTTAATGATCTTAATGGGGTATATGGTTTTCAGGGGTATTAGTGTTCTTTGGGTATTTTAATATTTCTATATTTGTTTAGGTTTTTAGGTTTGTTTAGTGTTATTTGGTTTTTATGTTTTTATTATGATATGTCATGGTTTTTAATGTTTTTTGTATTTTTTAGGATTTTTTAAACTTTTTAGTGATTTATTTTAATTTTTATGTATTTTAGTGTTTTTTAAGGATTTTGTGGGTTTTTAGTGTTATTATAGTGCTTATGGGTTTTAGGGTTTTTATAGTATTTTGAGGTTTCTTATGGGTTTAAGTATTTTAGGTTTTTATGGATTTCATAGGGGTTTTCAAGGTTTTAATGTTTACTATATTTCTTAGGGGGTTTTAATGTTTTAATTGTTTTTTAAGTAATTTGTGGATTTTTTAGGTATTTTCAATTTTTTATTGGTTTTAGGGTATTTATGTATTTTGAGAATTTTTTATTACTATTTAACAATTTTATCATTTTTTAGGTTTTTAATGGTTTATTATTTTTTACAGTTTTTTTTTCTTTGGTTTTTTAAGGGTATTTAGGTTTTTTATGTTTTTTGGGATTTTTGGAATTTTTTAGGATATTTATGTTTTTTATGTTCCTGGGATTTTTGAGTGTTTTAGGGTTTTTTAGAGTTTTTACAGTATTTTTACATTTTTATTTGTTTAATTGTTTTTTTATATTTAATTTTTATTTAGGGTTTTATGGGTATTTATGGTTTTTATGATTTTTTTGGGATTTTCATTGTTTTTATGGTTTTTAGTTTTTTTAGAGTTTTTTATATTTTTTATCGTTTTTGGAGTTTTTAGGTTTTAATGTTTTCTTTATGTTTTTCTCTGTTTTTAAGGGTTTTTACATTTTTTTGGCAATTTTAGGGCTTTTTTGGTTTTTAAGGTTTAAGGTGTTTTATGTTTTTAAGGTTTTCTTTGGGTTCTTTGAGTTTTTTTATTTTTTTATATTTTTATGAATTTTTAGGGCAACGTTAATTTTGTTAGTTTTTTTGGATTTTTATGGTTTTTGAGGGTTTTTATGGTTTTTAGTGTTTTTATAGTTTTTTTCTATTTTTAAGTATTTTTTAGTTTTTTTAGTGTTTTTTAAATTTTATGGAGTTTTTAACATTTGTTCCGGTTTAATGGGTTTTTAGAGTTTTTAGTGGTTTTGGGTTTTTATTGGTTTAGGGGGTTTATGGTTTTTAGGTGTTTATATATTTTTAGGGTTTTATGGTTTTTAGGTTTTTTATCTTTTTGTGGTCATTTAGAGGTTTTAATTGTTTTTATGGTTTTAATGTTTTTATTGGATTTTTCATGTGTTTTAAGGGTTTTTACACTTTTAGTAATGTTTACAGTTTATTTTAGGATTTTTATATTTTTTTAGGGTTCATTGATATTTTTAGGGATTTAGATTTTCTAGGTTTTTTAGTGATTTAGAGTTTTTTGGGGTTTTAGTGTTTTTAGGTTTTTAGGGGATTTTTTTCTTTTAGTTTTTTATGGTTTTCTTAGGGTTTTTAGGGATTTAGGTTTTTTTATAATTTTATGGATTTTTTCCGATTATTTATGTTCTTATGTTTTTATGTTTTTAGGGTTTTTATAGATTCTAATGGTTTATGGTTTTTAGGGGTTTTATGTTGTTTTTTTATTTTTAGGGTATTCAATTCAGTTTTTAGGGTTTTTAATGTTGTTTAGAGTTAACTAAAAAATAGTGATCAATGGGGTTTCTAGAGTTTTTTGTTTGTTTTTATGGTCTTTATGGGGTTTTAAGGTTTTTATGAGTTTTAGGATTTTTACGGTTTTATAGGGTATTTATCCTTTTTTATGTTTTTAGGGGTCTTAAGTGTTTTCGGTTTTTCAGATTTTCATAGTGTTTTTTAGTGTTTTTTGTGTTTTTTGTGTAGGTATTTTTAGGGGTTTTTAGAGGTTTATGATTTTTACAGGTTTATGTGATTTTGGGGATTTATAGTGTTTTCTTGGGTTATTATGGTTTTAATGGTGTTATAATTTTTTGTGATTTCAATTATGTTTTAGGTGTTCTTATGGTTTTTAGGGGTTTTAGTGTATTTTCTGTTTTTAGGTATTTTTGTGTATTTTTTTGGATTTAATGTTTTCATGGTTTTTAGGGTTTTTATAGTTTTTTGGTTTTTTAGGGTTTTAGGGTTTTTATTTAATTTATGGGTTTTAGGTTTTCTTGTTTTCATAAGGTTTAAAGTTTTTAGAGATTTTTTATATTTTTAGGGGTTTAATGCTATTTAATCATTTTAGTGGTTTTGTAGTTTTTGTCGGTTTTTAGGGGGTTTACGATTTTATGATTTTTAGGGTTTTTTATGGTTTCTATTTTTTCTATTTTTTTTTTGTTTTTAAGTGTTTTTATTTCTTAATGGTTTCTTAAGGGTTTTAGGGTTTTTAGGGTTTTTTTAAAATTTATATGGTTTTTTAGGGTTTTAGGTATTTTGAAGGGTTTTAGTGTTTTTTACTGTTTTTACTATTTCTATAATTTTTTTGGTTTTTCAGGGTGTAATTTTTTGTATGTTTTTATGGTTTTCATAGGGTTTTATGCATTTTAAATTTTTTTGTTATTTTTAAATTTTTTTTATTTTTTAGGTTATTTTTGGGTTTTAGTGTTTTTAGGGTTTTTAGGTTTTTTAGGTATTTCTTTTTTCTATAGGGGTATTTTTTAATTTTTTAGTGTATTTAAGATTCTTTTAGGGTTTTGAAATATTTTTATGGGTTTAAGGGGGTTTAGAACTTTTAGAGGGTTTTTAGGGGTTTTAGGGGTTTTTATGATTTGAAGGTTTTTAAGGGTTTTATGATTTTAGGGTTTTTTGGTTTAACGTGTTTTTAGGATTTTAATATTTTCTTAGGTGTTTTTCCGGTTTTTAGGGTTTTTTACATTATTAGGGAAATTTACGTATTTTTTGGATTTTTACGGTTTATAGGGTACTAAGGTATTTTGAGGTTTTATAGGATTTTAGGTTTTAAGATTTGTTTTTGTTTTTAGGGGATTAATGCACTTTAAGGATTTTTAGTCTTTTCTTAGAATAATTTAGGGTAGCATATATATTTTTGTATGGCTTTAGTTATTTCTAGGGATTTTTAATGGTTTTATGGTTTTAGGGTTTTTTAGGATCATAAGGGCTTAAGGGTTTTTAAGGTTTTGGGATTTTTAAATGTTTTTAGGGGGTTTAAATTTTTTAAGTTTTTTTAAAATTTTTAGGGGTTTAATGCGTTTTTAGATATTTTATTGAATTTTTGGGGTTTTAGGAGTTTTTAGGTTTTTTCAGGGGGCTTTATGGTTTTTATGCGTTTTAGCATTTTTTTAGGCTTTATGTATTTTTTAGGTTTTTGATGGGATTAAATGTTTTTATGATTTTAATGTTTTATTATGGATTTTCAATGTTTTTATAATTTTTAGGATTTTAGGTATTTTTATTCCTTTTTAGGTTTTTATTGTTTTTATGATTTTTAATGATTTTTCGGGTTTTTATGGTTTTTATGGTTTTTGAGTTTTAGGGTTTTAATGGTTTTATATAGTTTTTTAGGTTTTTAGTGTTTTGAATGGTATTTAGAGTTTATAGTCATTTTTTATGGATTTTATATATTATTATGTGTTTTATGGTTTTTATTGTTTTTTTTTGTTTTTAGGGATTTGTAGGGTTTGTAGGGTGTTTTGGAGATTTTAGACATTTTATGGTTTTTAGGGTTTTAAGTATTTTTAGGTTGTCAATAATTTATTTCTATTTTTCGAGGTTTTGATGATTTTATTTTTTAAGGATTTGTTTTGGGAAATTTTAGGATTTTTTTTCATTTTCTAGGGTTTTTTGTATTTTGAGGGTTTTTAGGTTTTTAGGGTTTTTAGTATTTTTATTGTTTTTAGGGGTTTAATGTGTTTTTAGGTTTTAAAGGTTTTCTCTGTGGTTTTAAGGTTTTTTATGGTTTTTTACATTTTTATACATTTTTTGGATTTTTAGGTTTTGTACGTTTTTTAGGATTTTTATGGTTTTTAGGGGTTTTATTATTTTAAAGTTTTTTTCTATATTTTGGTTTTTTTTTTGAGTTTTTAGGGATTTTAAGGTTTTTTATATATTTTTAAAAAATTTGTGATTTTAAGGGTTTTTAGGGAAATTAGTGGTTTTGGATATTTTAAGGTTTTGGGGTTTTTAGGTTTTATGGGTTTTGTGGTTTCACTAATAAGAAACAGGCCTTTCAGAGCGCTAAAATTTCCCTATATCAGTGTTTAAAATGTGATGACTATTGGAGTGATATTAAAATACCTAAGATTTTATAAGAAATTATCAAACCAGTGATAATGGGGTATATTATCAGTGCTTTCACAAGCAAAGATAACGAGACCTTTTTTCAACGCTTTTAGAAGAACTCATAAAGGACCCCTTTATCAATGAATTTGGTAGTTATGATAAAGGATAACTTTATCATCGCATTTTGTAGTGATGTTAATGGTTTTCTATATAACTTAATTTAGTAGAACTAATAAATGGGATACATAGTCCTATTAAGTTTATAACACACTACAGTACTATAAACATCCTCATAAAGTAGAAAACTGGTACAAATACATATTTAAAATGAAATATAATTAACAAAAAATATTAGACAGAACATACACAGTATTATTGGCATTTTATACATTGGTTTTTTTATAATTACATGACAATGTAAACATTTTCATAGACATTAAAAAAACATACTGTTCTATTATTTTTGGACCTTGCCCCAGACACATGAAATTAGAGAACAACCCGTAGTTTCTCAAGGAAAATAACTCACCTATATAAGAAAAAAAGTATAATATTAATAATAATATAAATAAATGAATAAAACATAAATTTTAAACATTAAACAAAAAATTAATTCGTACTAGGAATATTCTGTGTCATATTAAGTTACAGTTGATTCTTACACATCACAACATTTCTTGTTCATCTTCAAGAATTACCTCTTTAAAATTAACAAAATATGTATAAGATAATAACGATATGTAAATTAACTAAGTAATAGAAGATATAAGTATGAGAAAAAAACTACGATTGTTTTTTCAGTTTTTGCGATTCGATGTGCGTTTTAAACAAAAATTACACTTATATATTTAAAACATGAACATGGAGTCATACAGGTCTCATTGTGTGTCGGATTGAGGTGTGACCGATTCCTACACACCCAAATGACTAATGGGTCATTTTCCTAAAGTATTAAAATAAGCTGAATGTGTTTTCTCATTTTTGAGTATGTCACTTATGTTTTTTTACTAAAATGTCATTTTAAACTAGAAAAAAACACTTTATGTCATAACAGTCACATCATGTGTCAGTTTGATATGATTCTGATTACTAAAAATAAAAAATAATTTATGAACCTCATTAGTAAATTATCCCAACAATCGAGTTTGTTTTATCAATTTTTCATGAGTGACACTTTTTTATCTAAAATTTCAGTTTTAAAATGACAACATACTCTTTGAGTCATATTGGGAACATATAGTATATGATTCAGGTGAGGATGATTCCTACAGGTTAAAAAGGACTTATGGATTGTTTTTATATAGTATCTATACAATATGAATGTGTTTTTCTTAGTTTTGAGTACTGTAGTTATCATTTTTACTTAAATTAATTTCAATTTTCAACAAAAGGACACACTTGGATTAATACCGGTAAAAACATGAATCTTATTGATGTGATCCCGATTCCTAAACATCCCAAATGACATATGGATATTTTTCCTATTGTATCAAATAAATCCAAATGTGTTTTCTCATTTTTTTAGAATATCACTTGTGTTTTAACTAAAATGTCATTTTAAATCGGAAACATGTATTTTTAGTCGTATCGGTAACATCGTGTTTCAGTTTAATATGAAACTGATTCCTACACCTCAAAAATTATTTTTGAATTGGTGTCCAAAATCATCAAGACAATACAAGTTAATTTTCTTAGTTTTTAGTGAGTGAAATTTTTTGAACTAAAATATAAATTTTGATCTGATAACGGATACTTTGAGTCATACCGAGAACATCATTTTCTAATTTAGGTGCGATTGATTATTAAAAATTAAAAATGATTTATGTATCATTTCCATAAATAATAAAAGAAATACAAATTCAGTTTATTAGTTTTGAGTGTCTCATGTGTCTTTTTTTATGAAAAATAATGTCAATATTAAATTAAAAGAAGCACTTAGAGTCATACCCGTCACACCAAGCGTCATATTGAGATGGAAATGTTTCTTATACATCATTAATGACTTACAGATGTTTTTTTTAAAGAATAAAAATAGTATAAATGTGTTTTATTATCTTTTAGTAAATCACTTATGTTTTTACTAAAATTTCATTTTTAATTGGAAACATGCACATTGAGTCATACCCATCACTTCATGTGTTGTTTGGACATTAGAATATTTCAATACATAAAAAATGAATTATGAATCATTTTCCAAAATCATCATGACAATCCAAATGCATTTTCTCAGTTTTTATGGAGTGATGCTTTTTGAACTAAAATGCCAATTTTAAACTGATAATGGGTATATTGATTCTTACCAAGGACATCATGTATCATATTGAGGTGAGGATAATTCCTACATGTCAAAAATTACTTATGGAACATTTTTCTAAATTATAAAAATAGTACGAATGTGTTTGATATGTCTTGAGTATGTTAGTTTTCTTTTAGGGTAATATTAGTGTCAATTTTATATAAAAAAGATAGACTTGGGGTCATTATGGTCACATGGTGCATCGGATTAAGCTTATACTTATTACTACACATAAGAAATGAGTTTTGGATCATTTAACTAAACTATCAAAATAATCTGAATTCATTTTCTCTGTTTTGAGAATCTCACTTTTTTTTTTACTAAAATATCATTTTAAACTAGAAACATACACTTTGAGTCATATCAGTCACCTCACGTGTCAATTAGACATGAGGCAAATTCTAAAAAAACAAAAATAACTGATGAATTTATTTACCAAATTATCTAGAAAATGTGAGAGTGATTTCTTGATTTTCAGTTTGTGAAACTTTGGGGACTAAAATATCTATTTTAAAATGATAATGGAAATTTTGAGTCATACCATACACATTATGTTTTATATTTATGTACAACTAATTCCAAAACATAAAAAACTAATTTTGGATCAATTTATTAAAGAATAAAAACAATCCAAATGTATTTTCTATGTTTTTAGAATGTCAGTTTTCATTTTTAGTTAAATTAATGCGAATTTTAAATAAAATGACATACTTCGATTCAAACCGTTCACACCATGAATTTAATTGATGTGCATATAATTCATTCAAGGTTAAATTTACTTATTTATTATTTTTCTAATGTACCAAAACAATCATAATGTTTTTCTTGGTTTTTATAATGTCACTAATTATTTTTACTAAAATTTCTTTTTAAAATAAAAACATGATATTTCATTCATATCTATCCCATATTGTGTCATTATGATGTGAGAATGAATTATATAAATAAAATATTAATTATGAATCATTTTCATAAACTATCAAGATAATTTTTGTGTGTTTGATTGGTTTTCAGTTACTGGCACTTTTTTAACTAAAATTTCAATTTTAAGCAAATAACAGACACTTTTTGTCATACTGAGAACACCATGTATCAGATTGAGGCGAGGATGATCCTTATTAGTAAAAAATGACTTATGGATAATTTTATTAAATTATTTATATAATTTAATGTTTTTTATAATTTTTGAGTATGTCAATTTTTTTACTAAAAGTTATGTCAATTTTAAATAAAAATACACACTTAGAGTCATACCGGTCACATCGTGCATTATTGTGAGGTTATAATGATTTCAACATGTCAAAATTGAATTATGAATAATTTTACTAATGTATAAAAACAATAAAAACGTATTTACTCATTTTTGAGTATGTAGCTTGTATTTTCTACAAAAATGTCATTTTTGACTAGAAAAATGTACTTTAAGAAAAATCAGTTATATCATGAGTCAGGTTGATATGATACTAATTCCTAAATTTCACAAATAAAATATGAAATATTTTATAAAATTACAATGAAAATCCAAGCATTGTTTCATGGTTTTTATTGAGTATCACACTTTTTTATCTAAAATGTGAATTTTAAACTGATAGTGGACACTTAGAGTCATACCTGCCACATCGTGTATCATATTGAGGTGCGAATGATTCCTACACATCCGAAATGAATTATGTATCTTTGAATTAAAGTATAAAAAATATTCAAAATGAGTTCTCTCAGTTTTGAGTATGTAACTTTTCTTTTATACAAAAAAGTTAATGTAAATTTTAAATAAAAAAGATACACTTAGAGGAATACAAACCAAACTGTGAATCTTATTGATGTATGGTTGAATCCTACTTATCAAAAATGATATATGGATTGATTTAAAAAAATTAAAAAAATATTAATGTGTTTTCTTGGATTTAAGAATGTGATGTGTGTTTTGAACTAAATTGGAAACTACAAACTAAAAAAAATTCTAAGCCATACCAAAAACACTATGTATTTGTTTTATGTGTGACTAATTTGGTATGGGATCTATGTTTTTCTTTCATATATTGTATAAAATCCATAAAAATTGAACATGATCCATTATGATGGTATATAAACGCCATGCTCCCTATAACACTTCACGTTTCAGGCAGAATGGTGTTTCCTCTTTCATCATAAAGGAACATGTTATTTCTTTTCTGGCTTGTTGTAGTTTGTTGAAAGAAAAATATGACTTCCTAAAATATCTATTAATAAAATTAAATAATCACTAGAAAACTTTAATAGGGTAATTTACATACAAATATTCAAAAAAATTAATGAAAAATTAATTAAATATGTAGTAGAAATTAAACTTTTCTCGATGGTTGTATATATTCGTGACCAATTTCCACACTGTCAATATATCAATTGTATCCTCAAAGTCTAATCTCTCATTACCATGATTATATTTGAAAAAACCACCTAAACTAGACAAAAATAATATACATATATATAATAAATAAATTCTTATATTCATGATAATATAAATCAATAAATGAAACAGAAATATGATACAATACATTAATAAAATATCAATTTTAAAATGAAACCACACAATTTGAGTCATACCACATACATCATGTTTTGCTTGGAGGTATGGTTTATTCCAATGTGTCTTATTTATTGAATGAACGTAGTATATAATTTATTCATCCTTGTTGAATAATTAAATTCTTTATGATATTTTAGAAAATTAACAAAATAAGAATTAGATATAAATTAAGTGGAAATTAACTGAAAAAAGTATATTAATTTATGAAAAATTAAAATATGGGTAATTTTTTCTAGTTATATAACATTAAATTGTAATATAATTACTCTTGATCATATGAAAATAAAATAAAAGGAATTTAGTCAATCTTATATGAACCTAAAATAAAATACATTGTAACATAAAATATGAAATTAATATTTTTGTTCTGGTCCTTACCACATGACCATAAACTATATGGAATACCATCCTACATAAATGATGATTGCCTATATGATATTTCCTTATTAAAATATATAATATATAAATCTCATCATAATGGATTCTTTTCACATTGCATTTTCTACATTAAAATATTTTTCCCTTCATCACAGCTTAAGATTATAACACTCTTCTTTAAAATATAATTCGAATTATTAGTCCTGTTATTATAAAAAATGATTGTTAAATATAACATTTTTTATTGACCCACTATGGATAGATATTATATATTTTGATTGTGAGATGGTGAAAAAGTATCTATATGGATATTAAGTGAATGTTAAACACCTCTAGTCATGTAATGATTGTGAGATTTTATGTGATATAAAGGTGGAATTATTTAATTTCATAACATGTGCATTTAAAATAATCGTTTTTAGTAAAACTAATTCTATAATGTAAACTTGATGCGCCAATTGTTTTGGTTTCACAAGAATTTTTTATATTATATTATAGATTTCATTGATGATCAAATATCTAAAATAATTTCACCACCTACCAAAGTGTAACAATTGTGTTTTAATTTTCTTCAATCATTTACCACCACCCAGGATGGATCCATAAAGTGGTAATTATTTAAATTTTAATCTAAAAATTACAACTAAATAAACTAAAAAAAGAAGATAAAATGATGATAAAATGGGATATTTAATTTTTCGGAATTAACCTCTTCATGATGCATGTATACATTCTAAAATCATGTTTTCTTCTCATTTCTAAATAAATTGATTTCCTCTATTATACTTTTCTTTGAGACATAGATCGGAAAATAAAATTTATGAATTCTAATATGAATTCTTCACACTCTAAATATATTTATATAGTCATAGACTGTACTAGATGACCAAAATAGTAGGTAATCACCTAATATTTTATGTGGTAACATTCTGACACAATGTATGATGTCCACTCATATCTAAACAAATTTACTTCTTACTTTGGGTATGAAGGTGGTCTGAAATCATGGTAGTACTGTGAAAATATAGAAATAAATGACTAAGAAAAATCTTTCATGAAATTATAATTATATTTCGAAATTACCTATCTGTGGATAGTGTTAATTTCATGGTTTATGAACACTCTCATAATTTTGAAAACAAAATATCCAGAATCATTACCATTATATTGATTCTAAAACTACTAAAACATTTACCAAAATAATTAAATTATTTTGAAATATTAATTAATAATTTAATATTTCTCTATATACCTTAATTTACTTCCATTTTAAGTAATACATAGGATGTTTATGTTAATTCACTAATTTCATGATATGATTTAGGATATATTTAGTGATCACCCTGTCATAAATATATTCTTTGTAAAATAGAAACTAAAACATATAATTCAAATTTTATCTATACAATTTTGATTGAAGTGTATTACAAATTCACAATACACATCATGTGTGGTTTTTTTTGTATTTCCATGTATTGGATCCAAAAAAACTTTGGGGTTTACAGAATGACAATGAATAGTATTATATGCTTCATAAAAAAAATAATTAATGAAAAAATAAATATATATTTTATGTTATTAGATTGTAGTGTTTTACCCATACATTATAGGAATCAAAAAGTGTTTTTGATATGTTATTTTTTCTCAAATGAAATGTATATATCATATATATTCTTCTCAATTTATTCCTTCCCCAAAAAAGTTTTGTTCATAGATATGAAACATGTATTATTGAATCCAAATCACGTTTCATAGGGTTTTAAATTTATATAATAGTAATATAAACACCTATAGAAAAGGAGAATATTTATTAACTTAATTAAACATATTATAACATTTTTTGGATATAGATATTATGAAAATGTACCTTATGCGTGTATTGAAAAATGAGGCTCCCTTCCATTCAAACATAATAATTTCCTTTATACTCTTGAGACCAACTATGTCTATAATGAATTTTCCAAACATTTCTTATTCATATGGAATTTAGGACATATTTTCTTCTTTAAATATGGTGTATTCATAAATTTGTAATGATAATTAATGTTTTTCTATAACTAGTGGTGAGAAGTTGCATCTGGAGGGTAATTTTGATTTCTTGTTTGATTCACTATATTTTCTTTATCTGACCTTCTATTTTCCCATAAATTTTCCTATATGTAAAACTATACCTCACATATGTCCTTTATCATCAACTGTTATCAATTTTTCAAAAACCAAAATGTTAAATACAAACCTTTTGTATCATTATAAGATTTATTGATTGTTTTATAAAAGTTAAAATAGAATCCTTGACCACTGTAATATCTAGATCATCAATTTGAATAGGTAACTCAGCTATAATCTCTTGAGCTACATAAATCCCTACTCCCATCTGATAATTTTGGAGTTATTTATGTTGTATCTTATCTCCCATGATATTATACGTTATACCCCAAATAAATATTTCTTGTGTGGGTGTTGATAGATATAAATCACATTCAAATTTACCCAATAGAATTTTATTAATAAAAAGTTGTATAATGTTTTTTGATTCACATTTAAGAGAATGATTAAATAGAAAATTTATTACGTTGGTTAAGGTATGAGATTGATGATAATGATTATACTCAAAGATAGTGGGGTCATTTGGTTTGCCATGCAGATCTTTATTCTACCACCAGTTTAGTATGATCATTTCTCATATCTTAGTCCAAAAAAAATAATGAAAAATAATATCTTGTAAAGAATCTATATTCTCCTATAATCCATTCATCACTTTATTTTTAACTTCTTTTGGTTTTATCTTCTAAAAATTCTATTTGAGTAAACACTCTAAAACAAACTCCTATAACATGACAATATTATTATATCCACTTGAAAGATACTGAAAGTAGTTTTTGTTCTTGTATGGTCATTGTTGATTATTATGTCTAAACAGTGTAAAAAAAATATGAACATACATATATATTTTTATTTAGTACTATTATAAAGAATAATGAATTACTACTATTTCATACCTAGAAATAATTCTAATAAAACATTTTGGATTTTATCAAATAGTTTACCCTCCTTATTTATGTGATCCTCGTTCCATAACACATGACATGGAATGGACGTGTCTTCAAATTTTGATTCATCAATTTGAATATAAACAAAGAAAAATATGTTGTTTCATATCACAAAAAACATTAATTGGTGATATAAAATACATACCAATTTCTTGTCTAGTAAAACATACCCCATCCTTGATTTTTGATAGGTGTACATTGGTTTTGATGCATAATGTTTATTTTCCAAAATCTTTTTAGTTTCATAAAATAAAAAATTATAATCAAATTATAGAAAATAAATAATTTAAAAAAATATATTATTGACTACAGTGAACCTGAAATTATTTCTCATTGAAATTACATATAAAATAATTCCAAGTTTCCAACTTTATAATCTGTTAATAACTATCTGGTGTGTGGGGATTTACTTTTTCCTCAAAATCCTTAAGATAAAACTTTCTACGAAGAATTTGGAAGCCTCTATGAGATTTTCTAGTGTCCATTAAAACATATTTCTAATATAATTCTTTTAAAATAAATGGACTATGAAAATAATAATGAATATTATATCAATATTACATTATATAATTTTTCAGTAAAATAAAGAAATTATATCATAACATTACCACTATATCATTTCAAAGGGTTTCCTTCCTTATTGGTTGGATGTGGAACCATGAATATATATCAATTGGCACATTAATCCATATTGTAGACCCAATATAACTAATTAACATTAACTTTTTGTGGTCAATAGGTTGGACACATTTATTACAGTAAACCACGAATTTTATACCTCTACTTCTTTCCTTGATAATTTTAATGAACACTATGATGTTCCATCGTTCTTGTTTTATTTCATCAACATATTGTGGATCCCCTAATAATTCTACAGTTTCAACATCAACATTCCATTCTTATAGGGAATTGGTAATATCATCTTTTCAAGAAGACATTTTCTGGATGAGTAGTCTAACATTTGACCCAAATTATTTTAATTCAGTAGAGAACAGATAATATTATGAGTAGAATCATAGTTTATTAATAAATTATTTATCCTTCTCATTGAACTCTATTTTTCTTAAATATTGAAGGAATTTTTCTATTATATCAGGAATACAAATCCCATCATTGTATTCTCTTCAAAAATATAATACATTTCATATATTGGGACCAACATGTACTGATTGTGATCTCCCAATGAAAGGGTCATCCTTGATTGAATTTTCATTTAAACCTACAGTTTTTTATTCTCCGTTAGGAAAATTCACCATTTCTTATTTTATAGATTTGAGACATAAAATAATTTCACTACTTTTTGATTCCATTTTGAATGTTTCATCGTTTTCCCATTCTATTCAAAAAGACAACTTAACAAATCCCATTTCATTAAATTTCACTGCACTCCTATCCTCAACCAATTTTCAATGGAGAATCTACACTTGAAATTTTTTATAATCTAAATCAAATATCTATACAATAATTTTTGAAATATGACATATTCATATAAATTGGATTTCAATCCATGTAACTAGATATGTGTATTACTTTCTCCACAAGTGTAACTCTACTGTTTTTCATCATACTATAGATATCTAATTCTTTTTTATGGAACATGTAACTGTTGGCTATAAATCTAGTTTAAGATATTATATTTTTATTTGATCCCATGGCAAGAAATTAGAGTTATTTGGTAATTTAATTCCTATTTTGAGATAATTACTTATAAATTCGATCATGGAACTATCCTATAAATTGTTGATTATGTGTATTTTATATCCATCTTTCAACCCTTTATGTATTTTAATTTATAAGAATTTATTTCTGGGATTTATCATATGGATGAACATATTCAATTTATATAAAATGTAAAGGCCATCATACTCTCTCTCTCTCTATGATAGAAATTGTTACCAAATATCTTTTAGAAATTCCTTCACCCATTTGGAATATGTAGTGATTAGACATTAGGAGACTGATGCTATCAACATTTGATAGGTAATTAGTATATAATTCAAAAACATCTCCACCAATATATTTTTCAACAATAAAACTTTTTATACAACATCGATTATTGACAAAATCATTCAAAATCTCTATATATCATTCAATGTGGTACAACCATATGTAATGGACATGACCATGTAGTTGAACATATATAACCAAGTGAACCATCAGGTTGACCATTATATCAAATAAGGATGGTGAGGAGAATATATCTAATTCACATAATATGACTATAACATCATTATTCATGATTGAAAAATTCACCGGTTCTATAATTTTACTGCATATGGATTTTAAAAATATGAAAATCCTGGTTAATGTATATCATATAATATTACAATGAATTCAAAGTACAAAAATAGATGTCAAATATTTCATCAAAACATGATATTCATGTCATTTTAGTCATTATAACATCAAATTAGTCATTGACATAAAATTATTATTATTTTATGAATACACCTCTAGAACCTTTACACATTTAAAGAAAATGAATAATTTAAATTTTTTATGTCGGGATAGAGTGGAAGCAGATTGAGGAAGAATGATCAACACTTTACCTTTCACTGGTTCCAACTCTTCCCTTACCCCTATCTCAACAGTGTCTCACCAATCCTTGATTCCATATTTTTTTGTGTAATATTTAGTAATGTTCCAATTACAATATCATAACCATTTTTTTCTACATAAATGATATTAATAAAATGTCTGATGTGCAAAAAATTAAAATATGGTAATTCAAATAAAATTTATCACTTTTTCTCACCTGATTTCATAAGGTTTTTTAAAAATAGTTTACCAAAAATAGTTTCAATATATTTTACATTATTGAAAAGTTGATCACCCGTTATTAGATACAATATTTTACCTTATTTGGTATTCAAATTGAATATTATCATCCTAGATTAGTTTTTATTTCATTGGGGTAAATGTTTATGATGTAATAAATACATAGTCTTCAAGGAATGGTTCAACTGAACTGAGTGTGTGAATTTTTTACAAATCAAACACCTTCAGATTCTTTATTGTTATAACCTAAAAATTTTCTTTAAGAAGGAAATTAATTTATAATTTTATACTACAAGAACCTCAATGTTAATTATTCATTTCTAAAAGCATCATACATTGTAACAGATTTATCAAACATTAACTTCAAATCATTTATAAAATCATCCAAATAGGTATAAATATCATTATAGTGTAACTTTGGTCCATATCTAAGTAGATATAACATAATGTTTTTAGGCTTCATTCATTTACATGGTATCAATTTATAATTCACCAAAATTATGGGCCATGAACTATGAGTATTACTCTATAAACCCAAAGTATTTATTCAATACATAGATACCACAAGTTTAAATTTTTTTGGCTCATTTCCAAATTATAATACTCATATTTAATTTTATTCCACATAGGAGAATCTTCTAGATGATGTAGGTTCCCGTCTTTAATTCATGTGTATTCATTCCATGTTAATTTTCTCATGGTTTCTAGACATCCATATATTGTTCAAAGTCATTGAATTATAGGAAATTATAATTAAAATCTTTAAATAGAGTTGATACATTTTTATTATATTGATATAGGTCCCACTATGGGAATTTTATGAGTGATCTGTGGTTCTTGTGAAACAATATGAATTCAATTAGGCAAGAATGTATATTTAGAGATCATTCAAAATGAATCGTGAATTCATTTACCATAATATATACTATAAGGATGTTTTGTTTCTTATAGTATCGTATCATCTAGGAGACAAAGTAGCTCTATAAATCTGGAATTGTACCATCGCCTACCTACGTTGAAATTATATAACTTCAATACAGTTGACAATATTTTTTGATTTAGTACAAATAGTATATAATGGTCTCTTAGAATATCTATTTGACTTCTCAAACATGTTTATGCAATCACAAAGTTCGTATTAAATTTCCATGTTCATTTCCTCTATGAGGTATAGATCATCATTTACAGTGATATTAATATTGAATGATCTATAAACCACAGTATTACCCTAATCGGTGAGAATTTTTAGTTCTCCCCATGGTTAGTCCAATAATTATAGCTCTAGTTTTTTCTTTGAAAAATTAAATGTTCTTCCAACTCTTCAAAACTATTTTTTATCAAAAAAAACAATGTAAACATGTATTAAAGATTTTATATGGATCATATTATTACACTATTGAAAACATGATGAACTCCATAACTCTATCGTCATATTCATTTCTCATATGATTAACATGCATCCATTTTAGATTCATATCCATCCTATTAGGTTCATAATATTTTAATTTTGTACAGAAAATAAATAAATACACATAAGATATTAATTATCAAAGGTGAAATATATAGATAATTATAATAAGGGGAACCCCACATATTATTGTTTGAAATAATTTTAGTATAATCTAAAGGAAATGGGTAATTGAATTTAAGAAAATAATTACACCCCTATGTTAGGTGTTATCCTATAAATTCATCAAAAATGATCACTGGTACCCAATATAAGATAACTACTACTTAGAGTTGTTCAAGCAACATAGGTTCTTGTCCAAAGGATTTAGGGGATGAGACTCAATCAATAATATGTAATAATAACTATTCACAAGAAGAAGCTGGTGAGGATAGAATTTTTCAACATAAACATTTAAAATTACAACATCTTAATTAAAATTTTTAATTATCATCTCAAAAAAACTTTAAAAATATAAAATTCTACATTTTGAATATTTAAAACCCCACATTAAATCATTTTAAAAAAAATTAACATAAAAATATAGTAATATTTTTAAAAACACATAATATAATACTAACCCCTTTTCTATAAAGATAGTTAGAATCAAGTGAATTTTTTTAAAATAATATTAAAAACCCATTAACAATAAATTAATTGTTTAAAACCATTTACATGGAATTATGTACACTTTGAAAATTTTAAAACCTTATAGGTTCACATTGAAATCACTTCATGAGTATCAAAACATTGAATCCATTTTAGTTAATTCTAACAGAAAGCATAATTTTTTATTTTCAAACCCCACATTAACCATGTTTCCTTTTTCAAAAATGAAATTTAAAATGGGAATGAACATAAAAAATTCCAAATTGGTCACCACCTTGTCTAATTAAAAGCATGATTATTAAAAATTCAACAAAAAATTTTTAAAAGTGACATGAATAAAATACTTTTCTGAAGATGGGTGTAAATTAAAACTTTAAATCCTAACATGATTGTCCTGGAATACCTTCTTAAATTCCAAGTTTCCCACGGGATTATTTCAAAATTTAATCAAGGGAATATTCATTTATCAAAAACTAGTTTAAAAAAATAACACATATGAAGCCAAAAATCCAAGATTTCATATTCCATACAACTTATTCAAGAACCAGAATCAAGAAGGTTTTAAAAATATTCAAGACATTGAAAAATATTTTCCAAAAGATCATGTGGTGTTAGATAGAGTCTGTGTGTGATTTAAGGATTATGTTGGATTTGAATTTATCAGAGTGAGAGTAAAATTGGAGGTCATCTAGTACCCTAGGTGATAGAGAGATAATGGATTTGGATTCTTATTGAAAAGGAACCAACCATGATGTTATACCAAGGTTCATGTTTTTACATTGTTGTGGTTGTTTGGAATATCAAGTGATGATTTCATTAGGTTAGGAATTGTGATTGAATGAAGAGATAGCATGTGAATGGGTGAAAATCATCATTAGAAGAAAACTTTTAGCCAATAGAGTACATAATAATGTTTTAAAAAGAGATTATGTTTGGTGATATAAAAATCACATCACACGTGTTTTTCACATTATATATTTCTATTAGGTTTGTTTTGTAAAGTATGTTAAACATTTTACATTATTTATAATTATTTCTTCTAAGAAATTAATGTTTGGAATTTTGTTCTTTAAATATTTACATTATTTCATTTATATATTTTCATGATTATAAATTATATTATATCCAAACCATTTTACGATCCATAAAGGAATGTAACTATCATATGTTTGGGGTATGTTATATCACATTTTTTTGATAATGTAACATGAATATTCACACATATTTGTCCTTGGTTTATGAAATGAAATTACTATTTGGTATATATTTATGTTCAGATATATCGAGTTCTTTTAGTAAACACTAATTTAGTTAAATGGTATGAATATTATTAGTTATGTATACCCTTTTATACCTTGATATAATATCCTTATAACATATATGAAAAAATAAAACATATATAGACCCATATGGGAGTGTATATAGGGTGTGGTCTAAATATGCCTCGTAATATTTCACTAAATATCCTCCTATCACATCATACAAGAATCATATGATAATAAATACACTTCCCAGAAAACGAAAATAGCCAACAGAAAAAACAATCCCAAGGGCTTACAAATAAGGGTGATAAAATGACAATGAAACTTTTTTAATTAAAGTGGAGAAAAACCTTTAATAACTAGATGAGTTAAAATCATGTTACAAAACCATCCTTATTATAAAATAATGATTCCATTTATCAATTACTATGAAATATTTATTGAAATACCTTTATAGAATATGGTTCTATTATTTTAAGAAAATACAACCATGATCTTTTCCAGAAATTGATCCTTAAAAATGAATAATATTTTAAAAAGCATTTAGAAACACTTATTAAACTATTTTTTTATCCTTATAAATGAAAACAACCACTTGAAAATCATTTCCTGGGCCTAGTACATATTTATTAAAAAAACTCATTTAGAAATCCCCTTTGTATTTATTTCTAATTAAATGGTACTATGTATTAAAACCATGTATAACAGAAATTTTTGTAAAATAAAATAAATAGATAAAACAAATTCAAATAAGAAATTAAAATGTAGAAGATGTAAACAATAAAATAAAATAAAGGAAATTGTGACAACCTTCCGTAAAAGTGAAAGTGGGTACTAAACAATATATATAATAACATAAGTATAATACACAACACATGGGTTGAAGCTCTGACCTATTGTTCATAATGGTAATGGTCTCACTCATCATATAATATCCATCTATGCGACCAAAACAATTAATGAAACTCAAGACACATGAGGAAAATAAAAATGACCCCAAGATAATACATCAATTAAGCTATAGAATCACCCATTTATTTAGCATCCCATATATGGTATCCCATATAAAAAACACAAATCAATACACATAGAAAACACCCATTCCATCAATGACAAGAACCCATAATTAATAACACAATTGCAACTATTCTTCCTTTCAAAAACCCATTTGAAAACTCTCTAGAAAACAATCATTTTTCATAAATCCAAATAAAAAAACTTGTCATTATCAAAAATGTTTTAGCTATTAAAACCCATTTAAACTCCCTATTTAAGAATATATAAATGAAAACAAAATTTAATAAACATGTTTTAATTTGAAAACTTCTCTTTAAATGTTGTAAACATATTGAATTACACACATAAATTTCTAAACATATCTCAGTGCAGTTATTTAGAAAAATTCATGTGAATATGTTTACGTGTCCAATATATTCATATATACACACACATAAAAACATATGTGTATAAGAATTAGCATGAAAAGAGGAATCCAAAACATTGGGCAAAAATAAGTAATACATGAACAAAATTTAAAATTAAAAAACCCACACAAATAAAGAAACCCCAATTAATCAATGTCATGAACTCATGCATTACCCAAATAGATTTCATAAAGAACCTCAAATAATTGTAAAACATTAAAATAATTTATAAAAACAATCACAAATATTTTATTGGCCAACAATATAAACAATCGTTTGAATTCAGATAAAAAAATGGAAAAATCTCCAAGAAACCAATTGTAAATCAATTATAATCCCTTAAAAACCATGACAAAAAACATATTTAAAAACAAATAAACCCAAATTAAAATTAAAATTTTATAGAAACCAGTTTCAAACATCCAATAACATGAAAATAAATAAAGAATATATAAAGAAAAAATATACCTACATAGGGACATCCTAGATGAAGAAAAACCATATAAAACCTCGAGTTGGAAAGCAATGATGGTACGAAAATGGAAAAGGCTAATGAATAGAGAGAGAAAATAAACAAAATAATGAAACATGGAACGAAAATAGAGAAAATCCTAAATTTCTAGGATTTAGAAAAAAAATATAGTCAAAACCACCTGATGTGGAACCCAAAAAAGCAATCAACGTGTGAGGAGGAGGAGAAAATAACATACCATGGATTCGTGATATGATTCATATGAGATAATATAGATATATCACATTCAAAAGTTTGGATTTTTTTGATCCTTGGATTCAATCGAGACTTGTTTTATTCAAGCCTTTAATTCGATCTTGGAAGTGTTGGAGACTTGATTCAATACATGATTCGAGCCTGTATTCGAGGTGGAGGAGCATCAGCAGTATGTGGATGTCATGGAGAGCTTGAGATATCATGATTAAAACAAACGAGACTAGGGCACTTTAACTAAACATGGGAGAGTTTTATCCACACATCCAAAAAAGAGTTGATAATGATTCATTTTATCACCTCTAAATTAATAAGTTATGATAAAAGTTGTCTTTATCATCAAATTTTCACACTGATAATGCTCTATCTTTATTAGTGATAAAGATGAATTGATAAAAGGCATCTTTATAGATGCTAAAACTTTAGCACTAATTAATGATTTATAATTATAATTATAAATTAAAAAATATCTATATATATATATAATTATATAGTTATTTATTTTAATTTTATACTTATTTAAATATATAATTAATTATTTATAATTATATAAATATTTTTTTAAATATTATATTTTATATTTATAATTATAAATAAAAAAATTTATATATATAGTAAATATATTTGTATAAATATATTTATAAATATATTTATAATTTTTTATTTATAATTATAAATATATCTATATCATTATATATATTAATATAATTATAAAAATATTATTAAATTTATATAAACCTAAATATAGAAAATATATTCATTATTTAAATTTATTAATTATAATATTATAATTATAAATATATTTATATAATTATGTATATTTATATAATTATATATATATATATAACGAATATAAAAATAAAAATAAATATTGTAAATATATTAATTATTTGAATATATTTTTCATAAATTTATAATTTTTAAAATATTTATCTATTTATTTGTAATTATATAAATACTTTTTAAGAAAATAATATTTATATATTTATATCAATATATATATCAATATAATTATATATATATATATTTAATAAATATATATGAATATAAATATAAAAATAAAAATAAAAATAAATATAAATATAAAAAATAAAAATAAAAATAAATATAGAAAATATATTTATTATTTTAGATAAATTTATTATAATTTCATAATTATTTATATTTTTTTTCTTATATATAAATATATTAAAAAAATTAAAAATAATATTTAGTCATTTATAATTATAAATATATAAAATTATAAATATAGTAAATATACATTTATAAATATATTTATTTATAATAATTTACTTTAAAATATATTTTTATCATTATTAATTATTATATAATCATAAATTCATGCATGTTAAAAATTAGTGAAATTGAATAATTAAAAATGAATACACATAAAAAATATCTACAAATTGATAAGATTTATTAATTAAATATAAATTATTAAGAAAATTTGGATATATATTTAAATAAAGATAAATACATATTGAAAATATTAAAACATATCAAATAAATATATATAAATAAATAATAAAAAAAGATTAAATTTCGAAACAAATAAGAAATATTAAATAAAAAATATTAAATATGAATTAATACCAAAAAATAATGATATTAAAGAAATTATAGATTAAAAACAAAATATATTAAATGTATCATGTTATAATTAAATTCTAAAATGAATATTAAAATTAGAATAAATTGCATAAATACTAGGTGTCAGTGTTTCTATATAAGATTTAATTAATTACGTAAATATTTATGTGTGTTTTGTATATAAAATGCATTAATTATGTATATTTATGAGCAATCAATGTAACACAAGTTTGATATATATTAAATTGAAATATAAAACGACATTCAGCTATGTCCATTACATAATGCAATTAGTCTGTATTTTTAATTAATGTTAATTTTTAATTGTAAACCATTCTTCACTAAAAATATGGATTATTTAATGTTAGCATAAATATTTTGTATTATATAAATCATATTTTAAGAAATATAATATATATTAATATATATATATATATATGAATATGCTTCTATATTAAATGTATTAATGAAGAATGTTTTCTAAATACAATTAAAAATGAAGTTGACATTAATATGTTTTTAATTATTATATTTTATTCATTTTCTATATTTACATTTATTATATATTATATATTACATATTATAAATAATATGTAAATTTAAATATATTAAACATATTCATTTTTATTAATAATTTTTTCATTACTAATTTCAGTAATAATTTTTTAATTTATTCATTTTTAATTTTTTTATGTTTACTAATTATTACAATTTCTTCATTTTATTTTTTTATTTAATAATTTTAATTTAATGATTTTATATGATTGTATTTAATATATACTATTTATAAATATTTATAATATATATATGTTAGTTTTTTTATTTTTATAAATAATTACATAATTAATAAATTGTTAATTTTTTTTTTAATTTACTCATTTTAAATTTTTATTTATTTAATTATTTCAATTGATTCATTTTACAAATCTATATATTTTATATATATTATTTATTAATATATATAATATATATATATATATATATATATATATAATTTTTATTCATTTTTATCAATGACTACATAGTTAATAAAATTACTTTTTTTTAATTTGATCATTTTTAATTTATATTTGTTTAGTTTTTTCATTTTATTTGGAAACATTTTTAGTGCTAAAAATTACCGATAAAATATACACTTTATCAGCCCTAAAAATAAATGGCTAATAAATGGTACCCTTTGATAGTGCTAAAAATAAAGCACTGATAAAGGGTGTCTTTTATCAGCACTTTTGAAAAGTGATGATAAAAGTTACCCATATAAGTGATTTTTTTAGAGATGATTGTGAACACCTTTGGTAACCAATTATAAATTTTTGTGCTGCTAATTGCCTATTTTATAGCAGTGTTTTTTGGGATTTTAAATTTTTTTGCGTTTTTAGCATTTTTAAGATTTTAGGAGTTTTAACTGTTTTTAGGTTTTTAAGGTTTTATTTTTGGGTTTTCTGATTGTTTTATTTTATTTATGTTTTTAATGATCTTTCATAAATTTTTAGTAATCTTTTGATTTTTAGGGTTTTAGGTATTCTGAGGGATTTTAGGGGCTTCTAAGGGTTTTTAGTGTTACTAATATTTTCAAGGATTTTAAGAGTTTTTAGGTTTTTTTGTTTTTCATAGTGGTTTTTATGTTTTTTTATGATTCTTGTACATCTTACTGATTTTTATGCTGTTTTTGGTGTTTTTGGTTTTTTTGGGATATTGAGGGATTTTAGGGTTTTTAAATTTTTTATGTTTTTTGGGTTTTACCGTTTTAAGATTTTTTTTGGGTTTTATGGGTTTTTAGATATTTTATCATTTCTTGAGATTGAAAGGGTTTTTAGAGTTTTTAGTGGGTATTAGTGTTTTATATGGTTTTAGAGTTTATATGTTTTTTAGTGTTTTTTGCTATTTTTAATGGTTTTTAGCATTATTTAGGATTTTTGGGGTTTTAGATGTTTTTTTGGGTTTCGATGTCATTAAAGGGGATTGTATGGTTTTTGGGTTGTTTACGTTTTTGGGGATTTTTTTGGTTTTTAGGTTTTTTTGTGGATTAGGGTTTTTAGGGAATTTCAAGTGTTTGATTTTAGTTTTATGGTTTTTAGGGGGTTTTAGGGTTTTTATCATTTTTTGGGTTTTTTGTGGTTTTATGTGTCTTGAGGTATTTATATTTTTCATTGGGGATTTTTAGGGGTTTTAAAGAGTTTTACCTTTTTAGGGTTGTTGGGGATTTTTTAGTTTTTATTGGTTATAGTGTTTTTCGGGTTTTCATGGGTTTTAGGGAGTTTTAGGGATTTTACGGGTTTTTTGGGTATTTTGGGCTATTTTGAGTTTTTTAATGTTTTTAAGCATTTTCAATGTTTTTTAACTTTTTAGTGGTTAAAGGGTTTTTTTGAGTTTTTATTATTTTTAAGGTTTTTATGGTTTTTTATGGTTTGTATGGTTTTTATTGATTTTCGTGGATTTTATGGTTTTTAGGGGGTTTAGGATTTTTTAGGCATTTTAGTGATTTTAGGTTTTTAGGAGTGTTACGTATTTTTAGTGGTTTCTGTTTTTATTAGTGGTTTTCAAGTTTTTTATGAAATATTTTACAATTTTAAGGATTTCTATGTATTTATAATGATTTTTATGATTTTATGGCTTTTAGGCATTTTGAGGGGTTTTCGTGTTTTTAGGGTTTTTTAGGGTTTTAGTGTTTTTATGTTTTGTTAGGGGTTTAATTTTTTGTAAGATTTTAATGTTTTATTAGAGTTTTTCATAGTTTGGGGGGGTTACAATTTTAGGTATTTTTTGTCTCTTTTAGGATTTTTATGGTGTTTAGTATTTTTTAAGGTTTTTTATGATTATAGTGGGTTTTTGGGGTTTCAGGATTTTTTTTGAATTTTAGGGGTTTTAATGTATTTATAGTCTTTAAATTTTATATGGTTTTAAAGGGTTTTAAATGGTTTTTATGTTTTTTTATTAATATTTAGGGTTTTTAATGTTTTTAGAGGTTTTATGGGTTTTAGGGTTTTAGGGTTTTAGGGTTTTCTAGGGTCATTTAGGGTTTTAACGTTTTTTTGGTTGCTAGGTGTTTTAAGCGACTTATGGTTTTTATTGTTTTCTTATAAGTTTTCATGGTTTTAATGGAATTATATGTTTTTTGGGGGTTTTATGATTTTTTTCATATTTTCTTTTTTTAGGGCAAAGAAGGCACGGTCCAAGCAGAAAGCTTTGCGCCTCAATTTATAAAAAAGAAAAAGTACAAAACATTACAGGGGGCTTGTACATTCTGGTGCAGATAGTGCCCTTCATGTCAGAGACTACATGAGATGTGCAAAAAGAAGGAGTAATGAATGACCACCGTGAGCAGCATTCTTCAATAGCCATCTTGGAAAGAACATCGACCACCATCTTGACTTCCCTATATGCATGAGTGATCTTGATACTCAGGTTCTTGGATTGGATAAGGCATTCAATACATTGGGGAAGAAGCCACCATGGAACATTCATTGAGTTTTGGTGAAGAGCCTCCACTGCGAGCATCGAATCTGAATCAATCCACATATGCATCCACCCAAATTGATTTGGAAAACGAACAGCCTTGATAATAGCCCAAAGCTCTTCCTCATAAGCGCATCCATTCCCAATGAAATGATAGAAGATACCCTTGACAAAACCTCGATAAGGACAGAAAAAACCACCACAACCTGAAGGGCCTGGTGATCCTACTGCCACACCATCAACATTGACTATTATCCATGACGGGATTGGTGGAGTCCATCTAAAGTACTTCATCAGCATTGGTTTTTTGCACCTTCCAGGAACACCAAGAGTGCGAAGTGTAACAAGATCATTGAAGCAGTTTTTCATCGTACCTGATTGAATACACCAAGTCATTCAAACAGCACTGTGCATGGAAATAATACCCTCATGTGTGGAACATGATTTATTCCGAAACATAGCAGAATTTCCCGCAGCCCGTAGGAAGGCAACAATTTCTGCAGATGCAGCAAGAAGGAGATTGTGAAGCTGCTCACTGCAGTTGAAATATGTAATAAAGAGCATACATTGGGAAAAGGTTCCAGGGGTAAACGGAGACCAAATACATCTTGCATGTAATTCGATAGTCTATGCGCGAGATTGCATTCAACAAAGAGGTGATGTGTGCTTTCAGCACCTCGCAAACAAATGCTGCAGGCTGAAACAATCTGTCATCCGGCTTTTTGCAGCTGACCATGCATAGGCAGCCTGTTTCTCCAAATCTTCCAATGAATAAGGAAGTGTCTAGGGGTAATGAATTGACACTTGTTTTTCAGAAGCCATGTGGGGGGGATCCAGGCCTTTCCGGCATTTATGCTTGTAAAACTCCCTTATAGTGAGCTGACCAATCAGATTCGACTTCCATATGAGAGTATCCGAATCAATATAGTTATAACGATGAATCTGGGAGATGATGTGTGGTGGTAGAAGCCCATCTAGCTCCATCGGCCTAGCATTGATATCATTGATAGACATTTGTTGCAGACCCTGAGGTACCTGCATGATTTCATGTAGAGGGCTATCGAGCCACGGAGTGAGCCAACAGTTCAGATTGGAGTGAGGTAAAACATCCCAAATAGATTGAGAGATAATGTCCTGGTATGAGGATTTAATTGTGGTCCAGATAGAGGAGAGAATATACCCAGTGTAACCATTGCACAAGTGAGCAGTAAATCTTTCTTTAAGAAAATCCATCTCACCTACCTTGTGTACGAAGAGGTTCTAGGTGAATTTGGACAACAAGGCCTCATTGAAAACCCTGAGATCTTTAATTCCAAGACCACCAATTTCAATGGGTTTAATGCAGTCTTTCCATGCAATATTTACCAATTTATTTTCATTAATTCATCATGTCCAAGTGATGTTCTGAATCTTGTCTTGAAGAGACTTCATCAGACTTACTAGCCATCTATATATAGAGAAGGCATGAACAAACATTGAGGTGATGAAAGTGTTGATAAGGCATACTATGCTTACTTGGGACAGGGACTTTCCATTCCATTTATCCAGCTGTTGTGTGATGTTAACAGAGATGTTATCCAAGTGGAAACGCTTTACCTTTCCCCAAAAGAGGGGAACCCCAAGGTAATTGAATGGCATAGATCCTTTTTTGATGCCAAGACAGCTAATGATTCTGTTTTGCCTCACAGAGGAGCTCCCTTTCCCAAAGACAATAGATGATTTACTCCAGCTAACTGCCTGTCCAGAAACATCTTCATAATGATTAAAGTCTTTCCGGATAGATGATGTAGTTCGCATATTAGCCTGCCCAAAGAGAATGATATCGTCAGCATAAAAAAGATGTGAGGGTACAAAAGAGTCATTGTTAGCTTTGATAGGACAATAAAAGCCATCCATCATTGCATTAGTAACAATATGACTCTGATAACCTTCTGTAAGTTCAAAGAGAATCCCAGAGAGTGGGTCTCCCTGTCTGACCCCTCGTGAACATTGAATGAAACCTTTTGGCACCCCATTAACCAGAACAGAGATTCTGGAACTCACCAAAATAGAAGAAATCATACTGATAAATTTGGATGAGAATCCATACATACTCAAAACCTTAAACAGAAAGGGCCACATAATGGTATCAAAGGCTTTTGATATATCTAATTTTAAAGCAAAGGTCCCATGTTTGGATTCCTTTCTCATGATATTCACTCCTTCAGAGGCCATATATAAACAATTTTGAATGACTCACCCAGGAACAAAGCCAAATTGATTGGGTGTGATGATGTTTCCAACAAAAATACCTAGCCTAGTGATGATGATTTTATTAATCCCTTTGGAATGGTGTTTCCAATGGAAATCGGACGAAAGTCGCCAATATCAATATCAGATTCTTTTTTGGGAAGTAAAACAATGAAATTGGAGTTGGCTCCAAAAAGAATTGATCCTGAGAGAAAGAACTCCCTCACAGCATTGGTAATTTCTGCATGAAAGATATCCCAATAGAAAATGAAGAATTTGTTGGTAAATCCATCCGGTCCAGGGAATATTTCAGAATTGAGTGAGAAAAGTCAAGATTTAACTTCATCCTCAAGAGGAGGAGAGATCAAATCATTGTTCTGTGAGTCATTCACACACTTCTCAATACAATCAGCAATCAAGGCATAAGGAGGAGTACTATCATCATTATATAGAACTTTAAAATAATCAACAATAGCATTAGAGAGCTCTTTCTCCTCAACCAAGGTTCTTCCATTGATTCAGATACGATTAGTTCCTTTATGAACCCTTTTCTCCCATTGCAAACGATGAAAGAACTTTGAGTTTCTGTCACTATCCTTGATCCATCGTTCATTGAATTGATTTTTATTCCAGATTCTCTTTAAGAGCAAGATGATCATCAAGATTTTTGTGAAACTCAAGTTCCTCATGAGTAGGAACATCCCCCTGTTGGTTGTTTTTTTGGAAAAACTCCAGCTGAAGTTCTGCATCCTTAACCTCGTCATCAATTTTGGAGAAAGAGAGCTTAATCAAAACATTAAGAAGGATTTTGATTCTCCCAAGATTTGAGAAAACCACAAAACAAGGACTACCATTGAAGGTGGAATTACATCCATCATGAACAACTTCCCTGCAACCTGGAATTGAAAGCCAGGCATTGTTGAACTTGAAGGGTAAGGGAGAGAGTCTCCTGGTGTCCTCCCGAATGGAGACAACTATGGGATTATGATCAAAGTTAAATTTGGGAAGAGTAAATCATGAGATGTCCAATGGAGCACCAGTATCATTGACGTGCAAGAAGAACCTATTAATTTTACTGGTTTGCCTCCCATTTACAGTGAACCTTCCCCAGGTGAATTTGGAGCCCACCATAGGAACTTCAATGAGGATGCATTGATCCACAGAGCACTGAAAATCATGAGCAACAGAATGAGAAAAATGAGGGCCAATTTTTTCATCTGGACTCAGAACAACATTGAAGTCACCATTGATGACCCAGTTATGCTTCATATTCTCACTGAGGGTAGATAAGTCATCCCAAAGCTCTCTTCTTCTGATTTAAGAGCAAGAGGCATAAACAAAAGAGAAGGAGAAAGGAGTATCCTACATCCAGGTGTGAACTGAAAAAACTTGATGACAAATCTCAAAAGACTCAAGTTTCAATTCATTGTGTCGAAACCCCCATATTATTTCAAGGTTACCAACACCTCTGTTGTGATCAACAAAAGAGTATCCGAGTGATTCCCAGTTCAAACCCTTCTAGTTATCAAAACTAATAATAGGCTCAACAATGGCCACAAGTGAAGGCTTATTTGGAGTGAGAAAATGTCGAAGGGTTGCTGTAGTGGGAGATTTCCCAATCCCCTGACAATTCCAGAAAAGTAGCTTCATTGATTGAGGTCTGTGTTGCCTCTCTGGCGAGACAGGCCTTGTGTATTCTTGGAAGAGTCTCCTTTACTATTTCTTCCATGCTTGGGAGGTCTTCCAGGAGGTTTCTTGGTGACTTGCTCAACTCTTGGAACCTCATGAGTAGAGACCATAGGAGCTACTTTAGGGATTATATCTGCATCTTGACTATCATCTGCTTGATCATCCCAGAGTTTCCTAGATAGAAGGGAGAAGCTAATAGTGACACGAATCCCCTCATTATGAGGAACTTTAGTGAATTTGTACTTGGTGGAAATACCTGCAGGAACTGGAGTGAAAGCTTTAGCAGTATCATTTTGTACATCTGACAGTGCATCAATCTCAAGAGGGGCCCCAAGAGGAAGATCACCTAAAGTTTCCTTAGTTTTCTCAGCAGGTTCATCTGCATTGTGAGCATCAGGGTGAGACAGAGGCCTTCCCGAATCATGCACATTGATGACTGCAAGAGTGAGTTGAAGAGGCTGAGAAAGTGCATCATGTACACTACTGGAAATTTCATGGATAGTTGCATCAGACTGGACAGACAAAAGATTGTCAACAGGAGACACATTAAGCACTGGAGAGTTCCCAAGAGATGGGGAAGAAAAAACTGGAGGAGTCTCAAGAGGAGGAGCACCTGTAGAGTCCTTAACATTCTCAACAGGAGCCACTGCTTTGTAAGAATCAGGAGGCTAGGTAGGTGCATCATGAACATTGATGTTAGTTGTAATGATAGTTGTATTAGGCTGGGCAATTGTAATTTGTTCAATATTAAGTGCATCAATCACTGGAGAGGCCCCAGAATATTGGGAAGCAACCTCTGGAGGAGCCCCAAGAGGAGGATCACATGTAGAATCCTTGACTTTCTCAACAGGAGCCACTTCTTTGTGAGAATTAGAAGGCTGGGTAGGTGCATCATGATCACTGCTGGCAGTTGTAATAACAGATAAAATAGGATGGGCAAGTGAAATTTGCTCAATAAGAGGCACATCAATAACTGGAGAGACCCCAGGAGATGCAGAAACTACATGAGCAGCTTTCCCAGCAATATGAACATTAGGATCCTTGGCCAGGACCAATGCAATGGGATCACAAACCTTCACAGGGACAACAGATTGACCTGGGACCCTGCTTTTTCCCACATTGTTATTTCCATTACCTTGTAGAGGGAGGGTGCAAAATTTCAAAGGGAGGCTATCAGTATTCACTGTATCCTTCTGGGTCATTTCATTCTTTTTAGAAACTTGACATGAACCATCCTCATGAACTCACACCTTTAAAGTGTTACAGGTCTTCAGTCTCCCGCATTCATAGATAGAGTGGCGAACGAAGAGACAATTATTACAGAACTTAGGTCTACTTTCATACTTTATTTCCAACATGATACTGTCATCCAGTGTGTTCAGCACCACTTCTTCAACCAAAGTGTTGGCCATGTCAATTTCAATAGGAACTCTAGCATAGTGCCCAAATCATGGATTGTCTGTTTCCCTGTCGATACGGATAGGAAAGCCAACCGAAGAGGCAATGTACCACAGAATTCGAGGATGCCAGTATAACCAATTCAATTTGCAGATACGGATCCAAACCTGAGAAAAAGTATTCTTGACGCTTGTTGGATCAAAATTGAGGTCCCAGTCTGGAATCTGTAGTAGACCAGGCTTAAGAGAAAATGATCCAAAACTCCATGCATGTCGTTCCTTCTCATCAGAGGTAAAAAGGATGTGATAAAATCCATGGCCCATGGCTGTCATTTTCCAGTCCGAGAAACCCCATATTTCTGCAACTCGCTTGATAAGATCGGAAAATCTCCATAGTTTTTCACCCTTAGTAATGACCACGCGAGCAATGATCAAAAATTTACAGAGGTTAATTCTCTCTTCAATTGCTTCCAGGTTGGTAGAAACATGAGCTCTTTTCCCTTTCTTAATAACACACCCAGGGGAGGGGCTATCGAAGTCAGAGAAATAAGAGGAAGTCGCAGATTTGATAACCTCAGCAAAATTCTTCTTCAACGCATCCAGAGGTGAAGCCGATGATTGAATAGGTTTTGCAACACAAGGATTGAAAAGTTGAAAAAGGGCATTATTCCCGATAGGTTCAGAGTCAGGATTCTTCACTGATTCAACTACTTCCCGATTCAGAAGAGCCGGCGTATGCAGAGGATCTACAGAATCCCCTGAGACCCCTGCTAGACCATCCATCTTTCCTCTTTATCTAGGGGGTTTCTTTTCATTTTTTAGGGAATTTAGGAGGGTTTTTTGGGTTTCATGGGTTTTTTGGGTTTTTTGGGTTTTGGGTTTTTAGGATTTTTATTGAGTTTCTAGGGGTTAAGAGTTTTTAGAGTTTTTAATATTTTAGGGGTTTAAAGGGATTTTATAGTTTCTGTTCGGTTGTAAGGATTTTATGGGTATTAGAGTTTTTAGAGTTTTTAGGGAATTTTATAGTTTTTAGAGGTTTAGGGTCTTCAGGGTATTTAAGATATTTTAAGGTTTTTTGAATTTTTTAGGTTTATATGGATATTAAATGTTCTTAGGTTTTTAATGTTTTCTTATGGCTTTTAGGGTTTTTCACATATTTAGTTATTATTAGGGATTTTTTAGGATTTTTATGGTTTTTGGGTTTCTATGGATTTTTTGGGTTTTTAGGGCTTTTTAGGGGTTTTAGATTTTTTTACGTTTTTAGGGGGTTTTAGTGTTTTTATTTTTTTACTGTTTTATTAGGGGTTCTCAGGATTTTAAGTTATTTTATGATTGTAAGGATTTATTCCGGGTTTTTTGGGGGGTTTTATGGTTTTCAGGGGGATTAGGGATATTAGGGCTTTTAGGGTTTTATGTTTTTATGGTTTATTGGGTTTATAGGGATTTTTAGTTTTTTAGGAATTTAAATTAATTTTATATTTTTAATAATATTATTATGGTTTTAATGGGTTTTATAGTTTTTAGTGATTTTTATTCATTTTATCGGTGTTCCCTCAAAATATGTGTTCTAGTTAGGAATCACTATTTCTTAATGGTTTCCAACAGGATTCATTGTAGAATTAGAAACAATCAATGGTTCTAAATCCTAGGGGGCTTCTTTCTAATTGAAATCACTCATCAGGATGTTCGGCTAATGATGCTTTAGAACACATATTCATTGAGAGGATGGATGGTTAGGCTCATCAAAAACTATTTGGTGGAATTATAGCATACTCCAAGACTCTCTTATATATTTAATACATATTCTAGAATTCTTTATTAAATCCCAATAATGATATAGATTACATAAGAATTAATAACAAATTATTATCATTTATGGGATATAGAATCATTTATATGTATATGAGGATATTTTTCAATGGAGATATCTGTATATATCCAAAGTTATCTATTAATGGTATCCTCTTATGTACATATTCGAGATTCTATAGTCATAATGACACTTTTTTCTTGCAACACAGTAGGGGCACTCTAGAGTGTATCAACATTTAGGGGAATGGGAGTTGTTTTGATGTTTGGGATTGAACCCATTTGATTTTCTTCAATGGTATCCTCGTGAAAGTAATCATAACCCAAGTAGTTTGGTTCCACTTAATGGGGAACATCATGCCTTTTAAGGTTAGGTAATAACACTACTACAAAATCAGTATTTAATAGTGCTAAAAATAGATTTTATCAACCCATTTTATGAACAGATATAGGGGCATACGAAAGTGTGTTGTAATATGACACTAAAGCACAAAAAACACCATGATATCATCAAAATAATGTACGAATACAGAATTTAAAAAAAGAGAAAATAATCTAGTCTCATTTTATTAGTTTTTTCGATGTAATGCACATTTTAAACTAAAATGATACTATTCTATTGAAAAAACTCACATTGAGTCATACCAATCACATTGTGAAACATATTGAGGTGAAACTGATTCTTACACATCTCAAATTACTTATGGATCATTTTCTTAAAGTACCAAAAAAATACGATTGTGTTTTCTCAGTTTTTAGTACGCCACCTATCTTTTTTACAAAAATGTCATTTTAAACTGGAAAATTCTCTTTGAATCATATTGGTCAAATCATGTAGAATTTTGAAAAGATATTTATTCCTACATGTCACAAATGACTTATGAATCATTTTCATAATTTATAAAGACAATCTGAGCATGTTTTCTTGGATTTTAGTGAGTGACACTTTTTTAACTAAAATGTTGATTTTAAAATTACAACAGACACATTTATTCATACCAATCACATAATGTATCAAATTGAGATTCTCTTGATTCCGAGGAATCATAAATTACATAAGGATCATTTCTCAAATGTATCAAAATAATATGAATGTGCTTTATTGGTTTTGAGTAGGTGAGTTTTCTTTTTTACAAATAATTGATGTCAATTTTAAATAAAAATATATGCTTGGAGTTATATTGGTTTCACCGAACATTGTATTGAGGTTAATCTCATTCTTATATGTCCCAAAAGGCTTAAAGATCATTTTTCATAAAGTTTCAAAACAATCCAAATGTGTTTACTCAGTTTTGAGTATGCTACTTGTCTTATTTACTAAAAGGTCATTTTAAACTAGAAACAAACACATGGACTCACACTAATCGCATCATGTATTGTTTTTATGTGAGAATAATTTCTAAATCTATAAAATGAATTATTAATTAATGTATTAAATTATCATGAAAATAAAATAATGTTTTCTCAATTTTTAGGGTGTGACATTTTTTGTACTAAACTGTCAATTCTAAACTCATAACAAACACATTGGCTCATAATGGGAACATCATTTATTAGATTAAGGTGTGACTGATTCCCACACATCAAAAATGAGTTATGTATCATTTCCCTAAATTATGAAAACAATATTAAAGTATTTTATCAGTTTTGAGTTGGCCAGTTGTCCTTTTTGCTAAAATTGATTTCAATTTAAAATAAAAAGTAGATCATGGAGTCATATAAGTCACATCATATGTTTGATTGAGGTGAGAATAATTATTACATGTCCCAAATATCTTATATATCATTTTCAGAAAGTATCAAAAAATATGAATGTGTATATTTAGATTATATTATGTCACTTGTCTTTTTTAATAAAATGTATTTTTAAACTAGAAACATGAAATTTGACTCATACTAGGAACATTGTGTATCAGACTGAGGTATTGATGATTCTAACACATAAAAATTGACAATTAGAATGTTTCCCAAAAGTATAAAAACAATATTAATTCATTTTATTGGTTTTGAGTAGGTAATTTTTTTATTAAAATTGATGAAAATTTTAAATAAAAAGGCACACATGGAGTCATGTTGGTTATAAAATGCATCAGAATGAGGTTCTTCTAATTCCTACCCATCCAAAATAAATTATGGACCATTTTTCTATGTTATCAAGACAATCAGAATTTGTTTTCATAGTTTTGAGTATTTTAGTTCTCCTTTTTATTAAAATAGATTTCATTTTTAAATAAAATGATGTAGTTGGAGTCATACCTATCACAACATGTGTCGGATTGATATTTGGTTGATTACTAAACACCTCAAATGAAATACATATCATTTTCAAATTGTTTGAAATAAATCTGAATTCATTTTCTCGATTTTGAGTACATCACATGATTTTTTTACTACAATGTCATTTTAATCTGGAAACACACACTTTTTGAAAAAACCCAATTAAGTAATGAATAATAGATATTCTTATATATGTCTATTTATGAATTAGATAGTGTTTTAAAGACTTAAAAAGAGAATAAATCGAATCTTTAGCATAGAATCCTCTAATATTTTTAAAAGATCGTTTTACCGCCTTTTGATGGCGAACCATTTTTAAATATATATTTTGACAATTTTATAATCTATATTTGTCAAAATAAACCTATTCATTTTAATTGGGACATTGAAATTTACTTTGGATAATTTTTTGGTGTTTTTCAGACACTGTTCATTTTTTTAATGAATAGTGAAAAATACTACATTTTACTTCAAAACGGCATTTTCATATAATTTAATTGTATAGATATATAGTAATTTTAATTGGTTTTAAAGTTTAATTAGAATATATTTTTACCATTTAATCCAATTGGGGTCATTGGTATTAATTTCACTTTGAAATTGGACATAATCCATTGTCAAACTTTTGATAGAAATTGTTTCTAAAAAAACTGCTATTTGTTTTGACAATGAAAATTATTTTTAAATTAATTATTGAGATTTTTGTGTTTGTAATTTGTTAAAATGTATTCCATATTTGTAATCAGAAGGTCCAAATTATGTAATTAATATTCTTTTGTTTTTTGACATTATGAATAGTAACGACAATAATTATCTTTAATTATCATGATTAATTAGTAATTAGGTAGTTAAGGATAATAAAATAATATCATAATAATAAAAAATGACCCCAACATGTGTACCAATGCTAATGGTTGTGTAATTTCCGACCATGGGATTCCATGTGCCAAACATTGGGACCCCATGGGATCACTTTTGGGTGATAGTGACACTTTATCATTTTATTTTTAAAGAAAGGAGAATATCACAAAAGTATGTATCACCAAAGTAAAAAAAATTAGTTTTTTCTATATAAATTATCTCTTATAATATAAATATTCATTGGAAATATAAAATTATTTCCTACATCATATTATTTTTTTATTATTTTTTGGCGTTAAATAAATTAAATTTTTTATGACACCATGATGATGAAGTGATTACCTCATTAATGAACGATTTAAATAAAATGAATATATAATGTAAAATATATGACTTAAACATGTCAAAAACCTATTGGTTTAGTATATTTTGAACCCTTCTCACCATATCCTCGAAATATATCAATTTGGGACCTTTAAATTCCGAAATTCATTCTAATATAAAGTAACATTTCTTGACTTTCCAAGAGTGCCCCTCCTCCTTTTTATAAAAGGCCCCCACCTCTACCTCCTTACCCACACCTCTCAAGCCATTGGATCGGCCAAGATCTGTTCATTTTATCTCTCCACATCCTACTCTTCATCATAGTATCCTTACCTTAGGAATAAATCTCTTCAAGAAACCCTTTTGGTTCAAACCAAGAGAAGTTACCCGATTTAAAGGTAATGTCTTCACTTGTGTTATTTTGTTTAATTTTGCTTCTCCAACCCCCTATACTCTTTTTATTCCTTTCATTTGTAACAATAAAAGTATCTTCAATATACTAGGATGTTGTTATGAGTATTGTTCGAGCTACACTTACACACACCTTCATATAATGGTTAAAGAACATACTGTTTCTGTGGATGGAAAATTTCTGCCTCACGAAACAATGATTGTTCAATCTTTTTTTAACACCTTTAATGGTGGCCATTAAGATTTCACTCTATTTATATATGATATATATATATTTATGTTTTTTATTATGCTTCTTTATTTTTAATTTATGGCATACCTTTCTGGTTTCCATTATGGGTAAACGTGATATCTTCATTTTAGGAAGTGTGGACTACCGCCCCCTCAAAGTGATTTGATTCATTAATACCATATATGGGACGTATAAAGGATGGAGTTAATGATATTATATATGATATTATACTGGAATTATAATATACCTTTATATCATTATGAATTCATTCCATTAAATATGAAATATAAATGAAAGTAGCATTCATGCGTACGTACGGCGTACCGGCTCCATGAATGGTACATTTCCTTTCAAACCTCTAAATGTTATGTAATATTATAAATGTAGGTATATACTGGATATATATTATATATATTATATCTACATCATGAATATAATTCTGGATATAATGGACATTTTACCACATGAACAAGTTGTAATTATAAGGAGTTTATTATTGACTCAAGTACCAATGATCGCCAAAACAACCGTTATTAACATGAATAGTTAAATAGTGTTCATAACATGGTAATAAGTGATATAAAAGGAATAATGAACTTGAAAATAGTTCTTAATCAAGTAGAAATTAAATCAAGTTTATTATTTATGAGATTAAAGAATGTTAGAGTCAAGTCCGACACGAGGTAAGGGACTTCGTCTCAATCTCCTTTCATTGAGGCATATTTTATTTTATACACAACATTATTTTATACAGTATATAAACCCATTTTAATTTTATGTTTATTCAAAAGTAATCTCTTTTATACGAAGCGTTTTACTAAACGACAAAAGTGAATGTTTTTGTCTTACGTATGCGGCGACAACGACTTATCCACCGCCGTGACCATTATTTGAGTTTCAGCTTCCTCTACAAGTCATAACTTTTTTTTAAATGAAAAATAAATACCATGTTTTACTTTTCATTTATTTTGGTACTGAAAATGGTTTTGATAATGGTTTCATCAATGTGTTATTGATATCATGTGATTGAAATGTAGAAATGTTATGTTTCCTTTATGCATGTTTTATGTGATACGATTATGTTATGGTTCTTGGGAATTGTTTATGAAGATGGGTTGTTCCATGATAAACTAAGGGTGGGTGATCCCGATATATATCTCCAATGCATTTGGTAACACGAAGGGGTTAAACTCTACGGTTTCTCCAAAGAGATTTAGGGAATATACTATGATGGGTATTCTAAACGTAACCATGAGGGTCACTCCCTACGTAAGAATGTTATGAATGCCTCAAGTTACCTTTATGTCTTATGATTTCTATGAGTTATTCATGATTTGATGAGGTATGTTAAAGTGCATAAGTTTTATGAGTAAAGTATGATTTTATTGATTCTTATGTATACATGGACTAATGTTTTCATTGCGTATTTTTATATACCTTACTGATCTTTTTATTCTCGTCCCATGTTTTTGAAATGTTTTTCACAGGTCAAGGGAAAGTTATATTATGTGATGATAGTGTTAAAGAAGTGTCATGAAATAATCCATGTTTTGTTTTAAATATGTTTCCTTTGATGGGAATAGTCAATATTGTCTTTAATGTAACCACCGTGTTTAAATGTGGAATGTAGTGCATGATTTATGATCTAATTATCTAAAACTGTAAACCTGAAAATATCCTCAATGTGCAACCTTGTAATAACTCAAGATTAAGTAGTGTTTAACGCTGGGGCCTTATAGTTGGTATTAGAGGTTGGTTTAGATAACTTTAAGAGTTATAATTCTATTAAATGATTATCCAAAAATATTTTTTTATGGTCAAATTGAAATGATATAGCATTTGATGATTACCATGTTGCTTCATCTAAGACATGTTTTTTCAGAATGCTTTTCCGTAGAGGAAACAAGGAAGCAGTTCTAGGAAGGCATATCGAAGGAAATGACCTTCTGAATCAGCATCCTGAGATGTTCGGAATTAGAACTGAACAGTTTTTTGCAATAATGGCGTAGTTGACTCATGAAATAAATGGTGGTGGTATCCATGCATGAGATCAGTCAGATCAACTGCAGAGGAACAAGTCAGTGGTGGAACATCTCATGAGGCAACATCCCCCATCATTCATAAGATCATCTGACCCTTTGCTAGATGAAGGGTGGATTAAAGCACTGGAAATGATTTTCGATGTCATGGGGTGTTCATATAATCAAAAGTTTAGTCTTTCAATTTACCGTTTGAAGGGTGAAGCAGATCAGTGGTGGTCGATGGTTAAAAATATCAGGGATGCTGATGAGATTGATGCTCTCAACTGGGATGAATTCGAAGTTATGTTTCTTCAGAAGTATTTTCCTAAGTTTGTTCGACTTAGGATGGAAAAACAATTATTGGAATTGAGCACTAATGGAAAGCGGACTTTTCTCAACACTTTTATACCAAAGGTTCAAAGAACCATTGGTATATGTTATCTTTACCAACGGTTTTCATAAACCATTGGTAAAGATCATGAACAAGTGACTTTTTCCAATGGTTTTATTAAACCGTTGGGAAAAGTGGGGAAAAATTCACGTTTCCCAACAGTTTGATGAAACCATTGGGAAAGATGGGGAAACATTTAGTTTTCCCAATAGTTTTATGAAACCGTTGGGAAAGATTGAGTTTTCCCAGTGGTTTTTAAAAACCATTGGGAGAAAAACCCCCCAAATTCTTCAAATGCAGGCAGCGGCCTCCCCACGATTCCAGAACCCATCCGCTGGTCTCTAGAAGTGATTCCTTGGCAGAAGCACTTCATAATCCCCACCTCTCCCATCAGATGAGTAGCTACCAGGTTAGAATCCTTACATATTTTATCAAGGATATAGTTCCACCTCTTATCAGGCATATCCTTCTATTCTCAACGATTTCGTTATTCCCAATTTTTAGGGTTTTTGTAAAATTTTATGATTGTTCCACGAATTGTGTACTCAAATCCCTATATCGGTGTATGTCCAATTAATGTTTTCATTACACATTTACATTTATAAGGGCATGATTTCTCTTTATTGTGTTCTAATTTTTAAGATTCATTGTTTTTTTAATCTCAATGCTTCAAATATTATAGCTTCATGTATATGAACTAATAAGAAATTTTTTGTAATATTTATTGATATTATTTCATGAAAATCACTCCTTTAATTGAGATCATGCCAAACATGAAGATCTTGTTCATCTTAATTTTTGTACACTATGTGTATTACACAACAAGTATGTATCATGTTTCTATCAAAATCTATATATATATAAAATGACACACTGTTCACTTACCTTTGCACAATATAACATATGAAGTATCTTCTTGAACTTTGCCAAATAGTATGTGGTCCCTAATTAGTACTTCTTCCTTCTTCATGAAACTAATTCACAGAATGTCAAATTCGCAATATTAGTGAATATTAGTTTTTCTAATATAACCATTAATAATTCTTCCTTTGACATCATACATGTGTTATTAAATCACCTTTTAAAAACACAATGACCATTTCCCCTGATTTGGGGTTCCTCAAAATGTTTGGGAAAATCAGAAAAATGCATGTATTGAATCGTGTTTCTCATATGTATTTCATGGATACAAGTTCATCTCGAAAATCATGACTGCATGGTTCCAATATCATGAGGACCATGAGATTATTATTATTCACACAAATGAAGTTGTTTTCTACAACTATGTGTTTTTGTTTTCACTTTTTATTTGGCCGAAAGGGGAGCTTTGTGGTCATTAATCTTGGTTTTGGGTGGTCATTTAGTATGTAAAATATTATGAATTTATTTTACATGATGTATCCAATATTATTATTGATTTATGTTCAATTTGATTATCTTTAACAAGTGATGTTATTTAATAAGTTGTTATTAATGGTTGTAATAATGACGATATGGTATAAGGGTTCATATGGTGTGTATAAGGGTTCACATGGTGTGTATAACGGTTGACATGGTATCAGTGAACTAAAGTCATTAATTAAAGCCTTCATTCTCACTAGCATGTAAGAAATTGAATGATGTAAACCCATCCTCACATGATTTCTTACCTTAGATAGTGTCCAACATATGGAATACGAGCTTTTGAATTCATCCGTTAACCATGATCATATATTCCATTTCCCCCAAGAAGTATGTACTAATATAACTTTAGGGTAAACTAAATATGGTTCTCATTGTACTTTGTATATTATGTGTCCTTCTTGGAAAATAATCACTTTTATGAGGGTGGGGTGCTTTTCACTACCCATTCTGGCATGTGTAGACAACCAGAAAAATGTTAGATAAGTCACAAGTTTAATTCAGTAATGTTGTTATCATTGACATACTTTATTAAGAATTTCAAATTTAAAAATAAATTTTTTTTCTATACTTAATGAAATTAAATCTTTATACAAGCCATGAACAACCTATTAGTGTAGAAGCCTAAAATTTATTCACCCATGGGGTGCGCTTGACTTGGGGAAGTAATTGGGTAATGAAAGGTATGTCCATAGAGGTGTCAATAATGAGTTATTGAACATGAGTGAATGATTTGGGATTCCTATAACACATGATGGTACCTGAGGCATGTGCCTCTTATAGACCTAATAAAAATGAATATAAATAAATTTTAATTTAATTTATGATTACATGTTCTTTACATTATTTTAATAGTTCACTACATCGTCTAGAAACTTCTTCTTTTATCGTTTACATAAATGTATTTTCTATTAAATTTCAATCCTATTGAATTATTTATGACAAAATGACTTATATAAATTCTTTTTACAGAATATAAAGAAGTTGTATGTATGAAACCGATCGAATCTCAAGCGATTTTCAAAACAATTTGGAGAGATTTATTGATTTTGCATTTCAAAATGCTTCAGATAGTGGTCGCATACACTGCCCGTGTTCCAATTGTGTTGGTAGACCTTGGTTGAGCAGTGAAAAAGTCAGCTACCACATAACCAAAAATGGTTTTCAAGCAAACTACTTGGTGTGGTATCACAATGGGGAGAAAATGAAATCTTAAATTGGTGATGATCGAAATGAAAGGACTGGAATGGAGAATTTGTTAGATGACCAGTTTTAGTTTATTCATCATCACAAAAATGAAAGGATTTTGACTCAAGAAGACATTGATATGAGCACAGCTGATTCATCTATTGAATATGATGATATTGATAGGGTGAAAAAATTTAATGATGCTTCCATGACTCTAGTATATCTACAATGCAATAAAATGAAAAATCATGAATTTTTAATCCGATTGTTTAATGGGAAAACTATATATGGGATTTCTAATACAGCAATCAATTAAATTCTTACCCTGTTGAAGTATTTACTTCCAGATGATGCAGATATTCCCCCAAACCACTATATGGCATGGAAGTTAGTTTAGGAACTTGTATTTTCAAGAAATAATATTCATGATTGTCAAAAATATTGTAGTTTATTCTAGGAGGAAACTGCTGAACGAAATGATTGTATAAAATCTGGCGCATCCCGCTGGAAGTCAAAATCTGATGGAACACCATCTCGCATTCCACAAAAAATAATGTGGCACTTTCCATTGATCCCCAGACTCTAGAATCTTTTTATGTCTGATGACATGTCCATAAAAATGAGATGGAATGATACCGAGTGAAAGAAGACTAATGATGATTTGGTTCATCCTGCAGATGGATTTGCATGGAATAGATTTGATTCTTGACATCCTGATTTTTCAGCTGACGTGCGTAATGTGAGGCTACGTCTTTCATGGGACGATTTTAATCCGTTTGGGTAGATGCTTAAATCACACATCACATGGCCAGTTTTTATACACACTTATAATCTTCCCCCATGGCTGTGTATAAAAAAACCTTTCACTTTCATGAGTATACTCATATCTGTTCCTTCGGATCCCAGCAATGATATTGATGTATACATGAAACCTTTAATAAAAGAGTTGAAACATCTTTGGGAAGTGGGTGTGTGGACATATGATGCATATTTAAAAGAAATATTTCAGATGTGTGTTTCCCTTATGTGGACGATCAATGATTTTCCGGCTTATGCAATGATGTTTGGATGGAGCACAAAGGGAAAACATTCATGTCCAGTTTGTATGAAGAATACATGATCCAAAAGACTGAAAAATCATTGTAGTTTCAGTTTTATGGGACATCGATGATTCTTGCCAAAGGATCATCCATATAGAATGAATCATCGATGATTTGATAATACCATAGAGACCGATGATCCACCTCAGCGTATGTCTGGAACTGACATGCTTAATGAATTGAAAGATTTTAGTTTTTCGTTCAGGAAGGGTCAAATTAAATCTGGAAAGAGAAAGAATGTTTCCACTGAAACCTATTAAAATTGGAGTAAGATGAGTATATTTTTTGATTTTCCTTATTGGTCATCCAATTTGTTACGTCATTTCTTAGACGTAATTCATATTTAAAAGAATATATTCGCAATGTTTCTTTCGTTTCTTCTAAATGTCAAGGGCAAGACAAAATAAGATTTACGATCTTGGCTTGACTTGGTGGATTGGGGCATCATACCAGAATTGCATCATGTACGTATCAGTGAAAATAAATGGCAACATCCATGTGCTTCTTATTTGATGACACCTACGGAAAAAAAACAATTTCTAGAAGTATTAGAGACTATTAGAGTTCCTTATTGCTATTCAAGAAACATATATAAATGGTTCAACAGAAGAGAGTTAAATCTAAAATCATTGAAGACTCATGATTATCACGCTCTACTGCATGAGTTGATTGCAATAGAAATCCATCATCATCTGTCCAATAATGTAAGGGTGGCTGTTATTCGGTTGTGATATTTTTTAGAGATCTTTGTGCTAATAATTTGTCCAAGTATTTCTTGCAAAAAATGTTGACAGATGCCCCATTAATTTTTTGTGAGTTGGAGAAAATATTTCCTCCATCATTTTTCACATGCATACTGCATCTGACTATCCATATTCCCATTGAAATACTTCTCTGAGGACCTGTTTCTTTTCATTGGATGTATCCAACTGAAAGAAATATGTTCACATTAAATTCTTATGTCCGAAACAGAAATCATCCCAAAGGTTCTATCGTGAACGATTACCTGGCTCAAGAATGTATGGATTTCTACTTGATGTATTTGTCTGATCTTTCTACAAGATTTAACAGACCAATAAGAAATGAAGATGAACAGTATGAGAAAATTGTACCCGGTTTTCTATCACTTCCTCAAATAGGAGGAATTCCAGGATCATATATATTGAAGACATTAAGCCATGAAGAGCAGGAGATGGCACATTCCACTGTTTTGTTCAACTCTAATTTTTTCGATGACTATATCAGGTAACTAAATTTATTTTTTATATCTTACATATATATCTGTTAAACAATTCATATTTTTTATCTACAGGGTACATAAAAAATGATAAATAGGAAGCATCTTTCTTTATCTTTGAGAAGGAGAGAGACTTTGCATAGCAAAGAGTTTTCTGCTTGGTTAAAATTGAAGGTAAAAATATTAATGTTTAAAATAATTATGTCAATATTTAATTAATTTTAATAGTAATTTATATTGTAGGTATTGTGTTTGTCCGCTTACTCTGTCTCTGAGGAAATAAGAGATTTGGATTTTGGTCCTAATACTGTGGTTCGTGATTGTAAATCAATTGTTATCAATGGGTACAAATTTATTGTCACTGAACGAGCAAAGAATATGTGAACACAACATGATGGTTTTATGGTTACTACCACAATAGATTGTTATGCCAGTGCATCAGATAGTAGACCGCGATTTGAAAATGTGGGTTATTATAGAGTTGTTGAGAAAATAATAATATTGGATTATTACTCTCATGGACGAGTCACAATGATAAAATGCCATTGGTTTGATTCGATGACGAGACATGGCACATTTATTGATGATTCTGGATTTCGAGTAATTAATATGACTCGTACTCTTGCTATTGAAGAACTATATGTGTTGGAATCAATGGCTAAACAATTTTTTTTTGTCAAAAACCAACTTCGACCTAAATTTGGTGTCATAGTTGAAGTAATTCCAAGACATATTTTTGATTATGGTGATGATGGAATTGACACTATCCCTAGTGCCATTGGAACCAATCCATTTATTTCTTTTGATTCTCCAATAGCTCAATTGTCAGAGTTGATTGTGAACCTGAATTTGTGGTTGAAAATATATAGAATCATTCATTGATGTTCTCAAATATTTTGATTTACCTCGAGTTGGGTTGTTAAGGTTGGTAATGTTAAAATTGATTTAGTATTGATCAAAAATATGTTTTAGCTGACTTGACCATTATGTGAATTTTCAATGTTTATTGGTTGTAGTTTTATTTGAATTTCATTTTCTAATTTGGAATTTAACTGTATTCAAACCTAGTCAAACAATATTTATAACTTCGTGAACATTACAACTTGTATGATTTATTAAATCCATTCATGCTCTTATAAAACAATTGATAGATAAATTACCAATGAATCCCCCTATTCCCTCATATATTTAGTTTTTTGGGTTACATATTAGTTTCCTTTTTATAATTAATTACATATTTGTTTTCAAAAGTAGTAAATGAAGCCAATTGAAGAGAGACGAAGGAAAAAATGATGGAGAACAATCATCGAATGACAGTGTTGGGAATTCCATCATTAGTGCCTGTAGTGAGTACTTTATTTCAAATTGATATATTTAAAGAACATATAATGTCATGTGATTAATTTTTTTGTAAACATTTTTGTAGGATCCACCTATATGTCGATAGTTATTCGACGAGGAGCCTAGTACTGGTCCTAGTACTCATGCCGGTGGTACGAGGAGGGTTCGTACCAGAGGTGGATGAGCATCTGCGCGTACCCGACTAGACCCTACCCCTCCCACTAACATGTCAGCCTTCCCACATTCTGATCCCAGTGTGTCATTAGGGACACACGAGATATTTAGGCCTCCCATGTTTTCACTACCTTCTTCATCTTCTAGACCATCATTTTCACATCCCATGATGATTCCCACTCCCCAGTCAGAATCTAGTCAGACAGCTGTCCCATCTTCTTTTCCATCTACTTCTGTCTCTCCAAGCTTCTATATTCCATCATCTTCAACTCCTGTTCCACCACAGGATGTTCCATCAGTTTCTGTGGATCCAGTGGCACTCAGCGATCAGACCGACACATGTATATTTATAGAACCCTAACAAATTTTTATTGCAATAATTATTTTCATTATAACATGTTTTGATAAAATATTTGTTTTTCTTTCATGACAGATACATCTACTGATAGGAGGCATGGGCGGGGGCGTACACGCATGCGTTTGGTGTGGAATCGCCACACATAGGTAATGTTGGATTATAATGAAGACAACCAAATGGTTGAGAAAATAGGGCAGCAATGTCGGAGCTTTTTGGTGACGCTTTCCAAATACTCTGACATCATTACCGTCAGCCCGCTATCGTGGAGACATTTGCCACATGAGGTCAAGGATAGATCTGGGGTAGAGATATGGGTAAAAAAATCTATTCTATTTAATTCCATGAATTATTTTTGTATTTATATGAATTAATATTTTGATGTCAGATTCGATTTAATTTTCTCGATGGTGAGGGTGCACTACCGAAACGTCCAAAGGATTTATGGATGCTTTAGAGAGCCTACAAGAATTAGTTGAATATTGACTGGGTTTCTAGAGTTGGCACTGAGTTAGATGCGGTACCAGTGGTGGATGATTGTCCTGTAGAGCAGTATCGTCAGATGATTACTCATTGTACGAGTACCCAGTTTAATGTATTAATTACATTTGAGGTATTTAAATAATAACTTTCATGTTTTGAATTAATACTATCTATTGCATTTCAAAATTTTATATAGGAATCATCTACAAAAAAAACAATGATGCAAAAAAATACCTCCACACACTGGGATGCACTGCGATGCCTGATCATGAGAGGTAGCAGGTATGACAATTGTTTATAAGTTTTCTTTACGACTTACACTTTCTTTTGTTTCCTCAATTATTTAATAGTTTTCTAAAGTTTTCATATAACTTTAGTTTTCAATGTCATTATAGTGGAAAATACAAAATATTGAAGGATGTGTGCCTTGAGAAAAACTGTTTTGCTCAAGTAGAAGGAAAAAGGATGGAAGTACCATCAACGAAGCGACTCAGCAGCAGATTGTAAGTTTTAATATGTTGAATTTATATTTTAATATCTATTTTGTAACTTAATGATATATTTATATTTGTAACAAGTTTCTTTAGAGGCCCTCGATGCCCAAGAACCAGACAATTTTGGGCCAACAGATCACTTACATCAGGTGTTGGGAGAGGAGCATCCTGGCAGAGTACGCTGCCGACCTAGGATAACCTAGATGAGGTATTGTCCCTCCACAGGTACGATCTGTAGTGCCACTGAGCTGTAGCAAGTTAGGGCATAGGCTGAACAGGCTGAGAAAAGAGCCACAGAGACGGCAGAACTGTCTTCTAGGTAAAATAGTGCGTTTATGAAATTTATTGAAGTTCTACGTCCAACACATACAGCAGAGGCCAGCCCAGCTTTTGATGAATATATGTCATCAAAACATTCTATATATGGTGCACCAGGTGGATGTTCTAGTGGTGGTCAGGATGATGTACAGCTTGATGATGATGATGGCGAGGAGTTTGATGCGAAAGAGGAGGGAGAGGAGGAGGGAGAGGAGGAGGGTGGGGAGGGCGAGGAGGAGGGAGAGGGAGAGGAGGAGGGCACTAAGGAGGGAGAGGACGATGATGGGGATGAGGATGATGGTGATGATGATGGTGATGATGGTGACGGTGATTTGGGACAAATTGATCAATTTCATTTTTGACTAATATTACTAAGATTTGATATTTAATCTATTCTAGTTGTTGGTTTTATCTAGACTCGTAGTATAATATTGGAGTTGAGTTATTTTTTTAATTTATCTGTTTTTATGTATGTTGTTGTCTTTTAGTGGTTTTGTGTTTGGGAACCCCCCCTCCTTCCTGGATCCTGGACAACCACCCACCATCCTTCTGGGACCCCGGACAGCCCCTCAGACCGCCCCCCCACCATCCTCCTTGGTCGCCGGACAGCCCCCCAAACAGCCCCCGGACGACCCCACGAACAGCCCCCCAGACAGGCCCCCACCCTCCTCCCTGGACCCCAGACAGCCCCCAGACAGCCCCCAGACAGCCCCCCCCACCCTCCTCCTTGGACCCCGGACAACCCCCTGAACACCCCCTAGACAGCCCCTCGCACAACCCCCCCCCCACCACCCTCCTTGGTCCCTGGACAGCCCCCAGGACACCCACCGGACAGCCCCCCAGACATCCCCCCCAGAATACCCCCCACCCTCTTTGATTTCATTTACTACTTGAAAATCGATAATATATATTTTATTTATTTTCATAATGATAATCAATGTAAATCACATTTACACATCTAATCAATATCAAAGATTATTGGTATTCTATAAATGGGATTTATTCATTGGGCATGACATTTTTAACTCTTAAATGTTTCATAGCATGATAAACTAAAATCTATTCCATACTAAGAATGATATAAAAATATTCTATATGAATGTCCACATGATTTTAAGTAAATACCATTCCACTAATATACACATGAGGATTCTCATAAATGATGTTTACCTTAATACGAAAAACCGACCAAATGCATTCAAAATGTGTTGATGCTTTAGGACAATGATCCATGGGTCATATGTGACGTTTACAAGTCAATCCCACCTTAATCCGAGGCACGGTGTGGCCGAGATCACTCTAAGTGGCTCCCTTTTGTTTAAAATGGATAACATTTTAAGTACATAGGGAAAACTGACCAAACGCATTCGGTTTCCATTGAAACTTTAGGAGAACAATCCATGGGTCATATGTGACGTGTATGAATCAACCCCCCTCAATCTGAGATGCGATGTGGCCGGCACCACTCAATGTGTCTGTCTTTTGTTCAAAAGGATGTCATTTTAAGTGAAAAACTTCAACTGGCATACGGAAAACTGACCAAACGCATCCGGATTGTTTCAATACTTTAGAAAAACTATCCATGGGTCATATGTGACGTGTACGAGTCAACCCTGCCTCAATCTGAGGCATTGTGTGGCCAAAACCATTCATAGTGTCTCTCTATTGTTTAAAATGGACAGGATTATAAGTGAAAAAGAACAACTGATATACGGAAAACCAACCAAACACATTAGAAATGTGTTGATGATTTAGGAAAACGATCCATGGGGAATATGTGACCTATACGAGTTGACCCGAGCTCAATCCGAGTCGTGGTGTGGCCGGGATCACTCTAAGTTGCTCTCTTTTGTTTAAAATGGACAACATTTTATGTACATATGGAAAACTGACCAAATGCATACGGTTTCCGTTGAAACTTTAGGAGAATGATCCATGAGTCATATGTGACATCTATGAATCACCCCCATCTCAATCTAAGACGCGTTGTTGCTGGCACCACTCAAAGTGTATGTCTTTTGTTTCAAAAGCACGTCATTTTAAGTGAAAAACATCAACTGGCATACGGAAAACTGACCAAACGCATTCGGATTGTGTCAATACATTTGCACAACGATCCACGGGTCATATGTGATGTGAACGAGTCAACCCCTCCTCAATCCGAGGCGCGGTGTGGCCGACACCATTCGCAATGTCTCTCTTTTGTTTAAAATGGATAGGATTAGAAGTGAAAAGAACAAATGACATACGGAAAACCGACCAAACACATTCGGATTCTGTTGATGCTTTATCACAACAATCCATGGGTCATATGTGACGTGTACGAGTCAAACCTTCCTTAATCCGAGGCACAGTGTGGCTGGGATCACTCTTAGTGACTATTTTTGTTTAAAATGGACATCATTTTACGTACATACCGAAAACCGACCAAACGCATTCGGATTGTGTCGATACTTTAGCCCAACGATACATGGGTCATATGTGACATGTACGATTCAACCCCGCATCTATACGAGATGCGGTGTGGCCGACACCACTCTAACTGTGTCTCTTTTGTTTAAAATGGACAGGATTATAAGTGAAAACAACACATGTCATACAGAAAACTGACCAAATGCATTCAAAATGTATTGATGCTTTAGGACAACGATCCCTGGGTCATATGTGATGTATACGAGTCAACCCCGCCTTAATCTGAGGCACGGTGTTGCCGGGATCACTCTAAGTGTCTCCCTTTTGTTTAAAATGGCCAACAATTTACGTATATACGGAAAACCGACCAAACGCATTCGATTTCCAATGAAAATTTAGGAGAACGATCCATGGATCATATGTGACGTGTATGAATCAACCCCGCCTCAATCTGAGACGTGGTGTGGCAGACACCACTAAAAGTGTTTGTCTTTTGTTTCAAAAGGAAATTATTTTAAGTGAAAAAACATCAATGGCATACCGAAAACAAACCAAATGCATTCAGATTGTGTCGATACATTAGCACAACGATCCATGGGTCATATGTGACGTGTACGAGTCATCCCTGCCTCAATCTGAGGTGCGGTGTGGCCGACACCATTCATAGTGTCTCTCTTTTGTTTAAAATGGACAGGATTATAAGTGAAATGAAAAACTGACATATGAAAAACCAACCAAACGCATTCGAAATGTGTTGATGCTTTAGGAAAATGATCCATGGGTCATATGTGAACTATACGAGCAAACCTGGGCTCAATATGAGTCACAGTGTGGCCGGGATCACTCTAAGTGTCTCTCTTTTGTTTAAAATGGACAACATTTTTAGTACATAGAGAAAGCCAAACAAACGCATTTGGTTTCCATTGAAAATTTAGGAGAATGATCCATGGGTCATATGTGACGTCTAAGAATCAACCCTGCCTCAATCTGAGATGCGGTGTGGCCAGCACCACTCAAAGTGTCTGTCTTTTGTTTCAAAAGGACGTCATTTTAAGTAAAAAACATCAATTGGCATACGGAAAACTGACCAAACGCATTCGGATTATGTCTATAATTTAGTACAACGATCCATGGCTCATATGTGACGTGTAAGAGTCAACCCCACCTCAATCTGAGGCACGGTGTGGCCGACACCATTCATAGTGTCTCTATTTTGTTTAAAATCGATATTATTATAAGTGAAAAGAACAACTGACATACGGAAAACTGACCGAATGAATTCGAAATGTGTTGATGCTTTAGGAAAACAATCAATGGGTCATTTGTGACCTATATGAGCTAACCTGGGCTCAATCCGATTCACGGTGTGGTTGAGATCACTCTATGTGTCTCTCTTTTGTTTAAAATAGACAACAATTTTAAGTACATACGGAAAACTGAAAAAACGCATTCGGTTTCCATTGAAATATTAGGAGAACGATCCATGGGTCATATGTGATGTGTAAAAATCAACATCTCCTCAATCTGAGATGCGGTGTGGCCGGAACCACTCAATGTGTCTGTCTTTTGTTTCAAAAGGACGTCATTTTAAGTGAAAAACATCAATTGGCATACAGAAAGCCAATCGAATGCTTTCGGAATATGTGGATACTTTAGCACAATGATCCACGGGTCATATATGACGTGTACAAGTCAATCCCGCCTCAATTCGAGGCGCGGTGTGGCAGGATCACTCCTTGTGTATGTATCTTGTTTAAAATGGACAGGATTATAAGTGAAAAGAACAACTGACATACGGAAAACCGACCAAACGCATTTGAAATGCCTTTATGCTTTAGGACAATGATCCATGGTTTATATGTGACATGTACGAGTCAACCCCGCCTTAATCTGAGGCACGGTGTGGCCGGAATCACTCTATGTGGATCACTTTTGTTTAAAATGGACAACATTTTAAATACATATGGAAAACCAACCAAACGGATTCTGATTGTGTTGATACTTTATCACAATGATCCATGGGTCATCTGTGACATGTAAGAGTAAACCTCGCCTCAATCCGAGGAGCGGTGTGGCCAACACCATTAATAGTGTCTCTCTTTTGTTTAAAATGGAAAGGATTATAAGTGAAAAGATAAACTGGAATATGAAAAACTGACCAAACGCATTCGAAATGTGTTTATGATTTAGGAAAACAATCCATGGGTCATATGTGATGTGTATGAGTCAACCCCACCTCAATCCGAAGCACAGTGTGGCCGAAACCATTCATAGTGTCTCTCTTTTGTTTAAAATGGACAGGATTATAAGTGAAAAGAATTACTGATATACGAAAAACCGACCAAATGAATTCTAAATGTGTTGATGCTTTAGGTCAGCAATACACGGGTCATATGTGACGTGTATGAGTCAACCTGGGATCAATTCGAGGCATGGTGTGGCCGAGATCACTCTAAGTGTCTCCGTTTTGATTAAAATGGAAAACATTTTAAGTACATACGGAAAACAGACCAAACACATTCAGTTTCCAATGAATCATTAGAAGAACGATCCATGGGTAATATGTGACGTGTAAGAATCAACCCCGCCTCAATTTGAGATGCGGTGTGGCCGTAACCACTCAAAGTGTCAGTCTTTTGATTCAAAAGAACGCAATTTTAAGTGAAAAACATCAAATGGAATACATAAAACCAAATAAACGCATTCAAATTGTGTCGATACTTTAGAAAAATGATGCATGGGTAATATGTGACATGTACAAGTCAACCCCGCCTCAATCCAAGGTGCGGTGTGGCCAAAACCACTCTAACTGTGTCTCTTTTGTTTAAAATGGACAGGATTATAAGTGAAAAGAACAACTGGAATATGTAAAATCGACCAAACACATTCAGAATCTATTGATAATATATCACAACAATCCATGGGTCATATGTGACCTGTACGGGCCAACTCAGGCTCAATTTGACTCGCGGTGTGGCCGGGATCAGTCTAAGTGTCTCTATTTTGTTTAAAATGGATAACATTTTAAGTACATATGGAAAACCGATCAAACACATTCGGTTTCTGTTGAAACATTAGGAGAACGATCCATGGGTCATATGTGACGTGTACGAATCAACCCCACCTCAATATGAGATGCGGTGAGGCCGACACCACTCGATGTGTCTGCCTTTTATTTCAAAAGGACATCATTTTAAGTGAAAAACATAAACTAGCATATGGAAAACCGAGCAAATGCTTTCGGAATATGTTGATACTTTAAGACAATGATAGATGGGTCATTTTTTATGTGTGCGAGTTAACCTCTCCTCAATCCGAGGTATGGTGTGGCCGGTATCACTCCTAGTGTATGTATTTTGTTTAAAATGGACATCATTTCAGGTAAAAATATATGGTATACACAAAAAAGATCAAATTACGAATTGAATTCTGGATTCCACAAATAAGTGTCATCTAAATTTTAAATTGAATTCTAAATGAATTATGTATGTTTATAATTATGTTATGAATTATAATTTAATTATGGATGTGTATAGTTCCAAGATGCATTATATGTTAAATGTGTATGAATTTTTTCTCAATATGTATGTGTTACTTGGTTATTGCAGGTACAATAATTTTATATGTATGTGTTAGATTATTGTAGGTATAATAATTGGATTGAAAATGTGAGGGAATGCACAAAATGAGACCTGCTGTACAAATTGCAGGCTTGCTGTGAAAATTTCAGGCTGTTGTGCAATTTGCACGGCATAGGCTATGTCAACAGTTTCAAACCGTTGGCATAGCATCTCTGTTTCTTTTTTTCCCAACGGTTCAGAAACTGTTGGGAAAGAGGATAATCCTTGGGATTTCCCAATGGTTCAAGCCACACCGTTGGGAAAAACTATCCCAATGGTTTGGCACAATGGTTGGGATAGGTTAGGCTTTCCCCACCCTATCCCAACGGTTCATAATAAACTGTTGGGAAAACCTTTCCCAACGGATTACTTCCCTACGGTTTGCAGAACCGTTGGTATAACATATACCAACGGTTCTTCAGCCTTTCCCAATGGTTCAAAACCATTGGGAAAGACTGTATTTCCATTAGTGGAGGCAAGAAGACGACTCAGTGGCTACTTATGAAGAAAGGTTCACTAGATTGGGAAGGTATGCTCCAAATTTTATCCGAGACCTTGATAGTAAAATCAATTATTTTTAATCAGGATTAGAGCCAAAAAAATCAAAGGGCTTTAGCTTCTCGCGAGTTTAAGTGTTATGAAATTCTTGTTCGATGTGCTAAGAAGGTGGAAATGGAGTTTGTCGATGATCAAGTGTTCTATAACAACCAACATAAGAAGAGACCGAGGTGGCAGTAGAAAGGGAAGAATTATTCAAAAAGGCCTGATGGTAAGAAAACTATGTTTCCAGTTGGTGATAAATGTGGTAAAAGGCATGCTAGGTATTGTCTTCTGAATTCTGGAAGGTGCTAATGATTTGGTAAGATGGGACATAAGGCTCGTGATTGCACTGAAAAATATCAGGGTGATGGTAAGACCAAATTTGATTTACAGTTAGTGAAATGTTTCAAGTGCAATGAGATGGGTCATTATGAAAATGAGTGTTCGACAAAGAGCTCAAATGATGGGAAGCAGTCAGACTACAAGCAAAAAGGAGTGGTGAAATCCTTTGCAACTACTTCAGCAGATGTTGGGCCAGCAAATGAAGTGGTATCAGGTACTTTGTTTGTTTTCTCAGATTATGCTATTGTGTTGTTTGATTGAGGGTCTACACATTCTTTCATCTCTGAAAACTTTTCTAGTAAATTGGGAATTCCATCTCAAGAAATGACTCCTGAACTTGTGGTAAAAACACCCGGGGGAAATTTTGAGGCAATACGAATTTATACGAGTCTTCTTATCCTTATCCATGGAATGAACCTACTTGAAAACCTTATTGTTTTACCTCTATTAGAGTTTGATCTTATCCTGGGTATTGATTGGATCTCTGTTTATCATGCTAAGATTGATTGTAGAGCTAAAGAAGTTTCTTTTCAGAAAGACATTCAGTTTGTGTACAATAATGAACCCTTACTGTTGATAACATATCAAGAGGCTGAGAAACATGTAAAAGATGGAACTGAATGTGACCTTGCACATATTTTTGAAAACAAAGGAACCATTCAGATTAATGATGTGCCAGTGGTAAATGAGTATCCTGATGTTTTTTCTAATGAGTTTCCTGGAATAATACCTGATCGGGATGTTGAATTTACTGTTGACTTAGTTCAGGATGCTAAGCCAATTTCAAAACCCCCTTATCAAATGGCTCAAATTGAACTTCTAGAGTTGAAGGAGCAACTGCAAGATTTATTAAAGAAAGGTTTCATTCGACCTATTACATCACCATGGGGTGCTACTGTCTAATTTATTAAAATGAAAATATGGTTCTACGAGAATTTTCATTGATTATAGATCCTTGAATAAAATCACTCTTAAGAACAAATATCATTTGCCTCATATCGATGATTTGTTTGATCAGCTCTAGGGAGCTCAGTATTTTTCAAAGATTGACCTGAGATCAGGGTACCATCAGTTGAAGGTAAAGGAATCAGATATTCTGAAGACCACGTTTCGTAAAAGATATGGCCATTATGAATTTTTAGTAATGCATTTTGGGCTAACCAATGCACCTGCTGTATTCATGGACCTTATGAATAGAATTTTCCATGAGTTATTGGATATGTTTCTGGTTGTTTTCATTGATGATATTTTGGTGTTTTCTAAAAGTAAAGTGGAGCATGAATATCATTTAAGGGTTATTTTGAAAACCTTAAAAGAGAAGAAATTTTATGGGAAATTTATCAAGTGTGTGTTTTGGTTGCAAAAAATTTCTTTCCTTGGTCACATTGTTTGTAAAGATGGCGTAACTGTTGATCCTGCAAAAAAAAGGTTGTTGAAGAATAGCCAAGACCCACAAATGTAACCGAGATTCGTAGTTTTCTTGGTTTGGAAGGTTATTACCAAGGGTTTGTTATAAATTTTTCACTGTTTTCTAGTCCAATGGCTAAGCTAACTTGGAAGGGTGTTAAGTTTATCTGGACAAAAGAATGTGATGATTATTTTCAGGAATTAAAAAAGAGATTGGTGAATGATCTAGTTTTTGAACTACCTTCCAGGAATGGTGAGTTTGTTATATATAGTGATGCTTCATTGAAAGGACATGGTTGCATCCTAATGCAGAATGATCAGGTAATTTCTTATGCTTCATGTCAGTTGAAAACTTATGAGGTAAATTAACCTACACAAGATTCTGAATTAGCTATTGTTTTTTTTTTTGCTTTAAAAATTCAGAGGCATCTTTTGTATGGTGTAAAGTGTGAAATATATACCGATCAAAAAATATTAAAGTATATATTCACTCAAAAAGAACTGAACATGAGACAGAGGAGATGGCTGGAATTAATCAAGGATTATGATTGTACAGTTCATTACATCCTGGAAAAGAAAATAAATTTTTTGATGCTTTGAGTCAAAAAAGTAATGCTTCATTAACAATGTTGTGTTTGGAACGTGACCCTTTGGTTAAGGATTTGATGAAATTTGGTATAGAAGTTGTTGGTGTAGGATGTACTTCTGTTTTTTTCAGGTATTGGTGAAATGTTCTCTATCATAGAGAATTAAGAAAGCACAGAAGGAAGACAGTGAGTTGCAGAAAAAGGTAGTGCTGGTTTAGAAGGGTAAGGTGCCTGAATTCAACATTGATAATGATTGTGTTTTGAGATTTGGGAAGAGATTGTGTGTGTCGTGTGATTAAAAGTTGAAGAGAGAGTTGTTATGTGAAGCTCATAGTTCTCCGTATTCAGTTCATCCAGGCAGTACTAAGATGTATAGAGATCTTCTAGAGTACCATTGGTGGGATGGAATGAAAAGAGATATTGATGATTTTACTATGAAGTGTTTGACTTGTCAATAGGTTAAAGAAGAGTGTCAGTTACTGAAAGGGATTATTCAGCCTTTACCAATACCAGAGTTGAAATGGGAGAATATATCCATGGACTTCGTTGTTGGATTGTCAAAGACACCTCGAGTTAATAATGCAATCTGGGTTATTGTTGATCGCTTTACTAAATATGCTCATTTACTTTCTCTACAAGATACTTTTTCTCTAGATCAACTTTCTCATTCGTATATTAAAGAGATAGTCTATTTACATGGAGTTACCCTCTCCATTTTATCTGATCATGATCCCAGGTTTACTTCTAACTTTTGGAAAGGCCTTCAGAAATCATTGGGTATTGAATTACACTTTAGTATAGCTTTTCATCCTCAATCAGATGGGTAGTCAGAACGAACAATTCAGACTTTGGAGGATATGTTACGTGCTTGTTTGATGAATTATCAGGGATGTTGGGACCAATATCTATCTTTTCTTGAGTTTTCCTATAATAACAGTTTTCATTCTAGTATACAAATGGCACCATTTGAGGCATTATAAGGGAAGCGGTGTCGAACTCCGGATTTTTGGGATGAAGTGGGTGAAAGGAAGTTGATGGGACCAGAATTGGTAGAAGAGTTTGTAGAAAAAGGTCAGCTAATACAGAAACACAAGAGAACATCTCAGAGAAGACATAAAAGTTTTGCAGACAACAGGAGGAAGGATCTCTCTTTTGAGGTAGGTGATCATGTCTTTCTCAAATTTGCACCATGGAAAAATGTGATGCCATTTGATATGAAAGGAAAGCTGAGTCCAAGGTTCATTGGACCATATGAAATTCTAGAGAGAGTTGGATCAGTTAAATACCGAGTGGCTTTACCTCCGAGTTTATCTCAATTACACAATGTTTTTCATTTTTTTATGTTAAGGAAGTACATGCCAGATCCATCTCAGGTTTTGAGTCCAGAGGTAGTTCAGTTGGAAGAGAACTTATCTTATGAGGAACAACCGGTCTAGATTCTTGACCACAGGGAGCAAGTGTTATTTAATAAGGTGATTAATCAAGTAAAGTTTTGTGGAAAAACCACATGATTGAAGAGGCAACATGGGAATTTGAAAATGCAATGAGGGATAAATACCCCCACTTATTCGATAAGTAAATAAATTACGGGGAATCGATTTTCTAAAGGGGGGAAGGATGTAACATCCCATGTAAGTAATGAATAATTGATATTCTTATCTATGTCTATTTATGAATTAGATAGTTTTTTAAAGACTTAAATGTGAATAAATCCAATCTTAAGCATAGAATTCTCTAATATTTTTAAAAGATTGTTTTACCCCCTTTTGATGGAGAACCATTTTTAAATCTATATTTTGACAATTTTATAAGATCTTTTTTTCAAAATAAACTTATTCATTATAATTTTTACATTTAAATTTACTTTGGATAAATTTTTGGTATTTTTCTGACAATGTTCATTTTTTTAATGAATAGTGAAAAATACTGTATTTTACTTCAAAACTGCCTTTTCATATTATTTAATTATATATATAGAATGTCTTTTTAATTGGTTTTAAAGATTAATTAGAATATATTTTTACAATTTAATCCAATGGTGGTCATTGGGATTAATTTCACTTTGAAATTAGACATAAACAATTTTCAAACATTTGATAGAAATTGATTCTAAAAAACCCCCTATTGTTTTGGCAACGGGAATTATTTTTAAATTAATTATTTCAATTTCTATGTTTTTAATTTTTTAAAATGGATTCCATATTTGGAATCATAAGGTCCAAATTATGTAATTAAGACTCTTTTGTTTTTTGACATTATGAATAGTAATGACGGTAATTATCTTTAATTACCATGATTAATTAGTAATCGGGTAGTTAAGGATAATAAAATAATATCATAATAATAACAAATGACCCCAACATGTGTCCTAATTCTACTGGTTGTGTCATGTTCTACCCTGGGATGCCTTGTGACAAACTTTGGGACCCCATGGAATCATTTTTTGGTGATAGTGACACTTTATCATTTTATTTTTAAAGAAAGGAGAATATCACAAAAGTATGTATCACCCGGGTAAAAAAATTAGTTTTGTCTATGTAAATTATATCTTAGACTATAAATATTCATTGGAAATATAAAAATATTTCCTACATCATAGTATTTTTTTTATAATTTTTAGACATTAAATAAATTAAATTTTTTATGACACCATGATGATGCAGCGATTACCTCATTAATGAACGATTTAAATAAAATGAAACGATAATATAAAATCTAAGACATAAATTTTTCAAAAACCAATTGGATGATTATATTTAGAACCCTTATCACCTAATCCTCGAAATATATCAATGTGGGACCATTAAAATCCGAAACTCATTCTAATATAAAGTAACATTTCTTTACTTTCCAAGAGTGCCTCTCCTCCCTCTTATAAAAGGCCCCCACCTCTACCTCCTTACCCACACCTCTCAAGCCATTGTCTCGGCCAATCTCTGCTCATTTTATCTCTCCACATCCCTCTCTTCATCATAGAAGCATACCTTAGGCAGAAAGAACTTCAAGAAACCCTTTTGGTTCAAACCAAGTGGCGTTACCCAATTTAAAGGTAATGTCTTCACTTGTGTTCTTTTGTTTTATTTTGCTTATCCAACCCCCTAAAATCTTTTTATTCCTTTATTTTGTAACAAAACAAGTATATTAAATATACTATTATATTTTTATGAGAATTATTCGAGCTACACATACACACACCTTCGTCTAATGGTTAAAGAACACACTGTTTCTATGGATGGTGAATTTTTGCCTCACAAAACGATGATTGTTCAATCTTCTTTTAACACCTTTCATGGTTCCCATTAAGATGTCACTATATTAATATATGATATATATTATGTTTATGTTTTCCTTATGCTTCTGTATTTTTCATTTATGTCATAACTTTATGGTTTCCATTATGGGTTAATGCGATATCTTCATTTTAGGAAGTGCGGACTACCGCCCCCTCAAAGTGATTTGATTCGTTAATACCATAGGTGGGACGTATAAAGGATGGTGTTAATGATATTATATATAATGTTATACTAAAATTATAATATACCTTAATATCATTATGAATTCATTCCATTAAATACTAAATAGAAATGAAAGTAGCATTCATGCGTACGTACGACTTGCCATCTCCTTGAACGGTGCATTTCATTTCTTACATCTAAATGTTATGTAATATTATAAATGCATGTATATACTGGATATATATGATATATATGATATCTACATCATGAATATAATTCTGGATATAATGGATATTTTACCACATGAACAACTTGTAATTATAAGGAGTTTTTTTTACTCAAGTTCCAATGATTGCCAAAATGAACGTTATTAACTTAAATAGTTACATAGTGTTCATAACATGTTAATAAGTGATATAAAAGGAATAATGAACTTTAAAAAGGTTCTTAAGCAAGTGTAAATTAACTCAAGTTTATTATTCAGGATAGTAAATAATGATCGAGTCAAGTCGTACACGAGGTAAGGGACTTCGTCTCAATCTCCTTTCATTGAGGCTTATTTTTTTATACAAAACTTTCTTTTATATAGTGTATAAACCCATTTTACTTTTACATTTATTCAAAAGGAATATTTTTTATATGAAACGTTTAACTAAACGATAAAATGGAATGTTTTTGTTGTATGTATGTGGCGACAATGACATCTCTGCCGCTGTGACCATTATTTGAGTTTCAGCTTCCTCTACAAGCCATAACTTTTTTTAAATGAAAAATAAATACCATGATTTAATTTTATTTTATTTTGGTATTGAAAATGTTTTTGATAATGTTTTTATCAATGTGTTATTGATATCTTGTGATTGAAATGTGGAAATTTTATGTTTCCTTTTTTGCATGTTTTGTGTGATACAATTATGTTATGGTTCTTGGGCATTGATTATGAAGATGGGTGGTTCCATGATAAAATAAGGGCGGGTGGGCCCGATATAGCTCTCCAATTCATTGGGAAACATGAAGGGGTTAAATGATATGGTTTCTCCTAAGTGATTTAGGGAATATAATGTGATGGGTATTCCAAACGTAACCATGAGGGTTACTCCCTATATAAGAATGTTATGAATGCCTCAAGTTACCTTTATGTCTTATGATTTCTATGAGTTATTCATGATTTGATGAGGTATGTTAAAGTGCTTAGGTTTTATGAGTAAATTATGATTTCATTGATTCTTATGTATACATGGACTAATGTTTTCATTCAATATTTTTATATACCTTAATGATATTTTTATGCTCATCCCTAGTTTTTTGAAATGTTTTTCACAGGTCAAGGGAAAGGTAAATGATGTGATGATAGTGTCAAGGAAGTGTCATGAAAGAATCCATGTTTTGTTTTAAATATTTTTACTTTGATGTGAAAAGTGGATATTTTCTTTAATGTAACCACCTTGTTTAAATGTGGAATGCAATGCATGATTTATGATCTAATTCTCTAAAACTCTAAACTTGAAAAGATCCCCAATGTGTAACCTTGTAACAACTCAAGATTAAGTAATGTTTAAGGCTGGGGACTTATACATAGACCCATAATGATCATATCATGTATCAGTTTTATGTGAGACTAGTTCCTACATGTCCAAAATGACATATGAATCGATTTCATAAATTATGAAGAAAATTTGAACCTGTTTTCATAGTTTTTGGTGACTTTTTTTTGAACTAAACATTCAATTTTAATCTAATATCAAAAAAATTGATCTATAGTGGTCACACAAGGAATCATATTGAGGTGAAAATTATTAATACACATCTCAAATAAATTATGTATCATTTCCCTAAAGTATCAAAATAATCACAATATTTTCGCTCAATTTTGAGTATTTCAATTTTTCTTTTTACTAAAATTTGTATCCATTTTAAATAAAAAGAATCACATGGAGTCATACCTATCACACCACATGTTTGAATGAGATGAAGTTTATTATTACACATCCCAATGTCTCAAAAAAATCCTAACATTCAATGTAACCATGTTTTCATTTTAATTTTATTTCAAACTGCCAAAATTGAAAATTTTCTAGATGTTCCTAGTGGAAATGTTTTTCTCGTTGTTGAAAATCAGAAGAGATATAAAAGATCATATTCCCTTTATATGATGAGAAGTTACCATAATCATACCATGTTCTTTTTATACTCTCATAGATTTCAACAACAAGAATGAGTTTTTTTATAACAACAACGAATCAATATGTAGTGTTTGTAGCATGACAAAGAAAGGCAATGAATAAGGAAAATGTGGTTACATTAGCAGAAAGAATATTTTTATCTATTTTATGTCTTTATGTAGATAGTTGAATGAAAAATACGGCATCACAAATGATTTATGAAAAAACTAAATAATTATTAGATAAAATGATATTTAAATTAACTTACCAATAGTTTATAAATGATTATAAACGTAATTAAGTAAGTATGAGGAATTCACATTTTACTAATGGTTATATAAATTCCGGATGCATTACTATGTTGTTATTATATCATTTGTATGTTCAAAGTCCGATCCCTCATGATCATGATTAGCTTAGAACAAACCACCCCAACTCAAACAAAATAATCCACATGTACAAGAAAACAATTATTATATGAGTAATTATAAATTGAAATAAATAAAACATAAGTATAAGGAAACACATTAATTTTATGGGTAATGTTTTTATATTAAAACCATTATTTACCACAAATATATGTCCATGATAATGAAATAATGATGAAAATAAAAAAAAAATATTGCACCAAATAATCAATCAATGAGTGGGGAGAATGAGGAGAAAATAAGATACATTGGATTGATGCTTTCAATCATATGAGAGAATGTAAAGATATCCTATTGGGTTCATAAAATATTCATTTTGTTAAATAAATAAATAGATACACATAAGATATTCATTATCAAATTCGAATTCCTCCCATTTGTGAGAATTACATTGATGGTAATCGTAGATTCCAAAAGGTGTAACCAAAAGGAAATGTTAAATAATGATCCATTTTAGGATGAATTAATGTAGAACATACATAGTCTTTATTATATGTTTGATGAAAAATGAAGTTATTTTTAAGAATTATTAACGAGTGGGTTATCATTTCAAATATGGATATATTTTTATTAACTTTAATAAAAAAAAGAGAGGTTGAAATTAATGAATAAAATGTATTTGGTGATCAGAATGTATTGGTGAATAAAATAAGGAGTAAGACTCTATAAATACCTCATTTTTCCCATGTAGAGGCTAAATCATTTGGAGAGTCTGAAAAGGTGATAATTCGATCAAATCTTTGCAATAGGAGCTTGATCTGAATAAGAACAATGTGACATGGGGATCTTGATCCAAATAATAACAATGAGGGATTTATATGAATCAAGTTGTTGCATATATTTTTCCAAAAATTGTCCATTTATTTAAAAGTACATTAATTTTTCAGTTAAATTTTTTTCATAATTCTATAAAACTCTTAACATAAAAGTTCATGGAAATGTACTAGAATGAAATTTTTTTATGTTGTGAATTGAGATGGTCACATCTACGGGGCATCATATTACCACTAGAAGGACATAAAAAATGGATTTGAGTTTATGTTAGTAAACTATAAAATTCAATAGAATTTAGAATCCACAATGAACAAAGAATTTTGTTAATAATTAAATCCTAACTAATAAAATTTACTTGAAGTGGCATTCTAATGGTGTGATGATTTTATCCATGAAAAATAATTTTTATTTCAACAAAATAGATTATATTAAACTTATTTATTATATTTACATGAATTAGTTTTAATATTTTTTTATCAATATTAGTTAAATCATGGGGTATAATATTTATTTTTGAATTATTTAAAATATTATTTGAAATTGAAATAATAAAAACCTTTTTTCATTAAATAAGTTGCTTTTCAAGTAAATATCAAATTTTAAAAAAAATGATTAATCATTATGGATTGATAATAATAAATTATATAAAAATGTACACTTCATCTGCCCCACGTTATGAAAAAGTATTTTATTTCTCAAAACACCAAGATTATGAGGGTTTTCCTAGAAAATAAATCATCCAAATTGTTTGTTTTCTGACTATATTTAAACAACCAAAATCAAAAATATCAATTAAATTTTATCTCAAAATCAGTTTTTCATGTATAATATAGTCCAGGGATTAGAGAACATAAACCTAGTCTATTTTTCTTTTTATATCATTTAAGTTATATTAATAAAATTTAAATTTAAATATTTCAAAAATAAAAATTAATAAGATTATATTTTTTCGAGAAGTAGTTGAATAAATAAGACATCAAATCAAACATATATAATATTTTTTCACATATGATTTTACATATTCGTTAGAATTATTTTATTGTTACATTTCATAGGTGACCCCTAAATCTATCCCAAGACTCATGAAATTGTTCACTATCATCATAAAAAATCCATTAATTTTACACAATATTTTACTTCACGTTATCTTAAAAAAAATCATGAAAAAATCAATATATAGTTTCTCTCATGTGTTAGATATTTCATCATTCATTTTTTTGGAAACAACTTCTAGAATTAAATTTTGAATAGAAGTGGATTACCCAATATTTCGGTTCCTCCTAAATAAACCCTCTTAGTTCCAATTGGAGCATGACAAAATATAAGATGCCAATGATGTCATATATTTTATCATCCAAGTGATTTAAAATGTAATATTCAAAACCAATGACAACACTGACTGCTATATTAAGGTGTTTTTTTGTAATTTTATGATTGAAAAAGGTACATATCATGGAATATAGTTATTGGGATCCTATTAGAACTCACAACAACATGGACTAAAATTGGGTTCACTACCAAAATTTGGGCAAGGGAAGTGCTTGAGTTTTATCAGCACTGATAAAAGCGGGACATTTACCAGCGCTATAAAAAAGTTCTGATAAATAAAACCTTTATAGGTACTAAAATTAGCGCTGATAAAGTCCCCCATTTATCTGCGCTAATAATAGCATTGATAATATTTTTTAATAGAAATAATTACTAATTTTTATAAAAAAATTAATTATATTCAAAAATTATGTTTATATGTATACATTAATTAAAAAATGCATGTTTATTATGTTTATGTTTATTAGTTTTTGTTGGATCATTATTATACATTTATTATACTATATGTTTATAATATTATATATAAATACTTTTTAATATATATATATATATATTTATTTATTTATATTTCCAAATGAATGTGTCAATTGGTGCGTATGTTCATATTCTCAGGAATATATGTTCATTGTTTACCCTAATATTGGCCATATATACTATAGTATTATATATAATTGGTGTATTCATTCATTTCCAATATATATGAAGCTTTATCTTCTCATAAATAATTGAAATCACGATAAATATATTTAAATAGACAATAAATGTATTTATTATATTTAAAAAAATATATAATAAGTTATATAAAAATATTTTCTTTTTAAATATATTATATATAATTATAATTATATATAAATAAATTAATATAAATATGTTTATATAATTAAAAAATTACAAAATGTTTTATTAAAATGAAAAATATATGTTTCTTAATACCTTTTGAATATATTTATTTGTAAATATATTTCTTTAATGTATATATACACAGACACATATATATATATTTAAATATAAATTAAATTAAAATTAAAATTAATATATCAATTTATATTTATATATATATAATTATAATTTACATTATAAAATTATATATATATATATATATATATAATTATAATTTATAAGAAAACATATTTATATATATTTATAATTTAAATTATTAAATTATAATAAATATATTAATTATATATATTTATAAAATTACCAATGTAATAGATATATTGGTTATAAGTTTATAATTACGAATAAATGTTATGTTATATTAGAGATAATTAAAAAACACTAATAAAACAAACATTAATCAGTTCTTTTTAAGCAATGATAAAGATGGCCCTTTATCAGCGCTAAAAAAAGCTCTCAAAAAGTCATGTTTTATCGGCTCCTTTTACTGTAGCGCTAAAAAAACATAAATTTTGTAGGGATTTTTCAGCACTGATAAATATGGGCCTTTATCAGCGCTAAAAAAGCACTGATAAATGCATGTTTTATCAGTTCTTTAAATTTTAGCGCTGATAAAACATACTTTTATTAGTGCTTATTATCTAGCACTGATAAAAGTGTCATCAGGTTTTATAAATAAACCCTAACTATATCCTCCTCCCTCGCACCCCTCAATCTTTCACAAAATTTGATCCCTACCACCGCCATCACCTCCTCCTCTCTTTCATCCTCTCCTTCCTCCTCCTCCTCCTCGGTCGCTGACTCCTCAGCCGCCACGAACCAAGCTTCACTTCTTGACACTCTTCTTACATTTCCTCTCCCCCACTGCACCTCTCCTCCGTCACACCTCTCCTACACCATGAATGCACCTTTGACGTGTGATGAACCAAACCTCCAAAGTTATTTTTCTATTATTTCTCATTGGGATCACTTATTACAGTTTGATATTGATGGTGATGTTATGAATTGTACTGGCTAAACTCCCCACCAAAAATTGTGGTCGTTGGTGGTCCTTGTTTGGGAACTAATTATATTTGGTAAAATTAAATTTTCTTATACGATATTTTTAATTGGTTGATTTAAAAATGTTTAATGAAATGTGTGATTTTATCATGGTTACATCAAAAATTTCAATATGTATTTCCATACATTCAAGAATATTTTTTTTCATTCACTCCTATTTCTTTATTACTCTTATGTATTTTTCATGATTATATTATTAAATATTCATTTGAAAATTAAATTTCTTCAAAGTGCTTCCACTTATTTTATAGAAAACATTATCTATTTTGTTGTTTCTAGTGAAAAAATTATTTTTTAATTGTAAATGTATTCATTATATTTTAAATTAATTTATAAAAACGTTACAAACTTCTCAAGTTTCCATTATCGATTAATGTTTTTAGAAATTTATCTCCATGACCCTACTCCAAAGATTCTTTGAGAACCAAAACCACCAACTAGGTCGCGTTCCTCATCTAAAAATATGACATAAAATTTCCAGCGCAAAAAGTCAAGAGGTCCCAATATGTGGTAGAACCATAAACATTAAACAAGGAAACATAAATAAATAAAGAGGTATATCTAGAAGGATCTTTGAGTCTATACTAATATAACCTCAACTAAAATACTCCTCCTTTATAATTTCCCTAAGAAGGGACAGTAGCCTCATATAAAATCCTTGTTAAAGAAGATTTCACATGCACTAAGACGCCCATGTAGTGTGTGAGTATAAAAAATAGTAGGAAACCTTATATAAGTTCTTAATATATGAAAAATAGTTATATATAAGTATATATGATGATTATAAATTTAATTCACATGTAAAAAAATTTCATGTCGGGTCATCGTCTGCTAACTAGGCTGCTACAAACCCCAACCCTAGTAGCTTTGAATCAATATCTGAAGAAAAGATATATCTAGTTTCCATGAATCTCGTAATTAGTCATATGGATAATTTAATTCTCATAACGGATAATAATTCCATCATGACATAGTTTAATCCATAATTCCATATTTATTCACCATTTATCTGAAGTCAATACATAATGGAATAATTCCCCACCAATTATCTCAGGTCAAGTCACATATCCATCATTCCTTGCTTCTGGTATCAATTTTAGCCACAAGGTTATCATGTCCCGCTATTTTTCATTTAGTAACCCACAATAATCATCACACATCACGGTGTACATTCTATCCCTATAAGGGATTTACCGAGCCTTGAAGGTTCTATATTTCATTGTGATACGAGATAACATAAGTCTACATCTATAAATATAAAAAAAATACAATCCATGAATTGAAATTATTGAGATATACACATGAATAAACATGTAAAATTTTGAGAGGTATCATGGGTCAGAAACACACACACAAACACATGTCTTATTAAAGGAGGTCCCTTGGGTTACACACACGCACACAAAAATGAGAAAGGTATTATGGTAACATAAACAAACTCAAAAGAATTTTTTATCATAAAATTATATATAATTTTTATAACATGGTAAATAAATTACTACATTAAGAGTATCAAATCCAAACATCATGGTTCTCCAACTAAAACAAGATCAGACACCAATGATCTCAATAACCAACCACAAATCACCACATAAGTATTCAATAGTAAAGATAAAAGAAGAATAAAATGTTATTGGATATGATTGGATTATACTTACCCAAAAAGATACAACATAATGATCAGATAAAGATAAATCAGATAAAAATATTGAAAAATGTATTTCTACCTTCCTTTTACATGAATATAGATGGAATCACATTAGATCATGTCAAGCTTACTAAATATGACCATGAGATTTAGGATCTTGGGTATTTCTTTAAGAGGATAGATAAGATCTTATATGAATAAGAATAATGGAGGTAAAATATATCACTTGCCTAGAAATACCTAGGACTAACATCTATAGATGATATAGAAATTCTCTATAGACGGAAGGAATTCACCACAAACAACTCAGACGCTGGGTCCCTCTCATGATCACAATAAATAATAACAATTTTTCTTACTTTCCCAAGTGTATATGTCTAAATAAAACATCATTATGATTTTTCACATGATTCAACCCATGAACTAAGTAAAAACCCATATTAGCTTCCATCACGAAGTTCTCCTAAAAACAAAATCCCTGTTCTATTGGTTGACATTATCAATTCATTCTTAGTCTCCTCTAATTGATACCCTTACATGAGTATCTATCATCTACCAGTGAAACTCATCCACTCATGCGCACACACAAAACCAACCACCTCTACCTATGGGATTGGTTCACCTACACACCACTCCCAATGTACACTAAGAAATTCCACCACTACTATAACAAAAGCATGAACATATCGCATTGTCAGCTGAATATTGAAACTCGAAATCATTTCCAAAAACTCCCATACATTCTCACATCACTGAATTCAATAGAATAACTCAAAGACCCATCCACTTACCCAGATATGAATTTTACACTTTAACTCTCCACATCCTCACAGGATCTTGTTAGTGACCAAAATATTTATAAGATTTTCATGACACCTAACTAATAATTACTCAAATTACCAACTATCATGATGAGATATCACTGACAATAAATTTCCAAACTTGGATTTCTTCACCATGAAACTCATCCCTTGATAGGTCATATATCATTCCCTAAATGAACTGATTGTCTCACATACCTACAACACCGTGACATTGGGGTCCCTTATGTACCACATTATAGGGGCCTTTCCCCATGAATACATTATGTCTTTTTCAAGTTTAAATTATTACAGATTCTCTTAAAAGTAAAAAAAATTATGTATCATTTTTTAAACCTTTGATTCATTTTTTATAATGTTTTATTATGATCTATTTATAATAATTTTTTCAATAGTAACCTATTTACCTTCAAAAAAAAAATATAATTATCAATTTATTTTTTATAGTGTTGTTCTGAAAATGTTTTTATTTTCACTTATATTTTTCATCTTTCGATTTTTTTCCATGTAATGATATTTTTGTTACAATTGATGTTTTATTAGGATCTGATTTTTTTGGAAAATGAGAATTAAAATATTCTATGATTTATTAAGTTTGTGTTATAGGTTTTTGTTTTGAATTATTTAATATAACAATTATTTTTTCATCACAAGCATTCTTCCCACTATTTATCCTTTATATCTCCTATAACTCTTCTCTTCTCTATTTTCCATTGGTTTCTCCTCCTCCCAAGAATTTAAATTCATTTTTTATAAGGATCTTGGTCTTTAGTTTCTTTGAATATTTTCTATGGTTGGTGACATGTTGTGTATTGATAACCATTCGGTTTAAATTTGGGGTTTCTTTTATCATCATTTATTTTATAATTCAGGGAATTAGTATACTTTAAAAATTTATTTTCAATTAACGTATAGTAATGTATGGGTTCTTTGGTGAAATTATAAATTTCATTTATAAATTCTAGGCTTTGAATAAGGGGGTTTTCATAATAATTTCATGTAATATTTTTAAATTAGATTAATTAAAATGAAAAGAATATTTGAAATGTTTTAATGGATCATTTAAATGATTTTTATATTAAATTTAGGTTATATTCCATTTTCGGTTTTTCAAATGAATTTTCCATTTGTGTGCAAAGTTTTTGGAAAGAAAAATGAATTTTTTTTATGTTCATACAAAATCATTGAAAGGATGAGACTTTAAATAAGGGGAGTGAGACTCTACATACTAAGTTGGTTTTCATGTGAAGACCCATTTTTCACATTAAAAACTAAATAAATTATTTCTCATGTGACCCTTAATGATTTCCACAAAACCTGTTTCACCATTTATGGGTTATTTACTATTTTATATGATGGATGTATTATGTGAAACAGTGATGTTATATGTGATGGTGTTGGTCCATGTAGTTATAGTTTCTTTTTGGATTTTCACACACTTGTATCTAGGGTATATCCCATGACATTTTATTCCTTGATTGGTGGTTCTATATAGGGGATTAAATTATTATTTTGATTACATCCCCCTTATGCTTGTTTTAATAGTATAACTATTAATAATGGTTTTTTAATATTATATTGTTCTTTAATCACATGGTTCATTTATTCATTGTGAATTTATTTTCTCCAGTTGATATGGGTTTTTTATGAGATAATGAATGTCTTATTTTCAAGTGGAAAACAAATTTATTTATTATAAGATGGTTAGTGTGTATATTTTCCACTAATTCATTGGGTAAAAGATTATATATCATGATATATAAATGTTACGGGAGTAGGCTAAAAAGTCTATAGGTTCAAAAAGGGTGAGTATGATTACGTTAATATCTACTCATAATAATACAAATGAATAAGTTAGCATGTTGCTATGTTAAAGGGTGAGTGTGATGGTGTTAATCTGTAATCATAAATTTAAATGTGAATATGGTTTTGAGTAGCCAGTGGGGGGGTCGGAACACTGGAAAAAGAGTTCACCCACCAGTGATGGGTTGGCCAGTCCATAAGGTTGATGGGAGGAACACTGAAAACTAGTCATCATACTGAGATAGGGGGTGTCATGAGACATATAAGGAGTGCATCTATCAATGATTTTCATTGGCTAGATCGAGGGAAGTGAAAAATAAATATACGAATTTTGTTAGAGTTTCACTTTTAAAATGATTCATGTGTTTTGAAATGTTTCTTAAGAAATTATATGTGTTCAACATACCTTTTTTTTATTTTTAAATTTCATTAAATGGTTTCTAAAATGAATTCGTTTTTTGAGGAAGGATTTTTGGAACTAATTGATTTATTTCAAAAAGGGTTTGTTATTTAAAAAGAGGAACTTGGGTAAATGGATGGGTTTTTAATGGGATTTCAACAGTGATTTTAAAAATAGTTTTCAAAGAAGATTTAATGTCTATAACTTTTTAGGATTGATTAATTATTATATAAATGTTTTGTGTATTTATTTTGATAATTATTAATATCAATAAATCAAATAGAAAGGATATGAATAATGAATGGATGGATTCCAATAATCTGACAAAATAGTATGATGATATAGTGAAAGAATTCATCATGTTTTCGAAATATCAAGCATATGATCCTACTAAAATACTTTGTCCATGTTCACACAGTTGTTATTCAATAAAATTTATTCTAGAGGAGTTGAAATAACACTTGATCTATCACCGAATTAATAGAAGTTATAAATATTGTAATAAACATGGGGAAAAGAGAATGTAGCTAGTGAAAGGGATGAAACTGCATTTTATTGATCATTTGATTTGATTAAAAGTATGGGAAATGAAGATGACAGTATCGAGGATGTTATTAAAGATGTGAATGATGATGAAGACCATATAAAGGAAATGAAATAGAGTGTTGAAGATGAACTTTGTGATTTTCCAAAAAAAATTGTGCAGTTAAGAAGTTGTGAAACAATGCCATTGTATGATGGTTTCAATAAATATAATGCATTTTCATCCATACTAAAGCAGTATAATTTGAATGTTGGAAATGGATGGAGTGACACTTGTTTAAGGAATTATTTCTCACTTGAATGACATTCCCTTAAAATATAATGAGATCCCGAGCAGAACATACGATGCCAAATGAATGGTTTGCTCGATGGTATGATCTCTGAAAGAATACACGAATTCCCGAATGACTGTATACTATTTTGAAAGGGCCAAAAATCACTAAGAGAATCCATAATTAGTTGTTCTTCTTGATACCAGATAGATGAATCTGGTCCTATGAAAGTAGTAAGGTACATTCCAATCATTCCATGGTTTAGGTGTCTATATGGAAGTGAGGATACTGCAGGGAAATTGACATGGCATGTAGAAAGTAGAAATTATGATTGAAAATTGATGCACCTGGATTACTCTCCTTAGTGGAAAAGAATTAGACATGAGTATCTTGTCTTTGGAAATGAGCTGACAAACCACTATCTTTCATTCTCTATAGATGGAGTGAATCATTTCGATTTTCAAAGAAGTCGTCACAGTACATGGGCAATTTTGTATGTAAATTATAACCTTTTGTTATGGTAATGCATGAAATGAAAGAACAACATGTTATCTATTCTTATAAAAGTACCAAAACAATCAAATAATTATATTGAATTTTATCTAGCTCTATTGATTGAGGATTTGAAATTATTGTTGGATTAAAGAGTTATGTTGTATGTTGCTTGTAGAATTGAATATTTGATATTGAGAACCATGTTTTATGAACTGATAACATAAATTCCTACTTATGGGAATATGTTAGGATATAGAATTAAAGGAATTCATGGGCTTCCCATATGTGAATAAGGTACACAATCAATTTGGATGAAACATTCATCAAAAACTGTGTTTCTTGGACAATGTGGATTTCTACCCTAATGACATAAGTACCGATCATCGATGGCATCGTTTGAGGGAATTTCAGAAGAACTTACACCACTATCTCCACTAATAGGTGATCAACTATTTGAGAATGTTAAATATGTTAAAATCGATTTTGTTAAACTGATTTCAAAAAACCATACAAAAACTAGTTGGGAAAATAAATCCATTTTTTAAATTACAATACTAGAATTGTCTATAAGGAAGAAAGTTTTCTATATGCTATTAATGCTGAAAAAAATTTATTTTATAGTGTGATAAACAAATTTCTAAATGCACCTTGAAAAACATATGATATAATTAAGGCTCTATTGGACATGGTTGACATGGAATATGAGAAGAGTTGGAACTTCTGATGGGTGAAGAATGAACATTTCTTCCTCTTGCTACTTACACTCTTTCAAGGCAGGGGAGATATTGGTTTTCCATATTTTTGAATGATGTAAAGGTTCCATAGGTGTTTTCATTAAATTTCAAGAACATCATGTTCATGCACGATTTGATGTTAAATGTTATAATATCACATTACTTCCATGTATTGATGCAAGATCAAATTCCTCTAGCTTTACGTTTCATTTTACCAAAGAATGTCCATCAAACATTAATGAAGTTCTATTTCTTCTTCAAATCCGTATGGAGTAAATTTATAGACCCATGTAAAATTATTGACAATGGAAAGAGAAAATTTCATCATATTATGTTGATTATAAATGTTTTTCCTACTGACATACTTTGATATGATAGTTCATTTGATGCTTCACATGGTGAGAGATATTTGGCTATGTGGTTATGTGCACTATAGATGGATGTGACCCATTGAATGATATATGAATATTTTGAAAGGGTATGTCCAAAATAGATATTGTCCAAAGGGTTGTATTGAGGAGAAATATATTCTTGAGGAAGACGTTTAATTCTATACTGAATACCTATTCGGTGTACAAAGCATTGGTTAAATGAAATATGTTTAAAATGTGAGACTTTCGGGTGAACGAATTTCAGGAAAGGAGGTTGTCACAATCAATATTATAGATCAGCAGCAGGCCCAACCTTACATTTTACATAATAGATTATACATTGACTCATATGTTGAAACCCACAATGAAATTCTTAGTGATTATAATCAATCAAAGGATGAAAATGGATATCAAATAAACATAATCAAAATTTTATATAATGCTTTCGAGACCATATTTTTATGGAGTAAAATGAAAATCTAGACGCAATTTCATAATGAATACAATGTCTAGCCAGAGGACCAAGTGTGTATGTATAATCTTACAATTCTTAGGTAATTAATTGTTATAAACTCTATTCTAATGAACACGTTGATGACAGAACTGGAAAGAACAGTGAAGTTACACTTGTGGATGAAGCGATTCATGTTTCTAGTGATACAGATAGAAATTCAAATTACGTGAATATGTCATATTTTGGCATCATCAATAAAATTTGGGAGTTGGATTATACAACATTCCAAGTGCCGATTTTTCAATGCAATTGGGTTGATAACAGAATATTTATTAAAATAGATGGGTTGGTATTTGTGAATGTTGATTTCAGTAAGGAATGATACAAAGTTGAACCATTTATAATGGAATCAATGGTAGTATAAGTTTTTTATATTCCAGATACTGCAAACCAAAATTGGTCAATTGTTCTGTTATCGACCAAAAACAATGAAGAGTTTGATGAAAATTCAACTAAAGATGACCCTTTTATTGGGATGTCGCAATCATTTCATAGTGGCACCAGTGTAGAAGAGGTTTTTTATTTCTGAGGAGACCACAATGAATGGATTTGTATAGTCTATAGAGGGGTCAAATCCCTTCAACATTAAAAAATAGTTCAATAATCAGGTTGTAATTGTTTTATAATATACATAGTGTTACATTATGTTAATATTTGTTTAGTGATACTTTTTTGTTATCTAAATTAAATGTTAATCCAGTTTTGTAGATAATGACTTCTACATGTGATGATGCTCCCAATCCCCTGGTACAATAAGTTTATCAAACTGTTTCTTCTCATAGTGAAGATGAACAATAGGTCTCTCAACCTATTTCCTTATGATAATATTAGTTTGCAGCTACTTTTAGGTAATATAAACAAAATGTTAATTTTTTTTGGAAATAATGACTTTTGTACCTGATAATTCTCTTAATCCCCGGGCACAATAGGTTTCTCAACCTACTTCTACTCAGAGTGCAGACAGACAACATGTTTCTCAACTTATTTCTACTCCTTGTGTAGAGGTACAACAACCATCTGCACCTGTCGATGCTACCCCTCTGGAGCTGGAGAAACATATCGATCATGGGGGATCTGAGGAAATTAACGGTGATGCAACACTGATGATACAAAAAAAACATGAGCACCATAGTTTCAAAGTGTTATAAAAAATCATTAAGGCTAATGGGAAAGGCATCAAATATGAGATTGGATAGAATAAGCGGGGAAACCATGTTAACCCCAATAAGGACATGTTCAGTCGTTACATTGGAATTGTCACTTGGAAATGCATGGATATTGATGTAACTTCATGGAATCATGTTGTGGCTAAGATTAAGACACTGATGTTGGGATATATAGTTGTAACATTATGATTTCATTTTTTAATTTACTTAAAATTAAATTATGAAACATTGACTTACACTTCATCATCTGTTGTAGAGTGCATTTATAATAGATAACTCATACAAAGACTAGGTATTAAGGGTTTCTTGAAGGATTCATATGGGTTTTTACACACTTTTAACAAAATATCATCTTAAAGATACTGAAGGGAAAAAAATCGCACCTACCTCTTATTTATGCACACTTGATAACCCAAGAATCATTGGATTCATTTACTAAATGTCATCAAATGTAGTCCTTTCAAGTAAATTGTGTCCAGTAATACTTTGTTTGATGGTACATGTATTCATCACATTGATTGATTGTTTTTTATTTATGAAATAGAAACTGATTGTAGAAAATAATCAATGGGCATTAAACACAGCATACCCCTACCTTAAAGCAAGGATGGGGTACGCATCACCTAAAAAAATTTGGTACGTATTTTAAATCTACCATAATACATTTATGTGGCATAAATCAACAAAATAACTATGTTCTTTTGTTTATATGTAGTTTTAAGAGTCCAAATTCATAGCCACTTCCATCCCACTCCATGTTCAATGAAAAGTGGTGTGTGTAACTAAATATAGAAAACTAATAAATGAAATCACACAAAAAGTGTGGGAAACATGTGCAAATATGACATAATAAAAAAAAAATTTGTTTCAAATCTCTAATACATAACAATGATGACTCATATTCCTATATTGCATATCTGAAATAGTCACAAGAATCCACAACTTCAACACTGAATGAAGTCATATATTCAGTGTATTTAAAGCAACCATAAAAGTATGTCCACGTTAGAGGTATGGTTTTTTGGGTAACACCCCATACATATTTTGAGAAAGAAAAACAAGCCTATGATAAAACCGAGGAAATGAAAAATATGATAGAAACAGTAGATATGTTTCAAGAAGAATTAAAATACCAAAGATTGATGATGGAATGTTTTATGGGGGGAGGAAAAGAGAATAAACAAATCTAGGAGAACCTTTTCCTGAAGATCCCTCCCCATCACCCACCAGTTTTGAGGCGAGTTATGCCCCTAGAAACTAATACCTTTCATGTATTAATATTCCAAAGGGTGATAATTACTGTGATTTATATCTATCCACACCAACCCATCACCTTGTAGTGAGGGGTACATTGTTCAATATTCATAATGACATGTTATACAACAAACCACTTCTGACAACTCATGTCAGAGTGTCAATTACTGTCTCCCTAGAGATAACCCCTGAGCTACATATTCCAATTGATGATGAAAATATTCATACAGTCGAAAAATCCCTTGAAACATTCATCGCATTGATGTCACATCTTGTTAAAAAACATGTCGACAATGAGGTATTCATTACCAATTTATTTTTCAAGATAAACCTAAAATATTTAATGAATAAAGGTTTAAACCAATGAATTTTATTACCGATGGACAAAGGGAAGCGGTGAAATGAAAGAACAATTTAAAACCATCTCAAGGATCAACCAGCTGATCAAAATGATCTACCCAAAACACCTTAACCCCCCCTGTTTTATATCCACATTTATTTAATTAAAGGACCATGTGGATACAAAGTTGAATTATTTTGGAACTCAAATAATTGATTTTGAAGAAAATATGCACGGAAGGGATGATCCAGACTTCATTTGTGTTAAGAGTGCATCTGAAATGATCGACTACGAATAGTTAGGCGGCTCAGTTTTAAATGTTTACATGAGGTATGTTTTCAGGATTTTATTTTCCAGAAGATGATATACTATGATAGTTATGACTAAATACATTCCATGTTTTTCATAGGCATATAAATGAAAAACAATTGAAGTGATTTCCTCATGAACAAAAAATTGGTCTCTTAATTCCTCACGTCACCTTTGCAACACTAACTGATATAAATTCTGAGAAAGATGGTGAAATGGTGGCATGCCTACTCAAATCGTTTAACAAAAAAAATATGGATGGCATAATCTTCTAAATACTAACAATGTAGGGGAAAACTATACAGTTTTATCTTATCAAATATATTTTAATTTATTTCATTTATTATTCATTTTTGTATTTTTAGGAAGAATTGGATGCTCATTGTAGTCAATTTAGAAACTCGAAAGTTTTATTTTTTGTATTCAATGCATGGATATCCAACAAACCAACCACAAATGAAGGATTCGTTCAATTTGAAATACACTAAATACAACATTTTAGAACTAAACATCTAGTTATATAATTTATAGTAGCTTTTAAAGAGGATTTAGTTATTATATGGAAGAGATATCCTCTACACCATGGAATGAGTCCAGTGGAAAATGACAAGAAAAATGACAAGTACAATGAATGGATGAAAATTTGGGTATATATAAAAATATTTCACTATCCAAACACATATAAAAAATTACTTATTTTTTTCAATTATTCTATAGAGCCTGAAATAAAAAATATATTTATGAAAGATATTATATCCCTTTTAAACCCATAATCCTTGAAAGGGTATTTTTGAAGATAATTACTATTTTATTTGAATACTTATTAATATTTGGTGCATTTATATTTTTTCAGATCTACCATGACGGTCGAAAATAGACATATTCGCAAGAAGATACAGATATTCTATGAAATGAAAGGGTACTATTCTTGATGGAATAATGATCAAAAAATAGATTGAATATGGTAGACATCTCAAATAATTTAGACTTTAATGATCTTGTTTAACTTATCATTCTATTTGTTTGATCGACTAAAAAATATAATGAGTATCCAAAAGGTTTTTGCCCATCCGTTGAGTTTTTTTTGATGCCTTGAGACATAAAGGGAATATGATATTACTTCATTATTTTTATTTCCAACAACAAGATGTGTTTTTCTCCAAAAAAACATTGATTCAATATACAACATAGGCAGTTCCCCTCTTTATTCGACCAAGTTATGAACAAACAGTCATATATTAATTCGGAGGTCCTGAATATATGAAATTTTGTTCATCACTGGGCTGATTAAAGCTATGATGCAGAAGGAGGATTTTTTTTTCATTTCCACCATACAGGGATCAAAGGGTTTTCCATGATCCTTCTAAATAGTTAGATTGAGAATGATGAGCAGGTTAGGTCTCTTTTTATAGTTTCATAGGTAAGGTTTCATTGATTTTCAGATAGAAAAATGTATGTAAAATTTGTTTGGTTACTTTAGAACAATGATCTATGAGACATTTGGGACATGTAAAAATAAACCGCACCTCAATCCAATGCACAATGTCATATCTATGACTCTAAATGAGTCTTTATTTAAAATTAACATTAATTAATGTAAAAAAACACAACTGACATACTGAATACTAAGGAAATTCATTCCATTTGTTTTGATACTTTAGGAAAATGACTTATCATTTATTTTTGACATGTAGAAATCAACCAAACCACAATTTGAAGCACGGTGTCACTGGTATGACTCCAAATGTGTCTTGTTATTTAAAATTGACAATAATTCAAGTAAAAAAACACAACTAACAAACCGAAAACCATGAAAATGAATTCAGATTGTTTTGATACTTTAGGACAATGATCCATGAATCAGTTTTGATTTGTAGGAATCAACCCCACCTAAAATTGACAAACAGTGTAACCGGTATTACAAAAAGTGTCCTCTATCAGTTTAAAATTGACATTTTAGTTCAATATGTGTCACTCACTAAAAAGAAATAAAACATGTTCCGATTGATTTTCAAAATATGGAAAGTAATTCTTATGTCCTTTATGACGTGTATGAAGTAGTCTAATGCCAAACTGATTAAGGTAGCGACTGGTATGACTCAAATTGAATGTTTTCGGTTCGAAATGACATTTTAGTAAAAAAACAAAACTTACATATTGTAAACCGAGGAAGTGAATTCTGATTGTCTTGATACTTTAATAAATTGATATATCAGTCTTTTGTGACATGTAGGAATCAATCGCACCTCAATAAGACGCACTATATGACCGGTATAACTCCAAATGTGTCTTGTTATTTAAAATTTACATTAATTCAATTAAAAAAACACAACTGACATACTAAAAAACTAAGAAAACACATTTCGATTGTTTCGATACATTAGGAAAACAATCCATGAGTTAGTTGTGATGTGTATGAATCAACTCCAACTCAAGTATTATCACATGAAATTGGTGCACGATGCGACCGATATGACTCAAATTGTATGTTTTTAGTCTGAAATGACATTTAAGTAAAAAACACAACTAACATACTAAAAAATAATGAAATTCATTCTGATTGTTTTGATACAATATAAAAATGATATATCTGTCATTTTTGACTTGTAGGAATCAACCACATCTCAATCTGACTCACGGTGTCACTGGTATGACTCCAAATGTATCTTGTTATTTAAATTTGACATTAATTCATTTCAAAAATACCAAAATTACATACTGAAATCTGAGAAAACACAGTCATATTATTTTGATATTTTAGGTCAATGATCCATTAGTCAGTTGTAATTTCTAGAAATCATCCCCACCACAATGTGATGAATGGTGTGACAGGTGTGACTAAAAGTGTCTGTTATCAGTTTTAAATTGACGTTTTAACTCAAAACGTCTCACTCACTGAAAATGAAGAAAAAGAAGTCTAATTTTCTTCTAAATTAACAAAATAAATTCAAAAGTACTTTATGATGTGTATAATGAATTCTCACATGAAACTGACACATGATGTGACCTATATGATTACAATTGCATATTCTCAGTTTGAAATGAAATTTTAGTAAAAAAACAAAACTGAAATACTGAAAACTGAGGAAATTCATTCCGAATGCTTTGATAATTTAGTAAAAAGATCTATAAGTCATTTAAAATGTGTAAGAAATAAACCCCACCTTAATAAGATGCACAGTGTGATTGGTAAAACTCCAAATTAGTAATTTATCTTAAAAATTTATAATTTTTAATGTATTCTTCATATTAAAGTTTAATTTATTTTATTATAGTATTAATAACATGATATTTGTTGTCTAATATAGCTGGATCGTTTTTCTCAAGTTGGGATGATTTTTTTGGTGACTATTACCATTACAGGTATTTTTTTATAGGGGACCAGAGACGTAAAAAGGGAAAACATTAATGTTTTTTATTGTTTATTGGATATTTTTAAGTGTAATTTTATATAACATTGATCAAAATGTATATAGAGGTGTTTTTTTGGTATATACCACGAGTGAATATTTATGTATTCATGATTTCAATTAAATTTTTATATAATTTTTTGCCAATCCTTTGTGTGCACTGGTTGTTTTTTTATCATTTTCATCATGTTTGTGGTTCTTCTGTATATACTACGAGTAGTAAATTATTTTAAAGTTTTTGATAGTTTTTGTAGGTTATTTTTTATGGTTGGGTTATTTTAGTCCTCTGTTTGGGTGCTATTTTTTTTATGGTTGTTGGGTGTGTTGTTATATAAACAGCATGCCCAGAAAAGGAAGCCTTTATCAGCACATCAATTATTGCTGATAATGTCCCATCTATACCAGTGTTAATTAAAGCACTGATAAATGGGGTATTATCGGTGCTTCTAGTAGCACAAATAAAGGGGGATTTTATCAGCGTTTTTCTAAGATCTGATAAAGGGGACACCCCCCCCCCCCATAATAGTGGCTTGATTAATAATGGGTTTTTAGCACTGATAAAGGCCTTCTTTAGTGCTGATAAAACCTAATTTTTCATAGTTGTTTGACATATTTCATGTTGCGTAGAACCATTGTTATCCCAAAGAGACCTGGATTATATAGGGGAAGATAATACATCAATATATATATATATATTAAATTTGGGTAGTTTTGTTATATGATAGTGGAACTATACATATTGAGATAAATGAATGTGGGATAAGAAGGTTCATTGGCTAACCGAGGGAAATTAGGGATATCAAAAAACCTGGATTTTGTTCGAGCCATGGTTGTATTCAACCATTGAATTTCTTGAGAATTGGATTTGAGCTTTGGAATAGTTTGAGCCTTGTTTTTTCCTATATTTGAGGTTTTACTCGACAATAAGGACAATCAGTAGGAGGGTGCATCTGTGTAGTGCTTCGAATATCAAGAACGAGTTGACAATGGTTAAGGTTATTAAAATAGACCATTGAAATTCTATCAGTGCTTTGAAAAAAGTTATAATAAAGATACCCTTTATCATCGCTAAGTTAATACGAGCTTATAAAATGAATCTATATTAGTGATGAAAATGTGCTGATAAATAATTAAAAAATTTTTTAAAAAAAATTAATAATTTTTTAAAAAAGTATAATTATTGCATATAATAATTATACTTATAGTAATAATTTTTATACAATAAAATTTTTATAACTGTTTGAATATATAAATTGGATTTTATAATTATATAAATACTTATTTTAAAAAATAAAATTTTTATTATTATATAAACATATACAAATTAAATATATTCATTATTTAAATAAATTTATTATAATTTAATAATTATATAAATAATTTTAAAAAAAATATTAATTATTTATTTATTATTATAAATGTATAAGAAATATACATTTCTAAATATTTTTATTTATAAATATTTTTTTACAAATATACTTTAACATTATTACTGGATATTTAATCTTAAATTTATTCTTTTTAAAAATGAGTAAAATTGATTAATTTAAAATGAGTATAATATATTAAAAATTTTGATATGTTTGATTAATAAAAATCATTAAAAATTTGATATATATTGAAATAAAGTTGAATAAATATTGAAAATATTAAAACATAATAAATAAATAAATATAAAATAAATAATACAAATATATTAAATTAAAAATAATTTTTATTTGTGAGCATATGTATATACTATGTTTTTTAGAAATATATATTATACATTTGATCTATGTTATAAATCAAGAAATCAAATGACATTAAATTATGTCCATTACTCGATAAAATTAGTCAGTATTTTTAATTCATTTAAATTTTTAATTTTAAACCATTATTCACTAAGTAAATTTATATTTAATGTAAAACATAAAAATATTATTTTATTGTATAAATGATATTTATATACACAAATATATATTTATATATTTAATATATAACATTTTTTAACATTATCAATAATCATCTAATTAATAAATTGTTTTATATTTTTCTCAATCTACTTATTTTTAGTTTTAATTTGTTTATATTTTCTTTTTCAAAAATTAGTTTATTTTATACATACTGTTAATTAGTACATTTATTTAATATATATTATAATAAATTTATTCATTTTTATCATTATTTATTTAATTAGTAAAAAATTTAATATTATTTTTAATAAACTCATTTTTATATTTTATTTATTTGTTTATTTCATTTTATTTATTTGGACATTTATCAGTGCTAAAAAGAACTATTAAAGGATTCCTTTATGAGTGCTAAAAATATATCACTGACAAAGTGTACCCTTTATGACCACTAAAAATAAAGCACTGTTAAAGGGTTAAATTTATCAGTGTTTTTTTTAGCGCAGATAATGATGTCATTTATCATCACTTTTTTATAGGGATGATAAATACTAGAGATGTTAAACGACTATCTTTTATTTGTTTAAGCATCCAACCACCTAGTTTAACGTCTTGTGGTGAGGATGTCAATGGGGGAGGTTCCTAGTCAAGGTTTGGTGTGGGACCGATGTCGAAGCTACCTAAGGAACCTGGAAGGGATATGAATTTGTATGTTTAAGTAAACTATACTGGGAATATGGACAGTAGATTACAAGGCTGATTTGGGTTTCCAGGTTTAGACAACAATGATTCTTCCTATGTATCCCATTTGGATGGGAATCAAATCCCAAGTAGTTCGGTTAGTCTCATAGGAGAGTAAGGACCTTTCAGGGGATTAAGTTGGGGCTTACTCTTGAAGAGGATGCCTAGAAAAAGGACCATGAGAGATGTCTCAAATCATGATTCTCAACTCATGATTATATTGGCGTTGAATATAGGCCTTACTACTAAAGAAGATACCAAGATTTGTGGGATTATAATTCAGGCTTATTCCTATGGATGATTCCCATTAAGCTTGAGCCTTTGGTAGGCTTCCTACGTATCCTATTTAAAGAAGGAATCATAGTTCACATAGTTTAATTGTTGTATTATAGATTTTACAGATTTCAGGATCACAATTAGTCTCTATTCCCATAGGAGTCACACTCGATGTAAGAAATAATAGGAAGTAGAAGATCTAGAAAACCAAAAAAATTCCATTTGTCCATAGCTGGGCATGGAAATAAATCCCAAAGGGAGAGGAATGGGTCTTTGAGTGTTCCTAACTCCTCTGAACCCATCATATTATTGGAAAAGGTTCGGGCTACTGTAGAAGGGGTTGTGGTTACGAAACATCCCTCTCTTTACTTTTCCTCGAGGAGGGAATGGTGGTGAAGGAAATAGAGGTATAGAGGAAAAATATTGCAACCTCCTACAAGAAAGGATATGGGATTACTCCTAAGGGGATGCCCTAAATTTTTTTCCCATAGCAAGGGAGGAGTATGTAATTCCATTTTGAATTTAAAAGAAAGAGTAATCCTCCCCCACCTTACTAGGAACTCGAGGATCCAGATCTCAAAGATGAGAAGAGAAGGAAATGGTTTTAACCTCTGTATCTATGATCAGGAACTCCCTGAGAATATCCTTGGGGTTGGGGTCCTCCTGACCATAGATATAAAAATCCAATTGGGCTCCAAGGATCCTGACCGTCTAGTAGGAACAGTGCAGGGATCCGCTGACCATAGAAATACAAATCCAAATGGGAGACACTCTCACTTGCCTTTTCCAATGGATTTGAAAAATAGGAGGTCTCCGTGGATGTTTTTAGTTGATTCCTCACAAACAGTTTATCCAAAGGTGGACAAGGACTTCCATGGATGTCTTTGAAGAAGGCATAAGTAATGGACCGCATGCGATAGAGGGTAGGGGTATCCAAGGAGGCTCTCACAAGGGGCGATTCACACAAGAAGGTCTGGGTGAACTAATGGTACCTCAGGTGATAGAAATCCTAGGTGACTACACTGAGGCAAGACTCTGATCAAGACTTCAATGGTCTCTATAGCTATTCCTAGAAGTGACTCATGTAGGTCCTTGATTGGAAAGGGGTGCCTCATCCTAGTATTCATTAATCATGGGGAGAGAAAGAGCCTCGTGTGGTTGTTGTTTATTTCGAACTCTATTAGGAATTTTAATTTCACTACCCCCTTTAATTCCATATCCATTAGGTTTTATGAAGCTTCCTAGATGGTTTAAGAGGGTTTGAGTGGAGGACAGGGGTGATCAGATCCTTTCTAGGCCTTCTAGGCAATTTCTTGATACAATTGAAGATCAAAGGGTCCTATTTATAATAAATTATAGGATTCTATGTGAAGGTGTCTTCTCATGTTGGTGTCATAGACAGGTCGGTCATCCAAGGTTCCACATAGGTACCATACACACCAACAGGCAAACAGGTACCCTGCATGATGCAGGTAATTTTGGGGATAATTACATGACTCACGTGGGAAAACCCACATGTATATATCATTGGGGTTGTGCCCCTACACCCTTAATTTGGATCAATGTTGGGTTGTCGTCCTGGACCTTCGGAAATATCCTTTCACTACCATCACTAACCCCATGAAAAATGGTGAGTCCCAAAATGAGTTTTTTTAGCTTCGTTGATGAAATATTGCGTTACGATAGATGGAAATCCATTATTCTTGTTTTTCTGGCATAAAGATGTATTTTTACTCAAACATAAAATTTAATGTTTAAGTGAGGTTCACATCTTCAATTCTTTGTAAAATTTAATGTACACATTACATAGTGTCAAAAAAATTCCCCCTATTTAATTACATTCTTTTGGAACAAAATAGAATCTGCTTCTAAGGTAAATATAGGTAACTCTGATGCATTCCAACATTATTTTGTGGGGTTCAGATCTACGTCAAGTGTGGAAGGATGATCTAATTTTTCCTAAACCATGGTGATAAGCAAGATGAGACTTGAATTCTATCTATAATTCCTTTTACAGGTTTTTAATATGATGAGTGTTGTCTCTTTTTGTGGGAATCTTATAGTCATGCAAGCTAGAGTAAGGATAATGGTGTTTTAGGTAGTTCAATTGACCATGAATTTTGATATGATAACCACAACAAGGATTGATGGATGGGAATGTTCCCATATTCTTCATATTCATACAAGGGGAATCTTGATCCATGGTTTTATGGTTTCTAAATCTAAAAAGATAAATATGGTAATAGAGGATGTATCTCCTGAGGAAGAAGTTACCTTTAGTTTCAAAACCTGTTATGGGGTGGTATTATGCACAACCATCTATGGAACATACCACATAGTCAATTAGTGGTATCCATTGGCTGGAAGACCTGTTAAGTGGGTGACTTACGCAATTCCAACTAGGGTGTTTACTACATTTTTAGGCAAAGGAGTTCTTAAGAATGTTGAAATTCTATTTCTCATGGGTGAAAGAATATTCTAAAGATTCATATTTCTCGATACCACAAGAGTAGGTTTTGATAAGTAAATATGTATGAGAATAATGGGATCATATGTATTTTCACATGAATTGAATGGGAAACAACTCATACAAAAAATTTGTGTGTGAACGATGTTACATTTTATATATGGTCAATGTCAAGGGATCAGGGCCCTTTATAACAAAGGGTAAGAGCATCATACAATTTAATTTTATGAGATTAAGACATTGACCAAGTAGTTTAATGCCTTATTGTGAGTAAATTATTCTATGTAGTTTAAATTCATGTCATAAGGATGTTATGCTATGTAGTTTAAATTCATACTATAAGGACATTATGAAATGTAGTTTAAAGTCATATTGTAAGGATATTATGCTATACAGTTTAGGTCATGAAAAATGATATTATTCTATGTAGTTTAATGGAAAACTATACAGAAATTATGCTATGCAGTTTAATGTCCTGCTATAAGGACATTATATACTTATAAATTAAAGTATTTATCCTTGATCAAAAGGATGATGATTTTCACATTCATGGTATTTTTTCTGGAAATGATATTCTATATTCAGGTGTGAGATGATAAAGTTTTAAGTTGAGATTTTGGGATTCTTATATCTAAATAGTGGTATGGGGAAAAGTTATTATAGTGTTATAAGAGGCATCTCTCTTGGATGAAGTTGCCTATTCTTGACAAACCCATTTTGTGAGACATTTTATGCAATGAAAACAAGGGAACATAGTACATAGTCCATAGTGGCATACTATGGAAAACAGGCTCTGAAATGTTTGAGAAACTTATTCGAATCCAACTAGGGAATATTGTAGTATCATCAGCAATGAATTCCTCAAGAATTATGATATTCCATCACAAAAATACGATGAAGGTTTATAGAGATTCAGATCTCCCCAAGAACAATGTTTGGTTTGTAGAGGAATTTACCTAAATATGGAAGGGGTATTTCAAGACATGATTTCCAAAAAAATAGTGGATTACTATCTAAATAAAGATATTACCTAATCATAGGAATTTTGGTGCCTTTTTAGGTTGTTTAAATGGAACCATAATATTTTTGAAATGATTGATTATATGCGGTCAAATGGAACAAGGTTACTATAGTATGATTTGAATATATGAAGGGGGAAAATTTAAACCACGATCATTGAGACTTTGAGATTAGGAAAGAGTATATGGGATAAATTTAAAAGGTATGACCACTGAAATTCAATCATGGGTCTCATCATATCATCATCAAATCATAAAGGGGAAGAAGATGCTTCTCCCTAGGTAAAAATTTCCTTTATTTGACAAGCCCATTATGGGGGATGTTTTATGAAAGGCCTACAAGGGCATGTACTGAATTGTCAAATAGTGGCAAGAATTGTCTTTTTAGATATTATATTTTTGAAGAACTTTTGCAATTTCAATTATGGAATATTACAACATATTCACGGAAAAGAGTTCTCAGGTATCAAAATTTTTTCTACGAGAATCTGAGGAAAGATTACGAATATGTAGAAGTGTTCATGATTATGAGTTTAAATCCTAGAATGGATATGTAAAATCACAAAAAAGTGTTTGGAATGATATTTTCCATGGATTAGAAGTCATTTGCATATATATGGATTATAAATAAAATGGGTACATCCCTATTTCATTGGTGGCTCCCCTAATTAGAGGAACCAAAATAAAATCTCCTGCATGGACTTTTTTTATATGAAATAGAGGGAATAGTTTTCTCTTCCTCATGAATGGGGCTTGGATTAAGTCTTAAGAGTCACTAAATTTATAAATAGGATAAGAATCAATCTACAGATAGTTCTTACAATAAACTTCCCCCATACTAATTTAATTCATGTGTGGAGGAAATAGTGGATTGGATATGGGTTCAGACATAAGGTGAGAACTCGTATTGGATCTCCTCATATCAATATCAATCATACATGGGAGATTAATGGCCTTTACCTGTGGTGTTGTGGCTTATACAAGGATCGAGGATCTGGATGTCACTATATATCTTATAGGTGTGTGAATTAGGAAACACGTATTTCTTGATGGACAATGTAGTTTCCTTTCACATAATGAGGACATATGGTGTGCCTCCTATGGTATTGTATCTCGGACCATTATAGCACCAATGTGAATAGATCCACCTTATTTATGAGGAGATATCTGTACAAAACATTTAACCCCATGTGATATGTTCTTGGCATGGTAAATAAGGTGTGTTAAAGGTTTCATTTACAACACAAGGGAAACACATGTGAATGATAGGGGAATGTTGGTTATGTGGTGGTCGAGCCAGGAGACTTGATTCTGGTGTCACTAATTATCTTATAGGGGTGATAATTGAGTCTTATGTAGTTCTTGAAAGATATTCTCTATTTTTCTTTTTATTTGTACATATGGAGTAGAAGAGATTTTGTTGTTTAAAAGTATCTAGACCCAAGATTGGAGATTTGGGTGTCACTTCCTATCACATTTAAGAAGGAATGAAGACAATTATAGTTCATGATGATTTTTCCCCACATCAATTGGTCTTTGATGTGGGGAAAATGACTTTTTATAATTTTTAGACTAACTGTTGGGTGTAAATCATGATTTCTAGGAATCACCACACATCTTGTTGTAATGAGAATCAATCCATAAGTATAGTAAAGGTTTTCTATGAATATCTAATTCCTGAATGGGTAAATGAAAGGGGGTTCTTTTCCAAAATAACAGTTTGACCCAGGATTATAGATCCGAGAATCAATACGTATCTCATTAAAATGAGAATCATGGCACATTTAGTTCTTGAAAATGGTTCCCCACATCAACTGGGTTCTTCCATGGGGAAGGGGGCTTCAAATATTTTCAAAAATAATATTTGTGCCCAAAACATGAGGTTAGGTATCACCATACATTTCATTTTAATGAGAACAAATCCAAACATTCTGGAAATGTTCCCTGTGAAGATCTTGTTCATACAGAGGTAAAGGGGTAATTTTCTTTCTGTTCATGGATCGCCCCATGATTGGAGATATGGGCATCACTACATATCTTACTCAAGCAAGAATCAGGCCACCCACAGTCCTTGGATGGATCTTATACTTTACATCCATATGATGAGGGCATTGATCATGCAATTTACCATCATGTAGTCAGTACATGAAAATGTTGCGACCTATACCTGTAAATATAGGACTAAATGCAATTTTGGAGTGGAAAAAATGTAAGTTGGGATTATGAAAGGGGGAAGCCTTGATTTCTTCCTCGTGTATGGAAAATAAGGAATATGAACCCACTGAGGGTTCAGAGTGATGTAATTGGGACCTATTATTATATGAAGGCCCGTTTTTAAGGGATAGTAGGGGATATCTCAACTCATGGTACACTAGGGGTTACTTAAAAACGAATGAAAATGATGTTAACCTTGTAGTTTAATGTCATGTAGTATGAAAAATGGGAGTCTTTTAGTTTATTTTCACTAGAAAAGATCACTATATCATGCAGTTCATTTTCATGTGACAAGGAAATTATGTCATGCATTTTAGTTCATGAAAAAAAGACCCACTATATAGTTTAACATATTACAACTTGTACATTTATCATATAATTAAATGAAATATTTCACCAGGATCCCTACAATGGTGGGTTCGTAGAGATTTATCCATCCATTGAGATTAAGGAATAAGTTCCATTAGAGTGGACCTTATGTACGGAGTAAGGTCCCTCCCACTCTGTATCCAGATTCAAAGTCTTATTTCATAGTATCATTAGAGTCCTAAAAAACCAAGACTCATAGAAGGAATTAATGGAGGAGACTATATTGTTAAAGTCATGTTCTACCCATTTTTGATATAGTTCCATGTGATACAAGGTATGAAATATCTTTCATCCAGTTTCTATAATTTATTTAGTCGTTTCTAGGATTGTTCATCGATATATAGATGATAAAGAATGGATGTACTGATTTATGGAATTTCAACCTCAATGGGAAGGATTTATTCTCTCCCATATACTAGTTAATATGGGGTTTCTCATGTTCGTTTATAGTTTGTAGTATAATAATCCTATAAGTCATGTAAGATCTTGTCAGTACATGACTTCTTATCATTATCCACTATTTTCCGAAGCATGTTTGATAGGGTATTGGTCAAAGCCTCTAACACTCCATTAACTGATGCATGATAGCAGGACGAATGGTTGGATTTGATATTCTTTTACTAATATGGATTTTCTACATCTGTAGAGTAGAACTTGGTTCTATTGTATTTAAATATGGTATGAGGGACACCAAATTTTCCACCAATGTTATATTTTTTTGAATCTAACAATGCTTTTGGCCCTAAATTCTATGAGGGGTTTTCCTTATCCAATTTTGCGAAAAAATCGGCAGTAATCAGGATGTATTTGAACTTCATGGACATTGATGGAAGGTATGGTCCCACTGTATCCATTCACCATATGGAAAATGGCCATGAATATTTGGACTTATGTATCAAATCAGTGGGTTGATGGATGAATCCATCATGCACCTTGTAGGATTGACATTTCTTGGTCAATTCCGTGCAATGTTGTGTCATCGAAGAGTAGAAGTATCCAAGAATTCATATTTTATCAGAAACCATATTCCATGATTGATGGGAACCAAAATATGCTATATATACTTCTTCCTTAATATCCACAACCTCTTCTCCATCGACACATTCAAGAATCACTCCATCAAATACTCTTTTGTAGAGGACTTTCTAGGGATTTTTCCATCATAAATAGTGAAATTGGTTGCTTATTGTCAGATCTGATCTCTTCAATCTCTATCCAGTGAGAGAACCCCATCGTGATTATAGTTCATGATGGGTGTCATATATCCTATGGTAGGACCATATGACTCACGAATGGGGTTTATATCATTGATCTCCTATATTCTAACTTGAATAAAATGTGATTCTATATGATGATAAGAAATAATGATGATTATTTCATCCCAATTTGGATCTGTGGGGGTTGTGGATGCATTTTACAATCAATCGGCCATAGTGTTTGGTGATAATGAGACGTGATTCAATTTTTTATCTGAGGAGAATTTTTCTTATAACCCTTATATATAGTCAAATAGGGTAATTATATCCTCTTTTCATATTATGTCCTCCTCATTTATTTTCATAATTACCCACTCTGAGTTTCCTATCACTTCTAGGTGGATTACCAGTATTTTTAATTTCTAATTACCAGTCCTCAATGAGTGTTTTATATTCCACCACAATTTTAGTAAAAACATATGATAATGGGAAGGAGAATGGAAACACTACCTTTTCTAGGGAAATAATCAAAATTCCAAACCCAACATTATAGAGTACTGGGTCTTCAATTATCTTTCTTATTGGGATCTTTAATGCACCATCAAAATAAATTTTCCACCATTAAGGATTTACTAGAATATAGAATATCTCCTCATCTAGAAATTCTATATTAAATAGTGTCCCTTTTGTATATGGGTGTTCGATAAAGAAGTCCACCATGTCTAGACCTTTCACTGATTTTTGAGGCACAAAATGTATCTCAAACTACTACAGAATAACTTCCAATCATACTAGATGTCCTATCATAATAGTATGAATGTGGATAAAATTGAAAGGGTTAAAGGGAAAAATAAGTGGATCTCATGGTGCTATAAGTAGTGCCTTAACTTCTGAATGGAAATTTTTAATGACAGGATGCCCTTCTTGATATCAGAATAATTAGTCTCAGCATCATGCATGGTTAGAATGATATAATTAAGGATGTTTTCATTCACAACATCCTTCTTTTTCACATGTAATTTTTCCAGTTACCACTCCAGGGTTGTCACATACAAACTAAGTGGAATTCATTCAATAGGTGGCATCGATACCAGTGGTCTAAAAAGTTATTTCTTGAGGGTTTCAAATACATCTTGATAGTCATTGGTACACTAATATATGATCCCCTGTATCATCATTTTTTTGAAGGGTAAACATTTTCCTACAAGGTTATCTATAAAGCACCAGATTTATGCCAAGTGTCCATGAAGTCTGGTCACTTATTTCTGGTTTTGAGGTGGTGACACACAAATCATTGCATAAATATTATTAGGATCAACTTCAATGTATTGATGATGTACAATGAATCCATGAAAGTTTCCCTGAGGATACCCCAAACACACATTTCAAGGGGTTCGTTTTCAGGTGTTTCTATTGAATCTTATTGAAGATGGCCTCTAGTTCATCAAAGTGGCCATAACATTGTCCGAATTGACCACTAAATCATCAATGTATAATTAAAAAAACATCCCCAAGAAGGGTTTAATGATGTGATTCATGGAAAATTGGTATGTTGGAATGACATTATTTAATCCAAAGGGCATTACCAAATAGAAGATTACTTATTGAGGGGATATGAAATTTGTGGGTTCTTCATCTTCTATATCCATATTTATTTGGTTGTACATTGATTATTCATCCATGAAGAAGATGTTATGATAACTTATCGTTGCATAAATCATGAGTATTGTGATTGGAAAGGAAAAATTATATTTGGGACAAATCTAGTTGTGACCTATGAAATCGATGAAAACTCTGATTTTACCATTATTTATTTTTACTTGGACAGTATCGGCTAGCCATTATGGATATTGTAAATCTTCAATGAAGTTGGAATTGGTGATCTTTTCAACTTCATCCTTAATTTTGGAGGAATGAGTCAAGTGTATCCATTTCTCTTTCAACTTATATCCCCAATGATCTTCTAGAAAATACAAGTGATGGGTGGACACTTTTGGGGTCAATTACTACCATATATGATTAATTCTAGGTGAACACATCCCAATGATTCTTCAATAAGGAGGTATAATCCTAATTTTATTCAGGAGTCATTCCACACTAATTAAAGTGGGCCATGGAACCATTTCTATACCCAGATTTATATCTCTTATTTCATCAATTGTGGTGGAGTTGCCTTCCTCAAATGATGGAGGGGAATCCCATAGATCTTACACTTCTTCCCCTTCCCCTTTATCTAGTTCTTGTGCCTTTAAATGGGGAGTAAATGACTAAACTATTTCCTCATAGGGAGGAATGGATTCAACCTTTGGACAACTAGAGGATGAGGAAATCATTTTAGGCTCACTTTTTTGCATGAATCTTTCTTGGATTCCTGATGGGTAAACAAGAGACTGATAATGAGACTCTCTATCATGTTCTATTAATGAAAAAACATCTTCCATCTAGGCGTTTGAAACAACACTTTGTTGGAGCTCAAGGGGAAGAATGGAAACATTTTCATTCAAGATTTCATTATCACTTGAAGAGTTGAAAAAATCTTCAGTTCCATTAGGCTCATCTTCCCTGATTCACATTACAGGTTTTACTAAATGAGTTCTTGGATTCAGGACCACCTATTTGATTTTATTCATGGTAAGCACAAAATATTCACTGATCTTGTTTAAGGGGTTAGTTAAGATCATCTCTAGTCCATTTGGAGAATTCATTCGAGTGACATGACCTATAATGGACTATTTTCTCCCTTGTGATAAAACCAAGAATCAACAAATTGTGTATCATAGGATTTTAACATTGCCTCATCCCAATAAAAATTTCCAATTTGAACATTGATACAATATTTGAGACATTGGTGGTATTAAGATAGAATGGACTTAGGCTGAAGTAGACAAGGACTTTCCAACATAACATTGAAAGTGGTATCATGTCAAACAACCATGATCTATGAGTCAAACAGAAGATCCTTAAACTAAGTTCTAAGTGTGATCTTGTTGAGAGGTTCTTTATCACTATTACCATAACTCTATAACATCCTAGTGGAGGGAGACAAGTGATATTCATTGAGTCCCAAATTGAAAAGTGTCAGTGTTTCCCTCGGAATCCAGGGATGACCACCTTGATGGGAGGTTCAAACATTCTGATCGGTTTCTAACGGGTTTGTTTGTAGAACCAGAAACATCCAGTGATTCGACATCCATTCAGACCTACATTCCAAAGGTAGGTGCTCATTAGTTTGTGGACTGATGAGGCTTAGGAATTTGGATTGGTCGAGGGGACGAGAGGTCGGACTGATCACACATTTTTGAGGGGAATTATTGTCTACTCCAGGACTCTCTCTATAGATCTAAGTTATGTTCGTGAATCCTTATTACATTACCAAGTATAAAATGAGCTTTCCTTCAGATCTGACAATCAATGATTAAATATATAGGAAATTTAGAGAATCTTTTGTATGTATTCGAGGTTCTTCATCGATAGAGAATCATCTGTATTTATTAGAGATTCTTGGTCAATGGTACCCTTCGACACATTTATACAGAAGTCTCTTGGTCATTATGATGACCATGCTGGTTTTAAAGCCACTCAGTGGGGCACTTGAAGTTTATTGTCATTCATAATGTCATGGATTATTTTAGAATTGGGATCTAACCTGTAGACGGGCTACCTACGTATCATTTGTTTAGAAAAGGAATCAGATCCCACGTAGATCGAGTAAGGGAGTATGATGTTTATGATTGATGGCTCAAAGAAGGATGTCACAATTACTTTTACACTCTAAGATCACGTGAGTCATGCTCGGTGTGAGAAACATGAGGTATTGGTAAAAAATAGACAATTGTTCCATGAAAGATGCAATCATAAGAAATAATGTGGGGCTTATGTATGTATGACTGCCCAGATAAATGAAGGTTAGGATTTACTTTAGGGAAGAAATCCAGGAATAGGGTCCATAAAGGTATATGTGCTTCATAGAGATTTTGAATACTCTAACATGGGGCTTACTCCTAAAAAGGAGGCCCAAATTAGGAGAAGACTTATGATTGGGTTTTACTCATGAAAAGGAATCCCAGATCAAAGGTAAATTAGGACTGTTTAAGAGAACTTAAGACTATGGCTTATTCCTGAAAAGGAGGCCCATGTTAAGAGATTTGAAAAATTAAGGGACTTGTGGTTTACTCTTGAAGAGGATTCCGATATTTGAGACTGGGGATTACTCCTGAAAAGGAGGCCCAGGTTAAGGGAATTATGGTTTTGGTCTTACTCTTGAGGAGGATGCCCAAATTAGGGGACTGGGGCTTACTCATAAGGAGGATGTCCATATTTGAGACTGGGGATTACTCCTGAAAATGAGGCCCAGGTTAGGGGAATTAAGGTTTGGGTCTTACTCCTGAGGAGGATGCCCAAATTATGGGACTGGGGCTTACTCTTAAAGGGGATGACCAGATTTGGAAACTTTAAGAATTAGGGCTTACTCCTAAATAGGATACCCATATTTGAGACTGGGGCTTACTCCTGAAAATAAAGCCTAGGTTAGGGTATCTGGGGATTATTCCTAAGGGGATTCCCAAATTAGAGGACTTATGACTGGGGATTATTCCTGAAAAGGAGACCTAGGTTAAGGATTCTCTCATCTTAATGGATGATGTTGAATGAATGAAATCTCAATCTTTAGTGACATAATGATGTGTAAATCACTAGATTTTGAGAGATATTCCAAAGAATTTATTTCATATAAGAAAGTCAAATAAAGAAATCATGCCATAAATGACTTTGAAGAGTGTCTTGAAGACAGAATCTTGAATAGGAAAGGTGTAATGGCTTAAGAGGGGTGAAATGGGAAAGAAAGGCACCCAAAAAGGTAGGGACGCGCAAGTCCTGGTAGGCGCGCAGGTACTGCGTGGGCGCGCATGTCCTGGTCGTGCAGGTATGCCTGCGCGACACATGGTGTACTTGCACGACGGTTAACCAGCAGGTTAATACTTGAGGGACTCTTCATTAAAGCCTTTAGAATCCTCTTGAGTTTCTTCTAGAAGAGGGGAGCGCAAGATCTATTGAAGGAGTAAGGAGGCACACAAGTGTGGCCCTTTTCCCTTAAGGGCTGGCCACTCAGGTGCACAAGTGTTGATGAGTTTCAACACTTAGGCATTTCTCCCCCTCTTTAGATCTTCCGTTCTAGGTAAGAAATTACCTTAGAAGTGTTTCAGAAACATTGAGAAGAGACTAGGGTGCCGGGAGCTCAAATCTGAGTTTCTGAAAAAACATCCCCCCCTCAAATGGGGGGCCCACAGGGTCTATTTATTGGTAGGAGAAGACCCCGGGCGGTTACCACTTAGGTCGCGCAAGTCACTTGCGTGGCCAAAATGCGTCGCGGAAGTGGACTTGCGCGACTATGAGGAAACTTGTGTGGCTTATGGGCAATCTTTTCCTTGTTCATCCCTTTGTCGATTTTTGATATTTTCTTCAAAGGATGAATCAATTTGTGCTAAGTCATTTCCCTTTTCCTATTTTTATATTCTGTGACGAAAGGAGCGTCAAAAAAAGTCCCCCCTCAGAGTTGCATCCAAAATAAATGAGGATTTGACTCTGAGGAAATCTAAGACATCCAAAGGAAATGTGGCGCGCAAGTCGTGATGGTGTAGAGGGCGGCGCTCAAGTTCTCATCGGGCAGGGCCTGGGCGCACTGGGTGTAGGCGTGAAGATAGGCAACCTTGATCGTGCAGGGTACGACGCGCAGGGTCTCGGCCGCGTCTATAAATAGAGGGCCTCACTTCCGTACAAGCATATGGATTTGCGGATTCCAAACCTTCGATCTCTCGCCGCGCAGGTCTCCCTAGCCGCGCATGTTGCTCTGTTTTCCATTGTTTCTTTGCTATCGTGCTGCTATATAGGTATTTGTACTTACTCGGTTTAAACTTGCGTGACAAAAACACGCGTGACACATTTAACACTTGTGCGGCACATCCATACTTGCGCGCCTTAATGCCTTAGCAATTTTTCCGAATTTCATTCACAATGTTTATGAAAAATAAACCCATTTAATAGTTAGTTTATTCAACTTTTGTGCAGAATCAATGGCTCCCAAGGTAATTAAAACAGCTGATGAACTGGCTAGAAAGCGGATTGATGATATGATGAACTTCATTGGCCATGATTACTATGATATTTGTGACAGCACTCTCCCAAATTTGGCTAAGTACTTGAAGAAATATCATCATAATTTCCCACAGAGCATCTACCTGCCTCTATATGGTCATGGTCATCTACAAGGAGTCAATGTTCCAGATGCAATGAACTATACACCTAAAGTTCATCTGCACTGCTACACCTTCATTTCGGTTATGCTGTGCATTAAGAGCAACAACAATGGTGTGAACTTTCAAATTCTTCCTCCATGTCATTTCCATGTAGATATGAAAATGGAAAACCCATGGGCTGAAATGTTTTCCACTGACGGTTGGTGGAGAGAAGAAAAACATGGTATTAGAGAAATATCTAACAAGATTACTCTCTCCAAATGGCTCTTTACTTCCAATGATCCATTCTCAAATCCATGTATCCATCTTCCAAGTCTCTTGGACAGAAACGGAATCACTGTTTGATCAGCATAAAATTTTCTAAAACCGCACTCAAGAACATCCTTTTACAATTGTTCCAAGAAGAGCTGCTATTAATGCATCTCTTATTTTATCCAGTTGAATGAATGAATTCCAGGTGGTTGCTGATGAAGCTTGGGATGCCTTAAATCAAATTAAGAGTTATGTTAAAAGCCTTTTTAATTCATGAAAAAGAGAAGAGACTCCAGTCTGTGGATGTCCTTATAACTATTGTGCATCAATGAAAAACACTTTCACCTTCACTCATTTGTACCTACATTCTCTTTTTCTACATGATTTAGATTTTACCTAAGCCAATGGGCCTAGTAAGCATAGTTTTATTTTTACTAGGATTAATGTAAATAACCCCACAAACTTCGAACCTTTTAATTGCTCAATGTTACCTAAATCATACAAAAAATGTATGTTTAGTGAGCGGGGAACTTGACTTTTATTCAGAGATCCCCCGTCTTTTGTGGGAAGTTTGAAGTCATGCACGTCGGACATAAAAAAGGCTAATGTTTAAGGTCGAAATAGCATTGACCGAAATGGATTAGAATTGACCCAATTCCTTGAAAATTCATCTGAAAACATATTACCATACTCAAGTATGAGGGAAAAATATGTAATCTATGACTTAAGAATATTTGAATCTGAGGAATGATATGAAAAAGAGATAAAAGTCATTAGAAGAAGTAGTATCCAAGAATTAAGTTGCCATTATTTAACAAACCCGTTAGGGGGTTGAGTTATGTAGGGCCACCTAAGGGCATTGGCTGCATAGTTAAATAAAATTGTATCTTTTGGCTAACAAGTCTGTTATGTATACTGTTTATGCAAGGACACCTATGGGCACGTGCTGCATAGTTAGGAAAAAGAACTCTCAGAAATTTACATTCCTAGTGCTAAAAGCCAGTGAAAGTTTATGGAGATTCAAATCTTCCAAAGTATAGAGTTCGTTGTATGGAAAGAGGTACTTGAATATGGAGAAAATATTTCCAAAAAACATTATCGAAGAACTGGATGAATATCACTCCTACAAAGGTCTGACCCAAATGTAGGGAAGGAGAATATAAACCATAGACTTGAATACTTTCAGATCATGAAAAAGAATTTGGGACAAATATGTTAAGGATGGCTATTTTTGCGGGTCCCTACATACTGTCATTTAAGAAAAATAAGTACAAAAGAGGAATTATTCCCAATAATGAATTTACCACTATCCAACAAACCTATTAGGGGGTTGAATTATGTAGGGCCGCCTAAGGGCATTGGCTGCATAGTCAAATAATAGTATCTTTTGGCTAAGAAGTCTATTATGTAGACTGTTTATGCAAGCCCGCCTTTGGGAACGTGCTGCATAGTCAGACAAAAAAACTCTCAGAAGTTCGACATTGTTGTGACTAGAAGTCATGAAAAGGGTTATAAGGATCTAAAAAATATTTAAGGTTAGGATTATGACACATAAAGATGGGTATTGTTCAATTTATACAGCGATACATAGATCAATGATAACCATAATCATGTTTTGGCTGGGTCCTGAATTGAAATGTTGGACTTCACTACGTATCCCATAAGGATGAGAATAAATCCATACATAGTTCTTAAACTACAGTTTAATGTCGTGTGGGAAAAAGGATTAGGGATCTTAGTTTAGGGTCATAGAGCTTGGACCATTGTAATAAATACACAGTGTGTGTTTTGATGGGGACTTTTCAACGAAGGGACTGAAAAATGGAATTTGGGGTTAGGCCCAAAGACTTGGGGTTGGATTCGAGGTACACTCGAACGTTCCTACATATCCCATAAGGATGGGAATCAAGCCCACGTAGTTCTAGAAATACCTGCTGTAAAAATTTGGTTCGTACATGTAAAGGGTGAAAGGGGACTTTAGTGCAATGATGGTTTAACCCAAGATAAATGGTTCGGGCATTGACATGTATGCACGTAGTCTTTGAAATAAAACATGATTGAAAAATCAATGAAAATAATGATTCCCTCTCAGGTGAGTGTATCAAAGAAATTTGTAGTTTTATGTCATACTGGACAAAAGTGTTGTATAGTTTAACGTCGTATAACAAGAACGAAAGTGAACCAATGTAAATATATTGATTCTAAGGGAGGCTTCATGAATTATCATCGTATGAGATGGAGATGAACCGACGTGAAGAGATTGGTTTTGGGCTTGAACCTTGGGAGGCTGCCTACATACCCAGCCTAGAAGGCAAGGATCAAAGTCTGTATAGTTCAATTAAAGAATGAATTAATGATCAAGTTGTTCTTGGGGACAATGACCTAAAAAAAATAATGGTAGGACATACACATGGTTAGCGGCCCAGAGAGAGTGTTATGGTTGAGGTTTACTCTAAGCTCATGTGAGTCATACTCGGTGTGAGAAACAAGAGGTAATAACAACCTTAATGATGCATAGTTTAATGTCATGTAGGACATATAAAGGGACTATGCAGTTTAAAGTCTTGCAGTTAGGACTATTGGTGCTGCACAGCTTAGTGTCATGTAGCAGGGACAAAATACTGTTTAATGTCATGTAGCAAATATCAAGGGCTTTCTGTACAGTTTAGCGTCATGTAGTTAGGACGATGGGGACAATAGAGTTTAACGTCATGTTGGACGAAAGGGGGGGACTGTGCAGTTTAATGTCATTCAGTGAGGACAAAAGAGTGCACTATTTTAACGTCATGTTGGATGCATTGGGGAATTTTTTTTTCACAGTTTAACGTCTTGTTGGACGTAAGGAACTCAAAAATAGTTTACGGCCATATGCATGGACCGTTGATGATGCAGTTTAAGGTTATACAAGACCATTGATGCAGTTTAAGGTCATACAGGACCATTGATGTAGTTTAAGGTCATACAAGACCATTTAATGAACTTTTTCACAGTTTAGCGTCATGTGGGATGAAAGTACAAATATTTTAAGGTCATATGTATGGATAGTTGCTGTATAGTTTAACGTCATATATAAAAGACGATAAAAAAGGTACTATGCAGTTTATACAAAATACTTCTTCAAAAATCTGGCATTGGTTGGAGTAGTGAAGAGTTCTCCATCCATTGAGATTAATGAATAAGCTCCATTGGAGTAGACACTATGTATTGAATAAGTCCCTTCCCATTTTGGCTCAAGATTGGGAGGTTTATTTCTTGGTATCATTGGAGTTCTAAGAACTAATACCAATTCTCCCTGAGTGAATGAACAAAGATGAACTTTTTTGTTAAAAGCTCGTGTTATTCGATTCTGATAGACTTCCAAGTGGTGAAAAGTGCACAATAATTTCTCATCTAATCGTTCCAATTCATTCAATCACTTTTGAGATTGTTCAACTGTAGATGATTGATCATAAATGGAAACTCTAAGTGAGGGTAGTTTAACTTCAATGGGCAAGATGGCTTCCGTTCCATATACAAATGAATATGGAGTTGACCGAGTTGCAGTGCGGGTGGTAGTCTGATAAGCCCATAAAGCATGAAAGAGATTATCAGGACATGACCTCTTATCTTTATCCACCATTTTTTGCAGTATATTTGAAAGAGTCTTGTTAAAGGCTTCTATCTGGACGTTGGCCGCTGCATGATACCAAGATGAATGGTTAGATTTGATGTTGTATTTTTGATACAACTTATTCATCTCGGATGAATAGAAATTGGTTCCATTGTCCGTCAATATGGTATGAGGGACACCAAATCTGGTAATGATGTTAGACTTGATGAAGCTAAAAAGGCATTTAGAACTGACTTCCTTGAGAGGTATTTCCTCTGCTCATTTGGAAAAGAAGTCAGTAGTAGTAAGAATATACATAAACTGCTTGGTCGTAGCCGAAGGGTAAGGTCCCACCACATCCATTCCCCATGTTGCAAATCGCCATGAGTATTTAGCTGTATGAAGCAACTATAGAGGCTGATGAATGAAGTTGGCATGTACTTGGCATGAATGATAGTTCTTTGTGAAATTGATACAATATCGTATCATTGAAGTCCAAAAGTATCCAAGCCTTTGAATCTCATCAGACAGTCTATGTCCAGACTGGTGGGCACCACAGACTCCTGCATGCACTTCTTTCATGACAGCCATTGTCTCTTCACCATCAATGCATCTGAAGAGAACTCCATCAAAACCACGTTTGTAGAGAATTTTCTCTAGGTGATCTGGGCTATCATAAAGAGTAAAATTAACCACAAGTCGCCAGATTTGTTCTTTCTCAGCTCTATCAGGTGGAAGTGTTCCATTTTGAAGGTATTCCCTGATAGGTGACATCTATCCTATAGTATGACCATACGATTTAGGAATGGGACAAATTTTGTTAATTTCCTCTATTCTGATTCGAACATAAGGTGAAATTGCACGACGGTGGGCAATACTGATGGTTGTCTCGCCCTGATTTGGATCTGCCAGAGCTGTGGCTATATTAGCCAATGCATCAGCTTGATCATTTTGTGATCTTGTGACATAAGAAAACGTCGGTTCCAAATGGAATTCCACCATTAACTCTCTGAAGTAATCATACAAAGGGATTAGTTCTTCTTTTCTGATGGCATAATCCCCATTAACTTGATTGATTACCTGGTCTGAATCACCTTTCACCTTTATGTGATTCACTTGTGCTTGATGTGCTAATTCCAAACCTACGATGAGAGCTTGGTATTCTGCTTCATTATTGGTACCACCTTCCCACAATAAGAAGGAATAAGGTAACACTACCTTTTCTGGAGAAATGAGCACAATTCCTAAGCCAACTTTGTTGAATTTAGGATTTTCCATTTTCCTCCCTGTTGGACTTCTGGAAGCACCATCAAAATACATTTCCCATGCCTGAGGACTTTATTGAACAGAGAATACTTCCTCATCAGGGAGTCCAATATCTGAAGATGTGTCTTCCACTGAAGGGTGTTCAACTAGGAAATAATCCAGAGCTTGGCCCTTTATTGCCTTTTGAGACACATACTAAATGTCGAATTGCTGCAAAATAACTGCCCACCTTGCCAGATGTCCTGTAAGCATTGGACGACTTAGGATAAATTTGAGCGGGTTATTGCGAGATACCAATTAGACCTCGTGATGTTATAGGTAGTGTCTCATCTTCTGAACTGCAAATATTAATGCAAGGAAGCACTTCTCAATACTTGAATACCAGGTTTCTGCTTCAAGCATGGTTCGACTGAGATAGTAGAGACTGTTTTCATTCCCATCATCATTCTTTTGAGCTAGAAATGCACCCAATGATCTCTCTAGAGCAGTCACATAGAAGATAAGTGGTCTTCCTTCAACAGGTGACATGAGTACTGGTGGAATCAAGAGGTATTTCTTGAGAATATCGAATGCTTCTTGACATTCTTCAGTCCACTAGTAAGTGACTCCCTTCTTCATAAATTTGGTGAAGGGTAAACTTTTTCCTGCTAAATTGGCGATGAAATGCCGAATATAGGCTAAGGGTCCTTGAATTCCTCTTAATTATTTCAAATTTTGAGGAGGTGACATACCAAGTATTGACTTTGTCTTCTCAGGATCAACTTCAATACCATTATGGCGTACAAAAAAGCGGAGAAATTTTCCTGAGGTTACCCCAAAAGCACATTTTAAGGGGTTCATCTTCAAATTATGTTGTCGAAGCTTGCAGAATATGACTTCCAAATCATCCAACTGATTAGAAGATTGTTTGAATTTAACTACCAAATCGTCTACATAGCATTCAACAAACTTCCCTAAGAAGGGTTTGAAGATAAGATGCATGGCACGCTGATAAGTTTCACCTGCATTCTTTAAGCCAAAGGGCATTACCCGGTAGCAAAACACACCCTGAGGGGGTCTGAAGGATATAGATTCCTCGTCTTCTAGGGCCATTCAGATCTGATTATATCCAGAATATCCATCCATGAAGAAAAGTGCTTCATAGCAAGATGTTGCATCAATTAGAAGTTCTGTAATCAGAACTGGGAAATCATCCTTAGGACCATGCCGATTAAGATCTCTGAAATCGATGCAAACCCTAATTTTTCCGTTCATTTTCTTTAGAGGGAAAATATTATCCAACCATTTGGGATATTGAACTTCTCTGACGAAGTTAGCTTTGATAAGCTTATCTGCTTCAGCTTTAATTTTGGAAGCATAAGTTGGGTGTGTTCTTCTCGCGGCTTGCTTAAATCCTCGATGTTCTTCTGGTAAACCCAAATGATGAGTAGGAACATCAGGATCAAGCCCGGGAATTTCTTTATAGTTCCATGAAAATATATCTTTATTTTTCTTTATAAAAGACATATACATCTCTTGCTCTTCAAGAGTCATGGTCGCACTGATTAAAGTGGGGTGCAGATCTCCTTTTGTACCCAGATTTATTTCTTGGAGTTCATCCAGAGTGGTAGAGATACCCTCTTCAAATGCTGGAGGAGCATCTCTGAGATCTTCATCTTCTTTTTCATCATGTGTTATTTCTTCCATTTCTACTTTCATAGTAGATGATAAAGTAGAATTCTCATGATCTGAAGAGATGTCAAAATTTGCATATTTTGAATAAGAAGCTTCCATTTCCAACCCGATTGATGATGAAGGGTCTTCTTTGGGAAATATAGCGGAGGTGATGGATTGAGAATCGACATAATTGTTCACCTCAGATGTTGCTATAACTTCATCTGGCCTAATTGGCAAAGCATAGACTTGTTGGATTTTAGCATATGAAATGAAGACGTCACCATTTGTGCTTTCATCACTGCTTGGTAGATTACCAATTTCTCCCATGTTGTCTGGCTCGATTACCGTAATTGACATTATGAATCTTTCCATAAGAGTATTTTAACTTGGGTCTATCTTATCAATTTGACTGATATTCAACACATAATCAGTAATCACATGTGTAAATGGATTTACTGGAATTTTTTTCAAACCACATGGAGCATTAACTTTGGTAATCTCCTTTGTTATGGATTTCTCCCTTTGCTTCATGTGATAGAATTCCGTCTCAATGTATTGAGACTCACTTGTCTTGAAAGGGGCCTTATCACCATAAAATGTCCCAACTTGACCATCGAAATAGTATTTGAGACATTGATGGTATGATGAAGGGATAGCCGCATGTTGATGTAGCCAGGGTCTTCCAAGAAAAATGTTGAAGGATGAGTCTTGATTAACAACCATGAAATCTGAATTGGATAAAAGATCTCCAAACTGAGTTCTGAGTGTAACTTCACCCAGTGGTTCTTGTTCATTTTTATCATATCCCTGTAGCATCATGGTGTATGGAGATAAATAAGATTCTGTGAGGCCCAATAGACGAAGTGTATAAATGGGCATGAGGTTTACTCCTGAACCATTGTCAATGAAATCTCTTTGAACATCCATTCCATTGACCTTTCCAGACAAGTAAAATGGTCTAATATGTCCATGAACAACATCATCTTCATCTTCATCAGTAAGGGATATTATTGCATGGCATTCTGCAGGATTATTCTCTATGTGATAGACTTCAGCTGCAGCAATTTCAGTTTCAAACTCCTGAGGACTTGACAAAGCCTCGATGAGTGCTTCCCGAAGATCTTTTGACAGATTCATAGCATCCAGAATTGATATCTTGTCTGGTACTTGGGCCATGTGTTTCAATATATCATACTTTTGATCCAGAGTTCTACGTTTCCCAATAGGAATATATGGTTTAGCAGGTACCTTGGAAGCAGATGCTTTGGAAGTTGACGCATCTTGTATTGGGATAGGAGTTGGCAATATTCCTAGTTTTGGAAGATTAGACTGATTAGATCCATTTACTTGCTGAGAGGAAGAAGATGGAACCATCAACCGGTATTCCAAAATAACTGTTCCAGGACTGAATTTGCTATTGGTAGAAGAACTTGCTTGTTCTTGCTGAGCTCGCTGAAGGGCTCTACCACGAGTTTCTGCTGCGTACATAGTTCTAGCAGGGGTAGAATTGGAATAGTGGCTTCTAAAAGATCCATGTCTTCCCCTGTATTCTGAGCCCCGGGAACTTCCTCTGATTCCTATGTTTGACACAGGGAATTAAGGCTCATTGAAATTGAAACTGCGACTGGCATATGGATCTGTTAATTGAATCATATTAACATACCCAAAGATTAACTCTTCATCTGATAAAGACTCTGCCTGATTAGCCTGTTTAGGCTTTTCCGTTTGGTGGGGCGGTGCCTGTGGCATTGAAGTATATGGCATGAAGTCCGCCAAAGTCAAAGACAACTTAGTCTTTGACACATACTCATCTTCTTCTGATTCTTTTTCTTTCTTTGAATCATGCCGTTTCTTTGAGGGATTTCCCTCTAACGAAGATGGTTTTTCCGCAACATTCATAGCAGAAGACACAATTGGTTTCCTTAATTTTGTTCCCAAAATAGAATGAGTTTGATTGATTGTCTTTCTGACAATCCAATCATCATACTTTTGTGCATTTTTTCTTTGGACTTCCTACCATTCATCTTCCTCCTCTGGAACTGTAGCTGTGACACATGCTACCTGGGCTGAGGAGCCTTTTAATGTGACCTGTCTTGAGTCGACCATCTTTTGGAGGAGGTATTTGAAGACAAAACACTCTTGGATGGGATGCCCCAACATTTGATGAAAAGGGCAATAATTAAGAGGGTCTTCATCTCTTTTTTGTTTGGCCTCTTGGGTATTGGAAATTGAAACAAATTTTTTTCCAGGGTAGAAATGAAATAACCAGGAACTTGTTCATTTCAGAAAGAGTATATTTTTCTCTTCAGATCCTCAAATTGTTTACGTCTTTGATCTTTTTGATCATCTGGACGAAAAGGCCGTTGTTTTTGGTGCTCAGAAGGTGGAGCCCTTCGAGAAGATGAAGGTTTTGAGATAGAAATAGGTACAGGTGCTTGTTTAAGCATAACTGTAGTAGTTTCTGCTTTACCCATTCTCCTTCTTGGAGCTGATGGAATTACACGAGATTTAGCCTTAGCCTGTATAAGGGAATCTTCAATCTTCTGAGCGATTGAAGTAAGGTCGCGAAACCCTCCTGTGTATTTCACAGGGATTAACGGCGTGCGTAATTCGTCAGGCAGATTTTCCACATAGATTGGCAATAATTCTTCTTGAGGGATTTCTAAACTCAAGGAATATGTTAATCCCTTCCATCGAGCAATGAAATCATAGACCCTTTCATTCTCCCTTTTCTTACAGTTTGTAAGATCAAAAACTGTTGTCTTTGGAAAAGTTGAGCTGAACTGAAGGAGGAATTTTTGGCAAAGATCCCCCCATCCAATAATTGACTGGGATTGTAAGCTTGTATACCAAAAAAAGCTGGTCCTTGCAAGGTTCGCACGAAGCATCTGAGTTTCACTACTTCTTGCTGCTCTGATGTTCCCATCATAGGATCGCAACAAGACACGTAATGGGTCAAATGTTGTTCGAGATTGCCTGATCCATTGAAAATAGGGAATAAAGGGTTCCCAAAACTGGATGGAGGAGAAATTAAATCTACCCATTCATGGTAAACATTATTTTCTGGTTGAACTTGCGCACGCTTCCCTTCTATAGTTTCTAACCGAGCTGTTAATGACTCAATAGTAGTTATTATCTTTTGAGAAACATCCGGTTGAACTTGGACATGGGTAGGTGAAATGACTGGAGCTTGGACAGATGTGGCGATTGGTGCTCCAACTGATGGTAGCACTGCCAACTGTTATTGCAAATGACCTGTATGATTAGACCTGTGAGGGTGTACTGATAGAGGAGGATATTCTTGATCCATCTCAGTAGCTGCAACAAATTTCATTGGCTGACTGACTCCAGCATGCTTAAGAAGAAGACTACTCTGAAGTAGTTCTGCATTCAACATTCTCAATTCATTCATTTCTTCCTCCTATTGTGCAAACCACTTCTCTAGTGAGAGAGATTGACCTTCTCCAGAGGAAGGATATGTAACTTGGTTTTTTCCCTTCCATTTTTTAGATCCTTTTCGGAGAGGGGGAAGTGGGATACTCGAAGGATTACATAAGTTCTGAGTAATTCTTTGACTTCGTGTACGCACACCTTCTTCATTTGTGTCAGTGCGTACATCTTCTTGAGTAGGAACCTCTTCATCTCAGTCCCCTGAGTGAGCCTGATCTGGTGGATCAGCAACAACAGCATTGATGACATTAATCAATGCATAACTAATCGCAATCCTTCTATCAGCATTTCTATGATATTGTCTTCTTCTATGTCTTTGATGAGACATTGACTTTTTTTTGATTCAATCCCTCAGGAACTTCTTGATGAATCGTAATTTGGAGAGAATCTCCTAATAATTTGGCTCTTCCTTCTTCTTGAGGTTTCTTCCCCAATAGAGAAATGACCGACTTTCTCTGAGGAGGGGATTGATGATTTGAAAATGTCCCTAGTCCAGTGGACTAGGGTTGTTCCTCTTGTTCTCGATCAACTCCCTGAATACTTTTTGTTGATTCCGAGGGTTGGTTTAAAAGATTCCCTATTCTGGCGAGCAGGGGTGGTTCTTGACATACTATGTCTGAGACATTCTTGAAAGTCCTCCTGATCTTGCGAACCTTAGTCCGGAAATTAGCTGGATGCATTAATCTATATCCGCTTTTATCACCCGGTTCAAAAGACTGTTGGATGATTTTAGACACTTCTGTCACTTAGTGACGTGCTTTCTACAAACAAGAGGCATGTTCAATATTCTCATTTGCATGATGCAAGAGTAATTCGACAACTTGTTCTCTGTATTCTTAATTTTGAGAGGAACTAGTTGAAGCCTATTCTTGGGAAATATTTTGATTACAAACAAAGCCCATTTACTGTGGCCGACCATGGTCAATAACATTGCATGAGACTATTTTCGGTGGGCTTTGCTGACTGGAGAGCACCATGAAATGCAGTGCTCCATGAACACCCCATCGTCTGACCCGAATACCAGATGGGGAATTGGAAATTAACTGACGCAATCTTCTTAGTGTGCCAGAGCATGAACGTTGAAGGGCTCTCTGCTTCTTTTTAGCCTTCGGATATCGAGAGACTGATAGAGATGCCAAATCAATCTGACGTTGTAACCCTTCTATTATCTTAAGATGATTTTCATATTCATCATACGATAATACTTTCTTTTTCAACTGACAAAGTGTTTTCCATATGTTGAGACGAATATCATGAATTTCATCTTCCGTCAACATTTCTTGAATGTTATATTAAGAGTCAGCCAGAGGCCAAAACATAACTGGCACTTCACCATTTTCCAGTTGTTTTCTCATATTCAGCATTTCCTCTTTATCATTTGATGAATATTCTTCTACCTGATTTGACCAGAGTTGGTGTTTTCTTGTTTCTTCATTGGATTCAACTGGATTGGTAGAGAAATAATTGATCAAAGTAGAAGATGCATGCCTTAGGGGTGGTTCGGAGAATGACCTACACCCTGGGATATCTTCTGATTGAGAAAGTATTTCACCTGCTAGCGATAAAGCTTCAAACATGACTGGTTTCTCATTTGCAAGTGCCTCAAGATAAGAGGGATTTCTCGGCACTACATTGTCCACTTGAGCATTTTTCGGGCAATGTGAATCACTACTGTGGAGAGGACTTTCGCAGCGAAATTCATCATCATGGGGAGGACCACCATAATGGGTTACATCAAAAGATGAGATCTCTTGCTCCTTGGTCTTCTGACCACACAGAGGGTTCCTGTGGCTCTCATCTGAAGATGAAACTTCGAGATCGACCGAATTGTCATGAAGCAAGCCTTCATGAGGAAGTGTCTATTGAAGACCTTCAGAATTGATGTTCCCACTATTGGGAACTGAGGGAGTAGAATCTTGAATTCCAACAGATAATTGTCTGAGGGCTTCAAGAACTCCATCATCGAGCAAGGCCTTGTTACAGATTGGCACTTGATCTCCTGACTGTACTGGGCGGGTCTTTTTCTTAGATGCCTTCTTACTCGCCTTGGTAACCACTTGTTGATGAATGTGGCTGCTTTGAGTAGGTATATGTACCTGATCAGGAAAGATGGCTAGGTTAGGATGATGATCTCCTCTCAAATCAAGTGTATGTTCCTGACTTTGTTGTCCGTATGATATGGGGGAGTATGCCCCACAACCCTCTTGGACTGGAATAGATGTGTGTGTCTGTTCCGGAGTGAATTGTTGATGTATCACTCCACTGGTTGGGATAGATTTATGTGTCTTTCACTGCGATGCCACTGAAGTTGTTATAATATCCTGGAAGGCATCTAGAATATGAGCAGAGATCTGCTTCTGCTCTTTCACCATTGATAGAATATTCTTGGTGACTTCAGCTGCCAGAACGGGAATATACGTCCATTCCGAGCTTAGAGCAGGTGTATGTGCCTGCTCCTGTCCTTCTTTTCCTGTTAGTGAATCCTGATAGTACTCAAGTGTGGGGGTAGAGAGTTGAGTCTGCCTCTTATTTGTTGTCGGGGCTTTCCGACTAACTTCTCTGAATGCTACCAAGCGAGACTATTGGTAGTCTTGATTAATACTAGCAGGTGTATGTTCCTGGTGATTGCACTTCGCCAAAAGTGGTTGACGAGGTCCATTATATATAGTCAGACAAGCCTGCTAACTAGCTGATGATGTATAAACAGGTGTATGTTCCTGCCTATAGTACTCCGCTGGAATTGCCAGGCGGGATTCGCATGATGCTGCCAGATGAGTCTACTGGACAGTGGGTTTAAAATGGGTAGGTGTATGTGCCTGCTCATTGCTTGCCACCAAGTGAGGTTGGTGGACTTCTCCGGAGATGGAAGAGACGAGAACCTGCTCACTGTTGACCGGATTCCGCCTCTGGTGGTTGGTCTTGCTTTCTCGGGTTCGAGGAACCTGAGCCGAATGCCTGTAGTCGGTACCCTCATCATGTTGAGGGTGCACTGCCGCACGAGTCTGGCGGCGATTTTTGGTGGGATTCCTCAGGAAGGACTCCTGTCTATTTGAATTAAAGTCCTGAGGGACCTGCTCATTCACCTCACCAGAATAAGGGAGCGAATGGTGACTGCGTTACGGGGATAACGACCCGAAACGGTTGGAGATGGTAGTCAGCACTGCCTGCTTCTTGATCACTGGTCATCGTTGTTCGGACGACCGATATGAGTTGTTTACTTGGAGGGCTTGTCGGGTAGCCTCCAGAGTTGGGATGGTACCGTGTTGATGGTACTCCTTAACCAGTGTGTTTGATACCCAATGTTGAAGATGCTGAGTAGGTGATATCGTCCTAAGAGCGGACGACGATCCAGTAGGAGTAACAGTAGTGGCATTTGCAGCAGCAGTATTCACAGGTGTGAACTTGAGAGCAGCTATTCAAGAAATGCTGAAGATCTTGGAAAAAGAGTGTATGTTTGATATAACAGATGTAATCAAGATAAATTTAGCCAATACATCTTTTGGATGAGCACATATGTCAATGATTGTTTTTTTGGCCCTCTCATTGAGTTTTAAATAGGGGCCTAACAAATAGGTAAAACATCATTTTAACTTGGTTAAGGATTCACGTCAGGTTCACCATTTTTGTTTCCCTTAGAATCCAGGGATGACCGCCTTTATGGGAGGTTCAAACATTCTGATCGGTTTCTAACAGGTTTTTTCGTAGAACCGGAAACATCCAATGATTCCACATCCATTCGGACCTACTTTCCAAAGGTAGGTGCTCATTAGTTTGTGGACTGATGAGGCTTAGGAATTTACATTGGTCGAGAGGATGGGAGGTCGGACTCATCACACCTTTTTTAGGGGAATTATTGTCTACTCCGGGACTCTCTTTATAGATCTAAGTTATGTTCGTGAATCTATATTACATTACCAAGTATAAAATTATATTTCCTTCAGATCTGACAATCAATGATTAAATATGTAGGAAATTTAGAGAATCTTTTGTATGTATTCATGGTTCTTCAGTGATACAGAATCATCTGTATTAATTAGAGATTCTTGGTCAATGGTACCCTTTGACACATTTAAACAGAAGTTGCTTGGTCATTATGATGACCATGTTGGTTTTAAAGCCACTTAGTGGGGCACTTAAATTTATTGTCATTCATAAGGACATGGATTATTTTAGAATTGGGAACGAACCCATAGACGGGCTACCTACATATCCTTTTTTTAGAAAAGGAATCAGAACCCACATAGTTCGAGTAAGGGAGTATGATGTTTATGATTAATGGCTCAAATAATAATGTCACAATTACTTTTAAACTCTAAGCTCACGTGAGTCATGCTCGGTGTGAGAAACAAGAGGTATTGGTAAAAAATAGACAATCGTGCCATGAAAGATGCAATCATAAGAAATAATGTGGGGCTTATGTATGTATGACTGCCCAGATTAATGAAGGTTAGGATTTACTTTAGGGAATAAATCCAGGAACAGGGTCCATAAAGGTATATGTGCTTCATGGAGATTTTGAATACTCTAACTTGGGGATTACTCCTGAAAAGGAGGCTCAAATTAGTAGAATACTTATGATTGGGTTTTACTCCTGAAAAGGAATCCCAGATCAAAGGTAAATTAGGATTGGTTAAGAGAAATTAAGACTATGGCTTATTCTTGAAAAGGTGGCCCAGGTTAAGAGATTTGAAAAATTAAGGGACTTGGGGTTTACTCTTGAAGAGGATGCACATATTTGAGACTGGGGACTACTAATGAAAAGGAGGCCCAGGTTAAAGGAATTAAGGTTTGGGGATTACTCCTGAGGAGGATGCCCAAATTAGGGGACTGGGGCTTACTCCTAAGGAGGATGCCCATATTTGAGACTAGGGATTACTCCTAAAAAGGAGGCCTAGGTTAAGGGAATTAAGGTTTGGGGCTTACTCCTGAGGAGGATGCCCAAATTAGGGGACTGGGGCTTAATCCTAAGGAGGATGCCCAGATTTGGAAACTTTAAGAATTGGGGCTTACTCCTAAGGAGGATTCCCATATTTGAGACTGGGGCTTACTCCTGAAAAGGAAGCCCAGGTTAGGGTATCTGGGGCTTATTCCTAAGAGGATTCCCAAATTAGAGGACTTATGACCGTGGATTATTCCTTAAAATAAGGCTCAGGTTAAGGATTCTCTCATCTTAAAGGATGAGGTTGAATGAATTCAATCTCAATCTTTAGTGACATAAAGATGTGTAAATCACTAGGTTTTGAGAGATATTCCACAGAATTCCTTTCAGATAAGGAAGTCAAATCAAGAAATCATGCCATAAATGGCTTTGAAGAGTGTCTTGAAGACTAAATCTTGAATAGGAAATGTGTAATGGCTTAAGAGTGGTGAAATGGGCAAGAAAGGAACCCAAAAAAGGAAGGGCACACAAGTCCTGGAAGGCGCGCATGTACTGCGTGGGCGCGCAAGTACTGGTCGCGTAGGTATGCCTGCGCGACACATGGTGTACTTGCGCGACGGTTAACCAGCAGGGTAATACTTGAGTGACTCTTCATTAAAGCCTTTAGAATCCTCTTGAGGTTCTTCTAGAAGAGGGGCACGCAAGATCTATTGAAGGAGTAATGCGGCGCACAAGTGTGTCCCTTTTCCCTTAAGGGTTGGCCACTCAGGCGCGCAAGTGTTGATGAGTTTCAACACTTAGGCTTTTCTCCACCTCTTTAGATCTTCCGTTCTAGGTAAGAAATTACCCTAGAAGTGTTTCAGAAACTTTGAGAAGAGACTAGGGTGGCGGGAGCTCAAATCTGAGTTTCTGGAAAAAAAATCCCCCCTCAAATGGGGGGCCCACAGGGTCTATTTATAGGCAGGAGAAGACCCCGGGCGGTTACCACTTAGGTCGCACAAGTCACTTGCGCAACCAAAATGCATCGCGCAAGTGGACTTGCACGACTATGAGAAAACATGCGCGAATTATGGGCAATCTTCTTCTTATTCATCCCTTGGTCGATTTTTGATATTTTCTTCAAAGGATAAATCAATTTGTGCTAAGTCATTTCCCTTTTCCGATTTTTAGATTCTGTGACGAAAGGAGTGTCAACAGTCTGAATTGAGATAAGGTTGAATTTTTATCAATTATCAATGAAGTCTCATATGATATCATTGTTTTTTTATCCTACTATATATATACAATGGTATAATGTGTCCTAGTATGATATAATTAACATCTTGGTCTATGAAATAGATGATTTCATGGAATTCAGCAGGATAATTCTCTATATGATATACTTCAGTAGTAGTAACCTCAACTTTAAACTATTGAGGGATTAACAAGCCCTCAATAAGTGCTTCTTGAAAGTTCTTTTATAGACTCAGAGCATCCCTGATTTACAACTTAACCATTACATGATCCAATTTCTTCATGATATCATTTTTTAAAGGTCTATGCTTATGAACAAGGGGATTGTCTTTCTCAGGAAGTTTAGGAGCCCATGCTTCTGATGTGGATGGACCCACCCTTAGCGTAGGAGATGTAAGTGCTCCTTTTCATGGTGTATTACGCTGATTGGGTTATCCTACCCATTTAGTAGGTGGTTTTGTATCCTCTAACTGGTATTCCATAATGATCATGTTATGTTGGACCCTATCATGCATGGAATAAGAACTCCCTCTTTCATGCTGAGATTTCCGGAAGGATTTACCATGATTTATGTCCATGTATATAGTTTGAGAAGGGGTTTTGTTTAAGAAGTGTCTTTTAACATGACCACATATTTCCTTGTATCCTCAACCTAGACTACCACTTCCCCCATATTTCCAATCGTGTACAAGAAAAATAGGTTCATAATCAGAATCATCATCTATGAAGGGATATATTAAGTGAATATCATTAATGGAATACAAAATAAAATCATCATATGAAAAAGATTTATTCTGATATGAAGAATCTTGTTGTGCTATTTGGAGGGGTGGTTCTGGTCCTTTGGGTACTACCAACATAAAGTTGGATAAATTAAGGGATATTATTATCCTTGAAATGATCTTAACTTCTTGTAGTTTCAATTTATCCTTTTGGACATATCATTTTTTGGAGGATTTTCCATCAGTGGATTGAGAAATTAATGAAGCTAGCTATGTCGTGGAGAAATAAATTGGGGGCACAATCAGTTGTTTAAGCTATTATTGGATAATAACGTGAGTTTAGTTTATCATTTTTCTGACCATCTAGTCAATGGAATTTTGTGTACTCTTTCTTTTATGTTTCTACCACTCATTTTTCTCCATCGGGTTGGTAGTAGAAATACATGGAACATAGAAAGGAAAATTATTCATTTTCAGCTACCCAGATTCCAAAATCATTTCCTAGAGGTCTTTGAAAACAATACAATTCTAGATTTGGTTCCCTAGCATTTAATGTAAGGGGAAATAGTTTGGGAGATATTCATCACCTTAATTTCTTGGGAATCATTGTATTTGGAAACCTGACTATGTTATTTTCCCTTTTTGAGATGAAGTAGCCAAGGACTTATTCATTTCAAAAAGAATAGACCTATTTTTCATCACCTCAAACTATTTCCTCCTCTGGTCATTTTAATCATTTTAATAAGGCTGGTGTTTTTTATAACACTCGGGAGGTGGATTTGTATGATATGTTGATGGATCTGAAATAAGATCTGGTATAGGGGCCTACTTAAATGTAATTACAGTGGCCTATCCTTTTTCTATTCTCTTTACCTAAGTTGATGTAATTACTCAGTACTTGGATTTGGTATCTACGATGGTGTTTTCCACCTATTGAGAAATTAAGGAAAGGTCTTGAAACCCTCTTGTGTATTTCATAGGGATCAACAGTGCGAGAAACTCATCACAGAGGTTGGATACATAGATGAGAAACAACTATTCTTGAGGGAGTGGTAGGCTTAAGTAGTATATCAATACATTCCACTGAGCAATGAAATATGATACTCCTTTATTTTCCCATTGTTTTTAGTTATTGAGATCGAATAGTATTGTCCTCTTTAGTGTTGAGATAAAATAGAAGTGAAACTTCTGATGAAGTCCTTCCCACCCAGTAATTTACTGAGACTGCAAACTTGTGTACCTCATGTCTGTTGGTTCTTATAATGACTGCACGAAGCACAGGAGTTCCACAAAATCCTGTTCTTTAGGGGTAGACATCATTTTATTGTAGTGATAGATGAAATGTGGTATATGATACTCTATATCTATCAAGAAATCGAATATTTGAAATATGGGATTCCAAAATTTTAGCGGGGGAAGAGTCAGATATATCCATTTTGGGTGAGGATTCTTTTCCAGATGTATCAGTGTTCTCAATTCCTCCATTGCTTCCAATAAATCCATTAGTCACTCTATGGTGTTCATAATAATTCGTGGAATGTTTGGTTGAGCTAGAGCCTGTATAGGTATACAAATCGGTGCATGAACTAGTGTAGTGGTTGGTAGGACCATGGATGGAGGTACTGCTTGTATATCCATGGGAAACCAATAGGGATAGGCCATTATGGATGTTATGGACCCAACTCTAGTTGTACACATAATAGAGGGAATTCATGATCTACTATTGAAAGATCCAAATATATTGGTATTTGGTGTCCAATATTAAGAAGATTTTATAGGTCTCGTTCATTTATCGTGGAAAACCATATTTGTTGTGGTGTTCCAATTGGAAGTGTAGGTTAAGGATCTAATTGTAGAACATACCTAATAGGAAGGTTTCCTCAGAGTAATTCTCTATTGATTCACCTCAATTATTTCATCTCTTACTCATGATGGGAAAATATTTATTCTTGGGAAAGGATCAAAACCACCTTGGGAGGGAGGCGATGCACAAATTTACTTTTATTCTATTCCCTGTTTGATGCCTTTTGTAGAGGTAATGGTGGTTTGTTCAAGTGAATTTCTATATTTAGGTAAAGCCTATGGTTTTGGGCGTGTAGACCTCCTTTATTTGTTCAGTGTGTACTGCCTCATGAACTAAAAATTCCACTTCTAACTCCTCTGAAACGGCATCATGTTCTACATAATTAGTGAGGGTTGCGTTTATGATGATAACTGATGAGAAACACATTATGGGCATTCAATTAGTGTCTTTGTGTGATCTTATTATTCTAATCCATCCACTATGCCTTTTCCTCTCATTTGTTTATTCTTCGGGGACTATTTGGAAGATAAAAACATGAATAGAATCTCCTTATACTTCATGCATGCATGTTCTATGTGAAAATACCAGATCATGGTATGGGATGAATTTGGAGGATTCATTATTAGGCATCCTCCATAATCTAGAGAAAACAAATTCCCAATGAGGAGGAGATTGTTGAGGTGAAAAATCCCTCATCCATGAGGGTTGGGTATATTCATCTTCCAATTTAACAATCTTTTCGTCCTTGTTGAATGAGATCGATGGTTGGGTTAAAAAAATCCTCAAGAACAACTATATGGTGTTTTTTATAAACTGTTGTGGATGATATTATTGCAACTGCTCTTATTATTTTGTGGATTTTTGATCAATCTTGGTCCAGGTTAATCATTCAAAATTCACTTAAATCATCCAATTAGGAATTTTTTTTCTATTTTAGACATTTTCACTATCTGATAACTGACATCCTCTAAGAGTTATTCCTTATCAATATTCTCAAATTCTTGATGAAAAAGTATCTCAATAGCCTTCTATAATTTGGCCTGATGTTAGTGAAAATCATTTAGGTCCTATTCTTATTCAAAGTATCTTCTGTCAAGAAAATATTACAATTGTTTTAGCCATCCTAGGGATATGAAATTGCATGATACCTCCTTTAGAAAGCTTTGATAGTTATTGAGTGTGGTAAAATGTTGCATTCCATGTGTACCCCACTAGATGGGGTGTCATAGATCAAATTTTGCAAACTTATTAATGTGCTAAGGCAAGCACGTTGAACTAAAACATGATGTTTATCAATCTTTGGGTTTTTTGAAGCCAAGAGGGATGTTATTCCTATTTGTAATTTGCAACACTTTTATTACCTATATGTTTTCTTGATACTCTTCATATGGTAATACTTGTTCTTTTTAGTGAATAAGAGTTTTCCATATGTTTAGGGGGATGTTGTGCATACAATATTCCTCCAACACCTTTGGAATACTGTATTGAGGGGTTTCCAAAGGCCATAAAATGATCGGTATGTCATCCATAGCTAGTAGTTTCATTATATTTAGCATGTATTTTTCATATTTTTCTGAAGGTTCCACTACCTAGTCTGACTAGGGAGGATGATTCCTAACTATTTTATCATAAATGGTGAGATTAAAAAGGTATTTATATGCTATGTTTGATGTAATGTTACCAGTGGGTGTTTTGGAGAAGGACCATTTCCTTGGGCTATCTTTCGGTTGAGAAAGGATTTCACCTTTGCAGTGACAAGGCATCAGACATGACTGGTCTTGTGTTTGCATGTGCCTCATGATAGGAGGGATTTATCATAACTACATCGATAAATGTATATTTCTATTGAAAATGAGAAATAATAATATGGAGAAAACTTTTATAGTGAACACCATGATGGGGAGGACCACCATGGGGGATTATAGAAAGGAGAATACCCTTTTACTTCTTGATCTTCGAGCCACACTAGGGGCTTCTTCATCTCTCATTTGGAGACGTTCTCTCAAAAATGATCAGATTGTTTCCATGAATCAATCCTTAATGTTGAAGTGTTTGATGAGGACCTTCAGAATTGTTGTTACTGATCCCATAATTTGGTTAGGGGAGGGTAGGATCTTGAGCCGTTTCAAATAAGAATCTAAGGGATTTATGAACTCTAGTGTTAAGTGGAGCCATATTGTAGATCAACTCTTTATTTTAAAAGAATGTTTGATAAGCCTTTTTCTTAGTTTAATTATTATGAGTGATTGGGGGCACATACTAGGAGAAGTTGTTTCCATGGGTAGGTTTTTATTCCTGCCTTGGAGTGGCCAATAGAGTAGTCTAATTACCTCCAATTGGATCAGGTGTATGTTATTGATTCAGAAGACCTTATAATATGAGGGTTTTCCCGATAACCCTCTTGGACTAGAGGGGAGGACTGTTTCTACTCTGTTCTGTTATAATGATGTCCCACCCCATTTTTGGGTACATAGTTACATTTCCATCCCTCAGGCACTACTATCATCTTCTTTATGATTAATGGGAATGTTTATAGGATGTGGTTAGGGATATATGTCTGCCATTTCACCATTTACAATATATGATTGGTGAATTCAGCAACAATAATTGGGATATACACTTAATCCACATCTATATTAGGTGTATGATCATGCTATTATCCCCCATTTTTTATAAGTGGGTACTGATAGTACATGTGTGTGGGTGTAGAGAATTGATTCCACCCCTACTTTTCATCAGGAATTTTCAACATCCTTCTTCGGGTGCAACCAGGCAAGGCTAGTGAAAGGATTGGTGGGTGTAGGTAGATGCATGTTCCTTCTTGTGAGTTTCCACTGTATTCTAATGGTGAGATTCCTTGAATTATTTCAGATGATTTGGATAGCTGGATGAATGAAGGTCGACGATTGTGTGATCCCTTTTACAGTCTGACACAAAATTAGGTTGGTGGGATTCTCAGATGAGGTAGAGGTGTGACCTTGCTCCCTATTGATTGGTTTTCATACCTAGCGGGACATCTTGTATACCCATGTTTTATGGAACTACGTTGTATAACCATGGTAACATTCACATAATGTTGAGGTTTAACTTCCATGTTGTTTTGGTGGCAGTGATTACTGGAAGGATCCCCTGATAAGGACCCTTGTGTCTCATAGACAAGGTTGTATGTGGCCTCTTGATCAACTTTCCTATGATATGGGAGGGAATGGTTTCCATGTTCAGGGGATAGCCTCCCAAAATAGTTGAAGATGGTGTTTGAGACCATTAGCATCAGGACCACCTATCATCATTTGCCAGATGACTGGTGGGGCTTCATGAACTAGAGGGATTGTCGGGTGGCCTCCAGCGTTGGGATCATACCGTTTTTATGGAATTGTCATACTAGGTTTTTGGAGACCCATTTTTGAATATTCTAGTAGGGAGATGGTGTACTCTATCTGGATAAAGACTCGATGCATGCCATATCCAAGGAGTTTGTTGGTAAGAGATTGAAAGATACCATTGGATTGAGGGTAGTTCTTAAAATAAGTGCCTATATATATGAAAAACAAAGAAAAGAAACTTTTTCAATGAAAAATCTCATTTTAATGAACACATAAAGGATTGACTGTATTTTCTGGACTTATATTATCTGGTGAAAGGGTCCTGAAAAGTGGGTGAAATTATCATCTTGGTTATGGATTCTTGTCAGCTTCACCATTTGTTGTCTCTCTCAGAATATGTGTTCTAGTTAGGAATCAATATTTCTGAATGGTTTCCAGTGGTTTCGTTTTTAGAACTAGAAAAACTCAATGATTCTATGTCCAAGGGGGCCTACTTTCCAAAGGCAGGCACACATCTAGATGATTGTTCAATTATTCTTGAGAAATCACATTAGTCGAGAGGATGGTGGGTTGATCTCATCACAACATTTTTAGGGAAATTAGTTCATACACCGGGGCTCTCTTATAGAGTTAAGACATATTCATGAATCCTTTATTAAATCCAATGTATGGTGTATATTACCCTAGAATAAACAAAAAATTATTAGCATGTGTGGAATATAGAATAATATGTATATATCTAAGGATCTTCATCAATAGAGATATTTATATATATATATATGAAGTTCTTTATTAATGGTATCCTCTTATGTATAGATCTGAGATTCTTTATTCATGATTATGATATTTTTCTAGCCACATAGTGTGGAAATATAGATTGTATCCTCATCTAGGGGAATGAGATATGTTTTGATGTTTTGAGTGTAACACATATGAAAGTGTTTGTACATATCATCTTGAAAGGAATTAGAACCCATGTATTTTGATGCCACTTAATGGGGAACATCATACCTTTTATGGTCATGTTATAAAGATCCAACCAAATAGGTTAATGTCATGTGGTGAGTATGTCGATCCAAAAGGTTTCTAGTCAAGGTTTGGTTTAGGACCTATGACGAAGCTTCCCAAGAAACATGGAAGTTTTATGAATTTCCATTTTGAATTAGACCTTGTCGGGAATATGGACCAGAGAGAATAGGGTTGATTTGGGGTGTTGGGTTTGGACCTTCAGTAGGCTTCTTACATATCCCATTTTGATGGGAATGATATCCCACATTGTTCTGTTAGTCTCATAGGTTAGTATGGCCCTTTGATAGGATTATGTTAGTTCTTACTCTTAAAGAGGATTCCCATAGTAGGGACCATGATATATGTATTAACTCATGATTCTAAACTCATGTTGATTTGGGAGTTGACTTTGGGGCTTACTCTTGATGAGAATGCTCCGATTAGAGGGATTATGATTGGGGATTATTCCTAAATAGAATTCTTATAGAGCTCTGGCCTTAGGTACGCTTCCTTTGTATCCCGTTTATAGCAGGAATCAATGTTCTTGAAGTTTAATGGTTTTCCCATGGATTTTGTGGATTTCATAATCACAATTATCCTATATTCCCATGTGTTTCATGATCAGTGTGAGAAACAAGATGAATAGGAAGATCTAAAAATCCACGCAATCATCTTTTTTCCCACAGGCAAAAATATATAAAATGACCAATGGGAGAGGGATTGGATGTTGGGCATACCCACCTCCTCTGACCCCCACTTTCTGATAGAATAGGTCGAGACTTCGACAGAACATGTCAGGGTTATAGAACCTCCCACTCTTCACTTTACCCCGAAGATAGAATGAAGGTGAAGGATGCAAAGGTAGAGAGAACCAAGATTGCAACCTCCTAAAAGAAAGAATAGGGGATTAATATAGGATTGATTCCTTGAAATTGGTATTGTAGTGAGGTGTTGGGATATAATTCCATGTTTAATGGAAAATAAAGTTTAGGTCACACCCTCCCTGTTAGGAACTGATTTCTTTGGATCATAGAGATGAGGTGGGAAGAGCATGGTCATAACTCTTGTATCCAAGACCAGGAACATCCCGACACTCTCTCTAGGGTATGGTTCTTCATGATCCTAGATATATAGATCCATATATGACTTGAGGATACTATGTATCTAATAGGACTAGTGCTAGAAACCTATTTCTGTATAAATATAAATCCTAATGGGAGACACTGTGGCATGCCTTTTCTCATGGATTTGTATGTTAGGAGGCCTTTGTGGAGTTTTTGAGTTGATTTCTCTAAAAAAGGTATCCAAAAGAGTATTGGTCCTTCCATGGATGTCTTTATAGAAGGCCTAACTAATGGATTGCATAGGTCACAAGGTAGGATGATCCAAGGAGGCTCATGTTGGGTATACTTCACACATGTAGGTCTGGGAAAACTGATGGAACCTTGGGTGATAGACAACCTGTGATACTACACTCAGATGAGACTATACTCAGGCCTTCAATGGTCTCCACTAGTGTTCCAATAAGTGACACGCATGGGTCCCTGATTGGAAAGGGGTTCCTTGTGCAAGTATTCATTAATTACAGGGTGAGCAAGTGCCTCACACAGGTGTTGTTTATTTTGAACCCTTGGAAGACATTTAATTTCACAATACAACTTTAATTACTACTACATCATGTTTAATAAATCTACCCGGATTTTTTATAAGGGATTGGGTGAAGGACTAGAGTAGTCAGAGCATAATGAGGCCTTTTAGAAACTTTTTTTCGTTCAAATGAAGACTCCTTGGTAATATTTATAGTCTAATATAGGTCCTTGGGAAAAGGTTTCATCTCACACAGGTGTCTTGAATTGTTTAATAACACAAGGATTAACATAGGTACTGTGCACACAAATGGGTGTGCAGTTACCTTGCGTGATGGGTGTACTTTTGGGGGGGAACCTGCATGGCTCACTTCGGAAAACCCTCTACACCATACCGTAGAGGCTACACCTCACACCCCTTCTTGGGATCAGTGTATGGTTGTAGTCCCAACCCTTTATCCCTATACCTTCACAAAAATCATTAACCCCCATGAGAAATAAAGAGTCATACAACAAACTTTTCAATATTGAATGATGAGGTTTTGGGTCATGACACATTGATATCCATTCTGCTTCTTCTTTCAACAAAAAGATGTATTTTTACTAAAACTAAAAATTTGATCTTTAAGTGAGGTTTACATCATAATTTTTGTAAAAATAGCATGGTACACTTTTCACAGTGTCAACATGGGGTTTCGTTAAGGTTTTTTTTGGGTTTTATTGTTTTTAAGGGTTTTTCAGTTTTTAGGGTGTTTTATGGTTTTTAACAATTTTTGTGTTTTTAGGGTTTTTAATTGATTTAAGGGTTTTAAATTTTTCTTATTTTATTTATTGGTTCTTAGGGTTTTCTTCATTTTTAGCTATTTTTTCCCTTTTTAGGATTTTTTGGGGTTTTAGAGATTTTATGGGTTTTTAGGTTTTTTAGTGTGTTACCGTTTTTTTCATTTTTATTGTTTTTAGGGTTTTTTTGTGTTTTTAGGTTTTTAATGTATTTTTTTAATATTTTATGGGTTTTTATATTTTTAGTGATTTTTTTTTATTTTTAATAATTTTTGGGGGTTTTGGGTTTTTAGTGTTTTTGAGGGTTTTAGAGTTTAATAGGGGTTTTTGGGATTTTATGGGTTTTTTTTGTAATTTCATTAGTATTTTTATTTTTTTTGGGTTATATGGTTTCTTATATATTTTTTATCATTTTAAGTCATTTAAATGGATTTAATAGTTTTTTTTGTATTTTTTGGGTTCTATGGATTTTTAAGGGTTTTAATGGGTTTTATGTGATTTTATGGTTTTAACGGTTTTTATGGTTTTTCGGGTTTTTATGGTTTCTATATTTTTTTTTATTTTTATGGGATTTATGTGTTTTTAGGTTTTTATGGTTTTCTAGGGTCCTAAGTGTTTTTTTCAGTTTTTAGGTTTTTAATATTATTTAGAGTTGTTAAGGTTTTTAGGGGTTTAAAGGGTATTAACATTTTTCATTAAGTTTTTATTGGTTTTATGGGGCTATAGGATTTTTATGGTTTTTAGATGTATTTATATTCTTTATGTGTTTTAGGGGTTTGGGGGTTTTAGGGTCTTTTATGGGTTTTAGCATTTATTGTGGGTTTTATGTTTTTTTAGGTTTTAAGGTTTTCAAATAGATTTTTAGGGATTTTAGGGATTTTGTTTATATTATATTGGTATTTTTAGGATTTTCATGGATTTTATGTTTTTAGTGATTTTGTGGGTTCATAGGTTTTTTAGTGATTTTAGGGGTTTTAGGATATTTAATGTATTTTTTGTTTTTAGGTACTTTAAGTGTCTTTAGGTTTTTATGGATTTCTTAGGGGTTTTAAGAGTTTCTAGAGTTTTATATTTTTAGGGATTTTTATATATATTTATTATTTTTTAGTGTTATTTTAGTTTTTAGGGTTTTTAGGTGTTTTTAGGGATTTATGATTTTTTTGGGTATTTATGTACTTTTTTGAGTTTTTAGGGGTTTAAAGGTTTTTTAATGTTTTTAATTTTTTTAGGTGTTTAACTGGTTTTTAGTGTATTCAGTGGTTTTAGGGTTTACATGGGTTTTATAAGGTTTTAATATTTTTATGGGTTTTTTGAATTTTTTTGAATTTTTTACATTTTTAGGTGTATTAGTGTTTTTTATTTTTAATTTCTTCTTAGAGCTTTAGGGGTTTTAGGTTTTTTTATGTTTAATGGATTTTCAAAGAATTTTATTTTATAATTTTTCAAGGTTTTTAGAGATTTTGACGGTGTTTAAGGTTGTTTAGTGTTTTTATGGTTTTTTGGGATTTTATGTTTTTTTAGTTTTTTGGTTTTTTATGTTTTTTAGAGTTTTTTAATGTTCTTAGGGGTTTAAAGGGGGTTTATTTTTAGTGTGTTTTTAGGGTTTTAATGGTATTTATGGTTTTTATTATTTCTTAGTTTTTATGGATATTAATTGTTTTTTGGTTTTTTAGATTTTCTTTTGGGTTCCCAAGTGTTTTACGGGTTTTACATTTTTAATCACTTTTATGGATTTTTTTGGATTTTATGGGTTTTATGGTTTGTATGGTTTTTAGGGATCTAATGGTTTGTTTTTTAATTTTATGGTACTTTTGTGTTGTTTTTGTTTTTAATGTTATTTAGATTTTTTTTAAATATTTTTAGGGGTTTAAAGGGTTTTTAGTGTTTTTAGTGGGTTTTTTGGGTTTTAGGGGGTTTTAGGGTTTTTAGGGGTATTTATGGTTTAAAGGGTATTATAGTTTTTTGGGGATTGTTGGGTTTTCATGTTTTTAATGGTTTATTAGTGTTTTTCAAGGTTTTGGGGGTTTTTTATGTCCTGAGGTATTTTTAGCTTCTTTTTTGGATTTCTATCTACTTTAGGGGTTTTGTGGATTTTGAGGATTTTGGGGATTTTTTATAGGATTTAGAGTTTATTAGGGTTTTTATCATTTTAAGTTGTTTGATACTTTTTAATGTCTTCTTAGTTTTTTTCATGAGTTTTTGGTTTTTTACATATTTACGTATTTTTATGCATTTTTATGAAATCTATATTTTTCTTGATGGTTTAAGGGTTTTTACTTTTTTCGGTTTTAGGAGTACTTAGCATTTTTATGGGTTTAATGGATTTTTAGAGTATTTATATGGGTTTTATTTTTTATGCGGTTTTATGATTTTTTTACGTTTTTAGGGGTTTTTTGTTTTTAGTGTATTTATGGGTTTTAAAAAAAGGTATTTAGGGGGTTTAATTATTTTCAGTTATTTTGGTCTTCCTTAGCGGTTTTAGGGGTTTTTAGGTTGTTAGGAATTTAAGGGAATTTTTAGAGTTTTGGGGATTTAAGGGGTTTTTTTTGAATTTTTATGATTTCGGAGGGATTTTGAGTTTTTTAAGGTTTTAAGGGGTTTGTTAGTTTTTTTAGGGGCATAAAATATTTTTATATTTTTAGTGTATTTTTAGGGGGGTTCAATTTTTAGTGGTTTTTATTGTTTTTAAGGTTTTATAGGCTTTATGGTTTTACGGTCTTTTAGGATTATAGATTTTCTTAGGTATTTTAGGAGTTTTTATATTTTCTTAATGTTTTTAAGGAATTCTAAGAGGTTTTCGTAGGTTTTTTTATGTTTTTAGGGATTTTTAGGGATTTTAAGGATTTTTTGTGTTTTTTGGGATTTTTGTGGGGTTTGGGGGGGTTTTAGGATTTTTATCATTTTTAGGATTTTATGGGTTTTTGTTTTTTTAGGTTTTTAAGGTTATATTAAATCTTTTCAATTTTTTAGGGTTTATTACATTTTTAGTGGTTTTAAGGCTTTTTATGATTTTAATAGTATTTAGGGTATTTAAGGATTTTAATGGTTTTGGGGGTTTTTATGGTTTTTATGGTTTTTTATAGTTTATAAATTTTTAAGGGTTTAAATGTTTTCTATTGAGTATTTTTGTTGTTTTTAGGGTTTTTATGCCTTTTATGGGGTTTTATGGAGTTTTTAGATGTTTTTGGTTTTAATGATTTTTAGGGTTTAAGGGTTTTTGGAGCTTGTAAGGTTTTTAGGGTTTTAATTTTTTAGGTTTTTATGGGTTTCTTTGGGTTTTCATGTTTTTTAGTGTTTTTTACATTTTATGGATTTTTAGGCTTTTTTAGGATTTTATGGTTTTTAGGGTTTTAGGGATTTTGAGGGTTTTTGGGATTTTATGATTTTTACGGTGTTTATGTTTTTTGGGGGCATTAGGGGTTATTTTTAGTTTTTTAGAGTTTTATAGATTTTTATTGTTTTTGATGTTTTTAAAGGGTTTATAGTGTTTTTTGAATTTATAGTTGGGTTTTATGGATTTTTTCTGTTTAGAGTATTTTTATTGTTTTTAGGGGTTTTATGGTTTTTATGGTTTTCAAGGGTTTTAGGGTTTTTAGGGTTTTAGGATTTTTTTTTGTTTTATGGGGTTTTTAGTGTTTTTAGTTTTTTTTTGAGGTTTTCTTAGAGTTTATAGGGTTTCAAAGTTATTGACATTTTTAGGTATTTTAGGGATTTTTTGGATTTTATTCATTTTTAGGGGTTTTCTGGAATTTGAGGGTTTTAGAGTTTGTAAGGTTTTTTGCAGTTTTATGGTTTTATATAGTTTTGTATGGTTTTATGGTTTTTATAATATTCTAACATTTTGATGTTTGTAAAGGGTTTTTATAGTTTTTAGTGTTTTAGTGTTTTTAGGGTTTTATGGTTATTAGGGTTTTAGGGTTTTTATCATTTTTTATGTTCTCAGGGGTTTTAAGTGTTTTTAGGGTTTTAGTCCTTTCTTATGGGTTTTCTTGTTTTTTAGTGTTTTTTAATTTTTATGATATTTTTGGCCATTTTTTGGATTTTTATGGCCTTTAGGGATTTTGAGGGATTTTAGGGATTTTTAGAGTTTTGTGGTTTTTAGGGGTTTTAGGGTTTTTATTTTTTTTAGTGTTTGTTAATTTTTTTAGGGGTTTAATGGTGTTTTAGAGTTTTTTTTGGGTTCTTTAGGGTTTTTTTAGGTTTTAAGGATCTTAAGATGTTTTTGGGTTTTTATGGTTTTTTGGGTTTTTTGGTTTTTTACGGGGTTTATCATTTTTTAGGGTTTTTAGGGGTTTAAAATGTTTTTGGGTTTTTAAAGTTGTCTTATGAATTTTTAGTGTTTTCTGGGTTATTTTACATTTTTAATGGTTTTTCAGGATTTTTAGACTTTTATGGATTGTTTGGGGGTTTAGGTATGTTGATGTATTTAATGATGTTATTGTTTTTAGGGGTTTTTGGGTTTTAGCATTTTTAGGTTTTAAGGGATTTTTTGTGTTTTAGGTTTTCAACTATTTTTTTCCGGGATTGATTTGGATCATGGAATGCATGAGAATCGTAAGGTTAAAGGTAGACATGATGAGGACGTAATAATCCCCATCATTGCACAATACCAACAATGAGGAGTTGGTCGACCAATGATAGGGGAGTAGAGTAAGAGAATGAATGAGGCCTCAAATGGGTTAATCATTGGATTTCAAGGGTATTCCCAATACCCTTTTTGGGGGGATTCATCCTATTCTATATTTACATTAATTAAGGCCCAAAAATAGTTTTAATGTCTCATCCCATGGTGTGCTACGAATTTCATGCCCACACCACCATGAAATCTCTAAAGTCAAAAGTTGTGGGATAGTTGCATTAACAATCCAAAAGGGCGTGCTAATTATCCCTTAAAACCGTGAGCATGTGAATTTTTTTAAAAAGTATTTTATCATTTTTTGACATGTGGAAACTTTTTGATAGACTTTTGTATCCCATTTTATCTATAAATAGCCACCCCTTTTACTCTTTGAACATTATGAATGAATGTAACATTATTATGTTGAGTTTTTTATTTCAACCTTTGTGTTCTTAATTAATTATTCACTTATCAAATGATTTTTCATCCTTTGTGGTGTCATATGGATAGAGTTCATAGAGAAAAGTTCTATTTGGGTTCTGCTGTGACCGATACTCTCCTTTCTTTCTTATTTCCACCATTTATAGCCCTTTTCACATATTTTCATGTGAAGATCTTGGTACTCAACACACAAAAATTAAACAAGGATCTTATTAAAATTCCTAGAGGGTCACTGATTATTTATCATTTGGTATTGGATCCCAATTTTAATAAATTTGGTTCATCAATTTTTACCCCTTCCTCTGTCTTCTATTCACATTGATTCGAGCGGACATCAATTCTAGTCCATTTTTTATTCACCTACAAAGATCATTTGTTCATAATTTTTTACATATAATTTATGAATCATGTAGTTGAGAATCTTTTCTTTATTCACCAACTATAATCATTAAAATCAAATATACAAATCAATATATACATATATTGGGTTCAAATTTTGTGATAAATTCTATAGTTTTAAAATCATGCATGTATCACCCACAGTTTTAGGTACTTGACTCTTTATTTATTTATTTTAATAATATAAAATTATTGGTTTAATTTCTTGGAGGATCATAGGATCTTTCGTATGTTTTTATGATTGTATGGATGTTTACTCTTTGAACACTATTAGTATAAATCATGAAATACCTCCAAGAAATCATCCAACTGAAATAGTGGACAATGGAGAGGTGTATAGTTAGGTGCACAGTTTCACCAAACTGTGTGGATTCCTATTATAAGCCATAAATACTTAGATATTGGGGTATAACATGGTTGGAATATGATGTTTCTAACCATGTGATCTAGCATTGTGTGGTGTTTTTGGAGTTAGTGGCTCGTGTATAGATAGTGAAAAATTATCCTAAACATGCACCATTACTATGAAACATGGAAATTTATATCTGAAAATTGTCAATATAATCCATTTCACCTTATAAATGAGTATTTTTTCCTTAACTTGAATTCCTATTCCTCTCAAGGAAGTGGAGATAATTACTTTTGATTCTAGAGAAATTACTTGGAGAATCCCAGTGTGTTGGTGACCCAGATTCATTGGTGTGTGGTCATTTTTAATTGTTTTCCTTCAATCTATTTTCCTTCCCTCCTTTGGAACCATGGATCTAGTTCATTGTGGATATACCCATGTTCTATTATTTAAATATTTATGTTATATTATTGTTTTTATTGAAGGTAACAAGATATAAGTTGGAATATTTAATATTTAAGATGTTTTGTTAATGTTGTTGGGTTGTTCTTTATTTTTAACAATGTTTGAGTGGTATGTGGAATCTGTTTTGAATCTTATTGATTAGAAATGGAAGGTTTGTTTTAAAAATAATTTAATTTATTAAATTTTTAATGAAAATCAAGGTTTGATTTTATTCAATTCTATTTTGAATTATGGTTTTCAAAATTATGGGAAATGGATGAATTTTTAGAAAAAAATTCTTTGTAATTAAAAAATGGTGATTTTAACATTATGGCTGGTTTATGGAATTAAAGTATTTATTGATATAATTTTATTTAAATGGTTTGATATGATTTGGTTATAACAGTTGGGTATGAGTTTATTGGGATGGATAATGTCTATGAAGTACCACCATCAATGGGACGAAGTATGGATGTGAAGTTCCACCGTCGATGGTAACACCAAGATTGTGTGTTTTTTTTGTTGATTATCTGTGAGTACGTGTAAATTTTTATTACAAATAATAATTTAATAAATGGTTAAAATCATTGTTGTCATTTCTTTAAAAATCACTTGGTTAGTTTTTGTTGTATTCCTTGAAAAAAATAATTGTTTTGAAGGCATATTTGATTGTTTTCTTTGGTAAACAGTTTTCGTTGGATATAAACTGCATTAAATAGTTTTTAAACTATTTTATAAAAATGTTATAAAATTTTCAATACTAGTGGAATGAGTTTGTTATTCATTGTAGAAATACTATTTAGTTCTATACTCACCCCTTCTTGAGCACTACGGTGTGTTTTCATATTATATATATTGAGACATATGTAAAGGCAGGATATCCATGTTCTTTAGTGATGGTTGTTAATACCATGGGTTGAGCTTGTGGGTTTGGATCTCATAACATATTTGGAGTTTCTTTTTGTGTATTAGGTTCCTTTGGTTTTTTTATCTTTAGTTTCTATTTGCTTATGTCGCATTGATTCCACTTGTACTCTAATATTGTCTTTCTTGTTTAGTCTTGTATTAGATTTTATTTTGGTACACATACATCATTAATAAGTATGGTTATTATTTATTTCATTGGTTTGATAGTTTTATCTTAAAAATTAAAATCTTCCACCAACTATTTATGATTAATTTGGCATTTATATAGAGCATTTAGTTTTTGTGGATGTCACAAAGGGCCTACTATATCCCCCATCACTTATCAAGCCAATGAGGATGGGAAAGATGTTAAAAATGGTATCATCAAGTTTGGTACTTGACTTTGAAATAATATATTTTTGTCTCTTGGGATGGTAATAATGAGATAAAAATTTAAGAACATTAAATTTAAAGCATACCTTTTTGAGCTAACATCTTTTTGATGAAACTCAAGTTACCAGGGAGTTGGGAACACGAGTGTTTTGAGACACTTCTAAGAGTTTTCACCTCATTATCATCGAGTTATCCGATAAGAAAAGAATTACATGAATTGATAAAAAGGGATTCATAATAATAATTCATAATTCATTTGGACTAATGATTTATGACTTGGTGAAAATGTGTTAGTATTTTTAAAACAATTTAAAATGGTTTAATTTTCAAAATCAAGGTGGAATTTTAAAAAATGGATTGAATGTGAAAATTTTTGAAATTTGGAAATCAATGGTGTGAGATGTGTGATGTTGTAAATTTTATATTTATAAGCCTTAAGTTTATATAGAGTTAGGTGAAATGGAGATTTTTTTATAGAGGTTGACACTTGGTAGGAACCATAGAAACCAACCAGAATAAGCTACTAAGAATGGGGTTGCCCCAAATCCACGGGTTAACCAATAGTTAGTTCAATGTATGGTATAAGAATTTTTTTTCATTGAAAGAGGGAACAAAAATGAACTAAGAAAATTGGATCATTCAATTCAATTACAAATTCACAATTCACCCACATTCTAAGGATTTCCAAATCTAAAAAAAATCAGAACTGTGGCCAAATAGGTTGAATTAAATATTTGATTTCATTAGAAAACTAGATTATCTAATGATGAATTTGGAAAGATACATACTAGAATATCTTTCATGACAGCTCTTGATAGGTGAATATTTTGAAGAATTTTATAACAGATAATTCTCTCCACATACTTTCTGGATTTTATGAACAATATATTTCTTCAGTTTTAATCAATAGAACATCACAGTGACATAGTATGAGCCCAAATTTATGAATTTTGTCTTATTTTCACTTAATGTTTCTATAAGTTCATCCATGGAGGCATACATTTTTTATTCGTGGTTGAGGTTCTGTTCACTCAATTATTTTTTTACTTTGTATATCAGATTATACAAAGATTTCCAATAGAGAACCAATGGTAGAATCAGATATCTCAGGAAATATTGTTGGAGGAAAAATCTTAATACTTATGGGAAATGGTAGGAACTATAATGCATGGAACAAGTGGAATAGGGAAACCTATTTCCAAGTTAGTGGTATGACTCAAAATCAAAAAGTGGTATCAATAAATCTTTCTCCAACACTAAATGGTACACCCAATTGTTTTCAATGTGGTTTTATTGATCACATAAATAATGATTTTAAAGAACCACCAAGAGCATGTTAGAATTTTAATATGATGTGACATCTAAAGATTTATTGTCATCATTCTCTATGTATGAGTGCTATGGAAATATCTCATGCTTCTCAGGAATCATATAATTAAACAAGATGAGTGTAGTATAATAAATATCATCAAAAAACCTAAGCAAGACATGGTGATTATAGGAATACTATGAGTCCTCAACCAAGGCGATCTCAACCGGGTGATAAAGGGATAAGTTCAACGAGTAATAATTTTTATGGATCAAATCATGTGATCATGGATTATTAATTTGGACCATTGATGGTGATAGGTATGATTATTTTAAATTCAACCCTTATTGTTTTATTTTTACACTGGTGCGTTATATTAGTTTATATATCCTAATCATGTTTATATTTTAGGTTTTCATGTTGAGATGATTCCCTCTAATTTTAAACTTCAAACACTTCTTAGAAAAATCTAATGTCAATCCTTTACATGAAAATCATGTTTTATAACTATCGATGGGGATTAATTTATTTGGGAATTGTATGTTCTTTATATGGATGTATATGACATAATTATAGGTAGAGATTGGTTGAAAATTTCAAAGATAACATCAGAAATTATACCCAAAGGGTTAGTTTTAATACTAATGAAAACATATATTTAGAGGAAATCGGAATGTAAAGGAATCTGGAGTAGGATTTTTTACAGAAGTAGTTGGGACTATCTCATAACAGTTTTCCAATAATTTCTTATCGGTTTATTGATGTTTTTTTGACAATTTATCATGATTTCCACCCTTAAGAGTAGAAAAATTTATGATTCATGTATCAATAGGTAATAGAGTTATATCAATCTTATCATATCAAATTTCACCCAAAAAAATTAATGGAATTGAATGTTCAGTAGGATGAGTTTGAAATCAAAGGATTCATTTGGACTTGTATGTATCTATGGTCAATGATAGATATTTTAGTGAAAAAGGACAGTGGAAGACTTATAATTTGTATAGATTATAATAATCTTAATCATGTCACAGTAATGAATTGGTATCCACTTACATGAATAAATGACATGTTTGATCAATTGATGGGATCCCAGTGGTTCGATAAAATTGACCATCAATTGAGATATAACTAACTATGGGGTTGGAAGAAGGGTATTCCAAATACATATTTCAGAAGTATATATGGTCATTATGAGTATGTGGTTCTGGCTTTTAGTCTTCTAAATTCACCAACTATCATTATAGATTGATGAATTAGATATTTTAAAGGACTTTAGATTATCTTTTTATGTTATTTATAGATAAAACACTGGTGTATTCTAGTATAATGGTTCAGCATGAGAAAAACATGGTGATGATATTGGATATCTTGCGGTATCATCATTTGTATTCCAAACATTCAAAGTTTGATTTTTGTATTCAAGTGGAATGTTTCAGTGGCCATGTTATCTTTAAAAAATGTTTTTTGTGGATCTAGAAATGGTAGAGGTTGTGATCTCTTGTAAACCACAAAATAATGTGTTTGAGACCCATAGTTTCATTGGCCTTGTTGTTTACTGCCAATGTTTTTTCTTGAAATTTCATTACAAGATTAATCGATGAAATGTTTGAGAAGGAAAATCGTTATATTCCAATGGAACAATCGATATAAAATGTATTTATATGATATTAGTTTTTTCATTACATGAACACTTATCTTGATATTTATAAAATTAGGTGAAGGCTATGTGGTGTATTGTGACACATTAAAATCTTTTTTGGGGTGTGTTCTCATGAAGGGAGATCAGGTTTTTACTTATAGATCATGGAAGTTATATTTTCATTACAATGATTAACAAAAAAATTATTTGTTATTATCTATTGTGGTTTATGCTTTAAATTCCTAACATTATTATATTTTTGGTGAGAAATTTATAGTTTTTATGAATCATATGATCTTGAAACACATTTTATCATAAAGAGATTCTAATATGAGACAAATAAGATGGATGAAGTTTCTTCAAATTTGTTACTTTGATTTTATACATATACCAGGTAAAGGAAACTTTGTAGAAGATTCATTAAAAAGAAATTTGTATATTCAATTTTTGAAATAGTCTTTAGATCAGTACAAACCAATGTCTATGATTGAAAACATGCACTTGGATTGAGAATATGGAGTTAGTGTTGCTATTTTGTTTCTAGATTATTTTGTTCCTAATTTGGTATAGAAGTTTAAATAGTCACATAAATAATTTCAATGTGTGTTTCTATGAGGTAAAAACTTAATGGTGGGGAGACCAATGAGGGAAGGTATCTCAAAATATGTTCAGTATTGTGGTTTCTATGTCATATGGTTGTACCTTTGGATTTTTTGTAATAACTACTTCATGCTTATCACCATTCAATATGGAATTTTCATCCTGAAATACAAGAGATGTATAAGGTACTAAAAGAATCATTCTGGAGGGATGGCTTGAAAAGAAATGTGGTTGGGTTTTTTTTAGGTGCTTCACCTATCAGTATGTTAAGGTAGATCACCAATGGCCAGTAGGTATGATACAATATTTAATGATTCCTATATAGAAATGGAAGAAGATAGCTTGGTATTTTTTAAGCGGTATACCAAGGATGGTTCAGGAACATGATATCCTAGGGGTGAGAATGGATTTTATTAAAATTTTATTACATTTAATCACTATTTGTGAATGCAATATGGGGGTAGAATTTCCAGAAATATTTATTAAAGAAGTTGTAAAGTGGAATGGTGTTCGAGTCTTGATTGTATTTGACAGAGAACCTAGGTTTATGTCTCATTTTTTAAAATATTTAAAGAAATATCATGGGACTCTGCTATAAATTATAATTTTGAATTATTGTAAAATAGATGGAAAATTCTAAATGATGATCCAAACATTGGTTATTATGCTTAGGGATTTTTTAATAGATTATTCCAGATCAAGGGAGGAGCACATACCATTCGTTGATTTCTTATACAGTAATAATTTTCAGGACACGATACACATCATTCCTTTTGAATAATTTTATGGTTTTCTTAATCATTCTCCACATTTTAGGGTGGAAATAGGTGAGATTTTAATGGTTGGACCGATCCATATGTAGGAAAAATAGTGAATGTTCAGTTAATTTGAAAGAGGATGGAGATGACATAGAGGCATCATAAATCGTATGTTGATCAACATCAGCAGACATTTTCATTTGAGTTGAGTTATCATGTGTTATTGAGAATCACTTCAAGGATTATAAATCATTGTTTTGGGAAGTAGATGAGTTATCTCCTCGATACATAGTCCCTTTCTAGGATACTTGAATGGGTGTGTAGGGTGACATATTGATTATCATTGACACTAAGGTTCAGTTCAACACAGAATGTGTTTCATGAATCTCAATTTAAGAAGTATCAAAATGATCTTTACCATTTGATTCAATGAAATAAATTTGACCTAGATCCGGATGCTATAATGGTTCATGAGCCAATACAGATTCGTTATTTGAAAGAGGTAGTCTTTCATGGGAAAAGAATTGGTCTATTGTTGGTTCTATGGAAACATGGTTAGATTCAGAAGTAATCAGGTGATAATGAAAAGGAAATGGTGAATAAATGTCTATAAAACTTTAGGTGAAACTCTAATTTTCTACTTCTTGGTGACATAAAGACAAATGGGTGGGATAATTATGCACCCCCTCTTTCTGGCTCAAGAACATTTTTTATGTATTTGAATTATAAAAAATGATTGGTTTTTTTAGTTTTAAAGAAACCTTTTCATGTTTTTGATGATTTTATAGAGGTACATAACTTTATAATAGTTAGTAGAAAATATGAAACACCTTCCAGAAACCAAGAAATTGAAATAACGGACACTGGAGAGGTGCATAGTTAGGTGTAATGTTTTTCCAAACTGTGCAGATTCCCAGTAAAAATTGTGAAATGCTGGATAGTTTGGTTTATCATATTTGGAACATGGTTTGTATAACCATGTGATCCAACCATGATATTTGTGTTTGGAGGTACTGTCTCGTGCATGGTTAGGGAATAGTTTTTCTAATCGCATTCCATAACCATGCATTATAGAAAATTAGTTATGAAAATTGGGGATCTAATATACATTACCATCTAAACAACTCCATCTTCTACTAAACAGGCCATAACAAGATATCCTCTTCCTCCTATGTTGGTGGAAACAATTTCTTTAGATCCAGGATCAATTATCTGGAGAATCCAAGTGCGTTGGGGGCACATATATCTCGTTAAGTGATCGTTATTCATAATTATCCGTATATATCTTATCTATACTTATTTTGTAATGATGGATTTAGTTCATTGGGGATAAATCAATGTTGTGTCATTTTAATCATTATGGTATATTATATTTCTAATTGAGGGTAATAATATCAATGGTAGAAGCTATTATATTTAAACTGGGTTGTTAAAGCTGTTGTTTCATTCTATGTTTTTGCCTATGTTTAATAGGTAGGTGGATTCTCTGTCAACTCATGTTGATTAGAACTTCATTTATTTATTTAAGATTTATTTAATTTCTTGAAATTATTCTGAAAATCATAGTGTGATTTGATGGAACTCTAGTTTTAAATATGGTCTTAGAAATCAGGGGAATATGATAGTTTTTTGGAAAATCATTTTTTATAGTTTTAAAATTATGTTTTTAAAATTACTGTTGGTTGAATAGAGTAATGTATTTGTTAAAATTAATTTATTGAAATTGTTTTATATTATTTGAGGATAATTATGGGACCTGATTTCAATGGTGTGGATAATGTTCATGAAGTACTGTCGTCAACGGTAAAGAGTATGGTTGTGAAGTTCCACCATCAATGGTATCCCCAAGATTGTGTGGGTGTTTGTGTTGAGGATGTGTGTGGATATGGAAATTTTTATGCTAAATCATTAATTGAGAAATTTTTGAAATAAGTTTTTATATTTCATAAAGATAGATTTTGTTATTTTTTTATGTATTCCCTGTAAAAAAGGCTTCGAGGACTTGTTTAATTTTTGTCGTTGGAAAACTGTTTTTGATAGATATAAAATTATTTAAATTATTTTTAAAATAGTTTATATAAATGTTCTAATATGTCAAATCCTAGTGGTGTGGGTTGGGAAGTAATTTTTGAAATCCTACCGAGTTTTATAATCACCCACTATTTTGGCACTATGGTGTGTTTGCAGATGTTATATATCAAGAAAGAGGTAAAAAAAAGTAATCCCTGATATTTAGTGATATTCTTGATACCTTACCTTGGGCATGTGTATTTGGAACATGAATAATATTAATAGATTTTTCTGTGTATTTTGTGGACTTTTGTTTTTTTATCAATTGGTTTATGGGTTATATCACATTTATTCCTCTTGTACTCTGATATGGCTTTTGTTTTAGTCCTGTATTGGCTTGAATTTTTTTACACTAGAATCATTAATAATTTTGGTCTTTATGGTTATCATTTTGGTGGTAATTTTATCTTAAAATTTAAAATCATCTTCCAACTATTTATGGTTCCCTTGGAATTTATTTATAGCCTTTGGTGTCATAGGTATGTAAGCTATGGCATAATATCTCCATTGTCACTTCACATGCCAATGTGAAGGGGTGGGATGTTACGGTGTAACTCTTACTTTGATTCCATTTGACGATTAATTTTTTTAATTCTCATACATTGACATATTAAAAATTTATATTTTTTTATTTCATTTATTCAAAAAAAATATCCCAAAAAAGTTAATCGCCAAAAAAATTAAAACCACTTGAGTCATACATCCATTTATCATTTTTCTTATTCAGTTATCTTCCCCTTCCAACATTTTCTCCTAAATACATTATGATTTTTATCTACAAATTCTAGATTGGGATTTCCAGACTCCAATGATCCTTTATATTTTTGTAATTTCATAATAACTCTTTTGGATGAAATTTGAGTTGTAATAGTCATGAGTTTCTATTAAAAACCATAACGTAGTGAAACCTATGTGAACATCATATTTTCAGTGTAAACACTTGAGGGACTGTGTGAATTTCATATTCATTTCTCTTAAACTTTTATTATAGTATTATTAATTATAAGGTGTGAGTAACACCGATGAAAGGGACATTATCTATTTAATGAGGTATATACAACAACAATTCCAATGGTTGAGTGTGAGGATGGATGAATTGTAATCCCTTCCCAATTCAAGAGCACCACCAAGGAGAAGGGTCATTGAAGAAGATGAGGATTTCTCCAATTTTCATGTGTTGAAAATTTAGATAAATAATCCTTTATGGAGGAAAACCAATGATCTAGTAAGAGTATAGTTGAGGATACCTTCATTGCAAGGTAATAATGACCTTGAAACATACATGGAATTGGAACAAAAGATAGAGCATGTTTTTGGTTTTCACAACTATTCAGTGGAAAATGAGGCGAAGATACCAGCTGTGGAATTCAATGACTATGCTAGAATTTAGTTCTACCAACTTAAATTGATTAGACAACATAGTGGATAAATAACCATCCACACATTGGGGTAGATAGAAGTTTTAATTCGTAGGATGTCTATTTATAGACACTATTATCATGATTTGTCCCTCAACAATAATGGTTTGAAATAAGGAGCTATGAGTGTGGAGGAGTATCTTAAAGAGATAGATATCATAATGATTCAATCCAATATCTATGAGGAGCGAGAGGAAACCATGGAAAAGTTTGTGACCATCCTCAACCAAGAAATTCGGGACATAGTGGACTTGGACCACTATTTGGATATATAGGTTCTTATTTACATGAATACTAATTAAATGTGTCAATTAAAGGAAATAAGGACGCACCCTACATATTATGGTAAGGATTAAAAGTCATCTTTAATGTTCATGGATTCCAAACACCAAGAACATGTAAGGGACCACAAAACTGATATAATCTAAGTGACCAAACCAAAACCATTATTTTGGGATTTCAAAGGTAAAATAGAGGGTAGGTTTATTTCCAAATAACATGATATCAAATATATTAAATGTCATTTAATTAGAAACATTTTCTCATTATCTCTAAATATGATGACTATGATTATTTTGGATAATGTAAATGTTCTTAGTTCTGGCTCATGAGAAGAAGAAATTCCACTACTTGAGGAGTGTTCAGATGTGGAAATTGAGAGCCTCGTACATGGATAAATACTTTTGGAAAGGAGTGTTTTGAGTGCTCATCCTAAATGAGAACATGATCAAGAGAAATAGGAGAACATTGTCCCTAATATATGCCTCATTAATTATAATTATCTTTCATGATAATTGATGGAGGTAGTTTTAAAAACGTATAAATTGGTTTGATGAATGATAAATTGGGTTTAGTTATGACCAAGCTTCCAAGGTCTTATAGATTGCAATGGCTAAATAATAGTGGGTATGTTAAAGTGACTAAGAAATTGAATGTTATATTTTCAATTGTAAAGTATGAAGACAAGGTGATATTTGATTTATTTCCAATGCCTGATAGGCCTATCTAGTTTGTATGGTCATGGAAATTTGATAGGAAGGCCACACGTGATAGATACCCCTGTCGTTATTATTTTGAGTATAATGGGAGGATGATTGTGCACACACCCATGAAGTTTCTTTCAATATAATAATGATCATGTGAGGATTGAGAGATATTATAAAAATAGTGAAAAATAAAAGAGATAAAATATAGAATAATGGAAAAATTAAGAATTAAAAGGGGGTGAATAGTGACAACAAAAGAAACGAGGGAAAGAAAATAGTTGAAAAAAAGAGTGGAAATAAGTGTGAAAATAAGAGTGTTATGTAAAAAGTGAGTTTATTTTTAGAAAAATGAGTGAGAAATAAATCTTTATAGGGGAGGAAACTATCGTAATTCTGTGAAATGGAGAATTTTTACCACTAACTCCTATAACCCATCAATTCCTTATTGTGTGGTTTCCTTGTTACAAGAATATGGTGATTGATAAATGAAGTGTTAAAAACATGATACATTTGATCCAGGTAGATTTTTATTGAAAATAATTCTAAAATGGAGGTTCCTAGAGAAAAAAAATTCATCTATGAGAAGATTTAAGATTACATGTCTTAGAGAATATCAATGATAATTCCTACAAGATTGAGTTCCTCAAAATTTTTGTTAATGTTAGTGAAACCATTAATGTTTCGAATCTTTATCCCTTTGACTTTTTATATTAGAGTATAAATCCTTTTGTAGAGGGAGGGGGTGGTGAGGATAAGGGTATACAAGATCATTGATGGGATAAAGAAGACTTGTTGTGGAGGGCGGAATGTACATGATTTCACAACACCTATTGTGTGGAATTGGTGGATCAATTACTAGGGAGAAGACAAATAGAATAAAGGATTCCATAAATGGGTTAATCATGGAATTCAATGGGGAGTCCCAATACCCTTCATAGGGAACCATCTAATCCTATATATTCATTGATTGAGGCAAAAAATTCTTGTAAATTCTTATCCCATGGAGTGATGTTAATTTCAAGCCCACCCCACTATATAATCTTTAATGTGAATAGTGGTGGGATAGATTTCTTTACATTAAAAAACGGTGTGATACTTGTAACTTAATGTCATTGTCATGTGCCAAAATTTTTAAATACACCAATTAGGCATTTTAACTTGTGTAAACTAGGTGTTAGAATTTTTTATCACTATGTGGATATATATAACCACCCCTTCTTCTCCTTAAACATCATGAATGATGTGAATGTTATTATGGTGATTTTTTCCTATAACCTTTGTTTTCTTGATTAATTATTTAATAATCAATCGATTAGTAATATTTTTTTTCTTCTTCTAACTGGAGTTATTAGAGAAAATTTCTCCTTAGGTTCCAGCATGATCAACTCTCTCATTTTTTCATTATTTCCACAGTTTATAGTCCTTCTAACTTGTTTTCTTGTGGAAATTTGGGTGCTCAACACATGAATGTTGAACAAGGTTATTTGGACACTTACTAGTGCGGTATGGATATGGAATTTCCTTTTTTCATGGGTTTTTTGTGTTTTTATGTTTTTAGGTATATTTAAATATTTTTAGGACTTTTATAGTTTTTTGGGATTTTACGGATTTTGATGGTTTTAAGAGTTTTTAGGGTTTTATGGTTGTTAGGGATTTTAGGATTTTTTTTGAGTTTTTGTGTTTATTAAGGTTTATATGGTTTTCTTAACATTTTTTTGGGTTTTAAAAGGTTTTTAGAGACTTTAGTGAGTTTTTATTGTTTTTATGGATCTTTAGGTTTTTAATAATTTTTGGGGTATTTATGGTTCATCGGTGCATTAGAGGTTTTTAAGAGTATTATAATTTTTAGGTGTTTAGTGGTTTTGAATGTATTTAGTTTTTTAAGGCTTCCTTAATGTTTCTAGGGTGTTTTATTTTTTAGTGACTTTTAGGGATTTTATGGATTTTTATTATTTTTTATGTTTTTAAGGATTTGGTGGGGTTTTAGGATTTTTAGGTGTTTTATGGGTTTTCTAAGGTTGGTTTTTTGTGGGTTTAATGTCTTATGAGTGTTTTAACATTTTTCTGGTTAAAGGGTTTTTAGTGTTTTAATGGTTTTATGGGTTTTATGGGTGTTTTAGTTTTTAGGGTTTTGTTGGGTCTTATGGGTATTATGATTCTTTAAATTTTTTTAGGGTTTTTAACATTCTTTATGTTTTTTGGGGTTTTTATGGTTTTTATGTTTTTAAGGATTTCATTGTGTTTTTAAGGGTTTTGAAGTTTTTTTATGTTTTTAAATATTTTTCAGGGGGTTTAAGGAATATTATGGGATTTTAGGGAAAATAAGGCTCGATACCTGGTGAACCTGGCCCCCCAAAATAAATAAAAAAGAAGAGAGCTAAGAAAGTGTTACATGGGGGGATTACAAACCCTGGTGTGCATATCAACCTTCATATCAGACTCCACAAATCGAAGGTAGCATGGTGTGGCCACATGCGACCATATTGAGATCCTCTCCACAATCACCGGTTTGGATAGCGCATCTTCAGCCAAGTTTTCCTCCTGGTAGGCGTGTGTGACATGAAGGATGAGCCTTTGGCAGGAATCAAGGCATTCCATCCATTTCGGAATTATCCTCCAAGGGACATGCTCTAATTTATCTTTGAGAACTTCCTTTACAAGCATGGAGTTTGATTCAAGCTAGAGGGGATTCCATCCAAACTGTCCAGCAAACTCAACCGCCTTAATCATGTCCCAATGTTCAGCTTCAAAGGCACACCCATTCCCGATGAAGTAATGAAAGTATCCTTTTACGAAGCCTCGTTGTGTACGGAAGACCCTTCCACACCCCGAGGGCCCTAGTGCGCCCAGCACCACACCATCCACGATGACCTTGATCCTGGAAGAGATCAGGGGGATCCAGTGGATGTATTTGAGAATCTTTGGTTTCCTTGGCCTACCATAAACACTAAGTAACCACAAGAGAATAAGATCACTCACATCATTTTCCATCAGATCGGATTGGATATGAGACGCGACATGGATTTCCGTGTGCATGTTGATGACACCACCATGAAGAGAGAGCCGCCTTTTATTGAAAGCGATAACATTCCGGGCATCCCAAGTGTAGGAGATGATGGCGGCAATGGCCACATGCAAAAAAAATTGGAAACATGCATGCTGCTTGGCCAGTTGACAAGGCTATCTTGCAGCTCAATGAAAGGCCTATCAAGGAATAGGGGATATCCGGACATCCCCTGTAGGTACCCCCAGAGAGCCGCTAGAAATCTGCACTAGAAGAAGGTGTACTGGATGGATTCTTCAGCTCCAAGGCAATGAAAAAAACTGAATCCATGTTGTGTCCAGCCCTTTGTAGATGACCTTGGATCGGCAGCCGGTTCTTCCATATTTTCCAGAGTAGGAGGTGATAATCCGGTGGGATAAAGGGCCTCATAAAGTTTGAGAGCCAGGCTGGAGGGGCAGGGCCCTGTGGGCATTTCAACCAGTAGAAATCATTCACGTTCAACCAGACAACAAGATTGGGCTTCTAAATGATATGGTATCTTTTAACAAAGACATATTCTATAATTTTAATATATGTGTCAATAGGAATGAGGGGCTCAAACTGTCCCATTTTTTGGATGAAACCAATGATTGACATATCTCGTGCATCGGCGGGGGGGGGGGGAGTCACTCTGTCCAGCAGGGGCCTATCAAGCCATGTGGTAGACCAGACATTCATATTCGACTTCTTGGAGACAATCCACTTTGACTGCTCCATGATGGAAGTGTAGGAGCCTCGTATTGATGTCCAGACCAAGGAGGGAAAATATCCCACGAACCAATCACAATGTTTTTGTCTGAACCTTTCTTGGAAAAATTCAAGCCCATCATCCATGTAATCAAGCAGGATCCATGTGAATTTAGGAAGCATGGAGTCATTGAATCTCATGAGGTATTTGATTTCGAGCCCACCTCGTTCAGTTGGCTTAGTGCAGTCCCTCCATGCCACAGTGACCGGTTTCCGTTCACTAATGTAGCCTGTCTATGCAAAGTTTCTAATCTTCGCCTGATTTGGGATTTTAGGGATTTTTTGGGCTTTAGGGGTTTTTAGTGTTTTAGGGTTTTTTTTTGATTTTTTGAGTTTTTAGTGTTTTATGTATTTTTTAGTGTTTCAAAAAAATTTAGGGGTTTAAGGGGTTCTTATATTTTTTAGTTTTTTTAGGGTATTTTTGTTTTTAAGATTTTATGAGTTTATGGGTTTTACCATTTTTTAGGTTTTTTAGGTTTTTAGGTTTTTAAAATGTTTTTATGGTTTTATGGTTTTATTGTGAATTTTCAAGATTTACTGTTTGTGTCATGTTTTTGGTGATTTTTGAGGCATTTTTAATATTTTTATTGTATTTAGTGATTTTTGTGATTTTGTGTGTTTTTTGGGTTTTTAAAATTTTTTGGGTTTTTTTAGGTTTATAGGTTTTATTTTGATTTTTAGGATTTTTATGCTTTTTATAGTTTTTATCATTCGGCAGTTTTAAAGGGTTTTTAGAGTTTTTTGTGTGTTTTTATGTGTTTAATGTTTTTTTTCAGAATATTAGGTGTATTATGATTTGAGGGGTTTCTTTTGGGAGTTAAAAAATTTTAGGATTTTAAGGGGTTCAATTGTTTTTAGGTTTTAAGGTTTTCATATAGATTTTTGAGGGTTTTTAGGGTTTTATTACATTTTTTGAGATTTATTGGGATATTTAGGATTTTGATGGTTTTTTTGGGATTTTAGGTATTTTGAGGGTTTTTATGAAGTTTTTGGAATTTCATGTTTTTTTTATTTTTTATGAATTCTACCGTTTTTTAGATTTTTTAAGGGTTTTTAGGGGTTTAAATGATTTTTTGAGTATTTATTAAGGTTTTATGGTTTTTTGGGGTTTTATTTTATTTTTTATTTTAGGTTATTTAAGGTTTTTATGGGTTTTAGGTTTTTTAGTTTTTTAACGTTTTCATTGAGTTTTTATAGGCTTTTATATTTTTTGGGATTTTTAGTGATTTTTTAAGTTTTTTATGGTTTTTGGGTATTTTAGTGATTTTTATGGTACTTAGGGGTTTTTGGGTATTTATGGTTTTTTGTTCTATTATGGTATTTTTATGGGTTTTATGGGTTTTAATTTTTTTCTAAATATTTAGTGGTTTGAAGGATTTATTGATTTTTTAGTGGGGTTTTTAGGGTTTTTAGGGGTTTTAAAGAATCTCACGTGTTTTACAGTTTTATGGGGTTTTAGGGTTTTTAGAATTTTTTAGGATTTAAGTGTTTTTAGGTTTCTACGAGTTTTTAATGGCTTTTTGGGTTTTAATAGTTTTTTAATTTTTTTGTATTTTTAGGGTGTTTTAGATTTTTAATGGTTTATATGAATTCTGATGGTTTTTAGGGTTTGGGGGGTTTAATTTATACATGGTTTTTTGGGTTTAGGGACTTATTTTATTTTTTATGATATAAGGGTTATTATAGATTTTAATTTTTTATGGGTTTAAAGGATTCTTAGAGTTTTTAGTGGGGTTTAGGGTTTTAGGTGTTTTCATTTTTCCTGGTGTTTTTTTTTCATTTTTTGGTTTTTAGTATTTTTAGGGTTTTTAGAATTTTTCTGTTTTTTATGGGTTTTATGTTTTTTTGGTATTTACGTTTTTCTCAGGTGTTTTCATTATTTTGGTTTTTTTAATTTTTTTGGTATTTTTAGAACTTTTGTGGAATTTTTTTGTTTTTTTGGTGTTATAGGTATTTTGAGGTTTTTTGGGGTTTTAACGGGTTTTTGGTTTTTATTGTGTTTTTTTTTGGTTTTTTATATTTTTCAGATACTTTTTAATTTTTTAGGGGTTTAAAGGAATGTTATATTTTTTATTGGGTTTTAAGTGTTTTAAGCAGTTTTACGGTTTTTAAGGCTTTAGGGGATTTATGACTTTTAGCGGTTTGTTGGGTCTTTATCTTTTTTAGGTTTCTAGGGTTTTTTAGTGTTTTAGGTTTCTATAATTTTCTTAGTGCATTTCATGGTTTTTACTATAAATTTCATTTTTAGGGATTTAGGGATTTTTAGAATTTTTTTCATTTTTTAGGGTTTTTAGGGACTTTGAGGGTTTTAGGGTTTTTATGGTTTTTGGGGTTCTATGGTTTAAAATGATTTATTAAGGGCCTTTATGTTTTTTATATTTTTTTTTATCATTTTTAGGGATCTAAAGGGTTTTATGATTTTTTTATTTTTTTTGGGTTTTTATGGGTTTTTATTTTTTATAGTTTTTAGGGGTTTTATGTTTTTTTTTTTGATTTTTTGGGTATTTTTAATGGTTTTATCATTTTTTTTCTTTTGGGGGGATTAAAATGTTATTTTATGATATTATTATATTTTTATGGTTTTTAGAGTCTTTTACGTATTTAGAGATTTTTATGAATTTTTATGATTTTTATGGTTTTTATTGTTTTTAAGGATTTCAAGGGGTTTTAGGATTTATAGGAATTTTTTGGTTGTTTATAGTTTTTAACATTTTTTAGTTTTATTTGGTTTTATGTGTTTTTAGGTTTTCTTATGGGTTTTCAAATTTTTCTTTATTATTTATGGTTTTATAATATTTTTGGAAATTTTAATGTTTTTTACGGTATTATAGTATTTTTAGAAATTTTATGGGGTTTTAGGTATTTTAGGGGTTTTACGGTTTTTCTGGGATTTGGGGGGTTTTGTTGAGTTTTTTGGGGTTTTCTTGTTTTTAGAGTTTTTTACATTTTAGGGGTTTAAAGGTTTTTTAATGTTATTAGTGGTTTTAGGGTTTTTATTGGGTAATAGGTATTTTTATTGTTTTTATGTATTTTTTTAATATTTTTTATGGTTTTTAGGGTTTTTACCATTTTTTTGGTTTTTTAGGGGTTTAAATTGTTTTTTTGTTTTAGATGTTTTATTAGGGGTTTTCTAGGTTTTTCAAATTATTTGGGATATTTAGGTCATTTAAGATTATATGTTTTTTTGGGTATTATGGATTTTATTGTGTTAAGGGTGTTTGGGATTAGATGGGTTTTAGGGTTTTAAACAATTTTTTTGTTATAAAGGTTTTTTCGTTTTTAGGTTTTTTATGGTTTTTTGGAATTTTCTAAAATTTTATGGGATGAAATTTGTTTTAGAGATTTTAGTGTTTTTAGTAATTTAATGGGGTTTTAGGGGGTTTTAAAGTTTTTACTGTTTTATTGTTTTTAGGGGGTTTTAGGGGTTTGAGGTTCATCTAGGGTTTTAGTGTTTTTATAATTTTTTAAGCATTAAAGGTTATGATTTTTTTTAGGTTTTTTAGGTTTTCTTGGGGATTTTAAGTGTTTTTAGGGTTTTATCATTTTTAGAGATTTTCATGGAAATTTTGGATTTTTATGGTTTTTTGAGTTTTTATTGATTTTCATAAGATTGTAGTATCTCCAACCCAAAAAATCAAAATGGATTAAGGGTTACTCTAAAACGAAGAATCTATAATGAAAACTACTCCAACCAATTACTCTATTTTTAACTCTAAAAATAATATTATATCAATATATCCATTACTTTTAATTAAATTTGATGGATTTGCGTACAAAAAAATGAAAACATAATTAAAAAAAATTACAAATAGTGATGTTGGTGGAGCGCCAGATATAGCGCCCCACTATACCTCCCCTTCCAATTGACGCTGGATTTGGCGCTCAATTTGAGGGAGTATTTTACTTTAAAATGGTGTATGTAGCACTCCATTTAAGATTGTATTAGGATTTGTAGAGTTTTAAGGGGTTTAAGAGTTTGTTGAGTTTTTATGATTTTAGGGGTTTTTAGTTTTTTTTCTTTTAAGGTTTTATTAGGTTTATTAATGATTTTAGGGATTTTTAAATTTTTAGAAATTTGTAAGAATTTTTTGGAATTTCTATGTTATTAGAGTTTTTAGGGATTTTGAGGGTTTTAGTATTGTTTTGGTGGTATTTTGGATTTTCTAGGCTTTTTGAGTTTTTATGGGTTTTAAGGTTCATTTATTTTTAATTTTTTGTGGTTAAAGGATTTTTAGTGTTTTAGTGGTTTGATGGGGTTTTATGGGATTTTTTGTTTTTAATTTCTTTATAAGTTTTTATGATATAAGATTTTTTAGGGTTTTAAGGGATTCTATGGTTATTTATGTCTTTAGGGGTTTTATTTATTTTGAGTTTTTTAATGTTTGCTTAGGGTTTTTATTGTTTTAATCAAATTTTTTACCTTTTTAGTGAATTTTAGGACTTTTTAGAATTTTTTAATTTTAATTTCATTAAGCGTTTTTGGGTTTTTATTGGTTTTAGGGTTTTATGGGTCTTTCGGTTTTAGGATTTTTATGTATTTATAGTTTTTAAGAAATTTTTTTAAAAAAATAATATTTTCAAGGGTTTAATTGGGTATTAAATATTTAAGAGGTTTAAGGTTTTTATGTGTTTTGAGGGGTTTTATGATTTTTTTGGGGGATTTTATGTTTTTTAGTTTTTTAGGGTTTTTGGTGTTTTTTGGGATTTTTATTATTTTAAGGGGTTTATGTGAATTTAGTTTTTTAAGGTTTTCATAAGGTTTTTAGGGAATTTAGGGTGTTTATTATTTTTATTTATATTAATGGATTTTTAGAATTTTTATGGGTTTTTTTGGTTTTTTGGATTTAGAGGATTTCGAGGGGATTTTGGGTTGTATGTTTTCTTTTGTTTTTAGTGTTTTATGGATTTTTTTACGGTTTTTATGGGGTTCTAGAGTTTTTTTTAACATTTTTAGGAGATTAAGGGTTTTTAGTGTTTTTAGAGATTTTTAGGTTTTTATGGGTTTATAAGAGTTTTTAAAGTTTCAATGTTTTTTATGATTTTGTGGAGAGGGGCGGCGTTAGGGTATTTTAAGGATTTTCATATTTTATGTTTTTAGGGGTATTAATTATTATTTAGGGTTTTATAGGTTTTATAGGGGTTTTTAGGGTTTATAAAGAATTTAATGTTTTAAGGTATTTTTATAGATTATTTTTGGAATTTTATGAGTTTTTGGGATTTTAGGGATTTTGATGTTTTTATTACTTTTATAGTATTTTAGGGTATTTATCCTTTTCAGGTTTTTAGGAATTTTTTGTTTTTCAGGTTTTTAAGGTTTTCTTAGGGTTTTTAAGTTTTTATTCATTTTTATTGATTTTAGGGATTTTTTTTAAATTTAAAATTTTTAGGGTTTTTTATGGATTTTGAGGGATTTATGTTTTAGGGCTTTATGTTTTATAGTTTTTAGGGGTGTTTATGTTTTTAGGGGTTTTTGGGTTTTTAGTGTTATCTAACGTTTTTGGGGTTTAATGGGTTTTCAGTGTTTTAGTAGGGTTTTATATTTTAAAATGTTCTGGGGTTTTTAAAATAATTTAGGGATTTTATGGTTTTAAGGTTTTTAGAATTATATAGGTTTTAAGTGGTATTTTGGTTTTTATGGTTTTTAAGTGTTTTTATATTTTTATTGTTTTTTATCTGTTTGTGGTTTTTTCCATTTTTAGGGATTTTAGGGTTGTTATGTGATTTTTATCGTCTATATATTTTTTAAGGATATTGAGGGTTTTTATGGATTTTATGATGTTATGGTCTTTTGGGGTTTTATTGATTTTTTGGGGTTTTCATGATTTTCAGAGTTTTTTTACATTTTTAGTGGTTTAAATAGGATTTAGAGTTTTTTGTTGTTTGTCGGGGTTTTTATTGGTTTTTACGGTTTTATGTTATTTATGGGGTTATTTTTTAGGGGGTTTTCTGGTTTTTAGGATCTTATATGAGGTTTTTGGGGTTTTAGGGATTTGGAGTTTTAACGTTTTTAAGGGTTTTATTTGTTTTTAGATGTTTAGGGTTTTTTATGGGTTTTATGGGTTTTTTTAAGTTTTTATGGATTTTATGGTTCTTTGGATTTTAATTGGTTGTATAATTTTTAGGGATCTTGAGGGATTTTATGAGTTTTTATATTTTTTTATAATTTTTAGTGCTTTTAGAAATATTAGGTTTGTTATGGGTTTTATGTGTTTTTAGGTTTTTAAGAATTTATTTGGGGTTTTCATGGCTATCATAGTTTTTTATATTATAATGAATTTATAGGTATCTGGTATATTTTTATGTATTTTTAGGGTTTTTGGGGATTTTGAGGGCTCTTTACGTTTTTAGAGTATTTTCTGTTTTTATAGTTTGATGGGTTTTTTTGGGTTTTTAGGGTTTTAAAATTTTATATAATTTTTAACTATTTTAGGGGTTTAATGTATTTTTAAAGTTTTTACTTATTTTTAAGGGTTTTTAGGGTTTTAATTCTTTAATGGTTTTTATCATTTAAAGGGTTTTAAATGGTTTTAGCATTATTTATGTTTTAAGGGGTTTTATGATTTTTTAGGTTTTTGAGGTTTTGTTTGGGGATTTTTGTGTTTATTCGTATTTGTTTAAATTTTTAGTGATTTTTAGGTCTCTTTAGGATTTTTTTAGTTTTTAGTTTCATTTGTGATATTGTGGTGTTTTGGAGGTTTTAGGGTTTTATAGTTATTTTGTTTTTAGGTTTTTTAGAGTTTTTTATGGATTTAATGGGATTTTAGATTATTTAACATTTTAGGGGTTTAATGGGTTTTAAATGTTTTTTATTGGTGTTAATGGTCTTTAAATATTTTCATGCAATTTTACAGTTTTTAGGGGTTTTAGGGTGTTTAGGGTTTTAGGTTTTTAGGATTTGTTGTGGTTTTAGAGGTTTTAAGTATTTTTAGGATTTTATAGTTTTCTTAGGGGTTTTCATGGTTCTCATGTTTTTTTATTTTTTTAATCTTTTTAGTAATATTTAGCATTTTATGGTTTTATATTTTTTTGTGGAATTTTAGGGTCTTTATCATTTTTAGGGTTTTATTAGGTTTTTTGGTTTTTTGGGTTTTTATCAGTTTTTATGCTTTTTGGAGATTTAAGGCGTTTTAGTGTTTTTTTACATTTTTAATGGTTAAAATGGGTTATGGAGTTTTTTTTAATTAATTGTTTTAGGAATTTATTGGTTTTCGTTGTTTGTTTGGTTTTTAGGGATTTTATGTTTATTTAGGTTTTTTAGGGTTTTTAAAATTTTTTATTTTTTTGTTGTTTAATTGTTATTAGGATGATAATGTTTTTAAGGGGTTTTTATTGTTTTTAGGTTTTTTGTATTTTTAGTCATATTAGGGATTTTATAGGATTTTTATGGCTATTTAGGGGTTTTGGTGGCTTTGAGGTGTTTTGGGGGTTTCTGGGATTTCAACAAAATTTTGGGAATTTATGGGACTTTAGAGTTCTTTAGGGATCTTCAGATTTTTAGACATTTTAACATTTTTTTGGTTTAATGGATTTTTAGAGTTTTTCTTTTTTATTTTTTTTAGGGTTTTTATGGTTTTTATGATTTTAGGGGTTTTGTGGTATTTAGGGGGTTTCCAGGTTCTTTTCATTTTATAGGTTTTTAAAGGATTTGAGAGTTTTTAGAGTTATATGGTTTTCATAAGGGTTTTCAGGATTTTAGACTTTTTAGTCTTTTTGGAATTTGTATGGATTTTTTGGATTTTCATGGTTTTTAGGGTCTTTAAAAAATTTCATTTTCCCTGTTCTTTAGGGTTTTTTGGTTTTTTGGTTGTTTTTGAGTTTATATGGATTTTATGTGGTTTTAGATTATTTTTATAACTTTTATGTGTTTAAAGGGATTATAAAAATTATAGTTCCTTTTTATGGATTTTATGGGTTTTTTTGGTTTTTATAGGGTTTTATGGGTTTTACGAAATTAATGTTGTAGGGTTTTTAGGATATTTTAGGGATTTATCATTTTTTATGTTTTTAGGGTTTTAAGTGTTTTCTATTTTTAATGTTTTCATAAGGCTTTTTAGGGTTTTTTTACATTTCTAAGGATATTTAGGGATATTTAAGATTTTTATTTGTGTTTAGGGTTTTTAGGGAAATTGTGGGTTTTTAGGGTTTTTATGTTTTTTGGGTTTTATGGGTTTTTTGAGTTTTTCAGGGGTTTTAAGGATATTTAGAGTTTTAAATTTTTTTAGAGATTTTATTTTTTTTAGAGTTTGTAATTGTATTTTGTGGTTTTATGGTTTTAAGGGATTTTATGGTTTTGGCATTTTATTAGGATTTTAGGGGATTTCCGTGATTTTATGTTTTTATGGTTTTGTTTGGTTTTTCTTAGGTTTTATGTTTATTTAAATTATTTGTGATCTTGATGTTTTTTTGATTCTATTGGGTTTTTATGGTTTTGTGGATTTTGAGGGGGTTTTAGGGGTTTTTGTGGTTCTTTTGGGCTTTAGGGTGTTTTATTTTTCATAGTTTTATGGTTTTTAGAGTTTTTAACATTTTTGGGGTCTAAAGGGTTATTATAGTTTTTAGTGGGTTTAGGGGGTTTTATCGGTTTTTTAGGGTTTTATGTGGTTTTAGGGGTTTTGGGGGTTTTAGGGTTTTAGACATTTTTATGATTTTTAGTGTTTTTATGTTTTTATAGGTTTTATGAGTTTTTAGGTTTTTTAGGTTTTAATAGAATTTTTCTAGATTTTATTGTTTTATTTTCATTTTTAGGAATTCTTATGAATATTTAATGATTTTTATGATTCTCAGGGTTTTTATTGATTTTTATAGTTTTATGGGGTTTTGGGTTTTTGGGTCTTTATGGTATTTGGGTCTTTTATTTTCTTATTTTTTTATGTTTTTTTATATATTTTTTCATTTCTAGGGGGTTAAAGGGTTTTTAGTGTTTTTAGTGGGTTTAGGGTTCTAATGCGGTCTTAGAGGTTTTTATGGTCTATTTGGGTTTTTATGGTTTTTAGGGTTTTTTAGGGTTCATTATATTTTTTATGTTTTTAGCGGGTATATGTGTTTTATGTTTTAAAAATTTTTAGGTCTTGTTAGGGTGTTTTAAATTTTTATGGATTTTTAGGGATTTCTTCGGATTTTTATTCTTTTTTATCGTTTTTATGGATTTTTAGGGTTTTTATGGTTTTTAGTGTTTATGGTTTTTTATGTTTTGGGTGTCTTTTTATGTTTTCAAGAGTTTTAGTTTTATAGAGTTTTTTATGTTTTTAGAGTTTTGTATATTTTTATGGGTTTTAGGTAATTTTATGAATTTTAGGGGGGGTTTTGATTTATAGGGTTTTAGTGTTTTTTGGGATTTTTCTCATTTTGTAGGTTTTTGGGGTTTTTTGTTTTTACAATTGTCTTTCAGGTTTTTAGAGTTTCGTATGTTTTCAAGTATTTTAGGTTATTTTTAGGGTTTTTTCATTTTTTTAAGGGTTATAGAGATTTGAGGGTTTAATATTTCTTGGGTTTTATGGTTTTTTTTATTTTTTAGGTTACTTTTAGTTTTTTAGGGTTTTATTGTTTTTTATATTTTTTAACAATTTTTTTTGTTTTTATTGGTTTATAAATTTTTTTAGATTTTTATGGGGTTTTATGGTTTTTAGGTTGTTTTATGATTTTAAAGGGGTTCTATCATTTTAGGGGTTTAATGTGTTTTTTTGGTTAGTAGGGTTTTCTTTCGGTTTTGTAGGGTTTTTATAGTTTTTTATTTTTTTAGCTATCTTTAGTGATGATTTTGGATTTTTATACTCATTTATAATTTTTTGGGACTTTGACTGTCGTTTGTTTTCATAAAGGGTTTGGGGGTTTAAGGGTTTTTAGAGTTTTTTGGGTTTTTTAGTGGTTTTAATTGTTTTTAATGTTTGGTAAATCCTTTTCAGGGTTTTAGGGTTTTTTATGTTTTTATGTATTTTTAGGGTTTTTTGGGATTTTTATGTCATTTTAGTATTTATAAAATTTTGTGTGTTCCTGAGGTTTTTATGATTTTTTTGGGTTTTAAAGAGGTTTGAGTTATTTAAGGGTTTTTATCGTTTTTGTTTTGTGTGTGTTTTTTTAGTTTTTTTGGGGTGTTCTGGTTTATAGAGTTTTGTAAATATTTTTAGTGGTTTAAAGGATTTTATTGTTTTTATTTGTTTATTTGTGTTTTGATGGGTTCGTTTTAATTTTAAGGATTTTTTTGGGTTTTCATGGTTTTTAGGGGTTTTTAGTGCTTCTAGAAATTTTAGGTTTTTAACAGTTTTAAGTGTTATTTTCCTTTTAAGGATATCTTAGGGGTTTTAGGGGTTTTAGGGTTTTTTTTCCTTTTTTGGTATGTTTATAGATTTTTATAATTTTTATAGTTTTTAGAGGTTTTAGTCATTTTTGGGCTTTTAGGGGTTTTAATGTATTTTAGAGTGTTTAAATTTTTTTGTGATATAAAGTGGTTTTGTAGTTTTTATTGAGGTTTTAAGGGATTTTATGAGTTTTTAGTGTATTTAAGAAATTTAAAAGTTTTTATGGTTTTTAGGTGTATGGGGATATTAGGTTCTTTCTAGGGTATTCTTAGGTGTTTTAAAGGTTTTATCATTTTTTAGATTTTAAATGTTTTATGTGTTTTTAGGTTTTAATGATTTTCTTATGAGTTTTAATGGTTTATTGGGTTTTTTATATTCTTATGTATTATAGGGATCATAAATTTTTTTATGGATTTTTAGGGATTTAATCATTTTTAAGTGTTTTTTGAGGGTTTAAGCCTTTTGGGTTTTATGATTTTTTATTTTTTTAAGGATTTTTATTTTTTTTAGGATTTATAAGGTTTTAGGGTTTTTAGGGATTTTGAGGTTTTTTTAGATTTTTTTTATGATTTTTTATGTTTTTCTTGGGTTGTCATGGGGTTTTTTTAATTTTAAGGGTTTTTTTGGTTTTTAGAATTATGTTTTAGGGTGTTAATGTGTTTTTAGATTTTTAATGGGGTTTTAGGTTTTTTATGTGATTTTTGAATTTTTATGGTTTCATGGGGTTTTTTGGGTTTTAGTGTTTTTTGGGTTATTAGGGGTCATTTTTGTGTTTTTTTCATTTTTTTAGGTTTTTGAGGGATTAAATGTGTTTTCGGGTTTTTAGGTTTTCATTTGTGTTTTAAGGGTTTTTACATTTTTAGGTATTTTTAGTGATTATTGGTATTTTTATGGGATGTGTTTTAAGTATTTTGAAGTGTTTTAGGGGTTTTAGGATTTTTTTCTTTTAATAATTTATTTTTATTTTTTAGGATTCTATGTTTTTTATAGTTTTTAAAATTTTAGTGTTTTAAATGGTTTTTAGAGTATTTGTGGGATTATATATTTTCATGGGTTGTAGTGTGTTTTGAGTTTTTTTTGTGGTTTTGTGGTGTTTAGGTTTTTAAGAGGTTTTTTTGATTTTTAGATTTTTGTATTTTTGTGGTTTTATGTGTTTTTAGCTTTTTAAGGTTTTATTAGGGATTTTCAATTTTTGAAGAGTTTTTATATGTTTTTATGTATTTTAAAGTATTTTTTAGTATTTTTAGTGTTTCTATTGTTTTTAGGATTTTTGGGGATTTTGAGTGGTTTTAATGTTTTTTGGGTTTTAATGGTTTTTATATTTTCATTTTTTATTGATTTTTTTAGAGTCTTTAGGGTTTCTATATTATTTATAAAATTTAGGGGTTCAACAAGTTCTTAACATTTTTAGTGGATTTTATAGTATTATGGTGTTTTTAAGATTCTTAGGGGTCTTATGGATTTTAGTTATTTTTAGGGTTTTCGGTGTATTTTAGTGTGTTCGGCATTTTTTTAGTTTTTTAGGAGTTTTAAGTGTCTATATGTTTCAAAGGTTTTTAAGGGGTTTCAGTGTTTTTTAGGGTTTTTAAATTTTTAGTGTTTTCAAGATTTTTTAGGATTTTTATGGGTCCATAGGGTTTTTAGGGATTTTGAGGGTTTTAGGGGTTTTAGTTTTTTTTAGTGTTTTTTGGAATTATAACTGTTTTTCTTATTTTTTTGTTTTTAGGAGTTTTTTGGGTTTTTTGGATTTTCTATGGTTTTACTTATTTTTATGATTAATTTGGTTTTTAGGGTTATTATGTATATTTAGGGTTTTAGGGGTTTAATGAATTTTTATGGTTTTCTAAGAGTTTAGTTTTTTATATTTTTAGGGATTTTTTGAGTTTTTGAGTTTTTTTATCATTTTTATGTTTCCATAGTGTTTTAGATTGTTAGTGGGTTTTGGATTTATTATTAATTTTCACTATTTTTATGGATTTAGGATCTTTATGGTTTTTAGGATTGTTGTTCTTTTTTAATTTTTATCGATCTTTAGTGGTTTTTGGTTTATAAGTGATTATTAGGTCCTTTCAGGGTTTTTAAGAATTTTTTTCCATATTAGTTATTTTTATGGATTTTTTCGTTTTTTTATGGGTTTTAGGGATTTTGAGGAATTTATGGGTTTTTTGGATATTTTATTTTTTTTGTTTTTAAGGGTTTTAATGGGTTTTATAGTTATTTATAATTTTTAGGGATTTTAGAATTTTTTTAGTTTTTATTGGGTTTTAGGGGTTATTGGGTTTTTTGTGTTTTTTGTGATTTTTAGGTTTCTTGGGATTTATGTTTTTTAGCATCTTTAGGTTTTTTATGTCTTCTAAAATTTATGGTTTTAAATTTTTTCTATGGGGATTTTAGTTATTTTAGGGTTATTTATCTTTTTAGGGACTTTTAAGGGTTTTTTTATTATTATTGTTTTTAGGGTTTTTATGGATTTTGAGGGTTTTTAGGTTTTTTATGATTTTTTCGAGGGTATTGGGTTTTTTTATTTTTTATGATTTTAAGAATTTTTAGAGTGTTTAACCTTTTTTGGTTCAATGTGGTTTTATAATTTATAGTTATTTTTGCGATTATATGGGTTTTTAGTGTTTTTATGGTTTTTAGTGGTATCATTGGTTTTTATATTTCTTAGGAATTCTATGGGTTTTTTGGGTTTATAGAGTCTTTATTTATTTTCATATTTTAAGTATTTTTTGGTTTTGATATTTTCGAAGAGTTTTTTAAGCTTTCAAATGTTTTTTATGTTTTTATGGTTTTTTGGGATTTTTGGGTTTTTAGGGTATTTAAGGTTTTCATAGTTTTTAGGTTTTTTGTTTAAATTGTTTTTAGGTATTTTATTGGGTTTTTAGGCTTTCTATGGGATTTTAGAGGGTTTTTATGGTTTTAGGGGCTTTATGGTTTTTAGGTTATTAGGAATTTTCTGGTTTTTAGAATTTTCAGAGTTTTAATGGTTTCATGTGTATTTAGGATTTTATGGTTTTAATGGTAATTTTCATTGTTTAATGTGTTTTTACATTGTAATAATATTTTGGGATTTTTTATTATTTTAATTATTCTTACGTCTTCAGGGATTTGAGGGTTTTTAGTGGTTTTAGGGTTTTTATTTTTTTTTTGTTTTTAGGGTATTTGTGTTTTTTGGGGATTTAAGGGTTTTTAGAGTATTTTTATGTTTTTAGAGGTTTAAAGGGATTTTAGTGTTTTTAGTGGTTTTTGGGATATTATGATTTTTAAGGTATTGAGGGTTTTTTGGTTTTTTGGGTTTTTTGGTTTTTTGGATTTTAGGATTTAAAGGGTTTTTTAATTAGGTTTTTAAGGTTTTCATATGATTTTTAGGGTTTTAAGGTTTTGATATGTTTTTAGGTATTTTAGGTATTTTTTTATTTTATTTTATTTTATGACTTTTAGGGATTTTGACGGGTTTTAGTGTTTGTTTGGTTTTTATGCTTTTTTGAGTTTATAGGTTTTTTTAATGTTTTTTGGGGTTTAATATTTCTTTAGAGTTACTAATGTGTTAGGTCTTTAAGGTGTATTTTGAGTTTTTAATGCATTATTATGTTTTCATGGGGGTTTAAGATTTATTAAGGTTTTTAGGGGTTTTTAGGGGTTTTAGGTTCTTTTTAGGATTTCATGGGTTTTTTCATTTTCTAAGATTTTTAAGTTTTTAATATTTTTAAATTTGATTTAGGGTTTTGTAGGGTTTGTAGGGAATTTTATAATTTATGAAATTTTATGGCATTTTATTGAATTTAATTTTTTAGGGTTTTTTTGGGATTTTGAGGGGCATTGTTAGGTTTTTAGGGGCTTGTGTTTTTTAGCAATTTTAGAATTTCTAGGTTTTTATGGGTTATGTGTTTTTATGTTTGTAAGGGTTTCATAGAGGGTTTTTATGTTTTTTAATTTTTTATATAGTTTTGGGATTTTTTGGGTTTTAGGGTTTTCAGGGAATTTGAGGTGTTTGGTGGTTTTTGGGGTTTTTGGGTTTTTAGAGTTTTTAAGAGATTTAATGGTCATTTATCTTTTTTGGGGGTTTTAAAATTTCATTTTTTATAGGGTTTTTAGTGATTTTAGAGGTTTTTAGTGTTTTTAATGGGTTTTAGTGCTTTATATGTTTTTTGTGGTTTCATTGGTTTTTGAGTTTTTTTGGGATTATTAGTTTTTTAGTGATTTTAGGGTTTTAGGTGTTTTAAGTGTTTTAAGGTATTTATGGTTTTATTTGGGTTTATAGGGATTTTAGGGTATTTTACATTTTTAGGAATTTTACGGATTTTTATGAATTTATGGGTTTTTGGGTTTTTTAGGGATTTTTGGGGTTTCATGGGTTTTTTGGGATTTAGTGTTTTTATTGGTTTCGTGGGTTTTCAGGTTTTTTGGGTTTTTTGGGTTTTTTAGTTTTTTATGGTTTCTATATTTTTTATGGTTTATTAGATTTTTAGATTTTTTAAACATTTTTATGGGTTAAATGTGTATTTAAAGATTTTAGTGGGTTTATGCTTTATATCTGGTTTTACATGTTTTAAGGTTTATAGGGATTTTTATAGTTTTTAGGTGTTTTAGGGGTATTTAGTTATTTTTACTAACTTCTTTGGATTTTATGTTTTTTTATCATTTTTAGGTTTTTAATTGTTTTAAGTGTTTTATGGGTTTTACGGTTTTCTTAGGGTTTTTTAGGGTTTTTAGGGTTTCTTACATTTTTTGGAATTTTTAGGTATTTTTATTATTTTTAGAGTTTTTTGATGTTTTTGTTAATTTAAAAGTATTTTTATGTTTTTTTGGTTTTAGTTTTATTAGGCTTGTGAGCGGTTTTAGGTTTTTAGGGGTTTTATGTGTATTTATTTTTTAAAAATTTTCTTAGGGGTTTCCATGTTTTTTAGGTTTTTTAATGATTTTAGGGATTTTTATGCCCATTTTGGTTTTTATAGAATTATGGATTTTTGGATTTTCATGGTTTTTAGGGAGTATCTTATTTTTGAGGGGGTTTTGGGTTTTTTTTTGGTTTTGGGTGTTTTTTTCTTTTTATGTTTTTTTACGGTTTTTATTTTTTTTATAATTTTACGTGTTTAGAGGGTTTTTATATTTTTTTGGTGGATTTTTATGGTTATTATAGGGTTTTAGGATTTTTAATGATTTAGGGGTATTTATGTTCTTAGGAGTGTCTTATGTTTCTCGGGGTCTCTTCGTTTTTTAGATTTTTTTGGGTTTTAAGTGTTTTTATGTTTTTAATGGTTTCTTAGGGGTTTTTATGGTTTTTAGTGGTTTTTATGTATTTTTTCATTTTTTGTATTTTTAGGATATTTATTGTTTTTAGAGATTTTAGGGATTTTGAGGGGTTTAGGGGTTTTCTTTTGGTTTTCTCAGCTCTAAGGATTTTTTTTGAGTATATTAGGGTTTTAAGTATTTGTATAGTTTTAGAGATTTTACAGGTTGAAAGGGTTTTTTGAGTTTCCACTGGGTTTTTAGGTTTCTATCCCACTTTATGGGGGTTTAAGGTTTTTATGGTATTTAGCTATTTTAGGAAAATTTTAATGTTTTTAGGGTTTTTAGCAGTATATAGAGGATTTAGTTGTTTTATGTTTCCTTTGTTTTTTAGGATTTATTAGAGGTTTTAAAAGTATTTAGGGACTGTTATGTTTCAATGATTTTTAGAGATTCATTAGGTTTTGTTATTTTATGGATTTTTTGGGATTTTTTGGGCTTTCAAATTTTAAAGGGTTTTAGGGATTTTATTACATTTTTAGTGGTTTTCAACAAATTTAGAGTTTTTTGGGGTTTTAATTGTTTTTTTATTTTTTAAGGATTTATTAGAAATCATAAGGGGTTTTAGGCTATTATATATTTTAAGTGAATTTTATGTATTTTTTTCGGATATATATAGTTCTTAAGGTTTTTAGGTATTTTTTGTGTTTTTAGGGGGTTTTAATGTTCTTAGTGGGTTTTTGTGTTTTTTGGTTTTAGAGGTTAAAATTGTTTTTACATATTTTAGGTTTTCATATTTTTTTCAGGGATTTTTGTGTTTTTTCGTTTTTGTGGATTTATTAGCATTTTCGTGATTTTTATGGATTTAAGGGTTTAGCATATTTTAGGTTTCTAGGGTTTCTTGCGATTGTTGTTTTTTTTTTGAGTTTTTAGCATTTTAGGGTTTTTCTAGTTTTTTACCTTTTTGGGGGTTTAAAGGGGTTTTAGAGTTATTAGTGGGTTTTTATGGTTTTTATGGGTTTTAGGGTGTTTAATGTTTTTAGGTGTTTTAAGGGTTTTTAGGTTTTTTACGGTTTTTTTGGGTTTTTACAGTTTTTGTGGTTTAGGTGTTTTAATTGTATTTATATTTTTAAGGTTTTCTTACTAGTTTTTAGGGGTTTAGGTTGTTTTTCATGTTTATATATTTTTGGTATTTTTTAGGATCTGTTATTTTTATAGGGGTTTTAGGGATTTTAAGTGTTTTAGGAGATTTTAGGGATTTTAGTGGTATTTTGTTTTCTGTGGTTTTTAAGCTTTTTTTTGTTTTTAGTGTTGTTAAGTGTTTTTAGTGTTTTTAATGTTTTTATGGGTTTAAAAGAATATTATATTTTTTAATTGTTTTAATGTTTTCAAGGGGTTTAGGGGTTTATAATGTTTTAGGGGTTTTATGGTTTTTAGCGGGTTTTAGTATGTTATTATGATTTTTATAGGATTTTAAGAAATTTTTTTGTTTTTAGGGGTCATAAGTACATTTATGTTTTTATGTATTTCTTATGGTTTTTAAGATTTCTAGAGTATTTTACTTTTTTAGATGTTTTTGGAATTTTTTGGATTTTTATCGTTTTTAGGTTTTTTATAAATTTTGAGGGTTTTTGGGTTTATTTAGGGTTTTAACTGTTTTTTAGGATTTTAGGGTTTTAATATTTTTTCTGTTTTCTCATAGATTTTATGGGTTTTAGTTATTTTACATTTTAATGGTTTTAATGATTTTTACATATCTTAGGATTTTTGGTTTTTAGGTATTTTGAGGGTTTTTATAATTTTTTTTACGGGGGGGGGGGGGGGGGGTCATTGAGTTGTTGGGGTTTAATGGATTTTTAGTGTTGTTAATGTTGTTGGGTTTTATAGGGTTTTCAAAGTTATTATTAGTTTTTTAGGGATTTTATGGGTTTTTTGGATTTTTATATTTTTTAGGGTTTTATGGTTTTTAGGGTTTTTAGGGTTTTTAGCATTTTTAGGGATTTAGGTTTTTTATGTGTTTTTAGGTTTTAGGATTTCAATATGTTTTTTAAGGGTTTAGTCATGGTTACGTTTTTTTTATTTTTTAAATATTTGTATAATTTTTATGGTTTTCAGGGGTATTAGGAATTTTTAGTGGTTTTAGTGTTTTAATGGGTTTTATGGTTTTTGGGATTTTATTCATTATTTTAGTTTTTTAGGATTTTAAAAGTTTTATAGATTTTATTAACCTTTTTAGTTGTTAAATATTTTTTTTATTTTGTAATGTTATTTAGTGTTTTTATGTGTTTTAATAATTTTAATGATATTTTGACATTATAATGATTTTTAATGTTTTTATGGTTTTTATCATTTTTCATGTTTTTAGTTATTTTAAGTTCTTCTAGGTTTTTTAGGATTTTTAAGGTTTTTATTCCTTTTTGGGGTTTTTATGTTTATAGAAAATTTTAGCGATATTTTTTGGATTTTTATTATTCTTTATTATTTTTAGGTATTTTCTTAGTTTTTAGAGTTTTTTGGTGTATTAGAGTTATTTCTGTTTTATGGATTTTTGAGTTTTTAAGGTTTTTATGTTTTTACAATGTTTTTTCATTTTTGGGGGTTAAATGGGATTTAGATTTATAAAGATAATTTTATTGCTTTTAGGGATATTATGGGTTTTTTGGTCTTTAGGGTTTTTAGGCTTTTAAGAAATTTTTTGGGTTTTATGGGTTTTAAGTGTTCTTAGGTTTGTACGGTTTTCATAGCTGTTTATAGGGTTTTTAGGGTTTTTTATATTTTTTGGAATTTTTTTGGGTTTTTAGGGTTTTTAGGGTTTTCTCTGTTCTTAGCTTTTTCGGGGTTTAAAGTGTTTATGTACTTTTTAGTTTTTCATAGTTTTATTTAGTGTTTTTAATTATTTAATATTTTTAGAAATTTCTAGGATTTTATATGTTTTTTTATGGTCTTATAAATATTGGGGGTTTTTAGGTTTGTTTTTCTTTTCTAGGTTTTTAGGGTATTTTTTGAGTTTTGAGGGGTTTTGATTTTTTTACAATTCCATAATTTTTTCGGGGATAAAATGTTTCTTGGATTTTTAGTGGAATTCAGGGTTTTTATGGGTTTTGAGGGTTTCTTAGTGCCTTAAGAATTTTGTTGTATTTTAGGATTTTTTTAGGGTTTTTTTTGGTTTTTGAAGGGTTTAATGCGTTTTTAGGTTTTTGAGGTTTTCTTTATGTGTTTTCAAAGATTATAGAGTTTTTTATGTTTTTTGGGATTTTTGGGATGTTTTATGAATTTAATTTGTTTTAGGATATTTAGAGAATTTGAGGGTTTTATGGTTTTTTTTGGATTTTTTGGTTATTAAGGTTTTTTTGAATTTTTAAGGGTTTTAATGGTTTTTAGATTTTTTTTAATATTTTTGGTGGTTTAAAGGGGTTGTGATGTTTTTTGGTCTTTATGGTTTTTAATTTTTTGATGGCTTTTAGTGTTTTTATTTTTTTATCAGTTATAGTGTTTGTTTAGGTTTTTATGGGTTTTAGTTTTTTCCTGTTTTTAAGGTCTTCTAAAGGGTTTTCACGATTTTAGGGTTTTTTATATTTTTTGGGAATTTTTTGGGAATTTTAGGATTTTAATTGGTTTTTATGGTTTTAGAGATCTTGTGCACTTTTCTGGATTTTTATGGATTTTAAATTTTTTTGTAGTTTTTTTGGGTGTTTACGGTTTTTTGTGTGTTTAGGATTTTATGTGGGTTTATAAATATTTTACATTTTTAGGGGTTTAAAGGGTTTTAGAATATTTAGTGGATTTTTAGGGTTTTTAGGGGGTTTAAAGTTTTATGGATTTTAGTGGTTTTTAGTGGTTTTTAGGTTTTCAGGGTTTGTAGAGTTTTTTTTGGGTTTTTACCATGGCTTATATTTTTTAATGGTTTTAACTATTTCTATAATTAAATATTTTCTAAGGGTTTTTTGGTTTTTTGAGTTTTGTTTTACAATTTTAGGGTTTCTGGGGATTTTTAGGATTTTTTTGTGTTTTTATGGCATTTAAATAATTTGAGGGGTTTACGGGTGTTTATGTTTTTTAGGGTTTTTAGGATTTTGTTTTGGGTTTTTAGGGGTATATTTTGAGTTTTTTGGAAATTTATTATTTTCTAGAGTTATTTATCGTTTTTAGAGGATTAAAGAGATTTTATAGTTTTTAGTGGGGTTTTAGGTTTTTCTATTTTTAGAGGTTTGTAGTTTTTTGGTGTTTTAATGGTTTTTAGGGCTATTTTTAGGTTTAAGGTGCTTTTTAAGGATTTTGTTCATTGTTTAGGTTTTTCCAAGGTTATTTGGTTTTAAGGCTTCCTTAGGATTTTTTTTGGGTTTGATGTTTTTTAGGTATTTTTATGATTTTAGGGGTCTTTATAGGTTTTTGGTGTTTTGGGGGTTTCTTGGGATTAGGTTTTTCATCATTTTTTGGGTTTTGGGGGATTTAAGTGTTTTAATTATATTTAGGTTTTCCTATAGGTTTTCACATTTTTCGCATTATAATTATTATTTTTTGGATTTTTATGATTTTTATGGATTTTTAGGTTATTTTGGAATTATGAGCGTTTTTTGCGTTTTTATGGTTTTTAGGTTTTTTTATCTTTTTTTGTTTTTATGGGGTTTAATGATTTTTCGGATTTTATATTTTTATTAGGTTTTTAATGGTTTTAAATGTTTTTTGGTTTTTAGATATTTTTATGTGTTCGTAAGCATTTTTTTTGTTTTTTGGAATATTAACGATTTTGAGGATTTTGATGGTTTTTTGGATTTTTCTGAGTTTTTTGGGGTTTTACACTATGTTTGGTGTAATTTTAGTAAAATAAAAGAAATGATTTGTTATTTTATAAAAGAAAAGAAAAGAAAAGATTTGGATTTCTCTTCATATTGTTTGGTGAATCTTTTTAAAAGAAAAGAAAAAAATTCTATTGTGACACATGTAGAAATTAGGGATAAAATTGAAATTTTAAAATATTAAAAACCCTCCACAACCATTTCTCTCCAAATCATCCCAATTTTGGGATGATTTAAAAACAATTTCATGAGAGAAATCTATTTCTCTCCATTTCGCCCCTTATCATTTCTCTCCCCTTAAAATTATATCTCCAAACATTAGAAACGAATTTCTCCTCTCAATATCTTTTCTTTTCTTTCTGTATCAACCCTTCCAAACTAGCCCATAGAGTATTTTAACATTTTTATTGGTTTAAAGGGTTTTTAGATCATTTAGTGGTTTTTAAGGGTTTTTGTGTTTTTAGGGGTTTTTAGTGTTTTTAGGGTTTTTATGGGTTTTAAGGGTTTTTTATGTTTTTATGGTTTTTAATGTTTTAATATTTTTAGAGGATTTTAGAGTTTTTATGATTTTTAAGGATTTTTTAGTGAATTTTAGTGTTTATTGTTATTTTATGTATTTATTTATTTTTATTTTTTATAGGTTTTTCATAGGTTTTATGGGTTTTAGGTATTTTTAGGGTTTTAGGGGTTTTAGGGGTTTTAATTTTGTTTGGGTTTTTATTGTTCTTTTTTGTTCTTAGGTGTTTTATTGTATATATAGATTTATAATATTATAGAAGTTTAATGGGTTTTTAGAGTTTTTCATGGGGTTTTATGGTTTTATTTTTTTTTAGGGTTTTATGGTTTTAGGGGGTTTTATGTTTTTTAGTGTCTTTAGGGGTTTTGGGTTTTTTATAAATTTTAGGGTTTTAGGGGTTTTAATTATTTTTTCAGTTTTATGGTTTTCATAGAGATTTTTAGGGTTTTTAGTTTTTTTTACATTTTTAGGTATTTTTAGGGATCATTAGGTTTTTATCGGTTTTAGGGTTTTAAGGATTTTGAGGGTTTTTAGGTTTTCAAGACTTTTTAGAGTTTTATTTTTTGGTATTTTTTTATACTTTTTAATAATTGTAGACTTTTTTTATTGTTTTTAGTGGCTTAGAGGGTTTCTATACATTTTATTGATTTTTAGGGGTTATATGGTGTTTTGTATTTTCACGGTTTTTAGGGGTTTAATGGTTTTCAAGAGTTTTTAAGGTTTTTAACGGCTTATTGAAATTTTATCATTTTTAATTTTTTGGAGGATTTTAAGTGTTTTAAATTTGTAAAGGATTTATTAAAGGTTTTCATGGGTTTTATGGTTTTTTACTCAATTAAGGATTTTTTTAGTATTTTTTATTTTTTTTAGTGGTTTAGGGAATTACCGAGGTTTCCAGGTTTTTTGGGGTTTTTTGGTTTTTTGGTTTTTTGGGTTTTTTGGGTTTTATCGTTTTAGTTATTTTTACGGTTTTTAAGTGCTTTTAGGGTTTTAAGTTTTTCTTACGACTTTTATAGTTTTTTAACATATTTTTGTATTTTTATGATCTTTTTAGGATTTTTATAGATTTTAGGGAGTTTAAGGATTTTGATGGTTTTTGGGTTTTTATGGGATTCATAGTTTTTTTTGGGTTTAAGGGGTTTTTTTTTGTTTTTAGGATTTTAAGGATTTTTTAAGCATTTTAACATTTTAAGCTTTTAATGTGGGTTTTTAGAGTTATTAGTGGGTTTTAGGATTTTTATGGGTTTTAGGGTTTCTTATGGTTTATATGGGTTTATGGTTTTTAGGAATTTTTAGTGGTTTTAATGTCTTTATGCCTTTTTGGGTTTAAGTGTGTTTGGTTTTTAAGATTTTATTTAGATTTATCAATTTCTTTACTGTTTGTTTATGTTTTAGGTGTTTTTGGTCATTTTTATGATTTTTATGGGTTTTAGGGTTTTTAGGGATTTTTGGGGGTTTTACGGTATTTTAGGGTTTTTATTTAAGGAGGAGAGTTTACTATTTTTTTATTTTTTATGGGATTTAGGTTTTTTAGAGTTTTTTACATTTTTAGGGGTTTAAGGGTTTTTGGTGTTTTTAGTGGTTATTTGAGTTTTATGGGTTTTTAGTTTTTTTTAATATTTTTTATTTTTAGAGTTTTATATTTTTTTATTTATATGGATTTTAAGCGTTTTTAGATTTTTATGATTTTATTAATATTTATAGGATTTTTAGGATTCTTGACATTCAAGGGACTATTAGGGTTTTTTAGGATTTCTATTGGTTTTAGGGTTTAACGGATTTGGAGGGGGTTGTGGGGGCTTTTGGGTTATTTTTTTGGGTTTTGAGGATTTTATAAATTTTTTATTTTTTGGTGTTTCAAAGTGTTTTTATCATTTTAGAGGTTTAAAGTATTTTTTATTATTATTAGGGGTTTTTAATGTTTTTATGGGTTTTATGGATCATTGAGATCCAAGGGTTTTTTTTTGTGGTTTAAAGGGTTTTTGCCGTTTTTTGTTTTTAGGGTTTTCCTGGATTTTATGTATTTTTACATTTAAGGTATCTTTATGGTTTTTAAAGTTTTTATGGACTTATAATGGTTTTTTGGTTTTTTGGAGTTTTAAATATTTTTTGTGTTTTGTGTTTTTATGTTTTTTTCGTTTTTTTAGTTTTTAGGGTTTTTATATTTTTTTACATTTTTTCTTGTTTAAAGGTTTTTAAAAGTTTCAAGTTGTTTTTTGGATTTTTAGGGGGTTTATGTTTATTTTATGTTTTAATTTGTTTTTATGGGTTTTATGGGGGTTCCAGGTCTTTTAGATATCATTATGTTTTTTTATTATGGTTTTAATTGTATTTTGGATTTTAAAGATTTACTAGGGGTTATTGGGGTTTTATGGGGTTTTATATTTTTATGGATTTTCAAAGATTTTTATGTTTTTTATTATTTTATGGATTTTTGGGAAATTGAGGGTTTTAATGATTTTTTAAGGATTAAGGGTGTTTATCATTTTTAGGATTATAGAGTATTAATCGTTCATTTTTTTATGTTTTTATTAGGTTTTTTCATGGTTTGAAGGGTTTCATTATTCATTACATATTATTATTGATTTTTTTTATTTTCATGGTTTATTCAGTTTTTAGGGATTTTGAGGGTTTTTACGTAGTTCTAAGGCTTTTATGGTGTTTTTTTGGTTTTTATGGTTTTGTGCATTTAAGGGTTTTTATTGTTTCTTTAAAAAAATAGGGGTATAAATAGATTTTAATGTTTTTAGTGTATTTTAGGGTTCTTATGGGTTTTTATGGCTTTTATGGTTTTTTTGGGTTTTATGATTTTTAAAGTTTTTAGGATTTTATAGGGATTTTAGTGTTTTTCATGTTTTTTGGGTTTTTAAGTGTTTTTGTGATTACAATGTTCTCTTAGGGGTGTTCTAGTTTTTTGGTATTTTACATTTTTATTAATTTTTAGGAGTTATTTTTATGATTCTTATGACTTTCAATGTTTTTAGGGATTTTGAGGCATTTTAGGGTTATAGGGTTTTTATGGTTATTTTGGGCTTTTTGTTAAAGTTTAGGGTTTTTTGGTTTTTTGGGTATTTTAACGATTTATTGGATTAAAGGTTTTTTATTTCTTAGTTTTTAATGAGTTTTACAGGCTTTTTAATATTTTTTAGTTTGTTAAGGTTTTTAGGGGTTTAGTGGTTTTACAGTCTTTTGGGTCATTTAGTGCTTTTAGTATTTTTAGGTTTTTATGAGTTTTATATTTTTTAGGGTTTTTTGGTTTTTCTAGACATTTTTATAGTTTTTCAAATTATATGGATTTTTGGGGGTGTCATTGCCTTCAGGTTTTTTATGGGTGTTAGGGTTTTTTTAGGGGTTTTAGGATTTTTTAGTGTTTTATTTGATTTTAGGTTTTACAGTTCCCTCAAGGGTCTTCAGGGTTTTAGGAATTATTATGGGATTTTAGGTATTTTTAGGGATTTTTTGGATTTTTATGGTTTTTATGCATTTTAGGGATTTTATTGGGTTTTCTGGGATTTCTTTAACAGTGACTGGTTTTTGGGGTTTTAAGAGATTTTTAATGTTTTATGGTTTTAAAGGGGTTTTTTAGTTTTTAATGAGTCTTTTGGTTTTAGGATATTTCGGGGTTTTTTGTTTTTGTGTTTTTTTGTTATTAGGATTTTTATCATTTTGTAGGGTTTATATGGGTGTTCAGTTTTTTTAGGTTTCAACGTTTTCGAATGGATTTTTAGGGTTTTTAATGTTCTATAAATTTTTACATATTTTGAATATTTTCTTGAAGTTTTATGGGTGTCTATGGTTTTTAGAGATTTTGAATATTTTTAGGGGTTTTTTGTTTTTTTTTTGGGGTTATAGGATTTTTATTGAATTTTTAGGGATTTATATTTATTTAGTGTTTTCTAAAGTTTTTAGGGGTTTAAAGGTTTATTATACTCTGTAATATTTTTTAAAGTTGTTGTAGGATGTAATTTTTTGAAATTTTTTTGGGGATTTTCCTGATTTTTTTTAAGGTTTTAGCCATTTTAGGTTTGGGGGGGGGGTTTAAATGTTTCTAGGTTTTAATATTTTCATATTATACATTCCATTTTTTAGTGTTTTTTATGTTTACAGTTATTTTGATGGCCTTTTAGTATTTTTATGATTTTTATGGTTTTTGTGATTTTGAGGGTTTTTAGGGTTTTTAGGGTTGTAATGTTTTTATTATGTTTTTATGGTTTTTGTTTTTTTAATGTTTTTAAGGATTTTTAGAGTTTTTAATGTTTTAGGGGTATAAAGGATTTTTAGTGTTTTTCTTTGTTGGTGTGGGTTTTTATGGGTTTTTAATGTTTTTATGTTTTTATGGGTTTTTTTGTTTTTTGGGTTTCTTGTGTTTTTATGTCTTAGGTTTTTTAGGGTTTTATGGTATTTTTTTGGATTTTAGGGTTTTTATTTGTTTTTAAGGGGTTTAATGGTTATTATAGATTATAAAATTTTTATGGGTTTATATTGTTTTTAGCCTTTTTTCTGTTTTTAGGGTTCTATAAGTATTTTGGGTTTTAAGATTTATAATATTTTTTATATTTTTTGGTGTATTAGTGGTGTACAGTGTTTTCAGATATTTTAAGGGTTCATTACAGTTTTAATGGTGTTTAAATGTTTTTTTCGGTTTTATTGATACATGTATTTTAGGGGGTTTACAATTTTTCGCGAGTTTTAGGGTTTTAGGTGTTTTAAGTGTTTTTAGGATTTTAATAATTTATTAGGGATTTTCTAGTTTTTAGGTGTTTTTTGTTTTATTGTTTTTTATATTTCTTAGGATTTTAATTTTTGTTAGTATATTTAAGGATTTTGAGGGTCTTATGGGTTTTTCGTGTTTTAAGATTTTTTAATTTTTAGGGTTTTTTACAACTTTTATCAATTTTATAGGATTAAATGGTTTTTAGAGTTTTTAGTGATTTTTAGAGTTTTTTGGGTTTTTAGGGTTTTTAGGATGTTAGGTATTTTAGGTTTTTCAGGGTTTTCCAGGGTTCTTAGAGGTTTTTGTTTTGTATTTATTTTTTTTTGTTTTTAGGTTTTAGGGGGGTTTATGTTTGTTGTGTTTTTTGGGTACTTTTATGATTTTTATAGGTTTTTGGTTTTTAGGTATATTGATTTTTATTTAGTGTTTATAGTGTTTTATGGTTTTTTGATGGTTTTATTGGTTTTTTATTTTTAGGGGTTTTAAGGTCGTTTTGATTTTTTAATCATTTATGGGGTTTAAAAGTGTTTTTATGTTTTTAGTGATTTTTTGTGGTTTTTTTAGTTTAAAGTGGTTGGTGTTTTAGGGGGTTTACGTGTTTTTTTGTTTTCATGTGTTTCTAGGGGTTTTTAGGGTTTTAATATTTTTATGGACTCCTTGGGATTTTTTTCTATTTTTATGGTTTTTAGAGATTTTTTAAATTTTAGGGGTTTTGGGGTTTTTCAGTTTTAATGGTTTTAATGGGTTTTTAGTGTTATTTTTTGCATTTTTATGGGTTTTATTGTCTTTAGAGTATTAAAAATTTAATGGATTTTAGTGTTTTTAGTGGTTTTATGGTTTTTATGGGGCTTTAGGAGTCTTATGGTTTTTTGTGGCTTTTATGGTCTTTAGGGGTTTTAGGGGTTTATTTGTTTTCATGGTTTTAAGGTTTTATCAGTTTTTTAGGGGTTTTAGGGGTATTTTCATTTTTATGGATTTTTAGGGATTATTATGATTTTTATGGATTTTAGGAGTTTTGATGGAGTCTTGGGATTTTAGTGTTTTTAATGTTTTATTGTGTTTTAGGTGTTTTTTTAGTTTTGAGTTTTTTTATATTTTCAGAGTATTTAACATTTTAATTGTATTAAAGGTTTTGTATATTTTTAGTGGTTTTCTAGAGTTTCTATGGGTTTTAGTGTTTCTTTTGGGTTTTTAGGTTTTTATGGGTTTTACAGTTTTTAATTTTTTTTAGGGTTTTAGGGGGTTTTAAGTTTTTTGGGTTTTCTTATTGGGTTTTTGGGATTTAAATATTTTTATTTCTTTTTGAATAATTTTTGTAGGTTTTTTGTGTTTTTAGCTATTTTTAGACTTCTATGGGGTTTAGAGGATTTCATGTGATTTTAGGGGGGGGGTTAGTTTTTTGATGTTTGATTGTTTTTAGAGAATTTTAACATTTTTAGATGTTTAAATGGTTTCTGAGTTTTTAGTGGGTTTTATAGATTTTATGGGGTTTTAGAGTTTCAATTAATTTTTTGGTTTTTATGGTTTTTTTATGGATTTCAAGGGTTTTATGGATTTTAGTGGTTTTTCGGTTTTTAGGGGTTTTATTTTTTTTATATTTTTAAGGGTTTTAAAAGGGTTTTATGGTTTTAGGGGTTATTATGTTTTGAGGGTTTTTGGGGAATTTTTAAAAAAATTAGGATTTTTAGGATTTTTAGGTATTTTAAGGGTTTTATGGTTTTTTATGGTTCTTAGGGGTTTATTATTTTTTAACATTTTTGGGTTTTTTTAGTTTTTAGGAGTTTTAATATCCTTTAGTGTTTTTAGCATTTTTGGGTTTTGAAGGGTTTTTAGTGTTTTGAGTGGTTTACTGTGATTTTTATTAGTTTTTGGGTTTTAATGGTTTTTAGGGGGATCTATGGTCTTTAGGGTTTTAGCGTTTTTAATGGTTTTTAAGGTTCTTGGTGTTTTTAAGTTTTTTAAGGGATTTTTTTTTTTGGATTTTTAAGATTTTCATAGTGGTTTTCCCTACATTTACTATGTTTTTGTAAAATTTTAGCGATTTTTATTATTTTTATATTTTTAAGGTAATTTAGATATTTTTAGGGGTGTTAGAGATTTTTATGGTTTTTGGGGTTTTTCGTTTTTTTAGAGTTTTTCCGTTTTTTCTCATTTTTTAGAATTTTTAATGTTTTTTAAAGTTTTTATTTCCATTTTTAAGGATTTAAAAACATTTTTAGAGTTTTAGTGTAATTTTTATGGTTTTTATGGGGTTTTATGGGTTTTTATGGTTTTAGGGCAAGGATGGTGCAAGACCAAGCTATCCCTAGCCCCCTGAAATGTACAAGAAGAAAAAAATCAATGAAAACATAGGGAGGGTAAGGAACAAACGACCCACACCCAAAAGCCCCAAAACACCCCTACAGATCAAACCCCCAAAAGATACCAAAATACAAAAAGGAAACAAGTAATTGAATGTCGCCGCCAAATTCATAAATCAGACCTCCAACGTAAGGGTCGTCATCTGCACCATATCCACCAGCCAAGTATGCAAAGCCTAAGTCTGAGTCAACCCCCATGTTTATAGATTCCAATCTCAACTCAAAGTCCTCCTACAGTCTGAAAAGTTCCAGGTATATCTCTCTAAGCCTCTTCTGCTCTGAGGTGCGCGAAGGCCGCTCCCACTTGTTGGATTTTAATTTTAGATTAGTCACCCCGGAGGTAGCCTAGGACACCATGGGCCGAGGGAGAGAATAATAATCCCTCCCCAACCATATTTTTGAGTGGGAAGAGGTGAAACCATCCCCTTAAGCTGCCTTCTTGTATCGGACACTATCTCTTGACACACTTGAGGCCCCATTGTCACCATCCATACTCTTGTAATTTTTCGGTAGTGGTTTGAAAACTTGTCCAGAGGACACACCATCCCCCTTTTGAGACGCAACCCCATGCTTAGCTCTTTGCCTTCGGAACTGGTCGATATTGGGATTTAACCTGTGGTCATCCTCAGCAAAAATCACCCCTAATATTTTATCCTCATCCTCAACACAGACCCTTGGACATTCCACCACGACCTTGTCATGAAGGACCACATAGTGGTCCTCACTAGATGAGGTTCCATGTATCACCATGGCCATCTGCATAACTGGGGGCATACCTCCTACACCATTGTTTCCATCAATCTCCAATAGTTAAAGTCCAGCCACGCCCTCAACATGATCTATGTCGACCTCTTCACTATGAAACACTAGCGAAACCCCCAGGCCAGCCCTCCCAATTTCTTAGGAAAAACATTTTTTTCATTTTTAAAGGTCGGTTTAAGGGTTTCTGGTACCCATTACAAGACTTCACCACCACCAATTCACCACTTCAAACCATCCATATCAACATCAAAATTCAAAATTCAAAACCCAAAACAGAAATCATGACACTCCTCGAGCCGCACACCAACCCTGGTACCGCACACCTGTCCACTCACATGTCCGCATCAACCATCGAACCGCGTCACGAACTGGACTCCTCCACACGCCACCATTCACAGTAGGACGCCGGCAGAACCATATGTCTTCGTCGTCATCGAAGCCTGATCACTACATCAAGTGCTTGGAATAGATTCACCATCAACCTTCATCACCACTGACGAAGATTCAGGTCCAAAAAACCAACCCGCCATGGTCCATGAACAACCAGGTCAAAATAATCGAGTAAAACACAATATACATTTGAGCAGAAAAACACAGGCACACAACCGCTGCAGAAGGATACCCCGATGGACTCACCGCAAGACGTCGATGCACTACCGAGAAGGACCCAGAACGCTCCAAAGAGTATGCCGGTGAAATCAGTCTTTCACCCATAGGTCCGACCAGTAGCGCCGTCAAGCATCACCATTGGAGCAGAGAACCGGAGATGTAACAACCCAAGTATGTAATGAATAATAAATATTCTTATATATGTCTATTTATGAATTAGATAGTGTTTTAGAGGCTTAAAATGAGAATAAATCCAATCTTAAACATGGAATACTCTAATATTTTTAAAAGATTGGTTTACCGTCTTTTGATGGAGAAACATTTTTAAATCTAAATTTTGAAAATTTTATAAGCTATATTTTTCAAAATAAACTTATTCTTTATGATTGGGATATTGAAATTTACTTTGGATAAATTTCTGGTATTTTTCTAATAATGTTCATTTTTTAATGAATAGTGAAAAGTGATGCATTTTAATTCAAAACTGCTTTTTAATCTAATTGATTTATATATTTATATTATCTTTTTAATTGGTTTTAAAGTAAAATTAGAATATATTTTTATCATTTAATCCAATGTTGGTCATTGGAATTAATATCACTTTGATATTGGACATAAACGAGTGTCAATCTTTTGATAGATATTGTTTCTTTAAAAACACGCTATTTGATTTGACAGTGGGGTTTAATTATAAAATTAATTAATGAAACTTATATGTTATGAATTTGGTAAAGTAGACATCATTTTTGAATTCGGAATATCAAATATAGCTTAGGGTAATTTTTGGTATTTTTTTGAAAAACCTAAATTTTTTATGAGTAGTGAAACCACAAAGTGGTAGTTACGGAAACTGATTTTTCGTTTAAATGGAACTTTACCACTTCTATGATTTGAATTTCAAAAATCCAATATAAATTATTTTCATTATTAAGTAAAATTTGGTTCAATGGGATGAAAATAATTTTTGATGAAAAGTTATTTTTAAGTTTTATTAATCGCGATTAAAGGTAATTAGTGTGATTTAAGGTAAAAATGATATTATAATAAAATGAAAATATCTTGACACTTGTCATAACCATATTGGATGAGTCATGTCCGACCATGAAAACCCATAGGTCGATTTATGGGACCCCATGGAGCCACTTGGGTATGATAATGACATTAATTCCTTTTATTTAAAGTAAAAGTAAAAATGACCCAAACATGTATTATTTTACTCAAACAATTTTTACATGGGGTTATACAATTTAGATTTTTTACAATAAATATTCATTGGAAAGATAAATATATTTCCTAAATCATAGTATTTTTTTATAATTTTTATAAATTAAATAAATTAAATTATTTATGACATCATGATGATACAACGATTACCTCTTTATTTGACGATTTAAATAAAATGAAAAGATAATGTAAAATCCAAGACCTACACATGTGAAAAACCTATTAGATGAGTGGATTTTGAACTCTTATCACCTTATCATAGAGATTTATAATTTTGGGACCTTTTAAATTGGAAAAACATTTTATAATAAAGTAACCATTTATAACATTCCAAGAGTACCCCTCCTCTCCTCTTATAAAAGGCCCCCACCTCTACCACCTTACCCACACCTCTCAAGCCTTTGTCTCAGTCGAAACCGGCCCATATTGTCTCTTAACATCCCTATATAACTCCTATAAGCCTCAAGATGGGCATAAGACTTCCCAAGGAATCCTTTGAGCTCAAATCAAAAAGAGTTTCCCGTTTTAAAGGTAGTGTTTTCTCTTGTGTTCGTATGTTTTATTTTTCTTCTCCACCCCCCTAAACTCATTTTATTCATTTCTCTTGTAACAAAACCAGTATCCTCAATATAATAGGATGATCTTATAATACTTATTCGAGCTACACATACACATACCTACATCTAATGGTTAAAGAAGATACTGTTTCCGTGGATGGCGAATTTCTGCCTCACGAAACGATGATTGTTCAACACCCATGTAACACCTTCCAAGGTGGCCATTAAGATGTCACTATATTTATATATGATATATAATATTTGTATGTTTTCCTTAAGCTTCTGTATTTTTCATTTATGGAATACCTTTACAGTTTCCATTTTGGGTAAATGTGATATCTTCATTTTAGGAAGTGCGGACTACCGCCCCCTCAAAGTGATTTGATTCGTTAATGCCATATGTGCGACGTATAGAGGATGGAGTTAAAGTTATTATATATGATGTTATAATAGAATTATAATATACCTTTATATCATTATTATTTCTTTCCATTAAAGTATGAGATAGAAATGAAAGTAGCGTTCATGCGTACACGCGGCATACCATCTCCATGAACGGTGTATTTCATTTCTTATCCCCAAATGTAATGTACTATTATAAGTACACATATATAATGGATATATATGATGTATGTTACATATAAATGATGAATATAATTCTGGAATTAAAGTATAAATATCTCTCATTTAGTTTTAATTCCATTAATATGACATAGAAATGAAAGTAGCGTTCATGCGTACGTACGGCTTATCGTCTCCATGAACAGTGCATTTCATTTCTTACCTCTAAATGATTATGTAATATTATAAATGCATGTATATACTGGATATATATGATATATATGATATCTACATCATGAATATAATTCTTGATATAATGGATATTTTACCACATGAACAACTTGTAATTATAAAGAGTTTATTTTTGACTCAAGTACCAATGATCGAAAAAATGACCATTATTAACTTAAATAATTATATAGTGTTAATAACATGGTAATAAGTGATATAAAAGGAATAATGAACTTGAAAAAGGTTCTTAATCAATTAGAAATTAACTCAAGTTTATTATTCAGGATGTTAAAGAACGATCGAGTCAAGTCGGACTCGAGGTATGGGACTTCTTCTCAATCTCCTTTCATTGAGGCATATTTTTTTATACACAACTTTCTTTTATATGGTGTATAAAACTCTTTGACTTTTAAGTTTATTCAAAAGGAATCTTTTTTTACCAAGCATTTACTAAAAGACAACAGGGAATGTTTTTTTTGTCATACGTATGCGGCGACAACAACTTCTCCGCCGCTGTGACCATTATTTGAGTTTCGGCTCCCTCTACAAGCCATAACTTTTTTTGAATGAAAAATAAAGACCATGTTTTACTTTTATTTTCTTTTGGTATTGAAAATTTTTTTCATTATGTTTTTATATCAATGTGTTGTATTGATATCTTCTGATTGAAAAGTGGAAATGTTATGTTTCCTTTATGCATGTTTTATGTGATACGATTATGTTATGGTTCTTGGGCATTGTTATGAAGACGGGTGGTTCTGTAATAAACTATGTGCGTGTGAGCCCGATATAGCTCTCCAATACATTGGGTAACGCAAAGGAGTTAAATGTTAAGGTTTCTCTGAAGATATTTAGGGAATATACTATGATGGGTATTCCAAACGTAACCAAGAGGGTTACTCCCTACGTAAGAATGTTATGAATGCCTCAAGTTACCTTTATGTCTTATGATTTCTATGATTTATTCATGATTTGATGAGGTATATTAAATTTCTTATGTTTTATGGGTAAAGTATGATTTCATTCATTCTTATGTATACATGTACTCATGTTTCCTTTCCGTATTTTTATATCCCTTACTGAGATTTTTATGCTCATCCCATGTTTTTGAAATGTTTTTCACAGGTCAAGGGAAAGGTGCATGATGTGATGATAGTGTCAATGAAGTATCAAAAATGAATCCATGTTTTATTTTAAATATGTTTCCGTTGATTGGAAATATGAATAATATCTTTTATGTAACCACTTTGTTTAAATGTGGATTGTAATGCATGTTTTATTATCTAGTTCTCTAAAACTCTAAACCTGAAAAGATCCTCAATGTGTAATCTTGTAATAACTCAAGATTAGGTAATGTTTAAGGCTGGGCCTTATAGTTGGTATCAAAGGTCAGTTTAGATAACTTTTGGAGATAGAATTCTATTAAATGATTATCCAAAAATATTTTTTTATAGAGACATTTAAATGTTATAGAATTTGAAGATTACCATGTTGCTTCCTCTAATACATGTTTGTTAAGAATTATTTTCCACAGAGGAAATAGGGAATCAGTGCTAGGAGGGCATACAGAAGTAAATGACCTTCCGAAACAACATCCTGAGATGGTTGGAATTGGAACTAAACAGTTTGTTGCAGTAATGGCTCAGTTGAATCAGGTGATAAATGGTGGTTGTGTTTATTGATGAAATTTTTGTGTTTTCTAAAAGTAAATAGGAGCATGAAATACATTTAAGGGTTATTTTTGAAACCTTAAAAGAAAAGAAATTATATGGGAAATTCAGCAAGTGTGAGTTCTGGTTGCAACAAATTTCTTTCCTTGGTCACATTGTTTCTAAAGATGGGATAACTGTTGATCCTGCAAAAAAAAGGTTGTTGAAAAATAGCCAAGACCCACAAATGTAACTGAGATTCGTAGCTTCCTTGGTTTGGCAGGCTATTACCGAAGGTTTGATAGAAATTTTCCTTAGTTATCTAGTCCAATGACTAAGCTAACTCGTAAGGGTGTTAAGTTTATCTGGACAAAAGAATGTGATGATTGTTTTTAGGAATTGAGATGAAGATTGCTGAATGCTCCAGTTTTGGCACTACCTTCAAGGAATGGGGAGTTTGTTATCTACAGTGATGCTTCATTGAAAGGACTTGGTTGCCTCCTAATGCAGAATGATCAGGTAATTGCTTAAGCTTCACGTCAGTTGAAAACTCATGAGGTAAATTACCCTACACATGATTTGGAATTAGCTGCTGTTGTTCTTGCTCTAAAAATTTGGAGGCATCATTTGTTTGGTGTAACGTGTGAAATATATACTGATCACAAAAGTTTAAATTATATATTCACTCAGAAATAATTGAACATGAGATAGAGGAGATGGCTAGAATTAATCAAGGATTATGATTGTGCAATTCATTACCATCCGGGAAAAGCAAATAATGTGGATGATGCTTTGAGTCGAAAAAGTAATTCTTCATTAGAAATGTTGCATTTGGAACATGATCATTTGGTTAAGGATTTGATGAACATTGGCATATAAGTTATTGGTGCAGGATTTACTTCTATTTTTCTTCAGGTATCAGTGAAATATTCTCTATCAGACAGAATTAAGCAAGCACAGAAGCAAGACAGTGAGTTGCAGAAAAAGGTAGAGCTGGTTCAGAAGGGTAAGTTGCCTGAATTCAACATTGATAATGATTGTGTTTTGAGATTTGGGAAGAGATTGTGTGTGCCTTGTGATTCACAGTTGAAGAGAGAGTTGTTATGTGAAGCTCATAGTTCTCTGTTTTTAGTTCATCCAGGAAATACTAAGATGTAAAGAGATATTCGGGAGTATTACAGGTGGGACAGAATGAAAGGGATATTGCTGATTTTACTATGAAGTGTTTCACTTGTCAACAGGTAAAATCAGAGCGTCAGTTACTGAAAGTGATTCTACAGCCTTTACCAGTGCCAGAGTGGAAATAGGAAAATATATCCATGGACCTTGTTGTGGGATTGCCGAAGACACCTCGAGGTAATATTGCAATCTGGGTTATTGTTGATCACTTGACTAAATCTTCTCATTTCCTTGCTATACAAGATACTTTTTCCCTAGATCAACTTTCCCGTTTGTATCATAAAGAGATAGTTAGGTTACATGGAGTTGCTCTCTCCATTGTATCTGATCGTCATCCCAGTTTTACTTATAACTTTTGGAAAGGCCTTCAAAAGTCGTTGGGTACTGAATTAAATTTTAGTACAGCTTTTCATCCTCAATCAAATGGGCAGTCAGAACGAACAATCCAAACATTGGAGGATATGCTACGTTCTTGTTTGATGGATTATCAGGGAAGTTGGGACCAACATCTTTCCTTGGTTGAGTTTTTTTATAATAACAGTTTTCATTCTAGTATACAGATGGCTCCATTTGAGGCATTATATGGTAAACGGTGTCGAACTCTAGATTTTTGGGATAAAGTGGGTTAAAGGAAGATGATGGGACCAGAATTGGTAGAAGAGATAGAAGAAAAATTTTAGTTGATTTAGAAACACATGAGAACAGCTCAGAGCAGGTAGAAGAGTTATACGGATAATCGGAGGAAGGATCTATCTTTCGAGGTAGGTGATCATGTTTTTCTCAATGTTTCACCATGGAAAAGTGTGATGCGATTTGGTAAGAAAGGAAAGGTGAGTCCAAGGTTCATTGGACCATATGAAATTCTTGAGAGAGTTGGATCAGTTGCATACCGAGTGGCTTTACCTCCGATTTTATCTCAGGTACATAATGTTTTTCATGTTTCAATGTTAAGGAAGTACATGCCAGATCCATCTCAGGTTTTGAGTCCAGAGGTAGTTCAGTTGGAAGAGAAACTATCTTATGAGGAAAAACCGGTTCAGATTCTGGATCATAGGGAGAAAGTGTTGCGGAATAAGGTGATTCATCAAGTAAATGTTTTGTGGAAAAACCACATGAGTGAAGAGGCAACATGGGAATCTGAAAATGCAATGAGGGATAAATACCCCCACTTATTCGATAAGTAAATAAATTGCGGGGGCGTAATTTTCTAAAGGGGGGAAGTTTGTAACATACCAAGTAAGTAATGAATAATACATATTCTTATCTATGTATATTTATGAATTAGATAGTGTTTTAGAGGCTTAAAATGTGAATAAATCCAATCTTAAGCATGGAATACTCTAATATTTTTAAAAGATTATTTTACTGCCTTTTGATGGTGAACCATTTTTAAATCTATCTTTTGAAAATTTTATAAGATATATTTTTAAAAATAAACTTATTTTTTATGATTGGATATTGAAATTTACTTTGGATAAATTTCTGATATTTTTCTGATAATGTTCATTTTTTATGAATAGTGAAAAGTGTTGTATTTTAATTCAAAACCACTTTTTAATCTAATTTATTTATATAGTTAGATTATATTTTTAATTGGTTTTAAAGTGAAATTAGAATATATTTTTACAATTTAATCCAATGGTGGTCATTGGAATTAATATCACTTTGAGATTGGACATAAATTAGTGTCAATCTTTTCATAGATATTGTTTCTTAAAAAGACGCTATTTGATTTGACAGCGGGAATTAATTAGAAAATTAATTAATTCAACTTCTATTTTATTAATTTGGTAAAATAGACATCATTTTTGAATTCGGAATATCAAGTATAGGTTAGGGTGAATTTTTGGTATTTTTTTGAAAAACCTTAATTTTTGATGAATAGTGAAACCACAAAGTGGTAGTTACAAAAACTGATTTTTCGTTTAAATGGAACTTTACCAATTCTGCGATTTGAATTTCAAAAGTCCAATATAAATTATTCTAATTATTAAGTAAAATTTGGTTCAATTGGATGAAAATAATTTTTTATGAAAAGTAACTTTTAAGTTTTATTAATCGCGATTAAAGGTAATTAGTGTGATTTAAGGTAAAAATGATATTATAATAAAATTAAACTATCTTAACACTTGTCCTAACCCTATTGGATGAGTCATGTCCGACCAATACAACCCATGGATCAATTTTTTGGGACCCCATGGTGCCACATGGGTATGATAATGACATTAATACCTTTTATTTAAAGTAAAAGTAAAAATGACACAAACATGTATTGTTTTACTAAAAAAAATTTAGATGGGGTTATACAAGTCATATTTTTTATTATAAATAGTCATTGTAAAGATAAAAAGATTTCGTACATCATAGTATTTTTTTATAATTTTTAGACGTTAAATAAATTAAATTATTTATGACATCATGATGATGCAACGATTACCTCTTTATTTGACGATTTAAATAAAATGAAAAGATAATGTAAAATCTAAGACCTACACATGTCAAAAACCTATTGGATTTGTAGATTTAGAACTAATATCAACTTATCCTCGAAATATATAATTTTGGGACCTTTTAAATCCGAAAACAATTTTATAATGAAGTAAGCTTTTATAACATTCCAAGAGTGCCCCTCCTCTCCTCTTATAAAAGGCCGCCACCTCTACCACCTTACCCACACCTCTCAAGCCTTTGTCTTGGCCAAACCCTTCCCATTTTGTCTCTTAATATCCCTATCTAACTCTTAGATTCCTCACTATGGGCAGAAGTCTTCCCAAGGAAGCCTTTGATCTCAAATCAAAAAGAGTTATCCGTTTTAAAGGTAGTATTTTCTCTTGTGTTCTTATGTTTTATTTTTCTTCTCCAACCCCCTAAACTCATTTTATTCATTTATTTTGTAACAACACCAGTATCCTCAATATACTAGGATGTTGTTATAATAATTATTCTTTCTAAACTTACACACACCTACATATAATGGTTAAAGAACATACTGTTTCCGTGGATGGCGAATTTATGCCTCACGAAACGATGATTGTTCAACTCTCATATAACACCTTCAAAGGTGGCCATTAAGATGTCACTATATTTATATATGATATATAATATTTTTATGTTTTCATTAAGCTTCAGTATTTTTTATTTATGGAATACCTTTATGGTTTCCATTATGGGTAAACGCGATATCTTCATTTTAGGAAGTGTGGACTACCGCCCCCTCAAAGTGATTTGATTCGTTAATGCCATATGTGGGACGTATAAAGGATGGAGTTAAAGTTATTATTTATGATGTTATAATGGAATTATAATATACCTTTATATCATTATTATTTCATTCCATTAAAGTATTATATAGAAATGAAAGTAGCGTTCATGCGTACGTACGGCTTACCGTCTCCATGAACGGTGCATTTCATTTCTTATCCCCAAATGTAATGTACTATAATAAGTACATATATATAATGGATATATATGATGTATGTTACATCTAAATGACGAATATAATTATGGAATTAATGTATACATATCTCTCATTTAGTTTTAATTCCATTAATATGATATAGAAATGAAAGTAGCGTTCTTGCATACGTACGGCTTACCATCTCCATGAACGGTGCATTTCATTTCTTATCTATAAATGATTATGTAATATTATAAATGAATGTATATACTGGATATATATGATATATATGATATCTAAATCATGAATATAATTCATTATATAATGGATATTTTACCACATGAACAACTTGTAATTATAAAGAGTTTATTTTTGACTTAAGTACCAATGATCGACAAAACGACCATTATTAACTTAAATAATTCTGTAGTGTTCATAACATGATAATAAGTGATATAAACGAAATAATGAACATGAAAAAGGTTCTTAAGAAAGTATAAATTAACTGATGTTTATTATTCAGGACGTTAAAGAACGATCGAGTCAAGTCGGACCCGAGGTATGGGACTTCGTCTCAATCTCCTTTCATTGAGGCATATTTTGTTTTATACACAACTTTCTTTTATACATTGTATAAACCCCTTTGAATTTTACGTTTATTCAAAAGGAATATTTTCATACGAAGCGTTTACTAAACGACAAAAGGGAATGTTTTTTGTCGTACGTATGCGGCGACAACGACTTCTCCTCCGCCGTGACCATTATTTGAGTTTCAGCTTCCTCTACAAGCCATAACTTTTTTTTGAATGAAAAATAAATACCATGTTTTACTTATCTTTTATTTTGGTATTGAAAAGTGTTTTCATTATGTTTTTATATCAATGTGTTGTGTTGATATCTTGTGATTGAAAAGTGGAAATGTTATGTTTCCTTTATGCATGTTTTATGTGATACGATTTTGTTATGGTTCTTGGGAATTGTTATGAAGACGGGTGGTTCCGTGATAAACTAAGGGCGGGTGAGCCCGATATAGCTCTCCAATGCATTGGTTAATGCAATGGAGTTAAACGTTAAGGTTTCTCTGAAGAGATTTAGGGAATATACTGTGATGGGTATTCCAAACGTAACCAAGAGGGTTACTCCCTACGTAAGAATGTTATAAATGCCTCAAGTTACCTTTAGGTCTTATGATTTCTATGATTTATTCATGATTTGATGAGGTACATTAAATTACTTATGTTTTATGGGTAAAGTATGATTTCATTAATTTTTATGTATACATGTACTCGTGTTTCATTTCCATATTTTTATATCCCTTACTGAGCTTTTTATGCTCATCCCAAGTTTTTGAAATGTTTTTAACAGGTCAAGGGAAAGGTACATGATGTGATTATAGTTTCAAGGAAGTCTCAAGAACGAATCCATGTTTTATTTTAAATATTTTTCCATTGATTGGAAAAATGAATAATATCTTTTATGTAACCACTTCGTTTAAATCTGGAATGTAATGCATGTTTTATGATCTAATTCTCTAAAACTCTAAACTTGAAAAGATCCTCAATGTGTAATCTTTTAATAACTCCAGATTAAGTAATGTTTAAGGATGGGGCCTTATAGGCGAGGCCAACCACCGGGAAGTGTTTCCATCCCATGCCAGAAATCACCAGGAAGAAAGATCCAAGCACAAATTCAAAAACCACACTTTGAAAATTCAAATTTCAAACCTTCAAACTCTACACGGTAGTTATCTCCAGCATTCAAATTCATCAGCACAGTATCATCACCATCATGGAATCAAGTTTCACCAAACACGAGGAAGTTGGAAACCGCTGCAAGCTAGAGGAAACCCACTACCAGGATCCCCTTTTTGCCATCCTTTTCGACCTCTAGAGCCACCACAAAACACCAACCGCCCACACTGGAATTTAGGCCAAGACCTATAGTGAATGGATCTGGAACTTCGGTCTCGGGCCGACACCACGCCGCCAACGAAAACCCTATCTAGTAAAAGGAATCGGGTGAGTTGTGAAATCAATGGTGACCGGGAGAGATGATGGAAACCCCGAAGCCACCGGAACTGAGGAACCGCCCGGACTCGCCGAGTAGATGGAAGGCTACCGCAAAAACCCTGGGGAAGGAGGTGGAGACATAGAGAGCGCCCTATACAGTTGTGCCCCTTACGTTCCCATATTCGGACTATTCTCCCTCCCAATTTCTTCACACCAAGGGTTAGAACTAATGGATAATCCATGCTCTAACCAGGTGGGTCCCTCATCAAAGACGTGAGACTGCATCCCAATCATAACCATCTCATGCCCAACCATAATCACCTCTTTCCCATTCCCAGCCACCTCCTCCTAGTTAGCCACCTCCCCCTACTCGGACGTCCCCTGCATAGCATCACCACCAGATGACTCAACAAAACCCGACTCCTCAAACCTGTTACTCAAAAACACACCATCCATAGGTGGAAACTGATTTCTACTGTCCTTCCCACTACCTTTTCTATAGGTCATTACAACATAGCTCGGGGCCTACATCATAGGGGTTTTCAGGGTTTTTATATTCTTTTATATTTTTAGTTATTTTGGCGATTTTTTAGGATTTTATGGTTTTGTGGATTTTGAGGCATTTATGGTTTATAGGATTTATTGGATTTTTATTTTTTTGGGTATTTATGAGTTTTTTAGGTTTTCACAGTTTTTAAGGACTTTTAGTGTTTTTATAATTTTTTATTGTTTAAAGAGGTTTTAGAGTTTTTATAGGTTCTTAGGGGTTTATGTTGTTTTAGGTATTTTTACTGTTTTTAGGTGTTTTTCTTGTTATTAGAGTTATTTTTGGGATTTTCCTGTTTTTTGGAGTTTTTTTAGGATTTTTAGAGTTTTTATGATTTTTAGTGGTTTTATGGTTTTCATAGTGGTTTTCATTGTTTTTATTGTTTTTTACTTTTTATGGGTTTTTATGGATTTTAATAATTTATATTGTTTTTAGTGTTTCCATGAATTTGATGGTGTTTTGTTTTTTTTAGGTTTCAATGGTTTTTTGTTGTTTTTATCTTTTTTGGTATTTTTGGGATTTTTTGGGTTTTTAGATTTTTATACATTTTTAGAAAATGGTGGGTTTTATAGTTTTTAGTGGTTTTGAGGTTTTATGGGTATTTAGGGTTTTTAAGGTATTATGGGGTTTCATGGTTTTTATCTTTTATTAATTTTTTTAGGGTCTTTCAGTTGTCTGGCATTTTTTATGTTTTAGGGTTTAACTATTTTTTTGGTTATTATGGTTTTCCTAGGGTTATCAATGTTTTTAGGTTTTTTTATTTTATTTATAATTTTTGGTCATTTTTATAATTTTAATTGTTTGTTGGGTTTTTAGGGATCTTAATGTTTTTTTAAGGATTTATGGGATTTAGTGTTTTTATGGTTTGGGGGTTATGGTTTTTCTAGAGTTATTTATGGTTTAATGGTTTTTAGAGTTTTTAATGTTTTTATAGGTTAAATTAATTTAAGAGGTTTTAGTGTCTTTATGTTTTTTATAGGGTTTTAGGTTTCTTAAGGTTTTTACGGGGTTTTAGGGATTTTAAGTGGATTTATGTTTTTATGGTTTTCTTTGAATTTTTTCTATGTTTTTAGTGGAATTTATATTTTTATAAATTATTTGGTTGTTTTAGTATTTTTATGTTTGTCTTGGGTTTTGGGGGATTTTGAGGGTTTTTAGAGTATTTAGGGGTTGGGGGGGGAGGAAAAGCATTTATCTTTGTTTTTAGGGATTTTTATTTATTTTTATATTATATGGTTTTAATAATTATTAATATTTTTGGGAATAAAATGTTTTTAATCGTGTTTATTAGTGTTTTAGAGGTTTTATGGGTTTTTATGGGTTTTATGGTTTTTTAGAATTTTTTGGTTTTTATGGTTTTTAGGGTTTTTAAGACTTTTAGGGTTTTTGTTTTCTATAAATTTTTAGGGAATTAATTTCGCTTTGGGTTTTAAGGCATTCTTATGGGTTTTCCAGGTTTTTTAATGTTATTTATGTTTTAGGTGTTTTCTAGGAATTTTCATGTTTTTATAGTTTATAAGGTTTTTAGTTGTTTTATTGTTCTTTGGGGGTTTAGGAGTTTTTAGTATTTCTAGGTGTTTGAGAGTTTTTTTGGATTCTAGGTTTTTTAAGAGTTTTTTGGTTTTTTATTTTTTCTTATGGTTTTTAGAAATTTTTAGGGTTTTTTATGATTTTTTTTTGGGTTTTTAGAGTTTTTTGGAATTTTGACTATTTTATGGGTTTTGTAGTTTTTATGGGTTTTACAGGTTTTCTGAGTTTATTAGGGGTTTTAAGGTTTTAAATGCTTTTCAATGATTTTTGGATTTGAAAGGAATTTTAGAGTTTTTAGTGGTTATAGGGTTTTATGTGTTTTTAGAGTTGTCAATGGTTTTTATTGATTTTCTTATATTTTGGGTTTTTAGGATTCATAGAATTTCTCGGGTTTTAGGGGATTTATGCTTTTCTAGGTATTTAATGCTTTGTTAGGGAGTTTTATTTTTAGGGTTTATTATGTTTTAAGGGATTATTAGGGAAATTTTTTGATTTTTATGGGTTTTTAGGATTTTTAGTTTTTTTTAAAGCTGGGGCGGAAACCTCATTTTTATTATTAAAAAAGACCTCTTTTTACTGAGTATAGAGAGACCCATATAATATCTCAAAGTCTCAAGGCCAAGGGGCATGAATAATTGTAATTTTAAGGGATTTAGGGTTTTTTAGGTTTTTAAGGTTTTCTTGTAATTTTTGGGTTTTTAGACTTTTTTGAGTTTTTTGGGGTTTTTAATGTTTTTAGTGTTTTTTTTAATTTTTAGAGGATTGAAGTTGTTTTGGTGTTTGTAAAGGTCAAATATGTTTTTATATGTTTTTATGTATTTTAATGTATTAAGGTTCTTATGGTTTTTATGGTTTAATTATTTTTAGAGATTTTTATCTTTTTTAGCAATATTTTGGTTTTTAGGGGTTTCAATTTTTTTATGTTTTTAATGTTTTCTGAGGTTTTGTCAGTGTTTTTTTAGATTTTTTGGATTTTTTGGGATTCATTGGATTTTTATGGGTTTTTAGGGGGTTTTCATATTTTGAGGGTTTTATGTCCTTTTAGCGTTTTTAGGGTCTTTATTTTTTTTCAGGTTTAGGTTTTTTTTGAATTTTTATGGGATTTAATTAGTTTTAGAGTTTTATTAACCTTTTTAGGGATTTAAACTGTTTTCAGTTTTTTTAGTGGGGTTTAGGGATTTTAGGGTTTTATTGGGTTTTTAAGGATCCTAGGGATTTTAGGTTTTTATATTCTTTATGGTTTTTGGATTTTAGAATTTCCAACATTTTTTATGTTTTTGGTGGTTTGAAGTATGTTTATACTTTTAAGGTTTTCTTAGGGGTTTTTGGATTTTTAGATTTTTTTCAATTTTAGGGATTTTAAATATTTTTTTTATTTTTTTGGTTTTTAGGGATTATTAGTTTTTTATGGTTTTAATGGTTTTTAGGATTTTATTTGATTTGTGGATTTTTAAGTTTTTTTTGAGTGTTTATGGGTTTTCAGGGTATTTATTGGTATTTTTAAAAAAATTGTTTAAATGGTTTTTAGAGTTTTTAGTGGTTTTCAGTTTTTATGTGGTTTTAGGGTTTTTTATGGTTTTTGGTATTTTATGGTTTTTAGGTTATTTTAGTGTTTTAGTGGTTTTGTGGGTATTTAGAGTTTTCATGCTTTTAAGGTTTTAATTGTTTTTAGGGTTCTAAAGTTTTCATATGGGTTTTCACGGTTTTTAGTGTTTTATACATTCCTAGGAGTCTTAGGGATATTTTTGGTATTTTAATGGGTTTTCATCTTTTCATGATTTTAGGGGTCTTGAGGGTATAAAGGTTTTTAGTGTGTTTCATTGTTTTATGGTTTTTTGATTATTTTAGGCATTTTTGGTTTTTTAGAGTTTCTTGATAGTTTTTTTCGTTTAACTGGCTTTAAGAGTTTTTGCGGGATATTAAGGTTTTTATAGTCTTTCAGTTATTTTTATGGTTTTATGGGGTTTTATTGTATTCAGGTTTTTTAGGGGTTTATGTGCTTTTATGTGTTTCTATCATTTTTATGTTTTTATGATTTTATGGGGTTTTAGTGTTTTTAGGTTTTTAAGGATTTCTTAGGGGTTTTCGGAGTTTTTTGTTTTTTATATTTTTTTATATTTTAGGGATTTTTTTTATGATTTTAGAGGGTTCATATAGTTTTAAATCATTTTTAGGGGTCTATGGGTTTAAGGGGTTTTAGGGATTTATGGTTTTTTAATTTATAATGTTTTTTTAGTTTTTATGTTTTAATGGTTATTATATCTTTTAACATTTATTAGTGTTTAATGGTATTTAAATGTTTATAGTTGTTTTTAGGTTTTTATTGGTTTTTAGGTATTTAACGGTTTTTACTGTTTGGTTAGGATTTTAGGGGTTTTAAGTGGTTTTAGGCTTTTATGGTTTTCTTATGTTTTTCTTGTGATTTTTATATTTTTTAGAATTTATTAGGAATTTTTAGGAATAATATGGTGTTTCAGGTTTTTGGGATTCTGAGGGTTTTTTGAGTTTTTAGGGTTTCATGGGTTATATGGGTTTTTTATTTTAGGGTATTTATGGTTTTTTATATCTTTTTTGAATTTTTTGGGTTCAAAGGGTATTAAGAGTTTTCAGCCGTGTTTTAGGGTCTTTATGGTCATTTATGTGTTTTAGGGTTTTTGTGGGTTTTATGCATTTTAGGATTTTAAGGGTTTTTGGGTATTTTATGGTTTTTAGAGTGTTTAGGTTTTTGGGGGCTTTATGTGTTTTTAGGTGTTTACGTTTTTCTCAGGGTTTTATGGATATTTTATTATTCATTCTGTTTTTAGATATTCTTAGGTATTTCTTTTGATTTTAATAGTTGTTAGTGTATTTTGTTATTTTGAGGTATTTTATGATTTTCTAGGGTTTCGAAGGTTTTTTGGGTATTTAGAATTTTCTTTTTGGGGGTTTTATGTGTTTTTAGGATTTTGAGATTTACTTAGTGTTTTTCTAGGCTTTTAGGGGGTTTTACATTTTTTGGTAGTTTATGGATTTTTTATTATTTTTATTGGCCAATAGGGTTTTTAGAGATTTTCAGGGTGTGGGTGGGTTTTAGGGTTTTATTATTGGGGGGGGTTATGGTTTTTTCAGTGGTTTTATGTTTTCTTAGTGATTCAACCCTTTTTAGGGTTTTAAAGTGTTTTTAGAAATTTTTGCAGTTTATTAGGGGTTTTATGTGGATTTCATGTTTTTAGTGGTTTGTATGGTATTGCAGGGTTTTAGGGTTTATAGCATATTTTATCCATTTAGGTACTTTTAGTTTTTTTTTGGTTTTTAAGGTCTTCTAAAGAATTTTAATTATTCATAGGGTTTTTTTACATTTTATGGATTTTAATGATTTTAATTGTTTTTTTTTTGAATTTTGTGGGTTTTTATGTTTTTTTGGATTATTATGGTTTCATGATTTATTTTATTTTTAATATTTTTAGGGTTATAATGGTTTTTTAGAGTTTTTAGTTGTTTTTATGGTTTTTATGGGTTTTATGGGTTTTTAATGTTTTAGGGGTTTTAGGGTTTTTAGGTTTTTAGGGTTTTTTATTTATTTTGGTTTTTAGAGTACTTTTGGTTTTTATAAGCTTTATGTGTTTATATGTTTGAATGATTTTTAGAAGTTTTTATGGATTTGGAAGGTTTCTTATGTTTTTAGGGATTTACGGGGGGATGGTTTTGATTTTTATGTAGGTATTTATAGATTTTGAGGGATTTAAGGGTTTTTCGTTATCGTAGGATTTCTTTTAGTTTTTGGGGGTTTTATGGTTTATTTTAATTTTTAAATAATTCTTGGTTTTTAGTAACTTTTAAAGATTTTATTGGATTAATGGATTTTTAAACATTTTACTACATTTTTATGATTTTTGTTGGATTTTAGGATTTTTTTTAGGTTATTAGGGGTTTTTAGTGTTTCTAGAGTTTTTGAGGGTTTAGGGTTTTAAGGTTTTTTGGGTGTTTTATGTGCCTTTTGGTTTTAAATGTTTTCTTGTTCGATGCCTTTTGTTAGTGAAACATGATAGAAGTGGTGTTATGTAGCTGGTTTGTTTTCACTCAATGGTGATGGTGGTTTCTGTTGGTCAATTTTTTAATCTTTTCATGAATCAGTATAGTGGTGCCATTGAATTATATTTGGGCCTCACCGGTGATGTGTAGGGATGATGATGATAGATGGTGAATAGGGTGTTTTTTTGAGGATCTTCCAGTCAATGATGATTTTGACATGTGCGGGTTTTTATGTATTTTGAATTTGAATGGGTGTGTTGTCTAGTGTGACATTTCTTGCATTTTGATTTTTGTATGGTGTAATTGTTTTTGGTTTGGTGTAATTATGGATATTCCTACTCAACCATAAAAGTGGTTTTATTCTGAAAATGAAAAAATAGATTTGGAGAGAGATAGTTTTTATGGTTTTTATGATTTTTAGGTTATTGAATGGTATAAAGTATTTTTAGGGTTTTTAAGTATTTATTATTATTATTTAGGGTTTTAGGGTTTTTTACATTTTTAGGTATTTTTAGGGTTTTGGGGTTTTTATTATATTTTAGGGGTTTTAGGGTTTTTTGAGATTTTCAGGTTTTTAAGGTATTTATAGTTTCTTATAATTCTTGTTGGTATAAATTTTTTTTTTTTGAGTTTTTTGTGTTTTTAGAGCTCTTATATGTATTTAATGGAATTTAAGGTTTTATGGTATTTTATGGTTTATAGGGGTTTCAGGTGTTTTAGGGATATTACTAGTTTTAGGTTTTGGGAGGCTAATTGTTTTAAGTTATCATGGTTTTCTGATAATTTTTCATAATTTTAGGGATTTTATTTTTTCGAAATTTTTATGGATTTTTATTATTTTTAAGGTTTTCAGGGGTTTTATGGATTTTTAGGGGTTTAGGGTTTTATAGTGTTTTTGGGTTTTTATAGTTATTTTTTGTTTTAGGGTATTTTTTGAGTTTTTAGTGATTTTAAGGTTTTTGGAGTTTTTTAAAATTTAAATGGGTTTAAATGGTTTTGTGGTTTCTAGTGTTTTTAGGGTTTTGTTGGTGTTTTTATCTTTTTTATTTTTTTTGTTGCGGTTTTTATGGTTTTTGAGGGGGTTTTCTTGTTTGTTGGGTATTTTAGGGTTTGTTTCGTTCTGGGTTTCGGCCACGAAATTCCCAACGGCTCCGTATCCAATGATTGATGGACCTGCTTTCCAAAGGAAGGCGTTCACCGGATGGTCTGACCAGAGACTCTTAAGAACTCACATTGGTCGAGAGGATGGGAATTCGGGCTCATCACACCCCTTTTGGGGGGATTATTGCCTGTTTCGGGACTCTCTTATAGATTTAAGATGTATTCATATATTCATGAATCTTTATTTTATACCCAAACATAGTATCCACGGATTTAACCTTGGTGGGAAACGGTCAACTGGACGCAGGGGTTCAGAATCATTTATGCCTGAGGATTACCATCCCTCGTTGGATTAATGACCCCGAAGGGCTGGAACTCGCTTGAGATGACACTAGGAGCGGCGCGGTGAACCGATGTGGAGATGATCGGATCGACCGGTTGTTGGGCTTGAACCTCAGGGAGGCTTCCTACGTAACCTGCTTAGGAGGAAGGGATCAAATTCCACGTAGTTCGCATATACAGTTTAACGTCATGCTGGATGAGGTTGGAACTCGATGTGAAGAAACGACCGAGTGGTGGGCTTGAACCTCATTGAGGCTTCCTACATACCATGCTTTGGCATGGATCAAAGTCCCTGTAGTTCGGTTATGGCTTGGGGATTATACTCTGGGGAAGCCCAGAATGATGGATTGCAGCTTACACTCTAGGAGGCCCATAAGAGGATGTCATGGTCGATGCTTACTCTAAGCCCACATGGGTCATGCTCGGTGTGAGAAACAAGAGGCAGGAGGGTCCAGAGGATCAGGTCGTGAAAGGTGAATCCATGAGAAGCAGAGTGGGGCTTACGCATGAAGGTGGTCCAGGGTGATGAATTGGGTCTTACACTCTGAGGAGGCCCAGACGGTCGGGGTTTACTCCAAGATGGACGCCCGGGGTGACAAAGCCCAGCGGGAGAGGGAAAGGGGGTGCTCATGTGCCCATCTCCTCTCTTGCAGTGCATGAGGGCTTCCTTTGGATGGCTATTTTACCATCTTCGAGGAACCCTCAACAAGTGGAGGGGCAGAAAAGGGATTCCCAAGCTCAGACTCCACATTACCGTGGGAATGTGAACCCAGGAATGCTTCGGGAATCTGCTCATGGGTCAGGGCAACCCCTTTGCGCCTGTTTACCGTGGTTATGTGAACTCAAAATGGCGCACTGATGCGCCTGAAAGATACACCACATGGATTCAGTGGCTCTGGCGGAGGGCTCAGCTCGGGGCCGATGAATAGGCCAATGAGGGAGTCGCAGAGGACTTGACTGGATCGGAAGTATTTTACCTGGATCGGGAAATGAGAACACCCAAGTATTTGGTGAGCCACCGAGAGGTATGGGTGGTGGCGCCCTTCATGTGGGGATGTTCCACGCGGATGGATAACCCGTCCGCGAACCAGGGTGGTCCGCAGACTGATTAGAGTCCAACAAACCAGGGTGGTTCGTGGCTTCAGGTTCAATCCGCGAACCTGGGTGGTTCGCGGCTTCGGGTTCAATCCGAGAACCATGGTGGTTTGCGGTGGGTTCCAGGCGAGCAGTGGAAGCCAAGGGCGGTGCCATCAGAGGCTCGTTGGTCAGGGCTTCGCCCGCGTAGGAGAGTGCTGCACGGTACGACGGATGGGAAAAGAGACATAAACTCCCTGGTCCGTGGGGAAGTCATCCGCGAAGGGTGTATGGTTCGCGGTTCTCCTTTTTTTGTTATTTTAGGTTCGCGGTTCACCAAATTATTATGCATTTTCCAATTCATTCTTAATTCATATACCTGATGTGGTTCACAGATGGGAATTTTTCTTTTTGCGAAATCCGAAGCCTTCCTTCAACTGATCTCCTTCCGAATCTCCAATCCCTCTGAATCTGATTCAAGTTCTCCAATCCCTTTCTCTTTTTCCCCTTGGTCTCCTTTTATAGAGTGGGGAAGGAAATGTATCTGTGGCCACGCGACACCTTTTGCGGAGGCCCATAACCAAATACCTGGTTCACAGCTTACTTGGTCAATCTGCGATTCGCGGTGGGTATTGAACGCTCCCCCCCCCCTCCGTGAGGCGAACTCAGGGAGTGCTCCAAGGCTGCGGAGGGTTCCGCCTTTATTCCGCGAATGACAGCGGGTGCGGCTTGAACCGATCGACGGGGTCCGCGGTTGGGGTGGTTCATGACAGTGAACCGGACTAGCGCACATCCTGCCTCATGACCGCGGAGGCTCTCCGCCTCCATTTCGCGAACGATAATGGTTTGCTGAGGGGGTGCCTCGTGGTGCCTGGCCACGTTACGCTTCCATGGGACCGGTTCGTGGACCGGTCCTTTCTTTGATTATTTTCCCCAATTCTTTGGGGGATTTGGGTAAAATTTCCATTGCAGATTTTTTAGGACCCTACAAATTCCCCCCATCGGAATGGGGTACGATCGGAATGAAGAGGAGGTCATTCCAATGCAAAGTGGTCCTGAAACTGAGATGGTTTGCGGAAGAAAGGTGGACCTGGTAGGGGACCACACCTATAAATACAGGGATCCCTCACTTATCCTTTACTGAATTCCTCACGAAACCAGAGCTCCTTCGCCTCTTCCTGTTTTCTCCTTCGCGAAGTGCCCCGTCCACGAACTGGCAACCTCCTCCACAAACCATTCCTTCTTCACGGTCGCCTTCACCCATGAACCACCTTCCCGACTGTGAACTATTACCCTTAATTAATTAAAAAGTAAGTGATGACGGGTTGCGGGGGAACTTGCTTCATGGTTTCGATGCTCCAAAGACTTAATATCTCATGAACATTAAAAACTATCTAAGTCTTCCGAATAAACTCGGGATTGAAATTCCGTGAAGCGACTTGGTTCGCGGTTTCCTGGCCAACGCTCCGTGGTCCAGGGCTTCACGGACTGATTTCACGAAGGTATGGTTTGCAGAATGATGTCATCACGAACCATCCTCCAAGGCCTCCTTGAAGATTTTGATTATGAAGGCTCCTTAACCATACATTTGGTTATTTTTGTCCGGATTTTTATTCTGGACTAACCAATTGTTGGTTCTCATTGTGTAGGATGAAAATATGGTTCCCCCTCATTCTACGCTGAGGCCTGCTGCAGAGCCCCTCTCAACCGTTGATTAATGCCTGAAGGACATGGCTGGCTCTGTTCAAGATGGAGTCCGGCACTCCCTACCATCTTCCTTCCTTGCCGACCGGCTCTCCAAATCACAGTAGAAATATCCTTTTTATAACAGCCTTCTTCCCTATGGGTTCAGTTTATTGTCTGATGCCCCGATTCCGGAACCCTCCCGTGACAACAATCCTCAAGCATGGATATTTACTACCACTATTCCCCAGTTCGTGATACCTACCGGAGGGCGGCCTGCCTCGAGGGGTACAACTATCGGATCTGTGTTGAATCACCTTCTAGTATCTCTGACAGGAGAACCATGTCAACAAGAAGGAACAATCCACTGATATTGGATTATTTCCCGTAGTGCCATGGTAAGCGGCTAGCATGGCTAGCCGGCGAATCGGGATCTCCGACCGGGAGGAGCATTTATGTCATTGGATTGGGGGTGGCCCTTCTGGGTTTGCTAGAGCTGCGCAGAATTTGGGGCAGTGTTGCGAGCCATAGGCTTGTATGAATTAGTCTGGGTGTCTGAAACCTATACCCACTAGCCTCAAGCCCTCTCCAAGCTACTTATGAGTCGTTGGAGCCCGGACACCAACACTTGCAATCTGGTCCATGGGGAAGTGGGCATTAGTATGTGGGACATCTTTCAGATTTCAGTGTTCCTCGTCGTTGGGAGTATGTATGACGAGTTCCTACCTCCTTCCACTGTGTGGGAGAATGAAGAGAGGAATCCCCCTAGTGACGCAGCTTATTAACCAGGCTCAAAAGTACTCAGAGGATGCATCTCCAAAACAACTCATCCCATACCGTGAATGGGTAAAGGATTTTTTGAGAAAGAACAAATCTGACGAATCTGTAGCTCTCCCACGTAGGCCCATGACTTTCCCTACAATGGAGTCCCATTAACAGGGGGTAGCTATTGGCTTAATTTGGAGCAAGGCTATTTTCTCGGCAAGGGCTAGGAGATTATTCCAGACGTCGATCGATTTCTCCGCCTAGAAGCTTTTCTGGAAATATTCTTAAGTGGCTGGTTATTACCTGTACGTGAGGTTGGTGGCGTGCGGGTCGCTAATTTTTTCATGGTAGCACACTTGGCTACCGTTAACGTTATCAACCTAGCCGTCCCAGTACTGGACAGGATTTACCGGTTACTTGGTAACATTACTGACGGGAATCGGCCAAACCGAGTGGCCAGCCCTTTCCAAATTCTCTGGGGATGGTTAAGCGTACACATTAAGAACTGCTACACCTTCATCAACCCTCTTTAGATTCCGGGCACCACATTTCAGTCGTACTTGCAATTGACCATTGGGGTTATGCCCGAAGAGTGGGAAACCCAAGAGAAGGATAGTCAATATATAGTTTCGAACAAGCGTCTCCTATCATGTCGAATTTCGAATTATGACTATTTCAATTTTCATCCATTTTCTTCCCTGGCTGGTGCAATTACGAACACCATAACATAAGAGTTTATCAAGTGGGGCTACCTCCTCTCCCTCTGAGAGGGTATTCTGGTGGCTCGTATTGTTGGAGAACTAATCTGCGAGGGGTACATGGCTTGCCGATTTGGGCATCAATTTGGCTGCGTCCAAGAACTGTGTCCTCCCGCACTTAATGGTGCCTGCGATAACCGTCATTTGATGGCGGCCAGACAACTGTGGTTAATGTTTACCTGATAGGATACTGGATTTGAGGTTATGACCCCCACGATTTCGGACTCCATACCTTTCTTAACCAAGAATTATGCAGACTCCTGGGAACAATCATACCCAAATGGCCAGCTAGGGACATTGGTGCCCACCATCTCAAGTCCCAAACCATCAAAGGGCAAAAGGAAGCGAAAGGAAGATGGTGCTCCAACTAGTCCGGGAAAAATCCTTCATCACCTGACTGGTCCTGTGCTTCCAGGGAAGATTTTAACAAACATGGGTGTAACTTCTCATGCCCTCGAAGCTGCTCGAAGGGGGTTGACTATCCCCGATGATGCTGCCTTTCTGATGTCTTGGGGCCAATGGGATGAATTCAAAGCCCGGTCAGCCTTTCACAACCAGTACCCCCCATCCTCTATGGCAGTATCTTCAAGAATCATAGGTATATTTTGATGGGTTGGGCTACATATCTGCTCCCGCTAACATTATTTATGAGGCGAACCTCGAGTGGGAAATTCTATATCTCCAGGACCTTGAGGTCTATATTCACGCACGCCGGGGGTATGCGGTGTTGATGCATCAAGTCAAGGCCATGCTGCACCTGATTACTGATGAGGAGGAAGAAGGAAGTGACCGCTCTTTAGGGGGCGATGATTTCAATGATCTCCCTGTCACAGATGAATCAAGGGAATTCCCCTCCCTTCCCGTGAGGTCCCATCCACAGGTATCCCCAGAGAGTTCTAGGGTGGTGGCGGGATCTGAAATGCAAATACGGCCATTGGAGCCCCTACCAGCTTCTACCGCCGCCCGACCTTCTCAGGTTGATCCTCCCTAGTCAGCGATTCATGCCATGACCGTATTCTTGGAGGCTTTGAGGATTTGGGATGACCTGAGGGTCAGTGGTTCGGATGAAGAAGTTTGGGCGTTCCTTCAAATAGGCCCTCTTGAACTTCTAGGTATCGGGACGATCTATGCTCCACCCCACTTGTAGTTGGAAGAGGATTTAGATGAAATAGTTTCCTCATTAAAGGAGATGGATGCGCACATTCATTCACTATGGAATCGTATCTATGGGAGCATTCGGGTGTCTATGATGATTTGACGTCACGAATTGTCCGACCCTGAAGAAGTGGTTTCTCTGCTCACCCATTCTAACTTTTTCCCTCCTTTATTGTGGAGGTTCTAAGGTTTCTTCCTTTTATGAAATGTTCCGAATAATCTCAGGGGGTGATTCCTTCTCCGGAGTATACCCGCCATGGTACCGCGGTGGGGGAGAATGCGCTTTCGCCCACAGGGGTAATCGAGGAAGGATCCCCTGGCGCAACTAAGCTCATAGAGGCGACCATCGCAGACTCAGCTAGGGACTCTCCTCCTCCCATCCCTTCCAGAATTCTGGGCGAACTGTCCCCTGGGCAGATCCCGAAACAACAACAGGTGTTCCATTAATCGGAATGTCTCAAACAGAGAATGTCGGGTAATCATGAATTCCCATTTGATAATTATCCAACTTGCATTCTTAGACTTTGTCAGTCTTTAACTGTTTGACGTATGGTCCAGGACCACTCGGAGATCTGGTTGTGGCTAACCAAGTGATTATACCTTCCGCCTCCTTGTCGTCTGTGGAATCACCCATAACCACGCCAGGGCACGACGAGATGGTGAGCCCTGCCGGAGGGGCCGGCGATGTGGACACTTTACTCCTGCCTTTATCAGTCAGAGATATACCGGAGGAAGAACCTCTGGTATCCGAGACCCCTGCTTATTAGATAACCTTTTCAATTGCGGAGGACAACGGGGCGCCCATGATCGCTGAGGGGGCTCCAGATCTGACGGAGCCAACCACCCTAGGTCCAACGGATCCCGTGATGATGGAGGAAGAGATTGACATTAATCTAGTTGCTGGGAACCTGGAGCGGGCCATTATCTTGTTCACTGGGGGGTGATTTCTTCCAGCTTGGTCTCTGTAGGAGACTACTTGGGTAGGGCTTTGGAAACTGTGGGCCTTAGGCATGGCCTCAGGCCCTGGACCCCTCTGGGGGCTCCCTGGATTCCCCTACCTATCGATGATGTGGTATCCTCTTCGAGTGGCTGTCGTGGCAGCACAGAGCTTGCGGATGCTGACGCCCCAACAATTAGGAGTAAGTTCCCCGGTCTTCTGCAACTGACTCCTTTTTCTTCCATTTTCTAATTAGGGGCATTCATCTGTCTCACCAACTCTTGGGTTTTAGGACGACAACCTTTGGTGCTGACGATTGTGTCGCCAGACCTGGCTATGCCTATGACCACAAATGTTGGGGTCGAAGTTTCTGAAGTGTCAGTGTTTTCAGGCGAGGCCGCCTCGGGTCCCTCCTTGGTGACATTCATCCCTGAATATGTGTCGTTATTCGGGAGTGATTCTGAGCCCGATCAACAGGTCCTCTCCATCCTTCGACCAGCTCGCCAAAGGGCTTGGGAGAAAATTTGGAGACAGATCTCTCAAACGCCCTTGGACGATATGCTGACCAAATTACTGAGGATACGTAATTTGATTATGTTTCTAGGATTTTATGGCTTTAACTATCATGGTGTTTATGACATAGTCAAGCAGGTAGTCGCTGATCGGGGAGAGGCTAGGTGATTTCAAATCTCGCCTTTCTGCTACCCAATCTGAAGCCTAACTTTCCACAACTTGACAGATCTTCCTAATAGAGGCTCATGACCACGCAGGGGTCGTCACATGGCTTCAGAGAGAAGTTATTGAGCAGCGTTCTCACCTGGATGTACTGAGGAATGTGATACAGCGACTGCAGCAGGAAGAGGCCATCGTCGCCGCCATGATTGGAGAAGGGGAGCAGCAGATGGAGGAGGAAATAAGGGAAAGCACAAAGGCAGTTCAGGAGGCAGAAGAATTGCGGGCTGGTGCAGAAGCTGAGATAGCCTTACTAAATAATCTCTCTCATACAATCGAGGATTCTCACCAGTGCTTGATATAGCTTTGGGAATCCGCAGTATATCTCCTGTAATCACCTTTCGCACTAGAGGAGGCTCCAGATTGTGGATTCCCTTCTTACCCACTTTGTTATGGAACAAAGAAACATTTCTCCTTAGTGCCCTTGTCCCCGTTTCCTGTGATAGAAACTATTTGGTGCAATTTCAGCATATGTTAATTCCATGAACATAAAATTACTCGAGTCCAGGACTAAAAATAAATCAAGCTCTATCTTTTTCCTGGACTATGGGATCCAACGAGTATAGTCTGACTATTGCAAGGGTTTTATAGGAAAACCCCACAAAATTTTTTATATTTATTTTCTTTTAATGCCCTGATTTTTCCTGGGCCCATTTGGTATGGACCCAACTGGTATAACCCGACTATTGATTAGGTCGCCCTTTTCGGGTTTTTTCCCTAACAAGATTTGTGCCTCTTTCTTTCGCGAGCGGTTTAATGTCCCACCATCCAGACAATCACTACTAATGTTTTAGGTCGAACAGATTTGACCAAATATGGTGGGGCGAAGGCCCCAATGGGGTCCAACTGATTAAAATATGTCTTAATACCCTTCAGACGCACGTGGGGGGGAAACATGTTTGAATTTGAGCGGCATGCGGGGCATGTCTCAAGGCATGGGAGTCGTGCTGGCGTACAGAGGTAGGAAGAGCATTGCCTATGGAAAACTTGCATTTGGTAGACGGGCTAGGGGAAATCAATATGCAGAGCCTCTGAGGGCATGGTATACATAGTCATACAAAGGTGTCCTTAAGTCAAAGACTTATCCATTTCTTATGGCCAGGGGACTTCATGAAAGTCCGACTTATAGAGACCATGATGGGTGGCATGGAAAATTATGAAAACCACCAGGGGTGGCTCAGAAGGGGAGTGTGACATCTGAAAGGGTTTTGGGAACATCCGTACTAATCAGGAGCGTGGTCCGGAGACCACCTCCCTACGCATTTAGTTATTGTATGGGATGGTTGAGGCTTGACACAGTGTAATGTCATGCAGCTGGGACATCATTAAAAATGGAACGACTTCTCCTGGTTCTCAGTAATCTCGTCAAAGACATCCCGCCGCATTCAGGTAGGATTGTGGAAGATATTGGTAATCTGTAGCTCAGAGGGTTTCCAAATCTCGGGATAGAAATGGGGGCTCATAGGCCAAGAGGCATACGTAGAGAAGCATTGCCTAAGGAAATCTTGCATTTGGTAGACGGGCCAGGGGTGATCAATGTGAAGAGCCGCTGAGGGCATAGTATGCATAGTCATACAAAGGTGTCCTTAAGTCAAAGACTATCCACTTTTGATAGCCGAGCAACATCATGGAAGTTGAGATTTGGAACCACCAGGGGTGGGTGGCTTATGAGAGTTCCGCATTTTCTGATTACAGAGTATGGTTTATGATGAGAGTGTGCCTGAATACGGGGGAAATATCTAGACTAAACTTCCTAAGAATGGATGAAGTAATTCTTTCTAACACGAGTGTGAGACGGTGGCTTGTGTCGGTCTGACCCGTGCACTGAAGGACAGAGAAAAGCCTCTATTCCTCACTAAACCCAAGAAAAGTATGACCGTGTAGTTTATCGTCATGTGGTTAGGACATAATCCGTGCAGTTTAGCGTCATGCGGCAAGGACGAGAGGCATTTTTGAAGGTTGTTGTGCAGTTTAACGTCATGAAGCGAGGAAAAAGACTTTTTTTAAGGTTTCTATGCAGTTTAACGTCAGGCAGTGAGGACGGTGGGAATCATTGCAAAGGCCGCTCTTTATCAGAATGTAACTGGTCTTGAATACCTCAACATTCCCTAGACGTGGGGGGGGGGGGGTTTATAAGTATAAACCATGGTTCTGGGGCTTCTTGGATCAGGAAAGGTTATATGGGGCTATGAGGTCGGTAAGCGTATGGGGCTAGGAAGAGCATCTCCTGTGGAAATCTTGCCTTTGATGGACAATCCATGGGTTATCATTATGCTAAGCCACTGAGGACATGGTATGCATAGTCGTACAAAGGTGTCCATGGGTCGATGACTTTCTACTTCCGATGGACATGAATGGTTATGAAGATCCACAATTATCCGGGCCATGAAGTCTGTCATTTGGCAGGAGAATGTTTGGACATGTCAGGGATATCCGTTCATGGTCTCTTGTTGAGTTTCAAAGAGCCCCCTGCACTGATATTTTCTCTTTTTTTTTGCGTGGGGGGTGTGCCTTCATTCCATGCAGTTAAACGTCATGCGGTAAGGATAAGGTACTCCTAGTTTATCGGTCATAAAGTTCGGACCATTGGGTGACTATTTCTGCAGTCACATGAAGGATAACTGAGTCAACATGTTCTGATATACTTAGAATAATGCAGGGGATGAAGGTCATAAACTGAAACTTTGAGATTTCCCGGATTAGGAGGAATGGTGTGGGGGCTCTAAGGCCGGTAGGCGTACGGAGCGAGGAGGAGTACCGCCCAAGGAAAACTTGCCTTTGATGGATGATCCAGGGGCTATCATTATGCAGAGCCGCTGAGGGCATGGTATGAATAGTCGTACAAAGGTGTCCCTGGGTCGATAACTTTCCACTTCCGATGGCCATTAATGACTATGAAAATCCGTGATTGCTCATAGTGCAGAGTTCGGTACGTGGGGATAATGGTGTCTGGGTATACAAGAAACATCTTCACCACAATTTTCCGTTGAGTCAAAGTAGCCTAGTCCTGGCATGATGTTTGTTGATGTACGTCGCTATGTGAACCACCGGCGGACACACAGGCTAGCCTGATAGGGAAACCCTGGCAGCACTCGGATGTGAAAAAGAGAATAACCTTGTAAACCACTTCTCCATAAACTTCTAGATTAGGAGGTATGGTATGGGGGCTCTGAGGCCAGTAAGCGTACGAAGCTAGGAAGAGTGTCGCCTGTGGAAATATTGCCTTTGGTAGACAGGCCAGGAGCTATCAATATGCAGAGCTGCTAAGGGCATGGTATGCATAGTCATAAAAAGGTTTCCACAGGTTGATAACATTCCACCTCTGATGTCCATTAGTGGTAATGAAGATCCATAATTATCCTGGTTGTGGAGTCTGATGTATGGATAGGATGTATCCAAATGTGCAAGGAGTATCTCCATCTCGTATCGCCATGTGTCCTGGGTGGGTCGTGATGAAGTCCGTGCAGTTTAACGTCATGCGGTGAGGACAAACTCCATGCAGTTGAACATCATGCGGTAAGGATGAAGGTGACCCGACGTGAATGATAAAAGGGGTCTGTACAGTTTAACGTCGTGCGGTGGGGACAACTTTTGTGCAGTTTAACGTCATGCGGTAAGGACGACCTCCATGCAGTTTAACGTCATGCAGTAAGGATGACTTCCATCCAGTTTAACGTCATACGGTAAGGACAAAGATATACACCCCGGGCAGGTCTGGTCCGTACACGGGGGAAGGGGGCATTTTTAACATCATTGTCCCTGTAGTTTAACGTCGTGTGGTAAGGACGAGAAGTACACCCCATGTCGTTCTGGTTCGCACACGGGGGAAAGGGAATATTTTTTTTCAAGGGGCTGGGCCGGGACTGGGGATCTTGGCATCGCTACGTATCCTGCGAGGGCAGGAATCAAGCCGTACGTAGTTCTCTGGAATGATTACACCCCGTGTAGGTCTGGTCCATAACGGGGGAAAGAAGGAATTTTTTTATCTTTTATTCAGGGGGCTGGGCCAAGACTGGGGATCCTGGCGAGGCTACATATCCTTCGAGGGCAAGAATCAAGCCGTATGTAGTTCTCTGGAATCCGTGCAGTTTAACGTCATGCGGTTAGGACGGAGTCCATACAGTTTAACGTCATGTGGTTAGGACGATGAGTACACCCCGTGCAGGTCCGGTACATACACAGGGGGATGGGTATTCTTAACTCTTCTTCATCCACGCAGTTTATCATTGTGCAGTAAGGATGAACTCCATGCAGTTTAACGTTATGCGGTGAGGACGTGAATACACCACATGCAACTCTGGTCCATACACAGGGGAATGGGCATTTTTGTTTTTTTTTTGAGGTGGCCGGGCCAGGGTGTGGAATTCTGGCATCACTACGTATCATGCGGGGGAATGAATGAAGCCTCACGTAGTTCTTTGAAAGAAAATACACCCTGTGCAGGTCTGGTCCTTACACAGGGGAAGAGGGTTTTTTTAAATCACCTTGTCCATGCAGTTTAACGTCATGCGGTGAGGACGGAATACTCTTAGTTTAAGGTCATAGAGCTTGGACCGTTTGGTGCTTGGCAGTTTAACGTCATGCATCTCAGACGATGAGTACATATCATTTTTTTCTTCATCCATGCAGTTTATCATCATGCGGTAACGACGAAATCCATACAGTTTAACGTCATGCGGTGAGGATGTAATACTTCATGGTCTCTATGTGAAATACTTCTCCATGAATCTTGCATTGGTAGGACCTGTGTTGAATTTCTCGTCCATGGAGATCAGGGCATATGCTCCGTTAGAGCAGACCTTGTGTACAACATATGGTCCCTTACACTTGGGCTCCAGCTTTGGAGGCTTCTTTCCAGGTATCATTGGGGTCCAGAGGACCATCACTAATTCTCCTTCCAAGAAAGACCGGAGGCGGACCTTTTTGTTGAAGGCTCGTGCGATCTGGTTCTGGTACACTTCTAGGTGGTGCAGAGTGTGCAGCCGCTTCTCGTCTAGATATTCCAATTCACCTAGCCACTATTATGAGTGCTCATCATCAGATAATCGATCACATATGGAAACACAGAGTGAGGGAAGTTTGAGTTCAATGGGCAGGACTGCCTCTGTGCCATACACCAATGAGTACGGGGTAGACTGAGTAGTGGTGCGGATTGTGGTTTGATAAGCCCACAATGCATGGAGTATTTTATCCGGCCATGAATTCTTGACTTTGTCCTCAATTTTTTGGAGGATGTTGGACAGGGTCTTGTTAAAAGATTCTATCTATCCGTTGGTCGCTACATGGTAGCGGGATGAGTGGTTAGCCTTGATACCATACTCGTGGAATAGCTTTTCCAACTCAGCAGAGCAGAAATTAGTGTCGTTGTCTGTCAGTATGGTATGAGGGACACGAAATCTGGTGATGATATTGGTCTTCACGAAGATGACAATATTTCTTGCCCCGACATCCTTGAGGGGTACAGCTTTTGCCCATTTGGAAAAGAATTTGGTCGCTGTGAGGATATACTTCAGTTGTTTGGCTGTGGCGGGAGGATATGGTCCCACGACGTCCATCCCCCAAACGAAAAACGGGCAGGAGTACTTGGATTGATGATGTAACTCTGGGGGCTGGTGTATGAATTTGGCATGAATCTGGCATGAGTGGCATTTCGCGGAAAAATGCTTGCAGTCTCATGCCACTGTGGGCCAGTAGTACCCAATCCTTCATACCTGATGTGAGAGCTTGGTCCCTAGTTGATGTGCTCCACATGTTCCTGCATGTACTTCTGTCATGAATGAAGCGGTTTCTTCTCTGTCAATGCATCTGAGGAGTACTCCATCGTGGCCTCATTTGTAGAGGACCTCTTGCTGACCCACGCCACCATATAGGACAAAATTGATTTCCCTTCTCTGTATTTTCTCTCGTTCAGCCCTGTCTGATGGAAGTTCTCCCCATTGAAGGTAGTTCGCAATGGGGGTCATCTAACCGGTGGCAGGAGCATATGGCTCGGGGACAGAACTGAATTCGTAGATCTCTTCCATATTAGCGTGAAAAAATGGAAATACCATTCGACGGTGAGCAATGTTGATGATCGTTTCATCCCGGTCTGGGTCAGCTAGGGCTGTGGCCGCATTGGCTAATGCATCATCCCGAGCGTTCTGGGACCAGGAAATATAAGTCAATGTTGGTTTTATGGAGAACTCAACCATTAACCCTCATACATGGTCAAATAGAAGGATCAACTTCTCCTTTTTAATAGCATAGTCACTGTTGACTTTATTGATGACCAGCTGCGAGTCACCTTTTACCTTAAGATGTTGTACTTGTGCCTGGAGTGCGAGCTCCAGGCCTGCAATGAGGGCTTGATTTTCCAATTCATTGTTTGAACATCCCTATAAAAGGAGGAAGGAATACAGAAAAACTTCCTTTTCTGGGGACATGAGTATTATCCCCAGACCCACTTTCTTGAATCTGGGATCCTCCATCCTCTTCCCGGTGGGGCTTCGGGACGTGCCGTCAAAGTACATTTCCTATGCTAGGAACTCTTCTTGAACCGAGAATATATCATCATCAGGTAGTTCAGCGTCCGGTGCAGTGGTCCGTATTGAAGGGTGCTCTGCTAGAAAGTCTGTTAATTCCTGGCCCTTGATGGATTTTTGATGCATGAACCAGATGTAAAATTGTTGCAGGATGACCGCCCATCAGGATAGGTGTCCGGTTAGCATCGGGTGATTGAGGATGTACTTGAGCGGGTTACTCCGCGAGATCAAATGGACATCATGATGCTGCAGATAATGTCGCAGATTTTGAACCGTGATGACCAAGGCCAGACATCTCTTCTCGATATTTGAGTATCGAGTCTCATCATCAATCATGGTTCGACTGAGGTAATAGAGACTGTTTTCGCTACCGGCGTCATTCTTCTGTTCAAGGAAGACTCCCAATGACCGTTCTAGGTCCATCACATATAGAATGAGAGTCCTTCCTTCAACCGGGGGCATGAGCACCGGTGGGCTTAAGAGGTACTTCTTCAAGTTGTCAAACGCCTCTTGGCACTCATTCATCCATTGGTACATGACCCCCTTCTTCATCAACCTGGTGAAGGGAAAACATTTGCCTGCCAGGTTGGCTATGAACCGCCTAATATAGGCTAGGTGTCCTTAGAATACCCTCAGATCAGTGAGATTTTGAGGGGGTGGCGGGCTCAAGATAGCCTTCGTCTTCTTAGGGTTGACTTCGATGCCACGATGGCATACGACGAAGCCAAGGAATTTCCCTAAGGTAACCCCAAAGGCGAATTTCAAGGGGTTCAACTTCAAGATATGATGCCGGAGCTTGTTGAAGAAAGTCTCAAGGTCTGACAGGTGATCTGAGAGCTGTCTGGACTTGACCACTAGGTCATCCACATAACATTCAACGAATTTCCCCAGGAACGGCTTAAAGATTCGATGCATGGAACACTGATACGTGGTGCCAGAATTCTTCAGACCAAAAGGCATGGCCTTGTAACAGAATACCCCTTGAGAAGCCCTGAAGGAAGTGGCTTCTTCATCTTCTTGGGCCATCCTGATTTGATTATATCTGGAATAGCCGTCCATGAACGATAGAGCCTCATACCAGACCGTCGCATCAATTAACAACTCGGTGATTGGAACCGGGAATTCATCTTTCAGAAAATGCCGATTAAGGTCTCTAAAAGTCAATGAAGATGTGGATTTGCCCGTTATTTTTCTTGACAGGGACGATGTTGGACAACCAAATGGGGTATTGGACCTCCCTGATGAAGCCTACTTTAATGAGCTTATCTACTTCAGCCTCTATCTTGAAAGCATGTGAGGGGTGTGTCCTTCTAGCGGCATGTTTATAGCCTTGGCGGTCTTATGGAAGACCCAAGTGATGTGTCGCTTCCTCGGGAACAAGTCCTGGAATTTCTATGTAGTTCCATGCAAAGAAATCCTAATTTTTCCTTAGGAATAAGGTATATACCTCATGTTCCTAGGGAGACATGGCCGCGCTAATGAGAGTGGGTCTCGGGTCTTCTTCGGTACCCAGGTTTATTTCCCTGAGCTCGTCCACAGTGGTGGAGATACCCTTCTCAAATGTGGTAGGTGCATCTCTGAGATCTTCCCCCTATTCTTCTCCCAAGTCCTCATCTTCTTGATCTAACGAGGAGAGAGTTTCCGGTCTGAGACTTTGAGGGCTTGAGGGAGGGGCATCATGGGCATCCCTTCTTGAGTATTCGTCCCCAAATCGAGGGTTGGAAGACGTTCTCGCGTTGTCATGCTCGGCCATCGTGGATGAAGTCATGAGTAAATCTGAATGCATGTCCGGACTTGAACTGATACTCTCAACACGGTTGATGGGCAGGACATAATCTCTACCAAGCTGCCTGAGGGGGTCATCGGGGACAATTTCTAGGCAATTTGGAGGGGGGATCCAATTGACATCGTAGATCAAAGTCTTCTTCTTCTTTTGCTCTTAGAACCCACCATCAATGTAATGTGACTCGGAGAGCTCGAAAGGGGACTTATCTGTGTGCAACATCCCTCTTTGTCCATTGACGCAGTACTTGATACACTGGTGGTAGGATGAAGGAACGACCATGTGCTTATGGAGCCATGGCCTTCCCAGCAGGGCATTGAATTTCGTGCTCTGCCAGACCACCAGGAATTCCATGTAGGCTACCAGGTCACCAAAATGAGTCTTTATCTTAATCTGTCCCATTGGTTTCTGCTCACTCTTGTCGTAACCTAACAAAGTTGAGGCTGAGGGAATTAGATCGTCCTCACTGTAGCCCAACTTACAGAGTGTCCGTAGGGGAAGGAGGTTAACTCCAGAGCCATTTTCTATAAAGTCTTTTCAGATATCAATACCATTTATTATGTCGGACACATATAGCGGTCTGATGTGTCCTTGCATGATGGAATCTTCATCCAGATCGGTGAAGGAAATCACTGCATTGCATTCAGCCGGGCCAGTCTCTGTCCAGTAAATATCGGCGGCATCTACCTCATCTTGGAATTCCTTGGGGCTGATCAAAGCTTTGATAAGTGCCTCCCTAAGGTCAACTGACAAACCCAGGACATCCAGGATTGACAAATTTGCTGGTACTGACACCAGCTGCATAAGGATGTCGTATTTTTGCTCTAGCAGTCGACGCTTCTCCGTTGGCCGGAGAGTCTTAGCGGGTGCTTTGGGAGGAGGAGCATTTGACAAGGAGGGACCGGTCGTGGGGATGGATGTCGATGGTGTTCCCACGTTTTGAGGACTTGGACTTGCCTGTCTGTTTGTGCACAATAGACAACCAAACACTTGCTCCTCCTATGGGTGGTATCGCAGAACAACAGGGCCAGAGTGGCTGCTTGTGGAGGTGGAGGGGCATTCCCTCTCTTGTTGAGTTCGCTGAAGGGCTCTCCCATGGGTTTCCACAATATTGACGGTCTGGGACGGGGTCAAACCGTAGGGTTGGTTTCGGTCACGGATGCGCCTCCCTCGGTATCCCTTGCCTCTACGATTCCTCCTCCCGGCTCCTCTTGAAGGAAAATTGGGTTCGTAGTCATACCCTTCGTCAAGGAATGATTCCATGATATGGATGATGTTGATAGAACCAAAGATTGACTCTTTATCCTCTGACAGGTCAACCTGGTCGGTTGTCTCTGATGGTTCCATTTGGTTGGTCGGTGCTTGTGGCGCCAAATTAGAGGGCATAAAGTCTGTCAGGGTTGGGACTAACTTTGGCCCTGTCACAGACTGCTCCTCTTTTTATTGTTTCCTCCTTCGGATCTATCCGGATGACAGGCTTATGGAGGCTTGTGAGGCCGATGTTGTCAACTCTGCGGATCCAGGGGCTGCTGGAGGCAACACTGATTGCTATAGTTGAGTTTGAAGTATGCCCTGGGCTCGGTTGATAGTCTTCCGAGTCATCAAGTTGTCAAATTTATGCCCCTTCTTTCTGGTGACTTTCTGCCACTATCCTCTTTTTCGGAGTTGGTGGTAGAGATATATGCCACATGTGCTGGGGGTGGTCCCAGCTCGACTTTTCCGGAATCTACCATCCTCTGCAAGAGGTATTTGAAGACGAAGCACTCTCGGATACTATGCCCCAACATCCGATCGTAGGGGCAGTAATTTGCCTTGTCATCGCGGCCGACTTCTTCAGGTCTCCTCGGCTCCGAGAGTCGGAGCAAGTTGCAGTTCATGGCGGAAATGAAGTAGCCACGAACTTGATTGTCTCGGAATGAGTATAATTTTTTCTTATCTCCTCAAACTTGTTCCGCTTCGGTACTCTCTGATTGTCCCGTTTATCCGGGGGCGACAGCTGATATGCAGGGGTCCCTTGATGATTTGGTGGAGTCCTGAGTGGTGGAGCGGGAGCAGGGGCCGTCTTGAGTGTGACAGCAGACGCTTCAGCTCTAGGGGCTCATTTCGCAGGATCCTGCGAGGCAATTCAGGACGTTGAATTTTTCCGCTGTAGGGAGTCCTCAATTCTCTAGGCAATGGCCGAGAGATGGTGGATGCCAGTGGTGCACTCAACCGGTATGAGTGGTGTTCGCAGCGCATCTCTAAGATTTTCGATGCATATGACTTGCATCTCATCTTGAGGCATTGGCCTATTCAGATAATAGGTCAGACCTTTCCATCTAGCGATGAAATATGAGACCCTCTCATTCTCCCTCTGCTTGCAGTTCATGAGATCGCTGACCGTTGTTTTAGGCAGCGTTGAGCTGAAGTGGAATAGGAACTGCTGCCGGGGGTCCTCCAAGATCTTTATCGACTGGGCCAGTAGACTCATATACTAGACGAAGGTGGATCCTTTCAAGGTCCGTACGAAACATCTGAGTTTCACTACATCTTGTTCTTCTGGAGTCCCCATCATAGGGACGCAATAGGACGCGTAGTGCATCAAATGCCGCTCTGGATCGCCTGATCCATTGAATATGGGTAATACAGGGCTCCCAAAATTGGGTGGAGGTGGTGTGTTGGTCACCCAATCTGGGTAGGGTTTCTGCTCTGGCTGTATCGGAGCATGTCGACCTTCCATCGCTTCCAATCAAGCTGTTAGTGCCTCGATGGTGTTGGTGAGTCCCTGATTTACATCCTGTTGGGCCCGGTCATGGACAGACGTAGCCCGAGGCATTCCATGAGGATCTGGATTGGCCGGTACCAAGGGTGCATATTCTGTTCGGGGTACCGTCGGGGGGTTCGGGCGTACTTTCTCTGGTTTCCTCCTATGTGGAGGAAAATCCTTGTATTCATAATCCACGTTTAGGTAGTTGGACGAACCAGGTGCCTCATTGGGCAGGAGCCCTGATCGTGCTTCATTTTTCGGGGTAAGCCTTAGCCTTTAAGGTGCACTTGCTGGGAGTGCATGACGTGGCTCTTCTTGGGACACACTTTCAATAAGGCTGTTCCTCTGGAGTAGCTCGGCGTTAACTGCCTCAATTCTTTCATCTCTTCTTCATGTTGAGCAAACCTCTCTTCGAGTGTGAGTGGGTAGTTTTTATCAAGATAAGGGGACGGGATAAGGGTAACTGTTCCTTTATTCTTATCCTTTTTAGAAGCTCGCAGGGTAGGCGGAAGGAGGTTAGCTGAAGGGGCAGCCATATTTAAAGCGGCCCTCTGGTTCTAGGTGTGCACACCTGGGGGTTCATTGTGAGTCACAGCCTGACCGGAACCATCGTCTCCTGATCCGTATGGATTTCACTTTCTATGGTGTCACCCACGGGGTTAGCCCTTATGGCGTTGATGAACGCATGTTGCAGGGTGGAGAGGACATCATCTTCCAAATAAGAAGAGGATCTCCCGCCTATTTAGTTGGCCTTCCCTTTCATGACATGAGATTGACCTCGGACTTCTTCATGAAGGGTGACACGGAGAGTTCTTTGATGTGACCTTACGGTGCGCCTTCCTCTCAGAGGGGACAATGATTCAAATGAAGGGATAGGATGGAAACCTCCTCTTATGATTGTCCTCCCTAGATGAGAGAATACCGACTCTCGTGGGGGAGGTTGTTGTTGAGGGGGTAATAATGCCCCCAGCCCTGAGGGCTGGGGCTGGATCCGTTCCTTGGACGTTGAGTCTCTTCCCTGTTTTATTGGTCTTACGGGGGGATTTTTTGTCAAAAATTCCCCCAGCCCTGTAGGCTGGGGTTGACCCTGGAATACGGTAGTGGCTGCGGCTATCGCGACCTGACTGATCTCGCGTGCCCCCATCCTGGGGTGAACCAGATCTGGTTTCGAATTCACCGGTGGATCAGTCTCTTCTATGGAGGTAGGCAGAGATCGTTGATTGGCCTCTCTTAGGGCAGAGGCCTACTGTATGCTCTCAGTGGCTTGATTCAGGAGTTCTTGGGTGGATTTTTCCCGCCGGGCCTGACTCTTCTAGGACTTACTCAAGGCCCGACTCTGTTGGGTGTGTTGCCTTTGGTGAACAGGGGTTCCACCTGATATCCATCTCGATGTGATGACGTTAAACGATACCATGCTGAATGGGTTTTTCTGGGTGGGGATCGGAGTGAAATGAAGAGCTCCTTTTCCCCCCCATATTCTAATATGGACTCCCATCGGAGAGTCACCAATGAGGCGGCGCAGTTCGTGCAGTGCACGGAGGCAATCTGCCTCCATATTCCTTTTGCGCCTCTCAGGGAATTGTTGTCGCGTCAAGGAAAGGGCCTCCAGGTCGATGTGATGCAGGAGGTCACCTATCGTCTTAATGTTGTCTACATACCCGTCATAGGGCAGGAATCTCGATTTCAGCCGGCGGAGGGTCGTCCGTATATTATGGCGGATTCCGTGCATGCATTCTTCCGACAACTCTCTGGGTACGTCTAACTGAGAGGTGGTCGTGGGCCAAAACAGAATTGGTATATCATTTCTGGCCAGTAGTTTCCTCAGGTGCAGCATATCAGCATACTCCTCCGCCAGTGATTCCTCTACCTGGTCATCCCAACTAAGTCTCTCACTGTAGTCGGAGGCAGTGGGACCGGTAGGTATCAAAATGTCTTTTGGGAGATTCCGAGGTGGTTCAGAAGATGAATGAGGCCCTGGAACGGCTCCTGATCGAAGAAGGGTGTCATTAGCGACACACTGGGAATCTAACATGCTCGATCTTGTCCTTCTGAGTGCCTCGCATACGAGGGATTTTTGGTGCTTGATTCGGCAGGAGGAGGACCTTCCTATCGATATAATATGTCATCGTGGGGAGGACCTTCACAATGACGGTCGTAATGGAGAGGACTGCCATTATTTCTTGATACTTCACTGCATAGAGGACTTTTGCAGTGCACACCCTGGGGAGGACCTCCAAGGCATGTTGCAGGAAGGGGAGGACCTTTTGGCTGTGTGGCGTTGTTACGAGGAGGACCTTCTCAACAACTGCCATCATGGTGAGGATGACCATCACGGATTGACGTTCGACACGCATCCTGGGGAGGACCTTCAGAACACGCTGCGATGAGGGGAGGACCTTCTTGTTGCATGGGGCCATTGTGGGGAGGACCTTTGCAATGGAGGCCATGGTTGTGAGGACTACCATCACAGCTGAGGCAATGGCGAGGAATACCATTACTGCTGCCGCAGGGAGAATATCTACGGGATACATCCTGGGGAGGGACTCCAGAATGTACCGCAACGAGGGGAGGGCCTTCTCGTTTCTTGATGTCTCTACGGGGAGGACCTCTATTGTCAGGGTGGTGAGGACTACCACCGTGACCTGATGCATGGCTGCGTGGAGTTCAATTGCAGCGTAACCCCTGGGGAGGACCATTAGGGCCAGCCACGACAAGGGGAGGGCCTTCTTATCGTGATGAGATGTCACTATGGGGAGGACCTCCGTAGTTGTGACTATTATAGGGAGGACTACCATTATAATATGTGGTCCCACTACATGGAGAGTGATTGCAGTGTATACCCTGGGGAGGACCTTTAGGGTGGACCACAGCAAGTGGAGGACCTTCTTGCTGCTCGACCTTCTGGTCACGTGGAGGGTTTCTGTGACTCGCATCAAGAGAGAAGCTCTCGTGACCGATCGTTATATGCCCGTGGGGGAGGCCCCCACGGGTGCTCTGGGGAGGACCTTCAGAGCTACTGGTAGCGACATTACGGGGAGGACCTCCGTAGTTGAAACTATGATAGTGAGGACTACCATCAAAATATGTGGTCCCACTTCATGGAGAGTGATTGCAGTGTATACCCTGGGGAGGACCTTCAGGGAAGACCGCAGCAAGTGGAGGACCTTCTTGCTGCTCGACCTTCTGGTCACGTGGAGGGTTTCTGTGACTCACATCAAGAGGGAAGCTCTCGTGACCGATCGTTATATGCCTGTGGGAGAGGCCCCACGGGTGCTCTGGGGAGGACCTTCAGAGCCACTGGTAGCGACATTATGGGGAGGACCTTCGCAATTGCTTCTTCCACTCCCATAATATGGTAATGGGTGGGCAGGGTTTTGAGCCTTTGACGTGTTCTTAGCATGGTTAGGAACCCTAGCTTCTAGTAGAGCGGAGTCATGAACCCACTCTTTAATTCCCGGCTGCCTTCATTGCGTTCGGGCGCTCTTTTTTGGGCAGTGGGACTATCTACTGTTGACAACGAACTTCACCTTTGGGTCCCTGTATAATCGGGTCCCGTGATGTTGCTGGGATACGCCGGCGAACATCTTGACATTTACCAGGGATATATGCCTGCTCTGGAGCATCCACCGTGATGTACGGATGTCCCCCAGTTGGAATGAGTGAAGCTGCTCGATCCAGTTGCCCTTGTGTCACGGAATATAACCGGCGACCCTCCTGGGCAGAAGCAGGGATGAAGATCTACTCTGATGCGGCTATCTCGTCTCTTATATGAGTCGCCTCAATTGGGGAGACGGGCTCACGGACCTAAGTCCTTGCTGTTGCAGCTGATGCAATTACATTCTGGCAAGTCTTCAAGATATGATCTGGGATCGATACCCGCTCCTCCATCATTTCCAGGATATGTAAAGAGACATATTTGGCTGGAACGGGTATGAAGGCCCATTCCGGTATCAGAGTAGGAATATCCTGCTCCGGTCCTCCATTGGTCAGTGGGTACTAACAATTATCCTATGTCAGGGCAGGTGAACAAGTCTGCCCCTGTACCGGGATACGCCGGTTTCTTTCTCCATTTGGCGCCACATCAGGGTGGCGGACTTTACTTGCATCCATAGGGAGCTATCCATGCATATATTGGTTTCCCACCGTATCGAGTCAGTGGCCTTTGTTGGCCGGGAGATTTACCTGCCTATGATTTTCCACCACATCTGGGTGGCGGGATTTGTTGTTCACCACCATATCAGGATGGCGGCCATCTGAAGCAACTACCCGGAGCTGGTCCTGCAGGTGCCGGGTTGCCACTACGTCAAGATGGTGGGCTTCACGACCCTAGGCAGGGAGAGGTGCCTACCTGGTAAGTGTCGTCCTGCGTAAGCGACGGGCTTGATGGAGCTCGGAGGGGATGCGTGCCGGCTCGTACGATGCCGCCATGTCTGGATGGCGGGCTCAAGAGGAGCGAACAAGTGTAGGTGCCTGTTCGTGGTACGTCTCTGTGGCCGGGCAGCGTAGCTCCTCCTCCAGGACCAGGGTGATGACCGGTCCCTGATTGTACGTCTGCCGCCCTCGTGAGGCGGTCCGAGGGGCCAGAGCTCGGGGAGCATGGGCCTGAATCCTTGGGGAAACATCCTCCTGGGAGTGAGGATGCTGAGTCGTGGCGTGACCGTGATGACGCCTTCCGGAGGGGGCCTTAGAGTGGAACCCCCGTTCGATAGGGATGAAGTCCTCAACGTCGACCTCATCCAACTCCCTAAGATAATGGAGGTACACATTGTCCCATTCCGGAGATAGGCTCCCAAAACAGTTGGAGACAGCGACTGGGGTTGTCTGGATCCGCCTTTGTGGTCGCTGTTGGGAAGGCGACTGGCGAATCTTGATGGATTGGAGGGCGTGTATGGGAACCTCCACCGTTGGGAGAGTACCATTCACGTGGTACTCTCGGATCAACACGTCCAAAACCCAGCGTTGAAGACACTGGGTGGGTGATGGGGTCCTCTGTTGTTGAGGAAGTCTCATCCTTACGTCGTTAGAAGCACGCACCTGTGAGTTCCTTTGCAATGACATTGGATCTAAGGGAGTTCTGAAAGTAATGCATGCAAAACCTTTTAGCAAATACAAGCAGCAAACCCATTAAAGCAGCATCTCATAATCCCATGCATAATTAATGACATTGCTTGGACCTCCTTTATGGAATAGTGGGTCACTGGGTGAGATTAGGTTGAATCTGTCATGTTTGGTTAAAGATTCATTTCGGGTTCACCATTTTTTGTTTCATTGTGGTTTTCATCGATGAAACGCCCAACGGCTCCGTATCCAATGATTGATGGACCTGCTTTCCATAGGCAGGCATTCGCCAGATGGTCTGACCAGTGACTCTTAAGAACTCACATTGGTCGAGAGGATGGGAAGTCAGGCTCATCACACCCTTTTGGGGGGGGAATTATTTCATGTTCCGGGACTCTCTTATAGATTTAAGAAGTATACATATGTTCACGAATATTTGGTTTATACCCAAAGATAGTATCCATGGATTTAACCTTGGTGGGGAATGGTCAACTGGACGTAGGGGTTCAGAATCATTTATGCCTGAGTTTTACCATCCCTCATTGGATTAATGACACTGAAGGGTAGGAACTCGCTTGAGGTGACACTAGGAGCAGCGTGGTGAACCGATGTGGAGATGATCAGATCGACTGGTTGTTGGGATTGAACCTCAGGGAGGCTTCCTACACACCCTACATAGGAGGCAGGGATCAAAGTCCACATAGTTCGCATATACAGTTTAATTTCATGCTGGATGAGGGTGGAACTCGACGTAAAGAAATGACCGAGTGGTGGACTTGAACCTCATGGAGGCTTCCTACGTACCATGCTTTGGCATGGATCAAAGTCCCCGTAGTTTTCTTATGGCTTGGGGATTACGCTCTGGGGTAGCCCAGAATGATGGATTATGGCTTACCCTCTAAGGAGTCCCATATGAGGATTTAATGGTCGATGCTTATTCTAAGCCCACGTGAGTCATGCTCGGTGTGAGAAACAAGAGGCACCAGGGACCAGAGGATCACGTCGCGAAAGGTGTGTCTGTGATAATCAGAGTGGGGCCTATGAATGAAGGTGGCCCAGGGTGATGAATTGGGGCTTACACTCTGAGGAGGCCCAGAAGGTCGAGGCTTACTCTGAGATGGACGCCTAGGGCGACAAAGCCCAGCAGGAGAGGGACAGGGGGTGGTCCTGGGCCCATCTCCTATCTTGCACTACAGGAGGGCTTCCTTCTGATGGCTATTTTACCATCTTCGAGGAACCGTCAACAAGTGGAGGGGAAGAAAAGGGATTCTCGAGCTTAGACTCTACATTAACGTGGGAATGTGAACCCAGGAATGCTTCGGGAATCTGCTCAAGGGTCGGGGAAACCCCTTTTCCCCAGTTTACTGTGGGTATGCGAACTCAAAATGGCACGTTGATGCACCTAAAAGTTACACCACACGGATATGGTGGCTCTGGTGGAGGCCTCGGCTCAGGGCCGTTGAATAGGCCAATGAGGGAGTCACGGAGGACTTGGCTATATCGGAAGGATTTTACCTGGCTCGGGAAATGAGAACACCTAAGTATTTGGCGAGCCACCGAGAAGTATGGGTGGTGGCGCCCTTCGTGTGGGGAAGTGCCATGTGGCTGGAGAAGATGTCTGCAAACCAGGGTGGTACACTGACTGATTGGTGTCCCGTGAGGCAGGGTGGTTCGCGGCTTCAGGTTTAATCCAAGAACCAGGGTGGTTCCCGTATTCGGGTTCAATCCACAAACCAGGGTGGTTCGCGGTGGGTTCCAGGCGGGCAGCGGCGGCCAAGGGAGGCTCCAATCGGAGGCTCGTCGATCAGGGATTCGCCCGAGTAGTAGAGTGATACATGGTATGACGAATGGAAAAAGGGGAATAAACTCCCTGGTCTACGGGGAAGTCATCCACAAAGGGGGTATGGTTCGTAGTTCTCCTTTTTTTGTTATTTTAGGTTCGCGGTTCACCAAATTATTATGCGTTTTCCAATTCCTTCTTAATTCATATACCAGTTGTGGTTCGCGGATGAGAATTTCTCTTTTTGTGAAATCCGAAGCCTTCCATCAACCGATCTCCTTCCAATCTCCAATCCCTCCGAATCCAATTCTAGTTCTCCGATCCCTTTCTCTTTTTCCCCTTGGTCTCCTTTTATAGAGTGGGGAAGGGAATGTATCTGTGGCCACACGGCACCTTTTACGGAGGCTCATAACCAAATACCCGGTTTATAGCTAACTTGGCCAATCTTCGATTCGCAGTGGGTATTGAATGCTCCCCCCCCTCCGCGAGGCAAACTCAGGGAGTGCTCTGCGGCTACGGAGGGTTCCCCCTTTATTCCGTGAACGACAGCGGCTGCGGCTTGAACCGGTCGACGTGGTCCGTGGTTGGGGCTGTTCGTGACGGTGAACCGGACTGGCGCTGATCCTGCCCCGTGGTCGTGGAGGCTCTCCGCCTCCATTTCTCAAATGATAATGGTTCGCGGAGGGGGTGCCACGAGATGCCTGGCCACATTGCGCTTCCATGGGACCTGTTTGCGGACCGGTCCATTCTTTGATTATTTTCCCCAATTCTTTAAGGGATTTGGGTAAAATTTCCATTGTGGATTTTTCAGGACCCTACAGGGTTTTTATCATTTTTTAGATTTTTAGAGTTTTTAAATATTTTTTGGATTTTAAGGTTTTCATATTGTTTTAATGGGTTTTATGGTTTTTTTTGTTTTTGATGATTTTTTGGGATTTTTAGGTTTTTTTTGTTTTTTTGGTTTTTTTTGTATTTATGTTGATGTTAGGATTTTTTATAGTTTTATGGGATTTTTTTGGTTTTTTGGGGGTTTTAATGTTTTTTTTATAAATTTTAATATTTTTTTGAGTATTTATTTTTTAGGTGATTAAATGGTTTTTTTAGTTTTAGTGATTTTTTAGGGTTTTATAGGTTTTTATGGTTTCTAGGAATTTTTATTGTGTTATGGTTTTTACAATTTTTTGGTTCTTAGGGGTATTAAATGTTTTTTGGTTGTTAAGGGTTTCTTAGGATTTTTCACGGTTTTTAGGGGTTTTATGATTTTATTGATTTTTAAGGATTTTTTATGGATTTTTAATATTTTTATGGTTTTAGGGATTTTGGGGATTGATAGGGTTTCTTTTTGGATTTTAGGGTGTTTTTTGGGGTTTTAAGGTTTTTTTTTGAGTTTTTTAAGGTTTTATTGTTTTTAGAGTTTTGTAATGTCTTTATTGGTTTAAATGGTATTTAGTGTTTTTTGTGGGGTTTTAGGGTTATAATTGGGTTTTTTTGTTTTTGAGGATTTTTTCCCATTTTTATGGTTTATAGGGATTTAATGACTTTTTACGGATTTTAGGGTTTTTAGTGGTTTTATGTTTTCTTAGGGATTTAAAGGGTTTTTTTTGTTTTTTTAGGTTTATGTATAATAGGTATTTTTAGGTTTTTTATTGTTCGTTAGGTTTTTTAATGCATTTTGAGGGGTTCTATTGTTTTTTTACTATTTCTAGGGGTTTTATGGTTTGTTTTTCAGTTTTACGGTTTTTTGAGTATTTTAGGTTTTTTGATGATTTTTTGAGTTTTTAAAATTTTATGGTTTTAATGTATTTTTAGTGTTTTAGTTGGTTTTATGGTTTTTTGTTTTTATCATTTTTAAGGTTTTATACATTTTAAGTGATTTTAGTTTTTTATGTTTTTCATAGGGTATTAAGGGTTTTAATGTTTTTAATGATTTTTAGGGTATTTCTACGATTTTTATGGTTTTATAGTATTTATGGATTGGGAGGGTTTTTATGTTTTTAGGGGTTTTTTGGTTTATCTAGGTTGTTATAGGATTTTTAGTTTTTATGTTTTTAAGATCGGTTAATGTTTTTTGGGGTTTAAAGGGGTTTTATATTATTTAGTGATTTTTAGGGGTTTTATGGGTTTTTATTGTTCTTGATTTTTTGGTTTTTTGTTGTTTTTATGGTTTATTAAGGGTTTTTAGGTTTTTTTACCATTTTTAGGGTTTAAAGGGTTTTATGGGTTTCTAGGTTTTTAGAGTTTTCATTGGGTTTTTCATGTTTTTATTGGGTTTTTATGTTTTTAGGTATTTTTGGAATTTTTGGTTTTTTATGGTTTTTATAGCCTTTGAGGGTTTTAGGATTTTAATGGGTTTTTGGTTTTTTTTGGTTTTTATGATTTTTTCTATTTTTTAGAGTTTTTAATGTCTTTTAGAGTTTTTTAGACTTTTAGGGGTGTAGGGGGTTTTATGAGTTGTTTGTGGATTTTTAGCATTTTTATGATTTTTTAGGGTTTTAAAATTATTTAGGGGTTAATTGTTTGAATAGTTATTAGGGATTATGGAATTTTTAGGTGTCTTAGGTATTTTATGTGGTTTTTAGTGTTTAAGGTATTCATGGATTTTTTAGGGTTTTTAATGTTTATGGATTTATTTTGATTTTTTAGAATTTTTTGAATTTTTTGGGTTTTTAGGGATTTTGAGGTATTTTTGGGATTTTGAGGGATTTGTTTTGGGTTTTTTTTTGTCTTTTTTGGTTTTAGTGGTATTTTAGTTTTATAGTGGTTTTAAGGTATTTTCAGACTTTTAAATGTTTTTATATGGTTAAAGGGTTATTATACATTTTAGTTGTTTTTATTTTTCTTAGATTTTTAGGGGTTTTTATGTTTTTAGTATTTTTATGGATTTAATAGTTTTTAGGGTGAATTTGGTGTTTTTTTATTTTTATAGTTTTTTGTGTTTTAAGTGTTTTTAGGTTATTATGGTTTCCATACAGTTTTTCTGGGTTTTTGGATTATTTATATTTTTAGGTATTTTATAAATTTTTTAGTATTTTTATCGTTTTTAGGATTTTTGGGATTTTTAGGCATTTTTTGGTTTTTATGGGGTTTTTTGGTTGTTTAGGGTTTTTAATGATTTTTATAGTTTTCTTTATTATTTTTAAGGGATTAATGGTTTTTAGTGTTTTTAATGTGATTTTAATGTATTATTGGTTTTATGGAATTTAGGGGTTATTATGGTTTTTAGGGTATTCAGAGTTTTCTCTGGGTATTGGTGTTTTTATGTTTTAGGGATTTTTGTGTATTTTAGGTTTTCTACGGGTTTCATAGGAATTTTTGAGGTTTTAGGTTTTTTGATGTTTTTAGGGAATTTTTGGGGAATTTTAATAATTTTATTCTTTTTTAAGGATTTATAGATATTTTGGGATTTTATGGGTTTTATGGTTTTTTGAGATTTTTGGATTTTTTTTATTTTGTATGGTTTTAATGGTTTTTAGAGTTATATAATTTTTTTAGGGTTTTAAAGGGTTTTTAGAGTTTTAGAGTTTTTAGGGGTTTTATGGGTATTTGGGGTTTTTTATAGATTTTAGGGCTTTTACCTTTTTTATTGTTTTGTTTTCTTGGGGGTTTTAAGTGTATTTGTATTTTTATGGTCTTTTGGGGTTTTCATGGTTTTTAGGGGTTTTTGGATTTTTAGGAATAATATGGTTTTTAGGGATTTTGAGGGTGTTTATAGGGTTTTTGGGTTTTTATGGCTGTTTTGGTTTTAGGGGGTTCTTTTCATGTTTTTAGGGGTGTGTGGGTTTTGGAGTGTTTTTTTACCTTTTTAGGGGTTTAAAGGATTTTTCGTGATTTTATTTGGTTTTTTGGGGTTTTATCAGGTATTATGGTTTATAAAAGGTTTTTAATGGTTTTTATGTTTTGTATGGGTTTTAAATTTTTTTTATATGTTTTAACATTTTTTAGGTTTTTTACTATTTTTAAATATATTTAGGTTTTTAAGGTTTTCTTTGGGTTTTTCATTTTTAGGGGTTTGAGGGATTTTCTAGAATGTTTATGGTTTCTTTGTATATTTATGGTTTTTAGGGGTTTTAGTTTTTTAGGGTTTTTATTGTTTTTATGTTTTTAGGGTTTTTTGAGTTCTTAGAGATTTTAGGGGTTTTTGTGTTTTGTAACATTTTTAGGGGTTTAAAGGTTTTTAAGAGTTTTTAGTGATTTTTAGTGGTTAATGAATTTTTATCATTTTTAATATTTTTACTATTTTTGGGGATTTTGTGTATTTAGTTTTTATGGATTTTATATATTTTTTTTGTGTTTTTAGGGGTTTTAATTATTTTTAGGTTTTCATGTTTTTTTCATGGGTTTTAGGGTTTTTTACATTTTTAAATATTTTGTATAAATATTTTGTTTTTTATGGTTTTTAGAGATATTAAAGGTTTTATATGGTTTAGGGATTTTAATATTTTTAGGGGTTTTAGATTTTTTTTTCATTTTCAGAGGTATAAATTGATTTGATATTTTAATATTTTCTTTGGGAATTTTAGGTTTTTCATATTTTTTATGTTTTAATGGATTTTTAACAATTTTTAATGATTTTTATGTTTTAAATATTTTTATTATTTTTGAGTTGTTATATGGTTTTTAGGGTTTTTATGGTTTTTATGGATTTTTGTAGTATTTTTGAGTTTTTAAGGATTTTAAGGATTTTATATTTTTTACAACATATTTAGGTGTTTAGAGTGTTTTTGACTTTTCAATTATGATTAGCATTTATATTACTTTTATGGTTTTTAGTGTTTTTAAGATGTTCTTATGTTTTTAGGGATTTTAGGGTATTTAGGTTTCATAGGGTTTTAAGTGGTTTTTTATTTTTAAGGTTCACTTAGGGGTTTTCATGGGTTTTACTGTTTTTTACGTGTTTATGGATTTTAGGGCATTTTTTATTTTTTATGGTTTTAAAGTAATTTGAGAGATTTTATGGATTTTATGGGTTTTATATATTTTTTTGTTTTTATTGTTTTTTTATTTTTATATTTGTTTTAATGGTTTTTATAAATTTTTATCCTATTTATGGGATTAAATGTTTTTTTGTGTTTTTAGTGGTTTTCAGATTTCTATGGAGCTTTGTGTTTTTTAAAAAAAATTACGGATTTTTTTGATTTTCATGTGTTTTAGGGTATTTAAGGTTTTTAGTTTGTATGTGTTTTAAGTGATTTTAGGTTTTTATGGTTTTAATTTTGGTTTGCAGGGTTTTAAGGGTTTTATGTTTTTAGGATTTTTTATTTCTTGTTATGGTTTTAAGGGTTTTATGGGATTTTTATGGTGTTTTAGGGGTATTATGGTTTGTTATTATTTTCAGGGTTATTATTTTTTTTATTTATCGAATGTTTCGAGGGTTTAAAGTGTTTTTTAATTTTTTTAGTGGTTTATAGGGTTTTATGGTTTTTTAAGATTTTTAAATGTTTTTATTAGTTTTTATGGTGTCTATGGTTCTTAGAATTTTTATTTTTTAAGTGTTTTGTTTATTTTGATTTTTATGAATTTTCTAGTGTTTTTAGGGGTTTAAAGGGTTTTATATTGTTAGATATTTTAGTGATTTTAAGTATTTTTATGGTTTTAGGGATATTTATGGTTTTTAGCGGTGTTTATGGTATTTATCTGTATTTTCAGTTTTAGGGTTTTTTTATCTTATGAATTTTAAAAAATTTCTGTATTTTATAAAAAAATTTGGTGGTTTAATGGTTTTCATATTTTTTAGTGGTATTTTATGTCTTTTATGTGGTTTACTATACTTGATGTTTTTTTTGTTTTTTTATGGTTTTTAGGTGTTTTTACAGATTTTAGTGTGCTTATAAGGTTCTTCGGGTTTTAGAATTTGTAGGTTTTATGGGTTTTATGTATTTTTATTTTTTATGGTTTTCATAGGGGTTTCATAATTTTTTAGTGTTTTTATGTGTTTTGGGGTTTTTTATGATTTTTATAGTTCTTTAGGATTTTTTTCGGATTTTTAGGGTTTTTATGTTTTTAGGTTTTTTTAGATTTTTAGTGTATTTTGTGTTGCTTAGGGTTTTATTGTTTTTTTGAGGTTTTTAAATTTTTATTGGTTTAAAGGGGATATAGAATTTTTAGTGCATTTTTAGGGTTTTTATGGGTTTTAGGGATTTTTTTATAGTTTTTAGGGGTATTACGTTTTATTGGTATTTTGGGTTTTCATGGGTTTTATTTTTTCAAGTATTTTAATTTTTTTTAAGGGTCTATGTGTTTTATGGTTTTCATGGTATTCTTAGGTTTTTAGGGATTTATGGTTTTATACATTCATCACGATTTTACGGTTTTTTAGGATTTTTATGGTTTTTAGGGGGGTTGGGGATTTAGAGGGTTTATTTAGATTATTAGGGGTTTAAGGTTTTTATTTGGGTTTTGGAGTTTTTATGGGTTTTATGATTGTTTATAGATTTTAACATTTTAATGGGTTTAAATGGTTTCAATAGTTTTTAGTGGAATTTTGGGATTTTATTTGTTTTCAATGTTTTAAGGGTTTATGGTCCTTAAGGGTTTTAGTGTATTTTTAGTTGTTTGTAGGGTTTCAAGTATTTCTGTGTATTTAGGGGTTTTAACTATTTTTAGGTTGTTAATGTTTTATTAGGGTTTTTCAAGGATTTTAGGGGTTTTTAATGTTTTTAATGATTTTTAAGTATTTTTTTCTATTTTAATGTTTTTATAGTTTTTATGGATTTTGAGGGTTTTAGGGTTTATTTCAATTTTTATGGTTTTTAGAGTTTTCAGGGATTTTTGGATTCTAGAATTTTTAGGGGTCTTAAGTGTTTTTATGTTTTTAATAATTTATTAGGATTTTATTGCTTTTACATTTGTATGCATTATTATGGGTTTTTAGGTTTTTTTATTTTTGTAGGTCGTTTAGGAATTTTGATGGTTTTAGGGTTTTAGGGTTTTTTTTGGGGGGTTTGGTGTTGTTTTTAGTTTTTAGGGTTTTCAATATTTTTTAGAATTTTTTTACATTTTTTGGGTTTTAAAATTTTTTTAGAGATTTTTTTAAGTTATTTAGGCTTTTTGGGTATTTCGCATTTTTATGGTTTTAGGGGTTTTAAGTTTTTAGGGTTTTTTGGGGCTTTTAGTGTTTTTTATGTTTTAGAATTTTTATGTTTTTTAGAGGTTTTATGTGTTTTTTTGGGTTTTGATGGTTTTCTTAGTGTTTTATGGGTTTTAACATTTTTAGTGGGTTTTTAGGATTTTTTGGGGTTTTTAAGGATTTTAAGAAATTTTAGGAATTTCTTGGTTTTCTTTTTTTTAATGGTTTTGGGTTTTTAAGATTTTTTAGTTTTTTATGGTTTTTTAGAGTTTTTACCATTTTGGGGGTTTAAAGGTATTTTAGTTTTTAGTGGTTTTAGGGTTTTTATGTGCATTTTAGTGATTTTATAGTTTTTAGGGTTTTATTGTTTTATTGTTTTTAGGGTTTTTAATTTTTTAAAAGGTTGGGGTTGAATCCTAAATTTATAATTAATATTTTTGGGTTTATATCATTTTTATGTTTTTAGGAGTTTTAAGTGTTTTTAGGGGTTTATGGTTTTTTAATGTTTTTTAAGCTATTTAGGGGTTTTATGTTATTTTGTATTTTTTTGGTGTTCAATTATTTTTATTATTTTTAAGGTTTCTATCGATTTTGTGGTTTTCTAAGGGATTTTGGGTTTTATTGTTTTTAGTTATTTTTGTTTATAATGGGTTTGTGGTTTTGAGGGGGTTTTAACGTTTTTAGGGGTTTAAAGGGTTTTAGAGTTTTTATGGGTCTTCAAGATTTTTATAATTTTAATGTATTTTTATGGTTTTTAGTGTTTTTAGTAATTTTTTTGGTTTTTATGGATTTTATGTGTTTTTTGGTTTTTAATGTTTTCTAATATATTTTTAGAGCTTTTAGGAGTTTTTAACTTTTTAATGATTTTATGGATTTTAGGGGGGTTTTATGATTTTTATGGCTCTTTAGGGTTTTTAGTGTTTTTATGCATTTTGAGTGTTTTATGGGATTGTTGGGGATTTTTATGTGTTTGGAGTTTTAAGGGTTTTTTAGTTTTTATGTATTTCGGGGTTTTTTTTTGAGTTCTTTACATTTTATGAGTTTAAATATTATATAGAGTTTTTACTGGATCTTTAGTGTTTTATGGGGTATTATAGTTTTTATGGTTTTAGAGGTTTTTAGGGGTTTTTGGTTTTAATGTTTTTATGGGTTTTTGTGTTATTAGAGTTTTTTAGGTTTTTAGGGGTTTCAAGTGTTTTTAGGTTTCTAAGGATTTAGGAGGGTTTTTCATGATATATTAGGTTTTTTACATCTATTTTATTTTGGGGCATTTATAGGATTTTAATATTCTTTATAATTTTAAGGGACTTTGATGTATTTTCTGGGATTTTAAGGTTTCTATGGGCTTTTTGTTTTATGGATTATTATTTATTTTAGGTTTTTTAAGATTTTATAGATTTTCTAAGGTTTTTAGGGGTTTGAATGGGTTTTAGTGATTTTAGTGGGGTTTTATGGTTTTTTAAATGTTTAATTATTTTTATGTATTCAGGTTATTTTTGGGGTTTTTGTGTGTATAATGGGTTTTTAGGTGTTTTATAAATTTTAGGATTTTAAGGGTTTTAAATATTTTTAGGGTTTTAAGGTTTTCTTAGGGATTTCTAGTGTGTTTTAGAATTTTTAAATTTCTAAAGAATTTTAGGGGCTTCGAATTTTTATGGTTTTTTCGGTTTTAGGGAATTCGATGGATTTTATAGATTTTAATGTATTTGTTGTTTTTTGTGTTTTTAAGGAATGAAGGTTTTTTATAGTTTCTAACATTTTGAGGGGATGAATGGTTTTTAGTGTTTTGTGTGATTTTTTGTTTTTATGGGGTTTTACGTTTTTTATGTTTTTAAAGGGTTTTATGGTTTTTAGGGGTTTTATGGGTTTTAGTGTTTTTAACATATATTAGGTTTGGTAGAAGTTTTAAGTATTATTAGTTTTTTAATATTTTCTTAAATTTTTAAGGGGTTTAATGTTTTTAGTTATTTTCGTAGTTTTAAGTATTTTTATGGAATTAAGTGGTTTTAAGAGATTTGTGGGTTTTGGGTGGTTTTAGGGTTTTTAGAATTTTTATGGGTTTTTTCAGTTTTTCTGTGTTTCTATTATTTTAAGGGTTTTTATAGTGTTTCAATTTTTTATAATATTAATGTGTTTTCATAGTTTTTTTTTGTTTTTAAGTGTTTTTATGTTTTTAGGGGTTTTATGTGTTTTTAGGTTATTTATGTTTTAATAGTGTTTTTAGGATTTTTAAGGATTTTTATGTTTTCAAAAAATATGGTGTATTTTTTAGTATTTTTATGGGTTTTAGGGGTTTCGAGGGTTTAGTGGATTTCAAGGTTTTAGTAGTGTTCTAGTTATTTTAGGTGTTTTAGGCATTTTATGCTTTATAGGATTTAATGGGTTTTATTAGGGTTTTTTAGTTTTTTAAGCTTTAAATAATTTTAGGTCTTTTCTTGGATTCTATGTATTTTAGGGTTATTAGGGATTTTGAACGTTTTGGGGGGATTTAGGGTTTTTATGGTTTATTTGGGTTTTAGATTTTTTTAGTTTTTTATTATATTATTGTTTTTTAAGAGTATTTAGAATTTTTAGGAGTTTAATGAGTTTTAAGAGAATTTAGAAGTATTTTTTGGTTTTTTAGTCTTTTTGGGTTTTAAGGTCTTCGGGGTTTTATGGTTTTTAGTGGTTTTAGTGGTTTTTAGTGTTTTTAGGGTTTTTAGGTTTTTTAAGGGAATTAATTGATCATATGTTTTTAAGGTTTTCATATTGTTTTTAGGGTTTTAAAGAATTTTATGTTTTAATGGATTTTTTTGTGGCTTTTAGGATTTTAATGGGTTTTTAGTGTTTTAAATATTTTGATGGTTTTTATGGATTTTAAAGTATTTTATATGGTTTAGGGGTAATGTTAGGGTTTTAAATATTTTTTAGTGTTTTTAAATGTTTTTAGAGGTTTAAATGATTTTTAGAGTTTCAGAGTTTATTTGGGGTTTTTATGTGAGTTTTAGGGGTTGTCCTGGTTTTTACGATTTTTAGAATTTTTAGATATTTAGGGGTTTAAATGGTTTTAAGATTATTAAATATTTATTAGTGGTTCATATGGTTTCAAGTGTTTTTACATCTTTAGGGATTTCAAGTGATTTTGATGGGTTTTATGGTGTCTTAAACTTTTTTGGGATTTTAAGGTTTTCTATGGGTGTTTGGGTTTTTATAGTTTTTGGGGTTTTAATAAATTTTTAATGATTTTTTGGGTTTTAAGGTTTGTTAATTTTTTAATGTTTTTTTGGGTTTTAATGTGTTTTTAGAGTCTTTACAGGAATTTTGGGTTTTTAGTGTTTTTATGTTTTTTTGGATTTTTATGGTTTTTAGGGTTTTAGTGTTTTTATGATTTTATAGGTTTTTAGTGTTTTTATTTATTTAATAAAATCATATTTTTTCAGATTTATTATGTTATTTTATATTTTTAGTGTATTTTGGGCTTTTTTGGATTTTTTGGTTTTTAGGGGTTTTAGGGATTTGAGGTTTTTTTGGGTTTTGAGGGTTTTTTTATTTTTTTGGGTTTTAAAAGTTTTTTTATTTTTTTAAAAAATTTATGTGTTTTAATTTTTTTAGAGTTTCAAGTAGGTTTTTAGTTTATTTACGGTTTTAATTATTTTTATTATTTTTTATGGTTTTTAGGGGCTTTAAGGTTTTTTCATGTTGTTAGAATTTTTTTGGGTTTTATAGGGGTATTATATGTTTTTATGTATTTAAGGATTTATTTTGGTTTTTATTTGTTTTTAGGTTTCTTATATTTATTGATAATTTTTAGGATTTTTTAGGCTTTTATGGTTTTTAGGGTTGTTAGGGACTTTGATTTTTTTAGGGTTTATTGTTTTTTGGGTGTTAAGGATTTTTTTAGTTGTTTTGGTTTTTTTGTTTTTTAATATATTTTCTTATGTTTTTAGGGGGTTTAATGTTTTTTAGTTATTTTATTTTGTTTTTTTAATTTTATGGGTTTAGTGGTTTTTATCGTTTTTAGGGGTTATAGTTGTTTTAGGGGTTTTAGAGGTTTTAGGGGTTTTTTATTTTTTAGGCTTTATAGGGGGTTTTAACTACTTTTAGCTTTTTAAGGTTTAGTTAGTGTTTTTTTTGGGTTTTTAGGGTTTTATTTTCTTGGGTTTTAATGATATTTTAAGATTTTTAGGTTTTTAGGTTTTTTAGGTATTTTTAGGGGGTTTTGGGCTTTTAGTGTTTTTTATGGATTTTACAGTTGTTTGAATTTTTATGTGTTTCTGGATTTTTTGCTTCTTTACTATTTTTAGAGTTTTTAAATTTTATAGGGGTTTAAATTGGTATTAATGTTTTTTGAGATTTTTGGGTCTTTATGAGTTTTTAGGGTTTATTATGGGTTTGAAGGGGTTTTATGTATATTTTGGTATTTTCGGTTTTTTAGGGTTTTTACTTTTTTTTGGTTTTTATGGGTTTTAAGTGTTTTATGGTTTTTTAGGATTTATAAGGGTTTCAAGGTTCTTAGGGATTTATATTTTTTTAGGGATTTTATGTATTTTTTAGTATTTTTATGGGTTTTATGGATTTTGAAATATTTTTTAGTTTTTAATTGATTTTTTATTTTTAATGTATTTTAGAGTTTTTAGGGTAATTAAGGTTTTTAAAAAAAATTATTGTTTTCAGATATTTAATGGTTTTTTAGTGTTTTTAGTGGGTTTTTAGATATTTTGGGTATTTAAATTATTTTTTAACGTTTTTAATGGTTTTTTAGAGTTTTTAGGGGTTTTAGTGTTTTCGGTTTATTAGGTGTTTTAAGTGTTTTTAGCCATTAAAGGTTTTATTAGGGGTTTTACAGGATTTTAGAACTTTTTTACATTTTATGGATTTTGTAGGTTTTAGGATTTTTATTTGTTTTATGGATTTTAGGGATTTTGATGTTTTTTAGGGATTTTATGGTTTTTTGGGTTGTCGAGGATTTTTTTAGTTTTTTGGGTTTTTATGGTTTCTATGTGTTTTCGAATGTATTTAGTGGTTTAATGGAATTATTAATTCTTTTTGGTTTTTTGGGGTTTTTTAGGTTTTAATGGGATTTAAAGGTTTTAATGGGTTTATGGTATTTTATGGGTTTTAGTATTATTTGGTTTTATGGGTTTTCGTCATTATTAGGGGGTTTTAAGGTTGTTTTTTCAGTTTTTCAATATTTTTAGCGATTATAAGGAATCTCTTGGTTTTTAAGGTTTTTTTGGTTTTTTTGGTTTTTTTGTTTATAGGTTATTTTGGTCTTTATAGTCAGTTTTGGGTTTTTGGGTTTTTGGGTTTTTGGGTTTTTTTTAGTTTTTTAGGTTTCTTATGTTTTTTGAGTTTTTTATAATTTTAGGGGTTTCATGGTTTTATGGTTTTTTTAGTTTTTAAGGTTTTTATGGGTTTTAGGGATTTTAGGGGGTTTAGGGAGTTTTATAGATTTCGAATTTTTTTGTATTTTAATGGTTTAATTTTTTTTTAGGTTTTTATGGTTTTCTTATGGTCTGTCATGGTTTTAGATTTTTTAGATTTTTTCAAAATTTTCAGGGTTTTTAATGATTTTTATGGTTTTTTAGGGTTTTTAAGGAATTTAAGGGATTTTGGGTCTTTTGGGGTTTGTATGTTTTTTTGGTTTTAATGGTTTATTTATTTTTAGGGTATGTAAGCTTTTTTAAAGTTTCTATCATTTTTAGGGGATCTAATGGTTTTTTAAATTTTATTGGGTATTTAGGTTTTTTATGTGGTTCTAAAAACATTAATCCTTTTATTTGTTTTTATAGTTTATAGATGTTATTTGGGTTTTCTATTAGTTTTTCTCATTTTTATGGTTTTAGGGGTTTTTTTTGGTTTTAGGTGTTTATTGTTTTCTTAGGGGTTTTCATATTTTTAGATATTTGTTGTTATTTTTTATTAGTTTATGTGGGTTTTTGCTGTTTTGGGGTTTTTTGAGTTTTAGGGGTTTAATGTTTTTATAGTTTTTTAATTTTTTTAGGTGTTTAATTATTTTTTTGAGTTTCCAGTGGTTTTAGGTTTTAAATGGGTTTTAAGGGTTTTAAGGGGTTTAAGGTTTTTATGTTTTTTTAGGGTTCTAGTGTTTTTGGGTTTTTAGGGGTTTTAAGTGTTTATTGGGGTTTAAGGATTTTTTATTGGTTTTTTGGGTTTTTATGGTTTTTTAAATTTATATAGATTTTTAAGAATTTTTATGGATTTTTATGGGTTTCAAGATTTTTAAGGATTTTAGGGATTTGCGGGGGCGAGGTTTAGGGTTTATATTGTTTTTGGGGTTTTGGTGTTTTTTAATTTTTGTAGAGTTTTTTAACAGTTTTCAGCGTTCAAAGGTTTTTTATAGTTCTTAGTGGTTTTGTCGGTTTTTATGGGTTATAAGTGTATTTAAGCATTCTTGGGGTTTTTCAGGTTATTATTTTTTTAGGTATTTTTAGTGTTTTTACTATTTATAGTGTTCATATGACTTAGAGGTATCATTTTTTTAGGATTTTAATGTTTTATTAGGGTTTTAGGGTTTTTTATTCCTTTTGGATTTTAAGGATTTTATGATTTTTTGGGTATTATAATTTATAGGTATTTTTAGGGGTTTTTGTGTTTTCATATGGTTTTTAAGGTTTTATATGTTATTTGAGGTTTTAATATTTTTTGATTTTTTACGGGTTTTATGGTTTTTTATATTTTTAAATATTTTAGGGATTTAAATCTATTTTAGATATTTTTGTGGGTTCATAGTGTTTTATGAGTTTTTTAGGTTTTATGGTTTAGGGGTTTTTACGGTTACAATGGTTTTTAGGGTTTTTATGGTTTTAGTGTTTTTAGGTTTCTTAGGGGTTTTAAAGGTTTTTTGGTTTTTAATGTATGCATAGGGGTTTTTAGAGCTGTTATGAGTTTTTATATTTTTCTAGTTTTTTAGAGATTCTATTGATTTTTAATGGTTATTAGTTTTTTATGGATTTTGAAGGTTTTAAGGGATTCTAGGGGTTTTTTTGGGTCTTTTGGGATACTTTTGGGTTTTTTAGGTATTTATGGTTTTTAGAGTTTTTTTAACATATTTAGGAGTTTAATGGGTTTTGGAGTTTTTGGGGTGTTTTTACGGCATTATGGTTTTTAGTATTTTTATGGTTTTTTTCGGTTTATGGGTTTTAGGGTTTTTATGGATTTTATAATTTTTAGGGTTTTAAGGTGTTTTCAGTGTTTTTACGTTTTAAGGGATATTTATGGTGTTTTTATGTTTTTGGGGTTTTTAGTGATTTTTTAGGATTTATATGGGGTTTTAAATTTTTTAGGTATTCTGACGGTTTTTAGGGTTTTTTTGGTTTTTTGGTTTTTAGGCTTTTTGTGTTTTAGGGTGTTCTGGTTTTTTAGAGTTTATAAACATTTTTAGGGGCTTAAAGTTGGGTTTTTTAGTTTTTAGTAGTCTTTTTGGGTTTTATATGTTTTCACGGTTTTTAAATTTTTTAGGTTTTTGGGGATTTTATGTGTTTTTAGGTTTTTATGGTTTTCTTCGGTTTTTTATAGTTTTAGAGGTTTTTTTAAATTTTAAGTGTTTTCTGTATTTTTTATGATTTTTATTGTTTTTTCTGGTTTTTAGGGATTTTGAGCATTCTTTAGGTTTGTTAGGGTTTTGTGACGGGGGGGGGGGGGGGTGGAGTTTTTATGGTTTTTAGATTTTAATGTATTTTTACTTGGTTAAAATTTTTTAAAAGATTTTAGTGGTTTTAGTGGTTTTATGGATTCATAGGGATTTTATAGGATTTGTGGTCTTTATGGTGTTTAGGGGTTTTATGTGTTTTTTGGGTTTTTACCATTTTTTATGTTTTTAGGAGATTTAAGGGCTTTTCGGTTTTTAATTTGTTTCTTATGGATTTTCATAGTTTTTAGGCCTATTTTATATTTTATTATATTTTTACAGATTTTGAGGATTTTAATGGTTTTTTGGTGTTTTATGGATTTTGATAGTTCTTTAGGGTTTTATGATTTTTTTTATTTCATTGAATTTATAGTTTTTTTAATGTTTTATTTGATTTTTATCATGTTTTTTGGGATTAAGGGGTTCTAGAGTATTTAGTGATATCTTGGGGGTTTCGGTTTTTTTGGGTTTTAAGGTTTTTTATGGGGGTTTTTTATTATTGGGGTTTTAGGTTTTTTTAGGGTTTTTTAGTTTTTAGGATTTTTATTGGTGTTTAGTGTTTTTAGGTTTTTATGGATTTTGTAGGTATTTTTAAGGGTTTTTGGTTTTTTTATGTTTTTAAGGATTCTTTTGTATTTTTTTAGTATTTATATGGTTTTTAGGGTTGTAGGGATTTTGAGGGTATTTGGGGTTCATGGGTTTTTTGGGGTTTTAGGGGTTTTTTGAGATTCTTAGGGATAAAAAGGTTTTTATATTCTTTTTACGTGTTTAGTGTCTAAAGGGTTTTGATAGTTTTGAGTAGTTTTTGTGTTTTTATGAGATTTTAAGGATTTGGGGGTTTTATGATTTTTAGGTTTTTAAGGGTTTTAAGGTCTTTTTAATGTTTTTAGGGTTTTTCATATTTTTTAGATTTTTAGGTGTTTAAATTGTTTTTAGGTTTTGATGATTTTCTTAGGTTATTTACGTTGTTGGGTATTTTTCAATTTTTTGTGATTTTTTGGATTTTTTTGGATTTTTAGTATTTTTATCATTTGTAGGAATTTATAAGGATTTGAGGGTTTTACTTGTTTTTTTGGATTTTATGGTTTCATTGTGTTTTTAGGGGTTGTAAGGTCTTTATATATTTGAAAGTTTTAGGGATTTAAAGGGGTTTTAAACTTCCTAGTGGTTTTTTTGGTTTTATGTTTTTTAAGGTTTTCCTCATTTTTTTAAAAATACTTTTTGGTGTTTTATATAATTTAATGGATTTATCATTTTTAGGTTTTTAGGGGTTTTATGTGTTTTTAGGTTTTAAATTTTTCCCAGGGGTTCTCAAGGTATTTTTGTTTCTTTATAATTTTAGTTATTTTTAGGGATTTTTTATGATTTTATTTTTTTTTTGGATTTTTAGGGGATTATATGGTTTTTGGGGTTTTTAGTATTTTTTATGTTTTATGTGTTTTAAGTGTTTTTTTAAATGTTTTATTATGTTTTTATTGTTTTTAATGTTTTTTTGTATTTTTATGGATTTTTTAGGAATTTTGTGAATTTTTTCTGGTTTTTAGGGATTTTGAGGGGTTTTAAGGGTATTAAGATATTTTATGGGGTTTTGGCTTCTATGTTTTTTTTCATTTTTTTAGGGGATTGAATTTTTTTTACAGTTTTATAATGTTTTTATAGGTTTAAAGGATTTTAATTTTTTAGAGTTGTTTTTTTGGAATTTTATGAGTTTTTAGTATTTTAAGGATTTTTGTAGTTTTTAGTATTATAATTTTTTTACGGTTCTTAGTGTGTTATAAGTGTTTTTAGGGTTTTTTTGTTTTCGTTAAATATTTCTTGGTATTTTAGGGGTTTTTACATTTTTAGGTATTTATTTGGGATTTCATAGGATTAATGTGGGTTTTTGGATTTTTAGGGACTTTTAGGGGTTTAGGGTTTTTAGAGTTTTTTGAGTTTTTTGAGTTTTTAATGTCTTGTGGTTATCTATTATTTTATTAATGTTTTTAGAAATTAATGGGTTTTAGATTTTTAGTTCTTATATTGGGTTATATGGGGTTCTATGGTATTTAGGGGTATTTATGGTTTATAAGGTTTTTAGTGTATTTGAGATTTTTTATTGTTTTTTGTATTTTTGGTGTTTTAATTGTTTTTAGGTCTTTAAGGATTTATTCAGGGTTTTAAGGATTTTGAAAGGTTTTATGTATTTAGTGATTTAATGGATTTTTTTATTTTTATGGATTTTTAGGGGTTTTGGGGATTTTGATGCTTTTTTTTTGTTTTTATGATATTTTAGGGTTTTAGGGTTTTAGGGTTTTAAGTTTTTTTTCTGGGGATTTAATGTTTTTTAGTGTTTTTGATCTTTTTGAGGGGTTTGAAGGGGTTTTATTGATTTTTCTGGGGGTTAATGGTGTTTATGGGTTTTTATTGTTTTTATTGTTTTTTGGTGTTTTGTGTTTTTTAGGTGTTTTAGTTTTTAGGATTTTTTTGTGTTTTTAGGTTTTTATGGTTTTCTTTAGGGTTTCCAGAGTTTTTAAATTTTTTGTGTTTTCATGATTTGTAGGATTATTTAGCATTTTTCTTGGTTTTAGGGGTTTTTTTAATTTAAATGGGTTTTAGGGTTTTATGATTATTATTAATGGTTTTTGGGTATCTAGGGTCTTCTTTGTGGTTTGGGGTTTTTTAAACTTGTTTGGAGTTTTTAACAATTTTAGTGGTTAAATGGGTTTATTTTGTTTTTTCAGGTTTCTATGGTTTCTATGTGTTTTGGGTTTTTCTTAATGTTTTTAGGGGTTTTATGGTTTCTAGGATTTTTATGATTTTAAGGTTTTTAGGATTTTTAAAACTTGATAGTTTTTTAGGGGTTTTAATATTTTTTAGGGTTTAAAGATTTTCGTTTGGGTTTTTAAGGGTGTTTATGTTTTTAATGAAATTTTTTCCTTTTAGGATTTTATGGTATTTAATGTTAATTTGGGATTTTGATGGTGTTTTGGGGTTTTATGATTTTTTAAATTTTTTAGGTTATTTTGAGTTTCATAGGGTTTATTAGGGTTTTTATATATTTGGACGTTTTTAGGGGATTAATGGATGTTTAGAGTTTTTAGTGGGTTTTAGGGTTTTTTGTTTAATGGATTTTATGGTATTTAGGGTTTTATAGTTTCTCATGTTTTATATTTTTATGTGTTTTGTTATTATTTTTATCGTTTTTTATATTTTTAGAGGTTTTAAGTTTTTTTTAGTTTTTTACGGGTTTCTTAGGGTTTTTAGAGTTTTTAGTTGGTTTAAAATATATACTGATTATTTTTATTTTTATGGTTTTGTATGATTTTAGTGATTTTGATGGTTTTTTGGGGGTTTTGGGTTTTTATTGGTTTTAGGGATTTACGGTGTTTATATTTTTTTGTTTTTTATGGGATTTCAGGGTTTTTAAGAGTTTTTATGGGTTTAAGGGTTTTTAAAGTTTTTGGGATTTTATAGTTATTTGGGGTTTTGTGAACTATTCTGTTTTTAATGGGTTTTATGGTTTTCTTATTTTTTAATGTTTCTAGGGATTCCAATGGTTTTTAATGTTTTAAGTGGGTTTTGTGGGGTTTTATAGTTTTTTAAGGTTTTAGAGGTTCTTATGTTTTTTAGGTTTTTTTGGAGGTTTTAGTGTCTATAATGTTTTAAGGATTTCATTGGTATTTTCATAGATTTTTATTTTTTTTTGTTCTTAGGGCTTCTTAGGGGGTTTTAGGGATTTTTTATGATTTTCATGGTTTTTAGTGTTTTTAGGGATTTATGGGTTTTTAGGGTTTTCAAGGGTTTTGGGGTTCTTATAGACCTTTTTGTTTTTAAGGGTTTTTACGGTTTTTGGTAGTTTTTATTGTTTTTAGCGATTTAATGGTTTTTTTTGATTTTTTAGTGGGGTTTTCTAGTTTTTGTGTTTTTATGGTTTTCTTGGGGGTGTTATTTGTTTATTGTTTTTAGTGATTTTCAAGGTATTTTTGTTTTTAAGAGTTTCTTTTATTTTTATCATTATTTTGGTTTTTAGGGGTTTTAAGTGTTTCTGGTTTTTTACGGAATTCCTTGGGTTTTTATGGTTTTTAGGGTTTTTTATGTTTTTAGGGATTTTTATTTCTTTTTAAGAATTTAATGTTGTTTTCATGATTTTATTGATTTTTATGGGTTTAGGGTTTTTATGGTTTTTTGGTGGTTTTTATGAATTTTTCGGTTTTAAAGGTTTTTTAGAGTTTTCTTAAGTAGTTAGGGGTTTAAAGAGTTTTTATCGTCTTTAGTAATTTTAGTTTTTTTATGGTTTTTTAGAATTTTTTAGCTTTTAGGGATTTTATTATTTTATGAATTTTAGGTTTTTCAGGTTTTAGGGGTTTTTAGCCTTTTAGTTTGTCTTAGGGTTTTTCCTTGATTTTATTGTATTTACATTTTTAATGATTTTAAGGTATTTTGTTAGCATTTATAGTGTTTTAAGGGGTTTTGGGGTTTTTTGGTGTTTTCATGGTTCATTATGGTTTTTTATGATTTTGGGAGTTTTTAGGATTTATGAGGTTTTCCGATTTTCTAACGTTTTTAGGGGTTGTTTCGGGTCAGTCTTGAAATGGCCAACGGTTTCGTATCCGATGACACGTGGACCAACTTTCCAAAGGTAGGCGTTGGCCAGATGGTTTAACCAGTGATGCTTAAGAACTCACATTGGTCGAGAGGATGAGAAGTTGGGCTCATCGCACCCTTTTGGTGGGAATTATTGCCTGTTCCGGGACTCTCTAATAGATTTAAGACGTATTCATATATTCGCGAATCTTTGGTTTATACCCAAGCATAGTATCCATGGATTTCTCCTGGTTGGCAATGGTCAGCCGAATGCAGGGGTTCAGAATCATTTATGCCCGAGGATTACCATCCCTCGTTGGATTAATGACCCCGAGGAGTCGGGACTCATTGAGGCGGTACTATGAACGACATGGGGAATAGATGTGAAGATAGTCGGATCGACTGGTTGTTTGTCTTGAACCTCATGGAGGCTTCCTACCTACCCTGCCTAAGAGACAAGGATCAAAGTCCACGTAGTTCGCATAGGAGCGTCAGAGAACCGACGTGAAGGTGGACCGAGGGGGGTCCGCTGGTGATCAGGCATGAACCTAATGGAAGAATTCTATGTATCTCTGTGGCAGGGAATCAAAGTCCTCTTTGTTCGCATTGGCTTGGGGCTTACGCTCTGAGGCATCCCAGAGTGATGGGTTGGGGATTACACTCTGAGGAGGCCCAAGGTGTGGATGATGGGCTTGAACCTCAAGAAGGCTTCCTACGTTCCCTGCCTAAGAGACAAGGATCAAAGTCCACGTAGTTCGTAACAAGTCCACCGTCGTTGTGAGGGTACCATGACCATCACAAATCTCGAAGCCCACATGAGTCATGCTCGGTGTGAGAAACAAGAGAATGCAACAGACTTGGATAACCTCGTAGTTTTCTCTATACCAAGGGAAGGGGAGACAAACGATGAGTGGAGGAAAAGGCCGGTACCACTAGACTCTCCTTCCCCCTGATGTTCGAGGAAGGTAGAAGTCGTGCGGCGGAGCAATGAACCCTCCATATTGAAAAGAGTGGGGTCATTGGCTTCCGGTGAGGATGGTGTGGGGATTACTCCAGAAGGGATTCCCAATGGTGACAGAGCCCACCAGGAGAGGGACTTGCCCCCAAAGAAGGATGGAACAACACCCTTCCCCACTATGTCCCTCCTTGGTCGTATTGGTGGGGAAGTACGGAGGTGCATGGGGATGGCTTCCTTCGGATGGGTATGTCGCCCCCCTCTATGGGGAGCGGAGATGTGCCCGACCGCCAAAGCATGGAGTCCCCCATCCTGGCGAGTAGAGGCAGAAAGGGGGCTCTCGGGCTCGGACCCCGCATTACCGTGGGAATGTAAACACAACCATGCTTCGGAAATCTGCCCAAGGGCCGGGGCAACCCCTTCGCCTTCACTTACCCTGGGTATGTGAACTCAAAAGGGTGAGCTAATACGACCAAAGGTTACATCATATTGGTCCAGTGGCTCTGGTGGAGGCCTCGTCTTAGGGCCGATGAATGGGCCAATGAGGAGGTTGTGAAGGATCAGCCCGGATTGAAATTGGAAGGATTTTATCTTGCTCGAGGAATGGGAACTCCGAAGGATTTGTCAGGCCACATAGGTGTATGAGGGGTGGCATCCTTCGCATAGGGAGGTGCTACGTGGCTGGAGAGGCCATCCGCGAGCCAGGGTGGTCTGCAGACTGATTGGCCATCCGCGAACTAGGAGGGTTCGTGGACTGATTGGCATCCCGCAAACCAAGAGGGTTCACGGATTCCGGATCTATCCGCATACAAGGTTGGTACACTGAGGGGTCCAAGCGAGTAGCGGTGACCAAGGGCGGCGTCGGTTGAAGATTCGTCAGTCGGGGCTTCGCCCGGGTAGGAGGGTGCTACGCGGTTCAATGGATCGGAAAAGAGGCATAAACTCCCTGGTGCGCGGGGAGTACATCCACGGAGGGACCATGGTTCGTGGTTTTCTCTTCTTTGTTATTTTATGTTCGTGGTTCACCATGTTATTATGCATTTTTGGTTCTTTATTAGTTCGTTCCAAGGTTCATACCAACTCTAGTTCGCGAACTGGAACTTCCGAAATCCTAATCCTTCCTTCAAAATCCTTCCACCCGAATCTGACCGATCTCCTCTCCGTTCTATCCTCTCTCCTCTTCATTTTAAATCTCCTTTTATAGAGTGGGGAAAAATATGTATTGTTGGTCATGTGGCACCTTTTGCGGAGGCCCATTACCAAAAACCCGGTTCACGGATGACTTGGTCAATTCACAAATCGCGGGGCATTAAACACTCCTCCTCCACAAACCAAAATCGGGGAGTGCTTTGAGGTCGCGGATTGTTCTACCACCATTTCGCGAATGACAGCGGAGGCGAATTGGGCCGGTTGGTGCGGATCGTGGCTGGGGCAGTCTGGAATGGAGAACCGGGTTGGCGTCTGTCCTGCCTCGCGACCGCGGAGGGTCTCTACCTCGGTTTCGCAAACGACGACGGTCCACGGAGGAGGGACGCTTCGCGGAACCGGTCATGCATCGCTAAAATTAAACCGGTCCACGGACCGGTTCATCCTTCTACATCCTTGAGTGTTCTCCAAATTTTCCCAATCTTTTGAAGGGAAATTGGGACGAATCTCCCTTGAGTTAAAGGGGATCATCATTCTCCTTTGCGGATTTTTCAGGACCCTACAAATGCCCCCCATCGGAATGGGGTCCGATCAGAACGAAGAGGAGGCTATTCTGATGCAGACTGGTCCTGAAACTCAGGTTGTTCGTGGAAGAGGGGTGGACACGGTAGGGTACCATGGCTATAAATACGGAGGGCCCTTCAGTTGTCCTTTATCGGATTCTTCGCGAAACCAGAGCCTCTTGTGTCTCTGTCTGCGCGTGCTTGTTCCTTTACGAAACGATTCGTCCACGAATCGGCTGCGACTTCCACAAACCATTTTTTGTTTGTTCCATTGTTCATCCATGGACCAACATCCCTTTCATGAACAAACACTTTTAATCAATTAAAAAGTAATTCACGGTGGTCCATGTAGGAACTCGCTTCGCGGTTTTGGTGCTCCGCGGTTTCGATGCTCCGTGATTTCAATGCTCCACGGACTAAAATCTTCTGAAAATTAAAAATTTCTAAGTCTTACAAACTTAACCACTTTAACTTTGGGATTGAAATTCTGCGGAGCAACCTGGTTCGCGGTTTTCTGTCCAATGCTCCGTGAGCCAGAGTATCATAAACTACTTCCGCGCAGGGTAGGTTCGCGGGGTTTCATCATCGCGAACCAACATTTGAGGTCTCCTCGTGGACTTTTCTATGAAGCATGGATGGAATCCTTTCCAAATACTTGGTATTTTGTCCATGTTTTATTATTTTTGGACCAACCATTTGTTGTATTTCGTTGTGCAGGGAGAAAACATGGTTCCCCCTCACCCTGCACCCAGACCTGCTGTCGAGCCTCTCCCAATAGATTCAGGGAGACGTCTAGCCATGATTCGTAGAGCGGAAACATCAAAGAGCACCCTATTCGGTCCATCATTTGTGATGATGGTGTCTTTAAAGACTTACTCTTTCCTGATCTCATGGGTTATCCACTATCTAATTGGCTTCCTCTTTACGGATTTGGTCTTCCGGATGACGTCCATATCCCCCCCCCACTTTCTCGGGTCTTCCGTCTCCTTTCTTGGAAGTGCTACCAAAGTGCGTTCAAGCGAGCCTTACCCCATTGGGGGAGATAACCTATGATTCTGATCCAAATGATGCTTTCATTTTTAGAGGCTCTATCTGGACCCAAAGCGATCAGTACACACAAGACTTCTCTCAAGAAGCTGTCCTCAAGAGTTACCCCTCCATAATCAACATTGCTCGACTGGACCCTAACACGAGGTGGATTTCTATGTTGGATATGCGGTCTGGTGGGCTTTTCTTGAATGATTGGGCCTGGGCCTTTTCGGTCCATCATCATTTCCGGGAATCTCCCGAGTCACTGGAAGCAGTTAATCTATACTCCGCAGTATAGGCCTTCCAATTTGTTGTTTACCCACCATCCCTGATCTAGCCTGACCTGCTCAGTCGCTGGTGTTCAAGCACTAATACTTTCCACCTTTCCCATGGTGAAGTTGGCATTATTTTTGGGACATATATCAATTGAGAGGGATTTTGATTATCGATGAGATGTATAATGAGTTTCTTCCCACCCCTGACTCATGGGATGACGTCGAACAAGTGACTTCGTTGGTGAAAGATCTGCTGGTTATGGTGGAGAAATCACTGGGTCAGGCCTTGTGTGCCCGCTCTCTTATTCCCTATAGCACCAGGATAGGGTTATTTCTTAACACCACCGGTCCTGTTCCGAAGATCAAGCGCCCCAAGACTCACCCTTCTCAACAGTCACGAACCACTGTAGGTTCCTAATGGGAGGTTCTGGAGGCAGGTGACTACCTTTCATGGGGTTACGAGGTGCGACCCGGTGTTCCGCCTATGCTCTGGCTGGCAGGTTTGTTTTCTATGTTTCTGAGAGGTTGGTTGTTCCCTTCTCAGGATATCAACCCGGGCATCAGAGCTTGTACCTTGATGATGGCAGTCGAGCTGGTAGAGGCCCACCTGGTGAACTTAGTGGTGCCCACTTGGGCTTGTATTTACGATCTGCTGAGTCACATGCAAGAGGGAAGGTCACCCTATAGTCTGAGTGATCCATTTCAGTTATTATACGGCTAGATAGAGAATCAATGCCACTGTTATGAGTATTGTCATAACAGGGTCATCCCGCGTCATACTTTTCATCCTACCCTGCTTGATATAGCTGGGTTTCTTCTGAAGCCCCTCAGTTCTGACGAAGTCATTGAGCTTCTGAGTGATTTCACTCAGTTTGACTTCACTCTCTACCCCACCCCTTCTGGAATCTTAGCTGACAACCGCCAGGGGATCCTAGAGGAGTGTTCTTACATGATCACTCTGCGGGATGGATTTCGGTCTGCGCGGATCGACGTGGTTTCTCTGTGCGAGTTGTATGTCCCATATCATTTTTCTCTCCAGTTTGAGTCCATGCATGTCCAAGTTTCCCTTTCCACTCCTCAGGATCAAGGACTGCACCTGGCCATACTTTTCCAATGGTGGTTGATGCTGACGTGGGAGGGATCTAACACAAGAATTTCCCTTCCTGTCATGGGGGCGGCTGCCGGCCTTTCCTTGGAGTATGCAAAAAACTGGGTAAAACACTATCCCGATGGGATCCTAGGGAAGGCTGTCTGGAATGATACCATATCAGGAGGTACTGCGGCCGATGCGTCCACCGCACCTTCCTCATCAGCTCTAACGGAGGATCGACTGATGGCTCGTTGATCAAAGAGACTCAGGGGATTTTCCTCTCCCATCCCGTCGGTGGCCGAAGTTTAGGCGGGTTCATCCTTCTTGGACGTGGATGAGGATGAACCTATGGTTTCGGGTCCCAGAAAGGAAATCCCTGAAGATTTTCCAGTCGATACCAGGCTTATCAACCTGATCCCCAAGCCTGAATCGGGTTAGAGGCTCCATAATTTCCAGCTTCGGAACCAACTTCTAGAGAGCACATGTCTGGACTGGTTGCAATTCCAGACTTCATTCCCATGCTATCCAGCAAGGTTACCAAAGATCCTCGTGTCATGGCGGACCACCAAGCAGTGTGTAGGTGGGCATGGCCCTGGATTCGCGAGAACATTGCTGAAACTCCTCTAGCTGAGATGGCAACTAAAACCAATTCTCTTCGACAGCTCTTCCTGGGTTTGGGGTCGGGTGGCTTTGACTATCGGCAGTTCCATTCTCTAGCTTTCCAAGTTGTCATGGCCCATGAGGAAGTTTCCACTAGTGCACGCAAACTTGCTCACATCTCTACCACTCATTGCGGGACCCAATCCTTAGAGGGAGACATGATGAAGCTCATCAACTGATAGCACAGGAGGCGAGCTCTCGAGATAAAGCGGTTGTCCTATCTTTCGAGTTGCATGAATGTGAAGAACGGGCAGCGATGCTGAGGGACCAATTATCAACTATGACTTCTCACCTTGAAGCCACCAAAAAAGGGATCAATGATCTCCAAAAACCAGTGGAGCACACACGTTTGTTGGATGAGGTTGAGGCCAAGGAGAAGGTCGTTCTGGAGCAGACATGCAACGACCTCAGCTGCATGGTCACTCATCTGGTGGAGAGAGCGAGTTAGGCTCCAATATGACTATCAGATCCATTATTGTACTCTTTGTTTTAATTACCCCTTTCTTTTTTGTGAGGGAGAGACCCTAGCTTATGGTCGTCCTCCCATTTTTTTTAATGAAATAAAATCTCTTTCAATCACTTGTCGCTGTAAAATTTGATTTTTACTAGAACAATTGTTGTGTAAATAAAAACTCACTGAATCAGAATTAATCATAACTCAAGAAGACAAACTCTAACTTTTTCCTTGACCATGGGGTCTAGCAAGCATAATTTGACTACTGATAGGGTTTTGTTGAAAAACCCTACACACTTTTTGTCTTTTCTTTTAATGCCCTAATTTTGCCTGGGCTCATTTAGTGTGAACCCAGCGGGTATGGGCTAACATTTTCTTAGGTCACCCTTTTCGGGTTTTCGGCCTAACAGGCTTTGTGCCTCTTTTCTTGGGAGGTTTAAAGTCCTTCCGTCAAGACTATTATTACTGATGTTTTAGGTCGAACATCTTTGACAATGTATGGTGGGGAAAGTGCCCCAATGAGGTTTAGCTGATTAAAATATGTCTCAATACTCATAAGACGCACGTGGGTGACATGTTTAAATTTGAACGACATGTAGGGCTTATCTGAAGGCATGGGAGCCGCGTTGGCATACAGAGGTAGGAGGAGCATCGCCTAAGGAAATCTTACCTTTGGCAGACAGGCTAGGGGAGATCAATATGCAGAGCCGCTGAGGGAATGGTATGCATAGTTAGGAAAAGGTGTCCTTAAGTCGATGACTCTGCATTTCTGATGGACATAGGACTTCATGAAAGTCCGGCATATGAAACCCACCATGGGTGGCATGGAGAATTATGAAAACCACCGGGGGTGGCTCAAAAATGGTATGTGACGTCTAAAAGGTTTTGAGAACATCTGCATCAATCAGGAGTGTGGAAGCAAAGTTCCCATCCTACGCATTTATCTAGCGTAAAGGATGATTGAGGCTTGGTGCAGTTTAAAGTCATACAGCTGGGACATCATCTAGAATGGAATGAATTTTCCTTGTCCTCTGTAATCTTGTAAGAGATGTTCCACCATATTCAGTAAGGGTTGTGAAAGAGGTTTGTAAACTATAGCTCAGAGGGTTTCTGAATCCCAGGATAGACATGGGGGCTCAGAGGCCAAGAGGCGTACAGAGAGAAGCATTGCCTAAGGAAATCCTGCCTTTGGTAGACGGGCCAGGGGCGATCAATATGAAGAGCCACTGAGGGCATGGTATGAATATTCATGCAAAGGTGTCCATAGGTAAATGATTGTATTCCCCCGATAGCCAAGAAACTTCAGGTAAGTTTATATTTGGGACCACCAGGGGTGGCTTATGAGAGTTCGGATTTTTTTGAGTACAGAGTATGGTTTATGATGGGAGGGAGCCTAGATATGGGTGAAACATCTAGACTAAACATCCTGAGAATGGGTGAAGTAATCCCTTATCACGTGGGTGTGAGACGGTGGCTTGTGCAGGTCTGACCCATGCACTGAAGGAAAGAGAAAATCCTATGTTCCTTACTGATCTTGTGACGGGTTTGACCATGCAGTTTAATGTCATGTGGTAAAGATGAAGAGCATCATTAAAGGAGGTTGTCAAGTTTAACATCATGCAGGGAGGACGGGGGGGCATTTTTCTTTCCTTTTCAAATGCTGTGCAGTTTAACGTCGTGCAGCAAGGACGATTGACCGTGCAATTTAACATCGTGCGGTAAGGATGAGGAGAATTATTAAACCAGTGAAAATTCTTGTTGTTGGAGGCATTCCCCTGGATTTTTAATGCTTGGTCTTTTAATCCTTACGCCAAGAGGCCTAGATGTGCTCCGTTCCATTTGACGTTATGTGGTAAGAATGTAGTTAAAATGGCCACTCTTGATAGGAATGTAACTGGGCCCGAGTGTCCTGGCTTGTACAAGACGTGGAGGGGGGTTAATGGTGTAAATCATGGTTCTGGGGATTCTTGGATCCGGAGAGATGACATGGAGGCTCTGGTGACGGTAAGCGTGCGGAGCTAGGAAGAGTATCGTCCGAGGAAATATTGCCTTTGGTAGATGAGCCAGGGGCTATCAATATGAAGAGCCGCTGAGGGCATGGTATGAATAGTCATGAAAAGGTGTCTCCGGGTCGATGACTTTCCACTTCTGATGGCCATGAATGGTTATGAAGATCCGCAATTATCCGGGCCACGATGTCAGTCATCAGGGAAGGAAATTTCTAGGCATGTCAGGGATATTCGTCCTTGGTTGTTGTTAAAGCTTAAAGAGCCCCCTGTGCTGATTTATTTTGTGCACGGGGGTGTACCTTCACTCCATGCTGTTTAACGTCGTGCGGTAAGTATGAGGTACTCCTAGTCTAGAGGTCAAAGAGATCGGACCATTGGGTGACTATTACTTCAGTCACTCGAAGGATAACTAGGTCAACATGTTCTGATATACTTGGAACAAGGTGGGGGGATGAAGGTCATAAACTGCAACATTGAGTTCTCCCGAATAAGGAGGTGTGGTGTGGGGGCTCTGAGGTCGGTAAGCGTACGGAGCAAGGAAGAGGGTCACCCGAGAAAATCATGCCTTTGGTAGACAGGCCAGGGTCTATCAATATGCAGATCTGCTGAGGGCATGGTATGCATAGTCATGCAAAGGTGTCCTCGGGTCAATGATTTTTTACTTCCAATGACCGTGAATGGTTATGAGGATCCGTAATTTCTTACAGTGCAGAGTTTGGCACGTGGGGATAATGTTGTCCGAGTATAAAAGAAACATTTTCACTGTAATTTTCTATTGAGTCAAATTAGCCTAGTCCTAGCTTGATTTTCGTTGATGTAGGTTGCTATGTGAACCACCAGCGGACACATAGGCTAGCCAAGTAGGGGTACCCTAGCAACATTTGGATGTGAATAGGGGAATGAACTTGTAAACCACTACTGCAAAAATTTTTGGGTCGGGAGATGTGATATGGGGTCTCTGAGGCCGGTAGCCGTACAGAGCTAGGAAGAGTGTCACCTGAGAAAATCTTTCCTTTGGTAGACGGTCCAGGGGATATCAATATGAAGAGCCAATGAGGGCATGGTATACATAGTCATGCAAAGGTGTCTCCGGGTCGATGACTTTCCACTTCCGATGGCCATGGATGGTTATGAAGATCTGTAATTATCTAGGTCATGGAGTCTGATGTATGGAGAGGATGCATCCAAATGTTCAAGGAGTATCTCCATCTTATTTCTCCATGTGTCATGGGTGGGTCACGAAGAAGTCTGTGCATTTTAACGTCATGCGGTGAGGACGAAGTCCGTGCAGTTTAACGTCATGCGGTAAGGATGAAGTTAGTGCAGTTTAATATCATGTGGTAAGAATGAGGTATACACCGCATACTGGTCTGGTCCGTACACGGGGGGAAAGGGAATTTTTTTGTTGTTTTTTTTCTTATCCGTGCAGTTTAACGTCATGCAGTGAGGACGAAGAATCCACATCGTGCAAGTCTGGTCCATACACGGGGGAAGGGGGGATTTTTTTTGGAGGTGGCTGGGCCAGGGTGTCGAATTCTGGCGTCACTATGTATCCTGCGAGGGTTGGAATCAAGCCTCACGTAGTTCTCTGAAAGATGATACACCCTGTGTAGGTCTAGTCCATACATGGGGGAAAGGGAATTTTTAACATTATATTCATTCGGGAGTGGTTGGGCCAGGATAGGGGATCCCAGCATCGCTACGTATCCTGCGAGGGCAGGAATCACGTTACACGTAGTTCTCTAGAATGAGTACACCCTGTGTAGGTCTGTTCCATACGCAGGGGGAGAGGGAATTTTTTTAAAAAAAAATTCTGTGCAGTTTAACATCGTGTGGTGAGGAAGAAATGCTCTTAGTATAAGGTCATAGAGTTTGGACTGTTGGGTTCTTGGCAGTTTAATGTTATGTAGCTCGGAAGAAGAATACACCCCGTGCAATTTTGGTCCATACACGGGGGGAGGGAGCTTTCTTAACTCTTATTATCCCTTATTATCTGTGCAGTTTAACGTCGTGCGGTAAGGACGAAAGCCATACAGTTTAACGTCATGTGGTTAGGATGAGAAGTATTATTATATTATGTGTAGTTTAATGTCGTGCGGTAAGGACGAACTCCATGCAGTTTAACGTCATGCGGTGAGGATGGGGGATACACCCCGTGTAGGTCTGGTCCATACACGGGGGCAGAAGGAATTTTTAACTTTTATTATCCGTGTAGTTTAACGTCGTGCGGTAAGGATGAAAGCCACATAGTTTAATGTCATGTGGTTAGGAAGAGGGGTATTATTAGATTCCGTTCAGTTTAACGTCGTGCGGTAAGGACGAACTCCATGCAGTTTAACGTCATGCGGTGAGGATGGGGGATACACCCCATGCAGGTCTGGTCCATACACGTGGGCAGAAGGCATTTTTAACTTTTATTATCCATGCAATTTAACATCATGCGGTAAGGATGCGGTATAGACCCCGTTCAGGTCTGGTCTATACACGGGGGAAGAAGGCATTTTTATCCATGCATTTTAACGTCGTGCGGTAAGGATGAAGGATACACCTCGTGCAAGTCTGCTCTGTACACAGGGGAAGAAGGCATTTTTAACTTTTATTATCCATGTAGTTTAATGTCATGTAGTATGGATGAAGGATATACCCCATTTCTATGTGAAATAATTCTTCAAGAACCTCTCATTGGTAGGAGCCGTGGTGAAATGCCCATCCATGAAGATCAGGGCATATGCTCCGTTGGAGTAGACCATGTGTGCAACATACGATCCCTCCCGCTTGGGCTCCAGCCTTGGAGGCTTCTTGCCGGGTATCATTGGGGTCCAGAGGACCAACACTAATTCTCCTTCCAAGAAAGTCCGAAGAAAAACCTTTTTGTTGAAGGCTCATGTGATCCGGTTCTGGTATACTTCCAGATGGTGCAAAGTGTGCAACCGCTTCTCATCTAGCCCTTCCAATTTACCTAGCCGCTTTTCTTATTGCTCATAGTTGGATAATTTATCCCAAATGGCAATGCAGAGCGAGGTTAATTGGATCTCAATGGGAAGGACTGCTTCTGTTCCGTATACTAATGAGTACGGAGTAGCCCGAGTAGCAGTGCAGACTGTGGTTCGATAATCCCACAACGGATGGAGGGGTTTATCTGGCCATGACTTCTTGTCTTTGTCCATCGTTTTCTAGAGAATTTTGGAAAAGGTCTTGTTGAAAGCCTCTATCTGTCCGTTGGCCACTGCATGGTAGCGGCATGAGTGGTTAGCCTTGATACCATACTCGTGGTATAGTTTGTTCAATTCTGTATAGCAGAAGTTGGTGCCGTTTTCCGTTAGTATGGTATGAGGGACACCAAATCTGGTGATGATATTGGTCTTCACAAAGATGTAAATATTTCTTGCCCCAACTTCCTTGAGAGGTATGGCTTCTGCCCATTTGGAAAAGAAGTTGGTTTTTGTGAGGATATATTTCAGTTGTCTTGCTGTGGCGGGAGGATATGGTCCCACGATATCCATCTCTCAGATGGAAAACGTCCATGAGTATTTGGTTTGATGAAGTAACTCAGGGGGTTGGTGTATGAAGTTGGCATGAATTTGGCATGAGTGTCATTTTGCGGTAATACGCTCGTAGTCTCGTGCCGCTGTGGGCCAGTAGTACCCAAGCCTTGGAACCTGATGGGAAAGCTTAGTCCCTGGTTGATGTGCCCCACACGCTCCAGCATGTACTTCATTCAATACGACAGAAGTTTCTTCTCCATCAATGCATCTGAGGAGCACTCCATCAAGGCCTTGTTTGTAGAGGACCTCTGGCTGACCTGCGCCATCATATAGGACAAAGTTGATTGCCCTTTTTCGTATTTTTCTCGTTCAGCCCTGTCTGATGGAAGTTCTCCCCGTTGAAGTTAGTTTCCAATAGGGGTCATCCTACTGGTGGTAGGAGCATGTGGCTCGGGGACATGACTGACTTCGTGGATTTATTTCATCTTAGCTTGAACAAATGGCAATACCATTCGATGGTGATCAATACTGAATACCGTTTCATCTCGGCCTGGGTCAGCTAGGGTTATGGTCGTGTTGGCTAATGCATCAGCCTGAGAATTTTGAGACTGGGGAATATAGGTCAATGTTGGATCTGTGGAAAATTCCTCCATTAACCTTCAGACATGGTCAAACAGGAGGATCAACTCCTCCTTTTTAAAAGCATAGTCTCCATTGACTTGCTTGAGGACTAGCTCATAGTCACCTTTTACCTTAAGATTTTGTACTTGTGCCTCGAGTGTGAGTTCCAGACCTGCAATGAGGGCTTGATACTTCGCTTCATTGTTCATACATCCTTCTGAAAGGAGGAAGGAATATGACAAGACTGCATTTTCTGGGGACACAAGTATTATCCCCAAACCAACTTGGTTGAATCTGGGATCCTCCATCCTCTTCTCGGTTGGGATTTGGGATGCGCCGTCGAAGTACATTTCCCATGATGGGAACTCCTCTTGAACTGAGAAGATGTCTTCATCAGGTAGCTCAACATCCGGTGTAGTGGTCCCCGTCGAAGGGTACTCTACCAGAAAGTATGATAATTCCTGGACCTTGATGGCTTTCTAAGGCACAAACCCGATGTCAAACTGTTTCAGGATAACTGTCCATTGGGATAGGCACCCGATTAGCATTTGGCAGCTGAGGATGTACTTGAGCGGGTTATTACGTGAGGTCAAATGGACTTCATGATGTTATAGATAATGTCATAGATTTTGAACTATGAAGACAACGTCCAAACAACTCTTCTCGATATTTGATTATCGAGTCTCAGTATCAATCATGGTTCGACTGCGGTAATATAGACTGTTTTCGATGCCGTCGTCTTTCTTTTGTGTGAGGAAGGCTCACAGTGACAGTTCTAGGGCCGTCACATACAAGATGAGAGGTCTTTTTTCAACCAGGGGCATGAGCACTGGTGGGATTAAGAGTTACTTCTTCATGTTTTCGAACTCCTCTTGGCCATCATCCATCCATTGGTACGTGACCCCCTTCTTCATTAACCTAGTGAAGGGAAAACATTTTCCTTCCAGGTTGGCTATGAGCCGCCTAATATAGGCTAGGTGTCCTTGGAATCCCCTCAACTCGGTGAGATTTCGAGGAGTTGGTAATCCAAGGATAGCCTTTGTCTTCTAAGGTTCGACTTCGATGCCATGATGGAATATGATGAAGCCAAGGAATTTCCCTGAGGTAACCCCGAAGGCGCACTTCAAGGGGTTCATCTTCACGCTATGCCGTCAGTGTTTGTTGAAGACGGTCTCAAGGTCTGAAAGGTGATCCGAACGCTTTCTGGACTTCACCACCAGGTCATCCACGTAACATTCAACGAATTTCCCTAGTAATGGTTTAAATATCCGATGCATGGCACGATGATATGTGGTGCCTACGTTCTTGAGACCAAAGGGCATGACCCTGTAACAAAATACCCCTTGAGGGGCCATAAAGGCAGTGGATTATTCATTTTCCCGGGCCGTCTTGATTTGATTATATCCAGAATAGTCGTCCATGAAGAATAGAGCCTTGTACCCGGCCATCGCATCGATTAATAATTTGGTGATCGGGACCGGGAAATCATCTTTCGGACAATGCCGATTGAGATCTCTGAAGTCCATGCAGACACAGATTTTCCCATTCTTTTTCTTGACAGGGAAAATGTTTTCCAACCAAATGGGGTACTGGACCTCCTGACTGAATACTAATTTAATGAGCTTATCGAATTCAGCCTCTATTTTTATGTCTTGTGAGGGATGCGCCTTTCTGGCAGCCTGTTTTATAGCCCTGGTGGTCTTCTGGAAGACCCAGTTGATGTGTCGGCACTTCGGGATCGAGTCCTGGAATTTCTGTGTAATTCCAGGAAAACCCATCTCGATGTTTCCTTAAGAAGGCGGTATATACCTCGTGCTCTTTGGGAGATGTGGTTGCACTAATGAGAGTGGGCCTCGAGTCTTCCTTGGTACCCAAGTTTATTTCCCGGAGCTTGTCCACAGTGGTGGAGATACCTTCCTCAAATGCCGGAGGTGCATCCCTGAGATCTTCCCCCTCTACTTCACCCAAATCATCATCTTCTTGATTTGATGAGGAGAGAGCACCAGACACGGGCTCTTGGGAGTCCGGAGGCGAGGTGTCATGGGCTTCCTTACTCGAGTTTCCGTCCCCAGATTGAGGGTCAGTGGATGTCCCCACATTTTCATGCTCGGAAATTATGGCTGAAGTCACGAGGATATCTGAGTGTGTGTCCAGACTTGAACTCCTACTCTCAACATGGTTTATGGGCAGGACATAATCTATGCTAAGCTGCCTGAGGGGGTCATCAGGAACCATTTCCAGGCCATTTAGAGCAGGGATCCAGTCGACGTCATCGACTAGAGGCTTCTTTTTCTTTCGCTCATAGAACTTGGCGTCAATGTAACGTGACTCGGAGAGCTCAAAAGGGGCCTTGTCGACATGAAATTTTCCACTTTATCCATTGACGCAGTACTTGATACACTGGTGGTAGGATGAAGGGACGACCATGTGCTTAAAGAGCCACGACCTTCCTAGCAAGGCATTGAATGTTGTGCTCTATCAGACCACCAGGAATTTCGTGTAGGCTACCAAGTCACCAAAATGGGTATTTAGCTTAATTTGTCCCATTGTCTTCTTCTCTCTCTTATCGTAACCCAAAAGAGTTGTGGCTGAGGGTATTAGATCTTCCTCACTGTAGCCCAACATACGGAGTGTCTGTAGGGGAAGGAGGTTAACTCCAGAGTCATTGTCTATAAAGACTTTCCGGATCTCAATACCATTCAATGTGCCTGACACATATAGTGGTCTGATGTGTCCTTGCATGATGGCATCTTCATCCTAATCAATCATGTAAATCACCGTATTGCATTCAACCGGGTCATTCTCTGTCCGGAAAATCTCAGCGGCAGCTACCTTGGCTTGAAACTCTTATGGGCTGATCAAAGCTTCTATAAGCGCCTCCTTGAGGTCCGATGACAGACTTAGGGCATCATGTATTGACAGATTGGCTGGTACCGATGCCATCTGCTTAAGGATATCGTATTTCTGCTCCAGCGGAAGATGTTTCTCCGTTTGCGGGAGAGTCTTAGTGGGTGACTTGGGGGCTGGATCATTTGACGAGGAGGGACCGGCCATGGGGTCGGATATCGATGGTGTTCCCACATTTTGAGGACTTGGTCCAGCCATTCTAGTTGTGCGCACTAGGCGGCCAGACACTTGCTCCTCCTCTGGTGGGTATCGCAGAACAACAGGGCTAGAGTGGCTGCTTGTGGAGGTGGAGGGGCATTATTTATTTTGCTGAGTCCATTGAAGGTCTCTCCCACGGGTTTCCGCGATATTAATGGTTTGGGTCGGGGTCCAACCGTAGGGTTGGTTTCAGCCGCAGCTACCCCTCCCCTAGTATCCCCGACCTCTGTGATTCCTCCTCTTGGATCCTCGTGCATGGAATTTGGGTTCGTAACCATACCCTTCATCAGGTAATTATTCCATGAGATGTATGACGTTAATAGAACCAATGATTGGCTCTTCATCCTTGGACAGGTCAACCTAGTCGGTTGTCCCAGATGGTTCCGTTTGGTGCGTCGGTGCCCGTGGCACCAAATTAGAGGGCATATAATCTGCCAGGGTCGGGACTAACTTTGGCCCCATCGCAGACTGCTCCTCTTGCAATTGTTTCTTCATTCTTTGATTACGCCCGGATGATCGGCTCGTGGAGGATTGTGAGGCTGATGTTATCCGTTGTGCGGTGTCTGGGGCTGTTGGCGGAAACACTGGTTTCCGTAGCTGAGCTGGAGTATGCCCTGGGCTCGGTTGATAGTCTTCTGAGTTATCTAGTTGGCAAATTTTTTTCCCTTCTTGGTGGTGACTTTCTTCCACCCCTCCTCTTTGTTGTAGTCGGTGGTAAAGATACATGCCACATGTGCTGGGGGTGGTCCCAGCTCGACATGTCCAAAGACTACCATCCTCTGTAGGAGGTCTTTGAAGAAGAATCATTCTCGGATATTGTGACCCAACATTTGATGGTAGGGGCTTTAATATGTCCTTTCATCGCGGTCGACTTCTTCAGGTTTCCTTGGATCCGGGAGGCGGAGCAGGTTGCAATTCATGGTTGCAATGAAGTAGCTATGGACTTGATCATCTCGGAACTAGTATACTTTTTTTCTTCATTCCTCAAACTGGTTCTGCTTCGATCCTCTCTGATCATCCCGTTTAGGCAGAGGCGACCACTGATATGTAGGAGGCCCTTGAGGATTTTGTGGAGGCCTGAGCAGTGGAGCGAGCACAGGGGCCGGCTTGAGTGTGACAGCGGACACTTCAGCTCTTGGGGCTCTTTTTGCAGGAGCCTGCGAGGCTATTTAGGATTTCGAATTAGTCTGTTGGGACGATTACTCAATTCTATGGGCAATGGCCAAGATATGGAGGAAGCCAGTGGTGCACTCCACTATTATGAGCATTGTTCGCAGGTCATATCGAAGATTATCGATGCATGTGGATAGCATATCATCTTTGGGAATTGGCATATTCTGGGAAGAGGTCAGACCATTCCATCTGGTGATGAAATCTGAGATCCTCTTGTTCTCCCTCTGCTTGCAGTTCATGAGGTCGCTAACTGTTGTTTTAGGCAACGTTGAGCTGAAGTGGAACAGGAACTGCTGTCGAAGGTCCTCCCAGCTCTTTATTAACTGGGCTACCAGACTCGTATACCAGACGAAGGAAGATCCTTACAAGGTCCGTACGAAGAATCTGAGTTTTTCTACTTCTTTTTGTTCTAAAGTTCCCATCATAGGGTCTCAATAAGACGCGTAGTGAACCAAATGTTGTTTTGGATCGCCTGACCCGTTTAAAATAAAGAATACAGGGCTCCCAAAATTGGGTGGAGGTGATGTGTTTCTCACCCAATACGGGTGGGATTTCCACTCTGGCTGTATCGGAGTGTGTCGACCTTCCATCGCTTCCAATCGAGCCGTTAGTGCCTCGATGGTGTTGGTGAGACCCTGATCTACATCCTGCTGGGCCCGGTCGCGGGAAGGCGTAGCCTGAGGCATTTCCTGAGGATCCGGATTTGCCGGCACCAGGGGTGCGTGTGCCGTTTGTGGCACCTTCGGAGGGTTCAGGTGCACTCACTCCGGTTTCTTCCTAAGTGGAGGGAAGTCTTGGTATTCATCCGAATATATGTTTAGGTAGTTGGGTGGGCCGGGAACCTCATTGGACGGGACCCCTGACCGTGTTTCCTTTGTAGGGTAAAACCTTAGTCTTTGAGTTGTACTTGTTGGGAGTGCATGATGTGGCTCCTCATAGGATGCACTTTCAATAAGGTTGTTCCTCTGGAGTAGCTCGGCTTTAAGCCGCCTTAATTCTTTCATCTCCTATTCCTATCGAGCTAATCTCTCTTAGAGCATGAGTGGATCATCTTTGTCGGGAGAAGGAGGCGGGTTAAGGGTAACCAGTCTTTATTCTTATCCTTTTTGGAAGCTCGATAGGTAGGTAGAGTAGGGTTGGCAGGAAGGAATTCCATATTTAGGTCGGCCCACTGGTTCTGGGTGTGCACACCTGCGGGTTCTTTGTGAGTCACATCTTGACCGGAACTATCATCTCTTGATCGATCCAGATTTACATCATCTCTGGTGTCACCAGTGGGGTTAACCCTTATGACGTTGATAGATGCATATCGTGGGGCGGAGGAGATGACATCTTCCAAATAAGAAGAGGATCTCCCGTAGCTTCTGTTGGCCTTCCCTTTCATGACTTGGGATTTTCTTCAGACTTCTTGACGAAGGGTGATGCAGGGAGTTATTTGATGTGACCTTACGGTGCGCCTTCCTCTCGGAGGGGATGATGATTCAAATGATGGGATAGGATGGGAACCTCTTCTTCTGATTTTCATCCCTGGATGAGAGAATACTAAATCTCGTGGGGGAGGTTGTTGTTGAGGGGGTAATATTGCCCCCATCCCTGAGGGCTAGGGTTGGCTCTATTACTTGGATGTTGAGTCTCCTCCCGTTTTTATTGGTCTTATGGGGGAATTTGTTGTTAAAAATGCTCCCAGTCCTGTAGGCTGGGGTTGAACCTAGACTGCGGTGGTAGATGTTACTATTGCTACCTGCCTGATCTTGCGTGCCCCCATTCGGGGGTGAACTAGGTATGGTGCCGAGTACTTCTGTGAACCTATCCCTTCTAGGGTGGCAAGAAAAGATTTCTGATTGGCCTCTCTTAGGCGAGAGGCCTGTTGTATGCTCTCATTGGCCTGATTCAGGAGTTTATGGATAGTTCATTCTCGTCGGGCCTGACGCTTCTGGGAATTACTCAAGGACCGGCTCTGTTGGATGTGTTTCCTTTCCTGAACAGAGAAACCACTCGATTGTCATCTTGACGTGATGACGTTCCAAGACACCATACCGAATGAGTTGTTCTGGGAGGGGAGCAGAGTGAAATGCAGAGCTACATGTTCTCCCCATCCCTTGATATGTACTCCTATTGGAATGTCACCGATGAGTCAGTGTTGCTGGTGCAGTGCACGGAGGCAGGCTATCTCCATATCTCCTTTACGCCTCTCGGGTCGTTGTTTCCACACCAAAGGAAGAGCTTACAAGTTGATGTGACGTAGGAATTATTCTATTGTATTGACATGGTCTACATACCCGTCGTAGGTTAGGAAGCTTGATTTCAGTCGGCGGAGGATTGTCCATATATTATGGAAGATTCCGTGCACGCTTTCTTCTGACAACTCTCTGGGTATGTCGAACTGAGAGGTGGGCGTAGGCCAAAACATAACTGGTATATCATCCCTGGCCTGTCATTTCCTCAGGTGAAAAATATCAGCAAAATCCTCCGATAGTGATTCCTATACATGGTCATCCCAACTGAGGTGCTCACTGATAGTGTGGTGGGAGGCAATGGGACCAGTAGGTATTGAATTGTCTTGTGGGAGATTCTGATGTGGTTTAGAAGATGAATGCAGCCCCGGACCTTCTCCTGATTGAAGAAGGATTTTGTTGGTGACTAACTAGGAATCTGAAACTCTTGATCCCATCCTTCTGAGTGCCTCGGCATACGAGGGCTTTTCTATGCTTGATTTGGCAGGGGAGGACCTTCCTGTCGATATGATATGTCATCACGGGGAGGACCTTCGCAACAACTTCCATCATGGTGAGGATGACCAACATGGCTTGACGTTCGATGTACATCCTGGGGAGGACCTTTAGGACACACTGTGATAAGGGGAGGGACTTCTTGTTGCTTGGGGCCAATGCGGGGAGGACCTTCGCAGTGGCGGCCGTGGTGGCGAGGACTACCATCATAGCTGTGGAAATGGAGAGGAATACCATTACTGATGCCACAGGGAGAATATTTGTGGGACACATCCTGGGGAGGGGCTCCAAAATGTACCACAATAAGCGGAGGGCCTTCGCTTTGCTTGACGTCTCTACGGGGAGGACCTCCTTTATCAGGATGGAGAGGACTACCACCATGATCTGATGCCCGACTGCATGGAGTTTCGTTGTAGCGTATCCTCTGGGGAGGACCTTCAGGGCAGGCTATGAAAAGGGGAGGACCTTCTTTTCGTGATCAGACGTCACTGGGGGAGGGCCTCCGTAGTTGTGACTATGATAGCGAGGACTAATATCATAATCTGTGGTCCCTCTGCATGGAGAGTGTTTGCAGTGTATACCCCGGGGAGGACCATCAGGGTGGACCGAAATAAGTGGAGGACCTTCTTGCTGCTCGATATTCTAGCCACATGGAGGGTTTCCATGACTCGCATCAAAATAGGAGATCTCATGATTGATCGTTATATGCCCGTGGTGGAGGCCCCCACGGGTGCTCTGGGGAGGACCTTCAGAGCTGCTGGTAGCGAGATTGCGGGGATGCCCTTCACAGCTACTACTACCACTCCCATAACATGGTAATGGATGGGCATCGTTCTGAGCCTTTGATATATTCTTAGCGGCGTTGGTAACCCCAACTTCCAGCAGAGTGGAGTTATGAACTCCCACTTTATTTTCGGCTTCCTCCGGCACGTTCGGGGTGCTCTCTTGCAGGTAGCGGGGACCATCTACTATTGACAACAGCCTTCACCTTTAGTTCCCTATCTAATTGGGTCCCATGATGCTTCCAGGATACGCCGATGAACATCTTGAATTTTAGCATGGATATATGCCTACTCTGGAGCATCCACCATGATGGACGGGTGTCCCCGAGTTGGAACGAGTGAAGCTGCTTGATCTGGTTACCCTTGCATCACGGAATATGGTCGGCGACCCTCCTGGGCAGAATCAGGGATACATATCTACTCCGAGGTGGCTATCTCGTCTCTTAGATGAGTCGCCTCAATTGGGGAGACGGGCTCACGGGCCTGAGTCCTTGCTGTTTCTGCTGATGAAATTACATTCTGGAAAGTTTTCATGATATGATATGGGATTGATACCTGCTCCTCCATTATTTCCAGGATATGTAGAGATACATCTTTGGCTGGAATTGGTATGAAGGCCCATTATGGTATCGGAGTAGGAATATCCCGCTCCGGTCCTCCGGTGGTCAGTGGGTATTGACAATTCTACTGTGTCGGGGTAGGTGAACGAATCTTCCCTTGTACCGAAAACACCGGTTTATCTCTCTGTTTTCCGCCACATCCGGATGGCGGACTTTACTTGCATCCGTAGGGAGCTGGCCTTGCATATATTGGTTTCCCACCGTATCGAGTAAGTGGCCTTTTTTGATGGGGAGACGTACCCGCTTATGATTTTCCGCCAAATCTGGGTGGCGGGCTTTGTTGAGCGCCACCATATCAGGATGGAAGGTGTCAGAAGCATATGCTAGGAGCTGGTCCTGGAGGCCCCGGGTCGCCACCACGTCAAGCTGGTGGTATTCACGACCCTAGGTATGGAGAGGTGTCTTCCTGGTAAGTGCCGTCCTAGGTGAGCGACGGGCTTGATAGAGCTCGACGGGGATGTGTGTCGGCTTGTAAGATGCTGACATGTATGGATGGAGGGCTCGGGAGGAGCGAACAGGTGTAGGTGCATGTTTGTGGTACATCTCCGTGGCTGGGCAGTGGAGCTCCTCCTCAGGGACCAGGGTCATGACAGGTCCCTGATTGTACGTTTGTCGCCCTCGTCGGGCGGTCCGAGGGGCCAGAGGTCGGGGAGCATGGGCCTGAATCCTCGGGAAGACAACCTCCTCGGCGCGAGGATGTTGATTCGCGGCCTGACCACAATGACATCATCTGACGGGGGCCTTATAGCGGAACCCCGGTTCGGCAGGGATGACGTCCTCAGCGTCGACCTCATCCACCTCCCTAAGATAAGGGAGGTACGCATTGTCATGTTCTGGGGACAGACTCCTGAAACAATTTGCGCTGGAAATAGGGGTCGTTTGGATCTGATTCTGTGGCCACTGCTGGGCAGGCGACCAGTGAGTTCTGGAATATTGGAGGGAATGCATGGCGGCCTCCACCATTGGGAGAGTACCGTTCAAGTGGTACTCTCGGATCAACGCATCTGATAACCAGCGTTGAATATGCTGGGTGGGTGACGGGGTCCTCCGTTGGTGAGGATGCCCGGTCGTCTCGTAGCCTGAAGTTCTCAATTGTGAGTTCCTTCATGACTCCATTGGATCGAAGGGAGTTATGTGTTGTACCTGCAAAACATTTTAGCAAATACAAGAAGCAATCCCTTCAAAGTAGCATCTCATGACCCCATGCATAATTAATGACCTTTCTTGTCCCTCCTTGTGAGTAAAAGGGGGCATAGAGTGGAATTAGGTTAAATCCATCATGCTTGGTTAAGGATTCACGTCGGGTTCACCATTTTTGTTTCGGGTCGGTCTCAAAATGCCCAAAGGTTCTGTATCCAATGACACGTGGACCTGCTTTCCAAAGGCAGGCGTTCGTCGGACGGTCTAACCAGTGACGCTTAAGAACTCACATTGGTCGAGGGGATGGGAGGTCGACCTCATCGCACCCTTTTGAGGAGAATTATTTCATGTTCTGGGACTCTCTTATAGATTTTAGATGTATTCATATGTTCGCGAATCTTTGGTTTATACCCAAGAATAGTATCCACAGATTTCTCCTGGTTGGAAATGGTCACCTTAACACAGGGGTTCAGAATCATTTATGCCTGAGGGTTACCATCCCTCATTGGATTAATGACCCCGAGGAGTCGGGACTCATTGAGGCTGTACTAGGAGCGGCACAATGAACCGATGTGAAGATAGTCGGATCGACCAGTTGTTGGGCTTGAACCTCATGGAGTCTTCCTATGTACCCTGCCTAAGAGACAAGGATCAAATTCCACATAGTTTGCATGCGAGAGTCGAAAAACTTACGTAAAGGTGGACTGAGGGGGTCCACTGGTGATTGGTCTTGAACCTCATGGAGGCTTCCTACATATCCCTGTGGTAGGGAATCAAAGTCCTCGTAGTTCGCATTGGCTTGGGGATTTCGCTCTGAGGCAGCCCAGAGTGATGGGCTGGGCCTTACACTCTGAGGAGGCCCAAGGTGTGGATGATGGGATTGAACCTCCGGGAGGCTTCCTATGTACCCTACCTAAGAGACAAGGATCAAAGTCCACGTAGTTTGTAAAAATTCCACCGTCGTTGTGCGAGTACCACGACCATCACAAATCTCTAAGCCCATGTGAGTCATGCTCGGTGTGAGAAACAAGAGAATGCAATAGACTTGGATAACCTCACAGTTTTCTCCCGACCAAGGGAAGGGGAGACAAACGATGAGTGGAGGAAAAGGCCGATACTGCTGGACTCTTCTTCCCCCTGATGTTCGAGTAAGGTAGAAGTCGCGTGGTGGAGCAATGAACCCTCCTGATTGAAAGGAGCGGGGTCATTGGATTTCGATGAGGATGGTGTGGGGATTACTCTAGAAGGGATGCCCAATGGTGAAAGATCCCACCCGGAGAGGGACATGGCCCCAAAGAAGGATGGAACAACACCCATCCCCACTGCGTCCCTCCTTGGTTGTATTAGTGGGGAAGTACGGAGGTGCATGGGGACGGCTTCCTTTGGATGGGTATGCCGCCCCCCTCTCTGGGGAGGGGATAAGTGCCCGACCGCCGACGCGTGTAGTCCCCCATCCTTGAGAGTAGAGGCAGAAATGGGGTTCTCGGGCTCAGACCCCGCATTACCGTGGGAATGTGAACCCAGGCATGCTTCGGGAATCCGCCCAAGGGCCGGGGAAACCCATTCGCCTTCACTTACCATGGGTATGTGAACTCAAAGGGGCGCGCTGATACACCCAAAGGTTACATCATATTGGTCTGGTGGCTCTGGTGGAGGCCTCGGCTCAGGGCTGATGAATGGGCCAATGAGGAGGTTGTGAAGGATCAGGCCAGATTGGAATTGGAAGGATTTTATCTTGCTCGGGGAATGGGATATCCGAAGGTTTTGGCAGGCCACAAGGGTTTATGAGGGGTGGCGCCCTTCGCATAGGGAGGTGCTACGTGGCTGGAGAGGCCATCCATGAGCCAGGGTGGTCCACAGACTGATTGGTCTTCCGCGAACCAGGAGGGGCCACAGACTGATTGGCTTCCTGCGAACTAAGAGGGTTCGTGGATTCGGGTTCGGTCCGTGTACATGGTTGGTATGCGGAGGGGTCCATGCAAGCAGTGGCGGCCAAGGGCGGCACCAGTTGGAGATTCGTCGGTTGGGGCCTCGCCCGCATATGAGGGTGCTACGTGGTGCGGCGGATCAGAAAAGTGGCATAAACTCCCTGGTCCGCGGGGAGTACATCCACGGAGGGACCATGGTTCGCAGTTTTCTCTTCTTTTTTATTTTAAGTTCACGGTTCACCAAGTTATTATGTGTTTGTGGTTCCTTATTAGTTCTTTCCCATGTTCATACCTGCTCTGGTTCACGAACTGGAACTTCCGAAATCCTAAGCCTTCCTTCAAAATCCTTCCACCCGAATCTGACCGATCTCTTCTATGTTCTGTCTTCTCTCCTTTTCATTTTCAATATCCTTTTATAGAGTGGGGAAAATGATGTATCTATGGTCATGTGGCACCATTTACGGAGGCCCATGAAGAAAAACCTAGATCACGGATGACTTGGTCAATCCGAAATTCGTGGGGTATTAAACACTCCTCCGTGAACCAAACTCGGGGAGTGCTTCGCGACTGTGGAGGGTTCCGCCTCCATTTTTTGAATGACAGTGGAGGCGGTTTGGGACGGTTGATGCGGATCACGGCTGGGGCATTCCAGAATGGTGAACCGGATTGGCGATTGTCCTGCGTCGCGACCACGAAGGGTCTCCACCTCGGTTTCATGAACGAAGACGGTCTGCGGAGGAGGGACGCTTCACCGAACCGGCCGTGTATTGCTAAAATTAAACCGGTCCGTGGACCATTTGGTCCTTCACCATCCTTGAGTGTTCTCCATATTTTCCCAATCATTTGAAGGGATATTGGGCAGAATCTCCCTTGAGTTATAGGGGATCATCATTCTCCTTTGTGGATTTTTCAAGACCCTACAGGGGTTTATGGGGTTTTTATAACATTTAGTGTTTTTTAGGGTTTCTATGATTTGTAGGGGGTTTTATGGTTTGAATGGTTTTTAAGGTTTTCTATGATTTTTTTAATTTTTTTTGGTTTTTATGGGGTTTCAAAGTTCTTAGGTTTTTAAGTTATTTTTAAGGATTTTAGGGACTTTTTAATATTGTAACGGTTTTATAGGGATTTTAATGCTTTTTACGGTTTTTACGGTTATAATTGTTTTTTGGGATTTTTTTCTTTTCTTAGTGATTTAATAGATTTTTAGAGTTTTTAATATTTTTATGGGTTTCAAGAGTATTTAGTGGTTTTTTTATTTTTTGGGTTTTTATGGGTTTTTTGGTTTTTAAGGTTTTTAGTTATTTTATGATCATTAGGGTATTTAGAGTTTTAGGGTTTTTTAGCATGTTTATGGTTTTTAGGGGTTGATCATGTTATTATTTTTTAAGTATTTCTTATGATTTTGTGGTTATTCACGTTTTAGGGATTTTTGGGAATTTTTAGGATGATTATATTATTTTTGTGTTTTATCGATTTTGATGGTTTTTAGGGGGTTGTAGGGTTTTTATGTTATTTGGGAAATTTTTGGGTTAATTGTTTTTATAATTTTTTAGAGGTTTTAAACATTTTAAGGGGATTAAGGGGGTTTTATAGTTTTTAGTGGGTTTTAGAGGATTTATGGGTTATAAGGCGTTTTAATATTTTTGGGGGATTTGGGTATTTTGGATTTTTAGGTATTATTTGGGGTTTTATCAAATTTTATATTTTAAGGGTTTTAAGTGTTTTTTAGGTTTTTACGGTTTTCTTAGGGTTTTTGGTTTTTTATGATTTTATGGATTTTTAGGTATTTTCAAGTTTCTTATGGGCTTTTAACTTTTTGGGATTTTTGAGGGGTTTTGGGTTTCTTCGGGGTTTTTTGGGTGTCAGTGTATTTTATGAGTTCTTTAATTGTTTAAATTTTTTATAATTTTTAATGTTTTAGGGGTTTAAAATATATTTATAGTTTTAAGTAATTTTAGGGGTTTTTTGGGTTTTTTGGGACATTATTTTTTTTAGGGGTTTTCAGGATTTGTAGCATTTTTTATGTTCATAGGGGTTTTATGTGTTTTTATGGGTTTTAAGGTTTTCTTGTGGGTTTTCAAGGGTTTTAGGGTTTTTTACATTTTTGAAGATATTTATGGATTTTTTGTATTGTTATTGTTTTTAGTATTTTTATGGATTTCAAGGGGTTTGGGGTGGGGGTTTATTTTTAATTTTCTTCCGGTTTTACAATTTTTTGATCTTTTTAGTGGTTTATGGTTTTTAGATATTTTATCCTTTTAGGGTTTCATTTTTTTTTTGAGTATTTAGGGGGGTTTATGTTTTTATGGGGTTTTAGGGTTTTATGTTTTTATGGGTTTATATAATTCTTATGTATTTTTGCTGTTTTTCACATTTTTAGGTATTTTTATGGGTTATTATTATTATTATTGTTTTTTATGATTTTTATGGATTTCAAGGTGGTTTGTGGGGGTTTATGTTTTTTTTAGTTTTACAGTTTTTTTAATTTTTTAGGCTCTTATGGTTTTTAGATTTTTTATCATTTTAGGGTTTAAAGAGTTTTCAGACAGTTTAGTAGGATTTTATGTTTTTATGGGGTTTTAGGGTTTTTATGGTTTTATGGATTTTTATAATTTGTATGGGTTTTAGGGGGTTTTAGGGGTTTCTAAGGTTGTTGGCGATTTTATGTTTTTTAGTGGTTTTGGTTATTTTAGGGTTTTATTTTTTTCTTTTGGGTTTTCAGGTTTTTAGGGGTTTTTTGTTTTTAGGATTTTATTATTTTTTGGATTTTATGTTTATTATGTTTTTAAAGGTTTTTTAGTGTATTCTACTATTTTTAGGGGTTTAATTAGTTTTTAGAGTTTTTAGTGTTTATAGGGTTTTTTTAAATATTTTAGTGTTTTTAAGGTTTTTAGGGGTTTTAGGGACTTTTAGAGTTTTTATCATTCATAGGATTTTAGTAGTTTAAAACGTTTTTAGGTTTTAAGGCTTTCTTAGGGTTCTTCAGGGTTTTTCGTTTTTTATGTTTTTATGTATTTTTAGTGATTTTTTGGATTTTTAGGGATCTAGGGATTTTGAGGGTTTTTAGGGTTTTCATGGGTTTTTAGGAGCTTTATCATTTTTAGGATTTTATGGATTTTAAATGCTTTTAGTTATGTATGGTTTTCTTAGGGGTTTTTAGTGGTTTTAGGGTTTTTTTAGTTTTTTAAGGTTTTTATGTACTTTTAGTGATTTTGTGGGTTTTTGTAGTTTTTAATGGTTTTTATGGATTTTTTTTGGGTTTTATGTTTTTTTGAGTTTTTTATAATTTTAATGTATTTTTAGAGGTTTTTAATTTTTTTATAGTTTTAAAGGTGTTTTAGTGGGTTTTTAGGATTTTAGGGGTTTTATGGGTGTTAGAAGATTTTATGTTCTTTAGGGGTTTTTTTTTCAGATTTTTCAAGTTCTTCCATTTTTTGTGCTTTTAGGTGATTAAGTGTTTCTAGATTTTTATGTTTTTCTTAGGGTTTTTTAGTGTTTTTATTGTTTTTATGTTTCTAGGAATTTTAATGATTTTTTATGGTTTTCATGGTTATTGGATTATTTAAATATTTTGAATGATTTATGGGTATTATAAGGTTTTTATGGGGTTTTAGGGATTTTTGTGTTTTCATGATTTTAATTGTTTTTATTGTTTTTTTAACATTTCGAGTGTTTTAAATGGTTTTTTGAGGTTTTTAGTTTTTTTCTTGCGTTTTTATGGGATTTTAGGGGGGTTTCAATGTTTTTAGGGGTTTTATGGTTTTTATGGGTTTCTTGTTTTCCAGGATTTTAGGGGTTCTAAGGTTTTCAACATTTTTTATGTTTTAATGGGTTTTAAGTATTTTTAAAATTTTATGGGTTTTTAATGTTATTATAGATTTTTTATGTTTTTAGGGATTTTCACATATTCATTTTTGATTTTATGGATTATTAGGGTTTTTATAAATTTTAAGTGCTTTAAGGTTTCTATGTATTTTAGGGTTTTTATGGTTTCTTGGATTTCTATTGTTCTTTTGATATTTTTAGGGTTTTTAGATTTTTTTAAATTTTTAGGGGTTTGAAGGGTTTTTATAATTGTAGTGGGTTTTTTAGGTTTATTATTTCATTTTGTGATTTTTGAAAATTTTAACTGTGCTTTTTGGTTTTTAGGGTTTTTAAGGATTATAGGGGTCATTATATTTTATTTTTCATTTTTTTGGGTTTTATAATTTTTTTTTCATTTACAGTTTTATATGGGTTTTGAAGGTTTTTTGGGGTGTTTACATTTTTTTTATTTGTAGGATTTTTTATGATTTTTATGGTTTTTAGGGTGTTTATGGATTTTGAGTTTTTTAGGGTTTTATGGTTGTTTAGTTTATTTGGTTTTATGGATTTTTATATTTTTTTTAATTTTTTTATGGGTTTAATTGGGATTTATATATTTTAGTTCTTTTGTGGTTTTTTCATTTTTTAGGTTTTTTAAGGTTTTCATGTTTTTATGATTATCAGGATAGTTATTTTTTTAGGGTTTTTACAGATTTTAAAGTTTTTAGGGGTGTTAAGTGCTTTCTGGTTTTAATGGATTCTTAGTTGATTACAATGTTTTTAGGGTTTATTATAATTTTATACATTTTGAGGTTTTTTATTATTTTTTAGGATTATAGGGATTTTGATGGGTTTTATAATTTTGAGTGTTTTTACGGTAATTTTTTGTATTTTTCTTGGATTTTTATAGGTTATTTAATGTTTTTTAATGATTTATAAATTTTTTTGGTTTTTATAGTGTTTTAGTTTTTTTAGTGGTTTTTTTGTGTTTTGGGGTTTTTATGGTTGTTTTTTGTTTTTATAGTCGTTATGGGTTTTCGGGTTTTTAGAAATTTTCAGGTTTATAAGGGCTTTTAATGGATTTTTATGATTTTATGGTTCACTTATGGTGTTTTCATGGTTTTTATTATTTTCTATTTTTTATGTATTTTTGAGATTATTTAGTATTTTTATGGGTTTTATGGTTTTATGGATTTAACGGGGTTTTGTTGCGGTTTAATGGGTTTTACTGATTTTTTTTGTTTTAGGGGTTCTTTTAGTTTTTATGGTTTTTATGGGTGTTTAGTGTTTTTAACATTTTTAAAGTTTAAATAGTTTTCACAGTTTTAAGGGTGTTTTGTGTTTTTAGGATTTTTAAGGATTTAGGTGTTTGTGTATTTTTGGGGTTTTGGTTTTTTTGGGCTTTTAAGTTTTTTTAGGAATTTTAATTCTCTGTTGGTTTTATTGTTTTATTATGGTTTTCACAGTTTTTTTTGTTTTTATGTATTTTTAAGGATCTCTAGATATTTTTTTATGATTTTAATGGTTTTAGGGGTTTTAAGTGTTTTTAGGGTTTATGGTTTTTTTAAGGGTTATCAGGGTTTTTAGGGTTTTTACATTTTTTTGGAATTATTAGATATTTTTATGTCTCTTAGTATATTTAAGAGTTTTAGTGATTTTGAGAGTTTTTAGGGTTTTTTATTATTTTTATTGTTTATTTGGATTTTTAGATGGATTTTTTAATTTTTTGGGGTTTTAAGGTTTTATAGAGTTCTAAATACTTTTAGGTGTTTATGTTGTTTTTAGCGACTTTAGTGGGTTTTAGGCTATTTAAGGGTTTATGGTTTTTATGGTTTTTATGGGTTAATGGTTTTTAGGATTTTCTAATGGTCCATAGTGTTTTTACCATTTTGGGGATTTTATAGGTTTTAAGTGTTTTTATGTTTTAAAATATTTCTTCGTGATTTTCTTTGTGTTAGGGTTTTTTACAATTTTAGATATTTTTTTGGAATTTTCTATTTTTATGGCCTTTAGGGATCATAGGGATTTTGAGGGGTTTTTTGGTTTTTTGGGATTTGGGGGATTTTTTTTTGAGTTATTAGTATTTTTATTATTTTTTAGAGACTGTTAAAATGTTTAGGTGTCTGAAGGGTTTTTATAAATTATTGAATATTTTAGGGTTTTTAATGTTTTTAATGATTTTCGGGGTTTTATGGTTTTGGGGGGTTTTATAGTTTTTAATGTTTTTATTTATTTATTGGTTTTATGGGTTTTAGGTTTTCTATTTTTTTCTTATGAGTTTTTAGATTTTAAATGTTTTTACATTTTTAGGGATATTTGGAGTTTTTAGCAATTTTATTAATTTTAATTTTTTTATGGTTTTTTATTTTTTTTAGATTTTTAATTGGTTTTTTTGGGTTTTTTGGTTTTTTTGAGGGTTTTAGAGTTCTTAAGGTTTTTAGTGTTTTTAACATATTAAGGGGTTTAAAGGATTTTTATATTTTTTATTGGGGTTTAATTATTTTTATTTGGTTCAGGTTTTTTATGTTTGTAAGGGTTTTTATGCCTTTTAGGGTTTTAGTGATTTTTAGGGGATTTCAAGGTTTTTTTGGGTTTTATGTTTTTTAGCGGTTTAAGGGTTTTATGGATTTTAAGGTTTTTTTATTTTCTTTTAATGTTTTTAGGGTTTTTAACATTTTTAGGTATTTTAGGACTTTTTATTATTTTTATATTTTTTATTATTTTTAGGGATTTTGAGGGTTTTTGTGTTTTTATGGTTTTTGGGTATTTATTATTCTTAGGTTATATAAGTTTATTAAGAGTTTTTAACATTTTTTGGGGTTTAAATGTGTTTATGGTTTTTTTTCATTTTATGGTTTTTTATGGGTATTTAAAATTTTAAGGGTTTTTAGGTATTTTTCTGGTTTTAAGGGGTTTTTACATTATTAGTGTATTTTAGGGGGGTTTAGTGTTTTAGTGTTTTATGGTCTTATGGGTTTTATGGGTTATTAGTTTCTTATTATTCAGTTTGGGTTTTTTTCTATTTTTTAGTGTTTTTCCACTTTTAGGAAATATAGTGATTTTTTAGAATTTTTATGGGGTTTTAAGGTTTTTGGGGGATTTTTATAGTCTTTAGTGTGTTTTAGGGTTTTTTAAGATTTTTTAGGGTTTTTATGGTTTTTTGAGTTTTTTATTGTTTTTATGGTTTTCAGAATTTTTTAACAATATTAGGGTTTTAAAGGATTTTTTTGAGATTTTAGTGGGTTTTAAAGTTTTATGGATTTTATTGTTTTAGATTTTTTTTTGTTTCTTTATGGTTTTTTTTGGGTTTTAGAGTGTTCTAGGGTATTTAGAGTTTTTATGGTTTTGGGGTGTTAATGTTTTTTAGAGCTTTATGTCTTTCCTATTGGTTTCCTATGATTTTAGGGTTTTTATGTTTTTAAGGATTCTTAGACTTTTAATTGGATTTTAGAAATCATGATAGTTTATAGGTTTTCTATGTTTTTTAGTATTTTTTAGGGATTGAACTTTTTTATTGGTTTTTTATGGGTTTATGTTTTTTATGTTTTGAATTTTTTCATAGGGTTTTTCAAGGATTTTATGATTTTTTACATTTTTTGGGATGTTTAGGATGTTTATGGGTTTTAGGTTTTTAGGTATTTTTTGGGTTTTAAGCATTTTTTGGGTTTTAGGGGTTTTAAGGGAATTTCTAGTTTTTAATAAAATTTTCCAATTTATAGGGTTTTTATAAATTTTATTGTGTTTTTAGGATTTTTTTGGGTTTTCAGTGTTTTTATGGTTTTCAAGGGTTTATGGATTTTATGGTTTTTTATATTTTTTTATTATTTTGGGATTTTAACCATTTTTTAGGTTTTTAAGGGATTTAAGAGTATTATTTTCTGTTTTTAAGGTTTTATTAGGGGTTTTAATGGGGTTTAGGTGTTTTCTATTTTTAGGGATATTTATGGATTTTTTATGATTTTTATTGTATTCTAGAGTTTTTTTTGGGATTTTGTGAGTTTTTTTATTTTTAGGGTTTTTAGTGCTTTATGCTTTTTTCGTAGGTTTTTTATGTTTTTTGGGGGTGTAAGGTTTTTTTGAGTTGTTTAACGTTTTTTGGGGTTTAAAGGGTTTTTGGAGTTTTTTGTGGGATTTTATATGTTTTATGGGGTTTTAGGGTTATTTTATGGTTTTAGGGTTTTGTGGTTTTCGTGATTTTTAGGGTTTTGAAGGCCTTTAGGGTTTTTAACATTTTAGGGTTTTTATGGGTTTCATGTGTTTTTAGGTTATTATGGTTTTTTTTTGTTTTTCTAGGTTTCTAGGATTTTCATATTTTAGTTATTTTTTGGTATTTTTATGATTTTTATTGGATTATAGGTTTATTTAGGGATTTTTAGTGGTTTGGGGAATTGCTTTTGGGTTTTTAGGGGTTTTAGTGTTTTTAGCATTTTTTAGGTATTTTGAGGTTTTAAGTGATTTTACATTTTTATTGTTATCTTAGGCGGTTTTATGGTTTTATGCTTTTTTAAATTTTTATGGATTTTTAGATTTTATAGGTTTTTAAGGACTTTGATGGTTTTTTGGGTTTTTTTGTTTCTTAGTGTTTTGGAGTTTTTTGGGTTTTTAATTTTTTATATTTTAAAAAAAATTAATGGTTTAATGGGTTCTTATATTGTTTAATGTTTTTTTGGGATTTTATGGGTTTTTGGTTTTTAAGCGTTTTAATGGTTTTTAGGGTTTTGAGTATTTTTTTAATATTTTCATCATTTTTAAGTTTTTTGGAGTTTTATTTGTTTTTATGTTTTTAATTCATTCTTATGTTTATTCATGGTTTTTAGGGATTTTTGGGATTATTTAGGATTGTTATGGATTTTGGGGTTTTTAGGTATTCTATTGGGTATTGTGTTTTTTTGTTTGTTTAGGGGTTTAGGTTTTTTTGAGTTTTTAGGGGTTTTAATTTATTTATCATTTTTAATGTTTTTAATGTTTTAAAGGGTTTTTAGGGTTTTTATTGGAATTTTAGGGTTTTATGAGGTTTTAGGGTTTCTACAGTTTTGGGGGTTTATTCTTTTTTGCAACTTTAGGGGTTTTTATAGTTTGTATCGTTTTTAGGCTTTTAGGGTTTGTAAGAGTTCATAGGTTTTTATGATTTTATTTTGAATTTTTAGGGGTTTTAGTGTTTTCTAAAGTTTTATGTATTTGTAGGTTTTTAGTTTTTTTTTATTTTTTTAGGGTTTTTATAGATTTTGAGGGCTTTTATGATTTTTTTGGGTTTTAGGGATTTTTTGGAGTGTTTATTGTTTTCATCGTTATTTTGTAACTCTATGGATTTTCAAGGGATTTAAAGGTTTTTAGGGCTTTAATGTTTTTTAGGGTTTAGGGTTTTAAGTGTTTTTTTGGTTTTGAGGGATTAATGTTTTATTAGGTTTTATGGGTTTCTTATAGCTTTTCATGGTTTTTTGGGGTTTTTATTTTTTTAGGGATTTTAAGATACTTTTAGAATTTTTATTGGTTTTGAGTGTTTTTAGGGATATTGATGGTTTAGGGGTGGGTTTTTAGAGTTTTTTTGGGATTTTAGTGTTTCTTTGAGTCCTTTAGGGGTTTTAAGGGGGTTTTGAGTTTTTATCATTTTTAGGTGTTTAAAGTAATTTTATAGTTTTTAGTTATTTTTTAGGTTTTTATTGGATTTTTTGGTTTTAAAGGTTTTTAGTGGTTTTTATGGGTTTTAAGGTTTTAATGGGTTTTCATGATTTTAATGTTTTTTTCTAGATTTTTTTTAGTTTTTTATGGTTTTTAGGATTTTTGAGGTTTTTAGGTATTTGAATGTTTCTAGGGACTTTTAAGGATTTTTTAGTATTTTTTTTGTTTTTAGTGATTTTATGTATTTTTACTTTTTTTATTTTTCAGGTATTATAGTTTTTAGTGTTTTTATGGGATTTATGGGTTTTAATTGTTTTTAGGTAATTTAATTTATTTTTTAGGATTTTTAAGCATTTTTAAATTTTTTTGGGATTTTTTAGGTTATTTTGGTTATTTTTTTTTGTGTGATTTTTTTTGGTTTTTTGGGGATTTTTAGATTTAAGGATTTTCAAGGTTTTTTAGTGTTTTTAATGTTGTTATGGGTCTAATGGGTTTTTATTGTTTTTAGTGAGTTTTTAGTGGTGTATTGGTTTATATATTTTTAGGGGTTTTATAGATATTGGGGAATTTAGCATTTTTAGAATTTTCCATAATTTTTAGGGGTTTTAAATGTTTTATTTGGTTTTGAGTTTTTATTTAGGTTCTTAATTTTTTGATGTTATCATAGATTATTATGGATTTTTATGATTTTTAAGGTTTTTATAGGTTTTATAATTTTTGGGTGGGATGGGTTTTTAAGGTTATAGATTTTTTTGTTCTTTTTGGGGTCTCATGGTTTTTGGGGTTTTATGGTTATTTAGGTTTTAAGGGGAATTTTTTGGGTTTTTTGTCTTTTTTTAGTGTTTAATGATTTAAGGGATTTAATGGTTTTTATAGTTTTTTTGTTTTAAAGGGGCTTTATGGGGTTTTGAGTGTTTTTAATGTTTTTACATGTTTTATGGTTTTTAGTTGGTTTGGGGTTTTTTGGTTCATTTTGGTTATTTACAGTTTTTAGGTTCCTATGGTTTTATGTGTTTTTATTTTTTTAAGGTTTTCATAGGATATTTTTGGGTTTTAAGGGTTTTAATGTTTTTATGGAATTTTAGGGATTTTTAGGAATTTTATGGTTTTTTACATTTTTGAGGATTTATGGTTTTTACTGTTTTTAATGGTTTTTTTTGGGTTTTTATGTGGTTTTAGGTTTTAATTTTTTTCTTAAGGTTTTTCAAGGATTTGGGATTTTAAATTTTTTAGTTATTTTTGGGGTCCTTTATTATTTTTATGTTTTTAGTGTTTTTAGGGAGTTGTAGGTTTTTAAGTTTTTATAAGGTTTGTAGTGTTTTTATGTTTTCTTTTTGAGTTTTTAGGATTTTTTATTTTTTAGGTTTTTCATGGTTTTTAGTGTTTTTAATGTTTTTATGGATTTTAAGAGTTTTTAGTGGTTTTTTGGTTTTTTTTGTTTTTTTGGGTTTTTTTAAGGTTTTTATCGATTTTAATGGTCTTTATAGTTTTTAGGGTTTTAGGGGTTTTAGGAGTTTTTTCATTTTGTAGGGTTTTTAGAGGTATTATGTGTTTTATGTTTTCAAGGGATTCATATGGGGATCCAGGGATCCAGGGTTTTAGGGGGTTTTACATTTTAATGGATTTTTATGGATTTTTTTGTTTTTATGAATTTTTGGATTTTTATGGATTTTGTGGGGTCTTAGGTTTTTAGTTGTTTTTTGAAATTATAGGGGATTTTTTAGTTTTTATGGGTTTTTGCATTTTTTATAGCTTTTTATTATTTTTTGGCATAATGGTATTATTTAGTATTTAGTGGGTTTTTAGGTATTTTATTGGTTTTATGGGTTTTATGTTTTTAGGGTTTTATATGGGGTTTACAGGTTTTTAATGTTTTTATGGTTTTGAGCATTTTTAGATTTTCTAATAGTTTCTTGTTCTCATAGGTTTTGAAGTTCTGTTAGTGTGTTTTCGTGTTTTCAGGTCTTTTTAGATTTGAATACTTTATGGATTTTTTGGGGATTTTAATGTGTTTTTAGTGTTGGTAGGGATATTCATGGTTTTAGGGTTTTTTAGTGGTATTAGGGTCTTTATGGTTTTTATGGGTTTTTAGTATTTTTGAGTTTTTTTGTGTTTTTTTTTAGTTTTTTAAGTTTTTAATGATTTTAGGGAAAATAAAGCTTATGACCATGTGTTTTTTGTCCCCAAAAATTTATTATAAAATGAAAATAAAATTGTTACAATTAGGGTTTACAAACATATGTGTGTAAGGTTTTTATGGGTTTTTTTGTTTTTCTTGTTTTTGTGTGTTTATTGTCTTTTATTGTTTTTATTATTTTAGGTTTTATAGGTGTTTTATATGTTTTTAGTTTTTAAAGTGATTCCTATTGTTTTTAGGGTTTTCATGGGTTTTAACATTTTTACGAATTTTATGGATTTTCTAGGATTGTTAGGTTTTTTAGGGTTTCTCAATTTTTTATGATTTTTATTATTTTTTAGGGGTTTTATGATTTTTTTTTGAGTTTCTTTAGGGGTATTAACAAATTTTAGATTTTTTTCACTTTTTAGGGTATTAATGGGGTTTAAGAGTATTTAGTGGCATTTTATTGTATTTTTAGTTATTTTATGTTTTATGTGTTTTATGGTTTCTATCATTTTTTTATTTTTTTGGATTTATAATGTTTTTAACTTTTTTATGATTTTAAACATTTTTTAGGGTTTTAAATATTTACATTTTAATAACTTGTATGGTTACCATGGTTTTGAGGGTATTTACTTTATTTAGTGGTTTTTAAGTCTTCTATAATATTATGTGTTTTTTTGGATTTTAAGGATCATGTGGGAATTTTGGGGTTTTAGGTTTTATGTGATTTGTCGGTTTTAGGGTTTTTTCATTTTTATGTTTTTAAGGTTTTTTAGAGTTTTTAATGCTTATCAGGGTTTATATTGTTTTCATAGTTTTAGCGTTTTCTAAGATTTTATGGGTATTTAGGTTTTTTTAAGGTTTTTAGGGTTTTATGCTTTTTGGGGTGTCAGGGTATTTAGGTTTTTTATGTATTTAGGATTTTTTGTGTTTTTAGATTTTTCATTTTTTCTTAGGTTTTTTAATATTTTTTAGCTTTTTATGAATTTAGGGATTGTTGGGGATTATTTAGTATTTTTATGGTTTTAGGGATTTTGAGTATTTTTTGGTTTTTATAATTTTTACGGTTTTTATAGTTTTTATGGGATTTTAATGTTTTTTGAGTTTTGAGTGCCTTTAAGGGGTTTTAGAGTTTTTTAACATCCTTGGTGAATAAAGTGTTTTTAGTGGGTTTCTAGTGGTTCTATGGTTTTTTAGGGGTTTTATGGTTTTTAAGGGTTTTCCAACTTTTAGAGGGCTTTAGTGGTTTTACCGTCTTTGGGGTTTTAGATTTTATATTATTTTTGTGGTTTTGAGTTTTTTTAGGATTTATGGTTTTGTGATGGGTTTTCAGGGTTTTTATGGTATTATTCATTTTTAGGTTTTTTTGGGGATATTTTAGGATGTTTATTATTTTTAGAGATTTTTTAGGGTTTTAGGGGTTTTAGGGGTTTTAGGGATTTTAGGGTTTTTATGGTTTTCAGTATTATTAGGGTTTTTAAGAATTTTAAGTGTTTTTAGTTTTATGGTTTTCTAAGGGTTTTTCATGGTTTTAAAGATTTTAATGTTTTGAGGTATTTTTACGGATTTATAGTATTTTTATGGTTTTTACATGTTTTTATGGATTTTTAGGGTTTTAGGGGTTTTATGGTTTTTTAGAATTTTTTTGTTTCCATATTTTTTTGATCTTTTTAGTGTTTTAAAGGTTTTTATAGTTTTTTCCCATTTTTTGGTGTGTAAATGGTTTTTAGAGTTCTCTGTTGTTTATATGGTTTTTAAGGGTTTTAGGATTTTAATGGTTTTAGGATTTTTATGGTGTTTTGGGCTTTTAGGTTTTTTATGTTTCTTTCAATTTTTAGGTTTTTAGGAATTATAAGTGTTTGTAGATTTTTAATGTTTTCTAAGGGGTTTTAGGGTTTTTATGTGTTTTTATAATTTTATGGATTTTTATGGCTTTTTAAAGATTTCACTGATTTTGAGGGTTTTATGGTTTTTTGGAGTATTATGGGGGTTTGGTTTTTAGTTTTTTAGATATTTTAGGATTTTAAGGGTTTGTATAGTTTTTTTAATGTTTTTATGGGTTTAAATGGTTTTTATAGTTTTTAGTGGTCTTTATGGTTTTCATGGATTTTGCGATTTTCAGTGTGTTTTATCATTTTTTTGGTATTTCTAGGGGTTTTTGATTTTTTTAGGGTTTTAAGAATTTTTATATTTTTTAGGTTTTTTAAGTGGTTTTAGGTTTTTAGTTTTTTCTCATACGTTTTTTCAATGTTTTTGAGGTTTTTTAGGTTTTTATGGATTTTAGGTCATTTTGGGTATTTTTATGGATTTCAGTTTTTTTTGGGATTTTGAGGGGTTTTACGGTTATTTTGGTTTTTACTATTTTTATGGGATTTTTGTGCTCGTGTTATTTACTTTTTACTGGTTATAAAGTTTTTTAAGGATTTATTCCTTTTAGGGGTTTAATGGGTTTTTACTGTTTTTAGTGATTTTTAATGTTTTTAAGGGTTTTAGTGTTTTTAAATTTATTATGGGTTTTAATGGTTTTTGAGATTTTTAGGTTGTTTAGGGTTTTTATCATTTTTAGGTATTTTAGGGGTTTGATGTGTTTTAAGGTTTTCTTAGGGTTTTTAGGGTTATTAGGATTTTTTACATTTTTAGGGATGTATATGTATTTTTTAAAATTTTAATGTTTTCTTAGGGTTTATTTATTTTCATGGTTTTAGGGTTTTTATCATTTTTTTGTTGTTTAGGGATTTTTTTTTTTGGGTTTTTTTTTTGGTTTTTAGTGTTTTTTAATGTTTTTTGTGATTTAAAGGGTTTTAGTGTTTTTAGTAGTATTTAGGGGATTTATGGGTTATTTGGTATTTTCTTTGGGTTTTTAGTGTTTTTAAGGGTTTTATGAGTCTTTTTGGTTTTCTGGGTTCTTTGGGTTTTAACATTGTTTAGGTTTTTAGGGGTTTTACGTGTTTTCAAGTTATTAATGTTTTCATATGGGTTTTGAGTGTTTTATTAATATTTTTACATTTTTAGTGATTTTAATGCCTTTTTAATATTTTTATTTGTTTTGGAGAATTTAAGGGGTTTTAGGGGTTTTTAGGGTTTTTAGGGTTTTTTTGGGGTTTTTTAGGATTTAGGGTTTTTTTACGTTTTTTTTGTGGTTTTATGGTTTTATAGGTTTTTTCATATTTTTTGGGGTTTACATGGTTTTTGTTGTTTCTAGTGGGTTTTTTGCGTTATTATAGACTTTTAGGTTTCTAGGATTTTTTGAGGTTTTATGGGTTTTCAAGGTTTTGTGGTTTATAGGGTATTTTAGGGTTTTTATCGTTTTTAGTAGGTTTTTATTGGTTATATGGTTTTTAATGTTTATAGGGGTTTTCAGGGGTTTTTGTGTTTTTAGGGAGTTTAACGGTTTTTTAGAAATTTTATGGATTTTAGGGATTTTGGGGGTATTTAGGGTTCGTAGAGGGTTTATAGGGATTTTGAGGGTTTTTTGGGATTTTAGATTTTTAGGGGATTTACTTTTTTTGTTTTTAATGTTATGTTACGTTTATTAGGGGTTTATAATTTTTAAATTTGTCAATATTTTTAGGGAATATTTGGGATTTTAACGGATTTTATGTTTTTTTACGGATTTAGATGTTTTTAGAAGTTTAGAGTTTTTAGGGGTTTTATGGATTTTTGGGTTTAATGTGTTTGTTTTTTGATTTTTTCAGATTTTAGTGTTTTTAGAGTTTTTTAATGTTTTGAGGGTTTCAAAGGGTTTTTGGAGTTTTTAGTGGGTTCTATAGTTTTTATGTGTTTTTAGGGTTTTATATGGTTTTTATGGGTTTTTATATTTTTTAGGTATTTAGGGTTTTGTGAGTTTTTAGGTTTTTAAGGTTTTGTTAGGTGTTTTAAGGGTTTTATTACATTTTATAGATTTTTTGGGAGTTTTTTAGGTTTTTATTAGTTTGTTGAGTTTTTTGAAAATATTAGGGATTTTAGGTGTTTTATGGTTTATTGGGGTTTTGGGGTCTTTTTAGTTTTTATGTTTTTAAGTATTTTTAGAGTTTTTAATTTTTTAGGGGTTTCATGGGTTTTTAGTGCTTTTTTTTGTTTTTATGGGTTTTTAGGGTTTTGGGGGTTTATGGTGTTTAGGGTATTAGTAGTTTTAGTAGTTTTTGTGGGTTTCAATGTTTTTAGGTTTGTTGGGGTTTTATGTGTTTTGCTGTTTTATGTGTTTTTTGGGTTTTTAATGTTTCCTTATTGTTTTCCATGGATATATAGTTATTATATTATTAGGTATTTTAATGGATTTTTTAGTTTTTATATTTTATAGTGGTTTTAGGGAAATTTTTGGAATTTACTGGTTTTAAGTGTATTTATTGGTTTTTGGGGGTTTTGGAGTTTTTTTAATAAAAATTAGGCTTTTTAGGTTTGTTAGTGTTTTTAACATTTTAGGTGTCTAAACAGTTTTGATATGTTTTACTGTGTATTAGGGATTTTATGGGTTTTTAGGGCTTTTATTTTTGTTAGGGGTTTACAGTTTTTATTGGTTCATGGGTTTTAGGGTTTTTAGGGTTTTATGTTATTTTATGATTTTTACCTATTTTTGGTTTTTTTGGGTTTTATGTTTTTTAGGTATTTAGGGTTTATATGGGGGTTTTTAGGGTTTTTAGGGTTTTTTACTTTGTTAGGTATTTTTAGGGTATCTCAATATTTTTATGGGTTTTAGGGTTTTTAGTGATTTTGAGAGGTTTCTGGGATTTAGGGTTTCTTGGTTTTAGGGTTTTGGGGTTTTAGGGTTTTTTTCAATTTTTAGGCGTTCAGTGGTTTTAAGTGTTTTTAGATTTTTAGATGTTTTCTTAGGGTTTTCATGGTTTTCGGTGTTTTAACATTTTTAGGGATGGTAGGGATTTTTTAGTATTTTTATGATCATTATGGGTTTTAGGTGTTTTTATGGTTTTTATGGGTTTTTTATTTTTTGGTGTTCTTATATATTTTTCGGGTATAAATTTTTTTTAGGTTTGTTTAAAAATTTTAGATGTCTATAGGTTTTTTTTATTTTTATGGGTTTTTTGTGTCTTCTATGGTTTTTAAGGGTTTTATAGGTTCTTCGAGTTCAAGTTTTTTAGTGGTTTTAAGTGTTTTTATGGTTTTTAGGTTTTTATGGTTTTTTAAGGTCTTCACAGGGTCCTTATGTTTTTATATTTTTATAGATTTTTTAGGAATTTAAGGGTATTTTGGGGATTTAGGGATTTGAGGGTTTTTAGTGTTTTTAGGTTTTTAAGTGTTTTCAACAGTTTAAGTGTTTTTATTGTTTTACTGTTTTTAGTATTTTAAATCAGGTCTATAGTTTTTAGTAGGTTTTAGGTTTTTAATCGGTTTTATTGTTTTTAATGTAATTATCAATTTTTCTAGTTTTTTGGGTTTTTTGGGGTTTTGATCATTTCTAGGTTTTAATGTTTTATGTTTTATTTTTGTTTTTAATTTTTTATTCTTCTTTTTTAACATTTTTAGTATATTTATAGTTTTATGTATTTTTTTTAATTTTTTGGATTTTCATGATTTTATAGGGTTTCTAGTGATTTTGGGGGATTTTAGGGTTTTTAGGGTTTTATGTTTTTTATTCGTACTGATTTTTTGATTTTTTTATGGTTTTAAGTGTTTTTAGATTTTTTAATGTTTTTCAAGATTTAAAGGTTTTTTGGAGTTCTTTTATGGTTTTATGTGTTTTTTTAATGTTTTTAGGATTTTTTTTTGTTTTTAGCAGTTTTAGATTTTTTAGGGTCTTTTAGGGTTTTTAGGGAATTTGGTATTTTTAGGTTTTTAGGTGTTTTATCTTTTTTTATAGTTTTCTTCAGAGTATTTGGGTATTTGGGGTTTTAATTTTTTTAGGTATTTTTAAGTATTTTTATGTGTTTTAGTTTTTTAATGGATTTTGATGGGTTTTAGGGTTTTATAGTATTTTTGTATTTTTTGGGGATTTTTTATTGTTTTTATTCATTCATCTTTTTTAGAGTTTTCGAAAATTTTATTAGTTTAATGGGTTTTTAGTGACTTTAGCAGTTTTAGGGTTCTAGAGATTTTTATGGATTTGTAAGATTTTATGGGGTTTTAGATTTTAGGGTTTTAGGGTTTTTAGGGTTGTTATGGTTTTCAACATTTTGTAGATTTTTAGGGGTTTAAGTGTTTTTAGGTTTTCATTGTTTTCATTTTGGGGTAAGGGGTTTTTAGAATTTTTATGTATTTTTTTGGATTTTATGGGTTTCTTGGGTTTTTAGCGATTTCCAGTGTTTTTAGTGATTTTTAGTGTTTTAGGATTTTTTAGGCATATATGGTTTTTATGGTTTTAGTTTTTTTTGTGTTTTTTTTTTGTTTTTTGGGATTACTGTTTTTTTATGTTTTAAAATTTTTTAGGGGTTTAAATGGTTTTTAGAGTCTTTAGTGTTTCTAAGGTTTTTTCGTAGTTCCTTGAAACATGTGATCTAGTTTTAAGAATCGCTATTTCCTGGCAGTTTCCATTGGATTTATTTATGGAACTGGAAACTTCCAACATTTCTTTATCCAAAGTGGACCTACTTTCCAAAGGCAAGCGTTCGTTATGTTTGAACTTTATGATACTTAATAATTTTCATGGGTCGATAGGATGGGATGTCAGACTCATCACACCCTTTTGGGGGAATTATTGTCTAATCCGGGACTCTCTATGTAAATTTAAGATATTTTCATGAATACTTGTGAATTCACCATGTATATCATAAGTATCCCTTGGAATTTACAATCACTTATTAACATGTGTAAAATTTAGAATCATCAATATGCATTCAAGTTTCTTCATTAATGGAAATATTTTTATGTATTCTAGGTTTTCAATTAATGGGATCCTCTAATATACTTATTAGAGATTCTTTTAATCATCGTTGTGATGATAATGGTTTTTAAGCCACATAGTGGGGAACTCTAGAATTTATTGTCATCTAGGGAGATGAAGGTTCTTTTGGATCTTGGGATCATTCCCGTAAAATGGGCTTCCTACATATCTTTGTGAAAGGAATCTGAACCCTCGTAGTTTGGTGCCACTTAATAGAAAACATCATACCTTTTAAGGTAATGTGATAAGGACCTCTAAGTGAAAGGTTCTTGGTCAAAACATTGTGTTGGACTTATGTTGAAGCAGCCCAAGGAACTTGGAAAGGATATGGGTTTCCAAGTAAAACTAGACCCTTCTTGTAATATAGCCATAGGAGTACATGGATGATTTTAAGTGTTGGGTTTGAACCTCAAGGAAGCTTCCTACATATCCCATATGTAAATGGAATCAACGCCCACGTAGTTCTATAAGTCTCATAGGAGAGTATAGTCTTTTAAGAGAAATGAGTTTGGGATTACTTCCTGAAAAGGATGCCTTGTTGATTTTGGGTTTAATTTGGGGCTTATTCTTAAGTATGATTCCCAAATTAAAGGAATTAGGGTTGGATTCATGAAGAGGATGTCTAGTGAGATCAAGCCCAGAAATAGGCTTCCTACATCTTTTGGTTTGAATAGGAATCATAGTTCTCATAGTTCATTGTACCATGGGTGTTTGTGCAAATGTTGTAATCATGACAAATCTCCTAGACCATGTGAGTCATTCTCGATGTGAGAAACAAGAGGATGTATAAGATTCAACGAATGCACTCACATTTTCAAATAATTCATCCTCTATTGATGGAGGAGGGTGTGTCGATCGTGGAAGAGGGAGAAGCGACCTGAGAAGAGGGTGAGGTGACAATCCTTCCCTCTATTTTCTTCATAGTGGACAAGGGTCCAAATTTAAGGAAGAATGAATGAAAATTGGTGGCTTACACTAGGATGGATACCCATTGCTACAAAGAGGAACAGGTGAGGGAAAGGGTAACAAGAGTCCATGTGCCCATCCCCCTTTGGTCTTTGGCATAGAAAAAGAGTGGAGCAATGATGAAACCTCCTCCAAGAAATTCTAGGGGATAACTCCCAGATGGTTTCCCAAAAATTTATCCTGGTAGGGAAGAGACACTTCTCTTATGCTTAAGAGGAAAAGTAACTTTGAACTATACCTTCCCTACTAGAGACCAGAGGTTCTAGGTCATCTCTTCGTGAAGGGGGAGGCTAGGACCAAACCTTCCTCCAAACCGGGAACATGCCAACACTATTTTTGGGAGAAAGGTCCATGTAACTGTGGATATAAAAACCAAAAAACACTCCATGAATCCTAACCCCATTATGAATCAAATGTGGGAAACCTATGACTATGTAAATACAAACACAATTTGAAGACATGCTAATGTGCCTTTCCCAATGGTTTGACAAGTAATGCGGTTTTGGTGGAGGATTCAACTTAGTCCCTTTTAGATAAGGGAACCATGAAAGGAGATACCCTACAATAAATGGCTTTTAAAATGGGTGGTTGAGTTTTCTGCATAGGTCTCTCGCGCAAGTATGCTGCATTGGTACCCCGCGTTGATGTACCCCGTAGGTATACATCGCTTGTATGGTGCGCTGGTATGCCACACAGGTATTAATAATGATTATTGATTTTGGTTTACATAAGAGGACCTAAACTATGTAAAATTTGTAAAAATTATTTCAAAACATGCTTATCCTATTTAATTATCTCTTCTCTCGTTGTTTAGAGAGCTACCTAGGACAATTTGAGGGATCTAGGTGAAAGAGCTACACAGTGGGAGCTTCAGAGAGTCTTTAAACTTTTTCAGTATTGAAATGGGGAGCCCAAGGGCTTTATTTATAGGCACATACGGGGCCTGTTCGAAGAGATTTTTCTCGCACAGGTCCTTCACATAACATCTCTGCATAGTTACTCTGCGTAGGGGCCCAAAAAATTTTCTGGTGTGGATCTCTTCCACATAAGTATATCTCCTAGCTCTGCCACGTAGGCTTGTGAAGCAATTCTATCGTGAAGCTCATTTGGAGTATTTTGACATTCTTTTGAACTCTTCGAATCTGGTTTTGTGATTTGAAATATCCAAGGTTCTCTTCATAGTCTTTTTGTTTTCTTAAGTGATGTCTACAAAATCCCACCCTCCGGATTGGATCTAAAAATAGAAAGAGGGTTGAGTCCTGAGGTGAATTTGTGAGGATAAAAGACTTTGGACGGATTTCTGAATAGCACAGGTCTACCGCGTCGTTACCCCATAACGATATCCCATGCAGATGTCCCACGCATATGTTATGAGTAATCCTGGTGTGTAGGTCTTTGGTGGTCTATAAATAGGTCTCATCCTTTACGATTTTTTACACCTATGATTTTCATAATTTTACAATTCTCGTTGCATATCTCATTCGTCCAGCTCCATCGCATTGTACTCTCATATAATTATCTTAAAATTTCATCAAGGTAAAATTATTTAAGTGATGTAGCTATGATAAAGGATTTCATCAAAGGAGTTACACAAGAATCCTTGTCAAGGTACCTACGTGAAAGACTTCATCGAAGCACATATGGAATGGACCTCATCAAAGGACCTATGCGAATAGTGTCCTTTGCCAAATTTTTTGATTTATCTCTTTTAAAAAAAATCAACCTAATATTGGAATTTTGGTAATTATTTTTCCTGAAAGAATGACACATTTTATGACCCATACTGAAGAAGAAAAGAAGCATCCAAATGAAATGATGACGATAATTGGACTAGACTACTATGATGTGGTTGAAAGTACTCTTCCTGGGTTATGGAATAATTTAATTCCATACCAGCATGATTATCCACAAAGTCCCTACTTACCAATGAAGGGAATTGGGATTTTGCAAGACGCCCATGTTCCATCTGTTAAGATGTTCTTTCCAAATAATTGGCATCTTCAATACTCAAACTGTAACTGCATGAATATTAGTGGAAGGGGGTTCTAGTAAATGATGGAACAATCCCTATTAGTTTCATCCCTCATCATAGTGGTTCTAATACCGATATGAAGGATCACATTGTAGATCCATGACCACATTGTTATGATTCCACTTTTTGGGCTTCTCAAAAAGATTAATCTAATAGTTGGAAAGAATATCGAGATCTTCGTTCTAGGGGAGGTGTCATGCCTGAATGGATGTGAGCATTCTGGGTACGTTGGACTTGTGAAGAATTCAAGAAAGTGTTATCAGAAGTCCATATCTATGAAGCTATATAGATGGGGAAAACATAGGTCTATAAAAATGATTTCATTCTTGAATTACTGAGCATGTGGAGTCCACAAACTAATTACTTTCATTTGATTCATGGTGAAGTTGGTATTAGTATCTGAGATATTTACCATATAGATGGAATTCCCATTCCTGGGAAAATGTATGATGAATTCATTCCACATGCCACTACATGGGGTGATGCTACTAGAACACCACTGCTGGACCATGAATTATTTAAAATAGCTATGATTTTATCAATGGATAAGAAAGATATTCATGCTAGAGTATGGATGGAAGCCATCTTAGAAACAATAATAGAAAAAACTCAACTTGTGGACAACCTACTATTCATCCTGTTGTAGATAACTGGGGAAGTTCAAGCACATATTGGTCTACAATATAAAGAAGTGATTACCAACACCAGGGATATAAATAAAACTTCATATAGATACAAATGTATGATAAGATTCCTTCCTTGATATGTGGATATGTGTAAACTAGCTTCTAGACTGTGAATCCAAAGGTGGTGTAAGATCAGGGACTATTTACATTACATCTAAACTAGTATAATGGAAATATATTGGATTAGAAACCGCGGTATTGTCATGAATTTACTATCTCGTACTGGTTTTATACAATGAGAAGGCTCCATTTAGAATTGTAGGGCCATTCCAAGTGTTGTGGGGTAGATTTCAGCACATTTTTCTTCATACTCAGGGTTGAATTTAGTTAGAGTTCCCAATGGTCAATCCACCCCATTTTTACAGAATGTTTCTAGTATTCAGCCTCTAAAACTGAGACCTTATGTGGGGATAAGGGAATTGAATGTCTTAGAAGAATTAAGCTTCTTTCCTTTGGGTAACCCACCAGTTGAAACATTCACTGATGATGGTATAGAAATGAAATATGAGATTAGATCTTATATGATGGCATTCAAGGATATTATATTATCAATTAGGATTGGTTGTTAAATTATTTGAGAGGCTTACGTCCCCTATAGGATTGATCATCAGTTCAGATGTCTTCAACAATCAAACACTTTTCCACCCACGTATGTCAAACAGAAGAAACACCCAATGGAAGTGAGACAATTATGGATTATAATGGATTTAGAGGTATCCAAACTATGGATTATGATTCCTCCAATAGATGCATAGATTGGATTGGAATATGGGTATTCCAAATCTTGGGCCTCTTCATATCCTCAAGGGGATTTGACAAAAAGAATATATCATGTGGCTGCTGCAATGACTGTTTCACGTGGAAATCATTGTATGAAGTCCAAGGCCATAGATGATACAGATATTTCAGAGGTTTCCGAGCCCTCAAAAATTCTTTGTAGTAAGTATACCATGATGACTAGGGATAGAGAAGAAATTCCTCCAAAGCCAAGGCGATTCAGTCGTCGCTATCAAATAGAGGTTCCAATTCCATCTGTTGAACATTCTGAATAAGAAAGGATGTCTGAATAATCTCACCATTCAGAAGGTGTTGAATTTCCTCCACAATCAACCATACCATGATTGAATTATGTGTGACCATAATCCATTAATCGTTGTGAGGGTTTAAATCATGGTGTTTGGGATGCATGGGCATTCCTCCAGCATGGCATTTGAATACCAAATATTAGTGTCATCAAGGAAACTTTTAATTACAATCCAAACAATAACCTTCATGAAGTACAGAAGTATATTATGGTGATGGAGGCTTTAATATATGAAACTGACTAAAAAATCTCATCTTTTAAATGAGTATCTCATATGATGGACTATGGAGTACATGAAGGGGTAATTATCTACACTAAAGTGGAGTGGGATATTTATGTTAATACTAAGAATGAATTTTCCTTTTTCTTTTGTCTCAAAACTACTTTATCATTTGTCATCATTAATCATGAGGAAAATGTATTTGTGCATCTTGAATGTAGAGAAGGTAGCTCTGGACCAATTCTTAATTCACCTAATTATGGTTCTACAGGGTCTCCTATTGATGCAACAAATGATCCTCCCAGCTCACCCGAACATTATCCAAGAGAGAGAATCATGAATGGGGTAATGGTGATGAATAATCCCCAACCACTACTTTCTCTTATTAAGAGGAGTGTTTCAAATTCCCCCCACGATTTTTAAAAAAAACGCAAGAGAGAAATGAGATTGATCCAAAGTGTTCACCGAAGAAGTATGTATTTATACTATCCTTAGGGCATATTTTTTTTAATACACTCTGGTAACAACTTTTTATATTCTTGCAGAATCTATGTCTCTCTACTCTCTCAACGGACTAAAATCTGATTCATCGAGACCAAAAAATGAAACCATTGGGGAAACCCAGGTCCATGTTAATGAATATGCATTTTTAGTAGATAAATATCTGAAAGATTCAACTATACATTCTCCTAGATCTTCTAAGATAGAGTAAATACACGGTAATATTAATTAAATTCCTCAGTTTCTTTTGTTAGAGGATCCTGAAATAATCAATATAGATATCTTTATTGCTCCAGAATAAAGGTACGAAGACCCATTATTGTCTGAGATAAATACTAATGTTGGTACGAACATAGAAGTTATGATGATGCTATACCAATTGAAGTTTCGATGGAATAGAATGTAACTAGAGCCAATTTAGGCATTAACCAATATTTTTTGGATACCTTAAATGGTGAGGATTCTATAACATTCAAAGATGCATATACTGAAATATTGAATGCCCTTAATCCAAATTTTGATATTCCAGGATCCATCAAGGAGTTTGGGGATTTCCATGAGGAATTTCAAGGACGTAATTCCTTATTCTTGAATTTTCCATACGTAATTATTCTTCTTTACTTGATTATTTACATCAATGTTCACCTTATGTTGCTTTATTTGCATAAAATTTCATAAAGGCTCTTCAAGAACAAGGTATTTCACTCTATCCTTTTGTTGGAGTTGTAGAAATACCTATAAAGGATTCTTCATCAAGAGATTCACCAGATCCTTCAAATATAATAACATGGAAAACTCAAGGGAATTCCCCTTCTCAAGAAACATCTTCTCAAATCACTAAAGCTGATAATATAGGGGATAAATTCTATCATGTAGCTGACTTATTATTAAGTAAATATAATCAGCTATTTGAATCAAATCTATTTCTTCCATTTGAAACAAAAAATGTCCTTGATTTATAAGTTAGGGTTATCAGCTCCCAGATTAGATGGTGAAGCTTCTACAGTTCCTAGTGATGTAGAACAAGGTAGCTCCTTAAGTGACCAGTTTCCAGAGTATATTTTATATCATGTTAGTGACTCAGATTCAGACTTAGATATGCAATGTGCTCTTGGCCTGGCACAAAAGAAGACATGGAAGTATATTTGGAGCATAATTTCTTTGAATAATATAGATGAATTTTGGTCTCATTCATCCAAAATCCCAACATTATTTTTTGCATTGGGATTTGGTGGATTCAATTATCGACCAGTCCATGATTCTATGAAATAGATCATTCACAGTCGAGAGCAAGAGCATAAGCTACGAAAAAATTTAGAAGATGCTATATGTCTTATCAAAATTTAGAGCTTTGAAGCTACAATAGTTGAGGTAGAGGAAAATCATAATAATAAATTGGTCGAAATTAGCCTATAAATTAAAGAATCCATGAAAGATTTGTTATATCTTTAACAGCAACGAGATGTTGTTCATACGAATCATGAATAGTTTAATCAAATTTTTTGAGAAATCCAATTTGAGGTGATAACTTCCATTTCAATTACTAAGGAAGAACTTTGTCAGGCAGAGGAGGTAGGAGTTTTTTAGCTATCTCAAATTCAAAAATCTAGAGATAGGGATCATGATGTGGTCCAACAAATGAAAAGTCATGTTGAGAGTTTATTCTAAAACATGATAGAGAAGCTCTATTTTGTGGAAGTCCCTATGATTTCATATGAATGAGAGGAATTTTTTCTTCAATCATATATGTCTTAATTCTTGTTTTCCATGATTGTAATATTAAAGGTAAATGATGATAATGACTTCTTTATGTTAGAAAATCATTAATAAAATGGAAAAAATGGAGTGATATAAATTTTATTATTAAGATGATGGCCCTAATGTGCATAATTTTACTATTGCAAGAGTTATATGGATAAATACATAAATTTCATATCTTTTGATATTTTTTTATTGCTCAATATTACCTAAATCATAAAAAAATGTATGTTTAGTGAGCTGGGACTCAACTTTTGTTTAGAGTGCCCTTTGCAAGTTCTCAATCAAATGAGCACCATGTATTTTGTTATTATTAGTTTAGATTCATGAATTTTGGACTATAATTGGCTAGTATTTAAGGTCAATTATCATTGACCATAAATTTTTAAATTAGATCCCAAACAAAACTCTGTAGTTAAAAATTACTTTAGTATTCATTAAATAATTACAAGGGGAATCTTCAGCCATGATTTTTATGGTCAACGAATTTAAAACTCGTGTCAACATAAGGGGTTTCTTTTCCAAGAATGAAATTACCATTATTTGAAAACCCGATTATGGGGGCTGTGTTATGTAGGGCCAACTGGGGCATATTCTACATAGCCAAATAGTGACATCTTTTGACTGACTGTCCTATTATGTAAGCAACTTACTCAAGGCTGCCTAAGGTAACATGCTGCATAGTCAAACAAAATAGATCTTTGAATATTAACATTTTCTATTGATATATAGGGGGAATAATATTTGGGTGACTCAAGACCACAGTGGGTGGTTTTTCCAAGGAAAAGAATTTTATGTATTAAAAAAACTATTTTAGACCGACATAAGTCATGAATAGGAAAACCATTTCTATAATAATTTGGTGTAGGAATAATGGTTAAAATATATCAGAAAGGGGAATTCTTGATATCATATTGTGCAGTTTTAAGTCATGAAGTGAGGACATTAGTACTGTGCAGTTTTAATTCATGCAGTGAGGACACTAGTGCTGTGCAGTTTTAAGTCATGTACTTATGACATTGGGTGGTTTTAATTTATGGTCTTTAGCTCTGACCAAAAGAATAAAAAAACTCTCCCAATTTATTGATAATTTGTTTGGAAACATAATATAATATTTAGTTGTGGAAGGGAAAAATGAAAACTGTGCTTTGGGAATTTCTGGAACCGATGAATGATATGGGAAAAGGGGATAAAAGCATTAGAGGAAGTCTTTTCCAAGAACGAAGTTACCATTATATGACAAACCTGTTATGTGGGTTGTGTTACGTAGGGACAACTAGGGATTATTCTACAAGCCAAATAGTATAATATTTTGACTAATAGGCCTATTAATTATGAAAATTATGCAAGGACACCTAAGGGAACGACTTGCATAGTCAAACAAAATAACTCTAGGAAGTTCGACATTCTATTACTAAAAGCTGAAGAATGTTTATATAGATTTATATTTTCTGAAGCATAGTGTTTGGTTTACAGAGAAAAGTTACCTGAATATGTAAAGGGTATTTCCACCCAAGATGTCCTAATAATTGGAGTAATATGACTTTTATGAAGGTCTAACCCAAACGTAAGAGGCATCGTGTCTGTAGTTTTAGATCATACAACTAAGGAAAGAAATTGAAACAATATATAATATGTGGCCAATTGGTTTCAAGGTTATTTCATATTGTATAGAAAACATGGTGAGGGAAATGTGTAAACCATGGTCTTGAATACTTAAATATTGTTGGAAAGATAACAGGACAAGTATACTTGAATGACTATTTTAAAATTCAGATTCTTGTAATTTGTCTTCAGAGATTAAAGGGGTCAAAGATACTATAATCAAGAACTAAGTTACCCTTATTTGAAAAAACCCGTTATGGGGGCTGTATTACGTAGATACAACTAGGGAATATGATGCATATACAAATAGTGGATTCTTTTGATTGACACGCCTGTTATTTAGAAACCTTATGTAAGGGAACCTATGGGCACGTGTTGCATAGTCAGGAAAAAGAGCTCTCAGGTATTAGAAACTCTATCTCCAGAAACTGTAAGAAAGATTATGAGGATCTAAAAATATTCATGATTAAGAGTCATAAATATGGAAGGGGTTTATATCAAATTCATTCGGAAAATATTTGAACCAATATTGGAAATTTTTGTGATTTCCTTTACATAGATCCGACTCTTATGTAAAATAGTGTCTTTCATTGTTTCCTATGAACTGATATTATGATGTGCAATTTAATTTCATGCAACGAGGACATTATATTTTTCATTTTTAAGTCCTGTAGTGAAGTCATAATAATCCCATAACAAATTGAGACACCTTATTTATATAAAGAAGCCATTAACCCAATTTCTATGCCCACGTGAGCTATGCTTGATGTGAGAAACAACGAGCAGTAAGGGTTTGGTTTATAGTGAAAAGGTAACACAAGTGAATAATAGGGATTCTATATTTCCATGTGGTTTAATGTCATGCGGTAAAGAAAAAGATAAACTGATGTGAAAGGAAAAGACATAGTGTAACTGGGTTAAGGGATAAAACCCAAGTGTCACTGTATGTCTTCGATGGGGAAAGAATCAAGTCATACATAGTTATTAAAAAATTCCCTATGTATATTTTACTCTTATATAAGAAATAAAGGTTTTTTTATAATGTTTGGCCCCAATATTGAAGATCTAGGTGTCTCTAGGTATCTCATTGAAAAATGAGAATCAGGCCATACGTAGTTCTTGAAACAATCATTTCTCATGCCAATCGATATTGAATTGAAGAATGTGAACTTTTGAAACATTCTGAGAGAATGGTAAATCTTAAGACATAAAATGGTATAAAGACCAAATCGTATATCTTAAAGAAACACTGTGTATATATTTAATTCATATACAAGAGGAGAAAAGAAAAAAAGAAGATTATGTGATTGTGATAGGGCCCAAAATTGGATATTTAGGTGTTTCTATGTATCTCATTGGGAAATGAGAATCAATCCATACGTAGTTCTCAAAACAAGTTCTTTATGAAAATATTACTTAGACATAGGAAATAGAGAAACTCGTATACCATTAATAAGTAGTGATAATGTCAGTGATGTTTGCTTATGGAAGCTTCTAACGTCAAAATAGAGAAAACGCTAGTTTTACAAATGATGTCATGTAGTTTAAGGTCATGTTATGTGGCCTATGATGTTACACATTTTATCATCATGCGGCAAGGATGTTTATGGTTGTTATGCAATTTAATGTCTTGCAACTAGGACATTATACTATGCAGTTTCAATTCATGCAGTAAGGATATGGGGGTTGTGTAGTTTTTAGTCTTGCAGTAAGGACATTGTACTATGTAGTTTAATGTCTTGCAGTGAGAACGATATTTCACAACTACACAAATTATTTCTTCAAGAATATCACATTGGTTTGAGTTGTAATTGGATCTCCATCCATTTAGATTAAGGCATAAGATCTATTATAATAGACCATATGTATGTAATAAGGTCCTTACCACTTTGCCTCATGTTTTGGAGGTTTCTTTTTTGGTATAATTGGATTCCTAAGGACCAATAACAATTATCCTTGAAGAAATGAAGGGAGTAGAAACTTATTGTTAAAAGATCGTGAAATTCTATTCGGATAGACTTCTAGATGATGAAAAGTATGCAATCTTTTCTCATCTAATTGTTCCATCTCATTGAACAATTTCTGATACCTCTCATCTATAGACAACTGATCACTGATTGCAACTCTGAGTGAAGGTAACTACATTTCAATTGAAAAACCTACTTTAGTTCCATATACAAATGAAAAAGGATTTTCTGGTGTAACAGTATAGGTAGTTTTCTGATAAGCCCATAAAGCATAAAAAGTTTACCAGGCCATGATTTCTTATCGTTATCAACCATTTTATGGAGTATATTTCATTGGTTTTTATTGAAGTCCTCTATTTTTCCACTGGTCGCTGCATGATTGCGAGATGAATGGTTGGATTTGATATTATGTTTCTGATATAACTTTTTAACCTCTAAAGAACCAAAATTCGTGCCATTTCCCATCAAAATAGTATGAGGGACACCAAATCTGGTGATGATATTAGTTTCGACAAAACTAACAATGCTTTTGAATCAAACATCCTTGAGAGGTATTGCCTCAGCCCATTTAGAGAAGAAGTTAGTAGCAGTGAGAATATACTTGAACTACTTAGCCATGGCTAGAGGATAATGTCCTACTACATCCATATCCCATGTGGAAAATGGCCAAGAGTATTTAGTTGTACTTAGAAACTCTGGGGTTTGATGAATGAAGTTGTCATGAACATGGTAGGGATGTATTTTTTAGTGAAATTTGTACAATCCTTCATCATTGAAGGCCAAAAGTATCAAAGTCTTCGGATCAGATTAGAGAGTCTGTGGCCAGACTGGTGGGCACCACAAACTCTTGAATGTACTTCTTTCATGATAGTTGTAGTCTCTTATCCATCAATACATCTGAAGAGTATTCCATCAAATCCTCGCTTGTAGAGGGTCTTTTAGTGGTCTAGACTATCAAAAAGAGTAAAATTATCCGCACATCATCAGAGCTGTTCTTTTTCAGCCCTATCTGGTGGAAGTATCCCATTTTCAATATATTCAATGATGGATGTTCTTCATCCTATGGTATGACCATAGAATTTATAAATAGGGAAAATTTCATTAATTTCCTCTATTCTAGTATGAACAAAAGGTGATACCATATGACAATGGGATATGGTAATGACTATATCATCCTGATTTGGATCTGCCAAGGCTATAGATTCATTATCCAGTGCATCTGCTTGGGCATTTTTTTATCGCGGGACATAATAAAATGTCGACTCTGAGATAAATTCAACCATTAACACTCTGACGAAATCACACAAATGGATAACTATTCTTTTCTGATATAATATTCCCCATTGATTTGTTTGATTACTAATTTTGAATCACCTTTCACCATTTAATGATACATTTTCACCTGATGGGACAATTCTATACCTGTGATGAGAGCTTGATATTCTGCCTCATTATTGGTACCACCTTCTGATAACTAGAAGGAATAAGGAAATACTGCTTTTTCTAGGGAAATAAGGACAATTACTAACCCAACATTGTTTAGTTTAGGGTTTTCCATTATCTTTCTGTTGGAATTCTAGAAGCACCATCAAAATAAATTTCCAATGTTTGGGAATTACATTGAATAGAGAAGACCTCTTCATCTAGAAGTTCAGTATTAAACGATACATTTTCCATAGATAGATGCTCAGTATGGAAGTCATCCAGAGCTTGGCCTTTTATTGAATTTTGAGGCACAAACTAGATATCAAACTATTAGAAAATAAATGCACATCATTCCAGACACCCTATAATCATATGATGACTGGGGATAAATTTGAGTGGATTGTTTCAAGCTACCAATTGGTCCTCATGATGTGGCAGGTAGTGCCTCAATTTTTGAAATGCAATAATTAATTCTAGGAAGCACTTTTCAACACTTGAATATTGAGTTTCCACATCATGAATAGTTCTAAGGAGATAGTAAATGATATTTTCATTCCCAACATCATTATTTTGGGCGATCACTACTGGAAATATGACTTATACCAACAGTTTTGGCCAAACCGTTGGTATAGTTCATTAATTTGGACCTATGCCAATGGTTTTGGCCAAACCATTGGTATAGGTCCATTATAGAGACTCTATACCAAAGGTTTGGCTAAACCGTTGGTATATCCCCCCCCCCTAAAATCAAAGGACCACTACCAACGGTTCTCAAAACCGTTGGTATAGGTGCTTTTATTTTTTATCAAATCATCTTCTCAAGAGCCTTATATAAATCAAAATTTAAAATAATTATGATAATACATATATATATTAATGAAATTATGTTCAAAAAAGTAATGTTAGGTTAATGGTTAGGTCGTTCAATTATAAACTAGAGGTCCTGTGATCAAATCCCACTGATTTTTTTTAAAACACATATACCAACGGTTCTATGGAACCATTGGTATAGATTTTCATATTACATATAACAATGTTTTTAAAAACCATTGGTATAGGTCTATACCAACGGTTTTGCCAAAACCTTTGGTATAGACCTATCCTCACGGCTTACTAGGCCATGATCCTCCAAACCGTTGGTATAGGTTATTTTTCTAGTAGTGGAGGAAGGAACCTAGTGATCACTCTAAAGCTGTCACATAGAGAATAAGTGGTCTTCCTTCAATAGGTGACATTAACACTAGTGGACTGAAGAGATATTTCATTAGGGTATCAAATGCTTCTTGGCAGTCTTCAGTCCATTGGTAGGTGACTCCCTTCTTCATTAATCAAGTAAATGGACAACAATTACAAGCGAAATTGGTGATAAAGCGGCGAATATAGGCCAAGTGTCATTTGAGTCCTCTTAGTTTTTTCAAATTTTGTGGTGGTGACATACCAAGGATTGATTTTTTTCTCAGGATCAACTTCAATACCACGATCGCGTAAAATGAAGCCTAGGAACTTCCCTGAGGTTACCCCCGAAAGCACATTTCAAGGGGTTCATCTTCAAACTGTGTTGCCGAGGTTTATGGAATATGGTTTCAAAATCATCCAAGTGATTGTAACTTACTCTATATTTGACCACCAAATCATCCACATAAAATTAAAAGAAATACCTAATAAGGGTTTGAAAATATGGTTCATGTCGCGTAGGTAAGTTGCATCTGCATTCTATAATCCAAATGGAATTACACCATAGAAAAACACACCTTGAGGGGATCTGGTGGCTGTATATTCTTCATCCTCTGGGGCCATATGAATTTTATTATACCTAAATTATCCATCCATGAAGGAAAGATCATCATAGCTCGACATTGCATCAATTAGAAGCTCTGTAATCCAAACTAGAAAATCATCTTTAAGACAATGCCTATTAAGATCTATGAAATCAATTAAGACTCTAATTTTCCCATTTGTCTTTTTAACTGGGACAATATTGTCCAACCATTTGGGATACAAAACTTACCTGAAAAATTTAACCTTTATAATCTTATCAACTCAGCCTCAATTTTAGAGGCATGAGTTGGGTGTGTTCTTCTTGCTACCTGGTTGAATCCACGACGTTCTTCTAGAAAACCCAAATGATGGGCGGCTACATGAGGATTAAGACCTAGAATTTCTGTATAATTTTAAGAAAATATATCTTGATGTTTCTTTAGAAATTAAGTATACATCTCTTTCTCTTCAGAGGTTATGGACACACTAATTGGAGTGGGGCATGTATCTTCTTCTATAAAAAGATTTATTTCTCTAAGCTCATCCATAGTGGTAGAGACACCTTCCTCAAATATTAGATGAGCATCCTTGATATCTTCCTCTTCTTCTTCATTACATGTAACCTCTTCTATTTCAATTTTCATAGTGGATGATGAGGAAAAACTCTCATAGTTAGTGGAGAATCAATATTTAAACATCTTGAAAAAGAGGCCACCATATCTGACCCTACTAATGAATAAGGGTCTTACTGTGGTAATAAAGAGGTATTGATGGATAGATAATGAACATCTTTGAATTTATCTTTCATTTCTACAATCTCTTCTACTCTGGTTAACGAAGTAGTGGCTTGTTGTAATTTAGGTGATGAAATGAAAACATCTCCATTTAGGATATCATCATTTCTTGGTGAATCAATAGTTTCATCCATGTTGTTAGGCTCAATTGCTGTAATTGATATTATGGAAGTAACTATACAATTTCCCGGATTTGGGTTTACCTTTTCAATTTTATTGATGGGTAACACATAATTTGTTCTCAAATAAATAAATGGATTTTCTAGTATCTTTTCCAGTCCATTTGGAGCATTAACTGTGGTCATTTCCATTATTATAGAATTCGTTACTCTGGTGTGATAGAACTCTGAATCAATGTATTGAGATTCACACATTTTGAATGGAGCCTTGTCACCATACAATGTCCCAATTTGACCATTTAAATAGTACTTAAGACATTGGTGGTATGACGAAGGTGTGGCTGCATGTTGATGCAGCAAAGGCCTTACAAGACGAATATTTATGTTTGTGTCCGGATGAACAACCATGAAATCTGAATTAGACACAAGTTCTCCAAATTGAGTCTTGAGTGTAATCTCACATAGTGGTTATTGTTCTTTATTATCATAATCTTTCAACATTAATTTCAAAAGAGATAAATAAGATTCAGTCAGGCCCAGTTGACGATTTTTAAGAATAGGAATGAGGTTGACCCTAGAGACATTATCAATAAAGGCTCATCAGATGTCTACGTCATTGACCTTGCCAGAAAAATACAAGGGTCTAATATGCCCATGAACCAAATCATTTTTATATTCATCTATAAAAGATATTACTGCATGAAATTCTGCAGAATCGTTCTCAATATGGTAGAACTCAGTAGTAGAAACTTCAGTTTCAAACTCTTGAGGTCTTGACAAAGCCTCAATGAGTGCTTCTTGAAGATCATTTGACAGATTCAAAGTATCCAGAGTTAACAACTTGGCCAGAACATGGACCAATTGTTTCAAGACATCATACTTTTGGTCCAATGGTCTGCGTTTCCCAACATGAAGATGGGGTTTTGTATGTTCTTTTGATGTTGATGCTTCTGATATAGCCATATTCTGTGTCAGAGCAGAAGATGGAAATACTCAATGCTTTGGTAATATAGACTGACTAGTTCTATTCATTTGCTGAGAAGAAGACGGTGGGACTCCTAATCGATCTTCCAATATTATAGTGTCATAACCGAACCTATCTTTCATTGAATAAACTCATTGTTCCTATTGAACCTTCATATGGGCTCTTTTACATGTTTTTTCCACATATATGGTTTGAGTAGGGGTAGAGCTAAAATGGTGGTTTCTTGAATTCTAACGTCTTCCCCTGTATCCTTGACCTTCACCTCTTCCTCGTGTTCCCACATTAGGTACAAGGAATTCTGGACCATTATAATCTGAATCACCATTGGCATACAGACATGTTAAATGGATAACATTAACAGAACCAAAGATCAATTCATCATCTCACAAAGATTTTTTTTATTGGTTAATTCTGGTTGTGCCTTTTAGTGGGGGCGGTGCCCATGATTTTGAAAAAAAAGGCATAAAATATGTGATGGTCAAGGAAAACTTTGTCCTTGACATGAGATCATCTTCTTTTGACTTCTCCTTTTTCCTTATAATCACATTGATTTATTAAGGAATGACATTTGGATGAAGGTGATTTTGTTGTGGTAGGATTGGTAGAAGACACAATCGTTCGTTTCAACTGTGTTCATAAAATGGCATGAGTCCGATTGATCATTTTCCTTACCATACAATCATCATATTTCTACACATTTTTATTTTTGACCTCTTTCCATTTACCTTATTCCTCTAGATAAATAGTAGTAACACATGCTACATGAGATGATGAACTTTTCAGTTTTATTTGTCTAGAGTCTACTATCTTTTGCAGAAAGTCTTTGAAAAAAAAAACACTCCTGAATGGGGTGTCCCAACATCTGGTGAAAGGGATAATAATTCGAAATATCTTCATCTCTGTATTTATTTTGCTTCTTCGGTCTTGGAAACTGTACCAAATTTTTTTCTAAGACTGAGATCAAGTAACCTAAAACTTGTTCATTCTTGAAATAATAAACTTTATTCTTTAATTCCTCAAAATATTTCTTCCTTTGATCTCTTTGATCATCTTGACGTGGTGGTCATTGCTGATGATGCTCATGAGGCGAAGCACTTTGGTAGGATGAAGGTCTTGATGTAGAAGCAGGTATAAGTTCCTATTTTAGTGTTACTGTAGTAGTTTCTACCTTTCCTACCCTCCTTCTTGGTGCTGATGGAATTACATGAGTTTTAGCCTTAGTTTCTATAATAGAGTCTTATATCTATTGGGATAGTGATGTAAGGTCTCAAAACCATCCTTTGTATTTCATAGGTATCAATGGTGTGTGTAATTCATCATGCAGATTTTCCACACAAATTGGAAAAACTCTTCTTGAGGGAGTTCTAGACATAAAAAACATGTTAATCCTTTCCATCATTCAATGAAATCAGAAAATCATTCATTCCCCCTTTGTTTAAAATTGTTAAGATAAAAAACTATCGTCTTTGGTAACGTTGAGTTAAAATGAATAAGGAATTTCTAATGGAGGTCATTCCATCCTATAATTAATCGAGATTGTAGAAATTTATACCATACAAAAGTTGGTCCTTGTAATGACTACACAAAACACCTAATCTTAACTGCTTATTTTTGTTGATAAGTTCCCATCATGGGATCACTATGAGACACCAAATGAGTTAATTGTGGTTTTGGTTCTCCCAAACCATTAAAAACTAAGAATTTGGTATTCACAAAATTTTCTACGGTAGGAATTACATCCACCCATTCAGGCTAAGCTCTCTTTTCCAGCTGACCTGGTGCACCTCGTTCTTCCATAGCTTCCAATAGAACCGTTAATTCCTAAATTGTGGTCATAAGCATTTGGGGAACATCAGGATGAGCTATAACTTATGTAGGTATATAAATTGGAGATTTAGTTGGGGAAACGACTGGAAAAATTACTGATGGTGGTGCTGATATATTCCTAGGATAACCCATGGGAACAGACCTATCAGGATATGTTTGATCCTACCTTGATTGTGTACCTAGTGGAGGGAATTCATTATCCACATATTTAGTTGCTACAAATCCTATTTTATGATGAGCTCCTATAGGATTTGAATATTGAGGACCAGTCTGGGGAGTACTTCTAGAGGAAATGCTATTTTAAAGTAACTCTGTATTGAGTTTTTTCAATTCCTTCATTTCTTCTTCATGCTATGCAAATCTATCTTCAAGTGAAAGAGATTGACCTTCTCCGGTGGAAAAGTGAAATGTAATCTGACATTTTCCTTTCCCCTTGTTAGATGCCTTTTGGATAGGGGGAGTTGGTTATTTAAATGTATACCTAGATTTTGGATAATCCTATGATTTTGGTTGTGCACACCTTCTTCATTTGCCTCAGTGTGTACCGTATTATGGAGAATAACATCATCATCTGATTACCCTAAACTGGACTTATTTTTTGGAGGATCTTCTAAAAAGGTGATAATGTCATTTACTGATGTGTAATGCATCGATGGAATTATGTTAGTATTTCTGGGAGATCGTCTTACTTTATTCCATTCATTCTACATCTTTCTCTTATATGATGAATTCCCTGAAATTTTTTGGTGGACAGTAACCTGAAGGGAGTCCTCAGATAGTTCAATTTTATGCTTTCCTTATGGCTTCTACCCTAATCGGTAGAATACTGACTTTCTATAAGGAGGGGATTAAATTAGTGAAAAATCCCCTAGCCCTACAGGCTGAGGATGTTCCTTTTCCTATTGTTCCTATCTTTGGGCTTTGTTGAATGAACTTGAAGGTTGAATTAAATGAGCCCCCAGCTGTGCAAGTTGAGGTGATTTTTGAACTACTATGGATGACATTTGTGCAACAGCTCTTCTGATTTTTAGAATTTTGGTTTGGACAATAGCTGGATGCATTATTCAACAACCATTTAAATTGCCTCTTTTGGATGATCTCTATGCTATTTCAGACATTTCCATTTTTTGATTTCATACATCCTCTAAACATGATGCCCGATTATGATTCTTGGATGTTTGATGTAAAAGAAACTCAAAAAAAAAATTTCATTGGGCTTGATTCTGATGAGAACTGGTTGAGGGCTATTCTTGAGCGTACATCCGATTACATACAAAATCTATTTATTGTGGACGACCATGGGAAATAACATTTCATGAGACCACTTTTGGAAGACTATGCTGATTTTGGAGTGTAGTAAAATGCAATGCTCCATATGCACCCTGTCCTATAATATGAGAAATATATGGGGAATCATAAATTAACTGGCGTAGTCTCTTTAGAGAATTGAGTCATGCATGCTGAAGGGTTCTCTACTGTTTTTTAACCTTTGGATGTTGGGAAACTGAGAGAGAGGATAATTCATTTTGGTGTTCCAACCCTTCTATTACCTTTACTTGAATTTGATATTCATCATATGGTAATACTTTGGTTCTAAAATGACGAAGAGTTTTCTATAACATGAGACGGATGTCATGAATGAAATCTTCTGTCATCAATTCTTGAATGTTGTAAATAGAATTTCCCAAAGGCCAGCACATGATTGTAATTTCTCCTTTAGCTAATTGTTTCCTCATGTTTAAAACATCTTCATTATATTTTACTAGAGGTTTCTCCACTTGTTCTGACCAAATTTGATGCTCTATATTAGAAGAAAAAAGACTCAAGGGAGATTCTGAGAAAGACGGTTCCCTTAAGATGTCTTCTGGTTGAGAAAGTGTTTCACATGTAAATGACAAGGCATCAGACATGACCTTTCTTGTGTTTTCAAGTGACTCGAGATTAGAGGGCTTTCTCATCACTACATTTCAAATTATGGAATTGTATTGACAATGAGAAATACTAATGTAGAGAGTACTTTCACAATGAATTCCATTATGGGGAGGATCACCATGATGGATTACAGCAAGGGATTAATCTTCTTTCTCCTTGGTCTTCTAGCCACACAGAGGGTTTTCGTGTCTCTCATCCGGAGATAGGCACTCTGGATTGACTGAATTTTCATGAAACAAACCTTCATGGTAAAGTGTCTGATGAGTAACATTAGAATTTCAATTGCTAATCCCATAATTTGGTAATGAGAGAGTAGGATCTTGAGCTGCAACAGATAAATGTTTGAAGGCTTCAAGAACTCCGGCATTAAGAGGATCCAAATTGCAACATGACTCTTGATTTTCCAATAGTACATGGTGAGACTTCTTTTTTGATGTTCTATTATACTTAGTTGGGGCCACAAGCTGGGAAAAGTGGTTATCATGGGAAAGTGTATGTTCCTGCCATGGAGTGGTTACCGGAACAAACCAATTAACTCCAATGGGAAAGGGTGTATGTTTCCGATATTGTTGTTCATATGATATGGGGGATTATGCTCCATGACCCTCCTGGACAGATAGAGAAGTATAAATATGCTCCAAAATAGATTGCCGATGTATCATCCCATGTGTGGGGACAAATTTATGTGTCTGTCCCCCTGATATTGTTGAAGTAGTTGTTAAAATATCTTGGCGTGCTTCTAGAAATTGGGCAGGGATATGCGTCTCCCCTGTGACCATTGATAAGATGTGTTTGGTGACTTCAGTGGTCGGAACATGAATATATATCCTTTCCAAATCTAGAGTAGGTGTATGTGATTGTTCCTATATTCTTTTTCCTATCAATGGATATTGATAGTACTCATGCATGGGGGCAGAGAGTTGGTATTACCCCAAATTTGTCCTCGGAGCTTTCCGACTAAATTCTCCAGGTGCTACCAAATGAGTCTGTTGGAAGTCTTGATGAACATTGGCAGTTGTATGTGCCTGATGGCTATTTTTCATCGAGTATGGTTGATGGGATTCTTTCAATACTATTAGATGAGACTACTGACCAAATTGGTGATTGTAAATAGGAGTATATTCCGGTTTAGAAGTTGACAACACATTAGATTGGTGGGCTTCTTTAAATGAAGTCAAAAAAACCTACAACTAGCTGAAGACTTGCAAGCAGGTGTATGCCACTATTCATGTTACACCACTGGGTTTATCTTGTAGATTAGTGGGTTGTTTTCATACAAATATACTGAGCAGAAAAATTAGGTAGGACAGGTGTATGTGCCCGCTTGTTGTTTTCCATCAAGATAAATTTATGGACCTCTCCGAAGGAGGTAGAGGTGAGAACCTGCTCGTTATTGACTGGATGTTGTCCCATGCGGTTCGTCTTGCATTCCCAGGTCTGAGAGACCTATTCCAAACGTCCAAAGGAAACACCCTAATCATTTTGGGGGTACAATACCACACAATTCTAGAGGCAATTGCTGGTGGGGGTCCTCAGGAAGGACTCTGAAATTTTTGAATTGAGGCTTTCAATAACCTATTGATCTACCTCCCTATAGTACGGGAGGTATTGTTTATTGTGTTCTGGGGATAAGGACCTTAAATGGTTGGAAACAGTCATTGGCACTATTTTCTTTTAGATCTCTGGTCATCGTTGGCCAGATAATAGAAGATTGTTATTGACCTGGAGGGCTTCTCGAGAAGCCTCAAAAGTCTGGATTGTACCATACTATCTATATTCTTTTACCGACACATTAGAGACCCAGCATTGAAGAAACTGGGTTGGTGATGATGTCCTTCCTCTGGATGAAGATCCATCTTGAGCAGCGGACATGAAGCTCACAGATGTTGTCTTGTAGAAAACCATTTTTGGAATGAAGGGAATTATATGAACAAATATTGAAAGACAATAAAAAATTACATTAAAGAAACATATTTATATATTTATTAATGTGTGATTGATTCTTTTGTTTGTCCTTCCATTATCAATTGATAGAGGCCTAACATGTGGGTAACATTATTAACTTGGTTAAGGATTCACGTCAGATTCACCATTTTTGTTTCTTAGTTCCTTGAAACATGTGTTCTAGTTTTAAGAATCACTATTTCTGGGTGGTTTCCATTGGATTTATTTATGGAAGTAGAAAATTGCAACAGTTCTTTTCAAAAGGGGACCTTCTTTCCAAAGGAAGGTGTTCGTTATGTTAGAACTTTATGATATTTACGAAATTGCACTGGTCGAGAGGATGGGAGGTCTGACAAATCACACCCTTTTGGGGGGAATTATTGTCCACTTCAGGACTCTATTTGTAAATTTAAGATATTATCATGAATCCATATTAATTAACTAAGTATATCATAAGTATCCCTTGGAATTTACAATCACTTATTAACATGTGTAAAATATATAATCATCTGTGTGTATTCAAGGTTCTTCATTAATGGAAATATTTGTATGTATTTGAGGCTTTCCATTAATGGTATCCTCTAATATACTAATAAGAGATTCATTTTATCATTGTTGTGATGATACTGGTTTTTAAGCCACTCAGTGGGGCACTCTGTAATTTATTGTCATCCAGGGAGACGAAGGTTTGTTTTTATCTTGGGATTATGCCTGTAAAATGGGATACCTACGTATTTTTCTAAATGAAATCAAAACCCTCATAGTTTAGTTCCACTAAATAGGAAACATTATACCTTCTATGTTCATGTGATAAGGACCTCTAAGTGAAAGGTGTTTGGTCAAAACATAGTGTGGGATTTATGCTGATGCAACCCAAGGAACTCGTAAAGGATATGGGTTTCCAAGTGAAATCTAACCCTATTAGGAATATAGCCCAAGGAGAACAGGTTTTATCTGAATTATTGGGTTTGAACCTGAAGGAGGCTTCCTATGTATCCCATATAGAAAGGGAATCAAAGCCCATGTAGTTTTATATGTCTCATCGAAGAGTATAGTCCGTCGAGATAAATGAGTTTAGGCTTACTTTCTGAAAAGTATTCATTGATGATTTGGGGTTTAATTTGGGTCTTATTCCTAAGAAGGATTCCTAGATTAATTAAATTAGGGTTGGATTCCTAAAGAGGATTTATAGTGAGCTCGGGCCCTGAAAAAGGCTTCCTACGTATCTTGGTTAGAACAAGAATCATATTTCTCGAAGTTCACTGTACCATGGGTGATTGTGCACATGTTATAACCATGAAAAATCTCTACGCCCATGTGAGTCATTCTCAGGATGAGAAACAATATGATGTAAAATATTCAATGAAGGAACTCAAATTTTCAAATCAATAATCCTCCACTAATTTAAGAGTGTTCATCGACTGTGGAAGAGTGCGAGGTGACCCGGGAAGAGGGAAAGGTGACAAGCCTTCCCTCTATTCTCTTCATATTGGACAAGGGTTTAAATTGAAATAGGAAATGATTAAAATTAGGGTCTTACACTAGGATTTCTTCCCATGGTGACAAAGCACAATGGGAGAGGGAAATGGTTAAAAGACTCCCTGTGCCCATCTCCCTTTGGTCTTTGGCATCGAAGAAGAGAGGTGGAGCAATAATTCCACCTCCTACAAGAAAAGCTAGGGTCTTACGCCAAGATGGTGGCCCAAAAATTGATCCTAGTAGGGATGGGAGACTTATCATATTCTTTTGTGGAAAAGTTAGTGTGAGATGTACCTTCCCTACCAGAGACCTGAGGTTATGGGTCATCTCTTTGGGAAGGGAGAGGCCAGGACCCAACATTCCTCTAAACCGGGAACGTCCCAACACTATTTGTGGGAGAAAGAACCACGTGACTGTGGATATACAAAACCAAAAACACTCCTTGAATCCTAACACCATTGTGAATCAAATGTGGGAAACCTATCAATATGGAAATACAAACCCAAATAGAAGACACGCTAATGCGCCTTTCCCAATGGTTTGACAAGTCATGAGTTTTTGGTGGAGGCTTTAACATACTCCCTGTTAGATAAGTGAACCAAGAAAGAAGATACCCTTCCATGAATGGATTTTAAAAAGGGTACTTGAGTTGGTCTCATAGGTCACTCGCACAATTATTCCACGTAGGTACCCCATGTTGATGTACCGCGTAGGTATACTGCGTAGGTATGGCACGCAGGTATGCCGCGCAAGTATGAATGATGACTGAAGAATGTGTTTTACATATGATGACCAACCCTATGTAAAATTTGTAAAAATACTTTCAAAACATGAAATCCCGTTTAATTATTTATTCTCTCATGGTTTAGAGAGATATATAAGAAAATTTGTGAGATCTTGGTGAATGAGCTACGCACTGGAAGCTTTAGAGAGTCTTTTAACTTTTTAAGTACTAAAATGGGGAGCCCAAGGGCTCTATTTATAGGAACTGATGAGGCTTGGTTGAAGAGATATTGCTCACGAAGGTCCATTGTGCTGCTCTGCTGCGTAGGTACTCCATGTAGGGGCTCAAAAAATATTCTGGCACAAATCTCTACTATAGAGGTATTTCACATATATCCAATGGGTAGGCCTGCGAAGCTTCTTGGTCGCAAATCTATTTTGGAGTATTTTGACTTTCATATGAACTCTTCGAATCTTGTTCTGGGATTTGAAATATCTGGGGTTCTCTTCATAGTCTATTTGTTTTCTCAAGTGGTATAAACAAGGGTTTTAGGGTATTTAGGGGTTTTAATGGTTTTTAGGGTTTTAGTGTTTTTTATGGTGTTTAGTGTTTATATATTTTTTGTGGTTTTTACTATTTTAATGTTTTGATTATTTTCTAATGGTATTTAGGTTTATTTATGTTTTTAGGGATTTTCATGGATTTTTAGGATATTTATAGTATTGGGTTTTTAGGGTTTTTAAATGTTTTATGGTTTTATGGGGGTTTTTTTTGGTTTTTAGGGTTTTTTGAGTTTTATAGGGTTTTATGGGTAATTATTGTTTTTAAACATATTTAGAGATTTAAAGGGAATTTAGTGTTTAAAATGGTTTTTGGGTTTTTTTGGGTTTTTTTGGGTTTTTTGGGATTTGGGTTTTTAATGTTTTTTGGGTTTTTATGGTTTTTAGGGGTTCTAGTATCTTTAGTGTCTCTTTAAAGTTTTTATGGTTTTTATAATTTTTTAGGTTTTTTGGAGGTTTTAAGAGTTTCCAATTTTTTTTTCTTAGTGTTTTTCATAGTTTTTAGCGTTTTTATGTTTTTCAGGATTTTTAGTCATTTTCAGGGTTTTATGGTTAGTAGGGTTCTTATGAATTTTTAGGGTTTTTAGAGTTTTAAGGGTTTTTAGTGTTTTTAGGGTTTTAAAGGGTTTTAAACATTCTATGGTTTTTCTATTTTATGTTCTTTTAGTTTTTAGGGATTTTAGATTTTTAGAGTTTTTAATATTTTTAGCGGTTTAAAGGATTTTTATAGAATTTTGTAGTTTTTAAGGATTTTTTTTGTTTTTTTATTTCTTATGATTTATAGTGGTTTTCATGGGTTGTTTGGGTTTTTTTTAGTATTTAAATTTATTTTAGAGTTCTTGATAGTTTTTACGTTTATTAGAGGTTTTATGTATTTTTTTGGTTCTCATGTTTATTTAGGGTTTTGTTATATTCTGTGGTATTTTTAAAATTTTCTTGGATTTTATGGGGTTTTAGTGTTTTTATTTATTTGGATTGTTTTTATGGTTTTTAGGATTTTAGGGATTTTAATTCTTTTATCATTTTTAGGTTTTTAGGGGTTTTAAGTGTTTTTTTTATATTTTTAATGTCTTCTTAGGGGTTTTCATATTATTAATAGGTTTTTAAGTTTTTTATATATTTTTAGGGATTATTTATTATATTTTTAGGTTTTTAGGTTTCTTAAGTATTTTTTGGTTTTTATGGTTTTTATGGAATTAGTGGTTTTTTGGTTATTTTGGGTTTTTAGGGTTTTTCTAGAGTTTTTTTTGTTTTTTAAGGGTTTTTAGAACTTTTTTACTTTTTTAGGTTTTTGAAGGGTTTTCTAATGTTTTAGTGGGTTATAGTGTTTTTATTGGGTTATATGGTTTTTTAAGATTTTACAATTTTTATTGGTTTTTTTGTTTTTATGGTTTTTTGGTTTTTAGAAATTTTATGGTTTTAGGGATTTTAAGTGGTTTTAGATTTTTATGTTTTCCATAGGGGTTTTCAGGTTATTCATTTATTTTTATATTTTTAGGGATATTTGGTTATTTTTATGATTTTTATGGTTTTTTAGGTTTTTATGGCAAGGAAGGCTCGAGACCAGGCTAGCCTGGCCCCCCAAATTTTATTACAAGAAGAGAGAAAAAGAAAAGTGCTATAAGGAGGGGTTACATAACTGGGTGTGCAACTCACCCTTCATGTAAGATTCCACATGAAAAGAGAAAGAAGTCATGGAAACAAAGGACCACAATGAACTCCTCTTCACAATAGCCTGTTTGGAAAGATCATTCACAACCGCATTCACCTCCCGATTGGCATGTGTCACAGTTTGGTTCAGCCTTTGGAATAGGGTGAGGCACTCAATCCATTGAGGGAGGATCCTCCAGGGAACATACCTAGATCTGCTTCTAAGGGAATTCATTACAAGAATTGAATCAGATTTAAGCCATATAAATCTCTATCCAAAGCTGACAACATACTTAATCGCCTTCATCATAGCCCACATTTCAGCTTCAAGGGCACACCCATCACCAATGAAGTGATGGAAATATCCTTTCATGTAGCCCCGACAGGTGCGAAATATTCCACCACACCCAGCAGGACCTCGCGCACCTAGGGCCGCACCATCCACATTAACCTTAATCCAAGAGGGGAGTGGGGGATCCAATGGATGAACTTGGTAACCATTGTCTTTTTGGTCCTGCCAGAGATGCCGAGAAGACGAAGAATAATGAGTTCTCTAACATCATTCTCCATTGAGTAGTTATGGATGCAAGACGCCGCATAGACAGCCTTATGAATCATCACCACACCACCATGGATGGAGAGCCGCTTCTTGTGGAAGGAAACTACATTCCGAGCGGTCCAAATATAAGAGATGGTGGATGAAATAGTAACCATCAGGAGGTTGCGTACCTGTTCACTGTAATCCTAACTGTTCAAGTCACCCAGGAGCTCGAAGAGAGGCTGGTCCAGGCAAGCTGGGAGCCCAAAAATCTACTTTAAGTATCCCTAAAGTGCTGCACTAAATCTACATTGGAGAAAGGTGTGCTGAATAGTCTCTTTGGAACATAGGCGGAGAAAAAATATAGAGGTGAGGCTGTTCCCAGCTTTCTGCAACTGGTTTAGCATAGGCATCCAATTCTTCTTGAGTTTACAAAGATGTATATGGCTTGATGGAAGGATGAAATTCCTCTTAAATTTGGAGAGGCAAGCTAGGGGAGGGGATTCCCAAGTGCAATTGTACTGATAATAGTCCTTAGCATTATTCCTCCAAACAAGGTTGGGATTCCAGACCAAAATGTCAGAGTCACAAAAGGCATAATGCTGAATTTGAATAAAGGCTTCAGTTTGGAGGTGCGCCTCAAACTCTTCCAGTCGAGGAATGAGCGCCACGATGGACAAGCTCCTATGCCCTACATGAGGAGTCATGCATTTCTGAAGAGGTCCATCACGGTAGGGCATGGACCAAGCATTCAGATCTGTTTGCATTGAAACAATCCATTCTGAGTGAGAAATAATACCCTTGTATGAATCACGAACTGCTGGCCAAACAAAAGTGGGGAAGTAACCTGTATACTCATCATAATGTTGAAGCACAAACCCCTCCCGAGTAAAGACTAGGCCCCCACTCCTATGGTTAAGCTTCCCCTAAGTAAATTTAGCAAGGATAAAATCATTATATCTTCTGAGGTCATTGATTCCAAGCCCTCCCAACTCAATTGGTTTGGTACAGTCCCTCCAGGCCACCATAACCGATTTCCTTACACTAATGCATCCCATCCAGGTAAAGTTCCCGATCTTTGACAGAATGTGTTTACGAAGGTTAACCGGCCATCTGTAGATAGATAATTATATGTGAACATAGAAGTGATAACCGAGTTGATAAGGCAGACCCTTCCAGCTTGTGATAGGCACTTCTTTTTCCATTTTCCTAGATGTTGATTAATTCTAGTGGCAATTCTCTCAAGGTGGAAACGCTTGACTCATCCCCATAAAATAGGGACACCTAGGTAATCATAAGGAAGTGACCCTCTCTTGACCTCAAGGAACCTTGTAATGGAAATCTGATGGGGCTGAGAGTATTTAAATGTTTTATAGGGTTTAAAGGTTATTTATATGTTTTAGTAGTATTCTAGGGTTTTATGGTTATATGGGATTTTAAGGTTTTTAGAATATTTAGGGTTTTTAGGGATTCTAGGGGTTTTAAGCATTTTTTAGGTTTTTAGGGGTTTTAAATATTTTTACGGTTTTAATTTATTATTACTATTTTTAGGGTTTTTGGGTATTTTGTCGATTTTAATGATTTTTGGGTTTTTAGGGAATTTCGTGGTTTTAGGTTTTTTATGTTTTTTGGGGTTTAGGGTTTTTTTGATTTTTTTGGGTTTTAATTGTTTTTAGAGTTTTGTAATGCTTTTATGTCTTTAAATTTTTTAGGGTTTTTTTGTTTTTTTAAAGGTTTTATGGGGTTTTCAGTGTTTTTATTTTTATTTATTGGTTTTAATAATTTTTTAGGTTTTTAGGTTTTCATATGGGTTTTAAAAGTTTTTTGTGGTTTTTAAACATTTAGATATGTTTAAGGATTATTTTGGATTTTTAGGATTTTTATAGCTTTTAGGGATTTGAGGATTTTAAGGGTTTTTAATGGTTTTAGGGGTTTTATGGTTTTTTGTTGTTATAGGTTTTTTAGCCTTTTAAGGTATTTAAGGTTTCTTATTTATTATTATTTTTTTTATAAGTTTAGAGTATTTTTAGATTTTTTAGTGCTTTTAAAGGTTTTATGTTTTTTTTGGGTTTAAATTTTAGCGGTTGTAACGGTTTTTATGGGGTTTATGGTTATTAATTCTTTTTAGGGTTTTTTAGGGTTTCATAATTTCTTAGGTTTCTTGGGGTTTTATGTTTTTTTATTTTGTTTAAGTTTTTCTAAGGGATATTGATGGTTCTAGGGTTTTTTACATTTTCAGGGCTTTTTATGGATTGCTAGGGGTTTATGGTTTTTATGGTTTTAGGTATTTTGAGGGTTTTTTGGCGTTTTTTGTTTTTTTGGGGGGTTTTTTTGGATTTTTTCATTTTTTGGTTTTTAGGGGTTTTAGTTATTTTTAGATTTCAATATTTTTCATCTGTTTTTTCCAGGTGTTTTTTTACTTTTATGTTTTTGGTGATTTCTTAGTATTTTTATGAATCATATGGTTTTTATCGTGTTTTGGTTTTTTAGGTTTTTTTTGGGTTTTTATGGGTTTTATGATTTATTGGGTTTTATGGGTTTTTTGAGTTTTTATAGTTTTTAATGTTTTTTAGAACTTTTTAATGTTTTTAGTGGTTTAAAGGGTGTTTAGAGTTTTTAATGTGTTTTCAGGGTTTTTGTATATTTTTAGGGGTTCTAGGGGATATTTATTTTTAGAGTTTTTAGTGTTTTGTGTTGTACATGTGTTTTAAGTGTTTTTTTAAATTTTATTGTTATATTTGGTTTTTAGGGGTTTTCTATATTTTTATGGTTTTTATGGTTTTTTTTATTTTTGGGATTAAAAGGGGTGTTTTGGTTTTTAGGGTTTTTATGGTATTTATGGATTTTTTTGGTCTTTTTGGGTTTTTTATTTTTAGGTTTTTTAAGGTTATTTATACTATTTTATCTTTTTTAGGGGTTCAATGTTTTTATAGGTTTTAGTAATTTTTCGGATTTTATGGGGATTTAAGGTCTTTTAAGGTTATAGTAGTTTTTATTATTTTTAATTTTTTAGGGGTATTGAGTTTTTTATATTTTTATAGATTTTTTGGGGTTTCAATGTTTTTAAGGGATTTTATATTTTTAGAAATTTTTGGAATTTTTTATGATTTTAATTGTTTTTATGGGTTTTAGGTTTTTTAGGGATTTTTATGGTGTTTATGGTTTTTTCTATTTTTTTATTGTTTCTTGAGTTTTTATGATTTTATTTATTATGGATTTTATGTTTCTCATATATTTTCAACATTTTTTAAAGGGTTTTTAGATTTTTATCTGGGTGTTTATAGATTTTATGGACTTTTAGTGGTTTTAGGGATTTAATGGTTTTTAAGGTTTTTAGGTTTTATAGTTTTTAGGGTTTTTATAGGTTTTTAGTGTTTTTTGGGTTTTCTTCATTTTTAGGTTTTTAGGGGTTTTATGTATTTTTTGTATTTAAAGAATTTCTAGTGTTTTTCAGGGTTATAGTGGTTTTTAATTTTTTTATTGATTTTTAGGGTTTTTTTTTGTGTTTAGGGTTTTTGGAAATATGAGGGGTTTATGGATTTTATGGTTTGGGGGGTTGAGTTTTTATGGGTTTTCAAGTTTTTTAGAATTTTTTATGTTTATAGGGGTTTTATGTGTTTTTTTTGGGTTTTAATATTTTCTTTTGGGTTTTCAAAGGCTATAGGGTTTTTTACATTTTTTAAAAATTTTATGGATTTTTTAATATTATTATTATTTGTTATGTTTTTTTGGATTTAAAGGGGGTTTTGATGTTTTTTTTAATTTTTTTTTTCAGTTTTCTAGTTTTTTTTAACCTTTTATGGTTTTATGGTATTTAGATTTTTTAACGTTTTCAGGTTTAATGTTTTTTAGAGTGTTTCATGGGTTTTTAGGTTTTTAAGGGGTTTTATGGTTTTATGGTTTTATGGGTTTTTATAATTTTTATGGATTTTAGGTTTTTTTTCAATTTTAGGAATTTTTATAGATCTTTAGTATTATTATTTTTTTTTGGATTTTCATGGATTATAAGGGGGCATTGGGGTGTTTTATGTTTTTATCTTTTTTTTCAGTTTTTTAGTTTTGTGATTTTTTTTGATTTTATGGTCTTTATATTTTTAACCTTTTTATGTTTAAAGTGTTTTTAGAGTGTTTAGTAGGTTTTTAGGTTATTATGGGGTTTTAGGGTTTTTATGGGTTTAAGGGTTTTTTTTAATTTTTATGGGTTTTAGGGGTTTTTAAGGGTTTCTAGGGTTGTTTGCGTTTTAAGGTTTTTTGGGGTTTATGTTTTTTTGGGTTTTCTGTTTTTCTTTTGGACTTTTAGGGGTTTTAGGGGTTTTTTTGGATTTATGATGTTAAGATTTATTTTTGGTTTTTATGTTTTTTGGGTTTTAAAGGGTTTTTAGAGTTTTGTAATGTTTTTAAGGGTTTAATTTTTTTTAGAGTTTTTAGTGTTTGTTGGGTTTTTTTAAATATTTTAGGGTTTTTATGGTTTTCAGGGGTTTTAGGGACATTTATTGTTTTTAGAATTCATAGGATTTTAGTAGATTATAATTTTTTAAGGATTTAAGGTTTTCTTAGGGGTTTTCATTCTTTTTAGAGTTTTTATGTTTTTATATATTTTTAGGGACTTTTAGGATTTTTATGGTTGATAGGGGTTTAGGGATTTTGAGTGTTTTTAGGGGTTTAATGGTTTTTTATAAGTTTTATCATTTTTAGTATTTTAGGGATTTTTAATGTTTTTAGGTATGTATGGTTTTCTTAGGGGTTTTCATTGGTTTAAGAGGTTTTTTAGTGTTTGAAGGATTTTAAGGATTTTTTAGGTTTTTGGGTATTTTTAGTGATTTTGTGAGTTTTTATAGTTTTTTATTGTTTTAATGGATTTTTGGGGTATTAGGTTTTTTCTAAGTTTTTTATTATTTTAAATTATTTTTAACGGTTTATAATATTTTTATAGATTTAAAGGTGTTTTAGTGGGTTTTTAGGGTTTTGCAGGTTTTTATGGGTTTTAGCAGTTTTTTTTGTCTTTAGGGGTTTTTTTCATATTTTTCAAGTTTTTCCGTTTTTTATGTTTAAAGGGGATTAAGTGTTTTTATATTTTTATGTTTTCATTAGGGGTTTTCTTGGTTTTATTATTTTTATGTTAGGAATTATAACGATTTTTTATGATTTTTATTTGTTTTTAAGTATTTAGATATTTTGAGGGATTTATGGGTATTGAAGGGTTTTTATGGGGTTTTTTGTGTTTTTTGAGATTTTGGGTGTTTAATGGGTTTAGAGTTTTTTTAACATTTCTAGGGGTTTAAATGGTTTTGTGATTTTTCAGTGTGTTTTTGGGTTTTATGGGAGTTTACTGGGTTTTTAGTTTTTTTAGGGGATTCTGGTTTTTTAGAGTTTTAGGGTTCATAAGGTTTTCAATGTTTTTTATGTTTTTATGGGTTTTAACTATTTTTACGATTTTATGGTTTTTAATGTTATTATGGTTTTGTTATGTTTTTATTTTTTTTGCATTTGTTTTTGTATTTTATAGGTTCATAGAATTTTTAGGAAATTTTAGTGCTTTTAAGATTTATATGGGTTTTGTGGTTTTTATGGATTCTTGGGATTTTATTGTTCTTTTAAAAAAAATTAGGGTTTTATTATTTTTTTGAAATTTTTAGGTGAGTTAAGTGTTTTTAGAATTGTAGTGGGATTTTAGATTTATTATTTCATTTTTCATTTTTAAAATTATTTAGAGTGCTTTTTGGTTTTTAGGATTTTTGGGGTTTTTAGGGCTCATTTGATATTTTTCATTTTTTGGGTATTTAGAATTTTTATGTTTTTTTGGTGTACATTTTTTATAAGGATTTTCAAGTTTTTTAGGGATGTTTATATTTTTTTGTAATTTTTATGATTTTTTAGGAATTTTATGGTTTTTAGGGTTTTTTTGGATTTTAAGTATTTTATAATTTTATGGGGTTCTAGTTTTTTAGGTTTTTGAGGATTTCTATTTTTTAATATATTTATGGGATTAATAGGGTTTTATATTTTTTAGTGCTTCTGAGGTTTTATCAGTTTTTAGGATTTTTATGGATTTTTGGGGTTTTTAATAATTTTCATGATATTTATAGTTTTTTTGGTTTTTACGGCTTTTAGATTTTTTATGGGTGTTAAGTGTTTTTTGATTTTGAAGATTCATTAGCTAATTTTAATGTTATTAGAGTTGATTACGATTTTATAAATTTTGAGGATTTATATTATTTTTTAGGATTTTAGGGATTTTGATGGGTTGTATGGATTTGAGTGTTTTTACGACACTTTTTAGTGTTTTTTCATTTTTTAGGTTATTTAATTTTTTTAATGATATATAAAATTTTCATAGTTTTATATAATTTTTTGTCTTTTGTGGTTTTTATGTGTTTTGTGGTTTCTTATGGTTTTTTGGTGTTATATGGTCATTATGGTTTTTTGGATTTTTTATGGTATTTAGGAATTTTTAGTTTTTTAGGGGTTTTAAGGAATTTTAATTATTTTATAGTTCTCTTACAGTGTTTTCATGGTTTTTATTATTTTCTAGTTTTTTTGTATTTTTATTATTTTTTAAGATTTTTTGGTTTTTTGGGTTTGAATGAATTTTGAAAGGTTTTGTTGGGGTTTTATGGATTTTATGGATTTTTTTGTTTTAGGGGTTTTTTTAGTTTTTAAGGTTTTTAAGGTGTTTTAGTGTTTTTATAAATTTTACTTGTTTAAAGAGTTTTTATAGTTTTAAGGGTTTTTTGTGTTTTTAGGATTTTTAAGGTTTTAGGGGTTTATGGTTTTTTGGGATTTTAGTGTTTTAAAGCTTTTTAGTTTTTTAGAAATTTTAATTGTTTGATATTTTTAATTTTTTATTATTGTTTTTAGTGTTTTTAGGGTTTTATGCATATTTAGGGATCTCTATGGATTTTTTTTGGTTTTAATGGTATTTAGGGGTTTTAAATGTTTTTAGGTTTTTATGGTTTTCTGATGAGTTGTCAAGGTTGTTAGGTTTTTTACATTTTTTTGGTATTTTTATGTATTTTTATGTTTTTTATGGTTTTTAGGAGTTTTAGTGAATTTGAGGGGTTTTAAGGTTTTTATGGTTTTTATTGTATATATGGATTTTTAGATGGTTTTTTGATTTTTAGGGGGTTTAAGGATTTTTAGAGTTTTAAATATTTTTAGATGTTTAAGTTGTTTTTAGAGTCTTTATTGGGATTTTAGGGTATTCAATGGTTTAATGGTTTTAAATATTTTTAGGGGTTTATGGTTTTTTGGAATTTTTTTTTGTTTTTAAGGGTCTTTTGTGTTTTTATCATTTTTACTATTTTAGGGCGTTTAAGTGTTTTTATGTTTTAATGGATTTCTTATCAATTTTCTTTGTTTTAGGGTTTTTTACAATTTTAGATATATTTTAGAATTTTTTTGGATCTTTACGGCCTTTAGGGACCTTTGAGATTTTGGGGGTTTTTATGGCTTTTTGGTTGTTTTGGGATTTTTTTGAGTTTTTAGCGTCTTTAATAATTTTTAGACACTTATTACATTTTTAGGGGTTTAAAGGGTTTTTATTGTTTTTAGTATATTTTAGGGATTTTATGGTTTTTATGGATTTAGGGGTTTTTTGGTTTTTTGGAGTTTTATGGTTTTTAGAGTTTTTATGTATTTATTGGTTTTAATTGTTTTAGGTTCTTATGTTTTTCTTATGATTTTTCATATTTTTAAGGGGTTTTAATTTTTAGGGATATTTAGGGTTTTTAATCATTTTTATGTATTTTTTTGTTTTTAGGGATTTCGATGTTTTTTAGAATTGTAATTGGTTTTTTATGTTTTTAGGGTTTTTGGAGGAATTTAGGGTTCCTAATGATTTTAGTGTTTTTAAATTATTAAGTGGTTTAAAGGGTTTTTAGATTTTTTAATGGGGTTTAAGTTTTTTTAAGGGGTTCATGGGTTTTTACCGTTATTTAGGTTTATAGGGTTTTTAAATATTTTTAAGATTTTAATTTGTTCTTACTATTTTTAGGGTTTTTAAGGTTTCTTTAATTTTTAGGGTATTTAGGACTTATTTGGATTTTAATGATTTTTTTGGGGTTTTAGGGATTTTCATGGTTTTAGGGTTTTTATGTTTTTTTGGGGGTTTTAGGGTTTTTATGTTTTTTTTGGGGTTTTTGGGTTTTTTTTATTTTTGTGGGTTTTAATTGTTTTTTAGAGTTTGGTAATGATTTTTGAACTTATAATGTTTTAGGGTTTTCTTTTTTTATTTTGATTTTTAAGGTTTTTTTGGTTTTTTAGGGTTTTTAATGTTTTTGGGGTTTTAATAATTTTTTAGATTTTTAGGTTTTCTTATGGGTTTTAAAAAGTTTTTGGTGGTTTTTAAACTTTTATATATGTTTAAGGATTATTTTGTATTTTTAGGATTTTTATAGCTTTTTGGGATTTTGAGGATTTTATGGGTTTTTAAAGGTTTTAGGGGTTTTATGTTTTTTTGTTGTTATAGGTTTTTTTAGCATTTTTGATTCTTTATGGTTTCTTATTGATTACTATTGTTTTTAGGAGTTTAGAGGATTTTTAGTTTTTTAGTGATTTTAAGGGTTTTATTGGGTTTTACGGGATTAATTTTTTTGGGGTATTAATGGATTTTATGGGTATTATGGTTATTAATTCCTTTTAGGGGTTTCCAGGGTTTGATAATTTCTTAGGTTTCTAGGGGTTTTAGTTTTTTTATTTTGTTTATGTTTTTCTAAGGGATATTGATGGTTCTTGGATTTTTTACATTTTTGAGGGATTTTTATGGATTTCTAGGGTTTTATGGTTTTTAATGTTTTAGGTATTTTGAGGGTTTCTTGAATTTTTTTTGTTTTTTTGGGGTTTTTAGGATTTTTTAAATTTTTTGTTTTTTAGGGAATTTAGGTATTTTTAGATTTCTCTGGTTTTCATCAGTTTTTTTCATCTGTTTTTTTTCATTTTTATGTTTTTGGTTATTTCTTGGTATTTTTAGGAATCTTATGGGTTTTACCGTGTTTTGGTTTTTTTGGGTATTTAGGGGTTTTATGATTTATATGGTTTTGGGGGTTTTTTTGAGTTTTTAGAGTTTTTAATGTATTTTATATCCTTTTAATGTTTTTAGTGGTTTAAAGGGTTTTTTGAGTTTTTAATGGGTTTTTAGGGTTTTTGTAGATTTTTAGGGGCTTTAGGGGATATTTATTTTTAGGGTTTTTAGTGTTTTGTGTTGTACATGTGTTTTAAGTGTTTTTTTAAATTTTATTGTTATCTTTGGTTTTTTAGGGGTTTTCTAAATTTTTATGGTTTATATGGTTTTTGTATTTTTGGGATTATGAGGGGGTTTTTTGGTTTTTAGGGTTTCTATGGTATTTATGGTTTTTTTTTTGGATTTTTACGGGTTTTTTATTTTTAGGATTTTTAAGGCTCTTTATATTTTTTTTATCTTTTTTAGGGGTTCAATGTTTTTTAGAGTTTTTAGTAATTTTTGGGATTTTATGGGGATTTATGGTCTTTTAATGTTTTAGTAGTTTTTATTATTTTTAATTTTTAAGGGTATTGAGTTTTTTTAAGTTTTTATGTTTTTTTGGGGTTTCAATGTTTTTAGGGGATTTTATATTTTTAGGGATTTTAGGAATTGTTTATAATTTTAATTGGTTTTAGGGTTTTATGTTTTTATGTATTTTACGGTTTTTATGGTTTTTTATATTTTCAGTGTTTTGACAGTTTCTTATGTTATTAAGATTTTATTTATTATTGATTTTATGTTTCTCAGATATTTGTATCATTTTTTTGTTTTTAAAGTGTTTTTATATTTTTATATGGGTGTTTATAGATTTAATGGACTTTCAGTGGTTTTAGGGATTTAATGGTTTTTAGGGTTTTTATAGGTTTTTAGTGTTTTTTTGGGTTTTCTTCATTTTTAGGTTTTTAGTGGTTTTTTGTATTTTTTTTGTATTTAAGGATTTTCTAGTGTTTTTTAGGGTTATAGTGGTTTTTATGTTTTGAGTGATTTTTATGGTTTTTATTATTTTTTTGGATTTACGGTTTTTTGAAATTTGAGGGGTTTTGGGTTTTTATGGTTTTTTTTGGGGGGGGGGGGTTAGAGTTTTTATGGGATTTCAAGATTTTTAGAATTTTTAATGTTTATATGGGTTTTATGTGTTTTTTTGGGTTTAAATATTTTCTTTTTGGTTTTCAGAGGTTATAGGTTTGTTTAAATTTTTAATATTTTTATGGATTTTTAGGATTATTATTGTTTTTTATGATTTTTTAGGATATCAAGGGGGTTTTAGGTGTTTTTTGTTTTTAATTGTTTTTTCGGTTTTACAGTTTTTTGAAATTTTTAGGGTTTTATGGTATTTAGAATTCTTAACCTTTTCGGGTTTAAAGTTCATTAGAGTGCTTAGTTGGTTTTTAGGTTTCTATGCGGTATTAGGGATTTATTGTTTTATGGGTTTTTATAATTTTTATGGATTATAGGGGATTTTACATTTTTAGGGAATTTTCAAGATTTTTAGGATTATTATTGTTTTTTTTGGTTTTTTTATGGATTAAAAGGGGGCTTTGGGGGGTTTTATGTTTTTATTTGTTTTTCAGTCTTTTAGTTTTGTGAAATTTTTATGATTTTATGGTCTTTAGATTTTTAAACTTTTTGGGTTTAATTTGTTTTTAGAGTTTTTAGTAGGTTTTTAGGTTTTATAAGGTTTGAGGGTTTTTATGGGTTTATGGGTTTTTATAATTTTTATGGGTTTTAGGGGTTTTAAAGGGTTTCTAGGGTGGTTTGCGTTCTTAGGTTTTTAAGGGGTTTATGTTTTTTAGGGTTTTATGTTTTTCTTTTGAGTTTTTAGGGGTTTTTTGGGTTTTTTGTTTTTAGGATGTTAAGATTTCTTTTTGGGTTAAATGTTTCTTAGGGTTTTAAAGCGTTTTTAGAGTTTTGTAATGTTTTTAGGGGTTTAATGTGTTTTTAGAGTTTTTAGTCTTTGTAGGGTTATTTTAATAGTTTACGGTTTTTATGGTTTTTAGGGGTTTTAGGGACTTGTATGGTTTTAAACATTCTAAGTATTTTAGTAGTTTAAAATGTTTTAAGTTTTTAAGTTTTTCTTAGGGTTTTCATGCTTTTTTACATTTTTTATATTTTTATGTATTTTTAGGGATTTTTAGGATTTTTATGGTTTATATGGGTTTTGGGATTTTTAGTGTTTTTACGGGTTTCATGGTTTTTTAAATGTTTTAACATATTTAGTATTTTAGGGATTTTAAATGTTTTTAGGTGTGTATGGTTTTCTTAGGGGTTTTCAGGGGTTTAAGGTGTTTTTTAGTGTTTAAAATATTTTAAGTATTTTTTAGGTTTTTTATGTATTTTTAGTGATTTTTTTGGGTTTTTATAGTTTTTATAGTTTTAATGGGATTTTGGAGTATTAGGTTTTTTCAATGTTTTTTATTATTTTAAACTTTTTTTAGAGGTTTTTAATATTTTTTTTGGTTTAAAGGTGTTTTAGTGGGTTTTTAGGGTTTTTCAGGTTTTTATGGGTTTTAGTAGATTTTATGGTCTTTAGGGGGTTTTTTCATATTTTTCATGTTTTTCCAAATTTTATGTTTTTAGGGGATTAAGTGTTTTTATATTTTTATTTTTTTATTAGGGGTTTTTAGGGTTTTATGGTTTTTATGTTCTTAGGAATTAGAAGTTTTTTTATGTTTTTTATGTGTTTTTGAGTACTAAGAAATTTTGTGGGATTTTTGGGTATAAAAGGGTTTTTATGGGGTTTTTAGGGTTTTTTGAGATTTTGTGTGTTTAATGGTTTTAGAGTTTTTTTAAAATTTATAAGGGTTTAAAAGGTTTTTTGAGTTCTCAGTGTGTTTTTGTGTTTTATGGGATTTTACTGGGTTTTTAATTTTTTTAGGAGTTTTATGGTTTTTATTGGATTCAGGTTTTTTGGATTTTTTGGGTTCTTAAGGTTTTCAACGTTTTTTATGTTTTTATGGGTTTTAACTATTTTAGGATTTTTATGGTTTTTTAATGTTTTTATGGTTTTGTTTTGTTTTTAGGATTTTTTGCATATTTTTTGGATCTTATGGGTTCTTAGGGATTTTATGAATTTTCAGTGCTTTTAAGGTTTTTATGGAATCTTTGGTTTTTATTGTTCTTTTGAGATTTTTTATGGTTTTTATATTTTTTGGAAATTTTTAGGGGAATTAAGGGTTTTTAAAATTTTAGTGGTTTTTTTGGTTCATTATTTTATTTTGTGGATTTTAAAATTTTTTACTGTGCTTTTTGGTTTTTAGGGTTTTAGGGGTTTTAGGGCTCATTAGATTTTTTTCATTTTTTGGGTTTTTTGAATTTTTATGTTTTTTTGGTGTACAGTTTTCTTAATGGTTTTCAAGGTTCATAGGGATGTTTATATTTTTTTTTGTATTTTTTAGGAATTTTTTAGTTTTTTTATGGTTTTTAGGGTTCTTATGGATTTTGAGTATATTATAATTTTATAATGTTTTAGTTTTTTAGGGTTTTAAGGATTTATAAAAAAAATTAATGTATTTATGGGATTAATAGGGTTTTATATTTTTTAGTGCTTTGAGGTTTTTTCATTTTTTTTGGGTTTTTAAAGTTTTTAGGGTATTTAATGATTTTCTTGATATTTATAGTTTTTCTGCTTTTTCTGGGTTTTATATTTTTTATGGGTGTTAAGTGTTTTTTGTTTTTGAAGGTTTCTTAGATGATTTAAATGTTATTATTGTTGATTATAATTTTATATATTTTTAAAATTTTATTATTTTTTAGGTTTTTAGGGATTTTGATGGGTTTTATGGATTTGAGTGTTTTTACGACAATTTTTAGTTTTTTTTTTGATTTTTTTAGGTTATTTAATTTTTTTAATGATATATAAAATTATCAGGATTTTAGAGAATTTTTTGTTTTTTTTTTGGTTTTTTATGGTTTTTTGCAATTTTTAGGTTTTTAGGGGTTTAACAAATTTTTATGATTTTATGGTTCTCTTACGTGGTTTTCATGGTTTTTATTATTTTCTAGTTTTTTTTTTATTTTAATTATTTTTTTCATTTTTAGGGTTTTTGGGTTTGTATGAATTTCGGGAGTTTTTGTTGGGGTTTTATATGTTTTATGGATTTTTTTTTTGTTTTAGGGGTTCTTTTAGTTTTTATGTTTTTTAAGGTGTTTTAGTGTTTTTAACAATTTTACTACTTTAAAGAGTTTTTATATTTTAAGGATTTTTTGTGTTTTTAGGATTTTTAAGGTTTTAGGGGTTTATGTATTTTTGGGTTTTTAGTGTTTTGCAGCTTTTTAGTTTTTTAGGAATATTAATTGTTTGTTATTTTTAATTTTTTATTATGGTTTTTAGTGTTCTTAGGGTTTTATGCATATTTAGGGATCTCTATGGATATTTTTATTGTTTTAATGGTATTTATGGGTTTTAAGTGTTTTTAAGGTTTTATGGATTTCTGAAGAGTTTTCAAGGTTGTTAGGTTTTTTACATTTTTTGTTATTTTTATGTATTTTTATTTTTTTATGGTTTTATGGAGTTTTAGTGATTTTGAGGGTTTTTAAGGTTTTTATTGATTATTTGGATTTTTAGATGGTTTTTTTATTTTTTAGGGGGTTTAAGGATTTTTAGATTTTTAAATGTTTTTAGGTGTTTAAGGTGTTTTCAGAGTCTTTAATGGGATTTAAGATTATTCATGGGTTTAATGGTTTTAAATATTTTTAGGGGTTTATCGTTTTTAGGGTTTTTTTTAAGGGTCTTTTGTGTTTTTAGCATTTTTAGTATTTTATGGGTTTTAAGTGTCTTTATGTTTTAAAGGATTTCTTAGTAATTTTCTTTTTTTAGGGTTTTTTTAAATTTTAGATATTTTTTAAGATTTTGTTGGGTTTTTATGGCTTTTAGGGAATATTGGTATTTTGATGGTTTTTATGGATTTTTTGGAGTTTAGGGATTTTTTTGTGTTTTTAGTGCATTTATTATTTTTTTGACACCTTTTAATTTATTAGGGGTTTTAGTGGTTTTTATAGTTTTTAGTAGATTTTAGGGTTTTTATGGTTTTTATCGATTTTAGGGGTTTTATGGTTTTCAGGGGTTTTATGGTTTTTAGAGTTTTTATGTATTTATTGGTTTTAAGTGTTTTAGTTTCTTATGTTTTTCTTGTGATTTTTAATCTTTTTAAGGGGTTTTACTTTTTTAGGGATATTTAGGTTTTTTTAATCATTTTTATGGATTTTTTGTTTTTAGGGATTTTGAGGTTTTTTAGATTTGTAATTGGTTTTTTATGTTTTTAGGGGTTTTGGTGGTTGTTATGGTTCCTAATGATTTTAGTGTTTTTAAAATATTAAGGGGTTTAAAGGGTTTCTAGATTTTTTAATGGGGTTTAAGTGTTTTTATGGGGTTTAGGGTTTTTATGATTTTAGGGGTTTTTATTATTTTTATGGTTTTAGTGCTTTTTAGGGGATTTCATGGTTTTTGGGGTTTTTGGGGTTTTTAGGTTTTTTTTGTGTTTATTGGTTTTAAGGGTTTTAAGGTTTTATTATTTGTTTTAATGTTTTTTAGGGTATTTAACGTTTATAGGGATTTTAGGACTTTTTAGGACTTTTTATATTTTTTATTATTTTTAGGGATTTTGAGGGTTTTAGGGTTTTTTTGGTTTTTTTGGTTTTTTTGTTTTTAGGGTATATAAGTTTATTTAGAGTTTTTGTCATTTTTTGGGGTATGATGGGATTTTACGGCTTTTAGTATTTTATGGTATTTTATGGGTATTTATATTTCTAAAGGGTTTTTTTTGTTTTTTTGGGGTTATGTTTTTTTAGAGTTTTATGTTTTTCTTATGGGTTTTCAGGGGTTTTAGGTTTTTAATGTTTTTATGGGTCTTTTATATTTTAATGGATTTTTAGCGATTCTGACAGTTTTTAGGTTTTTTTAGAGTTTTTAGGGCTTTAACTATTTTTGAGGTTTATTGTGGGTTTAGGTTTTTTATGTTTTGAAATTTTCTTTGGGTTTTCAGGGGTTTTAGGATTTTCCACCTTTTTAGGGATTTTTAGGGATGTTTAGGGGTTTATGGGTTTTAGGTTTTTTAAGTATTTTTAGGGTTTTAATCATTTTTTGGGTTTTTAGGGGTTTTAAGTGATTTTTTAGTTTTTAATAAAATTTAGCGATTTAAAGGGTTTTTATAGTGTTTATTGTATATTTAATATTTTTATTGTTTTTTAGTGTATTTATGGTTCTCAAGTGTTTTATGGTTTTTAGGGGTTTCTGGATTTTTTTGGGCTCTTAACAATTTTTTATGTTTTTAGGGGATTTAAGAGTTTTTTTTCGTTTTTATGTTTTTATTAGGGGATGTAAGGGTTTTTAGGGGTTTTATGTTTTTAGTGATATTTAAGGATTTTTTAGGATTTTTTGGTTTTCTGAAGTTTTCATGGATTTTGCGTGTGTTTAGTTTTTCTATGTTTTTAGTGATATTATGGTGTTTTTATTCTTAGGGTTTTGTTTTTTAGGTGCTTTAGGTTTTTTTAGTTTTTTAACGTTTTTAGGGCAAGGATGGGCCGAGAGCAGGCAAGCCCGGTCCCCCAAAACTTATACCAAAAGGAAAGAACAAACAGAGAGATATAAGTAGGGGTTACATAACCGAGTGTGCAACTCACCCTTCAAATCAGAGTCCACAAGTGAGGATCAGGAGGGCATGGCAACAAAGGATTTTTTGGGTTTAAAAGGACATTCAGGGTTTTTATAATTTTTAGGTATTTTTTTGATTTTTAGGGGATTTTACGTTTATTTAGGGATTTTGAGTAGTTTTGGGGATTTTTTTGGTTTTCAGGGGTTTTAGTGTTTTTAACATTCTTATGTATTTTGAGGTTTTAAGTGATTTTTGGTTTTTATTGTTTTCTTATAGGTTTTCAAGGTTTTATGGTTTTTAAAATTTTATATATTTTTAGATTTTTTAGGGTTTTAGGGACTTTGAAGGTTTTGTGGGGTTTTTTTTGTTTAATAGTGATTTTTGAGTTTTTTGGGTTTTTAATGTTCTTAGAGTTTTTAGAAATTTTTAGGGTATAATGTGTACTTATATTTATTATTGGTTTTAGGGATTTTATGGGGTTTATAGTTTTCTTGTTTTTTAGTTGCTTTCAAGGTTTTTAGGGGTTTTAGAATTTTTTTAATATTTTCATCATTTTTTAGGTTTTTAGGAGTTTTATTTGTTTCTATGTCTTTAATTTTTTCATATTTTTTTTCATGTTTTTTAGGGATTTTTGGGATTTTTGGGATTTTTAGGGTTTTATGTATTCTGTATGATTTTATGATGGTATGGTTTTTCAGGGTTTTATGTTTTTGTTTGACTTTTTTTGGGTTATAAATTTATTTTTATTTTTAATGTTATTAAAGGATTAAAGGATTTTTAGAGTATTTATTGGAATTTTAGGGTGTTATGGGGTTTTAAAATTCTTATGCCTATAGGGTGTTTATGTTTTTACCATATTTAGGGGTTTTTAGAGTTTTTATCATTTTCAGGCTTTTTAGGGTTTGTAAGTGTTCATAGGTTTTTAAGGTTTTATTTTATATTTTTAAGGGTTTTAAGTATTTTCTAAATTTTTATGGATTTTTTGGGTTTTAGGGTTTTTTATTTTTTAGGGTTTTTAGGGATTTTGATGAGTTTTATGATTTTATTGGGTTTCTTTAGGAATTTTTTGAGTTTTTAGTGTATTCATTATTATTTAGGGACATTAGGGATTTTGTAGATTTTTAAAGGTTTTTAGGGTGTTTAATGTTTTTTTAGCGATTTAGTGATTTAAGTGTTTTTTGTTTTTGGGGGATTAATATTTTATTAGTTCTTAAGGGTTTCTTGTATCTTTTCAGGGTTTTGGGGGTTTTTTATTTTTTATGAATTTTTAGATATTTTTAGAATTTTTATGGGTTTTGAGTGTTTTAGGAATATTTTGGGTTTAGCGGTGGTGTTTTATAGGTTTTTTGGTTTTTAGATTTTTTTTAGTTATTTAGGGGTTTTAAGGGATTTTTGATTTTTTAACATTTTTAGTTGTTTAATGGATTTTTATAGTATTTAGTTATTTTTTAGGTTTTTATTTTCTTTTATGGTTTTAAAGGTTTTTTGTGGTTTTTATGGTTTCTAAGTTTTTAAAGGTTTTTCACGATTTTAACGTTTTTTATATTGTATTAGTTTTTAGTATTTTATATTTTCTTACGTTTTTTGAGATTTTTAAACATTTCAATGTTTCTAGGAACATTTAGGTATTTTTTAGGATTTTTATAGTTTTTAGGGATTTTAAGGATTTTGAGTTTTTTTGTTTTTAAGGTTTTAGAATTTTTAGTGTTTTTTGGGGATTTAAAGGGTTTTAAAATTTTTTGTAATTTTATTTATTTTTTATTATTTTTTAACATTTTTAAAGTTTTTAGGGATTTTTGGGCCTTTTTGTTTTTTTCTAATTTGGTTTTTGTTTGGGTTTTATGAGTTTATAGGGTTTTTAAGGTTTTTTAGAGTTTTAAATGTTTTTAGGGGTCTAATGGGTTTTGTAGTTTTTAGTGATTTTTTAGTGGTTTGTGGGTTTTTATAGGTTTTTGGTGTTTTATTGTTTTTTAGGGGTTTTAACATGTTTAGAATTTTTCAGAATTTTCATGGGTTTTAAATGATTTTTTTTGTTTTCAGGTTTTATTTATATTCTTAATTATTTTATATTATCTTGGATTATTATGGATTTTATTGATTTTTAATGGTTTTAGGGGTTTTAGTAATTTTTTCAGGGGGGGTGGGTTTTAGGGATTTAGGGTTTTTATGGTTATTTTGGTGTTTCAGGGTTTTTTGGGGGTTTTATGGTTTTCTAGGTATTTAGAAAAAAAAATTGGGTTTTTAGGGTTTTTTAGAGTCTTTAATGATTTATGGGGTTTAATTTTTTTTTAAATTTTTTACATTTTAAATGGTTTTTATGGGGTTTTGAGTGTTTTTAAATTTTTTAGTTGTTTTATAGTTTTTAGTTGGTTTGGGGGTTTTTTGGTTCTTTTAGGGTTTTTATATTTTTAGGTTCATATGGGTTTAAGTGTTTTTATGTTTTTAAGTATTTCATTGGTTTTTTATGCCTTTTAGGGTTTTTTATGTTTTTATGGATTTTTAGACATTTTTAGGAATTTTATGGTTTTTAGGGGTTTTGAGGGTTTATGTTTTTAGGGTTTTAATGGTTTTTTTTGTTTTTAGGGTTTTATATGGTTTAGGTTTCTATTTTTTCTTTCGGTTTTTTAGGGATTTAGTATTTTTAATTTTTTAGTAATTTTTCGGGTCTTTCATAATTTTTATGTTTTTAGTGTTTTTAGGGAGTTTGAGGTTTTTAGGGGTATATACGGTTTGTAGTGTTTTTGTGTTTTTTTTTTGAGTTTTGAGGATTTTTTTATTTTTTAGGGTTTTGATTTTTTTTAATGTTTTTATGGGTTTTATGGGTTTTAAGTGTTTTTGGGAGTTTTTTATGGGTTTTAGGGATTTTTATGGTCTTGTAGTTTTTAGGGTTTTAGGGGTTTTAGGGGTTTAAACATTTTGTAGGATTGTATAGGTATTATGTGTTTTATGATTTTAAGGGTTTCATAGGTGTTTTCAAGGTTTTAGGGTTTTTTACGTTTTAATATATTTTTATGGATTTTTTTTATGAGTTTTTGTAATTATAAGGATTTTGTGGGGTTTTAGGTTTTTTATTGTTTTTTGTATTTTTAGGGGTTTTTCAGTTTTTTTGGGTTTTTGACTTTTTATTGGTTTTTAATATTTTTTTTGGCTTAAAAGTATTTTTGAGTTTTTTGTGGGTTTTTAGGTATTTTAAGGTTTTAGGGGTTTTATATTTTTTAGGGGTTTATATGATGTTTACAGGTTTTTAGTGTTTATGGTTTTGAGCATTTTTAGGTTTTTTAGTTATTTCATGTTCTCAGGTGTTTTTAAGTTTTGTTAGAGGTTTTTATGGTTTTCTGGTATTTTTTTGTTTAAATATTTTATATATTTTTTGGGATTTTATATTTTTTTATGGTTGCTTGGTATATTCATGGTTTTGGGGTTTTTTAAGGGTTTTAGGGTTTTTATGGTTTTTATGGATTTTTAGGTTTTTTTTGAGTTTTTTTTGTTTGTGTTTTTATAGTTTTTGATGATTTTAGGGGAAATTACGATTGCGACCAAGAATTATTGGTCCCCCAAAATTTATTATAAAATTAAAATTAAATTTTTAGAATTAGGGTTTACAAACATATGTGTGTAAGGTTTTTATGGGTTTTTTGGTTTTTCTAGATTTTGGGTTATTATGGTCTTTTACTGTTTTTTATTATTTTAAGTTTTATAAGAGTTTTATATGTTTTTAGTTTTCAAAGTTATTCCTAGGGGGTTTTCAGGATTTCATGGGTTTTAACATTTTTAATAATTCTAGGGATTTTCTAGGATTGTAAGGTTTTTTAGGGTATTTAGAGTTTTTAAGATTTTTATAATTTTTCAGTGGTTTGTGATTTATTTGATTTTCTTAGAGGTATTAAAAAAAATTATATATTTTTCCATTTTTATGGTTTTAAATGGATTTAATAGTATTTAGTGGGGTTTTATAGTTTTTGATTTCTTTAATGTTTTAGGTGTATTATGGTTTTTATCCTTTTTAGAGTTTTAGGGCTTTATAGTGTTTTTAAAATTTTTTAGATTATGAACATTTTTTAGGGTTTTAAAGATTTTTAAATTTTAATAACTTTTAGGGTTTATCTTGGATTTGTGGGTATTTAATTTTTAGGGATTCATAGGTCTTTTATGATTTTAGGTTTTTTTTGCGATTTTAATGATTATGTGGGTATTTTTGGGTTTTTAGGGTTTTATGTTTTTTTTTGAATTTTAGGGTTTTTAGTTTTTAGGGTTTTAAGGTTTTTAGAGTTTTTAATGCTTATCGGTGTTTAAATGGTTTTTATCATTTTAGTGGTGTCTAGGGTTTTATGGGTTATTAGGTTTTTTTAAGGTTTTATGGTTTTATGCTTTTAGGGGTTTTATGGTATTTCGGGATTTTATGCATTTAGGTGTTTTAACTGTTTTTTGATTTTTTATGTTTTCTTATGTTTTTTAATATATTTTTTGGTTTTCTATGATTTGAGATATTCTTAGTGATTATTTAGTATTTTATGGTTTTTAATGGTTTTACGGATTTTGATTATTTTAGGGTTTTTATGATTTTTTATGGTTTTTATGGGGTTTTAGGGTTTTCTTATTTTTGAGTGCCTTTACGGGGTATTTTATTTTTTTAACATTATAGGGGAATAAAGTGTTTTAGTGGGTTTTTAGGTGTTCTATGGTTTTTAGGGGGTTTATGGTTTTTAGGGGTTTTCTATATTTTAGGGTTTTTTAGTGATTTTAGGGACTTTGGAATTTTAGATTTTGTAGGAATTTCTTGATTTTGAGTTTTTTTGGGTTTAATGGGTTTCTGAGGGTTTTTTATGTTTTTTATGTTTTTTTACATTTTAGGGGTTTTTGGGTATTTTAGGATGTTTATGTTTTTTCTGGATTTGAAGGTTTAGGGGTTTTAGGGGTTTTATGGATTTTAGGGTTTTTATGGTTTCCAGTGTTTTTAGGGGTTTTCGGATTTTTAAGTTCTTTTAGTTTTTATGTTTTTTAGGGGATTTCATGGTTTTATGTATTTTTATATTTTTAGTGATTTTAGGGATTTTTAGGATTTTTAGGGTTTTTAGGGGTTTCTAAATATTTTTAGGGTTTTAGTAAATTTATGTTTTTTTTTGAGTTTTTTTGTTTTCGAGTTTTTTTGAGCTTTATCAGGATTTAAAGGTTTTTTATAGTTTTTTTTCAAATTTTTGGCGGTGTAATTTATTTTTAGAGTTATCAGTTGTTTAAAATGTTTTTAAATGTTTAATGGTGTTTAGGGTTTTTTGGGCTTTTAATGATTGTATAATTTTTTAGGTTTTTAGGGATTTTAAGTGTTTTTAGATTTTTAATGATTCCTAAGGGGTTTTTGGAATTTTATGTGTTTTTATGGTTTTATGGTTTTTATAGGGTTTTAATGATTTTACTGATTTTGAGAGTTTTATGGTTTAATGGTGTTTTAGGATGGTTTGGTTTTTATTTTTTTTATATATTATAATTTTTAAGGGTTTTTATAAATTTTTAAATTTTTTATTGGTTTAAATTATTTTTATAGTTTTTAGTGGACTTTATAGTTTTTATAGGATTTTCCTGATTTTAGTGGGCTTTATCATTTTTGTGGTATTTTTTGGGGGTTTTAGGTTGTTTTGGGGTTTTAAAATTTTTTAGATTTTTTAGGTGTTTTAAATGGTTTTAGGTTTTTTAATTTTTTTTCCACGATTTTGAGGTTTCTAGATTTTTAGGGATTTTTGGTCTTTTTTTTGGATTTTTATGGGTTTTAGTGTTTTTTGGGGTTTAGAGGTGGTTTACGATTATTTTGGTTTTTAGTGTTTTTATGGGTTTTTTGTGCTCGGGTTTTTTACATTGTAGTGGTTATATGGATTTTTAGGGGTTTTATCATTTTTTTGGGTTTAAAGGGTTTGTAATGATTTTACTGATTTTTAATGTTTTAGGGGTTTTTATGTTTTTAAGGTTCTTATGATTTTTTATGGTTTTTGGGATTTTAATATTTTTAAGGGTTTTTATCATTTTTAGGTATTTTCGGGTTTTGAGGTGTTTTAAGGTTTTAAGGTTATAAGGATTTCTTAGGGATTTTCGGATTTTTTTACATTTTTAGGGATTTTTAGGTAGTTTTATAATATTTATGCTTTCTTAGGGTTTTTTTTATTTTAAAGGTTTTTGGGTTTTTATCAATTTTTTGTGTAGGGTTTTCTTATGTTTTTTGGGTTTTTTGGTTTTTTAGTGTATTTTTAGTTTTTTTAGTGATTTAAAGGGTTTTAATGTTTTTAGTGGTATTTTGGGGATTTATGGGTTTTTATGGGTTTTTATGGGTTTTTTTGGGGTTTTATGGGTTTTATGAGTTTTCGTGGTTTTTAGGGTTTTTAGGGTTTTTATCATTTTTTACGTTTTAGGGGTTTTACATGTTTTCGTGTTTTTATGGTTTTCATAGGGGTTTCATGTGTTTTAATAATTATTTTAAACATTTTTAGTGATTTTTAGTGATTTTTTAGTATTTTTATGGGGTTAGGTGAATTCGAAGGGTTTTAAGGGTTTTTATGGTGTTTAGATTTTTCATGGGTTTTTTGGGAATTTAGGGTTATTTACCATTTTTAGTGGTTTATGATTTTATAGAGTTTTTAATGTTTTTAGGGGTTTAAAAGGATTTTATAGTTTCTAGTGGGTTTTAGCATTATTATAGACTTTTAGGTTTTTATGATTTTTTGGGGGTTTTATTGGTTTTCAAGGTTTTATGGTTTTTAGGGTCTTTTTGGTTTTTTATAGTTTTTATTAGGTTTATTATTGGTTATAGTGTTTTGAATGTTTTTCAGGGTTTTCAGGGGTTTTTTAGTTTTTAGGGATTTTTAGGGATTTTATGGATTTCATAGATTTTGTGGGTATTTAGGGTTCTATAGGGTTTAAAGGGCTTTTTAAGGGTTTTGGGATTTTTAGGTTTTTAGGGGATTTATGTTTTTTTCTTTTGAATGTTTTCTTTGGGTTTTAATATTTTTACATTTGTCAATATTTTTAGGGATTATTTGGGATTTTAATGGTTTTTATGATTTTTATAGATTTAGATGTTTTTAGAGGTTTAGTGTTTTTGGGGTTTTTATATATTTTTGGGTTTTAAGTGTTTGTTTTTGTGTTTTTTGGGATTTTAGGATTTTTAAAGTATTTTAATGTTTTGAGGGTTTTAAAGGGTTTTTTTGAGATTTTAGTGGTTTCTATTATTTTTATGGGTTTTTGGGATTTATATGGTTTTATGGGTTTTAATTTTTTTTTGGTATTTATTATCTTTTAGTGTTTTTAGATTTTTAGGTTCTTAAGGGTTGTATGTGTTATTATGTTTTTCAGATTTTGTTAGGGGTTTTAGGGGCTTTATTACATTTTATGGGATTTTTAGGGAATTTTTTTGTTTTTATTAGTTTTTTGGGTTTTTTAAAAGTTTAGGTATTTTAAGGATTTTAGGTGTTTTGTGTTTTATTTGGGGTTTTTAGGTCTTTTTAGTTTTTAGGTTTTTATGTATTTTTGTAGTTTTTAATGGTTTAGGGTTTTCAAGGGTTGTTAGTGCTTCTTTTGTTTTTATGGGTTTTTAGGGTTTTAGGGGGTTTATGGTGTTTAGGGTTTTAATGTTTTTTGTAGTTTTTGTGGGTTTCAGTGTTTTTAGGTTTTTGGAGTTTTATGAGTTTGGGTGTTTAATATGATTTTTTTAAAGGTTTCCTTATTGTTTTCTATGGATTTAGAGTTTTTATATTTTTGCGTTTTTTAATGGATTTTTTTTGTTTTTTTTATGTTTTCAGTGTTTTTAGAGACATTTTAGGATATTTTTTGGTCGTTTAGTGTGTTTAGGGGTTCTTGTAGGGTGTGGGTGGAGTTTTTATGAAATTTTTAGGGTTTTTACGGGTTTAGTGTTTTTAACAATTTAGTAGTATAAAAGGTTTTGATAGGTTTTAGGGAGTATTAGGGATGTTACGGGGTTTTAGGGGTTTTATTGTTGTTAGGGGTTTTATTGTTTTTAGTGGTTTTATGGTTATTATGTGTTTTTAGGGTTTTTAGGTTCTTTTCTTGTTTTTAACTATGTTATATTTTTATGGGTTTTTTGTTTTTTAGGGTTTATGGTTTATATGGGGGTTTTTAGTGTTTTAGTGGTTTTTACATTGTTAGGTATTTTTTTGGGTATTTCAATATTTTTATGGGTTTTAGGATTTTTATTGATTTTGAGGGGGGTTTTCGTTTTAGGGTTTTATGGTTTTAGGGTTTTAGGGTTTTTATAAATTTTTAGGATTTTAGTGGTTTTAAGTGTTTTTAGGATTTTAGATGTTTTATTAGGGGTTTTCAAGGTTTTTATTTTTTTTAATGTTTTTAGGGATTGTAGGTATTTTTTATGATTTTTATGATCTTTGTGGTTTTTAGATATTTTAAGTGTTTTTAGGTGTTTTTACAGTTTTTATGGGTTTTTTGAGTTTTTGGGGTTCTTTTGATTTTTTATGGTATTAAATTTGTTTAGGGTTGTTTAAAATTTTTAGGTGTCTAAAGGATTTTTTTATTTTTATAGGGGTTTAGGGACTTTTAATGTTTTTCAGGGTTTTATGGGTTTTTGGGGTTCTAGGTTTTTAGTGGTTTTAAGTGTTTTTAAGGTTTTTAGGTTTTTAATGTTTTTTTAAGGGTTTCTCGGGGTCCCTTTGTTTTTTTATTTTTAATGGAATTTTTAGGATTTTATGGGTTTTGGAGGGATTTAGGGGTTTTAGGGGTTTTTAGGTTTTTATGGTTTTAAGAGTTTTAGGTGTTTTTGGTTTTTTGAGTTTTTAGCGGTTCATGTTCTTTTTTTACTGTTTTTAATGTTTTTAGTGTTTTAAATCATGTCTAGATTTTTTAGAAGTTTTTTTTGTTTTTAATGGGTTTTAGTGATTTTAATGTTTTTAGCTCCTTTTTGGTATTTAGGGTTTTTATGTTTTTTTTATTTTTAGCATTTCTAGGTTTTAGGGTTTTTACTGTTTTTTAGTTTATAAATTTTTATTTTAGATTTTCTACATTTTTAGTGTATTTATGGTTTTAGGGATTTTATGGATTTTTTTGGATTTTCCAGATTTTATAAGGTTTTTAGTGATTTTTGTGGGATTTTAGGGTTTTTAGGGTTTTGTGATTTTTGTATATTTGAACAGATTTTTTGATTGTTTTATGGTTTTAATTATTTTTTGATTTTTTAATGTTATCCGATCTTTAATGGTTTTTAGAGTTTTCTTTGAAGGGTTTTTTGGGTTATTTAATGTTTTTAGGGATTTTATGGTTTTTAGCGGTTTTAGATTTTTTTAGGGTCTTTAAGGGTTTTTATGGAATTTTAAAATTTTTTGGTTTTGAAGTGTTTTAACTTTTTTTAAAGCTTCCTTTAGGGTTTTTGGGTATTTATGGTTTTTCTGTTTTTAGGTATTTTTTATGATTATTTTTTGTTTTTAGGTTTTTAATGGATTTGGAGGGGTTTTCAAGGTTTTTATGGTTTTTATGGTTTTTTTATATTTTTTGGGCATTTTTTATGTTTTTTATTAATTCTAATTTTTTTAGAGTTTTTGAAAATTTTATTGGATTAACAGGTTTTTAGAGATTTTAGCGGTTTTGGGGTTCTTGTGGGTTTTATGGTTTTGTAATGTTTAGGGGTTTTTTAAAATTTTGTGTTTTAGGTTTTTAGGGTTTTTTATGGTTTTCAACATTTTGTAGATTTTTAGAGGTTCTTTGTGTTTTTAGGATTTCATTTTTTTCATATGGGATTTAAGGGTTTTTACATTTTTAGGGATTTTTAGGGATTTTTTTTGGATATTATGGGTTTTTCAAGTTTTTAAGGATTTTGTTTTGGGTTTTTTGGAATTTATTTATGGTTTTATAATTTTTATAGTTTTTGGGGATTAAGTTTTTTGGTGTTTTTTTGGTTTTTTCGGGTTTATTGTTTTTTAGATGTTTTTAAAAGTTTTATGGGTTTAAGGGGTTTTTAGAGTTTTTAGTGTTTCAGGTTGTTTAGGGTATTTAGGGGTTTTAATGGTTTTTAGGGTTTTAGGGGTTTTTATGGTTTGTAGTGATTATATGTTTTTAGTGGTTTTTAGTATTTTAATGTTTCTATGAATTTCTAATGGGTTTTTGGGTTATTTATGCTTTTAGAGATTTTTATGGGTTTTTATGATATTTATGGTTTTGGGATTTTATGAATTTTTATGTTTTTATGGTTTAATGGGGTTTTTTGGTTTTTTTGTGGTTTTTATATTTTTTGTGATTTTTATAGGGTTTTATGGTTTTTTAGAGTTTTTAAACATATTTAAAGAATTGAAGGGTTTTTATTTTTTTTAATGGTTTTTTGGGTTTCTTGGGATTTTAGTTTTTAATATTTTGTGTGGTTTTATGGTTTTTAGGGGTTCTAGGATATTTAGTGTCTCTTTAGGGTCGTAATGGTTTTAATAATTTTTTAGGTTTTTTGGATGTTTTAAGTGTTTCTAGTTTTTATTTTTTACTTATAATTTATCATAGTTTCTAGGGTTTTTATTTTTTTTCAGGATTTTTAGTCATTTTTAGGTTTTTATGGTTATTAGGGTTCTTAGGGATTTTGAGGGTTTTTAGTGTTTTTATGTTTTTTAGTTGTTTTAATATTTTTATAGTTTTTTCTGTTTTACGATCTTTTAGAATTTTGAGATTTTAGATTTTTAGAATTTTTTAATATTTTTTGGGTTTAAAAGGATTTTTATAGATTTTAGTGGTTTATATGGATTGTTTTGGTTTTTTGGGGTTTTGATGATATTTATTGGTTTTTATGGGTTTTGGGGGTTTTAGGTTTTTAAATGCCTTTTATGGTTTTTGATCGTTTTTATGTTTTTAGAGGTTTTATATATTTTGTGGATCTCATGTTTTTTAGGGTTTTTTACATTTTGTGGTATTTTTAAGATTTTATTGGATTTTATGGGGTTTTAGGGTTTTGATGTATTTTGATGCTTTTTAGGGTTTTTAGGTTTTTAGGGATTTTAGTGCTTTTAGCATTTTTATGTGTTTAGGGGTTTTAAGTGTTTTTTTTGTTTTTAACATCTTCTTTGGGGTTTTCATACTCTTTATGGGGTTTTTACATTTTTATATTTGTAGGTCTTTTTATGATATTTTTGTGTTTTTAGGGTTCTTAGGAATTTTCTAGGTTTTACGGTTCTTATGGAATTTGTGGTTTTTTGGTTATTTTTGGGGTTTTAGTTTTTTTAAGGGGTATTGATTTTTTTTAATTTTTTAAGTGTTTGAAGTTTTTTTAATGTTTTAGTGGGTTTTATGGTTTTAATTGGGTTTTATGGTTTTTTATGATTTTATGATTTTTATTGGTTTTTATGTTTATTAGGGTTTTTAGGGTTTTAGGGATTTTATGATTTTTATTGGTTTTTATGTTTATTAGGGTTTTTAGGGTTTTAGGGATTTTATGTTTTTTAGGATTTTATGTTTTCCTTAGAGGATTTTTAGTTTATTCAGTTATTTTTACATTTTTAGGGATTTTTAGTGATTTTTATGATTTTTATGGTTTTTTGGGGTTTTGGGGATTTCAATGGTTTTTAGTGGTTTTATGGTTTTCCTGGTTTTTGATGTTTTAATGTTATTTTTTTCATTCAAGGATTCTTATGGTTTATTATATTTTATAATGGTTTTTAGGGATTAAAGGGAATTAGATATTAAGTGGTGTGTAGGGTTTTAGGGGGTTTCTTGGTGTTTTTTTGTTTTTTGGGGGTTGTATGGTATTTAGGGATTTGAGGGGTTTTTAAGGTTCTTATCTTTTCTTGTTTTTTATGTTTTTATGTTTTTTTAGGCTATTATGGTTTTCTTAGGGTATTAAGGTTTTATTTGGGTATTTAGGTCTTTTTATTTATTAGGTATTTTTAGGGGGGTTATAGGATTTTCATATTTTTGGGGGTTTAGTGTTTTTTTGTTTTTATGGGTTTTTTGGGGTTTTAGGGTTCTTTTTTGTTTTAGTGATTTTTAGTATTTTTTAGAGTTTTTAAATGTTTTAAGGGGTTTAATGGTTATTTATAGGTTTTAGTTGTATTCTAGGATTTTTATGGGTTTTTATGGTTTTTAGTGGATTTATGGTTTTAATGTTTTAGGGGTTTTAGGGGTTTTTAGGGGTTTTTAGCATTTTTATGTTTTTAGGGGTTTTAAATGTTTTTATGGTTTTAATGTTTTTGTACTATTTTCAGGGTTTTTATGATTTTTTTCATTTTTAGGGTTTTTAGGTCCTTTTTGGATTTTAATTATTATTTTGGGTTTTTAGGGATATTCATAGTTTTAGGGTTTTATCATTTTTTAGGGTTTTAGGGTTTTTTATTATTTTTTTGTGTTTTAATGGTTATTTAGATTTTTGTAATGCTTTTAAGTCTAATAATGTTTTAGGGGTTTTTTGTTTTTTTATATTTTAATGATTTTTGGGGGATTTATGGGTTTTTATTTTTTTAGGGGTTTTAATAATTTTTATGTTTTTAAGTTTTTTAATGGGTTTTGTGGGTTTTTTCCATTTTTAAGCTTTTAGATATTTTATGGAGTATTTTGAATTTTTATTATTTTTATAGTTTTTATGGATTTGGGTGATTTTAAGGGTTTTTAGAGGTTTAAGGGTTTTTAGGATTTTTTTTGTTGCTATAGGTTTTTTTTATCTTTTTAGGCTCTTTATGTTTTCTTATTTGTTTTTATTGTTTTTAGGAATTTAAAGTTTTTTTTAGATTTTTTAGTTTTAAATGGTTTTATGTGTTTTTACGGGTTGTTTCGACCCGGGGGGTGGGCAGATGTGTACGGCCCGACTGTTGATTAGAGAGGTTTGGGTTCTGCTTAATCACTCATATGAGGTGCATTGTTTTCGTTTTGAAACACCCAACAGTTCCATATCCAACGATACGTGGACCTGCTTTCCAAAGGCAGGTGTTCGCTGGGCGATTCGGCCAGCGATGCTTAAGAACTCACATTGGTCGAGAGGATGGGACGTCGGGCTCATCACAACTTTTTTGGGGGGAATTATTGCATGTTCTGGGACTCCCTTATAGATTTAAGACGTATTCATATGTTCACTAATCTTTGGTTTATACCTAAGAATAGTATCCACGGATTAATCCTGGTTGGAAATGGTTAGTGGAACGCAAGGATTCAGAATCATTTAGGCCTGAGGTTTACCATCCCTCATTGGATTAATGACTCCAAGGAGTTTGGACTCGTTGAGACGACACTAGTTTGAAGCCGCATAACTGGGAACTCTTGAGTTTATTGTCATCCAGGGGGAAAAATAACGACTTGAGCATTTGGATCGAACCTGTGATATGGGCTTCCTATGTATCTTCATGAGAGGAATCAGAATCCACGTATTTCAGTGCAACTTGACCGGGACACATCACCTTTAAAGGTCGTGCGACAAGGACCCAATTGTCTAGTTTAACGTCTTGTGGCAAGGACATCCGGGTGAGAGATGCCCGGTTATCGTTCGTGCGGGACATACACCGGAGCAGCCCGGAAGACCCAAGGGAAGTGATTTCATGGGTCCAAGGATGTTCCTACTAGAGTATAAGGACATGGTCTGATAGGGACAGATGTGTATCATACTTCTATATCAGTCTTTCACCTCGGGGAGGTTTCCTACGTATCCTGGTTGGTCGGGAATCGAAGTCCGTGTAGTTCTTGGAAGATTAGGGCTTACATGTGAAAGTTTCCTGTTATTGGGATTGAACCTCGAGGAGGCGTCCTACGTACCCCGCTTAGAAGATAGGGATTAAAACCCACGTAGTTAATTTTTCTGCTTCCATCGTGTGGACGTCGTGACCATCACAATCTCTAAGCCCACGCGAGTCATGATCGGAGTGAGAAACAAGAGGATGTGACAGACTTGGTGAGCCTCACACATTTTTCCTACCAAGGGAAGGGAAGGAAGACAATGAGGGGAGGAGAGGGTTGGGACTACTGGACTCTCCTTCTCCCTAATGTTGGAGGAAGGTAGAAGTCGTGTAGTGGAGTAATGAACCTTTTGTGATGAGAGGGGAATGACCCTTAGCTTCCATTGAGGATGGTGTGGGGATTACTCCGAGAGGGATGCCCAGCCACTCCCAGGAGTGGGGAGAAGTTCCCACTGCTAGTGCCCATCATAAGGAAATGTGAGTGGGGTCCCTCAATCCTAGAAAGTGGAGAGACAGAAAGGGGGCTCCTGGGCTCTGACCCCGCACTACCATAGGTATGTGAACCTGGGAATGCCTCGGAAATCTGCTCAAGGTCCAGGGCGACCCCTTTGTCCTTGCCTACCATGGGTATGTGAACTCAAAGTGGCTTGCTGATGCACCTGAAGGTTTCATCACATTGGTCTGGTTGCTTCGGTAGAGGCCTTGGCTCGGGTTCGATGAATATGCCAATGAAGGGATTATGAAGGTTCGGGCCAAGATGAAAGGGTTTTATCTGGCTTGGGTAATGGAAACACCAAAGGAGTTTTCAGGCCGCATGGATGCATGAGGAGCAGTGTCCTTAACGTTGGGGGGTGATACGCGGCTGAAGAGGTCGTCCACATTCCAGGGTGGTACGTGGACTGATAGGCATCCCGCATACCAGGGCGGTATGCGGCTTCGGGTTCGGCCCGCATACCAGGTTGGTACGTGGTGGAGTCTACGCGATCAGTGGTGGCCAGGGGTGATGTCGGTCGGGGGTTCACCGATCAGGGATTTGCCCACGTATGAAGGTGCTACGTGGTGCGTTGGATCTAGAAAGGGGTATAAATTCTATGGTCCTCGAGGAGTACATCTGCGGAGGGGCCATGAATCGTAGTTTTATTTTAAGTTCACAGTTCACCCATTTGTTATGCGTTTTTCGGTTTCTTATTAATTCTTTCCTAGTTTCATTCCTGTTCTGGTTCGCAAATTGGAACTTCGTTGTTCACAAAATCCTAAGCTCCTTCCTCCGAAATTCTTCCACCCAAATTTGATCGATCCCCTTCTTCTTCCCCTCAACATCCTTTTATAGTGGGGGAAAGAGATGTATCTATGGTCATGCGGCACCTTTTGAAGAGGCCTATGACCAAAAACCCAGTTTATGGATGAATTGTTCAATCTGCAACTCGTGGGATATTGAATGCACCTCATCCACAAACCAAATTGGTGCTTTGCAGCCGTGCAGGGCTCCGCCTCTGTTTCGCGAATGACAGCGTACGCGGTCTGGGATGGTTGGTGCGTTTCATGGCTGGGGCAATTTGTGATGGTGGACCGGCCTGGCGTCCATCCTGTTTCGTGCCCAAGAAGGATTTCTCGCCTCCCTTTCGTGAATGACGTTGGTCTGCGAAGGGGGCGGCTTGCCGAACCGGCCGCGTACCATCAATGCTGGACCGGTACGTGGATCGGTCGGTCCTTTGACAATCTTGAGTATTATCAATTTTTTTGTCCAATTATTTGAGGGAAATTGTGTTGAATCCTTTCTCGAATTAAGGGGGATTTTCATTCTCCTTTACAGATTTTTTAGAAGACTACAAATTCCCCCCATCGAAATGGGGTCCGATCAGAACGAAGATGAGGCTATTCTGATGTAGAGTGGTACTGAAACTTGGATAGTTTGTGGTAGAGGAGTGGACCCAGTAGGGGACCACACTTATAAATAAGTGGCCTTACTCTTATATTTTATCGGATTCTTTGTGAAAATTGAGCTCTCTTTTTGTTGTCTCTGTGCGCCCACTCCTTCGCAAAACTCCTCGTCCACGAACCAGCTTCTACTTCCATGAACCTTTCCTCGTTCGTGCTTGTCATCACTCAAGGACCAATCTCTCAGTCGTGAACTAAAACTTTTAATCAATTAAAAAAGTAAGTTACGACGGGCCGTGTAGGAAATCGTTACATGGTTTTGGATGGTCTTCGTATTGGAAATATTTCAGACTTTTGAAAATATTTTAAGCTTTCTGAACCTAATCATTTAAATCTGAAATTGTGATTCTGCGGGGCAGCCCGGTTTGCGGCTTTCTGGACAACGCTCCGTGGGCCAGAGTATCGTGGTATTCTTCTGCATAGGGATGGTATGTGGGATGTAGCTGTCACGAACCACCTCTTGTGGCTATCCTGCCGATTTTGTTCTGAAGTCTCCTTGAGAGTCCTTTGCCAAATACATGATATTTTTTCCAGATTTTGTTATTCAGGACTAACCACTTGACCGGTTTCCATGATGTAGAGAGAAAATATGGTTCCTCCTTGACCTACAACTAGGCCTACTACCAACCATCTTCCAATTGGTCTCGAGAGACGTTTAGCTATGATCCATAGATCTGAGAGCATCAAAGAGGACCCTAGACAACTAATCATTTCCAACGATGGTTTTTTGAAGGACATACTTTCTCCTAAACTTCTGGGCTATCCGCTATCGAATCATCTTCTGCTTTGTGGTTTCATCCTTCAAGAAAATTTCCCTATTCCTCATGTCTTCTCAAGTCTTATGTCCTCTTGTTTGGAAGAGTCACCAAAGTGCACTGAGACGAATCTTTCTCAGTCAGGAGAGATGATCTCTGATTATAGTCCGAAGGACAATTTTATTTTGAGAGGCTCTGTTTGGACCCATTGTGATCGGTACACTCAGGACTTCTCCCAAGAGTTCGTCTTCAAGAGTTATCCCTCCTTGATCAACCTTGATCGAGTGGATCCTGACATGGGATAGATTCTTAGGTGGTATCTTCAGTCTAGTGGGATATTCTCCAATGACTAGGCTTGGGCCTTCTGGGTCCATCATCCCTGCCGGGAATTTCCCGAGTCACTAGAAGTGGTAAATCTGTACTCCGTAGTGTGGGCTTCCCAGTTTTCTTTTTACCCACCATCTTTGATCCTTCTTGATTTTCTTAGTCACTGGTGTTCGAGCACTAAAACTTTCCACCTCACCCATGGTGAAGTTAGTATTAGTTTATGGGACATCTACCAATTGGGAGGGCTTCGGATCACTGAAGAGATGTATGAAGAGTTTCTTCCCACTCTTGAAGCATGGGATGATGTCGAACAGGTTCCTTCATTGGCGAGGGATTTGCTGGTTATGGTGGAGGTTCACTAGGTCGGCCCTTGAGTGGCCGCTCTCTTATTCCCTACAGCACCTGGATAGGGCTATTTCTGGAGGCCACTGGTCCTAGGATGATGGTCAAGCTCACCAGGACTCACCATTCTCAATAATAACAAACTATCCCAGGTTCCTACTGGGTGGTTCTAGAGGCGGGCGACTATCTTTGATGGGGTTATGAGGTGCGCCCAAGTGTTCTGCCTATGCTCATGTTGGACGGTCATTTCGCCATGTTTTTAAGTGGGTGGCTATTCCCATCTCGAGATTTCAACCCATGCGTCAGGGATTGCACCCTGATGATGGTATCTGAGCTGGAGGGAGGCCGCTCGGTGAATCTGGTCATGCCCACATTGGCTCATATTTACGAATTATTGAACCACATTCAGGAGGGCGGGTCACCCTATCGTCTGAGAGGCACATTTCAATTCTTATATGTCTAGGTAGCAGATCATTGTCTCTATTATGAGTATCGTCATAACAATGTCATTCTGCTTCCTACTCTTTGGCCTACCCTTCTTGATATAGCTGGAGTTCGTCTGAAGTCCCACAGCTCTGATGAAGTCGTCAAGCTTCTGAGAGACTTCTCCTAGTTTTCTTTCACTCCCTACCCCACTCCTTCTAGTGTCGTGGTTGACGACCACATGGGGAACTTAGAATAGAATTCTTATATGAATTCACTACAGGACGGGTTTTTATCCGCGCAGATTGATGGAGTTTCTCTGTGTGAGCTGTACGCCCCCTATCATTTCTCTTTTCAGTTCGAATGCATGCAACTACATGTTTCCTTTCCTCATCCTCGGGCCTGAGGATGGCATCTGGACATTCTCCATCAATGGAGGTTGATGTTGATGCGGGAGGGATCTGGCATAAGGATTACCTTACCTGACATAGGAGCGGCTGCCAGCCTATCCTTGGAGTATCTGAGAATGTGGATAAAGCATTATCCAGACGGGATCTTGGAGAAGGATATACAAAAATTTCCCAAACCTAGGGTTACTTCAGCTGCTGTGATTACTGCACCTTCCTCATCATCTTTGAGGGAGGACCGATTGATGGCTCGCAGGTCAAAGCGGCTCAGGGGATCTTCCTCTTTCAACCCCTCTGTGGCTGAAGTTCAAACAGATCCAGTTCTTTTGGATGTAACTGAGGATGACCCTGTGACTTCGGGTCCCCGTGATGTAATTCCTGAAGCTCCACCAGTCGATAATGGACTTACCAGCTCATCCCCCAAGCTCGAACCAGGGCTAGAGGATTCTGACCCTCCAGTCTCAGAACCATCTTCTTGTGCGCATATGTCTGTGATGGCCTCATTTCCATACATTACTCCTGTGTTTTCTATAGAGGATACCAAAGACCCTCATGTCATGGTGGACCACCGAGTAGTGCGAAGGTGGGCCTGGCCCCGGATCTGTGAGATTGTTTCCGAAATTCCTCAGGTCGAGATGGCGACCAAAACTGAAGCCCTTTGGCAACTCTTCCTATGTTTGGGGTCAGGTGGGTTCAACTATCGACAACTTCATTTTCTATCCTTACAGGTTTTCATTTCCCATGGAGAGGTTTCCTCTAGTGAACAAAAACATACTCACCTCGCTACATCTCATTGCAGGACCCGAGCTTTTGAGGAAGCTCTGATGAAGCTTCATCATCTGTTAGCACTATAGTTGAGCTCTCAAGATCAGGTGACCTCCCTATCTACCGAGCTACATGAATGCGAAGCTCGAGTATTGATACTAAGGGGTCAGTTTTCATCTTTAACTGGTGACCTTGAAGCTACCAGGAAATAGATCAACGATCTCCAAAGGACGGTGAGGCATAATCGTTCGGTGGCAAAAGTTGAGGCCAGGGAGAAGGTCGTGCTAGAAAAAACTTGCAATAACCTTCACCACATGGTTTCTGATCTAATGGAGAGAGAGAGAGTGGTTCCTTTGTGATTTACAGAGCTATTTCTGTTCACTCTTTTTTACCTCTTTTGATATTGTAAAGGAGAGACTTCGGCTTGTGGATGTCCTCCCTTTTTTCCAAATGGAATAAAATCTGGTGTCAATCTTTCCTTATTGTAAAATTCGATTGTTACTGGAACAACTGTTGTATAAATAAAAACTCACTGAATCAGAATTAATAATAATTCAGGAAAATGATAAAATAGAAACGAGTTATAACTTTTTCCTGGGCCATGGGATCTAGTGAGCATAATTTGACTATTTCTAGGATTTTATAGACAAACCCCACAAACTTTTTGTATTTTCTCTCAATACCGTAATTTTTCCTGGGACCTTTTGGTGTGTACCCAGTGAGTATGGCTAAGATTTTTCTTAGGTTTCCCTTTTTGGGTTTTCGGCCTAACAGGCTTTGCGCCTCTTTTTGTGAGAGGTTTAATGTCCCGCCGACAGGACTATCGTTACTGGTGTTTTATGTCGAACAGATTTGACCAGATATGGTGGGGTGAGGGACCTGACAAGGTTTGGTTGATTAAAAGACATCTTAATACCCTTCAGATGCACATGGGGAGAACACTCTTAGATTTGAACAACATACATGTCATGTCACAAGGCATGAGAGCCATATCGGCGTGCAGAGGGAGGATAAGCATCGCCTGAGGAAGACTTGCCTTTGTTAGACGGGACAGGGGCGATCAATATGTAGATCCACTGAGGGAATGGTATGAATAGTCATGAAAACGTGTCCTTAGGTCAATGATTGTCTATTTCTGATGTCCTGAGGACTTAATGGAAGTCCGGACAATGGAAACCACCATGGGTGTCTTGGAGAATTATGAAAACACCAGGGGTGGCTGAGAAAGGGTATGTGACATCTGAAAGGGTCTGGGAACATCTCTATTAATCAAGAGAGTGGGCTAAGAGTCCTTTTCCTACGCATTTAGCTAGCGTGAAGGATGGTTGGAGCTTGACGTAGTTTAAATTCATGTAGTTGGGACATTCTTTAAAATGGAATGGATTTCCCTGGTTCTCAGTAATCTCATCAGAGACGTTCCACCATATTTAGGCAAGGTTGTGAAAGAGGTTGGTAAAGTGTAGCTCAGAGGGTTTCTGGATCCCGTGATGGATATGGGGCTTAGAGGCCAAGAGGAATACAGAGAGAATCATTTCCTAAGAAAATATTGACTTTGGTAGACGGGCTAGGGGCGATCAATATGCAAAGCCACTGAGGGCATGGTATGCATATTCATATAACGGTGTCCTTAGGTCAATGATTGTATTCTCCTGATAGTCGGGAAACTTTAGGGAAGTTGAGATTCAGGACCACCAGGGGTGGATTACGAGAGTTAGGCTTTTTCTGAGTACAGAGTAAGGTTTATAACGAGAGGGTGTCTGGATACAAGAGAAACATCTAGGCTAAATTTCCCAGGAATGGGTAAATTCATCCCTTCTCACGCTGGTACGAGATGGTGGTTTGTGTAGGTCTGGCCCGTGCATTGAGGGAAGGAGGAAAAAACCTCTATTCCTAATTGAAACCATGAAGAGTTCGACCATGCAGTTTAACGTCATGCAGTAAAGACAGGGAGCATTCTTAAAGATGTTGTGCAGTTTAATGTCATGCAGTGAGGACAGGAGGAATTTTTAATCCATGAAAATGCTTATAATTGAAGGCATTTCCCGGGATATTTAATGCTTGGTATTTACAGCTTCACACCAAGCAGTAAAGAAATGTTCCGTGTAGTTTTAATCATCGTACGGTAAGGACATTTTTGAAAAGTCCTCTCTTGATTAGAATGTAACTGGGATTGAATATCTCAGCATGTCTAAGATGTGGAGAGGGATTTATGGTGTAAACTGTGGTTTCAGGGCTTCTTGGATCCAGAGAGATGATATGGGGGCTCTGAGGACGGTAAGCGTATGAGGCTAGGAAGAGCATCGCCTGAGGAAATCTTGCCTTTGGTAGATGGTCCAGAGGCCATCAATATGCAGAGCTTCTAAGGGCATGGTATTCATAGTCATACAAAGGTTTCCACGAGTCGATGAATTTCCACTTTTGATGGCCATGAATGATTATGAGGATCCGCGATTGCCCGGGCCACGAAGTCTATCATTTGGTAAGGAAATATATGGACATGTCGGGGATTCTCTTCCTGGGTTACTGTTAAAACATAAAGAGTTCACTACATTGATTTATCTTGAAAATGGGGTATACCTTTACTCCATGTAGTTTAACGTCGTGCGGTAAGGACGAAGTACTCTTAGCTTAACGGTCATAGGGTTCAAACCATTGGGTGACAATTGCTACAATCACCCGGAGGGCAATTGAGTTAGGATGCTCTGGTATACTCTGAACAAGTTTGAGGGAATGAGGGTGTAAACTGTAACTCTAGGGTTTCCCAGATCTAGAAATTTGGTATGGGGATCTGAGGCTGGTAAGCATACGGAGATAGGAAGAGCATCGCCTGAGGAAATATTGCCTTTGGTAGACGGGCTTGGGGCTATCAATATGAAGATCTGCTGAGGGCATGGTATGCATAGTCATGCAAAGGTGTCCATGGGTCGATGACTTTCCACTTCCGATGACAATGGATGATTATGAAAATACTGGATTGTTCATAGCACAGAGTTCGGCATATGGGAATAATGGTGTCCAAGCATACAAGAAACAACTTCACCGTAATTGCCCATTGAGTCAAAGTAGCCTAGCCCTGGATTGATTTTTGTAGATGAATATCGTCATGTGAACCATTGGCGGATAGATAGCTAATTGGGCAGGGATACCCTGGCAACATTTGGATGTGGGAGGGGAATGGACTTGTAAACCACTGCTCTATAAATTTTTTGGATTGGGAGACATGATATGGGGGCTCTGAGGCCAGTAAGCATACAAAAATAGGTAAGAGCATCACCTGAGGAAATCTTTACTTTGGTAGACAGGCTAGGGGCTATCAATATGAAGAGCCGCTGAGGGCATGGTATGCATATTCAAACAAAGGTGTACATGGGTTGATAACTTTCCACTTCTGATGGCCATGGGTGATTATGAAGATCTGCAATTATCCGGGTTGCAGAGTCTGATGTATGGAGAGGATGCATCCAAATGTGCAATTAGTATTCCCATCCCATTTCTCCATATATCTTTGGTGGGTCATGATGATGTTCGTGCAGTTTTAACATCGTGCGGTGAGGATGGAGTCAGTGTTGTTTTATCGTCATGCGGTGAGGACGGAGTCTGTGCAGTTTTAACGCCATGTGGTGAGGAAGAAGATGAATCGATGTGACAAAGGGATTCCATGCAATTTAATTTCATGAGGTAAGTACACTGGACTGTGCAGTTTAACATCATGCATTAAGGAAGAGGGGTATATATACCTGTGTTTTATTTTATCAGCGGCTAGTCTAGGAGATAAGATCCTGCTGTCACTACGTATCCTGCGAGGGCAGGAATCAAGCTACACATAGTTCTTTTAGGGGATACACCTTGTGTAGGTATGTTACTTACACGAGAGAAAGGGGAAATTTTATTTAGATTCATTTGGGGTGGCTGGGCTAGGAGATAAGATCCCTAGCATCGCTATGTATCCTGCAGAGGGCAGGAATCAAGCCGTATGTAGTTCTTTAGAAGATAATACACCTCGTGCAGGTCTGGACCGTACACGGGGGAAAAGGCCATTTTTTAATCTTTATTTGGGAGAGATAGGCCTGAATGGGGGACCCTGGAATCACTACATATCCTACGAGGGCATAAATCAATTCATACGTAGTTATCTGGAAGAGGTACATCCCGTGCAGGGTTAGTCTGTACATGGGAGAAGAGGGAAAAAAAATTTCATTTCATTTCCAGAGGGTGCAAAATGTGCAACCGCTTCTCATCCATCTGTTCCAATTCACCTAGCCGTTTTTTTACTGTTCATCATTGGATAGCTGATCACAAATGGCAATGTGGAGTGAGGGAAATTAGAGATCAATGGGAAAGACCACTTCTATTCCGTATACTAATGAGTACGGAGTAACCCGAGTAGCGGTGTGGATTGTGGTTCGATAAGACTACAATACATGGAAGAGTTTATTCAGCCATGATTTCTTGTCTTTGTCCACCATTTTTTAGAGGATGTTGGACATGGTCTTGTTGAAAGCCTCTATATATATTTTGGCTGTTTCATGGTAGCGGGATGAGTGGTTAGCCTTCATACCATATTATTGGTATAGTTTCTCCAATTCAGCAGAGCATAAGTTGGTGTTGTTATCTGTTAGTATGGTATGAGGGACGCCAAATCTGGTCATGATATTGGCTTTCAAAAAGCTGACAATGTTTCTTGCCCCGAATTCCTTAAGGGGTACAGATTCTGCCCATTTGGGAAAGATACTGATTCCTGTGAGGATATACTTCAGTTTTTTGGCTGTGGCGGGAGGATATGGTCCCACAATGTCCATTCCCAGGATGGAAAATGGCCAAGGGTACTTGGCCTGATGAAGTAACTATGGGGGTTGGTGAATGAATTTGGATTGAATTAGGTAGGAGTGGAATTTTGTTGGTAAAGTGCTCGCAATCTCGTGCCATGTTGGGCCAATAGTACCCAAGCCTTCGAATCTGATGGGAAAGCTTGGAACCCAAATGATGTGCTCTACATACTCCGGCATGTACTTCATTTATGACAGCAGTGGTTTCTTCTCCATCAACGCATCTGAGGAGGACTCCGTTGAGGCCTCGTTTATAGAGGACCTCTTGCTGACTCGTGCCACCAAATATGACAAAGTTGATCATCCTTCTCCGTATTTGCTCTCATTCAGCCCTGTCTGATGGAATTTCTCTCCTTTGAAGGTAGTTTGAAATGGGGGTCATGCAGTCGGTGGAAGGAGCATATGGATTAGGGACAGGTCAGACTTCACTGATTTCTTCTGTCTTAATCTGATCAAACAGTAAGACCATTCGACGATGAGAAATACTGAAAATTGTTTCATCCCGGTCTGGGTTAGCTAAGGTTGTGGCCGCAATAGCTAATGCATCTGCTTGGGCATTCTGAGTCCATGGAATATAAGTCAATGTTGGTTCTGTGGAGAATTCTGTCATTAACCCTAGGACATAGTCAAATAGGGGAATCATCTACTCTTTTTTGATAGCATAGTCACCATTGACTTTCTTGATGACCAGTTCCAAGTCATCATTTACATTAAGGTGTCGTACTTGTTCCTGGAGTGCGAGCTCTAGGCCGACAATGAGGGATTGATAATCCACCTCATTGTTCATACATCCTTCTGATAGGTGGAGGGAATATGGCAAGAATTCCTTTTTTGGGGACATAAGTATGATCCCCAAACCCACCTTGTTAAATTTGGGATCCTCCATCCTCTTCCCTATCGGACTTCGGGATGCACCGTGGAAGTACATTTCCCATGTTTGGAACTCCTCTTGAACCAAGAAGATGTCTTCATCAGGTAACTCAACGTCCAGTGGGGTATTCCCTATCGAGGGGTGCTCTGCAAGAATATCTGCTAATTCTTGACCTTTGACGGATTTCTGAGGCACAAACTAGATGTCAAACTATTTTAGGATGAATGCCCATTGGGATAGGCGCCCAGTCATTATCGGGTTGCTGAGGATGTACTTGACCAGTTTACTATGTGAGACCAAATGGGCTTCGTCGTGCTGCAGATAATGTCACAATTTTTGAACTGTGAAGACCAAGTCCAAACAACTCATCTCGATGTTTGAGTATCAATTTTCAGTGTCGATCGTGATTCGACTGAGGTAATAGAGGCTGTTTTCACTACCGGTGTCATTTTTCTATTCGAGGAAGGCTCCCAGTGAATGCTCTAGGGCTGTCACGTATAGGATAGGAGGTCTACCTTCAACCAGGAGAATGAGCATTGGTGGGCTTAATATTTACTTCTTTAGGATGTCGAATGCCTCTTGGAAATCATCTTTCCATTGGTACGTAACCCCCTTTTTCATTAACAAAGTGAAGGGAAAACATTTACCCACCAGGTTGGCTATGAACACCCTAATGTAGGTCATATGTCCTTGGAGTCCTCTCAACTCAGTGAGATTATGGGGAGGTGGTAAACCAATGATATCCTTTGTCTTTTCAGGGTCGAATTCGATGCCACGATAGCATACGACAAAGCCAAGGAATTTTCCTGAGGTAACCCCAAAGGTGAATTTCAAGGGGTTCATCTTCAGGCTATGTTTTTGAAGTTTTTTGAAGATGGTTTCAAGTTCTAATAGGTGATTTGAACGCTGTCTTGATTTTACCACCAAGTCATCCACGTAGCATTTGACAAATTTCCCTAGAAATTGTTTAAAGATATGATGCATGACACATTAATATGTGGAACCAGCGTTCTTGAGACCAAAGGTCATGAACTAGTAATAGAATAATCCTTGAGGGGCCCTGAAGGTAGTGGCTTCTTCGTCTTCTCGGGCCATCCTGATTTGATTATACCCAGAATAACCATCCATGAAAAATAGATCCTCATACATGGCTGTTTCATTGATTAATAACTCGGTGATCGGGATCAGGAAATCAACTTTCAGGCAATGCTGATTAAGATCTCTAAAATCAGTGCAGACGCGGATTTGTCTATTATTTTTCTAAATGGGGACAATGTTGGATTTCCAGACGGGGTATTGGACCTCTCGAATGAAGCCTGATTTAATAAGCTTATCGACTTTAGCCTCTATTTTGGCAGCATTTGTGGGGTGTGCCCTTCTGGCGGATTTTTTATATCCCCGGTGGTCTTCTAGTAGACCTAAGTGGTGAATCGCCACATCGGGATTGAGTCCCGACATTTCTGTGTTATTACAAGCAAAAACATCTCAATGTTGCCTTATGAAAGAGGTGTATACATCGTGCTCCTCGGGAGACATGGTTGTACTAATGGGAGTGTGCCTTGGGTCTTCCTTGGTACCCAGGTTTATTTCCCTGAGCTCGTCCATAATGGTGGAGATACCTTCCTCAAATGCAGGAGGTGCATCCCTAAGATCTTTCTCCCCTTCTTCCCCCACAGTCTCATCTTCCTGATCTGATGGGGGAAGAGTTCTCGGCACAGGCTCTTGTGAGTCCATAGGTGAGGCATTTTGGGCGTCCTCACTCAAGTATTCTCCCCTAAATTGAGGGTTAGTGGTCATTTCTACATTATCACGCTCGGCCGTCATGGCGGAAGTCATGAGGATAGTTGAGTGCGTGTCCGGACTTGAACCCCTGCTCTCAACATGGTTGATGGGTAGTACATAGTCTTCACCTAACTTCTTGAGGGGGTTATCAGGAACTATTTCTAGACCATTTGGAGTAGGAACCTAGTCAATACCATCGATCTAAGGTTTCTTCTTCTTTTTCTCATAAAACCCGGCATCAATGTAGTGTGACTCAGAGAGCTATAAAGGGTCCTTGTCAGCATGTAATGTTCCTCCTTGTCCATTTACGCAATACTTAATACACTTATGGTAGGATGAAGGAATGTCCATGTGATTATGGATCCACGACCTTCCTAGAAGGGCATTGAATGTTGTGTTCTGCCGCACCACCAAGAATTCTGAGTAGGACACAAGGTCGCCAAAATGGGTTTTTAGCTTGATTTATCCCATTGGATTTTGTAAACTCTTGTCGTAACCCAACAGATTTGTCGTTGAGGGTATTAGATCATCCTCAATGTATCCTAACTTACAGAGTGTCTGTAGGGGAATGAGGTTAACTCCAGAGCCATTGTCAATAAAGACTTTCCAGATCTCAACATCATTTAGTGTACCAGACACATATAGTGGTTTGATATTTCCTTGCATGATGGCATCTTCATCCTGAATAGTGAAGGAAATCACCTCTTTGTATTCAGTCGGGCCAGTCTTCATCAGGTAAATCTCGGTGGTGGCTACCTCTCCTTGAAACTCTTGGCGGCTGAGCAAGGCTTCTATAAGCGCCTCCATAAGATCTGCTGACAAACTTAGGGCATCCATGATTAATAGTTTGGCTGGTACTAATGCTATCTGCTTAAGGATATCGTATTTCTGCTCCAACGGATGATGCTTCTCCATTTGCGGAGAGTTTTAGCAGGCACTTTTGGAGTTGGGATGTGTGACAAGGAGGGACTATCCATGGAGTCGGATGTTGATGGTGTTCCCACGTTCTGGGACTCGTCTCGGCCGGTCTGTTTGTGTGCACTAGGCAGCTAGACCTTTGTTCATACTCTGATGGGTACCACAAAATGACGGGGCTAGAGTGGCTTCTTGTGGAGGTGGATGGATATTCTTTCTCCCGCTGAATCAGTTGATGGGATCTCCCATGGGTTTTTGTGATATTAATGGTTTGGGCCTGGGAAAAACCGTAGGGTTGGTTTCATCAGCGACTGCGCCTCCCCTGGTATCCCCTGCTTCTACGATTCCTCCTTTAAGCCCCTTGTGTTGGGAACTCAAGTTTGTAACCATACCCTTCGTTAGGGAAAAATTTCATTAGATGGATGATGTTGATAGAACGAAATATTAGCACCTCATCGCATGACAGGTCAACCTAATTGGTTGTCCCTGATGGTGTTGTTTGGTGGGTCGGTGCCCATGGGGACAAGTTTGAGGGCATAAAATCTGACAGTGTTGGGGCTAACTTCGGCCTTGTTGAGGACTGCTCCTCTTGCACATGTCTCCCCCCTTTTCGATTATGCCTAGATGACCAGCTCGTGGAGGGTTTTGAGGCCGATATCGTCAGTTGTGCGACATTAGGGGCAACTGGAGGCAACACCAGCTGCTGTAGTTGAGCTCAGAGTATGCCCTGAGCTCGATTGACAGTCTTCTGAGTCATCCAATCATCAAATTTATTCCCCTTCATGCTGGTGACCTCTTGCCACTCCTCCCCTTTGTCAGAGTTGGTGGTAGAAATATATGTCACATGTGCTGGGGGTCATCCCAGATCAACCTGCCTTGAGTCTACCATCCTTTGCAGGAGGTCTTTTAAGATGAAGCATTCCTGGATATTGTTCCCCAGTATTCGATGGTAGGGACTGTAATATGGCCTGTCATCACGGCCGACTTCTTCGAGCTTCCTTGGCTTCGGTAGGTGGAGAAAATTTCAATTCATGGCAGCGATGATGTAGTCGCAGACATGGTCCTCTCGGAACGAGTATACTTTGTGTTTTTGTTCCTCAAACTGGTTCCTCTTCGTCCCTCTCTGATCTTCCTGCTTGGGAGGAGGCGACCACTGATATACAGGGGGCCTTTGACAATTTAGTGGAGGCCTAAGCAGTGGAGCAGGCGCAGGGGCTGGCTTGAGTGTGACAGAGGACGCTTCAGCTCTGGCTGCTCTCTTTGCAGGAGCCTGTGAGGCTATTCGGGACTTCAGATTAGTCCGCTGCAGGGAGTCTTCAATTATCTGGGTAATGGAAGATAGATTGCGGAATATAGTGGTGCACTCCACTGGTATGAGCAGTGTTCCTAGATCATCTCGAAGGTTATCGATTCATATGGAAAGCATCACATCTTGGGGAATTGTCCTATTCAGAGAGTAGGTCAGGCCCTTCCATCTAGCAATGAAATCTGAGACCCTACCATTCTCCCACTGTTTGCAATTCATGAGGTCAATGACTGTTGTTTTAGGTAGAGTTGCGCTAAAGTTGAATAGGAACTGTTGCTGAAGGACTTCCCATCTTTTAATTGACTAAGTTGGCAGACTCATATACTAGACGAAGGCAGATCCTTGCAAGTTCTGCATGAAGCATTTGAGATTCACTGCTTCTTTTTGCTCTGGAGTTCCCATAATAGGGTCACAATAAGACGCGTATTACATCAAATGTTGTTCTGGATCGCCGGATCCATTGAAGATAGGGAATACAGGGCTCCCAAAATTGTGTTTAGGAGGCGTGTTGCTAACCCAATCTAGGTAGGGCTTTTGCTCTGGCTGTACCAGAGCGCACCGACCTTCCATTACTTCCAATCGAGCATTCAGTGCCTCAATGGTGTTGGAAAGACCCTGGTTTACATCCTGTTGGGCCCAGTCTTGGGCAGGTGTAGCACGAGGCATTACTTGAGGATCCAGCTCGGCCGGCACCAAGGGTTCATATGCCATTTGTGACGCCTTCAGAGGGCTTATACATACTCTCTATGGTTGCTTCCTAAGTGGAGGGAAGTCTTGGTATTCATCCAAACTCGTGTTCATGTAGTTGGACGGGTCGGGCGCTGCATTGGGAGGGAGCCCTGACCGTGCTTCATTTGCTAGGGCAAGCCTTGGTCCTTGAGGTGCACATGCTGAGGGTTCACTGTGTGGTTATTCTTGGGAAGCTCTTTAAATAAGATGGTTCGTCTGGAGTACCTCAGCGTTAATCCACCTAATATCTTTCATTTCCACTTCCTGTCGAGTGAATCTCTCTTCAAGCGTAAGTGGCTCATTTTTATCGAGAGAAGGAGTCAGGTTAATTGTAACCAATCCTTTGTTCTTATCCTTGTTGGAAGCTCGTAGGGCAAGCGGAGGAGGGTTAGCTGGAAGGGTGGCCATATTTAGGGTGGCCCTCTGGTTCCAGGTGTGCACACCTGATGGTTCGTTGTGAATCACAGCCTGAACAGAACCGTCGTCTCCCGGTCTGTCTGAACTTTCATCATCTCCGGTGTCACCCATGGGGTTAACCTCTATGGAGTTGATGGATGCATATCGTGGGGTGGATGAGATTTAATCTTCTAAATAAGAAGAGGATCTCCCGTGCCTTTTACTGGTCTTCCCCTTCATGTCCTGAGATTGATTTCGAACTCCTTGACAAAGGGTGACGCAGAGAGTAATTTTATGCAACCTTACGGTACACCTCCCTCATGATGGGCATGATGATTCAAAGAACGATATAGGGTAGGAACCTCCTCTTTTGACTGTCCTCCCTAGATGAGAGAATACTAATTCTCACGGGGGAGGTCATTATTGAGGTGGTAAAAATGCCCCCATCTCTAAGGGCTTGGGTTGGCTCTGTTCCTGGGAGGTTGAGTCTCTTACCATTTTTTTTGGTCTTATGGGGAAATTTGATGTTAAAAATGCCCCCAGCCCTACAGGCTGGGGTTGAACCTGGATTGCAGCAGTGGTTTCTGCTGTCGCTACTTGCCTGATCTTGCGTGCCCCCATTCGGGGGTGAATTGGATCTGATGCTGAGTTCACCTGTGAATCAATCCCCTTTAGGGAGGAAAGAAATGACTGCAGATTGGACTCTCTTAGGCGAGAGGCCTGTTGTATGATTTCGGTGGCCTGATTTAGGAGTTCGTGGATTGATTGTTCCTGGAAGGCCTAATGCTTCTGGGACTTACTCAAGGCCTGTCTCTGTTGGGTGTGTCGGCCTTCCCGAACAAGGACCCCACTCGATTTTTTGTCTTGACATGATGACGTTGCAAGAAATTATGATGAATCAGTTCTTCTTGGTGGGGAGCAGAGTAAAATGTAGAGCTCCATGTTCTCCCCATCCTCTGATATGGGCTCCCGTCGGAGCATCACCAATGAGGTGGTGCAACTGGTGTAGTTCACGGATGCAGGCGAACTCAAGGTTTCCTTTACACCTCTCAGGTCGCGGTTGTCACGCCAGAGGAAGAGATTTCGGGTAAATGTGATGCAGAGTGTCTCCTATTTCATTAACATGGTCTACATACCCATCATAGGGTAGGAAGATTGATTTTAGCCGGCAGAGGGTTGTCCATATATTGCAGCAGATGTCGTGCACGCATTCATCCAGAAAATTTCTGGGAATGTCGAATTGAGATGTGGCTGTGGGTCAAAACATAACGGGTACATCGTCTCTGGATAGTCGTTTACATAGTAACAACATGTCGGCATACTCCTCCTCTAGTGATTCCTATACCTGGTCGTCCCAACTAAAACGCTCACTGATAGTGTGGTCAGAGGTAGTGGGGCTAGTAGGTATTGAATTATCATGTGGGTGATTCTGAGGTGGTTCAAAAGATGAACGTGGCCCTGGACCATCTCCTGGTTGAAGAAGGGTGTCGTTGGTGACTCATTAGGAATATGACATGCTTGATCCCATCCTTATGAGTTCCTCGAAATATAAGGGATTTTCTGTCCTTGATTCGGCAGGGGGAGGACATTCCTATTGATATGATATGCCATTGCGGGGAGGACCTAAGCAATGTTGGTCGCAACGATGAGGAATACCATTACAGCTTCCACAGGGAGAGAATCAATGGGGTACACCCTGGGGAGAGCCTTCAAAATATACCACAATGAGGGGAGGGCCTTCTCATTGATTGGTGTCTAGGTGGGTAGGGCCTCTGCTATCCATGTCGTAATGGAGAGGACTACCATCACTGCTTGACACCTCACCACATAGAGGAATTTTGCAGTGCATACCGTGGGGGGAACCTCCAAGGCGTTTCGCAGTAAGGGGGGGACCTTCAGGCTATGTAGCACTATTACAGGGAGGGCCTTCGCAAAAACTACCGTCATGGTGAAGATGACCATCATGGTTTGACATTCAATGCGTATCATGGGGAGGACCTTCAAGACACACTATGACAAGGGGAGGACCTTCTTGTTGCTTGGGGCCATTGTGGGGAGGACCTTCACAATGGTGGTCGTGGTGGTGAGAACTACCATCATAGGTGCCACAATGTTAAGGACGACCATCATAGCTGCCAAGGGAGAAAATCTACGGGGTACACCCTGGGGAGGGCCTTCAAAATTTACTACAACGATGGGAGGGCCTTCTCGTTGCTTGACGTCTCTACGGGGAGGACCTTCTTTATCAGCATGGAGAGGACTACCATTGTGATCTGAAGCCTGGTTGTGCAGAGTGTCGTTGCAATGTATCTCTTTGGGAGGACCTTCAGGGTAGGCCATGAAAAGGGGAGGGCCTTCTTGTCATGATGAGACGTCACTACAGAGAGGGCCTCCGCAGTTGCGACTACGATAGCGAGGACTACTATCATAATCTGTGGTCCCATTACATGGAAAGTGTTTGTAGTGTATACCCCTAGGAGGACCTTCAGGGTGGACCACAACAAGTGTAGGGCCTTCTTGCTGCTCAATTTTCTGGTCACACGGAGGGCTTTCGTGACTCGCATCAAAAGAGAAGCTCTCGTGATCGATTGTTATATGCCCATGGGGGAGGCCCACGTGGGTGCTCTGGGGAGGATCTTCAGAGCTGCTGATAGCGACATTGCAGGGAGGACCTTCGCAACTTCTACTGCCACTCCAATAATATGGTAATGGGTGGGCAGGGTTCTAAGCCTTTGATATGTGCTTAGCAGTATTGGGAACCCCACCTTTTAGTAGAGCGGAGTCATGAACCCGCTCTTTATTTTATGGCTTCCCTCGGTGCGTTCAGGGCACTTTCTTACGGCTAGCGGGGACCGTCTGCAATTGATAACAACCTTTACCTTTGGGTTCCTTTCTAATTGGGTCCTATGATACTTCCGAGATATGACGACGAATATCTTGACTTTTGGTAGGGATATATTGCTACTTTTGAGCATCCACCGTGATGGACGGGTGTCCCCCAGTTGGAATGAGTGAAGATGCTCGATCCGGTTGCCCTTGTATCGCAGAACATGGACGACGACACTCCTGGGTGGAAGAAGGGATGCAGATATGATCCGAGGTGGCTATCTCATCTCTTAGATGAGTCGCCTCAATTGGGGATACAGGCTCATGGGCCTGAGTCCTTTCTGTTGCCACTGATGCAATTACATTTTGGAAAGTCTGCAAGATATGATCTGGGATTGATACTTTCTCCTCTATCATTGCTAGGATATGCAAAGATACATCCTTGGCTGGAATGGGTATGGAGGCCCATTATGGTATTGGAGTAGGAATATCCAGCTCTGGTCCTCCTGTGGTTAGTGGTTACAGACAATTATCTTCTATCGGGGCAGGTGAACGAGTCTTCCCCTGTGTCGGTATATACCGGTTTGTCTTTCCATTTTCTGCCACATCGAGATGGCGAACATTACTTGCATCCGCAGGGAGCTGGCCCTGCATATGTTGGTCTCCTCCGTATCGAGTCGGTGTCCATTATTGGAAGGGAGACGTGCCCGCCTATTAATTGCCGCCACATTTGGATGGCGGGCTTTGTTGATCGCCACCACATCGGGATGGTAGGCGTCAGGAGAATCTTCTAGGAGTTGGTTCTACAGGCTCCAGGGTTTCCACCACATCTGGCTATTGGGCTTCATGACCCTAGGCAGGGAGAGGTGTCTGCCGGGTTGGTGCCATCCTGTGTGAGTGACGGGCTTGATGGAGCTCGGTGGGGATGCCCTCCTACTCATGTGACGCCGCCATGTCTAGATGGATGGCTTTAGAGGAGCATACAGGTGTATGTGCCTACTCAAAATATGTCTCTGTAACTGGGTAGTGGAGATCCTCCTTAGGGACAAGGGTGATGACCGGTCCCTGGTTGTACGTTTTCTGCCCTCGTCGGGCGGTCCGAGGGGCCGAAGCTCAGGGATCATGGGCCTAGATCCTCTAAAAGATATGCTCCTTAGCATGAGGATATTGGGTTCCGGCGTAACTGTGACAACGTCTTATGGCAGGGGCCTTAGAGGAGAACCCCCGTTCAGAAGGGATAGAGTCCTCAGTGTCGACCTCATCTGCCTCCCTAAGATAATGGAGGTACGCACTATCTCGTTCCAGGGATAGGCTACGGACATGGTTTGAGACAGCAATAGGAGTCGTCTGGATCTGCTTTTGTGGCTGCTGCTGGGCAGACGACCAGCAATTCTTGGCAGATTGGAGGGCATGCATGGCCGTCTCCACCATTGGGAGATTACCATTCAAGTGGTACTCTCAGATAAAAGCATCTGAAACCCAGTGTTGATGATGTTGAGTAGGTGACAGGGTCCTTTGTTGGTGAGGATGTTCGGTCATTGCATTGTTTGAAGTACGCGTCTGTGAGTTCCTCCGTGATGTCAATGGATCGAAGAGAGTTCTGATTGGTACCTGTTAAATATTTTAACAAATACAAGTAGAAAACCCATAAAAGTAGCATCTCATATTCCCATGCCTAATTAATGACCATGATTGTCCCTCCTCACGAGTATAATGGGGTACAGAGTGAGATCAAGTTAAATCTTTCTTTCTTGGTTAAAGATTCACGTCGGGTTCACCGTTTTTTTTACTCAGGGGGTGGGGAGACATGTGCAGCCTGATGGTTGATAAGAGAGGTTTGGGTTCTGATTAGTCACTCATATCAGGTGCTCCGTTTTCATTTCAAAATGCCCAACGTTTCCATATCCAATGATACGTGGACCTGCTTTCCAAAGGCAGGCGTTCCCTGGGTGATTCGGCCAGCGATGCTTATGAACTCACATTGGTCAAGAGGATGGGAATTTGGGCTCATCTAACCTTTTTTGGGGGAATTATTTCCTGTTCTGATACTCGCTTATAGATTTAAGATGTATTTTCATATGTTCGCGAATCTTTGGTTTACACCCAAGCATAGTATCCATGGATTACTAATGGTTGGAAATGGTTAGCTGAACGCCGGGATTCAGAATCTTTTAGGACCGAGGGTTACCATCCCTCATTGGATTAATGACTCCGAGGAGTTTAGAATCATTGGGAAGGAACTATTTTGTAGCCTCATAATTGGGCGCTCTAGAGTTTATTATCATCTTGGGGGGACAGATAATGACTTGAGCGTTTTGATCGAAATAGTGATACAGGCTTCCTACGTTTCCTCGTGAGAGGAATCAAAATCCATGTAGTTCAGTGCCACTTGACGAGACACATCACCTTTTTAGGTCATGTGACAAGGACCCAACCGTACAGTTTAACACCTTGTGGCAAGGAAATTCAGGAGAGAGATGCTCAGTCAATGTTTGTGCGGGACTTACGCCGGAGCGGCCTGGAAGACACAAGGGAAGTGATTTACTATGTCCGAGGATAGTCCTGCTAGAGTATAAGGACATGGTCTGATAGGGAAAAATGTGTATCAGACTTTGATATCGAGCGTGCACCTCGGGGAGGTTTCCTACATATCTCGGTTGGTCGGGAATCGAAGTTCGTGTAGTTCTTGGATGATTAGGGCTTACACATGAGAGTTGCCTGTTATTGGGATTGAACCTTGATGAGGTTTCCTACGTACCCCGCTAAGGAGACAGGGATAAAGACACACGTAGTTTTTTTTTCTGTTGCCATCATGCGGATGTCGTGAACATCAAAACTCTCTAATACCACGTGAGTCATGCTCGGTGTGAGAAACAAGAGGATGTGGCATACATGGCAAGCCTCGCACATTCTTCCTAACGAGGGAAGGGAAGGAAGACGATGAGCGGAGGAGAGGGTTAGGACTATTGTACTCTCCTTCTCCCTGAGGTTGGAGGAAGGTAAAAGTCACGCAGTGGAGCAATGAACCTTTCTTGATGAGAGGGGAAGGGACATTGGCTTCCGATGAGGATGGTCTTGGGCTTACTCCTGGAGGGATTCCCCACAACTCCTAGGAGAGGGGAGAAGTGCCCACCGCTGGCGCCCGTCAAAAGGAAACGTGAGTGGGATCCCTCAATCCTGGAAAGTGGAGAGGCAGAAAGGGGTCTCCCGGGCTCAGACCCCGCACTACTGTGGTTATGTGAACCCAAGAATGCCTTGGGAATCCGCTCAAGGTATGGGATGAAACCTTTTTCCTTGCCTACTGTGGGTATGTGAACTCAAAGTGACGTTCTAATGCGCCTGATGGTTTCATCATATGGGTCCAGTGGATTTGGTAGGGGCCTTGGCTCGGGGCTGATGAATAGGCCAATGAATAGATTACGAAGGATCGGGCTAGGTTGGAAGGGTTTTATCTGGATCGGGGAATGGAAACACTGAAGGAGTTGGCGGGCTACATGGATGCATGAGGATCGGCGCCCTTCACGTAGAGGGTGCTATGTGGCTGGAGAGGCTGTCCGCATACAAGGGTGGTATGCGGACTGATAAGCATCTCACGTACCAGGGCGGTATGAGACATAGGGTTTGGCCCGCGTACCAGGTTGGTACGCGGTGGAGTCCGCGCGAGCAGCGGCGACCATGGGCGATGTCGGTCGGGGGTTCACTGATCAGGGCTTCACCTGTGTAGGAGGGTGCTACGTCGTGCATCGGATCAAAAAGGGGGCATAAAATCCCTGGTTCGTGGGGAGTACATCCGTGGAGGGGCCATGGCTCGCAGTTTTATTTTAAGTTCGTAGTTCAACCATTTGTTATGCATTTTTCGGTTCCTTATTAATTCATTCCCAGTTTCATACAAGTATTGGTTCGTGAATTGGAACTTCACTGTTTGCAAAATTTTAATCCCCATCCTCCAGAATTCTTCCACCTGAATCCAATCGATCTTTTTCTTCTCCCCCTCGACGTCCTTTTATAGAGGGGGAAAGAGATGTATCTGTGGTCATGCGGCACCTTTTGCGGAGGCCCATGATCAAAAACCCAGTTTAGGGATGACTTGGTCAATTTTTAACTCATGGGGCATTGAATGCACCTCATCCACGAACCAAATCGGTTCTTTGCGGCTGTGTAGGGCTCCGCATATATTTTTTGAATGACAGCGTACGTGTTTTGGGCTGGTTGGCGCATCTCACGGCTGGGGCGGTTCATGATGGTGGACCGGCCTGGCGCACATCTTGCTTCGCGCCCGCAGAGGAGTTCTCGCCTCCCTTTCGCGAACGACATTGGTCCGCAGAGGGGGTGGCCCTCCGAACCAGCCATGTACCATCAATGCTGGATCGGTACAAGGACTGGTCGACCCTTAACCAATCTTGAGGATTCTCCATTTTTTTTCCTATTCATTGCGAGAAATTGGGTAGAATCATTTCTCAAATTAAGGGGGATTATCATTCTACTTTGCGGATTTTTCAAGAACCTACACAGGTTTAATGTTTTTTGGGGTTTTAATGGTTTTATGGGTTTTATGGTTATTAATTCCTTTTAGGGTTTTTAGGGTTTTTAGCATCTCTTAGGTTTCTAGGGGTTTTATGTTTTTTTATTTTCTAATGTTTTTCTAAGGGATATTCATGTTTAATGGGCTTTTTACATTTTTAGGTATTTTTATAGATTTATAGGATTTTATGGTTTTCATAGTTTTAGTTATATTGGGGGTTTCAGGGCATTTTAGGGTTTTTAGGGTCTTTAGGATTTTTTAACTTTTAGCTTTTTAGGGGTTTTAGGTATTTTTATATTTCTATGGTTTTTTCAGTTTTTTCCATGTGTTTTTTTGTATTTTTATGTTTTTTGTGATATTCAGGTATTTTTAAGAATCTTATGGTTTTTAGCATGTTTTGGGTTTTTAGGGTTTTTGTGGGGTTTTAGGGGCTTTATGATTTATTAGGTTTTAGGGGTTTTTTGAGTTTTTATAATTTTTAATGTTTTTTATAACCATTTAATGTTTTTAGTGGTTTAAAGGGTTTTCAGTGTTTTTAATGGGTTTTCAGGGTTTCTGTGGATTTTTAGGGTTATTTATGGATTTTAGTGTTTTTACGGGTTTTCATGGTGTTAGGGGATATTTATTTTTAGAGTTCATAGAGTTTTTTGTTGTTCATGTGTTTTAAGTGTTTTTTACTTTTTATGGTTTTCTTTGGTTTTCTTGGGGTTTTTTATATCTTATGGATTTTTATGGTTTTTAGTTTTATGCATATTTTGAGGGTTTTTTTGTTTTTATGGTTTTTATGGTAATAATGATTTTTTGGATATTTAGGTGTTTTTTTATTTTTTGGTGTTTTATGGTTTTTTATACTTTTTAATGTTTTTAGGGGTTTATAGTTTTTTAAGAATTTTTATAAATTTTTGGGAATTTTTGGGGCTTTAGGGTCTTTTATGGTTTTAGTAGTTTTTATTATATTTATTTTTAGGGGTATTGAGTTTTTTAGGATTTATGTTTTTCTTTGGGTTTTAATGTTTTTAGGGTTTTATTATTATATTTTTTAGGGTTTTAGGATATATGAGGGGTTTTGGGTTTTTATGGTTTTTATTGTTTTTGGGAGTTTTTTTGAGTTTTAATGGTTTTTATGATTTTTATAATTTTTTATGTATATAGCGGTTTTATGTGTTTTTTGGGTTTTAAGGGTTTCTTTTGGGTTTTCTGGGGTTATAGGTTATTTTACATTTTTAAGGATTTTTATGGATTTTTTATGATTATTAAATTTTTTATATAATTTTAATGGATTTCAAGGGGGTTTTGGGTTTTTTTTTATTTTATTTGTTTTTAGGCTATATAGTTTTTTGAACAATTTAGGTTTTTATGGTTCTTATATTTTTTAACATTTCTGTTTAGAGTGTTTAGTGGGTTTTTGGGTTTTTTTTTTGGTTTTCTGGTTTTCTGGTTTTATGGATTTTTATAATTTTTATGGGTTTTTGGGTTTTTTACATTTTGTAGAGATATTTATGGATTTTTGGTATTATTATTGGTTTTTAAGATTTTTATGGATTTCAAGGGGGTTTGAAGGGTTTTATTTTTTTATTTTTTTTTCATTTTTACAATTTTTTTATTTTTTATGATTTCATGGTCTTTATATTTTTTATCCTTTTAGGGTTTAAATATTATTTAGAGTGTTTAATAGGTTTTTAGGTTTTTATGGGGTTTTAGGGTTTTTTTGGGTTTTATGGGTTTTTATAATTTTTATGGGTTTTAGGGGTGTTTAGGGGTTTCTAAGGTTGTTAGCGCTTTTATGTTTTTAGGGGTTTAGGTTTTTTCGAGTTTTAAGTTTTTCTGTTGGGTTTTTAGGGTTTTTAGTGGTTTTTTCATTTTTAGGATTTTATGATTTTTTTTTGGATTTTATGTTTTTGGGGTTTTTTAGTTTTTTAAATGGTTTTTAGAGTTTTTAATGTTTTAATGGGTTTAATGTGTTTTTAGAGTTTTTAGTGTTTGTAGGGTTTTTTAATATTTTAGTGTTTTATGGTGTTTCTGGGTTTTAGGGACATTTAGGGGATTTAGCATTCTTATGCCTCTAGTAGTTTAAAAAGTTTTAAGTTTTTAAGGTTCTATTAAGGTTTGTCATTGTTTTTAGCATTTTTAATGTTTTTATGCATATTTTGTGATTTTTAGGATTTTTATGGTTTATAGGGTTTTAGGGATTTTGAGTGTTTTTTGGGTTTTCATTGTTTTTTAGTAGTTTTAAAATTTTTAGGATTTTAGGGATTTTAAGTGTTTTTAGGTATGTATAGTTATCTTGGGGGTTTTAGGGGTTTAAGGGTTTTTTTGGTGTTTTAATGATTTTAATGATTTTTTAGGTTTTTATGTATTTTTAGTGATTTTGTTGTTCTCTATAGTTTTTATGCTTTTTATGGATTTTTGGGGTATTAGGGTTTTAGGTTTTTTTGAGTTTTTATAGTTTTAATGTATTTTTAGTGTTTTTTAATATTTTTATAGGTTTAAAGGGGTTTTAGAGGGTTATTTTGGGTTATGGGTGTTTTAATGGGTTTTATTAGTTTTTATTGTCTTTAGGGGTTTTTTCAGATTTTTCTAGTTTTTCCATTTTTTATTTTTTTAGGGGATTAAGTGTTTTTAGATTTGTATTTCTTTCATAGGGTTTCTCAGGGTTTTATGGTTTTTATGTTGTTAGGAATTTTAGGGTTTTTTATCATTTTTATGGGATTTTGAGTATTTTGATATTTTGAGGGATTTATGGGTATTATAGTGTTTTTATGGGGTTTTCAATGTTTTTTTAGTTTTTGTGTTTTTAATGGTTTTAGATTTTTTTAACATTTCAAGGGGATTAAAGGTTTTTTTTGAGTTCTTAGATTTTTTTGTGTTTTTATCGGATTTTAGGGCGTTTTTTAATATTTTTTGTGGTTTTATGGTTTTTCGGGGTTTTAGGGTTCTTATGGTTTTCAACGTTTTTTACGATTTTCTGGGTTTTAACTATTTTTAGGATTTTATGGTTTTTAATGTTATTTTGGGGTTTTTTTATTTTTTGTATGGATTTTCACATTTTTTTTGGGATCTTATGGGTTCCTGGTGTTTTTAGGAATTTTGAGTTCTTTTAAGGTTTTTATGGTTTTAGGGTTTTCATGGTTTCTGGGGTTTTTATTGTTCTTCTGAGAATTTTTAGGTTTTTTATATTTTTTTAAAATTTTAGGTTTTTTAAGGGTTGTTATAGTTGTGGTAGGTTTTAGGATTATTATTTAATTTTGTGGGTCTTAAAATTTTTAATGGTGAATTTTGGTTTTTATGGTTTTCAGGGCTCATTAGAATTTTTTCATTTTTTGGGCTTTTATAATTTTTATGTTTTTTGGTTTTACAGTTTTCATTAGGGTTTTCAAAGTTTTTAGAGGTTTTTAATTTGTTTTTTAAATTTTTAGGATTTTTTTTTGTTTTTATGGTTTTTAGGGGTTTTTTGGATTTTGAGTTTTTTAAGGTTTTATGGTGTTTTGGTTTTTTAGGATTTTATGTATTTTATGATATTATAAATATTTCTGGGTTTAATAGGATTTTATATTTTTTTAGTGCTTGTTAGGTTTTATCAATTTTAGTGTTTTTAAGGTTTTTTAGGGTTTTTAGGGTTTTCTATGATTTTCTTGATATTTATTGTTTTTAGGGTTTTTACGGATTTTAGGTTTTTAGGGGTGTTATGTTTTTTTGGTTTTTATGATTTCTTAGTATATTTCAATGTTTTTAGAGATTATTATAATTTTATAGATTTTCAGGATTTTTATTAATTTTTAGGTTTTTAGGGATTTTGATGTTTTTTATGGTTTTGTGTGTTATTATAGTACATTTTGGTGTATTTTTTTGAAATTTTAGGTTATTTAATGTTTTTTTTATCATTTTTAGAGAATTCTTAGTTTTTTTAATGGGTTTTATGTGTTTTGGGGTTTTTTATGGTTGTTTTGTGTTTTATGGTCATTATTACTTTTTTGGGTTTTTAAGGTTTTATCAATTTTTAGGTTTTTAGGGGTTTTAATGGATTTTTATGATTTTATGGTTCTCTTAGGGGTTTTTCATAGTTATTATAATTTTCTTGTTTTTTATATTTTTTAGGATTTTTTAGTATTTTTTAGGATTTTTTGGGGTTTTAGGGTTTGTATGTATTTCGGGGGGCATTGTTGGGGTTTTATGGATTTTTTTGGATATTTTGTATTTTAGTGGTTCTTTTAGTTTTTATGGTGTTTAAGGGGTTTTAGTGTTTTTTACATATTTACTAGTTTAAAGAGTTTTTACAGTTTTAAGGGTTTTTTGTGTTTTCTAGATTTTTTAAGGTTTTAGGGGTTTATGTATTTTTGGGTTTTTAGTGTTTTATAGGTTTTTAGTTTTTTAGGAATATTAATTGTGTGTTGGTTTTAATGTTTTTTAAGGATTTTACAGTTTTTAGTGTTTTATGCAATTTTAGGGATCTCTAGGAATTTTTTTATGATTTTAATGTGTTTTAGGGTTATTATGTGTTATTTGGGTTTTATGGTTTTCTTAAGGGTTGTCATGGTTGTTAGGGTTTTTACATTTTTTTTATTTTTAGGGATTTTTTTTTTGTTTTTTATGGTTTTTATGAGTTTAAGTGATTTTGAGAGTTTTTACAATTTTTTATGGTTTTTATTGTTTATTGGGATTTTTAGATGGTTTTTTTTAATTTTTTAGGGGTTTTAAGGTTTTTAGAGTTTTAAATTTTATTAGGTTTTTAAGGTGTTTTTAGAGTCTTTAGATGGATTTTAAGGTATTTAAGTGTCTAATGGTTATATTTATTTTTATGGTTTTATTGTTTTTATGATTTTTTTGGGTTTTAAGGGTCTTTTGTATTTTTAGAATTTTTAAGATTTTATGGGGTTTAATTGTTTTTATGTTTTAAAAGATTTCTTAGTGTTTTTCCTTGTTTTAGGGTTTTTATAATTTTAGATATTTTTTATGATTTTTTAAATTTTAATGGACTTTATTGCTCTTTTGGATTTTGAGGGTTTGGCGGGTTTTTAGGGATATTATGGTTTTTTGGGATTGTAGGAATTTTTTTTGAGTTTGTAGTGTTTTTAATATTTTTTTGAGGCTTCTAAAATTTTTAGGGGTATATTGGGTTTTTATAGTTTTTATTAAATTTTAGGTTTTTATGGTTTTTATGGATTTTAGGGGTTTTATGGTTTTTAGGGGTTTTATGGTTTTTGGAGTTTTTATGTATTTATTGGTTTTATGTGTTTTAGGTTTTTAGGGTTTTATAATGATTTTTCAGCCTTTTAAGGTTTTTTACTTTTTTTGGGATATTTAGGGTTTTTATCATTTTTATAGATTTTGATGTTTTTAGGGATTTTGATGTTTTTTATATTTTTAATTGGTTATTTATGTTTTTAGGGTTTTTTGGGGGGGTTTAGTGTTCTTAATGTTTTTAGTGTATTTAACATATTAAGGGTTTTAAAGGGTTTTTATATTTTTTTAGTGGGGTTTAAGTGTTTTTAGGGGGTTTGGGGTTTTTAAGATTTTAACGGTTTTTATGCTTTATAAGGTTTTAGTTCTTTTTATGGGATTTCATTTTTTTGGGTTTTTAGATATTTTATTGGTTTAAGGGTTTTATGGTTATTATGGTTTTCTTATTTGTTTTCAGTTTTTTTAGGGTTTTTATCATTCTTAAGTATTTTTGGACTTTTTTAAGATTTTTATATTTTTTTATTATTTTTAAGGATTTTGAGGGTTTTAGGGTTTTTATGGTTTTTTGGAGTTTTTTTAGGGTATATAATTTTATTTATAGTTTTTAAAAAAATTTGGAGTTTGAAAGGTTTTTAGGATTTTTAGTATTTTATAAGTTTTTATGGGTATTTCAATTTTTAACGGGTTTTTTGGTATTTATCTGGTTTTAATGGGGTTTTATGTGTTTATTGTATTTTTGGGGTTTTTTAGGGTTTTTAGTGTTTGTTATACTTTTATGGATTTTAGGTATTTTTAGTATTTTTATGGCGTTTTAGGGGGTTTATGGATTTTGAGTGTCTTTATTGTGTTTTAGGGGATTTTATGGTTTTTTAGGGTTATTGTGGTTTTTTGAGTTTTTTATTGTTTTTATGTTTTTTAGAGTTTTTTTATCCATATTATGGTTTTAAAGGGTTTTTTGGAGTATTTAGTGGTTTTTAGAGTTTTATGAATTTTATGCTTTTAGATGGTTTTTTTGTTTCATTATGTTTTTAGAGTTTTTAAGGTGATTTAGGGTCTTTAGAGTTTTTAGGTTTTTGGGGTTTATGTTTATTTAGAGTTTTATGTTTTTCCAATGGGTTTTTAGGGCATTTAGGTTTTTTTATGTTTTTATGGATTTTAAGCTTTTTAATGGGTTTTCAGCGATTATGACGGTTTTTTTGGTATTTGTATGTTTTTACGATTTTTTAGGGATTTAACTATTTTTTAGGTTTTTTGTTGGTTTAGTATTTTTATGTTTGGATTCTTTCTTAGGGGTTATCATGGATTTTTAGGATTTTTTACATTTTTAGGGATTTGTAGGGTGGTTTAGGAATTTTTTGGGTTTTATTTTTTTAGGTATTTTTTGGGTTTTAAGCATATTTTTGGGTTTTTAGGGGTTTTAAGGGATTTTCTAGTTTATAATAAAATTTAGCGATTTAAAGGATTTTTATAGTTTTTATTGTGCTTTTAGGATTTTTTTGGGTTTTTAGTGTTTTTAAGGTTTTCATGGGTTTTTTGGTTTTTTGGGATTTTGGGATTTTTTGTAGATTTATTTGGGGTTTTATCCATTTTTTAGGTTTTTAGGGGATTTATGAGTTTTTTTGTTTTCAATGTTTTATTAGGGGTTGTAAGGGGTTTTAGGGGTTTTATGTTTTTAGGGATATTTAACGATTTTTTAGGATTTTTATGGTTTTCTGGAGTTATTTGGGATTTTGTGAGTTTTGTTTTTTAGTGTTTTAGGTGCTTTTATGGTTTTTTATTCTTAGGGTTTTGTAGTTTTTAGGGGATATAAGGTTTTTTTTGAGTTTTTTTAACATTTTTAGGCAAAGTAGGTTTGGGGACAGGCATGACCCGACCCCAAAAAATTTATTAACAAAAAAGAAAGTACAAAGCTTTACAGGGAGGGTCTGCACAATCGAGTGTGCAAGTCACCCTTCATTTCCGAGTCCACAAGGGGAATACAAAAATCTAGTGCAACAGAGGACCACATGGAACATCCATCCTCAATTACTTTCTTGGAGAGCACATCTGCCACCTTGTTCTATTTCCTCTATGAATGTGTGACCACAATGTTCATACCCTGAGAATTCATCAGACACTCGATCTATTGTAGGAGAATCCTCCATGGGATTCTCCTTCTTTTGCATTTGAGGGATTCCACCGTCATCATCGAGTTAGATTCAATCCATAACTGATTCCACCTAAAGTGAAATGCAAACTGGACAACCTTTATCACAGCCCAAAGCTCTGCTTCATATGCACATCTATTTTCAATGAAGTGATACAAGAATCCTTTAACAAAGCCTCTGTACATCCAAAAAATGCCTCCACAACCTGAGGGACCAGGTGCACCCAGAGCAGCACCATCCATATCGACTATTATCCATTCTGGGATTGGTGGAATCCAATGAATGAATTTAAAATCCCTTGGTTTCCTACATATTCTGTAAATTTCGAGATTTCTCAAAACAATAAGTTCATTCGCATCATTATCCATCTTACCATCTTGGATATGAGACGACATGCAGATGGCATTGTGAATCGCCACCACACCTTTGAAGAGGCAGAAGGGAGTGTTATCAATAACCACTATATTCTGGTCTTCCCACAAAAATGTGGTGAGGGCTGCAACAGCACCAAGAAGCACGTTGGAAACATGTTGACTGCATTTCACACCGACAACACTACTGAAAAGAGCAGACAACATGCTGTCTGTGCTGATTTTCAGATAGAAAATGACCTGCAGATGCTCCCAAAGACCAGCAGCCAATCAACATTTAAGAAAAACATGCTGCATATTATTCTCATCCTGAAGACAGATGGGGCAAGAAGAAGCCAAGCACCAACTAGCTCTTTTCAACTGATCTTGAACTGGAAATATGTTTCTCCAAATTTTCCATAGTAGAAGGTGACTTGAAGGGGGAATGAAGGGCCTCTGAAATTTAGAAATCCAAGTAGGGGTTGAATTCCCTGATCATATTCAAACGGGTAAAACTCTTTTGTGCCCAAATGCCCAACCATATTGGGTTTCCAAATAAGACAATCCATATCAATTAAGCGGTACGTTTGTATTTGTGGAATAATATTTTGTGGCAAAATGCTTTCCATCCCACTTATGTAATTTTTGAGATCAGCAATGGACCAATGCTTAAAATTCTGAGGGGGCAGGACAGATTCACAGATGATTCGTTCAAGCCTGGTGGTCATCCAACAATTTAAAACTGAATTCCTAGAGACAACCCATTTAGAGTGAGAAATAATTCTCCTATAGGAGGACCTGATCATGGTCCATACCAAAGAAGGAATGAAGCCAGGGAACTCCCCACAAAGTTTTGAAGTGAACTTTTCCCTTAAGAAGTCATGACTCTTGTCATGTGGGTTGAAAATGTTCCATGAAAATTTTCCAATTAAGGCATCGTTGAATTTTCTTTCGGTCCTTGATGCCCAGCCCACCCATTTTTATGGGCTTTGTACATTTTTTCTATGCCACAGATACAAGCTTATTCTCAGTCATGCAGCTCGTACATGCATTGTTCCTTATTTTTTCTTGCAAATTATTAATGAGACTTATCAGCCATCTATAAATGGACAAAACATGCACAAACATGGATGTAATAACCGAATTGATTAGGCAAATTCTGCCCACTTGAGATAAGGATATTCCTTTCTAGATCGCAAGTTTTTGAGTGTTTTTGAGCGAAATTACCTCACGGTATCCACTTTTCACCTTCCGCCAAAACAAGGGGACCCCCAGGTACATGAAAGGGAGGGATCCCCTCATGACTCCAAGAGTTCTTACAATTCTGTTTTGCTTGGAGGCTAGAATCCCATTTCAAAAAATAATAGAGGACTTTTTCCAGCTGATCGATTTCCCCACAACCTCTTCATATTGTTGTATCAGTAATTTAATTGAGAATAGGGTACACCTATCTGCCTTCCCAAAGAGGAGAATGTCATCCGCATACCGAAGATGAGTCGGCACATAAATATCTTTCCAACTTTTATCGAAGCATAAAAACCAGCCTGAACGAGATCAGTTATGCATATTCTAAGATAATCCTCAACCAAAGAAAAGAGGAGACCAGAAATCGGATCACCCTGCCTGACACTGTGAGAGAAATGGAAGAATCCCCTAGGGGATCCATCAACAAGAACAGAGATTCTGACTCTAGACATGATAGTATGGATCAGCTTGATGAAAGATGTGGAGAAGTAATCCCTACTTAGAATAGTAAATATGAACCTCCATTTGATCGTATCAAATACCTTTGAAATATCCTGCTTCATAGAAAAGATTCCATACTTAGAGGAATTCCTCATGATGTTGATACTCTCCAATGCAGAATATAGGCATCTCTAAATATTACGTCCTGGGAAAAACCTAAATTGGTTTGGGGTGATTATCCCACCAACAATCTTCCCCAACCTCATCGGAAAAATTTTACTTATTATCTTTTGAATAGTGTTTCTAATTGACACCAGATGAAATTACCCAATATCCATGTCATTATCTTTCTTTGGCAGTGAAGCAAGGAAGTTGGAGTTCGTTCCCTGAGGGATGGAGTAGGAAATAAAGAACTCTCTGACAGCATTAGTGACCTCCACATGTAAAATATCCAAATAAAACATGAAGAACATAATCCTGAAGCCATCTGGGCCGGAAGTGTTTCCCATATTCTGAGAAAAAAGAGCAAACATGACTTCCTCTTCAAACGAGGCATCAGTAAGACTCTTATTCTACTAATCATTAATGCAAGGATCAATAGATCCAAATAATATATGGGTCTGCCCATGCCCTCCATCATTGTATAATGCCTTGAAATGACCAACCCCATCACTGGAGATCACATGTTCAGATGAAAAAGAGGTCCCATTAATTCGGATGACATTCAGAACTTTCTTAGATTTTTTCTCCCTATGAAGACGTTGAATGAATTTGGAGTTCCTATCCACTTCCATGAGACATGACAAGCTAAATTTATTTCTAGCAAGCTTCTCTTTTAATGCCAAAAAGCTCATCCATCTTAGAATGAAGTTATATTTACTCCCTAGGGGGGGGTCGGTTACTACTGAGTGTTTATTTTATAGTGAGAAAGCTGGGATTTAGCAGCCTTAATGTCATCATCAAGCTTGGAGAAAGAGATATTACTCCATTCCTTAAGAAGACTCTTTATCATTTTGAGTTTTTCCTCCACAACAATGTGTGGGCTTCCATAAAAGGTGGTACTCCACCCATTAACAACCACTTCCCTATAACCAGGGATGGTGAGCCAAGCATTGTAGAATTTGAAAGGCAAAGAAGAGGACCTATGGTTATTGTCATGGATTTCAATCATCAAGGGATTGTGATCCGAATTGAACTTAGGGAGAGTAGCTTCAGATATCACACTTGAAGAACTGATGTCATTGATTAGGAAGAAACTTCTATCTAATTTACTTGCTTGTCCCCCATTGATGGTGAACCTTCCCCATGTGAAGCGATCACCCGCAATAGAAAAGTTCCGCCAGATTTCACTGATCAAGACAACAAGAGAATTCCTTTGTAGCGATCCGTGAGAAAGATGATCCAATCCACTCATCTGGCATCATCACTGCATTAAAATCACCAACTAAAACCTAGTTATGATGAGTGTGCTCACTGATGTTCATCATATCACTCCATAGATTAATTCTCCTAGTGTAAACTCATGAGGCATATACAAAAGAAATTGTATGCATACAGTCATAATTCTGAATCCGTAGTGAGATGACCTGAGGTCTACTCTCAAAAGATAACAATTGAATATTATCATGCTTGAGCATCCAAAGAGTCTCCATGCCACTCTCAATTTTATTATGAGAAACAAAAGAATATACAAACATCTGCCAATTAAGTCCATTCCAGCTATCATAACTGTTCATAGGTTCCACTATCCCAAGAAGCATTGGTTTTTTGGCTAAAATTAAATGATTGAGGGCATGGGTCGTTGGTGAATTTTCCAGCCCTCTAAAGTTATAGAAAATGATCTTCACTAAGAAGAGGTTTTCCAACCCCTAGGAAGGGGTAGTTTCTTCTTGGACTGCGGATCGATGTCCTTCCTTTTTTCTTTCCTGTCCTTATTCTTGGGAGGCCTTCCAATAAGCTTCTTATTGGGTTCGGACACATTCCCAACCACCTGATATTCATCAGAAGTGCCACTGTTATGAGACCCATTGGCATCTTCTTCATGACCTTTCTCATTAACCACATCATCAGCCCAGAATCTACCAGAGAGTGGGGTGAACATGTTGGTGGCATAAAGCCCTTCAGGAGGAGCATCACCGATGGAAATCCTTCTTGCAACCTTACTTGAGATGACCAGAGTGAACTCCCCACTCATGTCCTGCAGAGCACCATAAAAATTCTCCAGCACCGCAGCAATAACAACGCACACCCTACCATCCTGCACGATTCCATCCTTCTGATCCAGTGTTGTTGCATACATAGGAATCCCATCCACCAGTATTTGGGGAGGGAAAGAAGGAGAGAATGATGCAGTATTGCTGGGGATGATAGTATCGCTAGAGGGGCCAACCGATAACTCTGCATGTCCTGTAACATGCAGCACCAGAGCAGAATTATCAACCAGCCCAGATTTGTTAGCCTGTTTCCCACTGTCAGTACATTGTACATCCTTAGATGCATGTGGAACTCCCTCCTTCCCCATAGGAACACTAGATTGAATGGTAAAATTAGGGTCCTGTGTGCTTTCCATGTAGGTCAGTCTAGGTGGAATCCTTCCAGATATTGGTGGATTATCAATGATAGTGGTGTCCAATCCCATCAATGCAGGGGGTGGCTGTGACTGGACAGAACCACCACCAGCTAGAATAGCCCCATTCTCCACATCCTTGTTGGGATCCAAGCATATGTTTTTATCCTTATCAAACAGGAGCTGATTTGATGACACATGGGCCTAAGTTGATCCCTTTGGAGGGATAGCAGGTTTGGGCCCTGGATGGGTAGTGATAGTACCTTCATCCTTGGAGGTTGACGCCCTATCATCCCTCACAGCCTCTACATCTTCCATGCTTCCATGGGCCACCCCAACTGGAAATTTGGAAGCCAAAATGTTTCCCTCGACTGGGATATGCTCTGGTTATGTGCTACTTGTCATTTCTAGAGGTTGTTTCATTGCTTCATAGACCTTCCCATTACCCTTAACCCACTTTTTCTGACAGTCAGAGTCCTCATGCCCCCGCTGATTGCAAAATCTACAAATTCTGGACCATATACACTCATCAAATGAGTGGAAAATAATGAAACAATTGGTGCAATTTTTGGGCCTCCTCTCATACTGTCTTTTGAGATTCAAGGTATCATCAATGGTTTTGAGGACCACCTCATCAACCAGTGTACTTGACAAGTCAATCTCAACAAGCATCCTTGAATAGTGCCCCTACTTTGGATTATCATTCTCCCTATCAATATGAATAGGGAATCCAACCGTAGAGGCAATATCCAATAATATCCTGGGATGCCAATAAATCTAGTTCAATTTTCATATGCAAATCCACACTTGCATAATGGTATTTTTGACATTTGATGGATCGAAGTTTCGATCCCATTCCTGTATTCGGAGGAGCCCTGACATAAGATAAATTGAGCTAAATCTCTAGGCCTTCCTTTTATGGGATTCTATGTTTATTTTTGAATTTTGAGTGGTTTGGGGTATTTTTTTAGGTTTTTAGGGGTTTTAGTGTTTTTAGCATTTTTTAGGTATTTTGAGGTTATATGTATTTTTAGGTTTTTATGTTTTTTATGGGTTTTCAAGGTTTTATGGTTTTTTAAATTTTTATGGTTTTTTATATTTTTTAGGGTTTTTAGGGAATTTTTCTATTTTTTGGTTTTTTTTAATTTTTAATGTTTTTTGAGTTTTTTGGGTATTTATGGTTTTTAGAGTTTCTAAATATTTTTAATATTTTAATGGGTTCTTATAGTTTTTATTGGTTTTAGCGATTTTAGGGGGTTTGGGGGTTTTTTGTTTTTTAGGTGTTTTCATGGTTTTTAGGGTTTTTAGCATTTATTAATATTTTCATCATTTTTTAGGTTTTTAACAGTTTTATGTGTTTTTATGTCTATAATTATTTCAGATGTTTTTCATGGTTTTTAGGGGTTTTTTGTATTTTTAAGCATTTTTATGGTTTTTAGGGTTTTTAGGTATTCTGATGGATTTTGAGTTTTTATGGTTTTCAGGGTTTTAGGTTTTTTTAAGTTTTCAGGGGTTTCAATTTTTTTAGTATTTTTAATTTTTTTTAAATATTTAAAGGGTTTTTAGAGTTTTTATGGGAATTTTAGGGTTTTATGGGGTTTTACAGTTTTTAAGGGTTTAAAGGGTTTATGTTTTTAACATCATTATGGGTTTCTAGAGTTTGTATCATTTTTAGGCCTTTTAGGGTTTGTAAGTGTTCATAGGTTTTTAGGGTTTTATTTTGGTTTTTTATTGGTATTTAGTGTTTTCTAAATTTTTATTGATTTATAGGGTTTTAGGGGTTTTTATTTTTTAGAGGTTTTTTGTGATTTTGAGGGGTTTTATGATTTCTTCGGGTTTTTATGGATTTTTTTTGAGTTTTTAGTGTTTTCATGGTTATTTTTTGACTTTATGGATTTCTAAGGGTTTTAATGGGGTTTAATGTTTTTTATGGTTTTAGTGTTTTAATTTTATCTAGTTTTGGGGGATTAAAGTTTTATAATGTTTTATGGGTTTCTTATAGATTTTCAGGGTTTTTCAGGGTTTTTATTTTTTAATAATTTGTATATATTTTTAGAATTTTTATGGGTTTTGAGAATTTTTAGGAATATTGAGGATTTAGGGGTGGAGTTTTATGGGTTTTTTGGTTTTTAGGTTATCATTTGTTCTTTAGATATTTTAAGGGATTTTAGAGTTTTTAACCTTTTTAGGGGTTTAAATGAATTTTATATTTTTTAGATATTTTTTAGGTTTTTATAGGATTTTATGGTTTTAATGTTTTTATTGGTTTTTATCCTTTTTAGGGTTTTTATGGTTTTAATGTTTTTTCATGATTTTAATTTTTTTTCTATTTTAATTGTTTTTAGTTTTTTATGTTTTCTTAGGTTTTTTGAGGTTTTTATGGATTTCGATGGTTTTAGGGATTTTTATGGATTTTTTTGGATTTTAATAGTTTTTAGGGATTTCAAGGATTTTTAATTTTTTTTGTTTTTCATGTTTTAGAGTATTTAGTGTTTTTAGGGGATTTACGGGTTTTAATTGTATTTCAGTAATTTTTTTTGTATTTTTATGCATTTTTAAGGGTTTTATGGATTTTTTTGGTTGTTTTGGTTTTTTTGTTATATGGGTTTCTTTTGGTTTTTAGGGGTTTTTTAGTTTTTAGGGTTTTAATGGTTTTTTAGAGTTTTTAATGTTTTTAGGGGTCTAATGGGTTTTAATTATTTTTAGTCAGTTTTTAGTGGTTTATGGGTTTTTATATTTTAGGTGTTTTATGGTTTTTAGGGGTTTTAGGGTGTCTAGAATTTTTTAGAATTTTTAGTGGTTTTAAATGTTTTTTTGGTCTTGATGTTTTTTTAGGTTCTTAATTTTTTTATGTTATCTTAGATTATTCTAGATTTTTATGATTTTGAAGGTTTTTAGGGGTTTGAGGGAGTTAGGGGGATGGGTTTTTAGGGTTTTAGTGTTTTTTATGGTTCTTTTTGGGGTGTTTGGGTTTTTTGGTGTTTTTTGGATTTTTAGGTTTTTTGGCGAAATTTTTGAGTTTTTAGGGCTTTTAGAGTATAAAATTATTTAAGTGGTTTAGTGGTTTTATGATTTTTTACATTTTAAAGGGTTTTTATGGGGTTTTGTGTTTTTTGATTTTTTGAGGTGTTTTATGGTTTTTAGTTGGTTATGGGGTTTTTTTGTTCTTTCAGGGTTTTTATAGTTTTGAGGTTCCTACGGGTTAAAGTGTTTTTATGCTTTTAATGTTTTCATTGGATTTTTTTGGGTTTTATAGGTTTTTATGTTTTTATGTATTTTTAGGGATTTTTAAGAATTTTAGGGTTTTAGGGTTTTTGAGGGATTACTTTTTTAGGGTTTTCAATAGTTTTTTTTTGTTTTTAGGGTTTTTATGTGGTTGTAAAAAAAAATTCTTTAGCTTTATTAGGGAATTATTTTTTTTAATTTTTTAGTTATTTTTCTGGTCAATTATAATTTTTATGTTTTTAGTGTTTTTAGGAAGTTTGATATTTTTAGGGGTTTATAAGGTTTGTAGTGTTTTTATGTTTTTTTTTGAGTTTTTAGGATTTTTTGATTTTTTAGGGTTTTTAAGTATCTCAGTGTTTTTTAATGATTTTATGGGTTTTATGGGTTTTAAGAGTTTTTATTGGGTTTTTTGTTTTTATGGGGTTTTATGGTTTTAGGGATTTTTATGGTCTTGTTGTATTTAGGGTTTTAGGGTTTTTAGGTGTTTTATCATTTTGTAGGGTCTTTAGAGGTATTATGGGTTTTATGTTTAAAATGGTTTCATAGAGGTTTTCGGGGTTTTAGGGTTTTTTACATTTTAATGGAATTTATGGATTTTTTTGGTTTTTTTTGAGTTTTTTTATTTTTAAGGATTTTTTGGGGCTATAGGGTTTTTATTGTTTTTTGTATTATTGGGGGTTTTTTCTGTGTTTTATGGGTTTTTCATTTTTTATAGTTTTTTACTATTTTTTGGCTAAAAGTGATTTTTGAGTTTTTTGTGGGTTTTTAATTATTTTATGAGTTTCTGGGGTTTTATGTATTTTTGGGATTTATATAGCGTATATAGGTTTTTAGTGTTTTTATGGTTTTGAGATTTTTTTTGGTTTTCTAGGAGTTTCATGTTCTCATTGGTTTTGAATTTTGGTTAGTGGTTTTTAGTGATTTCATGTTTTTTTATTTTCGAAGATTTTATGGATTTTCTTGGGATTTTTATTTGTTTTTAAGTTTTTTTGGGATATTCATGATTTTTAGGTTTTTTATGGGTTTTAGGGTTTTTATGGTTTTCATGGATTTTTTGGTTTTTTGGGGTTTTTTTTGTTTTTTTTATATTTTTTTAGTTTTTGATGAATATAGGGAAAATTATTCTTGGGAACAAGGGTGATTGGTCTCCCAAAATTTATTAGAAAATTAAAAGATAAATGTTTCAATTAGGGTTTACAAACATAGGTGGGTATATTTTTTGTGGGTTTTTTTGGTTTTTCCAGTTTTTTGGTTTTTATGTTCTTTTACTGTTTTTAACATTTTAGGTTTTATAGGGGTTTTATATGTTTTTAGTTTTTCAAGGGATTTATAGGGCTTTTTGGGTTTTCATGGGTTTTAAGATTTTTAAAAATTTAAGGATTTTCTAGGATTGTTAGGTTTTTTAGGGTTTTTAGGATTTTTATAATTTTTCAGGGATTTTATGATTTTTTTGAGTTTCATAGGGGTAATAAAAAAATTTACATTTTTTCCATTTTAAGGTTTTAAATGGGATTAAGAGTATTTACTGGGAATTTATAGTTTAATTGAGTTTTTTAATGTTTTATGTGTTTTATTGTTTTTATCATTTTTAGATTTTTAGTGATTAATAGAGTTTTAACATTTTTTAGATTCTAAACATTTTTAGGGTTTTAACTATTTTTAAATTTTAATATCTTTTAGAGTTTATCAATGTTTTGAGGGTATTTTATGGATGTTTAGGTCTTTTATGATTTTATGGGGTTTTTTGTGATTTTAAGGATTATGTGGGTATTTTCGGGTTTTAGGGTTTTATGTTTTTTGGGTTTTAGAGTTTTTTAGTTTTTAGGGTTTTAAGGTTTCTTAGAGTATTTAATACTTATCGGGGGTTAAATGGTTTTTATCGTTTTAGTGGTTTCTAGGCTTTTATGGGGTTTTAGGTTATTTTAAAGTTTTAATATTATAGGCTTTTAGGTGTTTTAGAGTATTTAGGGGTTTTTTGTATTTCGGTGTTTTATGTGTTTTTAGATTATTCATGTTTTCTTATGTTTTTTAATTTTTTTTTTGATTTTTTATAATTTTAGGGATTCTTAGAGGTTATTTAGTATTTTATGGTTTTTAATGGTTTTACGGATTTTGAGTATTTTAGGGTTTCTATGATTTTTATGGTTTTTATTGTTTTTATGGGGATTTAGGTTTTTTTATGTTTTTAGTGCCTTTAAGGGATATTAGAGCTCTTTAAAATTTTTGGGGAATAAAGTGTTTTTAGTGGGTTTTTAGGGGTTCTATGGTTTTTGGGGGTTTTATGGTTTTTAGTGGTTTTATATATTTTAGGGGTTTTTAGTGATTTTAGGGTCTTTGGCAAAGAAGGCACGGGCCAAGCGGAAAGCTTGGAACCTCAATTTATAAAAGAGAAAAAGTACAAAACATTATAGGTGGGTCTTGTACATTGGGGTGCGGATAGTGCCCTTCATGTCAGAGACTACATGAGACGTGCAAAAAGAAGGAGAAATGAATGACCACCGTAAGCAGCATTCTTCAATATCCATCTTGGAAAGAACATCGACCACTATATTGACTTCCCTATATGCATGAGTGGTCTTGATACTCAGGTTCTTGGATAGGCTAAGGCATTCAACCCATTGGGGTAGAAGCCTCCATGGAACCTTCCTTGAGTTTTGGCGAAGTGCCTCCACAGCAAGCATCGAATCCGATTCAATCCATAGATGCATCCACCCAAATTTATTTGCAAAACGAAAAGCCTTGATAATAGCCCAAAGATCTGCCTCATAAGCGCATCCATTCCCAATGAAATGATAGAAGATACCCTTGAAAAAACATCGATAAGTACAGAAAACACCACCACAACCTGAAGGGCCTGGTGATCCAACTTCCGCACCATCAACATTGACTTTGATCGATGATGGGACTGGTGGAATCCATCTAATGTACTTCATCAGCATCGGTTTTTTGCACCTTCCAGGAACACCAAGAGTGTGGAGTGTAACAAGATCATTGAAGCAGTTGTTCATCATACCTGATTGAATACACCCAGCCATTTGAACAACACTGTGTATGGCAATAATACCATCATGTGTGGAGCATGATTTATTCCGAAACATAGCAGAATTTCTCGCAGCCCATAGGAAGGCAAAAAATTGATGTAGATGCAGAAAGAAGGAGATTGTGAAGCTGCTCACTGCAGATGAAATCTGTAATAAAGAGCATCCTTTTGGAAAAGGTTCTAGGGGAAAATGGATACCAAATACATCTTGCATGTAATTCCATATTCCATGCGAAAGATTTCATTCAACAAAGAGGTGTTGTGTGATTTCAGCACCTCGCAAACAAATGTTGTAGGCTGAAACAATCTGCCATCCGGCTTTTTGCAGCTGACCATGCATAGGCAGCATGTTTCTCCAAATCTTCCAAAGAATAAGGAAGTGTCTAGGGGGAATGAATTGACACTGGTATTTCAGAAGCCATGGGGGGGGATCCAGGCCTTGCCGGCATTTATACTTGTAAAACTCCCTTGTAGTGAGCTGACCAATCAAATTTTGCTTCCATACGAGAGTATCCGAATCAATGTAGTCGTAACGATGAATCTGGGAGATGATGTGTGGTGGTATAAGTCCATCCATCTCCATTATCCTGGCATTGATATCATTGATAGACATGTGTTACAGACCCTGAGGTACCTTCATGATTTCATGTAGAGGGTGATCGAGCCACGGAGTGAGCCAACAGTTCAAATTGGAGTGAGTTGAAACATCCCAAATAGATTGAGAGATAATTTCTTGGTATGAGGATTTAATTGTGGTCCAGACATAGGATATCGTATACCCAGTGTAACCATTGCACAAGTGAGAAGAAAATCATTCTTTAAGAAAATTCATCTCACCTTCCTTGTGTACGAAGAGGTTCCATGTGAATTTGGCCAACAAGGCCTCATTGAAAACCCTGAGATCTTTAATTCCAAGACCACCAATTTCAATGGGTTTAATGCATTCTTTCCATGCAACAGTTACACAAATTTTTTCATTAATGCATCCTGTCCATACGAAGTTCCAAATCTTGGCTTGAAGAGACTTTATTAGACTTATTGGCCATCTATATATAGAGAAGTCATGAACAAACATTGAGGTGATGACAGAGTTGATAAGGCATACACTGCCTGCATAGGACAGGTACTTTCCCTTCCATTTAGACAGCTACGGTGTGATGTTAACAGAGATTCTTTCCAAGTGGCAATGCTTTAGCTTTCCCCCAAATAGGGGAACCCCAAGGTAATTGAATGGCATAGATCCTTTTTTGACGCCAAGCCATATATTGATTCTGTTTTGCCCCACAAAGGAGCTCCCTTTCCCAAAGACAATAGATGATTTACTCTAGTTGATTGCCTATCCAGAAACATCTTCATAATGATTAATGATTTTCCAGATAGATTATATAGTTCGCATATTATCCTGCATAAAGAGAAGGATATCGTCAGCATAAAAAATTTGAGAGGGTACAAAAGTGTCCTTGATAGCATTGATAGGACAATAAAATCCATCCATCATTGCATTAGTAACAATATGACTCAGATAATATTCTACAAGTGAAAAGAGAATCCCAGAGAGTGGGTCTCCCTGTCTGACCACTCGTGAACATTGAAAGAAACCTTTTGGCGCCCCATTAACCAGAACCGAGATTCTAGCACTCTCCAAAATAGAAGAAATCATACTGATAAATTTGGATGAGAATCCATACATACTCAAAACCTTGAACATAAAGTTCCACTTAATGGTATCAAAGGCTTTGGATATATCTAATTTTAAAGAAAAGGTCCAATGTTTGGATTCCTTTCTCATGATATCACTAGTGCAGAAAACGTTTTTTACGTCACCATTTTTTACGTCGGTTATATAAAACCGACGTCATAATATGTAAAACGAGGTTTTTTACGTCGGTTATTTCTTAACCGACGTAAAAACCTGTTTTCGGTACACCTTTAACGTCGGTTATAAAAATAACCGACGTTATTAATCGCGCGCCTTCATTTTTTACGTCGGTTATTTTTATAACCGACGTAAAAAACGCGGTTTTCGAAGGCCTTTTTACGTCGGTTATTCAATAACCGACGTAACAAACGCGGTTTTTGAAGGCTTTTTTACGTCGGTTATAAAATAACCGACGTAAAAAAAGAATCCGCAGATGTTTTTGACGTCGGTTATGGAATAACCGACATAAAAAAACGCGGATTTTGAGCCCTTTATAACGTCGGTTATAAAATAACCGACGTAAAAAATGAATCGGAGGAAGGTTTTTACGTCGGTTATTGAAATAACCGACGTTATAAATGTTTTTAAAACAATTATCACGTCGGTTATTGAATAACCGACGTGATAACTCATTTAAAAATTTACCCAGACCCGTGGATTGTCATTCGCGAGTTTACCTTCGACAGTCGCGACTCGTCTCTCTCGCGCGTAAACCTGAATCGGCTCGTCCATTTCGTTGGTTTAGATTCGTTTTGCGATCATCGTTTCTCATATTTAATCTCCTCGGATCAATCATCTAAACTCGCAGCACTCAGGTAATCCTCCCACTCGTTCGTTTTTTTTCGCGGATAGTATATATATATATATGTGTTGTGATTTTTTTGTTGAAACTAGCTAAGATTCTTCGATTGCGAACCCTTTTAACTCGTTTTGGCACCATAATCTTATTTATCATCCCTAGATCTATTTGTTCGACTTGCAATATTGAGTAATTTTATGATTTCACTAATTTTTCATCGTTTTCTATAAATCCCCGAGAGGGTTGGGGCGTGTCCATTTGGATGGGTTGCCCTTTTACAGTTGTTACTACTTTATTCACACACAACCATGGCATAGGTGCATGGATTTGGGGTCGGGGGGAGTCCATGGGGGTTTACAAGGGGGTGGGTGGGTGTGGGGGGTTGTCCAAGGGTGTGGGTGGGTGTTGGGGGGTGTCCAGGGGGGTGTACAAGGGGGTAGGGGGTGGGGGTGGTGTTTAGGAGGGGTGGGGGGGCTGTCCAGAGGGTTGGGGGTGTCCAGGGGGGTGTCCAAGCAGGTCGGGGTGGGGGGTTGTGTCCAGGAGGGGTGGGGGTGCTTTCTAGAGGGGTCGGGGGCTGTCCAGAGGGGTCGGGGGGTGTCCAGGGTGGTGTCCAAGGGGATGGGTGGGTGTGGGGGGCTGTCCAAGGGGGTGGCGGCCTGTCCAGAGGGGTCGGTGGGGTGTCCAGGGGGGTGTCCAAGGGGGTGGATGGGTGTGGGGGGCTGTCCAAGGGGGTGGATGGGTGTGGGGGGCTGTCCAAGTGGGTGGCGGCCTCTCCAGAGGGTATTTGGGGTTGTCCAGGTGGGTGGGGGGGCTCCCCAGAGGGTTGGGGGATGTCCAGGGGGGTGTCCAAGGGGGTGGGGGTGGGGGGTGGTGTCCAGGAGGGGTGGGGGGCTGTCCAGAGGGGTCGGGGGCTGTCCAGAGGGTTGGGGGGTGTCCAGGGGGGTGTCCAAGCAGGTTGGGGGTGGGGGGTTGTGTCCAGGAGGGGTGGGGGTGCTTTCTAGAGGGGTTGGGGGCTGTCCAGAGGGGTCGGGGGGTGTCCAGGGTGGTGTCCAAGGGGATGGGTGGGTGTGGGGGGCTGTCCAAGGGGGTGGCGGCCTGTCCAGAGGGGTCGGTGGGGTGTCCAGGGGGGTGTCCAAGGGGGTGGATGGGTGTGGGGGGGCTGTCCAAGGGGGTGGATGGGTGTGGGGGGCTGTCCAAGTGGGTGGCGGCCTCTCCAGAGGGTATTTGGGGTTGTCCGGGTGGGGGGGGGGGGGCTGCCCAGAGGGTTGGGGGATGTCCAGGGGGTGTCCAAGGAGGTAGGGGGTGGGGGTGGTGTCCAGGAGGGGTGGGGGGTTGTCCAGAGGGGTCGGGGGGTGTCCAGGGGGGTTTACAAGGGGGTGGGTGGGTGTGGGGGGCTGTCCAAGGGTGTGGGTGGGCGTTGGGGGTGTCCAGGGGGGTGTCCAAGGGGGTAGGGGGTGGGGGTGGTGTTTAGGAGGGGTGGGGGGGGCTGTCCAGAGGGTTGGGGGGTGTCCAGGGGGGTGTCCAAGCAGGTCGGGGGTGGGGGTTGTGTCCAGGAGGGGTGGGGGCTGTCCAGAGGGGTCGGGGGGTGTCCAGGGGGGTTTTCACATCGATTTGTTTTATATTTCAAAATTGTTTACATTCAAATTATGATTTTTTCATATAAACATATATTTGTCTTATCTAAAAAATATATATATTTTTGCTATTTGTTATAGGTAATAATGAGTCGAAGTTGGATTACGGCACATCGAATGAGCAATGAATATGAGGAAGGTGTTGATGCCTTTTTGGAATTTTCTAAACGAAATGTTCCAAGTAGTGACATTTTTTTCTGTCCATGCCTGAAATGTCTGAATATGAAGAAGTTGAAAAGTAGAGAGATAAAAGATCATCTGATTTGTCATGGTTTCAATCCGAGTTACAACCCTTGGATTTGGCATGGCGAAACTGGACAGAATGTCACTGATGATAATGAATCGCAAGATGGTAACTCCGATGGAATTGAAGAAATGATTCACGATATTGTAGCAGAACAAATTGAGATAGAACCGACAGTTGCACGTCTATATGGTGATGCCTAAAAACCATTATATCCTGGTTGTACAGATTTTACGGTTTTGTCGGCGGTGTTAAGATTGATTAACCTGAAGGCGAAACATGGATGGAGTGACAGAAGTTTTACAGAGCTGCTACAATTGATGAAAGACATTCTTCCAAAAGATAACGATCTTCCAGATTCACATTATAAGGCCAAAAAAATATTATGCCCGATGGGATTGGGATACAGGAATATACATGCCTGTCCGAATGACTGCATTATATATAGGAAGGAATATGAATTTTTGAAAGAGTGTCCTAAATGTGGGACATCACGGTATAAGGTGAAAGAAAATAACAAGCTGATGTAGAGATTACAAAGCTCCCTTCAAAGGTATTTTGGTATCTTTCTATAATTACTCGTTTCAAACGTTTATTTGCTAATTCACATGATGGAAAAGGTTAAGATGGCATGCTGATGAGCGGGTATGTGATGGAAAAATACGTCATCCAGCTGATTGTCCACAATGGAAGAAAATTGATGCCCAGTACCCTACATTTGGAAATGAAATTAGAAATCTGAGACTAGGCTTGTGCACAGATGGAATGAATCCATACCTAACCCTCAGTAGCACACATAGTTCATGGCCTGTTTTATTGGTAATTTACAACCTCTCTCCTAAAGTTTGTATGAAGTGCAAATATGTCATGTTGAGTATCATGATCTCTGGTCCAAAGCAACCCGACAATGATATTGATGTATACTTGTCACCGCTGATTGATGATTTGAAACTGTTATGGGCTGATGGTATTAGGGTGTATGATTCTTATAAAATGGAATATTTTCAACTGCATGCAGTGCTTCTATTCACTATAAATGACTTCCCAGCATATGGAAATTTGTCTGGATACAGTGTTAAAGGGCATAAAGCATGTCCAATTTGCGAACAACAGACGTCATATTGTCAATTGCATCATGGGAGGAAAACAGTGTACATGGGTCATTGAAAGTTTTTGCCTATGGATCACCCTTATAGAAACTAAAAAAGGCATTCAATGGCTCACAAGAATTTGATACTGCTCCTCAACCTTTATCCCCAGAATTGTATTTTGAGAGGGTGAAAAACCTTGATGTGACATTGGGAAAGACACAGAAATCTGGTAATGATAGACATATTTGGAAGAAAAGGTCAATATTTTTTGAGCTACCATATTGGAGGTATCATGAAGTCAAACATAATATTGATGTCATGCACGTGGAGAAGAATATCTGTGATTCTTTGATCGTAAAATTTCTAGATATTAAAGGAAAGACAAAAGATGGGTTGAATGCAAGGTTAGACCTACTGTCAATGGGAATACGTTTGGAGTTAGCTCCCACTCCTGAAGGAAGACGAACATTTCTTCCCCCGGCTTGTCATACATTATCGAAGAGGGAGAAAAGTAGCTTCTGTCAGTGTCTTCATGATATCAAAGTGCCTCAAGGTTATTCTTCAAATGTAAAAAATTTTGTCTCATTGAAAGACTTGAAGTTGATAGGTATGAAATCACATGATTTTCACGTCATGATGCAACAAATTCTACCAGTTGCACTGCGTGGAATATTGCCCATCCGTGTCAGAAAGACTATAATGAGGTTGTGTTATTTTTTCAATTCAATTTGCAACAAGGCGATTGATGTGAATGCTTTGAACATTTTGGAAAAGGATGCAATTTTTATACTTTGTCATTTGGAAATGTATTTTCCTCCAACTTTTTTTGATATGATGGTGCATTTAATGATTCATCTGGTTCGAGAAATAAGGCTTTGTGGACCTGTATATCTTCGTTGGATGTATCCTTTTGAAAGGTATATGAAAATATTAAAGGGATATGTTAAAAATCCATATCGACCTGAAGCCTCCATTATTGAAAAGTATATTTCTGAGGAGGTAGCAGAGTTTTGTACGAGCTACTTGGCTACGGCGCAACACATAGGTTTGCCTCCATCTCGCCATGAACGGGTTAATAATGAGGGAAAGGGGATTCGTGGCTTGAAAGTCAAATCACTGTCAGCTGAACATATGAAGAAGTTAGAATCATACATCTTGAATAACATAGCTGATGTTCAACCGTATATCACATTGCATATTAATGAGTTGAAACAATGTCATCCAAAGAAGAAAGAAATGTGGATTTTGAATGAGCACAACAAAACTTTTTTTCCATGGTTTAAAAAGACCTTGCTTGGTAGATCAGATGTATCAGAGACATTAAAATGGATAGTGGGTGGTCCATCTTTAAATGTGATAACATGGTCCGCTTATGACATTAATGGCTATACATTTCATACGAAAACTCAGGACAACAGAAGTGCAGTTCAGAATAGTGGTGTATTGGTGTTTGCAGAAGCAATGCATTTTTCGAGTGCTAAGGACAGAAACCCAATTTCGGCATCAAGTGCATATTATGGAGTGATTGAAGACATATGGGAGGCTGATTACTTTAAAATTAAAGTTCCCGTTTTTAACAGTAAATGGTTTATCGGTAACAACAGTGTCAGACACGATGAATTTGGAATGACACTTGTTAATCTGAATAGATTGGAAGACACAGCTGATTCTTTTATAATGGCAACACATGCCAAACAAATTTTCTATGTAGTAGATCAATCAGATATGCAGTGGGATGTTGTTTTACAAGGGAAAAACCAATATGTTGGTGAGGATGAATTTGATGAAGATGCTGATTTATGTGAGATCCCTACTTCCATGGAAAGATTAACAGAACATAATGATGAGTATGTTGAAGACATGGTTTGTGCCATAAGGAACGATCATGACGAAGGAATTTGGGAAAACAATCCAACTGTACATTCCTAAAATTACAGGTAACACAAGTTTATTTCTTGTTTACATTTAGTTTTTTCATATAATGTTAGATACTGTAAATTTTTTACTTATTAAAACATGTATCAAACAAAACAATAAAAACCGTAAAGAGGAGAAGTTCTGGGTGCACCGGCTGGCCGGTGGTGGATCACCGGTTGGCCGGTGGTCCAGAACAAAGCTCTGTCTGGTCCACCGGCCGGCCGGTGGTGATCCAGCGGCCGGCCGGTGGACCAGACAGAGAGCCTTCCTCTCTATCTGAACCACCGGCCGGCCGCTGGATCACCACCGGCCGGCCCGTGGACCAGACAGAGAGCCTTCCTCTCTGTCTGGATCACAAGCGGTCGGCCGCTGTTGAGCCAGCGGCCGGCCGGTGGTCCAGACAGAGAGGAAGGCTCTCTGTCTGGACCACCGGTGGCCGGCCGGTGCTGAGCCAGCGGCCGGCCGGTGGTCCAGACAGAGAGGAAGGCTCTCTGTCTGGTCCACCGGCCGGCCGGTGGTGATCCAGCGGCCGGCCGGTGGTCCAGATAGAGGAAGGCTGTCTGGTCCACCGGTCGGCCGGTGGTGAGCCAGCGGCCGGCCGGTGGCACCAGGCAGTGGGCAAGTCTACTCCCTGGGTCCTCCGGCTGGCCGGTGAGCTCACACCGGCAGACCGGTGGACTCAGTGAGTCCACTTTTCAGCTTTCTTGGGCCAACTCCTTGGCAACCTTTTTCCTGTGTTTACCATGTTTATCATTATTTAACATGGTTACCATATTACCAATGTTTACTATTATGTAATTTAGTACACTTTTCTATTTGTGAACTAATGTTTGTTTTTTTGATTTGAAGGAAAATGACAGATCAATCAGTTGATCAGCCACATGATTCTGGAGATGAGCATATTGGTCATACATCTGGGGAGGAACATTCACATGCTCCTATTACGAAAAAGAGTTCAAAGGTTGGTAAGCGTGGGTGCACACGTTTACCAAAATTATCACTTGCCCGTACGAAGGAGGAGAGGATAGTCGTGGATTTTGATGATGATGATCTTCCTAGAGGTCCAAATGCTAAAGATTTTAAGGGTTTTGTAGCAACTCAGGCTAAGAGCAAAGTAAACATTCTCTATGATGATTGGAGAAGTGTGGATAAGGCGATAATTTCTCAGCTGTGGGAGACCATTTTGGTAAGATCTTTTGCTATTGTTTGACTGTTATTTAAATGTTTCTAGTATATATAATATTTTTAACCTCTTTTTTATCAGATGACATTTGATATTCCTGACACTGGAGGAGTCAGGAAGAAATGCTTATCGTTGGCTGCTAGGAGATGGAGGGATTTCAAATCAACCCTCTCATCTGATTTCATTTATGGTCATAGGAGTCGTGAGAATTCATGTCGTATATATCCTTTTATAGATGAAGACACATGGAGATAATTTTTTGAAAGTAGAAGAAAAGAATCATTTTTGGTAAGGGAAATGTAAACTTTTATAAGCTTTCTTATATAAATGATCTTATTATTGTTTTGTTAATGATTACTTATTCTTAATTTACAGCAAACAAGGAAAGCTCATCAAGAGATCCAATCTAAAAATGTATACCCTCGTAGTTTATCTTGGGTAGGGTATGCATTATTGGAAGAACAAATGATGGCAGAAAAATTTCAACAACTAAGAGCTGAGTCTTCAAGCTCTGGAGAGGTGGCCCCTCCATCCCCTCCATCTAGACATGAGAAATGGAAAAGAGCTCGGAAGGGCAAAAAAGGACAATATCTTTCGGAAGAATCGAGACTCATAGTTGAGAGGATTGTAAGATATCTATTTTATTTATTTGAGTTTACTATTTTCGTCATATATTTCCAATCATTATAGAAATGTTCAATTAATTATTACAGGACTCTCTTGAGGAGCAGAGTTCACAGGGGACATTTACACCATCTGGGAGGGAAGATATTTTATCTGTGGCATTGGGAAAGCCCGAACATCCTGGCCGTGTAAGAGGATATCCGGCAGGTGTATCGGTAAGAAAAGTGTTGCCACGTTCCTCAACTTCTAACGTTGAGGGAGTTTATAAAAAAAATAGAATCCTTGGAGGTTGAAGTCCATAATATTAATGCGACAATGGAGGACAAGATTAGAGCATCGGTGCAGTTAATGTTTGCAGACTTGCAAAGACAATTTCAGGGTGCAGCTCCCACTCCACCTCTCCCAGTAGCTCCCACTCCCCCACCTCAGCCTGCGGACCCCATTTTTGATCCTCCTCCTCCGCCGCAGCTACCTACTTATTGTGAGTTGTATGTTGATGATCCTAAACATCATATAGTTGCATATGGGATGGTATATTGTATAGGAGATACAGTTCATCATCAACAGTTAGAGGTAGAGAATCAGAGGGTCACTGTACAGGATATTATAGATAGATCAGCTCAGATACCATTACCTACAGATGAGGTGACGACAGTTGGACATAGTATCGGCCATTTTTTACTTTGGCCATCCAGACTTCTTTGACTCATTACCATAGAGGTATGGATGTTATATCTTTTATTTTATATTTTTATTAATGTTTTATCATTTGAAAAATAATATATTTTTCAATTTATTTTTACAGGAATACTTCAAAGGTAAAGAAATACTGTATAGACAACAACAAAGACAGATAGCTATGACATCAGATGCAGATACTAGCAGTCTTGACAAATTGTCAAGATATTCAAATTTGTTGGCGGATCATTATGACTTTACAATGGAAGATCATGTCTGTGGACGTGAACTATGTGTTGGGATTATGAAAACTGATATCATGGATTTTGTCACAGGAGATAAGTTGGGCATCAACGTGGTGGAAATTTTTATCATGTAAGTCTTAACACCTTTTCCTTGCGTTATATTTATTAAACATGTATACTTATGTCTGCTTTGTATTAGGTATCTGTATAAAATTTGTGAGAGGAATGAGCTGACAGATGTATATGGATTCGTGGACCCACAATTGATTTCCCCTGAAGCATGTGCATTGGATGAGGAACAAAGAATGCTTTATATTGCTGATAGATTTGAAAAGAATGTAATCACACAGTGTTGGATGATGCCTTTTTGTGAGAGGTATGAAACACATCCCTCTCAAAGAGTTAATTATCTTTTAACATAAAAAACCACTAACGTTAAATTTCCTTTTATCAGGGATCATTGGATGTTAGGGGTTTTTTGCCCTAGGGAGAAAACACTTTATTGGATATGCTCTCTCCATGCTGATGTGCGAGAAAGTTTTAAGAATATATTGGAAACGTAAGTTTCAATTTCACAATAGTTTTATATATTATAATGAATTTTAAATTTACCCCATTCGTATTATTTTCTAACAGGGCATGGGTCCACTTTCGAAAAAGCGCAAAGAAAAGGAATTTCAAGATCAAATATGTACATGCGAAGGTAAATATCCATTTATAATTTGTACATTTTGATTTATTACATAAAAATAATATATTGAATTTACACTCATTCAAACAGAAATGTCATGAGCAACAAGGCATCATCGAATGCGGATATTACATGTTAAGATTTATGTATGAAATAATAACAACTGGGACAGTTCTGAGTTTTGACCTGGTAAGATTTCCTCTTTCTCATAATATTTCAATTTGATTTATTCATTATACACGTTGACTACTATCCTTTTCCTTTGTAGCTTTTTGATGACCCTCAACCCTATACTGCTGAAGATATCAAACACTTACAAGTGGAGTGGTCAAATTATTTTACAGGTTTGATTGACTTTTAGTTGTTTGTAATGTAAAATGTAATTTTGAATATTGTCAATGTAATTGTCTATTTCGTAGTCGTTTAGGTTGGATTTAGTTTTTTTTGAAGTTGACAGTGTAAGTTTTGAATGTTATATAAGTGAATGTTTAATTTTTCTCTACTTCTTGTTTTGGTCTACTGTTGATGGTTTTTCTGGTCTGGATTTTGGTATGGGGGGGGAGAGGTTCCAAGGGGGTGGGTGGGTGTTTGGGGGGTGTCCAAGGGATATGGGAGGGGTGTCCAAGGTGTGTTTGGGGCTGTCCTAGGGGTCGGGGGGGTGTAAATGAGGTGGGGGTTCTGTCCAAGGGGCCGGTGGGTGTAAATGAGGGTGGGGGGCTGTCCAAGGGGTGGGGGGTGTCCAAGGGGTGGGGGGGTGTCCAAGGGATATGGGAGTGGTGTCCAAGGTGTCTGGGAGTTCTGTCCAAGGGGCCGGTTGGGTGTAAATGAGGGTGGGGGGGCTGTCCAAGGGGTGGGGGGTGTCCAAGGGGTGGGGGGGTGTCCAAGGGATATGGGAGGGGTGTCCAAGGGGTGTTTGGGGCTGTCCAAGGGCTCGGGGGGTGTCCAGGGGTCGGGGGGGTGTCCAAGGGGTCTGGGAGGGCTGTCAAGGTGTGGGGGGGGTGTCCAATGGGTGTTTGAGGCTGTACTAGGGGTCTTGGGGGTGTAAATGATGGTGGGGGGGCTGTCCAAGGGGTGGGGGTGTCCAAGGGGTGGAGGGTGTCCAAGGGATATGGGAGGGGTGTCCAATGGGTGTTTGAGGCTGTACTAGGGGTCGTGGGGGTGTAAATGAGGGTGGGGGGGCTGTCCAAGGGGTGGGGGTGTCCAAGGGTTGTGGTGGGGCTCCAATGTGGTGGGGGAGGGCTGGCCAGGTTGTTAGGTGGGTATAGATGAGGGTGGGGTTCAGTTGGGGCTTGGGGGAGGGCTGGAATGGTTATTTTTGTTTGGTTTCTGGTTTCTTTTTGGTGAGAGCAGTGCAATTATTTAAAAAAAAATTTCTTTCACGTCGGTTATAAAATAACCGACGTGGTAAATAAATCGGTAGGGGGTTATCAAGTCGGTTTTTTCTAGAACCGACGTGATAAACCGTTCCCGGGGCTTTTATCACGTCGGTTCGTAATATAACCGACATGCTAAAAGGCCTCGGAATCGATTTACCACGTCGGTTATTGGATAACCGACATGCTAAAACGTTTCCCAGGCCTTTTTATCACGTCAGTTATTTAAGAAACCGACGTGATAATAGGCCAGGGGAAGGGTTTATCACGTCGGTTATGACATAACCGACGTGATAAACGATATCCCAGGCGTTTTATCACGTCGGTTTAGGGAATAACCGACGTGATAAAGCCCCCCCGCGCATATTTATCACGTCGGTTATTATATGAATCGACGTGATAACCACCGTGATGTTAGGGATATTACGTCGGGTTTTAAATAACCGACGTAAAAAACGTTATTTATAACGTCGTTCGTATTAACGTCGCCTAAAAACCGACGTAAATAATAAAAAATAACCGACGTGAAAAATGTTTTCTGCACTAGTGTATCCACTCCTTCAGAGGCCATATATAAACAATTTTGAATGATTCGCCCAGGAACAAAGCCAAATTGATTGGGTGTGATGATGTTTCCAACAAACTTCCCCAGCCTAGTGATGATGATTTTACAAATAATCATTGGAATGGTGTTTCCAATGGAAATTGGAAAAAAGTCACCAATATCGATAGCAGCTTATTTTTTGGGAAGAAGAGAAATGAAATTGGAGTTGGCTCCAAAAGGAATTGATCATGAGAGAAAGAAATCCCTAACAACATTGGTAATTTCTTCATGAAAGATATCCCAATAGAAAATGAAGAATTGTTTGGTAAATCCATCCGGTCCAGGGGCGCTTTCAGAATTGAGTGTGAAAAACAAGATTTAACTTCATCCTCAACAGGATGAGATATCAGATCATTTATCTATGAGTCATTCACACACCTCTCAATACAATCATCAATCAAGGAAGAAGTTGGAGTACTATCATCATTATATAGAACTTTAAAATGATCAACAACAGCATCAAAGAGCTCTTTCTCCTCAACCAAGGTTGTTCCATTGATTCGGATATGATTAGGTCTTTTATGAACCCTTTTCTCCCATTTCAAGCGATGAAAGAACTTTGAGTTTATGTCACCATCCTTGAGCCATCGTATATTGAATTGATTTTTATTCCAGATTCTCTTTAGGAGCAAGAAGATCATCATAATTTTTGTGAAACTCAAGTTCCTCACAAGTAGGAACATCCCCCTGTTGGTTGTTTTATTGGGAAAACTCTAGCTGATGTTTTTTATCCTTAACCTCATCCTCAATTCTGTAGAAGGAGAGCTTACTCCAAACTTTAAGAATGATTTTGATTCCCCTAAGCTTTGAGACAACCACAAAATAAGGACTACCATTGAAGGTGGAATTCCATCCATCAAGAACAACTTCCCTACAACCGGGAATTGAAAGATAGTCATTTGAGAACTTGAAGGGTAAGGGAGAGAGTCTCCTGGTGTCCTCCCGAATGGAGACAACTATGGGATTATGATCAGAGTTAAATTTGGTAATAGTAAATCCTGATATGTACAATAGAGAACCAGTATCATTGACGTGCATGAAGCACCTATCAATTTTACTGGCTTGCCTCCCATTTACATTGAACCTTCCCCAAGTGAATTTGGATCCCGCCATAGGAACTTCAATGAGGTTTCATTGATCCACACAGCACTGAATGTCATGAGCAACAGAACGGGAAAAATGAGGGCCAATTTTTTCATCTGGACTCAGAACAACATTGAAGTCACCAGTGATGACCTAGTTATGGATCATATTCTCACTGAGGGAAGATAATTCATCCCAAATCTCTCTTCTTCTGATGTAAGAGCAAGAGGCTTAAACAAAAGAGAAGGAGAAAGGAGTATCCTGCATCCGGGTGTGAACTGAAATAACTTGATGAAAAATATCAAAAGACTCAAGTTTTAAGTCATTGTGTCGAAAAACCCATAATGTTTCAAGGTTACTAGCACCTATGTTGTGAGCAATAAAAGAGTATCCGAGCGATTCCTAGTTGAAACCCTTCTAGTTATCAAAACTAATAAGAGGCTTAGCAATGGCCACAAGTGAAGGCTTATTGGTAATGAGAAAATGTCGAAGGGCTGCTACAGTGGGAGAGTTCCCAATCACCTGACAATTCCAGAAAAGTAGCTTCATTGATTGAGGTTTGTGTTGCCTCTCTGCTAAGACAAGCCTTGTGTATTCTTTGAAGAGGATACTTTAATATTTCCTCCCTACATGGGAGGCCTTCCAGGAAGTTTCTTGGTGACCTTCTCAGCTCTTTTCACCTCATGAGTAGAGGCCATAAGAGATACTTCATGGATTACATCTGCATCTTGACTATAATCTACTTGATCAAACAAGAGTTTCCCAGATAGGGGGGAGAAGGTATTAGTGACACAAATCCCATCATTATGAGGAAATCCAGTGAATTTTTCCTTGGTGGTAATTCCTGCAGGATCTGGAGTGAAAGCTTCAGCAGTATCATTTTGTACATCTGACAGTGCATCAATCTCTAGAGGGACCCCAAGAGGAATAGCACCTGCAGTGTCCATAGTTTTCTCAGTAGGAGCATATGCATTATGAGAATTAGGATGAGACAGAGGCCTTCCCACATCATGCACATTGATGACTGCAAGAGTGAGATGAAGAGGCTGAGAAGGTGCATCATGTGCACAGCTGGAAGTTGTATGGATAGTTTCATCAGACTGGACAGACAAAAGTCGCTTAGTAGGAGACACATTAAGCACTGTAGAGTCCCCAAGAGATGGGGAATCAATCACTGGAGGAGTCCCAAGAGGAGGATCAACTGTAGAGTACTTAAATTTCTCAACAGGAGCAACTGCTTTGTGAGAATCAGGAGGCTGGGTAGGTGCATCATGAACATTTCTGTTAGTTGTAATGACAGTTGTGTCAGGCTAGGCAATTGTAATTTGTTAAATAGGAAGGGCATCAATCACTGGAGAGGCCCCAAAATATGGGGAAGAAATATTTGGAGGAGCCCCAAGAGGAGGATCACTTGTAGAATCCTCGACTTGCTCAACATGAGCCACTTCTTTGTGAGAATCAGAAGGCTGGGTAGGTGCATCATGATCACTGCTGGCAGTTGTAATAATAGGTGAAACAGGTTGTGAAAGTGAAATTTACTCAATAGGGGGCGCATCAATCACTGGAGAGATCCCAAGAGATGCAGAAACTGCATGAGCGGCTTGTCCAGCAATATGAACATTAGGATCCTTGGCCAGGATCAATGCAATGGGATCACAAACCTTCACAGGGTCAACAGATTGATCTGGGACCCCGCTTGTTCCTGCATTGTTGTTTCCATTACCTTTCAGAGGGAGGGTAAAAACATGCAGATGGAGGGTATCAGTATTTACTGCATCCTTCTGGGTCATTTATTTCTTTTTAGAAACTTGAAATGAACCATCCTCATGACCTCACACCTTGCAAGTGTTACAGGTCTTCAGTCTCCTGCATTCATTGATAGAGTGACCAAGGAAGAGACAATTATTACAGAACTTGGGTCTTCTTTCATACTGTATTTCTAGCATGATACTATCATCCAGTTTGTTCAGCACCACATTTAGGATTTTTAAAATTTTTAGGGATGTTTAGGTATTTTTTTTAATATTTATGCTTTCTCAGGGTTTTTTTTTATTTTCAAGGTTTTGGGGTTTTTATCATTTTTTTGTTGTTTTGGGTTTTCATGTGTTTTTTGGGTTTTCTTTGGGGGCTTTAGAGTTTTTTAATGTTTTTAGTGTTTTAAAGAGTTTTAGAGTTTTTAGTGGTATTTAGGGGATTTATGGGTTATTTGGGGTTTTATGGGTTTTTAGGGGTTTAAAGGGTTTTATTATTTTTCAAGGTTTTTAGGGTTTTTTATCATTTTTTAGGTTTTTAGGGGTTTTACGTGTTTTCATGTTTTTAAAGTTTTCGAAGAAGTTTTAAATGTTTAATAATTTGTTTTACATTTTTTGTGATTTTTATTTCTTGTTTAGTATTTTTATTGGGTTTGGTGAATTTCAGGGGTTTTAGGGGTGTATAGGGTGTTTAGGATATTTATCGTTTTTTTTTTGGGAATTTAGGGGATTTTTACCTTTTTTAGTGGTTGTATGGTTATATATATTTATTAATTTTTTAAGGGATTGCATGGTTTTTGTAGTTTCTAGTGGTTTTTTTGTGTTATTATAGACTTTTACGTTTTTAAAATTTTTTGGTGTTTTTATGGGTTTTCAAGGATTTAATGTTTTTAGGGTCTTTTCATGTTTTTATAGTTTTTAGTAGGTTTTTATTGGTTATAGGGTTTTTAATGTTTTTATTGTTTTAAGGGATATTTGTGTTTTCAGGTATTTTTAAGAATTTTATGGATTTTATGGTTTTGAGGGTATTTAGGTTTCTATAGGGTTTATAGGGCTTTTTAGAGTTTATTGGGTTTTTAGGTTTTTAGGGGATTTACTTTTATTTGTTTTTAATGTTTTCTTATGTTTTAAAAAAAATTTCATTTGTCAAGATTTTTAGGGATTATTTGGGATTTTAGTGGTTTTCATGGTTTTTAAGGATTTAAATGTTTTTAGGGTTTTAGTAATTTTAGGGGTTTTATGAAGTTTTGGGGTTTAAGTGTTTTTTTTTTGAGTTTTCTGGGATTTTAGTATTTTGAAAGTATTTTAATTTTTTGAGGGTTTTAAAGGGTTGTTTGGAGTTTTTAGTGGTTTCTATAGTTTTTATGTTTTTTAGGGTATTTTATGGTTTTTATGGGTTTTTATGTTTTTTGGGTATTTATGGTCTTTTAGTGTTTTTAGATTTTTACGTTTTTAGGGGATTTATGTGTTATTGGGTTTTTAAGGTTTTGTTAGGAATTTAAAGTGTTTCATTACATTTTATGGTTTTTATGTACTATTTTGGTATTTATTAGTTTGTTGGATTTTTTTTATTTTTTGGGATTTTAGTGATTTTAGGTGTTTTGTGGTTTATTTGGGGTTTTAGGTCTTTTTTGTTTTTATGTTTTTATTTATTTTTAGAGTTTTTAATGGTTTAGGGTTTTCAGAGGGTTTTTAGTGCTACTTTTTTTATAGTGTTTCAGGGTTTGGGGGGGGGGGGTTATGGTGTTTAGGGTTTTTAGTAAGTTTTTTGAGTTTCAATGTTTTTAGGTTTTTGGATTTTTATGTGCTTTGGTGTTTTATGTGATTTTGGGTTTTTAAGGTTTCATTATTGTTTTCCAGGGATTTTTGGTTTTAATATTTTTACTTATTTTAATGGTTTTTATAGTTCTTTATGTATTTCATGGTTTTTAGAGAATTGTTATGATTTTTTTGGTGTTTAGTGTATTTAGGGGTTTTCAGGTGTTTTGTAATTTTTTTATTTTTTAGTATTTTAAGTTTTTTTATTGTTTTTATCATTTTAGGGGTCTAAACGGTTATGATTGGTTTTAGTGGGTATTAGGGATTTTATGGGTTTTAGGGGTTTTATTACTGTTAGGATTTTTATGGTTTTTAGTGGTTTTATGGGTTTTAGGGGTTTTAGGGTATTTAGGTTCTTTTAGTGTTTTTAACTATTTTAGGTTTTTATCGGTATTATGTTTTTTATATTTAAGGGTTTATATGGGGATTTTCGGGGTTTCAGGGTTTTTTACATTGTTTGGTAATTTTTTGGGTATTTCAATATTTTTATGGGCTTTGTTGTTTTTATTGATTGTGATGGGATTATTGGTTTTAGGGTTTCAAGGTTTTATGATTTTTTTTTGGATTTTAGTGGTTTTAAGTGTTTTTAGGTTTTTATATGTTTTCATAGGGGTTTTCAAGTTTTTTATGGGTTTTAACGTTTTTAGGGATTTGTATGGATTTTTTAGGATTTTTATGATCTTTAGGGTTTTTAGATATTCTAAGGGTTTTTAGATGTTTTTACGGTTTTTATGGGTTTTTTGAGGTTTGGGGGTTCTTTTTAATTTTTACGTTATTAAATTTTTTTAGGCTTGTTTAACATTTTTAGGTGTCTAAAGGTTTTTTTTATTTTTGTGTTTTTTGGGACTTTTAATGTTTTTAAGTGTTTTATGGGTTCTAGGGGTTCTAGGTTTTTAGTGGTTTTAAGTGTTTTTATGGTTCTTAAGTTTTAAGGTTTTCTAAGGGTTTCTTGGAGTCCCATTGTTTTTATATTTTTATGGATTTTTTTGGATTTTAAGGGTTATTGGAGGATTTAGGGATTTTAGGGTTTTTAGAGTTTTAAGTGTTTTATGTGTTTTGGGGTTTTTTGAGTTTTCAGCAGTTTATGTTTTTTTATTGTTTTTAATTTTTTTTAGTGTTTTAAATCATGTCTAGAGTTTTTAGTAAATTTTTATGTTTTTAATGTGTTTTAGTGATTTTAATGTTTTCAGCAGTTTTTCTAGTTTTTAGGGGTTGAATGGGTTTTTTTCGTTTTTTAGCATTTCTAGGTTTTAAGGGTTTCAGAGTTTTTTAGTTTTTAAATTTTTATTTTTGTTTTTCAACATTTTTAGTATATTTATTGTTTTAGAGATTTTAGGTATTTTTTTGGATTTTCCTGATTTTATAGTTTTTTTAGTGATTTTGTGGGATTTTTGGGTTTTGAGGGTTTAAGATATTTTTTATAATTGTACAGATTTGTTGAGTTTTTAACGGTTTTATGTGTTTTATATTTTTTATGTTTTTTTTTCTTTAAATGTTTTTAAGAGTTTTTTTGTATGGTTATATGGGTTTTTTAATGATTTTAGAAATTTTATGGTTTTTAGCAGTTTTAGATTTTTGAGGGTGTTTTAGGGTTTTTAAGGAATTTTGTATTTTTTAGGTTTTTAGGTGTTTAATTTTTTTTATAGTTTTCTTTAGGGTGTTTGGGTATTTATGGTTTTATGGTTATATGTTTTTAGGTATTTTTTAGTATTTTTATGTGTTTTTAGGTTTTTAATGGATTTTGAGGGTTTTTTAGAGTTTTTATGGTTTTTTTGTATTTTATGGGGATTTGTTATGTTTTTTATTAATTCTAACTTTTTAGAGTTTTTGAAATTTTTATTGGTTTAATGGGTTTTTTGAGTTTTTAGCGGTTTTAGGGTACTTTTGGGCTCTATGGTTTTGTAAGGTTTTAGGGATTTTTTAGGTTTTAGGGTTTTAGGGTTTTTATGGTTTTTATGATTTTAAATGTCTTGTAGATTTTTAGGCGTTTTAAGTGTTTTTAGGTTTTCATTGTTTTCTAATGGGGTTAAGGGTTTTTTACCTTTTGGGATTTTTATGGATTTTTTGGATTTTATGGGTTTTTAGGGTTTTTAAGGATTTTCAGTGTTTTAGGATATTTTTAGGGTTTTATGGTTTTTATGGTTTTGATGGTTTTTTGGGTTTTAGGTTTTTTTTTTGTTTTTTGGTTTTTCTGGGTTTATTGTTTTTAAGATGTTTTTAACATTTTTAGGGGTTTAAAGGTTTTTTTAGATTTTTTAGTGTTTTAGGATTTTTAGGGTATTTAGGGGTTTTAATGGTTTTTAGGGCTTTAGGGTTTCTTATGGTTTTTAGTCTTTATATGTTTTTATTGGTTTTTTGTATTTAAATAATTCTATGATTTTCTAATGGGTTTTAGTGTTATTTGTATTTTTATGTATTTTTATGTATTTTTAAGATATTTATTATTTTAGGTTTTTAGGGATTTTTATGGTTTTATGGTTTTATGGGGTTTTTTGGATTTTTTGGGTTTTTAGTGTTTTTTTTAGTTATGAAGGGTTTTATGGTTTCATAGATTTTTTAAACATATTTATAGATTTAAAGGGTATTTAGTTTTTTTAATGGTTTTAGGGGGTTTTGGGTTTTTTGGGATTTGGGTTTTTAAGGTTATTAGGGGTTCTAGTATCTATAGTGTCTCTTTAGGGATTTTATGGTTTTTATAATTTGTTAGGGTTTTTTGTGGTTTTAAGTGTTTCTATTTTTTATTGTTTTCTTATTATTTTTCATAGTTTTAAGGGTTTTTATGTTTTTTCTGGATTTTTAGTCATTTTTAGGTTTTTATGGTTATTTGGGATCATAGGGATTTTGAGGGTTTTTAGTGTTTTTAAGGGTTTTAGGGGTTTTAATGTTTTTATAGTTTTTTATGTTTTAGCTTCTTTTAGTTTTTATGGAATTTAGAAATCTATAATTTTTTCATATTGTTAGGGGTGTAAATGTTTTTTATATATTTTAGTGGTTTTTAGGGATTTTTTTTGGTTTTTTTAGTTTTTGACGGTTTTTAGTGGTTTTTTTGGGTTGTTGGGATTTTTCGGTTTTTAAATGCCTTTTACTGTTTTGGATAGTTTTTTATGTTTTTAGTGGTTTTATTTATTTTTTGGATCTCATTATTTTTAGGTTTTTTTACATTTTTTGGTAATTTTAATATTTTCTAGGATTTTATGGGGTTTTAGGATTTTTATGTATTTTGAATGTTTTTTAGGTTTTTAGGTTTTTAGGGCTTTTAATGCTTTTAGCATTTTTTTGTTTTTAGGGGTTTTAAGTACTTTTTTGTGTTTTTAACATCTTCTTACTGGTTTTCATACATTTTATGGTTTTTTAAAATTTTATATATATTTTAGGGCTTTTTTATGATATTTTTGGATTTTGAGGGTTCTTAGGGATTTTTTTGGGTTTGATAGATTTTATAGAATTTGAGGCTTTTGGTTATTTTTTGTTTTCTAGGGTTTTTTCTAGAGTTTTTAGTTTTTTAAGGGGTTTTAGAACTTTTTTATTTTTAGGGGTTTTAAGGTTCTATTAAAGTTTTTGTGGGTATTTAGGATTTTTATTGGGTTTTATGGTTTTTTATGGTTTTAGTGTTTTTATTCATTTTTATGTTTTATAGAGTTTTTGAGTTTTTAGTGTTTTTAGGGATTTTGTATTTTTAGTTTTTTTAGTTTTTTATGTTTTTATTAGGGGTTTTCAAGTGATTTTGTTATTTTTACTACTTTAGGGATTTTAAGGGGTTTTTATGATTTTTATGGGTTTTTGGGTTGTTAGGAATTTCAATGTTTTTATTGGTTTTTTGGTTTTATGGTTTTTTGGTGTTTTATTGTTATTTTTAGCATTCTAGGATAATTATGGTTTCTTATATTTTTTTAATGGTTTTAGGGTTTAGTGGGAATTATATATTTAGTGGTTTTTTGGTTTTTAGATTTTTATTGGGTTTTTTGGGTTTTGGGGGTTTTATGGTATATAGGGATTTAGGGGGTTTTAAGGTTTTTATCATTTCTATTTCTTAGGTTTTTTATGTGTTTTAGTGTATTAATGTTTTCATAGGGAGGGGGTTTTATGATTTTTATATTTTTAGGATTTTTCGGGGTTTTGTGGTTTTATGGGTTTTTTTGGGATTTAGTGTTCTTTTTTATGTTTTTTGTGATTTTTATGGTTTTTAGAGTTTTTAAAAGTTTTTCGGGGTTCAAAGGTTATTTTTTGGTTTTAGTTGTATTTAACGGATTTTATGGGTTTAATGGGTTTTTATGGTTTTTAGGTTATTTATGGTTTTCAGGGGTTTTAGGTATTTTAAGGGGTTTTTAGAATTTTTTATGTTTTATGGCTTTTAAAAGTTTTTAAGGTTTTAATGCGTTCTTACCTTTTTTAGGTTTTTTTGTATTTTTTTCATTTTTAGTGTTTTTAGGTCTTTTTTTGGATTTTTATGATTTTTTAGGGCTTTTAGGGATTTTCATGGTTTTTAGTTATTTATGGTTTTCTTGGGTTTTAGGGGTTTTTTTGAGTTTTTTGGGTTTTAAAGGTTTTTTAAAGTTTTTTAATGCTTTTATATCTTATAATGTTTTATGGGTTTTTTTGTTTTTTTTATTTTTTTAAGGTATTTTTGGGTTTTTAGGGTTTTTTATTTTTAGGGGTTTTAATAATATTTATGTTTTTTAGGTTTTCCTAAGGGGTTTTATGATTTTTTTGAGGTTTTTAAACTATTATATATTTCTAAGGATTATTTTGGATTTTTAGGAAATTTATAGTTTATAGGGATTTGAGGATTTTAAGGGATTTTAGAGGTTTTAGGGGTTTTATGATTTTTTTATTATTATAGGGTTTTTAGCTTTTTAGGGAAAAGAAGGTTCGGGGCCAAACAAGTGGCACCCCCAAAAATAAATAAAAACAAAGCACTACAAGGGGGAATTACATAACCGGGTGTGCACCTCGCCCTTCATATCTGAGGCAACAAATGAGGAGCAGGGAGGCGTGGAAACAAAGGACCACAGCGAGCAATGATCCACAATAGCCTGCTTGGAGAGAGCATCCGCAACCGCATTGGCCTCCCGGTAGATATGTGTCACAATAAGGTGAAACCTTTGGCACCTAGCAAGGCAGTCCATCCACGGAGCAAGGAGCTTCCAGGGGACGCTCCTGGATCTGCTTTTAAGGGCACTCACAGCAAGCATGGAGTCAGACTCAAGCCATAGGGAGGTCCACCCGAAACTAACAGCATACTCAATCGCCTTTATAATAGCCCATGGGTTTTTACGGGTTTAATTTTTTAAGGGTTTCAATAGTTTTATGGTTTTTATGGTTATTAATTATTTTTAGGGTTTTAAAGGGTTTTTATCATTTCTTAGGTTTCTCAGGGTTTCAAATTTTCTTATTTTTTATGTTTTTCTATGGGATATTCATGGTTATTTGGTTTTTTACATTTTCATGGATTTTTATGGATTTCTAGGATTTTATGGTTTTTATGGTTTTGTGGATTTTGAGGGTATTTTGGCATTTTAGGGTTTTTAGGGCTTTTTTGGATTTTTTATTTTTTAGGTTATAAGGGTTTTAGGTATTTTTAGATTTCTATGATTTTCATGAAATTTTCCTTGATTTTTTTGTATTTTTATGTTTTTGGTGATTCTTAGGTATTTTTAGAAATCTTATGGTTTTTATCTTGTTTTGTGTTTTTAGGGTTTTTGTGGGTTTTTAGGGGATTTATGATTTATTGGGTTTTAGGGATTTTTTGATATTTCTAGAGTTTTTAATATTTTTAAAAACCTTTTAATGTTTTAAGTTATTTAGAGGGTTTTTAGAGTTTTTAACAGGTTTTCAAGGTTTTTGTGGGGGTTTAGGTCTATTAATGGTTCTTTGTGGATTTATGGTTTTTAGGGGTTTTAGGGGATATTTATTTTTAGGGCTTTTAGCCTTTTATGTTGTTCATTTGTTTTTAGCATTTTTTAGTTTTTGTGGTTTTATTTTTTATAGGAGTTTTTTATATTTTTTTTGGATTTTTATGGTTTTTAATATTTTTTTATTTTGAGGGGTTTTTTATTCTTTTAAGGGTTTTTATGGTATTTATGTTTTTTTTGTATTTTTGTGGGTTTTTTTATTTTTAGGTGTTTTGTTGTTTTTTAGAATTTTTAACGTTTTTAGGGGTTTAATATTTTTGTAGAGTTTTTAGTAATTTTTGGGATTTTATGGGGCTTTAGGGTCATTTAAGGATTTAGAAGTTTTTTTTAGGGTTATTGAGTTTTTTTTGTTTTTATGGTTTTCTTAGGGTTTTAATGTTTTTAGGGGGTTTTATATTTTTAATATTTTTAGGAAATTTTTATGATTTTTATGATTTTTATGGTTTTTATGGTTTTTATGGATTTTTATGGGTTTTAGGGTTTTTATGTTTTATGGTTTTTATGGTTTTTATAGGTTTTTTGTGTCTTTTAAGTTTTCTTCATTTTTAGGTTTTTAAAGGTTTTATGTATTTTTTCGTATTAAAGGAATTGCTAGGGTTTTTCAGGGTTATAATGGTTTTATGTTTTTAGGTATTTTTAAGGTTTTTATTTTTTTTTGGTTTTTAGGGTTTTAGGAAAAATGAGGGGTTTAGGGTCTTTATGGTTTTTATGGTTTTGGGGGATTTTTTACTATTAGTGGGTTTTAGGATTTTTAGAGTTTGTTAACATTTTTTGTGGTTTAAAGGGTTTTATGTGTTTTAATGGGTTTAAGTGGTTTTATGGGATTTTTAAGGGTTTTAGTTGTTATTATTGTTTTTTGGATTTTTTGGGGTTTTATGGGTTCTTAGGGTTTTTAGATTTTTTATGTTTTTAGGGGATTTAAGTGTTTTTATTTTTTATAGGTTTTATTCATAGTTTGATGGGGTTTTTAGGTATTTTGGTATTTTTATGCATTTTTTGGATTTTCAAAGTATTTTTTGGTTTTATGGATTTTGATATTTTTTTGGTTTTTTTGTTTTTTAGAATTTTTATGTGTTTTTAGTTTTTTTTTTGAGTTTTATAGATTTTCTGGGCATTTTTAGATTTTTTACATTTTTAGTGTTATAAACAGTTTTATAGTATTTATCAGTTTTTATGGTTTTAATGGGTTTTTAGGGTTTTGAAGGTCTTAGGGGTTTTTATGGTTTTTATGCCTTTTAGGCCTTTTAGTGTTTTGACATTTTTTATATTTTTAGAGTTTTAAGCGTTTTTTGGTCATTAATGTTTTCTTAGGGGTTGGCATGGTTTTTATGGGTTTTATGTTCTTCATGATTTTTATGCATTTTTTTTAAATTTTACGGTTTTTAGGTCTGTTAGGATTTGGAGCATTTTTCGGTTTTTATGGGTTTTTTTGGTTTTGGGGGTTTATTTGTTTTTTTTTGAGTTTTTTAGGGTTCATGGTTTTTTAGAGACTATTAACATTTTAAGGGGTTTAAAGGGTTTTTATTATTTTAAGTGGTTTTATGTTTTTTATGGGTTTTATGGTTTTTTATTTTTTTAGGGGTTTTATGGTTTACAGGTTTTTTGGGGTTTTGGGTTTTTATCATTTTTTAGGATTTATGGGGTCTAACTGTTTTTAAGTTTTTATGTTCTTATTAGGATTTTTCAATATTTTTATGGTTTTTTATGTTTTAGGGAGTTTTAGGGATTTTTTAGGATTTATTTGGTTTTTAATAGTTCATAGAAATTCTGAGGATTTTAAAGCGTTTTTAGGTTTTTTAGGGTTTTAAATTTTTTTTTTTGGTTTTTAAGGGTTTTTATAGTTTTTTTTTACTATTTATGTTTTTTTGACATTTTTAGCGGTTAAAATATTTATATAGAGTTTGTAGTTATATTTTGTGTTTTGAAGAATATTTAATGATTTTTTAGGGTTTTATAGGTTTTATAGTGTTTATGGGTTTTAGGTTTTTTTTAGTATACATGGTTTTAATGGACCTTTTCGGGTTATTTTCATTTTTTATATTTTTAGGGATTTAAAGTTATTTTAGGTTTTTAAGGTTTTCTTATGGGTTTTCAAGTTTTATAGTTTTATTTATGTTTTTAGGGTTTTTTAGGGACATTTAAAAATTTTATGAGTTTAGGGTTTTTATAGATTTTGAGGATTTTTGGGTTTTTATGGATTTTGGATTTTAGTGCTTTTTTATTTATTAGGGATTTAGGTTTTTTAAGATTTTTAGCTTTTCTTTGGGGTTTTCAATGTTTTAGAGGTTATTTTAGGTATTGTTTAGGGTTTTTTGGATAGTTATGGAATCTTGGGGTTTTTAGTTTTTTTGAGGGGTTTCAATTTTTTTAAGGGTTTTTTGTGTTTTAGTTATTTTTTGGTTTTTTTGAGTTTTTTAGGATTTTAATGTTTTCTAATGTTTTTAACATTTTTAGGGGTTTGATGAGTTTTTAGAGTTTTTACTGGGTTTAAAGTATTTTTTTAGTTTTTTACGTTTTCATGGTTTATAGGGGTTTATAGTTTTTTTTGGTGTTTTCGGATTTTTGGGTCTCTTCATGGTTTTTTACATTTCATGGCTTTTTATGTGTTTTAAGTTTTTTTAGGTCTATAATGATTTCTAAAATATTTTTTGTGTTTTCAGGAATTTTTTTGTTTTTTTGGGATTTTTATGGGTTTCTAGGAATTTTATCGTTTTTTCAAGTTTTTAGGGTTTTTGAGGGGTTTTAGTATTTTATTAGGGTGTTTTTTATGGTTTTTTGGGTTTTAGTATTTTTTTGATTTTTTACAGTTTTTAAGGATTTTAGTGTTATTTAATGATTATAGTGGTTTAAATGGTTTTTATATTTTTAGTATTTTTAGGGTTTTTATTGGTTTTCGGGTTTTATTGGTTTTTAGGGGTTTTTAATTTTTTTGGAGTTTTTTTTGTTTTTATTGTTTTTAGGGGTATCAGGGTCTTTAATTATTTTTATGGTTTTTAGATTATTAGGGCCATTATGTGTTTTATATGTTTCTAGGTTTTTATGGTTTTCATTTGTGTTTTTAGGGGTTTTTTGGGTTTTCTACATTTTTATGGATTTTTAGGACTTTTATTGGTTTTATGGTTTTTAGGGATTTTGAGAGTTTTGGGGTTTTTTGGGTTTTATAATTTTTTTTGGATTTTATGGTTTTTCCGAATTTTAAGGTTTTCTTAAGGGTGTTTAGTGATTTTAGGTTTTTTGGAGTTTTAGGAAATTTTTATTATTTTTATGGTTTTTACGATTTTTGGGGATTTTAATGTTTTTTTTTGTTTTTTAGTGTATTTTTATTTTGTTTGATTTTTATGGTATTTTAGTTTTTTTTTAAAAAAAATTAAATGTTAAACATATATTTAGTGTTTTAAGTGGTTTTTAGGGGTTTTATGGGTGTAGGGTCTTGAAAAAAATTTGTATAAGGAAATGAAGACACTCCCTTAAAATCAGTGGAAGAATCTACCCAGTCTTCATCAATAATTTGGGCTAGATATAAAGAATGTTTCTACGAAATGGTAAAGGACCAAACCAGTTAGCTATTGATTCATCATTAGTGGTACGCGGTCGGTTTGGAGTACTGCCCTCCCCCGGACACTATCATTCACGAAACAGAGGCGGAGCTCCTACGCGAGCGTGAACCAAAGGGCCAGCTGAAAACTACGTGGACCAACCCCCCACTACGCACCACGTTGTTTGCGAAACAGAGGTGGAGCCCTGCGCGGTCGCGAAGCACCCCCGTGACCAAGTTGGTTCGCAGGCGAGGTGCATTCAACATACCATGTGAACCTCGGGTTGACTAAGTCATCTTTTGGCCAGGTTTTCTTTCATGAGCCTCTGAAAAATGTGCAACATGACTAGATACAACCCTTCCCCCTATATAAAAAGACATCAAGGGGGAGAAGAAAGGGATCATATGATTGAGGATTGGATTCTTCGCGATCGGCTTTTGGAGAAGAAAGAGGCTTTCGGGAGCTTATGATTTCTCAGACAACGATGTTCAGATTCACGGTCTAGCAACAAGTATAAAATGGGGATGTATTGTTTAGAACTGAAGAACGCATAAATAAATTGATAAAACAAAAACATAAAATTGGTAAACCGTGAACCATTCCCCCAGCATGGATGCACTCCCCAAGAACCAGGGAGCCTATGCCCCTTCTTCGATCAAGTGCGTTGCGTAGCACCCTCTTATGCGGGCGAAGCCCTGACCAGAACTTATCCCAGCCGCAACTTCTCAAGAGGACTCCAATGCCACATAACAATTTTCTACACATACCAAACATAAATCCATTTACTACTCTGGTACGTAGGATTCCCTTTAATCCACGCACATACTGGAACGTGGATAGCCTCTCCATCAGTGTACCACCTACCTACGTGAAGCACGCCACTCCTCAAATGGCCATGTAGACCGTAAAGTCCTTCGGTGTTTCTATCCCCCGAGTCATATACGGCCTTTCCAATTTAGTCCGGCCTTCCATAATCCTCTTAGTATCACTTCCATCAGCACAAATCCAAGGCTTCTCCTGAAGCCATCGGACCGGCATGCTGAAACCTTCAGACTCATTAGCGCAGCCTCTTGAGTTCACATACCCATGGTAGGTGGAGAAAAGGTGGTTATGACATCCCTCGAACGGACGCCCAGATCACTCTTGGGTTCACATACCCATGGTAGTGCAGAGTTTGAGCCCGGGAGCCCCTTTCTGTATCTCCACTCTTCTGGATTGAGGAATCCTGCTCGCTTTTCCATTCAGTGAGCGCCAGTGGTGACCACTTCTCCCCTCCCTGAAGAGAGTGTCAGAGCATCCCTCCTAGAGTAAGCCTCACACCAACCTCTCCGAATGGAAATAGCATTACCCTTTCAACTAGAAAGGTTCATTGTTCTGTGCCCCTCGCCCACGGTCACCTCGACCTTTCCGTCGCGGGCTCTCCCTCCCCCACCAATAGGGGAGGAGGTGTGTGCATTGTCAAATCTTTCACTTCCTCTTGTTTCTCACATCGAGCATGACTCATGTGGGATTAGAGGTTTGTAAGTCTTATGACACAGCCACACCTTATAAACTATGAGAACTCTGATTCTTGACCAAATCAGGATATGTAGGATGCCTGTTAGAAGACTTGAGATCAAGAGGGTTCCCTATCCAAAAAGGGTCCACCCAATTATGTTCTCGTCGTATGGGCAGCTTCCATGCGTAAGCCTCACACAAACAAACTAGGTGGGTTTTTATCCATGTCTCCGAAACATGGTACATATGACACCTCCCTAAGGTTCAATCCCAACTAGGGCTACCAACCAAATGTGAGCCGAAACCATACCCCAACATAGATTTCCAACCACACCCTCAACAAAAAACTCTTACGTTCAATCACTGACCTTCCAGAACCACGTAAAATTTTATTCACAACCAACCGGGATACATAAGAAACCTCCCTGGGGGCCAACATCCAAGTATGATACCCCCTATACTAATAAGTTTGTGTCCTCGTGCCCCAAGCAGGACCACACTCAGGCACAAGAAATCATATCCCTAGGGCCCTCTGGGACACTTTAGTATATGTTCTACACAAAACTTGACTAGGAACCTATCACCTAGATTTCCTAACCACATGACATTAAACAGTATGTTTGGGTCCTTTTCACACAACCTTAAATGGTGATGTGTCATGTTAAGTAGCATCGAAATACATGGATTCTGATTCCTCTCACAAGGATTCATAGGAAGCCCATATTATGGGTTCAATCCAAACACTCAAGTCACACTTTGACCCCCCTGGATGGCAATAAACTCCAGAGCACCCAATTATAATGTTTGAATCCAGTTTTGTTTGAACAAACTCAAACTCCCCCGAATTGTTAATCTAATGAGGGATGGTAAAACTCAGCTGTAGACAGTTCTGGATCCCTACGTATACATGTGACTTGCAACCCAAGAGTAATTTATGGATAATATTCTTGGGGATAAACCAATGATTCACTAACATATGAACACATCTTAAATCTATATGAGAGTCCTGGAATAGAAAATAACTCTCCCCAAAAGGGTACGATGAGCATGAATTCACATCCCCTCAAACAATGTGAGTTCTTAAGTGTCATTGGCCATATCACCCAATGAGCGCCTTCATTTGGAATGAAGGTTCAGGGATCGTTTGATACAAGGAACTTTGGGAATTTCTGGCTTCGTGAATAAACTCGTTAGAGACCAGGAAAAGCCATAGAGATAGGGAACCCAATAGAAATGATTAAACAACACTAACTTCTTTTAATCTGACATGGGAACCAATCACACCCCCCTTCGCCACGAAAAAAATGCTAAACCCGACAAGAATCTTTAACCAGCATGACAGATTTACCCTAATCTGAAACTCTCCATAACAATAAATGGATGATTAATATCCGACGGTCCATCTTGTTCGTTCTCTAACCAAATCAAATATAGACTCAGCCATGAGCCTTCTACCGATGTGGTGAAATAATACCACTCCGTGCCCCCTTTCATGCTCAAAGGAAGGGAAAATCTAGGTCATTAATTATGCAAGGGATTATGATATGCTACGTTTCTGGGTTTTTCTGTTTGTCATTCCAAATGTTTTACAAGTACGCAGCAGAGATTCCTTCAATCAAATAGCGTCTCAAAGGAGTTCACAGACACACATGATGATCAACGCAAAGAACCTTCCTTTCAATTGGTAGAAAACCCCTTCACCCACCCAGCATCTTCAAAACTGGGTCTCGGACGCACTGATCCGAGAGTACCAACTGAACGTTGCTCTCTCGACTATGGAGGAAGCTATGTACACCCTCCAATCGGCCAAGTCTCGTCATCTGCCTACTCAGTAGCGACCGAGGGAGAGGATCCAGGAGGCCCCTACAGCTGTCTCGAACTATTTAGGGAGCATGTCCCTAGAATGAGACAATGGATACCCCCTATCTTAGGGAGGTGGATGAGGTCGATGTTTATGACTTCATCCGTATTGGAAAGGGGTTCCACTCCAAGTACCACTCTAGAAGACGTCGTCTCATCTACACCGCAACCTCGTATCCTCACCCTAAAGAGGATACCACTCTGAGGATCTAAACCTAAGCTCCCCGAGCTCTGGCCCCTCCGACTTCCCTCATACGGAAAAAACATACAACTAGGAATAGGTTTTCACCCTCATTCTGGAGGAAGAACTTTTCTTCTCAGACATGGAGACATATCATGGGCATGCCCATTCACATGTCTACTCTTCCAAAGCCCTCCAACCAGACATGGCAGCAACCTATGAGAAGGCACACATCCTCACCAAGCCACATCAAGCCCGTCACCCATACATGACAACACCTACCTGAAAGGAACCTCTCCCTGCCTGGGATCATGAACCAACCAACCATACATGGTGGAAATCCAGTGCCTATAGGACCAGCTACTAACAGATTCTCTTAAAGGCCACCATCCTGATATGGTGGTGATCAACACAAAGGCACTTCTCCCTACCAACAGAGACCACTGAATCGATAAGGTGGGAAACCAACATATGCAGGGCCAGATCCCTATGGATGCAAGTAAATTCCATCATCCTGATGTGGGGGAAAATAGTGAAGTAATATGGCATATCCCAGCACAGGGGCAGACTCATTCACTTACCCTGACACTAGAGAATCGTCAGTAACCACTGACCACTAGAATACCAGAGCACAAAATTCCTACTCTGAAAGTGGAATGGTCCCTCATACTTGTTCCATCCAAGGATGTATCTCTAAATATCATGGAAGTGATGGAGGAGAAGGTATCGATCCCATATCATATCTTGTAGACTTTCCAGAATGTAATCGCATCGGCGGAAATATCAAGGACTCGGGATTTTGACCTCGTCTCTCCAATTGATGTGACTCATCTAAGAGACGAGATAGCCACCTCAGAGCATATCTGCATCCCTACTTCTTCCCAGGAGGGTCATCGACTATACCCCATGATACAAGGGCAACCTGATCATCCATACTCACTCGTTCCAATTAGAGGACACTCATCCATCACATTTGATGCACCAATGTAGGCATATAACCCTACCAAAACTCAAGATGTTGTATGGTGTATCCCGGTATAATCATAGGACCCAATTAGATAGGGACCCAGAGGTGATGGTCATTATCAACAACAGACGGTCCCTACTTCCCCCAAGATAGCTCCCTGAACGCACTGAAGGCAGGTGGAAAATAAAGAGGGATTCCATGACTCCACTCTACTAGAATCTGGGTTTCTCAATTCCTTTAAACATGTCTCAAATTTTCATAACCCTAGCAACCCATTACAATATAATGGGAGCATCAGTAGCAGTTGTGAAGGTCCTCATCACAATGTCTCTACCAGCGGCTCTAAATGTCCTCCATAGAGCACCCATGAGGGCCTCCCTCATGGTCATATAATGATCTATCACAAGAGTTCATCTTTTTAGGTGAGTCCAAGAAGCCCTCCGCGTGACTAGAAGATCAATCAGCAAGACGTTCCTCCACTTGTTGCGGTTCACCCAGACGGTCCTCCCTAGGGTATACACTACTAACACTCTCCATGCTGTGGGACCATAGATTATTATGGTAGTACTCACCACCATAGTTGAAACTACGATGGTCCTCTTTGTAGTGATGTATCATCATGACAAGAAGGTCTACCCCTTTTCGTGGCCTGCCCTGATGATCCTCTCTAGGGCTTACGTTGCAACAATATTTCACAAAGCAAGGCATCCAATTATGCTGGTAGTCTTAATCACTATAATAGTGGAGGTCCTACCCATAAAGATGTTAGGCAACAAGGAGTCCCTCCCCACATTGCGGTACATTTTGAAGGCCCTCCCCATGGTGTTCCCCACTGATACTCTCCCTATGATAGCTGTGATGGTAGTCCTCTCCATCACAGAAGCTGTGACGGTAGTCCTCTCTATCATGGATTCCATTACGAAGGTCCTCCCCAAAATGGCCTTATGCAACATGATGGTCCTCCACTTATAGCAGTGTGTCCTGAAGGCCCTCCCCAGGATGCACACCAAATGTCAACCCATGATGGTCATCCTCGCCATCATGTTAGACATTGCGAAGGCCCTCCCTGCAATGGCCTTGAACAACAAGAAGTTCCTCCCCTTGCTGTAATCCACTCTGAAGGTCCTCCCCAGTGTATGCACTATGGAATTATTTCTGGCAGTCAGAAATCAAGCCGAGAGGGTAGTTCTCGCCACTGTAGTTCCAACTACGAAGGTCCTCCCTGCGGTGACATATCATACTGACAGGAAGGTCCTCCCCATGCCTAATTAATTACAGAAAAGTCCTCTTATGCTGAGGTGATCAGAAGAAAGGTATCTATCAAGTCATATTCTCAGTAAACTATCAAAGATATCATTCTTCAGTATGGAGATGGTTTGGGACCACATTCATCGTCTGAGCCACCCACAAAATGGTTCGACCCGCACCAGCCCTGCTACCTCTGATCATACTGTCAAGGAGCATCTCAGCTGAGATGATCAAGTAAAGTAATCACTGACAGAGACACATGCCAATGTATTGCACCTAAGGAAATAGTTGTCCATGGAGGATATAATAGAAATGTTTTGGCCCACTACCACCTCTCAGTTCGACATACCTAGAGAGATGTCGGAAGGTAGCATACATGACATCTTCTCCAACATCTGGACAACCCTCCACCCATTAAAATTAAACTTCCTATCATATGAAGGGTATGTAGATCATGTCATGCTAATAGGATATACCCTACATCACATTGACCTGGAAGCCCTTCCTTCGGTGCGACAACCACAATCAGAGTGGCAGAAAAGGGACCTTGAGTCAAACTGCCTTTATGAACTGCACAAATTGCACCACCTTATGGACGACGCTCTGACGAGAGTTCATATTCATGGATGGGGAGAACATGGGGCTCTACATTTCACTCCACATCTCATCTAGAAAAACCCATTTGGTGTAAGGTCTTCCAATGCCATCATTTCATGATGGCAGTCAAATGAAGTCCCTATTCAGGAGAGGTGGAACATCTAACAGAAACAGGCCCTGAGTAAGTCTCAAAAGCATCAGGCAGGATGAGAGAAAGACATTCATAAAATCATGAATCAGGATAATGAAAAAATACGGCAAGATTATCACCTAAGAAAGTATAATCAGCGATCAATTCTTGCCACCCCATATGGAATTAATTCACAGGTGAACTTGACACTAGGATAGGGTCACCCTCGAATGGGAGCACGCTTGATCAAGAAGGAATCGAAAATAGTAGTAGCTACCACAAAAAGGGACCAACCCCATCCTGTAGGGCTGGGGGAATTTTTAACAAAAAATGCCCCTATAAGACCAACAATAATGGGATAAGGTGTAGTACCCAAGGAACGGAGCCAACCCCAACCCCCAGGGCTAGGGTATTTTTACCTCTACAACAACCTCCCCCATGAGAATCAGTATTGTCTCATTTGTGGAGGGTAGTCAGATGAGGTGGTTCATGTCTGGTCTCATACTTTGAAAAGTCATCCCATACAAGAGGAAGGTGTTCCATAAGGTCACACGAAGGATCATTCTACATCACCACTCATCAAGAGACCCGAATAAAATCCCGTTACAGAAGGGGGGAAACCAGTATGAAGCACGGAAGGTCCTCTTCCTACATGGAAGATGACACCTCCTCTACCCCATGTTATGAATTTATCAACATCGTGGATGTTAACCCCATGGGTGGAACTGAAGATGATGAAAATACAGATGGATCAAGAAAATATGGTTTGGTACTTGATGTGATTCACATTGAGCCAGCAGGTATGCACACCCGAAACCATAGGGCCACCCAGAACTTGTATGTTCTAGAAAATCCCTCTCCACACCCCCAGTGAGTCTTGAATAGAGAAATGAATGAAGGCCAGGTTACCCTCAACCCATCCCATTCTCCCAACACCAACGAGCCTCTCATGCTCGAAGAGCGGTTCGCTTGGAATGAGGAGGAAATAAAGGAATTAAGGCATATTAATGTCGAGCTACTCCATGGGAACTATCATGTCGAATACGTTCCTCGAGATGGGTCATAGTATGCAATTTCAGCATGTGTTCCTCAAGAAAAAAGGTTTCCCCCGATAAACAAAACAAGTTAAGGGGCCCCTGCCCAGCGTGGCACATAGCCCGTCCAAGTACCTGAACATGGGTTCAGAAGCATACCAAGACTTCCCTCCACTCAGGTAGAAACCGGAGCAAGTACATATAAATCCTCTAAAGATACCACCAATAGAATATGAAGCTCAGGTTCCAGCCAATCCTACACCTCAAGTAGCACCCAAGTCTATACCCATTTGGGATCTATCTTGAGAGGATGTAAATTAGGTTCTTGCCAACAACATCGAAGCACTGAATGCTCAATTAGAAGCAATGGTAGACTGGTGAGATCCAATACAGCCAAAGAGAAAGCATTACCCGGACTGGGTGAGAAAAATTCTGCCCCCACTAAATTTTGGGAGCCCTATATTCCATATATTCAATAGATCAGGTGACCCAGAACAGTATTTGATGCACTACACGTCAAATTGAAACCCTTTAATGGGAACTCCGGAACAACAAGAAGCAGTGAAACTTAGATGCTTCATTTAATACTTACAAGGTTTTTCCTTCAACTAGTATACATGTTTGCCAACTTAGTCAATAAAAGGATGGGAGTATATTCAGTAGAAATTCATGTTCCACTTCAGCTCAACGTTTCCAAGACGATGGTTAACGACCTTCTCAATTACAAACAAATGGAGAAAGGGAGGGTCTCAGACTTCATCGATAGATGGAAGGTATTGACCTACTATATGAATAGGCCACTGAACCATGACAATATTCTCGATATATGCATTGACAACGTCTGAGATGAGTTACGAACACCACTCATACTAGTGAAATACACCACCAGATTCTAGGATTTCTCTGCAATTTCCCATAGAATCAAAGACTCCTAGCAGTGGACTAACCTCAAGTCCCAAATAACCTCACAAGCTCCTAAAAAGAGAGAAGGTAGAGCTGAAGCACCCTCTGTCATGCTCAAGCCAGCCCCTACACCTGCTCCACTACCTAGGCCTCCACCGATCCGCCAAGGGCCTCTAGCGTATCAATGACTGCTTCCACCCTAGCAAGATGGTCAAAGAGGACTTAGGCAAAACCAATTTGGGGAATGAAGGAATAAAGATTACACAATCTGATAGGATCAATTTTTCGACTATTTCATAGTCGCCTTGAATTGAAACTTTCTCCACTTACCAGATCCAAGAATGTTTGAAGATGTCATCCTCGACAACTCACATGATTATTTCCCCAACCATCGGATGTTTGGGCACAATATTAAAGAATGATTCATCTTCAAAGAACTCCTATAAAGAATGGTGGACTCGGTTTAGGTCAAGCTAGGACTCCCCCGACACACGGAGAATATGTTTCTTCCACTAACCCAGATGTGGGGGAGAAGTGGTAGATAGTCGTTAGCAAAAGGGAGTAGAAATTTAATGGTTGGATGACTCGGAATACGGTCAACTGAGCGCATGGCATACTCTGAGCACAATTGTAATAACCAGTTGTACCTCCAACATCTCTTAATGAAAAACAACCTTCATCCTTAGCCCCATAACCCTCCACAATCCGATCATCCAGGCATAATCAGAGAGGTAAGAAACATGTACAAGAGGAGCATTCTGTGATAGGGATGAAGCTAGCCTTGGCACATTCAGATTTCATGCCCTCAGGAATGACACAATAGGAACCGACCCACCAAATGTCACCATCAGAGGCAGCCAAACAAGCTAATCTATCATCAAACGATGAACTAATTTTTGGTTCCATAAACGTCGTCCATTTAATGGAACCATTCACTATTGAAGAGTATGGTTATGAGCCTGAGTTCCCGACACTAGATCAAGGGACCGGAAGGAGGAATCATAGAAGTAAGGGATACCAAGTCAGAAAAAGCTATGACTAGAACCAAACCTATGATTATACCCTGGATTAAACCACCAATGTTGGGGAAACTCTCAGGAGAGCCCTTCAATGGACCCAGCAGGAGTGATAATATTCCTCTTCCCCCATGATCAGCCACATTGGCCTCATTATTATGTGGCAGCCATTAGAGGAGGAAAAAGTGTCTAGACACCTTGGGTGCACATGTAAACCGACCTGGTTGGGTCCCCAGAACATAGGAACACCACCAACTCTTTCCACGGAGACTGGTCCATCCTCATCTCATGCTCCAACACCTAAAGTTCCCATAAAAGAGCTCCCACCAAGGGAGAAGCACCGACCTCTAGAGAAAAAGTATGATATTCTAAACCAGCTGGCCGTAGTTCCCACTAAGCTATCAATCCTAGATGCCCTGAGTTTTTCAGTAGACCTTGGGGAGGCACTCATAAAAGCCCTACTCAGCCCCCCTGAATTTTAATCTGAAGTTGTTGTCACAAAGATATATCAAATGGAGACTAGCCTGACCGAATGTAATGCTTTGATTTCCTTCACCAATCAAGATAAAGATACCACCATGTATGGACACGTCAAACTCGTATATGTGTCCATCATGCTGAATGATGTTGATGTTTGAAAAATCTTCATCAACAATGGATCTGGATCCAACCATCTCCCACTAAGAACACATCATAGGTTGGGCCATAATGTGGAAAATATAAAACCCTTGGGCATAACTCTCTTGGGATATGACAAGAGAGAATAGATGTTTGTGGGACAAATTAAGATCAGAACCCATTTTGGATACCTTGTGGACCATTTAGAGTTCTTGGTGGTTCGGCAAAGCATGGAATTTACTGCCCTGTTAGGATGTCCATGGATGCATCAACACATGACCATTCCTTCCACCTACCACCAATGTATCAAATATTGTTTCAATGGACAAGGTGGGACATTGCACACTGATAAGGCCCCTTTTGAGCTCTCCAAGTCACATTACATTGATTTCAGATTTTATGAGAAAAATAGGAAGCCATATGAAATTGATGGTATTGATTGGGTTGCCTCCCTAAATGGTCTGTAAGGGGTTCCCAAAGAACCCCTCAAGCATCTCAGTGAAGAGTACGTGATGCCCATCAACCATTTTGAGAGTAGGAATCCAAGTCTGTATGCATATTCAGCTGTTCTGGTGATCTCATTCATGAAAGCCAAGTCTAGAAACGCAAAATGACCTACTAACCCTCAATATAATGAAGAATACTTGAGAAAGGTTGCTCATGCCCCATCCTTGGAATCTCAAAATATCCCTGCCGCACTCTCTGAAACAGAAGAAGGAAAAGACACATGTCACCCCAATGATTCTCCCTCTCTATAGGTTCCCTCATAACCCATTGAGTTAGAGGAAGTTTCTTTTGCCATAGTACGCCCATGCGACAACTTTCCTCTGAGAATTATAGAGCCCACATCAAGATCTCTCTCCACGTTAGAAGGAGAAGAGTAGAAGGATTTGGGGGAAGAAGAGAAAGAGGACCTCAGAGATTCCCTTCCTGCATTTGAAGAGGGTATATCAACCACTGTCGACGAACTCAGGGAAAGAGACCTAGTTACCAAGGAAGACTGAGACCCACTCCCATTAGTGCATCCATGTATTCTATGGAACAAGAGGTATATACATCCTTCTTGAGGAAATATCAAGATTTTTTGCCTATAATTACACATAAATTCCAAGACTCGATCCCGAGGTGGTGACGCACCACCTAGGCCTTCCGAAAGGTCATAAATGCTATAAGAAAGCCAATAGAAGGATGCACCCCACACACGTGACCATGATAGAGGTTGATGTCGACAATATCATCAAAGTGCACTTCATTCAAGAGGTCGAATATCCCATCTGGTTGGACAACATAGTCTCTATCAAATAGAAGAACATACAGATCCACGTCTACATCAATTTTAGAGATCTCAATTGGCACTGCCTGAAATATGACTTCCTGGTCCCGATCATTGAACTATTCATCGATGCAACATATGGATATGAGTCTATCTCCTTCATGGATGGTTATTTTGGATATAGTAAATTCATAATGGACTGAGATGATGAAAAATCCACTACCTTCAGGGCCCCCTAGAGTGTATGTTGGTACAAGGTCATGCCCTTTGGTCTGAAAAATGCTAGTGCCACATATCAACATGCCAGGTATCTCATTTTAAAACTATTCCTAGGGATGTTCGTCGAATGGTATGTTGATGACTTCGTTTTCAAATCAAGATAGAACTCAGATCACCTGTCAGACCTTGAAACCATCTTTATCAAACTTTGGAAACAAAGCCTGAAGATGAACGGCTTGAAATGCGCCTTCGGGGTTACCTTGGGGAAATTTATCGACTTCATCGTATGCCATCGTGGAATAGAATTCAACCCAATGATTTCAAAGTCTATACTTAGTTTTCCACCTACCTACCACCTCACTGAGATGAGAGGTCTCCAAGAGAACATTGCCTATATAAGGTGTTTTATAGCCAACCTCACAGGAAAATTTCATCCCTTTACTAGGTTGATGAAGAAGGGAGTTACCTACCAATGGATAGATGATTTCCAAGAGGCATTCGACAGACATAAGAAGTACCTCTTAATTCCACTGGTGATCATCCAGCTGGTTGAAGGAAGGCCACTTATCTTGTATGTGATTTCCATATAAGGGTCACTAGGAGACTTCCTCGAACATAAGAATGATGTCGGTAGTGAAAAAAACCATTATTATATATGCCAAACCATGATTGATGTTGAGACTCGGTATTCAAATATTGAGATGAGCAGTTTGGATCTGTTCTTTCAGGTCTAGAAGGTGTGGAATTATCTGCAGCATCACAAAATCCATATGATCTCACGTATTAATCCATTAAAGTACATCCTCATCCATCCAATGCTCACCAGATTCCTATCTCGATGGAAATTCACCCTGTAATAGTTTGACATCTGGTTTGTGCCTCAGAATGAAATCAAGGGCCATGTATTGGTAGATTTTCTCACAGAGCATCCCTTGATGGTGACCGCCTCATCAGATGTAGAACTCCCCAGCAAAGATGTCTTCTCTATGGAAAAGGATTCCTGAACGTGGGAAATGTAATTTGATGGAACATCCAGAAGCCAGACATGTAAAAGAATGGAAGACCTCATGTTTAACAAGGTGGGGCTGGGAGTCATACTCATATCCCTAGGGCATGAAGTTTTCCCTTATTCCTTCCTCTTGTTAAAAGGCTGCACAAACAATGAGGCAGAATACCAGGCACTCATTACTAGTCTAAATCTCGCACTCTAGGTTCAAGTGAAACACTTTAAAGTAAAAGGTAACTAAGAACTGGTCATAAATAAATTAAATGGTGACTATTTTATTATGAAATGGGAGATAATTCCCCTATTCAACCACAGTAGAGGGTTAATGGAAGAGTTCCCCATAGAATCGGCATTGTCATATGTTCCCCGGTCTCAGAATGCCATAGCTAATGTGTTAGCCAATGCGTCCATAACGCTAGCTGACCTATACTGGGATGAAATAGTTATCAACATTGCTCACCATTGAATGGTCTTGTCATTTTATCAAACTAACATGGAAGAAATCAATGAAGTCACCCCTGTACCTGAACCATATGCTTCTACAACTGGCTAGATGACCCCCATTACGAACTACAATAAAAGAGGATAACATCCATTGGATAGGGCTGGAAGAGAGAAAATACAAGGAACGATAGTCAACTTTGTCCTATATAGCGACACGAGCCAGTAGAATGTATTCTACATGTGAGGTCTTGACGGAGTCCTTCTCAAATGCATTGATGGAGAAGATATTGTTTCTGTCATTAATAAAGTGCATGCCAGAGTGTGTGGAGCTCAACAATCGGGATCTATGCATTCTCATCAGATTTGAAGTCTTGTATACTATTGGACCACCCTGGCATGGGATTGTGAAAACTTTACCATGAAATGCCGCTCCTTCCAAATTCATGTCTACTTCATTCATCAGTTCCTAGAGCTACTTCACCAAGCTAAGTACACCTATCCATTCTCCAGCTGGCTAAAGGACATCATGGGACCAAATCCTCTTGACATGGTCAAACAATTTAGATATATTCTCAAAGTGACCGAATTCTTTTCCAATTGGGCAGAAGTTTCACCCCTTAAAGATGTCGGGGCAATAAGCATCATTAGCTTCCCGAAAGCCAATATCATCTCTAGATTTGGTGTCCTTCATTCAATACCGATGAACAATGGCACCAACATCAACTTTTCCATATTGGAGAAACTATACCAAAAATATGGTATCATGACCAACCATTCATCCCACTATCATGCAGCGGCCAACGGACAGATAGAAGCCTTCAACAAGACCCTATCTAACAAACTCTAGAAAATAGTGGACAAAGACAAGAAGTCATGGCCAGAAAAACTCTTCCAAGAATTGTGGGCTTATCAAACCACAACTCATACCACTACCCAGGCTACTCCGTACTCATTAGTATACATAATGGAAGCAGTTCTTCCTATTATACTCCAATTCATGCCACTCCCTTGCCCGATAATTCATGGTTAAATCTATTCAAACTAAAACACCAGTAGTATTAGTCTAACTTGAAAGACAATAAACTACCCAAAAAGACACACAAACCTCACGAGGAATGAAAAACTATAAAGGTCATCTTGGGAAAACGTTGAGTATCGTCTCTCATGATCTATGTTTTTTATGGTTTAGGAAAAATACTGAGTAGTCAGAAATTAAAGAAGTGGAAATCTTATTAGATAAAATTACCACAATGGGTAGCCTCTGAAAATGTCAAGTTATACCTACTAATCCCAGAAAAACATGGACACAGGAAAAAACTATGGAGATAATATAAAATACACAATGTTCATAAGGGTTTTCTTGTAACCCAAGAAATAGTCAATCTATGCTCAATAAATCGCTTGACTCGGGTAAACATTAGAGTATTGTATGATCATTCCAATTTGTTAATCCTATATTTTGATTAAAAAAATGTCCAAAAAATATTAGGGTTCAATTGTGACCAATTATAATCGATTGGAATTGAAAAACGTGATAAATGATAAGAACTAGAAGGAAAATGTGTTTAAATTTATCCAATGAAAGAGAATACACTCCCTATAGTCTCTCCTTGATGATACAATAAAAATAGATTTCCAAAAGAAAACAAATATTTACAATGAAGATCAACTTGCTTTTATCATCAAATTGATAACTATCTGATGCAGGCTATTGTGGGTTTGTTCCAAATATGTCCTTTTCTTGGCTTCGACTTCATCAATAAGATGCATATGTATCAAAATGGAACTGAGGACCTGAAACTTTTGTTTCATGGATTCAAAATTTGTACTCATTGTAACACCCCAAGCTTCCACGGTACGCTTCTCCTTAAATAATACAATAGCATGTGTTGTACACAACTTCGAGTTCTAACACACACCACAACCAATCAAACTAGCCGTTATAAATAATAATACCCAATTTTTAAACTTTTATAAATTTTATCTTTCAAAATGGACTTTGTTTTTGGATACGGAATATCGAAATTATCCAAGGGTGGAATTTTGGTATATTTCGGAAAACTTTCAATTTTTGATGAATAGTGAAACTACACTGAGTTATAGTTTAAAACCGAATTTTTATTTAAAAAATTATTTATTTTATTTAAATTTAATTAAGGTCAAAATATATACATAATACCTATATAACTTCAATGTAATTCATTGGAGTTAGTTTAGAATAATTTTAGATATATAAAACTTTTATGTAACTTTTCACCGTCTTTTACCCTCCTCCTAGGAGAATTTGAAAATTCACATAAAACATAATTTTACCTCTTCTATGAGTGGAATTTCGAAAATCCGAGAGACGTGGTTAATATTAAGAAGTAAAATGTGTTTCAATAAGAGAAAAATAATTTTTGGCAAATAGTAACTTTTCACTTTTATTTACCACGGTTAAAAGTAAATAGGGTAATTAAGGGTAAAAATGATATTAATATTACCCTAACACATGTCATAATTCTATTGTACAAGTGTATCTCGACCAAAAACAACATTAGAAATAAAATATTATCATTTAGGTCCACTTGGATTAGATTAGGCCATTTATTATTATTTAATTCAAAGAAGAGTTAAAAGAGTTAAAATCAAAGTTTAATTACTAAGACATTTTTAATATAGGGTTACACATAAGATAAATTAGATTGTAAATATTCATTAGACATAAAAAAAGATTTCCTATATAATTTTATTTTATTTATAATTTTGAGACAGTAAATAATTTAATTTATTTATGAAACAATGGTGATGCACTAATTACCTAATTAATGAAATATTAAAATAATTGATAGTATATATATCAAAATAAATGTAATTTGAGACTTTTTATGAATTAAAATATTTTTATAGGTTAATATTACATATTATTATTGGTTATATGAATTTTATTCTAAGTAATAATGTTGTTATGAATTTATCAAAAACAAAATACCCAGTAGTGTCAAAATTTACAAAAAAGAGTTTTTAAAACAAATATTACATTATTAATTGATATTAAATTCCTAAAAATATAAGGTTCGGAAAAAGGACTTATATCATGATAGGTGTATCATTAATGGACCACTTGGGGGTCTCTTGGATGTATATAGTATGTTTATTAACTATATAATATAAAAATACAAAGTGACATAGTAAATGTTAAACTAATTAGCTAAGAGTTAAAACTAATTGATAAGGTTAATATAATGACCCAAACCAGTCTAAAATCTATTGGCTGAAAGGATTTAGACCCATACCCACTTTAAACTTTAAATAATCCACTTTTGATCCATTATAAACTAAATATTAATTTATTATAAAATAATATTTCTAGCTTTTCCAAAGGTTCCCCTCACCCCTCTTATAAAAGGGCAGTCCCCCTTCTCACTAATTCACACATTCAAAGACTTTTTGCTTGGACAACACCTGCCCAAATATTCTCTAAAATTCCCTCAATTAAACATAGAGGCCTTAGTTTGATCAGAAATCCAACTTAAGGATCCCTTTTGACCAAAGAAAAAGGAAGAACTAGAAGAAGAGGTATGTTTTCACCACCCTCTTTCAAGTTTCTTTCTTCTTCAACTTCTTCTTTCTTTGTTATTTCCATTCTAAAATAATAACTCCAGTATATTCTATATACTATGATGTTATTATAAATATTTTACAACCATATTCAGTATTCTATCAATCCTTTGAATGATATTTCATCATAGGTGTGTACGTCAGGCTTACCGTCTCCACGTCGTGGTGTAATTGTTATTCAAAACATTATTAATTGGATGGGTATAATAATGATGTGTAATTATTTTAAATAATAAATATAACATGATAATGATTCTGTATATATTATATACTATCCAATTATATATTATTTTAATATCAAAATAATGATATTGTCGCTCGTGCGTACGTACGGACTACCGTCTCCATGAACGCAATGAGATTCATTCCCCATCATATCCATTCAAGTCTAATTCACATTTGATGATTAAAAATAATGTTTAAGGACTTGATATAATTCTGGATATAAATAATATACATCCCATCCATTACAAATATTGCTCACAAAACAAAGAATATAAAGAAATATGAATCTGTTAACACCTGAAACGATGATAATACTAAGATATTATTAACAAATCAATGTTAAAAGATCATTTATGATATAATAATTATGTATATGGTTCTTTTATAAATTAATAACAATGTTTTAACTATTATATAAGAGTTTAACATACCATCAACTAAGGAAAAGTACACGGTAAGGGTTTACTTCACAATCACTTCATTATCCGAGGTTGTTTATACTTAATTATCTACTGGGACATCTTTATCATCCACAACCATGATTCTTAAAAATGTATTTAAAATCATTCTTACTATTTTAAAGACTATGGTTTAAAGTCATTTATAACCTTTTTTAATTTTTATAAGAAGTTCATTAAGGAATCTTTCTGTCATTTTCCAAACAAGTTCCTTTTTAACCTTTTCGACAGAATTAAGGTTAGAATCTTTTTTTTAACTTATACGGCGGGTGTGGCTATTTTCTACCATTATAAAATCGTCGAATCTTCCCTTACAATATTATAAGAATATTTTCAAAGTAAATGTTTTATTTTATAATTATGTGACTTTTAATTGATTTCAAAAAAGAGATATTTCTCTCAAATAGTTTTGATTTCATCAATGTCATCATCCTTTGATGGATTTTAAGCTTATTTGAAGTTTAATTATTATGATACAAAACTTCCATATTTTATTTAAGGTTTTGTTATATGTTTGACTATGGATGTGTTATTTTTATACCATTCATGGTTTATAGAGAAATTATTGACATTTCGTATGCTAGTTTCAATACGAATGTTTATGCTATGTTTAAACCTGTTCATATGAGGAATGCATTGGACTTAATAGGTGACGGGTGGAGCCCTCTATAGCTCCTCGATGCATCGGTAGGTCTCATGAGAAAAACTAGTGTCTTGGAATAAGTACTTGACAAAATATTATTTTTAGTCTTGGGACGAGGCCTTGGCTATGTGGTTATGATTGTCTGGCATTATGCATTCCATCATTATGAAAGTGGTTATTGATATTTCATGTGATTATTCGACTAGTAGAATATCCATTAGAATAAGTAAATGGAATTATTTCATTTTATCTTTTCCATAATATGCTTAAGTTCAAGTTTAAAAGGCTTTTGTTTTAGTTATACATTGTCTTAAATGTTTATGCTTATTTATGAAAGTTTCCACTATATTGTTATCTATACTGAGCATATGAGCTCACCCTTTTCAATGTTTTAATTTTTACCAGGATGTGAAGAAGTATTTTAGGAATGACCTACAGGGATAGTCTGAAGGGGATATGAGTGTGGACCATGGAGACTATATTATTTTAGTTTTTCACTTTATGATGTAATGTAACATTTATGAATGTATCTAGTGATTCCAAGGCTAATAAACTAATCGGCCTTTTGAGACTTATCTTTTGTGATCATGCCAATGTTATGTAATAATGCACCGACTCTGGGTAACTGGGGTCGGGGAATTACAGTTGGTATCAGAGGAAGTTTAGTACAATCCTTGAAAGCTATATTTAGATAAACTCTAATTAGATCACATAGATCTAAGATGGACTTTGAGGATTAGTATAGAATAACTTCCTAGAATTTTGGTATTGTAGATATTTTTTGAGTTTTCCGGGCAATACATCCCCGTCTGGATACGAACAGGTAGAGGCGGATTTGGCACAGATGTATCTAGGGGTAAACCCCAAAAACACTACTTTGAGCTAGACTCGAACGGGAACTGGTGCACGACAGCGGGCCTTGCTGCACTCTTGGTTACGACACTCCCGGGGGATATGCTTAGGATAATTATCATTTTCTTTACAAAATATTATGAAGGGTTTATGAGTATATACTTCCTCAAGGAAATTTTTTTTATGATTATGGATTATATCCATAAATAGTTCAATTTATGTTAAGTGTTTTACAAGTATGGAATTATGTATTTTGATTCATAAACTGATCTAGTTTATGCCATTGTTTAGAAATGGCACCTAGTGGAAGAAATGTAAACTATATCAATTCTCACACTCCATGTAGGGATTTAAGTCCTACTCAAGATAATTATAGTGGAGATGGTGATGCAACTGGTGCTGATTAGCTAATCGTCGTACTGGGACAACTCACTCAGGTTATGAACAATAACCTTACCCGTATGGAGCAGCCTGATCTGCAGTGTGGAGGATCAATGATAGATCTCTTCATGAGGTAATAACCACCAGCATTCAATGGGAGTACAAATCCATTGGTAGCTGAGCAATGGATAAGTTCCTTAGAAAACATATTTCAGGATTTGGGGAGTAGTGAAAGGGAGAGAGTTATCATGGAAGTTTATCGACTCACTTGAGATGCTGATCAATGGTGTTCATTGATACAAAACACAAAAGAAGATGATGAAGTATCAAATATGGAATGAAGAGAGTTCAAATAACTTTTCTTAGAAAAATACTTTCCTCATGACCATCAAGAAGATATGTAAAGGCAATTTCTGAGTCTGAGGCAAAAGGAGGATGAGAATGTCAAAAAGTATGAGGCTAACTTTACAAGGTCAGCAAGGTATGCTGGAGATTATATACGTAACCCAAGAAGTAATATTGATCATTTATTTGATGGGTTAAACCCGTTTTTACATCCAAAATTCATCTAAAAAACCATCTGGTTGTATGAAGATATTGTCTCATGTGCTATCAAGACAGAAAAGGAATTCTCTAAGTCTTATGACATTAAAGAAAAGCAGGAGAAGAAGAGATCTGCTGATCAATCTGGGAATTGAAATAAGGGAAGAAGGGAAAAGTTGAATATCCAACCTACAGTATATGTGGGAAGAAACACCCCGGTACTTGCTTGAAGGGAATAGGAGTCTGTTACAAGTGTGGTGAAAAAGGCCACCAATCTCATGATTTCAAGGGGAAGAAAAAAGCTACCAATGTTCAATGATACAATTTCATGGATATGGGACATTATGAAAATGAATGTCCTAAGAGTTAGGGGAACTTAACTCAGAAAAGGCCAAGGGATCAAGGCCAAGCTTATGTTATAACTACTGATAAGCCAGAATCTTCGAAAGACGTGGTGGTAGGTAATTTAATGGTTTCATCAAGTTTAGAAAATGAATTATTTGATTATGGATCACTGCATTTTTTCATATCTTCCCAGTTGGATAAGAAATTTAGATATTTCCAATTTGATTTAACAAGAGACTTGTTAGTTAAAACTCCTAAGGGAAGTATCATTTCTACAAAGTTATGTGGATTAGTCCCCATTAGAGCACATAAATGTTCTTTATCAGCTGATCTCATTATCATACCAATGATTGAATTTGATATAATCCTCAGTACAGATTGGATTTCGGACCACGATGCAAAGATTTATTGTAAGAAGAAGGAGGTTACAATTTTTGATGATGATGATAAGAAACACATTATCTTTAGAGAAGAATTGTCACAACTTAATTCTTATCTAGATCCACCCCCAGTAGCTAAACTTAATTCAATTATTAGGGAGTAAGAGAATGAAAATATTGTGTTTGAGGAAAGGAATGTTCAAATAGAGGATGTACCTATTATGAAATAATATGTATATATATTTCCGGAAGATTTACCTGGACATCCTCCATAACGAGAAGTTGAGTTTTCCATTGATTTATTTCTTGGATCAAGGCCTATATCGAAGACCCCTTATAGAATGGCCACTGTTGAATTAGTGGAACTAAAGAAACAACTAGAGGAATTGAGTAGTAAGGGATTTATTCTCCCTAGTGTTTCTTCATGGGGAGCCCCTGTTCTTTTTGTTAAAAAGAAAGATGGCTCTATGAGGTTATGTATCGACTACAAGGAGATCAATGCTATAACAATAAAGAACAAGTATCCCCTACCTCGCATTGATGATTTATTTGACCAACTGCATGGAGCTCAATACTTTCCAAAGATGGAACTTCGATCTGGATACCATCAGTTGTGTGTGAAGAAGGAAGACATTCTGAAGACAGCATTTCGAACCAGGTATGGGCATTATGAGTTTACAGTAATGCCTTTTGGATTGACTAATGCACCCTCTGTATTCATGGATCTAATGAACAGAGTTTTCAAGGAATACCATGATGATTTTTTAGTGGTTTTTATTAATGATATCTTGGTATACTCCAAAATCTATGAATATCATGAAAATCATTGTGCATTATCCTGAAGACTCTTAGAAGACATGAATTATATGGGAAGTTTAGCAAGTGTGAATTTTGGCTTCAACATATTTCTTTTCATTGCCATATTGTCTCTAAATATGGAATCTCTATTGATCCTTCTAAGACCAAGGCAATCCAAGAATGGCCTTCACCGACGAGTACAACTGAGGTACGAAATTTTATTGGTTTAGAAGGTTATTATCGACATTTCATCCATAGTTTTTCCTGGTTGGCTAACCCATTAACAATGCTCACACGTAAAGGGGTTAAATTTGTTTGGACAAAAGTGTGTGAAGAATTTTTTGAAGAACTGAAGAGAAGATTAGTCAATGCTCCTATATTGACTCTACTATAGGGGAATGATGGGTTCGTTATTTATAGTGATGCATCGAAGAATGAACTTTGTTGTGTCCTTATGCAGAATGATAGGGTTATTGCCTATGCATCACGATAGTTGAAAATTCATGAGAAAAACTATCCTACTCATGATCTTGAGTTAGATTCTGTAATCTTTTCTTTGAAGATATGGAGACATTATCTCTATGGTGAAAAATGTGAGATTTATACTGATCACAAGAGTTTGAAGTATATTTTCTCACAGAAAGAACTCAACATGAGGAAAAGGAGATGGCTTGAACTACTCAAGGATTATGATTTCATGATACAATACCTCCGAGGAAAGGCAAATAAGGTGGCAGATGCTTTGAGCAGAAAAGATCATGGAGTTTTAAACAATATGAGAATTGAAAGGAATCCAATTTTCATGGATCTAGTGAAGATGGACATGGGAATAACCATGGAAGGCGAAACATAAATGATTTTTCAAATGGTTTCCAAACCATCTTTACTAGAAAGGATTAATAGTTCTTAGACCAATGATGAAGAATTCCAAAATAAGATAAAAGCAGTGAATGATGGGAGATTGATTGATTTTTTTTATGAAGATGGAATTTTGAAATTCGGGAAGAGACTTTGTGTTCTCGATATACCTGATCTAAAAAGGGAATTTTTGGATGATGCTCATAGTTCCAATTAATCTATACACCCTGGGATCACTAAAATATATAGACATTTGAAGGAACATTTTTGGTGGAACAACATGAAGTGGGAGATTACTAATTTTGTGTCAAGATGTATGGTTTGTCAACAAGTGAAAGCTGGAAGGCAATAGCCTGGAAGAGTCATGCAACCTCTTCTCATACCTAAGTGGAAATGGGATAATATTATGATGGAATGTGTCATGGGGCTACCAAAGACCCCTAAAAGGAACGATGCAATATGGGTTATTGTTGATCGTATTACCAAGTCAGCACATTTTCTTGCTATAAGAGAAGATCTACCACTGGAATGTCTATCAAGACTATATATTAATTAAGTTGTGAGACTTCATGGAGTACCCCTATCTATTGTTTCTGATCGTGATCCCCATTTTACTTGAAGATTCTGGAAAAGTCTTTAGAAATCCCTAGATACTGAACTTCGTTTGGGCACTGCCTACCACCCCCAAACTGATGGACAATCAAAAAGAACTATTCAAATCTTAGAAGACATGTTGAGATCATGCTCACTTGACTTTCAGGGTATGTGGGATCAATATTTACCTCTGGTAGAATTTTCCTATAACAATAGCTTCCATTCAAGTATTTGGATGGCACAATATGAAGAATTGTACGGAAAGAGGTGTCGCACACCAACTTGTTAGGATGAAATTGGTGAAATAAAACTTGTAGGCCCAGAACTGGTGGAGGAAACGATGGAAAAGGTGAAGTTAATCCAAAACCACATCAAAGCAGCTCAAAGTAGGCAGAAGAGCTATGCCGATAACCAAAGGAAGGATTTGGAATTTCAGGTAGGAGATCATGTTTTTTTTGAAGGTATCTCTATGGAAGGGAGTTATACGATTTGGTAAGAAGGAAATTGAGTCCCAGGTACATCGGACCCTTCGAAATTCTAGAACGAATTGGTGTTGTAGCTTACCGGTTGTCAATGCCGCCAAGCCTCTCCAAAGATCACGATGTGTTCCACGTATCACTGTTGATAAAATACATGTCTGACCCAATGCATGTACTCACCTATGAGGAATTAGAACTGGAACCCGATCTGTCTTATTGCAAAGAGCCCGTCAGGATTCCTGATACGAGAGAACAAGTGCTGAGAAACCGGATGACTCATCTGGTAAAAGATCCTTGGAGAAACCATAAGATGGAAGAGGCAATGTGGGAACTCGAGGAACTTATGATGAAGAATCACCCTAGTCTTTTCATGTGGTAGTATTCTAGAAATTTTGAGGGCGAAATTATTTGAAGTAAGGGAGAATGTAACACCCCAAGCTTCCACGGTATGCTTCTCTTTGAATAATACAGTAGCGTGTGTTGTACGCAACTTCGAGTTCTAACACACACCACAACCAATCAAACTAACCGTTAGAAATATTAATACCCACTTTTTGAAATTTTATTAATTTTATCTTCCAAAATGGATATCATTTTTGGATTCTGAATATCAAAATTAGCTTAGGGTGAAATTTTGGTATTTTCAATTTTTTATGAATAGTGAAAAACACTAAGTTATAGTTTAAAACCGAATTTTTATTTAAATAATTATTTATTTTATTTAAATTTAATTAAGGTCAAAATATATAAATAATACCTATATATGTTTAATGTAATTCATTGGAGTTAATTTAAAATGATTATATATATATATAAATTTTATGGAACTTTTCACCGTCTTTTACCCACCTCCTTGGAGAATTTGCAAATTCACATAAAACTTAATTTTACCGCTTCTGTGAGTGGAATTTCGAAAATCCGAGAGACACGGTTAATATTAAGGTGTAAAATGTGGTTCAATAAGATAAAAATAATTTTTGGTGAATAGTAACTTTTTTGCTTTTATTTACCACAGTTAAAAGTAAATAGGGTAATTAAGGGTAAAAATTATTTTAATATTACTCTAAAACATGTCCTAATTCTATTGGACAAGTGTATCTCGACCAAAAACAACCTTAGAAAAAAACTATTATCATTTAGGTCCACTTGGATTAGATTAGGACATTTATTATTATTTAATTCAAAGAAGACTTAAAAGAGTTAAAATCAATGTTTAATTAATAAAACATTTTTAATATAGGGTTACACATAAGATAAATTAGATTGTAAATATTCATTAGAATGATAAAAAGAGTTCCTACATAATGGTATTTTGTTTAAAATTTTTATACATTAAATAATTTAATTTATTTATGACACAATGATGATGCAGTAATTACCTAATTAATGAAATATTAAAATAATTGATATTATAGATATCAAAATAAATGTAATTTGAGACTTTATATGAATTAAAATAATTTTATAGATTAATATGACAAATTATTATTGGTTATATGAATTTTATTCGAAGTAATAATGCTGTTATTAATTTATCAAAAACAAAATACCCAATAGTGTCAAAATTGACATAAAATAGTTTTTAAAACTAATATTATATTATTAATTGATATTCTATTCCTAAAAATCTAAGGTACGTCCAAAAGAATTATATCATGATAGGTGTATCATTAATGGACCACTTTGGGGTCTATTGGATGTATATAGTATGTTTATTAACTATATAATATAAAAATACAAAGTGACATGGTAAATGTCAAACTAATTAACTCAGAGTTAAAACTAAAATAAAAGGTTAATATAATGACCCAAACCTATCTAAAATATATTGGTTGAAAGGATTTCGACCCATCGCCACCTTAACCTTTAAATAATCCACTTTGGAGCCATTAGAAACCGAATATTAATTTATTATAAAATAATATTTATAGCTTTTTCAAAGGTACCCCTCAACCCTCTTATAAAGGGCACTCCACCTTCTAACTAATTCACACATTCAAAGCCTTTTGGCTCATCCAACCCCTGAAAATATATTCTCTCAACATCCCTTAATTCAACCTACATGCCTTATTTTGATCAGAAATCCAACTTAAGGAGCCCTTTTGACCAAATCAAAAGGAAGAACCCGAAGAAGAGGTAATGTTTTCACCACCCTCTTTCAAGTTCCTTTCATCTTCAACTTCTTCTTTCTTTGTTATTTCCATTCTAAAATAATAACTCCAGTATATTCTATATACAGGGATGTAATTATAAATATGGTACAACCATATTCAGTATTCTATCCATCCTTTGAATGACATGTCACCATACGTGTGTACGTACGACTTACTGTCTCCACGTCGTGGTGTAATTGTTATTCAAAACATTATTATTTGTATGGGTATAATAATGATGTGTAATTCATGTAAAAAATAAATATAACATGATAATGATACTGTATATATGATATACTCTCCAATTATATATTATTTTAATATCAAAAGAATGATATTTTCGCTCATGCGTATGTACGGACTACCGTCTCCACGAACATAATGAGATTCATTCCCCATCGTATCCATTCAAGTCTAATTCTCATTTGATGATTAAAAATAATGTTTAAGGACTTTATATCATTCTGGATATGAATAATATACATCCCATCCATAAAACATATGTCTCACATAACAAATAATATAAAGAAAGATGAATCTGTTAACACCTGAAATGATGATAATACTAAGATATTATTAACAAATCAATGTTAAAAGATCATATATAATATCATAATTATGTATATGGTTCTTGTATAAATTAATAAATATGTTTTAACTATTATACAGGATTTTAACATACCATCGACTAAGGAAAATTACAAGGTAAGGGTTTATTTCACAATCTCTTCATTATCTGAGGTTGTTTATACGTAATTATCTAGTGGGACCGCTTTATCATCCACATCCATGTTTCTTAAAGATGTATTTCAAATAATTCTTACTATTTTACAGATTATGGTTTAAACTCATTTATACCCTTGTTTACTTTTTATAAGAAGTTTATAAAATAATCATTCTGTCATTTTCCAAACAAGGTCCTTTTTAACCTTTTCGACAGAATTAAGGTAAGAATCTTTTTTTAACTTATACGGCGGGTGTGGCTATTTTCCGCCATTATACAATCATTGAAGCTTACCTTACAATCTTATAAGAATATTTTAAAAGTAAATGTTTTATTTTATAATTATGTGACTTTTAAATGATTTCAAAAAAAGAGATATTTCTCTCAAATAGTTTTGATTTCATCTATGTCAACATCCTTTGATGGATTTTAAGCTTATTTGAAGTTTATTTATTATGATACAAAACTTCCATATTGTATTGAAAGTTTTGTGATATGTTTGAATATGGATGTGTTATTTTTATACCATTCATGGTTTATGGAGAAAGTATTGACATTTCATATGCTAGTTTTAATACGAATGTTTATGTTATGTTTAAACCTGTTCATATAAGGAATGCATTGAACTTAATATGTGACGGGTGGAGCCCGCTATAGCTCCTCGATGCATCGGTAGGTCTCATGAGACAAAATAGTTTCTTGGCATAAGTCCTTGACCAGATATTATTTATAGTCTTGGAACAAGGCCTTGGCTATGTGGTTATGATGGTCTGGCATTATGCATTACATCATTAAGAAAGTGTTTATTGATATTGCTTGTGATTATTCGTCTAGAAGAATATCCATGTGAATAAGTAAATAGAATTATTTCATTTTATCTTTTCCATAATATGATGAATTTCAATTTTAAAAGGCTTTTGTTTTAGTTATACATTGCCATAAATTTTTACGCTTATTTATGAAAGTTTCCGCTGTATTGTTATCCTTACTGAGCATCTGAGCTCACCCCTTTCAATGTTTTAATTTTTCCCAGGATGTGAAGAAGTATTTTAAGAATGACCTTCAGGGATAGTCTGAAGGGGATATGATTGTAGACCATGGAGACTATATTATTGTATTTTTCACTTTATGATGTAATGTAACATTTATGAATGTATCTAGTGATTCCAAGTCTACTAAACTAATCGGTTTTTCGAGACTTGATCTTTTGTGATCATGCCAATGTTATGTAATAATGCACTGACTCTATGTAACTAGGGTCGGGGCATTACACTCATTGATTAAAACTACGCCTTTAACATTAGTACACGAGCCTGACATTCCCATATATCTCTAGTATATGTAAACATTTGTTCATATGAATTTATTTCTTCGGAAACCAAGTGGTGTAACGCAATAATAATGTCTCAAAATGATTCTTTTGATGATTTAAGGCATTAAAATGAGAATGTTATCCTTCAAGAGCTGTGAGGTATTCTTGAGGGATAACAATCTAGTGGATAAGGACGTGTAGGTGCTGATAGTCTAAACTGCTTAAGCCTAAATAAATAAACAGTTTTCAATGGTTATCAACCATATTAGAAAACTCCACTAAAGGGGTTTCTATGATAATGGTACAGATATGATTCCATTCCAATCTCTGTACAACCTGATATTCACTGGAAGCATCGAAATCTTAATATTATTCTCCACCACAATGTACATATAATTTTGGATTATAAGTGTGACAGATTGACTCTCCCTAAATAGCGATACCGAATATGGAAAATCATACATATCCATAGGTGGATCACTATTAGAGGATAAAAATGTAGTATTGGATTAAATTTTAGGAATTATTGGTGTTATACTACTTGGACTAGCCTCAGTGAGAATCCTGAAAATGTTAGTCATGAATATAAAGTCCGAGTCACTCTCCATAGAAATATGACGTGCAGATGAGTCCCCCGGTGAATGAATGAGATTATGAAAGCAAATTTTCATATATAAGGAGTATAATGAGATAGAACAACAAGTACCAGACTAGATGAAACCGTCAGTTTGTGCACTCATTGAGCAAACCTCATTAAGACTCCAACAGGGTAGTAATCCACCCAAATATCAGCGTACTCTTGTGATAAATGAGTTGAATATAATATGTGAGGGATAAGTATTTTCATTCTAGAATACTTATGCATAATTATAAACTATAATTGGTGAATAATCACTTGGTTAGATTCCCTTTAGATTTGGTTAATTTTAGGAAATGAAACATTTTGTTGGCATCCAAGTTTCCTTGAAAACGTATAAGGGGTGTAATGTTCACATATGGTTATCCTATCTACCATATTAGTAATGATTCCATATCTAAGTGTAATAATATATGAAGGTTCTTATAAATATCCCCTTCCATCATCTATCACTTATCCATGGTGTTCATGGTACGGTACAAAAGAAAATTAAGAAAAATCACTCGATAACTCGACCATGTCATCAATACTCACGAATTTGGTGAGAATGAAAATAATGGGGAGAAGGGAAGGATACAAATTAGAAAGAGGAATCATTTAAGTATTTTGACACTTGTAGCAGTGTTAATGATGTTCTATACAACCATTAAAACATTGAAATGCACCATTAATGATATGGGGATATTCCCTCCTATATTTTACCGAGTAGTTCGTATATGCGAGTGAGAGTTGGAATGTCCAGGTTAATGGTATGTCCCTCTTCTAATGTAACTTACATCATTATGATGAAAAATTGAAAACATGTATAGATGTCATGGGTAGGGAAAATCAATCTTCCCGTGAAGATAGAAAATAAACCTTCCATTCTATGTTTGGGAAATACATATGGACAAACTCTATAACCCCATGAGATGTGTTGACACACCTCAAGGGTAGCATAGTATGAACATTGGTAGAATCATGATTATTGAGTGGGATGATTCTAGATACGAAAGACATTTTCCCTTGGACCTTCAACCTGAAAGAATAACTCTATCCAATCTTCAAATGGAATGAGTGAGAAAGCATGAAGGGTTTGACCAAACTATCTATCTTCTATGAACAATATGTCTCTCGCCAATGGAGGTACTTTCTCAATATTCTATTAAGTATTGGATACTAGAAAAACTCATCATACATATTTAAATGGATGGGGATCCCCCCAAAATGATAGATATCCCAAAACCCAATACCCACTTAACCATGCAGTAGGTGGAAGGTATTGGTACTTGAACATAAATGACTAAGATGTCTAGGTAGTATCTTGGTCAGAGAATAAATTGAAAATCAAGAAATCTACACTACATGGTATAAATTGAAAACCTCCTATTATTCGGGAAATTCCATGTAGTTCTGATATACCCAGAACACCCAAACCCGTTTATCTATGAAGCTCCCTCCAGATTGTATATCCCATTTGGAACTCCAAACATCATTGGGATTACCTCAAGAGAGGTTGAAAATAGATGGAAAATTATATCCCACTGATTCCAATGATATATCCAGGATGTGGTGGTTTTTTTGTTTCCACATTGAGCCATTAAGACCAAATTTGTTCTCTCAATCAATAACATGCATGATTTTCCATGTAGAATAAATATTTATTTGAACATGTTCTGGAGACATCTCAAATCAGAAATAAGAGAGATTTGGGTCTATTGGTGAAAGGTTAATATCATCATGGAGTTAAAATTTATAGATAAATAATTGGATAGATATCATATAAGTTATTTGTTCTGGTGGGAGATGGTTTTTCAATACACCCTCTCGAGGGGTGATGCAAGATCTTAGACTGTCCTCAATGTATCCAAACATGTTCAATCTTCTCCCAGTCATATGTTTTGATATAGAAACTAGATCTATTGTGTTCCATGCAATGGATTATTCAATGTGTGATAAATTCATTTGAGGTAATGCAAAGGAATAAGTACTCTATTTTATATAAAATTCTTAGACCGCAAACCAATAGAATGTGAAGTCACCCTCTCGTGAGCCATCAGTTCACGCAGTTTGCGAGGTTCACAAAAGTGGTGTCCTGTGACGTGTGGGTATAAAAGATTATGGTTCTCAATGTTTTTAAATCCATGTGGAATCCAACCAATCTTGGGAGGATGAAAACATTCTAATTACGTTTAAATATTTCAGTTCCTAGGTATTGATTCTCAGTTTGTAGAAAAATTCCAGCCCCATATGAGACATTTTGAGGAAGTAGTATGATGTCAAGAGATCTTGCGAGAGTGTCATGTTTGTTGAGAGATATGGTAGCATAAAAATGATCTAGGACCTCTATTTATAGTGGTGGTCCCCTCTAGTAGGTCTACTCAGATACCATAAATCAGTTCAAAATAGGACTTCTATCTATATTGGAATGGCCTCCTCTTTGTCCCTATAGGAAATCATTCTAATGGGGGGAATTTTTTGAGTCCTGAAATTTCCAAAAAAGATATCAAGATATTTCCATTAATTTGTAAAAGGAGAGAAACAAATTAGAAGAAGAGTTGAAGGGAAAAGGTTCAAATGTACAAAAATGTGAATCAAAAATCACTTTGTGGACCGTTACTTTGCAAATTTACCATATATGAAAATAGTTCACAGGAAGGGGTGGAGAAGGCAGCACACATGAACAATGAAAAGTAATTTTCGGGGAGAGGTAGTGATTTCCACCTCTGCAAACGAACCATCCCCCTGAACTAAATAAATCATGGGGCGAGGATGTTTAGTCCTCCATAAAAAAACAACGTCATTTGTAGGGCCTGATGATGATTTCATCCCCCGAAAATGATTTTACCCTACTAACAAGTCCTTCATGGGCTTCCACTAAAGTTGGTCTGTAGCCCACCATCAACAATAGGATATGAAAATACATGGTATCTTCATTATTATATAAATAGACCCTAGAGGGGGATCCAACACTACCACAAAACAGGGCAAGGGAAGCGATGCCCTTTATAGGCGCTAAACAGAAAGCGCTGATAAATTTTACCTTTATCAGTGCTAAAATAAGCACTGATAAAGGTATACCATTTATCAGTGAATTTTTTAGCGCTGATAAAAGGTAACATTTATCAGCGCTTATTTTATCACTGATAAACGTTTTTATTCTCAATTTATATAAAATTGTAATATTTATATTAAAAAATAATGTTTTTTGTATAGGTTAACAATTATATACCAATATTAATAAAAATATACTATTTATTGTTAAAATTATTAATAAATAGATACATATTTATCTTATATGTCATTTTAAATAAATATATAAAAATACAAATAAATTATTAAATAAAAACCGCTGGAACCTTTATCAGGGCTCGTTGAAAGCGCTGATAAAGGTTCCAGCGGTTTTTATTCATTAACCCAAACTGGCTCTCCTCTCTCGCACGCAGTCATGATTTCGCAGAAGCTGAACCAGAAAATATTCCGCCGTGACCTCTCCTCCTACTACTCCTCATCCTCCTACTCCTCATTCTCCTCCTCCTCCTCCTCATCCTCCTCCTCCTCCACCGCCACTACTGGGTTTTCCTCCTCAGCCGCGACCGTCGGTGCCTCCGTCGCCGCTACCTCCGCCACTGCTGGTCACTGTAGGAGTATTTTCCTTCTCTTAGGTTATTATATTACTTTAGAGAGTCCTTCCTTTAGGTGATATCCTTGGGGAAGATTGGTGACCCTACCTAATGTGAGTGTTATTAGATAAATCGCATGCCATTGATAGAGATAACTGATGGGATTCATAGCAAGGGGTATGAATACGGGCTTGTACCTTATGTTTTAATAAAAATGCTAATGGATCCCTTCAAACCAAAAGGGATTATGTTCCTACCTTTTAGTATTTTTTGAGTTATGTCATCATCCTTCTTTAGGTTGGAGGGGAGCTGGAATGTGTGATTATTTCAAATATTCAATTAGGATATACTAGTTCTCCTTCAAGACATATGTGAGAATATGAATCCAATCCTATATTTTTGCTGGGATATGCTAACATTCCTCTTGAAGGGGTGTGGGGATATAGGCCTGGTATCATATAAAAATTGGGATATGATGTTACCTTGCTTAGTATTTATGGAAGCATGAATATGGGCTTACCCCTATGTGATATTTGAGATATTTAGATTACCACTTTCTACTAATGCTTCCAATATATGTTGACAAATATTTAAGACATGGGTGGGGATATAGGGTTGTTTTAATATTTCCTTCAATTGGTATTGATGGGATTCTATAATTCCAATAGGATTATGAGCCTATTTGTTTGTAGGAGTTGGGATATATACCTACTCTTTCCCCTCATCCACTTCCATAAGAAACTGGTGGAATTTATGCATGGGTGTGGAAATATGTGTGTTCCCCCTATGTTTTGTCAAGATATACGGGTAGTCTCATTGAGTTTGAATAGGGATATGATCATATTCACTAGATACCACGTGTTGTGTTGGAAAACTTATTATGGGGAAGTGGGGATATGAACCTTCTCCTATGATCACTATATCTTAATTCCTAGAGAGACCTCATATGTAGAGACACTAAGCTTGACGTACATGGACATTACATTATTTTTGCGGAATACTTAATACATAACAAAAACAGACACACAAGGACCGTAATAGTTTAGTGTCTTTGGAAACATGGAACGTAATCTTCTAATCATGATGAAAGATCTTCAACATCTCCCATAAAGATCATCCACTTTTTGTTTCCTGACCTAAAACCTTTCTTTTGATCCTAGGGGAAAATAAAACATAAAAAGGGTGAGCTCAAATGCTCAGTAAGGGTAAGCATGGATAAAATAAAACATACCATATACATTGGAACTTAAAAACATGAACATAATGTTTAAACATTAAAATCTTGAGCAACGACATAAAACATGGAAGTACATAAGGCATAGATAATAATGGAACATAAACCATGATAAAATAGCATGGGAATAAAAAATGTAATTGTGGCATCCATTAAGAACATGTAATTATTTCTATAGTATCCAATGCATTGCTTCCAAGACCATCTTAGTGGACAAAGTCCCATTCTGAATCGAGTTCACTCCTCGTTTCAGTCCTGTAACACTGAACCGGATTAACTTACCGTTCCAGCCATGTCTATCTCATGAGATATAAAATATTTACCCAATGCATTGGAGGGAGATATAGGTCCCACCCATCTCATAATGAAATCATTCTTTCGTGTGCCACAAAATCATAAATCATACATCATAGCATAACTCATGTAATAAAATGGGATTATTAAACATCATGCCATCATAACATAATCCATAAAAGTTTGATATCATTTCATCATAAGAAAATTGAAACCATTTAAATCATAGAGACATATTACTTGAAACATACACATATTAAATAATGTCATCTTAGATGGGAAATAGTTTTGGAAAAACAATTGAAATGAATTCTTGAGGAAAATATCCTTTCTTCTTTCAAATCATTTTCTTTTCACAAAATTCCATGTGATTTTAAAAGAAAAGGGTTTTTTTGAAAATAATCATGCAATATTGTAGAGGAATCTCCTTGAAAATGAGGTGTTATGAAACCGTAAAAATCCTTTCATGTCGTATAAGCTAAAAAAACATTCTTCTCGTACTTTTGTCGAAAAAGTTAAAAAAGTACCTCGTAATGTAAACAAAAGAAAGATTCCTTACATAACATGTAGTAAAAGTCAAAAAGTCAAAAATGGGTAAAAATGACTTTAAACATACATGAAAACACTTTTATAAAACATGGACATGGATGATAGAAATAACCCCAGTAAATACTTACGTATAAGCAATCTCGGATAAAAATGAGATTTGCAAAATTATCCCTTACCTTATGTCCGATATGCTTCGTATGTATCTGAACCTCCTGTATAATGATTTAAATAATGTCATTGACATATTACATAATCATATTCATTGTTATGATATCATATATGGTTCACTTATGACTTTATATTACCCGTTCTTTTATAAATTCCATGTTAAAGAGCGTTTTGGGTAAAATCGTTTCATTTGACGTCTGTGTTTTGACTTGTAATTATTCATATGATTACTTAGATCATGATTACTTAATTCCAGAATATAAAACATGATTTATATATAATATATATTCAGAATATACATATATATAATAGATCAGTAAATGGAAAGAAATACATCGTTCATGGAGATGGTAGGCCGTACGTACGCATGAACGCTGTTTTCGTTTCCTTATTGAGTTGAATGGAATTAAGTAGAAGATATACATATATATACACATAAATCCAGTATCATTATTATGTCATATATTTCATGATTACTTATTATATATACTTTATAATCATTCATGAATGGTTAATGTGGAGAATGAATTTCATCGCGTCGTGGAGACGGTAGTCCGTACGTACGCACGAGCGATGATATCGTTCTCATGATCGTGGAATTGTATTGGAGTGTATGTATACTATTTCAGAATCAATATCACTTTATAATAATCATATATAGTTATTATTTACACCATTATACCAATCCAATTAAGGTGGTGGTGGAAAATAGATTATACCACGGCGTGGAGACGGTATTCCGTACGTACGCACACACGATGATTTTGTTTTCCGTAGGATGGATAGATGGTGAAATGGGGTTGTATCATATTTATAATAACAAATCAGTATATTAGTGATACTTATTTTATTAATTTATAATGAAACAACTAAAGAAGAAGAAGTTGAAGAAGAAAGAATCTTAAAAGAATCGGGAGAAGAACTTACCTCTTCTTCGATACGCCTCTTTGAAACCTCCTCTTAGGGCACTAAGATTGGTCTTTAAAGTAGACCAGAACCTCTAGGATGTTTCTAGAGAAGTGGAGAAGATAATTTGGCAGGTTTTGGCCGAGCTTGAAGGCTCAAATTGGTGTGAGGAGGAGAGGGAGGAGGTGCCATTTTATAAGGGAGGAGAGGGGCACCTTTGGAATTCTTAAAAATATTATTTTATTATAAAGTCATGTTCGGTTTTAAATAGCTCCAAAATGATTTATTTAGAAGATAAGGTTGGGATGGGTCTAAATCCTCTCATACAATATAATTTAGACAAGTTTAGGTTCCTATTTTAACCTTATCATTTAGATTTAACATTAAGTTGAATAATTTTACTTTTACCGTGTCTTTTTGTGTTCTTACACTATAAGGTTAATAAACTTACTATAAGAAGCCAAAAGAACCCCAAGTTGTTTATTATTAATATATATAACCTTATCTAAGTCATTTGGCTGAACCTTATATTTTTAGGAATAAAATAATAATTAATAATATAATATTTGTTTTAAAAACTATTATGTCAATTTTGACACTATTTAGTAATTTATTTTTGTGAAACTCATAAAAGAATGATTAGTCCGAAAAAAGTTAATTAAATAAATAATAACATGTCATAGTAACCTATAAAATTATTGGAATTTATAAAAAGTCTCAAATTACATTTATTTGGGTATTTATAACATCAATTATGTCAATATTTCATTAATAAGATAATTACTGCATCATCTTTGTGTCATAAGTAAATTAAATTATTTAATGTCTAAAAATTAAAAATAAAATACCATTATGTAGGAAATCTTTTTATCTTTCTAATTAACATTTATAGTCTAATTTATCTTATGTATAACCCTATATTAAAAATGATATACTTATTAAACTTTTATTTTAACTATTTTAACCCTTCTTTAAATAAATTAATAATATATGTCCTAATCTAATCCAAGTGGGCCTAAATGGTCATATTTTATTCCTGAGGTTGTTTTTGGTCAAATTACACTTGTCCAATAGAATTAGGACATGTGTTAGGGTAATAATAATATCATTTTTACCCTTAATTACCCTATTTACTTTTAACCGTGGTAAAAAAAAGTAAAAAGTTACTATTCACCAAAAACTTATTTTCATCTCATTGAACCACATTTTACTTACTGACATCAACAGTGTCTCTCGGATTTTCGAAATTCCATTCACAGAAGCTGTAAAATTACGTTTTATGAAAAATTCAGTTTTTTTAACTACCACTTACTGGTTTCACTATTCATCAAAAATTGAAAGTTTTCAGAAAAATACCAAAATTTCACCCTAGGCTAATTTCGATATTCCGAATCCAAAAATGAAGTCCATTTTGAAAAATAAAATATATAATATTTCAAAACGTGGTTATCACTATTCATAACGGCTAGTTTTAATAATATTTTAATAGCATATCATTGTTTATTGAAACTCGGTATTGCGTACGACGCAAGCTATCGAGGAAGGCCGCGGTTGCGTGTAAAGCAAGACAAGCCAGTGTTAGTGAAAGATTCCTTTGATTTATATAACATAAAAACAAAATATTTCACATAAAAGTCTCGGGTGTTACATTCTACCCCCCTTAAAATGAATTTTGCCCTCGAAATTCGTCACTTTGTAACAAACAGATGAGGATACCTCTCCCTCATCATATCCTCAAGCTCCCATGTAGCATCTTCTAATTGGTGGTTCCTCCATAAAACTTTCACCAATTGAGTGGTCTTTCTTCGTAGAACTTTTTTGCTATGATCCAGAATCTCTATCGGCTGTTCTTCATAAGAAAGATCTTGCTCCAGCGGTACAACTTCTGAGCTAAGTACATGTGAAGGATCAGGTATGTACTTTCTCAGGAGAGGTACATGGAACACATCGTGAACTTGAGAGAGATTTGGTGGAAGCGCCAATCGGTAAGCTACCTTCCCAACACGATCCAGTATTTCGAAAGGACCGATATATCTAGGGCTCAACTTCCCCTTCTTTCCAAATCTCATGACTCTCTTTCAGGGAGATATTCGTAAGAACACTTTATCACCCACTTCAAACTCTAGGTCTTTTCTTCGTTTGTCGGCATAACTTTTATGTCGACTCTGAGCTTCTCTTATGTGTTGTTGAATAGATATGACCTTTTCTGCCATTTCATCAACGAGATCAGGTCCTAATAGCTTTCTTTCCCCAACTTCATCCCAGCAAGTTGGACTCCTGCATTTCTTTCCATAGAGACCTTCATAAGGAGCCATCTAAATACTGGAGTGAAAGATATTATTATAAGAAAATTCCACAAAAGTTATGTGTTGATCCCAACCACATTTGAAATCCATAGATCAAGCTCTCAACATATCTTCTAGGGTTTGAATTGTTCTCTCAGACTGGTCGTCTGTCTGAGGATGATAAGCAGTGCTGAAACTCAACTCTGTATCCAGAGTATGCTGAAGACTTTGCCAGAACTTCGAGGTAAATCTCGGATCCCGATCAGATATAATAGAAAGTGGTACTCCATGCAATCTTACCACTTCCTTTACATATATCCTGGAAAGCTGATCCAGAGAGAAATCCTCTCTAATAGCAATGAAGTGTGCATACTTGGTAAGACGATCAAATATGACCCAGATAGCATTATTGCCTTTGGATGTTTTAGGAAGTCCTGTGACAAAGTCCATAGTGATGTTTTCCCATTTCCATTCGGGTATGGTAATGGTTGTAACATCCCCTTAGACTTCTATCTCTCGGCTTTAACTTGCTAACAAACCAAGCATCGAGAGACATATTCAGCAACATCTCTTTTCATGCCATCCCACCAGAAGTACTCTTTCAGGTCCCTATACATCTTCATGCTTCCAGGATGAATAGAGAATGAAGAACTATGAGCCTCATCCAGCATTTCCTTCTTTAATTCCGGGATGGGAGGAACACAAACCCGATTCCTGAACTTTATTATCCCATCACAATCAATGTTTAATTCAGGAACATTTCTCACCTTCTTTTGTAACTCGACATCTTCTTTTTGTGCCTCTTTAATCTTCACATGTATATATGGTTGAACATTCATTTGAGAAAGATAAGATTTTCCCCTTCCATTATAATTCCAAGATACATCCTTTGTAAATCCATAAATATTGGATCTTTTGTAATCCTCATCATGGATAAACTGGCATGGTCTTGTCGACTTAATGCATCTGCCACCTTGTTTGCTTTCCCAGGGTGGTAATGGATTAAGCAGTCATAATCCTTAATCATCTCCAACCATCTTCTTTGACGCATATTCAGGTCTTTCTGTGTGAAAATATACTTTAAACTTTTATGATCAGTATAAATGTCACACCTTTCTCCATAAAGATAATGCCTCCAAATCTTTAATGCAAAGATTACCGCAGCTAACTCCAAATCATGTGTTGGGTAATTTTTCTCATGGATTTTCAACTGTCGTGAGGAATAATCTATCACCATATCATTTTGCATAAGAACACACCCCAATCCCTTCTTGGATGTATCACTATAGATCACAAACCTTTCTCCACTACAAGGCAGTGTGATCACAGGTGCACTAGATAACCTTCTTTTCAACTCCTTGAAATTCACTTCACATTCATCCGTCCAAACAAACTTAACTCCTTTCCGAGTCAACAGGGTGAGTGGATTAGATAATCGTGAAAAATCTTTCACAAAACGTCGATAATATCCAGCCAAACCAAGAAAACTTCGTATCTCAGTTACAATTGTTGGTCTCAACCATCTTTCGATAACCTCTTTTTTTGTTGGATCCACAGATATCCCCTCTTTTGAGATTATGTGACACAAAAATGAAACTTTTTGAAGCCAAAATTCACACTTGGTAAATTTGGCATAAAGATTCTCCTTTCTCAGGGTCTTCAATATAATTCTCAAGTGATCTTCATGTTATTCATTGCTCTTTGAATAGACAAGAATATCGTCTATAAAGACTACAAAAAATTGATCAAGATAGTCTCTAAAGACTCTATTCATCAGATCCATGAAGATAGCAGGAGCATTAGTAAGACCAAATGGCATCACTATAAATTCATAGTGTCCATACCTTGTACGGAAAGCCATCTTTGGTATATCCCCTCTTTTGACCCTTAATTGATGATACCGTGAACAAAGATCAATCATGGAAAAGTATTGAGCTCCGCGTAGTTGGTCAAATAAGTCATCAATGCGTGGGAGAGGATATTTGTTCTTGATAGTGATCTTGTTAAGTTCTCGATAATCAATACAGAGTCTCATTGATCCATCTTTCTTCTTAACAAATAGAACAGGTGCTCCCCAAGGTGACGCACTAGGGCATATGAACCCCTTATCAAGATTCTCTTGGAGTTTCTTCTTCAATTCCTACAACTCAATTGGGGCCATTCTATAAGGTGTCTTTGAAATAGGCAAAGCACTCGGTACGAGTTCTATTGAAAACTCAACATTACGATTTGGTGGAAGACCCGATAATTCCTCCAGAAATACATCATCAAACTCCTGTACAATGGGCATATTCTTAATCATGAGTTTCTCACCAACCATTTGAGATAAATAACCTTCATTTAGTTGAATCAAGACCCATAAGGTAGAAGGAATTTCCACTAGAAGGTTATGTTCATCCTTGCATTGATAGACGATCATAGATTGATCTGGAATATGAAATGTGACTTCCCTTCTTTGGAAATTGAAATGAGCTCCATATAAAGAAAGCCAATCCATGCCAAGAATCCATCAAATTCCACTATAGGAAGGATTACAAGATTTGCAGGAATCACATTCCCACAAACGTCGATCGGAGAAGAATTATAAACTTTTGATGCGACTGTTGTGCCATTAGGTGTTGTCACAGCTAACTCGACATCTAATTGTTGAGGTAATACGGTTATACCCTTATAAAATTATTCAGAAATAAAATAGTGGGTGGATCCAGAATCAAATAAAACATGTTCTACATTATAGTGGATGGTAAGTGTACCTTTTACCACATTGTTATCGTACTCCACATCGCTGATAGAAATTGCATGTGAATTTCCTTTGTCTTTAGCCTTAAGAGTTTGTTGACGTCGACCATCATCATCAACCCTTGGATTAGAGAATTTATTGGCATAATGTCCCATCTCCTTGCAATTGAAGCATTAAAGTGTAGTAGGTTCATTCTGTGTATCCCTTCCTTTGTTTCCATCATTATACATCTTCTTCCCATCATTGCGTCATTCAAATTCCCAATTACCTTCCTTTCCACATTTGAAACATTTACTTGTCCCTTTAAGAAAACTCCCTCCATGTTTCTTTCCACACTTTGAGCATAAGGGAAAGCTCGTCTTCTTTTCAGTGTTGTCTTTAGATTTTCCTTTGAATTCCATTTTCCTCTTCTTATCAAACCCATATGACTGATTGGTTACTCCAATATCCATCTCAACTTTGAGAGCACATCGAATGATTTCCTCGTAGCTATTGAAGTCCCTTATGGCTAACACCCTTAGAAGACTTGGTTTTAAGCCACTAATGAATCGATCAATCTTACTCTCAGGTTGGATAATAATACCAGAAGTGTACCTTGCAAGTCTTGTAAAATTTGCTTCATAGGTACCAACAGATTCATCATCCTTTTGCATCAGTTCAAGAAACTCGTTCTCCTTCTTTGTTCGGAGAATACGAGGGAAGTACTTATTGAAAAATAAGTTCTTGAACTCATCCCATTCCATGGACTCAATTTCATCCCTTTGCCTAGTATTCTTTATAAGATTCCACCATTGATCAGCATCACCTTCTGAACGATACACTGCTAAGATAACTTTATCATGCTCATAACATTGAAGAACTGAAAATATCTTTTCAGTAGTACTAATCCATTTTTCAGCAACTAATGGATCAGTAGACCCGCTGAATGAAGGTGGACGCTTTCTCATGAAGGATTCAATAGAATGTTGCTCTTTCCTTTGCTCGTTTGGAAGTCCTGTATGATTCATAGCTTGAGAAAGTTGTGTGAGCATGGCTACAAGATTTTTCATTCCAGCTCCCATAACGTTTGGTTGCTCAGGGGGACAATCATTGCATTGCCCATCGCATTCCGCATTAACACGGTTCCTTCGGGTTCCAGCCATTGACTAAAACCAAGAAGAATAGTGTGAGCAACACTAATTATAATAGGAAAACCACATAATCAAGAATAACATTTCACACTTAAGGTCTTATCCTAGGTTATTCATGGCCATTTCTAAAACACTAAGATTGTGTTCTATGCTTAGAATTATCCTTAGGGTTCTTACTAAGGCTTTCACATCCTAGTTTCCAAAGGTTGACTATAACCTCCCTCTAATACAAACTGTAGAGACCCTAAGCTTGACGTACATGTACATTACATTAATTTTGCAGAATACATAATACATAACAAAAACAGACACACAAGGACCATAATAGTTTAGTGTTTTTGGAAACTTGGAACGTAATCTTCTAATCGTGGTGAAAGATCTTCAACATCTCCCATAAAGATCTTCCACTTTTTGTTTCCTGACCTAAAACCTTTCTTTTGATCCTGGGTGAAAATAAAACATAAAAAGGGTGAGCTCAAATTCTCAGTAAGGGTAATCATGGATAAAATAAAACATACCATATACATTGGAACTTAAAAACATGAGCATAATGTTTAAACATTAAAATCTTGAGCAACGACATAAAACCTGGAAGTACATAAGGCATAGATAATAATGGAACATAAACCATGATAAAATAGCATGGGAATAAAACATGTAATTGTGGCATCCATTAAGCACATGTAATGATTTCCATAGTAGCCAAGGCATTACTTCCAAGACCTTATTAGGGGACAAAGTCCCATTCTGAATCGAGTTCACTCCTCGTTTCAGTCCTGTAACACTGAACCGGATTAACTTACCGTTCCGGCCATGTCTATCTCATGAGATATAAAATCTTTACCCTATGAATTGGATGGAGATATAGGTCCCACCCATCTCATAATGAAATCATTCTTTCGTGTGCCACAAAATCATAAATCATACATCATAGCATAACCCATGTAGTAAAATGGGATTCTTAAACATCATGCCATCATAACATAATCCATAAAAGTTTGATATCATTTCATCATAGGAAAATTGAAACCATTTAAATCATAGATACATATTACTTGAAACATACACAAATGAAATAATGTCATCTTAGATAGAAAATAGTTTTGGAAAAACACTTGAAATGAATTCTTGAGGAAAATATCCTTTGTTCTTTAAAATCATTTTCATTTCACAAAATTCCATGCGATTTTAAAATAAAAGGGTTTTGTTGAAAATAATCATGCAATATTTTAGAGGAAGCTCCTTGAAAATGAGGCGTTATGAAACCGTAAAAATCCTTTCATGTCGTATAAGTTAAAAAACATTCTTCTCATACTTTTGTCAAAAAAGTTAAAAAAGTACCTCGTAACGTAAACCAAAGAAATATTCCTTACATAACTTGTAGTAAAAGTCAAAAAGTCAAAAATGGGTAAAAATGACTTTAAACATACATGAAAACACTTTTATAAAACATGGACATGGATGATAGAAATAACCCCAGTAAATACTTACGTATACGCAATCTCGGATGAAAATGAGATTTGCCAAATTATCCCTTACCTTATGTCTGATATGCTTCATATGTGTCTGAACCTCCTGTATAATGATTTAAATAATGTCATTGACTTATTACAGAATCATATTCATTGTTATGATATCATATATGGTTCACTTATGACTTTATATTACCCGTTCTTTTGTAAATTCCATGTTAAAGAGCGTTTTGGGTAAAATCGTTTCATTTTTCATCCGTGTTTTGACTTGTAATGATTCATATGATTACTTAGATCATGATTACTTAATTCCAGAATATAAAAAATGATTTATATATAATATATATTCAGAATATACATATATATAATAGATCAGTAAATGGAAAGAAATACACCATTCATGGAGACGGTAGGCCGTACGTACGCATGAATGCTGTTTTCATTTCCTTATTGAGTTGAATGGAATTAAGTAGAAGATATACATATATATACACATAAATCCAGTATAATTATTATGTAATATATTTCATGATTACTTATTATATATACTTTATAATCATTCATTAATGGTTAATGTGGAGAATGAATCTCATTGCGTCGTGGAGACGGTAGTCCGTATGTACGCACGAGCGATGATATCGTTCTCATGATCGTGGAATTGTATTGTAGTGTATGTATACTATTTCAGAATCAATATCACTTTATAATAATCATATATAGTTATTATGTACACCATTATACCCATCCAAGTAAGGTGGTGGTGGAAAATATATTACACCACGGCGTGGAGACGGTATTCCGTACGTACGCACGCGCGGTGATTTCCTTTTCCGTAGGATGGATAGATGGTGAAATGGGGTTGTATCATATTTATAATAACAAATCAGTATATTAGTGATACTTATTTTATTAATTTATAATGAAACAACTAAAGAAGAAGAAGTTGAAGAAGAAATAATCTTGAAAGAATCGGGAGAAGAAATTACCTCTTCTTCGATATGCCTCTTTGAAACCTCCTCTTAAGGCTCAAATTGGTGTGAGGAGGAGAGGGAGGAGGTGCCCTTTTATAAGGGAGGAGAGGGGCATCTTTGGAATTCTAAAAAATATTATTTTATTATAAAGTCATGTTCGGTTTTAAATAGATCCAAATTGTTTTATTTCTAAGATAAGGTTGGGATGGGTCGAAATCCTCTCATACAATAGAATTTAGACATGTTTAGGTTCCTATTTTAACCTTATCATTTAGATTTAACATTAAGTTAAATAATTTTACTTTTACCGTGTCTTTTTGTGTTCTTACACTATAAGGTTAATGAACTTACTATAAGAAGCCAAAAGAACACCAAGTTGTTTATTATTAATATATATAACCTTATCTAAGTCATTTTTCCAAACCGTAGATTTTTAGGAAAAAAATAAAAAAAATAATATAATATTTGTTTTAAAAACTATTTTATGTCAATTTTGACACTATTTAGTAATTGATTTTTTTGAAACTCATAACAGAATAATTCGTTCGAAAAAAGTTAATTAAATCAATACTAACATGTCATATTAACCAATAAAATTATTGTAATTCATAAAAAGTCTCAAATTACATTTATTTGGGTATTTATAACATTAATTATGTCAATATTTCATTAATAAGATAATTACTGCATCATCATTGTGTCATAAATAAATTAAATTATTTAATGTCTAAAAAATAGAAATAAAATACCATTATGTAGGAAATATTTTTATCTTTCTAATGAATATTTATAGTCTAATTTATCTTATGTATAGCCCTATATTAAAAATGATATACTTATTAAACTTTGATTTTAACTATTTTAACCCTTCTTTAAATAAATTAATAATATTTGTCCTAATCTAATCCAAGTGGGACTAAATGGTCATATTTTATTCCTAAGGTTGTTTTTGGTCTAATTACACTTGTCCAATAGAATTAGGACATGTGTTAGGGTAATAATAATATCATTTGTACCCTTAATTACCCTATTTACTTTTAACCGTGGTAAAAAAAAGTAAAAAGTTACTATTCACCAAAAAATTATTTTCATCTCATTGAAGCAAATTTTACTTACTGACATCAACCATGTCTCACAGATTTTCAAAATTCCACTCACAGAAGCGGTAAAATTAAGTTTTATGAAAAATTCAGTTTTTTTAACTACCATTCAGTGGTTTCACTATTCATTAAAAATTGAAAGTTTTCAGAAAAATACCAAAATTGCACCCTAGGCTAATTTCGATATTCTGAATCCAAAAATGAAGTCCATTTTGAAAAATAAAATTTATGAAATTTCAAAAAGTGGTTATTACTATTCATAACGGCTAGTTTTAATAATATTTTAATAGCATATCATTGTTTAGTGAAACTTGGTATTGCGTACGACGCAAACTATCGAGGAAGGCCGCGGTTGCGTGTAAAGCAAGCCAAGCTAGTGTTAGTGAAAGATTCCTTTGATTTATATAACATAAAAACAAAATATTTCACATAAAAGTCTCGGGTGTTACATCCTAGCTTCTTGGATCTAAGAGATTAGGGAATGGGTGTACATAGTAGTGCCCTCAACAGGCTTCTAAGGGTTAGTGGTCACATGATGCTGGTGATAGTGTCTAATGATAGGAGCCCTACTGGGTGAACCCTGAACTGATTTGAGGTCCTAGATGACTTCTTGATCCACCTTCCTAAGATGTGGAATATAATGATTATCATTCTGTAGGGATATAATTTTTAATTAATTAATGGTGGTGTTGGGTACCACTTTCTTTATTATAGTTTCCCTATAATTGGGTGGGTTCTGATCCTTCAACACATGAAGACCCTCATATGAAACATTAAGAGTAGGGACGGTACTGTGTTAGTGGTACCCCTATACCATCATGTCATCCACCTAGTTTTGAGGTCTCTAAATAGGCTATGTATTCCTTTGGATTATGGGGGTCATATATTTGGTAGAAATTGAGGCATGGGAACATCTAGTGGATGAAGAGACCTTTACTTTCGATTGAATAGAGCTCATAATGGGTACCTATATACAAAAACTACCAGAAAAAGAATACTGATTAGTGAATTATTACAAATAAGTATATTTTATTAATCATTTTAACAAGTAAAGGATTCATGTTATATTAAAAAATTTGTTTACATGGAAAACATGAAACAAAATAGCCTGACATCCTCAGAACACCATTATATTCTCATTGAAGAATTCAAATTGGGTTCACTATTTTTTTGTATGTGAAATGCAAATAAAATGTCCTGACTTGTGGGGAACCCAATTTATTTAGTTATTGAATAATTTCATGTTAGTTTCATCATTTTTGTTTCAAATCAAAACAACATAGCCCGATTCTTGGCTATGAGGGGGATTGAGTATGGTGGCACAATATTTGTGTTAGGTTATGATTCTTTTTCAGACAATTTGCAATGGGTTTATTCATATAACTAGAAACACCTAATGTCTCACGCATTTGTAAGTTAGGCAAGGGAAGGATGTGGATGATATCATTAGGAAGATGGATTCATGAGTATGGGTATGAAATATGAAGATAGGTTTAGAACTCAAGATGGAATATTACATATCCTATCGAAATAGGATTCAAAGCCCACAAAGTTTAAGGGAAATAGTTTAAAGTTGTTTGAAAAGATTGTACCATGAAGTTTAAATTCATGCGATTAGGATGTATGTGTCATGAAAGGTGTGATAATAGAGGATTGATCAGGGCTTAAACATTTGGGATATACTATCTAGAATAAACATGGGGATTATACCTAGTAATGAGGACCTATTGGTCAAGGATTACCCATTGTATGTTCATCTTGTGTATTTTAAAAAATCTGTTGAACCCATTCTATCAGAGGTGGGTTCTATAATTTCTTGTTATCTTAAAGTGTGTTTAACCATGGTGTGGGTTGATTTCAGTTTTAGTGGGTTCTTGGGGTTTGTGGGATGTGGTAAATGGTGTACTCGGTTTTAGATTATTTTACTCTCATGGGTTTCCCCTATTTTATGTTTTTTAGTTGGAAATCTCCTCTATTGTGTGCCTCTCCTCTGCCACGAACACTCCTCTGCCGTGTGCTTAGAGACACCTTCGCGGTGATTTTTCTCCTGTTACTCATTGTTTTCCTCTTGTTCGCATGTTATTACTATTTGATATTGATGGTTATAATGTAAAATGTATAGGCTAAACACCCCGCTAAAAATCGTGGTCGTTGGTGGACCTCGTTTGCACACTAAATGAAGTGCATGTTGGTTGGTTATTGTTGAACATTTGAATATAAAAATTGGTAATTTACGTATACTTGACTTATGAATGAATGCCTCAGTATGATAAAACTTCTGTGATAACCCCTAAATTAACAAACAAAATTGAATATGGGATGCTTTGTAAAATCTAAAATTGTGATTGTTTGGTTTGTATGGTGTTGCGATTGTGATCACGATTGTCTTTTTATGTGTTGTTGCGGTTTTTGGAATGATTGAAATTCCATTTTTTTTCATTTTGTAGTTCTTCCACCATTTAATATCAATCCAAACTTTACCCATTTCAATGGAACCACCACTTTGTTACTAGTGCATTTCCACTTAATCCTAGAAAAACACTTCTAGGGGACCCTATGAGACACTTTTTGGTGTAAAGATGATATTTTTCAGATTCTATATATTTTTAAAATACATGGTATATAGTCTTGTTAAATGTAACATTCTTTACCATAAATGGATTTCATATATATTTTAATGGCACACCACATTTATCTCCAAAATTTAAACCACATGACTCATCTTCTCACTCAAACATGGAATAAGTTTCATTTTAAATGTTACATGTCATGTGAACCTAGGTCACACACAATGTATCTCCAACACATATACTTCAACATGAAACCATGTACATGCCATGAAATAATGGTAGAACCATATGATATGTGTTTTACTTCACTCAGACCATGTATAGATACCATAGAAACTTGATGTGTATAGACTATACACCCCTAGTGGTCATGTAAGGACTGCACTCCGTGTATTCCACAAAAATGTGATGCATAGTTGGTGAGGTGACTCAGTATGTATCTAAAGTACACACCTTTATCTCAAGTTGTTCTATATGTCATGTATTTTCAAAGGCATAATGCAGTCTTTGTAAGACTAACTTCGTAGTAATTTTATATATGTCAGATTAAATCAGGTATCTTATCCATACACGATGTTCACCCTACTGGACACACGATGTATATGGTTATAACATGAGTTTAGAAATGGTTGTATACAACCAACCTTGATTGAGAACCCTACACATTGTGTATCCATTGATCAAATTGTGTGCTATGTTATTTTCATTATTATTATTTATTTTTCACTTACATGATAGTATTTCATGTATGAGTACCCCATTATAAATATATTCTCATGTAGATCACAATAGTATGATTCCCTCATTCATTGGAAATTGCACACGACATGGTTTGTATATTTTAATTATCTTCACTCTGCTTGAGAGTTGACAAGTGACAAGTGAGATGTTTGGAGAAAATATGGAGTATGGTACCCCCCCCCATGTTTCGGTGAAGAGTCCTCCATGTATAGGTTTTAGGTAATCCATATAGATATACAAAATACAGGGCACAATCCCCTGTATATAGATAGAGTTCAAGTACTTTCACATGTTTTGGGGTGGGTTCTTCTTTTTCATTATAGAGGCATTTGTACCATGATTTTTTTATAAAACCCAAAAAATGATATTTGATTAATTAAAAAATAACATTAAGAAAGTTCAAGATCGAACCAATAAAGATGATGAATATGAATAAATAATGTATGAATGCCAATCGATTGACAAAAGAGTATGAAGACGGTGTGAAAGAGATTATCAAGTTTGCATAAGATCATGCATGTGACCCTTCTCAAATCCCTTTTCCGTGTTTATGCTATTGTTATTCAAGACAAATTAGTCCAGGGGAGTTGGAAGAACAACTGATCTATCACGGAATAGATCAAAGTTATACATTTTGGAATAAACGCGGGGAAAAAAGAATGTAGGTAGTGGCTCAGATAACATAGTGTTTTATGGATCATCTGATATGATTACAACTGTGAAAAGTTAAGATGATCATATAGAGTGTGTGATTACAGATGTGAATGATGATGAAGATCGTATTGAGGAAATGACAAGGATAATTGAAGATGAAATTTGTGATTTCCCAAAATCAATTGACAAGTTACAGAGTTGTGAAAAAACTCCACTGTATGCTAGTTTCACTAAATATAAAGCATTTTCAGCCGTACTAAAGCTATATAATTTGAAAGCAGGAAATGGGTGGAGTGACTCCAGTTTTATGGAACTACTTTCTCTCTTGAATGATGTGTTCCCAGAAGATAATTAACTCCCAGGCCGAACATACTATGAAAAACGAATACTAAAATCGATGGGTATGATCTCTAAAAGAATACATGCCTTCCTGAATGACTGTATATTGTTTCACAAGGACCACAAATCACTTAATGTATTCCCAAAGTGTGGTTCTTCTCAATACAAGAAAGATGAGTCTAGTACTATGAAAGTTGTATGGTACATTCCAATCATTCCATGGTTTAGGCACCTATATGGAAGTGAGGAGACTACAGGAAAATTGACATGGCATATAGATACAATAATTATAGATGGGAAAGAACGTCACCTAGCAGACTCTCCTCAGTGGAAGAGAATTGATCATGATTATCTTGAATTTGGAAACGAGTCGAGAAACCTTTGTCTGCCATTATCTACAGATGGGGTGAATTCTTTTGGTTTTCAAAGCAGCAGTCACAGTACATGGCCGGTTATGTTGGTAAATTATAACTTTCCACCATGGTTATGCATAAAATAAAAATACATCATGTTATCTATGCTTATATAAGGACCAAAACAACAAGGTAATGATATTGATATTTATTTTGCCCCATTGATAGGGGATTTTAAAATATTGTGGGATTCATGTGTTACATTGTATGATGCTTAAAAAAATGATGATTTCACATTGAAATCCATGTTGTACGGGACGATAAACGACTTTCTTGTTTATGGAAATTTTTTAGGATATAGTATTAAAGGAACTCAAGGGTGTCCCGTTTTCGAACAAGGTACACAGTTAATTAGGGTGAAACATTCATCAAAAATCGAGTTTCTAGGAAATTTCATATTTCTACCCAGATGGTATAAGTACCGATCTTGGATGACATCATTCGATGGAAGTTCAGAAGAACGTACAACACCATCTCCAATAATATGTGATCAATTGTTTGATAAAGTAAAATATTTGGACACTACTTTTCGTAAAAAAAAATCGAAAAACCTTACGAAAACTGGTTTGAAAAAGAGATCAGTTTTTTTTGAATTACCATACTGGAATTGTCTGTATGTCAGAAATTTTCATGATGTTAGGAATGTTGAAAAAAATGTATGTGATAGTGTCATCGGAACGTTTCTAAATGCACCCGGAAAAACAGTGGATGGAATTAAGGCTAGATTAGACATGGTTGAGATGGGAATATGAGAAGAGTTGGCACCAGTGAAGTGTGAAAAACGAAAATTTCTTCCTCCACCTTCTTACACTCTTTCCAGGCATGAGAGATAGCAGTATTGAAACTTCTTGAATGACATAAACGTTCCAAAGGGGTATTTATAAAATATCAAGAACATCGTTTCAATGAGAGATTTAAAATTAAAGGGTCTGAAATCACATGACAACCATGTTTTGATGCAAGATCTAATTCCTATAGCTTTATGTTGCATTTTTTCCAACAATGTCCGCAATACATTAACGAAGATCTGTTTCTTCTTCAAATCTATATGCAGCAAAGTTATAGACCCGGCGAAACTGCCAACTATGGAAAGATAAATTTTCCATATTATATTAATTGGAAATGTTCTCCCCGCCAACATTTTTTGATATGATGGTTCATTTTATGGTTCATTTGGTGAGAGAGATTCAACTATGTGGTCCTGTATATTATAGATGGATGTACACCATTGAACGGTATAATAAGATTTTGAAAGGGTATGTCAAAAATCAAAGTCGTCCAGAGGGTTTTATTTTGGAGAAATATATTTTTGAGGAATCCATTGAATTTTTTACCGAATACATGTCTAGTGTGGAAAAATTTGGCCTACCGAAATCTCGTCACACTGAGCGTCTTGAGGGTGAAGGAATTTCTAGAAGAGAGGTTGTCAAAATCAATATTACAAATTGGGAGCAGGCTCGACTTTACATTTTTCATAACAATTTCGACGTTGACCCATATGTTCAAACCAACAAAGAAATTCTTAGGCGTTTGAATCCATCTAGGGATAAAAAATGGATATCAGATACACATAATCGACAGTTTATAGGATGGTTTTGGAACCATATTTTTATTAAGTTAGATGAAAATCCAGACTCAATTTCAGAACGACTTCGATGGCTAGCTGGAGGAGCAAGTGTGTATGTATTGTCTTACAATGCTTATACAGTTAATGGTTATACATTCTATACTAATGAACATGATGAAGACAGTACCATACAGAATAGTGGGGTTACACTTGTGGATGAGGTGATGAATTTTTCTAGAGCTAAGGACAGAAATCCAATTTATGTGAATATGTCATACTTTTTCATCATCAAAAGAATATGGGAGTTGGATTATACGAAATTCAAAGTGCTGATTTTTCAATGTAAGTTAGTTGATAAAAGGAGTGCTATTAAAATAGATGAATTAGGATTCATGAAAGTTGATTTAAATAAGGAATGGGAGAAAGAAAAACCATTTATAATGACATCACATGTATTAAAATTATTTTATGTTCCATACCCCGCAAACCGAAATTGGTCAATTTTTCTGTTATCGACCAAAACAACTGAATAGTTAGATGAATGTTCAACAGAGGATGGTGAAAATCATTTTGAAGTGGTCCCAATGTTGACATCATTTTGTATGTCAGAGGATACCAGAATGAAGGGATTCACATAGTCGATAGAGGAGTCAAATATCTTCATCCTTTAAAGAAAAAAAAGAGAGTACAATAATCAGGTTATTTGTTTATTGTAATATACATTGTGTTACGTTAAGTTATTATATGTCTGTTGCTTCTTTTATGTAATATAAATTAAATGTTATACCACTTCTCTAGATAATGACTTCTGCACCTGCTGATGCGCCCAATCTTGAGGCACAAAACGTCTCTCAACCAGCTACTATTGGTCCCAGTGCATAGCAATAACATGTTTCTCAACCAGCTACTGTTGGTCCTAGTGGAGAGTAATAATAGGTTTCTTAACCTGTTGTTGCTGGTCCAAGTGTTGAGGTACAATTGGTTTCTCAACCAGTAGATACTGGTCCCAGTGCCGATGCTAGTGCTCTGAAGGAACATAATGATGATACTTCTGATGAAATGGTAAGAAATGGAACCCTGAATGCGAAAAAAAAGAGTGTCGTAGCTTGAAAGTGTTAGCATAAATCCTTAAGGAAAAAAGAAAAGGGCATCAAATTTTAGGTGAGATGGAATTAGAGAGGCCAACATGTTAACCCCAACAGAGCCATCTTTTAGTATCTACATTGGAATACTCACTCGGGAACGCGTCCGATTGATGTACAGTCGTGACACCATGTTGTCACCTGGCGGAAGGCACTATTCTGGGAAGAGATTATGTTAACATTATGATATAATTTTTTTAATATATGAAAATAAAATATCAAAACATTGACTTAACCTTCATTATCCATTGTAGAGTGCATTTATAATAGATTACTCACACAAGGAATATGTATTAAGAGTTTTAGGAAGGATTCATAGAGGTTTGCACACAATTTTAATGAAATATCATCTTAAAGATACTGAAGGGAAAATAAAGCCACACCCACCTCCTCTTTATGCACACTTGATATCCCAAGGAGTGTGGGATGTGTTTAGAAACCTTTGTGGGGATAATACTTTTTCAGGTACATTGTATGGGGTAATGCATTGTTTGACGTTGCTTGTATTCAACACATTGATTGAAAATTTTTTATTTATGAAATAGCATCTAAGTACTAAAAATAAAAAATATGCAATAGAACCAGTGTACCCTTACCATAATGCAAGGATGAGGTACGCTTCACTTGAGAAAAAATTGGTACGTCTTCTAAATCTACCATACTACTTGTATGTGACATAAAACAACACCATAACCATGTTTCTTTGTTTATATGCAGATTGATGAATCGAAATCGAAATCCATATATATCCCACGCCATGTGATATGGAAGGAGGCTCGTGTAAATAAAGAGGTGATACTGATAGATGAAAACACACAAAAAGTGTGGGAAACATGTGTAACTATGACATAATATAAATTTGATTTTCTTTAAATCTATATTACATTACAATGACTACTTATTTTTATATATTTTCTATCTAACATAGTCACAGGAATCAACAAAAACTGCACCAGATGGAGACATACTTTAAGGATCCTTGAAGCAGCCAGAACAGTATGGACGCGTCAGAGGTGCGGGTTTCGGGGTGACAGCATGAACATATTTTCAAAAACAAAAACAAGCGGAGGATCAAAATGAAAAAATGGAAAAGCTGCAAGAAAAATTAGATATTTTTCAAGAATAATTACACTACTAGAGAGATATTATAGCAACATTGATGGGGGAGAGGCAAAGAGAAGAATCAACTCAACAACAACTCATGCGTGACAATCCTGCCCCACCCCCCACCAGCTTTGAGGCAAGCCATTCCCCTAAAAAACCTGACTTAGATAACGCAATCAATGTTTTAATAATTTTTTCTATAAAATTTTATTCACATAAACACTGATAACTTTCCTATACTAATATTATATAGGGTGAAAGTGACTATGATTTATATCTATCAACTCCCACCTATCGCCTTGTAGCGAGGGATATGGTGTTCAATACGCAGAATGACATGCTACCCAACAAACATATTCCATCAGATCATCTTAGAGTTTCAATTAACGTAGCTAATGAGACGATTGCCGAGATACCTAGGCAAAATGACGATGAAAACATTCCTACGGTTGAACAAGTTGTTGGAACATTCATCGCATGGTTGATAATTCTGGAAAAAAAACATGTCGACAAGGAGGTATCCATTTTTAATTTATTTTTCAAGTTGGACCTTTAACATTTAAGGAAAAAAGGTTTGAACCGATTAATTTTATTATATAACGACAAAGTGTAGGGGGTGAAATTAAATACCAGCTCTAAACTATCTCAAAGATCAACCAACTGATTGGAATTTTCTACTTAAAGCACCTTCACCCCGCCCGTTGTATATCCACTGTTAATATCATTGTTGGCTCATGTAGTTACAAAGTTGATAGACGGAAATGATCACACAATAGATTTTGAAAAAAATATGTATGGAGAGGAAACATCAGATTTCATTAGTGCTGAAAATATAAATGAAATACTCATGTATGAATGGCTAGGCGCCTCAGTTATAAATGTATACTTGAGGTATGTTTTCTTGATTTGATTTTACAAAAGCTGATATAATCTGATAGTTATGACTAACTACATTTTATATTTTTCACAGGCGTATATATGAAAAACAATTGATGGGATTTCCCCATGAACAAAAATTTGGACTTGTTAGTCCTCACACCACCTCTTCAAAAGATGAAATAGATTATGATAAGGAGGCTACAATAATGTCATCCCTACTCAAATCGTTTGAAAACAAAAATACAGATGACAGACTCTTTTTAATACCAACAATGCAGGGGTAAAACACTACAATTTAATCATATCAAGTATATTTTCATTTCTTTCTTTACTTATTCCTTTTTGTATTTTTAGGCATCATTGGATGCTAATTGCATTCAATTTGGATACACCAAAGATTTATTTTCTGGATTCAATGCATGGGTATCCAACAAACCAACCATGCATGATGGAATTTTTTAATATGTAATATACTAGATCCAAAATTTTAAAACTAAACATCTAGTTATATAATTTATGTTATCTTTTAATGAGGATTCTATTATGATAGGGAGGTGAATCAATATTGTTTAATGTCTGGAATGAATCCGGGGCCTAAGGATAAGAACTCCTACAAGATCTAAAACTGGAAAAGTATCCTGCTATATATAATAACATTGCACTATCCAAACACATATAAAAAAAATTACTTATTATTGTGGATGTTTTTTCAGTGTCCAAAACAAACAAATGGAAAAGACTGTGGTTATTATGTTTGTAAATTTAGGAAAGATATCGTATTTCATCATCAAACTAGCATCCCTGATATGGTATTTTCGAAAATAATTACGAGTTCATTTAAAATATTTATTAATCATTTTTGAATTTATATTTTTTCAGTACTACCATGACTGTCGCAAGAAATCATATTCAGAAGATGATGTAGATTTGTTTAGAAATGAATGGGCAACATACCTGAAGGAAGATTGTACACAAATAGGATGAAGGTGAATTCCTAATAATGTTATCCATATATGATCATTGATATCTCCCTTGATTACACTTATTAAGCATATATTATCACCCTTTATTATGTTTTATATCCTTAGGTTATGAAGAATGGTTTTAGAAATGATTTTTCTTTATTGTAAAGCATAACTCATTGGACTACACTGGTCGATAGTGTGGAAGTCTACTGATGCATAGTCATTTAGTCCACTCACGGGCATCTTAAAAGATTGATGGAAACCAATATCTTGGATTTTCAATTTTCTAATTTTAGTTTCCCTTATATATGGTTGGGGGTGTCTAGAAGGGAGGGGGTGTCCAGGAGTGGGGGGTGTCCAAGAGGGGGTGTGTCCAAGAAGGAGGAGGTGTCCAGGTGTGAGGGTGTCCAGAAGGGGAGGGAGGGGGTGTGTCCAGGGGGTGTCCATTAGTGGGGTGTCTAGAAGGGGAGGGAGAAGGTGTGTCCAGAAGGGAGGGGGTTTCCAGACAAAGATCCATTCAATTCCATTCAATACTAATAATATACAATGGGTAGATCACTTGTAGAGTAGTCTAAAGTGGGTCCGTAGTGGGGTATCAAAAGTTCAAACAAACCAAACCAATTCCAAGCCCATGTAAAGCCCCAAGAATTATATTCCAGTTCAATTTGAGGCCCAATATATCTTATTTAATGTCATAAAGACCCAACATATGCATCATTTACCTTTATCACATTAGATTTATGTGAAATTTCGTACATATTCCTCCAATATATTTTTTTTGGTGTTTTTCCTTGACTTGTTGAAATGTATCTCTTCAAAATATATATGACTTTATAATTCATATTATTGAATGATGGTGTGTGATTAATATTTATTCCAATATCAAATAGATGATGAAAATATAGTTGGATAAAGAATGTTATTAATGGGTATACACTAAAGAACTAGGAGGGAGGGGGTGTCCAGGAGGGAGGGTGGGTGGGGGTGTCCAGGAGGGGAGGAGGGGCTATCCAGGAGTGGAGGGGCTATCCAAGGGGGAGGGGGCTGTCTAGGGAAAGGGAGGGGGCTGGAAGGGGAGGGAGGGGGGGTTTCTAGGAGGGGAGAGGGGGGTTGCAGGTGGCATGGTGGGAGGGAGGGGGCTAAAGGGGAGGGGAGGGGGTGTCTCAGGGTCTATCTCGGGGTAGGGAGGGAGGGGGTTGTTCTGGAAGGAGGGGGTGTCTTGCAAGGGAGGGGATGTCCAGGAGAGGAGGGGGATATCCAGGAGGTGGGAAGGGGACTATCCAGGGAAAGGGAGGGCTGCAAGGGGGGGGGGGGAGGGGGTGCTTCCCAAGGGAATATGGACATGTAGGGGGTGATAAGGGGAGGGGAGGGGGGGATATCCATGGGTAGAGAGGGGGATGTCTAGGGGGCTGTCTCAGGGAGGGGAGGGAGGGGGTTTTCCAGGAAGGAGCGGGTGTCTATTAGGGGAGGGGGGCTATCCAGGAGAGGGGTGGGGGTTGTCCAGAAGGTGGAAAGGGGGCTCTCCATGGAAAGGGAGGGCTGCATGGGGAGGGAGGGGGGTTCCGTCCAGGGGAGGGAGGGGTGTTGTCCAAGAAAATATGGACATATAAGGGGGATGTAAGGGGAGGAGAGGGGGTGTCCAGGGTTATAGAGGGGGATGTCTCAGGGAGGGGAGGGAGGGGGTTTTCCAGAAAGGTGGGGGTGTCCAATAGGGGAGGGGGGCTGTCCAGGAGAGGTGGGGGATGTCAAGGGAAAGGGATGGCTATAAGGGGAGGAGGGGGTTCCATCCAAGGGAGGGAGGGGCGTGCTATCCAAGGAAATATGGATATGTAAAGGTTGTATCAAGTGACAATTTACATTTTATTAATTTATTCTTTCATATTAATGTTTAATTTATTTCATTATTGTATTACTAACATAACATTTATTTTCTTATATAGGTGAAACATTTTTTCAGAGTTTGAATGCTTTGTTTGGAAACTAATACCCTGGACAACGATTTTTTATAGCAGATATTGGATACAAAAAGGATGAAACATCAATTCTTTTCAATTGTTTGTTGTGTAATTGCAATTGTAACCAAATTAAACATTTTTTGAAATGTATATAGAAATGTGTTGTTTTGTATTCATGATTTTAATTATATGTATACATAATTTTTGTTCTTCTTTGCTTTGTGTGTGGGGGTTGTTTCTGTTGTCTGTAGGTGTTGTCATATGTGTATAGGTGTTGTGCAGGTTCTGGGTTTGCACAGGCAATTTGGCCATTATCATATCTAAATAAGTGCTGATAAATGGATAATATATCGGTGCTCAAAATAGAACTGATAAAGGTTGTATTTATCAGCTCTATTTTAGAGCTGATATATTATCCATTTATCAGTGCTGAAAATAGAACTGATAAATACTACCTTTATCAGCGCCAAGCAAGCGCTGATAAAGGACCACCTTTATCAGTGCTTTTTTTAGCACTGATAAAGGTCCCCCTTTATCAGTTCTATTTTTAGAACTGATAAAGGGCACCCCCCCCCTTTATCTTTGCTGAGATTAATAGTGCTGTTAATGGTTGTTTTTAGCGCTATTGTAATCCCTATTTGTAGTAGTACAATAGTGGTGCATATAACTAAACAGAAGAGATATGGATAGTCGAGTTAAGGAGAGATGAAGTAAGGCAGTGTGAAAACCAGATCCCATCGACTATTTCCAACTGTTAAAAACCACCACGTAGTGGTAAGGAGGAAATAAAAAGACTTCTAGTGGTATTTAAACCCAAGAACCCTTTATGAATATAATTTCCATGAAACATAAATAAGATAGAGTCTCTTTGAATAAGCACCCCACGTAGTAAAATACTACGCGGGAGAACCCTACACCACATATCGAAACGCTATGCAGGTGGAACTTGGTCCCTCATAAAACAACACTATAATGGTGGTACATGGTCCGGTATATCAAAATTATATCTTTCTGAAACCCAGGTCAGCATATCACAACGCTACATGAACAACACCCTTACCTATCTAGTAACATGCTACGCAGAGGGAACCCCATCCGACATAAGTACTTTCTGTGTTGAACGAGGCATACTAGGGGACTCTGATATCCACTCCCTTTCACTCCCTTTGGCAGACCATGTGTTCCCAACTTCAAGAATCATTCCAATCACATTAGGCCTAGGACCCTTACAAAGCCCCCTAAAATGTAGGATAATACCATCGATCACATCAGCATGTCCATTCAAGTTTATATACCCCTGGTAAGTGGAGTCTCATGGGCAACACTTGTAGTAAGGAGGACCCCCAAAATATCATCATTATTACATTCCCCTGTTAATTATGTTCTCAACCTTTAGTTACTCAAGTGATCCTCCCTAATCAAGGAATTGAGGGGAATTGATAACCTTTCCCTACGATGAGTGTTAGTGATTAATATTCATATCCCTACCAAAAACCAATTTAAGTGTAATACTTCTAAGGTAATCCCCTGGCCTTTCTTGTAGGGGGGGGGGGCACTATTTCTACACTTTAAATCCACCTTAGACATATCTAGATAGATCACTGAATGTGACTCTCATGAATATGAAAACTAGAATGGAAACATGTACACTAAAAGAACATTCTTTCGCCCTTTAAGATCTACCACCATCCATCTGCAAATAGAATGAGATAATGTGATCATCAGATATACTACATCCTCTTTTTTCCAACACTGAGTATGACTCACCTGGTCTTAAAGGTTAGTAGCGATTATGACAACTACATGGTCCCAGACCACAAATGGTCCTTCTAAATGGTATATGTCTTGAAACCATGCTTTTACCTTCAAAGGTCCATATTCCCGATGAAGTAGCACCAAAAGGACCTTCTCTATAGATATAAGCCCCAACCTCTATTCAAACGAACATCTACCATGAGTATGACCCACATTAAATCCGATCAACATCAATCAACTTGTAATGGGACTTCTATACAATATAATCCCTAGTCATGACCGATCTAATGAGCCTTCTCTATAGGTGTAACCCCAAATTGTTGAACTATGTGGGATTTAATTCTAAACTAGTTGGGAAACATAGTTAGCCTCCCTAATCCCACTAAAAACATCCTCACCCATCCTAATTCCCTCTGGTATATAGCCCTAGTAGGATCATATTTATCCTGGATACCACATCTCTTCGGGGCCCCTCGGGCTGACTCGGCATAAGTCCCAGACCATCCTTGACCAGGAACCCTTCACATGGATTTCGTCACCTCATGATGTTAAATAGTATGGTTTGGCCCTCATCTCATGACCTTAAAAGGTGATGTTCCTCGTTAAGTGGCACTGAACTATGTGGGTTTTGATTCCTCTCATGAGGATATGTTGGAAGCCCATATTATGGGTTCGATCTTAAATTCAAAACAACATTTTTCCTCCTAAATTATGGTAAAACTCAGATTTCCTCACCACATGTCATAAAACTAGTGTATTACTGATGAGGTACCAAGGAATCCTTGATCATTATAAAGAAGGGGAACACTGATGGAGAACCTCATATGCATAGAGATCCCTCCTTTGATGGAGAACCTCATATACAAATTGATGATTCAAAACCCATGCATGCTAATGATTGGTCATTACCTCTGGTTATTCTATAATATACACATTTGATAATGCACTAAGGATTCACGAACATGTCTTAAATCTGTAAGAGAGTCCCAAAATTGGAAATAGTTCCCCCACAAAAGGGTGTGATGAGGCCGAATTCTCATACTCCCATCCAATGTGAGTTCTTAATTGATATTTTCTATGTTACCAAAAGCATACATGAATTTGGTAAGTAGGTATGCCAATCATGGATGTGAGAACAGTTGGGAATTTCTAGCTTCATGAACAAACCCATTGGAGACAATCTAGAAATAGTGGACATGCCACGAGTGATTGCACAAAACTCAAACCCCTGCAATCAAAATTTTGGTGCCACATGTATTTTCCATTGGAAACAATGGTTTTTTAGGGTTTTTAGGTTTTATGAGTTTTTTATGGTTTTAGGGATTTTCTTGGGTTTTAGGGTATTACGGGTTTTAGTGTTTTTATGGTTTTTAGGTATTTTAATGGTTTTTTTATTTTAAGGTTTTCTTTATGTTTTTTAAGGTTTTAGGGTATTTTATGTTTTAAGGGATTTTTAGGGTTTTGAGTGTTTTAATGGGTTTTGAGGGTTTTCAGGGAATTGGAGGGGTTTTAGACTTTTTAGGGATTTTAGGGTTTACATGTTTTTGTGGGGTTTTGGTATTTTGTTGGTTTTTATGGTTTTTATGGTTTTTGGAGGTTTTTTAACATTTTAGTTGATTAAAGGGTTATTTGGGTTTTTATTGGTTTTTGTAGTTTTTATGGTTTTATAGGGGTTTAACGGTTTTTATTGGTTTTATGGTTTTTCTGATTTTTAGGGTATTTAATCTTCCTAATAATTTTTAGCATTTTTAGTGTTTTTAGAGGTCTTAAGTGTTTTTAGGTATTATGTTTTTCATAGGGTTTTAAAGTTTTTTTACATCTTTAGGTATTTTTAGATCATTTTTCGGATTTTATGGTGTTTAGGTTTTTATGGATTTTTTAGGATATTTACAATTTTTTTGGGATTTTAGCATTTTTTGTGATTTTTTGGTGTTTTAATTATTATTAGGTTTTTATGGTTTTTAGGGTTTAAAAGGATTTAATGTTTTTATGTTTTTAGGTTTTTTTAACTCATTTTATAGTTTTTATGGTTTTTTTGGGTTTTAGGGATTTTAAGGGTTTTTGTTTTTTTACAGTTTGTCTGTTTTTTAGGGTTTTTTTATTTTTAGAGTTTTCAAGTGTTTTATATTATTAAGGTTTTCTAAGGTTTTTAATGGTTTAAGTGGTTTTTATGTTTTTATGGGTTTGAAGGACTATTTTAATATTTTATGGTATTTAAGATTTTTAGGTATTTTGATGATTTAGGGTATTTAGGGTATTTATGGATTTTTGGGTTTTTAACATTTTTAGGGGTTAAATGGGGTTTTAGAGTGTTTAGGGGTGTTTAGGGTTTTATGATTTTTTGTGATTGTTATCGGTTTTAGGTGTTTTATTATTTTAGGGGGTTTTAGGGCTAGGATGGTATGGGGTCAGGCTAATCCTGACCACCCCCCTAAATTTTTTTAGAAAGAAAATATGTAGCAGACAAGGGAGGGGAGGGGTCAAACAACCCACTCCCAAAAACCCATAACCACCAAAAACCCATAAAACCCCATAACCCAAAAAACACACAAAATCCAAACAATAGACACATTCACAATCATCTCCATCATCACCTCCCAGCCAATCAGCAACCAACATCTCACATCACATATTTCATCATCCATCATCTTTTGCATCAACATATCCTTCAACAATTTCCAGGTCCTGGGTATTCCTCCCATCCAATCAACAACGTGCATCCAACAGCTCAAAATCTAGCATCTAGTACCATCTAAACAGACATCTCCTAGCATTCCACATCTCATATTCCCGCAACCAGCATCTTCTAACCAAGCATCCAGCGCCTCCCGTCCAATCATCTTCCAGCAATTGGCTCCCAGCCCAACTATTCCACAGCACCACACACCCCTTAGAGCACCAAACAACCCCTTCAACAGCCCAATTATTTCAAATAATCATCCGACAGTGACTAGAAACAATCATCAAATCCAAGAGCCAGTACCCATAGTAACTCACGAGTAGACCAATCACAACCAATAAACATCACCACCATCGATTCACACCTAATCCATTCACTCCCCACAACTATCGAGCAATGCATCAACACCACCTCCTTAACTGCCTATATAAGCAGCAAACAAAAACCAGTAGCCCATTATCCATCATCCATCACCTTAAATCAAAGAATGACCCAACATCCATCAATTTGAATCTTTCAGCTCCAAACCAACAACATAAGAAAAATAAAGAAAACTACATTTTATAGTTTATCCCCCTTCTACCAAACCCATGTTCTGTACTCAACATTCCGATAACAAAATCCACCACAATTTATTCACTCCAGCACAAAGTCATACCATAATAGAAAAACCTTCAATCAAATAAAAACATCAAGAAATACCTCATGTCATGTCCTGGGAGTAACATCCAAAGCCGCAACACAAGAATACTCAGTGAACACTTCCTGAAGAAGGAACCAAATCCAAAGTGCTTGTAGGTTTGAAGCAACATCTAAGAAGAAATCACTGGGTATGCATCCGACCATTGACCGTACCGCCGTTGCAACTATATTTTCTGATGAGGCCCTTGACCCTGTTGACCTATCTGTGGACACTTCAGATCTACAATCTTGACCCCGATCCACAAATTATTAGCAACATCATCACATTCCAAATTGATCAGATCTGAATCCACAATTGATTGTTCATCCTCTATAATCGTCGAAGCCCGATCACAATATTAAAGGAGAGAATCCCTGTAAGGATCAGAAGATTAAGGACCAAACAAAGACACCTTTCAGGGATGTTGAGGCCGCCAAAGATAGAAGACCACCACCACCTTGAGACCAAAGAGTTCATCCAGAGCATACCTTCACCAAAAAAATAGTAAGAAATGAAGATACATAACCAAAGTCACGATAAGAATCCCAAGAAAACCCTAGAAGAGGCGTCGAGAAAGAGAGAGAGTTGACAAAGTGTGCCGCCATCTCCAGGATTTTCTAGGTGGTTTTAGGGGCTTTAGGGTGTCTTTAGGGGATTTAATGGTGTTTTTAATTTTTTTTGGTTTTAGGGGTTTTATGTGTTTCTTGGATTTTAATGTTTTCTTAGGGGTTTTCCAGGTATTTTGATTTTTTAATGATTTATAAACATTTAGGGGTTTTTAACATTTTTGTGGTCTTTTTAGATTTTCAGGATTTTTAGATCTTTTTAATGCTTTTACGTTTTTTTTACAAATTTTAGCTTTTTAGGGTTTTTATGTGATTTAATGGTTTTTTTGGTTTTAAGGTTTTCTTAGGGTTTTTTAGTATTTTTTTAGATTTATATATTTTTAGATATTGGTAGGTATTTTAAATAATTTTTATGGATTATTAGGGGTATAACTGTTTTGTGTATTTTTAGGGTTTTTAGAATTTATTTGGTTTTTTGGAGTATTAGGGTTTTTTTGAGTTTTAGGGTTTCATGGGTCTTTACAGTTTTTATGCTTTTAGGGTTTTAAATGGTTTTTTGTGGGGTTTTAGTTTTTTTTTTGATAATTTAGTTTGATTGAGATTTTTATTGGGTATTTATGGTTTTACGGGTTTTTAGGGACTTTTTAGGGGTTTAGCATTTTTAGTTTTTTAAAGGTTTTATGTGTTTCAGGGTTTTAATGTTTGGTTAGGGGATTCTACGGTTTCGATGTTTTTATATGTTTTTTTGAATTTTTATCATTTTTTATGATATTGATGGTCTTTAGGGGATTTAGGGATTTTGAGGATCTTTATAGTTTTTTGTGATTTTCACATTTTTAGGATTTCTCGGGGTTTTGTGTGTTTTTAGGTTTTTAATGTTATATAAGGGTTGTTCAAGTGTTTTATGGATTTTATGTTTATTGTGATTTTTATGGATATTATGTATTGTTTATAATTTTAGGTCTAGTGGGAGTTTGGAGGGGTTTTTGTGTTTTTAGGGGGTTTAGAGTTTTGTTGGGGTTTTAAGGGTTTTTGAGTTTTTTAGGCTTTAATGGGTTTTTTATAGATTTATCTTTTGTAGGGGTTTAAATGTTTTTTAGTGTTTTAGTGGGGTTTTATATATTTTTCGGGTGTTTATGTTTTTTGGGGTTTTTTTTATTTTTGGGGATTTTAATGTGTTTTGGGTCTTCTTGTGGTTTTTATGGTTTTTTCTTTTTTTATGTTTCTAAGTGGATTAAGTATTTTTAGGTTTTAAAGGATTTCTTATGGTTTTTTGGGTTTTATGTTGTTTTTATGTTTTTTGGGATATTTAGGATATTTTTAGTATTTTTATTGTTTGTAGGGGGGGTTTATATTTTGAGGGTTTTAGGGTTTTTAGGTGTTTTATCATTTTAGTGGTTTTAAGTGTTTCTAGGTTTTTATTTCTTTCTTAGTGTTTTTTGTAGTTTTTATGGTTTTTACACTTTTAGGGATTTTTAGGTCTTTGATAGTATTATTATGTGTTTTTAGGAATGTTTTGGATTTTATGGTTTTTAGGATTTTTAGGGTTTTTATGGTTTTTTGGGTTTCATGTTTTTTTGGTCATATAGGGTCTTCATGGTATTTTAGTGGTTTTTAATAATTTTTGGGTTTATATGGTCATTATAGTATTTATTGGTTTCCATTGTTTTTATGGGATTAATGGTTTTATGGTTTTTATGTGTGTCGGGGGATTTACGGTCCTTTGGGGGTTTTTAGGTTTGGAACATTTTAAGGTTTTTCGGGGTTTTATGGGTTTTTAGGTTTTTAAGTTTTTATTTTGGTTTATCAAGGTTTTTATGGTTTGATAAATTTTTAAGGAATTTTAGGGAATTTTCTATAATTTTATGTGTTTTTAAGGATTTTGAGGGTGGTTCAGGTTTATAGGGGTTTAACGGTTTTTAGTGTTTTTAGAGTTTGTAGGGTTATCAGGGTTTTATGTTTTTTAGGGTTTTAACGATTTCTTAAAGTTTTCATTATTTTTAGGGGTTTTTACTTTTATAATGATTTTTACTGATTGTTTATGATTTTTATGGGTTTTTAGTTTTTTAGTGATTTTGAGTGTTTTTTGGGTTTTTTGGGTTTTTATAGTTTTTTGGGTTCTTACAGTTTTTGAATTTTTAGGTTTTTAGGGTTGTTTGGAGTTTTTCAACGTTTTAGGGGTTTAAAGTGGTTGTATAGTTTTTTGGTTTTAGGGTTTTTATCTGTTTTTAAATTTTATTAGGATTTTCTATGTGTTTAGAGGATTTTAGGGTTTTAGCATATTTTTAGGTTTTTTAGAGTTTTTAATGATTTATTATTTTTTAGGGGTTTTCATTGTTTTTAGGTATTTAAGTATTTCCTATCCTTTTTCATGGACTTCATGGTTTATACATTTTTTTAATTTTTGATGGTTTTAATTATTTCTATGGTTTTTATCGATTTTTTGGGTTTTTGGGGTCTTTCGGGTTTTATGGCTTTCGGGGTATTTAGGTATTTTTTGAGTTTTTAGAGTTTAAAAGGTTTTTAAATGTTTTTAACATTTTTTGGGGTTTAAAGGGTTTTATTAATTCTATTTGTTTTAGGATTTTATGGGTTTTTATCATTTTTTATGTTTTAGGGGGGTTTAGGGGTTTTATTGTTTTAGGGTTTTTAGGGGTTTAACATGTTTTAGGAATTTTTAGGATCTTAATGGTTTTTAGTGTATTATATGTTTTTATGGGTTTTAGGTGTTTTTAGATTTTTATGGTTTTATTAGGGGTTTTTATGGTATTTAGGGGTTTTTATGTTTTTAGTGATTTTTTGGGCATTTTATCAATTTTAAATATTTAGGTTTTTTATGGATTTTTAGGGGTTGTAGGGGTTTTTTGTTTTCTATGATTTTTAAGGGTTTTTATAATTTTTTATGTTTTAGGGGTTTTAAGTATTTTTTTTGTTTTAATGTTTTATTAGTGTTTTTACAGTTTTTGTCATTTTTAGGGTTTTCAGGGGTTTTACGTGTTTTTAGGTTTTTATGGTTATCTTATGGATTCCTAGTATCTCAAGGGATATTTTAATTTTTATGGATTTTAGGGATTTTTATGATTTTTATGGTATTTATGGTTTTAGTGATTTTTAAGGTTTTATGGGTTTATGATTTTTCTAGGGTTTTGGTGTTTTTTGAGATTCTTAGGGGTTTAATTGTTTTTAGATTTTTTTTTATGTTTTTAAGGGAGTTTATGTTTTTTACTATTTTTAGTGGGTTTTTTTTATGGGGTTTTATGTTGTTTATGGTTTTTAGGGTTTCTTATGGTTTTTAGGGGTTTTGAGGGTCTTTAGGGTTTTTAGAGATTTTCATTGATTTCAGTTTTCTTAGGGTTTTTAGGGGATTTAAGTGGTTTTTGGGTTGTATGTTTTTGTTAGTGTTTTTTTGGGTGTTTTACATTTCTTATGCTTTAATGTATTTTAATTAATATTTAATATTTTGGGTTTTGGGTTTTTAGTTTTTTTGGGATTTTGAGGGTTTTAGGGTTTTAGGGTTTTTTGTGTTTTTAGGGTTTTAAGAATATTTATTTTTTAAAGGTTTTTAGTATTTTTAGATTTTAAATATTTTCTGAGGGGTTTTCATGGTTTTTATATTTTTTGTGTTTTTTGGGATTGTTAAGGATTTTTAGGATTTTTAGGATTAGGGTTTTTAGGGATATAATAGGTTTTTTTGGCATTTTAGGGTTTTTTTGTTTTTTACTGTTTTAATTTTTTTTAGAGATTTTTAGAATGTTTAGTAGTTTAAGGGTTTTTAGAGTTTTTAGTGGGGGTTTAATATATTTTAATTTGATTAAAATAATTTTAATGTTTTTTGGTTTTATGGGTTTTTACGGTTAATCATGTGTTTTAATAATTTTTAGGGCATTTATCCTTTTTATGTTTTTAGGGGTTTTTGGTGTTTTTATTTTTTTTAATTATTTCTTTATTTTTCAGGATTTTTAGGGGGTTTTAGAATTTAGAGATTCATAGCAGTTTTCTGGATTTTTATGGTTTTTAGGGTTTTAGGGACTTTGATGTTTATAGGGGTTTTAGTAATATTAGTGGATTTTAATGGTTTTATGTGTTTTTATTTTTTTTAAGGAACTCATAGGAGTTTTATGGTTGTTTATAATTTTTTGCCTTTTTGTGATTTGTAATGATTTAAATGATTTTTAGGGGTTTTCCGGGTTTTAGGGATTTAAAGGGTTTGTAGGGTTTTTATGGGATATTATGGTTTTTGCATTTTTATATTTTTTGGGGTTTAATGTGATTTTATGTTTTTATGTTTTTCTTAGGGGGTTTTACGGTTTTAGGGTCTTTTCATTTCTTGGGGATTTTTGTCTCCTTTTTTATTTTTTTTTTGATTTTTATGGTTTTCTTTGGGGCTTGATGGGGTTTTAAGATTTTATTGTTTTTTGAAAACATCAACTGTTTTTAGGATTTTTAGGGGTTTTCATGGTTTTTAAGGATTTTAAGGGTTTTTAGGTATTTTAAGGGTTTTTATTGTTTTTTAGGGTTTTAAGGGTTTCATTATTTTTTTAGGTTATAATATTTTTATATTTTTCTACATTTTTAGGGTATTAAGGTGGTTTACTATTTTTTTTTGTTTTATTGGGTTTTAGGGGTGTTTAAGGTTTTTAGGTATTTTTATGGTTTTAGGATTTTTATATTTCTTAGAGTTTTTAGGTTTTAAGGGGTTTTACATTTGTTTAGGATTTTATGATTTTTATGGGGTTTTTTGGGTTTTTTGGGTTTTTTTATTAGTAGGGTTTTTTTGTGATTTTTTTGGATATTATTCTTTTATGGGTTTTCTGGGATTTTGAGGTTTTTTAGTGTTTTTGGGTTTTTAGGGATTTTTAAGTGTTTTAAGTATTTAATATTTTATGTTTAATTTTTTGGTTTTATACATTTTAAGGTATTATTTAGAGATTTTTTAGGAGTTTTATAGAATCTTTGGGGTTTTTTGGTATTTTGAGGGGTTTTGGGGGTTTTTGGGAATTTTAGGGTTTTTTTGATTTTTTTAGGTTATTATGGGTTCTTAGAAGTTTTTTATGTTTTTAAGGGATTAAAGGGGTTTTAGAGTTTTTATTGGTTTTTATGGTTTATTGGGTTTTCATTATTTTTAAGGGTTTTGGGGGTTTTAGGTGATTTAGGATTTTTAGGGGTTCTAGGGGTATTAAGCTCTTTTTAGAGTTTTTAGGGTTTTTTATCATTTTGTTGGTTTGTAGGTGTTCTAAGTGTTTTTAGGTTTTTAGGTTTCCTTATAGGTTTAAAAAAAATTTAGGGATTCTTACATTTTTGGGTTTTTTTAGATATTTATTAATATTTTTATGGGTTTTTAGGGTTTTTACAGATTTTGAGGGGTTTAAGGGTTTAAGGGGATTTGTCGTTTTCTAGGAGTTTTAGTGGTTTTAAGGGTTTTTAGGGGTTTTTAACTGTTTTTATATTTTAAAGGTTTTCTTAGTGTTCTACCAATTTTTCAGGGTTTTTATATTTTTAATGCTTTTTAGGGATTTTTAGGTTTTTATGGTTTTTCATGTTTCTAAGGATTTCGAGGAGATTTAGGGTTCTTATAGGTTTTTAGTGTATTTATGGGTTTTTTTGTTTTAATATTTTTTTGAGTCATTTAGGGGGTTTTAGGTTTTTTTCAATTTTTTAATGTTTTTAGGGTTTAAAGGGTTTTTAGGTATTTTAGTGGGTCTTTATGGTTCTATGGGGTTTTATGGTTTTATAGTATTTAGGGGTTTTATGGGGTTTATGGGTTTTTAGGTCTTTTAGGGTCATTTAGGGTTTTAGTGTTTTTTTCATTTTTTGGGGTTTTAGGGGTTTCATGTGTTTTATAGGTTTTAAGGTTTTATTAGATTTTTTATGGGTTTTAGTGGTTTATAACTTTTTAGGTATATTTATGATTTTTTTTATGATTTTTACTATTTTTAGGGGTTTTAGGGATTTTGAAGGTTTTATGGTTTTTAGCATCATTTAGGTTTTTTTGAGTTTCGTGTTTTTTAAAATTTTATGGTTTTATTAATTTTCTACTAGGGTTTTAGCGGTTTTTATGTTTGAAGGGATTTTTAGGGATTTTAGGGTTTTTTTATAATTTTATGGGTATTAGGGATTTTAGGGATTTTGGGGGATTTGGGGTTTTTAGGGGGTTTATGGTTTTATGGTTTTTTTATTTGTATAAAATTTTTATGGTTTTAAATGGTTTTTAGTGTTTTTAGTGGGTTATTAGGGTTTTATGGGTTTTTAGGGTTTTTCATGGTTTTTTGGGGTTTTATGGTTTTTAGACGTTTTTATGTTCTTCGGGGTCTTTTTAGGTTTTTAGGGTATTTAGTATTTTTAGGGTTTTTATAGGGTTATGTGTTTTTATGTCTTTATGTTTTTTTAATAATTTCTCATGGATATTAAAGGTTTTTATGTTTTTTTGGATTTTTAAAGAATTTTTTGGATTTTTATGTATTTGTGGGTTTTAGTGATTTTGATGGTTTTCAATGATTTTCATGGGTTGTGTGGTTTATTGGAGGTTTTTGTTTTTTTTTCATTTTGTATGGTGTTTATTGTTTGTAGAGTTTTTTGGCATTTTTAGTGGTTTAAGAGGTTTTTAGAGTTTTTTGAGTTTTATTAGGGGTTTTATTGATTTTGTTGTATTTTTTAATGTTTTATGGGGTTTTAATGGATTTAGGGTTTTTAGTCCATCATCGTTTTTATGATTTTTAGGGGTTTAAGTGTTATTAGGTTTTTAATGATTTCCAAGGTGTTTTCATGATTTTTAGGGATTTTTATATTTAAGGGTATTTTTAGATCTTTTAGTATTATTACGTGTTTTCTGAATTTTTTTAGATTTTGGGTGTTTTTTTGGTTTTTTGGGACGTAGGGGTTTCACTATTTTTCTCTTTTTCTATGTTCTTACGAGTTGTAAGTGTTTTTAGGTTTTTAAGGTATTCACTAGTAGAATACTAACCTATACCAACGGTTTGGAACCGTTGGTATAGGCCTCCAAACCGTTGGTATAGCCTATACCAACGGTTTGGAGAACCGTTGAGAAGTAAGCCGTTGGGATAGGTCTATACCAACGGTTTTCCCAAAACCGTTGGTATAGACCTATCCCAACGGTTTACAAAACCGTTGGTATAAGTAATATGAAAATCTATTCCAACGGATATAAAACCGTTGGTAAATGTATTTCAAAAAAAAAAACATGTGCTGGGATTTGATCCCACGACCCCTTGTTCATAATCGAACGACTTAACCACTAAGCTAACGTCACTTTTGTAAACATAATTTCATAAATATATATATGTATTATCATAATTATTTAAAATTTAGATTTATATAATGTTCTCGGGTAGCAGACCTGGAAGAAATGAAAGAATCTATCCCAACGGTTCTCAAAACCGTTGGGATAGACCTATCCCAACGGTTCTCAAAACTGTTGGGATAGGTGGAAATTTCCTGGAGGGTGAAGGTTGGTTTTGAGGTGAGTTTTCCCAACGGTTCTCCCAAACCGTTGGGAAAGGGGGGGGTCTTTCCCAACGTTTGGGAGAACCGTTGGGAAAGGGTCCTCAAAACCCACCTTTCCCAACGGTTCTCTCAAAACCGTTGGGAAAGGGGGGGTCTTTCCCAACGGTTTGGGAGAACCGTTGGGAAAGTTGGGTTTTGAGGACCCTTTCCCAACGGTTCTCCCAAACCGTTGGGAAAGACCCCCCCCCCTTTCCCAACGGTTTGAGAGAACCGTTGGGAAAGGTGGGTTTTGAGGACCCTTTCCCAACGGTTCTCCCAAACCGTTGGGAATGACCCCCCTTTCCCAACGGTTTGGGAGAACCGTTGGGAAAGGGTATATATAAGTGTTGGGAAAGATCCGATTTCCAGTAGTGATTCTTCGGTGTTTCCAGGGTTTGTAGGGTTTTTTATTTTTTTTGGTATTGTTATTATTTTTATTATTTTTATTGGGTTTTATAGTTTTTAGGTATTTTGAGCATTTTTAGGTTTTTGGAGGATATTATGGTTTTTATTGTTTTTTATTTGATTTTTGGGTTTTTTTTATTTTTAGAGTCTTAAAGGGGTTTTCAAGTTTTTTTTATTTTTAAGGGGTTTAACATATTTTTAGTGTTTTTAGTTTTTTTAGGGTTTTTTGGTTTTTTGGGTTTTAGGGTTATTAGAGGTTTTTATGTTTTTTATGGGGTTTATGAGTTTGAGGGTATTTTGGGATTTTTGAAGGTTTTTACCATTTTTTAGGTTTTGAGGGGTTTTATATTTTTTCAAGATTTAATCTTTTCTAATGGGTTTTTAATGTTTTCTACAATTCTTGGATTTTTAGGGATTTTTTAATGATTTTTAGGGTTTTTAGAGATTTTGAGGATTTTTAGGGGTTTGTGTGATTTTTAGTGTTTTTAGAATTATTAGGTTTTTAGGGGTTATAATTTTTTTAGGTATTCCATGTTTTTTTAGGGGTTCTAAGGGTTTAAGGGTTTTTTATTTTTTTATGGATTTTTAAAAAATTAAGGGGTTTTTATGGGTTTTAGGGTTTTTAGGGATTTTGAACGTTTTTATGGATTTTTAATATATTTATGGTCTTTTAGGGTTTTAGGGGTTTAATGGGATTTTAGGGGTTGTATAATTTTTTTGGTGTTTTATGGTTTTTTATATTTTTTAAAAAAATTAGGTGTTTAAAGTGTTTTAGGATTTTATGGTGATTTTTGGGGGTTTTATGGATTTTCATGATTTTATAATGTTTTTTGGGTTTTATGGTTTTGGGGGGTTTTATGGTCTTTTATGGTTTTTATGGGATTTAGTGTTTTCTAGTTCGTGAGGGGTTCATTGTGTTCTTAGTATTTTATGGTTTTATTTTTGGTTATTAGGGTTTTAGTGGGGTTTAAAAAAATTTAGTGTTTTTAATGATTTTTATGGATTTTCAGTTGTTTTAGGTATTTTAGGGGTTTTGTACGTGCTTTTTTTTATTCAGTTTTAAGTGGACTTGAGTATTTTTTTGGATTTTATGTTTTTCTATGTGATTTTTATTGTTTTTAGAATTTTTTAATTTTTCAAGTAATTTTAGGGATTTTTTTGATTTTTAATGTATTTATAGTTTTTTGGGTTTTGGGGGGTTGGTTTTTTAGAGTTATTAATGTTTTTAATGTTTTTGAAGTTTTATGGGTGTAAAGGGTTTTAGTGTTTTTAGTGATTTTAGGGTCAAGGGGTTTTTAGTGGTTTTAAGGTTTTTAGGGATTTCATGGGTTTTAGGTTATCTTTAGTGGTTTTAGGGGTTTTAGTAGTTTTATGTTTTTATGGATTTTAAGTGTTCTTAGGTTTTTATGGTTTGGTTAGGGTTTTTAATGGTTTTTAGGGTTTTTTTCATTTTTAGGTATTTCAATTCATTATTATAAATTTTATGGGTTTTAGGAATTTTGAGGGGTTTTAGGGTTTTGTGGGGTTTTGTGGGGTTTTGTGGGGTTTTTTGGATTTCAAGGGGGTCTAAGTGTTTTTAGGTTTTTAAAGTTCTCCTAGAGTTTTTAGGGTTTTGTAAATTTTAGGGATTCTTGGGCTGTTTAATATTTTTATGTTTTTAGATTTTTTAGGTTTTTAGATGGGCTTTTAGGTTTTTATGATTTTTTGAGTTTTTAAGGTTTTTATGTTTTTTTTTGGAGTGTCTTATTTTTCTTAGGACAAGGAAGGTGCGAGGGTCAGGCTATTCACGACCCCCCCCCCCCCCCGAATTTATTAGGAAAAAGAAACAATAGACAAGGTAGGGGAGGGTTCAAATGACCCACACCCAAAAACACTTAACAAACCTAATCCCAAAAAACCCAAAAAACCAAAAGCACACTAAAGCCAAATAATGTAGAAAACCAGAAATGTCCCCATCATCACCTATAAGCCAATCGGAAATCAGAAACCAGCATTCAGCAACACCATAACCATAAGTAGTAACTTCATCAACATTCATCAGGACAAACAAATAAGAAAACCATAGCTTGGTATGCCACAACCAGCATCTCCTATCCATTCAACTTCAAGCATTCCACATCCAGCATCACATTCAGCAACCCAGGACTACCAGTAACCACACCTAGAATCAATTCACAGCACCCAAGCCTCCTTGTTCAGTCCCAAATCAAAACCATCCCTCTAGCTACCCAATGATTTGGTATTAGGACCATACAACTCCCAAACTCTCGCTCTAAGAACATCAAGCAGCATCAGCGGCGACTCACAGAAAACCTAGAAAAAAGCAACAATCATCACCTAGAAATTCAAATTATAATTACCATATCCTCCTGACTAGTCATTTTCATGTATCTCACCATATCCTCCTGATTTTAGGTGATTAATTTGTTTTTAGGTTTTTTAGTTTTTATTACAGTTTTTCTACATGTTTATGATTTTTACATTTTTTTGGTTTTTAGTGTTTTTTATGATTTTAGTTGTTTTTAGTTATTTTAATGATTTTGAGGGGTTTTATGGTTTCTAGGATTTTTAAAAAAAATTTGGTTTTAAGGGTTTCACGTTTTTTAGGTTTTTACAGTTTTCATAATGGTTTTTTAGGATTTAAGATTTTTTTTCATATTACAGGATTTATAGGAATTTTTTAGATTTTTATTGGTTATTAGTGTTTTTAGGGGGATTTCAAGTTTTTCAGGGTCTTCTGGATTTTATGATATTTTTGTGTTTCTATAGGGTTCTTGAGTTTTTGGGTTTTTATGGTGTTTAGAGTTATGAAACCATTTATCAATTTGATGGGTTTTTAATGTATTTAGTGGTTTTTTAGGTTTTTATATGTTTTTTTTCAATTTTAATGTTTTTTTCAAGTTTTTCATTTTATTGGGGGTTTTATTATTTCTATGGTCTTTTTAGGGGTTTTCGAAATTTTTATGTTTTTAGGGGTTTTATGTTTTTTAAGGGCTTCATAGGGATTTTTTGGGTTTTTAGGTTTTTTTAGGTTTATAGGGATTTTTGTGGAATTTTTAGGGTTCTAAGGTTTTTAACCTTTTTAAGGTTTTATGGGGTGTTTAGGGTTTTTAGTGGTTTGTTGGTTTGTTGGTTTTTTAGATTTATTTTTGTGTTTTTTAGGGTCTTCAACATTTTTAGAGTATTTTAAATTTTTTAGGTGTTTAAAGGGATTTTGGAGTTTTTAGTGGTTTTTAGGGGGTTTATGGGGTTCTATAATGTTTTTAGGGTTTTTAGTGGTTTTTAGGGTATTTAGGGTTTTTAGGGGTTTTACGACTTTGAAGGGTTTTTTGCATTTTTTAAGGTTTTAGGGGGATTATGGGTTTTTATGTTTTTAAGTATTTCTTAGGGGTTTTCTTGGTTTTTATGTATTTTTTATATTTTTGGGATTTTTAGTTATTTTTAAGGTTTTTATTATTTTCATGAAATTTAGGGATTTTTTTGGGTTTTAGGGGTTTTCAAGTAATTGGGGTTTCAATGGTTTTTAAAAAATTTCATTATTTGAGGGTTTTAAGTGTTTTTAGGTTTTATGGTTTTCTTTGGGGTTTTTTGGTTTTTTAAGATTTTTTATGTTTTTTTGGATTTTTTAGGGATTTTTTAGAATTTTAATGGGTTTTAGGGTTTTTAGAGAGTTTAATGATTTTTTTACGTTTTTAGAGTTTTTAAAAAATTTACGGTTTTTGGGGTTTTAAATTTTGTTCGGGGTTTTTATGCTTTTTGGGTTTTCTGGTGGTTTTAGGGTTTTTTTCATTTTAAAGTATTTTTATGGGTTTTTAGGATTTTTTTTTTGGATTTTTAAGGGTTTCAGGGTTTTTAAGGGGTTTATGGTTTTTTCGGTATTTTTACCAGTTGTTACTATTATTTTACTATTTTTATGTTCTTTAGTGTTTTAAATGTTTTTTGGGATTTAAAGGGTTTTTATTTTTTAAAAAGGATGTGGCTGAATCCTCATTTGATTATTAAAGATAAGAAAAGTCCTCTTTAAACTGGGTAGATGGAGACCCATTACATAGCCCAAATTTCAATGGTCATATAGCCCATTAAATGGCCCGTAGGCCCAATTTTTGCGCCCAAGGCCCATTTAGTGAATAGAACTGCTACAGTACCGCCTTCTATAATGTCGCACAGTACCGCCACTACTACACTGTCCTGCCACAACTATAGTGTCTTGTTGCCGCTATAGTGCTCCACATTGCTACAATGTTGCCGCTACTACAGTACCTTGGATTTTTATGTGTTTCAGTTGTTTTAGGGTTTTTAATGTTTTTTGTGTTTTCAAGAGTTTTAAGTAAATTTAGGGTTTTATGGTTTTCTTAGGTGTTTTCTAGGGTTTTAAGGTTTTTTTACATTTTTAGGAATTTTATGGGTTTTTAGGATATTTTTGGATTTTAGGGTTGTTAGGGATTTTTAGGGTTTTAGGTTTTTTAGGGTTTTTATGTTTTTTTGTGGGGATTATGTTTTCTTAGTTGTCTGATGTTTTACACCTTTTTGAGTTTTTTAATGTTTTAGGGGTTTAAATGGATTTTATATTTTTTAATAGTTTTTAGGGTTTTTAGGTTTTTAATGTTATTTATGGATTTTAGGGATTTTAGGGTTTTAGAATTTCTCTAGAGAATTTTATGATTTTAGAGTTTTTATGATTTTTAGGAGTATAAGAGTTTTTAGTTTTTTATGTTTTTCATGCAGTTTTTCAGTGTTTGAAGGAGGTTTTTAAATTTTAGGGGATTCAGGATTTTAATTAGTTTTTAGGGTTATAGTGATTTTGAGAGTTTTAGGAATTTTCAGGGTTTTATCATTTTTTATGTTTTTAGTGGTTTGAAGTGTTTTTTGGTTTCATGTTTTTCTTAAGGGTTTTCATGTTTTTTGGGATTTTGGGGGTTGTTAGGATTTTTTGGGTTTTTAGTATTTTAAAATATTTTGTGTGGTTTTATGGTTTTTTAGGGGTTTTAGGAGTTTATGGTTTTTTTCTTGAGGTTTTGGGGGGTTTTGATATGTTTAGGTTTTAATGGTTTTTAGAGTTATTTACCGGTTTTAGGGGTTTGAAGTGGTTTTATTGTTTTTAGCGGCTTTTATTAGTTTTTAGGGATTTAATGGTTTTTAGGGGTTTTATTGTTTTTAGTGGTTTTACGACCTTTTAGGGTGTTTAGTTTCTTTCCTTTTTGGGGATTTTTGCTGTTTTTTAGGGTTTTATGGTTTTACTAGGGGTTTTCAAGGTGTTTTAACTTTTAGAGATTTTATCTATTTTTTAAGATTTTTATGGGTATTTAGCGTTTTTAGGTATTTTGAGGTTTTTAGTATTTTTCAGGGTTTTTATGTTTTTATGTTTTTATGGGTTTAAGGTGTTTTTAGGGTTTTAATATTTCTTTAGGATTTTTAGGGTTTGTAGGGATTTTTTTAAATTTTATGTATTTTTAAGGTTTTTTAGGATTTTTTTGGTTTGTTATGTTTTTTAGGATTATTTTAGTTTTTATCTGTTTTATGATTTTTAGGGTTTTTAGTGTTTTATGGTTTTTTAGTGTTTTAATACATATTTTTACATTTAGGGTTAGTGAATGTTTTTATAAATGTTATCTTTTTATAAATTTAATGGTTTTGGAATTTTTTTAGTGGTTTTACGGTTTTTAGCAGTTTTATGGTTCCTAGGGATTTTATGGATTTTAGGGTTTTATGGTATTTTTAGAATTTTTTATTTTTAATTTTTAGGGGTTTTATGTTTTTTATGTGTTTAATGATTTCTTATGCGTTTTCAAATTTATTTACATTTTATTAACTTTTAGGTTCTTTTAGGATTTTTAGGGCTTTTGTGTTTTTAGGGGTTTTTAGAGTTTTTAGAGTTTTTAAATTTTTAGGAGTTTTATGTGTTTTTATCTTTTTTATATTTTCCATGTAGAATTATTTGTTTTTAGGTTTTTTTATGATTTAACAATTTTTTATGATTTTTAATGTTATTTAAGGATTTTGATATATTTATGTTTTTCATAAATTTTTATGTTTTTAACATTTCTTAGGTTTTTTGGGGTTTTATGTATTTTTAGGTTGATATTGTCTTCTTATGGGTTTTTATAACTTTTATGTATTTGTATGTATTTTATTATTTTTTGGATTTTAAGTAATTAGGGGTTTTGGGGGTTTTAGGATTTTAATGATTGTTGGGTTTTTTGTGTCTTTTTATGGCTTAAAATGATTTTTAATGATATTTGTTTAAAAAATCGGTTTAAAATAATTTTAGTGTTTTAGAGGTTTTTAGGGTTTTTATGGGTTTTTAATTTTTATATAGGTTTTTATGGGTTTTAGGGGGTTTTATGGTTCTTAGGGTCTTTTAGGGTTTTTAGTGTTTTTAGGTATTTAGGGGTTTGAAGTGTATTTAATATTTTATGGTTTTATTTGGTGATTTTAGTGTATAAGGTTTTTTTTGTTTTTAGTGATTTTTGGGCTTTTATTTGGTTTTTTATGGTTTTAGGGATTTTGAGTTCTTTTGGGTTTCAAAATTGTTTTAGGGTTTTTAGGTTTTTTTGGGTTTTTAGGGTTTTTAGGTGTTTTAACTTTTTTTATGTTTCAAAGGGTTTCTTTGGTGATTTTACATATTTATGTTTTTTTTTGATTTTTTGGTTTTAGAGGATTATATGGTTTTAGACTTTTTAACCATTTTTAGTGTTTTTTGGGGGGTTTTGGGATTTATATGTATTTAAGGGGTTTTAATTTTTTAGAGATATTAATGATATTTTTAGGGGGTTTATGAGGTTTTAACAATTTCTTGACTTTATAGGGGTTGTAAGTGTCATTAGGCTTCTAAGGTTTTCTTAGGGGTTTTTATTGTTTTAGGGAGTTTTACATATTATGTTTTTTAGGACCTTTTTATGTATTTATGGGTTGTAAGGGTTTCAGGGTTTTTAAGGATTTCATAGGGATTTTATGGTTTTCTAGGGTTTTATATTTTATCATGTTTTCAGCAGTTCTATGTTTTTTAGAGTATATGGGTTTCTTAGGGGTGTTCAGGGTTATTACGATTTTTTACAAATTTGTAGAAAATTTTTGTTTTTTTTTGGTTTTTACTGTTTTTATAGATTTTTTTATAGTTTTTAGTGTTTTAAGGGTGTTTATGGTTGTTTTTATTTAAGGTGATTTTTTCATTTTACGTGTTTTAAGGTGTTTTGAGTTTTTAGCATTTTTATGGTTTAAAGAGTTTTTAGAGTTTTTTGTGGTTTTTAGGTTTTTTGTGGGGTTTTATGTTTTTTTTGGGTTTTTATATTTTTAAGAGTTTTTGCGTTTTTATGTAATTTATTAATTTTTTAGGTTCCTTATGGATTTTAATTGCTTTAGATTTTAGAATTTATTTCTTTTTTTTGGATTATTTATGTTTTAAGAAATTTTTATGGATTTTTAGGGGTTTTAGGTATTCTGACGGTATTTAGGTTTTTTTTGTATTTTTTATGGGTTTTAAGTTTTTTTATGTTTTTAAGGTTTTATTAGAGGTTTTCAGGGTTTTTTTGTGTTTTATGATGTTTTTATGGATTTTTAGGGATTTTTATAGATTTTTCTTGTTTTTATAGATTTATGGAATATGATGTTTATTTAGAATTTAGGGGTTTAATGGTTATTTAGAGTTTATATAATTTTTGGGGGTTTAAAGTATTTTGATATTTTTTAGTGGTTAATAGGGTTTGTGAGATTTTTATGGTTTTTAGGGAAATGAAGATGTGGAGTTCAGGCTATTCCCGACCCCCCCCCCCCCCACCCAAATTTATTAGAAAAAAAGACGCAGCAGAAAAGACACTATAGGCAAGGGAGGGGCAGGGTCTATCAACCCACACCCAAAAACCCTAGACAACCCCACAAAACCCAAAAGACCCCCAAAAAACCAAAAAGACACACAAAACCAGAAATACCCAAAAGACACAAAACCCTAGAGAGAAAATATCAGAAGCTACAAATCAACGTCTCCATCCCATATGGTTCCCCATCAACAACATAACCAAAAGAAGAATCTGACTCCACCGAATCCCATTCAGATGATTCATATTTCTTTAGGAAGGCATTGTAGTACTCTCTAAGGTGCCTGCTCCACATTCAGTTGCGCCTTCACAGACCGACCCCTACCAGAGGCAACTTCCTTAGCTTAAAAAGAGGCTCTCGTGGACATTGTCCTTGTAAAAGTTGAATAATCATTCCGCTGCTTCCGCTTGCGGGGGTCTGGAGAGAGCACTGCATGTTTTTTTCCTTTCCATCATAATCAGCAACCTCTAGCAAGGCCCTCTATTTAACTATAATATCCGTATTATGATACATCCTTCCATGATCCTTCTAGAAATCAGGGGTGAAGGAGGATTCTTGATTGAGATAGAATTCAGCACGAACCTCACACTACAACACGACCAGCGAGGTTGAATCTTCAACAGCCAGACAAGGATGGGACACCACACTTGCGAGGGACAACTACATTTCCCCCTGCTCCCTAGACTGCTTGCTGACTTCCCCCTGGCAGGAGGGTATAATAAGCCCCTGCACCGCCCTTTTCCCCTGCTCACCAACTCCAACCGAGTTCCCAATGGTGTCCAACATCGGCTCTGCCTCGATATCATTCTGGGCCACACTGCCTCCAGCACTTCCACCAAAAACGACCTGTACCTCACTCAGTAACTATGTATCCAACCTCGCATTCCCAGCATCAGAAACCAGAGTACTGAGCCCCTCCTCTCTAGTAATCTTTCTTACTTTCTCCTCATCCACAACAACGTGATCCCAGTACTGAAAAAAATCATGCACATCCCATTTCTCTCTGTCAACCTCACCATCCAAGTTCCTAGAAGTGTCCGACATTATCTTATCTTCATTATGACTCAAATGCACACTCCCTCCATCATGACCAGCATCAAAAACCTTCTTCTCACTCCCCTGTACAGTAGACCTCTCACTCCCAAAGGTAGCAAGTGGAGACCCTTGCACCTCCTTCTCAATATATATCTCTTGAAAGTGATTGAAGGTTGGAAAGTCTTCAAGCCTCCTCATCATAATGTTTTCAGTAGAAATATGCATCCCACCAACAGTAACCTTCTTGCATGCAGAACTTCCGTCATCTAAAAGATACAAGCCTCTCCTCAGTCTCTTGAACATTTCACTCACCTTCGGCTCTGGTTGGCACTGAGAAACCATTTTCCGTAAACCTTGATCACCTATCGCAGACCCATGGCCCCCCAGCACAACTGGATGGTCAGCCCGCACAATCCTTGGGCTCAGTGATCCATAACCAGGACCAAATGTAGGTTCCACCCCCTCAGCACATGTCCTTTCATGCCCACTTGGAATAGCCTCAACAACCTCCTTAACATGCACCCCCACCCGAGCCCGAACCTCTTCACCAGACTCAAACTGAACCACATTCAATATATGAGGATCCGTATGCATAGCCTCCTATGCCTCACCCTGATTCTGCTTCCCTTCACCAGCCAGCTCTTGCGCTCGATTCAAAGCACCACAATTCCTGCTGACATGCCTGAAAGCTGGATCACTATGTCCCAAATTCCATCATGATGATAAAAAATCAGTCCACTACTCAAAAATTATAGGATGCTTCCACTGAAGATCCTCACCAACATAAATCCAAACAAAATCAATCGGTTCTTTTGATGCATCAATCTCAATAAAGGCCCTTGGGGAAATGAGGTGACAAATGGTTCTTGTTCTACTATCCACACAATAAAACCTTCCCACCAGGTTTCCCAACATTTAAATAATGGAGAAATTTTTGAAAGGGAAGGGTATGTTTCGGAAATATAACCCAAGATTCCACCATTGGTAAGTCACGGTTCAGATATAGATCAAAGCTCCACCAGGAAAGAGTGAAACGGGCACCGTCACATCTTCTTGAAGCTACGGACCATGCATGAATCATATCCTCCTCGGACACAAATAGAATCAAGATTTGCCTACTATCAACAAGGCCTACCGTGGCATGATCTTGGAGGTCCAAGTGTTAAAACACGAATCTGTCAAAAACATCCACCGAAGGTCGCCAATTCAAGAAATAAGAAACCAAGGTCAGCCTATGCAGGGCAGAAGCCTCATTGAACCCTGCCATCGATAACTAGAGCTGCAGACATCCTTCATGTAAATTAGGGACCTTAGGGAAAATCTCAACCCTTGGAAAAGGGGGGGAATGAGGAACTGAGAATGGGACAAACAGATGCTCATCATCAAAAACTAGTGGGGGGCCCTCCCCTGCAGAGGGGGGAGGGAGAGGCACAGAAATCATCATCATCTTCAATCTTGCCATGGTAGAGGAGAGTATCCATCGCAAGAGATAAAATATGCCATCTCCTTCTCTTCCTTAGGGGTTTCTATTGTTTTTAGGGGTTTTATGGGGTTTTTGTGTTTTATGGTTTTTGGGTCTTTCTTGGGCTTCTAGGGACCTTAGAATTTATTTAGGTTTTAAGGGGTTTTAAGTGTTATTATTATTTATAGTTTTCTTAGTTTTTTATGTTTTTAGTGTTTTTTACATTCTTATTTATTTTTAATGGTTTTTATGATTTTTAATGGTTTTTATGATTATTTGTTTTTTAGGGATATTGAGGGCTTTTAGAGGTTTTTAAGATTTTATGTCTTTTAGTGTTTTTTATGTTTATAGGTTTTTTAAATGTTTTTTTTTGTTTTTAATATTTTATTTGGGTTTTTTCATGTGTTTTTTTACATTTTTTTAGAGATTTTTAGAACTTTTATGATTTTTAAGGGTTTTTCGGGATTTTGATGGTTTTAAGGTTTTATGATAATTTTTTGTTTTTTGGGTTTTTAGTGTCATATAGAGTTTTTTTATATTTTTATGGTTTTTATAGTTTTTATAATTTTAGAGTTTGAAAGGGTTTTTTAGAGTATTTAGTAGTTTTTTTAGGTTTTTAGGGTTTTGGGGGTTTTTTGGGTTTTTTGGGTTTCAACATATTTTATGTTTTCTTGGGTGTTTTAGAATATTTATGTATTTTTGGGTGTTTTGGGATTTGAGGTTTTTTTAGGGTTCTTAGGGGTTTTTACCATTTTTTAGGTTTTTAGGGATTATAGGTTTTTTAGGTCATTATTTTTTTCTTAGTTTTTATCAATATTTTTAATTTTTATTATGTTTTTACTAGTTTTTAAAAATTTTCTGGGATTTTTATTGGGTTTAGGTAATTTGATGGTCTTTTAGGGTTTCCAGAGTTTTTGGGTTTTATGTATTTTTCGGTTATTATTAGATTCTAGGGTTTTTATATGGTTTCTGTTTTTTCTAATATATTTAGGGGTTTAAAGGGTTTTTAGAGATTTAGTGGGTTTTATGGGTTTTTATGGTTTTTTAATGATTTTTGGGGGTTTTGGTATTTTATAGTTTTTAGGGTCATTTAAGGGTTTTAAGGTTTTTAAAATTTTTATGTTTCTAGGGGTTTTGTGTGATTTGGATATTTAAGGTTTTCATAGGGGTTTTATGTGTTTTTTTGGGGGGGGTTATATTTTTTTTGGATTTTTAGGGAATTTTTATGACTTTTATGTTTTTTATGATTTTTGGGGATTTTGAGGGGGTTAGTGCTTTACGGTTTTTGGGTTTTTATATTTTTTAAGGTTTTTCGAGGTTTTAGGTGTTTTTATGTTTTTATGGATTACTTAGGGTTTTTTTGGAGTTTTAGGATATTTTATGTTTTTAGGTAATTTTAGGGATTTCTTCGAATTTTTATGAGTTTTTATAATTTTAGGGATTTCGAGGGTTTTTATAGTTTTTATTGTTTTCTTCGGGTTTTAGTGTTTTCTCATGTTTTTAAGAGTTATGTTTTTTTTGAGATTTTTAAAGTCTTTAATGGTTTTAAGTGTTTTTAGAGTTTTTATTTGGTTTTCGTGGGTTTTTATGGTTTTATGTTTTTTGGTTTTTTTTATATAATTTATTAGGGTCCCTAAAGTTTTTTAGAGGATTTATAATTTTTAAGGTTTTTCTAGTGCTTTATAAGGATTTAGGGTTTTTATGGTTTTTAGGAATATTTTGGGGTCTTTTTAGCAATTTAATGAGTTTTTAGTTATTTTTGAGAATTTTAGGGGTCTTAGGGGTTTTAAAGGTTTTTATGATTTTTTGAATTTATAAATTTTTATGGGTGTAAGTATTTTAATGTTTTTAATTTTTTTAGGGTATTTTAGAGTTTTATTTTTTTAAAATTTTCTAGAATTTGTTGGGATTCTTATGTTTTTTATGGTGTTTGGTGTTTTTATGGATTTTGAGGGGTTTTGGGGATTTAGGGGTATTTTTGTTATTTTTTTGGGTTTATAGGGGGATTTTGAGTTTTCTTTAGTTTTAATAGTTTTATAGTTTTTAATGTTTTTATGGGTTTAAAGGGTTTATAGTGTTTTTAGTGGTGTTTAGAGTTCTTATTATTTTAGGGGTTTTATTATTTTTGGGTTTTTATTATTTTTATTGTTTTATGGGGTTTTATGATTTTTTTAATTTTTTTTTGGTTTTAGGGGTTTTAAGTGTTTTTAGGTTTTTGTGTATTTCTTAGGGGTTTTAAGGTTTTTTTTCTTTAGTATTTTTAGGCTTTTTATGGGGTTTTAAGGCTTTAAGGGATTTTCAGTATTTTTAGGGTTTTAATGTTTTTAGCTTTTTGGAGTTTTACCTGTTATTTGGTATTTATGGTTTTCATAGGGTGTTTCAAGGTTTTTAGAGTTTTTATGTTTTTAAGGATTTTTAAGATTATATTGGATTTTTTTTTATTTTTGGGGTCTTTATAGATTTTGAGGGGTTTTAGGGTTTTTTGGATTTATATTAAAGTTTTTAACGTTTTTAGGGTTTTATAGGTGTTTTAGTTTTTTTAGTGGGTTTTTAGCATTTTTTAGGTTTTCATGGGGATTTATAGTTTTTAGGGGTTTTTTGGATTTTTGGGGGTCTTTTAGTCTTTTTAGAGTTGTCTTTCATGTATTTGGTTTTTAGGGGTTTTAAGTGTTTTTATGTTTTTAAGGTTTTCTTAGGGGGATTTATTGTTTTAGGGGGGTTTACATTTTTTGGTATTTTAGTGTCTTTTTATGATTTTTATAGTTATTTAAGTATTTTAACGATTTTGAGGGTTTTTAGGGTTTTAGGGTTTTATTTTGGATTTTTCTATTTTTTAGGTTTTTTAGGTGTTTATGATTTTTTATGTTTTTAAGGATTTCTACGTGTTTTTCTAGTTTGTCGGGTTTTTTATGTTTTATGTATTTTCATGGATTTGAAAATTTTCAATGAGATTTTATGATTTTTGTAAATTTTGAGGGGTTTTTGGGGGGTTTTAGAGTTTTAGGGGTATTATTGTTTTTTGGTTTTTTCTGATCTTGTAATATTTTTTGGTATATTTTAGATTTTTTTTAAATTTTTAGTGGATTAAAGGGGTTTTAGTAATTTTAGTGGATTTTTAGGTTTTTATGGGATTTTAGGATTTTATTTTATTTTATTTGGGGTTTTATTTGTTTGGTGTTTTAGGGATTTTATGGTCTTCTAGGGTTTTAAAGTTTTTATCATTTTTTAGGTTTTTAAGGGTTTTCGGTTTTTTATGATTTTAATGTTTTCATAGGGGTTTTCAAGGTTTTTGGGGGTTTTTTGTTTTTAAGAATTTCAATGGTGTTTTTAGGATTTTTATTGTTGTTAGGGGTTTTAGTGATTTTGAAGGTTTTTGGAGTTTTTGGGTTTTTATGGATTTTAAGTGCTTTTAGGTATTATGATTTTCTTAGGTTTTTTCAGGGTTATAGGATTTTTAATATGTTCATGTAATTTTTGTTATTTTTTGTGGTATTATGGGGTTTAAGGATTTTTATTGATTTTTAGGTTTTTTAGGGGGTTTTTGGGTTTTTTGGGTTTTAAGGATTTTTAATGTTTTTTAGGGTTTAAAGGTTTTTTAAAAAAATATCATTTTTATGGGTTTAAAGGGTTTCCATATTTTTTAGTGGGTTTTGAGGTTTTTTTGAGCTTTTGGGTTTTTCATGGTTTTAGTCATTTTTTATAGTTTAATGGGATTTTTGAGGGTTTACGTTACTTTTTTGGGTTTTATCATTTTTATGTTTCTCATTGGTATTAAGTGTTTTGAGGTCCCTATGTTTTCTTAGGTATTTCAATGTTTTTAGGGGATAATGTTTTTTGGTATTTTTAGGGATATTTATTAGTTTTTAGGTTTTTTAGTCATTTTGAGGGGTTTTAGGGTTTTCATTGGTTTTTAGGATTTTCATTGTTTTTTAGGATTCACGATTTTCTAATGGATTTTGAAGGTTTTTATTATTTTACAAATTTATAAGGATTATTAGTACATATTTAGTTTTTTATAGTTTTGTGGGTTTTATGGATATTGAGGGTTTTATTGATTTTTCGGTGTTTAGGATTTTTTTTAGGTTTTTATGGACTGTAAAGAATTTTAATGTTGTTAACGATTTTAGGGTTTTGATGGGTTTGTATAGTTTTTAGTGTATTTTTAGTGTTTTTTGTGTTTTTTTTGTTTTTTAAGGTTTTACGGTTTTTTTGGTTTTTTTGGTTTTTAGGAATTTAGGAGTTTTTTTATTTTTATATTTTTAATGTTTTTCTAGGGATTTTCAAGTTCTTCTGGGGTTTTATGTTCTTAGTATTTTTTTGGGATTATTTGGATTTTATTGTTTTTTGTATTTTTTGGATTTTAAGGATTTTAGTGTTTTTAAGGGTTTTAGGGGGTTTTGGGTTTTTTTCCATTTTTAGGTTTTTAATTGTTTTTAAGTGTTTTTAAATTTTTAGGTTTTCTTATATTTTTTTAGTGTTTTTAGGAGGGGGGGTTTGGGGATTTATAAGACTTTCAGGATTTTTTTGGTTGTTAGGGTTTTTATGGATTTGGACAGTTTTAGGGTTTTATGGTTTTTTTAATTTGTATGTTTTTTAGTTTTTATGGGTTTTAATTTTATTTAGGTTTTTTAATGTTTTTAGAGGTTTAAAGTGTTTTTATATTTTTAGTGGTTTTTAGGGTTTTTATGTGTTTTTAGGGTTCTAATATTTAAGGGATTTTTATGGTATTAGGGTATTTTTGGGTTTTATTATCTTTTTAATGTTTTTCAGGGTATTCGAATTTTTTAGGTTTTTAGGTGCTTTATGTTTTTTTAGGTTTTTAATATTTTCTTAGGTGTTTTCCATGTTTATATCAGTTTTATGTTTCTGTATTTTTTATGGATTTTTATACGGATTAGGGTTATGGAGAATTTTAGAATATTTTTGTGTTTTTATGTTTTAAGGGGGTTTAAGTGTTTTTTGGTTTTTATGTATTTCTTAGGGGTTTTCATGATTTTTTGGGTTTATTGCATTTTTATGAATTTTTAGTGATTTTATTAGATTTGTAATGGTATTTAGGTTTTTAGGGATTTTGAGGGTTTTTAGGATCTTTTAGGGGTTTTAGTGCTTTATGGTTTTTTTGGGTTTTAGTGGATTTTAGAGTATTTTATTGGCTGTAATGTTTTTTAATTTTTTTCATGGTTGCTAATGTCTTTTTTGTATTCTTTAGTTTTTATTGCATTTTTTTTGGTTTTCAATGGTTATATGTGTTCTTAGGTTTTAAAGGTTTTCTTTCAAGTTTGTGTATTTTATTGGATTCTTATATATTTAGATATTTTTAGCTATTATTTAGAATTTTTATGGATTTTAGGGTTTTTTAGGGATTTTGAGGGGTTCGAAGATTTTTATCATTTTTTAGGTTTTTAGGGGGTTTATGTGTTTTTAGGTTTTTATAGTTTTCTTAGGGTTTTTTAGGGTTTTGGTGGATTTTGAAAAAAATTAGGTATTTCTAAAGATTTTAGGTTTTTTATGTTTTTTGGGGATTTTAGGGTTTTGTGTATTTAGATTTTTAATGGTTTTTTATTGTTTTTAATTTTTTTATGTGTTTAAAGGGTACTTGGTGTTTTTAGTGGTTGTTCCACCTTAGGTGGCGCGTTTGGGGCTCTGAGGAAATGGTTCGAGGAGAATCATCACCTGCCTCTTTTTATAGAGACAGGTCATCATCAAATTCATCATTTCTTTTGTTTATACCCATTGTATGTCATTATCCTTTAATGGAGGGTAGGATTAACCCCATGGGGGTTGGTTAATTTACCACTTCGTTATTGTGAAGGAGATTCCATAGTCAGTTGGTCCCAGTGGACGATTACATGGGGTCAAGAACTCATGAAATGTGTCCTCCTCAGATATAAATTCCTCAAATGGTATCCAACGGGTTTATTTGTGGAGCCAGAAACACCCAACAACACTGCTATCTTGGATTCAAGACCCTACTTTCCAATGGAAGGCGCTCTTCGAATGGTGATTCAGCCAACGACACGTACGGACTCCATTGGTCGATAGGCTGGTAAGTCGGGCTCACCACACCCTTTTGGGGGGAGGACAACTATCTATTCTATGAGTCTTTTATAGATTTAATTCGTGTTCATATGGTCATTAATCCTTGGTTCATTCTCTAAGAGTGTGTCCACGGGCTACCCCTGGTTTGCTAGATCGTCGTAAGCGCATATGGATTTAATGATACAGGGGAGTTGCTGACGATAGCCATATAATAAGGCACTCTAGAGTTTATCATCATACAAGGGGGTGGAAGGTGACTTGATGTTGGGATCGAACCCATAATATGGGTTTCTTATGTATCCTCGAGAGAAGAATCAGAAACCACATAGTTTGGGTTGGCTGGGACTTAATCATGGATGCTTCCCATTTGGGGGGACATTATGGGTGGACCCTTTTGGATGGGAACCCTTATGAGCTTGGGCCTTCAAGTTGGAATCCTACATATCTTGGTTTGATCAGGAATCAGAGTTCTTTGAATTCAAAATTGTTGGGGATTACTAAAAGAAGATGCCCATTTAGGGGATCATGGTTGGGTGAACCCTTTTATAAGGGCACCATTTTGAGATTGGGCCTTCGAGTAGGCATCCTATATATCCTGGTTTGATCAGGAATCAGAGTTCTTATATTTCAGAATTTGTGGATATTAGGAAAATAAGCTCCCCATTTAAAGGTTCGTGGTTGGTGAACCCTTTAGGAAGGGCACCCTTTTGAGCTCGGACCTTCAAGTAGGCATCCTACATATCTTAGTTTGATCTAGAATCAGAGTTCTCGTAGTTCAGAATATGTGTGGATGTTTTAATCATCATAAACCTCTTAGCCCATGTGAGTCATGCCTGGTGTGAGAAACAAGAGGATATGAGTGATCCAACCTACCACATACTTCCTCTCCGGCTAGTGGGAGAGGGAAATCCTATGGCAGATGAGGACGGGGAAACGGTGGGTGAGGGTGCAGAGCAATGGGCCTTTCAATGTGAGATGAAATTAAAGTTCATGTGACTCGGCCTCAGAAGATTGGGGACTTACCTCAGTGGTAGTTCTATGAAACATGTTCTGGGAAGGGGAGGAGTTTCGTCCTCGTCAAAGGGGGGATTGAACATAAACCCTTTGACTGGTAACAATTCCTTATTGAATGTTAAAGAAGGAGATCACCCGTAATCCCTATAATAGGGGTTCATGTTGGCCTCCCCAAGTTTGTACTGTCAGTTATTATGGGAATCTAGACCCACAAACATCCAGGGAGCACGAACTATTGTTGGGAGAGCCTTTGTGACTCTGCTAACCATGAGTTTGTAGACTCAAAGGGGGGTGTTGATGCACCCAATGGTCTGATCATACGGGTCTTGTGGATTTGTATGAGGCTTTGGGATAATGTTGGGGGACTGGTTCATAGAGGGCTTATGGAATACTGGATGGTAATAGAGAGGAAATATTGGAACTAGAAGAAAGAATACCATAAAACACCTCATTCGGCTTATTTTTTTCTTATGTATGATGGGGGAAGCTCTGCATGCCAAAGTGGTATGTGGGCAGAGGGACCGTCCGGCCACCAAAGCAGTACGTGGCCATGAGTATGGACCACCATCCACCACAGTGGTACGTGGTCCTGGATGTGGTCAACCACACCGCATTGGGTTCCATCTGCATAATGATGACATATGTGGCGTCGAGTTAAATACTCGTAGAGATACACTACGCAGAACACCATATTGAAGGAGGATCTGTGGGACTATTGTTCGCAAAGAGTTCATCTTTGAGAAATATGTGGTTCGTGATTTCTCCGTTTATGTTCATGATTATCTAATTATTATTATGTTCCCCCATTTTATGGTTCATAGCTGGATGCACGCCACGGAGATCATGATTCGCAATTTGGGATTTGCTTCTGGTTAAATAATGAAGTCTGAATCTTCTCTGAGTTCTTTCTTCCAACCTCAAGGTTCCCATCAAACGTTATTCGTCTGTCCTATCTCAATTCCTTCTATGATCTTTTTATATATCTCTACAGAGATCATATCGATTGGCAAGAAACAACATTTATAGATGCCCATAAAGAAATATCCTGACCTACGGAAGAATCATTCAATCGAGGGTTGCAAAGGTTGCGGTTTGTGATAATGGTTTACAAAACCCTACCTTTTTTCCTCAACTATGAATTATTGAGTTCGATATATGGTATAAAGATGGCCTTCACACAAATGAGTCCTTCGGAAACACGGTTCATGATCCAATGTGTTCACTAGCCATCTCTACATGAGCCAGTGCATCGCTGATCGTTCTACATACTGGTAGTTCGTGATGCAGGTGGTCCGCAAACCCTTCCCAGTGATGGTACTCGTGCCATATAAAATCCATTGGAAACATGAATTCCTTCATGTTTCTTCTAAAATTTGTAACTCCATTTGATTTCACTCACCTTGTTATACTTTCAAGAGTACTTTATTTTGTCTACAAAGTGATTGTGGGAGTGTTTTCTTTCCCTTGGAAAAATTTTTCAGATCCTACAAATTCCCACCATCAGAATGGGGGCCATTCAGAACAAAAAGGGAAATATTCTGATATAGAAGTTGTCTTGAACTTAAATGGATCGCAGTAGAATAGAAAGTCTCAGTATGAGGGGTCCACGCCAATATATAGGGGCCCATGTCATTTTACTTTTACGGTTTCTTGTAGCAAAAAAGTGCTCTCGACTTCCCCGGCTTCCCCTACATTTGCATACTTTGCCTCTTGTAAGAATTCATTTCTGGAACTGCTTTGTACGTGTTGTGAAGTGAACTTTTCACCATTTCTCTTCCCACGAACTGAATTTTGGATTTTTTGAACGATGTTCTGGAATCTTAAATCTAAAATCCAGATTCCACATCGAAGAATGCTACACTGCTCTTCTGCCATCATACCGATAATGAACCGACAAAACTATATTTAATAATTAATAATTAGAACATAAAATTTTAATCCATAATCTTTTAAAATTAACATATTGAGGCCCAGTTTCAAATTATCCCCCTTTTGGGAAAACTTCTGTTTTCCAGCCAATGCTCAATGATCAGGTGCCTCATGGTTGGTTTGCATTCCATGGGTTTACGTGGTGTAATGCTCCCACGTACCGTAGAAGTATGCGGCAGTTTCCTGCACACATCATGCTATACGCGGAATGTGGCTACCGCATACCATTTCTGGGAATAGTATGTAGAGACTTTTGTAGATGTATTTTTTATTCTTTTATCCATTTTTTTAGCCTTTATCCAACTTTTAATAGACGTACTTTTTATCATCTTTTGATCATCCTGTGTGGGATACAATGGTTGCTTCACATGTTGTGAATAAATTGAAGAAGATGAGGGCGACCATGGTGGGGAATAATTAGGATCATCTTCAATCCCACATTATTTCCTGTGACAACTTCTTAAAATATCTCTTGATTCTATAGCTCTAATCTTACCTATTATCTGTAAACTTTCAACTTTATGACTTTGGTTAATTTGACGATGTTCCTTTACCATTGGCTGACCCCAATACCCCTTTCATCCTCTTAGAAGCTCCATGAAGGCATGATTGAGCCAACATTTCCCTAGTAGGAGAAGTCATAGACACTCCGATTTAGGATAACATCATCATACTGGGAGGCTTGGCATAGACTCTGGACAACCACATGCGTCGCAACACTGTCCAAAATTTAGCTACCCCAGAGTACCCAACCATTATCAATATCCCCCAAGAAAACCCTAATGGAAGGTGGAGCAACAAGTGGGATCTGCGGGCCGAAGGATGCTTCTCTGATGAATGGGACTGGGCATTTTGGGTACATCAGACCAATTTGGAGTCCCCTGACATGTTGAAGGCGATGGGCTTATATCTAGTAGCCTGGGTTTCTCAGTTCATAGCCTTCTACCTGGGAGAAATCCTTCCTGAGATTCTGAGTTAATGGAGTACATGTACCAACACCTTCCATTTATCTCATTGGGAGGTGGGAATCAGTTTATGGGATATCCACCAGTTTGGAGCACTCCCCATCCATGGAGTGATGTATGATGAGTTTCTCCGAGAAACAACTTCTTGGAATGACACTGACTACGTGTCCCATTTGACAAGTAGTTTACTGGTTAGGAAAGAGGGATTACATGATCATCCCATGTAGTATTTCTCTATTATCCCATTTGAGGCATGGATATTATTATCCTTTCTCGATAATGGACCCATGCCAAGGTCTCATTGCAGTTCAATTCATCCATCCTATCAGACCCACTAGTCTCCAGGGTCATATTGTGCTACCCTTGAAGTTGGACGATATACCTCATGGGGATATGAGATTCAACCATACATATCACCTATTCTTAGAATATTAGGATTTATTTCCAAGTTTTTGATGGATAGAGTTTCCCATACCGCGATGTATATACCAGGATTCAGGCCTATACTTTGGTGATGATGGCCACACTTGCATAGGGTCGGCCCATTGATTTGTCCCTTCCTATTAGAGCCTGGATTTATGAGTTATTGGGTCAAATAGATGAAGGTAGGCCCCCACAACATCTTAGTGGACCGTTTCAATGACTATATGGGTGGATAAAAGAACTCTTCTCCTGTTATGCATATCGGAATACTAAAAATATTCCTCATTCTGAATGTCAACCCACCCTTCAGAACATTTCCGATATTTGTCCCTAGACTCTAAGAGTTATTGATGCAGTTGGGTTGATGAATGATGATTTTCACTTCTCATTTTCACCGCATCCCACCCCTCTTGGGTCATTAAGAGGTGATAGGGGATGTTCTTTAGAGTATTGATCATACCTCATCGCACTTCGGGATGGGATTCTCACCACTCGTATAGACCGAGTAGTCATTTATGAGCTATACCTCCCTTACCATTTTTTCAGGCAATTCGAATGCCTTAAACAAGCTGCAATTCTTCCCAACGCTCAGGGGAGAGTCTCATCCTGTAATTATTTCCCAGTTCTGTCTTATGATGATGCATGAAGGTGATTCTATGGAAGTTATCATCCCTAATATAATGGGATCGACCTTTTTTCATTAGAGTATGCCCAACTGGGGATGGCATGTTACCCAGACAGGGTGCTGAGAGAACCAGTTCAGAAATAGTAGAAACCATTAAACATTCTCTTCCCCATTCTTAACCCAACGATAATGCCACAAATTCCTCCTACTATTAAGAGCATGATAGATACACCTTCTACTTCTGTCCCTACAGTAGCCATGACAAATTTTCCACCTATTTCTACCCTAATGGTAAGAAGATTCTCAATTATCTAGTAGAAGAATTTGAAAGGGGATTCATCAGTACAACCTATCTCAGTGGGGAGTGATTTAGACTATTCCCCTCCTGTGGGTACTACCCATGAACTTAATGATGCTGGCCTCAACAGAGTATCACCGGCCACCCCAGAAGCATTGGCTTGTCCTATGCACCCAGATCGAGCGGTTAAACCATCTGAGGGTAGAGAAAGCCCCCCCCCCCCATTTGGGGTGACCTATATTAGGTCCCTTCCCACTCTTGTAATGACACTTTCTACTTATAGACATGTTGCGACGGGAGAGGATCAAGGTACTAGTGTCATAGGGAGGCATCAGGCAGTACGAAAATAGGCATGGTGCTAGTTATGTTTTTTTGTCACGGAGACACTGATGGACGATTTTGCTAATGAGGCTAACAATATTTGGCTATTATTCACTGATCTAGGTTCTTGAGGATTTGATTATCGGAACTTACAACTCCTCTTCTATAAAGTCCTCATAACCTAAGAATACCTTTCTTCTTATGAGGAAAATCTTTCCAAGTTCAATTCTTCGTATCACCAGGTGGATTGCTTCTGAGATGTTTCAATGTAATTTGATAACCTAAAGGCTGAGGAGGTGAAGGCTAGTGATTTGGTGGACATATAAAAGGAAGAGCTATAGGAGTGTGAGGCCCATGCAGCTAGGTTGAGGGATCGACTATCCTCTTGGTGTGGAAACTACTAATCTATCCAGAAGAAAGTGTGGGACCTTAAAGTCATTATGGAATAGGTGCGTCAAATTGTCAAGGGTGAAGAGGAAGAGAGAAGTTCTTTGGATCAGACTCTTGACTGCCTGCAGCAATCACATTCCATATTTCTGGAAAGGTTGAGCTGAGCCTTATTATAGCTCAGTACCACATCATGATATGTACTCTTACCCTTTTTTCTCTTGATACATTGGAGAGACTCCAAACTGGGGATGTTCCACCATTTTTTTTTCTGAACTCAATGAAATTGGTTTTCCTTTAAATAATTCTTCTTTGTCTTTTCCTTTCCTATAAATTGATCACAAAACATAATTTCAATCCGGTATTAATTTTAAACCATAACCAGTAAACTGAAATAATCTCCTTAGGATCTAATTTTTACCTATGCTGTGTGACACTACTAGTGTAGTTCGATTATTGCTGAGGTTTTATGGAACAACAACCCGAACATTCACATCTTTTATCATTATTAACCTAATTTTTTCTTAAGACAACTGCGCACAGTCTTAGTGAGAATAACTTAACATTTTCTTAGGCCACCCTTTGTGGGTTTTTGACCTAACAATATTCACATCTCTTTCGATGGATAAATGTTTTTTAATGAATAGATACTCGACTTTTACCCATAGGTTTTTTATATGGATTTTATCTCTGAAAATTATGGTGTCTTTTTTGTTCTCTAGTAGTTCACAGTCCCTCAAATCAAACTTATTACTAATGTTTTAGGTCCAATAGTGTTGACCAAATGTAACAGGGTAGGGGCCCTAATTCGGGATTCATTAGTTGGGAATGTTATAATATCTTTTATACATGGATTATGGATTTTTATTGACCCTTAATTTGTGAATTTTGGACTTGCATGTGGCTTTGAAGCCGTTTTAGGTGTACGAAGATAGGAAACGACTCTCCTAGGGACAAATTTTCCATTCCTTGACGACTGTTTTGTATGTGGCATATGTAGAACCACTAGTTCATGACATGCATAGTTAAAAAAGGTGTTCACAAGATACTAGGTTTCCTTCTCATATGGCCTGGTAGGGTTTTCAACGCTTTCAATTTATTTAGATGTTGGGATCCACAGTGGGTGGCTGGTCATAGTTTTCGTGTCCAAAAATATCAGGTACATTCGTACCGGCTTTGAGTGGGAAACCGTTATCAACATGTTCTTACTTGTGTATGGGAAAACTGGTGAGTGGTCAGTTCAGTTAGAAATATTTCTTGTATGTTAGGGGAATTTGGGAAGAGGAAGGTATGTAAGAAATTATCTAGGGTTTTTCCAACTACATTTGTATGACAGGACATGAATTTCATCCAAGAATACGAAAACTACAAAGGAGTCTCCTAAGAACGAATTTTCCTTTGATTGACTACCTTTTTGTAGGAAGAATATGTAGAGCCTTCGGGGCATGATGCGCATAGTCAAAAAAGGGTGTCCATTGGACACTGACCTTCTATCTCTGATGGCTATGAAGGATTATGGATATTGGGAACATTCTATATACGGTATGTTACCTTTGATAAGGGGTTAACCTGAACACAAAAATGGGGAATTTTAACTGAACTTCTTCAGGGAAACCTGAAAATAAGTGGGGGAAATCTTCTTTTGTATACAGATCATCTTTACTTATATGGATGGTGTATCTTTAGAACACTCAATAAATACCAGAGATGAATAAGACCCATATGATCTGATATATCCAGGATGTGTATAGAAAGGAAAATGTAAACCATGACAATAAGGGCCCTTGAATTAGGAGGGATGTTATGAGTCTTGGAAGCCATTGGGCGTACTTAGATAGGAGAGGACTCTCCAAGGGACGAATTTTCCTTTGATTGATGACTTTTTTTTTGGGAAACATATGAAGATCCACTGGGTCATGATGTGGATAGCCAAACAAATGTTGTCCACATGAAATTGGACTTCCATCTCAGATGTCCATGAAGGAATATGGGGATTTAAGATTTCTCATAGAATAGATTTTGAGGTATTAAAGAACTGAATGAAGACATACTGGAAACATTTGGGTTGAGATTTTTTAATGGAATCAGATACCCCTTATGTAGATCTGAATCAAACACAGGTTGAGGCATTCATTCCATCTTGGGGGTACCCTACCATATAATGTCATATGGATAGGATGTGGTGTTCATTATGGGGAAGGGAACTGTGACATTCCTTTTAGGGTTGTGCTTCTAAAACCAAATTCCTAGATTGTTTTTTAATAATATCACAATGGATATAATGCAAATATCCCTAAGCTCACATGATCTATTCATGGTGTGACAAACAAGGGATTACAAGGACTCTGTGTCATTACCTATAAACAAAAAAATCAACATCATAGGGAACTTTTGGATTAAACCATTGATATGCAGTTTAACATCATAAAACAAGGACAATTTTTTCCTCATAGTTTAATTTCGTGTGGTAAGGACATGATTTTATGAAGTTTAGAGTCATGTAGTTAGTATGATTATGCTATCATAAAAAACATTAATTGCTCTGATGTAATCACAATCCAGATGTTACGACATTCCTTAGATCTAAGTGATGATAGAAGTTTCCAACCATAGTCTCAGGGGTAACTTGAATAAAGAGGGATGACATGGGGCTTGGAAGCCATTGGGTGTACTGAGATAAGAGATTACTCTCCTGGGGATGAATTTTACTTTGATTGGTGGTCGTCTTGTAGGAAACATATATAGATCCACAAGGGCATGATGTGCATAGACAAAAAAAAGTGTCTGTTGGACACTATCCTTCTGTCTCGGATGGCCTCAAATGATTATGGAGATCAAAATTTTCTTGGGGTATGGAGTTTGAAAAATGGGAAAGATGTGTTTGGGAATGGAGGATATATCCAGATCATGACTACCCATAAACTAATGGATCTTCTACATAGATCTAACTCATATGTATAGGGGGAATCATGATCTTTTCACTTCTCAGGAGTGGGGGGAATGTGTGGGATCTTGTAAAAATGATAATAGTGCCACACATTATTCTTGAAAATTTTTACAGTTTATTATCCAATGGTTAGTACTTTTCATGGACTCCCCATACATGTATGACCGATGCATGGTGAAAGGGGAATTTTTTTATGGGGGCTGGGTAGGGATGTCAAATACGAGTGTCACTACATACCCTAAAAGGGAAGGAATCATTCCATATGTTGTTATCAATGTCCCATGTACTGATCATGCTCAGTCCATGTGTAAGGACGTGAGAGGGAATTTTTTCAATGGATGGGATGAGATGCTGAATCTGGGTTTCACTACGTATCCTAGAAGGGTAGTAATATATCTATACGTAGTTTTGAATGTTTTTTTACCAATCTAGCTCAGTCTATGGGGGTAAGAACATTTTTGTTTCATTCACTATTGGTTTTGGGTCTACCATACTTCTATATAAATTGTTTGCATAAATAAATTATTACCACTAATCCTAAAATCACGTTATTTATACAAGATGATAGAAACATGGAGTGACAAGGGATTCCCACATCAGTGTGGAGAAATAGAGGATATGATATTGGAATATTTTGGGGGGTGGTCCATGATCGAGGATCGAGGAATCACTATGTATCCTACGAGGGAAAAAATCAAGTCATACATTGTTTTTGAGAGATAATGCAGTTTATTGTCATTCGATTAGGACACTTGGTGCCATGAATTTTAATGTCTTACAACAAGGACATGAGTCATAGTTTAATGTCATGTTTCAGGGACAATTTCCTTATATTTTAACATCATGTGGAAAGGACTATGACTCATAGTTTAAGGTCTTAGAGTTTGTACCATGACTTCACGAAATTACTACTCATAGTTTAAGTTCTTAGATATTAGACCATGGGGATAATACCATAAATTTTATTGTCATGTTTTTTAGTACAACAACTTATAGTTTAGGGTAATATAGTTTGGACCATGGCATGGATGTTACTATTACATGAAGCAGTTTTTCATGAACTTTTCATTTGTGGGAGCTGTGATGAGATGTATGTTCATTGATATCAGGGCATATGCTCCATTGTAATAGACCCTATGTATGGAATATATTCCTTCCAAATTAGGTTCATGCTTTGTGGGCTTCATCCTGAGTATCATCGAGGTTATAAGGACTAATAAAATTTCTCCATCGAGGAAAGATTGAAGGTCAACGTTTTTGTTAAAGGCTCGTGCGAGCCGATTTTGGTAGATTTTCAAATGCTGTAAAGTGTGAAACCTCTTTCCATATAGCTAATACAACTAATCAAAGAGTCTCTAGGATTCCTCATCCATGGAGAGTTGATTTCAAATGGACACTTGAAGTGATGACACTTGGATTTTGATAGGCAAAACCGCCTCTGCCTCTTACACTAGTGAGACAGTGTCATCTAGGTGGCAGTGTGTGTTGTGGTTCTGTAATCCCACAATGTATGAAGGAGATTTTCTAGCCAACATTTCTTATACTCATCTACCACCTTCTCAAGTATATTGTATAGAGTTTTGTTGAAATCCACTATCTGCCTATTGGTCATCACGTGGTAGTGGGATGAATGATTGGATTTGATTCTATACAACTGGTAATGATTGTCTAAATCAGTATAAAATAATTTGGTACATTTTTTAATCAGTATTGTATGAGAGACACTAAATATAGTATTTATGTTGTCCTTCACAAAGCTAATGATGTTTTTCACCCTGACTTCTTTAGGGGGTATGGCTTCGGCCGATTTAGAAATGAAGTCGGTCACTATGAGTATGAACTTTAATTGTATGGTTTTGGTGGGAGAATATGGTCCCACAACATCCATCCCCCAGGTGGAAGATGGCTAAGATTAGTTCACTGGATGAAGTAACTCTGGTTTCCGGTGTATAAAATTGGAATGAACTTGGTAGGAATGACACTTTTTGGTGAATATGGCACAATCATGTCTCGTAGTGGACCAGTAGTACCAAAGACGTCATATTTGGTGAGGGAACTTGGTTGTTAATTGGTACAATCCATAAGCCTTGGTGGGCACTTATTTCATGATTACAATAGTCTCTTCTCTATAAATGAACATAATAATTACTCCATAAAGTCCTCGTTTGTAGAGAATATTTTCCTGGTTTAACCTATTATACATGGAAAAATTGATTGCTCGGCTTCAGACCTGTTCCCTTCCATCCCTATCTGGTGGGAGTTCCCCCTTCCAAAAAAACTTTTAATTGTGTGTCATCAAGCTGGTGGTGTGACCATAAGGCTCATAAACTAGGCTAATTTCATAAATCTCCTCCGTAATGCTCTGGATAAATGGCCCAACCATCTAGCGGTAGGAAATGCTAATGACTATTTCATCCCGGTCTGGATCATCCAAGGTCATGGATGCATTTTCTAAAGCATCCTCATGATCATTTTGAGACCGGGGGACATATTTCAATGTTGGTTATGATGGGAATTCTTCCATCAGTTCTCGAACATGGTTCATCAAGGGGGGAAAATACATATTTCTTAATGGCATAGACACCATTGACCTGTTTGATGACTAACTATAAATCACCCTTTGTCTTTAGATGTTTGGATTGCATATGAAGTTCTAGTTCTAGGCCTATAATGAGGGCATGATATTCTTCTTCATTATTTGGATACCCTTTCAAAAGTAGGAAAGATTAAGGAAGGATGGCCTTTTCAGGGGATACAAGTATAATTCCAAGCACCATTTTGTTGAGCTTGGGATACTTCATCCTTTTCCCTATCGGGCTTCTTGAAGCAACATAAAAGTACATTTCCCATGTCTGGAGGTCCTCATAGATAGATAACACTTCTTCATCCAGAATATTTGCATCCAATGGTGTTGTTTCTTCTGTAGGGTTCTTGGACAGAAGTCTTCTGATGTCTAGCCTTTGATGGGCTTCTGAGGTACATATCATATGTTAAAATGTTGTAGGATGACTTCCCATCATGATAGGCATCCATTTTGCATGGGACGATTGAGGATATATTTTAGCGGGTTACAGAAGGAGACCAGGTGGACCCAATGGTGATGCAAGTAATGCCTGAGTTTTTGAAGAATGAATATTTGGGTTAGGTGATTCTTTTAATTTTTTGAATACTGAGTTTCATCATCAATCATTGTTCGAATGTGGTAATAGATGTTATTCTCACTACTGACATCGTTCTTCCTCATGAGAAAGGCTCCTAATAACTATTCCACGGCAGCTACATACAAAATTAGTGGTCTCCCCTCAACTAGAGCCATCATCACTGGCAGGCTTAGGAGATATCCTTTGAGATTTTCAAATGATTATTTTCAATCATTATCCCTCTCATACATAACTCATTCCTTCATTAACCTAGTGATAGGTAAACATTTACCTTCCAGGTAGGCTATAAAGCACCAAATGTAGGAAATATTTCCCTAGAGACCTGTCAACACGGTGGGTTTGTGAGGTAGGGACATTCTATGTTTGGATTTTGTCTTCTTGGGGTTGACTTTGATACTGCGATGCCATATAATGAAGCTGAGAAAATTTCTATAGGTAATGCCAATGGAGAACTTTAGTGGATTCATCGTTAAAATGTGTTGTCATCGATTCTTAAAGACAATTTCAAGATCATCCGGGTGGATTGAGCATGGTAGTGATTTATTCACCAAATTGTCGACATAACACTCAATGAACATTCCCATGAAGGGCTTGAAGATGTGATACATGACATGCTAATTTTTGGCACCAAAATTTTTTAGAATGAATGGAATCACCTTCTAACAGAATACTCCCTGAGGGGACCTAAAAGCGATAGCGTCTTCATCTCCTCAAGCCATCTAAATCTGATTGTATCCTAAATAGTCATCCATGAAGGATTGGTCCTCATATCTGGAAGTTTCATCAATCAACAAATATGTGATTATGACCGGGAAATTATTTTTTGGGAAATGTCGATCAAGGTCCCTAGATTCAATGTTGATTCTAATATGTCCATTATTTTTTTTAAATGTACTATATGTTACAGCCAAATCGGATATTGGACTTCCCATATGATATTGGATTTCATTAGATTATTAACTTCAACCTATATTTTGTAATCATGCATTGGGTGGGTCCTTCTGTATGCCTTCTTATAGCCCTGGTGATCTTATAGTAATCCATAATGATGATTGGAAACCTCAAGATCGAGTCCTAGCATATCTATGTTGTTCTAGGATAACACATCTCAATTTTTCTTTAGGAAGGAGGTATATTCATCCATCTCCTTGACATGCATAACCACACTAATCGGGGTGGGACGTGGGTCATTTTAGGTGCCCAGGTTTATCTCCACATGTTCATCGATTACGGTCGAGATATCTTCTTTGAATGCAGGAGGGAAATCATTGAGGTCCTCTTATTCTTCTTTATATTTTTCATCCTATTCATCATATTCCTCTTCTGATAGAGAGTGGATTCTCAAGATGAGCACTCTAATGTTATGAGAGATATCATCTTTCACCTTAGTGAGCAAGGTGAGGGTAGTTTCGGTTCCCATTAGATGGGTCAGAAGAATTTTAGTAGGTAATTTCTTTTCAGCATAGAAGCCATCCCATCCTCCCATATATTTGGACTTGGTGGCCACAAAAGAAGTCATGCAGACAATTGAGTCTGCATCTGAACATTCACTTATGCATTCAAATTGGATTATGGGTAATACATACTCTTACCCAAGATACAGGAAGGGGTCGGTGAGATACATTTCCAATCCATTCAAGGCAGTAATCCAATCAACGTCATCAGTCGATGGAGGTTTTTCTTCCGACTCATTGAACCTTGATTTGATATAATGAAAATAATAGGACTCAAATGGGGATTTATCAGTGTGTAATGTTCTGTTTTTCCATTAGTGAAATATTTGATGCACTGATGGTATGATGACAGAACTGCAGCATGCTGATCCATCCAAAGCCTCCCTAATAGGATGTTGATGGATGTAATTTTCTGTACTACTAGGAACTCGGAATCTGACATGAGGTCTCCAAGATGAGTTTTAGGCTTGATTTGTCCCAATAGTTTCATATCACTTTTGTTATATCCTAGTAGAGTTGTGGTGTAGGGTATTAAGCTATATTCATCATATCTAAGCCAACAAAGCATTCACAGAGGGAGGATAATAAATCTAAATCTGTTGTCGATAAAAATTTTCTAGACATCAATTCCATTTATCATTCCAGAAACATATAAGGTTTTGATGTTTCCTTCCATTATAGTGTCCTCATCTCTATATATGAAGGAGATAATTGTGTGACTTCTTTCGGAATTGGTCTCTGTCCAATAGGCTTTGGCTGCTGCTACTTTGGGCTCGAACTCCCGTGGAATTAGTAAGGTTGCGATTAGTGCCTCCCTACGATCTATGGATAGGCTTAACACATCTAGGATTGAAAATTTTTCTAGTACATAAGCTACTTTCTTTATAAAATCTTATTTCTACTCTAAATATTAGTTCTTCCTAGCTTGGGGTTGCTCTTTAATTGACTCTTTAGGGGATTTTTCATTGGACATAGGTGTTTTGAGCCCTATAACAGGAGCTAGTGACGTTGCGGTCTTTTCTAGGTTTGGCCAAACTGGTCTGCTCACATGCCTTGGGTGATTTGATATTTTTTCTTCCCATGATGGATATTCCAAGATAATTGGTCTTTTATTTTTTCCAACAGGGGTGACGGAGCATTTGGGTTCTTGTTGTGTCTGTTGGAGGGTTCTTCCGCAAGTTTCTGTGATGTTAACAGTTTGACTTATGGTGTGGCTGGGAATTTGACTCTTGCCATGATCATGAATTCCAAAAAACCTCTGGCCTCTACAGACTCTTACATCGGCTCTCCATTTGGGTGTAGGTAATTTGGAATCATGTTCATAGACTTCATCTGAGAAGGGTTCCATAAAGTGAACGACATTAATGGAGCCGAAGATCAGTTCTTGATTCGACATTGTTTCTATATGACTATCTCCTTCTGATGGTTTCATTTAGTGGGGTGGTGCCTGTTGTACAAATTGGAAGGGTGGTGCCTGTTGTACAAAGTTTTTTGGTATGAAATCTGCTATTGTTATCACTAAATTCATCTTTGGTGTCATTAAATATTCTTCCTCCTACTTTCTGCCTTTTGGTCCATAGAGGACTATGGGGCCGAAGAGGACAACTATGTCGCACCAGGAGCTTTTGGCAGGACAATTGACTGTTTCAACTGCACCTGGAGGATAACATGGACTCGATTTAATATCATCTAGTTCATCAAATTTTCTATTTTTTTTTCTCCTTACTGGAGACTATTTTCCATTCCTTTTCCTCTCTTTATTATTAAGAGTAATCATATGCCACCTGTGCGGGTAGCAAGCCCAACTTGAACTACCCAAAATACACCATATTTTGTAGGATATCCTTGATAACAAATCATTCCTGGATGGTGTGTCCCAATATCTGGTGATAGGGAAAATAATTTGTACGGTCAGTGAGACCCACTTCATCGGCTTTCTTTGGATTTGGTATCCGAAGAAAATTTCAATTCATGGAGGCTATGAAATAGCAACGGACCTGGTTATCTCAGAATGAGTATAATTTATATATTTGTTATTAGAACTAATTTATTTTATAACCCTTTCACTCATCTTTTTGAGGTGGGGGTGGTTGTTGGCTTCCAGGGGGTCCCACATGGTTAGGTGGGGGTCTCACAACTGGAGATGGAGCCTGGGGTGGCTTAATCATGTCATAAGTTGCTTCATCTTTTCGTGTCCTTTTCCCTAGGGCTAATGGGACCACTTGAGACTTGAGATTGGTATGTTGCATGGAGTCTTATATTCTTTAGGAAATGACAAAGAAGTCTCAGAATCTACTTGGGTACTTCACCAAGATGATCAGTGTTCGCAATTCATCACAGTGGTTATCGATGCACATGGCGATCATTTTATCCTGGGGGAGAAGCCAGTTCAAGGAATAAGTTAGGCCTTTTCATCTGGAAATGAATTCTAAGACTCTTTTGTTCTCTTGATTCTTGTAGTTCATGGGATCATTGACCATTGTCTTAGGCAGCATTGAAATGAACTAGAAGAGAAACTGTCACCGGAGGTCCTCCCAGCCTGTGATTGAGTTAGCTGTCTAGATAAATTAGCATATGAAGGTGTATCCCTACAGGGTTCATATGAAGTGCTTGACTTTTAATTCTTCTTGCTACTCTGTAGTTCCCATCATTTGGTCTCAATAAGAGGTGTAGTGATTTAGATGTTGTTCCAGGTCCCCCATGTCATTGAATACTAGGAATACGAGGTTTTTAGAAATTTGGGGGTGGTTGCACATTGCTTACCCAATCAAGGTAGGGTTTTTGCATCGGCTGTATCAAAGTGCGCTGCCCCTCTATGGCTTCATGTCAACCCATTATTGGCTCGATGGTGTTCAAGATCCCTTGATTCATATACTGCAGGGCTTGAGCATAGGATGGTGTGACATTGGAAAAAATAGGCTTGATGGTGCTGCAAGAATTTCGGGTGGATACCGACCTAGGGGTATCCTTGGTAGGTTTACCTGAATATTCATTGGTTTCCTTCCTAGTGGGGGAAAGTCTTGATGTCCTTACTGGACCGGTTTAAGTAGGTTTCTAGTCTCGGTACCAAATTGAGATATCCCCTGAGGTTGGATTCATTCACTAGGATGTGTACCTGTGGAAATGGTACCTCTTTTGGGAACACCTTCTGACGTTCTGTTGGGGAAATACATCCATAAAGTTAGCTCCCTAGACAAATATCAGCTTTAATTCTCTTGAACTCATCAATTTCTTCCCCCTGCATAGATAAACTTTCCTTGAGAGTGAGGTGCAGATTATCATGCGGAGTAGGAGGCAGGACATAGATGACATTGGATTTATTCTTCTCCTTGTTAGGGTTTCGTGAGGGGGGTAGTTTTGGATTACCTAATGGCCCCCCCAAATTTAGTACCGCTCTCTGGATTCGAGTATGCACACCATCCGGCATAGTGTGGGATGCCTCTGGGAAGGAATCATATTCCTTTTCATCTTCTACCTCTACGTTAGTTCAAGTGAGATCCGTGGGGTAGAAGTTTATCACGTTCAATGAGGCATACCACATTGGGGGTGGTGTAGCTAGTGAAAAATGATAGGAAGGATTTCTACATTCTTTTTTGGATTTTCACCTTCCATTATGCAGTATTCTTTGGGATTCATAGAGAAAATTGACCCGAAGGGATTCCTGATCCACCCTTGTTACATGCCTTTGTCTCGGAAGGGGAAAACCATCCTAAGGGGTGTATGGGTGAATCCTTTTTCTATCATTATTCCTAGATGGGAGAAGACAAACATTCATTATGCGTGGACTTGAGGTAAAAATTCAACCATCCATGGGGGCTGTGGTTGTTCAATTTCTTCCATTGATGCACTATGGCCTGGATTTTATGGTCTTACGGGGGCACATTGATTTAAAAATTCCCCCTTCCCTAAGGGCTGAGGTTGTTCCCTCATCTCGGTGGTATCTGCCTTTTCAATTTGACGTACTCACATGCAGGTATGAGATGAGTATGGTAATGGTCCTGCACAAATTCTATGGTGTTTTGAAGACATGAGAACGACTTTATAGTTGGCTTCCCCTATGTAAGAAGCATGTTGGATGTTCTTGGATTCTAGAATCAGAAACATTTCTATAGCTTGATCTCTTTGGTCCTAACGCTTTTGAGACTTACTATGGACCATTTTTTATTGAGTTTCCCATCTTTCCTAAGATGGGGTTTCACATGATTACTTCCTTAGGGTTATGACATTGGAAGATGTCATTTTTAGTGGGGTTTACTGGACGGTACAAGGGGTGAAGTGTAGAGATCCATGTCCTCCCCATCCCAGAATGTGAACTCTAGTCAGGGCATCACCAATGATGTGACACAACTTATGCAGTTCATGGAGGCAAGAAAGTTCAAGGTTTTTCTTTTTTCCTTTCTGGTTGTGATTGTTGTGCGTACAGAAGGGCTTCCAGGTCAATTAGATGGCGAAGCTCCCCTATCGTGTTGACATGGTCAGCATACCCTTCAAATGGTGGGAATTTTTCTTTCAGTTTACAAATATTTTCCCATATATTTAGGTAAATTTCATGTCTACATTCCCCAAAAAACTCTCCTAGTATGTATAAGTGAGAAGTGACCATAGGCCAATACATCAATATTATATTATCCTTAGGTAGTTGTCTTCTCACAAGCAACATATCCTGCTATTTTTCTTCTGATGGCTTCTCTATTTGATATGCCCAGCTTGAATTCTTCTTAATAATTTCATTCCCATAAACCAGGCTGGTGGGAGCCTTAGTGATATGAGAAAGGTGCATGGGTGGCTCATAAGATGAGTGCGGCACAGAGCCATCCTCCGGTTGAGAAAGGATATCAATCGTTACAGATGTAGTTCCTGATATATCTGACTACATCATTAGGAGAGCCTCAACATAAGGGGTCTTTCTCATGTTTGTTTCAGCAAGGGGAGGACCTTCTTTCCATTATGAATTTGGGTTTTGGGGAGGACCTTCAAAATTGGTGTTGCAACGGTGAGGGCTACTATTTCAACTTGACACCCGACCGTGAGAAATATTATTACAGCGTATACCCTGGGGAGGACCTTCAGGGTTGGCTACATTGAGGGTAATACCTTCTTGTTGCTTGATGTTGCTAAGGGGAGGAACATCTCATTGACTGCTATGATGGTGAGGACTACCATCAATGCATGATATCTAGTTTCATGGAAAATTTATGCAGTGCACATCATATGGAGGGCCTTTCGTATGAACTTCATGGTTGGGAGGACCTACTTGGTGCATGATGTTTCTATGGGGAGGGCCTTCACAGAAACTGCCATTGCGGGGAGGGCCTTCTCAATGACCCTCATTGTGAAGAGTTAGACCATCAAGACTTGATGTTCGACTACAGGAAGAAGCATATCATGTAGTTTATACTAGGGGGAGGACCATCAGGGTGGATGACAGAAATGGGAGGAGCTTCATGCTTTATAATCTTCGGATAGAGGGGAGGGCTACCCCAACACGCATCAGAAGATAGGCTCTCGTGATCTATCTATCATGACCCATGGTGTGAGCCTCTATGGGTTCTCTGGGGAGGACCTTCAGAGATGTTGGTAACGACATTGATGGGTGGTCCTTCAAAACTTCTTCTGTGACTTCAATAATTTGGTAATGTACTAAGAGGGTCTTGAGCCTTTATTGATAAATGTTTGAGGGAATAAAGAACCCCAAATTCATGCAGATCATGATCATGTATGTGATCTTCATTTTTTGGTTCCCTTTGGAACATTTCATTTTTGAGCGCTCTCTTGCAGGAAACCGAGACCGTCTTCTATTGGTAAGGACCTTTATATTTGGGTCCCTATTTTGTTGAGTCCCATGATGTCGGTGGGATACTCTAACAGACATCGTGAATTATGGAAAGGATATATGCTAGCCCGAAAGTAGCCACCATGTTGGACCGATATCCCCCAGTTGGAATGGGTATTTGTTCCCAATTTGGTTGTCCATGTATCGCATGATACAACCGTTGACCCTCCTAGATTGTATTAGGGATGCATAACTACTTTGTAGTGACTAAATCATTTCGTGAGTGAGTCATTATGTTTTAGGAAATCGGGTCCTGGTCCCAGATTCTCTCTTTTTCCTCTGATGCAATGATATCTTGGAATGTTTGGAGGATATGTTCTGGAATTGACATTTTATCTTCCATACTTTCCAAGATGTGCTGAGATACATCTTTGAATAGAATGGGTATGAAGGCCCATTCCAATATCAGAGTAGCGGTTTGTGCCTGCTCAGATCCCCCATGGGTTGCTAGTAGATATTGGTAGTTCTCCTATACCGGGAAAATGTAACCAGTTTTTCACTAGTTTCCTTTTCTGATTCCCACCATATCTGACTGGTGGGATTCATATTCATGTGCAGGAATTTACATCTACTCGCTTGCTACTATATTTTTCTCATAGACTTTGTATGCATGAATATGAATTTCAATTTTCTCAAATTATCTTATCACACTATTTGTATTATGAGCTTGATATGGATGAGAAGGTATTTGTGCCTGTGTATATCTAATTGATATCCAATTTGGATGGCAAGATTGAAATGTGTTAGCATGTATTTGTGCCCACGTGTAGCTGGTTACCACCCTATTTAGATGGTAGGCATGAAATGTGTCAGCATATATTTATGCCCATGTGTAGCTAGTTGTCGCCCTATTTGGATGGAAAGCTTGTTGTGTATCGGCAGAAATCTACATCTGCCTGTAGTTCTCAACTCTGTCTGCAAGGCAGTACCGACAAGTATTATTAGGAACAGGCATGTGATCGTATTTTTTTTACACTATTTCTATGGTGGGATTGAGGGGAGGGGGAAGAGTTTTATGTCTTCTGTTGAATGTCATCGTGTTAGTGCAGTAGAGTAGTTTCTCAAGAACCAGGGTGATAACATGTTCCTGTTATAAATTTTCCACCCTATGATGGAATCCCAAGGGGAATGGGTATCCTGGAGTTCAACAAGTTCCCTTGGCATAAGTTCCACTTCAGCTTGAGGATGCCTGGTCATCCAGTGTTGGTGATGACGCTCTGTGGTAGGGTCTTGTGAGTAGGACCCTTGTGCAGTTGATATGAAGTTTTCATCATCGACTTGATCTGACTCCCTAAAAAAAGGGAGGTACGTTTTGTCACATTCCACCGACAGGCTCTGAAAATGATTTGAGATGACAATTAGTGCCACCTTATGCTGGGGTGTTGATCATGGTTGAAGAGGTGGCTGGTGAGTCTTCGTAGACTAGAGGGCCTTCCTCGTGGCCTCCATTATGGTTAGAGTACTATTTCGGTGGTATTATTTGATCAGTGTGTTGGATAGCCAGCGTTGAAGATGTTGGGTATGAAAGGGGGTCCTTCTCTTTGTTGTGGCCCCGACTGCCTGCATGATCATTGATGGATGTTTATACATTGGTCGTTGGGATGTAATTGGATTGAAGGATGCTCTGTGGGAACATGCAATATACATATATGACATACATACCACAAAACCCCGTCAAAGTATCATTTCTTCAAGCATATTCAAATATAACGATTCATCTTGGCCCCCTTCAGTATTTTTTTTGTTGTGGGGAGAAGGGGCTTATGTGGGGTATGATCACCACCATGGTTAAGGATTCATTTATAGTACACTATTTTTGTTCCACCTCTGAGGTGGCGAGTTTTGGCATGTACAGGGGTGAAAAGAATGGTCTGACATGCAATATGCATTTGAGTCTATTAACATTGGGATAAAACCACCACCTTGGTTAAGGATTCACATCGTGTTCACCTTTTTTGTTCTACCTCTGATGTGGCATGTTTGGGGCTATGAGGAAATGATTCTATGAGAATCGTCACCTGCCTCTTTTCATTGAGATAGGTTCTCATAAAATTCATCATTTCTTTTGTTCTGACCCATTCTGCATCATTATCCTTTAAAAAAGTGTTTCATAAACCCTGTGGGGGGAGGATAGTTCACCCCTTTCATATTGTGAAGTAGATCCCACATCCAGATAGTCCTAACAGGTGATTTCATGGGGTTAAGAACTCATGCAATTGGTCCTCCCCGGATATAACATCCTCTTATGGTCTCCAACAGGTTTATTCGTGGATCCAGAAACACCCAACGACCCTGGTATCCATGATACATGGACCTTCATTCCAATGGAAATTTATTCTTGGACGATGATTTGGCCAATGACACATAAGGACTCTTCGGGTCGAGAGGATAGAAACTGAGGCTCACCGCACTCTTGGGGGGGCACTATTTCCTGTTCCAATACTCTCTTATATATTTATGTCATGTTCATTTGTTTATTAATCCTTGGTTCATTCCCGAAGACTGTGTCCATGGCCTACATATGGTTTGCTGGATCGTCGTAAGCACATATGGATTTTATGCTAAGGAGGTGATGTTCACATGATCCATACAATAAGGCACTCTAGAGTTTATCATATTCTATGTTGCGGAAGGTGACTTGATGTTGGGATTGAACCCATAAGATGGGTTTTATATGTATCCTCGAGAGAAGAATCCGAACACATGTAGTTCAAATTTGTTGGGGCTTACGCATGGACACTACCCATTTGTGGGGCATTATAGGTTAACCCTTTTGGATGATCACCCTCTTGAGATCAGGACATCAAGTAGGCATCTTATGTATCCTAGTTTGATCAAGAATATGAGTACTCATCGTTCAGAATTACTGGGGATTAAGCAAATAAGCAACCCATTTATAGGGTTATGGAGGGGTGAACCCTTTTAGAAGGGCACCGTTTTGATATCGAGCCTTCAAGTAGGTGTCATATGTATCCTGGTTTGATCAGGAATCAGAGTTCTCATAGATTAGAATTGTAGGGGATTACACAAAGAAGCTTCACATTTAGGGGTTCATGGTTGGGTGAACCCATGTGTAAGGGTACCCTTTTGAGATTGGGCCTTCGAGTAGGCATCCTATATATCCTGGATTGATCAAGAATCTTTGTTCTCAATTTTTATAAACTTTATGTATGTTGTAATCATCACAAACCTCTATGACCATGTGATTCATGCTCTGTCTGAGAAACAATAGGATATGACATATCCAACCAACCACATGATTTCTATCCTACTAGTGGGAGAAGGAAATCCTTAGGATGATGAGGCCTGAATGATGGTGGGTGACCTCATAGAGCGATGATCCATTCAATGTGAAATGACATTAAAGTCATGTAACTCGACCTCAAAATATTTGGGACTTATCTCAATGGGAGTTCCATGTAACGTATTCTGGGAAGGGGAGGAGTTTTGTGCACATAAAAGGGGGGAGAGAACATAACCCCTTTGACTAATCACCATTCTTATTGAATGGAAAATCAGGCGATCACCCTTAATCCCATGAATGGGGAGGTTCACGTTGGCATCCCAAGGTTGGAATCTGGGATACCATGGGAATATATACCGACATACATCTCTAGAGCATGTACTGTTGGGGGGAGAGCCTTCGTGATTCAGCATACCATGGGTATGTAGACTCAAAGGGGAGAAATGATGCACCCAATGGTCTGATCATACAGGTCTAGTGGATTTGGGGGAGGCTTTTCCATGATATAGGGGGACTGGTTCATAGAGGGATTATAGAGGACTTGACGATAATGGAGTGGAGATATTGGAATTGGAAGAAAGAATACATGAAAACACCCCATTATGCGTATTTTTTGCTTATGCGGGATGGGGGAAGCTCCCCATACCATAGTGGTATGCGGGGAGAGGGACCATCCACGTATCGAAGCGGTACGTAGGCATGGGTATGGACCACTGCTCACCAAATTGGAACATGGTCCTAGATATGGTCTGTCACGCCGCTTGGGGTTACATCCACGTATAGATGTAGTATGAGACACTGGGTTAAATCCACGTAGTAATACGCTACACAGAACACCATATTGATGGAGGGTCTGGGAGACTATAGGTTGCGTGGAGTTCATCCATGTGAAATATGTGGTTCACAGTTTCACCATTTAGGTTCTTAGTTCTCTTATTATTATTATGTTCCCCCGTTTTCTGGTTCACGACAAGCTATACCTGCATGGAGTGTGATCGGAAATTCTAGATTCACCACTAGTTCAAGAATGAAGCCAGAATCTTCTCCGAGATCTTTCTTCTAACCATTGGGTCCCTGTTTTCACTGAGGGTGGGATAACCAATGCTCCCGATAGTCAATCTTACAGAGGGCTGAGTTCCGCTCAATCGCTCAGGTTGGGTATATCAGTCTTTGTTTCGAAACTCTCAACAGTTCCGTATCCAACGATCTGTGGACCTTCTTTCCAAAGGCAGGCCTTCGCTGGGCAATTCGGCCAGCAATGCTTAAGAACTCACATTGGTCGAGAGGATGGGAAGTCAGGCTCATCGCACCCTTTTGGGGGGAATTATTGCCTGTTCTGGGACGCTCTTATAGATTTAAGATGTATTCATATGCTCACGAATCTTTGTTTTATCCCCAAGAATAGTATCCACGGATTACCCCTTAGTTGGAAATGATCAACTGCACGTAGGGATGTAGAGTCATTGAGGCCTGAAGTTTATCATCCCTCATTGTGATTAATCACTCCGAGGAGTTTGGACTCATTGAGATGGCACGAGTTTGAATCCTCATAACTGGGAGCTCTAAAGTTTATTGTCATCCAGGGGGGACAAATAATGACTTGAGCATTTGGATCGAACCCGTGATACGAGTTTCCTACATATCCTCATGAGAGGAATCAGAATCCACGTAGTTCGGTTCCACTTGATGAGACACATCACTTTTTATGTTCGTGCGACAAGGACTCAACCGTACAGTTTAACATCTTTTGGCAAGAACACCCAGGCGAGAGATGCCCAGTCAAAGTTGGTGCGGGACTTACACCGAAGCAGCCCAAAATACCTAAGAAAAGCGATTTCCTGGTCTTAGATATGGTCATGCTGGGGTCATGAGGACATGGTCTGAAATTGACGGATGTGTATCAGACCTAGATACTAGTCTTGCACCTCAGGGAGGTTTCCTACGTATCCTGGTTGGTTGGGGATGAATTTCTACGTAGTTCTGGGAGATTAGGGCTAACATGTGAGAGTTTCATGTTGTTGGGATTGAACCTCGGGGAGGCGTCCTATGTACCCTGTTTAGGAAACAGGTATCAAAACCCATGTAGATCGTTTTGATGGTAATGATTGGGAATTTCACATGGTTAGTGGCCTGAATTGGGATTGAACTTCGGGGAGGCTTCTACGTACCCTGCTTAGGAGACAGGGATCAAAACCCGCGTAGTTCGTTCAATCGCTTCCATTGTGAGGATGTCGCGGCCATCACAAATCTCTAAGCCCGCGTGAGTCATGCTCGGTGTGAGAAACAAGAGAATGTGACAGACTTGGTAGCAGCGCACTTTTTCCTCCTCAGGGGAAGGTCGCCGGAATCGCAAGACTTTCCTTCTTCCCAATTTTGGAGGAAGGTAGAGGTCATGCCGACATGACCGTGGGTGAACCGGGGGAGCAATGAACCATCCTGGAATGGAGGGGAAGGCCATTGGCTTCCGGCAAGGATGGTAGAGGGGCTTACTCCAGGAGGGATGCCCAGCCATTCCCAGGAGAGGGGAGAAGCACTCACCACTGGCACTCATCAAATGGAAATTCAAGTGGGATCCATTGATCCAGGTAAGCGGAGAGGCACAAAGGGGACTCCCAGGCTCGGACCCTACACTATCGTGTGAATGTGAACCCAGGAATGCTTTGAGAATCCTCTCAAGGTTCAGGGAACCCCCTTTCCCCTCACCTACCATGGGTATGTGAACTCAAAGTGGCATGTTGAAGCACCTGAAGCATTCATCATATGGGTCTGGTGGCTTCGGTATAGGCCTTGGCTCGGGGCTAGTGAATAGGCCAGAGAAGGGATTATGGAGGATCGGACCGGATTGGAAGGGTTTTATCTGGCTCATGGAATGGAAACACTAAAGGATTTGGTGGGCCACATGGGTGCATGATGAGTGGAACCCTTCACGTAGGTGGGTGCTACACGGCTGGATAGGTCGTCCGCGTACCAGGGAGGTATGCAGACTGATGGGCATCCCGCGTACCAAGTATGTACGCGGCTTTGGGTTCGGCCTGCATACCAAGTTGGTACGTGGCGCTGGAGTCCGTGCGAGTAGAGGAGGTCAGGAGCGTCGTCGGTCGGGTGTTCACCGGTCAGGGCTTCGCCCGCATAGGAGGGTACTACATGGTGCATCAGATCTAAAAAAGAGGCATAAAATCCCTATTCCGTGGGGAGTACATCCGCGGAGGGTCCATGGCTCGCGGTTTTTATTTTATGTTCGTGGTTCACCAATTTTTATACTTTTTTGGTTCATTATCAACTCGTTTCTAGTTTTATACATGTTCTGGTTCGCAAATTGGAACTTCACTATTCGTGATATCCTAAGCTCCTTCCTCTGGAATCCTTCCTTCAGAAGTCGATCTCCAAACCCTCTCATCGATGGAGTCCGATCAATCGATCCCCCGATCTCCGAATCCCTCTACCTGAATTTGGTCGATCCACCTCTTCTCTCCCTCCATGTCCTTTTTTAGAGGAGGGAAAGATATGTATATGTGGTCATGCTGCACCTTTTGCGGAGGCTCATGACCCAAAACCCGGTTTACGGATGACTTGGTCAATCCGCAACTCGAGGGGGGCATTGAATTCACCTCACCTGCAAACTAAATCAGTTTGGGGGTGCTTTGAGGCCGCGAAGGGCTCCACCTCTGTTCCGCAAACAACAACACATGCGGTCTGGGCCAGTTGGCACATTTCGTGGCAGGGGCGGTTAGTGATGGTGGATCGGCCTGGTGTCCGTCCTACTTCACACCCACAGAGGGGTTCCTGCCTCCGTTTCACGAATCACGCTGGTCTGCGGAGGGGGCGGCTCGCTGAACCAGCTGCGTACCACCAATGTTGGACCGGTACGCGGACCGATCGGTCCTTTGCCGATCTGGAGTATTCTCCATGTATTTGTCCAATCCTTTGAGTGAAATTGGGTAGAATCCTTTCTCAAATTTCTCAAATTAATGGGGATTCCCTTTTCTCCTTTGTAGATTTTTGAAGACTATATAAATGCCCCCCATTGGAATGGGGTATGATCGGAATGAAGAGGAGGCTATTCTGATGTAGAGTGGTCCTAAAACTCGGGTAGTATGCGGTATAGGAGTGTACCCAATGGGTATGGCTCAGCCATTGCTTAGGTCGCCCTTTTCGGGTTTTCAGCCTAACAGACTTTTCACCTCTTTTTGTGAGCGATTTAAAGTCCCATCGACAAGACTATCATTACTGATGTTTTAGGTCGAAAAAATTTGACCAGATGTGGTGGGGTGCGGGCCCTGATGAGGTTTGGTTGATTAAACGATGTCTCAATACCTTTCAGACGCATGTGGGGGGAACATGTTTTGATTTGAACAACATTCAGGGCATGTCACAGGGCATGGGAGCCATATTGGTGTGCATAGGTAGGAAAAGCATCGCCTAAGGAAGACTTGCCTTTGTTAGACGGGCCAGGGGATATCAATGTTCAGAGCCGCTGAGGGCATGGTATGCATAGTCATGAAAAGGTGTCCTTACATCAATGACTATCCATTTTTGATGTCCTGAGGACATCATGGATGTCTGGATTATGGAAACCACCATGGGTGGCTTGGAGAATTATGAAAACCATCAGGGGTGGCTTAGAAAGGGTTTGTGACGTCTGAATGGTCTTGGGAACATAGTTATTAATCAGGAGTGTGGACGAAGGATCCCTGTCCTATGCATTTAGCTAGAGTGAAGGATGGTTGGATCTTGGCACAGTTGAAAGTCATGCAGCTGGGACATTTCTTAAAATGGAACGACTTCTCCTGGTTCTCGGTAATCTCGTCAGAGACGTTCCACCATATTTAAGCAGGGTTGTGAATGAGGTTGGTAAACTAAAACTCAGAGGGTTTATGAATCCCAGGATAGATATGGGGGCTCAGAGGCCAAGAGGCATACGGAGAGAAGAATTGCCTATGAAAATATTTCCTTTGTTAAAAAGGATAGGGGGGATCAATATGAAAAGATGCTAAGGGAAGGGTATGCATAGTCATGAAAAGGTGTCCTTAGTTAAATTATTTTATTTTCCTGATAGCCGGGAAACATCAGGAAAGTTGGGATTCGGGACCACTAGGGGTGTCTTACTAGAGTAGGGATTTTTCTGAGTAAAGAGTATGGTTTATGAAATGAGGTTTCCTGGATAGGGGAGAAACATTGAGGGTAAAATTCCCAGGAATGGGTAAATTCAACCCTTCTCACACTGGTGTGAGATGGTGGTTTGTGCAGGTTTGGCCCGTGCACTGAGGGATAAGGAAAAGCCTCCATTCCTGAATGAACACACTACTGGTTTGATTGTGCAGTTTAACGTCATGAGGTGAGGATGGCTTCCGTGCAGTTTAACATCATGCAGTGAGGAAATAGGGAATTATTATTATTTGATATTGTGCAGTTTATTGTCATGCACTAAGGACGTATGCATATTTTAAATTCCATGCAGTTTAGCATCATGCAGTGAGGATGGGGAGCATTTTTAAAGATAATGTGCAGTTTAACGTCGTGCAGTAGGGACAAGGGGGCATTTATATAGTTCGTAAAAATGCTTTTAGTTGGAGTCATTTCCCTAGATGTTTAAGGCTCGGTCCTTGTAACTTTATTCCAAGTGGAAAAGACATGCTCCATTCATTTTTAGCGTCATGCGGTAAGAACGTTATTACAAAGGTCACTCTTGATTAGAATGTAACTGGGCTCGAATATCTTGGCATGTTCAAGACCTGGAGAGGGATTTATGGTGTAAATCATGGTCCTGTAGCTTCTTGGATTAGGAGAAATGATATGGGGGCTCTGAGGCCGGTAAGCGTACGCAGCTAGGAAGGGTATCGCCTGAGGAAATCTTTCCTTTGGTAGACAGTCCAAGGGCTATCAATATGCAGAGCCGCTCAAATCATGGTATTCATAGTCATGAAAAGGTGTCCATGGGTTGATTAATTTTCACATATGATGGCCATGAATGATTATGATGATGCGTGATTATCCGGCGTGCGAAGTCTGTCATTTGGTAAGGAAATATCTGGACATGTCGGGGAAGTTCGTCCCTGGTTGCTGTTAAAGCTCGAGGAGTTCCCTACACTAATTTATCTTTCACATGGGGTGTACCTTTACTCCATGCAGTTTAATGTCGTGTGGTAAGGACCAAGTACTCTTTGTTTAATGGTCATAGAGTTTGGGCCATTGGGTGTATATTGCAACAATCACTCGGAGGTCAATTGAGTTAGGATGCTCTGGTATATTCTGATAAAGTGTGAGGGAATGAGGGTGTAAACTGTAACTCTAGGGTTTCCCGGATCAAGAAATATGGTGTGAGGCTCTGAGGTCGGTAAGCATACGGATATGGGAAGGGTATCGCCTGAGGAAATATTTCCTTTGGTAGACGGGCCAGGGGCGATCAATATGCAGAGCAACTGAGGGAATGGAATGAAAATTCATACAAAGGTGTCCACGGGTCGATGACTTTCCACATTAGATGGCCATGGATGATTATGAAAATCTGGGATTTCTCATAGCACATGGTTCATCATTTGGGGATAATGGTGTCCAAGCATACATGAAACATCTTCACCACAATTTCATGTTGAGTCAAAGTAGCATAACCCTTGATTGATGTTTGTAGATAAATATATTCATGTGAAACATGGGAGGATTCATTGGATAACTAGGAAGGGATACCTTGGAAACGTTTGGATGTGAGAGGGGAACGAACTTGTAAACCACTTCCCCATATATTTTTGGATCGAGAGATATGATATGGGGGCTCTGAGGCCGATAAGCATACAGATATAGGAAGAGTATCTCTTGAGGAATTCTTTCCTTTGGTATATTGGCCAGCGGATATCAATATGTAGATCCGCTGAGGTAATGGTATGCATAGTCATACAAAGGTGTCCATGGGTCTATAAAATTCTACTTCTGATGGCCATGGTTGGTTATGAAGATCCTCAATTATCTGGGTCGCGGAGTATGATGTATGGAGAGAATTCATCCAAATGTGCAAAGAGTATTGCCATCCGATTTCACTGTATATCTTGGGTGGGTCACGACGAAGTCTGTGTAGTTTTAACGTCATGCGGTTAGAAGGAAGTCTGTGCAGTTTTAACGTTGTGCGGTGAGGACGATGTTCGTGCAGTTTTAACGTCGTGCGGTGAGGAAAAAGGAGAACTGACATGAAAAGGGGATTTCGTGCAGTTTAACATCATGCGGTAAGGACGAGGGGTATACATACCTATGTTTTCTTTTATCAGCAGTTGAGCTAGGAGATAAGATCCCGGTGTCGCTACATATCCTGCGAGGGCAGAAATCAAGCCACACATATTTCTTTTGGGGAATATACCCCATGCAGGTCTGGTCCGTACGGGGGAAAGGGCCAACTTTTTTTTCCTTATCCGTGCAATTTAACATCATGAGTTAGGGATGAGGAATACACCCCATGTAGGTCTGGTCCTTACATGGGGGAAAGGGGGTATTTTTACCTTCATTTGGGGTGGTTGGCCTAGGGTGTGGAATTCTGGCATCACTACGTATCCTGCGAGGGAAGGAATCAAGTCGTACGTAGTTCTTTTGAGGAAAATACACCCCGTGTAGTTCTGGTCTATACACTGGGAAAAAGGGCATTTTTAATATTCATTCAGGGGTGGTTGGGCCAGGATGGGGGACCCTGGCGTCTCTATGTATCCTTTAAAGGCAGGAATAAATCCATACTTAGTTCTCTGAAAGAGGTACTTCCCGTGCAGGATTGGTCCGTACATGGGGGAAGAGGGAATTTTTTATTTCATTTGGCAGTGGCTTGGCTAGGATGTGGGATCTTGGCATCTCTACGTATCCTAAAAGGGCAGGAATCAAGTTGCACGTAGTTCTCTGAAAGGGATACACCTCATGCATGGTTGGTTCATACACGGGGGAAAAAGGGCACTTTTAACTTTATTTGGGGATGGCTGGGCCAGGATACAAAGTCTTGGCATTTCTACGTATTCAGCAAGGGTAGGAATCAAGCCATACGTAGTTCTATGAAATCCATGTAGTTTAACGTCGTTCGGTAAGGATGAAATACTCTTAGTTTAGGGTCATAGAGTTTGGACCCTTGGGGATTGGCAGTTTAACATTCTGCAGCTCGGAGGATTACTGCTTTTGGTTATACGAAATACCTTTTCAGAAATATCGCATTCATAGGAGCGGTAGTGAACAACCCGTCCAACGAGATCAGAGAATATGCTCTGTTGGAGTAGACCTTGTGTATAACATATGTTCCCTCCCACTTTGGCTCTAGATTTTGAGGTTTCTTTCCGGGTATCATTGGGGTCCCAAGGACCAACACCAATTCTCATTCCAAGAAAGACCAAAGATGAACATTTTTATTGACGGTTCGTGCGATCCGGTTCTGATATACTTCCAGATGGTGCAAAGTGTGCATCCGCTTCTCATCCAGCTATTTCAATTCACCTAGCCATTTTTTCTAATTGATCATCATTGTAAAACTGATCAAAAATGGAAACACATAGTGAGGGAAATTGGAGCTCAATGGGCGGGACCGCTTCTGTTTCATATACTAATGAGTACGGAGTAGCCCAATTAGTGGTGCGAATTGTGGTTTAATAAGCCCACAATGCAAGAAAGATTTTATCCTGCCAGGATTTCTTGTCTTTGTCCACCATTTTCTATAGAATGTTGGATAGGGTCTTATTTAAATCCTCTATCTATTTTTTGGTCATTTCATGGTAGCGGGATGAGTGGTTAGCCTTGATACCATATTCTTGGAACAATTTCTCCAATTTAGTAGAGAAAAAGTTGGTGTCGTTATCCATCAGTATGGTATGAGGGACGCCAAATCTAGTGATGATATTGGCTTTTACAAAGCTTCCAATGTTTCCTACCCTGACTTCCTTAGGTGGTACAGCTTCTTCCCATTTGGAAAAGAAGTTAGTTGCAATGAGGATATACTTCAGTTGTTTGGTCGTGGTGGGAGGATATGGTCCCATGAAGTCCATTCCCCAGACGGAAAATGGCCAGGAGTACTTTGCCTTATGAAGTAACTCTGGGGGTTGGTGAATGAAGTTGGCATGAATTTGGTAGGAGTGTCATTTTGTGGTAATGTGCTTGCAATCTCATGTCGTGGTGGGCCAATAGTACCCAAGCCTTAAATCCTGATGGGAAATCTTAGACCCCAACTGATGTGCTCCACATACTCCGGCATGTACTTCATTTATGATAGCAACAGTTTCTTCTCCATCAATGCATATGAAGAGGACTCTGTCGAGGCCTCATTTGTAGATGACCTCTTGCTAACTCGTGCCACCATATAGGACAAAGTTGATTGCCCTTCTCCGTATTTTATCTCGTTTTGCCCTGTCTTTTGGAAGTTATCCCTTTTAATGGTAGTTTGCAATGGGGTTCATCCAACCGGTGGCAGGAGTATATGGCTCAGGGATAGGACTGACTTCATTGATTTCATATGTCTTAGTCTGAACAAACGACAAGACTATTCGACGATGAGCAATACTAATAATTGTTTCATCCCAATCTGGGTTAACTAGGGTTGTGGCCGCATTAGCTAATTCATCGGCCTAGTTATTCTGAGACTAGGGAAAATATGTCGATGTTGGTTCTGTGGAGAATTCTTCCATTAGCCCTCGGACATGGTCAAACAGGGGAATCAGCTCCTCCTTTTTAATAGAATAGTCACCATTGACTTGCTTGATGACCAGTTCCGAGTCACCTTTTACCTTAAGGTGTTGTACTTGTGCCTAGAGTGAGAGCTCCAGGCCTGTAATGAGGGCTTGATACTCCGCCTCATTGATCATACATCCTTCTGACAGGAGGAAGGAATATGTCAAGACTTCCTTTTATGGGGACATGATTAGATCCCCAAACCCACATTGTTAAATATTTTGATCCTCCACCCTCTTCCCTGTTGGGCTTCGGGATGCACCGTTGAAGTACATTTCCCATGTTGGGAAGACCTCTTGAACCTAGAAGATGTCTTCATCAGGTAGCTCAACGTCCGGTGCGGTTTTCCTTGACGAGGGGTGCTCTTCCAAAAAATCTGATAATTCCTTGCCTTTGATGGCTTTCTGAGGCATAAACCGGATGTCAAACTGTTGCAGGATGACTGCCCATCGAGATAGGCGCCTAGTCAGCATCGGGAGGCTGAGGATATACTTGAGCAGATTACTACGCGAGACCAAATGGACTTCATGATGCTGCAGATAATGTCGGAATTTTGGAACTACTAAGACCAAGGAAAAACAACACTTCTCGATGTTTGAGTATCGAGTTTCAGCGTCGATCATGATTCTACTGAGGTAATAGAGACTGTTTTCACTATCAGCATCATTTTTCTGTGTGAGGAAGGCTCCCAGTGACCACTCTAGGGTTGTCACATATAGGATAAGAGGTCTTCCTTCAACTGGGGGAGTGAGCACCGATGGGATTAAGAGGTACTTCTTTAGGATTTTGAATGCCTCTTGGAAATCACTTGTCCATCAGTACGTAACCCCCTTTTTCATTAACCTGATGAAGGGCAAACATTTACCCGCCATGTTGGCTATGAACTTCCTAATGTAGGCCAGGTGTCCTTGGAATCCTCTCAACTCAGTGAGATTGTGGGGAGGTGGTAAAACAAGGATAGAATTTGTAATTTAAGGGTCGAATTCAATTCCACAATGGCGTACGACGAAGCCAATGAATTTCCCTGTGGTAACCCCTAAGGTGAATTTCAAGGGGTTCATATTCAAGCTATCTTGTCGAAGTTTGTTGAAGACGATTTCAAGGTCTGATAGGTGATCTGAGTGCTATATTCATTTAACCACCAAGTCATTCATTTATCATTCAACAAATCTCCCTAGGAATGGTTTAATGATACGATGCATGGTGTGTTGATATATGGTGCCAGTGTTCTTGAGACCAATGGTCATGACCCTGTAACAGAGTACTCCATGAGAGGCCCTGAAGGTAGTGGCTTCTTCATCTTCTCGGTCCATCCTGATATGATTATACCCATAATAACCATCCATGAAGGAGAGAGCCTCATACCCGGCCATTGCGTCGATTAATAACTCGGTGATCGGGACTGAGATATCATCTTTCGGGAAATGCCGATTAAAATCTCTGAATTCGATCCAGACACAGATTTTTCCATTCTTTTTATTGAAGGGGACAATGTTGGCTAGCCAGATGGGGTATTGGACCTCCCGAATGAATCCTGTTTTAATAATCTTATTGACATCATCCACTATTTTGGCAACATGTGTGGGGTGTGTCCATCTAGATGCTTTTTTATAGCCCCAGTGGTCTTCTAGAAGACCTAAGTGGTGCATCGCCACTTCGGGATTGAGTCCTAGAATTTTTGTGTAATTCCAAGAAAAAAACATCTCTATGTTTCCTCAGGAAAGAGGTATATACCTCGTGCTCCTCAGGAGACATGGTTGTACTAATGAGAGTGGTCCTCAAGTCTTTCTCAGTACCCAGGTTTATTTCCCTGAGCTCGTCCACAGTGGTGGAGATACCTTTCTCAAATGACGGAGGTGCATCCCAAAGATCTTCCTCCTCTTCTTCCCCCACATTCTCATCTTTTTTATCCGACGGGGGGAGAGTTCATGGAACAAGCTCTTGGGAGTCTAGAGGCGAGTCATTTTGGGCATACTCACACAAGTATTCTCCCACAAATTGAGGGTTAGCGGTCTTTTCGGCACTACTATGCTCGAGCATCATGGCTAAAGTCAGGAGGATAGGTCAGTATGTGTCCGGACTTGAACTCCTACTCTCAACATGGTTGATGGGCAGTAAGTATTCTTTGTCGAGATACTTGAGGGGGTTATCAGGAAGCATTTCCATGCCATTTGGAGCGAAGATCCAGTTGATACCATCGATCGAAGGCTTCTTCTTCTTTTTCTCATAAAACTCGTCGTCAATGTAGTGTGACTCGGAGAGCTCGAAAGGGGTCGTGCCAGCGTTCAATGTTCCACCTTGTCCATTGATGAAATAATTAATACATTGGTGGTAGGATGAAGGAGTGGCCATATGCTTATGGAGCCATGACCTTCCTAGCAGGGTATTGAATGTTGTGTTCTGCCGGACCACCAGAAATTCCGAGTAGGCCACAAGGTATCCAAAATGGGTGTTTAATTTGATTTTTCCAATTGGATTCTGCTCACTCTTTTTGTAACCCAACAGAGTTGTGGCTGAGGTTATTAGATCATCCTCACTATAGCCCAACTTACGAAGTGTCCATAGGGGAAGGAGGTTAACTCCAGAGCCGTTGTCAATAAAGACTTTACAGATCTCAACATAATTTAACGTACAGGACACATATATTGGTTTGATGTGCCCTTGCATGATGGAATCTTCATCCTGATTGGTGAAGGAAATCACTGCATTGCATTCATCATGGCCAGTCTCCGTCCGGTAAATCTCGGTGGTGGAAACCTCATATTGAAACTCTTGGGGGCTAAGCAAGGCTTCTATAAGTGCCTCCCTGAGATCTGCTGACAAACTCAGGGCAGCCAGGATTGACAGTTTGGCTGGTACCGATGGTAGCTGCTTAAGGATATTATATTTCTACTCCAGCGGCCGACGAATCTCCGTTGGCGAGAGAGTTTTAGCAGGAAATTTGAGAGCTGGATTATGTGACGAGGAGGGACCGGTCGTGGGGTCAGATGTTGACAGTTTTCTCATGTTATGGGGACTCAGCCTATCTGGTATTTTTGTGCGCACTAGGTGGTTGGACCCTTGTTCCTCCTCTGATGAGTACCGCAGAATAATGGGGCCAAAGTGGCTGCTGGTGGAGGTGGAGGGATATTATTTCTCCTGCTGAGTCTGTTGAAGGGCTCTCCCATGGTTTTCCACGATATTAACGGTTTGGACCGGGGTAAAACCATAGGTCTTGTTTCGGCTGTGACTGTGCCTCCCCTGGTATCCCCTACTTATGCAATTCCTTATCCCGGCCCCTTGTGTTCAGAACTCAGGTTCGTAACCATACCCTTCATCTGGGAATGATTCCATTATATGGACGACGTTGATGGAACCAAATATTAGCTCCTCGTCCTGTGACAGGTCAACCCGGTCGGTTGTCCCTGATGGTGCTCATGGCTCCAAGTTTGAGGGCATAAAATCTGACATTGTCGGGGCTAACATCAGCCTCATTTCAGACTGATCCTCTTGCACTTGTCTCCTCCTTTTTTTGATTACGCTTGGATGACCGGTTTGGGGAGGGTTGTGAGGCCGATATTGTCGACTGTGCCGAATTAGGGGCTATTAGCGGCAACACTGACTATTGTAGTTGAGCTTGAAGAAGGCCCTGAGCTCTATTGGAAGCCTTTTAAGTCATCCAGTAATCAAATTTCTACCCCTTCTTGCTGGTGACTTCCTACCACCCCTCCCCTTTTTTGGAGTCGGTGGTAGAAATATACGTCACATGTGTTGGGGTTGGTCCCAGGTCAACCTTCCTGGAGTCTACCATCCTTTGCAGGAGGTCTTTGAAGACGATGCAATCCTGGATATTGTGACCCAAAATTCGATGGTAGGGACAGTAATCCGGTCTGTCATCAAGGCTGACTTCTTCGGGCTTCCATGGCTCTGGGAGGTGGAGAAAATTTGAATTCATGGAGGCAACGAAGTAGTCATGGAATTGGTCCTATTGGAACGAGTATACTTTGTGTCTTTGTTCCTCGAACTCATTCTACTTCAATCCTCTCTGATCATCCTACTTGGGCAGAGGCGGCTGCTGATATACAGGGGGACCTTGACGATTTAGTGGAGGGATAGGCGGTGGAGAAGGTGGAGGAGCTGGCTTGAGCGTGACAGAGGATGCTTCAGGTCTAACTTCTCTCTTTTCAAGAGCTTGTGAGGCTATTCGGGACTTCAGATTAGTCCGCTGCAGAGAGTCTTCAATTCTCAGGGCAATGGAAAAGAGATTGCGGAAGCCAGTGGTGCACTCCACTTGTATGAGTGGTGTTTACAGCTCATATCAAATGTTATCTATTCATATTTCAAGCATATCATCTTGGGGAATTGACCTGTTCAGGGATTAGGTCAGACCCTTCCATCTGGTGATGAAATTCGAGACCCTCTTGCTCTCCCTCTGTTTGCAGTTCATAAGGTCACTGACCGTTGTTTTGGGTAGTGTTGAGCTGAAGTGGAATAGTAACTACTACCGAAGGTCTTCCCAGCATTTTATTGACTGAGCAGGCAGACTCATATACCAGACAAAGGCATATCCTAGTAAGGTCTGCACAAAGCATCTGAGTTTCACTACTTCTTGTTGTTCCGGAGTTCCCATCATAGGGTCTCAATAAGACACGTAGTGCATCAAATACTGTTCTAGATTGCCAGATCCATTGAAAATTGGGAATACAGGGCTTCCAAAATTGTGTGGAGGAGGCGTGTTGCTCACCCAATCTTGGTAGGGCTTTCACTCTGGCTGTAACAGAGCGTTTTGACCTTCCATTGCTTCCAATCGAGCTGTCAGTGCCTCGATGGTGTTGGAAAGACCCTGGATTACATTCTATTGGGCCCAGTATTGGGCAGGTGTAGCCTGAGGCATTGCTTGAGGATCCGGCTCGGCCGGCACCAAGGGTGTATATGCCGTTTGTGACACCTTCAGAGGGTTCAGACGTACTCACTCCGGTTGCTTCCTGAGTGGAGGTCAGTCTTGGTATTCATCTGAATCCACGTTCAAGTAGTTGGATGGGTTGGGCACCGCATTGGGAAGGGGCCTTGACCGCGCATCATTTTCCCAGGAAAACCATGGTCTTTGAGGTGCACATGCTGGGAGTTAAAGGTATGGATCTTCTTGGTAAGCGCTTTCAATAATACAGTTCCTCTAGAGTAGCTCGGCGTTAAGCCGCCTCAATTATTTCATTTCCTCTTCCTGTCAAGCTAATCTCTCTTTGAGCATAAGTGGCTCGTTTTTATTGAGAGAAAGAGGCGGGTTAAGGGTAACTGGTCATTTGTCCTTATCCTTGTTGGAAGCTCACTGGGTAAGCAGAGGAGGGTTAGTTGGAGAGGTGGCCATATTTAGGGTGGCTCTTTGGTTTCGGGTGTGCACACCTGATGGTTTGTTGTGAATCGCAGCCTGAAAAAAACCTTTGTCCCCCGATCCATCCATATTTTCATCATCTTCGGTGTCACCCATGGGGTTAAACTCTATAGAATTGATGGATTCATATCGCGGGGTGGAGGAGATTTCATCTTCCAAATATGAAGAAGATCTCCCATGCCTTTTACTGGTCTTCCCCTTCCTGTCCTGGGATTTCTTTCGGACTCTTTGACGAAGGGTGACATGGAGAGTTCTTTGATGAGACCTTACGGTAAGCCTCCCTCTTGAAGGGGATGATGATTCAAAGGAAAAGAGAGGGCAGGAACCTCCTCTTCTGACTATCCTCCCCAGATAAGAGAATACTGATTCTCGTAGGGGAGGTTTTTGTGGAGGAGTTAAAAATTCCCCCAGCCCTGAGGGACGGGGTTGGCTCCATTACTTGTATGTTGAGTCTCTTTCCGTTTTTATTGGTCTTATGGGGGATTTGTTGTCAAAATTCCCCAATCCCTATAGGCTGGGGTTGACCCTGGATTGCAGTAGTGGCTGCTGCTATCGATACCTTCCTGATCTTGTGTGCCCCCATTCGGGGGTGAACTGAATTTGATGACGAGTTTAGATGTGAATCAATCCCCTCTAGGGAGGCAATCAATGACTACTTATTGGCCTCTCTAAGGCGAGAGGCATGTTGTATGCTTTTGGTGGCCTAATTCAGGAGTTCATGAATGACTTGTTCCCGTTAGGCCTGACACTTTTGGGAATTACATAAGCCCTATGTTTGTTGGGTGTGTTGCCTTTCCTGAACTGGTACCCCACTCAATTGTTGTCTAGATGTGATGAATTTGTAAGACATTATATCGAACGGGTTTTTCTGGGTGGGGAGTGGAGTGAAATGTAGAGCTCCATGTTCTCCCCATCCTCTAATATGGACTCCTGTCGGGGCATCACCAATGAGGCGGCGCAACTGGTGCAGTGCACAGAGGAATTCTAACTCAAGGTTTCCTTTACACCTCTCAGGTCAATGTTTCCACGCCAAAGGAAGAGCGTCCAGGTCGATGTGACTCAGGAGGTCTCCTATTGTCTTGACATAGTCTACATACCCATTGTAGGGCAGGAATCTTGATTTCAGCCAGTAGAGGGTTTTCCATATATTTGTGCGGATGTCATGCACACATTCTTCTGGCAAATTTCTGGGAATGTCGAATTGAGAGGTGGTCGTGGGCCAAAACATAACTGGTACATCATCTCTGGCCAATCGTTTCCTCAGGAGCAATATGTCGGCATTCTCCTCCGCTAGTTATTCCTCAACCTAGTCACCCCAACTGAGACGCTCACCGATATTGTGGTTGGAGGTAGTGGGGCCGGTAGGTATTGAATTATCATGTGGGTGATTTCAAGGTGGTTCAGAAGATGAATGTGGCCCCGGACCATCTCCTGATTGAAGATGGTTGTCGTTGGAGAATTTATAGGAATCTGACATGCTTGATCCCGTACTTCTGAGTGCCTCGAAATATGATGTATTTTCTGTTCTTGATTCGGCAGAGGGAGGACTTTTCTGTCGATACGATATGTCACTGTGGGGAGGACCTTTACAATGTCGTCCACAATGGCGAGGACTACTATTACATCTGTCATAGGGAGAATTTCTGTGGGGTACACCCTGGTGCGGGTCTTTAGAATGTACCACAATGAGGGGAGGGTCATCTCATTGTTTGAGGTATCTATGGGGAGGACCTACGTTATTAGAGTGGTGATGACTACCGTCGTGATCTGAGGCCTGGCTGTGCGGAGTGTCGTTGCAACGTAACCCCTGGGGGGGGACCTTAAGGGCAGGCCACGACAAGGGGAGGGCCTTCTTGTCATGATGATACGTCACTGTGGGGAGGGCCTCTGTAGTTACGACTATGATAGCGAGGCCTACTATCATAATCTGTGGTCCCACTACACGGAGAGTGTTTGCAGTGTATACCCTGGGGAGGACCTTCAGGGTGGACCGCAGCAAGTGGAGGGCCTTCTTGCTGCTCGATCTTCTAGTCATGCGGAGGGATTCCGTGACTCTCATCAAAATAGAAGCTCTCATTATCGATCATTATATACCAGTGGGGGATACCCTGTGGGATCTCTCGGGAGGACCTTCAGAGCTGCTGGTAGCGACATTGCGGGGAGGAGCTTCAAAAATTCTACTACTACTCCCATATTATGGTAATGGGTGGAAAGTTTTTTGATCCTTCAATATGTTCTTAGCATCCTTGGGAACCCCATCTTCCAGAAGAGTGGAGTCATGAACCCGCTCTTTATATTCAGACTACTTTCAGCACCTTTAGGGCACTTTCTTGCAGGCATAGGAGACCGTCTGCTGTTGATAATGGCCTTCACCTTTGGGTCCCTTTCTAATTAGGTCCCAGGATGCTTCCGAAATATGCCTACGAACATATTGAATTTTAGCAGGGATATATGCCTGCTCTGGAGCATCCACCGTGATTGAAGGGTGTCCCCTAGTTGGAACGAGTGAAGTTACTCGATCCAATTGCCCTTTTATCGCAGAATATGGCTGACGACCCTCCTGGACGGAAGCAAGGATGCAGATCTACTTCAAGGTGGCTATCTCGTCTCTTAGATGTGTCACCTCAATTGGGGAGACGGGCTCACGGGCCCGAGTCCCTACTATTGCCACTGATTCAACTACATTCTTTCAAGTCTAAAAGATATGATCTGGTATCGATACCTACTCCTCCATCATATACAGGATATGCAGAGAGACATCTTTGGCTCGAATGGGTATGAAGGCCCATTCAGGTATCGGAGTAGGAATATCCTGCTCTGGTCCTCTGGTGGTTAGTGGGTATTGAATTTTTTTTGTGTTGGGTCAGGTGAACGAGTCTGCCCTTGTGCCAGGATATGCCGGTTTATCTCTCCGTTTGTTTCCACATCGGGATGGAAGACTTTACATCCATCCTCAGGAAGCTGGCCTTGCATATGTTGGTTCCCCACCATATCAAGTCGGTGGACATTGTTGACAGGGAGACGTTCCCGCATATTAATTTCCACCACATCTAGATGATGGGCTTTATTGATCGCCACCACATCGGGATGGTATGCGTCAGGAGCATCTGCTTGGAACTGGTCCTGCAGGCGCTAGGTTGCCACCATGTTTGGTTGGTGGGATTCATGACCCTGGTAAGGGAGAGGTGCATGCCGGGTAGGTGCGGTCCTGTGTGAGTGACAGGATTGATGGAGCTCGGTGGGGATGCGTGCCTACTCGTATGATGCTGCCATTCCGGATGGCAGACTTTGGAGGAGCAGACAGGTGTATGTGTCTGCTCGCAATATGTCTTCGTGAATGGGCAGCGGAGCTCCTCCTTAGGGACAAGGGTGATGATCGGTCCCTGGTTGTACATTTTCCTCCTTCATCAGGAGGTCTGAGGGGTCGGAACTCAGGGAGCATGGGCTTGGATCCTTGGGGAGACATCCTCCTTAGCTTGAGAATATTGACTCGCGGCGTAACCGCGACGACGTCTTTCGGCGGGTGCCTTAGAGAGGAACCCTCGTTCAGTAGGGATGAAGTCCTCAGTGTCGAACTCATCAGATTCCCTAAGATAAGGGAGGTACGCATTGTCTCGTTCTAGGGATAGACTTTCGAAACGGTTTGAGAAGGAAACATGAGCCATTTGGATCTGCTTTCATGGCTGCTTCTGGGCAGGCGACCGACGGGTCTTGGCAGATTGGAGGGCGTTCATGGTTGCCTCCACCATCAGGAGAGTACTGTTCAAGAGGTACTCTCAGATCAACGCATCTGAGACCCAGTGTTGAAGATGCTAAGTAGGTGACAGGGTCCTTCATTGGTGAGGATGTCCAATCATTGCGTTGCTTGAAGTACGCGTCTGTGAGTTCCTTTGTGATTCCATTGGATCAAAGGGAGTTCTGATTGGTACCTGTAATATATTTTAACAAATACAAACAGAAAACCCATCAAAGCAACATCTCATGATCCCATGCATAATTAAGGGCCTTGCTTCACCCTCCTTGTGAGTATAAGTGGGCACAGAGTGGGTTTATGTTAAATCCTTCATGCTTGGTTTAGGATTCACGTCGGGTTCACCATTTTTGTTTTGACCGAGGGTGGGAAGACAGACGCACCCGATGGTCGATCATACGGAGGGCTGAGTTCCGCTCAATCGCTCAGGTTGGGTATATCAGTCTTCATTTAGAAATGCCCAACTATTTCATATCCAACAATCCATGGACCTGCTTTCCAAAGGCAGGCATTCACTGGGCAATTCGGCCAGCAATGCTTAAGAACTCACATTGGTCGAGAGGATGGGAAGTCGTGCTCATCACACCCTTTTGGGGCTAATTATTGCATTTTTCGGGACTCTCTTATAAATTTAAGACGTATTCATATGTTCACGAATTTTTGGTTTATCCCCAAGCATAGTATCCACGGATTACCCCTTAGTTAGTAATGATCAATGACACGTAGGGATGCAGAGTAATTTAGGCCCGAGGATTACCATCCCTCATTGGGATTAATGACTCCGAGGAGTTTGGACTCATTGAGACGGCATGGGTTTGAAGCCTCATAACTGGGTGCTCTGGAGTTTATTTTCATCCATGGGGGACAGATAATGACTTCAGCGTTTGGATCGAACCTGTGATATGGTCTTCCTACAAATCCTCGTGATAGGAATCAGAATCCACGTAGTTCAGTTCCACTTGATGGGACACATCACTTTTTAAGTTAGTGAGACAAGGACCCAACCATACAGTTTAATGTCTTGCGGAAAGGAAACCTAGGCGAGAGATGCTTGGTAAATGTTGGTGCAGGACTTACGCCGAAGCGGATCAGAATACCCAAGGGAAACGATCTCCTGGGCTTACATACGGTCCTGCTGGGGTCATGAGGACATGGTCAAAAAGTGAAGGATGTGTATCAGACTTAGATATTGGGCTTTCACCTCGTGGAGGTTTCCAACGTATCCCGGTGGGTCTGGGATCAATGGCCACGTAGTTCTGGGAGATTAGGGATTACACATGAGAGTTTCCTGTTGTTGGGATTGAACCTTGTGGAGGCGTCCTACATGCCCTGATAAGAAAACATGGATCAAAACCCACATAGTTCGTTTTGAGGGGCTTGATTGGGACTTACACATGGTTAGTGGCCTGAATTGTGATTGAACCATGGGGAGGCTTCTTACGTACCCTTCTTAGGAGACAGGGATCAAAACTTGTGTAGTTCGTTCAATCACCGACGTTGTGCGGATGTCGCGGCCATCACAAATCTCTAAGCCCACTTGAGTCATGCTCGGTGTGAGAAACAAGAGAATGCGATAGACTTAAAAATCCCCTCAATTTTTCCTCCTCGGGGGAAGGTGGTAGGAACCGCAAGACTCTCCTTCTTCCCGATGTCGAAGGAAGGTAGAAGTCGTGCCGATAGGACTGTGGGCGAAGCGGGGGAGCAATGAACCTTCCTAGAATGGAGGGGAAGACCATTGGATTCCGATGAGGATGGTGTGTGGAATAATCTAGGAGGGATTCCCAGCCACTCCCAGGAGAGGGGAGAAGTGCTCACCACTGTTTCTCATCAAATGGAAACGCAAGTGGGATCCCTCGATCCTGGTAAGCGGAGAGGCACAAAGGGGACTCCTGGGCTCGGACCCTGCACTACCGTGGGAATGTGAACCGAAGAATTCTTCTGTAATCCGCTCAAGGGTCAGGGAAACCCATTTATTCTCACCTACCATGGATATGTGAACACAAAGTGGCGCTCTGATGCACCTGAAGGTTTCATCATAGGGGTCTGGTGGCTCAGAAAGAGGCCTTGGATCAGGGCCAGTGAATAGGCCAGAGAATGGATTTATGAGGATCAAGTTGGATTGGAAGGGTTTTATCTGGCTCGAGGAATGAAAACACCAAAGGATTTGGTGGGCCACATGGGTTCATGAGGAGTGGAACCCTTTGCATTGGGGGTGCTACATGGCTAGAGAGGTTTCCGCATACCAGGGTGGTACACAAACTGATGGACATCCTGCGTACCAGGTCGGTACGCGACTTCAGTTTCGACCTGCGTACCTAGTTGGTACGTGGCGCTGGAGTCCACGCGACCAGCGGAAGTCAGGGGCGTCGACGGTCAGGGGTTCACTGTTGAGGGCTTCGCTCGCGTATGAGGGTGATACGTGGTGCGTCAGATCGAAAAAAGGGGCATAAAATCTATGGTCCATGGGGAGTACATCCACGGAGGGGCCATGGCTCACGGTTTTTATTTTAAGTTAGCAGTTCACCAATTTGTTATGCATTTTTTGGTTCCTTATAAATTTGCTTCCAGTTTTATACCTATTCTGGTTCGCAAATTGGAACATTGTTGTTCGTGAAATCCTAAGCTCATTCCTCTGGAATCCTTCCTTCAGAAGTCGATCTCCAAACCTTCTCACTGATGGAGTCTGATCAATCGATCCCCCGATCACTGAATCCATCTACCTGAATCCAATCGATCCCCTTCTTCTACCCCTCGATGTCCTTTTATATAGGGTGAAGAGATGTATCTATGGTCATGTAGCACCTTTTGCGGAGTCCCAAGACCAAAAACCCAGTTTACGGATGACTTGGTCAATCCACAACTTGCGGGGGGCATTGAATGCATCTCACCCATGAACCAAATCGTTTCGGGGGGTGCTTTGCAGCCGCGCAGGGCTCCGCCTCTATTCCGCGAATGACAGCATGTGCAGTATGGGCCAGTTGGCGCGTTTCGCTACTGGGGTGGTTCGTGACTGTGGACCGGCCTGGCGCTTGTCCTGCTTCGCACCCACGGGGGGGGGGGGGGGGGGTTCCTACCTCTATTTCATGAACGACGCTGGTCTGTGGAGGGGGCAGCTTGTTGAACTGGTCGTGTACCACCAATGTTGGACTGGTACGCTGACCGGTCGGTCCTTTTCCAATGTTGAGTATTCTCCATGTTTTTGTCCAATCCTTTGAGGGAAATTTTGTAGAATCCTTTCTCAAATTTCTCAAATTATGGGGGATTCTTTATTCTATTTTTCAGATTTTCAGGACACTACATCCCCCATTAATCTTTCATCGTCCATCCTTTCTTAATTCATTTTGTGTTTCTTCTATAGAGAATCAGTGAAATCATATCAATGGGCATGATTCACCATTTGTAGTGGCCCATGAAGGGATATCCTGACCTATAGAAGAATCGGTCAACCGAGGTTTGTGGAGGTTGTGGTTCGCAATCACGGTTCAAAGAACACTTTTGGTTTGATTTACTTGCAAACCATTGAGTTCACGAGATAGAATGTGGATGGGCTTCATGCACTTGAGTCCTTCAGCAACATAGTTTGTGGTCCACCGTGTTTGATGGCCCTCACTCCATGGGCTATCGCTTCACAGATCATTCCGTGTACCAGTGGTTCACGATCTAGGCAGTCTGCGATCCCTTCCTGGTGATAGTACATGGAACACTTAAAATCCTTTGAAATCTTGAATTCCTTCATGTTTCTTCTGAAATTTGTATCTCAATTTTGGTCCATTCACCTTGTTAGAGTTATAAGAGTACTTTAATCCTTCTACAAAGTGGTTGTGGATGTATTTTCTTCCCTACGTATAATTTTTAGGACCCTATAGCGGTTTTAGGGTTTCTATGTATTTTTAGGGTTTTTAATTTTTTTAAGGGTTTTTATCAGTTTTATGAGGTTTTATGTTTTTAGGGTTTTTTTGGGTGTTGGGTTTTTTTATTTTTTTAGATTTTTCAGGGTTTTAAGTATTCTTATGTTTTTAAGGCTTTCTTATTGGTTTTAAGGGGTTTTATGATTTGTTGAATTTTTTGATATTTTGTTGGATTTTAAGTATTTTTTAGTGATTTAGGGATTTTTAGGTTTTTAGGGGTTGTTCATGTTTTTATGTTTTTTAGGGTTTATAGTGTTTTTTAGGTTTTTAGGGGTTTTAAGTGTTTTTAGGTGATTATGGTTTTATGAATCATTTTATGTTTTTTAGGGTTTTCCCTTTTTAAATGATTTTTAGAAAATTTTAGCAATTTTTAATGTTTTTAGATGTTTTAGGGATTTTGATTGGTTTTAGGGGTTTTATAGTGTTTTAGGGTGTTTAATTTTGTTTTTTGATTTTTTAGAGTTTTGAATGTTATTAGAGGGTTTTAATGTTTTTAGGGTTTTAAAGGGTTTTATAGTATTTACTGGTTTTTAAGGGTATTATGTTTTTTAGGGGTTTTAAGCAATTTAGGTTTTTTTTATTTTAAGTGTTTTTAGGTTTTTTCATGTCTTTTAGCATTTTTATGGTTTTTAGCATTTTTAAGGTTTTTAGGTGTTTTATGTTTTTTTAATTGTAATGTTTCATTTGTGTTTTAATGGTTTTTAACTTTTTTATTTTTTAATGGTTGTTTCAAATTTTTAGGATTTTTATGTGTTTTTTTTTGGTTTTAGGGATATTATGTTTTTTTGGTTTATAAGGTTTTCTTAGGGTTTTTACTAATTTTTAGGGATTCTTACAATTTTATTTATTTTTTGGTTTTTTATTATTTTTATGGTTTTTAGGGTTTTAATGGAATTTGGGGGGATTTAGCGTTTTTTATAGTGTCTAGGGGATTTAGTTTTTTTTGTTTTTAGGGGGTTATTTTAGTTATTTATGGTTTTAAACATTTTTTGAGTTCTTTAACATCTTTCGGGTTTTAATGGGGTTTATGTATTTATTTGTGGTTTTTAGGGGTTTTAAGGGGGGTTTGGGGTTTTAAATTGTTTTAGGGATTTTATAGTTTTTTTAGATATTTTTTTATTTTAGGGTATTTTTTTGTTTTGAGGGTTTTTAGCATTTTTAGGTCTTCATGGGTTTTAAGTGTTTCTAGGTTTCTATGTTTTTCATAAGGATTTTCAATGATTTTTTGGTTTTTAATAATTTTACTAATTTTATAGGATTTTTATGGGTTTTTGGCATTTTCAGGGATTCAGATGGTTTTTAGGGTTTTTAGCATTTTTTGGTTTTTAGGTATTTTTTAATTTTTTTTAAGTTTTTAGGATTTTCATAAGGTTTTCCATTTATTTAGGGTATCTACATTGTTTTTTATTTTTAGAAAATTTGAAGATTTTTATGGGTTTTATGGGTTTTAGGTATTTTTAGTGTTTTATGGTTTTTGTTGGAGTTTTATGTGATTTTTGGGATTTTTATGGTTTCTATGGTTTTCAGAGTTTTAGAATGTTTTTGGTGGTTTTAAGGTTTTCTAGTGTTTTTAGGGGTTCTTTATGGTTTGTATGTGTTTTCTGGGTTTTTACGGTTATAGGGTTTTTTTGGTTCTTGGGGTTTGTAGTGTTTTAAGGTTTATTAGTTTATTGAGATTTATATAATTTTTAGGTATTATAGGGGTTTTAAGTGTTTTTAGTTTTTAAGGTTTTCTTAGGGGTTTTCAAGGATTTTAATATTTATTAAAATTTTAATAATTTTTATGGATTTTTCTATTTTTTGGGTTTATTTATTTATGGATTTTGTGGTTTTTAGAATTTTTTAGTTTTTTAGATGTTTTTTTTTTCATTTTTAGGTTTATAGGGGTTTTAAGAATTTCTTTGGTTTTTATTATTTTCTTTGGTTTTTTCATGGTATTTAAGGGTTTATATGTTTTTTGAAATTTTAATGATTTTTTAGGATTTATATTTTTTGGGGTTTTGAGTGATTTGGAGGGTTTTTATATTGTTTTAGGGTTTTTAGGGTTTTATTGTTTTTTTATTTTTTTACTTTTTTTTATCTTTTACGTGTTTTAGTACTTATTATTTTTTGTCATTTTAAGGGGTTCAATGTGTATTAGTGTTTCTAGTGGGGTTTTATTTGTTTTTAGGGGTTTTAAGGGTTTTAGTGGATTTTATATTTTTAGGGGGTTTAGGATTTTATTATTGTTTTTAGGGTTTTTAGCAGTATTAGGGTTTTTAATTATTTTAAGTGTTTTTAGATTTTATGGTTCTCTTAGGGTTTTTTGGGATTTGGGGGCTTTTACGTTTCTTGGGATTTTTATGTCTTTTTTAGGATTTTTAAGGTTTTTAGGTATTTCGCGGGGGGGGGGGGATATTAGCATTATTTAGGGTTTTTAGAGTTTTTTATGGTTTTAATATTTTATTAGGGGTTTTTATGGTTTTTGGGGTTTTTACTTTTTTTATGGATTTTATTGGTTTATTGGTTTTTTTGGTTTCTAGGAATTTTGAGATACTTTATAGTCTTTTAGGGTTTTTTGGGTTTTTATGGTTTTTTGGGTGGTATCATTTTTTTTAGGGGTTTAAATTTTTTTAGAGTTTTTAATGGTTTTATGTGTATAAATGGTTTTAGAGTTTTTATTGGTTTTTAGGATTTTTATACGGTTTTTGGGTTTTCATGTTTTTTAGTGTTTTATGGTTTTAGGGGTGTTTATGATTTTTGGTTATTTTAGGGTTCTTAGTATTTTTTTGTTTTTAGGGATTTATTATACCTAACGTTTTCAGGTTTTCTTAGAGGCTTAAATATTTTTTTTGTTTCTTAAAATTTTATGGATTATTTGGTGCCTTTTAGAATATTTATTTTTTTTAGGGGTTTTGGGATTTTTATGGGGTTTAAGGCTATCTTAGAGCTATAGGGTTTCTAGAGTTTTTAGTTTTTTAGGGGTTTTAAGAGTTTTAGGATTTTTAGGATTTATTAATGTTTTTTGGGTTTTGGGGATTTTATGTTTTTAGGGATTTGTAGTGATTATTTAGTTTTTAGGGGTTTTACGGTTTTTTGGGTTTTTTGGGTTTTATAGTTTTTAGTGGTTTAAAAAGAATTATTTTTAATTGTTTTTATATGTTTAATGGTTTGTAGTGTTTTTAGATGTTTGCTGTATTTTTATGGGTTTTTAGATGTTATTAAGTGTTTTATGGTTTTAGGATTTATTAGGGGTTTACAGACTTTTTTTAGAATTTAGGGTTTTTTCATTTTTTCGGGTTTATAGGGGTTTTAAGTGGTTATAATTTTTTTAGGTTTTCGTAGGGGTTTTCATTTTTATTATAATATTGTATGTTTTTTTGAATTTTTATGGATTTTTAGGTTTTACATGAATTTTTATGGTTTTTAAGGATTTGGGGGTTATTTATCTTTTTTTAGGGTTTTTAGTGTTTTTAGGTTTTTTAGGGGTTTAAAGGATTTTAGGATTTTAGGGTTTTTTAAATTTTAGGGGGGTTTTAAGATTTAATTATTTTTAGGGTTCTTAGTGATTTTGAGGGATTTAGGTATTTTATTTTTTATGGTTTTTTGGGGTTTTTGGTGTTTTTAGGGGTTTTATTATTTTTAGAGTTTGTAATCATTTCAGGGGTTTAAAAGGTTTGTATCGTTTTTAGTAGTTTTTAGGGGTTTTACAATTTTTTACTGGTTTTGAGTGTTATTAGAGGTTTTCTTTTGGTTTTCATGCATTTTAGGTGTTTTAAGGTGTATTAATAATATTTAGTGCTTTCGGTTTTTTAGAATTTTTAGGTTATTTATGGGTTTCAGTGTTTTTAGATTTGTTGGATTTCTTTTGGGGATTTATGTGTTTTTTGTTTTTTTTGGTTTTCTGGGATTTTTTTTTGGTTTTATGGTTTTTTAGGTTTTTTAGGTGTTTTAAGGGATTTTAGAGTTTGTAGGGTTTTTATGGGTTTTATCATTTTTTAGGATTTTAGGGGTTCTATGTGTTTTATGGTTTTTAAAAATTTCTTATGGGTTTTTTGGGTTTTTAGTGTTTTTTACATTTTTAGGGATTTTTAGGGATTTTAATGATATTTATAGTTTTTAGGGGTTTTTAGGGATTTTGATTGGTTTTAGTGTCTTAGGTGGTTTTTATGGTTTTAGTGGGTTTTTTAGTTTTTAATGTTTTTTAGGGTTTTCATACCTTTTATCAATTTGAGGTGTTTAATGATTTTTTAGAGGTTTTACGGTTTTATGGTTTTATGGGGTTTAAATGTTTTTTTATTTTTTAGTGATTTTTTATTGATTTCAGTGGGTTTTAAGGATTTAGGGGTGTAACGTTTTTTAGGGTTTTTAGAATTTTTTATGTTTTTAGTTATTTTATATTAATTAAGATTTTATTGTTTTCATAGTTGTTTTCTAGGATTTGATGGTTTTTCATTTTAAGGATTTTTAGGGATTTTTTAGGAATTTTATAGTATTTTATGGATTTAGGTTATTTGATGTTTTTAAAGGTTATTAGGTTTTTCAATGTTGTTAATGTTTATAAGCTTTTGGGGGTTTTAGGTGTTTTTATGTTTTAAAGGTTTCCTTAGGGTTTTTCTATTTTTTAAGATTTTTTTAGATTTTATGGAATTTTAGCACTTTTTATATTTTTTATAGGTTTTAGGGCTTTTATAGATTTTGAGTATTTTTAGTGTTTTTAGGGTTTTTAGCATGTTTATGTCTTTTCTAGGTTATAGGAATTTTTTAGGTTTATAGGGTTTACTGTTTTATTAGATTTTTAATGTTTTTATGGGTTTAAGGGGTTTTAGAGTTTTTAGTGTGTTTTTAGTGTTTTTATGATTTGAAGGATTTTTAAAGTTTTTACGTATTCTTATGGTTTATATATTTTTTAGAGTTTTCAGGGTCTTTTTATGGGCTTTTAGGCTTTTAGGATTTTTAGAGGTTTTATGTGTTTTTATGTTTTAAGGTTTTATTAAAGATTTTCCTGGGTTTTAGTGTTTTTTATGTTTTTAGATATTTTTATGGACTTTTAGGATTTTTATTCATTTTTAGGATTTTAGTGATTTTGAGGGTTTTTGGGTTTTTGGGTTTTTTAGTTTTTTTTTATTTTTAAGGGTTTTAAGAGTTTTATAGTTTTTAAAATTTTCACTCTGGTTTTTAGGGTTTTTTATTATTTTACGGATTTTGGGGGCTTTTCAGGATTTTATGGATTTTTTTTTGGATTTCTAGGTTTTTAATAATTTTTTTTGTTTTTTAGTTATTAGTGATTTTGGGGGTGTTTTATATTTTTTACCATTTTTAGGGTATGAAAGGGATTTAATATATTTTAGTAGTTTTTAGGGTTTTTATGTGTTTTTAGGTGTTTAAAGGTTTTTGTGTTTTTAGGGGTGGTTTAGGGTTTTTAGGAAAATTAACGTTTTCAGTGATTTTTGGGTTTTTTTATGGTTTTAAATGTTTCTAGATTTTTAATGTTTACTAAGGTGTTTTGAAAGTTTTAGGGTTTTTTTATTATTTTTATGGATTTGTTTGTGTTTTTATGGGTTTTAGGGTTTTAGGGATATTTATGGGTTTTAGGTTTTTTAAGGTTTTTGTCGTTCTTTATGTTTTTAGGGGTTTCAAGTGTTTTTTTTTGTTTTTAAAATTTTATTATTGGTTTTTCATTATTTTTAGGGTTTTTTATGTTTTTAAGGATTATTAGGGCCTTTATATATTATTTTTTATGTTTTTTAGGTTTTTAGGGATTTTGAGTGTTTTTATGGGTTTTATGTTTAATTGTTTTTTGGTGTTTTTAGGATTTTCTATGAATTTTAGGCTTTTATGTTTTTTAGTTTTTTTTCGAATTTTTTTCAGCTTTTAAGATTTTTAGGGATTTTATTTGGTTTAAGGAATTTTATTGGTTTTAGGGAAGAAGAGGTTCAGGACTAGGCAAGCCTAGCCCCCAAAATATAAAGGGAAAGCGTAGTACAAGACCAGGGCAGGTCCGGGTCAATAAACCCATACCCAAAAACAATCTCCAAAAAGGGGAAAAAACAAGAAAATAGAGGAACAGAAAAAGACATAGCAGATCGCACAACCCAGCACTGCATCACACGTCCTCCCATCCGTAGGGATTCCCGGCTGCACCATACCCAGAAAAGCCATCCCAGTCCACCGTTTCCCATTAAGATGACTCATACTCCTTGAGGAAGTCAGTACAATACCTCATCAGTCGCTTCTTCTCCAGCATCCTATCCGCTCGATCCTTGGCAAGAGGATCCTCTACGGCTTTGGATGCCTTAGAGGAGGCCCTTATTGCCATTGGTTTTGGAAGGAAAGAATAGCCTCTCCTTTCCCTCCTCTTGGTAGGGGAAGCACTCCCCCTCCTGCTGTGAAGGACATCATCAGCACTCACCACCTTGGGGCTCCCCTCCTGCCAGGAAACAGCCACGGGCTTAGACCCCCCTCTTAGATCCGAGTCAGGATGAACTGAGCCATCCATCAAGGTCCTCCTCCTCCAATTCTTGGGCGTGTTTTCATCAATGAATTCATTACGGTCCCCAAAAACAAAATCATATTTAACATCCTCATCAATGCTATCACAATCAATCATCACCTTCAGTTTGGGCTGTTGTAGAATCTCACATCGGTGTTGCTCAAGGGGGATTTCAGAACCATCCAACATGACTATCTCAGCGAGTTCAAGACAGGGAGGTAGATTTTCAAAGACCACAAGCTCCATTCACGAACTCTATTGTACCACAGTCCTCTCAACAGTGGAAGGGGCCGCATCACGCAACACCTATTCCAGCAAATGAATAGATGGGTTGGCCTTGGAACCTCCTAAATCATCACCCGGGGTATTTAAGGTCGTCTCTTCTAAGTGGATTTTAGAGACCTGCCTCTCCTCATTAGACTGAGAATCAACTAGTGAATCCGAACACTTCCCCTCCTCTGGATCAAGCACTATAAATGGATTCGAAGTGAGAACCAGGTCTTGTTCTAACTCCTGGCCATTTTCCTCGGCAGAAGTAGCATTTTTCAGCAACCCCTCTATCCTCATCCCCTCATAACCTAGACTGGGAATGTCACTGCACACCCCACTCGGAACCACCTGCAAGTAGTCATCAGCAGCTATATCTTTCTTAGGAACCACCTTTATCACCCCACTTGACGAAGGGGCAGCACCTACCCATCCTAAATCAGCATTCAACCGATTGAAACAGTCCTTTACCAAGACCCCTGGGTAAAGCTCCCCCTCATTTTCAGGGCATTGTCCATCCCCACAGTCCGAAGCCAGGTCCAGCCTTGGGGGTATGGCACAAACATCACTCTCAGAAACCAAGCGATCACTGCCCCCACGACGACACACATGTTTCACAAGACCAAGATTCAGACAAGATTCACAGTAATTCACCTTGGATTCAAAAACCCCAAGTTTCTTCCACCTTAGCTCTTAACCTATCTCAATCCAGACAAAATCAACTGGTTTCTTGGAAACATCAACCTCAATATAGACTCTCAGAGAAACCGGAATACAGAGGGCCCATTTTTGACTATCCACACATAGAAATCTTCCAACCAGATTTCCCAGCATTGTAATAATTGGAAAATTTTGGAAGGGAAGAAAGAGTTTAGGGAATCTTACCCAAATGGAAACCAAAGGTGATTCCCGATGTAAATGAAGATCAAATCTCCACCTAAAGAGAGAAAATTGTGCACCGTCACATCTGCAGGGGGCAGCGGACCAGGTCTGGATAAGGTTCTCCTCAAAAGCAAAGAGGACCAAAATATGGAAGGCATCAACCAAGCCCACCATAACCCTATCCTGGAGATCCCAATGTTCAAACAAAAATCTGTCAAAAACATACACTAGAGGGCGCTAGTTAGAGAATCGAGCCACCAAAGTCTGATTATGCAATGTTGAAGCCTTGTTGAACTTCGAGATTGACAGCTTCTTCTTCAGATGACCTTCAAATAGACCTGACACCTTAGGGATGATATTAATATGTGGAAAAGAATGGATATAATTAGTATCCGAGAATGGAATGAAGTTTTTTCTTTCATCATGAACCAGTGAGGACCCCTCCCCCTCGGGGGGGGGGGGGGGGGGCAAGTCACGGAGGTCACCGTCATCTTCAATCCGGCAGAGGAAAGACACCATCGTGGAGTGGATTAGGAGAGATCAGATCTTCCATCTTCATATCTTTTTGGCACATTGATTTTAGGGGATTTAATGGTTTTTATGGATTTAAGGGGGTTTTTTATGGTTTTTAGGGTCTTTTGGGGGTTTTATAAATTTTTAGTTTCTAATGAGTATTTAGTGTTTTTAGGTTTTAATGTTTTCATAGTGTTTTCCAGGTTTTTAGGGGTATTTATTTTTATAGGTATTTCTGGGGATGTTTTAGGATTATTATGGTTTTTTGGATTTTAGGGATTTTTAGGATTTTTAGGGTTTTCAATGTTTTTTATGTTTTTAGGGGTTATAATTGTTTTTAGATTTTTGATTTTTTCTTAGATGTTTTTAGGTTTTTTAGTGTTTTTTATGTTTTTGGGGGTTTTAGGAGTTTTATAGGATTTGTGTGGTTTTTTAGGATTTTTATGGAATTTGATGTTTTTTATGGTTTTTAAGGTTTTTATTGATTTTTTTGGGTTTTATGTTTTTTTATGTTTTTAGGGGGACTATGGTTTCTAGAGTTTTCAAAAACAATTCAGGGGTATAAAAGGATTTATAAATTTCTAGTGGCTTTTTTTTATTTGGTTTTGGTTTTAAATGTTTTTTTGGTCTTAGGTGTTTTTATTGTTTCTATGGGTTTTTTGGGTTTTAGGGTCTTTTATGTTTTTTACGTTCGTAGGATTTTTATTGATTTGAAGTGTTTTTAGATTTTCAAGGTTTTATTTAGGGTTTTAGTGGTTTCATGTTTTCTTTTTGTGTTTTTGGGGTTTTTGGACTTCTTAATGAATTTTATAATTTTTAGGGTTTTTAAGGGTTTTAGTGATTTTTAGGGGTTTTCAAGTTTTTATTGTTTTTGGTGTTTTTTATGTTTTAGGGGTTTTAAGTGTGTCTATATTTTTAAGGATTTATTTAGGTAATTTAGGGTTTTAGGTTTTTTATATTTTTATCTATTTTTTGGATTTCTTTGGATTTTTATGGTTTCAGTGTTTTTAGAGATTATAAGGGGTTTTAGGGTTTTTTATTTATTTTTAATATTTTCAGAGTTGTTAAGATTTTTAGGGGTTTAATGGGTATTTATTGTTTTTTGTTGTTTATTAGGGTTTTTATATGTTTTTATGGGTTTTTAGTTTTTATGGGGTTTTATGGTTTTTAGGGTTTTTAGCGATTTTATGTTTCTTGGGGTTGAAACTGTTTTTAAGTTTTTAAGGTTTTCTTTTTGATTTTCTTGGTTTTTAGTTTTTTTTATTTTTTTTTTATTTTTTTATGAATTTTTAATATTTTTTTTGGTTTTAGTGTTTTTATGGATTTTGAGGGTTTTTAGCGTTGTTTAGGATTTAGGGGTTTTATTTGTTTTTAGGTTTTTAAGGTTTTCATATGGGTTTTCAAAAGTTTTATGGTTTTTTATGCATATAAGATTTTTGGATTTTTTTGGGATTTTATGGGGGTTTAGTGCATTCATGGATTTTGTGTGTGGGGGGGGGGTTTATGGTTTTTAGGGTTTTCTAGTTTTTTTGGGTTTCTTGGGTTTTTTATGCTTTTAGGGTTTCTTTTGTTTTTAGAGTTTTAAATGTTTTTACTAGTTTAAAGAGGTTTTTTAGTTCTTTGTGTTTTTTTAGTGTTTTTATGGATTTTTAGAGATTTTTATTGGTTTTCAAAGGGGTTTTTTAGAGATTTTAGGGGTTTTAAGGGTTTTTAGTGTTTTTAGTTTCATAACGATTTCTTACTGTTTTTTCATGAATTGTATTGGTTTTTACATTTTATGGATCATAGGGATTTGTAAAGATATTTATGGTTTTTAGGGTTTTAGGGACTTTTAGAGTATTTTAGGTTTTTAGGGTTTTTAGGGTTTTTTAGGTTTTTAATGTTATAGGGGTTTAAATTTTTTTATTGTTTTTCTTGGGTTTTAGGGTTTTATGGGTTTTTATTGACTTTAATGGTTTTAGGGGATTTATGGTTTCTAAAAACTTTTAGGGTCTTTTTTGGGATTTTTTTTGGGATTTTAGTGTTTTTGGTTTTTTTAGGGGTTTTATGTTTTTTTCTTTTTGTTTTTCTTTGGGGTTTTACGTTTTTATTGGTTTTTTATATTTTATTTATTTTTAGATACTTTTTATATTTTTATGTTTTTTAGATTTTTTATGGTTTATGAGTGTTTTTTGGGGTTTTATGGGTTTTAGGGATTTTATGATTTTTTTGGTTTTTAGTATTTATAGATTTTTTAGAGTTTTTAAGTGGTATAAGGTTTTATTGGTTTTTAGGGCTTTTTAGTGTATTCAGGGTTCTTTTAGATATTTGGTTTTATATTTTTAGGATTTTTATCCATTTTTAGGGTTTTAGTGATTTTTAGGGTTTTATGGTTTTATGGTTGGGGGTGGGGGTTGGGATTATGAGTTTTTAGGGTTTTGTTGGTTTTCTAGTGATTTTAAAAATTTTATGGGTTTAAAGGTTTTTATAATTTTAGTGGATTTAGGGTGTTTTTATGATTTATGCTTTTAATTTTTTTAGAAATTTTTATGATTTTTAGTAGTTTTTGAGTTTTTTAGGTTCTTTAGCATGTTTATATTTTAGGTATTTAAAGTGTTTCTTGGGTATTTAAGGTTTTCTTATGAGTTTTCTTGGGTTTTAGGTAATTTTACTTTTTTATCGATTTTTGTGGATTTTTTTGGATTTTTATGGTTTTAGTGTTTTTATGTATTTTGAGAGTCGTTTTTGTTTTTAGGGACTTCTACGGTTTTTAGCGTTTTTACGTTTTTATGGGTTTTAATTTTTCTCTGGAAATTAACGTTCTCTTGGGGGGTTTCATAGTTTTTTGGGTTTTTTATGTTTTAGGGATTTTTTTTTAGGATTTTTAGTGTTTTTTTTTGTTTTAGGGTTTGTTGGGTTTTTAATGATTTTATAGTTTTAGGGTTTTGGGAGGATTAATCGTTTTTTGGGGTTTTTAGGGTTTTTATTGTTTCCTAATTTATTAAGTCGTTTAAACTGTTTTTATAGTTTTGAATATTTTTTTGGTGTTTTAGGGTATTTTTATGGGTTTTATGTGTTTTATGGTTTTTAGGTGTTTTGGGGTTTTGGGGTCTTTTTAGAGGTTTTAGGGGTTTTAGCGCTCTTTTTGTGTTTTTGGGATTTTAGTGTTTTTATTTTTTTATTGTTTTCAAATTATTCTACAGGGGTTTATGATTTTTTATGTTTTGAGGGATTTTTGGTTTTTTTACCGATTTTTATGGTTTTTATGGATTTAAGGAATTTTGAGGGATTTTAGGATTTTAAGGTGTTTTAAGGTTTTCAGGGTTTTTAGTGTTTTTTATATTTTGTTGGGTTTAATGTGTTTTTTGGTTTTTAATGTTTTGTTGGTTGATTTCATGATTTTTAGCTGTTTTTAAATTTTTAGGAATTATTTGAATTTTTTAGGATTTTCTGGTTTTTTTAGATTTTTGTGATTTTGTGGGTTTTTGGGTTTTTAGTGTTTTTTTGATTTTAGGTTTATTTTGAGTTTTTAGGGGTTTTAAGATATTTTAATGTTTTGTATGTTGTTAAGGGTTTAAATTATATTTATATTTTTAGTGTTTTTAGGTTTTTAAGGGTTTTTGGGGTTCTATGGTTTTTAGAGGTTTGTATGGTTTTTAGCCTATTTACGGTTTTTCGGTCTTCTTTGGGTTTTCTCCCTTTTTTAGGGTTTTAGGGTTTTTATGTGTTTCTATTTTTTTATTGATTTATTAGGCGTTTTTAGAAATTTTTATGATTTTACAGAATTTTTTGATATTCTTTATTATATTTATGGTTTTGTTTTTTTAGTGTTTTTAGGGATTTTGGATATTTTTTAGTTTTTTAGGGGTTTTATATTTTTCTAGGTTTTTATTGTTTTCAATGGGTTTTCAGGGTTTTTGGATTTTTAACATTTTTTAGTATTTTTAGTGCCTTTTTAGGTTATTTAAGGTTTTTCGGATTTTAGGGATTTTGATGGTTTTATATGGTTTAAAGGGATATTTGGGTTTTTATGTTTTTTTTGTTTTAGATTTTCTATGTTTTTGAATGGTTTTAAGGGTATTATAGTCTTTTAATGTTTTTAGTAGATTAAATTCTTCATAATATATTTTAAAGGGTTTTTAATGTTTTTATGGTTTTTTATATTGTTATGTTTATTCTGTTTTTTATTGATTTGGGGACTTTTTGTGCTTTTTTGGGATTTTAGTGTTTTTATGTTTTTTGGGGTTTTTACATTTTTAGTGATTTTTAATGGATTTTAGGATTTTTTTAGTTTTTATGGTTTTTAGGTATTTTTTAGGGGTTTTATGGTTTTTCTGGAGATTTTACAATTTTTAGGTTTTTAGGGATTCTAAATATTTTTAGTTTTTTATGGTTTTCTTGGTCGTTTATAGGGGTTTGATGTTTTTTTCATGTTTAGTGAAGTTTTGCGATTTTTAGGTTTTTATGTGATTTTAGGGATTTTAGGGACTTTGATAGTTGGGGGGGTAAGGTTTTTTAGGGGGGTTTTTAAGTTTTTTTGAGATTTAAAGGAGTTTTAGTGTGTTTAGTGGGTTTTAAGAATTTTATGGGTTTTTGGGTTATTAAATAATTATAGGATTCTTTAAGGTCTTTAAGGGATTTTAGGTTTTTATTGTCCTTTTAGGGGTTTTATCATGTTTTAAGGTTTTCTATTGCCTTTAAGGGTTTTTTTGTTCTATGTTTTTTCATAGTTTTTAGGGGTTTTTGGGTTTTTTGTATTTATATATTTTTAGTATTATTTTATGATTTTTATGGTTTTTATGGTTTTTAGGTATGTGTGTTTTTTTGGCTTTCTCAAGGTTTATTGGGTTTTTATGTTTTTAGGTGTTTTGTGTTTTTTTAGGTTTTTAAACTTCTCATTGGAGTTTTTAGTTTTTTAGGTTCTCTATTTTTCAGGGATATTTAGGTATTCTTTAGTATTTTTATCGGTTTTTAGGGTATTTAAGGATTTCTAGGATTTTTGGGTTTTTATGGGTTTTATGTTTTTATTAGATTTTAGGATTTTTCTGAGTTTTTTATGGTTTGAAGGTATTTTTTTTGATATATCAAAACATTCTAGGGATTTAAAGGGTTTTTAGATTTTGTTTAGTCAGTTTTTGGGCATTTATGAGGTCTTAGGGGTTTTAAGGGTTTTATACATTTTTAAGGTTTTTAGGGGTGTGGGGTCCTTTAAGGGTTTTTTCGGTTTTTAGTGTTTTTTGGGTTTTAATTGTTTTTTGGGTTTTAGGTTTTCTTATGGAATTTCAGTTTTTTAGGTGATTTAACAATTTTAGGGATTTTCATGTTTTTTATGAGTTTTTAGTGAATTTAAGGATTTTTATGGTTTTTAGGTTTTTTGAGTATTTTTTGGGAAAGGAAGGCTCGAGACCAGGCTAGCCTGATACCATAAAATTTATTAAAATGGATAAGAACTCAGCAAAGCGTTACAAGGAGGGAATACATAGCCGGGTGTGCAATTCACCCTTCAAATCAAAATCCACATGCAGTGAGAAAGAAAGCAGGGTGATGAAGGACCACATCGAGCACCTCTCCATGATAGCCTTATAGGAAAGGGAATCTACAACTGAATTCGCCTCAATATAGGCATGTGTAACATTGAGGTTCAGCCCTTGACAGAGGGTAAGGCACTCCACCCATTGAGGGATAATCTTCCAGGGGACGCCCCATGATCTGTTCTTGGGGGCATTCACCGCAAGCATAGAGTTAGATTCATTCCAGAAAAATCTCCATCCAAAGTGGACGGAATACTTAATCACCTTCATCATAGACCACATTTCAGCTTCGAGGGCAGACCCATCCCCAATGAAGTGGTGGAAACATCCTTTGTTGAAGCCTTAACAGGTTCGGAAGATCCCACCACACCAAACAGGACCTAGCGTGCCTAGAGCCTTGGGGATTTTTGGGGGATTTATGGATTTTATTATTTTAATATTTTTTTTGGGTTTTAATTGTTTCATGTTTTTATGGTTTTCATATGGTGTTTTATGGTTTTTGGGTTTTTTACATTTTTAGAGATTATTAGGACTTTTTTAAGATTTTTTTATTGTTTTTAGAGATTTTGGGGGTTTTATGGTATTTTAGGGTTTTAGGGATTTAATTATTTTTTTGATATTTTAGTGTTTTCTGAAATTTATATGGTTCTTAATGTATTTAGATTTATTTAACGTTTTTACGGGTTTAAAGGGATTTTATAATATTTATTGGGGTTTTTTGGTTTTTATGAGTTGTTTTGGTTTTTTATGGTATTTTGTGTTTTTTGGGTTTTATGGATTTTAGCTTTTTTTATGCTTTTATGGGTCTAATTTTTTTTCTTGTTTATAATGATTTCATTGGGGATTCCAATGTTTTTTTGAATTTTTTGGGTTTTTAGGGATTTTTAGGAAATCTAAGATTTTATGGATTTTTAGTTTTTTATAGATTTTGAGATGTTTTAGGGTTTATAGTTTTTTAGAGTTTTAGTGTTTTTATATTTTTTATGATTTTATGTGTTTTTAGGTTTTTAGATTTTCTTTTGTTTCTTTAGGGGTTTCATTTGTTTTATGTTTTTTCTCTATTTTTTATGTTTGTTATGGATTTTAGGTTATTTGGGGTTATATGGCCTTTTGGGGTTTTATGGGTTTTTATAGATTTTAAGGGATTAAAGGTTTTTTATGTATTTAATGTTTTAGGGGTGTAAATTTATTTTATATTTTTTTTTGGGTTTTAGGTTATTTATTTGTTTTTAGGATATTATATGGTTTTAGGGGTTTTATAGTTTTTAGGGTGTTTTAGGTTTTTTGGGGTTTTAGTGTTGTTAGGTTTTTTTGGGTTTTTAATTTCTTTTAGGTTTTATGGTTTTCTGACGGTTTTTATGTTTTTATGGTATTTTACGATTTTTTAAGATTTTAATTTTTAAGGGTTTCTTGGGGGTTTTAAGGGGTTTAGAGTTTTAAATAATTTTTTGTGTTTTTATGTTATTTAGTATTTTTTAGGGTTTTTGGGGTTTTTATATGGTTTTATGATTTTAATGTTTTCTTAGGGATATTCATGAATTTTTAAGTTTCTTACCTTTTCAAGGGTATTTAAGGAATTTTTCAGATTTTTATGGGTTTTAAGGTGTTTATGATTTTTCTGGTGATTTAGGGTTTTTAGAGTTTTTATTATATTTTTTATATTTTAGGGTTTTTTTGAGATTATTAAAGGTTTTAAGGATTTTTTTAGTTTTTTATTTTTTTCAGGGATTGAATGTGGATTGCGGTTTTTAGTGGGGTTTTAGGGTTTTTTATTTTTAGTGGGTTTTATTGATTTTATGAGTTTTGGGGTTTTTAGGGTTTTTATTGTTTTAAGTGTGTTTAGGTTTGTTAAGGGTTTTAAGTGTTTTTATGTTTTTGAGGTTTTCATAGGTTTTCAAGGTTTTTAGGTTTTTTAAATATGTTAGATATTTTTAAGGATTTTTTTGGATTTTTATGGTTTTTAATGTTTTTTTGGGATTTTGTGGGTTTTTAATGGGTTTTATGAATTTTTGGTTTTATATGGTTTTTTGGAGTTTTTTTTTATTTTTATGGGATTTAAGGGGTTTTATAGGTTTTTAAAATTTTAAGGGGTTCAAATGGTTTTTATATTATTAGTGTATTTTTAGGGTTTTATGAGATTCTAGTGATTTTTAATGTTTTTAGTGGTTTTTATGGGTTTTAGGGATTTTATGGTTTTTAGGGTTTTTAGCATTTTTAGAGTTTTTTATATTTTTAGGGGTTTTATGTGGTTATTGATTTTATGGGTTTCTTAGTTTGTTTTTATTTTTTATCTATTTTAATGTTTTTATATATTTTTAGGCATTTTTATGGTTTTGCATTATTTTTATGGTTTTTGGGTTTTTTAGTGTTTCTATGGATTTTTTTGATTTTCTGTATTTTAGGGTTTATTTGAGTTTTTAGGGGTATAGTGGTTTTTTATAGTTTTAAAATATTTTTTAGGGGTTTAAAGGGTTTTTAGAATTTTTAGTGGGTTTTTAGTGTATAGGGGTGTTAAGGATTTTAAGTGTCTTTACAGTTTTTAGGGGTTTTTGGGTTTTCAGGGTTTTTATCATTTTTATGTGTTTTAGGGGTTTTAAGTATTTTTAGTTTTTCAAGGTTTTTATGGGTTTTCAAGGATTTTTTGGTATTTATATTTTTCTATTTATTAAGGATATTTTAGAATTTATATGGATTTTATGGTTTTTTTGTGGGGATTTGGAGGGATTTGATGGTTTTTATGGTTTTTATGGTTGTTTCATGTTTTCAATGTATAGTTGAGTTTTTTTAGTGTCATTAATGTTTTTATTGGTTTGTAACATTTTTTGGGGTTTAAAGGAGTTTTATAGTTTTTAGTGGGTTTTATGTGTTTTATGGGTTTTTATAATTTTAATCTATTTTTTGATGTTTTGTGTTTTAAATGGATTTTAGTGGTTTTTAAGGTTTTAGGGTCATTTATTGGTTATTTGAGTTTTTAGTGTACTTTCAGGTAAGTGTTTGTTTTAAGGATTTTTAAAATTTTAAGGGTTTCTTATGGGTTTTTAGTGTTATTTTTAATATTTTTATGTTTATATTGGTATTTTTATGGTTTTTAGGTTTAGAGGGATTTTGAGGGGGTTTTCGGGGGTTTTCGGGTTTTTTTGGATTTTTAGGTTTTTTTATGTTTTTAGAGAATTTAAATATTTTTCAGGATTTTTATTTTTTATTTAGGGTTTTAGGTATTTTTATGGTTTTTATTGTTTTTAAGGATTTAGGGGTTTTATGTTTTTTATTGTTTTTAAGGATTTAGGGGTTTTATGTTTTTGAGGGTTTTCAGAGTTTTTTAGTTTTTAGGGGTTCTATGAATTTTTATAGGTTTGTTAAAAAAAATTATGGGCTTAATGGTTTTTTTACTTTTTCATGGTTTTTAGGGTTTTATGTTATTTTTGGAGTTTTAAGGTTAATAGATATTTTATGGTTTGAAGGTTTTTGATGGGTTTTTATAGTTTTTCGGGTTTATAGAATTTTGAGTTTTTAGGGGATTAATTTCTTTTTTGGTATTGAAGATTTTCTTCAGGGTTTTAAGGGATTTTCAGGTCTTTATGGTTTTTGTAAATTTTAGGGATTTTTTAATGTTTTTAATTGGTTTTAGGGTTTTTAGGTATGTTGAAGTGTTTTTGGGTTTTTATGATTTTTGTGGTTTTAGTATTTTTAGGGTTTTTGGGATTTTATGGTTTTATTAGGGGTTATAATGTTTTAAGGGGTTTTATGTTATTATGGATTTTAGATATATTATTAAGTTTTTTATTGATTTGTAGGGTTTTTAATAATTTTAAGGGGTTTCTGGGTTTTTATGGGGTGTTGTTTTCTTTTTTTTATATAGGTTTTTTTGATTTTTTTAGGGTTTTAATGGGTTTTTTAGTGTTTTGAACAATTTCAGGGGATCAAATGTTTTTTAGAGTTCTTATTGGGTTTTTAGGGGGGTTTTGGGTTTAAAATTTGTAAGGGTTTTAAAAGGTTTTATGTTTTTAGTGTTTCGTGTGTTTTTTGGGGGTTTTAGGGTTTTTAGAGGATCATTTGTTTTTAGGGGTTTTACAGATTTTAGGTTAATAAGGATTTATTAGAGGGTTTCAAGGTTCTTAGGTGATTTTATTTTTTATGTAAATTTATGGATTTTTGAAATTTTTATGGAGGTTTAGGGTTTTTTTGAAGTTTTAGGGTTTTTTGGGGTTTCTTGGGTTTCTACATTATTAAAATTTTAGGGTTTTTATGTTTTTTAGGTTTTTAAAGTTCTCTTAGGGGTTTTCTGGGTTTTTAAGGTTTTTTATGTATTTGTGGTTTTTTGGGTATTTTTTAGGAATTTTTTGGGTTCTTAGTTTTTTTTCATGATTTTGAGGGTTTTAATGGGTTTTATGGGGTTTCATGGTTTTAGGGTCATTTTTAGTTTTTTTTGGTTTTTAATATTTTTTAGAGTTTTTATGGGATTTTATGGTTTTTAAAGATTTTTGTGGTTTTATAGATTTTTGGGGGTTTTAGGTTTTTATAGTTTTCTTAGGGGATTTCATGGTTTTTAGGGATTTTTATGTTTATAGGTATTTTTAGAGTTTTTTTATATTTTTAGGGGTTTTACAATTTTTAGGGATTTAGAGGGGTTTTATGGTTTTAAGAGTTTTTTAGCATTTTTATGATTTCTAAGATTTTTATGTATTATTAGGTTTTTAAGGATTTCATAGTATATTTTAATTATTTATCCATTCTTATGTTCTGAACGATATTAAGGAGTTTTTTAGTGTTTTTAGAGTTTTTAAGATTTATTAGATTTTAATGTTTTTTTCCATTTTTTCTTCTGTTTTTGTGGTTTTAATTTTTTTTAAATGTTATTAGGGGTTAAAGGTATTTTTAGAGTTTTTAGTGAATTTTAGGGTTTTTTATGTGTTTAGAGATTCTTAGGGATTTTATGGTTTTTATGGTTTTAGGATTTTTTGGATTTTGAGGGTCTTTTGGGTTTCTTCAGGTATACATGATCTATATTGTTTTTTAGGATTTAGTGTTCTTTGAGTTTATTTAGAGATTTTAATTTTTTTGTTTTTTATGTTTCTATAGATTGAAAGTATTTTTATAGTGTTTATGGGTTTTTAGTGTTTTATGGGTCTTAGTATTTTTTAAGGTTTATAGGGGTTTTAATGTTTTTTGGTTTTTTGGGGTATTTTATGGTTTTTATGGTTTTTAACATTTTTAGGTTTTTAGTGGTTTTATGTTATTATATTTTTTAAGGTTTTATTAGGTTTTATTATTTTTTCCCATTTAAATTTTAGGGATTTTTAGGGTCAGTTTTCGATTTTTATGGTTTTATGGTTTTTAGGAATTTTGAGGGGTATTGTGGTTTTATAGTGTTTTTACCATTTTTTGGATTTAATGGTTTTGTTTGTTTTTAACATTAATTTTTTCATTTTTTTTCAGGATTTTTAGGTTTTTAAAATTTTAACGGATTATCAGGACCATTTTAGAATTTTTATTGTTTTTACAGTTTTTTGGAATTTTGAGTTTCTTTAGGGTTTTTAGGGGTTTTCATGGTTTTTATGGGTTTTTAGTTATAGGTAATTTTGATGTTTTTATCTTTGTATGGATTTTTATATTTTTTAATATTTTTGGAGTTTTGAAGTGTTTTTATAGATTTTAGTGGTTTTTTTGGTTTTATGGGTTTGTATGAGTTTTAGGGTTTTTTTTATTTTATGATTTTTATAATTTTTTAGTTTTAGGGGTATCATGTGTTATTAGGTTTTAAATGTTTTATTTGGGTTTTTTAAGGGTTTTTATGGTTTTTACATTTTCATTTATTTTTTTTTGATTTTTATGGTTTTCAATGTTTTTATAGATTTTATTGGGTTTTTAGGTGTTTAGTGTTTTTTTAGGATTTTAGGGATTTAATTTATTTTTGGTTTTTATGGTTTTCATAGGGTTTTTTGTTTTTTTTTTGTTTTTAGGTATTTTTTGGGATTTTTTTTATTTTTATTTCTTTTTAGTATTTAGGGAATTTTTGGGTTTTTATGTGTTTAAGGGTTATTATTATTTTTTAATGTTCTTTGGTTTTTATGGGTTTTTTATTTTCATAGGTCTTTAAAGATTTTTCTGAGTTCTTTTAATTTTTTTAGTGTTTTAAGGTGATTTTAGATATTTTAGTTGGTTTTTTAGTTTTTATGGGTTTTTAGCATTTTTTACATCTTTAGATGTTTAATGGTTTTTGGGTTTTTAGGGTTATATTGTTTAAAGGGATTTAATATTTTTTTAGGTTTTCAGAGTTTTATTTATTTTATGGTTTTTCATGTTTTCTTTGGGTTTTTCAGGGATTTAAAGTTTTTAGTGTTTTTAGGTTTTTTGTTGGACTTTTTAAATTTTTTGGGTTTTTACTATTTTTAGGGAATTTTATGCTTTTAGGGTTTTAGGGTTTTTAGGTTATATGTCATTTTTTATATTTCTAGGGATTTTAATTATTTTTCAGTTTTAAATTTTTTTAGGGGTTTTCAGGGTTTGTTACATTTTTTTGGGATTTTATGGTTTTTTAGTAATTTTATGGTTTTTAGGGATCTATGGATTTTGAGGGGTTTTATAGTTTTATGGGTTTTTAGGTGGGGGTTTTTTGGGGGGGTTTAGGGTTGTTATTGGTTTTTGGGTTTTATTAGGTTTTTTGATTTTTTTTTGTGTTTCTAGCCTTTTTAGTGTTGTTAATGTTTTTTGGGGTTACAGGGGTTTTAGAGTTTTTACTATGGTTTTAGAGATATTATGGTTTTTAGTTTTTTACGGTTTTAGGGGTTTTTATAGTTTTTAGGGGTTTTAAGTGTTTTTGGGTTTTAAGGTTTTCTTAGTGGTTGTAAGGGGTTTTAAGGGTTTTTACATTTTTTTGGATTTTTATGTATTTTTCAGATTTTTATTTATTTTTAGGGCTTTTATGTTTTTTTGGGTTCTTATGTTTTTAGGTGTTTTTCATTTTTTTGGTATTTTATGTTTTTAGGGGTTTTATGTTTTTTAGGTTTTTAATGGTTTCTTAGGTTTTTATGGTTTTTATGGTTTTTACATTTTAAGGGGTTTTAATGGATTTTTATTATTTTTATCATTTTTAGGGTTCTTAGAAATTTTGAGGGTTTTTTGAGTTTTTTGGGGTTTTAGGTTTTTCTTCGTTTTTTTTTTGAGTTTCTAGGGGTTTTTATTTTACTTGGGTTTTTATGGTTTATTTTAATTTTTACATTTTTTTAGTGGTTTAAAGAGTTTTCAAATTTTTGTTTTTGGGGTTTTAGGATTTTGTATGGGTTTGTAGGATTTTTTAAGGTTTTTGGTGGTTTTAAGGGGTTTTATGTTCTTTTCGGGTTTTATGATTTTTTCATATTCTAAGGGTTTTTAGGTGTTTTTTGGTTTTTAAATTTTTTTATTGGGGTATTTCAGTGTTTTTTACATTTTTAAAGACTTTTAGGGCTTTTTAAGATTTTTATTGGGTTTCTGGAATTTTGAGGATTTTTAAGGTATTTAAGGTTTTATATGTTTTTAGCGTTTTTAGGTTTTTTAAGGGTTTGATGTATTTTTGGTTTTTAATGTTTTCTTTGGTATTTTTAAGGGTTTTTATGTTTTTTCTGTTTTTAGTGATATTTCGGATATTTATGTTTTTTAGGGGTTTTAGTGATTTTGCTAGTTTTTAGGGTTCTTGGGGTTTTTTTTTCTCTGGGTTTTAATATTTTATGAATTTTTAGGGTTTAAAAGGTTTTTTAGGGCAAGGAAGATGTGGGCCCAGACAATTCTTGGTCCCCCAATGTATATAATGAAAATGTAGAGGCCACAAATGAGGGGCAGGTCCAAACATCCCACATCCTAAACCCCAACACAACCCAAGACCGACACCCCAAAAAATACAAAAAAAAACACAAAAGAGAACAATTTGGTCAATGTCACCACCGAAGTCGTCCAGTTCCTCACAAATAGATCCAAACCATGTTGGGTTTTAAAGGATTTTATGAATCTTGATGGGTTATAGGGCTATTTTTCTATTTTTATGGGTTTTAGGGATTTTAGGAATCCTGATGGGTTTTTGAGGATTTATAGATTTTTTAGGTTATTGGTGTTTTATGATTTTTAGATTTTTTAACATTTTTTTGAGTTTAAAGGGTTGTATAATTTCTAGTGGGTTTTTATGTTTTTTATGGGTTTTATGTTCTTTTAATGGATTTTTTGGGTTTTTATGTTTTTCTAGTTTTAGGGACACTTTTATGCTATTAAGGGTTTTCAACATTTTTAGGTTTTATGGGTTTTATAGTTTTTTACATTTTTAGGGTCTTTTAGAGATTTTTTAGGAAGTCTATGGGTTTTTGGGTGTTTTGGGATTTTGAGGCAATTTAGGGTTTATTTAGGGTATTAGTTTTTTAGGGTCTTTAGGGTTTTTAGTTTTTAATGTTTTTTACAGTTATATGTTTTTTAATGTTTTATTGTGGTTTTTATGGGTTTATATTTTTCAAAATTTTTAGTAATTAAAGTGATTTTTTAAGATTTTTATAGTCTTTTATCTTTTTAAGGATTTATATGGGTTTTAATGTTTTTATGGTTTTTGGGGGTTTTAGATTTTTTTAGTTTTTAGTGTCTTTAGAAAATTTTAATATTCTTAGGGGTTTAATGGGTTTTTAGAGTTTTACTATTATTAGGGTTTTTTTGGGTTATTAGGGTTTTTAAATATTTTTAGGGGTTCTTATGATTTTGGGGGAATTTTATGTATTTTTAAGTTTGTTAGCATCTTTTATGTTTTTAATGTTTTTGATCTTTTTTATGTTTTTATGGATTTTTTAGGGGTTTTAAAGGTTTTTATAGTTTAAGTTTTATAGGAATATTTATGGATTTTCAAATATATATTTTTTGAATTTTTTGGGTTTTAGAAAATTTGAGTGATTTTAGGGTTTTACCGTTTTAGTGTTTTAGTGTTTTTTGGTGTTTTTGGATTTTTTTGGGGTTTTAGGGTTATAATTGTTTTTAGTTCCTTAATATTTTCATAGGGTTTTTAGGGTTTTAGAGGTTTTTTACATTTTTATGTATTTTGAGTGCTTTTTTAGGATTTTATGGTATTTAGGGTTTAAGGGATTTTGATTATTTTTTATGTTTTTAGGGGTTTTATGGTTTTTTTCTTATTTAGGATTTTCTAGGTTTTTAGGGGTTTTAATTTATTTTTATATTTTTTAATGTTTTTATGTTTTTAAAGGGTTTTTAGAGTTTTTAGAGGGTTTTAAGGATTTATATTTTTGAACAATTTTAATGTTTTACAGGTGTTTATGGGGTTTAGGGGTTTTTACGGGCTTTTATTGTATCTTTTAGGGGTTTTTTTGTTTTTAGATTTTTCTAAGGAATTATGTATTTTTAGGTTTCAGTGGTTTTATTAGGGGCCTTCTGGGTTTTTAGTGTTTTTACATTTTTAAGGATTATTAAGGATTTTTTAATATTTTTACGGCTGTTAAGATTTTTATGGATTTGTAGGGGTTTAGGGTTTTTATGATTTTTATGGGTATTTGTGTTTTCATTGTTTTTTTGGTGTTTTATTTGTTTAGGGTTTAGGGTTATTTATGTAGTGATTTTTAGGGTTTTTATTATTTTTATGGGTTTTATAGTTTTTAAGGATTTGATGTTTTTAATGTTTTTAGCATTTTCAATGTTTTTACTATTTTTTGGTTTTATAGTTTTTTTAATTTTTCTTTTGGATTTTAATGGTTTTTTAGAGTTTTATAATATTTTAATGGTTTAATGGGATCTTAGATATTTAAGTAGTATTTAAGTTTATTGCGGGGTATTACAGTTTTGTAAGGTTTTTAGGGGGTTTAAAGGTTATTCCATTTTTAGGTTTTTTAGGGTTTATAGAGTTTTTATATTTTATGGGTATTAATAGTTCGGATGTATTTTAGGATTTCGTAGGGTTTTTTGGGTTGTTGGGAAAAAATACCTCAAGGTATCATTGAAGTATTTTTTAGAAGATTGTGTTTGTTGATGATGGATGACTTCGTGTTGTGTTTGTTGACAAAGCGAGTTTCAATGACTCAAAATGTTGACAAAGGGGGTTTTCCTGGAGAATGGGGAAAAGTGTTTTTTGAAAAGGGAGTTGTGATCTTTTGTTAAAGAGGTTTCTAATGTTGTACGCCAAGAATTTTTCAAATTCAGAACATCAAAAATTTGGCAAAGGAAAAGTGGCGCGCAAGTCCAAAAATGGCGCGCAAGTTTTGGTACGCAAGTCCCAAAATGGCGCGCAAGTTTTGGCGGGCAAGTGCAAAAGTGGCACGCATGTTTTGGCACACAAGTGTGGGGAACAAGTCATATTTCAAGATCATCATGTCAAAATATGGCAAAGAAAACAAAGAGGCGCGCAAGTCCTAAAGTGGCGCACAAGTATGGCACACAAGTGTGGCACGCAAGTCATATTTCAAGATCAGCATACAACATATGGAAAAGTAAAGAAAGAGGCGCACAAGTCCTAAAGTGGCATGCAAGTGTGGCACGCAAGTGTTGCGCGCAAGTCCTCAAAATACCTATAAAAAGACGGCTACTCTCCTCATTTCATAACGAGCTCAAAACTTAGATAAAATCCGAGCTCTGAGCGCGAAAGTGGAAGTGTGGCATGCAAGTTCACTGTGCACACAAGTGGGGGGCGCAAGTGTGCGAGGGAAGTGTGACGCACAAGTGGATTGTGCATGTATACCGCGCAAGTGCTCCACGCAAGCTGTGTGGCACACAAGTTTTGGCGCGCAAGGTTTGGCGCGCATGTTTTGGCGGCCAAGTTTTGGCATGCAAGTGCGGAGCGCATGTTGGTTTTAACACAACAAAGGAAGAGGTTGTGGACTAGTTAATGGGGAAAACAAGTCACCCTAGGGTTACGTGAAAGTTAGAAATTTCCCAGAACACCTGTGGTAAAGTGGTATTCATCAGTGGATGAACTTTGAACTTCAATAGAGCATCTATCAATAGTTGAGGATGCATTCTTTCATGAAAATGAAGAGACCTACAGGTCTATAAACTGTGAGTGGATCTTATGTGGAAGCAGTGAGAAAAATTGTGTTGAGAGAGTGGTGAACTTTCAGATTGTGAGTGGTTGTAAACCAGGAGGTACAGTGAGTCCGATCCGAACTTGAAAACAGTTGGGTGCTTATAGCGGAATTGGTACATCGGCACATTGTCGGTGTATGCTCCTTGAACGTAGCCCAGTGAGGTTGAACCTAGTAAAAATCATTGTGTCATGTTCATACATTAAGTTTTATTCATACTATGCATCGAGAAGGAGAGAGAAGAGGGTTTTTTCTAACAGCAAAACAATATCCAAAGGGGAAGTGGTTTTAATCTGTCATACCCTGATTCACCCCCCCTTCCAGGGTATCTAGCCTTGTGGACCTAACAATTGGTATCAGAGGGAAAGGACGATATCAATTTCTCTCTCTCAAAAAGAGGTAACTAATCCTAAAGGGATTCCAATATTCGATGGGAACAATTTTTAGATATGGAATAATCGGATGCAACAATACTTCCAATCTTTGGGAATGGATGTGTTTACAGCAGCAATGCATGGTATCACAGCTGATATTAATAGCAGTGCATTATCAGAAGCAGAGCGAAGAGAATTGGATGCTGACATAAAGGGAATCAATGATTTGGGAGGAGCCCTATCCAATGCAATATATACCAAGGTGATTTCAAGAAAAACATCACATGCTATGTGGGAAAAGTTTTTGAACATATATGAAGGAGATACAAAAGTCAGAGAAGCGAAACTGCAAGTATTATGGAACAAGTATGAAGATCTAAGAATGAACCTGAATGAGTCTGTTGATGGATTATTTGACGGGGTAAATGTTTTTATGGAAGATATGCGAGGTCTGTGAGAAAATATTGAAGAAATAAAGATCGTAAAGTGCATCTTGAGGAAACTTCAACTGTGGTTCAATCCGAAGGTTTCAGTACTGGAAGATAAAGATCCAAAAGAGCTAACATTGGAAAATTTTCACAGTACTTTGGTAGCATATGAAATGAAAAATGATGATAACAAGGTTGTGGAAAAGGGGAAATCTAAAGAAGTGGAATTCAAGGCCATGAAGAAGCTCACCATTTAAGATTATCAGGAAGAATAAGTGACAGATGAGGTGATTTCATTCCTCTCCTCAAACATTCAAAGGGGAAAAGGAATTTTTAAAGGGAAACTTCCACTGGCATGATTTCGATGTGGAAAGATTGGTCATCTTGCAGTAAGGTGTCCCAAAAAGTTCCAAGAGGAAGTCATTAGGCTATGGGAAAAGAAAGAAACAGTTCAAGAGAAATTTCTTTAAGGAGAAAAATATCCTTTCAAAATAATGCGATAGTTAGGATGAGTCTAAGGCTGAGGATCTTTCAGGGATAGAGAACTACAATGATCATGGAGAAAATTCTATGGTGACAGTGATCAGTAGTTCTTAGGAGAAGAATGAAACTGAAGGTGAAGAAGAAGAAGAAGTTGAAGGAATAATAGATATGTATGCTCAGTTAGAGGATACTCTTGAGGAGATAGATGTTTGGAGAGCCAAAACAAAGAAAGCTAATAAAGTTGTTCATGACGCCAATCTCTATATGCAGTAGCAGGAAGAAGAGAAGTCCAAGTTGATGGATGAAATTGAGAAACTCAAGTCATCAACACTAGAGAACTCAGAATCAGTTACTAAGTATAAAATCAAGATTTAAGAATGGAAAAGGGAGATCGATGGCTTGAAAAACACAAGGAAATATCATGTCAAGCGTATCGAAGAGCTTGAAGAGGAAGTTGTCGGTCTATGGAGAAAAGATAAAGACTAGGAAAAACCTTTGATTCCCAACACATTATTGAGAAAGAAAGTCATTCCAAAGATTGAAAAGATGAAATAGGATCCTAGTAGTTCAGCAGGAAAGAAGAAACAATTGAGCTCAGATGTTAAGGTTGATTCAGGGCTTGATCCGAAACAAAAATCTGTGAAAATTGAAGTCAGACTGCAAGCACCCATCCCGAGATTGAAGGTTGATTTGGGCACAAAGTAGAATCAGAATAATCAGAGATCCCAAGGGAAAACTTGTAGTGCATAAGTAACATGAAGAAATGAACATTATATCAGGTGTTATTGTTGTGTAAAGATGGGACATTCACAGTATGTGTGTTCCATAGACAAGAGATATCGAAGGGAACAAGAACAAAGGTGGAAGCCAAACAAGGAATGGTTCTTCAGAACATATTTTGAAGGAAAAATTTTTTGGTGTTGAGGATTTGGGCACATGGCTAGGTACTGCACTTAGACCATACATAGGAATGTGCCAAAGAAGAATCAAATGGTTCAGAAGCAGTAGATCAATGAACCAATAGGTGAGTTAAAAATGAAAAATAGATTTGCAACTTTGCAAGATGAAGTTGGTCTATCATACTCTGAGAAGGAACATAAGTCTGAATCCATGCCGAGTGTGAAGGAAAAAATATGGACCAAAAAGACAAAGGATGAGAAGGCCGTGGTGATAGAAATTCCCCTTAAAGCATCAGACTGCTCTGGTGTGTTGATCCTTGATAGTGGTTGTACATCTCACATGACAAGTAATAAGGATCTTGTTACTGGTGTAAAATATGATAAAGAAAAAGTTTTCAGGTTTGGAAATGATGAAGTCCTGAAGATTATTGGAGTAAGAAAGGCCAAGTTTGGGGGAAAAGAGATGAGACGTGCATATTTCTTAGTAGTAGAAGGCCTCATTCACAATTTACTCAGCGTCAGACAACCAAGTGACTCAAGACATTCTATAAGGTTTACTTAGAAGATATGTGTCTTCAAAGGAAGAGATGGGGCAGTAGTTCTAAAAGGAAAAATAACAAAGGGAAATCTTTTCCTAGTAAGTGGAGAGGAAGATATGTGTTTTCTGTCCAGAGAAGAAGAAAACAAGTTGTGGCATAAACAACTTGGTCATCTATGCCAACCATCCCAGGAAGATCTGGTAAAGTGAGATGTAGCAAGAGACCTCCCTAAGATATCACGTGATCGTACTCACACGTGTGATTCATGCCAACAAGGGATGCTCATCAGAAAGACGTATAAGGAAAAATATAAGAAGTCAACAAGGGTCCTCGAACTGGTGCATGCTGATGTTTTTGGGCCTATCTCACCAAAAGAAATTGGCGGAAAGAGGTACTACGTTCTTTTCATTGATGACTACAGCAGAATGACATGAATATTTGTTATTTCCCATAAGTCTGATGTGTTCAGATGCTTAAAATAGTACTGAAGGGAGTGTTAAAGGATGCTTGGATAGAAAATTCTGATGTTTCATACTGACAATGGTACAGAATTCACAAACAGTCAGGTTGAAGACTATCTCGAGAAACATGGGATAATGCATCAAGTTTTTTCAGTAAGAACTCCCCAACAGAATGGTGTGGTTGAAAGGAGAAATAGAATCATCAACAACATGGCCAGAACGATGCTCATTGAAAAATATATACCAGAGAAATTTTAGAAGGAAGCTTTATTGACATCGGTTTACATTTATAAGAGGGATTTGTTATGTCCAAAGGAAGGAAAAACTCCATATGAGATTGGTATGGGAAGAAGCCAACAGTGAAGTACTTTCAAATCATTGGGAGTAAGTGCTTTATATATAAAAAGGAATAACATAGAAAATTTGAGTCACATGGGGATGAGGGAATATTCCTTGGCTACTCAGGAAAAAGAAAAGCATATAAATTCTTTAATAAAAGGTTAGGAAAAGTAGTTGAGAGCAATGATGTCACTATTGTAGATAATGAAGAGAGTATTCAACAGCATGGTGAACAATATTCAGATAAAATTAAGGAGGAGGAAAGTAATGCCGGAGGAGCAGAAGTGGCTGATACTGATTCAGAAGAAGATACTGATGATGAGAATGAAGAAGAAAAATCAGTTTTTGCACAGAAGCCAAGGAGTCGAGATGAAATTGATAGGAAAAATATCATAGGCAATCAATCAGCTCCAGTTCAAAAAAGAATAAAGAATTCACTACAGTAGATATATTTCTTATCTCAGGTAGAGCCTAAATGCTTTGCTGATGCAGCAGAAAATGAAAATTGGATTCATGCAATGAATGAAGAGCTAGATCAAATTGAGAAGAATCAGACGTGGGAGATTGTTTCGAGGCCAGCATATAAGAATGTAATCAGAACTAAATGGGTCTATCATAAAAAGATGAATGAAGATGGAATAGTGATTCGGAACAAAGCACGACTACTGTACAAGGGGTACTCCCAGATAGAGGGAATATATGTTGATGAGACATTTGCACTGGTTGCGAGACTAGAGAAAATCAGATTATTTCTATCCATTGCAGTGCAACAGAAGTTCAAATTTTTCCAGATGGACGTAAAATCTATATTTTGGAATGGGGTTCTAGAGGAAGAGGTGTATATTGATAAACCAGATGGTTTTCTCATTCATGGGGATGAGAATAAGGTTTGCAGACCGAAGAAGGCGTTGTATGGGCTGAAACAAGCACCAAGAGCATGGTACTCAAGGCTTGCTCAGTACTTGAATAAGCTTGGCTTCCAGTGTGGTGGAGTTGATTACAATATCTACTTCAACAACAACAGTAATCGAAGAATGATGGTGCTGGTTTATGTCCATGACATAACATTTGGTGGATCAGATGAAACTCAGTCCAAACAATTTTCTGAATTCATGAAAAGTGAGTTTGAAATGTCAATGATTGGTGAGCTGACATTTTTCATTGGTTTATAGTTGACACAAGGAAGTAATGAGACTTTTATTTCTCAATAATAATACGCCAAGGAGTTTCTGAGAAGGTTTGGAATGGTTAATTCCATGGAGATGAAGACTCTGGTTGCTACCCGGATGAAATTATCAAAAGATGACAGTGACAGAGCAGTTAATATCACTGAATACAGGAACATTATCGGCAGTTTACTGTACCTAATAGCAACAAGACGTGATATTGTTTTCGCCACATTCCAAGTAGCACATTACCAACGAAATCCAAAGGAAATCCACATCCTCGGAATAAAAATAATACATTGTTATATCAAAGGCGCCGTGGATTTCAGTATGATGTATAATGAAAAATCTCAGCCAGTTTTTTTGGGATATACCGATGCAGATTGGGCTGGATCACTAGACGATAGAAAATCAACGTCACGAGGTGCATTCTATCATGGTAGATTGTGTATTTCATGGCTAAACAAGAAACAAGATTGCATTTCTTTGAGCACCGTAGAGGCTGAATATATTCCAGCCACTCAAGCATGCACACAGTTATTGTAGATGAAGTAGCATCTTGAATATATGGGAGTTAAAGTGAAGTCTCCAATTGGAATCCAGTGTGATAGATCAAGTGCTATCAATCTTATCAAAAATGCAGTTCATCAATCAAGGACAAAGAACATTTAGATCAAATATCATTTCATCAAGGAGAAGGTGGAGAAAGGGATTTTGAAGTTTGAGTATGTGCCTACAGAGCTTCAGGTTGCAGATATTCTAACAAAGGCCTTACCCAAAGAAGCTTTTGAGAGGCATCGACTGGCTCTGGGAGTTCAGTCGAATCCCCACACTTGAATAAGTGTGGTTGTGGAAACATCCCCTCTCGTCGAGGTATGATGTGTTTTTACTAATGCAGTAATATGCGTTTTACCCCGTTACAGACCGCAAAAGAGTGCTCTTTGGTTTCATTGACAAAGGGGGAGAAAAGAGTGTCTCTTCAAGGGGGAGACATTGTATCTTTTTGATAAATCATGAATGATATGGGGAGAATCTGGTGGAGCAGTGAGATAGGTGGAGTAATGAGATAGGGGGAGAAAAGTAAATCAGATGATGCTAGATGTGATCGATCAAAGAATAGATATCACGACTGCTGAGGATTGTGATAAAAGAAGAAGTGTGGTTGGTATCAGGTTGGTATGAAAATATAAATTGGTATCAGGTTGGTATCAACAGTTGTGTCAGAAACGAAGTGACTCATAGATGAAATTTTCATGATACTCTTATTTCTCATGCCGAGCATTTCTCATGTAGGTTTAGAGTATGTGTTGAGTAAATATTTGATCGCTATCTGTATCGCATGAGGCGAATGGTGGATGAAGATGAATGAAGCCTTAATGGGGTATCACAGAGTGGAGAATTGTTTTGAGAAGAGTTGTCAAAAAACCCAAAGGGGGATATTGTTGGGAAAAAATCCCTCAAGGTATCATTGTAGAATTTTTGTGATGATTGTGTTTGTTGACGATACAGGACTCCATGTTGTGTTTTTTGACAAAGTGAGTTTCAATGACTCAAACTATTGAAAAAGGGGGTTTTCCTGGAGAATGGGGTAAAGTGTTTTTTTCCAAGGGAGTTGTTCTCTTTTGTTAAGGAGGTTTCTAATGTTTTATTCCATGAATTTTTCTAATTCAGAACATAAAAAATTTGGCAAAGGAAAAGTGGCGCGCAAGTCCAAAAATGGCGCGCAAGTTTTGGTGTGCAAGTCCAAAAATGGCGCGCATGTTTTGGCACGCAAGTCCAAAAGTGGCGTGCAAGTTTTGGAACGCAATTCCTAAAGTGGCGCGCAAGTATGGCACACAAGTGTGGTGCGCAAGTAATATTTCAAGATCATAATATCAAAATATAGAAAAGGAAAGAAAGAGGTGTGCAAGTCCTAAAGTGTCGCGCAAGTATGGCGCACAAGTGTGGCATGCAAGTAATATTTCAAGACCATCATATCAAAATATGGAAAAGGAAATAAATAGGCATGAAAGTCCTAAAGTGGCATGTAAGTGTGGCGCGCAAGTGTGGCGCGCAAGTCGTCAAAATGCCTATAAATAAATGGCTACTCTCCTCATTTCTTAATGAGCTCAACACTTAGAGAAAATCCGAGATCTGAGCGCGCAAGTGGAAGTGTGCCGCGCAAGTTCAGTGTGCACACAAGTGGGGCGTGCAAGTGTGCGAGGGAAGTGTGACGCACAAGTGTACTGCGCAAGTGTACCGCACAAGTGTTTCACGCAAGCTGTGTGGCACGCAAGCTGTGTGGCGCATGTTTTGACACACAAGTTTTGGCGTGCAAGTGCGGTGCGGAAGTTGGTTTTTCCGCAATGAAGGAAGAGGTTGTGCACTAGTTAAATGGGCACACAAGTCAACCTAGGGTTGCGTGAAAGTTAGAAATTGGCCAAAACACCTGTGGTAAAGTGGTATTCATCAATGGATGATCTTTGAACTTCAATAGAGCATCTATCAACAGTTGAGGATGCATTCTTTCATAGAAATGAAGAGACCTACAGGTCTATAAACTGTGAGTGGATCTTATGAAGGAGTGAGCCCATTTCAGTTGAGAGAGCAGTGAGCATTCAGATTGTGGGTGGTTGTAATAGTAATAATGCACAACAAGTTTCACCTTCAGTCTCCCTAGGACCATTATCATGCCTTAAAATAGAACAATTAAAAAGAGTTCCAACTAAAGAACACTAGCAATGGATCCCGATAATCCCCAATAATGAACTCACACTCATTGCTTGCAATCGAGGCATGATAAACACCCAACGAGGGTTTTCATAAAAACTATTTTTCAAAATTTCACAAAATGGACAAATGGGCCCTTAAACATTCACAAACAATGCCTTACCACCAAATAAAAAAACTTTTTCAAAAGTGGTGTCAAGCACGTTGTTTCAACTCAAAATAATTATAAACATTTTCCAATACATTCTTTTTGCACATTCAAACAAAACTGTTTTACACTAACATGCCATCCGAGCAACAATTCAACATTTCACGTCAACAGATTTAAAAGCCACAAAGATTCTTTTTAATTAAAAATGATTTAAAGCATTTTTTTCTGAAATCCCACGTTTACCAGCACACACGTGAACTTTTTATAAATGGGTGAAAACACACTGAAACACCATGGAAATTGAAACACATTTATGTATAAATCTCAAACCATTTTGGAAACCATATAAGGAATCCTAAAACAACATTTCTCGTGATGGCTAAACATTAATATATCCAAATACAACATTTGTTAAGTCACACAAAACCCATAAAAGCCAACCGGGAAATTTAAAAAATATATATATATATATATAAAGTAATCACAAGGCATTGAATATTTATCAAAACAATATATATTTAATACAAAACAAAGTATAAACAGCAACTGCATGCCTTAACATTATTCCAGTTGTTGAACCATGTTTAAAATATCACGATTCATGTGGGATTTTTCAATGAAAAAATTATTAGACAAGTAATGTGTACACTTTTAACAAGGCAAATCAATTCAACAAAAAACATCGTATATAATATAATTTTACACACCATATAATTATTTGAGGGATCAAAAAATAAAATTAAGAAAGCATATGAGGTGAAAATATCATTAAACAATGAGTCTAAAACTAAAACGGTATGTGCAAGGGGAAACCAGCCCCATAACCAAGAAGCCATGAAACAACGCACATCTGAAACCACGTGGTATGGTCCAACACCCTACATAGTAAATATCAAGGACTCAAAAACATACTAAGATCCTTAATTTGAGTATGTGAAACCAAAAGGCATAAGGCGGGGAGAAAATGCACCATTAAAGGGTCGCGCAACGGCTTCACATGGCAAGCAGGAAGGTCATGGCACCGGCTGGACTCGCTGGAAGAGGGGGGAGTTGCAATGGCTGGACAACTCGCAGGCAAGGAAGGAGAGATGGTCGGAACAGTCTCTAGAATGGGGGAGGGTGGCTGCGCCGCATGTAAAAGGGGAGACGGGGGTCGCACCGCAGGGAGCAAGAGGCTTGGGGGGTCAGTCGGCTGGAGCAGGGCAGAGGTGTCGGAAATCTGGGTTCCCAGGGGGTGTTTGGGAGTGCGGTAAGGGAGGCCGTGGACTGTGACTGGATAGGAAAGGGGTCGGTGGCCTACCTTGGTGGGAGAAACAGGAGCGGCCCGAGGGGCTGTGTCGCTAGTTTTGCATTGAACAGGAGGGATGAGGGGGGTTTGGCTGGTGTTCGGTGCGCAGGCAAGGAGAGGTGGTCCAAGGGTTGAAGCAGGGTTGTGCTACAAGGGGAGGCCAAGGGCGAGGCGCTAGATGCCAGGGAGGATCTTGTCCGCTCATGCTGCCAGGGAATGGGAGGTCGCGTTTGGGAAGCAGGAGGATGGCATGGATATAGGGATACTTCCGGCAGGGAGCATGATGGGGAGGTAGCTGGGGTCAAGGTTGCGTCGTACACACACACAACAAGGGGGTGCTAATTAGAGAGAGAGAGCAAAAATTAGAGTTTTTATTATTATTCTTATTATTTTTTCTCTCATTAAAACCTTACTATTTAAATAAAAATATCAATAATAAGGATAATAATAATAATAATAATAATCATAATCATAATGATTAAATAAATATAATAAAGGTATTCATATCATTTTAATAATAATAAAATTCTTAATTATAAAAATTTTAAATGGCGCAATTATTGTTTTTTTAATTACAAAAAATATTTATTTCATTTTCCGAGAACTGCCGAGATGCGCATTTACCCGGGAAAAGCTGAACGAGGTTTCCAAAACGTTCTCTGCTCGTGCACGCAATGACATCAACTAAAAAAAGACAATTTTTAACCTAATCTCAAAAAATAAATTCATCTGGGACTCAACTCGAACCCCAACAAAATTATATAAGGCCAAAGAAATAATTAAATATAATAAATGTTATGGTGGGTGTGTGACAATTATCCCCACTATAATACTTTTCATCCCCAAAAAGCAACAACGCTATCGAACCATTTGATCAACACCTAAGGAGTCCACATAAAAACAAACCATCCTCTTAACCCAAAGACATTTCATTGACCACCAACAGGACTCAACCTCATTGCCTGAAACAGATCGCCAGTAGAGGGGAGGCCTGAATGGACTCCCCACGATAATAATTCAACTATCCACCAATAATGACTTAATAAAAAACTTAAAGGGAATCATGATGGGGGTCCCCACCATAAAGAATCAGCCAAAAAGAATCCAAATGGAAAAAACTGACTTAGACCAGAACTGAGCCTTCCTCAAGCTAAAAGAAACATTGCAAGAACACTTAGACAAAAAAGTCTTGTCCTAAAGTGATAATATCTGATCTAGAAACTCCATACTAACCAATAAATCTCACCTCATTGGAGGAGAGGGAGGTCCCAAGGATTGGATCAATGAAACTATGATGAAAAATTACTCAAGATTTTCCACTTCAAGATGGACACAAACCAAAGTCGCAACTGATTCACATGAGTGGTCCACGCAAGACCACTGATCAGCAACCCACATAAAAAATCACAATTACTGACATTTTTTGGGGGATAAGTCCATTGTTCTCTTTGAGAAAAGCAGAAATTTACAATGACAGAGAAACCAAAACAAAAACCCTAAAACTACCTCACTAAAATGATAGAGGCACAACATAAATCAGACTCTTTAAAATTTCCCTAGGGTTCTTGACTACACACCAACATCACTTTGATGGATTTTGGATGATGCTCAAATAGATGAAACATCTCTTACCTCACAGTCAAATTCTCATAATCATAATAAGAAACATACATCTTTTGATCTGGCAGATGAAAGGATAGAATTTTTGAATGAAAACCATGCTGGCTTTGAAAGCCGGAGTTCATCAAAAGACCCACAACATTCCCATACTTTTCAAAACAAAAGACAATATCTGTATAAGTGTCATGATAAGAGATACCTTACAATGGATGGAAACATACACAAGAAACATTAATCAAAAACTCTACAACACATCACTTCTGATAACTTCCTCCACAACACTTTTTAGAAAATTCCACACATAATCGTTGTAAGTGACACAGACATCCGTAAGAATGACAGGGCTTAGGATTACATGGGCAAGACAACATCTTGTGAACTAGCCTTACAAAAAGATAACACACGAGGATCTCTCACTCTGAAGAGGTAGATAAAAGATCTTGATGCCTTTTGATTCCACAACATGCTCCCCCAACTTTTGATCAGTTACTCATATCCTTCAAATAAAATTCACCACTACTCTTTGGGATTGAAGGAGGGAGGACTACTAAGAGCACTCACACCATCAAAACATCAACATGAGATGCTTGTCTTTCCACATTGATAAACAAGGTTAGGATAGTGCTGACAACTTCGATTTTAGATCGGGACATAGACCCGCCTGAAAACATCGAGCCTTCAGGAAGTCATCTATGGAATACCCAAAATCATAAGGGGCTAGTTCCATAATGAGTTGGAAATATTCCAACACGGATCTATAACCATGTTGCAGATAACACATCTTCATCCTCTTTCTCATCCTTTCTTCCTCATGAAAAAACTGATGAATGAATAAAGCCTTCAAAAACTCCCAAGTAAGCTCTTTATGAGACTTGTTCTGAGACACTGAATTCCACCACATCCATAGTGAACCTTCAATCATGAAGGTTAAAAACATAACCTTCAACGACTCGGGAAACTCAAAGTGGTTAAAGTCCCTTTCAATCTTCTACATCCACTCTTCCTAGTTTGAAGGGTCTTCTTGAACATAAATTAGAGGTGGATCTAGCTTCCAAAACCCAAGCATAAAATACTTTGGTTTATCAATGGAACTACGATCACCCATCGAATATTCAAGGGGAAAACTACTGGAAAAGAAAAGTCAAGAACCCAATCAAGTCCAACTCAATTAAAAATCCTCAAAATCAAACACCACATAGGTGTAAAGCTCCAAACACAACAAAAGAAGCTATCATAACATCAAAACATTCCTCTTGAAAGAATATTTAATTTAAAACAAGCATGGTGGGTTAAACCCTCATTATTTGTATTCTTTAAAGTCTCACCCACATGCATGTTTCTATACAACCCTGGGAATCCATATACCATACTAGATATCTGTTCATATTCCAACATACCACTATGCATGTGAGCACCCCTAAAACACCAAGGACAAAAGAAAAAAACTTCATTTTCAAAAAACAAATCAATCATCCCATTTTTTTAAAAATAATCCACTAATTAAACTTATCTTTTCAAAAAACCATTTTTCAAAAACAACTTTTTATGATTCAAAAAATGTTCAAAAATCAGAGGTGACACAAAATAAATCAAAAAGGTAACTAGTTTTAGTGGGTGACTTGACCATATGGTTGGCGGCCACATGACAAATACATCACTGATATAGAGAGCCTTTTAGGACCATGCCTCTAGGTCTACATGGCTAGCCAAGCCATACATGCTTATGAGGACTACTACCCCACTCCCTTTGTCATATCCCAATCACTAAACATTAAATAAAAACCCCAAAAACTAATTAAACCAGACTTCCCATGGAAACCATATGATCAGGACAAGAAATAGTTCGCGATGTTCTTCCCACACCAAGTCCTCAAGATCTGACAGTCCTACTCCTTCTACCTTGAGATTCTCAAATAACAAAGGGAGCTCTAAAAATCAAGGTCTGAGATAATCCAACTTCCTCTGATACCATATTGTTACGAACCAACCTCGGTCAACCCTGAACCTATCTCCCAATCCAATTTGCGGCAAGTCCCAAGAGGTGTTCCCGATCCTCCGGGGCTAGCGACAAGTACTAGAGCTTCGGCATAGATGACATGAATGATTTGGCCCAATATAAATAAATAAAATAAGAGTAAATAATAAATAGAATCATAGGGGTTTAGTGTTTTTAGTAATTTTAGGGTTTTTTTAGTATTTCTAGGGATTTAATTTTTATTATTTTTATGTTTTTTCTTAGGGTTTTAGAGATTCTTATATTTTTAGGGATTTTAATCATTTTTTATTATTTTTAGTGTTTTAGGGTTTTTAGGTATTTTGAGGGTGTTTGTGGTTTTTATGATATCTTATTATTTTAGAGATTTTTTTGAGTTTTTTTGTTTTTATGTATTTTTAGAGTTTTTTAATATTTTTGTGGGAATTAATGTATTTTTAGAGTTTTTTCCTTTTTTCTAAGGGGTTTATGATTTTTTAATGTTTTGAGGGGTTTTGGTTATAGGTGATTTTGGGGTTTTAGGTTCATTTAGGTTTTTTATCATTTTTTAGGTTTTAGGGGTTTTAAGTGTTTTTAGGTTTTTATTATTTTCATAGGGGTTTTCTGGGTTTTTTTTATGTTTTTAGGGAATTTATGGATTTTTTTGAAGTTTTAATTTTTTAGGGATTTGGGGGGGGGGGTTGATTTTTAGGTTATTTTGTAGTTTCATGGTTTTTTTGAGTTTTTATGTTTTTTTGAGTTTTTTATGTATTGTAATGTTTTGTATTTTTTAAATATTCCTAGAAATTTCATGGGTTATTATAATTTTTGTGCTTTTTTATGGTTATTTGGGATATTTAGGGTGTTTATAGTTTTTATGGGTTTATGGGTTTTAAGGGGATTTAGGTTATTTGATGGTTTTTATGGTTTTCAATTTTTTTTGGGATTTTTTTTTGGTTTTTATGTATTATTTGGTTATTGAGGATTTCTTAAGAATTTTTAGGGTTTTTGGTTGTCTTTTCAATTTTAGTGTTTTTTTGGATTTTATATTTTTTAGGGATTTTGAATGTTTTTAGTGTTTTTCGTGTTTTTATGGTTTTTCAAGATTTAATGGTTTTTTATGTTTTTAGGGTTTTGATAGTTTTTTATTGTTTTAAGGGGTTTAAGGTTCTTAGAGAGCTTAATGGGTTTTATATATTCTTAGGTTTTTTATGGTCTTTTTTTGGAAATTTGGGGTTTTTAGCATTTGTTAGGATATTTATATGTTTTACGTTTTTTTGTGGGTTTCTTAGGGGTTTCAAGGTATTTACAGTTTTTTATTTTAAGGAAATTCTATGGACTTTTTAGGGATTTATTGGTTTTTATGATTTTTAGGGATATTGAATACTTTTTTGGGTTTTAGGGTTCTCAGGGTTTTTAGGGTTTTTAGTATTTTAGGTTCTTATAGGTTTTATGGGTTTTTAGATTTTTAAGTTTACTTAGGGGTTTTCAAGGTCTTTTTGATGTTTTAGGTTTTTATGGATTTTGGTTTATTACTTAGGATTTTTAGGGTTTTTACGGTTTTAGGGGTTTTTTTGGGTTTTTTAGTTTTTAGGGGTTTTTATGTTTCTTTTCAAGTTTTTATGGTTTTTAGAGTTTTTTAAATGTTTTTGGGGTTTAAAGGGTTTTTTGAGATCATGATTATTTTGAGGTTTTATGGGATTTTATGATTTTAAATTGTTTTATGGGATTTAATGATTTTAGGGTTTTTATAGATTTTATGGATTTTATGGTTTTAGAGAATTTAGCTTTTTTATATTTTTTAAGGGTTTTAAGTGTATTTTGGTTTTTAAGGTTTTCTTTGGTTTTTTCAGTGTTTTTATGGTTTTTTTCAGTTTTAGGGATTTTTTGGAGGTTTTTGGTCAATTTGAGGTTTTTTATTGTTTTTTAGGGTTTTATGGATTTTGAGGGTTTTTTTTTGTTTTTTGGGTTTTTATATTTTTATATGAGTTTCTTTGATTTTTTTGGTTTTTAAATTTTTTTCTAGGTTTTGTTATCATTTTTAGGTGTTTAAAGTGATTTTAGAGTTATTAATAGTTTTTAGGGGTTTTATGGGTTTTTAGGGGTTTTAAATGTTTTTTGTATTTTTTCTTGTTTTTAGAGGGTTTAGGGGTTTTAGGGGCGTTTAGGGCATTTGGGGTTTTATAGATTCTTTGGTTTTTAGCGGTTTTATGTCCATTTAGGTATTTATGGTATTTATGGATTTTAGGGCTTTTAGGGTTTTTTACATTTTAAGGGATTTTATGGATTTTTAGGATTTTTGTGTTTTTTAGGGTTTAAGGGATTTTGATGGGTTTGGGGATTTTAGGAGTTTTATGGTTTTAATCGTTTTAAACATTTTATTGGTTTTTATGGGTTTTATGTGTTTTATGTTTGTATGGTTTTCTTAAGGGTTTTTAGGGTTTCTATAGTTTTTTCATTTACAGGTTTCTTTGGGATTTTTCAGGATTGTTATGGTATTTTCTTAATTGAAATATTTTGATGGCTTTTAGTGGATTTAGGGTTGATATGCTCTTTTTGGTTTTTAGGTTTTTTGAGTTTCTTAGGGGTTTATGGGTTTTTTTAGATTTTAAACATTTCTAGGGATTTAAAGGGTTTGTATATTTTTTAGTTTTTAAGGGGTTTTAAATGTTTTTTGAGGCTTAAAGAGATTATATGATTTTGAGGTGGTTTAAGTGTTTTTATGTTTTTATGGGTTTCTTATGGTTTTTATAGTTATTATGGTTTATTATGTTTTGAGGGATTTTTGGGGATTTTTTTCAATTTTATTTGTGACTATGGTTTTTATGGATTTTTAGGGGTTTAGGGTTTTATGGTTTTTTTTCTTTTTATGTTGTTTTTTTCTTTGATTTTAAGGTTTTTATAGCTTTCAATCATTTTAGGGGTTTAAATTGTTTTTATATTTTTAGTGGGTTTTATGCTATTTGTGGGTTTTTTGTATTTTTAAAGTTTTTAGGGGTTTTTTAGTTTTCAGGGGTTTAGGTTTTTATGGTATTTTGAGGTGTTTTTTTATTTTTACCATTTTGAGGTTTTTATGGGTTTTAGGCATTTTTATTTTTTTCTTAATGATTTTCAGGTTTTTAAGGATTGTTACTTTTTTAGGAAATTTTAAGTCATTTTTAGGATTTTTATGTGTTTTAGGGATTCTGAGGGTTTTAGTGCCTTTTAGAGTGTTTATGGTTTTTTGGGGGTTGTAGGTTTTTTAGCCTTTATGGTTTTTAAGGATTTTAATAGTTTTTAAAACATTATTGTGTTTTAAAGGGATTATTGATCACACCGCGATTCACTGTTTCATTTTCATCCCTACACCACTGTGGTAAACTAGTTTTGTATTGAATATTATAAAAATAATACCAAATTTAATTCCATATTTGAATAATTAATTTTGTTTTTATCACTGTTAAAATGTGAATTGTTACTTGTTTTGAGGATTTTATTGCAGGAGGAGGTGATTTGGAGGCCCTGAAGATGATCTAGAAAGAAAATGGGCCAAAATTGCATGGATCCCAAGGACACCAGTCCAATTTTTCGAATAGTGAGAGCAATCAGTGCATGAAAATGGGCTGAAATTTTGTAAGACACACCAAAAATTCATGGGATACAACTCTTATCAAATGACCGAATCGCCATTCGTCCATCTGTTGGCCCATCCGAACCATTCTATCTAGGGGACAGAATCTGCCCGAATTCAAATGCTCAGTTCGGTGGTGTTATCATATCTCCAAATCCGACTGTCTAATGGACTCCAAATTAGACATGGAGACATTCAAGAGGAATTACAACAACTTATCTCTTTTTCCAAGTCTTAATATGACATTCTACTAGTCCAAAACCAAGGCACAAATAGTATCTTCAAAACTAGGTCCTCAAAACCATGTGCCATTTTGGCTATAAAAAGGCACAAAGGGATCCTCATTTGGGATTTCGAACCAGAATCTATACTCTGCCATTTTGGAGTCCTAGAGGAGTCTTCTAATCACCTTGGAGGTTCTTTAGGCCTCTATTATCATAGGGTAATCAAGGATGAAGAAGGAGTTCCACCCGAGCTTCCTCCTCCTCCCGATGTCGAGCTAAAAGTTGGGTGTTCGTTGTGAGGGAGCTACACACATGTCAAGGGAGTTCCGATGCATACAATAGTTACTGGTTTGGATTAATTTGGGTGTTTAAACATTTCATTCCATGTATCTTATTTTATTTCATATTTGAATGCTTGATTTGATGCATGTGAGTGTTATGCTCTTAATTTCTAACCGATCGGTGTGAGGTTTTGAGTGCGTGACTTGTGTTGTTCCGATTGGACAACACAAGAATCTTTTTCTTCCCCACATTATTGAGATTTCAATATTATTTTGAACCTCTTATTCCATGCATAAGTTCTGGACCTTGTCAATACGATTTTTATGTCACATTTTGGTTCTTCAAGCATTGAAATATGAGCTTAGGAATTAATCGGGATTCTAATTAATTACTACCAAATAATTACTCCAAACCTAAAATAAATCTCTATGAACAATGAACTTGATATGTGTGTAGTGAAATCACATCAACCATTTTATCTCATATTTTTTAAAATCCACTCGGTCTTTCATCTTTTAAACTATTTTGATTAAGTTACTTTCTTTAAGCGGTTTTCAAAATCACCCCCTTTTTTAGTAGAATTAATTAAAAATACACACTCTAAACCTATCAACACTCCTCGAGAGACGACCTAGAGTCTTCCCTAGACTACAAATCAACCTTAAAATCATAATAAATTTGATGTGTCATGACAACGCGGTCAAATTTTGGCACTGTTTCTGGGGAGAGTTTTTGTTTTAGTGCGCGTTTTTGATAAGTAATTTGTAAAATTATTGTGAATATTTATTTTGTTTTCATTTCTAATTCTTAAATACTTTTGTATTATTATCTATTCCATGTGTAGGTTGGGTTCATGACGCATTCTAATCCAAGATATTTACCACCTTTTGAACCCGAGCCGGAGAGGATCCTACGTCAACGACACCGAGACACACAAGACAACAATTTGAAGGAGGACACACCACACACTGAAACATTCATTCACCCTTCTTCTTCTTCTTATTATGGAACCCAAATAAAAACTGAAATAAACCTGTATAACATGGGTGAAAATAATAGAATATTAAAGGAATTAACCTCACCCTATGTTGATGTTCAACCTGCATACATTCAAATACAAGGAGAGGCAACTAATTTCAAACTAAAATCTGGTTTAATTAATCTATTACCTAGATTCCATGGTTATCCTGGAGAGGACCCACGTAAAAATTTTAAAGAATTTCATATTGTGTGTTCTACATTAAAGCCTGATAATGTTGATGAGGACCAAGTAAAACTTATATCATTTCCATTTTCATTAGAAGACACTGCTAAAGATTGGATATACTGTGTTAATTCACCAATTAGAGGTTGGGAGGACATGAAATGCCTTTTTCGTGAAAAATATTTCCTAGCCTCTTGAACTACAACAATAAGGAATGAAATATGTGGTATAAGAAAATCTCATGGGGAAACACTTCATGAATATAGGTAAAGATTTAAAATATTGTGTTCAAGTTGTCCACATCACTAAATAAGTGATCAACTTTTAATTCAGTATTTTTATGAAGGTTTAATCCCTATTGATCGAAACATGATTGATGCTGCTGCAGGTGGTTCACTAGTGGATAAATCCCCAATCTCTACAAGGACCCTAATTGAGAACATGGCACAAAACACACAACAATTTGGTTCAAGGTCCACTGTACCAATTTGAGGTGTCCATGAGGTGCAAAGTACTGAATTCGAGAAGAATGTGGATACAAAGTTTGAAGAGGTATGTACCCTTATACGACAACTCGCTCTTTCCTAGGGGAAATCTCAATCTCGTCCTCCCATACATTGTGGTAAATTCTCTTCTAATACCCACTATTTTGACCAATTCTCCCAACTAAGAGAAACTTATGAGAGTTGTGAGGCGATATTTCCTGGACGCCCCTATAACCAACCCTTTAGGAATGAACCTTACTATCCATACAACCGTGGGTGGAAATACAACCAAGCCTATAGGAAAGGGGGTATTCAAACCAACCTCAACAACAATGGAAGCAACAAGGTCAGAGTAGCCATCCACCACCACCCAGAAATCCTCAACCACCCCAAAGGCCTTTCCAACAACCCCCTCCAAAAACTGAGCCTAGCCTATAAGATATGTTGAAACAAATGGCTGCCAATAATCTTCAATTCCAACAAACCACTCAGGCTTCCATACAAGACCTCAAAACCCAATTAGGCCAACTAGCTAACTCGGTGGGTGAAATCCAAAGCCATGGGTCTGGTAAACTACCCTCTCAACCACTTTTCAACCCTAGGGATATGGGAAATGTTAGTGCCATCACCCTTAGGAGTGGAACTCAACTTAAAATCCAAATAAAACCTCTATTAGAGTCATCCCCTCTTGAGAAAACCACCATTCCAACCATTGAAAAAGATCCAAATATTAAAAAACATTGTCCTGAGAGGATCCCTTCAAAAGGAAAGAGTGTTTCTATTAATAAACCACCAAGCACACCCATTCCTCTTCCATTTTCCCAAAGGGACACCCAACCAAGAAAACAAAATGAAACTGAACTTGACAAAGAAATATTGGAAACTTTTAAGAAAGTGTAGGTCAACATCCCCTTGATTTATTCCATCAAGAAAATTCTGAGATATGCCAAGTTTATGAAGGAAATGTGTACCCACCGAAGGCGACTTAGAGGTGGTGAGAAGGTGAGCTTGGTGAGGAACGTCTCAGCATTGATACGACCATCACTTCCCACCAAGTGCAACAATCCTGGAACATTCTAGATTTTGTGCACTATAGGAGAGTATTCTTTCTCCAATGCTATGCTTGATTTGGGTGATTCTATTAATGTAATTCCTCACTCCATATACTCTTCTTTGCAGGTCAGTGAACTAAAGCCCACAATAATAGCTGTTCAGCTAGAAAATCGGAGTATGGCACACCCTTTTGGTGTGTTAGAGGATGTTCTTGTGAGGGTTCAAAATTTAATATTTCCTGTGGATTTTTATGTGCTAAACATGGAAGATTATAGGATGAATGGACACACCCCAATTATATTGGGGAGACCTTTCTTGAAAACCACCCTAGCCATAATTAATGTCCATAATGGTACATTATCTATGGAATTTGGTGGTGACATAGTCCATTTCAACATCCTTGATGCCATGAATCACCCCTTAGAATAACATTCCTCTCTCTCAGTAAATTCAATTGATGTACTCCCTTACCCTAAAATCACTTCATTTGACTCCCCTGATACCCTTTCTGAATTTTCCTCTTTGATTGAAATTATTGGTAATGAAGCATGTGTTGATTTTTTTGTGGTCTAGATAAGTGCCATGCATGTTTGTTAATTGATAATTTCAGGAACACGGAGGATCACATGACCATCGATGATACTTCTACGCTTGTAAAAGCTAATTCCTCATCTGAGGATGATACCATTGAGCAGTTTGATGATATTAGTGACCTCTCACTTTCACACACACTCCCATCAATCCAAAATCCACCTGAATTGGAACTAAAGCAACTGCCTCAAGACTTAAAATATTCATATCTTGAGAATGGAAACAAGTTTCCCGTCATCATTGCTAGTTTACTCCCTCTGACCATGAATTGAGACTGATTAAACTTTTGAGGGAGTATAAACAAGAATTGGGATGGACACTTGCGGACATTTCTGGTATTATCCCATCAATTTGTACACATCATATTTTATTAACTGATGAGGCTAAACCAGTGAAGCAGGCACAAATTCAACTGAACCCAAACATCTTAGAAGTAGTTAAAAAGGAAGTAACAAAATTATTGGCTGCTGGAATCATTTACCCTATCTCTGACAGCCAATGGGTCAGCCCCGTTCAAGTAGATCCTAAAAAAACATTCCTAACGGTAATTAAAAATGAAAACAATTAATTGGTTCCAACTCATGTGCAGAATAGTTGGCGTGTCTCTATAGATTATCACAGATTAAACCAACACACTAGGAAGGACCATTTCCCATTTCCATTTATTGACCAAATGCTAGAGAGGCTAGCGGGGAAGTCCCATTACAGTTTTCTTGATGGGTATTCTGGTTACTTTCAGATCCATATTGCCCCTAAGGATCAGGAAAAGACAACTTTCACTTGCCCCTTTGGCACATTTTCCTATAGAAGGATGCTATTTGGTCTGTGCAATGCTCCAGGAACTTTCTAGCGATTTATGGTTAGTTTTTTTTTCAGATTACCTGGAGAATTGAATGGAAGTTTTCATATATTATTTTACTATTTATGGATCCTCTTTTTATGAATGTTTAAGTAGTATTGATTCCGTCCTACATTGATGTATTGAATATAATCTTGTATTAAATTATGATAAATTCCATTTCATGGTGCGACAAGGTACAGTTTTGGGACATGTCATTTCTGGGGATGGTATCCAAGTAGATAAATCGAATGTGGATGTCATTTCTTCCCTACCATTCCCTAAAAATGTACGTGATGTGTGGTCTTTCCTAGGTCATGATGGATTTTACCTTCGTTTCATTTGTGATTTTAGTAAGATTGCACTTTCCCTCTCCCGCTTACTCCAAAAATAAAAAGATTTTGTTTTTGATAAAGAATTTGAAGAAGATTTTAATAAATTAAAATGGAGTCTCACATCACCCCAGGTAATCCAACCACCTTGGTTGTATTTTCCATTTGAGCTCATGTGTGACGCCTCTAACTATGCATTTGGGGTAGTCTTGTCACAAAGGGTCGACCTAGCTCCACATGTCATAGCCTATGCCTCACGTACACTGGACCCTGCCCAAGAAAACTACACCACAACTGAAAAAGAATACCTTTACATAGTATTTTACTTAGATAAATTCAGGTCATAAAATTTAGGGTCCAAATTCATTGTGTTCTCAGACCATGCTGCCCTCCGGTATCTCCTAAAGAAACTGGAAGCCAAACCACATCTAATTCGTTGGATTCTCCTCCTTTAGGAATTCAATCTAGAAATTAGAGATAAAAAAGGAGCAGAGAATGTGGTGGAAGACCATATCAGTAGGATCCTCCCATCCTCGGACATTGTCTCATCCCCCTGTATTCCCATTAATGACATGTTTTCTGATGAGCAACTTTAAAAAGTGCAAGATGCTATTCCTTGGTATGCTGAAATTGTAAATTATTTGGTAGCATCTTGCATTCCTACTGATTTAAACAAAAACCAAGCCAGTCGTCTAAAACATGAGTCTCGTTGGTACACTTGGGATGACCCCTACCTTTGGCGCACATGTAGCGATCAGGTCCTTAGGCGTTGTGTTCCGGATAGAGAGTTTTAGTCTGTCCTTAGATTCTTCCACACTCATGGTTGTGGGGGCCACTTTGGTCCCCAACAGACTGCTCACAAAGTTTGTTATTCTGGTCTCTTTTGGCCAACACTTTTTCGGGATGTCCATGAATTTAGTAAATCATGTCCTCACTGTCAAAGAATGTGAAATGTCTCTAAAAGGAATGTAATGCCACAACAAACCTTTCTCTTTCATGACATCTTTGATGTTTGGGATATTGACTTTATGGGGCCATTTCCCAATTCTTTTGGCAACTTGTACATTATTTTGGCCATTGATTACATATCAAAATGGGTAGAGGCACGAGCCACAAGGACATATGATTCCAAAAAAGTTGTATAATTTTGGAGAACTCAGATCTTTTGTAGGTTTTTATTACCTAGGTTTATCATCAGTGAACATGGTTCTCATTTCTGCAACCGAATAATGCAATCACTTTTGCATCGATATGGGGTCAGTCATCGAGTATCTACTACGAATCACCCACATACTAATGGTCAAGCCGAGGTGTCAAATAGAAAGGTAAAACAAATTCTTGAAAAAATGGCCCAACCCAACCGGAAAGATTGGAGTCTTAGACTCGATGATTCATTATGGGCTTACCGTACTGCTTTTAAAATTCCCATTGGAATGTCACCTTATAGGCTTGTTTTTGAAAAGAGTTGTCACATCCATATTGAGATTGATCACCGGGCCTACTAGGACATTAAAAAATTTAATTCTAACCTTTTTGGTGCAGGTTCTCAAAGGAAGTTACAGATACAGAAGCTGGAAGAAATGCGTAGAGATTATTTTGAGAACTCCAGGATTTATAAGGAGCGAACCAAGGCTGCCCACGACCGCCTTATCCTTCATCGAGAGTTCCAAATTGGGCATAAGGTCCTCCTCTACAATGAAAGGTTGAAATTTCATCCTGGTAAGCTTCGTTCCCACTGGTTTGGACCACACATTGTTACTAATGTCTCTCCATTTGGTGTTATTCAAGTTCAAAATGAAGAAACTAAGAAAACCTTCACTATCAATGGGCAGCGACTGAAGCACTTTAATGAAGCCATTCCGGAGAACCCGATGGAGGAACTCCAAGTTCAAGAAGAAAACTATTAATGACATCCACCAGGTTTTATCCTTCCTTCCCAAATTTTCATTTACTACAGTGAGGACACTGCATACTCTAGGTGTGGGGGGATGGGTAAATTCCTGGGTTAGTTAGAAATTTTCATCATTTTCTTTCTTTCTTTGTCTTTTTTCTTGCTGAATGGTATTGTCACTTACCCCCCTTCCCCTGTTCCACCCCTTACTTTTGTGCCAGAATGCTAATTTTATCATGGAAAAAGATTCCCCCTAAATTGAATCATGAAAGTTACTGAAAATGCAAGAGGAATTTCCCTATTTTATGTTGTTTTATCATTTTAAAAAAAATCACTGATGGAATGTGTGTTTTAGCTTGAATTTAACATTTTGGTGTGACTTTATCTTGGAAATTAGTTGTTTGTCGATGATATAAATGGTTGTATCATTTTGAAAACTTTGAGATAAATAGTACACTTTACGTGAGTAGTTCAAAGGAAAATTGTGGCACTTAATTTCTCCACACATTTTTTCACCCAACCAAGAAGTGTGATTTTTAATTACTCAATAGAAGGTAAGTATAAGATAGGTTAATATTTATCTATTTTTCAAATGATTTTTCCATACGTTCGTTCCTTATCCGATCTTTTTCATTACTGTACCGGATTTACCTACGCGTGTGTACCTGTTATCTGACTGTTGTACGCTCTAAAAAATAGTTGTGTCTTGGTAAGGTAAAAAACCACTCTTCCTTGACTTTTGATCTTTTTATAACTATCACAATTAGTGTCGTGAGGAGATCAAACAAGGGTTGAGAGAAGGGTGTGAGATTTGTTCCATGCACAACATTTCAAAAAAATAAATAAATGAGGGGAGTGATGAAATGTACATCATATGAAGATATCTAGGTCAGGAGCTTAATGTTTGACTTCCGGGAATGCTTAAGTGAGTGGGTCTTGAAATTTGATTGCAAAGGGTAAAAGACAGGTTCGATGGACATAATCATTTAAGCCTAAATTATTAAAATAACCGATATTTACTGGATTGAAAATGGGTAGAATAGCATGAATTGGTTGTCACACACACAAACATGGTTATTTAGTGACATCTTTGACTTTAGGATTACTTTCTCAAATTGGTATCATTAATCTCTCTAAATTTTATGCTGATTCAATTTATTAGACACATTTTTGCATGATCATTGAGAATAACTCCATGGTGTGATTTTTGGTTTGATAGCATTTCTTTAAAATTTAAAATTTTCATTGAATGATAAATATTCATGAAGTTAGGAATATCTCCATGAATAATTTTTGGAAATATCACTATTCCCAAGAGTGAAAATGTTTAGGTGTGGGGGTGTGATCGCACCGCGATTCACTTTTCATTTTCATCCCTACACCACTGTGGTAAACTAGTTTTGTATTGAATATTATAAAAATAATAACAAATTTTATTCCATATTTTAATAATTAATTTTGTGTTTATCACTGTTAAAATAGAAATTGTTACTTGTTTTGAGTATTTGATTGTAGGAGGAGGTGATTTGGAGGCCCTGAAGATGATCCAGAAGGAAAATGGGCCAAAATTGCATGGATCCCAAGGAAACCTGTCCACTGTTTTGAACAGTTCGAGAAATCCGTTCATTAAAATGGGATGAATTTTTTCAAGAATATTCAAAACCTCTTTGTCTACAACTCTTATCAAAGTACCGAATCCCCATTCATCTATATGATGGCCCATCCAAACCATTCTGTCCAGGGGACATAATCTGCCCTAATTCAAATGTTCAGTTCGGTGGTGTGAACATATCTCCCAATCAGGATGCCTAATGGACTCCATATTTGACATGGAGACATTTAAGAAGACCTCAAACAACCTATATATTTTTTCCAAGTCGTAATATGACATTATACTAGTCTAAAACTGAGTCACAAGTAGTATCTTCAAAACCAGGTGCTCAAAACCATGTGCCATTTTGGCTAGAAAAAGGCACAAAGGGCTCCTCATTTGGGAGTTCGAATCAGAAGCTATACTCTTCCATTTTTGAGTCCTAGAGGAGTCCCCTAATCACCTTGTAGGTTCTGGAGGCCTCTATCCTAATAGGGTAATCAAGGATGAAGAATGAGTTCCACCCGAGCTTCCTCCTCCTCCCGATGTCGAGCTAAAAGTTGGGTGTTCGTTGTGAGGGAGCTACACACATGTCAAGGGAGTTCTGATGCATACACTAGCTACTGGTTTGGATTAATTTTGGTGGTTAGACATTTCATTCCATGTATCTTATTTTATTTCAGATTTGAATGCTTGATTTGATGCATGTGAGTGTTATGCTCTTAATTTCTAACCGATTGGTGTGAAGTTTTGAGTGTGTGACTTGTGTTGTTCCGATTGGACAAGACAAGAATCATTTTATTCCCCACTTTATTGATATTTCAATATGATTTGGAAGCTCTTATTCCATTCATAAGTTATGGACCTTGGAAATACGATTGTTAGGTCAAGGTTTGGTTCTTCAAGAACTGAAATATGAGCTTAGGAATTAATCGGGATTCCAATTAATTCCAACCAAAGAATTACTCTAAATCTAAAATAAATCTCTATTAACAATGAACATGATATGTGTGAAGTGAAATCACATCGACCATTTTATCTCATATTTTTCAAAATCCACTTGGTCTTTCATCTTTTAAACTATTTTTATTAAATTACTTTCTTTAAACGATTTTCAAAATCACCCCCCTTTTTTAGTAGACTTAATTACAAATACACACTCTAAACCTATCAACACTCCTCGAGAGACGACCTAGGGTCTTCCCTAGACTAAAAATCAACCTTAAAAGCATAATCAATTTTACGTGTCACGACAATGTGGTCAATAATATATTTTTAGTGGGTTTTTGGGTATTTATGGGGTTTTGGGGGGGTTTTTAGGTTTTTAGGTTTTTTGGGGTTTTAGGGTTTTTTGGGTCTTTTAGGGTTCTTTAGGATTATTTTTCATTTTTTTTTTATTTTTTTGGGTTTTATGTTTTTTTGGGTTTAAAAGATTTTCTTAGAAAGTTTTTTTTGTTTTTGGGGGTTTTTATATTTTTAATTATTTTTATGGGTTTTTAGTATTTTTATAGGTTATGTGGTGAAAGTCACAAAAGTCGTCATTACTTCCCTCTGGGTGTGGGGTAAAAATTGAATGTATATTTTCTCAAACATTCACTACCTACAAGATCATAGTGTAGTTGGATTGTGGGGTCGAGCCCACATGGAGAATGCTATCTTGAGGAAAATTCTAGTTTTTAAGACCCATAGGGGAGTCCTTTGGAGATATCAATATTGTTTGTGAAGTGTTTTAATTTCAATTTAAGGGGGATTTCAAATACTAAAATAGGGGCCGAGATCAAGTCGAGTATCTGGGTTAATTATGGATTTTAATTCTAATCTTGGAAAGGTCCTTACAACATAGTCTATGAAGCAAATATAGGTCCCTAGTTGATTTTGGTCATGCCACCTAGTTCTACCAAGGAAGTAACTATTATTTGATCGGGAAATACATAATAGACTAGGTGCATTACGTTTGGATTATAGGTCATAAAGTGTCCTAATCTAGTTATCATGCCTTGTCTACTCCAATTAAGATATGGTTGTTTTCTTGAATGACCCATGATCAGGGACATTCACGTAAATAAGATAGAATGTTGCACTTATCCAAATTACTTATTTAGTTAGGTATTACAAGTGTAGAATTAAAGTTATCAATAATTGTGAATATGAACTTGATCTCTACCCATATTTAATTAATCTACTCATTATGGAGAACGAATTTGTTAGATAAACAAAAAAATCATTCTTGAAATTTTTATTGAGGTTAATTGTATGGAAATCATGTAAGGGTTCGGGATTGATAACGGGGATAAAGAATGCACACTATAAATTACTAATATAAATAATGTACCTGAGAAAGAATAATGGAATTGAACTTAACTGTGGTAATAGAATTTGAAAGGCATTTAAGAATGGAATCTCCAAGTCTCTTGGATTAAAAATAATAATAACACAATGAAATTTGGTGTTTTGAAGGGGTAAAGGTAAGGGAACTTGTAGGGATTAGAAAAGGACAAAAAGAGATTTTCTTGAATATATGTGTAATGCTCTGCTGCTCCTTTGTTTATATGAGCTAAAATCTTCACAACGTGTACCTGAAGTACACATCTTGTAGCCACAATCCGCATCATTTTCCATGGATTTTGGATCTCCATCATGGAGCACGTATCTCTTCCGAATTTATGATTTTTGACTAGGTTCAAGTTGTGTACTTGAAAGTTCACAACATGTTCCTTCCACTAACTATCTTTATGAGAAGATTCCTCATGTTTTTCTCCCTATTTACTTTGACTCATATCCCAACATGTCTGGGGTGTACACGATGGGTAGAATATTCTTCCTTGATGGCTTCATGGATTGGTCATGGTATGGATTCATGTCTTGGGGTAGGCTATGATCTGAATGTACAAAACATGTAGTGGGGAATCATGATGTGTACATAGAAAATTTTTCACTATTTATACCTATATTCCTTGGAATATTTGAAATAATTTATTCCTAAAAAATTGGACACATACCACATGCATTATCACATAAATTCTTGAGAAACAATAAATAAATGACAGAGAAATATAACAAAATGGATTCTCGAATCCCCCCACACATGAAACATTTCTTGTCCTCAAGAAAGAACATCTCAACAACGCTCTCAAAAAATGGATAAGAAATTAAAAAAAGAAATATACATTATGTCCATGTAATTAAAATTAGGTGTAAGAAAAAAAGGAGGTCATCTTTCAAAATTATCACTGCATAGAATGTTTTTCATGCTTCCTAGTCTGTCTTTTCAAAACAAATTTTAATATATTAACAAAAATCTCTTAACAGTTACTTAAGAATATACCAAATTTTAATTTACATTTCCATGATTTTATCTGATCACATAGGGTAGAAAGCAAGAAGAGGTATGATCGTACCCTGATTACATGTTCCTAACCATAGGCCTACACATGTTCTACCATCTCTACTGTGTAAAGACAAGTATCAAATTTAATCATGATAGCTTTAGTGATAGGGTTCTGATGAGTCTGAGGTTATGGGTAGGTAAGTAAAAAGTAAAAATCATGTAAAAAAGGATGTTATGTTCTGGTGTACAATGAATAAGTGTTAGGATAGTGTGATAAAGTTCCTCCTAGCTGGTCAATTCCATACTCCATCAGCTCGGGTTAGATCAATATGTGTAGAACATATATTTTAAAATTACTCTATTCTATTCCTTTTTCTTTTTATTTTTCATTTTCATTTTTCAAAATTCATTCCTAGGATAGATCTCTCATCCACCACCTAACCACATATGATCCTTCGAGGGATTCATCGATCTTGAAAATGGTGATTTTTGACCTTCCTACTACGCAACCCACATTAATTTTTCTTTTCTTTTTGTATTTTTCAATGGAACAAAATATAAATGAAACACCAAAAAAGGGATACAGACCACAACCATGTATTCTAGTGAGAACATTGTAAATATATGAAAGTGAAATAATCCTATGCTATCGGAATTATTCCCCCACATAAGATAAAAGGTATCCTTATGCATAATATGTGGAGTGGGGTATGAAGGGAAATGGGCTAGGAATAACATAATCCAAATATTTCATTCCTGGAAATAATGGGATAAATAAAGAATAGATTTAAGGTGGGTCTAAGGAAATATGGTTATAAAAGAGTACCTCAATCATTTTAAATTTATACTAATTCAATCATAGCTTCAATAAGATATCAGTTCAATTTCTTTTAGGTTTACACGCCCTAGGTATTTCTTAAGAAATATTCTCAAAAAATAATATGAAATTGTAGTCTTAAAGTCCTCTTAGGTGGTTAGAATAAAAAACTGGAAATTACAATGGGAATAAATCCTAAGTAATGGGTTAATTAATCACAATTTAAAATATTTTGAATTTGGATTAATTTTATAAACTCATAAATCATTCTAAAAATTCTAAACTGCAATGAAACATGGTATTTAACAATTTTACAAATAAATTTTTCTTTAATTACTTGGTCATAAAGATTTTCAGTTTTAACGCCTGCTTATCATTTTAAAAAATTACTCCTAGACAAGTAAGAACAATAAATAATTAATGTGTATCACAAGTGAATTCTCGAGACCCCCCGCATAGAATGAGACAATCTTAACCCTATCTATGAGATGAATGTGGGAGTATTGTACTATTTGAAGATTAAATGAACTTGAAATGGCCTAAGTGACAGTAATAAATGTTATAGAATTGAGAGATCCCCAGTGATAGTGGTATTCCATGGGGGATTTTGGATTTTTCGTAGCACTAAATCTAATGAACCTACATAATGGATGAGAAAATAAATCCGGCACTAGATAACATCACTATGCTATAGGTAAAAATACTGGAATAGTAGAGAACAAAGGGTAGGTACACTGAGTGTGAAGTTGAAATAACCATTTTATTAAATTTATGAATGTTAGAAAAATGTAGTTTCATGGAATATGAAAATGAAATATAAATTAAAAATACACGGAAACATTTTCTTGACTAAATAGTAGATGAACTATGGGTTGCCTCATATAAAGTGCTAACTAAAAGTAATCATCCAGATGGGTGGAACAAAATTTCTTTTAGTGGTTTTATCAGCTCAGTTTCTCCTTCGCCTCATACAACTACTATAGGTTGTGTCCTCAAGTTACCGTGGTCTCTTGGGTGGGTTAATCACTTCAAATTCAACCACTTTAGCATGGATGAGGTGAGGTAAGAAAAGAATCATGGGCCATAGTGGCTGATGTTGTTGATGAATTTCTAGATAAATCTCATGAAGTTGTTGGATAATATCAATGAATTTCTAGAGCACTCGATGTTCCAAAATAGTTGGTGGAACTAGACCATTGAGAATTGTGGATGATTCTAGGGAGCTATACATGGATATGAACAAAAATAAAAGATATGAAAATCAACACACAAAATATGTGAAAAATCAAATCCCATGAATATAGATATTGATTGTCAGAACAAAAGTGGGAAAACAAAAATGACCAAACTGAACAGCTAGACCTAGCACAAAAAATAATTTCCAAAAATTCCCAAAATGTTAGACAATAGAGAGCTCAGGGGTCCAGGAAAAAATATCCTCTAGTGTCATCCCACTACCTAGGGTTGAGATCAGTTGTCAAACCAAATCAGCATCAGCAGCAGTAGTGGTAGTGGTTGGAGGGGAAGCTTCGGCAGAAGGTTGGGTTGTTGTGATATGTATCTGGACTAGTGTGGGATGTTGTGAGGTACATATCTGTATGGAGTTTGTGTGTCTGGTAGCTGGATTAACAAGTGGTACCTTAGGGGTGTACTTAGTGGCTACTCCCTTACCCCTATGGGCCTGCTCATTTATTAACTCCTACTGTGCAACTGGGTCTATGAGATCTAGGGGCAAGTCAGAGTGGACTAAAGTTGGTGGGGGTACGGTTGAAGATAAATGGGCGACTAGGTGGGTGGTGTTGTGGTACAATTAGTAGGAACTATGTAGGGGAGGTGGATACAAGTGAATAACAGGAGAATGTTTGCCAGTATGCAAAGATACTTTGTCTAGATATAAAAAATAGTGGTATGGGAGGAAGTAGGGGTGGTAGATGGGGTGGTGGATGAGGTGGTGGTAGGAAAGGACCGGGTATTATTGGATGTGGAATATGTCCAGGCACGGGGGTAATCTTATATAGTTCATAACTTCTATGGTGTGGCATCTTGAATTCCAGGTGCCCCAAAATACAGGTCATCCTCCTTCGCAAACATCTTCATCTTGTGAAGCAGCACAAGATCTATCAACTTGATGGATCCAATGTAGGTGAGAGGTTAAGAATCATCAAATACGCCAAGGTACTTAGCCAAGTGGGTGATAAGGGATCCTCCCATCAGTGTGCCTTGCTATCGCTAGGTATGAACCTTGAAATACTGAGCGAAATGGGGGGCAATGTTTATGGGTGGATAGACCATGATAGCTGCAAGAATTAGAAAATCAATCTGGATGATGCTTCCATGCATCTTGGCTAAAGAAAACCATCCATGTTCCATGGCTCTATGCATGATGGGAAAAGTCGAGCCCCGCAACTCAGTCAACTTCGTGAGTCGAGGGTAATGATGCAACTAGGGGTCACGAGCGATTATGGGCCATAATGCTGGTGCAGTCTACTGAGACGACCGTGTATGAATTGTGGGATAAACATAAAAAACAACGAACTCCTCCATATAATTACCAATCATGACCCTAGATTCTACCAAATCTAGTTGGGGGGGGGGGGTTCACCACCCAATCTAAAGTATAAACAGTCAACTGATATCTATATGGTGGTGAATATGTCCATGAATAATTCCCTGAAGGTCTCATCATGAAAATCATTTATGCTGTCAATATGCAAAGTATCTAGAAGGATCAAGATAGATGCAGAGATATTTATCTTTATGAGGGAATCCATGTCTAGCATTTTTTTGGTCTGCATTGGCTTGTCCTGCATCTTGAGAAAATTTACCTAATTCTATGGGATGGTGAAGCACAATACAGGGTGAAGGTGAATGTTCTCATTGTTGGATGGGGAGGATGTCTCGTCCTGAAGATTAGGAATAGTGCGAGGATGATTAATGGCTGGTCAATTATCAGAAGTAGATAACGAGGACTTCAAGGAAGAGAATGAGGAGGAAAGGGGTTGTGGTTGTTTCATTCATGCCATGGAGGCAGGGGGAGGAAAGGTTTTGGGTTGGGGTGTATCATGTAGAGGATGATGGTCGTGCATGGATTTAGTAATGAAAGAGAAGGGGTAACAAGGGTGAGGGTGGAGCATATAGAGGAGGTGGTGTTCTAGTTTGAGTGAGCAAGAGGAGAGTGAGGATGTTTAAGGGAGGGGGAGGTCACAGGATGGGTTGGATAGGAAGGGTCAGGGGGGTGGTATGGTGCACAGTGGTTTGTGACCTGCAGGTCATGACCTACATTTTAAAATACATACCCTTCCCCATACAAGACGTGTACAGATGGGTCATGCCATGTATGCAGGGAAAAAATGAGAATTGGAAGAAGGGTACACGTCATGATCCAAGGGTATACAATGTGTACTGAAATGGTTTTTTCTTATTTTTGATGCTTCATCCTTGCCTCCTACTTATATGTACTTGAGACTATTCCATGATGATCATAATATAACTTAACTAAATATATCTTACCATGTGTTTCCTCCCAGTTATCACTTTATTTTCAGGAGCATATCTCCATTAAATCATAGGTGAATTTGAGGTTGATGACATAACCTTCATGAAATGGTTCCTGATAAATTATTAGCCTTGGACCACTGAATTCAAATGGTGGTTATCCTTCTCTTTGAATTTTGATTTTTACATATGTAAAAACTTGACGAACCACAAATGAGATCGATTATATTGATTTAAGAATTCCCGAGAATAATCTCAATCTTGAATGAAAGAGAAAGACATTATTCTTTGGGATGAAGGTACACATTGCAATGAATTGGTCACACCCCTTCTCTATATTCTCCTAATAAATCCTTGAATTCATATATGAATCTCTCCTTATTTCTTCCAATTTGGTCAACTATACTAATATTTATTCTCCAACCTTTTCAGAATCTTGGTTCATATTCTTGATCACCCATAATGAACGATGATCCAGCTCTACCAGAATATGACATGGTTTCCTATAAATTAGTTGAAAAGGGGTGGTCCCTATGGGTGTTTTAAAATCATTCCTATATTCCCATAGTGCATCATCCAACTTTAGGTTCTAATCATTCATATTGGTGTTCACCGTTTTTTCTAAAATTTGTTTCACCTCCCTATTCAATAACTCGACATACCAACTTGTTTGGGAGTTGTAGGGAGTTCTAGTGTTGTACCTAATTATATATATTTTGTGCATACTTTGCACCAGTTGATTAGAGAAGTGTGTTCAGTGATCACTAATGAGTATACTTGGAAATAAAAAATGCGCAAACACATTCTTTATGAGAATTTCCATTTAAACCTTTGTAGTTTCATGAGTTGTGGCTTCGACTTAAACCCACTTTGAGACATAATCTATTGCCACCAGAATGTAATTTATTACATGCGATGTAGGAAACGGTCCCTTGAATTTGATTCCAAAGATGTCAAAAACTGCAAATTCCATAATTGGAATTTATGGGAACTTTTCCTTTTAAAAATATTCCCTATTCTTTGTCACCTGTCATATTGCTTGCAGAATCTCCTTGTGCCTTGATGTAAAGACGGTAGAGAAATACTCTTTGTATGATCTTGGAAATTGTATGCTCAGGTCCATGATGTCCACTAGTTGGTGAATTGTAAAAAATTTTATTTACATTCTATATCTCCTCTTTTCTAATGAAGTGTCTCAGAAAACCATCAGCACATCATTGGAATATTAGAGGTTCATCCCAATAGTGTTGCTTGTCATCAGAAAAAAATTATTGCATTGCTAAAATGAAAGGTTGTGATGTATAATTCCTATTACCAGTTAATTGTTCATATCTAAATACCAATGTTGGGCCTTGAATCTAAATAAGGTATCATCTAGAAAATATACTTTGATATCTGCCTCTTCGTCTTCTTTGATGATGATAGGAGGTAATCTATATAGATGGTATGAAATTACATTTTATGTTCCCTTGGTATCTTTTATCATGATGTTGATTTTTTTAGCAGCATAATCCATTCAATCAACCTTGGTTTGGCCTATTTCTTGTTGATAAGATAATGAAGAGCGATATGATCAGTACGAAAAATGTCTTTTGATAGGAAAATGTATGAATGGAACTTTTCAAAGGCATAAACAACAGTTGGGATCTCTTTCTTTGTAGTCATGTAATTCACCTGAGACTTAATTAGCGTGTGACTAGAATAATAAATTGGAAATAAGTTGTTTTCTTTGTGTTTTCTTAACATAGCTCCAACAGCTAGGTCACCGACATTGCATATTAGTTGAAAAACTTTTCCCAATTTAGTGCAATGATAACTGGTGATGTAATTAGAGTATTCTTAAATGTTTTAAAATATGGTTGGGATCCCTCATTGAATTTAAAAGAAATATCTTTTGAAAATAGTCATGTTAATGGGTTTACAAATTCAGAAAATTCTTTTAAAAAACGTTTATAAAATCTAGAAATCCTGAGAAAACATGTGATTCCTTTAATAGTGGAGGGTTTAGGAAGCTCTTTGATATATTTTATCTTTGCTGGATCGACTAGAATTTCTTCCATGGAAATCTTATGGCCAAGTATTATTTCTCTATTTACCATGAAGGGAAATTTTCCCAATTTAGTACAAGAAATTTCTCCTCACAATGTTGGAGAACTAAATCTAGATTGATTAGACAGACATCAAATGATCTACCATATATTGAGAAATCGTCAATAAAGATTTTGAGAAATTATTCAGCCATGTCATGAAAGATATGTGTCACGCATATTTGGAATGTAGCTGGAGAATTACACATGCCAAATGACATACTTTTTTAATAAAAAGTAATGAATGGTTAGTTGAAGGTAATATTTGTCCAGTCATCAGGGTCGAAAACAATTTGATTGTGTAAAGAATATCCATCTAGGAAATAGAATAAATCATGACCCGCTAGTCTCTCTAGCATCTAACCCATAAAAGGAAAGGGTAAATAGTCTTTTTAGGATTCTGAGTTTAAACATCTATAGCCCATGAAAAATATCCAACTAGTGATGGTTCACATTGAAATCAGTTCATTTTCATCTATACTTTCTTATGCGAGTTCTCCTTTTTTGGAATAGCTTTGAGGGGGCTCACCCACACACTATCTAAAATTAAAAAAATAATTCTTGCATCCCTGATATTTAGTAATTCCTTTTTGAGTACCTCTTTCATAGGTGGTGTGAGCCACCTTTGATGTGGTCTTTTTTTATTTGAATCCTCTTCAAGTAAAATTCTATGGGTGCACTCTATGGGTTTGATCCCTCTTATGTTTTCTACTCCCTAGAAAATTGATTGTTTGTGTGTTTTCATAACATCAACCAACTTTTCCTCATGTGTCTAGTATATTTTTGAACTAATGATGATGGTCAAATAATATATATCCCCTAAATATGAGTACTTAAATATAATGAGAAGAGGTTTTAGTTCTAATTTGGGTTCTTAAATGGTGGATGGAATAAATGGTGGAATGGTAACTCTGGTGAGTGTTTTGATAAATTCGACTTCTTTGAAATCATAGTCTTTTTACTTCTATAAAAATGAATCATTGCTCCCCTCATCAATGGCCATGTATTCCCCTCCTTTCTGAGAAAGGGAGTTGGATTTTAAATCCACAGAGTAATCAGAGTGTTGGGTACCACTGATCAGGATGAACACTACCAGCTCTTCCACGACATGGAATATTAGACATCCTTGGTTAACTTCAATCAATGCCTTTCTTATGTCTAGGAATGGTCTCCCAATAATGGTAGATACGTATCCTTCTTCTTCCATTTCTAACCTGAGAATTTCTTCTTAAAAAATTAATTTCCCGACCTTGACCAAAAAATATTGAAGAATACCTCAGGGGTAATTTATGAACGATCATCTAGTTGTAATGATACTATTATTACCTTGTGTTTTTGGATTCCAATATTTTGAAAAAAATCATTTGCAGAAGGTTGATACAATATCCAATATAACATTATGATCTTCTATATTTACACTCACCTATCGCACAATAAATGTAGAAGCCCCAAGTATCTCTCATCTTCAGGGGAATTTTCTACTATAATACAACATAACTTTCTTCATTTAATGAGATGACTTCAAGATATTCTATCTTACTCTTATTGGATAGATGGTCTTTGAGGTTTTTTTCATAAACATCCATCTGAGTGATATCTTCAAAAAAGGGAATATTTATGTTCAATTTTTTGAACATTTTGAGGAACTATTATACCGGGCCTCCTACCTACCTTGTTTTTCTATTTTTGGAAAAGGAAGAGGTGGATTTTATGGAGGTGGGGAAACTTAAATGAGTATCTTCTGCTTTTCAGTGGTCTGATCCTTCTTAGAAGGTACTTAATCTTATTGTGAAGTGGGGGATAACTTCTTTATATATTGTTTCAGAGATTATTTTTGTGGCCCTGTTTCTTTTATCTGTTTAAAGTAAAACACTTTTCCATTTCTCAACACTACCACCTTTCCATCCGCTCTTGGGCATGTCTTAGTGTTACCAGGTTGAGTACCAAATAATCTGTCAGATAAGGTCTTCGATATTTGAACCAATTGAATTTCCAAATTTATCAAAGAATCTCGTTGATTTTTTATCTTTTTCTCTTGTGTTTTCCTCCTTTGATCAGATTTTTTTCACAAAAGTAGCAAGTATATTTTCCAGGTTTCTTGGGGTTGGTTGCTTAATAGGGCTTGGCTGGGTGGGTTAGAATTTCTATTGTTGGGGTCTGGGTTTGGAGTAGTTGTTGTTACACTGGTTTTAGCAATCAAGAAACATGGTTCATTGGTGGACACCTTGGTGGTCCTTGACTGCAAAATTGATCTTGACAACATCACTATTGAAAATAACATTGATTGTGCCTATACTGATAAAATTATGGTTTTTGATGCTAAAACAGTTGAGTTTTTAAACTGTAATTGAAATAATTTCAATCATGTTGATCATCATATCTTGATAGGTATACCTGACATAGGTGTGGGCCACCACACATCTCACATGACTATATTTCCATGACTGGTGTAAGAGTAGGTTGTGTTGCTGGTATCTGAAAAGACTCAAGTTTCTTTGTTAGTGCCTTAACTTTTACTCCTAATCGAGTGTTCTCACAACATGGTTGATACTGTGTTGTGGTTGTCTAGGATAACTCTTCCACAGACTATCATTTTTAGAAACTTCATCCCAAATTTCTCTTCCCACTTCAGGGGTTTTAAACATTAAACTACCATCAGTGGAATCATCGATAATTGTGTGTTTTATAGGATGGATTCCTCAATAAAATGTTGGTAATTGAATCCAAGTGTTGGTATATGAGGTTGATATTTCCTTATTGTATCTTTAAATATTTCCCTTACTTCCCATATAGTTTCTACGTCTTGTTGTGCAATGTTTTGAATATCATTCCAGATTTTCCAGGTCCAGATGGGTGGGATGTATTTGTCTCCAAATTTTATGGTGAGGTCATCCAAATCCATGATAGACTCAGGAGCTTGAATTTTCATCTAATCCATTTATCTATCTCTCAATTTATAAGGGAATACACATAGTCTTTTCATATTAGAATAAACTCCTAGGTTGCGAATATTATCGCAATCTTCTAGAAAATTGAAAATGTGTTCATGTTGGTCTTTGTTTTGAAGACCCTTGAATTGCTCCATGTTTTTAATTATATCAATGAGTCCAGGTTTGATTTCAAATATGTGGGATTCAATAGGTGGTAAAAAATGATAGCTGTTACACCATGGATCGATGGTAATCCATTTTCAATGATGGTCTTCATTGAGTGCATTGGGTGTGCTCCTGGTATGATTTGATGGGGATTTGGGTTTCGCGGATTTGGTCCTACATGATGATATTGCTTAGCCACGGCCAGCCGACAAAGTGTAAATAGAATAATTTATATATCAGGATCTAAGGCCATGGATTCATGTTATTCAATATTCTATGAAGGAGTCACATGACCTTGGTATATTCACTAGAAAATGAGGGTGATGATCCAAGGGTGACTAAAATGAATGACTTAAATAAGGTGAGGTAAAGGTAATCCTATGTTTTATGAAAACTAGAGTTCTTTCTAAAATGGTGTTGCCTCCCCAATAATTATGCCATAATTTTATGTTCCTGAAATTCATCTTTACTTCCATCTAGAAATTGGGTCAAATTTAAATTTATATTTTCCCAAATTTAACTAACTATAAATGTGTATTGTAGAGGTAGTGAGGGGTTGAACCCATAGAGAGAACTCTATCTTGAGGGGAATTATGGTTTTTAAGATACATAGGGGAGTCCTTTCAAGTAATCTTTGTTGTTTGGGAAGTGTTTTAATTTCTATTTAAGGGTCGACTTCAAATACATAAAGAGGGTTCAAGATCAACTCCAGTATCTAGGTGAAATATGGGTTTTAATTATAATCTTGGCAAGGTCCTTATGACTTAGATTGCAAAGAAACCATAGGTATCTGGTTGAATTTAGTATAGACACCTTTTTCTACCGAGGAAGTAACTATTCTATGATCAGAAAATAGTTAACAACATAGGTGCATTACGTTTGTATTCTAGGGAAGAAAGTGTCCTAGTTTTGTGATTATATCCTAGTCTACTCCAATTAAGATTGGGTCATTTTCATGCATGTATTGTGATCAGGGATGTTCACAAAAATGAGATAGACTTTTGGTATTATCCTAATCACTAATTCAACTAGGTTTTCTATTACTATAATTAATTTTTATCAATAAGTGTGATGATGGACTTGATCCCTACCCCGATGGAATTTAGTTACTCCTTTCGGATAGAGAAGTAGTTAGATAGAAAAACAAATCATACTTGACTTATTGTTTGAGTTTAATTGTTTGAAAATAATACAAGGGTTCAGGATTGAAAAATGGGATAAATCATGCACAATGTAAATTAAAAATATAAACAAAGTACTTACTTGAGAATGAAGAATGGAATTGAACTCAAATGTGGTAATGAAATTTAAAAGGAATTGAAGAATGAAATCTCCACGACTCATGGATTAATAAAAATGTAAGAAAACATAGAAACATGGTGTATTTATGGGGAAAAGCGAGGGAACTCAAATGGAGTCTAAAAGGTCAGAAAGGGATTGTCTTGAAGTGAGGTTGAAAGCTCTACCACTCTGCTGCATATATAGGAAAAAAATGTCATGATGTGAACCTGAAGTACACATCATGTAGCCTCAAACCATGTCATCTTTTGGGGATTTTGGATCTTCAACATGGTGTGAATATATATCAATAATTTATGAGATTTAACTAGTTTCAAATCGTGTACTTGAATGGTGATGACGGGTTCCCTCCTCCATCTATATTTACGCATGGATTTTTCATGGTATTCTCATTGTCTGCTTAGACTCACATCACGACGTGTCTAGGGTGTACACTATAGGTAGAGGTTTTTTCCATTCTAGAGTCATGGATTCATCATGGCATGGATTAAAGACTTGGGGTAGGACGTGATCCACATGTACATGATGTGTAGTAGAGAATCACGACGTGTACTGGGCTATTTTTGAGTTTTTTTCTACCCGTATTCCTTGGAATCCTGTGAAGCTTTTATTCCTATAAAATTAGACACATACCTTGTGCATTATCACATATGTTCATGAGAATCTATAAATAAATGATAGAAATATTTATAAAAAAATTTGTCTTATCATATGGTTTTAAGAGATTTTGAGGGTTTAATGTTTTTAGGGTTTTTATAATTTTTTATAATTTTTTTTAATTTTAAATGTTTGTAGGGTTTACATGTTTTGTAGGGGTTTTTAATGGTTTTTATGATTTTTTTACATTTTTTGTAAAGTTTAGGTCTTTTTTATGATTTTTTTTTGATTTTAGGGGGTTTTGGGATTTTTCGGATTTTTAGGGTTGTTTAGGTGTTTGGGAGTTTTAATGGGGCTATTTATATTTTTTTGGGTTTTGTTTATAATTTTTAGGTATTTTATGGTATTTTATATTTATTTAATAATTTTAGGTGTTTTAAGGGTTTTTTCATTTTTAAGTGGTTTTGAGGGATTTTATGGGTAATAGGGGTTTTAGGGTCTTTTAGGGTTTTGTAAGAATTATAATGTTTTTAATCTTTTTAGGGTTTTAACATTTTATTAGGTTTTATGGTCTTCTCAATGGGTTTTATGGGTTTATGGGTTTTTAATTTTTTATGGATTTTAGTACTTTTTTAAAATTTCAATAGTTTTTAGGGTTTTTAGGGATTTTGGAGGTTTTAGGTAATTTCATATTTTTAGTGGTTCTAGTGTTTTTAGGGTTTTATGGATTTTAAGAGTTTTGAGGATTTTTAAGTATTCTTAGGTGTTTTTGTGTTTTAGGGTATTTAATGTTTTTTCAGTATTTATAGGGGTTTTTGATTATTTTTATGGTTTAACGTATTTTGGGTATTTTTAGTGTTTTTAGGGCCTTATGGGTTTTTTGGGTTTTCTATTTTTTGTGTATTTTAGGTATTTAAGGTTATTTATAGTTTTTATCATATATAAAGGTTTAAAGGGTTTTTAGAGTTTTTAGTATTTTTTGTGGTTTTATGGGATTTTAAAGGTTTTTACGGGTTTTAGGGGTTTTAGTGTTGTTTAGGTTTTTATGGGTTTTAATAGATTTTATGTTTTTAAGGTTTTCTTATATTTTTTATTAGATTCAGGGTGTTTTCCCTTTTTAGTGATTTTAGGGAGTTTTTTTGTTTTTATTTTTTCTTTGTTTTTTATAGACATTTTATTGTTTTTATTGTTTTTAGGGTTTTTATGGGTTTTTAGGTTTTTATAATTTTTACTGGAATTTTGTATTTTTAGTTTTTTATTTTTTTTATTATGGGTTTTCAAGGTTTTTTGGTGGGTTTCTATGTTTTTTTTTATTTTTATGGATTTTTAGAAAATTTATTATTTTTAGGGAATTTTAGTGGATTTATTATTTTGATGGGACTAATGGTTTTTTTATTTTTAGAGTTTTTAGGAAATTTTTATGGTTTTTATGGTTTTCATGTGTTTTTAATGTTTCAAGGGGTTTAATGGAATATTAGTGGTTTTAGGGTTTTTTCTATGGTTTTAGGGGTTTAGGGTTTTAGGTGGTTTACCGTTTTTAGGGTCCTTCTAGGGTTTTATAGGGGTTTTAACATTTTTATATTTTTTTAGGTTATTGATGTGTTTTTAGGTTTTTTATGATTTTCTAATTGGTTTTTTTATGTTTTTTGGGTTTTTTATGTTTTAGGTGTTTTCATGGGTTTTCTAGGATTTTTTTTGGTTTTTGGGGATTTTAGTGATTTGGAGGGTTTTAATATATTTTAGGTTTTTTAGTTGTCTTTAGATATTTTATTTTTTTTAGATTTTGGGTGTTTTATGTTTTTTATATTTTTAAGGTTATCTTCGTGGTTTTCGGGTTTTAAGTGTTTTTACGTGTTTAACGGTTTTAACGGATTTTTTTAGGATTTTATGGGTTTTTAGGGATTTATGATTTTTATTATTTTTGGGGGGTTTAGGGTTTTTTTAGTTTTTTGGGTTTTAAGGTTGTTTAGAGTATTTAACATTTTTATGGTTTTAATGTGTTTTTATTGTTTTTATTGGTTTCTTTGTGTTTTAATGGGGTTTAGAGTTTTTTATGTTTTTTTGGGGTTTTATGTTTTTAAGGGTTTGAAGTGTTTTAGGATATTTTTTGGGTTTTAGGGTTTCTATAATTTTTTGGGGTTTTAGAAATTTTAAGTGTATTTAGGTTTTTACGATTTTGTTAGGGATTTCAATGATTTTAGGGTTTTTATTGATTTTATGATCTTTATGGTCTTTTAGGTTTCTTAGGGATTTTGAGCAGTTTTTTGCATTTTAATGGTTTTTAGGGCATTAGTTTTTTTTTAAGGTTTTAAGGGTTTTTAATTATTTTTTTAATATTTTTTTGGGGTGTTCTGGTTTTTAGGGTTTTTTTGTTTTTAGATAATTGTAGATATTTTAAGAAATTTATTGATTTTTAATGATTTTATAGATTTTGAGGGGTTTTTAGGTTTTTAAGGGGTATTTGGGTTTTTTGAGGATATAGTATTTTTAAAGATTTCAGTGTTTTTAAATGTTCTTAAAGGTTTAAAGGGTTTTTATATTCTTCATTATATTTTAGGTTTTTAGGGTCTTTTAGGATTGTAGGGTTTTTATGGGGTTTATGGGTTTTAGGGTTTTATTGTGGTTTTTTGTTTTTTAAGGGGTTTAAGGTTTTTATGTATTTTTTATGTTTTCAATGTTTTATTATGGTTATTCAAGGTTTTTAGTGTTTTATGATCCAAGATATTTTTTTTGGATTTTATTTTTTATGATTTTTACAATTTTTGGTATTTTGAGGGGGTTTTGGGTTTTGGGGGGGTTTTAGGGTTTTTAGCATTTTTTGGTTTTTAGGGTTTAATTTTTTTTAGTTTTATAAATATTTCATATGGGTTTTCATGGATTTTTACATTTTTAAGAATTTTTATGGATTTTTTATGATTTTTATGGTTTTCAGGTTTTTAAGGGTTTTTAGGAGGGTTGGGGTTTTGTGGTTTTTGTGGGTTTTTGTTGAGATTTTTGGGTTTTACGGGGTTTTAGAGTCTTTAAATTAATATATGGATATAAAGGGATTTTAGAGGTTTTAGTGGTTTTATGGGATTTGTTTGTTTTTATGGTTTTATCTAATTTATTGTTTTTAAGGGTTTTGGGGTTTTAGGAACTTTTTCATGTTATTAATATTTTTATCCTTTTTATGTTTTTAGGGGTTTTACATTTTTTGAGGATTCTATGGTTTAATTGGGGGTTTTAGAGTATTTAGGGGTATTATGTTTTTATGGATTTTTACTGATTTTTTTAGAATTTTTATGGTTTTATGGGTTTTATGGATTCTTAGGTTTTTTAGGTTTTTATGTTTTTATAGTTTTTAATAAATTTATATTTTTGGTGTTTTACTTGATTTTATGTTGTTATAGTTTTCTTAGGGATTTAAGTTTTTTTTTAATATTTTATGTAATTATTGGGATTTTATATGATTTTTATTACTATTTTGAAGGATTTCGAGGTTTTTGGGGTTTTATGGATTTTTTTGGGTTTAAGATATTTTCCAATTTTTAAGGGTTTTTTAGTTTTTCATATTTTTATGGAATTTAAATATTTTTTGAGTTATTGTGGTTTTTGGAGTCATTATGGGTTTTATGGGATTTTTATATTTTTTGGGGTTTTTGGTTTGTTTGGTTTAATGGTTTTTGGGTTTTTAGGGTTGTTAGTTTTTAGGGGTTTTAAGAAATTTTAATTTTTTTGGGTTCTCTTATGGTTTTTTTGGGTTATTAGGGGTTTTTCAGTTATTAAGGATTTCTATATATTTTATTATTTTAATTTTTTTTTGTGTTTTTGGGATATTTGTGGGTTTTTAGGATATTTAGTGTATTTTATGGTTTTTTGGGGTTTTACAGGATTTTTGAGTTTTTAGGGTATTAATGGTTTTTTAATGTTTTCTAATGTCTATAGGTACTTTAATGTTTCTGTATTTTTTAGTTGGTGTTTAGGGAATTTATGGGTGTTTAGGGTTTTAAGGGGTTTTTGGGATTTTTATGGTTTTTTGGATCTTATAGGGGTTTTAGGGTTTTTATAATTTTTAGGTTTCTTAGGGGTTGTAATTGTTTTTAGGTTCTTATGGTATTCATAGGGTGTTTTAATGGATTTTTTTTGGTTTTTTAATTTTATGTAATTTTAGAGTTATTAGGATATTTATGAGTTTTAAGGGTTTTAGTGATTTTGAGTGGTTTAGAGTTTTAGAGATTTGGAGGGTTTTTAGGATTTTTAGGTGTTTTATCATTTTTTGGGTTTAACAGTTTTTTATGTTTTTAGGGGTTTTAAGGATTTTATATTTTCTTAACATTTTAGGGGTTTAAATCGTTTTTAACAATATTAGTGGTTTTACGGTTTTATAGGGTTTTTGGGTTTTTTAATGTTTTTAATTTTTGTATGGTTTTTAGTTGTTTTAGGGTATTTTTAATGGTTTGTAGGGTTTTTATAAATTTTTAGGTTTTTAGGGGTTTTAATTGTTTCTTGGGTTTTAAGGTTTTCATAGTGATTTTCAATATTTTTAGTGTTTTCTAGGTTTTAGGAATTTTGGGAGATTTTTTTTTGACTTTTATTGTTTTTAGGGATTTTGTTGGGGGTTTAGGGGTTTTAGAGTATTTACAGATTTTTTTGGGTTTTTTGCGGTTTTAAAAGTCTTTTTGTTTGTAAGGTATTTTTATGGGTTTTAGGGTATTATGGGGTTTACATTTTTATTGAATTTTATTCCTTTTTTAGTATTTTTATGTTTTTAGGGTTTTTAAGGATTTTGCGGATTTCAGATTTTTAAATGTTTTTATGGTTTTTTGGGTTTTTAGGGTTTTATTAGTTTTTTTGGGTTTTTAGTATTTTTAATATTTTTAATCATTTAGTGGGTTTTTATTGTCATTAGTAGTTTTATTGGTTTTTTATTGGGTTTTAATTTAATATTTGTTTTTAGGGTTTTTAAGGGTTTTTAGAGTTTTTAGGTTTCTTTGAGATTTTATCATTTTAATGTTTTTAGAAGTTTTATGTTTTTTTCTATGTTTTTCTTATTCTTTTTTTGAGTTTTTATTTTTTTATATTTTTAGTGATTTTAGGAAATTTTTTTGATTTTTTTTGTTTTAGAAATTTTTAGGGTTTTCATGGGTTTTTATGGGTCTTAGTAGTTGGGGGGGGGGGGTTGGTGTTTTTATGTTTTTTAGGGAATTTAAACGATTTTAGGTGTTTAAGGTGTTATTAAGGGTTTTCAAGGGTTTTATGACTTTTTATGAATTTAGGGAATGTCAGGGCTTTTATGATTTTTATGGTTGTTAGGAGTATTTGGGATTTTTAGGGTCCTTAGGGTTTTATGTGGGTTTTGATTTTTTGGGTTTTTTTTTGAGTTTTTATGGATTTTAGGAATTTTAGAATTTTTAATGTTTTTATTGGTTTAAATGAACTTTATATTTTTTAGTAGTTTTAGTGTTTTCTGGGGTTTTTAAGGTTTTTAATGTTTTCATGGTTTTTCGGTTTTTAGTGTTTTTTGGGATTTTAAGGTTTTTTATATTTTTCGGGGTTTTAAGTGTTTTTGGGTTTTTAAGTTTTTCTTAGAGGTTTTTAGCATTTATAGGGTTTTTAACATTTTCAAGGAATTTTATGTCTTTTGAGGGGTTTTTATATTTTTTCATTTTTGGGGATTTAGTGGGTATTTAGGGTATTTTTCTTTTTCGGGGATTTTTAGTTGTTTTTTTGTTTTTAGAGTTTTAAGGGGTTTTAGAGTTTTAAAAGTTTTTAGTTTTTAAATGGATTTTATAGTTTTTATTGGGTTATTATGGTTTTAAGTGGTTTTAGGGTTTTTAAAACTTTTAGGGGGTTTTTGTTGTTTTTAGTGGGTTTTTAGGTTTTTTTATCCTTTTGGGGGTTTTATGTGTTTTTAAGTTTTTTTTATTTCTTATGGTTTATCATGGTTTTAGGATTTTTTTGTTTCTAGGGATTTTTTAGGGATTTGTTTTTGTATTTTTATGTGTTTTTTAACGATTTTTGGTATTTTGAGGGGGGGGTTTGGGGTTTTTTATGGTTTTCATGGTTTTAATGTTATTTTATAGTTTTTTATGTTTTTTTTGGGGTTTACAGGGTTTTTAGAGTTTTTAGTGTGTTTTTGGGTTGTTTTTAGGGGGTTTCAATGTTATTAGGGATTTTATGGGTATTTTACGGTTTTTAGGGTCTTTCCAAGTTTTTTTTGAGTTTTTAGGGTTTTTAGGGGTTTTCAATTTTTTCTTGTTTTTTAGGTTTTCTTTTAATTTTTAAGGGTTTTTTTATGATTTCTCAGGTCTTTCGTATTTTTTACATTTTTAGGGATTCTTATATCTTTTTTAGAATTATTATGGTTTGTATGGATTTTGAGTGTTTTTATGTTTTTTAGTATTTTTAGGGTTTTTAGTGTGTTTAGTGTTTTCAGGATTTTAATGGTTTTATGTGTTTTTATGTTTTTTATGTTTTCTAATGGGTTTGCTAGGTTTTTAGGGATTTTTTCCCTTTTTAGGATTTTTATAGTTTTTCAGGTTTCTTGGGATTTTGAGGGTTTTATGATTTTAACGAGGTGTAAGGGTTTTATGATATTTTTTTGGTTTTTAGGGTTTTTTGAGTTTTGAAGGGATTCTAATGTTTTATAGTTTTTTATTGTTTTTATAATATTAAAGGGTTCATAGTGTTTTTAGTGGGATTAGGGTTTTTTGTTTTTTAATTTTTCTAGGGGTTTTATGATTCTAAATGGTTTTAAAAAAAATTAGGGTCTTTATGGTTTTACGGTTTTTAGTGTTTTGATGTTTTTAGGGATTTTAACTATTTTTAGGGAAAGGAAGGTTCGAGGCCAGACTAATCTGGGTCCCACAAAATTTATTAAAAGAAAATAAATGCAGACAAGGGTGGGGTGGGGCCAAACCTCCAACACCGAAAACCCTAGACCCCCAAGACAGCAAAACCCCAAAAGACGGGAATATCATAAAAGAACGAAGCAAGAAATAAAAATCAATGTCTCCATCCGCATATGGGTCCCCATCAGCACCATAACTGGAGGAAGCATCTGACTCCACTGACTCCCATTCATATGATTCATATTGCTTTAGGAAGGTAGTGTAGTACTCTCTAAGACGTTGCTGCTCCAAATTTAGCTGTGCGTTGACAGACCTACCTCCCCTGCTAGAGGCAACATCCTTAGCTTTGCAAGAGGCTTTCATGGACACAGTCTTTGTCAAAGTAGAATAGTCCTTCCTCAACTTTCTCTTTTAAGGGTCTAAAGAGACCCATGCATATTTTTTTTCCTTCCCATATGGAATGGACACCTCAAGCAAGTCCCTCTCTTTATTGATCATAGTCGTATTATAATTTATCCTTCAGGAATCCTCCTGAAAAAAACCTGATCCGGGATGAAAGAGGCTTCCTAATTTAGGGAGAAGTCGGCAAGATCCCCACACTGCGGCATGCTAGGAGACACCACACTAGTTAGGGCTAGCTGTAATCGCCCCTCCTCCCTTGGAAACTTGTAGACCTCCACAACCAGCTCCATCACCTCCCAAAGTTCAGCAGCCCCCCCTGCTCATGAGAAAACAGAGCCAGAACCCCCTAAAAATACTCATAAGAAGACTAACTACTCAAAACCCCCTCATGGACCATCAATGAAAAAGGGCCACACCCATCCATAGGGGAACCCTCCATCACCACAGAACACTTCCCTGACAACTACTCTTGCCCAAAAACCTCCCCCTACTTAGCCTCCTCCCCCAGCACCTGACTGAAGTGGGACACCTCTCTCTGTTCAGCTCCCTCCCCTGCTCATTCACCTTCCATTCAAAAAGGACTCCACTACACCTGGAAACGCCTAACTGCACCCCAAACAATGCCTATGCAGCACACCTCTCACTCCCAACATCAGGAACAGGATACCCCTACCCCTCCTCCCCAGGAAACATTCTTCCATTCCTTTCATCCACAACAATCCCATCACTATTGTGAACTACCACCTCCAACTCCCTTTTCACTTGAGCAATAGCACTATCCAAGCGCCGAGTGGTGTCCAGCATTAGCTCAACATCACTAGTATTCTGGGCCGCATTCCCTTCATCACACCCATCATTGACGACCTGGACCTCAATATGAATCTATACATCAATCCACATACTCTCAACATCAACAAATGGAGACCCTTGTACCTCCTCCTCAAGCTTCATCCCATCAATGTGGTTGAAAGTTCAAATGGATTCCCGCCACTGTTTCAGACTGCTATCAGGGGGATTAGACCTCCCATTAGATGTAACCAACATGCATAGAGAACTCCCAACATGAAAAATATTCATGTTGCAGCTCAATCGTTTGAAAATATAACTCACCTTGGGCTCTGGATGGCACTGAATAACCACCTTCCCTAAATTGTGATCACCAACTGCAGATGCCACCCCCTCAGCACCAATCCTTTCATGCCCGCTTGAATTAGACACAACATCTTCCTTGAAAGGAACCCCCACACAAGCCTGACCCCCTTTACTAGACTCAACTTGAACCAAATTCAAGGGTTGAGGATCCATGTGCATAGAGACCTGTAACTTGGCCCGATCCTGCTTCCCTTCACCAGCCACCTCCTGAGCTCGATTCAAAACACCACAATTTCTGCCTCTACACCTGAAATACCAAACACTATGTCCCCGAAGACAAAAGGAGGAGTAGAAATCAGTCCATGACTCCAATATCACATGTTGTTTCGACTGAATCTCTTCACCAACAACATTCCAAACAAAATCAACTGGTCTTTTAGATGCATCAAACACAGTAAAGGCTATTGGGGAAACTGGATGATAAAGGGCCCTAGTTCTACTATCCACACATAAGAACCTTCGTACCATATTCCCAAATATGGAAATAATGGAAATTTTTTAAAAATAAATGGGAAGTTCTAGAAATCTAACCCAAGACGCCACAATTTGTGAGTCGTGGTTCAAATTCATATAAAATCTCCACTGAGAGAGGGAGAAACGTGCACCGTTACAACTTTTGGAGCTGCGGAACATGCATGGATCAAATCCTCCTTCAACATAAAGAGAATCAAAATGATTCTTCTCTAAAGAAGACCTATTTTAGTGTGGTCTTGGAGGTCCCATATTTCAAATACGAATCTTTCAAAAAATTTAACCAGAGGACGCCAGTTCAAGAATTGAGAAACCAAGGTTAACCTATTCAGGAAAGAGACCTCATTGAACTCCGCAACTGACAACTGGAGTTGTGGATAACCTTCATGTAAATCAAGAACCTTATGAAAGATCTCAACCCGTAGAAATTTGGGAAGCATACCGGGATTTTAGAATGGAACAAATGGATGTTTTTAGGTATTTTTATGGGTTTTAGGGGTTTTATGATGTTTTTTGTTTTTAGGGATTGTTTTACAGTTTTTACAGCTTTTAGTGTTGAAAAAATATTTAGGGATTTAAAGGGTTTTTAAATTTTATTTTTTAGGATTTTAAGGCGTTTTTTAATTATCTATGGGGTTTTTTGGGTTTTAGGGGATTTTATAGTTTTTAAGGTCTTTTAGGTTTTCTAGGGTTTTTAGTATTTTTATGTTTTTTTGGGTGTTATGAGTTTTTTTGGTTTCGAAGGTTTTTATTAGGGTTTTCTGTGTTTTTAGTGTTTTTTCTTTATTAGGGATTGGAGGGGTTTTTTTAGGTCTTTTAGGGTTTAAGGGGTCTTAGTGAATTTATGGTTTTTATATGTTTTAGGTTTTTTCTTGTTTTTTTTAGTTTTTTTTGGTGTTTAATGTTTTTTGAGTTTTGAGGGTTTTTGTGGTATTTTGATTCATTTAAAATTTTAGGGATTTAAATAGTTTTTGAGATTTTTGTTTTTTAAGGGATTCATGGGGTTTTACGGTTTTTATGGGGATTATGTGTTTTTATGGTTTTAATGGTTTTTAGGGTTTTGTTGTTTTAGGGTTTTTTTGGGTTTTTTTGAATTTTATATGTTTTTAGGGGTTTTAATGTCTTTAGGATTTCAATTTTTCAAGGCTTTCATGGCCTGTTATGTTTTTTGTGTTTTTTGGGTTTGTTAGGGTTTTTACAGTTTTAAGAGATTTTGATGGTTTTTAGGGTTTATATGTGTTTTTGGGTTTTTATAGATTTTATGGTTTTTAGGTTTATATTGGTTTTATCTGTTTTTGGGTATTTTAGGATTTATACAAGTTTTATTGTTTTTTAGTTTTTTTATGGATATTCAGGGTTTTTTAGGAATTTTTGCAGTCTTACGGATTTTATGTATTTTTAGGATTTTTAGGTTTGTAGGGGTTTTAGGGGTTTATGGTTCTTTTAGGGTTTCAGGATTTTTATTATTATTTAGGGGTTTAAAGTGGTTTTATAGTTTTTAATGCTTTTATGGGTTTAATGAGTTTTTAGTGTTTTTAGTTAGTTTTAGGGTCTATATGTATTCCTTGGGGTTTTAAGGTTTTTAGTATTTTATGGTTTTTTATATTTTTTTGTAGATTTTATCATCATTAAGGTTTTTAGTGGTTTTATGTGTTTTTAGTTTTTCATGGTTTTAAATGGGTTTTTAGTGTTATTAAGAATTTTTTATGTTTTTATTTGTTTTTGGATTTTTTTGGTTTTATAGTTTTTTGGGTTTTTTTGGGATTCTGAGGGTGGATGGGGTTTTTTGGGGTCTGTTTTGAGTTTCTTAGGGTTTTTAATGTTTTTAGAGTTTATAAATGTTTTAATGGGATTAAAGGGTTATTAGAGTTTTTGTTGGGGTTTTACGTTAATTTTTTATTTTTATTATCTTTAAAGGGTTTTTGTGGTTTTAATGTTTTTTTATAATTTTTTAATATTGTTAAGGGTTTAAAAGTTTGTTAGATTTATTAGTGTTTTTAAGAGTTTTTATGGGGTTTTTTTATTTTTATGGTTTTTAGTGGTTTTTATGATTATCAAGGGTTTTAGGGTATTTAGGGTCTATTTAGATATTTTAAGAATTTTAGCAATTGTTGGTTTTTATGGGTTTTAATTTTTTTCGAATTTTGTTGTTACATTAGCATATTTCAAGGTTTTTAGGGTTGTATATATTTTTTTAATCTTTTTTAGTTATTAATATATTTATGAGATTATAGGTTTTTTGGTATTTTCTGTGGTTTTATGCATATTTAGGGTTTTTATCATTTTTTAAGTTTTTGGGGGGTTTATTATTTTGTGGTTCTTATGGTGTTTTAAGAGTATTTCTTGATTTTTTGGGTTTATTTGTTTTTAGTGGTTATATGGTTTTTAGGATTTTATGGTTTTTAGTGTTTTTTAGATTTGTATGGTTTTTAGGGTTTTTATGTTTTATGGTTTTTTAGGTTTTTTAAATTTTTAGTGTTTATAGAGTTTTTTTGGTTTTTAAGGGTTTTAGTGTTTTTAATATTTTTGGTTTTAAATGGTTTTTGAAATATTAGTTATTCTATAGGGTTTTAGTATTTTATGGTTTTAATGGGTTTTATTGGTGTTAGGGGTTTTTCATATTTTTTAGGTTTTTGGGTTTTAAGTGTTTTTAGGTTATTATTGTTTTATTAGGGTGTTTCAGGGGATTTAGTTTTTTTTAAGTTTTATGGTATTTAGAGATATTTTATGATTATTATGGTTTTTATGGTTTTTTTATTTTAGGGTTTTATGGTTTTTTTTGGGTTTTTAGGGGTTTTTATTTTTTTAGGTTTTTTTGGTTTTAAGATATTTTATATTATTTGAGGTGTTGTATGAAATTTTAAAGTTTTAGTGGGTTTTTAGGTTTTAATGAGTTTTGAAAGTTTTGAAATATTTTTATGGGTTTTATGTTTTAAGGGGGTTTTGGGTTTGTGGTGGTCTATTTATGGTTTTTTAGTTATTTATAGTTTTTACGATTTTTTGGGTATTAAATTGTTTTTAGCCTTTTAAGGGATTCATACCAATTTTCTTGGGGTTTTAGTGTTTTAAATTTTTTTTGGGTTGTTGAGGGGTTTTTAGGATTTTTATGGGTTATTTGGGTTTTTGGGATTTTAATGTTTTTAGGGTTCTTTTTGGGTTTTAAGGGTTTCTATGGTTTTTAGAATTTTATATGTTTTTTTTTGGTTTTAAGTGTTTTTAGGTTTATATGGTCTTCTAAGGTGTTTTAAGGTTTTATGAAATTTTTACATTTTTAGGGATTATTGTTTTTTATAGTTTTTAGGGTTTTAAGGACATTGAGGGGCTTTTAGGATTTTAGGATTTTAATGGTTTTTTGGGTTCTTTGGTTTTTTTAGTTTTTTAGGGTTTTTGTGTTTTTAATAATTTTTTAATGTTTTTAGGGTTTTAATTTTTTTTATTGTCTTAAATCTTTTTTATAGTTTTTATCGTTTTTTGGGTTTTAGTGTTTTTTTAGTGGTTTTTAAAAGATCTATGGGTTTTTAGGTTTTTTAAGTTTTAGGGGCTTTTAGGGTTTTAGGGTCTTTTATGGGTTTTGGGTTTTTTTATCATTTTTTATGTTTTTAGGGGTTTAAAATGTTATTTATATTTAAGGTTTTCTTAGGGATTTTCATTGGTATTTTGGGTTTTTTGCATTTTTAGGGATTGTTGGAGAAATTTTAGTATCTTTAATATTTTTTATGCTTTTTCATGATTTTGAAGGTTTTTTGGTTTTCTAGATTTTTTATGCATTTTATGATTTTTAGAGTTTTTTAGGTTTTTAGGGGTTTTAAACAATTTTTTGGGTTATATGTGTTTCTTAATTTTTTTTCAAGGCTTTTATGGTTTTTGATGATTTTATGGATTTTTAGGGATTTTTAATATTTTTAGGGATTTTTGGATTTTTAAGGATTTGAGAGTTTGGCAGTTTTTTATGGTGTTTAAAGGTATAAATATTTTTTCGGGGTTTTGGGTTTTTCGAGTTTTTTGGGATTTTAAGGTATTTTTTGTTTTTAATGTATTTTTGGGTTTATAGGGGTTTTAGAGTTTTTAGTTTTTTAATGGTTTTTATGGTTCTAATGGTTTTTAAGGATTTTTATTGGTTTTAGAGATCTTTAGGTTTTTAATTTCTTTTTCGGTTTTTTCCTTTTTTGAGGAATTTTTGAGTTTAATGTGATTTTTGGTTATTATGGTTTTCTTAATTGTTTCTAGGGTTTTCAAGGATCTTTGGACTTTATTTAGATTTTTTTTTGGTTTTTTGGGTTTTGTGATTTTTTAGGGTTATTTATGGATTTTAGTGTTCTTATCATTTTTAGTGTTTCTAAGTGTTTTTATATTTTTAATGTTTTCTTAGGGGTTTCAATTATTTTTAGGGGATTTTATGACTATAGTGATTTTTAGGTATTTTTTATTATTTTTATTATATTTATGGATTTGTAATAATTTTTAGGGGTTTTAAGTGTTTTTAGGGGATTTAGAGTTTTTTTCTGGGTTTATGGGGGTTTTCGGCTTTTGTTTTTTTAAGGTTTTTAGAATTTTTTTAATATTTTAGGTGTTAAAAGATTTTTTAGAGTTTTATTGATGTTTTTTTTGTTTTTGGGTAGTAAGGATTCTTTATGTTTTAATAATTATTGGGTTTTATGGAAATATTAGGGGTTATATGGGTTTTTGTAATTTTTAGATTTTTATAGGATTCTAGTTTTTTTTAAGTTTATAATTATTTTTAGTGGTTTTCATAGTTATAGGTGTTTTTTTTATTTTTTAGGGATTTTTTGTGTTTTTTATTCTTTTTTAGGATTTCATGTGTTTTTTGGACTTTTATGTGTTTCTATGGTTTTTAGGGCTTTAGGGTTTTCATCATTTTTAGGTTTTTAGTGTGTTTAATTTTTTTTATGTTTTTGAGGTTTTCTTAAGGATTTTCATGGTTTTAAGGGTTTTTTTACATTTTTATAGTTTTTAGGGAGTTTTTAGTATTTTTATTATTTTTAGGGGTTTTATGGATTTTGAGGGTTTGTAGGATTTTTAAGGTTTTTTTGGGTTTTTTGGGTTTTTTTTTGAATTTTATTGGGATTTTAATGGGTTTAGATTTTTTAACTTTTTTAAGGATTTAATGGTTTTATTGATATTTTATAGGGATTTTGAGGTATTTATGGGGTTCTAGGGTTTTTAATGGTTTTCAAGGGGTTTTAGGGTTTTTATGGTTTTTAGTGACTTTTATGGGTTTTTAATGTTTATAGGAATTTTTATGTTTTTAAGGAGTTAAGGGTGTTTTTAGGTTTTTAAGGATTTCTTTGGTGTTTTTAGTATTTTTAGGGTCTTTTTCATTTTTTGGAATTTTAGATCATTTTTATAAATTTTGGTGTTTTTAGGGGTTTATGTATTTTGAGGTTTTTCTATAATTTTTAGGGGTTTTTTGGGTTTTTCCCATTTTTTAGGATATTGGTTTTTTAAGTGATTTTAGGTTTTTAATGATTTAATTGGATTTTAAGGTTTATTTGGTTTTTTACATTTTTAAACATTTTAATGAGTTTTATGATTTTTAGGATTTTGAGGATTTCGAGGGTTTTGAGGGTTTGAGGGATTTTTAGGGTTTTTGGGGATTTTTAGTTTATTTAGATTTTTAATGTTTTTTTATGACTCTTTAATTTTAATAGGGGTTTATGTTTTTTCTGAGTTTTCAGAGTGTATTTTGATATTTTTATGTTTTTAGGATTATTACGGTTTTACAGTTTTTTAGCATCTTTTAGGGTTTTAATCATTTTTAGGATTTTTAGGGGTTTTATCTTTTTCTAGGTTATTTAAGGATTTATTAAAATGTTTCATGGTTTTTAGGGGGTATTACATTTTTATGGATTTTTATGGGTTTTCTATGATTTTAAGGGTTTTTAGAGATTTTGAGGGGTTTTATGGTTTTTAGTGTTTTTAGGATTCTATGTGTTTCTTGGTTTTTAGGGGTTTTAAGTGTTTATAGTTTTTTAAGGTTTTAATTTTTTTTCTAGTTTTAAAGGCCTCCTATATTTTTGGGTATTTTTATGGATCTTTATTTTTTATGGTACTAGTGTTTTTAGGGATTTTTTGAGAAATTTTTGTGTTTTTTGTGTTTTGATGGTTTTTTGGGTCTTAGGGTGTTTTCAGAGTTTTTTGGGTGTTAATACTTTTAATATATTTTTTTATCATTTTTAATGGTTCAAATTTCTATTAGATTTTTTTGTGTCTTTTTATAGTTTTTTTAAAGGCATGGGTTTTTAGTGTTTTTAACGTTTTTAGGTTTTTTTGTGGTTTTTAGGGGTATTCGGGACTTTTTTGGGGTTTTTTGTTTTTTTGTTTTTTATAGGTTTTAAGTGTTTTTAAAGATTTTCTTAGGGGTTTTCAATGTTTTTAGGGATTTTTTTGGTATTTTTAGGGATTTTTAGAATTTTAATGTTTATAGGGTTCTTAGGGATTTTGAGGGGGTTTTGCGCTTTTAAGATTTTTATGGTTTTTTTTGTTTTGTTGAGTTTTCAAGGGTTTTATGTTTTTTAGAGTTTTTTAACATTTTTTGGGGGTCTAAAGGGTTTTTATATTTTCTAGTTGTTTTATAGGGTTTTATGGGATTGATGGGTTTTTAATGTTTTTAGGGGATTTATGGTTTTTTGGATTTTAAGGCATTTTAGGGTCTTTCCAGTTTTTAGGGATTTAGCTTTTTTATGTTCTTTAGTAGTTTTATGTGTTTATAAGAATTTTTTGTTTTTATGGGTTTTCAATTATTTTAATGATTTTTACCATTGTATGTATTTTTAGGGATATTTTTTTTGGATTTTTATGGTTCTTTAGATTTTTAGGGATTTTGAGAGTTTTTAGGGGTTTATGGGTTTTTGGGGGTTTAGGGTATTTTTGATCTTTGTAGGTTTTTTAATGTTTTTAGTGGATTGTAATATTTTTTTGGTTTTAAATAGGATTTAGTGTTCTTATAGGTTTTTTGGGAATTTTGTGTTTTTAGGGTTTTCAAGGTTTTTCAGGATTTTTTGGTTTTTATGCTTTTACAGGTTTATGGTTTTTAGGGTTTTTTCATTTTTAGGTTTTTTAGGGGTTTTAAGTATTTATAGATTTTTATGAGTTTCTTCATATTTTTAGGGTAATTTAAATTTTTTTCATTATTTTTGGGTTATTTTTTTTATTATCACGTTTTTAGGTTTTTTTGGGAATTGGAGGGACTTAGGGGGTTCTATGGTTTTTTCAAGGTTTTATGTTTTTTTTGAGTTTTTTCTATTTTTAATGGATTTTTAATGAATTTTAATGTTTTTACGGGTATAAAGGGTTTTAAGAGTTTTTATTTATTTTCTAAGACTTCAGGCTTTTATGGTTTTTCGGGGTTTTATGGTTTTAGTGGGTTTTTACATTTTTTGTGTCTTTTATGGATTTTTATATTTTCGTGTTTTTTAGGTTTAGGGGTTTTAATTTCTTTTAGGTTTTAAAAAGTTTTCTTTGGATGTTTTAGGGTTTTTTGTGTTTTTTTGTTTTTAAGGATTCTTAGGGAGATTTTAGGATTTTATGGGTTTTTAAGTATTTATGGATTTTGGGGAGTTTTAGGATTTATTAGGGTTTATTGAATTTTTGGGTTTTAGGGGTTTTATATTTCATTATGTTTATAATGTTTTCTAAGGGTATTTTCTGGAATTTGGGGGGGGGGGGGTTTACAGGGTTAGAAAGTTTTAGGGAATTTTTAAGATTTTTTTGGTTGTTCAAGGTTTTGATGAATTTTGTGGTTTGTTAATATATTTAGTTTATTTTATGATTTTAGGTTCGTTTTGAGTATTAAGGGGCTTATGGTTTTTTTATATATTTGTACCATTTGTTTGGGAAAAGAAAGTGCAGACCAAGTGGGGAGCCTAGTGCCTCAATTTATAAATAAATAAAAGTAAAAGGAATTACAGGGGGGAATTGTACAATCGGGGGCGGGTAGTACCATTCATGTCAGAGTCTTCATGAGACGCACAAAAATAAGGAGCAATAAAAGACCATCGTTAGAAGCATTCTTCAATAGCCATATTGGAAAGAACAGAAACCACCATATTGACTTCCCTGTATGCATGAGTGATCTTGAGACTTAGGTTGTTGGATAATCTAAGACATTCAATCCATTGGGGTAGGAGCCGCCATGGAACCTTTCATGAGTTTTTAAGAAGAGCCTCCACTGCAACCATTGAGTCAGATTCAATCTATAGATGCATCCACTCAAATTGATTTTCAAAACGTACATCTTTGATAATATCCCAAGTATCTGCCTCATAGGGGCAGCCATTCCTAATGAAATTATAGAAAATTCCCTTGACAAAACCTCGATAGGTACTGAATACACCACCACAACCTGAAGGACCTGGTGAACCTGCTGCCACACCATAAACATTAACATTTTTAGGGGTTTAAAAGGGTTTTTATAGTTTTAGTGTTTTTAGGGTTTCTTTTTTGTTTCTAGGTTTTTATGGTGTTTAGGGGGTTTCATGATTTTTAGGGTTTTAGGGATTTTAGGCCCGTTTTAGGTTTTTAGGTTCTTTAGCGTTTTTAGGATTTTTATGGGTATTAATTATTTTTAGTATTTTAATGTTTTCTTAGGGTTTCTCATCATTTATAGGTTTTTTTTACATTTTAGTGATTTTTAGGGTGTTTTGGGATTTTTATTCTATTTAGGGATTTTAGGGTTTTTTAGAAATTTAGGGTTTTTTGGGTTTGTAGGTTTTTTATAGTTTTTATCGTTTGTTGGATATTTAGGGGTTTTAAATTTTTTCTGTTTTTTACGTTTATATAGGTGTTTTTATGTATTTTAGGGGTTTTTACATTTTAAGGGATAATTAGGTGTTCTTGATGATATTTAGGGGTTTGGTGAATTTTTAGGGTTTATTGGGTTTTTATGGGTTTTAGGGATTTTATGGTTTTTTTTGTTTTTAGGTTTTTAGTGGTTTTATTATTTTTTTTGGTTTTTAGGGTTACTTAAGGTTTTTAATGGTTTTAAGGGTTTTTTATATTTTTAGGGAATTTTAGTGGGGTTTAATGATTTTTAGGGTTTTGGAGTTTTTAGGGATTTTAGGGTTTTATTGTCTTTAGGGAATTGATATTTTTTTCTAGTTTTTAGGATTTATTTGGATTTTTTAGTATTTTTGAGGTTTTTTAGAGTTTTAAATTTTTTTAGTGGTTTAAAGAGTTTTTATTATTTTTGGTGTGTTTTTAGGGTTATTATGGGTTTTTAGGTTTTTTAATGCTTTTAGGGCTTTTATTGTTTTCATGGTTTTTATGTTTTCTAAGATTTTTTTAACAGTTTTTGGTTTTTATGGGTTTCAAGTGTTTCTAGGTTTTCATTGTTTTTAGTGTTTTTAAATTGTTAAGGATTTTATGGTCCTTTCATAATTTTACTATTTTTAGGGATTTTGAGTGTTTAAGGATTTTTAGGTTTTTTAGAATTTTTGGTCATTTAGTTGTTTTCATTGTTTTAAGTTTCTCAAGGGTATTAAGGGGTTTTAAATTTTTGTAGGAATTTTATTAATTGATTTTCTGGGCTTCTAATGATATTTATGGTTTTTTGGGTGTTTAGGGATTTTGAGGTTTTGTAGGTTTTTATGGTTTTTAGGGTTTTTTGTGGGTTTTTTGTTTCTAGGGTTATTTCTGAATTTTTTAGGTTTTTAATGTTTTTGAGAGTTATTTTAAATTTTTAGGCATTTAAGGGGGTTTTATATATTTTTCTTCTTTTTTTGGATTTTAAGAAATTTTTCTTGTTTTAGGGGTTTTATGGATTTTAGGGATTTTTAGGGCTTTTCGGGTCATTTCAGGGGTTTTAGTGTCTATCATTTTATAGGAATTTAGGGGATTTAAATAATTTTAGGATATTATGGTTTTCTTAAGTGTTTTTAGTTATTTTAGTGGTTTTTACATTTTCAATTATTTTTATGTTTTTTTGAGGATTTTTATGGTTATTTGGGGTTTTGTGGATTTTGAGGGGTTTTGGGGTTTTTAGTGTTTTTGGGGTTTAAGGGTTTTTAGAGCCTTTATAATTTATAGGGTTTTATTTTCTTTATGTTTTTAAGGTTTTTAGAGGTTTTAGGATATCTTTAATTATCTAAGGAATTTTTGAATTTTTAAGATTTTGAGTTTTTTTAGAGATTTTGAGGGATCTAAATGTTTGTAGAGTTTTGGGATTTTTTTGGATTTTATGTGGTTTGAGGGTTTTTTGTGTTTTTATGGTCTTTAATGTTTTTTACTTTATTAATTTTTTAGGGGGGATAAATATTTTTTGGATTTTTTTGGATTTCTAGATTTTTATGGGTTGGGGGGGTTCATGGTATGGGTTTTTAGGATTTTTAGGGTTTTTAAGGTATTTATGGGTTTTAAAAAATTTGGATTTTTTGTGTTATGATTTTTAAGACTATTAGGGGTTGGGGGTTATGGTTTTTAGTGTTTTTAGGCATTTAGTGTCCTTAGGGTTTTATGTGTTTTTTGATTTTTGAGATATTCTTATGGTTTTTAGGGTTTTTTGAATTTTTTTGGGAATTTTAAATATTTCCATTTTTTAGGGTTTTTAATTATTTTGACTGTTTTTTGGGGTATTGGGATTTTATGGGGTTTAAGGGGTATTAAGATTTTTTTTGGTTTTTAGGAGCTTAATTGTTATTAGATTTTTTATGTTTTTATTGGGGTTTTCAGGTTTTTTTACATTATTTGTGTAATTTTTTGTGACTTTTTAGAATTTGTTTTATCATTTTTAGTATTTTTAGGTATTTTTAGATTTGTTAGGATTTTTAAGGATTTCGGTTATTTAGGATATTTTTTTCATTTTTAGGTTTTTTGGAATTTTTATGTTTTTCAGGATTTCAATCTTTTCTTAGGGTTTTTTAGGATTGAAAGGTTTATTTATGTTTTTATATATTTTTAGCTACTTTTTATTTTTTTTGGGTTTATCATATTTATGGATTTTGAGGGGTTTTAATATTTTTGTTGGTTATTTTTGTATCTTGGATTTTTAGGAGTTTTTTGAGTTTTTTAGTGTTTATAATATTTTTATAGTGTTTTAATGTTTTATGTGTTTTAAGAGTTTGAAGTGGCGTTTTAGGGTTTTGTTGGGTTTTAGTGTTTTTATGGTTTTAGGTGGTTTATGGTTTTAAGGGATTTAGGGTGTTTTTGTTCTTTTTAGGGGGTTTTATGGTTCAAATTTTTTTATGTTTTTCAATTGTTTTATGAGTATTTAGGGTTTTAATGTTTTCTTAAGGGTTTTCATGGGTTTTAAGGCTATAGGCATTTTGAGTGTTTTTAGGGGTTTTATGGTTTTAAAGGTTATTTTTGTTTTTGGGGTGCATAGGGTTTTTTTTTGAGTTCTTTCAAGGTTTAAGGTTTTTTATATATTTTTTTAATGTTTTTGGAGGTTTAAATGGGTTTTATAGTTTTTAGTGGGTTTTAGGGTTTGTATGGGTTTTTTGTTGTCTTAATGTTTTTTGGGTTTTAAAGGTTTTAGGGTTTTATAGGTTTTAGGGTTTTATTTCAGTTTTTAGAGTTTTTACAGTGCTTAGCATTTTTATATTTTTTTGGGTTCTATGTTTTCTTAGGATTTTACAGTTTTCTTATTGGTTGTCAGTTATTTTATTATTAGTGTGTTTTAGGGACTTTTAGGATTTATATTCATTATTGGAGTATTTTTGTATTTTGAGGGGATTCAGGGTATTTTAGGGTTTTTATAGTTTTTTTGGGATTTTTGGGATTTTTTATCAGTTTTTAATTTTTTTTAATGTTTATGAGTATACTTTTTTTAGGGGGTTTAAAGAGTATTTAGGGTTTTTATTGGTTTTTAGGGTTTTTATAGGTTTTTATATTTTAATGTTTTTTTGGATTTTTATGGGTTTTAGGGGTTTTAGGGGTTTAGGAATCTTTCTTTGGTTTTATCATTTTATATATTTTTAGGGGTTTAATTAATTTTATGTATTTAACATTTTCATAGCGTTTTTTAGGGTTTTTGGGTATTAAATGTTTTTACAGACTTATAAGGCTTTTTAGAAGTTTTTTTTGGAGTTTTACTATTTTCAAGATTTTGAGAGTTTTAAGGGTTCTTTATAGTTTTAGGTGTTTTTATGGGTTTTAGTATTTTTGGGTTTTTAGAGTATTTAGGTGTTTTTAGGATTTTAAGGTTTTTTAATAGTTTTCATAGTTCTTTATGGTTTTTTACATTCTTATGAATTATTAGGTATTTTTATAATTTTATAGTTTTAGGGATTTTTTGTGTTTTGAGGGTTGTTATGGTTTTTTGTTTTTTAGGGTTGTATGGGTTTTTGGGTTATCTTAGTGTTTTTTAAGTTTTTAAGGGTTTTTATGAATTTTAGGGTCTTTAAATCATTGTAGTTTTTTAAGGGTTTTTAGTGTTTTTTTGGAGTTTTAGGGCTTTTTTGGGTTTTCAGGGATATTTATGGTTTTTATGGGATTTTCCGGGCTTCAGGTTATTTAAATTTTTTATGGGGATTTTATATTTTTTAGCTTTTAAAAGGTTTTATTTGTTTATGTTTTTTACGGTATTATTATGTTTTTTTGGGTTTTCCTACTTTTATATTATTCTGTATTTTTTAGGGATTTTAGGGTTTTCAGGGTTTTTTGGGTATTTTAGATAATGAGGGATTTTAGGGTTTTGAGGTTTATTTGGAGTTTTTAGAAATTTTAAGATGTTTATGTGTTTTATGTGTTTTATGTTTTTCTTATTGTTTTTCTCTTTATGAGTTTTTTTATATTTTTATTGATTTTTAGTGATTTTTAGGATTTTTATGGTTTCTCAGGGTCTTAGGGAAATTAAGGGGTTTTATGGGGTTTAGGGTATTTAATAATTTTTTTATATTTATAGGGTTTAAAGATATTCTAGATTTTATATAGTATCCTAGGGTTTTTTAGGTTTTTTGGTTTTTTGCATTCATAGGAAATTTTAGGGATTTTTTTTGATTTAATGGATTTTTAGTGTTTTATGGATTTTGAGGGTCTTTAAGGTTTTAGGGTTTTAAGAATTTTTAAGGTTATTAATGTTTACTTAGTGTTTATCACGTTTTTTATGGGTTTTTACACTTTTAGGATTTTTTGTATTTTTTTAGGATTTGTATGGTTTTTAGGGGTTTTATGAGTTTTGAGGATTTTAAGGGGGTTTAGGGTTTTAGGGTTTTTTGTGTTTTATGGGATTTCTTCATTTTTTTGTTTTTTAAAGGTTTTTTATATTTTTTAATGATTTTAGGGTTTCAAAGAGGCTTAGGATTTTTTATAGGTTTTTAGGGTCCTATTAGTCTTTAGGATTTTTACGGTTTTAGGGGTTTATGTTTTTATGGGTTTTTAGGGGTTTTAAGGATTTTTAGGTGGTTTTACATTTTTAGGGTTTTAAGGGTTTTAAATTTTTTTATGTTTTAAGCCGTTTTAATGTTTTTAGGTTTTTCTATGTTTTTAGGGATTTTTAGGGCTTCTTTATAATTTTAATGAGGTTTAATATGTTTAGTAATTTTTAAGGGTTTTAGATTTTTTTTGGGTTTTGTGTCGTTACGGGTATTTTGGGATTTTTTGAGTTTTTTAGGCTTTTTTGGGGTTATGTTATTTTTGAGTTGTTAAAGATTCTGGGGGTTTAAAGGGGTTTAGAGTTTTCAGTGGTTTTATGGTTTTCTCGAATTTTAGTGATTTTTATGGATTTTTTATTTTTAGGGTTTTGGGGCCTTTTAGTGTTTTTGTGGGTTATAGTTTTCTAATTTATTAGGGGTTTTATTTATTTTTAGTGTTTTTAGGTTTTAATGTTTTCATAATGTTTTTAGGGGTTTTATGTTTTTTAAAATTTGAGGGATTTTAGTATTTTTTTTATTTTTATGGTTTTGAGGGTTTTTAGGGACCTTTAGGGCTATAGGTTTTTGTAGAGTTTTTAGATATTTTAGTTTTTCAATGGGTTTTAATTGATTTTTTAGGCTTTAAATTCTTTTACATTTTTAGGGATTTTTTGGTCTTTTATGATTTCTTTGGTTTTTAGGGGTTTTAAGAGTCTGTGGGGGTTTTTGACGGTTTTAAGGGATTTTATGTTATTTATGTTTTTAGTGATTTATTTAGTTTTTTAGGTATATTAGGGTTTTTTTATAGTTTTTAAAATTTTTAGGTGTTTGAAGGAGTTTTAGAGCCTTTAGGGGGATTTTAGGGTTTTTATCTGTTTCTCATTATTTTATGGTTTTCAAGGGTTATATTGTTTTATGTTTTTTTGGGGTTTTAGGGTATTATAGGGTTTTTTTAGCATTTATAGGTTTTAGGGGTTTTCTGTCCTTTACTGTTTTGAAGGTTTTATTAGTATTTTTCACAGTTTTTAGTGTTTTTTTCATTTAAGGGTTTTTAGGGATTTTTAAATATTTTTAAAGTTTTTTTGATATTTTAGTGATTTTGAGGGGTTTCATGGTTTTTAAGGTTTTCTTGGTTTTTATCATTTTTATGAAATATATTGTTTAATTTTTTTATTATATGATAATATGAGGGTTTTTAGGGGTTTAGGGTTTTTTACATTTTATTGTTTTAATTTGTTTTTATGGATTTTAATTGATTTTTAGGATTTTAGGGATTTTCAGGGTTTTAGGGATTTTAGAGGTTTTTATTTTTTTAGGGTTTTAGTGGTATTTTGATATTTTTTTTTGGAGTTTTTAGGTTTTTTTTGAGTTTTTACAAAAATTTATGGGTTTAAAGGGTTTTTATAGTTTTTTGTGGGTTTTAGGGTTTTATGGTTTTTAGGGGTTTTAATGGTTTTTTTGTAATATAGTAATTAGTGGATTTTTGTGTTTTTTGATTTTTTAGAGTTTTTTGTTTTTATGGGTTTCTTATGGGTTTTTAATGTTTTTACGAGTTTTTATAATTTTAGGGATTTTTAGATCCCTTTTTGGATGTTTATTTTTTTGAGGTTTTTTGGGATTTTGAGAGGTTTTGGGGGTTTTATTCATTTATATTTTTATTAAGGTTAAAGGTTTTTTTATGTTCTGAAATTTATTTTCCTTATTGTTACGATTTTGTATATTTTTATTGATTTTTAGGATTTTATAACATTTTTATAGTTTTTAGAGTTTTGGATATTTTTAGGGTTCTTAGGGTTTTTGTTTTTATTGGTATTTTGGGATTTTAGGTTTATTTTGAGATTTTTGGGTTCTAAATGTTTTTTTGAGATTTTTAATGATTTTAGTGGTTAAACGGTTTTAGAGTTTTTAGTGGTTTTAGGGATTTTATGTTTTTATTATTTCTTGTAGTTTTATATTATTAGGGTGTTTTAAGGGGTTTTTTTAGGGTTTTTAATGATTTTTGGTTCTTATAGCTTTTCAATGCTTTTAATTTTTTATGTATTTTATAGGGGTTATCATGGTTTTTAGGGTATTTTTAGTTTTACAGGATTTTTATTATTTGTTTTTGGGTTTTTACAGTTTTTTAGTATTTTTAGCGTTTTACAGTTTTTAATATTTTATAGGATTTTTAGAGTTTTTATGTTTATTAAGTGTTATATATGTCATTAGGTCTTTATTATTTTCTTATAATTTAAAAAACTATCGTTTTTTACATTTTTATTGATTTTTAGGGCCTTTTGATGATTTGTAAGGGTTTTAGGGTTTAAAGGAATTTGTGGGTTTTGGGGGTTTTTATATTTTATGGGTTTTAAGTGTTTATTTTTTTAAATTCATATTATGGGTTTTCAAGGATGTAAGAGGTTTTAACATTTATTTCCTTTTTATGGATATTTTAAGATTTTATGGTTTTTTAGGATCATCATGTATTTTCAGGATTTTTATGGTTTTTAGGGTTTTTAGGGTTTTAATCCTTATTCATAATTTATATGTGTTATAAGTGTTTCAAGTTTTTTATGTTTTTCTTGTTATTTTTTAGAGATTTTATAATTTTTATGTATTTTCAGGGTTTTTAATTTTTTTTGGATATTAGGGGGTTTTTTGGGTTTTAAGGGTTTTTTGTTTTTAAGATTTTTAGGGGTTGTAATTATTTTTATGTTTTTATGTGTTTCTTTGGTATTCTAATAGTTTTATTTATTTTTTCTTGATTTTTAGGGTTTTTTATTATTTTTATGGGTTTTTATGGTTATTACGGATTTTGAGGGTTTTTTGGAGTCTTATGTTTTTTGGTTTCTAGAGTTTTTTTGAGTTTTTAAAGTATTTATTGTTTTCATTAATTTTATAATGATTTAGAGGTTTAAAATGTTTTTATGTTTTTAGTGGGTTTTATGGTTTCTATAGGTTTTTATGATTTTTAAGGTTTTATGGGTTTTTATGCATTTTATTTATTTTTTGGGTTTTAGAGTCTTTTAGGATTTTGAAGGGTTTTATAATTTTTTATTTTTTTAGGTGTTTATAATTTTTTAGGTATTTAAGGGTTTCTTATGGTTTTTTAGAGTTTTTTGAGTTTTTTTCTTTTTTATTAATTTTAGGTATTTTTAGTGTCATTAGGGGTTTTTAGGGATTTGAGGGGGTTTTGGAGATTTTTATGGTTTGTTGGGGGGTTTTTAGGGTTTTTTATGATTTTTAGGTGTTTTAAGTGTTTTTTGGTTCCTAAGGTTTTCTATGTGTTTTTCACAGTTTTTAAGACATTTTATCATTTAATGGGTTTTATGGCCTTTTAGGATTTCAAGGTTGTTATGTTTTTTATGGATTTTGAGGATTTTTAGGATTTTAAAAGGGTTTTAGGGTTTAGGGTTATTTTTGATTTTTTAGTGTTTTATGGGTTTTCAAGTTTTTTTAACGTTTTAAGGGTTTAAATGATTTTTAGAGTATTTAGGGGGATTATAGTGTTTTTGGGGGTTTTTATTGTTTTTATGGGATTTATGGTTTTAAGGGTTTTAGGTTTTTAGGTCATTTTTTGGGTTTTTAGGCATTCTAGTGTTTTTTTTCTTTTAGGGATTGTAGGTTTTCATTGGTATTCATGTTTTTCTATGAAGATTTCAGGGTTTTTAGGGGTTTTATGTTTTTAGGGATTGCTAGGGATTTCTTAGGCTTTTTATGGACATATTAAGATCATAGATATTTTGAGGTTTTTTATGGTTTTTTATTGTTTTCAGGTTTTCTTAGTGTTCTTTGTATTTTTTTGGTTTTGAGGGGTTCTTAGTGTTTTTATGTTTTCATATTTTTCATAGGTGTTTTCATGGTTTAAGGGTTTTTACCTTTTTTAGGATAATTAGATATGTTTTTCCTTTTAATGTTTTTAAGGTATTTTTAAAATTTTGAGGGTTTTTAGAGTTTTTAGGGGTTTTAGGGTTTTTTTGGGTTTTCATGTTTTTTTAGTTTTAATTTTTTTAGATATTTCTTTTTAATTTTCTCATGGTTTAAAGGGATTTTTTTAGTTTTATTAGGTTTTTTAGGTTTCCATGGATTATTCGTTTTAGGGGTTTTATGGTATTTAGGGGTTTCCATTTGTTTTAGGGTCTGTATAGAGCATTTTAGGGTTTTTTAGCAATTTTTTGGTTTTTAGGGGCGTTATGTGTATTAGGGTTTTTAATGTTTTGATAGAGGTATTCTGGGTTTTTTGGGGGATTGACGTTTTAAGAAATTTATATTGTATTTTATATGATTTCTATTGTTTTTTGGGTTTCTTTTGATTTTGAGGGTTTTAGGGTTTTAATTTTTTTATTATGTTTTTTGTGGCTTTAAGGATTTTAAGGGACGTTGAGGGTTTAGGGTTTTTTTTGGGTTTTTGGATTTTTTGGTTTTTAGATTGTTAATGTTCTTTTGGGGTTGTATGTGTTTTTAGGATATTATGGTTTTATTATTAATTTTCAAGGTTTTTATTGTTTCTTAGGTTTTTAGGATTTTTGGGGTTTTTTTTGGATTTTGTGGACTTCTAGGGTTTTTAGAGATTTTAAGGGTTTTTATCATTTTATCTTATTTTTTTTGGTATTTAATTTTGTTTTGAGTTTTAAACTTTTTATGGGCTTAAAGGATTTAACGGGTTTTTTGGGATTTATGGTTTTTCTTCTTATTAGGGTTTATATACGTTTTAGGGCGTTTTAGTATCTTTATAGAGGTTTTTAAGGTTTTAGTCTTTTTTGGTTTTTTTGGATTTATGGGTTGTTAGTTTTTATGATTTTATTATGATTTTATTGGGTTTTTAGGGTTTCTATAATTTAAGTATTTTTAGGGATTTTTAGGATTTTATGGGTTTTTAGGGGGTTTTAGGGTTTTAGGATTTTTTGGGGTTTTTTAGAGGTTTTAGGATTTTTTAGGTTTTTTTGTGGCTTTAAAATATTTTTTTTATAAATTTCTCCTAGGGGTTTTCAATATTTTTTGGTATTTTGACGTTTTTTGGGATTTATAGAGAATTTTTTGGATTTTTATTATTTTCAAGGATTTTTAGGGATTTTACTGGGTTTTGGGTTTGATATGTTTTATTGTTTTTTTATTTTGAGGGTTTTTTTGTATTTTTGAGTGTTTTTAATAATTTTTATATATTTTTAATGTTTTTAGGGGTTTAAATAGGCTTTAGGGTTTTACAGTTTTAAGGGGAGGGGGGTTTCAGTTTTTGGGATTTCTTAGTGTTTTTAGGGTCTTTGTCATTTTATAGGTTGTACAGGATTAAAGTGATTTTAGTTTTTAAGGTTTTCTATGTGTTTTTAGTGTATTTAAGATTTTTTAATTATCTTGGGTTTTTAGGGATTTTAAAGGATATTTATGGGATTTTAGGTTTTTTATGTTTTTAATATTTTTATATGGGTTTTCAAGGTTTTAATTTTATTTGTTTTTATATATATTTTTGGGATCTTATTGGTTTTTACGGATTTTGGAATTTTGAGGGGTTTTGGGGTTTTTTGGGGGGTTTTATGGTTCTCATGGATTTTTTTTTGTTTTGGGGATTTTTTATGGCTTTTTGTGTTTTGATGGTTTTTTTTGTATTTATTTTTTCTTTTATGGGTTTAATTTGGTTTTAGAGTTTTAAGAGGTTTTTTGGGTATTTAGGTGATTTTAGCGGCTTTTAAGGTTATTTAGGGATTTATGGTTTTAGTATTTTTTTTTATTTTGGTATTTTAGGGTTTTTATTGTTTTTAGTATGTTTATAATTTTAAAGGGTGTTATATGTTTTTTGGGTTTCAAGGTTTTCTTAGTGGGTTTCAGTGTCTTTTTTTATTTACTTTTTAGGGGGTTTTTGGGCCTTTTTAGGATTTTTATGGTTTCAATGATTTTAGTGATTTTGATGGAAATCACATTTTTTTTGGTTTTTTCAAGGTTTTTATGGTTTTTAGTTTTTTTAAGTTTTTTAATTGATTAATGGTATTTTAGATTTTCTTCACTTTTTTCATTCTTTGATGGGTTTATTTATAATTTTTTGTAATTCTTTTTGGATTTATTAGAATTTAGCGGTTTTAGGGATTTTTTTGGGTTTTAATGTTTTTATGGTTTTTGGGGGGTTTTACTTTTTTTAGTGGGTTTTAGGGTCTTTAATGGTTTTTATGGGTTTTAATGTTTTTTATTTTTTATGGGTTTTATGTGTGTTTAGGATTTTAATTTCTTATTAGGGTTTTCAGGGTTTTTATTATTTTTTGGGTTTTATGGGGTTATAAGTATTTTAAGTGTTTTGATGGTATTTAGGGATTTAAGGTCCTTTTGAGAGATTTTAGCATTTTTTTATTTATTTAGGGTTTTTATGTGTTAATTGATTTTTAATGTATTGTAAGGGTTTTTAGGGTTTTTATAGTTTCAATTTTTTTGGGATTTTCTACTTTTTTGGATTTTTATGTGTGTTTAGGGTTTTTAGGGATTCTTTTGTTTTAACAGTTTATAGAGTTTTTAGTATTTTATGGTTTTTAGCATTTTTAGGTTTTTATGGGTTATAGTTTTTTAGTTTTTAAGGTTATCTTTGTGTTTACCAAGGTTTTTGGGATTTTAAGGCTTTTAGGGATTTTTATGGATTCATATAATTTTTTTGATTTTATGGTATTTAAATATTTTTTTTGAGGTTTTTGGGATTTTTTGGAATTTTTTTTTGTTTTTAGAATTTTTAGTTATTTAGGTTTATTAAGTGTTTTTAGGTTTTAAAGGTTTTATTTGGTGTTTTTGTGGGGTTTTATGGTCTTTTACATATTTTTCGATTCTAGGATTTTCTAGGATTTCTATGTTGTTTAGGGGTTTTAGGTTTTTTTTTGATGTTTTAGGGTTTTAGTGAGTTTGTGGGTTCTTTTGGGTTTTGGGATTTTTTGAGTTTTTTAGGTGTTTTAAGATTTTTCTTCTGTTTTGTAATGGTTTTTTGTGTTTAAAGGGGATTTTGAGTATTTAGGTTTTTTATGTTTATTTATTGTTTTAGCGGTTTTTAGGTGTTTTTTTTGTTTTTAGGCGGTTTTAGGGTTTTTAGAAATTTCTTTGGTTTTAATGGTTTTAAGTGTTTTTAGGTTTTTATGGTATTCTTAGGGGGTTTAAGGGATTTTTTGGGTTTTAAAATTTTCTTAGATATTCTTATAGATTTTTAGGATTTGTGTGGTTCGTAGGGTGTCTAGATATTTTGATGGGTTTTAGGGTTTTATGGTTTTTTAGGTTTTTTAGAGTTTTTAGGCTTTCTAGGGTTTTTAATTGTTTTTAGGGTTTATAGTTTTCTAAGGGGTTTTCATATTTTTAGGGAATTTTTTGATTTGTTGGACGTATAGGTTTTTTTCAACTTTTTTTAAAGGGTTTTTTCGAATTTTTGAGGTGGTTTTGGATTTTTCAGGGTTTTTTTGGATTTTTATTGTTGTTTAAGTTCTTAGGATGTTACATGGTTTTTAGAGTTTTTGGGGGGGTTTTAGGTGTTTTATGTGGGTTTTAGGGTTTCATAAGGTTTTTAGGGGTTTTATAGTTTTTAAGGGATTTAGGGTTTTTAGTATCTTTAAGGGTTTTTTGATTTTTTACATTTTTTTATGTTTTTATGGGGTTTTAATTATTAATAAGGTTTTTAGGTTTTCATAAGTTTTTTAGGGATTTTTATGTTTTTATTAATTTTATGAATTTTACGGATGTTTATGTATTTTTATGGATTTTATATAATTTGATTTTTTTTAATGTTTCTGGGATTTGAGGGTTTTTATGGTTTTTTGAGTTTTTAGTGTTTTTTGGGGTTTTAGGGGATTCTAGTTTTTAAGGATTTCATATGTATTTTCGGTCTTTTGATGGGTTTTTATGTATTTGTGGATTTTTAGGTATTTTTTATGATTTTAATGGTTTTTATGGTTTTTTGGGTTTTAGGGGTTATATTTTTTTTGGGGTTTAGGGGGTTTAAGTATTTTTTATGTGTTTATAATTTTTACATTTTTAATGGGTTTTTACAGTTTCTAGTGGTTATTTGGGGTTTTATGGGTTTTTAGGGATTTAAGGTTTTAAGGTTTTTTATGATTTTAGGGATTTTTTTGGATTTGGGGGTCTTTTAGGGATTTTATAAATTTTTATGGTTTTTTGGGGTATAAAATTTTTTATTGTTTTTTAGGTTTTCTTATAGTGTTTTTTTGGGGGGTTTAGGTTTTGTTTATTTTTAAGGCATTTTAGGTATTTTATAAGATTTTAATGGTTTTTGTGATTTCTAAGGATTTTAAGGATTTTAGGGATTTTGATGGTATTTAGGGTTATAAGGCTAATTATGGTTTTGGAGGGTTACAATATATATGTTTTAGGGGATTTAAGTGTTTTTAGATTAATAAGTATTTCATAGGGTTTTAGGGTCTTTTATGTTTTAGGTATTTTTAGGATGTTTTTGGATTTTTAGGGTTTTTTGGATTTTTGGTGTTTTTTTTTGTTTTTAGTATTTCTTTTTTGTTTTTAGGGGTTTTATGATTTTCCAAAAAATTTAATTGTTTTTAGGGTTTCAAAAGCTTTATAGATATTTTAGTGGTTTTAAGGTTTTTTAGGGGATTTTTGTGTTTTCATGTTTTTATTGGTTTTATGGGTTTTAGGGTCTTCAGGTGTTTTTATGTGCTTTTGGGTTTTTAGGGTTTATATTTTATATAAATTTTTTAGGGTTTTAATTATGTCTTAGGGGTTTTAGGGTTTTGTTCATTTTTAGGTATTTTGAGGTATTTTTTGGGAGTTTTATGGGTTTCTTGGGTTTTTAGTAATTTTGAGGGTTTTTTGGGTTTGTTAGGTATTTTTAATTTTTGGGGTTATATTATTTTTTAATATTTTTAGTGTTTTAATAGTTTTTAGAGTATATTTTTATTTTTATGTTTATAAAAAAAATTAGATTTTTTATTGGTTTTTGGGGGTTTTATTGGTTTTTAGGGTTTTTTATTTTTTAAGGGGTTTTATGATTTTTAGGTGGTATTATGGTTTTTTGAGACTTCTATAGTTTTTAAAGTTTTATAGATTTTTTTTGACTTTTATAGGTTTTGTGTGTTTTTAGGTTTTTAAGGTTTTATTATTCTTTTTCAGGGATTATATGGTTTTTTTTATGATTTTGTTATATTTAATGCATTTTTTGTTTTTATGGTTTTTTGGGGGTTTTAGGTATTTTCCAGGATTTATGGGTTTTTAGTGTTTTTAAAGGTTTTAGGGTTTTTAGGTTTCTCTAGGATTTAAGTGTTTTTATATTTTTAAGGTTTTCTGAGGTTTTATCATAGTTGTAATGTTTTTTTACTTTTTAACGGATTTTGAAGGGTTTTAAGGTTTTTATAGTTTTTAGCATTTTTATTGATTATGAGGGTTCTTTATGTTTTATGATTTTTATGGTTTCTTTGTTTTTAGGTTTTTTTAATTTCTTAGAGTTTTTAATGTTTTTGCATTCATGAACTTTTTAGTAGTTTAATGGGTGGTAATGTTTTAGTGGATTTTAGGGTTTTTACGTTTTTTATTTTTTATAGGGGCTTTGTTATTTTCTGTGGTCTTTAGGGTCTTCAATGGGGTTTTATGGTCTTTAGGGTTTTTTGGTTTTTAAGGGTTTTGTGTATCTTTATAATTTTAATTTTTTAAGTGGGTTTCATGGTTCTTCAGGGTTTTTTATTTTTTATTTTAATTTTATTTTTAGCGATTTTTTAAGATTTTTATGGTATTTGGGGATTTTTTGGAGTTTAATGTTTTTATGATTTTTAGCATTTTTTAGGTTTTTAGGGTTTTAATTTTTTTTTTGTTTTTATGGGTTTTATAGTGCTTATATTGGTTTTTAGGATTTTTTATGTTTTTGGTTTTTTTTGGATTTTTAGTATATTTATAGGTTATTTTGGTTTTTAGTGATTTTGGGGGTTTTAGGTTTTTCTAGGGCTTTAATAGTTTTTTTTTGTTTTTAGGGTTTGTGATTTTTTATTATTTTGAGGTTTTTATATTTCTTTAAATTTTTTAGGCGTTTAAAGGGTTTTTTTGTTTTTAGTCATTTCTATGGTTTTTATGTGTTTTAGGGTTTCTGTAATGTTTTATGATGTTTTAGGATTGTTGGGTCTTTTTTAGTATTTTAGTATTTTTTTGTTTTTCGGTGTTTTAAGTGTTTTATGGTTTTTATGTTTTTCTTAGGGATTCTCATGGTTAAAGGTTTTCATGGATTCTATGGGTTCTATGTCATTATAGGGTCATTATCATTTAAGGTTTTTTAGTGTTTTTAATTATTTTAATGTGTTTACAGTTTTATTAGGATTTTCCGGGTTTCAGGTTTATCACGATTTTAGTGACTTTAAGGGTTTTATTAGATTTTTGTGGTTTTCAGGTTTTTAGGGATTTTTATGGGTGTCAGTGTTTTTAAAATTTTATAGGTTTTATGGGTTTTTTTTTGGATTTTTGGGTTATTTTTTAATTTTAGGGTTTGTATGGTTTTTTAGTGTTTTTAAACATTTTTACGTGTTTAGGTTTTTTTTATTTTTTAGTGATTTTTAGTGTTTTATGGATTTTAGGGGTTTTATTATTTTACAGTGGTTTTATGTTTTTAGGGGTTTGAGGATCTTTTTATGGGTTTTGGGGTTTTTATTGTTTTTTGGTGTTTTATGAGTTTTAAGGGTTTTTTTATTATTTTTGTTTTTTCGTAGGGTTATTTTGGGTTTTTATGGTTTTTTAGTTTTTTGGATTTTTAGGGATTTTTGGTATTTTTTTGGTTTTTAAGGTTTTTAGGGATTTTAAGGGTTTATAGGGGTTTTAGGGTTTTATAACTTTTTAGGAATTTTAGGGGTTTTAATTTCCTTTAGGTTTTAGGGTTTTATTAGGGGTTTAAAGGGTTTTTTTTCATTTTTAGTGGTTTTGAACTTTTTTAGGTTTTTGTGATTTCTATTATTTTTAGAATTTCAGGGATATTTAGAGTCTTTTTTATGTTTTAGGGTTTTTATTGTTTTATAGATTTTTTAGTTATTTAGGTTTTAATTATTTTAAAATTTTTAATGGGATTTTCAGTGGATTTTTTGGGTTTTTTGGGTTTTTAAAAATTTTAGCGGGTTTTAGGTTTTTAGGGTTTTTGAGGGTTTTATGGTTTTTTTGTTTGTAGTGTTTTTAGTTTTTTAAGTGATTTTAGATTTTTTATGTTTTTATGGTTCTCTTACTGGTATTCCAGGTTTTTTAGTTTCTTACATTGTTAGGGATATTTAGGGATTCTTTAGTATTTTTATTGTTTTTAAGGGTTTTAAGACTTTTTAAGGGTTGTCGGGTTTTTAGGGGTTTTAGGAATTTTTAGTGTTTTTAGGATTTCTTATGTTTCTTTGTTTTTTATGTGTTTTTATTTTTAAGGGTTCTTATTGGTTTTTAGGGTTTTAGGTTTTTTATGTTTTAAGCGATTTTATTGTTTTTAGGGTTTTAGGTACCTTTTGTTTTTTTGGGTTTTAGTGTTTTTTTTTGAGTTTTTCAAGGTTTTGAGGGTTTTATAGAGTTTTTTAAACGTTATTTGGGTTTTGAAAAATTTTTAGAGTATTTAGAGGGTTTTTATGGTATTATGGGTTTTAGGGTTTTTATGGGTATTAGGGATTTTTATGTTTTTAGGGTTTTTACTTTTTTTATGGTTTTTATAATTTCTTAGATTTTTTTGGGTTTTCTTAGGTGATTTTTTTTTGTTTTTAGGGATTCAAATGTTTTTAGAGATTTTAGGGGATTTTTTATGGATTTTTAGGGTTTTTAGGGGTATTGAGAGTTAAAAAAATATAGGGTATTTAGGGTTATTATATTTTTTAGGTTTTTAGGGGTGTTATGTGTATTTAGGATTTTATGGGTTTCATATGGTTCTTTGGTGTTTTTTAGTTTTTTATGTCTTCAGGTATTTTTGGGATTTTATAGGTTTTCTTATGGGTTTTAGGGTTTTTTTTGGGAATTTTGGGCTATTTTTGGGATTTTTATTTTTTATATATTTTATGGGTTTTTAGGAGGGTTTTTTGTTTTTAAGGTTTTCTGATTTCTTTGAGTTTTTTATCATTATTAGTGGTTTAATGGATTCTTAGGGTTTTAGTACAGTTTTAAAGTTTTCATGGGATTTTTGGTGTTTTATGGGTTTTTTCTGATTTTATGTTTGGGGGTTAGGGTTTTATGGTCTTTTAGGGGTTTTAGTGGTTTTATCATTTTTAGTTTTTAAGGGATTTTAAGTGTTTTTTATTTGGTTTTTGAGGTTTTCATTGGATTTTTCTATTTTATTACAGTTTTTTACATTTTATGGATTTTTAGGGATTTTGAGGTTTCTTATGGGTTTTATGCGTTTTTAGGGTTTTTGAGGGTTTTAGGGTTTTTCAGATTTTAATGTATTCATCATTTTTGGCTTTAGGGGTTTTAAGTGTTCTTAGATTTCTATTGTTTTTAGGGACTTTTAAGGTTTTGGGTTTTTTATGTTTTTATAGATTTTAGTCAATTTTAAGGATATTTATGGGTTTTAGGTTGTTTTGGGGTTTTTAGATTTTTATGGTTTTTAGAGTTTTTACTAGGTTTGGGGGTATTTAATGCTTTTTGGTGGTTTTGGGTTTTTTGGTTTATTATGAATTCATAGGATTCTTTATGGTTTGCAGTTTTTTGTTGTTGTTTTATGTGTTTCAATGTATGTAATTTTTTATTTGGTATTTTTAGGATTTAAGGGAATTTTACGTTTTTATGTATTTTGAGGGTTTTAGGGGGTTTTTATGGTTTTTAGGGTTTTATGGTGTTTTGTGTTTTTTTGGGGTGGGGGGGGGGGGTTAGTTCTTATCGTTTCTATGTTTCTTAGAGTTTTTAACGTTTTTAAGGGTTTAAAGGGTTTTTAGAATTTATAGCTATTTTATGGGTTTTGTGGTGTTTTGTGTTTTGGGAGGGGGGGGGGGGTTAGTTCTTATGGTTTTTATATTTCTTAGAGTTTTTAATGTTTTTAAGGGTTTAAAGGGTTTTTAGAATTTTTAGCGGTTTTAGGGGTTTTTTTGGGTTGGGGGGGGGGGTTTAATCTTTGTTGGGGTTTTATGGTTTTTAGGGGTTATTTGGGTTTCACGGTCTTTTAGGGGATTTAGATTTTTTTAGATTTCTTGGGTTTTATGTGTTTTTATATTTTTAAGGTTTTCTTAGGATTTTTATGGTTTTTAGGAGTTTTTACGTTTTTTTATTTTTAAAGGTTGGTACGCTTCTTGGGATTTTTTGGGATCTTTTCATCTTTTTATGGGATTTTTTATATTTTGAGGGGTTTAGGGTTTTTAGGGTTTTTATCGTTTTTATGTTTTTAGGGGTTTTAAGTGTTTCTATGGTTTTTTGTTTTTCTTTAGGATTTTCAGTGGTTTAAGGTTCTATACATGTTTTGGGGTTTTATAGATTTCTTATTATTATTATTATGTTTTTTTATTTTTAGGGATTTTGAGGGGATTCATGGGTTTTATGGTTTTAGGGATTCCTAGTTTTTTTTGGATTTTTATTTTTTTTTAGTTTTTAGGGGTTCTAATGATTTTTTAGATTTTTAATTTTTGACTAGTTTAAATATTTTTTATTGTTTTTAGTTTTTTTCAGGGTTTTATCGGTTTTATAGATTTTAGAGTGTTATGGTATTTAGGATTTTTAGGGTTTTAAGGGTTTGGAGGTTTTTAGCATTTTTAGGTTTTTTAGTGGTTTTAAATGTTATTCGGATTTAATGTTTTTCTCATTTTTTTAGGGTTTTGAGAAGTTTAAATTTTTTTAGAGAATTTTTGGGTTTTTATGATTTTTATAGTTTTTAGGGGTTTAGGGATTTTAGGATTTTTAGTGTTTTATTGTTCTTTTGGTTGTTTAATATTTTAATGAGTTTTTAGGGTTTAGAATATTTTTCATCATTTAATGATTTTAGTGGTTTTAATGGAATTTAGAGTTTATTGTGGGTTTTATGGTTTTATAGGTTTTAGGGGTTCTAAATTTTTTTGGGTGTTTTATGGTTTTGGGGGTTTGGGTATTTTAGGGTCTTTAGGGGTTTTAACATTTTATGTTATTTGGTTTTTTAAGTGTTTCTAGATTTTATGGTTTTCTTAAAAGTTTTAGGGCTTATTATGGTTTTTTGTTATTAAGGTTATTTATTTATTTTTTAGTAATTTTATTTTTTTATATATTTTAGGATTTTTGATGTTTTTTTAGTTTTGGGGGTTTTAGGGTTTTTTCTATTTTTGATTTTTTTGGGGTTTTGAGTGTTTTACGGTTTTACGGTTTTTTAAGGGATTTCAAATGTTTTTATGTTTTATGTATTTTTAGGAATTTTTTTTATTATTTTTACTGTTTTAGGGGGTTTAGTGATTTTGAGGGGTTTTAGGGTTTTATAGATTTTGTAGTTTTTTCATCTTTTAGGGGTTTTGTGGTTTCTTAGAGTTCTTAATGATCTTACAGGCTTAATGTGTTTTTAGAGTTTTTAGTGCATTTAATGTGCTTATGGGTTTTAGGGGATTTTAAGGTTTTTAGTGGTTTTGATGTTTTTATGGGTTTTAGGGTCTTTTAGGGTTTTAGTGTTTTTAGAGTTTTTTTTGGGTTTTTGGGGATTTTACGCATTTTTGGGTTTTATTGTTTTCTTAGGGGTTTTCATGGATTTTAGTTTTTTTGTTGTATTTTTTGAGATTTTTTTCTCTTTTTTACTATTTATTATATTTTAGGGATTTTAACGGGTTTTGATATTTTTAGGGATTTTTTGTATTTTTCTAGTTTCTTAGAGTTTTTTGGTATTTGAGGGGTTTAAAAGTTTTTTTTAGTGTTTTATAGTTTTTACGGATTTTTAGAGATTTTAGGGTTGTTTGTGTTATTTTATTTGTATGGGTTTTTAGATTTTTTTTTAACATTTTTAGGTGTTGAAAGGTTTTTAGTGTTTTTAGTAGTTTTATGGTCTTTATGAGTTTTTAATGTTTTTAAGGTTTTTAGGGGTTTTATGGTTTTTAAGGTTGGTAGTTTTTTATGGTTTTTAGAAATTTTTTTATGTTTTTAGGTTTTTTATGGGTTTTAGGAGTTTTTATGTTTTTAGGGTGTTTTACCTTTCTAGAGAGTTTTGGGGTGTTTTAGAATTTTTATGGGTTTTTAGAGATTTTGAGGGGTTTTAGTGTTACTTCCCTTGGAATTAAAGCCTCGTTATAATTTTTTTTGTTTCGGAACAATTTATAATGGGGGTTTTCAAGGAACTAGAAACACCTAGTGGTTTTGTATCCGAAGGGACCTGCTTTCCAAAGGTAGGCGCTCATTAGGATTTTTGACCAACGATGCGTAAGAACTCACATTGGTCAAGATGATGGAAGGTCGGGCTCATCACACAATCTTGAGGGGAATTATTTCCTTTCTTTAGACCCTCTTATAGATTTAAGTTATATTCATGAATCATTCATTAATTCCAAAATATTATATAGTTCCATACATGACTATAAATAAATTATTACCATGTATAGATCTTATAATTATTTGTATGTATTCGAGGATTATCATCAATCTAGTTATCTATATATATTTGAGGATCTCCGTTAATGGTGTCCTCTTCAATACTACATAGAGATTATTTGGTCATAATAATGATTATACTCATTTTCTAGCCCCACATTGGGGCACTATGGAGTTTATTTTTATCTAGGTAGACTATGGTCACTCGGGGAATTATCATCATCCAAGGAGAACCATTTTTTTTGATGTTGGGATCAAACCCATATATGGGATTCCTATGTATGCATGTGATAGGAATTAGAACCCACATAGTTCGGTGTTTCTTAATAGGGAACATCATACATTTTAAGGTCGTGTGATAAGATACCAACTATACACTTTAAATTATTGTGGAAAATATGTCTAGTAGAAAGGAGACTAGTCAATGTTTGTTGTGGGACTTATGTCTAAGTAGTCTATAGAAATTGTAAGGGATATGAGTTTTCATGTAGAATTAGACCATGTCAGGGATATATCCCCAAAGAACATGGATGATTTGGGGTGTTGGGTTTGAACCTTAGGGATGCTTCCAACGTATCCCATTTGGATTGGAATAAAATATCATTTAGTTTTGTCATGACAACCCAGAAATATGGATTCCCTCAAGGGTATGTCTTTTAGGGGAGTATGACCCTTTTAGATGATAGGTTGGGGATTAATACTGAGGAGGATGGAGGATACCTGAATAAGGGAATTATGATTGGGGTTTATTCCTAAGGATTATTCCCATTGAGCTTGGACAATATTTGTGCATACTACATATCCTAGTTAATAGTAATAAGAGTTCTTGTACTTCAATCCTCTAGGTTGATCATTCGGGTGTCATGATCCTTAGTAACCTCTAAGCCCATGTGTGTCTTGTTTAATACGAGAAATATGTGGAAGTAGAAGATTTGAAAAACTGCACACTTTTCCTCCGTTACTGGTGGAAGAGGGATGAAAAATGATATAAGAGTTTGGGGTTACAGATCTTCCCTCTCCTTACATTACATTGTATACGAGTCCTAGGTAAGGAAGGAATGAAGGTTAAGGACATGATGGTAGAGAGGAGTAGGACTGAAACCTCCTACATGAAAGGATATGGGATTACTCTAAGTGGGATTCCCTAAAATTGGTACCATAGTAAGAAGGATATCTGATTCTGTGTTGAATGAAAAAGAAATTGAAATCCTCACCCTTCCCGATAGGAACTAGAGGCTCTGGATCTTAGATATGAGAAGAGAATGAAATATTACAAACCCTAATCCTCCATGTTGGGAACTCATCAACACTGTCCCTTGGGTAAGGGTCCTCGTGACCAAAGATATAAAAATATACAGATTACCCAAGGACCCTGGACCTTCGGTAGAAAAATTTAGAGGAAACACTAACCACATAAATATTAATCTAAATGGGAGACACTCTAGCATGACTCATACAATGGTTTTATAAGTCATGACGTATTGGTGGAGGTTTAATCGTGGTTCCTTTCAGGAAAGGAAACCAAGGATCTAAGATCTGTTTCATAGGTGTCTTTTGAAGATGACTCAAAGGATGACTCGTACAGGGATTGGGTGCAGGTTCTCGGTGTAGGTATGTCATGCCGGTAGATTGTTAAGGGCCTATGAGGAACTGAATGTAGTTTATACAGGGGGTATATGCCTTCAAAAGCTGAATATTCCTCAGTTAATAGGATTTTGTGGCGACAACACTTGGGTGGGACATTAAACAAGGCACCCTAGGTCCCCTATGGTGTTCCAAAAAGGGTCTCACGTAGGACCTTAATTAGGGATATTGACCTCATAGTGTTGGTTTATCCATAGGGGATAATGGTCCTCGTGCAGGTGTCTTATGTATTTATACCCTAAGGGTACTTTTATCTAGATTATACCCTGTAATTATCTGTTCTATCATGTTTTATAAAGCTACCTAATAAATTTTGTGGGACCTAGGTGAAGGTGATATATAGTGAGAGCTCTATGGGTTCTTCTAATTTTTCCGTTCTTCAAATGAGGAGCCTAAGTGTCTTATTTATAGGAATCCATTGTCCCTTGGTCAAAGGATCATGTCTACGTAGGACCACAGTGCAAGTTTATGGGGAAGTTTTCTAGCTTAGTAGTCTAAAAGTACTGAGGCAACATAGCTCCTCGATGTAGGTTCCTAGACTTGGTTTACCATGCAGGGTGGATACACCTTATAGAATACACAATAAGGGCCTACACTGGCCTCTTAGCACATAGGTGGTAGTGCGCATAGGTACATGTGGACTAGTCTCTCATCTATTCTTATGGTTCCATGAAATTTTAACAAGCTCATGGTTCTCTTCCTAATATTTTTATCTCTATTTTTAAAAAGTGAGTATCAAAAAAATCCTAGCCCCATGGTTGGATATGAATGAAATAGGAGGGTATTGTATTGAGGTAAAAAGAAATGGGGAAAAGATTATGAAGGGGAAAATGTTGCATCGTGCAGGCCCTCTATATAGGGTTCCTATGTAGGGGTTTGGTTCAGTTCAGCATCATAGGATAGTGGTTCTAGCTAGTTGTGTCTATAAATATCCACTTTCATTTTTCATTTTCTTCACATTCAATGTTTCTGATTTTTTCTCTCTCTACGCAGGTCGTCCATCCAGCTATGTGGAATTATTCTTCAATCCAGCTTCATTGTGTTGTTCTTCCATGAATGACTTCCAATGTTTTTTTCAAGGTACATCCACCTGAGCGATGGTGTTTTGCAGAGTCACCTTAGTCAAAAGTGATGCACAATATTCTTTCTTTGAGGGACATTGTCAAGGGACCTATGTGGGGATCCTTGTCGAGGGACCAGAGCATGGAAACTTGTCAAGGGACCTGCGTAAGGACATTCCTTTTCCAAATTTTGGGATTCATGTAAGTTAAAATTTAAAATTTCTTAATTCAATAATTCAAAATAATGATCGAATTTGGCGTCTTCTTGTAGGTTTTCACATGGATTATTTGATGACTACAAATGATGAAGCTTATTCACATCAAAAAGAAATGTTTAAAGCCATCAGACAATATTATTATGATTTCATTGAGACTTCCCATCCCAATTTGGAGAATTTTTTGATTCCATATCAATGCATGTATCCAAAAAGAAACTACCTACCTCTGTAAAAGCATAGGATTCTGAGGGAAACTCATATTCACTTGTTTAAGAAATACTTCCTTGTGAGTTGGGATGTGAATCCTATAAACTTATCATGTTCCTAAATCTATGAGAAGGGTGTTCCAAACAAGAAGTAACAGTCCCTATTGATTGAATATTATGTCAAAACAGTAACACTCCTGAAATGAAATCACATGTCACAGATCCAAAACCTCATTTTTATGACTCAACCTTTCATGCATCAAATAAAGACTAATCTAAAGGATGGAAATAAGGCTGGGAATTCTACTTTGGAGGGGGGGTAGGGGGTCAAGCATGAGTGGATGTGGGAATTTTGGGTGCACCATACTTTCACGGTGATTAAAAATTAGCTATAGGATGTTCATATATATGAGGATGTTTGGGTAGGACAAGCCAATTTTTAAAATAATCCAAATATCATTCCCAAATTATTGACTCGATGGAGTCCATAAAAAAATCGTTACACTTGATGCACAATGATGTTGGCATCAACATGTGGGATGTTTACTAGATTTCCAGGGTCCTTATTATCAGGGAAGTTAATGATGAATTTATCCCATGATAGAAAATATGGGAAAATACTGAGCGGAAGCATTCATTGGCGCATGATATATTCAAAATAGTGAATAATATATAGAAAGAAAAATATTCTTGTCCTAGGGATGACATCCACATGACTATGTGGATGGGGTCCTTCTTAGATAAAAAAAACAATCGTCCTACTTGTGAGCACCCTACTTTTTACCCCACTATTGATAATCGGGGTATTTACGGCATGTTTTGGCCCACATTAGAAAAGTGTGAGTACAATAATTGGGGTTACAAGGTTAACCCAAATATAAATGCAATGTTTCACCTAGTAGGCTTCATTTCCATGTGGCTAAGAATTTATTTTCTCTTAGTCCATGAGTCTAGTAGCGGTGCGAGGCCATGGAATTTTATTATTAGGGAAAATTATTAGAGGGGAAGTACGTTGGATTGGATGCCCCTGTTTTAGTAATAATATATCATTTTTATGTATTTATACAAAGGGAAGGCTCCATTAAGAATTTTAGGGACATTATAAGTGTTGTGGGGTTGGAGTGCAGCACATTTCACCTTATATTCAGTGCTTAATTAATTTAAGATCCCACCAACCAATTTTTTATGTTTGTTCACTGGGATTAAAACTATTAACATAATGTCTAGTGAGGTGTTTGAGGCACTAAATATATATGGATTCTTTTGTTTCATTCCACATGATAATCTACCAACCAGGACATTTATCGATGATGGTAAGGAAAATAATTACAAGATGAGGGCATACATGATAGCATTTTGGGACAACATATTTGTAGATCGTATTAATGGTGATATTATCTGTGAGGTTTGGGATCCATATCAGTTTTCACTCCAGTTTTAATTGTTTTAATAATCAAACACTTTTCTTCCTATGCATTATATACATGAGAATCATCCAATGGTAGCTAGAAAATTATGGATCCTAATGCATTTAGATGTATCCAAAATGTGGATCATGCTACCTTCGTCAAAGGAATCAATCATACTGGAGGTCAGATATTCCAAGGCTTGGTATTTTCCATACCCTTAAGGGGCATTGACAATGGGTGAATATTGGGTAGAGGCCAAGAAAAAGGTTCTTTGTGGCATGCCTGGAAAGAAGTCTAGAACCAAATATGATGTGGAGGCTTCAATTACTTTGAAAGTTTTTCATTCAAAGGCCACCAAGCAAGATAGGGTTAATTATATAACACATCTAGTACCAGGGAAGTCTAGTCCCCATCATTGGGAGGAGTTCATTCTCTCATCCCCTAATTTATATGAATGATAAAGGAGGCCTGAAGAGACTTTCCAATAAGAGGGTGTTGAGTTTTCCCCATATCCGGTCGCATCAAATTAATACTATGTAGGACTCATAGAAATCCAATTTTGGGAAATCAGACTCAAGATATCATGTTTTCATTGGAGTTTTTCAAAATATTCCTTAGAATCTTGATGTTGGGTGATATTAGAGGAACCTCTAAGTTTCATAAGGACAATTATTTTCTAAGTTAATAGAGTATCTCAATGATTTGGAGGATTTTATTTATGTCACTGATGATCAAGTCCTGGCCTCATAGCGAGTATCTGACATGATGGATTGAGAAGTACCAAAAGGGGTAACTTTTCATCCTGTGGGGGAATAGGATATTTACATTAACCCTACTAATGTATTTCTCTTTTATTATTTCTCCATTCCACTCTTACATCATCGTTTATCTCAAGGGGATTTTATTTTGTAGTTTGGAATGGGAGAGGGAGAAGGAACATCATTAGAGGTTCTTATTTCACCAAAATATGGGCCTACAAGTACCCTTATTAAGATGGTGGATAATTCCCTTGGGTCCCCAAAACTCCCTCTAGGTGGGAGGGCCATGATAGATGTGATGTCGATATGAATTCCTTAGTCATTACCTCAGGTCATGGTTTCCAAAAAGAGTAGTACGATATCTTTTCTATCGTATTAGAGGAAGAGAAAGAGACCATTAAATTTGGTCTATAGAATACGCCATAGTGAGAATTTTTGAGGTCATCCGAGATTGCATCTTTCTTGACAGACCTTTCTGACCATGGTTATATTTTTGTAAAACACACATTACTTTCCTCACTTAAGGGATCTAGTAGTGGTCCTTCTAGGAGAGAGAAGGATACTATAGGGTTGGTAATGATTCATGTTGATGAATCTATCTCCCTTACGTATAATGTTTCAAGGGGCACAACTATGTCTACTCCAACTTCTACTGATAGAAAAGAGGGTCACGATAATGTCAGATGCACTTCTTTTGGGTATTGTATTATGTTTCTAACTTTCATCTTCTCATAACATTTTAGATCTGTTGCCTACACTAGAGTACTTTGTGGTATTCAATGTTGATACTCTTTCTACTCCAGAAGGGGGGAAATGAGGAGCATGGGAAATCTGAGGAAGAAGTTCAGGATGATCTTGACTCCGCAAGGCCTGAAAATATCATGCCTATTAAAGAGATGATGGAGATGAATGTCAGGGAATTCAATTCAATTCCTGAGAAACATTTTATGTATACCTGAAATGGTGAGGATTTTATGATATACAAGTCCATATATCATGAAATTATGGATTATCTAAATTCAGACATTACTATTCGAGAGTGGATGGGCCGGGATGAGAGATCCTGGAATCGCTACGTATCCTGCGAGGGTAGGAATCAAGCCGCACGTAGTTCTCTGACAGGAGTACACCCCGTGCAGGTCTGGTCCGTTCACAGGGAAATGGGACATTGTTAAAACTTTTTGTCCGTGCAGTTTAATGCCATGCGGTGAGGATGATTGATACACCCCGTGCAGGTATGGTTCATACACGGAGGGAAGAAGGCATTTTTAACTTTTATTCAGGGGGTTGGGCCAGGATAGGGGATCCCAACATCGATACATATCCTGCAAGGGTATGAATCAAGGTGTACGTAGTTATCTAAAACCCTTGCAGTTTAATGTCATGCAGTGAGGACGAGTTCCATACAATTTAACATCATGTGGTTAGGACGAGGGGTATTTTTAGATTCCATGCAGTTTAACATCATGCAGTGAGGACATACTCCATGAAGTTTAACGTCATGCGGTGAGGATGTGATACTCCTTGTTTAAGGTCATAGAGTTTGGACCGTTGGGTGCTTGGCAGTTTAATGTCATGCAGCTCAGACGATTTCCCCTCTTTTTTTCTTATCCGTGCATTTTATCGTCATGTGGTAAGGACGAGGGGTACACCCCATGCAGGTCTGGTCCATCCACATGGGAGAGAGGACACTTTTAACTTTAATTCGGTGGTGGCTGGGCGAAGATGGGGAACCCTGGCGTTGCTATGTATCCTGCGAGGGCAGGAATCAAGCCGTACCCAGTTCTTTGAAATCCGTGCAGTTTAACATCATGTGGTAAGGACGATTGATACACCCCGTGCAGGTCTGGTCCATTCACGGGGATAGGGGACATTGTTAAAATATCTTGTCCATTCAGTTTAACATCATGTGGTGAGGATGATTGATACACCCTGTGCAGGTCTAGTCCGTACACAGAGGAATGAAGGCATTTTTAACTTTTATTCATGGGGATGGGCCAGGATAGGGGATTCCGGCATCACTACATATCTTGAGAGGGCATGTATCAAGACGTAAATAGTTCTCTGAAATGCATGTAGTTTAACGTCATGCGGTGAGGATGAGGTCCATATAGTTTAACGTCATGTGGTTAGGACGAGGGGTATTATTAGATTCCATGCAGTTTAACGTCATGAGGTGAGGACGTACTCCATGCAGTTTAACATCATGCGGTGAGGATGTGATACTCCTAGTTTAAGGTCATAGAGTTTGGACAATTGGGTTCTTGGGAGTTTAATGTCATGAATCTTGGACGATTGATACACCTTTATTCATCATGTGAAATACTTCTTCAGGAATCTCACATTTTTAGGAGCTATGGTGAATTGCCCGTCCATGAAGATTAGGGTATATGCTCCGTTGGAGTAGACCTTGTGTACAACATATGGTCCCTCCCACTTGGGTTCCAGCATTTGAGGTTTCTTACCGGGTATCATTGGGGTCCGGAGGACCAACAATAACTCTTCTTCCACAAAAGACCAAAGACGAACCTTTTTGTTGAAGGCTCACGTGATCCGGTTCGGGTATACTTCCTGATGGTTCAAGGTGTGCAACCGCTTATTATCTAGCTGTTCAAATTCACCTAGCCACTTTTCTGACTGCTCATCATTGGATAATTGATCACAGATGGAAACACGGAGTGAGGGAAGTTGGAGTTCAATGGGAAGGACCACCTCGGTGCCGTACACCAATGATTACGGGGTAGCCCGAGTAGTGGTGCGGATTGTGGTTCGATAAACCCACAATGCATTAAGGAGTTTATCCAGCCATGAATTCTTGTCTTTTTCCACCATTTTATGGAGAATATCAGACATGGTGTTATTGAAAGCCTATATCTGTCCATTGGCCGCTGCATGGTAGCGGGATGAGTGGTTAGACTTGATACCATATTCGCGGTATATTTTCTCCACTTCGGCAGAATAGAAGTTGGTGCCGTTGTCCGTCAGTAGGATATGAGGGACACCAAATCTGGTGAGGATGTTGTTCTTCACAAAGATGAAAATATTTCTCACCCTGACATCCTTGAGGGGTATGGATTCTTCCCATTTGGAAATGATGTCGGTTGCTGTGAGGATATAATTCAACTATTTGGCCATGGCAGGAGGATATGGTCCCACAATTTCCATCCCCCAGACGGAAAATAGCCAGGAGTACTTGGCTTGATGAAGTAACTCCGGGGGTTGGTGTATTAATTTGGCATGAATTTGGCATGAGTGGCATTTTGCGGTAAAATGCTCGCAGTCTCATGCCACTATAGGCCAGTAGTACCCAAGCCTTCGAACCTGATGGGAAAGCCTGGTCCCTATTTGATGTTGTCCACATGCTCCTGCATGTACTTCATTCATTATGGTGGAAGTTTCTTCTCCATCAATGAATCTAAGGAGCACTCCATCGAGGCCTCGTTTGTAGAGGACCTCTTGCTGACCCATGCCTCCATATAGGACAAAGTTGATTGCCCTCCACCGTATTTTCTCTCATTCAGCCCTGTATGATGGAATTTCTCCTCGTTGAAGGTAGTTTGCAATGGGGGTCATCTAGCCGGTGGCAGGAGCATATGGCTTGGGGAAAGGACCGACTTCGTGGATTTCTTCCATCTTATCTTGGAAAAACGAGAATACCATTCGACGGTGAGCAATAATGATGACTGTTTCATCCCGGTCTGGGTCATCTAGGGCTGTGGTCGCGTTGGCTAATGCATCAGCCTGAGCATTCTGAGACTGGGGAATATAGGTCAATGTTGGTTCTATGGAGAATTCTTCCATTAACCCTCGTACGTGGTCAAAAAGGGGTATCATCTCCTCCTTTTTAATATCATAGTCACCATTTACTTACTTGATGACCAGTTCCGAGTCACCGTTTACCTTAAGATGTTGTAATTGTTCCTAGAGTGCGAGTTCTAGGCCTACAATGAGGGTTTGATATTCCACTTCATTGTTCGTACATCCCTCTAACAGGAGGAAGGAATATAGCAAGACTTCCCTTTCTGAGGACATGATTATTATCCCCAAACACACATTATTGAATCTTGGATCCTCCGTCCTCCTCCTGATTGGGCTTCAAGATGCGCTGTCAAAGTACATTTCCCATGCTGGGAACTCCTCTCGAACCGAGAATATGTCTTCATCAGGTAGCTCGGCATCCGGTGTAGTGGTCCCTATAAAAGGGTGTTCTTCCAGAAAGTCTGCTAATTCCTGACCCTTGATGGCTTTCTGAGGCACAAACCGGATGTCAAACAGTTGCAGGATGACCGCCCATCGGGATAGGCATCCGGTTAGCATCGGGCGGCTGAGGATGTACTTGATCTGGTTACTCCATGAGATCAAATGGGCTTCATGATGATGTAGATAATGTCGCAACTTTTGAACTGCGAAGACCAAGGCCAAATGGTTCTTCTCGATATTTGAGTATCGAGTCTCAGCATCAATCATTGTTCGGTTGAGGTAATAGAGACTGTTTTCACTACCCCCGTCATTCTTTTGTGCGAGGAAGGATCCCAGTGATTGCTCTAAGGCTATAACGTACAAGATGAGAGGTCTTCCTTCAACCTAGGGAATGAGCACTGGTGGTCTTAAGAGGTACTTCTTCATGTTGTCGAAAGCCTCTTGGCAGTCATCCCCCATTGATACGTGACGCCCTTCTTCATTAACATGGTGAAGGGAAACCATTTTCCTGCCAAGTTGGCTATGAACCGCCTAATATAGGCTATGTGTCCTTGGAATACCCTCAACCCAGTGAGGTTTCAGGTAGGTGGAAGGCTAAGGATATCCTTTGTCTTCTCAGGGTTAACTTCGATGCCACGATGGCGTACGACGAAGCTAAGGAATTTACCTGAGGTAACCCCGAAGGCGCATTTCAAGGTGTTCATCTTCAAGATATGCTGTCAGAGCTTGTTGAAGAAGGCCTCAATGTCCGACAGGTGATCCGAGCACTGTCTGGACTTGACCACTAGGTCATCCACGTAACATTAAACGAATTTCCCCAGGAATGGTTTAAAGATCCGATGCATGGCATGCTGATATGTGGCGCCAGCATTCTTGAGACCAAAGGGCATGACCCTGTAACAAAATACCCCTTGAGGGGCCCTGAAGGTAGTGTATTCTTCGTCTTCTCGGGCCATCTTGATTTGGTTATAGCTGGAATATCCGTCCATGATGGAAAAAGCCTCATACCCGGCCGTTGCATTAATTAAAAACTCGTTGATTGGAACTGGGAAGTCATCTTTCTGGCAATGCCGATTGAGATCTCTGAAATCGATGCAGACATGGATTTGTCCGTTATTTTCCTTGACAAGGAAAATGTTGGACAACCAAATTGAGTACTGGACCTCTCAAATGAATCCTGCTTTAATGAGATTATCGACTTCAACCTCTATTTTGGCGGCATGTGAGGGATGCGTCCTTCTGGCGGCTTGTTTATAGCCCCGGTGGTCTTCTGGAAGACCTAGGTGGTGCATCCCCACTTCAGGATCGAGTCTCGGAATTTCCATGTAATTCCAGGAGAAAAGATCCCGATGTTGCCTCAGGAAAGAGGTATATACCTCATGCTCCTCGGGGGACATGGATGCACTAATGAGAGTAGGCCTCAGATCTTCCTCGGTATCCAGGTTTATTTCCCTGTGTTCGTCCACATTGATGGAGATACCTTCCTCAAATGTTGGAGGCGCATCCCTGAGATCTTTCCCCTCTTCTTCTCCCAAGTCCTCATCTTCTTTATCTGACGAGGAGAGAGCTCCTGACACGGGCTCTTGGGAGTCCAAAGGCGAGGTGTCATGGGTGTCCTTACTCGAGTATTCATCCCCAGATTGAGGGTTGGTGGACATTCCCACATTGTCACACTCAACCATTATGGCTGAATTCGTGAGGACATCCGAGTGTGTGCCCGGACTTGAACTCCTACTCTCAACGTGGTTGATGGGCAGGATATAATCTCTGCCAAGCTGCCTGAGGGGGTCATTAGGAACCATCTCCAGGCCGTTTGGAGCGGGGATCCAGTCGACACCATCTACCAAAGGATTCTTTTTCTTTTTCTCATAAAACATGACGTCAATGTAATGTGACTTGGAGAGCTCGAAATGGGCCTTGTCGGCGTGAAATGTTCCACTTTGTCCATTGACGCAGTACTTGTTACACTGGTGATAGGATGAAGGAACGACCATGTGCTTAGGGAGCCACGGACATCCTAATAGGGCATTGAATGTTGTGCTCTGCCAGACCACCAGGAATTCTGTGTAGGCTACCAGGTCACCAAAATGGGTCTTTAGCTTGATTTGTCCCATTAGTTTCTGCTCACTCTTATCGTAACCCAACAGAGTTTTGGCCGAGGGTATTAGGTCATCCTCATTGTAGCCCAACTTTCGGAGTGTCCATAGGGGAAGGAGGTTAACTCCAGAGTCTTTGTCTAAAAAGACTTTCTAGATCTCAATACAATTCAGTGTGCTGGACACATATAGTGGTCTTATGTGTCCTTGCATGATGACATCTTCATCCTGGTCGGTGAAGGAAATCACCGTATTGCATTCAGTCGGGTCAGTCTTCGTCCAGTAAATTTCGGCGGCGGCTACCTCGGCTTGAAACTCATGAGGGCTAATCAAAGATTCTATAAGCGCCTCCATGAGGTCTACTGATAGACTTAGGGCATCGAGGATTGATAGCTTGGCTGGTACCGATGCCAGCTGCTTAAGGATATCTTATTTCTACTCCAGCGGCCAATTCTCCTCCATTGGCGGGAGAGTCTTAGCAAGTGCTTTAGGGGATGGATCATTTAACGAGGAGATACCAGCCGCGGGGTCGGATATCTATGGTGCTCCCACATTTTAAGGACTTTTCCCAGTGGGTCTGTTTGTGCGTAGTAGGCGGCCATACACTTGCTCCTCCTCTAGTGGGTATCAAAAAACAATAGGGCCAGAGCGGCTCCTTGTGGAGGTGGAGGGGAATTCCTTATTCTGCTAAGTCCATTGAAGGGCTCTCCCATAGGTTTCCGCAATATTAACGGTTTGGTCCGAGGTCCAACCATAGGGTTGGTTTCGGCTACGGCTACGCCTCCCCGGGTATCCCCTACCTCTGTGGTTCCTCCTCCCGGTTCCCCCTGCAGGGAACTCAGGTTCGTAACCATACCCTTCGTCAGGGAATGATTCCATAAGATGGATGACGTTAATAGAACCAAAGTTTGGCTCTTCATCCTCTGAGAGGTCAACCTGGTCGGTTTTCCCTGATGATACCGTTTGGTGGGTTGGTGCCCGTGGCGGAAAATTCGAGGGCATATAATCTGCCAAGTTTGGGACTAACTTTGGCCCCGTTGAGGACTGCTCCTCTCGTGATTGTTTCTTTCTTCTTCTCTGCCCAGATAACTAGCTTGTAGAGGATTTTGAAGTCGATGATGTCGGTTGTGTGGCCTCAGGGGCTGTCGGTGGAAACACTGGTTGTCGTAGCTGATATCAGAGTATACCCTGGGCTCGGTTGATAGTCTTTCGAGTCATCCAGTCATCAAATTTCTACCCCTTCCCGCTGGTGACTTTCTGCCACCCCTCCTCTTTGTTGGATCCGGTAGTAGAGATATATGCTAAAAGTGGTGGGGGTGGTCCCAGCTCGACCTTCTCAGATTCTACCATCCTCTACAGGAGGTCCTTGAAGCCGAAGCACTCTCGGATACTATGTCCCAACGTCCTATGGTAGCGCCAGTAATCTGGCCTGTCATCACGGCCGACCTCTTCGGGTTTCTTCGGCTCCGGAAGGCGGAGTAAGTTGCAGTTCATGGTGGCAATGAAGTAGCCGCGGACTTGATCATCCTGGAACGAGTATAATTTTTGTCTTCATTCCTCAGACTGGTTCCGCTTCGTTCCTCACTCATCGTCCCGTTTAGGCGGATGTGGTCGTTGATATGCAGGGGGCCCTTGACGATTTGGTGGAGGCCTGCGCAGTGGAGCGGGCATAGGGCCCGGCTTGAGTGTGACAGCAGACACTTCAGCTCTAAGGGATCTTTTCGCAGGAGCCTACGAGGCTATTCGAGACATCGAATTAGTCTACTACAGGGAGTCCTCAATTCTCTGGGCAATGGCCGAGAGATGGCGGAAGCCAGTGGTGCACTCCACTTGTATGAGCGGTGTTCACAACTCATCTCGAAGATTATCGATGCATATGGTATGCATCTCATCACGAGGCATTGGCCTGTTCAGAGAATAGGTCAGACCTTTCCATCTGGCGATGAAATCTAAGAACCTCTCGTTCTCCCTATGCTTACAGTTCATGAGATTGATGACCGTTGTTTTAGGCAATGTTGAGCTGAAGTGGAATAGGAACTGCTGTCGAAGGTCTTCCCAGCTCTTTATTGACTGAGCTGGCAGACTCGTATACCAAATGAAGGTGGATCCTTTCATGGTCTGTACGAAGCATCTGTGTTTCACTACTTCTTTTTGTTCCGGAGTTCCCATCACAGGGTCGCAATATGATGCGTAGTGCATTAAATGCTGTTCCGGATCACCTGACCCAATGAAGATATGGAATAAAGGGCTCCCAAAATTGGGTGGAGGTAGGGTGTTGGTCACCCAATCTGGGTAGGGTTTCTGATCTAGCTATATCGGAGTGTGTTGACCTTCCATCGCTTCCAATCAAGCTGTTAGTGCCTCGATGGTGTTGGTGAGACCCTGGTTTACATCCTGTTGGGCCTGGTCCTAGGCAGGCGTAGCCCGAGTCACTGCCTGAGGATCTGGATTGGCCGGCACCAAGGGTGCGTGTGCCATTTGTGTCACCTTTAGAGGGTTTAGGTGTACTCCCTTTGGTTTCTTCCTGAGTGGAGGGAAGTCTTGGTATTCATCCGTATCTACGTTTAGGTATTTGGACGGGCAAGGCTCCTCCTAGGATGGTAGCCCTGACCGTGTTTCATTTTCCGGGGCAAACCTTAACATTTGAGCTGCACTTTCTGGGAGTGAATGATGTGGTTCCTCTTGGGACTCACTTTCAATAAGGCAGTTCCTCTGGAGTAGCTCGACGTTAAGGTGCTGCGATTCTTTCATCTCCTCTTCCCGTCGGGTGAATCTCCCTTCGAGCGTGAGTGGCTTATTTTTGTCGAGAGAAGGAGGCGGGTTAAGGGTAACCATTCCATTATTTTTATCCCTGTTGGAAGCTCACTCGGTAGGTGGAGGAGGGTTTGTTAGAAGGACGAATATATTTAGGGCGGCCCTCTGGTTTCGGGTGTGCACACCTGGTGGTTCGTTGTGAGTCACATCTTGACCTGAATTATCGTTTCCTGATCCATCCAGATTTTTATTTTCCCTGGTGTCACCTATGGGGTTAGCCTCTATGGAGTTAATGAATGCATATCGCAGGGTGGAGGGGATGTCATCTTCCAAATGGGAAGAGGATCTCCCGCATCTTCTGCTGGCCTTCCCTTTTGTGTCCTGGGATTGCCTTCGGACTTATTGATGAAGGGTGACGCGGAGAGTTCTTTGATGCGACCTTACGGTGCACCTTCTTCTCGGAGGGGATGATGATTCAAATAACAGGATTGGACAGGAACCTCCTCTTTTGATTGTCCTCCCCAGACAAGAGAACACCGACTCTCGTGGGGGAGGTTGTTGTTGAGGGGGTAATAATGCCCCTAGCCCTGAAGGCTGGGGTTGACTCCGCTCCTTGGACATCGAGTCTCTTCCCAGTTTTATTGGTCTTACAGGGGAATTTGTTTTAAAAAATGCCCCACCCCTATAAGATGGGGTTGACCCTAGATTGCTGTAGTGGCCGCTGCTATCGCGACCTGCCTGATCTCGCGTGCCCCCATTCGGGGGTGACCCGGATTTGGTGCCGAATTCACCCGTGGATAAATCCCTTCTGGGGAGGCAGGCAAAGATTTCTGATTGGCCTCTCTTAGGCAAGAGGCCTGTTGTATTCTCTCGGTGGACTGATTCAGGAGTTCTTTAATGGATTGTTCCCGTCGGGCCTGACGCTTCTGGGACTTACTCAAGGCCTGACTCTGTTGGGTTTGTTGCCTTTCCAGAATAGGGGGACCACCCGATTTCCGTGTTGATGTGATGACGTTGCAAGACAACATTCTGAATGGGTTCTTCTGGGAGGGGAGTGGAGTGAAATGCAGAGCTCTGCGTTCCCCCCATCCCCTGATATGGACTCCCGTTGGAGCATCACTGATGAGGTGGCACAGTCGGTGCAGTGCGCGGGGGCAGGCTATCTCCATGTTTCCTTTATGTCTCTCGGGGCACTTTCGATGTGTCGTTGGAAGGGCCTCTAGGTCGATGTGACATAGGAGGACTCTTGTCATCTTGACATGGACTATATACACTTCATTGGACAGGAATCTTGATTTCAGCCTGTAGAGGGTCGTCCATATATTATGGCAGATGCCGTGCTCGCATTCTTCCGACAACTCTATAGTTATATCGAACTGAGAGGTGGATGTAGGACAAAACATAACTGGTATATCATCCCTGGCCAGTCATTTCTTTAGGTTCATCATATCGACATACCCCTCCTCTAGTGATTCCTCTACTTGGTCAGCCCACCTGAGACTCTCACTATCAGTGTAGTAAGAGGTAGTGGGACCGGTAGGTGCTGAATCATTATGTGGGTGATTCCGAGGTGGTTAAGAGGATGAACATGGACTTGGACCATCTCCTGATTGTAGAAGGATGTCGTCGATGACTAACTAGGAATATTACATGCTTGATCCTATTCTTCTGAGTGCCTCAGCATACGAGAACTTTTCTGTGCTTGATTCGGAAGGAGGAGGACCTTCCTGTCGATATGATACGTCATCGCAGGGAGGACCTCCGCAATGGCGGCCGTAATGGTGAGGACTACCATTACTGCTTGTTTCTTCACTGTATAGAGGACTTTTGCATTGCACACCCTGGGGAGGACCTCCAAGGCGTGTCGCAACAAGGGGAGGACCTTCTGGCTGCGTAGCATCGTTACAGGGAGGACCTTCACAACAACCACCATCATGGTGAGGATGACCATCATGGCTTGGCGTTCGATGTGAATCTTGGGGAGGGCCTTTAGGACACACTGTGACAAGGGGAGGACCTTTTTGTTTCTTGGGGCCAATGCGGGGAGAACCTTCGCAATGGCGGCCGTGGTGGCGAGGACTACCATCACAGCTGTGGCAATGGCAAGGACTACCATTAATGCTACTGCAGGGCGAATATCTACGGGATACATCCTGGGAAGGGCCTCCGGAATGTACCGCAACGAGGGTAGGGCCTTCTCGTTGCTCGACATCTCTACTGGGAGGACCTACGTTATTAGGGTGGAGAGGACAACCACCATGATCTGATGCCTCGCTGCGTGGAGTTCTATTGCAGCGTAACCCCTAGGGAGGACCTTCAGGGCAAGCGACGACATGGGGAGGACCTCCTTATTGGGATGAGACATCACTGCGTGGAGGGCCTCCGCAGTTGCAAATATGATAACGAGGACTACTATCATAATCTGTGGTCCCACTGCATGGAGAGTGATTGCAGTGTATACCCCGGGGAGGACCTTCAAGGTGGACCGCAGAAAGTGGAGAACCTTCTTTCTGCTCGATCTTCTGGTCACGTGGAGGGTTTCTGTGACTAGAATCAAAACAGGAGCTCTCACTATCGATCATTATATTCCTGCGAGGGAGGCCCCCATGAGTGCTCTGGGGAGGACCTTTAGAGCTGCTGGTAGCGACATTGCGGGGAGGACCTTCACAACTACTACTGACACTCCCATAATAGGGTAATGGAGGGGCAAGGTTCTGAGCATTTGATGTATTCTTAGCGGTTTTGGGAACCCCAGCTTCTAGGAGAGCGGAGTCATGAACTTCCCCTTTATTTTCCGACTACCTTCGGCGTGTTCGAGGCGCTTTCTTATGGGTAGCCGGGACCATCTGCAGTTGATAACGTCCTTCATATTTGCGTCCCTGTCTAATTGGGTCCCGTGATGTTGTCGGGATACGCCGATGTACATCATGAATTTTAGAAGGGATATATGCCTGATCTGGAGCAGCCACCGTGATGGACGGGTGTCCCCCAGTTGGAACGAGTGAAGTTGCTCGATCCAGTTGCCCTTGCGTCACAGAATATGGCCGGAGACCCTCCTCGGAAGAAGTAGGGATGCAGATCTACTCCGAGGCGGCTATCTCGTCTCTTAGATGAGTCACCTCAATTTGGGAGATGGTCTCACTGGCCCAAGTCATTGTTGTTGCTGCTGATGCAATTACATTCTGGCAATTTTGAAAGATATAATCTAGGATCATTACCTAGTCCTCCATCATTTCAAGGATATGTAGAGAGATATCTTTTAATGGAACAGGTATGAAGGCCCATTCCAGTATCGGAGTAGGAATATCCTACTCCGGTCCTCTGGTGGTCAGTTGGTGCTGACAATTCACCTATGTCGGGGCAGGTGAACGATTCTTCCCCTGTACCGGGATGCACCAGTTTATCTCTCCATTCTCCGCCACATCAGGGTGGTGGAATTTACTTGCATCCACAGGGAGCTGGCCCTACATATATTGGTTTCCTACTGTATTGAGTCGGTGGCCTTTGTTGGCGGGGAGAAGTTCCCGCCTATGAGTTGCCACCAAATCTGGGTGGCGGGATTTGTTGATCGCTAACATATCAGGATGGCGGGCATCAGAAGAAATTTCTAGGAGTTGGTCCTGTAGGTGCCAGGTCGCCATCACGTCAGGTTGGTGCGCTTCATGACCCTGGGCAGGGAGAGGTGTCTGCCGAGTAAGTGTCATCCTAAGTGAGCAACGGGCTTGATGGATCTCGGCGGGGGTGCGCGCCGGCTCGTATGATGCCTCCATGTCTGGATGGTGGGCTCGGGAGGAGCGAACAGGTGTAGGTGCCTGTTCGTGGCACGTCTCCATGGCTGGGCAGTGGAGATCCTCTTTAGGGACCAGGGTGATTACCGATCCCTGATTGTACGTCTGGTGCCCTCATCGGGTGGTCCGAGGGGCCGGAGCTCGGGGAGCGTGGGCCTGAATCCTCGGGGAGACATCCTCCTCGGCGCGAGGATGTTGAATCGCTGCGTGACCACGATGAAGTATGTTGGTGGGGGCCTTGGAGTGAAACCCCCGTTCGGTGGGTATGAAGTCCTCAACATCGACCTCATCCGCCTCCATAAGATAAGGGAGGTACGCATTGTCCCGTTGGGAGAGTACCGTTCACGTGGTACTCTCAGATCAGCGCGTCCGAGACCCAGTGTTGAAGATGCTGTGTGGGTGACGGGGTCCTCCGTAGGTGAGGGTGTTCGGTCCTTGTGTTGTTGGAAGAACACACTTGTGAGTTCCTTTGCGATTCCATTGGATCGAAGGGAGTTCTGAAGGTAGTACCTGTGAAACATTTTAACAAATACAAACAGAAAACCCAGCAAAGCAGCATCTCATGATCCCATGCGCAATTAATGACCTTGCTTGGCCCTCCTTGTGAGTAAAAGGGAGCACAAGGTGGGATTAAGTTAAATATATCATGGTTGGATAAAGATTCACGTCGGGTTCACCATTTTTGATTCGTGTTTTTGGTCTCAAAACACCCAACAGTTCCGTATCCGATAATGCAGGGACCTACTTTCCAAAGGCAGGCGTTCGTCGGATGGTCTGACCAGCGACAGTTAAGAACTCATATTGGTCGAGAGGATGGAAATTCGGGATCATCTCACCATTCTTATGGGGAATTATTGCTTGTTCTGGGACTCTATTATAGATTTAAGACGTATTCATATGTTCGCGAATCTTTGGTTTATACCCAAACATAGTATCCACATATTTAACCGTGGTGGGAAATGGTCAACTAGACATATGGGGTTTGGAATCATTTAGGCATGAGGTTTACCATCCCTCGTTGGATTAATGACCCCGTGGAGTTGGAACTCATTGAGACGGCACTAGGAGCAGCTCGGTGAACCGATGTGAAGATAGTCAGATCGACCGATTGTTGGGCTTGAACCTCAGGGATGCTTCTTACGTACCCTGCCTAAGAGATAGGGATATAATTCCACGTAGTTCGAATTGGGGTGTCAGAGAACCTACATGAATGTGGACACAGGGATACGATGGTGATCAGGCTTGAACCTCTTGGAGGCTTCCTATGTACCCTACTTAGGAGACAAAGATCAAAGTCCTCGTAGTTCGCATTGTCTTGGGACTTATGCTATGAGGAGGCCCGAAATGATGGATTGGGGCTTACACTCTGAGGAGGCCCACAAGAGGATTTCATGGTCGAAGCTTACTCTAAGCCCACAGGAGTCATGCTTGGTGTGAGAAACAAGAGGCATCGGGGACCAGAGGATCATGTCGCGAGAGGTGCGTCCGTGAGAAGTGGAGTGGGGATTACGCATGAGGGAAGCCCATAAGGTCGGGGCTTACTCCTAGGTGGATGCCCAGGGTGATGGATTGTGGCTTACACTCTGAGAGAACCATGGTGATGGATTGGGGCTTATACTATGAGGAGGCCCAGGGTGATAAAGCGCAGCGGGAGAGGGAAAGGGGGTGCTTCTGTGCGCATATCCTCTCTTTCAGTGCATGAGAGCTTCCTTATGATGGGTATTTTACTATCCCCAGGAAGCCCTTAACAAGTGGAGAGTTAAAAAGGGGATTTCCAAGCTCAGACTCCACATTACCGTGGGAATGTGAACCCAGGAATGCTTCAGGAATCTGCTGAAGGGTCGGGGAAACCCCTTCGCCCCTATTTACTGTGGGTATGTGAACTCAAAACGGCACGTTGATGCGCCTGAGGGTTACAGCACACAGATCTGGTGGCTCTATTTGAGGCCTCAGCTCGGGGCCGATGAGTAGGCCAATGAGGAGGTTGTAGAGGATCAGACCGTATTGGAAATATTTTATCTGGATCAGGGAATGGGAACTCCAAATGTTCTGATGGGAGACACGTATGAAGGAGTGGTGGTGCCCTTCATGTAGGAAGGTGCTACAAGGCTGGAGAAGCCGTCCGTGAACCAGGGTGGTCCACGGACTGAGGGGCATCCCGCGAACCAGGGTGGTTTGCGATCTGGCGAGCATCCTGCGAACCAGGGTGGTTCGCGGCTTCGGGTTCGGCCTGATTACCAGGGGGTACGCAGAGGGGTCCATGCGAGCAGCGGTGGCCAAGTGCGGCCCCGATCGAGGGTTCTTCAGTCAAGGTATCACCCGCGTAGGAGGGTGCTACACGGTCCGACAGATCGGAAAAGAGGCTTAAACACCATGGTCAGCAGGGAGTGCATCTGCGGAGGGGCTATGGTTCGCGGTCTCCTATTTTTTATGCTATTTAACATTTGTGGTTCACCAAATTATTATGCATTTTCAGTTCCTTATTAGTTCTTTCCCAGGTTTATACCAGCTATGGTTCGTGAACTGGAACTTCGCTGTTTGCGAAATCCTAAGCCTTCCTTAGAAATCCATCCACCTGAGTCTGATCGATCTTCTATTCTTCTGCCTTCGAATTGTCCGAATCTGAATCCCCTCTCCTTTCCCCCTCGGTCTCCTTTGATAGAGTGTGGAAAGAGATGTATCTGCGGTCACATGACACCATTTGCGGAGGCCCATGACTGAATACCCGGTTTACGGCTAACTTGGTCAATCTGTAATTCGCGGTGGGTATTGAGCGCTTCTCTATCCCCCCTCCCCCGCGAACCGAACTCAGGGGGTGCTTCGCGGCCACGGAGGGTTCCGTCTCCATTTCGAAAATAATAGCAGATGCGGCTTGAACCGGTCGATGAGGTCCGCGGTTGGGGCAGTTCATGATGGCGAATCGGATTGGCGCCCATCCTGCCTCGCGACCGTGGAGGATATACGCCTTCATTTCACGAATGACGATGGTTCGCGGAGGGGGTGCTTCGCGGGCCTGGCCACACCGCGTTTTCATGGGACCGGTCCGCGGACCGGTCATGCTTGTTTCCCTTCATTGAATTTATCTCCATTCTTTTCCCCAATTATTTTGGGGCATTTGGGTAGAATTTCCTTTGCAGATTTTTCAGGACCCTACAAAGGACCTGTATAAAGCCTCTATCTATCCATTAGCCACAGTAGGATACTGGGATGAATGGTTGTATTTGATATTTTATTTTTGATATAGCTTGTCTACCTCAATAGAATAGAAATTGGTTTTTTTTCATAAATGTGTTATTATGGACACCAAATCTGGTGATTATTTTAGTGTTGACAAAGCTAACAATGATTTTGGCTTTCAATTCATTGAGAGGTTTTTCATTAACCCATTTGGATAAGAAATTGCTTATAGTAAGGATGTACTTGAATTTCATTGTTGTATCTATATGATATTGTCCAAATATATCCATTCCCCATGTTTTAAATGGAAATGATTATTTGGATATACGTAGAAACTCCATGGGTTGGTGAATGTAGTTGGCACGAACTTGGTAGGGATGATACTACTTTGTGATATCTATGAAATCTTGTGTCATAGAAGGATTGAATTATCCCAGCATTCAAATTTGATCAGGAAGCATATGTGCTGATTTGTGGGAACCACATGCTCCTACATGTAATTATTCTATCTTAGTCATAGTCGATTATCTATCAAAACATATAAAAATTAGTCCATCATATCCTCATTTGTTGAGGACTTTATGGTTATTTGAGAAATAATAAAGAATGAAAATGGTTGCTCACCCCCAGATATTCTCTTTTCCAATTTTGTCTAGTGGGATCTTCCCATCCAGATGGTAGTTCATTATGGGAATCATACATCCCATTGTAGGACTATATGTCTCAGGGATGGGACTGATTTCATAGATATTTTCTGTTTTGATCTGAAATAAAGGTGAGGACATTCAGCGATGGGAAATTCTAATGACTATTTCATCCCGATTTGGATCTTCCATGGAAATAGATGCATTTTCTAAAGCATCTGACTAGGAATTATTTCATCATGGAATGAAAGTAAATGTTGGATCTGAGGGGAATTATTCCATTAAACATCGATCATAATCACAAAGGGGGATTAAATCCTCTTTTTTGATGGTGTCATATATGTTTATCTTCTTGAACTAACTCTGATTCTACCTAAACATATAGGTAGTTTACCAGTATATGAAGTACTAATTCTAGCCCTGCAATAATAGCCTGATATTTTTTTATAATTTTTGGTTCCAACCTATAATAGAATTAAGGAGTACAGATATACTACCTTATGTGGAGAGATAGACACAAACCCTAACCCAACTTTGTTAAGCTCAGGGTCTTCCATTCTCTTACCTTTTGGACTCCAAGATGCACCATTAAAATACATTTCCCATGTTTGGGGGATTTCCTAACTAGAGAATACCTCTTCATGGGGTAATTATATATCTAATTATTTCCTTTATACATATGGATTCTCAGTGAGGAAATCTACCAAGGCATGGACTTTAACTGCTTTATGAGGCACAAACTGTATATTGAATAGCTGCAAAATAACTTCCCACCATTCTAGACATCCCATCAACATAAGATGACTGAGGATAAATTTGATTGGGTTATTTTGAGAAACCAAGTTGGCCTCATGATGCAGAATATAGTGACTGAACTTCTGAATTACAAATATTAATGCTAATAAGTTCATGTCAATTTCTAAATAATGACTCTCAGTGTAAATAATGGATGAATTGAGGTATTAAGGATATTTTTATTCCCATCATCATTCTTTTGTTCAAGGAAGGAACATAGTGATCATTCCAAGGATATCTCATATAGAATGAGCGGTTTTCCTTCAATAAGTGGCATCAAAATGAGTGGGATAAATAGATATTACTCGATAGAATAAAATTATACTTGATAGCAATTGGTCCATTAATATGTGACCCACTTCTTCATCAATTTTGTGAAGGGAAAACACCTTCTCGCAAGATTTTATATAAAGAGTCGGATGTAGGCCATGTGTTCTTATTGACCTCTCAAATCTTTCAAATTTTAAGGTGGTGACATGATAAGGATAGAGTTAGTCTTTTCAAGATAAACATTCATGCTAGGATGGTTTATGATGAAGTTGATAAATTTTCTTGAGGCTACCCTGAATGAACATTTCAACGGTATTATCTTTAGATTATGTGTCAAAGATTTTTGAATATGGTTTCTTGGTTTTCCATGTGGTCATAATAGTTTTGGGACTTCACCACTATATTGTAAAAGATTCATTCAACAAACTACCCCAAAGAGGGTTTGAAAATGTGATTCATTACACGTAAGTGGGTGTCATCAATGTTCTTAAAGACCAATGGCATTACCCGAAAGAAAAATAATCCCTAAGGGGCTTGGAAAGATGTGGTATCCTTATCTTCTAGGGCCATATGAAATTGGTTTTAACCAGAATAGCCTCCATGAAGGATAGGTCTTGATAACCCTCCATTGCAACAATCAGGAGTTCTGTGACAGGGACTAGGAAGCCATATTTGGGACAATACAAGTTGAGATCTATGAAATAAAATAAATAAATGCAAAATATGATTTTATGATTCTTATTATTCATATGGAAAATTTTGGGTATCCATTTTGGGTATTGTATCTCTTGTATAAAATCATCCTTGATGATTTTTTCCACTTCAACATCAATTTTGGTGGTGTAATTTAGGTTTGTGAATTTTTCTTCCTACTTGTATCCCCGATCAACTGTTTGAAAACCCAAGTGATGGTTGGCCAACATAGGTCCCAATCCTATAATCTATATGTAGTTCTAGTAAATCCCATCCTGGTGTAGTTTTATGAAATATGATTATATATTTCTTCTTCAAGAGTCCTGGAATAATTAATAAGAGTGGGGAATGGATCTTCTATGGTACTCAGACTTATCTCCCTATGTTCATCAACAGTGGTATAGATTCTTTTATAAAATGACAGACGATAATCCTTGAGACCTTCCTTCTTATTCCTCATCCTCATTCTCCACTTCTTGTGCTTCTTCTTGGGCAGGGGATGATAAAACAAGTTCCTCCAAGGGAAGATAGGCCCTGTTATTTGGACATCCAGAAATTAAGTAATGATTTCAGGATCACTTACTCACATGGAGCCTACTTGGTTTATTGAAAGGGAAACGAGAGAGTGATAATGAGTCTCTTCATTTTATCTTGTCATTATAATATATTATTCTAGCTCGGTTTACATAAATTTACATTGATGGATCTTAGGAGAAGGAGTGAGAAAATTTTCATTAAATTTTTATCCATCACATGAAGATTTGATAACTTCTTTATCACCATGAAGCTCAACTATCATTATTGACATTACATAAGATGCTGTGTGAATTTTTGAATTAAGGCCCACCCTTCCAATTTGATTAAAAGGAAACACCTAACCCAAAATGATATATTTGTAAGGGTTGGATGGGATTATATCCAATCCATTTGAGGCATTTAATCAACTAAAATAATACATTATGGAATGTTTTCCTCCTTTGTGGTAAAATCCAACATCGATGTATTTGGTCTCAATAGATTTGAATGGGGATTAATCACCCTAAATTGTCATATTCTAGAAATTGACACAATATTTGTGGCATTTGTGGAATGATGAAGTAATAGAAGAATAAAGATGTAACCAAGGTCTTCCCAGAAAAACATTTAAAGCTATATCCTTCCAGAAAATCATGAAATCTGAGGAAGAACCAAGATCCCCAAATGGAGTTATATCTGTAATATCTCTAAGTGGATCATACTCATTCTTTTCACAACCTTTTAACATTAGAGTGTTATGAGATAAGTGGGATTCATTGATACCTAGTTTTAGAAGAGCCCATATTGAAAAGTGGTTGTCCCCTGATCCATTTTCAATAAAGGCCCATTGTATATCAATGTCACTAATTTTTCTAGATATATACACGGGCCTAATGTGTACTTGAATGAAAACATATTCATATTGGGGTTTTAAAGATATAATCTCATGGTATTCTATGTGATAATTATCCACATGATATTCCTTAGTAAAAGAAACCTTGACATCAAACTCTCGAGTACCCAATAATGACTTAATACAAGATTTTTGGATGTCCGTTGATAAACTCAATGAATCAGGGGTTTATAACTTAGCAGGAAATTGGGATAATTTCCTCAAAACATAATATTTCTAATCCATCAGTCTGTGCTACCCAACATGAGGTAGTTATATTGCAGTCACTTTAGGATCTGGTTCCCCTGTTGTGGATATGTCATCCCGTGGGATAGGAGTTGTAAGTGTTTATATTCATTGGTGCATTAGGACTATTTGGTTTTCCAACCCATTGAAGAGGAAATGGAATATCCTCTAACTAGTCTTCCAAGATGATCATGTTAGGGAAAACCCTATCATGTGTGGATAATGAACTCTCTTGTTCATAATGAGCTAGCTGGAGATCATTCCTATGAATTTTGACTGCATAGACGGTTCGAGTAGGGGTTTGGATGAAGTAGGGGCTCCTAGAATGACCACGTATTCCCTGGTATTTTCCTCCATGATGACATATTCCCCTAGATACCCAATCAAATTTAGGGAAATCTAGTTCATAATCAGAACCATCATCTAAGAGGAGATCCATCAAATTAATAACATTAATGGATCCAAATATTTAATCCTCATCTGATGAAGATTCATCCTGATGGGTCGACTCATGTTGTTCCATTTAGTGAGTTAGTGTTTGTGATTTTGGGATGGTCTACATGGTGTCTTCTAAGGTCAAGGATAAATTTGGCATTGATATGAGTTCATCTTATTTTTTTCTCTTTATCCTTTTATCCATGTTTCTTTTTTTAGGATTTCTATTCAAAGGATTTGTCTTTTGATGAAGATGCATGTGCTATAGAGGAGGGTGTTTAGGGAACAATTTCCTATTTCAAATGTGCTCGTAGAATATCATGAGTCTGGTTGATTGTTTTTCTGACCATCCATTCAATAAACATATTTGTACTACTGGATTTAACTTCTTGACAATCCTCTTCCTTTGCTTTACTGGTAGAAAAAACACATGCTACCAAGGTTGGTGAATTTTTTCATTTTAATTTCCCAGAGTTCACCATATTTTATAGTTGGCTTTTTAAAAACAAAAAAACCATTGATGGGTTCCCCTATATTTGATGGAACGTTAAATAGTTGGAAGATATTCATCATATTCTTTTCAAGTCTTCTTAGTATTTAACAACGGAACTAATTTGTTTTCCAATGATGTGATGAAGTAATGGGGTACATGGTCATTTCGAAAATAATAGACATTGTTTTTTATCTCTTAAAATTGTTTCCCCCTCCAGTCTCCTTGATCATCTTGATGAGGTGACATTATTTCTGATACTTAGCGGGGTAGAGCCCTATGGTATAGTGTATGATTTGAAATATGAGGCAAAAAAGGGACTACTTATTTTTAACTATAGAAGATTATTTTTTTTCATATTATCCTTACCAAAGATGGTGGAATTACTCTAGACTTTTATTTAGTCTTTGTGATGGAATTACCCACATATTGACAAATTGAGGCCTGGCATCAAAATCCTACTCTCTATTTCATATTTATTAATGGTGTGTGAAACTCTCCATTTCTATTTTCTACATAGATAGTAAACAATTCTTCTGAAGGGAAGGTGGGTTCAAAGAATATGGTTTTCCTTTCCACCGAGTGATGAAATTAGAGACCCTTTCATTCACCCATTTTTTACAGTTCTTGAGGTCGAATACTATTATTTTCAATAATTTTGAGATGAACTAGGAGAGGAATTTCTAACAGAGGTCTTTCCATCGAAATATCGACCGGTGGAGAGATATGATCCACCAATTTGTGGTAAGCCTTGTTTTCTGGATGTATTGGTTCATTCCATCCTTATATGGATTCCAATTGAGTTGCTAATGACTCTATGGTGTTCATAAGAAATCAAGAAATATCTAGATGAGATAGGACCTGAGTAGGTGTAGTGGATAGAGCCTGAATGGGTGCAGTGGCCAGTAGAACCACTAGTGGTGGAACTAATGTTATATTACATGGGTAACCCACAATGAAATTCTTATAATGATGTACCTGACCCGATTCTATTTGTGTATCCAATATAGGAAACTGTTGATCTATTATTGCAGGATCCAAATATATTGGTGGTTAATATCCCACGCTGATAAGATCTTCCCTGTCTGTATCATTTGTTGTGGAAAACCCTCTTTGATGAGGTGTGACAAATAGAAGTGTTAGTTGAGTATCTTCTTTTGAAGCATATCTAGAAATAAAGCTTCCTCGAAGTAACTATGAATCAATTTTTCTCAACTCTCTCCTCCCCTCCTCTTACTAAGTAAATATTTATTCTTGTGAAATGGATTAACTCTCTTCTGGAGGAAGATGATACACAATATATCCCTAACCATTATTCCTATTTGGTTCCTTTTGTGGAGGTAAAGGGGGTTGTTTGAGGGAGTTCCTATATTTAAGGAAAGACTCTGGTTCTCGATACACAAACTTCCACCTTTTTTTCATTTGGATAGAATTATGAACTGGATCTTCTAATTCTGAGTCTTATAATCTAGCCTTATGTTCTAGAGGGTCTTAAAAAATAGCATTGATGATGCTCACATGAACTTAATGCATCATAATAATTCTATCTATATCATTGTGATATTTCCTTCTTCTACGCCCTCGACGAGACCTTTTCCTCTTCTTTATTGATTTATTGTGATCTGAGTAATTGAAAATGACCCAAAGGTAATTCACTAAGAGTTCATTCATGAGAGTTCCAAGTGATTTTACAAGATTATGGGATGTTAAAATTTTTGAGGATTTACACAGGGACATCATCCCTAATTGAGAGAAATATGATTCTTACTGAAAAAGAGATTGTTGAGTTGAAAAATCCCCCAACCCTAAGGGTTGGGGATGTTCATGTTTATCTTTATGAAACCCTCATGCATGATTGGTTAATCCCAATAATTAGGTTAAAATGTACCCCATTCCTATAAGATGGGGTTTCTACAAAACTATTTTGGTTGATATCACACCAACTGCTCTTCTGATTTTACATATTATAGTCTGAACGTGGGATGGTTTCATTATTTAGAACTCACTTAAATTGTATGTTTTGGAAGACCATTGTTATATTTATGAAATATATGCTATTTTACACCTGACATACTCTAAATGGGATGGCTAATTTATGTTCTCAAATTCTTGATGCAAAAGCATCTCAATGGACTTCTCTCTTCTGGCCTGACATTAGTGTGATTTTGTTGGTTCCCTTTCTTTTTGAGAAAAACATTAGTCATGAATAGATTTTGTTTGTTGTAACCATGAGGGAAAAAATATCATTTCACTATACCATCCTTTATAGGATATGTTGGCAAGGGATAGCAATGAAATTCAATTCTCTATGTACACCTTGTCCTCTGATATAAACACCAGATGTGGTATATATGATCAACTATTGAAAACTAATTAAAGCATCTAGGCATTCATGTTGAAGGGATCCTGATAGTTTCTTGATCTTTGGATGTCGGGAATCCAGGGGGATTCGAAGTCAACTTGGTGCTGCAACACTTCTATTACCTTCAAGTGAGTTTGAAACACATCATATAGAAATATCTTTTATTTTAGATGATGAATAGTTTTCCATATATCTAGGTGGATATCATATATACAATCTTCATCCAACACCTCTGGAAAACTATTTTGAGGGGTGGCCAATGTCTATAACATGACTGGTATGTCATCTTTATCATGTTGTATCCTCGTGTTTATTAGATCATCATCTTCTATAACTAGAGGCTTCTTGACCAGGTCTGACCAGAGTAGACGCTTCCCAATTGTTTTAATAAAATAAATGAGATTGGTTGGGATTTCCTCTATTATGTTGGAAGAAAAGTAACCCAAGGGTGGTTTTGAGAATGAATGTCACCTTGAGCTGTCTTCTGGTTGAGAAAAGATTTCACCTATCAGTGAAAAAGCATCAAACATGACTAGCCTTGTGTATTTAAGTTCCTATAGACAAGAGGTATTACTCATCACTACATTGAAAATTAGAGAATTCTCGCGACAATGGGAATTACTACTATAGAGATAACTTTCAGAATGAATTCCAATATGGGGAGGTCCACCATTGTGGGTTACAGTAAGGAGAATATTCTCTTTCTCCTTGGTCTTCGATCCACATGGAGGGTTTCCTTGAATCTCATCAAGATATAGGATCTTTAGATACACGAAATAGTCTATATTAAGCAAGACTTCTAGGTGAAGTGTATAATGAGGTATGTCATACCTACTTATACTACACCCATAATTTTGTAATGGGATGGTTTGATCTTGAGTCGTGACAGAAAAACATCTGAGGGATTCATGAACTCCACTATTAAGTGATGCCTGATCATAGATCGACTCTTTATTCTCAAATCATGTTTGGTGAGTCTTCTTCTTAGATTAATTCTTATGAGTGATTTGGGCCACTTTATAAGAGATGTGTTCTTTATTGGTATGGGTTTGTGTCTTCCTTGGAGTGTCCATTAGAAACATCCAATTAACTCTAATTGGAGGGGGTGTATGTTCATGATCCAGCTATCCATATAATATGGAATATTTTTCCCCATCACCCTATTGTATGCGAGAATAGGTGTGTTTCTACTTTGTGGTGTTTTGATAATAAGATAAATCATTTTTCAGGAATGAGTTATGTGTTCATCCCTCAGGCAATATTTTCATCCTCGTGATGATGGCCTCGATTGTCGGTAGGATGCTGGTTTGAATTTGGATCTTCCCTTTCTCCCCTTCCAAGATATTATTGGTGAATTCAATGATCGTAACATTGATATATGTGCATTACATATGTATATTTGATGTATGTGCCTGATCATATCCTCCCTTTCCAGCATGTGGATACAGACAGTACTTATGTGTGGTAGTAGGGAGTTGGGTATGCCCCTACTCGTCATCAGGACATTCTGATTGAATTCTCATGGTGCTTCTAGATAAGGTTTCTAGAATTATTATTGGATACTTTTATATGTGCGTTCCTTCTTGCTATTTGATTCTAAACATTGTCGGAAAACATCTTTGAGTTATTCTATATGAGTATTCTGGCGGCAAGATTGGTGGGTGAAGAATGGTGTATGTTCATGCTTATAGGTTGTCGTTGTGTGTGGTAGGGGGGATTCTTTGAATGCTGCAAGAAAATATAGCTGGTTTTTTGAATTAAGGTGGATAGGTGTATGTGCTTGTCCACTATTTACCACTAAACTATATGGTTGGACTTCTCTAATGGTGGAAATTGGGTGGAACTACTCTCTGTTGGCCGAGTGTTGTCCCCAACATACCATCTTTCAAGCCCTTGTCTCATGGAAGTGGTCTTGTTTTCTAAAGACAACACACTCTTTGTGTTGCGGGTTAATTATTGTGGAGTGTTAGTAATAACGATTTTTGGAAGGATCCCTTAAGAATGAAACTTGTGTCTCTCGAATGAGGTTGTATGTGGTCTCTAGATCCACCTCTCTTATATATGATAGGGATTGGTTGTGGCATTCCAAGGATAAGATCCCAAAATAGTTAGAGATAATTGATAGAGTCATCTTCTTTCAGGACCACTGGATTTCATTGGCCAGATGGTTGGTGATGATGGTTGATCCGAGGGGGGTGGGGGGTGGGGGGATGTCGGGCGTCCTCCAAGGTTGGGATCATAACATTTTGATGGCACTCTCAGACTAGTGAATTTGAAACCCAACATTGAAGATACTAGGTCGGCGATGGTGTCCTTCACATAAATGAGGATCTGACCTAAGTAGAAGCTGGGAATTTATTATAGAAAACATGAAGGAGGAAACTGGATTGAAAGGGATTTTTAAAAGGAGTTCATATATAATTATATGACTAACACAAACAAGGAACTCTGTCAAAGCAGCATCTCATTTCTGTGAGAAAATATGTGATTGATTTATTTGCTCGATCCTCAGTCCCTTGAGAGTGGGAGGGGACTAACAGGTTTGTGACATTATCATCTTGGTTAAGGATTCACATCAGGTTCATCATTTTTTTCCCTTCGAATTTGTGTTATATTACGAATTTTTATTTTCAAACAGTTTCCAATGGGTTTTTTTTCATGGAATTGGATACACCCAATGGTTCTTTATCTAAAGGGACTTGCTTTTGAAAGGCATTCCCTCATTAGATATTTTGACCAATGATTCTTAAGAACTCACATTGGTCAAGAGGATGGGTGGTCGATCTCATCACTCCATTTTGGAGGAAACTATTTCCTACTCTGGAACCCTCTTATATATTTAGGACATGTTAATAAATCCTTCATTAATTTCAAAGTATTATACAGTTCATACTGAGATTATTAAATAATTATTAGATTGTATAGATCATAGAATTATCTATATGTGACCTAGGTTAATTTTTAATGAAGATATTTGTATGTATATGTGATTCTCCATCAATTCTATCCTCTTACGTACTACATAGAGATTATTTGGTCATTATTATGATGATACTAGTTATATAGACCCACAGTGGGGAAATCTGGAGTTTATTATCATCTAAGAAGACTAAGGTCACTCTGGAGTTTATCGTCATGAGGGGAGATGGGATTTTTTTTGATGTTAGGATTGAACCAATAGATGGTCTTCCTATGTATCATTGTGAGAAGAATCAGAAACAACATAGTTCAGTGCTGCTAAATAGGCCAACTCAAACCTTTTAATGTCACGTGATAAGAAACCTACCATAAAAATTAACATCATGTGTCAAGGACGTCTAGGCAGAAGGTTCCTAGAAAAACTTTGGTGTGGGAAATATGCCGATATATCCCAAGTAACTTGGAAGGGATATTAGTTTCAAAGGTTAATTAGTCCATGGAACATATATGGACCAAAAGAATAGGGTTGATTTGGGGTTTTTGGTTTGAACCTCATGGAGGATACATACATACCACATTTTGATGGGAATCAAAGCCCACACAGTTCAATCATGAGGACCCACGCCCATAGAGGCCATCAAGGGTATGTCTCATTGGGGAGTGTGTCCCTTAGAGATGATAGTTTTGGGAAAACTCATGAGGAGGATACCCCTTTGAAGGTACCATTAGGGGTGTTTTAACTCATAATGATTTTGGGGCTTAACCCAGGGTTTACTCTTGAGGAGGATACCCTAATTAAGGGAATTATGATCATGGATTTTTCATAAGAAGGATTTCCATTTATCTCAAGCCCTGAGTGGGATTACTACATATCCTTGTTAACAAGAATTAGAGTTCTCATAGTTCAATACATTAGGTGGATCGTCTATAATTGGTGATCATAACTAAATTCAAATCCCATGTGGGTTATGATCGGTTTGATAAAATAGAGGAATCATGTGATTTGACAAACCTCCCACTTTTCCTCCTTCTCTAGGGGAAGAAGATTAGGATAAAGAGGAAGAGTCTTGGGTTACACACTACCTTATATTAACTTTACATTGGATGTGAGTCTAATGTAAGGAAGGAATGAGGGTTATGGATGTGTTGGTAGAGAGGAGAAAGACTACAACCTCTTACATTAATTTCTATGGAATTAATCTTGGAGAGATGCCCTAAAATTTGTTATGAAGTGGGATGAGAATCGTATTCCATGTTAAATGGAAAATCAAGTGTAATCATGACCCTTCCCACTGGGAAGTGGAGGATACAGATCTTAGAGATGAGAATGGAAGGACATAGTCCAAACCATAATCCATAAAACCAGGAACTCCTCCACATTGTCCCTAGGGTAAGGTACAATTAGTCCTAGATATAAAAATCCACAAATTCCCTAAGGACCCTGACCATTTGGTAGGACAAGTACGAGAAACCTCTGACCATATAAATGAAAATAAAAAATTGGATACACTCTAGCATGCCTCTTCCCAAATATTTGTAGGTTAAGGGGTGTTTGTAGAGGTTTCATCTTGTTCTATTTTAGTAATGGGTACCAATAAGAGAGTATAAATTATATAGGAGGCTTTGGAAAATCTCTCAAATGGAGGCTCTCATAGGGCATGTGCATAGGTGCTCGAGGTTGTTATGTCGCACAGGTGGACCACACATGGCCTAGGTGGAACTAAAAGTACTTCACTTATGAGGTATAGGCTTATGTGAGATGGATATGCCTCAGTTAATAGGATAATATGGTGACAAAAATTGGGAGAGACTTTAGTCGAGGCACCCTAGGTCTCCTCTGGTGTAGCTAAAATGGTCTCAAGAAGGTCCTTGATTAGGGAGAGGGACCTCGAGTTGGTGGTTTATCCTTAAGGGATAATGATCCTTATGTAGGTGTCAAATGTATTTAGACCCTTAGGGTACTTTTACCTTTCTTATCCCCTTTAATTTTGCCTTCTCTCATGTTTTAGAGAGGTACCTCTGAAATTTTGGAGGACCTGGGCAATGGTTCTTCACATTGAGAGCTCTGGATGTTCTTCCAATTTTTCAATTATTCAAATGGGGATCCCATGGGTCCTATTTCTAATAACTAGGGGACCTAGGTCAAATTATCTTTTTTACATAGGTCCACAACATAGGTCTATGGCATAGGTTTCCCACCAAAGGGTGAAAAAATAGCTGGGCCATAGAGGTTCTCAACAAAGGTTCCTGGATTTTGTATACCATGAGGTGGGGGGGGGGGGGGCTATGACTTCTGAACTATGTGGGTAGAGGCCTATTCTAGCCTATTAGTGCATAGGTTTTAGTGTGCATAGGTTCATTTGGACAAGTATCTATGCTCTTCAAAAGGTTCCTTGGCATGTTAATGTTCTTATGGTTCTCTTCATAATATTTTACCCCTTTATGAAAAGTGAGTTTCAAAATGTTTTTTTTAGTTTTTCGAGTTTTTATGGTCTTTTTGGGTTTTTATGTTTTTTTAGTGTTTAAGGGGTTTATTATTTTTTAGTGTTTTAAAATTTGTTTTGGATATTAATGGTTTTTTAGAGTTTTAAATGGGTTTTACGGTTTTTAGTGATTTAGGTTTTTTAGGTTTGTATGGGTTCTTAGGGTCTTTTGGGGTTTTTAGTATTTTTATGTTTTTAAGGGTTTTAATTATTTATTGTTTTTTAAGGTTTTATTAGGGGTTTTCAGGGATTCTATTGTTTTTTATGTTTAATGGAGTTTTTGATCTTTTTGTGATTTTTTTGGTTTTATAGGATTTTTATTGATATTTATGGTATTTATGGGTTTTAAGGGTTTTTATGTTTTTGGAGATTTAGAATATTTAGTGTTTTTAGTTGTTTTATTTGTTTTTATGTTTTTAATTTTTTCTTAGGGGAATTCAAGGTTTTTTACATTATTAGGTATTTTATGGATTTTTTGAATTTTTATTGTTTTAAGGGATTCTTTAGGGTTTTAGGGGTTATTTTGGTTTTTTTAGTTTTATTGTTTTTTATTTATTAGGGTTTTAATGGGTTTTTGTATTTTTTAACTTTTTTAGTTTTTTAAAGGGTTTTGAGACATTTTAAGGGATTAACGGGTTTTAATAATTTCTAGTAGTTTTTGGTCATAATAGTTTAAAGGGTTTTATGGTTTTTATGGGTTTTAGGGTTTTTATACAATAAGGTTTTTTTATATATTTTAGCATCTTTTATTATTTTTAGGTGTTTTAAGTGTTTCAAGGTTAATATGGTTTTTTACTATTTTTCAATGTTTTTAGTGGTTTTTATTATTTATTTAATTTTAGGTATTATTTAGGATCTTATGCTTTTAGGCGTTTTATGGATTTTGAGGTTTTTTGGGTTATTTATGGGGTTTTTTTGGGGGTTTTAGGGTCTTTTTAGTTTTTATTTTTAAGGGTTTTCTGAGTTTTCTAACGTTTATGGTGTTTAAAGGGTTTTAGAGTTTTTAGTAGGTTTTAGGGGTTTTATGGTTATTTAGGTTTTTTTGGTATTTATGGGTTTTTATGGGTTTTCAGGGTTTTTAGGGTTTTAAGGTATTTTCAATGGTGTTTCATCAATTTTAGAGTTTTTTAGGTTTATTTGGGTATAAATTATTTTTGGGGTTTTAATGTTATCTTATGAGTTTTCATGGTTATTAAGTTCTTTTACATTTTAAAGGGATTTTACGATTTTTAGGGGTTTTTTAGAATTTCTATGATTTTCATGGGTTTAAAGGATTTTGATGGTATTTAGGGTTTTATGGGTTCAAGGTTTTTGAGTTGTTTAGATTTTTAGGGGTTTAGGGGTTTAAATTATTTTTTGGTTTTTAATGTTTTCTTTGGGGTATTTGTAATTTTTGGGGGTTTAGTATTTTTAGATTTTTTGGAATTTTTAGAGATTCATATAATTTTTAAGGTTTTCAGGGCTTTTGAGGGTTTTTATATTCTTTTTTAGGTTTTATAGTTATTATGTTTTTTTAGTTTTAAGGGTATTTTTGAGTTGGGGGGGGGTCATTTTTTTGAGTTTTTTTATCATTTTAGGGGTTTGATGGTTTTTTTTGAGTCTCTAGTGGGTTTATTAATTTTATTGTGTTTATGGGTTTTTAATGTTTTAAGGGTTTTTTTTGATTTTTAGGGATTTTACATATTTTTGGTTATTTTAGTGTTTTTAATGGTTTTTATCATTCTTTAGGTTTTTAGGAGTATTCACACTTTTTAGGAAATGATTGTTTTTTATGAATTTCATTGTTTGAGGGTTTTTAAAAATTTTAGTTATTTTCAAGAATGATATAGTTTTTAGGGTTTTTATTTATTTTTGAGGGATTTTATGGTATTTAGTGCTTTTATAGTTTTTATGGGTTTTAGAGTTTTTAATGCTTTTTTATGGGTTTTCATGGGTTCTAGGGTCTTTTAGTTTTTTTTTGTGATTTGTAGGGCCTTTTTGGATAATTATGTTTTTTAGGGTTTTTAAGGATTTTTAGGGGTTTTAAGTGTTTTTTGATTTTTTATGGTTCTTAGGTTTTTTAGTGATTTTTCATTTTTAGCGGTTTCAGGGTTTTTTAGTCTTTTTTAATGTTTTTATGGGTTTTAAAGGTTTTTTATTTTTAGTTTCTGTAGGGGTATTATTTGTTTTTTGGAGGTTTTTAGATTTTAAGGGGTTTTATGGGGTTTTTGAAATTTCTGGGACTTTGGGGGGGGGGGGGTTTAACCGTCTTTAATTTTTTAAGGGTGTAATGTGGTTTTAGGTTTTAAGGTTTTTATGGTTATTCAGTGGTTTTGGGGGTTTTTATGTTTTTAGGAATTTTAAGGATTATTATGGGTTTTTAGGGTTTTATGGATTTTTATAGTTTTTTTGGTTTTTTAGAATTTTTACAGTTTTCTATGATTTAAGGAGTTTTATTGGTTTTTAGGTTTTTAAGGCATTCTTAGAGTTTTTCGGGTTTTTTCCTTTTTTCGGATTTTAGGGATTTTTTAGATTATTTTTAGTTTTTAGGGGTTTTGGGATTTTTAGGGTTTTAGGGAGATTTAAGGGTTTTAGGAATATTTTGGAATATTTAGATTTTTTATAGTTTTTAACATTTATAGAGGTTTAATAGTTTGTTAGGGTTTTTAGTGGGTTTTAGAGTTTTTAGGGGTTTCTGGAGATTTTTATGATTTTTATGGGTTTTTATGCTTTTTATTGGTTTTTGGGGTTCTTAGGGTATTTTATTTTTTTAGGATTTTTAGGTTTTTAAAGAGCTTTCAGGTTATTTTAGTTTTCTTAGGTGTTTTTAAGGGTTTTGGTATATTTATGTTTTAATTGATTTTAAACGATTTTTTGGATTTTATGGTTTTTATGGGTTTTAGGAATTTTGAGGGGTTTTAGGGTGTTTGGCCTTTTTAATTTTTTTATGGATTCTAATTTTTAGGGTTTTATAGAATTATTTTGGTTTTCAAGGGTTTTAGATTTTTTCATGTTTTTAGGAATTTTTCATGAATTTTTAAGATTATATGGTCTTAGGTTTTTTAAGGATTTCAGGGGTTATTAGAGTTTTTAGGTTTTGTAGTGTTGTTTGGTGGTCTTTTGGTCTTGTATATTATTTTTTTTGGGGTTTTAAGGTTTTTAGATTTTTTTAAAATATTAAGGGGTTTAAAGGGGTTTTCGAATTTTTAGTGGTTTTTAGGGTTTTTTAGTATCTAATGTTTTTATTGGTTTTATAGTTTCTAGGGTTTTTGGGTTTTTGGGTCCTTTTGGTTTTTTAGGGTTTTAGGGGTTTTAGAGTGTTTAGTGATTTTTAATATTTTTATATTTTGAATGATTTTAGGTTCATTCGGCATTTTTTGGGGTTTTTATGTTTTATGGGAATATTAGGGATTTTATGATTTTATTGGTTTTTAGATTGTTTAAGGATTTTGAAGGTTTTATGGGTTTTTATTGGATTTAGGGGTTTTAGGGTTTGTTATGTTCTTAATTAATTTTATGTTTTTTTAGAAATTTAATGTTTGTTTATTGTTTTTATAAGTTTTTATGGGTTTTTACGTCTTTGAGGATTTTTAGGGCCTCTTCAGTTTTGTGTGTTTTTAGGGTTTTAAGGATTTTTAGGGGTTTTAGGGTATTTTAGTGTTTTTAATTATTTTTTGGTTTTTTTGGTTTTAGGGTTATTTATTTATTTTTAGGGGTTCAATGGGTTTTTAAAGTTTTATTAAAAATTTTTGGGGTTTAATGGGTTTTTATGTTTTTATTTTTTATAGTTTTTAATGTTTTTTATGTTTTTAATATTTTTATGGATTGTAATGTTTTCATAGGTTTTATGGGTGTTAGGTACTTTTAGGGGTTTTATGGTTTTTAGTTTTTTTGGTTTTTAGGGGTTTTAAGTGTTTTTTTGTTTTTATCGTTTTCTTAGGGTTTTTAAGGGTCTTAGGGTTTTTAGTGTTTTTTCAATTTTTATGTTTTTAGGGGGTTTTAGGGAATTATTAGGAAATTTGGAGTTTTTATGGTATTTATTGATTTTGATGAGTTTTAGGGGATTTAGTGTATTTTACAGTTTTAGCATCTTTTATGTTATTAGGGGTTTTAATTTATTAGTTTTTCAGGGTTTTATTAGGGGTGTTCGGGGGGGGGGGGTGTTATGGTTTTTGGATTCTTAGGGATTTCATAGGGAATTATGGTTTTTTAAATTTTTAGGGACTTTGTGGGTTTTTGAGTTTCTTTAGTGTTTTAGGGTTTTTATATTTTTTCACTTTAGGAGTTTTCTATGTTTTTTAATATATTAAGTTTTTCTTAATTTAATAAAAATTTATTGGGGTTTACAGGTTTTTTAACGATTTTAGTGGTTATAGGATTTTATGGCCATTTATAGTTTTATGGGGTTTTGGTTGTTTTTATGGCTTTTATGGGTTTTATGATCTTTTTAGTGTTATTAGGTTTTTTATCCTTTTAGGAGTTTTAGGTGTTTTTATTTTTTATGGTTTTCTTAGGGTTTTCATGGTTATAAAGGATTTTAATTTTATTGGTATTTATTGGTATTTTTTATCATTTTTATGGGTCTTAGGGTTTTTAGGGATTATAATGTTTTTTTGAATTTTTTTTGGGATTTTATGATTTCATAGAGTTTTAGTATTATTATGTTTTAGGGGTTTTAGTGCTTTTAGGTGTCTAAGGTTATCTTTGGGTATTTTTTGTTTTTTAGTTATTTTAATTTTATCTTTGAGTATTTAGGGATTTTTTACAAACTATATGGGTTTTAGGGTGTTTATGGATATTGAGGGGTTTTAATGGGTTTTTATTTTTATGGGGTTTTATGGAATTCTTTTGAGTTTTTTATGGAATATATTAGTTGTTTTGGGGTTTAAAGGATTCTTATAATTTTTTTAATTTTTTATGGGTATAATGTGTTTTTATATATTTTAGTGGTTTTATGGATTTATGGGGTTTTATAGTTTTTATGGTTTTATGGGTCTTATATTTTTAGGATTTATAGGGTTTCTAGTTTATTTTATTGTTTTTTTGAGTTTTTACAAAATTTTTATGTTTTTAGGGGTAATAATTATTTTGGGGGTTTTAAGGTATTTATAGGGTTTGTTGAGGTTTTCTGGATTTTTTATATTTCAATAGATTTTAGTGTTTTTTTTATGTTTTTATGGGTTTTAAGGATTATTGTGTAATTTGATTGTTTTTTGGGTTATAGGGGTTTTTTTTGGGTTTTAGTGTTTTCTTGTGTTTAGGGTTTTTAGGGGTTTAAATTATTTTTTATGGTTTTCTTATAATTTCATATGTTTTTTATAGTTTCTTAGGTTTTTAGGTATTTTTAGGGCTTTTTTAGGATTTCTATGGTTTTTAGGGGTTTTTGGGATTTTGTGCGTTTCAGGGGTTTTATGGTTTTTTTGGGTTCTTTTAATTTTTTGAGTTTTTAGTGTTTTAAAGGGTTTTTAAAGTTTCTTAATGATTTTAGGTGATTAAATGGTTTTAGATAATTTAATCTATTTTTAATATTTTTTGGGTATTAATGGTTTTTACAGGTTTTATGGTTTATATGGGTTTTGGGGTATTTTTAGGTTTTTTCAGTCTTTTAGTGTTTTCTAGCTTTTAGATATTTTATTTGTTTCTATGTTTTTACGGGTTTCATAGGTTTTTTCTGCTATTTTTATGTTTTTATATATTTTGAGATTTTTTTTTCAATATTATGGTATTTAGGGATTCTATTGTTTTTTAGAGTTTCTTGGGAGCATTTTTATGGATTTTTATGGTTTAAAATGTTTTTAGGTTTTAAAGGATTTTGAGGGGGTTTAAGGGTTCTAAAAGGTTTTTTTAACATTTATATAAATTTTAGGGGATTTATAAGAATTTTATCATTTTAAGGAATTTATTGATTTTGAAGTTTTTAGGGTTTTTAGTGTTTTTAAGGATTTTTTGGGTTTTAGAGTTTTTTTAAATATTTATGGATTTTATAGTATTTATATTTTTTATTTCCTTTAAGGGATTGAAAGGGTTTTTAGATTTTAGTGGGTTTTTTGGGTTTTAATGTGTTTTTTATTCTTGTTATGGAAATTTATCGGTATTTGGGGTTTTTGGATCTTTTAGGGTTTGAGGGGATTTAAGGGATTTTAGTGTTTTTAGGGGTTTTAAGTATTTTTTTCTTTTAAGGATTTCTTAGGCGTTTTCAATATTTTTTTTTCATTTTCAAGGATTTTTTGTGAGTTTTTTTTATTTTTTATGGGTTTTAAGGGTTTAGCCATTTTAAGGGGTTTTAATGGTATTTAATGTCTTGAGGGGTTTATGGTTTTTTGGGTGTTTATGGTTTTTTTACTTTTTAGGGGTTTAAGGTTTTTAATATTTTTTTAACATTTTATGGATTTTAATGGAATTTTAGATTTTCTTGTGGATTTTTAGGGTTTTCCTGGTTTTTAGGGTTTTTATGGTTTCAATGCATTTTTAAAGTATTTAGGGTTTTATGGTCTTTAGGTTTGTCAGGTTGTAAGCGTTTTTATGTTTTTGTAGGTTTGTAAGGGTTTCCTAGGTTTTTTCAGGGTTGTTAGGGGATTTTATTATTTTATGAATCTCTAGTCCCTATTTAAATTTTTTTATCCTTTGGGATTTTATGGATTTTTATTATTTTTTGGTGTTTAGGGTTTTTAAAGTTTTTATGGTTTTATATGTTTTTTTGTTTTTAGTGGTTTTTGACTTTTTATCTATTTTTAGGTTTTTAAATTTTTTTAACATTTTAAGAGGTCTAAAGTGTTTATAGAGGTTTTAGTAGTTTAGGGATTTTAAAGAATTTTTGGGTTTTACATTATTTTTACTATTTTTATATTTTTTGGGGTTATAGGGTCTTTTGGGGGTTTTAGCTATTTTGAGGGTTTTAAGGGGTTTAATGTGTTTTTAGTTTTTTAAGGTTTTCTTATGGGTTTTCAGGGTCCTTAGGGTTTCTATCTTTTTAATGATTTTAGGGTATTTTTTTCGTATTTTTTGGGAATTTTTTGTTTTTAGGGGTTTTGAGAGTTTTTCGAGGGTTTTAGGGTTTTTAGTGGTGTTTAGAATTTTTTTGGGTTTTAGAGGATTAATTATTTTTTGAAGGTTTTCATGGGGTTTTCAATGATTTTAGGGTTTTTAATATCTTTTGGGGTTTTAGGGAATTTTTTTATGATTTTTATGTTTGTATATGGGTTTTTAGAGATTTTGGGGCTTTAGGAATTTTTATGTTTTTTTGGGGGTTTTAGGGTTTTTACGGTTTTTGAGATTTTTTCAAGAGTTTTTGGGTTGGAGAGATTTTAGAGTTTGGGAATGGGGTTGAAGAGTTTTGATGGGTTTTTTGGGTTTTGAATTTTTTAGGGATTTCCTTGTTTTTTATGGGATTTAGAGTTTTATATTTTTAAGGTTCTCATAGGGATTTTCAAAGCTTTATACATTTTTTGGTATTTTTTGTGTCTTTTTGGAATTTGTAGTTTTTTGGTTTTTTAGGGATCTTTTGGGGTTTTATAATTTTTAGGGGTTTTAGTGTTTATAGTTTTAGGGGTTTTAATCATTTTTAGGTATCTAATGTTTTCCTATTGTTTTTTGGATTTTTGGGGTTTTTACATTTTTAGGTATTATTTTATATTTTGAGGATTTTATTGGTTTTTTTGATTTGTTTTGGGATTTTGAGGGGTTTTATGGTTTTCAGGTTTTTTGGGGGTTTTGAGATTTTTTTAGTTTTTAGCGTTTTTAAGGTTTTTAGAGTTTATGTAATCATTTTTAGGGGATTAAGTGTTTTTAAATCTTTTTATGGTTTATGGTTTTATGGGTCTTTAGGTATTTTAGGGTTTTAAGTGATTTATACTTTTTATGGATATTCCGGGATTTAGTGGTTTTAGGTTATTCTTGGATTTAAGTGTTTTTAGGTTATATGGTTTTCTCGGGGGTTTTCAAGATTTTTTGTTGTTTTATATTTTTTTTGAAATTTAGGTATTTTTTAATATGTTTAATTTTTTAGGATTTTCATGGACATTGAGGGGGTTTTATTGTTTTTTTTTCAGGTTTTTCAGTTTCTTGACATTTGATGTTTTTTATAGGGTTTAAACATTTTAGGGGTTTAATATTTTTTAGAGTATTTAGAGAGTTGTTAGGGATATTATGAAATTATTGGGAGTTTATAGGTTTCTAAGGTTTTTTATTTTTTTAGGGGTATTTATTATTTTTAAGGGGTTTTACAAAATTTTTGGGGTTTATTGTTTTTAAAAAATTTAGGGGTTTGTGTGTATTATGGATCTAAGGTTTTTATTAGGGTTTTCAGGGTTTCAGAGTTTTTATGTTTTTATGGATTTTTATGGACCATTCATTATATTTATTGTTTTTATATTTTATATGTATTTGATGGTTTTTATAGTTTTTAGGGTTTTTAGGGGTTCTTAAGAATTTTTGCATTTTTGGGGGTTTTAGGGGTTTTACGTGATTTTAGGTTTTTAAGGATTTCATAGGGTTTTTATGGGATTTAGGGTTTTTTACATTTTTAGTGATTTTTAAGGGTTTCTGGTTTTCATTTTTTATGGTTTTTTAGGATTTAAGGGTTTTTTGGATTTTTTGGGTTTTTAGGTTTTTATGTTTTTTTTAGTTTTTAAGGGTTTTAAGATTTTTTGTGTTTTTTATCATTTTTGGGGGTTGAATGTTTTTTGTGTTTTTACTTTTTTTTTGGCATTTTGTGAGTTATTTTGGTTTCTAGGGTTTTTAGGTGTGTTTATGGTTTTCAGGGTTTTTTGGTTTTTTAACATTTTTTGGTTTTTGGGGGTTTTATGTTTTTGGGGTTTTAAGGATTTCATGGGGTGCTTTAGTGATTTTTGGGTTTCTTATATTTTTATGAATTTTGATGTATTGTTTGTGTCTTTTATGTTTTTTAGTGGTTTTATGGATTTTTAGTGGGTTTTAGGGGTTTTAGGGGCATTATGATTTTTTATATTTTTTGGTTTTTTAGGGTTTTAAATATTTTGTAGAGTTTTATGAACTTTTTATGGTTTTAAAGGGATTTTTTGGTATTAATTGAGTTTTAAGTATTTTATGGTTTTTTAGGGTTTTAAAGGGTTTTATGGGTTTTAGGGTTGTATGGGTTTATATGGTTTTTAGTGGTTCTTAGAGGGTTTTATATTTTTAGGGTTGTTTATAGTTTTTATTTTATTGTAGAGTTTTTCGGTTATTTTGAAATTTTAATTAGTTTTTGGGGTAATAAGTGTTTTGTGGGTTTTAAGGTATTCATAGGGGTTTTAAGGTATTTTATATGTTTTTACAGATTTTGGTGGATTTTATGGTTTTTATGGTTTTTTGGTTTTTATGGATTTTGATGGTATTTTGGGTTTTATGTGTTTTTTTGGTGGTATTAGAAATTTTTAGGATTTTGATGGGTTTTATGTGTTTTTTTGTTTATGGTTTTCTTATTGGTTTTCATGGTTTTTAATGTTTTTTATATTTTTAGGTATTTTCAGGGATTTTTTAGAGTGTTTATGGTTTTTTGGATTTTTATAGATTTTGTGGGAATTAACGGGTTTTATGTTTTTTTGGGTCTTTTGGGTTTTTTGACTTTTTTAGGGTTTTAAAGGGTTTTTTATGTTTCTTATAGTTTTTAGGGGATTTGATGGATTTTATAGTTTGCAGTCGGTTTTTAGGTATTTATTAGGTTTTATGGGTTTTAAATGGTTTTCAGGGATTTTATGGTTTTAATGGGTTTTGTGGCCTGTTTAGGATTTTTCTGGATTTTAGTGTATTTTTTTATAGATTTTATGTGTTTATTTATTTTTAAGGCTTTCTATGGGTTTATATGGGGTTTTTATGTTTTTAGGGATTTTAAGGACTTTTTAGTAATTTTACGGTTTTTGTGGATTTTTATGATTTTTATGGTTTCATGGGTATTTTAAGGGTTTTTTACAATTTTGTAGGAATTTTATGGTTTAAAGTGTTTTTAGGTTTTAATGGTTTTTGAGGGGGTTTATGGGTTTAAAATTGTTTTTATATATTTACTTTTATTTAGGGATTTTTTAGGATTTTTATGGATTCTATGGTTTTTTGTGATTTTGAAGGTTTTTAATGTTTTTAGTGTTTTGGTGGTTTTTTTTGGGTTTTAGAGTTTTTTCAAATTTTCAAGGTTTTAAAATTATTATTTTTTTTAACGTCCATAATGTTTTAATGGGGTTTTATAGGTTTTAGTGGGTTTTAATGGGTTTTAGGGTTTTTAATGTTTGTTATTCAAATTTATGGGTTTTTGGGGTTCTTATGTCTTCTATATGTTTTAGGGGGTTTACATACTTTTGTGTTTTTTGGGGTATTAAGTTTATTTTAGGTTTTTAAGAGTGTTTAGGGTTTTTTAGTATTTTTAGGGTTTTTTACATTTTAAAGTATTATAGGTATTTTTTAGGATTTATATGGCTTTTAGGGTTTTTAGCAATTTTATGGAGATTTATGAGTTTTCAATATTATGATGGGTTTATGTTTTTTTAAATTTTTAGTGGTTTTAAGGGTTTTTATAGTTTTTTAATGTTTAATGTGCTTAATTACATCATATATTTTTAGTGGATTTTTAGGGGGTTTCTGGGTTTTTATCGTTTTTTAGGATTCATGGCATTTTTATAGTTTTTATGGTTTTATGGTTTTTAGGTTTTTTAACGTTTTTATAGATTTATAAGGTCTTCTTAAGTATTTTTAGGGTTTTTAGTAGATAATACAATTTTATGAATCTTTAGTCCCTTTTTAGGATTTTTATGCACTTTTGGTCTGTAAGGGTTTTAAATGATTTTCTGGGGATTACAGTTTTTATGGTTTTTGTGCTTTTGCTGTTTTTTGAGATTTTTCTTGTGTTTTTAGGTTTTTTAATGTTTTTAATGTTTTTAGGTGTCTAAATTGTTTTAATAGGTTTTATTGGTTTTAGTATTTTTATGGTGTTTTAGGGTTTTTAAATATTTATATGATTTTATAGTATTAGGGGTTTTAGGGTGTTTTTTCTATTTTTTTGGTTTTTATAAATTTTTAGGTTTTTACGGTTTTAAGTGTTTTTAGGTTTTTATGTTTTATTATGGGTTTCCATGGTTTTTAGGGTTTTTACGTTTTTAGTTATTTTTAGGAACTTTTTAGTAATTTTAGTGGTTTTTTTGGGTTTTAAGACTTTTTGGGGATTTTAGTGTCTTTTAGGATTTTTAGGGAGTGTTAGTATTTTTGTTGTTTTAATTTTTTTAGTTTTTATAGTTTTAATGGTGGGTTTCATGTATTTTAGGGATTATTATATTTCTAGGGATTTTATGGAGTTTTAGGATTTTTATGTGTTTTAGAGGTTTTTAGAGATTTTGGGGGTTTTAGGGTTTTTTATGTTTTTTTGCGGGTTTTGGGTTTTTTGATTATTTAGGATTTGTAATGATTAAATAGTTTTTAATGATTTGCGGGTTTTAGGGACTTTATAGTTCTTTTTGGGGGCATAGGTTTTTGTTGGATTTTTATTTATTTTGAGGTTTTAAGGGTCCTCTTTGGTTTTAATAATTTTTAGGGGGTTTAGGGTTTTAAAATTTTATGCTTTGCTAAGGGATTATTAGGATACCTTATGTTTTTATGAATTATTGGGGGTTATTTAGTAATTTGTGGGTTTTTGTTGTTTTTAGGGATTTTGTGTGGTTTTTTTGGTATTCATGGGTTTCTGAATTTTATTATGGTTTTTAGTTTTTTTATTGTTTTTAGAGGTTTTAATTTTTTTTTGGTGTTTTTAATGTTTTCTTATGGATTTTTTTATTTTATAGGTTCTTCAATTTTATATTTTTTAGTGGATTTTTAAAATTTTATTAGTTTTTTTGGATTTTTGGGATTTTGAGTGGGTTTTATGGTATTTTTGGGTTTTCAGGTTTATTGGGCGTTTAGAAGTTTTTTCAGTTCATTAGGGGATTCAACATTTTTAATGTTTTTTTTATCATTTTATGTGACTCAATGATTGTTAGAGTTTCTTGAGGTTTTATGGTTATTATGGGTCTTTAGGTTTTTTAAGGTTTTAGGTGTTTTATTGTTTGTGGGGATTTTCCGACATTTAACATTTTTCAGTTATTCATGGGGTTTAAGTGTTTTTAGGTTTTATGATTTTCTTATGTTTTTTCATGTTTTTTGGTATTTTTACCTTTTTATTGATTTCTAGAGATTTTTTAATATTTTATTATTTTATTATTTTTATAAATGTTGATGGGTTTTTATGGTTTTGGGGGTTTTTATGTTTTTGGGTATTTTATGGGTTTATTTAGTTTTTTAACATTTTTAAGGGTTCAATGGGTTTTTAGAGTTTTTTTTGTGTTTTTAGGTTTTTTAAGGGGTTTTAGGGTTTTTAATCATTTTAGTGGTTTTTAATATTTATAGGGGTATTTAGGGTATTTAGGATCTTTTAGGGGTTTCATGTTTTTTAGGTTCTTAGGGGTTTATGTGTTTTAAGGATTTGAGTTTTTTTGGGGTTTTCAGGATTATAGGGTTTTTTATGTTTTTAGGCACTTTTATGGATCATTCAATATATTTTTTTTAATTTTGAGGGTTTATAGAATTTTTTATTTTTTTAGTGGTTTTTTGGGTTCTTAGGGTTTTATGAATTTTTGGGGTTTTAGGGGTTTAATGTGTTTTCAGGTTTATAATGATATTTAGGTTTTTAGGGTTGTTACAATTTTAGGGATTTTTATGGTTTTTAGGGGTTTCAAGGGTTTTTGGGTTTTTTGGATTTTATGGTATTTAGGGTTTTTTAGAGTTTTCCTTGTTTTTAGGATTGTTTTTATTTTTTTGGGTTTTAAGGGTTTTAGGGTTTTTATGGGTTATAGGTGTTTTAGGTTCTTTTATGGTTTTTTTTTGTTTTTTTTCATTTTTTAATTTTTAGGGGTTTTTAGTGATTTAATGGTTTTATGGTTTTGTTAAGGGATTTCAGGGTTATTAATGTTTTGTACATTTTTAATAATTTTTAGTGTTTTTGTATTTTTACGGCGTTTTTGGGATTTTTTTGATTTTTGTGTTTTTAGGGGTTTTATAATTTTATACTGGTTTAGGGGTCAGAAGTGTTATTATTTTTTATGGATTTGTTAATGATTTTGAGTTTTATCCTTTTCAGGTATGTTTTTGTGATTTTTTAGGATTTTTTGTTTTTAGGGCTTTTAGTAACTTTCAGAGGTTTTAGGGGGTTTAATGGTTTTATGGTTTTTTGAGTTTTTAGGTCTTTTTAGTTTTTTATTATTCTTATGTTTTTTAGTTTTTTAATGTTTTTATAGGTTTAACGGTTTTTTGAGTTTCCAGTGGATTATAGGGGTGTTAATGGTTTTTTGTGTTTTTTATGATTTTTTATGGTTTTTAAATTTTTTCAGGATTTATGTTTTTAATATTTTAAACGTTTTCATAGTGGTTTTCATAATTTTCAGGTTTTTTATATTTTTTTTGGGAATTTTACGACCTTTTTGATATCTAAATTTTTAGAGTTTTTATGGATTTTGAAATATTTTAGTGGTTTTTGTGTTTTTTGGGGTTTTTAGTGTTTTTTATATTTTAAGGGGTTTTAAATAATTTATTATTTCTAAGGTTTTCTGAGGAGTTTTTAGGGTTGTTTATTTTATTTGTATTTTTAGATATTTTAGGGATTTTTTTAATAATTTTAAGCTATTTTATCATTTTTTGTTTTTTAGAATTTCAGGTTATTTCAATTTTTCGATTTATTAAACATTTTAAGGGTTTTAAAGGGTATTTGGTGTTTTTAGTGGTTTTTTAGGGTTATTATGTTTTTGAGGGTTGTGAATGTTTTTAGGGGTTTTATGGTTTTTAGGGTTTTTAGTGGTTTTTAAGATTTCTATGGTTTTTATCATTTTTACGTTTGAATGGATTTTAAATGTTTTTAGGTTTTCAATGTTTTCTTAGGGGTTTTCAGGGTTTTTTGGGTTTTTAATGTTTTTTGGGATTTTAAGGATTTTATATGATTTTTATAGGTTATTATCGGTTTTAGGGATTTTGATCGTTTTTCACGTTTTAGGGTTTTTATAGTTTTTGGTGTTTTAAGTGGTTTTTGAGTCTTCATTATTATTAAGGGTTTTAGTGTTTCTAATATTTTAGGGTTTTAAGTGTTTTTAGTGTTTTAACTGGGGTTTTAACGGTTTTTATGATTTTATGGGGTTTTAAGGTTTTTACAGAATTTACAGTTTTAGCGGTTTTTGTGGTATTAGTGTCATTTAAGGGTTTTATCATTTTTTAGTTCTTAGAGGGTTTAAGTGTCTTTTAATATTAATTATTTGTCTTTGGGTTTCAGGTTTTTTATGTTAATCTTTGTTTTATGTGATTTTTCAAGATTTTGAGGATTCTTATGGGTTTTCATGTTTTATGGATTTTGAGGTTCTTAGGGTTTTAATGGGTTTAATCATTTTTAGGTTTTTAGGGGTTTTATTATTTTGGGTTTTATGTTTTTCTTAGGGTTTTTATGGGTTTTAGTGTTTTTTACATTTTATGGGATTTTTATGTTTTTTGTGATTATTATTGCATTTAGGGTTTTTAGGGATTGTGAGGGGTTTTAGGTTGTTTTTTGTTTTTCGGGTTCTAAGGGTGTTTTTGAGTACTTTTATGGATTTTATGGTATTTTTGAGTTTTTTAAAAAATTTAGGCATATAATGGGTTTTTTAGTTTTATTGAGTTTTAAGGATTTTATGGGTTTTTGGGTTTTTAAGATTTTAAGGAGTTTTATGGTTTTTAAGGTTTTTAGAGTTTTTTAGTGGTGATAGTCTTTATTATGTTTTTTGTGTTTTCATGTTTTTTTAGGTTTAAGGTTTGTTTCGGAATTTTATGGTATATTGGGTTTTTAAATTTTTGGTATTTTTTAGGATTTTTATTGTTTTTATAGTATTTTCCATTTTTGGCGGGTTTTTGTGTGTTTTTGGGATATTAAGGGTTTTTATATTTAGTTAATGTATTGGTGTTTAAAATCTTTTTAGATCTCTTAGTGGTTTATGGTCTTTATGGGTTTTTAGATTTTTTTTATCATTTTAGGGGATTTTATGATTTTTATGTTCTTTTAGGTTTTTTAGCATTTTTTTAGTTTTTATGGGTTTTATGTTTTATGTTTTTGTTTTTAAATATTTATTAGGGGGTTTTAGTGTGTATTTTTTTTGTATTTTAAGTGTTTTTGATATTATTTGGTTTTTGGGGTTTTAGTAATTATGAGGGTTTTAGTGCATTTTAGGGGTCGAGGATTTTTAGGGTTGGGGGGGGGGGGGGGTAGAGTTTTTTTTATTTTAAATGTTTTTAGGATTTTATGATTTTCTTAGGGGTCTTCGGGGTTTTCAAGGTTTTATTCTTTTTATTATTTTTTGGGTTTTTATGGGATTGATTATTTTTAGGGGTTTATGGTTTTTAGGGTCTTATGGGTTTTTGTATTCCTAGGGTTTTTTGTGTTTTTAGTTTTTAAGGCTTTAGATGTTATTATCATTTTACGTGTTTAAATATGGTTTTTATTTGTTTTTTGAGTTTTTTATGGGTTTTGGGTAGTTTATGGTCTTTAGTGGTTTTTATGAATTTTAGGGTTTTAGGGTTTTTAGCAATTTGAGGTTTCTTTGTGTTTTAAGGGTTTTTTGGTTTTAAAAGTTATCTTAAGGTATTTTAGGTTTTTAATGGTTTACATTCTATTTAGTTAATTAAGAGAATGTTTATATTTTTATGTTTTTATTGGTTTTGGAGAATTTGAAGAATTTTACGGTATATTTGTATTTTTAGGGTTTTTTACTTTTTTTTTGTTTTAAGGAGTTTAAAGTGTTTTAATTATTTTAAAAATTTCGTAAAAATTTTCATGGTTTTCAAGATTTTTTAGTTATTTTTAGATATTTTTTAGGATTTTTTCAATTTTTAGTGATTTTATGGTTTTTACGGGATTAGGGTTTAATTTGGATTTTAGGGTTTTTATGGTTTTTTATGTTTTAGGGTGTTTTTTCTTTTTTACGTTTTTATGGTGTTTTTTTAGGGATTGTAATGTTTTTTGTGTTTTTATTGTTTTTACATGTTTAAAGAGTTTTTAGCATTTTATATATTTTCACAGGTTTTATGTATTTTAAGTGTTTATGGGTTATTAATGATTTTATGGTTTTTAGGGATTTTTATGGTGTTAGAGTTTTTAGGGTTTTTAGGGTTTTTAAGGGATTTACATATTTTCAAGAATCTAAGGTTTCCATAGGGTTTTTTTCTAGGTGTTAGTGTTTTTTTATTATTTTTAGTATTTTTACGGATTTTTTATATTTTTATAGGTTTTTATGGATTGAAGGGATTTTTTGGGATTTTAGGGATTATATGGGATTTATATTTTTTTGGGGGGTTTTACAATTTTTTAGTTTTTAGGGTTATTATGGTTTCAGAGTTTTTTAATGTATTTAAGGATATAGAGGTATTTTATAGTTTTTTGTGGTTTTTACCTTTCTAATGGGTTATTAGTTGTTTTATGGTTTTCTGGTGTTTTAATGTATTTAAGGGTTTTAGATGTTTTAGTGTATTTTAAGGTTTTTAATGTTTTGTTGGTTTTGTAGTGGTTTTTTGTTTTTTAGGTTTTTATTGATTTCTTTGGTTTTTTTGGGTTTTATGGGTTTTTATAGTTGGTTTGATTTTCAAGGATTTTTTTGGATTTTTATGGTTTTTAGGGTTTTGAGGGATTTTGAGGGGTTTCAAGACGATTTAGAGTCTTAGGGTTTTCTTGGGGTTTTTCATATTTTATGTTTTTAATGGATTTTAGGTTTTTATGGTTTTCATGGGAGTTTTCATGGTTTTATGGTTTTTTACATTTTTAGGGATTTATAGGGTTTTAGGATATTTATGGGTTTTTTTAGTTTTTTTGTGTACTTATGGTTCTTATGAGTTTTTTTTGGGTTTTTTGGATTTTAGATTTTTTAGAATTTTTAGGTGTTTCAAGGGGTTTTAGAGGTTTGAGTAATTTTTAGGGTATTATGTGTTTTTACAGTTTTAAAGAGTCTTAGGAATTTTATGGTTTTTATAATTTATATTGTTTTTTGGATTTTTTAGGTTTCTATCATATTTCGTTTTTTTGTTTGAAGTGTTTTAATGTTTTTATGGTTTTCATAGCAGGGTTTCAAGTTTTTCCTTTTTAGGAATTTTAGGGGGTTTTTTGTGTTTTTTATGGTTTTTTGGGTCTTTGGAGATTTTGTACATTTTTAGAGTTCTTAGGGTTTTTATGGTTTTTTCATTTTTATTAATTTTTTTTATTTTTTTAAGGTTTTTAGAGTGTTTTAATAATTTTTGGGGGATAATGGATTTTGGAGTTTTTAGTTGGTTTTATTGATTTTAAGGTTTTAGGGGTTTTTTAGATTCTAGAAGGTTTTAAGGTTTTAAGGGCCTTTTAGGGTTTTTTTTAGGATTTTTATCTTTTTTTTATGTTTTAAGGGGTTTAAAGTGTTCTTATGTCTATCATGATTTATTAACACCTGTCATCAATTTTGGTGTTTTTTTATTTTTACATATTTATTTGGGTTTTTATGGATTTTTACAGATTTATTTGGGTTTTTTTAGGATTTTTATCTTTTTTTAGTTGTTTTTGGGTTATAAGTTATTAGAGTTTTAGGGTTTTAGGGATTTGATAAATTTTTAGGTTTTTGGGGGTTATATGTGTTTTTAGGTTTTTAATGGGTTTTATGGATTTTCTGGTTTTTAGGATTTTTCACTATTTGAGGGAATTTTAGGATTTTTTTTGGATAATTATGGTTTTTAGGGTTTTTAGAGACGTTCGCTGTTTTTTTGGGTTTTTATGGTTGTATTTGGGTTTTATGGGTTTTTTGAATTTTTTAGGGTTTTATGGGTTTTTAGAGTTATTTAAAAATTTTAGGGGCGTAAAATGTTTTTGTGTGTTTGTAGGGGGTTTTTGCGGGGTTTTTTTTTTGCATTTTAGGGTTTTTAGGGTTTTAGTCTTTTTTTTGGTAATTTAGTTTTTCAGGTTCTTTTTGTATTTTTATCATTTGTTAGGTTTCTTTGTTTGTTTATGTTTATTATGTGTTTTTAGGTTTTTAAGTTCTTCTTAGTGGCTTTCATGGTTTTTAGGGTTGTTTATTTTTAGGCATTTTTGGGGATTTATTAGGATTTTTGTGGAATTTATTGTTTTTAAGGATTTTGAGGGGTTTTAAGGTGTTTAGGGATTTTTAGAAATTCTAGTATTTCTCATTTTTAGGGGTTTTATGTTTTTTAATTTCTTTGGTTTTCTAAGGGGTTTTTAAGGTTTTTTGGTTGTTTTATGTTTTTAGTTATTTTTATTGTTTTTTTGTGGTTTAAGGGGTTTTTAATTTTTGTAGGTTTTATGGTCTTTTGGTATTTTTTAAACTTTTTTATCATTTTAGATGTTTAAAGGATTTATATAGTTTTAGAGCATTTAGGGGTTTTAATTACTTTTGGGTGTATATGTTTTTCATAGGGGTCTTCAGGGATTTTAGTGTTTTTATGTTTTTAGTTTTATTTCATGTCATTTATAGGATTTTATGGGTTTGTAGTGTTTTTTTGAGAATTTGAGGGTTTTCATTGTTTTTAGGTTTTTATGGTTTATTAGGGTTTTAGTTAATTTAGTGCTTTTTATGTTCCTAGGTGTTTTAAGTGTTTTTGGGTTTTCTGGTGTTCATAGGTTTTGTATGGTTTTTAGGGTTTGTTAAGATATTAGTTAATATTTGAGAATTTTTGTGATTTTTTAGAATTTTTATGGACTTTTACGTATTTTGAGGGTTTTTAGCCTTTTTATGGGTTTAGTGTTTTTTGGGTTTGTTGGGTTTTTAGGATTTTTTGAGTTTTTTTGAGTTATTTAAGGTTTTTGATTTTTTAAAAAAATTTTATGGTTTAATGTGATTTTAGATGTTTTAGTGGGTTTTAAAGGTTTTAGGGTTTTTTAAAATTTTAAGCTATTTTTGGTTTTAATTATTTTTATATTTTTAATGTTTTAGAGGTTTTAAGGATTTCTATGATATTTTACGTTTTTATGAATTTTAATTGTTTTTCAGTTTATATTATTTTTATGGTTTTAAAGATTATTAGGGATTTTATAATTTTTATGGGATTTTAGGGGTTTAAGGGCTTTTAACGTTTTTTGGTTTTTCTATGGGTTTTATTTGATTTAGGTTTTTACAGTTTTCATAGGGGTTTAAGGTTCTTTATGGGTTTAGTATTTTTTGGTATTTTTAGGATTTTTATGGTTTTTACAGATTTTGAGGGTTTTTGGAGTTTTTAGAGATTTCGGGGTTTTTATAATTTTTTTGGGATTTTTTGTGATTTTTTTGAGTTTTTAGGGGTTTAATGGTTTTTTTATATTTCTTTAAAAAATTGAGGGGTTTAATTATATTTTAGAATTTTTATATATTTTAGTGGGGTTTTATCGTTTTTAGGAATTTTAGGTTCATTAAAGGGTTTTATGGGTCATTATATTTTTAATGTTTTTAGAGTTTTTTGCATTATTTAGTTTTTTAGGGGCTTTAATTATTTTTTGGATATTAAGGCTTTCATATTTTTTTAGGGTTTTTTTTTCATTTTTACTAATTTTTTGGGAATTTTTAATAACGTTATTGTTTTTATGGTTATTTCGGTTTTTTAGGGTTTTATGGGTTTTATGATTTTTCTCTGTTTGTACAAATTTTTTGAGTTTTTTGGGTTTTATGTTTTTTTATTATTTTTTATCATTTTAGGCAGTTTTATGGTTTTAGGGGTTTTTATGGTTTTTATGAAATTTTAGGGTTTTTAGAAATTTTTATGTGTTTAGGGGATTTATTTATTTTTAGGTTATCACGTTTCTTTTAGAATTTGTTTAGGGTTTTATACATTTATAGGGATTTTATTGTGTTTTAGTATTTTTAATGTTTTTATGGTTTCATTGGATTTTGATTTTTCTTAGTTGCTTTCATGATTTTTAATGGTTTTAGTGTTTTTTAGATTTTTCAAGGAATGAAAGTGTTTTTATGTTTTTAATATTTTATTATGCTTGTTCAGGGATTTTAAGTTTTCTTACATTTTTACGTAATTTCATTTCACTTGTAGATATTTTATGGGTTTGAAGGGTTTTAGGGATATCAAGGGGTTTTTTTGGGATTTTTTTTTATTTTAATTTTTTTTTATATTTTTTAAAAGTTTTATGGATTTAAAGGGGTTTTAGAGTTTTTATTTGTTTTTTGGTTTTTAGGGATCTTATAGTATTTTAGCATTTTATCCATTTTTTATTCTTTTCAGGATTTTGGTGTTTTTTGGTTTTTTTGTGTTTCATATGGGTTCTCACTGTTTTTAGGGTTTTTTACATATTAAGGGATATTAGAGGGGTGAATTTGTTTAGACCTAGCACCCAGACTAGGAAGAGAGTTGATACAAAAACTAATATTGAGAATCAAAACATGAAAGTGAAGTGAGCCAATAAAAGTGATGATACTATAGAAGAAATGCAGAAAAATAAATAATGCAAGGTATTTATTTTCTTCAGACTAGTTTTGTCCAAATACATGGAAAGAAAAAACCACTACCATTTTTATAATGAAAAAAAACTAAAAGTATACGATTAGAGAAGATGAAAGTATTGATATAGAAAATGAAGAACATGTAATCTTTCTAAACACATGGACCTCATCACTCTAGGAGACACAAGTGAATCTTAGCCTGATAATGGTAATGTGGACCCGGAACATAGAGAGACTCATGAACAGAACCCCAAAACCCAAACCATAAATAATAAAATAAATAAATCAAGCATAGATATAAAATGTAAAAATAACAATCTCACAATTCTGTAACATATATTTCTTTAGGAGAAATAGTTTTTTCATGGTTATATTGTCTAGAAGTTGATGTGGTCATGACAGAGTATATGACTACCAAGCCCCCCTGCAAAATCGATGACAAGAATATGGGTGGTGTAGCTCTATAATAAGAGAAGAATGACCCTCCATCTATATCTCTTATAGTATTATTATTTCCAAAGACTAAAATCCAATGAACTGATGACCTTTCTAACAAAAGAAGTTAAACATCCTACCAATGATGAGATGAAGAAGAGAATTAATGGAGTGACAATATACTGGTGTCAGGTGCGATAGATAAGGTGACACACATATGGTGTGGAATGCATGCATGAAAATAAGAACCATAGTAGGAGAATAAACATAAAAATGATATGAACATGTGGTAGGCTTTGGATAAAAGCTAACCAATCAATGTTGATCATCAAGATAACACAATGTAAATACTCAATAGTTGGCTGGTCAAAATTTTTGATGGCCGTGATATCACCAGAATAAACATATAAAATTGGAAATACATAATCCCACCAATAGATAGTCCAACGGAACAGATCCCAACACACGAGAAATCCAGATAGCATTTCAAACCCACACAATATCCTGTAAGAAAAATAATACAATTTTTAATATAATAAAAAACCAAAATAATCATTCTTGTGAAGTTTTAATAGAATTATAATTTTCAAAACATAGATTAAAAAACCAAAACAATAAACATGGAACTCCAAAAAAAAATTCATGACCATGATGATTAATGAAATAAAAAATCCTGATGTAAAAAAACATTAAAAAAATATTAATAAAGATTGAATTTTTAGCATAAAAATAATTCCAAACAACCGATTATACCACTTGTTGGGGGATATATTGTAGGGATGTCCCCATTCAATAATCCAGGATGATATATTGATTTTATTTTTGTTCCACAGACATTAAAAAAATGTGAAACATGTTAAATTAATTCTATAAATAGTAAAAAAGTTAAACGATACATTAATAAATTAAAAATTTCACGGAATTATCACCAATAGAAGCTAATAAAAATGATTCCATTAAGTAATAATTTAATTAATGTGAATGAAATATTTAGATTCATTCTAACACATTTAAAACACTACTAAAAATAAATATAGAATAAAAAATTAAATTGATTAATTCCGAATAAATTCTAAACAATGTAATCATATTAGTATTGATCAACATAAACTAGTAATCAAAGGTAGTAAATTAAACTTGAAAGGGGGAAAATAGGATTTTTACATGATTTCTCCAATTAGATTCTGTTCATAGTGAAGGGAACTAGGATTCCACTATAAAAATATAAACATCAGATCAATTATATAATATATAGAAGAAATGACTAGAAAAGTTGAAGTAATGAAAGAAAACTATCTAAGGGTATGGATATTGCAATGCCATGACCCATGATGAAATTAAACCAAGGAATTATCAAATACCACACACCATGGATGAACTCAAACAAGATTCACAATAGAGAACAAAGAATATGAATCTATAAAACATGAGGGATCATGAAGAGAATGAAATAGTGGGTGGAAACCCATATTGGGGTTGGCCAAAACTATATGTTTCATCAAAGATCCTTGATTTTTTTGGTGTACTATTTTATTATCATCTTGAGGATCGATCATATTCAATTCCACAATCTAGGTATAAAAAAACTCGAAAAATACTAGAAGTTCATCGTAGCTACACATGAAGCACCAGGTATGATGAAATTTTCTCTGCTATCACCATTGTTTCTTCATTGGAAATACATGGAGGTCTATATTCATTCATCATTTCAGAAATGACTAGATCCTCCTTTCTCTACTAAATCCATAACACCAAAATTTTAGAGGTCAACCCAAAATTGATGAGACAGAAAAATGGATGATAGAAGATCACATGAATCTAACTTCTTTAATAAAAAAGTAACACACCCAATAAAAAGATCCTCAGGCACAAAATTATGTCATTAAAATTAAATAAAAAATGAATTTTTTTTTAAAATAGTGAATAAAAAATTCACAATGTTAGTGATGGAATATATTACCATATCATGGTTGATCAATGTATGATCTTTGAAAAATATGCTTGGGATTTTTGGGGATGAATGATCATAGACCAGGATGATTGACTCCTGTACAATATTAATATATTCATTGGTTTGTTATATGTGAGTAGTAGAAGGAAATAAATATGGTGAGAAGCACACTATTGGATATTAGAGGTTGTGACCCTTGACTTGGTTAGATTTTAATGATATTGGAGATGAACTTCACGGTAGTATGATAATAGGTGGTGATTGATGTTTTTGATATCATGAGGGTATGAGTTGGTTGATCATGTTTAGTCATTAAATTTATAAATAGAATGTCTGAAATCCACATACATCGTGTGTTTTGGTTTGTTGGATTGGATATACCAATACTCTTATATCCTGGAGAATTTAATCATTCATTAATGTACAAAAGTTATACTAGAAGGGTCATGCGTGCAGTGAGACTGATCAATGGATGGTTAAAATAGTGTCCAAGTTATAGTGATAAGATAAATCATATTTTATATTGTCACTTGGTAAACACTAGATGTTATATTGGGATATGGACTCAGATGGAGTTTTTATGATGGAAATATTCTCTTGATGGAGTTGATTTGATTCGAGAATGAGTCACATAAAATCAAGTGATTGTGGAGAGAGTATGATGAATGTTTTGGATTGTTAAGGACCCAAAAATTTAGATAAATTAACTATTATGATCATATTTCATTTCAAGTTATTGTAAACCACCATAATTCATCTAGGAATTTAGGCATCGTGATTAGGTTAGGTGGTGTGGGGACACATTAGTGGGTACAGTCGAGCATATTTGGGTAATTTCAATCAAAGGATGACTAAAAATAAGTTTTCATGTAAATGAATGTGGTTAGGTGGAATCCACATTCAATGTATTGTATCATGTGCATATGGTGTTTTTTATTAGTGAGAAAAGTATATGTGGAGAATAAATGTGTATATAGGCATAGTTTTGGAGCATGTTCAGTGTTTAGGGGCGTAATGTTTCCAGTTGGGAATAGATTGAAGACCGAGGTTGGTCATGTTTTATGGAGAAAAGATCATTATGAAATTTAAGAGGTGAGAAGCCTTAATCAAGGGAATTTTTATTAATTTCTTATGTTTCATGCTGGGAAATTCATTTGGAATTAGAATTTTTGGCCTAGGGTGGGGGATACATCAAAAATTGGGACTCAATCTTGGATTATGTGTGTTTCTAAATCCCTATGAGATATTTTTCAGTTTGGTCAAAGGACTATTAAATGTATCATGTTCTCGTGAGAATGTTGGAGTAGTTGTCTTCGATTTGGGGTGGATAATTTTACATCATATGGAACATCACATGGTGATGAGTGAGGGTCACATAGCAAATCGTCTTTAAACAAACCTTCGGATTTTTGAGAGGGTCTAGTTATTTTGTGACCCTTAGGTCACCATCATGGTGACACGTATGCTAGGGTTATAGGAATCTTTATAATTTTTCATAGGTATTTTAATTCATCAAATAGTTAGTGTCGTGACCCCTTAAGTCATGATTTAAAGAGATACAAAAAGGAGTCATCATAGAGTATAGGTTTAAGGTCACATCATTGGGGAGGTCACATCATGAGACTGGAAAGAGGTCACAAAGTGAGGGCTTAGGCTTCTCCTAGGGAAGAAACATTATGCCAAAACCTAAAATATTTTTTCAATGATGTAGGTGGGTAGGGTCTTGTACTCTCTACCTACTGGAGTTCTTGTTAACAACCTCGCGGTCATTCTATGATATGGGTGATGATAAATTTATTAACTATAGAATGTACTAACATTTTCTGGTTGGCCCCCTTCACAATTTAGTGGACCTTATGAATCAAGTGAAGTCTATTTTTGAAAAATAATCCACTCCCATTACCCGATGGATTCCCCCTGGAAAGCATTATTTTTAATTCTATTTTGTGGAAATACAAGGTATAGTAGTCCCACTACTTCTCTCTATTCTTCCCTCTTTTTCTATCACAAACCTCAATGAATTATGGTTGGGGATATAATTAAAATTTCACTCTCCCATCATGAAATATACTAGAAATGATATTGATTTTTTATGTGATAAATGGAGTATGTACCAAAAATATGAATTCATGTTTTTTGGAATGGTTTTGGCAATGTATCAATTCTAGGATCTTGGGAGCTGGTTTGATATTGGACAGGGCTTGGTCGAGTTTGGTCGATGATGTGCAGAGCCTGAAGAGGGGTTAACTATAGGTACATTTTAGGTGTTCCCTAAACCAATCACTTTATTTTTTATTTTTTTTGGTATAATGTGGTACACTATCTCATAACTAATTTTAAATTAACCTTATATATAAATTTATCCTTTCCATTAAACTCTCTTTAGTAGAACACATGAGATTTGGGAAATGGTGGACAATTAAATATTAACTTCATGTCTGGGTCACTAATGGTCTCGGGAATAAAAATTAGAGTAAAATCTATAAAACATGGACCATGTGGGGGTATATATTAAATGAAAATATTTCAATATAGTTTAATTAATTATTATGTAGCTTTAATCCTATGAGTTTCAGAGTAGGCGCACTAGCAATGATTATGAGAAACAAAGTCGCCTAGTGGCTATCACCATGGTGGAGAATATTTTATTTCTTATTATAGAAGATGATTTTTGGGCCCCAATTATTTAAATTAGATTAACATAGTATAGGTTACATTCCTAAGTTTTATTCGATTGGAATTAGAGGCTTTTTCCATGTGGTGATAGCTGAGATTGTAATGAAAATCACACATAAAGGGGAACACACTATTAAAGATAAGTTAGAGTCATAGAATGTTCTATTGGTAAAATAGGTCCTATGGTTCTTAATAAGGTATGATGGTAGGTTTTCCTCCAAAATTTGGGAATACATCTCTCCTATGATAGTTTTGGGTCACAAAATTTTGATGGTTTTGGGAATTTTTTGATGACTTAGCATGAAATTTAGGAGGTCTTTATTCCACAATAGCTTAGGATGTTCATTGGTTACTGAGATAAATGTATGATTTTGGAGTTGTATGAGGATTAGAACCTTCATTTCAAGAATATGTTATGGAAGTGGATTAATTTCTATGAGGAAGTTGTGGGGTGTTGGAAGTAGCTTGGTTCCTGTGAGGAGCGTCTAAGATGGGGTTAAAGTGCCCTGGGGGATGTCTTTGAAGGAAAAAAGAGATTCCTAATGGGAACAGTATGATGTTCTTATGAGAACACGGTTATATTGATGGGATCAACCCATGAGTATGGGTGCATGGTGATTTGTTATTCGAGAATGGGAGTTATGCCTGAAGTGAAAAACAACATGGTTGAGCATGTGAGCTTGTGGGGAGGGTTATAATTTCATTCTATGTGATATGTGTTTCTAGGATAGGGAGTGATTATGTTTTGAGAGAGGGAGTGAGTATTTAATTCCGTTTTTTGTGACGTGATTCATGTTTTTGGTGTTGGGAGTGAGTATGCCCGAGGGTTCTAGACAATGTGATATATGTTTCTGGGGAAGGGAGTGAGTATGCCTCTGGTACATAAAAAATTTAATAAAAGCTTCCAAGGTAGGGAGTGTATAATGACCCAAACCTATATTAATGCAATTTATCCCTTCTTGTAGTAATGTCATAATCACATAAAAAATATTAGGAAAAATAATTCCACTTAAATCTTAAATAAACTTCAATGTGACCTTTAAACACAAATATTTCAATTCTGTGATTTAAATTTCAAAAATTTGACATACATGGTTACAATCAGAAAGATGTTTGGAGTTATATAGGGAATTTTTTTTTTGGGAAAAGTAACATAACCTTATGAATAATAATTTTTCCCTTATCAGTAGTAATATTACCCTTATGAATTATAAATAAAAAAGTAAATAGGAACTATACCAATTATAGTATAAATAAACTTTATCCATCTAACAAGTGACAAGATGATATAATTACATTATAGTGTTGCTAATTTTTTATGTCATGCATATTTTTAAAATAATATAATAAATTAAATGAAATTATATTTTCATAAATTGGATTCTTAAATTAGTATTTAGATGGATTATGATTATATGATAATTTTATGAGACATTAATTAATTTTTCAATGTGTTAGAAAAGATGTTTTTAAATTTCTAATTTTTTATTTTTCAAGTAAATAATTATTTTAATTAATATTTAAAAATAACCATATTTTGAAAATTATTGTTATAAAATAAAGATGATTTTATAATTCAAAATTCCGTAAAATGGTTAGGGTGAATATTTTATATTTTTCTAAAACAATTGAATTCTTAGTGAATAGTAAAATTTGATAATTTACAAACAAAATGCTAAATAAATGAATTTTTGCATCATGCTTCAGTCATGGATGATGTAAATGGACATTTTTTCGAACTCACATGAAATTATTACTATTTTTAGTCACAATAATATTATATGTTTCATTACTTTATGTCAAATAATAAATTAATGAATATAATATTGAGAAAACCCCTCTCCCCTCCACCATAAATACCAGCCCTCGCAACTTCCTTTACTTAGACATCTCAAGGATTTTTCCTACCCAAAATTCTACTAAAATATAGTCTCATTCTCCTCTACCATTTCTATGATTCCTTAGTTTCATAAAAAGGAGAAAACATATCACATAAAGAGGCCCTCAAAGAAGATATATTCAAGAGGTAATTTCTCTACCTTTTCATTCTATTTTTTTTCAAATTTCTTTTATTTTAATCTATTATCCTCAAAAAATCTTATCCAAATGTCATGATAAATATAGTATCATTTATATACTAGTATTATATCATGTTAATGTAATATTATTCATTATACTCCTACCTCTCTCAGTTTTTTTTATAAAAATGAAATCGTTTCCTGTGATGTGTAAATTTACCTATATAACGGGCGATGCACTTCCATTTTCCCTTAACTCCTTAAATGATGTCAATAAAACCATTAAATGGTTGAAAAAATATTTTAAAATTTATTTTTATCCCCTTTTATGTTATGGAAATAAATCTTATACATAATACTAAATGATAAAACAAAACATATTTGTTGTCATCCAAAAGCACCTAAATTAACATAAAACAATCATTGTTAAATTATATCTAATGATTATTCCACATGGAATATTAAATAATTCATTAAAATATAATTTAAAATTGTGTAAGAACATTAATAAAATATAATATCAGTTATGTATGTTTATCCATGTTCTACATGAACTTCCAATTATGTGTACAAATGAACCGTTCATAAAAACTATGAAAACGAACACCCCGAACAATGAATTTAAAATATATAACTCATAAAAAGGCCCATAAAAGAACTTAATGAAACCATATTTAAACATATTCGTGTATAAAAGGATATTGAATTTATAATTAATTAATATAGTTTCATTAGATAAGGAATTAAAGTAATGAATGCGCTCGGACACAGGGTATGGGGAAATCTCAAACCATACTTTCTTTCTTCGGGTTCTCCCTCTTTGACCCCAATTTCAGTATGATTATTCCATAAAAATAATTTTATCATTATTTTATTATATTTTATTGGAAATAATTGTTTTCTAAAAAAGATTGTGATAAACCAAATTTTTTTCAAAATAACTCTTCTTTCAAAAATACACCTTTTACTTCTCACTCAAGGTTGATGGTTCTTTTACAAAGCATGTTATTCCCTCATTTATTTGGGAATCAAATTTGTAAGAATTTATTATTTATTTATTGAAACCCATTCATTTTAGTGGTTTTTTTTATTTTCAATATTGACATATGTTCTATTTGTAATTCATGATGATGAAAATGTTATGATGGGACGGGTGTGCCCAAAATCATATAGAGAATAGAAAATGTTATGATGTGATGGGTGTGCCTATAATTATTTCGTGATCGAATGCATTAGGTAGTGTGAATAACAACATGAGTATAGTGATGTTTGTATGAACATGATTTTATCTTTGTTAACAAATTTTTTTTGTATTTGACCACTAAATCGTGATGTTTCATTTTTAAACATTTCCACATTTCGAGCCTTTTATTAATTATTCATATCATGTCTAGGATCATATGCCTATGTTATAATGATATTTCTCATGCTCACCCCTTGTTATATTGTCTCATGTCCTAATCCACTGACTTGGATTTTATCTCCCACCTTTTTCATGTACATCCTCAAGTGATTACTTGTACTAAGTAGAACTGAAGGGCCAATAAGAATCATGAGAAGTGGGAATTAAATAAATGTTTATTTTTTATGTTATAAAAGATACACTTGGTAATATTTTTTCCCAGGACACTAAAACTTTGTATCCTCATTGTTAAATGTTTTGATGTTATTTATCATTAAAATTAAGTAAATGAAATATAAGAAAATTAGGGTCTCTATAGTTAGTATCAGAGGTACAATTTAGTTAATTTGGTAATTAGGATTAGAGAACCTTAGTGAAAAACCTGGTATGAGAATAAGTATAGGTAAGCATAAAAGAATCATTTCTAATCATAGGGATCTAATAAGAAATTATTTTAATTTTGATTTCACAAAGGTATGAATTATTTCTTCATTAATTGTTTACCTATATTTTTTCTAAACATGTATGTTATAGAAAATGGTGAAAACTAGGAGAAACCTTGCCAACTACCCATGCGAGGGACAATGAAGCGATTATCCAAATGATATCCCTAATGCTTGGGATGTGGAGTGCGAAACATTAGGATTATTTTTACCTAGTTGTGTCAGTTTATGAATAATAACCTAAATAATTTTGAATTCCCTCCTTCATCTAAGATGGAGAAACTATATATTGAGTTATTTATGAAGAAAATACCACCAAAATATAGTGGATCTTTCGATCCACTAGTTGCAGAAAAGTGGGTCACCTAAATGGGGAAGATATTTTCTGTTCTTCATTGTTATGAGATGGAGAATTGACTCTGGTCGTTTATCATCTCAATAGAGAATTCGAGCAATGGTGGGATTTCACTACAAACACCAAGCCAAGAGACTAAATTGAAGAGATGGAGTGGGAGGACATTAAGATAATATTTCTAACAACTATTTCTCAAGAACTCTTAGTACTAAGAGAGAGAGAAAAAATTTATTAGACTAATGAAAAAGAATGAAGAATCAGTAATGGTCTAGAAAGAAAAATTTAAAAGACTTGATAAGTATTTTTCTATATTTTTTGTCAACATTGATATCAAAATTGATAGATTATTTAGTTGATTAAAACCACACCTTCAAATATATCATGCAATTTGAGACATTAGGAGTTTTAAAGAAGGTGGTCGATTTACTCTCAATGTGGAGATGGATTTTGGAGAAGGGTATCATGGCTATGTAAATAAGAAACGAACGATGTAGATTCATGCCAGAGGATCTAATGTGAAAGGTGGATGGAAATATTGTCCACTCACATGTTAATAATGTATGAAGAATCATCACAGGAACTACCTTAATGGGATGTGGAAATGCTTCATGTGTGGGAGAGAAGGCCACTAAGATTAGGAGTGTTGAAAAGAAATTAGACGGTAGGAGAATGTGGTGGAGGAATTTAGAGCACCACACATGGTCTAGCGCTACAAGTATAGGGAGTAAGGTAACTTTGAAAGCCAGTGAAATATACCACAAGCCCATAAGGGAAATCAGCGTTATCGGCCACCAAATCTATATGAGAAAGGGAAGTATTATTCTATCACTACTGTATAAATTGTGTAAGAAAATGAATTCGAAAAAGGAACACATACTATTCACTCAAGAATGAAAAAATTATTATTTAATATATTTCTTTTAATTCCAATATATCTCACAAGTTTTATATAACTATTGAATTAAAGACTCGATACATTGAAGTAGAGCTATATGTAAAAACACCATGTGGTGTAATAATTGAAACCAAAGTGTTGGACTCTTCTCCTATTAGCATATGTGGGATGATTCTTCTAGTGAATCTCGTGATACATCCAATGGTGGAATTTTATGCTTTAATGGGAATATATTGGCACTCGTTAAATAGATAACATATCAACCATCAGGAAAAGGATATATATTTTCATATTCCAAACCATCACATGATCCTCTACAAAATCATCGAAGATCATGAATCTCCTTTCAAAAAACATTCAATGGTGTGGGTGTTGATTCTAGAAAAAGAGGCATACCTCTCTCAAATTGACAAGTCAATAGAAATTATCAACCAAGAAGAAATTCCCATCATGTAACACCCCGAGCTTCCACGATACGCTTCTCTTTCAATAATGCAATAGCTTGCATTGTACGCAAGTTCGAGTTCAAACACACCGCGACTAATCAAAGCAGCCATTATGAATAGTAATACCCACTTTTTAAAATTATAGAAATTTTATATTTCAAAATGGACTTCATTTTTGTATTCGTAATATCAAAATTATCCTAAGTTGAATTTTTTGTAATTTTCTGAGAACTTCCAATTTTTTTATGAATAGTGAAAAATACTTAAAACAAATTTTTTAATCAAAAAAATTTATAGTGATAAATTTTACTATTTAGTGGTTTTAAAGTATAATTATAATATATTTTTACCATTTTATCCAATGGTGGTCATTAGAATTAGTTTAACATTGAAATTGGAAATAAACAATTGTCAATCTTTTGATATATATTGTTTCTTAAAAACACGCTATTTGTTGTGATAGCGGAAATTAATTATAAAATTAATTAATGCAACTTATATGTTTGTAATTTTTTAAAATAGACATCATTTTTGAATTTGGAATATCAATTACAGCTTAGGGTGAAATTTTGGCATTGTTTTGAAAAACTTCAATTTTTGATGAATAGTGAAACCACTATGTGGTAGTTAAAAAACAGATTTTTCATTTAAATGAAACATTACCACTTCTGTGATTTTAATTTCAAAAATCCGACATACATGGTTGTCATTAGGAAGTGAAATGTGGTTCAATGGGATTAAAATAATTTTTTGGTGAATAGTAACTTTTAAGTTTAATTAATCGCGATTAAAGGTAATTAGTGAAATTTAAGGTAAAAATGATATTATAAAAATATGAAAATACCATTACACTTGTCTTAACCCTATTGGATGAGTCATGGACGACCAAGACAATCCATGGGTCAACTTGGGGACCCCATGGCGCCACATTGGTAGGAAAATGACAATAAAAACTTTTTATTTAATGTTAAAATAAAAATGTCACAAACAAGAGTTGTTTTACTAAAACAATTTTTAAATGGGGTTATACAAGTCATATTTTTTACTATTAATATTCATTAGAAATATAAAAATATTTCCTACATAATGATATTTTTTTTATAATTTTTAGACATTAAATAAATTAAATTATTTATGACACCATGATGATGCAACGATTACCTCATTAATTAACGATTTTAATAAAATGGAAGGATAATGTAAAATATAAGCATTAAACTTGTCCAAAGCCTATTGGATGAGAATATTTCGAACCCTTATCACCTTATAATCGAATTATATAACTGTGGGACCTTTAGAATTCGAAAACCATTGTATAATAAAGTAACATTTCATTACTTTCCAAGAGTACCCTTCCTCTCCTCTTATAAAAGGCCCCCACCTCTACCACCTCATTCACACTTTCAAGCCATTTGACTCGGCAAACATCTGCCCAAATACTCTCCCAACTTCCCCCTCTTACTCCAAGAAGCCTCACTTTGGGCAGAACTCTTCCCAAGGAAGCCTTTGGTTCAAATCAAAAAGAGTTACCCGATTTTAAGGTAATGTCTTCTCTAATGTTGTTTTGTTTTATTTTTCTTCTCCAACCCAAAAACACTTTTTATTCATTTCTTTTGTAACAACACCAGTATCCTCAATATTCTAGGATGTTGTTATAATAAGTATTCGAGCTACACTTACACACACCTACATCTAATTGTTAAAGAACATACTGTTTCTGTGGATGACGAATTTTTGCCTCACGAAACGATAATTGTTCAAAACTCATATAACACATCTAATGGTGGCCATTATGATGAAACTATTTTTATATATGATATATATTATGTTTTTGTTTTCTTTATGATTTTTTATTTTTCATTTATGGCATACCTTTATGGTTTCCATTATGGGTAAACACGATATTTTCATTTTAGGAAGTGCGGACTACCACCCCCTCAAAGTGATTTGAATCATTAATACCATATGTGGGATGTATAAAGGATGGAGTAAATGGTATTATACGCTATATTATACTGGAATTATATTATACATTTATATCATTTTGATTTCATTCCATTAAATACAAAATAGAAATGAAAGTAGCGTTCATGCGTACGTACGGCTTACCGTCTCCATGAACGGTGCATTTCATTTCTTACCTCTAAATGTTACGTAATATTATGAATGAATGTATATACTGGATATATATGTTATATATGATATCTACATCATGAATATAATTCTGGATATAATGGATATTTCACCACATGAACAACTTGTAATTACAAGAAGTCTATTTTTGACTCAAGTACCAAAGATCGACAAAATGACCGTTATTAACATAAATAATTAGATAATGTTCATAACATTGTAATAAGTGATATAAAAGGAATAATGAACACGAAAATTTTTATTAAGTAAATATAAATTAACTCTAGTTTATTATTCATGAGGTTAAAGAACGATCGAGTCAAGTCGGACACGAGGTAAGGGAACTTCTTAACCCAATTTCTATTCTTTGGGTTAATCTCCTACTTTCAAATTATGTCATGATATTATTATGTACTATCTTGTATTTGTACTTTATTTTTTTGTAATTATAGTGAATACACATAATAGATCTACTTTATTTAAAAAAATTGATCTTTGTAAGGGTCTTCGTCTCAATCTCCTTTCATTGAGCCATATTTTGTTTTATACACAACTTTCTTTTATACGGTGTATAAACCACTTTGACATTGACTTTTATTCAAAAAGGAATCTTTTTTTATAAAGCATTTTACTAAACGACAAAAGGAATTTTTTTTTCATACGTATGCGGCGATAACGACTTCTCCGCCACCGTGACCATTATTTGAGTTTCGGCTTCCTCTACAAGTCATAACTTTTTTAAACGATTTCAAAAAAGAGAGAGATATTTCTCTCAAATATATGAAAATCTAGTGAAAATGTATATGTATTTAACGCAAGCTTAAAAATGTTTTTGGAAAACCCGACTCTCGAGTGTGGTAGACAGGAAGGGATTGGGCGTGGGTCCATTATGTCCTGTAATTAGTCGACCAGTCTCAGAATTAGTTATTTTGTTTTCAGAATCTTGCTTAATGTTTTTAGAAAAACACTGGAGTATATTTGAGCAATTTTAAACGTAAGTATCTTATAAAAAAATTGCATCGGTAGGTCTCATGAGACAAACTAGTGTCTTGGCACGAGGCCTTGACAAAATCTTATTCGTAGTCTTAGCACAAGGCCTTGGATACGTGGTTATGATAGTCTGGCATTATGCATTCCATCATTATGAAAGTGGTTATTGATATTGCATGTGATTATTAGAATAGTAGAATATCCATGTGAGTAAGTAAATGACATTATTTAATTTTATTTTCTCCATATTATGCTGAATTTCATGTTTAAAAAGGCTTTTGTTTTAGTTATACATTACCTTAAATGTTAATGTTTATTTATGAAAGCTTATGCAATATTGTTATCCTTACTGAGCATCTGAGCTCACCCCTTTCAATGTTTTAATATTTTCCAGGATGTGAAGAAGTATTTTATAAATGACTTGCAGGGATAGTCAGAAGAGGATATAAGTGTGGACTATGGAGACTTTGTTATTGCAGTTTTTCACTTTATGATGTAATGTAACATTTATGAATGTATCTAGTGTTTCCAAGGATACTAAACTAATCGGTCTTTTGAGACTTGATCTTTCGTGATCATGACAATGTTACGAAGTAATGCACCAACTCCGGGTAGCTGGGGTCGGGGCGTTACAGTTGGTATCAGAGGCAGTTTAGTACTAACCTTGGAAGCTAGATTTAGATAAACTCTAATTATAGCACATATCCCAAAGATAGACTTTGAGGATTAGTATAGAAGAACATCCTAGAATTTTGGTATTATAGAGATTTTGTGAGTTTTCCGAGCAATACATCCCTATCTGAATACGAGCAGGTTGAGGCGGCTCTGGCACAGATGTACCTAGGGGTAAAACCTGAAAACACCGCTTTGAGCTAGACTCGAATGGGAACTTGTGCACGACAACGGGCCTTGCTGCACTCTTGGTTACGACACTCCCGGGGGATATGCTTAGGATAATTCTTGTTTTCTTTACAAACCACTATGAAGGGTTATGAGTATGTACTTCCTCAAAGAAAACATTTTTATGATTATGGATTATATCCATAAATAGTTCAATTTAAGTTAAGTATTTTACAAGTATGGAATTATGTATTTTGATTCATAAACTAATTTAGTTTATAACATTGTTTAGAAATGGTGCCTAGTTGAAGGTATGGAAACCGTATCAATGCGCGCACTCCATGTAGGGATTTCCCTCCTGCTCATGATAATTATCGTGGATCTGGAGATACAACTAGTTCTAATTAACTTATTACCATACTGGGACAACTCACTCAGGTTATGAATAATAACCTTACTCGTATGGAGGACCCTGATCCGCAACGTGGAGGATCAATGTTAGACCGATTCATGAGGCAAAAACCACCAACATTTAATGGGGGTACAAATCCATTAGTAGCTGAGAAATGGATAAACTCCTTAGAGAAAATATTCCACGCCTTGGGGAGTGGCGAAATGGAGAAGGTTGTCATGGAAGTCTACCGACTCACTGGAGATGCCGATCAATGGTGGTCGCTGATTCAAAACACAAAGGAATATGAAGAAGTATCAAGTATGGAATGGAGAGATTTTAAGGAAATTTTCTTAGAAAAATACTTTCCACATGACCATCGAGCAGATATGGAAAGGAAATTTCTGAGTCTGAGGTAGAAGGAGGATGAGAATATCGCAAAATATGAGGCTAAATTTACAAGGTTAGCAAGGCATGCTGCAGATTATATACATAACCTAGGAAGTAATATTGATCGTTTCTTTTATGGGTTAAAACCATTTCTCCGTAGAGCTTTAGTATCACAATCCTTCTCATCATACGAGGATATTGTCTCATGTGCTATCAAGACAGAAAAGGAATTCTCTAAGTCTTATGACAACAAAGTAAATCAAGAGAAGAAGAGAATGGTGGAACAAGAGACAGATAAAGGGAAAAAGGGAAAGAAGGATTTTCCATTATGCAATAATTGTGGGAAGAATCACCCCGGTACTTGCCTGAAAGGAATGGGAGTTTGTTACAAATGTGGAGAAAAAGGTCACTAGGCGCGTGATTGCAAGGGAAATAAAGAGGCTATCAATGTTGAATGCTACAATTGTAGAGAAATGGGGCATTATGTTAATGAATGTCCTAAGCGTCAGGGAAAATTACCTCAGAAAAGGCCAAGGGATCAAGGACAATCTTATCCTGTTACTACAGTTGAAGTGGAATAATTAATGTATTGGTGATTTTGGACTCAAGGATTATATTCTGGTTATAAGAATAATGTGACATATATAAGGATTGTACTGCAGTACTTGTTTTTTCAGTAAGGTTTTAATATGATGAAGGTAATCATATTTTTAGTATGTAACAATAAGGGAAACTTTACTTTGTTTGGGGAATCTGATAAATTGAATTTGGAATTAAGAGACCTTTTAGAGAAAGTTTGGACAGAGGTATTTTGGATAACTATAAAGGTTGGGATGAATTAAGTTGAACTTTGAATAGTATTGATTAAGGTTAAAACATTTCTGAAGATTATTTTTGGAATATTATAATACTGTAGTTTTAGGAAAAGGACAACCTGCAGGGTGGCACATAACCCGGCGCGTCGGACAAAGCTGCAGTAATCGAACCCACAACCATAGTGCGACATGCCTTTATTACCTACCACTAGCCTACAGGAAGTCCCTGGGTATTACAAAATAGTTTTACTAATCTAAATGGTATGTGTTAATATTTGGAACCTTATACGATTAAGATAAATTGAATATTTTCGATTTCTATTACCTTTTAGAGTGAAAGATGGGTTTGTGGTAAAGAATTATTAAAGAATGAATGTCTACATGACCAGTATGTATATTCCCTTACGTTCTTAGTAAATCTCCTAAATAAATTCATCAACTTTATAAAAGGTAACTTAAAACAAAAACGTTGCCGGTTAACTTTTCCAACTGGGGATTCAATGACCGTTTAACCAATCACAAGTTTGTGATTTTCTTATGGTTAACTTTCTCCTAATCCAGTCTTCTACAACTCTCCATCAGACCTTGATGGTTTTTTTTCTTCCATATCCATATTTTCATAGAATCCTAGTATGGGCTATCTCGGGTGACCTTTGTACTTATCTTTCTTTCTTTTAAAGTTATATTTTTATTAACTTTATTTCCGATGTGGGTTTTCCACAAAAGTATTTTCTATTTTCAACCTATTATTTTCAAAGAAAAATATCAAATTGTGAGGATGCAATTTATTGAAGGAAGGGAGAATGTAACACCCCGAGCTTCCACAATACGCTTCTCTTTCAATAATGCAATATCTTGCATTGTACACAAGTTCGAGTTCGAACACACCGCGACTAATCAAAGTAGCCATTATGAATAGTAATACCCACTTTTTAAAATTATAGAAATGTTATATTTCCAAATGGAATTCATTTTTGTATTCATAATATCGAAATTATCCTAAGTTGATTTTTTTGTAATTTTCTGAGAACTTCCAATTTTTTTATGAATAGTGAAAAATACATAAAACAACTTTTTAAATAAAAATAATTTATAGTGATAAATTATACTATTTAGTGGTTTTAAAGTATAATTAGAATATATTTTTACAATTTTATCCAATGGTGGTCATTAGAATTAATTTAACATTGAAATTGGACATAAACAATTGTCAATCTTTTGATATATATTGATTCTTAAAAACACGCTATTTGTTGTGACAGTGAGAATTAATTATAAAAATAATTAATGCAACTTATATGTTTGTAATTTTTTAAAATAGACATCATTTTTGAATTCAGAATATCAATTACAGCTTAGGGTGAAATTTTGGCATTGTTTTGAAAAACTTCAATTTTTGATGAATAGTGAAACCACTATGTGGTAGTTAAAAAACTAATTTTTCATTTAAATGAAACATTACCACTTATGTGATTTGAATTTAAAAAATCAGAAATACATGGTTGTCATTAGGAAGTAAAATGTGGTTCAATGGGATTAAAATAATTTTTTTTGGTGAATAGTAACTTTTAAGTTTAATTAATCGTGATTAAAGGTAATTAGTGAAATTTAAGGTAAAAATGATATTATAAAATTATGAAAATACCATTAAACTTGTCCTACCCCTATTTTATGAGTCATGGACGACCAAGACAATCCATGGGTCATCTTGGGGACCCCATGGAGCCACTTTGGTAGGAAAATGACAATTAATACTTTTTATTTAATGTTAAAATAAAAATGTCACAAACAAGAGTTGTTTTACTAAAACAATTTTTAAATGGGGTTATACAAGTCATATTTTTGACTATTAATATTCATTATAAAGATAAAAATATTTCCTACATAATGATATTTTTTTATAATTTTTAGACATTAAATAAATTAAATTATTTATGACACCATGATGATGCATCGATTCACTCATTAATTAACGATTTTAATAAAATGGAAGGATAATGTAAAATCTAAGCATTAAAATTGTCCAAATACTATTGGATAAGAATATTTAGAACCCTTATAACCTTATCCTCGAATTATATAAGTGTGGGACCTTTAGAATCCGAAAACCATTGTATAATAAAGTAACATTTCATTACTTTCCAAGAGTACCCATCCTCTTCTATTATAAAAGGCCCCCACCTATACCACCTCATTCACACTTTCAAGACATTTGAATCGGCCAACCTCTTCCCAAATACTCTCCCAAATTCCCCCTCTTACTCCTAGAAGCCTCACTTTGGGCAGAACCCTTCCCAAGGAAGCCTTTGGCTCAAATCAAAAAGAGTTACCCGATTTTAAGGTAATGTCTTCTCTAATGTTGTTTTGTTTTATTTTTCTTTTCCAACCCCCTAAACACTTTTTATTCATTTATTTTGTAACAAAACCAGTATCCTCAATATACTATGATGTTGTTATAATATTTATTCGAGCTACACTTACAAACACCTACATCTAATGGTTAAAGAACATACAGTTTCTGTGGTTGGCGAATTTTTGCCTCACGAAACGATGATTGTTCAACACTCATATAACACCTCAAATGGTGGTCATTATGATGAAACTATTTTTATATATGATATATATTATGTTTTTGTTTTCCTTATGATTTTTTATTTTTCATTTATGGAATACCTTTATGGTTTCCATTATGGGTAAACGCGATATTTTCATTTTAGGAAGTGCGGACTACTGCCCCCTCAAAGTGATTTGAATCATTAATACCATATCTGGGATGTATAAAGGATTGAGTAAATGGTATTATACGCTATATTAAACTGGAATTATATTATACATTTATATCATTATGATTTCATTCCATTAAATATGAAATAGAAATGAAAGTAGCGTTCATGCATACGTACGGCTTACCATCTCCATGAACGGTGCATTTCATTTCTTACCTCTAAATGTTACGTAATATTATGAATGAATGTATAAACTGGATATATATGATATATATGATATCTACATCATGAATATAATTATGGATATAATGGATATTTCACCACATGAACAACTTGTAATGATAAGAAGTTTTTTTTGACTCAAGTACCAAAGATCGACAAAATGACCGTTATTAACATAAATAATTAGATAATGTTCATAACATGGAAATAAGTGATATAAAAGGAATAATGAACATGAAAAAGTTTCTTAAGTAAATATAAATTAACTATATTTTATTATTCAAGAGGTTAAAGAATGACCGAGTCAAGTCGGACACGAGGTAAGAGAACTTCTTAACCCAATTTCTATTCTTTGGGTTAATCTTCTACTTTCGAATTATGTCATGATATTATTATGTCCTATATTGTATTTGTACTTTATTTATGTGTAATTATAGTGAATACACATAATATATCTACTTTATTTAAAAAAAATGATCTTTGTAAGGGTCTTCGTCTCAATCTCCTTTCATTGAGGCATATTTTCTTTTATACACAACATTCTTTTATACGGTGTATAAACCACTTTGACATTGACTTTTATTCGAAAAGGAATATTTTTTTATAAAGCATTTTACTAAACGAAAAAAGGAACGTTTTTTTCTTATGTATGCGGCGACAACGACTTTTCCGCCACCGTGACCATTATATGAGTTTCGGCTTCCTCTACAAGACATAACTTTTTTAAATGATTTAAAAAAAGAGAGATATATTTCTCTCAAATATATGAAAATCCAGTGCAAATGTATACGTATTTAATGAAATCTTAAAAATGTTTTCAGAAAACCTGACTCTTGAGTGTGGTAGACAGGAAGGGATTGGGCATGGACCCTTTATGGCCTGTAATTAGTCGAGCAGTCTCAGAATTAGTTATTTTGTTTTCAGAATCTTGCATAATGTTTTTAGAAAAACATTGGAGTATATTTGAGAAATTTTAAACGTAAGTATCTTTTAAAAAAATTGCATCGGTAGGTCTCATGAGACAAACTAGTGTCTTGGCACGAGGCCTTGACAAAATATTATTCGTAGTCTTGGCACGAGGCCTTGGCTACGTGGTTATGATAGTCTGGAATTATGCATTCCATCATTATGAAAGTGGTTATTGATATTGCATGTGATTATTCGACTAGTACAATATCCATGTGAGTAAGTAAATGACATTATTTAATTTTATTTTTTCCATATTATGCTGAATTTCAAGTTTAAAAAGGCTTTTGTTTTAGTTATACATTGCCTTAAATGTTAATGTTTATTTATGAATGCTTCCGAAATATTGTTATCCTTACTGAGCATCTGAGCACACCCCTTTCAATGTTTTAATATTTTATAGGATGTGAAGAAGTATTTTATAAATGACCTGCAGGGATAGTCAGAAGAGGATATGAGTGTGGACTATGGAGACTTTGTTATTGTAGTTTTTCACTTTATGATGTAATGTAACATTTATGAATGTATCTAGTGTTTCCAAGGCTACTAAACTAATCGGTCTTTCGAGACTTGATCTTTTGTGATCATGCCAATGTTACGAAGTAATGCACCGACTCTGGGTAGCTGGGGTCAGGGCGTTACACATCATCAGGGAATATAGTGATTTATTTCCCTAAGAGTTACATAGAATTATACCATATCATGAGGTGGAGTTTTCTATAGAACTCATAACCAGAGCTACTCCTATCTCAAAGTGTCTATATAGGATAGATCCTATTGAATTGTATGAGTTAATGAAGCTACAGAAAGATAAATTGGATAAATTTTTCATATTCCCTAGTGGATCACCTTGGGGTGGACCAGTGCTCTTTATAAATAATAAGGACGAAACAATTTAGTCGTGTATCAATTACCTAGAAGTCAAAAAGATCACATTAATGAACATGTATCCTCTTCCAGGGATTGATGACCTATTTGATCAGTTAAGAGGATCTATGTATTTATCAAGGGTGGATATTTGTTTTGGATATCATCAGCTATAGGTGAATAAATAAGATATTGAGTAGAATTACATCCATAAAATTTGTGGCACTATGAGTTTCTGGTGATTCCATTTAAACATACTAATGCTATGAAATCATCATGTCTTTGATTAATAGAGTCTCCAAACATCACCATGAAATTTTTTTGGTAGTGTTTATTAATGAACTTATTATCTACTCCATGTTCAAAGTGGAATACGAAGAGCATCTAAGACTTCGATTGGTGATATTGTGAAAGGAGAAGTTTTGCTCCGAGTTTAGAAAGTGTGAATTCCATAAGAAGGAAGTCATGTTCTTGGGACATGTGATCATAAGTGAGGTAATTTCCATAGACCCAAAAAAAGGCAATCCTACTAACAAACACTACCATAAATCTGTAGTGCAACATAAATATGTAGTTTTCTTGGTTTAGTTGGGTACTACTGAGGTTTTGTGAGAAAATTTTCACACTGGCCAAGCCTACTAACTTTGTTAACAAAGAAATGGGTAAAGTATATCTACATTGAAGAATGTGAGTAATGCATCAAGGAGCTATAGAAAAGGTTGATCACTATACCTGTACTCACATTACCGAAAGTTGAGAAACTTTTCTAATATAATGTGATGCTTCAATGAAAGGATTGGGATTTTTAGTCATGAAAAATGATAATGTAATAGCCTACGCTTTATAGAAATTGAATATCCATGAGAAGAACTACCCAACACATGATCTAGAGCTACTAGCTATGATTTTTTCATTGAAAATATGGCATCACTACCTCTACGGTGACAAGTGAGACATATATACAGATCAAAAGAGTCTAGAGAATATATTCACACAAAAAGAGATCAATATGAATCAAAGGAGATGGTTAGAAATAATAAGTGAAAATGATTTCTCTATTCACTATCATCCTGTAAAGGTAAACAAGATAGTTGATCCCCTAAGTAGAAAAGAACACGCTACATTGTCCATGATTTGGACTGAGAAAGTCCCTTTCTTCCTGGATATGCAAATTATGGATTTAAAAATCATAATGATAGGGAATATATCCTACAATTCCCAAATGATTTCCCAACCATCTATACAAGAGATGATTAAGGGGAAACAAAGGGATGATATGGAGTTAGAAAATAAGGTGAATGTAGTAAAGGAAGGGAAGCTGAAAGATTTCCATATCAACGATGATGGTGAAATTAAGTTTGGAATGTGGCTTTGTGTTCCTTAATCACCTAGTATAAAGAATGAGATATTGGAAAATTCACATATCTAAAAATTCTCTATCCATAATGTTAGAACCTAGATGTACCAAGACCTCTGAGAGAACTTATGGTGGGATAAAAAGAAGAAGGAGATTGCAGAATATATATCAAGGATCTTGATAGAACAACAAGTAAAAGAACAGAGAAGAACATCCAAAGGGATGACGCTATCATTGCCTAATCCCATGTGGAAATGGGATAACATTACTATGGACTTATTCACATGTCTCCTGATAACATCCAAAGGAAATAATGCGATATGGGTTGTGGTGGACCGAATAACCAAGACAACTCAATTTATCACTATTCGCGAAGATCTCTCGCTTAAACAACATTCAAAGACATATATGTATGATGTGGTGAGACTACATGGGGTTCCACTCTTGATTTTATATGATCATGATCCAAGGTTCACATCTAAATTCTAGAGGAATCTCCAACATTCCTTGAGTACTAAAATAATTTTCAGCATGACCTATCACCCCACCAAATGATTGCCAATTTAAAAGGAATATTCAGATTATCGATGATATGATAAGATCCTGCTCCTAAAAATTCAAAGGTTGCTGAGATCAGCATCTCCCATAGGTTGAGTACTAACACCACAATATCATCCACTTGAGTATTTATATTGCTCTATATGACGCTGTCTATGGAAAGCAACGTTGAACTTCAAACTGTTGGGATGAAGTCGGAGAAAGAAAGCTAAATGGAACTGATCTTGTGCAGGATATGATAATAATTGTTCAAGTCATCCAAATACATATCAACATTTCTTAGATTCTGAAAATGATATATGTAAACAATTGTCAGAGGTACTTAGAGTTCAGTATTGTAGAAAAAATATTCCTTAGAATATCACCATGGGAATAAAGTCATGCAGTTTAGAATGAAATGGAAGCAATACCCAAGGTATATAGGCCCCTTTGAGATCGTTTACCACATAAGAGACATGTCTAATAGAATTTCAATTCCCCAAATAGGGATCATATGTATTATGTTTTTCACATATCACTCATGAGGATGTGCATACTAGATCCCTCACATATACCGAACATAGAGGTGCTACAACTGGAAGATGATCTCTCTTACGAGGAGCAGCCAGTAATGATTCAAGACTGGAGAGATAAGGTTATACGAAAAAAATACATCCTACCTTGTAATTTTTTTTGTAGGAACCATAAGTATGAAGAAGAAACTTGGGAACCAGAGGATATGTTGAAGGAGAAATACCCTAACATGTTCTTGTGAAATTAAATTTCGAGGGTGAAATTTGAAAAGGGGGGAAGAATGTAATGACCCAAAAATTTACAAATTCATTATGTGCCTCCTTGTAATATTGTCATGATCACATAAAATCACATTTGGAAAAAATTCCACATCATGTTTAAATGAACAATTATGTGACCTTTATACATAATTTTTCCACTACATTGATTTTAATTTCATTAATCTGACATAAACAGCTACGATCAGTAAGATGTTTGGAGTCTAATAGGACAAAAATAATTTTTTTGAACAGTAACATACCCTTAGGAATTGTAATGTTTCCCTTATGAATAGTAATATAACGATTATTAATAGTATATTGCAAAGTTAATAGTAACCTTACCAGTGATACTATAAATAAATGTTATACATCCTATAAGTGACAATATGATATAATTACATTTTAGTGTTGGTATTTTTGTATGTCATGATTATTTAATGATTAATATAATAATTTAAAATAAAATTAGTTTTCAGAAAATATATTTATAGACTAGTATTTCTATATCTTATGATTATATGATACATTTATGAGACCTTAATTAATTATCCAATGTGTTAGAAAAGCAGTTTATAATTTTCAAATTGGTATTTTGAAAGTAAATTATGCTTTTAATTAAAAATTAAATTAATAATATTTACAAAACTATTATCATTAAATGGAGTTCTTATTTTAATTCTACATTTTGAAAATGTTTTGGCTGATTTTTTTAGATTTTTCTAAAATACTTGAATTTTTAGTGAATAGTGAAATTTGATAACTTACAAAATATGAAAAATAAATGAATTTCTTCATCGTACATGAGTTCGGGCTAATGTAAATGGCCATTGGATCGAACTCACATGAATTTATTACTATTTTTAGTCACAAGAATCCTCACTATTGCTTTTCACGTGGATAAATAATGAATTATAGAATATAATATTGAGAAAACCCCTCTTGCTTACACTATAAATACCACCCCTCACAAGCTCATTTCCTCCCACCTCTAAAGCCTTGTGCCTACTCCAAATTTAGATAAAATATCTTCACAAGATCCTCCACCAAGTCTATAATCCCTTGTGCTCATAAAAGGCCAAAAAACCTCCCCTAAAGAGGCTCTCAAAGAACATACATTCAAGAGGAAATATCCCCCTCTTTTAATTCATTTTCCATTCAAATTTCATTTATTTTCTCCTCTTATACTAATTTTACGTTATCAAAATTTCATTATAAATCCAATACTATTGATATAATTGTATGATATCATGTTAATGGAATATTATTCATTGTAATCCTCCCTGTATCTCATTGTTTATAAAAATTAAATTGTTTCTCATGATGTCTTAATTTACTTATATTATGGGCGATGCACTTCGATTTGCCTTATATTCCTTAAAGAATATAAATAAAACAATTAAATAATTGAAAATATATTTTTTATATGTATTTTTAAACCCTTTATGTTATATAAAAAAATTTTATACACGATATTAAATTATAAAACAAAACATGTACTTTGTGATCCAAAAAGTGCCTAAATTAACCAAAAACGATCAACATTAAATTTTAACAAATGATTCATCCACACGGTATATAACATTTTCATTAAAAGGTAAATTAAAACCTGGGAATATAACTAATAATATGTAATATTAGTTCAGGTTTTTTATCCATGTTTTACACAAACATCCATTCACATGTACAAGGGAACCGTTCATGAAACCTAAGAAAAAGAACAATCTCAAACAATGAATTTTGACTCTATAACTCATAAAAAGGAACATAAAAGAGCTTAATGGAAGTAAAATGAACCATATTCATGTATAATAGTTTCTGGAATTTTTATTCAATGAATATAATTTCATTATACATTACATTAATGTGGTTAAATCATTTGGACAAATGGTAGGGGGAATTCTCAAACCCAACATTCCGTCATCGGGTTCTACCTCTTTAGCCCCATTTTTAGTTTGATTGTTCCATAAAAATAATTTATTAATAAATATATTATCTTTTATGTTATATAAATGTTTTATACTAGAGTTAATGAATAACACAATGTTTTTCAAAAGAATTCAACTTTTAAAAAACAAATTTTATTTCTCACTCAAGGTTGATGGTTCGTATACAACACATGTTATTCCCTCTTTCATTTGGGAAACCAAAGTTTATAAATGAATACTTTATGTAGTGAAACACATTCTTTTACATGGGTTGTTTTATGTTCACAAATGATATATGTTCTATGTGGCATGCATGACAATGAAAATGTTATGAATAGACGGGTGCATACTAATTTATATAGAGCATTGAAAATGTTATGATGTGATGGGTGTGCATGAAATTACATATCACTCTAATTCATTGGGTAATATGAATAAAATCATGAGTAAAGTGAATTATGTACTAACATGATGCTATCTTTGTCAACAACTATGTTTTGTAGATGACCACTAAGACCTGATGTTTCATTTTTATGCATTGCAACATTTTAATCCTTTTATTAATTCTTATTATCGTTTCTATGATCTTATGCATATGTTATGAGGATAAATATTATTATAACCCCATGTAATATTTTCTTCATGTTCTTTTCATTTTAATGTGATTTTTTCTCACCCCTTTTTTATGTATATCTTCATGTGATTACGTGTATTAAGGACAAGCCAAGGGCCAATTAGAAGCTAGAGAAGAAGGAATTAAATAAATGTTTATGTTTTAAATTGTAAAATTTATGTTTGTTCATAGTTTTTGAAAGAAAATAAACCTTTGGATCCTCACTTTATAATTATTTTATGCTGTTTATCATTGAAATAATGTAAAAGTAATGTATGAAAACCAGGGTCGCTATAGAGTCATAATTCCCTCACCATCTTAAGGAATTTATTACGTTTATAGGGTGATGATTGAGTTTTCCCACTTAGTGGATGATGATGTGAAATATGATTCTAGTTGAGAGAGGGATTATTACCCAGGGTGTATTATTATGTGATATATTTATTCATGGGTGGGGATTTATTCCCACAACATGGTAATATATTTTATTCGTGTGTAAGGAACTATCCCCCATAAAATCCTGGAGATGATTCTTCCCATGTGGGATGGAATCCCCCTAATAGGTAAACATAATGTTGAAATACATATGGTACTATCAAACTAAGGTATGATCAACCATGGGTGTCACTTTTTAACCCAAGTATCACTGATGATTATTTAATTATTCTTCTATATTATATTAGTTATTATTCTACAATCAGTTGTGCATACACTACTTTGATCGGTTATTTGTGGGAAAAAAGTTTGTGACCTACTATGTTTTACTCACAATCTTCTCAGGTTCACTTGGAACTATCATACTCGACCATAAATCATTATTGAGTGTATATGTAGAGAATATGCCCAATGTATCAAGGTATATCTAGATAGGTTGAAAAAAGTAAGAAGATGGTACTAAAGGATGGTAGTATAGCCTCTATATATTTATTACATTTTTTTTATTTTGTATTTGTGGTCATCCTTGAGGGTGAACAGTTTTATTATGTTATTTGACTACACTAAGTTGTCATAGCATGGGTATGTCATTTATTTATGAATTATATGATTATTTGTTTTTGATTTTTTTGGTTTTATTATTATTATTGGTAGCTATTTATGTTTATGTATTTATAAATATGAATATGTATATATGAAAATATTTATGTATATGTGAAAAAACATAATAATGTTATTTAATTTTAATTTTATCAGTATGTTACAACAATATATATATATTATCGTAATTATTAAATTTAGTTTATAAGTATTTAATATGATTAATTTTTTAAAAGATTTATCATGAATCATTTATTGCATGTATATAAGAAAATATTGTAACATTATATGTATGATTAATATTATTATTAAATTTAGTTTATACGTATTAAATATTTATATAAAAATTTAATGTGTTTTACCTTAAAATAAAAAAAAACATAATAAACATACTTGTAAATATATATATATATATATATGGATATATGAATATAGTTATAAAGTATAATCGTAAATATTCAGCGCATAAATTACAATGTATATATCTATTAATAATGAATATTTGAAATAATTGAATTCTCACTCTAGGACCCACCAAGGATCATTCCTATAATATCCCTTTTCATATTGATTTATAAATAGAGTTTTCTTATGATCAAATATAATTTTATCCTTATTTTTAGAGACCATATCTTTTGAAAAAGAAGAGGTGATTTTTTAAGAAATAACCTATAGACATATAACATCTTTTCATTTTATTTAAACAAATTCGTTATATATGTATACGATTCTAATAGTAGATAAAATTTATGGATTAATAATAATAATAATATTAATATTATTCCTTCTAAAATAATAATGTTTTCAAAAAGTCTTTCTAATCCATGTATAAAACTAAATAATAAATGAAAATAACAAATAACAATATAATAATTTTATAAATTAAATATAAGAATAACAAATAAATCTATTATAGAAAAAAATATATCTTTAAAAAATTTATAATAACTGTATATGAAAATATATAAAACATTTACAAAAAATGTTGTCAAAAAATTCTTGATATAATTTTAAAAAATCATTGATATATAAGGAGCATTCTTATTAACTAATATTGAAATTTAATAATATATTTTAGTCTCATTCATTGATTTGGATTCTATATTTTCAATAAATAAAAATACTCATGAAACAAACACTCTTGTATTCCCATTATCTACATTCCCTCTATCCCAAATATTTCATGAACACTATATATCTAGATTTCATGAAATCATAAATGAAACCCATAATGGAGTTTCTACTTTATCTGTTTTTCTATATAATATTCACGATCTAGGTTACACTATCTTGTACATTTAATTTTAGTAAGGTAAAACACACCAAACCCCCTGGTCCTGGAGATCCAAATTCATAATCCATCTTTTTCATCATCACCACATTCACCACCATCAGTATCATGCAAAATTTTCTATTCATAAGCCCAAGTGAATGATTTGGTGCTACTAGTGAGAAGTGTAATAAGAATCTATTGAGATTTTTTTATTACAATACTATGATAATATTTGAGTCCATTACATTGTATGTTTTATTTATTTTATGATATAAAATCTTGTAATCATATAACCTGAGTGGTATGATCGATTAATATTATTGTGTATGTAACAATAATTCCTCGTGGTATGTAACATGAGTGGTATGATCATATTTTATTAGTGTGTATATTGAGAAAATTATTTTAGGATTATAATATGAGTGGTATCATCATGTATTCCGTTATATTTTCATGTGTTTGATATGTTGTTTAAATATATAATAATTATATCAATTTTTCAGGATTTCCCATTGATAGAGTGTTAAATTCTCATTAATGTTTTTTTAATAATGAGACAGAGTTATAAAACATCATGAAATTAATAAAACCACCATTATTATTATATTATCAATTTAGGAAATAACTTTTATGATGAATCATTTTATTTTATTTATTATCATATTATAATTCAATTACATATTACGTTTACTAGTTTTCTAATAAATGTAAATCTTATATGAAAATATAATTTTATGTAACATCTTTGTTTTTTGTGTCTCTTTTTGATATTTTTTAATATTTATGTTCTAGTACATTTTTTTTCCAATTGATATAATTATCTGTACATATTATATATATTTTTATATATAAATATAATAAATATTAGAATATTAATTTTACATAATAATATTTAATCATTAACATTTATAACTTTAATTTTTACTAAATAATTTAATGTAATTTTTAAATCATTAATGAATAAAATTATATACATGCATGAATAGAAAAAGAATATGTTGGTTAACATAGATTTATTTTTTTGATATTTTTTTATGTTATTGTTGAAATAATGAGTCCTTTACCAGCCATCAAGTTAATAATCACACATTCATGTTAACATCATATATAATTAGTTTAATCATTAAATCATTGTTTCTCATAGTATGAAATTACAAATTATTACTAAAAACTGATTATATAAATCATTTTTTCTATCCATATACTATGATTGAAATTCCATGTAAAAATAATATATCATATTACATGGAAAACTACACTAAACATAACTAACATATACCACAAGACATAACAAAAATATAGCATAGCATGTATGAAACATTACAAAACATATTCATTTCCACGTGAAAAAATTATAAATTAACACTAAAAATCCATATACAAATTCATATTATCATGAAGGGGGGGTGAAAAAATGTTTTCTTAACAAAAACCAAAAAACATTTAATCTATTAATGTAACGTACACCAATAAAAAAACAGTGTTCCACACAGATTACTTCCATTCAAGTGTCTTATAATCTAAAATTTGTATTACTTTGAAAAAATATTCTTCAATCATAGAAATAATATGACTTATAAACATAACATAATCATAAAATCTAATTGATTAAAATTTTTAGTCATTGAAAGTAGTAAGATCCATATTTTTAAACCAATCATTAAAATCATCAATATGTTTATCATAAAAAATAACATTTAATTTGTCATCCAATTTATAAGTTGAAACCTGATTTATAGGATTTGTTTCCTTCAAATTAACCACCCATTATTCTCTTGTATATTAGAATATTATTTTATATGGTATTTAATTTTTTGTTCTTATTATGATGATAATTTGGAGATGAATGGTTTTTGGATTTTGTAGTGGTGGTTGGTTGTGTTCTTCTGATGTGTAGGGGCCTTTGTTAGAAATGATGAGATGGTATGATATATTGTTATCAACTCTGAATCAATGGTGTGTGGATCAATGTGTGGTGAAAGGTTTGATATGAGGGGAAGACTCTTCGAGACATATTTAGTTTCATGACCATTGGAATTAGCCTTGAGTTTCATTATTTACCTATGGGTTCATCATCTTACATGACTATGTGACTCATTGATACTTATTTGTATTTTTGGTTTTTATGTTGGAATTGAATTTGTGATTATTGTTTTTTTGTATTTGGATGATTTGGTTTTGGTTATTTATTATAGGTATATCCATTCTAACATCAGGAGCAGTTTATTCTAAAATAAAAAAAAATATTTGGTGTAACATCTTTAGTTGCATCATATTTTTTTATTAACATCTTTTATTTTTAAATTGAATCTTTCATTAATATAATTTAGTTCATTAACCATTTTTTTAACATTTAATTAATTAAAACTTTATATAAAAAAGTATATTTTTTACACTACATGAATATTTATTTTCTATAAGAAAACATTTGAAATAAAAAATATTGGTATCAAAATTAACATAACCCTTATATATGATATATTATAGGATATTTTTGGATGATGGTATGAATAAAATAATATTACATCTACTCATAAGTATCAAATCAATGATTGATTCCTTAAAACAATCATAAAAAACACCAGGAAAAACTAATGGTTTATTTATAAAAACTTGTATTCTATTTGGGGTGTTATATAAAGAAACATACACACCCCCATGATGGAAGGACATATATTCTAGTCATGGATAAATCAAATAACAAGCCATTTTTTACAAAGAGTTTTCTAAATGCCTAGTGGGATTTAAATCCCATTATATCTCCTAAAGACCTTGTGTTACGTTAATGTTTAAATAAGTTTCCACCCATGAATGTGTCATCCTGGTTGTTTTTTCTTATGTTACTGCTATCCTAGATTGTATTCTATATCACTGCATTCCAACACCACCTCCCATAAATCTTTCTTGGGGTTTCCATGAATCAGAACCCATTCACCATGATGTGGAGGACCATGGTGAGTACCACTCAACCATATCTCAGGTCATTGAAGGTGAATTAATCGCTATCTAGAATTTCATATTAACAATATAACTATATTTCAAACCACCTTATGGTTAAACATTTTATGTATATGTTTCAAGATGAGGATATAAACTTGTAACTTGTGAACGAATGAAATGAACCATAGAATAACATTCAAGTAAAAATCTATTTAAATTTATTATTTACTAATGTTAATATAAGATAAATTAATGAACTAATATATAATTGAATCCTTAATGTTTTTAATTGATACATTTAGTAATAAATTTTTTAAAGAAAAAATTATTTTTAAATCCATATATTTAAAATTTTAATTTTATATTCTCCCCCTAGGATTACATTATTTAATTATTTGATAAATTATGTAAAAAAGTAATTTATAAATTAATAAAAATAAAAATAAATTTAATCATTTAAAATATTCTGTATTAAAATTACATTAATAATATCCAATATACAGACTAGTGAAAAATATATAAATACTCAAATAATCAATAATGAATAATGAATATAATAATTATTTTAATCCAATCCATTTTTTCATATTATTGAAAAAAAAACCACTTTGTGGGAAAGTGGGAACCTACAACAAAAATCTCCAAACCAGAAGGTCACACAGGACACATTACACTTTGACAGAATTCAAAATTCAAAAAGATTCAAATAGAGACTACATCACTGCGCCAAAACCATCAACACGTTGCCTGTTTTAGAAGTCAACGACCCTGTCACAACATATCCTTCAAATCCGGAAAATACCACAAATCCTGCTATCCACCAGAGGAGAGCTTCACATGTCCTGGAAATACGTCGTTACCATCATCATATTGCATCATCATCATCTCGACACCCGCGTCCACCATTGCAGATGGAAACAATGGTGTCCCTTCACTGAAGTGCACCACCAGCACTAGAGACCGTTGAAGACCATTGAAACCGCTGTCAAACATCGCCATATTATCAATGCCCATCGAACCAGAAACAATGGGACCACAATAATGATCAGAGCCAAACCAGAAAACTTTAACGAATACTTGATTAAAAACCGAAAACCAAAACCCTCATCAAAGGCCACTCCCCAGGAACATTGCCGGCCGCCGAACCACACCTCCTTAGAACCTATTGGTACCACTGCTCCATATCCGTCCTGGAGGGGAGCAGTGATGCGTAAGGCCATAGCAGTGGTATGAGCGCCCGCGAGCATCGGACGAAGGGAACAACGATGGTGAAGAAAACCGGGGCCCTTCAAAAACTGAAGGAAGTTGACCCATGTAGCGCCTTGAGACTCGTCGACCACCGAGCCACAACACTAGAAACCTCTTTGAAATACCACTCCATATCCGACCTAGAGAGTTACAGTGGAACGTGAGGCCAGAGCTGTAGAGAGAGTAGCCGAAAGCTTCATCGGCAGACTACCCATCATGATAAGACCCCTAGAAGAAGAAGAAGTCGACATCATGGAACAAAACCCAAAGTACCTTCACTGGAGTGAGAATGAGGAGAAGGGCCGAAGAGGAAGAAAACAGGGGCAGATGAGCCGTGAATGGAGTTCTAGAGAAAAAAAACATGGATAAGCTTGAAAGAGCAAGAATGGTCTGGAGGAGGCAAAAAAAGGCTTGAGAAGGAGAAAGGAGGAGAGGAAAGGAGAAAAACAGAGAGCTGCCGACCCTGAATTGAATGTTTCAGGAGGAAAACCTATAAGATCTATCAAAGCATTAAAAAATAATTCAGATTTATAATATTTAAGATAATGTAATTCAAGAATATATATCAAATATAAAATATATTTATATTGAGTTTTAAACCCTCACAAACATAATACATCAAATTATATAACTAAACTCAAATGGATATCATGAATTTGAAAAATCCTATGGTTAGGTCTTTTGTTAGTGGATTATGTAACATACTATCTATAAAAAGATATATAATATTAATATGGGACTCTAATATTTTCCCTGCAATAAAAAACACCAAATATATCAAAATTTATTGGACGAATATAATGAATAATATAATCTTGATCTTCTATAAAGAATGAACTACATTATAATTGCCCAAAGAATCATAAATATTTTATTCTAGAAAAAATGTAAATGGGATAAAAATAAAAAATAAATAGAAGAAAAAGAAATTGGATTTACTTGCTTAGGAAAAATACCTATCATACAATAACCCACATTAGTATAGTGGTTAATCAGCATAGTAGGTCCACTAAACAATAGTAACAGTTGTAGTAAGTCCACATAGATACAATAACTATGCTAGTGATGTTCATAATTATAAAATACCATGTACAAAAGGTTTACACTAATATTTCACTGTTTTCGAATGTTCAACATGGTCTACACAACTATATACCCATGTTGACACGGTTAACACCACAACAAGACTATGTTTGATAGTTCAACATGGTCTACACTACTATATTACCATGTCAACAAAGGAATTTTCTACCATGTAAAAGACTATTCTATAGTACATGTCACCTGTAGTTGGCCAAACATCATCATATTGATCTTTCTCCACCATTACACCAATATCCCACTTGAAGTATATTCCACCAAACTGTCATCCTTCTATGGTTCCAAATTTAGGAAACATACATAATCTGATATCATCTTCTTGTTCACTCACCAATGGTTAATTTCCCATCAAAGTATCTATGTCAATATGATGATTAATGAATGATAATATTTTTTCCCTTCCATACACCCACAATGTAATCCTATATTCTTCTTTTCATCATCCATTAATCAATGAAGAAAAAAAGTGACCTGATAATGCCTCAACTTCTTAATCGCCATTGGCACTTTCAATATTTTTTCCAAATTAATGATTTTATGAATATTTTGAAATTTCAATAGAAATTCTATATTCATACATTGATAAAGAGGTAATTAAATTGAATATACTTCACTATGTCATAAAGAACCAGGATATTTACAAATTGAATCAAACTATAACTATAAAAATAAAAACAATGTCCTCTTAATTTATATCTATCTCCTCAAAGAAGTTGTTCAAATAAAAAATATTATTCTCGATTTATCATAAAAAAATATAATCAATATCAATGGTAGTTAGTGATACCACAATAATTAATTAAAATATAGTTATTACTACAGTTACTATTCAAGTAAACACATAACATGTGGTACTCCCATTTTTTACATCTGCTCTAAGTTTAGAACACACATATACCAATAAAAAATTTCCTTTTTGAAAGCATATAAATACCTCAATTTTTCCTTTTAATTTACTTTTTACCCACTATATAGATTCCCAAAATTTCTTTATAGGGTTATATATGTACTTGATTATAACTCTTACTACAAGAGCAGTATTAAGTTGGGTATAGAACACAGCACTAGCTATTTTCATAAAATTATCTAATTGATCGGGCTCAGCCATTACAACATATACATTTAAAAAATTAAATTATTCTCATAAAGTGACAATAGAAATAAAATATACATCCTATAGAACATGTAGTGTGTCTAAAAAAGAAGCCCCTTATATATTAAGCATCGTGTTTCCTTAACTAAGGATTATAAAGTGAAAGTTCATGTGGAAGTAATCTACTATTGGGTGTGGGGTGGGGTGAATCAATGGTTAAAAAATTATCGAATCCCAAATGTAATCTAAAATCACCATTTAGAGTAACTAGATATAAAATTAAAAGGTGTGACAATGAAATATGAAGTAATAAAAAATGCACATAAACGAGGTTTTTTATAAGGTTCACTAACCATTATTATCAGGTTCTTAATCCTAGGAATATAGTGGTTATGATCCTTTTATATAAATAATTATATTATTATAAATAATATTATGTTATTTATGGGGAATATAGATATAAAATTTAATTATATAATGATATAAAATCTATAATATGTCGACAAAGTTTTAATTCTTGACCACCACTTCCTTCAAAATCCTAATCATGTTTTTATTGGACGTGGTTACCTAGAAAAAACTAATCCTTACATTATATTAACTATATATTCAATTAATTAAATATTAACAAATATTTTATTAGATCATGAGTGTTCTTGTATAAAAATTATTGTGATAATGTCCTTATAGCATCTTCCCCATTGAAAGGTCATAACGGTTCTCCACTATGATGAGAACACTAATGTAATATAAAAATATATTTAAATATATGTTATATGTCTCGAAAAAAATATATCTAACAAAGATTGATGATAAATTATATTAGATTCCAGGAAATAATAATTCATTGAGAATTTTTATCATGATGTTCATACCTGGTAATCTTCAAGAGAAATTGTTATGATAACAGACCAACTTATAAGAGTTCTACATGGCATCCATGTCATTGGATATTCCTATTTGTGAGTATGTGTATTGTTACTTGTAATTGAGGTTATTGTTAGTATATATCAGGATTAATTATCCTATAGAATATTTTATGAGAACACACCCGCCCTTACACGTGCTAAATTGGAGGAAGTTGAAGTGTATCCTTAACTAGAATAAGTGTGATTTATTAATTCAAGGATTTTCCAATATTTCAAAAAGTAACTAAATTTTTATGGTTTATATACAAATAAATTTTAAACAATAAATAAGAAGGAACCAATGAAATTATTGGTCCTTTCAGTGGATAGAAATGGAGAAAACATTCAGAGGAAAAATACAACAGAAGAAATTTTCTGCTCATTCATTTATCTATTTTGTTATTCTTGTATTTTAAATCCCCCATCTTCAAGGATTCCCTTAAAATGTATGGGAATATATTGAGTTATATTTGAATCTAAGGTTTCCCTTCTTTTATTACAAAGTTCTTTTTAATCATACAATAAATTCTTTTATCTATTTGGTGATGTTGGTTTCAATATTCTAAATCCATTTTTATTATCAATTAAAATCATATTTGGTATTCAATTATCTTATATATATTTCTTGGTTATATTATCATTAACTCCACAAACTAGGTTTTTGTTTATATATGATATAACATACCAGGATTTTGTGGTAAAGTACTTAGTGATTGTTAGTACATGTTGGTGGGGAAATGTAAACACTTGATTATTTGGGGTAAAAAATACCTAGTTGGGAATTTCTTATATCAGTTGATGGTATCTTCTAAAACTCACTCACATATTTAAAGGAGTATATAACATTAATAAATTGTGGAAAGGTTTATGGAATATTATTTTAATTGGCTTAGCATAAGAGGATTGGATAAATTGGTACTAGGATACCATTACTATTAGAAAACTGACCCCGACCAGATCACCCTTATGATATCATAGTTTTCAATGTAATTATTAATATAATTATTTTTTTACTTTACAATGTTTTAAAAATTAAAAAATTTAAAAAACACCCAATTATTTTTATAAATCAAAGATATAAACTTTATTTTTGTGCACATGTGACAACCCAAGCTTCCACGATACACTTCTCCTTCAATAATGCAATAGCTTTCATTATACGCATGTTCGAGATTCTAACACACCGCGACCAATCAAAATAGCCATTATGAATATTAATACCCACTTTTTGAAATTATATATATTTTATATTTCAAAATGGACTTCATTTTTGGATTCAGAATATCCAAATTAGCCTATGTTGAATTTTTGGTATTTTTCTGAGAACTTCCAATTTTTTATGAATAGTGAAAAATACTTAAAAACAACTTTTTTAATCAAAATATTTTATAGTGATAAATTATACTATTGATTGGTTTTAAAATATAATTATAATATGTTTTTACCATTTTATACAATGGTGTTCATTAGAATTAATTTCTCTTTAAAATTGGATATAAACAATTGTCAATCTTTTGATATATATTGTTTCTTAAAAACACGCCATTTGTCGTGACAACGGGAATTAATTATAAAATTAATTAATGAAACTTATATATTTGTAATTTTTTAAAATAGAAATAATTTTTGAATTCGGAATATCAATTATAGCTTAGGGTGAAATTTTGGCATTGTTCTGAAAAACTTCAATTTTTGATGAATAGTGAAACCACTAAGTGGTGGTTAAAAAACTGTTTTTTGTTTAAATGAAACATTACCAATTATGTGATTTGATTTTCAAAAATATGACATACATGGTTGTAATTAGGACGTAAAATGTGGTTCAATGGGATTAAAATAATTTTTTGGTGAATAGTTACTTTTAAGTTTAATTAATCGCGATTAAAGGTAATTAGTGAAATTTAAGGTAAAAATGATATTATAAAAATATGAAAATACCTTTAAACTTGTCCTAAACCTATTGGATGAGTCCTGGAAGACTATGAAAATCCTTTTGTCAACTTGGGGACCCCATGGAGGCAATTTGGTAGGAAAATGACATTAAAAACTTTTTATTTAATGTTAAAATAAAAATGTCACAAACATGATTTATTTTACTAAAACAATTTTTAAATGGGGTTATAGAAGTCATATTTTTGACTATAAATATTAATTAGAAAGATAAAACTATTTCATACATCCTGATATTTTTTTAATAATTTTTAGACATTATATAAAGTAACTTATTTATGACACCATGATGATGCGGCGATTACCTCATTATTTAACGATTTAAATAAAATGAAATTATTATGTAAAATCTAAGACCTAAACATGTAAAAAACCTATTGGATTGGTGGATTTAGAACTCTTATCACCTTAGCCTCGAAATATATAAGTGTGGGACCTTTAAAATCTGAAACTCACTATATAATAAAGTAACATTTCATGACATTCCAAGAGTGCCCCTCCTCTCCTCTTATAAAAGGCCCCCACCACTACCACCTTACTCACACCTTCAAAGCCTTTTGGCTCGGCAAAACTCCTCCCAAATACTCTCTCAACTTCCCTCTCTTACTCCTAGAAGCCTCAATTTGTGAAGAATTCTTCCCAAGGAAGCCTTGAGCTCAAATCAAAAAGAGTTACCCGTTTTAAAGGTAGTGTTTTCTCTTGTGTTCTTATGTATTATTTTTCTTCTCCAACCCCATAAACTCTTTTTATTCATCTATTTTGTAAAAAAACCAGTATCCTCAATATACTAGTATGTTTATATAAGAAGTATTGGAGATACACTTACACACACCTACATCTAATGGTTAAAGAACATACTGTTTATGTGGATGGCGAATTTCTGCCTCACGAAACGATGATTGTTCAACACTCATATAACACCTTCAAAGGTGGCCATTAAGATGTCACTATATTTATATATGATATATAATATGTTTATGTTTTAATTAATCTTCTGTATTTTTCATTTATGGCATACCTTTACGATTTCCATTATGGGTAAACGCGATAATTTCATTTTAGGAAGTGCGGACTACCGCCCCCTCAAAGTGATCTGAATCATTAATGCCATATGTGGGATGTATAAAGGATGGAGTAAATGGTATTATATATTATATTGTACTGTAATTATATTATACCTTTATATAATTATAACTTCATACCATTAAATAGTAAATAGAAATGAAAGTAGCGTTCATCCGTACGTACGGCTTACCGTCTCTATGAACGGTGCATTTCATTTCTTACCTCTAAATGTTATGTAATATTATAAATGAATGTATATACCGGATATATATGATTTATATGATATCTACATAATGAATATATTTATGGATATAATGGATATTTTACCACATGAACAACTTGTAATTTTAAGAGGTTTATTTTTGACTCAAGTACCAAAGATCGACAAAACGACCGTTATTAACATAAATAATTAAATAATGTTCATAAAATGCTAATAAGTGATATAAAAGGAATAATAAATTTGAAAAGGGTTCTTAAGAAACTATAAATTAACTCTAGTTTATTATTTAGGAGCTTAAAGAATGGTCGTGTCAAGTCAGACACGAGGTAAGGGAACTTCTTAACCCAATTTCCATTATTTGGGTTAATCTCCTACTTTCAAATTATGTAATGATATTATTATGTCCTATCTTGTATTTGTACATTCTTTATGTGTACTTATAGTGAATACACATAATAGATCCATTTTATTTGAAAAAATGATCTTTGTAAGGGACATCATCTCAATCTCCTTTCATTGAGGCATATTTGGTTTTATACACAACTTTCCTTTATACGGTGTATAAACCCCTTTGACTTTTACTTTTATTCAAAAGGAATCTTTTTATATGAAGCGTTTTTACTAAAAGACAGAAGGAATGTTTTTTTACGTATGCGGTGACAACGACTTTTCCGCCGCCGTGACTATTATTTGAGTTTCGACTTCCTCTATAAGCCATAACGTTTTTTAAATGAAAAATATATACCAAGATTTAATTTCATTTTATTTTGGTATTGAAAATGGTTTTGAAAGTGTTTTTTTATTATATCAATGTGTTGTATTTATATCTTGTGATTGAAATGTGGAAATTTTATGTTTCCTTTATGCATGTTTTGTGTTATACGATTATGTTATGGTTTATGATATGTTTAAACCTGTTCATATGATGAATGTATTGGACTAAATAAGTGACGGGTGGAGCCCGCTATAGCTCCTTGATGAATCGGAAGGTCTCATGAGACAAACTTGTGTCTTGGCACGAGGCCTTGACAAAATCTTTTTTGTAGTCTTGGCACGAGGCCTTGGCTACATGGCTATGATAGTCTGCCATTATGCATTCCATCATTATGGAAGTGGTTATTGATATTGCATGTGATTATTCGACTAGTAGAATATCCATGTGAGTAAGTAAATGGAATTATTTAATTTTATTTTTTCCATATTATGCTGAAGTTCAAGTTTAAAAAGTCTTTTGTTTTAGTTATACATTTCTTTAAAGGTTAATGTTTATTTATGAAAGCTTCCGCAATATTTTTATCCTTACTGAGAATCTGAGCTCACCCCTTTCAATGTTTTAATATTTTCCAGGATGTGAAGAAGTATTTTATGAATGACCTTCAGGGATAGTCAGAAGAGGATATGAGTGTAGACTATGGAGACTTTGTTATTGTATATTTTCACTTTATGATGTAATGTAACATTTATGAATGTATCTAGTGTTTCCAAGGATATTAAACTAATCGGTCTTTTGAGACTTGATCTTTTGTGATCATGCCAATGTTACGCAATAATGCACCGACTCCGGGTAACTGGGGTCAGGGCATTACAGTTGGTATCAAAGGCAGTTTAGTAATAACCTTGGAATCTAGATTTAGAGAAACTCTGATTAGAGCACATAACCCAAAGATAGAATTTGAGGATTCATATAGAATAACTTCCTAAAATTTTGGTATTATAGAGATTTTGTGAGTTTTACAAGAAAGACATCCATGTCTGGATACGAGCAGGTAGAGGAGGATCTGGCACAAATGTACCTAGGGGTAAAACCCGAAAACACTACTTTGAGTTAGACTCGAACGGGAACTGGTGCACGATAACGGGCCTTGCTACACTCTTGGTTACGACACTCCCGGGGGATATGCTTATGATAATTATCATTTTCTTTACAAACCATTATGAAGGGTTTATGCATATATACTTCCTCAAAAAAAACATTTCTTTTTATGATTATGGATGTTATCCATAAATAGTTCAATTTATGTTAAGTTTTTCACAAGTATGGAATTACGTATTTTGATTCATAAACTAATATAGTTTATGCCATTGTTTAGAAATGGCGCCTAGTAGGAGGAATGGAAACCGTATCAATGCATGCACTCCATGTAGGGATTTCCCTCCTACTCAAGATAATTATTGTGGATCTGGAGATACAATAGGTGCTGATCAACTTATTACCATACTGGGACAACTCACTCGGGCTATGAATAATAACCCTACTCGTATGGAGCACCCTGATCCGCAACGTGGAGGATCAATGTTAAAATGCTTCATGAGGAAAAAAACTGCCAACATTTAATGGGGGTACAAATCCATTAGTAGATGAGCAATGGATAAACTTCTTAGAGAAAATATTCCACACCATGGGGTGGAGCGGAAGGGAGAAAGTTGTCATGGCAGTTTACCGCCTCACTAAAGATGCCGATCAATGGTGGTCGCTGATTCAAAACACAAAGGAATATGAAGAAGTATCAATTATGGAGTGGAGGGAGTTTAAGGAAATTTTCTTAGAAAAATACTTTCCACATGACCATCGAGCAGATACATAAAGGCAATTTCTGAGTCTCAGACAAAAGGATGATGAGAATGTCGCAAAGTATGAGGCTAACTTTACAAGGTTAGCAAGGTATGCTGTCGATTATATACGTAACCCAAGAAGTAAGATCAATCATTTCTTTGATGGGTTAAAACCTTTTCTCCGTCGAGCATTAGTATCACAATCTTTCTCAACATACGAAGATATAGTCTCATGTTCTATCAAGATAGAAAAGGAATTCTCAATGTCTTATGACAACAAAGTAAAGTAAGAGAAGAAGAGAATGGTGGAATAAGAGACAGATAAAGGGAAAACGGGAAAGAAGGATTTTCCATTATGTGATAATTTTGGGAAGAATCACCCCGGTACATGCCTAAAAGGAATGAGAGTTTGTTATAAATGTGGAGAAAAAGGTCACCAGGCTCGTGATTGCAAGGGAAAGAAAGATGATATCAATGTTGAATGCTACAATTGTAGGGAAATGGGGAATTATGCAACTGAATGTCCTAAGCGTCAGGAAAACTTACCTCAGAAAAGGCCAAGGGATCAAGGACAATCTTATGTTGTTACTACAGTTGAAGTGGAATAATTGATGTATTGGTGCTTTTGGACTCAAGGATTATATTCTTGTTATAAGAATAATGTGATATATATAAGGATTGTACTGCAGTACTTATTTTTTTCATTAAGGTTTTAATATGATGAAGGTAATCATATTTTTAGTATGTGAAAATAAGAGAAAATTTACTTTGTTTGGGGAATCTGATGTTACAATAGATTTTCTAATTTAGAGACCTTTTAGAGAACGTCTGGACAGAGGTATTTTGGATAACTATAATGGTTGGAATGGATTAAGTTGAACTTTGGTTAGTATTGTTTAAGGTTAAAACATTTCTGAAGATTACTTTTGGAATATTATAATACTATAGTCTAGGAAAAGGACAACCTGCAGGTCGGGGGATAACCCGTCGCGTCGGACAAAGCTGTAGGAATCGAACCCACAACCATAGTGTGACAGGACTTTATTACCTACCAATAGCCTACAGAAAGTCAGTGGTTATTAAAAAAAAGTTTTCATAATCTAAATGGTATGTGTTAATATTTGAAACCATATACAATTATTATAAATAGAATATTTTTGAGTTCTATTACCTTTTAGAGTGAAAGATGGGTTTGTGGTAAAAATTTATTAAAGAATGAATGTCTAGATGAAAAGTATGTATATTCCCTTACGTTCTTAGTAAATCTCCTCAATAAATTTCTCAACATTATAAAAGGTAACTTAAAACAAAAACGTTTCCGGTTAACTTTTCCAACTTGGGATTCAATGATAGTTTAACCAATCATAATTTTGTGATTTTCTTGTGGTTAACTTTCTCCTAATCCTGTTTTCTACAACTCTCCATCAGACCTTGATGGTTGGTTTCTCCTCCATATCCATATTTTCATAGAATCCTAGTATGGGCTATCTCGGGTGACCTTTGTACTTCTATTTATTTCTTTTAAAGTTATATTTTTATTAACCCTATTTCTGATGTGGGTTTTCCAAAAAAGGTATTTTCTATTTTCAACCTTTTATTTTTCAAGAAAAATTTCAAATTGCGAGGATGCAATTTATTGAAGGAGGGGAGAATGTGACACCCTAAGCTTCCACGATACGCTTCTCCTTCAATAATGCAATAACTTGCTTTGTACGCAAGTTTGAGATTCTAACACACCGCGACCAATCCAAATAGCCATTATGAATAGTAATACCCACTATTTAAAATTATATATATTTTATATTTCAAAATGGACTTAATTTTTGGATTTGGAATATCAAAATTATCCTATGTTGAATTTTTTGTATTTTTCTGAGAACTTCCAATTTTTTATGAATAGTGAAAAATACTTAAAAAAACTTTTTTAATCAAAATAATTTATGGTGATAAATTATAATATTGAGTAGTTTTAAACTATAATTAGAATATATTTTTACCATTTTATCCAATGGTGGTCATTAGAATTAATTTCACTTTGAAATTGGACATAAACAATTGTCAATCTTTTGATATATATTGTTTCTTAAAAACATGCTATTTGTTGTGACAGCGGGAATTAATTATAAAATTAATTAATGAAACTTATATGTTTGGAATTTTGTAAAATATAAATCATTTTTGAATTCTAAATATCAATTATATCTTCGGCTGAAATTTTGGCATTGTTCCAAAAAAGTTCAATTTTTGATGAATAGTGAAACTACTAAGTGGTGGTTAAAAAACTGATTTTCATTTAAATGAAACATTACCAATTCTGTGATTTGATTTTAAAAAATACGACATACATGGTTGTCATTAGGAATTAAAATGTGGTTCAATGGGATTAAAATAATTTTTTGGTGAATAGTAAATTTTAAGTTTAATTAATCGCGATTAAAGGTAATTAGTGAAATTTAAGGTAAAAATGATATTATAAAAATATGAAAATACATTTACACTTGTCCTACCCCTATTGGATGAGTCATGGACAACCAAGACAATCCATGGGTCAACTTGGGGACCCCATGGAGCCACTTTTGTAGGAAAATGACATTAAAAACTTTTTATTTAATGTTAAAATAAAAATGTCACAAACATGAGTTCTTTTACTAAAAAAAATTTTAAATGTGGTTATACAAGTCATATTTTTGACTATAAATATTCATTAGAAAGATTAAACGATTTCATACATCCTGATATTTTTTTTATAATTTTTTGACATTATATAAAGTAAATTATTTATGACACCATGATGATGCAGCGATTACCTCATTATTTAACGATTTAAATAAAATGAAAAGATAATGTAAAATATAAGACCTACACATGTCAATAACCTATTGGATGGGTGGATTTAGAAATCTTATCACCTTAGCCTCGAAATATATAAGTGTGGGACCTTTGAAATCCGAAACTCATTATATAATAAAGTAACATTTCATGACATTCCAAGAGTGCCCCTCCTATCCTCTTATAAAAGGCCCCCACCACTACCAACTTACTCACACCTTAAAAGCCTTTTAGCTCAGAAAACCTCTGCCCAAATACTCTCTAAACTTCCCTCTATTACTACTAGAAGCCTCACTTTGGGCATAAGTCTTCCCAAGGAAGCCTTGATCTCAAATCAAAAAGAGTTACCCGTTTTAGAGGTAATGTTTTCTCTTGTGTTCTTATGTTTTATTTTTCTTCTCCAACTCCATAAACTCTTTTTATTCATATCTTTTATAAAAAAACCAGTATCCTCAACATACTAGGATATTTCTATAAGATGTATTCGATCTACAATTACACACACCTACATCTAATGGTTAAAGAACATAATGTTTCTGTGGATGGAGAATTTCTGCCTCACGAAACGATGATTGTTCAACACTCATATAACACCTTCAAAGGTGGCCATTAAGATGTAACTATATTTATATATGATATATAATATGTTTATATTTTACTTATGCTTCTGTATTTTTCATTTATGTCATACCTTTATGATTTCCATTATGGGTAAACGTGATAATTTCATTTTAGGAAGTGCGGACTACTGCTCCCTCAAAGTGATTTGAATCGTTAATGCCATATGTGGGATGTATAAAGGATGGAGTAAATGGTATTATAAATTATATTGTACTGGAATTATATTATACCTTTATATAATTATAACTTCATTCCATTAAATACGAAATAGAAATGAAAGTAGCGTTCATGCGTACGTACGGCTTACCGTCTCCATGAATGGTGTATTCCATTTCTTACCTATAAATGTTATGTAATATTATATATGAATGTATATACTGGATATATATGGTGTATATGATATCTACATAATGAATATAATTATGGATATAATGGATATTTTACCACATGAACAACTTGTAATTTTAAGAGGTTTTTTTGACTCATGTACCAAAGATCGACAAAACGACCGTTATTAACATAAATAATTACATAATGTTCATAACATGGAAATAAGTAATATAAAAGGAATAAAAAATTTAAAAAGGTTCTTAAGAAACTATAAATTAACTCTAGTTTATTGTTCAAGATCTTAATGAACGGTCGAGTCAAGTCGGACACGAGGTAAGGGAACTTCTTAACCCAATTTCCATTATTTGGGTTAATCTCCTACGTTAAAATTATGTAATGATATTATTATGTCCTATCTTGTATTTGTACTTTATTTATGTGTACTTATAGTGAATACACATAATAGATCTATTTTATTCAAAAAAATGATCTTTGTAAGGGACATTGTCTCAATCTCCTTTCATTGATGCATATTTGGTTTTATACACATCTTTCCTTTATACGGTGTATAAACTCTTTTGAATTTTACTTTTATTCAAAAGGAATCTTTTTATACAAAGAGTTTTTACAAAATCTTATTTGTAGTCTTGGCACGAGGCATTGGCTACGTGTTTATGATAGTCTGGCATTATGCATTCCATCATTATGAAAGTGGTTATTTATATTGCATGTGATTATTCAATTAGTAGAATATCCATGTGAGTAAGTAAATGACATTATTTAATTTTATTTTTCCATAATATGCAGAAGTTCATATTTAAAAAGGCTTTTGTTTTATTGATACATTTCCTTAAAGGTTAATGTTTATTTATGAAAGCTTCCGAAATATTTTTATCCTTACTGAGCATCTGAGCTCACCCCTTTCAATGTTTTTATATTTTCCAGGATGTGAAGAAGTATTTTATGAATGACCTGAAGGGATAGTCAGAAGAGGATATGAGTGTGGACTATGGAGACTTTGTTATTGTAGATTTTCACTTTATGATGTAATGTAACATTTATGAATGTATCTAGTGTTTCCAAGGCTACTAAACTAATAGGTCATTCGAGACTTGATATTTTGTGATCATGCCAATGTTACGCAATAATACACTGACTCCGGGTAACTGGGGTCGGGGCGTTACAGCACACCTCTCAGGAGACAACCTAGGTTTACCACTATACTTCATTTTAATTGAAGAAATACTTTTTTGTCTACACCCAATGGAATGTACGTGTCAAAATACCAAGAAATCACAAATATTAGACTATAGAAGCAGAGGATATTTCTAGAGAAGGACTCTAAGATGATTCATTTTAAATGGGGGAGAATGTGGTGGAAACCCCAAATAAAAAACCCTGAAAAGACCAAAATGAAAAAAAAATATCGACATGTACATTTTGACCCACATTTTTTGAAATCATTTGAAAAACATCCGTATTCCATTGGATTTAAACATCAGGCCACACACATTACCTGAATACTTTAAAAAACTATGTGAGTACTATCCAGATTAAAAAACACTCAAATTTTTCATCACAAAACACTAAAAACTAAAGCAATTATGTAATATAATAAATATATTCACAATGAAATGAATATTTTTTGTCAACGTCCTCCCTAAAATTCCATTTCATCACATATGAAGTTGTCGATAATCTAAAAATAGGATATATATAAGAAACTCTTCCAAAAAACGATCATGTTTCCTTGTGTTCATTTAGCCTAAAAATTTATAATATGAAATTTTTATCTCCCAAGTGAAAAAACATCTAGATTAAAATTTCATCAATTGACAACATATGAAGAATTATTTCTTGAATATATATATATATGATAAAACCTAGATGAAAACATTTAGGGAATATCAATAAAGATATTTTCTATACTTATGATCTACAATGAATTTCAAAATATGAGTATATAAAAAGTCAAAAGTGTATTCCAAACTCTACGTGATACTATAATATTTAAACAAAAAAGCCTCAAGATAATCAATGTTTACAAATACTACGGGTCAACAGAACATCCTAATCAGAGCATATATATAAGGTTAACTACACTAGAATAAATATATTATGTAGTTACTTCATATTGGACATATGAAACAATATATATATATATATATATATATATATATATATATATATCCACCATTTATAATTATTCAATGAAAAAAATAACCCATCAAGGTAAAATTGAACTTCTAACACAATTAATCTTCATAACAGATATGGGGGAAAGTAAAGAACTTCCCTTGATGATATCTAACCAAATTATATAAGTTAACTAGTTTTACCAAAATTATGTCAAATATATTGCGTACTCAAATGGAAAATAAAAAAATATTACTATTTTATTAAAGACTTAAAAGATTAATGGGGTACAAAAAATATAAATAATGACCAATAGTGATGTAAAATAAAGTAACCTAATCGCTTACTATTTGAATTTCAACTTATCATGCATGAGAACCACCAAAAACTACTAAAAATATTTTGGAATATTTCTATGGCCTCTTCCACTATTTATAGTTCATATTATAAAACCTTTGATGATCATTGAGGAGGTGAAATAATTGGTAAGTATCTTGAACTGCTGAAAACGAGATCTTAGAGTTCTTAGATTTTTCACATTAGAAGCATACCAATGGATTTGTTCATACTAAAACATGTAATAATAAGTTTTAAAGATACCTACGTGTCGTTATTAACTTCTTTCTTAGGCTCTTAAATCTACAACATTTCACTTCTCAATTTCCCTTCACATACACAAGCCGACGTTGAAGTATTGGTCTCCTTATTTTGTGCTCCTAATATCCTCTCTATGATAATAGACTTGTTGAAAACGTCTATATATGTTTTTAGGCCCAATTGTAACACTGTAAAACTAGTGTCTGGATAAAGGACACTTTCGAATAATTCATCCATATCTGAATCATTAATTACTATCATAGGTCGGAAAGGTAATAGTTTGGTGATAAAAAAACATATTTCATTACTAAATGATCCCTTAGTAGACACTGATGAATTCAAAAGACATTTTAACCGAAACACCCTTAGGATAATTCCACTAGATGAATGTATCCCTAAAATACTCCCAATATATTACATGAAGTGGTTGGTAATGTGTAATGGTCATAGACCACTGTAGACTTGATCCCAAAAATAATGTTGCATGACCGTTTGACCTAAAGGGGTTATGGGATCCTAAATATTCAAAAATATCATTAACAACTTATTAATACCCCATCACCTCTTGAGGGCCTAAATCACAATAAAAAATAGGGAAAATCATTTTTAGAAACTCTAATATGTGATCCAAAAGTCAATAAAATCTTGGGTCCCCACTCCATCTATACTTTGGGAAGAGTCAATAACTTGAAAGATTACACTAGGTTCATTGTATAGACTAACCTATAAGTTGTAAGCCAAAAATTCATTCATTGTATTACAGAAACTTTTCTTGGATGAATATTGTCAAAAATCACCAAAAAAAATATTCAATAAAAATATACTTCAAATCCTGATACAATGGAAAGTCTAAAGTAGTTTTAAGAATTCTTTTTACATCAATACATTCCTTATAAAAATCCATATGTCAATGTAATGTTTTCTATATAATAATAGTATATGAAAAATTATTTTAGAGTCATTTTAATTTCATAATATAAATTTATATTTTAGAAATTAACCCATGAAAATGGAAGAAAATAATAAAAAAACATTTCTTGAAAATAAACTATATTTTAGGTCATATGTTCATGTATAAAAAAATTCATAAGATGTCATTTATTTTGAAAACACTACACATGGTTATCAAAAATCAATTCTGATAATAAGAAGTGGTATTAAAATAATGAATTTGAATGTTATAATATTAGCACAAATACATTGAAATCACATTATATCATTTGAAATAAAACAAATTATATTCTTAGAAAATCAACATACCAAAAAAATATTTCATCTTTACAAATAATTGGAAACGAAATTCAAAAATATTATTAAAAAACTCAAAAAAAGAAAATTAGTGTTTTTGTAAAACAAATTTGATTACCCAGTTATAAAATATTACCCTAAAATTGAGAAAATAATATCCATACCCTATAATACCCACTCAATTACATATAAACAACTAAAAAAAATTGTGCTAGTAATTTCAAATATTTAAAGGATAAGAAAAAAATTTCTAACTTTTTTCACTATTAATAGTTCATCCACATTTTATAAAAACCAATGCACCAATCTTGTGAGTTACACTATAATGGTCTATATGCCCAGACCCACTGCCTATGCACAATTTTCCATATCATGATCCTTGATGATTTTCCATGAGTTTTATTGTATTTTCTACCTCAAAACCTAATAATTTTAAAAAGAATACTGATATTTCCATAAAATATTTAATGGTAGTAAATCATATAAAAATATATCATAAATACATGAAAATATAGTTTAGTTCCATGACATAACTCATAACCTCACATGTCGAATTGAGGATTAACCCAGATAATATCTAGCTAGAAACTCTCACACGCCCACATATAATTCTTACACATTCATATATTATGACTAAAATTCCACTACAAATAACAAGAGGCATATGATACCATTTTTAATGAACCATCTTGTGTTCACCTTCCATGTCACCCATCTCATCCTACCACAAGTCTAGAAGTAAAATCCTGATTTCCATAGATTAGTGATAATCCTTGAGGGTGTCACACACACCAAATGTGAATTATTTAACAATCTAATTAATAATTATTCCAAGTAACCAACTATAGATTCATCATAAAGTATCCATATGTTGAATAACCATTTTTAGAAAATAAATAATTTCTATGGATGAAGAAAAAAATGAGGCATAAGAGAAATAAACATGAAATGATGTCCAAATTGGATAAAACACAACATATATAAAACTGGTCCAAATACCCAATAAAATTATCATAGCTAATAGCATGTGACTTGGGGTTATCACCAATTACAAATATCCCTTGGCTTCCCAAGGTAATGTGAAATAAACCAAACAAGGATGTAAAAACATAGTTATCTATAAAAGAAATGAATATTATAAACCCACTAAATACAGTATGTGGGGTGTTATCCAACATCTAATAGGATACCACTAATAATCCATACCATTTATTTTATAATATAAACCTAAGAAGTTACTTTGAAAATAAGTGTAGACATTATTTTTTCGTTATATTTTTTGTAAAATAACTAACACCTCTATGGTTCCCTTCACAAAACACCTTTATTTTATATAACCAAAACATAATCATACACCGCCTCTAGAAATATAGATTTGAATACATTACTATTAAAATTAGTCAAGACATGAGTTTAATTATTTTTTATTTCAATGTGATAAAATTTTAAATAAATTAGCAATTTTTGTTTTGAAAACATTTACATGCTCCATAAAATTTGATCACATTAAAAAAGGTTTTCTATATAAGAAAAATCAAAGGGTAGTCAAAAAATAAATGACACGAGGTAATATATAGTATAAATGTATAACATAAAATATCAATGAAAAGTTTTCCATTGTGTAATGAATATGAATTATCAAGTAAATCATGTATGTTGTATGAAACATATGTCATAACATAAACATATCACATAATAATAACCTTGGGAAAATACATTATGAACTAATGAAACTATATTTAGATTTTAATAAATATAACAAAATATAGTACTATATTGTGTTCCAATCAAAATTACTGATAACTTAGTCTAAATAGCATCACTGACCATCACACTCCATAGCTAAATTGAAATCCATGCTATGAGATACTAGCTAGTGCATAATCACAACTAGAATAGAATTACTCTATCAGTTTCCCACTTATTTTTCCAAGGGATCCCATGAAGTATTAAAATTCAAGTGAGGTATAAAATCACAATATCACATTATAATATTAAGTAAACACATAAATTAAATTACACAACCCACCACTGATCATCCTTCATAAAACATCCCGTTTTTTCATTGATAATAAATAATAACTCAGTCATATATCATGGATTCCATAATGAAACTACATTATAAGGGGAAACCACTTCTAGTGTGTTACATTTTATAAGTAATGATTGAAATTTATTTGAAAAATATGATATTGGTTTTATAAGTATTTTTTAATTTAGTAAAAAATTATTTAAGATAAATCATATGGTATAACTTCATTAGAAAACCTCTTCAAAACAATATCAAAATAAAATGAACACAAGAAGGAGAAATAATAATTAAATAAAATAATTAAAATCACTAAATATATTTATATAAACCAAGAACACCCATTACATATAGGTAACACTTATAAACTATAGAATATATATTTTTTAATTCATGATTGCTTTAACATGTCATTTAAAAATCATTTCTGTTATAAATTCCCCTTATTTTATTTTTCACAAACCATATATAATGCATTGAAAAAGTGTAAAAATTAAAATCAAATGGTATTAAAAATTTTCCCCATTAGCTCTTAATGAAATCAAAGGAAATAAATACTTTTACATGTTAAAACAATTATAAGTATCTTATACTCTAATTTTCTAGTTGGGAAAACATGTTCAAAAATCCAATCACCATGGTAACCCCTAAATACACAGAAGGGTATTGATACACCTATGTCAACAAAACTAATTAGTTTTTTCATTAAATAATAATATAATATTAGGCTATTATAGTAACTTTCAAATCCCTAGAATACAAAATCGCCTATTTTTTCAAAATTTTAGGCTTTATGATAGGAAACCATGTCCACTAGGTCTATATATGTGGGGAGAAACCAAGAGAAAAAGATGAGAATAATGATGGATAATAATGAAGAAAACCTATATATTAGATTTGGATAATAAATCACTATGATTCCACTATAGAAGAAGTGGAAAGAGAGAGAGAAGGATGAATAAGGGATCTTATGAGACCTATTTTAAATAAGGAATAAAAATAGCGGAATATTAAAATAAAAACATCATATACAGGCCAACATGGAAAATTTATAGAAATGTACATGTTCTGGATACATTTTTTACCAAACTGTGTGAAAATGGTGTGTGTTTAATTGAATTAACACAACTATGGGTTATACAGTTTTTCCCTATGGTTTTTAGAACTATTTGAAAACAATGTGATGAAGAAATTTTTATAAATTACATATTTTTCATCCTAGAACACATCAAACTCATTATAATATGTCATATGAAAAATAAAAATAGATAAATATAACACTTGGGTTTCCAATGGTTTTAAAATCATTCCAAGAAATTTATATCTACGAGTATTGTCTCTTTTACTACAACATCTAAATTTACTAATTTTGGAGTTCGTAAATCAAATGATATTACTCAAAATAATGTTTTTATTAATTATGATGATGGTAATGTGGATCATAGTGAGTCAGATTTCAATAACTAGAAATCTCCATGAATAGAATATTCGAGAACAATAATTGGTAAAATGATTATTAAAAGGATAGAAAACATCAGCACAGAGGGAGGGAACATAAGAAATATTCTTTAAAGGATTATGAATGTAAGGATCTTGTAAATATCTGATCAAAATGTCCAAGTATAGAGAACAATGTTATATAATATAGAACATACACTAAGTTAAAAGGTAATAAATTATATAAGGTGATAGATATCTTTATTGTATATGAATAACCATCTTCTCAATGTAGTGATTCAAATATTGATAAAATTCAGAACAGTATCTAGTGATTCCATTTATTAGATTAAAATAGCCATTGCAGATAACATAGAACAAAAATCCCCAATAAATATATATTTAGAATCAATTTCATCCATTTTTTATTCATTATATGATGAATATGATACTACATCATTTGGTTAAATGGTGGAATATGTGACTAACATGGAGAAAAGATAATGTAAGTTGATGAAGAGCTTGGATTACACTACGTATGATCTTGTGAATTCTAATAATTATTTTTTAATAATTCTTGTCAGTTAATTTTTAAATTTATTTTGGTTTCAACATCGGATGATCAGAAAATGGTTAAAAATATTATTTCCTATGTTGAGAGTTTTAATATGTTACTTTCAAATTTTACATCCAAAATGGATAATTTTAATGAACAACTAGGATAGTTGGAACCTTCATGGACATCATTCAGATATATTTATATTTTATTTGAATGCCACATTTTTAGATAAGTTATTTATTTATAAAATTATTTATTTATACACTAAAGGTCATAGTGGAGTTAAATAGAATAATAGGTTTTCCTTGAATGTGGTTTAATCATTCAAAACCTATAGAACCTAAATTTATGAAGAGCTTTCTGGTATTCAAAAACTAGTTTCTAGAAAAATTTGTGCTTTAATAATCTTATTTTATATTATTTCTTGAACCATGTATGTTTGGGTACCAACGTATTAGTTTCATTTATCTCAGGAAGGAAGGATGAGCACCAGCATTTGGAACACATAAAACATGGATAACAATTGTTCTTGTCACACGACCAAAGAAAAGTCAATCTTTAGAAACTCAAAAAAAATGACGGATGGAGATGTTACCTTTGGAGACAATTTTTATGATCAAATCATCAAAATATATTTTATATATTTTAATGATTATATTTTAATCTTAAATGCAATATGTGTTATAGAATATAATCACAACCATATTAGAATAATATCATTATGTCATTATAGTTACTCTATGAAATATTTTAATGAATAATATCCCACCATTAGTTTAGAAGGACATCACATCTTATCTTAATATTATCATGATAATGTTTAGAGTACTGACCTACATGACCTTACATGTTATGAATTTCCTTTCCTCAGTTTAATATAGGATAAGTGATGGATTTTTTATAGAATGATGGTAATCTCAAATGTATTTGCTTTATCTAAACTCCTTATGAATTGGTTTTTGATGGATCTTAATATGATTAGTTTTCTCTAAATTCAATAACCATTTAAAATATGGTAAAATATTTAAGACTAAAATTACACCAATTAGTTATTTCACCACTTATGGGACCATACAATTATTACATATAATCCTTTTTAGACCTACACAAACTGAAGTATAATAGAAAAATGACATGTGTATTTATTAAATGATGATTACAAGTGATTTACATAGTTTTATTTTATTACCCTTATATTAGAAGAACTCATGTTTTTTTCAATATTATATATTTACCTTAATTATTTTATAACACCCTTGATGTAATTTTAAGGTATGTAATTTATCTATGTATAAATTTCTAGTCCCTAATTCATTATTTCTTTAACATTCCATGTTTTGTTGTTGGTTTTATACTTTTTGGCATTTTTATGTTTTGGGATGCAGTAATTCATCTCATGACCAAGGGAGGTCATTCCAAAAAATATCTTTTAGGAATCAAAAAACAGAAATATACCCCCATCTGTAAGAGTTAACATCATGAACGATTATTCATATGTAAGGATATTCCCTAACCTATATATTTTTTAATTTGTTAAATAAATTATTTGTAAGGATATTCTATAATGAGGATAGGTTACATTAAAACCTTGTCTAAGTGTCATTCATAAGAAATAGTCACATCAGGGGCTAGGTACATAACTCCATAACCATAAATAAGTGTCAGACATAAGAAATATTAACATCATGGCCTCATTTTTAATTCCATGACCATATATAAGGTATTTATTTAATTCCAAGTAGGTTACCCATTTCCAAATACACTTCCAAAAATGATCAATATTTGAATGAACCTAGTCACTTTGTGATAGAACTCCCAACCAAAAATAGTATAGTACTAAAATCCCATTCCAAGAAAAGTATAAACCACAACTTAGTGGGTGAAAGGTTGTGTTGTGGGTGAGAGAATAACTATGAGGACCTATATGGATAAAATATTCCATCAATAATGGAAAATATCACATCATAATGTGTCATGAGTAGTGAGTTAAAATTCAAAATAGCTTCAAAGAATTTCTGTTTCATATTTGAATGGGGAGGCCACACCATGACCATGCATTTACATATTATTTAAAATTTTAATTAATTAATTACAATAAATCTAAAAACGGGATTTTTCAATTTTAATTAGTAGTGTTGTGTAAGATCCCCATTCACGCCTTTTAAATGGTGGATGTCAATCTTAAATATCATACTCACTTTCCATTATATTTTAGTATATTTTCTAGACATGGAACATGAGTAAGTGATTCTACTTCCCCTTTTTATCATTATTCTTTCCTTCCACATGGATTTCCTACTTGCCAACAACTATTGTTGCATAGGGTGATGTTAGATGAATATATATATTCCCTACATCCCTCAAATGATATAAGGGTATTTTCATTTGATTATTTTCAACTATAATAATTAGATTATTTAAAAATTTATCGCATGCAATTCATGGTTAGAACGTACTATGCTAGTCATTTTAAAACCCTTCATACACCCAATGAGTATATATGGTGCTTATTTTTATTGATACATGAAAATCCTATGCATCAATTAGAGGTGGTTGATTCCCATGTTGGATATGTTTAGATTGGAGAATAATTCATGGTGTGAGAGATATCACATCAAACATAGAATGGTTGTTAGTTTTTTTTAACAAATTTCTAGAATTAACTGTGGTATTATCTTATCATGTTATTATCCCATTCCCCCTTTTTGGATGATCAGGTATGTTGACATGATCTATTTTTGATGTTGAATTTTATAGATGTTGTTTATTTATATTCTTGTTTATTATAATCCATTAATATATATGAGTGTCTGATTATCAAATATATAGAATGGATTCTCTATGTTCTCAGTTAATACCCTCTAGTGAATTTTTAAAAAATTGATCCTAAAGATGTTTCCTTGATGGTGATGAACTAGCTAAAAATATGTGGGTATCATGAATTCCTTTTAACCCTAATTATTGGCCAACATAGGTACTTGGGTTAGGGGTATATTGGGGTTTTCATTACAATATGCTTTTAGAAAAAAATTAACATATGTTATTTAGGAAGTTATGGAAAAAAATATAGGATTTGTAGATATAAAATGGTAGGTTTGGATAATTTTTGATCAAAAACATTACGTACTGATCCTTAAGATTCAGTTTATGACGGGAATTCATAATTTGATTTTTATGATTGATTTATTATTTCTTTTTTGTAAAAATTCTATTTTGAGAAATGTTTTAAGGGGAACCAATAAGTTGAACAAGCAATGTTATCAGAATGTAGACTATGCTCATATGCTGTGCACCACAAATGAGTGTAATTTATTATTATGTTATATTAAAAACCAATATTCACGATTTTAATTTTATTAAATTAATTTTTATGCATCTTATTTATTTTCATTTCCAATTCTAATTGTTTTTTTAAGTATCACACTCCATGAAGACCACCTATGAATCACCCAGATAGAGTCATAGTAATTTTATGTGATCTAATCTACCAGTAGATTAAATCCTTATTAAATTTTTGGTGATAATGATTTATGTCATGTATCATGGGGATGACCATGGCCTAGTTTAGGATAGGAAGAAAGATCTAGGTATGAGTCAGGATAATGATCGGGCATATGAGTTTCTCCACCATTAGCCTCCATAATTTAATGTATGAAACCACACACCATAAGTACCAGATTGTTTGGAAATGATTAAAATAGTTTTTAAATTTCAAAATAATTTAAAGGAAATTAAATTTCTGGTTTATAATTTAATGCCTATGGTTTTCAACTATAACTGGTGGGAATATATTTTTCAAACCATGATTCATGGGAACCTCAGTTGGAAAGTCTTTAATGTGGTTCTAACATTGAAATTTTTTATAATTATGATGGCCTTGGAAAATTACCATGTGTTTATTCAATTTTTGTAGGAAAACTAGAGATTCATGGAGTATGAAAACTAATTCATTGACCTTATTAATTTTACTCCAAAATTTATAACTAACTATAGATTGAAATCTCAAATATTAGATATGGGTTTGTAACATGAAATATAGTCTTTGGTCGTCCTATTAGTGCTTCAAAACTATGTATAGGTGGTGTATTAGGCATTTATGGGGGGGGATATATTGGGTTTGGATGTCATGGGTAATTGAACATCTACCAATAATTAGTGGAAGTGAATAAGTCTCTTCAAAAAAATAAGAAAATGTGAAGAACCGTGAAGGGGTGGCTTTGGTGGCATGTAACATCCACTATTATGCAATTAATCTAACCTAGTGGGGGGATACCTCTTATATACCATCAGTTTCGTATGGATAGACATATCAGACCTTCTTTCATATATTCCATGAAGACAATTCATGTCTTTGGTGTATGGGACTGAATTAGATATTTTGTATAATTGGATGCATGACCAATAACTACGTGTGGTACCATTATTATTATATCATCTATGAGTTATACTATATTTGATATTGGGGAATCATTATCTTTTATATCTACTCATAATATTTAACTATTAAATCTTACATCAATCGTATATTGTATCTGATGAAGATATCCATGACACTTGTGAAGATGAGGGAATGTGGATTCCAATACTCTTCATGTTATATCTTTGTGATTATGGTGGAGTTTTTAATGGAATTTATTATCATGTGATATACCATTTTTATATCATTATCATGAAAGATTATAAGGTTGAATTTAATGCCTTGATTTATTATTATCAACAGTGGTCTTCCTTCACTTCTCTCTATGAAATCTCTCATTTATTACAAGGTGAATATTTCCAAGGTTTTGGTTGAGAAGGGCCATGTATTCCTACATTCTATATATTGGTGTGTTAAATATCATCTTTTCTAAAAAATATAGATAAAGGTAACTTCATGGTGGGGTTTCCTCCTATGGGTATTGAGTTCCTTGAAGTATTTATAGTTAAATTCTTGAGGTTAGATTTTGAGTTTCAAGTCATGTTTTCTATAAATCTAGTTTCTAAGATTAAACGTGTTTAATTTAAATAAGATGAAATGTAACAATATGAATTTTGATAATTATAAATTTATGTTGGATGATTTGGAATCCATGGTATTCATTTAACCCAGTGCATCTTTGTTGGTTTCTCTAGTTAATTTTTATAAGAAAGTAGATGGGATTATATTCTTATGGATTTATTACATGAAGATAAATCATGTTAACTTTAATAATAAATACCCCTTTCATCGCATTTATTATCTATTTGAACAATTGAAAGGATCAAGGTCTTTTTTGAAGAATAGTCTACATTCATATTATAACTTGATCATGGTGAATGATCCTGATAATCCCAAAGAAACTTTTAGAATAATTTATAGTCAATAGATTTACCTAGGGATTTATTTCAACCTACCTAATTTTCATACAATATTTATGGACCTTATGAAACCTTTATTTCATAGATACGTCCACTCATCTATCAGGGTATTCATGGTAAATTTCATGTTTTTTCAAAAATTGACGTGGTTAATAAGAATCACTTAATGGTTGCTTTTTGAACTATAAATGAACATTAATATTATAGAAATTTATTGAAATGTAGATTTATAATCACAGAAGTATTGTTTTTGGTAAATGTGGTTTCAGAGAAAGGTATTTTTGTTGATCCATAATAAGTTAGTGCTTTTATTTCATCAGAATAGACAAATAATTTCTTTTATGTGCATAGCTTCTTAGTTCTGGAATGAATCTAAAAACAATATTTTAATGTTTTATTAAATAATTCATCACCCTCTACCATCCTTAACAGGAATTTTTTAATGTTTCAATGAATCCTTGAGTGAAAATAATCATTTTATGAGTTGAACCAGTGACATACATTAACATTTCAATTGGTTCTACCTAATGTTTAATATATATATATATATATATATATATAATTTATTGTGAAGAATCATGTATGGAAAGGGTTTTTGTGATCATGTGGGGTCGTCATGTAGTGGCGAAAAAATATGATGAACTTTGACCACATTAATTTCTGGACCCATGACCTTGAACAATATTTGATTATGCATGCGATCAAATATTATTGAATCTTCCCTTTTAGAGAGAAATTTACTATGTATACTAATCCTTAGAGATTGAGTTATATCTTCTCCAAAAAGTATTTGAATCTCATGAATTTGTGATGGTGTATTATCTGCATACATTTGAATTTGACTTCTCTTATACCCCAGTAATTGAAATTTTCATTATTTATGCTCATAATAGTAAATTTATATCACAATTATAGACAAAATAAAGTGATGACTAGAACCTGATGTTCAATGTTTTTAATATTAACATATAGGTGAAATAAGTGGCGTAGAATATGTTTCCCGATAAAGTTCAGTTAAAACATTCTCTTTTTGATATTATTCATCCATGGAAACTAGGGGAATATGTGTTATATTTTATTAGGAGGGCCTAATATGGTGGGGAGACTATCGGTGAGTGTTCTATATGTCTTTATGACATCCATTGTCTCAGAATCTATTATGTTTTACCTTTATCAATGATGAAATCAGTAATGAATGATTTACATCACTCTAATTAGTATTTTCATCTAGGATACACAATGATGTAAAATAATGTGAGACATTGGTATTAATGGTCTAGGATGAGATGTGGTATAATATTTTTTGTTGAGTGATTCTATACTAGTAAAAAAAATTATGTAGAGAATTATAACCCTTATAGTTTTCTTCTTCCATACCTATCCTTAGAAATAGAAAGAGTTATCCATGTATTTAACCATTAGATAACCCATACCCATCGAGGAAAGAATAATATCTATGTTTTTCTTATATTGTTAAATAATTCATCTCATTCAATTCCAATTAATGATAACATGAATGTCGAGGATATTGGGAAGTTGTACATATAGGGTATTTTTCGAGCTTCACTAGGTTCCTTCAACAATTTTTTCTAATAGAGACCCTCAATTCACTTCCCAATTAAGGAATGTATATCAGGGGGTGATGGGGTTCCAAATGAATCTAGGGATTACATACCATATAAAAATATATGGAAAATTGGTTGAACTATCTAAAATCGTTAGGACATGTTTTGTGTTTGTGTAATTTATTTCTTTTGATGAGGGGATACCAAATTAGAATTAGTAGAGATTGATTATAATAACAGGTACATTTATTATATATGGATGGATCCTTTTGAAGAATTATATGGTAATCCATGTTAGTGTCCCCATAATTGGATTAAGGAAGCGGAATATTTTCTAGTGGGACTCAGACTCATCCAAGAGACGATTGGTATGATTCAAAACATTCAGCTAGGGATGGTGAAGGATATGATCTTTCATAATTTGAATAGAGAATATTTGTTTTAGTTCATTGATTTTTATAGTTAATGACCATGCTTTTTGAATTCATCCTCTCATTTGGTTTACTGTAGAATCGATAAATAATGGAAACTCCAATCCATGTTTGTGGTTCCATTTTAAATCACTAAAAGGATAGAGAAGTTTTTTTATTAATTGTGATTTCCTCCCTTAGATTTCACCCATTCAAGACCTCTTCTATGTATCTTAGTAAAAGAAATATCACCACGATCCCTCCCATGTATTGAGGTAAGAAAATATAGAATTATATTTGTAAGTTTTAGACAATAGATAACCAATCTTATTTTTGAATCCAAGAGTAAAGTGCCACATGAAAAATCTGTTCCATTGGTTCAGGTGTAATGGAATCATAAAGCCAATTACCTGAGACATGGGAGTAATAATCATTTATAACGGAGATATAGCCCAACATTTTCATGGAATATATATCTTTGGGTTGAATTACATGGAGTAAAAAGAGGTATGTCATGGATAATTGTACAACCCATGATGTTATTTTTAGTTATAGATTTTTAATAATTGTGAATTTTATCTCTAATTATTTATTTTAAGATTTTTATAGTATTTTTGGTGTTTTATAATTATTTAACATTATATAATTTTATGATATTGTATGTTTAGATAGTGAACTAAGATTTACATATATAGATATTATAGTATTTTATATGAATATTCAGCACATTCCAAAAAAAATACATTCCCAAAGACCATAGTAGTTTAGTGTTATTGGAAACATGGAATACAATATTTTAACATGGAAAAAGATCATTAATTCTTCCCACATATACCTTTCCCATTATTAATTCGATATAAAACCTCTCACCATAACCTCGTGAAAGGAAACATTAGAAAGGGGTGATTTTGGATGCTCAGTAATGGTAAATAAATTAAATAAATAGGTATAACATGAATAGAATGTTATGAGAACATGAACATAATATTTGAATACCATACCATGCATATAAAATATTAGAAACACCAGACATAATATAAGGATTGGCATTTCATAAGACATAAATAATAAGGTAATCAAGAATAAGAAACATGTGGGAATATCAGTGTAATAAGGTATAGAATTTATAGTAAGCACATAAACACAAAATATAATTCCATATAAGTCAAGGCTTGTTGCCATATACATATCAAGTCACTTCATTGGGACTACTCCAATTGGGAGAGACACACCCCCATACCCTGTCACAGTCCATTCTATATAATGGTTCGTGTTTTCCCATCTTCCAATAGTGCGTTGGGTTTTACCATCTTCCCAGAGTGGGACTAGCTTCCATATATTCCCATAGTGGATTGGGATTCCCCATATTCACATAGTGGATCAGGGCACACCTTTTCCCATTTTAGATCAATCACATCAAATTATTTCCCATCATTATCTCATGATATATAAATCATTAACCAATGAATTAGTGAGAGATATAGGTCCCACCCATATTATAATAAAATAATACATATATGTTCTACAAAATAATAAACAATCATATAATAACACATGAAATGATGTGGGTGTCAAAAATATGTAATAATTTCTTAACCTATGGAAAAGTACATGTTTCTTAATCATTTCACTAAATAATTACCTATGAAAAGAAGTGGGTTTAAAGACAATATGACCCATGGAAAAGAAACATGGAGTCATAAACATCATTCCATTGAAACATAAACCATTCAAGAAATAATATGAATGGTATTCATCAATCATATCCCCAGTAAAGCATAAAATATAATAAAATGTGACATCATAGATGGGAATGGATTTTGAAATATCACATAGACAATTTCATAAGGAGAATATCATTTCTATGAAAATTATTTTTATAAAGACATCCCCAATTATTTATCTAATAAATAAATATTTCAAAATAAATTTAAAATATTTCTAGAGGAAATATACTTTTTTGATTTGAAAAAATATTTTTAAAACATAAATCATTTGGAAATTTTTTTTCCATTAAAATAGTAATTAAAACATATAATGGAATCTTAAAAATATTTTGAAATCCATTTTCCATCAAAAAAACCTTAATAACTCATTAGGAAATCTGGAAAACATGTTGGAATACATTTTATTTGAAAATAATTATAAAAATAGTAAAAGAATCTTTGAGATCATTGAAATAAATTTCATTGAAAAAAAAATTTAAAACATATAAAGGAATCCTAGAAAATATTTTCATGTAATTTTTAAACACAAAATAACATTTTTAAACAATAGTCATTTAAAACTATATTTAAATCAATAAAATTCAAGAATATAAAAAAAAGTGTTTTATTAAAAAAATAAACATAAAAACAAACAAAGGAAGAATCCAAGAAATGACGGACACAATGGAGGGTAAGTCCATACATAATGAACATTTCTTTCAGACTATAAGAGTTTATAAAAGTACCCTAATATGAAAATAAAAATAATATTACTTTTATAAATTTTTTGTAAAAAGGTAATACATTATTAAAAATACACATCAAACATATTAGTATAATATTGAAAAAAATAAAACATTTTTAGGAAACATGGATTTTAAATAACCATGTTTTATATATATTATGTGAACATGTATTCTGTTTCATGGAACCATATTCAAATATATAACTCCATGTTAAAGTCATGTTATGGGTGATAACAGCCTTGTTTTTCATAAATGTTTTGACTTGTTATTCATGGTCCTCTTAAATTAAAAATGATTTATTTATTTGAAAAATATAAAACATGACATCAATATCATATATATTCATTATATTTGTATTTTTAATATTGTATAGAATATAGAAGTTTGAAATGGAATACACCACTCATGGAGACGATAGGTCGTATGTATGCATGAACGATGTTTCTGTTTTATTTTCATATTGAATGGAAGAATATAAATGAGTTATATGTATATATATATAATTAAATTATAATTATTATGTTATATATATATTTATCATTTTATTTTACTTAAATAATCTTAATACATTTCATATAATGTGCGAATGAATCACATCACTTTGAGGAGGGGGTCGTCCATACGTACACAAATGATGCTATCATATTTACACAAAATAGAAATCAATAATGTATGTTATGTATAATAATTCGAGAAGAATAAATAAGTCATAAATATAGTATTTATTATGTAAAAACATATTTCACATTATAATTCCCAACCATGACATGTGGTAAATGAATAAATGAGAAACATCATTTCATGAGGTGGAAGTTCATTGCACATAAGAACGGTAAGTTCATTACTCCTAATATAGAAGTGTTTATAAGTGTAGGTATACCGCTTATAATAATAAAATATATGTATATTTAGGAAACATAGTTTATTATATAATCATGTAATAATAATATTTGAGGGGTGGAGAATGAAAATAAAAATATACATTTTGAGGAAGGATGTTACCTCTTCTTTGGGTAACTACATTCGGTTTTCACTAAAGGGACTACTTGGTTTTATTTATGACCAAACAGAGGATTCTTGGATGAATTTATAGATTTTGGGAGATTATTTGATTAGATTTTGGGGGAACCAATTGGATTTAGAGTTGTGAATAAGTGGGAGGGTTGAGTAATTTTTTATTTTTTTGGAGGAGTCTAATTCATGTAATTTATTGAAATGGGAATTCCAACCACCTTTTTTCACATGAAACATTTGATCCAATAAATTTACAAAACTGCGAAAATGAATATAAGGTCTATATATGACTATAAAACTTAATTAGAAAAAGTGTGTAGGTAATTTTGGGCCTTATGTTTAAGTTTTATTCCTTTGTTAAGAATTTTTTTCTCTTACTTGTTGTTATTATTTTTAATCACATCCACTAATATTTTTATTCAAAAACTGAGTTGAACTTGTTAGAAATTTTTAAAAAATTTGATTCAAAATAAGGAATCCATTTTTTCAAATTATAATCTCATTTTTGGAAGAAATTAATATAAATTTAATCTCACAGATAAGATAACAAAGTATGGTTTTAAAGTAAATATGTCCAAATGATTAGAATGTTTTTATATCCAATATCAATTTGAAATTGTTTAAAGAGACATCAATTGAATTAATTGATTAATATTTTATCTAATTAAACATTAAAACAAAATTAAAATATAATTTTACTATATAAATAAATTAAAATAAAAACTATTTGGAATTAAATATCTGTATTTTTCCCGACTCATTCTAAAATGATGTTTCCCAGAAAAAACTAGAAATTAAACCAAAGTAAATTTTTAAATTTTTATTTCAAAAATTATTTTTATTTTGGGATTACTAAAAATAATTGAGATTCTACACTTTGATGGTTCCAAGATTCAATCTTGAGGGCCTTATTTAGTATTGAATAGGATTCCATATTCCTTTATATGATGCATTGAAGGGTCTATGGATACTGATTCAATTCTAATTAGGATCCCATATCTAAGGCATTAAAATTATATGGGATTACTAGATTCATTAATTATCTCATCTAACGGTAGAATTACCAAGAAGGTATCATTGATGCATATTTAAATAAATATATATTCATATTTATAAATAGTTTTCATGGGTAGGAACTTTTTATTTTTAAGTATTTTACTCCCCAATTGGGAGAATCCATCACAAAATAATGATATAGTTAAAATATTGTCTTTCATTTGGGGGTTCTCGAACATGAGGTGGATCTCATTATATAGAGGCTTCTTCCAATTTATTTTTCATTCGAATTAATCTAGGATGTTAAAATGGACCTATGGATCCTTATTTTGGATTCCTAGAACACTATATCTCTATGAATAGTACCTTGGATTATGTTTTTTGTAGGTTGGGAAATATTTTTTACAGTTATGGGTTAGGTTTCCTGGTCGGAAATGGATTTTTTTTTCTTTTGGAAATTATTTATGACCTTTATTCTTCAATTGTTTTACCAATAAATTTTTATAAGGGAACCAAATAGGTCATATATGGACACAATGAAATGATATTGGTTGATATTGATATTATACCCATTCAGATTGATAATGTCATTCCCACTACTCCCACTGATGACATTCACATAAGTGAATAATATAAGAAATGTACATATTTTATTCATGATTTAAAAACTATTGGACACCTGGGTATGAAATTCTGGAGGAAGGTCATTGAATTTTTTTAATCAAAGGTAAAGTTTTCTATGGAAGGTTACATTAACATAAAAGGGAACTTTTATTCTAGGTTTTATGGGAATCCATCTACATTGTCCATACATTCTTGGATGAAACTAGTGGATAATGTAACCAATGCTATATGAACCTATGGTTAATCATCTTAAAATGATAAATATGTTTTAGAGAATGAATTCATTGTTTTTAGATCTAAGAATCATAATTATAAAGCTTTCAAGTACTTATTTTCATATGATATTTGTCAAAATATTAGAGCCCTAGTAGTTTCTTCACTCAATTATAGAGAAAATGCACCTAAAGATTCTGATCTAAAGATTGGTCTTGGATAGACCTATCGTTTCAAGATTACCAATAAGGACCCAGTGAATGGTCCTATTGTCTCACATATACTATATAATTATTAAAATATTTCAATGTACCAGGATGAAATTTCATATGAGGAGATGGCCAAGGAGAGCGTTCATTGTGCACAGATAACATTCATGGATTCTCATTATATGGATGTTTAAAAGGAATCTATGGAATTTAGTCATAACTAGTTTAATGTAGAGTTGCCCACTCAATTTTATGTTTATTCAATGCTTATGGAAATATAATCTATTGGTTACATCTAATGTCAAATGGAAGTCTAATATATTTGGATCATTTCCAAAAAACCAATGAATCGAGATGTCTTTTCTCACCCTATTGAACATCCAATCATTTCTAAATCATCAATATAATTGGAATGAACATCCCTATAGGGTATTGATATAAATTATGGGCATGTTGTACTAGTGAAGGATACTCACCATAGTGTTGTAGGTGATTAAAATATTAGTATATTACTTTTACTAGCAATATCCAACCCTATAATTGATCTTAAACAAGACACATCATTAATGTTGAGAAAATTTGACAAAAATATCTTTTTAGGGGATAATAATTCAAATTTTATGATTCTTTGTAATTCTACTACGTATCTAATGAATTTCATAGTTGTGATAAAATTAAATGTAACGGTGGATGCCTCTAATATGGTTGGGCTCGCTCAATGGGAATGTATAGGGTGGGTCCTTATCGTATACATGATGTAGATATAAGGAAATATCGTAGGGATGTGTCTATGATTGCCGCTAATTCTAATATAGACAAAAGTACATCCTCATGGTTGAGAATGAGGGTTAATATGAAAAAATCATTTGAGTTTCATGCCTCTTAAACCAATGAAGATGATAGGCCATGTAGTGTTAAATCATTTAAATAATCTACGATAAGTGATAACCTTAATTATAAAACCCTAGATGATAGAGGATGAACATGGAAATATTTCAAGGATTTGTGGGTGGGGAGACATCCCCATGGTTAGGGTGGATGAATCTCCCATCATAGGATGTCCACTTTTCTCAATATGGATGATTATTTTTCTCCTAGAAAAGTCTTTCATATTCACCCCTCACATCCTTTTATACATTTTATTTCTTTTAATTAACATGTTATGGATTTTAACCTATTAAATACTTTAAAAAATTTTATGATAATAATCATTCTAAGAAAAAATAAAATAAATGGCATATGCATAAATTATGTTTTCTATTAATGATTAGTCAATTATTTTAAATCCATATAATATTAAAAATACATGTATGTGAAAAAAATAAATTATTATTTATATATAGGTAAATAAATTCCCTCATGGAAGTATTATTTTAGAAGAACATTGAAATAATTAAAATAGAAATCTATAATAGATCAATGTATCTAGCTACTCTTAGGAAGGATACATTCATTTAGGAAAGAGTTATAGTGATATTTTTTAGTTGACTTAACCCTGATGACATCAAGAGTATTTTCCTCCTCAAAACATTGTGTATCTTGCCATAATGTCTTGAGGAAACTTGAATTAGTATTTTATTCTTGGTGAGTAAACTTAATGGATCAATGAACTATGGGTTAATATATTTCGAAAGACTACCCACATAAATACCTTCAAATAATTTTATAACGAACCAGTATAGATTATTTGAAGGTAAATATAGATTTGATGCACCAAAACAACCATGTGAAAAATATTTTCAATCAAAAAGTGAGGGTTGGGATTTTATACAATACTAGGATACCAGTAAAATAAATTTTTTCAAACCACACCTTATAATAAAGATAAAAACTAAAATGTTTTTTATTTTATTTTATTAGATAATGGAAATTCACCTGACTAAAATATTATCCTCATGACCTATTCTGGGTAAATACAATCTCATAACCTATTAAAACATCCAGGATTGTTATATCAACATGTGCATCATACTATGCCAATATTGTAAGTTTATCATGCCACAGTACCTAGTTCCTAGAGATCCTCATATGGTTGTAATTGAGTACAAGTATAATTTCCTCTATATATGTATAAATGGTTCACATGAATTCAAGTGTCTCATATCATCATCGATGACTAGTGATCTCTAGAAACTATATGAATACATGGATAAAACACCATATTGCACCATTTTCATGATATTTATCAGGATTGAGAAATACATGAGTGGTACATGATCTCTATTGTTATCTTTAAATGCACTATTGGTATGTTTCACTAGATATATCTCATGTAGTCAAGATGATTGGATATATTGTGTTTCTATATATCACGGGTTTCAAACAACCCAAGGAATTTTACATGGATCTATTTTTTTATATCACTTACTTGGATGTTTTTAAGGATTATTGAGAATCATAATATGAATAATATCATAAAGTCACTCCTCATTCTATTAGATCTGATTTTAATGGAATATAATTACAAGAATTGTATGAGACCATTTGGGTTTCTTTTGAATAATAGGAATGTAAATGTGAGTACATCCAAGACTAATTAAAAGTCTAAATATTCGCCACACAACCCATTTAAGAGGAAAAAGATAAAAGGTTATCCAAGGGAGAATGATAATGTATGTTTTTCATGTACTATAATATTTTAATGGATTAATAACTACGTCTCATTGAAGAAACATGGGGGAAATGTAGGTGTATTAATTATTGAGTGTAATTTCTTTATTTCTACAATTTATGTATTAGATACAACATTTGGATCTAACATTTCCATCCAAATATAAGAAAAAATTAGATTTCCTAAGATATCCTAAGGTGAGGTGGTTCTTAAAGCCACTAGTGGAGTAATATTAGTTGTGTTGGATATTATCAACTAACATATCACATTGTAGATGGGATTGATTATATTCTTAAAAAAATTATTATATTCTATGTTTATCCAAAATTATATATTCATTTTTGATCTAGATGTGGATGGATTTTTTTTTAAGTTTGGAAATAATATTCTAATAGGTTATAAAGATAGAATATATTTTAGTACAGAATATATAAAAAATTATTTTATACACAAGAGTATGAAAATTATGTGTTGGAAACCAATGATGAATTAAGCTCATATTGTTGATATTCCAACCATTTATGTAATAAAAAAATTGGTTTTGTAAACAATAAGTATTTGACAGAATTAAATAAATATGGGTATTTATATTTTCTTAAACTAAATCCATTATATATACCACTCTTTTCTATAAAGAAAAATAACCAAAAAAATGTGTAGTGGAATAGATGAAAGGGATATAAAAAATCTATAATTGGTTCATATCGGGGTGTGTGCAACATTCATAATATAAGAAATTGGTTGGTATTCTTACCTTATAAATTTAAATAATTAATTTATTAGACATGTCTATACCTATAAAATATTGTATAGGTCTTAGTCCTTTGAAAAGTTTATGGAATACTTGAATGAAGTAGAGATTCTGTTTGGTAGGAATATAAAGAATCATTGATCAGAATATAGTGGTCAGTATATTAACAAATAGTTCATCGATTATCTAATGAAATTTGGGATACTATCCCAATGTACTCCTCCTAGTGGAATGGTTTTAGTGATATTATGAACCACACCTTGCGAGACAAGGTGAGAATTATGAATATTCATGGAATTATTTCATTATAATTTGGGAAACATATTACATACTATAACATGCATAATAAATAGGGTAAAGACTAAAGTGTCTGATATAATTATATATGTGTTTATTTATAAAAGGATATATTTTTTTCACTTATATCTATATGAGGATTGGAGGTGTTTGGTTAGGATAATTCTAGAAACAAACTTTCTCCAGAATGCATAATGTGTATCTTTATAGTACATACTAAGGAAATAAGGGGATATAATCTTTACAAATCCTCAAACAAGAAGCTAATAGTGTCAAGACACTCTAGGTTCCATGATATTGATTATATGTCTAAAATAAATATCAAGAGAAATATATAATTTATTGATGATTATTATCAAGTTATGTAAGATTTATAACATGAAAAATTTCAAAAACATACCATTTATGATGTGTTTTAGAGACACAAGTATTGTGTAGGGTCACCGTAGAGGTTATTAGACTAGATAAATGTAGTTTTGTAATAAAAGAGGGAGGAATTTTATTTTTAGTCAACAAAAATGAACCCCTATCTTACAAGGAATCTGTGAGGATGAAAAAGAGTCCATATTTCGAAACCATGTATGGATTTTGGATGATGACCCAGTAGATAAAATATTGCAGTTTTAAAATGGGTATTTAAGAATAAAGAATAGAAATATGGATAATATAGTAACTATAAAGAATGATCAGATGCTAAATGGTTTAGGAGACATTAAGGAATAAATCATAAAGAAACATTTTCAAAATTCTTTGTATTCAAATTCATCAAAATTATATATTATAGATAATCTAAACATGATTATAGAATTTAACATATGGATTTTAAAACATCATTCCGTAATGGCAACCTTGTCGAAGATGTCTATATGAAACAATAAGAGGGTTTTTTGATCAAAAGTATAAAAATAAGTTATAAAGGTTATAGAAATCAATTTATGGGTTTAATAAAATTCCATGATCATGGAATATTCACTTTGATGAATCCATAAGAGAATTTCATTTTATAAATAAATATTGTAATCCATGTGTCTATAAAAGATTTATTGTAATTATAATTGTCTACATAGTAATATATGTGGAAAATATATTATTGATGATAAAAAAAGATAACAGTCTTACAGTTCATTAATATATCATTATATAATTTATTCATTCTGAAATACATTAGTGAAAATAAAAAATTGTTTGGGTCTAATATACATCATAATAGATCTAAGAATTTAATTCGACTAATTCAATGTTTTTATACTGAAAAGTTAATAATGATATTCAATACAAAACAATCTAATGGGGTATTATTTCTAATGAAACCTATCATACATCTCTCAAATAAAATTTTTCCGTAGATATATGAGGATTGAGGGAAAGGCTAGTTAGAGTCCATTGTTTATCTATGATAGGATATATCATGTATGATATACTCTCTATAGGGGTTAATTTATCCCATTCCATAAGATTTATTGGAGGATATTAATAATACCGAGAAGATAATAATTGGATATATCTATACTAAAGAGTTGTCTATGGTTTATAAAGGAGATAATGAACTAGTCGCCAGAGTATAAATGACTTCTTATTTCTAGGTAGAAAATAAAGATTAGAAATCATGGATAGGATATGTATTTTTTATTACCGGACAAGATGTGAGATGGAAGTATTCAAAATAACTTGTGGTCATTGATTACATTGTAGAGTCCAATTATATTGATTCTATTGATGATTTTAAAGAAGTAGTTTGAATGGGAAATTTATTCAATTAACTTAATTTTGTACCTAGTAGTAATGATGGAACAACAAAATATTGTGATAATACAATCGTGGTGATTCCCATTAAGGATTCATGTTTACATAAATAGATGAAGCATATAATTTATATGTCTCACCATTTGAGAGATTTTTCTCAAAGTGGTATGGTTACAATAAATTGAGTATCCATGATGGAAAATATGGTAGACCTATTGACTAATTCCTTATATTATAAGAATCATAAATATTATATTTGAGCCAATAGACTAAAATTCATTATTTTTTGGTTGTAGTGAAAGTGGGGGTCTATTGGTGTGGATTCCCTATAATAGAATGACTGTTTTACTTTCACTACCATATTATTTAATATCTTATCACATGATAATTATTTTTTATGTAATATTTATGTGATAATTCATTTTATATTTTTATATGTGGATATGTGTTATGTATTTTATACTTGAGATTATTATTAAAGTCTCTCATGAATCATGTACTATGATTTACTTATGAAAACTATAACACCATATTCTTGAGAAGAGTAATAATACATTTGGTGTATCATAAATGATATGGAATTGGTGAGTATGTTAATAAATGATTTTTATATTATACATTAATATAAGAATATATCTTGGACCATTTGATTAGAATGAAAATATTTGATAAATAAATGGCCATGGTAGTTCACAGATGAGTTTTTTAGATTGTCAAATAATGAAAAATAATTCATATGGTTTTATTATAGATGTTTGAATGCTTTTTTAATATATGTCGAGACAAGGAGATTATATTACATTGTAAAAATTGATATTATGTTATTGTCATTGTGATAATAAAATCATTATCATTGGGTTCCTTGGTGCATTGCTAGATTCATATATTTTATTATTGGAAATATCACTTAATAGCATTGATAAAGAGTCATAGAGGGTAATATACTATTTATTTCCATTATTCGACATTAAAATATAATATAATTTAATATTAAGAATAAATATTATTCATGGTTTATGGAATAAAAATTATTCGTAATTTTTAATGGAATTATTATGGGTGCATCTCTCTCTTATCTTGAAAAGGTTGTTGGGGGATTTTTTTTAAATACTCATTTGGCTATGATTTATTGTGTCATAATCATGGGGATTTATTCTCTTTTTTTGTATCAATGGATCAATTTTTTTCAAATTCACTTATTAAGGGGTTTCTTATTCGTGTTTGTTTGTGGCATGGGTTTCTTCGACTGATGCATTATAACCCCTCATCCCAAGCACTTTTAATTTTTCTATTAAAACTTGATCCTATATTGATTCAATGTGACTATTTTCATTGTGTATTGGGATGGTTCTGGTGGATAATTGGTTTGGGTTTTTGGTCATTCTAGCATGCAGTTTTTCTGTTTGGTGGGTTTTTATTTCGCAAGCATTTTTGTAGTCGTATACCAATTTCAGTCCTATTCTTCTTCTTTTTCCTGATCTGTCACAATAAACCCCATTTTAATATATCACAGTGTCTCTCTTGGTGTATTAGTATTAAATATGTGGTGTGTTGGTTAGTATATATAGTGTATGTGTGTTGTGATATTTTTGAGAGGTTGGCATGGTTCTCATTGGGTTACCCCTATCTATTTCATGACAACCCCCTTAAGACATGTGATTTTATACCTTCCCTTATTTAATTTTTATATTCCTCTTCATTGATATTGGTGGTTTTTAGTTTCGTTATTAGTGATTGGGGTGTACTTAAACATATTTTTTACTCTTTTTTCCTGTGAGATTTTATAATGATGATTGTAGTTTTTTTGTAGAGAAATAATTGTTGTTTGGTTAGAAGATGATTTAGCTCAGGTGTTAGTCAATCAGTGATGGTGATGAAGAAAATGTTTGAAAATTTTTATATTTTTTGTTCTTGAAAGAGAGAGTTGCCAATTTCTAAATCGTTTTTTGGTGCATTTTTTCTTTTTATGGTGGTGGATGTTAGCGATGTGAAAAAATATTATAATATGATGATGACGAGGATGATGATGATGATGAGTAGACAGAGGTTGAAAATTTGATGCCAATGGTGAAGGACACAACACGACTTGATACATGGGATCTTGGATGGCTCGATATGACCAGTGATGATCTTATATATATTGATGCGATGTTCTCATGAAAACCAACTTCATTTTTGTATTTGTAGAATTTGGTTTTTGAATTTTATATTTGTGATTTTGTGAACACTAAAATATTTTTTTTATTTAGATGAAGTAAGGGTTCCCACTGTAACCCCAAAAGTGGGTTTATGAGAATTTTATAAATGATATGGAATAATATTAATTTTAAACATTATATATTGATCAAGGTTTGATAAATACAAAGGAGTATAGATATCCCTTGTAATAATTTCAAGTTTTAAAATGATGTAAACATTAAATATCTTTTAAATAAATAATAATGTATTTATTTATTTAATGTTATATTTAAAGTTGTATAATTTATCCCATGCATTAAATATATTCATACTATTAATAATATTAATTTTCATCAGGTTTAAATTTGATAAATAATTAGATAATTGGAATTTGTGAAATTACTCATTAATTAACCCTTGTTATATATATATATCATAATATATCATTTTTTAGAAAATAAAAATACTATAAATTACATATATTTTCAACATGGTATAATTCATTCAATCCTCAGATAATTCTACATAATTATCTCAGGAATATTTTTAAGACAAAGAGTCATCATCCTCCTCCACTCACTCAGTATCGAGAGTCATCCTCCTATTCCAAACCCTCAAGAACAAGATAACAAGAGATGGTTTGTTGTTACAATCAATGAAAAATGATGAATGGATCTTGGATCATCGACAGTAGTTGCAGGAAAACCATGTGTAATATTCTGGGATTCATAGAGCTTGTCTGAATACTATTAGATGGATTTTAGATTATATCATTCCTTGTAATGACAGCACAACCCAGTCATTTATCATATTAATTAGAATAACCATAGAATATTTTGGTTATAGTAGGACACTGAAGAGGGGGTGAACTGAATTTGTATAAAAAAATCGGTTAAGAAGTATAATTTGAGAGTCCCTAAATTTAAATTTCAATTCACCAGTTCTTCGGTAGTTAATTTATATGATCTTGTATGTTCGATTACTTTCTGAAAAGATTGATTAGTTCTCATTTTTATCAATATTATAGTTAATAAAACTTTTGAAACCAATCTAATTTTTCAATACTATTATAAACTCATTCTAATACTAACTACCAGAGTTCAATTTAGTTTTATGAAATATGTGATAAAACAGAGTAAGAATAAAACTAAAAACATAGAGGATATAAAACGAGAGGTTGAATATCAAACTGAGACTTATTCCTATCCACTTGGTGATCAACTGACACCATGCTGTTTAAATTAACAAACACAATGATCCACTTCTTAGAGAAGGTTTGACAACAGCACACATGATTTCCAGGTTACTGGACCTATGATATAGTTCTTCATTAGTAGAAACTTCCAGGTCACAGGACCTCTTCGAAAGTTATACATGTGAAAAAGATATAGAATGATTATTATGATATGATATCATGTATCATCCAATTATGTGCCAGAGACAGTGTGTGTTTTACAAACATACACCCATTGCACAAAAGTGGGAAATTGATACAAAATAGAGCAATCATTACTAGAAATGGTTCAGGCTGCTTTTAGTTTTATAAAGATCAGATATGTACTCTTTAATGTTTTGGAATAGATGTTGGATTCCTCTTCTAGAAATAGACACCGGAATAGAGGGTCTTAAAGCACTGGGTTCTGCCTTCCAGTTTAATGAGATGTTTATATCCTTCATTTTTGTTGAATGTTGTAGAGATGAAAACAACTTGATGCACACTAGCTTCTTGGACCACAGAAAAAAAGTTCCTCTAGTATATTTATTTTCATCTCATCTATTTATTTTCATGTGTTCTCTCTTCACTTTTCTATGTTTCACTTCATTCTCCATCTCACATGATCTTTTCCTTTTTAAAGTTTCTAGCCCAACAATGTGCATGTGGGGGTACCTCGTACCTATAAATATCTACTGTCAAGTCTAAAAATAGATATTAATTATGATAGAGCCATTAAATCACACAAATATGACTATTATAAAATGATTGTGATTTATATAAATTTAAACAGACTTTCGGTAGGTGGTGCATAGGTGACTCATTTAAATAGTGAGTCCTTCCTTTTGTCGTTGAGACAGTTGATCTAACTGCGACTCATTTCAATAGTGAGTCCTTCCAATGATGAGTACATCCAATAGTGACTCCTTCCAATAGTGATTCCTTCCAACGATGACTCCCTCCAATAGTGACACAACCCATTGGTATGTCATTCTATCGGTCTTTCCACACATTAGTGACTCAATATATCGGCGAGGAAACTTAACTATCAGTGTGTCCTTGCATTGGTAGCACCATGGATTGGTATCAGTGACTCATCTACATCGGTATGACACTTGGACTAGTTGTAGGTCATCTACGTCGGTGAGTCATATGCATCAGTGACCCATTCATATCAGTTAGTCATTTTCCTCAGTGACTCGGTTCTTCTGTTGGTGTCAGTTTCACTTACTTAGATCATATGCATGTTTGAACTATCTTTCAACACAAAGAAGATTATAATTAACTAATACTATGCATTATTATGGAGAAATTCAATTTACACAAATGTAATATTATTAATAAAGTTATCAAAAATAAATAGGTATTGTTTTTTATTATTAAAACTAGAGAGAGTATCAAAACAACCTATGGGCCAACAATATCCCCCCTTGATCACAAATCATGAAATTCTGTAGTACAATCATTATATGTTGAATGAGATAATCCTACTTATGATTTCTCATTATGAATGATCAATAGTAAAATTAATATATGTAACATATATAAAAGGATAATGGTATAAAAGTATAATGCCTAATGGTTTTCCCCATTTTTGGGATTTTCACAAAGAGAACAGGGAGTAAAAAAAGAATAGCATAAATTAAGAGATAAAATAGACAAGAAGGAAATACAAGAAGACAACAATTCCTTTAATGAGGAAAGTAAAATATATTGCAAGGCTCTAAATTGAAACATAAATCAAGGAAACATCCTCGTCAATGAATGATCCACACAATGATTGAGGTGTCGTTCCTTTCTCAAACGGATAAATGGATGTCTTAGTAAGAGGGTTAGGATGAGATGTAGGAGGTTATGAATGAATTTTTAGAGGATGTATAGGAAGTCCTTTGGGAACTATAGGATACAGGGATGGTTGTTTCTATGAAATAAGCTGAATCTGAATAGTCTCTGTAATTACGGGTCTGATCTAAGTTAAATCCTGAGAAACCAACATGTGAGCTTGAGCAGGAACTGAACCAGTAGGGCCATGTGGTGCCGCAACATGCACCATGATGGCTTCAATACGGACATGGAGAAATGGTTTTAACATCTTGAATAACTCTTTAATGATTTCACCACCATATTTCATTACCTTTTCAAAATCATATTTTAATCTCTGAACTTTATGAACAAGGGAGTAAATTTTCTCAGTTTCTAAATATTATCCTTAAAAACATTTTTCACTGGAGGAAGAGTAATATTGGTGGCCAAATAATTAAATAGAATGTTCATTTTAGGATTTATTATATGTTTTTAGAAAAAATCATTAATACTTTTGGTCATATCTTCCCGAGTCAATGAAGCCCTACTTGTATAATACTTTACATGGTCATGCACTTTATCTGCATTTTACTGAACACTGTCAACATTCCAAATTATGGAATGTAACTCATTAGTCATAATTGAACTGATTGTAGCCATATCTACATATTATGAATGTTGAACAAGTGGAGTAGAGGTTAAAGTAAGAAAAGAAGATGAAGGTTCCTTAACATATTTTCTCAATTTTTAAAAATAACGAGTTTTAAGATGAGAAATAAGATCATAATTTCTATTCATCACACTCTCTATTGAAGTCATGTACTCAAAGGTTAAAGGATTAATGCCATCATTAAACCTTTCCATATCATTCCCAAGATAAGTGTTGTTTTCAACATTGTTTTTATTAGTTTTAATAAAATTTGGCCGAATTTATTTTATCACCATCTGTGAGACTAAACTAGCATCAACATGAGACGAAATTGTTAAGGTAGGAGTAGAACTAGAGGTTCTAGTTTTCCTTACACCATCAACCACAAGCCAGATAGCTTTGAGGTTTTCATTTATCTCATTTTTATTTCTCTTGGATTCATCAATCCCATATCTATTTTGATATTGTATTGAGTGTCTTACTAACGAAAATATGTCTTGCTTTAATTTTTCCAAATCAGCCTTAGTATAAGAGTCACTATCAAGTGAAATGATAGAAGGATTAGGGATATAGGTAGATGGTATTGTTTTAAAAATGTCTACATTGATGTTCCCCACAACCATTAGAGGATTCCTTGGTGAAAAATCACTTATCTCATCAGAATCGTAATCTAATCCAAGAAAAGAATACTTTGGATTTTCATCACATTCTGATGCAATATAAACATACACATGATTTAATAAATCAATTTTTATCCTTTTTTGCATGAGGATCCCCCTCACTTATTGATTCTTTTCTAGGTTGCTTTACCTTATGAAGAATTTTTTTCTAGTGTAAACAACTTGAGAAACTACCTCTGCCAGAGCTACATTTTATTCTTGAACATCAACCTCAATAGATACAACAACATTAGTTATAAAAATCTCTCTACTAACAACATCTAGATTCCCATAATTATTTTCAGATTCACTATCACTACCACATTCACTATTTTCATCACTATCACCATCTTCATTCTTTTCATCTCCATTTTCATCATAATCATCCTCATATTTTTATTCTATAATTTTTTCCATACCACTTTCACCACTATTCAACTTCATTTTCTTCATCTTCTTCTTCACTCGAGTCACTAACATATTCTATAATTCCTTTAGCTTTTTTTTCATCACATACAATGGACTGGAGAATGGGTTAATGAGAATGTTAGTCCAAAGGTGGACATGGAGGTCCAGTAGAAACTCTTTTTGTTGGTCCAGTTATGTCTAGGTCACTTATATCATCAATTGGTTATCCCTCATCTCTGACAGAAGTAGTAGGCTCCTCATCATCATCTAAAAAATATATTACTTGATCATCTGGACAGAGACCAGGATCTACTAGATTTCTTGGTCTAACTGGATGATCAATATGACTGAACTTTTCATACACTATTTCTTCACAACTAAACCATTCCTTTCTCCATGGGTTCCAGTTATGTTTTATTATATTACAGATATTAAAACATAAGCAGATTCCAATACATTCAGTGACAACTATGTCATCAACTTCACTTACACAGAATTTCACATTTAGCATTGCTGAAATCATTATAGAATGGAAAATAGAATTTTAATTACAACTGGGGTTTATCATCTCATTTATGCAAACCAGCATATATCTTCATAGATTCCATTTTAATCCATTCTATAGAAAATACACCAAGTATACATTCTGATACTTTAGAGATGAAAATTCCCCATTCTTGGGACAAATCACGTGATGAGTAAACATAAATATAATACTGCACTCACTATTTAACTCTAATGAAATGGGTCTCTTATGTTTCTAATTTATGGTTAGCTCTTTTAAAGATATGTCATATAAAACGAATTCATTTTTGGGTGGAGAAGTTCCTTGATAATCGTCATATATTCCTCTATGAGAAACATTAAGGAATTCATCCCAATTTCTTGAAGATAAGGATATTATATTTCCTTTTACTATTTACTTGATCTATGTGAATTCACTCCCTTCCAACATTAGTTCCATATTCAGGTAACATTTGTGTACCATCTTAAGGTAGAAGACTCTGTCATTGATTTAAAACTAATCACTCCATCCTTGATCTTGCAGGACCTTTAAAAAAATGACTTTCTCTATAAGAGCCATTCCACTAGTACTTATTTCTATGATGTTACAAAAAAAATTTTAGACCACAATTTACAGGAGCTGATGATTTCTAGATTAAAAATTCTGTTTCTTAAAATCCTAAGACTCACCATAATCAAGAGCTCACCTCACACGCGTCATGGAAATCAGTTTTGTCCGGAAGTCAAAAGGTGAAAGGTAGGGGTAAAGAGAGAGACATAGTAAGCCGAGAGAGTGTATCAGTAATGGAGTAGAGTGGATATATTCAAATTTATTTCATTTAAGTCTTTTGAAACTATGAAATCATGATATCATGAACTGGGTTCAACAAATTTAAGGAAACAATTTTGTTTTGATAAAAACATAAAACCTATATAAATAGTGAGTCATCAGTGTAAAAATTACAAATTTCTCATAACACTAACGATGATTGCATGACACAGAATCAGTGATGGCATGGCATAACGTCCGTGTTGGAATGAAAACTCTGTCATAATGACATAGCATTAGTGTCAGGATGAAAATTGTGTCAATGTTGGAATGAAAAATCTTTTGTTGTGAAAATTTTGTTGGTCTGAACACTTCTCTTAAAAAGATCTATAGAATATAGACACAAGGTCTTATTGATTGATCATTCCTAATTCGTTTCTGATGTAATTCATTAATTCAGAGTTTATAAGATTAGTGAATATTTCAGCAGGCGTATATTCAATTCCAATAAATTCAAAATTGATATCACCCATTTGATAATGATCTCTAAGAAATTGATGTCTTACATCAATATATTATATTAATGAATGATATACTGGGTTTTTAGAAATTTTAATAGCACTTTTATTTTCATAATTTATTGGTATATATCTAAATTGATATCCATAGACTAGAAGAGTGTGGTTTATCCACAAAATCTAAGCACAAAATCTACTAGCCTCTATGTATTCAACTTTGGTAGTAAATAAGGCGAATTTTTTTTTTCATGCTGCACCATGAAACCAAAGACTTTCCCAAAAGGTGACATGTCCCAGAGGAGTTCTTTCTATTTAACATTCATCTATAAAAATCAGCACTAGAATGAATCACTATATCAAATGATTGTTCTTTAGGGTAAAACAAAACTAAATTGACAGTATGTTTGAGATATTTCAAACAAAAATTTATATGAATTAATGTGATATTATTTGGGATTATCATGAAAATGAGCGCACATACACACACTAAAAATTATATCTGGACTACAAGAAGTCAAATAAAGAATACTTCAAGTCATTCCTTTATAATTTCTTTGATCAATAGATTTACCATCTTCACCATGATCTAACCTAAATTTAGTACTCATTAGAATGTCACTTCTTTTGATGCTATCAAAGCCAAATCTTATTAAAATATATTTTTTGTTTTTACATTGATTTAAAATGATATCTTCATTATTTAAAAAATTCTGAAATCCAAGAAATAATTTATGTTCACCCATCAAAATCATTTCAAATTCACCATGAATCATTTTAGAAAAATCAATACATACTGAATTTCTTGAAGATCCAAAAATAATTTCATCTAAAAAAATTTGAACTACTAAAACATATTTTTAAATTCATTTTATAAAAATATTAGGATTAAAAATTCATTTTTAAGACCTTTTCTGATAAAAAAAGTACCTAGTATATCATACAAAGATCTTGGATGCTGTTTTAAACTATATAAATATTTTGTTAATTTGAAAACATGATTTTGAAAATGATCGTTTGTAAAACTAGGGGTTTTTAAAAAAAACATCCTCAACTATATACGCATTTAGGAATGCACTTTTAACATTCATTTGATAATGTTTGAAATTAATATTGGAAGAATAAGAAATAAATATTATGATGGCCTCAAGTATGCCAAAAGGTGAAAAAGTTTCTTTATATTCTATGCCTTATTCTAGACTATAAACATGGGTAACAAATCTGGATTTATTTTTAACAATATTACCATATTTATCTACTTTATTCCTAAACACACACTTAGTGCCTATGAACATGGTTTATTTGAGTCTATCAACAATTTACCAAACATTAATTCATTCAAAGTGATTATGTACTTATGGAATATCCATCTCCTAAAATACCTCTTTAATTGCATCATTGATGTTTTTATGTTCAAGAAGTTACAAGAAAGCTTGATGTTTAAGATAATTTCTATGATAATCTCTAGTTTTTTCCCGTTATCTATGTATCCAACAAACAAATATAATGGATAGTTCTTGATGGTTCATGTTGGTCTAGAAAAGAAAGGTCTAGTAATTTTAGATTCATCAATAGGTTCGGGTCACCATGTTCAGATTCTGAAGAATCTTCAGAACATGATGATTTAACATATGGTTGATAAGACGATTAGATGATTTTGAATTAATGTATTGGTTTGATATATCATCTTTACAATTTTCTGGTGAGGTATTAAGTTCACATGGATCTATTTCATCAAATATGATATGCACATATTGTTCCACACACTTAGATATTTTATTAAAGACTCTATTGGCCTTACTAGAGGTTGAGTTACTTGAAATATTCCTTCATCACTCTTGGAAGATAATTAGTCTAGATTGTTCTTTGTCTTACAGATATATACATTGCAGCCAAAAACTATGATGTAACTAACTTTGGATTTTTTATTGTTCCACTACTCATAAGGAGTCTTCTTTAGGATACGTCTAATGGAGACTATTAATTATGTAGGGAGCTGTATTCATAGCCTCATCCCAAAAGTAAATAGGTAGATCATATGCATTAAGCATTGTTTGAGCTATCTCATGAAGGGTTCTATTTATTCTTTCCACAACTCTATTCTGTTGTGGTTTCCTATGGGTAGAGAAGTAATGAATATATCCATTGTGTGATAAATATGATATAGAGTCTTGATTTTAAATCTCACGTCCATGATCACCTCTTAAAGATTTTATTCTAAGTCCACCAAGATTTTCCACTATTTTAGCATACTTGGTCAAGTAAGTACATGCTTCAATTTATTGAGCTAATAAATAAGTTCATGTATACCTAGAATATTCATCTACAAGAACATAGAAATAGTGCTTCCCATATTTCTAGACACTCAAGATGGTCCAAACAAGTCTATGTGAACCAAATCTAATGGTTGAGGAGATCAATCTTCATTATTTGATTTGAAAGATATCTTGTGATGTTTACCTTTTTGAAAAAGAATTACAGAATTTTTCATTTGAAAACACATGTTTGAGTATTTCCTTGACTAGTCCTTTTATAGTAATATCCCAAAGAGAGTGTACATCACAATGTCATAATCTCATATTCCAAAGCCAATACTCTTTTTGAAATGCACTTAAACAAGAAAATTTTTGAGAAACTAAAGAATATAAGTTAACAGAATATACATTTTTATATATAAAAGCATTGACTACTAATTAATTTTTATAGTTAAAAACATTGAAAGAATTATTTTTAAATTTACCATGAAATCCACCATCACATAATTTTGAAATACTAAGCCTATTATATTTCAATCCATCAACAAAAAGTACTTTAGATGTAAAAATTGAATTAGAGTTACGAATCTCGCATAAGCCAAATATTCTTCCATTAGCATTGTCACCAAAGGTGACATATCTACCATCAAGATTGATTAGGTTCTTGAAGATTGAATTATCGTCTTTCATGTGTCTTGATCATCCACTGTCCAAGTACCACTGACTCTTACCAAATATCTGCAGATAGAATTCCTACAGAATAATCAAACAAAATTTTTTTTTTGTACCTCGACTGGTTTCGGTCCAATGAAATTAGTAATCAATGCTTTAGGTACCCACATTTGGTTCATGGTATTTCAGTTAGAATTGTATAAGATATTTTAGGAATAGACACAATTTGATCCAAAACAACTTGAGGTAATAAAATATTTTCCATAACTTGAACTAGCAAGAGAATTTAGATTTTTAGGTAGAATAATAGTTTTTCCACATTTAGTTGCAAAATTTGTTTTAGATTGGTTTCTCTATGTATCCTAATACCCAATACTTGAATTATACATAGGAGCTATCTTTTTACCATGAATTTGATTAAATGTATTTTCACATTGGTAAACATTTCTATATCCTTCTTCAATATCTCATTAGGAATTTTTAATTCATTGTTTTTTTGAGCAGTTGAGCATTCTTTTCCTTTATAGTAGTAATATCTGACTAAATATTTCCAATAAGATCATACTATTTTTTAAGGATTTATATTTATCTTTCATTTCATTGCAAGTCTCTTCATCCATGTTACAATATTCAAATAGTTCATCACTTCTCATATTTCCAGAATCACATTAATTTGTAAAATAATAGGAATTGTGTACTAGAGAATCTATGGTAACCTCAGATGTGTTTTTCATAAAAAACATATTTTCCATGTCATATTTTTCATCATGAGATGATCCTGATTCATGGGAACTATCCCCAGAGGAACTCTTGGTGGCTTTCATAGCTTTCCTATACATCTTGTATTTATTTTAATACTTATTTTTATATTTTAATTTTGGATAGTCATTTTTGACATGTCCTATCCTCTTACACTAATAGCAGACAATCTCCTTTGATTTTTCATATCTTTTCTAGTTCTTTATCCAATTTCCCTTGATATCATATCGTTGTTTATAATTAGGTTTCATGAATAAATTCTTCTTTATATAAAATTTCTTTAATATTATGACTAGATGATCCAACTATCCATCACTATCTCATGTTGATTCATCATTATTGGAGCTTTCAACAGAGTGTAGAACCTTATATTCTTCTTTATTCTTATAGATATTAGTCTTGAAGGATTCAGATTTTCTATTAGGTTTATCCTCTTCTTCATTGTTGACTTTCATCTCTTCTTCATACATCATTAGTTTTCCAATGAGTTATTTTACAGGGAGTTTGGTGATGCCACATGATTCTATAATAGAGACAGAATTTCCTCTCAATTTATTTGGTACATATTTGAGAATCCACAGAATTTTTTCATTGGCATTAACATCTCTTCCTAGAGAGATCATACTGTTCACTATTTCATTAAACCTGAGATACATATCAGAAATAGGACTGAAAGACTTCATTTTAAAGTTATCATATTTAATATCAAATGTGTGAAGTCTCATTTAATAACTCTACAAGTTCCTTCATGTGAAACAGATAAAGTATCCCAAATTTCCTGGGCTGTTTTACATATAGAAATTCTATTGAATTCCCCATATCTTGAAGAACTGTATAAGGAATTCATAGATTTGTAATTATTGTTATCAGATGTCTTAGATGGGTCATCCCATGTAGTTCTAGATATAGGGGGAATTTTATATTCATCTACAATTTAATAACATATTTCAAAACTCATACTATATAATTACATTTTATTTTAAATTTTCCATTCCACATAAATGGTTTCATTAATGAATGGTGGTCTGTTGGTAGAAGCACCTTCCATCCTATTTTCCATACTTAGAGAATAAGGTATAGAATTATTTTTAAAGAACTAAAACATTATAACTAACAAAAATTATGATATCTTTAAAACCCAAATAAAATAACTGTTGAAAAAGTTTTGAAAATAGAGAAATCCAAACCTTTGATTCCAAATGTTGGTCGGAGTATGACACTCAAGAGGGGGGTAATTTTAGTTCCATTAAAAATTTCTGTTAAGTATTATAATTTAAATATCCCCAAATTTAATGTTCAATAGACCAGTTAGCCAATAGTGAATTTATAAGAGCTTGATTATTCAATTAATATCTCAAATGATTGATTAGTTATCAATTGTATCAATTTGATAGTTAATAAAATATTTGAAACTAATATAAATAGTAAATACTATTATAAAAAATTTATAAGACAAACTATTAGAGTTCAGTTTAGTTTTATGAAATAAGTGATAAAACTGAGTAAAACTAAAAGTAAATACATAACAAAAATAAACAAGAGGTTCAGTCTCAAGTCATGACTTAGTCCTATCCATATGGTGGTCACCTTCTACCAATAAGTTTAAATTAATAAATAGAATAATCCACACATTGGATTGGTGTTTACAACAACACACATTCTTTCCACATCATAGTTCCTCTACCACTATTCATTGTGGGTACAAACTACCTATTCACTTGACCTCTTCCACAGTTATATGAGTGAAAACATGATTAAAAATTATTTTTAAGTTAAGATATCAATAATCCTCCATTTAGGTGCTTGAGATAGAGTGTATTTTACAAACATATACACACTGATCAATATATAATAAAATGATAAATAACAGAGAAATAATTATTGGAAAGGGTTTAGGATGCTCTGAGTATTATGAAGATCATCTCTAGTCTCTTTAATGTGTTTGAATAGATGTTGGAGTCCACTTCTTGAAATAGAAACTAGAATAAAGGGTCGTGAAGCACTAGGTTTTTCCATCTTGGTGAATGATATGTTCCTCTCCTTCAGTTTGGTTGAATGCCGTAAGGATGAAAACAACTTGATCCACACCATCTTCTTGGTTCACAACAACAAATAGTTCCTCTATTATATTTCTCTTCTTATCATGTGTCTATGCATATGCATTATCTCATCGCTTTTCTATGTTTCTCTTCATGCTGTAGTTCACATGTTTTTCCACTTTTTAAGCTTTCTTGGCTGAAAATGTACATGTAGGGGTACCTAATACATCATAATGTCTGATATAAAGTCTGTATATAGACATTAATTAAGTTAGAGTCCTTAAATAACAAAAATATGACAGTTATAAAATTATTGTGATTAAAATATATTTAAACAGTCTGTCGGTAGGTGGTGTATTAGTGACATACTTGAATGGTGAGTCCTTCCTTCTGTCATTGAGATAGTTGATCTAACGGTGACTCATTTCAATGTTGAATCCTTCCAATGGTGATTCCATCCAATGGTTGCTCATTCCAACTATGAGTCCTTCCAAAGGTTACTCCATTCAATGGTGTGTCCTTCCAATACTGAATCCTTCCAATGGTGATGCAACCCATCAATATGTCACTCTTTCAGTCTTTCCATCTGTCAGTGACACATTATATCGGTGAATAATTTTAACTATCTATGATTCCATGCATCGGTAGCACCATGAATCAATATTGGTGACTCGTCTATGTCAGTAGGTCACTTGGACTAATGGTTGGTCATCTTCATTGGTGAGTCATATGCATCGGTGGGTCATTTGCATCAGTCACTCAGTTCTTTTGTCGATGTCATTTTCAAACACATAGAACATATGACTATTTTAACTATCCTTAAACATAGAAACATTTAGAATGTATTGATACTTTTCATGATTATGGATAACTATAATTTACTAAAATTTAATATGATTAATAATATTGTCAATAATAAATTCACATGATTTGTGATTATTAAAACCATATTGGGTATCCAAACAACCTATTGGCCAACAAAACTAACAATTTTCAAGATGAGGAAATTCTTATTCTAAATTAAATATATATTTTATGTGAAAAAGATCATATTTGAATGTTTATGATATTCCTTCTGAATGTTTCTCCAATTATATTCATTATACATGATGATTATTTAATTTTTTATTATGGTGTTCCTTTTGAATACAATGAAAAATAAATCATTGGGAACATGCCTAAAAATCATATGTTGTGATCAAAACATTCATGGATAACATATCTGGTGTTGCAGGTTAATCATAAATCTACTACTTGTTAAATTGTTTCAGGTCTTTAGGATTTCAATTTATTGGTTCTATATTACTGAATTTTATCATTCTTTAATATCAAATGTGGGTAGGATATTACATTTTTATGTACATAATTTGGAGAATAGATTACATGATAGTGTGTGGTTGGATCACTACCAACATCCCATATGCTTCAAACATGTGGAGTGATTCAAATCACACATATTAAAATCCTCACTATCAATGTATTTGATTTAGATATGGGAAATGTAAGCATCTTAGCAAATTATTAGATAGTATCTCAATTAGTGTTAGAAAGTTGTCACTCACATAATATGTTTTACAGGTATCATCATTAGGTCATCAATGATATTCAATATCATCAATCACACAATAAATATTATCACCAAAAAGCAACATAAAAAATCAATAATCAAGGTAAAAATACATTAAAATATTCAAAAATATTGAAATTAATTTAAAAAACCCTATTCAAATGTTTACACATATTTATCCAAATATACATCAATACATAAAAAATGTTAATTTCGCCCATATTTCTAAATTTTGAACATATATATATATTTAGTCATCCAATAAAATTTAGAAAACAAATTTCTTTTACCACATCTCATCCATTATAGAAAATGATGAGAATAGAATTAAGATAGCTTTAACTATGTGAATAATCAATTGTGTATAAGAATTTGGTCTATGAACTCAAATTTATAATCCTATTTAATTAAATAAGATTTCTAGTAGACTCATGTAATTTCATACTTTATGAAGTGAATATCCATTGTATTTAGGCCACTGTTTCTCTTACAATAACCACCAAATTGAATAAGTTATTTCTAAACATCCTTATGAAATAATAATCAATCTAGACCTCATTACATGATGTGTTAATATATCGAATAAGTTTAATAATAGTCATTAGAATTTTTGTTGAATTATATAACATATGATTGTAATATTAATATTGTTTTGTAGTTTCAAGAACAATGACAGGATACAAATCCTAACATGGCGAGCCCCATGGTGTCATCGATTAAGCTTCAATGCATATTTTCTACATAAAGAAATTGATATGTGATAAATGCATAAATATATAATTTTTAAAGGATTTTATAAAAGATTAACCAATTTTACAGTCAAATATTGACTTATTTTAATGTTGGGATACAAGATAACGATGTATAAATATCTATATAATAAAAATTATGCAACTCAAAATATTTGATTCACATTTAAAGCACATAATAATTGAAGAAAATATATTACCATAAGAAAATATCAATATCAAAAGATCACTTATATCAATATAATGAAAAGTCCCAAAAATCCTGATCAATATTTAACCTAAATATCCACATCTCCTTAGAATGATCCGGCTATTTAAAAAAAATTATATCTCTAATATCACATATCCCAGATATACATATGAATTTGAAAAATAATAATGTATATGAGACTTTTTATAATGAAAGAAAATTATTTTAACCACTAGAGAGGTTCATGAAGTGATATTTCAAAGTAATAATCGGAGTAAAAACATTTTTAAGAGTTTATAAGTAAAGTGAATTGAGTTGCGGATAATAGTATTTGTAAAAAAAATTGATAAATTATTTTTTACAATTAGAGCGATGATTTTGGGAAACTAGTTACAATAAAATAAATTTAAAATGACTTACACATGATATTGGTTTGAAATATAAATCATTTACCTTTTTTAGTTTTAAATCAAGGATTGTGAAACTCATTTTATAATATTTATTATAAAAACTAATCATTTATTCGTAAAAAAATATCTAAAAATGTTAAATTCCACATAGAATGTGGTTAAAATCTAATATATTTAATAATCTATTTAAAAATAGAATTTACTCATTTTAATTAAATTTTTATTAGGATCCAACTTAGGGACACGATAATATAATTTTTTAAAAATAACAATATTTGTAAAAATTGTAGATTAATTGACCATCCATTAACAATGTATTCCCCCCAGGTTCCTTACAATTTCATTTATATTTAATTGTGGAGAGTGGGTATTTCCCTTGTTTCCTAGCAATGTGATAAGTGTTTCTAGGATGAAGAGTGAGTATTCCATTGGTTTCATTTTTATTGTGATATATGTTACTAAGTCTAGGAGTCGACATTCCTCTATGTGTCACATGACTCGATTTTTTTTTCAGAGTGGATAGTGAGTAGGTCTCGGGTGCTTGATATTCTGATATATGTTTTTAAGATGGATAGTGTAAATTCCACTAGGTTAATAGGGATGTGACATATATTTCTAGGGTAGGTAGAGAGTATACTTCTAGGTTCCTGATGATGTGATATATGTATTTAGTTTCTAGGAGTGATTATACCCTTAGGAGCCTAACGATTTGATATATTAATCCCTTTATGGGGCATTATTCCCCTAAGATGGTATGATTTATGATTCATGGGTGGGATAAAATCCAATGTTATGACATGTAGATTATTGGTTTTAATATGGTATATCATCCCTCTCACGAGAACATATCATGCATAGAGGCATCCATGACTGGATAAAGTACGAATGGTCAACCTCGTGTGTCACCTTAAACCCCAAGGAAATTATTTTATTATTCTTATGTATTGGATTATTATTTTTAGTCATATAAAATGTGTATACGAGACATTTACTTGCAATATTATGGATACCATTGGTTGTGTCCTTCTATGTTTTACTCACACCTTACTCAGGTGGCCCTGGATCATTGGTTCTCAAGTAGACCTTTTATCATAGATAAAGGAAGGGAATAGGCCTAGTGGTGTATTTTCAAGATGTATGGATTCTATAGAGTTGATATATTTTTTTCTATGAAGGATGTAAAGACTATATAGATTTATTTTCTGGTGTTTAATTTTTTTGTGTTTCTGACCTAGTGGGAGAACAACTGTTTCATGTTTAATAAAAGTTATCATTTATTATAACATGATTCTGTTAATTTTTTATGTGTACACTAATTATAGTTTTGGACTTTTATTTTATTTTATTATTATTAGTGGTTATGATATTTAGGTAATAGTCTCCCCATTTTATTATTATGCCCATTATAGAATGTCAATGGTTTCTGGTATATAGGGAATAATTCAAGGGGTCACATAATGAATCGTGATGGGATATTGGCAGTCATCTCAAACATGGGTTTTAGAAAGTTGAATAATAGAATTTTTTATATTCGTGGTATTTGATGATTTCATATATATGGAATAGGAATCCTTCAAAGCATAATAGACCTTAAATTGATGGGTTATAAACAAACTCATATCAGAAATTATAGGTTAATATGGTTTAATGATTTTTGTTCTAGGATTTTCCAATTAAAGTTAATATATTGATTCATGTATGATGAGATTATGTTACATCATAATTTTTTTGAATATTAGTCTACAACGGAAAGATTCATTTTCATTCAGGATATTTAGTACATTAGATTAACATGACAAGTGTGTTATTTTGTGTACTTGGTTTTGTTGAAGATATAAGTCTGGTCATTTAAGGTGTAAATAAAAAAATATATAGTGTTTTTCTATATATCCTTTTGGTAGAATTACACTAAGCTATATTTTAAGGTTTTTTGATGATAGTTCACATTGATCTTGTAGTGGGAGGTACTCTGATTATGATTATATAGTCACTCATTGGATTTATATAAAAAATTAATAGGTTATTCCTTGCATTTAATTCCCTAATCTGGGTTAGGCTTTTCAGATATGTGGATTGGAGTGGGAGTATGTTTCCCTAGGGTTGGGTATACCATTATAGGGCTATGAAATTCATTTTATAACCCTTGGTTCTAATACATAGGGATTATGCAGTTCTCTTCGTATATAGATTAGTTTTTTGAGGGTAGGACTAGTCCTATTCCTAGACCAATTTATTTCAATATGGTTTGTAAGGGGCGACTTAATTATTATCTTTAATGTATGAGTATTGGATGGTTAGTGCACATGTTGATTCTCTATGGTTTTGGAATTATTTCCATGTGGCAGGTGGTTGTGCGGTTATACTCAAAATGAGTGATATGATTTTGGTATTGGGAATAGATAACCAAAGGTTCATTAGGATAGATGATATTGACATGAAGATAGGCATGTTCATATTTTTACGAACATTAGCATAGGATTTAGGGAATGTGGCCCATGGGTGCATGACCCTAGTTGTATGAACATGTGATACTAGAGAATTTACACTTTTTTTTTCATATGTGGTTGAGTATGGTGATGTATAAGAACAAATGATAGGTTTCTTGGAGGATTAATCTATCTTGAGGAGGGCAGTTGTGGTCAACAAGTATTTTCAAAGAAAATACATGATGTATGGAGGTAGATACAAACTAGTCATGATCGATGTCTATTTGGTTTATATATCAATGTAAATGGCTATGTCTTAGTCCATTGAATATTTATTGGGTTTTGAGCGAACTAGAGTTGTGTAATATTGATGGTGTGGTTTCAATCCTTAGTCATTATAAGTTGTGTGGTCCATGGGACTTCAGGAGAATGGGGAATGATCCCACATTGATTACAGTGAGAAGTGAGATATGAAATATTAGGTTTGTTTGAGGATCAAGATATGATGGGATCATTGAGAATCCTATGATAAGTGAAGCTCATGGTTTTGATGAATATTATTGTTGTAACTATGATAATAGGTGACATAAGTGATGGATCAAAGTATCGTGGTATGGTTTATCTTGGTTTGGTCCCTGGAATAAATTTTTGGAATTTTTGGGGATGAATATGCATTGATTGGGATGATACACTCTTATATGATTTTGGGATAAAATTATGTTAGTGATTGAGGAGAAGTATAATGAATATCATATGGTTAGGAGTGTACTATTGGATATAGGGGGTGTGACCCTTTTTGTTGGTGGTTTCAAATATGTTGACATAATATTCCTAGATAGCCAAGAACATGTGGTCATTTATGTTTTTTGTCCCTCGTGTGTTAGTTGGCCAAACATGTCCATTAATTACATTTATTAATAGATGGTGTGTGATCCATGGATATTATGTGTTTTATTTTGGTGGAGTGGTGATTAGAATGCTACTATATTTTGAGGCATGAAAGCAGTCATGAATTTACATCCCTTACATTAGAAGGGTCATGGGTGTAGTGAGACCAATGGGTGGATGGTTGATATTATGTTAGAATTATAGAGAGAAATAAATCTATTTTTCTTAAATCCCTTGGTAAACACCCTAATTGAGATTTTTTATGGTATTAGATGTATTCTATCTGTTTAAAAGAGGATCGAGATAGAGATTATGTGATATAAGAGTGATTCAGATCGGAGTTAGTTCTCATAGAGAGTGTATGGTGAATGATGTGGTTATTGAGTATCTATACATGGAATTATTCTAAGTACGGGTTCATACATAGATATGTGTTCTTGGATGACTCATAAAAAAAATTAACATAATAAAATGATCTGAAATAAAATAAATATATATATGGTTATGAATTAATTAATTAATGGATTTCATTTTATTATCTAGGATGATAAGGTCAACTGTAGAACAAATTCGAACAAAATGTAAGGTTTTTCTTCCCAAAACTCCATTTTATTTCAGTTGATGCTTCCCTCATTTATACAGAAATTTAATTCTGTATTATTTTTATATACATTTTCTAAATTCTGTGAGTACATTCCAAACTCATGTTTCTAGATCAGTTTTATAGTGAAACTACTTTTCCTACATTACTTTTGTATCATTTTAATGATAAACAACATAAAAACATTACACAAAGAGGATCCAAAGGTTTAGTGTCTTGAAATAACAATGAACATACATAAAATTTAAACCATAAATCATAAAACATTATTTAATTCATTTTTCACAAGCCTCTTGTCATCCCTTGTGTACGCTTTAGTACATGCAGTCACCTGATGATATACATCAAAAATGGGTGAGCTAAAATCCAAATAAAATGAAAGATAATAACATGCAACAATGTAACATGGGGTGATCATTATCATAACATTAATTATATAATGTCATGGAATGTGGAAATGCATAAAAATGAAAAATAATGTCTTAGTGGTTAACTACCACACATAGTTGTGAACAATGTTGGCACCATGTTCACAAATCATTTCACTTTAACTCATGAGATTTATCACTTTACCCAATGTGTTGAAGCGCTATATAATTCTAGGTATATCTATCACATTCAAACATTCATATTGTGATATATAATTTTGAGAACACCTGTCACATCATAACATTTACATTATCATGCATTCCACAAAGAAAATTTGTCAAAGTTGAACAAAAAATAACCCATGTAATGAAATTGGTTTCACATCATAAATAATATGTTCATAAAAATTTTGGTCCCAAAATAATGTGGGATTATTATTATTTACATAGAACCATTAACGTTGAGTGAATAGTAAAACAAACCTTGAGAAGTAAAATGGTGTGTTTATTTGAAAAAAGTGTTCATTTGGAAAACATTTAATTTTTTATGAAATCAATTTGAGAAAATTTATTTCCCAAAAATCTAATATAATGGTTAATAATTTATTTTAAATAATATCCATACTTAAAATATGTTGAAGATGGAAAACCAAAAGAAAGAGAGTTGGGATAGAGATTTTTTTCCATTACCTTATGTCCAAACGGTTTCTCACATTAATGTACTATATAATGAAATTATATTCATTATTTAATAACGAAATATCCAAAAATACATAAATTTGATTCATTATGGTTTTACTAAGTTCTTTTATGGATCTTTGGATGATTTATACAGCTTAAATTCATTGTTTGGGAGTGTTACCTTTCATAGATTTTATGAACAATTCCCTTGTATTCATGAATGAATTTTCGTTTGAAATGTGGTTAAACATACAGAATTGTTAATATATATTATTCGTCAAATTAAAAATATATAAATAATCTTATATTTTTTATTTTTTATTTTCCATGAGGATGAATCATGAGATAAAATTTTAATGATAAACGCTTGAATAAAGTTGGGGGTTTTACTCACAATGAACATGTTTTGTATTATTAATATATATCATGATAGTATAAGGATTATAGATAATCACATAAGGTAGAATAAATATATTACGATCTAGTTCAACCATTAAAATGGTTTCATGACCAGTCTCTAATATGGTAATGCAAATTGAAAACTCACCGTCCTTGAATGTGTTAAATTAACACATATTGAACTATGTTTTCATGTATAGTATAAAAGGAGAGGGAAGGTGGGATTATTATGAACTATCCCATTAGAATAATATAATTCCATTAAATAATTGCTAGTGGAGTTATCAAAGAATTTTTTTTTGACTGTAGGTGAGTAATGAAAAAGAAAATAAAGGTACATGGAAGAAAATAAAATAATCGTTAAGAGGAATTTACCTCTTTAGTTTATCTCCTTTGAGATCCTCTTTAGAAGAGAGGATTTGGTATTTTATGAGACCAAGGTCTTATGGACGTGGGGAATGATCTTGGGGGGATATTTAGAATTATTTTTCTTAAGGCATGAAGCTTGACCGGTGTTAAGAAATGAGGGTGTGAGGGGTGGTATTTATAGTGGAGGGTAGGAGGGTTTTCTTAAGATTATATTCATTAATTTATTATTTTCTAAAATAAAAGAAATGGTGATGATTATTGTGAATAATAATAGTAATAAGTTTATGTGGGTTCCATATTTGGGTGGTTAAATCACTCATGATATTAGGAATAGTGGATTTAAATTACAATGCATTTATATGGTAAATTATTGAAATTTACTATTGACAAAAAAATTCATGTATTTCAGAAAATTCACAAAATTTCTCCATTACCATTTTTTGATGTGTAGAATCAAAAAATGAACTCTATTTTTAAAAAATAATTCCCTAAATATAAACAATTTTTTAATTGAAATCATAATTTACTCCTAAAATACAGATTTTAAAATTAAAACTGATTTTATAATGCTTTCAAAAATTACATAAGGTGTTATAAATTTATCTTCAAACCAGAAGACATAAATTTTTATTTTTTTAAATCATTTTAGGAATTTATATTTTCTTTTAAATTATTTGTTTAATTATAATTAATTATTTATGACTTACAAAAATACTAATACTTATACTATGGTCATATTGTCACTTATAAGATGCCTATATTTTATTTATACATTAATAGATGAGGTTATTATTATTATAGAATATTTACTATTTATAAAGGTCATATAAGTATTAATACGAGTAGGTTACTATTCACCAAAAATTAATTTTCTCTTGTCAGGCTCCAAACATCTTACTGATCACAACTAAGTGTGTCAAATTTTCGAAATCCATAACATAAAAGTGGAATATTTATGTTTAAAGGTCATATAGTAGTTCATTTAAGCATGATGCATCATTGTGTTTTTTTCTAATGTGATTTTATCAGATAAATATATTACTACAAGAGGGGTAAAATTGAATTCATAATGGTTTGGGTCGTTACATTCTTCCCCATTTTGAAATTTAACCCTCAAAATTCCATTTTACATAAACAGGTGAGGGTAAATCTCTGTCATCGCATCATCTGTTTCCCATGTTTCTTCTTTATACTTATGGTTCCTCCTAAAAAAATTGACAAGGTGGGTTGTCTCGTTGCGTAGAACATTATCTCCCCAGTGGAGAATCTTTACTGGCTACTAATCAAAAGAGATTTCATATTCCAGTGATACCACCTTTTAGTTCAGTAAACATGAGGGATCTGGTATGTACATCCATAGGAGTGATATGTGAAACACATCCTAAACATGAGCCATATTTGTTGGAAGAGAATGATGATAGGCCACGACTCCTATGTAGTCAAGTATCTCAGAGGGTCTAATGTACCTAGGGTTTAGCTTCCCTTTACAAACCACATGACTCTCTTCAATAGTGGTATTTGAAGGAAGATTTTATCTCCAACATCGAACAATAAGTCCCTTTAATGGTGGTAAACAAAACTTGTTTGATGAAAATGAGAATCTTTGAGAGGATTCCGGATGAATTTATCCTTCTTTGTTATCTCTTTCACATGATCATGTCCAAGTAGCTATATTTCTCTAACATTATCCCAATTGGTTGGAGTTCTACATCTCATTCTGTAGAGATCTTCAAATGGAGCCATCTAAATACTCGAGTGTAAGATATTTTTGTATGAGAACTCAACCAATGAGAGATGCTTCTACCATCCACATTTTAATTCTATATACCTGTCGCTTAGAATATCTTCAACTGTCTGGATAGTCCTTTCAAATTATCCATCATTTCGGGGGAGAAAGGTTGTGTTGAAATTTAATTCAATACCCAAGGCATGTTGGAGACTCCTCTATACATTAGATGTGAACCTCTTATCATGATCATAGACAATCAAGAGTGGAACCCCATGCATTCTAACCACATCCTTCAAATATATCTTTGCGAGTTTTTTAAGTGAGGGATCTTCATGAATAACTATACCGTGGGCAGTCTTGGTGAGCCCATCAACCACAACTCATATCATAAAATTTCCCATGGAAGACTTCGGGAGACCATTGACAAAGTCCATAGTGACATTATCACATTTCCACATATGTATAGGCAATGGTTGAATTACCCCTTTGGATGTATCTGGCTCTTCCTTGACTTATCGACATATCATGCACCTTGATATATATATTCAGCAATCTCTTACTTCATGTTGTCCAAGCTGATGTTTTCTTGATGATCAAATTAAATCATGGTGCTACCAGTATGGATATAGAAAGGTTAGTTATTTGCATTATCAAATATCTCGTTCATTATCCCAGGTGATTAAGGCCTAACAAGCCACATTCCAACCTAATCACACCATCATCATCGATATGGAACTCTAGAAGCTTTTGTTCCATTATTGCATTCACCTTCTTTTGTAGCTCCAGATCATCCAATTATTCTTCCTTAATCTTATCTTAGATTGATGGTTGCGACATTATTTGGTAATGTAAGGATTTATTAACTGTAGTATTGATTTTCCAATCCATCCTTTTCATATACACAATGGTAGGGTATTTCTCAATCTGAAACATGGATAGAGTAGTACATTTAATTCTACATATAGATTCAGCTACCTTGTCCACCTTTCAGGATGGTAGTTAATAAAGCAATCCTAATCTTTGTTTATATATAACCATATCCTTTGGCGCATGTTGAGAACCTTTGGTGTGAATATATACCTTAGACTCTTGTGATCAGTATATATGTCACACCTCTCACAACAGATGTAGTGACACCATATTTTCAAAGAAATAATCACAGCTGATAGCTCTAGATCATGGGTTGGGTAGTTCTACTCGTGGATATTAAATTCCATGAGGCATAAGCTATCACATTATCATTTGGAATGAGTACAGAACTCAATCATTTCATTGAAGAATCACAGTATATCAAAAAACATTCTCTGCTCATTGGTAATGTGAGTACAGGTGTAGTGATCAGCCTTCTCGTTTTCTCCATGAGTCTTCCCTGATAATCTTCTATCCAGAAATAATTTACCCCATTACATGTTAACTTAGTTATAGGGCTTGAAAATCATGCTAATGTTATCACAAAACGTTATTAGTACCCCACGAATCCAAAAAAACTATGGATTTCTATTACACTAGAGGGTCTGATCCATTCCCCAATCGCCATTGTTTTTTAAGGGTCCACTCCCTCACTTGTGATCACATGTCCCAACAATGTGTCATGCTTTGTCAAAAATCCACAGTTACTGAACTTAGAATAGAACATACCCTTTATCAATGTTTCCAATAAAAGTTTTATATGCTCTTCATGTTCCTCCTTGCTCTTAGAGTAGATCAGAATATCATCGATAGACACTACCACAAATTTGTTGAGGTAATATCTAAATACTATATTCAACAAATCCATTGAGACATTAGGGGAATTACTAAGTCCTAATGGAGTCACTAGAAACTCATAGTTCCCATACATTGTATGGAAGACAGTCTTTAGAATAAATTACTTCTTCACCATTAGTTGATGATATGACGAATAGAGGTCCTCCTTTGTTAAGTATTGACCACCTCATAGCTGATCAAATAAGTTTTCAATCCTTATTAGAGGATTCTTGTTCTTTATAGTGACCTTGTTGACTTCCTGATAATCGATACACAACTTCATTGATCTATCCTTATTCTTCGCAAATAACACAGGCGCACCTCAAGGTGATTCCCTTGGTCATATGAACCATTTGTCCAAATTCTCTTGCAGCTTCTTCTTTAACACCTCCATTGCGATAGGATCCATCCTATATGGACACTTTGAGATATGATAATCTACGGGTATGTATTCTATGATTTACTAAACCTCACGATCTAGGATAAGTCTCAGTAAATCATTGGGAAATACAACAATGTATTCCCTCACGATGGGAATTTCCTCTAGTTTGACACTATCCTTTGACTCAACCATTTGAGAGAGGTATACCTCTTTATAGGGATCAACACCCACACTGTTGAAAGATTTTTCAATGGAAATTCATGATATAACGTGATTTTATATAGGGTCATTGGATGGTTTGGAATATAAAAGATATTTCCTTTTCTTGACAGTCGATATGTTCTCTATACAAGGGCAGAAAATCCATTCCCAATATAGCATTGAATTTCACCAAGGGAGTAGCATGATATTCATTGTAAAATCTTCCCACATACTCTAATAGGAGAATATTCCAACACTAGGGTTTCAATTATTTCACCACTATGTGTTTTTACATATTTTTATACATAAATGTTTTGTGGCTAAGATTCTATAGTTCTATCAAACTTGAACTATATAAAGGAATGTGTAGAACCATAATTAAATAAGACTTTTTACATTATTTAGTAAATAGAAGGCATACCATGTATGAATTCATTTTTATTCTCAACATCTATAGTAGTTATGGCATAATACTTAAGTTTCTTCATCGGATTTGGTAGAAGTTTCCACTAATTACTCTTGAGGGATTTTGGTTTAGTGCACTATCTTACTTAGTTCCCTTACTCCCTACAGTTGTAGCATTGGGCCATGTGTGGTGCTTTTATTTCATCCACCACATTCTAATGCCTTATCATGTCTTTTTGACATTCTAGTGCTTGGTGGCCTTCTCTACCACACTTGAAACATTTTCCCATCCCTTTGGGGAAATTACCATAATGCTTCTTCCAACATATTTTGCATGTGGGTAGTTGAGTGTTCTTCCCTCCGTTATTATCAGATCATCCAGCTCGAAACTCCACCTTTTTTCTCTTATCATCATATCCATTAGACTAATTTAAAAACTCCATATCATATTTGAGATCACATCGAAAAACTTCTTCATAACTCACAAACTCTCTAATTTCAGGATCCTTTCGAAGGTGTAGTTTGGACCAAATAAAGAATCTATCAACCTTTCTATCATTGTTGATAACAAAACCAAAAGTGTCCCTTATAAGACATGTGAAATTCACTTCATAAGTCATGACAAAATGTTCTTCCTTTTTCATTAGGTCCATTAATTATCTCTCCATATTTGTACGAAGCATTCTTAGGAAACACTTGTTTAGAAAAATTATCTTAAAGTCTACACATACCATCTTATCAATTTCACCAACAAGTTTGTGTTATTAATCAAAGTCCACCAATGATTGACCTCTATATATAGAAGATAAAAGGATAGAATAACCATATCAATCTTAAAATAGTGAAGAAAGGAAAATATCTTCTCCATGGAGTTGACCTACTCTTCCACAACTATTTGATCAGAAGATCCACTAAACATCAGTGTTCGTTTCCGTATAAAACACTTGATAGCTAGTTACTCCCTCTTATATGAACTATGATATTCCACATTATTCAGGTTATTATTCACAACCTGAGACAGCTAGGTATGCATTGAATTGATATTTTGAACTCCCCTCCTAATGCATTTGGTATGTGGTTCGGGCATTCGTTGCATTGTCCCTCACACGTGCTGTTGGCCTAGTTTCTCTTAGTTCCCACCATTTAAAAAAATAGAAAAGATCAAAAAAATACAGAAGTCAAGAGGTCATGAATAAATAAATTATTTATTTGTGAAGTTTACACTAAAATCATATCTTATGGGATCCATCTATTTAGAAAATCTTCTTGTGTATGTATTTGTAATTACTCTCATACAAGAGGTTTTCTCTATGGTTCACTAATCATTATTAATAAATTAACTAATCCTTTCAACTGATACCATCTATAAAGACCTTGATTTTCTTACAATAATTTTACATCATTATAATGATAAAAAATATAAACAAATTACACAATGGGGTTCCAAATGTTTAGTGTATTGGGAAAACTAGGATCATACATAACATTTAAAACATATATCATAAAAATTTATTTAATTCCTTCTTCTCTATCTTCTAATCTGCCCTTGTGTGCTCTTTAGTACATGTTTTCACCTTAGGATATACATCAAAAATGGGAGAGCTAAAATATTAGTAATAAAAATGATAAGAACATGAACCAATGTAACATGGGGTGAACATAATCATAACATCATTTATTTAATAGGATGGAATGTGGAAATACATAAAATGAGACATCACTTCTTAGTGGTTAACATCAAAAAATAGATGTGAACAAATATAGCCTCATGTTCATGGATTGTGTTACTTCAAATCATGAGATTAATCAATTTACCCAATGCACTATAGCACTTTATAATTTTTTGTGGACCCGTCACATTCAAACAATCATATTTCACTATGTAATTCCAGGTGCACGAGTCATATCATAACATTTACATTATCATGCATGCCACATAAGAAATACGTGAAACATAAAAATAAAATAACTTGTGAAAAGAAATATGTTTCACATCAGAAATAATACATTCAGAAACATTTGGTTCCAAAAATAAAGAGTGAATATCATTGTTGAAATAGATCCATTAACCTTGAGTGAGGAGTGAAACAATCTTTTAGAAGTAAAAAGGGTGCGTTTATTTAATGAAGATTTATTTTGGAAAACATTGTATTTTTCACAATATAAACTATAGAACATGTATATCCTATAAAATATAATATATTGATGAAAAAAATAATTTTTACGGAATATCCATATTGAAAATGGATTGAGGAGGGAATTCCCAAAGAAAGAGTGTTAGGTTTGAGAGTTTCCCCTTATCATGTGTCTGAATGATTTATTCCATTCAAAATCCTATATAATGACATTAGATTAATTAATTTAAAATTAAAAAGCCTTTATACAAGATATTTATTCATTATGGTTTTATTAAGTTCTTTTATAGACCTTTGGATGAGTTCCAGAGCATACATTCATTGTTTAGGAGTGTTAATTTTCTTTACTTTTATGAATTTTTCACCTGTATTTAGGATTGGATGTTCGTTTGAAATGTGTTTAAACATACAGAATTGTTAATATATATTAAAAGATACATTTTATATATATGAATGATCTTATAATTAATTTTTTATATTCCATTAAGATAATTCATTAGATAAAATTATAATGATAAATGCTAGGATTAATTTGGCAGTTTTGCTCACAATGACCTTGTTTTGTATTATTAAATTTTATCATGAGTGTATACTAATTTGAGAACATAAAAAAGATAAAATAATTATATTATGATCTGTTTAAACCATTAAAATAGATTCGTGACCATTACCAAAGATGGTAATGTAAATTGAAAACTCATCGTCCTTAAATGTGATAAATTAGCACATCTCGGGTGGTGTTAACATATATAGTATAAAAGGACAGGGAAGATGATATTATAATGAAATATCCAATTAGAATAATAGAATTGTATTACATGTATTTTACTGTAGTCAGGATACCATTGGGGTGAAATTTGGAGAGGAAATAAACCAAAATAAAAGGAACATGAAAGAATATTAAAGAATCCGTAAGAGGAATTTACCTTTTGAGTTTATCTCATTTCATAGCCTCATTATGGGAGGGGATTTTTAATTACGAAGAGAAAAAGGGCTAATTGAAGTGGTTATGGAGCTTAGGGGATACATGGGGAGAATTTTTTCAAGTCTATAAGCTTGATAGGTGTGAATAAATGATGGTGAGAGAGGTTGTAGTTATAGTGGAGGGGAGGAGGGTTTTCTTAATATTATATTTATTAATTAATTATTTCTCCACAAGACAAGAAATGGTGAGGATTATTGGGACTAAAAATAGTAATAAGTTCACATGAGTTTTAGATTTTGGTGCTTACATCAGTCGTGATGTTATGAATAGTGGATTTAATTTATAATGTATTTATATTGTAAATTAATTTATTTTACTATTCACTAAAAAAAGCATGTATTTTAGAAAAATCCCAAAAATTCACAGAAACCATTTTTTGACATGTAGAATCAAAAAATGAACTCCAATTTATAAAAATTAGTCTATAAATATAATAATTAAATTTTTATTTATAATCATAACTTACTAGAAAAATACCGATTTTAAAATTAAAACTGCATATATAATGCATTCAAAAAGTACTTATAGTCTTGTAAGATTATCTTAAAACTAGAAGACATAAAATTATTAATTTATGAAAAAATTTTAGGAAAATAAAATTTATTTTAAAATAATTATTCAATTACAACAAAATATTTATGACCTACAAAAAAACAAATACATTTACTATGGTCATGTTGTCTCTTATAAGATGCCTAAAATTTATTTATACATTCATGGGTGAGGTTACTATTATTTTTTACGATCTACTATTGATAAGGGTTATATAACTACTCATAAGGGTAGGTTACTATTAAATAAAAATTATGTTTTTCCTATGGGACTCCAAATATCTTACTGATCGCAACTATGTATGTGATAATTTTTACATTCAAAAGACAGAAGTGAGAAATTTATGTTTAATGGTCACATAGTTGTACATTTAAGAATGATGTATCATTGTGTTTTATAATGTGATTTTATATGATTATAATATTTCTACCCAAAGGAAAAAATTTAATTGATAATTTTTTTTATATGTTCATCATTGGTTTATAAGAAAACATGTTTTTCCTAGTTTGTTTTTAATTCCTCCCGATATGCAAGCCCAAATAAAGGGAACATCTTGCTTCATTACTCATTTTCAAGTACAATACTGAATTCTTTTCAATAGAAAATTATTTTTCTAAAATCACAAATTTTTTCTTTAAGAACTATATTTTTTCAATTCTGATTTTAAAAAATCAATTTTGAAAAATCAATATTATGTTTCCAAAAAAACTATTCATTGCAATGTAAAAGGGGCATTTCTCTCAGGAATTAAGCGATGATTGTATTTTCATCTATTTCACCACCTATATTGATTTTTTTGATATTGATATATTATTTATATTTAAATTAGGTTATTAAATGGATTATGTCATGTTTGACTATGGATGTGTTAACATGATATCATTCACCTTGCTACTCAGATTTGTTAGTGATTATGATTATAGATTGGGAAAGTTATTTACCATTCATAAGTTCATGTAGTTTATTTTTATCCCCATTCATATGATAAATGAATTGGACTTAGAAAGTGACTGGTGGGGCCCACTATAGCCACCTAAAGAATTAGTAGGTCCTAGAAGACATAACAAAATTAGGTTTTGGGTGAGGCCTTACCCTAGTATTTTCGGACGTCATATCCAAAGTCTTTAATATATGTTTCAAATGTCCTAAATTATGCATTACCTAATTATGATATTTGTAATTCATAGTCCATGTGATTAATTTAATAGTATAATATGCATGGGTATGTTTTATTATGATATTATTTAATCATCTTTTATACTTGTCATATTCTGCTCAAGTTTTATTTTAATTAAATATGTACAATTAGTTATTAAACATGCCTAATTACTTATGCTTCCACTATATTACTTACCCAAAATAAGAATATGATCTCACCCCTTCTTTATGTTTTATTTTCCCACAAGATTCAAATAATTATATTATGAATGACTTGTAGGAATAATGTAGGAGTTGTGGATGTTTCTAGTGAATTTTTTGTGTTGTTTTCCATTTTATGTTGTAATGTGTTGTTCATGTATGTAATCTAGCTTCCAAAAGTGCTAAAATGATCTGTACTTTTTAATACGAATTTTAATCATACCAATGTAATAAATAATGACACTGGCTCTAGGAAACCGGGGTCATGGTCTTTATATATACTTAGTTATATCAGTACATCGGGGATTCTCTCAAGGTTGTAATGTTACACTAAATGGATTACCCAAATAGAAATGTGGAATTACCAACCCTATTCATGAAAACATGTGAGGACTATCAGTTTTATCCACACTTTGCAAAATCATTATTAACATGTGGTAACTAACAAGTCTTTATCAGTAGACTCTACTAAAAGAGGGTGGCTATTGGATTTGTTTCCCTATTAAAACATATTTATACATTATATTACATGTATATTGAAAAAAGTGAATATTAATATAAATATCTCATTACATACTGATTTTCTTCTATATAAAACTAATGTAATAATATCCTTGATTATTTATCATATTGAACTGATGGTAGAAGATTTATACTATTATAAGAACCATAAATTTCAATAATGATATTATAAAACCTGTAATCATATATAATTATATTATATGGAATGTACTATGATGATTATTGGGTGAGAGTACTCGTATTGAGATGAGACTTTTTCTCATGAATTTCTCACTTGGTAATTTCTATGAAGTGAGATTATGTGAATAGATCAATAAGTAAAAATTCTATGTGTTTATTTTTCATTAGATATTTCTATTTATGAGCTTGTGTAATAGTCTTTAAACATTAATATGATTATTAATTCTTGTAAAAAATTGTATACATTGACTTCATATATTCATGGTGAGTGGGGTATATTGTGTTTCCCATTAATGACATGTTATTAGTTAATAAGTCATGAAATTATTGGTTTATTCTATCTTTAAGGAAGATGATATATAATCCCTTAGATTGAAATTTTACTATCTCATTAACTTTAATGGTCATGGTGTAATGACATGTTTATTTTAAATAGTCAAAGGAAAACATTTCATGCACAAAGGTTGATCGAATGATTGTGAAACCTATATGATGAGATATTGTGACAAAAGGATTATATTAAACTATATGTGTTCGTGTATGGTTGTAAATACTGTGATATTAAATTCATTCTTTTGGGTTTCTTCATTCGTTGCTAGATTGTAATATACAAATTTTGAATATTTTGTTTATTTCAGATAATAAAGAATCCTAGAGAGTAACACATTAAGTGTTTGTATTTATCTAAGTTAAATTTTATTTCCATTCTATTATTGGAATAAATATTATTCTAAATACCAATGAATAATTTTCATCAGGATTATGAGCTTATAAATTATATAATTTTTTTAATGTAATTATTATACTTTTTTGATATATAATATGTATTTACTTATTGAATATTTAATTAATATTTTTATTCACCATACTATGAATAGAAAATTTACTTATGAATAAAAATTAAATAAATATTTATTTGGATATTAAATAAATGTCAGTGAGGAAGACCAGAACATGACTATGTCTGATGATAATGATTATTTTTCTATCTAGTAAAATAATATTTATCATTGTTCCAGATGAAGAGCACAATAATATAATAATATCACATTTATTGCATGAATGTAGTTCGATATGTTTTACTATATTATTTAATGAAAGTTGTGAAATTAAAAAACATTTTAACATAAACTCTAACTTAATAAATAAAATACTATAACTACTGTGTAGGGTTAATCAATAATTGATAATTAATGTGTATAATGAATTTATCTCAATATTTCTCATCCAATCCTCTCAAGAATGAGAATAACTAGAGGGAATACTCTTTTACCAAAGAAACATAATGTGATGAAGAAGACAAACACAAGATGATCGATCTTCCATGCTAGCACCTGACAATCCATTTATGTAGTTCAGAGATGAAGGCACAGTGTTGGGATAACCCCTATAGGTTATCTATATTGTTTTATCTCTACGCAATGATGGTAATCCAAAAAAGGGTTTCAGATGATAAAAAATAACATGAAATAATGATACTATGATGAGGTATTGTACTTTCCAATCTATTTTATGTTATTATAAATTTAATGTAAACAGATCATATCTCTATTCCAAGGATTAGATTTTGATATTTGATAGAAAAAATTAATTATTTCGGCTGCTTATGTCTTGCACAATATTTGAATGATCCATAAAAGCCGATACAAACCTCACAAGTCATTCACCGAGATAGCACTTATACTTCATCTGGAACCTTTAAATTAGTGCTCGATTGGATCTCATTATTAGAAGTATTCGTATGTAAAAAACCAAAAATTTCAAGGTCGATCTAGATAGGTTGAACAATGTAAAGATATTAGACTTACAATAATATAGATCACAATTTTAAAAGCAATATAAATGGTTTTTGTAACTAAAATGTATTGAAAATCTACGAACTGTTAAATGCTGGCACTTTTATTGGTGCTAAAAGAAAAGTACAGATAATAACCCCCTTTTCATCTAAAAAAAGTAACGATAAATTCCTCATTTATCAGTGATAAAAAAGCTGATAAATACATAATTTATCACCATTAAAACCAAAGAGCTAATAATATTAGAAAGAAATACATTTCATTGAACCACTCACCGCCTACTTCTGCACTCCCACATGACCCTTTTCTCAACACTTACAATGCCCCTTTATCAGTGCTTTTCCACATATCAGCAGCATATTCACCCTGTGTGTGCCTGAACACTATCCAGTGACCCCACTTATGAAATTGAATCCTCCTTGCCACTGATCCAAGGTTATTTTAATATATATTTTATGATATCTCAATTTCATTACATATTTATTTATATAATTCTTTTTTATTCTTATATTTATATATTTCTTTTTAAATACATTTATAAAAATATGTTAATGAGTATGTATGATATATACATATAATTACATTTTTTAAAATACATTATAAATTAATATTCATTTACATTTATTAGAATATAAATAAATAAATATATATATATATATAGTTATTAATAAACAAACATATATGTATATATAAACGTTATATATTCATTTGTATAAGATAATATATATCCATATAATTTTATAATGTAAAAGAGGATTAAATATTATTTTAAATAAAATGGATCATAATTAATTCAATTTTATTCTTATAAATATTTTTAAATAGTTTTTTGAAATATATTAAAAGATTGTATATTCACATAACAAATTTATATTTTAAATAATTATTTCTAAATCTATATATATTTACGTATATATATTTACACAAATATTTTTATAATTGTATATTTACATAGAAATATTAGATAATATATTTATAAATATTTACTACAAATAAATTTATATACTATAATTAGTGATTATGATACATTTATAAAAAATAAATTTATATGTATTGCATTTACACAATATACACTCACACACACATAAACACAAATTTATAAACAAACGTACAAATTTATCTCCCAGACAATGATGCAAAAATATTTATAGATATAAATTTATTTACATATATTAGAATTTACACATAAATATTTTTTTCTCGAGGTAGTCACATATTTATATATAACCATTACTTGTATAGGCATATATATATTAATGAATTTTTATAATGTAAAAAATGGTTAATTTTTTAATTTATACAAAATGAATATTATATATTTATGTCTATATAGTTTAAATATTTATAATTTCACTTTTATGTAAATATTCTTGAATAATTATTTGTAAAATTGATTTATTATATGTAAATAGAATCAAATATCCTAATATTTAATAATAAAAAAACAATAATATAAATATTGAAAAAATTAAAAATACACAATTTCTAAATTAATTTAACCCTTGGGAATAAATTCAATCTCTATTAAATGGAACATGAATAACTACTTATATGAAGTTTAAATCCCAAAAAAATATTAATAAATTATCATATTCCGAAATAAAAAATCAGATTTAATGGTCTTTAGATCCGTTTTTACCTCAAAAAATAGTGACCATGGTATCCCTAACCAACATGACATAGATAACATTACAAGCATTGATTTCATATGTGTTGGTGCCAAACAAACATCTAATTCAAAATTTTAATGGTTTGAAGTTCAATTAATGATTTCAACTAATGTAATATTGTTCATAATTTTATTGAATTTATATTTCATCCATTTTTTAAAAAAATTGACTATTACACAATATAATTAGAAACTCGTATAATTAATATTATTTTTAATTTTTTATAGGTAATTATAAAATTATTATCATATATTGTAAGTGAAAATTCATATTTATTCTTATATAAATCATATTTAACAAAATTTTATATTTATGATAATAAAAATTATATGAATATATTATTATGTTATTTTTAATGATATATAATTTTTTTTATGAAATATACATTTTAACAATGCTAAAAGAGATCTGATTACTAGGGCCTTTATTAGTGCTAAAACAAAAGCACTAATAAAGGTGGCCTTTATTAGCATTGATTAACGCTACCCATTTCTAATTATTTTTACCACTACTAAAAATACCATTTTAAAATTCTATAAAAATGTTGATAATGGGTATTTTTTAAGTCATTTTTTAGTGTTGATAAAAGTGGCCTTTATAGTGATTTTCGAATCATTGGTAATAGAACCCCCTTTACCAATGTGTTTAGATATCACTAATAAATTGCATCACTTAATAATGTACAAGTGTCCATGATGGTACAAGAGACACTATATAGTTATTCCCTCTTATTTATTTTCTATGTGTGGTCAACCTAGTGGATGGAAAATTATTTCATGTTCTATGACAGAACAAATTTGTTACACTAATACATATAACAACCTTAACAATGATATAATAAGGATTTTTAAGTGCTAAAAGAATTGAAAATTAGACCATCATAAAATGACCTTGTCTTTTTCAGGGATTTAAAATCATACTGAAAAATATATTCTTTATTAGCTCCGAGAATCACACTGAAAAAGGGGATCCTTTATCATCTCATGTTTAGGGATCGTTAAGGATCCCTTTACCATCCCTTTTTCTGAAAAGCAAGTTCTCTATAATTGGATCAAATTTGTGGTGATAAAAAAACTCACTATGGATGCATTCCAAATCCAGAAAACATGATTTTTTGATAAACATAATTAAACAATTATAAAATTACTTGTATTTGTTCAAGAATTATCACTTTTAAAGGTAACTAAATAATTATTAGATTAAAAATATAACAAAATTAATTATGTAATAGTAGATAAAATAATGAGACAACAATATTATTTAATTAGGTTCATATTTCCCTTTGTGATGTTTGTTTAATCTAAAATGGAACTGCTATATTAATAACATGAACTTTGAGTCACACTGACCACATTGTCTGTCAGATTAACATGTGGTTAAGTTCTTAATGTCACAAATCAATTATGGAAAATATTTCAAAATTTTGAAAACAATCGGAGTTCATTTTCATAGACTTTTCAAATGAAGTGCATTTTAAACAAAAATAACTACTATATATTAAAAAACCACATTCAATCATATTGGTCACATTGTGTGTCAGATTGATGTTTGGTATATTCGCACACATTCCCAATGAATTATGGACCATTCTCCAAATGATTAAAATAAAAATATGATCTAATTTTCTTTTTTTTCTATTTGATGTGTGGGTTGTACTAAAATGACTTACTTATATTGAAAAAACATACTTTGAGACATTCTAAACATATTATGTATCATATTTTCCTGAGGTCAATAAATACACAAGAGAAATGAATTATGGATCATTTTCCTAATGTTTGAAAAGAGTCCGAGTTAGTTATGATTAGTTATCCAAATTTCATGTGTACTTTAAAGTAAAATGGTACATATATATATAAAAAATGAAAATTGATTCACACCAACAATATAATGTTTTAGATCGATGTACGGTCAATTTCTGCACATCAGAAATGAATTTCCAATAACATTTTAAAATTTTTAAAACAATAAAAGCTTATTTTTTTAATTCTGTCTAATAAAGTTAATTTTTTTATCTAAATTGACATAATTATATTGAAAACATTCACTTTTTGTAATAATGGTCACATCATGTGTTAGATTAAAGTGTGGTAGATTCTTTAAAATAAAAAAATAAATTAAACTCCATTTTCCTAATGTTTAAATATAATCTATGCTTGTTTTCTTGATTTTGGCTATTTGATATATGTTTTAGACTAAAATAACAATTTCATATTAAAAATATGTACTTATAGTCATACTGACCACATTCCGTGTTGGATTACCTAATTTTAATTCATATTCATGAAAAATTAATTATCTATCATTTTACTAGATAATGAAAATAATCTTAGATTTATATACTTAGTTTTTCTTATGTGATGTGTGTTTTGATATGATATTTAATTTAAAATTTAAATCACGCTTCTTAGGTCATAGATACCACATCATGTGTCACTTTTTTGTGATGCCAATTTCTACATGTCACAAATAAATCATCAATCATTTTCCAAATATTTGAAAACAATTTGATCACTTTTTCTCAATTTAGTCCTTTGATGTGCATTTGAAACTAAAATGATGCTTTTATAATGCATAAACAAACTATGATTCATATATGTCACATCATGTGTGGAATTTATGTGTGTTCGATTGTTACACATTGTAAATGAATTATTGAACATTTACATAATGTTTGAAAAAACAATGATTTTTATTCATTCTTTTTTAGTTGATGTGTTTTTAAACTAAAATGACACTTTTATTTTTAAAACATGTACATGGAGTCATACCGACCACATCATTAGTTGGATTGTAATGTAGTAAATTCATACACAAGAAAATTATATTATGGATTGTTTTTATAATGTGTGGAAACAATATGAGATTTCTTGTTCATTTTTTTCTATGTGATGTGTGTTTTAAACTAAAATTGAAATTCATTATTCCAATCATGAATATTGATTCATACTAACCACATAAAGAGTTATATTTACTTATAGTCAATTTCTACATGTTTTAAATGACTTATCGATTGTTTTCCTAATGTTTAAAAACAATATGAGTTTGTTTTTTTTGGTTATTTCTAGTGACATGTGTTTTTAAAAAAATGACAACTTTATATTGGAAACACACATTTCAAGTCATATTGGTCACATCATGTGTCATATTTATTTTTGGTTGATTATTAAATGTCATAAATTAATTATATTATGTTATAAAGATGTTTGAAAATAATACCAACTCAATTTCATGGGTTTTGTTTTATTTAACGTGAATTTTAAAATAAAATGAAACTTTAATATCAAAAACATGTAATCTAAGTCATACCAACCACATCGTGTGTCGGATTGGAATCCAATCAATTCCTACAGATGAAAAATGATGTATAGAAATTTTTTTCGTGTTTGAAAAAAATACATGATTGTATTATCATTTTTTGACCATGTCACTCTTCACATAAATCTAAAATGAACCTTATTTATTGAAAACACAGACATTGAGTTATACCGACCACATCAAGCATCATATTGATATGGGATTGATTTCGAAACATCAAAAAATTTATCAACAGTATTCATAGAGTTTCAAAATAATTCAATCCTATTGTCCTTCTTTTGTCTAGTGACATGCATTTTAAACTAAAAGGATAACTTTATATTGAAAACACAAACTTCATGTCACATTGATAAGATCATGTGTTATATTTTAGTGAGCTAAATTCATAGACATCACAAACAAATTATGGAATTTTCTCCTATTGTTTAAGAACAATCTAATATTTTTTTCTCTGTTTTGGAGATTTGATATTTTTTTATACTAAAATGACATTTTTAAATTGAAAACACATACATTGATTCATACCAATCACATTGTACAATAAATTGTTATGATTTCAATTCTTTCACATAAAAAATGTATTATGTAAAATTTTACAATTGCATGAAAACAATCTAAGCTCATTTTTTCCACTTTGGATATTTGACCAATGAAGTAAACATATATTGTACATTATTGAAAACAAAATTAAACATATACTGGCCACATAAAGTATAAAATTGAAATAAATTCAATTAATACACATCACAAATGAATTATTAAATGACTTCCTAATGTTTGAAAACAAATTGAGATTGTTTTATGACTTTTTGGCTAGTGATGTTCATTTTAAACAAATATCACACCTTTATATTGAAAACAAACACTCCGAGTCATATCAATTACAACTTATGATGGATTGATGTGTGGCCAATTCATACATATAAAAATTAATTAATTATTGTTTTCCTAATTTTTTAAAATAATCTGATCTCGCTTTATCGATTTTGATATTTTATGTGTTTTTTTAATCTAAAATGACACTATTATTTTAAAAACACGTACATTGAGCCATACTGACATCATTTTGTGTTGGATTGGATTTTGGTTAATTCCTACATGTGAAAAATTAAATGTGTATAATTTTATTAACATTTGAAAACACTATGAATTCTTTCTCTTAGTTTTGGCTATATGATGTATATTTTAAACTAAAATGGCACTAATTTATTGAAAACAAACATTTTGATTCATAGTGACTAAATTAGGTGTCATATTGATGTGAGGTCAACTCCTACACCTCAAAAATAAATTATCAATTGTTTTACTAAAATTTAAAAACATTTTGAGGTTTTCTTGGTTTTGGAGATTAGATGTGTGTTTTAAACTAAAATTACATTTTTTTATTGAAAACATGCACTCCAACTCACACTGAGCACATCAGGTGTCAGATTGATGTGTAGAAGATTCCTATATATAAAAAAGGAATTATGGACTATTTTATAAATATTTGAAAATAATAGAAAATTATTTTATTAGTTTTTTCTATGTGATCTGTGGTAAACAAAAATGGCACTTTTATGTTGAAAACACATAATTCATGTCATACTGACCACATCATGTGTGATGTTTTTGTGTGGTAAATTCATACACATGAACATGAGTTTTGGACAATTTAAATAAATTCTTAGATAAATTCAAGCTTGTTTCACTAGTTTTGGTGATGTTACATGCCTTTAAAACTAAAATGGAACTTATATATTGAAAACACATAGTTCAATTCATACTGACCACAATGAGTGTAGGATTGACATGTGTTCTAATTCTACATGTCCAAAGTGAACTATAGATCATTTTCATAATTTTTTAGATAATATTATTTCATTTTATCATTTTATTATATTTGATGCATCTTTTAAACTAAAATGATACTTTTGTATTGAAAACATTCACTTTGAGTCATTATGACAGCATGAAAAATTAGATTTATGTGTGGTCAATTCCTAGAATTCACAAATTAATTATGTATCATGTTCCTAAATTTTAAAGACAATACAATCTCATTTGATTAGTTTCGGCAACATGTTACGATTTTAAAAATAAAATGAAAAATTTGTATTGAAAACACACATTTCAAGTCATACTAATTACATTATATGATGGTTTGATGTTGGGTCATTTTCTACATGTCAAAATTGACTTATAGACCACTATAAATAGTATCAAACCAATATTAATTTGATTAATATGTTTTCATTAAGTCATATTTCTTTCGAATTGATGTGTAAATTTTAAAAAAAATTATTAGATAATATGATAAGGAAATTAATTAAAATTTTGAACAAATTGATAACAAAATTAATTAAATAAGTTGGAGTGTAAAACCTCTACATGATTGTTATATTCATTCTGACACTACATATTATTCCCATTCATTTCAAATCAAATTGATTTATTATATTCTATATTTCATTGAGTAACATATCAAAAATAATATACATTTATTATGATAACAATTCTTCACAAAAGAAATATAAATCTTTGTTCCTAGTCTATACCAGATCTTAAAAATAATAGATTATCCCCTAAAGTTGATGTCAGAAACATTTTAACACAATTCACTCTTCCCAATAATCTCTAAAAAATTAGTTCTTATTTTGAGTACTTAGTTTTTTGGAAATATTGTTAGTATTGAGGACATATAGAGAAACAAATTATTAAGAAATATTTTAACTTAAATTTCATTTACCTTCAGAAATTACCTACTCAGCGATGATATCATTTTATGGTATGTGAGATCTTTCATAAATTTTAAAACATGATATCCATAATCATTGTTATTATCATTATTCATAATTTATAGAAAAATTGACAAAATATGTAATTTTTTTTAAAATATTTAGTCATTGTTAATATTTTTATATATTCCATTAATATGTTTCAATTTGAATTTATCTATAGGCTTCTTATGTTAAGTGACGAATCTCATACCATGATTTATCCTATATTTAAGGATCTCCCAATCATAACAAAATTCTTATTAAAACAAAAACTGAAACATATAATTTAAAGTTCATCTATAACATATTGATTTTTGTGCATTAAAAATTCACAATAAACATCTTGCATGGTTTGTGTTATGGAAATATATGCATCAGGCCCAAAAACATAATTTTTTTTATCAAAATTGATTGTGATCAACATCCTATGAATCATAAAAATATAAAATGAGTAATGAATAAAATTAAAATATATATTATTGGATTATATTATACAGTTTTACACATACATTATAGGAATCAAAAATATTTTATATTATATTATTTTCATCTACAATTCCTTGTTTTAAAAATCATTTTTATTTTCAATTTATCCTAACCCCAAATGACTTTTTCTCTTGAAATGATTCTAGGATTAATGAATCCAAGTCATGATTCACATGGGATTCCCATTATATCGTAGTAATATAAATGCATGTAGAAAATATTAATATTTATTATAATAAATAAAAATTTTAGATCATTTTTTAGAAAGATGAATTACTGAAATATACCTCACATATGTATTCACAACTAATAATCCTATCCATTAAAACATGATAATATCAATTACAATATGAAGACCAACCATTTTTCTAATAAAATATCTAAATATTTAATCTCCATATTTAATGTAGGACAAATATCCATCTTTGAATATGGGTTCTACATGAAATTGTTATTTTAATATATGCTGTAGTAGAACTGGTGGAGAGAAGTTACTCTCAGATGGTCTTTTTATTTTCATAGATGATTTACTAGATTTTCTTGATCTAACCTATTGTTTTCTCCAATGTTTTATTTATATGTAAATCTATACCACACATTAGACATTTTGAAAAAATTGTAATAGGTATTTCATTTTAAAAATATTGTTAAGTACATACATCATATATCATTATATTGGTGTATGGATTTTCCTTGAATGTTGTGATATCATTATTGATCGTTTTATTATCTAGATCATTGAGCGGAACATGAAACTTCGCACTCAAATCTTTTCATGTTAAAATCCTCACAGTCATGTGATATTTTTGAAGTTCACTGTTATGTATAATTTCTCCCGAGTTATCCTATACTGTACCCCTTGCAACAATGTCGTGCTTGCGTTTCGATAGATAGAAATCGCATAAAAATTTACCCTAGATAGTTTTAGTAATATAATGATATTGGAAGTGGTTTGATTTTAATTTATGAGAATGGGTGATGAAAAAGTTGATTTCCTTGGGTATATTATGTGATTTATAATAATTACTAGCCCCATATATATGGTTTATTTGGTGGCTCATGTGATGATATTTGTTAAACATCCAGTTCTCTTTGATCCTTTTGCATATATAGTCTTCAAAACCAAATCAGACAATAATATTTTTCCAAACAAAAATTTTATCCTATAATCATTTAATAATATAATATATATATTGTTGAGGTTTTTTCTTCTCAAAATAAGTTTAATGTGACATTACAAAACCTACACATCTAACTTGACCATATTTATTCAACTTCTTCAAATCTACGGAAAGTAGTTTTTCTTTAGATAAGGTCACTACGAATTAATGTGTGTATACTATATGAAAAAAAATATGAGCAGAAAAACATATTTTTATGTAATACTATTATAATGAATAATGAATTTCTATTATGTCAAACATATATGTTATTTCAATATTTATTTTTTTTCTTTCATCGACCAGTTTTCCCTATTTAATTACATGGTCCTCCTATATAAATTATGTGGTATGGAAGTGTGTTCATATTTTGATTCATCAATATAAATATTGAAAAAGGAACATATGTTGTTTCATATCAAATAAAACACTTATTAAATATTTAAAATGAAATCATTTTTATTCTCTAGTGAAGTATACCCCATCGTTTTTGATAGAGGTATATTGGTTTTTAGCACAATACTTATTTTCAAAACTCAATTACTATTTTATAAATTCAAAATTTTATCCAAATTAGATAATATAAATAATTTCATATAATATATTATTTACTACAATGCACATGATATTATTTATCAACATGCTATCTAATGAAATCAGTCTATATTTCCTTCATTATAATATGTGCATAAGTAATTAGTGGGTGGTTCTTCAAAATCCCCTTTGCAACCCTAATATGAAGCTTCATAAGAATGTTCTGAAAGCCTCTATGGGATTTTATAGTGTCCATTAAGTAATATATTGTATGGAAATTATCTAAAATAAATTCAATCTATAGGGGATAATGAAAAGTCAATCCATATTTCTTATAAAATGTTTTGGTAAAATAGATAAATTATATCATAACCTTATCTTAATATCTTCCAAAAGGCTTTCCTTATTAGAGGCTGGACACGGAACCATGAAACTATATCAATTGGTCCCTTAATTATTGTTTGTAACCCAACATAAATAATGAATATTGAAATTTTGGGGTAATTAGGTTGGCCATATTGATTCCATACAACCTCTAATTTTATACCTTTTACTGTTTACTTTATAATTTTATTCAATATAGAAATTTTACATTGTTATGGTTATTTCATAAATATGTTTTTGATCACCTAACAAAATCAAATATACTTTGTTCATAGAGATTGGTAACAACATCATGTTCGGAAGTCATTTTCTTCATGATTAGTCAAACATTTAATTTAGATTATGTTAATATAGTAGAGAGTAAAGAATTTATGAGGAAAATCATAGTATATTAAGAAACACTATAATAGTATCATTGGACACTCTTTATTTACTTTATATGATGAAGGTATTTGGATCATCTATCAATAATCCAAATCACATATTTATTGTCCCCTATAATGTACAAGAAATTGGCGACATCAGAAGCCCTATGGAATGATAGTTATCTCCTCCTGAAATGGTCATCATATATTGAATTTGCATATAACCATATAGTTTTTTAGTCACTAGCAGAAAAATTAACAAATTATTTGTTTACGGATCTGAGACATAAAATACTTGCAAAGCTTCAGATGCCATTATGAACAATTCATCATTATACACATCCATACTAAAATTCACCTTCATGAATCCCATTTCATAAAAATTCATTGCACACATGTTTTCATCCCTTTTTCAATGGAAAATAAACAAGTGAAATATTGTATAATACAAATCACATATCTCTTTGATGGTATTATAAAAATGAAATATTCATATAAATTGGATTTCTATCCCAAAAACCAGATATATGCATCACTCCTACCACAGTCATAGCTCCATTGATTATCATCTTACTATGGTTATTATGTTTTTTTTCCATAATAATGAATAAATATTAAATAATCACCCATTATAATATATGACATTTCCATTTCATCCCATGGATTTCCAACAAATTTGTTTAGAAATTTAGTTCATATTTTTAGATAACACCTTATAAATACAATCTCAAAACCATATTATAAATAATTTATTATGTGTATTTGATATCTATCCTTCATCCTTTGATGTATTCAAATGTCTATGAATTTATTTTTTGGATTCAATGTATAGATCAACTTCTTAACTATTATATAAAATTTATTGATGATCTTTCTCCCACTATGTGATTGTTATTGTACCAATACCTCTTCCAGATATTGTTTCTCCCATCATGAATATGCTGTTAAAAGACAATGAGTGACTGATATTATCAAGATTTTATTAGTAATCAATACATAATTAAACATATTATTCAACAATATATCATTCAAAAATACAACCTCCTCACTGACATTGTTTCATGACGTACCCTTTGAAAATCATCATATAACGTTTAATGGGATGCATCCGTCTATAATGGAGAAAAATTCATATTTTAGCCTCTCTAACTAAGTAAACCAAAAGGTGGTCCTTTATATTAGAGAGTGGTAGTGGGAAGAACATATGTAATTCCCATAATATGACAAAAAACTTTTTATTCATGATTATAAACTTCACCAAGTCTATAACATTAAAAAATATAGATTTGAATAATAAATAGTTTTTAGATTATTTATATCACACATTTTTTAGAATAATTCAATGTAAGGTGACATGAATCTAATCACTCATCAAAACTGATAGTCATGTGATTTCAGTCCCTATAACTCTAACTTTTTTGATAACATTTAATTAATCATATTTAATTATTTTTACACCATTATAGAAAATGCACAATTTAAATTATTCTCTTCTAGATAGATTTTAAACTAGTGGATGATGAAAATTCCACCTTTTACCCATCATCAATCCAAATCTTCCATTATCACCATTTAATCAAGTCCATCCATGCATTGATGAAATCTATTTTTATCAGTAACAATTAATAATGTTCCAATGACACTATCAAATAGATTTCATTCAACATGAATAACATTAATAAAATATCTAAAGTACTAAATATTTCATTTTCGTAATTCAAATAAAGTTTATTAAATTTTGAAACATAATTTTGAATGGTTTTTTTGAAAATGGTGTATAGAGAATAGTTTTAATGTATTTTACTTTATCTAAGAGTAGATTTCTCATTAGTTTAGATGGTGTTCTAACTTATTCATTATTCCCAATGAATGTTTTAGTCTAGGAAAAGAGTTTTTGTAATTGATGAAAGAATTTATGATTTCCTAAAAACAAATTCATTGAGGAATTATTAAACACAACTGTGTATGTGAATTATTCACAAAAGGGACACCCCCAAACTCTATTAATTCTGTTGACTGACAAATTTCAATCACCATGAATGTCATTTATCTTCCCATACAACATGGACCTCAATTTCAATTATTAACGTCTATGAGAATCAAAAATTATAACACCTATACCACATAATGATTTCAAATATGTGATCAATGGATCAAAATAGAAATCAATATCATTACTAGGTTGTTTTAATCAAAATATATAAAGAGAGAACATAATGTTTCTTCACTTCATGTATAACTATAGAGGAGATTTATAATTTTCCAACATAACTAGACATGTACTTTGTATATCACTCAATACACCAAAAGGATTTAATAGATATATAATGCTATAAGGAATTTTCATGGCTCATTTTATAATTTAAAATGATCATAATCATATTTCTTCCACCTAGGAGATTATACTAGGTAGAATAGTTTCCCATATTTAATTATTATATATGACTTCCATGTGAATTTTATATTAGTTTCCTCACATAAATATAGTCTTCTAAACCGTAGAATTATTGGAATTACCATATTGATTTCAAATGACTTCATTAATCATTATTCTATAAAAGTTTAGGACACTTGGGTAATTTTATGAGTGATTCGTGGTCCTTGGAAAAATATGAAATCATATGGTCAAGAATGTTTTTTAGAGATCATGAGAATTAAATGAAGAATTAATTTTCCATCAGTTGTTTGACATGGAAGTTCATTTTCTTCAATATTCATATCATTCGAGAGAAGAAGTCATTCTATAATGACATTGTTGCTCTATAAACTTCTTTCTTTGAAATTAAATAACACTAATACTGCTGACGATGTCCTGTGTTTAGTATAACCATTATACAATGGTCCCATATCAAAAATAATTATCTTCTCAGCAAAATTACGACAATAATAAAGCTTATATACAATTACCATTTTCATTTATTCTATATGATCTCCATAATAATTTACACTAGAATTAATATCAAATTATCTATAAACAGCATTATCATCCCAATCGGAGTGAATGTTTTTGTTCCCCATGATTAGTATAACATTTATAACTCTGATGTATTCAATGATAAATCATATGTTCTTAAAACTATTCCAGAATAACTTTTCTTTAATAGAAACAACATAAAAATGGATAAAGGGATATGAGAAGTTTCAAATTAATTGTCTATTGAAAACTTGATGGACTCTTTAACTCTATATTCATACTCTTTTGTCGTAAAATTAAAAAATATCCATTTTTGACTCATATCCATCTGACTAGGTTCATAAAATAATCATTTTATATAAAAAAAATACACATAATATATTAATAATCAAAAGAAAATTCTATACATAATTCTAATAAGAGGAACCCCACATTTGAATGATAATAATTTTGATTCCTAACAAGTTATCATTTTACACAAGGGTGTTATGAAAAGAAACAACCTTTTGTAAACATTTGTTTGTTGGTCTAGGTTCTCGAGTTTATGTAGAGTTAGAGAAAATGGTTGTAATAAATATTCTAGAAAAAAATTTATATGTTATTAGATTTCAGAATTCCCTTAAAAATTGTTGTTCTTTCATTTCATCTAATTGTGACCTATCAATTTAATTTTTTGTAAAACTATCTTTCCATGGAACATAGAAAGTCTTTTAATCATCATATTTTGACATAGTGTCATGGTGCTTCAAATGTCATGAAATGTATGGATGAAACTATTATTTATGATACCACTGAAGTTTGTTTCCATGATACTATCAGATTCTATATATTATTCTATAGAATGTTTTATTGGAATACCAATGAATATATTTTTATAAAAACTCACTAATGAACTCCAATTTCAAAAGTACAATAGTTATGAATATTAGTTTTGGTTCACATATCATACAATATCCAAAAACATTATTCAATTTCATTAAAAAATACATTCCATTAATAAATATTATAAAAATTTTCGTTAGCATGGAGTTCACGAAATTGGGAACCAAAACATTATGATTACACCTATGACAATGATATCAATCAATATAAACTATCTCTCACATCTATAGTCAAAACCTTCATAATATATCCAAAAAATTATAATAATTTTTATGGAAATACATAGCACATGTATTTTTATGGGAAATTATAACAAAAAGTATAAAATTATTACACTATCTTCCAGTATTATATGTGTCCAAGATAAATTTGTCTTAAAATAAAACTTTTTTTTGGTTGACACTGAAACCATTCCAAATGATACATAATATTTCAAAATAATATTTATATTGTGTAAATGGATTAATCAAAACAAACAATGTTATAAATAAGAATATGAAACATATAAAAAAACACACTCCTCAAACCATGAAAACAATATTCCATGCCCACCCCTCATATTTAAGGAACTAGACAAGAAAATTAATCTAAAAAATCATTTTTGATCATGTATATTAACCTAGGAAAACTCATTACCCATTCATCCCTAGGAATCCTATTATAATACAAAATGATATAGAACACTCTATATAACAAGAAACCTCCCTAAGGATTGATAATTCCATTGAAAAATAAAATAAATCCCACATGAAATAAATCAAGAAGACAAGTACATATACTAAAAGTAATTGAGAGACCATAGTGATTTTTTAGATGTGAAAATAATTTACAAATTGATAAAATATTCTTATAAATTCATGATCTAGTAATCATCAGAATATTATTCAAGATATAACTACTAAAATTTACACTAATATATGCTAATACCTAACCCCAAAATAAATTATTTTATTTATTATTTATTTTAATATCACCTCATGAATTAAACACAATGACATGAAGATATAACAAAACCATATATTACAACCTCTCATATAATCTTCCTAAGGTAACATTGGATATAATTTCCCAAATCACAGTTTGTGAATTATTAACCTTTAATTTCAATATTGATTTAATATTCATATTATTAGAGTCATACACTTATTTTTTATATACACATTAAAACATAATCTAAAAAAACATTCAATAGTTGAATAATATGTTATAGGATTTAAGGGCTAAAAAAAATGGTCACTCTTCGTCATTATCCTTTAAAATTACAAATTCTATATGGTGGGTGTTAGCCCGTGCTTAATACAACAATGTTGACGAGGCGAGGAAATATAAATCAAGAAATTAAGTAGAAATAATAACATGTTTTGGACCCAGTATGAGAAAAATATGTGATCGATGACAATGCTAAATTGAAGAGAATGTGAAAAAAATAACAAACCTTGGATTAGAGAAATATGATTCATCTAATAGAATGTTGAGAGGGTGTGATGGAAGAGATAAACATATAGGAGAGATTCAATGTCATGAGGGAAATTTATATCCCTAAGATGTAGATATTTTTAAGCTTTATTTTCATCAGATGAACCAAATTTGAAAATCTAGGAGCTTGGAAAGCTTTATCTCAAACCAGTCATGCTCTACATCTGGAATTGGGATTCTTGTTTAAATTTATTCCCTATAAGTAGTTAAAGGAATCAGCTTTGGGTTTGTATTTATGGATTGAAAATGATTTTATGTCATCCATAGATATTATTTGACATTGCTTCTCCCATTAGGACAATCATAAAACATGATCAAGCTATAAAGGAAGCATGATTCAAACACTTTTCACATTTTTGGGGGAGGTTGACCTTAACTCCACACACATTAGAAATGATATTCTCCTCACTCCATAAATGAGTTTTTCCCAAATATAATGTATGAGAAATTACAGTTTTTATAAATTTGTATCTAGACTATTTGAGATATAATGGAGACTTTAAGAAAATAGTTTTTTTTTCTCTTTCTGTGATTTTAAGGGGCACATTTCATATAGTATTAGGAGAAAATGTTCTTCAAAACTAGAGCATTCTGTTGGTGTCGAGGTTTTTAATGCCTCAACATTGATTGGTTCTATTTGAGTTTATGGGGAGGATGCTTATGGAATTTCTCTACCAATTGAGAAGAAGTTGTAGGGTGTAATGGAGTCTATTGTAGTAGGACCTTCAACGGTTGTAATGGATGCACTGTTGAACGACTGAAAAACATGGGCTGATATAGTGGAGGTGGATTCTATCAATTTAAAAAGTCTTGTCATAACTATTTATTAGGTTGAAATTCAAGCACAATAATTAGTAAATATTTAATTTAGTTAAGAGAAATTAATCGTTTCAAGCGATCACAAGGAAATACAGAAGCATGATGTTGAAGCTCCATTGAGAGGTAAATACAAAAAGAAATATGCTAATAATACTATTTACAATGAAAATTGTGGTCCATAATCTACTACACAAGTTTTAGACACATGAGATTATTATATAAATACGTCCTATACAATGGATGTATTTTCACAATGTGTTCTCTCACCTAAAGTGGGTGTTTCCCTTAGCATAGGGCTTAGGAATATGGATAATGTTATGTTTAGGTATATGTACTCTAGTATTCTATCCTCTCATATGGGAATGAAAGTGAACACTCATAATAACTTCTTTTTTCATGACTCTAATCACTGTTTGTATGGGGGGATCTCACCCTATGAGAGATGAGTAAGGTGTTCTATCAAAATATGGACTATCCCTCTACCATGGCTAAAGCCTTCAGTTTGAAGAACTCTTATGAGAGGGTGAAAGGGGATGTTATTTCACATGGAATTGTTATGACTCAATAAAAAATTGATAAAAATTTAGTCTCCAGGGAATATTAATCATTTCTAATAGAGGGGAGCTTTTCCATGAGGAATTATGAAGATATCACATGGTTATATGCATAGAACAACAATTCTATGTTACTAAGGCTCTTAAGGAAAGGAGAAATTCTGTTCAAAAGGTAGTACTGAATGGCTTTAGTCCAACTGGAGAACCAAATCCCCGGACTCTTATGGATACCACCACAGTGGATGAAAATATTGATCCTCAAGTTGATAATGAGACGTGACAACAACCTAAACAAGGAAGAGGTTTCATCATGTGATAGGTAGTGGCGGTGGATGATCCATTAGAAGGATAATCTTTTCCCATTTCTTAGGAAGCTATCTTCTTTTCCCTTTTAGGTTTGGGTTTTCACTAGCTTCTATTTCCCATCTCCCATGTTACCTTTCAGTTTTTTCATATTCAATAAATGTCTTAAAAATATGCTATAACCCATCGTTCAGACTATTTTGGTATTAAAAAAATGTGTACGTTTTATTAATTATAAAAATCATCAAAAAATCGATATATATTAAAATAAAAATAAATACATATTGAAAATATTATATCATAGTCAATAAAATTGTATAAATAAATATTATTAAATGATTAAATTCTAAAAAACATTAGAAATATTAAAAATGAATAAGTAATACTAACTAAATTAAAATTAAAAATAAAAAAATATATTTACAGATTAAACAAATATATTAAATATATTATGTTAGTAAATGAAATTTTAAAATAAATATTATAATTCCAATAAATTACATAAATATTAGGTGTGTGTGTTTATATATAAGATTTCATTAATTACATAAATATTTTTGTGTGATAAATTAAAATATATATATATATATATATATATAAGATTAATATATGCTAAATTCTATAATGACATTATATAATATACAGTATTTATTATTTAAATAAATAATGATATGAATGAATAAATTTTAAAAAAGGAATAAATTTTATTATTTATATAGATAATTTAAAAGTATTAAAATTGAATATTTGTATATGTTAAAATGGAGATGAATTTATATTAAGTATATAAATTATAGCTTCCTTAAAAACATTACATTTAAATGAACAAACATGAATAAATAAATATTAAAAATGAATAAATTTATAAAAAATATTGATCAATGAAAAATTGAAAATGAATATTTTTTTAAAACAAAAAATATTTTAATGACTAATTTTGCATAAAAATAATTAAAAATGAATAAATATTTAAACTCTATTAATTATAAAAAAATATGCACACACTTAACATTATCAATGAATAAATTTTATTCAATCAATGCATGTTAAAAATGAGTGATATATATATATATATATATTAATTAATATTTTGACCGCTACTAATAAAAATGAATAATATTTTTAGAAGAAGAATAAATAATATATATATTGTATATTAATTATTTAATTATTATATTATGTTTTTTCCAATTCTATTCATATTTATTCATTATAAATATTATATTATTTAATTATTTATATATAATTAATACAAAACCTTTTAAAATATATAGATATATTAAAATTAAAAATATAAAATATAAAAATTTTTCAGGCCAGCCATGTCCAGCTCGTGAACCCACATAAATATACATTTAAATAAAAATGAAAATAAATTAATTAATAAAAATACAACTATATTAAAAACATTAAATGTTAAGGACATTGTTAATAAATTTTTTGGTGGAATTTTTATTTATAAAAATGAGTAAATTATATATATATATATATATATTAATAATAGAATATTAATAAATAAGTTATTATATTATGTATTTAATACTTTTATACATTTTCATTAATTATAAATTGTGTATTACTTATTTAATTATATATATATACAATAATTTTAATTTCTTAATTTTTAGTTACATAATTAATACTATATTTATTACTATATATATAAATTAATATTATATATATATAATTAAATTATTAATATACTAATTCTGATTGATTGTTAAAATATATTAAAATTTATATATATATATTGTTATATATATATTGTTATATATATTAATATATGTCAATATTTAGTATATATCTATATATATTTATATATGTCAATATATATTTTTATATACTAAAAAACATTATTACTACACCATGTAATGATAGAATAAATAATTTTCATATTTATTAGATAGTTAGATTAGATATAAAAAGTACTAAGTTATTTTTAAATGAGAAAGGAAATATTTTTAATTAAATTCATTCATTATATAGTTTCATTTAAAAGATTAATATAAAAAAAAATTTATTTTAATTTGAAAATATCAATATCATTTCTGAAATTAGAATATAAAAATTTTACTATAGTAAAATATTGGGATTTTTCAGAAAATATTAATTTTTCCGGAAATAGTGTAAAATATATTTTTTGTAAAAAATAAATTTCTTTTTAGTAGTTAAATTACTTTAAAATTTCAATTTTTTTCATATTTTTTTAAGAAAAATAATTATTAATTACTTTTTTAGGTTTAAAAATAGTTTTTTCTCTAAAAAATTAAATTACATAATATTTTTGTATTTTAGTTAACTAAAATAATACCTAATTGGTAATATTTTAAATGAAATGTATAAATTATTGATAAATAAAAAATAATTTATTTTCATAAAATAATTTTTATTAGTCATAGAGTTAATAAAAAATCATCTTTTTTCTCAAACAATACTTTGCTTGAAACCCATATTTTTAATGATGTATGCAGGTTTTGTTTGAAATTGAATTTTACCAATTATGTGAATTGAATATGATAAAATAGATTCCATATTTGGAATCAAATTAATTTATATTTTATTAATAGGTAAAATAAATTTTTGACCCAATTGAATATTGAAAAAAGAAAAAACTATTTACTACTGTTAAGGAAAAAATAGATTTACTAGGGTGCTAAAAAAATTTGAAAAAGTTATAGATGATCTAAAAATTTCATAAATAATATTTTATTTTCATAATTTAAAATTTTGCAATATAATCTTAAGAATAGTCCATTATTGGACCTTTGTGACACGAAACAATGTTGGTGGAGTTCTTTCCTTTCAAAAATTGCAAGTGTGCCACTCACCTCAATTTTAAAAATGCACCCCCTCTTATTCACACTTCAAAACATTATGTAAGAAAAATAACTACCCATGTCACTTCTATACTTACCTTTCATTATCATATAAAACTTATTTTGGTAATACATCCAAGCAAGTAAGACCATTGGTTAAAATCAACAGATGTACCCGAAGAATATGTAATGTCCTTCAACGAGCTTGTTTATTTTTTTCATCAACAACCCCAATAAATAATTATTAAAAATTTATTATATAATAAAAAAATGTCTTAAATATACTGATATGTTATTATGTAAATGGTTTAACATAAATCTATCTTATCTTCCATCAAATGCGTTATGAAATCATCATTCGTGTGTACGACATACTAATCCCTTACAATTAGATGTCATTCATTTTTACATTTATACCTATCAAAATTGAGTATGATGATTGATGAAAAATATATATTATATTTATAACATTATTATATATATGAATTCATTATTTCATATATACCTCTTTATTTTACATTCCCTGGTATATATGATATATCTGTTCTTTTGTGCGGAGAACTACCGCTTTACAAAGCGATATGATTCATTTTCACTAAGTATCTAATTGGAAGGTAAGAAGGGTAAATATATTTAAAATATTTGATATAAATGGGATAATAATGAATTTCATGAAATATTTTTCATTATAAAAATATAATATGTAACATTATTTCTTACATTTTCACTCACTGAGAAATGATACATAGTTCGTGACTGTGTGGACTACCGCCTTCCCAATGCGATGTGACTCTCTTTTCATCACTAACCCATACGAATGATATATATATGTAAATTTAAATAAATAATACAATTTATAAGATATTATTATCATTATTTAAATATAAAATATTACTTTATTTCCATAATGATAATTGAAAATGGGAACAGTACTCATACGTACGTGTGACATACCATCTCCATTAATATAGAACACCTCATTTCTCAAAACCATGATTCATGATTGGTATTAAATTGATATTTTATAGAAAAATATAATAAATAATTAATTATTATTATTCAATAGATGTTTAAAAAGGACCTTTTTGTCCATAGTCAACCTACAAAAGTCATTTTGGACACATAAACAGAATATGGTCAAAACATCTAATATAAAAATAATTGAGTATGTAGTTTTATATAAAATTATAATTAGTAAAACAAAAGTAATAATAAACATGAAAAGGGATTTAACCTAAGTACATAATTTACATAAATTTATTATACAGGAATATTATGAAACATAAGACAAGTCAGACACAAGGTAAGGGACTTCATCTCAATTTCCTTTTGTTATGACATATTTTAATGTTATACACCTAAAATAATAAAAAATGTGTATATACATCCCATTTGAAATTTTATTTCCTGAATATATCTATTCATATTATATTCTGATATTTTTTTTAATTTTATTCTTTCATTGGTCTTACGATTCAAATAATTTCAAGGTGTTATGGGATATTTATTTTAGAAAAATTCTCTTTTAATGTTTTCCATCGAACTTTTTCTTTTCCATGTAATTTTTTTAAAATGATATTATTAAATAGAATTATACGGAGATGAAATATTTATAATATACACATTATTTTTCTTTTTATTGTACTTTCAATGGTTTTCAAAAGGAATCCTTTTAGGTTTTTGATATGTAATGTTTTGGAAAATGATGAAAATAATGTTATATTCTTGACTAAAAAGTTAACAATGCATTTTTTCAACATGATGGACATTATTTTATATCTAGAACCCTTTTCAATCTTTTATAATGTCTAAAATGAAAAAAATCACTTTCTCTTTTTTTGGGTATTGTAGTATTGAAATGGGGTTTTAAATGAAAATGGTATTTTGATAGCCGAAAGAGATTTACACACGAAATTAAAATTGTTTTTAGATAGTTAATGATGAAAAGGTTAAAGAATATTTTTTTTATTTTTGTTTTGGTATTGAGAAGTTAGATACAATGTGTACACCCATATAGAACTAGGTAATCCCATTATAACTAATATGATGGGTGCGCCCATATAACACTCTAATGCATTGGGTAATAATTATGGTCACTATAGAATTATATTTGATCTTATTGTATTGTTATTCTAGTGTGTCAGGGTTTTTTAAGGGTTCTATAATGTTTCATTGAGATGATTTCCCAATGTACTTACACGAATTTTCTATGCTTTCTAATTAACTATAACTCTAAACCAAAAACCATCCTTAAATTTAAGCAAATGAATTATTGAAATAAAACATATTATTTTGTAATGATTAAGGTAAGGTCTTTATTGATGGAATTAGAGGGAGGTTTAGATAAACATATAGGTTAGGATAATGTAAATAAAATTCCCTTGAAATATTCTACATTAGTGATAGGTTTAAATGATATATAATTATAATATTACTTTGTCACTTCACCTAAATTAAACTTTTTCAAAATGGGTTTCTTGACAAAAAATAGGTAATATGTAATGAGAGGAAACTAAGAGGAAAATATCCACCCAAATCAGCATCCTGAGATGGTGTCAGGTAGATTAGAATACATTTTTAGTGATGGATTAATTTAAACATGCAATGAATGGTGGTGGTGTCTCTTCTAGAGAGAAAAACAAACTACCATGAAGAAAAATGTCAATTGTGGATATTTTCATGAGGTATCATCCTGTATAATTTAGTGGATAATCTAAAAATCTGGTGTCCATAGGATTGATCAATTCTCTAGATTATATATTTGATGTCCTGAGGTGTTTGGAATGTCAAATAGTAACTCTTGATATTTATTGTTTTGAAAGAGAAGAAAATTGATGCCATTATTTGGTTAATAATACTATATACAAATATGATATTGACTCTATGGAATGGGAATCATTTAAGGGTAATTTCCTTAAGAAATGTTACCTATTGTTATATAACTCTAGATGGAAAATTAATTCGTTGAACTGAAGAAAGAATTTGATGATTATATAGCAGTGAATGGAGAAAACTTCACAACATAGGATAGGTATACTCCAAATTTTATTATTCATGTTAATATTAAATTAATAGATTTGAAAAATAATTAAATCCAATTCTAAGAATATATTTTTATGCGTAATAATTTAAAATAAATATGAAATTTTTTACTGTGCCTAAAAAGATGATATTGTCTTTTTTGAATCATATGTGACTTGTGATGATGAAAATAAGAAGTTGTCTAGATGGTGGGTTATGGGGAAACATAATGAAAATAAATCAATAGTTAACAAAAATAATGTTCTTATATTGTGTTAATTGTGGTAAAAATAAACCTAGAGAATTTATTTTTAATTCAAGTAAGTGTTACGAGTGTGTAAAGTTTGTCCATATGGCCATTGAATTCCTAGAAATGAATATGTTAGAATCAATGAATTGGGTAACCAATAACCATCCAATAGTGATGTGTTTTAGTTGAAATTATTTGGGTCATTTCTATAACGTTTTTGTTATGTTAGTAACTCAAGATTGAATTCAACAATATAATTTGAAAAAGAATGTGAAAATTTTTTCACTACTTCCACGGTTTAGGTTGGGCCATCAAATGAAGTGGTGAAATTTATATTCCTTGTCTATTAAAATAATTGAAATACCCAGTTTTACTTTGGATCATTTAATTATTCTATTTCTAGAATATTTTTATATAAATTTATAATTTTACCTCATAAATGTAAAATAGAATGTTTGGTGAAAACTCTAGTTAGAAGTGTTAAAGAAACCATGATTTATAGGAATCTTCATGTTGTTATCAGTGGGAAAGTCATTCATTCAAAATCTTGTTGAAATGGATATAACAGACATTGACATCATTTGGGTACCTATTGGATTTCATTTTATAATTATAAAATTGTTTTTGGTGCAATGAATTTTTTTATTCAATAATTTCATGCCTTTAAAAAAACCACAAGAAGCTGACAAATTGAATAGAGGTGACAATGAGAGTTACGAAGCTCATGTTGTTAAAAAGAATGAAACAGTTTAATTTAGTGATTTTCTAGTAGTGAATGAATACATAGATGTTGTCCAGATGATTTTATGGGTTTTATTACTATTCATGAAGTTGAATTTTCTATTTACTTACTTCATGATGCTATTCTTATTTCTGAATCTTATTATCTAATAGAGAAAGTGGAACTTTTACAATTGAAAAATTTACTGTAGGAATTATTAGATAATGGTTTCATTCTCTGAAAATTATTTTTTATTAATAAGGCCACTTTAATGAAGGATGTGGGAAACCAAAAGTACAGCAGACCCAAACAACAACAAACAAAAAGCAGGAATCACCTCATCCAAGCAAAAACAGTGCCGCTCGCTCCAAGGGAGATCCACTCAGCGACCCCATGCAAGCATGGTCCCTCCCGATGGCAAGCCATCCCTCCGATCAGCCACCTCCCAAGTGACCTGCCAAGGAAGGAGCAGCGTGTTCTAACCCATCCGAGCCGATCTGTTCCTCCGACCTTCCACACACAACAAGAACAGCAACTTGACAACGCATTATGAAGAGAGAATATAAACAGCTTTAATGAAAACAAGTCGAAATGCACCAGAGGTCGTGTCCCTAAACAACTTCCAGGATAAGTCACAGACCTGCAATAGGGGGTCCCCCTTATCAAGGCCTCAAAAGCAGTGGTCAATCTATTCCAAACCTGCATGTACTCCACGAGACTGATCAACCCCTTGTTGAAGCCTCCAACTAGGATCGAATCCTGCTTATCAACCCAAACATACTGCTCTTCATTCAGCTCCACTTCAAGGTTCCGGGCCATCATTTTGGCTACATCCTCTTCCGATGCGTTAAGATATAACACCTGTTCTGACACCACATCCTCCGAGCTTAACACCAAGTACGAGGAGATTTCATGTTGTCCAGGAGAGCTAGGATGACACATGATCTCCCTGTCCAGCGCCTCGACCATTGGTTTTTTAGTTGATCGGGTCCTCATAGGAGGAGGTAAGGAGGAGTAATCATTCCTACCTCTCCTCCTCCTCTTCCTCCTGTAACTCCTTGCCTCGGTTTCGGCTTCAGAAAAACTTCTACATATCCCATCAAGTCCTGCTTCCCCTCCACCATCAACACACTCCAGGAGAGCTTGCCCCCTTATCTGACCTTCCAACCCGAGGCCATCAGTGTTCCTCCTGTAGTCTTTATCATCCACAACCAGAGCAGAAGATTCAACTCTGGAATCCACCTCACCCAGTTCTGCAAATCTGTTGGTCAAAACAACTGGAATCCGGGCTGGATCTACACTCTCTGGCAGGATGCCAGAACCCCAACCCTCTGGGTCTCCAATGATAATCTGAGCCTGCACCTCCTCCCCATTTCCATTCAGCTGACCAGGGGTGTTACCCAAGGCAGGGCCAACCCCTTTGCCCCCTTCCTTCTCCCTGACACAAGCTTCCCCAACCCCAGACCCATCCTGTAAAGCTGGTTGCTCAAAACCCCTGCCCATATACTGCATCTGAGGATTCTGAACCTCCCGGCCCCTAAATTCACCTGGAGGCAGAGAGATCCTCGCCATGGCCTCATCCGCCTGAATCGTACACTCCTTCCCCGTGCTACTGGCCGTCTGGACTACACCTATGTCCTTCCTGAGGCGATCAAACAAGTACTTTCTGCCACATATCTATGTTTTGTATAATCAGTTCGAGGGTGCATAATATTGTTCGAAGGTTGACCTGAGATATGGGAACCATCAGCTAATGGTAAAGGTGGATGACATTATGAAGAATATATTTCTAACTAGATATGTTCCCTATGAATTTTCTTTTATAGCCTTTCGGTTTCCCAATTCCCCATGTTTATTTCTTAACCTTATTAGTAGTTTTTATCATGAGTTATTTCATATTTTTCTGGTTTTGTTTATTGATGACATTTTGTCATATTCTAGAATTATAGAGGAACATTAAATACAATTAAGGATTTTTTAATACATTAAATGAAAATAAATTATTTATCAAAATTTAGAAATTGTGGATTTTTGTGGTTAAACATTCCTTTTCCCTGTCATATTATTTCTAACATGATTAACCAAAAGTTGTTTATGAATGGAAAAGACCCAAAAATATTACAAATTCTTGTATTTTTCAAAGATAAGTGGGTTAATAATGACATGCTTTTGAAAACATAGTTCATTTTTCTATAATATTAAATATGTTATCTTTAAAAGGATATAAATTCATATGGATAAACTAAGGTGATGATTTATTTAAAGTAATAAAAATAAGGTTGTTTAATGCTTTAGTTTTGGCCATAACTTCTAGAAATGGAGAATTTTTCACCTATAGTGATTCTTGTCAAAAATTAAATGGATGTGTCCAAATTTATATTGATCATGTAATCACTTATGCTTTATGATATTTGAAACATCACGAGATAAAATAAGATAAACATGATTTTGAATTAGGTGTTGGGTTATTTTTGAATGAAAAATGGAGGCACCATCTGTATGTAGTAAAGTGTGCAATATATACGGATAATAAAAGTTTTAAGTATATATTAAATCTGAAAGAATGAAGTAAGAGATATATTAGAAGGATGAAATGGATCACGTAATATGATTTCAGGAATTATTTCCATCTTAGAAGGATAAAAAATTTTGTTGTTTCTTGGGTGGAAATTGTAATTATATATTAACTATTTTATGTTTATATCATGTACCTTTGGTTAATGATTTTATAAATTGTTTCCTAGAGGTTGTGGATTCAGGGACAATTTCTATTTTTAAATGTTTCAATGCAATCAACGTTTTTGGAAATAATTATGAATGCTGAAAAGGATGATCAATATTTATAGGAAAATGTAGAATATATTAATAAGGGTATGTTTCTAGATATTAATATTTATTAATTAGGTGATTTATAATTTTCACAATTTTTATATGGTCCATGTGTTTCCCAGTTGAAGAAGGAATTTAATTGTAAAGATTAGAGTTCACTATTTTTTGTTCACCAAGGTATCACAAAGATGTAGAAAATATGTTTGGGAGTATTACTGGTGGGATGGAATGAAAATAAAAATTACTAAATTCACTAAGAAGTATTTTACTTATCAACAGGTTAATGTAGAATAAAAGTTCCAAAAGGGAATTATTTATCTTTTTCTAGTCCTAAATTAAAAATAAGAAAATATATCAATGGATTTCATGGGAGGACTTATAAAGACTTTTCAAGGTAATAATGTGAGTTGGGTTATTACTAAACAATTAACTGAATATATAAATTTACATTCCATTCATGATATAATGTCTTTAGATTATCTTTTTCGACTGTATCTAAATGAGATAGTCCAGATACATTGAGTTCATATATTTGTTGTATCATACCATGATCATAGTTTCACATCTAATTTTTTGAATGGACTTTAGAAGTTGTTGGGTATTAAATTAAATTATAGTACAGTTTTTCATCATCAATCAAATGGATAGTTTTTGTTACAAATTTGGACCATAGAACATATTATTAATTTTTTTTCAATATATTACCAAATAATTTGGAATCAAAATCATTATTTGGTTCAATTTTCTAATAACAATAGTATTTCGTTCTAGTATATGGATGATACCATTTGAGAAATTATATAGAAAGAACTGTTAAACAATAGATTTTTGGGATGATATATGAGAAATTAGGTTTTTAGGACCATAGTTATTAGAGTAAATTGCTACTAAGGTGATGTTTTTTCAGCAAAATATGAGGAAAAATCCGAGAAAACTAAAAAGTTATGCATATAATTGGATGAGAGATCTTTCATTCAGTGTAGTTTATAGTGTATTTCTCAGAGTTTGTCTATGGAAAATCTTTATGAATTTTGTTAATAAAGGGATTCAATGTCAGTAGTTCATTAGACCCTTTTAAATCCTAAAGAAATTTTTACATGTTTGTTACTATGTGGATTTTCCTATGATTTTATCTCACATGCACAAAATATTTCATTATTCGATGTTAATAAAATATGTTCTAGATTCATCTCAATTTTTGAGCACTAAATTATTTTAGTTATAAGATAATTTTTTGAGGAAATTCTAGTTTATATTCTTCATTTTAGAGAGAATGTTTTTCATAATATGGTGATTCACCAGGTTATGGTTTTATGTGAAACCTATATGGTTGATGAGGAAACATGGGAATCTAAAAATAATGTGAGGGAAATATATCTTGAATTTTTTATAAGTGAATAATATTGTTAGAAGATAATTTTTAATAGTGGGAATAATTTAACAACCTATTTACTAGAAAAAATAGAAAACCTTTTTATTTATTATATAGTTATATTGGTATAAAAATATTAAGTAATTCTCAATAAAAACGTAATAGTTTTCATTAACCTATATTATTATAAATTTTTATTTTAAATTTTCATTACTAAAATTTTAGAACATTAATTTTAAAATATTAATATCAATTTTGAAATTATAATATTAAAATTTACCTATCGTGAAATTTTTGGATTTTTAAAAAATAATGATTTTTAGTGAATAGTGAAAAGTACTATTTTTTAAAAAAAATTCATATATTTTAAAGAATTTAATTAGTTAAAAGTGAAAAATATGTGTTGAATGTGATTTTAATTTAGGAAATTTTTAATTTAATATATTTAATCCACATAATTACTTTTGAATCAAATTTATATTGGCTCTTACTATTAGTGTTTTTGGGTTTTTTCTAAAAAACTATTTTAAAATGAATAATGTTTCTCCATTTAATGTAATTATAATAATACCTAATAGGAAAGTTTTTAAGTAAAATTCTTAGATTATTTATATTTAAAAATTAATTAAACTTCATAAAATTATTATTATTATTCATATATTGAGTATTAAATCATATTTTTAGAAGAAAAAATTTATAGAAAATCCACTTTTTCATATCCTTTGTAGGTTTTGTTTGAAATTAAAATTTTCCAATTATATGAATTTAATTTTTTAAAATGGATTAAATATTCTAAATCATTATAATTTATATTTTCTAATAAGTTCAATTTAATTTCTGACCAAACGGAATAGTGAAAATAGTAAAAATTTATTAGCTCATTTAAAGTAAAAGTTGATTTATTGGGGGTTAAATTAAAAATATAAGGGTTAAAATGACCTAAAAACTATACAAATATCTATTGAATGGAAATATTTACACTTTATCCCTTATATTATAATTAATTTTCAATTTATGGATCATTTTGAAATGAAAAAAATGTGGGTGGGATTTTTTTTTTCAAAAAATAAAAGTGTGCCACTCACCTCACTTATAAAAGGACACCCTCACTTTTACTATCTTCACACCATTAAAACCAATTGATTTGGCCAATATATTCCCCTATAACATAAATAATTGCATCCGAAAATCATGTAATCATTATGTTGGGCCTAAATTTAACCCATTACGGCCTTTGTTTCAAACCTAAGGAAGTTACAGAAAGAAGAGATAACATTATTCAACAAGAATTTTCATTTTATTTATTCCTCCACCCCATTAAATTGTAATTAGACCATGTTTTTATAATAACCTAAATATTTCTCAAATAATTATATTTTATTATTTTAATATAATAACCTAAATCTTTGTCAAATTTAATCAAATGGGTTATGGAAACATTATTTCTATGCACGGCGGACTACCGCCTTGCGAATGGATGACATTTGTTTTCCGAATACCACCTATCATGTTTACATGTTATGATAGATATAAATTATATATATAATATTTATAAAAACATTATATTGATGGATTCATTAGGTCATATATACCTTTTTACATTCCATTCTATTGGGATAAAATTTCACCGTTAATGTGTACGACGGACTACCACCGCGGGGAGTTATGTGATTTGTTTTCCATAAAGTGATACGTGGATGGTGATAAGGATAAATATAATGAATATTTTTGAAATAAATGATATAATTATAATATAAATATAATATTATTTATTCTTAAAAATATAAAATATTATTATATTTCTTTCCATCTAACTCACTGAGAAATGATAGCATTGTTCATGAACGTGTTGATTGTCACCTTCATGAAGCGATGTGACTCTCTTTTAATCCAAAAATGGATGATATATATAAGAATATTTAAATAAATAATATTATACATATGGTATTTTTATCATTATTTAAATATAAAATATTACTTACATTCTCTCCATAATGATCATTGAAAAATGGAAACGTTACTTATGTGTATGTACGACCTACCATCTTTGTAACTAAAACATGCTTCAGTTCTCAAAACCATACTTCATGATTGGTCAAAAAAATATAATTTCTATTCAAATATGATAAATATTTCATTATTATTATTATTTATATGTTTATATAATGACCTCTTTGAATATAGTGAAACTATAAAATTCATTGTTGACAAATAAGGTGAATATGTTGAAAAATTTTGATGTTAAATTAATTAATGAATTAGTTTAATATAACAAGGTAATAGGTGAAATAAAATTAATAACAAAATAGAAAATTATAATCTATAGATTAAATAATTCCGGAAGACAAGGACACATGTGACTTTTCAAACTCAAGTTAAGGGACATTATCTCAATTTCCTTTCATTAAGGCATATTTTGATGTCATACACCAATACTAATTTTAAGATGTTTATAAATAACATGTTTGGAATTTAATATCCTGAATTTTTCTATTCTGATGGTATTTAAAAAATTTTAAATGATATTCTTTTATAGGACTTATGTTTCAAATATTTCCAATGTGATAAGGGATAGATCATTAAAAACTTCATTTAATGTTTTCATTTCAAATATTTCCTTTACTTTTTCATGTTATTAAAATAATTTTTGGAAGAAAATTTATAGAGCTACCAAACACTGATAAAGTATAATTTACGACTCTTTTGGGTTTTTAATGGTTTTGAAAGGAATATTTTTATGTATTTTATATGGAATGATTTAAAAAATTGAAACAAGAATGTTTTATTTTGAACATGAGTGGAATTGATGAATTTTTCTTCTTCTGTGGATGTTATTTTATTTCAATATTTGATTTCAAAATTTCATGTTTTCTTCAATAAATAACCTTCTCTCCCTTATCCGGAATTTTGGTTATGAAAATGTGTTTTTAAATGAGAATTTTATTTTGATATCTGAATGTTATTTATATAATATTTTATAAGAGTATTTCTATTTTTTAGTATGAATAATTGAAATCAAAAAATGTTTTATTCATGTTGTTGTTCTTGGTAATTATATACAATCGGTGATCGTAGATATCATTGTGTAGGCCCGTGATAGCAGATATGAAGGGTGCGCCTAGATATTGATCTAACGAATTGGTTAATGATTATGTTTTCTTGAGGTCTATATTGGAAGTTATACATATGGTAATTACAATTTGTAGGGGTTTTGTAAGGGTTTTGTAAGTGTTCAATGAGATTATGTTCGAAGGTACATACTTGACTTTTCTATTCTTTCTAAAAATACCTCACATAAATCATTTATTTTAATAAGGTAATATAAATGTTCTATTTAAAAGAATGATAATTCCATTTTTGGCTAAAATGATATGTTTCTACAAAATGTTTTTATGGGTTTTATTGTTGTATACTAGACTAATGGTTTTCTTATATTTGTGGTTGTTACTGAAAATATTGTTCTCATCCAATTAATTTAAAATGATTTTTATAGGACTTAAGGATAGGTGACAGAACGGTAGAATTCTAGTTGAAATTTTTAAATATTTTCCATAAAAAGAAATCTATAATTATATTAAAAAATTCACAATAGGGAAAATGGATATTGACCTGATGAGTCAATATTGTCAAATATTATTTTGTTATGAACGTGTTACGACAAAATTTTTTAAAACCCCAAACCGAAAGAGTTCCTCAAATGTATGATAATGAAATCTTGACTTAAAACTCAAGATAATTCAATGATTAAGGTACGTCCTTATAATTGTATTATAAAAAGTGAATAAATATAAAAAAATATGGAAAAATGAAAAAATTAATTTTTTTTAATATATATGTATTAAACATCTTCATATATATTAATATATATATTTTATATATTAAATAAGAATTTCATTATGATTTTCTTAATAAGTCAACTATCCCTTAAATTGAAGGGCCATCCATTAAGGAATCCCATCAAGGAAGTCTTACTATGTAGAGAGTAGGACAATGTCTAGGATGAGGAGAGGGTTGTAGAAGGTACAAGAATGCATGTTTGTGCAGGAACATGCCCATTTATATGTGTTAGATTGTATGTGGGATCTCATCCTTACAAAGGGATTCTAGTATTCTAATATTGTGGAATCATAAAAAAAGTGTTCGACCATCTAGAAGTTCAATTTAGGACTCGCGTGATAGTTTTATCATCAATTTTAATATCCCTAATAAAGACAACATTTATCAATGCTAAAAATGAACTGATAATTGGTTCCCTTTATTAGTGATTAAAATATGATGATAAAGGTGTTATTTTATCATCAGTTTTTTTAGTGGTGATAAAAGGTACCCTTTATCAGATCTTTTTTTGAACCGATAAAGGAATCCTTTATCAGTCTGTATGATATAAAAGCTCTTTTAGGCATAAAAAATGAGTGCTATGATGGATTCTTATCTATGTATATCTAATTAGAATCCCCTTAGGCATGTAAAATGAGTGGATTCATCATTTCTTATCTTGTATGTTCATTTTTATAATATATTATTTAAATGTACTTTAATATACTATCTGTTTATGTATTTCCTTGAAAGAGTGGTAAATTCTCATTTATATTTTTTAATGGCCAGATAGAGTTATGAAACATCACGGAACTAATAAAACTAATTTTATTATATTATTATAAATTTAGGAATTCATTTTGGTGAAGTGTCATTTTATTTTTTTGTTATCTTATAAAAATTCAATAAAAAATTATGTTTAGCAGTTTTTTAAAAGTTTTAAATCCAATTTGATCATACATTTTTATGTGACTATAGTATTTTTTGTTTCATTTCTTGATATTTTGGATTTTCAATGCATTAATTTTTTATTTTATCCAATGAATTATTATTCTGTATTAAATATTTTTAAATACAACAATATAGTTAAAAAAGTAACATTTATTTAACATAATACTATTGAATCAGAAACATTTATGACACTAATTTGTTATAATTATTTTAATTTCATTTTAAATCATTCATGAATAAAAAATATATATACAAGAGTATAAAAAATAATCTTCTGGATACTATAAGAAATTTTAGTTTCATCAAGAAATATTCTCCAACAAATTCATATGCATTATAAATAGATGATATTTTGTATATATTTTTTTGTTTTTTAAACCATCCTACATGATTGTTATAGAAACCAAAAAAACCAATCAAACCAATTAATTGCAACAAGAATAAATAACATATACCATATCACTTAGATAACCCCAAAAAAACAACAAAAAAATACCACAAGATATAACAGACATATATAATATAAAATATAAAAACCCCAAAAACATTCATTACAATAATAAATAATATAAAATATTATTTCTTAGAATATAATTTAATAATACTAATTATATGATTCTTATCCATCACAAATTCTAAGGATATCAAATTGGCATATGCTACTTTTACTAGTTAAGATAGGGACACCAATGGCGGTGGATTACTATGTTTTACTCACACAATAATGGGAGGTCCAAACACATTGGTACACTACTAAACCTCATGATCATTGGTAATGTAAGGAAAAGGTCCTTGTGTTGTATGGTCAATCATGATATCTTTGATATAGTAGAGATATGATACTCAAGGATGGTTTTAGATCCTCTATGTAATTATTTTCTTATGTTTATTTTTATGTCCGGTTTTCCTAGTGGGAATTCAGTTGTTCAATGTTGTATAGAGGCAACCATTTTTTATAACATGGTTATGTTATCTATTTATGAATACTCTAATTTTTATTATGGATTTTGTCTTTTATTTTATTAATAATTATTTTATGATATTTAAGGGAAAATATCCCCAAAATATGATTTAGGCCCCTATAGATAGTCTACATCTTCTGCAATATGGGGTGGCACATCAGATGTCAAAAAATGCACTAAGTAGGGACACTTATAGTGGTCTTAGACTATGGAATTAGAAAGTGGCATCAAATAATTGTTTTCATATCTTAATATTTATGGATTTATTCTATGTGAAATATGAATGTGTTAGAGGTTCTGATGGACCTTGAATTGGTCAGTCCTGAAGACCTTTGCGGTGGAATGTCTAGGTTACTAATTTTATAATATTATTGTTATTATTTTATGAAATTATAGTTGAGATATTGATTCATTTATGATGTGATTATTTGGCATCAAAGTTGTGGGTTTCAATCTTGGACCACAGTGGAATGACTCATGTTTATGCATTATATTCAACACACAAGATTCACATAAAATGTGTTAAGTTCGGTGTGTTTCATCTTAATGAAAAAAAAGTTTTGGACATTTAAAGATTCAATAAATACTTACATTGATTTTCCCATATAAATTCTTAGTTTCATTCTACTATGCTATACTACTTGGTGTTTTTATTATAGTCCACGTAAATTCTATGCAAGGAAGTGCTATGTTGATGGTTATATAGTCCCTTATCAGTTGTTTTAAAACCCATGATGGGGTTTTCATTGACTGTTTATCCATTAATAGGGTAAAATATGCATGATATGTGTACTGGAGTGATAATTTATTTTCCTAAGGTATTGGATACCATGAAAGAACTGATAATGGCAAGTGATATTTCTCGGTCTTAATACATAGGGTTCATGAGGTTCTATTCGTATCGGGGTCAGTTTTTGGGGGGTATGATCTGTAATATACCTAAAACTATTGTTTTAAGTATGGTTTGAATGGGTAATGTTGATTTTCATCCTTGATAGATACGTATAGGATGGGTCAAGAACTGTTAGATTCTCTATGGGTTTTTAATGATTCACATGTGTCATGAGATCATGTTGGTGTAATTGAAATGAGTGAAATGTCTAGGTTTTTTGGAAGATAATAAAATTTTCATTAGGGTAGATGATATTGACATGTGAGGGGGAATGTTTTGTTATTTAGGTGTATTATCCTAGGCTTTATAGGATGATACTTATGAGTGTATGGGCCAGGTTTTGTTATCAGGTGATACTAGAGCATGTGACCATTTTCGTTCAGATGATATTGAGTACAGTGATGTACAAGAATCTATGTGTGGGTTACAAATGGATTATTCTACCTTTATAAGGATATTGGTGATCATCATGGTTTATCAATGGAAATCCTTTAATCATGTTTGTAGGTGAACACTGGTCAAGCATAATTCTTATTTGTTTTGTGGATTGGTGGAAAGGGGTATGTGAGGGTCCATTGAGGATTCCTTGGGCTGTGAGAGAACCTAAGTTGTGTAATAGTGATGGTCTTATGTAACCCCTTAGTCATTATGAGTCATCTGGACTATAAAACATCATCAAGTTAGAGAGGGATCACACATTTAGAGTGATATATGGTGAGATGTGACCTGTAAACTTAAATTGTGGATCGATAACTTGTATGATCACTAAGACTTCTTCGAGAATAGATTCATGAGGCTATGATGTAAATTAAATATATATGTTGGGAGATTCTCTATAGGTTATTCCCCATTAAACATCCCAATATGATATACATATTTTATTTTGGTTTCAAGAAATTCAATATAATATATTAAAAACGGCAACTTAATCCTATAAAAAGTGGTAAATCGTAAAAATACCTGAATAAAATACAACATTAATTGAATTTATAAAATTGAAAGCTAATACAAATGATTCCATATAGAATGAATTAATTTAATGAGAATAAAATATTCATGTTAATGCTAACAAATTTACAACATCTCCAAAAATAATGATAGAATAAATAATCAATTTAAATACATTAATTGTAAATCAATTCTCAAATATAAAACCATAAAAAAGTATATCAGTATCAACTGGACATCAATGGATGAAAATAAATCATTAAAATAAGACGCCATGATTTTTATGTGCTTTGTCCAATTGAACATTTTGAAAAGGGAATGGGCACTGGGTTTTCACTATGCAATTATAAACCAAAGTATAATGATAAAAGAATACAAGAATAAGACCATAAAATGTGAAATCACATAAGATAACTATCAAAAAATGACACTCTTTCAACCCCATGACCCATGATGAAACCAAGAAGAAAGAGTAGCTTATAGCGTACACCTCGTATTGACTCAAAAAAGTTACATACATAACACCAAGAAAAAGAAACCCGTAAATATTAGTGATCACAAATAAAATGAAATAGAAGAATGAAACCCCCTTACAAGAGTCATACAAAACTACATGTGTCATCCAAGTTCCTAAAATATATATATTTTGGTTTCTTATATCATCATGATCATTAAAAATATTCAATATCATCATTCTGGTACATAAAATTACATAAAACACTAGCTCACCAGAGCTACAAACAAATCACCAAGGACAATGGACATTACTCATCCATCACCACTATATCTTAAATGGTGATATATGGAGGCCAAAAATCATCCATATTGTCTAATTTTATAACATAATAATTCCTCTAAAAAATCTAAAACCCTTACATTTTTTTGGAAAATAAAAAATTGTGGAGTTGGACATGTGTACAATTGAGGCTCGCTTTAGAAAAGTTGAATAAACAAACCAGGGATGACCCCAATTAGAAGAGTAAAATAGACAAAATTAAACAATTTAATTGAAATAAAAAAATCCATTTAATTTTCATATAATAATAGTGCATAAAGATTCACAAACCCCACTTTGAATATGAAATGAACAAGCCTAAAAACCCTGATGCTCATACCCCACCAAACCTATCAAATTGATTTTTCCAATCATAAAATCCTAATAAACTCTAAGAGTACATCAGTGTGTCCTTTTTGAGAGTCAAGTGACACACACTATCCAAAATGCAACGGTATTTAATTCTAACTATTCAAACACTCTCATAATAACATGATAAAATAAGAAAAAAATTAAAATAACTCATATACTCAGTGACCTAAATCACCCCTCATCACATACCTGGTATTCAGGTGAACACATGACATTATATCTTCAGAAAACTCACATTTTACTTCAATAATACATCATAAAAAATTCTACCATTCCTTAGTTAAAAAAACCACGGAAACAACAAAAAATATATGAACAATATCAGAACATGAAACAACTTATATTAAACAACAATAGAGAAACCCACAGAATGATACTGCATAGAAAACTAGAACAACAAAAACAACATGAATCTGACTATCTAAACGTTCAATACACCCCCATCTAAACCATACATTCACATCCAAAATCATACATCATATTGTTACTTTTTTAAAAAAACCCCCAACAAGAAGACACTAAAATAACATTGATCCACATACATGTCCTTGTAATCCTCTTCTAGAAAAAGGATACAAATCAAAACTACACTGATACCCATTCAATGCCCAAAAGAATTCTCATTAAGTCACATTCATAAATAACTCCACCTAAGTATATCTCCTTGCCTAAACTACACACCACCTAAAGGTATGTACCAAAAAATAATGGGTACCATATGGAACAACTCTAACATTATAATTCCAACTCTAACCTAAAATAAAACTAGGAAAACAACACTTGTTAAGAACCTCCCTGACTCTCAACCATAATCCTATGAAGAGAATGCAAACAAAACCTACAAAAACCCAAAAATCACAATAAGGGATAATAGGGAGCAAGAAAAATCATAAAAATATATCTGCCTATCATATAATTGGAGGGGTGAAGTTGTTCATACATAAATCCTAGAGTAGGATTAAATAGAATAAAATAACTATGATCATGAATCAAAACACGAATGAGATGAGATCTTATAAAAATTAATATATAATAGAAGAACTGTGGAAAAGTAAAGAACATAAGGGGTTTACATGGTTCAGACACATTCATTCCTACTCCATGGAGAAAACACCACGACATCTATTAATTATAATGAAACAAACAAGAAGAATAAATTCAACGAAGATGAAAATAGAGAGACAATGAACATGGACCAAATAAAATATCCAATCATAAAGGCCTTGTCACACCATGAGATAGTAATGATACATGTCCTAAAGATCATAACATACAACATTGAGCAGGATAGAGTCATGCACCCAAAATCATTACCCAAACTATAAAGGAACAAATAAGGAAAAAAATATAACTTAGATCCAAGGATAAAAAAATAATCTCTCAAGTTCAGATCTCTAATCTGATAAATGAGAAATGGAATTTACAGGGTTGTAAAATCTTGAAACTATTGTGGTCTATACATATATCTTTATTACCGATATATATAATGGAGATAATAACCTTAACATGTGATATATAGGCATAGAATATGAACAAAAGAAATCCTCCCTATGACTCATGGTCATCCTCTTAGCAGAATGTAAACACCATATAAGTGAAAAACTCTCCAATAGAAGAATTTTGGAACACAACAAATGAAGTGAAGGAAAAGGAAAATAATGGAAAGGTAGTCAGATGGTTTTAGGAATGACATACAAGGGGACACACGTATAGAGGATCATTCCTAGAAGAATTAAGAACTAGAAATGAAAAAAAACACAAAATTAAAGTGCCCAGTCAGAGTATTGTATCACTGAGGTGGGGAAGGGTGAATCAGTGATACCCATTTTCTTTTATGTATCATTTCAGTTTAAATAACCTTCCCCTCTTATTGGTGATTTCAATCCCCTATTGAAAACAAACTTAACACACATCTAGATGAACAAAAATATTTACAATGTTCACTATTCAGTAATAATAGCTACATCCTTAGTATGGTTCGGAAATTATCCAATACCTTACAATCCACTATGAAAACAATCCTTTTATTACAATGAGTATTATATACCCTTATACTCGTGTAGCACTATGAAATAATCCCACTAGTATGTGTGCACCCTCTTAGCACAATAGGTTAATATAATTGTTTTGTAACAATTCCTGTTATATGCGCTTCATTTCAATTCAATAAATGTATCCATTGAAATAAAATTAATCAATTCATTACCTAGAATAAAGGAAAAAACCACCTTCAGTTTTTTATGAAACACTCAATCTGATAATTTTTTAGTCTAATTCTTCCGAGTTTGATTCTTACAAAACAATAGTCCTAGTCTAATTTTCCAATAGAATAAAATCGAGTAGAATCATCACCACATCAATTCCAAAATAAAATTTTCAAGCTGAATAGAATATGAATGAATCAGTACCACATAAAAACAATTTTCAATCCGAATAGAATTGATCTCCTCTTCTATCTAATAACCTGATGCTTCGCTCCCTTATATGGTGAATAGTACATGCATTTAAGAAGTACAATGTACTTGTTCTCAATTATAGGTTGCCAAAAATAAGATTAGCAAAGAATCCAAAAATGTTTCTTGCTCACATATATTCACCCACATAGGATTTTCACAAAATATCTTGAAGAAATTATGACTTCATCAATGCTTGTTGATTTTCCTCATAACATACACAATATTCCCCACTTCTTCTTCAAACTCTGAGTTTAATTGCTGAGGCCAATTTCGTGTGTTAGGAAAACATGTATCTGATTAACTGAGTCTAATTCCTCACACTGATTACTGAATTCAATTATCAGAACAGATTTGAATAAAAATGTTTCATTTGAATGTTCTTCTCCCCCATGAAAAATCATTCAGAAATCTCCATCCCTTTTCATTTCTCTTGACCGACATTAGTAACCATGCTTCATTAAAAACCCGTTCTTGTATCATGACTACCTTCATGACTTATAATTCATTAAGGATCATATTTAGCATTGTCTAACCTTGATTGAAATTTATTGTAAAATTCAATTCATTCCAGTAATCTCTTTTCTTCACACAAATCATGATCAATATAAAACACAATATTCTTCTTCTACTCTTCTATTAAATGAACATGGCCCTATTGGAATCTCATATGAAGGGAAAACAAACCAATTTTACTCTTACCACAATTGATGAATTCATTTCAAAAAATCAAAAGTATGATACTTTCTTGATACGATCATTTCAGGTTATGATCATTTCTATTTACAATCATTCTGGATACGATCATTCTTGGTTACGATCATTCATTGTAATGATCATTCCTAGTTACGATCAATTTTGGTTATGATCATTCTGGATATGATCAAATAAAATCTAAAATAATTTTATACCTAGATATGATACAACACAATATGAAAATAATGATCTCCCTAGATATGATAAAATAAAATTTGAAAACAACGTTCTTACCAGATACGATACAATACAATCTGCAATAAATGTTCTGCCCATATATGATATAATAGAATTTAAAAATGATGATCTTCCCAGATATGATACAATACATTATCAAAAAGATTCCCTTCCAATCGATATCGTATTTTTCCTTTTATTCTACACAAATACAATTTTTTTGAAAAACAATGGGTGTCCCATCATCCATCAGTATATCCTTTTCCATCGGCATCACCCTTTTCATCATCACCTCATTTTATATCAACACCACCACCATTGGTACAACCATTAAAGGGTACCACCCTTTTCAATCTGGATATGATTTTTTTGAAAAACAATTGGTACCACTTCTTCAATCAAAAAAATATTATTTGAAAAAACAATCGGTACCACTTATTCCTCTCTGCCATACAGATACGATAAATCAAAATAAGATTTTTTCCAATTGTTTTTGAAAACAATTGATACCACTTCTTTCTCTCTGCCATCCGGTTATGATAATTCGAGATACAATTATTTTTTGATTGTTTTGAAAAACAATCAATACCACTTCTTTCTCTCTTACATCCTGTTATGATTAATCTGACTACAATTATTTTCTTATTGTTTTAAAAAAAATCGATAATATTTATTTTTTGTTCTTCTATCACGATTATGTCATAATTTCTCATATTATCCCTTGATTGTTATGAAATACGAATCATAAAACCATCGTCACAATTATTTCAATTGTAGTTACAAAGAATTTGATTCTCCAGAAATACAAAAAATTATTTCTCATTGTATTTAGAGTGAATCCTATAACCATATACTTCCACCAAAATGTTTTCACTTTTAAAGATGATTCTTCTCATTATAATGGACTTTGAAAATGTTTTTTATTTCTATCAACACAAATGGTAGTACAAATTTTTCTAGAAAAAAAGTGAATTGGAATAATTTCAATGCTTCTACCTCTCATTGTAAGGGACTTTCAAAGTGATTCATATTTCTTTCAATTGCATGAGTAGTAATATTGTTTCTATAAATAATATAAATTAGAATACATTTCTTCTTCCCAAGAAAAACCTATCACCCACAAAACAAACTCATATTTCAACCCCTTTCATTATGAATTCTCATTCATCAACATCCTTTCATTATTCATCATAACTATCGATTGATAACAAATATAACCAAAACACAAATGGGCCTAACAATCTTCCCCGTTGTATTTGTTGTCTATAACAACTTTAAACAAATCAGTAAAAACAATTAGTGGTATTGCTTCCTTTCTTGCTCACCCTATTTCTTTTGTCGCTCCCCGATTATGTAACACCCCAAGATTTTATAGTACATTATCACAATCAAGTAATTTAATAGCTTATATTTCAAACAACACCAACATGGATCACATTATACACAAGATTGAGTTTCTGTGAAACAACACATTAATATTATAGTTATTTAAAAAATATATTTATTTATCAATTAAATATAGTAATATGAATAGTAAAACATTAAAATTAAATTTTATTTATTATTTTTTCACATAAATAAAACATATTTATAATGAAATGTGGAATTTATATTAAAATAGTTATATATTTAGAAAAACTATTTTCTTAAAAGAGCTATATTATATGAACTTTTTTGAATAATAATAAAATTAATTTTAGACACTACTAAAAATTGAATTGGATAAGATAGACTTAATTTTGGAATTCTGAATGTCAAGGTTATCTTAGGGGGAAATTTTGGTGTTTTTATGAAAATTATCAATTTTTGATGAATAGTGAAACACACAACGTTATTGTTTAAAATCGACTTATTACTTAAATAATTATTTTTAATTTAAATTTATTTAATTAAATAATGTATAAATAATACCTAAAATAGTTATGTTTAATTCATTTTAGACTTTTTATAATAAGATTAGAGATATAAAATTTTATTGATTTTTTAACGTCTTTTACCCACCTTCTAGCCACATTTACAAATTTTCATAAAACATAATTATACCGCTTCTATGAATTGAATTTCAAAAATACGACACACACTTTTTTCATTAGTATGTAAAATGTGGTTCAATAGGATGAAAATAATGTTTGGTGAATAGTAACTTTTCAATTTTATATACCACAGTTAAAAGTAAATTGGGTAATCAAATGTAACAATAATATTATAATTACCCCAACACATGTCCTAATTCTATTGGTTAAGTTTTTTTTGACCAAAATAAACCTTAGGAAAAAAAATACGAACCTTTTTATTCACATTGATTAGATATGGACATTTATTATATTTTATTTAAAGAATGGTTAAAAGTATTAAATTCACTGTTTAATAATTACACCATTTATAATATAAGGTTATACATATGATAAATTATACTATAAATATTCATTATAAAGGTAAAAATATTTCCTAAATAATATTATTTTATTTATAATTTTTAGACTTTAGATAATAAATTTATTTATGAAGCAATGATGATGTAGTAATTACCTTATTAATGAAAGATTAAAATAATTGATATTATAAATATTAAAAAAATGTAAATTAAATCATAAGATGTCATCCAGGAATTATTGTGGTGAATATTAAATTTTAGGGTTGATTCAATTTATTTTTCTATGTAATCAAGTTTTTATGACTTTCACAAACACCAAATGCTAAATAGTGTCAAAATTGACATAAATGTGTTTCTAAAACAAATACTATTTTTTTAAATGATATAATATTCACAAAAATCTAATATTTGGAGAAAATACATAAATAATGATAGATATGTCACTAATGAACCACTTGAGGTTATCTTTCCATTTTATAGTATGTTTATTAACCATATAGTGTTACAATATAATAATACATGGTAAGAGTTAAACTAGTAAACTAATGGTTAAATCAAAACGATAAGGTTATTATGGTTAAACAAAGTAGTCTAAAACCTATTGGATGAGAGGATTTTGACTCATCCCCACCTTAACCTAGATCTAAATCCATTAGGACCTATTTTAAACCGAAAATAATTTTTTAATCAAATAATATTTCAATCTTTTCCTAAAGTTCCCCTCACCTCTCTTGTAAAAGGGTAATTCCCATTCTATTAAATTAGTACCTCCAATTCCATTTGTCTTGGCCAAATCCAACTAAAATATCCTCCCAACTACCTTACATTCAACCTAGAGGCATTAATTTGATCATAAATCTTACCTAAGGGGACCCTTTGTTCAAATCAAAAGGATGCTCCTGAAGAGGAGGTAATTATTTCATCACCTCTTTCAAAGTTGTTTTCATATTCAACATCCTCTTTCTTTGTTGTTTCCATACCATAATAAAAACTAGAGTTAATTCTAAAAACTGTGATTATATTATAAAAATGGTTCAACAATATTCATTATTCTATCCATTCTATAAATGACAAGGTCACAATACATGCGTACGTACCACATAATGTCTCCACATCATGGTGAAGTTTGTTATTCAAGACATCATTATTTGAATGGGTATAATAAAGATTATAATTGATGTAAATAATAAATATAACATGTTATTTATTCTGTATATATATTATAACATCCAATTACATATGATTTCACCATCAATAGAATGATATTGTTACTCGTGCATACGTACGACTTACCGTATCCATGACGCGATGAGATTTCGTTCCACATCATAACCATTAAAGAATAATTTAAATTTGACAACTAAAAATAATGTTTCAGAACTTAATATCATTATTGTTATGAATCAAATACATTTAATCAATAAAAGAACATGACTTACGTAACAAAACATAGGAAGGAAGAAGAATAAGTTAACACCAGAAACAACGATACTAGTGAAATATTATGAACAAAGCAATATTAGAGGATTATATGTGATATCATATCTATGTATGTGGTTCATATATGAATTAAATAAAAATATTTAAACATTATAAATGTGTTTAATGTACCCTCGACTAAGGAAAAGTACAAGGTAATGGGTATTTATCTCACTTTTTATTTCAGTGAGATTCATTCTATATTTCAACTATTTCATTTTGTGTGGTGTATGTACTTCCCATGATTGAATTATTTTTGTAATATAAATTAATTTATAGGTATTTATATCTTCATTATATGATCATTATTTCATGGGGTGTACGTTTCGTACGTTACCAAATCAGTAAGGGAAATTTTAAATTTCAATTTTCACTCATTGGGTTTTATGCATACTATATTGATTATTTTGCTCCAATATTATATATGGAATCACTATTTATTTATTTATGTAGTGATTTCCACAACTCTGTGTTTGGATATACTATTGATAGACACAATCAATCCATTTATAAATTCTCATGTCATTGATATGAACTTGATAAGGGTAATCGTAACTCAATTTTCATTCTTTGAGTTAAACATTTAGGTAATTGGTTTTATTTTTAAAAGAACATGTGTGAATTTCCACTGTTTTTTTTAAACTGAAAATCCAATCATAATGAGTGTATCTATATTGTTGACACATACTTATGTCATTTAGTTATCCTTAATCTAAAGATACACTCTTTATGAGGGATTTCATCTAAATTTACATTCCATTGAGACTTCATTATTGTTATTCGCCAATTCACTTTTATATGGTGTATATATTGTCCTTTGGAATATTATATCATGAATCCCTTTATTATCATGATATTATAATGTTTTAATTAAATTTTATTCCTCAGTTATTTGTATTCAGGCATCTCTCATTTGGTTAAGAACTCCTTAACAAAAATATAGTTTTAATGGATTTATTCATCTAAATCATTCTCATTAATGTCCATGTTTTAAAAAAGGTTTTAAGGATTTATTTATATGGACATTAATTTTTTTAAATTTAAATCCCTTTAAAAAGATTCATATTGGTATGGGGAACATTGATTAAAAAATCTATTGTAAATGACTTATTTGAAAAATAGTGTGACTTTTAAATGTTTTAAAGAAAAAGGGGATATTTATCTCAAATAGTTTTACTGATTATTTTGATATATTCCAATATCCTTCATTGTATTTTATTATTGATTGATGTTGACTTATTATAATACAATCTTCTATATTGTATTAAATGAGTTATGTTTGACTCTGGATGTACTATTTTTATACCATTCATGGTTTGTGGTTAAACTGTTGACATTTCATATGGTAGTTTTAATACAAATATTTAGTTTATGTTTTACCATTCTCATATGAGGAATGCATTGGACATAGTAAGTGAAGGGGCGGAGCCCGATATATCCCCTCGATGCATCAGTAGGTCTCATGAGAGAAACTGGTGTCTTTGAATAAGGACTTGACAAAATTTATATTTAGGGTCATTGCATGATACATTAACTTTGTGGTTAAGATGTCTGAAATTATGCATTCCATCATTATGAATTTGGCTATTGATATAACCTAATATTATTCAACATGAAGAATATCCATGTGAATAAGTAAATGTAATTATTTTATTTATCTTTACTATGTTAATCTGATGTTTAAGTTTAAAAGGCTTGGGTTTAAGTTTTATACATTTTCTTAAATGTTTATGATTTTTTATGATAGTTTCCGCTATATCTTTTCCTTACTAAGCATATAATATCACTCATTTCTTATGTTTTATTTTTCCCAGGATGCGATGATGTAGTGTATGACTGAGCTACATGGACAAGATAAGAGATATGAGATTGTTCAAAAGAGACACAATATTGTTTATTTTTCATTATTTAATGTAATTTAAAATTTATAAATGTATCTAGTACTTCCAACGCTATTAAACTTATTGGTATTTTGGGACCTGATACCTTTGAGCATGCCAATGTTATGTAATAATGCACCAACTTTCGGAAAATGGGGTCGGGGTGTTACAGTTGGTGTCAGAGGAAGTTTAGTACAAACTGTAGAAACTAGATTCAAAGAAACTCTAATTAGAGAGCATTACCCTAAGATAGAAAATGACGATTAGTATAGAAGAATATCCAAAAATTTTGGTAATGTAAATATTATATGGGTTTTCCAAGAAATTCATCCATCTCTAGATACTATAAGTGTACCTGGTTCTAGCACAAATATACCTAAGAGTGAAAACTCAGACACAAAGTTTCAGGCTTGACCTGAGATATCTTAGTTCATGACAAAGAGATTTACTGTACACCTGGTTTGACACTCCTTGGGAATAATCTCTGGATAATTCACATTTTCATTATAAACTTATTTGAAGGATTTTAATATAATATGTCAATAAATAACCTCGGTTAAATTATTAGGTGTTTTAGATTGAAAATAATGTTTCATGATATTATCTAAATGATTTTATGACAATTGTTACTCACATGATTTTTTCTAGTTTTAGTCAATTTCTAGATTCCAAGGAAGTCATAGTAACATTGAACATGTTGTACAAGGTAGGCACAATGGTGGAAATGATCAACAAAATGGAATGTTGATAGATGTAAAATATATCATGTTCATGCTGAATCAGTTTTACAAAAACATGATAAAAAATATACATTAAACAACTCCCAATACTTAACAAAGAAGAGAAAGGCATAGAATGATACGAGCTCCAGTAGTGGAGACCATAGAGAAAAAAGGCTCAATTTCCATCATGTAGGAAATGTGGAAGGAGACACCCATGAAAGTGTCTCAATGAGAAAGATATACGATTTATGTGTTGGAAAAAAGTACATAATGTAAATAATTTATTAGAAAAATGATAAGTACTATAGAAGAAAATGAAAATGATCATAAGAATCCATTTACAATCATTTTCCTTAAATTTAGGGGACCTGGGAATTACCTAAGTCAATACCCTATTATATAGGATAACTGCTAAGTCAAGGAATAACCTATTTAGAAATAAATGGATGGAGAAATGTTTTAAAGTATTAATGTTATTTGTTGATATGATTTCATTGGAAGACTTTTCTCTTGTCTGTGTAACCCTATAGTTTGTTATGTAAGAATTCTATTTAAGGAATAATTATATTATCTTTTATAGATATAATTATAGTGACCCATTTGGGTTTATATGATCCTTTAATTTGAGTCATTTATAGTTAATTACTTGTTATGATTAAAATTTGATGTATGAGATATCATTTATGGTTAAAATATTTTATGGTTATTTTTGACGAATTTATTTAATTTTTGGGAAGGTTATAAAATTATATAGTTTTTAAAAAAGGAAAACAGTAGAGAACATGTGACAACCAGCCGTGTCAGAAAAATATGTGGGAATCTAACCAATAAACAATTTGTTACAGGGATTTATCTATTACCATTGGTCTACATGAAGTATACAGTTAGTATGACTAATTCTTTTAAATTAAATGATTTTATGGATCAAGGGTATGTTGATTTTGGGAAATTATGGTATCTCAAATGGATATCCCTATTAGAGAAAAATGATTTGGTGATTATGTGATAACTATTATTTTGGAAGACGTTCACTCTTTTGGGAACACTATATGCCTTAGAAGAATATAATACTATGGGATTTCATTTGAGGAGTAATGGTAGATTTTTATTTTGGAATAACCTATGTTTTTATTGTGGACTTATAGTGATTTGGGTAATTTATGGAAATGATTAACATATCCTAGAGAATATGTGATTAGTTTAATTACTTTTACATATGTGACTTTAAGAGTAGTTGATGTTATTTGGAGATTAATATTAAGATTTATCATGGAAGACTATGTAATCTTATCTTTCTTAATTTTGGGTTTCAAACTAATTTTGGATTATTTTGACGATTTTAAAGGAAATTGTCTTTTGAATGGTCATTGAGGAACATTGGGTATTTTTTGATTAATTTTAGAGATTAAGAGTATTATTTCTTTCTCTAAAAGATTATCCTTTTTAGGGATCATCTGATACTGTGCTAACCATTTTTGTTTGGGGTTAATGTCTTAAAACAAGGAAAATATATAGATTATCTTTTGGGGAATATGTGATTATCTATATGTTTATTTTAGTGCTTCAGGTGTTACCAAGTCATCATGGATACTTATCATTTATAGAAAAGATAAGTTTTTGGTAGATATGTATCAAAGGATGAAGCTCTAATTGTAATGTAAATATATCTCTTTATGTTGTTTGTTAATATCATAAATAAATTTATCAAAATATGAAAAGTAACCTAAAAAAATGTTGCCATTTTACCCTTCCTATTAGATAATCAAACACCATTTAACTCATCACATGTTTATAGCTTTCAGATTGTTAAATTTCTCCTAATAATATTCTCTATCACTCTCTATAAAAACATAATGGTTATTTTTCTATTCCATATCCATGCTTTTCTATATGGAACCCTAGTATGATTTATTTTTTGTAACCTTCATACATACATTTCTTTATTTTAAAATAGAGGCCTCATTAATCTAGTTTTTGAAGTATGATTTCAAATAATATATTTTGAAATGTCAAACACCTAGTTTCAATCCTGAGTTTAAATTTTGAGTACACAACATATAGAAGGATGGGACAATCTGACACCCTAAGATTTTACTGTACGTTATCACATTAATTTAATAGATTATACTGCACGCAACACTGACTTGTCTTGTGTAATAGGAAAGATTGAGTTTTTGCGAAATGACACTTTTGTATTATAATTATTTAAACAATATATTTATTTATCAATTAAATATTGTAATATGAATAGAAAATAAAATTTATATATTATTTATAATGTTTTCCCACAAATAAAACATATTTATAATGAAATGAATATGTTTTGTTAAATAGTTATATATATAGAAAAAACTATTTTCTTAAAAGAACTACTTTTTATGTACTTTTTCGTGAACAATAATAAAACTATTTTTAGACACAGCTAAAAATTTAATTTGGTAAAGAAGACATCATTTTTGAATTTAGTATTTCAAAATTAGGGTAAAGTGAATTTTTGGAATTTTTCTGAAAACATTCAGTATTTTATGGATAGTGAAGAACACTGCGTTATTGTATAAAAGAAACTTTTTTTTAAATTATTATTTTTTATTTAAATGTATTTTAATGAAAAAATGGATAGATAATACCTATATTAGTATAATTTAATTAACTGAATTCATTTTATAATATGATTCGATATATAATATTTTACTGAACTTTTTATTGTCTTTTACCCACCTTCTAGGAACATTTGAAAATTTGAAAAAAACATATTTTTACCACTTATATGAATTGAATTTCAAAAAAATAGAAACTATTTTTATTTTTAAGTACAATGTGGTTTAATATGATGAAAATTATTTTTTGTGAATATTAACTTTTGAATTATAATTACCATGGTTAAAAATAAATAGGGTAATTAAAGGTAAAAATAATATTGTAATTTCCCCCAAGAAATGTCCTAATTATTTTGGATAAGTGTTTTCTACAAAAAATAAGCCTTAGTAAAAAAAATATTATCCTTTTTATCCACTTTTATTAGATTATGACATTTAGTATATTTTATTTAAACAAGGTTTAAAAGTGTTAATTCAATGTTTAATAATTAAAACATGTTTAATATAACGGTATACATAAGATAAATTCAACTATAAATATCCATTATAAAGATAAAATTATTTCCAACATAATAGTATTTTATTTATAATTTTTAGACATTACCTAAGTAAATTTATTTATGAAACAATGACGATGCATTCATTACATTATTAAGAAATGATAAAAATAATTGATATTATAAATATTAAAATAAATGTAAATTAAGACATCTGATGCCATCCAAGAATTTTCTAGATGAATATTACATTTTAGGGTTGATTAAATGTATTTTTTTTTTGAAGTAATCATGTTTTTATGACTTTCACACAAACAAAATACTAAATAGTGTCAGAATTGATATAAATGAGGTTTTTAAAACAAAAACTATTTTATTAAAATATATAATATTCCTAAAAATCTATTATTCATAAAAAAGATTTAAATAATTATATATATGTAATTGATAACCACTTTAGGTTATATTGTCATTTTATATTATGTTTATTAAATATATATTGTAAGAATGCAAGAAGACAGGGTAATAGTTAAACTATTTAACTAAGGGTAAATTCTAAAAGATAAGGTTAACATGGTGACCTAAAATTGTATAAAACCTTTTTTTTGAGAGGATTTAGACCCATACCTACCTTATCCTAGAAATATATCAATATGGTCTTATTAGAAACAATTTTTTTTAATAAAATAATATTTCAAGATTTTCCTAAAGTGCCCCTCACCTCTCTTATAAAAGGGAACTTCCCCTTTTCTTAACTTCAAACATCCAAAACCATTTAGTTCGGCCATACCATACTCCAAACTCCTCTCAACTACCCTAACTTATTCCTAAAGGCCTTACTTTTATTAGAAAGCCAACCTATGGAGCCGTTTTATTCAAATAAAAAAAATAATCACCCAAATAAGAGGTAATTATTTCATCACCTCATTCAATGTTCTTTAAATCATCCACATTCTCTTTCTTTGTTTTTTCCATACCAAAAAAATAAACCCATTAACATTTTTACACTGTGATGTTATTATAAATATGGTACAATAGTATTTTTTATTTTATTCATCCTATAAATGACAATGTCACCATACGTGTGTACATATGGCTGACCATCTCCACATCATGGTGTTGTTTATTATTCAACATTTAATTATTTAGATAGGTATAATAACGAGTATAGTTGATTAAAATAGTAAATATAACTTGTTATGTCTTCTATTTATAAAATATATCATCCAATTCCATTCTATTTCACCATCAATAGAATGATATTGTCGCTCATGCGTACGTAGGGCTTACCGTCTCCACGATGCGATGATATTACATTCACCATCGTAACCATTCAAGAATAATTTTAATTTTATGATTAAAAATAATTTTTAATAACTTAATATAATTATTTATATTAATCAAATACATACTTTCCATAACAAAAATGACTTACGTAATAAAACATACGAAGGAAAATGAATTAGTTAACACCCGAAACAATGATACTACAGAAATATTATTAGCAATGCTATATTAGAAGATCATATATGATTTCATATATATGTATGTTGGTCATGTATAATTTAATTAAAATTATTTAACCATTATAAAGTAGGTTAACTTACCCTCTACTAATGAAAATTACAAGGTAACTGGTGTTCATCTCACTTTTTATCCCCATGAGATTCATGCTATATTTGTAACTATTCCTTTTTCTGCAGTGTATATACTACCCATAATTGTATTATTTTTGTTATATAATGTAATTAATGGTTATTTATTTCTTCATTGTATAATTTTTATTTTATACGGTGTATGTTTCGTATATTACCAAATCGTTAAGGGAAATTTCAAATTTCAATTTCCACTCATTGGGTTTTACCCAAATTTCATTGATTATTTTACACCAAGATTATGGATGGAATCACTATTTATATATTTATTTATGTATTAATTTATACTACCATTTATATGGATATAATTTTTATACAGATAACAAATCCATTGATAAATTATCACGTCATTGATATGAACTTGATAAGGGTAATCTTAACTCAATTTCCATTCATTGAGTTAAACATCCAAGTCATTGGTTTTATTTTTACAAGAACATGTGTGAATGTCCTTTGATTTATTTACACTGAATATCCAATCATATTGAGTGTATTTATATTTTTCATACATAATTATGTCATTGAGATATCCTTAATCTAAGGATACAGTCTTTATAAGGGATTTCGTCTCAATTTTCATTACATTGAGAATTCCTTATTATTATGGGCCAATTCACTTTTATAAGGAGTATATACTATCCTTTGTCCTATTATTTCATGAATAACTTTATTCTAATGATATTATATTGTTTTTATTAAATTTTATTCGTCAATTAATTTTTTTCAAGCGTCTTTCATTTGGTTCGGAACTCCTTAACTAAAATATAGTTTTAACAGATTTATTCTTCAAAATCATTCTCATTAATGTCCATGTTTTAAAAATGGTTTTGATGAATTTAATTATATGGAAATAAATATTTTGAAATTTAAATTCATTTCAAAAGTTTCAATATTTTATAGGGAAAATTTGATTTAAAATTCTCTTTTAAATGACTTCTTTGGAAAACAGTGTGACTTTTAAATGTTTTCAAGAAAAAGTGGATATTTATCTCAAATAGTTTTACTGATTCTTTTAATCTATATCAATATCCGTTATTGTATTTTATTCTTAATTGAGGTTGTTTTATTATAATACTACCTTCCATAATGTATTGAATTAGTTATGTTTGACTATGGATGTGCAATTTTTTTACCATTCATGTTTTGTGGTTAAAGTATTGACATTCTATTTGCTAGTTTTTTATTCAAATGATTTGATTATGTCCCACCATTGTCATATGAGGAATAAATTGGACATATAAATGATAGATAGGGCCCACTATATAATCTCTATGAGTTGGTAGGTCTCTTGAGACAAACTAAGTGTCTTGGCATAAGGCCTTGAAAAAATTTATATTTAGGGTCTTGGCACGTGGTCGTGACTTTGTGGTTAAGCTGTCCAACATTATACATTCCATCATTATGAATGTAGCTATTGATATTACATGTTATTATTCAACTATGAGAATATACATGTGAATATTTCAATGGAATTATTTGATTTATCTTTTCCATATTATGCTGAATTTTATGTTTAAAAGGCTTGTGTTTTTGTTTTATACATTTCCTTAAAAGTTTATGCTTATTTATGATTATTTCAACTATATTGTTTTCCCTTACTGAGCATATGATTCCACCCATTTCTTATGTTTTAGTATTCACAGGATGAAAAGAATTATTTTATGACTGACTTAAATGGATATGCCAAGGGAAATGAGTGTGTTCAAATGAGTCACAAAGTTGTTTATTTTTCATTTCATAATGTAATGTAAAACTTTTAAATGTATCTATTGCATCCAAGGCTACTAAAATGATCAGTAATTTGGGATTGGAATCCATTTTATCATGCCAATGTTATGAAATAATGCACCGCCTCTAGGTAAATGGGGTTGGGGTGTTATAGTTAGTATCAGAGGGAGTTTAGTAAAAACTGTGGAAACTAGTTTCATAAAAAAACTGATTAGAGATCATTAACCTAAGAAAGACATAGAAGATTAGTATAGGAGAACATATAAAAAACATGGTAATGTAAATGTTATGTGGGTTTTCCACTAAATACATCCATGTTTGGAATCAACAAGGATATGTGGTTCTGGCATAGATGTACTTAGGAGTGAAAACTCTGATAGGGAGTTTCAGGCATGAACCAAGGTATCTTGATACACGCCAATGGGCCTTATTGCGCAATGGGTTTGTCACCCCTAGGGGGTATGCTTTGGATAATTAATATTTTATTTACAAACCAATTTGAAGGATTTTAATATAATATGAGAATAAATAACCTTGGTTGAATCCTAAGGTGTTTTGGATTGAAAATTAGGTGTCATGATATTATCTAAATGATTTTAAGACTATTGTCACTCAAAGTATGTTTTTTGGTTTTAGTCAATGGCTGGATTCCAAGGATGTCATTGTAACATTGAAAATGATGTACATGGCTGACATAGTGGTGGAAATGATCAAATAAATGGATTGTTTGTAGGCGTAAAAGATATAATGTCATGTCGAATCAGTTTTCCAAAAATATTATCAACAACATATACAGTAACCAACTCCTAAACCCAACAATGATTAGAATGTTGGAGAATGATAAGAGCACCAGTAGTGGATACCTTGGAGAAAATAAAGTTCAATTTCCATCATGAAAAAAATGAAAAAGGATACACCTAGGAAAGTATCTCAATGGAAAAAATAAATGCTTGATGTGTCGGAAAGATGGACATAAAGTAAATAATTGCCAAGGAAAAATGAAGATTACTATGGATGAGAATAAAAATGATCATAGAATCCATTCATAGTCATTTTCCACAAATGTAGGGGACCGAGGCATTAATTGAGTCAGTTCCCTATTCTCTAGGATAACCCCTAGGTCCATGAAAGACCTATTTAAAAATAAAAGGATGGTGAAATGTTTAAAATTATTAGTGCTCTTTATTGATGGGATTGCATTGGAGGAATTTTCCATTGTAAGTGTTACCCTGTAGTTTGTTATGTGAAAATTATATTTGATGAATAATTGTCATTTCTTTTAGGGATAAAATTATAATGAACCATTTAGCTTTATATGATCCATGAATTTGAGGAAATTATAGGTTATTACTTTTTTGGATGAAAATGCGAGGTATGGGATAACATTTATTGTTAGAATATATTATGGTTATCTTTGATAAATTTTTCTAATTTTTGGGAATGTTATAAAAGTATATAGTTTCTGAAAAAAGACAATACATAGACCATGTGACAACCAGGAACGTCGGAGAAATCTGTGGGAATCTAACCAACAACCAATGTGCGAATATGTTTTATCACCTACCATTGGAGTACGTGAAGTCCCTGGTTAGTGTGACTAATTATTTTTAGGTAAATGATGAAATAGATCAAGAATATGTTGAATTTGGGAACATATGATTTATCAAGAAGACATCACTAGTATAGGATAATGATTAGGTGATTAAGTGATAAATGTTATTTTGGAATACGTTCTCTCTTTTGGGAACACTATATGCCTAAGAAAAATAGAATACAATGAGATTTCATTTGAGAAGTAATGGTAGATTTTTATTTTGGATGAATCAATTTTTTTATTTTGGACTTATAGAGATTTGGGTTGTTTATGAATATGGATAATCTATCATAGATAAAACATGTTTAGGTTACTTACTTTTAGGTATGTGACTTTATGAGTAGTTGATGTTATTCAGAGATAAATATTAAGATTTATTGTGGAAGAAAATGTAATCAAATATTTCAGAATTTTTGGTTTAAAACGTTGTTTAGATTATTTTGAATAATATTAGGGAAATTTTTTATCAAATGGACTTTGTCGAACTTTGGGTATTGTTTGTTTAATTTTGGTGATTAAGAGTATTATTTATTTCTCTAAAGGATTATCCTTTTTGGGGATCATATGATCTTGTACTAACCATTTTGGTTTTGGTTAATGTCTACCGACAAGGGAAAACTATAGTTCATATTTTTTGGATTATGTGATTATCTATATTTTGATTCTAGCGCTTTAGGTGTGACCATGTCATCTTGAATACTCATCATTTGGAGAATAATTAGTTTGTGGTAGAAATTTTTTAAAGGATTAAGATCTACATGTAAAGTATGTATATCTCTTTATGTTCTGAGTCAATATCATAAATAAATACCTCACTATTATGAAAAGGAACTTAAAAAAACGTTGTCCGTTTACTCTTCATACTGGGTAATCAAAGACCTTTTAACCCATAATAAGTTTATGGCTTTTAGATTGATATATTTCTACTAATAATATTCTTTATCACTCCCCATCAGAAATTGATGGTTAGTTTTTCTTCCATATCCATGTTTGGCTATATGGAATCCTAGAATGTGTTATTTCCAGTAACCTTCAGACCTTCCTTTCATTATTTTAAAATATAGGCCACATTAATCCATTTTTCGATGTGGGATTTCAACTACAATATTTTGAAATGTCGAACCCCCTGTTTTCAATCCTAAGTTTATATTGAGAGGATGAATTTTATTGAAATATGGGAGAATTTGACACCCCAATACTTCATAGTACGTTATCAATTCAATGTAATATAATAGCTTATATTTCACAAAACACCAACTTGGCTTGCGTTATATGCAAGATTGAGTTTCTGTGAAACAACCCAATAGTATTATAATTATTTAAATGATATATTTATTTGACAATTAAATATTGTTGTATTAATAGTAAAAAATATATTTTAAATGTTATTGGAAATGCTGATTCATAAATAAAAAATAGTTATAAACAAATGTACAGGTTTTGTTAAAATAGTTATACATTTATTAAAACTATTTTTATAAAAGAACTACTTTTTATGTACCTTTTGTGAACAATAAAAAATTAATTTTAGACACTACTAAAAATTAAATTTGGTAAAATATATTTCATTTTATAATTCAGAATATCAAAATTACCTTAGGATGAATTTTTGGTATTTTTCCGATAACAGAAATTTTTTTATGAATACTGAAAAACACAGTGTTATTGTTTAAAACAGAAATTTTATTTAAATAACTTTTTTAATAAAAATTTATTTTTAAGACAAAGTGGATACAAAATTCCTATTCTTTAGAAATTTAATTCATTTGAGTCATTTTATAATAAGATTGGATATATAAAATATTATTGAACCTTTTAACATATTTTACCCACCTTCTAAGAACATTTGCAAATTTGCATAAAAGGTAATTTTACCACACATGTGAATTGAATTTCAAAAATCTGACAGACACGATAGTGATTAGTAAGTGAAATTTGGTTCAATAGGATGAAAATAATTTTTTGTGAATAGTACATTTTGAATTTTATTTACGACTGTTATAAAATATGGTAATTAAAGGTAAAAATAATTTATAATTACCACAAGAGATGTCCCAATTCTCTTGGATAAGTGTTTTCAGACCAAAATAAACCTTATGAAACAAATATGAACCTTTTTATCCACATGTATTATATTAAAACATTTATTATATTTTATTTAAAAAAATGTTTAAAGTGTTAAATTCAATGTTTAATATATAAACAGTTTTTAATATAGGGTTATTAATAAGACAAATTCGACTATATATATTAATTATTATGATAAAAATATTTCATACATCATAGTATTTTATTTATAATTTTTACACATTAAATAATAATATTTATTTTCGACACAATGATGATGCAATACTTACCTAATTAGTGAATGAATAAAATAACTGATATTATAAATATTAAAATAAATGTAGATTGAATCTTCTGATGCCTACCACAAATTATATAGATTAATATGAAATTCTATTATTGATTAAATGTATTTTCTTTCAAGTAATGATGTTTTTATGTCTTTGACAAAAACCAAATACTAAATTGTGTCAAAATTGAATGAAAATGGTTTTTAAAACAAATACTATTTCATTAAAAGATATAATATTCTTAAAAATATAATATTCGACCAAAGTACTTAAATAATGTCATATATGTCATTAATGAACCACTTGAGGTTATCTTGTCATTTTAAAGTATGTGTATTAACCATATATTGTAAGAATACAAGAAGACATGGTAAGAGTTAAACTATTTAACAAAGGGTTATATTTAAATGATAAGGTTAATGTGGCAAACTAAACTTGTCTAATACTTATGGGTTGAACGTATTTCTACCCATAACTAACATAGACTCGAAATAAATCTATTGTGATTATTAGAAACTAAAAATAATTTTATAATAAATTAATATTTCATTCTTTTCCTAAAGTTCCCTTCACCTATCTTATAAAAGGGTACTTACCCTTATCTTAAATCCAATCCTCAAAATCCATTTGGATTTACCAAACCCTACTACAATGTCCTACCAACTACCCTCACTTCATCTTAGAGGCCTTACATTGACAAGAAATCCATCATTTGGAGCAATTTCTTCAAATCAAAATGAATCACCCGAAGAAGATGTAATTATTTCGTCACATCTTTCAAAGTTCTTTTCTTCTTCCACTTCCTATTTCTCTATTGTTTTTATACCCAAATAATAACTCCAGGAACATATTCATAATTTTTTATTATTATAAATATGGTACAACCATATTAATCATTCTATCCATCCTATGAATGACAAAGTCACCATACGTGTGTACGTATGACTAAACGTATACATGTCCTGGTGTAGTTTGTTATTCAGCACCTCATTATTTATATGGGTATAATAATGCATGTAATTTATGTAAATAATATATATAACATGTTAATGAGTATGTATATATAATATAAAATCCAATTACTAATTATTTCACCATCAATAAAATGATATTTTCACGTGTGCGTACGTACGGCTTACCATCTCCACAAAGCGATGAGATTATGTTCCCCATCATAAAAATTAAAGAATAATTTTAATTTGATGATTAAAAATAATTTTTATGAACTTAATATCATTATATATATGAAGCAAAATACATCCTATCCATTAATAAAATGAATTACGTAAAAAAAACATGAATGAAAATGAATCTGTTAACACTCAAAAAATGAGTGTAATAAAATATTAATAACAAAGCAATATTAGAGGATCATATGTGATATCATATTTATGTATTTGGTTTTCATATAATTTAATTAAAATAATTTAACCATTATTAAGGAGGTTAACATACCCTCAAATAAGGAAAAGTACAAGTTAAGGCGTGTTCATCTCACTTTTTATTTACGTGAGATTCATGTTATATTGGCCACTATTTCCTTTCGTATGGTGTATGTACTGCCCATGACTGTATTCATTTTGTAATATAAATTAATTTATGGGAATTTAAATCTTCATTGTTTGATACTTCTTTAATGGGTTGTATGTTTTGTAATTTACCAAATCGGTAAGGGAAATTTCAATTTTCAATTTCCACTCATTGGGTTTCAAGCGGACTTCATTGATTATTTTAATCCATGATTATTTGTGGAATCACTGTTTATTTATTTATTTATTAATTTCCCCTCTCCATTATGTGGATACACATTTAATAAACATAATCAATCGATTGAAAAATTCTCAATTCATTGATATGAATTTGATAAGGATAATCTTAACTCAATTTCCATTCATTGAGTTAAACATCCAAGTCATTGATTTTATTTTTACAAGATCTTGTGTGAATTTACTATGATTTATTTAAACTGAATATCCAATAATATTGTGTGTATTTATAATTTTCAGACATAATTATCCCATTTATTTATCCTTAATTTAAGGGTACAGTCTTTATAAGGGATTTAATCTCAATTTAAATTTAATTGATACCTCATTGGTGTTATACACCAATTACATTTTATATGGTGTATATACTTTCCTTTGGAATATTATATCATGATTCCCTTTATACTCATGGTATTATAATTTTTTGATTAAATGTTATTACTCAATTATTTTTATTCAAGAATTTCTAATTTCATTAGGAACTCCTTCATTAAAATATCGTTTTAAAGGATTTACACTTCTTAAACCATTCTCATTAATGTCCATGTTTTAAAAATGGTCTTAAGGATTTTTTATATGGAAATGAATGTTTTCAAATTAAAATTACGTTCAAAATTTTCAATGTGGTATGTGCACTTTGATTCAAAAATCTCTTTAAAATTAGTTCTTTAATAAATAGTGTTACTTTTAAATGTTTTCAAGAAAAAAGGGATATTTCTCTCAAATAGTTTCCCTGTTTATTTTCATCTATCTAAATATCCTTCATTGTATTTTAATCTTGATTGAGGTTTATTTATAATAATACAATCATCAATATTGTATTGAATGAGTAATGTTTGAAGGTGGATGTGCTATTTTTATACCATTCATGGTTTTTGGTTAAAGTATTGACAATTCGTATGCTAGTTCTAATATGAATGTTTAGATTATGTTTCACCCTTTTCTTATGAGGAATTCATTTGATGTACTAAGTGACGTGTGGGGCCTGCTATATCCCCTCGATGCTTCGGTAGGTCTAATGAGAAAAACTAGTGTCTTGTCAAAATGCCTTGAAAAAATTTATATCTAGGGTCTTGGCACAAGTCCTTGACTTTGTGGATAAGATGTCTGGCATTATGCATTACATCATTATGAGTTTAGCTATTGATATTACATGTGATTATTCTAATATTATAATATCCTTGTAAAAAAGTTAATGGAATTATTTGATTTATCTTTTCCACATTATGTTGATGATTAATTTTAAAAATCTTTTTATTTAGTTTTATACATTGACTTAAATGTTTATGCATATTTATGATAGTTTATACTTTATTATTTTTTATACTGAGAATCTAATATCAACCCTTTCATATAATTTATTTTTTACAAGATGTGAATATATATTTTATGACTGAACTACATGGATAGGCTAATAGATATTAGTGTAATAAAAGGATCCAAAATGTAGTCTATTTTTCATTTCATAATGTTATTTAAAACTTATAAATGTATCTATTACATCCAAGGCTACTAAACTAATTGGAAATTTGGGACATGATCCCTTGAGACCATACCAATGATATGTAATAATACACTGACTCTGGAAAATGGTGTCGGGGCATTACAGTTTGTATCAGAGGAAGTTTAGTACAAACATTGGAATCTTGATTCAGAAAAACACTGATTAGAAAACATTACCGGAAGATAGACATTGAGGATTAGTATAGATGAACATACACATATTTAGTAATGTAAATATTATTTGTGTTTTCCACTAAATACATCCATTTATGGATAATACAAGTGATCATGGTAATTGCACAAATATACATAGGAGTGAAAACTCTAACAAGGAGTTTTGGGCCTGACCTGAGGTATCCTGTTACATGACAGTGGGACTTACTGCACACCTGGTTCGACACTCCAAATGGATATTCTTAGGATAAATCACATTTTCTTTACAAACTAATTTTATGTTTTTTAATATAATAAGAGAATAAAAAACATTTGTTAAATCATAACATGTTTTAGATTAAAAATAAAGTGTCATGATATTCTCTAAATGATTATATGACTATTGTTACTCACACTATGCTTTATTGTTTTAGTCAATGGATGGATTCCATGAAAGTCATAGTGACACTCGACATGATGTAAATGGTGGGAATAATGGTGAAATGAGCAACTAATTGGAATGTCGATAAGAGTAAAAGATATTGTGTTCATGCTGAACCAGTATTCCAAAAATTGATAAAAACATATACAGTAAAGAACTCCCAAACTCAAAAAGAAGAGAAAGGTGGAAAATGATAATAGATTCAGTAGTCGAGACAATAAAGAAAAAATGCTCATTTTATATCATGCAGGAAATGTTGAAGGAGACACCTAGGAAAGTGTCTCAATGGAACAAAGAAATTTTTTATGTGTGGGAAAGGACACAATGTAAATAATTGCCAAAGAAAAATGAATAGTACTATGGATGAAAATAAAAATGATCCTAATAATCTATTTATAGTCATTTTCTATAAATATAGGGGACCTAGGAAGTACCAGGGTCAATGACCAATTCTATACGATAACCTCTAGGTTAAGGATGATTCTATATGAAAATAAAAGGATGGAGAAGTGTTTAAAAGTATTAATGATCTTTGTTGATGGGATTTCATTGTAAGAAATTTCTATTGTATGTGTAACCTTGTAGTTAGTTATTTGAAAATGATATTTGAGGAAGAATTATCATTTCTTTTATGTATATAATTATAAAGAAACATTTGGGTTTTTATGATCATTGAGTTTGAGGAAAATACGTTTGATAACGTTTGAGGACGAAAATATGAGGTACACAATAACATTTATGGTTAATGTATTATATTGTTATTTTGAGGAATTTATCTCATTTTTGGGAATGTTATAAAATTATATAGTTTTTGAAAAAGGACAACACATAGACCATGTTACAACTAGTCGCATCATACAAAGCTGCGGGAATCAAACCGACAACCAATGTGTGACTAGGATTTGTCGCCTACCACTAGACTACGTAAAGTACATGGTATGTATGACTAATTCTTTTTCGTTAAATTATTTTATGGATCAGAAATATTTTGATTTTGGGAACTAATGATTTATCAAATGGATATCCCTAGTATATAAAAATTATTTGGTGATTGAGTGATAAATGCTATTTTAAAAGATGTTTGATCTTTTGAGAACACTATATGCCTAAAGAAAATAGAATACTATGGGATTTCATTTGAGGAGTAATGGTGGATTTTATTTTTCAAAGAATCTATGTTTTTATTTTTCACTTAGAGAGATTTGGGTTATTTATGGAAATGATTAACCTATCATAGAGAATATGTGATTAGGTTAATTTCTTTTATGTATGTGACTTTAAGTGTAGTTTATGTTATTTGGAGATAAATATTAAGATTTATCATGGAAGACTATGTAATCAAATCCTTCTGAATTTTGGGATTCAGACATATTTTGGATTATTTTGAAAATTATTAAGGAAATTGTTTATTGAGTGGTCTTTTTTGATCTTTGGGTATTCTTTGTTTAATTTTGGAGATTAAGAGTAGTATTTCTTTCCATAAAGGATTACTCTTTTTGGGGATCATTTGATCTGGTACAAACCATTTTGGTTGTGGTTAATGATTAAAGACAAGGTAAATATATTGTTCATATTTTTTGGATTATGGGATTCTCAATATGTTGATTCGTGTGCTTCAGGTGAGACCAAGTCATCATGAATACTCATTGTTTGGAGAAAATATGAGTTTGTGTTAGAAATTTATTTAAGGATGAAGATATACTTGTAAAGTAATTATATCTCCATATGTTCATAGTCATTCTCATAAATAAATTACTCAGAATTATGAAAAATAAATTAAAATAAAAACTTTGTCCATTTACTCTTCCTACTCAGTAATAGGAGACTGTTTGTCCCATAAAAAGTTTATGGCTTTTAGATTGTTAACTTCTCCTTAATAACATCCTATATCACTATCCATCTGAACTTGATGGTTAGTTATATTTTTCATTTCCATGTTTTCTTATATGGAACCCTATTATGTGTTATTTCCAATATCCTACATAGTTACCTTTCATTATTTTAAAATTGAGGCATCAATAATCCATTTTTTGATGTGGGATTTCAACATAGATATTTTGAAATGTCATACCCCTACTTTTCAATCACGAATTTAAATTGTGAGGACACAATTTATTGAAGGAGGGTAGAGTTTAACAAACCTATATTTTATAGTATGTTATCACTTTAAAGTAATTTAATAGCTTATATTGCATGAAAACCCGAGTTGTCTTGCATTATATGCAAGATTGAGTTTTTGAAAAATAACACATTAGTATCATAATTATTTAAACAATATATTTATATAAAAATTTAATATTGTAATATGAATTTTAAAAAATAAATTTTAAATGTTATTTATTATGTTTTCACATAAATAAAACATATTTCTAATGAAATGTATATGTTTTGTTAAAATAGTTGTATATTTAGAAAAATTAATATCTTAAAAGAACTACATTTTATGTGCTTTTTTGAACAATGATATTTTTTATTTTAGAAAATAATAAAAATTTGATTTGCTTAACTAGACTTAATTTCTGAATTCAGAATAACAAAATTAGCTTAGGTTGATTTTTTGGAATTTTTCTGAAAACATTCAATTTTTTGTTGAAACATGAAAACCACTGCATTACTGTTTAAAACCAAATTTTTTTAAATACATATTAATAAATTAAATTTATCTTAAAGTCAATGGGGATACATAATACCTATATTAGTCCAATTTAATTCAATGGAGTCATTTTATAATAATATTAGCAGTATAAAATATTGTTGAACTTTTTAACGTCTTTTACCCACCTTCTAGCCAATTTGAAAATTTGCATAAAACTTAATTTTACCGCTTCTATGAATTGAATTTCAAAAATCTGACAGAATAGGATATCATTATCAAGTAATATTTAATTTAATATGATAAACATAATTTTTGGTGAATAGTAACTTTTGCATTTTATTTACCATGGTTAAAAGTTAATATGGTTTTAAAATGTAAAAATAATATTATAATTATCTCGACATATTTCCTAATTCAATTGGATTAGTGTTTTTTGACCAAAATCAACCTTAAGAAAAACTATGATCCTTTTGATCCACATGGATTAGTTTACGATATTTATTATATTTTATTTAAATAAGGGTTAAAAGTGTTAAATTCAATGTAAATTAACTACACCATTTTTAATATAGGGTTATATATAAGATAAAATTTACTATAAATATTCATCACAAAGCGAAATAAAATTTATACATCATAGTATTTTATTTATAATTTTTAGTCATAATATAATTAAATTTATTTATTACACATTGATGATGAAGTAATTTCCTTATTAATGAAAGATTAAAATAATTGATATTATAAATTATAAAATAAATTTAAATTGAAAATTTTAATGCCATCCAGGAATCTTCTAGGTTAATATTATATCATAGGGTCTATTAATTTTTTTTAATGTAATCAAGTTGTTATGACTTTCACAAAAACCAAACACTAAATAAGGTCAAAATCTACACAAATGGGTTTAAAAAAAATACTATTTTATTAAATGATATAATATTCCTAAAAATATAATATTTAGAAAAAGGACTTAAATAATGTTATATATGTCATTAATGAAAAACTTTAGGTTATCTTGACTTCTAATTGTATGTTTATAAACCATATAGTGTAATAATACAAGAAGACATGGTAGGAGTTGAACTATTTTACTAAGGGTTTAGTCTAAATGATAAGGTAAATATGGTGACCTAAACTTGTCTAAAAAAAATTGGTTGAGTGGATTTGGACCAATAACTACCATATCCACAAAATAAATCCATTTTAACCAAATAGAAACCGAAAATAATTTTATAATAAAAAATATTTTTATGCTTTTCCCAAAGTGCCCCTCACATCTCTTATAAAAGGGTACTTCTCCTTCTCTTAAATTCACAACTCCAAAGCCATTTTTCTTAGCCCTAACCTACTCAAGTCTCCTCCAAACAACCCTAAATTAGTCCTAGAGGCCTTACATTGATCATTAGGACGTCCTAATGAGCTATTTTGTTCAAATTAAAATGAGGTTCTTGAAAAAAAGTTATTATTTCATCACCTCTTTCAAAGTTGTAGTCATCATCCACTTCCACTTTCATTCTGGTTTCCATACCAAAATAATAACTCCATTACCTTATACATAATGTGATGTTATTTTATATATGTTGCATCCATATTCCTTATTCCATCCATATGATTAATGACAAAGTCACCTTACATGCGAACATATGTCTTATAATCTCCACTTCGGGTGTAGTTTGTTATTAAAAACTTGATTATTTGGATAGGTATAATAATTAATGAAATTGATGTAAATAATAAATATAACATGTTAATAATTATTTATATATAATATATCATCCAATTACAAACAATTTCACAAACAATAGAATGATATTGTCGCTCGTTCGTGCGTAAAGCTTACCGTCCCCACAACACGATGAGATTTCATTTCCCATAGTAACCATTCAAGAATAATTTTCATTTTCTGATTAAAAATAATGTTTAAGAACTTAATATCAATCTATATATGAATAAAATACATCATATACATAATGAACATGAATTTCATAAAAAAAACATATGAAGGAAAAAGGATCAGTTAACACCCGAAGCTAAGATACTACTAAAATATTATTAACAATGAAATATCATAGGATCTTATATGATATCATATTTATGAATGTGGTTATTGTATAATTTAATACCAACTATTTAACTATTATATATTATGTTAACGTACCATCGACTAAGGAAAATTACTAGGTAAGGGGTGTTCATCTCACTTTTTATTTAAGTGAGATTTATGCTATATTTTCCAATATTTGCTTTTCTGTGGTGTATGTACTGCCCATGATTGTATTCTTTTTGAAATATAATTTAATATATGGTTATTTTAATCCTTATTGTATTATCCTCCATTCATGGGTTTTATGTTTTGTATGTTACCAAATCAGTAAGGGAAATTTCAAATTTCAAATTCCACTAATTGGGTTTTACACATATTTCATTGACTATATTACACCTAGATTATGTATGGAATCACTATTTATTTATTCATATAGTAATTCGTAATACAATTTTTGTGGGTATAATCTTTATACACATAATAACTTTATTGAAAAAATCTCATGTTATTGATATAAACATGATAAGGGTATTATTAACTCAATTTCCATTCATTGAGTTAAACATCCATGTCTTTGGTTTTATTTTTACAAGAACATGTGTGAATGTCCTATGATGATTTACACTGAATATTAAACCATATTGAGTGTATTTATATTTTTCACACATAATTATATCATTTATTTGACCTTAATCTAAGGATATAGTCATGACAGTCGATTTTTTCTCAATTTACATTCTATTGAGACTTTGTTGTTGTTATATGCCAATTCACTTTTATACAGTGTCTATAATATCCTTTGGAATATTATATCATGAATACCTCTATAATAAGAATGTTTTATTGTTTTTATTGAATTTTATTCCTCAATTATTTTAATTCAAGAGTGTCTCATTTCATTAGAAACTCCTTAACTAAAAAACCATTTTAAAGGATTTATTCTTCTAGATCTATCTCATTAATGCCCATGTTTTAAAAATGGTTTTAATGATTTATTTATATGGAAATGAATGATTTGAAATTTAAATTCCTTTATAATGGTTCAAAGTGTAATGGGAAACATTGATTCAAAAATCTCTTTTAAATGACTTCTTTCATAAATAGTGCGACTTTTTAATGTTTTCATGAAAAGGGGGATATTTCTATAAAATATTTTTACTGATTATTTTCATATTTTTTAATATCCTTCATTATATTTTATTAATGATTGAGGTTGATTTATTATAACACAATCTTTGATATTTTACTGAATGAGTTATGTTTGACTGTGGATGTGCTGTTTTGATACCATTCATGGCTTGTGGTTAAAGTATTGACATTTCATATGTTAGTTTTAATATGAATGTTTAGATTATAATTCATCCTTTTCATACAAAGAATGCTCTAGACATAGTAAGTGATAGGTAGTGAACGCTATATCCCCTTGATGTATCAGTAGGTCTCATGAGACAAACTACTGTCTTGACACAAGGCCTTGAAAAAATTTATATTTAGGTTCTTGGAACGAAGCCTTGACTTTGTGGTTAAGATGTCGGCAATTATGCATTCCATAATTATGAATTTATATTTTGATATTTAATGTCATTATTTGACTAGCAGAATATACATGATAATAATTAAATTGAATTATTTGACTTATCATTTCCAAAATATGATTAATTTTACATTTAAAAGGCTTGTGTTTAACTTTTAGACATTGCCTTAAATGTTTTTGCTTATTTATGATAGCTTCTACTAAATTTTTATCCTTACGAAGCATCTGAGCTCACCCCTTTCTCATGTTTTATTTTTCCAAGGATGTGAATAAGTATTTTATGACTGACCTATAGGGGTAGGGTAATGGATAAGAGTGCGTTAAAATAAGACACAATGTTGTTTATTTTTTATTTCATAATGTAATGTAAAACTTTTGGATGTAACTAGTACTTCCATTTATACTAAAATGATCGGTCGTTCCAGACATGATCCCTTGTGATCATTACAATGTTATGTAGCAATGCACCGAATCGGGGTAATAGGGGTTGGTGTGTTACAAATTATCTTATCTTCCCCCTTATTGACAACCAAATTCAATGGGCTCCTCATGATAAATTTCTACGTTATTCATAAATGATCATCATTTCCAAAGGTTGGTACTTTTCTTTAACAAGGGAATCACAAGATTTTATAAACAAATACACTTTAACTAATAAACTCTAAGTCTACATGGGAGAACCCAGTAGAGAAAACAAGAGTGTATAACTACTTTGATCAATGATCTCTTTAATACAAATTTCATGTAATACATTTTCCAGATATCATTCATTTTTCTCATGATAGTGGGAAAACCATGATGGAATTTTTCAAAGACAAAATTAACCTCCCCCATCTCAAAAAAATAGAAGACAAATTTGATATGTATAAAAAACCACTTAGCACATAAAACTTTTCTCATCCTCATTACTTTATATTGAAAGAAATCCAAGAGTCTCATCAATTAAATATTCATTATTTACCCTCCATCAATTGCATACATGTTAAAAAATGTATAAAAAGTTATTGGTAATAAGTAAGAACCTCAATTGTTTGTTAGAAACAACAATCATACTGAGAATCCCCACATGGTTCTACCTTCATCATCTTCTTCTTGTATTTTTCATTGGATTTCCTTTCTTTCTTCTATTCATCCTTCTTGAATTTTTTTACATCATTCCTTTTGCCTTTCGAATCTTATGATGATAATCATAAATTTTTTTATTCTTTAGGAACAAATTTTTTATAATCAAATTGTTCCATGTTTTTCATTAATATATATTTCTCTGGAAAAAAGGTGACAATGTTTTGATATCATGCCCTTCTTACTCCTCATCACCATCTATTTATACCTTTTTATCAGCATTTCTCATATCATCAAAGGTCTACCTCATCCTCTCTTCTTTCACTTTATTTTGGTGTTCCTCCAATTTCTTAGCCAGCTCAATGTGTTCTAGCCAAACAATTAATCACTCTTTCATTTAAAATATGGTTGATATGTCTTTCTTGACATCTAAAATATCCGGATTATGAGAATTTTTAAGAATCATTTGTTGTGATGGTAAAAAAAACAGGACATCCTTTAGCAAGGTATCTAGGTTTCTCACACCATTCTCAAATAATTTCCAATGGTTTGAACCTATTTTTATTCTTTACTTCATTCTTCTCATATTTATTCAACACAACTTTCTCAGACTTCTTCTATTAATAGAATTGAATCCCCCTCAAATAATCCCTTCTATAACCCATGGAATAATTGTAATGTTATTGGGTGAACTAACATATATTCTCAGTATGTCCAAATCCACCGCAATACCAGCAACATTCATAAAAGGAGTATTTTCCTCTGAAATTTCGGTACTATATATCATTCTGAATGTTTTTCTTAGCCACCTTCTTCTATTTAATTTCCAATCATCCAAAAATTCTATTATCAAGAAGATTATTCCATTTATTTTTTGCAATATTGGAAAAAAAATATTGGAAACATTTCTACATTCATAATGTTTCGAAACATTTTTGGACTCTAGGTTCTTTGAGGCTTCTAAATTCCCATCATTGTTGTCTTGGCCACATACATAGCATTCCCAATTTTCTGATTTTCAAAAAAAATTCAATTATTCTTCTCACCCATGGTATGTAAATTTTTTTGAGCCTAATCAAGATTCTCATTCTGAGAACATCTACTTATTTTAGTGATAGTTTTTTGGAAACTTGTATTTCTCAATTCAGCTTCAGATTACATTTTTTGTACAAGAACCAACTCTTCTTCCTTTTCCTTCAGAATCACTTTCAGATGATCATTACAATTATTTTCTTCTTCCATATATTTATTCAAATAATCAATATATTTATCCATTTCTCTTTCTCTTATACTAAAAAATATCCTTGATTTATTATTGAGGAAGATTCATCTTCCATTATTTTTGTTTTTATTTTCAATCCTTCTGATCATTCTCACGATTTCTCTCAATTATTATTTCAAATGCATATCAAGAGGAGTATCTTCTTCATTAGAACTGGTACCTAAAAATTCACCATCATTCATTTTTTCAATAAAAGTATTTTCCCAATCATTCTCAATGGGATTTTCAGATTCAGCATCAATTTAATATTCATCTTCATCACAAAAACTTTAATTACAAGAATAACATTCTTCATTAACATTTTCAATGAATGTGCTATCTTCACCATAATTTTTAAGATCCTCATTATCATATTCCTCAGACAAAAAGCTTGTCCATTTTGATTTATATAACCTCTTATCTTCCCTTTTGTAATATAATTTTCCCTATCACCCTTTTTATTCAAAGATCTTCTTGGCCTTCTTTCTTCCTCTTCACATTATTCTTAATTTACTCTTTAAGGACAGTTGGCAACAAAATTTCCAATGGATCCACATCAAAAAAAATTAAGGGAACTTCCACTTTATACCTTAATGTACCACATTTTTCATTATTATAAAATTGGTAAAAAATTGAATCAAAATTTTTACATACATCATTTTCATAGTCAGAATATCCAACTTCTTCTTCTTCAAGAATATTCTTATATTTCTTAAAATCCTTGAGGGTCATTTATCCATAAAATTTAGTTTTTTTAATACCATTATACCTTCTCAATTCATAAGTAATGAGAGTACTATTAAAATCATCAAGAGATAATATTTCAGGATCTCTATCTTCTGATGAAGAAATGTTTTCATCGAATTTGACGAGTATGATTCTCAAGATCCTTTAAACCATAATAGAATCATCAAAATTTTCACCAATACATATAATAGTTCTTACTCTGTAATTTACCCAGGGAAATAGGTACCCAATAGATTCATGATCATCCATCTTGAGATCTTCGTACTTCAATCTCCATATTTTTAACAATGCCTTATTCACTTTTTGTTGCATTTATATATGTCTTTCTATTTATCCCAGATACCTTTGTATATGGAAACACCTTTTACCCTAAAGAACAAACTTTTAGAATGTGATGAAAATATATCATTATTATCTCTTCCATCATTCTCAAGATTCTTCTTATCAATAGGTAAAAGTGAAGCAGTATCATCAATTGGAGGAAACCAAACTGTTATAGCTTCAAGAACATCATAACTGATAGCCATTAGATATGGAAACATTCTATCTTTCAAGATATGATAGTTATTTCCATCAAAGATGGGAAATAATTTACTATTCACATACTTCACGTTTTCCATCAGTAAAGAATAATGAAGGTAACCTGCCTTTTATACCAATTGAATGTACCCCGTAGTAGTATTGTATCACTGATAGGGGGAGGGGTGAATCAGTGATACCCTTTTTCTTTTAATATTCTTTTCAATTGAAACAACAATTTACTCTTGTTAGATATTTCAATTCTCTAATGAAAATAATTTCAACACACATCTATAGGAACAAATAGAGTTATATGTTTTAATATTAAATAAGAATAGTTAAATACTTTGTATGGTTTGGAAATGATCTAATGCCATAAAATCTATTAAGAAATCAATCATTGGATTACAATGAGTAGGATATAACCTCAAAGTTGTGAAGAAAAATGAAACAACCCCACTTGTGTGTGTGCTCCCTCTAAAAACGATATGGTAATAAAATTTATTTGTAATAACTCATGTTACCTACGCTTATTTTCAATTCAACAAATGTATTCAGTTGAAATAAAATTCATTAATTACTTACCCAGAGGAAAGGTATGAACCACCTGGACACTGTTATGAAACACTGAGTCTTATCTTTTCTGAGTTTGATTCCTCAGAGTATGATTCTTAAAAAACAATACACCCAATATGATTTAATGATAGAATACAATATAGTATAACTGGATCCACTTCAATTCCCAAATACAATTGTCAAGCTGAATTGAATATAAATGAATTGACACCAACTGAAAATAATTGGCAAGCTGAGTAGAATTGATCTCTTCTTCTCTATAGAAACTCGGAGCTTATCTCTCTTATTTGGTTAATAGTACACACCTCTAGAAAGTAAAATATAGTTGTTTCTATTTTATAGGTGACTCAAAATGAGTTTAATTAGGAATCGAAAATTGATTCACACTCACACAAATTCACCGACAGTTGAATTTCATTTAAAATATCAGAGTAATTATGACTTCATCAACGCTTCTCGAATCTTCTTGAGACTTTCAAAATCTTTACCTATACTTCATCAGACTCCCATTTAAATTTATAAGACCAATTTCATGTGTTAGGAATAGGTGGTTCTAATCAAATGAGTCAGATTCCTCATGCTGATTACTATATATGATTCTTAGAACTAATTTGAATCAAAATCATGAATTTGAATGTTCAGGTCCCCATCGACAAATCATTCATCAATATACTTCCCTTTTCATATCTCTTGACCCAAATGAGTAACCATACTTCATTAAAAAACCATTTCTTGTGTCTTGACCAAACTCATGACTTTTAATTTTATAAGGATCATCGTTAGCATCGTCGAACATTGATTGAAAAGTACTAAAACCTTCCATTAGTTCCAACAAACTCTTTTATTCACACAACTTTTGATTAACTTAAAACAAAAACTTCTTCTTCCCAAATTTTATTGATGGGACTTGGACCCATTTAAATTTTATATTAAGAGAACAAAAAACAAATCAACTCATATCCCACTTGATGAATTCATTTGAAAAAAACAAGAGTATGATACTTTATGGAGATGATCATATCTAGTTACGATCATTTCTGGTTATGATCATTCTTGATATAATCATTCCTAGTTAAGATCATTCATTTTTACGATCATTCCTGATTACAATAATTACTGGTTATGATCATTCTAGATACAATAATTACATTGTACGATGAAATACATTCCAAAAACAATGATCTTCTAGGATATGATACAACACAATATGAAAATGATGATCTACCTAGATATGATACAGTGCAATCTGAAAACAATGTTCTGCCTGGATACGATACAATACAACCTGAAAAACAATTTTCTACTCATATATGATACAATACAATCCGAAAACGCTGATCTTCTAGGATATGATACAAGAATATTTGAATATTATTCTTTTTCAATTGATACCATACCTCTCATATTCTTCAATATTAATATGAATGTTTTTAAAAACAATTGTTTTATCATCATCCATCGGTATGACCTCTTCCATTGGCAAAACCCTTTTCACTAGAACCTCCTTTTCTATCGGCAACACATTCATCGGTACCACCTCTCATCGGTACCACCCTTTTCAATTTGGATATGATTGTTTTGAAAAACAATCCCCACCACTTATTCAATATGAATACAATTGTTTTAAAAAACACTCGGTACCACTTATTTCTCTATACCATCCAGATATGATAAATATAAATATGATTCTTTTTCGATTGTATTGGAAAACAATTTATACGACTTATTTCCCTTTACCATTCTGTTATGATAAATATGAATACGATATTTTTTCAATTTTATTGAAAAACATTCGATACCACGTCATACTCTCTGCTGACCAATTATGATAAATATGAATACTATTCATTTTTAATTATTTTGAAAAAAAATTGATACCACTGATTTATATTTCTTTTATAAAGCAAGCATGACAAGTTCTCACATCAACTCACGAATTATATAAAACATGAATCTGTAAAGAATCATCAAAATTACTTTTATCATAGTCATAATGACTCTTATTATTCAGAAAAACAAAAACCTCTTTCTCATCATATCCACCGTGAATCTGATAACCGAATATTTACATCAATATGTTGTCACATTCAAATCGACTTCTTCTCATTATAAAGGACATTAATGGTGATTCCTATTTCTAAAAATACCAATTGTAGTGCAATTGTTTCAGAAATAAAGTCAATCAGAATACATTCAAAGAATACTCTTCTCATTATAATGGACTCTCATAGTGATTACTCTTTCTATCAATACCACTAGTACTGACATTTTTTTCAGAAATAAAGTGAATCAGAATACATTTTTTTATTTCCATGAATAAACTATCAGCCACAAAACAAGAATTTTTTCCTTCCCTTTCATTATGAATTGTCATTCATTAAAACCCATTCATTCTTCAGACTTACCTATCGATTGACAAAAAACTCAACCAAAACACAACATGGGCCTAGCACAAAACAATATAGAAAAATTGAAGGAAGTGACCAGAATCCAACCAAATAATGCATATCACTATGAAAACACAATGACCATACCCAAGAGATGTCCAATCAGATGTATCAATGTCCAAGAGATAACCCAAAGAACTATAGAAACTATCCAAATATAATTGTGCTAGTAGATAATCCCAATGAATAGATCCCAACTTACACGGTGGTCTAGCATCACCACAATCCAACATGATATTCCATAAGGAATAGAATGCAATTTTCAAAAAAAAATAACTAGAATAATTATTTATAGACTGTTTTAACAATATTTAAATTTCAGAACGAAATAAACAAATCAATAACTTTTAAAAATAAAATGAAAAAATAATGATGGCGTTCTTTCATACTATCTAACATAACCTACTAGTAAGTTCAGGTATATTTTCAAAACAGATATACCTTAGTTTATGAAATATTCAGCTATCATGAATACCACTTAGCATGTTCATCGAGTGGCACATTTTCAACCAATACAACCCATCTAATACTATCATATAGATTGAACATGATCAAAAATTAAAATACTATAAAAAACATTAAAATTATATTTTACCAATAACACATGAGTCTCATACAAAGGCTTGATATACTCTTGATCATCACAACAACCTGTAAATATACATCCTTAATTAGAGGAAAAATATATTGTACATGAAAACATAGTATGAAAATATAACCTCTACATAATTCAATATAGAAGGTTGTAGAAATGAAAAACATCCATAAAATAGAAAGTAGACAAGATAATGATATACACCTAATATTGAATGTCTTATAATAGCCCCAATACTCCATCTCTTCCAACTGGGTAACCCTACAGTTGAAAGCAAGGCTAATAATGTGATAAAAAAAGAGAGACAACCTAGAATATATGACTAATTCTAACTATCAACTAAAATACAAGAACTCAAGAACATCTATAGTGGCGAATAAGGGGCATACCATATTGTTCTAACCCATATTATCATAATTTTTAATTTCAGGATAGAATCTATTAATATTTTTATTCTTAACACAATCAAAACAGTGGACGTTATTAAAAAATATCATGTCCATCTATTTTATATGGTTATTTATCAGTTTACCACTATCATGAATTAATTGAGGGTAGATTTAGTCCACAAAAATCATCATTCAAACCATTTTTTTGATGTTATTGGAAAAATATAACTGAGTTAACTCTTTCTGGGGTGATTGATTCTCAACCATAAAACATATAATATTTTACATAATTAAATGAATAATAAATGGAATTAAAAAAGATAATGGCTTTATCATCATCAATTCCTTTAAAATCAATATTGGATAAGTCAAGAAACACCTTATAAAAATCATCAAGATAAAAATTAAATGATAAAACATTGATCATATTAAATTTATAAAGGAAAAATTTCTTATATAAATGACTAATAACATACTTATAAATATATATATATATTCTAGATTGGTCCATACAACCTTAAAAATAGTCTCATTCATGAATTAACATAAGACCGTGTCACTTAAAGGTAATAAAATCCTACAATATAATTTCTCAATAAAATAGGAGTTAATATCAATATTGGTGGTACATGAATATCCTTTAGGATAAATGGTAACTATATTATTTATATGACCTATGATATATAGGTTGTTAATCAATTATGGATGAGAGGTTGCCTCATTTTAGCTCTCTAGAGGTTAAAATCGATTTATCCATAATACTTATCAACATATTTTTTAACATAAGTCATGATTAACTAAAAGATATTGTCTATCATAAAAATTGTTATTGTAAGAGTAAAGGTATTCAGACTTGTATCCAAACCCTGATTATGGTTGATATAAAAACTAAAATTTTGAGTCCAAACAATAAAGATAAACAAGCTGATACAAATGATTATGCAAAATAAATAAATAATAAAAGTAATGAAAATAAGGTATTTACATCGTTAGGATTAGTTTATTCCTACTCCATGGAAAAAACACCACAAAACCAATTTACTATAAAGCAAAAAAAATATTCATACAATCAGGGATTATGGAAGTAGAAATTTAATGAAAATGTAACAAATAAATTATCAGGGCATAGTGCCTCGTCACTCTAGGATCAAGCAGTGAACCCTATCCCAAAAATTGTAACATACACCATCGGTATCGATTCACTCATTCATGTAACCATGACTGTTATACCATAATGAAAGAAATAATGAATGAAATACAATATAGATATGAAAAACAAATCCGACAATTCTAGATCCCATATCTTATTAAAGGGAAACAGCGTGGTTAGGATTGTAGAATCATGAAGCTAATGGGGTCAATATATAATTTGTGAATATTGACCTCTCTACAAAAGTGATGACTAGAACAAGGGTTTCATTGGCATGGAATTGGATAAAAAAAACTCATCCTTCTCTCTCTCTCGATGTTGTCTTCTTACCAAAGCATAGAAACCATGGAATCACCATCCACTCTAAAAAAATAAGATGATAATGTTATAAATAAATTAATATATTATCTAAATAAAGTCAAGGATGGTGTCTAGTGTTAGTATTTAAAGATTAAGGTACATTCATATAGTGGAGCATGCATTGATGAATCAAAAACCTAGTCTGGAAAACAAACAACCACATGATATGGTTATGCGGGAGGATGCATATGGAATCCATCCGAAGAACACATATCAGTGAGAAAACACTTCTGCCACACTCAGGATCCATATGATAAAATAGATCAATGGATTGAAGATCCCTTGAAGAATCATAGAAAACTAGACCCCATTCAATAGACGAATAAGATCTATGTATTTTATTTTGGTTCCTAAAATTTCAAACAAATATATAAATCATGTTAAATGATCTCTATAAACAATATATAATATAAAAAATGCAATAATATTGTACAAAATTAATAGAATTTTGATAGTGGAAACCAATAAAAATGATTCCACTTATAATGTATTAATGGAATGAGGGTGAAATATTCAGTTTCATACTTACTCAATTACAACCACTCCAAAAACAATGGAAAAAAGAAAAAAATTGATTAATTCCAAATCAATTCTATATGATAGTATCATATAACCATGTATCAAAATCAACCAGTCTTAAAAGGTAGTATGGAATGAATGAAATTATGAAACAAGGATTTTGTACATGATTCAGAAAATTAGACTATGTTCATGGGGTAGGGTCACCAGGGTTCCACTATTAAAATATTAACCTGAGTTAAAAGATACAAGAAGAAACAAACATGACTAGAAAATGTGTACACACAAAACAAAACTGGTTGAGCTCTTGCAACCCCAGGACATGTGATGAATATGAGATGAGGTTGCATAAAAAATAAAACACCACAGAAAAAGTCAAAAAAGACATACAATAAAACACTATGAAAAAGAATATAACAAATATTTGGTCTTATGAAAGAAATGATACAGTGGACGGAAACCCCTTTTTGAGGTTCAACCCATCCTATATGTTTTTTCCAGGTCCCCGAAGATGTATCTAATAGTTTTCTCCATCATTTTGAGAATTTTTCATCAGCAATGTTTTTTTATTTATATAATAAACTCTAAACAACACCAACATCTCATTGGATATGCACACGTATCACCAAGGTTAGTAGAATTTCCTCCTCTATCATAATTTTTCTTCAATATAGAGGTAAGGAGTCATGTGATCTTCTATAATCTCTAGAATTACCAGATCCTCCTGACTCCAGAAAATTGGAAACCCCTCAATTTCAGTGATACACAAAAATCGAGGTGTCGGACATATGGACAGTGGAGGATCACTTGAGTGTATCTTCGTAAATAATCCAGGGACATACCTAATAAGAATATCCCCTCACAAAACATTAAACCAGAAAAATGAAATAAAAAATTCATTTTTTTAAATACATTGTGAATAAAAAATTTACAATGCCTTTATGGAAATATGTGACATAATCTATGGATTAGAATACCATTGTACGGTAGACCAGAGTTTTTTCTTTGAAAAATATGTTTGGGATTATGCGGGATGAATGATCTTAGATTAGGATGATCGAAATATATGCGATGTTTGTATATAGATAGGTTAGCTCTCAGAGAGCGGTATAAATAAATACATATGATGAGAATCACACTATTGTAAATTTGATGGTGTTACTCTCATTGGGGGTGCATTTCTTAGATGATGAGAATAGTCTTCCTTGTATGCTGGGAACATGTGCTTTTTTATGTTTTTTGTTATAACCCAAGAATGAGTGGGTTATTCCAGTTTAGGAATTAAATTTATCAATGGATTGACTATGATTCATGGTTATCTGGTTTTTTGGTTTGGTGTTGTGGTGATAAGAAAAATCCTATAGTGTGGATAATTAAATCATTAATGAATATACAACCCTTATGATGGAAGGTTCATGTGTGCAGTGAGACCGATCAATGGATGAATGTGATGATGTTTTAATAATAGTGAGTAGAAATAAATAAAAATTTATATTTTCAATCCGTAAACAACAAAATTGATATTTGGATTTTTTTCAGATATACTCTTTCTGTTGGAAAGATTCTTTGGATAGAGCTGATGTGATCCAATAGTAAGTCACATTAGAGATGGTACTCATGGTGTGAGTATGGTGACTGGTGTGGGTGGTGGAGGACCCAAAAATGGAATTACACTGAGTTTTAGGGTCATATATTGATTCAGGTTCTTCCAAAACTTTACAATGCACCCATAAATTAGGGCGTGATAATCATGTGAGGTGATGTGGAGGTGCATATGTGGGTAAGGACAAGTATTTTTCTGGAAAGTATAAATGTGGAGTATTGTATAGAATCTTTCATGGAAATGTAGTTTGTGAGGTGGAAACCACATCAGGACAATCGAATGGGTATGACGGGTTTTTTTCATCGATCGGTTGAAGGAGTTTTAGAAAAAATAAGGTGTATCTGGCCTTAATTTTTAGAGCATGTTTAGCATTCATGAGTTCATTGTGGCCATTTTTGTGATGAATTGAGGACCAATGTAGGTCATGATTTATAGATGAAGGTTCATAATTAAATATCAGGGATATTAAATATTATTTTGGAGAGTTTGAAACAATTATTGTTATTTGATGTTGTGAAATTCATAGGGAATATGAGTTTTTGGCCACAAGGAAGGGGATGTTTCAAGAATTGGGATTGATGTCTAGATTTATATTTTTTTACATCCCAATGTGATTTTTTTGGGGGTGGATGAATTTGTATTAAATTTATTATGTTCTCATCAGGATGTTGGAGGAGTTGTATTGGGTGAGGGATGGATAAATATATTTCATGTGGATCATCACATTGTGATGGGTGAGAGTCGCACCATGAGTGGACTTCAGACATGTCTTGGTAATATCATTAGTGGCTAGTAATGTTTTAGCCCTTATTGCTCCATTATTTAGGATCATATAATGAGGCTCTAAGGATACTTATATTGTTACCATGGTATTTTCATAAAAATGGGAGGTCGTGTCATTACCCCATCAGTTTTTATGTAATTGGATACCTAGTGGAGTTATCATAGTGTATATCCCGAAGGTAATTCCATGTGTTATGCCCCATCAGGAGATAATTAATTGGTTATTCCATGAGTTCTTAGGCTTCTCCTATCGAAGGCGTCTTACACCATAACCCAAAGGAGTTTTTCCATGATGTAGGTGAGTAGGAGCTCATACTCTCTACCAACTAGTAACAACACTCCGACCATCATTGTCACACCATGATATAGGTGATGATAAATTTTTTAACCAAATGAGACCCACCGATTTTGGGTTTTCACCTTAAAAAATTTAGTGGATCATTGGAATTAAGTGAAGTCCATTTCTTCTAAATCCTACCCCCAAATTCCTAATTAAATTACATCTGGAAAGTATTTTTATGTGATTTTTTGGTAATTAAATGTTTTTTATTACCTCTAATTCTCTCTATTATTTCCACTTTTTTCATTAGTTAGTTCCTTGCATTGTTTTTGGAGTTTTATTGATAATTTCACTATATAATCAAAAAATCATCCATTATTGATGGGTATTTCTCGTGTGATAGATAGAGGATATCCCCCAAATATGAATCTATGTTTTGTGGCTGTGGTTTTAGAGATGATTCATTTATAGGATCATATGAGATATAATTATATTGTGAGAAGCATGAACGAGCTTGGCTGATGATGTGTTGATATTATAGAGGGTTTAACTTCTTTTATAAATTAGTTCATATTTAAAAATATCCCTTAGTTTTACGATTTTGTTATGTATCATGTGGCATAAGGTATTTCCATTTTTTTGTGATTGACCTCAAAATATAAAATGAAGTGTTTCCTTCCAACTCCCTTGAGAAGACCATATGTGGTTTGATAAATGGTGGACCCCTGACCACTATCAGGATGTCTTGGAAACTGATGGATACGGGCATGAACATGATAGTGTGATCTCTGAAACATGAACCATGTGGGGTATATTTTAAATAGAATAATTAAATGTTTTGGATATTGGGATTTTTTGTATTTGAGCCTCCATGTATTGGAGTAAGTTCTCTGGTGATGTTTTGGTGAAACAAAGTCAGCCGGTGGTTATGTCACCAAGGGAGAGAGGATGTCGGTTGAGGTTAAGGAATACCCATAATGGTTTCCTTCTCTTGAAATGATATGTAAATATATTTGGTTAGTTTCGTAAGGTTGGTTAGGATGGAATGAGAGGCTTGAAACTAGTGGTGATAAGTGAGATGGTTGTGCATCTCACTCATGATTAAAAACACCATCTTGATGATAGGGTGGAATCTATAAATGTTTCATTGGTAAAATAGGTCATATGGGGATGATGAGGTATGGTGGGAGGGTATCCTCCAAGATAAGGTCCTAGGGATCTCCTAAGAGAGACATGGGTCCAGAACAATGTGGGGGTTTTTGTAATATTTTGATGGCTTAACTTAAATTTATGAGCTATTTATTTCATAATAGATTTGTATGTTTGTTTTTTAGAAAGATCAAGTTATTATGTGGGAATTGGATGATTAATTGTACCATACTTCTATAAATGAGGTTATAAAGGGGCCTAAGGGATGATAGAAAATCATGGGGTCTTGGATGTATCTTAGTGCTAGTGAGTGGGGTATGTAATGGGTTTGAAGGACCCTTGTGGATTCTCATGCAGGAAAAAATAAGATTGCTAATGGGTTCAATGTGGTGACCTTGTGAGAATGAGATGATGTTGTGGGGATCAACCATTGAGTATCGATATATGGTGATATGAGATTCGAGTTTGTGAGATAGGAATAGAGTGGAAAAAAATTGGTTGAGCGGGGTGAGCTTGTGTGGAGAGATATAATTTCCTTTTGTGTGATATATGATTCTAGGGAAGGGAGTTATTATGTTTCGAGGGAGGGGAGGGAGGATATACTTGGGATGTGGATGGTGTGATTTATGTTTTCCGAGTAGGGTGTGAGTATTTACTTGGGTTCCTAATGGTGTGATGTTTTTTTTCTAGGGTAGGGAGTGAGTATGCCTTGTGTAATTTATGATTTGATTCATGTTTCCATGGTGGGGAGTCAGTATTACCTCATGCACCTGATGACGTGATATATGTTTGTCTGGTGACAAGTGAGTATGCCCCCTGAGTTCGTGATTGTGTTATATATATTATTAAGGGGGAGACAGATTATTCCCCCTAGTCCCCTAATTGTGTAATATATTCATTCCTAGGATTGGAATTATTCTCCCAAGTTGGTATGATTTTTGATTCCAGGGTGGGGATGTATCCCCATTTCTTACATGGAGATAAGTATTCCAGAGTGGGAGGTCATCCCCCTGATGGGTTTATATCATGTTAAAAGACATTTAGTACTATCCAAATAAGGTATGATCATCCTTGGGTGTCACTTAAAAACCTGATTATTGAGGATGATTATTTTATTATGGTTCCGTATTGTTTTATTTATTGTTCTCCAATCACAGGTGTGTTGGTGAATTTTATTGTTCATCTTAGGTATTCCATTGGATGTGATCTACTATCTTTTAATCACCATCTACTCATATGGGCCTCACACTTTAGTAATACAAAATTCCTCATTATTAATGGTACAAGTATGGAAAATGGCCAATGTTTCATGGTCAATATAGATAGCATAAACAAAGTCAAGAGCTGAGAATCAAGGATAGTAGTATATCCCTTATGAATTTATTTCCTTATGTTTTTTTGTATGTGTGGTAGGCCCAGTAAATGTCCAATTGTTGAATGTTTAAATACTACATTCACAGGTATAACAAGGTTATGTTATTTATTTATGCACGGTATTATTATTATGAATGTTGTTTGGTTGTTTTATTATTATTGGTGTTTATCTACATTTCTGTCTATATACATATGTATATGTATATTTATATATGAAAATCACTATAATTAAGTATTATGGAAATATATATGTATATATACAAATATGTAATACATTTATCCAAATTTAATATTTTAAATATATTTTTAAAATATATATATTCTGTTAATATTTTTATTTAGATTATACGTATTTATTATTATTATTTTATGATATTTGTTAACATTAACTTTTTTTCATATATTTGTAAGAAAATATTATAACATTATATGTAATTATAATAATAGTAATTATTTTTTGTGTTTTTATTTTTGTCATTAGTATTTAATGGTTTTCAGTTTAAAATAAAATAAATAAAATAAGTATAATTGTAAATATCTATATATAAATATGTATGAATGTATATATAAATATGTATAATCATAAATATAATTTTTTCATAAATTTCACTGTAAATATCTATATATAAATAATATTTGAAATAATTTCCTTCTCATGTGGGGTCCCATCATGGATTGTAATTATTGTAATGGCCCGAATTATTATAAATAAAATTCCCCTGATATTTGTATTAAATGTATAATTATATAATATAGTTACAGAAAAGACATGAACTTATTTTTCTTTATAATATCCAATTATATTTAATTGACCACTAACAATCATTACCATTTATAATATATATGTTGAATAGTTATCGTATGATTATCATAAACATAGCGTCCTATCAAATCCAATTATCACAAACAAAGGATGTGATAGCCTCACCTAGTAGGATCATTCCTTATAAAGCTCAATTATCAGAGCATCCATGGGATATAGGATTTTTTGGCATTTCCCTTTACCAAGACCAATCATAGATCCATCATCTTAATCATATGAAAAATAATTTATGGGAGAAGTTCAAGATCATCGAGATCATAACCCAAACAATGTTCATCAAACCACCCCATTAAAGCCCCACCATCATGAATCATACTCTTATTGTGTTTTATGGTTTTTCAATGGCATATGTATCATGACCCTATCTATATTAGCATTTAATTTTTTGTATGTAATAATAAATATATTCCCTTTCTATGATTATTACTTTAAAAATGATTTTTAATTTCATTCAATAAAACAAAAATTGTATTTTTGGATAATATTCAAATTCAATTAAGATATCTATTTTGTGAATGAATTGGTTGTTGAAATAAAAAATATATTAATAAAATATAATTATTAAATAACTCTTATTAAATAAAAATGAACATATAATTTTTATGATGTCAATGTAATTTTTATAAGGGCTCAAAAAATGTTATTTTTAAAATCCCATCATTTATAATAAATATAATTTTGTATTTTCAAATATAAAATTAAAATTATATAAAAATTATTTAGATAAAATGAATATTATTTTTTGAATTGGGACATTTAAATTATCCAATGATGATTTTTTTCATAATTTCTATAGATCTGAATTTTCAGTTAAAAATTATTTACCGTATAAATATATTTTTTGATTCATGACATCATGATGGCCCAAAAGTTATGTAATATGTAATAAAAATGGGATAAAAGACCAAATATATAATTTCTCTTTAAATGAATGTGATTTCAGTTTTATTTTATTGATATTTTAATTCTATTATAAACCCCCCAAAACATAGTATATATTTTAAGGTTTTAGAATCATTTTTTAATAGTGTGACTCACCTCATCGTAATAAATAGAATTATTTTAATTAGTTGTTTAATTTTCCTTATAAATTAATAAACAACACTCCCATTTGGTAGAAACTGTTTCCAAAAACTAGAGGATGGTTTGTGGGTTTGAATTTGTCATTATGTTGGGTCCAAAAGCTAAATAAGAAATAAACCCAACACCAATTTTTATATAATACCGACCAAGCTCCAATTTATCTTCACTCAAAATCCATGGATTACATCTTCACTATTCACTCACCTCTATAGAGACCTTACAAGGTTCCCTTGACCACTAAGGAAGCCCCTCCCAATCATTTGTGGTCACACACTGAAGTAAGGGTCCTTCCTCTCTACCTTTCAATTTAATCAGATTCTTTGAAATTAGTTTTATAATTTCAATTGATAATATTTTATTTCATTGAAAAACATTTTATTATTTTACAAATTACTTTATTTGAATGAGATTCTATTTATACTCTCTCACATTCTCCCTTTCCTAGGCCATTACTATATAGAATTTTAGGGAGGGACCTTCCGCTATCCTCTATTATCAAAAATTATTTTAATGAGATGTATTTTAATATTAGTTTTCATATGTTGGGATATGTTCTTCCATATCCCTAATAATATATTTTTTTAAGATGAATAAATAGTCCCCATTTCACTCTCATTTATCCATTATTTGAACAATTATGTTCCCTTGTTACCCTATCGAGATTTAATAAGGGACCTTTGCGTCCTCATTTGAAATTAAAGCTACTTCTTTGAAAATAGTTCTTGTCATTTCAAGTGGTTATATTCTAATACATTACTAATAATTAAATTGTAGTCAATTTTATATTGGTTAATTAACTTTCAATTATTGTCACCATTTTAATCCTTACCTTAGATGTTACTATGCAAAAAACTTCTATAAGGGATCCTCATCTTCAATTTTAATCAAGTTTCTTTATGAACCTGTGTATTGTATCTTCATTTACTAAGGTTGAAAAATTTACTTAAATGTACATATTACATCCCTCATATTTTTAAATTATTAGAGTCCTCTTTCTCTTTCATCAACCTTTCATATGAAATTTTTTGTAATATCTCAATACAAAATAAATTTCACCATGATTTTCTATTTTGTAGTGAATACCATACCCATATTTATATTAAGGGTATTCAACTTTATCCACATATAATTTTTTATTACGGACCTACATATATGTATTCCACACTCCTTAATCATGGAATAAAATATCATTATTATCAAATCCATTATTTATGATCTATATGGAATACTTACGCACGAGAAGGAAATGATTATGATGGGAGCTATGAGATAGTGCTCCAATGAATTGGGTTATATATAGTATCATGATAAATTATATTGGGACAATGAGTGAAAATGATTCCTTAATAAGAATTTTTCCACCATGAGGACTTTGCAGATTTATCCTTGGCCTATGTTTATAATGTAATGTTTTATGTTGTTTCCACATTTCCCATTTTTCCTTTATGATTAACTTTCAATATCATCTCTCATTGTTCATGTTTATGATTCCAACTCTTTTATGCCCTGTTGATATGCCTATTATCTAACATGTATCATCTTATTAATGTTATGACTTGTTTATTCCATTAATGGGATTTATAGCTCACCTATTTCTTATGTCTGTCCGAAGATATCCCGAGCATTTTTAAGTTTAAAAGAGGAATTTTATCTTACAAAAGAATATTTCAATAACTATTTTATATTAATAATTTTATTTTTTCATGTAATTTACTTAATTCCCAATGAAATTGTACCTCTCATTCATCTTGCTTATGTCAGGTTAATCTTATGTAATAAATCATTTTTTAATATGAAATAAAGAGTAGGGTTGTTATTGTTGGTATCATAGTCAAATGTATTGTAATTTTTGTGACTAAGATTAGAAACCTTTAGAGAAATCCTTAAGGATAAGACTAAGTATTTTTAAAATTCCATTAATTTAGGTTATTACATCCATGTCTAGATAAAACAAGTTGATGTGGTTTTTGAAAAAATGTTCTTAGGAGTAACAACTCCAACAAGGTGTTCGGGTCTTGACAGGGGGTAACCTAGAATATGAATATATACGTTACTGTGCACCTATTTTGACACCCCCGAGGGATATGATTTGGTAAATTCATAAGAATGTTATGAACCATTATTATGTGAACAAAAAATTACAATAAGAAAATATCATAGAAAATAGATCATGGATAACCTATATTGAAGCCTATAGATTCACAGGTTAAGAAAATACATGTAATTTATAAGTATCCTTTTAATTTCATTGGATTTTGATTCACTTATTTAATGGTTATGAAAAATATCTTCAATATGTCTATTTTTATCAAGTAAATGAGTACAATAAGCACAAAAAAGTGAAAGTTATTGTGATCATCCATTTTTCTATGCATACCATCATATCAGGAAACTTTAGAAGAAATATTGAAACACCAAAAAATTGTGGAAATAGAACTATCAGTAAAAACTGAAAATGAAGAAATTATTGCATCCCAAGCACATGAATCCTCCTCTATTAATGTTTGTGGGATAAAATTTCTAGTGAAAATTTTCATACTACCTTTTGTAGAATTTGATACAATTTCAGGCATGGAATATATTTCCATATAAATTTTAAACATAAATTTCCATGATAATGAAATCACACTCGGTATTGTGAATCGACCCTTAATTATTTACAAGTGAATGGAGGAGGATGAATCTTCATTAATTCCATCATCTCAAGCATGGATAGTATTACCCTATGAGGAAGTGTATCTTTCTCAAATGATTGAGTTTATGGAATGGATCATTCTCAATTACATGCCTATTGTGAGGGAATACACTGATGTGTTTCCCATGGAATTTCTCGATATTTTTCTTAGAAGGGATGTTTAATTTTATATCGAGCTTCTGATTATGGAATTTCCAATATGAAAGACTCGGTGTAGGATTTATGTTGTGGAACTCAATGAGCTAAAGAAAGAACAATAAGAGAATCTATATAAAGGGTTTACATGCCCATGTGCTTCACCAGAGGTTGAACCAAACCTCTTCAACAATAAGAAGGATTGGTCAATTCACATTTTCATTTCAATTCATGAGATCAACAAGATCTTGATAATGAAAAAGTATCATCTTCCATGAATTTATGAATTTTTCAATAAGCTAAGTGGAGTATAAAATTATACAAAGTGGATCTATGGCTCAGATATTATGAGGTAAGGCCAAAGAAGTAAGATATCCCCCTCTCCCCTTTTCATAAAATGTATGGGAACTACGAGTTCATTGTGATGCCATTCAGAATCTCTAATGCTCCAAAAATCATAATGGATTTGATGAATAATGAATTTAGATATTACCTGAACAAATTTTTGGTAGTCTTTATATATGATATCCTAATGTACTAAAAAATAAAGAGGAGTATTATGTGAATTTGAACAGAATGAAAAATACCATACAAAAGGAGATGATTTATTCCATGTACAACAACTGTTAGTTCTAGTTGAATAAGGTTTCGTTCTTAGGGAATACCATCGCTAATAATGGGATATCTATGGATCTTGCGAAGACAAAATAAATTGAAGGATGGATGAGGCCAAAAGTAGTGGCATATATCTATCGTTCCCTTGGGTTAACTCAGTATTATTATCTATTTACGAGAAATTTATCACAATTGTCGAACCCTTTTACCAAGATAACTCAGAAGTGATTCACATTTATTAGAATTATCAATGCGATGAAATATTCAAGGTGTTAAAAATGAGGCATATATCTGACCCTCTGATCACACTATAAACAAGTGGATAACATTTCATAGTATTTAGTGATTCTTACAAGGAGGGATTGGTCTATGTGTAAATGCAGACTGACAAAGTCATTTCCCACACCTCAAGGCTGTTAAAAATCCTTGGGCAAAACTATCCCAAACATGATCTAGAGTTTTAAGTAGTGTTTTTTTCTTTGAGAATTTTTTGGAATTATATTGTTAGGGGGATGTGTGAAATATATACAGATCACAAAAGTCTAAAATGTATATTCACATTAATGAAGTTTAATATTTTCCAATAAAGATGGTTATATCTTATCAATGATAATGAATGATCAATCCACTACCATCATGGGATAGCAAACTAGGTGGGAGATTCTCTATGTAGAAAGGATTCAGTAATTTTATCATTGATGAGAATTGATAATGATCCAATATTCTTATAATTTAAGTGTATGGACAAGGGAATCATAAAGGAATGAATATCGTCTATCATTTCATAAATTATTTATCAACTGTCTATTATTAAAAGGATAAAGGATGATAAAAAAATAATGTGGTAATTCAAAAGAAATTATAGAATTTAAGATAATTAATTCTTAAGAGTTTGATGTTAATGAAAAATGAATTTTGATATATGGTTAAATAATCCATGTTCTCCTAAATACTATGTTAAAGAAGGAACTATTGGCTGATGTACATAGTTATACTTTATCCATTCACCCAAGAAACAAAAATAGGTATCGCGATATCTGGGAGTGGTATTGGTGGAAGGACATGAATAAGGATATGGTTTAACATACATCAAACTACCTAATATGTCAGCAAGTGAAGGATAAAAGGAAATTGTATAAGGGGGTGATGAAAATAATCCCCCTAGAAACATGAAAATGGGAAAACATCACCTTAGACAATGTTACTGGATTTCCAAAGACATCCAAAGGAAATAATGCTATCTGGGTTATTTTGGACCATTCTTACAAAGATTGAACACATCATTTAGATTCGAGAGGATTTCTCACTCGATCCACATTCAAGAATATACATCAGAGAAGTGGTGCGGCTACATGGAGTACCACTATAGATTGTTTCTGAGTGAGGTCAAATATTCACTTCTATGTTTTGTAAAATTCTCTAGCATTCTCTAAAAACTGAGCTAAACATTAGTATGGATTATCACCATAAAACTAAAATCCAATCTCAATAGACTATTCAAACACTTGAGAACATATTGATAGAATGTTCAATTAACATTTATGTAGGATAAGAACAACACCATTCTCTTGTTGACTTCTCTAACAATAAAAAAATTTCACTCTCACATCAAAATGGATCCCTATAAAGAACTTTGTGGGAAGAGGTGAAAAACACATGTATGTTGGGATGATGTTGGGGAATATAAACACGTAGGGCCTGAAATGATTGAGGAAATGATGGAGTACATTAAAAACATTCAGTAGTAAATTAAAGATGCTCATAATTAGTAGAATTGATATGCTGGAAATCGTTAATGGGACCTAGATTTTGATGTTGGAGGCATTGTATTACTTCACATATATCCAAGGAATACTGTTATGAGATTTTGGAATAAGATAAAGCATATTCAGATGTATATAAATCCTTTTGATATCCTTGAGGGCTTTAGATAACTGGCATATTGACTATCACTCCCACTGAACCCATCACAAGTAAATTGTGTACTCCATGTATCCCTCTTGAGAAAGTACCTAACAAACCTCTCACATGAACTCAATAAAGTTGGTGTACCATTTAATAATGATCTCTTCTATGTTGAGTATCCAGTGAAGATCTTATATCATATAGAAAGAGTTCTATGAAACAACATTATGCCCCTAGTAAAAGTGTTATAGAGAAATAAAAATATTGTTGAAGTAATGTGGGAACCAGAGGAAGTGATAATAATGAGTGAACCTCATCTGTTTTACTGTAGGAAACAAAAATTTTGAGGGTGAAATTTATTAATGGTGGAAGATTGTAAGGACCCAAATTATTATAAATAAAATCCCACTTTCATTTTTATTAAATTTATTATTAATTGGAATGGTTATAGAAAACATATGAACTTATTTTTATTTATTATATAAAATTGGATTTAATTGACTGCTAAGAATCATTATCATTGATAATATATAATTTGAATAGAGATGACATGATTAACATAAATATAGGGTCCTAAAAATCCAATTATCATAGAAACAAAGAAGTGACGACCTTAACTAGTAGGATCATTCTTTCTGATGGCCATTTATCAGATTTTCCAAGGAAGATATCATTTCTAGGATTTTACCTTTACCATTACCATGTTGAGATCCAACATTTTATGCATGAACAAATCTATTTATAGTGGATGTTCAAGATCATCGAGATCATTAAACAAACCATGTTTTCGGAACCACCCCATTAAAGTCCCACCATCGTGAACTATACCATTAAGGAATTTTTAGGTGTATTAAGGGGATATGTATCAAGAACCTAGAAATATGAGTATTTAAATTATTATATATATATATATATATATTAATATATTTCTATCATATTATTGTTACTTTTTAAATTATTTTTATTTTTATTCAATAAAACACAAATAGTATTTTTGTTTAATTTTCTAACACTATTAACATATCCATTTTAATGAATTAATGTATTTTTGAAATAAAGAATATTTTATCAAAATATTTTTGTTAAATTAAATTAATTAAATATAATTGATCATTTTTTTGAAGTTAAATGTAATTTTTATAAGGGTTAATAAAATGATATAATTAAAACCAGTTATTTTTAATAAATGTCAGTTTTTTTATTAAACAAAATTCACAAAATTTTAAAATTATTTATATAAAATGAGTATTATTTTTGGAATTATGATTTTGAAGTTACCCAATGGTTTATTGTTCATAATTTTATGAGACAGTTGAATTTTCATGGAAAAATTAAATATCATATAAATATACTTTTTGTTTTATAACATTAGAATGACCCAAAGGGGATATGATAACTAATATAAATTGGATAGATGACCAAATATATGTTTTACATTTAAAATAATGTTATATTAAGATTACTTTATTTATTTTGTAAAGCCATTATGAATCCTCCAAAACCTATGACATATTTTAAAGTTTTAAAACCATTTATTTAAGAGTGTGACTCACCCTCACATAAGAAAGGGAATTATTTTTATATGTTTGTCGACAATGCTTATAAAATAATAATAAAACACTCCTACTTTGTTGAAATACTAGTAAAAATCCATGTGATAGCTTGCGGTTTTGGATATTATATTATATAGAGTCCAATAACTAAATAACAATGAAATCCCCCTCATTACCTATATAAACCAACTCAAGCTACCATTTCTCTTAAAGAAAAATCCTTGGAGAACATCCTTAATCTCCCCTAACCTCTCTAGAGTCCTCCCAATAATATCTCATACTTTACATAAATAGACATTACATCAAAATTGAATACTATCCACTAAAAATATAACAAATCTCTGACATGATTGGATAGTGTCTTTAGAAAGTAGGAAAGATATACAACTGGTTCATAAGAAATCTATATTTCCCCTATTATTCCTTCATAACTATACACCTTTTGACATATATTACTTAATACTCTTCTTCACAACCTAGGGAAAAGAATCATATGAAAGCATGAACATAGATGCTCAGTAAGGGTAAAAAGGGAGATATCAATTATATCATAATCATAACATAGAAGAATATAACATTTGAAATTCATTACTATTTATGAAATATCGTGATATCATGCAATTATATAAATCATAAAAGACCATAAATAATCAATGAGAATATTCCCAAAATTTATAACATAAGACATAGAATTCTTATCATATACATAATTAGAGAAAATCATTTCATATTAGTCAAGTATTATTTCCAAGACCATCATACTTGATAGAGTCCACTACTAACCTGATTTCACATGTTGTTCCATATATATACTACTAAACTAGGCTTATATTACATTATTGCTCTATATTACTGAACCAATATAATTTTTTATTCTATTCTTGTCTATCTCATGAGATATAAACCTTTAACCAGTGTATTAGAGGGAGATTTAGGACCCGCCAATCTCATAATGAAATCATTATTACATGTGCATAAAAAACACAAATAATTTATCATAGAATAACCCATGTAATTAAATTAGTTTCTTAAAAATCATTCCATCATAACATAATCCATCTAAAATAAGTGGGTTTCATTATTACAATTCCATCAAAAACATAATCAAACCATAATAATAATAGGCATAATATACATGAAACATAACACTATTAAAGAATGCAATCTTAGATGCATAATAATTTTGATAGAACACCTAAAAGTAATTCTTGATAAATATATCCTTTCTACTTTAAAATAGTTTTCTCTTCTCAAAATGCAATGAAATTTTAAAAGGGAAAAAAATATTTGAAAATAAACATGAAATCTTGTAAAGGAAGCTTGATGGAAATATGTGTTAAGAATAGTAAAAAAAAATTTCATTCCATATCAGTTAAAAAAACAATTCTCCTACATTTTTTGGAAATTCTAAATGTACCTCATATCAAAAATGAAAAAATATTCCTTTCATACTATTTAATAAATGTTTTCTAATGGGTAAAAATATCTTTAAAAATCTATAGATGAATATTAAAATATTTTATGAAAGAAATTTTTTAAGACGTGGACATGGATGATAAATAAAACCCATAAATACTTAAGTAAAAACAACCTAGGATAATAATGACATTATGAAATTATTCCATACCAATTTATAATAAGTCGAATTGTGTGCCTAAAAAAAATATATACATATGTAAATACAATAACATTATTAATATAAAATAGAAAAAACATTCATGGGTAAAATGAACCCAACACAAAAGAAATTGGTTGTGTATAAGGAATATTTCCAACATAAATAAAAGTGAGGAAAAATAATCTCTTACCTTATGTATGATATCCTTTGTATGTACCTGAATCTATTCTTATTTGATATTCTCCCACAAGACTTCCTATTAAAGGAACTATAATTGGTCTTTTTAGGAGAATATAACCTCTCAAATGCGACTAGGGTAGTTGATAAGGGAAATTGGTAGGGGATGGATGATCTCGAAGGTTCAAAGTGATGTGAAGAGATGTGGGAGGAGGTGACCTTTTATAATTGAGGTGAGTTGAACCTTTGGAATCTCCCAAAATATTAATTTATTATAAGATTTAATCACATCAAAAAAAACTACAGAATTTCTTTGTTTGGAAGATAATATGAGATAAGGTTGAAAAATCATAAATAAATACTTTTTAGACATGTTTTGATTTAATTGAAAACTTATCATTTCATTTTACCCATTGTTATTCTCTATTAATTTTAACTAAGGTAATAAATTTTTCATTATTAAAATAGTGTAATTTCTATTTATGTGATGTAAATAAGACCATAAATGATTAATATAGAATATTTTAGAGTAAAAATGATTATTTTATATTTTTTAAAATATTTAATACTTTTTAAATATTTTATTGAAACATTATTTTGACAAAATATTGATAGTTTCAATTTTCCCAATATTCATTTAATGGATTTTATAAAATATCAAGATAAGATTTTATCTTTAAAAGGAATTATTTTATTATATATATAAGGGGTCATGATAAAATAAATATTCTTTCATATATTAATTATCTGAAATTATATTTATTTTATTTTTTCAATAACTTTAATTTGATATTTCCCTTAATAAAATAATCACTACATAAGTTATGTGTAATTATTCAATATACTTATTTGTTGAATAAAAATAAAAATAAAATACTATGATGAAGATAAATCCTATATATTTCATGTGATTACATATAGTTGCTTATATCTCTTAGAAAATCTTAAAAAGAAAATGTCAAATATATTAAAACTTAATGGTGTAAACTTTAGAATCACATTAAATAAAATAATATAAGTGACATAATATCTTCTATAAGGGTAAAAATGTCAATAACTTGACTCTTTGATGGTAATGATCGAAATAAACTCAACCAAATATTTTGGCCAGGTTTTTGTGTCTTTTAATGGTTATTATTATTATTTTATTAAAAATTAGCTTATTTACTTTTCATCAATTAAATGATTAATGTATCATCAATAAATAAACATTTAGGTTAATTATTTATTTCAGAAAAATTGAATATAAATTTCCATGATAAATAATAATATTTTTGATTTCAAATGACTAAATAATATCAAATTTAAGTTTTATATATCCTTTTATTAGAAATGATTTAGTTATTAAAATTTGAGTAAGATATATTTAACTTTTCTTTAAATAAAATAAAATAAATTTCCTAATCTCAACCAAGTGGCTTCCAAAGGGTATAATTTTTAACCCCGGATGTTTTAGGTCACAAATTACCAATACAATCATATTGGGAAATGTTTTAAAGTAATTTTATTTTATTATATTTACCCTTAAATACATGATTTTCCATTTTACCATATTAATAAAAATTAAAGAAGTTATTAATTATAATATAAAAAATAATGTAATTCTCTTTATAGAAAGTGGGCCTACTAATTAAAAAGATTGGTTCATTTTTTAATCATTAAAAATACATAAGTTGAGGTAATTAATTTAAAATTAATCCCTTTGTGAGAATAAAAGATGGGTTTTTTTAAAGTAAAAACATTGCAAAATATTGAAAGGTTATTACATCAAAATTCATGAAAAAATTAATTCCAATGAAATAAATTATATTTAATGATAAAAATATATTATATGTATACTTTATAACAATTTAATAATATAATTTTACCATATAAATTATTTCAAGGAAAAGGTTGTTTTTAATTTTTATTTAGTGTATTTTTATTATTCATTGAAACGTGAATGTTATCATAAAGATATCAAAAAATTATTTAAAGAAAATTTTTATATCCCACATAAAAAAATAGTTTTTCTTGTAAAATTGAATATAAAAAACTAAAAAAAACTATTTTTAAAATGGGTTCTCCATCCAATGGCGGAAAAAATGCATTTAAAAAATTACCACTTTTATCTGAATAATTGCATTTTTTCTTATATCATGTCTAGAAAATATATAGGATAAATCATAAACATTACACTAAATATATAACATATATTATTCATTAATATAATCCATCAAGTGTGATTTTATTATTTTATAAATTCACTTTTTTCATGCAAATATATTTTCAGAAAAAATATTTACTTTTATTTAAGAAGGGTATTACATTCATTTATAATTAATTGATCACCAAATAATTAATTACATATAAGTGTAAATAATAAATTCATAATTTTGTTAATATTTTTCATACTCACCATTATAATTCCCAGGTTATAATATCTAGTTGTTCGCTAAGATAATTTTTGTGTGAAATAAATTTTATCGAAGGAACATTAAATTGTTTGTAATAGAAGTAATGAACGATGTTGTGTATCCTACAATCTAAGATGGTGTTATTTAAGAAAATATTATCTTGGTGAATCGTACAACGCAAGACATTGATTTTTTTTTGAAAAATAAAATCTATCTCATAAAAAGCTTGGGGTGTCACATTCTACCCCCTTTAAATGAATTCTCCCATTGAAATTCTTTTTGGGTTATAATTGGATTAATATGTGAATGTTTGTTTCATAGAAACCCATATCATAAAAACCAATACTGACAAATTTTTATAAAAAGATATAGTGGGAGAATAATATTTATCCTATGAAAATCATAACAGGGTCTCAATGTAAGAGAACATAGGTGAAGATATGGTCGTGGAGGAAGAGCATAAATAATCTAAGATATTGATAAAGATCACTGATCACAAGAAATTAGGTGATCTAGAGAAAGTTCACAATAACAAAAAACATAAACTAAGGAAGCATGAAAGATGTCCATGATATAATAAAATATAATGATAAAAATACACCCATTGACATCATGATTCATTTTCCAAATGTTGAATAATTTTTATTAGAGGAACTTACATTATTTCGGTACAATATCATCATTGGTTGTGCCTTGAACAATTTCCACATCATATCTCATTAAAAGTATGGAATTTTAATTTATCATTATTAAAGAGTTATCATATCTTTATATCCATAAATATAATGATATTTTATTCCATCTTACTTGACACTAGTAAAAAATGGTCTTTAATGTCGATATTTTAACATCAGTTATTCCAGACTGACTTTAAAATTCAGTTTTTTGCGAATTTTTTTCAAATAAATGATTTTCAAAATCAAATCCATGTTATATATAATTTCTCAAAATTCAATTTTATATGTCATGGAGCTAAAACAGACTTATGGATAAGAAGTCATGGACTTTGGAAGTTGACAATTATAATACAATATTTTTAACGTCAATTTTTCATTAACCGAAGATAAAAGTTAATTTTTGGAATTGTTTTTTCAAATAACAATCATTAATAATAAAATAAAAGTCATGTATATTTTCTCAAGATTCAATTTTACAGTTTATGGAGCTAAAGGAGACTTATAGATCAAACATTATGGATGTTAGAAGATGAAAATGATAAAACTTGAGTTTTAACGTCGACTTGTTTTCACTAATAGACTATATAAGTCACTTTGTGAATCAGTTTTTAAAATAAACCATGATAGAAATAAAATCCGTGTTTTATCTCACTTCTAAAAGATTGACTTTACTTGTTGTGGAGGTAATATATAATTATAAACCAAAATTTATGGGCTTAATAAGTTTAACATTATAGGACTTAACATTTAACATTTGTTTTTTTCAGTAACCCATGATAAAAGTCACATTGGGGAATTTTTTTCTAATAAGAAATGTTAAAAATAAAATACAATTTGTATATAATTTCTCAATATTTTATTTGGAAGTTCATGGATATAATATAAAATTTTGGATCAAAAGTTATTGGTGTGCGAAAGTTGAAATTTATAAGACTTGTTTTTTAGTGTCAGTTTTTTAGTAACCAATGTTAAAAGTAACTTCTTGAATCAATTTGAAAAATAACCAACGTTAAAAATGGAATCCAAGTTGTATTTAATTTTTCATGATTCTAAATTATTGGTTGTGGAGCTAAAATGGGCTTATGGATCAAAAGGTATGGATGCCGAAGGATGAACATTATAAAAATTAACTTTTAACATTGGGTTTATTAGTAGAAAAATTAAAAAACTCATTTTGGAGTAGGTTTTTAAAAAAATGACATTAAAAGTCACATTTTGGAATATATTTTTTATAAATGACAATGAAACTCAAACATTAGATTATTTTTAGCATCACTTATATATTTACTAGACATTAAAAGTAAATTTCAAAAACACTGGTGTCATATTTTAATTTTTTCACAACACGTGATTCTATTTTAAAAATAACACCTAAATTTTAATTAATGACCTCCATAAATATTCTCATTTACAATATAGACATCATAATTCTCTTTCTATCAACATTTTCGATATCTTTGATAAAAAAAATTCAATAATTCCTTAATAGATTATTTGGACATGGTATGGATTCTCATCATTTAATTTCATTATTATTTTTTTATCGCTAAATTTTTTGATAATATTTATTATGATAATGAATAATTCTACGTATCTAGATACAAATATAAGATATCTTCCTAAAATTCATTGGATAAGATGTGAAATTCATTATTAGTCACCACCTTAATTACGGCATGGGTTCTTCCTAAAAAAATTGAAATAATGACAAACAATATATTGATTCAAAGAAAAAGAATAATAAAATTATAATTAGGATGAATCATTAAGTGTATTATTTTTTTGTTCATTTGGTGTATAATTTTTTGTTCTTTTTTCCCATGTTTTTATTAACGAGATTTCTATCTATTGAAAATTAATGTGGTACAACTTACAACGACCATAATTATTGATTTGTAAGCTTGTTTTAGCTCCATGACATGTCAAATTTAATCTTCAGAAACATAAATTATTCAAATATTAATAGTATCAATTTTTTAGCGTTGTATTTTTCAAAACTAACATGAAAATTAATTCTTTAAAAGAATAAATTTAAAGCCATTTCTTGATAAATGACACCAAAAGACCCCCGAGGGATGAGTTTCGAAGTTTGTTTTTTTTAAAATGAAATGTCAAAAAATTGTTTTAACCATATTTTTACCTAATATCTATACATTGGTTTAAAAAAACACCGTTGAAACTTGAATTTCTAATATCACATTTATATACGTCAGTTTTCAACCGAAGTTAAAATGTTAAAAAATATGATGTGGGAAAACATTATTCCAACAAGGTTATCACAACAAAAAGATAGAACATGTTGTAAAATATGGATAAGTCCATCAATTGTTAGATAATTATTCATTATAACAGTCTTCATCCCTTTTTTTACTTAAACTTTCCATAAAGTGATAACCTTACAGTCTTTATAAATGCTGAAAATCAAAATCTTTAGAAAGAGGTTCATTAACTCATCTTTAAATTTATCCCACATATGTCATATGAAATCTTTTATGGATCACATTTGAAACATGTGAACACCATCATCATATATTGTCTTGAGTTATGGTAATGACCAGAATTAACATATATCCTCATTAAAAACATGCATTTTTTATTATTCCAATGCATATTGGATATGTTATTCAATATCCCCATTACTTTTCATGTGATCTATAAATGATTAGATCCTATTTTACTCTCATTTATCCCTCTTATTAACCGTTATGTAAACCTGTTACCATGACGAAATTTTGCAAGGGACCTTCCTGTCCTCCATTCAAATTCAAGAATTTTTTTGATAATAGTTCTTTTAATTTTAATTGGAAATATTTAAATTCATTTATAGTCATTACTTTACATTAAATTTTATGATATTTCGATTAGGGATTGTTTATCCACCCCTATTTGGACTCTTACCTAAACTGTTACTATGCTAAAATTCATGTAAGGGATCCTCACATTTTTTTATATATAAATGTTTTTTATGATATTATGAATTTTATATCCAATTAATAATTTTGGGACATGTCCTTCCATGTCCCTATTACTACCCCTTTGATATTTAAATGATGATAGAACCCTTTCTCTCTAATTAATTTTTTTTAAAATTATGTAACGTCTTTATTCTACCAAATTTTCATAGTGATTTTCCATAATTTAGTGAATATTATTCCCATTTTTTTATCTAGGGTATTCACCATTATAAAAAATTACAATTTCATTAGGGAAATACATATATGTATTAAAAAATCCTTAATATAGGAATAAATTGTGAAGATGAATGAATCCATGTTTTATTATCTATGTGGCACAATTAATCATGAGAATGAAATGATTATGATGGGTGATACAGGTTAACACTCTAATCCATCGGGTAATTTTTGGTATCAGGATTTGTCATTTATGGATAGGGAGTAAACATGATTCATTTATGGGACTTTGAACACCATTGGGTTTTGGTGGATTTATCCTTGACCTATGTTCATGATGTAATGTTGTAATTTTTTTCCACATTTCCCATGTTGTGTTTATGATTACCATCCTATATAATGTGTCATTGTTCATGTTTCTGATTCCTACTCTTTTTTCCCATTTATTTGCCGATTTTATAAAATTTATCATCTTCTTCATTTCATTCCTTATTTATTCCTTTACTGGGATTTACACCTCACCCCTTTCTTAAATTTTTACTAATGATATCCTACATAGTTCTCAGTTCAAAGGAGTATTTTGATAATGTTAAATAAGCTTTCAATAATGAAATTTTATTCCATATTTTTTGTTTTCAGGTAATGTATATAATTCTCAAAGACATTAGAATTATCTATCATCCAGGTTATATTATGTGTAGTATTAAGTAATCAATTAAGTATTTATGTGGAATATATGGCAGGGATGTTATAATTGTAATATCCCTATACATGTGGCAATATATATATAATTTTCATCCAATAAAATGACTTTTTTATTATTTTTTTGACCATATCATTGGTAAAAAAGAAAGAATTTTTAAAATAATGACCTATAGACATAAAACATCATTTCATTTGATAATATATATATATACATATGTGATATGATCACTAAATTAGACATAAATATTTATTGTTAACAATAATAATCACATAATCCATTGTATAATAACAAAGTTATCAAAAAACTCATTCTAATACAGGTGTAAAACATAATAAAAAATGAAAATTACAAACAAATATATAATTTTTTTCAAATAAAAATAAAAAAAAATATTAAAAAAATGTAGAACTTTTAAAAATTTATAATACATTTATATATAATATATATATAATTTAAAAAAAATAGTTATCCTGAAATTAATTATATATTATTAAAATAATATATCTGTATAGAAGGATTTATTATACACTAATATTAAAATTGAATAATATATTATCTTCCCATGAAATGATATACACTTCATTTTTTTTATAATTACCGAATATATAATACTTATAAAACATAAACTCTTTACGACCTTTAAAGTAATGTTCCTTATATTATAAAGATTTCAAACACTGAATTTATGGGGATTTCATGGAAATATCATTGAAACAAATAATACAATTTCTACTAATAATTTTTTCTATATCATCTCTATGGACTTGGTTACTTAATCCTATACTTTTAATTTGATAGTGGTGAAATACACTATACCACACCTTCTTGATATCCAATTCACAATCCTTTTTAACCACCATCAACATCACCTTCACCACCATCAGTAGAACATACAATAGTCCTTCAATAAGCCCATGTGAATGATAAAGAACTATTAGTGGGAATTTTTAAAATAACTTATTCAGTGTGTTGTATCACTATACTTTAAATATTATTTAATTGTTCACATTGTATGTCTTGGGATACCATAATATTAAATCTCTGAATCATGTAACTTGAGTGGTATTAATGAGTATTATTAGTGTTCATATAATAATAAGTCCATTAATCATGTAACATGATTGTTTTGATAGGGTATTATTAGTTTGCGTGTAGTAAGAAGTCATTTAGGAATATAATATGAGTTGTATCATTGAGTCTTGTCATGTGTGTTCATGTGTTTAATGTATTATTTTAAATATATAATAACTATATCTATATTTTTATGTATTTCCTTGAAAATTGTTTAATTATAATTTATTTTTAATAACTAGATGGAGTTACAAAACATCATAATACTAATAAAACTGATATTATTAATTTATTATCAATTTAAGACTTCATTTGGATAATGAGGTAATTTTTTTTCTCATCATATTAGCCTTCAATAATAGATTTTGTATTCAAATTTTCTGAAAAAATTAAATATTATTTAGACGTCATTTTTTATTTCACTTCGTTGTTATATGTGTAATTTTTTGATATTGTGAAATTTGTATGATTTGTTAAATTTTTATTCTATTTATAAAATTATTTTTTCATATTTAATATTCGAAAATATAATAATATTGTAAATACTAGAATATTTATTATAAAAAATATTATTTAATCAGTAACATTTAAAACATCAATTTGTTCTAAATATTTTTATTCATGTTTTAAATATTTCATCAATACAAATTAAACACATGCATGAATAAAAAATGGATCAACACATACTACAAATATATTTTTGTGACAATATTTTCAAGTTTTGAAATAACGATTCATATATTTTCTATCCAATTAAAACACATGAATAAATGTTACAAACATATATATATATAAACATATATTACTGAATAATTAAATAATCAATTCTTATAGAATGATCTTCCACATAATTAGTAAAAATACAATATATAATTCATTTTCTCTACTGAAAAAACATCCTTTAAATTAAATGTAATAAGAATATACCAAAAAACATATGAAATTTTATAAAAGAAAATAAAAATTTAACAAATGACATTTTTAACATATAATATTGTATTTATAAAAATTCAAAAAACATATTCATCACCACAAGATGTAATTCTAAATGCCAGATGAAAATACTCCTTAGAAAAATTCATATTCTCATGAATGTGGTTAAAAACCAATTTATGATAATAATAACTAATAAAATGTTCCTATATATTAATGTAAAATTCAACAATATAAAAATAGTGTTCTAAACCGATTACTTCCATGTGATAGTCATAAAATCCCAATTTGTATTACATTGAAAATATTCTTCAATCATATAAATCATATGACTTCTAACTATCACATCTTCATACAATATAATTTATTTAACTATTTGTCATTGAAAATAGTAAGATCCATATTTTTTATCCAATCATGACTATTTCCATTAAGATTATCATTTAAAATGTTTTTTGATTTATCATCCTTATTGAAATACAAACTTGAGTTTGATGCCTTTTTCATTAAATTAAATATCCATTTTTCTTTGTATATTAGAATTATATTTTCCATGGCCTTGAATCTTTTCTATTCATATGAATTTGTTGATTTGGGATTGTTCGTTTTTGGATTATATAGTGGTGGTTGGTTATGTTCTTCCACCGATTTGGGGACCTCACCAATGATGGTTATCTAGTTTGATAGATTATGTATTACTCTTAATCAATAGTGTGTAGTTCATGGATTGGGGTAATGTTTGAGTTGAGTGTAATACTTGATGTGACAAATCAGGTTGCATGACCTGAGGCATTTACATCAAGGTTCATTATTGACCATTGGGTGTGTCATCCTCTGTGACTATGTGACTCATTGCTTTTGATTTCTCTTGTTGAATTCTATGATGGAATTGAAATTTTGATTGTTTTTTTACAGTATTGGGTTAATTTGGATTCATTTTTTTCTTATAGGGATTCAAATTATTTAATCAAGAGTTGTTTATTACAATATCATGAAACTGATTTGGAGTAACATATTTTATTAAATCATATTTTTTTCATTAAATATATCAATTTTAATTTGAATCCTTGATAAATATAATTTAGTTAATTAACACTTATTTTTTATAGTATTTTTAAAATTTAATTAACTTTAATTTTACATAAAAAAGTAACTTTGGTACACTAATGGAATATAGAGTTTTTATTAAAAAATTGGTATAGAAAATTTTTGTATAAATATTATCATAAACCTTATATACGATATAATATATGGCTTGTTTTTATGATGGTATGAATAAAATAATATTATATCTACTAATATGTATCAAATCCAAGCTCTATTTATTCAAAAAACATAAAAAACTCTAAGAAAAACAAAATGAAGATGTATTAATAATACAAGGTAGGTTACTGGAAGTGAAATACCAAGAAACACACAAACCTATAGGTTCAAATTATACTTCATACCCTTTAGAGATAACCCACCCACCAATCTATTTTTTTAAAAGGAGTGTATTAAAGGACCAGTGGGCATGGAATCCCAATATATGGCTAAAAATCATTTCACTACATTAGCATTAAAATGTGTCATCATCCATGACTACGTCAGATTGAATAACCATCATCATGTGTAACTCTGTACATCACCACCTTCCCACATCACCACCTATGTCACCACCAATTAATCCCCATGGGTTTCTAGGAATCGAACCCTGGTCCCTCAGATGTGGATATCAATGGTGAGTACAACTCAACTGTATCTCATACCACTGAAGGGGTTTTAATCATTATCTAGAAAATCGTCTTAACTCTTTCACTACACGGTAGACCAGATGATGCTGAAAAAATTAATATAAACTCTTTAATACGAGGATATAAACCAAACACAAACTGAATTAATGAAATGAACCATCAAATAAAATTCAGAAAAAATTAAATGTCAATAACATATTTATCAATGTGTGTAGTTGATACATTAATGCATTGATATATATAATTAAATCATTAATTTTTAAAATATAAATATATATTAAATATTATTGTTTATAAATAATAAATTATTATAAGTTCATATATTTAAAATATTAATTTTACATTCAACCCCTTCTATTAAATTATTTAATTAATTGAAACATTATCTTCAAATGTAATGTATCAAATAGAATAAATCACATTATAATTAATCATTTAAAGTATGCCACATTAACAATATATCTATAATATCCTATATAATTACCACTCAAAAACATATAAATTATCACATAATAAATAATGGTTAATGACTACCATAATTAATTTAATCCAAATTTGTTCTATGAAAACTATACAAGCATAAAAATCATTAAGATATATTACATTTAAAATATTGTCATTTTAAGAATATCTTTTTAATAACAATTGTATTTAAATTGACTTTTAAACTCTAACCATCACAATACATGAGGATATATTTATACTCACATGCATAACATGACTTCAATAAAATCACATGGCTAAGTATTCTCTAATGGATTATTTAATATACTAACTCTGGAAGGATACATAATATAAATATGGGCCTCCAATATATTCTCTCTAATGAAAAAACATATTATATATTCAAAATTATTGTAAAAATAGAATAAAAAATAAAATATTGATCATCCCAAAAGAAGAAATTACAATGGGAATACCATGGTCATCAATAAAAGTAAATTCTAGATTAAGATTAAAAGGGAGAAAATGACTGATGTAAAAGAAGAAGAAAAAATAGTGGATTTACATAGCTTGGTCAAATCACTATGTCCACAGAGGGGTAGGAAAAATTCACTATGTCTGAGATAAAATTAAATGGAAAATATTAGAGTGAAAAAACCTAGCCCAAAATGAAATAATAAATTAATGCATTGTTACAGTAACCCACATTTCTATAGTTCCAAATCTATACAGTAATTCCACAATGTTATATTGACCATCAAAGTATGTCCGTAGAGCTACAGTACCCATTCTAGTAATGTTAATAATACTATAGTAAAGTGTCGAAATGTTTTACAATACAGTAGTACTATATAAGAAAATTCATAATGGATTTCACAACTACAGTACAATGTTGACAAGGTTTAGACAACTACAATACTATGCTAGAATTGTCAACATGGTTTACAATACTACACTACCATTTCAATAAGGTCTATGATACCATGTCATAGAATGTTTTATATTACATTTTACATATTTTTTGATGAATATCATCTTAGATATCATGATCCACTATTCCAAAAATCTCCCACATTAAGTATGATAAAAAAACTAGAATCCTTCTATGGTTCCCACTTTAGAAACCTTACTTAATCTGATATCCTCTTCTTCCCCACTCACTAATAGTAGTTTTTCCATCATATATTCTTTTTTAATATTATTTTTAATTAAAAATACTTTTTTTTCATTGCGTACCCCAACCATGATATCTTATATTATTTATATAATCCAACATTTTTCAATGAATACCAATAGAAGCACGAGAGTGCATCAAATTCTCAATCACCATTGTTCTTGTCAATATGTTTTCCAAATAGCTCGTTCCATGAATCTTTTGAAATGTTAAATGGTCATCATATATTAATCCTATAATGAATTTTAACTTAAACTATGTATGATTCATTTAGGAATAAAACACATGGATATTCTAAAAATTTATAACACTTTAACCTTTAGAGTATAATACATATTATTCTTAATTTCTATCAAGGACCTCCAAGAATTCCTTCAACTAAACTATATCCATCTTAACTTTTTCTACATAATTATAATTTATCTCTATTGTAGATAGTAATTCCACCATCTATAATTAAAAAATCAATCTCATGGAAGTTATACATAACTAAAAATATAACCTACGATAATCCAATTATTGACATCACCTCTATGTTTAGCATACACATGTCCTAATAATGACTCTACATTAACAACGCATAGAAATAATTCATTTCATCACATAAAATACCATAGAATCCACTAATAATCTTCCCAAAGTTTCTTTAAACTATTATCCATGGACTTGATCATAACTCCCACTACATGATCAATATCAAGTTGGGTATTGTACGCGCCACCAGCAATTGGCCTAATTTAATATAATAGATTGGGCTCCACTATTCCAATTTATACAATTAAAAAATTAAATGATTCTCAAAAATTGATAGGTATAATAAAATATATAACCACTACTACATGTAGTGTATATAATAAATAAACCACATATAAATTTAGGATTATGATTCTACAACTCAGTATTATAGAGTGAAAGGCCTATGAGGAAGTAAACCACCACTAGAGGGTGGGTGAGGTGAATCAATGGTTACCAAAACATTAACTCCCAAATTTAATCTCCCTTTATATTTTAGAGTAACTAAATCTCAATTTAAATGGTGTGATGCTGATAGATAGATTATGATATAATGGACATAACATAAATGTTTTTATAAGGTTCACACACACTTATACTCATGTGGAAAATCCTTGGTATATAATGGTTATTATTCAACTATCCATAAAATTAACTTATTATAAATAATAATAATGAATAAAATTGGAATGTGGACATAAAATACAATTATAAAGATGAAATTAAAGCTATAATATGTTTTTCAATTTTTACATCTTAACCTCATGTGCCTTCAAAATTTGGATCATGATTGTGTTGGAGTTGGTTCGCTAGAAACAACAACTTTTTACTCTTTATTACCAATATATTCAATGACCATAATATTAATAAATATCATATCAAATGATGAGATTTTTTTAAAAATATTAATTTTTTAATTTCCTTAGAGTATATATCGCATTTAAGGGTTATAATAATTCCCCTCTATAATGAGAACCTAATTGTGCTACAAAAATATTCTTAAAAATTCGTTATATGGAATGATGAAATATACTTGATAGTGATATATTATATTATGTATTAGGTAGTGGGAGATCATAATAAATTAAGACAACTTATGATTATTTTTGAGCATGGTAGTCTCTAAGAGAAGATGTTATGTGGATTGACCGTCCCATAAGAATTCAATATCTTATCCATGTTGATGGATATTATGATCGTTCAATAGTTTTATTTTTGACATATTCATGAGATTATTATTTTATATCATGATTCAATTACTTATAGCAGATTTTATAAGAATATAACCACTATTTCATATGCCAATGTGGTGGAAGATGAAGGGTATCCTTGGAAATAAAAAGTGTTCTTTAGTAATTTTGGAGTAAACTTTTTTGTAAAAATTTCCAAAAGGATTTTAATTTTTAGGGAAAATGGAAAACTAAATTTAAAACAAATTTCAACAGGAAACTTAGAAATGAATTGGTAAAATGATGGGATTAAAAGGAAAAAACAATTAGATGAAATATTTCATATAATAAATTTTATGCTATTTCTATTATCGCTTTTTTTCTTATTATTTTTGAATTTATCCTTATTCATGGATTTCATTCACATGGAGGGATAAAATCTTTGTTGATTAGGTAATGTGAGTTTTCATTTTTTTAATTATTGAGTTCATTCAATTCATACAATAAAATATTTTCTAGATTCTATGAAGTTGGTTTAATTATTTTATATTGGTTTCTATTATCATGTACAATTATATCTCCTTTTATATTCTATTTTTGATATTGATTTTTCCAATTATAATTTTGTACTTCCAATGGGGTTTGGTTTATTTAATGTGGAATATGAAGGAACTAGTGGTAATGTAATCAGGGATTCCCATTACATCTAGGAAGTGTATAGGAATCTATTGATTGTTTGGGATAAACAAGACCATATTAGAAATTTACTTTGTAATTTAAGGGTATTTTCTACAACTCACATGCACATTTCAAAGAGTTTTGACCAATATGACATTTCGGTATGTTTTATTCTCACCGTCATAATTTGAACAAGGGATTTAGTGAATCAGATTATGGAATCTCTTTTCAATTATCTTAGTAGAGAAGTATTGGATAACTATGAACTGGGATAACATTAAAAATTGGAAAACCGAATGCGACTCAGTCACCCTTCTCATATCATAGTTTTCAATCAATTTCATATTTTTAATATTATGATTCATTTTTTTTTTCATTTTTTCAAAATCATTCAATTAAAAAACATCCCCATTTCATTTAATTCATAGAGATAAACATGATTTTTATGTGCTTTAATGTATAACCAACCTAGGTTTACCACCATACTACATTTTAAAATATTGACTATTTTTTCCCACACCCCCTGATGGGAAATTGTCAAAAATGCCTTCAAAACACCACGATTACACTATTGAAGTTGAATAGATTGATTGAGAAGGCCTCTCAGATGTACCATTTGAAATGTGGATGTTAATTGTGCAAATAAAAAATAAAAACAACCTAGAAAGACTAAAATTAAACATTTTTATTAAAATGAACATTTTTGATGTACAATTTATCAACCATGTGGAAAATATTTACATTTCACTAGATTTTAATTGTAGTAGGCCATATACATTACTTGAACATTTTACAGAACCGTGCGAAAAGTGTATTGATTTGAATAATAATAATATTTTCTACCCGAAAAATCATACATATGGAAATATGTAATTTAATAAATATATACACACTTCAATAAAATTGATATGTAACAATCCTAAAAAAATATATTTATTCCCCCATAAATTCAATGATAATATCAAAAGAGGATATAAATAACTACCTCTTCCAAACAAGGATCTGGTTTCGTCATGTTACTTTATCCTTGAAATTTATATTATGAACCATCAATTTCAGAATATAAACACCACAGAAAGATTCCCAATTAACATTTCAACAACATATGGATAATTATTTATTTAATATATATATGGAAGAACCAATATGAAACCATTTAAGGAATATTTATAAAGGGATGCTCCATACCTCTAATATACCATGGATTTCAAAATTAAATTTTATCACAACTTCCATATACTTTAAAAATTTTATTTAAGAAAATAAAATTTAAACCAAAAATCATTCATGATAATCCAGGGTTACAAATACTATGTATCAATATAACATCCCAATCTTAACACATCTAGAATGAAAACATCACTAGAATGAAGATTTCACATAGTTTTTTCTTATTTAGATGTTGAATGCTTCTATGTATCTCCACAAAATTTATGATTCTTAAATTTAGATAGAAATGGAAAAAAAATATCCCATATTAGTTAAATTACACTACTAAACCGACTCATCCATTGAATAGTGGAAGGGATAAAATAAATAACATCCTTAGACGTAGTCTAACCCAATTCTATAACAGATCTATTTTTTTCTCAAATGATGTAAAATATGATAAATAATAAAATAGAACAGAACCATGGTTTATTGATATATTATCAATTACTTGAATAATTCAAGGGCTAAACTATTATATAAAACATTACTCAATAACGATGAAAATAGGGTAACCTAGTCCCTTACTATTTGACATCTTACATATCATGCATAAGCACCAGCAAATACAATTACAATTTTTTTTTGTATTTGTGGCCACTTAAACTATGTATATATGAGATTATAAAGCATATAAAGATCATGTAGGAATAAATAGCTATTTTAATTATCTGAAGACTGTGAAAAAGAGGGCATAGAGTTCTTATATTATCTAATTTGGAATTCGACTAATGGGTGTATTCTTACTGAATTAGAAATAATATGTTGGGAAGATAGTTTTTTCATCATTATCTCCCTTCTTAGTCTATTCTAGCTCTAAAATTTTACATATTAGATTGCCTTCACTAAAACCATACTATATTTAACAATTGGTTTCATTAGGTTGTGCTGGTAAAATTAGCTCAATGATAATACCTTTGATGAAAATGTTTTTTTATGTAGTTATCCCCTATAGGAACACTATAAAACTATGATCTAGATTAAAGAATCTTATTAATAATAAATCACTATTTGAATCATTAATGACTGTATTAGGGAATAAATTCAATATCCTTTAGAAATATTAAATATATTTCTCTACCATCGGATCCCCTAGTGGATACTGATGAATTAAAATTACTTTTCACTCTGAAATCCTATAAAAAATTCTACTATATGAATATAGTCTTGAAATACTCACATGAAATTACTTAAATTGTTTGTTAATGGGTAATGGTCTTCCACGATTCTATACATGCTCTTAAAAATAGCATAGTTAAGCCCTTAACCCTAGAGGGTTTAGGGGATCCAAAGGAATAAAAAATTTCATTGACCTCATAATAACACTTCATAAACTCTAAATAAATTCTATCACAATAAAATATATGGATATAATAATTTATAAACTATCATATATGATTCAAAGATTGATAAAATAATTTTCCTCCCACACCATCCAGAGTTTGGCTAGAGTCAATATCATGGAAGACTACTCCAGAGTGGTTAGAAGGGATCCCATATATGCAGATACACGAAACATTCATCCTTGAGTTTTCAAAATCTTTTCTTGGAGATATATTATCAACCATCAAAAAATAACAAATTCAAAATATATACTTCAAATGCTGATAAAATGAAAAGATGAAAGTAATTATAATTATTTTTTCCACATCAACACCATTCCTATCACAATCTATATGTGAAACATGTATTTTAAAAATTATAATTGAATAAGTAAACTTTTTTTGAGTTAAACCATATTTTCATAACACTAATTTATATCCTTGAAATCACCCTAGGCTAAATATCAAAAAAACTATAAATAAATCAAATTCCTTAAAATAAATTATAATTGATGACATATATTCATTTATAAAATGCTTCAGAAGGTGTAATTTATTTTGAGAACACTAGATGGGGTTATCCAAAATACATTTTGAAAATAAAAAAATTCACAAAAATAATGATGTTAAATTTTATAATATTATCCTGCATACTTTGAAATCACCTTATATCATTTGATAGTTAACAAATTCAAATATTTGAAAATCAAAATAATAAAAAAAAATATCTTCTATAAAAATCATTAGTAATGAAATTAAAAAAACAATAAATCATTCCAAAATGATAAAATCTATTTTTTTTGAAGAATCATGAAAATAAAAAATCATAAAAGTTCTCCTTAAAATAGAGAAAATAATCGTCATTACCCATAAAACACAATCGATTTGTAATAAATAACTAAAAAATCATCATAGTAATTTAAATTAATGAAGGGATAAAAGCAATGATGTTTCTAACTTTTCTTATCTATGAATACTTCAGACACATGGTCTAGAAAACTATGCATTAATCATTTGAGTTGCACTATAATGGTATATTGGCTTGGTTTCATAGATTTTTCAGGTTTTTGAGATCATGAACCTTGACTATATTCATCATGTTTCCTTTTATTTTTACCTCAAGGATAAACATTTCTTTAAATAAATCTTGAGATTTCCCTAAAATTAATCATGGAACCAGATTATATACAAAATATCATAAATACTTGTAAATGAGACTGAAATCCATGAAGAAACCCATAACATCTAATGTTAACATGAGGTTTAGCACCAAAAAATCATGCTTTAAAATCCCCCACATCCACCTTTGATGTATAGATATTAGTTTATCCTTCTTTCTGTTACACAAAAAAACCCATGCCTTTTAATTCCATTATATAATGAATTTACGTTGTTTCAGCTATCAAATCACCCATTGCTGCCTGCCATAAGGCTCGATGTGAATTCTTAATCACCAAAAACTAGTGATAAGCATCAGGGGAATCAAGCACACCATATGGAAATGGTTTAATTCTACAAATTCAATAATTAGTTAATAGACAAATCAAGGTATCTAACATGATGTATCCATGTGTGGGATAATAAATCTAATTAAAAATTTAATTTGATTATTAAGAGAAAAATAAGTTATAAGATAAATAAATAACACAAAATTATGTATAAATACATTGAAAAAAATATAAAATTATTTATATATTATTTTTTATTCAAAACGTGAATGTAAAGAATAGATAAAGTATGTATAGGATTATACACAACATATCTAAAACTTTTCCAACGATCCCATGAAATTATCTAAGCTAAAACCATATGTCCTGGGGACATCACCGAGTATCAATATTCATATCCTTCCCAATGGAAAGTAGAATAAACTCAACATGGAAGTGAATACCTATTTAACCATTAAAGACAAGAATAAAATATTCCTAAAAAATTTAGTATATTGGGTGTGATCTAAAACATGATAGGTTACCTCTATGAATCCCTACAGTTTCATTTGTAATTCAACCCCAATATGCTACATTGAAAATATGTAGAGTAAATATTATTCTTTTATTTATTTTTTTCAAAATAAATAACACATAAATGGTTAAATTCACAAAAACCCACTCTTTTTGAAAACCCAACATATGACCTTATACCACCATTATAATTATATATTTGAAAAGTGTAATATTAAAAAATATAAGATACGAGTATCAAAAATATTTATTTCAAAATGTTAAAATATGAAATAAAATGTCTCATTATGTTTTGAAAAAAATTATATACTCTATAAAAATTTTCTTAGTAAAGAAGATTCACTATATAGGAAACATCAATGTGTAATCAGAGAATAGATGAATATAATTATATTTTAGTATAAATTTATGTTATAAATTCTAACCTATAAATTATTCACCATGTCAATAATATTAATAAACCAGGAAATTAATTAGCCTCCATGAATAATAAGTCATAAAAAAACATATCAAAAGATACTCACCATGTGAAATCCCCTTAATAACTAATGAGACCACATTTAGATATCCCTAGGTGTAGCCAACTATAGGAAAATGTAGTTTTCCATATAAAATACTTGAGTTACTCATTCCAAAATCGTCGATAATCACTTACCACAGCTATTGTGAAATCCTCGCTCCAAGATACAAGCTTGTGTGTAATACCAACAATATATCCTCACTCTCTTGATTTTAAACTTATGACCCCAAGGGATCTGATGATGTTTTATGAAGTAAGTGGGGGTATTAAATGATAATATCACATTATAATATAATTAAATAATAATAATTAAACCAAACAACTCACCACTAAAATCCCTTCACAAATAAATAATTTTTTTAGTGACAAGCAATAATAAATCACTTATATAACATGATTTCCATGATCAAAAAAAATTCTATGTGTAATGAACATATAGGGTGACGTTTTAAAAAATGAAAAATTTAAATTTATTAGAAAGTAATATATTTGGTTTTATTATAGGAGTTTAATTCATGACAAATGATTAAACACAAATCATGAAGTTTAACGTCATTAAACACTATATTGAAAACAAAATAGAAATATAATGGACACATAAAGGTCATAAAAACATATTTATGAAAAATAAAAAAAGAACTAATTCATTATTACAAACTAATAATACCCATTACTTATAAGGAACCATTATAAACCATTGAAAACCAAATTTTATAAATCATTATTGGTTCACAATCCATTTTTATATCATTAATTTAAAAATTCTTCTTATTGGAATTTTATCAGACCATGTATAATGAGTGGAAATATGTTTGAAATGAAAATACATTTGTATTATAAATTTTCCCCATCATTCCATATAAAATCAAGGGAATAAATACTGTTTTATGATAAATTTCTTTTAAATATTTTATACGATATTTTTTTAGATCTGAAAACTTGTTTTGAAATTCAATCACTATTGGAACTCCCAAATACATGGAAGTGTACCGATTCACATACCTCAAAAAAATTAAATATATTTTATGGAAAGAATAATATATGATTATTCCATTCATGTAACTTCCCAATCCCAATAACAACACCCTCCCTCCCTTTTTAGACAACTTTATTCTTGAGGTTAGGCCACGATGGCCACTAGTGTTAGAGAAGATGGGAAACCATATAGAGACTCAAAAGAATAAGGATGAATAATAAGGAATAAATCTTTACTTTCTACATTTGGATGAGAAAACTTCATGATTCTAGTATGGAAGGAGACGAAAGGAAGAGGGATGGAAAGAGATGGGTTATCATGTGTTCTATAAAAATTTAGAAATAATATGGTGGAATACATGAATAAAAACGACCTAAAAAGAAAAAAGTTAAAAATTTATGGAACCATGAAGGGGTTGGATACATAGTTTTCCTAACTGTGAGAAAATGATGTGTGTTTCATTAGATTTAAACTATATCATGTTATACAATTTACCTTTATAGTTTTTAAAACTATTGAAGAAATCATGTGGCTAAGAAAAGATTCATAATTATCACATTTTTCATCCCATTAAACATTAGATTAAAGAAAATGTTGTGTATAATACGTAAAAAATATAAAAGTAAAATTTGGGTGTTAGGTGGTATAAAAAACTTCTAAGAAAGATAAATATGATAAAATGTTTTATTTTTCTACATCATCTGATGTTAGTAATTTTGAATTTCGTAATTAAACAGATACTACTTCAAGGATTTTTGTACTTATTCAGATGATAGTAATATGGATCTCAGTGAAGGTAAATTTTCAAAACTAGAAATATGCATGAAAATAATTATTATGAAGAAGAATTTATAAAATTATTATCAAAAGGAGAGAAAATATAATCTTGTAAGGATGGCAGAAATGAATGATTCTTATAATGCTTTTGAATGAAATAATCATGTACATGTGTGATCAAAATGTCCAAGGATAACGAATAAATATAAAATATATATAATACCCTCTAATTCAAATGAAAATAAATTCATAAAGGTGATTAATATGTTGAGTGTAAATAAAGATCCATCTTCTGAGAGTAATGTATCAAATATTGACAATAGTGAGAATAACCCTACTTCTTGTGATACCATTCATTAGGTAAAAATTTAATTAATGGGTAACATAAATCATAAAACCCTTATAAATATATCTCTCTACATGATTTATTCCCCATGTTATTAAATATATAGTAAATATGATACTATATCATTTGATTAAATGGATGAATATGTGGAAAACATAGGGAAATTATATAATAAGTTAATGGTAATTTATTTCATACTATAAAATAACATTATATGTCTAATGATAATATTTAAAATCATGGCTCTTTGTTGAATTTCAATTTTTTTCATAATCCAATGATTGGTATGTGTTTATAAAACATAATCCTCTATTGAGTGCCTTAAGAAATTACATTCCAATTCTACATCTAAAATGATCAATTTTGATAAAATTATAGGATAGTTTAAACCTTCGTAGACACCATTAAGATTTATTTATACACCATTTAATAAGAAACATTTTAGGAATAACTAATTATTTTTGAAAAGGGTGCATTTATGCAATAAATATCCTAGTGGAGGTCACTGTAAGAATAGGTGCTCCATGAATATGATTCAATAATTCAAAACGTTTTGATCCTAGATTCTCTAAGATCTTCTAGATATTCAACATAGTAAGGATAGAAATATGTGGGTTTTGAAAGTACTACATTCTATTATTTCTAGACACATGCAAGATTCGGTACCAACCAATTTGTTTTGTCTATCATGAGAAGGAACCATGACAAAGAAACATCGGAAGACAGGGTATATAGGCAGAATATTTTCATTTATCCAAGACAAAGACAAGTCCAACCATCAACACTTATAAAAATTAAAGGATAAAAATGTTGATTTAATAGAAAATTTTCATGGACAAATCATCAAATCTAGTGTTTCTCATTTTCATTATTAAAATTTAATTTCATATTTACTTCATGTTATACTACTTATGAATGACTATATTAGAATAAGGTAACTGTGTGGTGAACATTATTTTGTGAACATTTTCAATGAAATATGTACGACCACTTGTTTAAAAGTATTTCATAGTTTATCTTCCAATTAGCATGATAATGATTAAACTATAGACCTAGAGGTCATTAATTGTTAAAGATTTCGTTTACTTAGTATAATAGAGGATATATCATCGATTTAATATAGAATTATAGATAACTACAATGTATTTACATTATTTAAACACTCTATGATTGAATTTTTTAAGGATCTTCTAGAATTTAATTTTAGTTCTTCCAATGTCAATGACCCATTACACCATTGTATGAACTGTAAATCTAGAATTTCACCTATTAGTCAATTCAACACTTTTGGGAGCTTATATTTATTCCACATTGACCTTTTTGGACCTAGAAATAATATATGTGTCATAGGAAAATGATATGTGTATGTATTAGATAATCAGTATACCTAATTAACATGGGATTATTTTATTTCTCATAAATAGTAATCACTCATGTTTTTTTAGTTTTATCTCTATCCATTAGGCATAATTGTTACATAAATAATACCATTTTTAGCTGTGAAATATCTATAAATATATTTTTTTATAAATCATTATTTCATTATCTTTCAATTCTTCAATGTGTTTTCCTATAATTCTTGTATTCAAGAGTTCTGGGAGGTAGTAGGTCATCTCATCACTAGGGGAGGTTGTTCCATATTGGTTATTTTAGGTATCCAAATATAGTGAATTCTTCTAATATTTACGAGTAATCCTTATGAAAGGTTATTCATACAAAAGGGGATTCCCCAGTTTAAGGTTCTGTACATTGTGAAAAAATTAGTGGGAAGGCTATGCTATTATGAGGGAAGGTTATATTATAACCATGGATATGCATTGAGTATAAGAAATATTCACATAATATCCTATTTATATCACTGGATGATAATAAATATGGGAATTGGATATGAAATAGTCATATGATTTCCCGATTCCTCTTTTCCAATACCACACATATAATATTTTTTTTATCAAAAAGGGTTTCCCCATTTCTTAATACCCTTCAAAACATCACTCACTATAACTGAATCCAATCATTTTGTGATTGAACTCCTTACTTAAAATATCCCATCATTAAAATCACATTCCCCGAAAGGTATACATCACACCATATTGGGTGAAGAGGGGTGTCGTTGGTGAGATCCTCACTATAAGGACATTTTTTAATGGATATTTCTGACACAATGGAAAATGTCACAACATAATGTGAGAAAAGTAGTGAGTCAATATTCTACCAAGATTTGGAGGAGCTGTGTAGAAACTTGTATAGGGTAGGCCACACCATGACCATCCTAACCATAATATTTAAAATTTTAATTAATTTATTAAATTAAATATAAAATTTTGATTCTGATATTTTAACTAGAATTATCATGAAGATCCCCATTCAAACCATTTAGACCATAGAATGTTTTTTTTGTTTTTAGATTATTTTTGACACATTTTATCACATTTTCATTTTACTATATTATGATATTCCCCTATCATTTCCCTTTTCTGGATGATTATTTATGTTGAAATGAGGTATTTTTTATAGTAAAATTTAAGGAAGTAGTTAATTTTTTATCATGGTTGTTAAAATCAAATCACCAATGTGAGTGCATGATTCTCCAATAAAAGGAAGGGTTATATTATGTTCTCAGTTAAAACCCACGTATCTATTTATAATGAAAATTATTTCCATGGATGTGTACTTTATTTAAAATAAATATTTAATAGTATATGGGATTAGGAATGCCTTTTGGGCCTTGTTGTGGGCCAATGAGGGTACCTGGGCTCAGGGTATATCGGGTTAGTTCTTTAAAAAATTATATCGAAACCTATTTTTGATAAACATTATTTGTGAATTTGTGGTAAAAAAAATATTACTATTAGATATCAGAAAGATGGTATGAATTAGTGGAAGGACAAAACATTTATCACCCATCCATGAGTTTACATGTGATGTTTGGAATGAGTAATTTTGTTATTTTTATTGATATATCCGTTATTTTTTAAAAAATTAACTCTTAGAGAGAAGTTAAAAGGGGATGTAATTAGTTTCATAGGCTAGGATCTCAGGCTACAGACTATGCTAACATGTTTTTTAGATCAAAAGGGTTTAACATATTGTGAATTTATATTAAAATACTAATTTTCAACATTTTACAATTACTAAATTAATGTTTATGGTTCCTATTTATGTTAATTCCCTATTTTAATATTCTTTTTTATTTTTATTTTTTTATAATGTCATGTACCATGAAGGCCACCAATGAATCATCCATATAGAGTCACGAATAATTTTATATGATATAATCATCCAGTAGAATAGAGTATTATTATAGTTGTGTTGCTGTTGACTTATGTTATGTATCATGGGGATGACCATGGACATGTTTAGGATATGAAGGAAAGTCTAGGTGTGATTTGGGATATGGATAGTGAACAAGAGTTTCCCCACCATCATCCACCATTATTTCAATGATGAAACCATACTAAATAAGTACTAGATTAGTTGTAAATGTTTAAAATTATATTTCAATTTGTAATAACTTTGAAGGTCATTAAAGTGAATTTTTCACCTTTTGTTCCTTGATTTTTTTACAATATGTGGTGGGAATATTCTTTTCCAGACAAGATTCATGATAAAATCATACAATAAGACATTAATGTGATGTTCAGGAAGAAACTTATTCCTAGTTTAACTACCTTGTAGAAGTCTTGATAGGTTTTTTACCTTCTTCAAGGAAACCAAACAGTCATGGAGTTTGAAAAACTATTCATTGACTACATTCATTTTAATATATAATTTTCCTCTAACAATAGATAGAAATATCAATGATTAGAAATGGAAATTTAATATGAAAAATAGTCTAAGTTATTCCAGTTAATGATTCCCACCCATGTACAAGTGGTTAATTAGTCCCTGGTGGTAGAGATTGATTGGGGTTGGACTTCAATGATGATTGATAATCCACCCATGCTTAGTGTATATGAAGAAGTCCCTTCAGTAGAGAAAAATTTAAGTGAAGAACCTTAAAGGGGTGGTTTTAGTTGATCACATCATCCGTTATAGTGGAAATCCACTACGAATAGGGAGGAAAACCACTAATCTGCCATCATTGTAGTATGGATACGTATATCATACCTTCTTTCCTAGAACACCCCAATACTTCTCATGTTGTTGGTTTATGTTCCATCATCAGCTATTTTGTATGTCTAAAAATTCCCTTCAATGTGTTGTGGGGTCCTAGGCTCCTATTGTGTCCATAAATTAATTATATGGTTACAAATCATCATGGTATCAAACTAATTGGAATAAATTAATAATTAGGTTGTATTATTGGAAGAGGTAGTTGAGGCATGATCCTCATGATGGATGTAATCACCGGTCTCTTCTGAACCTAGGAAGATGAATGTATTAGATCATGTACTGGAAGAATCATAAGTAGGACAAATAACTATGTGTGGTACTATTATTATTACATCAACAATGGATACTTATCTATTTAATATTAGTCTATCTCACACTTTTATATCTACCAATATTATGGAATTGTTAAATATTACATTCCATTTTATGTTGAATATTATAAAGATATCTACAACACATAGAAAAGATAGGGAACATGGATTCTAATACTCCCTTGGTGTTATATTTGTGTCTGAGGTAGAGCTTTAATGGGACTTTACTATCCTGGGGATTATAATAATTTATATCATTCTCAGGATAGGTTAAATTGTTTTATTTAAATTCCTTATAAATATTTATCATTAGAGGGTTTCCTTTACTTGTCTCAATGACATCTCTTATTTATTAGAAGGAGATTGTTACCATGGGTGTATTTGATTAGGGACTCTTCTTAGGTATGGTATATTGAGAATTCAAATATCATATTTATTTTAAAATTTTGTTAAATTTAAATTCAGGAGTTATTTTACTATTATGGTCTGGGAGTCCCCTGAAAAAATTTTGGTTGACCTCTCAGGGGTAAGTCCTATGAATAAATTCATGTTTTATATCATTCTACTTCCCAATATGAAACAAATTTCATTTAGCACATTTAAAATGGAAAAAAATGAATTAGGGTAACTAAAAACACAGTTGAGTTATTTATAATCCAAGGGATTCATTTGACGCATTGTATCATTATAGGATACTCCATATCATTTTCTGAAGAAATTAAATGGGATTATCTTCTTATCGGTTAATTACATGGATCTAAATCATGTTACCTTTAATAACAAATAACATATTCCCCACAAAGATTACATATTTGATCAATTCAATTAAGTAAGGTATTTTCTGATGATTGATCTTTAATCAAGATATCACTTACTCATAGTGAAGGATCCTAATAACCCCAAGACTACTTTAAGAATAATATATTGTCATTATATATATCTAGCCATTCCTCTGGGCCTACCTAATTATCATGTGATACTTATGGAACTTATCAAATATATATTTCTATAATACGTCAACTCCTCCATTATGTCATTCATGAATAATATAATAATGTTTTCCTAAAATCAAAGTGGTTAATGAGAATCACATTGGGACTTCTTTAGGAACTATCTATGAACATCACATTTGTTGAATTTTTTTGAAATATATATTTTTTAATCAATAATTCAAGTACTTGTTATATGTGGTATCATAAAAAGGAAGTTCATTTGATCCATAAAAAGTGAATGATTTTATGTCCTTGGAAGATCCAAATAATTTCATTTAGATACATAGATTTTTATGTCTAGTACGAATATACAAACAATTTTTTAAGGTCTTATAAAATATTTCATCACATTTGACCATCCATTCCATGAACGGTGTACAGTTTCAATAGATTAATTATTGTGAATCATCCATTATGTTAAATTATTGTCATGAGGCTCCCTCACTCAAATTAATAAATCATTTAAAAAGGTCCTCTTCTCACAATCACTAGAATTCACCTACCCACTCGATTAATTGGAATACTCTCATATTGTAGTTCAATAATAATATTGATGATTCATGTATTTTAGTAATGATAATGGTTGGATGACTTATCAGTGTCTATTTGGGTTCAATTATCCTATCTTTATAGACCTCATATGGGTTTGGTGACTCTTTATAGGTGGAGGAAAATTGTATTCTCATAGGAGTTCAATTGTATAGTATGAGGAACATCTCTCTTGTAATCATTGAAACTGATTCTCAGGTTCTCTTTGACGCACTGAATGAGAGAATCTCATACCCTTAGGGTGTAGCTTATTATGTTTATGTGTAGAACAATTGACCAAATCAATTTTATTTTCTCTAACTTCTATAGATAGGGGAATAAAGCATCTGATTTCATTGTATCTGGTGTTTCTTCGCATTTCACTCCTATTTGTTTCTCCAACACATAATCCATCTCTATGAAGGATATGAAAATTATCCTTTGTGATTCTCCTAGTTCACATTTTTTCATCCCTTATAATTTCATTCTAGTACTCTGTATGATGTTCTCTATTTTATTTCATTTTTAATAAAAAAATCCAATTTCAGTCATTGCTATTAAATGATAGTGAAACTACCTTTTCAGTGAGAAATATAATATGTATAATGATCATAAAATCATGATTTATATATTATATCAAAATTATTTTCATCACAGTCATTGATTATGGGTGGAATATCATCAGACATTTGAATTTGACTATTCCTATACACTGGGAATAGTAAATTCTATTGTTTATGCTCTTATAAGTAAATTTACATCACAAAATTTGATGAAATACAGTGATGAGTGGAACTTGATGATTTTATTTTATTAAATTCACATATAGGTGAAAAAAGATGTGGATAAGATATTTCTAGATAATTTTCAATTAAAACATTCCCTTCTTGATATTATTCATCAAGAGAAACTTGGGGATGTAGAGTTATAACATATCAGGATGGCCTAATATAGTGGGGAAACCATTAGCAAGTGTTCTATGTATCTTGAGGAAAGTATTTTTTTTATAATTTTTTATGTCATTCCATTATATATGGTGATGTAAATTTTGAATGATTTTCATCACTCTAAGTGGTATTTCCAATTGGGATCCACCAATATTTAAAATAATGTGAGAGACTAGTATTAGTGGCGTGGGATGATATGTGATATAACTAATTTTATAGAAAGATTATATAATTTTCAGTTGATAAGAATTAGAAACCCTATGGTTTGATTTATCCCTATATATCCACCTATTGAAATGGAATTAGGTATCCATGTATTTTATCATTGGATTAACCCATACCCCTAGGGGAATGATAGTTATCAGAGTTGTGATTTATGGGTTAACTAAGTCAACTCATTTTATTTCTATTAATTATATGAAGAAAGTAAAGGATATTGGGAAGTGGTACACATAGGATATTTTTAGGATTCATAGGGTGCCTTCAACTATTATTTCTAATAGAGACAGCTGATATACATCAAAATTATGAAAAGGATGTTAAGGAGTGATGGGGACCCAAGTGAAGCTGTGTATAACATTCTATATCTAAATGGATAGTAAAATATAGTGATCGGTCCATATTTTGGAAGACATTCTTAATGTTTGTATCATATATTTTGTAGGATAATGGGATACACATTTAAAATTAGAGAAGTTTTAATAATAATAATATATATGTGTATTCTATCTTGATGGATACTTTTGAGAATTTATATGGTAGTTCATGATCATCTAGCCTTTATTGAGTTGAAGAGGGATAAATTTAATAACCCTAACCCCAGTAGACTAGGGTCAGTACCTTAAATTATTGAATTGTATTTATTATAATGAATCTAGTCCCGAAGGGTAGAACAATTTAGTAGTTTTTGAAAAATAGATACATATATAATCCTTACATTACAGTTGAAAATAAAAAATAAAAAATATAAATTCATTTTAAGACATGATTTTACCCTATATTATCCCTAAATTTTAATAATAATAATCCTCCACACATCTTGGGAAAAAATAAAACATAAGAAAGGGGTGAGCTCGAATTTCTTGTAAGTGTTAGGCATATAGAAAGAATTCATAAATAAGAATTAGTAATTATATCAATGGAAATAACTAAAACAATATTGATTTAATCAATAACCTGAAAATAATATGTATTTAGGAAAATATGATCAAATAAGGCCACATAAATAATCACATGATCTAGAAAACAATACCATGAATATTATTCTAATAGAATAATCTTAGAAAAATAAAAAACTAATATCACAATGAGGGAATGAATAGTTTGGGGCGGCTAAAACATATAATCAAAGACTTAGCCAAATATTCTATATAAATTGGTAATACCATAGCCAAAATATTGTATAGTTTGTCTCATAAGACCTACGGATGCATTGAGGGGCATTAATGGGCCCCACATATCACTTAATAAGTCCAATAAATTCCTCATATATCAAACTGATAAATTTGATTCATGAATCAATAATTATTATCAATACAAATCTTTATTGAGTAAAAGATATGTATTTAACATTATTTCCATATTTAACTAAAAAACATTCAGAGCAATCACAATAAGTAAGAATGGAATACGAATTAGGCAATTGGTATATCCATAATACAAGAAATATAGGTATCCAATTATAATAATGTATAGTATAATAAGATATAAAAATAAAATAATTACAATATTTAAACTAAGGAATTTGACATATATGAAAATACTTTAAATGAGATCATTGAAAAATCCATGAAGAAGACATTCATTAAATATTCAAAATTGTCTCATACCACATTGAAACATTTGAATCATAAGACCCAAGAAGTAGTAATAGTAAATTAAACTGATAATATATTGAGAATTGAGATATTAATAATATAAATTTTCAAAATAGTATTATATAATCCTCATAAAATAATATAGGTGTATACATAATAAATATCACAAATACAGAAAATTGTGACAAGAATCCATTACCACTTTGGTAACATAGAATTTGAAAACCCTGTGAAATATAGATACTAAAATGATTATGTAAATCCCTATAAATTTAATAATAATAAACTAATAATACTTTCATAGGAATTATATACACCACATAATAAAAATAATTGGTGAATATGTAATAGGTCTCGCAAAAAAATAATGAGACTGGAAGTTCTGTTACAAACCTTGTATCATTGAGGTGAGAATTTATTAATGGGGTGATTATTTTTAACAAAAGTATATCAAAACAATTATAAGGGGGAATATAACATAAATAAGTATATAGTGTATTATACACATAATCCTAGCATAATATAACCAATGAAGTAGTTGTATACCCCAATGATTGGAAATTGAGATAAGAAACCCCTTATAGCTTGAGATCAGTCGAATCGTATGCCCTATAATAGTGATAATTACCATATTAAACAATGAATAAAATGAATTTAATAAGATTAATGAACTGATATATCAAAAGTGTTATATAAAATACATAAATGTATTAAGTGGTGAATGATGTATATTTGTCACTAATGATGAAATCGAGATGAGAAACCCTCACATCATGCTTCCCTTTAGAATCATGTAATTTAAACTCAGTTATAATGGATTATATAATTTTAAAAACTCATTAAAGAAAAATAATAATTTTTATAATTCTATATTTTATTATTTTTTAACATATTATGACCCATTCATTAATAATTTTTCATTATTTTCATTGTTTCAGGTGCATTAATTTCATGGTTTCATGATCAGTTTATTGGTTTATATCATGGATTTATTTTCAATTAGAAATAAAAAACCATAAATGTAATGAAATGGTATTAATTAAAATAAATATGTCTAAATTTTCCCATTTATCAATTTTCATTCATACATAATGATGATTAATTTGATAAAATGCTTGTGATAAATTTTTTTTTATTTAGAAGGTTTTTCTGAACATCATGAAATAGTGTCATTTTATTTACTATTATGAGTATATATTATTACAGAATATTATATTGGGTATAATATAAAAATTTAAATATTATTAAACCCTTTAAATAGTAATCGGACAATCTATGGAGGTGGGAATGTAAAATGAACAAAATTATTATTCACGAAGATGATTAACCAATATAATTTGGACAATTGTTCCATTTCATTAAAGAAGTGGTTGTAAGAAAATTGTGGATATAATCTATTCCTTAAGAAGCAAAATATTATTGTATTTAAGTGATTATAAAATTATTATTCCATGATGGATGAAATATAAGAGGAGTTGTTAGAATAATTAAAGAAAATAAGAGAGGGTCTTTGAGAAAAATACCTCTTGAAGATCACTTCCTTGGAGGACAACTTAAGGACCTTGGATTTGGTTTTTTGGTGAAACTAATAGAATTTTGATGTTGTTAGAGTGAGTATGATATTTATTTAATATATTTGACGATATTTAATTAGTTTCGGTAAAAATGGTGTGGTGTGACCTGGTATATATAATTTAGTAGAGGTGAAGTTAAGGGAACAAAATAATGATCATTTTGTAATTATAGCCAACCACATTGAGGTGTTTTTATTTTAGAATAATTATATCTAAAATTCATTTTTTTATTATATTAGGGTCTATGAAACTAAAACCAACCCTTGAAATTTGTAATTTTTAGTTATGTTAATCTTTTACATTTAGCTTTAATCATTGTCACTATTTTAGCAATATTAAAGTAAGTGAATTTTTCCCACAGAAACTTATTTATACCTAAAATTTATATTCAACTGAAAACATAATTTTTTAATTCTTATTCATAATATGGAATTATTTCTACTTAATTAAATTTACATAATTTGTATAATTGGATTTGAAATTAATCATGTAGACACATTGAAAAATTAGGGTTTTAATGTGAAAGTTCAAAAGATCAAAATGTTTTTATTCCAAATTTAAATTTAAAATTGATTAAAATGTTATAAATTTATTTAGTTGTTTTATAATTTAAAAAATTATTCTTTAAAAGAAATTTATAACATAATTTATCAAAACTCAATAAATGCCTACATAAAATTATCAATTTTCACTAAACCACTTTTCCTAGTTATTTATTCCATATAACATATGCCTCCAAATTTTGAAAACAAAAACTACTATAGAACAACCTCTATGTGTTTCATTAATCTCCTGATATATCCAAATATCAGTGACACAGCATCCTTTACCTGACACCCTTCGTAATCCTTTAACTAGGATTTGTTGTTTAATAACTCTATGAATCAATGATATTAAATATACCATTATGATTCATAAACCGAAAAAATCATTCTTATATCATAATAAAATAATTCATACCATAAGTCCAGACATTAGTGTATTCCTTAAGGCCATTGAGGTCTTCTTTATCTTCTAGTATCAAGACCATATCTCCAACAAACTAAATATCCAAGTCCTTGGTGGTATTTACCATTTCGGATGAGATGGATAAATTTATATTTTGAAATTATATAAAAGAGACTCCATGATCTATTGAAATTAGAGAGAAATGAAAATGTAGTTGATAGATCAAATAGTTTCCTTCATGTGATCTAGATGTTCAAAAATAATTCAAAATAATTTGAACAATATTTTTTAATGATAATGATTATTAAATAATCTAGTATGGAAAATAATTTTTTATGATATAATTTCCATTTCATCATGGATAATTAAATATAATATTAAGAAAATAAAATAACTAACACCTTAAATTAATTATTACAAGTTAGAATTAAAATGTTATATTTAAATATAATTCCCATAGAAACTCTTTAAAACATTTACCTTCAAATACTTTATTCCTAATTCAATTACCCTAATAAACTCTTTTAAAATATAATTAATATCCTCCAAATCCATAAATTAATCCATATAATGGGATGTCTATGATATCAAAATTATAATAAAACTTATACATAGTAACCCATGATAGTAACTGGAAATCTTAAAAAATCATCATCAAAATCATAAAGTCATTTTCATTATGAATATTCTCAAAGTAAATAATATGATTTTCCCTAATCATTTTTTTCTTAAATATAGTTCCAATGGTTTTTACTAAACATTCTTTAATACCATGTGTAATGACCCTAACCCTAGTCGCCCGCTGTTAGGGCCCTACATTACTACATTGGCATGATTTCAGGGAATCAAATCCCAAACGACTGAACAATTTAGTATTTTTTGAGAAATTAATATGTATTTTAAGCTTACATTACAATATAATTCATAATAATGCAACATATAAATTCTTTTTAGGACGCCATTATTCCCATAGCATATCCCTATATATAAATCATAACAAACCACTTAACATCCTTGTGGAAAATAAAACATACGAAATGGGTGGGCTCAATTTCTCATTAAGGGTAATGTATAACGGAGGCATTCATAAATAACAAATAGTTATTATAGAAAGGTAAATAACTTTAACACAATCCATTTAACCAATAACATGAGAATAATACAAATGGAATGAAATATGATCAAATAGTGCAACAAAAATAATCACATAACCGAGAAAAAATACACAAGGATATTATACAAGTCCGATAATCACATGAAAAAAAATCTCTTGATGAGGTAATTCATAATAATATATGTCTAAAACATACCATCAAGGCATCTAAAAATATGTCTCCTTAAATGGGAAAGGCATCTGCAAAAACCCTATCTAGTTTGTCTCATGAGGGCCATTGTGGGTCCCACCCATCACATACTGTGTATAATACATTCCTCATATATAGAAACGATAAATCTAATTCATTAATAAATAATAATTAGGAAAAAATATATTTATTAAATAAAATATACAAGTCTAACATTATTTCCCTAGTTAAAAAATAACATTCAAAGCAACCGACATAAGTAAAAATGGAATACGACAAAGGCAATATTCATATATATGATACAATAATTATGGATATATAGTTATCAAAACGGATGGAATCATACAATATGAACCAAAATTAATTACAATATTTCAATAAGTTATTTTCACATAAATAAAAATAAGTTAAATAAAATCATTGAAAAATTCTCGAGGAAAAAATTCTTTCAACTTTCCAAAGTGTCTCATACCACCTTGAAACATTTGAATAATAATACCCATGAATTTGTAACATTAAATAAATTTTTTCTATAATTTTAATAAGTATAATAATGATATTAAAATATATATTAGTAGTATATAAACCTCATAGAATAAGATAGGTGTACAATAAAACAAATGTCTTAAATAAAGAAAAATTGTGACAAGAATCCATTACCTCTTTGGTAATGTTGAAATATTAATCCCCATGAAATAGATATAATAAAATGGTTATGTAAATACCCCTAAATTTAATAATAGAAATGTTAAAATACATTCATGGAAATTAAATTTTCTAAAAAAATAATATTTGACTTATATGGAATAGGTCTCGCAGAAATAAAAGTGACACTAGAAATTATATTACAATGTCTGTGTCATTGAAGATAGAATTTATTATTTTTATTATTATGTGTAACAACGGTAAATAAATAATAATATAAGTATTAAAATAATATAACTAAATAAGTAGTTTATTAGACACATAATTATGACATAATATAATCAACAAAGTATACATATAAACCAATGAATGGAAATAGAGTTAAAAAACACCATTCAACTTGTAATCAATCAAATCATAGCCCCAAAATAGTAGTAATTATCAAATGAAACATTTAATACCATTAATGTAACTATATTTTTGTTATGACACACCAATTGGTCAAGAATACACCACAAACAAGGATTAAGTGGTGCCTAAGGCATATATCTCATAGAAGTCAAAAGTAAGATGATAAAACCTCACCTCACTCTTCCCTTTAGATTTAGATACTATTTCCTGTGGTATAATGGTTTAGATAAAGTCATTAACACATTATAGAACTATTTTAATTTTATAACACCATATATGTTAATTTCTTAAAATTTTATGACCCATTCTTTAAAAATATTTCTTTTTCCTCATTGTTTCAGGTGCGTTCATTTCATGGTTTCATGGTCGGTTCATTTTTGTATATTCATGTATTTTATTTTAAATTGGAAATAAAACCCCTTTAATGTAATTAAAGGGTATTAATTCAATTTTATAGCATTAAAATTTTCAATTTATCATCTTTATTTCATACAAGAGGATGATTCTTTTGAAAAAACGTCAATGATAAATGTTTGGTTTAATTTGCTAGTTTTCTCACTCATCGTGAACAAGTTTATTTTTATTTACTGTAAGAACTATATATAAGTTGCAGATCTGGAATTAGGATATAATATATATATTAAAACATTATTTAATAATTAAAATAGTTTATGATCATCAATGAAGGTGGTAATGGAAAACAATCAAAATCATTATTCAAGGAGATGATTAACCATTATACTTTGGACAATAGTTAAGTTTCTTTGAATAAGATGTTGTAATTAAAGGGGTGGATATAAGATATTACATTATAAAAATAAAATAATAGTATGTAAATTATTATTGAATTATTATTCCTTTATTTATGAAATATATGAGGATAAGGCGGTAGAAGAAAATAAAATAAGAGAGGTGTTTTGTGAAATTACATCTTGAATTTCACCTCCTTGGAGGACCCCGTAAAGACCTTGGTTTTGGACATTTGGTGATACCAGATGTACATTAACATATAGAGAGTGAGTAGTATATGGTTGGGATGATATTTTAGGATCTTCAATGGTTTTGGGTTGAAATGGGGTGGTGAATGTGGTATTTATTCTTTGGACGAGGTGGGTTTTAGTGATTAAAACTAAAATTCTTTTATAATTAAAGCCAACTATATTTAAGTGGAATTAATTTAAATGAAGTATATTTTTAATTAATTTTTTCGAAGCATTTTATGATCAATAAATACCTAAAAATACCATTAAAGGATGTAATATTTATTTATGCTATTATTTTAACTTTTTAACTTTTACTACTGTAACTATTTTACCTGTATTGTGGAAAATAATTTTTTTACCTTAGTAAATTGTTTATATCTAAAATTAATTGACCTGAAAAATTAATTTAGAACTTTTTAGTAAAAATATGGAATTGATTTTATTTAATAAAATTAAAATAATTTTCATATTATGATTTCTAATTAAACCCACAATCACAATGAAAAAGTATGTTTTTACTGTGAGGAGTTCAAAAGTTTGAAATGTTATTATATTAAAATTCAATGTGTAATAGATTCATGTGAAATAAATTTGTTTTATTTTTCTATGAATGATCTAATTATAATTTTCAAAAAATTTAAAATAAAATTTAAATATATATATATATTAGATGAAAAAATAGTTTTCAATTAAAATTCAATATTTTTCACTGTTTAACAAAAAATGAAGCTAATCAAAAAAATTTCAAAAAATAACAATAAATTAATTTTTATATTCTGATTTCAAAAATGAAGTTGATTTTTTAAAATTCAATTTACAAAATTCTAAAATTTTATATTTAAAAAATTTTCACCATTAAAAGATAGTAAAGTTACCTTTTAGATAAATATATTTTTATGTTTAAAATTGGATTTTTTTTTTCTATCATAAGCCTAGAAAACATATTGATTGAATTAAAAATACATTGAATGAATATATGATGTATAAATTTCATTAATATCTCTCACTGAAAGTGAATAGTTTATTTACATAATATAAAATGTCATTATGGGAATGAAAAATATTGTTTTATTAAAAACACAGCCATTATGTTGAATTGGCCTTTATTTTCATTTCGAATCAATTATTAATCAATGAATTAATTTTATAAACAAGGTAAAAATATATTATCCTAATTTAGTTAATCTCATTCCTTCCTTCCATTCTAGCAGATCAGTGTAACTATATTTTAATATCTTGATTAAGCTTGGTGTAATGTGTAACAAAAGCTCTCGAACATAGTGTTCATTTTAACATATTGGGGTTTCATGAATAATAATTTTTAAAATGGATAAATTTTTTAAAAAATCATATTTTGACATCTTAGAGTGTTTCAGGAAACATATCTAGTAGGACCAAGGACCATATAGGAGATGATGTGTATGGTTTGAAAAAATTGGCAATGAATGGTGATGGCTCAGAGCCACCATAATTTTTATATTCATTATTGTTTACTTCATTTTTTGTCCTCATTTAGTTACCATGATTTTTAATGATTTCCCTTCATTTTGATCAATAAAAACTCGATAAGTAGGTGAAAATCTCATCAATGAATGTGGGACCCATTGAGATCACTATATGGATAAGGAAGGATTCATATTAGTTGGGATATACCCTTTAGATATCATTCATTCATGAATTGTTAAATTTCTCATAGTTAAATAAATATCATCAGGATCCCTCCCTTTCATTGAGTTAAAAAAATATGGAATTAAATCATGATGTTTGAGTGACTGGATAGACAATTACATTATTGACTCCCATAATAAAGTGTAGAATGATAAATCTATTCCATGTTTTTAGGTGTTATAAAATCACATAGGTGATTCTCATTAGACATGGGAGAAATATTCATATATAAGGGAGAAATGGCTCCATATTGTTTCAAAATTTCCTTCCTTGATTTGAATTTCTAGCAGTATAATGAGATATGGTATGTATAATTGTAACACCAATAATGTTGTTTTTAGGTATATAATTTTTATAATTTGAATATTATCTTACTTTATTTAATTATTAATTTTGGGTATTAGTATGGGTATTTTATAATGTTTTTTAATTAAATTTTTTTGATATGTAATAGGTTTCAACATTACCATGGGAGTTTAGAAGGGAAAGGGTATCTTGGGAAAACAGAAATGGAAAAGTCCTCACTTGGGAAAAAATAATCCTTGTGTAAGGTTAATAAAATATAAGGGGATCCCCCTGTGTAATAATTTTCAATGTTATAAAAATTATTTAGTGGAAAGATCATGTTCGGATAACTTTAGGTTACACTATGACCATGCATATGGGTTATGCATAAGAAATATTCAAAGCAAAAACTTGGATTGTTACATTTTGGGCATACATAATGGAGAAGAATAAGAAACATTCACACTATTGGATAGGTGTGTGACATCATGACTATGAATATGTTTTTAATGAAAATTATTTCCCTGCTTTTCTGAAATATCTTCAAAACTACAAAAAAATGTCCAAGGGAAGTTACACCATGACTGAACTGCTAACTGAAAACAGTTCTATGCTGAATTCCATGTCATCATAGGTGTATGTCACACTATGGTGGGGGTGGTTTTTGGGAAAAGAGTCATTACACAAGAACTTGTTCACATTGGTTCTTTATGCCACAAATACAAGGTCAAAAAAAGATGACCAAAGTAGTGAGTAATTATTTTTCCTAGCTTCGAGGGAGGTTTTTTGCACTTTGGTGATAGGAGGCTGCACTATGTCCTACCATTCCAATATTAAATGATATATTAATTAAATGATAAAATATAATCTAAATGGGTGTTGATTATATTTTTATTGTCTTTATTATAAATGATCCTATTTCAATCCTTATAAAATTGAGACATTAAATTTCATGATCCTTATCAATTTCATTTAGATATAAGTATGTTTTCTGAAAAGGAATGAAATTTACATCATTATACTTCTCATTTTTAGTAATTTTATTCTATCGTCCATGTATTTAATTCATTCTAATGGATATAATTTAATTAGCTTCTTATTAGGAAAAGTTATTATATGTGATCTTTTACATTAGAGTTTTTATATCCTTATTTAGTAGATTCTTATCATTTTAAAAATATTTCATTAGTTAAAGATATATGGTTCCATGAACTTATTTTTTTTATGAACATGTGTGCTTGAAATAAAATTTATTTTTGTGTCAAACTTATTCAATTCAATTTATGCTTATATTCTGTACTTTTATACATGTGATATTTTTTCATGACTCCTTTTTTTGATATGGGAAAAATATAATGGCTTTAAGTGACTATTTTATTGATGCGGATTATTTTTCTACCATGTCCTTGATGAAATTACCTTCATAATGGAAATGATGATATTTTGGAAAGTGAAATTATTGAAATTATAACGTCTCATGGGAATCATGGGTTATTGGGAAACGAACCTAGGACATGACACAGCATGGGATTGATGATTATCTCCCTATGTTGGGATGAAAAAACTACGAATTACTATACATTTATCTAGAAGCCTAGAGGTCAGACTTCCATTAAGCATTGATGTTTCTCTCACTAGTGGTTTTCACAAAATTTAATGCATTAGTTTTAAATTTGATATATTAAAATAATATTATGAATCCTTGTTCTTGGCGACCATACAAAATATCCTATTATTCTTTTTGAGTGTTTATTTATATATCTTTTACATACAAGATTGACATTTTTATATGATTTTGTTACATTGAAATTTTAAATTAGTATTTTTATATGTTTATCTTCAAACTAGAATTGTTGGATTATCAAAAAAAGTATTAGCATGGAACGTTTAGTGAGATACACATGAGATTTTTAGGATCACGCCCTACATAAACTCAATTTGTATATCTAAACCTTATTCTAATTGATACATGAAAATGAACCATATTTCTCATATTTAATGGATTCCCATGTTAGTTGTGTTCGGGTTGACGAAGGTCTCATGGTGAGGGCGATACCTAATTTCACATAGATGTGGGTAGTAGTTTTTGTTTTATTTTTATCGTATTTTAGTATTTTAATTTATATCACTTTATTGGGTTCCCCTAATGTTCCTCATTATTTTTTTTGATGATTATGTACATTGACTTGAGAAATTGAATATATTTAAAGTTATGTATATTTTTTTCTTGGTTAAATTATTATTTGTTTAATTTCACTTATGTAAGTGAATCAATCATAAATATATAAAAAGGTTATTTAATGTTGTCAATTTAGAATTGATTATATATTAATTGGTAAAACCATTCCAAAAGGTGCTTCATTGATGAAAATATACTAGTTTTCATTCCATAAATATGAAGAACATCCTTCAGGATTTGTAATAGACTATCATGGGTACCCATGTTTGTTAAATATTTTCTTGGTATATAAAAAAGAATGATGAAATGGTTATTGTTTTTCTAGATTGGGCTTTAACACATTTTTTCATCCAAAAAATTGATGTGATTAATGTTATTTACTTGGAAAATAATTGGTGACCAGTGACTCTATATGAAACTAGATGAAGTTGAACTGCCCATTTTATATGAGCCATCCATATATCCTAACTTTTCCTCACCACATGACTACTTGTCTCTTAACCTACCTTCCATCATTAATCATTGTTTCGAGGAGGAATTATTTCCACTTTAGATAGAGATTGATAGAGATCTTACTTCACCGAGAGAGTATCCATGATAGAAAGGTGAAAGTGATTATAAATCCAATATAATTTTTTTGTTCATTGTGAGTTCAATTCACTAATCCTCACTGCTTGAATCCTAAGTAGCCTTATAGTAGAAATCATAGAGGAAACATTTAATAATTGCAGTAAGATGATCCATATCATAGTAATATATGATGCAGGCATCAGTTCTATCTTCTTTTACTATAAATTCATTCACGGTATTGAGATCTGGAGTTTTGGTGAGTTATTTTTTTCTTAGTTTTTTTCATTTTTTTTTGTCTCATTTATGATTCAATTGTATAGTGTATGTATTTCTACGAGGGAATCATTCTAAATCCATGACATGCATTTTAGTTATTCCCACTTTGTTTAGTTAGGTCTTCTTCATTGAATGTATTCTTGGTTAATTTTTACCTTTCAAAAATATTATATTGTAGATGTATTCTTTTTCATAACATAGAACAAAAAAATTTCTATTGCTTCCTTCCACACATGTATAAATAAGAATAAATCACATTAATACCCGTGATCTTTTTTCCCTTTTAGTTTATAAATAAAACTCATAAATACCATTCACTATATTTTCATTCTAATTTCTTAATAAAAAATATTAACCATTTTAAATCATTATCAATGATAAAATTCATTGTGCCCTTGGATGTTCTTTTCAACTACCTCTCAACACAATCCATAATAACACGAGACATGAATTGGCTTCTTGGATAAGGGTGTGATAGAATTGGATATGTGTTTAGGTTTTATAAGTGATATTGGTTCAGAATATGTGAAATGAACAGACTATACATAATAGTGAACTAAATCAAAATATCATAGTCAGTATTTGTTATCTTCTTTTAGGATAAATATGAACTTTGAATTTCAAGGATTGATCTATAGTATCATGGATTGAAAAAATAGCTTCAAGAACAAATCTAGTGGATGGTTGTGCTAGAAATGATATGAGAGTTGGCTGAATCTAGTTTCTTCATTTTGGATACTATTCAAGGGGTTTTTTGGTATGTTGGCGTTAAGTTTTTTAATTTTCATGGCACCATCAGGTGTACACATAGGCTCTATGATAACTGTTTGGATATTCTTTAATGGATCGTGACTTGAATATCTTTGTTACTGTTATAGTTGGTTCCCTATAACCAACTAAATTTATACTTTTTATTATGTTATTAATGAATATTTTATCACATGGTGATTTTTATCATAGGCTACATTGATGTGATAATGTCATTAGAGTATTTCTCTTAATGAAATGTTGTAAAAATTGCCTATTATGATAAGAACAATGAAATGCAATGAATCTATTCTTAAACAAATGTATGTTGGTCAAGATAACATGTGTTGATGAGAAATAAATGTTTTATTAATATTATATTATTTGTGATTATGGGTGGATGATACTTCTTCTAATTTAATTCACACTTATAAATCTATAATATAGAAGGTCATGACGATAGAATGACCAAAATGAAGTCCACATCTTTATTTTTTATTTAATATTACTATGTATGGACGTGTTTAATGGTCAGAATAGTTTATATTGTTATTAATGTGTATCATGAATCATTTAAATTGAGATATTGAAAAAACAGGAAGCATATACCTGTAGAGGGGTAGGATGCATTGTGTTTCTTATAAGTTACATGAAATTAATTAATAAGCCCATAATTTATTTTTATCTTTTGAGGTAATGTAAGTTGATATATCAAGCCCTTTTTTGAAATGAATCTTTTGTATTGAATCAATGAACATAGTAGTTCATTAACGTGTTCATTTTTCTTAGTCAATAAATATCAATCATCCATATAAGTTTATGACACAAGCATTCAACCCACCAGATGTGATATCAATACATATAGATTATGTTATATATTTTGTATTTTTAGGAGGTTGTTTTAATTATAGTATTATCTTCTTTATATATGGGTACCTCTAAATGTTTCTCGATGATAAGTTTGGACATTAGATAAAATGAAAAAATAACTTTGAGAAGCATGCCTAGTGATTCACATAGTAAGTGTATTCACCAACCTCACTTAAATTATATTTGAATTCAATATTCAGTATAAAAATTATTCATGACTAATTGATCATATATATTCAGTCACCAATTATATTAGAGAGATAGGATACCTATGTGATTTGATTATTAAAGAAATATTTATTCACATGTCTGATAAATATAATATTTATTTATCTTCTGCTCACTATTACCTGATAATAAATTAATGTTTAGTTATTCCTCATTTAGTGAATCGATTAATGTAAATATTTATTTTGATACATGAATATAAAATAATTTTTTTTTCATGTTACTGAAAATAATATCTATTATAATACATATATTTATCCACAAGTTTCATAAATAATATATATTAATTTATTTATTTAAATTATAATATTTATTTCTATAAATATTTATTATTAAAGGTTTGATAAATTCTATAGAGGATAAGCAGCCCATGTTAAAGATCTGATGTTTAAAATGATATAAAATTTAATTATTTTTTAAATATGTCTTTATTTATTTAATAAAAATGATATTTATATATCTTTATGTTAGTGATTTTCATGTAATATATTATCATTATTACTGTTATTATTATTTAACATAGGGATTTATTATGATAAATAATTAAATAGATGGTTATTGTGGAATTATTAATTATTTTACCATAAATATATATTTCCCATTATATTATTTTTAGAGATATGATATTTTTAATTAACAATATATATTTATCTCAAGGATGAATTTTTTCAAGAACTGTAGAATTCTCCAAAACAATCTCAAGACCAACAGTCATCCTTATCATACACCATCTAAAGAATGGGAGTCATCCTCATCCTCCAAAATTTCAAGACTGAGAAAATAATTGGGAGTCTACAATTTTGATCGATGAAGAATGATGTATGTAGCATGTTTTCCCTATGATAGCATCTACAATATCAAGAGTGAGAATTGTGGATTCATGGAGTACACATGGATACTTCTAGAGGGATTTTAGTTTGGATCCTTCCTCAAAATGTTGGAATGAATTAGGCAATGCTATGATTGATCAATTTCTTTATTGATTGAACAATTATAAACACGAGTTCATTATTTTTTTCAATTAATAATAAATTTATTGTTAAAATATTCTATCTTGATATTTTTTTGTTCCTTCAACAAGTTTCATTGCGTAAATTCATTAAAAATAATCATTCTTATAAATTTTCTTATATATTTTCTATTTCATGCAATGAAAAAATTATCATTTAACATTGGGAGAACTAGCTTATGTTTTACCCAGTAGTGGTATCAATGAATTTAAAATTAAATATATAATTATTTAATATATGGTACATTGGTATCACTTTTTGTTTTTATGTTTTTTAAATTTTTCCTTCATTCTTTTCTCCAAAAGTTGATATAATTTTATCATTCACATACATATTACCAATAAAAAAAATTATTGGTGAGGAATGTTTTAGGGTTCCATCTAACAGTGTTTAGGATAGTATCTTTATGAAATTATTACATGATGTATAATTGAAATTATATGTCATGTAGTTTTTCTCTACTACACAAAAATGAGATGCTACTATCCTAAAATTTTATGTGGGGGTATAGTATACGGTGTCTTTACACTTCTTTTGTTAACATATAGTTGGAAATAATTATGATAGAGAGTAAATAGAGTGTAACATGATTATATTTCATATACTTCACATGATTTATACACCACATAAATTAAAACATATATGTGTTCAATGTATGAAACATCGTTACATTTTGTGTATAGACTACCAGTTGAGAGTCAAAAGACAAAATGGATTATATGGTTTGTAGCTAATTGTAATTTAATTTTTGACATTTAATTACCTATGTTAATTACATACTGAATACCACTGAATGTATTGTGGGAGGCCATAGATGAATTACACGTCGCGTATCAGGTTGTACACACCATATAATATATAACATCTCACGTAAGGCACACACTAAGATATGAATTTCATGTGAGTCAACATAGATTATTTAATAAATAACAAAAACCTAAATTTAATATAATAATTTGTATATTCCATGTGATAGGTGTTAATTATTCCCAAGTAAACATTCTGTAAATATCACCATGATAGGTGAAAATTAATGCTTAATAATTAATCCTTACTATTTAATAAATATATGTCATGTATAGTAGTTGTGCATGTCATGTACTTAATAGTAAAGGATAGTTGTATACACCATGTATATTGATGTCATGTTGTGTGTTCATATACACCCCTCTTACTGTGCATCTTTACCCATGAAACAATACACCTTTTATTATCATGATACACTATGTTGTCCTACATCTCAGGTAAGTGCACAATATATGACTAGAACAGTACATAATGTCTGTCACATTCCATGTTGAGTGATATTACATAGTATATATGTGTTAATCATTAGAAAATGGTGTACCCAAAAGTATAATTATACAAAGCATGATTCCTATATTACATTTTATGTATATGTTAAATTCCAGAACATGATTTAACTAGACTATGAGGACACACACCATTTTTTAGGTTGGAACACATTGTGTAATCTAAATATTTAAATAAAATTATTATACTTAATTTTATTAAAATTATAAAAATATGGTAATCTTATTTATCTCCATGACTATATGGATTGATTGTTAAGATAAATATTTAATTAACAAATAAAAATTATTTATTTATTCAAGAGGTGTTTATCTCTATAAGGAATAATTTGAAATGAATGTTTACATGATTAAATGAATTCTAATTTCATATGTGATTTATCATGAGCTTGACTGAACTATGTTTGTATTAGGTTTTTATATATTTTATTTATTTATCACATTAGTTTAAAATTTTGATTAGATTTTATCAAATTAAACATGATTATTTTCATATAATTCCTCCCACATTTATAATGTGTGGGCCTATGTTCCCCTGGATTATTTTATGTAACCATATAACCTGAGTTCCTCTCACCCAAAAGTGAGTATGTACATGAAAAGGATGGAGCTCTATGTGAGAGAAGGCTATATATAATATGAGTTCAAGTAAAAAACAAATACATACATAGTCTGTGATATAATTCTTTAAGAGAGATCAAGGTGTTGTTTCTATAATATATAAAAGTCATTTTATCCTTCTCTTGATAAAACATGTAGAATTTAAGTCATGTTATTTTTATGTATTCATGGTTATTTATTTATTTCTATGATCAATGTTTATTTTAAGGTTTAATATGACAATAAAAAATTATGGATACTCTCTATGGATTGAGTTGTGGGCTTGGGGAAACTCTATAAATATGAAGATAGCATCTAGGGAATAATTTTAAAAAATTTAATTCTTAACATCCTTGGTTCCATGATTCCCTATAAAGTTCCCAATAATGTGGGGAATATGATTCCAGATTATTTTCTATGATGCATTAAAGGTTCTTTGTCTATTCTTGGAAACCCATTTTGTATTCTATATCTTAAACATGAAAATGATCTTCAACCTCTGGATTTGTTCAAGGGATCCTCCATTGGTAGGATTCTCAGGAAAGGATCATAAAACCATATTAAAGTAAATCTGGAATCTATGTCATAAATATTGGACATGGGTAATTACTCCCTAATAATGTATCTTTTTCTCCCCAGGGTGAGAATCCGTTATAGATTTAGTACATAGTTCAAAGATTATAGTTCTACTGGAGATTCTTGAACTAGAGGTTCATCTCTTTAAGAAGAGGACTTTTCCAATATATTTTTTATTTGAAAAAAATATAGGATTTGATTTTGGTTCTATGGATCCAGGTTTCTAATTCAAATAAAATTCAATCACTATTAATGGTCCCCTAACTTTAGTATAGTAAAGGTTAATAATGGATTTATATATATAAAAGATATGTTGCATGGTTCAACTAGATTTTTTCACAGCCAATAATTCTGCATGACATTACTACTACAACTGGTGTACCAATTCATTAGGACCCGACAACTAAACAGGTTATATATAAACACTTATCAATAATTTTTGATGATATTTATCTTAGATCCACTTTCATTGATAATGTTATTTTCACTACTCCAACTGATGACATTCAGATTCTTGTAGAAAATGATAAATACTTGAATTTTTTTCAGTATTTAAATACTAGTGGTCCCATGGATGAGAATTGTTGGAGGAAGGTATTTTAATTTTGTGTTCTAAACGGGGAATTTTATATGTATGGATATGTTAATGAATTATGGATTTAGTATTCTAGGTTGTATAGGAATCCATCTACTTTGGCCAATCAGTCCAGGACATAACCAGTCAATAATGTAGCCCTAGATTGTCATTCCTAATGAGAATAATAAATCATGGATAAACCTTTAGTAGAGAATAAATGAAACATTTATATATTTTAAAATCTTAGTTATGATGATTTAATGTTCCTAGTTTCATAGGATCATGGTTAAAAATAATATCCCTGGTATGTCATGCCCTAAATTATATGGAGTATAAAGGAAATGATTTTGAGCATTAGGTTATTCCATGAAATCCCTCTTGGTCCTGGATCAATATAATGTATTAGGTTCATGTTATTGTATTGTCACCTTTGTAATATTCTTATTTAAGTCTGTATATGTCTTGTTATGACATTTTGGATGCGTAGGAGGTCAATGGGAAACTTCTTTTAAAGGAGACTTATTTCAAGGATTCTCATTGTTTGGAATTTGAAAAGGAATTCGGTAAATATATATATATATTCAGTCAAATTTTTTGTTTGATACCCTAGGTAAATTTGATTTGAAGCTATTGAATGAGAATTTATTGGTTTCTATCAAAGATAAAGAAACTTACAATTTGGATGCAAATTTTCTAAAGAGACTTATGAAATTTTGTTTGCACTTCTCACCCTCGTCAACTTCGAATCATCAATGAATCAATGATCCAATCGGAATCAACATAAAAATATGCTATTGATAATAAGTTCTGGTATTTTTTTACCAATGAAGGTTGTTCATCCTAGTGAAGTAGGTTATACCAAGAATAGTCTATAACATGTCCATATTGTGTCCACCCCACTGAATGTGCTTGAATAAGACGAAGCTTCAATGTAGGAATAATTTGAAGACAATATCATTGTAGGGGTTACTAAATGAAATTATATAAATCTTGATAATTCTATTTTAGAGACATCAGATTTCATAGTAGTGATTTAATTTGGTTTAATCCTAGATACCTCCAATAAAGATGTGGCTAGATCAATATGATTGTCTTCGAAGGGTCTATATCCTATCAATGATGTGTATTTATGAATCTCTCTAATGTAAGGGTCTACAATTTATTTTGATTCCAAGATGGAAAAAGAATCATACAAATAGATGTGGTGGGTTAGTATGTATAACTCATTTTAGATTCCTTCCTATTAAACCAGTGAGGAGGATATGAAGAGTAGTATTAGAGCCGTGAAATAATCCTCGATAGGTTTTGACCTTAATGATGATCACCTGGATGATAAAGGTGTGCCATGGAAATAGACCAGGACTTGTAGGATGTGATAGAATCCTTGTAGTTGGGGAAGATGAATCTCCCATTATATCATGTTCACAATATATTAAGATGGATAAAGACTGTTTTTAAAACTTTTTGTATTAATGGGAATTCCATCATTTCATACCTTTTATATATAATAATAATTATTCTCGGTCTTTGACGATACCCAGTCCTTTAAAAAATAAAATAATATAAAAAGAGTTCTAAAATAAAATAAAATAAATGGATTATGTGTGAATTTATTTTTCATGGCATGGTTAGTCAATTATTTATAATCTATGTAATATTAATAAAATATGTAAAATAAAAAGTAATTCAATATTTATATACAAGTAAATAAATTACCTTGTGAAAATATTATATTAGAATCAAATTCTATTATAAAAATTAGAACGAAATCATATATCAAAGTATTTATCTGGACTTGGTCAAGATTATTTCATTTATAAATTAGTTATAATTAATTTTATTATTTGAATTAATAATGTTGAAATCAGGAGTAGTTTCCTTATCATTAATTGGTGTAAAGAAATAATTGTTAGGATTTTAGGATTGGGGAGTCCACAAAATTGATCAAACAGCTATGTGTTAATATATTTGGAATTACTATCCCCTTAAATACTATGAAATAATATGATAATGCCTTAGTCTTTTAAGAAAAAATATGGATACATTCCACTAGAATATCCATGTGAAAATATATTTTGAATCTAATGGCGAGGTTTTTTGGGAGATTATAAAGGAGTTAGCGATAAATAATATAATATTTATCACGAAACACCTTATAATGAAGATAAAAAATTAAATATTTATTTAATTTTTAGTGAAAATGGAATTTAACATGAAAAAAAATTTCATGATGATACATTTTTATTAATACAATATCCTTATAAGGGAAAGATTCTATGATTGGTATATGAACTTTTGCATCATACTACACAAATGGTGGAAGGTTTTAATTCTACATTCCTTAGTTCATATTGATCCTTATAAGAGGGAAATGGATAAGAAGCATAGTATATGTTTTATATTCCTGGATGATAAAATGGAATTACATTGTATCATGTCATCATCCATGAAATGTGAACTCCAAAATAAATATAAATAAATAGATTCATAAACCATGTTGTCCCATTTCATGATATTTATCAATATAAAGAAATATTGGAGTGGTACTTGATAACAATGACACTCTTTACGTATATTATTGGATAAGGTTCTCCAGATAGATCACATACAATCAATAGGATTTTCTATATTGAGCATCTATAAGTTATGGGTTTTAAGCTACCCAAAAAATTGTTCAGGGGCCTCGTGCTCACCTCACTTACTCATATATTTTTAATAATTATTGTGAATTTTAATATGAATAATATAATAAAGTCACTCTTATGTATGTTGGATGTGATTCTAATGGATGATATGTACATGAAGTTTTAGAAACCTTCTTTGTTTATGTTGGAAAAGAGAAATGTAATGTTGAGTAGATCCAAGAATAATTACAAGTCTAAATATTAATTCCCCTACCCTTCTTTGAGGGAAAAGATAAAGGGCTAGCCTTGGGTTTAGTATAATGTATTTTTTGAATGTGGTGTGATGGGTCAATGGAATAAGAACCAAGTCTCAATGTGGAAATAGTAGAAATATTTGGGTTAATTAATTATTGAGTGTATTGTATAAATTTGTAAATTTTTGGATTTCGATACAACTTTTGGAACATTTCAATAAGAAGTTATTTGTGCGTATTTTTACTTCATAACATTTATTGATGAATTAATTAGACATGGATATATCAAAATAATATGGTATACGTTTGGATCCTTTTATAAATTTAAGGTACAAAAGAATAAAATATAGAATCATATCGGTAAAAAAATAATGATTAAGTGCTTATACTATAGTACTAAATATCTGAACCAAGAGTTCCTCAATTATACAAGCAACTTTGGGATACTATCCCAACACACTCATCCTTATTGACTATAGTGGAATGTTATTAATGAAATGAGTAACCACACCTTGCTGTATAGGGAGAGATTTATAATTATTCTTACAACTATTATAGTATCATATTATGGATAAACATCGATGACTAAAGCACACATAGTAAATAGAGTACTGAATAAATATTCAAACCTATTTTTGTATGAGTTAATTTATAAAAGTAAATATAATTGCCATATATATAAGTATGAGGATGATAAGTGGGGTTTAAGGCTAATTTTAAAAAACAACTTATTCCCAAAGGAACTATGTGTTAATTTATAGGACATCAAAAGGAAATGATGGGATATTACCTATAAGACCCCTAAAAAAAGAAGTAATAGTGGATAGAAATTCCATGTTCCATGAGAGGTAATATATTTCTAAAAGAGATAGTGGGTTAATAATAGACATTATTGATGTTAAATTCCATGTTAACTTGGTGTTAGTGCAGAACATGTTCTATAGTTCCCAATGGAAAAGTTGTTTTAGAGAGAAAAGTACTATGTAGGATCACCATAAAGGTTAGAGAAGTAGAGTGATATATTTTTCAAGTCACTGATGGAGGAAATACATTATTAGTTTATAATTATGATCTATTATCCTAGAATAATACTTTGAATTTTTAAAAAGGTTTCCATTTATCACAATGATGTTCATATTTTTTAGGGAATTTACAATTAATGTAAATCCAGTTGGGTGAAAATGATTATCTAAGAAGAAAATAGGCACATATGGTAAATATAGTACTTCTAAAGAATGAACAGATGATAAAGTGTTTAATAAATATTAAGGAATATACATTAGAGAAACATTTTAACAATTATTTATACTGAAATACATTAGAATTATAAATTTCATAGCATCTTACCATGACTATGAAATTTACCATATGTATGAAAAAACATAATTCCCTAATGGAATCCTTATGTAAGATATCTATATGAAACAATAATATGGTTTTTTAAATCCAAAGGATGACAATCAGTTATGAGAATTACAGACAACAATTTATTGGATAAATCAAGTACCACGATCATGGAATATTCACATTGATGACTCAATAATGGAATTTGGTTTTATAATGAATGAATGTGATCCATGTTTCAAAAAAAGGATTAATGGGATTAAGGTTCCCTCATAGTAGTATATGTTGATGATATATTATTGATGATGATAAGGTAATAATTTTATAATTCATTAAGATGTAATTAAATGAATGATTCACCATGAAAAAATAGGTTAAATTCCTATATACTAGGAACTGTGGTCTTTCATAATAAATATTAGAGTTTAATTTTACTATATAAAGATATGTATACTGATAAGGTTTTAAATAGATTCATAACAGAACAATCCAAGATGGGATTATTTCTAATGTTACATATCATACTTATCTCTAGGTAAATGGTTCCTTAGTCCTGAGAGGTTAGATTGAGAGACATAGTAGAATCAATAATGTAATAATGATAGGACATATTATAAATGAAATACATTATACATGGGTAAATGATTACTTCTCCTTGGGATTTATAGAATGATATTAAGAAGATCGTGGAAATAAAAACACTATAGATGTATAGTATGAATATAATATTGCCTTATAAAGGTGACGATGAAATCATAATGACAGGAAATATATAGATTCTAGTTTATAGGATGATCTGAATAGTCTAAAACCCTATTTATTATATGTCTTTTTCTTTAATGGATGATCCATTAGCTAAAATAGTTCTAAGAAACTATTAGTCATTGATTTTATTATTGAGTTTAATTATATTGTGGCTATTAATGCATTTAAATAATAATTTTTGAAATGAATTTTTGATGAGAATGATGGTATACCTATTAGTAAAAAGTATATCACACTATATTATGATAATGTAGTTGGGTTCTTCCAATTAACGATTTAATTCCATATTAATAGATGAATAATATAGTTCATAAGTTATACCTTTTGATGTATTTTTCTCAATGTTTTGATTTCAGAATAAATATTTTATCCATAGAGGAAAACATGGAAGAACTATTGACTAAAACCTTATGTTAGAATATGAATTAATATCAAATAACAACTAACACAGAAAAATCCATTAGTAGTTATTTCTAGTGAAAGTGGAAGTATCTTTTAGTTGGTTCCCTAGAAAAAACTAAATTTTTAGTTTTGATTTCCATATGTTTTAATATCTTATCACATAATGACTTTTTTATATAATAATAATGTGAATATTTTTTATAGTATCTTTCGCATACAAATATCATACTTGTTTCCCACTATAATGATGTCATTGAAGTACTAAGATAGTATACTTAAACATATATCTTATGGTTTGGGTAACATCCATTGATGGGAGATATACATTTTTTCTTTCATATGATTAATGATAATAAATATATGATTGTTATTCTCATGAAGTTTTCACATTGTAATCAATAAGATAATAGGTAAAGAGGACATACCCACCAATAGGATTCCACATGTTCACATATCATGGGATATTATTATCTTCTGATGTGTGTGATGGTTTGTAGACTTGAGATTATTATTAATGTATATCATTAGTCATGTAATTTAAGGTATTTATGAAAACTATAACAAAATATACCTGATAATATGTACGATACATTATATTTATCAAAAATTATATAGATTTAGTGAATAATTAATTATGTGTTCTTTCTCTCCGGTGATAATAGAAGAAGATATCAAGGCCCATTTGATTGAAATAAAACTGGTAGACTAAATCCATGGACATTGTAGATTATTGATGAGTTCTTTTAGGATGGTCAGAGAAAGATAAATCATGTATATGGGTTGATTACACAAGTATGAAACCTTATTGATGATATATCTAGATAGAGGGATTAAATTAAATGGTATCAATTTGTAAGATGTTATTGTCATTGTTATATTAAATTCATTATATATGGGTTCATTGATGTATTTCTACACACCAATGTTATATATTTGGAAACATCCCATAATATTTTTGGGAATGGGAATTAGAGGGTCACACACTATGTGTATCCATGAATCATAGTTAATTTTTTTTTTGAACTTTTTAATAATAAAAACTATTCATGGTTTGTGGAATAATAATTATTCAGAATTTTTTTATCACATTCTCTTGCATTTACCTCTATATTCTCTCTCACCAACTTATGGAGTTTCGCCCAACATCCTCTTATGACTGAGATGGATTTTATCCTAATCATGGGGCATCCTTCTCCAAATCTGGTCTCATTGGTTCCCACTTTTTTTCATCTTCTCTTATTGAGGGGTCTCTAATTATTGTATTTTTTTAATGAGGTGATCTACAACTAAAGCCTTAATCTTCCTCCTCCAATGATATTTTAATTTTCCCCATCATTCTTGAACTTATATTGATATAGTATGAAGGTCTCAATTGCATCTTCAAATGGTGATGGTGGACCATTGGTTTGAGGATTCAGTTGTTTTGGATCATTGTTTTAGGTTATGTGGGGGGATTTTTTTCTAATTTTGTTATCATGGTCTTAGAAAACATTAAATATTTTGATTCCCTTGTTTCATGATACATCACAATATATTCCATTCTGATATATAATTGTGTCTCTCTTTGTATCCTAAAATTTAATTTTTGGTGTGTTGGTCGATTGATCTGGTGTATGTATTTTTTTAATTTTGTGAGATGATAGTGTAATTATAACTAGGTTTCATTCTTCTCTACCCTGAATGTTAATTTTGGATCTATGGTTTTATACCCTAAAATATTGGATTATGTTTGTTTTATTCCTATTTTTTGATTGTGGTGTTCATTTGTTTCATCATTAGTGATTTTCATGTGTTTCAAAATTTTGTATGCTCATTTTTTCTACTGTGATTCTCTACTATTGACTATTGTGTTTTTTTTTCAAATACGTGCTTTTGATATGGTGAGAATATGATTTATCTATAGATTAAATAAATCAGTGATGCTGATGATGAATAGTTTTGGAGGTTTTCTAATTTCCAGATCCTAAAAAATTGAGATTTCATTTTGTGACTCTATTTTTAGTGAATTCTGTTCATGTTTATGGTGGTGGATGTATGATATGTGGAAGAATATGATAAGATGATCGTGATGGTGATGATATGATTGAGATGGAAATGGGAATAACAATGTGGAATATAAATGTCATTCCTCGATATAGGGGATATTGGGTGGCATGATGTGATTTTCACAGATTGTGTGTATGTTGACATGATGTTCCTATACACCCCAATTCATTTTCTTTATTTGTGTAATTTGGTTGTTTAATTTCATATTTTTGATTTTTAACCAAGAAAATTTTCTTGATTAGGAAGATGTGAGGGTTACCACTCTATCCTCAAAAGAGTTTTTATGATAAAAATTTAAAAAATTTAGAATAATTTGTTTTCCATAATTATTAATTATTCAATGTTTGATACATTCCAAGGAGGATGCAGATTCCATGTTAAAAGTCTAATGGTGAAAATGATATAAAAATTAAAAACATTTGAATAAAACAAAATTTATTTATTTAATAAAAATAATATTTAAATATCATTAAGTTATCCCTTATCATGGAATATAATAATAATACTGTTATTAGTATTTTTGATATTTTTTCTTTGTATAAATAATTAGATTATAGTAATTTGTGTTGTTATTAATTATTTAACCCAGGGTATACAAATTTTGTTATATCAGTTTTTAGATAATATATATTTTGTACATAACACATATTTTTGTCAAGTAATAATTCTCCCAGTCCCTAGATAATTATCAATAATTCACTTAAGAAGGATTTTAAGACCAATAGACTTCCACATCCTTCACTCTATCTAGATTGGGGGTCATCCACCACCACCAACCTCTCAAAAAAATAGAATAATATATTATTGTAACATCCCAAGTAAATAATGAATATGAAACGTTCATATTTATTAATATTTGTGATGTAAATATTAATTTTACTTTAAAGGTGATGCTATGTTCAATGGTGTACCCAAAACGCAACCATGGGTTCTCTGAAATCTCATGTTTAACACCCGATTGAGTCATACTGAAAAATAATGATATAATTATACTATTTTAAATGGTGGTTAACGCCTTGTCATTGTATTCACAATAATGAACACAACTAAACATATTATGAGTAAACATGTTTGTTAATTTTTTTTACATTTATCCAATAAAATATATAGGTTTAAAATGAGAATGAAACATATTAAATATGCTAATAATTTTTGAAGGTCGGTTTATCGCCTTTTGATGGAGAACCCTTTTTTAATCTTGTTATTGTCACTTTTTTTTCTCTATTTGAAAAGATAAACTTAATATTTATAATAGGGACATCAAAATTTACTTTGGTTAAATTGTTTGTATTTTTCTGATAAAGTTCATTTTTCATGAATAGTGAAAAATACAGCATTTTAAGTCAAAAATGTCATTTCATCTGATTTATTTATATGGTTAGAAAATATTTTAATTAGTTTTAAAGTTTAATTATATTATGTTTTTATGATTTTATCTAATTTTTTCATTATAATTAATTTAACTTTCTTATTATACATACACACATGTCAATCTTTTGATAGTTATTATTTCTTAAAAACATGATTCGTGGTTTTGATTGTGGGAATTAATTGTAAATTAATTTCTACAAAATCTGTATTTTGAATTTGGAGAAATGGATTCTATATTTTGAATCATGAGGTCCAAATTATGTAAGTACGTACCTTTTATTTTTACATATTATGATTAGTAACTTTATAAATTATTTCATTTACCATAGTTAAAGGGTAAATCTGGTAAATAAGTGTAAAAGATAATATTATAATAATATTAAATTACCCTAACACATGTTTTAACTCTATTGGATTAGATATATCTGACCATGGGCATACTTGGGTTGATTTTTGGACCTCATGGATCCACTTGTGTTTGAAAATGACATTTAATTACTTTTAATTTGTAATTAAATAAAATATAACCTAAACATATATCTTTTAATAAAACAATTTTTATATGGGGTTATATAAGTGATATATTTGATTATAAATATTAATTAGAAAACTAAAAATCTTCAAACGTCATTTAATTTTATTTATAAATTTTAGACATCAAATAAATAAATATATTTATGACACAATGATGATGTAATGATTTCCTTATTAATGAATGATTTTAATAAATGATATTATAAATATTATAATAAATTTATTTTGAAACTTTTTATCTGATCCACTAATTTTTGGGATTATTATGACTCTTAATCTTTGAATTAATTATTTTTTTGATAGAATCATGTTGGTTTGTATTTTATTAAAAGTCATGATATGAATAATATATAAGTTGACATAAATGATATTTTTTTTAAATTTTTTTTTACATGATTTAATCAACCATAAAATCTAGGATTTGGCCAAGTGACGTAGATAAGGTTTAAAATTTCATTTATTAACCACTTTAGATTCAATTGTAATATTATAGTTACTATATTAACCAAATAGAATGAACATATAAAAAGACATGGAAAAAGTTAAATTAGTTAACTATGCGTTAAAGCTAAAAGATAAGGAAATATTTGTGACCAAAACATGTCTAGAACTCATTGGATGAGATTATTTAGACCCATCCGCATCTATGATTGAAAATATATCACCTTTTTGTAATTAAAATTCTAAAATAAATTAATAATTAAATAATATTTTAAGGCATTCCTAAAGTGCCCCTCCTCCCTCTTATAAGAGGACACCACCACTAACCCATTACTCACACCACTAAATCCGCATGTCTCATCTAAACTCTACTACAATAAGCTCCCAACAATAATAATTTCTTCCTTCAATCCTACTCTTAGGCATAAGGCAATTCAAGGAAGCCCTTCGGCTCAAATCAAAAGAAGTTACCTGACATGAGGTAATGTATACTCTCAAGTTCAATTACATTATTTTTTTCCTTCTCCACTCAATATGCTAGTCTAATTAGTTTTTTATATATCAAAAAATGTATCCACAATGTACTATGTTTTTGTTATGTTAGCGATTCTAACTACACATACACACGCTTCCTTCTAATGGGTATATAACATATTGTTTATGTGCACGTCGAACTATTGCCTAATGGAACGATGATTGTTCAATCTTTTCCTACCACCTCTTATGGTGTCCATTATGATGGAACTGTAATTATATATGATATATATTATATTTTATTATATCTAGGATTCTGTTTTATTATTTAAATCATACATATATGCTTTCCATAATGTGTAAATATAATAATTTCAATTGAGGATGTATGGACTACCACCCCCTCAAAGTGATATGAATCGTTGATGCTATACATGGAATGTATAAAGAATGTAATTAAGGAACTTATCTAACATATATAACATAGATATTATACTAGAATTATAATATACCTATGTATAATTTTGTTTTCATTCCATTTAAAATGAAAAATTAATGAAAATAGCATTCATGCGTATGTATGGCTAACCGTCTCCATAAATGGTGAATTTAATTTATTATCTCCAAATATTATGGAATATTATAAATACATATATATTAGATATATATGATATATATGAATAATATTATGATGATAATAGACTATTGACCACATGGACCAATTTTAGTAAAAACAAGATAAATTTCAACTCAAGTACCCAATATCGACAAAATGACCGATATTAACTTAAATATTTATGTAATTTTAATAACATGGTATTAAGTGAAATAAAAGGAATTATAAGCTTGAAAATGGTTCTAAAGAAAATAGAAATTAACATAAGTATATTATTTTCGAAAATAAAGAATGAATGAGTCAAGTCGGTTACGAGGTAAGAGACTTCATCTCAATCTCCATTCATTGGGGAGTAACTTAGTTTATACAGGGCTTTCTTTTACAAAGTTTATAAACCCATTTGACATTTAAATTAATTTAAATGGAATATTTTTTCCTACGAAGAATTTTTCTAAATGAAAAAAGGAATTTTTTTAGCATATGCGGCGACAATGACCTCTCTGCCACTATAATCATTATTTTCCATCTTCTATAAGCCTTAATGTTTTTAAAAGGATAAAAAAACCCTTATTCCCTTTTTGGGTGTTTTGGTATTGAAAATGGTTTTTTGAATGGATTGATTATTTTAATATCTTGAAATGATTTCATGTGATTGGAAATGAAATCATATTATTGAAATACTGGTATTTTCAATATTTTATGTGTTCTAAATATATAATTGTACTTGGACATTTTTATGGGGGTTGTGTGATAAACCAAAAATGCGTGATGATGTTATAAAATCCAATTCATTGGGTATGTAAGTCGATCATATGTCTATTCTATTTGTATGAATTATATGTGGAAGTAAACTATATTGTTATTATATTTAAGTATGATTATATCTCATGTTTACTGTTTATAATTTTATGTGTACTTTATATGGGTTTTATAGTAATTTTTTGTTTCAAAAGGGTAAGCAGAGAGCTTTCATTCCGTGAAGAGTATTTACTACTTCATAAAGGTGAATATAATTAATTGTGATAATGTATTCATTGTTCACATGTTGTTTTGAAAAAATAACAGACTTCTTCTTTGTGTATCCCATACTGAGCTTTTTATGCTCATCCCAAGTTTTTAAATGTTTTTCACAAGATTTAATGGTGAATAGTGTAAAGTATGGGATAAAAAAAGAGTTATGATGTTTATGCATGAAATTAAACCATATTCATTTTTATAAGTGTTTGTTTTATGAATGAAAATGGATAGTGAGTAGAAGTGTTTACTTTGTAATAGTAATGTTTTTATGTATAAGTTATGGCCTAATTATATAATGATCTAAACCTGAAAATATCCTCAATGTTAATTACTAACTTAATTACAGATTATGTAATGTTTAAGGATGGGGCCTTATAGTTGGTTTTAGTGGTTAGTTTAGATAAAATTAGGAGTTATAATTTTGTTAATAGAATATCCATAAATGATTTTTAAATTATGGTCAAATTGAAATGATATACCTTTTTAATATTGTTATGTTTTTTTCAATGATATGTTTATTCAGAATGGTTTTCCACAGAGGAAATAGGGAAACAATGCTGGGAAGACAAATAGAAGATAATAACCATCCAAATCAGCAACTGAAGATGATTGGAATCAGAACTGAACATTTTGTTGCAGAAATGGCATAGTTAACTCGTCTATAAATAGTGGTGTTATACATTAACGAGATCAACCATATCAACCATAGAGGAATATTTCTATAGTGGATCATTTCATGAGGCAATATGCCCCATCATTTAGATGATCATATGACCCAGTTCAAGTTGAGGGGTGGATCGAAGCACTGGAAAAGAGTTTCAATGTCATGGGTATTACAAAAAATCAAAAGGGTAGCCTTGTTGTTTATCGTTTTGAAGGAGAAAAAAATAATTTGTGGTCAATGGTTACAAATATCAGGGACATTGAGGATATTTATGCTCTTTGTTGGGATGAATTCAAAAGTATGTTTCATGAGAAATATTTTCCTAAGGTAGTTCAACTTGGGATGGAAAAACAATTCTTAGAATTGAGGTAGGATGATGACTCAGTGGCTGCATACAAAGAAAAGTTCACTCGACTGGTAAGGTATGCTCAATATTTCATCTAAGATATTTATAGTATGATAAATTTATTTCACTCAAGACTAAAGCTGCGATATTAGAGATAATTTGTCTCTCGTGAATTCAAAAGCTATGAGAATCCTTTCATGTGTGCTGAGATGGTAGAAATGTAGTTTTAAGATGATCAGGTGTTCCATGAGAGCATACAAAAGAAGAGGTCCAGTTGTTAGGAAAAGGGAAAGTGTTCATCAAAGAAGAATGGAGGTAATGAAATTAAATTTTCATCTTGTGAGAGATGTGGTAATAAGAATCATGGAGAATGTTTATCAAAGTTTGGGTAGTGCTTATGTTGTGGTAAGACTAGTAATATTTCTCATAACTATAAGGAAGATGATCAAGCAAGAAATGAGAACCCAGTGATGATATTTATTATTTGTAATGAGTTTTGGAACTATGCCAATGTTTGTCCAATAATGATTTACCATGGTGGGAACCAGATAGATCAAAAGCATAAGGCTGCGGAAAAATCTTTGGTTACTACTACTCTTTAAATGGGGCCGTCAACTTATGTGGTATGAGGTACATTGTTTGTTTCTTCAGATTATTCCCATGTGTTTTTTGATTCATGATCTACACATTATTTCATTTCTAAATTTTTTTTGGGTAAATTTGGAATTTCTCCTCAAGAAATAAATTGAGAACATTTGGTAAACACACCTAAGAGAAAATGTGGAGCCAAAAAATTTTAAAATTCTTAATATCCTTATTTGTGGAAATAATTTTCTTGCAAACCTTGTTGTTTTTTCTCTATTATAGTTATGATGTTACTTTGGTTATGAATTGGATTTCCATTTATCATGATCAGCTTGACTGTATATCTAATGATTATTATTTTCAAAAATACTTTCAGTTTTTGTACATGAATGAACCCTTATCTCTGATAACATAACTGGATGCTAAAAAAACTAGTGAAAGATGGAAATGAATGTCACCTTCCACATATTGTCGATAATAAAGGAACTGTTTAGATTAACGATGTGCCAATAGTAAATGAGTATCTTGTTGTTTTTCCTAATGAGTTCCCTTGTATTATACATGGATGAGAAGTTGAATTTACTGTTGACATAGTTCCTGATGCTAAACCAATTTCAATATCCCCTTTATCTAATGTCTCAAATTGAAAATTTAGAGTTAAAGTAACAATTGTAGGAGCTGTTAGATAAAGGTTTCATTTGACCTATCACATCACTGGGGGGGGGGTGCTCCATTCTTTTTTATTAAAAATAAATATGGTTCAATGAGACATTTCATTGATTATAGAGCATTGAATAATATCACTATTAAGAACAAGTATCATATTCCTCATTTCGATGATTTTTTTTATCAACTGAAGGGAGCTCATTTTTTTCGAAAATTGAAATGAGAGCGGGGTACCATTTGTTGAAAGTAAAGGAATCGGACATTTAAAAGACTATGTTTCATACTAGATATGGACATTATAAATTTTTAGTTATTCCTTTTGGGTTAACTAATACACCTATTGTATTCATGGATCTTATGAATTGAGTTTTCTATTATTTCTTGGATAAGATTGTGGTTGTGTTTATTGATGACATTTTGGTATATTCAAAAATAAAATAGGAACATGAAATTCATTTAAGGGTTGTCTTGGATACCATAAAAGAAAAGGAAATTTTATGGGAAATTTATAATGTGTGAGTTTTGGTTACGACCATTTTCATTCCTTTGTCACATTGTATCAAAAAATGGCATCATTGTTGATCATGCTAAAACAAAAATTGTTGAAGAATGGACAAGACCCACAAATATAACTGAGATTCATAGTTTTCATGGTCGGGCAGGATATTACTAAATGTTTGTTTAAAATTGTTCATCGTTATCTAGCCCATTTCCTAAGTTAACTCAGAAAGGTGTTAAGTTCATCTAGAAAAAAGAATATGAGGATTGTTTTCAGAAATTGAATTGAAGATTGGACAATTCTCTAGTTTTGGCATTACCTTCCTGATATGGTGAATTTGTTATCTACAATGATGCTTAATTAAAAGGACATGGTTGTACCTTAATACAGAATTATCTTATAATTTATTATGCTTCACGTCAGCTGAAACCTCATGAGTTAAATTACCCTACACATGATTTGGAATTACCTACTGTTTTTTTATCATTATGAATTTGGAGGCATCGCATGTATGGAGTAAAATGTGAAATATATAATGACCAAAAAAAATTGAAGTATATACTCACTCAGATTGAATTGAAATTGAGATATGGGAGATAAATGGAAATAATCAAGGAATATTATTGAGAAATTAATTACCATCTAGGAAAATAAAATAAAGTGGTCGATGCATTGAGTCAAAAATATAATGCTAAATTAACCATGTTACATTTAGAACAAGATTCTTTGATTAACAATTTTATAAAATTTGGAATATAATTTTATTGTGTAGGATATTCCTCTATTTGGTTTTAGGTCTTAGTGAAATCATCTCTATCGTACATAATTAAGAAATCACAGAAGGAAGATAGTGAGTTTTAGAAAAAGTTAGAGTAGGTTCATAAGCGTCGGATGCTTAAATTTAACATTGATAATAATTTTATTTTGATCCTTGGGAAGAGATTATGTGTGCCTTGTGATTCATAGTTGAAGAAACAATTATTATGTGAATCTATTAGTTCATTGTTTTTAGCTCATCTTAAAAGTAATAAAATGTAAAATGATATTAGGGATTAATACTGGTGGGATGAAATAAAAATAAATATTTCTGACTTTACTATGATGTGTTTGACTTGTTAACAAGTAAAAGTAGAGAAGCAATTATAGAAATGGATGCTTCAGCCTTTACTGGTGCCAGAGTAGAAATGGAAAAATATATCCATGGACATATTTATGGGATTACCTAAGACATTTCGAGGTAATAATGCAGTATGGATTGTTGTTGATTGATTAAATAAATCTGTTCATTTTATTCATATTTGGATACTCTGTCTCTAGATCAACTCTCTCTATTGTATGTTCAAGGGATATTTAGGTTTCTTGGATTTCCCATCTATATTGTACCTGATTGTGATCATAGGTTCACTTCTAACATTTGGAATTTCCTATACAAGCCATTGGGTACTGAATTAAATTTCATTATTTCTTTTCATCCTTAATCAAATGGGAAGTCAGAACAAACAATTCAGACATTGGAAGATATGATGCATGGTTTTTTAATTGATTACTATAGATTTTGGGACTAAAATAATTCTATGGTTGAGTTTTCTTATAATAACATTTTTCATTCCAGTATACAAATGTCTCCATCTGATAGATTATATGGAAATTGGTGTCAAACTACAGCTTTTTGGGAGGATATAGGTGAAAGAAAGTTGATGGGACAAGAATTTGTAGAAGAGCTGACATAGAAAGTTCACTAAATTAAAAAGCACATGAAAAAAACTCTAAGAAGGAAGAAATGTTATACAGATAACTGAATGAAGGATCTTTCTTTCTAAGAAGGTGATCATATCTTTCACTAAGTTTCACCATGGAAAAGTGTGACACATTTTGGAAATAATGGGATGTTGAATCCGTAGTTCATTAGACCTTAGATTCATGAGAACATTGGATCAGTTTCTTACTGAGTGGATTTACCACCAAATTTTTCCCAGGTACATTTTTTTTCATGTTTCAATGTTAAGAAAGTATATTCTAGATCTATCTCATGTTTTGAGACAAGAAGTAGTTCAGTTGGAAGAGAATCATTCTTATGAGGAACAACCAGTCCAGATTCATGTCTGTATAGAGAAACTATTATGGAATAAGGTAATTCATCAGGTAAAGGTTTTGTGGAAAACCCATATGGATGAAGAGGAACCATGGGAATTAGAAAATTCTATGAGGGATAAATACCTCCACTTATTTTATAAGTGAATTAAATTGCAAGGACGCAATTTCCAAAATGGGTGAAGGATGTAACATCCCAAATAAAGAAAGAATATGACATTTTCATATTTATTAATATTTTTGAATAAATTATTAATTTTACATTAAAGGGGATGCTATGTTCAATGGTGTACCAGACATGAAAAAAATGGGTTTCTCTGAAATCTCATGATGCACACAAGGCTGAGTCATGCTGAAAAATAATGATATATTATTAATATTTTTAATGGTTGTTAACGTCTACTTGTTTTATTGACGGGAATGAATAGAACTAACCATATTATGACTAAACATGTTTATTTAATTTTTTTACAGTTTTCCAATAAAAGTTATAGGCATAACGTTAGAATGAATCCAATCTTAAGCATAAAATTCTCTACTAATTTTAAAAGGATAGTTTACTACCATTTGATGGCGAACCCTATTTAAATATAGTTTTTGTAACTTTTATATTATCTCTTTGATAAAATTATCTTATTTTTTAGAATAGGGATATTAAAATTTATGTTGGGAAATTTTTTGGTATTTTTCTGATAATGTTCATTTTTTAATAAAGATTGAAAAATACTGCTTTTTAAGTTGAAATGGTCTTTCCACTTGACTTATTTATGTGGTTATACTATCTTCCTAACTCGTTTTAAAGTGTAATAAGATTAGTTTTTATCATTTAATCCAATTTTGGTTATTAGATTTAATTCTTCTTTTTAATTAGACATAAACAATTCTCAATCTTTTGATTGATATTAATTCTTAAAAATGAGTTTTTTTTTTGTTTTGACAGCAAGAATTAATTTTAAATTAATTTTTGAGACATCACTGTTTTTAATTTGGATAAATAGATTCCATACTTAGAATTAAGATGTAAAAATTGTGTAAATATGTAACTTTTATTTTTAGACATTATGTGTAGTATCTTCAGTAATTATTTTATTTACCATTTTTAAAGGGTAAATATGGTAAATAAGGGTAAAAAAATAATAGTTTAATAATATTAAATTACCCTAACATGTATCCTACCCCTATTGGATGAGATTTGTCTGACCATGGGCATCTGTGGGTTCATTATAGGACCCCATGGAGCCACTTGTGTCTGAAAATTACATTTAATTAATTTTAATTTAAAGTTTAGGAAAATACAACCAAAACATATATATTTTACTAAAATGTTTTTTATATAGGGTTAAATAAGTGATATATTTGACTATGAATAGTCATTAGAAAAATAACACGATTTCATACATCATAAAATTTTATTTATAATTTTCAAACGTCGAATAAATCAATTTATTTACGACACAATGATGATGTAGTGATTTCCATACTAATGAATTATTTAAATAAATGTGATTATAAATATTACAATAAATATATTTTGAAACATTTTATGCCATCCAAGAATTTGATGGATTCGTATAACATGGTATATTTTAATTAATGATGTTTTTTTTGACAGAAAAAATATGGTTTGAAATTTTATAAATGTCATGGTATGAATAGTATATAAACTGAAATAAATGAGTTTTTAAAAGAAATATTTATTTATTAAATGATTTTAAAGTTTTAAAAATCTATGATTTGGAAAAAATATGTAGATAAGGTTAAAAATTTCATTGATGAACCATGTGAGGTTATATTTTCATTTTTTAGTAATTATATTAACCTTATAGTATGAATATACAAGAAGACATGGTAAAATATAAATTAGTTAACTATGGGTTAAAGCTAAAAGATAAGGTTAAATTTCTGATATAAACTTGACTAAAACCCATTTGCAAGGAGTATCTCAACACATACTCATTGGATCTTCAAAAAATATCACTTTTCTATTATTAAAATTCAAAACTCAATTAATAATATAATAATATTTCAAGACATTACTAAAGTGCCCATCCTCCCTCTTATAAGAGGATACCACCTCTAACACATTACTCACACCTCTCAAGAACCTTGGATCATCCATCCTCTGGTCTAATAATTTCATAAAATTCTACTTTCTTCCAAGAAGCCTTCACCTAGTATGAAAGAAATTCCAAAAATCCCTTTAGCTCGAATCAAAAGAAGTTTCTCGATTTGAGGTGACGTCTTCTCTCAAGTTCATTTCCATTATTAGTTTTCCATCTCCACTGCCTTTGCTCTCATTATTATTATTTACATAACAACACAAGTATCCTTAACATACAAGGTTGTTTTTATGAGATGGATTCGAACTACACTTATCTACACCTCTGTAAAATGGGTATAGATTATACTGTTTCTGTGGATGGCAAACTACTACCTCAAGAATCGAGGATTGTTCAATCTTTTCCTACCACCTCTTATAGTATCCATTATTATGCTACTATAATTTTATATGATATATATATTTTTATTGTATCTATACTTCTGTTCCATTATTTTAATCATACCTTTATTCTTTTCAAATTGTGGATATACAATAATTTCATTTGAGGAAGTGAGGACTACCACCCCCTCAAAGTTATATGACTCTTTCATTCATTACATGGAACATATAAAAAATGGAATAAATCAATTTATGTAACATATATAACATATATATTATACTAGAATTTTAATATACCTATGTATCATTTTGTTTTCATTCCATTAAATATGAATAACAAATGAAAGTAGTGTTCATTCGTACGTATGGCTTACCATCTCCATGAATGGTGCATTTCATTTATTATATAAAAATGTTATGGAATATTAAAAATACATATATACTGGATATATATGATATACATGAATAATATTTTGTAAATATTGGACTTTTTATCACATAGAAAAATAGTAACAATAACAATATCAATTTCAACTTAGGTACCCAATATCGACAAAACAAATGATATTAACAAAAATAATTAGAAAATTTTAATAACAATGTAATAAGTGATATGAAAGGAATAATAAACTTGAAAAAGGTTCTAAATAATGTTTAAATTTACTTAATTTTATTATTCAGGAAATTAAATAATGAACGAGTCATGTTGGACATGAGATAAGAGGCTACGTCTCAATCTGCATTTTTTGGCATATTTTGATTTATACAAGACATTAATTTATATAGTTTATAAACCCCTTTTAATTTTACATTCATTCAAAGGGAATATTTTTTCTATAGAGTGTTTTTAAATGAAAAAATTATTTTTTTAGCATATGAGGCGGCAAGGACCTCTCCACCGTTGTAATCGTTATTTGGCTTCTACTCTAAGCCTTAATGTTTTAAATGGATAAAAACCCCCATATTCAATTTTTAGGTGTTTTGTTATTGAAAATGGTTTCCGGAATGGATTGATTATTTCAATATCTTGGTATGATTTCTTGTGATTAAAAATGAATTGTTATTAATGAAATAATAATATTTGAAGTATTTTATGTGTTATGATTATATAATGGTACTTGGAGATTTGAAGGGTGGTTATGTGATAAACCAAATGACTGGTGGTTCTGTGATAAAACAAGGACGAGTGGTTACGTTATATCCTAAAATGAATTGGGTATGGAATTCATCCATATGCCAATCCTATTTATCAAAATGATACGTGGAATTTGACCATATGATTATTCCATTTAAGTATGATTATGTCCCAAGTTTACCTTTTATAATTTTATGTGTGCTTTATATGGGTTTTATGGTAATATTTTTGTTAAAAAAGGTAATAATTGAGATTTAATTCATTAATGAGTATTTACTACTTCATAATAGTGAAAATTATTACTTGGGATAATGAATTAATGGTTTACATGTTGTTTTGAAAAACTAATAGATTTCTTTCTTTGTGTATCCCTTACTGTGAGTTTTATTCTCATCCTATGTTTTGAAATGTTTTTCATAGGATTTAAAGGTGAATAGTGTCAAGGATGGGATCAAGAAAAATCTCGGATGTTTAAGCAAGAAACAAAACCATGTTCATTTTTTAATGTTTTTTATAAATGAAAATGGATAGAGAATATAAGTGTATTAATTTTAATAGTAATGTTTTTATGTGTACATTATGGCCTAATTCTCAAAATCTTTAAACCTGAAGGTATCCTCATTTTGAATTATTAACTTAATTCAAAATTACGTAATGTTTAAGCATGAGGCCTTACAATTATCCACTGTTATAATTATAGAAATGTGAAGAAAGGATCTTCATTCATCCAATTTAGAAATAGGAACACCAAGAGAAATTTTCATCAATTCATATAGCACATCTTGATATTGTTGGAGATAATCTTGTTTAGATCCTACCTCACAACGATAGTACAACTCGAGCAGTGCTCGTTCTATTTAGTTTCTTCGTGAAACAGTTTCTTATCAAGTTTATGTAATTATTTTTTTATTTTAACTATAAATATAATGTGAAAAAATCATATAAGAATGTATCAATGTTTACTTGTGCTAGTTTCTCCAATTATATTCAATAGATAGGATTATTCATCAATATTTTTATATAGATTTTCCTACGAATACAATAAAAAATACATCATTGGGAACATTACCATCTTTCATATTCTATGACCATAACATTTAGGGAACACATATCTTGTTTTATAAGTTAATCATGAATCTATTAATGGTTAATGGGTTTGGGTCTTCATGATTTCAGTATATATTTCGTCCATTACTGAATTATTTCATGATATAATAATAAATGTGTGTAGGATCATGAATTTTTTATCTATGTGCTTGGGTTAATAGATTGCATTATTGTGAATTGTTTGATAGATAACATCATCCCATAGGATTTAAATATACTTCGTGATTGAAATCACAACTAAAAATACCTCTATATCAATGTATCTTATTGAGATATAGGAAATTCCAGCTTCTTATCGCTTTCTCAGGTGGTAGTGTAGTCAGGGTCCAAATGTTGTCACTTCCTTAAGATATTTTATATGAAGTATTATAAGGTTATTAATGATTTTCAATGAGTTCAATCATTATATACCATTTATCTCCTAATCATATCCTTAAAATTCAATAATTAGGGTTATGTATACACTAAAATCTTCAAAAATGTTGGAATCAATTACAAATAACATTTTCAAATGTTTACACATATTTTTAAGAAATTAATATATAAAATTTTTACATTATCCTATTTATTATAAATTTATAACAGATATATTTATTGAAATGACTAATAAAATTTAGAAAAAATCGAGCTTCATCGTATCTCCTCTATAATAAAATATTAAGATAATATAATTAAGAGAGGATTAAATATGTTAATAATAACTCATGTATAAGAATGAGGTCTAAAAATACATATTTATAATATTATTTAATTAAATATGGTTCTCTGTAGAGTCCTTGAATTTCATATATTATGAAATGACCACAATTTTTATTTAGACCATTGTAACTCTTACAATAGCCACCTCATTGATTAGGTTATTGTGAAACACCCTTAACAAATAATAATCTATCTACACATCACTATACTATGTGTAAATAAATCAAATAACCTCGATACTCATCATATAAATGTTTATTGAATGATATCTCATAATATTATAGTATGGGCACTACTATGTTGTTTCAAGAACCATGACAATATACAAATAATGAAATGGTAATCCCCACTGTGTCACATATTATGTTTTAGTGCATATTTTCGACATAAGGTACATGATATGATCTAAATCCATAAATAGATAAATTTTTAAGGATAATATAAAAGACTTATCAATTTTACAGTCTAATATAAAATTTATTTTAATGTTAGAATAAATGATGGTGATTGATAAATATTAATAGAAATAAATTTACAACTCCCATTTTCGATTCACATAGAAAACATATAACTTTCAAGAAAAACATTCTGAAAAATTTAAATGGATATCACAATTTCATGTATACTAATTAAGTGATTAATATCCAAATTCTTGATAAATATTGATGCAAATATATCATTATCTACAAAGGATAACCCCCTATTTCAAAAAATTCATATATATAATACCATATATCCCTAATATACATATGAATTAAAAATAAATAAATTAAAAGGTACATTCAAGAATGAAATAAATTTATTTCAATATATTTAGGGACCATTGAAGTGGTTTTATAAATTTTTATTGAATAATTGTTATAAATATTATAATATATGAATAATACTATAATGGTTAAGAATCCAAAGATTAAATAATCTTATTACAAAAAAATACAATAATTCAATTTGAGATATATGAATAGAATTTTGACCTTACATATTATTTATTATCCTTGAATGAATTTCTCCTTAACCAATTTATAGGTTCATGAAGTGATATTTTGTAAAAATAATAACAGTAAAAACGTGCTTAAGTGTTTTTAGGTAAACAAAATTGAGTTGGAGATATGGGGATTTATAAAATAATTTGATAAATTATTTAATACATCTTGAACCATGATTTTGGTAGACTATTTTCTAGAAAATGCATTTAAAATGACTCACACATGATTTTGTATTCAAATATAAAACATTTATCTTTTTTTAGTTTTAAATCATGAAGTAACAAACATAATTTATAATATTTTGGTTAAAAAATGAATGATTTATTCCTCGAAATATCTATAAAAATGATATAATACACAAAGAATGTGTTTAAAATCTATGATATATGCTAATTTATATAAAAATTGAATTTATTTTCATCAATTAATTTTTACAATAGAGATAACTTATGGCCAACAAAGTATGATTTATTTTTCGAAAGAATATCATATGAATAAATATTATAGATTGAAATTAGTATCTATTTAATAACACCCAACACCACTTCACTAAGCTATGTAAGGTAGGATTATTAGTTAAAAAATTATTATGTAAGGGTGGTGAATTAAAAACTAAAGTAATATCCTTAGCTAGATGGACTAGTAGTCTCAGATCACTGTAATCTTCAACATGATTATATTAATTATAATGACCACCATATTTGAAATTTGTGAAATCCATAGATATTTCGAATTATTAGTCAAGAAGCAGGGAACATTTAATGAATTGGGGCTCATATGAAAAATTTTAGTGTTTAGAAATCCATAAGATATATTTTTGTTGGTGTTCTGAGGCCTGTGATAGTACTGGACACCAGCTTTTTGTAACTAGTTATTTGTGATGGGTGGCTGACCTGTCGCATATAGTCCGTCGAAAGAGACTATTTTCAATGATAATCTTATCCCATCTGAATGAGTTTATAAAAAAATAGTATTTGTGAAGGGAAGATACTCTGATCAAAAATACCTTTGGATCACCATCTACTATAAACAACATGAATACAATTTCCGATAGGGACATGCCCCATTCGCAAATACAGTCCTTTCATTTTTGTTATTTGTACTATGAGTTTACTCATGTTGCAAATAAATTTTTGACTGAAAGGTATTTGATATGGGATCTTTCTATAATACATTCCGTCAATTTAATTTATTTATAGTTATGTTTTCTATCAACGCAAATAACCAGTTGGGAGAAGTTATTTGCGACGACCTTGTTGAAAATGCCTTTTTTTACCATTGTAATAGTTAATAACTATGTTACTATTTTTAGAGAGACCCATCAAAAATGATCTAACCTATATTTACCCACCAATTTCATCCAATCTATTATACTCTGCACTCTTTTCTCCTTTTCTCACATATTTTTATGTTCAAACATTTCAAAATTTTATACTTTATGGGGGGTAGCAACATTCAATAGTTCCATCCGCTAAGTAATTCATTATTACGTTATAAGTTTAATTTTTTCATATTAATTTTATTTTATTTTTTATTAGTAATAATTATAATTAATTAGCTGTAATTATATTTCATTAGAATTATTTTATTTTATTTTGCAATAATTTTTTTAGAAATATTAAACTTTAATTTGAAGTAATATTTTCATTTAAAAATAACTAGACTTATTTTGAAATTATTTGTTTTAATTATCATTATTTATTAATAATTAGCTGAAATTACTAATAATTAGTGGTAATTTATAATAATTAGTGGTCATTATTAATTAATTTTAGAAATGGGAATCCCCAAGTGTGGTCTTTTATAACCCTCCACATAGGGGAACCCCCCTCTCCATGAAGATATCACTATAGAGATAGCCCCAACACGGAAGGAGTTTTCGCCATCCATGATGTCCGGGCATGCCAAAGGGCGACAACCCATTCGATGAGGTTTCGCCCTAGAAATATGTCAGCACTGGTGGGTTGCAACTCATTTTACCCACCTAGTCAAGAATCATGTAACTCAAGAAGATGAGTGGTTCCTACAAAAAGATAAATTTTCCCAATAGAAGACTCCCATGAATCAAAGTGGTAATTAGTTTTAATTTATAACAAATTAGTAAAAATTACAAATTTTATTTGATAAGTTTAAAAATATAGTAATTTTACATTAATTATTATAAATTTATACCATATTTTGTAAATTTATAATAAAAAATTATTACTATAAAATTTATATAATTTAATAAAAGTATTACATTGATAAAAAATTGTTACAAAAAAATAATAATTTCATATTGTTTACAATAGATTGATACAAAATATTATAAATTAGTGGTAATTAGAAGAAATTACTGGTAATTAGCAATAATTTGTTGTAATTTGTAATAACTAGAGGAAAAGTATTAATAATTAGTAATAATTTCAAATAAGTAGTACAAATTAGGAAAAAAAAAATTATAAATTAATAAAAATTAATAAATCGGTATAATTAATGATAAATTGATATAAAACAATATAAATTTGTTATTTGATATAATTTAGAGTAAATTGAAACAAATAAGTATATTTTATTTTTAATAACACTATGCAATAGTATAAATTGTTATAAAATAGATAAAAATGATATGAAATATTTAAAAATTTTAATTCGATATGATTTAGAATAAATTGATATAAAATACTATAAATTATCATAAATTAGTATGAAAATCATTAATTAAAAACAATGAAATTAGTATAATAAGTATTAATCAGTAATAATTGGTAATAATATGTAAAAATTAGTAACAATTAGGGGTAATTAGTAAGAATTGTGGCCCATTAGTAAAAAATGCATGAATTAGTGGTAATTGGTAATAATTAGTTGCAATTTGTATTACTTAGTGTCAATTAGTAATAATTATTAATAAATTTTCATAAACTAATACATATTAGTGAAAATTATTGTTAATTAGTAATAATTAGTAGAAATTAATAATTATTAGGAAACATTAATAATAATTTTTAATAATTGGTAATAATTATTAATAATTAGTAAAAATAGTAAAAATAGTTATAAATTAATATAAAAAATAAACTTATATAATTAAAAATAAATTCATATAAATTTGAATAAATTTTGTAATATGATATAATTTACTATAATTTATTATAAATTAATATGAAAAAATATAAATGATTATAAATTACTAGAAAATAAAGAATGAAACTGGTAATCAATATTATGTTCGTGGGCAATGAAATATTTAAATATGGTTGAAAATAATTTTTAATTTCTAGTGACCTCAAACTTTACAATTCTATGATTTACATATTTTTAGTAATTAATAATATATTTTAACAATTTATATTAAATTATACTTAAATTTAGCTGTAATTTCCAAAAAAAAAAGTGATAATTAAAAAATATAACTCATAATGTTTTTCAAAAATAAGTGAATATTAGTAATAAGTTATGGTATATATTACTAATATACTGTAATTAGTAGTGATTACTAAAACAAATTTTTATTAGAAAAAAAATTAATTAGTAAAAATTACATATATTTAGTGTTAATTAATAATAAATAATAAAAATCATTAATAATTAGTACAAATCGACGATTAAATTATAAAACTGACAATAATTACAAGTAAAATTAATTTTTTAAACATTATACTATTTTGTTATCAAAATTTTATTATATAAAATTTATCAAAAAATAACTTATTTTATATTGTTTTATAGAAATATGGAATAAGGAAATGAACAACAGTATTTATAACCTTATCTCAATTGGTTAAATCATCATAGGAATCCAAATGGTTCGGTAATAAATCATGTACATGTTGAGGGTGTTGATTATTTTTTTATCATTTGAAGCTTGAAAATAAGAATTGTATTCAGAGGAAAAAATTAATTGTCTATGTAAGAAATTTGATCTGTGGTGGTTTTACACTTTTGATAGTGTTGGGGGTCATCGATTGTGTTATGGTTTTTGAAATGATTTTTTTGTATCAACATGGGGAACATAGTTTCTTATAATACAACGCTAAAAACCCAAATCTTCTTTTTCAGGTGTGTTTTCTTTTCTGGTTGTTTTTTTAGAAAAAAGGGAGATTTTGGAAATTATTGGAGTACACGCCGTGTACTCAGAAGTACACATCGTGTACTTGGTTGCCACAGGTACCCATGTGTTTTCCGTGTTACGGACGAACACATAGACATGTGTGGTGACCTGGAGACCGCCTAAACAGGGGCTAGTTAAGGAAAGTACACTCCTTGTACTTCTAAATTACACGCCGTGTACTTTCTGTTTTTTATTAAACGGACCAGGGTCACATCTTTTTTGCAGAACCATCCTCTTCTTTTCTCGTCTCGTGTAGGAGTGTTTTGTGGCTTCAAATATTCTTCGACCCCCTAAATCGTCGCCGTTCTCCGAATTGAACTCTGTGGGTTGCGTTGGAATCTCATCAGTGAGTTCTCTCTTCTTCTTAAACTTCATATCCTAATTTATCATCGCTATCAAGTTATCCTTGGTTGAGTGTTTTAGAATTTTTTCTAGATCTACCACATTCTAGGTTGATCCATGGGCCGACGTCAAAGTATAATGATCGAACAACACCGAGGTTGGTGTTTTGTGCCTTTTGTAGATATGCTTTGAGTTATTTGTGAAAAAGTGACAAATACCTGTTTTGGGGGTATTTCATGTTTATGGTTTCTAGCCCTGTTCTTTCCTGCTATGCCATGTTTATTGGGTTAGAGGTTAATTGATGTGAATAGGGTTATCTTTTACACTCTATGGATGATTTTCCCATGTTTTTTTATTTTGAACATTGGTCTAGCTTTCATTTTAGGCTTCCTTTCTTCCATTCCTAGTATTGTAGGATAGATTAATTTTATCTGATATGTTGTAATCTGTTGTATACTGTTTATTTGAGTAGTTCATGAGGTTTACTTTGGCTATGATATTATCATTTGGGTAGAATTTCTTTACATGGGGCTCCAGAAACCTGGTGTAGTATGACCATAAGGGAAATTAACGTTGAGGGATTTCTCAGAGTATCTATTATAATTACAATGCTATGACACCATAGGGTGGATTGACGTTGTGTACTACCATAGAGTGTATATAGATACATTACCAGACCACAAGAGGAATTGATGTTGAGTTCTTCATCATAGTGTCTGTAGTTACCATTACAAGACAATAAGAGGAATTGACGGTTCTTGATTCCCTAGAAAGACTTGGATTATACGATACTATAGGGGGAATTAATGGTGAGTGTTTCCTTAGATATTCTTTTCTAAATATGAACCAAAGGGGTTAGACTCTGTGTAATCTCCATAGCGTTGCTTGTGTTTGTTTTGTTGAACTAGAGGGGATTTTCTAAGAGTAATTTCCTGAGGTTACCTCATTTGATTAGCTTCTTACTTGATATATGAAATTGAATGCATTGAAATTGTAGGATTGTAACTTTCGAGCACTTTCTTATTTACTACATTCTTTTATCATTGCCTACCATATATATTTTCTATCTGTTAGGCACAGATCTATGGGTCGATCCCTACTAGGATTTGTCTCTCACCCTATTTGGGTCATGAATTTAGGCCAAAATTAATTATATTGTTGTAGTTCTAGATAAGCTAACGTGCCCTTCAACTTCAGGTACTTGACTGTTGTGAAGCTGGAGAGCATGGGACCAAGCTGAGGCTTGCGATGGTAAGGAGTTGTTTAATGGTTTTCATTCACTTTGTATTAGTATTGTATTTCATCATTCTGACTTGTTTGGATGCATTCATATACATATATAACATGTATCATTATATATGTGTGCTCTAGTTTATTTATTCCTAGTCTTCTACTGTTTACTTTTGTATGGTGTTATTACTGCCTCCGCTGTTGTGATATGTTTATTTCGGCTGTGTTACTCTGCTAATGAGGGCATAGATTCCCCACTATCACACCCAAGGCCCTCACTGTTAGTCGGCAGCCTCTAGAGTTTTTGGAAATGCGCTTGAGGCCTTGTGAAAAACCAATTATGGGGGGCCTCTGGATGGATCCTGGAACCAGGACTTTACAAACTGGTATCAAGGGGTTTATTTTCTTATTGACTTACTGTTTGGAGCATATAACCAGTGATAGAACAAAATAGGTACTTGGTAATAATTTTGCTTGGTAGTAGCTTACCCATGTATATGGTAAAACCAATTTACCTCGAATATTGTGATTCTTTGGGTTTTGAAATTTTAAAGTTGATTTGATATTCACCATTGGGTGATTAACATGTTTTTGGTTGATACCATTGATTTTATTGACGCACTATTTCTACTGCAACCCGATTAGATGAGGGTATTCTATCTCATGAATCATATAGGCACTTATTAGAGATCACATGTCATGCATTCTTTCCATGCCATTTTTGGTGAATTAGAGATAGCATATTTTTATGATAGATGTTGTGCTAGATATACATGTTGTTGTTATAGATACCTTGATAAAATACCTACTCTTTGATAGGGTATTACATTGTGTAAGGTTTTGTTTTGATGAATGCCAAAATTTTGTTATTGAGGTGTTATAGGCCCTCATGGATCGGAGTTTGGTGGATCATTGCCATGTTTTTCTTTTTTATGACATGTATAAGATACCAGGATTTGATTCACAGGGAGTATGGGCACTCACTGATCGGAAATTGGCACTTTAATGTTTGTTTCAGTGTTTTTTGGGATTCTGGGCTAGTTTCTGAGACTTACTGTCTGTAAAAACCCAGAATACAGGGCGTGTAGTGATGATCAAATGTTGTGTGCTCTTCTGTCGGGAGGAAATTATTTTCTTAAGTACATGTCATGTACTGTATATAAACAATGTGTCTTCTAGAACTATGTCAAGGACTGTGTTGGTAGAGACACAGGGTTGGGAAATCTTTGGTAGGACATGTTGTGTACCTGATGTACATGCCGTGTTGTAGAACCGGGTAACCAGCCGTGTGACTAACAACACCGGACGATGAAATCTTTCTACTACACGCCGTGTCTGGCACAAACATACCATGTAGAGTGAGTCATGTGACTGGTCATGTGACTAACAACACTAGTCGGTGAAGTTTAACTAGTACACGCTATGTCCAACACTAACACACCATGTATTATTGTTCAAAGAGAACTATGTGGCTTAGCCATGTAAGGGAACTCAAGAATGGGAAGAGGATTTAAGTACATGTCATGTGTTCAGAAAACATGTTGTGTGGTTGGGGTGTTATATGACCTAGGATGGAAAAATTACATGCCCATGTGAAGGCTTGAGGTAACAAGCTATGTAGTGGTCATACAAGCAATGTAACCATGTTTAGAGAAACTTTAATTATTTCATTCTATTGTTTCCTTCTTACACTTCTAGTTTTCATTCCATGATAATATTGATCTAAAGTGTGCGCTTGACCTTGCAGAGTCATGCCCTCGAGAATTCCTCTGCTTGTACGCTTGTTACATGACAGCGATCAGACACCAGACCTGGCTGATTAGGGACCACCAGAAGATCCTCCAGTCGTGCCCATCATGGAACCAGCTATTATACATGATACAGGTGTGGATGCATATTTTAGAGAGTTTTTTATGATGATGATGCATACTTTTCAGGGAGCACCTCCTACTGCCCCGTCGATGGCGGAATTGGTGTGGGTCATTTAGCAGCAGAATCCTCCAACTTTCTCAAGGGACGGAGGACCTCAGGCTATAGATTCATGGATAGAATCCATGCTGAATATCATAGAGCATCTAGACATGCCTCCAGAGAGGAGGGTCAAACTCGCTACGTATATGCTTCGGAATTCCTCCATGAAATGGTGGGATATGATCTCACATGTGGGACGCCTGCATGATATGTCTTGGGAGGAGTTTCAGCATAACTTATAAGATTAGTTGTACTCTGAGACCTTGAGGGCCGATCAAGCCCAAGGGTTCATGAGTCTGGAGTAGAGTACTATTTCAGTCATGGACTATTCTTCTCACTTCACAGATCTGCAGCGCTTTACACCCTTTCTATAGAGAGATGAGTTGTTCCTAGCAAAGAAGTTTGAGGATGGTCTTAGAAAGGACATTCAGGCTCAGGTGAACACCTTCATTTTTACTACAATCACTTCTATATTCAACTAGACGCTAATCACGGAGTGCAATCTAAGGGATTCTGGAGTTGTGAGCCCGGGCGATTACACATCCAGAGTTACTACTTCTCCAGCTGATAGTAGGAAGTGCCGCATGGAGTCTACACATGGAGCTTTTAGAATACGGGATAGACCTTCATGTAGCTAGGTGGTATGATACCAATGTGTGAAGGTCGGGCATACAAGGACACACTATATGAAGGACCCAATAGAGTACCAATCTTGCAGAAAGATGGGTCATCTTTAGCACTTCCATCAGATCTTCTCACAAGAATCTAGTGACATGGTTTCTTTTATGACTCCTCATTCAAAAGAAACATCATCAGTTTCTTATCAGTTAGGGAACCTAAGTTCGTCCGGCCATTGAGGCAGAGGTGGAGGTCATGACCATGTTATTCGGTCGTCAAGATTTCAGCGAGAGCATGGTGGATCAGTTTAGAGTGGTCAGGAAGGGTCATAGGGCCATGGAGAAGGCCAGACATTTGTAGTGGAGTAGACCCAGCTGAAGCAGGATCCCGGACCCTCCACAGTTAGAGGTATGATCCTAGTTGCCTAATTTTTAGCTATATCTCTTTTCAATACAGGGGTTTACCATAACTTTATATTTTTTTATTTTTGTAGAGAGCCTTGGTCTATGTATCTATTGTTATACCAACATTTTGATGCTAGAAACTCCATTGGGGACAATAACAGCTAGTGTACATCAATGCAAGGAGTGCTCTCTTGAGGTTGGTGGGTGTAACTTTTTATGGGACCTTTATGTCTTAGAGATGACAAACTATGATTCCATTCTCAAAATAGACTGGTTCCTTTCCTTCCAGGCCATTGTCGATTTCTATCACCGTAGGGTGAGTTTCACATCCCCAGAGGGAGGATCCTTTTTACAAAAGGGTGAATGGGGTGTCCAGGAAAGTAGAGTGGGAACCGATTAGCATGGGTTAAGAGGAGTTACAACACAAAATTCTAGTCTATATCTCGATGACCGGGGGACTTCACAGATTGACTTTCCTCCAGTGGTGGATCATTTCAGGGACATATTTCCAGAAGACTTTTCTGGTTTTCCTCTGGAGAGAGAGGTAGAAGTTTATTTGAATCTTGTGCTAGGAGTGACACCGCTGTCCATTCCTCTTTATAGGATGGTTACACCAATGTTACAAGAGCTCAATAAGTAGATGGAGGAATTATAGGCTAAGGGTTTCATCCGACCCAGTACTTCTCCAAGGGGTTCACCTGTCATGTTTGTGAAGAAGGTGGACGGTACCCTTAGACATTGTGTGGATTATCATATGATGAACCAGTTGACAGTAAAGAAATGATATCCCTTGCCAAGGATTGCCAATAACATTGATCATCTTTGAGGAGCAAGGGTGTTCTTGAATAATGTCTTGAGTTCTGGTTACTATTAGTTTCACATTAGACCATCTGATATTCCTCTTATAGCCATCTGGAGTAGGTACGGTCTATATGAGTATGTGGTTATGCTGTTCAATATCACGAACGCACTTGCATTATTTCTGGTACTGATGAACTGTGTATTCCATCCATACTTGGATTCTTTTGTGGTAGTCTTCATGCACAATATCTTTGTGTACTCTCACAATAGACACAACCATGTCACACTTCTTGAGGTCATGTTGAGTACACTAAGAGAGCATTAGTTATATGCTAAGCTCTCAAAATTCCACTTTTTGATGGACTAGATTCACTTCATGGGTCGTGTTTTCTCAGAGAAATAACTATCATCATATCCAGATATAGTGAGAGTAGTAGTTTCCTGGGAGAATCCGAATAACTTCTTTGAAGTACAATGTTTTCTAGGGCCGGATGGATACTATGGAAGTTTCATACAGGACTTCTCACACATAGCATCACCACTGACGAGACTGACTAAGATGGGTGTGAAGTACTTGTGGTAAGATTATTGCGATTCATCCTATCAGGAGATTAAAGGGAGGTTGAATTCAGCTCCGATACTAGTATATACAGTGCTGGGAAATAGTTATACAGTTTACTATGATGCTTGAAGTATTGAGTTGGGAGCTGGGCTTATGCAGGGACAAGGAGTCATTGCGTATGGGTCTCGGCAGTTGAGGCCACATGAGAGAAATTATCTTACTCGTGATCTTGAGTTGGATGTAGTTGTTCATGCTTTACACTATTGGATACATTATTGTCTGGGAGATCATTTTTTGGTTTTCACTGACCATAAAAGTCTCAAGTACATCTTCACTCAGCATGACCTGAATTTCAGACAGTGAAGGTGGGTTTAGTACATTCAGTATTTTGACATTGAGCATGCCTATACGCCTGGGAAAGGAAATGCAATGGCTGATGCGCTGAGAAGGAGGACTAAGATAGAGGTAGTTCATGAGGCCAACTGTGAGTGACGAATTATGACTATGTTCTCTATGATACATTTGGAGGTGCATGACATAAAGGGGAATACTTTTCTTTCCTCTAGTGCTGTTACCTCTACTTTTCTGGATCATGTAATAATGAGGTACCTATCAGATTCTTAAGGACTTTTCCTACATGAGAGTTTTTCAGGAGAGGACCCTATTCCTGGATGGAATATAAGAGAGGATGAGATATTGCATTTCTAGAGGAGGCTATGGGTGTCAGCAGACATACGCGAGGAGCTGATGCGGGACTTTCATTCCATAGTTTGAGCAGTTCATCCTGGTGTCACCAAGATGTATCGGGATCTTTACCATCAGTATTGGTGTCCAGGTATGAAGGGAGATGTTTCTTGTTTTGTCATGTGGTGTTCCACCTATCACCAGGTTAAGGAAGAGTATTAATGAATAGCAGGGCTTTTGCAGTAGTTTCCCATTCTTGAGTAGAAGTGGAATGAAGTCACGATGGATTTCGTGAAAGGGTTATCAAGGTCGCCTTGGCAGAATGATGCAGTTTGTGTTGTCATTGACTGACTCACGAAGGTTTCTCACTTCTTTCTGATCAAGGAGACCATATGTGTTGATGACCCAGGATGGTTGTACATCCGTGAGATTATACGTCAACATGGGGATCCACACTCTATTGTTTCAGATAGGTATGCTCATTTTACTTCTTGGATCTAGTAGGGGAAATAGAAGGCTTTAGGTACATAGGTACTTTTTAGTACAACTTTTGACCCCCAAATAGATAGCCTATACGAGAGTACGATTCAGGGGCTTGGGGACATGCTCAGAGCATGCATCCTAGATTTTGGAGGATCTTGGGAGAAGCACATACCTATTGTGGATTTTTCCTACAAATATAGTTTTCATGGAACTATTAAAATGGAACCTGATGTGGCTTTGTATGGTAGGCCATGTTGATCACCATTATGTAGAATGGATGTAGCAGAGGCCGCTATACGGGGACCTCATCTTGTTCAGGAGACCACAAAGCAGATAGAGTTGACTCGGAAGAGGATGGCTAATGCACAGTCTCGACAGAAGTCTTATTATGATCAACGAAGACAACATATAGAGTTTGAGGTCGTAGATCAGGTTTTCTAGCATGTCACTCTAAGGTTGGGACACAGAAGGATTAGGAGACATGGTAAGCATTCACTGAGGTACGTCAAACCATTTGATGTTTTGGATAGAGTCGGGCTAGTTGTCAATCAGTTACAGTTACCTCAGAGGTACTAGGATATGCTTGACATCTTTCACATTTCTCAGCTTCAACATTACTTTTTGGAACCATCTCTAGTTTCTCAACCTGATGTAGTTGATTTAGTGGTGTATTCCTCATTCGAGGAGCATCATATTCTAATTATTGATCGAGGTGTGAAGGTTATCAGTGGTCGGTCTATTCCCCTGGTAAGAGTGATGTGGCAACACAGGTGAGTACAGGACAAGACCTGGGAGTGGGAGGCCGATGTACGATCACAGTGGCCGGAGCTGTTCGAGGATTCTTCTTCTACGCCACCTTTTTAAGGAAATTTGTGGAAGAATTTCTTTATAGTGGGAAATTTGTAAGAACCCAAATATTATTTTCAGGCATGTTTTCTTTTCGGGTTGTTATTTCTAAAAAGGGGAGATTCGGGAAATATCAAGAGTACATTTCATGTACTCATAAGTACACGTCATGTACTTGGTTTCTGCGGGTAGTCGTGTGATGGCCAGGTTATGATCGAACACATGGTCGTGTGTGGTGACCTAGAGACTTCCTAATGTGGGGCCAAGTAAATGTCACATACTTCTAAAGTACACACTATGTACTTTTTTTCATTAAATGGACCAGGTCACCTCTTTCTGGAAGAACCATCTTCTTCTTTGGTCGTCTCTTCCAGGAGCATCCTTATGGCCACGAATCTTCTATGACCCCCGACTTGTCGTCTATTCTCCAAATGAAACTCCTTCTATTGGATTGGAATTTCATTGGTGAGTTCTATCTTCTTCTTGAACATCATCTCCTAATTTCTCCTCATTCTCAGTTTATCCCCTATTGATTTCTTTAGACGTTTATATAGATCTACCACATTCTAGGTCAATCCAAGGGCCGATGCCAGAGTATAGCGATCATACAATGCTGAGGTATGTGGTTTGTTACTTTTTGTAGAAAATAATTGAGTTATATGTGAAAAAGTTCACAATACCCTTGTTCAGGGTATTTCATATTTATGGTTTATAGCCCTATTTTTTCTTTTTATACCTTCTTTGTTGGGTTATATGTTATTTGCGTTGAATAGGGTTTTCGTTTCCATGCTATGGATGTTTTTCCAATATGTTCTTGTTTGGATTGTTGGTCTAGCTTATCTGTTTGGCTACCTTGTTTCCATGCCTAGTATTGTAGAATGGAGTAATTTAATATAATATGTTGTGATATTTTGTAGACTTTTTAGCCATGTAGTTCATCAGGTTTACCGTGTATGTGATGTTATTTTCTGGGTATGATTTCTTTTTATGGGGCTACGAGAAACTGGAGTAGGGGGACTATAGGGGAAATTGACATTGAGGTCTTTCCCAGAGTGTCTATTATAATTACCATGCTACTAGACCATAGAGGGTGTTGACGTTGATTTCTCCCTCAGAGTGTCTATAGATACGTTATGAGAGCAATGATGAATTGATGTTGAGTGCTTCTTTAAAGTGTATATAATTACCATTAAATGACTATAGGGGAATTAACGGTGAGTTCCAACTCATAGATTCATTGATTGTATGAGACTATAGGGGGAATTGATAGTGACTGCTTCCTTATAGAGTCTTTTATAAAGATGAACCAGAGGGGTTAGACTGTGTGTACTTCCCATAGGGTTTCTTGTGTTTGTTTGGTTGAACCAGAGGGGATAGGCGGAGAGTATATTTCAGAGGTTACCTACTTTGATTAGATTCTTTCTTGATATATGAAATTGAATTCAATTAAATTGTAGGATTTTTACTATTTTGTACTTTATTATTTACTTATTTATTTTATTTATGTCTTTTATATATATTCAGTGACTGTTAGGAACATATCTTTTGGTGATTCCCTACTGGGATTCGTCTCACTCCCGGTTTGGGTCATTAACTTGGGCCCAAATATATTATATTATTATAGGTCTAGATAAGGTCAAGGGCCCTTCTTTTTCAGGTACTTGACTACTATAGTGATGGAGAGTATGAGACCAAGATGAGGCTTCCGATGTTGAGGAGTTGTTTACTATTTTTCTTGTACATCTGTTTAGTACCGTATTTCATCATTTTGACATGTTTTGATTCTTTCATAGACATATGTATCAGGCATCAATATATATGTGTGCTCAAGTTTATTCATTTCCAGTGTTCTGTTGTTTAATTTTGTATGGTGTTATTACTACTTCCGCTACTGTTATATGTTTATTTCTGCTATGTTACTCTCCCAATGAGGGCATAGTTTTCCAACTATCATGCCCAAGGCCCTCGCTGATAGTCGGAATTCTCTATAGTTTGGGGAAATGCACTTGAGGCCACGTGACCAAATGAGTACAAGGTGCCTCAAGGTGGCACCCGGAATCGGGTCGTTACAACAACAATAACTTGGTTCTGGATCTATGAAAGAATCAAAATTTAGTGTATGATGTGTCTGGTCTATTCTATAAAAAATGTAATATTTGGGATGATATTGGTTTAACTCATTAGATGGATCCGTATATATTTTTTGAGTTTTTTAGTTTTTTGTGGTGGCCATATACCGTGGTTGCATGATAAAAAATTTTTAAGTGGTAGAAGAATTTATGGCTATTAGATCAGATAATGGAATGTCAAATAGCTATTTTTATTGGATATTCTCTTTGGTTAATGCATTGTTTACAGAAGGAAATGTGATTACAATAATGTTCCATGAGAATAAGAAGTTTGTTCATAATTTGGTTCATGGTTATCATAAGATTCATGCATGATCAAATGATTTCATTTTATACTATGGTGAAAATGAGTCTTTAGTTACTTTTCATATATTTGGATATTCAAGGAACAAAGAGGATCAATTAGGGAAGTCTAGATTGATTTTTGTTAAATAGTGAAGGTATTTCCCACATAAACCCAAATTACATTGTTCAATTATGTCTCAAAACATAGTGTCATTGATGTCATAGGAAAAAACCAATATTCCAGTTGCTAAAAGCATAAATCATCATTATGACGGGGTTTCATGGAAATATTTTAACCTGGTATATACATCTCTTTCTTTAGAATCATGAAATGTGTAATTGGGTCTTTATATTGATGGTTTCTATCTATTTGGTTCTCAAGGTATTCAATATTCTTATTGTAAAATTTTATAACACTATACAAACTACCTCATTGGATGTTGATGAATGATCCATAAATCATTTTTAATTTATTAATTATAGGCTATCCAAAAAAGAATATCTATATTTATCTGAATCCATTTATTGATGAGTTAAATTTATTGTGGTGTAATGGTGTTAGTATATATGATGTTGTTGAAAAAAAATATAATGAATGTTTTATTAATGTGGACCATTAGTGACTTCTATGCATATTAAATGTTATCTGGATAGAGTACACATGGTCCAAAATATTTTCTGTATTGAATGACAGGATGAAAAGCATTTATGATCATCAATGGATGAAAACAATGTTTTTTCAACACTAATTGAATATTTCTTCCTACCTTTCGTCCTTTTTATGAGAACAAATTTCATTTTAGAAAAGGTACAATTAAAATAGATGGACCTACAATAATTATCTTATGTATTGAGTTAAAATATATTATCTCTTAATTGCCTCACATTACCTTTGGACAAACAATAAACCAATGAAAAATTGATGGATTTGGGAAAGAGCGCAATTTGATAAAACAATATATTTCTTGGGAACTTCCATATTGGTCTTTTTTTGTTGGTGCATCGAAGGTTGGATGTCATGAATATTATAAAGAAACATTTTGATAATATATTTCATATAGTTCTTTACACACCTAGTACGACTAAATTTAATGTAAATTCATTATTAGATATTTCCCAAATATATTGAAAACCATAACATGATTTTTCTTGAAAATATAGGATCAAAAAATTTAATGAATCTAAATTTGTCTTATACAGTTTCCAAATAAAATAATTTATTATTTCATCATTGGATTTTAGATTTGATACTACTAGATGATTATGCTTCTAATTTTCATAAATGTGTTAGAAATAGTCCCATTACTAGATTAAAAATTCGTGATTTTCTTTTAAAATTGGAAATAATTATACTGATTAGATTTAGAGGTCTTTTGAATTCTTGGATATATGATGCGATAATATAAATATCATATTTTTTGAGATATATGTGTGGAAACAACTATCAATGATGTACTTAGTACCATATAAGTGAATTTTTTTTTAATTTTGTTTAAATTAGAAAAAACATTAATCATCTTTCATTGATTCAAGGGAACATTTGATGTTATATTTTCTGGATGACACAAAATATGGAGAGTCAGTATAGTAATGATGGATGTATCCATATGAGATATGTAGACAAAAACTGATGAAAATGTATGTAACAAAGTATCGATTGAAGGATTAATTCTAAAAGATTATATATAGGATGAAATATCTATTTTTGGCTCTAATTTTTACAATATAAATCTCTTTCAAAACATAATTGAATAGGTCGTAATGAGATAATTATTTATGATGTAATCAATATTCTATTTTTATATTTTAATCATCTTGAACATTGATTTTGATGAATTCATGAATGGTGGATTTCAGATGATGAACACCATCGAGCTCATACATATGTCAAGCTCAAATGTGAATAACTTATTTAATTTTTACTGTTAGAGGTAAATCTATAAATTATTTAATTATATTTAAAAATTAAAACGTAATGTTATTTTAGTTTTAGATTATATTATTATCATATCAGGAAGTGTTTTCAACATATTACGTCAGCTGATCTTGAAGAATGTCAACAACATAACTTTTCCAACATCATTTATATATTTGTATAGTAAAATGATTATTTTTTAGAATATTAAATAAATTTATTATTTATTATATTATTTCTTATTTCTTATTTTTGAAGGTATCATAACATGTTGATAAAATTGATAATCGATTGTGTGCATTGACTAAACCACCAAAAAATAGTTAAGTCTTGTAATGTCTATGAAGTGAATGGTTTTCAATTTCATACACATCTATTTGGTGAATCAAAAATAACAATTAATAGTTTATTTTCATGAGATTATCTCATCATAGATAAAGTGATTATGACTTTTACAGAATGATGGATGGAATAATTGAGCTGTGTTACTTGGGAAAGAATTATGTAATGATGTTTTAATTTCATTGGTTTGATACTGATAGAGGTTTTAATTTTCATCCACACCATAGAATCATTGATACTAAATATAAAAGTCTTATTTTAGTAAATAAACCATTTTTATTATCTCAAAAATCATATAAAATATATTATGCCGATTATTGTGATACTTCAAGAGGGTTAATTGATTAATGGAGCATTATAAAAATTAAATCCCATGAATTTCATTTATACAAAGTGAATGTTATTCTACTAAAGTGAAAGGAATTGAAAATTTTCATGATACATCTTTTAATACATCTCTTCAAAAAAGAGACATAAATATTTATGATGACACCCTATAGTTATGGGTCACTGGTGATGATGATGTTTATGATGAAACAAATGAATTTTAATTAACACGTGATGATCGAGATGAATCATTTTTGGAAATTGATGACATTGAGGAGAAAGATGAAGATATTGACAATGTCATATAATAAAATGATGATGATGATGGATATTGACATAATTATTTATTGGTTACTGTCAAAATAAATAAATAAATATTAATATAAAATACACTTGTACAATTATTTTATGAAAAAAAAATTCCTTGTCAAAGGTAGATGATGTGTAATCTTAATGACATCAATCATGACCTCCATGAGGTTGTACTAACTTGTGACGAGCCTTGTGATATTTCATCAGACTCATTGGTTCCAAGAGTTTCCTCATTGACTTGGAGGGGTTAGGGTCTTATGAAATTGATGATGCCTAACCCTATTTTCGAGTGACGAAGATGTCTTTCCTTTGATCAATGCACGTAGTGGTATGTTTATATGTGTATTTTATTTAGTTTTTATTACATTTAAATTTTTTTATGTACTAATTGTTTTATTATTTGTTATATTTTTTTCAGAGCTTTTCATGTATATCTATTTGGAATAGGTATACTTTTTTACAGAACTATTTTTCTTAGGTAGGGGTGACATGGGCTCATGATCCCAATGACGTTCAATAGAACTTGTTTGATTACTATATGGTACATAAATAAATAATAGTTATTTTGAAATTTATGAAATTATTAACATGATATTATAAAAAATATATGGTATATGGTATCCCATTGATTTTAACATGTTTATTTCTATCAGGGATACTTGGAAGTTGTGTATGTGTGAGGTTTGTCATCATTTTTTGCATAATTTGAGAGTGACATCTATGAAGTAGGTGAGATTCACAGATTTTGATCAGTCTTACTGTGACCAACGACTTGATTATGTCTCATCTTAGCTTTGGAATGGATTATGTTCATTGTGGATGTAATATATATTTAATATGAGAGTGTCATTTTGTCCTTACAACCCTAGTATGGAGGAGGTGATGCATCGTGTTAGTAGTCCTACATTCAGTACGCGTCGAAGAAATATGGTATGTTCTTTTATTTAATAATTTATATAAATTTAAATGTAACATGTTTCTTTTATACTCTTATAATAAGTTAAACATCCTAATATTATGGGTATCAATGCTTATAATAATATGTAAAGTGATTTTGTCACTAGATGGATTACAGGTGGTTGTCAATGTCATTTTTTGGTTAGTATATTTTTTTGAGTTTAACAATTAACTTAAATAAATATTTTAACTATTTTAATTTCAAATTGAAATTAAAGGAGTCATATGAGGCTATGACTTCCCAAAAACAGGATGAGATTCTATCAAAAGATCATAGTTAGACCACCGGTGCGAAATAATTTCATGATGTAGCATGGATGTAGGCGACACAATATGCTTTTAAGAAGGATCGAGTGGTTGGTATTGGTTGTCAAATGATTACTAGAAGTTTTTATGGGACTACTACATGGTCTATGTCTAGATAGAGGGGAGCTCTTGCATATTATTCGTTAGAATCCCCATAAAAAATGATTATTATGGAGTGTATAGTGAGGTTATTGAGGCCGTGTATAGGGAGTAGGATGATATTTTCCTATAGAACCAGTAATAGTCGGAGCAGATGTGATGATTTCAGGAGTAGAATAATGAGTATATATGGAGGAATCTTCAGGGATTATGGATGGGGATCCATCCCATCAGCTTCTAGATGACCCTCCCCAACCCCTTACCCATCCGCATTGATTAACATATTATATAAATATTTATTATGTTAAAATTTAAATGAAAATTATTTCATTAATGTTTTCACTAATTTATATGTTTATAATTTTATATATTAAAATTTATAAAAAAATTATTTTTATTATATTTAAACTAATTTTTCACAGGTCTATCACTCGTCGAAAATAATTACCCATTTAAAAAAGATTTTTCATCAAGAAATATTCTCATCCCAAAATATAGTGTTTACAATGCTGTTTTTTGAGACATGTTATCTATGATTAGGTCCCATTAAAAATAATGTTTTTTCAAGTTGTGGGACATGTTTCAGGTTCTTATTATGATATTGGAAGTGTTTTCCCAAGTGTGGGGTGTAAAATTTTTCTATAGGAAGGTTTTAACACCACTATTGGTGAGGTTCCTGTTATGAAGGACCTCTATGAATGCCTTTGGATTTTCAAGAGAAGGATGGTTGTGACGTGGACCTTAGGTTGTGTCATGATGTTGACTCTTATGCTTAAGATTTGGGGACCATAACATTTTCACATTACATTCTCATGGATAAAGTATGTCACATCAATACCCCTTCGGTCATTCCATGAAGTGATACATAATGGATACACCATAGAATATAGAACAAATGTCATAGAAATAGTGAGGCCACACAACAGGGATGAGAAGACCTCATGTTATGAGTTCTTGGGCCTCTCATGAGAAAATATCATCATGCCACAAATAGGAGGAGATACATTTTGATAGAAAATCATTAGGGGTGATCCCTTTACTATGGGGTGGTCCCACTGTCACCTAGAGGGACCACACCATGACCTTCCCTAGTGTGAGGGTTCTCATTTCATCCCTCACAAACACAATGATAGTACGTAGTAGTCCATTTTTTGACAAACACATGACTCACAATTTTTTGTCAACCCTCTTAATTATTTATGGGATAATGGGAATTCAGATATGGATATTTTCTCATGATAAACCGATTATCCTTACCCTTTTTTACCTTAAGAATGTGGTGTTTATGAAGTGATTTCATAGAGATTTAGTGTATATTATTCTCTTTTCATACCTAAATTATTCCAATGTTTTCATTGTAAATTTTATTACATTTTGGATTGGGTTCTATTGACTATTTCAATATAAAATGATGAAATTGTCCCATAATGATAAGGTTTTTATTAAATGTATGGAGGATGTACTAAAAGGATGAGAACATGTTGTTCGGTATGGTTTTAGTGATATGCAATTTCAAAGAGCATGGGATATGGTGCGAACATGGATGAGGCATCAAAGGGTTTGGCTGAGGATGTGTAGAGTATGGAAACGAGTTTACTTGTGGTATGATGTTAGTGGTCCCCAACATTATTCATTAGTTTTTTTTTATTTTTTATCTATAATTTGGTATATATGCTCTTAACTATTGTGTGATTGACCTTATATTTAAAATGTACACTTTTAATTAGACCCACTTTAATAGAAAACATGTATTTTAGTCCATGATGGACCCTTGAACTCTAATATGACGCACTATTCATCAATGGATGGGGGATTGACCATGAATTTTCACTCTATAACATATGGATACAGAGGTGAATATATTAAATTGAATTAATTTAATATTGTTAGGCCCAATAAATTCTAGATACCATAATAGTGGGGGTCAATTAGGGTGTGGATATTCCTTTGAAAATTTCATCAAGACCCACAAGATCATGACCTCTTTGTTATAAGGGTAAATTTATTTTATAGTAAGTGTTTATGCTAGTCTTATTGATTATGTATTTATATGATGATGTCACATTGAATGTAAATTATAATATTAGGCGCAATGATGCACAGATTTGTACTTGGTTCACCTTCAATTGATTACATCTGAGGAGCATACAATGGAATTGTAGCGATGTACCAAGTCCACTAAGGCTCACTACCAAAATTTGGTTTATGATAGATCTCATAAAAACCATGGAACACTACCTTTAAAAGGTTTAGATATAGCTCAATACATCCCAAGAGCCACTCCCTCAATATTTCCTTCGCTTTCTCCCTACTAGTGGAAATGATCACCTTCTTCATATTCCTTTTCTCATTGTTATAGAAAGGATTTAGAAATAGTTTATGAACATGTTGGTCCCTTCATTAGAAATAATTAATTCATCCTCAACATTATGTAGATTCTCTTTTGACGTTATACTTCTATACACATGATCAATAATACTTTACCACATATTTACTAGTCAATCACTTTTCATCACTTTTGTGATGATCACTCCCTTCGAGAAGCTCACCCAACCTTCCCAAAATTTCCCAATTATTCACATGTAAATATTTCCTTCATGAACCCCACAACATTCAGGAAGATTTCCTATTTCATGATGTTCAACCAGTATTTTTGACGAAAACTCATTTCATAAATCTCAAAAACAATCATGAAGCTTAAACACATTTGAAAATATTAGAAATCCATTGAAGTGGAGACAAATTTTGGTCATATTTTTGTAGCCTTAAAAAAGATCAATACTTTCATGATGCATAATAATTTCAGAATCATTTTATTGTCTTCATGAATTTTCTTTCTAATTGAAAATTATCATAAGAAAACCATCGAAAAATAACTTATTGAATTTAGAGCCTTAGTATATTTGTTATTCCGTGATATCTTTTTCTGAGGGGTTGTAGGACTATTTATAAGTATTACCTCACATCCTATAAACTTTCATCCATGTCATCTTATTTTGATGAAGCTCCATATTTTCATGAAGTAGTAGAGAAAGTTTACATTAATATTATCGTAAGCGTGGAGAATCATCATTAACCGGTGACGTATTTGAAATGATACACATCTTCTAATAGTAACTGAGATTTTCCATCATCCTTTGACAGATTTGTGATGATCCACTACTCATAGCCCGGGAGATTTGTCTTCAACACTTTGTTCAATAATGATTCTAATTTGTGTGGATCCACACCATCATGAGACACCCTTCATGAAACCCAATCTTCAACAATCCAATGTATTTTTCATATTTTTATGATTCTTTAATGGAAATCCATATTTCATGATGATTGGTCCATAGTTCAAATTTTGGACCCCAAAATGTTGGAATCGATTTTGAAACTCTGCCACCCTATATATGAAATTCTCTATACTACTTCAAGGGAATCCGTTCTTCTATCCTGGATATTTTTCAACATAACTTGTCAACAAAATCATTTGAACTCTAAAAATTACCATAGAAGCCTTATTTTTCAACAAACTGATTGAACCTATAAAAACACAATGTTACCGTAAGGGTTTTTTTCTAGTAAAGATAGTGCACAATGTGATATCATGTCTTAGAGCCTCCTGGTTTTCAAGTATGAACTCTAATGATGATTATATAAAAACAAATTAAATCAGTGACTATGTCACAATGGGAGTGAATATGTATTTTGATGTCATCGAATTCTGAGAATGGGTGTTGGGATTGATATGATAAATACATACACAATTTTAGTTTACTGATGCTGGTTGGGTAGGCATGAGAGATGTAGGCCTGGTGGTGATGGTTGAGAAGATCATGAATCTAATTTATGATAGAGAACACCCTGTCTAGGGTATTTTAGAGTCCTATTAAATATCATGGATTAAATAAGAATTTTTTTCATGATGAGGTATGATGGGAGATTTTCCATCATGTGATTGAATAATGGATCACTTAACGTATACATGAGACGAGACACATATGAGGGTCATAAAATGATTTGATATCCTGGTATAAAATATTCAATTTCTATAGTGTGATAACTTAGGGTAGTTATTGGTTTTTGATGAAGATATGTTATGTGATAATTATAGGAGTATTTGGACAATCCTTTTATGGTTAGGGTCAGGCATGGGAATATGGGTCCAGAGGACATTATGTGGTGTTGGATGCAACATGGTGCCTATAAAAGGGCATAAATATGATTCTAAAGGACATTATTGTATTCCCAAACTAGGGATATGAGTATGTTGAGGGTTTCATTGAAATGTTATTATGTGATTGATATGGTCTTGACAGGTACATATTGTAGGTTGGGATTGATGATGAGACATTATATGAGGTTGGGATCAAGGTCATGAGTGATGAACAACCTGGTTGAGTGGGTAGAATATAGGGTGGGTTAAAATTTCATTTCAAGTGATAAATGATTCTATAGATGGGAATGAGGATAAAACCATGTGGATACTAATTTTATTTTTGTTTCCAAGATGGGGAGTGGGTACTCCCCCATGTTCCTGAAAACGTGATACAAGTTTCAATAGTGAGGAGTGAGTTTACATTTAGTTCCTAGTGATGTGATATGTGTTACTAGTTTGGGGAGTGGGAATTCTTCTGAGTGTCATATGGAATGATATATGTCAAAAAAGTGAAGAGTGAGTTTACTCCAAGTGATTTCTGATGTGATACATGTTTCTAGGGTGGGGAGTGAGTATTCTCGTAGGTTCCTAGTGATGTGATATATGTTTCTAGGGAAGGAAGGGAGTACGATCTTGAGATCTTGATTATGTGATATAATATTTATGGGTGGAGGAGTAAGAATAACCATATGTACCTAATGACATGATTTACTATTTCTTGGGTGGTGAGTGATTCCCTCGAGTTGGTATGATTTATGATTCATGAGTGGGGTTTCATCCCTCTAGATGACAGAGAGATAATTGGTTCCAGGCTGGGACATCATCCCTCTGATGGGAACATAACATTCTTAGAGACATTCATAACTGGCCAATGTAAGTATATTCAACCATGATTGTCACCTTATCACCTAAGGATCAATGATTATTATTTTATTATACTTATGTACTGGATTATTTATTTTAATTATATCAAATGTGTATACACATCATTTATTGGTTATGCTTGGGACACCATAGGTGGTGGCCTAATAATGTAAACTCACGACTTGCTCAGGTGTCCCTCGAACATTAGTACCCGAGTGAACCATATATAAAAATTAATTGAAGGGTACAAGACCAATGTTTTATGGTCATGATTTTTAGATTTGTGAGAGTTGATAGATGATACTTGGGGATGGGAGTAAAGCATATATGGATTTATTTTCTTGTGTTTTTTATGCATGGTTGGTCTACTGGGTGATCAATTATTTCATGTAATATAAATACACACATTTTTATATCACGATTGTGTTATTTATTTATTCATACGCTAATTATTATTTTGGATGATGTTTTTTTCTTTTGTTGTTATTCATTGTCATGATATTTTTGGTATATACTCCCCAGCTAGTGATTTACCCATTGTAGCTGGTCGAAAGCTAATGGAATATAGGGATGAATGTTTTAGGTCACAAAATGTATCATGATGGTATATTGGAGGTTATCTTGGAAAAGGGAATTAGAAAGTGGAATCAAATCATTTTCTTTGATAACTTACTATTTTAGGGTTTCGTAGATATGGAATATGAATTTGTTAGAGCATGTGGTGGACCTTGAATTGGTGGTTCATGAACACCTTCTTTTTGAAATTCCAGGTTAATATGGTTTCTTGGTCGTTGTTCTTGGTTTTTTCTATTACAATTGAGATATTGATTCATGTATCATGTGATTATTTGGGATCATAATTTGGGGTTTGAATATTAGCCCATAGTGGAAGAAGTCATGTTCATGCATCATATCCGATGCATAAGATTCACATGGAATGTGTGTACTAACTACGTAGTACAATTTGAATTTTCTAGACTATAATGTTTTATGATGATAATTCTTGTAGATCATGTGGTGGGAGGTACTCTGATGATGGTTATATAGTCCCTCATGGGATGTATAGAAACCCTTTGTAGGTTGGGCTATGCATTTGATTCCTTTATGATGGTGAGGAATACCTATGATATAGATTTTATAGGGAATGGGTTTCCCAATTTATAGTGACCCTATCCATTTACACATATTATTTTAGGATTTCAAGCATAATCATCCATAACAAAAAAACCAATGATCGAAAAGTATAGTGTCTTTGGAAGACTTGGTACATAATAATAAATCATGAAATGAAACAAAAAGTCATTTTTATAACATTATAATGATCTCCTAACATCTTTTGAGCTTCTATAACTTCATATTATATCATGGGGAATTGATTGGGAGAAGGGATGAGCTAAAAATCCCAGTAAGGGAACTAACATGGGAATAAGGCATAAAAAATGCGTTAGAAGGCATAATAAGATAACATAAATGGAACATATAATGAATATACATATTTAATCATAACATATAGAACATGTAATCTTACGATCATTGAAATATTGGAATTTAGAAGCAACATATAACATGGCATAAACTTGTGTCATGGCTAACGTCCAAGACTATATCACAAGGTGGACAAAGTACCATAGTGGATTACATATACATGATGTATCATGAAACAAAAAATTAGGAAATGAATTAGAATAAAATCTTAGTGCACCCATCATAAAATGTTCAGGAATATGTGTGGTATATAAATAATTGAACATAAGGAGAAACATAAAGGTTACCCATGGAATGAAATTGGTATCGTAATCATCTCAAAAGTCATTACCAAATGGTGTATCATAATGGTATCAATGAAGGATGTGATTAAATAAATTTTGGAAAATAATAAAATTAAAATAGTAATAGATCATGAGTAATGATGTCCAAATGATGTGAATTCATGAAAAACTGTGTTAAAAAACTTTAGAAATGAGACACTTTAGTGTGTTTTAGAGGAAAATATTATTGAGTCATTAAAGAGGAAAAAAGAACAATTATTTGTATAAAATCCAAAATGAACTAAGATAAATATTCATTTTAAAATTATTTATTTCATAAAAATATTGTTCAAATAATAATTTTATGGTGTCTACTAGAAAATGTGTATGAAACAAGGATGTTCCATTTAATGAGAATTGATTATCGAGAAGAATTGAGAAAGAAACCATTTAAAACGTGTATTTCGCCATTAAATAAAGATGAATTCATATATATATATATATATATATATATATATTTGGCACATACACACATAATAAAGGAGAACTATGTATGAATAATGAAAAAATTCATTAGGGAAGAGAGATATAGAGTGAGAGAGAGAGAGAAAGAAAGAAAGTATAACCCAAAGGTCATTTGGAGGTTTGAAGAGATCCCTTTACTTATGTCTCAATGTGTTTTTCAATTGCACATAATGTAAAGGATAATAAAATTGAATTAATTAATTATCTAATTAATAACCACTTATACATGTATTTGATTTATTTTTATTTTATTATGTGCATTTATGGCTATTTGGATGAGTTATGATTTTCAGTTTTGTTTTTCTAGGAGCATTCATTTTAATGGTTTCATGGTAGGATTACTTATACATAATTATAGACATTCTTTTGAAATGTGATTAATTCTAAAAATGTGAAATTATATGGAATTAATGAACTCAAAATAATTTACATGGTCCAATATATCATTTGATTTTCTTGTATCAGGATGATTCATTTGATAAAACATTAATGATAATTGGTTTGTTCAATTTTTCAGTTTCTAAAATCATCAAATACTAGATTAATTTTATTTAATATTATGTCAATAAATTAGATATAAAACAAGAAAAAAGTTTAATATATATTTTAAAATATTATTTAACCATTATATTCGTTTTATGACCAACCTTCAATGATATAATTGAAAAACGTGTCTTCTGTGAAGGCGGTGGACCGACATACCACAACTGATGTTTCAATTTACAAAATTAAATTAAGGTATAAGAGAATTGATGATGGATATTACAATAATATAATATTATTCTATTATATATATAATTAAAGAGTTGTTACATCAATTTGGATAGGGGGAATAAGGAAGAGGAATGAAAGAATTTAATAGAGGAAGAATGAGGATTTAAGTCTTCAACAACATCTATTTTAGAACCTCATTAAGGAACATGGAATTGGTATTTTTTGATAACAACAGCTCTTGGACCTGAGAATGTGGTTTGGAAAGGTAATTGGGTAGAATATTTATATGATACAAGGCTTATAAGGTGTGAGGAGAAAGGGGTTATAATAACCCTTCTATTTATTACACATTTAAAAATGATTTATTGCATAAACATACACATAATAAAACTCAGAAGATCGATCGGTCTAGTGTCTTTATGTATTGGGAACATTATATAAAATATTAAGACATGAAATAAAAAATAATTTTTGACAAATTCTTTTACATGACCACAACATTCCATCATACATAGCATTGCATGAAATAACCTGAGGACATACATAAGAAAAGGCTGAGCAATAAAGTAAACTAAGGGATTAAAAAAGGCATAACTTGAATAATTCAATTCATGTTAAGAAATGGTTATATCAATGGATCACAAGAGAATCATGACCTTGAAGGCATGATATAGAATGATTATCATTACCTGGAAATATGGGAACAACTTAATACACATCATAATTAACATAATGGAATTAGGTAAACTCATGTCCCTATATGGTGGAAAAATGTACTAAATGAAATTAGGTAAACACTTTTCCCAACATAACTTATTACGATACTAAAAATTATCCAATTCATTGAAGTTCTACGAGGGCACACCCTTCATATTCATTTCAATCTCATGCTGAAGTGTGCCACATAGATCATATAATATGGATTCATTCCACATCGTCCTTTTTTAAAAAAATTAATAATGTGGAATACATAAATGTATGTTCCACTGATTATGAATATGTTCATGAGGGTGAATACCCTTTATAGATAAATGGGTATACATTCAATACACAATGATTTTGGCTTAGAAAATCGCGGTGCAATTTGGTCAGCATAACGACGTTATATAAAAATTCATAAATTCTATTGATGAGAGTAAAATGGGTCTCTAATCATTTATACATAAAATATACTACATTGGAATCATGTTTTATAATATCCAAACATAGTAAAACTATATTAGATTCATAATATAGAATAAATGATTGAATGGAAATAGGAAGACATAAATCCCTTATAGAATTTTGGCATGGTAACAGGTGTAAATGAAATGAATTAATGGGAGAGAAAGGGGACTATAATCATTAAAATATAATGAAGTATGTATGGGGGAGGTGAAAAATCATACCCCAACATTTTTTATTGCTAATAAAAGTGAATAGAAATATAAATAAACTTGAACAAAAATTTGAAATGAAGGAATCCCTTACTTGGATGTGTGACATCAAAAGCTTAAGGAGGTGAATACTTAGAGCGTGGGGATCCTTGAGTGATTATAAATATTGTAGGATAGAGTAGGGACGTTCTCAAAGTATTTTCAGTGAAGATAAGTAGGGTTTGGGTGGGTTAATATAGGAAAAGAGAGGTGAATTCTCTAATATTTCACAAGAATAGTTTTTGGAACCTATATAATTAAATATTCAAATCCAAAAACCATACAATGGTTTATCCCATGGGTTTTTCCAAATAGGAGTGTCAAAAAATTATTTTATAAGGAAAATGACCTAATATATTAAAATATTATCCTTGATTATGTGGACGTGAGTCACATTATTGAAGAAATGAATTTAAAATCATTAAATATATTATAAATTTTGGAGGATTCACTAAGGCTTTATAAAATTATTAAAACAAACATAAAATCTTGTTATTTTAATGGTAAAACATATATAGGTCCGAAAATACCCTTTATAGTATTTGTTACATCATTTGGGGTCATTATGATGTCATAAATCACATATTTTATTTATAAGGTATTTATTTTTTACCCAAGAATACGATTGTCTCAAAAAATTATGAAATTTTAACCATTGTAAATTTTTGTTATCCTGATTCCAAAAATAATATTCAATTTATCAATATAGTTTTCTACTTTATTGGAATTTCCACTTTTAAAATGAAAACATACATTTATTGAAATTCATGGGTTTGAAAAAAATAGTTTTCAAACCTTAATAAAAATTACATTTGACATCATAAAAATTATATACATATTTATATTTAGTATAAGTAATTGGATAATAATATTTTATTAAAATTTTAATTATTTATAAAATTCACTAATTCTTAAAATAAATTCTTTAAAAATACAATTTTTGTTTTATCGTATAAAAATAATACTCTTATGGAACTGATTACCAAATCATTTATATATAAAGAACTGATATAATAATCATTTATAAGAAAATTTTTATAATATTATTATTAAAAACCTTAGTTTAATATAATAATTTATATATTTCTCAAAAGTACCATTTTTACCCGAAAAATCAATTTATCAAATTTATCATTTTTTTAAGAAAGACTATTCTCATAAAGGAATTACTGGAATAAGACTTTTATTTATAAAAGGGATTAAAAATAATAACAAATACCATCTTATATAACCCCTCATAACACCTGCATAATACTTATTTGTAAGGTCTGTGATAGTGACATACTCTTTTTGTGACTCGGAGAACATCGTTCTGGTGGTAGTCTCTACTAACATGAACATCTCCCGTAGGCGATTCTATTCAAGATTAACAAGATGAATCATGGATTGGGATTGGTCAAAAGAGAATCCCATTTATTCTACCTGCTTCCCATGCTCAGACAAATATGATTTGTACGGCACGAGTCTACTAGTTGATGCCATCCTCTCCTATTCTTGTGTTGAAAGTATTTTTCTAAAAACATATATTTATATCAGTTGTGTGGTCTCTTTTCAATAGCTATGTTATCAATTTTAATGATATATAATGATAATTTAAACCCCAAAAAATAATTATTATAAAAAATAAATGTGTTTTCTATATGCATAAAACATTAAAAGAAATCCAATTTTATTCAAAAATATTTAGGATGTTACAATATCCCCCCTTTAAGAAATTTCTCCCCCGAAATTTTTCTTTTCACATACTAAAACACATGAGGGTAACTCTTCCACATCACTTCCTCTAATTCCCACATTGCTTCTTCAAACTCGTGGTGTCTCCATAACACCTTGATGAGGGGAATCATCTTATTTCATAGAACCTTTTCTCTATGATAAAAGATCATCACCAACATCTCTTCATAGGAAAGGTCGTTCTCCAATGGTACCACCTATTGGTTGAGTACATAAAATGGGTTTGGTATGTACTTCCTCAAAAGTTATAGATGGAATACATAATCTACTTGAGATAGGTTTTGTGGGAGTTATAGTTGATAGGCCACTCCTCCAATGAGATCATGGATCTGAAAAGGGCTGATGTACCTTGGACTAAGCCCTCAATTCTTCCCAAATCTCATCACTCTATTCCATGGAGATATGCGGAGGAAAATCTTATGTCCAACATCAAACATGAAGTCTGATCGATAGATGTCATCATAGCTCTTTAATTTACTATAAGCATCATTGATGTGCTTCTGGATGGTATTTACCTTCTCTACCATTATTTTGACCATTTCTAGACCAAGATTGTTTTATCTCTCCAACTTCTTCCCAACATGTCGGTGTTCTGCTCATCATCCGATAAATGGATTTATAAGGAGCCATTTGGATGCATGAGTGGAAACTGTTGTTGTAAAAGAACTCAACTAGAGGAAGATGTTTATCTCATCCTCCTTTGAAGTCCAATGAGTAAACTCTCAACACGTCCTCAAGTGTTTGGATAGTCTTCTCAGATTAGCCATCAGTTTGAGGATAATAAGATTTACTTAAGTTTAGCTGTGTACTCATAGAATGTTGGAGACTCTTCCAGAACATATAGGTGAATTTGGATCTCAATTGGATACAATCGATAGTGGTACACATTGAAGACTTAACACTTCTCTGATATATATCTTTTATAGTTCATCTAATATAAAATCCTCTCGAATTGCAATGATGTGTTCATTCATAATAAGACGATCCACAACAACCCATATAGCATTGTTTCATTTCGATGTCTTCACATGTCCAGTGGTAAATTCAATGTTGATTTTCCCTCATTTTTTTCATATGGGTAACGGTTGCATCGTCCCTTTAGAAGTCTACCTATCAGCCTTCACTTTCTGACATACCAGTCACTTTGATGTATAATCAGAGATATCCTTCTTCTTGTTATCCCCCAAAAAAAGCCCTTAGATATCCTGATACATATTTCTGTTTCCTAGGTGGATGAAGAAATTTAAACTATGTGAATCAGACAAATGTTCATTCATTAACTCTATATTTGATGGAACACATAGTCTTGAACAAAATCTCCAAATTCCTTCATCATTAACATTGAAATCTGAGGATATCCCTTTTTTAATAGTTTCCACAATATTTTGAATTCCCAAATCAACTTTTTGAGCATCCTTTTACCATTCCAAAATAGTGGGTTGAGCAATTATTTGTGAAAGGATTGTTGATGTTCCCTTCTTTATGATTCCCATGCCCATATTAATTAAATATAGGAATATTGGATCCTTTTCCATTATAAAAAATGATATAATTGTTAGGTCTTTTCTACTTAGGGAATCTTCCACCTTGTTCTCTTTCCTAGGGTTGTAATGAATTAATCAATCGTAATCGTTGATGACCATCTTCATTGGCGCATATTCAGATATTTTTTGTGTGAATATATATTTGAGACATTCATGGTACCTATTTGTTTAACAATTTTCCCAAAATATATAATGTGTCGATATTTTCAACGCAAAAATCACAGCTAAAAACTCATGATCATACATGGGATAGTTTTCATAATGAATTTCTAACTGCCTTGTGGCAGAGTTGATGGCTTTGTCATTTATTGTCAACAAAAAGTGCATTCCCTTCTTTGAAGAAACACTAAAGATTACGAAAAGCATCCAATGTGTGGGTAGTGTGAGCACAGGGGGAGTGATAAGACTCTTCTTCAACGATATGAATCTTTCTTCACAATAATCATTCCAACCAAACATGAATCCCTTACGAGTTTTCTTGGTAAGTGGGTTTGATAATTGGGCGAAATTTCCCACAAATTAGTGATAATATCCAACTAACCCCAGACATCTATGGATATCCATCAATGATGTCTGCCTCGGCCATACCTCAATTGATTTTGTTTGGGAAGGATCCACAGATATATATTTACTTGTGATGATATTCCCTAAGAATGAGACTTCGTTCAACCAGAACTCACACATGTTGTACTTTTCACATAGCTTAACCTTTCGCAAGATCTCTAGTACATTTCCAAGATCCTCCTCATGATCCTCCTTGGTTTTGGAGTATATTATAATGTAATCAATAAAGAATACCACAAACATGTCATGGTAATATCTAAAGACTATATTCATCAATTCCATGAAGATTTCTGAAGAATTAGTGAGTCAAAAATGCATTTCTATAAATTCATAGTGCTCGTACCTTGTACAAAATGCAGTCTTGGGTATATATTCCTTTTTCACCCTTACTTGGTAATATCCAGTCCATATATCCACCATGGAGAATTATTTTTCTCTATGTATCTGATTGAACAATTCATCATTTCGTGGAAATGGATACTTGTTCTTTATCATGATTTTTTGAGCTCACGATAACTAATTCAAAGGCGCATTAACCCATCCTTATTCATTATAAATAGGACTAGTTCACCCCATGGTGAGGAACTTGGGTATATAAACAATTTATCTGAATTCTCATGTAGTTGTTTTCATACCTCCTCATGAACCACTGCATAAATTATATATGGAGTCTTGGATATTGGAAATTCCCTAGGTATATCATCAATCGATAATTCCAAACCTCTTCTAGGAGGAAGACCAGGAAATTCATCCGTAAAAACATCAGTGAATTCCCATAAATAGGCATGCCATCGAGGATTGTTCTTTCCTTAGACACAGCCATCTATGAAATATATGCGTTATCATAAAGAATTAATATCTATGTTTGAGATGATGGTGCTTAAGAATATTCATCCTCCTCCTTGCAATTGTATAGAAACGGGAGCCAATTCACCATATAAGTGGGGATTTCCCACTTGTGACAATTTATGTTGGTTCTATATAGTAAGAGCCTATCCATGCCAGGAATTGCATCAGACTACTTGAGTGGGAGTATGATGAGGTTTTCTTGGAAGATCAATCCAAAAATTGTGATAGAGGAGAAGTTATTGTTATGGGATGTGATAATTTCCCCATTTGTTGTTCTCACCAACATATCTACTTCCCTGATTTGTGGTGGTGTTTGGATTTTTCTACTAATATTTCGGGATATAAAATTATGCATAGAACATGAATCAGAAGGTATGTTCAATATTATTGAATTAATAACAAGTGTACCTATCATCACTTCATTGTTGTAAGGATTCTCTTCGGCAATAGTAATGGAAAATCTCACCCTAGTTGCCTTGGAGGCTGTTGGTTTCCTCTAATTACCCATGTCTTAGGGAAGTGGTTCACAATGTTCCCTAGTTCCGTCCACTTGTAGAAATGAACAATCCATTGATGGTTGGTTAGAGAATTCCTTTCCTCTTGCACACTAGTTGGTTTCTTCCATTGTTAATCGTTAGCCTGGTGCCTTTATCTTCCATGCCTAAATCATTTTCTCATCCCCTTCATGCATTTTACAGGGTGCTTCTTCCCACACCATTGGCAGCTGGGATTCTGGAATTTCTTAGCACCATTGATTTTTTCCATCGGAACACTATAATTAAAGTCCACATTCCTCTTCTTCCCACACCATTGGCAGCTGGGATTCTGGGATTCTAGTGCCTTTATCAAATTCTTTTTCCATAAATCCTTTTGACCCAACACCTCTATATCATTCTCATGCCTCATATTTTTTATCACTATAAACCATTTATCGGTTTCACACCCCATATGATAAGAAGGCATAAGAACATTCTCTTGTTGAGATCATTGATGGATGGAGAAGAAAATCTCAGTGGATTTGATCCATTGTTGGGAAATTGATGGATCAGACGATCTATTGAATATAGGGGGAATTTGTCTCATGAATATCTTGATTGCAAAGTGTTAATTATTAGGGGGTTTGGAAGTTCCTCCTGACCCATGGTTCTATTAAAAATATGTGTTAACATAGAGAGTATCCTAACAAATATTGTGATTCCTGCTCCCATCATATTGGGAATCTCACTATAATAGTCATCACATTTATCATCGCATCGATTGTTAGCATGAGTCCTTCTATTACCATCCATTTTCTAGAATAAATGGAAAATTAGGGGTATGTATTCTAAACAATTACCTAAAAATGGGAATCTGATGACAAAAAGGGTTAAATTATAAATTACATTTAGTTCATTAATTCTAGAATTTCTCTGCCTCAATCTAAGTAATCCATGATCAATTTCATAGCATATAATATTATGGTATTTTTTTCAAGGAATAATGGTTCATACTAAGATTCTAAATTTAAAAAAGCATAACCCTTTGAAGTGTCTGACTAAGAGTGCAGCAAGGCCTGTTGCCGTGCACTAGTTCCCGTTCGAGTCCAGCTCGATGCAGTTTTTTCGGGTTTTACCAAAAGATACTTCTGTTACAGAGCCACCTCTATATGTTTGTATCCAAAATAGGATTTATTTTATTGATAAACCACTTACTTTATAATCACAAAAATTTAGGGATTATTTTCTTTTACCCTGTCATACCCCTAAGGCTTTTACTAGAGTCTTATTACCCTGATATCAAAAATAACTAAACCTATCCTCAAATACCAAATTTAAAAATAATTCTCTTTATTACACATTTAAACATGCATTGTTACATAAACATGCACTTAATACAACCATTAATATTGAAAGGTTAGTGAATTTGGGGATTATGAACACTACATGACAACTTAATAAATAAAATACAACATCTTTATTGAAAACTTCTTCTACGTGACAACAAAATTCTTTTGTACTTATCATTATATGGGATAACCTAAGGACATACATAAGAAAAGGGTGAGAAATAAATCCTAGTAAAGGATTAAATAAAGCATAACATCAAGAATAAAATACATTTTCAGTAGTGGGAATATTAATGCAGCACACACGAAACATGAACATAAAGGCACGATATAACATGATTATCATAACATGGAAATGTGGAAACAACACAAAACACTACATCATCAAAATAATAGAATCACCTAAACCCATTTTTAACGTGGTTGAAAAATAGTCCTTAATGGATTCAGGTAAACCCCCATCCCAATATGATATATCATGATACTAAAAATTATCCAATGCATTAGAGCCCTATCACGGTGCACCCATCATATTCATTTCAATCTCATGCTTAAGTGTTCCACATATATCAAATAACATGGATTTATTCAACATCATTATTTTTTCTTGTACAAGGAATTTCGAATACATACTTGTTTGTGACATTAAATAATTAAATTTGAATTAATGTGGATACCCTTTATAGAGAAATGGGTATGGTATTCACTACACGATGATTTTGGCTTTGAAAATTAGCATTGCAATTTCGGCCGCATAACGACGTTATATGGATATTCATAAATTGGATTGATGAGAGAGAAACTTTTATATCATAATTTATACATGAAATAGAATTTAAAGTGTATAGTTGTACATAATATCCAAAAATATGAAATGAAAATTAGATACATAATATAGAATAAATGATTGAATTTAAAAAATAAGAGATAAATCCCTTATGAAATTTTTGCATGGTAACAGGTGTACCTTGAATGAATTAATGAGAGAGAAAGGTATATCTCGTCATTCAAACATATGGATGGAAGTACGAGAGAGGTGTCAAATTATACCCTAATATTTTTAATTTAAAATAAAAGGGTATAACAACATAAAGAAACATAGACAAAAATGAGAAATGAAGGAATCCCTTATTGGGATGTGTAACTTTAAATGCTTGTGGAGGGGATTATTGATATCTTGGGGAACCTTTGGGGGGTTATAGAGAGGGGGCATAGGGTACGGATGTTCTCAATGGATTTTGAGTGAAGAGAAGTGGGATATCATGTGGGTTTATATAGGAAAAGAGAGGGGAATTATTTAATATTTTAATAACATTTGTCTTAGAATCTATATATTAAATATTAAAAACCACAAAAAATACCCTGTTTTTTGCCAATTGATTTTTAAAAAGATAAATGGAAAAGATTATTTAATATGGTAAATGTATGAATATAATAAAATATAATTCTTTCTTATGCGGAGGTGAGTCTCATTTGTAAAGAAATGAATTTAAAATAAAAAAATATATTATATATATTTGAGGATTTACTAAGGATTTATAAAATAAGTAAAGAAAATATAAAATAAATTTATTTTTAAAGGGAAAATATATATTGGGAACATAATAACAATTGTAGTATTTATTACATCATTTTGAGGTCATTATGATGTCATATAACACATATTTTATATATACGATAGTTAATTTGTAAAAAAAATCGATTGGTTCAAAAAATTATGAAAAATTAACTATTGGATAATTCAAACGTCCTAATTCCTAAAATAAAATTCATTTTTTCAAAATAATTTTATTAATTTTAGAATTTCGACTTTTAAAATTAAAACTGACATTTGTTGAGAATTGACAAGTTTGAAAAAAACTATTTTCAAACCTTAATAAAAATTACATTTTTCTTCATTAAAATTATATACTCATTTAGTATACATAAAATTAATTTGATAATAATATTTTATGATAATATTAGTTATCTCAAAAATTATTTACTTCCTTAAATTAAATTCTTTAAAAATACACCTTCTGTTTTATCGTATAAATGATATAACTCTTTTACAATCGAATACAAAATCATTTAAAGATATAGAACTTGAATAATAATCATTTATAAGAATATTTTTCACAATATTACTAATAAAAACATAATATAATATAATAATGTATATATTTCTCAAAATTACAAGTTTTAACCCAAAACTCAACTTATAAAATTTATTATTCTTTTATGAAGGACTACTCTCATAAATGAATAGATGAAATAAGAATTTTATTTATAAAATTGGAATGCATAATAAGTAACTAATACGTTATTAAATAACCCATTATAAAACACACATAAAACCTATGGGTAAGGTTTGCAATGGTGACAAATTCTTAGGGAAGCTCGGATAACATCGTCTGTGAGGTAAAATTTGTTAACTTGAACTTCTCCTATAGAAAATTTTGTTCAAGATTAACTTGTTGAAGCTCTTCTTAGTCTTAGTGAAGAGAGAAGCCCATTGATCCTACTTCCTTCCCAATCTCTGAAAAATGATCTTTTTATAGACAGATTCTATTTGATGAGTACATACTATCCATTGTCTTTGTTGAAAGTATTTTATTAACCTTATATTTAGATCAGTTTTCCGATCACTGTTCAACAACTATATTATCAATGGTAACGATACAAAATGCTAATTTAAACCCAAAATAATAATAATAATAAAGTGAACGTGTTTTCTATATACAGAAGACATTAAAAGAACAGGAATTTTAATCATAAATGTTAGGTTTGTTATAGGGATGATATTTATAGGGGAATGAGGGTTGTTTTGATTATTATATTCATTATTTTATAATTTTGGCAGAAGACTATCAATATTTTTGATTCATATAGAAAATGTAGTTAATAGTTTAGGATAGTTTGAACCAATGGGTTCTTACATAACACATACATCATATATGACTCAAAAATTCATACATTTTGATTATAATGATTTATAATAAAAATTATCATATTTCACTATTCATTAAAAATATAACTATTTTAGAAAAAAACTCAACATAATAATTTTATGATGTGTATATTTCAAAAAATCAATCCATTTTATGAATATAATTTTCTAAATATTATAAATGTAATTTTTAAATAAAATCGTCATTTATTCTAAAAATACGGGTTTTAATATTATGATTTTTTGACCATTTGATAAAATAAATATGGTCACATAAAATTTTCATATAATTATAATAAAATATCATATTAATTTATGAATAAACTTTATGATAATAAATTTTATTTTAAATCATTATATTAATTATAAATTAGCAACTAAAAAATATTGTTTTATAAAAATACCAACACTTAATTTATCATTTATAAAACATTCATTAACTTGTACAATGATAAAAATACATCATATTTTTACATATATGATACTAATTTTTATTTAATCATTCATAAGTGATGTTAATCTTTTAACTACTATATTACTATTCCTAATTGTCAGATTATTATTCTAGTGGTCGTGATAGTATTCCATCAATATAGGTTTCTTAATTTCTATAAAAACCTCTTATTTCATTAATTAATTATTGAATTTTATTTTCTATAATGGTTATATATACTTTCATATTCAAAATAAATATTATAATGTTGACATTATATTTTACTTCTATAGCTTTGTTTGTCAATGTGCTCATTCTAGTGGATCGATCATATCAAAATTTTCCCAACCTTAATATCTTATTTTTTTATTGTCCCACTATAGCTTCATGAATTATTGTTGGTTTATTTTATAAATAATGTTTCATTCTTAATTTATTAGAATAATTTTTTATTTCATTTTCATGTATGTAGTTATGGCATACTAATGGAAATTCAATTGATAAAATTCTTGGTCATTACATTATTCCCCCCCCCCTATGAATTTTTTCCCTAGATTTGTTTTCTCATACTATAGTGAAAATATGTTATCATATTTCTCAATCAGCACCTCCTCTGGTACCCATATCACCTCTTTATACATATGATTTATCCATAATACTTTGACATGGTGAATAGTCATATTTTGTAAAACTTTATCTCTATGGTCCAAGATCTTCAACAGTTTCTTTTATTCACAGACATCATGATCCAGTTGTACCACCTCAGAATTAAATACATGTGGGGGATCTAGTATGTACTTTTTCAATACAGATATGTGGGATACATCATGTTCTTGATACAAGGTTGGTGGAAGTGCTAGTAGATATTCCACATCTTTGAACTGATCAATAATCTTGAAGGGGATGATGTACCTGGGACTTAACTTTACCTTCTTCTCAAATCTCATGACCTATTCCATAGAGATATGTGAAGTAATAACTTTTCACCAACCTCATAATATATGTCTCATTGATTTTTATTTTCATGGTTTTCATGTCATCTTTTGGAATCCCATATATTCTACTAGATAGTCTTAACCTTTTCTATCATTTCCTCACTTATTTCAGGTCCCATCAGCTTATGTTCACTAACATCATCCCAAAATGTAGGTGTTCTACATCATTTTCTATAAAAAGATTCATATGGATCCATTTGGATTCATGAGTGTAAATTGTTTTTTATAGAACATGACCAGTAAAATATGTTGATCTCATCCTCCTTTTAAGTCCATCGATCAACCTCTAATCATGTATTTTAGTTTTTGAATAGTCCAAATATATTATCCATCAGTTTAGAGGTGATAAGACACATTGATGTTCAACTCAATATTTAGATCATGCTAGAAATTTTCAAGAAATTGGAGGTAAATCTTGAATCATAATTTTATATAATTAATAATGGTAATCTATTCAGACTCACCACTTCCCGGATGTATATCCCTATAAGTTTTTCAACTCATAATTCCTCTAAAATCACAATAAATTTAGAAGTAATTTTAAGATTATCTATAATGGAAAATATATAATTAGTTCTTTTTAATTTATTTATGATTTTAGTGAGAAATTCCATGGTGATTCTTTCGTATTTCAATGTAGGTGTGGTTAATGATTTCATCATCCCCTTACACATTTTTCTTTTATTTTTCTCATTCTAACATAAAAGGCACATGGATTTATATTTAGTTATCTTCTATTCATATTGTCCCACTAATATTTCTCTCAGATATCTAAAAACATCATTATGCTACCTATGTGAATGGAGAAGTTTGGCATATGCAAAAAATTAAAAATATCAAACTTTACTCAATATATGATGGTATGAATTTTGAAGGACCAAATATTATGATTCCTTCCCTGTAAATTTTTAACTCCTAATATTTCCTAGTTTTTATATCTTCAAAACTAATATAAATTTCCACATCATCTCATTGATCAAATTTTATCTTCTATAAAAGGTATTATTGATAAATATGTTGCGAAAGGAATGATGATTTACTTCCATTATGATTTCCATATCCATTCTTTTCAATTCTAATAATATTTGATCCTTCTCAATTATCATAATTGATACAATTACAATATTCTTTCAACTTAGAGAGTATACCAGTTTATTTTCTTTACTAGGATGATAGTGGATTTAGTATTCATACTATTCAATGGTGAAGATCAATCTCATTCAATGTGAATATATATTTTAGGCTCTTATGATTTCTGTGTATATCACTCTTATCACCATAGAGATAATGATTCAAATTTTTTAATGCAATGATCACTACTACCAACTCAAGATAATGTGTTTAATAGGTTTTCTCATGAACATTCATCTACATTGAGGCATATGTTATTACAATATAATTTTTCATATTTTAATATCCTAATCCCTTCTTAGAAGCATCACTCTGTTCTACAATGTGTTCCTCATGTATTGGTAGTGTGAGTATTGGTGCAATGATAATATTTATTTTCCACACTTTTAAGTATTCTTCACATTCACTAGTACAGTCAAACTTTTCACCCTTTTTAGTCAGCATGGTTAATGGGATTTAAAATTGGAAGAAGTTTATCCCAAATCATCAATAATTCCCATCTGTAATAAGGAAACTATGGGTCTCATTTATAAATATCAGTATGGGTCACTCCTAAATTGCCACGGTTTTATAAGGGTCCCCAGATATTCATTTTCTACTGATAACATTCACCACAAATTATACTTCCTCTATCCATTACTCACATTTACTAAAAATTACATAAAGTTTATCCCTCTACTAAATCTGTAGATCAATATTAAAATTATCACCATGTTCCTAATTTCTCTTAGAGTGTATCAAAATATCATCTATAATGACTACCACAAATTTATCGAGGTAATCTCTAAAGAAACTATTTATTAATTCCATGAATCTTTTTGGACCATTACGGAGTTTGAATGGAATCGCTATGAACTCATAGCGTCCATACCTTGTTTAAAAGGTAGTCATGTGAATATCACCCTTCCTCATATTTAACTGGTGGTTTCCCAACTGAAGGTAGAGACTACAAAAATAATGAGTCCAATATATTTGATCTAAAAAATCATATATCCATGGTAGTGGATACTTTTCTTTATCCCGATTTCATTGATCTCACGATAATCAATGAAGATGTACATTGTTTCATCTGTCTTCTTGACAAAGACGACTGATGCACCCTGTAGTGAAGCACTTTGGCATATAAAACCCCTCTCCAAATTATGTTGTATATTTATCATAAGTTCCTCCATTATAATTAATTACATTCTATAAAGAGTCTTTGATATATGTAGAGATCTTGGAATAAGATAAATTAATAACTCAAACACTCTGTCAGGAGGAAGACAAGGAAATTCTTCATGGAACACATCACTGTAGTCCCTCATAATGGGTATGTATTGAAGCATGATCCTCTCCTTTTTATAACTCATCTTATCTAGATATGAATTCTAATAAGGAAATAATATACATAATTTATATGATGATTCTAAATGAGATTCATCATCCTCTTTACAATTGTACAGAGTTAGAGAATGCATGGGGATACAAACCCTGATCTCCCTTTCTTGATAGTTGATGTTGGATTTTTATAAAGATAGAAAATCTATGCCCTATATAGAATAAATCTCCACCAAAGGGTATAAGAAAAGATTTCATATTAGGTTCAATCTAAAAGAAATTAACAATAGAGGATTTATTTACATTATATGCAATAATTTCCCCATTCATTGTTCTCATAGACAACACGACCTTATTATTTTGAGGTGGTGTTTGAATAGATCTACTAAAATTAAATGATCTGATAGAAGTTTTAGAACTAGAATCAAATATTATGTTCACTATTCCTCAATGAATAACTAGTTTACTTGTCACCGCATCACTGTTCGGCTCCACCTCAATAGTAGTGATGAGATATCCCCTTACTGAATTCAATATAGGTTGTTGTTGTTGACTTACAATAATAAACCTAGGATATGTGAATTGGATCACATAACTCCCATTTTCATTAAAGTTGAAACAAATCATTACATGATTAATTTAGAGCTAAAAACCACTTTTGTCTTCCATAATTGTGGGATTCTTTAATTACCTATGGGAAAAATTACACGGATTCCCCACTCTTCAATATTTAATGAATATCATGGTTCTTTTAGGTTTGTTCTTAGGATTCATATTCCCACAATTTTGACATGTGGTATGTTGGGTTTTATTTCCTTCATATTATTAATATCATGATCCCTCTTTATTAAAATCCATTTTTCTCTTTTTCTCCTCGATCCCATGAGGTCATAAAGATAAGTCATTCTCCATTTTAACCATAAGAGAATAGTGGAATATATCCCCATAATAGTTAATGTTTCGAATTGATAATGCTCTTAATATAAATGAATTTAATTGTATGAAGAAGTGATCAACCATACATTCAGTATTCCTGATAATGTTGGAGGCGTATCATGCAAGCCTTGTAAGGTTTTCCTCGCATGCCCAGATATACTAATATTCCTTTTACTTTAGTCTGATGAAATATATATCTATCTTAAGATAGAGGGTTATGTGAAAATAGTTAGTGAAGAGTATTTTCTATAATCCTTCCCAATCTAAGCAATAAGTGTACTCCTTCAAATTCATGTTATTGACCAGTTTCTACAAAAGGACTTACTCCCCCTTCAAAATGACAGACTACAACCACAATATTCTCTTCTTATAATCATTGAAGGATAGATTGTATCTTATCAATGGAGTTAATATACTATTTCATGATGATGGGATCAGAAGATCCAATAAATATGGGTAGCCTTTTTTATAAAAGGATCAGGCCAAAATTTTCTCTATCTTATGAGAAGGATGGAAATATACCTGATTGATTTTATTATTCATAACATGATCCAATTGAGCCAGTACTGTGATATTGTTCAGGGGTCGTGTTTGTATCAGGTTTGGCTTCTCATTAGGGCAATAATTCTAATTTCCTATCATATTTATTATTGGAACAGGTTGTCTTATTTCACTCAATTAACTAATAAAAACAAATAAAATAAAATTAGTGGTCTTAAATAATTATCTAATGATAATATGAAATAAAATATTGACAAATAATGAATATCATATAAATGAAAATGAAATCCTATCTTATGATTCCCTATTTTTTAATCATTGTTATCCATAGTGAAATAATTATCCCTATATTTCTATGTGTTACTAGTAATGATCTGCAAAAATAACAACTCCATAATCTCATACTAACTATAATAAACCTATTATTTTACACATATTATTACATGATTTTAATCAAAATTATCATAAATAGAAACCAAGGATCGAAAAGTCTAGTGTCTTTAGAAGACAAGGTATATAATGAAAAATTATGAAACTAAAATAAAGAATATTTTTAATTAACATAATAATGAGCTCATAAAATCCTTTGGTCTTCTACATCTATATAGGTTAGCTTGGGGAAGCCATAGACAAAATGGATGAGATAAAAACCCAAAAAGGAAACAAACAAGAGAATAAGTCATAGAACATGAGTTATAATGCATATAACATGATAACATAAATGGAACAAATCATGAATAAACATATAAAAGCTGAACATATAGAACATGGAATCATATGATCATAGAAATATTATAATTTCTCATCAATGTAATTCCCTACCCCTATTTCTTATAGTCAGTGGATTATTTAATTACATTGTCTTGATCACAGGAAAATAAAATCCCGAAGGACTAAAATGGTTAATAACCTTGGAAAAAAAAGATACAAACATAATATTGACATTACATCTTGAATTGAAAAACAAAATTTTATATCCTTCATAAACAACCATATTCCCTAGAAAATCCCTAAAAGTAAATCGTAATATACTACCTCACATCTTGGGGAGAAATCAAACATAAGAAAGGTCTGAGCTTGGATGCTCAGTAACAATAAAATATATAATGGAATCTATCATAAAGAATTATAATCTTTTAAGGAAAGGTACAAAACTAAAATATAATCCTTTTAAAATATTACATTTATTATAATATGTAATTAATAAATCAAATAATTCCATTTAAACATCCACATGGATATTCTACTATTGGAATAATCACATGTGAAATCAATAATTAATCTCACAATGAGTAAATTCATTATAAAGTCCCAGAAATGTGAAGGAAAATTTTTTCTCAATTTATTTGGAATATTACGAGTCTATGGCTTCTGACGAAACTTGATTCCGAGGCCCGGTGTGCTCGGAATCAATTTTCAAAGTTTAGCTCAGGTACGTTCAGTGAACAAACGAGCGGTTTTTCTATCTTTTGTACCAGTGCTCGAAATTGAAATCTGAGGGCATCGTTGAACTCACAGCACGGGTTTTCTCTTAAGAATACTTTCACCTCGACGGCAGATGATCGGGTATGAATGTTAGTTTTTGGGGTTTTACGTGGGTTAATAAAATTAAATAAGTGAACAATTAATTTTATTTTGTTAAACATGTGTCGTGTGGATAAAGCGGTTAGAAGCTCTACTTGGGAGTTGGTGGTGGGACTACAACACCCTAACCCCCCATGAGAGGTTATGGTGGTGGGGCCCACCAAGATCCAACTTCCCATGTGAGGTTGATTGTGATGGAAACCACACAAGGACTCCCATTAATGGGAGGGGAATCATAACTCTTTGACTCCCTCTCATTTATGAGGGAGAGCCTCCAGGTTTAAATCCCCCTCTTAATTGAGGAGAATGAAACCTCCTGTTTTAATGAGGAGACCACCCAAGCGTTAACCCCCTACCCCTTTTTCCTTTTTTGGTTAATTAATGGTGGGGCCCGACAGGAAATATCCTCCCTTTGGAGGATAATCTTCTGTGGGGACCACCCGGGCCAATAACCCCTTTTGACTTTCTCCCCATTTTAATGTGCCACCTGAACTGATTAATTGGGTGAATCCATTTGTCATATATCTTCCATTTATGACTTGCGATCCAACGACGAACCCTCCCACTCCTATATAAAGGAGGCTAGGGGAAGGAGTTCTGGATGGCTTCTTCAAGCAGCAGAACGCTAGCAGCGAAGCATGGCGCCCAACACATTGTGAGTTTTCCTCTTCCTCCAATGAAGAACGAAGAACGCCGACGCCACCCTTGTCTCCTTTCTTCCCGACATTGATGGAATGACCCCTGTCTTCCACGACACCTGTCTTCTGCGACTCACCATCATTTAACGCCATTTTACGAGGTAGGGGCTGTTATGTTCATGTTTTAATACCGTTCTTCATTGTTCTTCAATTCTTGAGTTTTGTTTGGCAGCATGATACCATCTTGATGAGGAAGGGCTTGGATGAAATGAACAAAGTACGACCCTTCCCCTCTCGTTTGTTGTTTGTGGACGATGGAGGTGGATTGCGAAGAATTGGATGGCGTTGGGCCGACCACGAGCGGATCGTCAGCGCATGATTTCCGGGACACCGCAAAGGCGCGACACCGTCGTCCCATGCGGAGTAGAGCCGGACCGCGGCCGGAACGAGCCACGGAGGAGGGGCCCAGGGCCGTCGCGCGAGAGCTACAGAAGCGGCGTCCGGGGCGGGCCACGACGGAGGGGCACAGCGTCGTCGCGTCATGCCGGAGCTACAAGGGTTGTGGATGGGGTGGGCTGTGGCGGCGGGGCGCGGCTCCGGTGCACCGCGCTAGTTGAACAAAGCCGCGGCGTAAGGCCACGGCAGATTCGGAGGGTCGACTGGCTGTGCTGGCCGCCGGTGCCATCAAGAGGCGGGACCCGAGGGGTCCCGTGGTTACCCAAGGGTCGGCCAACACGGCCATCCATTTCAATGAACCGGGGGGGGGTGTAACCCCCCCAATTAGCGGATAGGGCATGCCCCATTGGGCGCCGCCACCCAACCTGGTCGGCGAGCCACGTGGCCAACTGCGTTGGCCACCCGAGCTGGCCTTCCAGCGCCGGGCTGGGCCGCTAGCGCTGGGACATACCACCAGCTCCGGGCCGGGCCGTGCCCAACTGGGCCGGACCCAGACCTGGGCCAGGTTGACCCGGTTTGGGCCGACCTAGGGGGTGTTGGGCCGGGTCGGACCGGGCCCAGACCCCCTATTTTCGGACCGTTTTCGTTTAAATGGACATATCTTGAGCTACAGACCTCCGATCGATGCACTGTTAGTTGCATAGGATTCCTTGGATCAAGCCATTCATTTTTTTATATTACACCCAAGGTTTTGGAAAAGTTTGTGTATGTAGAGGTTGGTTCAAACTTGAAACCAACCGGGCCGTCAGAGCATAAACGCTTATAACATGAGCTTCGGACGTCTGATTGATGTGACATCAACTTTATTGGATTACTCTTGATGAGACGGTTCTTTTGGAATACTCTACAGAAGATTCAGATGTGGTTTGAGCATGACCGAGTTGGATTGTACCTAAAAACCTACCGGGCCCCTGGAACAGAATTGCTAATAACTCACAGATTGGGCGTCCGATTGACACTCCGTCTGTTGCGTTGAGACCCCTATGCTGAGGAGGTACCTTTAGATACTTCTTCATGGGATTTTGAAACACATGGAAGTAATGACTTGTAGATCATGGAGCAGACCCTCTTAGAGATGAGCGTACGGAGTGCAGAGACCGAGTAGGTGTAGAACTGATGACTACTTGACCGATTCGACTTGTAGTGATTCAGTTAGCCCAGTGGACGGAGTGCCCGATATTTGGTGGAAGACCCATGGTGGATGGAGCGCCTGGAAGTTGGCAGCAAGCCCATGGTACTCGATAGGAGGAGTACCTCTGTAGGCTATTAGGGAGAGTGCCTGTTATTTGGCGACAAACCTTCAGCGGACGGAGCGCCCTGTATTTGGCAGCAGACCCGCGGTACTCGACAGGAGGGGTACCTTAGCAGTCTAAGGTTAGTGAGTAGTGCCTTGGAGTTGTGACAGGGCCACTGTACTCGACAGAGTAGGAGTTTCTCCAGTAGTTGTGGTTTTGATAATTAAAATCCTACTTTGAGTTGAGTCTATGACCTTTGTGTTTACCTTATGATTAAGATGGGTTACTTGATATCTTAGATATATGTATGGGCATATACCTATGTAAAGGTTATCTGTTGAGATCTTTCTTTGTGGTTTATCCTTGTTGGTTTTAGTGAGACATTGAGGGTCTCAGGGTCCCTACTGAGTATCGTTATACTCACCCCTGCTTGGGCTATGCCCGTACCTCGTTGTGTTGGATGCAGACAACGGAAAACACTGATCATGGTTGAGGCTTAGAGAGCTGGACAGTGACTGGAGGTGGACTACACGAAGAGATGGTAACCGGAGGTGGACTTCATGGCGAGGTGATACCCGGAGGTGACAGATGGATGTGGAGAGCTGAGGTGGCCATCTGTACCTACCCTTCAGGTAGGAAATCCGGAGGACGATCCAGGAGCAACTTGATACCTTCCTGCTGCTTTGTCTTTTCCTTGTACTTTACTGTTGGGCTTGTATTTCTGGCCCCCTTTGTACTTTCAGCACACTTGTTATATTGCTTTAATTAGTGTTTTCTTCCACTTGTACTCTGGTTGTGTGTGTGTTTATGTTTTATAAAGGAAATTCCTTCCCAGATATAGGGATTTACGCCTTCGGTGCTCATCCCCAGCCCCTGGCCTATGGAAGGCGGGCTTGGGGTAGTTACGACACGGACCCCGGGGGACGGGTCATGAAAAATTCATATCAGAGGAGTTGGTTCTACAGCAGAACTTAGGACTATGATATTTTCTTTCTATGATGCAATATTTTTATGGGTACTAAGTGTGGTCTTTAGTTCAGGGAGTCCAGTGTTGGTGTGGGCGGCTGACGTATCCATACACCAGGACCCTGACTTCTGATTTCCAACTCAGTGCATGAAAACACTGATTGTGTATGTGTTTTCAAATGTTCATTTTTAAATCAGTACAAACCAGGTCAGCTCACTAGGTATAGTATTGTGATCGTGTCGCATCTGTTCTTTTAGGATGCCTCCCCATGGACGACCAGCTAGAGCCCCAAGAGTTGTACATACTGACATCCCGCTGAGTGATGAGGCCTCAGTACATGTCCCTCTTCCAGTTGAGGCAGCAGTTGTACTACCACCCGTTGGGCCACCGATGCCACCAGCCCCAGCAGCAGGCGATGCACGCCGGTTCAGTGCGCAGCATGAGTTCCAGCGTCAGAGACAACCCAGGTTCTGGGGAGAGACAGATCCAGAGGCAGCTGAGGATTGGCTAGAGGATGTGGTGACAGTCTTCAGGCTTGTAGGTACACCAGAGGACTTCATAGTGATCCTTGCTGCCATCCTCCTTCTGGAAGCAGCAGGCAGATGGTGGAGCCTAATGCTCCAAATGCCTGACGAGGTGTCACTTCTGTATTCAGACTTCGAGAGCCTGTTCCGGGTGGATTTTGTACCATCTACCCTTCGAGCGGTGCAGATACAAGAGCTACTTCATCTGGAACAGGGCATCATGAGTATAGCTCATTACTCAGTGAGGTTCATAGACCTCTCGCGATACTCTACAGATATGGTAGAGGACCCGTTCTTCAGGGCCTAGACCTTCGATCAGGGGCTCATGTGGGATATTAGAGCTCTAGTTGTTTCTCACAAAATTCCGACGCAGACGGGAGTGTTGGAGAGAGCCCTTCTAGTAGAGATTTTCCCTACTGAGCAGTCTCCAATAGTGGGGCCCACCACTAGTCGACTTGCAGCGGAGTCTTCTGCAGCTGAAATTAGATAGATGACACAGGGGTCCAAGAGGACCAGACCCACCAGTGGCCGAATGCATGACTCAGGTTCAGCTGTGCGGAGAAACCGGAGTGGAGTCAGAGCCAATCTTGCCAAGAGTGGGCAGTTTTACTCCTATGGCGGGCTTGGTCACATGGTACATGACAACCAAACCGCCGTACATACGATTAGCAGATAGATGAAGAACCTCCCAGACAGAGGTAAAGGTTCGATTGAGGCAGACCACAAGGAGCAGGAGTTAGAGGTAGAGGAGCTGTCCGTGAAGATGTAGGTGGACGATGCTTCGAGGTGTTGCCACCACCACCACCCAGAGGTCCACCCCGACCACAAAGAGTGGGTGGACAAGGTAGAGCACATCTTCAGGCAGCTGAAGCATACGACTATGGTGCTTATGAAGCAAGTGGACAGGAGAGGGAATAGTTCCAGGCATGGAGGCCTTTGTTCTTGGTGCTTCTAGTTTCCATGTTGTTGTTATTGTGTTTGCTTTGTGTCTTGTACTTGAGATGTATTAATAATAGACACTTATCGTTGTGAAGTTTACTTTCCTGTCCTTTTCGTATGGTTGATACTAAGAGGTTCCAGTTAAAACTGTTGACTTGACCCTCACTTGTGAGATTCCTACTATAGGATCACTACTGGAAACTGGAGTTTTCCCAACACTTACATACCAATGGTTTAGTATAACCGTTGGTATTTGAGATTTAGCAAGGTTTTGCCAACGGTTCTTGTCAACCGTTGGTATTTGAAGGAGATCCAAGCCTTTCCCCAACGGTTTTCAGAAACCGTTGGGAAAGGCCATCTTTTACCAACAGTTTTGTTAAACCGTTGGTAAAAGTCCTCCTGGGAAGGATGTATACCAACGGTTTTTTTAAACCGTTGGTAAAAGTCTCCTGGGAAGGATGTATACCAACGGTTTTTTTAAACCGTTGGTATAGAATTCATATCCCAACGGTTCTTTAAAACCGTTGGGAATGTTTCCCTCATAAACAGAAGCCCGGTTTCTTTCCCTTCCCGTGCGACTGCAGCCCTAAATCCCCTCTGCTGAAGCTCTCATCCCCTCTGCCGAAGCTCTCACCCAGGTGCTCTCACCCAGGTTGGAGAACTCCTTCCCCATCTTCAATTAGTCAATTTTTTAGGTGAGAACTCCAAATCTGTAAGTCATATGTTATTTTTAATGCTGTTAATCTATTTTTTATTTTCTATTTTGATTTGCCCTAAAGGACACGGCTATATCTTTATCTTATTTGTTTTCTATTTTGTGTTTTCTGTTTTCATTAAATTTATTAGTTCTACACTTCTAATCTATCATTTTGATGTTTTTCATCTACTGTTTTGGGTGTGTATGACTTGTTTTGGGTGTGTGTTTTATTTGGGTGTGTGTTGGGACATTGAATCTTGGGTGTATGACTTGTTTTGATTCAAAATGATTTATGTGTTAATATCATTTATAAATTTTCGGTTCTTAGAAATCTTGGTATTGCTAGGGGCTGTCCAGGTGGTTGTCCGAGGGGTGGGGGGATGTCCGGGGTGAGTGGGGGGGGGGGGTCCAAGGGGTGGGGGCTATCCGGGGTGAGTGGAACTGTCCGGGGTGAGTCCGGGGTGAGTGGGGGGCTGTCCGATGGGTTGGGGATGTCCGGGGTGTGTGGGGGGCTATCCGGGGTGAGTGGGGGGCTGTCCGAGGGGTGGCGGGCTGTCCGGGGTGGGTGGGGGGGCTGTCCGGGGTGAGTGGGGGGCTGTCCGGGGTGAGAAAAGGGCCACAGAGACGGCAGAACAGTCTGTAAGGGCAAACAGTGCATTTATGAAATTTATTGAAGTTCTACATCCAACACTTCCAGCAGAGTCCAGCCCGGCGATTGATGAATACATGTCGTCGATACATTCTATATATGGTGCACCAGGTGGCAGTTCCAGTGGTGGTCAGGCCGATGTCGAGCTTGAAGATGATGATGGCGAGCAGTCTGATGCGGAAGAGGAGGGAGATGAGGAGGGCGAGGAGGAGGGCGAAGGCGAGGAGGAAGGCGTTGTGGAGGGTGATAACGATGAGGAGGACGATGACGAGGGCGATGATGATGATGATGATGGAGATGGTGATGCTGATGTGGGACATATTGATCCGTTACATTTTTGACTTGAGATTTGATGTTTAATATATTCTAGTTGTTGGTTTTATCTAGACTCGTAGTATAGTATTGGAGTTGAGTTATTTTTATATATTTTCGGTTTTTATGGATGTTGTTTTCTTTTAGTGGTTGTGTGTTTGAGAATTCCCTGGACAACCCCCTCATTCTTGGACCCTGGACAACCCCCCCTCCCCCTTGGACCCCGAACACCCACCAAACACCCCCCGGACAGCCCCGCAGACAGCCCCCTGGACAGCCCCCTGGACAGCCCCCCGTACAGCCCCCAACCCTCCACCCTGGACCCCGGATAGCCCCTCCGGACATACCCCGCACAGCCCCCCCACCCTCATCCTTGGTCCCCGGACAGCCCCCCGGACACCCACCGGACAACCCCCTGAACAACCCCGGACAACCCCCTGAACAACCACCGGACAACCCCCTAAACAACCCCGGACAACCCCCTGAAGAACCCTCAAACACCCTCCGGACAGACCCCGCACAGCCCCCCCACACTCATCCTTGGTCCCCGGACAGCCCCCCGGACACCCACCAGACAGCCCCCCCGGACAGCCCCCACGGACAGCCCCCTGGACAGCCCCCAACCCTCCACCCTGGACCCCGGATATCCCCCCGGACAGCCCCCCGGACAGCCCCCCCACCCCCCCCCCCCCCTTGGACCCCGGGCAACCCCCCCACCCCCCCCCCCCCCGGACCCCGGACAACCCCCCAAACACCCCCCGGACAGCCCCCTGAACACCCCCGGACAACCCCCTGAACAACCCCCGGACAACCCCCTGAACAACCCCGGACAACCCCCTGAACAACCCCCCAAAACCCCCCAGACAGACCCCACACAGCCCCCCCCACCCTCCTCCTTGGTCCCCGGACAGCCCCCCGGACACCCACCGGACAACCCCCCCGGACAGCCCCCCGGACATCCCCTCCACCTTCCTTAATTTCATTAGCTCTGAAATGTTTCATAGCATGATCAACTAAAATCTAATCCATACTAAATATGATATAAAAATATTCTATATGAATTTCCATAAGATTTTAAGTGAAAACAAAAAGTGACATACGAAAAACCGACCAAACGCATTCGAAATGTGTTGATGCTTTGGGACAACGATCCATGGGTCATATGTGACGTGTACGAGTCATCCCCACCTCAATCCGAGGCGCGGTGTGGTCGGAACAACTCAAAGTGTATGTCTTTTGTTTCAAAAGGATATCATTTTAAGTGAAAAACATCAACTGGTATCGTTCGGCCCGTTTGGACCCCCCCTCACGCGCGTTTACGAAGCGCGCGCATCACTTAAAACACGAATATTGAGCCGTACCGCGCAAACCGCACGTCCGATTGAGGTGCCGTCTGCGCGTACACGTCACGAATAATAATTAGAATGTTCCACGGTGGTTTCAACTCAATCCGAGGCCGTCCGCTATGAATTTGACCGTTGGACGTCCGTTCTGGCCGTTTATGACACCATAACTGCGTTGTCGGTCACCGCGGGCACACGACAAGTCCGATTGACGTGCCGTCTACTCGACCACTTCAGAAATCAGTCACCCGTATTTGTCGTCTGATTTCAGGCCATTCCGACATCGTTCGGTCCGTTTGGACCCCCCTCACGCGCGTTTACGAAGCGCGCGCATCACTTAAAACACGAATATTGAGCCGTACCGCGCAAACCGCACGTCCGATTAAGGTGCCGTCTGCGCGTACACGTCACGAATAATAATTATAATGTTTCACGGTGGTTTCAGCTCAATCCGAGGTCGTACGCTATGAATTTGACCGTTGGACGCCCGTTCTGGCCGTTTATGACACAAGAACTGCGTTGTCGGTCACCGCGGGCACACGGCACGTCCGATTGACGTGCCGTCTGCTCAACCACTTCCGAAATCAGTCACCCGTATTTGTCGTCTGATTTCAGGCCATTCCGACATCGTTCGGCCCGTTTGGACCCCCCTCACGCGCGTTTACGAAGCGCGCGCATCACTTAAAACACGAATATTGAGCCGTACCGCGCAAACCGCACGTCCGATTGAGGTGCCGTCTGCGCGTACACGTCACGAATAATAATTAGAATGTTCCACGGTGGTTTCATCTCAATCCGAGGCCGTCCGCTATGAATTTGACCGTTGGACGCCCGTTCTGGCCGTTTATGACACCATAACTGCGTTGTCGGTCACCGCGGGCACACGACAAGTCCGATTGACATGCCGTCTGCTCGACCACTTCAGAAATCAGTCACCCGTATTTGTCGTCTGATTTCAGGCCATTCCGACATCGTTCGGCCCGTTTGGACCCCCCTCACGCGCGTTTACGAAGCGCGCGCATCACTTAAAACACGAATATTGAGCCGTACCGCGCAAACCGCACGTCCGATTGAGGTTCCGTCTGCGCGTACACGTCACGAATAATAATTAGAATGTTTCACGGTGGTTTCAGCTCAATCCGAGGTCGTACGCTATGAATTTGACCGTTGGACGCCCGTTCTGGCCGTTTATGACACCAGAACTGCGTTGTCGGTCACCGCGGGCACAAAGCACGTCTGATTGACGTGTCGTCTGCTCGACCACTTCAGAAATCAGTCACCCGTATTTTTCGTCTGATTTCAGGCCATTCCGACATCGTTCGGCCCGTTTGGACCCCCCTCACGCGCATTTACGAAGCGCGCACATCACTTAAAACACGAATATTGAGCCGTACCGCGCAAACCGCACGTCCGATTGAGGTTCCGTATGCGCGTACACGTCACGAAAAATAATTAGAATGTTCCACGGTGGTTTCAGATCAATCCGAGGTCGTCCGCTATGAATTTGACCGTTGGACGCCTGTTCTGGCCGTTTATGACACCAGAACTGCGTTGTCGGTCACCGCGGGCAGACGGCACGTCCGATTGACGTGCCGTCTGCTCGACCACTTCAGAAATCAGTCACCCGTATTTGTCGTCTGATTTCAGGCCATTCCGACATCGTTCGGCCCGTTTGGACCCCCCTCACGCGCGTTTACGAGGCGCGCGCATCACTTAAAACACGAATATTGAGCCGTACCGCGCAAACCGCACGTCCGATTGACGTGCCGTCTGCGCGTACACGTCACGAATAATAATTAGAATGTTCCACGGTGGTTTCAGCTCAATCCGAGGTCGTCCGCTATGAATTTGACCGTTGGACGCCCGTTCTGGCCGTTTATGACACCAGAACTGCGTTGTCGGTCACCGCGGGCACACGACACGTCCGATTGACATTCCGTCTGCTCGACCACTTCAGAAATCAGTCACCCGTATTTGTCGTCTGATTTCAGGCCATTCCGACATCGTTCGGCCCGTTTGGACCCCCCTCACGCGCGTTTACGAAGCGCGCGCATCACTTAAAACACGAATATTGAGCCGTACCGCGCAAACCACACGTCCGATTGACGTGCCGTCTACGCGTACACGTCACGAATAATAATTAGAATGTTCCACGGTGGTTTCAGCTCAATCCGAGGTCGTCCGCTATGAATTTGACCGTTGGACGCCCGTTCTGGCCGTTTATGACACCAGAACTGCGTTGTCGGTCACCGCGGGCACACGGCATGTCCGATTGACGTGCCGTCTGCTAGACCACTTCAGAAATCAGTCACCCGTATTTGTCGTCTGATTTCAGGCCATTCCGACATCGTTCGGCCCGTTGGACCCCCCTCACGCGCGTTTACGAAGCGCGCGCATCACTTAAAACACTAATATTGAGCCGTACCGCGCAAACCGCACGTCCGATTGACGTGCCGTCTGCGCGTACACGTCACGAATTATAATTAGAATGTTTCACGGTGGTTTCGGGTGAATCCTTGGTCGTCCGCTATGAATTTGACCGTTGGACACCCGTTTTGGCCGTTTATGACACCATAACTGCGTTGTCGGTCACCGCGGGCACACGGCACGTCCGATTGACGTGCCGTCTACTCGACCACTTCATAAATCACTTACCCGTATTTATCGTCTGATTTCAGGCCATTCCGACATCGTTCGGCCCGTTTGGACCCCCTCACGCGCGTTTCGAAGCACGCGCATCACTTAAAACATGAATATTGATCCGTACCGGGCAAACCGCACGTCCGATTGATGTACCGTCTGCGCGTACACGTCACGAATAATAATTAGAATGTTTCACGGTGGTTTCATCTCAATCCGGAGACGCGGTGTGGCCGACACCACTCAAAGTGTCCGTCTTTTGTTTCAAAAGGACGTCATTTTAAGTGAAAAGCATCAACTGGCTTACGGAAAACCGACCAAACGCATTCCAAATCTGTTGATAATTTATCCCAACAATCCATGGGTCATATGTGACGTGTACGAGCCAACCCGGGATGAATCCGAGTCGTGGTGTGGCCGGGATAAGTTTAAGTGGCTCTCTTTTGTTTAAAATGAACACCATTTTAAGTACATACGGAAAAACGACCAAACGGATTCGGTTTCCGTTGAAACATTAGGAGAACGATCCATGGGTCATATGTGACGTGTACGAATCAACCCCGCCACAATCGGAGACGCGGTGTGGCCGACACCACTCAAAAAGTGTCGGTCTTTTGTTTCAAAAAGACATCATTTTAAGTGAAAATCATCAAGTGACATACGAAAAACTGACCAAAGGCATTCGGACTGTGTCGACACTTTAGCACAAGGATCCATGGGTCGTATGTGACGTGTACGAGTCAATCCTGCCTCAATCCGAGGTGCGGTGTGACCGACACCGTTCTAACTGTCTATCTATTGTTTAAAATGGACAGGATACGCAAAACCGACCAAACGCAAAACCGACCAAACGCATTCTGAATCTGTTGATAATTTATCACAACGATCCATCAGTCATATGTGACATGTACGAGCCCACTCGGGCTCAATCCGAGTCGCGGTGTGGCCGGGATCAGTCTAAGTGGCTCTCTTTTGTTTAAAATGGACATCATTTTAAGTACATACAGAAAACCGACCAAACGCATTCGGTTTCCATTGAAACTTTAGGAGAACGATTCATGGGTCATATGTGAGGTGTACGAATCATCCCCGCCACAATCCGAGGCGCGGTGTGGTCAACACTGCTCTAACTGTGTCTGTTTTGTTTAAAATGGGTAGGATTATAAGTGAAAAGAACTGGCATAAGAAAAACCGACCAAACGCATTCGGTTTCCATTGAAACTTTAGGAGAACGATCCATGGGTCATATGTGACGTGTACCAATCATCCCCGTCTCAATCCGAGACGCGGTGTGGCCGACACCGCTCTAACTATGTCTCTTCTGTTTAAAATGGGCATGATTATAAGTGAAAAAGAACAACTGGCATACGCAAAACCGACCAAACGCATTCTGAATCTTTTGATCATTTATCACAACAATCCATGGGTCATATGTGACCTGTACGAGGCAACCCGGGTTCAATCTGAGTCGCGGTGTGGCCGAGATCAGTCTAAGTGGCTCTCTTTTGTTTAAAATGGACACCATTTTAAGTACATATGGAAAACCGACCAAACGCATTCGGTTTACATTGAAACTTTAGGAGAACGATCCATGAGTCATATGTGACGTGTACGAATCATCCCCGCCTCAATCCGAGCCGCGGTGTGGCCGACACCGCTCTAACTGTGTCTGTTTTGTTTAAAATGGACAGGATTATAAGTGAAAAGAACAACTGGCATACGCAAAACCGACCAAACGCATTCAGAATCTTTTGATAATTTATCACAACGATCCATGGGTCATATGTGACGTGTACGAGCCAACCCGGATCAATCCGAGTCGCGGTGTGACCGGGATCAGTCTAAATGGATCTCTTTTGTTTAAAATGTACACCATTTTAAGTACATACGGAAAACCGACCAAACGCATTCGGTTTCCATTGTAACTTTAGGAGAACGATCCATGGGTCTTATGTGACGTGTACGAATCATCCCGCCTCAATCCGACATGCGGTGCGGCTGACACCACTCAAACTGTCCGTCTTTTGTTTCAAAAGGACGTAATTTTAAGTGAAAAACATCAACTGACATACGGAAGACCGACCAAACGCATTCAGATTCTATCGATACTTTAGCACAACGATCCATGGGTCATATGTGACGTTTACAAGTCAACCCCGTCTTAATCTGAGATGTGGTGTGGCCGACACCGCTCTAACTATGTCTCTTTTGTTTAAAATGGACATGATTATAAATGAAAAGAACAACTGGCATACGCAAAACCGACCAAACGCATTCGGAATCTTTTGATAATTTATCACAATGATCCATGGGTCATATGTGACATGTATGAGGCAACCCGGGATGAATCTGAGTCGCGGTGTGGTCGGGATGAGTCTAAGTGTCACTCTTTTGTTTAAAATGGACAACATTTTAAGTACATACGGAAAACCGACCAAACACATTCGGTTTCCATTTAAACTTTAGGAGAACGATCCATGAGTCATATGTGACGTGTACGAATCAACCCTGCCTCAATTGGAGACGCGGTGTGGTCGGCACCACTCATAGTGTCCGTCTTTTGTTTCAAAAGGACGCCATTTTAAGTGAAAAAACATCAACTGGCATACGGAAAACCGACCAAACGCATTAGGATTCTGTCGATACTTTAGCACAACGATCCATGAGTCAAATGTGACATGTACGAGTTAACCCCGCCTCAATATGAGGTGCGGTGTGGCCGGTATCACTTCAGATGTATGTATTTTGTTTAAAATGGACATCATTTGAGGTAAAAATATATGGTATAGAAAAAACCGATCATATTATGAATTGAATTTCAGATTCCACGTATAATTGTCATCTAAATTTTAAATTGAATTCTATATGAATTATGTATGTTTATGAATTGTAATTTAATTATGGATTTGTATAGTTTCAGGATCCATTATATGTTAAATGTGTATGAATTTGTTCGTAATTGAATATGTATGTTTTATTTTATTACTGGTACAATAGTTGGATCGAAAATGAGGTGAAAATGAGGTGAAAATGAGGTGAAAATGAGGCCTGATGACTGGTGGTGATGGACAGGGGACAGGGGCTGTGCAAATTGCAGGGTGCTGCAATTTGCAGCATAGGGTATGCCAACGGTTTCAAACCGTTGGCATATAAGTTTTTAGCATGTCTTTTCCCAATGGTTCTAAACCGTTGGGAAAGACTTCACCAATTCCCAACGGTTTGGAACCGTTGGGAAAATGTTCCATGGTATTTGGTTTTCCCAACGGTTTGGGAGAACCGTTGGGAAAAACTATCCCAACGGTTCACCCAAACCGTTGGGGTAGGGTAACTTCTATGGGCCTATTGCAACGGTTGCCAGTAAACCGTTGGGAAAACCTTTCCCAACGGCTTACTTCCCAACGGTTATCAGAACCGTTGGGAAACCCATTCCCAACGGTTTCAGGGGCTTTCCCAACGGTTCTGAACCGTTGGGAAATAGTGTATTTCCAGTAGTGGATTCCCAGTAACCACACACTAATGCTGATAGTGTGACTCAACCCCTAGAACAAAGAGTAACGATTGGATCTCTTAGTAGTAGCGTCGAGGCCTTAGGACATCATCCATGACATGAATTTTACCATTCAAGTTAGGATTGACTATATTAGGAAAAGAATGTGGTTCATCCATGGGATGAGACCAGATTTCTCTTTTTGGCAGAGGAGAAATCTCAGTATCTCTTGAAGAACGTAGACAAAGGAGGGTGGATATGAGTTCTTACAATTGGTTAGTCTCACCCATTGTTCGTTGAGCGAATGATTTATGGTTCTCTCCAACTCAATAGACTCAGGTGTAACTTCTCTTAAAAGGACATGAACCTGAGACATCAGTGATGGCTTGAATACCTCCAGGACTAAGACTTCGAGATTGCATATACTCCTGGGGAGGGGAACATTATAAAAGATGCTCTTAGTAATAGATAGTGCTTTCAGCTGTTAGGAGTGGCGAGATAGCAGCTGCCTATGTTTCAGATATCCTTTTTGGATAGTGATGGAGTCATCATGTGTAGAACTAGATATGGTTCAGGTTCCGACGGAGAAGGTGCAGATCATCCAGGAGCGGATGAAGACTGCACAGAGCAGACAAAAGTCCTATGCAGATATGAGACGAGACCACTAAATTTTGAGGGTGACGACTATGTCTTCTTACGTGTCTCACCACGATGGGTTCTATAGAAATTTGGCCAGGGTGGCAAGTTATCTCCACGTTTCATCTGGCCTTTCCACCTCATATGCACCGGTGTGCACGAGGTCATCCACATATCTCAGCTGAGGAGATGTGTGCATGACGTATCCGTCATCATCGACCATGGAGAGCTAGACATCGATAACGAGGCGTCCTTCACAGGGTTCCTGTTTAGGTTGAGGATACACAAGAGTGGGTCCTACGAGGACGGTAAATTCCTCTTGTACACTTTTGTTGGCATCATGCGAAAATCCATGAGAGCACATGGGAGCGGGAGGCTCAGATGTGTGCTCGGTACCTCCATTAGTTTCCCTAGTTTGTGTTGTATCCTTACGAGGACGTAAAGCCTTGAAGTGGGAGTAATGTAAAGACCCGGAAATTTCAAGGAAATTTTTTTCATAATTTATTTGGAATTTTAGAAGTATGTGGCTTTTGATGGCACTTGATTCCGAGGCTCGGGGTGCCCAGAATCAATTTTCGAAGTTAAGCTCGGGTACGTTCATTGAACGAACGAGCAGGTTTTTCTATCTTTTGAAACAGTGCTCGGAATTGAAATCCGAGGGAACCGTTGAACTCGCAACCCAGGTTTTCACTTAAGAATACTTTCACCTCGATGATGGATGATCGGGTATTAAGGTTAGTTTTTGGGGTTTTACGTGGGTTATTAAAATGAAATAAGTGAACAATTTTTTTTATTTTGTTAAACATGTGTCGTGCGAATAAAGTGGTTAGAAGCTCCACTAGGGAGTTGGTGGTGGGGCCCACCGAGATCCAACCTCCCATGTGAGGTTGATTATGGTGGAAACCACACGAGGCCTCCCATTAATGGGAGGGGAATCATAACTCCTTGACTCCCTCTCATTTATGAGGGAGATACTCTAGGTTTCAATCCCCCTCTTAAATGAGGAGGATAAAACCTCCTTTTTTTAATGAGGAGACAACCCATACATTAACCACCTCCCTTTTTCCTTTTTGTGGTTAATTTATGGTGGAGCCCACCAGGAAATATCCTCCCTTTGGAGGATATTCTTCTATGGGGACCACTCGGGCCAATAACCCCCTTTTGACTTCCTCTCACTTTTAATGCGCCACCGTTGCTAATTAATTGGGTGGAGCCATCTATAAAAAATATTCCATTTATGACTTGCGAGCCAACGGTGAACCCTCCCACTCCTATATAAATGAGGCTAGGGGAAGGAGTTCTGGACGACTTCTTCAAGCGGCGGAATGCTAGCAGCGAAGCACGACGCTAGACACTTGGAGAGTTTCCTCTTCCTCCAACGAAGAACAAAGAACGTCGATGCCACCCTCAGCTCCTTTTTTCCCGACGTTGAAGGAACGACACATGTCTTCCAAGATGCCCACCTTCTGCGAATCGCCATCGTTTTAAAGCAGTTTTATGAGGTAGGGGTTGTTATGTTCAAGTTTTAATACTATTCATCATCGTTATTCAATTCTTGAGTTTCTTTTGCCCGCATGATACCATCTTGATGAGGAAGGGCTCGGACTGCACGAACATGGTCCGACCGTTCCCTTCTCATTTGTTGTTTGTCGAAAATGTAGGTGGACTGCGAAGAACCGATCGGTGTGGGGCCGACCATGAGTAGAACGTCAGCGCATGATTTCCAGGTCACCGCAAAGGCGCGACACCATCGTGTCATGCGGAGTAGAGCCAGACTGTGGCCAGAACGGGCTGCGACAGAGGGGTGTGGTGCTGTCGCGCCGTGCCGGAGCTACAGGTGCTGCGGTGGGGGAGGCGGTAGGGGGGCACGGTGGAGGGGCGCGGCACCGTCGTGCCGCACCGGAGCGACAGGGGCCGAGGCACCGTCGCGCCATGCCAGTTGAACCAAGCGATGGCCTAAGGCCACAGTGGATCCAGAGGGGTAGCCGGCTGTACCAGCCGCCGGTGCCATCAAGAGGCAGGACCCGAGGGGTCCCGCAGTTACCCAATGGCTGGGCAAAATGACCTGCCATTTCGAAGAATCAGGGGGGGGGGGGTGGGGGTGAACCCCCCCCCCCCCAACCAGTGGCTATGGCGGGCCCCACTGGGCACCGCCACCCTGCCTGGTTGGCCGACCACGCGGCCAACCGCGTGGGTCTCCTGGGCTGGGCTGCCGACAGCGTGCTAGGCCGCCAGCGACGGGCCGGACTGCACCGGCCGGGCCGTGCTGCCAGCGCCAGGCCGTACCCTACCAGGCCGGACCCGGAATCGGGTCGGGTCAACCGGGTTCTGGCCGAACCAGGGGGGTGTTAGGCCGGGTTGGACCGGGCCCAGACCCCTTATTTTCGGACCGTTTTTGTTTAAATGGAAATAACTTGAGCTACAGACATCTGATCGACGCACCATATATTTCATAGGATTCCATGGATCGATACGTTCATTTTGGAATATTACACCAAAGGTTTCGGCAAATTCTGGGTATGGCCAGGATGGTTCGAACTCCAAACCAACCGGGCCCTCGGAATGGAAATGCTTATAACTTGAGCTCCGGACGTCCGATTGATGTACCGTTGACTTTATTAGATTCTCCTGATGAGATGATTATTTTGGCATACTCTAAATAGGATTCAGATGTGGTTTGATCATGGCCTGGTTGGATTGTTCCTCAAAACCAACACGGCCCCTGGAATGGAATTTGCTAATAACTCACAGACCGGGCTTCCAATTGACGCGCCGTCTATTGCCTTGAGACCCTTATTATGAGGCAGTCCATTGAAGTACTTCTTTGTGGTATTTCGAGACAAATTGAAGTAACGACTAGTAGCTCATGGAGCGGACCCTCCCGGAGAGGAGCGTACGGAGTGCGGAGACTAAGTAGCTGTAGACCTGACGACTGCTTGACCGATTCGACTCGCAGTGATTCAGTTCGCCAAGTGGACGGAGCGCCCGGTATTTGGCGGCAGACCCATGGCAGACGGAGTTCCTGGAAGTTGGCAGCAGACCCGCGGTACTCGACAAGAGGAGTACCTCTGTAGGCTATTAGGGAGAGCACCCGATATTTGGAGGTAGACCCTCAATGGACGGAGCACCCAGTAGTTGGCAGCAGACCCGCGGTACTCAATAGGAGGAGTACTTCAGCAGTCTAAGGTTAGTGAGTAGCGCCTCGGAGTCATGACAGGGCCACTGTACTCGACAGAGGAGGAGATTCTCTAGCAGTTGTGGTTTTGATAATAAAAATCCTGGTTTGAGCTGAGTCTATGACCTTTGTGTTTACCTCATGATTGAGCTGGGTTACTTGATAACTTAGGTATTTGTATGGGAATATACCAAATTTAAGGTTATCTGTTGAGATATTTCTTTGTGGTTTATCATTTTTGGTTTTAGTTAGACATTGAGGGTCTCAGGGTCCCTACTGAGTTTCGTTATACTCACCCCTTCTCAGGCTATGCCCACACCTCATTATGTTGGATGTAGACGACTGACAACACATATCGTCGTTGAGGCTTGTAGAGCTAGAGAGTTCTCGAAGGTGGACTTCATGACGAGACGGTAACCGGAGGTGGACTTCATGATGAGACGATACCCGAAGTTGACAGACGGATGTGGAGAGCTGAGGTGGCCATCTGTACCTACCCTTCAGGTAGGAACTCCGGAGGACGATCCAGGAGCATATTGACACTTTCTTGATGTTTTGTCTTTTCCTTGTACTGTACTGTTGGGCTTGTATTTCCGGCCCCCTTTGTACTTTCAACACACTTGTTATATTGCTTTACACAGTGTCAGCTTCTGCTTGTACTCTAGTTGTGTGTGTGTTTACATTTTATAAAGGCAATTCCTTCCTAATTATAGGGATTTACGCCTTTGGTGATACTCTCCAGCCCCTGGCCTATGGAAGGCGGGCTTGGGGTAGTTACGACATGGGCCTCAGGGGACGGTTCATGACATTCATAATGTCTGACATAATTACCATAGCAGCAAGTCCTTATGCTAATACCATTACCATACCATCAAGGCCTTGTGCCAAGACACTAGTTTGTCTCATGATACATACGGATGCATCAAGAGGCTATAGCGGGCTCTTCCCATAACTTAAAAATTCTAATGTATTCCTCATATGAAAAGGGTAAAACATAACATAAACATTCATATTAAAACTAGCATACAAAATGTTAATACTTTAACCATAAACTATGAATAATATAAAAATACCTCATCCATAGTGAGACATATCATAAATCCTTCAATATAATATGGATGGTTGTATCAAAAATAATTTAACCTTAATCAAGCATAAAATACAACTGAGGATATTTACATAGATGGAAATAATCTAAAAAATCCATTAAAAGTATTTTGGAGACATATCCATTTATACTCTAAATTTATTTAAGAGACTCACAATTATGAAATAAATAATTTCGTTTGAAAATAAACTTGTAATATTGTATAAGAATATTGAAATGTCAAGGTGTCATAATGGTGAACGAAATCTATTTTCATTGTATAAGTTAAAAAACATTCATTCCTTAATTTTTCAAAAAGATCATCAAGTACATAGTTTTGAAAGCGATGTAAATTTTCCATTGAAAATGTTTTATTAAAAGTCATACATGGGTAAAAAAATTATTAAACAAATTTAGATTCTATTTTGAAATACATTTTATGAAATATGGATGTTGATGATAAGGGTTTCCTAGTAGATAATTTTGTATAAGCAATCTCAGATAAAAAAGAGATGGTGAAATTAACCATTCCCTTTTACTTTCCTTTAGTTGAGGGTGAGCTAGAATCATGTATAATGGTTATAAAATGTTATTAAATTATAATAGGACTATATCCATATTTATAACATCATATATGATCCACTTATATCACTTTGGTAATGATATTTTTGCATTATCGTTGTTTGAGGTGTTAAATGGTTTGTTTTCTCATTCCTGTTTTCTCATGTATGTCATGTTTGTTATGTATAGGATATATTTTATTTAAATATTGAATGAAATTAATTTCATACTAATTATTTTTTAATTATCATATAAATCTTATAATCATTCTTGAATGGTTAATGTAGAGAATGGATCTAACTATTTTGTGTAGATGGTAGGTCATACGTACACACAAGCAATAGAATCATCCACCTAATGGTTAAATGGTATGGAATTGGATTGCATATTAATTATGTTGGATAATTATAATGTTATATCAATTATTTATATTTGTTATACTCATCATTATTCCCATCCAAACAAAGTATTGTGGAATAAAAAATTACACCACAGTGTGGAGACGACATGTCGTACATGCACACACATGGTTATATTGTTATTCATATGATAGATAAAATGAGGAATGTAGTTTTTCCATAATTATAATAACATCTCAGTATATGTATGATACTGTAGTTATTATTTTGATATGGAAAAAACATAGAAATAGGAATTATAAGAAGAAAATAACATTGAAATAGGTGATAAAAAATTACCTTTTTTGGGTGTCTCATTTTGGTTTGCATAGAAGGACACATTAGGATGGCATTATAACCAATGTGTGGCCTCTAGGATGATTTTAGGAAGGTTGGGAGAAGAAGTGGGTAGGGTTTTTCCAAGACAAAGGGATTTGGAGGTGTGAATTAAATAGAAGGATGCATTCCCCTTTATAAGAGAGGTGATTGGAACTTTTGAATTTAGTGATATGCCTTGTTTTTTGGGAATATCAGATCAAAGGTGCATTAGGATATATGATATTGGAATTCGGGGAGAAATGGTAAGTTGATTAGAAATGTTTTCCTTGGATTTATGGGATATGGCTCATGTGTGTGTGAGAATGGTTGTATAATCAGGTGATAATAGAGAATTTACCCATTTTGGTTCAGATTACACTATGTAGGGTGATGCATAAAAACATATGATAGGTTTACATGAGGATCACTCTACCATTATGATGAAGGTGGTGGTTGAAATGCATTTTCAAGGAAATGACATAATGTTTTGAGGTTGGGGAATGCTCATCAGGAGTGGTGCTTGTTTGGATTATGGATGGGTTGAAATGGATATGTTGAGTTAATTTTGGTTTTTAGAGACATTCTGTGAACCCGAGAAGTGTAACTTTTTTTTGTGTAACACCATAGTCATTATTAGCTGCATGGCCTATGGGACTTTAATAGGTTGAAGAATTATTACACATTCAGTGCAATCAAGATTCATATGTGTCCTTTTAGCTTTGGTTGTTTATCAAGATGAAATGTGATCATTGAGACTCCTAGGATCTTGTATGTTCAAGGATTTGATGAATATTTGAGAGGACCCTAGGTTATATGTTGACATAAATAATGGATCAGATTACTGGGGTATGTTCAATCTAGGTTTAGTCCAGGAATTAACTGTTAGGGATTGTGGGGGATGAATGATCATGGATCAGGAGGATCAACTCATGTGAAATTATGGGATACATGTAGGATGCTTCTTAGGGATCATCATAAGGAAATAAATAGGGTTATAAGTGTACTAATGGATACTAGAGTTTGTGACCCTAATTGTGGGTGTATTTAAAATCTATTGAGGTGACGTTCTATGTAAAATGAGAATAGGTGTTCATTGATATTTTGTATTAGCAGTCAAATGTTAGTTGTTTAGTTATGTTTAGTTATTTTATTACAGAATGGATGGAGTGTGATCCATTTATATCTAGTGTTTTGGTTTGGTCGATTGATAATAAGGATACTCAAATTTTGGTTTGTATAAAATCATTCGTGAATTTATGGCCCTTATATTGGAAGGGCCATCGGTGCAGTAATATTGATCGATGAATGGTAGAGATAGAATCATAATTATAGTAATTGGGAAGATCATATTTTATCTAGTCCCACAGTGACCACCATAATTGGGATTTGGATGTGGAATCAGATAGATTATATGTGTCCAACAATGCCTCTAGAGGGAGCTAATGTGATCCGAGAGTGACTCAGATTAGAGATGGTGCTCATGTGGAGAGTATGTGGAATGGTGTGAGTTATTGAGAAACTAGACAAGGAATTAAAATGAGTGTTGGGTGAAAACAATCATGTGGGTGCTTGGATGACTCTTTAATGTATCCATTAATTAAGTAATTATGATCATATGATGTGATGTGGGGTTAAATCAGTTTTTAAGACTGATCATTATTTGGAGAATTCAGTCAGAGGATAACTAGATATAATTTTTTCATGCAAACAAATATGGTGAGGTGGAGACCAAATCAGAATTTTTTTCATGTTTCATTTCCTTTAGGATTTTTTTATGGAATTTTTTGAAATATTCTCAACATATCATATTATGACGATTTTGTTTATAATGTGATAAATATTTGATAATGTTTTTGAGAATGATTTCCTCATAAATTTCTAGAGGTGGTGAAATACGTTTTTCCATAACTATGTTAGGGTAAAATTACACAGTTCATACTATTATATGTTGTGCTTAAATTTTACTAGAATCATGAAAAAAACTAATGATCCAAGATTATGTTATACACTTTTGTAAAAATGAGAGAAGTTCCCTAATGTCATCGAACATAAATCACCATATGGAGAAGGATAGATAGTGATCACCAGATTGGTATAAGAGGATGAAAATATATTAGAATTTTGATGTAGGAGTTTCAAAATGTTACTTAATTGACAAAGCACAATGTTTCTAGATGTAAATTAAAATTTATTACCGTATAGATATCCACAAGAAATATGAAGAGTGAAAGAAGTATAAAGGGGAAGAAGTTAAATTTTTGAGAATATGATGTTCAAGTGTTTGTTCAAAGTTGAAGCTGCAACACTAGAAAAATCATATACATTATACTGGATACAAGAGAAATTATTTTTTAATAGTATTATTTAAAATTTGAAATAATGTTATCACACATAAATGGATCAAGTGTGTCAAATAGATTCAGATGGAGTTTCTAATATGAATCATATATGATTACTAGAATGATAGTTTCTATAATGGTTATCTTGAACAGATTATTTAAAAAAATGTGTGAATTTTTAATTCATGAAGTGTGATGAGTTATGAAGGCATTGATTTGAGTCCACTGTATGAGGAACCATCAGAGTGAGAAGGCTATGTAAAGGTAAGCCATAAATTACATGACCTACATATGGTGGATAGTTTTTAAAATCTATTGATCATAGGAATTAAAAGAATCTTTTAAGAAGCGAAATAGAAAGAAATAGATCCATAATATTGATGAACATCAGAAAAACAATTGCAATTTCATCAATTGAATGATTCTATAATGTTACAATGGTCAATTGTTTTTGGAAAATGAATTTATATCTGAGAAAGGATGACCATACAATGTCACTCAAGAGAATAAAATAGTGGAGAAGTATATAATTTGTATTTTATAGAGGATTTCATAAATACTTCCTCAAAAAAATTAATTTGGAAGATTTTTTAGGATATTTAGATAAACATGGTATATCTCCAAAACATGATGATGTGATGGTGAGAATTCAATGTTCACTTATCTAAATAATATATGGATATTTTAATATATTCCATAATAATAACATTATGAATTATTAAATAAGGTTGGTTTTTTGGGGTTTTTTTATAAATCTTCATAAATATTCTATATGTGTTGATAAGTTTCCAGAGAAAGTATTATGAGTGGGATGTTTGAAATTGAAAATTGAGTTGAATGGTAAATATAATTTGGGTTCCAACCATTTCTCTTTTGAGTGTACATATAAATAGTGGATTCCGGTACAGTAATGGTTGTATCATTTTTTAGACATGATAGAAGAGATCTGGATCACTATATAAGTATTACCAACTAGATAAATTGGATAGAAAGGAGAAGATAAGAGATATTATAATTGTTTGAGTTTCCTCACTAAGGAATATATTGGTTTAAGAAGAAGAAAAATATTCTACAAGACATAGGTGTCTCAATAGTATTTACATGAAAAAAATTATTGGTCAATGAAATTATACAGAGAACCTATAAAAAGCTCTATATTATGTACATTAGATAGATAACTGATCAAAGGTGCAGAGTTGTGAAGAAAAGTAGTTTCATTCACAAAAAATATCCTAGATTAGAGGCATAGTATGGGGGACGCATTGAATAATGTACACTAGTTGGCGGCTGGGTGCACTTTATGGACTCTTCCTAAAAGGATAAAGATGGAATTTTTTTTAATGATATTATTGGGTCGTTTTTTTATAAAGATTCATATTCTTGAGTTGGGTCCTTTTGATAAGAAATATATTTTATCTAATTAAGTTCAATATAATCTTTCGTACCCACAGATAGAATGAGTCTAATGGTAGTTGGATTAAGTTGTGCTCACATTTTTTAAAATTGGAATTCCATGGACCAACAAGAGTTTCCATGGAAAGGATGTTGGTTCTCACATAGAGGCAACACCATATAAATATTGTATTCCTTGTTTATACTTTCTTATCATTCCCTTCATGTGTAATTTTCTATAAATTTTATAGGGATAAAAAAACTATTAACTTAGATGGGGTAAATATAAGTGAATTCAAATTGTAAAGGAACACCACTAATTCACCCCCCATGGTACTCTATATCCTAAAGAACATCAAATGTTATCAAATATAGTGATACCATATTTTATTTTTATCATGGGGAAAAAATAGATGATGTATTCATACTTTTGATGAAAAAATCACAATTATAAAAATAGAATTTTCAAATATCTTCTATATCTTGGGATGGAGTTAATTTCTGTAGCCAAATTTTGGTTTGCACTAATTGAGAAATATGATATTATCTTCCAAATATAATTTTTTAATTAATAAAATAAACAATGAATAAAAACTGGGATCCAATAAAGGAAAATGTCCAGGAAATAGAGAATAAAGTCACATAATCATTAAAAACATGGCTAAGGTTATCACAGTCTCTTAACTAGTATAATACCAAGTAGAGTACTTTATTCTTTATATTAGGCTCTTCATGGATTATATATTCAAATTGAGTGTATAATTATTCTCATTTATGTATATACTCATATGAATTTATCTTCTTCCCATTGAATCCCCCTTCAAAAAATAAGATCATGTTGATTGATCTAGTCCCACTGGGCCATTTAGAATATCAATTTTAATGAATATTTCTAATATTTTTTCATGTACCCATTTTTTGCAATGATTTTGATAGTTTTTTTATATATTTAGTCATTGGGGTGATGTATTATCTCTATCTACTACTTCTTCTCACCATATTTCTTTCATGCCTCTCCATCATTCCATTTTTCCTTCATGGATCCACTATTTTTCATCAACATTCCACTATTTGACCAGATCTCATTTTATATTTATTGTCTTGAGTCCTTGAGTTTAATTATATTCCCTTATCCTTTCTATCTCATCATGTTTATATCAGCTTAGGTGGCTGGGAATAATCATTCCATCCTTTGGTTCACATCCCTTTAACCACAATGTAGCCTCCTACATCACCACTAAATAAACATGGTTAAAACATGAATGTATCATTAAGGGAAATATAAAAGTGAATTAATCTAAATTACATATCTATAAGATAAATTTAAACAATATCATAATATATTATGATTAAACTATTGATGAGTAATTCTTCCAATTTAATGAACTTGTTAGTGACAATAGAGGATTCTAATATATTTTTTTGGAAAATTCTAAAATTATAATGAAACATTTGAGAAGAATTGTTAACATGTTTGATTTTAAAAACAATTCTTTGGAATATAACGTTTATTTTTTTATTGTTATACAACATGATCTTGTTTTTAAATAAAATATAATAAAATATCTACAATTCCAGAGTAATATCATAGATCAAAAGGATTTTGAATCTATGGTAAAGATGTAAATCCAGGATGTTGAGATTATTGACCTCAGTGATTTAGAATATTAATAAGGTGATGAAATAAATGATAAAAACTTTTCTCTAATGTAAAATAGTTACTAAATAGGTATAGGAATTTGTGGAGGCAAACTCCCACATAAACATTTTTATTGTGGATGAATTGGATACTTTTCTATGAATTATCCTAAGAATAATTTTGGATAATATTAAGATGATTATAAATAATATCCTTAGTGGAATTAGTAGAGAAAAACTCATCAAGAAGATAATAAGTGTAAATAAAATAATAAAATTTCTATAATAATAGAAGAATTATGTTGATTTAGAATGTTTAGTATGTATCTATTTAAATTTTTTCTTTAGAATCTAAAAAACTAGAGAAGTTTATAACATTATTTTAAAAGGTTGAAAGAAAAGAAGATTCCTCAAACAATGAATATGAATATGGTGAAGAAAACATTAGATAGTATTATATGAGATTATAACTTGTGGTATATCACGAACAAAACAAAAAAATAAAGAAATAAATTATAATGATTAATAAATAAGGTGTGAAAATGAATGTGGGAATCGAATATCTTCCTAAAAATAAGGATGTGTAAAATTAATAACCTCAAACTGGGTGTTTTATAGTAATAATATAGGGTATATGATTATTTTATGAAACTCATTGATATAGAAGATAAGGTTTTTTAAACTCAATCTATATTTCTTAAGGTTGAATGTACTTTAATGAATATGAGTATGAATTTTAATATGGCTTTAGGGGAAAAGGATTAAATTTCTTGAACTACCGGGAAAACTCTTCTAAATAATTAGTTGATATCATTACACACAAAACAAAAATGTTCGTTGGATTCTTCCATCTATCTAGGTTTTACAATAAACGTAGGGAAATATGGTATTGATGAATGATTAGGGAAAAATCACATGAACAATATCTGAAAATAACATATATAATAAATATGCTCCACGCTAGGGGAAAAAGAATACATAAATATGTTATGAAGATCTATAATCAAAATATTGAGGAAAATAATATCTGTTCATAAGATCAAGATTTTGAGGGTTTTTTTTGGTGCGGTGGAAATTATGGGAAAAAATATAACTATTACTACAAAAATACTCTCCTTGATAATATGAATTAACTATGGGAGGACAATTGTATAAGAAAAATGAGTAACTTTCATATGATACAGTAAGAAATAAATGATAAATTATTAGATACTAGAGATTTTGAAATGTATAAACAATTTTATTTTCAAGAGGATGTTTTTGGAATATCAGAAAAACTAGGTCACTTTTTAATGAATATATAAAAACACTTCTAGGACAACATTCATATACTAGGAAATAAAGGGAATCTTGAAAGAAGAAACTTGAGGAAAGGGATTTTTCCTATTGAGACGAATCTAAAATATAGCAAAAAGAAATAACCATAGATTATTTTATGTTTTTATTCACATTTTACATGTGATATGAATATCATTGAAGATATTGATAATGTTAATGGGGAATAGAGACTTTTAGAAATGATATTTCAATAAAAATAATAGGAATAAGTATTGTAGATATTGAAACTGGGAAACTAAAATCATGGGAATTTTTGAATGTTGATGGGGTCAAAAAAAGAAAACAAAGTGTTACACAAAAGTTTTCTGATGTTAAAGAATAATCATATTTAATGATTTGTGTATCATCAAAATCATGAAAGATGGTAAAATTTTTACTAAGGGTTAATGAACCATAGTAAATAATTCCTAAATTCGAGATCTTTATAACTTATGTTACTTATGTGATAAGGGTGAAAATAATTTTCCACATCAAAGAACTGGAATCATAGGAAGTAGTTTATTTGCACACATTCTATGGAAGATATTTTTTTTAAACAATTACCACAAAAAAAGTGGAAATATGAAGTTGTTATTATAAACTTTTAAAATGGGATGATGGTTAGTAACTTACATAAAAAGGTTGAAATCTAATCCCTAAGACCTGTTGATACCGTTCACTCTAATCATTAGTGGCCAAGGAGACACCAATTAACAAAAGGTGGTTCATTTATTTTGTTACATTCATTGGTGATTTCACTCAAATGACCAATATAGTTCTCATGAAACATAAATTAAAGGAACTATATATTTCTAGATATTTTATTATATATATTTGAAAGATATATGGATGTTTATATACTAAAATTGAGAAATGAACACAGAAAGGAGTACACAAGAAATTCTTTTGGATCATATCTGAAGATATTTGGAATCAAATACAAATAAAGTGATTCTTACGCTCCATAAAAAAATGGAGTGGATGAAATAAAAAACAAAAGATTAATGGAAATTGGAAGATATTCATTGGATGAATTTATACATTCTATGCTTTTTAGATATATGATTTTGTATATATTTTCATGTACAAAATATAGGTTTGTTGTTACAAATATCTATAATTAATTCCTATGAGATGTAAAATAATAAAAATACTTTAGTGAAATACATAATGTTTTTTGGGAGTCCATTATTAATAAATATTAAAAATATGGATCTTGGAAAACATGACGAAAAAAATGTGTAAGGAATTTTCATGGGATATTTATCCAATGAAATAAAGTGTAAATTTTGTAATAAATTTCAACAAACGTTAGTGGATTCTTATGATGTTACGGTAATTAAAAATAAATGATCCTCAATAATTATATTTGAAAATTTTATAGAACATGTATTGAAGACATCCAATGATGGTAATGAAAGGTAATATTAATACAATTCAAATATTTTACAATATGATTTATATGATTCATTTTATGTCGAAATTGTTACTGGAAGAATATCTCTATAAATTTTTACTTTATTGAAAAATGTTTAATCTCACAACATCATTTGAAATTAAAAATATTTTGTTCAGATCAATAGTATGTTGAGGTAGTAGAATTTGAAACCATATATCTCACATATAGAACCAAAATTAGTATCATATATTTGTAACAAAATAAATGGGTACATGTAATGAATGAAGATTTTGATCAAAGGGAAAAATGACACCTGTGAACATCTTCCATAACCATTTTGAATGAATATTATAGAAAAAAATTGGGTATTTATAAATAAGATGAAATAATATGGTGAAATTTATTGAATAAATGTAGGACTTATTTTCAAAGGTTACTCCTAGTTTGAAGGTGTCGATTCTAAAGAAACATTTCCCCCATTTAATGACTTCAAACTATAAGAATGTTCTTCTTTGTTTCTTTACATAATTTTTACAAATGTTATTACAGGGATTCTAAGACATATTTCATAAATAGATAAATTTAATAAGATGTTTGTATTAATAAACCTGGTGTTTTATTACTTAATAATGATGTAAACATAATATGTAATTTTTATAAATATATTTAAGGGTCGAAATAAGATCCACATTATTTTTACTCAAAACAAGTCATTTTCATGAATTAGTTGAACTTTTATGATGGTAAAGCTGATACAAACTTATACATGAAAAAGAAGAAATTATGTACCCTATCTGACATTTTTTATGTGGATGAAATAATTTTTTTAGGTTACATGGATAGCGATTGTAATGATTTTATTGACAAAGTTAATTAAATAATTGAGATGTCAATGATATGATAGATAACATTCCTTATGGGATTACAAGTTTAAAATAAGGAAATATGTATATTTTTATCATAATAAAAGTATGATAGGGAGTGGATATAAAAATTTGGCATAGTGAATTCCAAGGTAGTTTCTACTCTCATTTCTGTGGTTGTAAAGTTGATTAACGATGATCCTATGAAAATTGTGAGTCATAAATTCTTCTGAATGTTGATAAGTATAATTTTATATCTTACAAATTCCATTCCATAGATATTTTATATCATTGAAATATTTTTTAGATATTAGATTAGTCTTAATGAATCACACATGATATTAATAAAATGAATACCCGTGTATGTTAGTGGAACATATTCTTATGGCAAGTTTTATAAATGAATTCCTGACATGAAATTTATTAGATACCCTAATGATGATTTTGATGAATACTATAATGAAATAAAGTTATAATTAGGAGAAAATTATTTGTTTGGATAATGTTTTGTGTGATGGTATAGTAAGGAAAACGTTTTATTACTTTGATTAAGGATGATGAAAAGTATATTTTAACTACCCCTAAGTTTACAAAAATGATATGGGTGAATGTTCAACTGGAATATTTAAGAATGAATGTTACAAAACCATTGATGATTTATTATGATTATCATAGGTCCATTTATATTTTTAAAACATTGTATAACATTCAAAATCAAGTCACCTTCATATTTTGTATCGTTTCATAACATAAGAGGTTGTTAGTGGAGATGTTATGCTTCAGTAAATTTTAAAAACGTACCAAAATGATTATGTTTTCACTAAAGATATTCTAAGGAAAATAATTGAGGTATTGGGGATATAACTATCTGTTTATCCTACATCAATGAAATCCAAAATATCATAATTATGTTCCCCTACTATTCAATGGATTATGATTTCATATAGGGAGAGTAAGTACAGCTTTGTAAGAAGTTTTATCATTCTTTATTTTTTGTTTATGATGTTGTGATTGTCATCAAAATGGAGATAGAAAAAATTATGCGGTGATTGTCTTATCATGAGATCAAATTTCAAGGTAACCAAGGGATGGGATTATTTAAAAATTCTACTTTATCCAATAGTGTTGTGTTATGAAATTCTCTATTCAAAAGGTTGTGGTTTCATAAAATGTTAAAAGTTTTTTCAAGTGTTTAGAGAAAATCAAAAGGTATAGATTTAAGAATGATTTGGGGTGTCTTTATAACATGTTCACTATTTTTTTCAATGTATCATGTTATGAATGTTTTCATTTAAAAAGTGAGAAAGAGTTGAAAAATTTGTAGAGAATTATTTCCATGGGATATTTTGGAGGATGTGAGGAATACTTTCCCTAAAATATGTTAGGAAAACCTTCCTTACGTCAGATGATGCGATTTGTTTCTTTAATGATCTTATCATTATGAAGAAAACAGGTGATCCAAGATTAAGTTATACAGTTTTGTACAGAGAGATAAAATTTCGACATTATTAATGGATAATGATCAATGTAAAAAACTTCATCATATACAGGTAACTATATAGATTTAAGCGAATGAAGATGCATTAGAATATCAAAATATAAATTTCAAAATGTTATTTAATAGAAAAAAGAAAAATGTTATATGAAAAACCACAATGATAGTTACATGATGGATACTAATAAGAAGTATTAAAAGTGAGATAATTCAAATGGGAAATAGGTTTATTTTTGTAAGATTATAATGTTCAAGAGGATTGACAATGTTGAATATGAAACACTGTATGGATCATGGAAAAATCTACTTGAAAGATAAGAAATTATTATTTTGTGATTTTTTTAGAAGTTGCAATAAAATTTTCACACATCAATGACTCCAGTTCAAAAAATAGGGAGAGATGGATGTTCCATTTCAAATTATCTTATTTTACTAGATATAATTTTTATGTCATGGTCAGCTAAGGGGATTATTTTAGAATCTATATAAACATTGAAGTTGTGAAGTTTGTTGAGTTACCGGTTTAATTCTATAAAATGATGAACCATCCAGTTGAGAAAGATTCGTAAAGGTAAATCATGATTTACATAACCTATGTAATGTTATGGTGGATATCATGTTGAAGTTATCGGTTTTGGGAAATATTAATATGGGAAGGGAATTGTAATGGGTTGAAAAGAATACAGTAAATGAATGTAAATTCGACGAACAATTACAATTCCATCAAGAAGATGATTCCATCAAGTTTCACCTCGATCAGTTTTGAGAACGTATAAAGTCTGATAGAATAAAGGATGACCGTATAGGGTTATTCAAGAAAATAAAATAGTGTAGGAGTGGATAATTATCCCCTAATGGATGATTTCAAAAATATTTCACCAGAAAATCCCCCATTAGATTACTTTTAAATAAGATTTACCTAAATAAGGAAAATCCCAAAACATCATGATGTTATGATAAGTATTATATTTTTACTTCTCTAGATTATATAAGGATGTTTTTAGAAGTTACTTAATTCTATGTTTATGGAATATTACATAAGGATGGTTCATTGGAATTTTTAATAATAATCATGAATATTCTAGAATTTTGTAGTAGTGTTCAGTAAAATTAAAATGAGTAAGACATTTGAATGGTTCGTATCATGGTTGAGATGTGATAAATAAGAGCACAATTTTGTATAAACATTTCTAGATAGACAAGTTATCCCTAAAAAAGTATATAAGATAATTTAAAGTAGTGTATATACCCCTTCCAATTTATCTCTTGGTTGATGAAAAATAAGAATAATCTACTCAACATAGGTTTAGTTATCATATTTATGGGACATAAGCTTACTAATCAATGAAATTGGGTATAAAACTGATCATGGTAACAATATTTTGTTCATTGAAAGAAGAACTGGTAAGAGGTGCAATGTTGTGAAGTAGTGCAGTCTTTTTACCAAAAAGAACATAAATTAGAGGAACGTTATGTAAGTAACACCTGATATAGTATATCATATAAATTAAGGGAACATAAGATGTACTATTACTAGGAGAATAAAATTAGATACTCATTTTATTGATCATATTGATTAGACTTTTTTTACAGTGTTTCATGTTCTTGTGTTGGATCAGTTTTAGAAAAAAAATTTTTTAACTGATGGGAGTCAGTATGATAATTCTAATTGAAAAATATAGAGTGTAATTGGAGTTGATTGAAGTTGTATTCACTTGTTTTAATAGTGAAATTACATAGACTAATGGGAGTTTCCACGACAAGGATGTAGGTTCTATAATGAGACTGAACCTTGTAAATCATGTGTGCCTTGTTTTACATTCTTATCATTGCAAGAATGTGATATTGTATTATAATTTTGATGAGGATAATTAATATAAATAGTTTTAGGTTTCATTCCAAGTGAATTTATATTTTCAAATACCACCACTGATGTTGACCCCCCCCCTCTTAGTGTTTCTCATGATCCTAAGGGAATTTCAATTTTATCTTCTGGGGTAGATGATGTTTTCAGTATTGGGGATGATATTGAGATTTTGAGTGTTTTAAAATCCCTATTATATGTTTTTGTGCGTGGTCTAAGTCCAATTAGATGTCTCAGATTCTCAGGAGGATGTTAGAGGCGTTCGACCTTGTGTAGGGTGGAAAATCTTGGTCTAGATATCTCATCACACTATGATTCATGAGTTTAACACAATAAATGACCTTTACATAAGACATGTGACAATTTTGAATAGTATATTAATTATGAAACCCATATATAACACCGCTATGTGGAGACATACATTGGAGTTGTAGGTATCCTTAAATTTTAACCTGAGTTTTTTTAAGGATAAAGGAGTTCATGTTTTGACCCCTTCAGTTTCAATGTGAAGGGATCCAAAAAGTGTGAATCATGATGTGTAGCACGAAGGTTATTTCATGTGGGAGGTCACATCATAAGCGAGGGAAGAGGTAAAATCTTGAGAACATAGGATTCTCCTTTGGAACACATGTTAATCTAAGACCCATATGAGTCCTTCCAAGATGTATTTATGTAGGGACTCGATCCATATTCCTATTAATGGTTGCACTGTGACACTTATGATCATGATACTATATAGGTGTTGTAATATGTTTTCACCATAGTCTGATCCATCATTTTAGGGTCACCCCCCTTCATAATTTAGTTGATTAGAGGCATCCGTCGAAGTCCAATGGGGTGGAATTTTCCCATATCCTTCAACATTTGATTCCCATTGGAATATATTTTTACATGATTTTGTGGAAATTAACAGTTTGATATTCCCTCTAATTATCTCTATTCTTCCCTCATATTTTCACTAAATTCAATTCATCATGGCTAGGTATTTATTTACAATTTGACTAAATCATCAGGAAATCATCTAGTAATAATGGGGATTTTGTGTCTAGTGGATGGATGATGTACCCAAAATATGAATATGTGATGCTGGGTGAGGATTAAGTGTTGTATCATTTAACAATGATTGGGAGATGAGGAAATATTGGATGACTCATGTCTGATCTTGTCCAATGATGTGCAGAACTTGATGATTTATTATGTTCGAGTATAAATTAGGTGGTCCCTAAACATATCCATTTTTTCTGTATTTATTATTCATCATGTGGACATGGTCGCTCCACTTCTATGATATTGACATTAAATATAAAATGAGGTGTTTACTTTATACTCCTGGGAGTATAATAGTAGTGTTTTTGGCACTAATGGTCCCTTAAACACTTGCATGATGCCTTAGTCACCTATGGTTGCTGGCTTGAAAAAATAAGTGAATTATATATCTCATGGTCCTAGATTGGTATACATTAAATGAAATCAATTTACCATAGTAGACATGTGGATATGTATCCTTTGATTCTCCATGTTTCGGATTAGGTGATCTTCCAATGATTATGTGAAACGTAGTCTCCTAGTGATAATGTCAACAAGTTGGAGAAGAAGATGGATGATGTTATGAAAGACCCTTGATGGTTCCCTAGGCTTGAGATGATATTTAAATATCCATGGTTGGTTTCTTAAGGATTATTGTTTTGGAATGATATTGTTAGTCTTAGTGGTTATGGGTGATATTGTCGTACATCTCATGCTTGATGTGGACCAACCTCTTGAGGATTGGTTAGAGGCCTAGAATTTTCCATTAGTAGGATAGGTTATATGAGAATTGGTGAGGTATAATCAGTGGGGTTCCACTAAGTGATGGGTTTAGATATCTCATAAGGGATATGTCATTCAAGACCCATGTGAGGGACATTGGATTGATTTTACCTCATAACATGAAATATATATTGTATTTATCTTGATATAGCATGGAATTGTTTTTGATTAGATAGATAACATTATGAAGTGATAATTAGATATGAATTCAAAACATCATATTGAGGCTATGGTTGGAAAGGTACCTAAAATTTTAGAGAAAATTTTAATTTTTTGGATGTAGCTTGTTTTTAATGATTGGGATCTAATATGTGTTTGAAGGACCCTGAAGGATGACCATATAGGGAAAAATGATCATACTAATGGGTTCAGTAGGAGTGTCTTTTAATATTGAGAATTTATTGAGGGGATATGCATATGAGGATAGACGGATGATGATATGTGCATTGAGTTTTAGAGCTAGGACTCAATTGAATAACAACCAAGTTAAGCAGGTGACTTGGAGGGTTTTAATGCCCATTTATATGGAATGTATTTCTAGTGTAGGTAGTGAGTTTGACCCTGGGTTCCTGATGATGTTATATATGTTTTGATGGAGGGTAATGAGTATAGCATTGGCTGTTCGATAATATGATACATTTTTTTCGGGCAGGGAGTGAGTATTCGCCTTGGTTCTTAATAATGTGACATATATTGCTAGGGTGGGGAGTGTGTATTTATTAGGTAACTTCTGATGTGATACATGTTTCTAATGTGGGGAGTGAGTATTTCCTCTTGTTCATGATGAAATAATACATGTTTCTATGGAAATGAGTGAGTATACCCCCCCCCCCCCCAATTCATGATGATGTGATATATGTTTCTATGGGGGGGTGATTATGCCCTAGGGTGCCTGATTATGTGTTATATTGATTCCTAGGTGTGATGTAATTCCCACTAGATGGTGGTATTTTTGACTCTATGGTAGGGAAACATCCCCTTGATGACATGTATATGAAAGTTTTCAGTGTGGGATGTCATTCCCTTGATGGGTACTCATTTTATCAATGAAATCCAACACTAAATGAATCATGTATAATCAGTCTTTGATTTAACCTTAGAACCTGAGTTACAATGATGATTTCTTATCATTCTTCCATATTTTAATACTTATTCTTTTCCAATAATAGGGGCATAAACCTCTTTTATTGGTCATATTATGAACACCATAGGTGGTGGACTATATATATTTACACACCATTTACTCAAAAATCCATGGCACTTTATGTTGTAGTTGGTTCCCCAAAACCAACTAGATTATACATAATATTATATGTGTACTATAATCTGTAAAAATTAATTTAAATATTGTATCACATATTTATATTTCTTCTTCCTAACATTAATTTTATATTTTCCTAGGGTATATGAAATATTTTATTGGTCATAGCAGTTCTCTGCTATGATAAGAATGTTGAAATTCCATAACTGTATTCCTAAACCAAGTTCTACGATTGGATAACATTATTTGATAAAGAATATAATAAGTTTAATATCAAGTGTGATTACTCATAAACATATGAGACTCTTTTTCATGATGTTCTCACTTATAAATTTTTAATATGGAAGATTATGAGAACAGACCCACCTATAAGAATTGTAAATGTTTTTGTGTTATTGGATATTCTTATCTCTGAGCATGTGTAATGGTTTTTTGAAATAAATATTATTATTAATTCTTTTCATGACTTGTGTAATTTTATGTACTAAAAAAAACCATGAAAATATATTTTAATGGTTATTAGGGTATGTATGGTGAATAAATAATGAAATAATACTAATTAACATGTTAATGAAGGATTATTCCCTTATATCATTGTAGAAGATAATATCTCGACCCTTTGATTGAAATATAAATGTGACATTAAATTCCATGGCCATGGTGGAATTATTAGTTTATTATAGATATTAAAATAAATATATATCAAGCACATGGGTTGATAACACATTTGTGAATCCTTAATGAGAAGATATTGGAAAAAATGTATTATATTACACAATAATCATTATTGTATGGTTGTCAATGTTGCAATAATAACATCTTTATCATGGATTCCATGACTCGTCTCTAGTTGTTAACTTTGGACAATAGGCAATACCACACAATTACAATAAGAAAGAGACATATATGGTCACACACTAGGTTTCTTCATTATTCTCAATTAAATTCTATTTGATTTTAATTATTTGAATAAAAATTATTCTCAAGACTGATCATTAATTTTATTCATGATTATGTTAGCATAAATTAAATAAATATTTATTCACAAGGAAATTGTTATATTAAATATATATAGTATTTACTCTTTTATTGAATATTTAATTAATATATTTATTCTCCAGAAAATGATTACAACTTTTTTTATTAATAAATATTTATTGAGATATTTGACAAATTTTGGTGAGAACATGTGGACCAAGATAATGTTCGACAATAAATATTAATTAACAATCCTATAAAAATATTTTTAACATTATTCTAGATAACACATACAATTAAATTATATTATTATCATTACTACATTTAATGGGGTTATATAAGTTTAATTATATTATTTATTGTTTTTTGTACAATTAAATAATATTTTAACATAAACCCAAACACATAATTAAATTTTTAAGTCTATTATATAGAATTACAAGAGTATTGATAATAGTTGTGTACAATAAATTTCACTCTAGAATCCTTCTTCTCTCATCATCTCATGAATGGGATGAATAAGAGATAATCCTTCAATCATGAAGGAACATGAAGATATAAAGTCAAAAATCACATGATGATTGATCTACAGTGCTAGCACCCGACATTCAATTTATATTGTCTGGTGATCAATTTCTCATGTGTGGATGATTACTAGAGGGGTTATAATTTTTGTCATCTCTATAAAACAACGACAATCCAAAAAAAGGGTTTTATATGTTCAAAAACACCATCAAATAAATATCACATGATGGGGTATTTTTTCTTCCAATCTAATTAAATTGGTTAAAACATTAATTTGAAAAATATTCTCTCGAGGTTCCAAATGTTCTATGTCAATATTAAGTTGAAAAATTTCATTTTTCATGATATTTACATATTGAAAAATATGAAAATGTTCCAACAAATCCAAAAAAAAATTATTTCTATTCAAGAAAAAGGTTCTTCTACTGTGTTAGGAACTGTAAAGTTGTATTAGACTAAACGAGATTAAATTTATAATTATTTTGATTTTTGATCATAAATAATTAATTTTGGTTCATTCTCATTTCCAGATTATTCATTCATTAATGTGAATGCTAATTAACATGTTTTTAAAGTTTTTAATATTGATCATTCAAAAATAATAATTTTATTATATATTAATAATAGAAGGAGAATGTTTGAAAATCCCATAGGCAGGTGCCAGAGTTTCTAGCATGTTTACTGTGTTACATGTAGTGTTGTCGGAGTACATGTTGGGTACCCAAGTTCCCTAAACCAGAATGTGTGATAGGATACATGATTTTCCAAGTATTTATTACACATGGAGCATTTATTTTATATAGCATGTTGATCAGGCCAAACAGACAAATGGTTTTTTTGATTACATGGTGTGTGGTGTACAGGTCATGTAGTCAATATGGTATAATGAAAAAATCATGCTAATTTTCTGGTTAAATAATTAGTTTTAAAACATCTGATACTAAAAACCAAGATAATTAATGAAACATGTAGCCTTTAAATGTCGTACATGAAATGTAACTAATAAATTCACACATCTAAAGAACGTGTCATGTAACTCTTTCCATTATGTGATTATATGGTAATCAGAACATATGGTGTGTAGTTGGAGTACACAACATTTGGTTCTACATCCAAATAACATATTGAGTCAATTGATGGGTTACACAGACACATATAAAGTGGAACACACATCATATAACTAGTTAGTACGTGATTTTTATTCTATCGAAGATACACACCAAATCCACATGTGATTATCTCATATACATGGTAATTATGGAACATGGTGTGTATATCATAAGTATAAGTTGATTAGTATCTAAATAATAGAAAAAAAATTGTATTAAAATAATTAATTGCATACCTAATTACACTATTGACACCAGATGCGATTGACTATGTAAAAATGGGTTTTTAAGAGTTAATAAATGGTCTATTAATTTATTGTAATTATATGTTATTATTTTTTATATTTTTTGATTATCCTATAGTGAATTTATAATTGGTATCTCCAAGTGACTTCAAATGGTAATTAAGATGAAAGGAATCAGTTAATTAATCAATGAAATAAGTAATTCATATATGTGTTTTTATCTAAATAATAAATAGTGATTTAAGTGAATTCTAGCTAGTGTACTTTTAGTAATTTATCTATTATGTGTGACCATTCATAATTTTTTATGTTCTTTTGGTTTTTGATGGTTTTATTTAATTTAATTATATTTTATGGGTTTCAAATTAAATATTATTAAATTAAAAATGGGGGATTCCTATCATCCATATCCATTTTATTATGTAGGACATGCATGTCCACGGTTGTTTGTGTAATTAATCTTAACCAATCCTTTGGTTTCCCTCTCTTGTGTGTGAGTTATAAACATATGTACCACAGGTAGTAACCCAAGTAACATGTAGGTGGTTCAAGGATAAAACTTAATTATTCTATGCCAGGTGACGTAGAAGCGGACATGTGGAATGTTTCATCATTTTCTAAGACTAGTACTTGGATTTTTCCCCTAGGGTCATAGGATGATTAATTATTCTCTTAGTAAATAATTTTTTTATAAGCTTGTTACCAGGTTATTTATTTATTTATTTATTTTTGTGTTGTGCATTCTATATTCTAGGGATAGAAGACCATGATCACCAAAATAAAATGGCTAATATAAAAATGATGAAATTTTATAAATTGATTTTGGATAAATTTTTTCTCAAAACATGGTTAGTCACAGAATTAAAATACGCATAACATAAAAAATACAGGTAATGGAATGAATTATAAATCATTACACATAATAAAAAATTTCACTTATCTTGATATTAATTCATACTAAGACATCCATTATTTGATTAGGAATGAAAATTAGAGAACTAAATGCTTTTCTGACCTATGTTGGGACACTGAATTTTATCATATAGTATTATAAAAGTTTTGGGTTGACTTAACCAATTTTCACCAAGAGAAGTATCCCACGCAGGACATGATATAACATGGAGGAAAGTGTTGAAAAAATCAGAATAAGAGTTTTAGGATTGTGGAGTCCAATAAACTGATTAAATAGCAACAAGCCTATAGTTAGAAAAGACATTCCTATGTAAATAAATTCAAGTAATTGTTTGATCCATTTCATGGGTTATAAAAGTGTAAAATGGATCTTTCCAATATAATTAAAAAAAAAGTGATTTTGATTCAAATTGTGATGAATATTGGGAAAAGATAAAATAGTTGTAGAATAAATAAAAATAAAACTATTATCTCTAATATAATTTGTAATCAAATAAATTACTAATAATTTTATTTATTTATTCTATAAAAATAGAATGTAAAACCAAAAAAACCAATATATCATTCCTTAACATAGGTTGTTTCATTACAAATAATATTTTTGGATATGGTAAAATCAATTATATGATACGATATTTTCAAAAAATATGAATTCTGTTTTTGAATCCAAAATTATTGTTATGTATCCCATATGGGTGAGAAAAGGTGAAAATGATGCCTACCAAATATATGTAGAGGATTCTTCCTGTGTTTGTTTAATTATATTATCAATTATGTCTGAAGAAATAATGATAGAACATAAGGACATGTATTCTTAAAACATTATATCTCATCATCTCTTTTATAAGAAAGTGAAGGAATGACTGGGAATAAATATTATTTTCAAGGAACTGTATCAGTGTAAACATGAATAAAGTAATATATAAAATAGAAATTATTTCTTAATACTAGGATGTATTGATCAACTAGAAAACATTGACTTCCCCTTGGATAATAAATAACTAATTATTATTTTATTATCATTTCCACCATGGTTATCATTATTTGGCGAAGCCCAGATAAATGAAATTGATAATTCTCTCAGAAAACATTCATCCATAATTTACCATGATGATAATGATTTGTCAAAACATGTTTTTACACAGGTTATGGTGAAAAGATTGAAATATAATCCTACTTATACAATTTATAATCTAAATAAAAATGATACTGTATGGTATTCTTAAAAGATAACACAGATTCAATGGAATGAGAATGAACAAGAGTCTGTTTACATATTATGTGGAAAGAATATACACTAGAAAAGAAATTATAGGGACCTGAAGGAGAAAATATTTTCATATACATTATGTATATTCATCATGTTTCTATTCACCTGTTATTTTATAAAATATAATACATTTACAATATAAATGTATTTAAATAATGGAAATGACAAAGAATAGAAATTTTATAGAGTATACTCAAATACAGCATAATAAGGGAGATTCTTATGTCAGTCAAGGGGATCTCACTACTTGTGAATACAGTAATCTATTGATTTCTGTTTATAATGAGTTTTAGAAAAACATTTATATTGTTATCCAAATAGACACAATGAAGAATTATTTATCATTTGGAATATATTATGGTATAGTAAATCAATACAGAACTAACAGTTTAGTTACTCATGAATCATGAAATTCCATTATGAGGAATAATGAATATGAAATATATGACTCTTACTAGAATCTAGAATGATAATACTTTTAAAAAATATTCAATGTTGTTGACTTTTTTATATCTATAAAACAGTTTTGTCACACTTGAGCTAAGATATTGGCTATACATACAAATTATATTTCATGTTTAGATAAATAATCCTTTCTAAATAAAGGTATGCAAAAATGATTTTAGAGTGAAATCAACATGGCCACATGAACTATTCAAAAGATGAAGGAAAATTAATTTTCTTCTTGAGATTATTTTATGAAATTTTTAGAAATTCATAGTGATGTAAATGAGTTCACTTGGTAATTCATAAGGAATATCCGACCTGAAGTGTCAATGAAAATCTTATCCATGTAATCATTGATCAAAAATTAAGAGTAAATGTATTCCCATGTCCACATTTCCTTGTATACATAAATTTCATGATTTTAGTATAAGGAGGATAAATTATTAGTTTTAAATATATTTAAAATCAATCATATTTTTTTCAAGACATGTCTTACAAATAGAAGTTCAACAACGAACCATATACTAACTATATTTACTAATGGGTATCATAACTATTATGATATGATAAGAATATATTCAGACACTACCACAAGTTCATGTTGAAATTAGTATTTTAAAAGATGTTTATATCCAAATATAGATATCAAACACTATGGTGAATATAAGTTAATTGTGCTATATCCACTTAGGATACAAATGTCTAGTCAAAACTGACTATATTTATTTAAAATAATACAATATGATTATGAATAGTTGGAGTGGAATTAACATTTATGTTTAAATGCACTAGAATCGCATGGGTTTTAATAAAAATGCTATACTCCACTAAGCACATTAGGAGGATTAGTTCCAAAGACACATAATATGTATGAATTCAGAACCCAAGAAGTGGTTTATATTCATTGTCATGAACAAACCTAGATTCCAAACAAATTGGAACACAACTTGGTCCATGGAAAGTTCATAAGGGAATTCCCAATTCCTATAGGTTGGCACAAGTTCTTGCATATCATAAATAACGGGTTGGGAATGATATTCTTGAGTTTAGAAACATTAAACAACCAACATTAACAAATAAAATGAATCTAAAATTTCCCAAAAAAAACAATACTTCATAAAAAATTTATAATTGAATTAAACAGTTTTAAGAAAATCCCAAGACGGATAAAACTAAAAATGATCATCAATTCTGACTAAAAAATCAACACATGGCATGGAGGCATCACCTTAAATCCATCTCCACAACACCGCATGGAGAAAGGAAGCTAACAAACATAATCACCGTCTCCAAAAGCCATTCCCTTACCTATGTCAGACATTTCCAAGTCTAATTACACCCAAATTTTTTTGTAGGGTGTGATCCTATGCTTAATAAGATTCCACCCAGAATGATTCCATGTGATAAATATTTTATGACAATAATATTGCATTTTTGGGTAACTAGGAAATTTTAATAACAATTTCTAAGAGATGAAACTTTAAATGAAAATATTTTTCAAGAGGGTAACTATAAGGCCCCAGCCTTAAACCTTACTTAATCTTGAGTTATTACAAGATTACACATTGAGGATCTTTTCAGGTTTAGAGTTTTAGAGAATTAGATCATGAAACTTTCATTACATTCCACATTTAAACAAAGTGGTTACATAAAAGACAGTATTCATTCTTCCCATCAACGGAAGCATATTGAAAATAAAACATGGATTCTTTCTTGACACATCCTTGACACTATCATCACATCATGTACATTTCCCTTGACCTGTGAAAAATATTTCAAAAACTTGGGATGAGAATAAAAATCTCAATAAGGGTTATAAAAATATGGAAAGGAAACATGAGTTCATATATACATAAGAATGAAATCATACTTTACCCATAAAACAAAGGCACTTTAACATACCTCATCAAACCATGAATAAATCATAGAAATCATAATACATAAAGGTAACTTGAGGCATTCATAACATTCTTACGTAGGGAGTAACCCTCTTGGTTACGTTTGGAATACCCATCACAGTATATTCCCTAAATCTCTTCGGAGAAACCTTAACGTTTCACTCCTTCGCGTTACCCAATGAATTGGAGAGCTATATCGGGCTCACCCTCCCTTAGTTTATCACGGAACCACCCGTTTTCATAACAATGCCCAAGAACCATAACATAAATGTATCACATAAAACATGCATAAAGGAAATATAACATTTCCACTTTTCAATCACAATATAACATTTTAGGATATTGAAATAATGAATCCATTAAAAAAACTATTTTCAAAACCATTTAAAACATTTAATAAAGAGTTTTTTGAATCAAAGTGTCCCATACCACCTTGAAGATTTCAACATTTTAAACCATTAATATCAATATAAATAAATCCTTAAAACCGTTTTGAAAACATGGATATTAATAAGAACAAATCATTAAAACATTTAAAGCGATATTTTTGTTAAAGGGTTTTTACCGAAATTAGAGACACTTGAATACAATAATTGAGGAATAACATTTAATCAGAACATTATAATATCATGAGAATAAATGGATTCATGATATAATATTCCAAAGGACAGTATATACACCATATAAGAGTGAATTGGTGCATAACAACAATGAAGTCTCAATAGAGATGTAAAATGTGATGAAATCCCTTATAAATAAGTTATCCTTAAATTAAGGATAAGTCAATCTCAAAATTATGTGTGACAAATATAAATACACCCAATATAATTTGATATTAAGTGTAAAACAATAAAAGTTCATTCAAACATTTTCAAAGGATGACATATTCAATAACAACATGTTGAACCCAAAGAAATCAAAATTGGGTTAAAAAGTTCCCTTGGTAAAATTCGACAGCCTAACGGCGTCGCTTCAAAGTTTCAGAAAATGATTTGATGAGAGATAAAAAGGGAATATCATCACTTGGACATAAAATATACATCAATCAGTATATATAAGAACATATCCCAACATAATAGTATGTGAATTAAAATACATAACAAACGAAGTCATTTAAAAATAGGAGGTTGAAAGGTTCCCTTACCGACTTGGGTAACTTTCGAAAAGTACACCCCATTGAAGAAGTGTCATAAAATGAATATTTAAATACCCATAAATTTAATTATATTACAAAAGGAGTGTAATAATGCGCAGTAAATAAACCACTCAAAGGAAATTGTGGCAAATGTAGCATAAATCTCATGGGAATAAAAGTGAGATGAAAAATCTCTTACGAAAACTCGGCAGCCTAACGACGCCACTTAAAACTTACAAAATGGATTGATGAGAGGGAATAGGGTCTCTCATCAAATAAACATAATGTTTACAGAAAGAGTAATATAAAAGAACATCCCCCAACATAACAAAGAGGAGCTTAAAAGAAGTGACATAAAGGAGTATACTTAAAAAGAAAGAGAGAGGTTAGATCTCTTACGAAAATTCGGCAGCCTAACGGCGCCACTCAAAACATCCAAAATGGATTGATGAGAGAGAATAGGGTCTCTCTCCATATGTAGATAAAAATTACAGTAAGATTAATATAAAATAACATCCCAATAACATGAAATATGAGCTTTAAAGGAATGACATAAAAGAGTGTACTTAAAAAGAAAGAGAGGAGTAGGATCACTTACCTCGGGTCCGACTTGACTCGATCGTTCTTTAACGTCCTGAATAATAAACTTGAGTTAATTTCTACTTGTTTAAGAAACTTTTTCAAGTTCATTATTCCTTTTATATCAATTATTGACATGTTATAAACATTATTTAATCATTTATGTTAATAATGTTTGTTTTGTCGATATTTGGTTCTGAAGTCAAAAGTGGACTTCTTACAATTAAATGTTGTTCGTGTGGTCAATGGTTCATTATATCCAGAATTATATTCATGATTTGAATATCATATATATCATATATATCCAGAATATACATGTATTTATAATATTACATAATCATTTAGAGATAAGAATTGAAATGCACCGTTCATGGAGACGGTAAGCCGTACGTACGCATGAACGCTACTTTCATTTCTATTTCATATTAATGGAATTAAAACTAAATGAGAGGTATGTATATTTTAATTCTAGAATTATATTCATCATTTATATGTATCATTAATTATATATATCCATTATATACATGTACTTATAATAGTACATTACATTTGGGGATAAGAATTGAAATGCACCATTCATGGAGACGGTAAGCCGTACGTACGCATGAACGCTACTTTCATTTCTATCTCATATTTTAATGGAAATAAATAATAATGATATATAGTTATATTATAATTCCAGTATAACATCATATATAATAACATTAAATCCATCCTTCATACGTCCCATGTATGGCATTAACAAATCACATCATTTTGAGGGGGTGGTAGTCCGCGCTTCCTAAAATGAAGATATCGCGTATACCCATAATGGAATCCATAAAGGTAATCCACAAATGAAAAATACAGAAGCTTAAGTAAAACATAAACATATTATATATCATATATAAATATAGTGACATCTTAATGGCCACCTTTGAAGGTGTTATATGAGTGTTGAACAATCATCGTTTCGTGAGGCAGAAATTTGCCATCCACGGAAACAGTATGTTCGTTAACCATTAGATGTAGGTGTGTGTAAGTGTAGATAGAATCCTTCTTATAACAAAATCCTAGTACTTTTAAGATACTGGAGTTGTTACAAAAGAAATGAATAAAAAGAGTTTAGGGGGTTGGAGAGGCAAAATAAAACAAAAGGACTCAAGTGAAGACATTACCTTAAAATCAGGTAACTCCCTTTGGTTTGAGCTCAAAGGCTTCCTTGGGAAGACTTCTGCCCAAATTTATGCTTCAAGGAGTAATAGAGGGAAGTGTAGAGACAAAATGGGAAGAGGTTGGCCGAGCCAAAGGCTTTGGGAGTGTGGGTAAGGAGGTAGAGGTGGGTGCCTTTTATAAGAGGAGAGGAGGGGCACTTTTGGAAAGTAAGAAATATTACTTTATTTGAAAATGTTTTTTGGATTTAAAAGGTCCCACATTGATATAATTCGTGGATAAGGTGATAAGGGTTCGAAATCCACCAATCCAATAAGTTTTGGACATGTGTAGGTCATAGAGTTTACATTATCTTCTCATTTTATTTAAATCGTCAGATAATGATGTCATCGCTGCATCATTATGATGTCATAAATAATTTAATTTATTTAATGTATAAAAATTATAAAAAAATTATTATGATGTAGGAACTATTTTTATATTTCCAATTACTATTTATAATAACAAATCTGACTTGTATAACCCCACTTAAAAATTGTTTTAGTAAAACATATCATGTTTGTGTCATTTTTACTTTAACTTTAAATAAAAAGATATTATTGTCATTTTCCAACCAAAGTGGCTTCATGGGGTCCCCAAGTTGACCCATGGGTTTTCTTGGTCGGCCATGACACATCCAATGAGGTTAGTACATTTGTCAAGTCCATTTCATATTATTAAGACATTATTTTTACCTTAAACTACACTAATTACCTCTAATCGCGATTAAGAACTTAAAAGTTACTATTCACCAAAAAAAATTATTTTAATCTCATTGAACCACATTTTACTTCTTAATGACAACCATGTATATCATATTTTTGAAATTCAAAACACAAAGATGGCAAAATTTCATTTAAACGGAAAATCGGTTTTTATAAGTACCACTTAGTGGTTTCACTATTCATCAAACATTGAAGTTTTTCAGAAAATTACCAAAAATTCACCCTAAGCTATATTTGATATTCCGAATTCAAAAATGAAGTCTATTTTACAAAATTAAAAACATATAAGTCACATTAATTAATTTAATAATTAATTCCCACTGTCAGAGAAAATAGCGTGTTTTTATGAAACAATAAGTATCAAAAGATTGACACTAGTTTAAGTCTGATTTCAAAGTGAAATTAATTCCAACGACCACTATTGGATTTAATGGTAAAAATATATTCTAATTTCACTTTAAAACCAATTCAAAAGATAATCTAATAATATAAATAAATTAGATTAAAAGGAGGTTTTGAATTAAAATACAACATTTTACATTATTCATTAAAAATGAACTTTATCGGAAAGATACCAAAAATTTACACAAAGTAAATTTTGATGTCCCATTTCTTAAGAAGAGTTTTATATGGTCCAATAGAATGTATAAGAGTGAACAAAACTATATTTAATGACGGTTCGCCATCAAAAGGCGATAAGTGAACCTTTAGTGAAAACTAGGGCATATACGCCTAAAATTGAATTCTTTCCGTATTTTAAGCCTTTATCTTTTATTGAATAAATGTAAAAACATTTAAAAAAATATATAATAATATTTTAGTTATTTCTATCCATTCCCTCCAATACAACAGCTACATGTTAAGTACCATTCAAAATAATATTATTTTATTATTAGAGTGCAATGTATGATTCCCAAGAAACTCGTTGTTGCGTGTTGGGTACGCCATCAAGCATAGCGTCCCCTTTAAAGTCATATTAATATTTTATTCACAAATATGGATAAATATGAAAATTTCATATTCTTTATTTACCTGGGGTGTTACATCCTTCCCCCCTTTTGGGAATTGCGTCCTCACAATTTTTAAAATTGAGCTTGGAAACATCCTTGAAAGTCCCACATCGGAACAAGAGTCGGTAAAACAATCACTTTAAAATAAAGAAAGATAAGTAAAAGGGTCACCTGAGTTAACCCATAATAGGATTCCAAGTATGAAAACATGGACATGGAAGAAAAAACAAAGGGTCATGTTCTGATGGAGAGTGATAGAAAACATGTTTAGGAGAAAGTTAACCATGAGAAAATCACAAACTTGTGATGGGTTAAACGACATTAGATTCCCCAGTAAGAAAAGTTAATAGACAACATTTTTGTTTTAAGTTACTTTTTATTGAGGAATTTATTCATAAGGAAACATAATCACTTATCATGTTGACTTTCAACTTTTATTAGATTCCTTACGCAAACTCATATTTTCTCCAAAAGATGAGTATTTAGGAAGACTTATTCACATTAGGAGTACTGTAATCAACTTCTAGAGAATCACCTAATCCAAAAAAGAGAACTATATACTTCCCATTTCTTTAGACTTTAACCAAAACCAAAACCAAAAAGGCTAGTACAAGATCCGATAATCCAGAAAAGGATAACCCTTTATAAAAAGCAATGCTTAATCTCCAAAATTTGTCCAACAAAACCAAAAGTTCAACGAGGACCATTAGATAAACAATTTGTCCATAAAATTCTTCAAAGTAATCCAAACTAAAGTTCAAACCCAAATACTTGAAGGATTTAGTCACATAGTCTTCAAAGTTAAATCGTAACATTTATCTCCAAACAACATCTGTTGTTCCTAAAGTCTCGTATTGAAAAGTAGTTAACCTAATCACATATCCTCCATGATATGTTAATCATTTTCATAAATAACCCAAAATAAACTTACTCTTAATTCATAAAATCATATAACTAGAAAGAATCAGTCAAACTAACTAGGGACTTCACGTAGTCCAGTGGTAGGCGATAAATACCAGTTGCACTTTGATTGTGGGTTCGATTCCCGCAGCTTTGTCCGACGCGATGGGTAGTCACACAGTCAACGTGTTGTCCTTTTTCCAAAACTATATAATTCTCAAATCATTCCCCAAAAAGGGATAAAATCATAAAAAATAACCATAACATAATTTAATCTCAATTTTATCTCATGCCTTTCACTTTAATCAAAACATATAGTAACCCATAATTACCTCAAAAGTAAGGATCATATAAACCCAAATGGTTCTTTATATCTATGTCCACAAAAGAAAATATAACTATTCCTTGAATAAAATTTGCCTATATTAAACATCAGGGTTACACACAATATAAAAAGTATTCTAATGTAACCCCATCATCAAAAGAGACTTAATACTCTTAAGAATTTCACCATAACTCTTGACGCCCTTATATGTTGACATCTTACTCATTCAACATTATTCATGATCCATTTACCATTCCTTTCCAACTTATTCCGAAATACCTCTTTCCTACAAAAAAATCATGAATCATATCCTAAGATTCCAAAATACGAAAACAATAGTCATGAAATAGTACATACCTTTGATTGGTCTTTGTTAGTTTCTTCATCCTCAATCGGAAAGGCATTAGGTAGTGGTAAATGAACATTTGTACGCTCTTGGTGACCCCATTCACGATACTTCTTCATAGGACATGTGTTTTCATAATGACCATGCACACCACATTTAAAACATTCAATTGATCCCTCAGAAAGAACTTCTTTCCCTTTCCTCGAGTCAACTGGATGCTTCCTTTTTCCATGGAAGGTTCTTGCTTTATGACCTTCATTTCCACATCTATAGCATATTTCTGTCCCTTTGAAAAATTTTCCTAGGTGTTTCTTTCCACATCATTGACACATAGGTTTTTGAACACACTTACCTTTATGATTATTACCTGTACTTCCGTAGGGATTTGTTTCTTGCATATATGATGCCTTAGAGAAATCTCCAAGGTTTAGGTGGTCAATTATGACTCCAGATAGTTGGTTGAGGATAATCACAAGAGTTCTCAATGCAGCTCCCATATCATTCAGTTGCTTTCTCAAAAAACTATCACAGTTTCCTTCACATCCACTGTTACTTTGGTGCCTGCTAGATCCATCCATTTACTAAAACCAAAAAGGTCAGTGTGAGTATATCAACAAAACCATCATGTACTAATGAGTAAGATAAACACTAAGATATACTTACTCATTCACTTTATCTAAAACTAGGACTCTTTCTGAAATCCTAACCATTATGGTAATGTCACTTATGCTTAAAGAATACCCTAACCTCTAAAGTTATCTAAACCATCCTTTGATACCAGCTATAAGGCCCCAGTCTTAAACCTTACTTAATCTTGAGTTATTACAAGATTACACATTGAGGATCTTTTCAGGTTTAGAGTTTTAGAGAATTAGACCATGAAACTTGCATTACATTCCACCTTTAAACAAAGTGGTTACATAAAAGACAGTATTCATTCTTCCCATCAACGAAAGCATATTGAAAATAAAACATGGATTCTTTCTTGACACATCCTTGACACTATCATCACATCATGTACCTTTCCCTTGACCTGTGAAAAAAATTTCAAAAACATGGGATGAGCATAAAAAGCTCAGTAAGGGTTATAAAAATATGGAAAGGAAACATGAGTTCATATATACATAAGAATGAAATCATACTTTACCCATAAAACAAAGGCACTTTAACATACCTCATAAAACCATGAATAAATCATAGAAATCATAAGACATAAAGGTAACTTGAGGCATTCATAACATTCTTACGTAGGGAGTAACCCTCTTGGTTACGTTTGGAATACCCATCACAGTATATTCCCTAAATCTCTTCGGAGAAACCTTAACGTTTCACTCTTTCACGTTACCCAATGCATTGGAGAGATATATCGGGCTCACCCGCCCTTAGTTTATCACGGAACCACCCGTTTTCATAACAATTCCCAAGAACCATAACATAAATGTATCACATAAAACATTCATAAATGAAATATAACATTTCCACATTTCAATCACAATATAACATTTTAGGATATTGAAATAATGAATCCATAAAAAAAACCATTTTCAATACCATTTAAAACATTTAATAAAGAGATTTTTGAATCAAAGTGTCCCATACCACCTTGAAGATTTTAAAATTTTAAACCATTAATATCCATATAAATAAATCCTTAAAACCGTTTTGAAAACATGGATATTAATAAGAACAAATCATTAAAACATTTAAAGCGATATTTTGGTTAAAGGGTTTTTACCAAAATTAGAGACACTTGAATACAATAATTGAGGAATAACATTTAATCAGAAATTTATAATATCATGAGAATAAATGGATTCATGATATAATATTCCAAAGGATAGTATATACACCATATAAGAGTGAATTGGTGCATAACAACAATCATGTCTCAATAGAGATGTAAAATGTGATGAAACCCCTTATAAATAAGGTATCCTTAAATTAAGGATAAATCAATCTCAAAATTATGTGTGACAAATATAAATACACCCAATATAATTGGATATTAAGTGTAAAACAATAAAAGTTCATTCACACATATTCAAAGTATGACATATTCAATAACAACATGTTGAACCCAAAGAAATCGAAATTGGGTTAAAAAGTTCCCTTGGTAAAATTCGACAGCCTAACGGCGTCACTTCAAAGATTCAGAAAATGAGTTGATGAGAGATAAAAAGGGAATATCATAACTTGGAAATAAAATTTACATAAATCAGGATATAGAAGAACATATCCCAACATAATAGTATGTGAATTAAATGACATAACAAACGAAGTCTTTTAAAAAGAGGAGGGTGAAAGGTTCCCTTACCGACTTGGGTAACTTTCGAAAAGTACACCCCATTGAAGAAGTGTCATACAATGAATATGTAAATAACCATAAATGTAATTATACTACAAAAGGAGTGTAATAATGGGATGTACATAAACCAATCAAAGGAAATTGTGGCAAATGTAGCATAAATCTCACTGGAATAAAAGTGAGATGAAAAATCTTTTACGAAAACTCGGCAGCCTAACGGCGCCACTTGAAACTTACAAAATGGATTGATGAGAGGGAATAGGGTCTCTCATCAAATCAACATAAAGTTTACAGAATGTGTAATATAAAATAACATCCCCCAACATAACAAATAGGATCATAAAAGAAGTGACATAAAGGAGAGTACTTAAAAAGAAAGAGAGAGGTTAGATCTCTTACAAAAATTCGGCAGCCTAACGGCGCCACTCAAAACATCCAAAATGGATTGATGAGAGAGAATAGGGTCTCTCATAATATGTACATAAAAATTACAGTAAGAGTAATATAAAAGAACATCCCAATCACAAGAAATATGATCTTTAAAGGAATAACATAAAAGAGTGTACTTAAAAAGAATGAGAGGAGTAGGATCCCTTACCTCGGGTCCGACTTGACTCGATCGTTCTTTAACATCCTGAATAATAAACTTGAGTTAATTTATACTTGTTTAAGAACCTTTTTCAAGTTCATTATTCCTTTTATATCAATTATTGACATGTTATAAACATTATTTAATCATTTAAGTTAATAATGTTTGTTTTGTCGATATTTGGTTCTTAAGTCAAAAGTGGACTTCTTACAATTACATGTTGTTCGTGTGGTCAATGGTTCATTATATCCAGAATGATATTCATGATTTGGATATCATATATATCATATATATCCATCATATACATGTATTTATAATATTACATAATCATTTAGAGGTAAGAAATGAAATGCACCGTTCATGGAGACGGTAAGCCGTACGTACGCATGAACGCTACGTTCATTTCTATTTCATATTAATGGAATTAAAACTAAATGAGAGGTATGTATATTTTAATTACAGAATTATATTCATCATTTATATGTATCATTAATAATATATATCCATTATATACATGTACTTATAATAGTACATTACATTTGGGGATAAGAAATGAAATGCACCGTTCATGGAGACGGTAAGCCGTACGTACGCATGAACGCTACTTTCATTTCTATATCATACTTTAATGGAAAGAAATAATAATTATATATAGGTATATTATAATTCCAGTATAAAATTATATATAATAACATTAAATCCATCCTTTATACGTCCCACGTATGGCATTAACGAATCACATCACTTTGAGGGGGCGGTAGTCCGCACTTCCTAAAATGAAGATATCGCGTATACCCATAATGGAAGCCATAAAGGTAAGCCAAAAATGAAAAATACAGAAGATTAAGTAAAACATAAACATATTATATATCATATATAAATATAGTGACATCTTAATGGCCACCTTTTAAGGTGTTATATGAGTGTTGAACAATCATCATTTCGTGAGGCAGAAATTCGCCATCCACGGAAACAGTATGTTCTTTAACCATTAGATGGAGGTGTGTGTAAGTCTAGCTAGAATCCTTCTTATAAAAAAATCCTAGTATATTGAAGATACTGGATTTGTTAAAAAAGAAATTAATAAAAAGATTTTAGGGGGTTGGAGAGGCAAAATAAAACAAAAGGACTCAAGTGAAGACATTACCTTAAAATCGGGTAACTCCCTTTGGTTTGAGCTCAAGGGCTTCCTTGGGAATACTTCTGCCCAAAGTGATTCTTCAAGGAGTATTATAGGGAAGTGGAGAGACAAAATGGGCAGAGGTTGGCCGAGACAAAGGCTTTGGGAGTGTGGGTAAGGAGGTAGAGGTGGGGGCCTTTTATAAGAGGAGAGGAGGGGCACTTTTGGAAAGTAAGAAATATTACTTTATTTGAAAATGTGTTTCGGTTTTAAAAGGTCCCACATTGATATAATTCGTGGATAAGGTGATAAGGGTTCGAAATCCACCCATACAATAAGTTTGGGACATGTTTAGGTCATAGAGTTTACATTATTTTCTCATTTTATTTAAATCGTCAGATAATGATGTCATCGCTGCATCATTATGATGTCATAAATAATTAAATTTATTTAATGTCTAAAAATTATAAAAAAATTACTATGATGTAGGAAATCTTTTATCCTTCCAATTACTATTTATAATAAAAAGTCTGACTTTTATAACCCCACTTAAAAGTTGTTTTAGTAAAACATATCATGTTTGTGTCATTTTTACTTTAACATTAAATAAAAAGATATTAATGTCATTTTCCAACCAAAGTGGCTTCATGGGGTCCCCAAGATGACCCATGGGTTTTATTGGTCGGCCATGACACATTCAATGAGGTTAGTACATGTGTCAAGTTCATTTCATATTATTAAAACATTATTTTTACCTTAAACTACACTAATTACCTCTAATCGCGATTAAGAACTTAAAAGTTACTATTCACCAAAAAAATTATTTTAATCTCATTGAACCACATTTTACTTCTTAATGACAACCATGTATGTCGGATTTTTGAAATTCAAAACACAAAGATGGAAAAATTTCATTTAAACGGAAAATCAGTTTTCATAAGTACCACTTAGTGGTTTCACTATTTATCAAACATTGAAGTTTTTCAGAAAATTACCAAAAATTTACCCTAAGCTATATTTGATATTCAGAATTCAAAAATGAAGTCTATTTTACAAAATTAAATTCATATAAGTCACATTAATTAATTTAATAATTAATTCCCGCTGTCAGAGCAAATAGCGTGTTTTTATGAAACAATAAGTATCAAAAGATTGACACTAGTTTAAGTCTGATTTCAAAGTGAAATTAATTCCAACGACCATTATTGGATTTAATGGTAAAAATATATTCTAATTTCTCTTTAAAACCAATTCAAAAGTTAATCTAATCATATAAATAAATTAGATTAAAAATAGGTTTTGAATTAAAATACAACATTTTACATTATTCATTAAAAAGGAACTTTATCGGAAAGATACCAAAAATTTACACAAAGTAAATTTTGATGTCCCATTTCTTAAGAAGAGTTTTATTTGGTCCAATAGAATGTATAAGAGTGAACAAAACTATATTTAATGATGGTTCTCCATCAAAAGGCGATAAGTGAACCTTTAGTGAAAACTAGGGCATATACGCCTAAAATTGAATTCTTTCCGTATATTAAGTCTTTATCTTTTATTGAATAAATGTAAAAACATTTAAAAACAAATATAATCATATTTTAGTTATTTCTATCCATTCCCGCCAATACAATGACTACATGTTAACTACCATTTAAAATAATATTATTTTATTATTAGAGTGCAACGTAACATTCCCAAGAAACTCGTTGTTGCGTGTTGGGTACGCCATCGAGCATAGCATCCCCTTTAAATTCATATTAATATTTTATTCACAAATATGGATAAATATGAAAATGTCATATTCTTTATTTACCTGGGGTGTTACAGTAACATTAGAGAATAAATAATTTTAAATAAAATATAGATGATTCTAAAATTTCCATGGAAACACTTTATAGGATGATGGTAACTACAATATAATCAATGAGGACTAGTTGCGAGAAATACCCATAGGTACTAGCTAACAATGTGACACAGGGTACATTGTTTCTTGTTGAAATGTGGCATTTGAACCACAAAAAACTATGTTCTAGTGCACAATCCACTAGTATGGAAGAGAACCATAACCTAATGGTCTCTAATAAATTATTATTATTTAGTTAGTGGTGTAGTTTTCAATCATTTAATGTGAAACTGTGATAAGTCCACAACTGAATCACTAGCATAATTTTTCTAGTTCACCCACCTAGGTACCTTGGATTTCCTTTTGTTCTCAATAAATATCCACATGTTATAAAATAAAATTTTCACACAAAAATTCATTTTTAAATTATACGCACTCAAAAAAATACTCCAAACATGTTCTGCACACTCAATGTTGTCCACTAAACATAATTCAAATTTTAAAAAACAAAATCGAGAGGTGTTACCATGATTTACACACAATGCATTCAAAAATTATTTTTTAAGGCAAAATTTCCATCAATTCCATACCAAACTAGAGTTTTCATCACTAACATCATTTTATAAACCAATTCCATGATTCATAAAATAACCCCACTTGCTAAAACATGGAAAACAAACGAAAAAACCCAATTCCGTGTGAAAATAAAACTTGAAAATTTTATATGTAATCATTACTACCAGAAATGGTTTTTAGACAACACATAATGGATGGAAAAGATTTTAAATAGGTTAATAATTCAATATAAATTCATCAATGAATTTTTACACTTGGAACCTGCTTCCATGAATGTCAAAAATCCCAAACAATTGTGGGACACTTCACCCACACCACAACTACACCACAAGAGTGTGAAAATGAACCCTAATCAATATGATTGCACCGTGAAACACAATATTAAACCCTAGGGATGAAATTTTAGCTTTTTGGACTTTAAAACATCATTAATGAGGGAAGAAACCCTAGAGAGAAGGAATAAATCAAAGAAAGTATCACATACTTAAAGAATCTTGAAGTTTCCCCCACAAAAACCTCTTTAATAATGGGTTCGAAGGAATATTGGGGGAGAATGGATTCCTTCTATGTAGGAAATGGTAGAATGGGAGAAGAAAGTGTCATATTAGGTTTTATTATAGAATAAAAAAATTGGAATAACAGTTTTTTATGACCTTGACACTGTGCAAGGTTTGTCCGCACAATTTAGTAAACCGCATGGCCAAACCATGTACCCAGTTCTGTCAACAAAAAAATTTTCATTTCTGTTCAAAAATCAATGGGGTATCTAGTGGTAAAATATAGGTCATTAATATAAGAGAAAGTACCTAAAAATGAATACATTGATGTGACAATTCTCTCCACAATGAAAATTTTTTTCCCTAGAAAGTAAACCCAACACTTGATCAGAAAACAAGAATGTGTAATCTTTCTCAAACCTTGAATTCTTATCACATGTCTTGAGAACATCATTACCATTCTACCAAAGCACCCAGACCAATGGAATAGACATTACAAAAATCACTTTCTCTTAGGAATACGCTATTAACATCGGTTGTTCAAACACTGATAAATCGGGTTTTATTTCTAACTCATCCAAATTAAATATGTGGGATGGATCCAGGTTGTGCTTATTAAATTAGGAGTCATGGAATAGTTCATGAATAGATATCAACAATTAAGTAATATCTAACATGTATGCTACTTTTCCAATCGGCTCTGTGATCTCGAAAATTCTGACATACCTTAGCATTCGATTTCCCGTCATTCCCAAACGATGATGGCACAAGTGAGGGTCACCTTCAAGAATACCTGATCACCCATAGAGAACTCAATATCTTGACACCTATATTAAAACTAATATATGTGGAAAATCTGAGCTATCAATAATGGATTTCTAATCAACTTAACCTTCTCAGATGTCTCTTGCATAAGGCTCGGCCCCAACAGTGGGGTCTCACCTACCTCATCCCAACACAGGTGGGACTGAAAAGGAAACAACAGAGTGTAACAACCCAAAGATTTTCATTGGAAATTACCTTCTTATATTTATGTTATAAAATGACATGAAAAGACAACAAAATTCCCTACTAAGTGATAAGTAACGTTTAAACATAAGTTTGTCACTTCTATGTTTGGAATTTTGAAAATCCGACATTCACGGTTGTGTTCAAGATGATTTTTGGAGTCTAATGAAACAAAAACAATTTTTGTTGAATAGTGACATAACCATATTAATAGTAACATACCCTTATAAATAGCAATATTACCCTTATGAATATTAAATCATCCAACATAAGAGTAACATTACCTAGGAATAATAAAATAAAATTTAGACATCTTAGAAAGTGACAATTTGACCTTGGTAAACGTTTTGGTATTTTGTAAGTCATAAATAATTAATTATAATTAATTAAGTAATTTAAAAGAATATTTATTTCCCTAAAATGTATTCTTAAATTATTTAATCAATGTCTTATAGTTTTTAGATAATTTTATAAGACCCTAGGTAATTTTAGAAAGCACTATAAAATCAGTTTTAATCTTAAAAACTGTTTTTTATGTAAATTATGATTCTAATTAAATATTAAATTAATAATATTTATGAAATTATTTTTTAAAAATGGAATTCATTTTTGTATTCTACACGTCGAAAAACGGTTGGGTTAAATTTCTGGGATTTTTTGGAGATACTTGAATTTTTTATGAATAGTAGAATCCGAAAATTCACAATAAATGCTAAATAATTTATTAATTGAGTCATCGATGATGTTCTACTGATGTAAGAACACTTGGTTCGGGATTACATTATAAAATTACTATTATTGGTCATCCAAGACTCACTATTCCTTTTCTTGAGGGGAAATAATAAACTAATGAATTTTATATTAAGGAAACCCCTATCCCCTCCACTATAAAAGCCACCCTTCACTCCCTCATTTCCTCACACCTCTCAAGCTCCAAGACTTCTCTAAACTCTACCCAAAAACCTTCCCTAGCCCCTACCCTGCGTCCAAAAGCTTCTGGTCTCATAAAAAGTCCAATCCTAGCTACCTTAAAGAGGTTCTCAAGAGGAAGATTTAAGAGGTAATTTCCTTCCCTCTTCTCCTTTAATTTCCATTGAAGTTCAAGTTCATTTCTTGATATCTCCCCAACTCATTTCATCTAAACTGTATTGTAACTCCAGTATTATACATCTACTGGAATGTTATGATGCTAATGGGATATTATAACACCCCACCCCCTTTCCCTATTCCTTTAATTTTATTAAGGTGAACGTTGTTCATGAGGTGTTAAATTTATCACCTTCAAAAACCACATGCTCTCTCCTTCTATTTATACCTTCAGATCTGGTCATGAAACCATTTTTATGGTTGAACCAGAATATTTTAAATTTATTTTTTCTTATTTAAAGTTCTGGAACGGACCTATGAACATATTACTAAGGGATAAATTAAAACAAGTTCATTGTGATTGAAAAACAGCTCAAATTAACCCACACAGTCTTCGTTTGATTCTAATCTAATGATTCATCCACATGGATATAATGTGATTCATTATAAGATCATTAAAACTCCTTTAATCTCATTAATAACATGTAATATCATTTCTGGATGTTTACTCATGTTCTACCCAATCATAAATTTAAGAATACAAGTGAACCACCCAAGAAAACCCACAAAAACGAACATCCCCGACAATGTTTTTAAACTCTATAAGTCATCCAAAAGAACATAATATGACATAATGAAACCAGAATAAACCCTATTAATGTATAAAAGGTTCTGGAATTTCTAATTAATGAATATAATTTCATTATATATGACATTATAGAGAAGGAGGCACTCGAGTACAAGGTAAGGGGAAATCACGAACCCAAATTTCTTCCTTCAGGTTCTCCCTCTTTCACTCCATTTTTTATATGGTCACTCCTCAAAGATCATTTTTTCATCATTTCCTTTAATCTTCTAGGATTCTATAGTTGGTATCAGAGGCAAGGTTTAGTTAATTTGGGAATTAGGATTAGTGAACCCTAGTGAAAACCTCTAGTATGGGATTAAGTACAAATATTCACACAAGAGTATTTACATAGGGATCCCATATGTTATGTTATTGGTATAATTGTATAAATTAATAAGTTATTCATGAATTGTTTAATAAAGTTTTGTTTTAACCTTTTTTATTTTAGAAAATGGTGAGAACTAGGAGAAATCAGGCCAACAAATCATGTGAGGGCCAATGCAACGATTGCCCGAACGACATCCCCAATGATTTGGAGGTGGAGTTCAAAACGTCATGGCGATGCTTACCCAATTATCTCATGTTATGAATAATAACAATAATAATGGGGAACTCCCTCCTTCACCAAATATGGAGAAAATTGATATCAAATATTTTATGCGGCAACGACCACCGATGTTTTGTGGATGTTCTGATCCACTAGTTGCGGAACAGTGGGTAAACTCCATGGAAAAGATCTTTTCTATGCTTCACTGTTCTAAGACGGAGAAGGTGACTCTTGCCGTTTATCGTCTTGATGGGGAAGCCAATCAATGGTGGGATCTGAATAAGAACACCAAGCCAAGGGAGGAAATTGAAGAGATGGAATGGGAAGACATTAAGATAATGTTTCTTAATAAGTATTTCCCACAAACACTTCATACGAAGATGGAGAAATAATTCATAGAGCTCAAGAAAAAAGAATAAGAATATGTCATAAACTATGAAGCGAATTTCACAAGGCTCGCAAGGTATGCTTCGGATTTTTTTTATCAACAATGATATAAAAATTGATATATTATTTATTGGATTAAAACCACACCTTCGAAAGGCTCTTGAAATTTGAGACTTTGGGAGTTATGAAGAAGTTGTTCGGTGTGCTCTCAAAGTGGAGATGGAGTTTGGAGAATGGTCCCATGGATATGGGGATAATAAACAAAATATGGAGTTTCAAGCCAGTGGATCTAGTGATATAGGTGGGAAGAAAAATCAACGACCCACATGCCAAAAATGTGGGAAGTTGCACAATTGGAACTACCTCAAAGGGACGGGGAAATGATTCAAGTGTGGGAAAGAAGGACATCATGCTCAAGAGTGTCGAAAAGACACGAAAAGGAAGGAGAATATAGCTGATGAATGGAGAGAACCACCCATAGTTCAATGATACAACTATAGGGAGCTAGGGCACTATGAAAACTAGTGCACTAAACCTCGAGTTGTCGAGGGTAATCAGCGCCAGCATCCACCAAAGCCAAAGGAACAAGGGAAGGCTTATGCCATCACTACTACGGAGGTGGAGCATGATAATGAAGTCGTAAAAGGTACACTTCCTATTCACTCAAGAATGGAAGAAGTCTTATTTGATTCTAGTTATACGCATTCCTTTATGTCTTGCAAGTTTTCTAGAACTATAGAATTGAAGCCCCGAAATCTTGAAGTAGAGATATCTGTAAAAACACCAAATGGTGCAATCACTGCAACCCAAGTGTTGGACTCTTCTCTTGTTGGCATATGTGGGAATATTCTTCCGAAAATCTCATAATACTTCCCTTTGTGGAATTTGATGCTATAATGGGAATGGATTGGCTCCCGTTATATAGAGCACATATCAAATATCGAGAAAAGGAAATATCTTTTCGTATTCCAAAACATCCCATGATCCTCTACAAATGCAAGGAAGATCATGAATCTCCTTTGAAAAATCCTTCGATGGTGTGGGCGTTGATTCCCTATGAAGAAGCATACCTCTCCCAAATGGTTGAGTTGAAGGAAAGTTCCATCCTTGAGGAAATTCCCATCTTGAGGGAATACGACAATGTATTTCCTGAAGAGTTACCAGGAATTCCCCCGGATCGTGAGGTAGAGTTCTCAATTGAACTCATACACGGAGCAACTCCTATCTCAAAGTGCCCCTATATGATGGATCCTATCGAACTGGAGGAGTTAAAGAAGCAATTGCAAGAGCATCTGGACAAAGGGTTCATACGCCCTAGTGCATCGCCATGGTGTGCGCCAGTGCTCTTTGTGAAGAAGAAGGATGGAACAATGAGGTTGTGTATCGATTATCAAGAACTCAACAAGATCACCATAAAGAACAAGTATCCTCTCCCAAGGATTGATGACTTGTTCGACCAGTTAATAGGAGCTCAATACTTCTCCAAAGAGGATATTCATTCTTGATATCATCATGTAAAGGTGAAGAAGGAAGATATTCAGAAGACTGCCTTCCGAACAAGGTATGGGCACTATGAGTTTTTGGTGATGCCCTTTGGACTTACTAATGCCTCTACAATCTTCAATGATTTAATGAATAGAGTCTTTAGAAATTACCTTGAAAAATTTGTGGTAGTGTTTGTCGATGATATTCTCATCTACACCAAGAGCAAGGAGGAGCATGAAGAACATCTAAGACTTGTGTTGGCGACATTGAAAAGTAGAAGTTGTACGCCAAGTTCAGAAAGTGTGACTTTTGGATGAATCAAGTCACATTCTTGGGAAATGTTATCACAAGTGAGGGAATTTCTGTGCATCCTTAAAAAAGGCGATTGAGGAATGGCCCAGGTCCTCTAGTGTCACAGAAATCCGTAGTTTTCTTGGATTAGCTGGGTACTACCGAAGTTTTATGAGAAACTTCTCACAATTGTCAATCCCTCTAACTAAATTATCAAGGAAAGGGGTAAAGTATGTCTGGATGGAAGAATGTGAGGGAAGCTTCATGGAGATAAAGAGAAGGCTGATCACTGCACATGTACTCACACTACCGAAAAGTGGAGAAAGTTTTGTGATATACAGCGATGCTTCAAAAAAAGGCTCGGGTTGTGTACTCATGCAAAATGATAATGTGATAGCCTACGCCTCACGACAGTTGAAGATCCATGAGCAGAACTACACGACACATGATTTAGAGCTGGCAGCCATGATTTTTGCATTGAAAATCCGGTGGCACTACATTTATGGCGAAAAGTGTGTCATATACACCGACCAGAAGATCCTAAAGTATATATTCAGACAAAAGTATCTAGACATGTATCAAAGGAGATGGTTAGAGCTAATCATGGATTACGATTGCTCTATTCCCTATCATCCTGGAAAGGCGAACATGGTAGTTGATGCTCTAAGAAGAAAAGAACCTGCTACTCTATCCATGCTACGGATTGAGAAAGACCCAATCTTCTTGGATATGCAAAGGATGGATTTAGAAATCATAAGGGTAGGGTATACATCCTACCTTTCCAAAATGATTGCGCAACCATCTATCCAGGAGAAGATTAAGAAAGAACAAAGGGATGTTGTGGAGATACAAAAGTGGGTGAATGCAGTAAAGGAAGGGAAGATGCAAGAGTTCCATATCGATGATGATGGTGTGATTCGGTTTGGAATGCGGCTTTGTGTGCCTTCATCACCCAAGATAAAGAAGGAGCTTTTGTATAATGCACATAACTCAACTATCTCTATCCATCCTGAGAGTACCAAGATGTACCGTGATTTCCGAGAACACTTCTGGTGGGATAACATGAAGAAGGAGATTTCTGAATTTATATTAAGGTGCTTGGTATGTCAACAAGATAATGCTGAGCGAAAAAAGTCCAAAGGTATGATGCAAACATTGCCTATACCCATGTGGAAATGGGAAAAAGTTACTATGGAGTTTGTCACGGGTTTCCCGAGGACGCCAAAGGGAAATAATGTGATATGGGTTGTGGTTGACCGACTCACCAAGACTACCCATTTTATCACTATTCGGGAAGATATCTCACTTGATCAACTTGCAAAGATATATGTGAAGGAAGTGGTGAGACTGCACGGTGTTCCACTCTCAATTTTCTTTGACCATGATCCAAGGTTCACATCTAAATTCTGGAGGAGCCTTCTAACATTCCTTGAGTACTGAATTAAATTTTAGCACAGCCTATCACCCCCACACTGATGGCCAATCTGAAATGACTATTGAAACGCTTGAAGATATTCTAAGATCCTGCTCTCTAGAATTCAAAGGTGGATGAGATCAGCATCTCCCATTGGTTGAGTTATCATTCAATAATAGCTTCCACTCGAGTATTCAGATGGCTCTATATGAATCTCTTTATGGAAAGCGATGTAGAACTCCAACCTTTTGAGATGAAGTTGGAGAAAGAATGCTACTTGGACCCGATCTTATTCAAGAGATGACAGATAAGGTCCAAGTCATCTAGAAACACATCAAAGCTGCTCAAAGTCGGAAAAAGAGCTGTGCTGAAAACCGTCGAAGGGAATTGGAGTTCGACGTTGGAGATAAATTCTTCCTTCGAATATCTCTATGGAAGAGAGTCATGTGATTCGGGATGAAAGGGAAGCTAAGCACAAGGTATATTGGCCCCTTTGAAATCCTTGACCGCATAGGAGCTATGGCCTATCGTCTTTCACTTCCACCGAATATGGCTCAAGTTCATGATGTGTTTCATGTATCACTACTGAGGAAGTACATACCCGACCCCTCACATGTACTAAACTCAGAGGTGGTGTAACTGGAAGATGATCTCTCTTATGAGAAGCAGCCAGTAAAGATTATGGATCAGAGAGATAAGGTTCTACACAACAAGACAACACATCTTTTCAAAGTGTTGTAGAGGAACCACAAGTTTGAGGAAGCAACTTGGGAACCAGAAGAGGCAATGAAAGAGTAGTACCCTCACTTGTTTGTGTAAAGTGAAATTTCGGGGGCACAATTTCTTAAGGGGGGAAGAATGTAACGACCTAATGTTTTTCAATGGAAATTCCCTTATTATATTTATGTTATAAAATAACATGAAAACACAACACAATGAACTACTAAGTGATAAGTAACCTTTAAACATAAGTTTGTCACTTCTATGTTTGGATGTTTGAAAATCCGACATTCACGGTTGTGTTCAAGATGATTTTTGGAGTGTAATGGAACAAAAATAATTTTTGGGGAAGAGTGACCTACACTTATGAATAGTAACATACCCTTATAAATAGTAATATGACCCTTATGAATAGTAAATCATCCAACATAAGAGTAACATTACCTATGAATAATAAAATAAAATTTTGACATTTTAGAAAGTGACATTTTGACCTTAGTAAACGTTTTGGTATTTTGTAAGTCATGAATAATTAATTATAATTAATTAAGTAATTAAAAAGAATATTCATTTCCCTAAAATGTATTCATAAATTATTTAATCAATATCTTATAGTTTTTAGATAATTTTATAAGACCCTACGTAATTTTTGAATGCACTATAAAATCAGTTTTAATCTTAAAAACTGTTTTTTTAACTAAATTATGATTTTAATTAAATATTAAATTAATAATATTTAGAAAATTATTTTTGAAAAATGGACTTCATTTTTGGATTTTACACGTTGAAAAATGGTTGGGGTAAATTTTTGGGATTTTTCTGAGATACATGAATTTTTGTTGAATAGTAGAATCTGATAATTCACAATAAGTGCCAAATAATGTATTAATTGAGTCATCAATGATGTTCTGCTGATGTAATCCAACTTGGATCTGGATTAAATTATAAAATTACTATTATTGGTCATCCAAGACTCACTATTCCTTGTCTTGTGGGGAAATAATAAACTAATTAATTTTATATTAAGGAAACCCCTCTCCCCTCCACTATAAAAGCCACACTTCACTTCCTCATTTCCTCACACCTCTCAAGCTCCAAGACTTCTATATAATTTTCCCAAAAACCTTTCCTATGCCCTACCCCACGTCCAAAAGCTTCTGGTGTCATCAAAATACCAATCCTAGCTTCCTTAAAGAGGATCTCAATATGAAGATTTAAGAGGTAATTTCCTTCCCTCTTCTCCTTTAATTTCCTTTCAAGTTCAAGTTCATTTCTTGATCTCCCCCCACCTATTTTAATATAAAATGTATTGTAACACCATTATTATACATCTAATGGAATGTTATGATGCTAATGAGATATTATAACACCCCACCCCTTTCCCTCTTCTTTTTATTTTATTAAGGAGAACGTTGTTCATGAGGTGTTAAATTTATCATGTTCAAAAACGACATGCTCTCTTCTTCCCTTTATACCTTCATATCTGGTCATGAAACCATTTTTATGGTTGAACCAGAATATGTTATATGTATTTTTTTCTATTTAACATTCTGGATCTGACTTATGAACATATTACTAAGGGATAAATTAAAACAAGTTCATTGTGATTGAAAAACCGCTCAAATTAACCAACACAATCTTCATTTGATTCTTATATAATGATTCATCCACATGCATATAATGTGATTCATTATAAGATCATTAAAACTCCTGTAATCTCATTAATAACATTTAATATCAGTTATTTTTGTTTACTCATGTTCTACCCAAACTTCAATTTAAGAATACAATGGAACCACCCTAGGAAACCCACAAAAACGAACATCCCCGAACAATGTTTTTAAACTCTATAAGTCATCCAAATGAACACAATATGGCATAATGAAACCAGAATGAACTCTATTAATGTATAAAAGGTTCTAGAATTTCTAATTAATGAAAATAATGTCATCATACAGGACATTAAATAGAAGGAGGCATTCGAGTACAAGGTAAGGGGAAATCTCGAACCCAATTTTCTTCCATCGGGTTCTCCCTCTTTCACTCCATTTTTGATATGGTTACTCCTCGAAGATCATTTTTTCATCATTTCCTTTAATTTTTTGTGTTTCTATACAGAGAACCCAAAAAGTAACCATTAAAATAGAGGATTGATAACTATTATTATTAAGAAAATTGACTAATCCAAAATTGTTATCCCATTTTCCTCCAAAATCCAAAACACATGACCAAAACAAGTCTTCTAGAATCTAATTTTAGAGCATTGTCTTACCATCATTTGAGGACGGTATGTCTTACTAATCTAAATTTCATACCCCAAAGCCTTATGAAAAATTTACCAAAACTGAGAGGTAAAACAGGGGTCTCTATCTAATATATCTACTGATGGAACACCATGAATCCTTACCTCCATCTAAATATACAATTGCCCTAACTTATCAACTTTAGATGTATCTTTGATCAAAATGATTTGGGATGATTTGGTCTGATGATCAATCACTACCCAAATATTATTTTTACACCGAGGTGTATGAGGTACTCCAAAAATGAAATCCACGATGACCTCTTCCCACTTCGATATAGGAATGGGTAATAGTTGAAGCAGACCAGAGGGTCGTCAATGTTCTGCTTTTACCTACTGACATGTATAGCATCTCGACATGTAATTATCTATTTATCATATCATACCTTGACACCTGAACTACCAAAGAACATCATAATAAATTTTGGTAGATCCATAATGAATAGACCACTGAGATTGGTGGCTATCATGCATCACCACCTTCCTCAGAGAAAACAGAACCACCAAACGACCATTGAATAATAAGATTCCCTCAGGAGATGAAGACCAATCAGAAGGAGTCTGGACACCCTGATGAAACTACATAGGCCACTAACACATCTCATCACTAAGACTCTCCAACTGAATCAAATCTAAAAAAGGTAGTCAATTGAATTCTAGCCAAGAACACACCTCCATTGTGATCAATAGTCTCCATTTGTATTTAGCAAAGAGCCCCATCAGAGTCCACTCATTATTGGACATCATAAAAGATTTCACCAGAACATCTCTTCTCATGTAATCAGATACCACATTACCATTTCCCTATTTATATAAGATATCAATTTGTAACCCTTGAATATACTCGATCCAATGGTGTTGTATCAGAATAATATCTTTCTACAAGATGATGTAGGCAATGCTCTTATGATCAGAGTAAACGACAAAATTCTACCCAAATAAGTAGTGACTCTAAGTATTCAATTCATGAATCACCGCTTCTAACTCCAAATTGTGGGTCAAGTAATTCTTATCATGTGGCCGTAGTTGGAAGGATCTATATTCCACCATGTCATCAACCTGCATAAGCACACACTCGATACTACTACATGAATCATCCCAATAAACCACACAACACTTTCTAGATTCCATAAATATCACAATGGGGTGAGGTAGTAAATAACCTCTTCATCTCCTTGTATGATTATTGACATTCTAATACCTATTAAAACATCACCATTTTTGGGTGATTGCGGTCATGGGTGATTCAATCCGAAATAAATCCAAAAAAAATCATCTATAGTAATCTTCCAGGATGAGGATACTCCTGATATCAAACACATTTTTTGGCTTCTACCATGACAAATTTTCATTGATCTTCTTGGGGTCCACTGAAACCCCATGTTCCCAGATGACGTGGTCCAAAACATCACTTCCCAGATCTAAAAAATTAGCCTTGTAAAAGTTTACACAAACGCGATGATCCCATAGAGTGACCAACACAGTCCAAAAAATGATTCTCTTGGTCCTCCTTGGATCCCAAGTAACCCAAATGTTTTTCCATGAATACCACAATAAAATGTTTGAGATATTCGTGCAACACCCTATTCAAGAGTTCCATAGAAAATGTTGGAGCATTGGTCAATCCGAAATTCATTACCAATAACTCAAAGTGGTCGTACCTGCTTCATAAAGCTATTTTTTGGGATATTCGCTTATCTCACCCTAACATGGTAGTAACTAGAACAAAATTCAAAAAGGAATCGATTTTGGGAATAAGATATTTGTTTTTGATAGTTACTTTATTCATCTTTTGGTATTCAATGCACAATTGGAGGGATCCATTGAACTTCGTTGCAAAAAGGATAGAAGCGGCCCAAGGAGAGATGATTGTGGGGAATAAATCCTTTAGATTCCAAGTCATCTGCATGTGTATTTAATTCCCTAAACTCAATGGGGGGAATATGATATGAGGGATGATATATCATTTGTGTTCCCACTGTAAAATAAATTGAGAACTCTATGACCCACTCTACGGAAAGCCTGAAAAATCAACCTAAAAAGCTTTGGGAACTCATCCACCAGATGAGTTAATCCAACCTTGGGAGAGATACCATCTTCCTTATACAAGAGAGACAATAACTAGAAGACAGGATTTCCTATCTCTGGTATTGGAGGACTCACATGACTCGACTAAGGATCCCATTCCACAAGAAAAACCTGAGGACTCCCAATAGGTGTCTTGAAATTCACCGGCTGCCTATAGTAATCGATATGCACTAGAAAGTGAACTATCCAATCCATGTCGAGGATTTAATAGAAAATGTACATTTCAAAGACCAATATATCCCATTCTATAGTATAAGATGATGTAATAGAAGCATATATAGTGCACCTGGGACCTTCCTCCTTCTTCTTACCCAATGGCATCACCAACTCTATCACAATAGACAAAAACTGGTTTGGAAAATTTAGTAGATTCAAGGGATGGGTAGATATAAAATAAACTGAATCGAAAATATTTAAAAGAGTGGGTGAAATAGAATATTCAATAAAAATGGTATCTCAAACTATTGAAGGCCCTGCATCTAATCCCGCTGGTGTCTGGTCTACAGAATGAAGATGCATGGTCTTTGACTAAGAATGACCACTCGTTGGTGGCTTAGCCCTGAACTAGCCCTACCCCGAAGATGACCAGGTACTTCCACTATAGCCACTAAACTAATATCCTAGTGTCCTGGTCTGCTCTGACTGAACTAACACTCCCCTGGAAGCCACATATCCTTCCCACTCTGGTATGTGCATGTTACTCAGCAGAAGTGATTCATGTGCCCCATAACTCATCATCGATAACAAGGCCTAGGAGGGGATGTACATGTAGGCCTGATATGCCATCACTTCCCACACTAATAGAAGACCACATAACCTATGTTAGAAGATACATATGAGGACTTCATGAAAGGATGGAATGAACTACCACCTGCCTTCTTCCACTGCCCATCTGGCTTCATCTTTTTCTCTGAGGATTTTCCACTTCCTACAACATACACCCCTCTAGAAAACCCATAAATTAATTTGTAATAAATTTAGACAATTCATGGAAGATCATCCAATTTATAATATGTTGACATATTGAAAAAGAATACATGAGAGTAAATTTTTTGTCATAACCCCTTCTCAGACTTCTGAGCTTTCATAGATTCATTGGAAACAATCTCAAGCTTATAATGCACTAACCCATCAAAACAATTAGAATATTGCATCACTGACCAATATCCCTAGGAAATATCCATGAACTCTCAGGATCTGGCATAGGCCAAGACCTTGGGATAACACTGCTCACTGAAGATGGTCTTGAAATCCAGCCAGGTCATCTACTCATGCTTCCCAACTTGAAGCACTGACTCCCACCATATTTGGTTGGGACCCTCTAGAAATAATGATACACATTTCCCCCTAGCCTCCCCATGTGTGACATGGAACTTGAAAATGTGATCAATATTATCAATCGACTACTGTTCTTCCTGGGTCCCTCATTTCCCTGAAATGTATGAGGGTTGTTCTTGAGAAAATCCTATGTTGTATCCTTTCTATGCAAGACTCGTCTTCTCTAGTTAGAGCAGGAGAAATACCCACTCTATTCCCCAGTTCATATACATCCCAGACAATTTATTCTACCATCCTATGAGCAAGAGGTGAGGGATAATTATCTTCAGCATCCTCCTGTTGGTGAATGAGGGTTTTTCGGGGAGGCATGTTACTACAAAAAGATACAATCAGAAGAGAAATCATTTGTACAGTAGTTCTGAAAAATTTCATCAATGAAATAAAATATAAATAATTTAAACTCAGCGTAAAAATTAAATAAACATCTAAATCACCCCACCCAATTTCTAGGTGTAGTCTGCTGCCCCAACGTCCCACATGGATGATAATTCAAACCATAATCCCAAAATTCCACAGCAACTTGAAGTCTTCCATCAGACATACATGCCATACACACTACTTGCTTATAGAACATCAATCCCTGATTGTCTTAACTCTTATCTAAGAAAACTCATCCCAAATAATATCTCCCAAAGAAAATTACTATCCTTTGATAACATTTTTTCATGAACCAAGCTGATTCCCCCACCAATCTGACCCCGACCTAGTCCATGTCAAGGCACGAAGGGTGTTCCCTATCACAGCGGGATGGCACAAGTGCCCAAGTATCATAAAAGAAGGTATGGTAAGGATTTTCATGAGTTTAGAAACATTAAACATCCAACAGTAATAAATAAATTGAATCTATAAATTCTCAATCTAACAATCCTTAAAAATAAGAATTGAATTATATAGTTTTAGGAAAATACAAAGATGACCACAAACGAAAAAGAGCGGCAATTCTGACTCAAAACTCACCACACAACATCCGAGAATCTCCCCCAAGACATATCCACAACACTACATTGAGAAGGGAATCAAACAACTCGAACCACCTTCTTAAAAAGATTTTCCCTTAACTATGTAAAACATTAACAAGTCTTCTTACACCCAAGGGTTTAAGTATGGTGTTATCCAAATCCCAAAAGTATTCCACCAAGTAAGATTCCATGTGATAAACAGTTTAAGACAAAAATCATTCAAGCATTCATAAAGAGTAAATGCTTGTAACAATTTCTAAAAGATGGAACATTAAATAAAAACAGGTTTCAAGAGGGAAACACTGAAGAAGAATTTTTTTTAAATAAATGACACATTCTGATGAAATTATAATCCAAACACACCATATTAAGATGGTATGTACACTATAATCAATGATCACTAGTCACGAGAAATACCCATAGTCAATAGCTAACAATGGTAAACTTGATACATCTTATCTCTGTTAAATGTTACATATGAACTACAAAAAACTATATTCTCATGTATGAACCACTGTTTAGGAATACACCCATAACCTAGTGGTCTCCAATAAATCATAATTATTTAGTTAGTGTTTTCATAATCAATATTTCTAAATCAAATAGGGAAAATGCCACATCTGGATCACTAGGATACTAGTCCTAGTTCTCCCACCTAGATACTCAAGCCTCCCATTTGTTTTCAATCAAGTTCCATGTGTTATAAAATATCATGTTCACATAAAAATTCCATTTATAAATGATACACACACAAAAAGGTATATCAAACATGTTCTATAACCTCAATTTAGTTCATTAAACCCAATAAATATTTTATAAAAACAACATAAAGAGTTGTTACAAGGCTTTGCACACAAAATTCATTCAAAAATCATCTTTGAAGGACAAACACCCAGTAATACCATAACATAAAAGAATTGGAATTCCTAAAACAATTTAATCAATCAATTTCATGAATCATAAAATAAGCCCAAATGCTACAAGATGGAATACACACAAAAATCACATAAATCTATGTCAAAATGAAACCTTATGATTTAACACTTAATCAATGATACAAAAAAATTTCATGACACAGAATAGATTAGATTCAGTATAAATAGATTAATATAGAAAGATAAATTCCTCAAATAATGTTAATAAATGGATCCACCTGCCTTGAATGTTAAAAACCCCAAAACTCTCTGTGAAACATCTCCCACACCACTACCACATCACAAACGAGTGAAAACAAAAAATAATAATCAATATTGAACAAAGAAACTAAATATTATACCCTAGGGATGAGACCCTCACTATTTTAATTTTATCACTTCAATATAGAGGGAAGAAACCCTAGAGAGAATGAAGAAAACAAAGAAAGACTCGCTTACATGAAGAATCTAGAAGTTTCCCCCACAAAATCCCCTTCAATAATGGGTTCTATGGGAGCTTGAGGGATATTGGAATCCTTCAATGTCTAAAATGGTCGAATGTGGGAATAAATAGGAACATTAGGTTTAATTATTGAAGGGAAATGGGAATAATAATTTTTTTTATAACATGTAAACTATGAATGGTTTTTCAACATGGTTTAGTGAATCATGTGCCTAGTTCTATCCACCCAAAAATTTCTCTTTCTCTCAAAAATTCAAGGGGTCCTAGGGGAAATAATATTCCCAGAATAGAAGGGAAAATACCTAAAAATATAGAATCATATTTCAAATTAACTAAGTTGGGTGATATGTATATTATTATTTCATAATTAACATTCGTAGAAAAAATAAGTAAATAGAAATCTGTAAAGGTTTACAAGTAAGAATAAATTCATCTGACAGTCACAATGTATTAGGATTTAGGGACTCCATATTTTGAATATTTCTATGACATGATAATATTATTATGTATTTAAGAGGAACTAGAGATGAATGATAAAATATGGAACCAATAAATCATGATTTAATATTGAAAGGTGTATTCCAATTAAAAAACATATACACCAATCATCATGACTAAAAACATTTTGAATTATACTTATCAAAGAATATTTATATGATTATCATATTAGGATATTGATTTTTGAGGCCACCTCATTTAGAGGAATCCTTAGAAAAGATGTTTATAGGACACAACTAAAAGTAAACCCTGTGTTATATGTCTACAAGTAATAACTAGAAAGGGTTGGTGACATCAATAAATTCCAACAAGATATGAAAATTACACAAATTCAATTATGAATAAATCATGTAAAATGGTCATAGAATATTCTTTTGGAATGAATATGTGATACGTTAATTTAATTGGTTAATGGGAGTGCTATAAGTTATCAAGTTAAATATTTTGATAACATATATAAGAAAAATACTGCGTCTTACAAATTTTTTAAGACTATGGAATGAAATTTCTCCAAGTATGACTTAAATTAGCAATCGTATTCTATGGAAAAAAATTAAACATTAGATTCATGGTTTTTATCAACATATTTAGATTATATATATTAATATAGTATTGAAAAATAATAGTTGAAAAAATTCATGAGCGGATTTTTTACAACATATAATCCTTCTAATTGAATATGCATAGGAATAGGAAGATACTATTGAGATTAAAATAATTTCACAAACTTAAGTGAGAAGAATTTGTCACATATTCTCCAATATTTACTAACATTTTATAATATTTATGAGTTATTCGTAGTAGGTTAATATCAAATTGAACCAACATAACTATATAGACATGCAGTTAAAACTATTAGAAAGTACATCGAATAATTGAACTGAATGAGTTTCAATTGCCAATAGAATTTTGAATACTAAGGATCAAGGTATTTAAAAACAGTTTTTCATATAGTTCAATTTAATCTATTATCATAGATAAAGAATAGGTAATATGAAATAAAAAATTATTACATCCAGTGATTTTGATATCTAAAATATTTGATTATATTGGGTCCTAAAATACGGCTTACTGAGCCATTTAGAAATATCCTTTTCTAGTTTTGGGTTATAGCATGTAAACAATATTTATCATTACAATGAAAATCCTTGACTATGTATATAGTGGGGATGTCATGATTTTTACATAGGAATAAGAGGTTGATACTCGGTTATATCACTACTTGAGGGATTTTATTAAGGTATTATTATTACAATAAGTGGATTAGACAAATAGGAATGTGGCTATAATAACCATCTACATGGAAACATGGTTGGCCAAGTAGTTGTATCCACACATATATAAATCATGTCTAACATGTGAGAACTGACAAGTCGTTGGTTGTTGTCTCTAGTCAAAGTGTGTGTTTATTGGAGTTGGTTCCCTAAAATGAACTTATTTATACTTTAGATTACATGAATATTATAACAAGTGAATGTTAATTTAAATACCATATTACATATTAATTGTTCCTCTACATAACATTAATATAATTATATCCTATAGTATCTATCGCATTGAAATGTTCAGAACAGTTTTGTGCTATAATGATCACGATGAAATTCCATAAAATATATTTAAACCTTTTTTTATATGGTTGGATAAAATTTTATGATAGGTAATATAGTATACTGATTATAATGTGTGATTACTCATAAGTATAGGATACTTTTTCTCATGAGGTTTTTAATTTGTAATCTCCAACATGTGAGATTTTGAGAACAATACCATCTGTAAGAATTCTATTTGTTTATATGTCATTAGATATTCTAATATGTGAGAATGTGTAATGGTCCATAGACATTGTGATTGTTATTTATGGTTTTCATGACTCACATAAATTGATGTACTGAAAAAAAAACCATGACATCATCTGTTCAGAGGAAGTTTGGTACTTTGATTTCCCCAATAATGACATGTTATTAATTAATAATCAATTAAAGGATATCTCACCCCTTTGATTAAAATTTAACTATTTCATTAAATCCCATTTGTCGCAGTGTAATGATGAGTTTGGTTTACATATTCAGAGAAATACGTATGAAGAAGAAAAGTTGATGGAATATGTTTGGAACCTTCATGATGAGATATTTTGACAAAACGATTATATTATGAAGTAATTTTTCCTATGTTGTTGTTAATATAGGGATATTGTCATATTTATTTTGGGTGTTTTGTCGCATTTATAGACAATATTCTTGGATTTTATGCATGAATTTATAATTCCAATGAGTAAGAATCCTATAGAGTCACACACTAAGTCATTTTATTAATGTCAATTAAATTTCATTTAAATTCATTTATTGTAATAAAATGTATTATAATGATTGAAGAAAATTTTTATTTAGGATTATGATCGAATAGATTAAATATATATTTATTTGAATGATAACTGTTATATTACATGGATATATAATAAATATTTATTTATTGAACATTTAATAAATATTTTTATTTTCTAGATTTTAAATAGAATATTTATATACGAATAAGTGTATAATAATTATTTATTTGGATATTCGATAATCATTAAGTAGGATGAGCAGACCAAGATCATATCTGATGATAAATATTAATTTCTAGGGTGGTAAAATAATATTTATCCTTTTCAAAAATCAGGCAAGCCATAAAATAATATTAATATTATCATTACATGGAATAATATTGTATAATTGTTATTAAATTATTTAAACACTATTGGGAGATTAAAAAATATTTTAATAGAAACTCTCACTATATAAATAATCATTTATGTCTATTTTGTTTCCTTAATCGATAATTGATAATTGTTTTTCTACAATAAATTTCACTCTAAATTTATCCTCCCATCTTTTCAAGAATTATAAGAACATGTGGGAATCCTTCAATCCTGACGGAGCATCAAGTGATATAGAAGAAGAACACAAGCTAGTCAATCCACAACATTATCCCTCGACATTCCATCAGTATTGTTTCAAGATAAAAGGACCATATGTGGATCACAACTTGTGGAGCTCTACATTGGGTCCCCCATATACAATGATTTGATTTTGAAAAGGAGTTTCCAGAGGATCAAAAAAATTATCAATGAAAGATCCAAATATAATGTATTATTTCTTCTAATATATTATAATGGATTATAAATTTAAAGTATAAAATATCACCTCTAGGTTCTGAGGATTCAATATCGATATTCGATGGAAAATTGGCATTGGGTAGGATGTGTTTGTCTTGTAGAATTGGTTAATAATCCATAAGACCAAATAAATAATTGTTCATTCAACTAAAATGTTCTTTAGCTATGTTAGAAATAGTCAATTTCATACTTGAAAAGATATCATTATTGAAGGTACAAGTATTGAAAAGGCCAAATGTATTAAGGAGCAGATAGATGGATTAAACAAAGTGAAGAGATTAGACTCACAATAACATATATCACTCATTAAATAGTTCAAGAAACATTATTTTTTCGGGGATAAAAATGATGAATATCTATGAACTATTAAGAGTCATGAGTTTTATTAATGCTAAAACAAAATTAATGATAATGGACACCTTTATCACTACTAATACAAAATATATGAGAATGTCCTCCTTTAACAGTGAAAAAAACCGATGATAATTTCCATCTTTATCAGCTATAAAACAAAATTGAAGATGAAAATTTTAAATTAAATATTTTTTTGAACTGCTTTCCCCCTACTCTCAGACTCCCACACACAAAAGTTTCTCAGTGCTCGCAACACCCCATTATTATACCTTTTCCACTTTCCACTTACATATTCCCCCGCATGCTCCAAGACTAGGTTAGGTGATCTCTCTTGTGCAATTCAATATTCTTTTCCACTACTCCAAGGAAGTTTTATTCTATATTTTATGATATTTCTATTTATTTATATATATTTACGTAAATATTTTATATTCATATATTTAAATAATTATTTTTAAATACATATATAAAATATATGTTTGTGTGTGTGTATTATATATACATAAACTTATATTTTTTAAAAATATATTATATATTAATACTCATTTTCATATATTACATTAAAAAAATAAATATATATCTTTTAGTAAAACACACACACACATGTATATATAAATATTATATATAAATTTTTATAAGAATACATACACATTTTTATAATTTCATAATTTAAAAAATGAATATACATTGTTTGAAATAAAATTGGTAAAATTTAATTACATATGATTTATTCAATTATTTGTAATTAAAATTTTAAAATATTTCAATATATTATATATTTAGATATAAATTTGACACATTAAATATATATTTATATGTCTGTGTTAATATATATATACATATTTTAATATAATTTTATATTTAGATATAAATTTTTTATAATGTATTTATAAATATTTATTGTAGATATATATATATATATATATATATATTATATTTAATGATGGTGATATCATTATAAAAATAAATTTATATATGATGTATTGAAACAATATTGAAAAAAACATACACACATTTTTACATACACACATGTACCCATTTTTGTTCCACACATACACACACAAAAATTTACATATACGTATTTATTACCATATATTAGAATATACACATAAATATATTTTTTTATTTACACACACATATTTATATATAACCATTACTTGTATGAGCATATATAAATTAATTCATTTTAATAATGTAAATAAAATGGATAATTTTTTATTTAAAATAAAATGGTTAATAAATATTTTTTTCTATATGGTTAATATGTTTTAAATTACATCTTTATGTAAATATGTTTAAATTCTTTTTACACAATTTATTTATTATAGGAAAATATAGGAAAATATTCATATATTTAATTATAAATAAATCTAGAATCTTAAAAATTATAAAATATGAAAACTATAAAATACATATGAATATAAGACTTTTGATTAGATTCAATCTACATTGAGAAAGAATATAAAGACACTCTTAAATGAAGATGAAATCCCATCAATTATTAAAAAAACAATGTATCACAAACAAAAAAAATCATTTTTAAAGGTCGTTCAAGACATTTTGACCACGAAGAAATAGTTACTTAGGTCTTCTCAATAAACACGACATAGATCTCTTCTCATGCTTCTATTCGATATGCGATCGAGACCAAAAATAATCCCGGATCAAAAGATAGAACTATTTGAAGTTCAAGTCATGTTTTCAAAAATATCTTATATTACTTATTTATTTTTATTTAATTTTTATGTCATCCAATACTTTTTAAATGACTATTACTCAATAATGACTACAAAATCAGTAATTAATATTAATTTTTAATTTTTTATATGTCATTTTAGGTATATATTTTTTATATTATGTTTAAATTCATATTTATTCTTGTAAAAATAATATTAAATAAGATATTATATTTACATCAATATAAATATATTAATATATTAATATATTATTTTTAATGATATTAGGATTTTTATGAAATATACCTTTTAATAGTGCTAAAAATGTATGTTAAAGGTAGACTTTATCAGCCCTAAAACAAAAGAACTGATAAAGGTGGCCATTTTCAGCATTAATAAAAGGTACCCTTTATCTGTTCTTTTTTTAGCACTAATTAAGTACCCTTCATCAGTGATAGAAAAAATGCTTATTAAGGGTACCTTTTATCAGTTCTTTGTATAGTAGTGATAAAATTACCCTTGACATCATTTTTCCAAGTGATAATAAAGGCACCCACATTATCAATTCTAGTATCTAACTATGATAAAGGATAACACTTAATTTTTTTCAATATTAATGATGGTATTATGGACCTTATGTATTTATTACCTTGTGTTTATTTTCTGTGTGTGGGTATCCCACATAGATGGTCAATTATTTCTTGTTCTATTACTACACTTAGCAGTTACACTACTACACATAAGACCTTTTACTATTCTTTAACTAGGATTTGTTAGTGTAAAAAACAATTGGAGCACCCATAAAATACATACGCCTTTATTTGTGATTTTTCTAGCACTTCTAATGGGGAATAATTCAGTAGTTTCCTATCAAAATAATTTTACACTTTAGAAGAAAAAATAATAAGCTACTAGAAAATTAAATACAGACCTAAATAGAAATAAAATTTACAACCCAACTATAAGGAAACAAATATTATAGAAATTTGAAACATTGTTTTTTACAATTACATAGGTAAGATCAATTTATAACTGACATTCAAAAACATCAATGCTCCTTTTTTTATTTTTCACCAACCACCGGTCGTGATTGTACTTTAAAAAAAACCCCTACCACCTTCAGAAAAACAGTGGAAATTTATTAGAATAAAATTCTTATAACAGTAATACAATAATGAAATAAATCTAACACCAAGTGGAAATTATAAACTAAAAATATATTCTTAGAATCATACTAGGAAAACCTTCTATCAGATTGAGTTGATGTTGATTCTTATAGATCACACCATATCTTGTTGTTAACAAAAGATGGTTCTCTTTCCTTTTTAGAATATGAAGTCAACTATCACTACATTTCTTGTTCTTAATTAGTCATTATATCAATTAAAAGTAAAAAAATAATTATTAGATAAAAATGATAAGGAGAGAAATTAAGTAATAGTAGAAAAAAATAATGGGAACGCAATATGAGCTTATTATGCTCAGTTTTATCTATGTGATGTGTGTTGTAAACTATAATCACACTCGTATATTGAAAAATCATACTTCATGTCATACCGACCACATTATGTATCAAATCGTTGTGAAGACAATTTATACATGTCAAAAATGAACCAGTTATCATTGTCCAAAAGTTTGAAAACAATCTAACATCATTTATTCAGTTTTCACTATCGATATGCTTTTAAACTAAAATGAAACCATTATATAGATTTTTGGGATATTCTTACACATAAAAATTGCATTTAGGACCATGTACGTAAAATTTTAAAACAATATGAGCTTGTTTTATCTATATCGTCTATTTTATATATGTATGAAACTAAAATGACTGTTTTATACAGAAAAATGTACTTTGATTTATATTGACCACATCGTTTGTTAGAATGGTGTATGGTCAAATCCCAAACATAAATAATCAATTATCAAAGGATTTACTAAATTTTTTAAACAATCTATGCTTTTTATGATCACTGTTTCCTATGTGATGTGTGTTTTAAACAAAAATGGAACATATATATTGAAAACATGAACTTTGAGTCATAATGACAACTTCACGTGTCAGATTGTTTTGTGGTAAATTTCTACACCTCAAAAATGAAGTATTGATCATTTTTCTAAATTTTTATAACAATTCATGCTTATTTTCTCAGATTTTTTTGGGTGATGTGAGTTATAAACTAAAATCATACATTTATATTTAAAATACAAACTTTGAGTCATATGAGTCACATCGTGTGTTAGAATGATGTTTGTGATGGATTTGGTGCCCTAGAACCAACTTTTGAGTAATTTATGATTACTTTTATTCATGGTTTCTTAAAATTAAATTTTTTTTACCACATCGTGGTTGTACTTCTGCATAACATAGTATGTAATAATGTCCAAAGAGTGGCTATCACAATAAAATGCCATATCAGTTTCTAGCTATAATGATAACATGGAAGTGCTATGACACTATTAATTAATATATTTATTATATCTAGATAACATAATTTGAGGGAAATAAGTGATTAAGTATATTATGGGTGGAGACTCATATAACATTGAGTCACCCTCTCGTGGTGTATTCTCTTGGTAATATCCAGTATAATATTATGAGAATGGGAATTTCGAGTAAGAAATCCACATTTATGTGTCTCATTGGATGTTCCTATATATGGATGTGTGTATTGGCCCTTAGACTTTAATATTGTTATTAATGAGTATTATTATTTTTTCACTTATATGTTTTGATCAAAACCACAATGAAGGATTTTCTTGTTGAGGTTGGAAATGTTGGGTGTGTCACACATAATATTTATTTTATGAAAAATGAAGTAATGGATTTAACCATTCTATTTTTAATGTACCTTAATATCAAATTCCATTTTGTGAAATTACATAACCTAAATAAATCCATGGTCGTGGTGTGATATAAGTACTTTCTATTTCCATAAAGACAACAAAAGAGAGATTGAGTACATAGGTTGACGACACTGGCATGCATGTTTCTTGATTTGAAATATGTTGATAGAGGGATTATGCTATATAGTATATTTTCATATAAGGTATCATGTTGATTCTGCATTAACTTATTTATCTATTAGTTCCTTTTTGTATTGTTAGATTCTAACCTTGTAATTTAGGCAGCTTCGCCTAATGCCACAAAGAAATGGGCCTAGAGGGTCACACACTAAGTGTATCCAAAATCTCAATTCAATAATATATTATTATTTATTATTAATAAGGTTGAAAAAGTAATATTTCTGTAAGTGGTTCAATAATTTTTCATGTACTATTGAGTTAATGTATATATATATTTACTATTTAGTAGATTTAATATTTATTTTTTTATTGGTGAATAATGCAGTGATATTTATTTAATAAATGAATATTCATTATTCAATGTCTAATAAATATTATAGAAGAATGGAATAATGAGTTCATAGGTCCAGTGATAAATAAAAATATTGAATATTATTTGATTAAATAGTATTTAATTATAAATCACAAGATAAGATCTTGTCGAGAAATAATGATGTTATTATTATTTAACATGGGATTCTTCTATGATTAAATAAACAATTAAGCGTACATGTTCAATTATCTTATTTGAACCCTTGAAACCTATAATAACAGTTTTGTTATTTTGTCATTATTACAATTCATTCATCTTGGTTCTGCGAAATGGATTTGTAGAATCCTCTCAAGCCTAGGGAGCTCCCTTCTCCATGAACACTCATAAGAAAGGAGAGAAATACTCTTCCACCAAATCAAGGAGAATGCATTGGATGTTTTCTCGAAGCGATCAAAGGTAGATGATTCAAGTGCAAGGTTATGTAGTGCTAGAACGTAGATATTTATTTGGCGATGTCATTATTTTAGTTAGAAATTTTTGGATGGCCATAGAGGAAATCTACACTTGGTTTCTAAAATATAACGGTGGTCCACCACTGATCTGTCACCGGATTTATCAATGAAGAAATAATTACATCAATATAAAATTTTATTCAATTAAATTTAATTATAAATAATATTATATTATTTACTCTATTTGATCCATTATAATTATACATTGACTATATATTTTATTCAATTACATTGATTAGGGTGTTCATTATTTCATAGATCTCCGATTGATCATCGATTATGGAAAACAGAAATGTTGGCCACTGCCCATCACATACTTCCACTACACCTAGACACTACATGTGGTATCAGAGAGGTAAAATAATTATTTATCATTATTTAAGGATCCACAAAAATTAATGCATTTATAATTTATTTTTTCAGACCAAGTTTAATCATTATTTTAATATAAATTTTTATATCTTATTGTTTCTCTTTCATTTTTTGTAAATATAATCGAAATGATTAATCTTATTATTGAAATAAAATCAAATAACTCATTTAGAGGTTCTAATGTTTCTATCCAGCCACCAAAAGAATAATACTGTTTAAAAGGAGTTATAATCCATGTAATTATGTTCAATGAATCATAATTTATTCAGAAATTAATTTTGGATTGTGAATTAATTACATGCCTTAAATAAACCGCATATTGAACAGAACACAATTTCGCACAGTTTTAAGGATTACATGTTGTGTACCACCATGTATATGTTATGTAGTCCCTTTGAGTTAATGACATGGCATGCAATTCAATAAACCTCCAACCTAACTTGTGAGAATATAAGTTGGAGATCACACAGTGTGTAGCCAATTGGACATGTTGTTTACACCATTTTATGAGGCATGATTCACACATCGAGTCCTTAGGAATACACCTCGGATGGATGATGAGAGATGTAGATGTTGTGTTTTTTTGATGCACATGCCGTGTACTTATACCAAATGACACATATATCTAGTTTTTTTTATTTTACTATGCAAAACTTGAGGCATGTACTTCTATGGCGTGATAAATATGGGACATGTCATGTGATAGGTTTTAATATACATAAATATAAGAAATTTAAATTAATATATGCACAATTTTCAGATCTACATATCATTTATGAGTCATATTACAAGTTGTTACTCTATGTGCATTGAACCATAATGCACGATCGAAAATAATAATATAATTCATGCTCTCATCAATGCATTACATGTTTTGAAAGTATATGATAAGTTGTGTATGACATATTTCATATGATTAAAATAGAGTATGAGTATAATACATGTTGGGAAGAATTGGACTGGTATCCACCATGTTTCCTACAAGGTGAATTTATGTACACCGTAAATTTGAATTGATTTTGTTTAATTTTATTAAAATAGTAACATTTGAGAATCCTAATGAAATTAAAATAACTATTAATACAATATAAATGATTAATTAAATATGATAATTAATTGATTTGAGTGTGATATACCTTAAATAATAATTATTAAGAATTAAATTCTGGTTCAATTAAATATATAATTTGTTGCATGTATGTGGACTATCATGATAATAAATAAGAAAATTGTATGTGATTGGTTTCATTTAATTTAATTTATTATTAAATTAAATTATTTTTATATATTTCTTCTCTCCTATTATTATGTAGGTTATGTGTACCCATGGTTTCTTTTATATAAACCCATTTCCCCTAACCTATGTGAGTAAAAGGAATATGTAATGGGTGGAGCTCCAAAGCTAGTGGAGGCGGTTTAACTTATGAGCCTAAGTGAAACTGATATAATGGGATACATAGGTAGGCAAGTGTAATGTATAAACTCAAATAGTAAATGGTTCGAGGTGTCATCCCCTAGGTCAACAATTAGTTTTTCAACGGCTGGGTAAACAAACCACTAGTAAGTTCTAATTTTCAAACTTATTTATTGTTTTATTTCTTCCAGTTTTATGTTTATTTCAATATGGTTGTTTTTTTATGAACACATAATTTTATGAAATTTACGATCATGAAATATAGAACTAAAATTAGTTGGATATATTATAAGTATTATCAAATACATTATTGATCATGTAATTAAATCCACAAAATATTAACAAGAATGTGATAAATATAGTAATTGTAAATTTACATATAAAAGGATAAAACCCATAAATTATATATATTAAGTTGGTATAGACTTCTACTACTTCAATTAAAGTCACAACATAATTTAATTTGACTTACCATCCAAAGTTAAGACGCATTCAATTATCATGTAATTATAACAAGATGTTTTGGGTTGTCTTAACCTAGTTTACATCAAGGGTTGACTACCAAATTAGGACTTGGTATAACAAAGAAGAAATGGTTTAGGAAATCCATTTTAAGGATTTCAAGATTGGGGAGTCCACTCAACATATCAAAGATATGTGAGATAATTCAGCTTTTATTTAGAATCCCTACCAAAAACCATTAAAATTTCATGACTAACCAATGTTAGGGTAATGAGAAAGGGAGTATGGATTTTTCCACTTGATTATCCAATAAATAAGATAATCAAAAGACAATGGTGAGAGATATTGGGTTTCAATGAAATAGTTTGAGACTAATAATTATAATATATATTTATTTGATTAATTGTTTTAGATATGGTATTAAAATACTTACTCATATCATTTTTAGAAACAACATTAAAATTATAGCAAACATATCATTGTTATCCATACATTATAAGGACATACTTTTCACTGGAATAGATTTCCAAGAATGGAAATGGCATCGAAGTTTCATCCTTCTCCATAAAATTAAACTCTACGTGGTGAAATGAACTTTTAAAGTTATGTTTGGTAATGAGGCCAGTGGTGAATAATTATTCTCTATGAGAAACATATTAATGGTGTCACGTATTTTTAGTGTTTCATGCTATCATCTATGTCCAATGAGATTTGGAAGCAACATGGTGATATGGATGCACATGGAATGATGCCTCACTGTTGGGATATCTAACAGGAGAAGGAGAGACAAGAGAGTTATGAGATCATTAATGATTTGTTTACAACTAATCATGGATATTATGAATCAGCTGGGCCATATGTAGTCAAACATATTAGATTCATTGAAAACCTAGACGTCATAGAGATCAAATTCCCAGATGAGTTGCGTACAGATCTCGCACTTTCATCACATCCCAAGACCTTATCAATATTTATTATTAACTAAAATTTGAAATATAATATGAAGTTTCTTTTATAACTTATTAGTTAGATTCACCAAGTCTATGAAGAACTAGGGAATGAAAAACCCATAGTCCTTATAGTGAATAAGAATAAGAAGAAAAAGGAAAAGGGGACCAGTCCTATCAGCAATCTGATGCTCCTGAGCAGCATCAATCCAAGAAGTATAATATCTAGAGTCAGGGCAAGGAAAAAGAGGTAGTATGTTTTACATGTAAAAATTCATGCCACCGAAAGGGTAACTACACCCAAAGAAAGGGGAAGCTAAACATGTTTTCATTATTGTGCATAATATTTCAATATCTACACATTGTGTATTAGATAGATCTTGTGGGACTCAAAAATGTATTTAAATACAAGAACCAGGTAGATTTCTAAATATTCCTAGAGGAGATGTGGATCTGAGTGCTTCCAATGGAGTGAGTCTTGCATCCATAGACGTTGGTGAATACCACCTTTCATTGAAAATGGGATTGATATTTGTGTTGAAATATTTTTATTATCTACCTACAGTTTCCAAAAACATAATTTCTTTATCATTCCTATATATAGATGGTATTGTTTTGATATTCTAAATGTTATTTTTTTATAAGTAAAAAGTATGTTATGGTATGTCACATTTGAATAATGGACTTTATTTATTAAATTCAAAAATCTTATGTGTTGGAAATCGATAACGGCTCATGTTCACATGACTCATATAAGACTTTATTGTGGATCACCATCATGGTCATGTAAACGAGAAGCATTTGAAAAATATATATCAAGATGGATATTTATAATCTTTTGAGATAAATCCATGTAAAAGGTTTCATTCTTGATTCCAAGTAAAAATGACCAAACTACCATTTTATATATAGGGTGAAAGGGCCAAAGAAATCATCGATTGGTACACACTTTTATCTGTGGACTGTTTCTAGTACAAGTAATAAGTGGATATTCATACTTCATAAATTTTACTGGTAACTTGAGTAAATATGGATATATCTTACTTGATGACGTATAAGTTTTAGTCCTTTCATAAATTAAAGTAATTTAGGAATGATTTAAATAACAAATTTCAAACAATATAAGAAATAATTGATCGGATTGAGGTGATGAATATCTTTAACAGGATTTCAACGACTTTTTATGAGAGTTTGGGATTCTATCTCAACTCACTCCACCTTATAAACCAATGTGGAATGGATTTAGTGAAAGTGGAAATCATACCTTGTTATAAAAGGTAATATCGATGATGGGTCATGCAGATCTTCTATTATACTTTTGGGGATTTTCATTATAAACTTTGGAATACACAGTAAATTGAGTTCCATATAAAGTGGAAAATTGAATTTCCTTTGAGTAATAGCGTGGAAGGAAATATGTTTTTTACATACATGTGTATGGGATTTTGAGGTGGTTGTTAAGAAATTCTTGAAAAAAAGTCACCTCAGGGAATGAAGTGTATCTTTATAGGTTATCCAAATGAAAAAAGGAATACTACCGATACAACCCCTCAGAAAAAAATTAACTATCTACAAAAAATATGTTTTCCTTGAGAGGGATCACACCGTCAAAAAGGATAGTGGGAGCATTATTGAATTTGATGATGTTGATGATCATGATATACAAGAGTTGGAATAGGAATAGATTTAATCGTACCCCATGGAAGAAGTAGTTCCCAAAACAAAAGTAATGTGTCAGAGTATAAGAGAGGTAATATTACCATAGAGATATGGTTTTCTAGTTTTTGAGGATAGTGACTAATTATTGGTTGACAATGATGAACCTCTATGCAACAATGAGTTAGTAGAAATCTCAGATGTAGCGAGATAGAATGAATCCATGAATTCTAAAATATATTCCATGTATTATATCCATGTTTGGGTTTAGGTCAATGTGATAGTTGTTGCAAATGTAGTTGGATATAAATGAGTATTCAAGATCTGGACATTGAGGGTAAATTAAACACCAATAAAGAAAGGATAATGCCTAAAGGGTTTAAAAATAATCAAGTAATTGACTATGATGAGACCTTTTTTCTAGTATCCATGTTTAAATCAATTCTAATTTTACTTCCTATAGTAGCTTACCATGACTATGAGATTTGAGAGATGGATCTCAAAACTACATTATTTGATGGGAAGCAATAGGAATGTGTCCATATGACATACCAAGAAGGGTTTGTGACACATGTTGATGCCCTGAATATTTTCAAGTTATAGAGATCAATTTATGGGTTGATTCAAGCATCTGGGTTATAGACCATTCAATTTGATGAATCCATACAATAATTTGGTTTCATTAATAAAGAATACGAGCCATGTATTTAAAATATGTTTAGAGGAAATTTAGTCATTAACATATTAGTATATTTTGATGCAATTTTTCTTATTGGAAAAAACATACCATTTTTACTGTGAGTAAAGGACTAGTTAAAAAAACATTTCTTCACCAAGAAAATATGTGAAGCAACATACATTCTAGGGATCATGATCGTTAGTGATATATCTCATAGGTTACACAGACTATGTCAAATTACATATGTTGACTAGATACTAAAGAGATTTGTTAAGGAAAAATCCAATAGGGGATTTGTTCCAATGTCACATGGTTTACATATTTCTTTAAAAATGTGTCCTCAAGTACAATATGAGAATGATAGAATGAGTAAGATGCCATAAGCTTAATTGATTAGATCAATCAGGTATTTCATTTCATCTAATAGAATTGATGATCCATGTGCATTGAGTATGTTATGATGATATTAAGAATATCTAGTAGAAAAATATTATACCGTTGTTAAGGACATCTTTATATATATGATAAGAACTTAGGATATGATCCTCATGTGTGGAGGAGATGAGGAGATAATCATTATGGGTTATACTGATGCCTATTTTTAGACATATTAGAATGGTTTGCAGTCACAAATAGGATATGCTTTTGGTCTCTATAGATGAACTGTGATCTAGAAGTGCTCAATGAAGCCATTTTTTGTAAATTATATGATAGAGTATGAGTATATATCACCTTCTAATGCAGAAAAGGAATTCATTTTGATTCAGAACGTTTTTTAGGAGCTTGATGTGGTACCTAGTTGTAAATATCCTTTCACATTGTGTTTTTATAATACTGGTGTGGTTTCTCATCCAAAAGAGACAATGTCACACCAACGAAAAAAGAACATACTTGATAAGTATCACCTCCTGAGGTATTTCTATCAAAGGGGTGAATTTATAGAATAAAGAGTACCCATGTAAGATAATGTGGAAGACTCTGTTACTGAATTCATATCTTAGTAGAAGTGTGAGTATCATGTGAGAGCTAGTGGACTTAAGGGTGTTTGTAGTTTTCTCTAGATTAATTGGGAGACTTTCAGAGTTGGTTCCCAAGAACCAACATTTGTTTACATGATGAAAACTTGTATTCATGGTTTTTGTATATTAATAAATTTATTATCACATAATGATTTATATTTTCATAGAATAGTATGTTATAATGTCTTTAGAGTAATTTTCACACTTAGATGTCATAAAAGTTCCATACTGTGATGAGAACCCAGAAGTGATACCAAACTATTCTTAAATATAGGTTCTATAGATGGATGATATCATTTGAGAGAAATAATGATACAAGATATCATGTGTGGAGGAGACTCATAGGTCATTGAGGAACCTTCCCATGGGGTATTCCCTTAGAAATATCTGGTAGGATATTATGAGAATAAGACTCTCCAAAAACAAAATCCACAATTATATGTGTCATTATATTTTATTATATTTGGATGGGTGTATTGATCCTTTTATTTTAAATTATTATTAAATAGTATTATTAGTTTTACACTTATATTTATAGTTGAAAACCATGACAAAAGATCTTTATAGTGAGGTTGGATACATTTGGTGTGTCACTACTAATATTGCGTTAATGAATAATGTAAGAAAGAATTTATCCCTTCTATTATTTAAAAGATGTTTATATCTTAGTAACTTTGATAGGAATTAAATAGCCTAAATAAATCCACTTCTGTGGTGTGATATTGGAATGTTCTATATCTAAAAAGTTAAAGAAAGTGTCATCGATCACATATGTTGATGTCATTAGCATGCAACCTACATGATTTTAGATGGTGTGACAAATGGATTATATTACTTAGTAAGCAGCTTTATGAGTTATCATGTCATTGTGGCATTATCTTCTTTCTCTATGGGTGTCTTTCCATGTTTATAGACTCTAACTTTCGACCTTAGGCCTCTTCTATTAATGCCACAGAGAAAGAGGCCAAGAGGGTCACACACTAACATTTTCAAGAATCTTGGTTAAATTGTATATTATTATTTGTTATTTACTTGGTTGAATAAATATTATTCCCATATACTGTTTAATAATTATTCATATAAACTTGATCACATATAAATATTCAATTTATATTTAGTTAATATAATATTTATTTATATAATGGATAATAATGCAGTTACATTTATTTAATAAATAATGTGCCATTATTCAAGGATTGAAAAATATTATATAGGGATGACATACCGGGTTCTTATGCTTGATGAGAAATAACAAATATTGAATATTATTTGATTAAATAATATTGAGTTATAATTTGAAAATTAAGCATATGTCTAGAAATAATGATATTATTATTTTTTTACATGGGGTTTCACTATGGTTAAATAAATAATTAATGTAACTTGTGCAATTAATTTATTTTAACCCTAGAAATACACAAACACACTTATGTTGTTTTCTTGTTATGCCAATTCATTCATATTTTTTGTACATAATGAATTTGGATAATACTCTCATTCCAAGAGATATCCCTTCTACAAGAATCCTCCCAGTAATATAGAGTAATCCTCCCCCACCAGATCAAGAGGAGTGCTTCAGATCCAGTTCTCTAATAGAACAAAGGAATATTTGGATAGCTCAAGGATCTGTCCTGATAGCACCCAAATATTCTTTCAGTGACTTTTGGAGATTCATGGAATATATGATGATCATCGCTAGAGAAAATCTACACTTGGTTTATATAATGCAATGATGTTGCACCATAGATCAGTCATCGGATTCATCAACAAAGAAAAAATTCCATCATGTAAATTAATTATTTAATTAAATTAATAATAAATAATATGTGATGATTATATCTCTCAGCTCTGACATAGTTATCAATTTTATATTTCATTGATTAAATTTCTTTGATAATGACATTTATCATTTCATAGATCTCGGATTGATCATCGATTATTGTAAAAAATCAAATTTGGGCATCACCAATCACACTCTTCCGATATTCTCATAACCTATAGTGTTATCAATTATCACTCATCAAAAATGAGTTAAGAACCATTTTCCAAAAGTTTGAAAACAATCTGACTTTAGTTACTTTGTTTTCTCTAGTTTTGTGTTTTTTAAACTCAAAAAAACGTTCATATTAAAAACATGTTCTTCATGTCATATCGACCACATTGTCTGTCATATTAGCATGTGGTCAATTCCTATATGTGTAAAATGGATTATGGATCATTATACTATGTTTTGATATCATTACAGGCTTTTTACGATCAAATGTTTTTATATGATGTACATATTAAACTAAAATAACACTTATATATTAAAAACATAAACTTTGAGTCATACCGACCACATCATGTCTGGGATTGATGTGTAGTAAATTTATACGTGTCAAAAAAGAATTATCAATCATTATCCTAATGTTTGAAAATAATATTAGCTCGTTTTCTCAGTTTTGGCAGATGATAAGTGTTTAAAACTAAAATTACACATTTAAATAGAAAACACATACTTCAGGTCATATTAGTCACATAATGTGTCATGTTGATGTGTGTTCAGTTCTTATGAGTTTTAAATTAATTATGAATAATTTTACTATAGTTTGAAGAATTTCAAATCGTGTTCTCTCAGTTTTGGATATTTGATTTTTTAAACTATAATTAAATGTTTTTTATTGAAATCATGTACTTTGAGTCATATTGACCAATTCATGTGTCTAATAGGTGTGTGGTCAATTCATACACTACACAAATGAGTTATGGATCATCTTCAAAATGATTAAAAGTAATCTATTATTATCTTCTCAGTGTTGTATATGTGAATCATGCATTAAAATAAAATTCCCCTTTTTTATTCAAAACACAAACTTCGAGTCATACTGACCACATTGAGTTTTGGATTGATGTGCGGTCAACCCCAACAGGTCTCAAATGAATTATTGATTGTTTTTATAATATTTGAGAAAAATCTGTGACCTTTTTCATGGGTTTTTCTAGTGACATGTCTTTTAATATTAATTGATACAGTTATATTGAAAACAATCACTTCGATTTATATTGTTCATATCATGTGTTTTATTGATGTGTGGTTGATTTATACATGTCAAAAATGAACTATGGACCATTTTCCCTACAGTTTTTAAAAAATAATTTTTTTCTCTTATTTTTGGTTATTTGATATGTGTTTTAAACTAAATTGAAACAATTATAAAAAAACAAATAAATCAAGTCATAAAAATCACATTGTATTTCATATTGGTTTGTATTCAATTCCTACATGTGAAAAATATGTTATGGATTGTTTTCATAAATATTGAATAAAAATCCATGAATATTTTCATTGTTTTGGCTATGTAACACATGTTTGTAAACTAAAATGGAACTTCTTTATTCAAAAAACATAATTCATTTTGTACAAACCAAATTGGGTGTTAAATTTATGTACAATTTACTCCTACATGTCAAATAAAAATATTTCAAGTATTTCCCTAATGTTTTAAAAAAATAGGTTGTTTTCTCAGTTGTTTTTTGATGTGTGTACTAAATGAAAATGAAACCTTTATATTGAAAACACACACTTTAAATCATATCAGTCATTTCATATGTCATATTTATGTATAGTCATTTCATACACACCAAAAATGATCTATGGGATATTTCCCTAAATTTTAAAACAATCTTATTTTTTTAGTTCTGGGAATTTTATGTATGTTTTAAACTAAAATGACACATTTATATTGAGAAAATGTACATTGACTCATAACAACTGTATCATGTGTTGGATTAGCATGTAGTAAATTCTTACACTTGATAGATGATTTATGGATCATTTTTCTAAATTTTCAATATAATTTCAGAATGTTTTCTTAGTTTTGGATATATAACCCTTGTTTTAAACTAAAATTGCACTTTTTTATTAAAAAAACGGACTTCGAGTCATTTGGACCACATCAAGTGTCATATTGATATTAAGTTGATTTCTAGAAATCATAAATGAATTATCAATAATATTCATATTGCTTGAAACAAATCCGAGCTCATTTTCTCCCTTTTTTCTAGTGACATGATTTTCAGATTAAAAAAAGACCATTATATTGAAAATAGACACATCACATCATGTCAGTCACATTATGTGTTGGATTAATCTGTGGTCAATTCTTACGCATCAAAAATGATTTATAGACTTTTTTCCTAATTTTTAAAAATAATATGAGTTTATTTTGTTTTTTAGGATATTTGATTTTTATTTTAAACTAAAATGAAACTTTTATATTTAAAACACATACTTTGAGTCATACTAACCACATCACGTGTCTGATTGGAATATGGTCTGTTCCAACATGTGAGAACTAAATTAAGGATCTTTTTTCTGATGTTTGAATATAGTTTGAGCCTTTTTTTAATTTTGGACATTTCATGTGTTTTTATACTAATATGTGACTTCTTTGTTGAAATAACATTTAGTTCTACTCATACAGACCACATCAGGTGTCAGATTGGTATGAGGTCATTTCCTACATGTCACAAATGAATTAAAAATCATTTTTATCAATTCTAAAAAAACAGGATCTCATTTTTTTTTATTTTTTTCTATTTTATTGTTGTTTTAATTCAAATGAAACTTTTATATTCAAAAAACACACTTTGAGTCATACCGACCACAGAAAGTGTACAATTGGTGATTGATAGATTCTTACATGTCATAAATGAATGATGGAATATTTTTTTAATGGTTTAAAAAAATACAAGATCATTTTCATTGTTTTGTCTATGTGATGATTTTTGATCTAAAATGACACTTTTATAGTAATGAAACATTCTTCGAATCATACTGATTACATCTTGTGTAATATTGATGTGTAGATAATTCATACACGTGAAAAATTAATTAAGGACCATTTTCCTATTTCTTAATAACAATTCGATCTCTTTTTCTTAGTTTTGGTGATGTGACATGTGTTTTTAACTAAAACAGAACTTTTATATTCAAATCAAAATCTATGAATCATAACGACAACATCGTGTGTTGGATTGATTAACGATCAATTTCTCTACAAAAAAATTTAATTTTTTATCATTTAATTAATGTTGGAAAACAATATGAGATTTGTTTTCATCAATTTGTCTATTGATGCGTGTTCTAAACAAAAATGATTGTTTTGTATTAAAAAACACACACTTCGAGTCATACTGACCACATTGGGTGTCATATCTATATTTGGTCAATTTTGATATGTCACAAAACTATTATGGATCAATTTCCTAATGTATTAAAGCAATATGATATCATTTTATCTGTTTTTCTGGGTAATATGTGTTTCAAAAATATATATAACTTTTTTGTTGAAAACATTCAATTTGAGTTATACTGACCACATTGTATTCTGGATTTATGTTCAATAAATTACTACAGATCAAAAAGGAATTGTGGATTGTTGTTATGAAGTACCAAAAATAATATGATTTTTTCTTATTTTTGAGCACGTTATGTGTGTTTTGAAATGCTGTGTAAATTCTAAAAACAAGTATCAAATAAAAATGATAAGTAGATTAGAAAAATATATGTATAAAATGATGATAAAATTAACTAAATATGAAGTATGAAGACACCACATCATGTTGAATGTATATATTTTGACACCCTATATTCTTCACATTTGTTTTTAATCAAATTTATTTATTCTATTATATTTCTCCTTGACTAAATGAGAAAAATATATATAAGCATTATAATAATAATACTTCAAATTCAAAATATATTATTAAGGTAATCTCCAACACTAAACCAAAAACATACTAGGAAATCACATAAATTTAATGCCGAAATACATTTTAACACCATTTACTCTTCCTGGTCATCTCAAAAAATTATCTTCTCATTTTGAGTATGTTGATTAATGGGAATCTTGGTCGTATTGAAAAAATATAGACATACTAACGATTAATAAATATCATAATGAAATTTTAATTACCTTAAAAATTAACTATTTTGGGATTATTCTTTGATGGGGATATCATTTAAAAAATTTCAAATGTAATATCCAAAATATTTTATGTTGTCTTTCTTTAGAAAATTCAGAAACACTGACCAAACTATGTAAATTGTTTTGAAATATTAATTCACAGTTAATGTTTCTATATATTCCTTAATTTGTTTCCATTTAAAGATATACATGTCTTCTTATGTTCATTGAACGACCACATAACATGATTTATCCAATTTTTATATTCCACTCAATCATAAAAAAAATTACCATTAAAACAATAAAACAAAACATATTATTTGTAATTTATCTATAAAATATTGATTGTAGTGCATTAAAATTTTGTGATACACATAATGTGTGGTCAGTTTAATTTAAATCTATGTATTGTATCTAAAATTTAATTATTTGGTATATCTAAATTGATTTTGATCAGCATCAAATGATTCCTAAAAAACAAAATAAAAATTAAAAAAAAATTATATTATAAGAATATTGAGTTTTACCCCTACATTATAGGAATAATCAGGAGTATATTTTCAGATATTTTCTTCTCAAACAACATCGTATGATCATATTTTTTCTTATCAAATTCTTTTAACCCAAATGATTTTTCCATAGAAATGATTAAATTATTAATGAATCCAAATCATGCTATGTAGTGTTTTCCCTTTATAATCTACTTATATAAATAACTATATAAAATATTAATAGTTATTAACATTGAGGAAAATTGTCTATCATTTTTTTGGAAAAATGAATTTTGAAAATGTAACTTGCGTATATATTTAAAACTTAGACTCACTTCCATTCATCCTTGAGAATAGAATTGATAATATTGAGACCGAATGTGTCTTTTTTGAAATATCCAAATACTTATTCTCCCGATTTAATTTTAGAAACATATCCATATTTAAATGTGGTGTCTATGATAACATGTAATGTTAATATATCTTGTATAGAAATGGTAGGGAGAAGGTAATCCTGGAAGGTACTTTTGATATCTTCTTCAATTTACTAGATTGTCTTGGTCCAACCTTTCATCTCCCTGACATTTTATCCATATGTAATAACATACCTCACTTCATTTCTTTTTTCATCAACTATTATAGGTTTTTCATCTGAAAAAATTGGTAAGGAAATACCTCATGTATCTTTCTTAAATTAGATGACCATGATTCAAAAGTTCTAATTGTATTATTAAACATTGTAATATTCAGATCATCATGTTGAATAGTAAACTCAGTTCTCATATCATGAGCTACTTCAATACCCACCCTCACGTGATCTTTTGGGAGATCTGTGTTATATAGAAAGTATCTAGGGATATTATACCTTATATCCCGCACATCAAGGTGGTGTCTAGGTTTTTATAGATATAAATCACATAAAAATTTACACTTTTTAATTTTTTTAATATAAATTTATGGGAATTTTTTTATTAAAATTTAGGAGAAATCGTAATGGAAAAATTGACTACCTTTGATAAGGTTTATAGTAGAAAATAATGAATAGCCTCAAATCTATGGGGAATATTTTTTTTGTTCGTGTGTTCCCTCTCATAATATGATATGTATTGTCTAATTGTTTTGTCTTCTAAAAATATTTATGAGAGGACACCCAAAAACCCAATCATCTAAAGAGACCATATTCTATTAGTCAATTTAAATGTACTCAATGAAGTATTTCTTTATGTAAATTAATTGGAAATTCTTATGTATTAATAATAGAAAAAACATACGAATATAAATAGAAATTTCTGTGTAACAATACTATAAGGCATATTAAATTAATATTATGTCATACATCCACATTATCCCATGCATTTATTGTTTTCATTAATGATATTGTCCTCTTTATTTATGTCGACCTCCTTCTACAGAGCATGATTTGCGATAGAAGTTTATTCAAATTTTGATTCATCAAATGCATATAATCACTTGAAAAAATGTTTCTTCATGTCACATCGAAATTTTATTGTAGATTTAAAATTCATAAAATTTTATTCTCTAGTGAATTATACACCATCCTTTCATTTCTATCCGGGTATATTGGTTTTGATACACATTTTTTATATTCATCACTCCTTTTTTGTTTCATAGATTAACAACTTTGAATCAAATAAGACAAAATATATAGTGTGAAATATTATATTATCAACTACAATGAACCTAAACTGATTTCTCATCATGACGAAAAAAGAATGAATTCCATGTTTCCTACATTATAAAGAGTGCATATGTAACTGGTGGGTGGGGCTTTACGTTCCCTTCATCCTCCCTAAGATGAATCTTGGTAAGAGGTGTTCAGAAGCCACTATGGTATTTTCTAGTTACCATTAATATATATTTCTTATGAAAATTATCTATAAAAAATGAACTCTACAAGGGATATTGAAAATAAAATCAATGTTTAATTATATAATTGATCGCTAAACTAGATAAATTTTATCATAACATTACCTTAATATCTTTCCAAATGGTTTCCTTTGTTAGAGGATGGACAGGGAACCAACAATCTATATTAATCAAAAACCTTCACTCTTGTTTTCACCCCAACATAACTAATGAAAATTTACTTTTCGGGGTCAATATATTAGATACATTGATTCCAACCATCCTAAACTTTTATCCCCTTACCCCTATCCTTTATAATTTTATTGAACAAAGTGATGCAATGTCATTCATGTTTTTTCAATAACATGTTGTTGATCACCAAATAAATATGTATTTTTGGCATCAACCATCGATTATTCATGAGATTGGGAATATAAATATATGGAAATGTCATTTAATAAATGAGTTGTCAGACATTTAATTTAGATTATGTTCATATCTTAGAGAACACTTAATTATATGAGGAAGTTTATAGTATATTAAAAAAATAACCTACTCATTGATCTCTATTTATTTTTTTTAACATTTGAGGGGATTTGGATATACTATTAAGAATAAATTCCCATCTTTTTCATCCCCTCTAACATATAGATCATTGACTACATTGGCACTAACATGAAATTATTTTGATCTTCCATTGAAATGGTCATCCTTTATTGAATATTCATCTGAGATTATTGTTGTTTTAGTCTGTAGTATAAAAATTTACCCCTTCTTTTCTTATAGATCTAATACATAAAATACATTCTGTATATTTGATGAATTATGAAAAGACCATATTTACACCCTTCCATACTAAAATTAACCATCATGAATCCCATTTCAACAACATTCACTGCATGCACATTTTCAACTAATTTTAAATGGAAAATTATAATTTGAAATATTGTATAATTCAGATCATATATCTTCTCAATGATGATTAAATATGATATATTCACATAAATTGGATTTATACCCTTAAAACCAAATATGGTCATCGCTTCTTCCATAATCACAAATCCACTATTTTTCATCATATTATGGTTATCATATTGTTTTATATAGGAATGTATACTAATTAATTACAAACCTAGTGTAGGATAAATCATTTCATTTCGATATCCTTGCTTTCCATTGATGTTGTTAAAAAATTTAATTAAGACTTTTAGATAACATCTTATTAATATGATCTAAGAACCATCATATAAAATTTTGATTTTGTGTATTTTAAATCCATTCTTTATCAATTTAAGGATTCAAATGTCCAAGAATTACATTACGGGATCCAATATTTGGATCAACATCTTCAATATTATGCAAAATGTAAAGGTGATCTTGATACCACTCTGTGATTGTAATTGTAACAACATTTCTTCTGAAAATCCATTCACACACAAAGCATCTTATATGATTAGAATTTTTCAGATAGATGCTATCAACATTTGATAAGTAATCAATTAATAATATAATATATTCCAAAATAAGATATCATTTTGTAATAAAACCTCTTGGAAAAATTTGAATCATGACACTCCCTCGAAAAATATACATATATCATTCAATGTGGTACATCAATCTGCATTGGGAATTACTACATATTTGAAATTATATAACCAGGTTAACCATCAGGTGGACCATTACATAAAATAAATATTGTTGGGAGAACATCTCTAATTCCAATAATATTAATACTGCCTCCATATTCATTATTGGAAAAATCTCAGGGTCTATAACATTACTATATATGGATTTCAAAAATAAGAAGATTCTAGTTAAATTTATATTGTACATTTTTAGGAAGAATTCAATATAAAGTGACATATTTAAAATCATTTGTCAAAACAGAATAGTCATGTTATTTTAGTCTATTTAAATTCAAATTATTCATTTGCATGGAATTCTTTATTCTCAATGAGTTCCCCTTTATATATTTTACACCATTAAGAAAATAAATAACTTTCATTATTCTTCTCTGGATAGAGTGTAAACTACTAGAGGAAGAAAATTCCACTTTTTACCCTTCACTGTTGAAGACCCTTCTGTTATCCCTATGTTAATAATGTCCAACCTATCTTTGGTGTCATATTTCTTTTTAATATAATCATTTAGTGATATTCGAAAAACAATAAAAAATACATTTTTTCTACCTGAAAGGAATATAGAAAATTTATGATGTACAAAAAAGGTTAGAATGGTAGTTCAAATAAAAATATGACTTTTTTATTAATTTTGTACGGTTTTGAGAAAATGGTTTTCCAAAAATAGTGTCAATGTCTTTTAAATTATTGAATATTTTATCACCCATTAGAGGAGAAGGTTTTTTTTACCTTTTTTAGTATTCCCATTGAATATTGTAGTCGAGTATCTGTACTTATGTCATCGATGTAAATATTTATGGTGTCCTAAAAAATAGGCTTTGTGGAATGCTTCAATTGAAATGTGTGTTTGAATTCTTTAAAAATGGGAAACCCCATAATTCTATTAATTATATTTCTTTAAAATTTTCAATAATCCATAATGTTATTTATCATTATATAAAACATGCCCCTCAATTTGATTTCATCATTTATATGAGAATAATACATTGTAACACCTCTATTCCACATAAATATTATATCTTTGATCAATGGATCAAAATAGGCATCAATATCATTACCTAATTTTTTTGGGCTAGATATAAGTAGTGAAAACCTAATTTATTTGTCTTCCATGCATAATATTGGATCCAAGTTATAATTTTCCAATATAACTAGACATGTACTATAATTACTACACTACACACCAAAAATAATTATTTGTTTTGTAGATTATGTAAGATGTAAGTTTGTTGGCTCATTTATTGATTAAGGAAACTCATAACCAATTTTTTCCACTAAGGATAGTCTGATGGATGACATAGTTTTCCTTCATTAATTACTGTATCTACATGCCATGTTCATTTCCCTACAGTTCCATAACAACCGTATAGTATTCTAAATCATAAAATGATAGGAATGTTTTATAAATATTTTTAAATACATGATTCATCTTTATTTTATCAATACACACCACACATATATCATTTTATGAGTTATTCACGGTGCTTGGGAAACAATATACAATCATTCATAAAAGGATATATTTTTTATTGGTCATTCCCATTGATTGTAGTATTTATTTAGCATTATATATTCAATAAGATTGTTTATTTCTTATTGGTTTCAAATCATTGAGGAGACCATGAAGTTCTATAAAGTTGGTGTATCTTCATCTGCTACTAGATTTTAAATTATATAACATCACTATAGCTAAATATATTTTTTATTTAGAGAAACTAATATCTTAGAAAATAAATTTAACTTCTCAAACAATATTTTATAATCAATAAGTTTATCTTCAATTTTCAATTTCATTTCATCTCTAAGATATCCATCATCATTTACCCCTTGGTATTCATATCAAATGATCTATAAACTACAGTATCATCTCAATCAGTGTGCATATTCAATTTTCCCCCATGTTTTTCAGCATTTAATGATTTGATATATTTTTTGAAAAATAAAATGTTCTTTCTTCCCTTACATACTATGTTCTATTAAATAAATCAATATAAACAAATACAATGTATTTGAGAAGGGTCATATACATACTCTATTGAAAACATTATGAATGCTTTAACTCAATATTTAGACTATTTTTTCATACTATTATCATGTATCCATTTTTGATTCATATCCATCTTATTAGTTTAAAAAACATTAATTTTGTAATAAAATAAATACATACACATAAAATATTCATAATAAAAGGAGAAAGTTATAAATAATTTTTATAAGGGGAACACGACATTTGAATGTTATTGGACATGATACTTAAAAATATATCATTTTACATTAGGGTTACATGAAAAGAAACAGAATGGGGTAAACATGTGGCTATATTTATAGGATATCTATTTTATGTTGTGTAAGACAAACAATTGGTAATAAATATGTTCAAAAATAAATTTATTTATTATTGGATGACAATCATCCCTTGTAAATTATTTTTCATTATTTTTTTAATTATGACATGGATTTCAAAATTTGAGTAGAAATACTATTCCGTAGAATATAAATGGTCATGTATTCAAAATACATTTATATATGGTCAAAGAGATTTGAATTTCATGAATTTATTTGATAAAACTATTGTTGATGATAGAAGTGATGTTGGATTCCATGTTACACTCTTTTTCTATATGTTAATCAAGAATAATTTTTATATGAATACCATTAAATATATATATATATATATATTATGACTCCCAAATGAACCCTTGTTCCACATATAATAGAGTTATCAATCTTATGTATATTTCACTGATCTCTCAATTCCACATACTAAAATCATATTCATTAAAAACACCAAAAGTAAATTTCATTAAAAAACATTCTAAAAAATTCATCTACCATGGACGTGACATCATTGAGATCCAATACATTTTAATTCAACCAAAAAAATGACAAAAGTAGTTTTAATATATCTCTCACATTTAGTAGTAAAAACCTGGATAGGTATATCCAAAATATTAAACATAGTCTTAATAAAATACATACCACATGTATTTTAATGGGAGATCATAATAAAAATTATAAAATTATTCCACTATCTTCTAAACCATTATGTGTCCAAGATAACATTGTTTAAAATTTAAATTTTTTATAGGTGAAAGTCAAATCATTCCAAATGACACACAATAGATCAAAATCATACTAATGTTATGTACATTGATTAATAAAAATAAAAAATATTATAAATAAGGATATGAAGCTTATAGAAACCCACTCATGTCAAACCATGAAGAAAACATCACTGTACACCCATCATATTTAAGGTAACTAAATTATAAAATGAATTTAAAAAAGTATTTTCTCTGTATCTACCTAAACCATTGAAAACACACGACACATTCAATCATAGGAGTTATATTCCAATAAATAGTGAAATAGAACACTCTAAAACTCTTCAAACCTCCCTAGAAATTTAATGGTTCATAATGTAAGAAAATAATCCAACATACAATAAATCAAGCAGACAGAAACCTACAATAAATGTAATTGAATGATCATAGGGATATATCAGATGTTTAAATAAATAAAAAATTTATAAATGATTCTTATAAATTATTGATCTAATAATTATCATTACATTATACAAAATATAACTAATAAATATTTCTATAAGAACATGATAATATATAACTAACCACTTAATTATTTGATTAATTATTTATTTAAATATCACCTCATGAATTAAACACATCTACTTAAAGCCACGAAAAAACTCATATATTATATCCTCTTATATAATAATCCTAATATCACACTGACCATAATCTCCAAAATTACACTAAATGAATTATCAACCTTTAATTTCATTATATCTTTGAATTTTCTTCTTATTTAAATAGTTAAATCACTTTCAATATACATATTCAAACAAAAGGCCAAAACATATATTCAAAATATAAATAATATGTGGAGGGATAAAAGGGTATTATGAAACATGTTCATTATTACTCATTATCATTTAAAATTGCATATTATGTACATCCATTATGATTCTATCATGTTTTCATTATTTTTATAACTTCACTTTAGAAATAATAATTTATTACAACTTTTTATGTGTAATTCAGATAAAAGTACACATCTAAGATCCAACATACCACTATTAGTTTAAATAAATAGAAAATATATAAAACTATTATTAATAATATAATAAAATCATGATATAAAACATAAATAATTACTAATGGAATCACATTAAAGTTATTAACATGTTCATCATTTTCATTCAAATTCCACTCCAAAAGATTATTCCGTTTATCTTGGGAAATCACATAATTGTTGTATAATATGAATATATTTCAATTAACATAGTATTAAATCAAAAAAATAATGAAATATCTTAAAATTAGTGTTACCATAATATATGAAAAGAACTATATTAATCCAACATGAAAAAAAATAAAAAATTAGAATCTATATAGATGGATAACCATAAATTGTACCCTTCCTAGGTGATGATTTTATGAATGTAGTGGGGGAAAGCCTGCTATGTCGGTTGTCATAGGGAGTGGAATATAGGGAAAGGGTGTTCATTAGAGGGTTTCTTCGTGATGGTGGGTGTTCTACCCGGGATGAAGACAATGATGGAAAAGAGGAGATGTGACAACAATTATGAAATAAAGGAGAAATAAGGACATAGATTGGATGTTAAAAGAGTGGGAGAGGTGATCAAGAACATTGATTAATGGTATAGGAGGATAAATAATAACAAAACATAGATTTTAGAGTGTGGATTAATCCATGATATGGTATGTGTTGAGTGGTCTAAAAGCTAAATTTCTATGATATCTTGAATTCCATGAGGGAAATGTGTATCCATAGAAATCATCTATTTCCAATTTTTATTTATTTTACAGGAACTAGAGAATAGATCTTGGGGCCTTGCATCTATTTATCCTATTTGAGGAATACCATGAATCCAAGACTATTATCCTAATTTTAATCCCTTTTATATATGGAATTTGAAAAATTAGGTTTGGGTTTTTATTTATGGACTGAACATGATATTTTGGGATCACTGGATCCAGTTTGACATATATTTGATGATTGGAACTCCCATAAAAATATCTCAAGCTACAGAGGAAGCACAATTTAGAATCTTTGCACATTTTTTGGTGGATTTTAACATTAACTCCATTCACATTGACAATGTTGTACTGCCCACTCCAGAACATTGTTTTGATCTATGTATAAAATTTGTGAAATTACCTTTTTTTAGAATTAGTTTCAAGGATATTGGGCACATCAAGGAGACATGTCACAAATATATTATCTGATTTTTCTATAATTTAATTATGAAATAAAAGTCTAGTTGTACAAATAAGTGTTATTATAGGAAATTGAATGTTGTTGACAAAGAGGTTTTTGATGCTTCACATTTAGTTTGTTCTATGGAAGGTGATAGGGAGTCTTCTATTGGAGTTTCTCAATCAGTTTGGGAGAATATATTGTTTTTAATGGAATATTTTATAGAAGGACCTTCTGATGTTGTAGATATTAAATTAAGGAATGAAAAATTAATTTCTTCTAGGGATCACATGGGAAAAAAGAATGATGATTAATCTCCATTGAGAGGTAATTCTTGGATACAGTATACATCTAAAAGTATTTCCATTGCAGTTGATGGACCTATATCTATAACACAACAATTTTTAGCTAGTGATTGTAAATGTAATATGACTAATATAAAGGGTTTCTTGGCATAAGGTATTTTCTCAGCTATGGTGGGTGTTTCCCCTTCCATAGGTCTTAGTAAGTAGGATAATGTTAAGGTTATGTTTCCTCACATTAGTATTTCATCCTATTATATAGTAATGAAAGTGAACACTAACAATGATTTTCTTCTACTTGACTTTCATGCCTCATTGGATGGGGGATATGATCCTATGAGAAATGAGGATGGCAGTCGAGGGTCCTATCATAATATAGAGTGGCCATGTTTTTTTTTTGCTAAATATGATAGTTTTTATCACTCTCAATTGAGGGTGAAAGTGTCTATTATTTCCCATGGAAATATTACAACACCACTAAACTTTTTTAAAAATGGTTTCTGTCTTGTCCACTATTTAACAAGGTGTAATAGTATGGTGGTTTTATGCATGGAGTTGAAAATTCTTACGGGTGTTTCAATGTTGTAGAATGATTCTTAGGAACTAAGACTATAAAGGAAAGGACCAATTTTGTAATGAATTTATTATCGGAGGGATTAGGTCCGGCTATAGAACATGATCCTTGTCTTCTTAAGGAACTAACCCAACCAAATGATAATATTATTCCTCAAGTGGATTCTAATATATGGAAAGAGACCAAAACATAGAGGTGGGGGTTTCATCCGAGATATTGTGTTGGTGGTCGATCTCATAGATGAATATTATTTGCTTATATTCTGGCCATATTTCTTCCTTTTCTCTTTGTGTAGTGGTTAGTCATAGGGTTAAATTTCCCATCTCCCCTTGTACATTGTGTTTATTTTATTTTCAATAATGTTTGGGACCATGGGCTATAACCCATAGTTCACACAGTTTTGTTATTAAAAGATGGATAACCTTTATTAATAATAAAATTCATTAAAAAAATAAAATATGGATATAAATTTAAATAAAAATAAATACATATTGAAAATATTAAAAAATAGTAACATAATATGTATAAATAAATATAAAAAAATATAAATTCAAAAAAATTAATAATATTTAAAATGAATAAATAATAAAAACTAAAATATCATTAAAAATAATTATTTAAAATTTACTAATTAAAAACATAATATAGTATGTATATTATTTTTCAAAATGAAATTCTGAAATTAATATTAAAATTGGTATAAATTATTTATATAATATGTTTGTGTGTGTTTCAATATAAGATTTCTTTAATTATATAAATATATCTATCTGAGAAATTAATGTATATATATATATATATTTGATATATTTCAAATTGAATAATGAAATTATACATTATTTAGTGTTTATTAATGAAATAAAAAAATGATTGAATAAATATTAAAATTAATAACTTTTATTAATTATATAGATAATTTAAAGAAATTAAAAATGAATATTTCTCTATAAAAAATTGAAATTAATGCATATGAATTATATAATTTAACTTAATATTAATTACAGTAAATATTTATTAAAAAATCTATAAATAAGTGTTAGAAAATGGGTAAAATTTGAAAAAAATATCAAACAATGAAAAATTCAACATGATTAAATTACAAAAAATAATAGATATATTAATGAATAATTATTTATAAAAACATTAAAAATGAATAAATGAAAAATAACTGAATGAATAAATATCTAAAATCTTTAAATTATGAATAAAAGAAAGCACACAGTTCTCATTATCAATGAATAAAGTATAGTAAATGAATGCATATTAAAAATGAGTGAGATTTAAATATATATATATATATAAATATATATGATTTAATAATTAACATACATATTATAATTAATAAAAATGAATATAATTATTAAAATGAATAAATTTAATATATATGTATAAAAATAGATTGTCTTTCAATTTTTTTATATTTTAATTACGTATTTCCAAATTTTATTCATTTTTATTATCATAAAAAATATATTAATTGATTAATTCGATATATATATATATTTAATATACTATTAATTAGTAATATATATATATGTGAATTATAATAAATTTAATTATAAAACATTTTGGGGTTGGCTCGGTCCATCTCTTGAACCCGCATGGATATATGTTTAAATAAAAATGAATGTATTTTAATTATGTAAATTACAACAATATTAAAACCAATAAATGATATTGAAAATTATTGAAATTTTTAATAAAAAATGAATGAATTTATTATATATATATATATACAAAATAATAAATAGTATATAAGTTATTTAATTAGTATATACATAATTACATAAATTTATTCATTTTTATTAATTATAAACAATGTATAACTTTTTTTTAAAAAAAGGGAATCCCCAATAGTGGACTTTTCGAACCCTCCACACTAGGGAACCCCCCTCCATATGAAGAGGACACTCCAAAAAGAGCCAGAACTAGGAAGAATCCTTTACCAGTTGTGATGGAAAAGTATACCAGGTAATGACTATAAGGACCCGTCCTTAAACATTACTTATTATTGAATTAAATGAATAATTCACATTGAGGATCTTTTCAGGTTTATAGTTTTAGTGAATTAGGACATAAATATTACATCTGAAAGATTACAAAGTAGACACATCTACTCCCCTTCCATTTTTTTCACAAAATAAAAACTCTTGAACACAATAGTAATGTCTAGTTCCTTGTTTTAGTCATCCTGACATTTCCTTGATCCCATCCTTGACCTTATTCATCTTTATGTCCTGTGAAAAACATTTCCAAAAAACTTGTGATGAGAATAAAAAGCTCAGTATGGTTTATAACAATACGGATGGAAAACATTAGTCCATGTATACATAAGTATCAATGAAATCATAATTTACTCATAAAACATAGGCAATTTAACATACCTCGTGAAATCATAAGATCTACGAATAACTCATAGAAATCATATCACATAAAGGTAACTTGAGGCATTCATAACATTATTATGTAGGGAGTAGCCCTCATGGTTATGTTTGGAATACCCATCACAATATATTCCCTAAATCTCTTCGGATAAACCTTAGCGTTTAACCCCTTCGCGTTACCCAATGCATTGGAGAGCTATATCGGGCTCACCCGCCCTTAGTTTATCACGGGACCACCCGTCTTCATAAAAAATACCCAAGAACCATAACATAATAATACTATATAACTTAAGCACAAATGAAAGATAACATTCCCACATTGTAATAACAATACACCATTTTAAGATATTGAAATAATGAATCCATTCTAAAAACCATTTTCAAAACCATTTAAAACATTTAATAAAGAGATTTTTGAATCAAAGTGTCCCATACCACTTTGAAGCTTTTAAAATTTTAAACCATTAATATCCATATATATAAATCCTTAAAACCATTATGAAGACATGGATATTAATGAGAAATATTTATAATAATAAATCATTAAAATATTTAAAATGATATTTTAGTTAAAGGGTTTTTAACAAAATGAGAGACACTTGAATACAATAACTGAGGAATAACATTTAATAAAAACATTATAATATCCTGATAATAAATAGATTCATGATATAATATTCCAAAGGACATTATATACACCATATAATAATGAATTGGTGCATTACAACAATGAAGTCTTAAAAGAAATCTAAAATGAGATGAAATCCCTTATAATGAAGGTATCCTTAAATTAAGGATAAATCAATCTCATAATTATGTGTGACAAATATAAATACACCCATTATATGTGGATATTAATTGTAAAACAATCAAAGGTCATTTAAACATATTCAAAGGATGGCATATTCAATAACTACATGTTGAACCCAAAGAAATCGAAATTGGGTTAAGAAGTTATCTTGGTAAAATTCGACAGCATAACGACGTCAGTTTAAAATTCATAAAATTAGTTGATGAGAGAGAAAATGGTATCTCATCACTTGGAAATAAAATTTACATCAATAAGGATATATAATAGAATATCCCAACATAAAAATATGTAAATTAAAATATATAACAAAATAAGTCTTTTAAAAAGAGGAGGATGAAAGGTTCCCTTACCTATTTGGGCAACTTTCGAAACGTACCCCACATGGAAGAAGGGTCATAAAATGAAGATGTAAATACCCATAAATGATAGTATATTATACAAATATTAAAATAATGGGAAGTACATACACCACAAAAAAGAAAATAGTGGCCAATGTAGCATGAATCTCACGGGAATAAAAACTGAGATGAAAATCCCCTTATGAAAATTCGGCAGCCTAATGGCACCACATAAAACATCCAAAAATGGATTGTTGAGATCAAATAGGTTCTATCATAATATTAACATAAACATTACATAAAGAGTAATATATAAGAACATTCCCCAACAGAAGAAATAGGAGCTTAAAATAAGTGACATAAAAGAGAGTACTTTAAAAGAAAGAGAGAGGTTGGATCTGTTACGAAAATTCAGCAGCCTAACGGCGCCACTTAAAAATTCTAAAAATGAATTGATGAGAGTAATATGGGTTATCTCATAATTTGAAAATACAAATTACAGTATGTTTAATATAAAATTACATCCTCCAACATAAGAACAAGGAACATAAATGAAATGACATAAAAGAGGGTACTTGAAAACAAAGAGAGAGGTCGGATCCCTTACCTCAAGTCTAACTTGTCTTGTTCGTTTCATTATATTCCTAAATAATAATATTTGGTCAATTTATAATTTCTTAAGGTACTAATTTAAATATTACTATTCACTTCATATCACATATTATAATGTCATAATAATTGGTTAATAATGTGAGTTCATATCATACGTTTTTGTCAATGTTTGGTACATGAGTCAAAAATGAAGTTGTTTGAAAATGATTGTCCATGTAGTTATAAGTAAATCATCTCCAGAATAGTATTACTGATTTAAATATCATATATCTATTACATATTCATTTTATACTATTCCATAACATTTTGAGATAAAAATAAATGAAATGCACCGTTCATGGAGACGGTAGGCCGTACATACACATGAACACTACTTTCATTTCTTTGTCATTTTAATGGAATTAAAAATAATTGAGAGTTATATATATTATGATTCCAGTATAATATATATGTTTTATAGGTCACATAAGTTTATTAACTTCATTCTTTATACATTCCATGTATTGCGTGAACGAGTCACATCACTTGAGGGGATGGTAGTCCACACTTCCTCGTATGAAATTATCACATTTTCACAACATGCAAAGCATAAAGGTATGTTTTTAATATAAAATACAGAAGCATATTGAAAACATAAATACCATATATATCATATTTAAAATTCAGTGACATCATAATGGCCTCTATGAAAGGTGTTAAGAGAAGATTGAACAATCATCGTTTCGTGAGGCAGTAATTCGCCATCCACAGAAACAGTATGTTCTTTAACCATTAGACGGAGGTGTGTGTAAGTGTAGCTCGAATCCTTCTCATAACATCATCCTGGTATATTTAAGATACTGTTGTTGTTACAAAATAAAGTAATAAAAATATTGTATGGGTTTGGAGAAGTAAAATAAAACAAAAGAACACAAGTGATGACATTACCTTTAAATTGGGTTACTCCTTTGGTTTGAACCAAAAGGGTTTCTTGAAGAGCATTATGCCAAAGGTGAGGATTCAATGATGAAAATAGGGATGTGGAGAGATGAAATGTGCAGGGGTTGGTCGATACAAAGGCTTGAGAGGTGTGGATAAGGTGGTAGAGGTGGGGGCCATTTATAAGAGGAGAGGAGGGGCACTCTTGGAAAGTAATAAACTTTTACTTTATTATAAAATGATTTTTGGATTTTAAAGATCCCAAAAGTATATATTTCGAGGATATGGCGATAATGTTTTGAAATACACCCATCCAATAGGTTTTTTACAAGTGTAATACTTAGATATTACCCTATCTTCTCATTTTATTTAAATCGTTCATTTATGAGGTAATCACAACATCATCACGGTGTCATGAATAAATTAATTTATTTAATGTCTAAAAATTATAAAAAAATATAATGATGTAGGAAATATTATTATATTTATAATTAATATTTATAGTCAAAAACATGACTTGTATAACACCATGTAAAAATTGTTTTAGTAAAACAATAAATGTTTGTGACATTATAATTTTAACATTAAATAAAAAGTTATTTATGTCATTGTACTACCAAAGTGGCTCCATGGGGTCCCCAAGTTGACCCATGGATTGTCTTGGAAGTCCATGGAACATCCAATAAGTGTAGGAAATGTGTCTAGGTCATTTAATATTATTATAACATTATCTTTACCTTAAATTACACTAATTACCTTTAATCGAGATTAATAAAACTTAAAAGTTATTATTCACCAAAAAAATTATTTTAATATCATTGAACCACATTTTAAATCCTAATGACAACCATGTATGTCGGATTTTTGAAAATCAAATCACAGAAGTGTTAATGTTTCATTTAAACGAAAAATCAGTTTTTTAACTACAACTTAGTGGTTTCACTATTCATCAAAAATTGAAGTTTTTCAGAAAAATACCAAAAACTCACCCTAAGATATATTTGATATTCCGAATACAAAAATGATTTATATTTTACAAAATTAAAAACATATAAGTTTCATTAATTTATTTAATAATTAATTCCCGTTGTTAAAACAAATAGCGTGTTTTTAAGATACAATATCAATTAAAAGATTGACATTAGTTTAAGTCTAATTTCAAAGTGAGATTAAGTCCAATGACCACCATTGGATTAAATTGTAAAAATATATTCCAATTTATCTTTAAAAATAATTAAAAATATAATATAATCATATGAAAAAATTAGATTAAAAAAAGGTTTTGAAATAAAATACAACATTTTTCACTATTCATTAAAAATTGAACTTTATCAGAAAAATACCAAAAATTTACACAAAGTAAAATTTGATGTCCTGATTCTAAAGACAGTTTTTATTTCATCCAAGAGAATTTACCAGAGTGACCAAAACTATTTTTAAAGATATTTCTCCCTGAAAAGGTGATAAATCGACCTTTTAGTGAATATTAGAGTGATTATGCTTAAGATTTAATTCCTTGCTTATTTTAAGCCTTTATATTTTATTGGATAAATGTAAAAACATTAAACAAACATAAATAATCTTAAATTAGTTATTTATATTCATTCCTACCAATACAACGGCTACGTGTTAACTACCATTTAAAATAATATTATTTTATTATTAGGGTGCAACATAAGATTTCAAAGAAACTCGTTGTTGCATATTGGGTATGCCATCAGCCATAGCGTTCCCTTTAAATTAATATTAATATTGTATTCACAAATATGGATAAATATAAAAATTTCATATTCTTTATTTACCTGGGGTGTTACATCCTTCCCCCCTTTTGGGAATTGCGTCCTCGCAATTTTAAAAAAAATAGGATTGGAAAATTCATTGAATGCCCCACATCGGAAAAGGAGTAAATTAAACTGTCACTTTTAACGAAAGAAAGGGAAGTACAAAGGTCACACGAGTTTACCCATACTAGGATTCCCTGTAAGAAAACATAGATATGGAAGAAAAAACAATGGTTCATGATCTGAGGGAGAGTGATAGAAAACATATTTAGGAGAAAGTTAACCACTAGAAAATCACAAACGGGTGATGGGTTAAATGGTATTTAATTCCCCAGTAGGAAAAGTTAACAGACAACATTTTTGTTTTTAAGTTTCTTTTAATTGAGGAATTTTTTAGGAGCTTCACTATAACATAAGGAAACATACATACTTGTCATGTTGACTTTCAACTTTTACTATATTTCTTACACGAACTCATATTTTCTCCAAAAGAAGAGTATTTAGGATGACTTGTTCACATTAAGAGGGTTATAATCAACTGCTAGAGAATCACCTAATCCATAAAAGAGAACTATATACTTCCCATGTCTTGACCTTAACAAAAACTAACACCAAAAAGGTTAGTATGAGATCAGATAATACCCAAAAATGATAATCCTTTATAAAAAATTATATTTTTAACCTCTAAAATTTTTCAAACAATACACAAATTTCAACAAAGACCATTCAATAAAAATCTATCCATAAAATTCTTCAAAGTAATCGAAACTAAGACTGAAACCCAAATCTCTGAAGGATTTAATCACATAGTCTTCCAAAATAATCCTTAACATTTATCTCCAAATAACATTAGTTACTCTTAAAGTCTCATACTAAAATGTTATTATCCTAATCATAACTCCTCCATGATAGGTTAATAATTTCCATAAATAACCCAAAATCAACTTTTTCTAGATTCATAAGATCATCTAACGAAAAGAATTAGTCAAACTAACCAGGGACTTCACGTAGTCCAGTGGTAGGTGATAAATACCAGTCGCACATTAGTTGTGGGTTCGATTCTCGTAGATTCGTCAGACGCGACAGGCTATCACACGGTCTACATGTTTTCCTTTTTCCAAAACTACATAATTCTTATAACATTCCCCAAAAAGTGATAAAATCTTCAAAAATAACCATAACATAATTTATCCTCAAGTTTATCTCATGTCGTTCATATTCCATCATAACATATAGTAACCCATAATTACCTCAAAGGCAATGATCATATAAACCCTAATGGTTGCCTTTATAATTATTACCTGAACATACACGTCGAGTAGGTTCTCTCGTACATGATGCATTAGAGAACTCACCAAGGTTTAAGTGGTTGATCATGACTCCTTGATAGTTGGTTTAGAATAACCATGATTTTCCTCATTGAATCCCCCATTTCATCTAGTCTCTTAGTCAGAGAACCACCACATTTTCCTTCAAACCCATTATCACTCTGGTTCCTGCTAGATCCATCCATTTACTAAAACCAAAAATGTTAGTGTGAGTATATCAACAAAATCATCATGTACTAATGAGGAAGTTAAACCCAAAGATATACTTACTCAATCACTTTATCTAAAAACTATGCCTCTTTATGAAATCCTAGCCATTATGGTAATGTCACTTATGCTTAAAGAATACCCTATCCTCTAAAGTTATATAAACCGACCTCTGATACCAACTATAAGGACCGACCTATAACATTACTTATTATTGAATTAAACGAATAATTCACATTGAGGATCTTTTCAGGTTTAGATTATTAGAGAATTAGGACATAACTATTACATCTCAAAGATTAAAAAGTAGACACATGTACTCAGCTTCCATTTTTTTCACAAAATAAAAACTCTTGAACACAAGAGTCATGTTTAGTTCTTTGTTTTAGACATCCTGACATTTCCTTGATCCCATCCTTGACTCTATTCATCTTTATGTCCGGTGAAAAAAAATTCAAAAAAACATTGGATGAGCATAAAAAGATCAGTAAGGGTTATAAAAATACAGAAGGAAATCATTAGTCCATGTATACATAAGAATCAATGAAATCATACTTTACTCATAAAACATAATCAATTTAAAATACCTCATGAAATAATAAGATCTATGAATAACTCATAGAAATCATAAGACATAAAGGTAACTGGAGACATTCATAACATTCTTACGTGGGGAGTAACCCTCATTGTTACGTTTGGAATACCAATCACTATATATTCCCTAAATCTCTTTGTAGAAACCTTAGCATTTAACCCCTTCGCGTTACCCAATGCATTGGAGAGCTATATCGGGCTCACTCGCCCTTATTTTATCACGGAACCACCCGTCTACATAAACAATGCCCAAGAACCATAACATAATCATATCACATAACTTAAGCACAAAGGAAAGATAAAATTCCCACATTGAAACAACAATATACCATTTTAAGATATTGAAATAATGAATCCATTCTAAAAACCATTTTCAAAACCATTTAAAACATTTAATAAAGAGATTTTTGAATCAAAGTGTCCCATACCACTTTCAAACTTTTAAAATTTTAAAACATTAATATCCATATAAATAAATCCATAAAAGAATTTTGAAAACATGGATATTAATGAGAAATATTTATAAGAATAAATCATTAAAACATTTAAAACGATATTTTAGTTAAAGGGTTTTTAACAAAATGAGAGACACTTGAATACAATAATTGAGTAATAACATTTAATCAAAACATTATAATATCAAGAGAATAAATGGATTCATGATATAATATTCCAAAGGATAGTATATACACCATATAAGAGTGAATTGGTTCATAACAGCAATGAAGTCTCAATAGAAATGTAAGATGAGATGAAATCCCTTATAAAGAAGGTATCCTTAAATTAAGGATAAATCCCTCTCATAATTATGTGTCACAAATTTAAATACACCCAATATAAGTGGATATTAAGTGTAAAACAATCAAAGGTCATTCACACATATTCAAAGGATGACATATTAAATAACTACATGTTGAACCCAAAGAAATTGAAATTGGGTTAATAAGTTCCCTTGGTAAAATTCGACAGCCTAACAACGTCACATTAAAATTCATAAAATTAGTTGATGAGAGGGAAAATGGTATCTCATTACTTGGACATAAAATTTACATCAAAAAGGATATATAAGAACATATCCCAACATAAAAATATGTAAATTAAAAGATATAACAACAAAATTATTTTAAAAAGAGGAGGGTTAAAGATTCCCTTACCTATTTGGGAAACTTTCGAAACGTACACCCCATGGAAGATTGGTCATAAAATGAATATTTAAATACCAATAAATCAGATTATATTATAAAAATAGTAAAATAATGGGCAGTACATACACCACACAAAAAGAAATTGTGGCCAATGTAGAATGAATCTCTCGGGGATAAAAAGTGAGATAAAAATCCCCTTATCAAAATTCGGCAGCCTAACGGCGCCACATAAAACATCCAAAAATGGATTGATGAGATAAAATAGGTTCTCTCATAATATTAACATAAAAATTACAGCAAGAGGAATATATATGAACATCCCCCAACATATGAAAGAGGAGCATAAAATAAGTGACATTAAAGAGAGTACTTTAAAAGAAAGAGAGAGGTTGGATCCCTTACGAAAATTCAGTAGCCTAATGGCGCCAATTAAAAATTCTAAAAATGAATTTATGAGAGTAAGAGGGGGTATCTCAACATTTTAAAATACAAATTACAGTATTTTTAATATAAAATTACATCCTAAAACATAATAACATTGAGCATAAAAGAAATGCCATAAAAGAGGGTACTTGAAAAGAAAGAGAGAGGTCGGATCCCTTACCTCAAGTCCGACTTGTCTAGTTCATTTCTTTATATTCCTGAATAATAAAATTTGGTGAATATATAATTTCTTAAGGTACTAATTTAAATATTATTTTTCCGTTCATATCACATATTATAATGTTATAATAATTGGTTAATAATGTGAGTTCATATCATACGTTTTTGTCGATGTTTGGTACATGAGTCAAAAATGAACTTGTTTGAAAATGATTGTACATGTAGTTATAAGTAAATCATATCCAGAATAGTATTAATGATTTAAATATCATATATATCCAGTAAATATTCATTTTATACTATTCCATAACATTTGGAGATAAAAATAAATGAAATGCACCGTTTATGGAGACAGTAGGCCGTACGTATGCATGGACGCTACTTTCATTTCTTTGTCATATTAATGGAATTAAAAATAATTGAGAAATATATATATTATTATTACAGTATAATATATATGTTTTATTGGTCACATAAATTCATTAATTTAATTCTTTATTCATTCCATGTATTGCATAAATGAGTCACATCACTTGAGGGGGTGGTAGTCCACACTTCCTTGTATGAAATTATCGCATTTGCATAACATGAAAAGCATAAAGGTATGTTTTAAATATAAAATACAGAATCATATTGAAAACATAAATACCATATATATCATATATAAAATATAGTGACATCATAATGGCCATCATGAAAGGTGTTAAGAGAAGATTGAACAATCATCGTTTCGTGAGGCAGTAACTCACCATCCACAGAAACAGTATGTTCTTTAACCATTAGACGGAGGTTTGTGTAAGTGTACCTCAAATCATTCACATAAAAACATCCTCGTATATTGAATATACTTATTTTGTTACAAAATAAAGGAATAAAAAGAGTTTTGGGGTTTGGAGAAGCTAAATAAAATAAAAGAACACAAGTGAATACATTACCTTTAAATCGAGTTACTCATCTTGGTTTGAACCCAAAGGGTTTCTTGAAGAGAATTCTACCAAATGTGAGGCTTCAATGATGAAGATAGGGATGTGGAGAAATGTAATGGTCAGGGGTTGGCCGATCCAAAGGCTTGATAGGTGTGGGTAAGGTGGTAGAGGTGGGGGCCTTTCATAAGAGGAGATGAGGGGCACTCTTGGAAAGTTATAAACTTTTACATTATTATAAAATGATTTTCGGATTTTAAAGGTTCCAAAAGTAGATATTTCTAGGATAATGTGATTAGGTTTTGAAAGACACCCATCCAATAGGTTTTTGACATGTGTAAGACTTAGATTTTACCCTATCTTCTCATTTTATTTAATTCATTCATTTATGAGGTAATCACTACATCATCACGGTGTCATGAATAAATTAATTTATTTAATGTCTAAAAACTATAAAAAAATATCATGATGTATGAAATTTTTTTAGATTTATAATTAAAATTTATAGTAAAAAATATGACTTGAATAACCCCATGTAAAAGTTGTTTTATTAAAACAATACATGTTTGTGACATTTTAATTTTAACTTTAAATAAAAAGTTATTTATGTCATTTTCCTACCAATGTAGCTCCAGGGGGTCCCCAAGTTGACCCATGGATTTTCTTGGTCGTACATGACACATCCAATAATGATAGGACATGTGTCTAGGTCATTTCATATTATTATAACATTATCTTTACCTTAAATAACACTAATTACCTTTAATCGCGATTAATAAAACGTAAAAGTTATTATTCACCAAAAAAATTATTTTAATGTCATTGAACCACATTTTACATCCTAATGAAAACCATGTATGTTTGAATTTTGAACATCAAATCACATAAGTGGTAAAGTTTCATTTAAATGAAAAATCAGTTTTTCAACTACCACTTAGTGGTTTCACTATTCATCAAAAATTGAAGTTTTTCAGAAAAATACCAAACATTCATCATAAGATATATTTGATATTCCAAATTCAAAAATTATGTCTATTTTATACAATTCAAAACATATAATTTTCATTATTTAATTTAATAATTAATTCCCATTGTCAAAACAAATAGCGTGTTTTTAAGATACAATATCTATTAAAAGATTGACACTAGTTTAAGTCCAATTTCAAAGTGAGATTAATTCCAACGACCACCATTGGATTAAATGGTAAAAATATATTATAATTTAACTTTAAAACAAATAAAAAATATAATCTAATCATTTAAAAAAATTAGATTCAAAAGTGGTTTTGAATTAAAATACAACATCTTTCACTATTCATTAAAAATTGAACTTTATCAGAAAAATACCAAAAATTTACAAAAAAGTAAATTTTGATGTCCCGATTGTAAATAAAGATTTTATTTGGTCCAAGAGAATGTACAAGAGTGACCAAAACTATTTTTAAAGAGGGTTCGCAATCAAAAGGAGATAAATCGACCTTTTAGTGAATATTATAGTAATTATGCTTAAGATTTAAATCCTTTCTTATTTTAAGCATTTATCTTTTTTTGGATAAATGTAAAAACATTTAACAAACATAAATAATCATATTTTAGTTATTTATATTCATTCCTGCCAATACAACGGCTACGTGTTAACTACCATTTAAAATAATATTATTTTATTATTAGAGTGAAAAGTAAGATTTCAAAGAAACTCATTGTTGCATATTGGGTACGCCATCGACCATATCATTCCCTTTAAATTAATATTAACATTTTATTCACAGATATGGATGAATATAAAAATGTCATATTCTTTATTTACTTGGGGTGTTACAATGAAAGCCCGAGCAATGATGGTTCGACACAACAATCTGACTGTATAGGAGTGTTTCACCCTTCTGCCTATCTAGCATAGAACCAGGTAACCTAGCAAGACGATCGTATCATGGGGAAATAGAAATTTACCTAATAGAGGGCTCATAAGATTAAATATTGTATTACATATATATATATATATATATATTATTTTGGTAATTAATTTTTTTTTAAATTATTAATATGCTATTTATAACTGTATATATAATCAATTTTGTAAATTATATATATATATATATATTCCTATATAATTAATATACTATTTGTGAATATATATCAACATATATTAAAATATTATTTATATTATATATATTAATATTTATCAACACATATTTTTATATATGAAATAAGAATTTAATGATAAAAAATGAATAAATATAAACAAATATTTTATAAAAACATAAAAAATATTAAAAATATATTAATAAAAAATATTACATATATATGTTAATATATATCAATATTTTATATATATGAATATATTTTTATAAATATCAATATATATTCTATAATAAAAATAATAATTTAATTATAAAAAATTGAGAAATATAAATAAATGTTAAAAATGATTTAATTTTAAAAAATATTAAAAAATTAAAATTTAAAAGGAATATAACCTTATATATATATATTTAATATATTCATGTAAATCTACATATATTTTTGAATATCAAAAAAGAATTTAATTGCAAAAAAATTAATAAATCAGCTTTCCCTCAACCTTAAGGTCCAACCATTTAGAAATCCCAACAGGGAAGCCGTACTGAGCAAGGAGCGGGCCAAGGACAGTGATGAGAATATGGTGTGAAGATTCTCCAAGAAGGCCCTTGCATGTTGGATTGGGCCCATTAACTTTTTTGTTAGTGAATGTGAGAGCTCATCCCTAGAGCTGGCTTCCTATCTGAAAATGTTGTAGAATCATATAAAAAGTAGTGGTCGACCGTATAAAAGCTCGATGTAGGTCATATGTGATAGTTTTATCAACACATCAACTAGAAATGATAAAGACAACCATTATCCACTCTTGAAAATGTGTTGGTAAAATATAGCCTTTATGAGCTCTAAAAACGTTGATAAATGTGTTATTTCTGTAGTACTTTTTAAATATTGATAAAAGGTGCCTTTTGGTAATATTTTTAGTACTGATAAAGGAATCCTTTATCATATTATATGTAATAAGATGTCCACTAAGCATGTAACATGAGTGGTATGATTGATTCCTAACAGTTTTTATGTAATCATAAGTCCTTATGGCATGTAACGTGAGTGGTATCACCAAGTCTAGTTATGTGTGTTCACGTGTGAGGTATGTTTTATAAATCTATAATAATTTTATATGTGTCTTTATGTGATTCCTTAATAGAGTGTTAAATTCTCAATGATGTCTTCTCTAATAATAAGACAATTTTTTGAAACGTCATGGAACTAATAAAACCAATGTTTTTATTATATCATCAATTTTAAGAATTTATTTTGGTGATGTGTCGGTTTATTTTAATTTTTTTTATAAAATCATTCAATAAAAAATTGTGTTTTCTTGTTTTTTTGAAAATTTAAAATTTTATTTGAACATCTAATTTTTCATTTTTTAATTTATTGTTTCAATTTTTTATATTGTTCATTTTATATCTGTTGATATTTATTTATTATATTTATCAAATTATTTTTCCATATATAATATTTTAAAATATAATAATATAGAATATATTGGAATTCGTATTTAACATTATAATATTTACTCAATAACATTTATAACATCCATTTTTTATAAATATTTCAATTTTATTTTAATAAAATTGTGAATTGAAAGTATGTATATACATGTATGGTAAAAAATACGTCTACTATATGAATTTGGAGTTTTATCATGAAATGTTTTCTAATTGATCTAACAACATTACTAAAAGCTTACATTTTTTCTAAATCTTTTTTTATCGTGATAACATTCTATTTATTTGAAATAAAATATATAAAACTAAACAAATCATATTCATTACCATAAATGTAACAAAAATATATCATATCACATAGAAAACCCTATAAAACATAACAATCATATACCACAAGATATAAAAAAACATACACAATATAAAATATAAATCTCCAAAAATCATTCATTATGAAAAAACATGATTTAAATTAGTATTACATTGAAAATATTATTCAATCTTGAAAATCTTATAATTTTTAACCATCACATGTTTTCAAGATATTAAATTTGTATACCCTTCTTTTATTAGTTATGTTGGGGACACCGTTAGTAGTGTCTTACTGAGTTTTTCTCACGCCTTTATCGGTTTCTCTAGGCACTATAGAACTCGAGTAGAACTCATGATCATAGGTAAAGGGAGGGAAAAGGTTCTGTGGCGTATGTTTTTTTGTATGGCTTGGATAGAGTTGATATATGATACTAAAGGATGGTAGTAGATCCTATATTTATTTTTATTTTTTTATTTTTTATGTGTGGTCATTCTAGTGGGAGATCAATTATTTCGTATGGTCTAACAACAATCATTTGTTATAGCATGGTAATGGTATTTATTTATTCATACTTTTATTCATATTATGGATTTTTTTAGCTTTTTTATTATTATTATTATTTGTTATGATATTTAGGGAATAATATCCCCAACATATGATTTCAGACTTTATAGGAAGTTGGTAGATTTTATTATATGGATAGGCACATCTATGGCCATGTAATACATCAGGCTATGACACTATGAGTGGTATTGGACGAAAACAAGATAACATGATACCATAGATTTATTTATCAAACTATTATATGATTTATTATATATGGAAAATGAATGTGTCAGATCATGTGATGGATCTTGAATTGGTGAGTCATGAACTCAATAATAGGTGAATTTCCTTGTTACTAATATTACGAGGTTGTTGTTCATGTTTTTCTATTACATTTGATATATTGATTCAAGTATCAAGTTATTTTTTGGCATCATAATTATTGGTTTTAATCATGGTTCATAGTAGAAACAGTCTCGTTCAGGCATCATATATGGCACATAAGATTCACATGACAAGTCTGTGGTTCATTGTGTTTTATTTTACTAAAGATAGATGGATGTCTATATAATGTGTAAATAAAAACCTATATAGAATTTTCACCGAAAATATATTGTTGGAATTATACTCAGTTGTACTATATAGTTTTATGATGATAGGTTAGGTAAATTCGATGGTGGGAAGTACTCTGATGATGTTTATATATACCCTCATGGGTTATATAAAAACACTTTATGGGATAGTCCATGAATTTGATTCCCTAACGAGGTTGACATATGTCTCAGACGTGGAATGGAGTATGAATGGGTTTACATGATGTTTTAGATACCTTAAAAGGGTTGGCAAAGACATGTTAGATACCTTGGCCCGGAGACATATCATTCTTGAGGTACTCTTAGTATTAAGATCCATTTTTTGAGGGAAGGATATTTCATATGCATAGCTTTATTTGTTACAATATGGTCTGAAATAGGCAATTTGATCAGGAAGCTCAATGGATGAGTATATAATGGTGAGATAATTGGTAGATTTTCTATGGATTTGGTATGATTACATTTTAGTGGGTGGTTATGTGGTTGGACTTGAAATTAAAGATATGAATTTATTTTTTGGTAGATAAAACCAATGTTTCCTTTGGATAGATGAGACTGATAGGTGAATATGATTTACTAGTCGGTTAGGCATGATAGAAAATGTTGTATGGGATGAGGCACTTTTGTTCATGTGCTCGGTTTTATGAATATGTGGTCCTAGAGACTGTATCAATTTGGTTCCCATGATATTGAGAATGGTGGTGTATAATAACCTTTTAGAGGGATAGAAAAGGACCACTATACCATTACAAAGAGAGTGGTGGTATACAAGGATATACAAAAAAATACATGATTCATAGAGGTAGTTTCACACTAGTCATTTGTGGTGATTATGTTTTTATGGTTTAGAATGGAGGGATATATGTGTTTCTGTTGAGGATTCTTCGGGTTTTGAGTGATCCTGAAAGGTGTAATAGAGATGATGTGGTGTTTCCCCTTAGTCTATAGTAGTCATGTGGGCCATGGAACATCATCAGGTTCAAGAATGATCACACATTTACTGTAATCAATAGTGATATTTAACCTCTCTTCTTTGGTTGTAGATCAAGAACCGTTGTAACCACTATGACTCCTACGATCCAGGAAGCTCAATGCTTTTATTAAAATTAGAGATGTATGTTAGTAGATGAAGTGTAGGTTACTCACCATTCAACATCCCAAGAGTATATTTTGATTATATTTTGTATTCTCAAATATATATATATATATAATGTCAAATAAATTCTATAAATAATGGGGAATAAAAAAATGCACGAATACAATAAAAATATCAATGAATTCTCAATAGTTATAAGCTGACAAGAATGATTCTATCTAGAAAGAATCAGTGGAATGAGAATAAAATATTCTATATCATGTGAACACATTTAAAACATCTCCAAAATCAATTTCATATGTAACAAAAATATTAAATTTATTATTTCCAAATAAATTCTAAACAAAAAAACCATAATTGTGTACATCAACATCAATCAGATTACAAAAGAATTAATGAAATCAAAAAAATAGGTCACCAAGATTTTTACATGATTTTCCCATTTGGATTGTGTGAATGGGGCATGGACACTAGTTTTCCATTATGAAATTAAAATTAGGATAACAATGATTAAATAAGAAAAAAATTGGACCATAGAATGAGAATGCACACAAGGCAAATATCTACAGGTAGGGCACATGTAACATTATGACCCATGGAGAAATTGATCCAAGTGAGTGTTATATATCATACACATTATCCTAACTCAAATTTTACTCACAACACAAAAACATGAAAAATAAACCAAAAAATATGAGGGATTATGAAGGAAATGAAACTCTGGACCAAAACCCCCTTACTAGAGTCGGCCACTATATATATGTGTTTAAAGGTCCTCAAAACTATAGGTTCTAGTTTCCACTATAATCGTGAGCATAAATCATCATCAACGTCAATCCCAAGTATACGAAACTCCAAGAAAGAGTAGTAACTCACAAAAGATACACACAAAGAATTGAAGACAATGGCCTTTACCACTCCATAATTGATGTCGATTAGATGGAGAGCTAGGTAGGCCTACAACCTTCCATATTCTCCAGTATAACAAGATTATCCTTGCTCCAGAAAATACAAACTGCCCGAATTCTAGCAGAAATCTCAAAATCAAGGACTGGGATACATGGTCTGTGATGGATTGCTTGTGCGTAACCACTTGAACAAACCAGGGCCTCCCCCAATAAGAAGAGTACCACATAGAATATTGAACCATTTAAATGTAATAAATAAATTCCATTTAATTTTGGAAAAAAATAGTGAATAATTTTTTTTTAATCTCAACATTGATAATAAAATACAAATGCCTAAACCCCCTTATGTCCCTACACCAAAAGACCTAACATATTGATTCTAGAGAACATGAAATCCTAATAAATTCAAACAGTACATTATTGTGACGTCTATATATAAAAAAGTGAAATATTTTCCAAATACAATGGTACCTAATGATATTGGCTAAAACATGCTCATAATAACATTCAAATCTATGATACAGAATAAAAAAACTCACACGTTCACTTACCCGAGATTTTTATCATCACATACCAAATCTCCAAATGAACATTGGACATAATATGTATAAAGAACCCACTATTCACTTCTCGAATACTATATAAAAAAACAATAGCATTACCCAAACAAAAAATCCATCGAAATAGTAATATAATGTATAAAGATTCATAGAACTTGAAAAATTAAAATTAATTAAGAGTAACTAAAGGAAACACTAAAGAATGAATCAACCCAAAATATTCAAACAACCAAAACAACACATCTACAAGAATCTAATCCACCTAGAGACCCACCCCCCTTAAACCAAATAGGCCCATCCATCATCATAAATCATATTTGAGAGTGGTTCAAAATACACACACCCCAATGGAGACACTAAAACCACATTGATCCAAGTAAAAGGCCTTCAAAACCACTTCCAGAAAAAGGGGATAACGCAAATCCACAATGAGATAGATTAAATTACCACAATAATCCATAATGAATCTAATTCAAGAACAACTCCACCTAAGGATAACACCATTCATAATCTATACACCACCTAAAGTTATGTTCCAAAAAATAATAGGTACCATAAGTAAAAACTCAAAGAGCTCAATACCATCTCAAACCTAAATGAGGACTTGGCATATAACACCTATAAAACACCTCACATGCTCTCAACCATACAACTTCCCAGATAACTCTAACCCAATCTAACCAAACCCTAAAATCATAACAAGGAATTTCATGGAGTAAGAAAAAGAATATAAATCTATCTATCTCCCATAATATGGGAGGGGTGAAGTAGTTCAAACATAATTCCAAAACCAAAATGAATTTGAATATAGAAACATTGATCCAAAATTAAATTCAAGGAAGAGAATATAACTTATAAAAATGAAGATACAGTAGATGAAATGACGAAATGTAAATAAAATTTGGTATTTACATGGTTTGGACCAATTTGGCCAAACTCCATTGAAATAATAACACCAAATCCATTTTCTATAATGAAAATCAAAATAATAATCATTCAATTAGTGAAGATGAAAGTTGAGAGATAAGAAATTTAGATAAATGAATCTATCCGAGCACATGGACCATGTCACTCTATCATATAGAAGTGAAACCTCGCACAAATATTGTAGTGTACACCCTCTGTGATCCATGTTCTTTGGATGGATTCCAGTCACCACTCACCATGTTCAATGCAATTCCTCATTTTTCTTTTTCCTGTACTATTTCTAGATTCTACCATGCACACTCCACCATATGCATTCCCTTACTTTTCATACACAACAATAGACACATTCCTTTCCTTTATTTATATGCTTTGTCACTTCATTTGTAGCATCCAAATAGTCTTCTATAAGAGATTTCCGTGGTACCTTAGTTGGATGTAATCATGCTCTGATACAAATTCATATTGGAGGGGTGAAGGTGTTCAGACCTGGCACCCAGACCAGGAATAATGCAGAAACATAAACTAAGATTTAGAATCCAAATAAGAAAGAGAACCAAGTGGATTAAAAAATATACAATAGAAGAAATGATGAAATGTAGAGAACATGAGTGATTTTTATGCGTTAGACCAGTTTTATCCTACTTCATTGCATGAACACAACCACAATCATTTATTATAAAGAACAAAAACACCGAATTATATGATCAGATAAGATGAAATCATAGATTGATATCATAAGAGGACCACATAATCTATCTAAGCACAAGGACCTCATCACTGGAGGAGCCAATAGTGAACCTTATCTTGAATGTGGTAACGTAGACCAACAAGCTGGACATACTCAATAATGTAAACCAAACACCCAAACCCTAATTAATTAAATAGATAAATACAACATAGAGCCAAAAAATAATAATAATCTCACAATTTCATATCTCAGATCATCTGAAGGATAAACAATGTTTTCAAGATTGGAGAATCTTTAACTTGATGTACTCTTGACATATCTTGTGAGTACCAAGATATCAACCATAGTTAATGACTAGAAAAGGGTTTTAAAAGGTGTAAAATAGAAGACACAGAACCCATACCTCCCTCCCTATTCCCCTTTATCTCATTTGTCATCTGGCCAAAGATTACACACTAAGGAGCCCTTAACCTCTTTAACAAAATAAGATGATCAAGCTACAAATGAAGTCAAAATGCATATAAAAAAAGAAAAGGTCGGAAAATGGTGTTTGGTATGATAGATGAGGTGACATGCATATGGTGGAGTGTTCATTGAAGAATACTGAACCATATCTAGTAAAAAATCAGCCAAATGATATAGACATATGGTATGTGTCATCTTGAATCTAACCAAAGAATATTGATCATCGAGAAAACACAATGACCATACAAAGGAGATTTCTGATCAAATGGATCAATGTCTACGAGATCTCCCTATAAAGCATAAAAAATTATCCAATCATAAACACACTAATAGACATGCCCTTGAAACAAATCCAAGCACATAAGAAGACCCATCAGCACCACAATTTCACATAACATCCATCCAGAAAAAAAATACATTTTGCATAATATTTAGAAGCAATAGTAATTTTCAGGTAATATTTAAACAAAATTATATATTCAAAAACTCAATTAAGCAAATCAAAAAAAATTGGGAATTACACAAAACAAAGAAAATAAATAACCATTATGATCAGTGAAATAAACAAATATTCCATAAAAATCCCCTGAAACATAATTATAAATACATAATTTTGATATTGAAAATTAATTTGAAACATCTTCCAATACATCTTTCATGGGTAAATGTTGTGGGACATCAGCCATTCAATAAACCAAGAGGATTTATGGTTTTTTTTCATTCCAAAAACATCAAAAAATTTAAAATTAATTAAATAAATAGAAGACAACAACAAAAATACATGAATAAAGTACAACTTTCATGATTTCTCAACATTATAAGAAGATACAAATGATTCCGTCAAGAAAGAATCAAAAAAATGAGAATGAAATAGTAAATTTCATGATAAAATATTGAAAAAATATCTAACAAAAAGTTAAGACTAAAAAAAATTAAAATTGATTAATTCCAAATAAATTCTAAACAAAATATTCATATCATAATATATCCATAGAAAGCAGTCATAAAATGTAGAAAGAAATCCTCAAAATGACACTATTCATTTTTTCATGCTTCTTACATTTGGAATATTTTCATGGATAAGGGGTACTAGGGTTCCACTATGAAAATATAAACACTAGTAAAATGACATAAGATAAAACAAATAGGGCTATAAAAAGTGAAAGCACACCAGAGAACTATCATAAGTTAGGGATCTTCCAAACTCAGGACCCATGATGTAACCGATCTGAGGGAGTGGCATAAATTTAACACCTTGGATGAACTAAAACAATATTAAAAACATATTTCCATGAAAATGAGTCCATAAAATTGAGTTATCATGCAGTAAATGGATTAGGGGATCAAAACCCACTTATTGGGGTCAGTCAAACCTATATGTGCCATCAAAGGTACTCAAATTTATAGGTTAAACATTCTTACATCATCATGGGGATTTATCATATATAAAATTGTCATTTTGGTACAAGATACTCTAATAAAAACCAAAATATCGTTAGAGCTACACATGAAGCACCGAAGATGATGACCATTTCTCCCCCATCATCGTTGTTGCTCTAATAGCAAGCTAAGGGGGCCTATGATCTTTGATGTTTTCTATAATAACCCGACCCAAATTTTTCTAGAAAATAAAAAACCACCAAATTGGAGTGTCACATTGAAAATAGAGGAGAGGGAAACAAGTATGGTGGAGGATCATTTTATTATAACCACATAAACAAACAAGGATACCCCCATCTTGAAGAGACCCACACACCACATTAAAACCATAAAATAAAATAAAAAATTCCATTTATTAAAAAAAATTAATAAAAAAAATTACAATTTCCTTATGGTAATAGGTGACATCATTAATGGATTAGATTATCATGGTATGAATAGTCTGAGTTTGATCCATGAAAATATTTTTTGGGATTGTTGGGGATGAATGAGCATAGATTGAAATGATCAACTCATGTGAGATGTTGGGATATAAATTTGTTGGTTCCCATGGATAAGTATACATAAATCTATATGGTTAGAAGTGAACTATTTTCATATTAGAGGGTGTGACCCTCATTGTGGGTATATTTGGAAGATGTTGAGGATGAAAATCCTAGTAAGATGATAACATATAATGATTGATTATTTGTGTTAAGGACAGTTTATGAGTTGTTTAAACATGTATAATCAATAAATTTATTAATGTAAAGTATATGATCCTTGGATATCATGTTTTTTAGTTTGTATAAGTGGTGATAAATATACACCTATAGTGTATAGAATTAAATAATTCATAAATGTACAACCCCTGTGGTGGAAGTGTCATATGTGCAGTGAGACTGGTCGATTGATGCTTAAGATAGTGTCTTATTTATATTGAGAAATAAAATCTAATTTTATCTTCTCCCTTTTTAAACACATGAATTGATATTCATATGTGGTGATGGATGGAGGGTTTTTTTTCAATATTCTCTAGATGGAGTTTATGTGATATGAGATTAAGTCACATCAGAGCTGGAGATCATGGAGAGAGTATTATGAATGGTGTGGGTGTTTTTAGACCCAAACATAGATTTACACTGGGTCTTAGGTCAGAAATTATATTCGGTTGATAGTACAACTCTATAATGCGCCCCAGAATTAAGGCATCATGATCAGGTGTTGTGATGTGGGGGTGCATCAGTGGGTAAGGGTGAGCGTATTTTGGGAATGTTAGTCAGAGGAGGACTAGAAAGAATTTTGCCTGGAAATGGATGTGGTGATTTGGAAACCATGTTGATAAAATTGTATCATGTGTGGAGGGTTTTATTTAATGACTGAGTCAAGTATTTTTATAGAAATTATTCTTTAATTTGGATTAGTTTTGGAGAATTTTTAGTGTTTAAGGGTGGAATGTGGTGAGCTAGTAATAAATTGGTGACCAAGGTAAGTCAATTTTGGTGGTTATTTGATCTTTGGGAATTCTTATACATGAGAAACTTTATTTTTGGGAGTTTGTAACATTTATTTTGTTTTATTATGTAAAATCAATAGGTAATTTCAATTTTGCCCTCAAGGTAAGGGATATTTGAATAATTTGGAATCAGGACAGGATTATGAGTATTTCAACAACCCTATGAGATGTTTATGAGTGCAGTAAAAGGTATATAAAATTTACTATGTTCTCATGATGATGTTGGAGGATTTTCTTTAGGTGTGTGTTGGGGAATTTTATTTCTGGTGGATAATCACACAGTGATTGGTGAGGGTCAGGCCATGAGTTAACTTGAAACAAACCTTGCGATTTTTTGAGATACTAGATTTGTTTTGACCCTTAGGGAACCATGATGGTGACACTTAAAGTGTGGTTTTGGTGATCCTTATTTTTTATCCTTGGTATTTTAATGGATGAAAGAGGTTATGTCATGACCCCTTCTGTCGCAATGTAAAGAGATACCGAAGGGAGGAATCATAACATATAACAAAAATTCATGTCATGAGGGAGGTCATTTCATGAGAGAGGGAACATGTTTCACCCTGAGGGTATATTATTATTAGTGATGTTATGAAAGTAAATCCTTTAATCATATAACCATATTTGTTTGATTGAGCCTTATTAGTGTGTTTAGAATCAGAAGTACTTTAGAAATTTAATTTGAGTGTTATGATCGAGTATTATCATTTTTTATGTAATTTGATTTCTTTTAGACATGTAATATGAGTACTACTATTGATCTATGTCCTGTGTGTTCATGTTTTTGATATTATTTTTAAATATAGAATAATTATATTTTTTTATATGTTGCCTTTAAAGAGTGTTAAATTCTCATTGATGTTTTTTAATAAGGATACACAGCTATGAAACATCATAGATCTAATAAAACTGATATTATAATCATATTAAAATTTAAAGATTTCATTTTTATGATGTTCCATTTTATTTTTTTATCATATTAGAATTGAATAAAAAATTATGTTTACCATTTCTCTAAAAAAGTAAATCTTGTTTGAACATATATTTTATTAAATTATTTATTTTTTGTGGAATTTTTTTGATATTGTGTATTTTTATGGGTTATTATTCTTTTCTTCTATTGATCAAATTATTGTTCCACATTTACTATTTTTATATATATAAATATAGTAAATATAGGAATATGTATTTAATAAAATAATATTTTATCACTAACATTTCAAAGTACCTTTATTTATAATTATTTTATTTTCATTTTTAAATTTTTGGTGAATAAAAATTAAATCCTAGAACAAATAACCAACAAATCATAAAGATACTGCATAATTATTTTTGTAGCTATTTTTATGTCAGTGTTGAAATATTGAATCATTTATTAGCCATCCCCTTAATAACCATACCTTCATGTTAACACCAAATATATATATAATTTAATTATTAAATAATTAATTCATGAAATAATAAATTCACCATAATTAATAAAAAACCAATATATATATATATATATATATATAATTTTTCCCTTCAAAAATTATTATTTCAATACTAAAAATCAAATTCACCAACAATTTTTCTCAATATATTATAATTTTCTTTTCCATGGTCTTGAATATTTTTATATTTATGATTAAAATGATCTAGCACTTGATAGTTTTTGGATTCTACGACACCGGCATGTTATGTTCTTCTGGTAGGTAGAGCCCCTCATTGGAGATGGTGAGCTGATTAGATATATTCTACACAAATATAAATAAATGTTGTTTTTCTCAAAGGAGTGGTATATGGTTTGCATTTAGGGAAAGATGCAATGCTATGGACCATGCTACTTAACATGGCTAACTTAACTTGAGGTTAATTATTGACCTCTGGTTTCTTCATCTTGCGTGACTATGTGAATCATTGATTTTTTATCATTATTTTTAGTATTTATATTGGAATTGAAATTGTGATTGGTTTTTTGCAGTATCCAGTTGATTTGGTTTAGTTTTTTCGTATAGATATTCTTATTCTAATATAAAGAGTTGATTATTAAAAACTAAAAATAATGGATTTCGCATAACATATATAATTAATTCATTTTTTTTCATTAAATATTTTATTTTGGATTTTCATCTTTGAAAAATATAATTTTTCTCTTCTACCATTGTTTTTTACACTATTTTAAGTGTTGAATTAATTATAATTGTATTTATAAAAGTAAATTTTGGAAACTACTGGAATATGGGGTTTGTATAAAAAAATATTTGGTAAAAAAATATGTTAATACAAATTATAATATACCATATACATGATATAATAAATGATATGTTTTGGATGATGATATGAATAAAAAAATATTTTATCAAATCCTATGTATTGAATCCATATTTTAATTATTCAAAAAACCGTAAAAACTATTAGAAAGCAAATTAATGTTTATTAGTAATAAATTATAGCTTATTCAGTGTGCAATACAATGAGACACACACATACAGGCTACAATGATAGATCATAGTCCCCAGGGATAGCCCATCTAACCAGCTATTCTGTTAAAAACAGTTTCCTAGAGGCCTGGTGGGATTGAAATCCCACTACTTAACCCAAAGTCCATTCACCGTGTCATCATTTAACTAAGTATTCCATCATGTCTGCATCAGTCTGCCTACATCATCTTTCATCACCTCCATCTAGCATCACTGTCTGTATCACCGCTAACATCAGCACCCATAAATCACCCCTTGGGTTTCAAATAACTGAACCCTAGTCGAATGGATGTGGAGGCCAGTGGTGAGTACCACCCAACCACAATTTTTTCCATTAAAGGTATATTAATCTCTATCTAGGTAGACATATTAACTCCTACAATTCATGATAATACTATTTATGGTGAAACAATTTATATAGACTTTTAATTTTAGTATATAAACCATTCACTAACTGAACTAATGAACTAAACCATCAAATATAATTCATAAAAAGTAAAAGTCAATAAATTAATTATTAATGTGAATATTCGAAAAATTAATGTGTTAATATATAATTGAATCATTAATTTGTTTATTTGATAAAATGGTTATTAAATGTTTCGAAACAATAATTTATTCTAAATCCATATATTTAAAATATTAAATCTGAATTTCCCTTTTGATTACATTTTTTATTTTGTTAAAACGTTATGTTCAAATGTAATGTAAAACTAAAATGAATAACATTGTTATTAATCATTTAAAATATGACACAATAACGCTATATCAATAAGATAAAATATACATACCACTCACAAATATATAAATTCTCATATAACCAATAATGGATAATGAATATCATAATTAATTGAAACTAATTATATTCTCTAAAATTTGTCCAAGAATAAAAATTCACTCAAATATATAATGTTTATAATGATGTCATTTCAAGAATATCTCTTAAATGAAAATTGTATTTACATTGAGATTTAAACTATCATAAAACAAATACTTCAAAGGATGTGACTAGACTCATATGGATAACATGACTTTGATAAAATCAGATGGTTAAGTATTTTTTGAGTGGATTGGATAACATACTATCTATGAAAAAAATACATAACATGAATATGACACCCTAATATTTTCTCTCCAAAAACAAACACTTTAATGGAAGTATATAATTACTAATAAAATCATGATATTCTTAAAGAATACATTAATATTTAAATTATTGGAGCATCAGTGATGGTTTATTTCAATATAAGAGTAAAAGGGAGAAAAGGAAAGATTAAAAAGAAGAAGAAAAACTTTGGATTGAAATGGTTCTGGAAGAATCCCTTTTTCTAGAGAGAGGAAGGAAATATTAACAATGGTTTGGAGAAAATTATTTTTTAAAAATTTTCAGTAAAAAAAACCTATCATTAAATGATCTAATAATTAAATTTGGTGTTACAATAACCCTCATTTCTATAGTTTCAAATCTTTAAAATAGGTCTACTAAGCTATAGTAAGGGTAGAAGTAAGTCCACAGAGATACAACACCCATCCAAGTGAAAAATTTTCTACAACAATACCATGTCGAAACGGATTGAAATGCTATAGTGCTATATCAGAATGTTCAACATGGTATACACTACTAAATTACAATGTTGACAATGCTTAAACTACTACAACACTATATACAAATGGTCAGGGAAGTCTACACTACTACACTACCATGTCATCAATGTCTATGCTAACATGTCATAGACTGATGTATAGTATATATAATTGGCATTCTTCCCAACTTCATCCTATAGATTAGGGTTGACTATTACAACAATATCCTACTTGAATTGTGATCAAGAAAACTATTTTCCTTCCATGGTTCCAGCTCTGGACAACATAATTAATTTGAGATCCTCCACTTGTTTGCTAACCAATGGTTGTATTCCCAACAAAGATTACATTCCATCCTGATGATTAATGAATTAAAAGATGTTTTCCCTTCTACGCTTTCACAATTTTATCTAATATTCTTCCTCTCAGCCTCCATTCATCAATGAATACAAATAGGGGCATAAAAGTTCCTCAAATTCTCAATCACCATTGGATTTCTCAATATTTCTTCCAAATTACTGGTTCCATGAATATTTTTCAATTTCAATAGTCCATAATTTATTAAGACTATAATAATGTGTTACATCAACTGAATATGCTTCATCCATGCATGAAACACTATGTTCTTTGAATGATTTATGACACTATAAATGTCCCAGTATAATAAATTTTCTTCTTGATTTCTAGTCAGCGACTCCAAGATGTTTTTCTACTAAACTATCTTCTTCTTGATTACTATCGCAACAATATAATCTATATATCTGATAAATAGTGCAACCATCATCTGTAATTAAGATATCCAACTCACCATAGTTCCTACACAAGTAAAAAAAGATAACATGTGGTACCCCTCCGGTTGACATCAACTATATGTTTATCATAAACATATCTTTATAAAATCATTCTTTCTCAATTATTATAAATACTTCATTTCTTTGTGTAAAATACCATAGTGTCCACTTAATTCCTTCCCAATGCTTCTTCATATTGTTATCCATGTATATGATCATAACTCCCACTATAAGATAATAATTAGGTTGGTTATTGTAAATCCCATTTGAAATTGTCCTTACATAATTTGATGGATCATGCTCCACCATAACAAAAAATACCTCGAAAAAATTAAATTATTCTATCAAAACGTGACCCAATATAGGGCATGATTTGTAACTACCCCAAGCGCAACTCCATAGGCAAAGGGGTGGTGACTAGAATTAAAAGGAATATTTAAACTCAAGGAAGAGTTTTCCTATGTACACATACGCACACATGCAGTCATCTAGATGAAAATATTGTATAGGGAAAGAGTTGAAGGTGTAACACAGATAATAAGTAATCCAATAATTCATAACCACTATGGTGTACAAGATTATGACAGTGCATAATGAAAAATAAATGGAAAATATAGACTAACTAGAAATATGTTCTATCCTGAAAAAATTGGAGAAATTAAATTATTGAGAGAGCCATGCTTGATATCTCCAACCAATAACCACTGTACGAAGTCCAAAGTACCAGATATCCATAAGATGCACTGAAGTTACCACTGACTTTCCCATATTTTTTATAAGACCCACCATGTGCAGAAATAATCCATGCATGGGTGATTATATACCCACCTAGTGGGATGCCTTGAAAGCTGAATGGGAGTAATAACATACACAATAGTTATAGAAAGAGAATAGAACACTTGACGCAAGATATATCGAAAAATAGTATCTCAGTAAAAAATAAGTGTGAATGTGACCATATATAAACACAATGGGATTAACATGGTGAGTATATTTACTACTTTTTGAGTCCTTTCCACAAATTGTAGGATAGTAGACTCATCTATCCATGAGAATATAAACATAGAAAGCATGTGGCATATCTTTTGTGTCTTATCCTCTCATGTAAAGAGAGTAACCAAATCCATGTTGTGGATATAAGATAATATATATACACTCAATAAAATAAGTACAAACAAGAGAGTAAGTGGATCACCATCACATAGCTGATCCAAGGTAAAAGTGTAACCAATAGTTCCAAAAGTCCATCAAATATGCTAAACATCTCATACATCTACCCAAAAATTGACAATCCAAGTCATTTTATGCCATGTTGTTTTGTTGCTGAGTCGAGGGGACAAAAAATTGGGGCAGAGGACCCACACCCTAGTATGTTAGGGGGTTCCACACAATAAGTATCTATAGAGGTCCTATGCTTATTCCAATGGGGGGTTCCACTCTGTTGTCACAAGAACCTATGCCCATTCTGATAGGAGGTTCCACTCGGTAGGTAGAGGTATTGTGGCCAAGATGATGGGGAGTTTCACATTATAATTTGAGGACTTGCACCCTGGTGTAATAGGGGGCTCCACTATAGTCATTATAGACAAGAGAAAAATCTGATTGATGTTCTCCACCTTTTACGAAACTATAGGGGACTCATTACCATGTTGATGGATGGTTCAACTCTAATGGTTATGTAACGGTGCCTTATTGTGATAGGGTTTCCAATCTAGTCATTTTGGACATGATCCCTACCTGATATGGGGTTCTACTTGGATGGTAGCTATAATGGTCCCATTCCGAAGCGGATGGGGGGTTCCACTCTAGTCTTCGAGTTCCTGCGCCCTATCGATTGTGAGGTTTGACTCGGACGGTAGCCGGTGATCCTACACGGTCACCATCATCATAAATCATCGCCTAACAAAGCATTATTCCCATAACATTCAACATTGTATCTCAAAAGCCATATGTTACGGAAAAATAGTGTTATATATGAAAAAACACTCAAGATATGCTACTCATTGGCCAAAATACGAGACCACACAAAGGAGATAAAAGAGGTTGATGATTCTCAAGAAGGTTGTACATGCTGTGTAGGGGGGACACCCAACCTTTTACTCTTATCTAATGCATGGTCGAGTCCCTACCATCACATGGAATGCTATACATGTAGTATTTGATGGTGTGTATGTGTACTTCCCAACAAGTATTGGCCATGAGAGATGGAATTATGAGTCTCATCAATAGCCTGTAATGGAAAAATTTAACCCCACTGATATGACTCTACAAATGACAACATATAGCCAAAAAATCACACTTCTTTTATCCCCATGGAAAAAATGCTTGGGATAGGATATTTAAATTCCCAAATAGTACACCTGGGGAAAAGTCCCATTCGAAAATATAAATCACAAATGGTCCTTCATGGGCACGATCCATGAGTTTAAATTAAATACCTGATGTTGGTCATAAAACATCCACCTCAATTTTTGTCTTTCCATTCCACAAACGATTTGTCATTCTGACAGAGTATGAAAAAGAAACATCAGATACAATATTCAAAAATAATAATAATTTTATTATTATTGGGTGTTTCATGGACCAGATGCATGAGTGAAAAATATGTATCTAACATCATTCATATAATGTCTATCTAGATTTTAAGGTCATGCTACTACTGGCAGTTCGTCAATCAGATACCGTACAATGAATTTAAAGCCGAAAAATTAGTTTGGAGAAAAAAAATTATAAAATTATAATAATGATATTATTATTATATCAAACCCATTTGGTTTTCTTTATTGGGAACCCTCAAGTGTGGGGTTCCTCCATTGCTATATTCACCTGGACTCTCCACCATGCCTTTGTGAGGGCTCTCATCTATGATATTTCCATGTTCTCGTCAGCGCTTAACCTTGAGATATAGATCATCCAAGATACATTAGCATTTCTAACTCCCCGTGAGGTTTGAAACCAAACACTTCATAAAGATGATAGCTAATTTGATTTAGGTATGATCTAATAATTTAGATCCAACCTTCTAGTTAGGTATGGGGTATGAACTTTAAGTATTACCTATAAACAATATTCTTTCCATTTCTAACCTGTGATGGGAATGTTTTGAGGATAAATTAACTACATAGCATAGTGGTTAGATTACATCTTTCATATGGTGGGAGTCATTTCTTCAAATTCAATTGTATTAATCACTTCATATTTCTATAGATAAATATAATAGAAATTGAAATCTGTTATAGAAATGTTATTGGATATGTAATATTATTATTATCTTCATCTTTTAAAATTGAATGAAAAAGTATCAATTTATTATTATTATTATATTATTATTATTATAACATAATTATGAGAAGGCCCTTATCTATCATCCCCACCTCCATACTACATGTGGCATTTTAAGGCTCTCCCACAATATTAATTACAAGATAATGATATTAATTATAATATTATTATTTTGATATTATCAAATTATTATTAAGAGGCACATTGAATCCTTCAGTATGGGGGTCTTCTATTCATGTGAATCACCCCTCTTCGTTATTCTAATTTAATTTCATTTGTAAAAGTTTTCCATGGATCTCGTTATATTAAATTAAACCCTTTTAATTTATTATCCAACCATGATTTGTATTCCACCATTATTATAGTTATTTAATATAATAATAACAAAAAATACTATTTTATTTTGTATCAACACATCACCATTATTAATATTAATAATAACAATTTTAACATCCACCACATTAACCACGCTAGACTATCTCATCGGAAATCTGAGCTTGTCCACCATCAAGCTCACACTGAGCATCCACCACCATAAGACGTCATGCATCGAATATGATCAAAACTGCTACTGTCACACTTTATGTCACCACCCCATTCCAACCAAGAAAAGTGGCATATCTAATCTAATCATGAACTACCTCTAATCATAAATATACTCCCTCCATACCGATCCAATTAATTTATAAAACACAATCCCACTCATTTATCAATCCATCCACAACCCATAAATCCATGTATCATTTGTGTACCAACCCAAGATTGATGTACAAGGACATTACCTTAATTTTGAAGAATACATAATACATTAAACAAATAGACTCCCATATATCATATTATTTTAGTTGATTTTGAAACTTGGAACAAAAAATTATATTCTAATTAATGATCTTCAGTGTTTCCCACAATGATCTTCCCCTATTTTACTCCTACTTAAAACTCTTCTTTATGACCTAAGGAAAAGAAAAAATTAAAAAGGGTGAGCTCAGATACTCAGTAAGAGTAAACAAGGGTGATATGTAAACATAAACATAGGCATAAAGGGTTTGAGATCGTGATCATAACATTAGAAGATCATGTCCTGTATATCAAAGGTAAAATTGAATCATAATAAAATCAATGAACATAATCCATAAGATCATAAAATTTACATAAGGTATGAAACAGTAGAATACACATCAACTTGTAACATTGTCAACATGTATAAATAGTAACATGTTCTCTTATTAAGGACATGAAATCATGCCCCTACATAAACATATGGACATGGGAACTAGGACCGCTCATAAAATGATGGACATGAAAACTATGTCCACACATTGAATTGTGACCATATAATCAGTTTTACGCATAACATATAAACATCATAAGTTACCCATCCTTACCCAATTCATTAGATGCAGATATAAGTCCCACTCATATTTTAATGAAATCATTCTTACATGTACCATAAAATCATTAATCATTCTTCATAGCATAACCCACAGAGTAAAATGGGCTTCTTAAATATCATTCCATCATAACATAACCCATGTAAAACAAATGGATTTCCGAAATAAAATTTAATAATAAACATAATAATACCATATGATTTATAGGTATAGTATAATTTAAACAGAACCCTATTAAATAATTCTACATTAGATGAAAAATATTTTATAAAAAACACTTGAAATTAAATTTTCATGAAATTATCTTTTCTAAAAACAAATAGTGTTCTTTTCTCAAAATGCGACAAAATTTTAAAAGGAAATAATTTATTTCAAAATTATCATGAAATATTGTAAAATATTCTTCATGGAAATAAGGAATTTTTAAAACATAAAGATCTATCAATGACTTTTAAGTTAAAAAACATTCTTCTCGAACTTTTGAGAAAAAATCCAAATGTACCTCGTATCGAAAATGAAAAGAAGATTCATTTAATTCTATTTAATAAAAATTCACCAATTGGTAAAATTGACATTAAACTATTTAATAAGTGTATAATGAATATTTTGGAATACATATTTAGAAAACATGGACATTGATGATAAATATACCCCTAGTAAATACTTACTTATAAACAATCTTAGATAATAATGATATTGAAAAATTATCCCCTACCAATTTCTAAACAGTCAAATCGTATTCCTCGTAAAATAAGGAAAACTATATTCATATGTAAATATCATAACCTTAATTAAAATAATTATAAAAAAATTCATGGTAAACATAAACAACACACAAAAAAAAGGTTCTTTATAAGGCATATGTCCCCCATAAATAAAAGTGAGAAAAAATAATCCCTTTACAATAGTTATGGGATCCTTCATATGTATAAAAAACTATTATATATGTATTAAATAATTTTATTTACTTAATATTGAACCATATTTACAATTATGATATCATATATGATCATATTAAATCTCGTTTAATAATATTTCATTATTACACTTCTTTCAGGTGTTAACTACTTCATTTTATTATGTATGATTTATCGAATACGTTTTGATTCTTCTTCATAAGTTAGTGTTATATAATTTATATAGTTATATTAATATGATATATATTCCATATTTACTCTTCTTATATATATTTATATAATTTATTGTTTAATGAAGATTATGTTTGATGAATCACATCGCGTTGTGGAGATGGTAGGCCATACGTACACACAAGCGATGATATCATTCCAATAATTGTGAAATGGTATGGAAGTGGATGGTATATATACTAGCGAAGAATAAATATTATTTTATATAAATAATAAATTATTTTTATTTCCATCATTATACAGATCTATGTAAGGTGGTGGTGAAAACATATTACACCATAGTGTGCAGATGATAAGATGTATGTACACACGCATGGTGATTTCTTTTTTAGTAGGTTAGATATAATGTAGAATATGGCTATTCCATAACAATAATACCATATAAGAATATTGTTGATACTAAATATATTACATTATAATGGAAACAACAATAGAAGAGGAATTATAAGAAGAAATGATCTTGAGAGAGTTTATAAAGGATATTATCTCATCTTCAGCGACCTCCCTATTGATCTCATCTTAAGGCACCAGAGTTGGTCTTTTGAGAATATGAGAACCTCAAGATTGTTACTAGGGAAGTTGATAAAGGAAATGGTAAAAGAATGCATGATCTTGATTGTAAAATGTGATGTTATGAAATGGGGGAGGAGGTTCCCTTTTTTAATTGATGTTATGGGTGACATTGGAATCTCCACCCCAAGGTTCGGTCGATAGGATGGAGAATGTTTTGACTGCATTAAAGTTGGACACCAATATTGTTGGATGGTGCCATCTAGATTCTTGTAAATGGTTGTCCAGGCCAATTGAGGATGGTAGGGTGGGCCTAAGGGACATTTCAGAAACTATGTATGGCTTGGAAGGTTGTCTTGCATGGGATATCCTTGAGGGAAACTCCATATGTGAGGTTTTCTTCCATGAAAGATATGAGATCTCTTTGGAGGGGATTGAATCTTGGAGGTCATCCATGCCATATGGATCTTTCACCTTTTACTATGTTGGATGAGTAGCAGGATTCCTCCAGGTGGATTTTTGGGAAGGGTGATATCAACTTCTGGAATCTTAACTGGATGGGAGAGACCCTTTTCTTCCTGTGGAGTCTGGTGCCAAGAATTTCATTTTGGGAGGCACATGACCTCCAGGATAAAATCAGTCTTCTTCTCTCCTCTATGTAGTGGGATCAGTTTTTGTCAAAGTCCCTCAATGACGATCTTGATAGATGTTGTTACACAGGGTCGAGCTCAGGTTCTTTCTCTTCAAGTGATTTCAGGAGCACTCACCATGCAACGGTGGAGCTCGATCATTGGGGGACCTGGATTTGGTGAAAGGTGCTCCCCATGAAAATGAAATTTATTATTTGGAGCCTGAGAAACCAGAAACTCCAAACTAATGAGAATATCCAGAGAAGGGGGATTACTCTGGCCTCCTGTTTCTACTGCATTAATACCTCTATGGCTGAGACTACAATCCACTTGTTCTTCAAGAGTGAGTGGGATCTGTTGCTCTAGTCCTCCTTCAGATATAAGCTTCACCTCTCTGAGGGGCACTTCTCCATAAAGGCATTCATCACGGCTTGGTTCCATGGTGTAGAGAATGGCATGGAGTCTAAGGTGCGGTTGGTCGTGTTCTCCTCCATCTGTCGGACAGTCTGGGATGCCCGCAATCAAGTTCGAATGGTCCACATCTGATTCTGGGGATACCTCATTTTCAGAGTAATATCTATGTTGTATAAGTTGGGGGATCTCCATACGGGAGGATGTAACCTGTTTTCCCCTTCCATTGTGGAGAGTAGAACCCCTACAGTGGAACAGACTAGTGAACGGTGGGTAGGATGGTCACCTCCTTCGAATGGCCTGTAAATTAATGTGGACGTATCCTTTATGAAAGAGTATATGAGAGGTGTGGTACTTCTCATGTATTCAAGGGGCTTTGTCTGGATCAGTTTTAGTGCATTCAATGGCCTTGGTTGCTCGTTGGGTGCGGAATCTGGGGCCCTTCATACGGGTCCCGAGTTGTGTAAAAGACTGGATATTCAGGCATTGGAAGCCGATTATTACTCAGAGGTTTTGGTTAGAATCATGCAGGGGAAATGTGCCACTACATGGGAACTAGTTTACATCACTAGAAGTTTCTCCTTAGATACCGATGGCGGATATATGGTGATGAACATTTGGCGTCAAGACAACTTCTTAGCGGATGCTCTTGCACATGTTAGTAATCTTGAGGACCCTCTTATCCTCTTTTATAGTATTGGTTCCCTTCCTTCTGAAGGTAAAATTGTTTTCCAAGGGTATTCCCCTGGCCTTCATCACTTCGGACCACCTAGAGAGTTCTTTGTGGTCGATGGGTCTTCACCCTCCTTTCTAATAAAAAATCAATTTTCAGTCAAAAACATCACATATTTCTTAGTTTCGAAATAAAGAAGAGATAATGTTATAATATCATAAACTAATAAATTTTAGAAATGTTTTGTTTCCAATTTAATAGTTATAATTTTAATTAATACCAGTTGTTCTACTTAATATTCATCTATGTCAAAAAAATCAATATTAAAAGGGTAAAATGATAACTTATTTGAAGTAAATTAGGAAATAAATAAATCATTTATAACATTTTTTCTAAATATTATAATTATTATATATTTTTAATGTATTTTAATGTTTTTAAAATAACTTAATAATACATTTTTTTGAGAAAATATCAATAGTGTCTATTTCGAAACAATTCATTTCATGGATTTTTAAAAATATCAAGATAATATGTTAACATTGAACCAAATATTTTATTATACCCTTAATGGGTAGATATCATCTATAAAATTCATTTGATATATGATTCATCATAAATTATTTTTATTTTAATATTTTTAATAACATTAATGAGATATTTCTATTAATAAAATAATTACTACATCAGTTTTGTCTAATTATTTAATGTACATATTTGTTGGGATAAAATTAAAACTATATTACAATTGAGAAGATAAAATCTATATATTTCATAAGAATACATATAATAAAATTTATATCCTTCAAAATCCTACATTAAAATGTTATATTTATTAAAACATGAATGTGAAACCTTTATCATCATTTGAAATTAAATATTATAATTGTCATAATCCTTTCCATATTGCTTCAAATGGTCAATAACACGACACTTGGGATATTATGATCTAGATATACTAGGCCAATAATATTTTTTCCACTATTTTCATCATTTAATAGTCATTATAATTTTAATAAAAATAATTTAATTTATTTTCCATAAATTAAATAATTTATGAATCATTATTGTATAATCCTTTAATGTGATTATTTATTTCCTAAAAATTAAAAATAAATTGCCATGATAAATAAAAAAAATTTCTTTTTCATGTGAGTGTTTATAGAAAAATATATCTTCCATATTACCTTATTTTAAAAAAGATATTGTTATTAAATTTGAGTAAGAAATATTTAACTTTACATTAAATAAAATATATTAAATGTTCAATTCTAATCCAACTGGCTTACAAAGGGTAAAAATTAACCCATGTATGATTTAGGTATAAAATAACTCATACAATTATATTAGAAAAGGTATTAGCATAAATTTTTAATGTTATCTTTACCCTTAATTACCCAATTTACCTTATTACCGTATTAATCAAAATTACAAAGGTTACAATTCATAATGCTTAAAAATAAAAGAAATATATTTACTTAAATTGGAACCACTAATTCGAAATATGGAATGTATTTTTAAAAATTCAAAACTCATAATTTTCAGTATTAAATTTATAATTAATCTCATTCTCAAAATTACAAATGAGTTTTAAAAGATAAAACATTGGAAATGATTGAAATGATTTTACATCTAAATTCTTGGAAAAATTAATGTAAATGACAAAAATTTTATTAAATGAGAAAAATATAGTCTATTTATACATTAAAGTCATTCATAAATATAATTTAACCACATAAATTGTTTCTATGAAAATAGATGTTTTCAATTAAAATTTCGTATATTTTAACTATTTATAAAAACCTCGAACATACCCGAAAAATATCAAAAAATCATCAAAAGTAAATATTTATATTCAACATCCATTTAATTATTTTATTTTTTTAATATAATATTTTATAAAATAATCTATTTAAAATGGGGGCGCCCGCAAAAAGCAATTAAATAGTGTTATTTTTAAAATACATCTTCAATTTGAAAAATTGAATTTGTTCTTATATAATGGGATGAAAACATATAAGATAAATTTTAAACATTAGACTGAATATATTACATATATATTTCATTAATAAAATCAATCAAGAGTGATTTCATTATTTTATAAACAAAAGTATTTGTATGAAAATAGTTTTTCAAAAAAAAATTCCTTTTATTTAAAAATAATTCTATTTTCATTTATGATTAATTTATCATCAAAGAATTTTTTATATATAGACGTGTAAAAAACATATCATAATTAACTTGTTAATAGTCGCCATTATATTGACTATGTTATTAGGTGGAATAATAATATTTAGTTGTTCATATAAATGTGTTCTTGCATGAAATGAAATGTATAAAAAGATCATGAAATTTTGTGTAACCCAAGCCAAGAATAGTGTTCCACATACTGGACAATAAACTGGTGTTTTTTGCAGAGAAAGATAATCTCAGTGTAGCGTACAATAGAATAATCAATGAAATTTAAAAGAATCTATCTTATAGAAATCTCGATATGTTATATTTTACACCCCATAAAATGAATTCACACAGAAAATTATTCTAGGTTATAAAATTATTATTACTAGATTGTTTTTTCATAGAAACCTACATAATAAAAATAAATTCTAAATATTCCTTTAAAATGTACTGGTAAGAAAATAATAGTTTCCCAAAGTAAATCACGGTGAGGTCTCTACATAAGAGAATATATGTGAATATTTGGGTATAGAGGAAAAGTGTAAATAATCATAGAGATTGATAAAGATCATTGGTGTAACACCCCAGGTAAATAAAGAATATTACATTTTCATATTTATCCATATTTTTGAATAAAATATTAATATGACTTTAAAGGGGATGCTATGCTCGATGGCGTACCCAACACGCAACAACGAGTTTCTTGGGAATCTTACGTTGCACACTAATAATAAAATAATATTATTTTAAATAGAAGTTAACATCTAGCCGTTTTATTGGCGGGAATGGATATAAATAACTAAAATATGATTATATATGTTTTTAAATGTTTTTACATTTATCCAATAAAAGATAAAGGCTTAAAATACGGAAAGAATTCGATTTTAGGCGTATATGCCCTTGTTTTCACTAAAGGTTCACTTATCGCCTTTTGATGGAGAACCATAATTAAATATAGTTTTGTTCACTCTTATACATTCTATTGGACCAAATAAAACTCTTCTTTAGAATCGGGACATCAAAATTTACTTTGTGTAAATTTTTGGTATCTTTCCGATAAAGTTCATTCTTTTAATGAATAGTGTAAAATGTTGTATTTTAATTCAAAACCTCTTTTTAACCTAATTTATTTATATGATTATATTATCTTTTTAATTGGTTTTAAATTGAAATTAGAATATATTTTTAACATTAAATCCAATAGTGGTCGTTGGAATTAATTTCACCTTGAAATCAGACTTAAACTAGTGTCAATCTTTTGATACTTATTGTTTCATAAAAACACGCTATTTCTCATGACAACGTGAATTAATTATTAAATTAATTAATGTGACTTATATGTTTTGAATTTTTTAAAATAGACTACATTTTTGAATTCGGAATATCAAACATATCTTAGGGTGAATTTTTTTGTAATTTTCTGAAAAACTTCAATTTTTGATGAATAGTGAAACCACTAAGTGGTACTTATAAAAACTGATTTTCTGTTTAAATGAAATTTTTCCACCTTTGTGTTTTGAATTTAAAAAATCCGACATACATGGTTGTCATTAAGAAGTAAAATGTGGTTCAATGGGATAAAAATAATTTTTTGGTGAATAGTTGTAACGCCCCGACCCCAGCTACCCAGAGTCGGTGCATTGCTTCGTAACATTGGCATGATCACAAAAGATCAAGTCTTGAAAGACCGATTAGTTTAGTAGCCTTGGAAACACTAGATACATTCATAAATGTTACATTACATCATAAAGTGAAAAACTAATAACAAAGTCTTCATAGTCCACACTCATATCCTCTTCTGGCTATCCATGCAGGTCATTCATAAAATACTTCTTCACATCCTGGAAAATATTAAAACATTGAAAGGGGTGAGCTCAGATGCTCAGTAAGGATAACAATATTGAGGAAGATTTCATAAATAAACATAAAAATTTAAGGCAATGTATAACTAAAACAAAATCCTTTTAAACTTGAACATCAACATAATATGGAAAAAGTAAAATGAGATAATTCCATTCACTTCTTCACATGGATATTCTACTGGTCGAATAATCACATGCAATATCAATAACCACTTTCATAATGGGGGAATGTATAATGCCAGACATTCTGAAACATTTTGTCAAGGCCTCGGCCAAGACGTCTAAAATGATTAAGGCCTCGGCCAAAACCATAAATCAAATTTGGGAAAGGGCCTCGGCCAATTCCACGTCTAGTTGTATCATGAGACCTACCGATGCATCGAGGAGCTATAGCGGGCTCCACCCGTCACTTATTAAGTCCAATACATTCCTCATATGAATAGGTTTAAACATATCATAAACCATAACATAATCGTATCACGTAAAACATGCATAAAGAAAACATAACATTTCCACATTTCAATCAAAAGATATCAATACAACACATTGATATAATAAAAACGCTTTCAAAACTATTTTCAATACCAAAATAAAAGAAAGTTAAAACTTTGTATTTATTTTTCATTAAAAAAAAGATAGCTTGTAGAGGAAGCCGAAACTCAAATAATGGTCACGGCGGCGGAGAAGTCGTTGTCGCCGCATAAGTACGGAAAGAAAAACATTCCTTTTTTTCGTTTAGTAAAACGCTTCGTATAAAAATATTCCTTTTTAATAAACGTAAAAGTCAAAGGGGATTATACACCGTATAAAAGAAAGTTGTGTATAAAACCAAATATGCCTCAATGAAAGGAGATTGAGATGAAGTCCTTAAAAAGATCATTTTTAAAATAAAATTGATCTATTATGTGTATTCACTATAGGTACACATAAATAACGTAAAAATACAAAATAGGACATAATAATATCATGACATAATTTGAAAGTAGGAGATTAACCCAAAGAATGGAAGTTGGGATAAGAAGTTCCCTTACCTCGTGTCTGACTTGACTCAACCGTTCTTTAACCTCCTGAATAATAAACTAGAGTTAATATATACCTTATTAAGAACCATTTTTAATTTCATTATCCTTTTTATATCACTTATTACAATGTTATGAAAATTATGTAATTATTTAAGTTAATAACGGTCGTTTTGTCGATCTTTGGTACTTGAGTCAACAATAAACTTTTTATAATTACAAGTTGTTTATGTGGTAGAATATCCATTACCTCCAAAATTATATTCATGATTTAGATGTCATATATATCATATATATCAAGTATATAAATTCATTTATAATATTACGTAACATTTAGAGGTAAGAAATGAAATGCACCGTTCATGGAGACGGTAAGCCGTACGTACGCATGAACGCTAATTTCATTTCTATTTCATATTTAATGGAATGAAATCATAATGATATAAATGTATAATATAATTCCAGTATAATATAGTGTACAATACCATTTACTCCATCCTTTATACATCCCACATATGGCATTAACGATTCAAATCACTTTGAGGGCGCGGTAGTCCGCACTTCCTAAAATGAAATTATCGCGTTTACCCATAATGGAAATCATAAAGTATGCCATAAATGAGAAATAGAGAAGCATAAGTAAAACATAAACATATTATATATCATATATAAATATAGTGACATCTTAATGGCCACCTTTGAAGGTGTTATATGAGTGTTGAACAATCATCGTTTCATGAGGCAGAAATTTTCCATCCACATAAACCGTATGTTCTTTAACAATTAGATGTAGGTGTGTGTAACTGTAGCTCGAATGATTCTTATAACAACATCATAGTATATTGAGGATAATGTTGTTGTTAGAAAAGAAATGAATAAAAAGAGTTTAGGGGGTTGGAGAAGAAAAATAAAACAAAACAACATTAGAGAAGACATTACCTCAAAATCGGGTAACTCTTTTTGATTTGAGCCAAAGGCTTCCTTGGGAAGAGTTCTGCCCAAAGTGAGGCTTCTAGGAGTAAGAGGGGGAATTTGGGATAGTATTTGGGCAGAGTTTGGCCGAGCCAAATGGCTTGAAAGTGTGAATGAGGTGGTAGAGGTGGGGGCCTTCTATAAGAGGAGAGGAGGGGCACTCTTGGAAAGTAAGGAAATTTTACATTATTATACAATGATTTTAGGATTTTAAAGGTCCCAAAATTATATAATTCGTGGATAAGGTGATAAGTGTTCGAAATATACCCATCCAATAGTCTTTGGACAAGTTTAAGCCTTGGATTGTACATTATCTTTTCATTTTATTAAAATCGTTAAATATTGAGGTCATCACTGCATCATAATGATGTCGTAAATAATTTAATTTATTTAATGTCTAAAAATTGTAAAAAAAAATACTACGATGTAGGAAATATTATTAGCTTTCCAATTACTATTTATAGTCAAAAATATGTCTTTTATAACCCCATGTAAATATTATTTTAGTAAAACATTTCATGTTTGTGTCATTTTTACTTCAACATTAAATAAAAGGTATTTATGTCATTTTACAACTAAAGTGGCTCCATGGGGTCCCCATGTTGACCCATGGATTGTCTTGGTCGGCCATGGCACATCAAATGAGGGTATGGCATGTTCCAAGCTCATCTCATATTATTAAAATATTATTTTTACCATAAACTACACTAATTACCTCTAATCGCGATTAATTAAACATAAAAGTTACTATTCACCAAAAAATTATTTTAATCCCATTGAACCACATTTTACATCCTAATGACAACCATGTATGTCGGATTTTTGAAATTTAAAACACAGAAATGGTAATATTTCATTTAAACGAAAAATTAGTTATTTAACTACCACTTAGTGGTTTCACTATTCATCAAAAATTGAAGTTTTCCAGAACAATGCCAAAATTTCACCCTAAGATAAAATTGATATTCCAAATTCAAAAATGCTGCCTATTTTATTAAATTCTATACATATAAGTTTCATTTATTAATTTCATAATTAATTCCTGCTATCACAACAAATAGCTTGTTTTTAAGAAACAATTTATCTCAAAAGATGGACAATTGTTCATGCCCAATTTCAATGTTAAATTAATTCTAATGACCACCATTGGATAAAATGGTAAAAATATATTCTAATTATACTTTAAAACCACTAAATAGTATAATTTATCACAATAAATTATTTTGATTAAAAAAAAAATTTTAAGTATTTTTTACTATTTATAAAAAAATTGGAAGTTCTCAGAAAGTTACAAAAAATTCAACTTAGGATAATTTTGATATTACAAATACAAAAATGAAGTCCATTTTGAAATATAAAATTTCCATAATTTTAAAAAGTGGCTATTACTATTCATAACGGCTACTTTGATTAGTCGCGGTGTTTTAGAACTTGAAGTTGCGTACAGTGAAAGCTATTGCATTATTGAATGAGAAGTGTATCATGGAAGCTCGGGGTGTCACATTCTCCCCTCCTTCAATAAATTCCATCCTCGCAATTTGAAATTTTTCTTTGAAAATAAAAGGTTGAAAATAGAAAATACCTTTGTGGAAAACCCACATCGGAAATAAGGTTAATAATATTTAGTCTTAATAAGAGGGAAATGGAAATAAGAAAGTCACCACCAAATTATGATCTCGATAAGGAGAACATTGGTGGCAATTAGAGACATATAATTGGAGGAAAAACGTAAATATTTGTAGGGAGTGATTGAGGTCATCAATCACAATCAACTGTCAAATTGAGGGCCTCAAAGCCTTCAATCTATGTTGATTTAAAATATCATCAGTTCAACAAGACATAAGGTATTAGGATAACACATTTTTTTGTTTTAATATCCCTTTACTAAAGTTTAATAATTAATTCATTCATTGAATAAGAGATAGGTATATATATATTTATGCTTGACAATTGGAGTTTCAACCTTCAACACATCTTTCACTCAAAAAGATAATAGAACTCAAAAATATTATACTTATCCTAATTGTATAAGGTTCCAAATGTTGACACATACCATTTAAATTAGTAAAATTATTTTGTAATAACCAGGGACTTCCTGTAGGCTAGTGGTAGGAAATAAAGGCCTGTCGCACTATGATTGTGGGTTCGATTCCTGCAGCTTTGTCCGACACGACAGGTTATGCCCCACCCTGCAGGTTGTCCTTTTCCTAAAACCGTAGTTTTATAATATTCAAAAATAATCTTCATAAATTTTTTAACCTTAAACAATACTATCCAAAGATCAACTTAATCCACTCTAACCTTTATAGTTATCCAAAATACTTTTGTCCAACTCACAGTCCAGATTTTATGAGGAAGGTAAACATAATGAAGCTCCTTTTTTTCTGCGTAACAACATGTGAACACCTTCATCATGTATTCTTTTAAAACACTACAACATACTATATTACCATAAATTCTTACTGATTACATTCATGATCCCTTATTCCTTATAGAAAACTAGATATACTCCTTCTATCCAGAAATTTATACAAATTATTAATCAGTTTCAAGGATGTTATGAATATCCAACATAATTTATCCGAATCAATCATGTCTTATTCCAAAATCACTATCTCGGTATCAGAACCATATTATGGTTTATCTTTCTCTCAACCATATATTTTCCAAAAATTTAACCTACTGTGGAGTCAATTTTCTTGGTTCCACACAGTCTCAAGTCCTAGATGAAATAGTACTGCAGTACAATCCTTATATACTCCATAATTATTATAACCAGTACATCATTGATGCAACACTAAAATTAAAAAATTGATTAATAACAACATAAGAACTCTAATCATTCCTCCTCATCTGTGGTAGTATCATAACTTGATTATTATCCAATAACATCATTTCGGGCATACTTTGATGATTTGAACATTGGTTTGCGTAGTGTCCCCAATCCTTGCAGAAGAAGCATTGTACATTTGAAACCATTTTCTTACCCTTTCAGTCACGCACTTTGTGTCCTTTTTCTCTACACTTATAACAAACTCCCATTCCCTTCAGGCAAATTCCAAGGTGTTTCTTCCCACAGTTATCACATATTGGAAAATTATTCTTTTCCCTCGTCCCTTTATCCATTATTCTCTCTTCCATCCTTTTCTTCTCTTTTATCCCTTCAAATCCATAAGAATCAGAGAATTATCTACTTATCTTATTAACACATGATACAATTTCTTCATATGTTGATAACACATGGGAGAATATTTCACTTCTAAATGTTTGCTTAATACCATGAAAGATATGATGCTTCTTACTCTTTGGATCATACGTATTGATGGAGTTCACATTCCTTCTACTGGGCGCTATTTCTATACAATGCCATAAACTAGGTTAGTTTATGAATCAAAATACATAATTCCATACCTATAAAATACTTAACATAAATTGAACTATTTATGGATATAATCCATAATAATAAAACGGTTTTCTTTGAGGAAGTATATACTCATAACCGTTCATAGTGGTTTGTAAAGAAAACGAGAATTATCCTAAGCATATCCCCCGGGAGTGTCGTAACCAAGAGTGCAGCAAGGACCGTTGTCGTGCACTAGTTCCCATTCGAGTCTAGCTCAAAGCAGTGTTTTCGGGTTTTACCCCTAGGTAAATCTATGCTAGAGACACCTCTACCTGGTCATATCCAGACAGGGATGTATTCCTCGGAAAACACACAATATCTCTACAATACCAAAATTCTAGGAAGTTCTTCTATACTAATCATAAATGTCTATCTTTGGGCTATGTGCTCTAATCAGAGTTTATCTAAATCTAGCTTCCAAGGTTAGTACTAAACTGCCTCTGATACCAACTGTAACACCCCGACCCCAGCTACCCAGAGTCGGTGCATTACTTAGTAACATTGGCATGATCACAAAAGATCAAGTCTCGAAAGACCATTAGTTTAGTCGCCTTGGAAACACTAGATACATTCATAAATGTTAAATTACATCATAAAGTGAAAAACTAATAACAAAGTCTTCATAGTCCACACTCATATCCTCTTCTGAATATCCATGCAGGTCATTCATAAAATACTTCTTCACATCCTGGAAAATATTAAAACATTGAAAGGGGTGAGCTCAGATGCTCAGTAAGGATAACAATATTGCGGAAGCTTTCATAAATAAACAAAAAAATTTAAGGCAATGTATAACTAAAACAAAAGCCTTTTAAACTTGAACAACAACATAATATGGAAAAAGTAAAATGAGATAATTCCATTCACTTCATGACATGGATATTCTACTGGTCGAATAATCACATGAAATAACAATAACCACTTTCATAATGAGGAAATGTATAATGCCAGACATTCTGAAACATTTTGTCAAGGCCTCAGCCAAGACATCTAAAATGATTAAGGCCTCGTCCAAAACCATAAATCAGATTGGGAAAGGGCCTCGGCCAATTCCACGTCTAGTTGTCTCATGAGACCTACCGATGCATCGAGGAGCTATAGCGGGCTCCACCCGTCACTTATTAAGTCCAATACATTCCTCATATGAATAGATTTAAACATATCATAAACCATAACATAATCATATCACGTAAAACATGCATCAAGGAAACATAACATTTCCACATTTCAATCACAAGATATCAATACAACACATTGATATAATAAAAACGCTTTCAAAACCATTTTCAGTACCAAAATAAAAGAAAGTTAAAACTTTGTATTTATTTTTCATTAAAAAAAGATGGCTTGTAGAGGAAGCCGAAAATCAAATAATGGTCATGGCGGTGGAGAAGTCATTGTCGCCACATAAGTACGGAAAGAAAAACATTCCCTTTTTTTAGTTTAGTAAAACTCTTCGTCTAAAAAGATTCCTTTTTAATATACGTAAAAGTCAAAGGGGTTTATACATCGTATAAAAGAAAGTTCTGTATAAAACCAAATATGCCTCAATGAAAGGAGATTGAGACGAAGTCCTCAAAAAGATCATTTTTAAAATAAAATAGATCTATTATGTTTATTCACTATAGGTACACATAAAGAATGTAAAAATAGAAAATAGGACATAATAATATCATGACATAATATGAAATAGGAGATTAACCCAAAGAATGGAAGTTGGGTTAAGAAGTTCCCTTACCTCGGGTCTGACTTGACTCAACCGTTCTTTAACCTCCTGAATAATAAACTAGAGTTAATATATACCTTATTAAGAACCATTTTTAATTTCATTATCCTTTTTATATCACTTATTACAATGTTATGAACATTATGTAATTATTTATGTTAATAACGGTCGTTTTGTCGATCTTTGGTACTTGAGTCAACAATAAACTTCTTATAATTACAAGTTGTTTATGTGGTAGAATATCCATTATCTCCAGAATTATATTCATTATTTTGATGTCATATATATCATATATATCCAGTATATACATTCATTTATAATATTACGTAACATTTAGAGGTAAGAAATGAAATGCACCGTTCATGGAGACGGTAAGCCGTACGTACGCATGAACGCTACTTTCATTTCTATTTCATATTTAATGGATTGAAATCATAATGATATAAATGTATAATATAATTCCAGTATAATATATTGTATAATACCATTTACTCCATCCTTTATACATCCCACATATGGTATTAACGATTCAAATCACTTTTAGGGGGCGGTAGTCCGCATTTCCTAAAATGAAATTATCGCGTTTACCCATCATGGAAATCATAAAGTATGCCATAAATGAGCAATACAGAAGAATAAGTAAAACATAAACATATTATATATCATATATAAATATAGTGACATCTTAATGGACACCTTTGAAGGTGTTATATGAGTGTTGAACAATCATCGTTTCGTGAGGCAGAAATTCGCCATCCACAGAAACCGTATGTTATTTAACCATTAGATGTAGGTGTGTGTAAGTGTAGCTCGAATGCTTCTTATAACAACATCCTAGTATATTTATGATACTTGTGTTGTTACAAAAGAAATGAATAAAAAGATTTTATGGGGTTGGAGAAAAAAATAAAACAAAACAACATTAGAGAAGACATTACCTTAAAATCGGGTAACTCTTTTTGAGTTGAGCCAAAGGCTTCCTTGGGAAGAGTTCTGCCCAAAGTGAGGCTTCTGGGAGTAAGATGGGGATGTTGGGAGAGTATTTGGGCAGAGGTTGGCCGAGCCAAATGGCTTGAAAGTTTGAATGAGGTGGTAGAGGTGGTGGCTTTTTATAAGAGGAGAGGAGGGGCACTCTTGGAAAGTAAGGAACTTTTACATTATTATACAATTATTTTCGTATTATAAAGGTCCCACACTTATATAATTCATGGATAAGGTGATAATGGTTTGAAAGATACCCATCCAATAGTCTTTGGACAAGTTTAAGCCTTGGATTGTACATTATCTTTTCATTTTATTAAAATCGTTAAATATTGAGGTCATCGCTGCATCATAATGATGTCATCAATAATTTAATTTATTTAATGTCTAAAAATTATAAAAAAAGTTCTATGATGTAGGAAATCTTTTTATCTTTCCAATGACTATTTATAGTAAAAAATATGACTTTTATAACCCCAATTAAAAATTGTTTTAGTAAAACATTTCATGTTTATGTCATTTTTTACTTTAACATTAAATAAAAGGTATTTATGTCATTTTCCAACTAAAGTGGCTCCATGGGGTCCCCAAGTTGACCCATGGATTTTCTTGGTCGGCCATGGCACATCCAATGAGGGTACGACATGTTCCAAGATCATCTCATATTATTAAAACATTATTTTTACCTTAAACTACACTAATTAACTCTAATCGCGATTAATTAAACTTAAAAGTTACTATTCACCAAAAAATTATTTTAATCCCATTGAACCACATTTTACATCCTAATGACAACCATGTATGTCGGATTTTTGAAATTAAAAACACAGAAGTGGTAATATTTCATTTAAACGAAAAATTAGTTATTTAACTACCACTTAGTGGTTTCACTATTCATAAAAAATTGATGTTTTCCAGAACAATGCCAAAATTTCACCCTAAGCTATAATTGATATTCCGAATTCAAAAATGATGTCTATTTTATGAAATTAAAAACATATAAGTTTCATTTATTAATTTCATAATTAATTCCCGCTGTCACAACAAATAGCGTTTTTTAAGAAACAATTTATATCAAAAGATTGACAATTGTTCATGCCCAATTTCAATGTTAAATTAATTCTAATGACCACCATTGGATAAAATGGTAAAAATATATTCTAATTATAATTTAAAACCAATAAATAGTATAATTTATCACAACAAATTATTTTTATTAAAAAAGTAGTTTTATGTATTTTTCACTATTTATAAAAAATTGGAAGTTCTCAGAAAGTTACAAAAAATTCAACTTAGGATAATTTCGATATTACGAATACAAAAATGAAGTCTATTTTGAAATATAAAATTTATATAATTTTAAAAAGTGGTTATTACTATTCATAACGGCTACTTTGATTAGTCGCAGTGTTTTATAACTCGAAGTTGCGTACAATGCAAGCTATTGCATTATTGAATGAGAAGCGTATCATGGAAGCTCGGGGTGTTACAATAGTAACTTATTAAGTTTTTAATCGCGATTAGAGGTAATTAGTGTAGTTTAAGGTAAAAATAATGTTTTAATAATATGAAATGAACTTGATACATGTCCTAAACTCATTGGATGTGTCATGGACGACCAATACAATCCATGGGTCAACTTGGGAACCCCATGGAGCCACTTTGGTTGGAAAATGACATAAATACCTTTTTATTTAAAGTTAAAGTAAAAATGAGACAAACATGAAATGTTTTACTAAATAAATTTTTACATGGGGTTATTCAAATTATATTTTTGACTATAAATATTCATTGGAAAGATAAAAAGATTTCCTTCATCATAGTATTTTTTTTTATAATTTTTAGACACTAAATAAATTAAATTATTTATGACATCATGATGATGCAGCGATGACCTCATTATTTAACGATTTAAATAAAATGGAAAGATAATGTAATATCTAAGACCTACACATGTAAAAAACCTATTGGATGAGTGTATTTCGAACCCTTATCACCTTATCCTCGAAATACATCAATTTGGGACCTCTTAAATCCTAATACCATTTTAAAATAAAGTGACTTTTCTTTACTTTCCAAGAGTGCCCCTCCTCTCCTCTTATAAAAGGCCCCCACCTCTACCTCCTTACCCACACTCCCAAAGCCTTTGGATCAGCCAATCCCGGCCCATTTTGGCTCTCCAAATCCCTCTATTACTACCTGAAGCCTCACTATGGGCATAAGTCTTTCCAAGGAAGCCTTTGAGCTCAAACCAAAGGGAGTTACCTGATTTTAAGGTAATGTCTAAACTTGAGTCCTTTTGTTTTATTTTGCTTCTTCAACCCCATAAAATCTTTTTATTCATTTCTTTTGTAACAAATCCAGTATCTTCAATATAATAGTATGTTTTTATAAGAAGGATTAGATATACACATTCACACACCTACATCTAATGGTTAAAGAACATACTATTTCCGTGGATGGTGAATTTCTGCCTCCCGAAACGATGATTGTTCAGCATTCTTCTAACACCTTCAAAGGTGTCCATTAAGATGACACTATATTTATATATGATATATAATATGTTTATGATTTCATTAAGCTTCTGTATTTTTCATTTTGGGCATACCTTTATGGTTTCCATTATGGGTAAACGCGATATCTTCATTTAAGGAAGTGCGGACTACCGCCCCCTCAAAGTCATGTGATTCGTTAATGCCAAATGTGGGATGTATAAAGGATGGAATTAAAGTTATTATATATGATGTTATACTGTAATTATAATATACCTCTATATCATTATCATTCCATTCCATAAAAATACGAAACAGAAATGAAAGTAGCGTTCATGCGTACGTACGACATACCGTCTCCATGAACAGTGCATTTCATTTCTTACCTATAAATGATTATGTAATAATACATGTATATCCTGGATATATATGATATGTATGATATCCAAATAATGAATGTAATTCTGGATATAATGAACATTTGACCACACGAAAAACATGTAATTGTAAGAAGTACACTTTCGACTAAAGAACCAAATATTGACAAAACAGACATTATTAACTTAAATGATTACATAATGTTTATAACATGGCAATAAGTGATCAAAAAGGAATAATGAGATAGAAAAAGGTTCTTAATAAAGTGGAAATTAACTGAAGTTTATTGTTCAGGACGTTAAAGAAACGAACAAGACAAGTTGGACTTGAGGTAAGGGATCCTACTCCTCTCTTTCTTTTTAAGTACACTCTTTTATGTCATTCCTTTTAAAACTCATATTTATTGTTATTGGGATGTTCTTTTATATTACTCTTACTGTAATTTTTATGTAAATATGATGAGAGATCCTATTCTCTCTCATCAATACTTTTTGGAAATTTTAAGTGGCGTCGTTAGGCTACCGAGTTTTCGTAAGGGATTTTTTATCTCACCTTTATTCCCGTGAGATTTATGCTACATTTGCCACAATTTCCTTTTAGTGGTGTATGTAATGCCCATTATTATACACTTTTTGTAGTATAATATCATTTATGGTTATTTTCATCTTCATTGTATGACCCTTCTTCCATGGGGTGTACGTTTTGAAAGTTACCCAACTCGGTAAGGGGACCTTTCACCCTCCTCTTTTTAAAAGACTTCGTTTGTTATGTCTTTTAATTCACATACTATTATGTTGGGATATGTTCTTATATATCCTGATTGACGTAAACTTTATGTCCAAGTGATGAGATTCCTTTTTTATCTCTCATCAACTCATTTTCTGAATTTTTTAAGTGATGTCGGTAGGCTGTCGAATTTTACCAAGGGAACTTTTAAACACAATTTCGATTTCTTTGGGTTCAACATGTAGTTATTGAATATGTCATCATTTGAATATGTGTGAATTACCTTTTATTTTTTTAAACTTAATATCCAATTATATTGGCTGTATTTATATTTGTCACACATAATTTTGAGATTGATATATTCTTAATTTAAGGATATCTTCTTTATAAGGGATTTCATCACATTTTACATCTCTATTGAGACTTCATTGTTGTTATGAACCAATTCACTCTTATATGGTGTATATACTATCCTTTGGAATATTATATCATGAATCCATTTATTCTCATGATATTATAAAGTTCTGATTAAATGTTATTCCCCAATAATTGTATTCAAGTGTCTCTAATTTTGGTAAAAACCCTTTAACCAAAATATCGCTTTTAAATGTTTTAATGATATGTTCTTATTAATATCCATGTTTTCAAAATGGTTTTAAGGATTTATTTATATGGATATTAATGGTTTAAAATGTTAAAAGCTTCAAGGTGGTATGTGACACTTTTATTCAAAAATCTCTTTATTAAATGTTTTAAATGGTTTTGAAAATGGTTTTTTTAATGGATTCATTATTTCAATATCCTAAAATGTTATATTGTGATTGAAATTTGGAAATGTTATATTTACTTTATGCATGTTTTATGTGATACATTTATGTTATGGTTCTTGGGAATTTTTATGAAAACGGGTGGTTCCGTGATAAACTAAGGGCGGGTGAGCCCGATATAGCTCTCCAATGCATTGGGTAATGCGAAGGAGTGTAACGTTAAGGTTTCTCCGAAGAGATTTAGAGAATATACTGTGATGGGTATTCCAAACGTAACCAAGAGGGTTACTCCCTACGTAATAATGTTATGAATGCCTCAAGTTACCTTTATGTCTTATGATTTATATGATTTATTCATGGTTTGATGAGGCATGTTAAAGTGCCTATGTTTTATGGGTAGAGTATGATTTCATTATTATATATATATGAACTCATGTTTCCTTTACATATTTTTTATAACCCTTAATGAGATTTTTTTGCTCATCCCATGTTTTTGAAATGTTTTTTCACAGGTCAAGGGAAAGGTAAAAGATGTGATGATAATGTCAAGGATGTGTCAAGAAAGAATCCATGTTTTATTTTAAATATGTTTCCGTTGATGGGAAGAATTAATACTATCTTTTATGTAACCACTTTCTTTAAATGTGGATTGTAATGCAAGTTTCATGATCTAATTCTCTAAAACTCTAAACCTGAAAATATCCTCAATGTGTAATCTTGTAATAACTCAAGATTAAGTAAGGTTTAAGATTGGGGCCTTATAGTTGGTATCAAAGGTCGGTTTAGATAACTTTAGAGGTTAGGGTATTCTTTAAGCATAAGTGACATTACCATAATGGTTAGGATTTCAGAAAGAGTCCTAGTTTTAGATAAAGTGAATGAGTAAGTGTATCTTAGTGTTTACCTTTCTCATTAGTACATGATGGTTGTGTTGATATACTCACACTGACATTTCTGTTTTTAGTGAATGGATGGATCTAGCAGGCACCAAAGAGACAAAAGTTTTGAAGGAAACTGTGGTGGTTCTATGATTAAGATACTAGATAAAATGGGGTATTCAACGAGGAAACTCATGGTTGTTCTAAACCAACTATCAAGGAGTCATGATCAACCACTTTAACCTTGGTATGTTCTGTAATGCATCATGTACAAGATGACCAATCGATGTGGATGTTCAGATAATAATTATAAAGGTAACCATTAGAGTTTATATGATCCTTACATTTGAGGTAATTATGGGATATTATATGATATGCTGGAAAATGAAAGGCATGAGATAAACTTCAGGTTAAAATATGTTATGATCATTTTTGATGATTTTTTCTCTTTTTGGGGAATTATTTAAGAATTATATAGTTTTGGAAAAAGGACAACACGCAGACCGTGTGACAACCCGTCGTGTTGGACAAAGCTGCGGGAATCAAACCCACAACTAAAGTGCGACTGGTATTTATCACCTACCACTGGACTACGTGAAGTCACTGGTTAGTTTGACTTATTCTTTTTAGTTATATGATTTTATGAATTAAGAGTATGTTGATTTTGGGTTATTTATGAAAATGAGTAACCTATCGTGGAGGATATGTGATTAGGTTAATTAATTTTCAATACGATACTTTAGGAGCAACTGATGTTGTTTGGAGATAAATGTTACGATTTAACTTGGAAGACTATGTGACTAAATCTTTCAAATATTTGGGTTTCAATCTTTGATTGGTTTACTTGGAATAATTTTATGGACAAATTTTTTATCGGATGGTCCTCATTGAACTTTGGGTTTTGTTGGACAAATTTTGAGATTAAGAATATATTTTCTTTTTATAAAGGGTTATCCTTTTTTGGATTATCTAACCTTATACGAACCTTTCTAGTTTTGGTTTTGGTTAAAGACTAAAGACATGGGATGTATATAGTTCTCTTTTGTGGATTAGGTGATTCTCTAGAAGTTGATTATAGTACTCTTAATGCGAACAAGTCTCCCTAAATACTCGTCTTTTGGAAAAAATATGAGTTTGTGTAAGGAATCTAATAAAAGTTGAAAGTCAACATGATAAGTGATTATGTTTCCTTATGAATAAATTCCTCAATAAAAAGTAACTTAAAACAAAAATGTTGTCTATTAACTTTTCCTACTGGGGAATCAAATACCGTTTAACCCATCACAAGTTTGTAATTTTCTTATGGTTAACTTTCACCTAGACATGTTTACTATCACTCTCCCTCAAGAACATGACCCTTTGATTTTTCTTCCATGTCCATGTTTTAATACTTGGAATCCTAGTATGGGTTATCTCGGGTGACCTTTGAACTTATCTTTCTTTATTTTAAAGTGATTGTTTTACTGACTCTTCTTCCGATGTGGGACTTTCAAGGATGCTTCCAAGCGCAATTTTAAAATTGCGAGGACACAATTCACAAAAGGGGGGAAGGATGTAACAACCCAGGTAAATAAAGAATATGAAATTTTTATATTTATCCATATTTGTGAATAAAATATTAATTTGACTTTAATGGGGATTCTATGCTCGATGGCATTCCCAACACGCAACAACGAGTTTCTTTGGAATCTTACGTTGCACACTAATAATAAAATAATATTATTTTAAATGGCAGTTAACATGTAGTCGTTGTATTGGCGGGAATGGATAGAAATAACTAAAATATTATTATATATGTTTTTAAATGTTTTTACATTTATCCAATAAAATATAATGGCTTAAAATATGGAAAGAATTCGATTTTAGGCGTATATGCCCTTGTTTTCACTAAAGGTTCACTATCGCTTTTTGATGGAGAACCATCATTAAATATAGTTTTGTTCACTCTTATACATTCTATTGGACCAAATAAAACTCTTATTTAGAATCGGTACATCAAAATTTACTTTGTGTAAATTTTTGGTATCTTTCCGATAAAGTTCATTTTTTTAATGAATAGTGTAAAATGTTGTATTTTAATTCAAAACCCCTTTTTAATATAATTTATTTATATGATTATATTATCTTTTTAATTGGTTTTAAAGTGAAATTAGAATATATTTTTACCATTAAATCCAATAGTGGTCGTTGGAATTAATTTCACCTTGAAATCGGACTTAAACTAGTGTCAATCTTTTGATATTTATTGTTTCATAAAAACACGCTATTTGTCATGACAGCGGGAATTAATTATTAAATTAATTAATTTGACTTATATGTTTTGAATTTTTTAAAATAGACTTCATTTTTGAATTCGGAATATCAAATATAGCTTAGGGTGAATTTTTGATAATTTTCTGAAAAACTTCAATTTTTGATGAATAGTGAAACCACTAAGTGGTACTTATAAAAACTGATTTTCCATTTAAATGAAATTTTGCCACCTTTGTGTTTTGAATTTCAAAAATCTGAAATACATTTTTGTCATTAATAAGTAAAATGTGGTTCAATGGGATAAAAATAATTTTTTGGTGAATAGTAACTTATTAAGTTTTTAATCGCGATTAGAGGTAATTAGTGTAGTTTAAGGTACAAATAATGTTTTAATAATATGAAATGATCTTCAAACATGTCCTAACCTCATTGGATGTGTCATGGCCGACCAAGACAAGCCATGGGTCAACTTGGGGACCCCATGGAGCCACTTTGGTTGGAAAATGACATAAATACCTTTTTATTTAAAGTTAAAGTAAAAATGAGACAAACATGAAATGTTTTACTAAAACAATTTTTACATGGGGTTATACAAATTATATTTTTGACTATAAATATTCATTAGAAATATAAAAATATTTCCTTCATCATATTATTTTTTTATAATTTTTAGACACTAAATAAATTAAATTATATATGACATCATGATGATGCAGTGATGACCTCATTATTTAACGATTTAAATAAAATGGAAGGATTATGTAATATCTAAGACCTACACATGTCCAAAACCTATTGGATGAGTGTATTTCTAACCCTTGTCACCTTATCCTCGAAATACAACAATGTGGGACCTCTTAAATCCGAATACCATTTTAAAATAAAGTGACTTTTCTTTACATTCCAAGAGTGCCCCTCCTCTCCTCTTATAAAAGGCCCCCACCTCTACCTATTTACCCACACTCCCAAAGCCTTTGGCTCGGCCAACCCCAGCCCATTTTGGCTCTCCACATCCCTCTCTTACTTCTTGAAGCCTCACTATGGGCATAAGTCTTCCCAAGGAAGCCTTTGAGCTCAAACCAAAGGGAGTTACCCGATTTTAAGGTAATGTCTTCACTTGAGTCCTTTTGTTTTATTTTGCTTCTTCAACCCCCTAAACTCTTTTTATTAATTTATTTTGTAACAACTCCAGTATCTTAAATATACTAGTATGTTGTTATAAGAAGTATTAGAGCTACACATTCACACACCTACATCTAATGGTTAAAAAACATACTGTTTCCGTGGATGGTGAATTTCTGCCTCCCAAAACGATGATTGTTCAACATTCTTCTAACACATTAAAAGGTGTCCATTAAGATGAAAATATATTTATATATGATATATAATATGTTTATTATTTCCTTATGCTTCTGTATTTTTCATTTTGGGCATACCTTTATGGTTTCCATTATGGGTAAACGCGATATCTTCATTTAAGGAAGTGCGGACTACCGCCCCCTCAAAGTGATGTGATTCGTTAATGCCATATGTGGGATGTATAAATGATGTATTTAAAGTTATTATATATTATGTTATACTGGAATTATAATATACCTCTATATCATTATCATTCCATTCCATAAAAATATGAAATAGAAATGAAATTAGCGTTCATGCGTACGTACGGCTTACCGTCTCCATGAACGGTGCATTTAATTTCTTACCTCTAAATTATTATGTAATAATAAATGTATATCCTGGATATATATGATATATATGATATCCAAATAATGAATTTAATTCTGGATATAATTAAATTTTGACCACACGAACAACATGTAGTTGTAAGAAGTCTACTTTCGACTAAAGAACCAAATATCGACAAAACAGACATTATTAACTTAAATGATTACATAATGTTTATAACATGGAAATAAGTGATCTAAAAGGAATAATGAACTAGAAAAAGGTTCTTAATAAAGTGGAGATTAACTTATGTTTATTATTCAGGACGTTAAAGAGATGAACAAGACAAGTTGGACTTGAGGTAAGGGATCCTACTCCTCTCTTTCTTTTTAAGTACACTCTTTTATGTCATTCCTTTTAAAGCTCATCTTTCTTGTTATTGGGATGTTATTTTATATTACTCTTACTGTAATTTTTATGTAAATATTATGAGAGACCCTATTCGCTCTCATCAATCCTTTTTGGAAATTTTAAGTGGCGTCGTTAGGCTGCCGAGTTTTCGTAAGGGACTTTTTATCTCACCTTTATTCTCGTGAGATTTATGCTACATTTGCCACAATTTCCTTTGAGTGGTGTATGTACTGCACATTATTATACAATTTGTGTAGTATAATATCATTTATGGTTATTTTCATCTTCATTGTATGACCCTTCTTCCATGGGGTGTACGTTTTGAAAGTTACCCAACTCGGTAAGGGGACCTTTCACCCTCCTCTTTTTAAAAGACTTCGTTTGTTATGTCTTTTAATTCACATACTATTATGTTGGGATATGTTCTTCTATATCGTGATTGATGTAAACTTTATGTCCAAGTGATGAGATTCCTTTTTTATCTCTCATCAACTCATTTTCTGAATTTTTGAAGTGACGCCGTTAGGCTGTCGAATTTTACCAAGGGAACTTTTAAACCCAATTTCGATTTCTTTGGGTTCAACTTGTAGTTATTGAATATGTTATCCTTTGAATATGTGTGAATAAACTTTTATTGTTTTACACTTAATATCCAATTATATTGGGTGTATTTATATTTTTCACACATAATTTTGAGATTGATATATTCTTAATTTAAGGATATCTTCTTTATAAGGGATTTCATCACATTTTAAATCTCTATTGAGACTTCATTGTTGTTATGAACCAATTCACTCTTATATGGTTTATATACTATACTTTGGAATATTATATCATGAATCCATTTATTATCATGATATTATAAAGTTCGGATTAAATTTTATTCCCCAATTATTGTATTCAACTGTCTCTAATTTTGGTAAAAACCCTTTAACCAAAATATCGCTTTAAATGTTTTAATGATGTGTTCTTATTAATATCCATGTTTTCAAAATGTTTTTAAGGATTTATTTATATGGATATTAATGGTTTAAAATGTTAAAAGCTTCAAGGTGTTATGGGACACTTTGATTCAAAAATCTCTTTATTAAATGTTTTAAATGGTTTTGAAAATGGTTTTTTTAATGGATTCGTTATTTCAATATCCTAAAATGTTATATTGTGATTGATATTTGGAAATGTTATATTTCTTTTATGCATGTTTTATGTGATAAATATATGTTATGGTTCTTGGGAATTGTTATGAAAATGGGTGGTTCCGTGATAAACTTAGGGCGGGTGAGCCCGATATAGCTCTCTAATGCATTGGGTAACGCGAAGGAGTGTAACGTTAAGGTTTCTCCAAAGAGATTTAGGGAATATACTGTGATGGGTATTTCAAACGTAACCAAGAGGGTTACTCCCTACGTAAGAATGTTATGAATGCCTCAAGCTACCTTTATGTCTTATGATTTCTATGATTTATTCATGGTTTGATGAGGCATGTTAAAGTGCCTATGTTTTATGGGTAGAGTATGATTTCATTCTTATGTATATATGAACTCATGTTTCCTTTCCATATTTTTTTATAACCCTTACTGAGCTTTTTATGCTCATCCCATGTTTTTGAAATGTTTTTCACAGGTCAAGGGAAAGGTACAAGATGTGATGATAGTGTCAAGGATGTGTCAAGAAAGAATCCATGTTTTATTTTAAATATGTTTCCGTTTATGGGAAGAATTAATACTGTCTTTTATGTAACCACTTTGTTTAAATGTGGATTGTAATGCAAGTTTCATGATCTAATTCTCTAAAACTCTAAACCTGAAAAGATCCTCAAGGTGTATTATGGTAATAACTCAATATTAAGTAAGGTTTAAGGCTGGGGCCTTATAATTGGTCAAAATAAAGTGGGTGATCTAGAGAATGTTAACAATCACTATATCGTAAAATTAATAAGCGTGAAATATTTTATTGATATCATCTAAGATGATGATAATTGGACACACATTTATATCATGGTCCATTCTCCCAATGTTGAATAATTTGCATGAGAAGATAAACTTACATGATTTATCTTGATCTTACTGTTGGTTGTGCCTTGAACACTCTCCCATTTATCTCTTATTCAAATAAATATAATAAAAGTTTCTATAACTTAAGTGTTAGCAAATCATGTGATCCATAAATTGAATGATAGATCATTCTATCTGTCATTACCACAAAACAATTTTACAAAAATTTATGAAATATACATAAGTCCACCTATGGTGAGATAACAGAAAATTCTAATATAATCTATCTAATGTTTAACATAAACATTCCATAAATGGATAACCTTACAATCATTCCAAAAAAATAAAAAACATTAGAAATAGGTGAACTATATCGACATAAAATTTATCCCTCATATATCATAAGGTATCTCTGGTTGGTCAAATTTCAAACATGTGAATTCCTATAGCATGTATTATTTTTATTATACATCCATATTGAAAACATTAATGTTTCCTTATTAATAAGATCAAAAATATTTTAAATTCATTCACAATAAAATATACCTCATTTCATCAATACTTAATCAGTTCTATGGAAATCATTTTCGTCAAATTTACTTATTCATATCCAATAAATATTTATCCGAATATCATTTTCTCATCAGAATGTTCATATTAGGGATAATCCTTCCCTCAATCATGTCTTTTCCAAAAAGAAAAACATAGTACCTCAATCATTGTTCATGGATACCAATACCATTCAATATATTGTCTTAAATCCTTATAGAAATCCTATAACAAACCAATACAAAAATGTTTCATTATTCAATAATACCATAAATGTACTTCCATAACATTATTCTTGAATTCTAATGCATAAACACTCATTCATTCTATGACATGATTATCATTAAACATATCTCCAATAGTGATCACATGTGACTTTACTTTGTTTTTTTCCTTAATAGATAGCTGATGTCTATCATCATCATTAACCCTTTAATTTGTGAGTTGGTTTGAATAAAGAAAATTTTCCATATGCTTGAAACACTTAATTTCATAAGGTCTATTCTTTGTAGATTTTGGTGTCTTCCATTTATTTTGGAAATATAATGCCTAATTCCCGTAATTCTCACAATTAAAGCATTTGTCAGCCCCTTTAAGATAATTTCCTCTATGTTTTCTTCCAGACATTGAGCTTAAAGAAAATATAATATTCTTTATCTATATTTTTTAAGTATTCCATTAAACACTATCATTATTTTCATATCATAACCATGAGATAGATGGGTAACCTTAATCATTATTTTTTCTGAAGAATACAAGGACTTTAAATGTAGTAAAATAAGTTCATGAAATTTTCCCAATCCATGGAGTCAATTATATCTTGTTTCCTAGTATTCTTGATGAAGGTCCACCATATATTTTCTTTTCCTTATAATTGACAAGTTCCGAACATAAAATTTTCACGTTAAAAATAGCAGAGAATGAAAAATATCTTTTCAATGGAACATATCCATTTCATGGAATCTATGGGACTAGTAATTCCAATAAAATGAGGAGGATATTTCATTAAAAAGTATTTAATAGAAATTTTCCCTTATTTGGTCATTTGGTATCCTAAAAAGATTTATAGAAACAAGACCATGTATTCTACCACCCATAATATACAGTTCCTTAAGTGGACAATCATTTCATTTCCAATAGTATTTAGCATTAACGTGGTTATATTTGGTTCCATGCATTTACTAAAACCCAAAAATAATATTCTGTGAGGAAAAAATCATACATGGAAACAAAATAATTAAGGAGAAGTGATTTTAATCTCTAAAATATTAGGTTTATTCATAGTTAAAACACGATCATTACCAAATTTCAATGATTTTAACTTTTTAGTATGAATATTACATAAGGATATACCTATATGTATCCTTATAAATATTTCTATATATCTCACTAAGGATTTATCATCCTAGTTTGCAACAGTTTTCTAATATGTCTTTGAAACCAACTGTAGAGACCCATGTTCGACATACATGGAAATTACATTAATGTTGTAGAATAATTAATACATTAAACAAATAGAAATGAAAATTCTATTTTAATAAATTTTCTTGGAATCATGGAACATAGAATTCTAGTCTAGTGGAAGATCTTTAATGCTTCCCACAAAGATATTCCCCTTTTTTCCTCCTATCCAAAACCTTTCTTTACAACCTAGGGAAAAGAGAGCATAAAAAAAGTGAGCTTAGATGATCAGTATGAGTAAAAATGGGTATATATAAACATAAAAATGATAATAATGGGTATAAGAACTTGGTCATAACATTAGAAGAGCATGCCTTATATATCAATGGTAAATGCGAATCATAATGAAATCAAAGAGTGTAATACAAAATATCCTGAAATTGACCTAAGGTAAGAAAATCTGGCATAAAAATTAACATGTAACATTGGGTAAATTTACAAATAATAATAGGTTCACTCATTAGGTAAATTAAATTAGGCCCTTGGATAAAAATATGGACATGAAAACTAGGTCAACTCATAAAATTATGATCATGAAAACTAGGTCCACACATTGAATTGTAAACATTAAATTAGGTTCATGTATAACATATATACCTCATGAGTTATACATCCTTACCCAATGTATTGGAGGGGGATATAAGTCCCACTCATTTCATAATTAAATCATTATTAATTATAGCAAAAATATATAAATTATTCATCATTGCATAACCCAAGGATTAAAATGGGTTTCTTAATCATCATTCCATCATTACATAACCCAAGTAAAAAAATAGATTTATTAAAAAGAATTCCATAATAAATAATATATAACCATGGTAATAATATGGGTATTATAATTTAAAAATAACCCTATTGAATAAAGATATCATAGATGCAAAATAATTTAGATAAGTCACTTTAATTAATTTTTGAGAAAAATATCATTTCTTCTTCAAACTCATTTTTTTTCCCAAAATGCCAAAAAAATTAAGGGAAAAGAATTTATTTGAAACAAACTTTGAAATCATGTTATTAAAGATTCATATAAATAAGTCATTATGAAAACTTAAAAATAGGTTCTTTTCAAATAAGTTAAAAATACATTCTTCTCATACTTTTTCTGAAAGATTCAAAAAGTTCCTCATATTGAAAATGACAAAATATTCCTTTCATACCATTTAATATAAGTTAAACAATTTGTAAAATTGAATTTTAACAACTATAGAAGAATATAAATAATATTTTGGAATATATATTTAGATGACATGTCCATGGATGATAAATATACCACAGTAAATACTTACATATAAACAATCTCAGATAATAATGAGATGGTGAAATTATCTCTTACCAATTTATAATTAGTCAATTAATATTCTTCATAGAATAAAGAAAATTATTAAAATATTTAAATATCATAAAAATCACAATAAAAATAATAAAATAATTTTTGGGAAATATAAACACAACACAAAATAAATAGGGGGTGTATAAGGCATGTGTCCCACAAAAATAAAAGCGAGACAATATAATCCCATACCTTAGTTTTGGGTTCATCAATATGTCTTATAAACTGCAATATAATAAATTAAATAATTTTATTTACTTATTATAAACCCATATTGACATTTATGATGTCACATATGATCTTATTAACATGCATTTATTAATATTCTATTATTATACTTCTTTCTCGTGTTAAGTGCTTCATTTTCTTAAGCTTGCCTTATCGAAAAAGTTTTAGTTCATAGTCATAGGTTATAGTTATATCATTTCCATAATAATATTAAAATTATATAAATATATATATCATATTCACTCATTCTATACATTTTTATAATTCATTCTTTAATAGAGATTATGTAGAATTAATCACATCGCTTTGTGGAGACGGTAGGCCGTACGTACGCACGAGCGATGATATCATTCCCCTTATTATGAAATGGTATAGAAGGGTATGTTATATATATTTTTGATTAAACAATATAATGTTATAATAATAATATATATTTATTATTTCCATCATTATACACATCCATGTAAGGTGGGGGTGAAAATATATTACACCACTGCATGGAGACGATATATTGTACGTACCACACGTGGTGATTTCCTAATTTGTAGGATGGATATAAGGTTGAATATTTTTTTTCTATAACCGTGATAAAATATCAGTTTATAGGTGACACTAGAGTTATTACATTATAATGGAAACTGTAAAGGATTAGGAAGTAGAAGAAGAAATGATCTTGAGAGATTCGGTACTGGAGAATACCTCTTCTTCAACAAACTCCCTATAGATATACTCTTAAGGAACTATAGTTTGTATTTTGATAAGACCATAACCTCATCCAATTTACTAGGTAAGTTGATAATGAAACTTTTCAGAGGATTTTCTAGCATGAACGCTCAAAGTGAAGTGAAGAAGTGATGGAGGAGGTGCCCTGTAATAATTGAGTTTAGGGGCACCTTTGGAATCTCTAAATATTTTAATTTATAATAAAATCAAAACCCATAAAAAACATAAACAAATATATTAGTTTATAATATGATATGATAAAAGGATGTAATAACATTAAAAAAAATAATTTTAGACATGTTTTTTATCATTTTAAACCGTATCCTTTAAATTAATACTTAGTTATTTTATTTAATTTTTAACTAAGGTAACAAATATTTCAATATTAAAAGTGTGAATTTTTCAATTATTTGATGTAAATTAGACCATATAAAAATTATTTAGAACATTATTTACCAGTTAATAATTAAAATATGTTTTTAAAATTTTTTATGCATTTTTAAATAATTTAAAAATACATTTTATTACAAAATATTAATAGTGTGAATTTTGAATCAATTAAATTAATGGATTTTTAAAAATACAATGATATGATTTTAAACTAGAAACAATATTCTATTATATCCCTAAGAGGTCAAGGTCATCTAGAAAATTCGTTGGATATATGAATCATCAGAAATTATATATTTTTTTAATATTTTTATTTACATTAATTTGATATTTCCATTAATTAAATAATTACAACATCAGTTTTGTGTAATTATTTAATAAACATACTTGTTGGGTAAAAAATACAAAAATACTACGAAGAAGTGAAATATTATATATTTCATATGATTTCTTATTGTAGAATATAAAACCTATGAAATCAAACATTAAATATATTATATTTATTAAATCATGAATATGAAAACATTAAAGTCAATGTATAAGCCTTAAAAGTAATTATTTATTTTATAAACATTAAAAATAAATTACCGTGATAAAATAATACTTTTATTACAAATGAGAATTTAAATTAGAATTTTCATTCTATAAAACATTATTTTAATGATGATAAATTTCTTAAAATTAGAGTAAGAGATATATAACTTTTCTATAGATAAAATATAGTAAATGCCCTAATCTAATCCATGTGGATTCATAAGGGTTCCATTTAGAAACAAGGATGATTGAGGTATAAAATAAATCATCCAATTATATTAGGACAAGTGTTTGGGTAATTTTATAATATTATATTTACCCATAATTATCTGATTTACCTTTTTATCATTTTAATAAAAATTAATGAAGTTTCAATTCATAATTCCCAAAAAAATATATATTTTCATAAATTGGACCCCATAATTCCAAAAATGTAATCCATTTTTATAATTCAAAATACAGAATCTCCAGTAATTAATTTCAAATTAATCCCGTTTTCGGAATGAAAAATAGGCTTTAAAAGTTAAAAATGGAAAAAGATTGAAATGTTTTTACATCTAAACTCATGGTACAATTAATGCAAATGACCAAAATTATATTAAATGATAAAAATAAATTATATTTATAAATTAATATAATTTGATAACATTATTTTACAATATAAATTATTTTTATTAAAAAAGTTATTTTCAATTTAAATTTATAATAAATTTATTATTCATCAAAACATGAAACTTATCAGAAAAATATCATAAATTTATCCAAATTGATTTTTGTATATCCCATTTCAAAGGAAATACTTTTTTATAAATATAATATATTAATATGTGAAAAAATATATTAAAATTTGTGCACCCTCACAATTTGGTAAAACTAATTTTTTTAGAAAAATCCCTCTTTGATTTGAAAAATTGAATTTTTTCTTATATCATGTCTTGAAAACATATAATATGGATTTTAAACATTATATTGGATATATTAAATATATATTTAATTTATATTATTATTCAAGAGTGGTTTTATTATTCCATAAACTCACTTATTTCTATTCAAATAAGTTTACAGAAAAACATTTCGTTTCATTTAAAAAGGGTTTTATTTTCAATTATAATTAACTTCTCTATAATTAATTAATTATATATCCAAGTGTCATTCATATTTTTATAATTTAGTTATTCATACTCACCATTTTAATAAATATGTTATAAGGTCACATAATAATATTAAATTGATAACTTAAACTCATTCTTGTGTGAAGTGAAATCTGTAAAAGGAACTTGAAATTATGTGTAACACAATCCAATAATAGCATTGAATATAAAACAAGATAATCCATTTTTTCATATACCACATCCAAATCATGTTGTAGAATACAACATAAGACATTATATAAATTAAAAATAATATATGTCATAAAAATCTCAGGGTTTTACAATTTGTGCTACCACAATGAATCTGGGGCTTCGACGGAATACTAACCTTCCCCAAGAATGTCAAATACTGACCCCGTGGTCCAACGATAAATAAAATGATGAATTATGGGGTGAAATAAGCATTAAAAAGGGTAAAAACATCATTGGTCTAGTGTCTTTTGTTAAGTATTTTATAGCGAGAAAACTGAGGTGGGAGATATAACATAAACAAGAAATAAATTGAATGAATAAGTTATTTTGATACATGGAAACATGTGAAGGTTAATTTAAAAGAAGATTATGGAATTTTTTTTGATAATTCTCATTGTCTTAATAAAATTTTATGTGAACCAAAATTTTTAAGTCTTAACTCGATTATGGATCGATGGTTAGGGAAGAACGAATCCACTAGCGATGAAGATAGTCTGTTTCATCCACTGTTTGTCCATTCACCTCAATCAGATCATTGGTCATCATCTCGTCTCAAACCACCAATTAATAAGGGGTTTATTCTCCTCTCGAATCCCAATGTTATGTAGATAACACTATGATATTTCCATAACCATATATTTATAGAAAAATAATTAGGTTATGATTTTTAATTAAATATAAATAAAATATTTATATATTTTTATTAAACACACTTTACAAAACATATCTTTACTATACATCTAATAATGACCAATATTAAATCACACATAGGTTGAAATTCACATTCTGGATATAAGGGTGGTCTGGTATTTCCCTTCTGATCCTCCATTTGTGAGTTATTTATGTTAGTCTTATTAAATGACTTAATTAAATTAATTAATTTTTCCAACGCACCCACCAAATAATTTCCCATCTGAACATCCCACACAGACCTTCTTTAGGTCACAACGATGGTAAAATCCATGTTAGAAACTCATTGGTGTTGTCACATATCCCATCCTAGTATCTTTTTTTGTGTTTTTTGTTTAGGATTATTATATAAATTAAATAAATTAATTAATTATATAATGCACCCACTAACAATTTCCCCAACTAAACATCTTGCACCGACCCACATTACGGTGCACCAAGGGTGAACCCTATGTTGTGGATTCAACCATGATCTTAGATTTCTTATTAGAGACTCTATTAATGATGTATTAACCTTTTTTATGTAAACCATGTGTGCTTAATGTAATGTATATTTTATATTGTTTTTAAATAATTCATTCCATACACATTGGCACCTCAAAATCACGCATCATTTCAGAGACTAACACAAAAAATAATCCTATGAATTTTACAAGTCATACATGTACAATTCATAGTATCTAAATTATTCTCTTCATTCTAGATTCCTGCTCACAAAAATCAAAAATTAATGGAAAATGTGGGGATAAAAACATATCATCTGGATCATTTATACATATTCCATACACTAGGATATATAGAAAAAGGAGAAGTGTCAAACTACCCCATCACCTCCTGTCGTAACATGAACATATCCTTTGTTAGTCAACAAAAAAAAATCTGATTTGATTCCCCTATTCATAAAATCAATCTGGTAGATTTCATAAGGGTATCTGTTCACACAGGATCTCTCTATCGATATCCCAATGGTGTGTCTCCCTAACTTGCAATGGAAGTGGAGTGGTAATAACCATTTACTTTCGGTATCATTCACCATCCTCACCCACAGGGGTCAACTACAAATATGTCAAATACTCCATCACCGTGATCTATAAAAATTGATTTAAAACCTCATTGTTTTCATATGTTTCCATGACCATGACCTGGGTGGCCCTCAATCTCAATTCTCTTCATCTATTTAAGGGTCCACTATTAATTATATGTCTGAGAATACATATCCCAAGAAGTGGACATACGAATTTGAAACTTAATCCATGATACATAACATATCACTAGAACTTCCAGATCATTTCTAGCACTATCCTCCTATGTCGTTTTTACACCAACTCTGATGCCAAGGACATGAGGGAACCATCCCAAAATACTACCACGAACTGACCAAATTTTTTTTATGTATCTACATAATATTTCTTGGGAAAATTGATGTAGCATTTAACACATCAAAGTGTGTCACTAATATCCCATGAAACTATATACTGTCTTGGAAAACATGTTAGTTACATCCACCTATCAAACTAGGAGATGGTGATATCCTATCATGAGGTCAAACTCTGAGAACCACTTCACCACTATCTACTTAGCGAAGAAGTCATGAATTCTCTAGTGTGGATACTTCTCCCAGATTGTCACCTAACTTGGAAGAATCCAAACCACACCTGACCTCATAATCTCTTCCACCAGTTAGGTGAACAACGTGGGTATTCCCTTGAAAAACACACTATGTCTTATGAACCCCATGTTATGCACTCCTCTAACTACACCTCCAGCTCTCATATCTACATGACATCATTCGATATTCTAGCCCAGATATCAGGTCATCTTTGGTGAAATTCCATATAGAATAAAAAATATTTTGGTGAGGTAAACTCGATACATCTTCAATATGGATTCCCTCATACACCTCCACCTTTTAATTAAACTGAAATTTCATAGCATCAATTATTATATTAGTAATACAAGACAATTGTTGAATCAGTTTTTATTATCTACAAATGACCTTATCCAACTTCATTTGGGGATCACTCTTCATCAAGGAGGAAACTATCATGGAAGACCTATCGTATTTACTAGTAGAAATTGTATTATCATGGATATTCAATGATCAATCCATAATGAGGAAAACATCGTAGGGTCTCACTGTCACTATGGAATGATTTTTTGTGGGACTCTATCTCCTTGAAATGTGAGGTTACCCAATTGATGGGAATGGTCAACTACTTATCATCTCTATATGAGCATCCAAAACAATAGTTGAGGAAGTGGAATTCATATAGTATCACTAGTTATCGAACAAGGGATACACACTGGGGAATATAGATTTTTACTTTGTTCTAATAATTTCATCAAAAATAGTAGTGACATAGGTCATACACTGAACCACAGTCGAGCCTCCTATCTAGAAGATCAATATATAGAGAGAGAAACCTTTCCATTTATTCTATCCTCAACTAGGCCCCTCCTTAATAGAATATCACATCAGTGTATATAGATCACATAGGATAAAGGAACTCCTCTACCACACCTCGATACTATCCTCTAGATGACTACACTGACTCACCAACACATATTTTAATTACATCACAAGGACACATCTCAGTTGGGGAAGTGTCCCTATTACTTTAATGTATGATTCCACGCTAAAAAATCTCCATATCATGACTTTTTTGACGCCCATTGTCATCTTGGAGATGTCTGACCCTGAGGATCACCATCAAGGGGGGTCCTAACCGAGCGGGATATTCAAACAACTTGATCTGGATGGACATCAAACACCTAAAAGAGGAGTCTAGATAAATATGAAACATGGGTGATACCTATCCCCATAACCTATAATTTAAAGTCAAAACAATTGTGTCATTTGTTGGTACCACTGAAAACAACTACTACTCTGTGAATGGCACTGGTTTAAGTAAAACCAATCAATCGGTCAGGATCTATACAGGTATGAAAACTCATATCACCAACTCAATCCAAACCTCCACTGCAAGGGAGAATTGCTCATTATGGAACCTCATAGGCCTCTAGCATAATCACTCATAGAGTGTGATAAGTCTATATACATCCTCATCCAACTATTCTGGAACCAAATACTACTCAACAGACGGTGTTGATGCTCCCTTCCCGACTATAGGAAAAGATCTCACGAGATGGGACCTGAACTGAGAGCTAATTACACTGCGGATCATTGTCCTAATTCGGAAATTGATAACCTGGTTTGTTTTCTTAGTATATGTATCTCCAGAGTGATCGAAATGCACCACAGTCAAATGAGAATATATATATATATATAATGGGCATTTCCTTAAGAAGGACAATCAAATACTCAATATTATACGATTCTTGTAACATTTACCCCTATGAAAAATGTATTGGTATGCCAAGTTAACAACAGCTATTCAAGGTCTCGGTGAATAGATACGTCAGCCTCCCACACCATCACTGGATTCCCCAGTATGAGAGCTGTCGTCGAGATAGTTAGACATTATTACACTAATCTCAACCAAATCCTCATAAGGGGACTGGTTCAAAAAACGTCGAAAGGATTGAACTTTCTCTGATACCAATATATCACAACCTAACCCACGCTGGGGCTCAAAACACAACTACCCCAATCTCACCACCATAGGTCAGGGGTGTTTGAAAATTTCCAAGTAATATCTAAACTCAAGGAGGACTTTTCCTAAGCACATATATGCACACACCCAACCATCTCAATAAATATTTATAGAGAGAAAGAGTAAAAGATGAAACAAAATGATAATTTAATCCAATAATGAGGAACCCCTGGGGTGAAAAAGTGTTTGATAGTGTAAACTAAATATTATAAAGGGAAATATACACACCAAGATAGATATATGTCCCAACCAAACAAAACTCAAAAAAATAAAATATTGACAGAATCGTGCTCAAGATATCCAAGTTACGACCTCCATACGTGGTCCAAAGTACATGGTCTCCCTGAGATCCTCTAATCTCACTTCCAACCTTTCTATTTTTTTCATAATACATGACATGTGTTGAAGAATCCCATATAGGGGTTAGTATATACATACCCAGTAGAGGGTTCCACTTATTATGAAGTTGTAGAATACTTGTTCCCATGATGATGGGGCATTCAACCCTAGTGGTCAAGGACCCACACCATGGTTTGATAGAGGGTTACACTCTAGTCCTCAAGGACTCGTTCCTTATCCTATAGGAGAGTTCCACTAGAATGATAGTCATGGAGGACTCATGTAGATGATGATGAGTGATTCTGCTCTAGTGGTCGAGGAACCACACCCAATCGATATAGGGTTCCACTCAAATGGTAGCTGGTGCTTCTATAAGATCATTTTCATTATAAAATGTTTCCTAACCATGTGTCAGTCCAAAAATAATCCACATCATATCTCAAAATACATAAATTAGTGAAACATCATGTTGCATGTGTAAAAACACTAAGGATATGCAACTTATGGGACAAAATATGAGTCCAAACCATGGATATATTAGAGTTTTAAGATTATCAAGAAGGAGGTACATCACATGTAGAGGTCCCACATAGCCTTTGGTCCCACTCTACTACCTTTCCATGTCCTCTCCAGTACAAGGAGTACTATCTATATACTATTACACGACGTGTAAGTGTTATACACAACATATCTCGGCCAAGCTTGATGAATGTATGAGGCTCATCATTGATTCGATGGGAAGAAATGTAATTCCACTATGATAAATAATAAAATGGCCCTAAACATCCAAAAAATCACATTATTGTGATACTCATAGAAAAATGTTTGATGTAGGCTCATAACATTACCAAATCGGATAGCTGATGAAAAAATTACATTTCACCGTGTAATGATCTAGTGGTGCTTCTTGGTAATGAGCCATGAGTCAGAATTAAATCCCAAATATTGGTCTTAAAACATGAAACTCAATTTTTTGGTGGTGATTTCCTTGAAATTATTTTGTTCTTACAATGTATGAATAAGATACATCACATACAATATTCTCCAATGACAATAATATTTTTATTATTGGCTGTTTCATTGACCCAATAAATTACTTCAAAAAAAGTATCCAAAATTTGTAATAAAATTACCTCCTCAATTCTAGGATTACCCTTCCATTGATTGTTTTTTAGTCAGATATTGTATGGAGGAGTTATAGCCAATTGATTGTTTTGAAAAAAAATATTAATAATATTATTATTATGTAGTCGATGAATATGACTGCTGATTTCAATGAGCATGGGTTTCCCACCCACACAAATCCAACCTAACAATATTTTTCTACCTATAAATGGGTAGTATAACCGACATTGACATCAATACACATTCGAGAGATACTATTGTGGAAATGATATAATTATATTTATATCCCTCCCTCTCTTATACATTCTCCACTTTTTTACAAAACTCAAGTTCTCTATATTTTAATCTTCATTTTTTAACACATTATCAGCATGATTTCTCAAGGTGGGATAGTGGTATGTTTTTATTTTAAACATTATTCTCACCACCTAGTTGGATGGTTCTGATTATTTATTCTTTTCATCTTACACATTATTTTTACTGCATAGTTGGACGATTCTAATTGTTTGTATAATATAATTTATTTAGCATCAGATTGGAAGTTTTATGTGGTTTATTTAATTAACACCATAATATTTGAGTTTTCTCTTTTTTTTAAAAGTTTTAATTTATTTATTTTTTATTACCTGATTGGACGGTCTAATTAATAAATCAGTACATGCATTAAAGTATTTAAAGAGTTATGTGATATATTGATTTAGTTATTTCAAACCATCTTGTCAATTATTTATTAACCAATTATGGTAGTATATATATTATATTAAATGATAATATTAACCTGATTTTATTTTTTCTTTATTATATTTTATTTTCTTTAATCCAAAAGCATATTATTGTGTATTCTTATTCTGAATAATAATATTGTTTTTTTCTTTTCTCTCCGAGTTTTCATCATGTAAATTCCCCCAAAAAACCTATTCACCGATCATTATATTAACATAAGTCATTACATGATGGGTATGATGGATGTTGAAATGTATCTAGAATAGTTAGATCTCAAAGAAAAAAATAATGAAAATAATTGAAAAACACTCCAAAATAAAGAAACAGTGATGATCCTCCTCAGAACACATCTCGATGAGGGTTTAAAATGTAACTACCTTAAATAAATATATCCACGTAAGCAATACAAGAATTTTCAAGAGGTGTATTCTCATCAAAAGGATGTTGTTCTTCTAGAAACTCGTGATGAATGGAATTATTTATGCTTATAGTACATTAAAAGGGTCAGTAATCACTATTATTCCATGTATATAATTTTATCACATATACGGTATTATGGTATTGGAATTACATATTACAACATGTTTGAAAATACATATAAAACTTTTCATTCATATCACATCACCCTGCAGAAGATTTATTACTTGTGAGGGTTTATAATTTATTCTGATGTCATATCATCATTACATATAATAGAGAAAAATAGTGAGATTCCGATTAAAATTCAGTTGTCTCATCTTATTAGTTAAGTGGTATAATTGCCTAATGAAAATTCTATATTTAATAAAAATAATCATGGAAGAATTATGGGACATGGTTCTCATATTGTACATAGTTTTGATGGAAGGATTATCCAAGGATGTGGTCGGAACCATTGCACTAATCTAAATGAATATCTTAACCAAAGAAATATCATCTTAAGAACTCCATGACATCCTAATGATTCATGTTATAGGTCTGGCTCTAACAGACAATGCTATCGTGTTTTTTAAACCCTGTAGTATTTTTGTAAACTCTATAAATCATATCATTAAGTAGAGAATACTGAATTTCATTCTTCTGGGACGTCCTCTAAAGAGAAATAAAATGAGATGAATTTTACAAAGAATCACAATGCTTTAAATGATGATTTAACATTCCTCAAAGCAGGTGATTTCACCCATGAATTTGATGAGATGATAGATGGAAATCGTTCAGAAAAGTTAATGTTGTTATGATATATGATATGTTGTTTTGTTCTGTATGATATATGTTTTTAAATGTAGTATTGTTTTATTTTCAAATGGTGTTTCTAATAATATTATTGTCTTTACTTTTAATCTATGAAATGTATTGAATAAATGTGATTTATATTTGAATACTGAATAATGGAACAACACACATAATTATTAAGAATAAAAAATAGAATTCTGATCTAAAATCAGAAAGACCAATTGTGAACACTATATCAGTACATGTAGATCTGATAAAACGTACTGGTAATGATATTTTTTATTTACCTAATTTGACCCAATTATTTAAATAATAATCATTGTTTTCCTCAAAATAAAATAAAATAGTTTTATATTTCATTGATATATACCATCACAGGAATGATTCTCAAACTATATCTAATATAAACGAAAATTACATGGGGATTACAATTAATAAATCTACTAAGATTTATATACTTAAAAAACCGGAAAAATTATAGTATAAACTGAATTTTTCATATATCAGTGAAATCAAAACACGAATGGTAGTAAAAAATTGAGCAAAAGTCATTAATTTGTGGAACGAACAATTACATAATCCTAATTTATAAATATTTGAAAAAATAACCGAAATTTATCATAGACATTCAATAAAGGTCCAAAAGATATCTCCATTAAGAAAACGTCCATACAAGGCTTGATTGCATGGAAAGATGATTATGAGAACATATATAACTAAAATTAAGCCCGAAATTCCATATTTTATTGAATGAATTCATGGGGAAATATGTGGAGAAATTAATCCATCATGCAGTCCATTATAATATTTTATGGTATTTATTGACGTATCTAGAAGATGGTAACACATATGTATCCTCTAAACATGTAATATTTTTTTCTCATGTTTTATTACTCAAATAATTAAATGGATAGAAAAATTCCAAGATTCTTTCCTGAAGAAAGTAAGTATCAAAAATTAGGGAGAGTTTACCTCTCAAGTATTCAGTGAATGTTATATGAAACTGGGGATCACTATGGAGCATTTAGTCTTCCATGTGCATATACAAAAAGGTAAATCTAAATCAAAGAAGAATTACCTCTTACTTATTTCTAGACCATTAATGATGAAAACAATATTTCCATTCTTCGGATGGGGTTGTTTAATATTTCCGGCCTCGAAATTAATTTGAATGAGACCAAGTACATACCATAAACACTCCCAAATATAATTTCCTTTTGCACAAAAACTGAAATCTCATACTAAAGAATCATTCATTGGGAGGTACATGTACCAACTTCTCCCCCACAACGTACACATATGGGACATCAATTTTTTTTGGGAATATATGTATGATATTAATCCCCATCCATCATCATATATCTTGATCCACAATCGAGTGAATTGTTTACAAGAAGTTTTTATGATTTTCACTTTAATGAATAAATTTTTCAAGCATTGGGGAGAGAAGAGAAACCAAGGGAGGAGATTTCTGAGAATGAGAAAACTTTATATTTTCTTGATCCTCCCACCCAACAGTGTGAGATGGAAGTGAAAAATATTTTACATTTTCAAGAACTAGAAAATAAACTTCTTTATCCATTTACTAATTTTAATGGTGTTACTTAATCACACGTACCAGCTGTAAATTCACCAGTTGGAATTGATGTTCTAATGAGACAATTACATAATGATTTTACAAAAATATGAAATACACGCCCGAAGTGTGCAAGAATAATTTTCTTTATCAAGATAAATAATCATAAACCAGATATGAGTATAATTTAAACCCCATTTATGGAGGTATTGGTTCCTAAATAAACATGTAATGTAAGTTCTCTTAATGAAAAAAATGATGAGAATCGTAAATAGAATTCAATGGATATAGAAAACAATGAAGGTTTTGAAAATAAGGAAATGTCTATTATCTATACAAATACATGTGATATATGGAATCGAAGTAATGTTGAAAATGTTGGTGAATTATTTTCATACATGATATCACATGATATTGAAAAGAAATAACCTGAGCCAATGTCATTTATAGAATGTAAAAATTTACATGATTGGAATAAATAGAAGGAAACAATGATAGTTAAATTAAATGAAATTAATATATGAAAGGTTTTTAGAGGTATTAGGCCCCCACAAAAAGTTGTAAATCCTTTTGAATATAAATTGGTTTTTCTTTGTATCATTAATGATAAAAAATATTAAAAGATAAAAATATCATCTTTTTTGCATATGGTTTTCTCTAAGATCGAGAATTGATTATTAGGGCACAAATTCTACTTTTATGGATTCTATTTTTTATCTAATAATCCATGTAGTAGATGAGAAGGTTAATATGTATCTCATGGATGTTTTTACAGATAACATACATGGGATACATGATAGTTGTATGTATATGTGAATCTTTGAATGATTAAAAAATTTCAATGTATTGAAATCAAAACCCAAATCCCAATAATCAATTAATATGAAAAAATACCTATATGGATTAAAAAAATCATGGAATCTATTGTATAATAATTTGAGTGAATATTTTTTTAAAAATGGTATCTAAATAACCCCATATTCCAATGTGTTATGATTTAAAAACACAATTGGATATGAAAAAAATGCTCTTTATGTTGATGATTTAAATATCATAGGAACTCTAAAAGAGATAAATAATGCAATGAGATACCGAAAGGATGAATTTTCAATCAAAGTCCTTGGAGAAACCATATATTTTATTGGATTAAAAATTTGAGCATATTCCAAGTGGTATATTTTCTTATCTATCAAATTACACTAAAAAGATATTAAAATGATTTTACATAAAGAAAGGAAATCCTTTATGTATTTCAATGGTTCTGTTATCATTAAATACTGATAAAGATAAATTTTGACCTTGTGAAGAAAATGAGAAGTTGGTTGGGCTATAAGTAACATACCTCAATGCCATAATTTCACTAATGAATCTTTCTAATTGTACTCAAACTAATATATCTTTTTCTAATTGTTTATTGGAAATATTTAGTTCAACCCCTACACGAAAGAACCTGAATGGAAATAAATATATTTTTCTTTATCTTTGTGGCACTATTTATTTGGGATTATAACAAATTATAAAATAATATTGTTGGTTTATATATTTGGGTTATTTATCTAGTCTGCATAATGTGTGACCACAAACTGGTTATATGTTCACAGTTGGATTTTCTACCATATCATGGATATGACAAGAAGAAAAACTCATTGAAAAAACTTTAAATCATTCATAATTAATATAATTACATAAATAATGTTGAGAATGTATTTTTATGCGATCTATGCCTCAACCCAATAGAGCATCGAGTGGATTTCTTGTGGATTGTAGCCCAAAAATAATACTTGAAGATAATATTGTATGGATCACACAATTAATGGTATTAGTCATCAATAATTATTGGAAAAAACAAATACCATAGAAATTTTTCTCCTTAACACAATAGTTAATGAAGAATGGAGATATCAACTTGCAATATGATTGATCCAGTGATAACGTTGGAGATTTATTTACAAAGGAACTACCAACTATACCATTATAATGCAAGTACTTGATATAGGGATGGGTAGATTGAAAAATTTGTGATGTAATGTAAATTTCATGTGGATTCTATTTTATTTTACTCTATTCCTTATTACAGTTTTTATTCAACTGGGTTTTTCCAAAAAAAAAGTTAGTATCCGAACACATATAACATTGTTGAAGGTGTTCATCGCAAGGGGGTGTGTTAGGAAACCTCTTAATGTGGCTGAGTATTTCAATGGGGGTGGTATTCCCACCCCCACCAATCTCTTCCACTTATCATTTCACTATCTATAAATGGGGTGTAAAACCCCCCATTTTATTTCAATAAATGTGTTTGAGATACTTTTGTGGAAATAATCGAATAAAATCTTGGCCTCTCTCTCTCTCTTCTACATTTTCCTCTTTATTATGATGCTCAATTTCTATCTATAATATTATTCATTTCCAATATATATTATAATATTATTGTAATTATTTTTTAAAACCCTACAGATTTTATTTAAATGTGATGCTCAAATGTGGGACACCTCCTTTGGTGTACATTCCTAACCTCCACACCATCCTTTTAGGTATCCATTTATTAAAGTATTTTTATTATTATTGTTATACCATGGTTATGAGAAGGCCCCATCCATAAACCCCAGAATCTTACATTATGTGGTGTTTCAAGTCTCTCCATCAACATTAATAACTAGACTATAATATTAATTATAATATAATTATTTTGATATTATCAAATAATTATTAAGAGGAACATGGAAGCCTTAAAAGTAGTATATCTTCTCTTTATGTGAAACACCCCTCTTCAATATTCTAATTTAATTTCCTTCAATTACTATTCCATCAATTTCCTCACATAAAATTAAATATATTTAGATTTATTTTCAAATAACACTTTTTATACCACCATAATTATTATTATTTAATATAATAAAAATAACAAATCCTTATTTAATTTTTATCAAATCTTCACCAATATTGTTATAATTATTAATAATTTTAATTCCCACTATGTTTACCATGTTTGAAAACCTCATCAAATAACTAAGACCATCCACTATCACATTCACAATGTGAATCCTCCTCCATGATATTCTGCTCATTGCCTCTACTTAGATTAGATCATATCACAACACACATCATCACCACATGACCTTTGGGAATATGATGATCACTGATCTAATTCTGAAATAGCTCTAATCATAAACCATCACCTTTGGTACCCATCGAGTCTGTTCACAAATCATTATCCCTCTTACTTTTCAATCCATTCTAAAACCATCGATCCTCCTTTCATTCATTCTACCATAACAAATCTGGGGGTCTGATCTCACTCGAACTCACCCTGACAACGTCAAATTGTGACCTCATGGCCCGATGATGAATAACGTGGTGAACGATGGTGGAAAATCACTAATTAGAAATAAGATAAACATCATTGGACCAACATCCTTGGAAATATATTTTATAGTGGGAAATCCACGGTTAGAAATATGTAATAAACAAGAAATAAATTGAACGAATAATTTTATTAGATACATGAGTTCATGTAAAGGTTCATTTAAACATTGTTCATAAAAAAAGATCATACTAAATCATTTTACAAAAAGGGGAAGAAAAATATTGATGAGTATTATGTTGGTTATGGATTTATCTTTGGTGATGAATGAATCCTCTAATGATGCAGATGGTCCACTGCATCTGCCTTCTATCGATTCACCTCGATCAGAATATTGGTCGTCCACTATTGTCAAACTTCCAAAAATGAAGGGGTGAAAGATCATCTCAAATCTCATAATTCTGCTGATAACCCTATGATTTTTACATACACATATAATTATATAAAAATATTTTTGATAGGATCTTTAATTAAAAATAAATATATTATTTATTTATTTTAATTAAATGCACCCACCAATAACTGTCTTTACTGAACAACCCACAATGACCAACATTAGGTCTTGAATATGGTAAAATTCACATTCCAAACTCAAAGGTGGTATATTATTCACCATTCAAATCTCATTTTTCGAGTTATTTGGATTATAGTTTTTAAATAAATTAAATAAATTATTTAATTTATCCAATGCACTCTCCAACAGCTGCCACATTAAAAAATCCCGTATCGACCAACCTTACACCACACCTGGGTAAAATTCACATTACAAATTAAACTCTCATATAATAGTTCCCATACCATCCTCTGTTTGTGAGTTAATTAGGTTATGGTTATTAGAGTGATTAATTAATTTTTTTGATGCAGCAATCAATGGTTTCCCCAACCAAATGTCTCATTCCAACCAACCTTAGATTGCACCAAGGGTAAACAATGCACTGTGGAATCAACCATGATCTCAGATTTCCTAATAAAGAATTGGTTTTGTAGATATTCATCATTTATATTAAAAAATGAATTCTTAGTTTAAAATATATATAATACTTTTGTAAAATTATTTTTGGGTAGAATGGGCCTTGGAATAACTCTCCATCTCAAATACTGACTCCGAAAATATTCTTAGGAATATTCTAAATCCATACACGTAAAATCCAAAGTATCTATATATTATGATAAAGTGACAAAGAAAATAATATCTACTACCTATAAAAATGTATTGTTCTTAATAAAGAAAAAACATATAGATTAAGGATTAATTTTCAACAACTAAGGATTATAGAGGGAAAGGACTGACTAGGAGTAAACCCCCATAATGGGATGGTGGGGTGGGGTGAATCAATGGTTACCAAAACATCAACCTCCAAATTTAATCTCCCTCAACCTATTAGAGTTACTGAACATCAAATAAAATAGTTTGATGATGAGATATAGAGTAAGAAAGAATTCATATAACATAAGGGTTTTTTATAAGCTTCACTCACAATTATTATAGGGTGTATATTTCTCGATGTATAGTTTTAATGATCCAACTATCCACATTCCTACTTTGTTATAAACATGAATAAAAAATAGAAATTATAGGGACATGAAATACAGTTTTAGTAATGAAATACAAGCTGTAATTTTTCCATCAATTTTTCACATCATGACCTCATGTGCCTTCAGAATTTTGATCATGTTTGGGTCTGAGTTGGTTCCCTAGAAAAAAATTATTTGTACTATTGATTACTTATATATTAAATGCGGGGAATATTAATATATATATATATTACCAAATGATGAGTGTTCTTAAGTATATAATTAATTTGATAATTCCATTATAGTATATATCGCACTGAAAAATCATAAAAATTCTTGACTATGATAAGAACCTTAAACTGGTAAGAATATATTCTTAAATATATGTTCTATGGTAGGATGAAATCAATTTAAAAGAGATAGATGATATAGTCTATCTGGTTTTGGGATATCATAATACATTGAGACTTCTTGTCATTTATATTATACTTGTTAATCTCCAAGAGAAGATGTTAGGATAATAGACCTAGACATAAGAATACCACATGTTATCTATGTCATTGGATATTCATATCTATAATTATGTGTATTGTTCCATAGACATGATATTACTATAAATGAATATCACGAGTCATGTAGTTACAAATATTGATGAAAATTGGGATGATAGATATAAAAACATGAAATTTAATTCTATTATTAGTAAAACGACTCATATTAAACAATGAATATTTTATAATGATGCTCGTAGAAGTATTTTTATATAAGATTATTTCACATCATATAATATAATATAATATAATATCTGTAAATAATACATGGATATAAAAAAAGATAACAATAAAAACAATAATGTAATCTCCATATGATTGAGTGGTCCAACCAAGATCTCTCTTGTATGAAAAAAGGTAAAATGAAATAAAATAATTATGAATATGATAAACATTATTTTTGAAAGTGTATAACTATTTTAATAGAAGTAGTGAATATTGAGGTATGATAATAGTGGAGTATATATATGGTATAAATGGAAAATTGATCATTACTATTTCAATATAATCTTACTATTGGTCAATATAATTGTTGGTCAATATGCTCGTTGGGAATAATGAATATTGTTAATAATGTTCCATTATAATTAATGTGCATAAATATAAATAATAAGATTTATTCTTGAGGAGGGGAGAAATTATGTCCTCAACTAGTAGGATCATGCATTTTGAATCCAATTTTTCAAAACATGAGGGGGTAGCATCAGTGGGGTTCTCCCTTGACCAAGACCAAGAAGATATTCCACAAATAAGTCTTGAGAAGAATTAGATATGGTATATGTTCAAGTTAGTAGAGATCACCACTATATCAACGTTAGCTGGGCCACATCATAAAAGTACCACTTTTTCACACCATAACCATAGGGTTTATTTACATGTTCAAAGGGGATATGTATCTTGACAATATTATTATAAAGGTGTAATTTTCTTCTTTGAAATGAAATAATGATTTCATCAATTCCATTTTCATTAATAATTTATTTAATAAATTTCACTTGAATATATTATTATTATGATAAATAGATTTTTGAATGAAAAGAAAACATAATTTTATTTTTGAAAAATAATTATTTTCATTTAAAATTTAATATAAATTCTTTTCCATTAAATAGTTTTATAAAAACACTATTTGTTTAAATACAAATTATAATACAATTTTATAATATACTTGGTAGTTTTTATAGGTGTTACGAGGTTTATTATTCAATAAAAATTATTATTTTTCTTTAAATAATAATTTTATTTAAAATTTAAAATTATCATATTTTGAAAATTGTTCTGATAAATTAATATCATATCTAAATTACCACATAAAAACTACGTCATTTTAAAACTTTTAGAATTTTCTAAAATACATTTTTTTAGTGAATAGTGAAAATATATTTTTGTGTCCTCGATATGATTTATAACATCATAAATATTTAATAATTATGAAAACATAAAATGACTGAATATACGACACCAAATGGTAATTTTATTAATATATTGTGTTTTGATGAATTTAAATTACTTTCTAAACCTATAAAAAACATTCCAAAGTTTAATGTGGGAAATAATATTTTAAAAACATTATTATGTACAAAATTTATTTTCCCCTGTGATATGTAGTATAATAAATGATGTTAAATTCATAAACTCACAAAATTCAAAAATAAACTTATTTATTTCAAGAACCATGAGGAAAAACCATGGGAGACCCACTGGATATTCATTTTCAACAACCTAAAATTCCAAGGGCAATATTTGAAAAATAGTTAAAAACTCTCCTCACATTTCTATTAATACCCACCTCTCAACCCCATTTCATTCACTCCAATTCTCTATATAAAATAAATACCTGTATTATTCTATTACTAATCCCTTTGTAGAACCTCTCCCACTCTTAAGTAATCTCTCCTCTACTTTTAGGAAGTGATACTTAATCTATGGGATTACTTTCCAATACATTTTTATCATAATACTTTCTTTAAAGTTAGTCTTATAATATCCAATTTATTACCATCTCATACACATATGTTGATTACATTACTATCCAAATGTGTTCTATCATTGATACACTTTCATTATCTCTCATTAATCTTATTCCATAAACCACTTTCTGTAACCATTATTCCACCGAAATAACTATTTAATTTTACATGCCTCCATTTTTAATATTATCAAGACCAAACCCTATTTTTGTTCATGTTTATTCATATATATGTAATTATAATTCATTTAGTTTGGATTAAAATGTATAAAACACACATTACATTCTCATCAGTTAAAAATGATAAAATCATTAAATCGTAAAAAACCTAATCCCTCATTGATTTTATATGAAACCCATTATTTATCTTCCATAGGGCTAATGATTGAATTATTTATTATGATCTATATATCACACATTAATCAATACATATAAAGGGTGATCCCTAATGGAACTATAGTGTGTTGGGTAAATAATTTGTCTCTATAGATTACAATGTTTTATGATACTATGGTGAATAATCATCGTAATATGTTTTATGATACCTTGGTATTAATAATCAGTTATATACTTATTAATATCTCATTTTTATATTATAGACACATTTACATGTTATTTATCATATACTTTTGACTATATTGTCATGTTCTGTGTTATGTATTATCCATGATAATCACCCATGTTCTATTTCCTTTGTCTATCACTTGATAGTATTTATGATCACCCCTTTTTTGATACATTTCCCTAATAAATCAATTATTGAGAGAGAAATATGATGAAATAATAATGGTGTTTTTAGAATGGATTATATAAATTTAATGTTTATGTTTATCCTTTTATACTTCGTGTATCATATACCTAGTCACCGGTAGTCCAAACATCAAAAGATTATTCAAATTTATTATTATATTATTTTATTTAGTAATTATGTTCACAATAATGTAAAAAAAAATCTCTCCATATTCGGTATCAAATGAAATGTATAGCGAGTTGTGCAAAGAAAGACATGAAAAAAATTGTAAAACCAATACGTATAAGTCTAATTATATGAAAACATCCTTAAATGTTGGTAATGTATATAGTGATTTGTTTCCATGAAATAAAATCATTGTTTGGATGAAACAAGTGGATTTGGATCTAACATATAAGTAAATGGGGGTAATATACTTGAAAGGTATCACTGGATATTAACTTATCCTATACCTGGTGCATGATAAAGAGATCTTACTTCACACCCGGTTTGACACTTGCAGCGGATATTCTTTCGTTAATCAAATGATTTCTTTCAAACAATTGTGATGAATATATAAATAATCTAAGTTTCTCCTGTATTGAAGTATAACATCCTAAAAGAATGTTATTAAAAAAAATTAGGATTAAATTTCCATTTATAACTATTATCATAGGATTGAAATAGTTAAAAATTTATTATATGGGATTTTTTATTCAAAAAATAGTAGGAAATAGATGTTCTAAAGTTAATCAGAGTTAAAAGAGATAATGTGATGATTATTACAATCCAAATATATTATTAGTTGAGGTTGAAATCATCATGATAATTCTAGATTTTTTTTCTCGTGTTATTAATAATAACAGAAACCATGTTAAGTATCAATATTTTCCTAGTAATGAAAAAATAGGTGTTGAATCTGTCATACATCAAAAACCCCTTATTTTTAGTTGATCCTACAATATACTAATCATAGAGAAATTGGTAAAAAATATAGAAAATATATTTTCTATAATATATTATTCTTAGAAAGAGAATGCTACATTAAATGTATATTGTAACGACCCAAACACTCATTAATGAAAATTACGCTTGATCTATTTAAAGGTCTTATTATGTAAAATGGATATGTAAAACATATGAACTTCCCTGGTTTTATTTTTTTTTGGATTTTCTAAATATCGTTATGAATTATGACAGTTTCTAATATAGCTGTTGAATAGTGATCACATGATTCGTATAAATATAGGGCTTTAACATATCCTATTTACTCAGAAAAAGGTAGTGATGGCCTCATCCAGCAGAATTTATCTTTACAAAGCCCATTTTTTGGAGATCATAAAGGAGGTGACGTCATTGGGCTTCTATGCCAATCTTGAACATGTTAATCTTGAACGGAACCATCTACGAGATAAGTAGAAGACGATAGAGATTACCACGCATACAATGTTAGCTGAGCCACCCCAAGAGTTTGTCACCATCGCACACCATACCCTTAGGTATTATGTGTATATTATAATGGATTGTGTAACACATCCCTAGAATTATAATATTTTGAATTACTTTTGTATTGAATAAATACTAGACATTTATTTTTATTGTTTTGATGTAAATAGATTTTAAAACAAAAATAGTATTTTAATTATTATTCATCTAAAAAGTCCATTTTGATAAATTAATTAATTTTTTAATAAAATATTATTTTAATAAATTATTATTATTATTATTAAATTACTTTTTATTAAATATAAATGATCACATTTTCATAATTAATAAAATTGTAATTTTTATTAAGGGTTAGAAGTTGTTTTTGGTCAAAACCCGTGATTTTTCGATAAATGACATTTTTTATTTTAAAATAAAAAATTAACATGTTTAAAAAATTATTTAGATAAAATGGATTTTATTTTTGGAATTAGGATGTAGAAATTATCCAACTGTGAATTTTTTATAATTTTTTGAGCCAGTCGAATATTTGGGTAAAAATTATATATCATTTAAATATATAATGTGTTTTATGACATCATAATGACCCCATAGTGATGTAATAAAATACTATAAACATTATTTTCGGCCAATATATGATGTAACATTAAAATAATGTTATTCTAGTTAGTTTTTATTTATTTTAAAAAGTTATAGCGGACCCTTAAAGACAAATAAAACATTTTGTCTTTTAAATTGTTTTCCATGAGAGCATGACTCACCTCCAATTAGAATTCTAATATCACCACTGGGAATAGTAACCTTACCATTAAGGTGTTATCCTCAAATATTTAAGTGTATAAAAATGTATAGCTATCATATATAATGATAATATGTCATTGTTATACCATTAAACAAGTAAATAATTGTTTAAAAAATTAAAAAAAAAATAATTGTTAATATTTGTGTAAAACATATATGCTTTATCCTCATTTATATAAAAACAAAATCATTTAAAATAATTTTTTTGATAAAATGAAATAATATTCAAATATTAATTTTCATTATAATTATAAGGTAATTTTATGAGAACGTGTATAATCATTCAAATGGGCATAAAATTGATCACAATATTTAAAATTGTATTTAAAAGGAGTATTTCTTTTAAAAAATAAATTTCCAGTAATCAAAAAATTATTTCCAAAAAATGGATTTAATTTATGGAACCCATATACAAAAAAATAGTCACCGTTATGTTTTCATATTTTTCTGAAATTGTTGAATTTTCTATAAATGATGAAATAGGGAAAACTACTTTATAAGCTAAATAGATGATTGTTTGGGTCATAGATGATTGAAGAACCCATATGTTCTAACTGGAATGAAAAATTCACATTATATAGTCACAATAATCAATATTATTGGTTATGTTGATCCAGAATAACAAAAAAATATATTCAAAAACACCCCTCTCCTCCCCTTATAAATATCACCCCTCACAACCCCTTCCCATTAAATGTTCTAAGACTTGAAGATTGTAAAATATCTTCCAATTACCTTCCCTCTCCTCTCCCCCACTTCCATGTTCTGATGGTCTTGTCAAAATACCATTTCATGGAGCCTCATGAGGTATCCTTAGAGGTTACAACCAAAGGAAGTTATAAGAATATAGATTAATCCTTTAATTATTGTTCTTTTTCTACCACCGCATATGATCCTTATACACATGAAAATTTTGACATCATTGTCCTAAAAATTCTTATATTTTATTATTATAGTTGAATACATATCATATACCTTACCATGTTTAATTAATAATATTAAAACCTTGTTTATATTATTGTCATTTCAATGCCTCTATGAACAAAATACTTCATTTTTCATCACCACCATCAGTGAAAGTTATAAAAAAATTATTATGGTTAAATAATATGATACTAAGTATATTATTACTTATTCTTTATTTTGGAATATAAATATTGGTGTAATATTAAATAAATCAAAACTATTATGTGATGGCTAGTAATACCACATAAATGAACTAACCACATAACGTTAACGTTTTTTTCTAAAAGATTTTTCCCTATGATAGAACAGAAAAGGATATTTGGGACCAACATAGTTTCTAAAAGTACATGGATATCATTTTATTCTTCTTTTATTGTTATAGTCACGTTTTACAAGAACATTAAAATTTATCATTTCTATGGTAGGGAGTGAGTCTATTTCGGGGGAGGGGTGTTAGTATGGCCTTGGGTGTTTGATGGTGTGCTGCATGTTTTCCGGGTTGGGAGTGAGTATGCCCTTGGGTTTCAGATTATGTGATATATGTTTCTAGGGAAGGGTAGGGAGTTAGTATGCCTTAGGTACTTAATTATGTGATACATATTTCCATGTTGGGGAGTGATTATTCCCACATGTACCTGATGATGTGATATATGTTTCTAGGATGAGGAGTGAGTATGTCCCCCCCCCCCCCGAGTGCATGACAATGTGATAAGTGTTTCCAGGTTGGGGAGGGAGTAGGTGCCTGATTATATATTAAATTTATTCATTGGTGGGGAATTATTCTCCCATGATGGTATGATTTGTGATTCCAAGGTGGGTAACTATCCCCCCATGATGACATAGAGGTGACTTTTCCATAGTGGGACCTCATCCTCCAAATGGGTACACATCATGTTCAAAGACATCATGTACTGGACAAATCAGGTATGATCTACCTTGGGTGTCACTTTTTAAATGAAGTATCGATGATGATTATTTTTATTTTTCTCCTTTATAGTATTTTTTATTCTTTTCAAATCACATGTTCATACATTACTTTTAGTTTATAATTATTTATTATTGTTATTTTTTGAAATGTTTCTACTGAAAACATTTTTTACATGTATATAAAAAATATTATGATACTATATGTACTATTAATATTGTTATTAAATTTAGTGTATATGTATTTACTATTATCATTATTATTTAAACTATTTTATCTTAAAATTAAATAAACAAAAAAAGATACGGGTAACTACTTTTATAGATGGTTTCTTGTACTTATAATGATGTATAATCGTAACTATTCAGTGCATAAATTGTAATGAATATTTGAAATAATTTCATTCTCATGTCCGGCCCCTTACGGATGATAATGAGAATATCCCTGCCTCCTTTCAGTAGAAAATCCAAAAGGCGGCATCTCGAATGCTGCTTTTCCGCCAAATAAAAAATACTTATTTTCTATATAAATTTTTTATTTTTAATATTTTTATGTTTATATATGAAGACATATACAAAATTTCAGTCAAATTCAACAATTATTTAATATGAAACATTACTGTTAATAAAGAAATCTAAAATTTTGACTGAAACCCTCATTAAGGGCTCCCTTTTATAAGAGGTTTTTCTCGGGATATCATTATCCATATTCAATATGTGATATAGGTTCTCTTGTTCCTATGTGTAATTATTAATATATTATAATTAATAATTTTTAATCAGTTAATTGATTCTATTAATTAGTATTTAATAGTATTACTAAACAACTAAATAATTTATAAATAGTTAATAATAAATAATAGGTCTTAATTTAATACTAATTAAAGAATATATAATTAGTAAAAAATAATATTAATAATAACCCAATAATAAATAATATACATATAATGTATAATAATAATTATTATTAATGAGTCACTAAAGAATAATTTAAAATATTTATTAGTAATTAAAATTGATTAGATCTTAATATTTTTAAAAATTAAATAATATTATTTAGTTAATATTATTTTGCTGATTAATATTAATTACTATCAATTATTTAATTAAATAATAATATAATAATAGTAAATCATTACTAAAAAAATAATTTAATCATTATTAAAAATATTTTGAAACTAAATATTATTTTTAAATAACTATTAGTAGTTTTATAATATTAATTATTAATCAAAAATTAATGAATTAGTTGTTTTTAATTTATATTATTAGTAATTAATTACATATTGTATAATTACTAATTAATTAATAAATAATAATTATATTACTATTTTTAATAATTATTTAATAAATATACATTTAAATATTTATTAGTAAATAACAATACATAGAAATTATTATTTTTTAGAAATTATTATTATTAAATATTAAATCATATTAATTAATTAATATTTATTAGTAATTATTATTTATGAGTAAATATTATTTAATTAGTTAATAATTATATAATATTTAATTAAAAATTAGTAATTTAATAATTTATAATTATTAATATTATTTAGTAACTAAATGATAATTATAAATATTTATTAGTAATTGGATAATAATTAGTATTGATAATTATTAATAAATTAATAATAAGTTAATAATTAATTAGTTAATTAGAAATTACTATTTTTAAATAGTAATTAAATATTTATTAATTACTAATTAATTAATAATTAATAATTATATTTTTATTTTTAATAATTAAAATAATATTTTGAATATTTATTATTAAATTTTATTTACTAATAACTATTATTTTTTACAAATTTATATTATTAAAATTTAAATCATATTATTTTACAAATTACATACAAAAAGTTAATTATTAATTTCTTTTAATATATTATTAATTAATTATTATTTAATTGAATAATTATTGGTAATTAATATTAATTATTCTATAATTTTAACTAGATAATATTATTTACTATTTAAAAATATATGTTTCTAATAAGCATTAATTACTAATAAATGTTTAAAATTATTCAGTATTTACTAATAAATAATAATAATAATAAATTATATATTTATTATTTGATATTTAGTTATTATTTAGTTTATTTTTTATTAAACATATGTTATTTAATTTCTAATTAGCTAAAAAATATTATTTATTGATAACTATTTATAAATTACATTGTTATTTAATAATATTATTAGATACAAATTGATCACTTAAAATTGTTATTAATAATATATTAGTAATTCTGCATAGGAAAGTGAAAACCTAAATCCCACAGTAGAAACGTAGAATGATTTCATGAGAAAACCCTCTTATAAAAGGGATCCATGGGGGAGTGTTTCTATTAGAGTTCCAATATGCTTTAATGGAAGTAATGGTGGATATATAATAAGAGAAAAATTATGATAATGGCTTTTTTATTAATTATATATATATATAAACAAAAATAAAATAAACATAAAAAAATAATTTCAGATATAAAAAATGTATATTTCAAATATGATTTTTTTCATTTGGTGAAAGGTGGCGGTAATCATGTCGCATTATGCCTAAATTTATTGAAAATGGCGACACAACCCTTGACACATTTTTCCCAATAAAAAACCCCAGATACAGTAGGGAGCATTCTTCCTTTGGGACATATTTTAAAAATTCATGTAGACTCATATAAAAAAAATGAAAAAACAAAGAAAAAACACACCCTTAATCTATTTCTTTGTATATATCATTTTCTTCCTCAAAAAAATTCATTTTATTATTATTTTGGTTGACCATATCATCAAAAAAAGAGTGGTTGTTTTAAGCAACAACTGATAGTCATAAAACTTATTTTCATTTGATTAAAAAATATCATATAGATGTATGATTCGATCACAAGGTAGGATTTAAATATTTATTAATAATGATCTTCACATTATCCCTTATCAAATAATAATGTTTTCAAAAAAAATACTCTAATCATAGTATAAAACAAAATAAAAAATGAAACTAATAGACAATATAATAAATGTTTATATTTTATATAAAAATAACAAAAAAAACTTTTTTAGAAAAAAATTAACTTTTTAAAAAATATATTATACATTTATATACGAATATATAAATAATTGACAAAAAATAGTTTTCTATAAATGTTTGATAATATGTTAAGATCACATAGACATGTAGAGAGCTTTCTTATTCACCAATATTAAAATATTATAATATATTTTCATCTCGATAATTGATATAGCCTTTAAATTTTCTATAAATACCAATATCCATGAAATACAAAATCTTGTATTCCCTTCATGTCATGTTCCATCTATTCTAAAGATTTCAAGCACTCTATTATCTGGATTTCATGGAATAATCAAAGAAATAATAAAATGTTTTCTACTTCTAATTTTTTTCTCTATCATCTCTATTACCTAAGTTACTCATCCCTATACTTTTTAATTGATGGAGGAGAAAAGAAATATACCCCACAGTCATGTAGATCCAATTTATAATCAATATTAAATACAATCAAAATTACCTATGCCACCTTTAACACAAGTAGAAACACAGAAAATAGACTACCCATAATCCCATGTGAATGATCAGGCACTACCAGTTAGAAGTGAAATAAAAAGGTATTTAGTGTATTGTATCAAAATACATTGATTATGTTGGAGTCATTCACTTTTTATGTCATATTGTTGTTATGATAGTAAATCCTCTAATCATGTAGCATGAGTCATATGATCATGAATTATCAGTGTTAATGTAATAAGAAGTCTTTTAGGAATATAATATGAGTGGTATCATCATGTCTTATCTTGGTGTTATTTTGTTTGATATGTTGTTAAATATATAACACATTTATCTATTTGTTTACGTGGTTCCTTGAAATATTGTTAAATTCTCTTTGATGTTTTTTAATTATATGTCAGAGTTATGAAACATCATGTAACTAATAAAACCGATATTATTATTATATTACCAATTTAATCATTCATTTTGATGATGAGTCCTTTTATCTTATTTAAATTCATATAATTATTCAATAAAAAATTACATTTAAAATTTTTTAGAAAAATATAAATCTTATTTGAACAGCAATTTTTATGCCACGACATTTTTTATTGTGTCATTTTTTGATATTTTTATTTTTTATGTGCTGTTAATTTTTTATTCTATTGATGGAATAATTGTTTAATATTGGATATTTTAATACATGACAATATAGTAAATACTGGAATATTTATTTAATATAATAATATTTAATCAGTAACATTTGTAAATTCCATTTTTTTTATATTTCAATGAAATTTCTAAATATATTCTTAACAAAAATTATGTACATGCAGAAATAACAAAAGAAACATCCAGATAATACTATTTTTTTGCAACTATTTTTTGTTGTCGGTGATGAAATATTGAATGCTTTATTGGTCATACAATTAATACTTGTACCTTCATGTTAACAGTGTATATAAATATATATATACTTTAATAATTAAATAATTAATTCATCTACTTTAAAATTACACATAATTACTAAAAAACCTAATATATACATCATTTTTTCTTTCCACAAAAAATTCTGGTAAGTCCGGGTAACAAATTCACCGCCCTTTTTTCTCTATATATTAAAATTGTCTTTTGCGTGGTCTTTAATCTTTTTATTCTTAGGATGATAATGATTCGGTTCTTGATGGTTTGTGTCTTTTGCGGCGACTGTTGGTTATGTTCCTCTGGAGGGTGGGGGCCCTCACTGATGATTGTGGGACAATTTGACAGATTCTCTAAAAATATAAATCAATGGTGTGTGGCTCAATGTCTATTTCAATGATTTAGTTGAGTGTAAGAATCGAGAAGACGGATTAGGTTGCACGACATTACACATTTAACTTGAAGTTCATTTTTGACCTATGGGTTCATCATCCTTCATGACTATGTGACTAATTGATTTTTATTTCCATTTATCATTTTTATGTTGGAATTGAAATTGACATTGGGTTTTTTTCAGTATTCAGTTGACTTTTTTTGAGTTTTCTGTTTGTGGGGATTCCCATTATAACATCAAGAGTGGTTGATTGTTTAATCAAAAATGGGTTTTGAGTAATATCTTTAAGAACATCATCCTTTTTCTTTAAATTCATTTATTTTAATTTGATTCTTTTATAAATATAATTTAGTTCTTTGACCCTATATTTTTTACACTATTTTTAGTTTTTAATTAATTATAATTTTATATAAAAAGTAACTTTTTTGTATTACTTAAATATTGAATTTCTACCACAAATATTTGGTATAATAAATATAGTTATCAAAATTATCATAAAATCTATAGATGGTAAAATATATGACATGTTTTGGATGATGATAGTAAAAAATTTATATTTTGTCTAGTTATATTTATCAAATCCATATTTTACCTCTTCCAATATAAATAAACAAAACACTAGAAAAAAAATGATTGTGTATTAATATTAATAGGTAGGTTATTGAGGGTTAAATACAAAAATGATCAAACACCAAAAATATGGAATAATAGGTCATAACCCCTATAGATAACCCATATAAAAATCATTTTGTTATAAAGAGTGTCTGCAAGGCTCAGTGGTCTTGAAATCCCATTACATGGCCCAAAGGTCTTGTGTTGTTCAATCATTTTACTAAGTCTGCCCCCCATGCATGCGTCATCCTGCTAGCATCTGCTTACATCATCGGCATCCAGAATCACTATATTCATCACCTCCTATGTCACCCCCCATAAATCACCTTGGGGGTTCCCAGAAATCGAACCCTGGCAACTTAGATTTCTAGGATAGTAGTGAGTACCACACAACCACAACATAGTCCATTTAAGGTGTATTAGTCTCTATCAACAAAGACATATTAACATAATAACTATATGATATACCACATGGAAGAATAATTTATCTTAACTTTTCAAGGTGAGGATATAAACCATTCACATTATAATTTAATTAAATGAACCATAAAATAACATTTAAGAAAAATTCAATGTCAATCAGTCAATTATTAATGTGCATAGTGGATACATTAATTCATTAATATATAATTTAATCATTAATTTATTTAATTGATACATTTATTATTAAATGTTAGTAAACAATAAATTATTTTAAAAATTTATATTTAAAATATTAACATGACATCCCCCCTAGATTAAATTATTTAACTAATTGAAACATTATTTTCAAAAGTAATGTATTAATTAAAATAAAAAACATTTTAATTAATCATTTTAATTATGAAACATTAAGGAAAAAGGATGTTTTGTTTTACATATGTTAATCCCAAAATAAAATATATCATTTTTAAATCTCTTATAATACCAATAGAAAATAATGAGGTTTGGGTATTCAGAAATGAAAATAAGATAATTTCTTGCAAAAAATGGAAAAAGTTTTAGAAGGGAATCCTTCAACATAACGGGTATTCAACATGGTTTTAGAAAAAAAATTAAAAATAGGGGGGAGGCTCTCACATTAATAAAAAAACTCTTAATAAAATAGTGCTATATAATTAAATATATCTAAGAACATATTATTTAAATTTGAAAGACATTACACAAAAAAAGTATACTTGAAAGGAAAAAAGAGAAGTTAAGATTTCCTTTACATTCAAGAGTGTTCATAAAACGTGAGGATCGGGACCATGGGGGTATAAGGAAATTTTGGCAGGTAAAACTACCATATCTTCATGGAGGTGGAATTAGAGGTTAATTTAAATAAACAAATGGGTGGCAATTTATCACAAATGTGGATGATTTCTTAATTAATTTTCTTGGACACCTAAGTAGTGGTAAATGAAAAACGAAGGGCCTAACAATTGTATTTTCCCATCATATTGGACAGTTGGGACACCTATTATTTTATTTTAATACAAAACATTGTACCATAATTTTATATTACTTATTACATCATTATGACGTAATTAAACATACCGAAAAACCCAAACTGTATTTTTTCTATTCATGAAAATAATAGTATTTTATAAAATTCAAATAAATTAAAAATAGCATAATTTTTATGTAATGATTTAGAAAGTTGATATTTGTAATATCATAAAAATTATCTAAATATGATATTTTTAACTTCTAAATTTAAGAATTATTATTTATTAAAAGTAATATAAGATAGAAAATGAATAGCTAAATTGCGTAGTTAAATTTATAACACTTGAAAAGAAATTATTTTTTTCATTTAAATATTAGAGTTTTAATCATAATATTTCATTAAAATAATCATTACTCATAATACTTTAACATTTTTTATGAATTATATCATTTCAAAAAAAGTAAAATTTCTATTCGAAAAATCAATTTATCACATTCGTCATATTTTTATGTTAAGAAAAATTATTCTTAAAATGGAATTAATGGAAGAATAATTTTATTTATACAGAGGGATTATAAATAAATTTACTAATGTCTCAATAAATTTCCCCTTCTAAAACCCATATAATGTCTAATGCTGAGGTGTGCGATGGTGATAGACTCCTCGGGTAGCTCAGCTAAGATTTCTAGGGTGATAATTTCTACTAACTTTAACTTCTCCTATAAGAGATTTAATTCATGAATAACTTGATAAAGCTCAGATTTGGATAGGTCATGAGTGAAGCCAAATTATGCTTCCTCCCCCCAAAATTTTGGGATGTAGGCTTCATACAGTATCACTCTACTAGATGAGTCCATTGAATCTTCTTTCTGTGTTAATTTATCTTAATCATCTATACTTCTAAAAAATAATTATAATGTTAAAATTATTATTAAGAATATAGTTTCCAATGGTCATATGGACCAATGGTCCGTATTGAATAATGGTCATATACAAGTCAAAACACAATGGTTACATTTCAAAATATACTCACTTAACTATTAAAGAGACATATTTTTGTTACATATAATATATTATAACACACATTTTGAAGAAAAATTATCATTGAAAGAGTTCATGTCATTATATTCTTCTCCCCTTTAAAAATTTTCCACCCAAAATTTCATCTCATTCCCTCATTTGAGAAAAGGTGATAGTACTTCTGACTAATTTTTTTCTTTCATTCCTACATGGATTTTCATATTTTTGGTTCCCCCACAACACATTAACTAGTCTTTTAGTATTATTGCATTGAAACTTGTCTCTATGGTCTATGATATCCACTGGATTCTCCTCATAAGAAAGGCCATGTTCCATTTATACCACTAATGGATTAAATACATATGAAGGTTATGTTATATAATTCCTCAAGAGAGATACATTGAATATATCGTAAACTTGAGATAGATTTAGAGTAAGTGGCAGATAATATTCCACTTCTCCTACGTGATCATAGACTTGATAGGGGCCAATGTACTTGGGGTGAGCTTCCCTTTTTTCCTAAACCTCATGATGTTCTTCCAAGGAGAAATTAAAAAGGATGAATTTTTCGCCATCATTAGACTACCAGTTCCTTCCATGGTTGTTATCATGTATATTCATCCGACTCTAAGAATCATTTATGTTTTGTTGGATGAAATGAAACTTTTCTATCACTTCTTTCAAAATATCATTCCCAAGATTATTTCCCCCACCTAAATCATCCAAACAAGTAGAATTTCTACATCGCTTCCCATATAGAGCATCATAGGGTCCCATCTGAGCAATAAAATTTAAGTTGATGTTTTATGAGCACTCAACTAATGGTATATATTGGTCTGATCCACCTTTACATTCTATTGAGCATGTTATAGGGTTGTCCTTGAGTTTCTGAATATTCTTTTCAGATTGGACATCAATTTGGGGGTGATATTTCTAACTTAAATTCAATTTGGTAGATATGGAATATTGAATATTTCTCCAGAATTATGACCTAAATTATGGATCACGATCATAAACGATAGAAAGTGGTACTCCATGAAACCTTAAATCATCATATAAGTAAGTCATTTCATATTGATCAAGAGAGAAGTATTACCTAATAGATATAAAAAGGGCATTCTTTGTGAGACGGTCCACTATAACCCATATTTCATTTTTTTCCTTTGGTTGCTTTCGAGAGACTAGAGACAAAGTCTATAGTGATATTGTACCACTTGAATGATGGTATGGGTAGTGTTTTTAATACCCCTTTAGGAAGTTTGCACTCTACCTTCACTTTTCAACAAACTAAGAACATTGTACTGAAGATGGAAGTATCCCTTTTCATGTTATATCACCAATAATAATCATGAAGGTCCCTATACATTTTTGTGCTTACTAGATGTATAGAGTAAGTTCATCAATGATATTACCCCCTCATCTCATTCTTTATTTCTAGAATAAATAGAATACAAATCCTTATATTAAATTTCTATACACCTTCTTTATCAATATTTAACTCAAGAAACATCACATTCTTTATAGCCTATATGTTCTTCAGTAACTAAGTATCTTCTCTAGTAATGATCGTTGATATATCATTAGGTATATGGTTGATGATGTCCCTTAACTTATGATTTCCATGTATAATTTTACAAGGTATTTGATCAATGGATCTCATTAAATCCTCATAATTTCCAACACAATAAGGTCTTTTCTACTAAATGCATCAGTGAACTTGTTTACTCTTTTGGGATGATAATTAATTGAACATTAATAGTCTTTATGAATTTCCAACCATCCCCACTATCTCAGGTTCATTTATTTTTTCAATAAAATATACTTCAATCATTGATGATCTAGGTATATATAACATTTCTCTGTATAAATATTTTGGCTCTATATCTTCATATAAAAAACAACCACATCCAGCCCCAGGTCACGCATAGGAATGTTCATGTCAAGAGGATTCAACTATTTATTTTCACATGAAATAACATTATCATTTTTCATGAGGACGCACCCAAGACCTTTTAGAGATGCATCGCAAAAAACAAGAAAACCTTCTCCGATAAAGGGTATAGTTAACACTGGTGAAATAACCAATCTCTTTTTTACCTCTTGGAAACCTTTTTGACACTCTTTTTTCTCAATGAACTTGATATATTTTTGAGTTAACTTGGTTAGTGGATTATAATTTTATGAAATGTTTTTCATAAACATCCTATAATATCCTGTTAATCCATTAAATCTATAAATCCTAGTTACTATTGTAGGATGATTCCACTCCTTCGTAACATTTGTTTTTGTAGGATCAACTGATATTCCTTCATTGGTTATAATGTTCCCTAACAAATAAAATTTGTTAGCGACAATTCAAATTTTCTAAACATTCTAAATAGCCTCTCCTTTATTGGTGTTTTCATTATGACACTTACATGATTCTCATGATCCACATTCATTTTAGAATATATCAGAAAATCATCAATAAAACATCCAAAGTTATCAAATTTTTCATTAAAATCGCTATTCATATAATCCATAAAAATAGAGGGATCATTAGTCAACAAAAAGGTCATAAAAACTTATAATTATCATATCTTTACTAGAAGGTTGTGTTTGGAATAACTTCATTTGTTACCGTTAATTGATGATAACCAGATCTATAACAACACAATATTTTATCAATGATGTTACCTTTTATGCTTTATAGTATAATCACATTATTAAGAAATAACATATCATGATACTAAACACTATGTTATCACTAAACATAATTTTTCCACTTCTATGTTTTGAATCTCGAAAAGCGATCATCTACACTTGTGTCTAGTAAGTTATTCAGAGTTTGATGGATCCTATATGTTTTTTGGTGAATAATAGAATACCATTATGAACAGTAATATGAGTAGTAATATGACCCTAATTAATATTAAATTTTATTATTACTTTATTTTCTTAAGGGTTTATGATAATGACATCCTGATTAATTTTTCAATGAAATATAAAAGCAGTTCTAGTATTAAAATTGTTAATTTTTGAATTAAGTATGATTTTATTTTAATATTAAATTAATCAAATTTATAAAATTATTTTTTAATCGTGGACTTCATTTTTGGATTCTATACATCTAAAAATGGTTGGGGTGGATTTTTGGGATTTTTCTGAAATACTATAATTATTGGTGATTACTAAAATACATTAATTTACCGTAAATATACATTATAATTTAAACCCACTATTCCTGACATCACAAGTGATATAAGAACCCAAATATAGAACTCAAATTCCCTCTTTAATATTCTTGTTCCTTAAAGACTCTCTATTTATTTTCTTAGGGGAAATTTATAAATTAATGAATATAATATTAAGAAAACCACTCTCCCCTCCACTATAAATACCACTATTCACACCCTCATTTCCTCACACCTCTCAAGATTAAAGCATTGTATAAACTCTTCCTAGTCATCCTCCCTATCCCATGCCCCCCTTCCAATAGCTTCTGGTCTCATCAAAAGGCCTATCCTAGCTTCTTTAAGGAGGATCTCAGGAGTAGGTTTCAAGAGGTAATTCCTCTCACTATTTTCATTCATTTTTTCCTTTCAAAATTCATTTATTTTATTCTCGTATCCTCATCTTCTCTTATCAAGATTTCATGATAACTCTAGTATGATTAATATAATAGGTGAAATCATGTTAATGGAATATTACTCACTATACTCCCCCCTCCCTCTCTTTGTTAATAAAATGAAATTGATTCCCATGATGTGTTAATTTACCTAAATAATGGTTGATGCACATCCCTTTTACTTAAAATCCATCAAATCTACCAATAAAAACATCAAATGGTTGAAAACATATTTTAATGTTTATGTTTTATTCCCATTTCTTTTCAAGGATTAACATATTTACATGACACAATGTGATGAAATAAAACAAGTTCATTGTGATTAAAATACCACCCAAAGTAACCAAAAATTGTCATCATTAAATTTTATTTAATGATTTATCATCATGTTACATAACCAAATTCATTATAAGATCATTTATATCTATTTAATTTCTCTAATGATATATATTAACAATTCTATATGTTCGACCACATTTCAGATGAACATTCATTCATGAGTACAAGTGAACGGTTCATAAAAGCTATGAAAATTAACACTCTCGAACAATGAATTTAATCTATATAACTCATCCAAAGTTCCATGAATGAACATTATGAAACCATAGTATACCATGTTCAAGTTGAAAAGTTTTACTAATTTATTATTAATTAATATAATGTCATTATACATGACATTAATGTGAAATGGTATGCGGATATAAGGTAATGTGAAATTCTCGAACCCAAAATTCTTTCTTCGGGTTCCCCCTCTTTTACTCCATTATTAGTATGATTAATCAATAAAAATAATTTTTTCATCATATCTTACCTATTCTGAGATATACATGTTCCCCACTAGATATTATGTCAAATATAATGTTTTCCAAAAGAACTCTTCTATCAAAAACACACCTTTTACTTCTAACCAAAGGTGGATGGTTCTTGTATCAAGTATGTTATTCGCGCTTTAGTTTGGGGGCCCAAAGATTATAAATGTGATCATATGAGGTGAAACTAATTCCTTTATATTGGTTAGTTATGTTCATTTTGGATATATGTTCTATGTGTCATGCATGATAATGATAATGTTATGATTTCACGAGGGTGCCCGGAATCATATAGCGCAATATGAATGTTTGAATGTGATGGGTGCACATGGGATTGTACAGTGCTCCAATGCATTGGGTAAAGTGATGAATCTCATGAGCTAATGTGAAATGGTGTGTCAAAAAGATGCTAGATTTTTTCAAAAGTATGTGTGGTAGGCTAGCCACTAAGACATGATGTTTCATTTTTATGCATTGCTACATTTCTTGTCTTTTATATATATTTCCTCTCAAACTATGATTATGATCACCCATTGTTATATTTTTCATATATACCATATTACATGGATTATAGCTCACCCATTTTTATGTATATCCTCAGGTGGCTACAAGTACTAAGGAGAGGTGATGTTCCAATAAGAATTTATAGAAGAGGGAATTAAATAAATGTTCATGTTTGATGTTGTAAATATTATGTATGGTCCTAGTTTTCCCAAGACACTAAACCTATAGATCCTAATGGGGTAATACTATTATGTTGTTTATATTTATAATGATGTAACAGTAATGTAAGAAAAGTATGGGTTGTATAGTTGGTATTATATGTAAGGTTTAGTTAATTTGGGAATTAGGATTTGTGAACCCTAGAGAAAACCTCTAGTATGAGACTAAGTACAAATATGGAAACAAGAGTCTTTAAATAGGGTCCCATATGTTATGATTTTAGTATAAATCATAAAAATGAATACGTTATTCATGAATTGTTGAATTGTGTTTTGTTCTATCCTTTTCTATTTTAAAAAATTGTGTGAACCAGGGGAAAGCAGGCCAACAACTCATACACAGGCCAATGCAATGATTGCACGAATGACTTCCTGAATGATTTGGGAGGTGGAGTTAAAACCTTCATGGGGATTCTTTCTAAAATATCTCATGTTATGAAAAATAACCATAATAATGGGGAACTTCCTCCTTCACCAAAGAGGGATCAAATGGCTATGTAGTGTTTTATGTGGCAATGTCCATCGACATTCTGTGGATCTTCTAATCCACTAGTTACAGAATAGTGCGTCAACTCTATGGAGAAGAACATCTCTATGCTTCGTCGTTTTGAGATGGAAGATTAGAAACTAGACGTTTATCATTTAGATGGATAGGCCGATCAATGGTGGGATTTTATTAAGAACACCAAGCCAATGGAAGAAATTTATAAAATGGATTGGGAAGACATTGAGATCATGTTTCTTAACAAGTATTTCCCACGACCTCTTTGTACAAAGATGGAGAGAGAATTCATAGATCTCAAGAAAAAATAAGTATAATCTATCACAACTTACAAAGTGAATTTCAAAAGTCATGAAAGTTACGCTTTGGGTTTTGTTATCAATAATGACAGAAAAATTGATAGATTCTTTAGTGGATTAAAACCACACCTTCAAAAGGATCTTGCAATTTGAGAATTTGTGAGTTATGAAGAAGTTGTTCGATGTGATCTCAAAGTGGATATGGAGTTTAGTGAATGGTCCCACAGATATAGTGATGAGAAACAAAATATGAAGTTTCATGATAGAGGATCTAATGATAATGGCGGGAAGAAAACTCAAAGACCCACATGCCAAATTTTTTTGAAGTTGCATCATTGGAAATGCCTCAATGGTACAGGGAAGTACGTAAAGTTTGGGAAAGAAGGAAACCATGCTCAAGAGTGTCGAAAATACATGAAAAAGGAAGGAGAATGTGGTGGAATAATGGAGAGAACCACATATGGTTCAATGCTACAACTATAGGGAGAAAGAGAACTATGCAAGCCAGTGCACTAAACTTTGAGTCCTCGAGTGTAATCAGCGCTAGAGGCCACAAAAGGAAACCGATCAAGGGATGGTTTATTTCATCCCTACTGCAGAAGTGGAGAAAGATAACGAGGTAGTACAAGGTACACTTCCTATTCAATCATGAATGGAAACATTATTATTTGATTATGGATCTACGCATTCCTTTATATCTTGAAAGTTTTCTAGAACTATAGACTCGAAGCCCTGAAACATTGAAGAAGATATATCTGTAAAAACAGCAACTGGTTCAATCATTGAAAACCATGTGTTTGACTCTTCTCATACTGGTATATGTGGGGAGATTCTTTCAGTGAATATTGTAATGCTTCCCTTTTTGGAATTCGATGCTATAATGGGAATGGATGGGCTCTTGTTATATATAGCATGTATCAACTATCATGAAAAGAAAATATCATTTTGTATTCCGATCTATCCCATGCTCCATTATAAATGAATGGAAGATCATGAATCTCCTTTAAAAAATCCTTCAATGGTGTGGGTGTTGTTTCCCTATGAAGAAGCAAACCTCTCACAAATGGTTTGGTTGAAGGTAAGTGCCAACCTTGTAGAAATTTCCATCGTGAGGGAATAGAGTGATGTATTTCCTGAAGAGTTCCATAGACTCCCCCCAAATTGTGAGGTAGAGTTCTCAATAAAACCCATATGTGGAGCTAATCCTATATTAATGTATCCCTATAAGATGTCTCTTATTGATCTAAATGAGTTAAAGAAACAGCTTCTAGAGCATCTAGACAAATGGTTCATACTCCCTACTACATCACCTTGGGGTGTGCCATTGCTCTTTGTTAAGAATAAGGATGGAACAATGCGGTTGTGTATCGATTATCGAGAACCAAGAAAATCACCATAATGAACAAGTATCATCTTCCAAGTATTTATGACTTGTTCTATCAATTAAGAGGAGATCAATACTTCTTAATGGTGTATCTTCGTTTTGGGTCTTATCAGTTAAATGTGAATAAGGAAGATATTCAAGAGACCGCCTTCTGTACAAGGTATGGGCAATATGATTTTCTGGTGATGCCCTTCAGAATTACTAATTACCCTATAATCATCACAGATTTGATGAATAGAGTCTTTATACATTACATAGAAATTTTTTTGGCAGTGTTTATCAATTACATTCTCACCTACTCTGTGAGAAAGGAGGAACATGAATAATATATATGAATTCTGTTGGAAACATTGAGAAAGGAGAAGTTGTATGCCCTGTTCAGAAAGAGTGGCCATAAGATGAAGCACATGACATTCTTGGGAAAAGTGATCACAAGTGGGGGAATTTCTATAGACCACTCAAAAACTAAGGTGATCGAGGAATGGACCAGGACCGCTTGTGTCACAGAAATACGTAGTTTTCTTAGATTAGCCGGGGACTACTGACATTTTGTGAAATAATTCTCATGATTTTCAAACTCGCTAACAAAGTTAACAAGGAAAGGGGTAAGGTATGTCTGGATAGAAGAATGTGATGGAATCATCAAGGAGAAAAATATAAGGCTAATCACTGCACCTGTAATCACACTACAAAAAAGTGGATAATGTTTTTTGATATACAATGATGCTTCAAGGAAATGCTTGGGTTGTGTACTCATGAAAAATGATAATTTGATAGCCTATTCCTGACGACAATTGAGGATCCATGAGCAGAACTACCCGACGCATGATCTATGGCTAATGGCCATGATTTTTTCCTTGAAAATTTGGTAGCACTACCTTTATGGTGAGAATTTTGAAATATACACTGACCACAAGATATTAAAGTATATATTCACACAAAAGGATCTCATCATACATCAAAAGAGATGGTTAGAGCTAATCAAGGATTATGATTACTCTATTCACTGTCATCCTTGAAAGGTGAACAAGGTAGCTGATGCTCTAAGCAGAAAAGAACATGCTACTCTATCCATGCTACAGATTATGAAAGACCCTACCTTCTTGGATATTCCAAGGATGGATTTGGAAATCATAAGGGAAGGGGATATATCCTACCTTTCAAAAATTATTGTGCAACCATCCATCCTTGATAAGATTCAGGAATCACAAATGGATGATGTGGAGTTACAAAAGAGGGTGTATGTAGTAAAGGAAGGGAAAGTGAAAGAGTTCCATATCGACGATGATGGTGTGATTCGGTCTGGAATACGTCTATCTATGCCTTAATCACCCATGATAAAGAAGGAGCTATTTGAAAATGCACATAGCTCAACATTCTTTATCCATCTTAGGAGTGTCAGGATGTTTCGGGATCTCCGAGACAAATTCTTGTGGGAGAACATGAATAAGGAGATTGCAGAATATATCTCATGGTTTTTGGTATGTTAGTAAGTTAATGTAGAGAGACAAAAGTCCAAAGGGATGATGCAACCATTACCTATACCCATGTGGAAATGGGAAAATGTTACTATGGACTTTGTCACATGTCTCTCGAAGAGGTCTAAGGGAAATAATGAGATATAGGTTTTGGTTGACCGACTCACCAAGAATTCCCATTTTATCGCTATTTTTAAAGATCTCTCACATGGAAAACATTCCATGATATATGTGAAGGAAGTAGTGAGACTGCATGGAGTTCCACTCTCAAATTTCACTGATCATGATCTATGGTTCACAACATAATTTTGGAGGATCCTGCAACATGCTTCAAGTAATGAATTAAATTTCACCACGGCCTATCACCCCCAAACTGATGGCCAATCTGAAATGACTATTCAGATGCTTGAAGATATGCCATGATCCTTCTCTCTATAATTCAAATGTGGATGGGATCAACATCTCCCATTGGTTGAGTTCTCATACAACAATAGATTCCACTCAAGTTTTCATATGGCTCCATATGAATATATATATGGAAAGTGATATAGTACTCTAACCTATTGGGATGAAGTTGGAGAAAAAACCTACATGGACCTGATATTCTGCAATATATGACATATACGGTTCATGTTATCCAGTGACACATCAATTTTTCTCAGAGTCAACAAAAGAGCTATGATGACATCCATCGAAGGGACTTGTAGTTCAACATTAAAGATAAAGTCTTCCTTTGAGTATCACCATGGAAGAGAGTCTTGCGGTTTGGAAAGAAAGGGGTGCTAAGACCAATGTACATTGGACCCTTTGAGATCATTGACCATATAGGATCCATGGCTTATCAGCTTGCACTTACACTAAATATGGCTCAGGTTCATGATGTGTTTCACGTATCACTCTTAAGTAAATACTGGATCCCTCACATGTACTGAACTCAGAGGTGGGGCATCTAGAAATGATATCTCATATGGGGAGCAGCTAGTAGAGATTCTGGACCAGAGAGATAAGATTCTATGAAATAAGATAACCTACCTAGTAAAAGTGTTAAGGATGATCCATAAGTTTGAAGAAGAAACTTGGGAACTGGATTAGGAGATGAAGGATAAGTACCATCTCCTATTTGTGTAAAATGAAATTTTGAAGGAAAAATTTCATAAGGGGGAAGAATGTAACGACGCAACATTTTATCAATTTAATTTCAATTTATGCCTTATAGTATAATCACATTAGTAAGCAAAAAAATATCATGATACTAAATACTATGTGATCACTAAAAATAATTTTTCCACTTCCTTGTTTTGAACTCCAAAAATTGGGCATCTACACTAGTGTTTAGTAAGTTATTCAGGGTATGATATAACCAAAATGTTTTTTCGGTGAATAGTAAATACCCATATGAATAGTAATATGAGCCTAATTAATAATAAAATGTATTATTATTATATTTTCTTAAGAATTTAAGATAATGACATCTAGATTAATTTTTCAATGTAATATAAAATCAGTTTGAGTTTTAAAATTGTTAATTTTTTAATTAAATATGATTTTATTAAAAATAAAATTAATCATATTTATAAAAATATTTTTGAAAATTGGAATTAATTTTTGGATTCTAAATTTCAAAAAATGGTTTGGGTGAATTTTTGGGATTTCAATGACATACATAAATTTTTGGGGAATAGTAAAATACATTATAATTTAGACCCACTCTTCCTGATATCACAAGTGATGTAAGCACCAAAATATAGAACTAACATACCCTATTTACTATTCTTGGTCATGAAAGACTCACTATTTATTTCCATTGGGGAAATTAATAAATTAATTAATATTATATTAAGAAAACTCATCTCCCCTCCACTATAAATACCACCCTTCACACCCTCATTTCCTCACAGCTCTCAAGAATGAAGACTTGTCTAAAATCTTCCTATGAATCTTCTTTATCCCCTACCAAATGTCCAAGAGCTTCTAGTCTCACCAAAAGATCTATCCTATCTTCCTTAAGGAGAATTTCAAGATGAGGATTCCAGAGGTAATTCCTCTCTCACTTCTCTTTCATTTTTCCTTTAAAATTTATTTTCTTTTCTTTTCTTATAATCATCTTATCTTATCCAAATTTCATGATAACTCCAATATAACAAATATAATGGTATGATATCATGTTAATTTAATATTACTCATTATACTCCTCCCTCTCTCTCTTTATTAACAACATGAAATTATTTCCCATGATGTGTTAATTTACCTAAATCATGGGCGATACTGTTCCTTTTTTCCATCTAATATTTCAACACGGCCAATAAAAACATCAAATGGTTGAAAATAGACTGTGAAGTGTATGTTTTATTCCCTTTTATTTTCTAGAACTAACTTATTTACATGAACCCAAGTGATTAAATAAAACAAGGTCATTGTGACTAAAAACCCACCCAAAGTAACCAAAAATGATCATCATTAAATTTTATGTAATGATTCATCATCTTGGTACATAACCGAATTCATTATAATATCATTTATATCACTCAAATTTCACTAATAATTTATATTAACAATTCTGGATGTTGAACCAAATTTCAAATGAACATTATTTCATGAGTACATGTGAACTGTACATAAATGCTACGAAAATTGACACTCCCGAACAATAAATCTAAGCTCTATAACTCATCCAAAGGCCCTTAAAAGAACATAATGAAACCATAGTAAACCATTTTCATCTATAAAAGGTTCTGGAATTTCTAATTAATTAATATAATTTCATTATAGAGTACATTAATGTGGATAAGGCATTCAAATACAAGGTAAGGAAAAATTATCAAACCCAACATTCTTTCTCCGAGTTCCCCTATTTTACTCCATGTTTCGTATGATTACTCCTTAAAAATCAATTTTTTCATCATTTTATTACCTATTATGGGATATAAATATTCTCCATTGGATTTTATTTCAAATAAATTGTTTTCCAAAAGAACTCTCCTTTCAAAAACACACCTTTTACTTCTATCCAAAGGTGGATGGTTCTTGTATCAAGTATGTTATTCATAATTTATTTTGGGAACCCAATGTTTATGAATGTGTTCTTATGAGATGAAACCCATTCCTTTTCATTGGTTATTTATGTGAATTTTTTATATATGTTCTATGTGGCATGCATGATAATGATAATGTTATGATTTGATGGGTGCACACGAAATTATACAGTGCTCTATTATTTTGGTTAAAGTGATGAATCTCATGAGTTAATGTGAAATGATGTGTGAACTATATGCTAGATTTGTTCAGAATAATGTGTGGTAGGTTATTCACTGATACATTATGTGTCATTTATATGCATTTCCACATTTCAAGACTTTTATTTATGCTTCCTCTCATACTATGATTTTGCTCACCCATTGTTATATTGTTCATATCTACCCACATACGGGGATTTTAGCTCTCAACTTTTGATGTATATCCTCAGGTGACTATAAGTACTAAGGAGAGGTCAAGTGCAAATAAGAAGTGAGATAATAATGAATTAAAAAAATTTGATGTTTGATGTTGTAAATATTATGTATGGTCTTAGTTTTCTCAATAACCTAAACCTCTGGATCATCATGGTGTAATACTATTACGTTTTTTATATTTCTAATGATGTAATAGTAATGTAAGAAAAGGATCGATCACTATAAGATCGAAGATAAATCTTGGAGAATAATTGAGACCCATGAAGAATGTAAAATAGATCATAAATTCTTGGAAGAGGGTACTTGTTATTCAATATGATCCTGTTAAGTTCCCTATAATCAATGCATAGCCACATTGATAGGTCCTACTTATTTTAAAAGAGAACACGTGATCCCCATGAAAAAAAACATGGTTTAAAAAACCCCTTATCCAATAGATATTGAATCTATTTATTTAATTCCTCCAGCTCAAAATTATCAATTCTTATATATGGTAATTCACATATGTTTCGATCTATGGAAGATTTTAATGGAGAAATAATCCTAACATTCCAGGGAAGGTTCATGTAATTACATAGGAAATAATTCAATGTATTCTTGAATAATGGGGACATTTTCTATAAATATACATTCATTTACTTCTTCATATTTAAATATCATTTTAATTAAAAAGGCTACGGGAGGATCTTCAAGGAAAATATTGGGATGATATTTCTCTCCTTTGAAAACAATTGTATGTTTTCTATTCAAGAATAATGAGATTTTATTTCTTCTACAGTTGAAATTTTAATTGTATATTGATATAAATTTCATCCCTAGTATAATATAAAATTTCCATCATGATAATGACTACTATATTTGAGATAATATTTTTCTCACCAATGTAAATACTAGTGATTCTATACATTAGTGATGTTTGGAAAACCCCTATAGGAGTCCTTATAGATAACTCTACTTCTATAATTTTATCAATTGATTTTATATTCATTAAAAACATGGTGGAATAAAACGAATTTGTAGAACCATAATCAAACAAAGAACGTTCTATGTTTGAGAGAACAAATAGAATACCCTCCACCAGATAATTTGGAGCTTCAACTTTACCTATCTTGATTTCGAAATCATTACCACTCTCCCAGGGAATATGTTATGGTTTATGGTGATTACCCTCTATTAACAATGTATTTCAATAATGATTCGAATAGTGCACAAGTTTTCCAGACTTAAAATATTGAACATCATGTGGAACCTAAACAATCTTCCTTTTTAGTATCAAAAAGTTAAGGCTTCACCTCGCTATAAAATTTATATGAAATATAGTCATATCTTACACACTTGTAAAATTTTCTTCTCATAATCATGTAGTTCCCAGAATGCTTTTTCCCAACTTTGTTTCATGTGGGAAGTTTCACTTTCATTCCCCTTCTACCTTGATCAAATATTATTCCCAGGTTTGTCTCTAATTACATCTTATTTTAAATCAATATATGGTACCACTGTGTCTCTCCAAATTTTATTTCAACTTCCATAACATTCCTCTAAATCTCCTCAATGTTTTTATAGTCTATGTTTTCTAGCATCTTTCGTAGATTGGGACTTAATCCACTGAACAATCTATCAATGTTCCCATTAGGATCCAAGAAAAATCTAGATATTTAATGGTAATGTGTTGTGAATTTCATCTCATTGCTTACCCCGGATTCATTTTCATTCTACTTTTTCTCTAGGAATACCTTCCACATTTTCATTCACAATGAAAAAGGGAAATATTTTTTGAAAAGGGTTCCCCAGATCTATTCCCACTACATTGCATCAGTATCCCCTCTTGGATTCATGTTTTTAACCAATCTCTATCATATATCAATGTCTCCCTCAAAGAGACACACATCCACAATGACTTTATCTTTTTCTGAAAAACGGAGCATAGAAAATATCATTTCTATAGATATTATCCATTTTTCTTCAATCAATGGGTCGATAAATCCACTAAAAAAATGTGGTATTTAATATATAAAGGACTCAATAAAAATTGGTTCCCTTCGATGTGAATCTTTTCTATTGGCTTCATTCAATTTATTTCTCATAACCCATGTTAGTCAATTAATCATTATCATGATATTTTCCATTATAGGTTTCATCACAATCTCATTAGCGACTGGTCCATTGCAATCACTATTTATGTGGTTTCCCCTATTTTCCAAAATTGTATAAAATAAGAAAAAAATACTGAGAAATGTGATAAATTTAATAATAATATAAGTCTAACGGAATTTCATGTCTTAAAACATCATTATTAAATATTTTATTATCTAACAACAATTAAGTTTCCTGTAAACCCTTGATAATGTTTCATAAAAATATTATGATTAACTAGCCATATCCCCCCCAAGAATTTAATTAAAGGTGAATAGTATGTCATGCTGTCATATACTAGTTTAGTTGATGTCAGGCTTGGTGCACCTTGTTCGAGTTATCACCCCTTGGTACACTTGTTCCAAAATGACTTCCATATGTCTATATATAGACATGGATTTCTTTTCTCATAAACCATATACTTATTATATCACCATAATACCAGGGTGTTTTCTTCCTTTTATGCTTTTCATTATGTTCATCCTAAATTTTTTTAAATCCTAATTTCCACAAAAATAATAATCCATTCATTGATACCAAACTACTAAAAAATTCATTTTTATTACATAAATTTTCATTACATTAATAAAAAAAGATGATATTTACAAGATTAGATTCTTGGAAATAAGGTACATAACACACAAAACAAATAACACATTGACTTAATCCTCTTGAATGGATTATTCATATATTCATCCTTTGAAAATTTAGTTTATCATATAACTTGGGGACATATGTCAAAGTATCGGGTGATCATGTGGCATAATAAGGAAAAATAGTTGAAATAGTTTACTTGTGATCTTGAGAAATATCAATAAGAACATGAGTCATAATGATAATAAATGAGAAATAGCATTGTAATATCGATAATAACATCAATAATAACCAGGAAATTTGGATACATCAATTAATTATGTATCTTATAAGAATATCACCAAGGTTTATCATCGATGTGTCATACAAATTACCAAGGTTATTCACAATGATATCATAAAACATGTAATCCCTAGAGATTAAATTAATTAACCAATGCATTGGAACATTATGAGTAAATAAGATTCCAATATATTAATTAATTTGAACCATATAGATCATGATAATAAAATTCAGAAACAAACTATGATGAATAAAATAAATGGGTTTCATATCAAAATCATGACGTTTTGAAAATATTCTTAATGTCGGGATTTTTTTGTCATTTTTAACTCATAAAAAAGAAAGTTGGTTTCATGTATGTTAATAAAAGAATAATATATATAATTTTTAAATCTATATTAATAAACATAGAAAAGAAAGATTTTTCTTAATTCAAAACATAAAATAAGACAGTTTGTTGATAAAAAGAGAGAAATTTTTAAAAGAAAATCCAGCAGCATAACGCTTATGAAACATGGTTTTAGAAAACATTAAAAAGAGTGGGGGTAGGGGTATATTATTCCTAAAAAACTATTAATATGGTAAATGGATATAATAAAAATTATGTAAATTTGAAATAAATACCACATAAAAAAGTAATCTTTAATGGAAAAGAGAAGTTTAGATTTCCCTTACCCAGAAGAGTGTTCCTAAAACATGAGGATTAAAACCATCAGGGATACAAGTCCCCTTGGTAGGACTTAGTGGGAGATAAACTATAATATATTTCTGAGGATGAATTATAAGTGATATTTAATAGGTAAATTGGTGGTTATTTATAGAAAAAGTTGTCGGTTTATTTATTAATTTTTTTGCACACCTAGGTAGAGGTAAAGGAAAACCGGGAGCTTTCCCATGTTATTTTTCCATAGTATAGGAAAAATGAGAAAACTATTATGATATTATAATATTAAATAGTGAACCAACATTTTATATTACTTATTTAATCATTATTATTTCAGTAAACATAATAGAAAACCAAAACTGTATTCTTATTATTCATTAAAAACTAAAGTTTTTTAGAAAATTATCCTAAATTCACCCTAGAATAATTTTTAAAATATAATTTCAAAAATGTTTTTTATTTTATAATAGTAATTCTCTAAATAGGATCATTTTAACTTTTAAATATAAAATTCTTTTATATTAAAAACAATAGTTGATAGAAAATGCATAGTGAAATTTTTGACACTTGAACCAAAATAAAATTATTTTACCATTTCTATTTATATAGTAGTGTTTAATAATAATATTTCATTCAAATAATCATTACTCATATTACATTAATTTATGATGATAATTTTTTATTTTTTGAAAAGTACAATACTTTCTGAAAAATAAATTTATCAAATTCTCCATATTTTTATATTAAAGAAAACCTATTCTTGAAATAGAATTCATGGAATAAAAATATTATTTATAAAATGGATTATAAATTAAGTAACTAAGGAATTGTACATAACCTATTATAACACCCACATATAACCAAAGGGTGAGGTCTGTGATGGAGATAGAATTTTGCGGTATCTCAACTATCATCACCTCAATGGTAATTTCAATTAATGGGGTCTTCTCATGTAAGCGATTTCATTCAAGATGCGCTTATTGAAGATTGACTTGGGCTTGATCAAGATAGAATCCCAATAACACTACCTCCCTTCCATGTCCTAAAAAATGTGCTTCATATGGCATGACTCTATTGGATTAGTCCATCGACTATTCATTTTGCATCAATTTTCCTTTATCATTTCTACTTATAAGAAATTATTATAATGTAAAAATTATTATTAAGAGTATAGTTTCCAATCATATTACTGACCAATAGTCATAATTGAGAAATGATCATATATCGATCGAAACCCAATGATCACATTTCAAAATATACTCACTTTTTTATTAGAGTGAAATAGTTTTGTTTTGAATAATATAATATAACACACATTTTCAAGAAACTATTATCATTCAAAAAGTTTGGGTCATTACAAGTATCCAACATTTCTATAGTTCCAAATCTACGCAGTAAGTCTGTAATTATATTGTAACGGTGGAATTAAGTCTATTGAGCTATAGTAACTATGCTAGTAAATTCAGTACTACTAGAGTAAAAGTTCGATAATGTTTACACTACTATATTACTATATCAAAATTTTCAACATGGTATACACTACTAAAATACCATGTTGACAAGGTTTATACTCCTTCAACACTATGTGAGAAAGATCCACACGGTATACACCACTACACTACCATTTTAATAAGTTCAGTGTGACCATGTCATATACTGACATATAGTAAATGATACAAAACATTGTCCCAACATCATCTTATAGGTCAGGCTCCACCATTCCAACAATATTTCTCATGAAGTATGATCAAGAAAACTGGAATTCTCTCATGGTTCAACTTTAGATAGCTTACTTAATTTGACATCCTCCTCTTCTTCACTCACCAATTGTTGTTTTCCCATTAATGATTATATTTCAATATGACGATTAACAGAAGACTATATTTTTTCCACTCTATACTCCCACACTATTATCCTATATTCTTTCTCTCACACTCTATTCATCAATGAAGAACAACATAGGCATTAAAGTTCCTAATATTCACAGTTACTATTGGATTTGTCGATATGTCTGCCAAATTATTGGTTCTGTGAATATTTTTCAATTTCAATAGTCCATACTTTATTAAGACTCTAATAATGTGGTGCTTGAATGAAATATTCTTCATTCGGGCATGAAACACTAGGATCTTTGAATAATGAATAACACTATGACTGTCAAGTACAATGCATTTTATTCTTGATTTTTATCTACCACTTCTATGAAGTTGTTCAACTAAACTATCTCCTTATCAACTTATATTACAATAATATAATCTATATCTATAGTAGATAGTGGTACCAATATCTTTAATTAAGATATCCATCCCTCTATAGTTCCTTTCCAGGTAAATATATAACTAATGGTACCCCTGCTATTGACATCACCTCTATGTTTAGCATAAAAATATCCCAGTAATGACATTACTTTATAATATCATATAAGTAATTTATTTATTCCCTATAAATACCTTAGTATCTACCTCACTGCTTCCCAGTATTTCTTTGTAGATGTATCCATGTATATTATCATAACTCCCACTACAAGAGCAATATCAGTTTGGGTATATTACAAGTCACAAGAAATTGGTCAAAGTTAATCTAATGGATTGGGCACCAACATTCAATTATATACCTAAAAAAATTAAATTTATTATAATAATGTGATAGTTAAAATAAAATACACTACCTCTATATCCTCTAGTGTGTTAGATAAAAAAACCACCAATATAATACGGATCAAGTTTTCATTAACTAAGGATTATATAGTGAACGGACAATGTGGAAGTAAACCCCCACTAGGGGTGGTCGGTGCGGTGAATCAGTGGTTATAAATACATAAACTCCCAAATCTAATCTCCCTTCACTGGTTAGAGTAACTAGATCTAAAATGAAATAGTGTCATGACGAGAGATAGGTTATGAAATAATACTGATAACATAAGGGGTTTTAATAAGGTTCACTCACCCTTACTATTGGGTGGATAATCCTTGGGGTATAGTTGTTTAATACCTATATAAAAATTATTATCTTATTGTACATAAGAATAAGTAATTAAATTATAATATGGACCTAAAAACAATTATAATAATAAAATTCATGTTAAAATATGCTGCTCAATTTTTTCCTTCTTAACCTCAACTGCCTTCAATATTTGGATCTTTTTATTGTTTGAGTTGGTTCCATAAAACCAATTAATTTTTAATTTGTATTACATATATATTAAATGACTTTAATATTAATAAATATATTATCACGTAATGAGTGTTCATATACATAGAAATAATGTGATACTATCCTTATAGTATCTGTCACATTTAATAGTTATAAGTGTTCCCCAATATAATTAGAACCTTGAAGTTCTATGAAAATATTGTTAAATATATTTTACATAGCTAGAGAAATATATTGGACACTTATAGATGATATATATTATTAGTTGTATGATGATCATAATACATTGAGACTTCTTATCATAAAGTTTTTACTTGGTAATCTCTAAGGGAGGATGTTCTGAAAATAGACCCACCCATGATAATTACACATGTTATATGAATCATTGGATATTCCTATCTATGAATATGTGTATTATTTATTATATGAGTATTATTAATTTATATCATCAGTCATGTACTTATACATATTAATGAAAATTGGGATGTCATATATAAAAACTGGAAATTTATTTCAGTTATTAGTAAAAGAACTTTTATTCAACAATTATTAATTGATTATGAAGTTAATATAAAGGATTTTACATAAGAAAATTTCACATCATGAAATAATATTTACAATAATAGCTATAAATTATAAAGGGAGAAAAATTAATAATAAAAATAATAATAATAATTTAAACTCCATATGCTTGAATAATCCAATGAAAATTTATCTTGCAATAAAAAAAAGTAAAAAGAAATATGATATTTAAAAATATGATAAAAAATATTTGTAAAATTTTAGAACATTTTTAAGTGAAGTACTGAAAATTGAGGCATTAGAATATTAGAGTTTATATAAGGTATAAATGGAAACCATAAAATTTGGATATGAATGTTACTCGACTATTGGTCAATATTATCGTTGGAAATTATAAAAATTGGTAATAATGTCACTATTATAATCAATTTAAATAAATGGAAATGATATGATTTAATTTAAAAATATGGTAGAAACAATGGCCTCTACTAGTAATATCAGGCCTTTTGAATCAAATTTATCACATCTTGGTAGGGAGGTAGCATCAATGGGGTTCTCCCTTGACCAATCCAAATAAGATCCTCAAAAACTAATAGTCAAGAATAATTACCTAGGGGATATGTTCAAGTCAGTGGGGATCACCACTATATTAACTTTAGATATCCACATCATCAATGTACCATCATTGCACACCTTAACATTAGGGAGTATTTAATGTAATAATGGGTTATGTATCTTGTCCATAATATTATAAAGGCGTAATTTTCTACAAAAAAATGAAATAAGGGTTTCTTGAATGCCATTATTATTATTATTATTATTTAAAATATAAAAGGAGAATAATATTAAACTGAAAAATATTTTTAATACAAAGAAAGCATAATTCTATTTTTAAAAAATATTTAATTTCATTTATGATTTTGAATAAATGTTATTTTCAAAAATTACTTTTATAAAAACATATTTTGTTTAAATATAAATGATAATATAATTTTATAATGTCATAGGTAATTTTTATTAAGGTTATAAAGTCTATTATTCCATAAAACACAACACCCTAGCCCTAGAAGTCTGAATTTGTTGCATTATTTTATTACATTGGCATTATTAAAATGACTAAAATCAAGAAATACCAATCCGTATAGAAATATGTGAAAGAAATTTTTCATAAATGATACCCATAATAGATTAGGAATTATAAAATAAAATCATGATATAAAAAAATGATTCCTAGAAATATTATTAAATGATTACTTCTTCATAACTCGAGGAGAGGAAACATAATAAAGATGGCCTCAAATGATCTGTAAGTGTATGTAAAACAAAATATATAATGAATCAATGGAAATAAAACAACATTAAAGAAAAAATAAATAATAACACATTACATTCAAATATATATATATATAATGAAAATTCAACATGGGAAGGTAGGAAACTGAAACACATTCCATTAAATCAATGAACTTAAAAATAAATGTATCCATTGATATTTCATTGAAAAATCCTATGGATAAATAATAACTGAAATATCTATGAATTAAATTAATGATTATTGGACATCATCTTATAGGAACATGGGGACCTATACATTCAATATCCTTCATGCAGACTATTTAAAACTACAGTTAGAGACCTGTTTAATTTGGCCAAGTTAATCGTCTCAGAAGAACCTATCGACGCATTTATGAGGTATATAAAGGATGAGATCCACCTATCATTTCATATCTAAATAATTCGTAATATATAATAATAAATTTAATCCACATAAAATATTCCTTATAAACTATATGTTTTGAATAAAAGATGAATATTTATCAATAACTCCACAATTAAACAAATAATTTCCAAAGTAAACATTGTATGTAAAATGATATATGGTTTAAGAAATAATAACATAAATACTATGAAAATATTGATATTCCTGTAAATTTCCAATAAAAATTTATTACCATAAATTTATTATTTTAATATAAGTTTAACAATCAAAATATTTATTTATATTGCAATGATAATCATTAAGAACATTCTTCATGAAAATAATATTAATCATTCTAATGTGTCCCATAAAAATTTGAAACAATTAAATCAATTGACCTATAAAGATATGACATTAATTGAAAATTTTAATATCATAATAATAATTATATTCATTGTATTATGTTTCAAAGGTTATTATATATTCCATATAAAACTGAGTTGGTTCATAGCAACAAATAAGTCTCCATGGAACGTAAACTGACCTGAAATCCCTTACCTTAACCTAGTTGTTGTTGTGTGTTATTTTTATTCATTACAGAGGTTTTAAATATGTTACTAACTTATATAATAAACATAATTTTGTTTATAATATCACATAATAACTCCCTATAAAATTTTATTACCTGTTTCCCAATGCTCATTAATTAATTTAACTATTTCGGGTATTAATTCCCTAGTTTTCTCTGGTATGTTTAGACTTGTCATTTGTTGTTATTATTAATTATATCATGGTTTAGTCATATTAAGAATTTAAAATATAACTCAATTGTCATATATATTCTTAAAATATGTTTTTATAATACTCCATAATTTTTGGATATATGAAATGAAGTGAAACATTAATTAAAACGGTAGGTTGTACGTACGAATGATCGTTACACCCATTTCATTTAATTATTAAAAGAATAAAAGCTAAATTATATATATATATATATATATTATATTTAATTTATCATACCTATCTCATATATGTTACATAGATTCATTAAAATCTCCCTTAATATGTTCCATGTATAGCATGAATGAATCACATCGTTTGGAGGAGGCGGTAGTCCAAACCACCACAAACGATGTTATCTTATTTACACAAAATGAAATGTATATAGATATTTTTATTAAATAATTAAATAATTATAAAATCATTATATATATAATATATATCATATTTAAGTATATTTTCTATCATAATGTCCACCATGAGTGGTGGTAATAAAAAAAATTAACAATCATCGTTTCGTCACACTGTACATTGTTGTACATGTAAACAGTATGATCGTTAAACATTATATAGAGGTGTGTATAAGTGAAGTTTGAACCCCTGGCATAATAAAATACATGTATATTTGGGATACTATTTTCATTATATAATCATAGAATAAAGATATTTGGGTGGTGGATAATTAAAATGAATAAAGGATCTTGAGAGAAGATGTTACCTCATAATCAGATAAGTCCTTTTGGTTTTTACTGAAATCCTTCCTAGAATTTCTACTTGATCCAGTGTAGGGTTATAGGATGAGTTAATGTATTTTTTGGAGCTATTTTTTCAAATATTGGTCAATATATTGTAGTTTTAGAGGTGTGAGGATGTGGGTTGATAAGTGGCCTTTATAGTGGAGGAGGAGGGGCACTCTAGTAATATTTTGAAAAAGGAATTCCATACACGTTTTTCACATTTCATGTGGCTCCAATAATGGACCCAATTATTTATATGGGAATATAGGTACAAAATATGGCCATAAAATCAATTTTTGACAAGTTTCTATGAAATTTGGGCCCTTAAGATTAATGTTTTCTCCCTTATTAAGCTTAATTTTAAATTAATAACTATAATTGATTTTAGTTACATGCACTAATAGTTTTTGTCAAAAAAAGACGGTTATCTTATTATAAATTATAAATTATTTTTATTCCAAATATTGATTCCTTTTTTACAAATTAAAATCATAGAAGTGGAAGAAATTAATTTAAATTTCATCCTACAAATGAGATGACAATGAAGGATTTCAAGGTAAAAACATCTAAATGTTTTCAATTTCAACGTAAAATTGATTACAATGACCTAAATTATATTAATAAATAAAAAAATTGTTTTATTAATCTTAAAACCCAATTTAATATGTATTTTAACATGATAAATAAATTAGATGGAATAACAGTTTTCAACTAAAATTCAATATTTTTCCCTATTTATTAACAAAATTAAACATCACATAAAAATACAGAAAAGTTATCCTAAACTACATTTTCTATCAAATATAATGTTTATTTAGAGGTATGAAATTTATGAAAGGGTCAAAAATTGGATTTAAAATGGGTTCTACATTAATATGGGTAAAATGGATTAATAAAAATATAGTATTTTATGTGTAACATTGGGTTTGTTCTTATTTTATGATTAAAAAATGAATTATATGAGTATCAAAAAATTTATATTTAATATATTATATAAATTACATTAATATAACTTAGTAAATATAAATAATTTTCTCTATTAGGTAAAACAATGTTGGGAGCATAAAATTATTTTTTATAAAAATATTCTTTTCATATTTAATTGGTTATTATATTCATTATATTTAATATTTAATCACTGAATTAGTTTCATAAATCATATATTTTAATAATGCAGATAATATTATTCATAATATCTAGTTTATGTCTTATTATATTAAATAATTTTTTATAATAATATATTATTTCTCAGTAAAACTAAGTCTTGCGTGTAATGATGACCATCATAGAATATTTCTCTTGCATATAACTCACGATAACTAAGTTTGGAATGAATTTAAATATATAGAATATATCAAATCCATTTAAAATAATAAATATATTTTAAAGTATTCGGGTATTATATTCCCTTACATTCTTGGTGACGTATTTCATGCACACTATCAAATATAAGGTTTTTAATTTGGAATTTCTTGGTGTTACATTCTCCCCACCTTGAATAAATTATGTCCTCATGATTTACCCACCTTAGAAGTAATCTATCGATTGAAAAAAAACTATTGTTGAAGGATCCATATCATAAAAGGGTAAATATCACATCTTATTAAAAAGAGATAAAGGATATGGAAATGATCATTTAACTAGGATCCCTAGTAGGAGAGAATAAGTGGTAAATAGAAACATCAATCCAAAAGAAAAATATAACAATCATGTTTTGATGGAGGGTTCTAAATAACATCCTAAAATGAATGTTGTTGATGACAAAACCAAAAACCATAGGTGTGAATAAAGGTTAGTGATATCATCAAAACTGATGATAATAGGATGAATGTTTTGTTTCAAAACACTTTTTTTCAATAGTTTAGGAATTATTTATCTGTATAAGAAAATATATGTTTCTATAAAATAATATTTTTCATTTTTTATTTCATGAACTATTTCTAATTCAACTTCTAGAACAAGAATCATTATATAGTTAATTAATATATCATTCTCTAAACCACACCCAAATTAAGACTTAAACAATTTAATAAATGTTAATCCTTACTAAAATATTATAATTCAATACTTTATAAAGAAGATCACTGAATTTACAAGATGAAAATTTCATTATCCTTTAATCAACATGAAGCATCTCTAAATTTTCACATTCCAAGCATGTGAATAAATTCATATTGTATCCTCTATAAGTGTTATAATAACTCAAATTACAATAAAACCTTATAGTAAACAACAATTATTCTATATTACTTATGTATGAAAAATTTTATTTTTATATTCCTTAACTCTAAATGTGTTATAAAGTCTATTGATGACAGCATTTATAACGCCCCGACCCCAGCTACCCAGAGTCGGTGCATTACTTCGTAACATTGGCATGATCACAAAAGATCAAGTCTCAAAAGACCGATTAGTTTAGTAGCCTTGGAAACACTAGATACATTCATAATTCATTCATTATATAAAAAAGTAAACAAACTACAATAACATGGTCTTCATAGTCCACACTCATATCCTCACTGACTATTCTTGCAAGTCAGTCATAATACACTTCTTCACATCCTGGAAAATATTAAAACATTGAAAGGGGTGAGCTTAGATGCTCAGTAAAGATAACAATATTGCGGAAGCTTTTATAAGAAAACATAAGCATTTAAGGCAATGTATAACTAAAACAAAAGCCTTATTGAACTTGAACTTCAGCATAATATGGCAAAATTAAAATAAAATAATGCCATTACTTACTCTCATGGATATTCTACTAGACGAATAATCACAGGAAATATCAATAACCACTTTCATAATGAGGGAATGTATAATGCCAGACATTCTGAAACACTTTGTCAAGGCCTCGGCCAAGACTTATAAAATGATTAAGGCCTCGGCCAAAACCATAAATCAAATTGGGAAAGGGCCTCAGCCAATTCCACGTCTATTTCTCTCATGAGACCTACCGATGCATCGAGGAGCTATAGCGGGCTCCACCCGTCACATATTAAGTCCAATACATTCCTCATATGAATAGGTTTAATCATAACATAAATATTCGTATTAAAACTAGCATACGAAATGTCAACAATTTCTCCATAAGCTATGGATGGTATAAAAATAACACATCCACTGTCAAATATTTCACAAAATGTTCAATGGAAGTTTTGTATCATAAATCAATTCCAATTAAACTTAAAACCCATCAAAGGATGTTGACATGGATGAAATCAAAGCTATTTGAGAGTAATATCTCTCCTTTTTGAAATCATTTAAAAGTCCCATAATTATAAAATAATACATTTACTTTGAAGATATTCTTATAAGCTTGTTAGGGAAGCTTCGACGAAGTTATAATGGCGGAAAATAGCCGCACCCTCCGTATAAGTTAGAAAAACATTCTTACCTTAAATTTGTCAAAGAGGTCAAAAAGTACATTGTTTGGAAAACGACTGTAAGATTCCTTTCAAAAATGTATAATGGTGTAAATGACTTTAACACATTTTCCATTTAATATTAAAAATGTTTTGAAAGACATTTTTAAGAAACATGGATGTGGATGATAACGAGGTCCCAGTAGATAATTATGTATAAACAACCTTGGATAATGAAGAGGTTGTGAAGTAAACCCTTACCTTGTACTTTTCCTTGGTTGGGGTAGGTTAACCTCCTGTATAATGGTGAAATAATTGTTATTAAATTATACAAGAATCATATATATTCATATGATATCATATATGATCTTTTAACATTGCTTTGTTAACAATATCTTAGATTTATCGTTGTTTCGGGTGTTAACTTACTCGTTTTATTTTATATGTTTTGTTACGTAAGTCGCGTTTTTCATGGATAGGTTGTATCTTATTCATATCCATATTGATATCATGACCTTAAACATTATTTTTAAATCATAAAATGATAATTATACTTGAATGGATACGACGGAGAATGAATCTCATCGCGTTCGTGGAGACGGTAGTCCGTACGTACGCATGAGCGACAATATCATTATTTTGATATTAAAATAATATATAATTGGATAGTATATCATATATACAGAATCATTATCATGTTATATTTATTATTTACATGAATTAAATATCATTATTATACCCATCTAAATAATAATATATTGAATAACAATTACACCACGACGTGGAGATGGTAAGCCGTACGTACGCACGTATGGTGACATGTCACTCAAATTATGGGTAGAATACTGAATATGGTTGTTCCATATTTATAATAACATCACAGTATATAGAAGATACTGGAGTTATAATTTTAGAATTGAAATAATAAACAAATAGGGAGTGGAAGAAAAAAGAAACTTGAAAGAGGGTGATGAAAATGTTACCTCTTCTTCGGGTTCTTCCTTTTGATTTGATCAAAAGGACTTCTTAGGATGGATTTATGACTAAAGTAAAGCTTATAGGATGAAGGGAGAGAAGTTGGGAGAGTATTTGGGCAGAGTTTGGCCGAACCAAAAGGCTTGGAAGTGTGAATAAGGTGGTAGAGGTGGGGGCCTTTTTTAAGAGGAGAGGAGGGGCTCTTTTAGAAGGATTGAAATGTTACATTATTATACAATGATTTTCGGATTCTAAAGGTCCCACACTTATATAATTCGTGGCTAAGGTGATAAGGGTTCTAAATATCCTCATCCAATATGCTTTGGACAAGTGTAGGCCTTGGATTTTTGATTATCTTCTCATTTTATTTAAATCGTTAAATAATGAGGTCATCGCTGCATCATAATGATGTCATAAATAATTTAATTTATTTAATGTCTAAAAATTATAAAAAAAAAATACTATGATGTAGGAAATCTTTTTATCTTTCTAATGAATATTTATAGTCAATATTTGTATCTGTGTAACCCTAAGTAAAAACTGTTTTAGTAAAACAACTCATGTTTGTGTCAATTTAATTTTAACATTAAATAAATATATATTAATGTCATTTTCCAACTAATGTGGCTCCATGGGGTCCCCAAGTTGACCCATGGGTTGTCTTGGTCGGACATGACTCATCCAATAGGATTAGGACAAGTTTCAAGCTCATCTCATATTATTAAAACATTATTTTTACCTTAAACTACACTAATCACCTCTAATCGCGATTAAGAACTTAAAAGTTACTATTCACCAAAAAAATTATTTTAATCTCATTGAACCACATTTTACTTCTTAATGACAATCATGTATGTCGGATTTTTTAAAATCAAATCACAGAAGTGGTAATATTTCATTTTAACGAAAAATCAAATTTTAACAACCACTTAGTGGTTTCACTATTCATCAAAAATTGAAGTTTTTCAGAATAAGGCCAAAATTTCACCCTAAGCTATAATTGATATTCCGAATTCAAAAATGATGTCTATTTTACAAAATTCCAAACATATAAGTTGTATTAATTAATTTTATAATTAATTCCCGATGTTACAACAAATAGCGTGTTTTTAAGAAACAATTTATATCAAAAGATTGGCAATTGTTTATGTCCAATTTCAATGTTAAATTAATTATAATGACCACCATTGGATAAAATGGTAAAAATATATTCTAATTATACTTTAAAACCACTAAATATTATAATTTATCACTATAAATTATTTTGATTAAAAAAGTTGTTTTTAAGTATTTTTCACTATTCATAAAAATTTAGAAGTTCTCAGAAATATACCAAAAATTCAACATAGGCTAATTTCAATATTCCAAATCCAAAAATGAAGTCCATTTTAATAAATAAAATTTATAAAATTTCAAAAGGTAGGTATTACTATTCACAACGGCTAGTTTAGTTAGTTGTGGTGTGTTTAGAGCTCGAGGTTGCGTACAACACACGCTATTGCATTATTCGAAGTGAAACGTACAATGGAAGCTTGGGGTGTTACATTCTCCCCTCCTTCAAATAATTGCGTCCTCGCAATTTCTAGGGTATTACTGCATAAAAAGACTCGGGTGGTTTTTCATCATAAATTCCTTAGGTTCCCACGTTGCCTCTTCCATTTTATGATTTCTCCACAAAACCTTCACCAGACGAGTCGTCCGGTTTCTCAGCACATGCTCCCTCACATCAAGAATCCTGACGGGCTCTTCACAATAGGAAAGATCGGGTTCCAGTTCTAACTCCTCATAGGTGAGTACATGCGTTGGGTCAGGCATGTATTTCCTCAACAGAGATACGTGGAACACATCGTGAACTTTGGAGAGACTTGGCGGCATTGCTAATCGGTAAGTTATAGCCCCAATTCGTTCTAGAATTTCGAAAGGTCTGATGTACCTGGGACTCAATTTACCTTTCTTACCAAAACATATGACTCCCTTCCATGGAGATACCTTCAGGAAAACATGATCACCGACTTGAAATTCCAAATCAATCCTTCGATTATCGGCATAGCTCTTCTGCCTACTTTGAGCTGCTTTGATGTGATTTTGGATTACTTTCACCTTTTCCACCGTTTCCTCCACCAGTTCTGGCCCTACAAGTTTTCTTTCACCAACGTCATCCCAACAGGTTGGTGTACGACATCTCATTCTGTATAACGCTTCATATGGTGCCATCTGAATACTCGAATGGAAGCTATTGTTATAGGAAAATTCTACCAGTGGTAAGTATTGATCCCACATACCCTGAAAGTCAAGAGAGCATGATCTCAACATGTCTTCTAAGGTTTGAATAGTCCGTTCTGATTGTCCATCTGTTTGAGGGTGATAGGCAGTGCTCAAACGAAGTTCAGTATCCAAGGCCTTTTGAAGACTTTTCCAGAATCATGAATTAAAACGAGGATCACGATCAGAAACAATCGAAAGGGGTACTCCATGAAGTCTTACAACTTCATTAATATATAGTCTTGCTAGACGTTCAAGTGGTAGATCCTCCCGTATAGCCAGAAAATATGTTGACTTAGTAAGTCGATCAACAATGACCCATATTGCATCATTCCTTCAAGGAGTCTTTGGTAGTCCCATGACAAAGTCCATCGTAATATTATCCCATTTCCACTCAGGTATGGGAAGAGGTTGCAATACTCCACCAGGATGTTGCCTTCCAGCTTTCACTTGTTGACAAACCATACACCTCGACACAAAAATCAGCAATCTCCCTCTTCATATTGTCCCACCAAAAATGTTCCTTCAAATCTCTATACATTTTGGTGCTCCCAGGGTGTATAGAGAAGCTGGAACTATGAGCATCATCCAGCAATTCCCTTTTTAGATCATGTATATCGGGAACACAAAGTCTCTTCCCGAATTTCAAAATTCCATCCTTATACACAAAGTCCTTCAATCTTCCATCATTCACACCTTTAATCTTCTTCTGAAATTCTTCATCATTGGTCTGAGAACTCTTAATCCTTTCTAGTAATGATGGTTTGGCAACCATTTGAAAAAGCATTGATGTTTCACCTTCCCTAGTTATTCCCATGTCCATCTTCACTAGATCCAAGAAAATTGGATCCCTTTCAATTCTCATCACATTCAAAACTCCATGGTCTTTTCTACTCAAAGCATATGCCACCTTGTTTGCCTTCCCCGGGTGGTAATGTATCGTGCAATCATAATCCTTGAGTAGTTCAAGCCATCGCCTTTTCCTCATGTTGAGTTCTTTTTGTGTGAAAATATACTTCAAACTCTTGTGATCAGTATAAATCTCACATTTTTCACCATAGAGGTAATGTCTCCATATCTTTAAAGCAAAGATCACAGCTGCTAACTCAAGATCATGAGTAGGATAGTTTTTCTCATGAATTTTTAGCTGTCGTGATGCATAGGCAATGACCTTATCATTCTGCATAAGGACACAACCGAGTCCTTTCTTCGATGCATCACTATAAATAACAAACCCATCATTCCCCGATGGTAGAGTCAATACATGGGCATTGACTAATCTTCTCTTTAGTTCTTCAAAACATTCTTCACATTCTTTTGTCCAGACAAATTTAATCCCTTTACGTGTGAGCTTTGTCAATGGGTTAGCCAATATGGCAAAATTCTGGACGAAACGTCGATAATAACCTGCTAAACCAATAAAACTGCGTACCTCAGTTATACTTGTCGGTGCTGGCCATTCTTGGATTGCCTTTGTTTTAGAAGGATCAATGGAAATTCCATCCTTAGAGATAATATGGCCAAGAAAAGAAATCTCATGAAGCCAGAATTCACACTTGCTAAATTTCCCATATAATTCATGTCTTCTAAGAGTCTTCAGGATAATGCGTAAGTGATTTTCATGATCTTCGTGGCTTTTGGAGTATACCAAGATATCATCAATAAATACCACTACAAAGTCATCAAGATATTCCTAGAAAACTCTATTCATTAGATCCATGAAAACAGAGGGTGCATTAGTCAATCCAAAAGGCATTACTATAAACTCGTAATGCCCGTACCTTGTTCGAAATGCTGTCTTTGGAACATCTTCCTTCTTCACACATAACTGATGGTATCCAGACCGAAGGTCAATCTTTGAAAATTATTAAGCTCCATGCAGTTGGTCAAACAAATCATCAATGCGAGGTAGGGGATACTTGTTCTTTATTGTTATAGCATTGATCTCCCTATAGTCAATGCACAACCTCATAGATCCATCTTTCTTCTTAACAAAAAGAACATGGGCTCCCCAAGGAGAAAAACTAGGGTGAATAAATCCCTTATTACTCAATTCCTCTAGTTGTTTCTTTAGTTCAACTAATTCCACAGTGGCCATTCTATAAGGGGTCTTCGATATGGGCGTTGATCCAGGAATTAAATCAATAGAAAACTCAACTTCTCGTTCTGGAGGATGTCCAGGTAAATCTTCCAGAAACACATTAACATATTCTCTCCCAATAGGTACATCCTCTATTTGAATATTCCTTTCCTCACCCTCAGTAATTTCCTTCTCTTCCTCCCCAATAATTGAATCCAGTTGAGCTACTGGGGGTGGATCTAGATAAGAATTATGTGGCGACGATTCGGCTCTAAAGATAAGGTGTTCCTTATCATCATCATCAAGAATCGTAACCTCTTTCTTCTTACAATAAATTTTTACATCATGGTCCGAAAGCCAATCCATACCAAGGATTATATCAAATTCAATCATCGGTATGACGATGAGATCAGCAGGTAAAGAACATTTAGGTGCTCTAATGGGAACTAATCGACAAAACTTTGTTGCAACAATACTTCCCTTAGGGGTTTTGACCGACAACTCCCTTGTTAAATCAAATTGGAAATATCTAATTTTCTTAGCAAACTGGGAAGATATGAAACAATGCGATGATCCAGAATCAAATAATGCATTTTCTAAACTTGAGGAAACCATTAAATTACCTGCCACCACGTCTTTCGGAGCTTCCACCTCAGCAGTAGTGATAGCATAATCATGTCCCTGATCCCTTGGCCTCTTCTGAGGTAAGTTCCCCTGACGCTTAGGACATTCATTTGCATAATGTCCCTTCTCACTACAATTATAGCATTCCACGTTGACAGCCTCTTTCTTTCCCCTGCATTCATGAGCTTGGTGGCCTTTTTCACCACACTTGTAACATACTCCTTTTCCTTTTAGACAGGCACCAGGGTGCTTCCTACCGCAATTATCACAGGGTGGAAATTCATTTCTACCCTTCTTCCCTATTTCCTTATTTCCTTTCCCAGAGTTTTCAGCGGATCTCTTCTTATCAATCTTTGATTTAAAGTCATAAGACTTAGAGAATTCCTTTTCCGTCTTGATAGAGCACGAGACAATACCTTCGTATGAAGAGAAGGTTTGTGATACTAAAGCTCGACGGAGAAATGGTTTCAACCCATCAAAGAAATGATCAGTCTTACTTCTTGGGTTACGTATGTAATCTGCAACATACCTTGCTAACCTTGTAAAGTTAGCCTCATACTTTGCGACATTCTCATCCTCCTTCTGCCTCAGGCTCAGAAATTGCCTTTCCATATCCGCTCGATGGGCTCGAGGAAAGTATTTTTCTAAGAACAACTCTTTGAACTCCTGCCATTCAATGTTTGTTAATTCATCATCTTCCTTTGTGTTTTGAATTAGTGACCACCATTGATCGACATCTCCAGTGAGGCGGTAAACTGCCATGACAACATTCTCCCTTTCACTACTCCCCAAGGCATGGAATATTTTCTCTAAGGAATTTATCCATTGCTCAGCTACTATAGGATTTGTACTCCCATTGAAGGATGGCGGTTGTTTCCCCATGAAACGGTCTAGCATTGATCCCCCACGTTGCGGATCAGGGTGCTCCATACGAGTAAGGTTGTTATTCATAACCTGCGTGAGTTTTCCCAGTACGGTCAGAAGCTTATCGGCACTAGTTGTATCACTAGCTCTACCATAATTATCTTGAGCAAGAGGGAAATCCCTACATGGAGTGCGTGCATTGATACGGTTTCCATTCCTTCCACTAGGCGCCATTTCTAAATAATGGCATAAACTAGATTAGTTCATGAATCAAAATACATAATTCCATACTTGTAAAACACTTAACATAAATTGAACTAATTATGGATATAATCCATAATTATAAAAATGTTTTCTTTGAGGAAGTATATACTCGTAACCCTTCATAGTGGCTTGTAAAGAAAATGGGAATTATCCAAAGCATATCCCCCGGGAGTGTCGTAACCAAGAGTGCAGCAAGGCCCATTATCGTGCACCAGTTCCCGTTCGAGTCTAGCTCAAAGCGGTGTTTTCGGGTTTTACCCCTAGGTACATCTGTGCCAGAGCCGCCTCTACCTGCTCGTATCCCGACAGGGATGTATTGCTCGGAAAACTCACAACATCTCTACAATACCAAAATTCTAGGAAGTTCTTCTATACTAATCCTCAAAGTCTATCCTCGGGATATGTGCTCTAATCAGAGTTTATCTAAATCTAGCTTCCAAGGTTAGTACTAAACTGCCTCTGATACCAACTGTAACGCCCCGACCCCAGCTACCCAGAGTCGGTGCATTACTTCGTAACATTGGCATGATCACAAAAGATCAAGTCTCGAAAGACCGATTAGTTTAGTAGCCTTGGAAATACTAGATACATTCATAATTCTTTCATTACATCAAAAAGTAAACAAACTACAATAACATGGTCTTCATAGTCCACACTCATATCCTCACTGACTATTCTTGCAAGTCAGTCATAATACACTTCTTCACATCCTGGAAAATATTAAAACATTGAAAGGGGTGAGCTCAGATGCTCAGTAAGGATAACAATATTGCGGAAGCTTTTATAAGAAAACATAAGCATTTAAGGCAATGTATAACTAAAACAAAAGCCTTATTGAACTTGAACTTCAGCATAATATGGAAAAAGTAAAATAAAATAATGCCATTACTTACTCTCATGGATATTCTACTAGACGAATAATCACATGAAATATCAATAACCACATTCATAATGAGGGAATGTATAATGCCAGACATTCTGAAACACTTTGTCAAGGCCTCGGCCAAGACATCTAAAATGATTAAGGCCTCGGCCAAAACCATAAATCAAATTTGGAAAGGGCCTTGGCCAATTCCACGTATATTTGTCTCATGAGACCTACCGATGCATCGAGGAGCTATAGCGGGCTCCACCCGTCACATATTAAGTCCAATACATTCCTCATATGAATAGGTTTAAACCTAACATAAATATTCGTATTAAAACTAGCATACGAAATGTCAACAATTTCTCCATAAGCTATGGATGGTATAAAAATAACACATCCACAGTCAAATATTTCACAAAATGTTCAATGGAAGTTTTGTATCATAAATCCATTCCAATTAAACTTAAAACCCATCAAAGGATGTTGACATGGATGAAATCAAAGCTATTTGAGAGTAATATCTCTTCTTTTTGAAATCATTTAAAAGTCCCATAATTATAAAATAATACATTTACTTTGATGATATTCTTATAAGCTTGTTAGGGAAGCTTTGACGAAGTTATAATGGCGGAAAATAGCCGCACCCGCCGTATAAGTTAAAAAAAACATTCTTACCTTAAATTTGTCAAAGAGGTCAAAAAGTACATTGTTTGGAAAACGACGGTAATATTCCTTTCAAAAATGTATAAGGGTGTAAATGACTTTAACACATTTTCCATTTAATAGTAAAAATGTTTTGAAAGACATTTTTAAGAAACATGGATGTGGATGATAACGAGGTCCCAGTAGATAATTATGTATAAACAACCTTGGATAATGAAGAGGTTGTGAAGTAAACTCTTACCTTGTACTTTTCCTTGGTTGGGGTAGGTTAACCTGTTGTATAATGGTGAAATAATTGTTATTAAATTATACAAGAATCATATATATTCATATGATATCATATATTATCTTTTAACATTGCTTTGTTAACAATATCTTAGATTTATCGTTGTTTCGGGTGTTAACTTACTCGTTTTCTTTTATATGTTTTGTTACGTAAGTCATGTTTTTCATGGATAGGTTGTATATTATTCATATCCAGAATGATATCATGTCCTTAAAAATTATTTTTAAATCATAAAATGATAATTATACTTGAATGGATACGACGGAGAATGAATCTCATCGCGTTCGTGGAGACGGTAGTCCGTACGTACGCACGAGCGACAATATCATTATTTTGATATTAGAATAATATATAATTGGATAGTATATCATATATACAGAATCATTATCATGTTATATTTATTATTTACATGAATTAAATATCATTATTATACCCATCTAAATAATAATATATTGAAAAACAGTTAAACCACGACGTGGAGACGGTAAGCCGTACGTACGCACGTATGGTGACATGTCACTCAAATGATGGGTAGAATACTGAATATGGTTGTTCCATATTTATAATAACATCACAGTATATATAAGATACTGGAGTTATAATTCTAGAATTGAAATAATAAACAAAGAGGGAGTGGAAGAAGAAAGAAACTTGAAAGAGGGTGATGAAAATGTTACCTCTTCTTCGGGTTCTTCCTTTTGATTTGATCAAAAGGACTCCATAAGATGGCTTTCTGACTAAAGTAACACTTCTAGGATGAAGGGAGAGAAGTTGGGAGAGTATTTTGGTAGAGGTTGGCCGAACCAAAAGGCTTGGAAGTGTGAATAAGGTGGTAGAGGTGGGGGCCTTTTATAAGAGGAGAGGAGGGGCTCTTTTGGAATGATTGAAATGTTACATTATTATACAATGCTTTTCGGATTCTAAAGGTCCCAAACTTATATAATTCGTGGATAAGGTGATAAGGGTTCGAAACCTCCTCATCCAATAGGCTTTGGACAAGTGTAAGCCTTGTATTTTTCATTATCTTCTCTTTTTATTTAAATTGTTAAATAATGAGGTAATCGCTGCATCATAATGATGTCATAAATAATTTAATTTATTTAATGTCTAAATTTTATAAAAAAAATACTATGATGTAGGAAATCTTTTTAGATTTCTAATGAATATTCATAGTCAATATTTGGATTTGTGTAACCCCACTTAAAAACTGTTTTAGTAAAACAACTCATGTTTGTGTCAATTTAATTTTAACATTAAATAAATATATATTAATGTCATTTTCCAACTAAAGTGGCTCCATGGGGTCCCCAAGTTGACCCATGGGTTGTCTTGGTCGTCCATGACTCATCCAATAGGAGTAGGACTAGTTTCAAGCTCATCTCATATTATTAAAACATTATTTTTACCTTAAACGACACTAATCACCTCTAATCGCGATTAAGAACTTAAAAGTTACTATTCACCAAAAAATTATTTTAATCTCATTGAACCACATTTTACTTCTTAATGACAACCATGTATGTCGGATTTTTGAAAATCAAATCACATAAGTGGTAATATTTCATTTTAACGAAAAATCAGTTTTTAACAACCACTTAGTGGTTTCACTATTCATCAAAAATTGAAGTTTTTCAGAATAAGGCCAAAATTCCACCCTAAGCTGTAATTGATATTCCGAATTCAAAAATGATGTATATTTTAAAAAATTCCAAACATATAAGTTTTATTAATTAATTTTATAATTAATTCCCGCTGTTACAACAAATAGCGTGTTTTTAAGAAACAATTTATATCAAAAGATTGGCAATTGTTTATGTCCAATTTCAATGTTAAATTAATTCTAATGACCACCATTGGATAAAATGGTAAAAATATATTCTAATTGTACTTTAAAACTACTAAATATTATAATTTATCACTATAAATTATTTTGATTAAAAAAGTTGTTTTTAAGTATTTTTCACTATTCATAAAAATTTAGAACTTCTCAGAAAAATACCAAAAATGCAACATAGGCTAATTTCAATATTCCGAATCCAAAAATGAAGTCTATTTTGATAAATAAAATTTATAAAATTTCAAAAGGTAGGTATTACTATTCACAACGGCTAGTTTAGTTAGTTGTGTTGTGTGTTAGAGCTCGAGGTTGCGTACAACACACGCTATTGCATTATTCGAAGGGAAACATACAGTGGAAGCTTGGGGTGTTACAACATTGACAACATTACCAACAAATAATTAATCCATTCTAAGGTAGTAATCATATCCAAATCAATCATTTCTTCATCATTATCTCACAATCAGAAATATATTAAGGGTTTTATTTACCTCAATCATTTATTTTTCAAAAAGATTAACTTTCTAATGAATAACATTTCATGGTACCCTTCAACATGTGATCTCAAATCCTTAACAAAAAAGTAATATAGTAAAATCTTTATATATTTTATAAATTATATGATGGGAACCTCATAAATAAAATACTTTTCCAATATATTTATTGGATACTAATATAGAAGAACATTAACAATTCCTCTTTGGTTCTTTCAGTATCATAAGATTGACCATGATCCCTAAGCTTTTTCAAAGGAATATGCCATTGCCTCTTCAGGAATTTGGTTACATAGTTCCCCATCTATTTATAGTTGTAATATTAAAAAATAGTGTTTTCTATCATTCCATTACATTCTTTTTCTTGGTGACCCTTTTGCCCACACATAATAAAAACTCCCAATCATTTCATGCATTTACCAAAGTGATTATTTCCACAGTTATGACACGTGGAAAAATCATTATTTCCCTTCCTCCCTTTATATATTATTTTCTCATCTTTTCTCTTATTCTCTTTCTTCCCAATGAAGAAATAATTCTTCAAGAATTATTTCTCTATCTTGAGAGGATATAAAACTATTTCATCATATGATGAAAAGTTTTGAGTCACCAAACCCCTTTGGAGACTTGGCATAAGTCCATCAAATAAGTGGTCAACATTTCCCTCTGTGTTGTGTATGAAATTTGTAGCATACCTTGCTAACCTTTTAGAGTAATCTTAATAATCCAAAATAGATTATTCATCCTTTGGTCTTAAAATATGCGACTTCCCTACATCTCATTTTTTTGATCCCAAGGGAAGTATTTATCTAAGAATGTCTCCTTAAATGTTCTGTATTCTCTGAGTTTTATTTCTTCCTCCTCTCTTGTATTATGGGTTAGAGACCACCAGTGATCAGCCTCACCATGGAGACAATAGACCACAAGTGTAACCATTTCCTTCTCTATACATTCCAAGGATATAAATATCTTCTCCAGAGAAATAATCCATTTATCATCTACGATTGGATTAGTAGTCCCACTAAATGATAAGGGGATTCTACCACATAAAGGGATCCAGCATCAGAGATGCATTATGTAGAATCAGTTGCAACACTCGGGAAAGGTTATTTTTCATAAAATGATTATGTTTCCCAAATATTTCCATGATTTTCTCCATTCCAGTACTAAATATATTTGATTCCTCAATAGGGAAGTCACTCCATTTTCCAAGAATATTTACACCATTCACACTTCCATGTGTCATTTCAAAGAAATGAAATATCTTGGTTTATCATATAAAATCATAAAATATAATTCCAAATATGGTATTGCACATAAGATAAATTTATATATCATTAATTAAATAATCGTAATGTATTGTATATTTGGGGAAATATTTACTTTCAAATACTTCATGATGGTCGGTAAAGAAAATATGAACTATATTTGGAGTATCTCCCATGAGTGTCAAACTATGTGCACAGTAAGTCCCTTTCTAATGTTACAAGTTACACTGAGTTAGGACCAAAACATCTTGTCATATGTGTTACTCCTGGGTATATCTATTACAGAACCACGCCCACTTGTAGTATTCAGACAGTGATATATATCAACAAATACCCCCACAATATCTACCTTAAAAAATATATTAGGTTTTTCTATACTTATCTTCAATGTCTATATTAGGGGTTTTCTACCTCATATTTTTTTTCTCTAAATCTAGTGATTATGGTTACTATTGAACAACCTTTGATACCAACTATACCACCCTGACTCCAGAAACTAAAAGTAGGTGCATTATTTTATCACATAGGTTTGATTATAAGGAATACAATTCCAAAGGACCGAGCAGTTTAGTAGTTTTAGAAATCTTGATTTTATACAAGATAACCATAATACATTGGGAAATAATAAATACAAACATGATATGTAAAAAAATAACCACACCCTTGGAATATTATTCAAATATTTCTTCTTCATAACCTGGGGAAATGAAACATAATAAGGGTTATCTAAAACTCTTATTAAGGGTAATTAAAATAAAATAAATGATGAATAAATGGAAATAAACCAAAATATAAAGGTAAATAACTGAAAACACATTTCATTCAAATAAATTAGTAAGATAAAACAAACATGGAAATATAAGAAACTAAAACACGTTCCATTTAATAAGTAAACTAAAAATAATATTTCTCCATAGATATGTCCATGAAAAATATCATGGATGAATAATAACTGAAATATATATGATGTTAATGCTTAATTATTGAATTTAATTTCATAGAAACATGACGACTTAAACTATAATGATCCATCCTCCAAGACGTTTTAAACTATAGGTAGAAACTTATTTTACTTTACCAACATAATCATATCAAGAGAACCGATCGATGCATCACGAATCAATATAATGTCTAGGATATTCAATTCATTTCATTTCCAATGAATTGCTCATATAGAATAATCAATTCAGTAAATATACATTATTTCTTATAAAATATCTTTATTTAATAAAAGATAATAATTTATCAACAATTCCAAAGTTAATCAATTAACTGTCAAAGTAAACACCATATGTAAATTTATATTGGTTTTAAGAAATAATAATATCCATATTACAAAAATATAGAAATTCAAAGAAATTTATAATTAAAAATTATAAAAATAAAATTATTATTTCATTAGAAAGATAAAAATCACAAAATGAAGTGATATTTCAAAAATAATCATTAAGAACATTCATGAGGAGAGTAATTTTTAATCATTTCAATGCATCACATACCACATTCAAATATATAAATCCAAATACCAATGATGTTTTGACATTAAATAAAACTTATAATATTGTGAGAAGAAATAGAATCAAGATATTATGAGTCAACATGATGTATATAGGGAATATAAAAGTGAGTTGGCTCATAACATCAAATAAGTCTCAATGGAATGTAAATAGAGATGAAATCCCTAACCTTTACCTTGTTCTGTGGCCTTTATCCAAATGTATAGTGGTTAAAAATATGTTAATAGCTTATACCATAACAATAATCATGATCAAAATATCATATATTAACTTTTTAAAATATTTTACTACTCGTTTGTTAACACTCATTCATTATTTTAACTACTTATCATATTAATTTCCTTCTATTCTCAATTAATTTATGACTTTTAATTTGTCTTTACTATTAATTAGTCAATTATTTATTCAAAAAAATTATTAATCTATTAATTAATTATCATTTAAATTAATTACATATTTATTTATACTAATCAATAATATTTAGAGATAACATATGAAGTGCACTGTTCATAGAGACGGTAGGTTGGACGTTTGTGTAAATGCTACTTCTATTTCTTTGTTTTATTAAAAGAATGAAAGGTAACTTATAAATATGTATATAATTTTTACATTATCATATTTATGCCAGATATGTTACATAGGTTCCTTAAAATAATCCTTAATATGTTCCATGTATAGCGTAAATGAATCACATCACTTTGAGGAGGCGGTAGTCCACACTTCAACAATCGATGTAATTGTATTTACACAAAATGGAATGAATAGAGTTATGTTAAATAAAATAATTAAATAAGTATAATTTTTTTTAAAAAATCGTATATATCATATATAAAAAGTGTATTCATCATAATTTCCACCATGAGAGGTGGTAGAGGAAAACTGAACAATCATCGTATCGTGAGGCGGTAGTTCATCGTACACGTAAACATTATGTTCATTATCCATTATATGAATTTTGTGTAAGTTTCAGTTTAAACCTCAATGTAAAAATGTTGTAGTATATTTATGATACTTTTTTGTTATATAATTATATAATAATGATATTTTAGTGGATGGTGTATGAAATGAAACAAGAGAGCTTGAGAGAAGATGTTTCCTCTTAATAGGGTAACTACTTTTGGTTTGTACCAAAATACATCATTAGATTTATTCATGGTAGGATGAGGGGAGGGATTTTTGTGATCTATTTATGATGATATTGGTCGATAATAAATAACTTGAGAGGTGTGGTAAATTTGGAAGAGATGAATTCTTTTATAGTGGAGGAGGAGTGACACTCTTGTAATATTTTGACAAATGTATTACATACACCATTGTTTCCTTGATAGTGGATAAAATATTGGACCTCATATGATAAAATGGAGGGTAGGGTTGCTAGATGGAAATAAAATGGATTGTGGACAGGTTTATTAGTCATTTGGGCACTCAAGAATGTGTTTTAGTCCCCTATTATGATTAATTTTACCTTAATAATTTTAATTAACATTAATTATTAACACTAATAGTTTTGTTCAAAAACAAATTTGAACTTATTATAAATTATAAATTATTATTATTCAAAATATGGAATCCATTTTTCCATATTCCTATTACATAAGTGGAAAAAATAAATTTAAATTTAATCCTACTAAGGGGATGACAGTTCAGGTTTTTGTGGTTAAACATTCAAAAGTTTTCTATGTTTTTATAGTCAAATTAAAAGAGACATTTATTCCAATTCCCTATATTGGTTTAATTGATAAAAACATGATATAATGAAAATTCAAAACCAATGACCTACATTTTATCGATCATTATTCATTATAAATAAAACATCACATAAAACTACCAAAAAATTACCCAATCCTAATTTTTATGTTTGCCTTTTAAAGAGGAATTTTATTTTAATTTTTTTTTATAAAATCATCAAAATTGGATTTAAATTTTGTTCTCCATTTAAAGGTGGTAAAAATGACTTAATGAAAATATTATATTTTCTGTTTAAAATTGGATTTGTTCTTATATTTTGTTTAAAAAATCTATTGGATGAATATCAAGAATAATATATTTAATATATAATACATATATTACATTAATATCACTTAATAATTTTAGTTAATTTAATTTATTTGGTTAAAACCACTTTTTAGTATAAAAATAGTTATCTATAAAAATATTCTTTTCATATTCAATTGGTTCTTATATTCATTTGAAATTAAATTTTAACCAATGAATTAGTTGTGTAAACCATATATATTCAAAAGTTAACTATTATAATTCATAATGGCTAATTGTTTTCCTTTTACATTAAATAATAATATTTAAACAATATATTATTGTTTTTTAAAACGATGTCTTCCGTGTAAGGAAAGCCATCGAAGAAGGTTTCTCTTGCATGTAATTCATGTTAACTTGGTGTGACATGTATTGAAATATATAGAATATATATAATACATTTCAAAAAGTAAATATTTTTAATGTATCTATGAATCATATTCTCTTACATGCTTGATGTCCCATGTCATGCACGCTATCGAATATATGGTTCCAACATTATTATTTTCTGTAGTTACATAAGATGGTTATTCTTCAATAAATAAGTATTTTTATTTAAAATTTTAAATTATCATATTTATTAAATTATTCTAATAAAATAAATATTATATTTTAAATCTACATTTCAAAATTAGGTTAGGGTTTAATTTTTTGAATATTCTATAATACATTATTTTTTTCTTAACAGTAAAAATATAGTTCTGTTTTTTTTTCAATATTCTTTATAACATCATAGATATTTATTAATAATGAAAAAAATAATAACTGTATATACAAAAAAAATTAACTTTATTAATAAATTTTGTTTAATCATTTAAAATGACATTCAAAATCCATAAAACAACATTCCAATGAGTAATATGGGAATTAATCTATTAAAAACATTATTTTGTGGAAAAGTAGCTTTTCATGTGATATGTAATATAACAAATTTATTTTTGGTTATCAAAATAAAAACTTTCATAAAAAACATCTTTATTTAAAAAACCATTCTGCTAAAACATGGGTGACCGATGGTAAATTTATTTTCTACAACCTATAATTCGGATATCTATATTTGAAAAGTAATAAACAATTCCTCTCAAATTATTACAAATATCCACCTATCCAAACCAATTCATTCACTCCCAATATATTTAGAACATATCTCTTTATATTTTTTTTAACTAATCCGTTTTTTGAATCCCTCATGCTATCAAGGAATTAGTTGTCTACTTTTATGAAACTATACATATCACATGAGATTATCTTCCTCTAAATTTTTATCTAAGTACTTACTTTATATAATGTCTTATAATATCCCATTTATTATCTTCTTAGACACATATGATCATTACATTGGAATAAAAATGTGACTTATCAATGAGATAAGTCCATTATCTCCCATTAACCATGTTTCATAAACCACTTTGTATACCTGTTATGCCACCAAAATCATTCTTTGATTTTACATGCATCCCTTTTTATATTGTGAATAGGCAGACATATTTTTATTTCATGTTATTCATATATATGTAATTATACTTCATTGATTAGGGACTATAATGTATAAAACCCACATTCCCTTATCATGGGCTGAAAATGATGCAATGTTCAAATATTTAAACAGTTATTTACTCAATGATTTTAAATGAAACCCATTCATTATCCTCTATGGGATATTGATTGAATAATATATTATGATCAAGGGAACACAAATGTATTAATACGTATGAAGGGTGGTCCCTGATACCACTCTAGTGTAATACGAACAAAACTATATCTATAGATGAGATGTTTCACGATACAATGGGGAATAATCACGGTAATATATTTTATGAATCCTTGGTATTAAAACATGGTGATATAATTATGAATATCTAATTTTTATATTATAGAAACATTTACATGTTATGTATCATATACTTATTATTATTCTCTAAGGTTATGTCTCATGTATTATCAATGATGGTCGCTAATGTTTCATTTCCATTATTTATCCCTTACTAGGATTTATGGTCACCCATTTTTATTAATGTATATCCCCATATGATCACATATATATAGGTGAAATGGGATGAATTAATACAAGGGTATTTCAAGTGTATTAACTAAATATAATGTTTATGTTTTAATTGCTTTCTTAATATATCATTTACCTCATTTCAAAGAAACTAATCCTCAATGTTTTTTCAAAGTAATTAATAAAATATTTCATTAAGGAGTTATGTAAAAAATATTGTATGAAAATGAAATGTCAGCATAGTTGGTATCGAAGGAAAATTTTATTTAGTTTTGGAAATTAGGACTAGAAAAAAATTGTAAAAACTATAGGTACAAGTCTAAATATAAGAAAATATCTTAAAATTTTGGTATAGAGTGAGCGGTTTCAAAGAAAAACAATTTTTGATCGGATTCGAAAAGTGGATGTGGATCTAACATATATTTACCAAGAGGTAATACACACATCATGTCTCATTGGGTATTAACATGACCTATAAAAAGTACATGAAAAGAAAATATTTCTTCACACATAGTTTGACATTCCTAGTTGATATTCCATGGTTAATCACATAATATTTCCAAACCATTGTCAAATATATATAAATAAGGTATTTTTTTGAATATCAAAGTATAACATCCTAAAATCTTGTTATTATGAATTTTATGATTAAATTTCCCTTTAAATATATTATCATGAGATGAAACATTATAGAAACTTTCCAATTAAGGTTTTTTTATTTTTCTAAAAATGGTGGGAAATAGTAGTGCCAGTGTGAATAAAGGATAAAACAAATAACGTGATGACGACCATCCTCATATAGATGCATCTGAGATTGAAAAATCCATGATAATTCTGGATCAGTTATCTCAAGTTATGATGAATATACCAAACCATGCTATGTTTCTAGATTAACTAATGAATGAAAAAATAGTTTTTGAATCTATCGTACATCAAAAACCACCAGTTTTTAGTTTATCCTCTAATATACTGATCATAGAAAAATTTATCAAAAAATACATAAAATATATTTTCTAAAATCTATTATTCTGAGAATAAGAATGTTACATTATAAGTTTTCTGGTTTTTGGGGAAGATAAATAGTGGTGGAAAGTTATCATGTATATAATGCTAAAGGATAAATTTTAAGCTATGTTATGGGATGAATTTGAAACGTATTTTTCATTAAGTATTTTTCCTACAAAGTTTTAAAAAAATGGAAAGTGAATTACATAAATTATATCAAATGGATGATGAGTCAGTGGGATGTAATGAGATGAACATTACAAGGCATGAACATTAGAAATAAAATCATTCCTATTTATTTTGATGAGAATATCAATAAATTCCTTGGAGGAATAAGACCTCATCAATTGAAAGATGATACGATATGAGACATTGGGATTTATGGGAGAGTGTGTAGTGTACTCTCAAAGTCAAAATAATGTTTTGAGATACACAGTGGTCTCATAGACAAAATGATAAAAAGGAAATGGAGCTAGATTTCAAAAATTACTTAAAACATACCAGTTTAGGGAAGAAACAATGACTTCTCATCTGCAACATGTGTCAGAAGATACATTTTGAGAATTTCCTACAAGGAAGTGGAAAGTGATACAAGTGAGGAAGAGATGACCATATAGCTCAAAACAAATATGGTGATGTAAAGCATCAACATATAAATGCTAATGAAAATGGGTAGATGGTGAAAGTAAAACATATAGTATAATTCTTTAAGTGTGGGGAACATTAAAAGTTGTCTAACCAATGTCTAAATTAAATTTTAATGGAGATAAATGTCCACAAACCCTAATAGGGTCCAAAGTAGAATGGTTGTTCTTTTATAATCACCGTGGATAATGTTGATGCTCTAAATGATGTTGTGGTAGGTAAAATCATTGTACATTCAATGATATAAATTATATTGTTCGATTCTGATTCTACATGTTATCTTATTTAATTTTTTTTCAATGAACATAAAATTAATCCATAAACTACTATTGGTAGTGTTATCGGTTAATACATCTGGATGACCTATTCAATCATCAAGGATATATAGTGATTCCCTTGTTAACATTAGTGAGTTCAATATTCCTTCAAATTTGGTGGTCATTCAAATGGTGGGATTTGACATAATATTATTGATTGATTGACTATAAAAGTATAATTATAAGATTGATGGTAGAAGTAAGGAAATGTCAGTGGTCATAAAGGGAACACTAATAATTATCATCAAATATGAGAGATCTCAAACCTATTCTTGTCAAGATCCACCAACAATATCCTTATTTATTGAAATTATTGGTGAAGAATGGGAAAGAGTGAAAGTATAATGAAATGATATGTACCCTTTATTCAAAAATATATTGTTGTATTTACTAATGAATTAGACATTTCCCAATAAATAAAATTATATTTTAAAATTGAACTCATACCTTGGTCGAATAAAATATCAAAGACCCCATATAGAATGGAATATGTGGAGTTGGGGAATTAAATAAGAAACATTATGATATTTTTTTGATGGGTTTTTATTTGATCGAGTGTGCCTCCTTAGGGAGAACTGGTTCTATTTGTAATGAATAATGATGGATCAATATTGATAGGCATTGATTATAGAGATCATAATGGTATCACAGTGATGAAAAATATCCATTCTAATGAATGATGATTTTTTAACCAGCTTTATGGGGCCTAATTATTTTATAATACTGACTTTTGGTAATGGTATTGTCAATTGAGGGTGATAAAATAAGATTTATAAAATATTATATTCCAAAAAATATTTGGACAAATTTTTTTATTGTTATGTCCTTTGGCATGACTAATTCCCCTGCTATATATATGGATTTTATGAATAGATTCCTCCAGGACTATCTTGATACATTTTTTATAGTCATTATATATGATAATCTAAAATATACCAAAATTCAAGAGGAAAATGAGGATCATCTAAGGAAACTGTTACAAACACTATGAAAAGTGACGATTTATTTTAAAATTTAGTAAATGTCAGTTCTATTTACAACATCTATCATTATTAGGACAAATTACTAACACTGAAGGAATCTTGGATAATCCAACAAAGAAAATAATTATAGATTAGTGGAATATTTTTACAACAGTGGTTGATATTTGTAGTTTCAATGGCCTAGTAGGATACTATAGAAGGATTGTGAATTTCTTTCATAGATTTCAAATACACTAACAAAGTTAACATGAATGGGAGTTATGATTATCTAGATAAAGGGTTGTAGAGAAGGATTCTAAGAACTGAAGAAGAGGTTGGTTAGTGAAATTTTTATAACTTGACCATCTGATGGGAAAGGATTTACCATTAATAGTGATGAATCTATGAAAGGAATTGGATGAATACTAATGAAAATTGATAAGGGTTTTTCCTATGCATCTCAACATTTTCAGCCTCGTGAATTGAATTATCCTACCAATTATTTTTAGTTAGCTATAGTTATGTTTTCATTAAATATATGTAGACACTATGTTTATTTGGAAATGTGTGATATATACACGAACCAAAATAATATAATGCTTATATTATTAATATCCAAGAATTTTATCAATGGAATTTTCATTCTTAATATATAATTCTGTCATATTTAGTAATATAATATTATATAATGCAAAAAGACAACATGATAAATACTAGTACATTTTATTTTAATATAGAATTTTCACTTAGAGATTAAAAATGGACTAATAATTGAAATAATTTTAATATTATACAGAATAGAAAATAATAAAACAATACTAGGAAACATTTTATATACGTGACACTCTAGAATTTTCAGACTCCTGAACAACACTATAAAAATGAAGTAGACTATTAGTAATGAAATATTCAATTTGAAAATAAAAATATATAACTCTAATATAAAGTAGGTTTTACAGAACAATGAATGAAATATGAGGGATTAATAGAAGGTAGGGATCACATATGACCGTTATAAATCTGAAATTTGAAATTTTTATCTGACCATTAAAATAGTAACATAACAATTACAATATTAATATATAAAATAATAATAGTAATCTAACAGTTTGAATACTATCCTCACCTATGGAATTGTAAAATAATATTCATTTGCCTTCTCAAATGATAATATGACATATTTATATCATGATACAAGAAAATAAATTTTGAGAAATTATAAAATTAGTGTTCATGTTTTTGTAAAACAAATATGTTTTACATTAGTTTTATAACAATATAGTGATTTAAAATGAATTTTTTCAAGAAATAAATTAATAAATATAAATTATTATTTATTATAATTATAATAGGATATTATTGGACCTTAAGTAAATATTTAATAGGATTCAAAATTGATCATAATATAAAATTTCTATTTTTCAAATAAAATTATTTGAAAATTGAATTTCTCATATTTAGAAAATAGTTATCAATTAATGGATTTCATTTTTTTAAAATAAAATTTGAAAAAAATTAGGGATAATGTATGGTTTATTTTTAAAATAGTTATTTTTTGTTTAAAAGTGAATGAAACCAAATATGATACTTAACATTATAAGAAAAATGCATGAATATTTGAGTCATTCATGATGTACGTATCCATTAGTTTGAACTAATATAAACCATTTACTATATATAGTAACAATATTGAATATTATTTGTAGTATTGATTCAAAATAATATACTGATATTTATAATATTAAAAAATACCCATCTCCTCCCATTATAAATACCACCCCTCACAACCCCTTCTCCTCAAAACTTCTAAGCCCTAGTACTATCAAATTCCTAAACAATTATATCCCAAATACTCTCCCCCATTTCTTAGTTCTTCTAGTATCACCAAAATATCATTTCGAGAAGCCTTAAGGGGTATCCTTAGATTATATAACTAAAGGAAGTGGTTAGAATCTCGACTAATCCATTTAAGTTTTGTATTCTATTACCTCCCCCATGTGATCCTTCTCCACATAAACATTGTATCATAGTTATCTAAAATATAAAAATATATTATTATTATGGTGTAATATTCATCTTATTTCCTCCCTTCTTTCACTCTTAAAATGAAAAGGTTATTTAGAATATAGTCCGTTTAACACCTCAATGAAGAGCATACATCATTTTTCATCACCACATTGGTCATAAAATTATAATTATGGATAAATAATATTATAATAATTATTTTTTTAACTTAATTTATGTTCATTAATTAATATATATGAATAATATATTATTAAATATATCTGGTATGTGATGGTCAAAAAACCCACCTAAATGAACTAACCGAAAAAATTAATGTTTTTACAAAATGAATCATCCTAATTTACAAACAAAAAAGAATATTCAGGACCATTACAAATTTTGGAATGAAATTATCATCATTTCAGTTCTCACTATTATTGTAGTAACTTTTGACAATAACACCAATAATTATCAATAAGTGATGTTGCCATGAAATTGTTAAACGAATGTCCTTAGTATAATGAAATTAGTCGTTATATCTCATTAAAATGGTTATAAATAAACATAATAAAACTAAAATAAATCAAATATATATATGTAATTATTTTCACTGTGTAATTAATGAATTTAATATGATTATTTAGGACATTATGTGTAAGTGTATAAAGATTCTAGAACATATGTTAAGGGATCTCTCCGAACCACCATTTTTCATTAGGTTATTAACATTATCACTATAAATCTCATTATATCTCTATTGAATGATAAATAATTATTATAAACTCTGAATATATGTCTCTTAAATATATTCCTATCTTTTTCTCCAATCTTTTGATAGGATGATACATGACTTAAGTTCATTTATATAATTCCCTCTTTGAAATCAAACCAAATTAAAGGGAAATTTTCAATTCATTAATAATTTTATATAATTTTCATTTCAATTATTTACTCCAATTAATTATTTTATTAAATAAAGGAATATTTTTGGTATAACCATTATGGATTACCTGTGTATTTCATAGAAACTTCCATACATACTATTTCTTCAAATGCCTTTAATCTATTCCTTAATACGATGTTTCAAAATATCATTTCTATACCAAATTTTCTACCATTTATAATGATATTTATTTCTGAATGAACACCATATTTAGAGACTCCAGGTTATTTACTCAGATATGAATCTACAAAATATTTAATACCTCATACTCCGTATAATCTATATGAAATATCCTTTTATTATGACATGATGAAAGATTAATTAACACGTTTCATTCCATGGATAATTCTTATGTTTATGCAATATTATTGATTTCCTTTTGTGTAAAATATTACCATATACATGTTATGATAAGTGATCCTAGATTGTTCAACAATTCATTGGGTAATTTGTTTGTCTCATGATACTTAATGTATAGGATTACGGAGTAAACCAACTCCATGATGAGACTTTTCTACCATGTGATGTTGTATTGGCAATTATCCTTGAATTTAGGCATATTTCATGTTATATGTCACTTATAATTTCTTATTTTAACTTGATATTATAATACCATGTTAGTTACTTCATTCTCCAATGTGATTATTCATGAGCCTTCTCTTTTATGATATCAGGTTATGTTTTTTGACTAACATGTCATGCTTTGATATCATGTTTATTCCCTTACATGGCTATATAGATCACCTGATTCCATTATGGAATCCCTAGGTTATAATATATAGTTTTATGAGTTGAATGGTATTTAGTATAAAATTATTTATATATAAATTAATATTTCATTTGTTAATTTCATTTTGATTCATTATGAACCTAGTATCCCAAAGACACTTGACCTAGAGATCTTTGGGTGGTATTTGTTTGATATTAATGTTAAAAATCATGTAATATTATGTGTAAATGAATTGGGATTACATTTTTGGTATTATAGAAAAGTATATATAGTCTTTAGTATTAGGACTAGAATAATTTATTGAGAACAAATGGTTTCTAAGAAAGTATATCCATGTGTGGTTAATACAAAAGGATGTACCTCTAGAATAATTTTACCCAAGGGAAACAACCAAAAAAATATCAAATTGGGTATTATATATATATTCACATATTCTACGACAAATTGGATTTGCTGGACACCTTCTCTGACACTCCCAGGGGAAATGCCATGGAATATTCACAAAATCATTACAAATCATTATAAAGGAAATGAATTGGTTATTAGGTTATGAAAACTATTGATAATCATTACCATGGATAAAATATATTGAAACCTATATAATCATAATTTAGGATTTATATTTCATATATAATATATTCCTTACATGTTCATAGTTTCCCATTTTATATAATATTTGGTTTATCTATTCTCATCTCTAATTGTATATTTGATAAAGAGAGTGAATATAACTAGAAAAAAATAGTTAATGTTTTTATAAATATACATTCATGGTCATAATATGTATGATTTGATATTATTTATATTTACTCATTCATATAATTCATGTTTAGTAGAAATATTCAAACACCGCCTCAAATCACAGGGGTATAACAATACATGAGAACAGAAAATGGAGAAATTATTTTATCCCATGTATAAAATCCCTCCCACATCAATGATTGTAGACTGAACCTCCCTTGGTATCGAATCCTACTTTCTTTAGTAGAGTTTGATGATATATTGGGCATTGATTTTTTATCATTACATAATACCAAAATCAACATTCGGGAGAGGGAAATCAATTTTCACATAATGATTCGTCCATATATTATTTATAACTTAAAGGAGGATGATGAATCTACATTGGAATATGCATCACATGTGTGGAAAATATTTCTTTATATGAAAGAATATATAACATAAAATATTGATAAAAAGGATAGAATCATTCTTATATACATTTCCATAATGGAGAATTTAACATATGTATTCCTTAATTAGGTGGTTGGCCTTCCTTAAAACATAGAGGTTGAGTTCTCAATTGAACTTCTTCTTGAATATCTAAACATATCCAAGACTATGAAAAAAGTGCATCCATTGAGTTTGATTAACTAAAGAATAATTAACTAGATTATTGGTACAATAGTTTAATTCACCTGAGTGCTTTACTATGGGGTGTACTTGTCCTCTACAAAAAGAAGAAGGATGGGACAATGTGCCTATCAATTAATTTTCATGAACTCAGCATAATAAAGATAAAGAAAAAGTATCTCCTAAAATGGATTGATGATTTTTTTTATCAACAAAATGCGCCATAATATTTATCTAAGGTGGTCCTTCAATCAGGATATCAACTATTAAATATCAAGTGGGATGATATTACCAATAATTTTTTTCAAACATAGTATAGACACTATGAGTTCATAGTGACTCCCTTTAGACTCACCAATTCTCCAAAAATATTTATGAACATATTGAATAGAGTATTTATATATTACTTCAATAAATTTTTGGTCGTATTAATAGATGACATTTTGAAATACTCAAAGAGAAAGGGGGGTCATGAGGGGAATTTGAATGTTGTAATAAATACATTGTAAAAAAGAAAAGTTATATAAAAAGTTTAGTAAATGTGAGTTCTAGATGGGGGAAGCATCATCCTTGAGGGTTGTTATTAGTATAATATGTATATCAATGTGTCCTTATAAGAAATAATTAATTGAGGGGTGACCCAGAACAACATATATAACATAGATATATAATTTCCATGTAAAATATACTTACTACTGATGATTTGTGAGAAAATTATCATGATTGTACAACCCTCTATCTATTATGACTTAAATGGAAGTAATGTTTTCTAGAACCCATCAATATGAAAATATATTTATGGAATTAAAATTGAGTCTTATCACAAACCCAATCCTTACACATCCCTAAAGTGGGGAAATTTTTATGGTATATAATGATGCATAAAATAAGGGATTGGGATGTGTAATAATGAAGGATAACAAAGTGATCACCTAAAACTCAAGGGAGTTGAAATTTCACGAGTGGAACTTTGGAATTCTAGATCTAGAGACAGTTTAGTTAATCAATGTATTGAAATTTGGTAACATTATATCTATGGGGAGATGTTTGAAATAAATTTGAATAATAGGATCCTAAAATATATATTAACATAGAAGTAGATTAATATACACTAGTGAAGCTGGTTAGAATAGATCAATTAATAAGTCTCATTAATCCACTAATATCATGGGAAAGGAAATAATTTATAGGATTATTGTAAGTAAAATGGATTCAGTAACCTTCTCAATGATGAGGATTTCAAATAATAAAATCTGGATAGACATGTAGTGGAAGGGGATGGGATTCATAATAGAAGGGACATTATCAGTATTTTTTTGCAAATGATTTATCAACCATCCCTCAAGGTACGATAAAGGTTCATCAAAGATATTATATAAAAATTCAAAACAATGTGATAACTATAATGAAAAGGAAATCATCATAGTTCAATGTTTATTACAAAAGAGATGTAATATTTGGGTCATGAATATGTATACCATCAACTCAATAGATAACGAATGAGTTTTTTGAAACATGCACATTGCACAACATTCTCCATCCACCTAGAGAGCATGAAGATGTATCATGATCTTAGATATAACTATTAGAGGGACAATATGATGAATTTGATTACAGATATACATAAAAATTCCTATTTTGATAGCAGGATCTGTATTAAAAAAAATTTACCAGGGGGATCATGAAACCATTACCCAAACCTTTATGGAAATTCATAAAATCACTATGTAAATTTCCAACAGTATTCAAAAGACATAATGAAGAAATAATTCTATATAGGGTTTTTTGACCGTCTTACAATGACTTCTAATTTATTTCAATTTGATAGGACTTCTAACATGATAAACTTGTGAGGATATACTTCAAAAATGTTCTGAGTCTACCTATAACAACAATATCGATTTTATTTTACCAAGATATAAGATTTACCTCTATGTTCTAGAAAAGTATTAAATGATCTATAAACACTATGGTAAACTTCATTATGAATTGTCACCACCAAAATGATGTCTAATTTTATTGGACTATCCAGACATTGGAATAACTGTTTACAACACTCACGATGGACTTCAATGAATGATGGGAATTTGTATTCCTCTCGTCAAGTGCTTATTCAATAATAGTTTCCACTCGATAATCCAAATGTCTCCATATGAACCCATTTATGGTATGAAATGTAGAACATATAATTTTTGGGATGAATTTTGTGAACAAGAGTTGATGGGAAAAAAATACTAAAGGAAATCATAAACAATTTCCATAACATTGAACAATACATCAGGATTTCTCAACCTTGGATTTTTTTTTCACTAACAATAACTGATGATACATGGATTTTGATGGTAGAGATTAATAATTCCTCCACATATCTCAATGGAAGGGATTAATGATATTTTGTAAGAGGGGAAAACTATGTCCTAGGTACATCAACCTCTTGGAGATTATCAATCTCAACAGAGTGGTGGACTATCGACTAGCACTCCCACTAACCCTTTCAGAAGTACCTGAAATATTCCATGTATCAGTATAAAGGAATTACATATCATATCCCTCACATGTAATGAATTTAAAGGTAGGTAATCATGAAAATTTTCTCTCTAATGAGGTTATGTTGGTGAATATCTTGTATCATAGAGATAAATATCTACACAATTAGAAACCTCATCTAGTCAAAGTATTATCCTGACACCATAAGTACAAGGAGGTGACATGTAAATCATATGAATCCATGAATCATAAGTACCCTCACCAATTTTCAACTTATTATTTTAGAAAAAACTTGAGGGAAAAAGTTTATAAGGGGAATAAATGTAATGACCTATGATTTTATTGATGGAATTTCCCCTCTGAATAAATAATTATTTCATATTTAATAATATTATATTATATAATGCACATAGACTACTTAAAAAAATTTTTTTATTAAAACATAAAAATTTGAAATTATAGAATAAAAATGGAAATTAAAATTGAATGTATTATAATGGGAAAAATATAAAATGGGATAAAAATATTAAGAAAATTTGTATATGCTTGGTCCCCCATGAATAATCACACTAAAAAATAAAATTTTAATATAGAAGAATAAATTTTTCAATAAAACATGATCTTTTAATATAAAAGTATATAACCTTGAGAGAAAATAGTTTTTAATGTATAATGAACGAAATATGATGCATTTATATAAATTAATGATCCCATATGATTGTTATGAATTTGAACATTAAAATAGTAATCTAACTGTTGGAATGGTAACATAACCATTTAAATAGTATTCAGACAGTTTGGAATAATAACATGATCGTTAGAATAGTTTTATCCCTTTTGTAAGTGTAAAATAATATTTAAGTGTATTATATAATGATAATATGACTTTATTATATAATGATAGAAGTAAATAAATGTTTTAATATTTATAAAATGAGTTTTTTATTTTTCTAAAACAATAATGTTTTATCTACATTTATATAACAATATGATGATTTAAAAAAGATTATTTTCATAAAATAAATGAATAAATTTATAGTTAGATTCACTATAATTATAATATAATTGACTTGATCAAACTTTATATACATTTTGGAATCATTTAATTAATGATTATTCATTTTTTATTCAATAATGCATTAGGTATGTGTTTATTGTTGAAGATAATATGTTCACATGATTCAAAAGAAAAATATGTGAAAATTGGCCAAAAGTGAACAATATATGTCATGAATCACATTCATGATGTTTAGTAATCATTCACATCAACCAAAAGTCATGAATAATGACATGAAGAATTTACTAGTCAGGAAAATATTACATGAAGTGAATCCCCAACACATGTCATCTAGGATTCAAAGGCCACTTCCTGCTTAAAGTTTGTGTCATGAGAAGAAGCATGTTTTGAATACCTATTACATGTTGTGAGTGATTCATATATCCAAATCTCAAATACTCAGGCCAAGATTTATACCAGATGAAAAATATGTGTACAAAACCATTGATCGATATTACACAATGTGAGGTGTTTATAGGTCGTGTAATTTCAGAAGTATTTACTTTCTAAAACACACATAAACATGAATAACATTATGGTTTCTAACTATTTCCCCATTTTTTCTCATTTATTCCTTATTTTATCTCCCTGATAAACTCTAAATAATTCCTTTTACTATTTTTATTGAATCTAATCTACATAGATTTCTCTAAACACGTTCTGCATTTCTTTCATTATCATTTATTATTATGACATCGGTCTAACATTATATTTTACATTTGATAGTTGCTTAACCTTATGTTTTTTTATGTTTATTATTTCATGTAAGTGTTTTATTAGTGTTTAACATAATATGATATATAAATGCTTGATTTTTGAACCCACACTTTCAAAAAATATATTTTAGCTATTTTATTAATTCTTCAAGCATGTCTATATTTGTTTCATTGCCCTTTATTATTACTATCATTAGGGTTAAACCGCTTAGTGTAAGAGTGGAGAGTATGGGTGTTCTAAACATAATTAATCTCTAAATTGAAACATTGTAACTGTAATTCTAGTAATCAAGCTATAGAAAAACATTTTAGTCAATTATTTTAGGCAACCCTGACAATGATAATTTAAAATGAAAAACTTGACATGATTAGAGTAGAGTAGGTTATAACCATTAATATGTAACACTTTCTGCCATATAATCTAGTCCTTATGAATCGTGGTTTTAAAATATATCTGGAATAAGGAATAGTTTCCTCTTAGATAGATTCTTTTGGTTTGACCATGACCAACTAGTGTTGTATGCACCGCTTCGTAGCCTAAGTCTGATGATCAATATAAGATAGGATCAATATTATCCTTCTTACTCAAATACCATAAATTTATAATGATCCCAAACTTCTTCCTAAATCCTATACCAAAATAAATATCACTAATAAAATCCCAAACCCTATCTAATTCATGATTACGCATACTCAAATGGTTTGATGTCCTGGTTCCTTTTCTACCAAACTTCCCCCATGGGATTGACCCCGCACTATCAATATAATATGTCATTTTATTAAGTGTATTTTTGGATATAAAGGCATTCTAATCGAAATAGAACCTACAAAATTTAAATCATGCATGCAAGCATATAATATTTTGAAACCATTATTGGAGAACTTAGTTAATATGTTTAGTCATAGAAACCTTCAGCACAAACCATAGATTACCTCACCCTTCCCCATTCTCATTTCATTCTTTTATTTTTGTTGGATTTTAGTGTTTCCTATTTATTTCTAGCCTAGTTCATGAATCACCCCCACCCCCAACTGATTCAAGAAACCTCAATTCCAAGGAATCTCTTAACATTGTGTTTGAAATTGAAATGTACCTTTCTGAACGCCTCCGTTTAAGAATGGAATACCGTACCAGAACTATATGTCCCAACCAACCTAACATGTAATTTATTCCACTTGGTACTCAAGGAGATCAACTAATGATCCAGATAGAGTGCACCATTATGTATTATATCTTTCCTTCAATCAATGGTGTTGCACCTAGTGTTATTCTCCCTCTTATATAGGCACATATGTTTAATATCAACCCAAGACTCATCATTATGATCCAAAACGTGGGTCAATTCAGTAGATATCAGAGCGAGGATCCTCACAAGAACATCTACAAATTCTTAGAAGTTTGTAATACATTTTATAACTAGGGAGTATCCTTTTATGAAAACCAATTGCATGTATTCCCATTATAATTTTAAGATAGAGCTATGTATTGGCTAAAAATTAACGTTCACGAGTTGATAATGTCTCGCATGAATTAGCCAATAAATTTCTGGATAAATACATTCCACCAATTAAAACTATAAAAACGTCAAAATGACATCAAAAGTAATTCATAAATAGATGGATAATTGTCATTGGTGGTTTGGGATCGTTTTAAAGAATGTACTAGAAAATGACCATATCACGGACTTGATTTATGGCTCCAAATTTAGACCGTCTATCGAGGTCTTCAACCCACCACTCATAAAGTAGCATATTTTGTTTCTGATGGAGGACTAAAGATGAAAAAACATGAAGTAGTATGAGTACTTCTAGACGAGGTCTCTCATAATTTTAGTATATTAAAGAGAGATTGTAGAATGCCACGGTGTGAAATCCACTAGGTTTATGAAAATGCCTATCTAGATACACAACTAGATGACCTGACTAAGAAGCTAGAATAATTTTAGCTACCTACTACACCACCTACCTCTCCTACCCCTATAATGGAGATTCAATCCCGTGAAATGTTCACTGGACTACACATATATCTAGACTGTAGGAAATGGGCCAATGAATAACAAATCCATAATTTTAATCACATTAATTACAATTAGAAATATCATCAATTCCAGCAACCACAACCATATTATCAACATTGGATAGATCAATATCCATAGAAAAAAATAAAGGGTAAAACCATCATAGAAGTGGTCAATAACAACTTAGAATCCAAGGAACACTTTGATTTCCACCTATGAATCTTTCTCCTAGGCCACCACAAAATTTACCCCAAAATATTTTATTCCTAGAGGCCAAAAAAACATCAAACATCTCTGTAAAGACCACCAAGATTGGACACAATTTGTTAATCAAATTTATATTATCTTCTCGCAGCATTTGTTCGGAAGAGAGATCAATGTATGACCAACCAAGAATAATAAATGAAAAAACAAAGGGATGACCTCTAAAATATTTAACATAAAATGAGTCAAATTTCAAAGACCCTGTCTAATAGATTTCTAGGTACACTGCATGGAAATACCATGACATACCCAAAGGAAGATGAAAAAACAATGCTACTGAGGAGCAGAAAAGTGATGTATTTTCAGAAACCATGTGAAGGAGATGTGAAACGGTCTAATGAAACGAAAAAAACAGCAAAAATAATTTTAGTCGATGGAAATGAAATATATAATAAAACTCATTAATAGATACCCCATGAATTACAACCTCTTATAAAGGCTCTGATAATGAGTGGGTGAGTCTGCTACAAGTAGTCCCAAATAAAAAAGACCTTGCAGTTGTAAATAATGATAAAGATGAATTGATCTCGATACTCACCATCATTAGATGGAGAGCATAGGCTATATAAATATAAATAAAAAACCCAAAAGACAATTCCCATTGAATTTCATATATCAAATGTTGGAATGACCTGTAGGGCATGGATTCTACTATTTCTTAGACAGATTTTCAATATATAATCATATTATAGTTGACCTAGATGGTTACTCCAAAACAACATTCACATGTTCATTATATACCCTCTCCTACGGATACATGTTGTTCATTATGTTTAATACACCTGAATCCTTTTAAAGGTATATTAAATATATGTTCCATGATGTGGAAGATGTATTCTTGGAAATTATTATTGAGGAATTTATATTTTATGGAAGATACTAGGGTGGACACTTAATAAATTGTGAACTAGTTATCTAATACTATGAATAGAAATTTTTAGTTTTAAACTGGGAAAAATTCCACATTATGTTTCAAGGCTTCAAAGTCCCCAGACACAAAATCTACAAGAATAGAATGGATGTATATATAGTAAAAATCAAGGTGATTTATGATTTACCTAACCCCTCAACTGGTAGGGGAATACAGATCTTTTTTGGATTTTAAGGATTCTACCATCACTTTCTGAATGATTTTTTGAAATTTTCCCACCCTCTCACCCCAAAAATTAGTAAAGAATCCCCCTTTTATTTCATTGAAGTGTGTTTATGGGCATTAAATATTTTAATGAAAATCCAAGTGGATGATCCTATTAGCATTCAACTAAACTGGATAAAATATTTCAAGTTAATGTGTGACACTAGTGAATCCATTATAGGTTCTATCTTAAGGAAATGGGTAAACTATATTTTCATTCCCATCTATTATTCCAGTCACACATTGGATGATGGTCAGGTAAACTACACAACCACCGAAAAATAACATTATGAATTTATCTTTAATTTCAAAAAAAAAACACTCTTATATATTTTTGTCAATGGTGATCATGTATGCTGATCATTCTACCCATAAATAAATAATGATTAAAAAGTATGTCCAACCATGAATAATGAGACGTATCCTATTCCTAGAAGACTTGTACATCATTATAAAATAAACCAAAGGGATAGAGAATGGTTTCACTGATCATATTTATAGACTCCCACATCTCCTCATTAATGAAGATGATAATTTTTACATCAATGTTGACATCCCTGGTGAACACATTTCATCCTAAAAATGAATGCATTCCCACAATTATCTAACAATTCAAACTATATCTCCATGAGAACCCTTTGCCCAGATCTACCATAACAGTAAAGGATTAGATTTTGTAGTCAATACATCACATTACTAATGGGATGAGCTACAACTTTTCAAGCATTGTGATGATGGATTAATGTGATGATGCATCCCAGAAGATGATATCCAACGAGTGTCTGACATTTTTAACATATAACCAATTGAATAGAATCATGAAACAGTAAGAAAATTAGAAAAAATCCTAAAAAGTGGACTCTTTTGGCCCAAATTTCACCAAGATGTATGAAATTATTGTCAGAGCTGTCCTTAGTACAAGAAACTAAAACCATTCTTAAAAGAAAGGAAACTACCCAAACTCCGATCATAGAAGTCTAAATATTTGATGTGTAGGTAAAAAATTTCATTGGACTATTCCATAATTTATATGGGAAGTTTTATATCATTGTTGGTATTGAATATGTCCTGAAATGGGTATAAGTTGAAGTTACCACTCATGACACTACAAAAGTAGTCAGTAAATAAATAAAGAATTTTTTTTCAAATTATGATTTCCCCAACTACTCATTAGTTATCAGGGAACTAATTTTACCAACAATGATCTTAAAGGACTCATGGGGATATATGAATCCCAATATAATATATGAACTCCCTAACTCCCAGAAACAAGTGGTCAAGTTGATTTATGAAATATGTAAATAAAACTAATAATTGAAATGGTAATAAATCCAAATCAAAAGGATTGGAGACTCATAAAAGTTGATCTACTCTGGGGACACCGAACTGTGTATAAAACACCCATCAAGACCACCCCATTCCAATTGGCGGTTGTAAAGACATTCCATTTTCCCATAGAAATAGAGCATCGCTCATACTGAGAAATCATGAAGTTGAATCCAGATTATCAAAAAGATGGGGAAGTTAGGATGCAGTAGTTGGATGAATTTTAAAGAGATAATAAAAGATTTATATGAAATTCCAATATTTTATAAATATAAAATAAATAAATTCAATGATAAACACATCACACACTGAATTTATTTAATAGGGAATAAGTTCTTTTTATTAAAATCCCAATTAAAATTGTTCCCTAGTAAACGGAAACCAATATGGTCAAGATCCTTCATGGTTATACAAGTATTACACAAATGAACCTTAAAAATTAAAAAAATGTGGAGAACCCCCATTCAAATTCATTGGTTATTTATCGAAGATATATCATGAACCATTTTTTAGGGGTGTGTCATCAGTTTGAAATTCATATAAGCACCAATGAGTCAAGCTCTCAACGTTAAATGAAACACTAACTGCGAGAAAACCAAGAAAATGTCACTATATTCCATAATTTTATAGAATAGGGTTTAGATTATCTTGGGATGTTCTAATAGAAAATGGCCACAACATTGTTCACAAAAATGAAAAAATTACAAATTACATAGCATGTATTTGATTACACGATATATATGATTCACAAACTAACAAATATTAAATTCACAAATTACATGTCTTTTACTCAAATACACATTGTCTTGTTTCACAACTTATTTATTCCATGAAACTATGGTTCACAATGCTCAATCCCTCACCTCTCCCTATCCTACTGCTCACACCCATCCACAGCACACCCTTCGGTCGTGCCTCTCCCCACCTCCCCCTCATCACATCCACCCCCTTCCTCTATCTTGAATCCATCCCCTCCTCTTCTTCCTCCATTCCTATTCATTGCGCTTGAAATGGAACACATAAAGATGATGTACACTACTCATACAAATCCCATTCTTGAGCACGATGATCCACCTCTTATTGATCTCCAAAGGGGTTTTGTTCCTCCATCACCCCCTGCATCCTCCTTCTACACCTCCACATTGGCCATCATGACACCGTCAACAACAAGGACTGCTACTTGACGTCCGGCTGTATAGAAGACATTATTCACCTGCAACTTCACCCCATACATCATTTTATCAACCCAATGGACCATGTCAAGACAATATATTTTCATCAAAGAAACAAAACATTGGATTTGGCTGTCCTCACATTCCTTTATATTATCCATGAGGTTATCTACATTTATGATCGTCTGCACATCTCTCCCATAATCAATGTTCTATACGAGACCGATAGAGGACAATTACTTGAGTTCATGGCCACTTTTGAGGTGGTCATAGACAACATCCACCACTGGTCCATTGAAAGATCACATGATCTATAATTTTTAGAGTTTGAAATCATGCTTGGTATTTGTTTTTCAGACATTTCCACTTCATATGTATTATTGAATTTGTACGTTGATACTTGCAATTAGGATAAAAAAACTCTAGAGGGTGATTGTTCTTGACACTTAGAGTGATCATGATCCTTAGATTACCTAATCCACACATCTAAAAGGTACAAAACTCCAAGTTCATCATTGAAAATTGACTCCTTCTTGGTTTTCTCATGTAGAGTATCAAGTTAGTGTCATCCAATTAGAAACCTTCATCATTTCGGTTGTCATGGGTGGATCTATAATAAACTTGGAATCATAGTTAGCATTCTAATTTAGGGTACATGAAAAACAGAAATGAGGTAAGAAGATTGTTGGGTCATTCATTACACATTTATCTTGTCATCTTGGAATATTCTATGCCTCTCTTACCCTCATAACCCTCATCTGGATGGAGTTGATCAAATTCTTCCTGATTCACAAGATGAAACTGTAGATGAAGGACTACTACATCTATCATTGGGCACCAAGATGCTTTGACGTTACGGATGAGGCACCTGAAGATCATGATACTAACCCAACACCTTCTCCTGCAATATTTGATCCCACCCCTACTACTATTTCCAATTTAGCCCATCCCTAAACTATGAAAATTCCATCTCCTATGTGTGACACATCTCAAACCCACACTACTACCCCATCCACAACCACCATACCCACCACACCCATCCCTACATTCCTTTTTTCCATATCACTAGTATATTTTGTTGAATCTTATATAGATATGTCTTCACCTAGTAATCTCGTTAATACCCCACCATCATTTACAACCCCTCCATCCCCATCATCCCCTGTGGCTGCTCAGCCTCTGCCTCCAGTATGTCCTTCATCCTCCACTATTTCCTCACCCACCACGAGCTCTATCGACCTACCACTTGAGATAATCAAAATTTATATCCAGTAGGAGTTTATTGAAGAGTGCCCCTGAAGAGGAAAGATAACTTCTCCTCCATCTTCTTCGGCGGTACCTTTTATCAATCTAGACACTAGATCAATGACCAAACTCGCGATTGGGACCTCAACACCTCCAACCACTGAGATAGCTTCATTCACTATGGAACCACCTCCAATAGTTTATCCCCCACCCCTTCCTCCATTTATGATATTGATCAAGTGGGATGGATGTAGGAATCCTATGTTTGGGAGAGGAATTTATATGATCATCTCAACAATCTTGATTACTCGTATTATATCCATCTTCCCTCCCCTATTTTTCTACTATGTCTGGGTGATCCTATTTTTTTACTACCTATATTCCATCTCACTAATGTATCATTAAACTTATTATATACATGGGAATTACTTTATCCTCACTCTTTTTTGAATTATTTTTCATTTTATTAACCTATTATATTATCCATTTCTAGATTTTTTTCCTCTTATATGGTCATTGATGCACCTATTCCATCCCTGATGACTCAACATCTAGATAATATCGAGTACCAGCTAGAGGATATTTCATTATAGATCCATGCCCGATAGTGGTAATAGCCTTGATGAGCATAGATGGCATTCCATCCAATACATATACATTATCAGCATGCTCCAGATATGGTTAATCCCACCAACCATCCACAAGAGCTCGATAGAATAGCCACCGTACATGATTAATTATTTTTTAATCAGTCTGGATGATTATTAATTTTTTAGAGCTTTATGGGAGGAAACCCACACTTCATTTAATTATTATCTTGTACATAAGATTTTATGTTTTTCTTATGGTAGCCTTATTTTTTATGATATATCACTTTGAACTAATTTTACTCACATACCTTCATATATAAAAAATGGCCATAATTTCTATTCATTGTGTGAGCCTTCCCATATTAGTGATTTCTATATATTTAAACACTATAGAATTATGATATATCTAGTGCCAGATTTTTCATTCTAACACATTATAGAGGTATCCAAATTTGAAATCTATATTCACCTAGTTTCGCCATATCATGAAAATCATTAGAGGGATCCCTTCATTCCCCAACATTTATTTCCAATTTTTCATTTCAATTTTCAATATACAATGTCTATTATATCCCTCGCATGGTACATTCCAAGATAGTGTAGACACTGTCTCATTTTAGGTGTGGGGGATTCATTATTCTGGTTCACTATCGATAGACATGGATTTTTGGTTGTTTTCATTTATCTGGGGGACATTTTTTATTATAATCATTCTATAAACCAAAAAAAATAATTGCACCCATTCAAATAAAAGATAATGTTATAGTAGAAATTATTTAAATCCATTTCTGTCTCCTATTTATATTGATAGAATGATTGATGGGTTTATTACATTAATTCAAATTTAGAATTTTTTAAATTGGGCTTGATTGAATTATTACTTAATTTTATACCTTTAGAGAATTCTAGTTTTTCATGTATACTCCCATTCCAAAGGGTCTTCTGAGCCTACAATTTCAATTTCTTTTATGAGAATATTTATTTAGTGAGACCTAGGACATGTAATCCTATCATAACATGCATCTTATTGAGGTAATATTTGTTGTGAAACTTTTCATGATACCCAACATAAATTTTTTCATTTAGTTGGCCCGTAGTTTCCATGAATGACTTATTTAGGATTAAAGTATTCCATGATGGTTATCATTTCTAATTTACTCTTGGTTTTAAGCATGATTATAATTTGAATAGGTGTGGGGGAATTTTCAACTGATGGACATGAGTTATTTTGATTGATATGATGTATTATAGTACTTAACCGGACATATTTTTTATTCTCTATGGAAAATTGTGGAATTTTACACATACCTCCTTCTTTATAAAAAACAAAAATAAAAAAAATAGAAAATGATTTTTGGTTATGTATTAGAATGGTCAAAACTCAGCATTTATATACTGATTAATCCACTAAAGAATAATATTGTGTAAGTACATAGATGTGAGTTCTATCCTAAATATGACATTCAAAAAATAAATAAATAAGAAAAAGAAAAAAAAGGAATATGGCACATTTTTTATACATACTTAATACAATCATGGATCAAGTTTTAGATTCTTCGAGCATAGATACTATTTGATCTTGGAGGAGACACAACACTGTAATTTTCCCCCTTATAATCTATTTAAAAATTATATAATTCCTTCTTTTTTAGTATATTTTCCAATTTTTCCCCACCCCCTCACCCTTGAGGTCCCTTTCACCATTTTGCTGAATCCCTGATGATTAATTTTATATTTTTCATTACGAAGTAAAGATGATTGAACCCATGAAATAATATGGTTAAGATTATATATTCATGTTATGATCATATTTACAACTAAATTTTACCATGAGTGATGAGATAAATTTCATTATGATGTAAATTGGAAAATGGGTATATAATTTATGAAAAAGTTTTAAATTGTAATCAAAAGAATCTGAATCCGATTAATGAATTAAACTATAAGGCAAGGCTGATTTTCTCTATAGGATTAATTTTAGAGGACTAATGTATTCTTCTTATAATTAGTATTTTTTCTATTTGTAATAAATAATTATTGTTTTAAAAATTATTTCTTTTGAAATACCTATTGATATGATTTTATATTGAGGAAAAAAATTGTTCAAGTATAAAGTAATTTGATAACATGAATTTACATATAAATTTTGGATCCATTTAATTAATTATTATTCATGTTATATCCAATAATGTAACAAGAATATTTTGATTATTATATAGAATAATATCCTAATATCTTACAGTAAAATCTATGAAAACTATCCATAAGTGAACATTACACATTGTGAATCACATACGTGACATGTAGTAATCCTTCAAAGTCTGTCAAAAGTCATGCATCATGTTGTGAAGAATTTACAATCCATAAAAAGTCTACATAACATGAATCCCCAATACACATCAAGTGATATTAAAAAGATTCTTTACACATAAAGTTCATGTCGTGATAAGAATAATGTCGTCAATACGAGTCACATATTGTGGGATGAGTCAAATCTACAAATCTCAAAAATTCAGGTAGATATTCATACCATATCCAATATACATAGTTACAACCACACATCAATATAACACAACATGAGAATTATAAATATTTCATCATTTACCAACTATTTACTTTCCAGAGTACGTTCAAAAGAACACAACATTACTTTTACTAAATTTTCTCTCATAATTTCTTTCTTATTGGCTTATTTTATCTCCGTACTCAACTCCAAATAATTTCATTTACTTTATTGGTTGAATCTAAGAATTTTTTGTTTTTCTAAGATCATCCTACATTTCTTTTATTTTAGTTTACCACTCTGATCCCCATCCACCATTGTTGTTTCCATTCGACAACATCTTGAACACAAAATCTTGATATTTTTTTATTTAGATCATGTTTTTCATTGGTTGTTTTTTTATATTATTTGGAACTACTAGATTATTGAACCCTTTTTTTAAAACTATCGTATTTCAATTATTTCATTAATCTAACAATATTTTCTATATTTTTTTATTTAACTATTATTATTAACATCATGAAAAGCAATACCCTTTAGGGTAAGGGTTGAGTTTCGGTGTGTTTTAAACTTAATGTATCTCTATATCATAACTTGGTAACCATATGGCTAGTAATCTGGTTACATTACAATTTTTTATTCAATTATTTTAGGCTACCCTTACCATGGTATGTTTAAATGAACAAACCTAAATAGATTAAACTATAGTAGGTTATGACCATTAACTTATGCCACATTCTTCTATAGAGGCTAGGATTACTGCATCTAGTTTTTTAGCTATATCTGGAACAAGTAATGATTTATTTTTATATAGATCTTATTTTTTACCATGACCAACTATTGTTCTATGCCCCACCTCACACCCTAAATGTTAGGATCATTTTGAGTTATGAGTGAGATTTTCCTTTTTCAAAAACCCAAAAACTAGTCCCATATCCATGTATTCATACTAATTTTAAACCCAAACTCAATTTATTTAATCAAACCCCAAACCCAAACAAAATTTTGAGGACTCTTACACAAAGGGTTCGAAGTCCTGGTTCACTACCTGCCAAACATTCCCCATGGGATTGAACCTACACTATTACTATACTACACCATTAAAGCAAGTATAATTTGTGATAAAAACAGTTTAAAATATAACCACATCCCATGAAAATTAAATTACATGTGTGGAAATGTCAATAATTTAATAATACCATATGTAATATTTTAAAGGGATAAAAAATTGATTATAATACTTAAATTTTAATTTTTTTTCTAATAAAATTTTATTTTATTTAAAAATTAAGTTCCTTATATAAAGATAAAAATTTATATAAAATGGATATAATTTTTTGAATTTATAAATCAAAATATTTTTGTGGTGGTCTTTTGGTATTTTTTCGAAATAGTTGATTTTTTGAATGATGAAATAAAAAATATAATACATTATTAGACAAATAGTTAAATGTTTGAGTCATACATGATGTGAAAAAACATTCGTTCTGACCAACATGAAAAATTTACATTAAATATCCATAAAAATAAATACTCTTCATTTTCTTGATCCAAAATATTATACACATGATTGTAAAATTCCAAACACCCCTTTCTTCCCCTTTTAAATATCACCCCACAAAACCCCATTAATTATAAGTTTTAAGGCTTCAGTATTTTGAAATTTATTCCAAATATACTTACATATCATCTCCCCCTCATCCTAGTTCATATGGTCTCATCAAAATACCATTTCAAGAAGCTTCATGATGTATCCTAAGAGGACGCAACCAAAGTTAGGGATACAAATCTCGACTAACCCATTTCAATTTTCTTCTAATTCTACCACCCCATATGATCCTCATCCCACTAAACATAGTAACACGATTATCCTAAGTATTATTACATTTTATTATTATGGTACAATTCCTATCTTATATAAAACCTCCATTCATTCTTAAAATGAAAACAATGTTAATAATATGATTGGTTCAACTCCTCCATGAACAACATACTTCATTTTCCATTACCACCATAAATGATAATAATGAAAAAACATTTATGGTAAAATATTATGATAATAAGTATATTATAACTTATTTTATGTTCCAAAATTAATATATAATAATAATATTAAATAATGAAAAACAAGATTATGATGGATGGTAAATCCACTTTAACGACCTAGTCGAATAATGTTAATTTTTTTACTAAATTAATAGTCCCTAAATAAAAAAAGGATATTTGTGACCATTATTTTTTTCTAAGGATATGAATATCATTTCATTTATATTCTATAGTTTGAGTCCCATTTTACAATAACATTAATAATTATACACATGTGATCTTACCCTAAAATCATGAAACAAATGCCCATAGAATAATCAAATTTGACTTTATATCTAATTAAAATTGTTGTAAATGAACATAAAAAATATTAACAAAATATAGTTTTAAAAATTCTAAATTAATAAATTAGTGAACTTAATTTGAATATTTAGGACATTAATTTCAAGTATAGAATGATTCTGAAACATAAGGTATGGGATTTCTCTAACCTAACCTTTTTTACTTGGGTTATGACATTTCTATCTCTAAATCATGTTATATATCTATTTAATGTTATTTTATTCTTAATAATTATGTATCTATGTATATTACATATATAACTAGCTTATTCTTCATTCTTTTTATGGGGTAATACATGACTTAATATTATTTATCCCATGACTTATCTAAAATCAAAAATGATTAAGGGGAAGTTATTTCTCCCTCAATCATTTATGTCAGACCTTTTAAAATAATTTATTCACATTAATTATTTCATTGAAAAATGAAAAAATTTAGGTATAACTATTGTGTTTTACCTTTTATTTTCATATAAAATTCCATACATACTCTTTTTCAAAAAGTCCTTAACAGATTCTTTAAAATAGTGTTTTAAATGTTCATTTCTATAAAAAATTATCTACCCTTTCTCATGATGTTTTTTCTAAACAAACACCATATTTTTTGACCTATGGTTATGTACTCAGATATGAATTTCCAAAATATTTAATTCCTTAATATATATATAATCATTATGAAATCCACTTTGATTATATATAAGGAATGATTATACAACCCATATTTTTCAAAGGGTGATTCTTATGATTATGCCTTATGACCGATTTCATTTTATGGAACACATATGAATGTAAATATTATTATGGGTTCACCTATATAGTTATCCAATGAATTGGGAAATGTTTTTTTACATGATATGATATTTATGGGATTAGGGAGTAAACCTAATCCAGGATGATACTTTATCTACCATGTGATCTTATCTTGGTAGTTATCCTTGTTTTATTCGTATGGCCTGTTATATTTTGCATTAAATTTCCTATATTCCCATTATCTCATGATACCATGTTCATTATGATATGCTCCAACATTATTTTTTATATTAATTATCCTTTATGATTTAATGTTTTGTTGTTTTACTCACATGTTAAGATTCATTATCATGTTTATCCCATTTTTGGGATTTATATATCACCCCTTTCTTTTATTTAATCCCCAAGTCACCCTTTGTAGTTTATTGATATCATATGGATTTAAAAGATCATTATTGAGATCAAAATAAATATATTATTTCTAAGTTTATTACGGATGTATTATGAACCTAGTCTTCCAAATGTATGAGGGATCATGATCATTCGGTTGTACTTATTGGATATTTTTGTGAAAAACGATGTTATAATGTGTGTAAATGGATTCAGTTTCTATAATATTCACAAAAAATGAACTGAAAATGAGAAATATTGTATGGCCCAAAAGCACCCTAAGAGGGGAGGGGTGAGTCAATTTGTCAACTTTTTCATTCAAAGCAAAAAATCTTGTTCTCATGTTAGTAGGAAATTATTAAACCTTTCTGTTGGAATATGTCATTAATAAATCATTCCCATGAAAGTAGAAAACATAGTTGTTTTACATGGTTCACTAATAAGGGCTAGTCCAAGGAGAATACACCGAAAATGTGTAAGTCATACCTAAAAAAAATAATCTTCACTAGTTATGGAATACCTGAGTTCATACATAGACAATTTGTTCCCAACTTAGCACAAGACTCTTCATGAACCATATATCTTAGTTGATGCAATATTAAATACATATTAATTATATAATGATATTCAAGACTGCCTTTTGTGAAGATCACTACCTTCGCGAAGCATCTTGCCTTCGCAGAACAAATATACTTTGCGAAGTTGACTCATTCAACGTGAAATACCATATCATCACGAAGCACACTTTTCCCGTAAGAATTGGTATCACTCATTACATAAATAGTCTTTTCATGATTATCATTCATTAATAGATATTCATATTCATGGAGATCCCCTAGAATTATCAAATTATGGTGATTTTAGATTTTCCTTTAATAATTTCCTGAAAAATGGTGGGGGGTAGCCTTAAATTTATAGACTCATATATTCGTGATGCTCCACCACCCCAAAATATATTTTTCAAATATTTCTAAACAACCTTCACGTTACTCCATCGGTAAAAATTATCTATTGAAATTTAACATTTTCTTAAATCATTATGACAAACAGCCATGTGCTCATGAATCTATAATTCTCATAATTGCTGAGATCGTTGTCACTATTTTCAATGCTCCAATTATTAATCATTATATATTCTCACTACTATCTCCTAGATCACTGTCAACATTCATTGATCCTTTATGAATCACAATTCGTGAATCCCATATTCATGAAGATCAATCCTTTTCCATATTTTCATAAGGCCTTTAAGAAAATACACTTTTCATGATGCTAACTGAACTTCTTTATTTTGGACCCAATAAATTAGAAAAAAGGGAAACGATTCCACCTTCAATTCTATTGTCATCTTAAACTATAACATCCCTTTCGGTGAAAAATATTCAATCATATATTTGATGATTGAAAGTAATCACTATACACACTACATTTCTAGTAAAGAACAACCCTGGTTCCAATAGAAATGAGATATTTTTATCTTCATAGGGACTACAATTATTCTATTCATTATCACCATTGATAATCAAACAAATAATACAAAAATTTGAGCATGAAGGACCCTAGTTTTCTTGAAATTATGAGTATTGTAGGGGATACATTGATAAAAAACATGGTAAAGATGGACAAGGAATTCAGAAGTGAAGGAACATTGTCAATCCCATCCCAAATGATTTCACAACCATCATTACAGTAAAATATCAAGAAATCACAAAGAGAAAATCCTATGATTCAAAATAGTTTAGAATAAATAAAAAATGGATAGTTTCCTAAGTTTAATTTTTATCAAGATGGAAAACTTCAAATTGATACAAGGTTATATAACAAATTTTTTACAAATTTTAATAAATATGTGATGGATGAAGCTCATAGATATGCATTCTGTATACATCCTGGAAGCACCAAAATGTTTTGAGATCTTTAAGATCATTATTGGTAGGATAAAATGAAAATAAATATTGCCTATTATACAAATTGAGGTTTTTTATGTTCAAAAGTGAATTTGGAGTGAAAAAATACCCAAAGTAGTTTTGCAACCACTAGAAATACTAGTATGGAATTGGGGCTATATCGCAATGGACATTATTACTAACCTATAAAATAAATAAAATGGAAAAAAAATTCAATATTGGATAATCATTCATAAATTAAAAAACTATTCCTATTTTATCACTATATAAGAGGATTTATTCCATGATAACCTAGGTTATCAATAATGTGAAAATGCCCTGAAACTTTATGTGAAACCACTATTAATTATTTCTGAATGACATCTATGTTTTTACTTCTACATTCTATAGGGTTATTTAAGAATACTGATGTAAACCATAGTATATCCTATCTTCCTCAAACTAATGGTATGTCAAAGAATAATATTAAAACATTAGATAAATTTTTAATGGTTATCTGACTTGATTTTTAATGTAATTAAGATCCAAATATTCTAATTATCGCATTCTCATATAAAAACTGGGTTTACTTGTTTATTCAATTAGATATTTTAGAAGATCTCTATTATAAGACATGTAGAACTCCGATATTCTAGGATGATGTTGGAAAACAAAAGATATTGGGAAAAGACATTATGAAAACACCATGGAGAAGATACAAGTGATCCAAAAACATTTCAAGGTTAATAGTGTCGATAAAAGAGTTAATCTAACAATAGAATGACGTATAATTTAATGCTAGGGGTCATGAATTCCTCAAAATATCACCATGGAAAAGTGTGATGAGATTTTGAAATAATGGGAAACTGGGTCCCAGGTATATAAGAACATTTGGAATTATGAATCTTGTTATACCTATTTAATATTTGTTAACATTACCTAAAAATATTTCCAATGTCCATGAAATATTCCATGTATCCTTATTAATAAATTACATCTCTAACCCAACACATATACATTACACAAATGGTGTGGAATTGGAACCTTATTAATCATATGATGAAGAACCGATCCATATTCTTGATAAAAATAAATTGGTTTTGAGGAATGAGATAACTCATCTTTTGAATGAATTTTGGATAAATCAAATGTACAAACAAGCAACATGTGAGCCTAAAAAAGTGATAAAAGAGAAATAACCCGCCTTTTGTTAGAAATGACACAAATTTTGAAGATGAAATTTTAGGGGGGGTGTAATGACCAAAAATTTCTTTCTTTTATTATTAACAGAGATAATGTTTTAAACTGACTATTTTATTATGAATCCCATAGATAGACTTTTATTTACAAACAGTAACAGTCATTAAATAATATTGACTATAATAGTTAAAAATAATATATAGTGATAAAAAGGAACAATGGACACACTAATGTAAACTCCACAAGATCTAATTATCCAATAATGATCATTCTAGATATAAAAATATTAAAAAGTTATTGAAGAGTTCGGAATATGATATAAATTATCAAGGGATATTTAAAACCTTTTTAAGAAACATAGTGAAAGATGGCGTATGAGAATGGTGGTGTATATATAGGGTATAAAGGGGAATTTTACCATTAGGATCTGACCATTACCTTAACATTGGTGAATATGAATGGTAGAAATTATGGACATTGGTAATACTTTTACCATTATAATTACTATATTTAAAGAATAATGACAGTTGTAAATTGTTCCATAAGGGAAAAACAATGGCCTCAACATGTAGTATTATGCCTTTTGAATCCCAATTTATCAAGACATTAGAGGGAGGTAGCATTAATGGGTTTCACCCTTAAAAAATCCCAAGAAGAGCTTCAACAAATAAAGATCGACTGTAATTGACTATGAGAGAAATTAATGTTAGGGGAGATCTGAACTAGATCAAATTTTAGCTGAGTCATCCAATTAATGTACCACTGTGGAATGCTTTACCCTTAGGAAATATAACAGCACAATAAAGGGTTGTGTGTCTAGATCATAGTATTAGAAATGTAATATTTTTTTCATATAAATTAAATACATTTCTCTTCAATTCCATTTTTATTATTAATTTATATAAAATAATAGACATAAATATAAGATGAATCTGTTAAATTAACTATTTGATATAAAGACAACATAATTGTATTTTAACAAATATATAATCTAATTAATATTTAGAAAATTTATTTTGATTAAATAGTAATATAAAACACTATATTTTAAAACATATGTGATAATAAAATTTTATAATGTCATACATAGTTTTTATCACGGCTAGAAAGTTGATTATGTCATAAAAATTTTTATATTTGAATAGATAATTTTTTATATGTTTAATGTTTATAATTAATATATTTATGAAATTATTTTTTAAAAAATAAAATACTATATTTGAAATAGGCACATAAAAATTACATTTGTGTGAAATTTTGAGAATTTTAAAATGTATTTTATTTTTAGTGAATAGTAACAATATAGTTTTATTGTTTCAGTATATTTTATGAAATCATAAAAACATAACAATAGTTTTATAATTAAAATAAATGAATCCATGAAAAGTAATAATTTATTTTAATCATATAATTTTTTAATGACTTTTAATTACTTCCCAAACCTCTAAACAATATTCCATAATTTAAAGTAGAAATTGTGGTTTTAAAACATTATTTTGGGGAAAACATTTTTCCCATGAAAAAAGTAATTGAAAAATAAAAATTGTTTTTGAAAATAAAAAAAACATCAAAAAACACATTCTTTTTTACATAAATCATGATCTAAAACATGGGTGGTCCATTAAAAATTTACTTTCTGATACCAATAATTCCAAGGGCTATATATGAAAATGAATAAATAAATTTCCTCACATTTATTTAAATCCCCAACACTCCACCACATTTAATTCACTCCCTAGATCTTTATAAAATGCCTCCCTCTATTATTATCTTCTACAAACCTTTTTTGAGTCCAAAAAGTTCTAAATGAATCACTCTTCTGTATTTAAGAAGTAACACATAAGGTAAGATACTCTCTTCCTCTTCCTTTATTTCCATGTACATCCATTGTAGTTAGAGTTATAATTTAATATTTATTATGTTTTCATGAACATATGATCCTAATAGCACCATAAAAAAATTCTATCAATGAGAAACTTACAATATCCCTCTTTAATATCATTCCACAGGGTAGTTTTTATACCCATTATGCTAATACAATCATTCTTCGATTTTACATGCCTCCCATTTAATGTAGTGAATTACCAACCCTATTTTATTCACATGTATTAATATAGATGTCATTATACTTCATTTATTGGGTATTACTATGTATAAACCCATATTCCCTTTTCATGGGTTATGAAATGATGAAAAGTTCAAGTTTTTAAACACTTATATACAAATATTTTTAATAAAAAACCATTTTTTAACCTCCACAGGTTATTGATGAAATGATTTATTATGATCTATATGGGACACATTTAGTAATACATATAAAGGGTGCATCCAGATATTTCACTAATGAATTGGGGAAAGAATTTATCTATAGATATGACATGTTTTATGATACCTTGGTGAATAACCTTGGTAATATGATTTTTGAAACCTGTGTATTAAAGCATGGTGATATGGTTAATTATGTATCATTTATATATTGTAGAAAAATTTCCATGTTATATTTCATATACATATCATTATGATATTTTATTATACCTCATATCTTATCCATGATGATCGCTGATGTTTTATTTCCTTTGTTTATCCCTTATAGGGCTTTATGATAAAAAAAATTTCTAAATTTATGTCACCAATATATCACTTATTATCAGGTGAGCTAGGATAGAATAATAAATATGTATTCCAATTGTAAATAATATTTATTATTTTTATTTTTTACTTATAAACATCAAGTATCAGGTACCCTGTTTCCAAGACACCAAATCTCTAAAGATCCTTCAAAGTTATCAATGGAATAATTTTTTAAAGAATCATGTAAAAATAATGTAATAAAAGGGTGGGTATCCATAAAATATACTCATAGTGGGATAATATATGTTGGGTGCATCCCATGTGATAAAAATTAAATGAGTAATTTAATAAATTATTTTTACATACTATGTTAATTGATGTACTTATATTATGCCCCTTGATAAAAATGTAACTATCTAATCAAGTCTGTAGTCTTATTTTTTTAGTTTAAAAGTTCATTTCAATAAAATATAAGAATGAGATACAAAAAATATATGTTGATGACTCATTTAATGAAACCTTCTTGAGAAGTTATTGAGAGAAAGAGATTATATTACATAGTGAGTGTTCATAGAAGGTGTTTTTCATTACAAAATTATTATATTTCTCTATGGTTAAATTAATTTGTTTCTATATACTGATCTTGGACTTTACATAAGTTATACCAGTTCTAAAATGAACATAAATTTTTTTCACACACTAAGTATATCTGGAACCTTAGTTAAATATTATTTGAATTAAATACTATAATAAATATTACTTTCATGTTTTGTGGAATAATATTTTTTCATGTTATATCAATTGCATAAATATTTATTGAATGATAAATAAAGTGATATTTATTTACATACATACATATTTATAATTCATGGTTTGATAAATGTCAAGGAGGATTGAGGGATTTAGTTAATGCTATGGTTGAAATGATATTTAATTATCCATGATTGTTTTTCATGTTACATAAATAATATTATTATTATTGTAATTATTTTATGTTAGGTCCACATTGAATTAAGATAATTATTAAATGTATTTATAAATAAATTATTCCCAGACAAAATTTTTTGAACTCGATTAAATAATTTCAAGAAAATAATGATTTTGAAGTTTATGTAATTTATATTAATATAATTATCTCAATACAATAGATAAATTTATATATAAGACACTAAATTATGGTGAGCATCAGTCCTCCTCATCTCTATTAAGTTTAGTGAGAATTAGATATAACCCTTTAATCTCACAAGGGATTATATATGTGATCATTTAAAAATTACGTTGTAACATCCTAACCTGGGGTCCACTTAACATGTGACTCAAGCTGGTGGGTCGCATGGCCTCAAGTGCACCTCACCATGAAGGGTGTAAAGGTTGTATAGTGGGGAGACTATACCCTCTTATCTATGTGTCACAATAGATACAAACAGATAAGTTCTACCTGAGAAGGATAAAATAAAAAGATAGAATTAATAAACTGCAAAAGCATAAATAGTTAACAAAATAATTAAGCAGCATAAGATAATAAATAACTAAAAAATCATAATAATTTCAAAATGCAATAAGGAAGTGTATAATACACGATTCATGGAACACTACAATAAAAAATGAACTAAGTAGATACAATCATGTTATTCAACAATATAAAAAGATAGAAATAAAAACACCGCTCTAAAAGAGTCTCCATCCAATTCCCGATCCTCTGCTTCTAAGCTCCAACTAGGTAAGATAATCAGAAAAATATATCAGGGCCTTTGAACTTATCAGTACCTATAAACACATGGTATTATGGGGAACCAAAGGTATCTATAGAAGGGTGTGAGATAAAAATATCAGTATTCCACCACCAATAGTTTCAATGTGTAATCTGAGTAATACATAAAACTAAATTTTGTGCATGTTTATAAAGAATAGTAAAACAATGATTAAATAAATAACTATCTGACATAGGTTTCTATAGGTCACCTGGTGGGTCTACCTACTTGAGCTCATGGCTAGATTGTGTCTAAACAGTTAATATTTATATAGTAGTAATATATATATAGTATACTTATATACTTCATCCCCTTATATGAACCAATTGTATGCAGACACCTTAGAGCATAATAGCTCATGCAATTGGGTACATTCTCTATATACCAAGAAGAGTGAGATATTTCATGAAACAACACTCAAGATAGTGAGTGAACATTCATTACAAATATCTAATAATGGAACATGGAGCGTAAAACCAAGTCCCCATATAGTATCACTAGTATGAGATTTCATACTCCACACTCGATGTAAGGGAGTGTGATCTCACTCATGTCTCAACACCACTTAAAATTATACATAGCCTCTATAATGGCGGATTATAATTGTAATCGGCATGGGTAATTACCTCTCATCCATATCTTTTATGAATCCATAGACATAAGTAAGTAATAATTATTTGTAACATAATTAATATGGAATAACTTCTTATTCATTTCAATTTAAACATATCCAAAGACATGGTAATATATATAATTCAATATATGAGGCTACTACCACTCATGAATGTTATTATCCAAGTTTAATTCCATTTAAGAGATTAAAATTCAAATGAATAAACCATCATGAATTGGTAATCCAACATATCTATGACTATTTAACATAACCAACCCATTTAATTCATTAGGACCTGGAAATTCCATTTCATAATGCTCAATGGTCATTCTGTAGATGACATGTTCATTAAGGAAATTTCCCACTAGGGAAATTCAAACTATTAGTGGTCCAAGCATGTCATATGTTCTTGGGTCACATGTAATACTCATGTATCAAGAGGAAATTCATTTGAAAACAAAACATGTTGTCTCATGAGGAGATTTGGGAATTTTGACTTAATTGGACTAAAATGGCCAATTTCACTTGGAACACCCAAAGGTGGCCATATGAGGTATGTGAAACCTATAAACCGATAAAAAAGATCCAATAGGCATGTATTGAGGTGAAAAGATAAATTATACCAGAATGAATTATTATAATTACGATTCATGACAAAGGTTCGAATATGGCATGATAGAAAAATTAAGAAATGACAAAACATTATGAGAAAATGACGTGAATGCCTATATAAAGGCCATAAACAACTCATTGCTCAACAAAGACCTCATATTCGAAGTAGTTTGGAAATGATATGAGAAAAAATAAAATTCCTTGAAAATGGGGAAACAACCCTTCATATAAATATCATAATAGATTACAGGATAAACTTAAATATTGATTGAGAGACTAGGGGACCTCACCTTGAGGAATCCAATGCTTCAGATAGATTGAGGATCAGAAACCAGATGATAAACTTACATGGAGGAATATGTTTATGTGTTCCTAAGATCAAGGCTTAAGATAAGACACTTGTGTCTATTGGAGGGTGGAAGGAAAAAATAAAATGAGTTTAATAGGTCAAATGGGAGGAAGTCAATTCACCCCAAAAAAACCAAAATGTATGGTTTCTAAACTATGTGCCAACATTTCATAGTTGTTTATAGAGAATTGAAACGCCAAATGGTTATGAACACTGTTTAAATAACTATTCATAGACCATGAGGAATGGATCTATCCCATATCCACAACAAACTATATTTCCATGCACCCTAGGTCACACAGTTTTATAAAAACCATGTAGCCTAGTCTAGTTTTTAATTTTGGAACTCCAGGCTCTGAAGGAGACTCATATGCTCCTAATACCTCATTGTCTTGATAATACAACATTATTATGGACTTTTAAGGTATTAAAATGAAAAAATTAACTATATCTACCTTCATTGAAAATACGGGTGGTTATAAGTTGTCCTCCTTAATTAAACTCATCCCTATGTTGTCTTTTTGAGAGAAAAATGGTACTATCCGCCTAGAATTTAGACCAATTTGAATGTATATCTATTTTCCACTCCTATGTCTCATCATTAACTCAGTCATGATGCCATAACACCCATATCAGAGATACATACCCTCCTGTAAATGTCTACATGCTCTGATGTACTAAACGCACTAGATAATCCTCCAAGGAGGCTTCAACATCCAATTCACCCCCATATGGTTGGAAGACAAGTGTTGGGTCTGGATTATATCAATGAAGCAAAGATATATGAAAAATATCATGCATAGTCTGGTATTGTTTAGAAAGATTCAACTGGTAGGCCACTGGTCTGATCCATTTCACAACCTTGAAGGATCCGTTGAAACTTAGTGAGAGATTACTTGGATTTTGAATATTTCTATAGCCCAACCTAGGCAAGACGCGGAGGAAAACATGTTCTCCAACCTCAAACTCAAGATGTTTTTTGTGTCCATTGTCATATGACTAATGTATGGACTGAGATGTCAACATGCACTTTCTAATCATCTAGCCCGGCTTTGTAGTCTTTTTAACGTGACATGATTCAAGTAGAGTTGCTTCCTCTTTTTCTATCCATCACAGTGGTGAGAGGAATGGAAAACCATATAAGGATTCAGAGGGATCCATCTCAATGGTACCGTAAAAGCTATTATAATATAAAAACACGATGATGAGAATTTCTTACTATTAGGATCCCCCAAATTGAAGGACACATGCATGGAACATGTCCTCTAATACATGAATTGTATTCTACACATGTCCATCAATCTATATGAAATAGGCCGTACTCAAAAGTACCTACATTCCCAAGGACTTCTGAAACCCCGTCTTGAACCGTGACATCACATGAGTGTCTATATCCGAAATGATTGAATGAGGGGATACATGAATATTTACAACCACTCTAATGTATATCCTGCCTACCTAATCTACTGTAAAGGTCTCTCACACAGGTAAGAAGTGTACGACCTTTTTCATGTGATCAATTTAAACCCACACTATATCATTTTCACAAGGTGATCCAAGTACAAAATTCTTGAAATTCATTGAAACATTATCCCATTTCCACTCAGGAATGGAAAATGGATAGGAAAGACCTACTGGTCTTGATTGTTCGGCCATCACCAACTGAAAGGTGGGAAACATAAAGATAAAGCCAAAAATATCATGTTTCATTCCAGGCCACCAATAATGGGACCAAAGATCCTAATACATTTCGGTGAAACCGGGGTGAAACAAAAATGTTAAGGCATGGAATTTAGACATTAACTACTCTATGATGTTTTTCAGGCCCCATAAGCATCCGAGGAATAATAAGATATCATCCACATCCATGGTCCATCTAGAATATTTATCATCGTCTAAAATCCATTCCCTTTGGATAAGGCCTTCAGGATATGATAACTCTCTCTTAATCACCCATTCCATATGATTATAATTCCCTGATATGGATGACAGGATAGACTAACCATGGTCTTTTTTAACCTCAATTTTCATCAATGGTACGGTCATAATATGGAATCCAGTAATGTATTCCAAAACAACTTGTGTCTAATTCTTCCAAATCAGAGTATTGGCTACTGAATTCCCCTTTCATGTCATGTAGGAAAGCTCAAGATCAAATGACTATAGGTACTCAATCTACCAACATTGCCTAATATTGATGTCCCAATGTGTAAAGATTTATTCCATGATTTTGTGTTCAATGATTTCCACAAAATGATCTCAGCGTAGATAATGTATCCAAAATGTGTAGTTCATGAAAAACAACCTCATGCTTGAAGTCGTGCGTCGAGTAATTTTGCTCGTGAGGCCTCACCTGACAAGAATCCTATATAAAAACTCACTTTTCATGCATCAGAACATCTCCATCACTAATACTTGATTTATAACAAAAGATATTATAGATCCTTCCTAGATATAGAATAATAGGTATGAGTGCTAAATTAAATCTTCCCTTCAACTCCTGAATGGTTGTTTCAAAAGATTCTATCCATAAATATTTTTCACCCTTATTTTTCATGATCTTAGGTGATGCTGCAAGGAATTAGAAATCATGTTTGAAGCATCATTAATTTACATCTAGATACAAGAAACTAATCATGTCAAGTAAATTCTTCGGTTTCTCCCAAGAAATTACAACTCTCATAATCTTTGGGACTATATAAACTCCTAACTCCAAGATAATGTGACCTAATAAGTGTACATTGTTTATCTAGAAGTGACATTTATTAAGCTTAGCATAGAACTGATGCTCTCTCAGTGTATTCAACATGATCATAATATGGTGTTTATAGTCATGTCTATAGTGTGAATACAACATAATATCCACAAAAAGGACAACCAAAAATGAATCAAAATACATGTGCGAAACCTGAATCATTAGAGTCATAAAAAATACAGTTTTGTTCATGTGTTTGAATAGAATAACCAAGTACACATATAGATCATTCCTGCTCCCAAAAACAGTATGTTGTATGTCTGAAGTCCAAACACGCACCCGATGATAGGCCCACCTAAAATATATCTTTGAAACACGTTTTTCCCTTGGAGCAGATTAAGGAGGTCATCAATTCTAGGTCATGGATACGAGTTCTTGATAGAGAGATGATTCAACTAATGGTAATCCACAAAGAGCCTAAGGTTACCATCCACCATCATAGAAAAAAAGACCAATGAACCCCAAGGAGATGTTTTGGGGAATACAAATCCTCTAACCTCCAGATCCTACAACTTCTCATTGAGACCCAAAATCTCCTTATGTTCTATCTTATAAGGAGGAATGGTCATGAGTGGTTCTCTTCAAGAATGATCAATAGTAAACTCTACTTATCGCATTGGAGGTAGACCAAATAAGAAATTAAGAAATACATACATAAAATGTACACTAAAAGAGAAAAAATAGTAGGTTTAAACACCTAGTCATCAAAAGAAAGTCTAGAGATATATGTTATTACACTACACAGCTTCTATTGGTCGCGTCCTACTCATGTCGCACTAAAATCCCATTCCACCTTATGCACATTTATAACACCATTGGGTGATGTAAACATCACCCTATGACTATAGAAATAAATATGCGATCAATATGGATGTGACATGTCCATCCCAATGATTACATAAAATCTGTTCATGTCGAGGATGTATAGATTCGACATAGAAAGGTACCTACCTATCACAATGAGGTAGTACCTACAATGACGAATTATGTCTGAATGGATAACTAACAGTATGTTTAGAATCAAAACTACATGAAACTGTTCAAAATAGAGTCCCATACATCCTGTTATATTCTCATATATAATGTAGTGAGACACATGTCTATCAAATAAAGAAGAAACTACTATCAAGGGTACTAGAATTGTACCTCATATAGTAGAAGGTCCAGCACTCTACTCTTATAGGAGAGGCTAGATTACATGTAACTAGCATGTATTGTTAGATTGAGTCACTTCCTAGCATCAATGAGCAAGCATGCTCTGCTAGTGCTAAGAATCTTAATTCTAACAACCTTTACATTGACCGCCACCTCATCTTGATCGACCAGTGGTATTCCATCTTCCTTCCTATTGTGATCCAACTAGCTCTGCTCCTAACCATGGAGTATATGAACATCAAAAATCTCTATGAGATTGAGTTAATTTCATTCTAAAATTGTGATTATGGAACACCATTTCATATCCTCTACACTTGACAGGATCTTATGGACCTTGAGACTTGAGGTGTCATGGATTCCTACAGTGGTGATAAACCAAAAAGCTATTTGTGTGACGATCCTGACTACTGATAAATCCACATGTAGTCTCAAAAGTTCTATTTCACCCAGAAGAAGAACCATTCATAACTCTAGGTGATGAACAACCCGGACTCGGACATTTAGTATCCCACAAATTCCTCCCTATAATAAGGTTCTGGTTGACGATTTCCAAAATTGTTGTCAAAGTGAAAAAATTGACCTTGGAATTGATAACATAAACCATACCATCCTCGAATTACCTAATGTTCATAAGATCATTAGAATATAGAGTACGATAGAGTCCCCATAGCTTTGTGAAACAAGAATAGTATTCCATAACTAACATACTCTTGTGATGCTTGTTCACAAATTCTCTAGATCTATCTGCCCCCAATGTCTGTGAAAATAAAAAGTCATAGAATATCTACTGAAATCTTCCCAGACCATAACATGATGTTAATCTATGTGGATAATGATGTCCAAAAACCTCTTTCCAGAATCATGAAGCCTATAAGTATCCAGATTGACCCACCTTTCTAGAGGAATCTCTAATTGCTCAAATATATATAGGATATCCTTGATCTAGGAATGCACAACATGTGGCCCGCTATCCTCGGAAAAGGTGGGATAATGATCTTTTGAAACTTACATGTCAATTCTTCCATACTTCGGGTACGTTGAAGGAAACTTTACATAGACTCCATCATCCATTGAAAACCCTTTCAGAATTGGGTTTCATTTCCCATATCTGGAATAGGAAGAGGAGCCATATGTTGTTGTGTATGACTTACCACTGGAAACTCAGGGACCACCATGTCAGGTATGAGTTCACCACCACCATTAGGGAATAAGAAATTCAGAATTCATTGTAGACTAACAATACAGGGCCAACCAAATTCTTCATAATAGATTTAATAAAGTATAATAATTAAATATTAGAAACTATGAAGGTTGCAAAACCTTCCTTTATATATGATCACACCTCATTTCCCTCTTGAAAGGCTGGGTCTAGATGGAAAAAAGTGACCATAACAGGCCATAAGAATTCAATAGACACCCCCTAACCACTACTAAGGACATGTTCCTGTCAAAGCCTCTATATTAAATATATATCTATGATGGATGTTTCAAATTAGGAATAATATTCATTTTGAAATTTTTCTTTTCAAATATTCAAAATCATTAGATGCTTGAATTAAATGGATTTCCATTCCTCATCCATAACATCTCATACTCCTTATGAACCAAATATTCATCCAGTTAACCCACAACATAAAATGTTCTAGAATATGCGACCGATAGTCCATAGCTAAACATGCCATAATTGAATGGTTAATGTGTATTCATTCACCTATTCTGGAAAACACTTTTAGGTTAAAGAGAGAATTTTATGTATCAATTACGTTTTCCATTACCTATAAGAAGTGTCACCGCAACAAAATATAATCCAAGGCACAATCAATATGAAATAGGAAAATGAACTCTAAAAATATATGTTTCATGGAATGATGCATGGAATAATAGTCCTAGTGTGCTTAATAATCATTCATGTAATACATTGACATAATTTGATTGGGTGATATTAATTAAATAAAACTATAAATAACACTAATATCAATAACATTATAAACTAAGTGTGTCACCCAATAGTGAAATTGTATCATCAGTAATAGGAAACCAAATAATAAAAATTAAAATTTAGCCAACTCACTCAAATTTGGGTTCCTGATGCCCATTCACGGGTTATGAACAAGTTCTAATCCTTCCCAATATTAAATAAATTTCCTCTAAATAGTAATTAAAGAATGGAAACCCCTCTAATACCATAATTCAACATCACGACCAGAGGTCCACTTAACCTATGTTTTGAGAAAGTAGGTCACATGGCCTCAAGCGCACCACCATGTATGCCATATGTTACCAACTACCTGCGATGGTGTAAAGGTGATATGTTGGAGAGATTATTCCATCTTATCATAGAGTAATAAAAGATACAAATGGATAAATTCAATAGTGGAAGAAAAATATAAATAGGTAGAACAAATAAATAGTGTAAGCATAAATAGATAACTAAATAAGTATGTAGAGGAAGATAATCAATAACTAAACATCTGATAACAATATAAAAACCCCTATGGACTACTCTGATACTAGATGCATGGAATGTTTTAATACATAACTAAACAAGAATATAAAAGCAATCAATGTTATAATAAAAAATGAACAAAATAACTCCATAATAATCTCCAACCAGTTCCCAATCCTCTCCCCGCTAAGCTCCAACTTGTTACAAAAATCAAAAACATATAGCAGGTCCTATTCCTTATCAATACCTATCAAAAAATAGTCTTCTTGGGTACTAAAGTCATCCAATGTAGGGTGTGAGATAAAAAACATATTAGGACACCACCAATGGTGTCTATATATAATCTAAGTAGTGATCATAACAAAACTGTGTGAAGGTGAATGAAAAATAGTAAAACAATGATGAAATAAATAACCATCCCACTCAGGTTCCTATTGGACACGTGGTGGGTCTAACTGCTTCAGCTCATGGACGGAATCTTTCTAAAAAGTTACTATATAAATTGTAGTAATATATATGTAGTATACTAATATATTTCATCCACCTACATGAACCAAGTCTGTGCATATGCCTACTGGCTATATACCTACAATACTAGCATTGGAATGAACTAGAGAATAACTCAGACATCCATAACCATTCTAACAATACTAAAAGATCATGAAATAGGGTTCAATCACTCCATCCCATGAAGAGTGATAAATTTCATGGACCAACACTTAGGGTGGTGAGGGAACTATCATGGAAACACTATAATCAATTAATTTTGTGCGTAAATCCCAATGCGCATATAGTATCAATGGTGTGAGATTCTATACTCCACACCCAATGTATAGGTGTGTGATTTTCCTCATAGATTAACACCACTTACCATCATACCCAACCTCTATAAAGGTGTATTATAGTTATTACCTGTAGGGGGAATCACCCACAACCAATGTAATGGTGTGTGATTTCCCTCCTAGATCAACACCCCTTACAATCATACACAACCTCTATAATGGTGTATTATAATTCTTACTAGATGGAGGAATCACCTTCCATAATTCTCTTTTATCAATCCATATAAATAATCAATGAATAATCAGTTATCAGAAAATACATAAGTTATAGCTTTTTAGGAATTTCAATTTAAACATAATCAATGGAACATTTATATATAAAATTTAATACATGAGGAAAATACCTCTCTTGCATTTTATTATCCACAATAATTTCCATTTAAAAAATAAAAATTAAAAATTGAGAAACCATCATCAATTATCCATCCTATATAACCGATACCAATTAACATAACCAGCCCATTTAATTCATTACTAAATTGAAATTACACTTCATAAGGATCTATGGTCATTTAGAATATGATAGGATCATTAAGTAAACTTACCACTTGGTAAATTAAAACTAAGATAGATCAAAGAACCTAAGAGGCGCCTTTATTCACATGTAATAATCATGTCTCATGTAAAAATTCATTTAAAAACCAAGCCATTAGGTCATTAAGAGCTTCTGTTATTTGGAACCAATTTAGAAAAATGGCCAATTTCACTTTGCACAACCATAGGCTGACCATATAAGGTATATGAAACCACTAAAATAGTAAATAAGATGAAATACATGTATTAAGGTCAAAAGTTCAATTTGACATGAGGTAATTGGTATAATTAGGATGCTAATCGAATATTATCACGTGTCACGATAGCATTATTACATAATGATTAAACATGATGGTAAAACGATGTGATCGCGTACCTCAAGGTCATAGAAGACTCCTCGCTCACTGTCGACAACATATTCAATATAGGTTGGAAGAGATATGAGGAACAGTACAGTGCCCTAAAATTGGCGAAAATGAAACTACATCTAAATGGAACAGTGGATGGAAAGATAAATTTAAATTGAGATTTAGAGACTACAGGATGTCACCTTGAGGACTACAGTGCTCCCGATGGATCGACGGTCATACACTGGATGAAGAACATACATGTATGCCTTACTTTAGGTATTCTTGTGCTCAATGGAGAAGAAAATATATTGTTGGCTTATATAGGAATGATGGAAACAATTAAAAGTGTTTAATATGTTATGATGGGGAAAATGACATTTCACCCCCAAAATCCAAAATGCATAGTTTAGGAACAAATTTTCTGAACTGTGCTCCAACCATCCATTAATTTCTATAGATAAGGAGAACCTATAATTTTTAACTACACATTTTTACTAACCATGCATATACCAATCTGAATTTATTTTTCCCATATCTATATATGGTCGTACAATTATACCTTTTGGGTAGTACGGTTGATGAAAAACCATGTGTCCTAGTATATTCATTCCATTTCAAAAATCCAGGCTCTGAACAAGACCCAAACACTCCCAGACATATTTGTTTTGATTACAAATCATTGTTAAGGTTGTTTAAGGTATTAAACTTAAAATACTAATGATCCATACCATCATTATATAGATGGGTCCTTACATACTCAACTAATTGGATTATTCGACATTAGTACTTGGAGATCCAATAATTATTTCATAGGGTTCATGGAGCATGAATGGATACTTCCAGATATATTATACCCTTTAATTATTCATCATAATGATTTTATGGAAATAGTTTTCATGAAATTTGACAAAGGAGAAATAATTACCTTGAAATTTAATCAATATTTATATTAATTAATTATAAATTTTATTTGAAAGTGTTCTCTATTATATTATTTGACGGTTTCATTCATTATTTTCTAAGTATTTATTTTAAGAAACAGATGAAAACAATTTTTGGGTTTGGGACTAAAATCATATGTTGTTCCCCAGGACCTTTAGTTATCACCCATATTCTTCCCCTATCTCTTAACCAAATTTCCCTAAAATTATATCTAGAGTGAATGTTTTCTTAAATTAATGTTTCTTCACTCCATGAAAATTTAAACTCATCATTTATTAACATAAATCACCCCACCACAACATAATAGTTTCCACTATGACTTGTTTTATTTATGAAATCCTAATCTGAATCTCAAGACCATATCTCTACCATATCTAGCCATTTTACTCAATCCATTTCCGCATTAAAGATATATCTAGATAAAAAATCCCATGACAATACATGAAAATAAATTTAATTCAGTTCTCTGAATTTTAATCAAAACATCCATTGCAATGACCATTAATTCTTTATGCATTGTCCATAGGTATTACGCCACTCCACTCTAGGAACTAAAATACAAATTTTAGTCTTATCCCCCTATGGTCTATCTATAGATCCTGCCTTCGATATTATATATTCACTATATTGATTCCTATATTTTTCCATGGAATTGACCTACTTGGAATTATCAAAAAAAATTCCATCTCCTTCGATCATTTTTATTCAAGTCATGATACCCAGGGATTTTACATTACACTACAAGAAATGAAATACCCACTTGAACTCATTTTCCCCATCGTCACTTCTCATATCTCCTCTAGATTTTTTAGTAGAACCCCAAAACCATTGAATTATTTTCTATAGGAATCTACACCATTATCCATGATGTAAGGGCTCCCTGAAATGCCTACATTGAACAATCCCATGGTTTGTCGTTAGACAACTATGAAACGAAAAATCCTTTTAAGTGACTAATTTACTTAAAATTCACTATAATAAATATTATATATTATAGTAAAATTATTTTTAGAGATTATCTATGAAATTAAATTTTATTACTCATAATTTCATCATACCTTTAGATATCTATCAACATTAAGGAGTCTCTCAATCATCGATGAGCACATTTTCAATAACCGGAACATGAAAAAGACCAAAGACTCTTGAATGATTTATGTTATAAAAAAATATAGAATGTTCCCAGTTTTATGGTTATCTAAAGAAAAACCCATAATATAGAATTTTTTTTGTGAGAGTACTCTAACTCTCTGTGTAATATCAATTCTTCCTCGACCATGTCTTAATTGAAAAAAACTAATGACTCCCCTTATATCAACTCACGTCATTTGGGATCCTCAATTTCAAGTCTCATTAACTCCCTAATGATAATATTCTATTAAATCGAACTATTTATACTTTTTAGAAACACATAAATTATTTTTAGATATCTTCTCCAAGCTATTAGACACCAACAACTCTTTTTCCCATTTCATTAAAAACATTTCTATGCCCCCCCCCATGATTATCGAGTATAAAATAAGTTGAGTCTCTTCGCTGTTAATATAAACTCCATTTATATTCTCCCTCTTTATAAAAAAATAGAATAATGAAATAGGGAAATAAATTAGAAAACATATATACATTTTAGGAGAAACTGTATTCCCGAAATCACTCTCAAGTGATAAAACACATCTTTTGTATGGGTGTTCATTAATATATTGGTATATTGATACTTGGTTGAAATATAATTTAATGAAATCTCACAATGCTCTAGCTTCTCCTACATAAAGTAATAATTTATAACAATATTCATTAATAACAAATGTTATACCATGTTCTTTAATAATTTTATTGTACATTGATTATCACACCCAATAATCAGGGGGTATGAGACATTAACCCCCATCTATTTGATATGTTACATTATCCACATAATTGTTTCATATATTTTTATTTTTCTATAACCAAAACATTTTTTTATGATACATGTAACTATATTTTTCTTCTTAGACTTCCATAAAACACATCTTCATTCAATAGAGAATGCACCTTGAGGTGTTGAATATTAATCACAAACACCACCTACCTAATTCTCACAAGTGAATCCATAATGATAAAAAAATAATATATTTTTCGTACCTAAATATATAATTAAGATTTCAATTTACATAGTGAAATATCTAATTTACCACTCTAATCTTTTATCACTTTATATAATTTTTCAATTATAAATAACATGTAATTAAAAACATGATGTATGATCTAGATACTATTGAGAGGAGTATGCTACCAATAAGCCTCCAACACTCTATTTTTTTCAACAATAATTATTTATTAATTACTTTTATGACAAGTGATATAAGAGGATATACCTCTCTCTATTCATCAATTCTAAATATCTTTGAAAACTAATGTGCATTCTGTAAAAGTGAGAGAATGAAAAAAATTGATGTGTTTATGATTTGAAAACCCAAGAATAATGTCATACTATGAATAATTAATATATTAAAATTTTCTCATTTGGGTATAAATGTACTCACAAGTCTCCTCTTTAATTAGAGAAAAAATATTTTCATCGATATACAAAATCACAATGAGCGAGTTTGTATCATCTCTCTTAACATTAAGATTGATACCCATTTGTTATTTATTAAAATACGTGATTATTAATATGTTTTTTATATTTGAAAATTAATTTTTGGGAACTCACATAATCACAAAAATCAATATATTCAACTTATAAACTTGAGCATCATCATTGTTGAGTATGAATCCTTCCATATTTTCAATGTAGACTTATTTCAAAAACTCGCCAATAAGAAACACGAACTTCATATCCATTTGAAAAAAAAAATTAATTCCATTGAGAACACATCACACTAAATATTTATATAATTTTATGAATTTTAGCTAGAATAAATGTCTCATCAAAATCGATTCCCAAAATTTTATATTATCCCTTATATACTTAACAACCTATTTTTACATATCACGTCATCATTCTAGTTGAGTTTATTTTATAAAATCACATTATTCATATCAGATTATTTTATTTTGGGACGTAAAAATAATTTCTAAGATTCATTCTTATAAACCTATTTCAAACCCTCCTCTATCACTAGTATCTAAAACTAATTTTATAATAGCAGTTCAATACCCATCATTTTAACTTGTATGAGAAAACATGTGGGATTAGAAATTTTCAAACATATTTAGGTTTTAACACCCTCGCTAGTGTATCTAAGTATGTTTTAGTGATTAAAATAATAATTTAAGACATATATTATCCTATCAACAAGGATTTTAAATCACTATAAATTTCATGGATAAACATAATAACTTTAAAAATATGTTACAAAATTCATTTATATTTCATGTTTTCTAATATTTTATCCATGAAATACAATATTATATTCAAAGCGTAATTATTTTTGTAAATAATTTTAATTTTCCAAAAATAATTACATCATCTATTCCTATAGGATTCCTTTTATTTTTATTATATCATCGATAAAACTTGATATTGGGTTTATATCTAAGAAATTTCCTATATTTGGTTCTTTCGTTACATTTTCCCCTCTATATTTTGAATCCTTTTTTTATTCCTTCCAAAATATATCTTCTATTGGATGAATAAAAAAAATTTCCAGAGTATGAATTGATAGATAATATGGACGACAACTATAGTGGAATGACTCCAAAATTATTTTGATGTGATGTTGTCTAATAACATAGCTCTTCCCTTATCCACTAAAGGTTGGTTCTTCGAATCAAATATTCCATTTTGTTTTTTTATGTATATAGAACTATATTAATGCCTTATTTCATCTAAAGATATTCCCAAAATCATTCATTATTTTATTTTTATCCATAATCCAATCGAGTCCATTTGATTGGACACCCTATTTGATTTTCATCACTCCTCCACTGGTTCTTGATCATCTCAAGAGTTTGTGATTTACCTGACATAAAATATAACTATGTTATATGATTAAAATCATAGAAAAATGTAATGAGATAATTATATTCATTTATTAAAATCAATCTCATCAAAACATGTACATCAGAATGTATCAACTCAACTAGTTTATTTATATTGATTTTCACTAACCTGTGATTATTGTTCACAATTTTTACTCTATTCCATGTGTCAAAAATATTGAGTCTTTAAGGATTTATTTTTTATAGATTCCTTATGAATTTATATATTCTTTCAATAATATGCATATTATTTTGACTTAAATGGCTAGGAATTTTATTAAAAAGTTGATGTTCTTACTTCATGATAATAGTGTTAGAAGTTTAATTATTATAAATTTGAAATATATTTCATGTTTTTTCTTTCAGTTTATGATGGTTGTGTCATCCTTTAATATGTTTATGAAACATTGGTCCACAAAAAATATGTCTTTATTCAAATTTTAAAAAATATGGTAAACATCTGAAATATTATTCCTAATCCCATTGATAAAACAATATCATTTGTTTCAAATTTCTTCTCACAATATTTGTGGATCCACCGACATTAACATTGAGTGATCAATTATTGATGAAATTAAATATCCATTATCATATCATTGGAGGATTTTAAAAAGGTATTTGTTTCCCCTCATGTGTGATGAGATATCATTTCCCTGTGTTCAATGATTTCCCCTTTTCTCTATTTGTATAAAATGACTACCAGTAATTATTTTTCATTATTAATTCTCCTATTTATGGATTTTGGGGCCTTCTTTTTTTCATCAGGTTTTCTAATACAATAGTGAAAAACACTTTTGGAGTGTTTTTAGATTGATCACACCTCCCATAATATTATTCTAGTAGAATTAAAACAATTTTACAATTATTCCTCCTATTTCAAATGATGGCGTCTATAAACATAAGGATGAACCCCCCTTAATTCATGGACTCTCTTAATTTGAGGTATTTTTATGTTGTACCATCACTCATATTCTTTATTATCATAGACATTAAGACACAAAAATATTCCTTCAAAGATAAATATCCTTTCCATAAAATATCTTTATTCAAAATTTACATTTTGTTCTTCCAACCGATTGGATATATGACATTTCCCTTAAGATTATACATGCATTGAAGAATACTCCCCAACATTTAATTTTTTACTGAGACTTATACTCTTGGGGATTCTTCTTCTGCAACATGTTGGTTTTATAATTTTTAGCACCACCAATAAGATTGGATGTGTGAATTCTCTCTTTATAAGGTGATGTAATCACTTATTTCCTTTTATTGTCATTAATTTTTGTATTTAAGAATGCATTAATATGTGTATAATATGATAATTCATGGAACCATAAGATAATATCTAAATTTAATAGTAGTATCAAAAACCTTATCAGATAATTTACAATTCCCACTAATCTCTTTGATAGAATTTTTAAACTCAATGTTATTTTAGAGCAAGGAATTCTCAACATCTATGAAAGTTTATAAAACTAACTAAAATTAGTCATTACTAAAAATCATGTTCTTATGTAATATCAGTAATTTTTTCTCTCAATTCAATGATTGAGATGAAATATACCATTCTCTCCACAAGTATAGTTTTTTATCTTAGAAATGTTTTTAAATTTTGATTCATTAAAAAATTAATTTAATGAATCAGTCTCTTTTCATAAATTCATAATTTATTTTCTAATTTTATAATTTAATCCATTATTATCAAAATTCCCATCTTATATTGCAATTCCTTCGGTGAATCCTCATTACTTCTCTTTTTAATGTTACATCTATATTCCTCCTTTCTAGAGGGTTCATTATACTACATTTACAAGGATATGATGTACATAAATGCTTCTCCCTTTGATTCCTCATCCTACTAATTCATTTCCATATCACAAGATATCAATTAATTTTTTGGTTGAATGTTTATCTTACAATCCATTTTATCCATTAAATATATTTTTAAATCCATTCTTTCGTTATGACCACTCTCCCCCTTACTTATCCCATATGTTATTTTGAGCTCATAATTATCCATATCTTCTTCATTCCAATTCAGACAATCGGCTGAATAGTGTCCAATATTAGCATAATTGAAACACTTAAAAAAATTCCATTATATTTACCATTTCCTCATTATATGCATTTAAAAAATACATATATAAATTCATAAAATACCATGGAAGAAACATTGACATTATTTTCCTCCTGAGGTTACGTCTTATGATCAAAATATTTGAAACCTTTTAAGACATTCAAATCCTTCAATTTATCATTTATAACATTTCTCCCTCAGTACACAATTTTCAACTAGTAATTGTGAATCATGATTTTATTGAGTTTATCAATCATTATCTCATCCAAATATTGTTTTTTAAGGGTAAAAATCATTATATAAACATTTATGGGTGAATCATTATATGTTTCATCACCATTGTGGAAACCTAATGAATTTATTAATATCTTCCAAAAAAAATTTGTTCAATTGAAATAATAAGTCATCCATTTACTCTACTTATCCTATTTAAATATCTTCAAATTAATTTATACATATTTTTCACTCATACGCCTTTAACTTCTTATCCCCCTCAATATTATCATGGTGTTTTATCTAAATGACATTCACTATGTTCATACACATTACTCATTTATGATTATTCTCCTAAATGTATGAGAGTAATTCCCTACATTCCCTCTCATCATATTTAATATTATTCTAGCCCAATAATGATTATTCTATCCTGACTTTATGAATATGTATAAAATTATTTTTGATATCAAGAACATACAAGCTAAGAAAAATAGATATGAAATAATACTCTCATTCCATAGATGAAACCCATTTCCCTAAAACATAGTAAATCCATTTTTGGTGATTATATTTATAGCCTCTATAGAACACATAGATCCAGATGATATTAATAGTAAATAAAAAAATTGATATAATAGAAAAAATACTTAGAACAACCTTAAGATTGTATTAATACCATGTGAAAATCATAAATGAGAGTATACTACCACTGGAAGTTGGGTAAATCAGTGGTTACTAAATCACCAAATATAAAAATTTATTTCCTTTAACATATTAGGCTGGATAAATATTTAATGAAATGATTTAATGATGAGTTATAAAATTATAAATATTTCACTAAACAGAATGGTTTTTACAATACTCAATCACCCTTATTATAGGGTTACCAATCCTTGTTTCACAAAGAATTTGATGTCTTAATGTATATATTTATATATAATTATCAATAAAAATAATGAATATTTAAAATTAAATAAATTAAATATAATAATAAATTATTCGACCAATCTTCACTTCCTAACCTCAAGCACCATTCGAATTTGGATTATGGGTGAACAATTTTTCTTCACCTCATCCCAACCAAAAAAAATTATAGAATGATACTTGGAATGGGTGCTTACTGATCTTGATAATTTGTCACACCATAAAAATTGGAACTAATCATTTTTTATACAGAGAATCACAATATGACGGAGAGGGTTCCACCATGACATGGTATGTCTTATCTAATCCAAATCTAAATCATTTATCTACAAATCCTCTATACTTGGATATTTTTCAAAAGTTTTATCACCCTTCAAGATAAATGTATAACATGAACATCACAAAATAAAGAAGAATGGATACATCATCGAGGTCAAAATCATCAAATAAAAATTTCTAGAACAATTATTATTTCTTAGGAATTTTTTACATTGATTTATTCACTACACCATAGGAACCACATTACCTATTTTTGTTTTAATTCCCCATAGTCCATCCCCATATCCTACAATTAATATTCCATAGTCACTATGTTATTTCCTTTATCATTACATGACATAGGTTTCATAACTATGAGCCTAAAATTTTGAGCTCATGGAGAATTTTTTTATGTATTGGAAGATAATTATTTTATATTACACCATTAGATGTGAAATAACATCTTCCAGTCATGTCTCTCATGGAGACATCTCATCTCCCTCCATGAATTTTAAAAATAATCCTAGTGCTTTGAAAATCCAATCCATGGGTTTTACACCACTATCAATGGTATAAGGGAACTCTGAAATTCTTTTTTTGACCCTTCATGTGTTCTTAAGATAACCTACATGAAACCATGAACCTTAAAATTCCTATTTTATTTGAATTATTTAAAAGTCATTTTGGGTTGTATACCAATGGTGGTTTTAGAGAGTTACCATAAAATAATCTTTTTCCAACTAATAACTTCTTCATTTTTTTGATTATATCTCGGATTTAAATTCATTTTCAACCATCCATGGTCATTTTATGAACAAATAATTCATGAAACAATTCCTCCAAGATTCATTAATGAATTATCTAAGGAAAAAATTCATGTCATGATCATAATATGAGAGTTCTCTAAAAACCACACCAAAAGATATAATTTTGTTTGTGATAGTAATATAACTTTGTATAATATAAATTCAATATTGACTATGAATAAATTAAGAATAACTTATGGCTTTCCCTTTATCAACACACTTAATAATTCTCATTTAATATTAAGTCTCATAAAATCACAAACAATAAAAGGATCATCATATAAACCAAATTATATTTTATTATCCAATACATTAAATTATCTTATAAAATATTTCATTATAATCGCCAACTCATAAAGTAAATAAAATAATTTTTTTCTGTATGGGATTTAAAATATACTCTACATATCATAAATTTTCTTTCCATTGATAAAAATGGTAAATATATAGAGAGATATGTAAATTATATTTATGGTATATGAATTTTAAGTGATATTTCATTGATTGTGAGAATTAAATATTTGAAATCTATAGTTAGATAACATTAATACTGAAATTTAACGACATTGTGGATAAATAACAGAGTCTTTTGAAGTAGCCTAGAATTTTGTTTGTATCCTTCAAATGGTTTTAATACAGTTTAAATACTAGAAATTTAGCTAGGGTATTTTAGTTCCTTCAATACGCTATGGAGAAATATTATAAATTTAAAAATATAATCTTCATAGCTCATATGTCCTTTGATAAAAAATAAATTATTAATGTTTTTTAGGATGCCCATGTTTTCACGCTTTTGGTTTCCTCCCTGAAATCTATTAATGCTTCGGTGCTATTTATCCTATCATTAGTGGGTTTTTTTGGAAATTTTGACCCATTAGTAGTTGATTTCAATATGCATGTTTTTTATTATTGGGGTCAATATGAGTGGGTGATCATAGGGAATTTGTATTTGTGTCATTTTTTACTTAAATTCCTGAATAACGATTACCAAATTATAACATGGGAAAACACTATATCTGTCTTCTATTGTTTTTTGTTGTCACATTTCCATTATTCTTTTGATTTTGATTTGAAACATATTCTTCCCACCATGATTATTTATATTGGACTCCCTCAACTACAACTAATTTTCAATAATTTGATAATCGTTAGGTGTATAGGTAATATGGTTGGTTGATTTTTTTGTGCTGATATTTAGTCTCATTCTTGTTTCCACCCCACATCTCCTCAATTATTTTTAAAAAAATTGATTTTTCAATGGTATCAATAGAATTTATTTGAATTTAAATTGATGAGGAACTTTGATGGAAGAAAGAATTCGGTATTGAATCATGGGAATATTTTTGTTTGTCATGTTTTTATCTGGGTTATGATCTATCCAGAAGTAGGAATGCATCGATGTAAGTAGATAATTATGATGGTCTCTTTATAGGTATGTCGGATAATTATGGTTTTACTATAGTGGGCCATAAATGAAACACTACTTCATCCTATTGAGTTTAGTTCCTTTCTAGTCCTAGATGATTTTAGGGGGGGGCCATATTTGAGGATGATAGTGAGTACATTGTAAAAAAACTAAACCTCTAAGGTATTTTTGTAAAGTTAAGGAATTACTATTTAGGATAAAAACATATTGTATTATATCTAGACTCTAATCACAAAGTTTTAATGGTTCCCATGTTCTTGTATTGTAACAGCCCACGCTTCCACGGTATGCTTCTCTTTCAATAATACAATAGCTTGCAATGTATCCAGCCCCGAGTTCTAGCACACCACTACCAATCAAACTGGCCATTTAAAAAGAAGTTATTTTTCCAAATGGTCTTCATTTTTGGATTCGGAATTTCAAAATTATCTTAGGGTAATTTTTTGGTATTTTTCTAAAAATATTAAATTTTTGAGGAATAGTGAAAAACATTGCATTATTGTTTAAAACTGAATTTTTATTTAAATGTTTATTTCTAATTCAAATTTATTTTATAGTAAAAATAGATAAATAATACATAAATTGGTCTGATGTAATTCATCAGAGTCATTTTACAATAAGATTAGATATATAAAATTTTATTGACCTTTTTAACATCTTTTACCCACCTTCTAGACACATTGGCAAATTTTCATAAAACGTAATTTTACCACTTCTGTAAATTGAATTTCAAAAATCCGACTGACACGATTTTCAAATGTAAGGAAAATTTGGTTTAATAGGATGAAAATAATTTTTGGTGAATAGTATCTTTTGAATTTTATTTACCATGGTTAAAAGAAAATAGGTTAATTAAAGGTAATGATAATATTATAATAATATAAAATTACACCAACACATGTCCTAATTCTACTAGATAAGATTTTTTCGAACGAAATGAACCTTAGGAAAAAAAATAAGATCATTTTTTATCCATTTGTGTTAGATTATGACATTTATTATATTTAATTTAAAGAAGAGTAGAAAGTGTTAAATTCAAATTTTAATAAGTAAACCATTTTAATATAGGTTTATATATAAGATAAGTTAAACTATAAATATTAATTAGATATCTAGAAATATTACCTACATCTTAGTATTTTATTTATAATTTTTAGACATTAAATAATTAAATTTATTCATGACACAATGACGATGCAGTAATTACCTTGTTAGTGAAAGATTAAAATAATTTATATTATAAATATTAAAAGAAATGAAAATTGAAACTTTTTATGCCATAAAAGAATTTTATAGTTAAATATGAAATTTTATGTTTTATTCAATATATTATATCAATGTAATAATGTTTTTATGACTTTTACAAAAAACAAATACAAAATAGTGTCAAATGGACATAAATAATTTTTTAATACATATACTATTTTATTATATGATATAATATTCCTAAAAATCTACGATTCTTCAAAATTACTTTGATAATGTTATATAGGTCATTAATTAACCATTTTATGTTCTCTGATAATTTTAAAGTATCTATATTATCCATGTAGTATAAAAATATATGAAGGCATGGTAAAAGTTAAACTATTTAACTATGAGTAAAATCTAAAGGATAAGGTTAATTTATTGAACTAAATATGTATAAAACCTATTATTTAAGGGATTTAGACCCATAACAACCTTACCATCTAAATAAATTCATTCTTAGCAATTATTAAATGAAAATTATTATATAACAAATTAATATTTCATACATTTCCTAAAGTTCCCCTCACCTCTCTTATAAAAGGGTACTTTCCCTTCTCTTAAATTCACACCTCCAAATCCTTTTGGCTCGGCCAAACCCTACTCAACTCTCCTCCAAACTACCCAAACATCATTCTATATGCCTTAATTTGATCCAAAATCCTACATATGGGGCATTTTGTTCAAATCAAAGGGAATCACCCGAAGAAGAGGTAATTATTTTATCACCTCTTTCAAAGTTCTTTTCTTCTTCCACATCATCTTTATTTGTTGTTACTATACTAAAATAATAACTCCAGTACTTCTCCATATGTGATGTTATTTTAAATATTTTATAACCATATTGATTATTCTATCCATCCTTTTAATGACAAAGTCGTCATGCGTGCATATGTACGGCTTACCATCTCCAAGACCTGGTGTAGTTTGTTATTCAACACTTCATTATTTGGATGGGTATAATAATGATTATAAATGATGTAATTAATAAATATAACATTTTAATGATTATGTATATATAATATACCATCCATTTACACACAATTTTACCATAAATAGAATGATATTGTTGCTCATGCGTACGTACAGCTTACCATCTCCACGACGAGATGAGATTTTATTCCCCATCGTAACCATTCAAGAATAATTTTCATTTAATGATTAAAAAATAATGTTTATGAAATTAATATAATTATGGATATCAATAAAATACTTCCTTTCTATAACAAATATTATTTACGTAACAAAACATATAAAGGAAAACGAATCCGTTAACACCCAAAACAATGATACTACTGAAATATTATTAACAATTAAATATTATTGGATCGTATATGATATCATATTTATGTATGTGGTACTTTTATAATTTAATATCAATGATTTAGCTATTATACAGGAGGTTAACGTTCCCTCGACTACAGAAAAGTAGAAAAGTTAGTGTTAATTTTAAAATCTCATAATTATCTGTGTTCTTTATACATAAGTATCTACTGGGACTTCATTATCATCAACATAAGTGTTTCTTAAAAATGTATTTCAAATTTTTTTTACTATTTCATATACTATGGGTTAAATTCTTTTATACCATTATTTTAATTTTTATAAAATTTTTTGAAAGGAATCATTCCTCCATTTTCCAAACTATGTACTTTATGACCTTTTCGACAAATTAAAGAACAAATGTTTTTTTATCATATATAGAAGGTGTGGATATTTTCGTCCATTATAACACATTCGATGATTCCATTACAATATTATGTGAATATTTTCAAAATAAATGTTTTCTTTTATAATTATGTGACTTTTGAATGATCTCACTGTAGAAAGAGGTATTTATCTCAAATAGTTCTTGTATTGATTTCTTCTATGTCAACATCTATTGTGGGATTTTATGTTTAATTGAAGTTGATTTATTATGATATGATATTCCATATTGTATTGATAGTTTTATGATATGTTTGAATGTGAATATTCTATTTTTATGTTATTCATAGTTTATGGTTAAAGTATTATCATTATGTATGTCAGTTTAACAGTAATGTTTATGTTTTGTGTCACCGTTTTCATATGAGGAATGCATTGGACATAATAAGTGACGGGAGGGGCCCGCTATATCCCCTTGATTCATCGGTAGGTATTATGAGAAAAAAATACTATCTTGGCACAATTCCTGGACAATATTTTAATTCGTAGTCTTGGCATAGGGATTTAACTATGTATTTATGATGTTTGTCATTATGAATTCAATCATTATGAGATTGACTATTCTTATTACATGTGATTATTCTATTAGTAGAATATCCATGTAAATATGTAAATAAAATTATGTGATTTATCTTTTCCATATTATATATAGTTTCCGTTATATTTTTATCCTTACTAAGCTTCTGATCTCACCACTTTCTTATGTTTTAATTTTTCCCAAAATGCAATAAAGTATATTATCACTAACTTGAAAAGATAGGATAAGGAATATGAGTGTGTACAATGGATACACAATGTTTTTTTCATTTCATAATGTAATGTAAAACTTATTTATGTATCTAGTACTTCTAAGGATACTAAACTAATTGGTATTTTTGGACATGATCACTTGTGATCATGAAAATGTTATATAATAATGTACTGAATCTAGGTAACTGGGTTTGGGGCATTACAGTTGGTATCAGAGAAATTTTAGTACAAAACAGGGAAAATAGATTTAGAAAAACTCTGATTAGAGAACATTACCCTAATATATACATTGAGGATTAATATATAAGAACATAGAAAAATTTTGGTAAATTAGATATTATGTGGGTTTTCCAAGAAATACATCTTTGTATTGATACAATAATTGGACGTGGTTCTTGCATATATGTACCTCAGATTGAAATATCTGACAAGGAGTTTTGGGCGTGACCTAGTGTATCCTGGTACACGAAAGTCGGCCTTACTGCACACCTTGTTTCACACTCATGGGGGATATTCTTAGGATAAATCACATTTTAAATACAACTCATTATTATGGTTTTATGAGTAAATATGTCCCCAAATAATTTTTTTTATGATTATGGATTATATGCATAAACTGTTAAATTTATGTTAAGTATTTTACATGTTTGGAATTATGCATTGTGATTCATAAACTAATCTAGTGTATGCCATTGTTTCGAAATGGTTCCTAGTGGAAAGAATGTAAAATGCATCAATGTATGTAATACATGTAGGGATTTCTCTCCTATTAATGATAATTATAGTGGAGATGGGGATGAAACTGATGCTGAACAGCTTATAACCGTACTCAGACAACTCACTCAGGTTATGAATAATAACCTTACCCGTATATAGCACCCTAATACACAACACTGATGAAAAATGTTCCACCACTTCATGTGGAAACAACCACCAACATTCTGTCGATCTAAAAATACATTTGTAGCTAATAAATGGATAAGTTCCATAGAAAAAATATTTCATGGTTTGGGGAGTAGAGAAAGGGGAAAAGTTATTATGGAATTTTATCTCCTATAGGGAGATGCAGATCAATGGTGGTCAATAATTCAAAACAAAAAGGAGGATTAAGAAATATAAAATATGGAATGGAGGGATTTTAAAAATATTTTCTTATAAAAATACTTTCCTCGTGAACATAGAGAGAATATAGAAAGGCAATTTTTGAGTCTAAGGCAAAAGAATGATGAGAATGTCGCAAAGTATGAGGCTAAGTTTACAAGGATAGAAGGGTAAGTTTAATATTATATTCATAACCCAATAAGTTATATTGATCTATTATTTGATTGGTTAAAACCATTTCTTCTATGATCCTTAGTCTCATAATCCTTCTCACCATATGAAGATACATTCTCATTAGCTATCAAGATATAAAAGGAATTCTCCTAGTCTTATGAATTTAATGCAAAGCAAGAGAAAAATCGGTCTGATGAAAACTTTGGAAATAGAAATAAGGGGAAGAAAGGAAATTTTGAATTTCCACCCTATATTAATTGGGGAAGAAACACCCTAGTACATGCCTAAAGTGGATGGGAGTTTTTTACAAGTGTAGAGAAAAAGGCCACCATGATTTTGATTGAAAGGGGAAGAAAGAGGTTGTTGTTGTTCAATTCAACAATTGTAATGAAATGGGTCATTATAACAATAAATTTACTAAGTGTCAAGGAAACATAGATCCAAAAATTCCAAGGGATCAAGGCCAAGATTATGCAATCACAACTTTTGAGGTTTAAGTTCCTAATGACATAGTGGCAGGTACTTTAATAATTCCCACAAAATTATCCATTGAATTATTTGATTATGGATAAACACATTCTTTCATATCTTCCAAGTTTTCTAAGAAAATTAGATACTTCTAATTTGACTTAACAAGGTATTTTTCGGTTAAAACTCTTAAGGGAAGTATCATAACAACAATGTTTGGCCAATCAGTTACCATTATGGAATATAAACGTTATTTATCTACTAATATTATTGTCATAACCATGATTTTATTTGATATAATCCTTAGTATGGATTGGATTTCGGACCATGATGTGAGAATTTATTGTAATAAAAATGAGGTTACAATTTTTTATGATAACATGGAATCCCTTATATTTAGAGCAGAAACATCACCATATGATTCTCATTTAGAGCTACCCTCAGTTGCCTTACTAAATTCAATTATTTGGGAGGAATGGAGTGAAATAACTATGGGTGAGGAAAGTAATGTTCAAATATAAGATGTACCAATTGTTCTAGAATATGTTGATGTGTTTCTAGAGGATTTACATAGAAATCCTCCAGAACAAGAAATTAAATTTTCCATTGACTTAAATCCTAGTTCAAAGACCATATCGAAGACCCCTTATATAATGGAAACTGTGTAATTAGTGGAACTAAATACACAAATATAGGAATTGAGTAATAAAGGATTTATTTTCCCAATTGATTTTCTATGGAGAGACCTTGTTCAATTGTTATGATGAATGATGGATATATGAGTTTGTGCATTAACTACAGGGAGATCAATTCTATAACAATGAAGAAAAAGTATCTCAAACCTTTCATTGATGATTTATTTGATAAACTTCAGGGAGGTCAATAATTTTCAAAGATTAACCTTTGATCTGGATACCATCAGTTGTGTGTGAAGAATGAAGATATTCCAAAGACATCATTTTGAACCAGGTATGGGCATTCTGAGTTTACAGAAATGCCTTTTGGACTGACTAATGAACACTCTGTTTTCATGGATCTAATGAACTATGTTTTTAAAGAGTATCTTGATAACTTGTTAGTGATATTTATTGATGATATCTTGGTATACTCCAAAATCTATGAAGATCATGAAAAACACATGAACACTATTCTGAAAAGCCTTAAAATAAATGAATTATATGGGAAGTGTAGTAAGTGTGAATTATGGCTTCAGTAGATTTATTGTCTTGGACATCTTGTCTCTAAGCATGGAATCTTTTTTGTTCCATCAAAGATAATTGAAATCCATGAATTTCCAGCACCTAAGAGTATAACTGAGGTACGCGGCTTTATTGGATTACCATGTTAATATCAATGTTTCGTCCAGAATTTTTCTTGATTAGCTAACCCATTAACCAAACTCACACATAAAGGGGTTAAATTTGTTTGGTCAATAGAGTGTTAATAATGTTTTGGATAATTGAAGAGAAGATTAGTCAATGCTCATATCATGACTCTACCATCAGGTAATGATGGGATTGTTGTTTATAGTGATGCTTCCAAGAAAGGACTCTGTTGTATCTTTATATATACTGATAGAGTTATTGTATATGCATCAAGGAAGCTAAAAATTCATGAAAAAAGTTATTTGACTCATGATATTGAGTTAGTTAATGTAATATTTTCTCTGAATATATGAAAAAACTATATTTTTGGTTAAAAATGAGAGATATATACTGATAATAAGATTTTAAAGTATATTTTCTCACAAAAAGATCTCAACATGAGGCTAAAGAGATTGCTTGAACTATTAAATGATTATGATTGCACAATACACTACCACCCTATGATGACAAATAAGGCGGAAGATGCTTTGATTAGAAAGGATCATGGAGTTATCAAAAAGATGAGAGTTGAAATAGATCCTATCATCATGGATCTAGTAAAGATGGATTTGAGAATAATCATGGAAGGTGAAAAATCAATACTTTTCAAATGGTTTAAAAACCCATCATTACTATAATGGTTTAACTTTTCTCATATTGATGATGATGAGTTTCAAAAGAAAATTTATATTGTGAATGATGGGAGATTGGTTGACTTCATATATGAAGGTGGAATTTTTAAATTTGGGAAGAGGCTATGTGTTCTCGATATAACTGATCTAAAAACGGAATTGTTGGATGATTCTCATAGCTCCAATTTCTATATACACTCTAGTAGAACTAATATGTATAGATATTTGAAGGAAAATTTTTGGTGGGAAAACATAAGGAGGGAGATTTATGATTATGTTTCATGATGTATGGTTTTTCAATAGGTGAGGACCGGAAGAAAACATCCTAGAGGAGTCATGCAACATATTCCCATACCTGAGTGAAAATGGGATTATATTACGATGGAGTTTTTCATGGGGATACAAAAGAATCCTAGAATGAATGATTAAATATGGGTCGTTGTTGACCGTCTTACCATGTCATTACATTTTCTTGCTATAAGAGAAGATTTACCACTTGAACATTTATCCGGACTATATATTAATGAAGTTTTGATACTTCATGGTGTACCCCTATTCATTTTTTATGATGTTGGTCCCCATTTTACGTCGAGATTCTGGAAAATTCTTACAAAATCCCCAAACACTGAACATCATTGGAGCACTGCCTACCACCCTCAAACTAATAGAAAATCAGAACAGACTATTCAAACCTTAGAAGACATGATGATATTTTTCCCACATGACATTCAAGGTATGTGGGATCAGTATTTACCTCTGGTAGAATTTTCATATAACAATATCTTCCATTCAAGTATACAGATGGCACCATATGAAGCGTTATATGGAAAGATATGTAGCACACCAACTTGTTGGGATGATTTTTTTAAAAGGAAATTAAATGGCCTAGAACTTGTTGAGGAAACAATAGAAAAGGTGAAGATTATCCAAACCCACATAAACGTATCTCAATGTAGGTAAATGTTCTGTGCCGATAACCGAAGGAAGGATTTGGAATTTAAAGCAGGAGATCATATTTCCTTAAAGGTATCTCCATGGATGGTTGTTATATGATTCGGTAAGAAGGGTATATTATGTTTCAGGTACATAAGACATTTTGAAATTCTAGAAAAAATTGTAGTTATATCCTACCTTTTGGAAATGACACCATGTCTCTCCAAAGTTCATGATGTGTTTCACATATCACTGTTAATAAAATACATGATAGACCTAACTAATGTAATCACCTATGAAGAAATAGTACTAGAACCAGATATTTCTTATTATAAAGAGCCTACCAGGATTCATGATTCAAGAGAATAAGTGTTGAGAAACCGAACGACTCCTCTGGAAAAAGTTCTTTTGAGAAACCATAAAATAGAAGAGGAAACATGGAAACCTGATGAACATATGATGAAAAAATACAATAATATTTTTATGCAGTAATATTCTTGAAAGTTAGAGGAAAAAATTATTTGAAGGGGGGAATAATGTAACAACACAAGCTTCCACGATATGCTTCTCTTTGAATAACAAAACAGCTTACGATGAAGGCAGCCCTGAGTTATAGCGCACCTCAACCAATCAAACCAGCCATTTTAAAAAAGTAGTTAAGTATAGTAAAAACAAATTTTTGAAATTTTATAAATTTTATTTTTCAAAATGGAATTAATTGTTGGATTTAGGATATAAAAATTATTTTAGGATGAATTTTTGATATTTTTCTTAAAACACTCAATTTTGGATAAATAGTGAAAAAAATGCGCTATTTTTCAAAAATGAATTTTTATTGAAATATTATATTTTAATTTTAATTTATTTTAAAGTTAAAATTGATAAATAATACATTTATTAATTTAATTTAATTCATTAGAAGTCATTTTATAACAAAATTAGATATATAAAATTTTATTGAACTTTTAAACGTCTTTTACCCACCATCTAAGCACATTTTCAAATTTTCAAAAAATGTAATTTTACCAAATTTGGGAATTGAATTTCAAAAATACAACCGACATGGTTGTCATCAGTAAGTAAAATTTCGATCAATATGATTAAAATAAATTTTGGTGAATAGTAACTTCTGAATTTGATTTACCACGATTAAAAGTAAATAGGGTATTTAAAAGTAAATATAATATTATAATAATATAAAAGTACCCAAAACATGTTCTATTATTATTTGATAAGTTTTTTTGACCAAAAAAAACTTTAGGACAAAAATAAGATCCTTTTTGATCCATTTGGGTTAGATTAGGATATTTATTATATTTTATTTTAAGAAGAGTTAAAAAGTGTTAAATTAAAATTTGAATAACTAAACCATTTTTAATATTGGGTTATAAATAAGATAAATTCAAACATAAATATTTATTTGAAATATGAAAATATTTTCCACATCATAGTATTTTTTTTATAATTTTTAGACATTAAATAATTAAATTTATTTATGACATAATGATGATGTAGTAATTACCTTATTAATGAATGATTAAAATAATTGATATTATAAATATTAAAATAAATTTAAATTTAAACATTTGATGTCGTACATGAATTTTATAGGTGAATATGACATTTTAGGGTTTATTCAATGTATTTTATTCAAAATAATAATGTTTTGATGACTTTAACAAAATCCAAAAACTAAATATTGTTAAAATTTGCATAAATGCATTATAAAACAAATACTATTTTATTAAATGATATTATATTCTTAAAAATCTAATATTCAGACAAATGAATTATATAATTTTAGATATGTCATTAATGAACCACTTGAGGTTCTCTTGTTATTTTATAGAAACTATGTTAATCATGTAGTATAAAAATGCAATGAGACATGGTAATAGATCAACTATTTAACTAAGAATTAAATCTAAAAGATAAGGATAATATTGTGACATAAACATTTCTAAAACCTATTGGTTGAATGGATTTCAACCCATACCTACCTTATCCTCAAAATAAATCCATTAGAAGCTATTAGAAACCGAAAATAATATTATAAAAAATTAATATTTCCATCTTTTCCTAAAGTGACCATAACATATCTTATAAAAGGGTACTTCCCCTTCTCTTAAATTCACAGCACCAAAGCCTTTTTTCTTGTCCAAACCCTGCTCAAATATCCTCCCAACTACTCCCGATTAATTCTACAGGTCTTAATTTGATTATAAATCTTTCCTAAATATCCCTTTCGTTCAAATAAAAAGAAAGTACCTGAAAAAGTGGTAATTATTTTATCACCTATTTTAAAGTTCATTTCTCCTTCCACTTCCAATTTCATTATTGTTTCCATACTAAAATAAGAACTCAATTACCTTATACATACATTTAATTTATTATAAATATGGTACAACCATATTCATTATTCTATACATTTTATGAATGAAAAAGCCACCATACGTGCATATGTACGACTTACCGTCTCCACGTCGTGCTGTAGTTTTTTATTCAAAACATCATTATTTGGATGGGTATAATAATGAGTATAATTGATGTAAATGAAAAATATAGCATGTTAATGAATCTATATATATACTATAACATCTGGTTATAGATGGTTTCACCATCAATAGAATCATTTTTTTGCTCGTACGTACGTACGGATTATCGTCTCCACGACGTGATGAGATTTCATTCCCCATCATAACCATTCAAGAATAATTTTCATTTGATGGTTAAAAAATAATTTTTCTGAACATAATATCATTATTGTTATGAATCAAATATATCCTATCCATAAGAAAAATTATTTATGTAACAAAACATATAAAGGAAATTGAATCAGTAAACACCTGAAACAAAGATACTAATGAAATATTATTAACAAAGCAATATGATAGGATCAGATATGATATTATATTTATGTATGTGGATCTTGTATAATTTTATAAAAATTATTTATTTATTATACAGGAGGTTAACGTACCCTCAACTAAGGAAAATTACAAGGTAAGGTTTAATTTTACAATCTCTTTTTTATCCAAAGTTGTTTATACGTAAGTATCTATGGGGACTTCTTTATCATCAATAACCATGTTTCATAAAAATTTATTTCAAAATATTTTTACTATTTACTAGACTATGGGTTGAATAAATTTATACCCTTGTTTGACTCTTTATAAATTGTTTTGAAAGGAATATTTCCTTCCCTTTCCAAACAATGATCTTTATGAACTTTTCGACAAATTAAGGAATGAATTGTTTTTAACTTATACAGAGGGTGCGGCTATTTTTCACCATTATAACACCTTTAAATCTTCCCTAACAAGCTTATATGAATATTTTCAAACTAAATTTTTTCTATTATAATTATGTGACTTTTAAATTATTTCAATATAGAAAGAATTATTTCTCTCAAATATATTTTTTGTTGATTTAAATTATGTAAACATCTATTTTTGGATTTTACGTTTAATTGAAGTTGATTTATTATGATAAAATATTACATATTGTATTGATAGCTTTGTGATATGTTTGACTGTAAATGTTTAATTTTTATGTCATTCACGATTAATGGTTAAAGTACTAACATTTTTTATGTTAGTTTAACACTAATTTTTATGTTATGTTTCACCATTTTCATATGAAGATTGCATTGGATGTAGTAAGTGATGGGCGGGGCCTACTACAGCCCCTCAACACATTAGTAGATCTCACAAGAGAAACCAGTGTCTAGGAATAAGGCCTTGAAAATATTTTTATTTGTATTATTGGCACGAGGCCTTGAATATGTGGTTATGATGTCTGACATTATGCATTCCATCATTATTAGATTGAATATTGATATTACATGTGAATATTCGATTAGTAGAATATCCATGTGAATAATAAATGGAATTATTTGATTTATCATTTCCATATTATGATGATTTTTATGTGTAAAAGGATCATATTTTAGTATTATAAATTGCCTTAAATGTTTATTATTTTTTATGATTGTTTCTACTATATTGTTATCCATTCTGAGCATTTGATCTCACCCCTTCCTTATGTTCTAATTTTTCCTAGGACACAAAGAAGTATATTATGACAGACCTGTAGGGATAGGATAAATAATATGGGTGTATTAAATGGAGACACAATGTTTCTTTTTCATTTCAAAATGTAATGTAAAACTTATGTATGTATATAGTAATTCCAAGGCTACTAAACAGATCGGTCATTCAGGACTTTATCTCTTGTGATCATGCTAAGGTTATGTAATATTGTACCAATTCTGGGTAAATGGGGTTGGGGCATTACATTTATTCAACACCATATTATTAGTATCCTATAATTCTTAATATTGAGATACCAACTCCTATATATACTGGTACTATGATTCTTCCAATTACTGACTAAGCTCAAACTATAGTATTTGATAATGAAAGTAAAATCCTCGAATGCATCACCTCAATGTAAGGGTCAGAGTATAATGGAGATGATGTATATATAAAATATAATTAAAGGTCTTATAACCAACTAAGAAATGTTTTTGTTAATGTAATTGTATCTATTTATATTTCTGATGGTGTGTAAAAGGCAGATACAGATGTCAAAGTGCATAACCAGTTTGAAATCCATAGTGATGACTGTTCGGGTAGTGATGCTGCTAATGGTTGGGAAGAACCATAGATAAAAATATATAGGTTAAAAATTACTTATATTCACTCTCACTATGAGAAAATAGAACATATGACACCGGTATACTTTCTATAATTTATTTGGAGTTGTTAGTGGCCAATGATTCTTCACAAGGAATCTCTATCTGCGATTATTATGGGAAAGATGAAAAAATTGTAATGTTTAGAAAAATAAATAAAAAGGGTTAATTTGAATTGGGATGTTATCCATTCAACAATTTAAAGAAAGTAGGGATGATGAAGGATTATTCAATGCCTCCCAATTTGATGCTCCCCAGGTTGGCCAGAAAAGAAAGACGTTCCAAAACTCTTATCATTCCCCTTATATTGATACATCATTAATTTGGGATATATTTGGATCTATCCAACCTAATGGACTTTTAGATGACATAGAAACTGAGTAGTATAAATAAAAAGGATGTTGAGATTTTGACCAACCCAATTTTATATCCTATGGTTTCTATATATGGTATTTTTTGGTTTTGAGAATAGCGAAAACACTTATCAGACCCAAAACTGAATGAGAAAATATCATATTCAATGGATTATTCATATATTGTAAAAGACATAAGTTTCTTGAACAAATTGATTTCCAATATAATATTGAAAATAAATACACTGAAACATAGAGGATATCTTTTCATTTTTAATTTATAATTAATTTATTTAAATTGGAGGAAAGATTGCAATGTTCTTGATACCATTCTTCATAGTTGACATTGATTATATAAAACCTTATTTGGTAATCCATCGTTATGCTTATTGGATCCAAATGTAAAATCCTTCTAGAAATGGTATAGACATTTTATTTTGATTTCTTAATGACTCTAATGAATTTTTGGGTACTATAGTGGTCAATTTATCTTCTTGTTTTGTTCGTCTTGATCCCTTCACTTTTCGTCAGTCATGAAGAAACTTTTCTTTATATTCTCATTCTTTAGAGGAAGTGAGATGGAAGATGATGATTTTAGATAGTAATTCTTTGTACACAACTATTATTGATTAAAATATATTATAATAAATAAGCATTTAATTTATAAAAATGCGGTTAGAGTTTGTAATATAATTATTTTCAAATGTTCTATTAATAAAATGTTAAACTTATGCCTTACCCTAATAGTGGACTCGAGAAAAAATCCTAAAACATTCCTATTATCGTGTCAAATAACCTAAATAGTAATTCAAAATGAAAAAAATAATGCATTGATACCACATTGTGATGTCCCAAACCTATTTCCCTTATTCGTAACTAAATTGGATGGACACATTACCTCATGAAATCCTCCCCATAAACCACAGGTTGTCGACTAGTATTGAGGGACTATGAAAGCATATAGGGGAGATTATACTCTCATGATTAGAGTGTAGCGTAGTGGTATATTGTAATAGTAAGATGAAAAAACTATAATCAATGAACTGTAGAAGCATAGATCATACATATATAATAAACAGGTAGACACAAAAGCAATGTCAAATACAAGATAATTCTCATGTCATGTGACATGTAAAAAGGGAATATGGGTAAAATAATATACTTCATCATATATAAAAATGAAAATTTAAAAAACATATGCACTATAATCATGTTTATAAGCTCATTACTCTTCCCCCATTACTCAACATATTATTCTAAAATCAGGATTCTAAAGATAGATGCTTCCCTTTGTCCCTTCCAACATCTATAAGATCTGTATGGGTATGAACCGATCACCTAAATCGTATTTCAAATATACTCAATTTTCTATCCATAATGGTGTAAATTATGACTCAACCTATGTATATAAAATGAAATGTGTGCATTTATAATAGTATAATAAGAAACATAAACTATAACTAGGTTAAATATTGTTCCTAATGGAAACTAGGCTGACAGTACCTACTTCAGCTTAAGCTGATACATCTCTGAAAAATTGACTATATGTATATATATGTTTGTGTGTGTGTGTGTATTTGTGGAATATATATACTACTACTATTTAAATCCATATATATGGATGCTACTACTATCTAGAACTCGAGGCATGATATGATCATCCATGGATAGTTGTATGACTGTCAAAAAATGTATTGGGATTCCATACCCAGTGTCATGCATCATATGGGTTTTCATTCTTGTGTATCACCATATTGGACACGATGCTTGATTATAACATTAAATTATTAATTTCATGCTTGCATAACATATTTTATTTTTTATTCCATGATTGGTTATGAAATTTAATTTGGGATCCCATTCTGTTATATCAAATTTCACTAGCGGATCCATGCCCATGTATCACAAGTATAAGGGATGCCACATATGTATATCATATGTATATAGGGCTCCATATCCATGTTTCCCAAGTATATGTGATTCCATTCCTAAGTATCAATTGTATATCAGACAACATTCCAGTGTATCACAAGTATATGATATGTCATTCTTTAGTATCACATGAATATGGGATACCTAGCCTTAGTGTCACATTTAATATTTAGAAGTATGTCATAATTTATTACAATAAAAAATGTGATTTACAATATATTTATATTTTATTCAATCATTGAAATAACCAAGTTATTATATAGTATTCACATGACATGGTAATACCACACATATCCATTATGTTCTATGTAATCTGTTATTTTTTACATTAATAAAAGACCCATTAGATGGTGGTCTTTCCCAATAATCATTCAATAAGTTAAGGAAATCTCATTGGAACACCAAGAAAGGTGGAAATACTTGGAGGGGTCAACCTCCATTGAGGAAAAGTTTGTGTAAGGGCATCACTAAAATGTATAACAAATTATACTAAAGAAATTATAGTTATAAGAAATGCGTGGATTGTCTAGTGTTTAACATAATGACACATGATATAAAATGACTTGAATTTAAGAAGAAACCATTCAACCACCTACCTTATGGTGGAAGATGATTCCTCATCCAGTATTAGCTTCATATTCTTAGAATAATTTGAAAAATATTTGAAATAGACAAATACCCTGAAAATAGGGAAAATGTTCTCCCAAGGATTTAGTATTCTATACAACAAGACAAATGAAGGAAGAAATAGTTTTATATAGCATACTGAAACATTTCCAATGCAATTGATAATTATTGAATCCAACATCAGATAAAGTGGACAGCTCAAATCCTAGATCAAGAGGGAAAAGGAAGATCGAGTGGTTGGATGGATTCATTGAAAGATAAAAATGAGAGAGCAACAAGGTTTTGAGGCATTATGGGTGAAAAGGTAATTATACCCTCTTTTAAAGATGTTACTCACATTTATGGTGTAAATTGGGGATTTTCACTAGAAATTTACCCTTTTTATGAGGCCTTACGAATAATCATACATTTTAGATGGGTTTACAACATAAATTAATAATTTTATATATAAACCACTGATTTATGCAAAAAAAAATTCTACAATCATATTTCATTAGTATTTTCTCTAAAGATCCCAGATACTCCCAAAAACCCAAATGTTCAACAAAGTTATGTATTAGGGTCTGGATCATGAAAAATAAATTAATGAATCATACATTAAAAAATATGGTATCTTACAATCTTCCATACTTAAATGAAATCTTCCTTTTGTTTCCCTTCTGTGGGTGGTGATGAATCATTTTAAAACAACTTTATCCATTGAGCATATACATTATCCTTCCTATCCCATGTATCATCCTATAAATGACCATTCCACCATTACGACCATACTAGAGGAACAAACCTACCTATGAGAGCCTTAATGAGACAATAAATGTTATGAATATGGTTTTCATTAAAATAAGCATCGACATCTAAATAATTTTCATCTAGATAAAAAAAGAAAGTCAGGTTTGAAAAGTAACAAAAATTTAGAGATACAGGGAAGCTGTTAGGCATTCCTGGTACCACTGAGGTTGGTCTAGCTGATATTCTATAATAAAAACTCCCTCTAATATCGTTTAAGGAATGATATAATGAGGAAATAACTTTTCCTAACTTTGAATACACCCTTGACCCAATCTATGAGGAAGTCATAAAAACACATGATATCCTACCTCAAACATCAGAGGTTTATGGTAACCTTTGGTATAATATTTTTTCCTAGAATTATCTATATACATTTGCTTCTAAATATGTTTCACCTAATCTTAAGAATACTAATGGTGTTGAGGTCCATGTAGTTATCCTTCTTCTACCTATATCTACCACATGGATGAATGATATGGCCTACTGTATAGGGCCTCATATGGAAACATCTATATAGTTTCATAAATATTTTTTCTATAGGAAAACATTCCAATAGGTAGGTGTTTTATAATGTTCCTCCAAAATCAAGGAAACATACTCAGAGAAGGTCCTCAAAAATCTGAATTGTATTATTGGATTTCTCATCGGTCATGGAATGAAAAGATGTTGTGAGAAGAACCAATATACTAAGTGCCTTTTAAAACCCTATCTAGAACTATGATGTAAACCAAGAATCCTTCTCTAATATGATATAAATGGGAACAACATGAAGATGTAACATCTCTTTAATATAAATCCACACAATATCTTCTATAGAAAAGGTCTCTCAAATAAATAAGAAGTATGTCACCATGGTTATCCATTCAATGATGACACATACAGTGACATTGCATCGAGGTGTCCTAGGTAAAATCTTGATGAATCGCATGGGGATGTCATCCCTTTTTAATATATGAATGGGAAATGGAAAAACCATCTATTGGCTATGAGTCTTCTACCTTCACTAGCTAATTGGTGGAACACTGGGCGATACAACCTGCTATATACCTCTTCATCACCAGCCACCAATAATATAGGCATATGTCATGATGCATTTTGCTGACACCATGATGTATTTCCTAAAAAACCCTTGAGGCTCTTTCATCAACTCCTATTATATGTCTGCAAGATCCCAAATATATCCATGAATGAACAATAACTCATTCCCATCAATAAACCAATCATATGGTTTGTTTAATCCAAAGACACTCTCCCATAGGACCAATCCTTTTGGATCACAAAGATAAAGAATCTTTACATGATCCACAATATATGAGTTCACTGCTAAGGCTATAAGGATAGGTTACCAATGGTGATCATTAAACTCAAATTGAATCTTCTAAAATATTTCTATCAACTTCAAATCAATTTTGGCCTTCTTCACTACCTATTTCTATGTATTCTGATTCAGTGAATAAACAATGATATTTCCCTTCCCAGATCTATAAAAACATAAAAAACGAAAGATTAATGGTATACAAGCCACCTCAACTACCTGGGATTAATTAATTCTATTTTAAGATGTATTTGATAATTTTTTGATCTGTGTAAACAAAAAAAACTATTCCCCTAAGAAATAATGTCTCCAGTAGTGTATAGCATGAACCATGACTTCTAGCTCAAGATTTTTTGTCTATAAATACTTTCATGTGGCCTCAAATGATGAGACCTATACACTACAAATTGATATTCCTAGATCATAACAACTCTTATCTTGATGTCTGATGCATCATAATAAACTGTATATTTTTTCCATACTTTGGATGAATCTAGATCGACATTGAAGTCGAACTACCTTTCATCTCTTGAAAGGATACCTCATAGGCTTCAGATCATAAGAACAACACTGAATTCTTAGTCAAGACCATGAATGGCACTTCTAGGCATGATAAGCCCAAAATGAAATGTCTGCAGTAGCTATCTAGCCAAAATAAACTATGTATATCGTGGAAATTCATTAAACTCTCCTAGAAAACAACAACACTCACCTTATAAAGTTCAAAAGATACTCCTGACTCTAAAATGATTTAACTAATGAAGTTTACCTAATCGATCTAAAAGTGGAATATGACATGATTATCATATATATGGTTCTATATTTGTCTATTCATCATGATCTCTGGATGTTTGGCATGGTTGTGTTGAGTATGAGAATACACCCAGATATCATACACAAATACTACCACAAATCAGTGTAGATGTCCAAAGAAAACATGATTCTACAGATCCATGAATATTTTTGGTGCGTTTTTGATATCAAACAACATGAACAAACATTTATATATTTCGTATCAAAAACATAATGTTGTATGTGGTATATATAATGGTATCACACACACCTAAATAAAATTTCTAGGCATGATAAGCTCTAAATAAAATATTTTTAGTAGCTATCTGGCCACAATTAACTATGTATATCATGGAAATTCATTATGCTCTTCTAGGAAACAACAACACTAACCTTATCTAGTTTAAAAGATACTTCTGCCTCTAAGATGATGTAACCTAGGAAGTTTACCTTATTGATCTAAAAGTGGAATCCGGTGTGATTATAATATATATGGTTCCCTATTAGTGTATTCATCAAGATCTATGGATGTTTGGCATGGTAGTGTTGTGTATGAGAATACACCCAGATATCATCCACAAATACTACCACAAATCAATGTAGATGTTCAAAGAAAACATCATTCAATAGAACCATAAAGATTCTGGGTGCGTTTTTGATATAAAACAACATGACCAAATATTTATATATGTCGTATCTAATACATAATTTTGTATGTGGTAAGTATAATGGTATCACACACACCTTTTGATAGACTAACCTCAAATAATTCTTATATAAAACCCTCAATCTCTATATTTAGTTAAAGATGTCATCTATGTGGGGTAGTGGATAGCAGTTCTTAACTCTAAACTAATTCAACCGATGGTAATCCATGCACAATCGTAGGGTATTGTCTTCCTCTTTGGATAAAATGATAGGTGAACCCTATTAAAAAGTAATAGATCATATAAAACCTTTATCTTCCATGTACTCCGTCTTATTAATGATATCCTAAATCACACTAGGTTACATACATTAAGGAGGAATGGACACTAGTGTTGCTCTTAAAATAATTTCAATTGTGAAATCTACCTCTCTTACATGAGGTAGTCCAAAAATGATTCTAGAGAAAAAATCATGGGCATGATCCAAAGTATGAATGAATTCTATATGTCATGTTTCTTAATAGATCATAAAGAGACTATATATTTGGGATGTATCCCTACCTAGCCCATGATTCTCTAATCCTGATCAACATTCTAGGACATCCCATTTACACTTTTGAATGTAGGAATCACCCTCGGGTGACGTAAAGAACACCATACGGTGATAACAATCAACATTAACATAGTAAGATACCAAATAGTCCATTCTAAGTATGACATCAAAACCCCTTATCCCAGGTACTAATAGGTTTCATAAGAATCATTACTCAAATATCTTAAGGGGAAGCCCTTATACTATAATACACTCTCTAATAGAAACCCCAATGTTGCGTAGAGAGTCATCACACCATATAAGTACACTATCTATTGATCCAGACTAATCAAAATTTCCACAGATAAAAAATAGTGTGAAACATCTATATCAAATAAGAAATGTACTAAAATAGAGGGTACTTTAATTTTACCTCTAACTGTAGAAGGGATAAAACTATTCTACTCTACATTAGACATCATATATACATATGTTTAAATCCCAAACCCTTACCTACAACCTGAATATCCATGGTTGGTCATCTCTATTGTAACTAAAAGTTTAGAGCCTAACTACCTTAGCCTTACCCACCTCCTCTGCCTAATTGGTTAATATTACTCCTACTACCTTCCTAGTGAGGTGTTACTAATCCTGATCCTAAAGATGGAGATGATACATATCCTCTCCCACTATGAATAGATGGAAAATTCTTATAGAATCATTGATTATTCAAAAGCATATCAATGAATCGAAATCCAGTGACATCTCTAAAACACTAGGGATTCTTGTGCCTGGAATTTCTCACTGGTGACACACAATGAAACTATCATTAGTTGTGATCTAACTACTCTTACCCCAATGTGAATAATTTAACTGACTCTTCCTACTTCTCAAAGAACCACTTGCTCGCCTTTTCCTCACATGGAACCACCCTTCCCCACAACATCAGTATCCCTTAGGATCCACATGATGATGATGTTATTATTCACTATCTTATAAATCATGATCAACTGAGAAAAATTCACTAAATATTAGATGAAATATATGATACCATCCTCAAAGATTCTCTCTATCATCAACTAATATCCAAATACTATTGATGAAAATCACTAATGTTTAGTGAATTGAGATGAATAATAGATCGCATGCATCTCACCCTACTATAGCTATATATTTAAATTTCATATCATGGACTTCTCTTAGTGTTTTTGGAAATAAGTAATTATACTCTCGAAGTCCTCCCAAACCATACCCTGAAGATGAAAAACCTATGTAATAACATCATCCCAATGCCTAGTGGAATCAGAAAGAAAATAAGCCAGCAGATTGACACTCATCTCTGGGGGTGTCTCTAGTTTCTTGAATATCAATAGTATGACTTCTATTCATGACTCATCATCCAGGGGGGACACTATCCAAAAAGAATTTAGGTGTACGTTTTTTCTAAAATTGTTTTGTCAACACTACCACAGTAGGGGTAGGTCACAAATCGCATTTCACAGATTGTGAAAATTGTATTATGATCTCTCCAAAAAAATACGCAGGGCCCAATTTAGGAATAATTGGAGGTGACTCAAGCGGTACTACTAGAGGTAATTCTTGTGGCTTATTACCCACCACCTATAGAGCATGATTGTCTCTACCATCCTAGAGTATGACTCAAGTATCTCATGGTGTAATATATCTAACATTTTTATATTTATGCCTTAGATAGTATTAAATAATAAATAGGATAAAAATATTTTAATAGGATAGATATATAACATTCTTATACAAAATTCCCAACTCTCTACCTGCTTTTAAATACATGTCAATGTGGTGTGAAAGATCACTACAGATCACAAGAGACACTCTCTACTGCCCACTACTAAGGTTGGTTCAAGGTCTAGTTCATATAATACATAGAATAGGTCTTCGTATATGGAGTTTTAGTTAGAGGTTAGAGTGGAAAACACCCTTTACATTGAAATTTTCATCCCCATTTAACATTAAACAATTAATTTGTGATTTTAAATTCATTTAATTTCATACTCATTTAGGTTTGTGTGTGTGTGTTTCATTCTAGTTAGATGATTCACTATTTCAAATTTATATAGGTATAAGATTTATAATTTTCAGTTGGAATGTCATCTAAATGTGACCTAACCCTTACATCTGGCATTATAATGTAATGGGTCATATGTAATGATTTGATTAGATGAATCACAATTCCCAATTTATATAAGTACATTCTTTATAAATTAAAATTTCAATTTAGTGAAAACAATTAACTAATGTTTAATCTCATGTGATCAATGGAATAGGGATCCAACATTCTATAATTGGATAATTAATGTGTAATAATCAATCTATATTGGAAAATTCTATTTAGATTGATGAAGACACTTTAATGAGTTTAATCATTCTATCCCTGAATGAAATGTTATCACAATTAAAAATATAAAATCTTAGGAACCAATAATATTATGTAGGAAATTAATATAGTAATATAAATATGGAATAAAATATTCATGGCATGTGAATCCTAACGTTTCTATAATGATGAAAGATCAATACCCCATTTTCAGTAAAAAAAATGGTGAAAAATAAATATATAATAATAATAATAATTTCAAGAATCATCTGTGTCATCCAATAATGAAATCAATATAACAGTAATAAGAAAAAACATGACCAAAAACATCCCATCCAAGGTAATTTGAATTTTCCCTATACGTGGGTTTGCTACTCCCAGGAATAGATTCATGACTAAATTCCAAAACATTCTTATTCATATATCTAATAACCCAAATTGTAATAAAAAAGAAAAAAAATAAATCTTTAACACCACTTTGTGACATCCCAAACCTGGTTCACTCATAAGTAGCTAAACCTAGTTGGCCACATAACCCTAAGTGCACCTCTCCATATCCAAAGTTAGTCGACTAGAAATAAGGGTCTATGATAGTGTAGTGGGGAGATGATCCCATCATGATTATAGTGTAACACAACATTATATAATTATAGTAATCAGTGGAAATGGTATAATCTATGAGTCATGGAAGAATAAATCATCTAGACATAATAAAATTTTTGAAATAGAATCAATGTCATATATTGAATGTTTGTCAAGTCATGTGAAGTAAAAAAACATAACATTGGTATTGGAATATATATCATTCTATATAAAAATAAAAATGGCCATAAACTATATCCACTAGAATCATGAGAATAATCTCGATCCTCTTTCCAATGTTCTGTCCTAGTATATTAAAATCAGGCATCTAAAGATAAATGCTTCCCTTTATACAATCCTTCATCCGTATGTTTTTCTTTTGAGTACTAACCAATGGCCTAAACATGGTGTGAGGTATACTCAGTATACCACCACCAATGATTTCTATTAAAATATAGTTGGTTCATATAAAATGAGTAGTGCGAATGTATAAAAATATAAGCAGAAATACATACTATAACATGGTTGGATCTAGTTCCTAAAGGGAACTTGGTTGATAATACCTACTTTGACCTAATCCATGATATTTATGAACACATGAATATATATATTTAAATATATGGTCTACATATATAATAATATTTATATCCATTTATATATATACTATTACTATCTAGGACTAGAGGCGTGACTCAAGAATCCATGGATAGTTATAAGAGTCTTTCAGAAAGCCTAGTGATAACATTCCCAGTGTCATGAATCATGTAGCTCACTATGCTTGTGTACCACAATATGTGATTCCATGCGCAGTTATCACATTTAATTTGGCATGCCATTTCTATATAACGAAGTTCATTTGGGATGTCATGCATGTTATAAAATTTAATTACTGATTCCATGCTTGTATATCGCCTTTCATAAGGGACCGCATGCTTAAGTATCATAGGTATATTGGATTTCATTCTTTAGTATCCCAAGTATATGGTACACCATTCCCATGTATAATAAGTTTACGGGGTTCCATGTTTGGTAATCACATGTATATGGGGTTCCATGCTTGGGTATCATAAGTACATGAGATGCCAGGCCCAACTATCACAAGTATATGGGATCCCATTCTCAAGTATCACATTTAATATTTAAAATAATGACATTAAATATTACAAGAAAAAATAGTATTTAAAAAACATTTACATATTTTTAGGTCAAGATAATAATCCACCAATTACAAAGGATTAATATAATGTGTTCATACCACTCCCTTAAATTTAGGTTAGTATGAAAATTTCATCTAGACATTAATCCAAGACACCTTAGATGGTGGTTTAGACCTATAAACATTCAGTAAGTAGTGGGGTAACTCATAAGAAACCTAAGAAGGTGTCACTAGTTAGAGGGGTCAACCTAAATTCAGGAAAAGAGGGTGATGTTTAATTCCGAACATGTCTAAAAAATTAGATTAAATATTTATTTTATTTTTATGAAAAATTCAGAATGACCAGCTTTTGGCATGACAACGCATGATATAAAACAATAGTGATTTATGAAGACTGTACAAGACCACCTACCATATGGTGTTCGATTATTCATTATCCAATATCAACTTTATATTTTAATTAAAATGGGAGATATTAGAAAAATAGAAAAACATCATGAAAGTAGGAAAAATATCTCACATGTGTCTATTATTTCATACAACAAGATAAATGAAGTAAGGAGGCAATGGGATTAGAGAGCTTACCAATATGCTTCCAACGTAACTAATGGTGACCATTCCCAACATTTTATTGAGAGTCTATCTAAAATCATATCTTGAGAGGGATAAGGAATCTCTAGCGTCTTGATGAATGTTGTACATGAGGAAGATGAGGGTGGAATAATTTTATGAGGGATTAAGTGTGAAATGTTAATTATTCCCTCTTTTAATGTCATTCGACATGTTTATGGTGTAATTACAGGATTTAAACTATAAATATATCTTCAATATGTGTTCTTCCAATGATAATAATGTCTTATAAAGTTTTAAACCGTAAATTAATAACATATAGTTTAATCTACGAAATTTATTCCAAAAGATTTTCAATAATAAAATTTCTTCTGTTGTTTCCCTACTGCTGGTACTTTATCCTAAAAACCCAAAAATTCAAAAAAAATCCATCATATTCCAAATACACAATGAAAAAATAAGGGATCAAACCTCAAAAAAGTCAGGATCATACTATTTTGGCAATCCATTTTGGATAGTATATTTCTGATGGATTTTGGAATAGCAACTGGGGAAAATGTTTCATCATTTTCTATTCCTCGATGTTTTATGAAACCTTTTACAACCATTTTTTACTTATTAGTTTTAACATGTCCACCCAATTATATTATCTTCATTAATAACAATTTGTAATCATACTTATTTACATCAACTATAGGTTCTACAATAATCTAGAAATATATATGATACGTGGAATCCATTTTCGAATTCAATGGTTCTCGTCACATGGAAAGATCTATGCCACTTACTACATCCTTTTAGGTTATAGAATCATTATTATTCACTAATAATTAATCACCATACCTAGTGACTTTAAAACCATATCTTTAAGGTTCTATAAACTCTCTTATACTACTATAATGTATGTGTGTCCCTGAAACTTCTTTTTCTTTGGGGATTTGTGAAATCTTTTCATGTGCCAGCTCTTGTGTACATTGAGCATATACTGTAGAAAAGTTTCTATTGATCCCACTATCTCTTTTATAAATATTCTCCCTCTCAAGGTAATCAACATATTTATGCATTGTTTTATTTTTTATTTTTGATGTGTCTGAATTGGTAAAATTCCCTTGTTTTCTTGGGGTATCCTATAAAAGAACACTTTGTGCCTTGGGGTGGAATGTTGTTTACTGAGGAGTCATTAGAGAATGTTTCACTTTCCCACACTTGTGATTATGATAATATTAGTTTTTTACACTCCAAAATTTGTATGGAATACTAAATTCCCTTTTTCTGCAACTTGATTTAGTATATATGTATCCATCTATAATTAGTGTCCCTAAAAGGAAAATCGAAGACTCACATGAGTAAACATTGATCTCACCATGTCAAACAGGATATTGTTCCTCATTTAACATACACAGTTTCATTGTGGTGTATAAGGATGAGTGATTTGGGATAGAATATCAAACTACTTTAAATAATAAATGAAGTCATGATTAAGATATTAAACTACAGGACCTACATAGAGTTGTTTAATCATCATTCCAAGATGGTTCTCAACTATTTTTATATATTATTTTAATTTTTAAAAAGAATATGACTTAAAAATAATCAATTATATAAATCCATATCTACTAAAATCATCTCTAAAATTTATTATGTACAATTTCACACTTATTTCTTAAACTTTAAATTGTCAATACAAATTATTATAAATTATTTTTGGAATATCTTTATAAATTTAAAATTTCACTTAATATGGATTTAGTCATTTCTCCTTGTGAACACGAATGAAATAAATGAAGTGTTTTTATTTTAAATTAAACTAAATATCCATCTTGGATTAATTTGGTCAAATTATTTTTGTTTACATGACCTATCTAGTGATTAAATATTTGGTTGTTCTATGAGTTATGTGAAATAGTTTGGTTATCGATTTTTATTACACGGTGTGCATAATCCAAAATATAAATATTCTTCTATAAATATTACTTACCATAAAAATTACTTCTTTATAAAATAAGAAAAACTTGTTTCATGAAATGAAGTTAAATCTCTCTGTATAAACTGTAAACAGATATATAATCTTTTTGGAAACAGGTAGTAGAAAAAAAATATTTTAAAACCAACATCATTCACAAAGAAAGTGTGAGGTTTTAGTCCCAGATCACCAGAATAGAAAACCTGGCTCTGTTGTCTACTTTTTAATCAACATTACCTGATGAGATATTCTGAATCATACTTGGTTCCTATATATTAATACACATGTGAAACCCACATATTGTATATAATACCCAATTTCTATAAACAAGTAAATTTCACTCGATAAAAAATATACTTGATGCTTCCCCTTGCATCATTTATTTGGTTTAATTTTCCTTCCAGTATAACTTTTTAACATTTCATAAATATAAAACATATTGTTCACTTTCTTTACCCTTAATATTTCTCTTCGTGGAAGAATGTGTTGAATAACCTTTGGTCTTTGAGATCATCTCCTGAACTTTACTTTCATTAACTATATGGATATAATGTTTTTCATACATAATATCCTTGTCAATGTAGATACGTAGAGTGAGAAGGTATGGGAGATACATTTGTATGTTTTTTATATTAAAATTATCAAAAAATACAGTGACTCTAAGAGGGAGTGATGGAAGAATGGGATCAATTTATCGTTCATCTAGTAGTTTAAAACCTAGAAACCTTGGGAACTCAATATAACTAATAAGTTTTACTATATGATGAATAGATAGAACACCTTCTCATTATTTACTATACTAGTGCACCATTGAAATATCAAAATGTTCGTGTCTGTCTCTCTCCTGATATATACAATGAAGATGATGAATGTACTTTCAAAATCTATGTCTTCATGTGTCTCTTCGTGAGTTCATATGACATGGATTAAATTATGAAACACTAAAATTTTACCACATCATTCAAATATCTATCATCGAATAAAAACTCTTCACCAAATGCCTATTTTATAGGCTGACCAAGAACCGAGGAATCTAGAACATAACACTTCCACTCATGGTTCAATTCAACTCATAGGTGTTTGAAAAATTCCAAGAAATTTCTACCAGTTAAGATATGGTCTTTCTCCAAACTTGATCAAAGGGATAACATGGCTGCTAATGCTACCATTATTCTTCAATATTAGACTTGAATATTATAAGTACTTCAAATTATTACATTTAATGTGAGAAAAATAACTATAAATTTTATTTTATTAAGTATCACATCATTATATCAAGTAAAAATATCCCTCACGATTGAACTGGGAATGTCGAATTTCTTTCTAATTCTAGAATGATCCATATTCCCTTCTCATTACCCAAGTTCGAGATCATTCAATTATTTGATGGAATTTATTTAGGTCGATATTTTCCAATTGTGGCTTGCAGAACCTTGAACTATTGAGTGTACTCCGCAATCCAGAAACCCTTAGTCATATTTACTCAACAATTGACCCTAAGTTACATCAAATCTATCATGATCTACTTATATTTATGTAAAATAGTTAAGTCAACCCAAAAATCCCATAATAACTCCATGAAAAAAGTATGTGTCCCAAAATTTAATTGGAAAACACTTAGTTATATGGTTCTCATTCAAAATAAATTAGTAGAATTATTATCCTGAATTAATATTAAATTGAGGGATTTTATTTATTATGAATAAATTTTAATTATTATTTTTATCGTTACTTATTAATATAATGTGGATTTTAATTTATGTAGTAAATATGTTCGGATAGAACATTTACACATAACCCATTAATTTTAATTCCATATTTCATATTAATTACCTCATTTATGTGTTGGAATTATTTTATATTAAAAATTAGATCATTCATAATATAGAAATAAAATAAATAAATGAATGAATTACATGCTAAGGAAATCCATCCAATGGTTGATTTATTCAGTGGATAAAAAAACAACCTATATCCCTAGGGATAAACTCTATGTGATAGTTTTGGCTCAAGTGGCAGCATATAACCAATGAACATGTGTATCTCATATTTTAGTTTATCTCTGTTCCATTTTGAAAAACCTTTTCCATGTAAAATCTATGATCTGTTTGGTACAATTTTTATTGAAATTAGTTTATAACTCAAATATAGGTGAGGGGAACCAATGGATTGTTTAAGGGGAATTAAAAAATATATCCATGGATATGCATGTACTACATTATAAATGCTGGATGGATGACTCACATGCCATCTTATTTAATTTAATATTAATTAATTGAAACACCCTATAATAAAAATAAATTAACTAAAACCAACACATACATAGGTCTGGTCAATATCATGATCATTCATTTACATACGCGGATTATGCATGTAAAACAACTGTCTAGAATCTATTTCTATTCATTGTTTAACAAGATTAAGCATTAAATAATTATTCATATTAATTATTTTATCAATTAATTAATTCATTTTATATTATTTCATCTAATCAACCTAAAATTCTCATCTTCTATGATTTTAAAAAAATTATTTTATTTTATTTAAAACACAATAATATATTACCCAACTTTCTACATGGAGGTAACATGGTTATTACCTGTCTGAACTACATAGTATGGTATTAATTGTAAAAAATTCACTCATATGGAATATTTTTTACATGATATGTTTCATAATTTCAAGGATTTTACTAAAAATTTAGTTCCACATGGAACATGTCGTGACCTGACCCTTGTTGGGGATCAAGCCGCAACTATACCAAGCTCACCTTTATTGTCTAGGGATGGTGATAAGCATCAAAATCATAATTAACTCACAGAGTCCTTTTCCTAAAGTACATATATGCAAGAGCGGACAAACACCTCAATGCAACAGTGTAGAGATATAAAAATATGGAAACTAAAATTCTTTAAAACATCTATCGCAAGGTAGATTAAAATAGATTTACTGAACGTGAAAAGGTAAAAACAGATGCCTTACATAGAAAACTATAAAAGTGTCCAACATGGTTATTTGGGGAGGAAAATTTTTTGAGTAAATGCTAGAAAACTACTCATCCCAACGCTGGTAAACACCTCGGTCAGTCGATATTGCTATGTTTTTCCTATCTTGGTTCTTCAATGGAATCATTCAAAAGGCATGTGGTCTTCATAAGACACAACACATGCAGGGAAACTCCTATGAAGAAGTGAGTATAAGAACAATCATTAGGCACCCAAATAACCCAAAATAATAGCGAGCAATTAAAACTCAAAAATTTTCTCGACCTAGCCAGAGAAAACCCCAACAACAATGAAAATCCATCTTAATGTATCCTTAGTTATAAATTACTATTCATATATGTCAAAGAAACCCAAACGAAATAGTTAGGATAAATATCGTCCCATAGCTCAACCCAAAGGGAAGTAACCTCATCCAAGCATAGGAGGATAAACATTTTCAATATATGAAATACACAGAGAATCTTTTCCACCCTTAGTAGGAAAGTGATCTCATCCTACCATGATAAGCTAATCCCAAAAAAGAAATGGAATAAGTAGTATATCTTCACCTCCCATGGGAGGAGACCAACCAAAACTAAGTTGTGGGAACATAAGAGGTACAAATAATAAATCTATAATGGAGGTCAACATAGATCATTAAAACACCACTAGGGCTCCTAGAATCACCCAAGTATACATTTATAAAACTCCAAGCCTAATGATGTTACAACCTCACAGAAAACAACTAGATTATATTGAAGTATTTAAATGTAAATCAAAACTACTAGAACACTATCCACAAGCTTAGCCATCCAAAATGGAACTCATCTAAGAGATACACTCCATTAGGAAAAACATTATTATTTATAATGGTATGTTCAAGAGAACATACTCCATTTGGAAGAACCTATTAGTTCCTCATATAGTTCCCATCACTAGAGGCCCTATTGATGATAACGTTTTCCCTGTGCAAGGAAAAAGAACCCCAATTGGAGAGGTAAACTCTTCTCTTGTGCATGTATTTGAGTGATCACTACTCGAGACAATGAACCACATTCATTATATCTAACTATAGAGAATGGTGGGACCTTCACCTCACCATTACACACAGTCAAGGGAGTACTAGATCCTAACCAACTCATGAAACCTATATCGCTCATATATGGAGTGTCCCACACCTCAGTCCTTCGAGCAATTACTAACTCTAATTGGGGGAACTCTCCCCATTGTTTCTCAGAGGTAGTGGATTGTATATAATTTGGTGACGAACCACACCCTAGAATTATAGGGTAGTAAAACATAGTGAATAGAGGCCTCGCTCCATTGTGTGATACGGCAGTACCAAAACTGTAAGAAAAATACGTATGGAGGATCCACACCCTGGAATGAAAGAGGAGTTCTCACTACAATGTTGGAGTACATGATTCCTCTCTTGATAACGTGGTATCCACTCTACTTATATTTCACTTATGGAGTACCATCTCCCTAATACGACAGGGGAGTACCAACTCTACAAATATAGGACTCACACTCTAACTTATTAGGGGAGTATCAACTCTAACTAGTATATCAGATATAGAAGACTCACACCCAAAAAAATCAAGGGATTACCTAATCTATGGATAGAGGACCCAAGCCTATATCTAATCAGGGGAGTACATACTCTATCATGCTATGAGAATAGATGGCATGTTCCATGGAAGGGTAGGGGATCTATCCAACTATATGAAGAATAAGGGGGAAATCGTGCCCTAATCCAACTAGAGGAGTACCAAACCCATAATAACTAACCGAAGGTAAAATAAAATATGCCTACAATGTTGGGATTCTCATCTCTACCAAAGCATTGATTTAATGTAAACCTGCACCCCAAAGTCTCCGAATAGTACCAATACCATCATCTCTATTCAATAACCACACCAACCTCTAGCATCGGTCAAGAATTACTAATATAAGGATCTTGCTTATGAGACTTCTCAACATAAAACTATAGAATTTATGGAACCTTCTCCCTATTACAATAGCGGATCACCACACTGTGGGTCTAAAGAGTCAAAGGACCCCACATCCTAAACAAGAGGGTAAGGGTACTACCCCTGACATCATCCTAGTGAACTTCTCTAATCACTACCCATTCTTTATCACCACTACACAATCATCTTAATCAAAATGTGCAACCTCATATCTTATAGGCCAAACAAGAGGCCACTGTCATGTTCTATATGGAAAAATACTGAGGATGGGCTCTAAAAAACATGAATCGAAAATATAAAGAAGGATATATGGATAGAGTATAATTAGAAGAAGATATCCTAGGAGTACATGGCATTAATTGAGGCCCACACGACATTTGAACCATCCTAACCACCAAGTCATGTATCCTGTCTACATGGTTTCCATCCCATATAGGGGTAAAAAGTCTTTATAGTCAGTTCACGCCATGTCCAACTTCACCCAACCCATTGTTAGGTAGTCCTACATGTGTTTGGGTTCTAAATCCCGTGTCCTGGTACTTTGGTAGTGTAGTTGTATGCAACCATGTTTTTCCACACGGCTTCCCAATCCATGTCCTATGGTCGCACAGATTGTGGTTACTACATGATGTGTAACTCCAATACATGGAATTTAGTCCCTATTATTCATTTTCCTTGTATAGTAAGGGATACATGGAACATTTCACCATAGTACGCACAATGTAAATGGTAATTCCAGTCATGACTCGCCTAAAAAATCCTAATTCAACCTGGTTTAACCCAAAACCCATAGATCTACCTAGTAGAGACCATAATCTATTATAATTAGGCTAAAAAACTTAAAAAAGAATAAGGAATGGGGATATGGACCAAACTCAAAACTCCAACCTTTATGGTGGAACAATGACTCTTTGGTTGATGAATGATACCTGAATTTTTCTTCTCCTTGATCTAATGATGATCTATGTTAAAATGGAGTTCAATAGCACCTCACTATGTTGATTCTGCATTAGTTCATTTCCTCCAAAGGGAGAAAGAAGATATGGGAGGAGGTGAGTATCTCTTATTGGTTCTTCAAGTTCCCAATTTGAGGGGGAGGTTATTGGGTTTAGTTTTAGGTTAATTAATTAATGAAATTTTCATTTGATTAATTATTCCACCACAAAACATCCCCATCAACCTGCCTCCATCAAAAATCCTGGAACAGACAACTTTATGTTATTCCAATGGTAAAAACGTTGTTCTGATGTCAACCATGGCCTTAGAAATCCAATCTAGGACTGCCTTTAGTATTTAGTCATGTTTCAAGAGAAAGTAAACACATGTGATAAAAATATATTTAATATTTTAAATTCAATGTGTTGAGCATCCCTAGGCCTCGAGGTCCTACACTGACTCATCACCTCATTTCAAAAATATTATCTTGAATTTTACAAATTCTTATTGGTCAAACCATGAGTCCCTACATTAATACCTCTTTTAAGATTATCAACAACAAAATAAAATGGTTAAGAATGAAGAAGTGAAACTGATCATTACTACTGGGACTCCCATGCCCATGAGCTCACTGAGGGTTCACATGCTACTTCTAATAACACAATTAGGGGAACCACCAAGGCCAAAACACACACATGCCCAAATTCAAACAGGCTGACATCATGCAACAAAGTGGAACAAGTCACATCAGCTATGAAAGAAGGAAAAGCACTAAGCATCATGGTCCATCGGCAGTCATGGGGTCTAGTCCTACACCACCTTGCTAACCTGACACAGATACCAACATAACCCAACTACTCACATCCATACCATGATGAACTACCCTGCTACCTCCTCAAGTTTTTAGTGTTCATGGATTCAGTTTATCATGTGAGGGTACCAATGAATAGGAATGTATGGTAGGATCATCCAACAAAGAGAAGTTATACATGAAAATAACATCGAATACCATGCACGTCTTTGCCTCTCCTGGAATGAGAATAACAAAAAATAGAAACACTGCCACACCCACTAGTGTCATACAATGTAATTATTGATGGTAGTCATCCAATACATACTATATAAACATTATAGGTTCTAACTATACAACTAATGAATGGTTTTGATCAATGTTCTCCCCTCATAAGTGCTACCAAGTATAAGTGAAAAGTAGAAAAATCCCCATAAGAAAATCCATAGTGTTATATAACACTTACCATGAAACCTCACACTGAACAAAAAAGACTAAGGAAACCATAAACCACACCTTGATAATATACTCTTTGTGTGGAACCTGCCCTCTTGCATGGTTTTGATCGCATCAAAAAAACACATCTTGATGGGGAAATCATCCCTCTTCCTCATGAGTCCAAACCTATGTCAAAAAACGTCACATCCTTTTGGAGCGTCTCATGTACAAAGCAGATTCCAAGTGCATGAGGCTACCAATGAACGAAAATGAGATTCCAAAATTCCCCCAATAGGTCTTATTACCCCCACTATCTACTAACCACCAACACAGAACTCATCCCCAAATACAAAAGTTATATGGAATCATCCAAAACAACTCGATACGATTCACTTTGGGTGGCACCAACTCTCCCTCACAGTTTTGATCACATCACAAAAACATGTCTTGGTTGGGAAAGCACCCATATTCAACATGAATTTGAATCTATGTCAAAGAACACCAACACATTGTTACACTGACATCTCACGTCACCCCGGTTAAACCTCAATCAAGAAGTGGAGGAAAAAGAGTATGTCACTACAGTGTATAAAAATTGTTACTATAGAATATAGTAAGGACACTGAACATAACTCTATTAATCCTCATAGATTCTAGGTCAAAGGCCTCTATGGCCTACATCTGTCTTCAGCTGCATCCTCTAGCTCCCTGATCCTAGTGTGAACCATCTGGGGTTGGTGGTAGAAACACCTCAAACATCCCGCCACCTCATACTACTATCTCAATTCCTCCACCATATCCATCTCCTTACAGAACTCCTTACTCCAGATTCAACCTATACCAAAGTAGTAAGACGACCACATCCCTCTTAACAGTATGGATGGTTGGAAAATCTCTAGTAAGACATGCCTGGCCTTTGCAAGCATAACATCACCTCTTCTCTGGTTGACCTATTCCATGGAACTATTCATGTGCTACAGGCCCACTTGACTAAGTCTAGGGATGGATATGCCTCTTTCATCATGATCATGTAACCTATTGTCTACCAGTTTTTGTATATGCCTGAACATCATGACCTCCACCATGGGTCACACCCACCTTTCCCTCCTTTAGGAATATCTCTACAACAAGAGCTGGCTCCATCACCCCCACATAAGTGGGAAGTCCCAAAGAGACCACAATATATTTAACATCTCTATGAGGTCCGTGATTGATATATTGTGATCTGAAGAACGAGACATGATTCGCATACAAGGAGTAATGAGATAGGTATGTGAACCTTGTCGAGTACACCTCCATTTTCATGGAATATAGTTGAAGCTATATAAGATCTTAGATATGGACTGATCTTAGTGTGGTTGGGTTAATTATTCCTAGAAGAGTCTCTTGAACTCTAACCAAGTGATTATTGCTTTGTCATGGGACTAAATCACTAAACTCCCCCCCCCCATCAATCGATCGAAACATGAGGAACGATCACCACTAGTGCCACCATCTAATCGGTAGGTGTCCTCACTAGGAGTAAAACTCGTGTGACTACCTTAATCTTTTCACAAGATACATGGGGTATGGATCCCCTCGATACCTCATAGGTCACTACCTATGGAAATCGTGCAATGCACTTCGTCTGTGTGAATCCTCAGCCTGATTTGTCAGCATAACCAACTATTCAACGGTTTTTGGATTAACTAGATTACCATCAGGAGGTAAACCCTCAGAATGATTTACCAAAACGGAAACCCCATAACGGGATATATTTTCATCATAATCATGCAATATAATCCACTCTAGCTATCAATATAGAGGAATCATGAAATAAAATCCCAGGAACACCATGGTGAAACAATATATATGGGGAGATGACTCAAGAAGGGTAATGAAAGAAAATCCAAATCACAGCCCAATAAAGTGGATTTCTACTTCAACTGAATCTTCTCAGAGCTTTTTTTTAAACTATATAATGCATTTGATAATTTAAAAATATGATTTTGAGAATAGGGGTTTGTAAAACCAGGGGTTGTTCTACAAAGACATCCTCAGCTATATACCCTTTTAAGAATGCACTCTTAACATCCATTTGATATAGTTTGAAATTCAGATGTGCAACATAAGCAAGAAATATTATGATGGCCTCCAGTATATAAATTGGTGCAAAGGTGTCCTCATAATAAATTCATTCTTCTTGATTATAGCCTTGTGCAACTAATATATTCTTTTTTCTAACTATGTTACCATCCTCATCTACCTTATTTCTAAACATCCATTTTTCCCTATGGTGAATGTGTCATTAGGTATTTCAACAAGATTAAAAACCATTGTTCCTTTCAAAATGATTAAGTTCTTCATGCATAGCCATCACTAAAAATTCATCATTGATAGCATCATTAATGTTTTTAGGATCAATTTATGGAAAAGAGAATTGATGTTGAACCTGATTTCTAAGAGAAGCTCTAGTTTGTGTTCCTTTGCCTAGGTCTCCTACAATAGCATCTAAAGGATGGTTCTTAAGAGTTCTAATAGTTCTATAAAAGGAGGGACTAGTGATCTCAGGTTTTTCAATAGTTTCAGGTTTCTTATGGCTTAATTCTATGGACTTTCCATTACTGGATATTTTCACAAATTCTTTCACAGAATGGTTTGAGGATTTTGGATTAATGTTCAGATTTTATAGATCATCCTCCAGGTTTTCTTGATTGGTTTTAGGCTCATTTTGATCTGTTTCATCAAAATTTACATGGACAGATTCTTCCACACATTTAGTTCTTTTATTGAACACTCTATTGGCCTTATAGGATATGGAATATCCTAAAAATATACCTTCATCACTCTTGGATGAAAATTTTTCAAGATTTTATTTAGTATTTAGAATATAGACTTTGCAGCCAAAAGCTTTGAAGTAGTTGACCTTGTGTTTTCTATTGTTCTATAACTCATAAGGATTCATCTTAAGAATAGGTCTGATTTACACTCTTGATTATGTATCATGTTGTATTGATATCCTCAACCCAAAAATAAATAGGTAGGTCATATTCACTAAGCATTGTTCAAGAAATCTATTGTAGGGTTCTATTTCTTCTTTCTACAACTCCATTTTGTTGAGGTGTTCTATGGGCTGATAAATTGTGACTATAACCATTTTGTGATAAAAATGATTCAAAATCTTGATTTTCAAACTCACTAACATGATCACTTCTTAAGGATTTGATTCTAATTCCACTGATATATTCCACAGACTTGTAATATTTAGTAAAATAAGAGCAGGATTCACTTTTGTGAGCCAGAAAGAAGGTCCAAGTATATCTTGAAAATTCATCTACAAGAACATAAACATAGTGCTTCCCATTTAAACTAGAAACTCTAGATGGTCCAAATAAATCCATGTGAACTAGTTCAAGAGTTTTAGAAGTTGACAATTCTTTGTTTGGTTTGAAGTAAATTTTGTGTTGTTTTCCCTTTTGATAGGGATTACACACTTTGTCGTTTCGAAATTCAAGATTGCGTAAGTATTTAACTAAGATTTTTCAAATTAGTTTTCTAAGGGAGTGAATATTACAGTGTCCTAGTCTCCTATTCTAGAGCCAATAATCTTTTTGAAATAGACTTAAACATGAATCATTTTTTGATGCTAAGGTATCTAAGTTAACAGAGTAAACATTTTCATTTATTAAAGCAGAAAACACTAATTCATGTTTAGAATTAAAGACATTGCAAGCATTATTTTCAATTCTAACATGAAATCCATCATCACATAATTTTGAGATACTTAGCATATTATATTTTAATCCATCAAAAAATAGTACTTTAGAAATTAAAACTGAGTTAGAGTTACCAATTTGGCTGAGGCTAATGATCTTTCTTTTGGCATTGTCACCAAATGTGACTTGTCCTCCATCTATTTTTATTAGATTCATGAAGAATGAGTAGTCTCTTATCATGTGTCTTTAAAATCCACTGTCCATGTACCATACACTTTTAGGGGAACTCTTTAAGTAGCATTTCTACAACAAGATTAAGTAAAATCATATTTTGGTACCCATACTTGTTTGGGTCCACTAACATTAATAATAAGTTCATTAGGAACCCATATCTTCCTCATATGTTTCCTATTATAATTAAGTAATGTATTTGAAAACTAAACATTAATCGGTCCAGAAAAACATGAAACAATAGAATGTGTAACATTAATTGAATTTGTTGATTTTTGTCCTGAACTGTGTGTAAAACTATATGTCCTAGATCTTGAAACAAAATTTGTTCTACCAATATTTCTTTTTCCAAGTTGATAACAAATGCAAGTGTTTTATTCAGGGGAAATTTTTTTCCTATCATTTGAGTAAGGGTATTCTTCCCATTGGTCAACTTTTCAATGTCATTCTTTAATTTCTCATTTGAAATTTTTCATTTGTTGTTTTCTTTGAGTAGTTTAGCATTTTTCCCTTTTTTGGCTGTGAGTTCAGATTTGACTATCACAGTAAGAGCATACTATTTCTCTAACGATTTATATTTGGCTTTTAGTACATTTCATGTTTCTTCAACCATGTTATAGTATTCAAACATTGATTAATTAGTCAAATTTTTAGAGTCACTCTCATTTTTAGAATAGTATAAATTATGTACAGTTGATTCCAGTGTTACCTCAGGTGTGGTTTTCATAAAACAAATATTGGATTTGTTTGTCTTTTCATCTTGTGATGTTTCTGAGTCACTTGAACTATCCTCAGAAGCACTCCAGGTTTCTTTCATATCCTTTTTATGCTTCATATCCTTGTCCTCATTTTTTTTTCTACATGAGCTTTGGACAGTCAGCCTTAATATGTCCTTTGCGCTTATATTCATAGAAGATAATCTCATCAGTCTAGTAACTTCTTTTCCAGTCCTTCTTCCAATTCCTTTTTTGGTCATATTTTCCATTGAAGTTAGGCTTTTTGGAAAAATTTCTTGTTCTTGTAAAATTTCATGAATCTTCTGGATAATGGAGTTATCTCTTCATCATTATCAGATGATTATTTTTCACTATTATAACTTTCTACAAAAGCCTCCAATTTCCCTTTCTCTTTGTGCTTTGAGGGGGTGGTCTTGAATGTAACAGATTTCCTTTTGGTTCATCCTCCTCTTCCTTTTTGTCTTTCAGTTCCTCTTAATTCATCATCAGTTTCCCAATGAGTTCTTTTATAGGTAGCTTACTAATGTCTCATAACTCTCTAATCGAGATAGAGGTTCCTCTCCATCTTTCAGAAAGACATCTGAGAATTCTCATGATTTTTTATTTGGAAATGACTTATCTTCAATGATAAATTATTGTGTTGAAAATCTCATTATACCTAAGAAACATGTCAGAGATAGGCTCATCAGGTTACATTTTAAATTTATCTAATTTAATAGTATAAGTATTATGTCTCATTTATTTTACACTAGATGTTCCTTCATGTGATACAGACAGGGTATCCCAAATTTCATGGGATGTTTTTCAAGAATAAATTCTATTAAATTCTCCATCTCCTAAAGAGCAGTATAAAGCATTCATAGATTTTTAATTGTTATGGTAGGAAGGTTTGATAGGTTCATCCCATGTGATTCTATGGGTAGTTGGAATCTTATATTCATCTATAATGGAAGACAAAATTTCAAAACCCATACTCTCTAAATGTATTTTTATTTTAATTTTCCATTGAGAAAAGTTGGTTCTATTAAAAAATGGTGGTATGTTGGTTGCATCACCTTCCAATCTATTATCCATAATAATGAAATACTTTTAAAGAACTAGAAACTTAGAATTAACAGAAATTTACTGATCTTTAATTTACAACTACAATCACAGTTGAAGTATGTTAAACAATGTCTTAATAAACAACCTCTGATACCAAATATTGGTCAGATTAAATTACTCAAGTGGGGTGAATTGAGTATCTATAAAAAATTCTGATTAAGAATTATTTTTAAAATGTTTCCCAAAAGATTAAATACAGTCCAGTTAATCAAGCTTATACGGTTATAAGAGTTTTACTATTTGAATAACATCTTAGAAGATTGATTAGTTCTCAATAATCTTAATATAAGTTATTAATGTTACTTTTGAAGCTATTATACAAAGGAAAGACAATTATAAGTCCTTTCCAAGAGTAACTATCAAAGTGAATTTAGAGATTTCTAAATTATACAGCAAAGTAGTAAAACAGAGAAGACTAAATTAAGTATCACAGTAGATATGAAACAAGTGGTTCAGGCTCAAGCAAGACCTAATCCACTCCACTTGGTGATCCCCTGCCACCATGATGTTTATATAAATAAACTTGATGAACACCCTGGATCGAGGTTAACAATAGTACACAGTACTATCCAAGCCACATAGGGACCTCTTCCACAGTTCTTCGTGGGTACAAACCACCAAGCCACACAAGGACCTCTTCCACACTTATCTGAGGGTTTACACAAAAGTAAAATAATGTTTGAGTAAGGATATCTTGTATCCTTCAGTTTAATGCAGGAGATAGAGCATGTTTCTATACAGATAGACACTCTTCTCAAAAATTAATAATATTATAAAAAACATAGTTGTAATATTTATATGGCTCTAGAAGTTCTCTGAGTGTTGGTCTTTGCAGCTCTGGACTTCTGAGATGAGGAAGATGCAGAACTCATGTCCTCATATAGAAAATAGAGTGTTGCAAGTTAGACAGATTCAACTTGTGTTCTTTGTGGTGTTTTACAGTGAAAAGATATTCTTGGTATTCCAGTATGCTTCATGTGTTCTTCAGTAGAGTCGATTTGCATGATCCAATTTTCTGAAATGTATTCTTTTGTGACACACAATCCCAACAGCTTGTTCTTTAGTATCATGCTACTTCTTGATTTTTCTAGGATGTATTACTCTTTTATCATGGAAATCCTGTGTTGGGGCCAAAAGGTTTCATGTATTCTACGCCTCGTACCTCGTACTATCCGATGATACATATAAAAATAATCATTAATTATGTCAGTGCATTGAAATCATCAAATATGACTGTTAGAGATTAAATTGACAGATGACTAAATATATTAGGAAACAGTGTCACATTATGTCATGGAAACGTTGTCTCCTTCACACGGTGTCTGGATTGGTCAGGGTGTCTCGCAGTCAGGGTGTATCATAGTCACGGTGTCTCGTGGTCACGATGTATCGCGGTCATAGAGTCTCATGGTCACAGTGTCTTATTCACAGTGTCTTGTTCACGGTGTCTGGATATCACAGTGTCTAGTTATCATGGTGTCTTCTTGTCATGGTTTCTCGTTCAAGGTGTCTTGTTCATGGTGTCTACTGGTCACGGTGTCTCATGACATAGGAAAATATATGTATTCAGACATAAGCAGTAGTATTTATGACATTAATTAAATTTAATCATTTGTCAGATAAATCATTATAAAGTGAATCAATAGAAAGTGCATAGTAACCAAACTTTGTGTATATAAAAAAAGAGTATTGGATAGCTTTTACTAAGCTACTATAGATTTTATGTGAGGTAGATTACATATTTTTAACATGGTGTGTAAACTATATAGGATTTGTGATCTTTAAAACATGAATAATAAATTAGGATTCCAAAAATATCCCCTGATCACTAACCATGTAGATATCTAGTATATATATGTTTTAACAACATAGATCGAATTAGAATATAACATATATAGAATGAAATTTCTCTTCTCCTATATTTTTCCCATATAAGTATCATATATTTATTCTTTTCTCATATATTTCTCCCCCTTTTGGGATTATCAAAAATTAGAAAATAAAGACAAAAGAGTCAAGAAAAGGTGTATAATGTATTACATAAATATAGTGGCATTACAAAATGTGAAACAAATGAAACAAGATTCTCATAAAAATCGAGTAAACACTGTCCTTCTTTCACTAACTGGTCCTCTCTTTTCCTTTAGCAGTAGCAGTAGAAGAGGAAGCCAGATGAGCAGAAGTTGAGGTAGAAGAAGGGAGTGAGTTGGTTGATAGAGAAGGTAAAGGAAGACCTTCAAAGACAGAGAGAGCCAGAGTAGGTGTAGTAGAAGAGTGAGGCAGTTGATGATCAAGGATCACAGTATTAATCCAAATCAGTGCCTGACTAAAGAACATTTAAGTAGAGGCTAGGGCAGAGGTTAATGTAGGAATATCGGGTCTGAGAGGTGCAGCCGTATGAGCAACAATGGTTGTACTCTGGACATGAATATAGGTTCTCAGTAGTTTGAAAAAATACTCAATGATCTCTCTACCATACTTCATATCTTTCTCAAAGTCATCCTTGTTTTCCATAAACTTATCCAATAGACAAGTAAACTTTTTGAGGTTTTAAACTTGGGTCTTGAAAGCTTCAATAACAGGAGGAATCCTCAAATTTTCTACAAGATATTTAAAGTGATTTGTCATGTCAGTCATTGAGAAGATTCAGTTGAATTAGAAATCCAATTTATAGGAAATTTGTTGCGGAGAATCATTAGCAATTTTCGAATGGATTTGGACCACATCCAGAATTCTTTCATTGTTCTTGATAACTTCATTTAGAGAATTTTCATTGAATCCACTAAGCACAGTCTGAAGTTCTTATTTGACCATTTTTTTGAGCAGGTCACTCTCTAGGTAAGGTTGAGATGATTTCCCAGATTCCTTAGAAGAATTGACAGTTGTGGTCATAGATTTTAGTTGGTTTAGCACCTTTTGAAGACAACATGTGTACTCATTAGTGAGTTTGTTTCGATTAACAACTAGCTCTATCATCTACTCACAATCTGTTTGTTCCTTTTAGTGACCTTTTCATCTAAGGAAGCTAAATGATGTTGAATTTGGGACACAACATTCTATGGGGTTTTAGGAACAATAGGTTCTAGAGGATAAGATGCAAGGTCTGATCTTGAATGAACCTCTCTCTTTATTTCATCAATTATACCTCTTAGAGTCTTCATTTCATCACTAAGAAGTTTATTTTTAACTCTGAATTCATGAATCTCGTGAAGCGTTTTGGGATATATTTTCCAAATAACTTTCTCCAACAACAATGAGGAAACTTTCTCACATAGATGTTTCACAAGGGCAGGTTGGGAATTCAGGAGTTTTTCATCACCAGATCAAATAGTAGCTTCAAATTATTTCAGATCATCCTTACTTACCAAGTATTGTTGTTGTGATAAAGGTTCAAGAAATAGGGACTGATATAGGATCAGGATCCTTCTCAAGAGAAATATTAGATATAGATTTCAGTTTGAACAGCGTAGAAAGGTCAAGGCCATTTACTGAAATTTGATGAGAGTCATCCACATCATAGAAACTGGGGAATTTATACCGAGTGTCTATAGGGCTTGAAACAATCAGGTTTGGTACATCAGTAGACTCCAGATTTGGGGTTTTCTCCCCCTCAATAGTTTCTTCCTTTTTAGAACTCAGAAGCTTACAGTCTTGATCTAATTCCACAACTCATCTCTTAATTCCTCTATCATTTCTTACCTAGATAGCTGAAAGGCCAGCTCCATCCTTTCCTCAGCCGAAGGAATTACTTCAAGAAAAGGTTGTTCCACTGGGAGTTCATTACGGTCAGCTTCTTGCATAATAGGAAATTATTTTTCTGTAGGTTCTTTCATAGAATTATTCTCGGTTTCATTGACAGTAGATTCTATTTCAGCCTCGGGTTGATCTTCCAGATTAAAAACTTCTTTTGAAGTAGTGACTTACCTTTCACATACAACATGAAGGACAAGAGTACTATCTTCCTCAACCGAAACAGTATCCTTGGGGGGCACATCAGCCTCATCTTCCTCTTCTTCAGAATACTCAACAACCTCATCTAGTTCCAAACCAAGATTAGAACTATCTCTTGGTCTTGAAGGATGTTTTACCGGATTGAATTTTTCATAAATTATATCATTGTCTTCCACCCATGCCTTTTTTCAAGGATTACAATTTATTTTCATCCTCTTGATAGTGACTTTTGAAAGGCAGTACTCACAATCCATGATAACTTTATCTTTAAGTCCAACCATACCATTGGAATGAAGCATGGATGATATAAGTTGAGAGTAAAATAGGGATGTTGACTTGGATGTGGCTTTGATCAGTTCACACATATGGTGTATGATATACTTACAAACGTTGATCTTATTCCCATTTTTCAAAAGATAAATCAAAAACAGAAAATGATATTTCAGTACATTAAAATCACCTTTTCTTGGGATAATCTAGTTTTGTATAAAAATAAAAAAGCCTTGATTATTCATATAGTTCGGCAGTAATGGATCTTCTCTTGGTTCCATTCCCAGTCAAGCTTTTCAAATAATCTTCCAAGACAAATAATTCACTAGAATGTGGAGGTCCACTCTGATCATCCTCACATATTCCTTCATGAGGTATCCTTAGGCATGAAGCCCATAACCTCGAAAATAATGATCATTTTTTACCATTGATCAAGCTTCTCCCAATATATCCATCTTCAGAATAAATGGAGAACAGAACATATTGATAGAACTAAGCCACTAACATAGGGTAGATAGGTCTATCTTCCTTCAAAAACCACTCTAACCAGCCTTTCTCCATTAAAACATTCAGAACCAATGACTTACTTGACATATGCCATTTGGGGAAAACCTCTTTCTCAGTTACTACATCTAGGTTTACCATATTTTGGTTTAGGGGACCTTCAGGTGTTAGATTGGGTGCAATTTTCTTCTTATTTAAGCTACATTTCACAGGAGTTGACGATGAAGGGCATTTAATCCTTGGAATTCACTGAAGGATCGAGGGAGAGAAAGGTTGAAGGGTTGAGGAAGGGTTACAAATTGAGTTAATAGAATAAATATCGAGTGAAGGACAAGTGATACCTCAATTATATTATCATTTAAGAATACCAAATGTCACAAAAGTAAAAAATGTGGGAAAATAAAGAGGTGAAATGAATAATTACCTTGATTCGGTTTTTAATTCATAACTAAAAATAAAAAAAAATTATGGTGAGACAGAGAATGAATGTTATAGTGAGAAGGTAACTGTGCGTTATGGTGAGACAGTGAATGAACTTCACAGTGAGATAGTAAATGAACGTTACAATGAGACAGTAAAATAACTTCACAGTGAGACAATAAATGAGTGTTATGGTGAGACAGTAACTTTCAGACAGTAATCACGAGATACTTACTGTGAGACCATAAACATGAAATAGTAATAAATTTACTTAATATTTATCATGCCTAATTCATGTATGATGTAGTCTATTCTTTTAGAATTTAATGGTTTGGTAAATGTATCATCAAGCTGATACTCAGTACCAATGAATTCTAAAGTGATATCACCCATTTGATAATGATCTCTCAAAAAGTGATGTCTTACATAAATTTTATTTTTCTTAGAATGTGAAACAGGATTTTTCGAGATGTTAATAGCACTTGTGTTGTCACAATTTATAGGTATATGCCTGAATTGATATCCATAATCTAGTAATTTGTTTTTCATCCACATGATTTGTGAAAAATAGATTTCAGCAGCTATGTATTCAGCTTCTACAGTAGATAATGCAATAGAATTTTGTTTTTTACTACACCATGATACTAGTAACTTGCCTAAAAAGTGACATGTTCCAAAGGTTCTTTTTCTATCGAACATATATCCACTTAAGTCAGCATCAGAATAACTAACTAATTCAACTGATTTTCTACTATGATAGAACAGTCCAAGATTCTATTTATGCTTGAGGTATTTCAAAATTCTCTTTACATCATTTAAATGATATTCCTTAGTATTTTCTTCAAAAAGAGCACACATACACACACTATACATAATGTCTAGTTGATTAGAAGTTATTTAGAGAAAACTTCCAATCATTCCTCTATAAGTGGTTTGATCAATGGATTTTCCATCTTCATCAAGATCCAACTTACTAATGGCACTCATGGGAGTGTTACTACTTTTAGTGTTATCCAATCCAAAAAAATTTAAATGATCTCTCGTATTTTTACTTGGAGTTAAGATAATACCCTTGTTATATTGAATGATTTGAAATCCAAGAATGAATTTTAGTTCACCCATTAAACACATTTCAAATTCATTTTTCATCATTTTAGAAAAATCAACACATAAATAATATCTTCAAGATCCAAAGATAATGTCATCTACATAGATTTGAACAACTAAAATATCATTAGAATATCATTTTATAAAAAGGGTAGGATCATATATTCCTTTTGAAAAAACCTTTGGAAATCATATTAGAACCTAACCGATCATACGAGGCTCTCGGAGCTTAATTTAAACCTTATAGTGCTTTTGATAATTTAAAAACGTGATTTGGAAAATGGGGGTTTGTAAAACAAGGGGGTTGTTCAACAAAGACATCCTCAGCTATATACCCATTTAAGAATGCACTCTTAACATCCATTTGATATAGTTTGAATTTTAGATGTGTATCATAAGTAAGAAGGATTATGATGCCACAAGTCTAGAAACTGGTGCAAAGGTCTCCACATAATCAATACATTCTTCTTGACTATAGCCTTTTGCAACTAATCCAGCCTTGTTTCTAAATATGTTACCAGCCTCATCTACCTTATTTCTAAACACCCATTTTGTGCCTATGGTGAATGTTTCTGTAGGTCTTTCAACTTGTTTCCAAACATTTCTTATATCAAGCTGATTAAGTTCTTCTTACATAGCCATAAAACAAAATTCATCATTGATTTCATCATTAATGTTTTTTGGTTCAATTTTTCACAAGAAGACTTGATGTCCAACCTTATTTCTAAGAGAAGCTCTATTTTGTGTTCCTTTGTCTAGGTCTCCTACAAGATCATCTAAAGGATGATTCATAAGAGTTCTAATAGTTCTAGAAAAGGAGGGACTAGTGATTTCAGGTTCATCAATAGGTTCAACATCATTATGTCTTGAGTCTAAGGAATTTCCAAAACTGGAAGTTTTCACAGATTCCTTTGTAGAATGGTTATAGTATTTCGGATTACCGTTTAGATTCTATAGATCATACTCCAGATTCTCTAGAATGGTTTTAAACTCTGGTGGATCTGTTTCATCAAATATGACCTAGACAGATTCTTCCACACATTTAGTTCTTTTATTGAACACTCTATAAGCCTTATTGGATATGGAATATCCTAAAAAGATACCTTCATCACTTTTGGATGAAAATTTTTCAAGATTGTCCTTAGTATTGAGAATATAGCCTTTGAATCCAAAAACATTGAAGTAGATAACCTCGGGTTTTCTATGGTTCCATAACTCATAAAGATTCCTCTTAAGAATATGTCTTATTAACACTCTATGGATTATGTAGAATGATTTATTGATAGCTTTATCCCAAAAATAAATAGGTAGGTCATATTCACTATGCATTGATCTAGAAATATCTTGCAGGGTTCTATTTCTTCTTTATATAACTCCATTTTTTAGGCGTTCTAGGGGCAGAGAAATTGCGGCTATAACCATTTTTTGAAAAAAAGAATTCAAACTCTTGATTTTAGAACTCATGTCAATGATCACCTCTTAATGATTTTATTCTAAGTCCACTAAGAGTTTCCACAGACTTGGAATATTTAGTAAAATAAGAGCAGGCTTCACTTTTGTGATCTAGAAAGAAGGTCAAAGTATATCTAGAAAATTAATCTACAAGAACATAAACATAGTGCTTCCCAGTTAAACTAGAAGCTCTAGATGGTCCAAATAAATCCTTGTGAACCAGTTCGAGAGGTTGTGAAGTTGAAACTTCTTTCTTTGTTTTGAAGGAAATTTTGTGTTGTTTTCCCTTTTGACAGGGATTACAAACTTTTTCATTTGGAAACTCCAGTTTGGGTAAGACTTTAACTAATATTTTTATAGTTAGATTTATAAGGGAGTGAATATTGTAGTGTCCTAGTCTTATATTCCCTATCGAAGACACTTTATGAAATACACTTTAACATGAATCATTTTTAGAAGCTAAGGAATATTAGTTAATAGAGTAAAAATTTTCATTTGTTAAAAAGGGAACACTAATTCATCATTAGAATTAAACACATTGCAAGCATCATTTTCAAATCTAACATGAAATCAATCATCACATAATTTTGAGAGACTAAGCATAATATATTTTAATCCATCAACAAAAATTACTTTAGAAATTAAAGCAAAGTTAGAGTTACCAATTTGGTCGAGGCCAATGATCTTTCCTTTGGAATTTTCACTAAATGTGACATGTCCTCTATCTATTTTTATTAGATTCTTGAATCATGAGTAGTCTCTTGTCATGTGTCTTGAACATCCACTATCCATGTACCATACACTTTTACAGGAAAACATTAAGTAGAATTCCTACAAAAAAATTAAGCAAAAACAAATTTTGGTACCCATGCTTGTTTGGGTCCAGTAACATTTGTAATAAGTTCTTTAGGAACCCATATCTACCTCATAGATTTCCTGTAAGCATTAAGTAATGTCTTTGAAAAAATAAACTATATGCGGTCCATCAAAACATGAAACATCTTAATGTGTATCATGAATTGAATTAGTTGATTTGTGTCCAGCACTGTGAGTAAAACTATATATCTTAGATGATGAAACAAAATTTGTTCTACCACGATTTCTTTTCTAGGTTGATAACCAATGCCAGTGTTGTATTTAGGGGTAATTTTTTTCTTAGCATTTGATTTAGGTAATTATTCCCATTGGTAAACTTTTCAAGGTCATTCTTTAATTGCCCATTAGACATTTTTAATTCGTTATTTTCTTTGATTAGTTGAGCATTTTTCTCCTTTTCAGTTGTGAGTTCAAATTTAATAGTCACAGTAAGTGAATATTGTTCCTTTAATGATTTATATTTTTCATTTAGTATATTTCATGTTTCTTCAATCATGTTATAGCGTTCAGACATTTCTTCATTAGTGAAATCTTCAGACTCACTCTAATTTTCAAAATAGTAAGAATTATGTATAGCAGAGTATAGTGTTTCCCCAGATGTGTTTGTCATAAAACACATATTGTGTTTATTTTCCTGTTCATCATGCGATGTTTCTATGTTTCTTGAACTATCCTCAGAAGCACTCTAGGTTTCTTTCATAGCCTTTTTATGATTCATGTCCTTGTCCTCATATTTCTATTTGTACTCGAGCATTGGACAGTCAGCCTTGATATGTCTTTTGATCTTACATTCATATAATACAATCTCATTAGTCTTGTCACTTCTTTTCCATTCCTTCTTCCAATTTCATTTTTTGTCACAATTTCTCTTGAAGTAGGGATTTCAGAAAAAGTTCTTCTTATTGTAAAATTTCATCAATATTCTGGATAATTGAGCCATATCCTCATCACTATCATGTGATGATTGTTCACTATTTGTACTTTCTACAGAAGCTTCCAATTTCCTTTTGTCATTGTGCTTAGAGGTGGTGGTCTTGAATGCAACATATTTCCTCTTTGGATCATCCTCCTCTTCCTTATTGAATTTAAGTTCCTCTTCATACATCATCAGTTTCCTAATGAGTTATTTTGGAGGTAGCTTGCTGATATCACATGATTTTCTAATAGAGACAGAGGTTCCTCTCCATCTGTCAGTCAGACATCTGAGAATTCTCATGATTTGTTCTTTGGCAGTGAATTCTCTTCCAAGAGAAATCAATGTGTTGAAAATCACGTTGAACCTAAGATACAAGTCAAATATAGGATAATCAGGTTTAATTTTAATGTTATCATATTTAATAGTATCAGTATTAAGTCTCATTTCTTTTACACAATATGTTCCTTCATGTGAGATAGTTAGGGTATCCCAAATTTCATGGGCATTTTTACAAGCAGATATTCTATTGATTCTACGTCTAAAATCTAACTTTCACCCTTAAATCGCGCCATTCAAGGTTAGGCCCTAACTAAGGAAAACACCCCTTTAAGAAGTCAAAGGTGATCTCAGATTTCCAATCTGAGTGCAAATTTTTTTTTATTAGGATTTAAATTTAAAATAATTTTTTTCATTATTTTATTTATGATTACACCCCTGGTGACCTTTTCTACAGATGAACTTCACTAACCAATTTTGTGTCACACTTAGTGAAAGCCCACTACTCTGAGCTCAACGGTGGCTATGACTTTATAATCTGGTCAACCTTTTAAGAGTTATTTCAATTTTTTAGAAAAGTCATGCGCATGTGCTATTAAAAACATAACATTTTTCAGACAAACGTTTCAGGAACCTCGAGCCTTGGAATCACAAACTGTCTTAGTGAATGGTCTAATAATTTATCCAAATAATTTCTAAAAATAAAATATAGGAAATACGAGTCATTGAAAATAAAATAATGTGAGTACCAACCTCAGAAGATCTACCCAATTAAAAAAGGATGCACACCCATGAAGTGGGGAGTCCATTATATACAAAATAAGATATATTAGGGAAACCTGTGTAGTTATGTAAAAGTGGAATTCTAGTCCGATCATATCTCTTCAAGAACCACAGTAACCTCCATCATCAATCAAGCACTGATAATAGGATCGTCATGCTTAGAAAACTTCTCAATGTAAAATTGATGCAGTTATGGAACTAGAACCATTTTCCAACAGGGGAGCACAACAATACTAGTATAAAGAGTCTAGGGGACCCACATACTAATGCAATGTGGAAAAATACTACATATGATGTCAACCTAGTGACACAACTTGAACACTTCCCATGATTTAGGTCTACTACACAAGCATATTTATCGAAACATGTCCCCTAATATATTGTAAGATGAAATAGATACCACCATCACGTTCTATATGAACAAAAACTCCAGATAGACTACTCACAAGCGTGAATATGATATCTATAAAAGGGGATACAAAAGGCATAATTTATAAAGAAGATATCTTAGGAGTATCTAATGAGCATTGGGGACCACACAACCTATGAACTCTCCTAATCACCTGGCCATGTATCGTGTCTACACGATTGCCAAACCATGTCGGGGTACACAATATATACAGCTAGTAAACATGCCTTCGTGCTTCACCTATCCCCTAGTGATGTAGTTATTATCATGTCTATGTTCTAGACCCTCTTTCCCTATACTATATTTGTGTACTTTTATGTGGACATGTGTTTTCATAGAACTTCCCAAGACATATCCCATGGTCACACGGATTGGGGGTCACTATAGGGTGTGTAACTCTTGTACATGGTGTGTAGTCCCCAAATTTTTTATTCCCCAAATATTAAGGGCTACACAATGTGTTTCCCTATACTACACTCTATGTTGATGGTAATTACATTTAGTAATCTATGGAAAAACACCTAATTCGCCATAGTTTTACCCAAACTACATATATCTACCTAGAAAGGAACATTGAAAATTGTATTTGGGATCTAAAAACTTAGAAAAAATTAAAACGAATGGGGATCAGGACCAAAAATCCAACTGCCTACCTCACGGGAATTACGTCAAAGATTCAGTTCATGAAAAATACCTATATCATTCTAATCCTTGATATGATGATGATCTATATTAGAAACGGATATCATAAGCACCTCTTTGTATTGATTCTGTGTTGTTCCATAGTATCCAAAGGGAGAAGAAGAGTGGGTATAAGAGGTTCCCCTCCTGGTTCATTTAGTTTCCAACATGAGGGGATGGTAATTTGGTTTAGTTTTAGTTTAATTAATTAATTAAATTCTCATTCCATAATTATTCCACCACAAAATGAACCATAAACACTCCTCTGTCCAAACTCCCATCGTGGAAAAAATTATGTCGTGCTTAGGGTAAACACATCATTCTGAACTCAACCATGAACTCAAAAATATGATCTGATACACCACTCAAGAGTTATTCATGTTTCAAGAGAAACTATGTGCATGTGTTAAAAATATATTTAAAAATTTTAAATTCACCATGATGAGACTCTCTATTCCTCAGGGTCCTATGTTGTCTCAATGCATGAAGTTGGAAATATTATTAGGAATATTCCAAAGTCATAGAGGTCAAAACATGAGTCTCTGCAGAACACATGAAAGATACATAACATGTATAATTTAATTTTTTTTGTCATTAGTACACAATATTCATACATGATTCCTAGTATTTAATATTATATAGAAATAATTGTATATTTAATATAATATAAGAACAAATGACAAGTGTGTAATGTCAACTTAATGAACCACAAAAATATGCTTGATGAGGTATAATAGATTATTTATCAATATTTAATTTTTCTATATAAACTAGTAAAGTACATGTCATGTGCGAGATAACCACAAGATGTGTACTTCACTTTCCCAAATATCCTCATTACACTTTTTGGGATTCAACATGTACTTCTCAAATACACTTACCATGTACATGACATTTACTAAGGATACACAATGCATACTTAAAGTTATATGGCTACTACAAAGTAAACATTAGGTATAAAATAAACATGATTTATTAATTACATGAGTCCATTTGACCTCATAATTTTAATCTTGAAAACTCATGGACCACATGGTGTGTTGGTAGTATTCCGGGTGTGTAGTATAAAAAATCATTGTTCCACCATGGCTAGTCAATGTGTGGTGTATTTAATTCATACAGCCTATATTAAATACATGGTGACCTAGAGTCCACACGGGCATCCTTCAGCATTGAAAAACGATACACAATGTGTAACAAATGAGTACATTCCATGTAACCCAGTATTATCCATCCATTATTCTTGGCACCTCCAAATGGGATTTTTTTATGTGATCCATATTACTTATTAAGTGCTTCTAGAAATACAAGTGATAAAAAATGAAAAGGAGAAATATATTTTGATGATGCGACATGAATGCATTAAAAATGTTTTTTTTTTCTTTTAAATGTTTATGGATCAAAAATAAAATAATTAATTACAAATTTGAACACAACCTCTATAATACCACATATTAGTTCTCATTTTAGTGGAAGCGCATATCAGAATCGATCTCTACTCATAAAATGTAAGATTTTATTTATCATTCATACGTTTTTCATGATGTAAAATTCTTCACCCATGACATTTTTTCAATAAAATATTGATAATAAATCCTTCATAACTAAGTACATATCTTTTCACAATAAATTTATAATTAATAAAATTAAATCATAAGAAATATTTCCTCATTCTTGATATCATTATTCAAAGTAGATATTGATAATCCCAAACCATTTTTTGATAATATTTCATCTTACTGATTGTTTCTTTGTGTAGAATCCCTCTAGAAGTTATCCACACATGCTCTTATGATCATCTAATGACATCGATGAATTGTCGAGAAATATCATGGTAGAATGATCATATTGAGTATTTCATCTTAATTATTTCATGTTTCTCCAGTTTTAAAGAAATTTTTATTAATATTCTTATTCTTGAGAGGATGTGATATTTAATAGTTGAATTCTAGAGATAAATATATTGTGCACAATGGTCTCGATTAACATCTCTTAAAATGTATAAGTGGTCTATTTATAGAAATAGGGTTAGGGTTTGTAATTTAATTAATTGATAAAAACCATTCATAAATTATTAAAACCATGTTGAACCCCATGCCACTTATTAAAATAATATTATTATTTATGTTCCAATGAATGTTCTAATTAGAACAATAAAAAATATTATTTTACTATATTTTAAATTAATATTAACTATAAGACTCAATATTAGATCAATAGTCCTCCTCAACATTAATTGAATTCCCAAATAGATTTTTAATTAATATTTTATTCATAAAATAATTATTATATATAGATAATATTAAAAATAAATGTTTATAAATTACTTAATAAATAAATAAATATTATATATCCTTGTCATTTAATAATTATCTTGAAAATAAATATTAATTTAATTTACTCGATCATTAATCCTAGATAAAATTATTCCTCATTCATGGGAATAATATTTATTCCAATAATTAAATTCAACTAGTATTTAACTAATATATATGAAAATACAAATTATGTGACCATCTAGGAATCATTATTATTGGCATTAGGTGGGATTTCCTAATTTCTAAGATTATTTTCTAGCAATGGGTCAAGGAACCTGAGAGAAAAATGTTAATGTTGCAATGCGGATAGGCACATACAAGCACTCAATATATAATATATCCTATTTTTCATAATATCACATCAATCATGTTTCCCAACCATGTCAGCAAGATATATGCTTGATATGTCTTTATTTTACTATTTTGATTAAGCTCCTCGTTACACCATATCTATGGATTTCAATTCGACAAATATTTTTTCAATTAATTTGATGAGATATCGAATATCATAAATATAGAAGGGAAAATACATTTGTGACTTATTCAAAAACAACATGTCATTCGTGATTCCCCCAATATACCCTACATTATACTGACATATAGATTCACAGTTTTGGATAGTAAAACGATGTGTGTGAATCCAGACATGAATTAATAATAATATTAATATTTATGTATGACTGTATATGCTCAAAGATAAGAATATCAAAGGATGAGTTTTTTAATTATGTTTATTATTTATTTTAAATGGATATTGTTGTGGGTATATAATAAAAGAACATGAAGGTATGTAAAATCCATTAACGATTTATCATTTGGATGAGAAGTGTGAATGAGGATCACACTTTTTATTTGGGACAAAAGGATGAATGAACCCCCTTCACTCATCCTTCAGAATTATTATAAAGGAGGTGTGAACGGTGTTCATGCATCTTGAAAAAAACCAATAAATTAAGATTCCCCCACCCCCTCCATTAACAATTGTTATCCTCTATATTTATTTGTGAAGCTCTGCTAAATTTACATCTCAACAAATATTTCTATCTTTTAAGAAGGTAACATTTCCATTTAAAAATTATTATTTATTTATTTTTTGAATTTATTATTTATTTTTTTAGTATGTATGGATTTATGGATTTATGGATATATAGATGTATCGATGTATCGATGTATGGATGTATAGATGTATGAATTTTTTTCTTTTCTATAATTTAATATCTGAATGTGTTATTATTTTTTGTATGATTTAATTTGAATTGAATGATTTAAGAAATCTAAATATCATGTTTACATTATTTAAATTTTAGGTATAAAATATAATTTATTTTTAGGGAATTATTATTGTTTAAAAATTTCATAAATTTGAAATTTAAATGGTTAATAATTTGATTTGAATAGATTTACATTTATATAATATAAATTAAAATTATTGTAACCTAAATTTAAATTATAGCATTCCATATACATAGATAAATTAAGCCAATATAACTAAATATTTTCTTAAAACTCATTATCAATAATTGTCTATAACAAATACTACTTATATTATGTATCATATTTTTTCTTATTTAAAAATATATATAATATTATTTTTGTTAACGGTATAATTTTTTACTATAAATAATAATTTTAAATTATATTAAGCATAAAAATTAGTATTCCTAGTAATATTTTATAAAAAATAATTACATAAATTTTTTAAATTATAAATAAAAAGAATTATATAAACATATATAATTTTATAAAGTTGAAAATAACTTAAGTTTATAGTATTTTAATGGTTATTATGTAAGTTCAAATTATATTAATTTTTCTTATTAAATTTGATAAAATTAATTATTAATAATATTTTATGTTTTTTTGTATAAATTTATAATACTTATATTTAGAAAACTGCAGTTCTTAATTAAATTGTGTGTAATTATATTTTAAAATAATAATTAATAAAGTTTAATACATTTAAATTTGAATATATTTATGTTATATTATTTAAATATATTTATACGTATATATTATTTTTTATTATATATAAAGTTAAATAAAATAAATTTTTATATTCGATACACATATATAAATAAAGTGACTTTACCTAAATATATTTGTATATACACATGGAAAAGTCTAAATTTTGGAAATAATGTAATATTAATATTTAGATTGCAATTCCCCATCCTCGGAAAGCACAAAGATGGTCTTTACTACCATTACATTAGCATTATTACATGGAATCAAATCCTGAAGCACTGAATACTTTTGTAGTCTATGTAAACTAGATATATGCATGAGTTTTGTATTACAATGAATACACTAATTACAAAATAATTTTCTCCATTGAGAAAATCATTATTCCCACTTAGAATGTCCTTTAATATTTTTCATATTATACTTCATGGATTCCTAGGGAAAGAAAAAATGATAAGGGTGAGCTAAAATTCTCATGAAGGTTCATGCATAGAGGAAGCAATAGTTAATCAATGAGAATATACAATATAGAAAGGTAAATTACGAATAACACATTCCATTCAAATAACTAGATAAGGAGTAATTAATAAGTTATTGAAATTTTATGAAACACATGACATTTAATTAATACTATTATAATTAAATGCATCCACAGATAATTTGAAATCAAAATCTCATGGATAAACAATAATAATAACTGAAATCAGAATTAATGCAATGCTTAATTATTGGACATCATGTATGAGTAACATGAAAACCTATACTGTCAAGAAATATCACATGACGGTTTATAACTATAGGTAGAAACATGTTTAATGCGTGGAACTAATTTTTACCAAGGGAACTTATTGATGCATTGAGGGGATATATAATTTTTAGGCCACACACATCACTTCGAGTCCAAACCATTCCTCGTATTAAGTAATCGATTTAATTAATAGTTAATATTCCTTATCAAATATCTATATTAAATAAATTATATGGATTTATAAATAATTATATAGTTTAGGATATGAAAAATAATAATAATTTTATGGAAATTAATGGAAATACTATTGAAATATCATTAAAATAATTATTTAGAAAAATAATCTTTAAACATTCCAAAGTGTCTCAAACCACTTAGAAACATTTTTATAAAAGTTCCCATGTATAAATAAAATTAAATAAAAGAAATAAAATCATAAAAATTTGTATATTCATGATATAACATTTCCAGAGGAATTATATTCACTATATAAAAGCAATTATGTGCATAACATTATAATATGCCTCAATGAAATGTAATTGAGATATAATCCCTTACAAATTTGTCATCATCCATTTAAAAGGTTGTGTATTTATAAAAGAAAAAATTTCTTTGAAAATAAATTCTTGGAATTTTAAAGGAAGCTACAAAAATTTGAGGGCGTCGTCAGGGCGGAAAATGATGTTCAGGACATATAAGTTTAAAAAACATTCCAAATAATTTTTTATTATAAGTACCTTTTTTGGTAGCCGACATAAAAAATCATTTTAAATCATTTTTTTAATTAAAAAATAGGGAAATATGCGTCTAAAAATCATTATAGAATAGTAAAAATATTTTTGAAAACAGTTTCAGAAAAAAAAAATACATGGAATAGAAATATTCCCCAGTGGATATTTCAACAAAAAAATCTATAATAATGCTGATATTGTGAAATAACCCATTACCACATTACATTCAGTATAATCGTATTCCCTGTCAAATAAATAAAATTATATGGATATTTAAATACCACAATCTTCATGATAGTACTCAAAAAATACATTAATGGGAGTTTATACACCACAAAAAAGAATCAATCGGTGTATGTTTCATGTTTCCCATAGAAATATACGTGAGATAATAATATCTTACCCTACATTTCATTTTTGGTGAACATAATTTAACCTCATGTGTAATGTTTTTAAACATGATATTAAATTGTACCAAAACCATAATCATATTTATAATATCATATATTAACTTCTTTTAATATCCCATTACCCATTTATTAACAATCTTTTTTTATTGTCTTTATTTTGGGTGTTAGTTGCCTAGTTTTTCGAGTATGTTTTGGCTCGTTAGGTGTTGATACAATTAATTAGATCATGATATCATCAAATAAATAATTTAAATCTTAAACTAAATATCATAAATATTAATTATATATGTATTTAGAAGAATCCATAATATTTGGAGCAGGAAATGAAATACTTAGTTCATTTAGATGGTAGGTCTTATATACGCCTGAATGCTACATCCATTTCTTTATCATATTTAAATAAGGAAAATTAAATGATATACATGTATATTTTAATTCAATTAATATATATATATTTATGTCATATATTTTATATATTTTTATTCAAACCATCATGTATATGTTCCATGTATAATGAATGAATCCCATCGCCTTGAGGTGGTAGTAGTCCACACTTCTGCAAATGATGTTATCGTATTTACAAAAAATGAAAATAATGAAGTTATATGTCATATAAAAATTCCAATGTAATTATTAAAAAATAAATAACATATATATAACATATAAAAATTGTGTTTTCAATATAATGAATAACCATGAGAGGTGATAAAGTAAAAAACAAATGATATCGGTTCGCAAGGTTGTAGTTCATCGTACATGAATAGTATGTTTGTTATCCATTTGGTCGAAGTGTGTATAGTTATAGTTATAAACCTTAACATAAAACCAAATCAATATATTTTTGATACTGGTTTTATTATATAGGTATGGAATAATAATAAATGAATTAGTGTAGAAACAAATAAAACATAAATGTACATTGAATAATATTTCATCTTATTCGGGTAACTCTTTCAGGTATATACCTAAATACTTACTTGGTTTTCTTTATTAAATAAAATAGACATATTGAATGAGGAGACGGGAGTTGGGATTTGTAATGGGTAGTTTTTGGTCGATCTATTATTCATAATGTGGGGTGAGGATGTGAGGGGGGTGTCCTTTTATAAATGAGGCAAGGGGAACTTTCAGAAAAACTCAAAATATTAAATTAATATAAATTATTTTTTATTTATAAATAGATAAAAAGTAAGTTATTTATATGATAGGATGATTATGTTTGTAAATAATTTCAACCAATAATTTTTAGAGAAGTTAATTTCACATGATTACACCTATCTTTGGGCTATAACTCTTAGTTGAACCCTCTAAGTCTTAACATGAAAACTTGGTGTTTTACTTTTTAATGGTTAATATAGTTGCTATAAAATTACAATAAAATGATAAATGTGAAATAGATAAATTTTTATTCATTATAAAAATATTTTGGATGATTTTTAGTTTTTAAGAATTTTATATCAGTTAATAAATTACTATTTATTTTAAAATATCATTAATCTCAAATTTGATAGTATTTCATTCATGACATCATTATAAAATAAAAAAACAAAAGGTAACTTCTAAATAAACTATTTAATATAAACCTAAAATGTATTGGTAATCTATTAAATTGATGTATGATATTAATTATATCAAATTATATTTATTTTAATATTTTTAATAAAAAATATTTGATATGTCCATTAATTAAACAATTATTGCATCACCACTGTGAAAGCCATTAAATTAATTATTTCTTCCCTAAAAAAATTATCATGATAAAGATATAATTTTTATATTACACATTTCTACTTGTATAAGATCATATCCCCTATATATTATAATATTAAACATGATAACAAAACTATGAAAAAAATTGACTTTTCTATGAATAAAATATTATAAATGGCTAAAATTCATCCATGCGGCTCTAATATCTTAAAAAATAGTCCCAATGATGATTTTGGTCTCAAATAAATCCTATAATGAAATTATGACAAGTGTTAGGATAAGTTGTTAATATTATTTTTACCTATAATTACCTTATTTACACATAACTGTGATAATTAAAACATAAAGAAATTTACTATTAATATTTTCAAAAATAAAACAAACCTATTTAAATAATTTTTACCCATTGATGAAAAATATTGAATCTATTTTTAAAAATTCAAAACACAAATGTTGTAGTAATTAATTTTAAATTAATCTCATTGACAGAATGAGGAAACAAGTTAATAAAGTGAAAACATATAAAAGATTATAATTTTTTTATATCTAATTTATATATATAGTTGATTTTATTGAATTAAATTAGATTAAATGATAAAAAATTTAACTAATTAAAATTTAAATATATCTAAAAATATAATTTATCACTATAAATTATTTTAGTGAAAAAACTATTTTCAATTAAATTGTAGTATTTTAACACTATTTATCATAAGATGAATCTTATTAAATAAAATAAAATTAAACAATGAAAATTAAATTTTTATATTACTTTTTTTTTACAAATAAAAAATATAAATGTTTCAAAGGTGGATTTACAATAGTTTCCCCATTACGATTTAGAAAAACTTCTTTTATAAAAAAAATATGTTTTATGTGTAATATTTGGTTTGTTCTTGTGTTATGCATATCAAATCTATTGTATGAATATCAAATATATTTTATTTAATATATAAAATATACATATCACTAATAGAATCCCTAATTGTACTTAATTTAGTTTATTAATATAAAATGACTTTGTGAACATAAAAATAGTTCTTTATAAAATCAGTTCCTATATATTCAGTTGATTATTATATTCATTTCAAAATAATTTGTGTCCAATGATTAAGAAAATATATTTTCATAAGTTAGTTAATAACATTTACGGACTAAAATTTAATGGAAAGGTTATAATAATATTTTAATGATATATTATTATTCGATAAAACCCGACCCTGTGGTAACACGATAAAATTCATTGTTGTGTGTTGTGTAAGCTCAACATGGTTTCACATATAAAGAAAGATAGAAAATTTAAATTAATTAAAAAATGAAAATTTTGTAAATTCTCAGGGTGTCACATTCTCCCCTCCTTCAATAAATCATGTCCTCACCTTTTCTATTTAGACATTAAAAATAAAAGGCATATAATTCAAAATTTCATTATGGGAAACAACATCAGAAATTGTGCAAATAAAACATCCTCTGAATAAGAGGGAAAGGTAAATTTTAATGCCCCTACATAATTAGCATTTTGAATAGTACAACATTAGTGGGAAGTGAAACTTATACCTTGAAGAGAAATCTAACTATGAGGTTCTGATGGAGGGTGATAGAGAACGTGGTAATCATAATCTCTAACATCAAAAATCCATAAATCTATGATGGGTTAAAGAACACATTGATTTTCCAATAAGAAAATTATACGAGTAAAATTATTATTCTAAAATCATTTTCCTAGAGTTAAGGAATTCATTTACATCCTAGACGAATAAAATAAGGAATCATACTTACTTTACATGTATATTTTTTACCCTTTAATCAATTTTTAGCAAAAAATAATCTTTTTCTCCAAACGACGGGTATCAAAGATGATTTTTTCCTAACTATTTACAATCCACTTATATGGATAAAAAATTCCACAAAATCATAAGTATTTATTCTAACTATATTTATAAATTATCAATAAATAAAATGGTTAGTATAATATAAGATGAATCCAAAAAAAATTAACCTTTGATGAAAAACTTTTAATCTTCACCATTAAACTCTAATACTCAACCTTCAAAATAGATCATGCAGAAAATTACTATTATTCCTCAATAAAATTCATTACTAATATTTGAGAACCAAAAATTTGAATTATTTTATTATATAGTCTTCCAAAAAAAATGAATCAATCTTAATGTATTATACAAAAACATTAATTTCCTAAATAAAATTATCTCTATAATATGTTAACCATTTCCATAAACAAACTAAATCACCATAAGCCCAAAATAAAATCATTTTTTAATCCAATATAAAATTCAACCTTTAATCCACATAATGTTCAACTTACCTTAATCCTATAAGAATCCCAAAATAGAAAACGACTTCTATAATAACATTGGTCACATAATAACCAAATAATTTTCCAATCCCAAAGATATCTATTTGATAAAAAAATGTCCCTAAAATCAAAATGACATATACCCATTATATCGTTTAACTAAATAAAATATCATTATCATTAGTACTTCATGTAAGGTAGGGGTCGTTGTTTCACCCTTTTATCCATTTGGTGGTGGGTTTAAACCCCGTGACCTTTCGAAAAACAACGAGTTGTCACCCAACATACACGTGGTCCTTTGAAAAAACATGTTTATAAAGATTTCAAAATAAAGATAGAAATCCATGAAATAAGGTTAGTCACAGAATATACTTTTAAATAATATTTTCAGTACAACCCCAATACCAAAATACTACATCTGTTTTATTTCTTCTTAGGTCCTTCCTTGGTCTATGGTTTATCTTAGGTCATTCATTATCATTATCTATTAAAAAAACTGAAAATGGAATGTAAAAATATGAATTATCTTGAGCATATTTCCCATAAGTATCAAAATATGTGCATAGTAAGGATCATTTTCATGTACTAGGATACACTCAAGTCAGGATTTACACACAATTTCATAGTTCTTACTATTATATACATCTATGGTAGAACCATGTCCACATCTAGAATCCATATAGAGATGTATTACTAGGAAAATGACATAATATATATCTAATATAAATTTTAGGATGATTTTCTATTCTTATTATCAAAATCTACCTAGGGCCATGTTCTCTAACCTATGATTTTCTAAATTAGGTAATCATGGTTTCTACTAATTTTCCATTGATACCAACTATAGCACCAAACCCCTAGAAATCCTTGATCCAGTGTCTGCCTCCATTACATTGACATGATTTCAATGAATCAAATCTGATGGACCAAAGAGAATAATAGTCTTGTTAAAAGAGACACATATATGAGCATTGTATTATAATGAATACATTAATTACAACATAGTTTTTTTGGGAAAAATTTATTCTCACATAGTACATCCTTGCATATCTTATTTACTACACTTCTTGGATTCCTATGGAAAATAAACATAATAAAGGTGAGCTCAAATCATCAGCATAGTTCAAGTATATGGGAATAAATAATGAATCAGTGATGATAGTCTATATGGAAATGTAAATAACTAATAACACATTCCAAAAAAATAAATGGATAACGAATAATCAATATGGAAATAAAATTAACTAAAAAACATTCCATATAATTAATAAATGAAGAATGAAAAGCATCCATTGATAATTCCAATGCAAAATATCAAGGATAAATAATGATAATAACTGAATTCTGAATGAAGGCAATTCTTAATTATTGCCCTTTCAGAGTATGGAGATGCTATCCATGAGCGTACATGGATGGAACTCTAATCCCACCAATAAAAAGGATATCCTAGATGCTAGGTATTTTTCAAAAGTTGTCATGGGTTGTGCTGCTTTTGTTGAATCAAACACCACCGAAATTATTTCTCCAAAAAAATATTGACATCAAGGTCTATCTGTGATTTCTTTATCTAAATATGAGGTACACAAACTCTCTTTTGATATTTTTTTTTATCGTTGGAAAATTTTTCAAGCGTTGTAATTCACTACTGTTTATTATCAAAACCCAAGACGGTATAGGTTTCACGAATTTTCATATCGGATTCTTGAATTTGTGGCAGGTTCTATTTCATTTTTCCTCAGATAATTATATTTGATAATTCTATAACTATGGATCTTAGTCTTTTGGAGGATCTTTTATGAACGTTCTCAAATGGTCTTTATATTTCCATATTGGTTCTAAACCCCAAATCATTCCTATATGGGTAGGTTTTTTGGGATTACCTTTCCCAATCATCTATAAAAGTGATTTATTATCCATTGTTGGACTCTTAGAACATCTAATCAGGCTACACTCTACTACCATGAATCTTTCAAGACCTTCAATTTCTTGGATTTTTACTAAATTTAACATCTCTCGTGAACTTCCATCATGGTTTGGGATACAGGATGGAGATAACAGGTTTATACAAGATGTTTTCTTTGAAAATTTACCAGCGTACCATAAAATAATTTCCATAATTGGTCATCTTATGAACAAATGTGGGACTCAAAGGGATCCCCCCACACATTTCATGACAATTAAGGTGGAAAAGGATGTTACAAATAAGAACAATATTGTTCAAGAAGATAAACTTGTTGATAGAGTCAATGTTTTAAACTCTATATATTTTCTTAATCAAATCCATGACTTATCAATTCAGGAAGAATGTAAACATAATAATGAGGGTAATTAGGTTTTCCATATTTAGGATGGTGAACCCTATAATGCTAATGTTTCAATGATTTCACTATCTATCCTGGATTCATGCTCAGAACGGACTCAGTGCACATCCTTACTAGAGGCTAATGAGAAAGCCACTCAAATTGAGGAAGACATCATAAAATAATTCTCTAGAAAAGAGAAAAAAATGGTGGATGCTGATGGATTTAATACTACCAATCCTAAAAAATGTGGAAATGTATGGACTATTATCACCTTGAAAAAACAGTTGTTATGAGATCACTTGATGCTTCAATAAAATAAAAAACTAAAATTACAACATCAAAAAGTGTGGTTGATCTGACTGTGACCATTTTTGGAGCATCTAGAAAGATGGCTACAGATATACCTCTATAGATTGAGGTTGATTCTTCTATTGCACCTCCAGATGATAAATCAAATGAATACTCTGACCTAGTTGTGAAGTATACATAAAATTATACTGAGGAGGTGAGTGATGATTTGGAATATCTAATGAAACAACGAGATAAAATATCTTATCAAAGGATAAGAAATGGTGAAATTTCTATGGAGACTTATCTTGATATAAAACGCTGAATTTTTAATAAGATGTTACTGCATGAGTCTAAAAAATCACTGATTTTTTATGTCCAGTGTTGCTTTGTTTTTTCAGTCTGAATTAATAGTGTTGTTTTGATGATGTAATCATGTGATTCTTACAATTACACAAATGGCACCAAGATGAAAATTAATCAATGCCTAGTGCAGATCATTTTTCATACTGCCTTATGCTCTTATGTCATAGACATACATGCACATCTCCATTCATGAATATTGTTTGTTCATGCACACTGACATTTTATTTCAAAGAGTAACAGATTCAGTCGACTTCGGTAAGGCTTTTTCATGGGCTGTACACAACGGTTTTTTCTCAGGACCTGCATTGCACCAACTTGGTCGATTATCTTCTTTTGGTTACATCGGATCCTACTATTACAACCTGTCCAAATGATTTGGAACTTCTTTTGATGGGATAATCTCTTTTTTTCATGCCTCATGAAGACTTCATCTCTTGAGGCCTCAGAGCTTGCACAGAGTTGCTCCACTCTTGGCTTCATGTGATCGCTTACTTGAGGACATAATGTCTCATACATTTTGAGTTAGCAGTTTTCTGAGATTCATTTATATATCATCATGTATCACTCTCACTTTTGTGTTCGTATAAACTCATTACACCTCGAGTAGGTATTTTAAAACTTTTTATTTAATAAATTTCTTTGGGTCATGAAGTGGGTGACCAATTCATGACTCCTTTTGTATAAAAAATGCTTAATTATTGGACGTTATTTATAAAGAACAAGAAACTCGTTACTATCAATACCATTTACAATATGGTTTAAAACTATAGTTAGAAACCTTTTTAATATGCGCACATAATTTTTCTCTTGAGAACTTTTCAATCCATTGAGGGTCTATATAATGTCTAGGCCCCGCCAATCACTACCAATCTAAATCATTCCTTATATTGAGTAATAAATATAATTATAAATTAATGTATTTAATATAAATTGAAATTTATCAAAAACTCATCATTGGAGGATATATAAAAACTATGGTTTTGACTTTATTTGGTGGAAATACCATTGAAATATCATTAGTAACATTATTGAGGCCAATAATTGTTAAATGTTATAAAGTGTCCCATTCCACTATGAAAAAATAGAATTATAATACCCATTAAAAAACAACATTAAATTATACTCAAAATATCATTAAAATAATTATATTAATGATATAACATTTAAAAGGGTAGTATATACACTGTATAAAAGAAACTAGGTTCATAACAATACAATACTTCTTAATGAAATTAAATTGAGATGTAATCCCTTACAACTTTTTAATCATTTATTTAAAAGTCCATGTATTTTAAAAGAGAATATTTTATTTGAAAATAATTTTTTAAACTATTAATGTAATAATCAAATCATTAGGGTGTCATTATGGAAGTAAATTCCATTAATTCCATATATGTTAAAAAATTATTCCTTTTACTTTTGTACAAAAAGTACCTTCTTTTGGAAAATTACATGATGATTCCTTTTGATGGATTTATTATAATTTAAAAGGAGGTATATATGACTCTAAAAACTAATTAGGAATAGTAAAACCATTTTTTTAAAATATTTTTAGAAAATACTAACATGGAAGTGAAATATTCCCCTCTGGATACATAATAAAAAACAATCCCATATAACAATGAGATTGTGAAATAACCCCTTACCATGTTATAATTAGTATAATCATGTTAACATGAATGAAATAGAATTTTATTGATATTTAAATAAAATAATCCTCTTAATCATACTCTTAAAATACATTCATGGGATGTATATAAAACACACAAAAGAAACAAGTTGTGTATATGGCATGTGTCCCCTATAAATAAAACTGAACAAACAAATCCATTACCTTATGTTTCCTTTTTGGTGAACATCCTTTAACATAATATATAATAGATTTAATCATGTTATTATATTATGGGATAACCATAATCATATTTATAATATCATATATTATATTCATATAATATCCCATTACCCTTGTGTTAACAATCTCCCATTAATGTCACTATTTTTTTGTTAATTGACTTGTTTTTTTGTATATTTTGACCTGCTACATGTTGATCCCATTAATTGGATCATGATTTCATCATATCCAAAATTTTATTCATGATTTAAATATCATATATATTCAGTATATATGTATTTATAATAATCCATAATAATTGCAGAGAGGAAATGAAATGCACCACTTATGGAGGTGGTAGGTGGTACATATGCATGAACACTACTTCCATTTCTAGGTAATATTAAGAGAATAAAAAGTAAATGATAGATATGTATATTATAATTTATTTATTTTAACTATTTCATATATGTAACATATTTTTTTAAAACTATCCTTCATATGTTTAATCTTTAGTGTGAACAAATCACATCACTTTGAGGAGGCGGTAGTCCACACATCCACAAATGATGTTATAGTATTTACACAAAATAGAATCAATGACGGAATTTCTTATATTAAAATTATAAAATTATGAATAAAAATGAATTATATATATATATATATATATTATAAATAGTGTTTATATCATAATTCCAAATCATGAGAGGAGGTAAATGAAAAATGAACGTCATCGTTTCATTAGGTGGTAGTTCAACATACAGAAACGGTATGTTTGTTACACATTATATGGATATGGGTGCTAGTGTAGGTATAATCCTTAAAATAATAAAATATAAGTATAATAATGATATTGGTGTTATTATATAAGTATAAAATAATAATAAATGAATGGTTGGGGAAACAAATAAGTCATAAGTGTACATTAAAGAATGTTACCTCTTATTCAGGTAACTCCTTTTTGGTTTATACCAAACGAATTCATTGGTTTTTTTCAAAAGGGAGGCTTCAAGGATGGGGGGGTTATTTTGGGAGGTGAAATTTCATGGGTTTGGTCGAGCTAGAAGGCTCACAGTAGTGTGATTATGTGAGGGAGGAGGTTTCCTTGTATAATTGAGGTGAGGGGCACTTTTTGGAAATTTTCAAAATATTAAATTAATATAAATTGCCTTTTAATTAAATATTTATCCCAATTGATTTATTTAAAATTTATTATATTTATGGTTCTATATAATCACAACCATTAATTTTTGTCCAAGTTTAAGTAAAATTCTTACCCTTATCATTTGGCTTGGACCCTTAGTTAAACCATTTAACTCTTACCATGAAAACTCAGTATTTTTCTCCATAAGGGTTAATATAGATACTATACAATTATAAAAAAAACATAAATGGGTCTTGTATTTCATATCAAAAACTATCTAAATAATTTATCCAATGTCAAGATTTTATTATTTTTATATGTTTTAATAAAATATTACTTATTTTAGAATATCATTGATGTCAATGGTGACACTATTTATTTATTGACTTTGTAAATTATATTGAAACACAAGATAACATTGGAAAAAAATTAAATACATCCCTAATATTTCTATGGAAAATAAAAAAAATTGGATGAAAATAATTATATAAAATAATATTTATTTTAATATTTTTAATTTCATTTATTTTATATGTCCATTAATTAAACAATTACTATACCATCAATGTGAAAGAATTTAATTTATTTATTTATTCCCTAAAAATTAAACATGAATTTACATGATGAATATAAACATTTTATCTTTTAAATAAATATTAATAGTCAACAAGATCCCCATATAACCTCATATTAAAAATATTGAACTTATCAAAAACAAATGTTTTACAAAATTGACATTTCATTGAATAAAATACTATAAATGGATTAGAGTCATTCAACTGGCTCAATGAGATACAAAAATCGTCCCATGAATTATTTTGCTCAAAAATCACTCATTAAATGAAATTAGGACATGTTTTTGGATAATATCATTATATTATTTTTACCCATATTTACCTGATTTACCATTAACTATGGTAATTAAATATTACTAAATTTATTATTCATTTTCCCAAAAATAAAATAAATTATTTACATAATTTTGAACTACTTATTTTAAATAGGGAATCTATTTTCCAGCATTTGAAAATAAATTTTTTTTTAATTATTTGAAAATTAATCCCATTGATGGAATGAGAAAACATGATATTAAAGTGAAAACATATAAATGATAGTAATGTTTTTATATCCAAATTCAATGTGAAATTGATTAAAATGACTTAAATTAGATTAAATGATGAAATATTGATCTATTTATAATTTAAAATCAATAATAAAACATACATATCACTATAAATTATTTAGAAGAAAAAACTGTTTTAAATTAAAATGCAATATTTTATCACTATTCATCAAAACATGAAACATATCTGAAAAATACCAATAATTACACAAAGATAAATTTTTATATTTTCATTTAGAAGAATAATTTCATTTTGTACATATTAAATTTTCAGAAATTGGATTTAAAATATGTTCACTATTTAAAGGCAGTAAAACTGGTATTATGAAAATATTGGTTTTATGTGTAATATTGAGTTTATTTGTAACTTATTCCAATAAAATATATTTTATGAATATAAAAATTAGATTATTTAATATATAACAAATTGATTTTATTAATATCATTCACTAATTGTAATTAATTTATTTTATTATTATAAAATCACTTTCTCAGCATAAAAAAGGTTCTTCATAAAAACATTTCCTATATATTCTATTGATTCATATATTTATTTCTAATTGATTTTAACCATATATTTTCAAAATTTATTTAATACTATTCATAAATTATAACTTAATAGATAGGTTATAATAAAATTTTAATAATATATTATAGTTCGGTAATACTCATCCTTTTATAAAATGCATGCCAATTCATTGTTGTGTAGCGTAAGATCAATATGGTGTCACATATTAAGAAAGATAGAAAAAAAATTAAATTTATTAAAAATTCAAAAGATTTTAAATTATTTGGGTGTTACATGGATACATATTTAGATAATTATTATATATTAGATACAGTTATAGGTAATGTTTTAAAATATATAACTTAATAAGTATCCCAAAAATAATTTAAGTGTATTGTGTGGTTAATGATCTTGAGTTGATCAATTAGTGCATAATTGAAATTTTTTATCCTTTTTATGTATATGGTTAAATAATTTTAAATAATTGAATTTTGTTTTCACCATTGATGACCTTTGTGCCTTCCTTTTTTCTAATTGCTTAAGGAACTATGTGTTAGTGTAAAAAATTTATATATCTTAAACCCCTAGACCCTCCCAATTTCACGTGACTAACAATGTAATAAAAAGGTGTTCAATAAGTAGATTTCATAAAGAGGAATTTTTGTTTAAAATGATACTAATGCATACTGAAACACAGGATAATATATGCTCCAAACGTTCCCCACTATGTTTTTCAAGGTTTATCAAATAATGATAAACTAATCCATAAAAATTTCTAAATATCTAGTAATAGTTATTTATTTATAACTATTTTATACTTGCCTAAAAATTTTGATGTGGAATAAATATTTATAATGTTTTATTAAATAATATTTATAGATAATCATATCACAATTAATAAACTTTAATAGTGTTGTTTTTTATATTGATTAAGGTTTTAGCTATAGTTATCCTCCTACGATAGTGAAAAATAATCATGAATATATGAATATATATGTATATATATATATTATTTATTAAATATATTTATAGGTAATGATACAATATGTCAAATATAATAACTATCTCAAGAAAACATGTTAGAAATATTATATGATGATTACTCCGAATATGACTGTATAATTTATTATAACACCCAATGATTTCATAGTACACTATTTATTTAATGTAATTCAATAGCTTGCAACTCACACAACACCGAGTTCGAGCGCACAACGAATTACCAAACTATCCATTCAAAAGAAGTTATGAATATTATTAAATGAATTTTTAATTTTAAATATTCTATATAATTTTAACATCCATATTATGTGTTTCTTAGACATACTATAAGAACATATTCATTTTTTTCGTATAAAGAAAGTATTTTTTCGGATAAAGAATGTATTTTTCAAAAAATGAAATTTTATAGCCTTTTAATGGAGAACCCTTTTTAAATCAAATATTTGACACTTTTATATATTCAATTTGACAAAATAAAATTCTTATTTAGAATCGGGACATAAAAATTTAGTTTCGATAAATTTTTGGTGTTTTTCTGATAACTTTCATATTTGGGTGAATAGTTAAAATACTAAATTTTAATTGAAAAAAATGTTTTTAATAAAAACAATGTATATTGTTCAATTAAAAATTTTAATGGTTTTTAAGTATAATTAGATTATATTTTTACCATTTAATACAATATTGGTCATTTGAATTAATTTCACTTTGAGATTATACATAAACAAGTGTCAATATTTTGATAGTTATTGTTTCATCAAAACACACTATTTGTTTTGACAACGAGAATTAATTTTAAATAAATTAATGCAAATTATATTTTTTTAATTTGGTTAAACAGAAATAATTTTCTAATTTGGAATGTAAAATATAGCTTAGGCTGAATTTTTGTTATTTTTCTGGAAAACATCAATTTTTTATTAATAGTAAAACCACTTAATAGTAGCTAACAACTGAATTTTTCATTTAAATGAAATTTTACTGCTTCATTGAATTGAATTTCAAAAATCAAACAGACATGGTATTTTCTATTAAGTAAAATTTGGTTCAATAAGATGAAAATAATTTTTTGTGAATAACAACTTTGGACTTTTATTTACCGAGGTTACAGGTAAATAGGGTAATTCAAGGTAAAAAGAATATTATAACAATACAAAATTACCTTAACACTTATCATAACCTTATAGTATGATTCATGGAAGACCATGGAAATCCTTGGGTCGATTTTGGGACCCCATGGAGCCACTTATAAATGATAATGACACTTTATTTTAATTAACTTAAAGTAAAGGTAAAAATGACATAAACAAATATCTTTTAGTACATAATTTTTTACATGGGGATATATAAGTCATCATTTCGACTATAAATATTCATTGGAAAGATAAAAATATTTCCTAAATTATTTTATTTGTTTTATAATTTTCATACATCAAATAAATTAAATTATTTATGACACAATAATTATGTTGTATTTACCGCATTAATAAATTATTGAAATAAATAAGATTATTTATATTGAAAAAATATCCAAAACCTATCCAATTATTATTGGATGATTTTATTTAAACCATGAGTCATCGTATCTTATAATTTAATTAGTTTTGGGCCTTTAGAAACTGAATATCACTATATAATAAAATAATATTTTCACACTTTCCTAAAGAGCCCCTCCTCCCCCTTATAAAAGGACACAACTTCTAACCCATTCCACACACATCTCAAACCCCTTGGATCATCCAAACCCTTCCCAAATAAGATCTAAAGATCATGTTCTTACATCTATAATCCTTACCTTAGGAATAAGTCACTTCAATAAGTCCTTTTCGTTCAAGCCCAAGGATGTTACCCAAATTAATGGTAATGGTTTCTCTTAAATCCTTTTGTTTTATTTTATATATTTTACTTCTCCAACCCCCTAAAATCTTTTTATTCATTTATTTTATAACAAAACCAATATCCTAAATATTCTAGGATTTTTTATTAAAAGTATTCCAACTATACTTATACACACCTCTATCTAATTGGTGAAGAACATATTGTTTCTGTGGTTGGAAAACTAACGCCTTACGAAACGATGATTGTTTGATTATCTCCTACCACCTCTCATGGGGGCCATTAAGATGGATCTATATTTATATATGATATATATTATGTTTTTTTTCTTTTTTTTCTGTACTTTCCATTTATATGATACCTTTATGGTTTCCATTATGGGTAAAACGCGATAATTTCATTTGAGAAAGTGTGGACTACTGCCCCCTCAAAGAGATATGACTCGTTAATGACTTGTTTGGGAAATTTAAAGTATGGAATTAATGATATTATATATGATATTATACTTTAATTTTAATATACCAATTTATTATTATGTTTTAATTCCATTAAAATACAAAATATAAATGAATGTAGTATTCATGCGTACGTACGGCTTACCATCTCCATGAACGGTGCATTTCATTTCATATCTCCAAATGTTATGTACTGTTATAAATAAATACATATAATGGATATAATATATATATATATATATTATATAAATCATTTATATCATATTGGAGATAATTTACTTTTGACCACATGGAAAAATTGTAATTATAACATGTTCATTTTTTACTCAGGTTCCGAACATCGATAAAATATGAAATATGAACTCAAATAATTAACTAATTGTTATAGAAAATTAATAAGTTATATAAAAGTAATAATAAAAATTAAAAATGTTCTTAATGAAGTAGAAATTAACTTATGTTTACTATTCAGTAAGAACGAGGAACATACAAGGCAAGTCGGACTTTAGGTAAGGGGTTTCTTATCTCACTTTTAGTTCTGTGAGATTTCCATTGTTCGCCACTAATTTATTACATGTGGTGTATGTACTACCCATGATTGTATTATTAGTGTAATATAAATTAATTTATGGGTATTTACATCTTCATTGTATGATACTTCACTCATGGGGTGTATGTTTTGGAAGTTACCAAATCGGTAAGGGAATTTCTAATTTCAATTTTCACTCGTTGGGCTTTAGGCATACATCATTGATTATTTTACTCCAAGATTATGTGTGGAATATCTATTTATTATTTATATTGTAATTTCCACTCCCATTTGTGTAGATATACTTTTAATACACAAAATCACTCCCTTGATATTATCTCAAGTCATTGATAAGAACTTGATAAGAGTAAACATGACTCAATTTCCATTCATTGAGTTAAACATCCAAGTCATTATTGTTGTTTTTAAAAGAATATGTGTGAATTTATTCTTATTTATTTACACTGAATATAAAATCATATTTAGTTTATTTATATTTTTCACACATAATTATGTCGTTGATATATCCTTACCTAAGGATATAGTCTTTATAAGGGATTTCATCTCAATTTACATTTCATTAAGACTTCTTTGTTGTTATGCACCAATTCACATTTATATGGGCTATATATTGTACATTAACATAGTATACCATGAAATACTTTATTCTCGTGATATTATAATGTTTTTATTACCTCAATTATTTGTATTCATGTGTCTCTATTTTGGTTAGGAACTCTAACTTACATATCATTTTAAATGTTTTAAATATTTATTCTTCAAAATATTTATCATTAATTTCCATGTTGTAAACATGGTTTAAAGAATTTATTTATATGGAAATTAATTTTTCAAATGATAATTCATTTAAAACATAAAAGTGGTATGGGACACTTTCACTCAAAAATATATTTTAAATGACTTCTTGATAAATAATGTGACATTTAAATGTTTTCAAGAAAAATGTAGAAATTTCTCTCAAATAGTTTGGAAGATTATTTTCATCTATGTCAATATCCTTAATTAATCTCGATTAAGGTTAATCTATTATAATACAATCTTCTATATTTATTGAATGAGTTATTTTTCAATATGGATGTGTCATTTTTTATGTCATTCATGGATTGTGGTTAAAGTATTGACATTTTGTATTCTAGTTTTAATACGAATGTTTAGATTATTTTTCAACCATTTAATATGAGGAATGCATTGGACTTAGTAAGTGATGGGTAGAGCCCGGTATAGATCCACGATGCATAGGTAGGTCTCATGAGACAAACTACTCTCTTTGCACAAGGTCGTGACAAAATCTTATTTTTAATCTTGGCATGATTCCTTGACAATGTGGTTATGATGTCCGACATTATGAATTACATAATTATGAGATTATCTATTGATATTTCACGTGGTTATTCGACTAGTATAATCCTCATGACTATGGTTTATTATGGAATTATTTACTCATCTCATATTCCTGCAATAAAATTTATATGTTAATTATTTGTAAAGGCATATGTTTTAAAATATTCACCACGCCTAATGTTTATGTTATCTTCCTCTGTATTGATTACTCTTACTGAGCATTTGATCTCAACCCTTTATTATGTTTCATTGTCCTAGGATTTGAAGAAGTTAGTTATGAGTGACTTACAGGCATAATCTTGGAAGCTTGGATGTTTCTAATTGAATAATTTAGAGTTGTTTTTATTTTCAAGTTGCAATGTTGAACTTATTTATATATCTTGTTTCCAAGACTACTAAACTGATCAGTCCTTTGGGACTTGATTACTTTTAATCATGTCAATGTATTAAAATAATGCATCGGCTCCTTGATTCTGGGGTCGGGGCGTTACAGTTGGTATCAGAGGAAGTTTATTACAAACCATGAAACTAGATTTAGATAAACTCTAAGTAGAGCACATTACCCTAAGATAGAATTTGATTATTAGTATATAAGAACTTCATAGAATTTTGGCAATGTAGAGATTTTGTGTATTTTCCAAACAATACATCCCTATCTGGATACGATCAGGTAGAGGCAGCTCTAGAAGAGATGTACCTAGGAGTGAAAACTCCAACAGGGAGTTTCAGGCTTTACCTGGGGTATCCTGGTATATGACAATGGGCCTTGCTATACACTTGGATACGACACTCCTAGGGGATATTCTTAGGATAATTAACATTTTCCTTAAAAACCAAATTGAAGGATTTTAATATAAGATGAGAATAAATAACATTGGTTATTCCTAAAGTGTTTTAGATTGAAAATAAGGTGTCATTATATTCTTTAAATGATTTTATGACTATTGTTACTCAGGAAGTTCTTTCTGGTTTTAGTCAATTGCTTGATTCCAAGAAAGTCATAGTAACATTGAACATGATGTACAAGATAGGAACAGTGGTGTAAATGAGAAAAGAAATGAAATGTTGAGAGGCGTAAAAGACAACATGTTCATTCCGAATCAGTTTTCCGAAAATATTATCAATAAAATATATATTAACCAACTCTCGAACACAACAAAGAAGAGAAAAGTGGTGAATGATAAGAGCTCCAATAGTGGAGACCATTGAGAAAAGAAAGCTCATTTTCTATCATTCTGGAAATGTGGGAGGAGACACCCAGGAAAGTGTCTCAATGGAACAAAGAAGTGATTTATGTGTAGGAAATAAGGACATAAAGTAATGAATTGTCAAGGAAAAATGAAGAGTATTATGGAAGAAAATTAAAATGATCCCAAGAATACATTTACAGTCATTTGCAAAAAATGTAGGGGTCCTGGTAATTACCCTAGTGAATGCCCTATTTTATAGGATAACCTTTTGGTCCAGTAAGAACCTATGTGGAAATAAATGGATGGTGAAATGATTTAAAGTATTAGTTCTCTTTGTTAATGGTATTACCTTGGAAGACTTTTCTCTTATATGTGTAACCATGCAGTTTGTTATGTAAAAATACTATTCGAGGAAGAATTATCTTTTCTTTTGTGGGTATAGTTATAAATAACCATTTCAGTTTATATAATCCTTGATTTTGAAACAATTACAGGTTATAATTTTTTAATATTAAAATGAAAGGTAGGAGATAACCTTTGTGGTTAAATTATGTTACGGTAATTTTGAGGAATTTATCTCATTTTGTAAATGTTATAAAATATAGTTTTTGAAAAAGGAAAACACGTAGACCGTGTGACAACCCGTCGTGTTAGAAAAAGCTGCAAGAATTGAACCCACAACCAAAGTGAGATTGGGATTTATTGCCTACCACTGGACTACGTGAAGTCCCTAGTTAGTGTGAATAATTATTTTTAGTCAAATTATTTTATTGATCAATAATAAGTTGATTTGGGATATTATGTTTTATCAAATATATATCCTTAACATAGGAAAATGATTTGGTGATTAAGTGATAAATTTCATTTTGGAATATGTTTGCTCTATTGGGAACACTATATGCCTAAATAAAATAGAATACTATGGGATTTCAATTGAGGAATAAAGGTTTATTTTTATACATGTTTTTATTTGGTATTTATTGTGATTTGGGTTATTTATTGAAATTATTAACCTGTTATAGAGAATATGTGATTAGGTTAATTAATTTTATGTTGTGAATTTAAAAGTAGTTGATGTTGTTTGGATATACAATTTAACGTGGAAGACTATGTAAGCATGTTCTTCAGAGTTTTGGGTTTCAATATTAGTTTAGATTATATTGAAATATTTTATGGAAGGATTTATGTTGAATGGTATTTTTTTAACTTTGGGTATTATTGGTTTAATTTTAGAAATTAAGATAGGTATTTCTGCCTCTAAAAGATTATCCTTTTTGGGGATCATCTGACCCTGTACTGATCATTATGGTTTCGGATAATCTCTAAAGAAAAGGGAAATATATAGTTCATCCTTTATGGATTACGCGATTCTTTATAAGTTGATTCTAGAACTTTAGGTGTGACCAAGTCATCTTGAATACTCATCTTTTGGAGAAAAGATAAGTTAGTGGAAGAAATTTATTAAAGGATGAATCTATATTTAAAAAGTAAGTACAAATCGTTATTCTCTTAGTCAATATATTAAATAAATTCCTCAAAATTATGAAAAGTAATTTAAAACAAAAACAATGTTTGTTTACTTTTCCTACTAGGGAATCAAATATAGTTTAACCCATCACAAGTTTATGGTTTCAGATCATTTACTTTCTCTTAATCAAGTTTTCGATCACTCTCCTTCAAAACTTGGTGGTTAGATTTCTCTTCCGTATACTTTTTTTCCTACATGGAACCCAAGATTGTGTTATTTTCATTAACCTTCATAATTACCATTTTTTATTTTAAAATAGAGGTCTCATTAATCCATTTATCGATGTGGGATTTTAACTAAGATATTTTGAAATGATAAAACCTTTTTTTATAATACGGAACATAAATTTGAAGGATGCAATTTATTGAAGGATGGGAGAATGTAAAACTTCAAGATTTCACAGTACATTATCTCTTTAAATTAATTCAATAGCTTGCACCGCACACAACACCAAGTTCGAGCTCACGACGTCTTACCAAACTAGCCGTTTAAAAGCAGTTATGAATAGTATTAAATGAATATTAAATTTTATATAATTCATATAATTTTAACATCCATATTATGTGTTTCTTAGACATAATATAAGAATAGATTCATTTTTTTCGGATAAAAGAAGTTTTTTTCAAAAAATGAAATTTTACCGCCATTTAAAAGAGAACCTTTTTTAAATCTAATATCTGATACTTTTATATATTCAATTTGAAAAAATAAACTTCTTATTTATAATTGGTACATAAAAATTTTAGTTTCGATAAATTTTTTGTTGTTTTTCTGATAACTTACATATTTTGGTGAATAGTGAAAAATACTAAATTTTAATTGAAAACAAAGTTTTTAATCAAAATTATTTATAGTGTTAAATTAAACATTTGAATGGTTTTTAAGTATAATTATATTATATTTTTACCATTTAATCCATTTTTGGTCATTGGAAATAATTTCACTTTGAAATTATACATAAACAAGTGTCAATCTTTTGATTGTTATTATTTTTTAAAAACACGGTATTTGTTTTGACAACGAGAATTAATTTTAAATCAATTAATCCAACTTATATGTTTTGAATTTGGTAAAATAAACATCTTTATTTAATTCATAATGTAAAATATAGCTTAGGCTGAATTTTTGGTATTTTTTTGAAAAACTTCAATTTTTTTATGAATAGTAATACCACTTAGTAGTAGTGAAAAAACTGAGTTTTTCATTTAAATGAAAATTTTCCACTTCTTTGAATTGAATTTATAAAATCCTACATACATGGTTTTTATTAGTATGAAAAATTTGGTTCAATAAGATGAAAATTGTTTTTGGTGAATAGTAACTATTGATTTTTATTTACCACAGTTAATGGTAAATCGGGTAATTCAAGGGAAAAAGAATATTATAATAATACAAATTTACTTTAACACTTGTCCTAACCTTATTGGATGAGTCATGGAAGACCATGGGTATTATTGGGTCGATTTTGGGACCCCATAGAGCCACTTAGGAATGATAATGACACTTTATTTTAATTAACTTAAAGGAAAGGGAAAAATGACATAAACAAATATCTTTTAGTAAATAACTTTTTACATGAGGTTATATAAGTCAAAATTTCGACTATAATTATTAATTGAAAAGATAAAATTATTTTCTAAATTATGTTATTTGTTTTATAATTTTATAAGTCAAATAAATTAAATTATTTCTGACACAATAATGATGTAATATTTACCTCATTAATAAATGATTTAAATAAATAAGATTATTAATATTAAAACAATATCCAAAACCTGTAAAATTAATATTGGATGATTTTATTTCAACCATGAGTCATCATATCTTCGAATTTAATTTGTTTCGGACCTTTAGAAACTGAATATCACTATATAATAAAATAATATTTTCACACTTTCCTAAAGAGCCCCTCCTCCCACTTATAAATGGACACCACTTATAACCCATTCCACACACCTCTAAAACCCCTTGGATCGTCCAACCCATGCCCAAATAATCTCTCAAGATCCCACTATTACACAAACATGCTTTACCTTAGGCATAAGTCACTTCAAGAAATCCTTTTGGTTCAAACCACAGGAAGTTACCCAAATTAATGGTAATGGTTTCTCTTAAATTCTTTTGTTTAGTTTTGTTTATTTTACTTCTCCAACCACATAAAATTTTTTGTTCATTTATTTTATAACAAAACTAGTATCCTCAATATACTAGGATGTTTTTATGAGACATATTCTAACAACCATTACACACACCTCTATCTAATGGGGGAAGAACCTTTTGTTTCTGTGGTTGGAAAACTATCACCTCACGAAATGATGATGGTTTGATTATCTCCTACCGCCTCTCATGGTAACCATTAAGATGGAATTGTATTTTTATATGATATATATTATGTTTATTGTTTCATTTTTCTTATGTATTTTCCATTTATATCATACCTTTATGGTTTCCATTATGGGTAAAATGAGATAATTTCATTTGAGGAAATGTGGACTACCGCCCCTCAATGTGATATGACTCGTTAATTACTTGTATAGGACATATAAAGTATAGATATAATGATATTATATATGATATTATACAGGAATTATGACATACCTATGTATAATTATATTTTTATTCCATTAAAATAGAAAATAGAAATGAATGTAGTGTTCATGCGTACGTACGACTTACCGTCTCCATGAACAGTGCATTTCATTTCTTATCTCCAAATGTTATTTACTGTTATAAAAACATATATATACAGGATATAATATATATATATATATATATGATATCTAAACCATTTATATGATTCTGGATATAATATACTTTTTACCACATGGAAAAATTATAATTATAACAAGTTCATTTTTGACTCAAGTTCCAAACATCGATAAAATATCCAGTATGAACTCAAATAATTAACTAATTGTTATAAAAAAGTTATAAGTGATATAAACAGAATAATAAAATTTAAGAATGTTCTTAATAAAGTATAAATTAACTTAATGTTTATTATTCAGGAAGAATAAGGAACATACAAGACAAGTCGGACTTGAGGTAAGGGATTTCTTACCTCACTTTTAATTCTGTGAGATTTCCATTGTTTGCCACTAATTTATTACATGTGGTGTATGTACTGCCCATGATTGTATTATTGCTGTAATATACTATAATTTATCAGTATTTACATCTTCATTTTATTATACTTCATTCATGGGGTGTATGCTTCATAAGTTACCAAATCGGTAAGGGAATTTCTAATTTCGATGTTCACTCGTTGGGCTTTACGCATAATTCATTGATTATTATACTCCAAAATTATGTGTGGAATATATATTTATTATTTATGTAGTAATTTCCTCTCCCCTTAGTGTTGATATAATTTTGATATACATAATCACTACGTTGACAGTTTCTCAAGTCATTGATAGGATCTTGATACGAGTAAACTTGACTCAATTTCTATTCATTGAGTTAAACATCCATGTCAACGGTGTTGTTTTTACACGAATATGCGTGAATGTCCTCTGATTGATTTACACTGAATATCCACTCATATTTAGTTTATTTATATTTTTCACACATAATTATGTCATTGATATATCCTTAACCTTAGGATATGATCTTTATAAGGGATTTCATCTCAATTTACATTTCATTGAGACTTCTTTATTGTTATGCACCAATTCACTTTTATATGGTGTATATACTGTACTTTGACATAGTATATCATGAAATCCTTTATTCTCATTATATTATAATTTTTTTATTACCTCAATTATTTGTATTCAATTTTCTCCCTTTTGGTTGAGAACTCTAACTAAAAAATCATTTTAAATGTTTTAAATATTTATTCTTATAAATCTTTCTCATTAATGTCCATATTTTAAAAATGGTTTTAAGGATTTATTTATATGAACATTAATGTTTTCAAATGATAATTCATTTATAATATTCAATGTGGTATGGGGTAATTTGATTCAAAAGTCTATTTTAAACAACTTCTTGATAAATAGTGTGACTTTTAAATTTTTTCAAGAAAAAGGAAGATATTTCTCTCAAATGGTTTTGATTATTATTTTCATCTATGTCAATATCCTTAATTATTCTCGATTGGGGCTAATATATTATAATATAGTCTTATATATTGTATTTAATGAGTTATGTTTGAATGTGGATGTGCTATTTTTCTGTCATTCCTGGATTGTGTGTTAAAGTATTGACATTTCATATGCTAGTTTTATTACGAAGGTGTAGATAATGTTTCTCCCATTTTATATAAGGAATGCATTTGAATTAGTAAGTGATGGGTGGATCCCGCTATATCTCCTCGATGCATCGGTAGGACTCTTGAGACAAACTACTATGTTGGCACAAGGCCTTGACAAAATCATATTTGTAGTCTTGGAAAAAGGCCTTGAAAAAAATACTATTTGTAGTCTTGGTAAGAGGCCATGACTATGTGGTTATGATGTCCATCATTATACATTCCATAATTATGATATTATCTATTGATATTTCATGTGGTTATTAGACTAGTAAAATACCCATGACTATGTTTTATTATGGCATTATTTACTCTTCTCATATTCCTATCAAAAAATGTTCATGTTAATTATTTGCAAAGGCATGTGTTTTCAATTATCCACCATGACTAATTTTTATGTTATCTTCCACTATATTGCTTAATATTTCTGAGCAATTGAGCTCACCCCTTTCTTATGTTTCATTTTCCTATGATTTGAATAAGGTAGTTATGAGTGACTTGCAGGCATAATTTATGAAACTTGGATGTTTTTAATGGAATAATTTAGTGTTTTTTTCATGTTTTATTGTTGAACTTATGTATATATCCTGTTTCCAATACTACTAAACTGATCAGTCCATTGGGACTTGATTCCTTATAATCATGCCAATGTATTAATATAATGCATCGAATCCTGGATTCTGGGGTCAGGGTGTTACATTTATGATTGAAATTGCATGTTGCTTTTTTTTGTTCCTGATTATGTAATTTGTAACAACTTAATGATCATGTTACCATAAACCAATGTATGATTAAAATTTCATATCCTTATTTTTTTCAATTATATAATTTTTAATAATTTCATTTTCTTTTATTCATTAATTACCTATGTGAAATATATATGACTCTAAGTATGTAGGGACTGGTTTCTAACATAAAACTATTATGTATATCAAATTTCTATATCCCCTCACTCGCATAAGGATAAAATTTTAATAAAGGGTCATTCAATAATAAGTGTTGTTATTTGTAGATGTATTATTACACAATGATTTAAATAATAATTATACTTATGAAGTGTTTATCTATAGTTTTTCAATAGTAAGTGTAAAAAAACATCATGGTTTTATGAAATTGGATTTAGTTCACAATAAGATTCATAGTCATTTAAAACTGAGGATTGAGGAATCAATTACATCAATTGTATATCAACTCATCAATATCCTAAATGTCTATGGAACATTGAGTATCCTCTGGTAGATGTTGAGGATTGGATGGATGAGTCATTATTGTTCAGGAAATATTCTAGTAATTATCTAATAGAATTATATGAAGTTATTTTGAATATTTATGAGGTTAAACCAACATATATAGAACCATGTTATTTGAGATACATATAATCTGGTCCTTCACAACACTCTCAGTCATTTCATGATCATAAGAATTTTGTAATCAAAAAAAATTATGAAGACGACGATTGGGACTCGGATGGAGCAATTGAGTAATGACCATTGAATAATCTTTATTTGTTGAATGAAACTTTAGATAATGAGTTTGTATCTAGTGATGCATTACGAGATGATGTGGATGAGGATTATGCAGAGAATGAACCTTATATGTTTCCTTTGATACATAGGTATCCACGAGTTAGTTATAATCAGTCAACATCATTTACACCCTTATTCCAAGGAATGTCTTGTGCATAAAATATTTATCAGGATTTCATTAGACTATCTACTAAATTCCATGAAATTATATGTAATAGTTCTATATAGAATGACAACACTATATATGTTGGGTGGGATTTTAAATGTAAAACTGACTTGAAAAATATGATAAAACAACACCACATAATGTAACATTTTTCATTTGTTGTTCATAAGATGCAAAAGGAAAAATATATCCTTCGATGTGATAAATACGGTCCAAACTGTAACATCTAGATGAGGGAAATATATGGTAATGTTTTTCAATGTTTAATGATAACCAATTTTGAAGTATAAAAAACTTTTGTACATCAAATATCCTCGTAGTGTCATTATTCATATGAAAAAGAGTTCATATCGAACTTTATTGTAGAGGTGATATAAACATTTTAGGGTGTTCATGTGTCCCATGTTCCGGATTGATTAAAATATTTCCTTAAATAATAGATATCCTAAGGAAAACAGTATAATGAAAAATAAATTAAAATAGAGAAAGTTTATTGATATTGGTATGAATCTTATTAATTGTTTCCACGACATATCGGATTTTTGTATCTCACTAACTATGTTAATTATCATTTGGACAATATTGTGTCTATCTCACTAAGTTATAGAGCTGTTCAAACAATAGTGATGTTCCATAGACTATTTTGGGTATTCAGTTCATGTATCCCTACTTTCTCCTATTAAATAAAACCCATTAAAGTCTATGTAAATTTTATTTATAGAAAGTATACAGGTGTTCTAGGTATTTATACCAAATATGATAGTAGTCATGATTCTTTAACACTTTAATTTTTCATGGTTTTTAAAAATAATTTTAATCATGGTGTTAGTTTTTTGAATGTATACACAATCATGTCATAAAAATCAAGGTTGTGTGTTTGATATATGATCACCAACAAGTGAATATATAGGTACTTAATATTAATTTACATTCATTGAGATTGCTACATGAATATCATTAATATTTCATTATACATATTTCCAATAATGTGAATAATCATTTCATAGATGAAGTAATAAAGAATGAGATCATCAATTTGGGTTTTTTTTAAAAAAATATATTTTTTAAAAATAATAATATCTTTTTAAATACATTTTCCTCCATGTGATTTAGCATACAACCCCCCCCCCAATGTTCAATCAATGAATTTAAGAAATTTTAAGTGCATGTAATGAATGGTATGATTATATAATGGAAACATTAAACATAAATAGGTCATTAACATATGATGCTGGCATGAGATGAGGAAATATGATTGATAATATTGTGGAGTTCATAAATGGGGCCTTCAATGGTATGAAAAACTAATAATAAAAAGGTTAGTACAAGATAAATTTTATTGTTGTGTGATGTAATTCATTAAATAGTCCAAAAATGCCTATCAGAAGCTGATAAATGGAATATGTTTTGGTTAGAGTTTCCAAAGTGGCATTGGTCATATATTTCATGACTCATCATCATTCCATGTTCAAAACTTTGACTGAGGATGAATTATCTTTTAGGTAATAGAGTTCAACGAACCACTCATAGGAAACAATGATTGACTAATTGAGGTCATATTGGAGAATGACTTCTGTGATTGTGATTATTTACAGGAATTGAGATATGTAGTACCCCCGGTTTGAGGTATGTTTCCTTTTTTATTCTTTTTTATGTGTTTAATGTGCATGAGATGAGTTGGGAAGATGCTGGGAGAGTTTGGAATGGTTTTGGATGACTTTGGAGGCTTTTAAAGGGGTTCACGGTTTGATCACTATTAGTGGAAACCGTGCGGGTTCTCTAGGAGACAGTGCAGGGGGAGAAAGTAGGATTCGCATGGCCTAGCACGGTTTTCCAAACCAGTCGAGGCAACCGTGCAGACCCTTGCTCCCGAGGCAGTAGTGTGAGCACAGTTAGCGAACGGTTTTCTAAACCGTGCAGGCTAACCGTGCGACCACTTAAAAATAGGGTTATAATTTCGGGGCTCCCTCTGGCTTAACCTAAAACACTCCAATCATCCTCCCACTCAAGACTCACTCAGTATTTCGGGTTCTCAGGGGTTAATGGTGCTTTCCCACTCGATTTGGAAGCATTTCAAAGGGGATTTAAGTCAGTTTGAAGGTGGTTTCTCCTGGGTAAGTCTTTCCTCTTGTTTATCTTGTGTTTTCTTCTAGATCTGCATCCCTCTTTTTCATGAGTTCTAGATCTACACATTTTTTGTATAGATCTAGGGGTTTGGATTCCAGGGATGTTGATATTGAGGCTTGTGGATGTTAGGGAAAGGGTTCTAGAGAGGTTTCGGTGGTGCGTTCACCAGATTTGAGGTGCGGTGGCTTGTGGGGTGATTTCTTGGGAACCCTAAACACTGGTGGCTTCTCTCATGACTCCACTTGGGTAGAACTGGTAGTTCCTTGTTACAATTAATTGTTGTGCTAAAAATTAATTGTGAATTGTTATGAGAAATTGGTTGGAAATACCATGGGTGGTGTTTTGGGGATTTTTGGGAAAAAGGGTGTTTTATGGTGAAATGCTATTCTTGTGGATTTTAAAATGAAGATTTTAAAATGGGATGATATGGTTGAATTGTGAAAATGACTGATGGAATAGTTTTCAATAAAAGGTTTTTTATATTGAAATGTTTTTTTGGCATGGAAAATGATTTCCCATAAATGGGTGATTTATTGAATTGGATTAATATGCCATGGAATTGGTTGATTGCATGTTGTTGTGACATTGGTGGGTTGTATGCTTGGTTGTGATTGGTTGAAATGTTGTGTGGAAGTGGGAGGGAAGTCTCACTATAATAGTTGATGTATAGTGGTCGGAAGAACCACCAAATGAGTAGTGGTCAGGAAGTACCTCTAGTTTTGAATGGGTGAATGGGTTGGGCGGAAGTCCCAACATTTTGACTGTTTTGGTGTGAATGGGTGAACGGGTTGGGTGGAAGTCCCACAGTTTTGGTTGGTTGTTGTGAATTGCTTTCCAGATTGGAATTGTTATGATAATGTGTAAATGATGGGATGATTGTGGCTTCTGTAGAGACCCCAAACTTGATATACCTGGACATTACATTACTTTTGCGGAATACTTAATACATAAACAAAACCAACACTCATGGATCGTAATAGTTTAGTGTCTTTGGAAACTCTGAACATAGTCTTCTAATCATGGTGAATGATCTTCAACATCTTCCATAATGATCTTCCCCTTTTGTTTTCCTACCTAAAACCTTTCTTTATATCCTAGGAAAACGAAAACATGTAAAATGGTGATCTCAAATGCTCAGTAAGGGTAAGTATGGAGAAAATAAAACAAAACATATACATTTGAACTTAAAAACATGAAAATAATGATTAAACATCAAAATCTTGAGTAATGACATAAAACATGGAAGTACATAAGGCATAGATCATAAAAGAACATTAATAATGATGAAATAACATGGGAATAAAACATATAATTTCGGAAAACCATTAAGCACGTGATATGATTTCCATAGTATCTAAGGCATTGCTGCGAAGACTATCTTAGTGGACAAAGTCCCTTTCTGAATCGAGTTCACTCCTCATTCCAGTCCTGTATCACTGAACCAGATTAACTTACCGTTCCATCCATGTATATCTTATGAGATATAAATCTTTACCCAATGCATTAGAGGTAGATATAGGTCCCACCCATCTCATAATGAAATCATTATTTCTTGTGCCACAAAATAAACATACATCATTCATAATAACCCAACAAATAAAATGGGTTTCATAAACATCATTCCATCATAACATAATCCATATAAAACAAATGGATATCATTTCATCATAAGATAAGTGAAACCATGTAAATCATAGAGGCAATATACTTGAAACATACACGTATTAAATAATGTCATCTTAGATGGAAATTGGTTTTGATAAAACACTTGAAATGAATTCATCATGAAAATATCCTTTCTTCTTCAAAATCATTTTCTTTTCACAAAGTTCCATGCAATTTTAAAAGAAAAGGATTTTTTTGAAAATAGTCAGGAAATCATGTATAGTAAGCTTTATTAAAATTAGGTGTTATGAAACCATAAAATTCCATTCACGCCGTATAAGTTAAAAAAACATTCTCCTTGTACTTTTGTCGGAAAAATCAATAAGATTCTCGTGTGGTAAGAAAATGTAAGATTCCTTTAATAACATGTGGTAAATTAAAAGAATGGGTAAAAATGAAGTTAAAAATACATGAAAACATTTTTAGAAAACATTGGCATGGATGAAAACAATAACCCCAATAAATACTTACGAATAAACAATCTCAGATAAAAACGAGATTGGAAAAGTTATCCCTTACCTTAGGTCTGATATGCTTTGTATGTATCTGAACCTCCTGTATAATGATTTAAATAATATCATTTACTTATTAATGAATCGTATTCATTTTTATTATATCATATATGGTTCACTTGTGACATTATATTACCCGTTATTTTGTAAATTCCATGTTAAAGTAGTGTTTTGGGTAAAATCCTTTTATTTATCTATGTGTTTGGACTTGTTGTTCTTGATATTATTATTACTTATATCATGATTTAATTGCTTAAATAATTTAAATCATGATTTATATATCATATATATTCAGTATATATATATATAATAGATATATGAATGAAATGAAATGCATCGTTCATGGAGACGGTAGGTTGTACGTACGCATGAACGTTGTTTTCATTTCCTTATTGACTTGAATAGAAGTAAGTAGATGAAATATATATATATATATATATATATATATCCAGTAGCTTCATTATGTCATATATTTCATTATTATTCATTATATATACTTTATAATAATTCTTGAATGGTTAACATGGAGAATGAATCTCATCGCCTTGTGGAGACGGTAATCTGTACGTACGCACGAGTGATGATATCATTCCCATAATTATTTAATGGAATTGGAGTAGATGATATAAAATATCAGAATCATTATGATCTTATAATTACAATATATAATTATTTTTTACACCATTATACCCATCCAAGTAAGGTGGTCATGGAAAAACTGATTACACCACAGCGTGGATACAGTATTTCGTACGTACGCACACGCGGTGATTTAATTTTCCGTAGGATTGATAGAAGGTGAAATGGGTTTGTTTAATATTTATAATAAAATATAATTATATTATTTTTTCTTATGTTATTACTTTATAATGAAACAACTAATGAAGAATAAGTTTAAAAAGAAAGAAAACTTGAAAGAATCAGTAGAAGAGATTACATCTTCTTCGACGCACCTCTTTTAAGTTTCCTCTTAAGGCACTAGAGTTGGTATTTTGAGGAGACTAGAACCTCTCTAATGTTTCTAGGGAAGTTGAGAAGGGAAAAGGGAATGGGTTTTTTGAGCTTCAAAGCTCAAAATTGTTTAAAGAGAAGAGGGAGGAGGATGTTCCCTTTTATAAGGGAGGAGAGGGGCACCTTTGGAATCCTCAAAAATATTAATTTATAATAAATCGAAACCCACTTAAAACCCTCCAAAAATGACTCATATTCGAATATTCGATGATATAGGGTTGTAATAACATCAAAAAATAAAATTTATACATATTTTGAATTTATTTTAAACATTATCAACTTTATTTATCCTTATTTAATCTATTTAATTTTATTTGTGGTAATAAGATTCCAAATTCTAAATTGTTATAAATAATTACTTATGTGTTGTGAATTCTCCATAATTGGATAATTTATTACATTTTCAAAAATATAAATATAAATTTATAATTTTTAAATATTTTAGTGATTTCTAAACAATTTTATATTATGTTATTTTTATAAAATAACAATAGTGTCAATTTCGGCAGTATTCATTTATTTGAATTAAAAAAGATACATACAGAAGATATGATGAAAATAAAAAAATTAATAGATTTATAACATGTCATATTTCTCTATAAAATTATTTGATCACATTAAATATTTCATATAATATTTATTTTAATATTTTTAAAACCATTTATTTGATATTTCAATCAATAGAATAATTTCAACATCACTGTTTTGTCACCTTTAATGATAATTATTTAATCCATAAAAATTATAAATAAATTCACATGATGTATATAAATTTATTAGATTTCTGGAGACTATTCATGATATAAGTAACATGATGTTTATCACTAAATTAAAATTATTATACTTATAAGATTTAAGAGAGTGACATGTTGTCACTTTCTTTGGTTTTAATAATAATTAAATTATTTTCTGGGTCAAAAGTCCATATAATTAATCTATTATGACCCTTAGGTGATATGGTTCTACTTTTAGTCATCCAATATAATTTTTTCATGTTTTAGGGTAATTTTATAATCTTATTTTTACGCTTAATTACCCAAATTACCTTTAACTACAGTAAATAAATATTACCGTAGTTACTATTCATAATATAAAAAGAATAAAAGTAACATGTTAACATAATTTATACCCACTAAATTTAAATATGGAATCCATTTTTCAAAATTAAAAACACAGAAGTTGAATTAATTAATTTAAAATTAATCCTGTTGTTAAGAAAACGAGTTTTAAAAGATAAAACATTGCTAAGGATTGAAATGTTTTTGACTATAAATTCAATGTAAAATTAATGGTAATGACGTACATTATATTAAATTGTATAAATATATTCAATTTATACTTTAAAACCATTAAATATTATAATTTAACCCTATAAATTATTGTGATGAAAAAAAAGATGTTTTTAATTAAAATATAGCAAGTTTTTACTATTCATTAAAATATGAAAGTTATCAGAATAATATGAAAAATTTATCCAAAGTAACTGATTCCAAAGAATAATTTTATTTTTTCAAATTGAACTTATAAATTTGTCAAAAACATGATTTAATTGGGTGTTCCATCAAAAGGTGGAAAAACAATATTTTTTGGAAAATACTTATTTTACCCGAAATATTTATTTTGTTCACATACCATGTTTTAGAAAATGTGTAAGATTAATAATAATGTTGTAAAATTAGAAATGTAGTCAATACTATTCATAATGGCTATTCCATAATAATATTATTAAAATATATCATTTTTTATTGGAACCCAGTATTGCGTACTACACACGCTATCGAGGAAGGTTACGATTGCGTGTAACGCAAGCCAAGAATGGTGTTTGCGTATGATATAAGATAATAAGGTGTCTTGTATAGCACAAGCTAATTTTTGTGTAACGTACAACACAAGATATCAATGAAATTAAAATAATATTTTTCATAAAATCTCGGGGTGTTACTGCTTGTTTGGTTGGCTTTTCCCTTGGTTGCTTGGTTTGGGTGTGATGGCTTGGTAAGAGCATGGTTGGCATATGGTAATGGTTGAACTTGTTATTGTCTTATATAAACTGTTTTATATAATTGTGCTAATGGTTTTATCCTAGTGGCCTATGTAGGGAATTCATTTGGGGAAATCCAATTGAGTTTTAGTACTTACCCCCTGCTTTGGAACTATGGTGTATTTTCATATTTCATGTACCGTGACATGGGAAAAGGTAAGGCATCTACCTCCTTTAGTGGAGCATTGGGATCCCTTGGTGGAGCTTGGAGTTTAGAGCTTGACGTGGAGCTCTGGTGGTGTCATGGATTGTGGTGTTTTGTTGTTTTGTTTTCGCAGTGTACTCTGAAGTTGTGTGGACATGCCTCACTATATTGGTTTTGAGTTGTGTTTTGGAACAACTTGGTTGTCTTTTGGAAATGCATGGTTGGGTAATAGAATTGATATGCATCATATAGTGGCTGTTAGTGGATGGTTTTGTTGGTTTTGTTTTAAGGTAAAATCGTTCCCCAAATTAATCTTGAATCCATTTGCATTTATTTCTAGCCTTTGGCACCATAGGAAAGTCACTTTAGGCCAAGTAGCCCTCACCACCTCCTCAAGACAATGAGTTAGGGGTGGGGTGTTACAAGTGGTATCAGTTTGTTCGGTCATTTGGGGTTGATTCTCGGATTTGGTGCTGACATTCATTGGGGTACATTCCTTGATTTGGAAGGTTAAAAGGCGTAAGAATGTCAGAACATGGAATGTATAGAATAAAATGTTGGTCGGAGTGGTTTACTCAAGAGGGGGGGTGAATTGAGTACCAATTAAAATTTCTGTATTTAAACACACTGTCTTAAAGACCCCCAAATAAAATACTAAATTAAACTGTATTGAATTTATATTAAAGTAGAGGTTCTGTTAGATTCTCAAGGGATTGATTAATTCCCAGTTAATCAATACAGGAGTGTGTGATTATCTTTTGAAACTAACTTTCTAATCTACACTTAACATAAACACTTGCTAATTTAATTATCACAGTGACTTTAAAAACAGTATTGGTTTTAAAGTGATTAGCAGAGGAATAAAACATTGAAAGAGATGGCACAACAAATGTAACCAAGAGGTTCAATCTCAAGATGAGACTTAGTCCTCTCAAAAGTTTATATAAAAATGATCCACACCCTAGATAGGGGTTCAACAGTTTACAACTGTCCAGGTCCAAGACCTCTACCACTGTTATTCGTGGGAAACAGTACAACAGCAACCAGCTGTTCAGGTCACACACGACCTCTACCACTGTTATTCGTGGGAAAGAAAGAATGCAAGAATTTGGTAAGGATTTACAAATCCTCCAGTTTAAGTACAGGAGACAGTGTATGTGTTAGATATAGCAGATAACACACACTGCTCGAAAATTATAATAATAAATCACAGAACAAGAGATGTAGAGTTTAGAAATGGTTCTGGTTATTTCAGTGTAGCTCTGGACTCCTTTGGATTCGATCAGAAGTGAGTCTGAGTCCTCTTCTCGTTTCTGTTTGAGAAACAGAGTGTCGTATGCTCCAGGTTCATAGACAGTGAAAATGTAGTGGTTGAAGTTCTTCAGTGTTCTTCTTATATGCACAGAACACTTCTCGAGTATGCTTGATTGTCTATGAGCTTCTCTGTGTTCTTGATGGAACTGGTTTTTCTCTTCTTGATTCTTCTCGTTCTTGTGTTTGGTATATTTCATCCACCACACTCTTCTTGTTGGGCAGCGTAGTCTTCTCGTATTTATCTCACAGGGAACAGGAGACAGAAAAGATTTCCTTTCTGCAGGTACGAGGTACGGGTTCCTGACATCCGATAACCTTTATCAGATATTTAACAAATCATTAAAATGTACATGATATGACCGTTGGATAGATTAATTAAATATAGGAAATAAAGAAATTCAAACAGTGAGTCGAGTGATCGTAGGTAATCAGCATCGGTAGCTTGGACATCGGTAGCTCAATTTCATTAGTTGCTTTGACTCTATCGGTGGCTCTATGCGTCGGTTGGTATATGCTTTTATCGGTGACTTTGTCTATCGGTAGCTCCATGCGTCGGTAGCTCCATGCGTCGGTATCGGTAGCTGTGAGTCTGTCAGTAGCTTCGTCCATCGGTGACTCTTATTCCATCGGTAGCTATTTATACTTACACCGGTAGCTCTATGTTTGTATCGGTAGCTGTCTGTAAGTTAGTATCTTACATTTATAAGCACATCGGTAGCTCTGTGTTAGGTATATCGGTGACTCTGTCTATCGGTAGACTAAGTCTATCGGTAGACTGGGTACCGGTAGCTCTTTATCAGTAGCTATAGGCAGATTACTTATCTGTTTTATGCAGAACACATCCGATTGTGTTAGAATCAATTTATAACTTGTATGAACATGGATAAATGAGGATTAACATATTCAAAAGACTATTTTAAAAATTATTATTGGTTTGATCACAGATTTGAAAGAATTAAAGTATAGATCAATGATACTTAAAAATATCATAGAGAATGAAAACATAATTGGGATTTTCAACACATATGAATACATGATTGAGATTATCAAAACAGGTGAGGTCAACAATCTCCCCCTTTTTGATAATCACAATAGATGGTATGGGCATTTAACATAGTGAAAATATAATAGTAAAGAGTATAATATTGAATTCAATTTTCTCAGAGAAAACAGCATGAGAGATAATAGAAATAGTATGATATAGACATAAGTTATCAGAGGTAACAAGCATAAGGTACCGAAGGTAAAAAAAACACAATAATATCAGAGATAAAATTGAAAAGAAGGTAATGTGTCTCCCCTTATTCCTTATTTTTCTCCATTGAAAATATTTCTCATTCTCTCATTTTCCGCTTATTGTTCTCCCCCTTTGTGATAATCAAAAAGTGGGAAACCATATATAGGAGAAAAATAAAACATGAGAAGTAAAATGAGTTCTTCTGTATTAGAGCAGTCAGAAAGTACAGAAACAGAATACAAATGAATTCCTATCAAAAATCCTGGCCACTGGATCATTCCACATCTTCAACGTGAGATTTTCCTTTGGGATCAGAAGAAGGTTCGGGTGGTGAGGATGCAGGTGAAGGTTTTGGAATGCCAGAAATGATCAAAGGAGGCTGAGCCACTGACACAGAGTCAGGCATGTAGGTTGAAGATATTTGGGTGATCATTGGTGTGAGGCTTCGAATAGATTGAGCAGGAGTCAGCTGGACTGTGGAAACAGCTGAGGTAGAAGCAGGCAAAGCAGGAGGTACGATGACTGGTCTGGCATCAACATGCAAGAAGGGCAGCAACAGATTTCTAAAATCCATAATAATTCCTCCTCCTCTTTCCATAGCAGAGATGAAATCAACTTTGTTCTCCATGAATTTCTCCAAGGCAGGAGTCAATTGTCTTAGTTGGCTCACTTGTTCTCTAAAATCTTGAGTTACTGGAGGTAGCTTCATGTTTTCCAACATCAGCTTGAAGTGGTGATCGAGTTGATGCTTGGTGAAAATTCTGGCGAAGTAGTAGTCCACTTTTCTCTTTATGGCTTCCTGGGAGGTAGAGGCTTCTCTCATATAATCTTGAACAATCTTCATTATTTCTCTAGCAGAATCTCTTGTAGAAAGCACCACTCGTCTCAACTCTGATGAGTCCACAGAGCCACTGGTTGAAATAGAACCAATCTCCTCCTTCATCATTGCTCGAACTAGATTCAGGTCAACTAATACTTTGGATGTGAGAGGGCCAAGAGAGAAGGAAACAGTTTCTTTGAAGCTCTTAGACAAACCACTGATTAGGCTTTGAACTTGAGAGTCTTGTAATTGAACGTGATCCTTCACTGAGGTTTTGAAACTTTCAAACACCGAGACAAACTAGCTTACTACACTCTTCACATAAGCTAGGTCCTTGTCAGCTTGAGACTTGGAGCTCATATAGGAATCCAAAGCAGCAACTGATGTCTTGAGAGCTTCAAGATCTACTTCGATTCTAGAAGACTGAGTCTGGCACTCTTTCACTTCTTCCATAAGCTCAGACACAAAAGAAGATAAATTACAAGCCAGAGAGAGCTCGAAGGATTTCTCTAACATTTTCATTTCTTCATCAAAGCTTTTCTTCATCTCAGCAACTGATACACTGAATGATTCTTTCATCTCATTCTTCATGGATTCAAGATCAGATTTAGAGACAAAATCATTAGGGACAACTGCAGCAGATCCCTTTACTGAGGCCAAACTAACTACAGAATCAGTCATTATTGATTGAATTGAGGATGAAAGAGAGGTTTCCATTAACTTCACTTCTTCAACAAAACTGGATTTGAGGTCCTCTTTCAGCTTATTCAGATCATGAAATCCGACCACATTATCAGGCAACAACTCAGAAGCAAGATCATAATTGGTCTTCGGTCTATTCACAGACATCTCATTATCAGAATCCGGATAATCCAATCCACAGACTATAAACCCTGGGTCTTCTACCCAGTCTGCAAACTCAACAGCTACTGTAACATTTCCAAGAACAGATTGATGCTCCCCCTCAGTGGGTGCATTCTCATGTATCACAACAGCATTCAGTGCTGGATTCTCTTCATCAGAATCTTCTACTACAAGTTCCATCGGTGCAGCATCTAGAAGATCTTCTGATACAGGTACATCTTCTTCTGTATCTCTTTCTACTTCAGCAGTCGGCATAGCTGAGCTTCCAATCAAAGGACTCGTACTTAAACTACCAGAAACAGACGATTCAGATACATTCTCCTTTTCCTCTTCTTCTTGGTGAGGCACAGACTGGTCTTCCTCATAAGTAGACAAAATTTCCTCTACCTTTCCTTTCCTAGAATAAACCAATTCTGCAACAGGACTTGGGGGCAAGTCTGGATCTCCTCCAACATCCATGGGAGTTTCTTCTACTTCTTCTGTTTCATTACTATAAACAGGTTCCTCTTCATCAGGTCTCAGACTCGGATCTCTCTTATCCTTTGGTCTTGAGGGATGATCCACAGGATCAAACCTATCATATATCTTCTGATCATCACTAACCCATTCTCCCTTCCATGGGTTCCAGTTAATTTTCATGTACTTACAAACAGTCGAGGTGATGCAGAAATTATTCCTGACTACAACTGTCTCATCCTGAGACTCAGCTATTCCTTTCACTTTTATCATTACTGAAATCATCTTGGCAAAGAATAAAGCATTAGTCTTTGACTTTGGTCTAATCATTTCTTCCATTTGAAACATTAACAATCTGCACAGATTGATTTTCACTCCATGTCTTAGCAGATGAAGAAGATAGATATCTTGATATCTCATATTTGCAAAATCTCCTCGCCTCGGTATCAACACATGCTGAACAAACTTGAAGAGCAGTCGATTCTCTCCATCCATTTCAGCAGCGACCACTTGCCTTTGATTCCCATTACCGGTCAGCTCTTTTAAGGCGGTTCATAATCAAAGATGTCACTGCTAGGTGGCATTGCTCTTGATACGTACCCAGAGATACCTTCATGTGGTACTTTTAAACACTCATCCCACTCTACTGAAGAAAAAGACATCTCTTTTCCATTTAAAAAGGAGCTTACCTGATTCTCATTTTCAGACTTCTCGAAGCTTACAAATTCGTAGAACTGTTTTACCAACTTCGGGTAGTATGGTCCATTGTTATTTGAGAAACAATCCACCCATTTCTGGTCCTCCAGAATCTCAAGTACTAACGATTTGCTAGGCAGTAGTAATTTCACGCACAGTTCCTTCTCGATTACTATGTCTCTATTCTGCAAGTGAGGATTCACTAATCGCTTTCCCGATCTAGTTATGACTTCACTAACACTGGCTTTATGCTGTGTCTTTTTCTTCTTAGCTTTTGGTTCTACACTTTCATCTCTGACGGTAGGAAGCTTAGTTTTTGCCATCGCAGGTTTAGGGTTCTTGGCCGATTTGGGAGCTAAGGTTCGACGGTGAGATATTTTGAGCTCGGTGAGGTAGGAAGTGGCTTAAGCTTAGTTTTATCATTTAGGAATTCCAAATAAATGACTAAAATAGAGTAAGATAAAATAAAATAAAGCGATTTGTATTCTTGGAGGCAGACAGATGTTTTTTTAAAAAAAAAAGATTGCATCGGTGTGAGTTAATCATCGGTGAGAGAAAAAAAATCGGTGAGAATTGTACATCAGTGAGAATTTCACATCGGTGATAATTTCACATCGGTGAGAATTTCTCATCAGTGAGGATTTTCACATCGGTGAGAATTTCACATCGGTGAGAATTTCACATCGGTGAGGATTTTCACATCGGTGAGGATTTCACATCGGTGAGAATTTCACATCGGTTGTGATTAAACATTCCCAATTCGTGTCTTATGTAACTTAGCCTATCCAAACATAAAGGTTTAGTGAAAATATCATCCAATTGATGTTCAATGCCAATAAATTCAAGAGAAATATCACCTTTTTGATAGTGATCTCTTAGGAAATGGTGTCTTACATCTATGTGTTTGGTTCTAGAGTGAGATACAGGATTATTAGAGATGTTTATTGCACTGGTGTTATCACAGTTGATTGAAACATGTTTAAAAACATATCCATAGTCCAAAAGAGTGTGTTTCATCCACAGAATTTGTGCACAGCAACTGCCAGCAGCTATATATTCTGCTTCGGCAGTAGATAATGCAACTGAGTTCTGTTTCTTACTACACCAAGAAACTAAAGATTTTCCAAGCAAATGACATGTTCCTGATGTGCTTTTTCTATCTAACTTATAACCAGAAAAGTCACCATTTGATTAACTCATTAACTCAAAGGATTGTCCTTTTGGGTAAAACAAACCTAAGTTAACCGTGTGTTTGAGATATTTAAAAATTCTTTTAACAGCAAGCAAATGAGATTCTTTTGGATTAGCTTGAAATCTAGCACACATACACACACTAAACATAATATCAGGTCGACTAGCAGTAAGATAAAGTAAACTACCAATCATACCTCTGTAATTTGTTTGATCAACCGGTTTCCCAGTTTCATCTGCGTCCAATTTACAGGTAGCACTCATAGGAATTTCACTTTCCTTGATACTATCCAGACCAAAACGTTTTAAAAGATCCTTTGTATATTTACTTTGATTCAAAATAATACCATTTTAATTTTGATATACTTGAAATCCAAGAAAGTACTTAAGTTCTCCCATTAAGCTCATTTCAAATTCATTTTGCATACTTTTTGAAAAATCAGTACATAAAGAGTGTTTAGAAGATCCAAAAATAATATCATCAACATATATTTGTACAACTAAAACATATTTAGAAATTCTTTTAATGAAAAGAGTTGGATCAGCAATCCCTTTAGTAAAACCATTTGAGATAAGGAAATTGCTAAGTCTATCATACCAAGCTCTTGGAGCTTGTTTTAAACCATACAAAGCTTTAGAAAGTTTAAAAACTTGATTTGGAAAATGGGGGTTAGTAAATCCAGGTGGTTGTTCTACAAAAACATCTTCAATTATAAAACCATTTAGAAATGCACTTTTCACATCCATTTGATATAACTTGAAATCCAGATGTGCAGCATATGCAAGTAAGATCCTAATGGCTTCTAGTCTAGCTACAGGTGCAAAAGTTTCCTCATAGTCTATACCTTCTTCTTGACTATATCCTTGTGCAACTAGTCTAGCTTTGTTTCTAACTATATTTCCAGATTCATCTACTTTATTTCTAAAAACCCATTTTGTGCCTATTGTCAAAGTGTCCTTAGGTCTATCAAATAATTTCCAGACTTTGTTTATTTCAAACTGATTTAATTCTTCTTGCATAGCTATTACCAGAATTCATCATTGATAGCATCATTGATATTTTTGGGTTCTAGCTGTGAAAGAAAAGCTTGATGTTCAACCTGGTTTCTTAAAGAAGCTCTAGTTTGTGTTCCTCTATCAAGATTACCAACAACAGCTTCTAAAGGATGATTCTTTAGAATCCTCGTTGATCTTGTAAGGTTGGACTAGAAATTTCATGTTCATCTATAGGTTCGGGTTCAACAGAAGTAGATTCTGGAAAAAGTCCAGAACTGGATGTTTTGATAACAGGTTCTTTAGATTTATCATTAATGTACAGAACAGATAAGTCTTCTTCAATATTTTCAAGAGAGGTTTTAGACTCTTGTGGATCAGTTTCATCAAACTTGATGTGAACAGATTCTTCCACACATTTAGTTTTCTTATTGAATACTCTATAGGCTTTACTTGAAATAGAGTAACCCAGAAAAATTCCTTCATCACTTTTGGAAGCAAACTTATCCAGATTATCTTTAGTATTTAGAATAAATACTTTGCAACCAAAAACTTTAAAGTAATTAACCTTAGGCTTTCTATTGTTCCACAATTCATAAGGGGTTTTCTTAAGAACAGGTCTAATTAAGACTCTATTAATGACATAACAAGCTGTATTTACAGCTTCAGCCTAAAAATAAATAGGCAGGTCATATTCATTGAGCATGGTTCTAGCAATTTCATGAAGGGTTCGGTTTCTTCTTTCTACTACACCATTCTGTTGGGGTGCTCTAGGGGCAGAAAAGTTATGATTATAGCCATTGTGTGAGAAATAAGATTCAAAATCTTGATTTTCAAACTCACGGCCATGATCACTTCTCAATGTTTTAATCTTAAGTCCACTAAGGTTCTCTACAGATTTAGAGTATTTAACAAAAGAAGAACAGGATTCACTTTTGTGAGCTAGAAAATATACCCAAGTATATCTAGAAAAATAATCTATAAGAACATAAACATAGTGCTTCCCATTTAAACTAGAAACTCTTGATGGTCCAAACAAATCCATGTGAACCAATTCAAGTGGTTGAGAAGTCGAAACTTCTTTCTTTGATTTAAAAGAAACTTTGTGTTGTTTTCCCTTTTGACAGGGGTTACACACTCTATCATTTGGGAATTCTAATTTAGGTAGGTCTCTAACTAGGTTTTTTCTAGAGAGTTTTCTAAGTGAGTGAATGTTGCAATGTCCCAATCTTTTGTGCCATAGCCATGATTCTTTATGAAAAGCATTCAAACAAGTAATATTCTGCTTAGCTAAAGAATTCAGATTAACAACATAAACATTTTCATTTCTTAAGGCAGAAAATACCAAAACATTCTTAGAATTAAAAACTTTGCAGGAATCATTTTCAAATTTAACATGAAAACCATCATCACATAACTGAGAAATACTTAATAAATTGTATTTAAGACCATCAACAAATAAAACTTTAGAAATCAGAATTGAATCAGTGTTACCAATCTGGCCTAGGCCGATGATTCTTCCTCTTGAATTATCACCAAAGGTGACAAAGCCACCATCAACTATTATTAAACTCTTGAAACAAGAGAAGTCTCCTGACATATGTCTTGAACATCCACTGTCCAAATATCAGGTCTCTTTACAGGAGCTCTTTAAGTAGGTTCCCTACAAAACAGATTCAGATGGGAAATGATTTTGGTACCCAGATTTTCTTGGGTCCAGACAGGTTAGCCAATAACACTTTAGGTACCCATATTTGTCTAATGGGTCTCATATAATTTGTAGAATTTACATGCTTTGAAAGATAAACTTTATTAGATCCATAGCTATGTATATAACTGGTTGAAGCATATGAAGTTCCAGAATTACCTTCATTCTGTCCAGATTTAGAAATAAATCTAGTTTTGGCAATTTTCCTTTGTCCAGGTTGGTATCCTATGCTAGTAGTATATTTAGGTGCTATTTGCATTCCTAGCATCTGTTTTAGTGTATTTTTTCCATTAGTGAACTTCTCTAAGTCTTTCTTGAGTTGCTCATTAGATAGTTTCAGTTCAGTGTTTTCTTTTAACAGTTGAGCATTTTTCTCTTTTTCAACAGTGAGTTCGGTTTTAACTGTAGTGGTGAGAGCATGCTGTTTCTTTAATGACTTGTATTTATCCTTAAGTTCATTACATGTCTCTTCCAGCATATCACAGTACTCAAACAATTCATTTTTAGACATTGTTCCAGAATCAGAGTCAGATTTTGCATTATCTCTAGAATAATAATAATTTAATGCATGAGTTTCAGCAGTTACCTGAGAAGTGTTTTTCATAAAGCACATGATTGCCTTATTTTTCTGTTCAGTTTCAGAGCTTTTAGATTCAGTAGAGCTATCCTCAGAAGCACTCCAAGTAGCCTTCATGGATTTCTTAAACTTATTGTCCTTATATTCATATTTCTTTTTATACTTCAGCTTTGGACAGTCGGCTTTAATGTGTCATTTTATCTTTCACTCATAGCAGACAACATCATCTGATTTGTCATTCTTCTTCCAATCCTTTTTCCATTTACCTTGGTGATCATACTTACCCTTATAATTTGTTTTTCTGAAGAAATTCTTTTTCCTATAAAATTTCTTAAATCTTCTAGCAATGTGAGCCATCTCAGCATCACTGTCAGAATCACTTTCACTGTCTTCACAGCTTGAACTTTCAACTACAGCTTGAACCTTTTCTTTGTCCTTATTCTTTGAAGTTGAAGATTTGAAAGCGACAGACTTTCTTGGAGGTTCATTTTCTTCCTCTTTATTCACTTTAAGCTCTTCTTCATACATCATCAGCTTGACAATTAGTTCCTTGACAGGTAGAGCAGCAATGTCACATGATTCTCTGATTGAGACAGATGTGCCTCTCCATCTATCAGGTAGACATCTCAAAATTCTCATAATTTGTTCCTTCGATGAGACATCCTTTCCCAGCGAGATCATTGTATTGACAATTTCATTGAACCTGAGATACATTTCAGAAATGGGTTCGTCAGTCTTCATTTTAAAATTATCATACTTGATAGTATAAGTGTTCAATCTCATTTCATTAACATTCGTTGTTCCTTCATGAGAAACAGCTACGGTATCCCAAATTTCATATGCAGTTTTACAAGAAGAAATTCTACTAAACTCTTCATCTCCTAGAGCACAGTACAAGGAATTCATAGCTTTACAGTTGTTATTCTAAGCAGTCTTTATAGGTTCATCCCAAGTAGATCTAGCAGTAGTGGGAATTTTGTATTCTGATTCAATAGCAGTCCAAATATCAAAACCTATGCTTTCTAGATGAATTTTCATTTTCAGTTTCCACTGAGCATAATTAGTTCCATTGAAGAAAGGTGTCCGGTTAGTAGCAGCACCCTCAAGTCTATTGTCCATGATGAGAAAATTTTAAAGAGATAAAAATTTAGATATAACAGAAATTTTAAGAACTTTAAAATACAACTAAAATCACAGTTCAAAAGCTGAGTACTTTTAGAGAGTATTTTCGATCCTCTAATACCAAGTGTTGGTCGGAGTGGTTTACTCAAGAGGGGGGGTGAATTGAGTACCAATTAAAATTTCTGTATTTAAACACACTGTCTTAAAGACCCCCAAATAAAATACTAAATTAAACTGTAGTGAATTTATATTAAAGTAGAGGTTCTGTTAGATTCTCAAGGGATTGATTAATTCCCAGTTAATCAATACAGGAGTGTGTGATTATCTTTTGAAACTAACTTACTAATCTACACTTAACATAAACACTTGCTAATTTAATTATCAAAGTGACTTTAAAAACAGTATTGGTTTTAAACTGATTAGCAGCGGAATAAAACATTGAAAGAGATGGAACAACAAATGTAACCAAGAGGTTCAGTCTCAAGCTGAGACTTAGTCCTCTCAAAAGTTTATATAAAAATGATCCACACCCTGGATCGGGGTTCAACAGTTTACAACAATCCAGGTCCAAGACCTCTACCACTGTTATTCGTGGGAAACAGTACAACAGCAACCAGCTGTTCAGGTCACACATGACCTCTACCACTGTTATTCGTGGGAAAGAAAGAATGCAAGAATTTGGTAAGGATTTACAAATCCTCCAGTTTAAGTACAAGAGACAGTGTATGTGTTAGATACATCAGATAACACACACTGCTCGAAAAGTATAATAATAAATCACAGAACAAGAGATGTAGAGTTTAGAAATGGTTCTGGTGATTTCAGTGTAGCTCTGGACTCCTTTGGATTCGATCACAAGTGAGTCTGAGTCCTCTTCTCATTTCAGTTTGAGAAACAGAGTGTCGTATGCTCCAGGTTCATAGAAAGTGAAAATGTAGTGGTTGAAGTTCTTCAGTGTTCTTCTTATATGCACAGAACACTTCTCGAGTATTCTTGATTGTCTATGAGCTTCTCTGTGTTCTTGATGGAACTGGTTTTTCTCTTCTTGATTCTTCTCGTTCTTGTGTTTGGTATATTTCATCCACCACACTCTTCTTGTTGGGCAGCGTAGTCTTCTCGTATTTATCTCACAGGCAACAGGAGATAGAAAAGATTTCCTTTCTGCAGGTACGAGGTACGGGTTCCTGACATCCGACAACCTTTATCAGATATTTGACAAATCATTAAAATTTACATGATATGACCGTTGGATAGATTAATTAAAGATAGGAAATAAAGAAATTCAAACAGTGAGTCGAGTGATCGGTAGGTAATCAGCATCGGTAGCTTGGACATCGGTAGCTCAATTTCATTAGTTTCTTTGACTCTATCGGTGGATCTATGCGTCGGTTGGTATATGCTTGTATCGGTGACTTTGTTTATCGGTAGATCCATGCGTCGGTAGCTCCATGCGTCGGTATCGGTAGCTATGAGTCTCTTAGTAGCTTCGTCCATCGGTGACTCTTATTCCATCGGTAGCTATTTATACTTACACCGGTAGATCTATGTTTGTATCAGTAGCTGTCTGTAAGTCAGTAGCTTACATTTATAAGCACATCGGTAGCTCTGTGTTAGGTATATCGGTGACTCTGTCTGTCGGTAGACTAAGTCTATCGGTAGACTGGGTACCGGTAGCTCTTTATCAGTAGCTATAGGCAGATTACTTATCTGTTTTATGCATAACACATCCGATTGTGTTAGAATCAATTTATAACTTGTATGAACATGGATAAATGAGGATTAACATATTCCAAAGACTATTTTAAAAATTATTATTGGTTTGATCACAGATTTGAAAGAATTAAAGTATAAATCAATGATACTTAAAAACATCATAGAGAATGAAAACATAATTGGGATTTTCAACACATATGAATACATGATTGAGATTATCAAAACAGGTGAGGTCAACATAAAAGAATGTAGCTAACCCTTTTATGCGAAAATTCAAGTTACCAGGGATTTCGGTACATAAGTTTTTTGGAGACACTTATAGGCATTGGTAATATCATTTCTGTGGGTGTAGCCAATGATATGAGCATGGCATGCATGGTAAAAATGACTTCCCACTAGGATGCATATTTCATTGGGGTATAATGATCTCTGGGCTAAATTGAGAAATGGTTTTTTCTTGAACTTGTATTGTGAATAAATTGTTATTTTGAAATTGTATGGTTTTCAAAATGGTGAAACATGGCACATGTGGAAAAGGTGGAAAGCCTTGTTGTGATAGTGTTGTGTAATGTGATTTGAAATGGGATTTCATGATGACTACGGAAGTGAGACTCTTGGTTTTTTGTTTTCTGTTTATAGAAATGGCACCTGGTAGGCATCGTACAGACCAACCGGAGGAGGCTGTTGAGAATGTGGTAGCACCTGAGCCTCAGGTGAACCAGTAGATAGTGAAAAGCATAGTCCAATCTTTCCAAGCTGTGGAAAGTGGATACAAAATTGGAGAAGCAAGGCATGTGGATCATGCGGTTCAGTTTCAAAAGAAGAATCCACCCATAATTAGGGGTGATTCAGAGCCAGAGAGGGCAGAAGTACGGTTGAATAGAATGAACAAGATCTTCGAGTTCTTGGGAACACTGGTAGAGTTAAAAGTGAAGTTGGCTACGTATATGTTTGAAAATCTTCCCCTTTAGTGGTGGGAGTTAGTATTCGAAGTAGGGATGGTCTAGTGTATGATGTGGGAAGGTTTTGAGGAATTATTTAATAAAACAATTATACCCACATACGTTCAGAATTCAGTGTACGACTGATTTCTTTAGTTTGAAGCAAGAGATTATGTATGTGATGGAGTATGCAGCTATGTTTATGAACTTAGTGCGGCTTTTACCTGAGGTGGCAGGTAGTACGTCATTGAATGAAGGATCTTTGAAGCGAGATTAAGGCAAGAAATCCATTCAAAGATAGCGGTAATGTGAATAGATGATTACACAGAGATGGTAAATAGAGCCTCGGTGGCTGAGCAGGATCTGTTGGGATCTCCGGGCGAGGGAATCATGGTGGTACCCATGGGGAATAGTGGTAACTCTAACACTGGGTTCAAGTGGAAGAGGGACACTTATTCCCAGGGTGGGAATATGGCATATAATTCGATGGCAGGATCAGTAAATCTTCCTCTGAATCCCTAGAGAAAACAGGGATGTTTTCAGTGTGGTTCAATGAGCCTCATCAAGTGGGATTGTATAGCACAACCTCGAGCATGTCATAATTGTAAGCAGATTGGTCATCTGCAGCGTTATTTTCGGAATTCCCCAAGGTCGGGTGCGCATGACACTCCTCAGGGATTGCATATGTCGTATGCTTCGATGGGACGGGGACAGCAGCACACCCCTTGTCAGCAGAGTAAAGTGGTTCATGGTGATTCTTGAAATACCATTACGCCTCAGCAGAGAAATAAAGAGCATAGTGTGGCAATAAAACATGTGTTTGGAGATGATTAGGTTGTGGTGGATGATTAGTCGGGACCATCCACTATGTGAGGTAGTATTCTTCTAAATTCTACCTTGATGCAAGTTTTGTTTGATACGGGTTCTTCACACTCTTTTATTACTGCATGTGTGGTTGATTTGTTGGTTTTAAGGGTAGAAATGATGCCCTCGGTTTTGAAACTTCAAAATCTTCTAGGTAGAAGAGTGTGTCGAGCCTTCTTGTGTAGAGAATGTTGTATCGTTGTGGGCGAGGATGAGATAGTGTGGAATTTCTCAATGCTTGAGATGGATGGGTAAGATTTAATCTTGGGAATGGATTGGTTGGTGACTTTTAAGGACCACATCGATTGTGATGAGCGAACAATGGCTTTTACAACACATGATGGTGTTAGACATCTCTTTAGAAGAGAGTATCATGAAAGGTAGGGTTCAATGGGTTTGTTGGCACCACCAGTTGGTACGTTATTGTATCAGTTGGTGGCATTCACGTTGGAATTGGTAGAGGGTGTTGAGCAGAGTGTTCCTCTGGCAGTGGTGGATTAGTTCAAGGATGTTTTTTCTGACTAATTCTCTAGGTTACCTCCCGTAAGAGAAGTGGAGTTTACGATTGATCTCCTTCCAGGGACAAGACCTATCTCACATCCGTCTTATCAGATGAAACCAGCTGAATTGTGGGAATTGAAAATACAATTGGAAGAGTTAGAAAACAAAGGGTTTATCCGGCATAGTGAATCTCTATGGACAGCGCCAGTGTTGTTTGTGAAAAAGGCGGATGGTACATTGAGGCAATGTGTTGATTATCATAGACTTAACCAAGCTAAGATAAATAATAGATATCTATTTCCACGAATTGATTATTTGTTCGACCTGTTGAGGGGATCCCAGTGGTTCTCCAAGATCGACATGAGGTCGAGATATCATCAATTGTATGTGAGGAATAAGGATATTCCTAAAACGGTTTCAGAAGTAGATATAGCCATTATGAATATGTGGTTATTCCCTTTGGTCTAACCAATGAACTAGTAGTGTTTATGGCATTGATGAATCAGATATTTCAGAGATATCTGGATTCATTTGTGGTGGTTTTTTTACATGATATTCTGGTGTATTCAAAGACAAGGGTAGAGAATGAGCAACACTTGGCGACACAGCTGTGGATCTTGAGGGATAAACGGTTGTATTCCAAATAGTCAAAGTGTTACTTTTGGATACAAGAAGTTCATTTTCTTGGCCATGTGATTTCTGAAAGGGGTGTTTCAGTGGATCCAGAAAAGATAGAGGCTGTTATCTCGTTGAAATTGCCAAAGAATGTGTTTGAGATACGGATTTTTCTTGGTCTAGCTGGGTACTATTGGAGTTTTGTTCATGATTTTTCACGTTTGGCTTCACCGATGACAGTTTGACAAGAAATAATGTTCCATTCCAGTGGAATGAGTAGTGTCAGCAGTATTTCGAAGATTTAATGGGTCGTCTTACATCATCACCAATCTTGATTTTTCCAAAATCATGAAAAGGGTACGTGGTGTATTGTGATGCATCGGGATCAGGGTTGGGGTGCGTTCTCATGCAAGAGAATCATGTGGTTGCATATGGATCATGGAAGTTGAGAGTGCGTGAGAAAAACTACCCAAATCATGATTTAGAGTTGGCAGAAGTGGTCCATGATTTGAAAGGGTGGCTTCATTATCTCTTCGGTCAGAAATTCACGGTATATACAGATTATAAAACCTTGAAGAACATTTTATCACAGAGGGATTTGAACTTAAGGCAAAGGAGATAGATAGAATATCTCCAGATGTTTGATTTTGACTTTATTTACACACAGGATAAGGGAAATTCGGTGGTGGATGCATTAAGTAGAAAATTTTATGCTCATGTGGTGAAACAGGCATCAGACCAGTGGCTGTTGATGTCATTTATAGCTGATATGTGGTTGGAATGTATGGAACATGGTGATAGAGTGGTCTCCTTTCCTGTTTTTTTGATTCCTAACTTGGTTGGCCTGGTTAAAGAGGCACAAATATCTGATTCTGAGTGTGTGACCATGGGGTTGAGACTCAATGGTGGGGAGACCATTGACGGTTGGAAATTGAATGGAAATTCAGTTTTGTGTTTTTGGAATCGGATGGTTATACCAGTTGCTTGTGAGGAGGATCTTCTTAGGGTGTATCATCATTCCAGGTGGGTTGTTTATCCTAGAATTCAGAAAATTTATAAAGCGTTGAAATTGCATTTCTGGTGGGCTGGTATGAAAAGAAGTGTGGCTGAGTCGGTTTCGAGATGCTTGACTTGTCAGCAAGTCAAGGATGAGCATCAGAGGCCAGCAGAAATGTTTCTGTCTTTACCAATCCCTGTTAGGAAGTGGGAGTACATAGTGATGGATTTTGTTAAAGTTCACCCAAGAACGGTCAGAAAGCATGATTCCATTTGGATGATAGTGGATCGGCTAACGAAGTCGGCTCATTTCATCCCGATTCGTGAATCTCATATAGTGGAGGATCTATCCAAAATCTATATCTGGAATGTAGTAAAGAGGCATAGTGTTCCAGTTTCGATTATATCAGATAGAGATCCGAGTTTTACATCTTGTTTCTGGAAATCCTTACAGCAAGCCCTTGGAATGCCGTTGACTATGAGTACAACGTATCACCCTCAGATAGTTGGTCAATCCAAGAGGATGATACAAACTCTATAAGATATGTTGCGGGCCTGTTTCATGGATTTCAGTGCCTCATGGGAGGAGCACTTGTCGTTGGATGAGTTATAGTACAATAACAGTTATCATGCATCCATATAGATGTCTCTATTTGAAGCGTTTTATGGGCGGCCATGTCGTTCTCCACTATGTTGGGTGGAAACTGGTGAGTCCTTGATGGTTGGACCTGAGCATTGTCTAGGAGACTATGGAGAAGATGAAGTTGATCAGCAAGAGAATGCAGATGGCTCAATGTCGTCAAAAATCATATGCGGATCATCGTCGACGGCTGTTGTCATTCGAGGTTAGTGATCATGTGTTCTTGAGGATCTCTCCTAGGTTGGGACATCTTTAGTTTGGGAAGCAGGGAAAGTTATCTCCGATGTATGTTGGGCCTTTTGAGATTCTTGAGCGGGTTGGTGAGGTGGATTATTTTTTGGCTTTTCCACCTAGTTTCAGTGTGGTGAACAATGTGTTTCATGTCTCGTAGCTGAAAAAGTATCAGCCAGATCATGACCATGTGATTCGATGGGATCTTGTTGAACTAGAACCAGATGCTTCATTGGTGCACGTTACAGTGCATGTCGTGGATAGGAAAGAGAAATTCTTGCGTGGTAAAAGCATCGGTTTAGTTCGTGTTTAGTGGTACCATGTTCAGATTCAAGAGGACACTTAGGAGTGGGAGAAAGAGATGATTGAGCAGTGGCCTGAGCTCTTTCGGCAAAGGGCGGGTTCACTACTTTCTTAGGACGGAAAGTCCAATGGTGGGGAGAATGTTGTACCCCCGGTTTGAGGTATGTAGCCTTTTTTATGAATTTATATGTGTTAAAAGTGCATGGGATGAGTTGGGAAGAGGATGAGATAGTTTTGAATGGTGTTGGATGAGTTTGGAGGCTTTTAAAGGGGTGCACGGTTTTGAGGACGGTTAGTGGAAACTGTGAGGGTTCACCAGGAAACTGTGTGGGGGGGACACAGTAGGCTTCGCACGGCCTATGCACGGTTTTCAAAACCGTTCAAGGCAACCATGCAGACCCTTGCTCCCGAAGAAGTAGCGTGCAAATGGTTAGTGCACGGTTTTCCCAACCGGGTGGGCTAACCATGCGGCCACTGAAAAATATTGTTATAAGTTCTGGGCTGCCTTGGGCTTAACCTAAAACACTAAAATCCTCCTCCCACTCAAGCCTCACTTGGGATTTCGGGTTCTCATGGGTTAAGGGTGATCTCTTGTAGAGACCCAAAGCTTGACGTACATGGACATTACATTACTTTTTCAGAATACTTAATACATAACAAAAACCAACACCAAAGGATCGTAATAGTTTAGTGTCTTTGGAAACTCGGAACATGATCTTCTAATCATGGTGAAAGATATTCAACATCTCCCATTAAGATCTTCCCCTTTTGTTTTCCTATATTTACATCCTGGGGAAATGAAAACATATAAAAGGGTGAGCTCAAATGCTTAGTAAGGGTAAGCATGGAGAAAATAAAACAAACCATATACATTTTAACTTAAAAATAAGAACATAATGATTAAACATAAAAATCTTGAGCAATTACATAAAACATGGCAGTACAAAAGGCATAGATCATAAAATAACATTAATCATGATAAAATAGAATGGGATCAAAACATATAATTGTGTAAACCATTAAGCACATGATATGATTTCCATAGTATCCATGGCATTGCATCCAAGACCATCTTAGTGGACAAAGTCCCTTTCTAAATCGAGTTCACTCCTGGTTCTAGTCCTGTATCACTGAACCGGATTAACATACCATTCTAGCCATGTATATCTCATGAGATAAAAATCTTTACCCAATGCATTAGAGGGAGATATAGGTCCCACCCATCTCATAAGGAAATCATTTTTACTTGTGCCACAAATTAAACATAAATCATTCATCATAACCCAAAGAATAAAATGGGTTTCATAAACATCATCCCATCATAATGTAATCCATATAAACCAAATGGATATCATTTCATCATAAGAAGAGTCAAACCATGTAAATAATATAGACATTATACTTGAAACATAATCATACTAAATAACGTCATCTTAGATGGAAAATAGTTTTGACAAAACACTTGAAATAAATTCTTCAGGAAAATATCCTTTGTTCTTCAAAATCATTTTATTTTCACAAAATTCCATGAAATTTTAAAAGAAAATTATTTTTGGAAAATAATAATGAAATATTGTAGAGTAATCTTAATGAAAATTAGGCTTTATGAAACCATAAAAACGGTTAAATCCGTATAAGTTGAAAAAACATTCCTCTCATACTTTTTCCAGAAAAGTCAAAAAGTACCTCGTATGGTAAACAAAAGAAAAATTCCATACATACCATGTAGTAAAAGTAAAAAATGAGTAAAATGAATTTAAACATACATCAAACCATTTTTAGAAAATTGGGGCATGGATGACAAATATAACCCCATTAAATACGTAGGAATAAACAATCTTGGATAAAAACGAGATTTGTAAAATTATCCTTTACCTTATGTCTGATATGATTCGTATGTATCTGAACCTTTTGTATAATGATTTAAATAATGTAATTGAATTATTAAAGAATCATATTCAGTGTTATGATATAATATATGGTTCTCTTATGACTTTATATTACTCGTTCTTTTGTAAATTCCATGTTAAAGCAGCGTTTTGGGTAAAATCATTTTATTTATCGTACGTGTTCGAACTTGTTATTCTTGATATTATTATTACTTATATCATGATTTAATTACTTCAAGAATTTAAATCATGATTTATACATAATATATATTCAGTATATATTTATATATAATAGATAGATGAATGAAATGAAATACAATGTTCATGGAGATGGTAGGTCGTACGTACGTATGAACGATGTTTTCTTTTCCTTATTGACTTGAAATGGAAGTAAGTAGATGACATATATATATATATATATAAATATATATATATCCAGTAGCTTCTTTATGTAATATATTTCATTATTATTCATTATATATACTTTATAATCATTCTTTAATGGATTACATGGAGAATGAATCTCATCATGTCGTGCAGACGGTAATCTGTACGTACGTATGAGCGATGATATTGTTCCAATAATTATTTAATGGAATTGTAGTGGATGATATATTATCTCAGAATCAGTATGATGTTATAATAACCATATATAGTTATTTTTTACACCATTATACCCATCCAAGTAAGGAGGTGGTGGAAAAACAGATTACACCACGGCGTGGAGACGGTATTCCGTACGTACGCACGCGCGGTGATTTTATTTTCCGTAGGATGGATAGAAGGTGAGATGGAGTTGTTTCATATTCATAAAAACATATAAGTATATTAGTGATATTTATGGTATTACTTTATAATGAAACACCTAAATAATAAGAAGTTGAAGAAGAAAGAAAACTTGAAAGAATCGATAGAAGAGATTACCACTTCTTTGACGCACCTCTTTTAAGTTACCTCTTAAGGCACAAGGGTTGGTCTTTTGAGGGGAGAATAACCTCTATAATGATTCAAGGGAAGTTGATATGGGAAATGGGCCGGTTATGGCCGAGGTTTAAGGTTAAAAGTGTTTTGAATAGGAGATGGGGGAGGTTCCATTTTATAAGGGAGGAGAGGGGCACCTTTGGAAACATAAGAAATATTAATTTATAATAAATTTAAAACCCACATAAAAACAAAAAAAAATGACTCAAATTTGAATCTTAGATGATATATGGTTGTTATATCATCAACCAATAAAATTTATACTTGTTGGGAATTTATTTTAAACATTATCAACTTGATTTATCCTTATTTAATCTATTTAATTTTATTTTTGGTAATAAGATAATAAATTTTAAATTGTTAAAAATAATTACTTATGTATTGTGAATTTTCAATAATTGGATTATTTATGAAATTTTAGAAAATATAATTTTTAATTTGTAATTTTTAGATTTTTCTGTGAGTTTTAAACAATTTTATATTATGTTACTTTTATAAAATAACAATAGTGTCAATTTTGACACTATTCATTAATTTGAATTTAAATAAAATCCTGACAGATGATATGTTCTAAATAAAAGCTTTAATATATTAATATCATTTCATATGTATCTATAAAATTAGTGTATCACATTAAATAGTTCATAAAATATTTATTTTAATATTTTTAAAAACATTTATTTGATATTTCAATCAATAAATTAATTTCAACTTCACTATTGTGTCACCTTTAATGATAATTATTTAATCCATAAAAATTAAAAATAAATAAACATGATGTAGATAATTTTACTATCTTTCTGGATACTATTCATGTTCAATGATTCATGATGTTTATCACTATATTAAAATTATTATAGTTATAAGATTTAAGAGAGTGACATGTTGTCACATTCTTTTCATATAAAAATAATTAAATTATTTTCATGGTCAAAAGTCCATAAAATTATTCTATTCTGACCCTTATGTGATGTGGGTCGACTATTAGTCGTCCAATAGAATTTGGGCAGGTGTCAGGGTAATTTTATAATCTTATTTTTACCCTTAATTACCCGATTTACCTTTAACTACAGTAAATAAAAATTATCGTAGTTACTATTCATAATATAAAACCAATTAAAGTAACCTATTAACATAATATGGACCCTCTGAATTAAAATATGGAATCAATTTTTCAAAATTCAAAACACAGAAGTTGCAGAAATAAATTTAAAATTAATCCTGTTGTTAAGAAAATGGGTTTTAAAAGATAAAACATTGTCAAAGATTGAAATGTTTTTACCTATTAATTCAATATAAAATTAATTGTATTGAAATGCATTATATTAAATGGTACAAATATATTCTAATTATAATTTAAAACCATTCAATATTATAATTTAACCATATAAATTGTCTCGATTAAAAAAATGTTTTTAATTAAAATTTAACATATTTTTACTATTCATCAAAATAATAATCTTATCAGAAAAATATCAACAATTTATCCGAAGTAAATTTTTATATCCTGATTAAAAATAAAAAAATTTATTTTGTAAAATTGAACTTATAAATATGTCAACAACTAGATTTAAAGTGGGCGTGCCATCAAAAGGCGGCAAAACTGCATTTTTTGAAAAAGACTCATTTCACCCAAAAAAATTATTATTTTGTTCTCATACTACGTTCTATAATATGTGTAAATTGAATTATAATGTCATAAAATTCATAATTTAGTTACTAATATTCATAAAGGATAGTACATAAAAATATTATAATAATAAATTGTTGTTTAGTGAAACACGATATTGCGTACTACACACCCTATCGAGGAAGGACGCGATTACGTGTAATGCAAGCCAAGTCAGGGCTATGTGTAGTTCAAGCTCCCTTTGGTGTTTCATATACAATAATCAATAATTATTTCATTTATACATTAAACCAAATCTATACTTAATGTTGCGTAGAATAACTTCTACAAAACGAACTTGAAATTGTGTGTTACACGACGCAAGAATATTGTTGCGTATACTGTATTCTAATACAGTGTTGCGTATAGTATAATCTAATCTTGGGGTAGTGTACAATAGAAGACATCAAATAAATTAAAAAGAATATATCTCATAAAATCTCGAGGTGTTACATTCTACCCCCCGTAAAATGAATTTCGCCCTCGAAATTCTTCGGAGCTATAAATCTTTTACTACATGTTAGTTTCTTTCATAGAAACCCATATCGTAAAAAGGAATACTGAAACTTAATTTTAAAAACTAAAGTAAGAAACGTAACGGTTACCCAAATTAACTCATCACTGGGTTTCCACATAGGAAAACATTGGTGAAAATATGGATATGGAAGAGAAATCTAACCATCAAGTTCCGATTGATAGTGGTAGAGAACATGGCTATGAAAAAGCCAACAATCGCAAAGCCATAAATTTTATATAATCTAAGGTACCTTATGATTCATCAAATATGAGGATAATAGGAGAAAAGTTTTGGTTTTCAAGATCATTTCTTTAATGTTGAAGAATTTTTTTAATTAAAAGAAATACTTACTTGATTTTGGTACAACCTCACCGTTGCTCGTTCCTTGAACAATTTCCACTTTATCTCTTACAGAAATAAAGTTGAATTTGTATTTCGTGAAGTGTTAGAAGATCATGCGATTGAATGATAGCTCATTCCATCTGTCTCAAACATAAGGTTAGCAAAAGTTATATAATAAGTCCATCTATGGTGAGATTAATCGTTTATAGTTCCAAAAATGGACTTATACTTCATCTATCATCCTGATTTATAAAGTAAAACTAGTTTCTACTAACCAGGGACTTCTAGTAGGCTAGTGGTAGGCGATAAAGACCTGTCACACTTTGATTGTGGGTTCGATTCCCATAACCTTGTCTGACGCGACGGGTTGTTACCCATCTTGCAGGTTGTCCCATTTTCTAAAACTATATTATAACATTCCTGCAATAATATCGAAAAAAGTATTAGCCATAAATAATACTATCTTGTGTCTAACTTAATTCATTCCATCATTAGGATTATCCAAAATACTTCGGTCTAAGATCATAGTATAAAGAAAATTATTACTTGAAAATTCACATAACAAGCACGTGAATACCATCATTTATCCCCCATATATCATAATATATATCTTGTTGGCCACATTCCAAACATGTGAATACCTTAATCATGTATTATTTTGAAACATGAATTAGCATAGAACCTTAGTGAAAACATGAATGATTTCAAAAGTTAACTCTTTCCACATACCAAAATCCCAAAATTTCTATATACTCAAACCATGATATCACTTTGTCTTTATATCAGTCATGAGATCATGAATACTATTAAACATGTCATTTTCTCCTTATCATATCATCTGCTTTCCAAAATATTTGAATTACTTTTCATGGTTACCGGTACCATATAATTATTGAAAACCATAATAAACCAATACATAGATATTAAAATATTCCACAATACTATAAATTAGATTCCATAACATTATTTTGGAATCCCGTTACATAAACACATAATCATTTCACTACTTCATTGTCATACTCAACATATCCAATAGTGATCACATGTGACTTCCCTTTGTCCTTTTCCTTAAGAGGTTGATCACGTCGATCATCATTAACCCTTGGATTAGGGCATTGATTAGCATAATGCCTTGTTTCCTTGTACTTGAATCATTGTAGTGTTGGTGGAGGGTTCTCTGTAGTCTTTTCTCTATTCACATCATTAGAAAACTTTTTCCCATTACTTTGGCAGTCAGCTGCTTGATGACCTTCTTTTCCACACTTGAAACATTTTCTAGTACCTTTTAGACAATCTCCACCATGGTTCTTTCCACACATTGAGCATAAAGAAACATTCACCTTCTTTTCACCATTGTTTTGAGGTTTTTCCTTGAACTCCATCTTTCGTTTCTTGTCAAAACCATGAGATAGATATGTTACACCAACTTCTAGTTCTACCTTTATAACACAATGCACAATTTATTAATAGCTACTAAATTCTCTTCTAGATAATTCCCTTCGAAAACTTGGTTTTAAGCTATAGAAGAATCGATCAACTTTACATTCAGGTTGGATGATAAAGCCAGATGCATACCTTGCAAGACTAGTAAAATTCGCCTCGTATATACCAACAGATTCATCATCCTTTTGCTTATTCTCAAGGAAATTCTTTTCCATATTTGTTCAAAGAATATGAGGTAAGTACTTACTGAAAATCATGATCTTGAACTCGTCCCATTCTATGGATTCAATTTCATATTGGGGCCTTGTATTCTTAATTAGAGTCCACCACTGGTCTGCTTCACCTTCTAAACGGTAAACAGCTAAAATTACTTTTTCATGTTATGAACTGCGAAGAATGGAAAATATCTTTTCAATGGTGCTGATTCATTGTTCAACAACAAGTGGATTAGAAGACCCATTGAAAGATGGTGGACGTTGCCTCATGAAGGAATCAATTGAATATTGGTCCCTTCTTTGATCATTTAGAAATCTAGAATGATTCATATCTTGTGTAAGTATTACAATAAGATTTTTCACTCCATCTCACATAGCATTGGTTTGTTCAAGAGGAAAATCATTTCATTTTCCATTACATTGATTAAAACTTTTCCTTTGGGTTCCAGCCATCGTCTAAAACCCAAAAAGAATAGTGTGAGAGTCAAAAATTATCCTAGGGAAGACAACATAATAAAGAGGAAGTACCTTCAATACCTAAAGTCTTAAGTTTAATTCAAATATAGTTACCGTAATTCTAGTACTATAACCTATACTTATATCTAACCTTAGGTATATCCCTATAAAAACCTTAGAAATATCTCTTGGGATCTCACTAAAGTTCTCACATTGTAGTTTCCAAAGGTTGACTAAACCTTTACTATGATACCAACTATAGAGACCCAAAGCTTGACATACATGGACATTACATTACTTTTTTGGAATACATAATACATAACAGAAACCAACACCCAAGGATCATAATAGTTTAGTGTCTTTGGAAACACGAAGCATAATATTCTAATCATGGTGAAAGACATTCAACATCTCCCATAAAGATCTTCCCCTTTTTTTTCCTATCTTTATATCTTGTGGAAATGAAAACATATAAAAGGGTGAGATCAAATACTCATTAAGGGTAATCATGGATAAAATAAAACAAACCATATACATTTGAACTTAAAAACATGAACATAATGTTTAATTATCAAAATCTTGAGCAATGACATAAAACATGGCAGTACATAAGGCAGAGATCATAAAAGAACATTAATCAAGATAAAATAGCATTGGAATAAAACATGTAATTGTGGAAACCATTAAGCACATGATATGATTTCCATAGTAGCCAAGAAATTGCTGCCAAGACCATCTTAGTGGACAAAGTCCCTTTCTGAATCGAGTTCACTCTTCGTTCCAGTCCGGTATCACTGAACTGGATTGACTTAACATTCCAGCCATGTCTATCTCATGAGATATATATCGTTACCCAATGCATTGGATGGAGATATAGGTCCCACCCATCTCATAATGAAATCATTCTTACTTGTGCCACAAATTAAACATAAATCATTCATCATAACCCAATGAATAAAAGGGGTTTCAAAAAAATCACCCCATCATAATTAAATCTATATAAACCAAATGGATATCATTTCATCATAAGAAGAGTCAAACCATGTAAATAATAGATACATTATACTTGAAACATAATCATACTAAATAATGTCATCTTAGATGGAAAATAGTTTTGACAAAACCCTTGAAATGAATTCTTGAGGAAAATATCCTTTCTTCTTCAAAATCATTTTATTTTAACAAAATTTCATGAACTTTTAAAATAAATGGTATTTCTGAAAATAATAATGAAATATTGTAGTGTAATATTAATGAAAATTAGGCGTTATGAAACCGTACAAATCTGTTCATTTCGTATAACTTAAAAAACATTATTCTCGTACTTTTGCCGGAAAAGTTAAAAAGTACCTCATATGCTAAAAAATGAAAGATTCCTTACATAACATGTATTAAAAGCCAAAAATGGGTAAAAATGAATTTAAACATACATGAAACCACTTTGATAAAATAGGGACATGGATGATAAATATAACTCCAGTAAATACTTACGAATAAACAATCTCAGATAAAAACGAGATTTGCAAAATTATCCCTTATCTTATGTTCAATATGCTTCGTATGTATCTGAATCTCCTGTATAATGATTTAAACAATTTCATTGAATTATTATAGAATCATATTCATTTTTATGATATCATATATAGTTCACTTATGGCTTTATATTACCCATTCTTGTGTAAATTCCATGTTAAAGCAGTGTTTTGGGAAAAATTGTTTTATTGATCGTACGTTTTTGGACTTGTTGTTATTGATATTATTATTACATATATCATGATTTAATTACTTAAATAATTTAAATCATGATTTATATATCATATATATTCAGTATATATGTATATATAATAGATAGATGAATGCAATGAAATACACCGTTCATGGAGACGGTAGGTCGTACGTACGCATGAACGATGTTTTCCTTTCCTTATTGACTTGGATGGAAGTTAGTAGATGACATATATATATATATATAAATTAGATTCATTATTTCATATATTTTAGTATTATTCATTATATATACATTATAATCATTCTTCAATGGTTATCATGGAGAATTAATCTCATCGCGTCGTGGAGACGGTAATCCGTACGTACGCACGAGCAATGATATCGTTCCCATAATTATTTAATGGAATTGGAGTGGATGATATAATATCTCAAAATCATTATGATTTTATAATAACAATATATAGTTATTCATTACATAGTTATACCCATCCCAATATGGTGGTGGTGGAAAAACAGATTACACCACGGTGTGGAGACGGTATTCCGTACGTACGCACGCGTGGTGATTTTGTTTTCTGTATGATGGATAGAAAGTGAAGTGGTGTTGTTTCATATTTATAATAACATATCAGTATATTATTGATACTGATGTTATTACTTTATAATTAAACAACTAAAGAATAAGAAGTTGAATAAGAAAGAAAACTTGAAAGAATCGATAGAGGAGATTACCTCTTCTTCGATACACCTCTTTTATGTTTCTTCATAAGGCACTAGCGTTGGTCTTTTGAGGGGATGAGAACCTCTATAATGTTTATAGGGATGTTTATAAGGGAAATGGGCAGGTTTTGGCCGATACTGAAGGTTCAAAGTGTTGTGAAGTGGAGAGGGAGGAGGTTCCCTTGTATAAGGGATGAGAGGGGCACCTTTGGAAACAAAAGAAATAAAAATTTATAATAAATTCAAAACCAATATAAAAACATCCAAAATGACTCAAATATGAAGCTCATATGAGATAAGGTTGTAATCACATCATCCAATAAAATTTATACATGTTGGGAATTTATTTCAAACATTATCAACTTGATTTATCCTTATTTAATCTATTTAATTTTATTTGTGGTATTAAGATTATAAATTTAAATTGTTATAAATAATTAATTATGTGTTTTTAATTGTCCATAATTAGATAATTTATGAAATTTTAGACAATATAAATTTTAATTTATAATTTTTAAATATTTTTGTGATTTTTAAACAATTTTATATTATGTTATTTTTATTAAATAACAATAGTTTCAATTTTGACACTATTCATTTATTTGAATTTAGATAAAATCCTCACATAAGATATGTTCAAACTATAAGCTTTAATAGATTTATAACATGTCATATCTATCTAGAAAAGTAGTGGATAGAATTAAATAGTTCATATAATATTTATTTTAATATTTTTAAAACCATTTATTTGATATTTCAACCAACAAAATAATATCAACATCACTATTGTGTCACCTTTAATGATAACTATTTAATACCTAAAAATTATATATAAATCCACATGATTTAGATAATTTAATTATCTTTCTAGATAATATTTAGGTTCCAAGTTTCATGAAGTTTATCACTAAATTAAAATTATTATACTTATAATATTTAAGAGAGTGACAGGTTGTCACTTTCATTGGTTTTAATAATAATTAAATTATATTCATGGCTAAAAGTCCATAAATTATTCTATTGTGACCCTTAGGTGATATGGGTATACTTTTAGTCATCCAATAGAATTTTGGAAGGTTTAAGGGTAATTTTATAATCTTATTGTTACCCTTAATTACCCGATTTACCTTTAACTGCAGTAAATAAATATTAACATAGTTACTATTCATAATATAAATAAAATAAAAGTAACCTATTAACATAATTTGGACCCATTAAATTGAAATATGGAATCTATTTTCAAAAATTAAAAACACATAATTTTCATTAATTAATTTAAAATTATTTCTATTGTTAAGAAAACGAGTTTTAAAAGTTAAAACATTGTCAAAGATTGAAATGTTTTTACCTATGAATTAAATATAAAATTAATGGTATTGACATGAATTATATTAAATTGTAAAAATATATTCTATTTATACTTTAAAACCATTTAATATTATAATTTAACCATATAAATTATCTCGATGAAAAAGTTCTTTTTAATTAAAATTCAACATATTTTTACTATTGATCAAAATAAGAAACTAATTAGACAAATATATAAAATTTATCCAAAGTAAATTTTTATATCCTGATTCCAAATAAGAATTTTCTTTTGTCAAATTGAACTTATAAACATGTCAAAAACTAGATTTGAAGTTGGTGCGCCATCAAAAGGCGGTAAAACTGCATTTTTTTAAAAATACTCATTTTACCCGAAAATAAATTATTTTGTTCTCATACCATGTTCTATAAAATGTGTAAATTGAATTATAATGTCATAAAATTCATAATTTAGTTACTAATATTCATAACTTCTAGTACATAAAAATATTATAATAATATATCATTGTTTAGTGAAACACGGTATTGCGTACTACACACGCTATTGAGGATGGTCGTGATTGCGTGTAATGCAAGCCAAGTCAGGGCTGAGTATAGTGCAAGCTCCATTCGCTGTTTCATATAAAATAATCAAAACTTATTTCATTTATACATTAAACAAAATCTATACTTAATGTTGCGTAGAATAATTTCTACAAAATGAACTAGAAATTGTGTGTAACACGAGCCAAGAATAATGTTGCGTATACTGCAATCTAATACAGTGTTGTGTATAGTACAATCTAGTCTTGGTTTAGTGTACAATAGAAGACATAAAAGAAATTAAAAAATATATCTCATAAAATCTCAGGGTGTTACATCTCCCACTCGATTTGGAAGCGTTTCAAAGGGGTTTCAAGGCGGTTTGAAGGTGGTTTCTCCCAGGTAAGTCTTTCCTCTTGTTTCTCTTGTGTTTTCCTCTAGATCTAAATACCTCTATTTCATGTTTTCTAGATCTAAAATTTTGTGGGTAGATCTAGGGCTGTTGTTTCCTTGGATGTTAATATTGAGGCTTGTGGTTGTTAGGGAAAGGAATCTATAGAGGTTTCGGTGGTGCGTTCACTGGGGATGATGTGCGGTGGCTTGTGGGTCGATTTATCGAGAACCCTAAAGGTTGGTTTCTTCTATCTTGACTCCACTTTGGTAGAACTTGTGGTTCCTTGTTACAATTCATTTTTGTGCTGAAAATTATTTGTGAATTGTTATGTGAAATTGGTTGGAAATCCCTTGGGTGATGTTTTGGGGATTTTTGGGGAAAAGGGTGTTTTATGGTGAAATGCTATTGTTGTGGATTTTAAAATGATGATTTTAAAATGGTATGCTATGGTTGAATTGTGAAAATGGTTGATGGAATAGTTTTCAATAAATGGTCTGTTTTATTGAAATTTTCCTTTGGCATGGAAAAAGATTTTCAATAAATGGGTGATTTATTGAAGTGGATTGATATGCAATTGAATTGGTTGATTGCATGTTGTTGTGACATTGGTGGGTTGTATGCTGGGTTGTGATCGGTTGAAATGTTGTGTGGAAGTGGGCGGGAAGTCTAACTATAATAGTTGATGGATAGTGGTTGGAAGAACCACCATATGAGTAGTGGTCGAGATGTACCGCTAGTTTTGAATGGGTGAACGGGTTGGGTAGAAGTCCCACCGTTTTGATTGTTTTGGTCTGAATGGGTGAATGGTTTGGTAGAAAGTCCCACCTTTTTGGTTTTTTGTTGTGAATTTCATTTCAAGAAGGAATTGTTGTGCTAATGTATAAATGTTGGGATGATTGGTGCTTGTTTGGTTGGCTTTCCCTTGGTTGCTTGGTTTGGGTGTGATGGCTTGGTAAGAGCATGGTTTGCTTATGGTAATGGTTTCACTTGTTATTATCTTATATAAATTATTTTATATAAATTAGATAATGGATTAATCCTAGTGGCGTGTGTAGGGAAGTCATTTGGGGAAATCCTACTAAGTTTTAGTACTCACCCCCTACTTTAGCACTATGGTGTCTTTGAAAATGTCATGTATCGCGACGTGGGAAAAGGTAAGGCATCACCCTCCATTAGTGGAGCATTGTGATCCCTTGGTGGAGCTTGGAGCTTAGCGTGGAGCTGTGGTGGTTTCATGGCTTGTGGTATTTGGTTGTTTAGTTTCCGCAGTGTAATCTGATTTTGTGTGTACATGTACCGTTGTATTGGTTTTGAGTTGTGTTGTGGAAGAACTTGGTTGTCTTTTGGGAATGCATGGTTGGGTAATGGAATTGATATAAATCATATATTGTCTCTTAGTAGATGGTTTGGTTGGTTTTGTCATAATGGAAAATCGTTCCCCAACTTGATCTTAAAGCCCTCAACATTTATTGCCAGCCTTGGGAACATCTCTTAAGGCCAAGTAGCCCTCACTGCCTCCTCAAGCCAATGAGGTAGGGGTGGGGTGTTATAAGATATCCTTTTGAACATGATTTTAGATCTTGTGAATCGCTGAATTTATCATGGAAGTCGTATGTTGACCCCATGTATGATATGAAAACATTGGTTGACTGTTATAGAGCGCCTTTAATGACTTTATTGACTACTATTCTATTTCCATTAATACAGATTTGCAGATCATGGTCCTTAATATTTCTATGTTTTGTATGATGTATTTTTTATTTATTAATTATATCATTTATAGAGTTTTTCATTAGTGGATTGTTACATTTCTTGTTTGATTTAGAATTTTTTTTGTTATATTTCAAATTTTTACCTCTTCCACTCAGCAGCTAACTTTGGTGCCTAATTTTACCAAGTTCCACACTCATGGATGATCAAAGTGTACTCATACTAGTAATGAGATGCACTGGCCACGACAAAGGGGAGGGGACTGTGATGCAACATTATTCCCACTGAAGGGAATACTCATAAGAGATGTCCCCATGTGGTAGGAAATATATCCACTTCACATCATCCTAGATAGAGTTTATGGATTTTTTCACGAATGTGTATATTTTTTCATGTGTAGACCTTTCCATTATTGGATACTTTTATTTTTGACATGTTTCAACTTTTGTATGTTTTAACTCTCATTTGTTTCATTTTTTTACCAGAATAAATTTTTTGAAACTTAAACAATTAAGAAAATAAAACACAATGGAAATAAATAACAATATTTTGAACCTCTAAATGAATTGTCTTCATTTCTGTCCTCAAAATAACTACATTAATTGAATATATCATGCATCCACATGTACTATACGGTATTTTCTTCCATGAAAATATACATACAATCATTTATAAGTAAATTAAATATAGTTGAATATCATTAAGAAATAAATTGAAAAATTAATCCAACAACATCTAAAACATATCCTTTTTACCTCATTTTTCATCAATATGAATAATTATGAATACTAATATTCTACCTCATTTTGTTTCTGGTATTTTTTTAATGATTCTATAAATTTTACTTAATTAAATATAAAAATAAACTATGATATCAAGTGTAGAGAAGGTGGGTCCGACATTACTCACATTCAAGGACAGACATGTTTCACCACTGGTCATAAAGGAACATCATGTTTCTGATTTGACCATATAGATATCACATCATTTCTATCATTTTCACCAATCCTTCCATCATCCCTCATCTTCATCGTGATGGGTTGTATAGTCTAGCGATGTGCGACTTCACATTTTTCAATCATCATCTCACTCCTATGGTCATAGAGTGAAGGAGGGAAAAGAAACATTCATTACATTTTCCATAGGTAGATAGACCTATTATGCTCGAGGATGTGTATATTTTGTTGGGCCCCCATAAATGATGTGACAGTGATAAGCCAAGTTGGTATAGATTGGTTTGACTTATTTCACATACTACTGGTCCTTGAGGTCCATGATGATAGAAGGTATCTCATCAGAGTAGTTTACTCAATCCATGGATAGATGAGCACATTTCTCATCTAGTCGTTCATGTGTATGAGGTTTTCATGATATAAATATCATGAAATTACAGTTTTAGTCTTATTAGTGGGATGATATGCAATGATAATTCAACTACATTTTGACATGTAATGTATTTATCATTATTAGAGGACTTGGACCAAACGATTTGGTATAGTGGGGGTATGCATTTCATGCACATATCTTCTTAGAGCTATGCAGTGCATGTCGCATCGATAAGATACATATCACCTGGTGAATTATTCTAATATGGATGAGGATATGAGAACACATCCCTTTCTTAGCTCCACATACAAGCATACCATTTCCTTTAGATAATTTAAGATATGCTCTTCGTGGATGATTGTATGTTTTTCCTTCCTTATTATATGAAGATCAAGTCTATAATTTCAATTATGAAATATAAGTATAAAAATGATTTCTACATGTGTATTCAAGAACATAAATTTTCAAATATAGTCATACACGATGGATACTCTTAAAATATTATACCAAACAGTGTTCAATTGTACGGAATATGTGGTTATTAACTATATAGTTAAATTTTATTATGTACTATAAAAGTATTCGTTTATTAATTGTTTATTCATTTATTTTTATTTTTTTGGATTCATTGATTCCATATAATGAGGATATCATACATAGTCTCCCACCATACTATATGACGATGCTTTCTACCAGCTCATGCATTGATCCTATGATTCATTTCTATATTTTTTAGTGGAATCATACAGATAGAGTTATGTGAATGTTTGACTTCTATCATCCCATTCCTACACCACCCAATCGTTGTCCTTCACTTCACTCCTTAAAGATGTAAAAGAATAAATAATTTGATAGAGGAGATATCATACACGATATATTGAAATATGGTACAAATGACATGAGTTCTAATTATGAGTGGTTAGCACAATATGTATGACTTTATAAAATCATCTATATTATGGTCCTTAGTACCACATGTCCCCAATGATACATCTTACGTGACACAAACAAGGCTATTATGACATGTAATAATTCATCCATCCTCTATTTAATAGTTCTTATATTTACATTAATAAAATTCCTATTTTTTTCATGTGATGCTCATATCACCCATCCCCTTCACCTCTTTGACCCCATAGAGGGAGCTTCCTTTGACTAGACTTATTTTTATAGATAATTGATGGAGCACAATACTTTTATTGAAAAGATTTATCATTGCATTTAATTTAATGTTCTATATGATTCTAAGGGGAAATCCAAATACATATGTTCTAAGGGTAAAGGTTCTCTTATGAATGAAGAAGTTGAATAAGAGGGGGTGTTCATGTTGAATAGTCGGATGCTCCTATATTTCTTATTTCATATGATCCACAACCACATCCAGAGGAATAGAAAAATACATAGTTTATTATCATGGATGATTTTTCTATAGACCTACATACTGACTAGTATTCATTGCAGACATCATTTGACTCTTATCCATATATATCTTCCACACTGATTCTATTTTCCTCGCATATTGGGGAGAGGTCCAACTGGAAACCACTATCCTAGGAGGTCGAAAATTTTACAAGAGGCAAGGTCATAGACCCACCTCCTATCAAACATGATAATGTAGAGGTATAAGATAGGGATGATTCATATGATCTACAAATGTTGGGGCATAGACATGGACAGATACATAGTGGAAACATTATATATACACTTAGTTGTGGCATGAAGGAGCATCTAAGACACAAATGTAGATTAGATTTATAGATGTTGCATGTTTTTTAGATAATTACTTATAAATTTTTTAAAAACATACTAATATATTTTATGTTGATTAATTAAATAATAAATTTATATAATCAGAAATTCAAACCAATATTTTTAAATGATTATGAAACATTAATTTTAATAACTACATTGGTAATTGTGGTAATTAATTTTCTTATTTATATAAATAATTATTAGTGTTAATATCCATATTATTTATAACAAATTATAATATTAAATTTAATTTTAAATATTAATAATTTTTTTGTTTTGAATTTTGTAAATATTATAAATATTAATAATAAATATTCTCTTATTTTTTATATTAGTAAATAATTAATAATACAATATATTATAATAACTGTAATATAATTATAAGCTTTTCAATAATTTTCTAAATACAAACTACTATATTTATATTATTAGAAAATAAATATTTTCTATCATATTATTAATTACTTTAAAAACATAATAATTTTTAATTAATAATAATAATAAATATAGTTGATAATTAATAAATATTTTACCTATTAATAAATTACTAGTAATTATATCAAAAAAATTTAAGAAAGATTTATAATTAAAATTTTATAAACATTAGTTATCATAATTTTAATAAATTTTCGACATGCATTCCTATATATAAGACAATTTAAAACACACATAACATACAAAAACACGTCTCGGGACTCGACCATGTGGTGAACAGCCGAAAAATATCCCAACCTAACTATCGCTCATGCGTGTGAGGGCTAAATCTAAAGTTCAACCTTGCCAGCAAGTGGAGGTATAGAGGTGAGATGGGTTATTTATGGTCAGGAAGGTGTGAGTGCATATGGAGACTTGGGATCATGTGGGACATTATGGGGTATCAAAGAGCGAAAAAAGGTGATCATTGTTACCCATTCAGGCTTATAGATTTTTTCTTTTTAAATTTTTTTCAAATTTATTAACTTTTTGACAAATTTATGGTTAACCCCGTGTATTAAAAATAGAGAACCACTTATAATGTTGGTAAAATAAGGAACACATTTAGAGGCATGTGGTCCCTGAGGCACAATTTTAATAAAAAATACCTGAAGGCCATAACATGGATATGTGGACCTAGAGACCCAATATTACAACATGAATAAAACATCATATGTGGAACTAGACAAGCATATCATCACCCCCTTCCCATTCCAAAAAAGGTATCTGTGATCCTAGTCAAGGAAGATGCATCACCTCTCCCCCCCCCACTGCCAATAAGTTATGTTGTAATGGTTCTACAAAATGTGATAAAGCACCAAGCTATCCCACAATGGCAAGTGGGGTCGAGGTATGGATGAGAGGGTCCAATACACTTATCTATCTTCTATGATTCACAACCAATGATGCTTATGAGGATCACATTGCACCATCAACCTGATGCTCCCTTTCATTTTTCTGTGATCACTATGTAGAATGAATAATGATAGGGTTCCTATCCATCCCCTAACAATTATAAAAAATGTATAAATTATGTGTTTCATCCATCAATTGATACTGCCCATCTGAAAACAACTTTCTAAAGACTATTTTGTACCACCTAAAATTTATAAAAAGAAAAACTACAGGTCCACCATAAAAAATTCCACCCATCAGACAATAAGATTCAAAGACCCAAAAAAATCAAATGACATGCTTAAACCACTCTATAAAATGTCATATCATGATATCTTACGCATCCCCAACACCATTGGATGCTAACTTAGGGACTTCTCATGATGATGGAATCATGGAATACTTTCCTAGACCTGGATTAGGTCTAGATGTGGACCGCACATGCCACCATCAATGACCACCAACTAGAACTGCACAGTCTATGATGGTATTGGTACCACCATCCTAGAGATTTTTTATAAGATAGGAGATGAGAGATGGTTCACAAAAATTGAATAGAGAAGATCCAGACGATGAAAAAAATTAATCATTATAAAACTTTCAGATTAGGAAGAGTCATTGTCACTAGATGTGCAGTTAGAACAACAGATCTCGAGAAACCACTTGATATACATCACAAAATTGGATCAGTGTTGTTAGATGAAACCCTAATGTCAGGAAAGCAATTAGTTGACATGAAAGATGATAGAAAATGAACATGAATAAGGGAAGCCATTGATGAAGAAATTAAGGTGAGAAGAACCCTAGTTCAGAATATGGGATTTGAAAAAATATATTTATATTCGATTAATAAACAACAAATAATAGTTATAGTACTATTAATTAATTATTAACAGGATAATATATTATTATTTTCCAATAAATAATATAATTTATAATTTACTAAATATACTAGTTGTCGTTAAATTATTAATAATTATCTAAAAAATGTCCAAAATATTTCTAGAAAATGTTTATAAATACGAATTATTAACTGATAATTATTTATAACAACTTATAACTAATATATTCAGTAATATAAATTAGTAATATTATAAATATAACTTATAAATTTTATAAATATAACTTATATACAAATATATATATAAATATATAAAGAGGAATGAATGGGGTTGATGCCAGTTTTGATGTGGCCAAGAAGCATGAACCTCATTCATGCTTCTTACCCAAATGAAGGAGGTTGAACGGGATTCACACTTCTCAAGACTCAATGCACACAACCTTATCCCATAAAAAAATTATCACATTACAAAAATTAGTATAAACATGGAGAATTCCTATGGGTTGGTATATTCTTATAATCTTCCATCTTGGAAATTACCAAATGAGAAATTCAGGAGATGAAGCCTTATCCACTTATGAGTACTCACACTTGATTGTAAATATACTATATGACACATCATATATTGTTATTCAACTATAGAACATGGCTTGACAAAGTTTTTAGGGAATTTCCAGGTTCCCACCATAGTGGGGAACTGGCGTACCCTTTTCAAGGTGAAAAATAATCTTGTAAGTTATTACATTAAAGAAAAATAGAACAATGAACCTTATTTAATAATTTTATAAATTGTTATTTACATCTTTGAATATAAATTTAAACCAAAATATAAACACCTGGTTTTATAACACCGACTCCAATGGAGTTATTAAGGATCTATCCAGATGGAATGATGGATGTGATAAACCAACTAAATTGGAAATGTTATATCATTTTGTGAAAAATATAATAAACAAGGACCATGGAAAATATTTAAATGATGATATTAAGATAATTAAGTCCCAAATGAATGAAATCATGAAAATGCATGAAATAAAATTACAATTCAAATTATATGACTACAAAGTGTCTTCAATTAATAAAAAATTACTCATTTTTATTTTTAAAAGTAATGAATGGGAGATAAACATTGAAGGGTATATCAAGAATAGTGAAAATATGACATATGGCTTCATGGAGTTATTAAAAGATGGACCAAAGATTAAAGGACATTAAATTTAATGGAGATTTAAAGATGTACATTGGAATAATTTTTACAAATTCTCATATAATACTCTAGTGATGTCATTTTTAGTTTAATCCATGTTCTAGTTAGGTATTTTTTTGGCTTAAAAATAGAACCAACAAATTGTTTTCCAAAAAATAAGAAAATGAATAGGTAGGTATGAGTTGGTTTTATCCAATAGTGGTATCATTATTTTTTTAAGTATTGTGACCTCATCCAAGAGTGTTTTGGGTCAATAAAAATCTAACTACACCAAGATTTATAAATTTCTCAATAATCCTTATAATTAGGAAATTAGAAAAAAAAATTATCCCTAAATAGAGATCGAGTGTCAAAATATTCCATGAGGTGATAATGAATTCTCATAAGAATGAGGGTCTTGGAGAAATGACAGATATTTGTGGGGTATGGCTTTAATTTATTTTTTTCCTAATCCATTGTTTTTTATTCAATTTTATTTCATTTTCATTTCAATAATCTAGGTAAATATTTCCATTATTCAAATATTATATTTTCAAACCTTGGTCTTCCTGTGATGATCATCATATGTGATAATCATGGTAAAAAAAGAAATTGGTGGTTAGACAATCATAGGCTACAATAAACTCCCATCCCCAAACACTACATGGAACCAACCCTTGATCTATCATAGATTATGACACCTAAATATTTTATATTATAAAATTCACTAATTAAATACTATATTGAATATATTCATTCTTAATAAATATTGAACTAAAAAATGTGATAAATTTTACTATCATAAAACATTACAATACTAAATAAATATTAATAGAAAATGACGTTGCAAAAATAATCAAAAATAAGATAAATACAATAATAATAATTGAATAAGTATATAAAAAATACAAAAAACATATAATCATTATCCTTGTGTTCCTACATGAAGTTCATATCCCTTATCATAATGATGTATAGAATACAAAGCACTAAAAATACTATATGCATAATTGGAAAAATAAAAATTAATAACAAGAATGATCTTGGGATATAAATAGGAATAAAAATGAGCCCTTAAAAAATATCCTTTAGAAATAAGGTCATTGGATAAAAATGAATCCAATAAGTATAGTGAAGGATTGTATCTTTTAGTAACAAACTTTAATGATAGAAATAATAAATAACAAAAAAAATATATAATTAAGATATTTTATAATTAAAATTTTTTATCATTAAAAAAATATTATCAAACAATTACATGATTATATTAAATTAAATAACTAAATATAAATATAATGACAAAAAAATACTAAAATTTAAATAATAAATTTTAACTGATTTTGTGTTAAGATAATTTAATATAAAAAGGATATTTTCAAAGAAATATTTTTTAAAGTGATGTCTATTTTACATAATAAATTAAAATAATAAATCTTTAAAGATGAACATGATAATAATTAATATTTTCAACTATTATATTAAAAAAAATTTAATTATAAATTTATATGAAATATGATTAAGAATAATTTAATGTCTTAAAATTTATTTTTATATAAAAATAGATATTATTTATAACTTTTATTTTCAATTAAAAGTTACATTTATAAATTTTTTATTTTTAGTTATATATAATTGAATTCAATTTTTAATTCATAATGTCAAAATTTTCTTAGGGTGATATTTTTGGGTTTTTCTAAAAAGGTTGATTATGGGTGAATAGTAAAAAATACAGGTTTTATTAATACCATAGAGTTTCTGACTTTATCATGTTATACAAATCAATTAAGACATTCACTATCCATTTTGCATAACCATGAATGATTTTATGTTGTAAAAATATTCATTTAAAAATACTATGTTGAATTTATAAATCCCATGTATAATATTTTGAAACATAAGTAATCTTTTATTCAAAGAAAAAAAATATTTTTTTGTTTTTTTCATTAATTATTATAACATCAGTTAGAATTATGTTTTGTATTTATTTTTAATCCAAGTAACTCTTATTTTTTACTAATAAATATATTAAGGTCATTTAAATCAACAAAAAGATTATTTTTTCCTAAACATAACATTTATTCTTAAAAACACACTTTTCACAAAAAAACATTTCTTAAACTATGAATGTGCTATTCATAAAATTAATTTTTATTAAACATAGATATTTTTTTGGATAAAATGGATTCATCATTTGGGATAAATACATATAAATTATTCCATAAGGACCATTTTTTATTATAAATTAAAATGGCATTTTTGTAAAAAAAATTATTACCACGGTAATAACAAAAACTAGTAAAAATGAAACATTTATGAGTAAAAGTCATAAGAATAGGATTAAAACAAGGTTAAATATTATTTCTTCTAGTATTATCAACCATAACACATCCCCCACGCCATTATCTTCCATTTTGGATACACTTTCCATGTGAAACACATTCTTTCTTTTTATTAAAAAATAATATTAAAAAAAGTACATTCACTTCACATATAAAATAAGATGCCCTATAACCCATATACATTCACATTAAAGTATTATTTCAACGAAAAATTATCCTTAACATCTCGTAAAATCTCCACCAATATCCTATAATTTTTTATCTTTCCAAAATACCAAGCTATTGGACCTTAATGTGTTACGTAAGGGAGAACATCCAAAGGGCGAGGTAAGTTTCTCAATCGAGTTCTCTTAATTTGTTTCTTATTCTGCCCCCAAAAATATATTGTATCCATGAAATAATAATTAATTAATTATTATTAATATACTTAAATTTTATTATACTATTAGAACATCCATTTTATACCTTCATATAAAACAATTTTATGAATGAAGATGTCGCCATGCGTATGTGTGGACTATCACCCACTGAACGACATGCATGATTTAATGTATTCTTCTAAAATACAATTTAAAGGATTAATTTTATATTTATAGTAATATTAATATTCTTTTATTATAAACTATTCTCTATCTTTCTCTACATCTATGGAAAATTAATGTGTTGCATGTGTGTATGTACGGACTACCGCCTCCATGAAAATAATATATATCATTTTTCAGATTAGATTTTTTATGTATCCAAGTCCCTAAAAATATGATTAACCACACTAATAAAATATAAAAAATATCATAATTATTCATTAATAATGATATTATGCTAAAATAATCACTTTCTTAACCGTACTCACTCATTGATTATAACATGTTCTTATTTGGGTATGTTTAACCACCTACATGAACTACTAAAAATTTCTATCATATATTAATAATAAAACATAATTAATGGTCAGATTGAAAGTAATTGGTAACTAATTATTATTTTTTTCTTTAATGTTAATGTAAATATCAATAATATTATTATGATACCACCGCTCATTCGTTAAAATTACTTAAACAAGATTGTAATCGTCCTCATTATCATGAATCATAACTAAAATACTTATGAAATTAAATTATAATGTTATAAATAATTATAAAAAATATATTTAAGTGCATATAATGATCTTAAAGTGAATAACATGGCATCCATAAACAAGAGTCGACGCTTCCATTATAAAACTAGTACTAAAAATACAATCAAAGATAATATCTTCTGATGATGATAATAAAATATAACTAGATAATATAGTTTCAAAACATGATTAACAATTAATTTTATAATATCCTATATGTATGAATAACGTTAATAAATAGGTGATTATGTTACTTATTTTATTACATCAAAGGTTAGATCATTTTTAACTATGAGAAAGTCATGGTAAGTTTTTTATCTTAATTTTCATTCATTGAGTTGTGATTATTCTTCTTGAAATTTAATCTTCTAAGATTTTCATTTTATTCCCTATGATTTTATTATTCTAAATTTTATATTTATTTTTTTGTTTAAATTTATATCACATAAACCCTTTTTTAAAATGTTATATACTTCATGAATTATGATGTTTTTATGGGATCTTCTGAACCAACCACTTTAGCTTTGGGATAAGTGTAATCTTTATTTGTATCCCTTATCTTTTTTATTAATCTCATGTATTTATTTTATATTATATATATTTTCCTTAAATAAATATCTAGTTTAATATATATTTATTTATGTGGGATAATACATTTTTTAAGTTCAATTCTAAATTCTCTTCTTTAAGTGAACCCGATTTAAGGGAACATCCATATTTATTATTTCATGTCGATTTCCTCCTCTATCAAATGTTTTTACCCACGAATTGTTTCTAAAATACATATTTATTTTGTATAAAAACCTCCTGGTTTCAGTCTAGTACAAAGGAAAATAATAATCTCTTTCCTTTTCTCAAAGATCTTCTACCCATTTTATAGGCATCCCCTAAGTCTTTTGTTTTTATTATTTCATTTTCATTACTTCTCACAAATAATAAAACATTATTACTCCATGTTTATGAAATTTTCATCATTTTTCAAATATTAACAACCAACTTTTTTAATTCCTTCTTATCTAGAGAATCCTTATAATAAATCCATCAGTTATGTTTTGAGATAAGATTATGAAACCTTCTTTCATCTGTAATGTCTCGGAGTTTATGTGAAAATTGATTTATAATTATATGAAATTATTTAGAGACTACACGTTTTGATGGAACGTGATTCGGAGGCCCGGTGAGCCCGAAATGGATTTTTGAATTTTTTTAAGGTACAGTTAATAAGCGTACGAGCGGGATTTTTTAACTTTTGAACTGGTACTCAGATAAACATATGAGGGCACCGTTGAACTTAGAATGCTGGGATTCACCATGAAAGGACATAATATCAACCTCTAATGGTCGGAGAAAAAACTTAATTTTTGGGAATTTTTGGGAAAAGAATAAAATAACAAAAAAAATTAATTTTATTTTTCTTTTGTACCATTGAGTAATGGACGATGATTTTGTGGTGCGGTGAAGAGGTGATGACAAGGCACAATTAATAAAGCCCCTTAATGGCTCGTTATGCAACCGTAACGGATACACTATTTCCTAAATGAAACAATGTAATAGAAATGTTTCAACATGTTTCTTTTTATTAAATAAACACATTTGGAGTAGAGAATGTATCTAGGAGGATATTCTAAAAAACCTCCGATGAACATCCTCTATAGTGAAGAACAAAAAATGCCCACAAACATCAAACATCTTCGATGCACCACAAAGAATGGAGTCGGCAGTGAAGAACGACATCGATGTATTGAAACCTAGAGAACATAATGTTGTGGCCAAAAACGTCAAAGAGGTAGGGGTTTAATTTTTGGAATTTCTTCCATGTTCTAATTCTATAAATTAAGAATAAGGATCAACCCATGAATAGGTTGATATTAGAATTCTGCAATTATGAGGGATGATGACTTCTATTTTGGGAGTTATTTTCTAGGATTTGTTTATCTATAGTTTGATTGACCCACAATCCTAGAGCCTCTCCATGATTATAAGATTATAAAGTGGAGGGGGCGGGACACGACAGAAGAGGGGTGACGCAGCACTAGTCAGGCACTGCGTGGAAGGGGTGGCCCGCATCTGGGCCACCCAGACGAGCTGGCAGCCGCATTAATTTGATAGTGGTAGGAGGTAGGCCCAGTGTCCATAGAACCGATAGGAAGAGGATGCAGCTAGTTTATATATCCCAAGTTCAAACAACTAGCCATCCGTGTGGCCAGTCTTCGGGCTGGCAGGCCACTCCCCCAGCCTCCTGGACTGGCCGGTCCCACACTGATTCGCCGCACCCACGCTGGCAGGTCGGACCTACACATAGCGGGGCGGACCTGCACCTGATGAGCCGAAACCTCACCCAGTAGAGGGGACCCTCACCCAGCGGTCTGGAACCACACTAGCAGGCTAGACCCCTGCCCTTCGGGCCGGGATGGACTAGACCGGGTCACCTGATGACCAGGCAAGCTGGACCCCTAGCCAAACCAGGAAGGGTCCAGTGAGGCCCATTGGGCCTGCCCACTGGCCAGGCCTGATCGGACCGGCCCAGAACTGAACAAGGTAAGTTTGATTCGTTCAAATTAAACTAGGGTATGTTGGACCCCCCAGCGAGTTTGGTCGGGTCGGTCCGTCTGGGTCGGACAGGGCCCAGATGCAACCGACCCCTGTTTACTAAAACACCAGTATCTCTAAAACCGAGCATTTTTTTGACGCACCGTTAGTGGAGTTGTGAACCCTTACGATGAGGCGGTCCTTCTGAGATACTCTATGGGAGTTTTGAAAAATTATGGCATATAGTCATTTTAGATGGGACTCGAATCCAACGGGACCCTTTTTACAAAAATGCTCATATCTTACAGACCGGATGTCCGTTCGACAAACCATATGTTGCGTTGGAACCCTTATAATGATACAATTCATTGGGGTTACACAATTTGTGGCTTAGTTGTGGGATAGTCATGAACAATGGCTTGGGGATAAGATCAACCCGGAATTAGGCGTGCTAAGTGCGAGAATCAGGGGGTTGACTATAATGTGAAGAATGAATACCGATCCTATTTGGGACTGCACCTAGCGATATTATGTGGCTCAGCACCTATAAATCCTATGTGGGTCTATACCTAGCTATCCTCTATGGGTCAACACCTAGAAATCCTATGTGGGACACCTCCTAGAAATCATGTGTGGGTCAGCACCTTGCGACCATTTGTGGATCAGCAATATTTCCTCTCAACAGAATTAGATGATCCAACTATATGAAAAATCATCTTTACTTCTATACATAAGTTATATCATGGTGTGAGCTACATATTTTACATTATTCTATGTGTTTGAGATCATTCTTGGTGGTATTGACACTGTGGTTCTTTCTTTTACTGTGTTTTTCTTCGTGGATTACTGAGAGACCATCGGGGGTCTCATGTCCCTATTGAATATTGTTATACTCACCCTTACATAGCCTTCTCCCACACCTATTATATCTTGTGTAGATGACAGAAAACTTTGACATGGACTATAGGGATCAATTATTAGACAGTGCTCAGTGGTGGATCGATAGATGTGGTGTGTTGTAGTGACATCTAACGGAGAGCTGTAGCTACCTATTAGGTAGGATCCTTGGTGGACGACCTCTAGATCTTATATTTATTTTGTTCCACATTCCTTATAGTTGGGCTTGTATTCTGGACCCTTTACTTTTATTTCACCCAATTTACTCTCAATAGTAGTAATTCATGGTGGTTATATTACTTTTTTTCCATTGTGGTTATCTTTTTTTAGTTTTCTTTGTTTGTGTGCATAAAGGTTTAAAGGAAATGCCTTCCCTTTTTGGGATATGCATTTCTGTTGCTGGTCACCATCCCCTAGCCTATGGAAGGAGGGCTTGGGTAATTCATAGCATGAGCCCTAGGAGACGGGTCGTGAAAAAGTGGTATCAAAGGGGTGACTAGTTCTACCAAAAGAACTAAGAGTCTATATTTTTCAATGGTGGAAATAGTTTTATGTGTCTTGAGTTCATATTTCTGTCCAGGGAGTCTGGTGATGGTGTGGTGTCTGATGTATCCATACACAATGATGCTAGATTCTTTTTTTAGACTTCGTACATGAATACACTGATTTCATGTGATATGGGAGTTTTTTTCTCTAGATCTCTTTGGAGTCATATCACCTTGTATAAATTATTGATCGTGGCGCATCTGTTTCTCTACAGGATGAATCCATGAAGATATCCAGCAATGATTCTAGTGAGAAATCACAATTATGGTCCACTGAGTGATGAGGCGTCAGTGTAGGGACCACATACTGTGATAGCACCTTTGGGTGGTGTACCAACAACACCACCACCCGAAGAGAAACAATTGTGACCAACCCCACCAACGGACAGTGCACACCAACTGAGCATGTTGCACGAGTTCCAGAGACAGAGGCTTCTGAGGTTTCGAGGTGGGATAGATCATCAAGATTTTGAGGATTGGTTGGAGGCAGTTACTCATGTTTTTTGCCTAGTGGAAACACCTTCAGATCAGATGGTGGTTCTAGCTATAAACATTCTTCAGAGAATGACAGGGAGATGGTAGAGCTTCATGCTCTAGAAACATGGGGAGGTGACCCTTGTCTTGTAAGACTTCGAGAGACTCTTTAGTGATAATTTTGAACTAGAAACACTATGATTACTACATATTCAAGAGTTATTACACCTATAGTAGGGCAGCCTGACTGTGGCCCAGTACTCAGCTAGGTTTACTAACCTCTCCCGCTACAACACCGACATGGTACAGAACACTTTCTTCAGGGACCAGACATTTGATCAGTGTCCCTGATGGGAGATTAGAGCATCTATGATTCCGTTCAGCTTCCCTATGTACACTGTATTTATAGAGCGAGCCCTGCTAGTGGAGAGCTTCATAACCGAGAAGGCACCGGCGGTGAGAGACACCACCGAACGACAGGTGGATGATTCATCTAGAACATGCAGTAGGAAAACAGCATGGATGCCCAAATGGAATAGACCTTCTGAAGGATAACCCCAGGATACAGGTCCATAAGTGTGGAGCTCATGAGGCATAGGAGGTCATCTGATGGCAAGAGTTTGTTACTCTTGCGGTGAATAGGGGAACATGGGTCGTGACTATTTGACTCCCAGCACGGATAACCAGCACGTGGTCAAGGGACTGCCGAGAAAGCAACATAGTTTCGAGTGAGGAGGTCAGTAGGGCGGCGAGCATGGTAGGGGAGAAGGTCGAGTAGTAGGTAGTGGATAACGTTTTGAGGTACTACTACGACCCCCCCCCTGAGGTCCACCACGAGATCCGCGAGTAGGTGGATTGGGGAGAGGCCATATTCAGCTGATGGAGTCCTATGACCACGATTCTCTGGAGATGATTAGATGTATGATGTGCGTATACTCTGCCATAGTTTCAGTCCTTATAGACATAAGTTCTAGTCCCTCATTTCCTTTCCACATACCACATTTTAGGTTCAGAGATTCTAGGGGAGTTCTTGGCTTGATCCTTATGATTAAAGACTCCTACGGGAGGGGATTTGATGATTACACACTGGTGTTGGTAGTGTGATATTACACTAGGATGTGAGATCTTCAGCTTGGATCTCCTAGTAGCAGCGTCGAGGCCTTCTGAAATCATCTTAGGTATGGACTAGTTATCCACATTCCATGCTCAGATTGACTATTTTAAGTGCAAAGTGTGGTGTGTCTATGTGGATGAGACCATTTTTTCTTTCACCGAAAAGAAAGGACCGTTTGAAGCTTCAGAAGGACATTCTTGGAGGAGGGTCCAGCCAATATCTCACCAGTTGGCTGGCCTCACCCTTGGTACTATGGATGAGGCGAGTCTGAGGATTCTTGTAGTGGTGGGTGAGTATGAAGATCACTTTCCAGAATATGTCCCAGGACAACCTCCTCATAGAGAGGTATAATTTTTCATCGACTTGTACACATGCATAGAACTGATATCTACACATTTATATCGGATGTCTCCCATAGAGTTTCGTGAGTTGAGGGTATAACTAGGGGACTTTAAGTGGAAGGGGTTTGTAAGTCCTAGTGTTTCCTCATGTCTAGCCCCCATGTTGATTGTCAATAAGGCAGACGAGAGCTTGAGGTTATGCGTGGACTTCCATCCCCAAAACAAGGTGACCATGAAGAACATGTATCCACTAAATAGGATTGATGACCACATATATTTGATTATGGGAGTGATGTGGTTCTCGAAGATCAGTCTCAGATCATGCTATCATTATCTTTGCATACGGAATGAGGATATACTAAAGATAGCCTTTAGATGTTGGTATGACCACTATGAGTTTCTGGTGATGCCTTTCGACCAGACTGATTCCCCAGCAATGTTCATGGGACTCATGAACAAGATCTACCAACATTACCTTGATCGTTTTGTGGTAGTATTCATTGATGACATCTTGGTGTACTGAATTTCATAGGAGGAACACACTTTCAGATAGTCCTAGAGGTACTCTGAGAGCACCATCTTTGTTGTAAGCTCTCGACGTGCCAGTTCTAAATTCAGGAGGTCCACATTCTAGGGCATGTCATCTCGGAGGGTGGAGTTTTATTGGATCTGGGGAAGATAGAGGGACTAATTTCTTGGGATCCACCCAATAGTGTGACTGAGGTGCAGAGTTTCCTTGGGTTGGTTTGGTACTACCATAGGTATGTACCTAACTTTTCGAAAGTATGAGCACTCTTTTCAGTTTTAACAAAGAAAGGACAACACTTAGTGTGGATGAATAGGATCAATTAGAGTTTCCAAGAGTTGTGGTGGATACCGACATGTTCCCCCATCTTGATACTACCAAAAGAGGGTGTTGGGTATGTAGTTTATTGTGATGCATCAAGGAATGGACTATTTTGTGTCCTAATGTAGGAGTGAGTAGTGATCGCCTATGGTCACGGCAGTTGAGGAAGCATGAGCAGACTACATGACCCATGACTTGGAGTTAGCAGCAGTGATCATTTCTTTGAATATGTGGTGACACTAATTGATGGATAAATGGTTTACTATCTACTCTGACCACAAAAGTGTAAGGTATATCTTCTCACAGAAGGACCAGAACTTGAGATAGCGGTGATGGATGGAGTTCCACTAGGACTATTAATTTTTGATAGTCTATACTCCTAGGAAGGGGAACATGGTGTCAGACACACATAGCTAGAATTCTGGTTTACAACTGCTCAGTGAGGTGATGAAGCAGCTAGACGCAATGCAGATATCCTTCATGGATAAAGATGGAGTTGTTTACCTTCAGTCTACGACTATCACTCCCCCACGATTATAAAAAGTTAGAGAGGTTCATCTTGTGTATGTTTAATGAGAGGCCTGACATTCTCATATATCCTCAGGATGTGATCCTGGTAGATTTTTGATAGGTGGGTAGAACGTAATCCTTTTTAGAGGACTCACCTTAGTACCAGTGATGATGCGTGAGGAGGTGTTGAGGGAATTCCATACATCCCCTTTGGCGGTACATCCTGGCTTGGAAAATATACACCAGGACCTCTGGTGTTAGTATTGGTGGCTAGGGATGATGAAAGTGGTGAAGGAGTTCGTTTCTTGATGCCTCATTTTTCAGTAAGTGAAGGTTGAGCATCAGGTCCCGACAGGCCTGACAAAACCACTTGAGATACTGGAGGGTAATAGGGATGGTATCTCTATGGACATAATGACGGGGTTACCATGCACGTTCAGGGTTCAAGATTTTATCTGGGTGATCGTTGACTGGCTCACCAAGTCGTCTCACTTCCTATCGATCTAGGAGTAGGGATCGATAAAGGGATTGGGATGCCTCTATGTCTAGTATATAATGTGTCTTCATGGGGTGCCTTTGACAATCATCTCATACCATGATGCACACTTTACATCCCAATTGTGGAAGGGGTTTTAGGAAGTGTTTAGGACTCACCTGCACTCGAGCATAGCTTTTCACCCCCAGATGGATGTTTAGATGAAGCAGACCCTACAGACCTTGGAGAACATGCATTGTTCTTGTGTCCGGGATTTTGTTAGTAGTTGTGAGGACCACTTTCCAGTGGTAGAGTTTCCATACAACAATAGATACCACCCCACCATTGGCATGGAACCATTTTATGTCTTGTACGGGAAGCCTTGCAGATTACCCCTATGCTGAACCGACCCAGGGGAGTCAGCAATCATGGGTTTAGAGTAGGTACAGGCTACCAACGAGAAGGTGCAGACCATCCAGGAATAGATGAGGACTGCACAGAGTAGGAATAAGTATTAGGCCGATAAGAGACAGAGACCCTTGGATTTCAAAGCAGGGGACCATGTTTTCCATTGAGTCTCTCCCCAATGAGGACTACGAAGACTTGGTTGGAGTAGAAACCTATCACTGAGGTTCATCAGACCTTTCCAAATGCTCAGTAGAGTTGTTGAGGTAGAATACCACCTACCTCTTCCCCCACAGATACACCATGTTCATAATGCTTTCTGCGTGTCGCAGCTGAGGAGGTATGTGCATGATCTATCACACGTCATTGATTGAGGAGAGTAGGACATTGATGATGGGGTGACGTTTTTGGAGTAACTAGTGGAGATAGAGGATTAATAAGAGAAGATCCTTCATGGATGACGATTTCTATGGTGCCCATTTGGTGGATGTATGGGAACCTCCATGAGGTCACATTGGAGTAGGAGGCTCAGATTCATACACAGTACCCCCATGTTTGATTATCCCTTGTTTTGGATTTCAGTGATGTAAATCACTAAGGTGGGGAGAATGTAATGTCTCAAAATTTATTTTTCATTTTATTTTTCAAATTATGTGGAATTATTTCAAGACTCCATGCTTTGATGGAATATGATTTCGAGGCCCGGTGATCCCAGAACATATTTTTGAAATATTTTATGGTACGTTCAGTAAATTTGTGAGCGGGATTTTATAACCATTGAACATGTGCTCGGATCAGAAATATGAGGGCACTTTTGAACTCAAAATGCCAAGATTCATAAAAAAGGACTTAACATCAACCGGAAAGTGTCAGGTGGAAAAGTCTATTTTTGGGAATTTTCTTGAAAATAAAAAAAATAACATTAAAAGTTTATTTTATTTTTCTTTTGTAGAGTTGAGAAGTGGGTGTCAATGATGTGGTTCCGTAATGAGGCGATGATGAGGTGCAATTAAGGAATCACCTTAATTGCTCGTTATGCAAGTGTAACCACGACGTTGTTTCATAAATGAAACAGTGTAACAGAAATGATGTGACGTTTTTATTATTATAAAATGAACATGCCGAAGAGTGAATAATTAAAATGTGAGGGTTCTCTGAAGAACCTTGGATGAGCTTCCTCTCTAAGGAAGAATAACAAATGCCGAATAACATCCAACTTCTCCAACATAACTCAAAGAACAGAGTCGGAAGCAACGAACGATGTCAACATCTTGAAATCTAGAGGTCGTAACGTTGCAGAAATGAACATCAAAGATTTTGGGGTTTAATTTGTGTAAGTTCTACCACATTATTATTCTAGAAACAATGATCACTGATCAACCCATGATCACGTTGATCTGCGATGTGTGCATTTATGTGGGAGGGTGACTTTTCTATTGGGAGTTGTTATCCGATATTAGTTTATCTCTTGTTTGATTGAGCCACAACCCCCGAGCCTCCCTATGATTATAAAAATCTAATGCAGAGGGCGCAGGCCGACACAAACAAGGCCCAAGCCCCTCCGTTGTGTGTGTTATTTTTGGGAAAATTTTTGAATCGAAGAAAAGCAGGGTTTTAGACATTCGTGGTAAAGTGAATGTTCCTTAAAGACTGTGGGTGCTGACAGAATGAAAAACATACCACTAGAGCAACTGTGGTGGCCCGTTTAAGGAATCAATGACACCCCCTATCAGTAATCTGTGGCAGCAGGTGACTGCGGATGGCTGGTCGCGGTATGAGCGAGGTGACGTGGTGCTAGGTGGGCACCGCGTAGAGGGCTAGCCCACGTCTGGGCCACCTGAATGAGCTGGTAGTCGTGGTCGTTTGATCATATTTGGAGGAAGGCGGCATGGCCCAGGGGAAAGTAGGGAAGGGACATGGCTGGCTGCCATGTCCTAGGCGTGCACCACTGGCCACCTGTAAGGTCGGTCTATTGGCTGGCTGGCCGCGCCCCCATCCACCAGCCCAGACCCGCGACCCCGCAGAAAGGTCTTGTACCTAGTGGGCCAGACTAGCAGTGGTGGTCTGGACCCACACCTAGTGGGCCATACCCACGCCAACAGGCTAGACTAGTGCCCTTTGGGCCAGGCCAAACTAGTCTGGGTCACCGAGCGACCCGGCGAGCAGGACCCCCGAACAAACTGGGTCGGGTCCAGTGAGGCCCATTGGACCTCGCCCATAGGCCAGGTCAGACCGAACCAACCCACACCTAAAGTAGGTTAGGTTGATTCAGTCGAATTAAACTGGGGTATGTGGGACCCTTGGGTGGTGTTGGTTGGGTTGGTCTTACCAGGTCGGACCAAGCCCAGATGCAAAAGTCCCATGTTTACTAAAAGGCCCATATCACTCAAACAGTGTGTCTATTTGATGTGCCATCAATGTTTTTGGAACCATGCGATACGATGTTCCTTCTGAAATATTCTACATGATTTTTTGTAGAAGTTGGCGTACGCCAGGGTTACATTGGACTCAAATCCATCTAGGCCCTTTTTACAAAAATACCCATGTATTACCGACCATACATCTATTCGTTGCACCATCTGTTGCATTGGGACCCTTGGAATGAGATCGTCATTTTGTGTTACTCTATATGGGACTTTGTGGAGGTTGAGGTATGAACATTTTCTTTAGGAGAAGATCCTCCCAGAATCAAATGTGCTATGTGTGGGAATCTAGTGGCTGGTTGTGATGTGAAGAATGAATAACGATCCTATGTGGGTCATCACCTAGCGATCTTGTGTGGGTCAGCACCTAGTGATCATGTGTGGTTCAGCACCATGCGATCCTGTGTGGGTCAGTACTATGCGGTCCTCTATGGGTCAGCACCCAGTGAACCGGTATGGTTCACCAGGAGACCCTCTCAATAGAATAAGATGATATAGCTCTACGATTAATAATCTTTACTTATTTACATAATTTATATCCCAGTGTGAGAAACATCTTTTATTTTTTTCAATGTGTTTGTAAAAATTCATGGTGGTATTACATCTGTGCTATTTCCATTATGGTGTTTTCCTTCGTCGATTACTGAGAGACCCTCGGGGGCCTCGGGGTCCCCAGTAAGTATTGTTATACTCACCCCTACATGTGATTCGCCTACACCAGTTGTGTCTTCTGTAGACGACAGAAATCTTTGATCAAGACATTGGGGAGACAAGACTATAAGGTTCTCAGAGGTTGAGAGATAGATGTGGTGTTCCACAGTGAAATCTGACGGAGAGCTATACCTAGCCTTCATGTGGGATCCTTAGAAAATGACCTCCATAGCTTCTACTTCTTTTTTCACACTTCCCTTTTATTTGGCCTTGTATTTTGTCCTCTTTACGTTCAATTTACACACATTACTCTCAGTGGTGGTACTTTTTAGTGGTTTTATTACTTTTCTCCCCTTCCTGAGTAGCTTTGTGCGGTTTTCCTTGTCTGTGTGTGTATAGGTTTAAAGGAAAGGGCTTCACTTTTTGGTATATACCTTTCCAGTGCTGGTCACCAGCCACTGGCCTATAGAAGGAGGGTTTGGGGTAGTCACATCACGAGCCCCAAGGGATGGTTCGTTGCATCTTTTCTTGGGTTTTATCATGGTTATGCTCTATGTATGAATTTTTATCATGTGTAACACATTTTTATATACATATTATGGTTTTAATTATGTGAATGATGATCCATGAACTACTTACACCTTTGAGGTATTTGGTATTTTTTTCATCTGATGAGATATCCTGAATGGTTCTCAAGTAGTTATCCTTAAAAACTATGCCATGTTTCCCTATCATTGATCATTGATGTATTCTCATGATTCCATGATTTATGTTGTTTACAAATATTTATTATTCCATGAACTTTTGATATCATTCCATTATTCCATGTTTCCATTCATACCTCAAACTCTTATTACATGGTACATATTTAATTATTCGATATCTCATTTTCCACTATCATTACTTTTATACAACGCATATTGTTTCATGTTTTTATAAAAACATAATTATCTCATTCTCATGTGTTCTCGTATGATTATAATATATCACTTGATGAAAAAGTGATAATTTTTCTATTACTATGTGTTGAATATCACCTATTTCTTATGTTTTCATTATCTAAGTCATGAATATGAGTATAACCTAAGAGGAGTCCAGAATGATGTCATGTGTGGTTCAATTATGGAGAATTTTTACAAGTGTTATAAATTAATTTTCTTAAGAAACTAATCATAAAAGACACTAATCCATTAATTCATATGATTCTGATGTTATTTTTGAGATCTAATGTTTAAATTATGTAATTTATGTAAAATAAATATATATATTTAGCTTCAAATGATACTATTTTTATCAAAGAAAGTGTTTAAGGAATGTATTTTCTAAAATAAATCTTGGAGTGTGGGTATGAGGTGCCTCAATTAGTATAAGAGTAATTTTTTTAATTTTTTATGTTTGGTTTAGTTTTCGGGGGATTTGTTTGTTGTTTTTGGATTTGGATAATATAATTTTATTGAAAACACTAGAGATAAATCTTTGAATACGATCTCATTCATATTTTTTGATAAATTAGAGATTATGTGGTTTCCATGAAAGTACCTCCCTATATATATATTGTTATGTGGATTTACAATGAAAAAGTTTCTACTAGGGGTAATCACCCTGAAAAAGGATGGTTGACTAACAACTATATCATCATTCATTGCAAGATGAGTGGGCGTAAGAGTACACACCTAGATAGACACTATTGAGGGAAATGATTTAGTTATACACATAGCATTTACAAACTATTATGAAGGGTTTAAATGGATGTTCATGATTTAATATATATGTAGTTTGGTTATACAACCCAATTGGAAAATTACAGTGGATACTGAGGTTAAAATGAATGAGATTTAAGCAGATCCAATTATATCATAGTTGAACTGAAAGTATCATAGTATGAAATAAAGCTGTATTTTGAGAAGAAATATTATTATTCATTTTTAATATTCATGTGATCGTTTAATCTTATTTCATTTTATAATACCATAATCATTTTTTTATTTGGTTGAAAATAGGATCATGAAAATGCTGCAAAACTTTTGTCTTTAGAAACACTTATAACCAACTGAGAAAGAATAATTTGTAAAAATTATTGAGAAAAATGAAAATTTCAATACATTCCTATTTATAGTAAATGATGTGTCTTCTAGTGTCTAAAATTATGTGGTTGATGTCTTAATATAAAATATATCTATAGTTTCTTATGGATCCCATGGGTTCTTTAATTTCTGAATGATAATTAATATTATGTGGTCACAATTTATTTAGAGGGGATGTAAAACCCTAACATTTTAATATACATTTTACTTTAAGTGAATAAAATTTTGAATAGATTACTTCATACTCAATAGAAAACTACGATGAAATGAGTTACATTATATTGATATCAAACATTAAAGCACTAAATAAATACTAAAACATAGTGAAGACGCAATAATGATCAATAACATGCACAATACAAGATGAATAAAAGTAGAACTATATAAAACACAACGAAAAAATAATCTTTATCCTCAGGTTCTACCATGATGGTAATTAACCCGCCCATAACTACAACAGAACTGAGTCACTAAAACAATTATAGGCAATGTGGTAAAGAATTGGATGTATAAGAAGAATGATCTTATGATATACATAGAATTAAAATATGACCATTGTAAATATGGTCATTAAAAATATGATCATTGAAATATGGCTGTTATAAACATTGTCATTATATATACATGTATCCAATAGGTATAATGAATGTATGTATTTTATAGTGGCACATTTCAATACTATAAATAATAAATAACGAAAGAAAAATATAATTGTAAATAATTTAATATAAAAATGTATTTATGTGGTATAAAATATTATCATCAAAAAATGATATGTTAAAATTCAATAAATTATTTTAATACCAATGTCTTTACAAAATTAAAAGAATGCAACATAAATAAGTTAATTTTATTGTATTCGAGTTAAGATCATCTAATATAAAATCTATAATTTTTAAATAAATATTTTTAAAGTGATATGTATTTTACATTATACAATAAAATAATAAATTTAAAAATATGATAAAAATAAAAAATTAATATTTAACACTAATATAATAAAACTAATTTACATGAAAATTGATCTGAAATAAGATTGTGAATTTTTAATTTTTAATTTTTTTAATTTTTTCATTGTACTGTGTATTTTCAACTTAAAGATAAATTTATAAATTTTAGAATTTCAATTTGATTAAATAAACTTCATTTTTTAAATCATCCTGTCAAAATTATCTTATGGTGATTTTTTATTTTTTTCAAAATTAATGTTTTATTAGAAAATAGATAAAAATACAGTTTTGATTAACACCATAGTATTTTTTTAACATTATCCTGATATAACAATTATTTAAAAAATTTATAAAAATATTTATACAGAAATGGTTTTTTAAGTATTAAACTAACGTATTTAAAAATACTATAATAAATTTATAAAACTCATGTTTATCATTTTGAAACTTAAGTATTTTTTTATTCTAATAAAAATAGGTTTTTTCCTTTTTTATAAATTTTGATATCACATGGAAGAAGTCTATTTTGGAAAACATTTAAATACAAAAAATATTATTCTATTCATTATAAACTAATTAGTCTAATTAAAATCAATTAAAATGAAAATTTATTTCCTAAAAATAAAGTTTATTCATAAAAATATCATGTTTCTAAAAATAGGTTATTACATGTTATATGCGCTATTGTGAAAATTATTTTTTCTTACACGTATATATTTTAATTGAAAAAATTGATTTATTATTTCACATTAATAGGTATTATTTTATAAATAAGTTCCATTTTATTTATAGGTATTAAAAATAAAATACCTAGGTTGAAATTAATTACTACAGTAAAAATAGTAAAAGTGAAAATTCTAAGAGTAAAATATGTAAAAACGTGTGTAAAAATTAATAGTTGAGGGTTGATCAACCTTACCTCATCCCTAAATCCATTATTTTCTAATTGAGATACTATTTTCAAATTAATGATGTGCATAATATTTATTAAAATAAAGTATTTAAAAAAATTCCATTACATTCTATGATAAAAGGATCTCACCTCCACTCTATTTATTTAATCATTATATAGTATTATATTGACCAAAAATAAGTATTATTTACGAAAGGGATATGTATTGTTCTTAACTGAGATCTCTTAATTCATTTCTTATTATAACGATTAAAATATCTTCAATAAACTAATTAATTAAAAAATAAGTATTATTTACCAAATTAAATTTTATTATACTAATGTAACATTTATTTTCATCCATCACACAAAACCTTTCAAATAATTAATATATCATCATGTGTAAGTGTGGGATACCACCTCTATGAATGACATCCTTGATTTTTCATCACTGATTTACATGAATACTTATTAAATTATATTTATGTAATAAATATGATATTGTCAAATTATTAATATTTTTTAATTATAAACTACTCCATACCTCCCATTTGATATAAGTAAAATGAATGTGTCACTCTTGTGTATGTAAAAACAACAGCCTCTATGAAATGGACATTTTCCATTTTTCTGTAGTCTTCTCATATGTATCGAGGTATTTTTAAATATGATTAAACTTTATAATAACATATAATTATTATAATTATTATTTTTAATTAATGATATTATTAAAAAATAATCACTTTCTTAACCATACTCACTCATTAATCATAACATGTACTTTTTCAGTTGTTTTGACCACCTACATGAAGAATGCTATAAATTTAAATAATGGATAAATAATGAAACCTATTTACTAGTGATATTGGATAATAAAAAGTATATAATGATTTTATTTTGGTTTATAATATTATTGGAAATATCTATCATGTAATTTAGATACCTCCCCATGATTGTTGAAATTACTAAAAAACTCCTCACCAACATCGTTATCATGAATTGTAACAAAAATACATATCAAATGAAATTAAATAATTATAATTAATTATAATAAATATATTTTTATCACATATATTTATATTGTAATGATGAACATTGAATCTATAAGCCATAATCAGCACTTTCATTATGAAACTAGTAATAAACAAACAATCGAATCTAATAAAATCTTATAATAAAAATTTAATAATAAATAACAAATATATTTAAAGTAAATTATTACAAATTAAGTTTATAAGTGGTTATAAGTATGAATAAGGTTATTGTATAGGTGATTTATATTCTTATATTTTTATGCAATTGGTTATATCATGTTCAGTTGGGTAGGATTAAAGGAAACATTTTTTTGTTAAATTAATTGTCATTCATTGAGTTATTATTATTCTTCTTGAACGTTATTCTTATATATTGGATTCTTTATACCCTTTGATTTTTGAATTGTGAATTAAATATTTATTTTAACCATCAAAATGATTATAATAAATTATGATTTGTTTGATGATTTATATTCCCTAGATATAATGACTAGGTTCGAGCAAGATGTCTAGTGTAGGCAGATGGTTTGATGCTCCCTTCATAGAATTGAAATGATTGGATGTGGGTAACGTATATAAATTTTTTAGCATATTATAGCCTTCATAAAGAGTGAAAAGTTACTCTATTTCAGACATGGTTTGTGGTACTATATTGATCACTACTTCTATGACAAGGGGTTAGCCCCCCAGTTAACTGATCTGGCAGTGAATACCCATATGAGATTAGGTTTATGTCCTCCATCCATGGATTTGATACTCTATTGAATGATTTTTTCCATTATGAGGAAAATTTCTTCTATTAGGGTCAATATTCCCTAAGATGGCATGGTGCCTCTGTATGGTGTTGGACCCCCACTACAAATTCGGGGAGAAGCATGGTTTTTCAGAAGATGGGTAGTTTAGATGTTTTTGGTCTTATCATATTATATTTATATAGAGTTACATGTGATATGAAATTTATAGAGTTTGGATATCAAAATTTGAAATTTCTTATATATCGGGTTCCACTTTCTATAAACTGTTTAGAGGGTGTATTTACATTTTTCCATTGTTTTTTAGTTGACTTTTCCTTTAATTTACTCTTTTATTTGTGGGTAATCCTACAAGATATTTTTATACTCAGGCTTTGATGATAATTCCATCCAAAAAATGACTTCCAATGAGAAGGAAATAAAACATAATGTCAATCAGGGGAAACATAGAGTTGGAGGACCTATAAATTATAGTAAAATAAAGGAGAAGACTAATGTTTATGCCTATGTCATGATTTGGTGTGAAGAATAGTTTCTATTTCTAGTTTCTTATATCTATATTTACTTTTGGATATTGGTCTCTAATAATTTCCATTATTTATATAGTTTTCATTTTTTATAAAATTTCTTATGTTTATGAACTGTTTCATTCACTTTATTTAATTACTAGGTTATTATATATATGGTTTTTGGCTATGTTTGGGATTTAAATCTGTATATTATGTTGTAGGTTTATTAGACTAAAGAGTGTAATTTGTTTTCTACACCTTTTTTTGAAAATCAATAACCCTTGTATTATTAGATATGGGATTGGTGTAGAACACTCAGGATTACTACCTATGTATGTGAGGCTCAGGGGGTAATGTTGTATCATAGTAGTATTAGAGTGAGGTTTCAATTCATAGGATTATATTTTAGAGTTGTAAGTGTTTTGAGGATTTTTTGGTAAATTTAGGGAAATTGTGTCAAGGGGTCTTGAATTCAATTTTTAGACTAGGTAACCTAATATTTTCTGTTGTGATTGACATATCCATACTATGGGAAGTAAATAATCTATTAACCTACTGAAAACAATGATGCATAGTTTTTAGGGTATTTACAAGATTGTGCATGGATCATTTATTATTCAATTGTGAATTTCCATTTCCTTCTTAAGTTAACCTTCCCATGTATTATTTAATAATTATGGGTACATATTGTTGGATATAGTGTAGAATCTCATTTATATCAAACAATGATTCTATGGTTGGAACATGATAAGCCACTAACAATGCCATTGGATCCTTCCACAAATTAATATTTCTCAAATAATCAATTTAAAGAAACAACCAAAATTATCATTACTAGGTGAGAAGAGGGTTATCCCTCCACCTATTTCATAGAGATAAGATATTTTATGCACTATAATGGCTGAAGAGCATCTATAATTTGAGTAATGGATGGTACTAATTGAGCATTATAAGATATCCCATAAGATAAAAATATTGTTTTTGTTTTGGAATCATATTTAACTTTGGTTCCAATACAATTATTATCCATAGGATGTAGAATAGTAGAGGGAGGTAGTGAACCGAGTGTTCTTCTTGGTTCAAATGATCACTAATAATAAAATGGTTGTGGAATTGAGTCATCTTCATGATTTAGTGGTTGACTTATGGGTATTAACTATAAATTAATATGATTATAATACCTTACCATTATTGGAGTTTGAGTGCCTGTAAAAGGGGGAGTACAACCCTTAAAATATATAAATGGTTCAAGTTCATGATTTTTTTGATATTTATGAAGGAATCATGATAATATTTTAATATGCATCAAGGTTCATACACCACATAAGCTACTCCCTAGACATGTTTCATGATGGTATTCTATGAGTTTGAAAGTTCAATAGTGGTCTTTGTAGATAGATGCAAATGGGGATTTCCTTTATATATCCAAAGTTATTCCATAGTAATAGTGAGAGAATTGGTGATTGATATATTTATAAGAATTTCATATCCACTGATCGAGTTAGGTCATAGTTTACTTGGGTTAGAGTATTTAACTATATCTAGTTGTTGATGGATATTTGTATCTCATCATTGGAGGCAAACACATGCATGATCACTGTCTCATGGATCATAAATGGGAGAGACATCCAAAAAATTAAAGAAATATATACACTTTCTTTTCTATGAATACAGAAGTAAAAGCCTCATATAAGGTGACCCAACCATATTATACAGACATATTAAATAATTATACATGAATATTACATATATATTTCAATAAATCGCACCATATAACCAATAGATTTAGTGAATTTTGTGATTTTGTACATAACCAACTAATTTAAAAAAATCTTCAATATCTCCCACAAATAATCTTATCAAATTATACCCTACAAGAAATATAATACATAATATACTTATTTATAGACTAAGGAATATATTTATTATAAATGGAAGGCTTATATCTTATGTAAGTAAATACATGAGATATAACAGTCCAATATTATAAGTAAGAATAATGTGATCGTGTGGTTATGATAATATATTGAAGTTGAATGATAATAACCGAAGAGAATCATACCTATTATAACATAGATTTTAATTAATGTTTTATTGAATATGGATTTTATCATAAGATTATACATGAGTCATAGGAGTGTAGAAACATGTCTCAATAATCATTATCCATGAAAACATAATGTAGAAATAATGCATAACATAGATTTTTTTTTTCATTTCAATGAGACATATACATAAGCATATAAAATCATATCTTATGTTAATTTTCACTTAAAAACCCTTATTAGATAGATTATATAGTCCCATAATTTATTTTTTTTACTCCCCAATCCATTAATTATTATTTCAATATATATAAGGTTTTACCTTCTGCATTGAAGAAATGTATAATTCCAACTTCTCCTATAACATAAAAAACAATAAAAAGTAATATAATTAATTAGGATCACTCCTCATTCAACTACATATCATCTCATGTGATATAAATATCCATGTAATTCATTGTAGGGATACATAATTCTAATACCACCCAATCACATAAAAAATACATAAATATGTTTACAATATGATCTAGAAAACATGTATAATTACAAAGTATATTAAATAACATGTGAGAAGGAAATGGATCTCATGAAAATATCAATAATACATGGTTATAAACCATCAATAGATAAAGTTTAGTAGTATAACTAGTTAATATACCTAGTTAAGAATAATAATTATATTGTGATATTTACAAAGGCAGGTTTTTAAGGACTTTAAGAATTACATTAAGAAATAACAACAAATTCCATTTTCATTTTTGATGATTTTATTTTAAAAGATTAAAATTTATAAAAAATTATTAAAAAAATTATTTTAGAATACCATGAAAACATGTCTAGTAAGAATCGAAGAGGGTGAAGTTATATTAAGATTATAAAGGTGTTTTATATATTGTCAACTTTGTTTGGAATAATGTTTTGGGTTTGATATGTAAAATTTTTTAAGTATAGAGATTTGAGTCTGGATTATTTTTCAAGTTGACTAGATGATAATAGTTAGGTGAATAGATTTTCTACTTTGATAACTAATGAAATCTTATGTGGATGTAAAAATATGATAATAAAGGAGTTCATATGTTTGGATTAATAAAATATCATGAAGGATTATAATGTTTTTTTTACATGAGGGATGTTAAGAAGTCCATAAAAGTGATGCATTTGTCACTATTAAAAGTTATAAATATAACTCTTGTAAAATATGAAGAAAATTATTCAAGATAAGTTTATCTTTAGATTTGATGTATAAGAATTGAGTTTATTAAAAGTGGATGATATAAGGAAGAGTTTGAATGTAGTTTCGGTGTAATGAATTATGAAATTTTGAAATAATACATTCATGATAGGGATATTCAATGAAATGGAGGTTTTATAAGTTTAAGTTGAGTTTAAGAAGTGGAAGAACCAGAATAAGTGCCGAGTGAAGTCTTCATATGTAAGTTCACCAAGAAGATGTTTAATGACGTCTCATGGAAATAATTATGTCACAACCTTTTAATAATATTCTATGGGAGATAATAAAATTACATGAATGAAATTTTATTATTTAATCCAAGGTTTTCATAAGTATTGAAAATTTTTGACATTGAATGTTTTGGGAGTTTTGATAAAGTGATTACCCCATATACTTATAAGATATTGAGTTCGTTTTACTAATGAAATTTAGTTATTGAGGATTATAAATTAATACATGTACTACATATACATATCAATGTAAATATAACTATATTAATGGAAGGACTTTATTCAATGAAATGTTACTAATAACATTGATAATTTTGATTCAAGAAGATCATTGAGATCCTAACCCACATTCATCAAAAGTTGCATTGGGTTAAATAATGAAATAACTGAGTTAAGAAGGAAATATTTTATAGATATATAAGATACATGTTTCATACATCTAAGTTATAGAGATTATAGTTTCTAAGAAGAACTTATTTTTATATGTATAAGGCTAAGAAGAAATTCCTTATTGTGATAATGGGGGGAAGCATATTATTAGGATACATTTATGTGGATTGTACTTTTGGGTAATGTTTGATCCCTTCATAAACAACTTTAATTAATAATTGATTACATTTAAACATTTATTATTTCTTCATCCTGATCATAGAAAGGACTAGGTTCCATCATTGGTCCCAAACCTTATAAAAACTCATGTGCATTGGTTTCTTTTTTTCTTTTCTGCATACATGTGAGAATTATTTTTTTACATGAGTGGATTAAGAACTTATAAATTCATATATATATATATATATCAACTTTAAGATAAAGGAATTTTTAAATATAAACCATTCATTCAACCCCATTCTAAGTGGTTCCACCTTTATTTGGTATCATAAGTGGAATCATAGTGGGTTCTTAGGTTGGATCCATTTAGTTGAAACAAAGAACATAAATTCATTAAACAACAATGGTATCCATACATATTGTTTAAAAACCATTCACAGATGAAATATTATATTTATTCTTTATCCCTTATATATTTTATTGGATGTGTTCGATTATGCTAAAATAGTTTTTATAACCTGTGAAAAAGATGCACCTATGGATTTTGTGAAAATTCAAACTTGGATGTTGATGGTAATTCCAAAAATGAAATTTTATGGTATTTTTTAGAAAAATATTAATCTAAATTTATATATCTACAATAGTCCAAAGAAACATGGGATAATATTCAAATAATCCTTGAAGTTAATTTCAAATTATTGGAAGAAGAACTTTAAATGTGAATAAATCTATTTGTGGGCCTTTATATGGATAATAAAGAAACCGTAGATAATTATTTAAAAAGATTAAATGAAATCATCAGTAATATCAGATTATTTGATGACACTTTTGGAGATTTTATTATTATAAAAATTCAAAGATAAATTTTCTAGATAAATTCTATTGAAAAGTATAAACCGTAGAAGATATATATGATTTATCAATAGATTAACTTCAAAACATCCTAGAGAAACATGAAATGAGTAATGATCCAACATTTAAGAAACAATTTATAGAAGAATTGAATTTAGATCAATAGATAAACTCAAAATCTATTCACCAAATGACTCTAATTTCTATGATTCAAAATATGAAGATTATATAGATATGAGTACAGTAGAATAAAGTCTCTTATCTCTCTAATTTTCATGAAATGTAAAGGGAAATATAACGGAAATATTTCATTTAAATTGTTCCATTGTGGTATGACTAGGAATTATTCCATCAATTTCCCCGAGAAGAGGATACTGAAGATGAAGAATATGATAATGATGGAATAGATTATGAGAATAACTATAATAAAATAAAAAATGGAATAAATTGTACTGAAGTAAAATGTAAGTTTACCTAGAAAATAATAATATTTTGATAATAATAGAAAAAAATAGGACTCATCATTTGTCATATCGTCTATTGAATAAAAATCCTAATAATTTAAATAACATTGTTGATCAAGTAAAAAATGTGGTAACATTAAGTGATAAAGAAGAATGAGGTGATGTAAATTACATGGAACACATGTTGAAATTCGAAAATTAAGCTTGTCTTGAGAAAAAAATTAAACTATAGTGGTGTTTTTTTCATATTGAAACGATAGTAGAAGATGATTGAAATTTAGTTGAACTTTATAGAAAATAAGAATTTGTACATTGTTTATATAAATAACCCCATGTCGAATGTGTATGGGTAGGAAAAAAATTTAATGGATAAAGTTGAGAAGATAGATACATTGAAAATGAACTGGGATAGAAAAAAATTAAATATATTGATGTTGAAAAATGTTTGATGAAGTTAAATTATGATTTAGACAATGAAATAGAAGGTAAAGATGAATCATCTCAATCTATTGAAAAACATGATTTGAATGACTATCCCTCCAAAATATAATAATAAATCAATTTCTACTAATAATTTTGGTTTCAAAACTAAATGGAATAAAGTGTGGATTGAGAAGAAAATTTTAATATATTTTACTAAACAAATGGATGTTAGACACATATTCTAAAAGAAATTCCCTTTAATGAAAAAGAAAATGATAGTTGTATCTCTTAGTGAACCACTGTGAAAAAAAATGTCCAAAATTTCTATCAATTAGGATGATGGAGGATTGAAAGATATTCCTAGTATTTTATAAACTATGAGTATAAAGAATGTAATTTTTTTAACAGCATACCTCTTCTAAAAAAAAGGAATGGGTTTGGGTAGAGAAACTAGATAAGAGAATAAAACTAAAATTGAAAGATAGGAGGAAATATCTCATGGGAATAGGAATAAAAAGTTATGATCTATTCAATAAAAATTATTTTGGATATAATGTAATAAACCAACATATGTTTTTATTAGATATTTCATTCAATGAGATATTACATTTAAAATCTTCTTCAACTAATTCCATACATCATAAGATAAAAGAAAAATGAGGGCGAAAAGTAGAATAAAAAATTTCTTAATATTCTTAAAGTAACCCGGGAAGGGATGTCATGGATTCTTGATAGTGGAAACTCATTACATATTATAGGTAAAATTAAGGTCTTTAAAAATGTAAAAGATCATAATAGATGATCTTTCAAATTTAAAAATAATTAATCTCTAAAAAATGAAGAGACACAACTTTCATAGATTACCAAAAGTTTAATTCTAGGGATGTTGTATTCTATGATTGATATAAACATAACATACTAATTTTATATCAACTATGTGATGATGGAAAAATAATTTATTCAGAATAAAACGTTGTATTAATTTATGTTTAAAGAAGACAAAAACTATTTCTGAATGGGTAAGAACAAAATTAAATATGTTATAGATTCATGAAAAAGTAACTGATGTTGCCTAAGTGATAATGATGAAAATTAGGTATGGAATCAATCAATTAGTCATTATAGACAACAAAACATGAGAAAAACATCAAAGGAAGAAGCTATGAAAAATTTACCTCTATAGAAATGCTAAATAACCATCATTTTTAGGCTTGATGAAAAGGGAGTATAATTGGATGAAGAAATAATTGGCTAAAAATTTAGACCATCAGTCCTCTTAAACTTATAAATTGTGATGTAGGTATACCGGTGAGTTATTAATACAAAAAGGGTGATTTTTACATGATCCCATTTATTGATGGATTCCCGTGATAACTAGTTTTAAATTAATGAAATGTAAATCTTATGGAATGAAAATGATTATGTTTCATATAAGGGAAGAAGAAGTGAAACTAGATTCATGTATCTAGAAGACAAAAATAGAATATGGAACAAATTTTACATGTAACTCTTTTTAATTATATCTATCAAAGAAGGAAATGAAACCCCATTATTGTTCTCTTGACATCCCTCGGAAAAATAGGGTTTAGAATGGTAAAATATGAGTTTGGTTGAAATAGGGAGTACTATGATTTTAGATCATAAAATCTATAAATTCATCTGAGGTGAATTTATAAGTATTAAGTTACATGTTTAGAATATATGTTTACTAACACTGGAATTATGATTCCCACATATGATACAAGGTATTAGAAGAAACAAATGTTGTATCATTTAATTTTGTTTGTATGTCCTTTCCAATTGAGGATACAAATCATAATATATAAAAATATGATAAAAAACCAAATTTCGAATTTTCATAGGTTATAAAAACTATTTAAGAAGATATAGGTTTGGGAAAAATTGATTACACAAATTAGTTGAATCATGTAATGTTAATGTTATTAAAAATAAGATTAATCCAAAGGATTAGTAAACTGTGAATCTAATGAACAAACTAAATAATATGTTTACAGTGAATGACCAATGATATTCGGACCTGTTGATATTGAAATTATGGTTTGTAAACACAAGAAATCTCTATATGGGTTGAAGAATGACCCTCATTAATGGTACTCAAAACATTATAGTTTCTTGAATATTTTGATATTTTCTAATGGAAAAGTTTATAGCATCTTAAATGTGAAGGATGGATTTTTTGAAATACTGATCACCATTGTATTTGTTTCTAATGTAATTTTTTTTCTGATAATTATATTCAATTTAATGAGTTATTTAATCAAATAAAATAGTAATTTTAAATTTTAATGCATAGGATTATGAATTTTTCTCAGTCCAATTATTGTATAAAATAGAAGTTATATCATTCTTTCACATGAAAAATATTCCAAGGAGTGATCAAGGAATCTTTTCATGGTGGATTTAGGGGAAGTTGTTACTCCTATCTCTATAAGAGTAAATATCAGAAAAGATAAATATTGTAAAGGTGTTCATGAAATATACTTCCTGAATTTAATTAAGATTTTAATCTATATAATTGTATCTCTATAGAATGTTGTGATTTTGGACACTTTGGTAGATGTGTATTATATTTATCCAAATGAATAAAAATTGATGGTTGCTAAAATAATTTTGAGGTATGTTAAAGGAGCATAATACATTGGATTGATAAATTTAATAATTAATTAGTTGAACCTATTTAGATTCAAAAATGCAGATTCAGATGGTAAAAAAAATTTAATATATAGAGAAAATTATTTTTGGGAAAACATTATTTTTAATAAAAAAATTAATGTATAAAAACTTATATAATAGTTCCTTGGAGGAGTATAAAAACTATGAAAATCTGAATCCAAATCAGTAGGGAATAAGTCAGCGAGATTTGAACTTTAGACCTTTCTGATACCATGTAGATCCACTACCACTAAGATAGACCCTTAGGGGAAATGAAAAAAACATAGTAACTTTTAGTACTATGAAATCAAAATATGTAAATCCCCCATTTATGCACTCATATTTTCTATATGAAAGTTTAATTTTATTTTAATAAATTTAATGTTGATAATTTGTTGAAAATTTTCTATGTTAATTTAGTTCAAATTGATATTTAAAAAACTAGTACAAAACTCTAGATTTGAACATATAGACATCATTTTTAATTTCATCAAGGAGGAAGTTGATTCTAGAAAATTAATTTTGTATTATATTTGAAAATAGGACTAAATTGATGATATTTTCACTAATGAAATTCTTTATAAGCACTTTGAATAATTGAGGATAAAACATAATGTTTAAACTTCTGATCACACTTAAAAAAAGTTATGGGAAGTCCCAGAACTATGCATTGTATTATGTTATCAAATGGGGGAGTGGTGTAACTATTTTTCAAAAGGAGGCATAAAACTTTTCTATCATTTGATAATATAAAGCTATGATATTTATAAATAAGTTAGAGGAAAATTAAGGTGGATTTATTTAGGGGGTATACCTCAAGATCACATGGAAAATATTTCTTGTTATCGAGAGATGAAATTCTGTTGAAAACATTTTTTATCATATAGTGTAGTATAATTAATTCACTCTTTGATAGAGTTTGTGATTTTTTGGAATGTAAAAAACTTTTCAGTGATGAAAATAGTTATTTTTTCAATAAATCCAAAGGGGGATATTGATGTTCCATAAATACTATGAAGGTGTTTTATTTTTCATTAACTATGTTTAAAATAATGTTTTTGAGTTGATCTATAAGAGATTATAATTCTATATATATGAGTCTAGATAGTTTTGTAAGTTCAAAAAATGCTAGGAGTTAATTTTAACTAATCATATAAGTTAATAACATGTGAAATGATGTGAAATAGTCATAATATGATCACAAAAATGGTCATAAATCTAGATTATCATTAGATCATGAAGACTTAGCATGGATGAATTCTACTAGAGGGATCTATGAAATCTAACCCAGTTGATGCACGTGAAACTCTTAAAAGACACAAATATGACTCCCTAGGAAGACCAAAAATTATTCAAGATAATTTCATCATAATATCATACGATCAGGATTTTATCAGATAAGAATTGTTTTCTATAATAAAAAGTTAAAAAATAATGTAAGTGAAATATATTTAGACCATAGAAAGTCTAAATTAATTATAGAGATGTTGAATGTATTCAAGGATGAAAAAGTTTTTATAGAGATTAAGTAGAGGTATAACTAAAAGAAACAAAAAAGTAAAGTCTTAATAAGTAATTTTTCTGGAATATACTATATGAATTCACATACAAGTTTTGATTTAACAACCTTTTGATGATACTACTCTATAAGTTCAATGTCTATGAATGAAATTTTATGATTCAAGAAACTTTTTTTGACATATTGAAGACTATTGATACCATCTGTTATGGGAGTTTTTTTTAGTAAAAACCTTTTATCCTCAATAGATATTGTTGGATGTTGATTGAATAATTTAGAGAGTGTGAATTACAAAATAAATAACCCACTCCATGAACTTAACAATGTAATCCCTGCTATAAAAAAATTGAGTATTTATTTTGATAAAATTTTACTAATAACATTGATCATTTTGAGTGAAAAAGGTCATTGATATCCTAAAATAAATTCAACAAAAGGTAAACTAGTTCATATAAGTAGATTAATTAGTTAAGAATTCTAAAATATATAGGACTCGAAGTGTATGTTTTAGATGGCTAATCTGTAAATATTGGAGTTTGTGAGAGGTTATTGTTTTTCAATTATGATGTTTTCTAGGAAATTATATATTTGGATATTAGTGGGAACTATTATGATTATATTTTTAAGAGACATATGTATGGGATGAACTTTTGGGAAAAGGATTATCCTATCCCAATAAATTTTATTAGGTAATTAATTTAGTGGAAAATATATGACTCAAAAATCACAAGAACAAAAATTAATAGGTTCATTAATTTAGATCAAACCTTGTAAAAATATTTGTTCATTAGTTTTTTGTTTACTTTACTGCATATTTTTATAATGAGTTTTATTACACATATATATCTATGAATTAATAAGTTATAGAGATTAAATTAATATAAAAATTATGTATTAATGAACCATTGATTCAACCCCTACTTCTCAGTGGTTTCCCCATTTTTGGGTATTATAGGGAGAACTAATTAAAACGGCAGTTAAAAGTAAGAACACAAAAATAATTTAAAATAATGTCTATTTTCACACTTTTGAAAAGAGATTCAAAGTCAAAAGAATATAAACTACTAAAAATGTTTAAAAAGATATGTTTAAAACCATTTCTATGAAAATAAATGATAATAGAAAATTATCTTAAGAAATCATATAAGTATAGATAATAAAATTTATAAATCAAATTGAACAATATGAATATAGAGGATAAAGGTTACTAACCAAAGTGATAAGATACGGTTAGTTCCACTTACAGGGACCCTTTCAGAAGTTTTTTGTCCCAAAGAGAGGTGAGATTATAACAATACATATAAAACCCAATAAAAAATAGGATATGAAAATATATGGGATCTTATAGATAAATAACATACAATTTAACTTGATGTAAATTTAGTCCTAAACAATCTTGATTTAAAAATGATATTGGTAGAGAAATAATTATGATTTTGGTAATATTTAAATCAAAATCCATTAAAACAAATAACATGAAATGGATCCATAAATACCTTTAATTTCTCTACAAATTTGACAAAATAAATTCATGAGGTATTACATATGACACAGAAATAAATAAGGTGGTTAATTTAAAACACATATTAGTTAATGAAAAATTTAGATGATAAACCCTTACATTTACTCCTTACATTTAACATAAATATTTAACATACTCTATAATAAAGGTAACCATATTAAAAACATATTTATTAATCTTATTCATATCAATAACCATTTTAAATCCTGAATTATAATCAATTATTACCCATATATTAGTTTTATATTGTTTATTTTCATCATCATATGTTATCAATTTGGATTGTTTTGTGTGTTTTCTTTAATGGAGATGTAATTAATTTATTTGATAAATAGTTAATTGTAAAAAAAACTAATGGTAGTGGAAATATATTTTAGTGGTATTTATAGTCCCATGTTTATTGACAAAAGATATGGGTCTGGTTTGTTGGAATGGTATCCATGAAGAGCATGTTTTATGTAATTTATCATTATAAACAAGTTACTTTATATTGATAATTCATTTTTTATCTCACAGATCTAGATACATATTCATACCAGAAATAAACCCATAATATAATAAATTATAGTTATTTATTTTTTTATGAGTATTCATGATGAAAATGAAGATGGGGGTATAACATCATTCGTATAGGTGGTTGAATTGAACAAAACAAGAACAAGAAATACTACTGAATGTGTAAGAGTATAGAGTTATATAATTTTAGTACCATTTTTATAGAGGAATAATAATAATTGTGGAATATAATTAGAGTATATAATAAAATTTACAAAGATTTTGGATGAAAAGGTAACTTAGGAATACGGTGAATAATTAAGTACATTTATAAATACTTTTATTCTTAACACAGGTTCCTCCAGAATGAGGGATTTCGTATGCCTTATTCGAACCAAAAGAAACAAATAATATAAAAAATAGTAGGAGTGAAAGAAATGGTGTGGATTTGAGAGTGACTAGTTGGAGAATAGTGATTTTGTAGGGGCCCTTTTATAAGTGAGTTTTGATTGTCATTTTTGAAATACCCATTCCTTAATGTATAAGGTTATCATTTTGAATAGAATATTGATCCAAAGTTGGGAAATAATGGATTTAGGTTGATAATAACCTTATATAAAGAATATATATATATATATAATTTTATTGATATTATAGGCCTTTAACCTTTAATTAATACCTATTAACATGATTTTCCATTATTGTGGTAACTAGTAGAGGGTAGAAAAATTTTCCAAACTGAGGTAAACTAAAAATTAATAATCATTTTTTGTTAGGTTATGGTGTGGATTAAATAAATGGTTTTGGATTTTTTAGGACCTAGTGATTCTTCCCCTCCACTCCCTCCCCTTTCTACCCCATGCATTCATACCCTCCCCAATGATTCCCCAATATCCCCAATGATTCCCTAATCCCAATCCCATTTCCCACCACAATTGCTTAATCTCACTGACACCCTAACCTAACACCCTCACTCATTCAATCCTCCCTATTCTCCATATTTTTTCCCAATGCCCTATTCCACCCACTCTAGTTCAATTTCTTAACAAATACTTCACCCTACCACAAGAAGGCCAGTTCCCTCCTTTATCGAGTAACTACTCTATTTCAATTCCCAGAATGGCATCTACTCTCAAATAGTGAAATCCACAATCCACACTTCTGATTGTTGTGCACTATATTTTTAGGTTAGTAGACTCACATCCCCCTAATCGTATATCGATTAATTACTTCTTCTTTTTTTTGGTGTCTTATCTTATGGTGTATCTTATTTTACCATTTCATAATATTTTTAATAACCAATATAGTGCAATGAAATTTTATTTTGGTACAATTTTGTAATTTATTTTATTATATTGAAATGGTTGAAATGTGTTATTATATTTTTGAGTTTTTTTTCATGATGAAAATAATGTCTTGGATTTTGATATTATTACTATGTTTTCAATATTATAATTATGTACTTTTTAAATGATGATGTTTACACCTGATAATTCACAGTAGATCATCCATGACATTATTTTGGTTCTGATAGAAAATTTTTATAATTAATAAATCTAAGTAATGAAAATATCATCCCTTTTAGTAAATAATATAAAACCCATATTTAAACATTAAAAAGTAAGATAGAGTGGTCTGGGGTTTGTGATCATTTTACAAATAAAGAGTTACATGGTAAATTAAGGGATTTTTAAAATTATAATTCAAAATATTTTTCATTAAAAAATTGGAAAATAACTAGTACAATATATGATAATTTGGGTAGGTGTTTCCATTATAATCGTAAATATAGAGATTTAATGAAAAAAGTATATTCTTATAATTATTGAAAATAATGGGGTTAGAGAAAGTTTGATAGCTCTATTTGTTCAAAATTTATGCATTGGAAGGTTTCTAGTTTTTTTTGGGTGACCATCCATTGAATATTTTTCAGTATTTAGTGTTTCATTAATTTTTAGAAAAATATCAACCAAGATTTAGTCTTCCTTTATGTTGAAATTTCACCTGAGATAATTTGGATTTTTTAGGGAGGAGATGAGTAAATTGAAATGTAATATTTCATCTTATTCACATACGGTTTGTCTAACAATGAACACATAAACATAAAATTAAAATATGAACTACATGTTTCTAACATGTCACTATATTGTTGTGCGTTGGAATTTTTATAAAAGGATTATAAATATTTTTCATGTTACTGACCATATCAGGGATCACTAAGATTCTCACCACCACTATTGATGATTCCTCTTCAAGTCAGTTAAGCATTCAATGTTTGAAAAAAAGATTCCAAAACATGGAATACACTTGTTATGAAGGGATAATATATTCATATAACATGTTATTATCACATATTGAACTAAATTTTAAAATAGGTCATAAAAGATATATATGATTCTATATTTATAATTTGAGTGGTTGTTAGTTATGTGAGATTTTTCCATACAAGTATGTCTAGGTTTAAGGGTTATACTGTGGAAGATGGTATTGAAACAAGAAGTCTTATTTGACTAATAATTGAAACTATATAGAACTATATTTTTTTATGTTAGAGAATGATATTAAATTTAAAAAGGATTTTGATTATTTATATATCCATGATGAAAAAAAAATAACAACCAAAGGAATGAAAAAATTGATGGAGTTTATACAGAAGATGATTGTAAGTAAACACATAACATTTTTCCTTTTTATGTTTTTTTATGATTCTAAATTGAATATATATATAGGTCTAATTATGTTATTTGTAATATCATTGTTGATCAGATTTTGGGAGTTCGATGTGATATAATGAATATATGTAAATGTACTGAAAGTTATCATTCTATGATAGATTCCTAGTTGATGAAAATTCATGTCAAATATTCTTCTAAACCCAATAATTTGAATGTTTTATTATTTAATAATTGTTCCTTAGATCCCCATCAGAAATTACATTTTTTTCAATTGGTGGTTGATAAATATTATGACTATGAGACTAGGAACTTGTTGAATTGGAAAAATTTTATATGAACTTTATGATTTTTCTAGTCATAATTATTTTTTAGTGGGCCTAACAAGAAGTATAAACAAATTAATGATGATTCAAAAAAGAAATTTAAAGAAGTAAATTATATTTCATGCATGGTAACTTTTTCACAACAAGTTGGAGAGGATTCCTTGATAGGTAGAACTGAATTGAAAAATATATATTAGGTAGGAGGTTTAATTTCTTATAGAAGGTGAGAAAATTAATATATTATAATTTTAATATAAAAACTATTCTAGGTATCCTATTTTTCATAGATAAGAAAATATGTTTTATTCATTCCAGTATTTGTTTTACTATTGGAGGGTGATTTTAGTACAAGAGGGTGGGAACTTGACCGTTTTAGAAACTCTTTGAATCTAATCATATCAGCCGCTCATTTGTTGAAATATGGGAGAAAAACACATACTATTTTGAAAATTTATGATGAGAGTTTTTATAAAACTTAAGAGATAGAGAGGGAAATTTTTTTAAAAAAATTATATTGATGAAAAATGTGTGTTTCAAGAATGTGTATATATATAATATATAGTAAATTATTTTTATTAACTATTATTTTTTAGTGGACATTATTTTTTTTCATTCTTGACTACTTTTAGAAGAATTTTTTCCTAATTCAACTACAACTACTTTGATAGATCCATAAATTGATGAAATTAATATTGATGATTGAGGTAATATAATTTTTGTTGTGTTTTGGTTTCAATTTTAATATGATTTATAATTTAATCAATGGAAGGGATCATGATTTACATGGCTGGTAAAGTATCCAACAATTCATTATTTAGTTAATACAATGTCAATTTAATTGAGTTTCATTTAAATTTTATTACATTTAATAATGTAGTAAATCAGTCATAATTATATTATAGACTTTTATTCAAATATAGAGTAATTATTATCATTAATTGAGTTTGATTTGTTATTTAAATTTGATTTTTTTCTTTTAATAATTATTATATGTATTATTTTCAACAGATCTCTTAAGTTTTTTAACTTAATGTATATTTTCATTTGAACATTGATTTAACATGATATTTGTTCACATAGAAAATTATTAATTATATGTTTATGAAAAAAATTCCATGTAATGAATTTAATTTTCATTATTCATGGAAAATATCTATAAATAACTTTTCCTATTTTTCATTATTATTTTTTCACGTACTAAATTTGTTTTTTATGTAATAAAATATTTGAATAATTTGTTTTGTGATCAATAATACTCAAAGTTATATTCTTTCTTAGTGATTTTTTTATTATTTATCTTGTTCATTTTGAGGGTTCATACAGTGTTTCATGTCTCAAAAAATATCTTGTATATATTTTTGTATGTAGTGGATTTGGAGGAAATTTGTTTGCACTTATTTGATGTTCTACACTTTCTCCATGTCTTGGCAGTGGTGCTGCATTACAGATTTTTGTAGGTAGTCACACTGCACTATTTTTGAGGTACTAGATATACACTATTTTGGATCGATTTTCATTATAATATAGATTTATGGAGGTATTGGTTCTTTAAAATTTTTGGGGTTAGTGGAACTACACTGTTTTGGAGCTACTGATGTTGTACTACACTATTATAGAGGTAGTGGATCTACATTTCAATGTACCATTTTCTGTTTGGAATCATGTTATTTTTTGTCTATGTTTTCTTTTTGGTCCTTTAGCTCAGTTATTTCATGTAATGTTTAATTAACTACTGATGATAGTGGTTAAATACCATTAAAATTAGTTCCAATCATTAAAAAATATCACATAAATATTAAAATACAAATATAGGTTAAGATAAAATCCAAACCAAATCAAACATCATGTTAATGGTTTGTTTTTAAATTTGAATAAAACCATTGTTAAATAGTTTGGTTTTATTAAATCTGAAAAAAAAATACCACAATTTATGGTTTATTTTTTATTTTAATCAAAACAAAAGTAATTTAATCTTCACCCACCCCTAACCATAACTCGATTTTTCCTCGATAACTTGTTTTTATGTTTAACATATGAAATTCATCTTCTTAAATAACTTAAAAATTATTACTAAAATTTAAAACTCAATTTAATCTATTTTTATTTCAAAATATTAAAAAAAATTGATTTTAAATGAAATAAAAAAATTATAAAATTTATTTTTTATAATGACTTTTTAAACATTAAGTGTTCTTAATGAAATTTTATATAAATTAATAATTAAATGATATGTACACATTTTTTTTAATTTTAAACAATGTATATGAATAATGATTTAAAATAGGATTAATTTAACTTGTTAATATAAAAATACAAAACACATAAAAACAATTATTTAGAAAATATCCCATTTTTTGCAATAAATTATTTTAAGCACATCAGTTTAAATTTTTTTTAATGATATTATAACGATTAAATTTTATTAATACATTGGAATTATAAACATTATATTAATTTCAAATTCAAAACATTCCCTAAAATAGTAGTAGTAATAATAAAAAAATATGTCATGACTAAAATATTTTAATTAAGTATTATCCTTTTATTTCATTCAAAAAAATATTTTTTATATTATTTTAAATTTTCAATAACAATAAAAAAAATTGATATACTTATCAGGTATATGAATACCCAGTGAACATATTTATAATAATCATATATACAAAGACCATATATTCAAAACCCATATATATAATTGGCATATATATTGGTCATTATTGTCACACCTTGTGATCATAAATTATTTGTATCCATTAACAACCTATTGTGTTCTTTAACATTCATTACATGAAACACCGAACCACAATAAATTGAGAAATCATATTTGAACATTAATATATATATATATATGTATGTATAATTTTTATATAAAAATAAAGCAACTGAATAATTAAATATGTGTAGAAATTAAAATAAATATCATTATTAGCATTAAGACATTGATAAAATTCAAGTTTTTTTCTAATTAACTAGTAATACAAATTATGATTTTGAATGAATCCTTTTTAAAAAAAATTATTTTTTATTTTAAGAAACTAAATATTTTATTGATAAAATTAAAAAAATTAAATGTATAATATATTAACACTGCATTTATTAGTAAATTATAGAAAATAAAAAAGAATTGTTAATATAGTTTATAAAATAATTATTTTCCAATGAAAACAGTTCTCATTAAATTTCTATGATTTTATTTATATGTTAAATTGAAAACATTAAGAATTTAAATTAGAAAAAATAAACATAAATTTTTTATTTTGAATTTAAAAATTATCTTAAGTGTAATTTTTTGGATATTTCGTAAATAGTATATTTTTTAAATTTAATTGTGTAAAAATACTGATATTTCAAAAATTATCACTTTTATGACATTATTATAATACAAGATTGAATAAATTTTTCAAAAATACTTTTATATATATAAAAATATATTTATAAAGTAAATTCATTAATTTAAAAATAATATGTTTAATCCATTAAACCCATGTATAGAGTTTTGGAAACATATATAATATATTTCTCTAAAAATTGTTTATAATCGCTTGTATTAAAAAATTAATTTTCATCATTTATAGAAATTAAATTTATAAAAATGGCTTTTATAATTTATATAAACAATATCATAATATTTTATGAGATAAATTTAATATTTAGGGATATAATTATGATTAATAAAATTAAATTTAATGACCCTAACAATGGTAAAAATATTATTTTCAAATAATTATTATATTAATACTGTCTAATTTTAATCTAGTAAATTAAATTAATTAATTTTAAATAATTAAAATAATATTATGTTTAAACACGTATATAATTATATTAATACACATTTAATTGGTAACCAATTCAAAATGAGATTACGAACACATAATGGTTAAAATACAATTTTTATTCAGAAAATTGTTTCTCTATATATAAAATCTTCTAATTTTATAGTTAAATTGGACCTATTTATATATTGAATTATATTAAATAGAAATTAAATATAGATTTATATCACTAAAATTTGGTAATATAGGTTATTTCATATATTTGTAAACATAAATTACACAGTTAAATACTTTTTAACCATGTAAAAAGCATAAATATGTAATATAAAAACACTAATGGTAAATAACTATAAAAATGTTTAAAACGTGTATGATTATTTTTGGTTGAGTCATGGTCGATGAAAGGACACCCAATTTTCCATTATTTATAACTTTGGGAGTCAATGACCCTTAAATACTATAATGATATCTTTGAAATGTAAAGTGTATTCACAAAAAGTTCTATTTTCTTCACTTATAAATTGGTCACATCCTCCCATTCCTGACAATCCCATTACAAAGAGTTCCTTTAAAAAAACTCTTCCAGTTTCTCATCCTATAATCCTATATTAATTTTATAATATTATGGTTTAAAATTATTTTTCATAATACCTTAATTTAAAAGGATAATTTCATGATAAAGTTCAAGGTTACAATGTGGGTATTACTTAATCATTGTCATTTTATTCTTATTATTTCAATTAAAATACAATCCTAACCATAATAATATATTAATATTCGTATAAATATCATTATAAAGTGATTTTATGTTAATATAAAAACTATTATATATTCATCTCTATCCACTTATTGAAATAAAAGAATGTTAATCATGTGGGGTGTGGAAAACCTTCTCCATGAAGTAACATATTTTTATTTTCATCTTGATTTTACTTATTTATCCAAATAAATTAATATATGATTCAAAAAAATAAAAAATAATAATTTATTTGTTTATTATTTTATTATAATTATATTATAAACTTCTTTTACCATAATCATCCATCAATATATAACATGTTCATGATTGTGGTTGGTTTAACCACCTATTTGAATAATTATATAAAATTATATCAAGGAAAATTGTTAGAACTTAAGTAATAATGTTATTATTAGTTAATAATAAAATTATTATTATTTTATGGTTCAATAAATTATATATTATATATTTAAATTTTTATTAAAATATCATATTCGGTATTTAAAATCACCGAAATAAGTCCATATAGATTCAATTTGCACATATACATAAGAAAAACTAAATAAAAACAAATAGAACATGAAAATGAATATTACATTTTAAATGAAATGTAAATAATAATTTTCTTAGTAATGTTTCTAATAATAATAATTTTATTTTTCTAAATGTTAATCTCTTTTGCATAACGCATGAGGAACAATGTAAGGGTTTGTGCTGACTCAATTTTCATCCATTGAGTTAAAAATTTTCTAAATAAAATCTATTGGGTTATCATTTTTTATTAAACAATTGTTTAATTTTTTTAATTTCAACCATATTTTACAAGGTTTTAGAATTCATCCATATAACCTCGTTATCAAATGATTATTACCTCAAAGATTATGTTACTTGTAATTGTTTGTTCTCTCAATTTTTAAATCCTTGAGACACACTTATTATTATAAACCATGATTTCATTAGAATTCTGTATCTACTAAACATTTAAATTTTTTATTATTATCCACTAATTATTCATTATTTTAAATGTTTCATTTTAAATCATTTCCTACAATTGATTTTGACATAAAATATAACGAGGTTGTAAGTATTTTATAAGTCTCAATTCTAATCCTTTGAGACATGATTCATTTTGTGAACCATGTTTTCCTTTTATATTTTATTTAATTCCCATGAATTTATTTTCGTCATATGTTTTCATATTTAATGGGATATACAAATCCAAAGCATATCCCCATATTCAAATGGCTATTGATTTAATTGTTTCCCTAGTAATAAAGATTTTTGTTAACTCAATGTTCATTAATTTAGATATAATGTCTCATTTGGATATTATTTTAGGTTCTCCCAAACAAATAATTTATTATATGGTATTTTATAATCATATTTACTTAAATAATGTTTTAATAAAAAATTACTGTGGGTTTCCAACAAATTTAATTTCAGTTTATTAAAAAGGTTCATTTCATAAACAAATGTTTTATCTTTAGCTCCAAATTTACCATAGAAAAAATTATGTTATTTTCAAGGATCCATTAATATATATTCTTTTTAAAATTAATTTTTTATTCAAAATAATTAAATTAAACTTTCAAAAGGTTACATTTGAATGTTAAATATATGATTTCATTATCCATTATTGTTAAAAATATTTCCATATAGCTCTACTAATTTTTCCCCATCATTTTCCAATTTATATTCTAATTGACTTTCACTCAATGCATATATGTTACAATATTTAATATCTAATAAATAAATATATATATTTGGGGATTGGAACTCATAGTATCAAACAATTTGATTCTTGATCTCTTCTTGTGTGATACTTTTGAATAATCATTTTTCAATGATGTTTTTCATCTATTCCAAAATTATTCTATGTTTAATTGGTTATATTGGGGATATGTTCTTTTACAATCATCCACCATTTTTATGATGCATTATGAAATTTTCTTTTCTACAATATTTATGATCCATCACTACCTTTTTATTTCCTGAATATCCACTATTAATAGGTATAAATTGTTTCCAATACCTTTGATTTGTAAAAAAACATTTTTTCTATTCTGTTTGTTGATGGGTGTTCAAAAAGATTACATATGTAGATTGATTATTGAAATTATTAACTTACACCTGCAACATTACACCATATGGATTTACCTTTAGGCATTATTAAAAATATGTTCATTCCATTTATTTATATGGAACTATTGAAAATATAAATATTTGTTATTATAATATAGATATTTACTAATCCACATTATTTATCTAGATGAGTTATAATAATGATATCAATTTTATTAAAATGTGTAAAATTATTGGTGGTCCTAATATTATTATTATAATGCATGGGATTTACAGAAAAATTAATTATTTATTTTATTCTCATTATCTCATAAAATGAATTCATTGGAAATAAACAAGTGGTCGGTGGGGCTCGACATTATAAAGAACCTTGATGAATTGGTAGGTATCATAAGACAAACATTTTTGGTTATTTGGTGTATACATTCTCTCTACAGAAATTTTTATTTAATATATTATTGATATCAAGATTGATTTTTTGGTAATGAACCTGATGGAAAGAATGGTTTCTTATATTCGACCTTGATAGTATGATCAATATGTCAGGAATTATGAATTCCATCACAAAAACGATTATTTTTGTCAACTATGTGATCTATTTATTTTCATTGCTACCCATGAATATATTATTTTCTATAATTTAATTTATTATAACATTATGATGATTACTTATTCCTTCCATAATTTTTATACAATGCTTTAGCCATTATTTCCTCAATTTTATGTTTTCCCTTATTAGGCTTTTGAGATCACCCCATCTTATGTTCCAATTTACAAAAGTTATGATGAAAAGTATTACACATTATATGTCTAAAAATATATATTGTGTGGAATATTTTTAGAAGATTTTGGAAACTTATTAAGGACTAAGTATTTTCTTTTATTTGAAAAATGTAATTTTGTTGGAAAATACATAGGCCTTTTTAGTTTATAATTTTTTTATTCTATAATTATTTAAACTTATAAGGTCTTGCGAATGTAAGGACTGATATATTTTCATTATGACATGTAAATATGGATCGTTATGTCCATGAATCTGTAGTTGGTATCAAATCCATTATGTAACGTATGTGTATTCCCAATGATTTCGACAGTGCGGTCCTATGGAACCAAAATTTATAATTCTAATATATTTTATTAGATACATTACTAAAATAATATATCATATTTGATACCTATTTACTGAAATTTATATTATATTCATAGTGTTTTATATGATTTGAAATATTGTAATCATGTTTATGATCATCATGGAAAACCATTAAGATAATGATTTTATGTTCATGTTGTTTTTATTTACCTATGGTTTTATTAACTTTGTAATTTTTTTAATAATGTTTCATATTATATTATCATAATGTAATAATTTTTATCATTAATTTTTATATTTTATCTCAATAAAATATATATTAGTTCATTTTTGTTTAATTTTTCATGTGAAACAACGAATAAATTATTGATAATTTATTTAAAGGGAAATTCAACTAAAACCATGGGGCATTACATTATATCCCCTTAAAAGATTTAGACCCCAAAATTATCATTACATTGATAAAAATAAGGGTAATTATTCCGGATTATATATCTGGGTTTCCATGTTTCTTTCTAAAAATTTTGATTCCTCTATAAGACTTTAACCTAGTGAGTGGTCTTATTTCACAGTACATTATCTCTTTGATCTTGGACCTATACTGATCTTTCATATAATATTGATTATGTTCCAATGATTATAAATTAGATTTTATTACATATGAAGTGTTAGGTATGAAATTTTTAAAATTTGGTATTTGAAACACATCAATCACTTGAAAATACCCAATATCATCCCATCATAGGTAAACACTACATCACTAGACTATTTCCCAATGCACATCCTATTATTTTATCATTATAATAGAAAAATATCATGTTTATATTTAAAAATAAAATTGATAAAAAAAATTAATTTTAATTTTTTAAAACTGATATCATATTTGACTTCATAATTTGGAATTTAGATTAGGGTAACGTTTTGAAATTTTTCAAAATAGTTCATTTTTTGGATGAATAGTAAAAAAAATTATTTTATAAATAATGTCATTTTTATAACATTATCACGATATTATAATTACATAAAAGAATATAAAACCATTTATAGAATTTATATTTATTTTATAATTTGTATAATTCATTAAAAAATATAATTTTGAACTTACAAACCTATGTTGGACATTTTTACATTCTAAGTAATATTTTCACTCAAATAAAAAAAGTTTTGGTGCATTACTTTTATTTAAGTAATTTCATGGTAACATAATATTTTGGTTTTTCTTGAAAGTAAAATAATTCTCTTATGTTTTAATCTAATCCAATTAATTACTTAATAATTAACATTATACTAAATTTTCATGTAAAATCATTTTATGATTTAAAACAGACATTTTCCTAAATATGAGTTACCATTTCAATTTTTGAACATATATTAAAATTATTTTTTATAATTTATAAAAATTGTATCCTAAAAATTCATTTGACATTTAGGATTAGAAATTTCAAATTTTGTAATGACATCAATTACATTGTTTTTTTTTCAGGATGAATATTAACCATGATAAAATTTTATTACTATAGTTAAGGTTTAAAGGGGTTAACGATAGGTTAGGATGATAGATAAGGTCTAAAATATCACAATGAATATCCTGAAACATTATTTTATTGTTTTTATTTAAATATTACCTTTCTTATCATCTATAATATGATAATTTGGAGCTATAATACTTGAGTAATAAATATTTTAATTAATAAATATTCTTGTATTTACATGTTTTCCAACTATCTCACTTATAAAATAGAACATAAACTCATCTCTTCTTAAAACAAATTGAGAACCATAGCACAACCAAAATATAACAAATATCATTTTCTGGACCTTTTGGTCTTTTCCTCAAAAATCGTTTAATCCTAGAGGTATTAAGATGTAATCCAAAATCAAATTTCCATAGAAGAGGTATATGTTCATACAGATCTTTTTCTATTTTATTTCTTCTAAAAAATTATCTAAGATATCAATAAAAATATTAAAATAATTAAATTAGTATATTGAATATATTTATATTTTTTATTTTAATTTTATAACCAGTTTCTATCTTCTTTCAATCCTATAGAAAACTAAAATATCACTCGTGTGTACGTAACGACTGTCGTTTTCACGTATCGATGTAATTCATTTTTCCTCACCACCTCACATAGATGGTTATAAAGATAAATTTTTTAATATATACGATATTTATTGAATCATTTTTATTTTTTACATATAAAATATCATCTACCATATTACTGTTCATTCTATTAGAAAATTATATTGTCTCCTATGTGTGTGTGTAGAGCACCACCTTCATGAAGTGATGTGTTTCATTTTTCATTTATACCTTAAATGGATGGTAATAACGATAGATTTTCTAAATAAATATGATATTTATAATATTACTATGATTTTTAATTGTAAATTATTTTCAAATTTATTTACATTTCATCCATTAGAATGATGAAAACATCCTTCATTTCTACGTACGGACTACCATCTCTATGAAACGTTGTGATTTATTTTTTATCAACACCTTATATGGATGTATATAAATGTATATTGAATATATAAAAATGATATTTATAAAATTTTAAAATTATATATATATTGAAACCAAGAAAATGGTTCATGGGTAGGAAATACCGAATCAAAACCTGCATAAAATTAGAATAATTAACTCTCTAATAAGTGATTTTAACAAAAAAAATGAGAAAATGGGTAAAAAGAAGTCATGAATAAATTATATATAGTAAGATATATATAAATATTTATATAATGTATATGATTAAAAAATATGAATTTACTATAAAGGAAGTTGGAACATGCCATACCAAATAGATATCAAAGGTAAGAGTTTATTTCAAAAATATCATTCTTATTTAGGATTGTTTATGTTTAACTTTTTATTGGGAGAATTATCAGATATTTTTCTTATAAAACCAATGAATTTTCTTCCAAAATATCTATTTTCTTAGTCTGAATTATTTTTCTATTTTCCCCTTATTTTTTATTCAAAAATACCAATGGAATGTTTTTATGAAAAGGCGACATTATTTTCCATCTCTTGGTTGGGAATCTTTCTACACTATGTCCATGTTCCTAAAATTGTTTTATTGACGTTCTTATAAAACTTTGAGATATTGATAAATAATATCAATATTATCATTAAATTTATTTACAATCATTATAAAGTAATCCTCTGGTTTTTTACTTCACATTTCAATTTTGAGATTTTACAAAAGTGGGAAAAGTATGTTTTACAATATTTACCACATGAACAAATTTTGTTCCCATAATAACATTTATTAATTTTCAGGATTTTGATATATGTCTCCATGGTTCTCAAATAATACCTTATTCCCATTTTTAATGGAATTAATATTTTTTAAATGTTACTAAAATAATATGATTTTTTATTTTTTATAATGTCTTTAATAATATATTTTTCAAGTTTGTTAACATACATTAAATATTATTATGATTTATTGGGGATATAGTATAATAATACCATAAAAATTATTTCTTTTGATGACTTATGATTATGTTGTTCTATATATGGGTTGGGGAAAATATTTATATTTCATATTCAATTTTTAATATATGGATATTTATTTTTGTTATGTATTTTATTTTGTATTCACTATATTCATATGTTGAATGAATTGAAATTATTATGTAATTAGTGTGTCCTGATATTACATATCCCCTAGATGAATTTTTATGTCTCATGAGACAAGCTAGAATTGGTATTTGACATATTCCTAACCAATTAATGTATTATGTATTGACTTTAGGCCTTTGTAGTATTATTATAATGTCCGAAATTTTTCATTATATCACTATAAAATGAGTTATTCATTATCCTTATGATTATTGATTTTTCTATGTCATCCATGGATACATTTCCCATTTAGTTTATTATTTATATGAAATAATTAATTAATTTTTTATCATTGATGTCTTATTTATCTTTTATTTATGATATGATGGCTTTTAAGAAATTTTTTCACATACTATACATATAATCGCACCCTTTTTTTATTTTCCTTTCCCCAGCGTACTAATAAGTGAACTTGGAATGAATTTACAGATATTTTAAAAGTATTAATAAGTTTCTCATTTGAATTTTATATTTAATTTCATGATTTTGAATATAATAAGAGAATCGTGTTTGTATCTAGTATCCAGAGACTATTAAACTATTTTATCACATAGGATGTGATATATTTTATATTGTACCAATGTAATAAGGAAACTATCAACTCTATGTTACTAGAGTGGGACTACTACAGTTTGTATTGGGGAAAGATTAATAGGAACCTTGAGAAAAAGATCTAGGAGAAAATAATAGATCATAGTGAGAAAATTATGATAATACCTTAAGATGTTCATGAAAACTTTATAGAATATTTAACTTATATTAGAATAATATTTTATTATTAAATATTCATAATGTTATGAGCTAATCCAATATATGAAATTATTTTGAAATGGTGCCCAGTGGAAGGTATGGAAACCATAGTAATACTCATAATCTATGTAAGGATTTACCACATGATAAAGGTAATGAATTAAATGAGGATGATGCTAAAGACGAGTTTATTATAAATATATTGGGTATGTTGAAAAAATTCATGACCAATAATCGTTCTAATATGGAGAAACCTCTTGATCAACCAATTTTTGAGACAAAACCTCCATAATTAAATGAGAATAATATCTAGTTAGTAGTCGATTAACGTATCAAGTCCCAAGAGAATTCATTTATCACTTGGGAATTAGTGAAAGAGATAATGTTATCAAGACAGTTTATCATTGAAAATGTGATTAAGATCAATGGTGGTTATTAATAAAAAATAGTAAAGGCACAAATTTAATAGATATTATGGAATATAAGACATTTAAGGATAAATTCATAAAAAATAATTTCCTTATGAAGTACAATTTGATCTGGAAAATTAATTCTTCAAACAAATGAAAATGGATGAGGAAAATATTTATTAATATAAAGATAAATCTAAATGGGTGGAAACTCATGCTCTTGATTATGTAAGTAATATAAGAATTGATATTGATTTAATATTTGATAGTATAAAACCTATAATCAAAATGGAATTAGTTTCTAAAGCAAATTTATCATAAGAGCATATAGTATTAGTCTCGATCAAGATAGAGAAATAATTTACTATGTATTATTTTTTCTAGGTAAATAATGAAATGAAGAATGTGATTGAGTACTCGGTAAAAATATGAAAATATTGAAGAATATTAGGATCGAATTTTCATCATGTAATAGTTGTGGAATGAAACATTGTGGAGGATTCTTGGAAGAAATGATTATGTTCTTTAAATATGGGGATAAATACCATTAGTATTGAGATTTTAAGGGAAATAAAGAATATGATAATGTAAAATGATTCAATTTTATAGAGGTGGGGTAATTCTCAATAGAAAGATCTGGTAATTAAGTTAATTTACTCAAAATACTAAGAGACAAATTCCAATATTATCAATCACTACAGTTGAGTTTAAACTCTTAAATAACATGATATCAGATAATTTGCTCATAAAATCCATGTTAGATAAATATTTATTTGATTTCGGATCTATGAACACTATAATATCATGAATTTTTTCAAAGAACATTAAATCATCCATTAACACTCTTAGGAAAGTGTTGTCAATCAATACACCTAATAGGAATATTATTACAACAAGTTGATCAGTATTTATTTAGATTCATGGATATTTCATTGTTTAAGACATTAATGTCATACTAAAGAATAGCCAGTTGTATCCAATTGAAATTTCAAAGGACTATTGATCTTATATAATTTATATACCATTCTTCTTGTCAAATCAACAGTGATGGTACAAATTATGGATTAAATTATTTCTGGAATATATTTTAAAAGGTGATTTTTTTAAAAAAGATGATGGGTTAAATGATTAATTTATAGAGCTTGATTTAAAATTTTAATAAATATTGGGATTATTTTATTATTTGGAATCTAATATAGTGATATCCATTAGCTTTACATGATATTTTATTCAATTAAAAACCAATTCACAAGTTTATTTTGATTATAATTCCCAAGTGGTGATGATTTAATACAAGACATTACATAACTAGGGTTCTAATATAAATAAATAATTGTTTATGGTAGTATATTTATAGATCTAATAATCCATGTAATTTACACATTATATAAATCATGTCATTAATTCATTATATTTTATGTTTAACAAACCCTTTGTTAACCTAAAGAATATTCGATGAGAAAATGTTATCAATCATGTGTCATCCCAAATTATGACTCACCCCAATTAGTGCATTACTCATCCATTGATATGTTTATAAATTTGGTTTATGATACTTATTATGGTGACTAATAAAGATAATAAAAATAACGGGACATGAAAAGAGTGGTGCACAGAACACACACACATGAAACGTGAAGAGAGGTAAATAAGTGACTTTTATTGAATAAGAATGTGAATAAATTAGGGTTTAAATTAGATTTAAACAATTTATATACCATTAAAATTAAATACAATAATTTTTATTATTATTACATATTATAATGAATAAACATAAGTCAATATTCAATTTAAATGAAAACAATTTGCATGATTCCAATTTAAAACCATCAAAGTATATGAAAATAAAGCATAGAAGAATGGTATCTCAAGTAAAAAACTTGAGTTTTGATGTTCCTTCCAATACTTTTGATGGATTGTTTTTTTCCAATGTATCCTCTTATGGTTTAATGTTATAACCCCTTCTAAAGAGAAGAGGGGGTGAATTTATAGCCAATGTTTTTGAACTATCTTCATTCCAAAATTGACCCTCAAGTTGGATAGACCACTTTACCTTTCATACACCTCAATATGGAGAAATAATTTTTTTTTAAAATTTCTAGATATGTATGATAAAAATTCACCCTCCAAGTTTTTTTATCCATTATACTTTTGTATCCACTGTTATGAATTTTTTATAAATTCATGTGATGTTATCTAGTTTTGAGTCAATTTTTTCCATTTTCCAAATATTAATTCATTTATATGTTTTAATATGTCTTCAAATATGAAAAATTACTCCTAAAATGTTATGATTCTAAATTGTGAAATTTCCCCTAAAAATTGTAAATAAATTGATTGATTTTATTTCATGTAAATTCAAGAATTATGGCTTATTTTAAAATCGCGTAAATCATTTGAGGATGATTTTTCATGCATTAGTTTGGCCGATTGGTGGTAGATTTGGTCCTTGAAATTTTTATCCAAGTTGTAATGAAATTTTCCTGGTATTGTAATGGATTATCATTCAATATTTAATTATTTAGTGCACCTAAAAAGTATAACATCATAGTTGGTCTCGTTTCTTTGATAGATTATTTGGGCCTTATTGTGTGGTATATATGGCCATTCAAATGGACGAATTGTCCCAAGATCGACCTTAATAATTTTTTTTGAAGTTTAAAAACAAGTAGTATAAAATAATATTTACATATTTTGGGTTATTATATTGGATGAAATTGTAAAAACATTAAACTATAGTGTGATTAAAAAAATTGAAAGATTCTCTCCTTATGTTTTTATGATAAAAATATGAACATTGACTAGAAATTGATACTTTTTAAAAAAAATTAGTTATGACAGTAATTTAAAATCATGAATGATTATTTAACACCAACCCTATACATAATATAGTTGATTTCCTCAGGAATACAAAAACAAACCCATGAAAAAATATTTTTCTCTCACCAACAAATTTTAAAATTTTGTTTTCACCAATCAGGGAAGAATAAGACTACTTATCACATTAATAAATAACTCCACCACATTTTTTTACTTAAATAGTTTTTTAATATAATTCATTTTTAATTTTCACATTTTAAATTAAAAAATTTGGGCACTCAAAACTCACCCCTCTAAAGATGATAAAAAATTATTTATGATGGTTCACTCCTTCAACCACAAAAATTAAAAATCATAGAGTTTAAAATATATCTCATCTTCCATTCTATATTCTAATGTGCATAGTAATAAAAAGGTATCATTTGGTGGTTTTAGTGTCTATTTGATGTTAGGAATATAATGTCTAATATATTTCAAAAATATGGGTAAAACACTAACTTGGAAAAAGAAATATACAATTTTTTAAATTAGAAATGAAAGGAAATAGAAACACATATTTACAAGGGAAAAATATTTTAAGGATGATATAAAAGAGATAAAAAATTATAAGAGGATGAAAAGATGAATTATGTCCTAAAAAAACTAATCCCAATGACACAAAAAATGTGATTCATGTGTTTCATTTCCTTTTTTCAGTTTTTTCATTTTTTTCAGAAGATGCACATAGAAAAAAATCACAGTCATCACTAAAATATTTTCTTATCACCTTATGAAACTAATTATAATATTTATAACAAGATCAAAGGTCATGTAATAGTGATTTTTAAACTACCCAAGACATAACCCATTCATTATTTATTTATTTATTGTATTTATTTCATATTTATAAATTTTTTTGAACACTATTCAATAATATTTTTTTACAAAATGACATAAAAAAGAATCCATTACCAAAACTCATTGAATTATAACTTATACCCCAAAATTAAATGTATTATTTCCATCAATAATGTTATGACACATTTAAAATCAATTACATAGTAACCAAAAAGAAATAAATTCCCCCAAACATAAATTTTAATAAATTATGCAATGAATATACATGTAGATAATGGGTGGGACATGGTTTAGGGATTTTAATTTAGCTGTCAAAAAATAGATTTCATAGTCTCTAAGGGTATTTCAAGAGGAGGATCAATGTATGAGTAAAAAGAGGATGTTTGGAAATTTTTATTCTCATGTCATTTAGAAAAATCCTTTATTATATTAATGCACAATAATGTAGAAAATTCAGTTTGAAGGTCTATAAACTAAAGACTCACAATACTAGATTAAAATCACAAAATATTATAAGATGGTAGTAGGTGACCTTGGAATGAAAGTTGAAGTTATTTCTCACTGTTGGGGGAAATGATTTTCCAAATAAAAAAGAAGAATTCAGAATTTATTGGATTTCACAAAAAATTGTTAGTCCAAATTTATGATGAAAATAAAAGTTAATTGAGATGATAACAAGCATTTTTAATCCAAAAAATGGTTGTAAGAAAGTTCAAATTTCAATAGTGAGTAATTATTAATTGGTTTATTTTAATTTTTAAGATTTTTAGTTTTTTTTAAAATACACACCCACAAAAAATTGAAAAAGAAAAAAAATGTTTGATGAATAAATGGGTAAAAATGTGGGAATTCAAGTGGAATAAGAAGAAAGATAAAAAGTGAGAGAGAGGAAGATTAAGAGATGGAGAGGGAGTTAAAGGGAAAGGGGTTCCCCTATTTCGGATTTGGTGGGTCACTTTCTCAATCTAATGGTGGGTCGATTGAAGTCTATGTGGTCTTTAGGTAATGTGTACTCTCTGGTTATGATTTGAAAAAATTCCATTACCTATTAGTGAACTAAAAATAAAAAACATTATTAAATTAATGAAAAAATAATGAAAATTAAAATATCACTAATGTAATAGAAAACTAGGGTTACCTCCCACGAAACACTGCATTTATTCTGTCTATATCCTGATAGTTGTAGTGGACTACCCATAGTTTAATGATGACCACTATATTTTTTCAACTACATTTTGCTTCCAAAAGAAATGCTTCCTTTGGGATGTTTTATTATTCATAGGATAATTTCTTCCCTTCTTGTTGTCATTGGAATTCAATGGTGGTGGAAGGAGAATGTATGTATCCACTATTTGGTCATTAACTTAAGGAATCGTGTAGTCCACTAAGTGTTGTTTTTCAATGCATGGATGTTCAATAAGATGATTCAAATTGGATATTTCATTTATGTGTGGTATAGGTAATATGAAATCAGATTATGAGATCCTAGTTGTTTTTAACTAATTATTTTAAATGCTTTCCAATGTGGGTTAATAAAAATCAAAGGGAACATGTGACTAATAATAATTTTAAAGATCATTTATATCACTGTTTTGTTTTTCAAATAATGGTCAATTTTAACCCCACCAGTGATCACTTTATTAATTAGGGAACAAATCCCAAAAATTTCACTCCCATTGGCACAAGATAAGAAAATATGAACATGGTTCACCTCACATATAAGAAAATTTTCAGAATCATGGAGAAGAAATGTTTAATATTGGATAATCATGTTTGAATAAAAAATGAGTATATTACTTTATGTTTCTCATTACCTTACGAGTTGGAGCATTGGAGAAATGAGGCACGACCAACCTATGTTAATGGACTGTTGTGCAGATCCGCCATCGCTCAGGTCGTCACCCTTTGGGATGCTCTTGAATATCAGTTGTTAATAGCTCCTCACCAACTAGGGCTTTCTCTAGAGTGATCCCTTCATGGGGAGGGGCGTTTCCCTGGTGTAGAGGGCTCCAAAATTCCACACTTGGGGATTCCCTTTTTTCAAAAAAATAAGGATGAGAAACTCAAAAATATACTATACCACTAAAATTTTAATAACAAGATAGTTAATATTTCCACATATTCTAAGGGAGAGTTTCATAAAAATGGATGGAGAATATAGAGGGGTTAAATAATGGGTATCACATGGATTTAAAAATAATGAACATGACCTATTCACCACCAAATTTCATGGATTTGATTCCAGCATAGAAATCAATTTTGGTTCTAGATGTCTTGAGGAATTCTCTCCCAATAATTTTTATGAGGACCAGACCTTAAACAAAACATAATATTGAATTAAATGAATAATTCACTTTGAGGATCATTTCAGGTTTAGAGTTTTAGTGAATTCGGAAATAAATATTACATCTCAAAATATTACAATGTAGACACTTCTACTCAGTTTCCATTTTTTTCATAAAATAAAAACTCTTTAAAAAAGATTCAGGTCTAGTTCCATGTTTTAGACCTCATGCCTTTCCCTTGATCCCATCCTTGACCCTGTTCATCTGTAAGTCCTGTAAAAATATTTCAAAACATCGGATGAGAATAAAAATCTCTATAAGGGTTATAAAACAAAGAAATAAAACATTAGTTCATAAATAAATACAAAACATAAACTCTTTTTATTACATCATGAAATCATAAGATTTATGAATAACACATAGAAATCATAAATCATAAAGGTAACTTGTGGCATTCATGTCGTACTTATATTGTAGTTATCACAGCTACGTAGGGAGTTATATTTAGAATACCCATCATGGTATATTACTTAAATATCTTAGGAGAAACATTAACTTTTACCTCCATCATGTTACCCAATGCATTGGAGAGCTATCTCAGGCTCACCCACCCTAGGATTATCAAGGAACCACCCATATACATAAACAGATCCCAAGAACCATAACATAATCATAACATAAAACATAAGTATAAAAAAAGGATAAAATTCCAACATTGTAATAACAAAATATAATTTCAAGATATTGAAATAAAAAAATAAATTCTCAAAATCATTTTCAATACCAAAATATATAAAAATAGTATATGGTATTTATTTTTCCTTTTAAAAACATTACGACTTGTTAAGGAAGCCAAAGATCAAATAATAATCGCGGCGGCGGAAAGGTCGTTGTCACCCCTTACATTAAAAAACATTCTTTTTATCATTTAGTAAAAAACATAATATAAAAATATTCCCTTTGAATGAAATGAAAATACAAAGGTGTTTATACAATGTATAAAAGAAAGTCGTGTATTAAAACAAAATATGCCTCAATGAAAGGAGATTGAGACGAAGTCCCTTACCTCATGTCCGACTTGACTCGATCGTTCTTTAATCTCCAAAATAATAAACTAATATTAACTTCTAGTTGATTAATAACAATTTTCCTGTTTATTATTCCTTTTATATCACCTATTTTCATGTTATAAACATTGTGTTATCATTTAAGTTAATAACATCTGTTTTGTCGATATTTGGTATTTGAGTCAAAAATGGACTTCAAATAATTACATGTTGTTCACATGGTCAAAATTTCATTATATACAGAATTATATTCATGATTTAGATATCATATATATCACATATATCTAGTATATACATGTATTTATTAAAGTACATAACATTTGTAGGTAAGAAATGAAATGCACCATTCATGGAGACGATACGTCGTACGTACGCATTAACGCTACTTTCATTTCTATTTATTATTTTAATTGAATGAAAACTAAATGATATAGAGGTAATATTGTAATTACAGTATAATATCATATATAATATCATTAACTCCATCCTTTATACATCCCACATATGGAATTAACGAGTCATTTCACTTTGAGGGGGCGGTAGTCCGCACTTCCCCAAATTAAATTATCACGTTAACTCATAATGGAAACCATAAAGGTATGATATAAATTATAAATACAGAAGCATAATGAAAATATAAACATAATATATATCGTATATAAATACAGTTCCATTATAATGTCCACCATGAGATGTCGTAGTAGATAATTGAACAATCATCGTTTCGTGAGGCGTTTCTTTTCCATTCACAGAAACATTATGTTCTTCACCCATTATATGGAGGTGTGTGTAAGTGAAGTTCGAATACATCTATTAAAAACATCATAGTATATTGAGGATAATGTTTTTGTTATAAAAGAAATAAATAAAAACATTTTAGGGGTTGGAGAAGTAAAATAAAAGAAAACATTTTAAGAGAAACGGTTACCTTTAATTTGGGTAACTCCCTTTGGTTGGAACCAAAATGACTTCATGAAGTGCTTTCTTCCTAAGGTAAGGCTTCTACGAGGAGGATAGGGATGTAGGGATCCTAATTGGGAAGATGTTGGACGAGCCAAAAGGGTTGAGAGGGGTGAATAATTGGTTATAAATGGTCTCCTTTTATAAGGGATGGGAGGGACTCTTTAGGAAAGTGTGAAAATATTATTTTATTATATAATGATATTAGGTTTATAAAGGTCCAAAAATCATTTAAGTCAAAGAAAAGATGAATCCTACTCGAAATAAAATCATCCAATATTAATTGGATGGAATTTGGATGTTATTTTAATATTTGTAATCTTATTTATTTAAATGATTTATTAATGAGGTAAACACTTCATCATTATTTCTTCATAAAAAATTTAATTTATTAGATGTATAAAAATTATATAAAAAAATACCATGATTTAGGAAATCATTTTATATTTCCAATGAATATTTATAGTAAAAAATATTACTTATATAACAGCATATAAAAATTAATTTACTAAACAATTTGTTTTATGTGAATTTTGCCTTTACTTTAAATTAATTAATCTAAAGTGTCATTATCATTAAAAAGTGGCTCCATGGTGTCCCAAAATCAACCCAAGGATACCCATGGTCGTCCATTACTCATCCAATAAGGTTAGTACAAGTGTTAATGTAATTTTGAATTATTATAATATTCTTTTTACCATGAAATAATCTATTTACCTTTAACTGTGATAAATACAAGTCAAAAGTTACTATTCACCAAAAATTATGTTCATCTTATTGAACCACATTTTACTTACTAATAACAACCATGTATGTAAAATTTTTGAAATTCAATTCACAGAAGTAGTAAAATTTCATTTAAATGAAAAAGTCGGTTTTTTTAACTACTACTAAGTGGTTTCACTATTCATAAAAAATTTAAGTTTTTCCGAAAACTACCAAAAATTCCGCCTAAGCTATATTTGATATTCTGAATTAAAAAATGATGTTTATTTTACGAAATTCAAAACATAGAATTTCGTTTTATTCACTTAAAATTAATTCTTGTTGTCAAAACAAATAGCGTGTTTTAGAGAAACAATAATTGTCAGAAGATTGATACTTGTTTATGACCAAATTCAGAGTGAAATTAACTCCAATGACCAGAATTGTATTAAATGGTAAAAATATATTATAATAATACTTTAAAACCAATAAAAAGATAATATAACAATATAAATAAATTATATTAAAATGCACATTTGAATTAAAATAAATTATTTTTCAATATTCATTAAAAATGAACTTTATCGGAAAAATTCCAAAAATTTACACAAAGTTAATTTTGATGTCCCCATTCTAAATAATAATATTAATTGGTTAAATAGAACATATAAAAGTGACTATAACTTTATTTAAAAAGGGTTTTCCATCAAAAGGCGGTAAATCGACCTTTTAGTGAATATTAGAGTATTTTTTATGCTCAAAAATTAGATTCATTCACATTTTAAGCCTCTATATTTTATTGTATAAATGTAAATACATTTAAAAAATATGTATAATCATATTATAGTTAGTTATATTCATTCCCTCCAATACAACAGTTAGTCGTTAACTACCATTTAAAATAATAATATTATATTATTAGTGTGCAATGTAAGATTTCAATGAAACCCGTTGTAGCGTATCGGGTACACTATCGAATATAGAAACCCCTTTAAAGTAAAATTATTACTTAATTCACAAATATGTATAATTATGGGAAATGTATTATTCTATATTTACCTGGGATGTTACATCCTTCCCCCTTTTGGCAATTGTGTCCTCGCAATTTTTATTCACTTATCAAGATAAGTGGGGTTATTTATCCTTCATAGAATTTTCAGATTCCCACTTCGCCTCTTCAACCATATGGTTTTTTCATGAAACCTTTACCTAGTTAATTACCTTACTCCGAAACACTTGCTCTCTACAGTCAAGAATCTGGATTGGTTGTTCTTCATTAGAGAGATTCTCTTCCAACTGAACTACCTGTGGGCTCAAAACATGATATGGATCTAGCATATACTTTCTCAATATTGAAACATGAAAAACAGTGTGAACCTGGGATATAATTGGAGGTAACTCCACTCTGTACACAAGTGATCCAACTTTCTCCAGGATTTCTTAAGGTACAATGAACCTCGGACTCAACTTTCCATTCGTACCAAAACACATCACACTTTTCCATGGAGAAAACTTGAGAAATAAAAGATCACCTACCTCAAAAGATAGATCCTTCCTTCAGTTTTCTACATATCGTTTCTACCTGCTCTGAGCTGTTCTCATGTGTTGCTGAATCAACTAAACTTTCTCTTCCATACCTTCTACCAATTTTGGTCCCATCATCTTCCATTCACCTACTTCATCCCAAAAATATGGAGTTCGGAAATGATTTCCAAATAATGCCTCAAATGGAGCCATCTGTATACTGGAATGAAAACTGTTATTATAGGAAAATTTAACCAATGAAAGATGTTGGTCCCATCTTCCCTCGTAATCCTGTGAACAAGCACGTAGCATATCCTCTGATTTCTGAATTTTTCATTCTGATTTCCCCTCTGATTGTAGATGAAAAGCTGTACTAAAATTTATTTCAGTACCCTATGACTTCTAAAGGCCTTTCCAGAAGTTAGAAGTAAACCTGGGATCAGGATCAGATACAATGGAGAGGGGAACTCCATGCAACCTGACTATCTCTTTATCATGTAACTGAGAAAGTTGATCTGGAGACAAAGTATCTCGAATAGGAAGGAAATGAGCATATTTAGTCAATCGATCAATAATAACCCAGATTTCATTATTACCTCGAGATGTATTTGGTAATCCTACAACGAAGTCCATGGATATATTTTCCCATTTCTACTCTGGCACCGGTAATGATAAAAGCATCTCTTTCGGTAATTGTCGCTCTTCTTTAACCTGATGTCAAGTCAAACACTTCACAGTAAAATCAGAAATATCTCTTTTGATTCTATCCCACCAGTAATAATCACGAAGATCTATGTACATCTTAGTACAGCCGGAATGAATAGAAAACAGTGAACTTTGAGCTTCACATAACAACTCATTATTCAACTGTGAATCACAAGGCGCACATAATATTTTTCCAAACCTCATAACACAATCATTATCAATGTTAAAATCAGGAAACTTACCCATCTGAACCAACTCTACCATTTTCTACAACTCACTGTCGTCTTTCTATGCTTGCTTTATTCTATCTGATAGAGACGATTTCCCTGACACCTTAAACAAAACAAAAGAATTCCCTTCACCAATAACTTCTATGCCAAAGTTCATCAAATAAAAAACCAAACGATCTATTTCCAAACGTAGCATGGTTAATGAAGCATTACTTTTTCAACTCAAAGCATCAGCCACTTTATTTGCCTTTCCTGGATGGTAATGGATCGTGCAATCATAATCCTTGATTAATTCCACCCATCTTCTCTATCTCATGTTCAATTATTTTTGAGTGAATATATACTTTAAAAATTTATGATCAGTATATATTTCACACTTTACTCCATATAAATGATGCCTCCATATTTTTAAAGCAAAAACAACAGCAGCTAATTCCAAATCATGTGTAGGGTAATTTAACTCATGAGGTTTCAACTAATGGGAAGCATAATCAATTACCTGATCATTTTTCATAAGGACACATCCAATTCCTTTCAACGAAGAATCACTATAAATAACAAACTCACCATTTATGGAAGGTAGTTCCAAAACTGGAGCATTCACCAATGTTTTTTTCAATTCTTGAAAACAATCATCACAATATTTTGTCCAAATGAACTTAACACATTTTCTAGTTAACATAGTCATTAGATTAGATAACTATGAAAAGGATTCAACAAACCTCTAGTAATAACCTTCCAAAATGAGAAAACTACTAATCTCAGTTATATTTGTGGGTCATGGCCATACTTCAACAACTTTTCTATTAGCAGGATCAACAGTTATGCCATTTTTTGAAACAATATGACCAAGGAATGAAATTTTTTGTAACCAAAACTCACACTTGCTGAATTTCACAAATAGTTTATTTTCTTTTAAGGCTTGTAAGACAACCCTTAAATGACTTTCATTTTCCTATTTACATTTGGAATAAACCAAAATATCATCAATGAAAACAACCCGAAACTTATCCAAGAACTCACAGAAAATTCTATTCATAAGATCCATGAATACAGCAGGTGCATAGGTTAAACCAAATGGCATAACAACAAATTCATAATAGCCATATCTAGTATGAAACGCGGTCTTAGGAATGTCTAATTCTTTCACTTTCAACTGATGGTACACCGATCTCAAGTCAATCTTTCAAAAATACTGAGCTCCCTGGAGATGATCAAACAAATCATCGATATGACGCAAAGGATACTTGTTCTTAACAGTGATGTTATTCAATGCTCTATAAAAAATACAAAGTCTTATTGAACCATCATTATTTTTAACGAAAAAGACAGGATCACCCCATGGTGATGTGCCAGGTCGAATGAAACTTTTATTTAATAACTCCTGCAATTGCTTTTTTAACTCTAAAATTTCAATATGAGATATTCGGTAAGGGGGTTTTGAAATTGGAATAGCATAAGGAACTAAGTCAATAGTAAATTCGACTTCCCTATCAGGTATAATACCAGGAAACTCATTAGGAAAAATATACAGGTACTCATTTACCACTGGAACATCATTAATCTCAACACTTCCTTTTTTTTGACAATATGTGCAAGGTAACATTAATTTCCATCTTTTACTAGTTTCATAGATTCCTGATATCTTATCAAAAGCAAGGGTTCATTCTTATACAAAAACTGAAAATCATTCTAAAAAGAAACCTCTTTTGCTCTGCAGTCAATCTTAGCATGATAAACAGAAATACAATCCATATCCAAAATAACATCAAACTCTACTAGAGGAAAAACAATAAGGTGTTCAGGTAGATTCTTTCCGCACACAAGGACAGGATGGTTCTTATAATTTCATTTTGTATCAACATATCCACCATGTGTTTTTACCATAAGTTCTATATTCATATCTTGAGATGGAATTCCTAATTTACTATAAAACATCTCAGAAATGAAAGAGTGTGTATAACCTGAATCAAACAACACATTTGCATAATCTGAATAAACAAACAGTTTACCTGATACTACTTCATTTGAAATCCTAATATCTGATGAAACAGTTGAAAAGGATTTAACCACCCCTTTCTGTTTATAGTTTAGCTGCTTTCCCTCAGTTCAGTTCTTCTCTGGACACTCATTTTCATAATGACCCATTTCATTACACTTAAAACATCTTACCAATGGATTTTCATTTCCTGGTTGATTATCTTCATTAAAGTTATGAGCAATATGACTAAAATTACCACACTAGAAGCACTTTCCAAGATTTTATAGACATTCTCCAGGATGCTTTTTACCACACTTCTCACAAGTTAAATATTTAATTTTCTTACCTCCAGGATTCTTTGATGAATTCTTCCCCTTTTCCTGCCAACTGGACCTATTATTCTTTTTTTTTTCAAAGAACACTTGATCATCAGCAAACTCTATTTCCACCTTCTCCACACATGGAACTAGTTTTTCATAAAATTTGACCTCATGAGAGGCTAATTCTTTTCAATATCATGGCTTCAGTCCTTAGTAAAATAGATTTATCTTACTATCAAGATCTCAGATGAAATTTGGTGCGGACCTTCCCAGTCGGGTGAATTTTTCTTCATATGCATCCATTGAGTCATCCTCCTACCTCAATTCCAAGAATTGTTTGTCCATCCTAAGAGGAACAACCATAGGAAAATATTTCTCAAGAAACATACCTTTGAATTAATCCCAAAGAAAAGCATCAATCTCCTCACTATCCCAGATATTTTTCACCATCGACCACCACTGATCAGCTTCACCTTCAAAATAGTAAACATCAAGACAAACCTTTTCATGTTCTGAACACCCCATGACATCAAACATTTTCTCCAGTGCTTTAATCCACCCATCTGCTAGCATAAGGTCATATGGTCCTCTGAATGATGGGGGATGTTGCCTCATGAAGTGCTCTACCACTGACATGTTCTTCTATTGTAGATCTGGCTGATCTCGTGCATGGTACCATCGTCATTTATATACTGAGTCAATTGTTCCATCACTGCAAAAAACTATTTAGTTCGTATTCCGACCATTTCAGGTTGCTGATTTGGATGATTGTCATCCTCTTGATGTCGTCCAAACATAGATGCCATGTTTCCTCTACAGAAAACCATTCTGAACGCAGAAATATCTTAGGTGAAGAACCATGATAATATCTAAATGCTACATGATTTCAATATTAACATAAATTAATTTATCAATACCCTAACTCCTAAAGTTTTCTACACCGACCATTGATACCAACTATAAGGACCCGGCCTTAAACATTACAAAATATCAAATTAAATGAATAATTCACGTTGAGGATCTTTTCAAGTTTAGAGTTTTAGAGAATTAGGACATAACTATTACATCTCGAAATATTACAAAGTAGACAATTCTACTCAGTTTCAATTTTTTTCGTAAAATTAAAACTCTTGAAAAAAAGTGTCATGTCTAGTTCCATGTTTTAGACAGCATGACTTTCCTTTGATCCCATACATGACCCTATTTATCTTTACGTCCTGTGAAAACATTTCAAAACATGGGATGAGCATAAAAACCTCTGTCATGGTTATAAAACAATGAAATAAAACATTAGTTACAATACATACAAAACATAAACTCTTTTACATACCTCATGAAATCATAATATTTATGAATAACACATAGAAATCATAAATCATAAATGAAACTTGTGGCATTAATATCATACTTACATTGTAGCTATCACAACTATGTAGGGAGTTACATTTGGAATACCCATCATGGTATATTCCCTAAATCTCTTAGGATAAACATTCATGTTTACCACCATCACGTTATCAAATTCATTGGATTGTTATCTCGGGCTCACCTACCCTAGGTTTGTCACGAAACCACCCATATATGTAAACAATTCCCAATAACCATAACATAATCATAACACATAACATAATTATAAAGGAAATTTAACATTCCCACATTTTAATAACAAAATATCATTTGAAGATATTGAAATAAAAAATCCATTCTCAAAATCATTTTCAATACCATAATACATAAAAAGAGTATATGGTATTTAATTTTCCTTTTAAAAACATTACGGCTTGTTAAGGAAGCCAAAGATAAAATAATACTCGTGGTGGTGGAAAGGTCGTTGTCACCGCTTACGTTAAAAAACATTATTTTTGTCGTTTAGTAAGATTATTCATAGAAATAGATTCACTTTGAATGAAATTGAAAGTCAATGGTGTTTATACAATTTATAAAAGAAAGTTGTGTATTAAAACAAAATATGCCTCAATGAAAAGAGATTGAGACGAAGTCCCTTACCTCTTATCCAACTTGACTCGATCATTCTTTAATCTCATGAATATTAAACTAAAGTTAATTTCAACTTGATTGAGTTCCATTTTCATGTTTATTATTCCTTTTATATCACTTATTATAATGTTTTAATGTAACGCCTTGACCCCAGCTACCCGGAGTCGGTGAATTACTTCGTAACATTGGCATGATCAGAAAAGATCAAGTCTCGAAAGTCCGATTAGTTTAGTAGCCTTGAAAACACTAGATACATTCAGAAATGTTACATTACATCATAAAATTAAAAACTAATAACAAAGTCTTCATAGGCCACACTCGTATCCTCTTCTGACTATCCCTGCAGGTCATTCATAAAATACTTCTTCACATCCTAGAAAATAATAAAACATTGAAAGGGGTGAGCTCAGATTCTTAGTAAGGATAACAATATTGCGTAAGCTTTCATAAATAAACATAAAAATTTAAGGCAATGTATAACTAAAACAAAAGCCTTTTAAACTTGAACATAAACATAATATGGAAAAAGTAAAATGAGATAATGCCATTCACTTCTTCACATGGATATTCTACTGGTCGAACAATCACATGCAATATCAATAACCACTTTCATAAAGAGGGAATGTATAATGCCAGACATTCTGAAACATTTTGTCAAGGCCTCGGCCAAGACGTCTAAAATGATTAAGGCCTCGGACAAAACCATAAATCAAATTAGGAAAGGGCCTCGGCCAATTCCACGTCTAGTTGTCTCATGAGACCTACTGATGCATCGAGGAGCTATAGCGGGCTCCACCCGTCACTTATTAAGCACAATACATTCCTCATATGAATAGGTTTAAACATATCATAAACCATAACATAATCGTATCACATAAAACATGCATAAAGGAAACATAACATTTCCACATTTCAATCACAAGATATCAATACAACACATTGATATAATAAAAACTCTTTCAAAACCATTTTCAATACCAAAATAAATGAAAATTAAAACTTTGTATTTATTTTTCATTAAAAAAATGACGGCTTGTAGAGGAATCCGAAACTCAAATAATGGTCACGGCGGCGGAGAAGTCGTTGTCTCCGCATAAGTACGGAAAGAAAAACACTCCCTTTTTTCATTTAGAAAAACTCTTCGTATAAAAAAAATATTCCTTTTGAATAAACGTAAAAGTCAAAGGGGTTTATACACCGTATAAAAGAAAGTTGTGTATAAAACCAAATATGCCTCAATGAAAGGGGATTGAGACGATGTCCTTAAAAAGATTATTTTTTTAAATAAAGTACATCTATATTATGTATTCACTATAAGTACACATAAATAATGTAAAAATACAAGATAGGACATAATAATATCATGACATAATTTGAAAGTGGGAGATTAACCCAAAGAATAGAAATTGGGTTAAGAAGTTCCCTTACCTCGTGTATGACTTGACTCAACCGTTCTTTAACCTCCTGAATAATAAACTAGAGTTAATATATACCTTATTAAGAATCAATTTTAATTTCATTATCCTTTTTATATCACTTATTACAATGATATGAACATTATGTAATTATTTAAGTTAATAACGGTCGTTTTGTCGATCTTTGGTACTTGAGTCAACAATAAACTTCTTATAATTACAAGTTGTTTATGTGGTAGAATATCCATTATCTCCAGAATTGTATTCATGATTTAGATTTCATATATATCATATATATCCAGTATATACATTCATTTATAATATTACGTAACATTTAGAGGTAAGAAATGAAATGCACCATTCATGGAGACGGTAAGCCGTACGTACGCATGAACGCTACTTTCATTTCTATTTCGTATTTAATGGAATGAAATCATAATGATATAAATGTATAATATAATTCCAGTATAAAATAGTGTATAATACAATTTACTCCATCCTTTATACATCCCACATATGGCATTAATGATTCAAATCACTTTGAGGGGGCGGTAGTCCGCACTTCCTAAAATGAAATTATCGCGTTTACCCATAATGGAAATCATAAAGTATGCCATAAATGAGAAATACAGAATCATAAGTAAAACATAAACATATTATATATCATATATAAATGTAGTGACATCTTAATGGCCACCTTTTAAGGTGTTATAAGAGTGTTGAACAATCATCGTTTCGTGAGGCAGAAATTCGCCATCCACAGAAACCGTATGTTCTTTAACCATTAGATGTAGGTGTGTGTAAGTGTAACTCGAATCCTTCTTATAACAACATCCTAGTATATTTAGGATACTGGTTTTGTTACAAAAGAAATGAATAAAAAGATTTTAGGGGTTTGGAGAAGAAAAATAAAACAAAACAACATTAGAGAAGACATTACCTCAAAATCGGGTAACTCTTTTTGATTTGAGCCAAAGGATTCCTTGGGAAGAGTTCTGTCCAAAGTGAGGCTTCTAGGAGTAAGAGGGGGAAGTTGGGAGAGTATTTGGGCAGATTTTGGCCGAGCCAAATGTCTTGAAAGTGTGAATGAGGTGGTAGAGGTGGGGTCTTTTTATAAGAGGAGAGGAGGGGAACTCCTGGAAAGTAAGGAACTTTTACATTATTATACAATGATTTTAGGATTCTAAAGGTCCCACAGTTATATAATTTGTCGATAAGGTGATAAGGGTTATAAAGATACCCATCCAATAGTCTTTGGACAAGTGTAAGCCATGAATTGTACATTATCTTTTCATTTTATTAAAATCGTTAAATACTGAGTTCATCGCTGCATCATAATTATGTCATAAATAATTTAATTTATTTAAGGTCTAAAAATTATAAAAAAAATACTATGATGTAGGAAATCTTTTTAGCTTTCCAATTACTATTTATAGTCAAAAATATGACTTGTATAACCCCATGTAAAATTTTTTTTAGTAAAACATTTCATGTTTGTGTCATTTTTTACTTTAACATTAAATAAAAGGTATTTATGTCATTTTCCAACTAAAGTGGCTCCATGGGGTCCCCAAGTTGACCCATGGATTTTCATGGCCGGCCATGGCACATCCAATGAGGGTAGGACATGTGTCAAGCTCATCTCATATTATTAAAACATTATTTTTACCTTAAACTACACTAATTACCTCTAATCATGATTAAGAACTTAAAAGTTACTATTCACCAAAAAATATTTTAATATCATTGAACCACATTTTACTTCTTAATGACAACCATGTATGTCGGATTTTTGAAAATCAAATCATAGAAGTGGTAATATTTCATTTAAACGAAAAATCAGTTATTTAACTACCACTTAGTGGTTTCACTATTCATCAAAAATTGAAGTTTTTCAGAACAATGCCAAAATTTCACCCTAAGCTATAATTGATATTCCGAATTCAAAAATGATGTCTATTTTAAAAAATTCCAAACATATAAGTTTCATTAATTAATTTTATAATTAATTCCCGCTGTCACAACAAATAGCGTGTTTTTAAGAAACAATTTATATCAAAAGATTGGCAATTGTTTATGTCCAATTTCAATGTTAAATTAATTCTAATGACCACCATTGGATAAAATGGTAAAAATATATTCTAATTCTACTTTAAAACCACTAAATATTATAATTTATCACTATAATTTATTTTTATTAAAAAAGTTGTTTTTAAGTATTTTTCACTATTTATAAAAAATTAGAAGTTCTCAGAAAAATACCAAAAATTCAACATAGGCTAATTTCAATATTCCGAATCAAAAAATGAAGTACATTTTGAAATATAAAATTTCTATAATTTTAAAAAGTGGTTATTACTATTCATAACGGCTACTTTGATTAGTCGTGGTGTTTTAGAACTCGAAGTTGCGTACAATGCAAGCTATTGCATTATTGAATGAGAAGCGTATCATGGAAGCTCGGGTTGTTACATTATCCCCTCCTTCAATAAATTGCGTCCTCGCAATTTGAAATTTTTTTTTGAAAATAAAAGGTTGAAAAGATAAAATACCTTTGTGGAAAACCCACATCGGAAATAAGATTAATAAAATTTATCCTTAATAAGAGGGAATTGGAAATAAGAAAGTCACCACCAAATTATGATCTCAATAAGGAGAACATTGGTGGAAATTAGAGACATATAATTGGAGGAAAAACGTAAATATTTGTAGGGAGTCATTGAGGTCATCAATCACAATCAACTGTCAAATTGAGGGCCTCAAAGCCTTCAATCTATGTTGATTTAAAATATCATCAGTTCAACAAGACATAAGGTATTAGGATAACACATTTTTTTGTTTTAATATCCCTTTACTAAAGTTTAAGAATTAATTCATTCATTGAATAAGAGATAGGTATATATATATTTATGCTTGACAATTAGAGTTTCAACCTTCAACTCATCTTTCACTCAAAAAGATAATAGAACTCAAAAATATTATACTTATCCTAATTGTATAAGGTTCCAAATGTTAACACATACCATTTAGATTAGTAAAATTATTTTGTAATAACCAGGGACTTCCTGTAGGCTAGTGGTAGGAAATAAAGGTCTGTCGCACTATGATTGTGGGTTCGATTCCTGCAGCTTTGTCCAACGCGACGGGTTATGCCCCACCCTGCAGGTTGTCCTTTTCCTAAAACTATAGAATTATAATATTCAAAAATAATCTTCATAAATTTTTTAAACTTAAACAATACTATCCATAGATCAACTTAATCCACTCCAACCTTTATAGTTATCCAAAATACCTCTGTCCAGACTTTCTCTAAAAGGTCTCTTAATTCCAAAATCAATTTATCAGATTCCCCAAACAAAGTAAAGTTTCTCTTATTGTCACATACTAAAAATATAATTACCTTCATCATATTAAAACCTTACTGAAATCAACAAGTACTGCAGTACAATCCTTATATATATATCACATTATTCTAATAACCAGAATATAATCCATGAGTCCAAAAGCACCAATACATTAGTTATTTTGCTTCAACTGTAGTAACAGCATAAGATTGTCCTTGATCCCTTGGCCTTTTCTGAGGTAAGTTTCCCTGACGCTTAGGACATTCATTTGCATAATGCCCCATTTCCCTACAATTGTAGCATTCAACATTGATAGCCTCTTTCTTTCCCTTGCAATCACGCGCCTGGTGACCTTTTTCCCCACATTTATAACAAACTTCCATTCCTTTTAGGCAAGTACCAGGGTGATTCTTCCCACAATTATCACATAATGGAAAATCCTTCTTTCCCTTTTTCCCTTTATCTGTCTCTTGTTTCACCGTTCTCTTCTTCTCTTGCTTTACTTTTTTGTCATAAGACTTATAGAATTCCTTTTCTGTCTTGATAGCACATGAGACAATATCTTCGTATGTTGAGAACGATTATGATACTAAAGCTCGACGGAGAAATGGTTTTAACCCATAAATGAAACGATCAATCTTACCTCTTGGGTTACGTATATAATCTTCAGCATACCCCGCTAACCTTGTAAAGTTGTCCTCATACTTTGCGACATTCTCATCCTCCTTTTTTCTCAGACTCAGAAATTGACTTTCCATATCTGCTCGATGGTCATGAGGATAGTATTTTTCTAGGAAAAGCTCTTTTAACTCCCTCCATTCCATATTCGATACGTCATCATCTTCCTTTGTGTTTTGAATCAATGACCACCATTGATCAGCATCTCCAGTGAGGCGGTAAACTGCCATGATAACCTTCTCCCTTTCGCTACTCCCCAAGGCGTGGAATATTTTCTCTAAGGTGTTTATCCATTTCTCAGCTACTAATGGATTTGTACCCCCATTAAATGTTGGTGGTTGTTGCCTCATGAAGCGGTCTAACATTGATTCTCCACGTTGTGGATCAGGGTGATCCATACGAGTAAGTTTATTATTCATAACCTGCGTGAGTTGTCCCAGTACGGTGAGAAGCTGATCAGCACCAGTTGTATCACTAGCTCCACCATAATTATCTTGAGCACGAGGGAAATCCCTACACGGAGTGTGTGCATTGATACGGTTTCCATTCCTTACACTAGGTTCCATTTCTAAACAATGGCATAAACTAGATTAGTTTATGAAATAAAATACATAATTCCATATTTGTAAAACACTTGACATAAATTGAACTATTTATGGATATAATCCATAATCATAAAAAGAAATGTTTCCTTTGAGGAAGTATATACTCATAACCCTTCATAGTGGTTTGTAAAGAAACTGAGAATTATCCTAAGCATATCCCCCAGGAGTGTCGTAACCAAGAGTGCAGCAAGGCCCGTTGTCGTGCACCAGTTCCCGTTCGAGTCTAGCTCAAAGCGGTGTTTTCGGGTTTTACCCCTAGGTACATCTATGCCAGAGCCGCCTCTACCTGCTCGTATCCAGACAGGGATGTATTTCTCGTAAAACTCACAAAATCTCTATAATACCAAAATTCTAGGAAGTTCTTCTATACTAATCCTTAAAGTCTATCTTCAGGCTATGTGCTCTAATCAGAGTTTATCTAAATCTATCTTCCAAGGTTAGTACTAAACTGCCTCTGATACCAACTGTAACGCCCCGAACCCAGCTACCCGGAGTCGGTGCATTACTTCGTAACATTGGCATGATCACAAAAGATCAAGTCTCGAAAGACCGATTAGTTTAGTAGCCTTGGAAATACTAGATACATTCATAAATGTTACATTACATCATAAAGTGAAAAACGAATAACAAAGTCTTCATATGCCACACTCATATCCTCTTCTGACTATCCCTGTAGGTCATTCATAAAATACTTCTTCACATCCTGGAAAATACTAAAACATTGAAAGGGGTGAGCTCAGATGCTCAGTAAGGATAACAATATTGCGGAAGCTTTCATAAATAAACATAAAAATTTAAATCAATGTATAACTAAAACAAAAGCCTTTTAAACTTGAACATCAACATAATATGGCAAATGTAAAATGAGATAATTCCATTCACTTCTTCACATGGATATTCTACTGGTCGAATAATCACATGCAATATCAATAACCACTTTCATAATGAGGGAATGTATAATGTCAGACATTCTGAAACATTTTGTCAAGGCCTCAGCCAAGACGTCTAAAATGATTAAGGCCTCGGCCAAAACCATAAATCAAATTGGGAAAGGGCCTCGGCCAATTCCACGTCTAGTTGTCTCATTAGACCTACTGATGTATAGAGGAGCTATAGCGGGCTCCACCCGTCACTTATTAAGTCCAATACATTCCTCATATGAATAGGTTTAAACATATCATAAACCATAACATAATCGTATCACATAAAACATGCATAAAGGAAACATAACATTTCCACATTTCAATCACAAGATATCAATACAACACATTGATATAATAAAAACTCTTTCAAAACCATTTTCAATACCAAAATAAAAGAAAATTAAAACTTTGTATTTATTTTTCATTAAAAAAAATGATGGCTTGTAGAGGATTTTTTCGTTTAGCAAAACGGTTCATATAAAAAAGATTCCTTTTGAATAAACGTAAAAGTCAAAGGGGTTTATACACCGTATAATAGAAGGTTGTGTATAAAACCAAATATGCCTCAATGAAAGGGGATTGAGACGAAGTCCTTAAAAAGATCATTTTTTCTTAAGTAAAGTACATCTATAATGTGTATTCACTATAAGTACACATAAATAATGTAAAAATACAAGATAGTACATAATAATATCATGACATAATTTGAAAGTAGGAGATTAACCCAAAGAATAGAAATTGGGTTAAGAAGTTCCCTTACCTCGTGTCTGACATGACTCAATCGTTCTTTAACCTCCTGAATAATAAACTAGAGTTAATATATAACTTATTAAGAACCATTTTCAATTTCATTATCCTTTTTATATCACTTATTACAATGATATGAACAATATGTAATTATTTAAGTTAATAACGGTCGTTTTGTCGATCTTTGGTACTTGAGTCAACAATAAACTTCTTATAATTACAAGTTATTTATGTGGTAGAATATCCATTATCTCCAGAATTATATTCATGATTTAGATGTCATATATATCATATATATCCATTATATACATTCATTTATAATATTACGTAACATTTAGAGGTAAGAAATGAAATGCACCGTTCATGGAGACGGTAAGCCGTACATACGCATGAACGCTACTTTCATTTTTATTTAGTATTTAATGGAATAAAATCATAATGATATAAATGTATAATATAATTCCAGTATAACATAGTGTATAATACCATTTACTCCATCCATTATACTTCCCACATATGGCATTAACGATTCAAATCACTTTGAGGGGGCGGTAGTCCGCACTTCCTAAAATGAAATTATCGCGTTTACCCATAATGGAAATCATAAAGTATGCCATAAATGAGAAATACACAAGCATAAGTAAAACATAAACATATTATATATCATATATAAATATAGTGACATCTTAATGTCCACCTTTGAAGGTGTTATATGAGTGTTGAACAATCATCGTTTCGTGAGGCAGAAATTCGCCATCCACAGAAACAGTATGTTCTTTAACCATTAGATGTAGGTGTGTGTAAGTGTAGCTATAATACCTCTTATAACAACATCCTAGTATATTTAGTATACTGTTTATGTTACAAAAGAAATGAATAAAAAGAGTTTAGGGGGTTGGAGAAGAAAAATAAAACAAAACAACATTAGAGAAGACGTTACCTCAAAATCGGGTAACTCTTTTTGATTTGAGTCAAAAGCTTCCTTGGGAAGAGTTCTGCCCAAATTGAGGCTTCTAGGAGTAATAGGGAAAAGTTGGGAGAGTATTTGGGAAGAGGTTTTCTGATCCAAATGGTTTTAATGTGTGAATGAGGTGGTAGAGGTGGGGGCCTTTTATAAGAGGAGAGGAGGGGCACTCTTGGAAAGTAAGGAAAGTTTACATTATTATACAATGCTTTTCGGATTCTAAAGGTCCCAAACTTATATAATTCGTGGATAAGGTGATAAGGGTTCGAAAGATACCCATCTAATAGTATTTGGACAATTTTACGCCTTGTATTGTACATTATCATTTCATTTTATTAAAATCGTTAAATAATGAGGTCATCGCTGCATCATAATGATGTCATAAATAATTTAGCTTATTTAATGTCTAGAAATTATAAAACAAATACTATGATGTAGGAAATATTTTTATCTTTTTAATTAATATTTATAGTCAAAAATATGACTTGTATAGCCCCATGTAAAAATTGTTTTAGTAAAACATTTCATGTATGTGTCATTTTTTACTTGAACATTAAATAAAAGGTATTTATGTCATTTTCCAACTAAAGTGGCTCCATGGGGTCCCCAAGTTGACCCATGGATTGTCTTGGTCGGCCATGGCACATCCAATGAGGGTAGGACATGTGTCAAGCTCATCTCATATTATTAAAACATTATTTTTACCTTAAACTACACTAATTACCTCTAATCGTGATTAAGAACTTAAAAGTTACTATTCACCACAAATTATTTTAATCTCATTGAACCACATTTTACTTCTTAATGATAACCATGTATGTCGGATTTTTGAAAATCAAATCACAGAAGTGGTAATATTTCATTTAAAAGAAAAATCAGTTATTTAACTACCACTTAGTGGTTTCACTATTCATCAAAAATTGAAGTTTCTCAGAACAATGCCAAAATTTCACCCTAAGCTATAATTGATATTCCGAATTCAAAAATGATGTCTATTTTACAAAATTCCAAACATATAAGTTGAATTAATTGATTTTATAATTAATTCCCACTTTCACAACAAATAGCGTGTTTTTAAGAAACAATTTATATCAAAAGATTGGCAATTGTTTATGTCCAATTTCAATGTTAAATTAATTCTAATGACCACCATTGGATAAAATGGTAAAAATATATTCTAATTATACTTTAAAACCACTAAATAGTATAATTTATCACTATAAATTAATTTTATTAAAAAATTTGTTTTTAAGTATTTTTCACTATTCATAAAAAATTAGAAGTTCTCAGAAAAATACCAAAAATTCAACATAGGCTAATTTCGATATTCCGAATCCAAAAATGAAGTCCATTTTGAAATATAAAATTTCTATAATTTTAAAAAGTGGTTATTACTATTCGTAACGGCTACTTTGATTAGTCGCGGTGTTTTAGAACTCGAAGTTGCTTACAATGCAAGCTATTGCATTATTGAATGAGAAGCGTATCATGGAAGCTCAGGGTGTTAAATATAAACATTTTCTAATCATTTCAGTTAATAACGTCCTTTTGTTGATATTTGGTATTTGAGTCAAAAATTGACTTCTTATAATTACAAGTTGTTCACATGGTCAAAAGTTCATTATATGCAGAATGATATTCATGATTTATATATCATATATATCACATATATCCAGTATATACATGTATTTATTATAGTACATAACATTTTGAGCTAAGAAATGAAATGCACCATTCATGGAGATGGTAAGTCGTACGTACGCATGAATGCTACTTTCATTTCTATTTATTATTTTAATGGAATTAAAACAAAATGATAGAAAGGTAATATTATAATTAAAGTATAATATATTATATAATATCATTAACTTCATCCTTTATATGTATCACATATGGAATTAATGAGTCATTTCTCTTTGAAGGGGCGGTAATCTGCACTTCCTCAAATGAAATCTTCGTGTTTACTCATAATGGAAACCATAAAGGTATTATATAAATTATAAATACAGAAGAATAAAGAAAAAATAAACATGATATATATCATATATAAATATAGTTCCATCATAATGTCCACCATGAGAGGCGATAAGAGATAATTGAACAGTCATCGTTTTGTGAGGCGTTTGTTTTCCATTCACAGAAACATTATGTTATTCACCCATTAGATGGAGGTGTGTTTAAGTGATGTTCAAATATTTTTCATAAAAACATCATATTATATTTAGGATACTGGTTTTGTTATTAAACAAATGAATAAAATTATTTTAGGGGTTGGAGAATTAAAATAATAGAAAACAATTTAAGAGAAATCGTTACCTTTAATTTGGGTAACTCCCTTTGGTTTGAACCAAAAGGACTTCTTCAAGTGGTTTCTTCCTAAGATAAGTCTTCTAGGATGAGTATAGGGATGTAGGGATATTAATTGGGTAGATTTTGGACGACCCAAAAGGCTTTAGAGGTGTGATTAATTGGTTATAAATGGTCTTTTTTATAAGGGACGGGAGGGGCTCTTTAGGAAATTGTGAAAATATTATTTTATTATATAATGATATTCAGTTTCTAAAGGTCCAAAATCATTGAATTAAAAGATAATATGACTCATGGTCTAAATAATATCATACAATAATAATTGGATGGGTTTTGGATGTTATTTTAATATTTATAATCTTATTTATTTAAATGAGTTATTAATGAGGTAAACACTGCATCATTATTGTGTCATAAATAATTTAATTTATTTGATGTCTAAAAATTATAAAAAAAAACTACCATTATGTAGAAAATCTTTTTATATTTCTAATAAATATTTATAGTAAAAAATATTACTTATATAACACCGTATAAAAAATAATTTACTAAACGATTTTTGTTTATGTCATTTTTGCCTTTACTTTAAATTAATTAATTAAGTGTCATTATCATTCATAAGTGGCTCCATGGGGTCCCAAAATCGACCTAAGGATGACCATGATCGGCCATTACTCATAAAATAAGGTTAGGACAGGTGTTCAGGTAATTTTGAATTATTATAATATTCTTTTTACCATGAATTACCCTATTTACCTTTAACCGTGGTAAACACAAGTCAAAAGTTACTATTCACCAAAAAATATTTTCATCTTATTGAAACAAATTTTACTTACTAATAAAAACCATGTATGTCAGATTTTCTAAATTTAATTCACAAAAGGTGTAAAATTTCATTGAAATGAAAAAGTCATTTTTTTAACTACTACTAAGTGGTTTCACTATTCATCAAAAATTGTTGTTTTTCAGAAAACTACCAAAAACATAGCCTAAGATATATTTGATATTCTTAATTCAAAAATTATGTTTATTTTACCAAATTAAAAGCATAGAATTCGGATTTATTAACTTAAAATTAATTCATGTTTTCAAAACAAATAGCGTGTTTTTAAGAAACAATAACTGTCAAAAGATTGATACTTGTTTATGACCAAATTTAAAGTGAAATTAATTCAAATTACCAAAATTGGATTTAATGGTAAATATATATTATAATTATACTTTAAAACCCATTCAAAATATAATCTAACCATATAAATAAATTAGATTAAATGTCACTTTTGAATTAAAATAAAGTATTTTTCCCTATTCATTAAAAAATGAACTTTATCGGAAAAATTCCAAAAATTTACACTAAGTAAATTTTGATGTCCCCATTCTAAATAAAAATTTTATTTGGTTAAATATAACATATAAAAGTGACTATAACTGGATTTTAAAAAGGGTTCTCCATCAAAAGGCGGTAAATCAACCTTTTAGTGAATATTAGAGTATTTATGCTCAAAAATTAGATTCATTCGCATTTTAAGCCTCTAAATTTTATTGGATAAAGGTAAATATATTTAACAAATATGTATAATCATATTATAGTTTGTTATATTAATTCCTTCCAATACAACCTCTAGGTGGTAACTACAATTTAAAATAATAATATTATTTTATTAGTGTGCAACGTAAGATTTCCATGAAACCGGTTGTTGCATATCGGGTACGCTGTCAAACATAGCAACCCCTTTAAAGTAAAATAATTATTTAACTCAGAAATATGAATAATTATTGAAAATATCTTATTATTAATTTACCTGGGATTTTAAAATTAGGGGAGATTGAGGAGAAGTCATCTCACCTTCTATTTCAAGGCCATGGAAATCAATTGGAATGATAAGACCATTTACCCAGAAAAATACATTCGTGATTATTCCCTCCGAATTAAAAGTAATTTGATTATATAACTAGATGGAAACACTAATTAGGTTAATGTAAACTAGACCATGGTTTGAGAAGATTTATTTGAGCATGAAATTTATTGATGCTTCAAGTTCAGGATTCCTTCCTCAAAGAAGGAACTCCCTATTCAGAATGGAACAATTAAGGGCCCTAGATATTTGCACATCATGGGAATGGAATATTGGGTTGAAACATTTTCAATGGTCCTAATATGACTCTTTTGGGTTCACAGTTACTTAATATAATTTATATAATTAGGTAGTTATTTTTTTAATCTAAGAGGGGAATGTTCACTTCATCATATATATAAATATCAATAATTTTAGAATCTAGAACAAAGGGATTCATTGGATTAGAGACAGATTAAGGAAAAGGAATTGGGTACCTTAGAAGAATTGAAGGAGGTTAAAGAGTGGCCTCAGGTTCCTTTAATGGATTATTATAATTTTCATTTTCTATCTCAACATTTACATGGGATTCTGTGGATTCATCTTGAGTTATAGAAATTTCATTTCCACATAAAAGAGAAATTGTACTTACGTTACTCTTGGTGTTAGGAAACAGTTCAGCTAGGAATTGGAAAGAATTGGATAATTGATACTGGAGGATGTGGGATACAAGTTGAGCAATTTAGTTTTTAATGTTTTTAGGCTAGAATTGGTGAATGAGGAAATATAATCAATAGAACATTCCCATATCTACTAAAAAGGAGAGGCTTATACCGCATTGGAATTTCCCTGATTTGGTTCGTGGGAAATATATTTTATTATTTGTGGAATTGATAAGGCTCACTAGAATAATGGAATATAGGAGGTGTATGAAGAGGGTTTCTCCATTGGTATTTTTGAAAATAAAGGATAATGTTTTTGTATGTTACTACTACCTTGTAATGATACCACTTTTTTATGGATTGTATTCATTATAAAATGAGTGTAATTGGTCAATAATTTCATTCAATGAGATATGAAGATTTCATTAATGTGAATATGATTTAGAAGTTCCAATGTTAATGAGTTTTATATTAAGTACTCATGTCTTATAATTTGAAGAATCATGTGAATGGTTTCAAGACTTTGAGTTTCATGGTGATTCTGGGAGAATTCATATGAATTAATTAATGGTGATTCTTGGATAATTGTTATGGATTCATATAATTGGATTTCACTCATGAAAAATTCCCCATGTTGTTAATTAGACAATTTTTGAACTAGTTCTATGTTTACAATACATGTATAAAATGTGATGCAGTTTTTACAAAAATGAAAAAGATGAGTAGAACTGTTTGTTGGAAGATGAAAAGATTATTTGAATTTATATTCAATAAGGAATTAGAGAAATATAATTTGAAGAGGTCCTGAAATATTTCAATATTTCATGAGAAAAACAAAAAGATATTAAAAAATATTTTCATTATGATTTGTAAAAAGTAATGGAAAACTATGTAATATGATTTTAGAATTCTCAGCATATAGGTGGACATGCATTTGATATTGAATTTCCTTATAAACTTGTTTTTATAACTATGTTTTTTATGGGGTTTATTTAAAAAATAGAGCAAGCCAGCTAGACTCATCTGAGGGGCTATGAATGACACAGGGTCGACCCCACCCAAGGGAGGCCAGCTTAAGAAAGCTTGAGGGTAGTATAGTATGGGCCAATAGCCTGCAACGAGGTGGGCATAGAGCACCCCAATAGAACTAATATGTGGAACTTTTAGGGAAGGGAGATAATAATTATGATAGTTTGATGGCATGATATTTATTATAAAGAGTGTAAAAATAGTGACCTATTTCAATATAGAACTAGAATTCAGGTTTACTATTCACATGCATAAAATATGGGCATTATCTTTGTCATCCAACTCATCCAGCGCCCAAAATTATTTTAATTATCACCATATGATCTCTTGCAGAATTGTTTTTCCAGATGAGCTATAATTTTTATCAATCATAATAATATGTATCATTTTATCTCATGATGGAGCTAATTTTTTCAGAGACATGGATGGACAATTATTGATCAAGACAGAGGTTTCCATGATTTTTTATGGTCGAAATAATAAACCAAACATGGTAAAATAAATCATCCAACTTTATTTACATGATTTATATGAATCTTACAAACTAAAAATGTAGTTGTTGGAGGATCTTTGAATATTCTATAACCATGTATGAACATTAGACATTGGATAAGAATGAGTCACATGTATAAATGATCAAATGCACATGATCTTTTCACTATGAAGGATGAGGCTCCTTGTGATGGAAAAAACTAGGTTTCTCAATGTATCTTGAATATGTGATTTAATGATATTCAAAGTTGATATCTTTGGGTAATGGAAAGGTTCAAAAAAATAGCATGAATTTTAGGGAATTAATTCAGTGATTAAATTAGGAAAAGGTGTGATCCGCACCTATAAAATGAGAATCTATGAGGTTGAGAAAATGGGTGTCACTCAAAAATTTGAGAAACCTCGTTTTCTCTATTAAATAGATCCTCTCTGAGAATTGATTTCATAAAGGGAAAGTAGGGACCCACAAGCCTCTAAATATTTGTGAAGATGAGAATTTTTGATGTATTCAACAAGTTCAAAGAACTCTCAAAGTATCCTAGAAAGCAAGAGTAATTCACAAAGAAAAAAAGGGATATTGCAAACAAGTCGCATTGGCTTTTCACGAAGATCTAATTTTGTGAGCTAGTTCTTTAGTAGAGTACTCCCACTATGCATTGTGAAGAACTTTTTCTATGAAGTGTACTTTCTTTCATGAATCTTGAATAGCACCAGAACATGTGAAAATAAGAATAAGTGTACATCACATCATTATGAAGATAGAATCCCCTAATCTATATAAAAAAATTTCCTTAAATATAAAAGATACATATTGGATTTTGTGGATGAATAGTGTGAATATGTGAATGCATAAGAACTCTTGAAAATGTGATATATTACAAGATAGTGTTTGCACACCTGGTTTGTGAGATGGAAGTGGATATAACGTGTACATACACTCATGTGTATGAGTTTAGACAACTGAACATGTGTTGTGCAATGAAACAAAGTGGAAGTAAACATTTCATGCATTCTTGTGTGAATATGTAAAGACTCATGCACACATAAATGGTTATGCATTTGAGATTCCAACAATAGGGTTGAATATTAAACATCAAATTATAATACCTTGAAAATTTACAAGGGATTAACTTCTTATGCATCAAGCATTACATAAATGAAGTGTGCAAGACTTAATTGTGTTGAATTTTAAAGAAGAGATTAATATATTTTTGTGAAGGATAATTCTTTGATAAAATTTTATGTGAGGTGAAATATATCCAAGAAAACATCTAATGCACCTAGATGAATAGAGGAGAACAGCTACTACATTCACTTTTGATATTTTGTATCAATGTAGAAGAATTTATTATAAAGATGTTGTTTCTAGATGATAATTATTTTTTTATAATCACAATGGATTTTTGTGATTATAGAAATATTGGAAGAAGGTGACTCAGTACATTCAATTTTTCAATAAAAAGAAAGAGAGAAGAATATGTGTGACTTTACAATTTATATTCAGTTGAATGTTATTTGTTCATGAATAATTTAGTGTTTATTACACTACTAAATTCACACAATTTTGACTAACATAAGAAAATGATAGTGCAGTAATCTTGTTTGTTTCCTATAATAAGTAAAGAGTTTCTCTTGCATGCTACTATGTAAGTATTAAAAGTAAAGGAGAATTTTGTGGAAGAAAAAGAAGAAATAAGACATGCAATAGGTCTCAATAGGTGTAATAAATTCATAGTGTTACAAACTATTAACAACAAGAATAGGATTGTATTCAGAGGTAGTATAAAGATCTAGCCAAGAGTTATAAAACATAGACTATAAATTGACTATAGTGAATTGCAAGTGAAATATTTTTGTCTACTTTTTCTAACCACTTGGAAATGATTTCATTCTAGTGGTTTTGTGGAAAAGATGATTTCTAGACCATTCTAAGGAAAATCTACTCTTATTGAGTAGTGGACCATATAAAAATATCATGTTCTATATTTATTACTTTTATATATATTCATGTGATAGGGAAATGAGAACAAGATAATCAGTATCCTAATAGGTCTAAGAGGTAAATGGATAAAAAATTTGTAATTGTATTAATAATTACCCAACACTAATTCACCCCATATCAATGTTATATATATATATATATATATCAAATTGTTTATTTTAAGTGGTATAAATGGAAGGTTATAATCTATTAGATTCTATACATTGAAGTTATTCTCTTTTTATGATTTGAGTTTATTTTCTAAGTTAATAATTAAGTTTAATTTTGGTTAATATTTAGTTACCTCAGAGTAGAACTCTATATCTATGAAGACCGTGATGAACAAGAAAAATAAATTGAAGATAAAGTTGAAGAATAAGATCCTCTTATATAAAGAAGAGGAAGTATCAGTTTCTCTTTGTGTTTGTACATTTACAAACTTTCACCAATATTAAAATTATAGTACAAGTGGGTATGATGATTGGTATATAACTTCTCAAGAGTTATCAGTTGATAGATTAAGATTTATTTTTAATGTTATTCCATAAAAAATAGCATCTATCATTTTTTCATTCATTCAATGTATAGAAGAAGACATCCCCCAACTAGAATGAGAAGCTAATATTTTGGAAAAGAGATTACAAACAAAAATTGTTTCTTGTTTAAAGCTCTCCAGACTGGTTGCAACCATTGAATCCAAAATGAAGGAAATTGAAATAAGTAGCACAAAATGGATCACAGAAGTTGAAGAGAAATATGGATTCTAGAAAACTCTTGAATAATATATTGATATACTTGAATAAAACATGAAAACATAAGTGATGTCAAGGAATCAGAATTTAAAGTAACATCCAATAAAATAAAATAATATGACACATTTTATTAGAACAAAGTTAAACTGTAAGAATATTAAGTTGAAACAATGAACTATGATTGCGAAGAGAAGATGATTATGATTTAAGGTTAGAAAATGCTCCTCAGTATAAAATGTCTATACTCGGAAGTTCTGTTGTACAATCTTTAGAATATACATATTGAAACTTCACAAAATAAATAAATGGTTATTATGGGTACTCAATGCTTATTATAGGGTTTTACAATAAAACTAACTCTGACATGTGAAAATAAAATCATGACTCCATTAAATCATATATCAAAAGAAGCTATGAAGAAAAAGGTATCATCCATAATATCTTGTAATAATATTATTTAATCTTTTTCCATAAAACTTTTGGGTTTGAAAACATGTTATGAAAAAGTATGGATGAATAATGGTCACAAGATACAAACCACCATGTATTGAGTGGATATGAAAAACAATGTGGAAGTTAATTCCCCACAAAAATCAAAAAAGTTCATGAAGAACATCCAAAAATTTGATATAGAAGATATCAGGACATTATGATTTGTGGTTTAATGTTTTTCCTATTATAGATTTGGGACTTGTTCATTAAACTATTATTACAATCATCAAAATGTAAATGTAGGAAAGAAGCTTATCTCAAGGGGAAGAAATCCGGAGAACAAGAAGCAACAGTGATAGGTCTATAAGAATATATATACTATAAACAGATTTTGAATTCTTGATAACATCTATGATGTGTGAAAATTTAGTAGTCACAATGTTGGTACATTCTCATGTCAACATGTATCCAATGATTATAAGAAAACAAGATCACAAAATCTTGCTAGGAATAATGAAGAAACCATAGGAAGAAATTATAAGAATTTTTTGTGATCAAATTCTACCAAAAAAGTTATAAAAATAAATCTGAGAAGACCATGGATTCTAAATAAAATAAATTTAAGGGGAGTTAATCCAAACAAATAACTAAGAGGAATGACACTCAGAATAACTGATGTGGAAGATCCACACATACTTCCGTAGTTCTTAATGACATGTCAGTTATTTTTCCAGAAGTCTTGGAAAGAATGATGAATCTTGATGATGCACATGTTATGAATAATGGAAAAGGAAATGAAATGATTCCAAATTATGGAGTCAATGTATATGAGGGGTTTTCAAGAAAATTAAACTCTAATGTTAATGAGCTTTTTTGTGAGAGATTGTATAAATATATTCACATAGAAAAATGTTGTTTAACCATGATACTAAAAAAAGTAGCAATCCTTGAGAGGAGTATGAATGTATAATATAGGAAGGTTTTTAAGAAAACAAGTTCTCCACACAAATAATAAGAATGTGTGAAAAGATCTATACTATTTCAACAAAAATCAGAACATATGTTTCGATTTGAAATCATGAAGACTAGAGTAAATAAAGAAACATGGTTGAGAAAAACATCACAACTTTGTTATTCATATTAATTAGGAAAGAAGGATCCCCCTCATAAAACCATTATGTATTGTATTTATGCTTATATTTCATGTAATTTAAGGTGAATTATGTTCTTAAGGTTAGATCCTGAGAAGTAATGAGATCTGTCAATTCTTGATAGAAAAGATGAAAAGTCGCCAACCATGAATGATTTTTCAATTGGTATTCAAATATGAATATAATATAGGACCATATTTGAGGAATACTAATAACTTTATTCTCTATTCTAGACAAAAAGGATAAAGAATATACCATATTATTTTGATCTTATTACATGGTATTCTGACGAATAAATGTCATATAATCTCATCCTTGGTGAAGTTGTGAAAGTTTCCCAATCTGGACTGCCACAAGTTGAATACATGTTATGGTGTATTCTATATAATATAATTTATTAAAATAAATTTGTTGTGATATCCACCATTTTAAAGATTATAAGACGTGTTTCCCTCTAGGGGGAGAGAAAATGAAGAAGCTTCCAAAATTATTACTTCAATTAGTATTAGACCTAATTATTATGAAAATTTCTTGAAGATCATGTCATTGGAAAAGGAATGTATCTCTCAATATCTCAATCCTTGGTTTTTATAAAATAGCAAAAAAATTACAATGGGGGTAATTTAATTAATAAATGGAATAATAAATGTGGATGTTCCCCTTGTTCACATATCCTACTTATTTCACTTGAATATTTTTGATCAATTTTTTGAAGTCAGTTGTAACACCCCAGGATTTCAGAGTGTGTTATTTCTTAAAAATAATTCAATAACTTGCACTACACGCAACACCGAGTTCAATCACACCATTAAAAGAGTTCATGAATAGTATTAACTACATTTTGAACTTTATATAATCCTTATAATTTTAGAATCCCTATTATGAGTTTCTTAGTCATATTGCAAGAACAGATTCATTTTCAGTATTATCAACTTCTAATAGTGAAACCTTTTTAAATACAATATTTTAATCTTTTTGACTAAATTGGGACATCAAAAATTTAAAATGAAACATCCCAAGCTTCCACGGTACGCTTTCTTTGAGTAATACAGTAGCGTGTGTTGTACGCAACCTTGAGTTTTAACACACACCACAACCAATCAAACTAGCCGTTATGAATAGTAATACCTAATTTTTGAAATTATATATATTTTATATTTAAAAATGGACTTCATTTTTGGATTCGGAATATCGAAATTAGCCTAGGGTGAAATTTTGGTACATTTCGGATAACTTTTATATTTTGATGAATAGTGAAAATTACTAAATTTTAATTAAAAACAACTTTTTTAATCAAAATAATTAATATTGATAAATTATGAATTTGAGTGGTTTTAAAGTATATTTAGAATATATTTTTACCATTTAATATAATGTTGGTCATTGGACATAATTTTACAATTAAACCGAACATAAACAAGTGTCAATCTTTTGGTAGTTATTATCTCTTAAAAACACGCTTTTTGTTTTGACAGCGGGAATTAATTTTAAATTAATTTCTGCCACTTCTGTGTTTTGAATTTAGAAAAATGGATTCCATATTTAGAATCAGGATGTTCAAATTGTGTAAATAGGTAACTTTTATTTTTAGACATTTTGAATAATTACTGCGGTAAATATTTTATTTACCATGGTTAAGGGTAAATCCGGTAAATAAGGGTTAAAAAAATAATATTATAATAATACTAAATTACCCTAAAACGTGTCTTAACCCTATTGGTTGATACATAGTCGACCATGGGCATCTTTGGGTCTATTTTGGGACCCCATGGATCCACTTGTAAGTGATAATGACACTTTATTTTAATTAAGTCAAAATGAATACAAAAATGACACAAGCATATATCTTTTAGAACAACAATTTTTACATAGGGTTATACATGTTGGATTTTCGATTATAAATATTCATTAGAAAGATAAAAAGATTTTCTACATAATGATATTTTATTTATAATTTTTAGACATTAAATAATTTATTTTATTTATGACAAAATGATGATGCAGTAATTACTAAAATAGTAAAAAATTAACATAATTGATATTATAAATACCCAAATAAATATAATATGAAACTTTTAATGAATTAAACTAATTTTCTAGGATAATATGATATATTAGGATTGATTTAATTGACTTTGTTCGAAGTAATCAATCTGTTATGAGTTTCACAAAAATCAACTATTGAATAGTGTCAAAATTGACATAAAAGAGTTATTAAAACAAATATTATATTATTAATTGATATTAAATTCCTAAAAATCTAAGGTTCGGCCAAGAGACTTATATTATGATAGGTTAATCATTAATGGACCACTTGGGGGTCGCTTGGATGTATATAGTAAGTTTATTAACCATAATATATAAAAATACAAAGAGACATTGTAAAAGTGAAACTAATTAACTTAGAGTTAATACTTAAAGATAAGGTTAATATAAGTACCCAAACCTGTCTAAATTCTATTGGATGAGTTGTTTTCGACCTATCCCCACCTCATCCTTTTAATAGTCAACTTTGGAGCCTTTAGAAACCGAATATGAATTTATTATAAATTAATATTTCTAGCTTTTCCAAAGGTGCCCCTCACCCCTCTTATAAAAGGGCACTCCTCCTTCCCATTTCTTCACACCTTCAAAGCCTTTTGGTTCGGCCAAACTCTGCCCAAATACTCTCCCAACATCCCTCACTACAACCTAGAGGCCTTAGTTTGATCAGAAAGCCAACCTAAGGAGCCCTTTTGATCAAATCAAAAGGAAGAACCCGAAGAAGAGGTAATGATTTCACCACCCTTTTCTAAGTTCATTTCTTCTTCCACTTCTTCTTCCTTTGTTCTTACTATTCTGAAATAATAACTCCAGTATCTCACATATACTGTGATGTTATTATAAATATGGTACAATCATATTCAGTATTCTATCCACCCTTTGAATAACATGTCACCATACGTGCGTACGTACGGCTTACCGTCTCCACGTCGTGGTGTAATTGTTATTCAATATAATATTATTTGGATGGGTATAATAATGATGTGTAACTCATGTAAATAATAAATATAACATGTTAATGATTCTGTATATATGATATACCATCCATTTATATATTATTTTAATATCAAAAGAATGATATTGTCGCTCGTGCGTACGTACGGACTACCGTCTCCACGAACGCGATGAGATTCATTCTCCATCGTATCCATTCAAGTATAATTATCATTTGATGATTTAAAAATGATGTTTAAGGACTGTATATCATTCTGGATATGAATAAGATACAACAACCATGGCTTATGTAACAAAACATATAAAAGAAAATGAGTAAGTTAACTCCCGAAACGACGATAATTCTAAGATATTATTAACAAATCAATGTTAAAAGATCATATATGATATCATATTAATATATATGATTCTTGTATAATTTAATAACAACTATTTCACCATTATACAGGAGGTTAACCTACCCCAACCAAGGAAAAGTACAAGGTAAGGGGTTTTCATCTCACTCTTTATTCCCGTGAGATTCATGCCATATTGCCACCATCACCTTTTGTGTGGTGTATGTACTGCCCATAATTATATTATTTGTGTAATACACTCTAATTTATGTGTATTTACATATTCATTGTATGATACCTCTTTTATGGGTTGTATGTTTCATAAGTTACCAAATTGGTAAGGGTTATTTCACAATCTCTTCATTATCCGAGGTTGTTTATATGTAATAATCTACTGGGATCTCTTTATCATCCACATCCATGTTTCTTAAAAATGTATTTCAAAACATTTTTACTATTTACAAGAATATGGGTTAAAGTCATTTATACCCTTTTTTGACTTTTTATAAGAGGTTTATAAAGGAATCTTTCCGTCATTTTCAAAACAAGGTCCTTTTTAACCTTTTCGACAGAATTGAGGTAAGAATGTTTTTTTTAACTTATACGGCGGGTGCGGTTATTTTACGCCGTTATAAAATCTTCAAAGCTTTCCTTACAAGCTTATAAGAATATTTTCAAAGAAAATGTTTTATTTTATATGGATCTTAAATGATTTCAAAATAAAAGGAGATACTTCTTTAAAAAGAATTTTGATTTCATCTATGTCAACATCCTTTGATGGATTTTAAGATTATTTGAAGTTGATTTATTATGATACAAAAATTCTATATTGAATTGAAGGTTTTGTGATATGTTTGACTGTGGATGTGCTATTTTTATACCATTCATAGATTATGGTGAAATTATTGACATTTCGTATGCTAGTTTTAATCCGAATGTTTATGTTATATTTCAAACTTTTCTTCAGATGAATGTGCTAAACAAGTATGTTCCGGGTTGGGGACCGGTAAAAGTAAGCCCTCCAGGTTGGGGAATGGTAAAAGTAAGCCCTCCAGGTTGGGGACTGGTTAAAGTAAGCCCTCCAGGTTAGGGACTGGTAAAAGTATGCCCTCCGGGTTGGTGTCCGGTTATTAGAGGCACTCCGGGTTGGTGTCCGGTTATTAGAGGCACTCCGGGTTGGGGTCCGGTTATTAGAGGCACTCCGGGTTGGGTTCCGGTTAGAAGTAACCCCTAGGTCTTGGGATGAGGCCTAGACAAAGAAATTAACGTTTAGCATTATGCATTCCAACATTATGAAAGTGGTTATTGATTTTTGCATGTGATTATTCGATTAGTAGAATATCCATGTGAATAAGTAAATGGCATTATTTCATTTTATTTATGCCATACCATGTTGAAAGTTCATATTTAAAAGGCTTTTGTTTTAGTTATACATTTCCTTAAATGTTTATTCTTATTTAGGAAAGTTTCCGCTATATTGTTATCCTTACTGGGCATTTGAGCTCACCCCTTTTATATGTTTTATTTTCCCCAGGAATTGAAGAAGTAAATTATGAATGACCTGCAGGGATATTATGTGGGGATATGAGTGTGGATTATGGAGACTTTATGTTGTTGTAGTAGTTTTTCATTTTATGATGTAATGTAAAACCTATGAATATATCTAGTGTTTCCAAGGCTACTAAACCAATCGGTCTTTCGAGATTTGATCTTTCTTGTGATCATGCCAATGTTACGAAGTAATGCACCGACTCTGGGCAGCTGGGGTCGGGGCGTTACAGTTGGTATCAAAGGAAGTTTAGTACAAACCTTGGAAGCTAGATTTATATAAACTCTGATTAGAGCACGTAGACCTAAGATGAACTTTGAGGATTAGTATAGAAGAACTTCCTAGAATTTTGGTATTGTAGAGATTTTGTGAGTTTTCCGAGCAATACATCCCTGTCTGGATACGAGCAGGTAGAGGCGGCTCTGGCACAGATGTACCTAGGGGTAAAACCCGAAAACACCGCTTTGAGCTAGACTCGAACGGGAACTGGTGCACGACAACGGGCCTTGCTGCACTCTTGGTTACGACACTCCCGGGGGATATGCTTAGGATAACTCTCATTTTCTTTACAAATCATTTTGAAGGGATTATGAGTATATACTTCCTCAAAGAAAAAATTCTTATGATTATGGATTATATCCATAAATAGTTCAATTTATGTCAAGTGTTTTATAAGTATGGGATTATGTATTTTGATTCATAAACTGATCTAGTTTATGCCATTGTTTAGAAATGGCGCCCAGTAGAAGGAATGAGAACTCCAGAAATACACATGATTCAAAGAGAAGGAAGGATCATATATTTCATGGTCTTAAGCTAGAATTTATAAGAGAAATAGTCACCCATGTATTATCATCATATGAAGAAATAATATCATGTGTTGATAAGATAAGTAAAGAGTTTACTGAGTCCTATGCCTTTGAAGGGAAGCAAGAGAAGAAAAGGCTGGAAGAGAGAAAGATGGATAAAGGGAAGAGGGAAAAGAAGAATTTTCCCATATGTGGTAACTGTGGAAAGAAACACCCTGGAACTTGCCTGAATGGAATGGGAGTTTGTTATAAGTGTGGAGGAAAAGGGCACAAAGTACGTGACTGCAAGGGTAAGAAAATGGTTTCAAATGTACAATGCTTCATTTGCAAGGAGTTTGGACACTACGCGAACCTATGTCCCAGTCATCAGACTATGACGCAAATGATGCTATTGGATAATAATCAAGTTATGATACTACCACAGATGAAGAGGAATGATTAGAGTTCTTATGTTGATTATGTCAATTGAGTGTTGTATCAACAATGTACTTGTTATAATAATTATGGAGTATATAAGGATTGTACTGCAGTATTATTTCATTAAGGACTTGAGATTGTGTGGAACAAAGAAAAGTGACTCAATAGCAGGATAAATTTTTGGAAAATATATGGTTGAGAGAATGATAAATCATAATATAGTTCTGATACTGAGGTAGTGATTTTGGATAAATTATATTGGATATTCTTGACTACCTTGGAACTGATTAATGATTTGTATATTCCATCATTGTTGGGGTTTAAAACATTTTTGGATTAATGAAGTATATCCAGCATTCTATATGGAATAAGGGAGCATGAATGTAATCAACAAGGAATATGGTAATACATGATGAAGGTATTCATATGATATTATAGGGTAAAAAGGATCTATATTATGTTTACCTTCCTTATGAATGTTATACTGTGAGTTTGGACATAAGTATTTTGGATAGTTCTAGTTTGGATTATTTTGGATTTCCATAAAAGGACAACCCGGAGGTCGGGCGGCAACCCGTCGCGTCCGGCAAGGCTGCGATACTTGAACCCGCAACCGAAGGGCGACAAGGGTGTATCACCTACCACTGGACCATGAGATGTCCTGGATTAAATAATGTAGTTTTTATTAAAAGATCATGTAGATGAATTATAAATTCGTTTATTTTGGAACCCTATACGAATAGTGTAAATAGAATTTTTTTTACATTCTATTATCTTTTAGAGTGAAAGATGAGTTTGTGATAGAAATTTATTAATGGATAAAACTCTAATTATAAAGTAAGTATATCTCCTTATGATCTTAGCCAATCTCATAAATAAATTCCTCAATATTAAGAAAAGCAACTTTGAACAAAAATGTTTTCCTAGATGGTACCTTAAATCATCACTAATTTATGGCTTTGGGATTGTTGGCCTTTTCATAGCCATGTTCTCTACCACTCTCCATCAGATAATTGATGGTTAGATTTTTCTTCCATATCCATATTTTCCAACATGGAACCCTAGTAAGTGTTATTTTTGGTAATCTTCATACTTTCGACTCTTTATTTTAAATAGAGGCCTCGTTAATTCATTTTTCAATGTGGGATTTCAACTAAGATATTTTGAAATGTCAAAAATGTGTTGTCCCAATACCCTATATTTTGTTGAACCGATGGTACTTCAAATCATCATAGATTGTTGAGTTTAAGGACCTCAATTTTATACTTGTTTGTGATTGATGACCTCAATCACTACCTATAAATATTTACGTTTTTCCTCCAATTATATGTCTCTAATTTCCACCAATGTTCTCCTAATCGAGATCATAATTTGGTGGTGACCCTTTCATTTATCTTTTCCTCATATTAAGACTAAATTTTAGTAACCCAATTTCCGATGTGGGTTTTCCCACAAATATATTTTCTACTTTCAACCTTTTATTTTCGAAGAACAATTTCAAATTGCGAGGACGCAATTTATTGAAGGAGGGGAGAATGTAACACCCCAGGATTTCAGAGTGTGTTATTTCTTAAAAATAATTCAATAACTTGCACTACACGCAACACCGAGTTCAATCACACCATTAAAAGAGTTCATGAATAGTATTAACTACATTTTGAACTTTATATAATCCTTATAATTTTAGAATCCCTATTATGAGTTTCTTAGTCATATTGCAAGAACAGATTCATTTTCAGTATTATCAACTTCTAATAGTGAAACCTTTTTAAATACAATATTTTAATCTTTTTGACTAAATTGGGACATCAAAAATTTAAAATGAAACATCCCAAGCTTCCACGGTACGCTTTCTTTGAGTAATACAGTAGCGTGTGTTGTACGCAACCTTGAGTTTTAACACACACCACAACCAATCAAACTAGCTGTTATGAATAGTAATACCTAATTTTTGAAATTATATATATTTTATATTTAAAAATGGACTTCATTTTTGGATTCGGAATATCGAAATTAGCCTAGGGTGAAATTTTGGTACATTTCGGATAACTTTTATATTTTGATGAATAGTGAAAATTACTAAATTTTAATTAAAAACAACTTTTTTAATCAAAATAATTAATATTGATAAATTATGAATTTGAGTGGTTTTAAAGTATATTTAGAATATATTTTTACCATTTAATATAATGTTGGTCATTGGACATAATTTTACAATTAAACCGAACATAAACAAGTGTCAATCTTTTGGTAGTTATTATCTCTTAAAAACACGCTTTTTGTTTTGACAGCGGGAATTAATTTTAAATTAATTTCTGCCACTTCTGTGTTTTGAATTTAGAAAAATGGATTCCATATTTGGAATCAGGATGTTCAAATTGTGTAAATAGGTAACTTTTATTTTTAGACATTTTGAATAATTACTGCGGTAAATATTTTATTTACCATGGTTAAGGGTAAATCCGGTAAATAAGGGTTAAAAAAATAATATTATAATAATACTAAATTACCCTAAAACGTGTCTTAACCCTATTGGTTGATACATAGTCGACCATGGGTATCTTTGGGTCTATTTTGGGACCCCATGGATCCACTTGTAAGTGATAATGACACTTTATTTTAATTAAGTCAAAATGAATACAAAAATGACACAAGCATATATCTTTTAGAACAACAATTTTTACATAGGGTTATACATGTTGGATTTTCGATTATAAATATTCATTAGAAAGATAAAAAGATTTCCTACATAATGATATTTTATTTATAATTTTTAGACATTAAATAATTTATTTTATTTATGACAAAATGATGATGCAGTAATTACTAAAATAGTAAAAAATTAACATAATTGATATTATAAATACCCAAATAAATATAATATGAAACTTTTAATGAATTAAACTAATTTTCTAGGATAATATGATATATTAGGATTTATTTAATTGACTTTGTTCGAAGTAATCAATCTGTTATGAGTTTCACAAAAATCAACTATTGAATAGTGTCAAAATTGACATAAAAGAGTTCTTAAAACAAATATTATATTATTAATTGATATTAAATTACTAAAAATCTAAGGTTCGGCCAAGAGACTTATATTATGATAGGTTAATCATTAATGGACCACTTGGGGGTCTCTTGGATGTATATAGTAAGTTTATTAACCATAATATATAAAAATACAAAGAGACATTGTAAAAGTGAAACTAATTAACTTAGAGTTAATACTTAAAGATAAGGTTAATATAAGTACCCAAACCTGTCTAAATTCTATTGGATGAGTTGTTTTCGACCTATCCCCACCTCATCCTTTTAATAGTCAACTTTGGAGCCTTTAGAAACCGAATATGAATTTATTATAAATTAATATTTCTAGCTTTTCCAAAGGTGCCCCTCACCCCTCTTATAAAAGGGCACTCCTCCTTCCCATTTCTTCACACCTTCAAAGCCTTTTGGTTCGGCCAAACTCTGCCCAAATACTCTCCCAACATCCCTCACTACAACCTAGAGGCCTTAGTTTGATCAGAAAGCCAACCTAAGGAGCCCTTTTGATCAAATCAAAAGGAAGAACCCGAAGAAGAGGTAATGATTTCACCACCCTTTTCTAAGTTCATTTCTTCTTCCACTTCTTCTTCCTTTGTTCTTACTATTCTGAAATAATAACTCCAGTATCTCACATATACTGTGATGTTATTATAAATATGGTACAATCATATTCAGTATTCTATCCACCCTTTGAATAACATGTCACCATACGTGCGTACGTACGGCTTACCGTCTCCACGTCGTGGTGTAATTGTTATTCAATATAATATTATTTGGATGGGTATAATAATGATGTGTAACTCATGTAAATAATAAATATAACATGTTAATGATTCTGTATATATGATATACCATCCATTTATATATTATTTTAATATCAAAAGAATGATATTGTCGCTCGTGCGTACGTACGGACTACCGTCTCCACGAACGCGATGAGATTCATTCTCCATCGTATCCATTCAAGTATAATTATCATTTGATGATTTAAAAATGATGTTTAAGGACTGTATATCATTCTGGATATGAATAAGATACAACAACCATGGCTTATGTAACAAAACATATAAAAGAAAATGAGTAAGTTAACTCCCGAAACGACGATAATTCTAAGATATTATTAACAAATCAATGTTAAAAGATCATATATGATATCATATTAATATATATGATTCTTGTATAATTTAATAACAACTATTTCACCATTATACAGGAGGTTAACCTACCCCAACCAAGGAAAAGTACAAGGTAAGGGGTTTTCATCTCACTCTTTATTCCCGTGAGATTCATGCCATATTGCCACCATCACCTTTTGTGTGGTGTATGTACTGCCTATAATTATATTATTTGTGTAATACACTCTAATTTATGTGTATTTACATATTCATTGTATGATACCTCTTTTATGGGTTGTATGTTTCATAAGTTACCAAATTGGTAAGGGTTATTTCACAATCTCTTCATTATCCGAGGTTGTTTATATGTAATAATCTACTGGGATCTCTTTATCATCCACATCCATGTTTCTTAAAAATGTATTTCAAAACATTTTTACTATTTACAAGAATATGGGTTAAAGTCATTTATACCCTTTTTTGACTTTTTATAAGAGGTTTATAAAGGAATCTTTCCGTCATTTTCAAAACAAGGTCCTTTTTAACCTTTTCGACAGAATTGAGGTAAGAATGTTTTTTTTTAACTTATACGGCGGGTGCGGTTATTTTACGCCGTTATAAAATCTTCAAAGCTTTCCTTACAAGCTTATAAGAATATTTTCAAAGAAAATGTTTTATTTTATATGGATCTTAAATGATTTCAAAATAAAAGGAGATACTTCTTTAAAAAGAATTTTGATTTCATCTATGTCAACATCCTTTGATGGATTTTAAGATTATTTGAAGTTGATTTATTATGATACAAAAATTCTATATTGAATTGAAGGTTTTGTGATATGTTTGACTGTGGATGTGCTATTTTTATACCATTCATAGTTTATGGTGAAATTATTGACATTTCGTATGCTAGTTTTAATCCGAATGTTTATGTTATATTTCAAACTTTTCTTCAGATGAATGTGCTAAACAAGTATGTTCCGGGTTGGGGACCGGTAAAAGTAAGCCCTCCAGGTTGGGGACTGGTAAAAGTAAGCCCTCCAGGTTGGGGACTGGTTAAAGTAAGCCCTCCAGGTTAGGGACTGGTAAAAGTATGCCCTCCGGGTTGGTGTCCGGTTATTAGAGGCACTCCGGGTTGGTGTCCGGTTATTAGAGGCACTCCGGGTTGGTGTCCGGTTATTAGAGGCACTCCGGGTTGGGTTCCGGTTAGAAGTAACCCCTAGGTCTTGGGATGAGGCCTAGACAAAGAAATTAACGTTTAGCATTATGCATTCCAACATTATGAAAGTGGTTATTGATTTTTGCATGTGATTATTCGATTAGTAGAATATCCATGTGAATAAGTAAATGGCATTATTTCATTTTATTTATGCCATACCATGTTGAAAGTTCATATTTAAAAGGCTTTTGTTTTAGTTATACATTTCCTTAAATGTTTATTCTTATTTATGAAAGTTTCCGCTATATTGTTATCCTTACTGGGCATTTGAGCTCACCCCTTTTATATGTTTTATTTTCCCCAGGAAGTGAAGAAGTAAATTATGAATGACCTGCAGGGATATTATGTGGGGATATGAGTGTGGATTATGGAGACTTTATGTTGTTGTAGTAGTTTTTCATTTTATGATGTAATGTAAAACCTATGAATATATCTAGTGTTTCCAAGGCTACTAAACCAATCGGTCTTTCGAGATTTGATCTTTCTTGTGATCATGCCAATGTTACGAAGTAATGCACCGACTCTGGGCAGCTGGGGTCGGGGCGTTACATCAGTGCGTGAGTTTTAGGTTCATTATTCTTGAAAATATTCATCTCACATTTTGTAATTTTATCCTTGAACGAAAGTGAATAATCCTTAAATAAAAGTATATGAGTTAACCTTTTAAGGTTTCTTGATCTATTGGTAATGGATAGCTTTGTTTTCTAAATTAAATCCTCTTTTCTTATACACTGAGTACTATTTGAGTAGGCTTATTGTGAAATGATGAGTGAAACATTTCTTAAGTATGGACTGATACGATTTTCCCATGAACAGTGTATATCATGTCAATAAGGGGGTGATAAATTGAAATGAATGTTTTAAAGGAAAGTGGGAGAGAAGATAATTTTTCCACATATTGACACCTTCATTTGGAAAGAAATATGAAGTTAAAGCCAACAAATACAAAGGGAGTGATTGGAGATACAACTTTGTCTATTGATTGTGCTTATTTTTAAATTATTTTCATTTGTTTACAATGGTGATAAATGATATAGGAATATTTCATTAATTTCAATATGATGAATAATTTATAGAGTTAATGGAGCTTGGATAATGTCCCCATGTATTATAATTTGGTGAAACATGTGAATGTTTTGAAGACATTGAGTATCATGGTGATTCCAAGGGAAATGTTTTGAATTAATTAATGTTGATCCCTAGATAATTATTATAAATTAATAGCATTGGATATCATGCATGATATATTCTCCGTGTTGTTAATCAAATGACTGTTGAATTGGTTTTACATTCAACATGCATCTATCCAATGTGACACATCATTTACGCCAATTAAAAAGATTAGTTGAAGAGTTGGTTGGAATATAAATTGTTCTATAGAATTCATATTCCCAAAAGAATAAGAGAAATAATATTTGAAGAGGGTTATTCAATATTTCAATATTTCATGAGAATAATTCAAGATCTTGAAGAACATTTTGATTCTTATTTTCATAAAGTGATGGATAACTATTCAATATAATTATAGAATTCTCACCATATAGGTGGATTTGAATTTGATGATTAATTTCATTAGATACTTGTTTTTGTTAACTAAGTGTTTCTATAGAAATTTTTTAAAAAACAAAACCTGATAACCAAACTCAACCAGGGGATTATTTGGGATATATGTTCCACTACACCCAAGGGACACCAGCCTAAGAAAACCTATGATTTTGAATATTATGGTCCAATATCCCTCAAAATAGAGGGAATAAATCACACCCAAGGAACCATTACTGCGTGGTATCAGGGGAAAGATAAGAGAATTATGATGGGTAAATGGAGTAGATTTTTTTCTAAAGAGTGAAACAATCTGGAGATATTGTTTATGGGAGAAGAATTAAGGTTAAATATTCACCCACATAAATTATTAGCATGATTTTCCTCATCCAACACATCTCAATCCCCATTGATTTGAATCAAAACCATCTGATATCATGTAACATTGTTTTTCAAAATAAGCTGTGATTTTTAACTAGAGTCATAATCTAGCTCCACCTATCTCACAATAGTGATATTGTTTTTAAAGGAGACACGGATCAACCACCATCAATCAAGGAAAAGGTTGACAAGATTTTTCTATATTCAAAATAATGAACTGAACATGATCGAATAAATCATGAAGCATCATTTTCATGATTTATATGACTCAATAAAACATAAAATCAAGTTACAGGAGGATCTTCGATCATGATGTTGCCATGTATAAACCTAAATCATTTGGGAAGGATTAATTTCATGTTTAAATGATAATAAGAATTTGATCTATTCAAGAAAAAGTAGAAGGATTCTTGGAATGAAAAATGCTAGGCTTAATGACATATCATATGTTTATGGTTTGAAGACATTCAAATCTAATATCTTCATCTCATTAAAAGGGTTGTTGAAACAACATGAATTTTGATGACTATATTCAGTGACTAACTGAAGAAAAGGTTTGTCAAACACCTATAAAAGGAGAAGCTCTGAGGTTGAGAAAAAATTTTCCTCTCACTAAATCTGAGATCTCCCATTTTCTCTATAAAATATAGCCTCCCTGAGATTTTAGATCATGAATGGATTGTAGGGTCCCAATACCCTTTATGTTTTTGTGAAAAAGATAAGTCTCTATGTCCTTTAAAAAGTGAAAATCACTCTCGAAGGAGCCTCAGGAAGAAGAGTATTCTAGGAATAAAAATAGAAAGTACCCTCATGTCTCCCTTGATTGTTGTGAGTATCAGATTCTCTAAACGAGTGTCAGAGTCATGTACTCCCATTTTTCTTTGTGAAGAACCCATTTTGTGAATAAAACCATCCATTCCGAAACATTAATTGTGCAGAATGCATTAAGAGAAAAATAAATGTACACCACATTGTGAAGAAGATAGAATTCAACAATATAAAAACACAAAGAGTCCTGAAATATAAAGTATACATATTGTTTTGTATAGTTGAACAGTGTGCATATGTACACGAATATGTGAATTCATAATCACTCTTTTGAAGGTGATATGTTACTAGATAGTGTTTCCATGCATGGGTTTTTTGAATGATGAGGATACAGTGATCTTATACACTCATTTGCATTGTTTTAGACACCTGAACATGTTTTGTGAAAAGAATCAAATAGGAAGTAAACATTTCATTCATGCTTTAAAGAATTTTTAAGGACTCGTGCACATATAAGTGGATATTCATTTGATATACCCAAAACATGACTGAATGTTTCATATGAATTATTAATACTTTGATAAATGTTAAAGGGATTCACTTCTTACGAATAGGTAATTACATAAATTAAGTGAACATGACCTAATTGGGTTAATATTTTAAGAAGAGGTTAATTTATATGAATGATCATTCTTTCATAACATTGAATGTGTGGTGCAATCAAGTTAAACAAACTTCTACCGCACCTAAAAATATGAGAAAAATTATATAGAATTCATTGTTTACATTGTATAACAAGGAATAAGAATTAATTATTATAATTCTTTTTTCATATGATCATTATTGTTTTGATAATCACAATAGAGTTTTGTAGTTATAAATATATTAGAAGAAGTTGACTCGATGCATTTTGTTTTTCACTGATGAATAAAGAGAGAAGAAGAGTGCATAGCCAATTTAGATTTAGTTGATTATTTTTTGGTTCAGAAGAATTATATTTTTATCAATCTACTACATTCACACTATTGTGACTAAAAAAATAAGAAGATATTATGGTTATCAAGTTTATTTCTAGGAATAATTAAGGAGTGTTTTTTCTTATTATTGTGTCTATAACAATGTGAAGAAGATGATTGTGGAATAACAAAAATGGAATGCAAAATCCAATAGGTCTCAATAGATGGAATAGTTTCTTGGTGTTTCAAACCTTTATCAACAAGGATAAGAATATCTTCAAAGGCAGTATAAAGATACAACCAATATATGTAAAACACACACTGTCAATTGACTATAGTGCATTTCATGTGAAAGGGCATTTCCTACTTTCCTTAACCACATTCAATGGATTACTTTCTCATGGTTATGTGGTGGGGATCATTTAAAAACCATGACAAGGACTAGTTAAACATAGTGATTACTGAACCTAGGAAAAATATTCTGTTATATCTTTACAGAATTAATATACCTACATGTTATGGGGAAAATAGAATAAGATAATAAAGATCATTTCAAAACCATGACAAGGACTAGTTACTCATAGTGATTACTGAACCTAGGAAAAATATTGTCTTATATATTTACAGAATTCATATACCTACATGTTATGGGGAAAATAGAATAAGATCATAAAGATCACAACATGTCTAAAAGTTATATGGATAAAAAATTAATTGGATTAAAAATTCTCAAACACTAATTCACCCCCTCTCAGTCTTAAACATTTGTAAAACTGGTCCTTTCTCATTGACCATATTGAAATTTGTTTGGATTTTGAGGAGGGGATTGAGGGAGATAAAATAAGATATTACCATACCCTATGACAGGGTTATATGTATAATATATTTGTTCATAATTGGGTTAGTTGGAGCTTTTATTGAACTGACCTGATTAATGAGGGATAGTGTTTCACTAAGAATATCTTTCATTTAGATCCATTGGAATCGAAGAATAATATGGATATTTTTAAAGTTGTGGACATGTGTCAGTTGGTTTAACTTGATCTTTAAAAAACATATATAAGTATATTGAATAGATATTTTGGGGAATATGATGTTGGGGATTTAGTATCCAAATCTAGTTGTTGCAGAAGACCTGTAAGTTCACCCATCTACTTGGCTATCTTGTTAAGGTCTATGGATAGATTCTATTAGACTTTTTTGAATTGAGAATGTTCTAAATTATCAAGCATATGTATGTTTAAAACCATGTTTCTTATGATATCTCATGAAGCTACATTAGTTTTGTTAACAATAGCAACAACAATTGCGACAATGATGAGAGTTTTCTCAATAGATAATAACCCCTGATAAAAATATTGGATCAAGATTCGGTCTAGAATTTTATAGTGTGGGATAGTTTCTATAATATTTTTGAACCACTCCCAGTTCAAATGGAGTGATACATTAGAGAACGGATAGATACCACTGATTTCTTTTCAGATAAAATTGATTTGATAAGCATGGAATAATTTCTCTAAAAAGATATGCTTCTTGTAAATTTATGATTATAATGAAGAATGAGGGAGATTGATTATCCATGACTTAAAAGATTCATCTAGTGAGAAAGGGAATGCTCAAAGTTTAATTTGTTCTTTATAAACCCCATTTGTCTCCATGGTAGATCAAACAACTTCGAACTCTTTGAAATGAAGATGTGGATCCTCAGTGGCTAGCACATGGAAAAGATGTAGAAAATGAATCAAAATTGATTTTAGTTCCAAATAATCCTAGATGTTTTGAAAATGAGATATTTAAGGGTTGTTTTCATAAGATTTTCCAAATCTAGTTCAATTGGATAGGCAATGATTTGGCATTGAGATATTTGATTATCCCTTTTGTACCACCTAATTCTGTGGAGAGTTCACTTGATTTCTAGGTCAAAAAAATATGATGAATTGTTTGGGAGGATACGAGGAATTTATATGAATTTGAAAAGATTATAAATACATATTTTTATTTTTTTTCATTTATTCTTTTTATGGTAAGGTGTATTTTACTTTTTGTTTTCTTCAAATTTTTTTGTTTTGTTTTGTTTTTTTACTTGTTTTGTTTAAAAAAATAAAAAAAGTAAACACTAATTGCAACATACATGGAAATAAAACCATTTAATGCATTCTCAATTTCCACCTACTTACTATTCAACATTTTGATTCTATGACATAATATGTATAGAGTCACTCTAATCGAATCCTTGGTGATGATATATATTTTAGTTCTTATTGTTTATGATTTTTATTTTTAATTGGGTGTTGTTTGTAGAGATTGGGTTAAATAATTGATTGATGATATTTTATTTAAAAATTTAAAAAATATTGGTGTTATTTTATTATTGGTGATTTAATATTATGATATCATTGAGATTTTCATGATATTGCATTTAATTAACACCCACTTCCCAAGAAAATTTTGATCAGAATTCCCAAGTGTTGAAGCTTTAATCCAACACTAAACATAATAGGGATTCTAATATCAATAAATTGTTATTTATAGTAGTTTATGTTTTGATCCAATAATCCATGTAATCCACATGATAAAAAAATCATTTCATTAATCCATGACATTTTATGTTTAACATATATAATGTTAACTGAAATAACATTTAATGGGAAATAGCTCTCAATCACTTGTCATCCTGAAATTATGAATCACCCCAATAGATGATTTACTCATACATTGTGATTTTTATTTATCTATTTTTTGATATATATGGTTATAAGTTATAAATAGAATAAAAATAATTAGAAAAGAATAGATAATTGAATCGAATACACACATGAAACATGAAGAGAGATAAATATGTGCTTTTGATTAAATAAGAAATATAAAAAAGAAAGGTTTTAAACATAATTAAATATATTTTAAGAACATTAAAATTAAATAAAATAAGGTGGATTATAATCACAGATGATGATTAATAACTATGTTTTAATATTCAATTTAAATGAAATCAAACTTCCATGATTACAATTGAAAAAAAAAGTGAATTACGTGAAAATAAAGCATGGAGGAAAGATCTATTAAGTAGAAACATAGGGTTTTAAGTTTTTGCCAATCCATTTTAAAGGTAATCGATCTTGAAATAGTATCCTTATATTTTCTTAAGATCAAAATCCATTTTAATAGAAGAGGGGGATGAATCTTTAGCCAATGTTGGTGGACTGTTTGCATTCCATAACCAACCCTCAAATTGGCTCAACTATTTGACCTTTTAGAAAAAACAATATGGATAAGTATTCTTCTTAAAAAATATATATTTGGATGTGGAAAACTCAACCACCAAATTTGGATTACATTGGACTTTTCTATTCATAGTTATGGATATTTTCCCAAACCATGTGCTGCATTCCAGTTTTGAGTTGAGTTTTTCCACGGTCTAAGTGTGAATGAATTTATGTCTATGAATATGCCTTGAAATCTAAAACAATAATTAAAAAAATGAGATTATACATCTTCTCATTATTTCAAAAAAATAAACTCAATTGGTCAATTGGATTGGGAAAATAGTTAATAATTATGGGATATTTTCAAAAACCATATAGAATTTAGAGCTGCAATTCCATGCATCAATTAGGCCCCTTTTTGGTTGATTAGGGCACTAAGAATTTTTATCAAATTAGTAATGTAATGTCCCTATTATTCTAATTTATAATCATATAATTTTTTACTCTTGGATTGAGCATATAGATTATAACATCACAGATCACGTAGTTCATTTGATAGATTGTTTGAGCCTTCAGGTGTGGGCTATATGGCCCATCAAATCACTAAATTGGCCAAAGATAAATTTTACTGTTTTGTTGGCATTTTCACCAAAAAAACTAAAAAATAATAATTACATCATTTTTATTATTATTATGAATATATGGACCAAACATTATACTACAATGTAATTAATAAAACGAACAATGTTACCCATATGTGTTTATGAAAAAAATATCAACATGGACTAGAAATTTATTATTTTTTAGTAAAGAATCATTAATGAGTGTAATTTAAAATCATTAATTAATATTTAATATCACAAATCTATGAATTAATTTAAAATAATACTAAAAATGGGTTAGATATAAAATTATAATTAAAAAATTTATTTCCAATAGAAGGAGATTAAAATTTATAAAGAGGTTAGAGAATATCTTTTTTTATAGGAGAGAATTCATTATCATAATATTTTATGGATTGACCTCCATTAAATATCATTAATTAAATTCTCAGAGAATATAAAGATAAAACATAATCTATGGATGGGGAATACATCCTAGGAATAGATAATGATTCTATTGTAAAAGAATACATTGATTTATTTCCTGAAGAAATACCCGGACATCCACTTGAGCATGAACTTGAGCTTTAAATTGAACTCATCCCTGACGAAAAGACTATATATAATACTACCAATATATTGGAACTACTAGAATTGGTAGAGTTTAAGAAACCACTTCAAGAGTTGCATGATAATATAACTATACAACCTATTGTTTCACCTAGGGGAGCACATGTCCAATTAATGAAATAGAAGGATTGGTATATGAAGTTCTGTAAATATTATATGGAGATATATGCCACTTCTATACTTGAAATGTATTCATTTATATAAATTGTTTACTATTTTCAATAACTTCAAGGATATTAATTTTTTTTAATGATCAATATTAACCATGTTTATCATAAATTAAGCGTGATAAGGATGATATATAGAAAATTTCACTCTGTATGAGGAATAAAAATTATGAGTTTACGGAAATTCCCCTAGGATTCACTTATTCACCTTTTTTTATGGATTTGATGAATATATTAATCAAGGGTTATTTAGATATCATCAATATTTTATTCATTGATTATATCTTGATATACACTAAAAGTCCTGAAGAGCATGATAATCATTTGAGAACAATTTTTTAGAATCATCGACAAAATGGAATTATATGAGAAATTCATTAAGTGTGAATTTTATCTCTATGAATTTTATTTTAGTGGATATATTTTTTTCATGGATGGAATATATTTTGATATTTTATAGGAAAATTAATCCATGTAATGTTTTATTTCATCAAATATAATTGAAAATAATAGTTTCCATTGTTTAAAAAGTTATTATCAGTAGTTTGTTAAATAAATTTCATGATTGGACAACTCATTAACTATATTGATACATAAAGGGGTTCAATTCACATTTTAAAGGGAATGTGGATAATTTTTTTAAGAGACAAAGAATATATTGGTTAATTCACTAGTATTTAATTTAGAATCAGAAAATGAAGGGTTTGTAATATGTAGTGATGCAACAATGAATGTCCGAGTTGTATCCTTTTGCATATTGATATAGTAGTTATGGATTAATAAATGAAATTGAATATCCATGAACATAACTATAAAAATAATTATCTTGATTTGGTAGCTATAATATTTTCCTAAATTATATGGAGGCACCAACTCTGTTAAAAAACATGTGACATACATATTGAACTAAAATTTTTGAAGTGCATATTCTCTCAGAAATAGATCAATGACAAAAATAACATTGTTAAAACTAATCAAGGATTACTATTGATTGATACACCCCCACGCCAAGAATTAAAATAATGTGGTCATGCATTGAGTTGGAGGGACAACGAAGTTCATACCATAATTATAATTAACTGGGTTTTTATATTTAGGGATTTAGTAAAGTTACATATAGCAATTATTAGATAATGGAAAACATCATTCATTTTCCAAACTATTTTTAAACCATCATCACCAAAAAATATGGAGAAGTCCCAGAAGTATGATTAAGATTTTAAAGGAAATATTAATGAAGTGAATGATTGGAAATTTTAATAAATAATCTATAAATATGTAGTTAATCTGATTTGTAAAAGTTTATATGTTTTATCCATACTAGAGATGAAAAGGAATCCACTAGAGGAAGCGCATAGCCCAAATTTCATTATAAACCATGGTATAATAAATATATACAATGATTGTATAGAGAATTTATTGTGGGATGGTATGAATTGGAAAATTTTGGACTATATTTATAGATACATGGTGTGACATTAGGTAAAGGCTAAACGAAAAAGTCTCAAGGTAGTCATACAACCTCTTATTTTACTAATTTCGAAATGGGACAGTGTTATAATGGACTTTTCCTAGGGACTTACAAATACTCCTTGGAGAAATGATGTTATACGGATCATTATTGATTTCATTTCTATATATTAACGATTTACGGATGTAAAAATGATCTACCCCATGATTAACTTTCCTATATTTATATTAATGAATCTGTGATACTTTATAGTCAATCTATATAAATTTTATTTGATCATGACCATTTATTTACAATGAAATTCTAGAAGAGTCTTTAAAAGTATCTCAATAGTAATATATAACTGAAAACTGTATTTCATACCTAGGTTGATGGGAATTCTGAAAAGACTCTTCAAACATTATATGACATGTTGATATCATGGCCTCTGGATTTAAAGCTACTAGGGACCAGTATCAACCTCTGGATGAATTTTTATACAATAATAAATTTCATTCAAGAATATTTATGGATCCATATGAAGCATTGTATGGTAATATGTTTCATACTTTAACATATTGAGAATAATTTAGAGAAAATGATCTATTAATCACTAATTTTTTTATGGGGACAACTATGAATGTATGAGTTATTCAAAATCATATCAAGGTAGCTCAAAGTATGAAACATTCTTTTACTGATAATTGAAGGAATGATTTGAAATTTAAATTGGGGGCCATTTTTTCTAAATGTTTTCACCATAGAAAATAGTTATAATATTTAGTAAAAATGGGAATTTACACACTATGTAAAATAATAATTTTAAAATTTTAGATAAAATTGGAGTTGTGGATTACCGATTTGATATTCCACCCAACCTCTCAAAAGAAAAAAACATTTTCCCTTATTTTGTTACTGAATAAATAGATGATCGGTCCAATAAATGTACTGACATCTCATGGAATATTTTTGGAAACTAAATTTTATTATAATTAACTTTCTACCCATTTTCTTGACAGAAGAGGAAAAGTGTTTTAGAATCAGATAAATTAGCAGGTGAATGTTCATCAGAGAAACCACAGACTAGAGGAGGCAGTTTGGGAGCCAGAAGAAGATATGAGGAAGAAATACCCATATTCGTTTAATAACCGATATATATTATAATTCATAGAATGAAATTAATTATGGGTGGGCAAATAAAATACCATAGATCATCATGTAATTGGTAAACACTACTCCATTAGTGTATCTCCCAATGCACAACATCGTACATTATCATTATAATAGAATTAGTTCACGTTTATATTTAAATGAAATATTTATAAATTTCAAATTTTTAACTTGGTGAAATGGATACCATTTTGGAGTATAGAATATTAAAATTATCCTATGGTGATTTTTTATATTTTAAAAAACATTGTTCATTTAGGGATGAATAGTGAAAATTATCTATTTTAAAAATGATGTCACATCCATGAAATTATCATGTCATTCGAATATATTGAAATTTTATGAAACATTTTCAAAATATAATATATATTTTTTTATAAGTATAATTCATTTAAATTTAATTTTGTACTTATAAATATATATTTGACAATTTGAGAATCTAAGTAAATTTTTTATTTTTCATTTTATTTTTGGTCTTCTCTTTTAATTAAGTAATTTCAAGGTAAAATTAATTTTTGGTTTCATCATAAAAAAATAAGATTAATTATGAATTAATAAATTCCAATTAATTACATGGTAATCTATAATATACCTACTTTTGGTGTGAACCCATTTCATTCCTTTAAAATGTATATTTTTCAAAAAAAATGACTTTTCATTGCATTTTGAGAACATATATTAAATGTATTATTTTACCAATTATCTAAAGTGAATCTCATAAAATAGATTCTATATTTTGAATCATTATTTTATAATTTATAAATGATTTGAATTTCATGCTTTTCATAATGAATAATAAGAATGGAAAGAATTTATCACCACGACAATGGTTAAAAGAGGTTAATGAAGGGGTTAAACCAATAGATAAGTTTTAAATTCTAAAAAACAATTTATCAAATTTTATATTCTGATTTAATTTGTATAATATCCTTATTATCATATAAACTGTAAATTTTTTTTGTCAATTTACAATATTAATACATATATTATATGATAAAGTTTCAATTTTTTACTTGTTTTCCACCCACCTCACATATAAAAGGGGGAATAATATATTCCAATATTCACTCTTATTAATAACTTATCATGACCAAAATGTAAAAAAATATTTAAGAACATATATTTTTATAGAACTATAGTTACAAGAATCACCAAAACATAAATCCAGGAGGGCATAAGGTCTAATCCAAAATATGTCTTACAAGGAAGATGTATATGTTCTTACGGATACTTTTAAAGGTCCATTATTATTAAACCTTTTTTAAATATTATATTATCTTTTTAAAATAACTACATAAGTATACTTAATATGATTATATGTTTTTATGCTAATGGTACATCCATTTTCTATCTTTCTTACATCTTATGTAAAATGAAAACATCACTCGCAAGTACATATGAACTACCATCTCGATATAGTGACATAATTCATTTCCCCCACTGCCTCACATGGATGGTTATAAAGTTGAAACTAATAAATATATATTTTATTTATAAAGTTATCATAATTATGTAAATATAAAATATCAGCTACCTTCTGGAACTTCAATCTTTTCAAAATTGATAGTGTCCCTCGTGTGTGTGTGTGTGTGTGTGGACTACCACCCTCAAGAAGCGATGTGGGTAATTTTTTATTTTTTACATTTAAGAATGATAATAAGTTTTTATTTAATGAATAAATGTTATGTTTATAATATTATTATAGTTCTTTAGAGTCAAATATTTATCTACTTTATTTACTTTTCATTTACTATAAAGGGGACAACGCCATTCATGTGTACATGTTGACTATCTTCTCCATGAAATGATGTGCTTAATTTTTAAGGAACACATTACATGGATGGTTCTGAAAGTATATTCAACATTTAAAAATAATAAATAAAATATTTTTAATATTTTTTACTTGGTGAAGCCATGACCATGTCTCGAGGACTGGAATCTCCAAATCATAACATCCATGATAAACTAAACTATTAAAACCTAAAAAGTAATTTTCAGAAAGAATTATGAAAAAATGGGTAAAAAGAAGTTATAAATAATATAAATCTAGAAATATGGATATAAATATGTATCTTATATAGATGTATAATAAATAAAAATTTATTAAAAATTAGGTTGGAATGCATCTGACTAAGTGAAAATCCAAGGTTGGGGTTTATTTCATAATCTCATTAGTATTTGGAATTTTTCATGTTTATTTTTATGGGATAATTATAATATATTTCTATCTTAAACCCAATTTATTTTATTATCCTATGATTATTACTATGGTTTTAAATTATTATTTCTATTTCACCCTATTTCTTATTAAAAATTCAATTTTTTAACAAGATTTAACCATATTTCTCATCTTTTGGTCGGGAATATTTATCTTCAACATCCACATTATTTATATTATTTTAATTAATATATAATAAAAACCTAAATGATTATTAAAATCATTTTCATATTTTTATCATATGTCATTAAAAAAAAATAAGGAATATTATTTTCATATTCCCAAAAATTCATTTTTTTTCTTTTTATGACATTGGGAAAATAGTTTTTATTAACAATTATCACATGGCATAATTTTCCCATTATCATAGTAAACATATACTGTTATGATACCTCTAAAATATTCCATGATTTTTCTAGAAAATATTATTCCCATCATTCATGGAATTTATTGATTTAAGATGTATTTAAAATGATAAGATATTTATTATTATTGTTTATAATATCTCTAAAAATGATATGATTCCATACATATACACTATAAAAATACCATCCAACATATTTCTCTAGATGAATTATGGTCATGTATTTCTATTTCTCAACTGGGGAACAATTCACCTTTCATCATGTTAGGTTTAAAATATAGATATTTATGTTGATTATGTATTGTATTGTTAATTCATTCCTTTTATATAATGAGGGAATTAGACTTAGTAAATTATGGGTGGGGATCAATATTATATAGTGAAATGATTCATTTGTAGGATTCATAAGAAACACTATAATGGGTATTTGGAATATTCCTCACCTATTTATGTATGATTTCATGAAATGAGGATTAAACGATAATATTATGAATTCCAATATTATGAATTCTATCATTATGAAACCAATTATTTGTTATCCATTTGATTATTTTTTTATTCTATGTCATACATGGATATATTCTCCTTTAATAATATTAGTTATATGACATATTTGATTTATGAATACCTCTACCACACTATTCATGTTTTATTTATTCTATGATAATTTCATTATATGCATTCCTATACTGAGAATCTGAGATAACCCTTTTTCAGGATTTCATTTCTACATGGAAACAATAAGTAAAAATTTAATTATTTGTGGGTTATATTATAAGAAACTATAGAGTTATCAATATAATTTATTTTTTATTTCAATTTTTTGAATGTTATGTTAGAATCATGTATGTATCTAGAATCCCAACACTACTAAACTATTCGATCATGTGGGATGTGTTATATTATATCTTGAACTAATGTACTATGTTAACCACTAACTATGGTTTATTAAATTCTAGTTGTTATACACTTGGTATAGGTTTAATGGAAGTGAGATTTTATACGCTACCATCCATATATGATAGCGAATTCTAATAATACTAATGTATTAAGATATAAAATTTCCATTCTTTATGATTCTGATAACCCTTTTGTGGTGATATTCAAATAAAAACATTTTCTTAAATTTCAAACTCTAAATATCACCATTTATTATGAGTGTAGATCTTCTACCATATTTTTTCTATTAATGTTTCATTAATGTTTTAAAACTTTTTTAACATATCGTGGAGAATATCTAACCCCAAAAAACTACAAACATCAAATTAATCCAAACTTGTTATTGTTTGGTAATTCTTTCTATAAATAACCTCATATGGTTCCATTTGAATTCGATAATCGAAACTATTTTTATTTCAGAACTAGACTAGGTGAACGTGTTTATATTAACCACATATGAAATCCATTGAACATGTAATCAAAATATATTCCATAGTTTGAATAAAAATTTTAGATTGAATAGCAGTTTTATGATGATAATATATTATAAATCACATCTTTGTATGAAATAATTATTCAATAATTCTCTATAAAATTGAGGTAAACCTCAGATCATGATCAGATACAACATAATGTGGTACTCTTATAGCCTTAATAATTTTTAATATATATATCGACAATTTTACAACGTGAAAAATATTCTCAAAAAGTAATGAAATGTGATACCTTAGTAACGTGATTAACTAAAAACAAAATGTAATAATAGATTTTATAAGAATTAGGAAGACCAAAAAATCCATTGTGATGTCCTCCCATTTCTATATAAGTATGAGTAATGGTTTCATTATTCCCTTAGAATTATGACATTCAACATTAACTTTTTTGCAGACCAAGAATCCAGATACATACTCTGAAATATAACTATTCTTATTTTCCCACAACAAATTATACATGATACCTTTTATATATATTTTTTCTTCTAGGATAGATATAGAATTATGATCTATTTGAATCAACCAAGTGTTTTTTATTTTTTATTCTCATATTAATGGGGAAAATTATCATTTTATGAATTTATAACTCCATCTTGTATTGGTTTATGTGACACCCCAATTTTGAGTAAATTTAACATTTTTTAGTATTCAATAACGTTATGAAAGGTTTTAGTGGAGTCTCAATAGGTTCTGGAGAGATTTTGGATGATTTTTGGAAGGCTTTGGGAGGTCTCATATATTATGCATAGTTGGTATAAACCATGTAGAGAGTTTTATGTTACTATGATGGGGGGATTTGGGGGAAACTGGGTAGGTACAAGGTTGGAGAATGATTTTGAAAATGTGAAACATTAGAAATTTTTATTTTGTGTTTGTTTTCACAGTTGGTTTAGGGTTTACTAAACTGTGCAATTAAACTATGAAACCTTTTTTGTTTTGCAATAGCACTTTCATGGTTGGAACATGGTTTAACAAATTATGTAGACTAGATATGAGATGAAATTAATTAATCCCAAGAATTATATTTTTAATATGGTATAATACTTTAAAAGGTTATTACTTGTGTGATTATATCTTCAAATTTACAAATTTCCTTTGGCTGATTTTGGGGTTTTGTTTTACATTAGAGGCTGATGGAAATGGATCATTGAGAAATAGACCCAAGAGAATAATTTTATGGGTTATGTTTCTCCTCTAGTTTGTGATTTTCTCATCCTTTCTTTGATTTAACCTTAACCATGGATTCAACATCAAAAACCATGGTCTTGTTTGGGTTTTAATCCAAAAAAATATTATAAATCATTGAAGGAATGGAAAAAATATTGTAAATACTAGATGAAAATGTGGTTCTAGAAAAAAATTTATATGGTTGGTGGATTCTACACCTCTACACTTTTTTTAGAACTTTATTTCTTAGTTTTCAAAACCAACATCTATGTTTACATCATAAACCCATGATATTTATTCTTTTTCTTATTTCATTGAAAATATTGGTTATGTGGTTCTCCCACAAATCATTCAATGATATTAATAAGTTTATATCATTAGAAAAATTATTATATGGATGAGAAAATAGATATTATATAGTATGTGAGTTCATGAATACACATGGAAATGGATTTATAAGGTTAGTATTTGTTAGAGGGGAATTTTTGGGGTTAAGGGTATTTACCTCCATGAGAGGTATTAGTTCCAGAGGGATGAGTACTACTCCCATGTTTCTGTAATTTAGTAGAATTTATTTGACACGAAGTAAATTTTGTGGGCGAGTTACATGGGTATGAATTCATAACAGGTGTGAACTTCCTAGTTTGAGTTTTATCACTAATTGTTTTATATGTATATCATTCACAACAAGTAATATTTCTCACTCATATTTAATATTCAATATTAGATAATATGTTTTTTACCTTATGGAATGTGTATGAATCCTTGGGGGTTTCCAATTGAGTCAATATCCTCAGCCCCTTTACATGAATCCTAGATTATATGAAGATGTTTTTACCATCATACAAGTAAGGAAAAGGTATCATACTTTTATAGTAGAGAACATTGATGTTTCAGAATCATTATTTAGGATTAGTAGATTGAATATATCTTACTATGGATTAATTCATGGTTCCATATTAGTACCTTTTTTTCTTTCTAGTATTTTGGTTTTCATAGTCTTATTTACCTCTGTTTACATCAGTGTCTCTAATCTTGTTTCTGGATTATTTATTTTATTGGATCGTTGTTGGTTTTTTATCATATGTCATGACTATTTGTTATGTTGAGTTTTCCATTTTGGTTTTACATGTATAAAATGGTGAATAATCCCAAAAGGTTTATTCAAAACATTTTCCTTTATTTATATTAATTTATGTTTCGATAATATCAACCAATGTTAGTGGCACTCTGGTCCATTTAGACCCAAATGGTTGCATTAGGGTGTTTCAAGTGGTATTGATTTTGTCTTGTCTGTTATCTAGTACTTGTATATATATATATGATGCATCATTACTATAAATGTATGTTTAAAAAGTTTAATCAAACCAATTTTTGTTGAACATTAAGTTATCATGGTGGTTTAGGTATAAAAAGTGTTTTTAAGAACTTCTAGGCTGCCATCACCTCCTCATAAGGGGTTTATCCTATAAGGTACCAGTATCATGAATTAGTAAATGAGTTCCAAATAGGACTAAATAATTCATATTATATTTTATGGTCTTTTCAATTGTGATTTTTTATATGATAATGTACATGGGATTAAATGTTTTTGGTGTTGGAAGAGTGGTGATGCTGTTATGCCTAAAGAAAAATTTCAACATCCATGAGACATAGAAATCACTGAGAGGATCTTACTATGTATACTGTTCAAACTAAAAAATAATAGGTGAACCACAAAAACGTATTAGAAGCACTATGGAATCATTCTAGGTTATGGAAAAAGGAAATTTACTCAATGAAACACGTCATGTCAACTTCTCACTCAAATTCCAAAAATAGAACCAACCAATATTTTAGGGCAACATAGGACCTAAGAAATAAGAATCATGACTTGGAAGGATAAATAAAATAATTGACTTCTTAGAGACCCCAAGTGATATCAAAGTAAATATCACTATATTGAGTCTTTAAGATCTAAAATGAATATTGTGGTTACTACCTATTTAAGATAAAGTCAACAATGGTCTCATGTGGGGAATATTTGATGAATTTTTTAATAAATAATATTATATGTATTGATTAAAAGTGTTCTTAAAAATGATTATGTTAAATTAATGTGAATAAATGTCTTTATTATTTAATATTCATTCCAATATACATGAATTTATATTTTTTCACTATAAGTTGATGCTAGTGAATCAACAGAGTTAAGAATGTTTGAATGAGGTATGTGCTTTTACATTCTCTCTCAAGTGGTGATGTTCTACATCAATGACTACACTGACATGGTGATTAAATATCTGGTAGTATATAAATAAATCATTTATAATGTTTTTATAGTGAACATATTTTCCCTCCAAAACACATGTGGGAACATCAATACACGCAAGAAGCCTGGAAGGGATAGTAACTCACATAGTAGTAGAGAAGAAGAGAACCAGTATACATTATTAGTTTCTTTCCCTCTATGTCCCAATAACCAACACAGTTATTTTAAATTTGGTTTTTATGAATATATTAAACAGAAATGCATGAAAATGCCTTGATGTAGTAATAATTTTTGTTTCTAGGGAAATCTAAGAAGGTGTTTCAAAAATATTCTGAATTAAATAGGTTGTGATGGTTCTAATTTGTCATAGTCTTCTAATGATAAAATAATAAACCCATGTTATATTAGTTCCCACCCTCAATGTCAAGCTACTCATGGTCATTCCAAAAAATCATGATAACTCAATGGGTACCCTCTCAACTATGTAGCATGACTCATTCACTTAGAGGGGACTAATAACTCTTTGGAGATGAGAAGGGTATTCCAAAAAAATATTTAGGTTCTAAAATGGTGTGAGGTTCCATTATATTTTACTCTATCCTTATAAAGGTTTTTTTACATCAGTGTGTCTTAATTTTTGTATTTCCTCTCTCATGGTAAAACATTATGCTTTCCAATGAAATTTTTTTCTCTTATTATGATAATCAAGTCATTTCATGGGAAATGGGAGTGTATGGGATTTAAAATCTCAGTATGTTTATTCATCATTGGACTAGTCTACTTGTTTTGGGAGTTTAGTTTCATGAAAATGGATATGTATTATATCATATTGGGAATGGACTAACTAGTAGAAACAAAGGATATCATAGACCGATATTCTCTAAAAGTGAGATCTAAATCACCTGAAGGATTGGTCTCATTATTCAACGGAAAATTTTATCCAAATGTATGAAGTGTTAAACCTTTAGTTACATTTGTAAAAAACATGTTTTATCAGTTGGAAATGATCAATTTCAAATGGAATTATAAATTTTCCTTGCATATTGGATCGATACCCCAAAGTCATTATATAAAAAAAAATTCACCCCATAAATGGGAATTCAAATTAGATATCAACCTACTCTTATGATTGAATCTAATTTATTTTAAATCATATATACTTTCACTAATAGATTTAAAATATCTAAGATTCAATTGGAAAAAATTAGAATGAAATTGTTTTATAAGACAAAATATATCTCATTGTGATGTTCCCATTATATTGTTAAGAATTTGGATGGAAAATTCCAACTTCATGTTGATTAGCTCAATATATATCATATTAGGATATATAATAATTACCAACTTCTTAAAATTGATGATCTGTTTGATCAGTTTAATGGAGTCATGTGGTTCCCAAAATTTTATCTTCGATTAGAGTATCACAATTTCTAGGTTGGGAATGAGGATATTCAAAAGTTATATTTTAAAATCCATTATTAAAACTAAAAGTATTTGGTCATTCCCTTTCATCCTAATAATTTACCCTGAATTTTTAAATAATTGATGAATTATTTCATTCTTAGATTCCAGGATTCTTTTAATGTTGTATATTTTTATGACATTTTAATGTATTATAAAATGGAAGAGGATCATGAAATAAAAATGGAGATTATACTCATTATATTTCAAGATAACCATATATATGACAAGTTATCAATGTATCACCCCAAAAAATAATTTTAAAGTAAAACTATGCTGGATAGCTTTCATAACATGCAACGCCAAACACTATGAATACTGTGATATAATACAAAAATACTATTATTTAAATATTATCATTATAACCTATCCACTAAATTATTGGTATGAATAACAATAAATGAATTTATAAAAAAAATTAGAATTTATTTATTTGATATGAATAATGAATTCATTCAAGAGATTTCAAATTCATATAATTTTGGTTACTAGGAAAGTAAAAAAAATAAAGTCCTTTCAAGCTTCAAAAATAAATTATCTTCAAAAATGATTTTTATTTGATTTTGTGGGTATAATTTATAATAAATTTGTACCATTTTAGAAATTTTATTTTTGGAAATGGACATAATTTTTGAAATTATCATGTCTTAATTGTCTTTGGATATTTTTTTCATTTTCCCTAAATGGTTTCTTCTTACGTGAATGGTGAAAATTTTTCATTTTTTAAAAACTATCATTGGTTTTCATTAAATCATGTATTTTGAAAGGGTAATAATATTTTGAATATTATATTTATGAAAAATAAGTTACATTTCTTTAGAAATAATATAATTAATTTTCGAGGAATCAAAATTATACTTTCTTTTTGTATAAATTATTTTTTATTCTTAAAAAAACATTTTTATAAAAATTATTTTCATTGTATTTTACACACTTATATTAAAATAATTTTTTCCAATTATTTAAATTAGATCTCAAAAATTGGATATCATATTTGGAATAACCATGTTCAGATTTAGTAATTATACCAATTTCATTTCGATTTATAATGAATAGTAACCATGGTAATAATTTTTCAACGCATTAAATGTAACAAATTGAAACTTTTTGATATAGTTCTCTATAAAAAATGTATTTCATTGATATCCTTCTTTTAATGCTACATAAAGTTTAAAGAAACCATGATACTCTATTAAAAAATTGTCATAAAAATTTATAGTTATTTCTTAGATGATGGATTCATGGTTATGAATTGGAATAAATAAATTATGAAGTATATTTTATTACACATGTATAAAATGAATTCATTGGTTATCAATTCATTATAAATGAAACAAAGAATCATTGGAAAATAAGAGATTTTTTTCTAAAAAAGATTTTATATGTGTACAACTTTTTTTGAAAATAATACATTAAAATAATCACCAATAGTTAATTATTTTAATTAAATATATATATTATATATTCAATCAAATATTTTAACATTCATATAATTTTTTTCAATGCATGAAATTGGAGTAAGTGTAGTTTTATGCTTACAAATATATTTTTCTAAAAATGTTTTCATCACATTTTTCACAATTCGTATAAAATGAATTTAGTCAACTTATATAAATTGAATTTGGAACAATGGATTCTATATTTTTAATCAGGAGATCCAAATTTGGTTAATATTCCCATTTTAGTTTTTGGTATTATGAAGGGTAATCTTGGTAACATTTATCACCTTAGTAAAGGGTAAATCAGGTTAATGTAGGTTATAATTAAATGTTAATGTCACAATATTCTTCTTAATTATTATTATCTAAAGGTAATTATTTTTTTATCACCATAGGCTCTAATTTTTATTGTTTAAGTGACACGTTCCCCTAAAAATTTCAAATATACTATTTAAATTAATGAAAAATAAAAAATGACACTATATTTATTTTCAATGTATTTTATGTGTTTTCATTGGTAAAAAATAATGTTGTGAATTAATATTAATTATTATTTTAAGAATTGTGAAATTAGTTTTATGATGGTAATTTATTTCTAGTTTTTTAGTAATTATATAATTACAGTATACACTTAATAAACTCCAACACAATATATATTAAATTAAATGAATAAAATAAATGATTTCAAAAACTATTAAATGTAATAAAATTTAAGTAATTATAGTGTTATAGGAATTTTTTAGATAAATATAACACATTAGGGATGTTTTAAACAACTATATTCATATTTTATCTTCTTCTTGATGTCTTTAAATTCAAATTAATTAATTACTTCAAAAATTTACATTAATAATATTTTATAATAAAAAATATTGTGTTAAATATTTTAAAATTAATAAAAATCTTATATTCAGTCAAATTATGAATATATGGTTGAAAATGTCATTCATTTTTCTTTTATGAGTCAATTTTTCATTTATGGGCCCATTTGTATCACTTCAAGATTGAAATAGTTGTTACCATGGTTATGGTAAAGTATGATTAATTAATGGGTCAATAAAAAAGATATGGTTTAAAAAAGACACCAAAACCATTATAAATTTCATTGGATTATGTTATTCATATATCATATTTTATTTGAATTAAAAAACATTTGGAATCATTTTTATTTATAATGACTTTGTTATATTTTAATTTTTTTTAATAAATTCCATGTGTGTAATCTCCCTTCATTTTAAAAGGACACCCCTCCTTTCTCTTCTATACACACCTTTAAGCCTTCTATCTCTGCAAAAACATTCTATATTATCTTCTAAATTACCTATCCACGATATAATGGATATTTTTACTCCAAAAAATCCAACTCAATGGTCTTTAAGGGGATATCAAAATGAGTTCCTTCAAGGAAGAGTTAATTTCCCTATCCAATCGCTTTATCATTATTTATTATTTTCCTCCTTTAAATATGTGGTATTTATAATAAAATAATATCTTAAAGATCCTAAATATGTTAAAATTTTGTTATTATTATTAAACCACCATTATCTAACATTTTTTCCATCAAATGAGAAGTGAAAGTATCGCCCGTGTGTATGTACATCTTACCATCTCCATATTGAGATAAAATTTATTTTTCATCACCATATATTATTAATAGGTATTTATATGGGTTTAATACATACATATGATATTTATTACATAATTATTATTCTTTAATGATAATATCATGTCTACCTTCTTACCTTTCAATCTATTATAAAATGATATCGTTGCTCATAGGTATGTGTGGACTACAACATCCATGAAGTGATGTGATTTGTTTTTCATTATTGTTTTATGTGGACATTGATAAAATATATTTAGTGAAAGCATATGATAAATATTATAATTATTTATAGAGGTGATTTAATATTTACCTTTCATTTGTTTCATCCGTCGAAAAATGAAAATAGTGTTCATGTTTACGTATAACATGTCATCCCTAATAAGAGTATAATTAGTTTTTCTATCTTAAATATTTATATTTTAAAAAAAAAATTTATATAATCAATACATTTGATAATTTTATCGTGATTAAAATTATTAATAGTATGGAAAATGATCAATGTACAAGGACTATAACATCTGAACTAGAATTCTCATAAAGAATGAAATAGTTAACAACATGACATGACAATTTTAACAAGGAATAATTCAAAAAATGTTATTTAAATGTTAAAATTCGATCATATATGATATTATAAGTATTTAAATAAATCAATTATAGAATATTAACATATTTTATTTTATTATAGAGGATGTTATATCACTTTAAAATCATGTGGAACTTGTGGTAAGGGTTTTATGTGATAATATATTTTATTTTTAGGATTACTTATGATTAAGTTATTGATGTGGAAATTTCATGATCTATCTCTAAAAATATCAATATTATTATTATGATAAGTTTATTTATTTAGAATAAATTTTACCCTTTCATTTTACACTCTTTAAGAAATCATGATACCAAAAGAATGTATTTAAGGAAAAAAGAAATTATTTCTCTTTTCAACTGAAAATCAATTTTCTTCCATGTCCATGTTTTCACTAAAATGTTTTCAAGAATTGTTTTCTATTATACTATGTTATTTAAAGTCATATTTACTAATGATTGACTTTTTACACAATGGTTTAAAATATGTATTCATTTTATTTTTCCAAATGAGGTACTTTTTAAATTTTTTCCAATGTTTTGAAAGGAATGTTATATTTTAACTTATATGAAATGAATAGAATTTTACAATGACATGACCACTGAATGAATGTTATCATCGTTAACAAGTTTCAATGGTTTGTTTCAAAAAAATCATAATATTTTGTAAATTTTTATATTTTAAATAAGTGATTTAGAAGTGAAGATGGTATTTTGCTCAATAAATGTTCCAATTGATCATTTCAAGATACGTTTCTTCTAAAATGATAAATTTTTATGTTACATAAGTTTTTTGGGGAATATAATATATTGGTACCATAATTATTATTTATTCTTGTGATTTATGATTATAATGACAATAGTTTTTTTTAAATCATTCCTTTTTCATGGGTAGTGCTATGATGAAATGAAAAAATATTTATAAAACATATTTTCTTTTCAATGGTTATGATATCATCATTGATTTATGGTAAAATGGAACACATATGTAAAAATTTGAGTATGTGATAAGTGGAAAAGATATTATATATCCCTCCAATTCATTTGGTACTGTCCGCTTTCTAATAATATAAAGAGTATTGTAAGGGGAGTGGACCGAATTTGGTAAGGATCTTTATCCACTATGGTAAAATTAGGAGTAAACTATGACTAATTTGATGGAATGGGGGTGTGAACCCGATCCACTGTTATATTCTTGGTGGTGATCCTTTACTACAAATGAAATAATTTTCAATTCTTATGTGTATACATAAAATCTATGTATAATGTTAATGTTATTATCTCATGGATTATAATATTTGATTCCCTTATGATTCTTGTCTAATGAACTTATAATATTTATACCATTACTCAAGTTTTTTATTTATGATATATAAAAAGAATTCAAATTTTATGCTCATGTTCTGATACTCATATCATCATGTTATGTTTAAGTGATCATTTATATTTCCCTTGAATACCCTTACTAAGAATATGAGCTCACCCTTCCTTAATTTACCTTTCACTAGGTTATGAAGAATGGTATTAAATTTGATTATTATAATAAGGGTTCTAGTTATATTGAAATTAGTAAGATATGTTTTTGTTCACTTCTGAACTAGTTTTTTATGTATCTAAGTATCTAAAGAAAACAAAACAATATGATTCTCACATGGATTGGTATGTTATATATTGAATTTTAATTTAATAAGATGTAATATTTATTTATTTAATGTATGGGTCTCTATAGTTAGTATCATAGAATGGTTTAATCATCCTTCGAAAATTATTCTGAGAAACGTTTGTGAGACCCCTAAGGATAATCATACATATATGAAAACGTTATATGTTATGGTATATAATGGAGTGTGGTTTTCTTAGAAAAACATCTATTGTCGGAATATATAAGTGGATATTTTTTTAAATATATGCATCTAGTGGTAATAACTATATAAATTTTTGGTTGAGTATATCTCAACCATCATTGTAGTTCATAGAGAGTGTTCCCTTATTGTGGACCAAGTTTGACACTCACTAGAAATATTCTTGGGTAAATTCCCATTTTACTTAAAAATAATTTTGAATTATTTTAATAGATCATGACCATGAATTTACTAGGTAAAACCAAATGATCCATATATTTGGAAAAAGTTGTCATGATTTAGACGTCATGTGAATGATATTTCATGATTATAGGGTTCATAACTCTGATTCATGATGTTTGATGGCCGACCAAACTATTTTGGTTTTAATATGGGATTGAAGATAGAATGATAATGTTGATACGATAATAGGAATTACAAAATATTTAAGTACCCTATTTGAGATTATATATATCAATTATTGTATATCAAGAAAAATATAATTCATTGTTAATTCATATTCTCAATGATTATATGTGGAGTCAATGGTAAAAATTCCAAATTCTATGATGAGAACATCTCATGTCTGTGATTATTCATTGATTCAGGTTTTTGATAATACTCTTCTCAAAAATAATTTTATTATTTATCTGGTAGAATTTGGTGTTATTTTTTATGTGGATTGAATTTAATTACATAAATCCCACATTAATTTTCATGTATGGGAAGTCACATATGATATTCTAAACCAACATGTGATCATTTATTGTGTGAAAAATAAATATTAACTTCTAATGGAAATTTAATCCATTTTATGGGTCTTTATTCTTATTCAAACATGGTTTTTTTAACAGGTAGGAATTCAACATCAATTATATGCATATTTTTTGGGGGTATGTTGATGTATTTTTAGAGGAGTTTCCCAGTCTATCACCAAATCATGAAGTCAGGTTCTCAATTGTACTCAAACCTAGTGATACAAATATTTCAAAGACTCTATTTTAATGGCCCAAATAGAGTTGTAGGAATTAATAATGAAATATAAGATAATATTGATTAGGGATTTATTTAGGAATTTTTTTCACCTTAGGCTGAACTGATTCCTTTTATAAAGAATAAAAATTGATCAATGAGACTCTTAATTTAATATCAATAACATAACAAGATTACAATCAATATTAAGTATCATCTACCTTGTATTCATGACTTGTTTGATCAACTACATAGATCTCAAAACTTTTTCAAGAATGATTTTCTTTCTATATATCATCAATTAATGGTGAATAAAAAGGATATACCCAAGAAATATTTCCATATTTTTTATAGAACCAATAACTTTATAGTGATTCTATTTGGTCTTTCCAATTCCCCTATTATCTTCTTGTATTTCATGAATACAGTCCTTACAAGATTCATTGATCAGTTTGTTTTAGTCTTTATATAAGTTATCCTAATATATTCAAATTGTAATTAAGATTGTGATTCTCACTTGATTATTATACTAAAGACCCTAGGAAAGAATAATATGTATGAATAATTTACAAATTAGGAATTTCAGAAACAAAAAGTATCATTTTTTGGGTCATACAATCTCAAGAGAGGGTATATCGGTGGATACATCAATGATAGATGTTATTAAATGTTAGTATAGAACAAAAACTATCACTGAGATCCATATTTTTCTTGGTTTGGTTGGATATTATATATACTTTTTTTAGAAATTATTATTACTATATAATAAAATCACCAAGATAACACAGATGGAATCCAAGTTCATTTTTGAAATATGGATGTGAGGAAAATTTCATGGAACTGAGGAGACGGTTTTCCAATGCATCCATTATTATATTTCCTTTTAGTAGGGAATGGTTTGTAATCTATAGTGACTATTCAAATAAGGGACTGTGATGCATTATAATGAATAATTATATGGTTATATCCTATGTATCAAAAAAATTGAAGGATTGCGAGTAAAATAACCCAACTCGTGATTTAGAGTAAGTTGTTGTAATTTATGCATTAATGATATAGAGTAATTATCATTATAGATAGAGATTTGATATATACACTAATCATACAAGTTTAAAGAATATATACACTAAAAAGGAGTTGAATATTAACCATAGATGATGGTTTGATTTGATTAAATATTATAAATCCTTAATACATTACCACTCTAGGAAAATTAACTAGTTAGTTGATTCTCTAAGTTATAAAGATCATGACAGCTGATCTATGATAAGGAACACAAAAGACCCACTTTTTTTTGAAATGATGGATCTTGAAATCTTGAAGGAATTGGAGAAATCATATTATTCTCAAATGAGTGTTTAACAATATACAGATGTGAAGATTGAAGTGGCATAAAAGAAATATGTGGAGATGTAAAATAAGGTGAGAACTTCCCTAGAGTTCAACTATGGTTTTTATGGAATGATACGGTTTAAGAACCATATATGTGTTCTATACATACCATATTTAAAGAAGGGGTTGTGTTATGATGCTCATAGTTCATAATTCTCTATTCATCTGGGAAGTATGAAGATCTATAGATATATGAATAATTATTTATTGTGGGATATAATGAATTGAGATATTTTAGTGTTTGTATATTTATAACGATCATGTTTTTACATACATAGGCAGTACAAAACAATTTCAAAATGATTAAAACATTATACAAAAAAACACCCAAAGAATATACTAGTCTAGTGACATTGAAAACATGGAAACAAAAACACTTTTACATAAAGGAGCTACATCATATGACACTAGGTTCTTCACGACTCTCACCCTTCCTAGAAACATGAAACATAGTACATATCATCATAACCTGGGGAAGGAAACATAAATATGGGTGATATTAGATGCTCAATAGGGGTAAACAGGGGATACATGTAATCATAAACATGAGCATTGGGTATAAGAATGTGACCATGAAAATAGAAGATCATTCCCCACATGTAAAAGATAATAAATATTAATCATGGATTAAATATTTGTGGTTTATAGGAAATGAATCATAAGGAAATACTTAATATAATCCATGAAATAATTATATATAAATAAAACATGGAATACTGGAAAACACATATTCATTTAACATGATTTCCATAGTATCCAAGGCATTACTTCCAAGACCATATTAGTATTACGGGTTCACTCCCTATACAATCTTGGTAGTCATGTTTCACTCCCATGGCCATCTTAGTAGTATTAGTTCAGTCCTCATAGCGTCTTGGTAGTCATGGTTCACATTCATTTCCATATTAGTAGTCAAGGATTACTCCCAAGACCATCTTAGTCTATCTCATGATATGTAAATATTTACCCAATGCATTGGAGGGAGATATAGGTCCCATCCATCTCATAATATAATCAAACATACATGTGACACAAAATCATAAACAATCATATCATCAACCATGAAATGAAATGGGTGTCAAAAACATGTAATCGTATCATAACATATGGATAAATATACAGGTTTCATAATTATTTCATCATAAATATAACTCATGAAAAGAAGTGGGTTTCAAAAGTGTATAACTTGGGAAATAGAAAAGGGTATCATGAATATCATGCCATAAAAAATTAATCCATTTAGAAAAAATAATATGAATGTAAATATTGAATAAATTCCCTATAAAGTCATGATTAACATCAATGGATGTTATGTTTTATGGGAAATAATTTTGAAATATCTTTGGAAAAAATTCCTGAGGATAATATCCTTTTTTCATTTTAAAATTCTTTTTATAACTAAAACAATTTAAAAACGTTATTATTTTAAAATATATTCCAAAACATAAAAAAAAATCTTTGAAAACAATATAACATTTTAAAAAACAATTTTCATAAAAAAATATAGTCACTGAAATTTTGAAAACATTTTCAAAAACATGGTTTTTTAATATAATATATTTCTAACCAAATAGTGAGACTTTCATATTTTACTTAGAAATATAATCTTCAGTACCAAATAGTGGTAAAATGGTACTAACACAATAAGATAACTTGAATAAATATTTTATAAGGAAACTCATGTGTTTTATTGAGAGATGGATCCTAATATTTCATCAAAAAAATCATAAACATAACTAATCTTAAAAAGCGATGAGAATATCTCAATAAACTCTTATAACATGGTAACTAGGTATCATATTATCCATGTAATAAAAAAATACATGAAGCTTAAAATATCATGTAAAGAAGTAGTATCATGATATAAAATTTAGAATGGAATTATATACACCTCAAAAAATGTTTCAGGTTCATAACAGACATCTGTCTCAAAGAAGGAAAATTTAGACAAAACTATTTTACCAATTTGGTAACTTTTGAAACTTAATCCCTATTAAAAAAGTATCATTTGAATACCCATAAATTTATATATGAAATACATTAAATAAAATCATGGGAATTAAATACACCACAAAAAAATTAAATATTGGTGAACATAGAATGTATCCCACGTAAATAAAAAATGATATGTATTATCCCTTACCTTGAGTCTTAACTCTCATCATACTCATTAAAGCCAACTCTTAATTGGGTAACTCCTTTTGGTTTGAGCCAAAAGGCTTATTCAATTTTTTTATGACCAAGGAAGTAATTTAAGGTTTAAGGTAGGGAAGTTTGGGAGAAATTTGGGATGATTTATGACGAACTTATGTGGATTGAGAAGTGTGAGGAAGTGGGAGGAATGGAGGCCTTTTATAATGGAGGAGGGTGGCACTCCTAAAATATTTTAAAGAAATGGAACCCATCACACATTTTTGTATTGAATGTGGTTAAATAATGGTATAATTACTATATAAGGGATAATAGCATAGAAATATGTCCATATAATGGATTTAAGATATGTTTTTAGTTCATTTTGTATTTTAATGTTATGGTTCAGTCTCTTATTAAGCTTAATTTAACCTTAATCGTTATAATTAATTTTAATTACTTCACTAATATTTTTTTCAAAAACTATGTTAAACTTATTAAATATTATAAATTTTTATTATTCCAAGCCTGGAATATATTTTCCAAACTCGAATCACAAAATTGGTAGAAATTAATTTAAAATTAATCTCGTAGACAGGTTGATAATGCAGGGTTTTAAAGTAAAAATGATCAAAAGTTTATTAAGTTTTTATATCCAATTTCAAAGTAAATTTTTTCCAATTAACTAAAATGGATTGACTAATAAAAATATAATCTAATTAAACTTTTTAGAAAAATTAAAATATAATTTATCATTATAAATAAATTAGATTAAAACGTATTTTTGAATTAAAATCTGTTATTCTCACTATTCACCCAAAATTAATGTTTCTAAAAAAAATCCAAAAACAATCTCCCCAAGATAATATCGACATTATAAATTCAAAAAATGAAATTAATTATATCAAATTAAATTTATAAATGTGTCTAAATTTAATGTTATTATTATTCACAGAAGGATATTAAAAGTAGTTCATCCAAGAAAGAAGTATTTTCTAACATAAAATGACTTTAAAAAATTATATCATTCATTATCAACATGATCTATTTATATAAAAAAAATACACAAATATTTGAATTATAGTTATTATAATTCAGATTACTATGTTTAATAACTAGGTTATAATTATCTCGTTTAAATAATTATAATACTAAAATAATGTTTCGTAGAAACATCGGTGTTATTTACGCCAAATCGATGTTCCATGTAATGTACGCAAGGTCTATGCCACGTGAAATGAATTCTTTCCTTAGTGAATTGCAAGTAATAAAAAAAATTAATTTGTTTAATATGAAATGCCTATAAAAACTCAGGGTGTTACAATATTTGTGCTTGGTATGTTAGAATGTAAATGTTGAGAGACATAATTATAAGGGGATATTACAACCGTATTCCATTCCATAATTGATATAGGAAAATATCCCCATTATTTTTTCATCAAACATTACAAAAACATATAAGGGTAGTGATGTTATTTGGGTTATATTTGATAACCATAAAAATTCAGTACACTTTAGTTCTATCAGAGAATATTTCTCTCTTGGTAATATTTCCTAATTATGCATTAATGAAGTGGTATGGTTTTATAGAGTCTCACATTCTATTGTATCTGATTATGATTCGAGGTTTATATCGATGTTCTGGAAATGTCTTCATAATGATACGGATATAGAGTTGAGTTTTAGAACAACTTATCATACTCAAATTCATGGTTAGATTTAGATAACCAATATAACACTATAGGATATGCTAGGATCATTTTATATATATTTCAATGGTGGTTGGGGTCAATACAATCCTCTAGTCAAGTTTTCTTATAACAATATCTTTCACTTGAGCATTCAGATGACTTTTTACGAAGAAATATTTAGTAAGTTGTGTATAATTCCAAAAATATGGGATGAAGTTAGATAAAAAATTCTATTGTGACCTCATCTATCTATGGAAATGGCGGTCAAAGTCATTCAACAACACAACAAGAGAGATCAGAGTCAAATAAATAATTATTTTGATAATTATCAATTAGATCTAGAGTTAAAAGATATTAACAAGGTGTATTTATGAACTTCTTTATAGAATAAGATTATTATATTTGGTATGAAGTGAATTTTGAGCACTATGTATATTGTCACCTTTGAGATTGTTGATCGAATAGGATTGGTATCTTATCGCTTAGCGCTACCATCGATCCTCTCTAAGTTCATGATCTGTTCTATATATATCTCTTGAGGAACTAAATTCCCAATTATTAATATGTACCAAACATAAAAGTAATACCAATATAGAATGATATTTCTTATGAAGATCAATCGATATAAATCTTGGATCATATAGATAAATTACTACATAATACAACTACTCGTTGGGTTAATGTTCTCTAGAGGAATCAGACATTGGAAGAAGCTATATGGGAACACAAGGATGTAATGAAATAGAGATATCCTCATTTAGTTATATTTTAGAAACATAATTTCAAGGGATGAATTGATTTTAATTGTAACACCCAAGATTTCATAGTATGTTATCCTTTTAAAGTAATTCAATAGTTTGTGCAACGTGCAACACCGAGTTCGAGCACACGACAACTTAATAAACTACCCATTAAAAAGAAGGTTATTAATACTATTAACTATATTTTTAATTTTATATAATACATATTATTTTAACATCCATATTATGTGTTTATTAGACATATTATAAGAACAAATTTAGTTTTTCAAATAAAAGATTTATTTTTCAAAAAAATGAAATTTTACCATCTTTTCATGGAGAACCTTTTTAAAATAAAATACATAACACTTTTATATATTCAATTTGACAAAATATAATTCTTCATTAAAATAATGAAATAAAAATTTAGTTTGGATAATTTTTTTTTTTGCGTTTATCTGATAACTTTAACATTTTGATGAATAGTGAAAAATACAAAATTTTAACTGAAATTTTTTTTTAATCTAAATAATTTTTAGTTTTAAATTATACATTTGAGTGTTTTTGACGTATAATTAGATTATATTTTTATCAATTAATCCAATTTTGGTAATTGGAAGTAATTTAACATTTAAATTTGATATAAACACATATTAATCTTTTGATAGTATTTACTTCTCAAAAACCCAGTTTTTTGGTTTTGACAACGGGAATAATATAAAATTAATTAATGAAACTTCTATGTTTAGAATTTGGTAAAATAGACATCATTTTTGAATTTGGAATATAAAAATTAGCTTTGGCTGAATTTTTAGTAATTCTCTGAAAACCTTCAATTTCTAATGAATAGTGAAAAACATTGTGTTATCGTTTAAATCGAATTTTATTTAAATAATTATTATTATTTAAATTTATTTTAAAGTCAAAATAGATACATAATAACTATATGAGTCCAGTTTATTTCATTCTATAAATTTTACAATGAGATTAGATATATAAAAATTTATTGAACATTTCACAGTCTTTTACCCACATTCTAGGCACATTTATAAATTTGCACAAAATGAAATTTTCCGACTTATCTAAATTGAATTTCAAAAATCCGAGAGAAACTATTGATATCAGTGAGTAAAATGTGGTTTAATTAGATGAAAATAATTTTTTTGTGAATAGTAACTTTTGACTTTTATTTACCATGGTTAAAAGTAAATAAGATAATTAAAGGTAAAAATGATATTTTTATTACCCTAACACATGTCCTAATTCTGTAGAATAAGTGTATTTTGACCAAAATCAACCTTAGGAATAAAATATGATCCTTTTGGTCTATTTGGATAAGATTAGTACATTTATTATTATTTAATTTAAAGAAGAGTTAAAAGTGTTAAATTCAAATTTTCATAACTACAAAATTTTTAATATAGGGTTATACATAAGATAAATTCGACTATAAATATTCATTATAAATTTATAAATATTTACTACATAATGGTATTTTATTTATACTTTTTAGAAATTAAATAATTACATTTATTTATGACAAAATGATGATACAATAATTACCTTATTAATGAATGATTTAAATAATTGATATTATAAATATCAAAATAAATTTAAATTGATACTTTTTATGCATTCATAAAATTTTATAGATTAATAAGACATGTTAGGGTTGATTCAATTAATTTTTTTGATGTAATCATGTTGTTATGACTCTCACAACAAAACAGATTCTAAATAGTGTCAAAATTGACATAAATGAGTTTTCAAAACAAACACAATATTATTAAATTGTATAATATTCCTAAAAATATAAGTTTCATAAAAATGACTTATATAATGATAAATATCTCATTAATGAACCACTTTGGGTTCTATTGGTATTTTACAGAAAGATTATTAACCATGTAAGAAAAAAATACAAGAAGACATTTTAAAAGTTAAACTATTTAAGTAAGAGTTAAATCTAAAAAATATGGTTAATATGGTGTCCTAAACCTGAATAAAAGCTATTATTTGAGAGGTTTTAGACCCATCCCCACCATATCCTTTGAATATATCCTTTTGGAATTATTGTAAACTGAATAATACTGTATAATAAAATAATATTTCAAGTTATTCCTAAAGTGACCCTCACCTCTCTTATAAAAGGGTATTTCCCTTTCTCTCAAAATCACACCTCCAAATCCATTTGGCTCAGAAAAACCCTGCCCAAATATCCTCCCAACTACCCTCACATAAACCTATATTCCTTACATTTAACATAAATTCAACCTATGGAGCCCTTTTTATCAAATCAAAGGAATCACCTGAAGAAGATATAATAATATCCTCACATATTTCAAAGTTCATTTTTTCTTCCACTTCCTCTTTCTTTGAAATTTCCATACCAAAATAATAAATCCAATAACTTCTACATACTGTTATGTTATTATAAATTTGGAACAACAATATTAATTATTATATCCATCCTATGAATGACAAAGTCACCACACATGTGTACATACAGCTTTCCCTCTCCACGTCGTGGTGTAGTTGGTTATTCAACACATCATTATTTGGATTGGTATAATAATTACTATAATTGATGTAAATAATAAATATAACATGATAATTATTCTTTATATATGATATACCATCTAGTTACATACGCTTTCACCATCAATAGAATGAAATTTTCACTCGTGCGTACATACGGATTACTGTCTCCATGAACGCGATGAGATTCATTCCCCATTGTAACCATTCAAGAATAATTTTCATTTTATGATGAGAAATAATGTTTAAAAACTCAATATATTTTTGGATATGAATAAAATACATCTTATCCATAACAAAAATGACTTATGCAACAAAATATATAAAGGAAAATGAATCTGTTAACACCTGAAACAATGATACCACTAAAATATTATTAACAATGAAATATTAAAAGATCATATATTATATCATATTTATGTATGTGGTTATTGTATAATTTAATAAAAATTGTTTAACTATTATACAGGAGGTTAACATACCCTCGACCAAGGAAAACTACAAGGTAAGGGTTAATTTTACACTCTCTTTACTTATCAATGGTTGTTAAGACGTAGGTATCTACTAGGACCTATTTATCATCCACATCAGCGTTTCTCACAAATGTATTTCGGAACATATTTAATATTTACTAGACTATGGTTTAAAGTAATTTATACCCTTGTTTGACTTTTTATAATATGGTTTTAAAGGAATCTTTTTTCATTTTTCAAATAAGGTACTTTATGACCTTTTCGATAAATTAAGTTAAGAATGTTTTTTTAACTTATACGACAGGTGCGGCTATTCTCTATCACTATAAAACCTTATAATATTCCCTTACAAGCTTATAATAATATTTTCAAAATAAATGATCTCTATTATAATTAAATGAATTTTTATATATTTCAAAATTTCTCTCAAATAATTTTGATTTCATCTATGTCAACATCCTTTAATAAATTTTACACTTCTTTGAAGTTGATTTATTATGATACAAATCTGCCATGTTGTTTTTAAGGTTTTGTGATATGTTTAACTGTAGATTTGTAATTTTTATACCATTCATATTTTAAGGTTAAAGTATTACCATTTCATATTCTAGTTTTAATATGAATGTTTATGTTATTTTTCAACCTTTTCATATGAGGAATGAATTAGACATAGTATGTGACGGGTAAAGCTCATTATAGCTCCTAAATGCATCGGTTGGTCTCATGATAGAAACTAGTGTCTTGGCATAAGTCCTTGACAAAATCTAATTTATAGTCTTGGCATGAGGCCTTGACTATGTGGTTATAATGTCTGGCATTATTCATTCCATCATTTGGAAATTGAAAATTGATATTGCATGTGATTATTCAACTAGTAGAATATCCATGTGAATAAGTAAATGGAATTATTTGATTTACATTTTTCATATCATGCTGAAATTTATGTTTAAAAGACTTTCGTTTTAGTCTTATACATTTCCTTAAATTTTTATGCTTATTTTTGAAACATTCCACAATATTTTTATCCTTACTGAGCATCTGAGCTCACCCATTTCTATGTTATATTTTTCCCAGGATGTAAAGAATTATTTTATGGTTGGCCTACTGGGATAGACTAAGGGATATAAGTGTGTTCAAAGGGGACAAAATGTTGTTGTTGTTTTTATTTCAATGATATAATGTAAAACTTATGTATGTATCTAGTACTTCCAAGGCTACTAAACTCACCGGTATTTCAAGACATGACCTCTTGTGATCGTGCAAATGTTATGTAACAATGCACCGACTTTGGGTAACTAGGGTTGGGTCATTACATTAATGATAATATAAGCCCTGAAATTTAATGATATAGTTATCCATAACCAAATTCGACTTCTTTGATATATTTTTTTGACAAACATTGTTTTTTAACAAACTGTGATTCAAAAATAAAATATTAAGATTCAATGTTACAACTATCATCTAGTCATTGGATTTATGGGTTCGAATATGAATAACTAAATTTTGAAAAATTATATTTTACATATGTATAAAATCAGTTCAATTGTTATAAATTAATTAGAAAAGGAAATTTTAATAATTTTAAAATAAAGGAGTTTATTTTCTGAAAAAATATTCTTCTAAATGTAATCTTTTTTTATATTTATAAATTAAAAAATCCACTACTAGTGAATGATTTTAATTAAAATTATATTTATAATAAATTTAATTAAATGGTTTAACATTTTTCTACTGTTTTTATGGGCTTGAGATTTGAGTAAATATAGTTTTCTACTTAAAATGTATTTTCTTAAATGGTTTTCATTTTTATTTTCCCACATATATTAAAAATGAATTTCTATGACATATAGAAACTAAATTGTGAAAAAATAGTTTCAATATTTGGAATTTTATGTCCATATTTGGTATAAAACACCGTTTTATTTTTACGCTTTATGAATAGTAACCGTGGTAAAATATATCACCTAGTTAATGTGTACATGAAGTTATGTCAAGTTACAAATTACCTTACGGGTCACCATTTTTCTTCTTAAATATTATTGGATGATGTTACCTATACATTTTTTACCTTAGTATTGAAATTTAATTTTTTGAGGGCCACATTTCCATGAAAATGATTTATATAATATTTCAAGAAAAGAAAAAAAATACAAAATATCACTCTATTGATTTTAAATATATATTATGTGTTCCCATAGAAAATATTATTATTTTTAATGAATATTAATGGTTATTCCTAGAATAATTAAATTATTTACACGATCATAATTCATTTATAATTTTTTTATTATATAATTACCTTTAAAATTATGGAACACAGAAAAAATATTAATTCCACTAATAGAGAAATAAAATAATTAATATTAAAAATATCTCAAGTAATATAATTTAAGTGAGTAATTATGTTAAAATATTTTGGTTTATACATATGACATATTAGGTGTGTTTATAAATATTATATTCAAATTCCATTTTTTCTTGGTGTCTTTAATGTAAAAATAAATAAATAGTTCCAAAATTTACATTAATGTTATTTTATAATATATTTTATTTTATTAAATTATTTAAATGTCATAAAAATATTATCTTCATCCAAGACTGTGTGATATGGTTGAAATTATCAACCATAATTTATTTTTGAGTCATTATTCCATTTATGGTAACATTCTTAACCCTTTAATATTTAAATATTTTTTTACCATAGTTAATGTCAAAGATGATTAATGAAGGATTAAATAAATATTAATTTTTTTAACATGAAACCAAAACCTACCTAAATTTTATTCGATGATTTTATTACAACATTGAATTTTTTAATTTAATTAATGTAAATTTGGAATCATTTTTCATGATAATTTAATTATTATGTTTTAATCTTTTGTGAAATTATAAGTATGTCCTCTCTCATCCTTATAAAAGGACACCCCTCCTTTCTCTTCTCAACGCCACTTTCAACCTTATATCTCAACAAAAAACCATCTATATTATCTTATAATCATATTATTAACATTCTAGAGGTTATGGTATCCCCAAAAGACCAACCCTAGTGTCCTTAAGAGGAAATCAAAATAAAATCCTTCAAAAAAGAGGTAATAGCCTTAACTGATCACTTTCTTTTTTACATCTTCTTTCAAATCCTGTAAATAAATTTTATTTATAATAAACTAATTAATTACTAATTATTAATATACTTAAATTTTATAATGATTATTAAACCCCCATTATCCACCATCATTACAATCAAATATGAAGTTGATGTATCACTCGTACATACGTAAGACAACCCATATTTTCAATATGATACAATTCATTTTTCATAACCATAATTTATTGGTGGTTTATATGATAATTTTAATGGTTATATGTTACATATATTACATATTTATTACTTTAAATGATAAAATCATATCTACATTCTTACCTTCCAATATATTGGAAATTGATAATGTTTCACATACGTACTTGTGGACTACCACCACCATGAAGTAATGCATTTTTTTCATTTCTTTTTTACATTTATGGTAATAAAGATGTAGATAATGAATATATATGATATATATGATATAATAATGATTTTGGAAATGTGATTATTAATTAAATTTCTTTTTGTCCACATGTCAAAATATTAAAATAGTATTCATGCGTACATAAAGCCTACCATTTGAATGAACAATGTAATTCAATTTTCTATCTATATATATTAATCATGACTCTAAATATGTATATAAGAAATATATATGACATGTATAACATGATTAAAATTCTTTAAAATATTTAACCTTGATCAATATGGTGTCCCGACTTTTTATTACATAACTTTACATAGCATTTTACAAACATATATTCTTTTCAAGTTTTGTGTCTTGGAAATAAGGTACAAAATACATAAAAACATGAAAATATTATTCAAATACAATTTAAAGTATTTATAATATTTCCATCCTAAGTTCAATTACTACATCTCATAACTTGGGGACATACATCAAAGTGAAGGGTAAGCATAAGGCCTAGTAAGGGAAAACAAGGGAAATGGTTTGCTTGTGATTTTGAAGAATATAAATAAGAACATTATAAAATACATAAGTCATGAAAAATAGGTATTAATAACAATAGGATAACTAATAAAATCATGTAAAGGTGTCTAAAATATTTAATTGGGTCATTCAAAACCATATCACCGTGTTTTATCATAGATGTGTCATAAACATTTCCAATGTTATTCACTAAGGTATAATAAAACATGTTATCTAAAAAGAATAAATTATATACCAAATGTAGAGGATTTATATTAAGGAATACCATTAATATTCAATAATTACTATGATACAAATATATCATAATAAAAAAATTCATAAATTACCATTGGAGTGTAAAATAAATGGGATTCGTATCAGAATAATGGTGTTTTAAAAAGTGCTTAAAAAAGATGCTTTGGTCATTTTAAACCCATGGAAAATGAATGAGGGTTTTATGTATAGAAATACCAGAATTAAATAAACTGTTTTGACATCTATTTTAATATCCCTAGATAAGAATTATTTTTGGGTTTTCAAAAAATAAAACAAAATAATTTCTTGAAAAAAATAGTGAAATTTTGTTATGTAAAATCGACAGAAAAAAGGGTATAAGAAGTGATTTTAGAAAACAATAAATAGGAAGTGTAAAAGGGTATCCCACTCATAAAATAATCTTAATATATTAATTTTATATATTAAATTTTAAATAATAACTTGTTATGAAAAGTTTAAATACATACCACATAAAAGGGAACTTGAAAGGAAAAGAGAAGTTGAGATTTCCTTTACCTTAAAGAGTGACTCCTAAAACTCAATGACCGAGACCTTAGGAGATTGAGGACACTAAGGGAGGAATCTTTTAAAGTAAATAATATCATATCTTTGTGTATAATTAATTTTTAATGAAATGAATCAATGAAATTGGTGGATATTTATAGCAAAAGTGAGGAAGTTTTTCAATAATTTCTTTGGACACATTTCTAGTGGTATATTCAAAACTATGGTATTTTTCCATGTTATTTTCCACCTAGTATACCTATTATAATATTTTAATTCACATGATTCAACTATAGTGTTATAATAATTATTATTTCATTATGATTTCATTAAACATACTAAAAAACTCAAACTGTATTTTTACTAGTAAAAAAATGATGTATTTTATAAAATTATCATAAATTAAACCTAACCTAATATCCACCTTCTGAATTAAAAATGACATTTATTTTATCATAAAAACTCTATAAATGTGAGAAATTTAATTTTTAACTATAAAAATACTTATTTATTAAAAATAATTATGAACTAAAAATGAAAAGTAAAATTCATAGTGAAATGTTCGAAACTTGAAAAAAATAATTTAATTTAAAAAAAACTGTTTTTATAAAACTATTTAAATATAAAAATTATTATTAATACAGAATTAGTTAAATATAATAATTTATATCTTCTTGAAAAGTACAATTTTTACCCAAAAAATAAATTTAGCAAATTCATTCTCATTTTTTAAGAAAAAGTATTCTAAAAAAGGAAATCATGAAATAAAAAATTTTATTTATACACAGGGAATATGAATTAAGTATATAAGGCCTTGACATATAACCCATTATAACACCAGAATATAGCCTTAGGGTAAGGTGTGTGATGGTGATATATTCTTAGGGCGGCTCATATAACATCACTCGAGTGGTTGTCTCCACTAACTTGATCTTTTTCCATGGGTGATTTCATTAAAGCTTAATATATTGACGCTTGGATTGTAATTGGTCAAGATAGAAGCCCAAATATGTCACCTCTTTTTCAAGCTCTGAAAAATGGGATTCGTATGGAATGACTCTACTGGTTGATTCATTCGAATCTTCTTTATTCACTAAAAAACCATTATCATTTCTATTTATAATAATAATTATAATGCTAAAAATATTATTACGAGTATTATTTATAATGTTCATATTGAAAAATGGTCAAAATTGGCCAATAGTCCTATAAATTTTAAAACCCAATAGTCACATTTCAATTATACTTACTTTATTATTAAAGTGATATAGTTTTGTTGACTAAAAAATAATATAACACACATTTTGAGGAAACAATTATCATTCAAATGTTTTGGTTCATTACTATCAATGTACAATGATCAGAACTTTTGAACTAAAATTCACATGATGAATGAAATAATTAACACCCTAAAATGACGATTTCAATAAAGAGTAATTAACAAATTTGTATTTAAATGTTAAAATTGGATAATATGTTATATTATAAATATTTTGATTACTATGGTATAGAAGTATGATATAGTTCAATTTATTATACAGTTGGTTATATAACTTTCAAAGAAAGTCGAACTTGAGGTAATGGTTTTATGTTACAACATCATTATTATTAAGATTTTTTATGATTAGATTTATGAGAATAAAATTTCATGATATAAATCTAAATAAGCTCATGAATTATTTTTCTACTCTGGTAATTTATATATAATACATTTTTTCCTTTAATTTTCCTCTCATTAAGTACTTTACTGACCAGAATAATGGTTTGAAGTGAATCAACATTATTCTCTCTCTTTAGTCGAAAACAGTAGTTCTTCCATGTCCATGTTTTCACTAAAATGTGTTCAATAATGTTTTAGTATTCTTATATGATTGTTTAATTTCATTTTAACGCATTAGATATGTTTTAATAGGGATATGATCCAATGATACCATCGTTGTTCTTTGTTTATATGGTTTATGATTATGATGACAAAATGTTTATGAAAATCACTCTCGTTTCATGGGTTATGATGGGATTTAATGATGAAGAGTTTTTTAAGGCCTTTTCATTTTTTATCAGTTATGATATGATTAATGATTTATGGTATTTTGGAACAAATATTTATTATTTTCATTATGTGATGGGTGAGCCTGATATTATATAGCCATCCAATTCATTGGGTAAAAATTGTTATCACATCAGATATGTATTGGAATTTCAGGAAACTAGTTTTTGAATCAGGTATGGATCCTTCAATTTCATTATAATAATTTAATTTGGGCCTAATATAGATGCTTAATGGGTTATAAAAAGTCTCAGGGGTGTTTAGGAATCATTTGGATCCCATAACTGAACATTTTGGGAGATATGGTCTTATTGCGTGGTTAGATTATATCGTTTAGAGAGGACACATGGTTATTCTAAACTGTGAGGATAGTCTGCATTTTTAGGAAGAGAAATATCGCAGGGTTGGTGAATGGTTTCTCAAAATATGTGGCCTGACCATGGGAGTTCCCCCTTTTCTCTAGGTACCCGTGCAGATTTTGCACATCGTTTGGAAAACTGTGTGTCCAAGCCATGCAAATGATAATTTTTGGGTAATTTTACATTTTTCCCTTTATGATATAATTAACTTAAACCTTCTTCCATAATCTGATTTCCAGTGGGATGAAATCCATTTTCACCCAATTTTCTACATTTTAATGGCCTAACCTAGAAATCAAGATATCTTTTTCATCTGAGTTTTTTGGAGCTTCCATTTGTCATGTTGGATGTGCAAATTTATGTACTCAATTCATTTTTAGTAATTCTTCATCTATCTTGCTCTCGACCTAGTTATCAAGGTGTAATCATTTTTACTCTTTTCTCCTATCTAATAAAATACAATCCAAATAAGTGGTTGATACTAGATAAGGAGAGATATACGAGTACTAGTTGGGTGGTATATAACTCGTCCCTCATGTTCATTGATTTTGGAATTGACTTTCGGGGCCCGCTGATTTCATCACGTGTTGTTTATTGAATTTATATTCCATTCTACTAGTCATTATAATGTTATGGTTATTATTATCCATAAATGTGATTGGTTTTTTGTGGTTATGTCCACAACTCCAAACACCCTATGTAGGGTAATATTCCATAATTTGTTTGTTATTTTTTGACACTTTTGAGCCATCGTTCAAGTATGGTCGAGCTTGGCCACACTAATGGTAAGAATCATCATATCAATTGCCTATTTAATCATGAAATTTTCAGTATCTTGTACCTTTTCACTTCCTCTTGAACCACTTAAGGTATGTGCCTAGGTGTAAGTAATTATTTCAAATGATATTATAGAAAGTGTACTTAAGTATATGAATTGGCCTTATTAAATTTAAAGGAATGTATGGTTGCACGTCTGTAGCACACCTTTCCATGTTCATGGAAGGAAGTGGAGTGATCCTTATTAATTAAAACTGATTTACATAATTTTAATTAAAAGGTTTCATGATACTTGGTCTTGTCAAACTAATGAAAGGAAAGGCTTGAACCAAGTGAATTTGTTAGTGGCATAGTTATCATATGACCAAATTCATTATAGTGAATTAAATTTAAGGTCAATATTTATGCATAAGGACTTTAACATCTTTATAAGAAATATTGATTGATGTTATCTCTTGGATTCCTGAGGTAATTCCTTTCATACTCAATGATGTTATTCCAATTCAAGGATGTCAATTTCCTTGGGTGACACCTACCTTGGAACCTGATGCTCGTCTACCATTGAGTGCCTGGTACAACATCACAGGAACCCTTTATTATTATTACATGATTCCTCATATACACACCTTGGAATTAGTTAGAAATATTATTGTGGAAATACCTTCGACGATTCCCATTAGAATAAACTATTACCACTTAGATAGGATTAGTTACTACTGAGTTAGAAACCACTGAGGTCTAAGTTTCCTTCATGAATACCATAGAACCAATTCATATAAATTATCAACTATGGTTTCTGTGTTACATCATGTAACCTTCACTATTTATACTATCATTATGTGATGTCAGTGTTGGATATTCCTCATATGACCTATTAATGTAAATTGATAATTATTTAATTGATGAATTGGTTACACGTTTAGACACCATCCATGGGTGGAAGTAGCTAATTTGGTATTTAATTACATTATACTTATTTAGAATATATATATATATATATATATATATTCATGTATAATTTTATATTTCCATTACACTGGGTGGATGTTATAGACTTATTTAGTGGAGGCCCGCTGAGATTTGTCTCACACCCTCTCTGAGAATCATTTAGTACTCCGAGTTGATTACATGTATACAGGTAATGATAAAGGGAAGTGTAATGCTTCATAAACTTGATTTATTGTTGTGCTAGGATCGTGCTAGTAGTAGATGATCGAGTTGTAGCTCAAGATTCTTAGGATAGTTTATATACATCCATTTCTACATTAGGTTTTTCATGTATTCATACTAATCTGTATCCATGTTTTCTATATTTATAGTGACATAATGTATATCATAATCACCTATTGTATTTTATTCAAGTTATTTCAGTTACTGTTATCATTTTCTATTTCCTCTATGGATTATGTTTACTTATTTCTTCCCATATTTACCTATGTTTATAATTACCCATTGTGCTACACTCTGGTAATAAGGGTATAGTCTCCTCATAGACACACACTATTCCCTTTCTTCTAGTCGGCAACCTATGAAATTTGGGAATATGTGCTTGAGTCCATCTGGCCCACTTTGCTCGGGGCACCTACTAAGTGGAATCAGGGTCTAGGATGTCTATTAGAGGTATTTCATTTCTTTCTTCACTATTTGGAGATAATTTTTAGGATATTGGGAATTCTTGGTACTTGGTCATAATTTGTGATTGGGTGTTATAAACCCGTGTTTTGGGTAAAGTCCAAGTTTCCAAAATTAAAATTTTTGTTATTATTTTTCCTCTTACACTTGATATCATTTCACCTTTGGGTGATGGACATGTTGTGTAGTGTTTTTTATTATTATTCTTATTAATAATTTCATTTCATCCTTGGCCTAATGATGTAAGGTTAAAGATATTTGTTTCATGCATTTTATAGGAACCTAGAATTTTCATGTCATGATTAACGACATTCCACATAGGTGAATTTCACTACTTTGAATTTCTTGTTATGCCTATGATTGAAGAGTGATACTTTCCATGTTTATATATTGATTATGCAGCTAGGGGCTGTCATTTAGTGGTTTCATGATTCAATTCATGAGTATTTATGGTCCCACATGCGCTAGAATAAGTAATTTACCAAATCAATCATTTAATTATAAATTCAAATGGATGTAATTTTTAGGGATAATGATTGGGGGGCATAATTCAATGGGAATTAAAATCCATTTTAATGGAACCTTGATACAAGTTACAAGAAAATTCAAGCATAAAAGTGGAATGGTTGCACATCCTTACACCCCCCCCCCCATCATGTTTATGAAAGGTAAATGAGTGAACCTAGTAATTAAATATAAAATGAAATGAAATGGTTGCTAATAAATAGTGAGGCAAGGTTCTATTTACTGTTAACCTATTAGAACCCCTGAAACTAATATCTGAGTACCTATCGATACCTGGATATCTAGGTGGGTATTTGCGGTAGTTTTCTTGGGTAGTTAGTTTTCATACATTCATCTTCTGCAAGTGATCCAATCATTATTCTTCAAAGTTGTTTCTGATGTGTGTCCATGGAATTGGTTGAATAATTCTTCCATGATGTCCTTGTGTTGCGTGCAAGGAAAGTGGCGGTGACCATGCTCCAGAAGTGGTGGGCACTGAGCTGAAAATTTTAACACGAGGAATGACACTTGAGGAACGACAATTTATACCTAATCTAGGAACTGATGTCTATTATTTTGATAGTTTTCTATGTATGATGGATTCCATGAATGGTGCACCACGAGATGCACATACGATGGATGATTTGATACTTGTGTTCCAACTGCATCATCCTCCCACCTTCTTAGGGGATGATGGTTCACAGGCTATCTAGTCTTATCTAGAGTCCACCCTATCTATATTTGAACATATGTAGAATCCTCCATAGATGAGGTTCAATAAATATAATTACATGTGGAATGATTTCTCCAAGCACTAATGGGATATGATTACCCCGGGTTGTAATCATCATGTCATTTTATGTGTTGATTTCCATACTTCCATCATTGATTAATTATTTCCTTAGATGTTGAGTCCCAACAGATCCATAGTGTTCAATCATATCGAGTAGGATTCTATGTCAGTTATGGATTATTGAATACATTTCATGTATTTCTAGTGGTTGACATTGCTTCTAGATGGTGATGAGCTTTCGCATGCCAGACGCTTTTAAAATTGGCTCCAATTTTTCATTAGTACTTAGGTGAATGTATTTTCCATACCTAATTTTTCTAAAATATTAAATCAGGCTCTTATCACAAAGAAAAACATGAGGGACAATGATAGTACTAGGCATAGAGTACTAGAGTTGCGTTAGGCTAGTAGTTTTTCTAGTGGAAGGAAGCATTCCATCGACATTTCTCGTTAGGGTAGAGGTAGCCAATGTACCTGTGTAGGTAGCTCTATAGTGTGTCATAAGTGTGGAATTATAGGGAATATAATGCTTCAGTGTGATAGTGACCCACTCGAGTGTTGGTCTTTCAGTCATATGTGGCATCTTCAGCATTTCTGTCAGACATTCCTGTTAGATTCAACTGGAAAAGTATCTTCGTCATCTCCACCTTCAGCGGAAGGTTCAATTGTGGAAGTAATTAGTCTGGAAATATTATTTTTATATGATGTTACGACACTGGATACACCGTTGGGAGTATGTTTAGAGGGTGCACATAAGTGTAGTGACTGTCCCGTTGAGGTATGTAGTTACCCTTTCATGTGGTACCTCTTTGTTCTTGAGATGACAGGCTTCGACATCATTCTATGGGTGAATGTTTTCGTTCCCTATCATGCATTTTTAGACTGATATCTTCAAATTTTATTGTTTACATGACCATAGGGAAGTCTTTTTCTACAAAATGGTTACTGGGATGTCTGTGCTAGCAGAGCCGGACCAAAGCATCATGGGCTAGGTGTGAGTGACCTCCCAAATTTCCAATATATTCATAGAGGATTAAGGTTTAGGCTAGGATGAATTCTCTATAGTGGTATATCATTCTAGGAATATTTTATTGATGACTTTTTTGGATTACCTATTGAAAGAGAGGTTCAGTTTATGATTGATCTTGTTCTATGAGAATCTCCAGTGTCCATTTCTCCTTATAGGATGGAACCTACTAAGCTCCATGAGCTCAAGCGGTAGTAAAAGGACATACAGGAAGAAGGTTTCATATAGCCTAGCACTTCCTCTTAGGGTTCAACCATTTTTTTCTACAAGAAGGAGAATGACACCCATTGTCTTTATGTGTATTAAATATGGTTGAACCATCTTTTTGTCATGAACTGATATCCACTTCCTCAAATAGCTGATCTATTTTACATGATCCAATGAGATAGGGTATTCCCTACGATTAAACTGAGATCAGGCACTCAGTAGGTTTGAGTTAGGCCATTAGACAGTCCACGTACAACATTATGTAATACATAAGTTAGGTATGAGTACCTATTTATGCCATTTGGTCTTATAAAAGATCCCACTGTTTTCAAGGATTTAATGAATGGGGTGTTCCACCCCTATTTGGATTCTTTTGTTGTAGTCTTTTCAGATGACATCTTTGTGTATTATCACCTAAGAAGAGACTATACCAATAAACTTTAAATTTTTATCAGTATAATGAAATAAAATTTACTCTATAAGAATATTTCTAAGTTCCACTTATGGATTAAAAAATTTCATTCCTTTGTTTAGATTATCTCAAAATTGAGTGTCTCTATTGACCCAAATAAGGTGAGTGCGATTGTTTCTCAGGAGAAATCCAAGAATGTTTTTGATATACAACATATCTTGGGAACGGATGGATATTACAAGAATTTCATAAAAGATATATAACCCATTTATTCACAACTTATAATAATTACAAATAATATTGTTAAGTTTCTATGGTCAGAAGTGTGTGAGAAAGCCTTTCATGATCTGAAAGAGAGGCTTGTTCCAACCCCTATACTGATTCTTCCAGAGCATAGTATTGGTTATATCATTTTCTATGATGAATACGGAATCGAAATAGAGGTAGTACTAATGTAGGATGATATTAATTGCATAATGATCTCTAAAATTTAGGCCTCATGAGGGAAATTACCTGATGCATGGCATTGAGATAGCAGTATTTGTCCATGTCATATGTTGCTGGAGACAATATCTTTTAGGTGAGTGATTTTTGGTGTACATGGGCCACAAAAGACTCAAATATATATTTTCACAGTGTGAATTGCTTCACATAAAATTAATATGGGTCAGATATCTTCATAAATTTGATTCCTATCTTTCCTATACACCAAGAAAGGGAAATGTAGTTGCTGATGCGCTGAATCAAAATACTAAGACACATTCCATATGGGAAGCCAGTGATGAATGGAAGTTAATGGCACTATTTTCTGATTTGTGTCTAGATTTTCATGATAGTCACATGAATTATTACCTCTCAGCCTTAACAGTTATCACATTCCTCCTTTGGAAGGTGTAAGGAAGATAATTTCCCGATCCTAAAGGATTGGTTCTCTAGGAGAGTATATCAGGAGCGGACCCCCCTCTGGATTGGTTTGTGGATAGAGATGACATCCTGTATATTCATGGGTATCTCTAGATTCCTACTGATATGAGAGAGGAGTTGATGAAATATTTACATGCTTTTTAGTGGTATGTTCGTCTAGGAATATCCAAAATTAATAAAGAAATGTGGTTCCACTATTGGTGTCCTAGGATGAAAGTTTAGATAGCATGATTTACTAATAGGTGTTCCACCTATCAGTAGGGGAAGGTGGAGAACCAGATACCTATAGGCTTATTATAGCTGCTTCCAATCCTGAAATAGAAATGGGAATATATTGTTATAGATTTCATAGTTAGATTACCTAGGACATTGAGGGGTATTGACCTTGTATGGGCAGTTATTGATTGAATAAAAAATCATCCCACTTCAATCTTATTTAAGAGACTTTATTAATTGATGATTTGGGAAGACTATTTTTCTATGATAGTATAAAACAACACGCGGTCCCATGTACTATCGTTTTAGATAGGGATTCTCGTTTCACATCATGGTTATAGCAGGGCCTATAGAAATATATGGGTACACTGGTGCTTCTCAGAACATCTCTTCACCCTCATTCTGATAGAAATTTGGAATAGAAATTACAGGTTCTTGAGGAAATGCTATGAGAATTTTTCCTTGATTTTGATGATTCTTAGCAGAAGCATATCCCTCTTGTCGAGTTCTCTAAAAATAAGAAATCTATAATGATAATTTAGATGGGTATTTTGAGGGCTTATATCATAGGCCATGTCTTTCACCCCTATGATGGCTAAAGGAAAGTGTGGAAGTATTAATAGGTTCTCGTCTCATTCATGAGACTTTAGAGTAGGTTTAGTTGATCAAGAAGCATACGTGTACGTCACAGTCTAGGAAAAACTCTTATGCCAATCCTCATCGACAACCTCTAGAATTAGATTTTAGGGATCATGTTTTTATACAAGTGTCACCCAAGATAAGGAATGGATGGTTGTGGAAGCAAGGGAATCTATCACCTTTTTATGTATGTCCATTTGAGATCCTGTAAAAATTTGGGTTGACAGCCTATCTGTTGTTATTACCTCAGATGTATTATGATATGCACGATGCCATCCCCATTTCCTAGCTTCTCCATTATCATTTCAACCCATATCATACTATTGATCCTGATGAAGTAGATCATCATTTTCATGATTCCTTTGAGAAGTATCTAGTATGTATCATTGACTGCAACATGAAAGATTTTTTAGGCTAGTTGTTTCCTATGGTATGGGTTCTATGGTAGAACGACTGTGTATAGGATGAGACATGGAGCAGTAGATCGACGTATGTGTCTAGTTTCCAGAGTTATTCTCAGATAGTTTTTCACCACACCTATAAGCTGAACTCAGGGATGAGTTCTTTTAATGATAGAAAACTATAAGAACATGTTTTTTGACTAAGATATGGTTCCTTAAAGTTTCAGTATAATTATTTCTCTTGGTCCTAATATTGATAACAAATGGTTTAGAAAAGTTCTCACGTGTTTCTGAAGCACATTCAAAGCCAAAAACCCAACTTTCGGGGGAAAATGGTCATGTTGAATGGTTAGAGTAAACCATACAGTTTAGAGAACAGTTTTTCTAAACTATGTGGATGGTCTGTATTTTCAGGTAGAGCCATATCACATGGTTGGCATAGTGTTTGTCAAACTGTACTGCCTGACTATACGAGTTCTCACTTTTCTCATGGTACTTGTCCCTGGTTTGAAAGAATATTGGCAAATTGTGCGGTCAAACCGTGCACAGGATAATTTTTGCGTAATATTAAATTTTTCCACTTAATTATCTAATAAAAGAAACCGTCATCCCTAATCTAATTTCCATCATGATGAACTCAATTTTCTCCCATTTTGGAGCTTTATGAAGGCATAACCAATCAATCAAGATAATTCCTTCATCCAGGATCCATTGGATATTTCGTTCATCCTATTATATGTGCAACGATATGTACTCGAATCTGTTTTAGTTGTTCTTTATCTCTCCTTCTCTAAACCTATTTATCGAGGTGTAATCATTTTTACTCTTTTCTAAGATCTACTCTGATCCTACCCAAGTCAGAGGCCGATACGGGAGGAGTAGAGTCATACGATTACTAGGTGGCTTGTCTATGACTCATCCCCCAAGTTAATTGATTTTTTAATTGACTTATGGGTCCCACCGATTTAATAGGGTGTCGTTTGTTGGTGTTTACATCCAAAACTCCTAACACCCCATTAAAGGTAATATTCCCGAATTGGATTTTTAGTGTTTTGAAACTTTTAATCCATTGTTTGGGTTTAATCAAGCTTGACCACATTTTTGTTAGTCCACCTTATATTAATATCTTAATAAATCTTGCACTTTTGAATATCCTGTACCTTTCCACTTCCACTAGACCCCCCTAAGGTATGTGCCTAGTTGTAAGTAATTCAATCAAATGATATTATGGAAAGAATACTTATGTATATGACATGGCCTTATTAAATAGAAATTAATGTTTAGTTAAATATTCATAGCACACATTTCCATGTTTATGAAAGGCAGTGGAGTAAACCTTATTAATTGAACATTAGTTACACGATTTTAATTAAAAGTTCTCATGCTACATGGCCTTGTCAAACTGATGAAAGGAAAGGATTGAACCAAGTAATTTTTTAATGGAATATTTATCATATGACCAAAATTAATTGTATTGAATTACATATAAGGTTACTAATTCTGAATATGGACCTTGAGTATTTATAGGAAGGCTTGAATCATGTTATCTCTTATATTTTCAAGGGAATGCCTTTGGAACTTGAGGATGTCATTCCAATTCAAGGATGTCAATTTCCTTGGGTTAGACCTACCCACCAACTCGATCCCTATATACCTTTAGATTCCAGATATGAAACCATAGGATCCCTTTATTATTAGTATACGATGTCTGAGATACACTCCTTGGGTTCAATGTGACATGAGGTTCCATAGTTTAATCCTTAGGCCATGTAACTTCTTATCTCACATTTTACCTTGGATGTATTCCTTGGACCATGTTAGAAATTATATTATGGGAATGCCTTGGATAATGCACCATGGATTAAAATCTCACCCCATAGATAGACTCAGTTACTGCTAAGTTAGAAGACCCTAGGGTCTAGGTTTACTTGGTGAATACCATAGAGCCACTTCATATTAATTATCTATTATGGTTTCCATATTTCATCATGGAACCTTCACTATTTATACTCTCATGAGGTGATGTCAGTGTTGCTTATGTCTCATGTGACCTATCAGTATAAATTGGAATTTAATTATTTGATGAACTGGTTTCACATTCAGGAACAAGCTAAGGACTAAAGAAGGTACATGGGTATTTAGTTACATTTTAATTATTTACATTATATATAATTGTTACATTTATATTACATGTGTTGGACGTTATAGATATTGTTGGTGGTGGCCCGCTGGGATTTACTCACACCCTCTCTAGGCATCATTTGTTACCCAGGGTAGAATACATATATGCATGAGTCGATAAATGGAAGTGTAATGCTTCAAACACTTGATTGCATGTTGTTCTAGGATGGAGCTGGAAGCAGATGACTGAGATAGTGCTCGGGATGCTTCCGATAGTTTATTAATTTCCATTTCTACATTGGATATTTAATTTAATCTAGATACTTTATATCCATGTTTTACACCATTCTAGTGACATGACATTTATCATCATCAGCTACTGAATATTATTCTAGTTATTTCAATTATTTTTATCTGTTTCTCCTTCTATTATGCATTCTGTTTACTTATTTCTTATAATATTTACATATATTTATAATTATTCATTATGCTACTCTTATTAAATGAGGGAACAATCTCCCTATAGACACACCCTAGTCCATAATTTATAGTTAGTAGTCTAGGAATTTTGGAAGATTTGGTATAGTCCATGTGGCCCATCAGGCTTGGGGAACATATTAAGTGGCATCTGGGTCTGGGACTTCCTAGGAATAGAGAGTGAACCCAATTCATTAAGGGACTCTATCCACTATGATAGTATTTAGAGTGGACCATTACCAATAGGATGGAATTAAGAGTGAACCCAATCTTCTATAATAGTCTTGGTAGTGATCCTTAACTACTGAGGAAATAATTTTATATTATTATATATATTACAAAAATCTATGTCTGAATTCTAATGTTATAATCTCAAGGCCTATAATATTTGATTCCCTTATGATTCATGTCTCATGAACTAAAAATATTTATTACATGACTCAACATTATGATCAATGATATGTTGGGTTTTTTTTCATATGTTTTATTATGTTATAGTACCCTCATAAACTTCTTATGCTAAAGTGATCATTGATATTTTCCTTTTTTACCCTTACCAAGAATCTGAGCTCACCCTTTCTTATGATTCCTTTCCTAATGTTATGAAAAAAAAAATCAAATGTAATATGTATAAGAAGTATGATAGTTTTGAAAAATAGAGTTGAAGATGATATTCTTTAGTTATAAAACATTTTTTTATGAATCCATTTTTCTTATGATACTAAACCTATATGATTCTGGCATGAATCGTTATGTTACATAATGAGTATTCATCTAATAAGTTTTACTATTTTAATATTAAAAGTACAGTTCACTATAGAAAAGGTTATATAAGTTAAATAAGGTTATAAATAATGTCATAAGGATTTAAAAATCGATCTAATGCTTGAATTCTTTCAATTTGATGAGGTTAGTTTTACCAATACCATCAAATATTCAAAAATATATCATTTTGGTGCCATTTTTTGTGACGATTTCCTTTTATATTATTTTAAGTAAAGAAATCCCAAAATACCACTTTCTTTATTTTAATATCTCTAATATATTTTCACAAGGATAAAAATAAGTCAAAAATGATTAGATATTGTTTTTTTAATATGAATAAATTTTTATTGTGTTATTTTATTTTTAATTTTTAGTTATTATTTATCTACCTTAAATACTAATGAAATATCAGCACAATGCTTGAGATAATAGTAGAAAAATCCAGTAAATTATTTTAAAAACATTAAAATAATATTTTATGTGGATATGGTGTTCCATGAATTTTTTAGATGAATGTATTATATTAGTGATGAGTTAAAATTTTATAATCAAACTAAATTACTATCTTGATATTTTTTAAATATAATTTTTTGAAAAGTTACTAAAATGACTTTAATGGTATTTTATGTTAAATGTTATTTTATTAAAGGATTTATAATTCAAAAAATAAAATTATATTTTTAGCAATTAAATTTCTTATGGTATATAATATTAATCATTTTATAATAATGGGTAACTATTAATTTTCCTGCATCTTTCTTGATGCATAAAGTGTAAAAAACATTGTTTTCACAATAATCATTAAAGAGGGTAATGAAAGGTAAAAACATAGAGATACGGGGTAAAAATCGCCTAAATCTTTATATATTTTACTAGGTGAGAGTATTTAGAAATATATTTACCTTTTATTCTTAATATTTAAATTTTTTTCCCCATTCACATGAATATTAATTTATATTAATTTAATAATTTAAGTAATTCCAAGGGTTCCCCTCTCCTCTCTTATAAAAGGACACCAAAACTCCATTATTTCTCACACTTCATGATATATTTATATTAAAAAATTCTATACCCAAATCAATTTTAAACATTTAAACCCAATTATTTTATGTCTTGTTATCACCAAAAGACCAATCGAGAAGTCTTAGGCTACAATCTGAAGGAAGTTCTTCAACGAAGTGGTAATCATCTTAAATAAGTGTTTTCATTTTAATTATTATTCTCCCTAATTAAATTATATCATAACCATTAAAATACACTAACATAAATATATCTCATAAACTAATATCATGTTTTTTAAATAACATAATCTTATTCATCTCCTTCTACATCAAATGTGAAACAAAACCATCAAATTTTGGTATGTATGGACTACCATCTCCACATAATGATGTACTTATTTTTTAAAGAACTGTTAATCACAGATTGTCATGGGGATTTATTTAAGGATTTAATTTGATTTTATAACATTGTAATTATTCTTGAAAAAAAATATTTTATTTCTTTATTTTCTATCCAAAAAATAAAAAAAATCACTTATATTCACTTGGGGATTACCGCCTTACAAGCTGATATATTTTGTTTTTACTCTCCAATATTCATTGAAGACTATAAAATTATACTTTTTTATAAAAAATTATAGTAATTTCATAATAATTATTCTACAGGTTATGGAACGAAGACCACTTTGACTACACTCAACATTCAAATTTCATTTCTCAATTATGAACTGAACATCCTCAAAACACTAGACATGGAATTAACCGATTAGATAGTTAAGTATCCCATTGATATATAATGAATAAATGGACTAATGATAATATAATAAACCTTTAAAATGTACTTAAACCAGTCTATAATAAGTAGAAGTTTAATATATAGGTGTTAATGGATAGACATAGCAAGTTGGGACTTGAGGTAAGGGGTTTCGTAACTCAATTATCTTTCATTCTGTTATAACACTTCTTCATTAACTTGGTTATATCAAGATTACGTGTGGATTGATCTCTAAATTTTTTTATATATTTAATCATATTTACTGTGGATTTATATATATTTTCATTTTCACTTCATTGAATAATTTTCACTTCAAATGTTACAATTTTTATAAGGGATATCTTTTATAAATATCATTCTCTCAAGTTATGTTTCATGTTTTGCATAACTATTTATTTGTATGGTGTAATTACTTCCCCATGAACTTGTTTTGAAATATTAACTTTATATATATCCTAATATTTACATAGATATATAATAGTCTCTCTTTCAATGACTTTTTATTTTAATGTTACCAAAGCGATAAATACATTATTTTTCAATCTTACTTATTTTCATGATTATTTATATTCAAGGTTTATTTGGGGGATATTTATGATATTAACATCAAAAAACAATGTTTCATTATTATCCTTTATTTTTTCTAATAATTTATACATATTACTAACATTTTCCTCTATTTGGTACTTAAAATAAATGAGAATTTTATTGAAAGAGAAATAAAAAACCTTTCCTATTTTGTAAATGATCATTTTATTCCATATCCATGCTCTCCAAATATATTTCATGTAATTTTTTATTGATCTAATAAATTTTTTAAAAATATAATTTTAATGAAAAACTTAATTTAGAAAGGTTTAAAAGAAATAATTTTAACGAAATGTTTTCTGAGTAACTTTTTTAAAAAAAATTACTAATAGTGTGAAATGAATATTATCATTTAACATATATGAAATGAATGTATATCAAAACATCATGAATATTAATATTTTTCAAATCAATCATAAGTTATAATGATTATTTTTAAATAATGGTTTTTTCTCAATATTCTAGAAATATTAATTTAAAATGTTATCAAAAGAAAATGATATTTTTCTCCTGTTTTCAAAGAAAGTTTTAATTATATTTTTAAAATATTTTCATCTATGTCAACATCCTTTGTTAAATCTTACAATTTCATGGGGATATACTCTAATGATAATATCCACCATATTTATCTAGATTAATTATGATTTTAATGCTCTATTTTTGAATAGGGGTGAATATTGGCATTATGTATTCCAGTTTTAAATTATTAATATTAATATTCATTATGTATCATATTTATTGTTAACCCCTTTCATATTATGAATTAATTAGACTTAATAAGTGATAGGTGGTCCACCATTTTTTCGTAGTTCACAGTTATGTCTCATTAAAAAAACTATCTTGGGTATTTAGTGTATGAATGACCAATTATTTATAATGTATTAACAAGAGGTATTGACAATATGTTTATGATTTTATGGAACAAAGACTTGAAAATATTATTATGATATACAAAGTTATGAATTCCATCATTATAAAACCATTTATTTTTATACATGTCAATACTTATGTCCCTATTTTATAAATGGAAAAAATACACTTTTTTATATCAGTTTTATGGTATAATTTATTATTTTATATCTTATGTATATTATCATTGATATATTCTATTATATTAATTCTCTTAATAAGCACCCAAGATCAACCTTTATAATGCTCTCTATTCCCTAAGATTCCAAGAAGTCGTCTATGGATCGTTTTAGGGATATAGTAGTTCAAATAATAAAGTTATCACTAGAATTTTAATATTTATTTCAGGTTTTAAAATGAAATGTGAGACTCATGTATCTACCTAGTCTCTCAAGGTTGAAAAATATTTGATACTTCAGGATGTGATTTCTTATATCGTATACAATGTTTTTAGGAAAACCAGAGACTCTAGGTTTCTAGAGTTGGGGTGTTACACTCAAAGTGTGAATTCATTATATAATAATTTTTATTTATTGGGAACATCATTTCATAGAAATGCATAAAATCTGATCCTGATAAACTTTTCGACGTTACTTCATCATATCCACCTAGAAATATATTCAATATACTCATATTTCCATAATTAAAAACATATTTTTGACATTTGTTCATGATTTATCATACAGGTAGATCATATCATATTTTACGACTCATGGAAAATGAGGATACATGAGAATAACTATCCAAAACATCATATGGAATTTTATTTTATAGTCCATTCCCTCAAAACATGGAACTACTACCTCTTTAGTACAAATTTCATGTTGTTCATAGATTAAAAAATACTGAAAAACTCTATTCATGATGGGATGAGGAATTGATTCAATGAAATTGGATGAAATATCTCTAGATGACATAATTTGACTAAGTTTATACACCTATGAAAGAAAATTCATTATCGTTTCCATTAATTTTGTAATTAAAATAATCAAGTGGTTTTAGAGGCTTGAGTCTAATGTAAACTGATGCAGCTATTTACTAATATAAACATTGAATGTGTTGAACAGGATGAGAATGTAGAATTTTTTCTAATTACACTCATTATTAACATAGTTGAACTAGCCAATAAGTCCCAACACACTAAACCATATTTTAAATAATTGAGTTCAAGACTCAATGGTTGGAAGACGATTTATGGTTGAAAAAATAATAAAAATTAATTATTTCACTTTCAACAATAGATCATAGTTATGCTATCTTTCCAATAGAAAATCCTTCATGATTGTCACCATTCGAAGTGGTAAATCCACCTAGGTACCCATAAAGTGTCCATTGAAATGAAGGACCATTTCTTATGGCTAGGTATGAAAAAAAAGTGGTCAAGTATGTTGTGATATTCCTAAATTTTCAATAGGTTACGTGTCACGACCCGTCCTCGGGACCCGTACCGTGACTACCCCAAGCCCGCCTTCCATAGGCCAGGGGCTGGTGACTAGCACAAAGGCGTAAATCACGGTAAAAAGGGAAGGAATTGCCTTTGTAAAGTAAAGAAGCACCACAAAGTAAGAAAGCGGAAGAAGTAAACACTAAGTAAAAGCTGGTACAATAGTAAGTGCAGAAAAGTAAAGGGGGCTGGAAATACAAGCCCAACTGTAAAGTACAACTGAAAAGGGAAAAACAGCAACTGAAAGGTAAAGTCGCAGCATCGAGCCGTCCACTGGAAGTCCCACCGGAAGGGTGATTAAAGAAAGCCACCACTGCTCCTCGGGTCTGGCCTACCTCTCCGAGTACACCTCGCCCAGTGCTCCACCTCCAAGTACCATCCTGCTCCGTAAGCCTCCACTGCGATCAGCGATGTCCTTCGTCTGCAACCAACACAACGTAGTGTGGGTATAGCCCGTGCAGGGATGAGTATAAGCTAATCAGTAGGGACCCCGAGACCCCCGAAGGTCTCCGAAAATCCACAAATGATAAACCACAAAGGAAAGATACAATCACGAAGTAACATCCGACACTGCTTAGGTATATGCCCATACATATACCTAAGTCATCAATTCTCACCCGGCTCAAACATACGAGCTCAAGTACAACCCAGTCCACACAGGAAAGAAAAACGTGAAATCCACACAGGATAGCTCAACACAATCCACAAAGGAAAGTAAAAAGTAAATCCACACAGGATAGCACAACACAATCCACAAAGGAAAGCAAATAAGGTTTTCAGCTCACACAGGTATACTTCTTCAAATGACCATAGAGATGATCACTGGTCCATCTAAGTCATCGGACCCACAAAGGATCTTTAGGTACTAACCCCCGCAATGACCCACAAAGGATCTGACCCACAAAGGATCGATAGTTAACTAACCGCCGCAAAGACCCACACAGGATTGGGCCCACACAGGACCTGTAGGCACTGTACCACACAGGACCGCTGAGCGCTGACACAAACAGGATCGGACCCACACAGGATCGGTAGCACTTACCCACAAAGGATCGCTGAGTGATGTATTCGTCGTCGTCGAATCCACTGAGGATCTCTGCAGAGTCGTCGTCGTCACAGTAGCAGTCGCAGCCAGCTCTAGGGTTCCCGCACACAGCAATCTCGTTCGGGAGGGTCCGCTCCACGAGCCGAGAGGCTGATACATCAAATGACACATAGTCCAGAGTTGATGTATCCAAAAGTTCCGTATCGTCAACAGGAACTCAACGTCGCAGACGGCGCGTCAATCGGACGCCCGGTCTGAGAGTTATTGGCTTTTTCGTCCTAGGGGCCCGGTTGGTTTTTATGGCAAAACCAACCCGACCGTACTCCACCTGCGTCCAAACCTCGGGCGGAGTATGCCAAAAGATCTTTCTCGCTTATAGGAAAACAACAAAGTCGATGGCATGTCAATCGGACGTCCGAAGCTCAAGATATGAGTGTTTCCCCTCCGAGGGCCCGGTTGGTTTCGTGTACGAACCAACCCGGCTGAACACAAAGTATTCCAAAACCTTGATTGTGATATACCGAAATGACCGTCTCAATCCAAGGATCGCATCTCCACTGACGGCGCATCGTTCGGAAGCCCGTAGCTCATGTTACAGGAAAAAGACCAAAACGGTCCGAAGACGGGGGGTCCGGGCCCGGACCGACCCCCCCCCCCCCCCCCCCCCCCGGGTCGACCCGACCCGGGTCCCGGTCGGACCCGGTTCGGTGCGGCCCGGTCCGGCCAGGGAGCGACCCAGCCGGTCGGGCCGGCCCGGCTCGGCTCGGCCGAGTGGCTGAGCGAAGGAGCCGCGGGGCCCTTCCCCCGCGGGAAGATGGTGTCGCGGCCCTGCGTGGGGCCGCACTGGAGTCAGCGGACGGGGCTTTTGCCGCATCCCGTGCGTGCGAGCCGGACCCGCGCGGCTGCGGGTCCGCTGGCCGCCGCTGCCGCGGTGGCCCTGTCTGGCGGCGCGTCGGTCTGTCGCCGCCTCCGGCAGCCGGTGGCTTCCGTGGGCCACCGGAGTTGCTCTGGTGGTCCGTTTTCCTTCTCGTCTGCGCTGAAGCTCCTCCCGGGTCCCGTTCTTCACTGCAAAAACAACGGATCATCCCTGCGGCATGTTTTGTCATCGCCCGCCAATCCGCGCATCAACGAAGAACTTCGGAGGGTATTCGGGCCATGTTTGTTTGGCCCGCACCCACCACGTTAGATGATAACAGTCGGGAGAAATTATCAACACATAGAGAACATATCAAAAACAATTTTAATAAATTAAAATTGTTCTTAAGAAATTGGGTTCTTTGTTTTGAACGGAAACATCCACGGAGGAAAATCATTCCCAATAAAAACCCCTACCTCGTCAAGTCGTCGCACGCGCGTTCTTCGCAGAATTGATCGTCGCAGAAGGAGGGGATCGTCGCGTCGTCGCGGTATCCGGCGTTGTGTCGACGAACTCCGAGGACCAAGAAACAACAGATTTAATTAATAATAATTAAATCAATATTGTTGTTTTAATCCACAAAGTAAATTTAAAAAAAATAGTGTAACCCACTACCTTGTCACAGCCGATCGAAGGTTGTCGCGGGTTGGATTGTCGCGGATGAACGTCGTGGAAGAAGAGTCGCTAGCGTCGCGGAACATGGCGTCGCGTCGTCGATTTCTGAGGGCTCGGCGTTCTTCACGTTCTTCGCGTTCTTCGCGTTCTTCGCGTTCTTTGCGTTCTTCGCGAAGGAGGATAAATAACTCATGGTTTCTGTCAAATCCTCTCAACGAACATTTTTCCAGAAGTCGTGCGTTGGTCTTATTTTATTATTACGCCAACGGATTGAAAACAGGTTAAGAAACGATTAAATTAATTCATAGAATTAATTCAACGAATAAAACCGCCCAATTAATTGGTGCATTAAGAAAATTAAGAAAACGCATCAGTTGACTTTCATAATGGCAGGTTTTTGCGGGTGCGTTACTTAGCGGAAAAGAAACTATGGGGCTCGTGCGGGCCCCACCTCACAAATATCCTACCAAGAGGGTAGGATATTTTTGGATAGCACCCTATCCGCATCAACTCAGCTTAATCAGCTTTAAGTGACTTCAAGTGGCTTCCAAGTGGCTTAAGTGAAATAAAATAAAGTTTGTTGTACAATTTATTTTATTTCTTAACTTTAAGCCCAAAAATTAGAAACCACACCCGAGAAAACGCAACTCCGGAAGAGGAGTTTCTAAGAAATTACCGGCGTTGTGATTCCATCGGTGCCCTCATAATTCGATTCCGAGCACCGGTTCAAAATTTATAAAAACCCACTCGTCTTTTCACTGAACGTACCCGAGCCAAACTTCGGAAAATGATTCCAGGCACACCAGGCCTCGGAATTAGGTGCTGTCAGAAACTATGTTCTTGTAAAAATCCAAAGAAAATTAAGAAAAAAATGTCCTTGAATTTTTCGGGTCTTTAAATCACTCCCGCCTCAGGGCTTTACATCCCCATAAAGATACATCATAAACTAGAGAAACAAATGTGGGTACTGAGCATGCATCTGAGCCTCCCGCTCCCAAGTGCTCTCCTGGAGGTTCCCGTGCTTGCATCTGATGCGCACTAGAGGAATCGATCGTCCACATAGGACCCGCTCATGTCGATCCTCGATTCCCATCGGGACCTCCGCAAAAGTCACCCCATCTTCCACGTCTAGCTCCCCATGGTCAATGATGTGCGTCGGGTCGTGCACGTATCTCCTCAGCTGAGATACATGCAAGACGTCGTGCACCCGGTGCAACTGATGTGGTAGAGCCAGGCGATAAGCCATCTCTCCAATCCTGCTGAGGACCTGGAATGGTCCTATGAAGCATGGAGACAACTTGCCGCCTCGGCCAAATCTTCGTAATCCACGTCGAGGTGATACACGCAAGAAGACGTGGTCGCCATCCTCGAACTCTAGTGGCCTCCGCCTCCTGTCAGCATAAGACTTCTGCCGGCTCTGAGCTGTCCTCGTCCGCTCCAGGATGACCTGGACATTTTCTGTCGTGGCCCGGACTATCTCTGGTCCCACAAGTGCTGACTCCCCAGGGTCTATCCAGCACAAAGAAGATCTACAAGGTCTACCGTACAACTCCTCTTATGGTGTCATCCCGATGGTGGAGTGGTAGCTGTGGTTGTACGCGAACTCCACCAAGGGTAGGTGGTCCTCCAACTGCGGCCAAAGTCAAGGACACATGCGCAGAGCATGTCCTCAAGAGTCTGAATGGTCCTCTCCGTCTGACCATCCGTCTGAGGGTGAAAGGCGGTTCTCAGACGTAGCCGCGTCCCGAACGCCTCCTGCAACCCCTTCCAAAGCCGAGAAGTAAAGCGAGCATCTCGATTGGAGACGATAGATGATGGAACACCATGAAGCCATACAATCTCCTGAACGTAGATATGCCCCAAGATCTCCACTGAGCCCTTCTCTCTTATGGGTAAGAAGTGAGTCGACTTGGTGAGTCGGTCGACAATCACCCAGATGGAGTCGTGACCTCTGGAAGTGCATGGATGTCCAGTCACGAAGTCCATATATATCCCGTCCCACTTCCACTCCGGGACCTTCAAGTGATGTACCAAGCCTGCTGGAACCTGGTACTCTACCTTCACCTGCTGGCAGGTGAGGCATTGAGAAACGAACTCTGCCACAGCCTTCTTCATGCCCGGCCACCAGTGCTGTCGTCTGAGGTCCTGGTACATCTTCACCACCCCAATATGTACCGCCAAAGGAGAAGTGTGAAACTCACTCAGCACCTCCTCTCGTAAAGAAACTGGTACCAAGGTACGTCCTCTGAAAAGGATGTCATGCTCTGCTCCAAAGGAGAAGCCATAAGGTGCATGTCCTGAGGATAACTACGCACGCCGCGTCTCACAGTCGGCATCCGCACGCTGTGCCTCTCTGACCCACTCCAGTAGTGGAGGAGTGACTGTGAGTGACTGAAGGAAGGCTACTCCATCTCTATCCATGAAGGATATCTGCAAAGCGGGTAGCTTCTCTGTCGCCTCCTCAAGTAGCTGAATGTCCGTCCTCCTTCTGAGGGCATCGGCTACCACGTTCCCCTTCCTAGGAGTATAGACTATCCCAAAGTCATAGTCCTGGAGGAACTCGATCCATATCCGCTGTCTCAGGTTCAGATCCTTCTGCGAGAATATGTACCTGATACTCTGGTGGTCAGAAAAGACTGTAAATCGCTCTCCCATCTGATAGTGTCGCCATGTATTCATAGCGAAGACCACTGCTGCTAACTCCAGGTCATGGATAGAGTATTTCTGCTCATGCGGCCTCAACTGACGTGATCCATAGGCGATCACTGCCCGCTCCTACATCAGGACACATCCGAGTCCAGTCCCTGATGCATCGCAGTAGACTATGTACCCTACTACCTCCTCAGGAAACCTCAAGATAGGCGCGCTGTTCAATCTCTGTCTCAGCTCCTAGAAGCTCTGCTGACATCTGTCTGACCACACAAAGTGTTTCCCCTTCTTCGTCAAAGCGTAGAGTGGTGCCGCAACTCTGGAGAAGTCTGGAACAGACCTCCGATAGTATCCAGCTAGTCCAAAGAAACTCTGCACCTCTATCACGCTCCTGGGTGGCTCCCAAGCTAGCACCGCCTCAATATTCGCAGGATCCACTGCAACTCCCGCCTCAGAAATGACGTGCCCCAAGAAGTGGACCTCACGTATCTAGAACTGACACTTCGAGAGCTTTCCATAAATCTGGTGCTCTCGGAGTGTGTCTAGTACAACACATAAGTGGTAGGCGTGCTCCTCCTCAGTCGTCGAGTAAATCAAAATGTCATCGATGAAGACCACGACAAATCGATCGAGGTATGGCTAAAAGATCCTGTTCATGAGGCCCATGAACACCATTGGAGAATTGGTTACGCCGAATGGCATAACCAAGAACTCATAGTGGCCATACCGACACCTGAAGGTCGTCTTCTGCATGTCCTCGTCTCAAACTCTGAGCTGATGATAGCCTGACCTGAGGTCTATCTTCGAGAACCACCGTGCTCCCTTGAGCTAATCTAAGAGGTCGTCAATCCTCGGTAGAGGATACTTGTTCCTCACTGTCACCTGGTTCAGACGACGATAATCGACACAAAGTCGCAAGCTCACGTCCTCCTTCTTGGCGAACAATATCGGCGAAGCCCAGGGTGAAACACTGGGTCGGATGAAACCCTTGCCCTGCAAGTCCTCCAACTGGACCCGTAGATCTCGAAGATCAGCGGGGGCCTTCCGATATGCTGGAGTGGGAATCGGGGTTGTCCTGGGGTATAGATCAATATGAAAGTCTACCTCTCTGCGAGGAGGTAGCCCTGGAACGTCGTCGGGAAAGACGTCCGCGTACTGATCCACCACTATAGGAAAACTAGGACTCCGCACGTCAACAGATCCTAGGATGAGGCTATCCAACTGATGAGTGATGGGCTGTCCTCTCCTCTGCGGAAGTCCATCCTGTGCTGCGAAAGCTCCCTTCTCGCCGGTGAAGGTGAACCTTCTCCCGTCGGTGCGTACACATCGCACCTTGTGCCTAATACAGTCAATCTGTGCATGGACTGTAGATAACCAATCCATTCCCAAGATGACTTCGTAAGGCCTCGACGCTTCTACAAGAAGATCCCAGTCGAAACTCTCGCCTCATAGAGTAAGCTCACATTGCCAGCACCAGTGCGTAATCGTCGAGTCTGCTCCCGTAGGAGTCTCTAGCTATAAGGATCGAGCCAACGGCTTTGTCAGAATCTCCGAGCTCCGAACAAGGGTTGCGGCTATAAAAGAGTGACTCGCTCTTGTGTCTATACGAAACTGCAGCAAGGGTGGAATAGACACAGATCGTACCTCGAATCATCTCGGGCGCGCCGTGGTCATAGGCCTCCACTGCCTGGAGCTGTGCCTGTCTCTGCCCGCCAACTCCCTATGGTCGGGGCGGGCCTCCTGGTGGTGGTGGTGGTAGAGCCTCAAACCAGCTGCTGCTCGGCCAGCTCCTCTGCCTCGTCCGCCTCCTCCCTGGGGACCGACACGGTCGACCCTCTACCTCTGCCAGGGTGGCCCCTCAACTGTCTTCTGCCCCTCGGCACGATGTGTCGGGCAGTCACGATCCATGTGACCCTGCCCCCCGCAAGTGTAGCACTGCCTACCTCTCGAAAGACTGGCTCCGCGCTGTGTGCCCCACATGGTTGAGCCAGTGTCCTGAGGTCGTCTGTGAGAGGGTCTGGTCTTCCTGGACCCCTGAGTCATCCGCCGACTAGCTGCTGCGGAAGACTCTGCTACGTGCCGCCCCGCGGTAGGTCTCGCCGCTGGAGAAGCCTCAGCAAGAAAGCTCTCGATCAAAAGGGCTCGCTCCAGTACTCCTGCCTGGGTCGGGATGCTGAGGGAGATCAGCAATGCCATGATCTCGTGCCTCAATGCCTTCTCAAAGGTATGGTCCCGGAAAAATGGGTCACGTACCATGTTGGTCGAGTAGCGCAAGAGATCGGTGAATCTCGCCGAGTACTGGGCGACCGTCAAGCTGCCCTGCCGCAGCTGAAGAATCTCCTGCATGCGCACCGCATGGAGGGTGTCCGGGACGAACTCTGAGTGAAAGAGGCCCTCAAAGTCTATCCAGATGAGAGTGGCCTCATCGTGCACCTGGATCATCAAGCTCCACCATCGTCCTACTGCTGCATGCAGTAGACTCGCTGCGAGGATCACCATGAGGTCTGCTTGTGTCCTCACTAGTCTGAAAACTCGCACCACTGCCACCAGTCAGTCCTCGGCTACCTGGGGGTCCGTCTCCCTGCGGAACCAGGGCGGTCACTGGCGCTGGAACTCATGCAGTGCACTGAGGCGATGTGCATCATCAGCGGCTGGTGCTGGAAGCATCGGTGGCTCGGCGGGTAGAGGTACCGCCGGTGCCTCCGCCGTCAAAAGGCCCTATACCGAAGCCTCGTCGCTCGGTGGGATGTCATCACGTAAAACTCTCGGAACCCTAGCTGGTTGCCATCGTGGAGGCATCCTAAAAAGGAAACAAGTGTTCCATGGTCAGAACAGTATACCTGGTCAGCTGATATGAAGTAATCACAAAGAAAACTTGTAACACTCATGCAATCAATGTTTTCGTGCATTATGTCGGAAATCAGAAGTCAGGGTCCTGGTGTACGGATACGTCGGCCGCCGCACCAACACTGGACTCCCTGAACTGATAACCACACCCAATACGCTAAACACTATTGCTTCACATAGAAGAAAGATCAGATTCTGTGCTAGAACCGAACTCCTCTGATACCAATTTGTCACGACCCGTCCTCGGGTCCCGTGTCGTGACTACCCCAAGCCCGCCTTCCATAGGCTAGGGGCTGGCGACTAGCACCAAGGCATAAATCCCGGTAAAAAGGGAAGGCATTTCCTCTGTAAAGTAAACAAGAACCACAGAGTAAGAAAGCAGAAGAAGTAAACACTAAGTAAAAGCTGGTACAATAGTAAGTGCAGAAAAGTGAAGGGGTCCGGAAATACAAGCCCAACTGTAAAGTACAACTGAAAAGGGAAAAACATCAATTGAAAGGTAAAGCCACAGCATCGATCCGTCCACTGGAAGTCCCACCTGAAGGGTGAGTACAGAATATCACCACTGCTCCTCGGGTCTAGCCTACCGCTCCGAGTACACCTCGCCCAGTGGTCCACCTCCAGGTACCGTCCTGCTCCGCAAACCTCCACCACGATTAGCGCTATCCTTCGTCTGCAACCAACACAACCTAGTGCGGGCATAGCCCGTGCAGGGGTGAGTATAAGCTACTCAGTAGGAACCCCGAGACCCCAGAAGGTCTCCAAAAACCACAAAGGATAAACCACAAAGGAAAGATACAATCACGAAGTAACATCCGACACTGCTTAGGTGTATGCCCATACATATACCTAAGTCATCAATTCTCGCTCGGCTCCAACATCCGAGCTCAAGTACAACCCAGTCCATAGAGGAAAGAAAAACGTGAAATCCACACAGGATAGCTCAACACAATCCACAAAGGAAAGTAAAACGTAAATCCACACAGGATAGCACAACAGAATCCACAAAAGAAAGCAACCAGGGTTTTCATCTCACACAGGTATACTTATTCAAATGACGATAGAGATGATCACTGATCCATCTAAGTCGTCGGACCCACAATGGATCGATAGGTACTAACCCACGCAATGACCCACAAAGGATCTGACCCACAAAGGATCGATAGGTAACTAACCCCCGCAAAGACCCACACAGGATCGGGCCCACACAGGACATGTAGGCGCTGGCCCACACAGGACCGTTGAGCGCTGACCCACACAGGATCGGACCCACACAATATCGGTAGCACTGACCCACAAAGGATCGCTGAGTGCGGTAGTCGTGGTCGTCGAATCCACTGAGGATCTCTGCACAGTCGTCGTCGTCACAGTAGCAGTCGCAGCCAGCTCTGGGGTTCCCGCACACAGTAAGCTCGTTCGGGAGGGTCCGCTCCACGAGCCGAGAGGCTGATACATCAACTGACACATAGTCCAGAGTTGATGTATCCAAAGGTTCTGTATCGTCAACAGGAACTCAACGTCGCAGACGGCGCGTCAATCGGACGCCCGGTCTGAGAGTTATTGGCTTTTTCGTCCCAGGGGCCCGGTTGGTTTTTAAGGAAAAACTAACCCGACCGTACTCCACCTGCGTCCAAACCTCGGGCGGAGTATGCCAAAAGATCCGTCTCACTCAGAGGAAAACAACAAAGTCGACGGCACGTCAATCAGACGTCCGATGCTCAAGATATGAGTGTTTCCGCTCCGAGGGCTGAGTTGGTTTCGTGTACGAACCAACCCGGCCGAACCCAAAGTATTCCAAAACCTTGAGTACGATATACCGAAACGACCGTCTCGATCCAAGGATTGCATCGCCGCTGACGGCGCGTCGTTCGGAGGCACGTAGCTCATGTTACGGGAAAAAGACCGAAAAGGTCCGAAGACTGGGTGTCTGGGCCCGGACCGACCCGGCCTGACCCCCCCCCCCCCCCCCCCCCGGGTCAACCCGACCTAGGTCCGGGTCGAACCCGGTTCGGCGCGGCTCGGTCCGGCCCGGGCACGACCCGGCCGGTCGGGCCGGCCCGGCCCGGCTCGGCTCGGCCGAGTGGCCGAGCAAAGGAGCCGCGGGGCGCTGCCCTCGCGGGAAGATGGTGTCGCGGCCCCGCGTGGGGCCGCGCTGGAGTCAGTGGATGCGGTTTTTACCACGTCCTGTGCGTGTGAGCCGGACCCGCGCGGCCGCGGGTCCGCAGGCCGCTGCCGTCGCGGCTTCAGTCGCTGCGGCCCTGTCCGGCGGCGTGTCGGGGCACCGCTGGTGGCTTCCGCGGGCCACCGGAGCTGCTCAGGTGGTCCGTTTTCCTTCTCGTCTGCGCCGAAGCTCCTCCCGGGTCCCGTTCTTCACTGCCGAAACAATGGATCGTCCCTGCGGCATGTTTTGTCGTCGCCCGCCAATCCGCGCATCAACAAAGAACTGCGGAGGGTAGTCAGGTCGTGTTTGTTTGGCCCGCACCCTCCGTGTTAGATGATAACAGTCGGGAGAAATTATCAACACATGGAGAACATATCAAGAACAGTTTTAATAAATGAAAATTGTTATTAAGAAACCGGGTTCTTTGTTTTGAACGGAAATATCCACGGAGTAAAATCATCCCCAATACAAACCCCTACCTCGTCAAGTCGTCGCACGCGCATTCTTCGCGGAATTGTTCGTCGCGGAAGGAGGGGATCGTCGCGTCGTCGCAGTATCCGGCGTTGCGTCGACGAACTCCGCGGTCCAAGAAACAACAGATTTAATTAATAATAATTAAATCCATATTTTTGTTTTAATCCAAAAAGGAAATTTAAAAAAAGAGCGCAACCCCCTCCCTTGTCGCTGCCGATCGAAGGTTGTCGCGGGGTTGGATTGTCGCAGAAGAACGTCGCGGAAGAAGAATCGTCGGCGTCGCGGAACATGGCGTCGCGTCATCGATTTCCAAGGGCTCGGCGTTCTTCGCGTTCTTCGCGTTCTTCACGAAGGAGGATGAAGAACTCTTGGTTTCTGTCAAATCCTCTCAACGAACATTTTTCCAGAAGTCGTGCGTTGGTATTATTTTATTATTACGCCAACAGATTGAAAACAGGTTAAGAAACGATTAAATTAATTCATAGAATTAATTCAACGAATAAAACCGCCAAATTAATTTGTGCGTTAAGAAAATTAAGAAAACACGTCAGTTGACTTTCATAATGATGGGTTTTCGCGGGTGCGTTACTTAGCGGAAAAGAAACGGTGGGGCTTTTGCGGGCCCCACCTCACAAATATCCTACCAAGAGGGTAGGATATTTTTGGATAGTACCCTATCTGCATCAACTCAGCTTAAGCAGCTTTAAGTGGCTTCAAGTGGCTTCCAATTGGCTTAAGTGAAATAAAATAAAGTTTGTCGTAAAATTTATTTTATTTCTTAACTTCAAGCCCAAAAATTAAAAACCACACCCGAGAAAACGCAACTCTGGAATAGGCGTTTCTAAGAAATTACCGGCAATGCGATTCCATCGGTGCCCTCAGAATTCGATTCCGAGCACCGGTTCAAAAGTTAGAAAAACCTGCTCGTCCGTTCACTGAACGTACCTGAGCCAAACTTCGGAAAATGATTCCTGGCACACCAGGCCTCGGAATCTGGTGTCGTAAGAAACTGCGTTCTTGTAAAAATTCAAAGAAAATTAGGAAAAAATTTCCTTGAATTTTTTGGGTCTTTACATTACGGGAAAAAATCAACGACCATACAACATATTGCAATAATATCCTTTTCCTATAAAGAAATGGTAGAAGATTGATGTAGACTTTTTATAGGTCTACCATAGACACCATTAAATCATGAATCTATTTGGGTGATTATGGAAAGACTCAAAATTTTAGAGCATTTAATTTTGATTAGAGAGATGAATAAAATAGAATAATTTTAAAATACTTATATCTTAGAAGTGATGAAATTTTCAAGTGGGAATAATATCTATTATCTAAAACTAATACCGTTTATTTACCTGATAGTTTTGAAATTCCTTACACCAGGTCTTCGGAACCATGTTGGCTCTGGGAATAACATTTCATCCCAAAATCGATAGATGGTAAGAATGTATGATTCAGACCATGGAATATTTGATTAAAGATTATCCAATGGCCTTTGGTGGTTCATGTGTTGAACATTTGCACTTGATGGATTTCTCCTACAAAAACAACATTCAGGACATGATATATATGGAACTTTATAAATAATTATATGATTTTTCGTGCATCTCTCCACTTTTTTTGGGCTATGACTAGGAAAAAGTACTAATTTGAACCATCCTTTTTAGTGAGACTAATGACAAGATAATTATGATTTGGAAAAGGATGGTGAAAACCCAGAATTTTCATAAATCCATTGTAGATCATCATAATCAGCCTCTAAATTTTATATGGATGACCATATATTATTTCACTTCATACCATGGTGGGGGTATAAAAGGACATTTGGATCCATAGTATATTGGACCTTTTGAAAATAGGGAATGGATTAGTGAAACTTATTTCAAGACAACTCTACCACAAGGATTCATTTTTGTTTATAATGTTTTCCACATGTCAAAATTAATGACGTAAAACCCCAATCTTGATCATGTGATTAGTATGAACCATGCGACTTTTGAGCCTGATGCCGTATTTATTACACTATTATTCTTATTATGGACATCAAAGTTAATTTTTTTGTGGTAGATGGATATAATTATTACTGGTATAATTTTAACACGATATGTTCTAGGAAGATACTTGGGAATGAGGAAATCATATGTTAGGGAAATTTCTAGATTTGGTACAAGGAACTGATTGCCTTGATATTTATTAGGATAGAAATCCCAAAAGTGGATATAAAGATAGAACCATAATTTTAGTTAATGAAAAGAATTATATGATAATTTTATATCACTAAATGTTTTAGTGGAGTCTCGGGAGTTATGGAGGGTTTTTGGATGTTTTGGATGTCCTTAAGAGTCCATATTATTATTAAACATTGTGTGGATCCTTCTTGGTAAATGTGGGGGGGGGGGTTGAGGAAGTTGGGTAGGTGCATCGTAGGCACATGGTTGGGAAAACTGTGAGACTTTGAAAATATTAAGATAGTGTATATTTTCATGGTTTTTTCATGTTTTACCCAAATTTATGACAAAATCATGTAGCCTTGGGTGTTTTCTAGTGTCACCTGTATGGTTAGTGCACAAGTTTTCAAAAAGCGTGTGATAATTATGAAAAATAATTAATTAAACCCCAAAATATATATTTTTAATTCATTTTATACCATGAAACCCAGATTCTTCCTTGGGTTATTAGCCATATTGACTTCTAGTGTTCCTCTACACAATTTGGTGATTCCTCTTTTCTTCAAAGGCTGATTTTAATGGTGTTGGAACCACTTTGTGTATAAGGTTGTATTTGTTGTCAATAGTTGTCAATGCAGATCAAAATGAAGGAGATCATGAAGTACTCCGATGAAGTAGAGGAGTGGTGATTCAGACGATTGTTGTACTGATCGGAAGTTCAAAGAACATGTGTCAAAGGTGATACATTGTTTACAACAATGCAGAATGTGAGGTATAAGCCATCCAAGGATGATCAAAGAAGAATGAGGTTTTTGGATGAAGTTCATGCAATTACTCATGATTGCATGAGAACCATGGAAGAGACTTCCTGACGAATTGAATCGGTTTGCATGAAGTACATCATACCGGTTGATGAAGAAGACAATGTGCAATGATTGGACTTCTGAGATAGTCATGAATATCACATTGTCATAGAAGATGATGATGCTAAAGCTGTTCCTTCAAAGACTACATATCACAATAGTGGAGGTTGTGATAAAAGCAGAAGAGTTGTTGAAGTATACAGATCACCAAGATGAAGCGCTGTTGAGGTGATCGTCCTTGTCGACAAAGCAAACAAACGACATACAAATTTGTTGGCAAAAGTGTTTCTATTGAGGCAGGTCGAGTTCGAGGACTGTGGAATAATGATCCATGTTTTTATTCAAGGAACGTCGACAAAGGAATGGATGATCTGGAGGCGGACTAAAAGAGCAGATACAAGGTGGCGCCGTTTTCCAGTGTTTGCCAAATTTTTGGGCCTCAAAATCGGAAAATGAAGACATGGATTGTCTGCAAAAGGAGGTTCGCACAAAAAGGAAGTGGTGCGCGCAATATAAGAGGCTTGCGCGAAATACTTAAGATAGGCGCGAAAAACAGCGGGATGCGCGAAATAGTTTTTCGCGCAAACAGTGTTTCGAAATCAGAGAGCTGAAAAATGGCAAAGGCATGGGCTGCGCGGAAAATCAGGGATGTGCGCGAAATACTTAAGTTGGGCGCGGAAAACAGCGGGATGCGCGAAATAGTTTTTCGCGCAAATGATGTTTCAGAATCAGAACGTTGAAAAATGGTAAAGGCATGGGCTGCGCGAAAAACCAGAGCTGTGCGCGAAAAATGGGAATGTGCGCGAAAAATGTTGTGCGCAGAAAAGCTGGGTGAATTTTTCGCGCAATCAGCGTATTGAATCAGAAATACAGAAAATCGACAAAGGCAAGAGGCGCGCGAAAAATCAGAGATGTTCGCACCATGTGCGCGGAAAATCGAACTGGTGCGCGTAAAGTTAGCTGTGCGCAAGAAGGGGGGTTTTACGCGCAGGATCACAAACGTCTATAAATATGAGGTGAACCCCTCTCATTCGAGGAGGCTCGACACTTAGACAAAATCATGAGCTCCGGTGCGCGGAAAAATTAAGGTACAGAGGGTTGCGCGAAAAAGAAGGTGTTGCGCGAAAAAGGGAAGTTTTGCGCGAAAAAGAAGAGTAGCGCGAAAAGCCTTTTACGCGACAAAAGTTATTTTTACGCGCAAGGTTTGAATTTTACGCGCAAGCCCCCGGGAAGGGTGCGCGGAAAATTTGGGGGTCCCGCAGGCCTTTTGACAGGTGCTTAGCACTCTCAAATCTGCTTTGCGAAGAGAAGAAGAACGTTCGTGCAACCAAAATCTGATCTGCACAGAGAGAGAAATATATCGATACACTCAGGTGTCAGAACTGGGAAATTGAAGGAAGAGAAGGAGATTTAGTGCATTCAGGTATTGCACTGAAGTAGAATATTGATTTCAAAAGAGCATCAACTCAGGACTCTGATGCAAGCAAAGTCTCATGCTGAACAGGAGACAAAGACTTCAATGCATATCTATTGAAGAGACCTTCACGTCTATAAACTGAGTGAGACTTCACCAACGGCAGTGAGCCAGGGGGAGTCAACGGGAGTGACCCGAGGGACGCAGTGAGCTATCCCTGAACAATTGTAAAGGCAGTGAGCCTGGGACAGAGTGTCTGTACCCGAACATTTGTATCCGCAGCTAGTGAAGCATAGTGGATTTAGGTACGACCGGCAGCCTGTCGGCGTATACTCCTTGGACGTAGCCCTCAGTGGTGAACCAAGTAAAAATAGCTGTGTCATCTGTCTCTGCATGTGAATGTTTAATTGCTGATCATATCCATCATACAGGTTTAAGTAGTTCCTACCAACGTGGGAACAAGATCCACAACTTTAAGAAGAAAAGTTGCCACCCTGATTCACCCCTCCCCTCTCAGGGTGTCCCGGGGTCCTACAAATGGATCATTTGGGTTTCCACCAAAGGTTAGTTTTATGCTTCTCTTATTGAATGAGATAACCAAATCCGCTCTTAAAAGGAACCCATGATTAGGGTTTCTACACTCATATCTATAGTATAGAATGTTTTTAAATATGAATCGTCTTAAGATTCATTAAAGGAAAGGATATGATAGACCAGTTCCACTAGATCATGGTGCAGTTCCATAAAATGAACATTTTGATGTAGGTGGATTATATCCCTCCCCATTACTCAAAGAAATTGATTTATTATTTTTTTTCAAAAATAACTAATGTTGTTTAATCATAAAAATAACATGATGCTTCTTCTTTATTTTATGGTTTTGAGACTATGGGTTATGGGATTCACCCATAATGAAAGTTATTAAATGATTAAATGAGAAATTATTTTCAAAATATATTCTGGGTTTGAGGACTTGGATTGGAAATGGGTGAATGAGTTCATTAATACACCTATAAAGTGACTTATTGGGTTAGAATTGGTCAAGGAATAGTTTTGGGCACGTATAATTTACTAACAAGAGATGTATTGGGTTTAGAGTGATGATTATCAATCATGAGTGTATCATATTCAGTGGGTTTTCGTTGGTAGGATTTATATTGTGAATTTGAGTTGGTTGGGTATAGGTTCATGACATGGGAGGCCTTTATTGTGTAATTTTTATCACATTATTTATATGTATATATTTTAAAACAAGTTAATATTTATCACTATTATGTTATATTAAATTTTAGATAACTTTAACTTTCTGTTAAGGAATTTTTGGGAAGCCTTGGGGATTTCCAATTGAGTTGATATACTAAACCCATTTATATGCATCCTTGTGTATATACAGATGTTGTTTACAATGATACATGTAAGTGGTTGGTAGAATAATTTTCTAGTGGAGTAGCCTAATGCAATAGTCTCATCATTTTGAATTTTTTTCTTAGATATGTCTTTCGGTTGATTTGGGAGTGGAGCCAAATTGGTTTGTACATGTTATTCAAATCTTTAAGATAGCATAGACATATTGGTGTAACGTCCTGGCCCGACTTACCATCGAACCGGTGGCCAGACCGGTGGGTCACATGGCCTCAAGCGCGTCTCCCCATACGCCATAGGTTGTCGACTAGCAGCGAGGGTCTCAGGGGATGATTGTGGGGAAACTATACCCTCATGTCAGAGTAACGCAGCGGTATTATCAGGGTAAATAATATTCAGTATCGGAAGAAGTAAACAATTGAAATAAAGTAGTGATAGAAAGAATAATATCCCTTTTATAAAAGGTGGAAAATTCCAGTTACAATGAATGGATGTACAAATGATAATACATTTATGAAAGCTGGAAACATTACAGCATGCATTACGAACAATGCAAAAATAAAAGACAGCAAATCCAGATAGCAAATCTACTAAGCATCCTAAGCTTTCGCTTAGTCCTCTGATCCTAACTCCTCAGGTACAACCAGCACAGTACACAACCTAGGTGCTGTAAGCTAGAAGGTCTACTTGGTTACCCCAGTGCAATGGCGGACCAAGTAGGGTGTGAGATATAAATCTCAGTTGGCTGGCACCACCAGTGTCTAACCCAATTCAGACAGTGTATAATAATTAAACAGTGATCAGGTATGGAGAAATAAGTAAACAGAATTACATAAGTAAATAACACTCCCAGTTTCCTAAGGGACACCTGACGGTTATACCTGATTCGGCTCATTGTCGGTAATGTAACCTGATCATGTCACCTTATATATATATAAAATCATTTAGATCTTAGGTGGCGTGGGGTAAGAATGTCTCCCACCCATTAATAAATACTAGCGGGCATGAGGTAAGAATGCCTCTCATCCCTATATGTCAAATGTAAAGGGGTATGAATGCCTCCTTTCCATCATTCGTGATTAGTGGGAACGAGGTAAGAATGCCTCTCATCCCTATATGTCAACATGAAAGGGGTATGAATGCCTCCCTTCCATCATTCGTGATTAGTGGGCATGAGGTAAGAATGCCTCTTGTCCTGATCGGTCAACTGGAAAGGGGTATGAATGCCTCCCTTCCATAAACGTATAGAGAATAGGAGGCACAAGGTAAGAATGACTCTCGTCCCTATATGTCAACTAGTATAAGGTAAGAATGCCTCCCTTCCAGACATGTACTATAACACTGACGTGGGGTATAACTATCTCCCATCCAACCATGTATCTGTCAAACTCATCACTCTAGAATGGGGTATAACTGCCTCCCTTATAGTCACACAATCATTCAGATTAGATGGAATGGGGTATGAATGCCTCCCATCCATAACCATACACATTCATTATCATCATCATAACTAAATGCATAAGGCAGTACCTCTTATGCATTTCAAGTAAACATTCCACATTCACAATCAATCATTCATTATGTGTCATCAGCATGTGCGCACTCACAACACAACATGTTTATAGTATACTACTTATGGAATTACCTCATAAGCATTCAAAGAAGCATACCACATACACATAAGCGAACACATTCACATTCATACTAAAGGAAACCCATCTTATGTATCTAAAACAAGATATTCACATATTCATTTTACTAACATAAGTCATGATCATTACGTTATCCCAAGGCATGGTCATACCACCCTAGCCTGTTCTCTCCCAATTTCACCATCCCATCATAAAGGATACGTTTATCAATCTTTAACCCTTTGATACCTTCTAGTGGAAACAAGTAATTTTGTCTTAAGTCATCACACTATGGTTATCATCATACTCAATTTGCCTAAACATGGAAAATTGACTCAAACACACGTACCATAGCCATATCATTCTATTTGTCTCAACAAGCAAGATCACATACAAGGAATAAAAACGCACCACAAAAATTCAACAGGCAAGTTAAAAATTCTATCACTACTTTTTATCTTGAAGGCAGCACACCTATGATTGAGGGGTTTTATTATTAAATCGTTAGTTTAGTGACCAAGGAACCTCTTTTATCTTATTCCTACAATTCACACGATTTTCATAGAAGCATTAAATGATAACTAACTTGCATAATTTAAAATGCTAAGGTAGTGCAATATTAAACTCACTTTCACTTAACTTAATTTGAGGGGAAAGGATAGAGACCCTACCTCAAGGTGGATCCATTCGTACACTCTGGATCTTGGCGCTTTCTAACTAAACATCGTAGGCAAGTCGCCTTGTCTTTGGCGACTCGAAACCATGGCAAAACCTTGAACGCACTACAAACAACATGCTCAGAACTCATAAACATCAAAAGCCCCAAATTTATTAAGTGAGAAACCAAGCAAGATGTGAAAACCTTACCCCAAAACCAACCCGACGATATGAAACCACCCGAACCGCTTTTCCTTCGGCATCGGTTGCCGGAACGCGCACCAAGGAGTCACAACGGACCTTCTGCATAAGCTAGAACCAAAAGAAAAGTAAACTCGGAATCACCCCAAAGCCTTAAGGTTTGGTCGCACCTCACCGGGTGCCGATTTGGTCAAACTAAGGCTGAAAGAAAGGAGGAGAAGAAAGAGGGGATCTTACCATGGATATTTGACGAAGAAAAGGCTGTAAAACGAGGGGAGGATCTCGATCGGGAGGAGGCCGAGAGGAGGAGGGCGTCGCATGGCTCAAAGGGGGAGCTTCGTGGCTTCATTCGGGTCGAGTGTGGGTGAGGGAGAGATTAGATTAGGTTTTATTTATTTTATTTTCTTTTTATTTTAATTTTAATTAAAAACCTAAAACACACTCGACTGCACGGTTTGACCCGCACGGTTTGCCAAACTGTACACAAATCATGCAGAGTCTTCTCCCTCCAAGACATCCATTACATGGGATAGGGGCACGGTTTGGGAAACTATGCGCAGCCCATGCACAAGCCACTATCTCTTAAAATAAGGTCGCATGGTTTAGGCCACACAGTTTGGCCAACCCGTCCGCCAACCGTGCGCCCTCTACAGCCCTTTATAAACAAGGATCATGCGCTTTCGAAACCTCTCGGGCCACCCGAGAAACTTAACGGTCCTTCGCCCATGCCCAAAAACATTAAAAGGAAGGGTTCTGACCTTCGGAACCATTCTCCGAATCCCGGTCTTCAAAACGACTGATTCAGTAAAATGAAAAGGTTCAAATTCCTTCGCTTTTTTAACCCAGTTCAAAACACGGGTCATTACAACCTTCCCACCTTAGAACTTATCATCCTCGAGAAGCCTACGGGAACAACGTACCCATCACCCAACCTATAACGGTCATGAAGCTTCATTCAAATGATCACATTGTGTTCACAAACGTCAAAAAAAACCCTTAAGCATCCATTAAACGCTACAGTGCTTAAGTCACCAAAACACGATCCAACGCTCGTTTCCCAATCGAAACACCAAGATGACTCTTCCCGAGCCTATCTACCCAGAGACACGAACCCGTCATTGCCTCACCAAGAATCTAGCTACATGTACTTCTCACCATAGATTTTAATGTTAAACGACCAACTCCAAAATACGGTTCGGACCACCATTTGAGTTTACTTTCAAAGCACACCCCAAGCGTTCCCACGACGCTCCTAGCATGATTTGAAACAGATCACGCGGTTAGTTCCCCATCGACCTCAAGGCCCAAGTCGAGACGATTTTTCAAATAAGGCACCGACCGACACCAACCGCACTCATACTTATCTGACAAAGTTCCTTAAAACGGTTCTCCACCAACTATATTCATTTAAACCAAGGAGAAAAAGATTCAAGCCTCAACAACTGGCCATTATAAAGACACCCAGTTTAGACGGCCGGCGTATTTCGAGCAAAACCACAATGCCTCCTCCAAGGCACCTTACTTTTAGCACAAGCACATTCACTGAAGCCTACACCCGACTTCCGATGATGTTTCCAAGATCAAACCACACAAGAAACCACGCGTCCCGCATGCAATGACGAAAAAGAACCATCCGGTCAAGCCCAACGGCTTAAATGCATTAGCTCGGATGAGACTGACTCTCTCTTAGTACATCATGGACGAGGACAAGATAGGGGACATGCTCGTCGCTAAACAGAATACACTAAGAGGTTTTAATGGATTATAGTTGATCATACCAGACTACTGGAAGGAGGAACAGTCAAACCTCAACTAGTCGACTTCAAGGAAGGTACTCGGCTTTACCTGCCGACATATCCACATGCATTAAACTCACATGCATCACAGCCATTCAAACACAATCAACCCATTTCCAGAAGGCATTCCAAGAACTGTCTCTTCTACTTGGAAGTTCACATTTACCAGATTCGACGCAACATGCTCCCAACCATATGAGTGTGATAGTCGTCAAAGGGAAATAAGATTAGTTTCTCAACAGCACGCTAGATCAAAACACCCATAACTATATGTGTGTCTCTCACATATTTCAAAGCATACAAGAAAACCAAACCACCGAGACTGGCGTGTCAAAACACAAGAGTCTTTAGAAAAACTCATCCCGAGCATCGGGACGAAACTGATTCATTAACGTCGGGCCACTCTACTATGGAGATGACCCAAAGCCGCAACGGATGTCAAATCCCAACGACCACCCATCCAAACAAGGGTGAAATTTGAAAACAAGTGTCCAACAAGGGACAACGGCACCCGAAAGGCACCTCGCATCAGAAAAATCACGGTATAATCAAAGAATTAAAACTCTAAGGGCACTACCAACCACGGGCTAGCCCCTTATGAAGGTCAAGCACCGACCCCAACGTCGGGTAACACAAAACAAGGTCACTAGGCTCAAAAGCCAAACATCAAGCCTTCACTAAGGAAACAACGCCCACGGAAACACCTACGGTCCCGTTCCAAGGAAACTCAATGAGAATCTCAAAACTACACCTTACACAAGGGTTTCATCACACTACTAAAGGTTCCATTACCAATCCCTTAAGATTTCATCTTGCTTAAACTTTAACCATTTAAAAGGTTTCAACTACACATCAAGAAAACAGGAAAGTTTCACAAAAAACTTCCTTTTAATAACATTAAACATTCAAATACATACCACCTTTATCAATCAAAATAGAAAAACAAAACCATCTAATAAAAAGGGTGACCTACGAGGGTCCCATTTTTATCCATCTCAGGTTCTTCAAAAAGCAACCCCAAAGCAATTAGTCAATTCCTTTTAAAATTTCACACACCCCCAACTGGGTTATCTCATACAACACTTCTCAAATGACCTACTTGTGTCCAATTGCACTTACACATTCGCCAATTCATTTAAAATTAAATCCAAATGATTATTACATTTAAAACCATTTCAAGACACCTCATGGTCATTACATCTAACATGGGTTTCCATTTCCCAATTCATGAAATGCCCATATACATCATGGATTGAAAATTGACTCCCCTTTTCATCAAAATGAGATTCCAATTTAGAATTTAACATGCTCACATACAACAGCCCAAGTATATGGGTGGCCATCTACCAACCTATAAAGCGCCCATACACATTATAGTTTGGCATTTGTGTAAAGACCCGTAAAAATCAAGGAATTTTTTTTCATAATTTTCTTTGAGATTTTACAAGAACGCAGTTTCTGACGGAACTTGATTCTGAGGCCCAGTGTGCCCGGAATTTTTATCCGAAGTTTAGATCGGGTACGTTCAGTGAACGAACGAGCGGGATTTTCTAACTCTTCAGCCGGTGCTTGGAATCGAATTCTGAGGGCACCGATGGAATTACAGCACCAGTTTTTTCTTAGGAACACCTTTTCCGGAGTTTCTTTTACACGAGGGAAGTTGTTAATTATTGTGGAATGTAAAATAAAATTAATCATCAATTTTATTTTACTCTAAGTGGTTTAAAGCTTTGGGAGGAAGTTGGGGGAAACCACCCAACTTCCATTTGGAGGTTATGAGGGTGGTGGGGCCCACACGAACCCTACCCCTTCACCTTCCCTAACCTTCCATAACCCCTCTTTTAATTTGACAACTTGAGTTAATTAATTGTGAGGATTAAATTTAACTTTTGAATTTCAAACTTAAGTTGAGTTAAATAAAATAAGTGTGATACTTATTTTATTTTGGGTTGGAGGATTGTTGCTTGAGAGCTTTGGGAGAAAAGCTAAGGGAAGCTTGTGTATCTTCATCTTCTTCGTCGAATAACATGAAGAACGCGAAGAACGCGAAGAACGCTGGATTCCTCAGAGGTCGACGTCTCCTTTTGCGACATCTCCTTCCGCGACGTCTCCCTCTGTGACGGTTATCTCCGTGACGAATCCTCAACCAACTTGTTCGACGAGGTAGGGGTTTTATGCGCTTTTATTTCGTGATTACTTCTGTTATTTTCTTCTTCATCTATCCTCTTTCTTTGGAACCACTTGATATCATTTAACGGGAGGGGGTCGGACCGCACAAACATAGCCAACCCTCCTCCCTTATTATTTTTTGTGGTTCCGGTTCAAAGGTAAGTGACGCGGTGTCGTCGCACCGCGCGGGGACAAGTGACAAAGATGCACGGCGCCGTCGCACCGTGCATTTGAAAGATGAACCAAGCCGCGGCGCCGTCGCGCCACACCAGAAAAACCCGAAGGCACCGCGGCCGGTTCTGAGCAGCGGTGGAGCTGAGAGACCGGTGGCCGGTTCCGGGCCGCCGGCGTCAGAGCAAGGGGGACCGGCCTTGCCGGTCCAGTGGCGGCAACAGCCGGCCGGCCAGGGTGGGCCGGCCGGACAGGGGAGAAGTCGGGGGTTACAAACCCCCAACGGCTAGCTCAAGCATCCCCCATAATGGGGGCCGCGGTTACAAAAGACAGGGGGTAGGAGCCCCCTCCCCCACCCCCCCCCCCCCCCCTCAAAAGGCTCGGCCGTTTGGCCGAGCTCCTGGCCAGCGCGCCCAGTGCGCCGCGCCCAGGCCGGGCCGGGCCGTGCCCAGGCCGGGTCGGGCTGCGCCGGCCGGGTTGGGCCGCGCCAGCCGGGCCGGGCTGTGCCCAAGTGGGCCGGACCACGACCAGGTTCGGGTCGACCCGGTTCGGGCCGACCCTGGGGGTATCGGGTCGGGTCGGACCGGGCCCGAACCCCTCGATACCAAACCTCTTCTGGTCGGTCGCCCATATCTTGAGCTACGGACCTCAGATCGATGCATCGTAAGTTTTGATGCGATCCTTGGATCGATACGGTCGTTTCGGTATATTGCACTCATGGTTTTGGAATACTTTGGGTTCAGCCGAGTTGGTTCGTACACGAAACCAACCGAGCCCTCAGAGCGGAAACGCTCATAACATGAGCTCCCGATGTCTGATTGACATGCCGTTGACTTTGTTGGATTTATCTTAGTGAGAAGGATCTTTTGACTTACTCCGCATGAGCTTTGGACGCAGGTGGAGTATTTTTGGGTTGGTTTTGACTTAAAAACCAACTAGGCCCCTGGGACGAAAAGGCCAATAACATTCAGACCGGGCGTCCGATTGACCCGCCATCTGTGACGCTGAGTTCCTGTTGACGTTACGGAACTTCTAGATACATCAACTTTGGACTTTGTGTTAGTTGATGTATCAGCCTCTCGACTCCTGGAGCAGACCCTCCTGAACGAGCTTGTTGTGTGCAGAAACCCTAGAGATGGCTGCGTTTGCGACTGCTACTATGACGACGACTGTACAGAGATCCTCAGTGGATTCAACGACAATGACTACAGCACTCAGCAATCCTACGTGGATCAGTTCTACCGATCTTGTGTGGGTTCTATCCTGTGTGGGTCAGCGCTCAGCGGTCCTGTGTGGTCCAGTGCCTACAGATCCTGTGTGAGTCTGATCCTGTGCGGGTCTTTGCGGTGTTAGTTACCTATCGATCCTTTGTGGGTTAGATCCTTTATGGGACATTGTGGGGGTTAGTTACCTATTGATCCTTTGTGGTTCAGATCCTTTGTGGGTCATTGCGGGTGTTAGTACCTATCGATCCTTTGTGGGTCCGACAGTTTAGATGAATCAGTAGATATATCTGATCATCTCTATCGTCATATGAAGAAGTATACCTCTGTGAGCTGAATCCCATTTTTCTTTCCTTTTTGGATTGGGTTGTGTTATCCTGTGTGGATTTACATTTTGATTTCCTTTGTGGACTGGGTTTTACTTGGGCTCGGAAGTTGGAGCGTACTAGAATTGATGACTTAGGTATATGTATGGGCATATACCTAAGAAGTGTCGGATGTTACTTCGTGATTGTATCTTTCCTTTTTGGATTATTCTTTGTGGATTCTGGGAAACCTTCGAGGGTCTCGGGGTCCCTACTGAGTAGCTTATACTCACCCCTGCACAGGCTATGCCCGCACTACGTTGTGTTGGTTGCAAACGACGGACAGCGCTGATCGTGGTTGAGGCTTGCGGAGTAGGACGGTACATGGAGGTGGACCATTAGGTGGGACATTCTCGGAGCGAACGGCTGGACCCGAGGATCTGTGGAGGCTATTTGTACTCACCCTTCAGGTGGGATTTCCAGTTGACAGCTCGACATTGAGGCTTTACTTTTCAGTTGTTGTTTTCCTTTCCAGTTGTACTTTACTTTCAGTTTGGGTTTGTATACTGGCCCACTTACTTTTCCGCACTTACTATTGTACTCAGCTTTTACTTAGTGTTTAATTCTATTTCTTGCTTTCTCTGTGGTGTTTGTTTACTTTACAAAGGAAATGCCTTCCATTTTTACCAGGAATTACACCTTGGTGCTAGTTGCCTGCCCCTGGCCTATGGAAGGCGGGCTTAGGGTAGTCACAGCACGGACCCCGAGGGCGGGTCGTGACAAATTAGTATCAGAGGAGTTTGGTTCTACTGCAGAACTTGGGACTCTGATCTTTTTCTATGTGAAGCAATAGTTTTAAGAATATTGGGTGTAGTTATTAGTTCAGGGAGTCCAGTTTGGTGCGGCGGCCGATGTATCCATACACCAGGACCCTGACTTCTGATTTACGACTTAATGCACAAAAACATTGATTTCATGTGTGTTTCAAGTTTTCTTTGTGATTACTTTATGTCAGCTGACTAGGTATACTGTTTGACTGTGGTGCACCTGTTCCATTTCAGGATGGCCCCACGACGGCATCCAGCTAGGGTTCTGAGAGTTGTACGTGACGACAGCCCGCCGAGCGATGAGGCCTCGGTACAGGGCCCTTTGACAGCAGAGGCACCGACGGTACCTTTACCTGCTGATCCCCCGATGCTACCAGCCCCAGCCGCTGACGATGCACATCGCCTTAGTGCGCTGCATGAGTTTTAGCACCAGCGACCACCCAGGTTCCGTGGGGAGATGGACCCCCAGGCAGCCGAGGACTGGCTGGAGGCAGTGGTAAGGGTTTTAAGGTTAGTGAGGACACCAGCAGACCTCATTGTTATCCTCGCAGCGAGCCTACTGCACGTGGCAGTAGGCAGATGGTGGAGCTTTATGCTCCATGTGCATGATGAGGCATCTCTCCTCTGGATGGAATTTGAGAGCCACTTCCGCTTGGAGTTCGTCCCAGCCACCCGCCGTGCGGTACGCATCCATGAGCTTCTACAGCTGCGGCAGAGCATCTTGACGGTCGCCCAGTACTCGGCAAGATTTACCGATCTCTCGCGCTACTCGACAGACATGGTACGGGACCCATTCTTCCGGGCCTGGACCTTTGAGTAGGGATTGAGACATGAGATCAGGGCATCACTGATCTCCCTCATCATTCTAACTCAGGCAGGAGTACTGGAGCAATCCCTTTTGATCAAGAGATTTCTTGATGAGCCTTCTTCAGCAGCGAGACCTACCGCGGGGCGGCATGTAGTAGAGTCTTCTGTAGCAGGCAGTCAACGGATGACTCATGGGTCCAGGCAGACCAGACCCTCAGGAAGACGACCTCAGGACACTATCTCAACAGTGCGGGGCACACAGCGTGGAGCCAGTCTTTCGAGAGGCAGGCAGTTCTACACATGCGGCAGGCAGGGCCACATGTCTCGTGACTGCCCGAACCACCATGTTGAGGAGCAGCATACGGTTGAGGGGCCACCCAGGCAGAGGCAGAGGGTCGACCGTGGTGGTCCGCAGGGAGCAGGCGGACGAGGCAGAGGAGCTGGCCGAGCAGCAGGTGGTGGGCGACGCTTTGAGGCTCTACCACCACCACCACCAGGAGGTCCATCCCAGCCACAGGGAGTTGACGGGCAGAGACAGGCACAGCTCCAGGCAGTGGAGGCCTACGACCACGGCACACCCGAGATGATTCAAGGTACTATCTGTGTCTATTCCACCCTTGCTGCAGTTCTTATAGACACAGGAGCGAGTCATTCTTTCATAGCCGCTGCCCTTGTTCGGAGCTCGGAGACTCTGACAGTGTCGTTGGCTCGATCCTTATGGCTAGAGACTCCAACGGGAGCAGACACGATGATTACGCACTAGTGTCGGCAGTATGAGATTACTCTAGGAGGCGAGAGTTTTGGCTGGGATCTTCTTATAGTGGCATCGAGGCCTTACGACGCCATCTTGGGCATGGATTGGTTATCTACAGTCCATGCACAGATTGACTGTATTAGGCACAAGGTGCGATGTGTACGCACCAACGGGAGCAGGTTCACCTTCACCGGTGAGAAGGGAGCCTTTTCAGCACAGGATGGACTCTCGCAGAGGATAGGACAGCCCAACACTCATCAGTTGGCTAGGCTCATCCTAGGAGCAGTTGACATGCGGAATCCTAGTTTTCCTGCAGTGGTGGATCAGTATGTGGATCTCTTCCCCGACGACGTTCCAGAACTACCTCCTCGCAGATAGGTAGACTTTTATATTGAAATGTACCTCGGGACAGCCCTGATATCGACTCCAGCGTATCGGATGGCCCCCGCTGAGCTTCGAGAGCTACGGGTTAAGTTGGAGGACTTGGAGGGCAAGGGTTTCATCTGACCCAGTGTTTCACCCTGGGCTTCCCCGATATTGTTCGCCAAGAAGGTGGACGGGAGCTTGCGACTTTGTGTCGACTATTGTCTCCTGAACCAGGTGACAGTAAGGAACAATTATACGCTACCGAGGATTGATGACCTCTTCGATCAGCTCAAGGGAGTAAGGTGGTTCTCAAAGATAGACCTCGGGTCAGGCTATCATCAGCTCAGAGTTCGGGACGAGGACGTATAGAAGATGACCTTTAGGTGTCGGTATGGCCACTATGAGTTCTTGGTTATGCCATTCAGCGTAACTAATTCTCTAACAGTGTTCATGGCCCTTATAAATAGGATCTTCCAGCCATACCTTGATCGATTTGTCGTGGTCTTCATCGACGACATTTTGATTTACTCGACGACTGAGGAGGAGCATGCCTACCAATTACGGGTTGAACTAGACACACTTCGAGAGCACCAGCTTTATGGAAAGCTCCTGAAGTGTCAGTTCTGGATACGTGAGGTCCACTTCTTGTGACATGTCATCTCTGAGGCGGGAGTTGCGGTAGATCCTGCGAAGATCGAGGCAGTGCTATCTTGGGAGCCACACAGGAGCGTGACGGAGGTGCGGAGTTTCTTAGGACTAGCTGGATACTACCGGAGATTTGTGCCTGACTTCTCCAGAGTTGTAGCATTACACTCAGCTTTGACAAAGAAGGGGAAACCCTTTGTGTGGTCAGACAGATGTCAGCAGAGCTTCCAGGAGCTGAGACAGAGATTGACCAGCGCCCCTATCTTGAGATTGCCGGAGGAGGGAGTAGGGTACGTAGTCTACTACGATGCATCAGGGACCGGACTCGGGTGTTTCCTGATGCAGGAGCGGGTAGTGATCTCCTATGGATCATGTCAGTTGAGGCCACATGAGCAGAACTACGCTACCCATGACCGGGAGTTAGCAGTAGTGGTCTTCGCTCTAAAGACATGGCGACACTACCTGATGGGCGAGCGCTTTACAGTCTTTTCTGACCATCAGAGTCTCAGGTACATCTTATCTCAGAAGGACCTGAACCTAAGACAGCGGCGATGGCTCGAGTTTCTCCAGGACTATGACTTTGAGATAGTCTATACTCCTGGAAAGGGGAACGTGGTAGCTGATGCTCTCAGTAGGAGGACGTGCATTCAGCTACTTGAGGATGCGACAGAGTAGCTAGCCTCTTTGTAGATATCCTTAGTGGATAGAGATTGAGCATCCTTCCTTCAGTCTCTCACAGTCACCCCTCCACTACTTCAGTGGGTCAGAGAGGCACAGTGTGGGGATGCTGACTGTGAGATGCGACGTGCACAAATATCCTCAGGACAGGCACCTGATGGTTTCTACTTTGGATAAGAGAACGACGTCCTTTCCAAAGGACGTACCTTGGTACCAGTGGCTTTATGGGAGGAGGTGCTGAGATAGTTTCACACTTCTCCCTTAGCAGTACATCCTGGAGTGGCGAAGATGTACCAGGATCTCAGACGATAGCACTGGTGGTCGGGCATGAATAAGGTTATGGAAGATTTCCTTTCTCGATGCCTCACCTGCCAGTAGGTGAAGGCAAAGCATCAGGTACCAGCAGGCTTGGTACAACCCTTGGAGGTCCCGAAGTGGAAGTGGGACGACATATCTATGGACTTCGTGACTGGACTTCCACGCACTTCCATAGGTCACGACTCCATTTGGGTGATTGTCGACCGACTCACCAACTCGGCTCACTTCTTACCCATCAGAGAACAGGGCTCAGTGGAGAGCTTGGGACATCTCTACATTCAGGAGATTGTACGACTTCACGGTGTGCCATCATCTATCGTCTCCGATCGAGATGCTCATTTTACTTCCCATATTTGGAAGGGGTTGCAGGAGGCGTTCGGGACGCAACTACATCTGAGCACCGCCTTTCACCCTCAGACGGATGGTCAGACGGAGAGGACCATTCAGAGACTCGAGGACATGCTCCGCGCATGTGTCCTCGACTTTGGTCGCAGCTGGGAGGACCACCTACCCTTGGTGGAGTTTGCGTACAACAATAGCTACCACTCCACCATCGGGATGACACCATATGAGGCGTTATAGTGCCGACCTTGCAGATCTCCTTTGTGTTGGACAGACCCTGTGGAGTCAGCACTTGTGGGACCGGAGATGGTCCAGGCCACGACAGAGAAGGTCCAGGTCATCCAGGAGCGGATGAGGACAGCTCAGAGCCGGCAGAAGTCTTATGATGACAGGAGGCGGAGTCCACTGGAGTTCGAGGATGGCGACCATGTCTTCTTGTGGGTCTCACCTCGACGTGGATTATGGAGATTTGTCCTAGGTGGCAAGTTGTCTCCACGCTTCATTGGACGGTTCCAGGTCCTCAGTAGGATTGGCGAGGTGGCTTATCGCCTGGATCTACCAGCTCAGTTGCACCGGGTGGACGACGTCTTCCACGTATCTCAGCTGAGGAGATACGTGCACGACTCGATGCAGATCATTGACCATGGGGAGCTGGACGTTGATGATGGGGTGACTTTTACGGAGGTTCCAGTGGAGATCGAGGATCGATAGGAGCGAGTCCTATGTGGGTGGTCGATTCCTCTAGTGCGCATCACATGGCAGCACGAGAATCTCCAGGAGATCACTTGGGAGCGGGAGGCTCAGATGCGTGCTCAGTACCCACTTTTGTTTCCCTAGTTTTCGATGTATCTTTACGGGGACGTAAAGCCCTGAGGTTGGAGTAATGTAAAGACCCGTAAAATTCAAGGAAATTTTTTTCTTAATTTTCTTTGGAATTTTACAAGAACGCAGTTTCTGAAGGCACTTGATTCTGAGGCCCGGTGTGCCCAGAATTTCTATCTGAAGTTTAGCTCGGGTACGTTCAGTGAATGAATGAGTGGGATTTTCTAACTCTTGAACCAGTGTTCGGAATCGAATTCTGAGGGCACCGATGGAATCACAGCACCGGTTTTTTCTTAGGAACACCTTTTCCGGAGTTGTGTTTACACGAGAGAAGTTGTTAATTTTTGTGTAATGTAAAATAAAATTAAGCATCAATTTTATTTTACTATAAGTGGTTTAAAGCTTTGGGTGGAAGTTGGGGGAAACCACCCACCTTCCACTTGATGGTTATGAGGGTGGTGGGGCCCACACAAACCCTACCCCTTCACCTTCCCTAACCTTCCATAACCTTCCATAACCCCTCTTTTTAATTTGACAACTTGAGATAATTAATTGTGAGGATTAAATTAAACTTTTGAATTTCAAACATAAGTTGTGTTAAATAAAATAAGTGTGGTACTTATTTTATTTTGGGTTGGAGGCTTGTTGCTTGAGAGCTTTGGGAGAAAAGCTAAGTTAAGCTTGTGTATCTTTATCTTCTTCGTCGAAGAACACGAAGAACACGAAGAACGCCGAATTCCTCGGAGGTCGATGTCTCCTTCCGCGATGTCTCCTTCCGTGACATCTCCCTCCGTGACGGTTATCTCTGCGATGAATCCTCACCCAACTTGTTCGACGAGGTAGGGGTTTTATGCGTTTTTATTTCATGATTACTTCTCTTGTTTTCTTCGTCATCTATCCTCGTTCTTTGGAACCACTTGATATCATTTAACGGGAGGGGGCCGGACCGCACAAACACGGCCGAACCTCCTCCCTTATTATTTTTTGTGGTTTCGGTTCGATGGGAAGTGACGTGGTGTCGTCGCACCATGCGGGGACAAGCGACAAAGATGTGCGGCGCTGTCGCACAACGCATTTGAAAGATGAACCAAGCCGCGGCACCGTCGCGCCGTACCAGAAAAACCCGAAGTCCCCGCGGCCGGAGCGGGGCCGCGATGGAGGGGCGCGGCGCTGTCGCGCCCCGCCGGACGAACCTAGGCCGTGACCGGTTCCGGGACGTGGCGGAGCTGAGAGACTGGCGGCCTGTTACGGGCCGCCGGCATCGGAGCAAGGTGGACCGGCCTTGCCGGTCCCGTGGCGGCAACAGCCGGCTGGCCAGGGCGGGCCGGCCAGAAAGGGGAGAATCCGGGGGTTACAAACCCCTGGTGGCCACCTCAAGCAACCCCCATAATGGGGGTCGTGGTTACAAAAGATCGGGGGCATCCCCCCCCCCCCCCCTCAAATGGCTCAGCCGTTTAGCTGAGCTCCTGGCCAGCGCGCCAAGGCCGGGCCGGCTGCCTGGCCGGTCTGCCAGGCCGGGCTGCACCCAGGCCGGGCCAGGCCACACCCAAGCGGGCCGGACCCGGACCAGGTTCGGGTCGACCCAGTTCGGGCCGACCCTGGGGGTATCGGGCCGGGTCGGACCGGGCCCGAACCCCTCAATACCGAACCTCTTTCGGTCAGTCGCTCATATCTTGAGCTACGGGCCTCCGATCGACGCACCGTCAGTTGCGATGTGATCCTTGGATCGAGATGGCCGTTTCGGAATATCGCACTCAAGGTTTCGGAATACTTTAGGATCAGCCGAGTTGGTCCGTACACGAAACCGACCGGGGCCTCGGAGCGGAAACGCTCGTAACTTGAGCTCCGGATGTCCGATTGATGTGTCGTCGACTCTGTTGGATTTCTCTTAGTGAGACGGATCTTTTGGCTTACTCCGCCCGAGGTTTGGACCCAGTTGGAGTACGGTCAGGTTGGTTTTGACTTAAAAAACCAACCGGGCCCCTGGGACGAAAAAGCCAATAACTTCCAGACTGGGCGTCTGATTGACGCGCCGTCTGTGACGCTGAGTTCCTGTTGACGATACGGAACTTTTGGATACATCAACTCTGGATTTTGTGTCAGTTGATGTATCATCCTCTCGGCTCGTGGAGAGGACCCTCCCAAATGAGCTTGTTGTGTGTGGAAACCCTAGAGCTGGCTGCGTTTGCGAATGTTACTATGACGAAGACTGTATAGAGATCCTTAGTGGATTCAACGGCGACGACTACAGCACTCAGCGATCCTATGTGGATCAGTGCTACCGATCCTGTGTGGGTCCGATCTTGTGTGGGTCAGCACTCAGCGGTCCTGTGTGGGCCAGCGCCTACAGATCCTGTGTGGGTCTGATCCTGTGTGGGTCTTTGCTGGGGTTAGTTACCTATCGATCCTTTATGGGTCAGATCCTTTGTGGGTCATTGTGGGGGTTAGTTACCTATCGATCCTTTGTGGGTCAGATCCTTTGTGGGTCATTACGGGGGTTAGTACCTATCGATCTTTTGTGGGTTTGATGGCTTAGATGAATCAGTAGATATATCTGATCATCTCTATCATCATACGAAGAAGTATACCTGTGTGTGATGAATCCCGTTTTTCTTTCCTTTATGGATTGGGTTGTGCTATCCTGTGTGGATTTACGTTTTGATTTCCTGTGTGGACTGGGTTATACTTGGGCTCGGAAGTTGGAGCGTACTGGAATTGATGACTTAGGTATATGTATGGGCATATACCTAATCAGTGTCGGATGTTACTTGATGATTGTATCTTTCCTTTGTGGATTATTCTTTGTGGATTCTGGGAGACCTTTGGGGGTCTCGGGGTCCCTACTGAGTAGCTTATACTCACCCCTACACAGGCTATGCACGCACTACGTTGTGTTGGTTGCAGACAACGGACATCGCTAATCGTGGTTGAGTCTTGCGGAGTAGGACGGTACCTGGAGGTAGACCACTAGGCGGGACGTTCTCGGAGCGGACGGTTGGACCCGTGGAGTTGTGGAGGCTATCTGTACTCACCCTTCAGGTGGGATTTCCAGTGGACAGCTCAACATTGCGGCTTTACTTTTCAGTTGCTGTTTTCCTTTCCAATTGTACTTTACTTTCAGTTTGGGTTTGTATACTAGCCCACTTACTTTTCCACACTTACTGTTGTACTCAGCTGTTACATAGTTTTTACTTCTACTGCTTGCTTTCTCTGTGGTGTTTGTTTACTTTAAAAAGGCAATGTCTTCCCTTTTTACCGGGAATTACGCCTTGGTGCTGGTCACCAGCCCCTGGCCTATGGAAGGCGGGCTTGGGGTAGTCACGGCACGGGCCCCGAGGATGGGTCGTGACATTTGGCTCCCCTTTTTAATCGAAAACAAATTACTTTAGCTTTTTAAACTTAGTAGCCTTTTCCAATGGTCTGATTACACGAGTTACCTTTTCCTAACTATAAAGTCGCCCGTACACCTTACAACTGAAAATGGGCTCCCGTCGTAATCGCAACCAATATATTTTAGCCCCTGAAAACATTTACATATTAAAACTTACCTAGCATGTTCTTATAAGTAGTAAACACAACAGCATGCTATATCACAAAAACATGTTATAACACATAAACATGGAATATAATCACTTAAGCATATTTTACAGGCAAGCTAAGATGCAACTACATGGCCTGGCACTATGCATGGCAAGTTAATCCCTATGTGCCTATAATGATGCATGAAATGCAGTTTCCTTGACATATCAGGCCAAGGGTGAAATTCAAGGAATTACATAAACCATAAGAAGTAGAAATACAACAATCACTCAAGGTGAACCCATATCCAATGTAATAGAAAATAGCATGAACAACAATTCCGAGCACTAGACACTTGGTCATTTACCATACATGGGGTGATCAGTCCCAAACACGTCCATTAGCCAAGTGCCGACACTTTCCTAATCTCCTGTCTACCAACCCAAAACAATAAGGAAAAGAAAAGAAACACCTCTGATACCACTTTGTAACGTCCCATCCCGACTTACCATCGAACCGGTGGCTGGACCACTGGGTCACATGGCCTCAAGCGCGTCTCCCCATATGCCAGAGGTTGCCGACTAGCAGCGAGGGTCTCGGGGGATGATAGTGGGGAGACTATACCCTCATGTCAGAGTAACTCAGCGGTATTATCAGGGTAAATAATATTCAGTAGCGGAAGCAGTAAACAATTGAAAGACAACAGTGATAGATAGAACAATATCCATTTTATAAAAGGTGGAAAACGCCAGTTACAATGCATGGATGTACAAATGATGATACATTTATGAATGCAGGAAACATTATTGCATGCTTTACAAACAATACAAAAATAAATGATAGTAAATCCAGACGGCAAATCTCCTTAGCATCCCATGCTTCCGCTTGGTCCTCTGCTCCTAACTCCTCATGTAAAACTAGTACAGTACACCACCTAGGTCCTGCAAGCCAAAAGGTCTACTCGGGTACCCCAGTGCAATGGTGGCCTAAGTAGGGTGTGAGATATAAATCTCAGTAGGCTGGCACCACCAGTGTCTAACCCAATCCAGATAGTGTATAATAATTAAACAGTGAGCACGTGTGGATAAATAAGTAAACAGAATTACATAATTAAATAACACCCGTCCAGGTTACCAAGGGACACCTGATGGTTATACCTGCTTCCGCTCATTTCCAGTAAAGTAACCTGATCATGTCACCTTATATATATATATAAGCATTTATATTGTAGGTGTCTTGGGGTAAGAATGTCTCCCACCCATTAATCGAGATTAGCAGGCACGAGGTAAGAATGCCTCTCGTCCCTATTTGTCAATTGGCAAGGGGTATGAATGCCTCCCTTCCATCATTCTTGATTAGTGGGTACAAGGTAAGAATGCCTCTCGTCCCTATATGTCAACTGGAAATGGGTATGAATTCCTCCCTTCCATCATTCGTGATTAGTGGGAACGAGGTAAGAATGCCTCTCATCCTGATCGGTCAACTGGAAAGGGGTATGAATGTCTCTCTTCCATAAACGTATAGAGAATAGTGAGCACGAGGTAAGAATGCCTCTCATCCCTATACGTCAACTAGAAAGGGGTAATAATGCCTCCCTTCTAGAAATGTACTGTCACACTGACATGGTGTATAACTGCCTCCTATCCAAACACGTATCTGTCACACTCATCACTCTCGAATGGGGTATAACATCTTCCCTTCTAGACACGCAATCATTCAGAGTAGACGACATGGGGTATGAATGCCTCCCATCCATAACTATACACATTCATTATCATCATCATAATAAAATGCATAAGGCAGTACCTCTTACGCATTTCAAGTAAACATTCCATATTTACAATCAATCATTCATTATGTGGCATCCACATGTGTGCACTCACTACACAAAATGTTTATAGTATACTACTTGTGGAATTACCTCATAAGCATTTAAAGAAACATACCACATACACATAAGCGACCACATTTATGTTCATACTAAAGGAATCCCATCTTAAGTATCTAAACCAAGATATTCACATATTCAGTTTACTAACATAAGTCGTGCTCATTACGTTATCCCAAGGCGTGGTTGTACCACCCTAGCCTGCTCTCTCCCAATTTCACCATCCCATCTTAAAGGATACATTTATCAATCTTTAACCCTTTGATACCTTCTAGAGGAAACAAGTCATTTAGTCTTAAGTAATCCCACTATGGTTATCGTCATACTCAATTTTCCTAAACATGGAAAATTGACTCAAACACACGTACCATAGCCATATCATTCTATTTGTCTCAACAAGAAAGATCACATACAAGGCATAAAAAGGCACCACAAAAATTCAACAGGCAAGCATAAAAATTCTATCACTACTTTTTATCTTGAAGGCATCACACCGCTGATTGAGGGGTTTTATTATTAAATCGTTAGTTTAGTGACCAAGAAACCTCTTTTATCTTATTCCTGCAATTCACACGATTTGCACAGAATCATTCAATTGGAACTAACTTGCATAATTTAAAATTCTAAGGCAGTGCAATATTAAACTCACTTTCACTATACTTAATTTGAGGGTCAAGGAGATGGTCCCTACCTCAAGGTGGATCCATTCATCCACTCTAGCTCTTGGCGCTTTCTAACTAAAACTCGCAGGCAAGTCGCCTAGTGTTTAGCGACTCGAAACCCTGCCAAAACCTCTAATGCACTACAAACAACATGCTCGGAACTCATAAACATCAAAATCCCCAAATTCAATAACAGAGAAAAAATAAAGAGGTGAAAACCTTACCCCGAAACCAACCTGACGATCTGAAACCACCCGAACCGCTTCGCCTTCGGTGGCGGTTGCTGGAACACGCACCAAGGAGTCCCAACGGACCTTCCGTATAACCTAGAATCAAAATAAAACTAAACTCGGAATCACCCCAAATCCCTAAGGTTCGGCAGCACCTCACCGGGCACCGATTTGGTTGAACTAAGGCTGGAAGAAAGGAGGAGAAGCAAGAGGGGATCTTACCATGGAGATTCGACGAAGAAACGGCTGGAAAACGGGGGGAGGAGCTCGATCGAGAGGAGGCTAAGCGGAGGAGGGTGTCGCGTGGATCAAAGGGGGAGCTCTGTGGCTTCGTGCGGGTCCAGTGTGGGTGAGGGAGAGAATAGATTACGTTTTATTTATTTTATTTTCTTTTTATTTTAATTTTAATTAAAAACCTAAAACACACCCGACCGCACGGTTTGACCCGCACGGTTTTCCAAACCGTGCGCAAACCGTGCGGAATCTTCTGCCTCCAATACATCTGTCGCACAGGCTAGGCGCATAGTTTGGGAAACCGTGTGTAGCCTATGAGCAAGCCACTGTCTCTTAAAATAAGGCCACACGGTTTAGGCCAAATGGTTTGGCCAACCCGTGTGCCAACTGTGAGCCCTCTACAACCGTTTAAAAACAAGGTTCCTGCACTTCTGAAACCTCTCAGGCTACCCGAGAAACTTAATTGGCCTTCTCCCATGCCCAAAAACATTATAAAGAAGGGTTTTGACCTTCGGAACCTTTCTCCGAAGCCCGGTCTTCAAAACGATCGGTTAAGTAAAACGAAAAAGTTCAAATTCCTTCACTTTTTTAACCGGGTTCAAAATGTGGGTCATTACATTGGTGTCTGTTTATTACTATGGTTCTGATTATGTTTGATGCTTATTTATATTGTTGGATTTTTATTGGGGTTTATATCATACATAATATCTATTGGTTAGGTTGATTTTTCTATTTTAGATTATTATTTATGTAAGGGGAAATCATCCCCCGTGATTTGGTCAATACCTTGGAATTTATTGTGATCCATTGATTTCCTAAGGATGTCACCTAATATTATAGTAACTCTAGTCCCTTACAATCAAGTGTGTTAGGCCAGGGTGTATTAGTTGAACTATATAATATTCCATACCTTATTTTTTATAACTATATCTTACTTATATATCTCCTTGATCATCAAATGGATAGATGAAAAATAAGTTGTTTTCATCCACAACACATGATCCAAACAACTTCTAGCTACTATATATTACTCTTCTATAGTAGAAAATGATACATAATATTTTTTGTTACTAAACCAAGAGACTAAATATTATGCAATGAAATAACTTTTTATAGAATTATATTTTCTATCTAAACTACAACTTCCATGGTTTTTATACGATTACATTTAAAAAAATTGTAATAATAAAATAATCCAAGTTCTGATGTTCCTTTAAGTCATACGTAAATACGGTTTTCCACTTTTAAATTTTATTATTATGGATTAAATTTAAAATTTAACAAATTAAAATAATGAATGAATAACATATGGTCAACTTTTAATAAGATATAGTAAACTGTTAATCATACTTCTATAATTTTTTTGATCTGTTAATTTATTAGTTACATCGAGATTAATTTTGATAGAATTTGATATAAGAGTAATAATATTTGATGCTTTGTCAAAACAAAATTGTTTGGGTCATGTTTTACTATATTTAGGTTGAGTTAAAATATTAACTATCGATTTTATAAAATTTGAAAAAACCATGAAAATTTTATGTACTCCCATCATGCTCATTTCAAACTAACTTTTCATATGTTCAAAAAACCGATTTGAAAAATATTTTTGACTTGAGCCAAAAAATAATGACATCAACATAAATTTAATCAATTATGGTCTTTTAAAATTTTTCTTTATGAAAAGGGTGAGATCAATACTTCATTAAACCAAAATATTTTGAAGTAAATATTAGGTCAGTCTATTATACCAAATTGTTAGGGATTATTTGAGTTCATAGAGTTATTTAGTAAGTTTAAATACATTTTAAAAAAATATTATCTTCAAATCCAAGAGGTTGATTAATATAAGAATCTTATTAAATATATCAATTAATGAAATAATATTTCACATTCTTTTTAAATAACATAGATTTTACACATTCTTTATAGACTAATATGATTATTATAGATTCTAATCTAGCAACCATAGAAAAATTTTCATCGTAATCTATTCCTTCTTCCTAAAAATATCTTTTAGAAACAAGTATTTAATTGCATCTAATAATGATTTCACTTTCATAAAAGTTTCTTCTAGAACCCATTTTTGTCAAATATTCAGTAGATATATTGGGTATTAAACTAATGTTTATACATGGTTCTGTTCAAATTTATTGATATATTATTTTATGGATCCTATACAAATTTCATCACTAAAATTTCCATATAGCATTTTAGGTTGAAATTGTTATATTAAATCATGATTCTCATGATGTTTTATCAGGAAACATCATGCTTTCATTAGTATGATTACAACTATAATAAAATAATTTAATGGATGGTTCCATAAGATCAACTATTTTTTGGTATAGTGTAATGGTGATCTTCAAAAAAAATATTTACATCTTCTATTGGTGTATTTTTTTAATATTGAAAATATGATTGTTCTAATTCTGGATGAATTTCTATCTATATTTTTAAATTTTATTCTATTATATTATTAGAATTGTTTTTGAAATTATCATTTATACTTTGAATTTAGGATAGTTTTTCAAAAACAATATTAGTGGATTCATCAAAAATTGCATAAACCATTTACTTTACAACATTGGTTCTTTTGTTAAAAAACTATAAGATTTATGTGTTGTAGAATAAGAAACTAAAAAATTACTTAATCTATTTTTTGATGAAATATATGTAACTGATATTTTATATTCCATATGAATACTTCACATCCCAATACTCTTAAGTAAGAATGTTTTGTATTTATTCTCATCCAAAACTCATAAGAATTTTAATTAATAAATTGTATGTGTAAAGCCTAATTTATAGTATAATATTTGTTCCCACAGCCTCATCTCAAAAATTTATAGAAATAGATTACTCAGTTATAAAAGTTATATAAATTTCATGAAGAGTTCTATTTCTATGTTAAAATGTGAAATTTTCTTCTAGTGTTCGTGGTGCATAAAAATTATGTTCAATACATTTTTTACTATAAAAAGTTTCAGAATCAGATCTAAAAAAATCACCAACATGATCAGTCCAAATAGTAACAAAAGGAAGGTTTTTCATTTTTTTAATAGTATCTGAGATTCCTTAAAGTATTAAAGTAATTAGATTTTTGAGTGATAAAATATACCATATTAAATATAGTGTAATTATCAACAATAAATATACATGGTATTTTTATCCAATACATCTAGTTTTTGTAGGACCAAATATATTTATTTTCACTAAATATAAAATATTTGGTTATTGAGACTGGATATTTAGATTTAATTCATAACATAGGTTTTTTACCAAACTAACAATGACCATATACATTGGTTGGATCAAATTTATGTTTCATTATATCCATAATGTGTCCATTCTAAAAAAAATTAGTTACTTTTTGGAATTTATAATATCCAAATATCATATTCCATAACCATGAAATATATCTTTTCACATATTCATGAAATCGTCAAATGACTTAATTCATCTATATTCATTGTGTAAATATTTCATGCCTATTCTAAGATAAAATGAAATTTCCTTCTTAACTTTAAGAAGTAAATTTTTCATTCATAATGTTCACTATATATCCCTAATCAAATAAATAACTTATACTGGTATGGTTGTTGTTATGTCCTAAAAAATATAAAATATATTAAATAAGAGTTATTCAAATAAAATAAATATGACTGATTCCACTGATTTCACTATGTGTTTTTGTCCAAAATTTACTCTTATTTCATTTATTTTATTTGAATTTTAGGTTTTTAACCTGTATCTAGTCATAGGTTGAGAACTACCAATGTCCATATACCATTTATTTCTATTAGTGGTAATCATCTTTCTTTCCAAAAAAAATATGAATTTATGTTCATGGTACCCACACATGATTGGGTCTAGTTATATTAGTAAATAAAATTTTAGGAACCCACATCAATCCAACTATTACATGTTGTACATTTTCTAGTTATTCTAAATTAAAATATTAATAAAATCCAAAATTATTAACTTTCATTAAAGTACATGATTTACACCACCAATAACCTGTTTGAAATTTCTTTAGAATCATCTTATTTCATGTAAAAAATGGTCATATTGAATATTTGGTTCATAAAAAGTAAAAAAAATTCCACACAAAGTTCTAGAAGGAATTTTCCTATACATTTTATAAAAAAGATCATTACCTGATGTAAAATAAAATAAATGGTTCATTAAAAAAACTTTTTATTTATATTTAAAAAATCAAATTTTTATTGTATAAATTAGATTTTCAATCAACTAAATTATGATCAACATAATTTTTTCATGAATTTGTTTTTGAATATAATTATGTTGAAATATTTTAAATTTATATAGTTGGTTTCAAAAAAAATTTATTAAATTTAATAAATTTTTATCCATTAAAATCATAGGTATTTTTCAGTTTATTATTTTTTGGATTCATAATAGTGACATTTATGCTAATTTAATTATATTTGGTATTGTTTATTTATCCTACAATGAATTAAATTTTTAAAATTATAATGGATTATCATTATCATATTATGAGGATGTATTATAATCATCTTTATCATTATTAGTAAATTCAAAATCAAGAATTTAATTTTAAATGGATTCTAAAGTTACCTTTTCCCTGAATCATTTTTCATTCCACAGAATATATGATTAGAATCCAACTATTTTATTTCTCTTTGTTCCATTTTCATTTGATAAATTATATAATTGTGTTTCACTTTTACTACTAATATATGTATCTATATATTCTAAGATTTTATTTTCTATAATTTTAGAATACATTATTAAAATTTTATTTTTATTCTTCAGTTTAGGACAATCAATTATGATGTGACCATTCATCTTAAAGTCATAGAATATAACTTCTAATGATTAGATTTTATATTGTTTTTATTACTTGTCTTTATGATGAAAAGTTTTGAAGGTTAAATTATTTAAAAGTTTATCCATCCTTATTAAAATTTTAGAAATATTATTATTGTTACTTTATAAATAACATTATTCTAAATTTATATATTTTCTATTTTAAATAATATATTTAAAAGTGTTTTCACAAGTATTAAAAGTATAGGATCTATGGTTTCTTGATTTTTATTCTAATGTTACATTATTTTTCTATTTTTCTTTTTCAGAATCTCATCTCATTCTACTACCATATTGCATTGATGTTCCAATGAATTCATCCAGACTTAACTTTTCCAAATGTTTAGTATCATTGATGGCTATCCTATTTGGATCCCATTATTTTGGTATAATGTATAAAATATTTCCAATGATTTAATATTTATACAAATCCCATTCACAAAATTATTTTAAACTATTTACATTTTTCATAATGCATTTATCTATTCATACTATATTTTCTCCAGGTAGCAAATAGAAGGCTTTGTAGTAATTTCTTTACATAATTCTATGTGTTTCTAAAACTTTGTAGCTTCCAAAATGTGTTATCTCTAAATTATTATAAATTTCATATTCTATTTCACATAAATATATTTTTAATATTGATGTTCTAGGTCATAGAAAATAATAAAGTATGATAAACTTTATAGTTTACCTTATATTGCAGTTTTCCTTCACAATAAAATTGAACGATATCCTTCCACAGAACGTTATAAATTTCTATCAGCATGATAAATTTGATTAATCTAGTTTGGTGATATGGGATTTCATAAGATCATTTTAGTTATCAAATTTATCTCTAAAAAATTTAGCCTACTCAGATTTTTGTTTTCAAGTGTCCTAAATGGTACTTCTGCCAAAAAAAAACATTTTCCAACCAAAATGATTAGTGTAAGGAAACTAAGTTCAAATTTTGATAATATAATTTAAATTTAATCTAATGTAAATAATATTAGAATGAGGTTAAAGCCCTCCTTTGATACCAAATATTGTCTCAATGTATAGTATCAAAATAAAATACTCATCGTTTATTGTAGTTTAAAAAATAAACTAATAATATTTACCCTCTATTAGTATTACAGTGACCAGTTTTTAAATTTTATGATGAATTCAATGATTAATCAGTTTATTGAATTACTGGTAAAATAAAAATCATATTATAGATATTATATAATATATTTAAATATGTTTACATAGTAGAAATAATAAGATCGGTTTTTTAAACTAATGATGAAAGAGTTAAAGCTACAAAGAATTAAACTAACAAAATTAAGAAAACTAAAGAAAAAAATAACCATAATATAATTTAAAATTTATAAAACATATTTTTAAAATTAATGAAATAGTATTTCTTATAAAACAGAATACTTTATGAAAAGTATATTTATTAAAAATGACTATTCTAACAAATTGAAAGGTAGATCTGTGTACCTAATCTAAGGTATCCATGTATTTTAACATTTTTTTATGTATCACCAATTTCATACCTATCAAATGATTTATCTCATATCCTCTAAATACCTCAACTATACTAGTGGTAATTATCTCAATTACCTGTAATAGATATACATGAGCTCTATATTCCTAGCCACATAAGCCCTCAATAAAATGATCACATTTTCTGTCTTCCAGTCCATAGAAGTTCTTGATCACGTGGGATCAGTAGACAAAAATTATAGCAGAAATATTAAGGTCTTTACAATGAAGTCCTTAGAGAAAAATAGCTCTTAGAAGAAAAACAAAAAGAAAAAAAATGAAATCATCGGAAGTTATCTCTAGAATAAAACATTTAAGAGATTCAAAATAAACAATAACTTTTGAAATTATTAAATTATTTTTCTTTTATTTATCAAGGTACAGCTTCATTTATTATAAATTTTCTAAAAAACATCAATGGAAATATGAAAAAAATACTCAAGATCATATGTAACTATATAAAAAACTATTTAATCTATTGATGAACTCGAAATTTTGATTCATCTACCATTGAGTTAGATAAACACAACTATATTTAATTTCAATCTAATGTAAGTACACTTATATTAGATCATTAGATCAGTGTATTTTAAAAAATTAGTGCATAGATATGGTATTACATTTACTGAATACTGATTTTGTATTATCATAACAAAGTGAACAATAACTTTTGGTGTGATAATTTTCATATGATGTGTATTATGGTTATTGATATAAAGAAATAAGTGATTTATATACCTAACAGTCTCCCCAACACCAGATACTATAGCTGCCACCCACAACTCATTATCCTCTCTCTATTTTCCAAGGAAACACTAAAAAGTGAGGGAAAAATAACCCTCATTGTGGGTGATGACGGATAAATGTGGTTGTTTCACAGAATAACTCAATAATAGATAGAAGTATGTGTATCTTTGTGAATCTAGGTGAGCGAGAGATAGTGATGGTAGTAAAACCATATTGGGATGGGATGTAAAGCTAGGGTAGTGTGATAATGTTGTAGTGTCAATAGAAATTTCAACACTAGAGTAGTTTATTACATGATGCTCTATGGTAGGCTGAGGTGTGGTGATGGGATCAATGGGTATTGTAGGGGTAGAATCAGATCTAGAGGCTATGATTTATGGAAATAAAAAACTTTATCACCTGACGTGTATCCATCAATCCATACACCATGTGTTTTATCAGGAAGAATATATGGTTTTTAGATTAGATAACTATCACACAGTGTGTAGATTCCCACAAAATGATATATCAACCAAATTGGTACTTTAATTAGAATGTGGAAAATTATAGGAGGCACTACCTCATGACATTCATATTGTATATAACTAGTGAACCCCACATTTTACATACACTACATGGTTTGGCATAAATAGTTTCCACCTAGGAAATCTCTTGGGATCTACATAGTATATAACATAATGGTTAATACATGTAAGTTGATATAATATGACTAGGTTCTCAGAAAAACCCAATAACTAAACCTTAATATTCACATTCATTTTCAGAATGTATGGAACAATGATGTTAAGGATACAAAATGACAAGGGGAAAACTGTACATACCTAATTGACCCCACATACTTCACATTTCCTAATAATGTTACATATAAATAATGTACTATTTTTTCTCTATTATCAAATCTCATATTCCTTCCCATGCCTTATAATTTGAGGAAAAAATATTTCATTTTGAGTATTTTTCTCTATAGAACTCAATAGTAAGATCATCTACTAGTAGTGGACCATTGTGACTTGTGGTATCCTCTGGAGGGGGGATGTACATGACTGGCGGAAAGGGTCTAATACATATGGAAGAAACTCGATGATTCCTTGGGATGTGCCTATCTGAAAATGTGGGATATGATGATTCCTTGGGATGCACAGGCATACAATAATTCCATGGGATGCACTAAATGAAGTAGGGACAAATTAGCTCTCGGTCCCAAGTATGGCTTCTCGACAGTGTGCTTTGGTGACTAAGGGACACGATCATATCTCGGTACTTGGTGCGTCAACTAGATGATTAATGGAAATTGATTAGCTCTCATTTCCCTTTCACATACAAAGAAACATATCTTCTTGTATAGAATTGATACTATCACATGATTTTGCTGAGAAACATTATTCATTAATGTCATGGTTAGTCGTTCATTCATCTTACATTGTGGTTATCCATTCTGGCATACATCTGAAGTAGGTATGACTGGTGGTTTTGGTATCTTGGTTAGCGCACAACCATCCAGTTTTAGATTTTTTTTTTATTAAAAATTATTTATTACAGAATACATTTTAATTTTGATCACAGCAGGTTGAGGATTCATTTTTGGTGTCCTATTGAGTCTTATACTCACAACATACTTGGGCATTTCATTTCTCTGGTAAATTTCATGACCAGAGATCTGATAAAGGGAAAGGGACCTATGGTGGGTGTTTGAGCGGTGGATCTTGGAGCTAGAGCAGACTGGGACTTGCACTAGGGAACTCTAGAAATGATTGATTGTTTAATTTGTGTTTTTTTTCTTCTTACTTGGCTTTGTTTTTTTCACTTTAGGAGCTCTTATATTGTATGTATGACACAATTAAATTTCCTCATTTTACTCTAATTATCTATTTTTTTTGTGGTTATTGATCCTATGACTCGATATAGAGGGTATAGTATCCCCCAAAGTTTCACTTGAGACCCCCTCTACTAGTCGTTAACCTATTGCATATGGGGAGGCACACATGAGGTTATGTAGCATGCCAAATCGGACTCGATGATCTGAGTCGGGTTAAAACACTATTGACTAGTAATTAAGGCCTCTTCATGTCTCATAAGATACACCAATGAATCCATCCAAGATCATGGTTAATAAAAAATGATTAGGAAAATATGGATATATTATGGATGTCCCTTTTAATGGGACACTGTGAATCTATCAAACATCTCAATATATTGCTTGTAAAATTCCCTTCAATTGTCTTATCTCTTCCTTGACATCTTCATGTAATGAAGTGATGGAATCTATCTTTGTGGATTGAGAATGTTTTATTTAAAATTGAACAACTTTTTAATACAGTCGATATAGATACACTCAATAATATGAAAATGGGTCAGAGAAACCACACATATGCTCACATCAAGCATTTTCATGTATTACTCTGCATGACTCATAAAATATGGCCAAAGTATAGCACCCATGAAACATGGCTCGACCATAAAAAGGTATAATTAAACTATTATTTTACTAAATAAATATTTAAAGAACTAGTTTTTATTGAAAATGTTGTACAAACATAATGTTATCTAAGTGGAAACCCGTGATAAATAAACATAAGAAATGGAACATGAACATAAGGGGAAAAGTAAAGTATATGTTCCCATACCCACAACATAATTTTGATGAATTTATTAAAATAATGGACACACATTAAACCTATTATAAATCATAATATGTAATAACATTCATATCATATGACAATGATGTCATCAATATCAACTACTAGGTGAGTGATGTGGTCAATCATTAAAAATTATGTATAGATGACCATTGATGATGGACTTGTTATAATAATTCACCACCATTTTGAGTAATAACTCTACCAGTAAAACCTAATCACCAACTACCAGTCTTGTCATAGTGTCACCCGAAATTGGTTGGTCTAAAATAATTTACACATCAACTAAAGTAATCATCATCACTCCTAAAGAAATATGGAAAGCATGTGTCTTTACCTTCCACCTATTTCCAATTTCTACAATTGACTAGTGATTTATAAATTTATAATCACACATCACAATGTTATTAAATATAACACATTTATAATAGGTAATGATAATTATAGGAGGTTTTGTGTGACTGAAAATGTCTGATCCACATACCCATAACTAAAGAATGTGATTAAATGTTATAGAATCATCGGAAACAGGCTTATCTTATATCATGAGAAATAGAATGGAATCCATATTCACATATTATTTTTAAAACATTATTTATGTTTAATAATATACCTTTTTGAATATATTATTTATGAATTATATGTTTATAATATAGGTTCTCAATCATAATTTATAATTCGAGATAAAACAATTAGAAATAAAATATGTTCATATTATAATAACACAATAACTAGGAGATCGTCATTGATACTAAGAGATAAATATATTTCTTATAATACTGGGATAATTTTTATAATTGTATCCTTAACTATGAGATTTAATATATCATAGTCCCACCCCTCATCCTTGAGGCTAATTTATACCATTTGTCCTTAAATAGACTTTTTCTTTCCTTTTATTCACAATTTACTCAGGTAAGGTACTTCTATAAGCTAATAAGTATGGTGAATAAAATATTTAATAACTCCAACACACATCCATGGTGCACTATAATACTCAAAAAAAGTTTTTATGTGGAATAATAGATCAATATATGATACCCAATATTATTTAATTGAAGAAAATTATAAAATTGAATGTGCATTGGTTAACCTATGCTTGAAATTTTGCATAATAAAAATACATTTTTTAGTAATACCTCTAACACACTACATATATTTTTAGTGATGGGGTCTTAAAACTATTTTATATCAAATTAGATCCCTTCCTAACAGCTGGTTTATACATGAAATGATGACAGGTCTTGTACATTACTATCAATGAATCACTTGATGTTTTGACCAAACTATATCCCTCATTGTATCTCTTGATAAACCTATTTGGTTCATTAAACAAAGTATTTCACAAATCTATAAATTATTTCCTACTCTAATATAGAAATTAAATTCTATGGAACACTCATTAATACCACGCTAATTCACTCTGTAAAAGAATAATTTATATTGACATATCTTGTGCCATCATAATATTACAATAACCATTTGTCCTTTGAAATTTCTACCATATAATAATTTAATTCATTATTTTACCTTTATATTCCATTATTCACTCATTATATTATATCTTTTTAGGCATGTATACTAAAAAAATTGTCATTATATTAATTAAAATCATAACTAAATTGAAATTAATATACATGAATTATATTGTTACATCGCAACCTAATGACAACATTCTTTATTGCTTCATTACAAATCTCCAAAAGGATATTACTAGAAATATATATGATAAACTATCAATGATATGCATTAGTTCTTCACCTTGATATTCTATTTGAGATGGCGATGATAATAATCACTTGATGATAATCAGATATAGGGAACAATCATCGTATTTTAATAACATGGGTCTCTATGCATATCATGAACCAACTATAGAATTCAAAACTCTTTCTATTAATGAAGGAAAATTCTAGTGAGACAAGATAAAAATTTCCATCCTATAGTTTTTTAATTAGTAAACCTATATATTTTCTATAAATAAAAGATACACCTACCAGAATGAACTATTTTCAATATGGAAGCATAGTAATACACAACCTGAATTCCCAAAACATCCTATCAAAATTTAACTTTTATTGATCAACATGATTAATTTAGGACACATAGTCACTGTATGAAGATGATAAATCACATTATTTTGGTTAAATAATAATACCATTAGTTATTGGATAACCTTATATAATTCATACCAGTCACTATATACTTTTTGAAATCACATTTATCATTTCCATAGAATCCTTCAAGTATGATATCATGTATTTGAGATACTTGTGTATTCTATATTGAATGAGATACTTGAGAATGACATGACATGTTAAAATCATCACAAAATAAATTTAAGATATAAATTTTACATCTATTATAAAATGATTCTAGGATAGGCTCATGTGGATATAAGTGTGTGGTGATTTTAACATCAACATATTCTGACATCCAAAAAATATCACATATTTGTAATAAAAACATTCTATATTAAAGACTATATTTATCTAAATATATAATTTATTTTATTTGTTTAAAAATCTTAATATTCTGAAAAAAAATGTTATTTGTTTTGATAATTCTTAATCATAGTTTTCATTGAATGTTAATTTTTTCAAAATCACTTTTAACATAAAAACTATTGTTAGTGGATTATGATGTGTTCCCTATAATCCCTGATATTTAAACTTTTTATATAATGAAATTCCAATTAAAATGATATACACAAGAAATCACAATCCCCAATAAATATAAAAATAGAGGATGATTAATATTTCTTGGTTACTAGGTACCCAATAATGCCACCAATAAATAATTACTATCATATGGATCTTCTTGGGTAATTAATTTTTTAAAAAATTTGATATATTTCTAAAATACATCATTTATCATCCCATCATTAGATACTTCTTCATTATTGAAACCATTGTTCACTATTTATGATTCATACAGAGGCATGTCCTCTATATTTAACTCCATATTTTGATCATGATGTACAAAATTAGAATCATTTATTATCATTACATTAAAAACATACTGATTTGAAGTCTTATTTAACATAAAAATTTGAGAAAATGTTATATCATATTATTATGAAGGATTACCTTCCAAGTATCTCCCATAAAAAGTTACATATAAGTTGTTTATTATTTTAAATAATAAAAAAATTTCACATAAAATCTATTAAACCATGTCTATAATGGACATGATGAATGAAGATACTACCACAAAATCCACCTAAATGGAGAAATGGTATAAAATATTAAATAATTTGTCATCATATTTGAGGCACACCTATTGTAGGCTATGTAAAAACAGTTTTTATATTCCTTATGTTCATTCTAGGGATGAACCCTAGGAAGTCTCCTGAAGAGGAGTGCACAAAAAACAATTTTTCACTTTTAAACATGGGTAAAATGGGGTGTTTTTAGAATAAATCAATAAGATAATGACAGAAAATACAATTAGAAATTCAAATGGTTGAAAAACTATGATTTTAAAAGGATGATTAGTTTAGGGTCAGTTTCCCCATTGTAATTCCATCCTTGTTAAATTTAATTCAAATATATTCTTCAGAGTTGATTAAAGCGAGTTTCTATAATCATTTCCTCTCACTTCGTTGGTGAAATTATGATGGAGAGAGAATACCTTAACAAGATCTCAATTTGGTCAACTCTCTTTCCATTTGTAAAAGAGTTATATTGAATATCCTCAATTGACTTGATAAATACCCAATCAGGTCTTATTTATAAAAAAATAAAGAACATCCACTACCCCTTTTTCACGTACTGACGATCGTCGAGTACTTCACTTATAATCTCCGGCCTATTTCATCATATATAAACCAGAAATCAGTGGAGGGAGATTATGATTATTTTACCAAAGAAAAAATAAATAACGGAATTAAAATTCATGAACTATCACAGTTGATAATAAAATCCTATTTATTTAATTGAAAAAAAAATTGAATAAGAAGGAAACTTCATTCAATTATGTCCAAGAACTCAGGATTTACAAAATAGAAAACCAACCCTTCCCCAATAACACAAAATGTTTTCCCCAATAGGGTAAGGGTAATAGAGATGTATGGGGAATAATAAGGCATTTAAAATCTATAGAAAATAAAATAAATAAAAGAGACAATGCCGAAAAGTTTTCCTCCTTGGTGTCCTCAATGAAATGGGATGGAATGAGATGCTTTGAATGGGAGGATCACCCCTCCTTTCATAGCCAGAATTTGTAACCAAAGGTTTGACACATTGTATCCCTATTAAATGACCTCCTCACACGTTGAAATGTTCTTGAATGTTGTTCATAATTATTGTTTCCGTTTTCCCTCAAAATATCATAGTATTTGGACATGTACTCCGAGAGTTATGCCCATTTTATGCTGATAATTCATTCTGTCCAGTCAGACTTTTCAAATCGCAAACCTACAGATTGGAATGATTAAATAACCATTACAATGGCCAATTCCCACATCCTAGACTACATTAATGATGTTCCAAAACATATTCTATTTCCACCCACCGAATTGCAGAGAACTTAGGCCAACCATAAATGAGTTATGGACCCCACACCAAAAATTGATAAATCTTTAAAGAATTTTCATGGTCTGACTTGTGAGATTCATTTGAGCTTCCATATGGCTGATTCAGCTTTTGGTAAAGTATGATTAAATGAATACCTGGATCTGTAGAATCTTTAAAGGAATGAATTTTCTCAATTTTTATTAATGTAAAGAATGTTATGGGAAAATTTATGAAATAATTTAAAATAGTTAAAAATTTGAAATGGGCCTTTTTTATTATTCAACTCAAAATATCACCAATATCATAAAAATGGATCTATTTATCTTAAATTAACACTTTGGTGTGTTTTAAAACAATGATATTCAAAGAAAATTTATTGAAAATATTTTCTCATTTAATATTATAGACGTATATAGTTTATTAATTAATTAATTGATAAAACCATATTTTATTTTATCATGAATCCTCATATATACTTATTCTGATGTTGTAAAATATCAAATATTAAAAAATATTATCATTTGTAAAATAAAACTAACACCTTGATTAATAAAAATCACTTTTCTATTATATTATCTTCATGCATACATATTCACATTTAATGGAAATCAATTAATTAATTTTTTACAATTACATTACATCAACAAATAAAAATTAATTTTTAAACAAAATATACAAACTAAATGTGCGTTAATATTGTTATTTTATCTGTGAAATTATTTATCAAAGTTTGATGAACAATGAATACAAATTTTGGTAACCCTTTGATCCTTTTTTTCTTGGACTATAGTATTTGTCATTATCCTTTGAGTCATTATGTAAATTGTAACATCCAAACTCAATGGCCACTAAACAGTTCCCTCAGCCAGTGCATCACATGTCCTCAAGCACGCCACCCCATATAATATAGTTTTCTGACTAGTATCGAGGGTGTCAGGTGGTGTTGTGGGTAGAATATAGCCTTATAATCAATGTTTCACAATAGTTTATTAAAGTAATAAATAGTGTAATCATAATAAATGGAATACAATAAAAATAAATCATCCATATATAATAACTATCCATCAATAAGAATATCCAATACCATATACAAAATTATGTGATGTTATATCTTTAAATATAAAGGGACAAGAAAAATGCAATTGACACACATACATACTGGTATTTCAAAAAGACCAAAAATATTAGAAGACTATCTCTAGATGACATCACAATACATAGCTCAATCCTATTCTTCCCCCACACTCATGATATAATCTACCAAGCATCATAAATTGGATTCTTTCCACTATCCCTACCAAAATCTATATAATATTCACAGGTACCATAGGTGGCCCAGAAAGAGTGTGAGATGAAATTCATATGAGAGCTAAAATGGTTTCAATAACAAATCCAGCATGTTTATATAACCTATATCTATGTGAAGGTATAACAAGAAAATATGTACATGAATAAAATATATGAAAATTTTATAGTTAAAATATATAATAAAAACAGGTTATAATAGATGAGAATCAGTATAGATATAAAGTTTCAATATATTGTAACTACTAGCTCAACATACTCTACATGTGAAAAGTCTAACAGACCTATATAGGCTAGGCCCTAGGTCATATTACTAGGGAAAACTGTATTCAGAGATGTGAACGTATATGGGAGTCATTGGTTCCATACCTCAAACCTTATCATTGGTTCCATACTATAAATAATCATACATATGGGTCACAGGTGTCAAACCTCGATCTCCTAGTTGATTCCATACCCTCAGTTTTCATACCTAGGGGTCATAGGTTCCATACCTTAACCACCAAGTCGATGTCATACCATCATGTAAAAGGTTAGATACCGTCATAAGAAATAGGTTTCCTAACAGGATTTCCAACATCAATACGGTAATAACAATAATATTAAAAGGAATTTGTTAGCATCCATTCCCACCATAACCATCAATATAATCAGGTACAAGACAATGTAAATCCATCAAGATCCACATTATCATTCAATAACATTATTACCAATTTATGACTAAAAAATGAGGCATATCCATATCCCATTATCTCACACAATTTATATAGGCTCTCATTAAAGGATGGAGAGTTCATACACTCAAATAGGTGTATTTGGCATAGTTAATATGAAATTAGTCACCTCATGGGTGGATCGGGTTGAGATTAACAAACTCTAACCATGCCTAGGTGCTACAATGGAATATAATTTTAAGTGTAATGATTTATTTAATTCATTGAATTCAATTTAGGAGAAACTACCAGAATTTATGGCGTTTGGAATGATTAAATGAGTTGAATATAACACACTACCATAGGGAAATAGTGTAGACTATGTAGAACTCTCATCCAGTATTGGATTTTGATTTGGCCAAGAAAGGGGTAAGATTCATAAATAAAAAAACACCCTAAAATAGGGAATATGATCTCAAAAAAATAACTTGATTGATGGGAAGAAAAATAATGAAAGGAGATGAAGGATTTGAGATCTTTTTATGGTGATCAAATGTGACTGATAGATCTTGAAATGGATTCTGGATGGAATAACTGGCTCAAATCCTTGGAAGGTATTGAGTGGAGCACCTAATAAGAATAGGGGATGGGTTTCTATCTGATTGAAAAAAAGTAATGATAAGGATGATTTTTTAAAATGAATGATTTGAAAAAAAAATATTACTTCACCCATGGATTAAAGGTATTATGATATAGTTGCATGCTTACCCAAACCATGTGACAACTGTGCACACCCCACTACCCAAGGGGCACACATCAGAAAACATATAATGAATGGTTAGACAAAACATCCTTATCCCATGTACACATTCTACCATAGCTATTCATGGACAATGTGGCCCAGTTTCATGGTTTTATCAAACCATGTGTACCCCTGATAGAGCATTGGATCACCCTACATGTTTTTCTCAAACCTTGATGATTGGGGTTCTTGATATTTACTAATCGTTTAGCCCGGTTGTTTTCTCCAAAATTTTGTGTGATGGGTTTCAAATAATCCCCACATACCATTTTTTCCTCAATAAATTCAATAGACACATGTACATAGATAAAATTAAGGAAAGAAACTGGAAAAAATGATTTTTTACCTCAAGAGAAATCTAGGTTCTTATAGTGTTTCCCCTTAAAGTAATTCATCCATGAATTTCCCTTCCAACGGTGGTGAACTATCATGTGAGAATAAATTCGGCCCCTGAGAATGTACATCAACCTCTCACTCCCATGTCTCATCCTTTATGTGGTTATACTACCATAACACTAATATCAGAGGAACTAACCTCCCTTATAGAGCCTTCGTGATATGGTCCACAATTAGGATTAGATGATCCTAAAAGGATGCATCTACCTCTAAATCAACCTTGTCAATCTGAAAGATATGAGAAATATATTAACAGTATCAGTGGAGATATGAAACATGGAAGATATTGTGCATATCTTGGTGCCTTTTAGGTTACTAAAACTGATAGGATGTCATCCCAAATATCTCCATAAACTCAACAGTCCTAGAAAACCCAAGGTGAAAACTTCCCTTGTCATATAAACCATCGATTCCCTAGTCTAGTTGATAAATACATGAATATCTGATCCCCAAAAATGAACTATAGTGGTCGATTTGGATGATTGGTGTATTAATTCTACCTATACTGAGTAATATACATTCATTTTCTGATCAACTAATCCTATTCTAATGTCTCCAAAACGAGATGAGTTCTATGTAAGGCTACCTCACAGCCTCTAACCAGGACAAAGTTGAATGATATGGTCTTCCATATAAGTAATTATATGGATCCATATGTATCATCGCTTGAAATCTATTATTCTAGGATAACTTGACCAGAGGTATATGTTTGTCCCAAGAACCTTCAAAACGTGGATGTATTATTATAGCATGTCCCCTACAACCTTTAGCATTCTTTTTGACTACCTGTTGATCTGAATGTGAAAGGATGTGCTCAAAAACACATGAGTACCAAAATATTTCTATAATCGTGGACTAAACCATGATATAAAATAGGATTCCATATTAGAAACGATGGTATGAGAGACCCTATGTAAATATATAATATCATAGACATAGAGTCTCCCAAGATCATCCACTGAAAAATTATCTCTGATAGGTAAGAAGTGTGTGACTTTCATGATACAGTTGATGATCACCAATATTATATCATTGCCTCAAGGGGATCTTGATAAGATAGTCAAACAATCCATCATTACATTATCACATTTTCAATTAGGAATGATAAATGAGTGTAGGCTCTCTACTATCTATTGGTTTCATACCTTGACCTACTGACATATGGAGCACCGAGTAACAAAACCATAAATCTGCCATTTTATACCTATCCACCAATACTGGTAATGTATGTCATGATACATCCTCAAAGGAATGAGATGTATTGTCTAATAATAATCATGAAACTCTCACATCAATTACTCCTGGATGTCTGTAGAAGCACAAATGCATCCATTGATGCATAAGACCTCATCCTCATCAATGATCTAGCATGGAGGTGAGTCCCCACATAAAACACTCTCCCTTAGGATTAATCCCTCGGGATCTAATAACAATCTCATCCCCACTCTCTCCAATAGTGAAGAAGTCATTGACAAGGATTCAAGTATAGACGATCCAAGATGATCATTAACATCCAAGTAAATATCTGAAAATATGGTAATAATCCACCACTCACTACTGACTCTAGAATAACCTATTCCTATGTCCTTCAACTCGGATCATATTCTATTGTATTTTATTTATGAATAATATAGTTATCATCAAAATCGATGTGTTTCAAATATTTTACTCTTCTTCTTCGATTAAGATTCAAGTTAGACTACATGAAAATATACCAAATAATATTTATGGTTTACACACACCAAAAAACGATATCGATCAAAATATTTCCTTCAACAATGAAAGGCTTGTACCACAGTCACTAACTCTAGATCTTACATAGGTTAATTCCTCTCATGTGGCCTCAACTAACAAGACGTGTATTCCATGAATTGATTTTGTAGCCTCGGAACTACTCCTAGTATGATACCTAATGCATCACAATACATTTTATATCATCTTCCCTACTCTATATCAATCAAGATAAATAATGAATTTAGTCTCCATTTTATCTACTGAAAGTATATCTCATAGTCCTGAACCATAATAATTTCAAATCATTTATATTCAATCCTATAAGCGGTGTTTCAGGGTGTAAAATTATTAAATTAAGCACCAATAATAACCAGATATCCCCATGAAACTAAGTATGTCAAATATATTCAAGGAATTATTTTATTTAAATATATCCCTCAACTTCTATGTGTCAAATGATACTTCATCCTCAGAGATAATGTGTCCTAATAAGTTGACTTTATCGTTCCAAAAGTATCATTTACTGATATTAGTGTACAGATTTCTCTCTCTTAGTGTATTCATAATGACATTAGGATGTTTGGTATAGTCATGTCGAGTACAATAATAGACCAAGATTTCATCTATGAAACCTAGCAAAAATAAATCCAAAAAATGGGGGGAATACCCATTTCATCAAAGCCATGAAATAGATAGCATGTTCATGAGACCGATTGGAGAAAAAATACTCCTAAAGACAATAACTTTTATAGAATGATATATGAGGTATTTAAACAGGTCTAACATGTACCTAGTGATATATTGACCTTATATAAATCTTTTAGAAAACATGATATCCTTGGATCTTGTAAAATATATCATATTTATAAGAAAATTAATACTGATTCTCTATAGTAATATTATTCAACTTCAAGTAATCCATACAAGGCCTAATGTTTCTGTCTTCCTATTTGGTGAACAGGATCACTGAACCCCTAAGAGAATAACTAGTACATATAAAACCATATGCTTCCAAGTCTTATATCTATCTATTGAGCTCCTCCAACTCCTTAGTGGACATCCTGTAAGGATTAATGGACAATAGTGAAGCTCCTATAAAAATCTCAATAGATACCTCCCCATATCACTCTAGAGGTGAACAAGAAAATTTATTTAGGATTACGTCCCTAAAATAATACACTACAGGAAAGATGCTAGCCTTATGTAATCCTTTATCATCCACATAAATTCTATCAATCTGGTCTATCATGACACTCAACCCATGCTAATCTGGTCTAGCTCTACTATCCTAGACATCACACATTTCCTTTTTAATATAAGTACAACTCTCTAGTGATGTAGACGAAACCATCATATGATAACAATACTTGTATGCATCATAAGTAACTAACCGGCCCATCCTAAGAATAATTCCAAAACTAGACATCTCAAGGATGGAGAATTTCTATGGGAAATGATAGCTTCCTACCTCAAGGGGAGAATCCTTACATTGTCATACAAGGGTGTCAAGGTTCGTCACCCAAAATAAGTACCAAATCTAGAGTGCAAGTATTTCCATAATATCCAAATAAATAAAATAATTTGAGGCCCTAATATTAAAAAAATCATATATTGAGGTTAAATATACTAAATTAATCCCTCAAACTGTAGAAGGATGGGGACTCTCCTCCCCCAACACATTCTGTACCGCATAAGCTTGGCCTATTCCATGTACATGAGATAAAAAATGACTGAACTGATCAAGCCCTCTCTACTGATACTACATAACTGGTGTCTAGATTCCCCATCGATGAACACCTCCTCGGCATGACTGACCGATAGCACACTATCTCTTTTCCTGATATAGAGTTACAAATCCCACTCTAAGTCCTCGAGTTAGTTTTGGTCCTCTATCATTGTCCACTACAATATGATTCTCTAAAACAATATTAAATGGCGCATCCTAGCATAGGATTGTTACTCAACTAGGTCCCTATCACACTGAGGCTTCATGTTCCCCTACTTCTCAGACTGATGATTGACTAAAAAACCCCAGTATGTGCACTCTGACATGTTCATCCTTCACAAGAGGTCTCAATTTGATGCTCCCTATCACCAAATATTGAACTAATGGGTCAAGGAGCCGGTCGCCTCTAATCTAGACCTCATGAGCTCCACATTTTATGTTCGTTAATAAGATCTTGGTTCACTATTTTACAAATGATAGTCAACCATAAATCATTTTCCAAAGAAATAATAGAATTCTGGATCCCATCATAAAAATGTATCACATTGATTGGCTCATCAATATTATAGATAGGTGAAAAGTGTTGAAGATCTATAAAAAATGTTGATTAATAAATAATAGTCATAGAACCCCTTTATAGGTTTATGAACTCTATAGAATGGTCATCCCTAAGAAACAATTCCTCATATAATACTATCCAAATACTAAACTTGGCCATACCATAATGGTGATCCGTCTAAGTGATAACATCCCACCATTGATTAGAAGAATCTCAATTCATATATGTAGAAAACTTCAATCTCATCTCAGGAGGTGTCTCAAGGTGCTCAGATATAGTTAACATGTCCTCTAAAAATTGCATTGCAGCTTTAGGGATGCCATCCCTTGAAAATATTGGTGTATTCTGATACAGGAACTCTTACGTCAACTACTCCATAGAAGATGCAAGTGAGTGATCTCCCTGTATAGTCTACATAATCCATATAAATTCATCATGAAACTGAGAATTCATTCCTATATCAGGAATAGAAGGTGGTTCAATTGGTGGAACTACTAGAGGTAAAACTGGTGAATCAGAGCCCACCACATCTGAAGCGTGGTCATAACCACCATCTTAATTCATGACATGAGGGAAGCATGGTGACATAGCTTTAAAAACCAAGAAAATTCCTAAAATTCGATTTGATAATGACTGAGATAATAAATAATATAATTATACAAGTATAAGTCTTCCTATAAAAAGCCACACCCCTCTGCCTTCTCTGAAAGATATGTCTAGGTCTTAGGAATGATCATAAATAACATCAAAGTCACTACCTACTGAACACTGCTAAGGTTACGACTGCGGCAAGCTATTTTTTTCACTATAAGGGTCTCATTATATAGATTTTCAATTGCATTTCATAAGGTAAAATACCGTTTAATTTTATATTTCCATCCCCGTTTATTGGTGACCATATATAGACTAGAGATTTATCATTTCTTGTATTTATATAACAGACAAGTTAACTAAAGTACCATTCCCAAATTATACAAGTACATTCTTTATAACATGAAATAGATAATTCAATTAACTATATTTAGACCTTTACTTTTGATAGAATAATTTAATAGGGAGAATAAGATGATTTAATTAAATGAATAGTATTTCTTAATTTATAGAGTCATATTAACTTTTTAAATTAAAGATGATATTTGTGTTTCTCAAATCCAGTAACTTTTTAGTCTATGTAACCATTTTTGTAGAACTCAAACATGTTATGATTGGTTAATTATGGTGGAATTGTCAAACATTATATGAAAATAATGTTTTGGTTGATGCATAAATTTTAAAAACACTTCATCTAATATCATTTTTCCTATATAAATGATTGTTTTAGAGAAGATATATCACTCAAGGAACATACCACAATATCATATAGTAAGGAAATGAAACCTATATGTCATGGAATAATTCATGTCATATCCATCATATAAAGTGCCTAAAATGATGCATGATCCATTCTCCCTTACCATATTGGTCCAAGGATAAAATTTAAACCCAGATAAAAATAATAATTGCATCAAATATCATGTGTGTCGCCCACTAGTGGAATTAATTCAGTTGTAACAAGAATAAACCAGAACATCATATCCCATCCTAGGAAATTCAGGTTTTTCCACATCTGTGGGTTTGATACTCCACGGAGTAAGCTCATTACCAAATTCCAAGACATCATAATCTCCTTTATACTATCCACCAATAGTAAGTAAAATAAATAACCTTTGATGACAGTTTTTAATGTCCTGACCTGGGAGCCACTAAACGGTTCCCTGAGTTGTGAGTCTCATGGTCTCAACTTTGCCTCCCTGTATACCAGAGGCTGTCCACTAGAAGCGATGGTCTGAGGTTGTGTAGTGTGGATACTATACCCCCATAATCGGCGTAACACAATGGTATAATGAATGAGTAAATAACATATTCATAATAAATAAAAGAAATTGAAAATAAATCATCTAGTTAAAATAAATAGTAGTCAATATATGTATCCCATAACATACTCTATATTATGTAATGTCATGCTTCTAGAATAAAAGGAATGGGAAACATGGTATCAACACACATACATACAAGTATATAGAAAAGAATAAAAGGATCAGAAGTCTTCCTCTAGATAGCATCACAATCCATAGAATAATACTATTTTTCCCCATTATCATGGAATAATAAATCATGCATAAACAATTAGGCACTTTTCCATATCCCTACTTACTTCAATATTACCTTATTGAGTTCTATATATTCTTCTGATTAACACATCTTGACTTTTCAGTGAGGAACATTTTTCTTTTTTATTGGTTAAACCTAGAAACCGTAGTAGAGGGTGGGTGTATTTTCTATTGTAAGGAAATATTTCACATAGACACAGGCTGGATATAGTCCAAGAACATGGAATGTACTAAATACACACCATATATTTAGAATAGACAATTTTTATTACGTAAACAATGTGTAATGGGTTGGCCAAGCCATTTTCATGTCATGAGTTGGGTATTCCTAGGGGTAAGGGACCTTGAGCTTTACACTACGTGTAAAGCATCTACAAAATGGGTAAATTCAAGAAAATATTTTTAAAAAATGGGCATAAAATTCCTTATTTTCTAAAAAGGGTTCTTTTCTTAATCTGCATAGAAGGGGTGTCGCACATAGGATTCCCTCCATGCCTAACCTAGGATCCATGATATCTCCAGCATATGGACTTCATTAGTTTTTCCATCATATGTGTCAGATCCATAATTGTAAGCTCCCAATTCCTCCGGCTTCCCTCCATTTTTTTCTTACCATATTTTTCACTATTTTGGTGATAGTATATTTGCCCTATTTTTGTAGTTTTGGTCCACTGTAATGATTTATCCCATTCTAGCTTGAATCAAAGGATTACAATGAATGAGTGGTTATATATGAACCTAAGGTAGGTAGTATAGCTTCTTTCACTAAATTTTGGTTGCATTTATATTATGTGTCATTGTTCCACAGACCATAATTTTAAGATGGTGATCCTAAAATTCTTAACAAATTAAATAAAAAGGTTGTTCATTATTAGTAAGGCCCTAGATAATGGTGAATCATACCCTGGGTTGTTCTCCCTGACATGTGCCACCCCTATGTGAGTTAGGCTCCTTAAAGGCCAACCTTCACTTTACCTGAGATTATTTAAAACACATTTTTTGGTGTGTTGGCTATTTTAATAAATATATTAGGATGTGAAATTAATTATGAAGGTGTTTGTCCATGTGTTACTCCAATTCCATTATTCCATAGATTAAATTTGTTAAATAAATAAAACGGTCAACTTGAATAATGTTGCATGGTTAATGTGATTTTTTAAATTATATGACCTAATTAAAACTAACACTATTTTATACAATGTTGGTGAAAATAAAAGTGTACTGACATAAGGATGTCATGGATGGGCTCGTCATGATTTATAAATTAGACTTTTTATGAATTGTATATACTCCGATAGTGATACCAGTTATTCCTAAAATGGGCTCACCATGAGTTTACATTACCTCCATATGGGTGATATTATTTCCCTAGGGGAGACACAATATATGGGCTTGTATATAGATGGTTACATCAGTTCACAAGTGATACTCAGTACCCTATGTGTGATTCCTATGATAGGATCAAATATTTGATTACACTTCATTCCATTAGTGATACTTGGGATTCCATTTATTTATTGCCTTGTATGGACTCCAATAGTATTGGGATTTTATAGTTCCAATAGAGAAATATTTTGGATTCCTTTCATATTTACATACAATGGATCACGGTACCAATTATTAATATTGATATATGACTTTTAAATTAAATAATAAAAATTTGTAACTAAATTCTAGGTACATTTCCACAAAACCAAATCACATAATTAGGCATGGTTCATATCTCGATACATTATTTATAATGCCCCTTATGCCCTATATAATACTTATACAGGGTAATCGTTGATCAATAACATTCAGATTAGCCTCAAACAGGTAGTATTGGTTTGGTATCTCATGAGAAACCTGCTCGGATGTATTTAATTAGTTATTTCTTCCTTTCATGTGTTATTATCGGCACACTAATAATTTCATATGAACTATCTGGATTCATCTAGAAACCTTTAGTTGTGTACTGCTAAGTATATCTCAGACCCTACTTCTACCACCCTTGGTACCCAATCATACTTCAAGATTTCGAGTATATGTAATCGGAAGTAGCAATCTTTTGATTCCTAATTTCAGTTCTATAATGAATTACAGGAGAAGAGGACTGAACCAATACTCTCGATGCTAGTTGTAGTTGATTTCTATATTTTGGTATTTTGTATGGAATGTTGTATATTCCTACTACCCTATACCATGTGGACATTATTTTTTATAGCTACATGAAATAATCATCATCATCTTTTATATCCATTACGATTTATCTTCCTTCTATTTATTATTCTTGGATGATTTATCATTATTACGTTTATTGCTACATTTTCTTATCTGTTTCATATTCTTATCTAAATTGATCAATGTTTTACTACAATTTGACCCATGAGGGTATAGTCTCCCCACAAACACACCATAGTTCTAGTCAGCAACCTTTGGGGTATAGGGAGACACGATTGAGGTCATGTTTCCAACCTTCTCATGGAACCCTTTAGGTTATTTTGGGTTGGGACACTACAAATTGTTATCTAAGGTATTTTTCATTTTTTTCTTAATGTTTGGGTGTTATACATGTCCCTATGATGTAATTGAATTTGGTAATGAGCCAATTCTTGGGAGTAGCTGACCCATATATAGGGGAATCCCTAATTACCTAGGATGGGTTATTACTATTATTTGATTATTCTCATTAGAGTAAAATTAATTTCTTCATAGGGTTAAGCACATGTTTTTCAGTGTTGTTGTCACTATTATTATTATTACGATAGTTTTATTTACCATTTCAAAATTAAATGAGGGTGTCTCCTCTCATGTATCATACTAGGTACCTCAGAGAAAATTATGTGTATTATGATATGGAATACCTATATTTTTTCATTCAATTCTTGTAGTGCATGTGATTTTTGTGAGTGACTTTATTGTTATATATCAGTGTGCTATCATTTCTTGAAGGGATGACATGATTAGATTAATTAATTTTCCTACATCATTCTAAATGGTTTTTTACCACATAGATTGATGATGAATCCTTAATTAACCAATTATGACGCATTTGATACATGGACTACTGGTTCTATGGGTAGAAATATTAGTTTATCTGCTTAATTATTTCTTCGAGTAATTTATGAATCTAGTGTTTCAATAAAGTTTGAATGTTAGTTCACTAAATAAACCACTATAAATGACCAGTTAAATCCCTATACTGTAAATAATGGTCATATTGAGTTACTTGATGTACCAATTCAAATTTATATAGAGTATGGTCCTTTATAAATTTGGAAATGGTGATGCTTTTAACTGGATTTAGATTTTTACATCTAAATAAAAAAGAATAAATTTCAATAAAATTAAGATTTTAAAAATGAAAATAATGAATGTACATCGAGATGCCAATTGGAATGTAAAGTGTGTTTTCCTATATACCATGCAATTGGAAATCCATATATCGGAACCTCTGGTGTGTTTTCTGTTAGATTTTGAACCCAACCCGACATTAGTTGTGGGAAGTTGGATGTGTCACTTCTTGAATATTAAGATGTTTATTACCACATAGACCTATAATTATGAGAATTATGAGAGGTTTGACCTATTATAGTAATTACATCTACCTATCTTTTTTTCATTAATGATTTTCAATATGCTGTAAATCTTATTTGGGGAAGGCGCTTGAAAATTATACACATGCTACCTCAACATCCTCCAGTTATATGAAAGAAAGGTGGAAATGGCCATACTGCAGAGGTGGTGGGAACTGATCCATTAGTATTACCTCATATAGTTCCACCCAAGGCACTTATTATTGATATTACATGGGGCACTGGTGCTTAGTAACGAGGTAGTTTCTATCACATCATGATGTCCATACAAGGAGCTCTGCGACCTGACTCTACCATGGAAGAGTTGACACAAGAATTACAATATCAAGATCCTCCAACCTTCTCAGGGGATGATAGGACACCAGATACTAAGTCATTTCTAGATTCCATGTTGTCAATATTTGAGCATAAATAGATGCTTCAATAGTGGAGGGTCAAGCTCGCAACCTAAATGATATGTGGTTCTTCTAAACATTGGTGGGATGTAATTACCTAGGATGGATTTCATTATGGTGTGGTCTTGGGGGATTCTATGTATCATTCTATGATTAATTCTTCCCCTATAAATTTATACAAGACCATGCATGAGAGTTTATGCACCTACAATGTGGTTCAGTGTTAGTAATGGACTATTCAGCTCAATTCACCAAGTTCCAAGGTTTTTCTCTGAATATTTTTGGGTAACAAGCTAACAACTATAAGATGATCTGATTATTTTCATGCATACACCATCTATTCACAAGTGAATTTTTTTTCTACTGAGCATCATTACATACATATTGAACTATATCCACATCATAGAGAGAAAGATAAATGTGATCCAGTTTTGTCAATATTCTAGTTAGGGAGATGGTTTATCTAGTGGTAGGAAGCATCATTTTGAGAGTTCAAATAGGGGTAGTGCCAGCCAGAAGACACATGCTGATAGTGGTTTGGTCTTTCACCAGTGTGGTGTGATAGGCCATTAGAAACCCTAGTGTAAAAGAAACATGATGGAGTGTCAACCTTGCGACAGGATGGGTCACCAATATTATTTCTATCAAACTTTCCCTCTTGTATCCAGTGATAAAGGATTTGTGTCGACACCACATTCTGGTACAAGATTAGTATTTTCACATTATCATTGGAGTTGTTCTACTTTAGCCTGATTGGGATGATAAGTTTTCCATTTTCGAGGTAGTAAAACCTAATAAGTTCTACACCAGCAAAGAAAACTAGGACAGGTCAGTTAGATTTCATCTCAAAGCTGCGGATGAAACCATATCTATTCTGTGAAGCCTACACCTAAAGAGACTATTTAATGGACTTCTATAGTACGGGGTATAATTTTTATATCAACTAATTTAGTTTCAACCAAATTTGATGTAGTTGTATCACACTCTTTTATATCTGCTATAATTATGGAATGTCTAGGCCTAAAATTGTATTACTTCTTTTTTATAATGACTCTCCAGACACCAATGGGGGGTCGATCCGGAAGTAAATTCCTATTGAACCCATTTTGATTATTACCGCTAGTGGGTGTCATTTACGCCACCTAAGGGTAGTTCATATATTCAAAAAAATGAATGGGATATCTAGGTGAGTTGAGCTAGACCCGAATATCATGGGCTAGGAAGAGTGAAAACACAGATGGCTAGTATCTTTATGGGAGACTGATAAATGAGACTTGGGGATTTCACACTTATTGTGAAACATATATGGGAGATCATACCCAAATAATTCTCTAGTTTTCCTCATATAAGATAGGTGTATTTCACCTTTGAACTAGTGTCAAGTATGGCGCTATTGTCTATTTCTCCCTATAAGATGAAACCTACCAAGCTCTAAGAACTCGAAAAGAAGTTGTAAGAATTATAAAAAAATGGTTTTATCTGACCCTCACATTATCGTGGGCTTAATTGGTCCTTGTCACCAATAGGAAGATAGTAACCCCAGGTTTTATATGGATTATAGATGGGTAAACTATATTAGAGTTAAGAACTAGTATCCATTGGCTCATATCAATGACCTCTTCAACCAAATTAGAGGAGAAATAACTTTATCTAAGATCTATTTGAGTACATGCTACCATTAGGTTCATGCTAGACTATAAGACATACAATATACAATGTTTCAGAGTAGATATAGATTTTATGAGTACATATTTATGTCATTTGGGCTTAAGAACATTCTCTCCATTTTCATGTCCTAGATGAATCATGGTTCCCAAACATATCTGGATTCATTTGTGGTGTCCATTGTTGATGAAATCCTGGTTTATTCTGGAACCATACATGACAATGCCACCCATATTGAGATCATGATAAAAATTATGAGAGAGAATTAGATGTATGATAAGATTATAAAATTACAATTTTTGATCGATATGGTTCACTTTTTTGGTCATATCATTTCAAAGATTGTAATATCTATTAACTTAGAGAAGGTGTGCAATGTGGTTTCCTAGGAGTATCCTATGAATGTCTTCGATATATGAAGTTTCTAGGGGATGACTGGATATTAATTTCCTTTCATATATTAATATCCCTTACTATTAGTGCCTCTTAGGCGATTGATTATAAAGGTTTTGAAATTCAAAAGTTGAGACAAATTTTTGACAGACTTTTGTGAGTTGAATGGTGGACTAAATTCAGTACTAATCCTAACATTACTAGAGCTATGAAGGAGATATATTATATTCTTTGATTCATTAGGTATCTAGATTAAAGTTGTTCTAATGAATGTTGGAATAGTTTTAGAATAAAGGGCCCCACCCTATGAGACCTCATCAGTATAATTTCCCTATTCATGACCTTATGCTAGCAGAATTAGTCTGTGTTCTATGATATTGAAGGCATTGTCTATTGGTTGATTGGTTCAATGTTTACAAAAACTATAAAGTTCTCACATGCATCCTCACACAATGATAATTGAATCTAAGGTAGTGTTGGAGGGTTGAATACCTATAGTCATTCTACTTTTAGCTTGCGTATACACCCATAAAGGGAAATTCGGTAGCTAAAGCCCAGAGTCAGAAGACATTGACATAGGCCATCCAGGAGGAAAAAAATGAGTTACAGTTGATGGATTTGTTTTGCAAGATGCACCTTGAGGTTCAAGAATATAAAGAGAATCCTATTTTAGAATCTCTAGCAATCAATTCCTCCCTTCTGGTGCGAGGTTGTATGACAAACTTAATAGATTTTGAGTGCCTTGTCCTGAGAGAGAGTGTCTTAGGTGTGAACCTACTAACTGGTTGGGTTGTTGATGAGAATAAGATCATACTCTTCCCTGGTTATATCTAGGATCCTTCAGACATATAGGAAGAGTTGATTTTGGAATCTCACACCTCTGTTTGGTTAATTCATCATGGGATTACCAAGATATACCGAGATGTACAATACTAGTACTATTGGACTTGCATAATGAGGCAGATTGAAGGTTTTATCATGAGGTGTTCTACCTGTCAATAGGTTCAAGGGGAGCACCAGCGACATGTTTTACTTTTAATTCATCTATCCATTCCTGAGTAGAAATGGAATGACATCAGTGTGAATTTTGTGATGGGATTTCCAAGATCCCCTTGAGACATTGATGGAATATGGGTGATCATCAATAGGTTGACCAAGGTCGCACACTTACTACCAATCTAGGATAGCTTCTCAATTTATGATCATGAAGGAATTTATATGTGGGATATTTTTAACCATTATGGGGTTCCCCATTCTATCATATTGGACCTAGATTCAAAATTTACACCATGGTTTTGGAAGGATATGCATACTGAACATGGTTTGCAGATACTCTTGAGTACAGCTTATCACCTTTAGACCAATGGGTTGTCTGAGAAAATGATATGGGTGTTAGAGTTCATACTACGAGAATGTTAACTTGATTTTGGAGGTTTATGAGAGAATCATATACCTCTTGTGGATTTTTTCTACAATAATATTTTTCAATAAGAGATCAAGATGGATCCTTATGAATTCCTTTATGGTAGGCCATTTTGTTCCCCTCTGTGGTGGTTAGAGGAAGTTGAGGAAGCACTGTTGGGTCATTGTATTATTCGAGAGACTTTATATAAAGTAAAACTGATTCATAAATGTATGGATACAACTCAGTATAGGAAAAAGTCTTATATCAATCATTATTTTTGTCCTCTAGAGTTCATGGTTGGACAATGTGTTATTCTGCGTGTTTTACCCAAGAAGGGTCATAGGTGGACTCTGAGATAGGGAAATCTAGGACTTCATTATGGTGTTCCTTTGGAGATAGTAAAGTGATTTGGCCCATTAGCATATTTTTTTAAGTTACATCAGAGTAACCATGCCATGGATGATGTATTTCATGTATCACAGCTTCACTGGTAACATGTTAAACTATCTCATTGTTTTGACCCCATGGATATTGAGATGAAGGTGGATGAATCCTTTTAGGAGAATATAATGAATATCATTGATCAGAGCATGAAGTCTCTTCAAGGAATGACATTTCCTATATATTAGGTACTATTTAATCGTGGTCGTATAGAGGATGTGATTTAAGAGAGAGAGAGGCTGATTTATTTTCTCAATGGGTAAAACTTCTTTCAGACAATTCTTTAACACCCACCAAATGGAAAAATGGGGATGATTTTTTTATGTTATGGAGGTTATATAGTCCTATATTTTTGACAAGGTATGTTTTTCATTAGTTTAGGTTAAAATAGGAAGAAGTTCCAAAGGGAGTGTCTGGTTTATTTTGGAAGGAAATATTGTAGGGATCAAGAGGCTGGTAGCAATCTAGGTAAATAACGTCCACTAAATACACACTGTGTATTTCAAATACATGAAATTTATCAAGTACAAAATGTGTAATGTGTTGGATAGAATATTTTCATGTATGGATCTGGGGTTTCTTGGTGGAAGGGACCCCAATCTTTATACAAGGTTTAAATAATATACACATTGTGTAAATACCTAACCCATATTTCAAAAAATTAGAAAAAACCCCTTATTTTCTAACAGGGATTCTTTTCTTCTTCTACATATAAGGGTAGTCGTGCATGGGAGTCCCTCCGCACCTTGCCAAGGTTCTGTGATATATCCTCCATCTGAACCTTGTTCTAATTTTCATCAGGTTCACTATTTCTTTAATTATAAGCTCAGTAGTCCTACTCCTTCCTTCCAATATTTATCTTCCTATATTTTGTGATATTTGGGTGCTAGATTTTTTCTCCTATTTTCATTTTTTTCCATTATTTCATGTTCCCCCATTAAATCTAAAATCAATGTCCAGTAATTGATGAGGGGACTTCTCTAATCCTAAGCTAGGTGGTCTATCTTCTTTCCTTCATGTTTGATTAGTTTTATATTATCCAAAGTTGAGTCATGCAATAGAATTTTCTAGCAGTGATCCTAAAATGAATTAATAAATTAAATTGAAAGGTTTATCATGCTTAGTAAGGCCCTTGATATTGTTTAATCACATCCTAGGTTGTTATTCAAAACCCATTCCACCCCTATTGGTGGGTCGCTCCTTAAAGGCATACCTTCCATTTACCTGATATTGTTTAAAATATGTTTTTGAGCTGGGTTGCCCTTATTAAAAATATATTAGTATGTGAAATTAATTATGAAGGTTTTCTGTCCATGTGTTAAGCCATTTTATTTATTCCATAGTTTTAACTTCTTGACTTAATGATATGGACACTTTGAATAATTTAACCTGGTTAAAGTGCCTTATCAAATTATATTATCTATTGACAGATAACTTTATTTTATATAATGTTAAGGGAGATATAAGGTTTATTACTTAAGGAAACCATGTATGGGATTTCTGCTATTTATAAATGATACATGTTATGAATTTCATATATGCCTGGAGCGATATGAGTTATGCTTGGGATGGGATCACTATGCATTTCCCTTACCTAAATATGGGTTATTACGTTTCCCTAGGGGGGACACTATGGATGAGATTATGGATAGACGGTTACACTAGGTCATGAGGGATACTCTATACCCAACATGATATACCTAGGATGGGCTCATAGAGTTGATTACATGTCATGATGAGGGTGATACATGGGATTCCGTTTATAGATCGCCTTCAAAAAACCCTTGTGGTATTAGGCTTTTAAAGGGTCTTTAGAGTGATACATGAGATTCCTTCTAGATCTTCGTGGACAGGCTTAGGTTTCCACTTATTAAGTTTGAAATATGACTTTTACATTAGAGAATAAGAGTGTGTAACTAAAATTATAGGGATGCACCCACCATGAAAAATCACATTCTTTGGCATGGTCCATATGTTGATACATTATTTATGATGCACCTTATACCACATATCATACTTGTATAGGTTCATCATGGATCATAGACTTCAAAATTTGTCTAAAGAATGTAGAATCAGTCATGTATCCCATGTGGAACCTAGTTCAATGTATTTAATTAATTATTTATGTCATAAATTTATTATTATCAATAAAATTCTCATTTCATATGCCATGATTATGTTGATCTACACATTGTTGGTGGTGTTCTACAGAGTAAATCTCGCACCCTTTATAGGCCACCCTTTAAACCGAAAAATAATTCATGATTGTAGGTATAGATAAAGGGAAGCATCCAACTCCCTATTCTTGATTTCATTTCTAGGATAGAGTATGGGAGAAGAGGACCAAGCATATGCTCTTGATGCTAGTTGTAGCTTTTGTTCCATTATTAGAATTTTGTATTTCATGTTTCATATGACTCCTCCCTTGTTTCCAATGGACTTAATTTAATAATTCTACTTGACCTAATCATCATAATAATTTGCATCAATTATGATTTAGCTTACACATAATTATTCATATGGAGTGATTTATCATTATTAATTATAATGAAACATGTTATCATTTTTCCTATTCCTTATCTATATTGATCACTACTATGCTACATTCTGACTCAAGAGGGAATAGTCTCCCCATAGAGACACCCTTGTCCTTTACTACTAGTTGGTAGCCTCTGGCATATGGGGAGGTATGCTTGAGGTAATGTGGCCGACTATCTCGGGACACCTTTCTGGGGATTTCAGGGTGGGACACTACACTGACAGGGTGTGAGATAAACATAGTAGGTCACCACCAATAGTGTCTATAACAAATCCATCATGTGCTTATAAACTATAACTGTTTTTAGGTATATCATGAAAAGATATAAATTAATAATAGATATGATAATCCCTTGATCACAATTGAAAATAAAATAGGCTATAAACATGGGAATAATTTTATATATAAAGTGTCAACAATAGGTAACATTTAGATCGAAACATTCTTCATGTGAAAAGAGAAACAAAACCACTTGTTCGTGTTCCTAAGGTATATGATTAGGGAAACCTATATCAAGAGTTCTGAATCTATATGAGAGTAAAAGGTCTCATACTTGAATCCTCCTCATTAGTTTCATATCATAAATATACACAGGGGTCACATGTTCTATACACCAATCTCGTAATCAGTTTTATACTGTCAGTAGTCAAACCTAGGGGTCATAGGTTCCATACCTCTCTCCCATAGTTGGTTCCATACCATTATACAATAGGTTCCATACCATCATATGAAATCGGTTCTTTATTGAGATATCCAACATCGAGTATGTAATAATAATAATATGACAAGGTATGTATTAGCATCCACACCCAAACATAATCATTAATATAAAGAGGCACAATCCAAGGGAAATTAATCTAGTTCCACATTATCATTTAAAAACATTATTAAGAATTTATGACACTGAAAAGGAGGATTATGCATCCCCCGCAATCTCATGTAATTTATAAAGGTTCCCATTAACGGATATAAATATTGTGCACCCAAATGGGTGTCTTAAGCATATGGTTGATGAAATAACACACCTCATGGGTGGCTTGGGTTGAGTTTAATATCTTCCTACCAAGTCTAAATACTAAAGGGTTGTCTCGTTTTATGTGTAATCATTTAGTTAAAGCATAGAATTGAATTTAGGAGCAATAACTAGAGGGTATAGTTTCAATCATAAGAAAAATAAATGAATGGACTATAAAACCATAAAAGGGTACATAACACCTACCAAATGCATATTCTAGAACACTTGTCTAGTATCGATTTTTGATTCATCCTAGAATGTGAGAAAACAAAATAGTAAATAAACAACAACAAAATGGAATAAGTGATGACACCAAAATAACTTAATTGATGGGAACACAAACAAAGAAAGGAGATCAATAATTAAGGAGCTTACTCTTAGTGATCCACTGAAAGAGACAGATCTTGAATTGGAGTCTGAATGGAATAATGGGCTCAAATCATACACTAGGCTTGAGGAGAGATCCCATAATATAATGGATATGGGTTTTTTCAGATGTAATGTAGGGAAGAAGGAGTGTGAGTTCTTAAAATCAAAGAGGGGGAAATTTTCATTTCACCAAAAATTTAAAATTCGCAATGTTTGGCCACATAGTTTCCCAAATCATGTTCTAACTGTGCGCACCCCACTACCTAGGGATCCCACCTCTTTTGGACCACCATGAATGATTAGAAAAATAGTGTATAGCCTGTGTGAACCCTATTTAATAACCTTGAAAGGTTGTGTATCTTAGTTTCCTACATTTATGAAATCATGCGGACCCTTTATGGAGCACAGGATCACCCTACATTGTTTTCCCAAACATGTAGACTGGGTACATGGTTTCTACTAACCATGCGTCCATGTCGTTTCCTCCAATATCAGGGCATCCAGGATCCAATCAAACCTCAGACGTCCTATTTTCCTTCCTAACCTCATTAGGAACGTTTACCTATATAAAATTATGGAAACAAAATGAAAAATAATGGTTCCATACCTCAAGAGAAAGACATGATCTTACATATAGATCTTGGACTATATATTCTCAACTCTTGTGGACCACCATATTTTTTTATAGTTCTACACAAATAAAAGTGATGAGTATTAGGTTTGTGGTGCTACATAACATTGTATCGTGGACACACATTCCCTTACATTATTTTAGGTACAAATGACCCATAATATATCTATAAAAAATTGGAAATTAATTGTTATAAATTAAATAAAAATTTGTTCAAAATAATTAAAACTAACAATTCTGAACATAAATTGGTGGGTCATATCAATATTATCCATCATCACATCATTTACCAAGTTTCTTGTGGTTATTTAATTATTCTAACATATATAAAAATAAAAAATTAATTAAATATTCACATAATAAATTAGTAGTAGATCATGATATTTTTCATTATAATTGGATTATCAGTCAATGATAAACCAATCATGACCAAGGGAAAATATCCATAAGTCTTGTCTGGCTAGGGTTTCAATAATTACAATTCCTCCAGATATGCCATACTTGTGTTTCCTTATGTGAATGTAGATCATGCTTACCTCTTAATAAATAATCATTTTTTATAATTATAGACTCATGAAAGTGAGGGGTGCTAGGGTTAAGGTGATTTATAGAATTTACCATGGACATGAAGGAATGAAAATTATAATAAAAAAGGTTTATATTAAGATAATTAACATTAAAATTAAATATAATTATTAGAAATTATAAATGAGGATCAAGATAGATATGAACTTCTTTTGGTTTGTTTAGTTCAGGGTCACTAACCATTCAAACATACTCATGACATTCTATATTTAATAGCAGTATTCATTTTTTTATTCTTATACTTTTTATTAATTATTATAGACAATTTTTTTTCACATACATCCATTGATAAAATTTAATTAAACCATCCAATATAACTTATATTTAAATAAATAATCCAAAAAAAAATTTAAATAAATATTCAAAACTAATTATTAAATATAGTAAATAAATAAAAAATTAAAAACATAAAAATTTTAAATTCAAAAAAATTACCTTCCTAAAGGCCAAAAAATTAATAGAGAAATAATTCCACATAGAGAACCCATAAAGAATGTTGTGGGTAGATTTTTTTTATTTTATAGGGGTGAATGGATGCATGGATGATGTTTATATTTATTTTGAAACAATAAATATATTCTGTGATTTTTGTTCTTTGAAGTTGAATTATTGTTACGCAACATGTGTGAAAATTTTTCAAATTGGAAATGTATTATATATTTAGTTTGACATGATATGTTTTTGTGAATATGGTTCATACAAGCTATCAGAGCTTTGAAAAGAAGGCATGAACCTTAGTCATATATGCTTCCAGATGTTTTTTACGCATGCATGAACACAATCTAAACATCTAGAGGAAAATTTTGGTAATGATAATTTAACAAATGAAAAACCCATATATAACTTTTTTTACAATAAAAAAATCCAACAATTTAATTATAGCCAATTTAGATTTGGTAGTTTTTTTCAAATAGAAATATGTATATATGTTATGTAGTAACCTAAAAATATATCTTTCACATATATATGCTTTATTATTATTATTATTATAAATAACAGATTTGTTTATATGAAAAATATTCTTATATGTGACTTTAATACTATATATATATGTTTAGAAATATTAAAATAATGTAATTATTCACATTGTGAGTATGTGTGTATCTGATAAAAATATATGTTTCCTTCAAAAAAATTGTTTTAAAAAATGATGAATATAGTACTATAAATTGATAAAAATTTAAAAAATAATAAATGATGAAAGTGACATAAATATATCATCAAACTATAAGAATGGGTGAAAATCATAATATCTCACTTAAAATGAAAAAAAAAATTATTATTAAGAGTATTTTGATACTAAGGAATAAGTGACACACTCAAAAATGACATTAAATCATGTGAAAATTGTTCATTATCAGCCATATCACACTTAAAACAATACTTTTCCTCAAGAAATTCATTCAATAATATTTAAACATAATTCATCAATTTATAATCTTTGAGTCACCATTATAGAGTTAATAAATATTGAATGTCTATTTGTTTTTTTTTCTTAAATTAAATTGAATAACATATTTCTAACTACCAAATATTCAAGAAAACATTCAATTCATTAGTTCTATTTTTTCAAATTCCATATCATTTCATATAGAATTAATTTATAAATTATTTTTTATTTATTTGAACATAAATGTTCTTATTCTCTCCATAATATTAGAAACTTTTGAACATATTCTCTATATAATTATTATTTTAAAAACAATTTTTTTTATTATTTGTACAAAAACCATATTATAACTCTAATTCCCACCACCAATTTCCTATCAAGGCTAATTTTAATATTCAAGTCATATAGGGGAGAGGCATAAAGATATTTATCCATTCCTAATATTAGTTTATTTTCATAAAATTGAATTGACTAGTACCACTAAGGCCACACTTAGGCTTGAGGTAATATGATTGTTCCAATCTAAGATCACCTCTGATATGTTGGGGGGCTTCAAACTAATTCAAAGAATTAATATCGCCCACATGAGAATCCTTAACCTAGTAAAATAGCACCCAACCACATATATCATGAATAGAATATAAAAAATATAAACAAAAATAGAAAATAAACATTTATAGTATAACATGGATGTAGAGACCCGTATATTGACGTACATGGACATTACATTACTTTTGCGGAATACTTAGTAAATAAAAAAAACACACACACAAGGACCGTAATAGTGTAGTGTCTTTGGAAACTCGGAATGTAATCTTCTAATCGTGGTGAAAGATCTTCAATATCTCCCATAAAGATCTTCCCTTATTTTTTTACCTAAAACCTTTATTTATATCCTAGGGAAAAGAAAACATAAAAGGGTGAGCTCAAATGCTCAGTAAGGGTAAACAAAAGAAAAATCAATCACATCTTATTCATAAGAACATAACTTTTGGAAATCATAACCTGCAAAAGAGATCATAATTTCATAACATGGGATAACTCATGGCAGTGAAATGTATTCACAATAATCATAACATAAAACATTAAACTTTGTGTCATACACACATAATCATAGAGAATCATTTCTTTTTAGTCAAGACTCATTGCCAAGACTATCTTAGTGGACAAAGTCCATTTCTGAATCGAGTGACCCTCGTTTCAGTCCTGTTTCACTGAACCGGTATAACCTACCATTCCAGCCATGTCTATCTCATGAGATATATAATCTTTACCCAATTCATTGGAGGGAGATATAGGTCCCACCCATCTCATAATGATATCATTCTTATGTGTGCCACAAAATCATAAATCATACATCATTGCATAACCCATGTAATACAAATGGGAATCTTATACATCATGACATCATAAAACAATTCATATAAGATAAAGGAATTCATAAAAATAATTCCATCACAACATAATCAAATCAATTTAATAATAGGGATAAAAACATAACCCTTTATTATCTTATATGGAAACTGATTTTGATAAAACAATTGAACTTCATTCTTGAGGAAAATATCCTTTCTACTTCAAAAACATGTTTCTTTTCTTAACATGTCATACAACTTTAAACTAAAAGAAGTTGATTAAAAATAAACTTGAAAAATTGTAAAGGAATCTTCTTGGAAATAATGTTTTAAAAATTCATTCATGTCGTATAAGTTAAAAAAACATTCTTCTTGTACTTTTGTCGGAAATGTCAAAAAGCACCTCGTATGAAAAATGACAAAAGATTCCTTTCATATCTTTTACTAAAAACTCACCGAAGGGTAAAATTGGATATAAAATATTGTAGAAGGATGGAAATAATATTACATATTGAGGGAACATGGATGTGGATGATAGAATACACCCCAGTAATTACCAAAGTAAAAACAATCTCGGATAAAAGTGAGATTGTGATATTTCTCTTACCTTAGGTCCGATTTGCTTTGTACGTGTCCGAAGCTCTTGTATAATGGTTTAAATAATGTTATTGTCTTATTCCAGAATCATACATATTGATATGATATCATATATGGTCATATTCTTAGCTTCTTGTTAGTAATATTTCATTGTTACTTGTTACTCGGGTCTTTATTGCCTTTTGTTCTTATGTGTGTTTTGCCGAATAAATTATTATTATTCATTTAATGTTATAGATACCTTATATACAGAATGGTATTAGTGTAACATATATCATATTTATTCATTCAATTCATTTATATAATTACTATGTAATGATGATCATGTAGAACGAGTCGCATCACATCGTGGAGACGGTATTCCGTACGTACGCACGAGCGATGATATTGTTCCCATGATCGTGGAATTGTATTTAAGTGTATTTATACTATTTCAGTATCAATACCACTTTATAATAATCATATATAGTTACTCATTACCCCATTATACCCATCCTTGTAAGGTAATGGTGGAAAATAGATTACACCACGGCGTGGAGACGGTATTCCGTACGTACGCACGCGCGGTGATTTCATTTTTTCGTAGGATGGATAGAAGGTGAATTAGGGTTGTTTCATATTTATAATAACATATCAGTATGTAAGTAATACTGATTTTATTACTTTATCATGAAACAACTAAAGAAGAAGAAGTTGAAGAAGAAATAAATTGAAAAGATCGGTAATGGATATTACCTCTTCTTTGAAACGCCTCTTTGAATCCTCCACTTAGGGAACTAAGATTGGTCTTTGAAGAAGACCAGGACCTCTTGGATTATTCTAGGGATGTGGAGAAGGAATTTTGTCAGGGGTTGTCCGAGATTGAGTGCTCAAATTGGTGTGAGGAGGAGGAGGAGGTGTCCTTTTATAAGGGAGGAGAGGGGCACCTTAGGAATATCTCAAAATATTATTTTATATTAAAGTCAAAATCGGTTTATAATGGTTCCAAAGGGTCTTATTTCGAAGATAAATTGGGGATGGGTCGAAATACTATCAACCAATAGGATTTAGACAAGTTTAGGTTATTATTTTAACCTTATCAATTAGATTTAACTCTAAGTTAAATAATTTAACTTTTACCATGTCTTTTTGTTTTCTTACACTATATGGTTAATACACTTACTATAACATGCCAAACGAACCCAAAATTGTTTAATATTAATATATATATCCTTATCTAAGTCATTCGGCCGAACCTTAGATTTTTAAGAATAAAATAACAATTAATAATATAATATTTGATTTAAAAACTATTTTGTGTCAATTTTGACACTATTTGATATATGATTTTTGTGAAAGTCATAACAGAATTATATGTTCGAAAAAATTTTATCAAATCAACACTAATATATCATATTAACCTATAAATTTAGTGGAATTCATAAAATGTCTCAAATTATATTTATTTGGGTATTTATAACATCAATTATGTCAATATTTCATTAATAAGATAATTACTGCATCATCATTGTGTCATACATAAATTAAATTATTTAATGTCTAAAAATTAAAAATAAAATACCATTATGTAGGAAATCTTTTTAGATTTCTAATGAATATTTATAGTCGAATTTATCTTATGTATAACCCCATATTAAAAATGTTTTAGTAAATAAACATTGATTTTAACTCTTTTAACCCTTCTTTAAATAAATTAATAATAAATGTCCTAATCTAATCCAAGTGGGCCTAAATGGTCATGTTTTATTCCTAAGTTTGTTTTTGGTCAAATTACACTTATCCAATAGAATTAGGACATGTGTTAGGGTAATAATAATATAATCTTTACTCTTAATTACCCTATTTACTTTTAACCGTGGTAAAAAAAAAGTAAAAAGTTACTATTCACCAAAAATTATTTTCATCTCATTGAACCACATTTTAGTCCTTGATATTAACCGTGTCTCTCGGATTTTCGAAATTCCATTCATAGAAGCGGTAAAATTAAGTTTTAAGAAAAATTCAGTTTTTAACCTACCACTTAGTGGCTTCACTATTCATCAAAAATTGAAAGTTTTCAGAAAAATACCAAAAATTAGGCCTAAGCTATATTTGATATTATGAACTCAAAAATGATGTCTATTTTACCAAATTCAAAACATATCAGTTGCATTAACTAATTTAAAAATTAATTCCCGTCATCAAAACAAATAGCATGTTTTTAAGAGATAATAACTATCAAAAGATTGAAACTTGTTTATAACTGGTTTAAATGTAAATTTACATCCAATGACCATCATTGTATTAAATTGTCAAAATATATTCTAAATATACTTTAAAACCACTAAAATTTATAATTTATCACTATTAATTATTTCGATTAAAAAAAGTTGTTTTTAATTAAAATTTAGTAATTTTCACTATTCATTAGAATATGAAAGATATCCGAAAAGTACCAAAATTTCACCCTAAGCTAATTTCGATATTACGAATCAAAAAATGAATTCCATTTTGAAAAATAAAATTTACAAAATTTCAAAAATTGGTTATTACTATTCATAATGGCTAGTTTTAATAATATTTTAATAGCATATTGTTGTTTAGTGAAACTCGTTATTGCGTACTATACACGCTATCGAGGAAGGTCGCGATTGCGTGTAATGCAAGGCAAGTCAAGGATGCGTGTTGTGAATGCTCCTTTTGGTGTAGCGTACAACACAAGACATTAATGAAATTAAAAAGAATATTTTTCATAAAATTTCGTGGTGTTACATTCTACCCCCCTTAAAATGAATTTCGCCCTCGAAATTCGTCAGGGTTATAAATGGTTTACTATTTCAAAGTTTCTTTAATCGAACCCCACATCATAAAAAGGAATACCAAAACCAATCTTTAAAAACGAAAGTATGAAACGTAACGGTTACCCAAATAAACTAATCATTGGGTTTCCACATAGGTGAAAATATGGATATGGAAAAGAAATCTAACCATCATGTTCTGATGGAGAGTGGTAGAGAACATGGCTATGGAGAATCCAGCAATCAAAAATCCATAAATTTGTGACGATCTAAGGTACCATCTGATTAATCAGATATAAGAGCACTAGGACAACATTTTTGGTTTTCAAGATTGTTTCCCTAAAGTTGAAGAATTTGAATTAGAATAAATACTTACTTTATTTTGGTACAATCTCACTATTGTTCGTGCCTTGAACAATTTCCACTTCATCTCTTAAATAAATGAAGTTGAATTTGTTATTCGTGAAGTGTTAGCAGATCATGTGATAGAATGACGGGTCATTCCATCTGTCTCAAACAAAATGTTAGCAAAAGTTATTAAATATACATAAGTCATTCAATAGTGAGATTAATCATATATGGTTTCTAAAATGGACTTATACTTCATATATCATACTGCTTAATATAATAAAACTAGTTTCTACTAAACAGGGACTTCCTATAGGCCAGTGGTAGGAGATAAAGGCCAGTCGCACTTCGGTTTTGGGTTCGATTCCCACAGCCTTGTCCGACGCGATGGGTTGTCGCCCGTCCTGCAGGTTGTCCTTTTTCTAAAGATATATTACTATAACATCCCATCAATAATATCGAAAAACTTTTTATCCTAACATATGTCCAACATAATCCATTCTAATCTTTAGGCTTATCTAAAATACTTCAGTCCAAGCTCATAGTATAAAGAAAATGATTACTTGAAATGTCACAGAATAATCACGTGAATGCCATCATTTATCCCCCATATATCATAAGATATATCTTATTGGTCAAATTAAAAACATGTGAATACCTAAATCATGTATTCTCTTGAAGAATGAATACCCATTGAACCTTAGTGAAGATATGAATGCAGTTAAAAGTTGACACTTTCCACATACCAAAATCCTCAAAATTCTATATACTCAAACCATGATATCACTTAGTCCTTATATCAATCATGAGATCATGAATACAATCAAACATCTCATTATCGTCTTATCCCTTCATTATGCGCATATCATCTACATTCCGAAAATATCTGAATAACCTTTCATGGATACCGGTACCATTAATCATACACTTTCAAAACTCAAGGAAAGACAACAGTGTAACAATCCTTAGATGTCTCTTTATTCCATAGTACCATGAGATTACTTATACAACATTACACATGATAAACATGTCATCATTCCACTACATTCTTAAACCATTGACCGGGCTTCAACAATTCTTTCATCTCACATATCATTTGTAGTCTCTTCATCATCATCAACATAAATACTACCCATATGACCATACTGATTCTCTTCATGAGACTTTCCCTTAGAGCATTGGTTTGCATAATGCCCGTACATTCCACATTTAAATCATTTAACCATTGTTGATGTCGTAGCAATACCATTATCCTCATCCCTAGTGATAACTAATCCTTTTCCTTTGCACTTACTGGATTTGTGTCCTTCTTTTCCACACCCAAAGCATCTTCCAGTTCCTTTGAAACATTCTCCTTGATTCCTCTTCCCACATGATTTACATAGGGGAAATTGAACTTTCTTTCCTCTATGATCATCATGAAACTCCATCTTTCTCTTATTAGTCGTGTCAAGAAACTTACCAAATTTTACTTTATTGATCATATTATGAGATTGCTGATTCGGAATAATAATGATGTTTGGACTTCCAAATCCCGTTTCATTTGGTTTCTCATGAAGAAAATCATTCCATTGTTCTTCATATCCTCCATTATCATGAATCTTCATGTTTCCAGCCATTTTCTAAAACCCAAAAAGAATAGTGTGAGAGGAAAAAATCATGCTAGGGAAAACAACATAGTAAAGGGGGAGCACCCTCAATATCTAACATCTTAAGTTAAATTCTAAGATCGTTACCGTAGTTTTAGGACTATATCCTATACGTATACTTATCCTTAGGGACATCCCTAGACATACCATAGAAATATCTCTAGGGATCTTACTAACGTTTTCGCATCCTAGTTTCCAAAGGTTGACTAAACCTTTCCTCTGATACCAACTGTAGAGACACGTATCTTGATGTACATGGACATTACATTACTTTTGCGGAATACTTAGTACATAACAAAAACACACACACAAGGACCGTAATAGTTTAGTGTCTTTGGAAACTCGGAACGTAATCTTCTAATCGTGGTGAAAGATCTTCAATATCTCCCATAAAGATCTTCCCTTTTTTTTACCTAAAACCTTTCTTTATATCCTGGGGAAAAGAAAACATAAAAGTGTGAGCTCAAATGCTCAGTAAGGGTAAACAAAAGAAAAATCAATCACATCATATTCATAAGAACATAACTTTTGGAAATCTTAACCTGCAAAAGAGATCATAATTTCATAACCTGGGATAACTCATGGCAGTGAAATGTATTCACAATAATAATACTTAAAACATTAAACTTTGTGGCATACACATATAATCATAGAGAATCATTTCTTGTTAGTCAAAACTCATTGCCAAGACTATCTTAGTGGACAAAGTCCATTTCTGAATCGAGTGACCCTCGTTTCAGTCCTATTTCACTGAACTGGTATAACCTACCATTCCATCCATGTCTATCTCATGAGATATAAAATCTTTACCCAATGCATTGGAGGGAGATATAGGTCCCACCCATCTCATAATGATACCATTCTTATGTGTGCCACAAAATCATAAATCATACATCATTGCATAACCCATGTAATACAAATGGGAATCTTATACATCATGACATCATAAAACAATTCATATAAGATAAAGGAATTCATAAAAATAATTCCATCACAACATAATCAAATCAATGTAATAATAGGGATAAAAACAGAACCCTTTATTATCTTAGATGGAAACTAATTTTGATAAAACAATTGAACTTCATTCTTGAGAAAAATATCCTTTCTACTTCAAAAACATGTTTCCTTTCTTAACATGTCATACAACTTTAAACTAAAAGAAGTTGATTAAAAATAAACTTGAAAACTTGTAAAGGAAGCTTCTTGGAAATAATGTTTTAAAAATTCATTCATGCCGTATAAGTTAAAAAAACATTCTTCTCGTACTTTTGTCCAAAAAGTCAAAAAGTACCTCGTATGAAAAATGACAAAAGATTCCTTTCATATCTTTTACTAAAAACTCACCGATGGGTAAAATTGGATATAAACTATTGTAGAAGTATGGAAATAATATTATATATTTAGGTAACATGGATGTGGATGATAAAATACACCCCAGTAATTACCAATGTAAAAACAATCTCGGATAAAAGTGAGATTGTGATATTTCCCTTACCTTATGTCCGATTTGCTTTATACGTGTCTGAAGCTACTGTATAATGGTTTAAATAATGTTATTGACTTATTCCAGAATCATACATATTGATATGATATCATATATGGTCATATTCTTAGCTTCTTGTTAGTAATATTTCATTGTTACTTGTTACTCGGGTCTTTATTGCCTTTTGTTCTTATGCGTGTTTTGCCGAATAAATTCTTATTCTTATTTTAAGGTTATAGATACCTTATATACAGAATGGTATTAGTGTAACATATATCATATTTATTCATTCAATTCATTTATATAATTACTATGTAATTATGATCATGTAGAACGAGTCACATCACATCGTGGAGACGGTATTCCGTACGTACGCACGAGCGATGATATTGTTCCCATGATCATGGAATTGTATTTAATTGTATTTATACTATTTCAGTATCAATACCAATTTATAATAATCATATATAGTTACTCATTACACCATTATACCCATCCTTGTAAGGTAATGGTGGAAAATAGATTACACCACGGCGTGGAGACGGTATTCCGTACGTACGCACGCGCGGTGATTTCATTTTTCCGTAGGATGGATAGAAGGTGAATTAGGATTGTTTCATATTTATAATAACATATAAGTATGTAAGTAATACTTATGTTATTACTTTATCATCAAACAAATAAATAATAAGAAGTTGAAGAAGAAAGAAATTGAAAATATCGGTAATGGATATTACCTCTTCTTTGAAACGCCTCTTTGAATCCTCCACTTAGGGAACTAAGATTGGTCTTTGAAGAATACCAGGACCTCTAGGATTATTCTATGGAAGTGGAGAAGGAATTTTGGCAGGGGTTTTCTGAGCTTGAGTGCTCAAATTGGTGTGAGGAGGAGGAGGAGGAGGTGTCCTTTTATAAGGGAGGAGAGGGGCACCTTAGGAATATCTGAAAATATTATTTTATATTAAAGTCAAAATCGGTTTATAATGGTTCCAAAGGGTCTTATTTCGAAGCTAAAGTGGTGATGGGTCGAAATACTATCAACCAATATTATTTAGACAAGTTTAGGTTATTATTTTAACCTTATCAATTAGATTTAACTCTAAGTTAAATAATTTAACTTTTACCGTGTCTTTTTGTTTTCTTACACTATATGGTTAATACACTTACTATAACATGCCAAACGAACTCCAAATTGTTTATTATTAATATATATATCCTTATATAAGTCCTTTGGCCGACTCTTAGATTTTTAGGAATAAAATAACAATTAATAATATAATATTTGATTTAAAAACTATTTTGTGTCAATTTTGACACTATTTGATATATGATTTTTGTGAAAGTCATAACAGAATTATATGTTCAAACCAAGTTTATCAAATCAACACTAATATATCATAGTAACCTATAAAATTAGTGGAATTTATAAAAAGTCTCAAAGTATATTTATTTGGGTATTTATAACATCAATTATGTCAATATTTCATTAATAAGATAATTACTGCATCATCGTTGTGTCATACATAAATTAAATTATTTAATGTGTAAAAATTACAAATAAAATACCATTATGTAGGAAATCGTTTTAGCTTTATAATTAATATTTATAGTCGAATTTATCTTATGTATAACCCCATATTAAAAGTGTTTTAGTAAATAAACATTGATTTTAACTTTTTTAACCCTTCTTTAAATAAATTAATAATAAATGTCCTAATCTAATCCAAGTGGGCCTAAATGGTCATATTTTATTCCTAAGTTTGTTTTTGGTCGAATTACACTTATCCAATAGAATTAGGACATGTGTTAGAGTAATAATAATATCATCTTTACCCTTAATTACCCTATTTACTTTTAACCGTGGTAAAAAAAAGTAAAAAGTTACTATTCACCAAAAATTATTTTCATCTCATTGAACCACATTTTAGTCCTTGATATTAACCGTGTCTCTCGGATTTTCGAAATTCCATTCACAGAAGCGGTAAAATTAAGTTTTATGCAAAATTCAGTTTTTAACCTACCACTTAGTGGTTTCACTATTCATCTAAAATTGAAAGTTTTCAGAAAAATACCAAAAATTAGGCATAAGCTATATTTGATATTATGAACTCAAAAATGATGTCTATTTTACCAAATTCAAAACATATCAGTCTCATTAACTAATTTAAAAATTAATTCCCGTCATCAAAACAAATAGCATTTTTTAAGAGATAATAACTATCAAAAGATTGAAACTTGTTTATAACTGGTTTAAATGTGAAATTACATCCAATGACCATCATTGTATTAAATTGTAAAAATATATTCTAAATATACTTTAAAACCACTAAAATTAATAATTTATCACTATTAATTATTTCGATTAAAAAAAGTTGTTTTTAATTAAAATTTAGTAATTTTCACTATTCATTAGAATATGAAAGTTATCCGAAAAGTACCAAAATTTCACCCTAAGCTAATTTTGATATTACGAATCCAAAAATGAATTCCATTTTGAAAAATAAAATTTACAAAATTTCAAAAAGTGGTTATTACTATTCATAACAGCTTGTTTTAATAATATTTTAATAGCATATTGTTGTTTAGTGAAACTCGTTATTGCGTACTATACACGCTATCGAGGAAGGTCGCGATTGCGTGTAATGCAAGGCAAGTCAAGGATGTGTGTTGTGCAAGCAACTTTTGGTGTAGCGTACAACACAAGACATTAATGAAATTAAAAAGAATATTTTTCATAAAATTTCGGGGTGTTACAATGGAAGGGACAAAATCTATGAATCCATAGTAGTATAAAAAAAATAAACTACAGAATATGGGTTTAAAAACATGAGCTTAATAAGCCAAAAAATAAAATTAGACCCTGAATAATTTGAAAAAAAATGAATTATTTAACTCACCGATTATAATGATAAACCCTACTAGTGACTTTAACCATTATTAACCACTATGATTCTACTCCATCAATTCCATGTCCATCACGGTCACCGATAAACTATTAGTTTTATATATAAGACACAACACTTGAAGGTTGAATTACTATATAGGGGTGATTATAAACATTCCCAGTAGGATTCCATAAAAATAAAAGAAGGTGCAAGAAACAATAGTCATATTATAACCCATTCCAAATAAATAAATATATGTGAAACTAGATATATTATATACAGAAAGATTCAATGATTTAGTAGATTACCAAACATTACATCCCAACTACACAAGGATCAAGAAACACATCCAAACCAAAGAATCTAAAATATCCCTCTTTAAAAAACCCACATCACATATTAGAATTCATTATGGTGGAATTGGTTTTAGATAAGGTATTCATGTCAGTAAAGTGATTACTAGCCTATTATGGTAGACCGGAGATTCATTTATAAATTCAAGTTAATCAAGGGAGTAATTAATTTATATATGAAGTAACCATGCCTAATTATTAGGGCTGTTATTAATTCCATAAACATTATAGGGGATCCATGAATTGTTTGTAGTAAGATATTATTAATCCCGTAAATTAATTTGGAGAACCCATTCCCTAACTAATGGGGAGTTCCAAACACATTTAAGAGTGTAGGGTACCTTTCTTGTCAACACTATGTCCCATGAAGAGTACATAACCACAAATAAACTATATTGATAAAGAACTTAATTTACTTATAATGCCTCATAAATAGTCTATGATAGTGAAAAGATTACACAATTATGTTTTATGTTGAATTAACCTCATGAAAAGAAATTTAATTGTTCCATTTAGTCAAATGGTAATATATATATATATATAACACCGATCAAAAGAATGTATCAAGCCATGTGGAATCCCTTGGGGTATGAAACATAGTTTTTTAGGATGGATAGAATACATATGGTATGTGTCCACCCCAAGCATTGGTTATCACACAAAGAAGAATATCAAGAATATAATATAACAAAATATATTTTGATAAAATGCCCAATTGTAATATAATTTATGAGGGGAGCAACCAAATAATAAACAATGGTATGGAAAATGAAACTATAGGAAATGGGGGTAAAATAAGATATGAATATCCCAAAAATAAAATTATACATTGAACAATTTGAAAATACAATAATTAATTAACACACCAAATTTAGACATAAAAATTCTAACAATTATCAAAATGGAGAACCACCATGACCTAACTCAATCAAAACCATGTACCTCATGGTCACCTATAAACTTTTTTTCATCTACATAAGACACAACACTTGTGGGTAGAGTTCCAATATAGGGGTGAGTATAAGAATACATTGGAGGATTAATTAAAAATAATAGGTGGAAAGTAACATTAGTCATCTCATAAGCCATTCTAAATAAGAAATATAGGTGAATCCATAAATGTTTTAGATATATAGAGTTATTGATTTAGTAGGGTACCATTATCCATATCCCAACCACATAAATATCAAAAACCATATCCATTCAATATAATACAAACTACATGCCATTTAAAAAACCAAAATCGCCTCTTGGAATTCATTGTGGGGGAATCACTCTTTACTAAGTTATGCATGTTTCATACAGGAGTAAATAACTATGATGGTAGACTTGAACTTCATTTAGAAATTCATGAAATCAACGGATTACAAACTTCATAGAGGGACCCATTCCCTATAAGTGGGGGAGTTATTAATTATATAAATTTTATCAGAAACCCATGCCCTGTATGGAACAAGAGAATATAGATCCCATAAATGAATACTCAGAACCCCTTCCCCATCTCTAGTGGGGAATTTAGAACTCTATGACCTGTATAGGGGAATTTCCTTTTCATCACCATGTATTAATAGGATAACATTACCCCATCTAAACTAAGTCGATAAAGAACTTAATTTACCAAAAATTACATATAAATTGTCTCAAATATCATAAAATTTAATTACATTATGGATTATGTTGAAAAACCCATCGGAATGGCTATTCAATTATCTTATTTATACACATGGCCCAAGAGATGAAAAATCGAAAACAAACAAATGTATTATCCCACATGGAAGCCTCCATATAATGAAACATAGTTCATTAAGGAGTCGTTTTTATTTGTATGGAATGTGTCCACCCCACACACATGATATCTCATAGGTGTGAGGATCTATATACACATCCACCTAGTGGGTCAAGTTAGGGAGGACTCAACCTTATTTCTTCTGCCTTTCCCAACCATAAGTTATGGCTAATCCAATTAGGTAACTAACTAGAGGGATAGACCATGCCTCCCAATCCACTTAAAAAGGAGGCCAACATACATATTTCCAACCCATTCTATGTTGGTCTTGATAACTTCACATTTTAAAACTAACTAATCCAGAATAAGATGATGAAAAATTCTAACCTGGATAGCAATGAAACAAAACACTTTATAATAAGGGGTTGAGCTTGGTCATCGCACCATTAGATAAAGGCACACTAGCCTAGTTCGATTCTCCTACTATGTGGATTTTGAATACTCCTTCAATCCAAACCAATCTAGTAGTGGGAATTTAAACACTAAGGTATCTCATATATGTCCTTAGAAGGTTTCATTCCAATAATACATTTACATGTACTGTTTCTCCTATTATCAACAAAGGTAGAGTTTTAGGACAACTATTTCTATAACAATTCATATAATCCTTTAATTTATTTTAATGAAACTGAATAGTACTCTCTATCCAGATGTCTATGAGAGGGTGGAACACTATAGCCAATCAAAATTATGTCCCAAAAGTCTATTGAAATATCCTAAATAAATAGTACATATATCAATGATATTTATCATAAATTATCATCAAGGACAATCCATGCTCACTGGTGATCTCATCTATGTACATACACAATAAAAATTCCACCAAACTATATACTTTGATATGAAGGAAGTAGTCTGACTCGATTATTTTTTGGATGTTAACTCAGAAAACATCATGACCCTTCATTAAATTTGGATTTACTATTACTTAAACCATAAACATTCTGTCCTACATCCACTTTGGATGCTCAAGGGGTAGGTCTACACATGTTGTAACCTGACTCTCCTCTTTCAATCGTTAACTAGAGAGGTATAAAGTGACAAAATCTACAACATTACTCATGATTGGGAAATAATATTGATTTTAGTGATCTTAGAAAATATTTATCTTAATTATATGTACCATTGTATTTGAAGTGAAAAAATCCCAAAATTTCTACTCACAAAATGTTACTGTATAAACTTCTCACAACTATATGTGGCTGACATGCTACATACCTTCAAAAAATAAAATAGGTGTGATAATATTAGGTTTCATAGGACCTAAAAACTAATATCTTTGGGCTTGGAATCCTTCAATCACCATATAATTATAGGTTCCACCACCATAGATTGATGTTAATCAATTATTATTTCCTCCATCAAATCCAACTAAATCAAGGATAAATGATCATACACTTCCTTCATCAACTGATCATTGGATTTGATACTAAGTGAATCAGACCCCACCTTTCCCTTATTATAAGTATATAAAATATTAATGTAATAATATAAAAACAATTGTATCCATTGACTCTAACCAAGGATAATATATCACTTGGATAAGATATACCTTAGACTATTGTGATCTTTATAGAGTATAAATTACTCACTACAAAGGAAATGAATCCAACTCTAAATGGGGAACATTACTACTGTGATCTCCAGGACATGGTGGAATAGTTTTAATCATGAGGTATCATCTTTCTAGACCCATTATCAGTAACATAATACCGTAGAATTTTTCTTCCCTAAGGTTTCATAGAAAATTACATAATCAACTCCTACCTCTAGTAGTCTCAATATAGAAGAACTATTCAACCTCTTCTTCCACAACTCAAAGTATATTTTACATATCTCAGTTTATATAAAGAGATTCCCTTTTTGAGTAATGGATTTCATTAGAGATATGACCATATAGAAGTATTCCATTACCCATGGGTAAAATATAATTAACTCAAGGATAGTGCACACCTCAAACCCATTCTTGATTGGATCCCAAATGACCATTTCCTCAATATTAATGGTGTAAACCACTAACCCAGCCTCTATGATGAAATTACACATAAAATGGACTTCATAAATATATATTTATCACTTATTGTATGATCGGTCCTCCTAAATAAAGTCTTGGAAAACCGTAGATGCTCAGCTTTTTCTTCTTATAACACTATATAGATGAGGATGGCATCAATTAAGACTACCAAAAATTGTTCTAAGAATAATTTTATGGTACATATTATAAGTCCCATGAACCCAAGTAATAAATTTTTCATGCCCAAAAATGTCACTAGGTAACTATAATGCCTATATAGACACATGGATTGTATATTTACGACATCCTCCATGTAAATCATATATTGGTGGTTACTATAGATAAGGTTGATATTATAGAATCCCTTCGCATCCTTCAGATTTTTTAAGAAATCAACCATAAAAGTTATACAATATTTATTCTTTACTTGAACCTAGTTATATAGGTGATAGTAGATAAAATTATTTAAGCTCTAATATTTTTTAATTGTTATAAATAGTGGAGCTTCCAATGGGGATACATTGTGATGGATGAATACATTCCTCAAAATATCCTTTATGGGACCCATTTTTACCTTGATCTTGGCCAATTTCATCTAATAGACTGTATAATATATTAGATTTCTCTCTAGGTGAATATCAATATAGAAATAAATCTCTCTAATATGTATAAATTATATAATATCCCCTATAAAAACATCCATATACTCCTCCACATTAACATGAAGCTGATTCACTTAAACATCTATATTTGGAAACATTAAACTAACTAAATATTGGAAGATCATCATTAATTAATTATGGGTATGCCCTCTTTATCTCCAAAAAAGTAAAACTTTCCAATTAAAGATAAATTTTTCCATCATTTTAAAAACATTCTACTATTCAATAATATTTTTCCTATCATGGAATGTACTAATGATAACTAGTCTTTACGAAGGGTGATATTAAAGGGATTCATCATAGATGAAATTTGGTCCCATGGAAACCGCTCTCCACTATGCATAATATCTCACCACTAATATATATGGGTGAGTACGTGATTGAATCTAGTAAAAAACTACAGTGGAAAGTTTAGATAAATTTTTTTACATAACTTTTTTCTCAAAAAATAGATATAAAACAGTAAAAGAATATATTAAACATGTGTAAAAAATATAGTTTATAGTGACATATTACATATCCCAATCCTTTACCAGAACTACTTAATTTCAGTACTCTATCACAAGAATCTACATTTAACCCAAACCACAAATTCCTTAAGGCTAATAGAGGACCACCTAGATGTATAAATTGAAGAATTATATCATAATTATGTGTATTATATATCCTTTCATTACACCAATAGCATTCCAGCCAAATTATCTTCATATAGGGATACCTTGACCAATATAGGTAGGACCCAGATTCCACTTTTCCAATTGATGTGGAGGTCTATCAAATATATCATCCTATCTTCCCTATACTTCTTTCCAACATGTTATTTCTCAAGCTAATTGGAATTTTTATCCATGGGAATAAAACAACAATAACCCTACTAGTTTTATCCTCTGTTTGACTGCCCATCACTAATCCACATTACTAGGATCATCAATGCATATGCCACCAATATTGAGCTATCGTCGCATGTTGTTGAACTATTGAAATTGAAGGATCTTCTCCAAGGAAACAAAAACCTACCACAACCCTTGGTATTCCCTTCCCCAAAAAGTTGTGGATCACCAAATCTCTCTCTAAGATAGTCACATTGGTGGTGATTCAATGAAAAATAACCCTAAACAAATTCTCTCTATATAGGCATCTCTCAAACATATATTCTCATAGTAATCCCCTATATACCATGTTGGTAGATTACCTCATGATTTCAATGAAACTTTATACGTTAAATACCACCGATATATTTACTTAATAAAGATAAAATATATTCTTCATTCGTAATACCATCATATTGACCTAATATTACTCCTCTTAGAAAAGACACTCAAACATAGACCACATTTGAGTGTCCTAAATAGGGTCATGGATTGTTAAGGCTAACTAGTAGCTCGCTACACCGTGAAGAAGACTTGTTATGAATACCACCATTTTATTTTTGAGTTTTAAAACCAAGGTAAAGCATTGATTTATTACCTATACATAATATTTCATAGAGTAAGGTCCAGGTTCACCTTAAATCCTAGAGGTTCGTTATTTCTAAAACTCATAGAGAACACTAATATTATAGGTATCATCTCCCTATATAGATGGATATATCCTTTATTCAATAATTGGATGATCACCCCTATACTATGTGTGAAGGTATTTATCATCTCATTATGTATAGAGGATCTTAAATCCACTCACCCATAGGGATTATCTCATAATCAATTCCCTATATGGAGGAATCTTCACTTAGCTTATCAGTAAACATATTCTCTATCACTGGCATGGTAATGTCAAAACCCTATCTCTAGATTATACCTTGGTGTATGTGGGTTGGAATTTTTTATATGAAAATATAAATACATGGTCATTAAAAAATTTATGGGTTATATGACACTATATGTACTCAATAATTGATAGATGACCAAACATGCTACATTCACTATCCTATCTATATCCAAAAAATGATGTCATGGAGTTTCAAGTCAGATTGAGGGTTATTCAAGTATTTTTTACGGAATTCATCATCCATTAAAGTAATCATTAAGTATAAATGCTTTAAAATATGACTAAGGACCCCTTAAAACCTTATATATAAATTATTAAACCATACAATCTAGGATAATAAATTCAAAATCTTTCTTTATGACACAACCCACATTGATGCCTCTCTTACACAGCCCAACAGGCGAAGACCACATGTGGTCTGGTGGTATATTGAGTGCACCACCCCAATACCCCATCTAATAGTATTACACTAGTGAAAAACAATATGAAATAATATCACAAATATTAGAGTCCATAAATAGATAAACCTATACACAACAATATGACTTTATAAAATAATATAAAAAATACATAACTAGAAATAATAACCAGTTGTTATATAATAATCATGAAACCAAATATAACCTTCTATTGTAATATAAAAAAATGAAACACTATAAAAAACTAAAAATATATAAGGATAGTATCCAAAATAAATAAATTCATACCTCAAAATTTTTAAAATAAAGTAAACTCATCTACACAATAACTCCAAATACAAACACTAAAAACAACTATAACAATTGTGCACCATTAAACTCCTACTATACCAATATCATCTACTCTCATGGACCCCTCTAAAATTAAAATTATATATATATATATGAAACAACATGAGTGGTAAGTACTCTAATATAGGGATGTGTATACTTATACCTAGTAGGATTCCCTAAAACCAAAATTAAAAGTAACAAAACACTTCTAGGATCATAACCCACACCAATGGAGAAAGATAGTTGAAACCAAATATGACCTAGAAATAGTGATCTAGTGATTTCAGAGATTCACTAGTATCATATCCTAGAAACTAAGGGATCAAGAACTATATATTACCAACATAGTCCAAACTAACTAGATTATCTTAAACCCGCATTACCTATCATAAATTGTATTGAGGGACCTAATCCCAAATAAGATTTATTTTTTGGTTGAGGGAATGATGACCATGGTCTATAACCTATGAATCCAAGAATCATTCTACTTGATCAAGGGATCACCAACTCTATACAGGGTGAACCAATACTCCATCAGTGTGGGAGTTCCAAATTCTATCCATATTTTTAGAGGTCCATGCCTTTTAGGACTAAGTGAGTATTGATCCCTATCATAAATTTCAGATACCCAAAAAATATATTACTAGGTAAGTACCAAACTATATAAAGCATGTGGGGGTCAAATTCATTATCACTTCACCAGAGGAGTAATGAAACTCATGAATACTCTAATCATCTCTCTTGAAGCTAGTCACCAACCCAGTAGAGAAAAACATTCCACTTCAAAAATAAATGTCAATTTTTATTGATAGTAAAAAGGTTTCCATCATCATATTATTTGTTGAGAAATACATAGGATAGGTCATTCACTATTCCAATCTTGACACAAGGGAAGAAATAATTTAAAACCTCCACAAAAGAAAACTATTAATCCACATGGTTTCCCTTGCTGTGAGAAACATGGAACTATGAAGAGAGGGTCATTCCACAAGGAAATTTGGAATAGCATGTACCCCATCCCCCAGTGGGTTTGTTTAGGGTGGAGCTAACATGGGGTTCATTTCTTTTACCAGCCATAGAGCTGGGTTGTACTAGTGAGAGTGCATAATATAGTTCTAGATCACACCTCATAGACTTCAAGGGATGGAGGTTGGACGGTTGAATTTCATGTAGGCCTTGTAAGCTAGGTTGGTCCGGTGAGCTCGAACCACTAGTGCCACTAAACCTAATATGTGGGAAAATCATGGTTAGATTTCTAATGGGACAGGGACCATTGGATTGGTCATAAATATTTACCACATGGTTCATGGATACCTATATGATCATGAAAAATAAATGGTTATAATTGAAACCTCATCTCCCATCTCTCCCCTAGTTGAACCATATCAAGTATTAGTCCACAAATCCAACACCTCATCACCGGCTTATCACTTTCAGGAAACTATCATGCCAAATCTTGAATATTTTCTAACTAAGAAAATTTCACTCCACCTCATCACTAAACAATTCATTTCCACACACCGCTTCCATTACCCACTACTTAAGATAAATTGAATCACTCCACCATGTTATATCCCCAACCATTTTCTCAGAAGTCATTTGTTTCCATCAGTGAATGTAGACAAAAACTACATTAAATTATGGATATTCCTATTTTATTACTACTAATGTAAGAAATATATTAGAGATAGGGGTAGGAATTGGTAGTTTGAGATTAAAAACTAGTCAAATCACTTTTCATCATTGGTTGGTAGCACCATGTTTATTAAAGAGGAATGTAATATATAGAAGGGGTTTAGTTACCAGGTTATGGGATTCCATAAGTTACAATTTATTTTATGAAAAACACTAAAAATATAAATAATGACAATAATAAAATATTTCACATTGTTCAAGGAAACATATTTTTCTAATTATTGCATGATACAGAAAATGAATAATGAAAAACATATTATTAAAATAGAGAAGTGTCCACCTCTGAATTGGATTTCTATTCCTTGAAATTTGTCATTATAGTTTTCTTTATCACTAATTTCTCGATGAATCATCCAATAGGTCCCCAAACACCATCTAATTAGGGTTTATATAAATAATTTTATGAATAAATATATGAATTTTTTGGTCGAACACATTTTTAATTTAAAATCTGAGGATTTGGATGGTCCCAAGCACAAGATTAAATTTCTAATAAGATCAATGAAAATTAATTTCATAGGATTTGGAAAAAATCATTTTATTAGTGCATCATAGGGGCTGACCAGGGTTGTCTCACTTTAGAATCTTCTCAGTTTGTTTACTCACTTAATCTAATTCACTTAAAATAATTATTTTGATTGATTTTATTTAATCTTTTAAAGTAATGCAATTTAAATAATAGAAAATATTAAAATAACATGAAAAATATAGAATGTGATTGGTAAATAAAGAACTTATTCATTTTGGTTTGTTTTATAGGTTCTATCACTCTCCTTGATAGAATTTAGTTTTAGTTTGATAGTTTAATCATAAAATTTATCTTTTGAACTATAATTGTTTTATTTGGTGGAGATAAATATTTAATGATTTTTGAAATCTTAGTTCCACCACATACAATAATGAAGATTGATGGAACACCTCAATCAAGAGAATGAAACCTTCCAAGACCCCACTCCATCATATGTTGTTTCATCCCATAAATGGATCAACTTCGTCACATGAAGAGGTTGTGTTTAGTGTAAGGGAGGTAAATTATTTAAAAAATATATAAATTGTTTTGAGTTTGGTCTCATGGTGTGAAATCTCTACCCCTATGCACTTCCCTCGGCTCTCCCTCCATAGTCAAACTCCCTTGGTTGTGTGGGTTGGATTTTTTAATAGGTAAGGTTTAGAGGCCTCGGTATTGGCTAAATTGATTCAAGTATTCATTTAAGATCTTGTAAAATATCGACATATCTTATTTTCAAATTATCCCTCTATAGATCCACGTAGAATAATTTTGAAACAACTAAGAGATTAAGTTTTTTGAAGAGATACCATGGATATGGATTAATATGGTCCAGCCATACAAGGTAGCGGGGCAAGGGACATGGTTGTGGTGTTGCATTGGCTTGCATGAAAACTTGGAGATGTCATAGGGGCACATTGGATTGGAAGTGGGGAACCTCAATCATCCTCTATACCTTATTCCCTATATGTGGCCGAAGGTGGAACAAAATTTATTTATCAGTGTTGGATAAGACATCGTAGGCAACCCATGGTGATCAGAGGTGGCGGTTGTGAAGTATGACTTGACCCGATTCTTTGAGGTGGTCGACTATGGTGTCTCTGGAAGTTTTTAGTAGAGGAGAGAATAGAAAATTATCAACGATAGGTGGATCATGATGAAGAATTGTGTATTAGGGAGATCATGTGTGATCTGAGTAATAATGATAGAATTTCAGTATGTAAGGAATAGTAACTAAGATATTTTGTCACACATTGAAATGGGAGTGCGAGTGAATGAGGGTTTGTTACTCAATATCCCGCTTCCCATAAATAATGAGGTTGTACAAGGGATGGACCACCCCCACCCACTTCTATGCATCACCCCATGTTAGTGACACTATCCTCCCATAGTCATGTGGGATTGACCACAACACACTGGTGTGCTCGAGTATTATCCTGTCTATTCCCATGAATTTCATCCTCATAGTGTTCATATATGGGTCTAACCACCAATGTTTTTTGGTATGGTTCTTGGTCTTTCTCTCCCTTGGGCTTTCTTTGATGGGGAACCCTTGTGGGTCATCTTTGTGTTTTTTGGGCCCTGGTTGAGGTTTTTCCCAAGATAGAAATTTTCTTGGTAAACTTTCCTGAAAATGTATATCATGTTTGGGAACATTTGAAGCATAGTAACCAAATTTTTATAAAAACAATCAACACTCCAACTCAAAAATATTAATTCATTTCAACTAAATTTAATTCCATATTTAAAAACACCAACTTTTGAATAACATATTGATTTATATAGGAATTACCATTCAAAATCACTAAAAACCCATTGAAAAATGATTAAAAATATACCCAAAACATGACACTGTCAAATGACTCCACACATAAACCATGATTTTACTAAAGCATAAAATCATAGAAAGGAATTTATAGGGCACCAATGTTACCAATATTCAAATTCCAATATAATAAAATCATGAAAAGTCAATGTTAAATAAAATTTAAAAGCGTCTTATAAAATATCAATCTAATTTACCATTTTTCTAAGAACAAATTAGTTAAAGTCTTTTATTTTCTCACTTTTCAAGTATTATAGAAATTATTATTTAATTCATTCAAGCTCATTAATTTATTATTATTAAACATTCCATATCAAAAGTTACCTCAGTTTATACTATTTTCACTCATATCTCATAATACAATTCTTGTGTAGTTATGTTCATATCATTAGAAAATGATCCTTATCCATAAGCTTGTAAATGAAATACTTTCACGAATTTTTAAAAAAAATACTCATATAATCATGATGGATTTCAAATCAAGGTTCTAATGACTCTAATGATTAAGGGTGGTAGGGATTGACGTTAAAAATTGAGGCTCAAGTTGGAGGCTTATCTATTAAAGTATAAATCATGATATCAGAATTAAAAGTGTAATGAAATTTTCCCCTTTAATTTGAAATAACTACATCTTCCCCCAAAACTAAATGTATGGTCGTGATCAAATAAATCATAATGAATTATTTGGGCAGCCTCTTGATTTTTTTCTGAAACTTTCATACATTTTTCAGTGAAATATTTTATTTTTCAACTTTTAAAAATTTATTCTTAGAATAAAACTCATATTCACCACATAACCATATATGGTAAAAATAATACCTTTAATAATGGTGATTTTTGGTTTTCCCAAATCACAAGCCATTTTGTGTAATTTTTTTGGTTCTTTTTTTCATTTTCTCTTTTTTAATAGGGGAAAAATAATAATGAGTATAATGAATGAATCAAATGACCTTTATCATTGCCCAAATAATCACCCCCACACTTCTTACTTACAAATTATATCATCCCTACCACCATTAATACCTTAAACCACACACATCAACATAAAAATATCATGTAAATACTAAAAGGAGAGAATGAATTGGTAAAAATGGATTGAAACATGGATCATTCTTAACAAGGTCATTTATGGTTTATATTTGCTAAAAAATTATTAATATAAAAGATGTATTTTAGAGATAAGGTATTTCAAAATATTCCTCAATAATTTTAAATGTTATATGGAATATTAATAGATCTAAAAAGGTCAAATGTGAGTTCTAGCAGGTGGCATGTGTAATGTACCAGACCCAAATGCCACTCAATAGTGCCCCGAGCCTAGTTGGCTACATGGACTCAAGTGTATCTCCCCAAATTCTAAAGGCTACAAACTAGAAACAAGGGATGAGGTGATTCTTTGGGGAGACTATTCCCTCATTACTAGATTATATCACAGTAGAAGTCAATCACATTCAATAGTGGAAGAAGATAAAATGATCAGAAAGAAGATAAAATGGATGAGAAAGACATGGATATATAACAATTTAGAAGTGTCTCGTAAAATTTTTCAGTTGGTACATCTATCTTGAAAAAATAAAAAACAAGAACATGGAAGAACAATATGGTAAAAGTATACATAATCCAAAAGAACAAAATTCATCACAGTAGCATCGTAAGCCTCAACTTGGTCACATGCTCTCCAACTCCAAAGCAATAATCAACAACCCATTTTAGGGAATTATCCCTTGTTATCACCTGAAACCATATAATCTATTTGGGTCCCTAAGGAGTCCCAAATAGTATGTGAGATAACAACCCAGTAGATAACCACCTGAAGATCTATACATTTCTAATAAGTACGATGCAATATGCTAAACTAGTGTAAGTAAGCAGTAATGTATGTGTAAAATACCTAGGCATATAAATACTAAAGACAAGTAATCCCAAATAACCTCTCAAGCCTCCCTACAACATGTTTCAACTCTTAACACTGCATCTACAAGAAATAAAAACAAATAACATGGCCTTGTCGTACAACCATCCATATCCTGTCCCTGCAGTCATTCTGTATAAAGATGCTATATCAAAAACCATGGACTTTCCATGCAACCGTAGTCATATATCCCACAGTTTCACCATATAATGAAGTATATATGATGAAGTTCTAGATCCAAGGTGTAGAATACCAAGTCATTCTCGTTGAGTCTCAGGAGCATCTTATTGGAAACTTGGTATAGGCACTAGTTGAAGTCCTAGGATCTTGTGTACCAACATGTCCAATGCGAGTCCAAGCAAGTCAGATACAAGGGGTAGAAATGATAGAGGAATCCCATGGAATCAATACCCATGGTACATACTCTTCCAAGGTTTCCATTACCGTGTTCTAGATTCATGGAGATTCGTACATGGAATCTATAAAAATATTTATACATTTCATACCAAAAAATCACATGAGTATACCCACTCATGTATTCAATTTCCATTTAATCAAGTGACATTGATATACCCACCAATTTATCATTTATTTACTATTAGTCATATCACATTGTTATACCCACCCATTTATCACAATTCACTACTAAAAAACCAATGTCGGTATACCCACCCAATTAACATAATTTCTATCAATCCATTTCCGCAATTTAAATCATCAAACTAGTATACCCTCCTTTTTTAAACAATGACATTAAATCTATATAATAAATTAAATCATGGAATATTATGGTGACATTAGGAAAGGTGGTTGAACATCTCCTTGGCACGTAATTCAATATAATTTAAATACAACTAAGCTTCCTTAAACTAGAGAAACATGAGAATAGAATCCTTGGGTAGTTCATTAATTTCAAAACAAAAGAAAAGTAATGGAGCACCTCATGGGTGGCCTCCGGTTGGGGAAAAAACCACCAAGAAACTCAACAAACCTAATGAAATCCATAACAGGTCTGACTTCATCTACATCAATTTTAAATTTCAAATATGGGACCACACCAAAAATTAATACTGGTAAAAAAAGTTCAATATCTCTATAAAGAATTAAAAGCTCAAAGAAAACTGTATACCACATACCTTAGATTGGTAGTGGAGTTCTCATCTCATATCAAGTACTAATTCACCTCAGTTTCGGACAAATATAATGAGCAGATGAAGAACAATGAATGGGATGTTCTATCACAACAGTAGGCACAACTATCACAACACCTATCAAAAAAAACATCCGTTAGAAAATGCATGCTAAATGGAATAGAATAATACATGACATTTGATTTCTGACAAGTTTATATATGATTCATGAGATGGAATACCCTCACATAATTAGTTTTCAAAATAAAGAGAACCAAATCAAATGAATATTAATAGAATAAATCATGTGTGTAACCTAACTGTGAAATCAAAACAATTGTAATAATCAAAACTAGATATAAGAATTTCATTTGGGGAAATTTGGAATTTCCCTATGCACGGTTTAGCTACTCTTAAGAACATCTCATTACCAAATTTCATTTCCTTCCTATCTCTATCTATTATTTTCAAAAATGTAAATCAAACCAGAAAAGAACCTACCTCTAATACCACTTTTTAATGTCCTAGACTCAGATGCCACTCAATAGTTCCCCAAGATCGGTTGGACACATTACATCAAGAGCATATCCCCAAATGCCAAAGGATGCCGACAAGTAGTGAGAGCATAGGTGAGTCATTGGGGAGATTATTCCCTCGTTACTAGAGTATATCACAATGGAAGTCAATCATATTAAATAGTGAAAAAAATACAATAAAGAGACATAAGATACAATAGACAAGAAATATGGGAATATATAATAACCTAGGAGTGTCTCATAAAGATTATTTATTTGGTACATGTATCTAGAAAATAGCCAAAATAGGTACATGGAATAATAATATGGTACAAGTATCCAAAATCCAAAAAAAAAGTTTCCTAGTAGCATCGCAAGCCTCGGCTTCATCCAAGGCTCTCCTAATCTAAAGAAATGATCAAAAATCCATGTTAGGGTGTCTCACATTATTATCACCTACAACCATAAAATCTATTTTGGTCCCCAAAAAGGCCAAAACAGGGTGTTAGATGAAATCCCAGTAGGTAACCACCCAAAGATCTATACATCTCTAAGCAGCACGATGTAACATGCTAAAAAAGTCTAAATAATTAGTAATGTAAGGGTACAATCCTTAGTTATATCACTAATAAAAACAAGTAATACCAAACATCCTCTCAAGTCTACCTACAAAAAGTGTCAGATCCTAACAAGGCATTAACCAATAGTAGAGAAAATGTCTTTAACATCAGTTTTTATTATTTTTGACGTCGTTTTTTAACCGAAATTGAAGTTGAAGACATAAAAAATATGGCTTTTTACATCGGTTTTTGTAAACCGACACAAAAAATGAATTGAATTTGTTTTTTTAGGATCGGTTTTGTAAAAACCCAAGGACAAAAAACTCATCTGCATCGTTTTTTGCGTCGGTTTCTTTAAAACCCGACGCCACAAATTTGAAAAAATAGTATCGGTGTCGGTTCTTTAAAAAAACTGACACCAAAAATTGAAAAACATTATTTTTGGCATTGGTTTTTAAAAAATCCCGATGCCAAAATTAATTTTTTTTCTTTTTTGTTTTGGATAATATCATAAGCTTCGATTTGACTGGTTGTGGAGCTAAAATGGAGTTACATATCAAAATTTATGTCTGTCAGAAGTTGAACATGTCAAAGTTTCGATTGATACAACTCGTTGTAAATAAAACATTATAAAAATCAATTAATATCACATACATTTAATGATATAAAATAAACATAATACTTCAAACATATTTCAGTGGTTTTTGGATCTTCCATTAAATTTATTTGTTCTTTATCATCATATCTCTTATATTTAGTGTATAACTAATGCGATAAGGAAAACGGTGATCGATAATTAAATTTACACCATCGTTGGTAAATATCATCTGAATGTTTTATATTTGTAACTCGATAATATAAGTAAATAATCATTATAATAAATCTAATCATGTTTATTAGAAATGGGGTACAATAATTATAAGTGAAATAAATGAATAGAATTAGTACTGTGATCAAATTAACGATTGTAGCCGCATTGAAAACATGATTGAATCAAAGAATTTGAAAATGATGAACGAAGGAGGAATGGATTTATATGTATTAAATGAAAATATTTTCGATTTCTTTGTATGAAAATTTAGGGGGGTTTTAAAAATTTAAACGTGCGTTGTGAAAAAAAATGAAATTCTGATCCTGCGTATTGGTGGATACTCATTGGCGTCGGTTTTGTTTGAAACTGACGAAAAATAGGATTTACATTGGTCATTTGGCATCGGTTTTTTTAGAAAAACGATGCCAAAAATTCCAATCGATATCATTTTTGGCATTGGTTTTTAAATAAATAGATGCTAAAAAGTTAAAAAAATATATATATACTTTTCATGATGCTTTTTTTTAAACCGACGCCAAAAATTAAAAAAAAATTGGCATGAGTTTTTAAATAAATTGACCTAAAAACTTTAAAAAAACTTTTCAGGTTGGTATTTTTAAAAACTGACGTGAAAATTTAAAGTAAAAATTATTTTTGGCGTCAGTTTTTAAATAAACCGATGCCAAAAATTTAAAAAAATATCACTTCATGTCGGTTTTTTTAAAAACGGATGTGAAGAACTAAAAAAAATGTTTTGGGGTCGGTTTTTTTGAAAACGGATTTCAAAAGTTAACAAAAATTACCTCATTTTAGAACATTCTTTCAGCTTCAATTTGACTTGTCGTGGAGCTAAAATGGAGTTACGGATTAAAAGTTATGACCTATGAAAGTTGGACTTCTTTAATAGTTCTCTTAGAGAAAATCAACTTCAAACATCCATAACTTATAATCCGTAACTCTGTTTTTTATCCATGACCAATCAAATCAAAGATTATGGAATTCTCTACAACACTATAATTTTTTTAAAAAAACATCGAATCAGTTTTCATAAAAATTGACACCAAAGCATTTTTATTTTATCTTTTCACGTCGTTTTTTTTAAATAACGACTCTAATACAATTTTTTTTAGTTTTTGGTATCGCTTTATAAAAAATGATTCCAAAACATCACCGCAAACATATTTTATGTCGGTTTATAAGAAACCGAAATCAAATTGACAATGTTATAAACCATTTTTATACTGGTGTACAAGCAATAAAAACAAACAACATGGCCTTTCGGTACAACCATCCATATCCTATCCACAAACCCTTGACTTATAAAGAATCCATATAAAAACCCCACAGACTTGTCTTACAACCACTGTCATATATCCCATGGTTTCACTATATAATGAAGTGTATAGCACGAAGGGCTAGATCCAAGGTGTATAAGACTAAGGCATCCTTGTCGAGTCCAATATGCATCTCAATGGGAACTCGGTATATGCACTGGATGGATTCCTAGGAGAATGTGTACCAACATGTCCTACATGAGTCTAAGAAAGCTAGATCCAAGGGGTATCAAAGCCAGAAAAACCCAACAGAATCAAGACCCAGGTTTCATACTCAGTCACGATATCCACTGTGGAATTCTAGATCCATGTTGATTCAACCATGGAATCTATACCAATATTAATACATTTTATACAAAAACATCACATGATTATACCCACTCTTGTGTTCCATTTCCATTTAACAAAGTCATATGGGTATAGCAACCCATTTACCATCAATTTACTATTAGTCATATCACATGGGTATACCCACCCATTTATCACAGTTCAATGCTAAACAAGTCACATGAGTACACCCACCAATTTTACAAAATTTCTAACAATCCATTTAAGCAATTGAAATCAACCAACAAGTATACCCCATAATTTAGCCAATTTCAATCAAGTTATCTGATGGGTGGCCACCAGTTGGTAAAAACAACCACCAACACATCTCAAAAAACCTAAGTGAATCCCTAACTAGTCTTACATCATCTATTTTAGTTTAAAACTTCAAATTTGGGATCTTTTTGAACATTATGACGGTATAAAAAGTTTGATAGTAAAATAAACCATCAAAATCTAAAAGAAAATTATGGACCACCTACCTTAGATATAACACCCCAATATTTCACATTATGTTTGTCTTTGAATAATATAATAGCTTGTGTTGTAGACATCTGTAAGTTCTAGCACACCTTGACAAATCAAACAAGCCGTTATGAATTATAATACCCACTTTTTAAATTTTATTTTTCAAAATGGACTTCATTTTTAGATTTTTAATATCAAAATTAACTTAGGGTAAATTTTTGGTATTTTTCTGAAAACATTCAATTTTTGATGAATAGTGGAAAACAATGTGTTATTGTTTAAAACAACATTTTTATTTAAATAATTATTTTTAAATTAAAATTTATTTTAATGTAAAAATATATAATTAATACCTATATTAGTCTAATTTAATTAATTGGAGTTATTTTATAATAAGATTAGATATATAAAATCATATTGAACTTTTTAAAGTCTTTTACCCACCTTCTAGAAACATTTAAAAATTTGCATAAAATGTAATTTTACCCCTTCTGTAAATTTAATTTCAAAAATATTATAGAGATGGTTGTTATCAGTAAGTAAAACGTGGTTTAATAGGATGAAAATAATTTTTGGTGAAAATTTTCTTTTCAATTTTATTTACCACGGTTAAAAGTAAATAGGGTAATTAATTGTATGAATGATATTATAATTACACCAACACATGTGTTAATTATATTGGATGAGTTTTTTTCTTCCAAAATCAACTTTAGGTCAAAAAATTTATCCTTTTGATACACTTGGATTAGATTAGGTCATTTATTATATTTTATTTAAAGAATTATCAAAAGTATTAAATTTAAAGTTTAATAAATAAACCATTTTTCATATAGAATTGTATATAATATAAATTATACTATAAATATTCATTAGAAATATAAAAATATTTTATAAATAATAGTATTTTATTTATAATTTTTAGACATTAAATAATTAAATTTATTTATGACACAATGATGATGCAGTAGTTGTTGTATTAATGAATGATTAAAATAACTGATCTATTAAATATTAAAATAAATGTAAATTGAAACTTTTGACTCCATACACTAATTTTATAGGTGAATATGACATGTTAGGGTTGATTCAATATATTTTTCTAATTAATAAATATGTTATGACATTCATAAAAACCAACTACTAAATAGTGTCATAATTGACCTAAATTAGTTTTTAAAACAAATACTAATTTAATAAATGATATAGTATTATTAAAAATTTAATATGTTTCCAGAGAACATAAATAATGTTAGATATGTCATTAAAGAACCACTTGAGGTTTGATTGGAATTTTATATTAAGTTTATTTACAATGTAATATAAAAATACAAGGAGATATGGTAAAAGTTAAACTATTTAACTAGAGTTAAATCTAAAAGATAAGGTTAATATGGTGAACTATACTTCTCTAAAACCTATTAGATGAGATTATTTAGACCCATAAAAACATTAACCTATAAATAAAACCATTTTCACATATTAGAAACCTAAAATAATTTTATAAAAACAAAATATTTTAAGATTTCTCTAAAGTGCCCCTCACCTCTCTTATAAAATGGTACCTAGCCTTATCTTAAATTCACACCTCCAAAACCATTTTTCTTGGACAAAGCCTACTCAAATATCCTCTCAAATACCCTCACTCCATACTAGAGGCCTTACATTGATCATAAATCCAATATGAGTATCCCTTTTGTTCAAATAAAAAGGAATCACTCGAAGAAGAGGTAATTATTTCATCACCTCTTTCAAAGTTCTTTTTTTCTTCCACTAGATCTTTCTTTGTTGTCTCCATAAAAAAAGAATAACTCCAGTACCTTCTACATACTGAGAATCTATTATAAATATGTTACAACCATATTCATTATTCTATCCATCCTATGAATGACAAAGTCAACATATGTGTGTACGTATGGATTATTGTCTCCACGTTGTGGTGTAATTTGTTATTCAACACATTATTATTTGGATGTGTATAAAAATGAGTATAATTGATGAAAATAATAAATATAACATGTTAATGATTCTTTATATATAATATATCATCCAACTACATATGATTTCACCATCAATAAAATGATATTGTCACTCGTGCGTATGTACGGCTTACCGTCTCTATGACACAATGAGATTTCATTCCCCATCATAACCATTGAAGAATAATAGTCATTTTATGATTAAAAATAATGATTAAGAACTTAATATCATTCTTTATATGAATCAAATACATCCTATCCAAAAAAATGACTTACGCAGCAAAACATATAAAGGAAAATGAATCAGTTAACACACAAAACAATGATAATACTAAAATATTATTAACAAATAAATAATTTAGGATCATATATGATATCATATTTATTTATGTGGTTATTGTGTAATTTAGTAAAAATTATTTAACCTTTATAAATGAGTTTAACATACCCTGGACTATGGAAGAGGACAAGGTAAGGGTTAAGCTAACAATATCTTTATTATCTGAGGTTATTTATACGTGAGTATCTACTCGGACCTCTTTATCATCCACATATGTGTTTCATAAAAATGTATTTGAAACAGTTTTTCCTATTTCCTAGACTGTGGGTTAAATTAATTTATACCCTTATTTAACTTTTTATAAAATGTTTTGAAAGGAATCATTCTGTTTTTTCCAAACAGGGTACTTTGTGACCTTTTCTACAAATTAAGGAAAGAATGTTTTTTTAAATTATACAGTAGGTGAAGATATTTTCCACCATTATAACACCTTATAAGATTCCATTACAATATTATAAGTATATTTTTAAAATAAATGTTTTCTTTACTTTTAAATTATTTCAAATTAGAAAAGAGATATTTCACTCAAATAGTTTTTGGATTGATTTCATCTATGTCAAAATCTTTTGTTGGATTTTACGCTTGTTTGAAGTTGATTTATTATGATAAAATATTCCATATTATATTGAAGTTTTTGTGATATGTTTGACTGTGGATTTGATATTTATATAAAATTCATGGTTTATAGTTAAATTATTAACATTTAGTATGCTAGTTTTAATACGAATGTTTTTGTTATGTTTCAACCTATTAAAATGAGGAATGTATTAAACATAGTAAGTGACGAACGGGGCCCTCTATAGCCCCTCAAGGCATCAGTAGGTCTCATGAGACAAACTAGTGTCTTGGAAGAATACCTTGAAAATATTTTTATTTTCTTTCTTGGCATGAGGGCTTGACTATGTGGTTATGATGTCTGGAATTATGTATTACATCATTATGAAATTAGCTATTAATACTACATGTGGTTATTTGACTAGTAGAATATACATGTGAATAAGTAAATGTTATAATTTGATTTATCATTTCTATATTATGCTGAAGTTTAAGTTTAAATGCCTTGTGTTCTATTCTTATACACAGCCTTAAATGTCATGCTTATTTATTATAGTTTTATCTATATTTGTATCCTTACTGAGCATCTGATCTCCCCCCTTTATTATGTTTTATTTTTCTTGGGATGAAAATAAGTATATTATGATTGACCTGCAGAAATATACTAAGGGATATGAGTGTGTTTAAAGGAGACATAATTTTGTTGTTTTTTATTTCATAATGTAATGTAAAACTTATGTATGTATCTATTGCTTCCAAAGCTACTAAACTGATCGGTCTTTCAGAAAATGATCTCTTGTGGTCATTCCAATGTTATGTAATAATGCACTAATTCTGGGTAACTAGGTTTGGGGTGTTATGGTTGGTATCAGAGGATGTTTAGTATAAAACTTTTAAACTATATTTAAAAAAACTCTAATTAGAGAACATTACCCTAAGATAGAATTTGAGGATTAGTATATAATAACATCCAAAAAAAATTAATCTAGATATTATGTTGGTTTTCCAAGAAATTCATCCCTATCTAGATACTAAAAGTGGATGTGGTTCTGGAACATATGTACCTAATAGTGAAAACTCAAACAAGGTGTTCCGGGCTTGACCTGGGGTATCCCAGTACACGACAACCGGCCTTACTGGGCACTTTGTTTGACACTCCTGATGATATTCTTAAGATAATTCACATTTTATTTACAAACGACTATGAAATATTTATAAGTAAATACATCCCCCCAGAAAACATTTTTATGATTATGGATTATATGCATAAACTATTCAATTTATGTTAAGTATTTTACATTTTCGAAATTATGCATTTTGATTCATAAACTAACCTTGTATATACCATTATTTATAAATGGAACCTAGTGGAAGGAATGGAAACTGTATCAACACACATAATCCATGTAGGGATTTCAATCCTACTCAAGATAATTATAGTGTATATGGTGATGCAACTGGTACTGAACAACTTATAACCATACTGGGAAAACTCACTCAGGTTATGAATAATAACCTTATACATATGGAGCACCCTGATCCACAATGTGGGGGATCAATGTTAGACCACTTCATGAGGAAAAAAACACTAAAATTCAATGGGAATAAAAATCCTTTTGTATCTGAGTAAAGGAAAATTCCCATAGATAAAATATTTAATTCTTTGGGGAGTAATAAAAGGGAAAAAGTTTTCATGGCAGTTTATCACCTCACAGGAGATGCAGATCAATGGTGGTCATTAATTCAAAACACAAAGGAGGCTGAAGAAGTATAAAATATGGAATGGATGTAGTTTGAATATCCTTTTATAGAAAGATAATTTCCTCGTGAACATCGAGCGAATATGAAAATTCAATTTCTAAGTCTTAGGCAAAAGGAGGATGAGAATGTCACAAATTATGAGGCAAACATTTCAAAGTTATCAAGACATACTGAAGATTATATATGTAACCCAATAAGTAATATTGATTTATTCTTTGATGGGTTAAAACCATTTCTTCATCGAGAATTAGTCTCACAATCTTTCCCATCGTATGAAGATATAGTCTCATGTGCTATGAAGACAGAAAAGTAATTCTCTAAGTCTTATGAGTTTAAAGTGAAGAAAGAGAAGAACAGATCTGTTGAACACTCTAGAAAAAGAAAATAAGGGGAAGAAAGGTAAAGTTTAATTTACATCCTACAATAATTGTGGGAATAAACATCCTGGTACATGCCTAATAGGGAAGGGGTGTTGTTATAAGTGTGTAGAAAAATGCCACCAAGCTCGTGATTGCAAGGAGAAGAAAGATGTTGTCAATGTTGAATGCTACAATTATAATGAAATGTGGCATTATGTAAATGAATTTACTAAGAATAAAGTAAAATTACCTCAGAAAATGCCAAAGGATCAAGGCCAAGCTTATGCAATCACAACTTCTGAGGATGAAGTTCCGAATGATGTGGTGGTAGGTACTTTTATTTTTTCCTCAAAATTAGCCAATGCATTATTTGATTCTTGATTATATCATTCTTTCATACATTCCCAGTTTTCCAAGAATATTAGATATTTCCAATTTGACTTATTATGGGAGTTTTCTGTCAAAATTCCTAAGGGAAGTATCATTGCAACAAAGTTTTGTTAATCAGTTACCATTATGGAATATAAACATGATTTATCTGCTGATCTTATTGTCATACCCATGATTTAATTTGATATAATCCTTGGTATGGATTGGATTTTGGACCATGATGTAAACATTTATTGTAAGAATAAGGAATTTACAATTTTTGATGATGATAAAGAATCTTTAATCTTTAAATCAAAAACATCACTATCTGATTCACATCTAGATCCACACTCAGTAGCTCTACTAAATTCAATAATTGGGGAGGAAGGGAGTGAAATAACTATGGGTGAGGAAAGGAATGTTCCAATAGAGGATGTACCTATTTTTCAATAATATGTTGATGTGTTTCCAGAGGATTTACCCAAATATCCTCTATAACGGAAAATTGAGTTTTTTGTTGACTTAATTCCTGGTTCAAGGCCCATATCAAAGACCCTTTATAGAATGGACACTTTGGAATTAGTTGAACTAAAGAAACAACTATAGTAATTGAGTAATAAAGTATTTATTCATCCCAGTGTTCCTCTATGGAGAGCCCATATTCTTTTTGTATTGACTATAGAGAGATCAATGCTATAAGAATAAAGAACAAGTATCCCCTACCTCACATTGATTATTTATTCGATCAACTTCATGGAGATCAATATTTTTTAAAGATTGAACTTTGATCTGGATATCATCAGTTGTGCGCAATGAAGGAAGACATTCTAAAGACAACATTTTTTACCAGGTATGGGCATTATGAGTTTATAGTAATGCCTTTTGGACTGACTAATTCACCCTCTGTTTTCATGTATCTAATGAATATAGATTTGAAGGAATATCTTCATGACTTTTAGTGCTATTTATTGATGATATCTTAGTATACTCTAAAATCTATGAAGATCATGAAAATCACTTGTTCACTATTATAAAGACACTAAAAAGAAATAAATTATATGTGAATTTTAGTAAATGTGAATTCTGGCTTCAGTAGATTTCTTTTCATGGCCATATTGTTTCTAAGGATGGAATCTTTGTCGATCCTTCAAAGACAAGGGAAATCCAAGAATGGTTAGCACCAATGAGTATAACTGAGGTACGCAATTTTATTGGTTTAACAGGTTATTATCGGCATTTCATCCAGAATTTTTCCTGATTGGCTAACCCATTAACCAAGATTAAACATAAAGGGGTTAAATTTGGTTGGAAAAAAAGTGTAAATACTGTTTTGATAAATTGAAGAGAATATTAGTTAATGATCCTATATTGACTCTACCATCAGGGAATGATGGGTTTGTTATTTATAGTGATGCTTTAAAGAAAGGACTTCGTTATGTCCTTCTGCAGAATGATAGAGTTATTGCCTTTGCATCACGGCGGATAAAAAATCCTAAACAAAACTATCCCACTCATGATCTTGAGTTAGTAGCTATGATATTTTCTCTGCAGATATGGAGACACTATCTCTATGGTGGAAAATGTGACATATATACAGATCACAATTGTTTGAAGTATATTTTATCACAAAAATAAGTGACCATGAGGAAAAGGTGATGGCTTGAACTACTCAAGGATTAAGATTTCACAATACACTACTACCCAAGGAAGGAAAATAAGGTGGAAGATTCATTCAGTAGAAAGGATCAGGGAGTTCTAAACAAGATAAGAGTTGAAAGGGATCATATGTTCATGGATATAGTAAAGATGGATATGGGAATAATCATGAAAGCTGAAACATTGATACTTTTTCAACTGGTTTACAAACCATCTTTTCTGCAAAGGATAAAAAGTTCTAAGACTGATGAGGAGGAGTTTTAAAATAAAATTAATTTTTTGAATGATGATAGGTTGATTGATTTTTTATATGAAGACGGAATTTTAAAATTTGGGAAGAAGCTTTGTGTTATCGACATACCTGATCCAAAAAGGGAATATTTGGATGATGCTCATAGCTCCAATTTCTATATACACCCTTATAGCACAAAGATGTATATATATTTGAAGGAACATTTTTTTTGTAGGACAACATGAAGTGGGAGATTTCTGATTATGTGTCAAGATGTATGGATTTTTAATAGGAGAAGGTTGGAAGATAACATCCAAGAAGAGTCATGAAACCTCTTCCCATACCTCAGTAGGAAATGGGATTATATTACGACAGGCTTTGTCAAGGGGCTACCAAAGACTCCTAGAAGTAATGATGAAGTATGGTTCATTGTTGATCATATTACCATGTCAACACATTTTATTTATATAAGAGAAGATTTACCACTTTAAAATTTAGCAAGACTATATATTAATGAATTCTTAAGACTTCATGGTGTACCCCTATTGATTATTTCTGATCATGATCCCCATTTTAATACGAAATTCCGGAAATGTCTTCAGAAAGGCTTGGATACTGAACTTCGTTTGAGCAATGCCTTCTACCCTCAAACTGATGTACAACCATAATGGCCTATTGAAACCTTAAAATACAAGTTGAGATCTATCTCACATTACTTTCAAGGTATGTGGGACCATTATTTACCTCTAGTATAATTTTCCTATAACAATAGCTTCCATTCAAGTATTCAGATGACACCATATGAAGCGTTATATGTAAAGAGATGTCGCACACCAACTTGTTGGGATGATTTTGCTGAAGAAAACTTGTAGGCCAAGAACTTGTTGATGAAACAATGGAAAAGTAGGAGATTATCCAAACCCACATTAAAGAAACTTCAAGTAGGAAAAAGAGGTGTCTCGATAACCGAAGGAAGGATTTTGAATTTTAAGTAGGAGAAAAATTTTTCTTGAAGGTATCTCTATGGAAGGGTCTTATACGATTCGGTAAGAAGGGTAAATGAAGTCTAATGTACATTGAAGCATTTGAAATTCTGGAAAAAACTGGAGTTGTAGCTTATTGTTTGGAAATTCCTCCAAGTCTCTCCAAAGTTCATGATGTGTTCTAGGTATAACTGTTAAGAAAATACATGCCTAACGCAACGCATGTACTCACCTATGAAGAAATAGAGTTGGAATCTGGTCTCTCTTATTGTAAAGAGCATATCACGATTCTTGATACTGGAGAACAAGGGTTGAGAAACCGGATCACTCGTCTGGTAAAAGTTCTTTGGGGAATCCAAAAAATGGAAGGGGGAATGTGGGAACCTGAGGATCTTATGATGAAGAACCACATGAATCATTTAATGCAGTAATATTCTAGAAATTTCAAGGATGACATTATTTTAAGGAGGGAATAATAGAACACCCCAAGCATCTACAATACATTTCCCTTTGAATAATACAATACCTTGTGTTGTATGCAACTTCAAGTTCTAGCACACCATGACCAATCAAACTAGCCGTTATGAATAGTAATACCCACATTTTAAAAAAGATAAAATTTGATTTCCCAAAATGGACTTCTTTTTTGGATTTAGAATATAAAAATTATCTTAGGGTGACTTCTTGGTATTTTTCTGAAAACTTTTAATTTTTGATGAATAGTGAAAAACACCGTGTTATTGTTTAAAACTAACTTTTTATTTAAATATTTATTTTTAAATTTAAATTTATTTTAATGTAAAAATAGATACATAATACCAATATTATTCCAATGTAATTCATTGGAGTAATTTTATAATAACATTAGACATATAAAATTTCATTGAACTTTTTAACGTCTTTTATCTACCTTCTATGATCATTTTCAAGTTTGCATAAAATATAATTTTACCGCTTCTAAAAATTGAATTTCAAAAATCTAATAGACATAGTTTTCATCAGTAAGTAAAATTTGGTTCAATCGGATGAAAACAATTTTGGTGAATAGTGACTTTTGAATTTTATTTACCACTGTTGAAAGTAAATATTGTAATTAAAGAAAAAATTGATATTATAATTACCCGAAAACGTGTCCTAATTTTATTAGATATGTTTTTCAGACCAAAATCAACCTTGGGAAAAAATATGATCCTTTTGATCCACTTGGATTAGATTAGGGCATTTATTACATTTTCTTTAAATAGGACTTAAAAGTTCTAAATTCAATGTTTAATAATTAAAAAAAATTAATATTGGATTATACATAAGATAAATTAGACTGTGAATTTAAATTAGAAAGATAAAAATATTTTATACATCATACTGTTTTATTTATAATTTTTTACATTAAATAATTAAATTTATTTTGGACACAATGATGATGTAGTGATTACCTTATTAATAAAAGATTAAAATAATTGATATTATAAATATTAAAATACATGTAAATTGAAACTTTTGATTCCATCCATGAATTTTATAGGTTAATATTACAAGTTAGTTTTGATTCAATGTATTGTTTTCTAAGTAATAAAGATGTTATGACTTTCACAAAAACCAAATACTAAATAGTGTCAAAATTGACATAAATGAGTTTTTAAAACAAATACTATTTTATTAATGGATATAATATTCATAAAAATATAATATTTGAACAAAAAACTTAAATAATGTTAGATACGTCATTAATAAACCACCTAAGGTTCTCTTGGAATTTTATAGTAAGTTTATTAACCATTTAATATAAAAACACAAGAATACATGGTAAAAGTTAAACTATTTATGTAATAGTTAAATATAAATAATGAGGTTAATATGGTAACCAAAAATTTTCTGAAACCTATTGGTTGAGATGATTTAAACCCATCCCTACCTTATCCTTGAAAAAAATATATTTTTACCTATTATAAACATAATATAATTTTATAATAAAATAATACTTTAGGGTTTTCCTAAAGTGACCCTCACCACTCTTATAAAAGGGTATCTCCCCTTCTCTTAAATTCCCACCTCCAAAGACATTTGGCTCGACCAAAACCTACTGAAATATCCTCCCAACAGCCCCCACTTTATCTTAAAGTCCTTACTTTGATCATAAATCCAACCTAGGTAGCCCTTTTGTTCAAATCAAAAGGAAGAACTTGAAGAACAGGTAATTATTTCATCACCTCTTTCAAAGATTTTTTCTTCTTCCATTTCTACTTTATTTTTTCCATAAAAAAACAAATAACTCCAGTACCTAAGGAATACTGATATGTTATTATAAATATGGTACAACCATATTCATTATTCTATCTATCCTATGAATGACAAATTCACCATACGTGTGCATTCACATCTTACTGTCTCTGCGTTGTGGTGTAGTTTGTTATTCAACACTTCATTATTTGGATAGAGATAATAATGAGTATAATTGATTTAAATAATAAATATAAAATGTTAATTATTCTGAATATATAATATACTATCCAACCACAAATGATTTCACCATCAACAGAATGATATTGTTTCTTGTCTGTATGTACGGCTTATCGTCTCCATGACGCGATGAGATTTCATTCCCCATCGTAACCATTCAAGAATAATTTACATTTTATGATTAAAAATAATTTTTAAGAACATAATTTCATTATGTATATTAATCAAATACATTATATCCATAAAAAAAATAACTTATTCAACAAAACATATAAAGGAAAATGAATTAGTTAACACCTGAAACAATGATAATACTAAAATATTGTTAACAAAGAAATAATAGAGGATTATATATGATATCATATTTATATATGTTGTTATTTTGTAATTTATTAGAAATTAATTAACCTTTATACAAGAGTTTAATTCACCCTCTACTAAGGAAAAGTATAAGGTAAGGGTTAATTTTACAGTCTCTTTATTATCCAGGGTTGTTTATACGTGAGTATCTACTAGGACCTCTTTATCATACACATCCATGTTTCTTAAAAATGTATTTCAAAACATTATTAATATTTCCAAGACTATGGGTTAAATTCATTTATACCCTTTTTTGTAATTTTATAAAAAAAATTTGAATGGAATCTTTCATTCATTTTCCAAACAAGGTACTTTGTGACCTTTTTAACAAATTAAGGAAAGAATGTTTTTTTAACTTATTCAGCGGGTGCAGGTATTTTTTGTTGTTATAACACATTTGAAGCTTCACTTACAAAATTAAAAGAAGATTTTAAAAATAAATGTCTTCTTTAATCTCAAATTATTGAAAGGTAGAAAGAGATATTTCACTCAAATAGTTTTGGGATTGATTTCATCTATTTCAACATCCTTTGTAGGATTTTATGCTTGTTTGAAGTTGATTTATTATGGTACAATCTTCCCTATTGTATTGATGGTTTTGTGATATGTTTAAATACGGATGTTCTATTTTTATACCACTCATGGTTTATGGTTAAAGTACTAACATTTTTTATGCATGTTTTAATATAAATTTTATGTTATGCTTCAATCTTTTCATACGAGGAATACATTGTACATAGTAAGTGACGGTCGGGGCCCACTATAGCCCCTCGATGCATCGGTAGGTCTCATGAGACAAACTATTGTCTTAGCACAAGGCCTTGACAATATTTTTATTTTTAGTCTTGGCATGAGTCCTTGACTATGTGGTTATGATGTCCGGCATTATGCCTTCCATCATTATGAAATTAACTATTGATATTACATGTGATTATTCAACTAGTAGAATATAAATGTGAATAAGTAAATAAAATTATATGAATTAAATTTTTCATATTATGCTGAAGTTTATGTTTAAAAGGACTATGTTTTAGTCTTATAAATTTATTTGAATGTTTATGTTTATTTATGATAGTTTCTGCTATATTTTTATCCTTACTGAGCATCTGATCTCACCCATTTCTTATGTTTTATTCTTCCCAGGATGCAAAGAAGTATATTTTGATTGACCTGGAAGAATAGGATAAGGGATATGATTGTGTTCAAAGGATACAAAATGTTTTTGTTTTTTAACTCATAATGTAATGTAAAACTTATGTATGTATCTAGTACTTCCAAGGATACTAAATTTATCCGACTTTCATGACTTGATCTCTTATGATCACACCAATGTTATGTAATAATGCACTGAATCTGGGTAACTATGTTAGTATAATTACATTAGATCTATATTGGATTTTTCATCCAGTATCATGTCCTGATTTTCCTCGGTTTAGGAGAAATATAATTAACAGAAAAAGAAAAAGAAACTAGTACATATGATCCTAAACCCAAAAATGTTTTTCCATCGTTCTGAATATTACAAAATAGTTAAAATTGAATCAAGCACTCATTGATTTGGTTCCAACTTAACTGACGATGAAAGAAACAGTGTCTGAATCTGTAGTTGGGAAGAAATCCTATCTTTAGGCCTCAAAGGGGCTTCTTCTACATAAAAGAGAGAAGTGGTGAGCTTCTGTTTCAAAAATAGGGGCTCATGACTCTATTTAAAAAAATGTAATCTTGAAATTACATTATGTGTAATTTCATTACACAACACGTAATGCTCATTCTTCCCTACCTGTGGAAAAACTATTACACATTGTGAAACATCCTGGCCAGACCACTACACTTCGTGTAATTGGATTTCAAGACATGTATCCCAATTACACATCGTATAATTGACCAATATCAAGTAAACAACCTTCTCGTATGTTCAATCCTAAAAACAAACCAACCGAACCATGGCCCAACTTTGGGACTAAGCCCAAAAAATAAAGTAAACAAGCATTTAACCCAAAAATTAAAAATCTTCGCTTAAGAAACCCTCAGGATCATACATTATGTCCCAAGATCACTCAATAAATACACTCAATAATAAAATATGAAGTACTTGGTCTAGAAATATTTTTAGTAATGTAATATTTCATTTTATAAAATCACTCATCGAATGGCTAAAAATAAAAATAAAAATTCACATGAATTTCTGAAATTCAATGCATGAAATAAATGTTATTAAAATTTAGTTTACAAAAAAATTTAATTCCTTCAAAGAATGAGTCCTCATTTCAATATCCATGAAACACTTTAATTTTTCAATTCTCCATTTTTCTCATTAAATTTCATTATCATTGAAAACTAAAACATGGAATCATGGTATTTCTATTAATATCAAGTCTCCTAGATAAGTTATGTACTGGATGAATTAAAGCATGGGCATGCAATTTCCTGTTGAAGCTAAAAATAGGTTGTTCGATAAAATTGTATGGAGTTTGAAAATATAAATATTAAAATAGAACTAAATTTTAAAATGAATATTTTTTCTTCATATTTCAAAATTTGGGTGGTACCTTATTCCATAACAATCATAAAAAATATAATTATTCAAATATAAAACATGATCATATCATTTAAGATAAATAATACAAGAGAATTTCAAGCTGAATGCTGAAATAATCCTAAGAATAAAATTTTAATTCTAGAAATAAAGTAAATATTAGTCTTGGTATGACACCCCATGTGGGTCCTGAATTTTACGTCCCCAAGACCGAAGTACCAGTAGTAATCCAAAATCTAATGGTGGTTGTGGATTATTGGATTTGAACCACCACATGTCACCATTTCCAGCTTCTGTTTCTTTATTCTAGTTGAGGAATTACCCATTTATATGGCATACATGATCTTCCAAATTCACAATTGGGTATAGCTTGCATGTATGAGGTAGGATGAAGTATGGATCATCATATTCCATGGTTTATACTTGTGAAACCTCTTCCATATTTTCTAGATCTGTCTGAAAATGATCTTCAGGTATTCAATTTTCAAAAGTATGGTTGTAATGTATTTCTATTTTAAGAGAATTTTAACATGAATATTGTAAATAATAATCCCCCCTTCCAATGTGAGAATCCTCTATCATTGTTTCCTCAGGTTGAGCTACTTGAACTTCATTACGGGCCTACCCAAATGTGTTTTCCTCAAAATTAGGGAGCTCTGTGTGTTCCTCAATAGATGAAATTCCAACTTATTCATATTACTTTAATTCAATACAAGAAATTACCAATTATAAAAATTAAAAATAATAAGTGGTGATACTAAGATCAAATTAAATAATATCAGAAAAATAATTTAAAATAATATCATCTCCCTGAGTTTTTTCTAGTTCAATCACTACCTCTGAGGCATGGCCCTCTTGAAGTTGGATTATAAGGCCCCATCCTTAAACCTTACTTAATCTTAATCTTGAGTTATTACAAGATTACACATTGAGGATCTTTTCAGGTTTAAAGTTTTAGAGAATTAGATCATAAAACTTTCATTACATTCCACATTTAAACAAAGTGGTTACATAAAAGATAGTATTCATTTTTCCCATCAACGGAAACATATTTAAAATAAAACATGGATTCTTTCTTGACACTTCCTTGACACTATCATCATATCATGTACCCTTCCCTTGACCTATGAAAAACATTTCAAAAACTTGGGATGAGCATAAAAAGCTCAGTAAGGGATATAAAAATATGGAAAGGAAACATGAGTACATGTATACATATGAATGAAATCATACTTTACCCATAAAACATAATCACTTTAACATACCACATAAAATCATGAATAAATCATAGAAATCATAAGACACAAAGGTAACATGAGGCATTCATAACATTCTTACGTAGGGAGTAACCCTCTTGGTTACGTTTGGAATACCCATCACAGTATATTCCCTAAATATCTTTAGAGAAACCTTAACGTTTAACCCCTTCACATTACCTAATGTATTGGAGAGCTATATAGGGCTCACCCACCCTTAGTTTATCACAGAACCACCTGTCTTCATAATAATGCCCAAGAACCATAACATAATCGTATCACATAAAACATGCATAAAGGAAACATAACATTTCCACTTTTCAATCACAAGATATCAATACAACACATTGATATAAAAACATTATGAAAACCATTTTCAATAAAAAAATAAAAGAAAAGGAAAACATGGTATTTATTTTTCTTTTAAAAAAAGGTATGGCTTGTAGAGGAAGCTGAAACTCAAATAATGGTCATGGCGGCGGAGAAGTCGTTGTCGCCGCATACGTACAACAAAAACATTCCCTTTTTTCGTTTAGTAAAACGCTTTGTATAAAAAAGATTCCTTTCAGATAAAGGTAAAATTCAAAGGGTTGTATACACCGTAAAAAATAAGGTTGTGTATAAAACAAAATATGCCTCAATGAAAGGATATTGAGACGAAGTCCCATACAAAGACGGTATCCTTGGATTAAGGATAAAACATTTACAAAATTATGTGTGACAAACTAAAACACAAAATATAAGTGGATATTAAGTGTAAAACAATCATAGGTTATTCACACATATTCATAGAACGACATATTCAAGGAGTACAAGCTTATCCCAAATAATCAAAATTGGGTTAAGAAGTTCCCTTGCAAAAATTTGACAGCCTAACGGCGTCACTACAAAATTCAGAAAATGAGTTGATGAGAGATAAAAAGGGTATCTCATCACTTGGACATAAAATTTAAATCACTAAGGATATAGAATAACATATCCCAACATAATTTTATGTGAATTAAAAGACATAAAAAAATAAGTCTTTTAAAAAGAGGAGGGTGAAAGGTTCCCTTACCGACATGGGTATCTTTTGAAACATACACCCCGTGAAAGAAGGACAATACAAAATTGATGTATATACTCATAAATGAATGTATATTACACAATGAGTAAAATAATGGGCATTACATACACCACTCAAAGGAAATTTTGGAAAATGTAGCATAAATCTCACGGGAATAAAAGTGAGATGAAAAATCCATTACGAAAACTCGACAGCCTAACGGCGCCACATAAAACTTACAAAAATGGATTGATGAGATAAAATAGGGTCTCTCATCATATTACAATAAAATTTATAGAAATAATGATATAAAATAACATCCCCCATCATAACAAAGATGAGATTAAAAGAAGTGACATAAAGTAGAGTACTTAAAAAGAAAGAGAGAGGTTAGATCTCTTACGAAAATTCGGCAGCCTAACGGCGCCACTCAAAACATAAAAAATGGATTGAAGAGAGAGAATAGGGTCTCTCATCATATGAACATAAAAATTACAGTAAGATTAATATAAAATAACATCCCAATCACAAGAAATATGATCTTAAAAGTAATTACATAAAAGAGTGTACTTAAAAAGAAAGAGAGGAGTAGGATCCCTTACCTCGGGTCCGACTTGACTCGATAGTTCTTTAACGTCCTGAATAATAAACTTGGGTTAATTTATACTTGATTAAGAACATTTTTCAAGTTCATTATTCCTTTTATATCACTTATTTCCATGTTACAAACATTATGTAATCATTTAAGTTAATAATGTTTATTTTGTCGATATTTGGTTCTTAAGTCGAAAGTGGACTTCTTACAATTACATGTTGTTCGTGTGGTCAAAGGTTCATTATATCCATAATGATATTAATGGTTTTGATATAATATATATCATATATATCAAGATTAAACATGTATTTATAATATTACATAATCATTTAGAGGTAAGAAATTAAATGCACCGTTCATGGAGACAGTAAGCCGTACGTACGCATGAACGCTACTTTCATTTCTATGTCATATTAATGGAGTTAAAACTAAATGAGAGGTATGTATATTTTAATTAAAGAATTATATTCATCATTTATATGTAGCATACATCATATATAATAACTTTAAATACATCCTTTATACATCCCACATATGGCATTAACGAATCAAATCACTTTGAGGGGGCGGTAGTCCGCACTTCCTAAAATGAAATTATCGTGTTTACCCACAATGGAAACCATAAAGGTATGCCACAAAAGAAAAATACAGAAGCTTAAGTAAAACATAAAAATATTATATATCATATATAAATATAGTGACATCTTAATTTCCATATTTTAAGTTGTTATATGAGTGTTGAACAATCATCCTTTCGTGAGGCAGAAATTCGACATCCACAGAAACAGTATATTCTTTAACCATTTGATGTAGGTGAGTGTAAGTGTATCTCTAATTCTTCTTATAACAACATCATAGTATATTTAAGATACTATAGTTGTTAAAAAAGAAATTCATAAAAATAGTTTAGGGGGTTGGAGAAACAAAATGAAATAAAAGAATACAAGTGAAGACATTACCTTAAAATCAGGTAACTCTTTTTGATTTGAGCTCAAAGGCTTCCTTGGGAAGACTTATGACCAAAGTGAGGCTTCTAGGAGTAATATAGGGATTCGGAGAGACAAAATGGGCAGATATTGGCCGAACCAAAGGCTTGAGAGGTGTGGGTAAGGTTATAGTGGTGGGGGCCTTTTATAAGAGGAGTGGAGGGGCACTCTTGGAAAGTAAAGAAAGGTTACTTTATTTTAAAATTAGTTTCGGATTTAAAAGGTCCCACATTGATATAATTCTAGGATAAGGTGATAAGGGTTCTAAATATACCCATTAAATAGGTTTTTGACAAGTGTAGGTCTTAGTTTTTACATTATATTTTTATTTTATTTAAATCGTTAAATAATGAGGTAATCACTGCATCATCATGATGTCATAAATAATTTAATTTATTTAATGTCTAAAAATTATTAAAAAAAATACTATGATGGAGGAAATCGTTTTATATTTACAATGATTATTTATAGTCAAAAATTTGGCTTGTATAACCCCACTTAAAATTTGTTTTAGTAAAACAACTCATGTTTGTGACATTTTAATTTTAACATTAAATAAAAAGGTATTAAAGTCATTTTCAAACCAATGTGGCTCCATGGGGTCCCCAAGTTGACCCATGGATTGTCTTGGTCGGCCATGACACATACAATGAGGGTAGAACATGTGTCTAGGTCATTTCATATTATTAAAACATTATTTTTACCTTAAATTACACTAATTACCTCTAATCGCGATTAAAAACTTAAAAGTTACTATTCACCAAAAAATTATTTTAATTTAATTGAACCAAATTTTAATTCTTAATGAAAACCATTTATGTAGGATTTTTGAAATTAAAAACCCAGAGGTGGTAAAATTTTATTTAAATGGAATATCAGTTTTTATAAGTACCACTTAGTTGTTTCACTATTCATCAAAAATTGAAGTTCTTCAGAAAAATACCAAAACATCACCCTAAGTTATATTTGATATTCCAAATTCAAAAATGAAGTATATTTTACAAAATTAAAAACATATAATTTTCATTAATTAATTTAATAATTAATTCCCGCTGTTAGAGAAAATAGCGTGTTTTTATGAAATAATAAGTATCAAAAGATTGACACTAGTTTAAGTCCGATTTCAAGATGAAATTAATTCCAACGACCACTATTGGATTAAATGGTAAAAACATATTCTAATTTAACTTTAAAAAAAATTCAAAATATAATATATTCATATAAATAAATTAGATTAAAACGTGGTTTTGAATTAAAATACAACATTTTTAACTATTCATTAAAAAATGAACTTTATCGGAAAAATAACAAAAATTTACACAAAGTAAATTTTGATACCCCGATTCTAAAGAAGAATTTTATTTTGTCAAATATGACACATAAAATTGTTAAAAATTGGATTTAAAATAGGTTCTCCATCAAAAGGCGGTTAATCGACCTTTTAAAGAATATTAGAATGTTTATGCTTAAAAATTAGATTCATTCGCATTTTTAATCCTCTAACATTTATTGTAAAAAGTAAAAATATTTTTCCAGCATACATAATAGTTTTTTAGTTAGTTCTGTTCTTTCCCTCCATTACAATGGCTAGGCGTTAACTACCATTTAAAATAATATTATTTTATTATTAGAGTGCAACATAAGATTTCAAAGGAACTCGTTGTCGCGTATTGGGTACGCCATCGAGCTTAGAGTTCCCTTTAAAGTAATATTAATATTTTTTCCACAAATAGGGATAAATATAAAAATGTAATATTCTTTATTTACCTGGGGTGTTACATCCTTCCCCCCTTTTGGGAATTGCGTCCTCGAAATTTTCAAAATTGGGCTTGGAAACTCCATTGAAAGTCCCACATCGGAAAAAGAGTCGGTAAAACAATCACTTTAAAATAAAGAAAGAGAAGTACAGAGGTCACCCAAGTTAACCCATACTAGGATTCCATGTAGGAAAACATGTACATGGAGGAGAAAACATAGGGTCATGTTCAGATGGAGAGTGATATTAAACATGTCTAGGAGAAAGTTAACCATAAGAAAATCACAAACATGTGATGGGTTAAACGATATTTGATTCCCCAGTAGGAAAAGTTAACAGACAACATTTTTGGTTTTAAGTTAGTCTTCATTGAGGAATTTATTTTTTGAGCTTAACTAAATCATAATGAAACATACTTACTTGTCACGTAGACTTTAAACTTTTACTAGATTCCTGAATCAAACTCATAGTTTCTCCAAAAGGTGAGTATTTAGGAGGACTTGTTCGCATTAAGAGTACTATAATCAACTTCTTGAGAATCACCTAATCCACAAAAGAGAAATATATATTTCCCATGTCTTTAGACAAAATCCAGAACCAAAATTGTTAGTATGAGATCATATAATCTACAAAAGTATAATCCTTTATAAAAAGAAAATCTATTCTTAATCTCGAAAATTTGTCCAAAAAAACCCAAAGTTCAATGAAGACCATTCGATAAACAATTTTCCATAAAATTATTCAAAGTAAACCAAATTAAGATTGAAACCCAAATATTTTAAGGTATTAATCACAAAGTCTTCCAAGGTAAAAATTAACTTTTATCTCCAAATAACATCAGTTTCTCTTAAAATATCATATTGAAAAGTAATTAACCTAATCACATATCCTCGATGATAGGTTAATCATTTCCATAGATAACCCAAAATAAACTTACTCTTGATTCCTAAAATCATCTAACTAAAAAGAATTAGTCAAACTAACTAGGGAATTCACGTAGTCCAGTGGTAGGCGATAAATACCAATCACACTTTGGTTGTGGGTTCGATTCCCGCATCTTTGTCCGACGTGACGGGTTGTCACACGGTCTGTGTGTTGTCCTTTTTCCAAACTATATAATTCTTAAAAAATTCACCAAAACGAGATAAAATCTTCAAAAATGATCATAACATATTTTAACCTCAAGTTTATCTCATGCCATTCATTTTCCATCATAACATATAATAACCCATAATTACCTCAAAAGTAAGGATCATATAAACTCTAATGGTTACCTTTATAATTATTACCTGAAATTCCACATCGATTGGTCATCTCGTACATGATGCATTACAGATCATACCAAGGTTCAAGTGGTTGATCATGACTCCTTGATAGTTGGTTTAGAACAACCACAAGTTTCCTCATTGAATCCCCCATTTTATCTAGTATCTTAATCAGAGAACCACCATAGTTTCCTTCAAACCTGTTGTCTCTTTGGTGCCTGCTAGATCCATCGATTCACTAAAAACAGAAATTTCAATGTGATTATATCAACAAAACCATCATGTACTAATGAGGAAGGTAAACACTAAGATATACATACTCATTCACTTTATCTAAAACTATGACTCTTTCTGAAATCCTAACCATTATGGTAATGTCACTTGTGCTTAGAGAATACCCTAACCTCTAAATTTATCTAAACTGACTTTTGATACCAACTATAAGGCCCTAGCCTCAAACCTTACTTAATCTTCAGTTATTACAAGATTACACATTGAGGATCTTTTCAGGTTTATAGTTTTAGAAAATTAGATCATAAAACGTGCATTACATTCCACATTTAAACAAAGTGCTTACATAAAAGATAGTATTCATTTTTCCCATCAATGGAAACATATTTAAAATAAAACATTGATTCTTTCTTGAAACTTCCTTGACACTATCATCATATCATGTACCCTTCCCTTGACCTGTGAAAAACATTTCAAAAACTTGGGATGAGCATAAAAAGATCAGTAAGGGATATAAAAATATGGAAAGGAAACATGAGTACATGTATACATAAGAATGAAATCATACTTTACCCATAAAACATAAGAACTTTAACATACCTCATAAAATCATGAATAAATCATAGAAATAATAAGACACAAAGGTAACTTGAGGAATTCATAACATTCTTATGTAGGGAGTAACCCTCTTGGTTACATTTGGAATACCCATCACAGTATATTCCCTAAATCTCTTCAGATAAACCTTAACGTTTAACCCCTTCGCATTACCCAATTCATTGGAGAGATATATCGGGCTCACCCACCCTTAGTTTATCACGGAACCACCCATCTTCATAATAATTCCCAAGAACCATAACATAATCGTATCACATAAAACATGCATAAATGAAACATAACATTTCCACTTTTCAATCACAAGATATCAATACAACACATTGATATAAAAACATTATAAAAACCATTTTCAATACCAAAATAAAATAAAAGTAAAACATGGTATTTATTTTTCTTTTAAAAAAAGGTATGGCTTGTAGAGGAAGCCAAAACTCAAATAATGGTCATGGCGGCAGAGAAGTCGTTGTCGCTGCATACGTACGACAAAAACATTCCCTTTTTTCTTTCAGTAAAACGCTTTGTATAAAAAATATTCCTTTCGGATAAACATAAAAGTCAAAGGGGTTTATACACCGTATAAAAGAAGGTTGTGTATAAAACAAAATATGCCTCAATTAAAGGAGATTAAGACGAAGTCCCATACAAAAATGATATCCTTGGATTAAGGGTAAATCAATTACATAATTATTTGTGACAAACTAATACACCAAATATAAGTGGATATTAAGTGTGAACCAATCAGAGTTAATTTACACATATTCATAGAACGACATATTTAAGGAGTACAAGCTTATCCCAAAGAATCAAAATTGGGTTAAGAAGTTCCCTTCCAAAAATTTGACAGCCTAACGGTGTCACTACAAAATTCATAAAATGAGTTGATGAGAGATAAAAAGGGAATCTCCTCACTTGGACATAAAATTTAAATCACTAAGGATATATAAGAACATATCCCAACATAATGTTATGTGAATTAAAATACATAACAAAAGAAGTCTTTTAAAAAGAGGAGGGTGAAAGGTTCCCTTACTGACATGGGTATCTTTCGAAACATACACCCCGTGAAAGAAGGACAATACAACATTGATGTAAATACTCATAAATGAAAGTATATTACACAATGAGTAAAATAATGGGCAGGACATACACCACTCAAAGGAAATTGTGGCAAATGTATCATAAATCTCACGGGAATAAAAGTGAGATGAAAATCCCTTACGAAAACTCGGCTGCCTAACGGCGCCACTTAAAACTTACAAAAATGGATTGATGAGATCAAATAGGTTCTCTCATAATATTAAAATAAAATTTATACCAATAGGGATATAAAATAACATCCCTCATCATAACAAATAGGAGCTTAAAAGAATTGACATAAAGGAGAGTACTTAAAAAGAAAGAGAGAGGTTAGATCTCTTACGAAAATTCAGCATCCTAACGGCACCACTCAAAACTTCCAAAATGGATTGATGAGAGAGAATAGGGTCTATAATAATATGAACATAAAAATTAAAGTAAGAGTAATATAAAATAACATCCCAATCACAAGAAATATGAGCTTAAAAGGAATGACATAAAAGAGTGTACTTAAAAAGAAAGAGAGGAGTAGGATCCCTTACCTCGGGTCCGACTTGACTCGATCGTTCTTTAACGTCCTAAATAATAAATGTTACTTAATTTATACTTGATTAAGAACCTTTTTCAAGTTAATTATTCCTTTTATATCACTTATTGCCATGTTATAAACATTATTTAATCATTTAAGTTAATAATGTTTGTTTTGTCGATATTTGGTTCTTAAGTCGAAAGTAGACTTCTTACAATTACATGTTGTTCGTGTGGTCAAAGGTTCATTATATCCAGAATGATATTCATGATTTTGATATCATATATATCATATATATCATATATATCCTGAATATACATATATTTATAATATTACATAATCATTTATAGGTAAGAAATGAAATGCACCGTTCATGGAGACGGTAAGCCGTACGTACGCATGAACGCTACTTTCATTTCTATGTCATATTAACGGAATTAAAACTAAATGAGAGGTATGTATATTTTAATTCCAGAATTATATTCATCATTTATATGTAACATAAATCATATATAATAACTTTAAATACATCCTTTATACATCTCACATATGGCATTAACGAATCAAATCACTTTGAGGGGGCGGTAGTCCGCACTTCCTAAAATAAAATTATCGTGTTTACCCACAATTGAAGCCATAAAGGTATGCCACAAAAGAAAAATACAGAAGATTAAGTAATACATAAACATATTATATATCATATATAAATATATTCACATCTTAATGACCATGTTTTAAGGTGTTATATGAGTGTTGAACAATCATCGTTTCGTGAGGCAGAAATTCGCCATCCACAGAAACAGTATGTTCTTTAACCATTTTATGTAGGTGTGTGTAAGTGAAGCTCTAATGATTCTTATAAAAAAATCCTATTATATTGAAGATACTGGAGTTGTTACAAAATAAATTAATAAAAAGAGCTTAGGGGTTGCATAAGAAAAATGAAACAAAAGCACACAAGTGAAGACATTGCCTTAAAATCGGGTAACTCTTTTTTATTTGAGCTCAAAGGCTTCCTTGGGAAGACTTATGCCCAAAGTGAGGCTTCTAGGAGTAATATAGGGATTTCGAGAGACAAAAGGGGCATATCTTGGCCGAACCAAAGGCTTGAGAGGTGTGGGTAAGGTGATAGTGGTGGGGGCCTTTTATAAGAGGAGAGGAGGGGCACTCTTGGAAAGTAAAGAAAGGTTACTTTATTTTAAAATTAGTTTCGGATTTAAAAGGTCCCATATTGATATAATTCTAGGATAAGGTGATAAGGGTTCTAAATATACCCATACAATAGGTTTTTTACAAGTTTAGGTCTTATTTTTTACAATATCGTTTTATTTTATTTAAATCGTTAAATAATGAGGTAATCGTTGCATCATCATGATATCATAAATAATTTATTTTATTTAATGTCTAAAAATTATAAAAAAAAATACTATGATGTAGGAAATATTTTTATATTTCCAATGAATATTTATAGTCAAACGTCTTACTTGTATAACCCCACTTAAAATTTGTTTTAGTAAAACAACTCATGTTTATGACATTTTAATTTTAACATTAAATAAAAAGGTACTAATGTCATTTTCCAACCAAAGTGGCTCCATGGGGTCCCCAAGTTGACCCATGGATTTTCTTGGTCGGCCATGACACATCCAATGAGGGTATAACATGTTTCTAGGTCATTTCATATTATTAAAACATTATTTTTACCTTAAATTACACTAATTACCTCTAATTGCGATTAAAAACTTAAAAGTTACTATTCACCAAAAAATTATTTTAATTCCATTTAACCACATTTTACTTTTTAATGACAACCATTTATGTCGGATTTTTTAAATTCAAAACACAGAGGTGGTAAAATTTCATTTAAATGGAAAATCAGTTTTTATAAGTACCACTTAGTGGTTTCACTATTCATCAAAAAATTGAAGTTCTTCAGAAAAATACCAAAAATTCACCCTAAGCTTTATTTGACATTCCGAATTCAAAAATGAAGTCTATTTTAAAAAATTAAAAACATATATGTTTCATTAATTAATTTAATAATTAATTCCCGCTATCAGAGAAAATAGCGTGTTTTTATGAAACAATAAGTATCAAAAGATTGACACTAGTTTAATTCTGATTTCAAGATGAAATTAATTCCAATGACCACTATTGGATTAAATGGTAAAAATATATTCTAATTTCACTTTAAAACCAATTCAGAAGATAATATAATCATATAAATAAATTTGATTAAAAATTGGTTTTGAATTAATCTACAACATTTTTCACTATTCATTAAAAATGAACTTTATCGGAAAAATACCAAAAATTTACACACAGTAAATTTTTATGTCCTGATTCTAAAGAATAATTTTATTTTGTCAAATATAACACATAAAATTGTTAAAAAGTGGATTTAAAAGAGGTTCACCATCAAAAGGCAGTTAATCGACCTTTTAAAGAATATTAGAATGTTTATGCTTAAAAATTGGATTCATTCACATTTTTAATCCTCTAACATTTATTGTAAAAAGTAAAAATATTTGACCATCATACATAATCATTTTTTAGTTAGTTCCGTTCATTCCCTTCATTACAATGGCTAGGCGTTAACTACAATTTAAAATAATATTATTTTATTATTAGAGTACAACGTAAGATTTCAAAGGAACTCGTTGTCGCGTATTGGGTACGCCATCAAGCTTAGAGTTCCCTTTAAAGTAATATTAATATTTTTTCCACAAATAGGGATAAATATAAAAATGTAATATTCTTTATTTACCTGGGGTGTTACATGGATGGTGGTAATTAGAGGAAGGTAGTCGGGCTCCTATATCATTTATTCAAATTGCATCACTTGTGTGGCTTCCTCTTCTTCCCTAGATAGATACAAGTAGAGTTCTCTTGGATCTTCCCCTTTGTAAGGAATGGGGAGATCATGTTGTACCTCATACTCATTCCTGATATTTTCCAGTTATATTTAACTCCCCACATGTATGTTAGAAGGTAAGTCTTCTACTTCATGAATCCAATCTAGAACATCATGGTGTGCTTGGATTTGGTTCCTCAAATGGTTTGGATGTTGATAGTATCTAAGTTTGGTCTTAACTCCCTTGATGTATTTAGAAAAATTGGGAAGCTCCAGTTACACTCACCTATAGCCTTCAGTATTTGATTATCAAATTTTACTTAATCAATAATATTTTCCAAATCATGAAATAAAATTCTTGAGACATTTCTGTTTATCATATTCATGTCCAGCTTAGTGAGTTCATCAATCCTCTATATGAAATCCTTGTCAACAATTTTTAGATCTATCCTTGGATCCTACACCTATGAGTATTTGTTCTAGGAATTGAAAAATTGTTCATTTGAAAACAAAATGAATTATTATCATTTTTTAATTGAAAAATAATGAAATATATTAAAAATGTAAAAAATAGAAAAATAAATTTATGTAATGATTGACTCCCTAAAACAAACACATATTTTGGAACTCCCCTGTCGAAGGGTGTGGAAAAAGAAAATTATTTTCCCACTGAAACACAGTGGCTGATCCAGGTCATCTCACTTGAGGAGCTTCTCAGTTTTTTCACTCACTTAATATAATTAACAAAGACTACTTCTTTTAATGTTTTTCATTTAATCTATGAAAGTGATGAAATTTAAATGAAATAAACGATTAAACTAACATGAAATGAAATAATTTGATCAGTAAAAAAAGAACCTTATCATTCTGATTTAGATTATGGGTTTTATCACTATCCTTTTTTTAGTGTTTAAATATAGTTTTATAGTTTAAAAATTAAATATAACTTTTAAATTAATATTATTTGATTTATTGGTGTGAAATATTTAATTCTTTTAGTAATCTAAATTCCACCTCCTCCTAAATCAAGTTTGATGGGATAACAAAATCAAGAGTGTGAAACCTTCCAAGACCCAAATCCATTGTAAATCATTTCATCCACTAAACGGATAAACCGTATTTCATGAAGATCATATGTTTTTTAAAGTGAAGGGAAAATATTTAAACAAATATTATAAATTAATTTTATTTTAGTTTCATGGTGGAAAATTATCACAGCTATGCACTTCAATATTGCTCCCAAAAAACTAAAAAAAACTTATAAACTCATGTTCATGATGAAATGGAAAAACCAATTTCCTCCCATTATAAAAGCCTTGGGTTAGCCCCTCATTTTTAAGAGAAAGAGGTCATTGTTGATAAAATGAAGAGATGAGAATAATAAAAGAATAAAATAATATAAAAAGAAGATATATAGAAATATATAGATAGAATACATATAATGAAATAGAATAAAAAAATTAGAACTCATAAAATAAAATATTTAAAGAAGAAAGAAAGTAATAGTTTAAAAATAATTAAATAATTTGAAGAAGAAAAAAGGTTGATGAAATTAGGTGGAAGAAGAAACATTTAAATGTAAAATAATTCATGTGTTATATTCAAAGAAAATAAAATTACATAAGTAAACTAAATGAAATATGAAATGAAAATTAAATAATATAAATAAATAAAATAGAAAACAAAAATGAAAGTATCGAGTGTCACCATTGTCTCTCCCTCGACAGTTGAACTCCTTTAGCAGTTGGGGTTGGCTTCTTTTTATATGAACTTGTGAGAGGGATCTATCTTGGACGAATCAATTCCAATATACATTTAATATCTTGAAAAATATTAGAATATCTTTTATTTATTCACCATTGAGAGATATATGGGGAATAGTTGGGAAAGATTCAAGATTTCTGGGTGTTTTAACACCTCTCATGGATTATGATTTGGTATATCCCGATCATTCATGGTAGTAGGGTAGGTAATGTGTTAGTGGTGTTGTAGGGGATTTCATGGAAGCTTAGAGATGTGGCTGTGGAAAATTCGAACAATAGTTTTGTGGTCCAATCCTTCTCAACCCCTACATCATTCAATGTTGTTAGAGGGGGATGTAAATGCATTCATGGGTTTCAGGTGATACATCATAGGAGATATATATTGATCAAAAGTGGTGGAAGTGAAGGATGGAATGACCTCATGCTTTGGGGTGGTTGTTTATGGAATCTTTGGAAAATTATAGAAGAAAAATGAATGAATATACAGGACTAGTGGCAGAGCGTAGCTTCAAGTTTTATCCCAGGGTGATATAACGTGAGCTGAGGCTAAACGACAACATTTTGGTAAGTGAGGAACAGTAATTGTGGTATTTATCCCCACTTTTAAATCAGAGTGAAAGTTCATGATGGATTATTATTCAAGAACCATATTCCCATTGAAAATGAAGTTGTTCTAGGTATGGAGGACCCCCGCCCGCCACCCTGCACCACCCCATGTTGGTGTTACTATCCTCTCATAACCATTTTGGGTTGACCACTGCACACCTATGCACTCGGACTTCAACCCATCTATGCATGTGGATTTCATCCCCATGGGCCCTATGTACGGTCTTGACTCCTCGTGTTCTATAGCATGATACTCAGGATGTATCCCCCTTGTGTCTTCATGGTCGGGATACACCTTATGGGTCTCATATGATGTGTATAGAGCCTGATTGAAGGATTGCCCAATATGGCCAATTTCTGTACTCTTATGAAAATTTATAAACAAGTTTAGAAAATTTTCAACCATAACAACAAAATTCTAATAAACAAAATCAACACTCCAGCTCAAAAATCATATTTCAATTAATCAAATTTAGTTCCATATTTACAAGCATCCACTTTTTAATAAAATATTCATTTATATGAGAATTACCATTGAAAATCACAAAAAGACAATTCAAAAATCATTAAAAATATGCACCAAATTTGACTATGTCAATCCACCCTAGTTTAAACCCCCCATATTGTGTCAATATACTATGAATTATTTACCATCGATGCATTATTTAGAATAAATAAGTGATTCATCATGATCATGCATCTAAAAAATAATTATTAATATATTATATTTGATATAATGTACTCGATAACTTGAGAAGAATCTTAAATAAAATTGACTCAGTGACCACCTGAAAGAATATTATTCTAAATATCAAAAAGGTATCCAATGATAAATCTAGGTTTTTATAAAAACAGAGTATTTCATGAAGAAACTCTCCTATGAACTAACTATAATATTCAAGTAGTAATTTTCTTATGAATTACTGGTAATCGATAAATGTATGAAATTATTTTTATTTTATAAAATTTATTTATTTTTGTTATATATTCAATTCCCATTATAATAAAACACCTTTAAATTGAGTTATAACACTAGTAGAATACTAACCTATACCAACGGTTTGGAACCGTTGGTATAGGCCTCCAAACCGTTGGTATAGCCTATACCAACGGTTTGGAGAACCGTTGCGAAGTAAGCCGTTGGGATAGGTCTATACCAATGGTTTTCCCAAAACCGTTGGTATAGACCTATCCCAACGGTTTACAAAACCGTTGGTATAAGTAATATGAAAATCTATTCCAACGGATATAAAACCGTTGGTAATTGTATTTCAAAAAAAAACATGTGCTGGGATTTGATCCCACGACCCCTTGTTTATAATCGAACGACTTAACCACTAAGCTAACATCACTTTTGTAAACATAATTTCATAAATATATATATGTATTATCATAATTATTTAAAATTTAGATTTATATAATGTTCTCGGGTAGCAGACCTGGATGAAATGAAAGAATCTATCCCAACGGTTTTGAGAACCGTTGGGATAGGTGGGAATTTCCAGGGGTGAATGTTGGATTTGGGGCTGAGTTTTCCCAACGGTTCTCTCAAACCGTTGGGAAAGGGGGGGTCTTTCCCAACGGTTTGGGAGAACCGTTGGGAAAGGGGCCTCAAAACACCCCTTTCCCAACGGTTCTCCCAAACCGTTGGGAAAGGGGCCTCCAAACACCCCTTTCCCAACGGTTCTCCCAAACCGTTGGGAAAGACCCCCCCTTTCCCAACGGGTTGGAAGAACCGTTGGGAAAGGGTGTATATAAGTGTTGGGAAAGATCCGATTTCCAGTAGTGTAACTTGTTTATAATACTCTAAATGTTTTTTTAACAAATATTTTTTGTATAAATTTTAAAAATATCACCCTTTTTATAAATTGAATTCTCAAGTTATAATTTTCAAATACAATGATATGAACACAAGTAGAAAACTAACCCATAATCTCGATAAATTGACTACAAAATTTCTATAGAACAAACCCTGAAATAATACGACACCTAAATGATTCATGAGTTCTTAGTAATGATTGATAGTAATGTTATTGATTATTTGACCAAAAATCAAGTCCCATCACACATATAAAATGTTATATTTATATTTAATCAATAAAAGAAGAGTACATTAGATAAAAAACTCCATGATTGAGAAATGTGATTGAAAATAGGGAGGTCAGAATACTATCCTTTTTTGATGTGATTCATATTTTTGGGTGTTGTTGGGTTTTCATCCTTCTTACCTATTTCTCAATATAACTCAATATATAGGAAATAAGAAGGTAATCGAAGATTAAGGGGATTTATTATAAAGTAAATAAAAAAACTCCGTAAGGTAATCAAGGATCAAAGGGATTTAATATAAAGTAAAAAAAATAATTAAAAATAAAATAATACTCCTTAAAACAAGTAATGATTTTCATAATGTCCTTGATTTTAAATCCTGTACTAGAAATTTTTTATTTAATTATTGATAGAAACTGAGAGAACACAACCTATTCTGTTTTCCTTTTATATAATCCATGGTCCACTTTCCATTAACTATAAATTGCCTCTATTATTCTACTCATTACTCAACAACTCCAACTATTTAATATTTTATGATTTTAAAAGTCCCAGATTACATAAACTTTTTCATATAATAAGATAAATTAATTCAAGTTTTAAGAGTTAAACTTTTTTCCTACCTTAAATTTATTCTTATAAATCTTATTCCCATTAAAATACAAAGATAATTAATTTAAAATTTCTTCATTATCATATGAATGATATCTGATATCATCTAATTGATTTTTTTACAAAATCATTTTTTTCTTGACAATATTTTGATTATAATTTGAAGCAATGACTGGACATAATAATCTATGATTTATTTCACAAGGTATGTGATGTAATAACATTGACTCTAAAAAATGATATTTGGTATTTATATTACATTATCATTAAATAATTAACGATTTATCATAGGATCCAAAAAATTAGTAGTCTTTTAATGAAAGATAAATACATACATTATATTTGAAAATATAAGATGCAATATGAACACATTGAAAGAACATTAAAATCACTTCCATTATATCCCTAATAATTACACATATTTCTCTGATACATTTCTCAAGGAAAGGAAAAGAATAAGGGTGAGACCATATGCTTAGTAAGTAGTAGCATACAATTAAATCTATTATAACATAAACTTGGATCAATTGATATTGTTTGAATGATTAAAAAACAAGAATCCATAATCAATATAAATTTAGAGCATAATAAATCCGTGGATAAAAATGAAATGAAATATATCACATGGATAATAATAACTGGTACCTTAGTGATTAAAAATATAATCATAGATAGATAATTCTATAAAATAATCCAATCCATCATGATATTAGACATTATATTATTTCTATCAAGGAAACATCTTAATCTGGGTAGGACTACACCACAATAGACAAATAAGTTTTTCCCATGATACCTATAAATGAATCTAGGTGATAAATAATATGGGACCCCACACAACATTTTTTTCTGTCTAATGCATTCATCATATGAGAAAATTTATAAAAAATCATAATGAACTTTTGTAATAATCATCTATATTAGAATTAAAATATACAGAATGATAATTCATTTCCCCATGTCAATAAAAGGGATAACCTGATCATAATCCATTTAGTGGAAGAAGGAGGATGGATAAAAAACTACATAATAAACTTTCTAATAATCATATGTATTTTAATAACAAAATATATAATTCTAATATTTTCCCCATATCAATAAAAGGGATAACATTATCATATCCCATCTTGGGAAAGAAGGTGGATGGTTAAATAATATATAGTTAACATTCCTAAAATTATCCATATTATAATAACATCATACTAAATGATGATACTTTTCCCTAAGTCAATATAGGGATCACATTATCATAACCCATATAGAGAAGGAATTTGGATGGTTAAATAATATATAAAAAACTTCTTGATAATCACTTATATTAAAATCAAAACATATAGAACCCTGATACTTTTACCCATTTCAATAAAAGGGATAACATGATCAAAACCCATCTAGAGAAATAATGTGGATAGTTAATCAATATGCAGTAAAATTTTCAACAAAACAAAATATTATAATATCAATATAAAAATACTAATACTTTTACCCATGTCAATAAAAGGGATAACATGGTCATAACCCATCAGAAGAAATATAGTGGATGGTTAAACAATACATAATCAATATATATATTATAATCTATTATAAATGTAAAAGGTGGTAACCATATCAAATAATAAAAGATAAGGTGAAGGTGAATGGTAAATTTAAAGTGGTGGGTTATCAATAGAATATAGTAATTGAGTTTAATAATTTTCACTTGTAGCATACTATAACAATGATTGGAAAAATCCTTCATCATGATTTATAAACATTGTGTGAATATTCCAAATCATATCCCCTTGGAGTGTTTAACCAGATGTTAATTATTATGAACACTCATCATACATCAGGATGATGGTTGAGTCAATACTTCTACCAACCCTTTTTTGGGAGATTTCCCCAAGGTGCTTTTATTCTTCAACCATGGTGAATTGAAAGTACCTCGATATATATTTCATTTCTAGAAAAACATAAACTCTTTATTTTTCCAGAAAATAGAATTTAGGCATTATGAAGGCTTAAAAAAAGGTTTTAGTAAGAGGAAATATAATTTTTGGTATATCAAATGGGTGATAATTCCATATAATTACAATAATTATGACATTACAATTATATATTTTAATTGAAAATGGAATGGGTTGAAAGAGATAATTTACAATGTAAGAATAACAACACAGAAAAAATCTTATAATGAGAGGGGATAATAAATATCTCATTAAAAATATATAAAATGGAAGATAATACCCTAAAAATAAAATCAATGTAATATATGAGAATTTTATTAAAATTAGACAATTTTTATTAAAACCGAATGAGATCGATTGGAAAACCATACCTTGCTTAGTAGATTCATAATTCTTGGGAGGAATATTTATAACCTTAGGAAGGATTTATATAGGGATAGGTAAGGGAACATAATGATACATTCATTTGGGGTTGAGTGGTATGAGATAATTGTTGGGAGTGATGTGAAAAAAGTGGGTCTTTTTCATGTAAAATAATGTTAGGTAAGGGGTAAGGATAAAATCACATGGGTGTTAGGTGGGTTAGGTGAGTTAGAAGATCTAGGTGGAGAAATGGTAGTTGAAAAAAGTTGGTATTATTATCAAACTTAAAAAGTATTTTTATAAGTTTTATGTGGCCATTTAATTATTAAATTTCTATATTCTTCGTGTACCCATTTTTTTCCTTATTAATTATTATGAAAAATGTACAGTAGTAATTATTTTATTACTAAAAATATAAGATAACCCTATTGCCAAATTTTGATATTATGAATTTAAATTTGATAAAAATATACTCTAATTCAATTTATAAATGTACGAAAATAAATTTTTAAATAAAACAAAATAAATAGGAAAATTTGTTTTTATATAAAAATTCTTTTTTATACATTAAGTGTTCTTATTCTTATCTAATAATAATTATTAATTTAATGAGTGTTTATATATATTTTTATATGTTAAAAATCATATTAGATTCATAATTTAATGGAAATTAATTTATTTTATTTAGATAAAATGAATATAACTCTTATAAATTTATTTCTTCAAAAACAACCATTTTACTTCTACCATGGTAATAAATCATTAATCTATATGATATATTTTCAATTCATAATGCTAGTATTAGGAATGTTAAAAAAAATTTACATAATTATTATAAATATAAATTCAATTTTATCAAATAAAATCAATATGTTTTTGGAAAATTAATATTGACATGAGCATGCATAAAAAACATTTTTAGAAAAAGTTTAGTTTTAATAATAAAAAATATTTTTATGAAAAAAATACAATTTATTTATATTTTTTTCTTAAATAAATTTTTATATTCTAAATAAATAAATTTAATGAGGATTCTATACCAATCCAAACTGAATTTTAGAAAAATAATATTTAATTAAATGAAAATAAAAATAATAATTGTAAAATATTACTTAACATCATAAAATGTTTAAAACAATTAGAAATTATTAATAGTATTTATAAAAGATGTATTTTTACTCATTAAAAACAAATTTTACAATTATAAATTTCCTATAAACATATATATGATTATTATATAATCATAAATATTAAAAAAATCGGTAAAACAAAGTATTATTCACTATTCACCTATTAATAAACTATTTTGAAGAAATACAAAAATAAAATTTTATGATAATATTTTTATGAATATTTTAAAAATAAATATTATTATTATAAAATCAAATTCATTAATTAAGAAATGAATCGTTTAGACATACTCATGAACAAAAGATCTTTTAAGTGTGCATGATGTGATAAAATAAGAAATGGTGTTTATTTTCTATAGTAGAGTCTTGAGTATTACATGTGGAATGAAATTACATAAAAAACAATGGATATATCTCCATGTTTGTATCAAAATTGGTACTATAGTCTCTAATTTCTTCATCTAATTTTTTACCCCACTGCACAATTTAATTTATCATCTTTTCCCAAACAAGTATCTTTTTATAGGAGATCTCAGTTTTCTCACTTTGCTAGGGGTGGTATGATTTCAAATTAATATGAAGAAATAAGATTTAACCATTAATGGTTTGATCATTATATTTTTATAAAACACCCCATTGTCTATGATAAGGACTCTTGGCCCTGAAATATCTAAAGTATGTTCTCTAGATGAACTTCACTATAATGGAGGTTATTTTTTCATTTCAGTATCTACAGATACTAAATTAAATAAAATGTATATATCCAATAAAGAATATTCATTCTCATAATATTAATAAAATGTTTTTATGATTTTTATTTTCAAAACATATGACATATCTTCTACCAAAAATCATCTTTGATGAATCTCATGATACCTACCAATATTCTCTTTATCCGGAACATTTAATAGGTAAATAAATCCTTAATTTTATAAATAAAGAGTATAATAAAGTTAAATATATATTAGAGTGCCTTATATTTTCCTCATTAACCTTTGTGGTGTCCTCCCTAAGTTGATTCATAAAAGAATTCCAAAATTCCATACAACTAATCATCAAGTATACAATTTCTCATTATTCAAAAATATAAACCTTGGAAAAGGAAAGATATATACTTATATTAATGAATGATATACAATAGAAATACATTATTTTAGATTTAATTTAAATAATTGGGTTTGAAATTTACATCCATTTAATTGAAAAAATCTATAAAACATGGTGTTTCATATTGAAATATACCCTTTAATTATTTATATAGAAATCCTTATTTTCCTTCCTAAGAACCACTTTAATTGATCCGAGTTATCCAAAATAGGTAAAATAAATATATTTTTACAAAACCCTTTTTTATTATTTTTATCCAAGGGATGTTACTATAACTTTAAAATCGAGAATATTGACCTTGACTTTGTTCCCTTATTTTTCATTAATTATATAACTCGAAGTAGTATAAGGATTTCCAAGGAATTTTTAAGTGTTATTATTTCCTTCTAACTAGTTTAATAGTTTTTATGCTGCATGTAATGACATAATATCATAATATATAACATGAAGTATCTTATCCTTATTTTATCCAAGCTCTACACCAAATAAAATGTCACTTATATCACACATAATTTTTAAAGGTATCATCCATTCACGTTTAGTGATTATGGAGGTAGTGATTTTATTTTTATTTTATAAATTAAATAAATTTAATTATTTTTTATAAGAAGTGAATGTTATATTATTACCCAGCAATGTACATAGTGGATTTGTATACATTAAGAAATCTATAGTGGACATCATGTAAAGTCCACCTTATCCTAAGAAATTTATTCTATCTATAACACAATCTAGTGGATAAACTTTCTATAAAACTCTAATTTTGGAATTTTTATACTTCCATTCCTTGTATGTAATTTTTATATCCAAGGATAATTCATTTTGAAATAAAAAAACTACAATTTTTCTTAGTTTTAGATCCAATTAGTTTCTTAAAATATCTATAGGAATTGTGAAAAAAATTCATGATAGTCTTAAAATGTTTAACCCATATTAGATATTCCATGGATGAAAATTTTTATAATCATTTATACCGTATCTAAGTATATTTACATTTATATCCTATGGAATGATATGGGTAATTTAAAAAAAACGAAGTATCATTTTTTCATTTATGAAACCTCCAAAAGACATGTGAATTTTTTTATTAATTTTTTTCAATAGATTTTATGATCTAGTCACATCTATAATACCTATCTAATAAATAGTATAATTTATCCCAAGTAAACATCTCAGGCAGTTGATAAAAAAAATAAATAGAAAATGATTATTTGTATTGGATTCATTATTCTTCCTATAATAATTTTAAAATATATTAAGATGTGAATCCTATTTTTAGAGAACCAAAATTTCATCCCACAAAAATATATTCTCCATAATTTTGGTCAGTGGTAGGAGGGTGGAATCAATATAAAGGTAGTGTACATTTATCCCATAAGTAGGATTAGTCTCATTGGATGTTTTTATCTTCTGATGATGTTATGATTGGTCTATAATATTCTAGAACTATCTAGAAGGAAATACCTTGAATCTATAATCTATAATTGATTACCGATGTATTTGGTTTAGTTCAATTATGTTAATAGAGATCAGTTGTAACATTTCATATGGATTACCCTCCATGAATATGGGAAATTAGTGTTCCCAAAATAACTGAATATTATTCATATAGAAGGAAGTAGTGTCCAACCATGAACAGTGAATCCTATGAATTGAATGGTGAATATGTGATATTTATAGTACATCCTTCTCATAAATAGTTCACCTTAAAATTATAAAGTGAATCAGAAGTATTAATGTGTTTTAATCACTATATAATGAATTCTTAGTGATGGATTTTTTTGTTTCTTGTAACCTTTCAACTTCTGATAATAAAAAAATCATAGTAGTTATTTCCATCCACATTGTACAATACATTCGAAGTATTTTAATGTCCTTTGTTCGTTTACTTTTTTTTGTACTTATATTGTGACTTATGCTTGAGATGGGGTGTGTAAAAAATCAACAATGCATGGGGTTAGGGTACAGTGAATCCCTACATTCACTGCAATTAGTATAGGGGAGGAAGAGATCCAAATGTTTATTTTTTTACTTAGTAGATGTTTCTCATGAACTTCCAGTGGTTCAATGATCATACTTTTTTTGGTTTTACCAGTAGTACAGGTGTTCAGATTTTTAGTGTGTCCACCCTCCCAATAAGTGGTATCAAATGGAATAGTTTTATCACGCCAATATTAGAACATGTATGGAATCAATTTAATGGATAATCCAAATGGATAAATTTCATATATTGGATTTTGAATTCATGAGAATGCATATTGAAGATCAACTAACTCAAATGATCATGGAAGTTCCATTGTCTATAGTGAAGAAAGTGATGATGGATAAGGATGAATGGAAGTGATTAGATTGAAAATTTCATATAATGATAAGGATGTATCTATAAATTAATGTTTCTTTATACATATAGGATAATAAGACAACATTAGATGTTATGAAGGCATTTATAGATATATATGAAAAAGTGATGACCCTTAATAAATTTTTCATCCTATTTTGGATGAGTGAATTAATGTTGTTAGATATAGGACTAGTGTGGGATCATGTTAAACGATTAAATATTACTTATGGGAAGACATAATTGGTTAATGATATTCTTTCTAATGATTTATGGAAATTTATACTGTTATCATAACTTCTGGAGTTTTGGGATGCCTTGGTTTCTATAGTTAGTAACTCCAGTGAAAAAATCAAATATAATGTTTAATGATGTTTGAAATTTGATCCATAATGATAAAATTTGATGATGGGATGTTTATGTATTGACTTTAATCATTCTTAATGCCAATTAAAGGGCATGGTTACCCCATTATAATTAATTACCTATAAGAAATAATTAAACTAAACATCCTGTGAAAGGATTTTATGTAAATCGTTTATTCTTCGTCCAACTTGATGATAGTGTGGGAGAAAATAAAATATCTAGAATAATTGAAAAACTCAAAAGTTTAACACCTAAAAACATTTAACATCTTGTTTTTTGGATTTCATTAACACAAAATAAAATACTAGATTCTATTTTCCATGTTTTAATACTCCCATGGATTCTTAGGTGACTGAATCAAGAGATTCTTATCATTCAACTAGTGATAAAATATGAATTTTGAATAATGTATCTGGGAAGTTTTGTAGATTCCATGTGGAATATATCGAATCCCTGGTAGTCATTAGAAAATTATAGGTGAATACATTATTGAATAATGGCGTATTATTAAAGATTTAAAAAGTTCGTAATGTCTCTTTCCTTGGGAGAAATATTATTTCTATTTTCTAAGTTGATGAGGAAAGCTGTGGTACTAGTTTTCTAAATGGGTTATATAAGTTTACCCAAGGATCAATGATAATTTAATGAGGAGTAAAGGATTGGGCCCTTAACAGGACCAGGACCATAAATTTAAATACATTTTCCAATGTTATATCTTCTAATGATCTATAAGTTTGGCATTGTATGTTTGGTAACCCCTTTGATAAGAATATAAATGTTCTAAAGGATAACGAAATACAAAATATCGATCACATGTAAATCAAAAAAATTTGAAACTAATTTGTTTATAAAGAATAAAAGAGTATCTATCAACTTAGATAGTCAAAATCCCATGAATGGGAAGTTGGATCCTATACAGTTAGATGTTTGGGGACCTTCCCCTATTCAATCCAATAATGGTTTCATGTAAGTTTTTACATGAATGGATAATTCTTAATATAAATTATGAATTTACTTCTTGAAACATAAATTTGTTATATTTTAGTTTTTTATATAGTGGAAAGAATCATTTTAATTGAGTGTGGCTATAATTTGATGTGAATCTAGATGGACAATGATGTGAATTCACTAGATTCAATTTATGGAACATATATTATAATTGAATAATAAGGAATGTGAATTTAGTTGTTAAAGGATATATGGACTATAAAATCACTAAAATATGAACATATTAACATCTTTTATAGTTTAACAAACACATATATATATAATAGGGAAATATCAAAACATGAATCAAAATATAAAATGTTTTTTCCTTTGTTTTAGTGAGGAGAATTTTTGGATATCGATTGTGGGATGGTAGAAGAAAATAAATCATCAGAAGTAAATATGTTTTGTTTAATTAAAATATTATGTGTATGGACTATAACTTTAATGAGTAAGAATTTTATGGGGAAAAGTTATTGGGATTTAGGTTAATCAGAGTAATAGTATCACAACAAACCAAAGAACAAAGATGTGGGTTATGAATGTAATAGAAGTTCAGGTGTAATACCATCACAAAGACTCAAAAAGTTTAAGAGAGGTTGAAGTATGAGTGGTATATCTAGAAGTATTAATTAATAATGTTTAATTTTTTTTTCGAAGAGGAGAAGCATTCAGTTGAATTTAACTAATTTAATTATTGAGATCAACCAGAGTCAAGAGACCATTTTAGTGATACAGAGCTGATATGATCGTTCTACTCCTAATGGATATAGGAGAACCTGATTGTTTTGAGGAATCAGTTTCTATTACTGACTCTAAGCAGTGGGTGTATTCCATGAATGAAGAGATATATTATTGAAATTCAACATAAAGTGAGAGATAACTAAAATCATGGAAGGTAAAAAGGTACCTGAAAATTGGTTAACCAGATTAAGGAAGATATTGACGGAAATAAATGATATAATGAATCACTATTTTTGAAAGGATTTAAATATGGGGAAGGATTATATTTATTATAAATATTCTACCTGATTTTTTAACATTCTATCATCTCAATACAACTATGTTTGATAGAATCAAAGGATATATATCAAGAAAATATTGATGTTCATGTAGATTTCATTCATGTTCTGTTTGAGTAGGAAATATACATGAAGAAACCTATATGTGTATCTAAAGTTTGAGACATTGATCTGGTATATATATTAAAGAAAATATTGTATGACTTAAACCAAGTTCCTAAACAATGGAATCATAAATTTTACCGATTTATGTTAGAGGAAGGGTTTAATAGATGTAATTTTGATCATTCTTATTACAATAAGAAATGAGATGATGGAAGCTTAATCATTTTTTTTTGAATGTAGTGGAAATGTTTCTCATCAGAATGTATGTTCAAATGATTCTATAATTGAAGAATAAATTTTCCAGAAGTTTCAAGGTAAAATATCTCAAGCACTCCATGAAGATATTGTGGATGAGGATAGAATGAGACAGGATGGATAAAAGTTTCTTTCAATCTCATAAGGATTATATCTATGATTCATTGAAAATTTTGGATTGGTTGAATTGAAACCTATCACTACATCACTTTATAGACACATTAAATTTTCCAAGATACAATCACACACAACAGAATATCATCTTCAACACATGGGCAAAGATCCTTATTCTCCATCCATCAGAAGTATAATGTATATAATGATTTTTAATTGGATGGTCATAGCATATCCAGCTAGAGTTTTAATCATATTTATATCTAACTAGAGAAAAGTAAATTTTAAAACTATTTATTTTATTATTTAGTATTTTAATGAAATATATTCTTAAGCTCTTTATATTGGGAAGGAATATCTTCTCTATGGATTTGTCCATGCTAACTTTGCTAGAGATTCAGACGGTTGGAAGAGCACAAAAAGATTCATTTTTCCCTATGGAGAAATAGAAATTAGTTTTATATTATGGATTTAGAATATAGTGACATTAAGTATAATCGAATTAGATTATGTAGCCACAATTGAAGCATGGAAGAAGTTGATTTGGTTAATGAAAATACCAAAGGAATCGGTAAGAATTCAGAAATGTTGCAATATTTTTTGTGATGGAAAAAGTGAATTTTAATTTTCTAATAATATAAAATTCGATTAAACGATAATGTAAACTTACCAAAATTACCGAATAATTAGAATCATGTTGTAGGTTAAAGTGTTTGGTCTCTATAAGATTACTATTATCCAAAATCTGGTAAAAATATTCTATAATACTTTATCTCGTAAAATTCTAAGGAAGCATTGTGCCTTAGGGGAGATTGGATGAACCAAATATGTTGGAGGAACTCTACATACTGTAGAATAATATGACGTGTATGTTTTCTAAGGAGGTTTTATAAAGTTTCTTTGAAAAAGGTCTATAAGTGGAAACCTGTTGGGATATGAAGCTTATTCTGAGAGAATCGAATATTCATCAATCAATAATAAATTCTTCATAATTTCATACAATAATAGCAGGATAAACTCATTATGAAGAAAGTAACAGTTCATATCTTTAATGGAATTTGGGTTATCATATGTTCATATATTTTTTATGAAGTAAAGGGTTGTCGAAAATTTTATAAACCTTTTTAAAGGAATCATAATTAAGGATGAATCTAAAAAGTGTTTACCAATTAAAGTCATGAGGGTATATTATGTTACTTGAGATCAATGGTAACATTCTGTATGGAGTGAACTTTATGATAATGGGAAGGAAATATGAATAGAAAAACCATATGTGTTTCCTATAATAAGAAGTGGGGAAAACCATAAAAGGTGAATATTATGCATGGAATCACGAATCGATGATACACATAATACATCCTAATCATGAATAATGCATGTTAAAATTACACATTTAATAAGAATTATTATATTATTTTAATCACATGGTAAGGAATTATAATTGATAGATTTTTTTATTTACATGTAAAAATTATACTTCTAATAATATAGGGAGTGACAGTGCTTCCTCTTATGTATATAGAATAACTCATCTAAAGTACATTAACCTCCTGTGTCCATTTAATAATTTGTTTTATTATATTTCATGAATTTACATTCATTTATATATTTGTATTGAGGTGTGTGTAATTTAGATATAGGGAATTGGGTAGTGTTCAGGGAATTTCTTCTTTTGATACACTTAGTTGAGGGGAGGTGTACCTCTAAATGTTTGGTTTTATACTATGCTGATCTTGCTAACAAACTTCTAGTGTTCCAATTATCACACCTCTATTGAATTTACTAAAATTACATGAAATAATTCTTTTGGGGTGGGTTCCCCCCATCAAACCATCCATTTACAAAGCATCCTTGTTGGGATTAGCTCATTGATCTATTTTATTATCACTTTCCCTCCTCCCTTATTTGGAAAACACATGTACAAATCAAACAATGAAACAATTTAATATCAGGTAAACAATTATAAAATCTAATAACATAATTACCTTATCATGAATATAATTTTTTTAGGTTTAGGTAGAGCCTTTTATTTTCCATTAACCATTATTGTTTGGTTAATATCCATTAAAATTTTATTCATATAGTTTAAAGAATTAATTCTATTGACATTAGTAATTACCCAATACATGGAGCACTTGTAATACTATAAGTCTTCCAAAAACATTTACTATTTGTATACACCTTGTCTCAAAGAAAAAATAAAAAGTATTATGTCCTTATTTCTAAAAAATGTATACCTCAAATGTGAAGGTAGTGCCTTTAAATCAGAAATAGTTTCATATAATGAAGTTAGAAAACATTTTTTCTTTAATTGTCTTATGTAGTCAATTAGTGGTTTAAAATTTGGTTTTCTGAAATCATATACTTATATATTTTCATTGTTTAATTCAAAATTATCAGAAATAAAGAAACATTTAATAAATTGAGACTTCATGAAATCCTAAATAGAAATCAATATATCATCCTCAATTAAATTTCCCCTCATGTATTTTTACTTAAGTGTGGTCCATACATACATGTATAGATTAAAATCTTTTATTCCATATCTCAAATTGAAAACTAGCTTCCCTTTGGCTGCACCAATAAAAATACCTTCCATTGAAAGGAATTATTTCCATAAATTTAGATTGGATACTTTATCACACTCATGTATTGTACCAAGATTTCAATAGGTAGATTCAATTTAAAAAATCTTACAATTAAACCATATATTCTTTGTATAATGTATGAATCTGACCTATATTCATGTTTAAAAGACATTGTGATAAATTTAATCATACAAAATTCCTTGTTTTGAGATATAAAATATGGTACTAGGTTATTACATGCTCCAAGGTTTAAAATATAGCATTGTTCTTTTATCATCATCAACATTAAAGTATATTATAGAAAATTCAAGGTATTTTTTCATGGGGTGAGTATTCAATAATAGTAATATATTACATCCATGTATTAATGAAATAGATTCAAAATAAAATAATTTTATATTTTCTGATAGTAAGGTTGTTGATTAATTTTAAGTGTAAGATGATTTGAGAAAGATAATCCAAGGATACTAAATTGATGTATGAATTCTTAAACACCTTTAATGATTCTAATTTTTTCTATTTCCTCCAAACTTCTATCTTGATATCTGTATAATTTATCTAACTAAATTTTATTTATATGGATTTACATTCTTCAACTATTATTTTTTAATTTCTAAATCCTTTTTCTATTTTGTCTACTCGTCTTTAATTTCACAATTAAGTATTTTTTTATATTCTCATTATCATAATGTTTTTCACTTAGTTTGGTTTTTCTATCAATTTTCCAATATATAGATCATCTTTGGGTTAAAAAATTCTTTGTTTGAGCCCCTTCTATTTAGATCCATGTGTATTGGGACTAATTTTGGTGGTAAAAAATTTGATATCCTCTTACGGTTTACTTATAAAGAACTGGGAAGCTTTCTGTTTCCCATCAAGTTAACTTTTATGTTAATTTCCAAAATATATTCTCTAGAATTAATATTCAAGAGTTGATTTATGTATTTTTATTCCTTTTTTATCAATATAAAAATCTATAATATCTAAGAACATTATTATAAATTTTACAAAATTAAATTTTGATCATAATTAACTAGATACTCGGTTATTTTGAGGATGATTCTAATATTTGAATCAAGTTGAAAAAGATTGTTTTTTTAGATACATTAACAAAATAATTTGATGGTTCTTTCAGTATAAAATATATTATTTGGGTATTTCAGAAATGATACCTTGTTATATACTTCTATATCTTATAAAAGTTTCATATTATATTGGATGAAAACTCATATATTCATTAAGGCTATACAAATCAGTGTTTCTATAGGTTCTATAATTTAACCTATCACGCCCCAACCTTTTTATCTCATAATAATTTATATATTATTTTATCTTATATTGAATTGAAATTTTTCATGAGTTTTTGGGGAGGTTTCATTTAAAAAATACTTTCTACAATGGTTCACATCATTACAGGGGCTATCAGGATTTGAACCACCCATTAATATGACCTAAGGTTTTTTCGGTATAGGTTCATCACATAGTTACACAAAGAGTGTCAATATGAGGATGGCCCAAAGTTTAACCCAGAGTTTATTGGGATTCCATTCACATTTTGAAGGGTTTCTGGATTTTATGAAGCATTTAGGGCATTACTGCCTCCTCTAGATTGTTTTTATTCAGGCCTTGAAGGGGGTTTAAGGCTGTCAAATTTTTGGTGGATGCAAATTCATTCTATGAACATGAGTATCATGTTATGAATGGGGTCTACCTAGTTTTTAATAGACAGATTTTACACTTTTATCCCTATTGTAATTTTACCCCTTTTGGGATCCTCCTCCTCCCTCATTTAACTCTCTCAATCCCCAGGCTTTGTCTATATTATCTCTCTCTTCCTATATGGTAATTTCTTGATTTCATTACTTTTATGTGGCAATTTCTTCAGTTAATATCCTATTAGTTTCTCCACATCCTCCTTTATTTATAATTTTTTTCTATTTTATAATCCTAGAAACTTCATTGAAATAATAGGATTCCTTTTATCATATTTATAATTGGTAGTTCCCATATTCTTGGTTTTTAAGGGTCCTTCTAATTTCCCTTTACATTATTAGGTCTCGTTGAGGTGTATTAGAATCACCAGTTTCAACAGATATGATATCGAAGGAAATATTCTGTATAATTTCTCCTTCAAAATAGATAATATGATTGCTTGCTATTTTTAATATATTATTGGAGTATTATGAGAACCTCTTTAGGTAAAATAATTGGTGTTAAAACATATCAAATTATTGTTTTTAAATTTAATGAAACATAAATTATTTTCCTCTTGATTTTAAATATATATTTTTTTGATAAATCATACATAGATGATTGTTTTTTAAACACTTGTTTGGATCATTATAGTTTATTCCCAAAATCTAAAGAGTGTTTTTAAAAAACCTAATATTAAAGGATGGTTCAAAGGCTGATTTGGTATTGTTTCAAATATATTTCATAATGATATTACCCTTAAATCATGTCACTTTTGTTCTATACAAAATAGGAAATGATTTTGAAATAATGTTATGGATACCCTATATAGGAAACCATATTTTTTCATTTTATCACTACTAATAAAAAGGGGATGTTTCTATGATGGTTATTTATAGGTGAGGGAGAGTTATTGAATATTTGTTACAATGAAATTATAATGTACTGTTATTGGACTCCCCTATATTTTTGTTTCATGGGAAACCACATGTGTCTAGCTATGATGTCTAAGAACACATGAAATACTTCTTTAAGATCACACTCTAACTAGTGTCCCTAAGATATATTTTATTCACATAAGTAATTTTCTCATCGATTAGTCTTGGTAGAAAAATATATGTTATTGGGTATGGGTTTTTGCTATGAGACACTACATTTATTCATATTGTTGTTTGTATATCCACATTCTAAAATATGCCCCTGATATCCCTTGTTCCTATGATGTTCTATTGTAAACAAAATTATATTTAAATTTTTACAATAGTATAAGTTCCTATAAATTCAGAATTATAACTCTTGGTTTATTATTTATCTATAGATAATGAAAACATGTTTACTTTGTTAGTTCATAATAATATGAATATACCAAATATGGGGGTGAATTGTGTCTTTATACTAATCTTTAACACATTCAAATTCTATCCTTCTTTGTACGTTATGAAGATATATAGTGTTTCTTTCTTTAATAATGTTATACATCAGAAAAATAGAGAAAATAAAAAATCAATTCTAATAGTGGTTCATGGTATAAAGATCCCACAGTCCAATCCACCAATTTTATCTCTACGATCTTAGTGATTTTCACTAAATAGTTCTTCTTGTCGTATAACCTATTTGACTATGTGGAAGCATTTGACACCATTAAAAAAGGATTTTACAGAGCCTTCTTGTTATTTTACAGGGAACTGATGTTTCTATAGCTTATAATGAGAGCCTGAAACTCCATCGTCACTTAGTAGGAGTAGTCAATACTCTATGAAATCATGATTATTTGATTTTATTGAGATAAATATTTAGATCACAGTTATAGGAAAAACTAATATATCTTCTTCTTCAAATATAATAGTCTTAAATAAATAAAAGTTTTTAAGAGATCCTTGTTTCAAATGGTCTTCAATAAATACTGCAACATAACAATAGTGGCAGCAAGAATATAACAATAATCAAATACCACAAGATTTTAATATGTATGTCTCCAAATTGTAGCTCCTCATAACAGTAGATATTATCATTTTTTTCAAAAAGGAATCTCTTTATGAATGATGTAACTCTTGTTATTTTACGATGGAAACTCTATTTTATATTAGTCAAACAAATCTAAAAATATTAAATAATAAATCTTGAGAATTATAATTTAAGACATTTAAAGAGATTTGTAACTTTCCAAAGAAATGGGAACTATTTCATCTATTTAATAAGAGCCTTTGAAATGGTGTTTAAGAATATTTAATAGGATATTAAATAATTCCATTAAGACAGTTGCATAAAACATGGAAAATATATTTATTTTAAACTTCATAGTTGACTAATTCAAATGTAGCATTAACATTAAATATATCGTTGACAACATATGGTTAACTTCGAAATATTAGGTTGTTGAATCATATGTTTGTTTCATAAATGTAGGGTTGTTTACCAAAGGTATAGTTCCTTATTCATACTTTTATAGTTGTAAAGGATATATAATCCATACATTTACTCTAAATTGATGGTTTGAAAACTTTATATTCTGCTTACAAATATAGGGTATGAACAGTGTTTCTATACTATATAAAAACATATCTAGAACACATTATTCAAAAAAATTAACCCAAAACAATGTAAATTTCACAATGAATATAATACTGAAAAAAACTAAAAGAAATTTTATAGTGAAATAAAGAATGGTATTTTTGAGTTTCAAAATCAATAAGATTCATAGAGTATTGTTGAGAAAATACATTCCCAACAATCTCCCCCTTTTATGATATCAAAACCCTTATATCAAAAACTTATATAAAAACAGTAAATGTGAACAAAAGAAAAGTTGAATTGTTAAAATAGATATAAAAAAATTATTTTTTTCATTTAATGTATTATAAACTATGGATAAATAAGGAATATTATAAAATGATTATATTGACCAAACTAAAGAGATTTATTTTAATTATTTAAATTACTATATTGATCTTATTCTCCCTTTTTAATATATCATAGTCAAAATAATGTTGCCTTTACCAAAATTTTTCCTCCATTTTTTGATCTGGAAAAAAAGTATCAAAAATGGTATATAACATATTTAAGGTTTCACATAACTTGTAGTAATATTTTTTTTCAGATAATATAAAAAAAATGTTTCATTTTCATTCAATATAGGTGAAAAGATAACAAGAAATATATAAACACAATTATAAGGAAGAAAATAATTTCATTAAAATGTTTATTATGATTATAATAAACATGTGTCTCAAAAGAAGTTAAGAAAAAAGACTGGATGAGGGGGAAGGTTCTGGTTTAGATGAGTTTACATAAGCTAATGAATCTAGAATAGCCTAATGAACACCCTTGAGCTTTACCTCCATTATTTTAAATTGTGATTAAACATATCATCCCTCCATTTCATCAGAAACATTGAGTTCTTTTCCATTTCCATATTTTTCAACTAAATTGACGTTAAAAAAGTCATGGAGAGCCTCCTCATATTTTAAAAAAAATCATCACAATCTAACTTAGCTGATAGATTTGGTTTCTAATATATGGATTTGTATATGATAACGTCTCTAAAATATCTTTCTGATTGTCCAAAAAATGTTAATTAGAAAACTATCACATTGAAGCTTATAAATTTGATCATTTATTACCGATAGAACCACAATAATAGATTCAAATATTATTATTAAATATAGAGATGTTTAATTAAAATAAGTAGAATCCCTTACCTGACATGAGATACTTATTATCGATTCAAATTGACTTGTTATTTATTTCATTAATTCACTAAAATGTCACTTTGAAATAGATTCTTCCTTTAGCTTCACCAGTAGGTCAAACATTTCACTTTGAAATACATAAAAATCTATTCTTGAAATATAATCTTCTTTTAGATGGTGTTGTTATCCTTGAACTTATTCTACTTTTCTTGTGGAACAGTTAAACTTTTCAAATCTTCCAAATATTTTCATGTAAATTCTGGATCACTTTACGAGGTTGAATTATATAATTTTATTTGGTTGTATTTTCAAACAAAATCTTCATTTTTTAGAATTAACATAATTAGAGGATTACACTTCTTGAACTAGATATGTTTGTCCTACATTAACTGTAGTTGGGGAATAATATTTATTATTCTCACCAGATGATGATGAAAATTATCCAATAACATCTTTTTTCTCACCAAATTAAGTAGATGGATTTTCAAAATATTCTACAGTAATAGAAGTAGTTTTTACACCTTACGATGTAGTTGGTCTCTCTATAGAAGTAGTTGTTGAATATATAAAAATTGGTTATTCAATTTCTACAATTATGGCTTCTTATACCAGATTATCAGGTTTTTATATGTGTTTTTTATCTGTTACAAGAACCGTGTTTCTTTCTTCTTATGAGGGTTCTATATAATAATTATGGAAATATCTTATAGAATTTGGGTAACTAAAATAAAAACTAATTCTCCTACTTATTGCATCAACTCAACAACTTCTTCACCACATAGTCATATAGACCCAGCTAACTTTTGAGTACCTTTCTCCCCCTGAGTATGAGCACCATATACATGTTTATCATAATAACCAACATGAATCAACAATATTTTTGAGTTTCTCTAAATGAAACCAAACTCTCTTAAGGTTCTAGTGGAAATAATATTACTGTGATGATAGCTAATGGACAACTGAATATCAAAAATATTATTCTTTTTATATAAAACTAGAGAAATGAGCCTTCCATATGGATAAAAAAAATTATTGCCTCTTTTTTATAGTAATGGTGAATATAAAACAATATATATCTACTAAAATTAAACTAGATGTCACAAAACATCAAAAGACTGATATACATATATAGAAAGGGAATTTTTTCTAATTCATAAATCCATAGAACTATTTTATATTGAATACATTTGACCAATTCCTTCTATCTGGATTCTATATCTTTTGCAAAAAAACATTTATATGGAGGTGACTCTAAAAATGAATGATATAATATCCTTATATTTATACTTCTCATCTCTAATAGACTACAGATTAAATGGAAAAACCCCATCATGGGGACACTGAAAAAAAATTCTATTTCTACCAAGTATAATGAAAACTCTATATTGTTTACCTTTTAGGGGATAATGGGAATTCTCAAAAAAGTCTTTTTATTCAATGTCAAAAAAATACTCTTTATTTTCACCATTGAAAAATAATTATAAACCATGACAATATAAATCTTTCATTAGTAGTAGATTCGTATAAAATAACCACATAAATATGAAAACATTCCCTAGAAGGAATTGTATGTTAGCTCCTGAGGTACGTGGGTGCTTAGATATTCTCTGTCCATATTCTTCTATCCTCTTTTTTGTTTCCATTACATAAAACATGAGGGTTTGAGGTTCAAATTTTAGAGTTTGGAAAATAAATATGGAGATCTGAATGTTGAAAGGGTTCAATACTAAGGGTATGTAAGAGAGATATTTTCTGATGGTTTTTATTGATGTTAGTTTTGTTTCTTGAGACAAAATATTAAGAGTAATAATTTTATATTTTAATTTTGAAAAGAACCATTTTTTAGAAGAGTAATAAATCCATAATTTAATAAAAAAATAGAAAATAAATAAACAATATCTAATCATATGTTATAATAAACTGATAAAACTAAATTGAATTGAAAGTTAATAAAAAATTTATTTAAAATTAAATATACCTAACAACCCCTTAATAAATTAAAAACTAGTAGTGGGAAGTGTTTTAGTGTAAATATAAAAAAAATTATATTCTATTTTAAAAATTCCAATGATTTATCATTTTTAAAACATGATTCCTTAGAAAATGAGGCCTTATATAAACATTCGTAGTTCATGAGGGACTTAGAGGATTTGTTTCTGATATGATAATTTCACTTCTGTTGATGCATAAAATAGAAATGTTATTGAAATTGATTCCAAAATCAAGTAGTGTGTTTTTCATCCACAACACTCATGAACAGAATCTACTGGAAGATATATGTTCTACCTCAACTCTTTAAAAACAAACTAAATGTTATTTATTACTTGACAATTAAATTAAGTAATTACATAAAAAGTGATAAGTTCTTGAGGAAATATTTGTTTCTAACCTATAACCACCAAAATCATCATCTAAATATGAGATTAAATTTAAATCAGAAGATTTTCGGTAAAATAAATATAAAAAAATAGTTCCTTTAAAATATCTAACTACTACCATAATAGTATTATGATGACATTCATTCTGATTTGATTAAAATTTAGCACAAATAAAGACATACAACATAATGTTCGGTCTACTAGTATTATGATTTAGCAAAATGATAATCATTCCTTTATATAAATTTCTACAAATTGGTTTTCCAGGTTCAACCAAATTTATTTTTATATTAGCACACAAAGAAGTTGTATAACTTTTAATATTTTACAGCCCAAAATTTTTCATTAAATCAATAATATATTTTTTTTTATTTAATTAAATCCCCATAGTATTTTGGATATATTCTAAAAACTATAAATAAATTTAATTCAACCATCATACTCATTTAAAATTCCTCTAGAATATGTTTTGAAAAATCATTATAATGACTTTTATTAGTTGAACCTATGATAAAATCATTTACCTAAACTTGTACTAAAAAAATATCATAAAAATTATTTGTAAGTAGAGTACAATCCTTTAATAATATAGAAAAGGAAATTTTATAGCAGAAAAGAACTTAATATTTCATAACGAGTTCTTGTTTCATATTTAAAGCCATAAATATCATTATTGTTAGCTCCACTAGGTTAAATACCCTGAGAGGGGGGTGATTCAGGGTATTAAAAATTAAAACTACTACCCCTATTGATCTTGTTTCATCATTAAAAAAACACACTTCTCTCATGCTTCAATAGAAATATATGAGAAGAAGATAAATCATGTAGGGGACACATCGATTTTACTTGGTTCACTCTCACTGGGTTACATCCTAAGAGCATACAACAGCAATTTTCCGATGTACCAAATCCATAAAAAGTGCACTATTGTTTACAAGGATTGAGATAGATCTTCTATACCCAGGCTTACTTCCTTTACAAAGTTTAGGGTCTTCTCACTACATTCCCAAGTATCACTCCTTATATATTTTCCTCTAGATCACTACCGGTGGAAAGGATCACCATCTTCCTCTTCCTTCTCTTACTAATCTTGGAAGGGATCCCCTTAGAGTTTGTGCAATTTTAGGTACCTAATTATATCAAATGAATCCATCCTCCACTGTGTGTAGATGCTCTATTGATGTAAGACTATCATCCACTAATGAATATCAATTTTCCACAAATTTCTGGGCAATCCCTCTTGTGTGAAGCTCCTTCATCTAAATTTTCACAAAGACCCTTCACAAACATCAAATAGTCTTTACGAAACTCATTTACATTCACAAAACTCATAACATTAAATTGGATTTTATAGCCCTCACAAAGATATTTATTTCCCATAAATCTCACTGAGCCTTCATGAAGAAATTAAATTTTTCAAAGAACATTCAGTTAGATTTTAATGCCTTTATGAATGACCACTCATCCCACATTTGAGAACACATTCATGAATCCAAAGCATAAAGATTTTATTTACGTCTTGGTACCATTTTTAAGGGGGTAGAATTTTGTTAATAGGTATTTATATCGATTCCAAAACCTTTTGGTCATGTCATCACCATTTCACAGAGCTCCCTAATTTCCTTCATGGTGCCCCTATTTTACAAAGCTCTATGAAAATTTATCAATCATGATTCTCATTGTAACCATGGAGAGTTCCATCAAAAACCTTCAGGGTGCTCACAGATCCTATTGAAAACCATGGAGACCACCATCAGAAACCATTTCATCTTCACAAACCACACTTCACGAACTCCCTTTCATCACGAAACTTATGCCTTATCTATATTTTAGTAAGTACTTCAAGGAAATCCACTTTCGCAATGAAAACTGTAATTAAATTTGTAATCGTAGATATATCCATCAAAAAACCACATGCCTTCATGAACCACCCTCTGTGATACCCCAATCTTCTCAAAATTCATGACATTCCATATTTTTACTAGGCCATCATGGATTCCACTTTCATGAATATTTTTAATAATAGAAAAAATCACCGTCAAAAACTTTTGCACCTAATGAAACACACCTAGAAAATACCATCTTCATGAAATTAAAGACTTTTCTATATTTTCATGAGATATTCAAGAAAATACACTTTTTGCAATGCTTGGCCAAAATCAGAATTTTGTAACCCACAAATTTGGAAAACCCTGCAAAATGGGGTCACCTTGTGTATGAAATTTTTCGTACCGCTTCTAAGGTATCCATCCCTTCATCTAAGATCCTTATCAATAGACCATGTCAAAAATATTTATAGACTCCACAATATACCATGGAAAACCGCTTTTTTAACAAACACAATCAACCCAAAAATGCTCTAATGTTACCTTGAGGGATTTTTTCCCAACAATTATTAATTTTGAATATTGAATTTGGTATATAAGTATTTTCAAAACTCAGTGGTTGTTCAATATAAAATTCTTTCACTAAATATCCATTTAAAAAATATGATTTTACATCCATATGATATAATTCCAAATTAATATATGATGTATAATCTAAAATAATTATAATATATTTTAATTAATCTACAGTTGCAATTTTTTTTATCTTAATCTATTTTTATTCCAAATTATATCCATTAACTACTAATATAGATTAATTTATTGTAATTATACCATGGCCAATTTTCTTATTTCTGAAAACCCATTAGGTTTCTATTACTGGATGATTTTATATCCTATCAACCAATTCCGAAACGTTTTTTCTTCTAAACTCGTTAATCTCTTCTTAAATAGATATTATCCAAGGTTCATCTCCTAATACATCCTCTAAATTTTTAGGATCTAATTAATATTAGAAAGCTTATAATTCATTTAGATTACTATACTATTTTCCCTAGCTCATATATCTAGATTTTCTATTATTTTTTCTAATGTATGATATTTTACGATTATAGAATGTCTAGGTAAGGTGCTTTTGGGTTTACTAGTTTCTTGTTCTTCTAGCCAAGAAATAATTTCATTACAATATATTTTATTTTCAAAATCATCTTTTGTAGACTCAAGACATACACTGTGAACAGAATTAGTAGCTTAATCTATTGGGATTTTTCTATGATCAAAATGGGAACTTTTATTGAACTTCACATAAACCAATTCATCAACTATTTTTAACTTTTTATTATATACTCTATATGATTTTTAATTAAGAAAATGTCCTATAAATATTCCTTCATCAAGAATTTTGATAAAATTAAACAATATTTTCCATATTATTCAATGATATACACCTTGAATTAAAAAACATTAAGGAATATATCCTTAGGATTTATGTTATTGTATAGTTTGTATAGTTCCTTTTTAAGAAAGAATCTTATTAAAACCCTATTAATTATATGAAAATATGTGATAATAGAATCAACCCAAAATCAGTGGGAAGATTATATTCATTCAACTTAGTTATTTAAATTTATTTAATAGTCCTATTTTTTCATCCTACAACACCATTTTTTAGATGTGTTCTGGGATTAGAGAAGTTTTGGTTAATACCAGAGTTTGAGAAAAAATATTAAATTCTTGATTCTCAAATTCTCTACGATGATCAATTTTCAATGAAATTATTTTAAATTAATTTCCATTTTGAACAATTTCACAAACGAATAAAAAATAGAGAGAACCCCACTTTTATGTTTTTGGAAATAAACCCAAGTGTTTATGAAAATATAATCAACTAAAATAAAAATTAATATCATTAAGCTATTCTTGTAACTATTCATGATCCAAAAAATTAATGTGGATAAGTTATAGTGTTTTGAATTTAGAAATCATGTTATAATTTTTGATGTATGACGTGTATTGCTCAGTTATTTGGTATGCATAAAAATATATCATTATCAAATTTAAGAAAATGAAAATCAGAAACTAAGTGATTACTTTATTATTTATAAAAAATTAATTACATTACTATTTCCATGTTTCCTCTTCCAATTTCGGGACTCATTTTTATCAATAATTAAATAGTTCAATTCTTGTTCAACAAGGAATTAAGATCCAAATAATTATAAATTCCTTTTATGGGCAGTTTAATAATAAGCAGTTTATCTTTCAATATAGATCAAGCATTATTAGGGTAATTAATATAGATATGACCATCATATATTTGAGATATACTTATCATATTGTGCTTCAACCATGAATATATTGTACATTATTATAAAAATTGATTTTGGATCTCGAACTGATCAAAATAAAACTATTTTTCCTTTTTCATTGTCACTAAAGGTAAACAAGCCTATAACAAATTTTTCTAATGTATGAAATTTATAAGAGTCTCTACTCGTGTGTCTTGAGAATACACTATGACTATACCATACTGTATATTTCTTCTTGTGACCTTTTTCCAACAAAACTTTAAAATAATATCTTATTTTGGTATGTTAATTTTGTTGGGTACAGCTTTGTCTGGAAGTCAAGATCTAGGTAACTAGGTTTTCTTAATTTTGAAAAACTTTACAATACTATAATAACATATATTTCAAGAAAAAAAATACTTTTTTATTACACTTATTTTGGGATTTCCCAAACTACAATTATTTGAATAATGGTCCTTAATTCCACAATAACAACAGGTGAATCCGGATATGTTTTTATTCATATATCTAGGTATAAAATAATTTCTATATAATTTTAAATTTACCTATTACTTCTTATTCCATTTTTCTCATTTTTACGAATATTTTTTACAAGAAATTTATTTAAATATTCTTATCCCTTGTTCAATATACTAGAATGTCTTTTTAATGACTCTACTTCAGCTTGTAACTCATTAATTCCATTTTAATGAACAGTGTAGTTTTTCAGTAGATTTTATAAACTTTAATTTTAATTCAAAGTTCTATTTTATCATGAAATATTTTTCATTTAAAAATAATTAAGAATTGTGATTTATGTTATTTTAATAACTATTCATACTTTTCTTCATGTATTGAATGGTTTGAAGTTAATTTACTTTAATGTAATATTCACAATTTGAAGTAGAAGAAAAGTAATTTTGTGCATCTTGTTCTTCTTTAGTCATAAAGAATATATTTTATTTCATATTGGTTGGATATTTTTCTAAATCCGATTTCGAAGTACAATTGGACTCATCATAGACACTTCTAATAGCCTCCATAGTTTCTTTATCTTTGTACAAATAATCAGTTCTCATTTGATACTTCCTTTATTTATATTCCATTTTTTATTTTATCTTATTTTAGTAGTGGACAATCAGGTTTGATATGTCCCATTTTCATGCATTAAAATAATCTTACTTATTCAATCCCATAACCATATTTCTTGATATTATTAATAGAATTTTTGAAGCATTTATTATTCATATAACATCCTATTTTTATTTATTTTATTATTTTTGATAAGTATATTTAAGGGATGTATTCTACCTTTTTATCATCCTATGATTTTCATCTTCATCTTTCATTTCTTCTTCATACATCATTAGTGTTCTGATTAACACTTTCATTGTCAGTTATGCAGACCGAGTGGATTTTCTAATTATATTAGATATCCTATTCTTTTTAAAGGGTAAGATTCATATAAATAATAAATCTTAATATACTAAATTAACAGGATCACCCAAGGTATCAACATTATTTACTATTTTAATCAATATTCTATTCATATGACTGATACTTTCACCACAATTCATTCTGAAAGAGTCAAATTTTAGTTTTGCAGTTTTGTATTATTATTTCCAAAAAAAATCATTTCCTTCATAAGAAAAAATACTAATTTTATATATCTCATAGGAATTATTTGGTTGATAAACATGATTAAATTCACCTAGAATAACTCAATGTATAATAGAATTCGTTGATCTAGAATTAACAACATACTCATGTTCTTTAGTAGCATCCCATTTTTCTGGTACATCAGGAATTTTGTAAGATTTGATAATATAAGTGTTAAATTTGAATCCATGATTATTCAAATAAATAATCTTGTGCAATTTATAATATCCTTAATTAACACCATTAAATTATGGATCATGGGTCATGGAAATTCCTTAAGTTCAGTCATTGAAATCCATTTATATATTGAAATTTTACTCGAGCTAGATAAAGATTAACAGTCATATTCAAAAAAAATCATATGGTTTTAATTGATGGGTCAAAATAATAAACAAAATATAGAATAGGGGGTTAATTTTTTCTTTTTTATAATCATTTAAAGATTAAAATTTTTTCCCTATTTGTATGTTATAAATTTTTATAGTGTTTTACTCTTTAATCATGTTATGTAGAAGAAAAAAAAAGTATAAGAAGACAAAAATTATTATAGATAATCATGGAATAAATATATCCTATCTCACTTTATAAATTCTCTATCACTGAGCTTGGTTATTTTTATTAAATAAGTTATCTTATCAAAATACCTCCACAAATGAGTGCTACTAGTTGACACCTTTAAAATATGGATTTTATAGTGCCTTATGGTTAATTGATAGGGAACCTAAATAACAAAAATATAGACTGAGAATATGACATTTCACTATTAATGAGTACAATCAGCTGATACTATTAGAAAAATAAATTATTTAATTTGATTGAGAAAAACATTTATCTCACGGTTGCAACAAAAACAGACAGATAATAGAACTTATTCTTTGTAGATAAGATTCTTCATGAAATAATAGTTTCAAAGAGATCTTGGTTACAAATGATCTTCATGAAATTTAGCAATATAATAATAGTAGCATAAATAATAGAACAAAATTCAAACAACATAAGATCATAATATGTATGTCCCTAATTTTTATCCCTTCATAATAGTAGATAAGATATTTCTTTTCAAAAATTACCCTCTTTCTATATTATATAACTCTTATTATTTTATAAGATAATCTATATTTATTTTAGTAAAAAATCCAAAAATATCACCTAATGAATCATGAGTGTTTGAATTTAGAAAATTTAATGAAATTTATAACATTTCCTTGAAATTAGAATGATTCAATATTTTAACATGAGCCATCAACCAATTCATTAAAAATATATAAAAATATGTTAAATAATCTTTTCAATGCCATTTGCAGAAGTGTAGAGAAATATAAAGAATTTAAACTCAATACTTGACCAATTAAAACGTAGGGTTAACTTTTAACGTATGATTACAATGTACGGTTTACTTAAAAACATTGGTTTGTTAAACCTTATGTTATTTTCATAAATTTAGGGTTTCTTATCAAAAGTAAGTCTCCAGATCTATACTTTTACAAAATTTTATGATATCTAATCTATATATTTCATCAAAACATACGGTTTGATAACCATAGGATTCGCTTAAAAACATAAGGTGTGTACTATTTACAAACTACTAAAAACATATCCAAAAATATTTATTGAAAAAAACTATAGTCCATAAACATGAAAATTTTATCAGCGAATATAATCCTAAAAACTCTAAATATAATTTCTTTATTAAAAAACTATGGTATTTGTGAGAATCAAAATCAATAATATTCCTAGGGTATTGTTCAAAAAATACATATAAAACATTACTTTCCATTTTTTTGAATGGTATAGTGTTAAAATTATGAATCATTATTTTATCATTTTAAAAGTGAAAACCAATATCATATATAAATATTTTCAAACTATCTTGAAATAACATTACTTCTAAAAGTGATATATAAGGTCTGGTTTCTTTAGAATTTCTAATAGGATTTATTGATCACACCTAAATACATTATACCTCTATCATATTCCCTCTTATATTTATTTGATTATTAACATATTCATGTTTTGAGTTTTTTCTAGAGGTATTAAGTGATGTTTTGTTTACACATGATGATGGTTAGTAGTAATAGATTGGTTCTTTTATTTTTTTTTGGTCTCTCTCTTCTATTTGACACCAAAAACTATTATTTTTAATGAGATTCATTTTTTTGATTAATTTAATATGTTTATTTTATTTTTCAATTCAGACCATCATGTTGTGATATGTTTAATTCTCATTACTCCATAGTTATTTAATTTTTTTTGGATTATTGTGCTTTGTAGCCTTCCACTGTAAGTGTGGGTCATTTCGGATTTTTGGAAGGAATTCCCTCTCTAATTCATTCTTTTTATCACAAAAAAAATGTTCCTAGATTTTATCATTTAATGCCAAGGTTCATGTGTCTTGCCCAAGGGGATCAGGAACACCCCTTGGGTATGTCATGGGCTACTTTGGGTGCTCTGGTTCCGGGTGTCCAGATATTGGTTCATGCTAAAACAGTATCAAATTCCATGTTATTAAGAGGGATAATGTTTAATATTTTCCATTGTTATTTTGGGTATATGGTAGACATGAGATATGATCATCTGAATTTTTTTCATTGGTCATTATTAGGTGCCTGATCACTACCTCTCTAGATAATTCTTGAGTTACCAAAGATCTTTAAGATGTGTGTATATCTTGAATTCACCCTCGGTTTGTGATTATTTTTAAGGAGTATGGTGCTTGTTTAGTATATTTATTATGTTTTGAGTGTTTGTTGGTTTATTGGAGACATTTTTTGCAATGATGTGGAATTAATGATAGGATCCAATGTTATATGATTATTATCCATGGCTTGGAAAATAATGCATAGTTCATCAATAAAAATCTGGATAACCCTCTAGTGATCTTTTCACAGTGGGAACTTAATTATCAAGATTATGTGGCCAATGAATTCTAAACATTTTTTTCTCTTCAATTTAAAAAAAAATCCTATATTGGGTTTCTTTTGATTCATTTTTTATTAATTTGTGATGATTTTGGGTTTTTGTTATGGGTAATAAATGGTAATATGGTTTCTACATGTTTTATTTTTTTAAATAAAAACCATGGTTTTGTAATAAAAATGGGTTCTTAGGCCTTAAAAATTCTGATATCTATATAGTTAATGATTTATAATGTCTTATGTTTAATAAATCGTCCATTCTGATTTTAATGTGGAGGTTTTTATAATCAGTTCATCTTTTTGTTTATTAAATTTTGTGTGAATTTATGAAGGAGCGTGAGATATTTTTTTATTTCTATCTTACTATTTACTCTATTTTTTGGGTTGATTTGGTTTATTAATGTGTTGTTCACATGTAAATAATTTTTATAATTACCAAATGTTATTATTATATTTTATGGTATATTCATACTTTAAATTAAAGAGAGTTCTAAATAATAAATGTTTTCCTATTGTTCAAAAGTAATTTTTAAATGAAATATTAATTTAAAATTTTTTCTTAAGAATCTGAATTTATGTATGTGATTTTAAATATTTTTAATTAGTAAATAATTGTAATTTTAGGTTTCATTAAATATTTCTAAGAGTGGTTCTATGAGGTTTTATATGAAAATTATTTTTGGTCATTTAAATGTTTTTGAATTTGAAATTTTTTAACGGTTGAATTACATTAATTTTAATAAAAAGTTGCAAATAATATATATTGATCAAAATGACTATTTATTTTGAAATTATGGATAATACGATTGTCTTTTTTATAGGAGTGTTTTGGAATTTTATATATTTTTTTATTTTGGTGAGAGGTTAGATTTTAGTTAATGATTCGTTTGGTATTAATATAATTAAAACCTATTATTTTTGTTTCGTTTCACGATATTTTTGGAAAGTTGGGATTTTTATTATTCATTTATTGGATTATTTTTATTTTTGTGTAAACCCCAATAAAATTGGTTTTCTTGACATAATAGAGATATATGTGGTTAGCCTCATTTAAAGCCTCTAGTTGGTCAAGATCAATAGGGGTGGATCGTTTTATCCACCCCAATAATGGAGCATTGTTTCCTTCATCTTGTTTCCAAACATAAGAATTTTTTAAGGTTATGAAAAACATAAAGCCACATCACTTCCTCAATAAATGGTACTCTTAAAATGTTGAAGGATACTTTAAGAGTATCATGGTGGTCTTAATTCATCTTGATCATCTCAAATCCATCAAACTAAACATTGCAGACATCATGATTGAGAGCGTAATCTAGTATTTTTCAGAGTCATTAATGAGGAAAAAACCACATAGGGGCCTTTATGAGGAAGGTTTGAAGGCATAGTTCATCCATTAGTACTTTCCAGAGATAGGGAAAATATCAAAGGAAATGGGGTTTTATTTCATCAATAAAAGTGAAAGGATGGTGTTGAAATATTCCAATCACTTATATGAGATGATTCCATACCTTTATGATATCGATAAAGATGAATAATTAGAAGATAAATATTTTCAAAGATAGATTTGGTTTGATTTTCTGATAGATATTTAACTGACCAGTAACCAAACTTATGATGATGTAGTGAACTAGTCCATGAGGATTCATGTCAACAATGTTGGAATTGTAATGGAAATTGATGTTACACCTGTCCCTAGGAGAGGTGGAATAAGGTCTAGTATAGTTAAGGGAATGAATTTAGAGTCTAGGATAGTGGGAAATGGTATAAAAAAGGCCATTATGATTTTTTATATCAACTCCTTCAAATTAGTTATTGATATACTGACAAAATATGAAGGTGGGACATAAGAAGACTTCGTGTCAAGAAACTCTAGAGAATTCTCATAGTTTTTGTCATATGGGTCATTAGAAAATATTCTATAGAGGAATTAGTCATAAGAGAGTAAGATTCATATCTTCCCATTTGTAGGATTGTCTTATTTGAACTACTAATCCTGATTTTGACTCAATATCTTTTTATGTGTCTTTTTATGTATTATATTCCTTCCTAATGGTTCTTTGTTTCAGGGATGATGGTGATGATTTTTATTCATTTTCAGAGTCTAATTTTGGTGGATTTTTATTTTAGATAATCTTAATTATAATGGTGGTGTAAATTATTTTCCATTTTTTTCCTATCCTCTTATATTTTTTGATATTTTTATTATGTTTTAAATAGTTTTTTTAATCATTGGTGGTAGTGGTTTGATATGAAATCGTAATATTGTGGGGATACCACCATTAGAGGATCTCTTAGTAGACATGTTTTTTTCTTTCTTAACCTTACTATAATGGATGTGGTATATATTCCCTGGTTATTTTATTGTTCTTACCCCACCTGAAAATTCTTTTATGATCTTGTTTAGATTTTCGTTATGCTCCTAGAGGTTTTGGGTATTCTATAGAAGATTTCAATTTTTTGATATTTATTATGGTTGGGGTGCCCCTTGTTTTTTGAATCCTAAGAGAGAGGGATATAATTTAACCTTTAAATGGATTTGATTCATTATATATTAAGTGGTGTTTCTGTATTTGGTCTTTTGAGGTAACTTCTATATCCAAAACTTGGTGTAAGTGTAATTCTCAGTTTCTTATTGGAGGTGATCAATATGTTCCCTTGAGGATAATATTTAGGTTATGTATTATTGAACCTTTCAGGTTGTCCCTTCATGATTAAGCTAGAACTTAGTTCTTATCTTGATCAATCAATTCCACTTGATATTTCTATGGAAATAAAGAATTACTTTGGGATAAATTTCACACTCTCACTTCACATTATCATATTAATTTATATTTTTTTTGGATTTAATTTATTTTTCTCAATTTTTGATGATTCAAGAGTTTTGGAAGAGAATGTAGTTAAAAACTATAGGTTAAAGTAGATCATGTTGTGATATGTACTATCATGTTCTAAAAAAACACATTTAATAGAATTTGTGGTTTCTATTTAAAGGTGAATCATTCTATGGAACATAGGTTTCCACGACGTGATTGACCCCAACATAACATTGAGTGTATATTGGAATTTCATCCGTTACACTATGGTGTAATTGATGTTTTATATCATTTGAGGCATTAAAATCTACATTAGATGGTTTTTATTCAGGTTATAAAGGGTGTTTTAGGAATAAACTTTGTCAGCATAATCTAATTCATGTCGTGAGTAAGTGTGTCACACTATGAATGGGGTCTTCCTTGTTTTTAAATGTTTCTTTAAAAAATATTGAACCTATTCGAATTTAAGGCCTTAGTTTGTCCTTCTCCCATATTTTTCAACTCTTCCAAACCCCATGAGTCAACACCCTTAGTTTCCCACTTCCTCCCCAGTGATTCTATAATTTCTCTCCCTTTTGGTGATGATTTTATAAGTGAATCGCCTCTTAGTATCCCTTCCACTTCCTTTCCTTGTTATTTTCATGTTTTCAAACCCTAACATGGTCATTCATACCGAGGGTATCCTTATATCCAATTTTTAATAATGGTTTCTGATGGTATAGTGTTCACAGGTCTCCATCTCGTCTTTATTCAACTTCTTAGGTCTTATTGAGGTGGATCATCACCTTTACTTTTAAATGTAGCAAGGTTGATAGTAGGATGACACATTATTTCTATGTTAAAATTAATAATATGATTAGTTATTGTTTTTAATATTTTATTTGAGAATTATGAGAACCTATTTAGATAAAATAAATAGTGTTGGTCCAAATGAAATTTTTTTTCTTGAAATTTATTAAAAGTAAAAAGATTCTCTCTTTTGATTATAATTTCATTTTTTGGAGAATCCATTCACACTTGATACCTATTTAAAAATTCATTTGTCTATTTTTATACAATTCTCTAATTATAAAGAGAATTTTTTAAAAACATGATATTAAAGGATTATTTTAATGTCCATTGGGGACATTTTCAAATAGTTTTCATAATGTTATGACCTATGAAGGATGTCCCTTTTTTATATGGAATATTTTGAATTAATTTGATAAAAATTTAATAATACACTATATGGGAAATTACATGGTTTTTTTCAAATTTTTATTGATAATGGATTATTTATATGAAGGGTGTTCAGAGGTGAAGGATCAATATATATTATTAGTAACATGCTTATTATCTTGTACTTTTTGTTAGAATGGCCTTTCTTTTAGGTTCATGGGAAATGACTAGTGTCTAGGTGGGAAGTTGAGTAACACATTATTCACTAGTTTAGGATCATGTTATGAATAGTGTCTATGGTAGAGATTTTATTCTACTTATAGGAATTTACCCTCGATTAATCTAGGTAGGTAAATAATTTTTGTTAGGGAATATTGGTTGTTATCTAGAGCCAACCTTATTCATACAATAGTGTTTATAGAATTTACATCGATTATACCATCAAGATCCTAGGTTCCCATTATATCATATTTGAAAATTATTTATGAATAAAAATTAACAATAGTACAAATTCCTTTGTATTTAAAATAATATTTCTCTCTTTCTTCTTTATCTATATAGAATGAAATTATGTTTTCTTTAACACATTTTATGTTTTTTAAAATTTATATTTTTAAAAGTTTGAATTATTATTTGTTTTCTTTAATGACAGAAAACATATGATATATATATATATATAATGAAAGTGACTTATCCTTAATGTTTATACATGGGTTGTGGTTTTTTGGTCATTCCAATTGATCTTTATTACTCATTTCTATATATATTACATGTGTAGATAGGTCCTTCATGGATGTGGTGTATTATTACCATATTTTTTGTCTGAATTTCTAGTTGATATGGTAAGTATGGTTGCTCAGTTGCACACAGTGATGGTTAATAGTAGTAGTATCCTGGTTCTTTTATTTATTTTGATCTATCCCATTTATTGGCCACTATCGACCACACTTTTTCACATGATATTTTTAATTTTTTTAATTTTTTTATGTGTTTATTTTGATTTCTAACCCATAACTTCATGTTTTGAGATGTTTATTTCTTCATATTGAATGTTTAGTCACAATTTTATATTATTATACTTCTTATTTTTTTGTGAGTCCTTTGAATTTCTTGGATGGCGATGTTGGATTTCTAGGTGGAAGTTTCTTTCTTATTCGTTATTTTATTATGTGAGACCATTCTTAGTGGTTATAATTTGATGCATCATTGCTTATTTCTGGCCTAAGGGATCATAAATACCCATTGATTATGTCACAAGGAAGTTCTGGTGCCAATGTTAGGGGTGTCCTAATGCTGGTTCATGAGAGAAAAATTACTCAATGGATATTGATGTTTAGTTTGGTCTGTTGTAATTTTTAAACAATTTTTAGTTTATTAAAAATAGTTTCTAATTTTTCACTTCTATCTTGAACACAAATAATTTTCTCTTTAAGGACTCTCCATTCTCCCATAATCTTCTTTATGAGATCAGTGAAAGTTTGTTATAAATTTATTTAATATATTATTATGTTTTATAAACATAATGTCTGATGGAATATTAATCAACAAGATTTTAACCACTGAGATTCAAACCACCATAAAATATCTACATTAGTATATGTGATGTAATCTTAGGAAAGATATATTTTCTAAATTAATTTCTGAATCTATAACATAATTCATGGATAATTTATTTATCTTTCTTATAAATCAAATAATTTGGTTCTTAATCTTTGAGGTACAAAATTTGGATAAAATTCCATTTAAAAACAATCATAAATCTATTTCCATGAATATAATCTATATTTTCTGGATTTTAGAACCTTTTCCTATCATTTTATTTTAGAAAAAAATTAATTATATCATTCCCAATTCTTAATCAATATGATCATAAAAATGATGTTTTTTTTAAACAATATTGAAATCCTTAATAAAGGGTTTAGCATTATCACTGGAAATTCAATTGAATATATGCAACATTGAAAATAAGATCGTTTGATCCCACAATTTCTACCTCTCTAAGTAATCCAAATATAATATTTATTTCTATAAAATTTAGGTAGATGAAATTCCCTGGATAATTCTATTAAATTATTTTCAGTCCTCAATTTTGGATCTCTACTATATATTTTTAGCTGTTTAAAATAATTAACTTTGTTCTTGAATTTATCTATATATTATATTTGATCTATAAGTAAAGAGTGATTTATTTTATTATTATGAATTTATGGAACTAGTTAATATCATATATATATAGAGTTTTCATACATTGAATAATAAATATATAAAATATTAGATAATGTACATATATAAAAATAATATGAAAATTTCTATAATCTACCAATACCGTAACATTCCATTTAATAAAAAATAATAAATTTTCCATAATTATTCATATATGTGAATTAAATATTAACTTTACTTTAAATTGGTTTCTATGTTTGATGGCATACCCGATACGCAATAATGGGTTTCTTTGAAATCTTACGTTGCACACTAATTATATAATATTATTATTTTAAATGGTAGTTAATGCCTAGATTTTTTATTTTCGTTAATGAATAGGACTAACTAAAATATGATTATACATGTTTTTTAAATTTTTTACATTTTTTCAATAAAATTTATAGTCTTAAAATGTTAATGAATCTAATTTTAAGCATAATTTACCTTATAAGGTTGATTTACCACCTTTTGATGGAGAACCCTCTTTAAATATAGTTACAGTCACATTTATATGTTTTATTTTGCCATATAAATTTATTTTTTAGATTTGGGACATCAAATTTTACTTTGCGTAAATTTTTGGTATTTTTCTGATAAAATTTATTTTTTAATGAATAGTGAAAATACTGTATTTTAATTCGAAACTACCTTTTAATATAATATATTTATATGGTTAGATAATATTATTAATTGGATTTAAAATTTAATTATATTTTGTTTTTTCCATTTAATCCAATGTTGGTCATTGTAATTAATTTCACTTTGAAATTGGACATAAACAAGTATCAATCCTTTGATAGTTATTGTTTCTTAAAAACACGTTATTTATTTTGATAATAGGAATTAATTTTAAATTAATTAATGAAACTTATATATTTTTAATTTGGTAAAATAGACATCATTTTTGAATTCAGAATATCAAATATATCTTAGGAAGAATATTTTTTAGTTTTCTGAAAAACTGAAAAAAAAATATTATTATAGTAAAACCCCTAAGTAGTAGTTAAAAACTGAAATTTTCATTTAAATGAAATTTAAACGCTTATGTGGATTAAATTTAAAAACTCTGACATACATGGCTATTATTAGTAAGTAAATCTTGGTTCAATAAGATGAAAATAATTTTTGGTGAATAGTTAGTTTTGATGTTTATTTACCGTGGTTAAAGATAAATAGGGTAATTCAAGGTAAAAAGAATATCATAATAATAACAAATTACCTTAACAAATGTCCTAACCTTATTGGATGAGTCATGGACAACCATGGGAATTCTTGGGTCTATTTTTTGACCCCATGTACCCACTTAAAAGTGATAATGACACTTTAGATTAATTAATTTAAAGTAAAGACAAAAATGACATAAACAAATATCATTTAGTAAATTAATTTTTACTTAAGGTTATAAAAGTTATCATTTAAACTATAAATAGTATTTGGAAAGATAAAATGATTTCCTACATTATGGTATTTTTTCTATAATTTTTAGACATCAAATAAGTAAAATTATTTATGACACAATAATGATATAGTATTTACCTCAATAAAAAATGATTTAAATAAATAAGATTATAATTATTAAAACCATATCCAAAACTTGTCCAATTATTATTGTATGATTTTATTTCGACCATTATCCATCTTATAATTATCTTTAATTAATTTTCAATCTTTATAAACCTAATATAGGTTTATAATAAAATAATATTTGCAAACTTTCTTAAAGAGCCCCTCCTCCCCTGTATAAAAAACCATCACTTCTAACCCATTCCTCACACATCTCAAGACCCTTGGTTCGTCCAACACCTACCCAAATAAGATCTCAGGATATATCTCTTCCTCATAGAATCCTTAACTTAGGAAAAAGTCACTTCAAGAAGTCCTTTTAGTTCAAACCAAATGGAGTTACCCAAATTAAAGGTAATGGTTTCTCCTAACTTCTTTTCTTTTATTTCACTTATATAACCCCTAAACTATATTTATTCCTTTATTTTATAACAACACCAGTATTCTAAATATACTAGTCATTTTATGATAATTATTCTAACTACACTTACAGACACCTCCATCTAATTGCTGAAGAACATACTGTTTCTTTGGATGGAAAACTAACGCCTTACGAAACCATGATTATTCGGTTATATCGTACCACCTCTCATGGTTTCCATTAAGATGGATATGTATTTATATATGATATATATTATGTTTATGTTTTCTTTATGATTATTTATTTTACTTTTATATCCTACCTTTATGGTTTCCATTATGGGTAAACGCGATAATTTCATTTGAGGAAGTGCGGACTACCGCCCCCTCAAAGTGATATGACTCGTTAATGCCATATGTGGGACATATAAAGGATATAGTTAAGGATATTATATATGATATTATAATGGAATAATATTATATTTATGTATAATTATGTTTTAATTCCATTAAAATACGAAATAGAAATGAAAGTAGTGTTCATGCGTATGTACGGCTTACCGTCTCCATGAACGGTGCATTTCATTTCTTGCCACGAAATGTTATGTACTATTATAAATACTTGTATATAATGGATATATATGATATATATGATATCTAAATCATTAATATCATTATTTATATAATGACCTTTTGACCATGTGAACAACTTTTAATTATAATAAGTCCATTTTTGACTCAAGTACCAAATGTCAACAAAATGAACATTATTTACTTAAATGATTAAATAATGTTTATAACATGGTAATAAGTGATATAAAAGTTATAATAAACATGAAAAGGGTACTTAAGAAAGTATAAATTAACTTTAGTTTATTATTTAGGAGATTAAATAACGAACGAGTCAAGTCGGACACGAGTTTAGGAACTTCGTCTCAATCTCCTTTCAATGAGGCATATTTTGTTTTAATACACGACATTATTTTATATGCTGTATAAAAACCTTTGACTTTTCATTTCATTCAAAGGGAATATTTTTCCACTAAGAGTTTTACTAAATTACAAAAAAATAATGTTTATTTTTTAACGTAAGCGGTGACAACGACCTTTCTGCCGCTGCGAGTATTATTTGATATTTGGATTCCTTAATAAGACGTAATGTTTTTAAAAGGAAAATAAAATACCATATACTCTTTTATGAATTTCAGTATTGAAAATGGTTTTGATAATGGATTTTTTTATGTCAATATATTTAAATGATATATTATGATTGAAATGTGGAAATTGTATCTTTCCTTTATGTTTGTTTTATGTGTTATAAATATGTTATGGTTATTGGGCATTGTTACATATACGGGTGGTTCCATGATAAACCTAAGGTCAATGAGCCTATATACCTCTCCAATTCATTGGGTAACGTGATGGAGGTAAACATGAATGTTTCTCCTAAGAGTTTTAGGGAATATACTGTGATAGGTATTCCAACATAACTCCCTATGTAGTTGTGATGGTTATAATGTAAGTCTGATATGAATTCTAGAAGTTAAATTTATGATTTATGTTTTCTTTGTGTTATTCATAAATCATATGATTTCATGAGGTATGTTAAAGATCTTATGTTATGTATGCAATGATGAACTAATGTCTTCTTTCTTTTTTTTATAACCCTTACTAAGATTTTAATGCTCATCTCAAGTTTTGAATTGTTTTTCACAGGACCTAAAGATGAATAGGGTCAAGGATGGGATCAAGGAAAAGTCATGTTGTCTAAAACATGGGACTAGACCAGACTCTTTTTTTCAAGAGTTTTAATTTTATGAAAAAAATGGAAACTAAGTAGAAGTGTCTACCTTGTAATTTTTGATACGTAATGTCATAGTTATGGCCTAATTCTCTAAAACTATAAACTTGAAAAGATCCTCAATGTGAATTATTCATTTAATTCATGATTATGTAATTTTTAAGGTCGGGTCCTTATAGTCGGTATCAGAGGTCAGTTTAGACAACTTTAGGAGTTAGAATATAGTTAAATTAATATATATAAATTATTTGTAGTTTAAGTTACGATTGAAATGATATAGCATTTACATATTACCATTTTTCTTCGCCTAATATATTTCTGTGTTCAGAATGTTTTTCCATAGAGGAAACAGGGTAGCTATATTGGGACGACATTAAGAAGATGACACCCTTCCAAATCCACAACCTGAGATGGTCAGAATCGGAACTGAAGAGTTTGTTGCAATGATGGAACAATTTACCCAGGCTATAAATGGTGGTGGTATCCATGCACGAGATTAGACATATCAACCACAAAGGAACATGTCGGTAGTGGAGCATTTCATGAGGCAACATCCCCCATCATTCAGAGGATCATCTGACCCTATGCTAGAAGAAGGGTGGATTAAAGCACTCGAGAAAATATTTGATGTCATGGGGTGTGCAGAACAACAAAAGGTTAGTCTTGTTGTTTACCATTTTTAAGGTGAAGGTAATCAGTGGTGGTCAATTGTGAAAAATATCAGAGATAGTGAAGAGATTGATTCTCTTCATTGGGATGAATTCAAACGTATGTTTCTTGAAAAATATTTTCCTAAGGTGGTTCTTCTTATGAAGAAAAAAACAATTCCTCTAATTGAGGTAGGAGGATGACTCAGTGGTTGCTTATGAAGAAAAATTCACTCGAATGCAAAGATATGCTACATATTTCATATGAGATCTTGATAGTAAAATCAACTGTTTTGACTCAGGATTAAATCCAAAGTATTGAAGGGATTTATCTTATCGTGAGTTCAAAAGTTATGAAAAACTTTTTCATTGTGCAGAGAAGGTGGAAATTGAGTTTTCCGATGATCATGTGTTCTTTGAAAAACAACAGAATAAGAGGTCGAGGTGGCAGACGAAAGGAAATAACTCTTTGAAAAAGTCTGATGGTAAGAAACTTATGTTTTTAGTTTGTGAAAATTGTGTTAAAAAGCATGATAGGGAATGTCTTTTGAATTCTAGTAAGTGCTACTGATGTGGTAAAATGGGACATAAGGCTCATAATTGCACTGAAAAATATCAAGTTAATGGTAAGACAAAATATGATTTACATTCAGTAAAATGTTCTTAGTGCAATCAAATGGGTCATTATGAAAATGATTATCCAACGAAGAACTCAACTGAGGGAAATCAAATAGACTACAAGATGAAATGAGTGGTGAAGTACTTTTCAACTACTTTAGGAGATGTTGGGCCATCAAATGAAGTAGTATCAGGTACACTATTTTTTTGTTCAGATTATGCCAATGTTTCGTTTGATTCGGGGTCTACACACTGTTTTATTTATGAGATGTTTTCTAGTAAATTGGTAATTCCATATCAAGATATGAATCCAGAACTTATGGTAAAAACACCAGGAGGAAATGTTGTGACAACAATAAATTATAAGAACCTTCCTATCCTTGTGTGCGGAAAGAATTTATCTGGAAGCATTATTGTTTTGCCTCTAGTGAATTTTGATGTTATTTTAGGTATGGATTGGCTTCCTATTTATCATTCTAAGATTGACTGCAGAGCTAAAAAGGATTCTTTTTAGAATGATTTTCATTTTGTGTACAATAATGAACCCTTAATTTTGATAACATATCAAGAAGCTGAGAAACAAGTAAAAGATGGAAATGAATGTTACCTTGCACATATTGTTGAAAACAAAGGAACTGTTCAGATTAATGATGTGCCATTGGTAAATGAGTACCTTGATGTTTTTCCTGATGAATAGCCTAGTATTATACCTGATCATGAAGTTGAATTTACAGTTAAATTATTTCCTAGTGCTAATCCAATTTCAAAACCCCTTATCGAATGGCTCAAATTGAACTTTTAGAGTTAAAGAAGCAATTGCATGTGTTATTAGATAAAGGTTGCATTTGAAATAGCACATCACCATGGGGTGCTCCTGTCTTGTTTGTTATAAAGGAATATGGTTCAATTAGAAATTTAATTGATCATAGAGCATTAAATAACATCACTGTTAAGAACAAGTATCCTTTGCGTCATATCGATGATTATTTTGATCAGCTCTAGGGAGCTCAGTATTTTTCAAAGATTGATTTGAGGTCAGGGTACCGTCAGTTGAAAGTAAAGGAAGAAGAGAAGACCACATTTCATTCTAGATATGGTCATTATGAATTTGTAGTTATGCCTTTTGGTTTAACCAATGCACCTTCTGTATTCATGGATCTTGTGAATAGAATTTTCCGTGATTTCTTGGATAAGTTTGTGGTTGTTTTCATTGATGATATTTTTGTTTTTTCTAAAATTAAAGAGGTTCTTGAAAGTCATTTATTGATTGTCTTTCAAACCTTAAAAGAAAATAAAATGTATGGGAATTTCATAAAGTGTGAGTTCTAGTTACAACAAATTTTTTCCTTGGTCACATTATTTCAAAAAAGGGCATCACTATTGATCATACTAAAACAAAAGTTGTTGAATAATGGCCAAGACCCATAAATATAACTGATATTCATAGTTTTCTTGGTTTTGGTTGGTTATTACTGGTGGTTTATTGATATTTTTTCATGGTTATCTAGTCCAATGACTAAGTTAACTCGAAAAGGTGTTATGTTCATTTGGACAAGAGAATGAGATGATTGTTTTCAGGAATTGAAAAGAATATTGGTTAATCCTCTAGTTTTGGCACTACCTTCCAGAAATGGTGAGTTTGTTATTTATAGTGATGGTTCGTTGAATGGAATTGGATGTGTCCTTATGCATAATGATCAGGTAATTTCTTATGCTTCCCTTCATTTGAAGCCTCATTAGTTAAATTACCATACACATGATTTGGAATTAGCTGATATTGTTTTTTCTTTAAAATTTTTGAGGAATTATTTGTATGGAGTAAAATGTGAAATATATACTGGCTAGAAAAGTTTGAAGTATATATTCACTTAGAAAGAATTGAACATGAGATAGAGGATATGGTTGGAATTAATCAAGGATTATGATTGCATGATCCTTTACCATCTAGGAAAAGAAAATAAAGTAAATGATGCTTTCTGTCGAAAAAGTAATGCTTCATTAACCATGCTATGTTTGGAATGGGATCCTTAAGTTATTGATTTGATAAAATTTGGCATAGAAGTTGTTGGTGCAGGAAATTATTCTGTTATTTTTTAGGTGTCAGTGAAATCATCTCTATCATACAGAATTAAGCAAATATAGAAGAAAGACAGTGAGTTACAGAAAACGGTATAGTTGGTTCAGAATGGTAAGTAGCCTAAATTTAAAATTGATAATGATTGTGTTTTTAGGTTTGTGAAGAGATTATGTGTGCCTTGTGATTCACAGTTGAAGAATGAGTTGTTATGTGAAGCTCATAGTTCTCCGTTTTCAGTTCATCCTGGCAGTACTAAGATGTACAGAGATCTTCGTGAGTATTACTGGTGGGATGGAATGACTAGAGATATTGCTGATTTTACGATGAAGTGTTTGACTTGATAGCAGGTTAAAGTAGGGCGGAAGTAACTGAAATGGATGTTTTATTCTTTACCGGTGCCATAGTGGAAATGGGAAAGTATATCCATGGACTTCGTTGTGGGATTACTGAAGACATATCAAGGTAATAATGAAATATGTGTTATTATTGATCGGTTGACTAAATCTACTAATTTTCTTTCTATTCTAGATTCTTTATCTCAAGATAAACTTTCTCAATTGTATGTTAAATAGATAGTCAGGTTACATGGTGTTACTCTCTCTATTGTCTCTGATCGTGGTCACAAGTTTACTTCTAAATTTTGAAAAGGCCTTCAGAAGTCATTGGGTACTGAATTAAATTTTAGTACAACTTTTTATCCTCAATCAGAAGGGAAGTGATAAAGAACAATTCAGACCATGGAGGATATGTTGCATGCTTTCTCGATGTATTGTCAAGGAAGTTGGTACCAACATCTTTCATTGGATGAATTTTCATATAATAACAGTTTTCATTCCAGTATACAGATGGCTCCATTTGAGGCATTATATGGAAAGCAGTGTCAAACTCCAGCTTTTTGGGATGAAGTATGTGAAAGGATACTGATGGGACCAGAATTGGTAGAAGATATGGTTGAAAAGTTTGAGTTGATTCAGAAGCACATGAGAACAGCTCAGAGTAATAAGAAAAGTTATGCAGATAATCGGAGGAAGGATCTTTCTTTTGAGGTAGGTGATCATGTCTTTCTCAAAGTTTCTCCATGGAAAAGTGTGATGAGTTTTGGTAAGATGATAAAGTTGAGTCTGGGGTTTATTAAAGCTTATGAAATCTTGGAAAAAGTAGGATCAGTTTCATACAGAGTGGATTTACCTGCAATTTTATCCTAGGTACACAATGTTATTCATGTTTCAATGTTTAGAAAGTATATGCTAGATCCATCTCTTGTTTTAAGTCCAGAGTTAGTTTAGTTGGAAGAGAATCTCTCTTATAAGGAACAACTAGTCCATATTCTTGACTATAGATAGAAAGTGTTGCAGAATAAGGTAATTCACCAGGTAAAAGTTTTGTGTAAAAACCATTTGGTTGAAGAGGCAACATGGGAATCTAAAAATTCTATGAGGGATAAATACCCCCACTTATTTGATAAGGGAATAAAATAGAGAGGATGAAAATCCCAAAAGGGGGAAGGATGTAACATCCCAGGTAAATAAAGAATAATACATTTTCCATAATTATTCATATTTGTGAATTAAATATTAACTTTACTTTAATGGGGTTTCTATGTTCGATGGTGTACCTGATACGCAACAATGGGTTTCTTTGAAATCTTACGTTGCACACTAATAATATAATATTATTATTTTAAATGGTTGTTAAATCCTAACCATTGTATTGGAGATAATGAATAAAACTAACTACTATATGATTATACATGTTTTTTAAATGTTTTTACATTTATCCAATAAAAGTTAGAGGCTTAAAATGTTAATGAATCTAATTTTAAGCATAATTTACCTTAAAAGGTTGATTTACCACCTTTTGATGGAGAACCCTCTTTAAATATAGTTATAGTCACTTTTTCATGTTCTATTTTTACCAAATAAAATTATTTTTTAGATTCAGGTAATCAAATTTTACATTGGGTAAATTTTTTGAATTTTTCTGATAAAATTCATTTTGTAATGAATAGTCAAAAATACTGTATTATAATTCGAAACTGCCTTTTAATCTAATTTATTTATATGGTCAGATTATCTTTTTAATTGGTCTTAATGTGTAATGTTATTATGTTTTTAAGATTTAATCCAATGTTGGTCATTGGAATTAATTTCACTTTGAAATTGGACATAAACAAGTATCAATCTTTTGATAGTTATTGTTTCCTGAAAACACGCTATTTGTTTTGATAATAGGAATTAATTTTAAATTAATTAATGAAACTTATATGTTTTGAATTTTGTAAAATATACATAATTATTTAATTCATAATATTAAATATATCTTAGGCTGAATTTTTGGTAGTTTTCTGAAAAACATCAATTTTTGATGAATAGTGAAACCACTAAGTAGTAGTTAAAAAGTGACATTTTCATTTAAATGAAAATTTACCACTTATGTGGATTGAATTTCGAAAATCCGACATACATGGTTGTTATTAGTAAGTAAAATTTGGTTCAATAAGATTAAAATAATTTTTGGTGAATAGTAACTTTTGACTTTTATTTACTGCGGTTAAAGGTATATAGTGTAACTCAATGTAAAAAGAATATCATAATAATATAAAAATTCCTTAAAACTTTCCATAACCTTATTGGATGAGTCATGTACGACAATGGTCATCCTTGGGTAGATTTTTAGACCCCATTGAGCCACTTAAAAGTGATAATGACACTTTAGATTAATTAATTTAAAGTAAAGACAAAAATGACATAAACAAATATCTTTTAGTAAATTAATTTTTACCTAGCGTTATACAAGTTATCTTTTCGAATATAAATATTCATTATAAAGATAAAAAGATTTCCTAAACTATGGTATTTGTTTTTTAATTTTTAGAAATCAAATAAATAAAATTATTTATGACACAAAAATGATGCAGTCTTTTTCTCATTAATAAATGATTTAAATAATTAAGATTACTAATATTAAAACAATATCCAAAACATTTCTGATACTTCTTGGATGATTTTATTTTGACCATTAGTAATCCTATATTTATCTTTAATTATTTTTTGATCCTTATAAACCGAACATAGGTTGATAATAAAATAATATTTGCAAACTTTCATAAAGAGCCCCACCTCCACCTTATAAAAATCCCTCACTTATAACCCATTCCTCACACCTCTCAATATTTTTGTCTCATCCAAAACCTGCCCAAATAATCTCTCATGATCTCTATCCTCCTCCTATAAGCCTTACCTTAGGCAGAAGTCCCTTCAAGAAGTACTTCTGGTTCAAATCAAAGAGAGTTTCCCAAATTAAAGGTAATGGTTTCTCTTAACTTCTTTTATATTATATTACTTCTACAAACCCTAAACTCTTGTTATTCCTTTATTTTATAATAACACCAGTATCCTAAATATACTAGGTTGTTATTATGATAAGGATTACTACTACACTTACACACACATCCATCTAATGGGTGAAGAACATTTTGTTTCTGCGGATGGAAAACTAACACCTCATGAAACAATGATTGCTCGATTATCTCCAATCACATCTCATGGTGGCCATTAAGATGGAACTATATTTATATATGATATATATTATGTTTATATTTTCTTTATTCTTCTGTATTTTAATTTTATATCCTACCTCTATGGTTTCCATTATGGTTAAACGTGATAATTTCATTTTAGGAAGTGCGGACTACCACCCCCTCAAAATGATATGACTCTTTAATGCCATATGTGGGACATATAAAGGATAGAGTTAATGATATTATATATGATATTATACTGTAATTATAATTTATTTATTTATTTATCATTATGTTTTAATTCCATTAAAATACAAAATAGAAATTAAAGTAGCGTTCATGCATACGTACTGCTTATCGTCTCCATGAACGGTGCATTTCATTTCATACCTCTAAATGTTATGTACTATTATAAATACATGTATGTAATAGATATATATGATATATATGATATCTAAATCATGAATATCAATCTATATATGATGAACTTTTGACCATGTAAACAACTTGAAATTATAAGAATTCCATTATTGACTCATGTACCAAATACCGACAAAACAAATGTTATTAACTTAAATGATTACATAATTTTTATAACTTGGTAATAAGTGATATAAAAGTAATAATAAACTTTAAAAATGTTCTTAAGTAATTATAAATTTACTTTAGTTTATTATTCATGAGATTAAAGAACGAACGAGTCAAGTCAGACATGAGGTAAGGGACTTCGTCTCAATCTCCTTTCATTGAGGCATATTTTGTTTTAATACATGACTTTCTTTTATATGCTGTATAAAAACCTTTGATGTTTAATTTCATTCAAAGGGAATATTTTTCTACGAAGCGTTTTACTAAATGAAAATAAAAAAATAATGTTTCTTTTTTAACATAAATGGTGACAACAACCTTTCCGCCGCCGAGAGTATTATTTGATCTTTAGATTCCTTAACAAGCCGTAATGTTTTTAAAAGGAAAATAAAATACCATATACTATTTTAGGTATTTTTGTATTGAAAATAGTTTCAATAATGGATTTTTTTATGTCAATATATTAAAATGATATATTGTGATTTAAATGTAGAAATGTTATCTTTCCTTTATGTTTTTTTATGTGTTACGAATATGTCATGGTTCTTGGGAATTGTTACGTATACCGGTCGTTCCATAATAAACCTAGGGAGGGTGAGCCCGATATAGCTCTCCAATGCATTGGGTAATGTGACGGAGGTAAACATGAATGTTTCTCCAAAGAGATTTAGGAAATATACTGTGATGGGTATTCCAACATAACTCCCTATGTAGCTGTGATAGCTACAATGTAAGTATGATATGAATGCCACAAGTTACCTTTATGATTTATGTTTTCTCTATGTTATTCATAAATCTTATGATTTCATGAGGTATGTTGAAGAGCTTATGTTATGTATGAAATAATGAACTAATGTTTTCTTTCTTTGTTTTATAACCCTTACTGATCTTTTTATGCTCATCCCATGGTCTGAAATTTTTTTCACAGGACCAAAAGATGAATTGGGTCAAAGATGAAATCAAGGAAAAGTCATGTTGTCTAAAACATGGGACTAGATATGACTCTTTTTTTCCAGAGTTTTTATTTTATGAAAAAAATGGGAACTGAGTAGATGTTTCTAACCTATAATTTTTGAGATGTAACGAAATAGTTATGGCCTAATTCTATAAAACTATAAACCTAAAAAGATCCTCAATGTTAATTATTCATTTAATTCAAGATTATGTAATTTTTAAGGTTGAGTCCTTATAAATAGCTCACCAAAAAATACAACCAAATTATAAAACACATGTTTCCATTAATAAAGAATTAGAGAATTATATTTATATTATGACACTTTATTATAAGAAGAAATGTGTTGAGGGGTCCATCCATTAGAAAGGTTAGTTTTTTAAATGATTAAAAGAAAAGATATTAAAAATGTGGAAAACAAAGTGATGTAATGAATCCATGAGGTGGTGTTTATAAGATAAATTGAATTAATTTATATTATATAATTAGGTGGAGTTTATTTATAAAAATGATACTGCGGTGTATGAAAGAAAAATAATAAAATTATTAAGGGATAGAATGGGGCTCCGTTCAATGAAAATTTATGAAATATTTTAAATTATTTTTAAATAATATTATTTTTCTATAATTACAACAATTATAACATTAAAATTTTTAATAGGTCAATAAAACTTATTAATTAATTAAGTAACCAAATCTAATGTTTTTTTGGTTGGTGTATTTAATTAGTCTTGGTAAATTTATATGTCATATGAGACAACTAAAATTACAGTCACAATAGTATATTAAAGGTTTCTCTGTATTGATGCCCACTAGATTCATTTTTTTGATGGTTTTATCAATTATTAATTAGATTTTAGTCTATCTTACAATATATAAAACATTCAATTTTTAGTGCCTCATACCAATCGTTATTTCTTTCATTAAAAAACTCTTTGAGGACATAAAAATACAAAATAGAAATAATAAAATTCATAAATGAAAAAAATTACCAGAATAGAATTATTGTGGAAGATGATTAATTAAATTAATCATGGTCACTTATATAATATTAATTTAAAATCATTCAAATAATATATCATGATCTCATTTAGATCATCTAAATATTTAAATTAAGAAAATATAATAAAGAATATTTAATTTGTAAACTTTTATAAATACTAATACTTTCATCTCTCTAATCATTGAACTATTGATCTCACCAAAGTTACTTGGATAGTGATTATTTATTTCATATTAATCATTAACATCATCCATTTTTACATAATGTCTTCTAGAATAATTCCACACTCTATGATATTGTTATGTGGACACTAATCCTTTATAATAATCACATGGTTGAAGATAATTGAGAATATTTTTATGTTCTACTTTCCTCAAGAATTTCCTTGTAATACAATAATATTTTTCTATGTGTCGGTTTTTCAAAAAATTATACAATGATTACTAAATAAGTAAATAAATAAAACAATAATTCCCAAAATTATGTTGAGTGTATTCTTATTTCCTCTAATCACCACTTTTCATTCAAATTTATTATAGTAATGATCAAAGAAGAACTATAAAAATTATTTTATTAATTTCTTTTAATATTTATCATTTTTAATCATTTCATATCTTCCCACATAAAAATATATTATGATATTTTCAACATACATTAGTCACCACTAATAGAAAGGTTGATTATCTTATATGTGGTTAACAAAGATCCAAAAAAATTATGTTATCTCTCAAGGATGTAAATATCTCCTTATATCGTTTCTATATTAATATATTAACACCTAGATCATTACACCCCATATTCTGTATACTTCCAACTTTTGTATCCTATCATATGAAAAAATCAACAATTTATAATATCTCAATTACTAACCTTAGAATTAATTATTTAGTTATTGGCAATAGGTTTCATATTTACTCATGAAATCATCCAACACATTGGATCACAAACCTCATATCTTATAATCCCATTATTTCACATAAATATGTTGTCATTATATTCTTGTACAACTATATCTTCCATTATAATGTCTGAAATAATTATTATGTTAATAGTGACTTTCTCAATTTTAAAATATGTGAAAATTATTTTTTTGGTGTATGGATCATACTTATATTATAGATGATCAACTATTATAAAGTTATAATATTTCCAAACATCATTTACAAAGTGTGAATCTTTTCATAAATCAAGGATTAACACATTACATCCCTTGTATTCTTCTTTTACAAACACTTTCATATATTAACTCACAGTGAACTCTAAAAATTATTCAAATTTTTACCCTTTATCCCAAAAATAATTAATCCAATACTTATTCTTTTACCTCAATTGTAGATGTATTTTGATGAATCAATAGTGATCACTCATTTATTATATCTTTTTATATACACCCTTTCCATGAATTATTATTCTAGATTTATAATCAAGTATTGTGATAAATTTCTATAATTATACTTATTATAATATATCCAAAAATAATTCAACATAAAAAATATGACTTAATAATTGGTTGTTGTATAAAATTAACTTCTCATTAGAGATTACTCATCTCAGACTCACATGAATTAATACATTCTTGTTTCACTATAATCATATACTTTCATACTACAAGAATTATTATTCATCTTCACTATAATGCCTATGTTTTGATTTTTTTTAGATAACTTTATTTTTATTTAACTGGATGTTAGTCATATAATATTGTTATAGGAAATTTTATATAACTTATGAAGTGTATTTTTATTACACCTCCTTATCCATATGAGTCATTTTTAAATACCTTGAGATATATAGTAATTACAGTTTAGAAGATAAGTTAGGAAAGACTTAATTATGTTTAAAAATTAATCTACATGGTCTTAGAGACTATTTATATTGACCATTCATTCTAGATTTGTAAATCTAGTAAGCTATAGATGGCTGCATTTATAGTCTCAAAGACTATTCATTGTAGCTATGGATTCTAGAAATATGGGACTAGTGAGGTTTGTATGGTAAATTTATGGTCATGGGTATCCTTAGGGTGAATATATGGTTAGTTTTAAGTTATATTTCTTCATAATTTAATTCCTTTAAACCCATAAATATTCCTGATTAGTCATCACGAAATTATTGACATGACTATACATGTAATTTAATATGATTTTTTAATAAATCATACACTCTTCATTGAATCATCTGTGTGTATTATTTGATTGCTTTTTATCTCAAGGTAATAAAAAAATATATCCTACAAATTTTTATAATAAATAATTAGAAGCATATTTTTTGTTGTTCTTCTTATTAATGAATTATTGAAATACTCTGAAATACTCAATAAAAATTGTGGAATGGTTTTATGGAGTTTAGATATGTTTGAGGGATGTTGTATGTATTTTGGTAAACTTGATAATAGTGTTATGATACATAATATTTACTATAGATTTTATTGGGTATGTAAGTACAACATGAGAGTTAAACTACATACATAAGAGTAGAAATATAGAAAAAAATGGGAATATTTAAGACTAATATCAGTGATACATAATATTAACTAAAAAATCAACTAGTTATACAGAGATAATATTGGTAATATTTAATAAAAACATAAAGTATCAATTAGTTATTTAATATTAATCTTATTGATATATCAGATTAACATGTATTCTAGACTATTTTTAGAAAATTATAAAGATATATGTTATTAATATAGTGTTTCAACTACATTTTTATTATTTATAAGAATAACTTAAAGGGTTTCATTTCTTTAAAATCGGATATGTATGATTAATATTAAATAATGTTTCACTTAATTCGACAAATCTATAGGATAGTTTTTATAGATATTTGAATAAATAAATTCATGGAAGATTTTTTAAAGAGATTGAGTTATGTTTTTTAGAGTAATAAATAAGAGAATTTATTTCTATAATTGTAGGTTTACTATGTGAGTTTTATAATAATTATTAATTAATATTTTATATGTTTTAGTAGAAGGAAAATAGAAAAATAAGTGTTAGAATATAATTCCATATATATAGTGAAGAAGGTATTTTTCCTGAAAATTGATAGAATGAAAAGAGAAAAATTCCTAGAGTTCATATCATTATAATATTGTGGTTATTAATTATTTGGATTTAGTTGAAAAAAATTTCTACACCTATATTGGTGTAATTATTATTCTTTATTTATGGAAGATCAATGTGTCACTTTGAGGGGAAATGAGATTTCTATGAGAAAATCGTAGTGAGTTACCTGTCATTGTGAGTGTTTTTAACCAAAGGGTTAGTAAAACTAATCTAATTTTGTATATAATAAGAAGTGAAATTTATGTATTATGGTACTTTGGAATATTTCCATTGTATCCTCCTTAGATGTTTCATAGTGCTGGTGAACCTAATAAAAATAATTTTTCCCTCTATTTAATTTCACTAAGACTTCAATATTTTTACATGAAGGAAAGTGGATTATTTGAACTAATCATGGAGAAATACCATTGGGATTTTAACTTGAAGTAAACATACCCCCATTTACCCCTCATATTAGTGAATTTTTTTTATAGACTATTTCATGCCATCCCCAACCCATTCACCTGATCCAACCTGTGAAAAACTCAAGGTTTATTCTCAAACTCCATGTGTTGGAAGCAATTTCCATATAATCATGAAGTATACTTGAGTTAATTAGTTATTTAACTAAATAGATAAATAAAGAACCCCTCTTGTAAATTCATCATGATCACTTTTTACATCATAGTCCCATGCACACTAGCATAAACAAATAAAAATTATACAAAAACAATAAGAAATATAATATAAAAATAAACCAAAAATATATAAGGAAACATAATAATGGAAACATTGTTCCATAAAACCATATATGACATAAACGTTATTATTATAGCATAATAAAAAGGAAATTAAATACCGTAACAGATCTCTATGTGACACCATAGCTCACCCGCTATCTATAAATCCATAAACTCTCTATGAGTAAGAACATAAACCTAAAATAGTAATACACAACATGAGTGATTTTTAGTACCTAGTATATAAGAAAATAAATCCAAATCCCATTAAATTCCATTAATAATAGATAAATTTTAGTTTATTTTGAAATATTATTAAAACATGACTCATTATTTTTAACAAAAAATGATGCCATCTGTTTTTTAATTTTCTAAAATAAAATGGAATTTAAGGTTAAATGAACAAAAGGCATCATAAAATATTAGTATGTTAAGAAATCCAGTATATTTTAATTTTTTAATAACCCCCATGGAGTGAAATTTAGTAAAAATAAAATGTACTTAAAAACCACTCACTATAATAAAATATAATCTTCCTGGTCATTTTGAAAATAAAGTTAAAAGAGATATCAAGAAAAAATACATATGTAATATAAGAATAAACAAAAAGTGAAAATATAAAATCACTATCATTTCATAATATAAAAATTATAATTATGAGAACCTAGTATTTGAGAGGAAAATATAGAAAAATATAACACTAGATCCCCCTACCCATTTCAGAATCCTTAATGCAATTCAACTGGCCTGACACTCAGTCATACCCTACCCTGCCTAACTGAGGGGAAAACTCCATGTGTTTGTAAAAATCCATACTATGGTCCACTAGACATAGCATAATAATAATCTAGTGTATCATATGTACTCATAAATTCTACTAAACCCTCTCAATTTTCCATTATGTATAAAATTATGGTATGTTAATAGCTAGTGACAAACTATAATATAAATATAATACATGTCCTTGTATGAAAAATAGGAATCATAAAAAAATATCACCCTTGATAACCCCTAATAGTAAAAAACTTATTATTTAAAAGAATAATATTATAAAATGGGTATCCTATATCAGGTATAATTTTATCCTTTTCAAACAAACAGTGTAAGGGGCATGTCCCATGGGTGTGTTTTCATTAAGAAAATCCACATTCTAAAGTGCAAATAGGGACTATTAGTCACTCATTAGAAACCATGTCATAAATTCAACTTCTAAAACAAATCATATATCATGAGAAAGTATATAAATCATTTTAATAGTTTATAATACCACTTTTAATGAACCAAACACACCTTAAAAACCAATGTATACATTTAGAAACAAGTTTTAAACCTACATTCCCTCTTTAAATCTGATAATTCATTAATAAAAGTCATTTTAGTGTTTTATCAACGATTTGGTGACTGTTTTTTAGAAAATAAAATTAAAACTACCTACTTAACTAAGAAACCACCTTCATATTAAATTATAACCTATTTGAGTTTCAATTTTAAATTTTGATGATTTTTGAACCCATTTATCATTACTATTAGATATCTAAGTCATGGGTTAAAAAAATAAAAAAATAAATGGTTCTAAGGTAAAAGTTTAATAGATGGGGTAAATAACCCCATACAGATTGCATATAGAATTAAACCCTTAGACCCAGCAATAGGAGGACATGAGGCATGAACCACACACCCTAACATCACAAAACAAAACACTTTAGATCCAATGTCAACTGAGGATTTGATCAAAAATAGTCTATAGAATAGGTATGATAGAACATAATAAAAGAATGAAAATGTTGATAGTGGAGGAAATCGGTCATACATAGAAGATATCTTCTTGAAATCCTGAATCTAGAGTTAAAAATAGAATTGGAATGAGGATTCACTAAGAAACACACTGTGAGGTATGTCACATGTGTTAGGAAGGAAAGAGACCCATTTTGGTCTTAAAAATATAATGGGAAAAGAATAAATTTCATAATTTTAAACACTTGGACATGTTGAATGGTTCACTAAAACATGAACAAAAAATTAACCCCTTATTGGAAACAGGATGTCACCAACATGGCTAATCTACATGGTTTGGAAAAGAATGCTCCAAATGTGTTAAAAAACACTAATAAAACTACATATCTCCAATCATAATTTTTTACGGTTTCAAAAAACCATGCAACAACCATGAACCTAACACTAAAAGTTCAAAAACATCAAAATTCATAGGGTTGTGGTATGAGAAATGAAGGATAAGGTCAACCATCAATCAATAAATAAAATAAATAAGAAAATTGAGGTTGGGGGGTTACAATTCTCCCTACTATTACACTATCTTCCCTTAGAATATCCCATATATACTAGTTAATCAAGGAATTGAAATATTTCAACTATTTTGAAGATAATTCAATTCTAATGAAGACAAAGGAACACCATTACCTCTTAGAGACAAAAACCACGACAATATTTTATAAAACCCACACCAATAATAACCCAAGATTAACATGCATGGATATTACCTCACTTTTTTATGAATATTCAGCATATTTAAAAGTTACATGCATGAGGATGGTAATAGTTCAGTGTCTTTGGAAACTTGGAAACATAATATTCTATCCCGGTAAAATATCTTCAACATTTCCTTTAAAGATATTACCTATTAGTACACATACATAAAATATTTCTTCATAACATGGGGAAAGGAAACATAAGAAAGGGCTAAGCTCAAATACTTAGTAAGGGTAAACAATGAGATGTGTAAGCTTAATTGAAGTTCCAAAGGATAGAATAACAACTGAGAAGGGGGCATTGAATTAGTTATTAACATATACCTGTTTCAATACCTCTTAAAACGTAACCCCACCATCCTATTAGGATTTATTTCCTTATCATGTTTTTTTAAATTCTTATGCATGAAAAAGTATGAAAGAAAGGTAATAACATAAGATTTACAAGTTTCGTCCTCAGTGTGAGAACTAATGTCCTTTCCATAGCCACTGTAATGGGTATATAGAAATTTACTATTATGAAGAAGATGATACAACTTATTCCAAATCCCATTAGACACCATCTATCTCCCGATTATAATGATTATACTGACTCTTGCCTATTTAAAATTACTAGTTATAAAACAATTAAGCCAAACAATATAGTAAATACTTTATTAAAATTACTCTAAAATTGCTCTATCTGAATCCTCATATTGATTTGTTTGGGTCTTATTCTCTCAATATAATGTTGCTTGGTTTTATTCTCTCAATATGATGATGATGGATCTGATGAACTCAGGCTGATTAATTCATTCACAATATATATTACTCAAACTCTTCTCAAAATCATAATAAAATCATTCTTAGTTTGATCGAATCAACACAATATTCTCAATACTATCATACTCAATATAGTAAACAAACATTTAATTGTCTGATCCTCCTCATGAAATCTCTATCCAAAAATAAATTTCACTTGATTTCGTCACCGCTCTAGCTTTTTTTCTTATGTAAAAGTTACACTGAATGAATGATCTGAGAAATTATTTATAGGATACTCAGAAAATCAAGATTAGAAAACTTGAAAACATTTCTCACTTCATCATATTTAAAAAAAACTTTGAAGATCACTCACATTTATACTTCAATTTTGACTTCTTCAATCCAACTAATATTTATCCGAGATTTCTGAAAAATTGACTATCACATTTTTACAAATTAAATTCTTCCAAAAACATCTAGAATCTTCTTTTTGAGTATTATTTGCAATTAGCTCAGTATGAATCTATTTAATTATCATCCCATTACAATATTTTCCTTATCCTATCATTGACAATTTGTTTCCTTCTCATCTCATTATGAATCTATTTACTTCTCATCTCATTGTAAATATTTTTCTTTATCAACTTAATATGAATTTTCACTTCTTTCTCAGCTCAATACGATCTACCTTTCTTTATTTTCTCATTAAGAATTTCATTTCTTTTCTCATCTCATTATGATAAACTGAATTTCTTTCTTAGAGTGAGTCTGATGGAATCCTCATAATGACATAATTTCCATTACAATGTATTTCTCATTACAATTGAATTTTCTTTATGATGGAAATTCTATTATACAACCTTGAAATTATTCAAACTTCTAAATATTTATAAATTTTGACTTAAAAGCTTATCCATATACTACTTATAGATTTTATGATATCATCATGATTCCTATATTTCCTCAAAATATTCTATCATGATATTTTTCAAGATTTTGGGGAACCCCGTGATCAATAAATAATCATCTAATTTGTCTGTAATGCTTGAAAACATTTTAACTCCTGACTTCACAATTTTCATTCAAATTTTTTTAGCAACAATAGGACTTCTTCAAACAATAAAGACTATCTTTATAATGTAGAAAATTAATTCTTTCATTGAATACAGAAAAGGTAAACTTCCAGCAAACAAAATTTTCTTCCTCTAATTATTTTGGATCTGATGATATGAATTCAATGAATATGGATCCGATACTCTGATTTTGGTGCTTCTCAGTCCAAATATCGGAGTCTAGAAAAAAAATTCTTAAAAATAATACTTTTCTCCCCCATTAATCTTGCGATCAAACTTTTAGAAACATCCAACATTCTTACAAATCTCATTATGATGGACTTGTTCCGAATCCTAAATATCAAAACCATTCTTATGAAAAAAAGGTTATTTGTTAACAAATAAAAAATACTGTTACAATAATAAATCACAACAGTTTTTCAATATCCCCATTTAGATTTTTTGAAAACCCATGATAAAAACTTTTCAACTCTATGAAATTTTTCAAAACTCAACGTTTGTAAATAAATTGAGTTGTATGAATTTTATAAAAACATATAATTTCTCAAAAGAAGTTTTTTTAACAACACACTACTGGATAAAGTAATTTTTTGAATTAATTCCATTCCTTGGTGGAAAGAAAATTTTGCGGCCATGTAAAGATAAACATTCCTCACTTTTATCTTCTCCTCTCTCACTTTTATTTTTCTCTCCAACAATTTATGATATCCACATCTTTATATTTATAAAATAAAGATAATTAAAAATATCTTCCCAAATAAAGATTTTATTTTCTCTCTTCCTTTTCAACATATTCTAAATCATGGTGGGGGTTTTACCTTATGAGATTTATGAATTAGTGGGGGGGTGTTGAACATAAAGTTGTAGCCTCAATTCCATAAATATTTCTTTTAGAATTTATTTTGTTAAGATATCATAAATATGATACTTTTTTTTAAATTTATTCTCATAAAACATCTCCTGATGAAACATTCTATTTAATGAAGTCAATATATATATCAATATGTTTTGATCTTGAATTTCGAATAGGATTAGTATAAATATCATCTTCACTTTGATTATCATAAATTATATTCAATGGTTTAGAAGATTTTGCATTCAAATCATCAAGATAAACTTTCACCTGCAATATTTAACTATAAGACTATGTTGATGCAACATATTCGGATCTAGTTATGCTTAAAGTAACAGAACTTTGTATATTACTATGTTAACTAACAAAACATTCATCCAAGAAAACTGTTCCTCCTTAAGTTAATTTTCTACCATTACAATCTCTTACCAAATCAGTATCAGTAACCATGAAACATAAACTCATTGTTTCTTTTGTATAACAACCCATGTGAATTTTTTCTTATGAAATATTTAAAAAATTATTTTTACATCCAAAATAAGTGATTCTTTTGGATTACTTTAATACTTATCACAAAAATTTACAAAATAAAAAATATCAGGTCTTGAGGTTATAAGGTAAAGTAGATTTTCTATGATCTTCCAAAAATATTTCGGATTCACACTTTTTTTAGACTCATCATTACTCAACTTTGTGCTCATAGATATAGGAGTAGTAACTTATTTGGATTTCACCATGCCAAAGTTCTTAAACAATTCCCTTGCATAACATTCTTGAGATAATAAAATATACTTTTATTTTTATTGAAATTGTATTCCAAGGAAGAAATTCATTTCTCCAAGAAAATACATTTAAAAATTATTTTTATTTCCTCATCAAACACTTTATAATCATCTTCTATAACCTTAGAAATAATTATATCATCCGTATAGAAAATTAAAATTTGAGTTTCGGAGTCAAGATATTTCACATATAAGTTTCTATTAATAATTCCTTTATAAACGTTCAGTGTTTTCAAACAATTATCATGTTTATAATACCATGCTCATGGATATTATTTCATATCATATTAATCTTTCTTAAATTTACAATCTTTTTTCGTCCTCATCAAGTAGAAATCCACAAGGTTTTTTAATGTAAAGTTATTCTTCAACATCACCATTTATTAGATCAAACATTACATCCATATAATAAACTTTATAATTCTAATGTGTAGCCACTGTAAGAAAATTTTTAATAATTTCTATCCTTACAACGATGGAAAAGGTTTCATCAAAATCAACACCTTCAACTTGTGTGTAGCCTTTATAAACAAGTATTTCTTTTTTTTTAACTTTATGATGCTCATTCAAAATTTTTATATAGAACCACTTTTTTGTGATAAAATTTTTATTTTATGGCCATGTAAAATGTTCTCATGTTTCATTTGTCTCAATCTGATCCAACTCTTCACTCATATCATCCACTGATTCTTTGTGTTGAATAAAATCTGAAACTAATTTTGGTTTAAGTTTTGCGACAGGTGATCTCTGATTGTCTAATATCAACTTCCTGTTGGTCTGAAATACAGGCTCCTGATTCCCAATAAGTTTTTCAAACTCATAATTTTTTTAAAAAGTATTATATTTCAATGTTTCTTTCCCAATTGAACTATCATCAACACATGAATTTTTTTTATCCTAATAAGGATATTTTCATATACTTTCACTATTGTAGGAAATATCTGGTCTATCCTTCACATCATTCTAAACAAAATTTTTAAAGAATTTTTATTTTCAGTTACCTTCACATCACATTATCCCACAAATGTTTTAAATGATTATTCCAACACATGTAACTTCTTCAATTTAGTGAATTACCCATAGAAATTTCTTCCTTAAACTTCTCATCATAATTTCCTAAATCCAAATTTTTTATTTTAATTAATCATCAAAATCAAAAAAACCCATTAAGTGATTAAATGATGGTTTTTTGATATAACACATTTCATAAGGATTCATATTGGTTCCCCTTTTCATAAATCATCTATTTTGAACATGTACCGCATTACTAATAGCTTCTCTCTGATAGAAATTTTTAAAGTTTGTATTTTTCTAACAGACTTCTTTCCATTTCCACAAAAATTATATTATTTATTTCTTCCACACCATTTCATTATGAAGTATAGGAAAAACTATACTAATGTTTGATACCATCTTTTCTCAGATAAGTTTTAGGAGTATTATTTGTAAATTTAGTGTCATTATTTGTTCTCAAATTCTTTATGGAAACCCCAATTTAATTCTCAACATCTTTATTAGTGAATTTGAACATTTTAATATCCTCTAACATGTGCTCCATAAACATTATGTTTTTCATATGGTTTAAATCAGTAATAAAAGTGAAAAATTTTAAATTTCCATTTTTGTATTGATGTCTCACTGACACACACAAATTGGAATGAATAAGCTCAAGTGGTCTGGTAGATTGAATCTCAACTCTTTTATGAATTTTTCTATCATCTTCCATTTTTTAAAAGTTACAAATACATCTTATTCCATCATTTTCAATTATGGAATGTTTTGAATGACGTCAAATTTAGGAAGTTTTTTCATATTTTTCTATCCAAGGTTCCCAAGTCCTTAGTGAAAAAATTCATTTTCATCCTCATCACTCAACTAACAGGAGTTATGGAATTATCCTATTTGGAAGAGATTCACAGAAGTTCTTTATATTTTTGTAACAACTTTTCCATCCTTCACAATTTTAATGATACAAAACTATTTTACAAAAATAATTCATTTCCATCCTCAAAAAGTTGACTTACGCTATGTAAGTTATGTTTTAGCAAATTAATAAATGAAACTTCTTTATATGTAAACTTTTTCACTTCGATCTAAGTCATTACAATTCCTCTGATTTTAAGGGAACTATATTTATCAGAGGTAAATCCTCCTCTATCATGACCTTCAACATGTTTAAATATTATTAAATCACATTTCATATGTAAATAACAACCAATATGAAGTATCCATTTTTTGTTTCTTTTACTTTCTTTTAATGTTGTCTCAAAAACAAAATCCCTTTCCTCAACTTTCTTATTTTCAACTTAATTTTCTTTTCTCTCATAAGAAAATTGTTCCTGAATGAGTGTCATATGTATTTCTTCATGATGACTAGCCCAATCACATCTTCCAAAAACTTCTTCTATCAATTCAAATTGAAATTTTTTATCATGTTTGTAACATCTTGAGAAATAACCTTTTCACATTTATGTAATTTAGAAATGATAGTCATTATACTTACACTATTTGTTCCACATTGATCAAATATTCTTCCAGGTAAAGATAAGTTGTCCCAATAATTATATGATTTGTTCCCATAGATTCCATAACACCAAAAATATCGATTAAATCATTATTTTCTATTTAATAAATATCTTTATGTGTAGAAACTTTTTTAAGGTTGGTAACTTCTTTCATCTCTAACATACTCAGGATGTGGACCATATTTTCTTTTGAGTTAGTTTTATAATTTTGTATATTTGATAGGTTTATCACATCATTTCTCCACCCAATATTTCCCAAAAATTATTTTGGAACATTGAATGTCAAATGAATGAGATAAAATATTATTTTTTTAGAGTGAATATTTCACCTAATTCTTGTATCGAGAATTCTCAAAATATTTAGAAGTCATAGATTTTACATAAAGCATTTTTTGGGGTTTTTATTCATCTTTCTCAATGTATTTTCAGACTCAATAAGTTTTTATTTAAACTTCTTAACTTCTTATCCTTTCACTTCCAACATATTATTAAGATCATCAACCATATTTCTTTGTTCAATTATTCTAAGTTGGTAACTTAAGATCTCTTGAATGATTTCATCCATTTTCTTGATTACTTCTTTTTTACTTCAGTTTCTTCTTCAAAATAATTATTTATCATCTTGATTTCATTTTTGAGAGTTTTTCTTTCTCAAGTCATACAATAATTTTTGTTCTGAGCTGATACTCTTGATAAGATTCTTCACCTCCTCCTTCTTTACTATTTCAGGAGTCCTAAAATTTCTCATATTTTTTAATTGAGGTTTTTAATTTTTTTGAATGTTCATATTTTGAAAAACAAATCAGTTGAGTCTAATTCATCTTTCTTAGTTATAATACTTATTTTGATCCCAATAAACTTTTTTTTGAATTTTTTGGATGAATTTTCATCTTTGGAACTTTGGTTTTACTTTTTCCATCAAGTTTTTCATTTGAATCTCCTTGGTATTCCCCAAATTTCTTATTGGAAAAAATTATAGAAAAGTATCTAATTTCACCACACTCAATCAAATTTAGGGGAACATTACCTCAATATTTTCTTATTCCTCTTCGATAGTTCTTGGATATAAGATACGTGATTTTATCATTGAAATCATCGTCATATTTATGTTTGGAGTCCCAAGGATAAAATTTTTCAATATATTAAATTTTATACTTCCTAATTTCTTAAAAATCCATTTCATCTTCCATATTATTTTTAAATGTTGGAACTTTTCTTATTTCATAAAGAACAAGAATTTTTTGAAATTCATTAAGAGATAAATCATCATTTTATTCTATAAAAAATAGAATCAAACTTACACTAGAATTTTCACATAAGTTTCTTCACAATTGTAGAATTTTATAAGACAACTATTAATACTCTGATGTTTCAAACAATTTCATTTACTCTGGTGAAGTATTAATCAATAATTTTTTCATCTCTCATTCAAATGTATTAATAATTACTATACCAGATTTGTAGCCTTTCTTCCTTCATAATAGTATTCCCTTTGAAAATACTTTCTAGCTTGTCCCACATACTTTTGGAAGTATCGAGACCCACAACCATATGATAAACATTATTTTATAATGACATAAATATTACATTTCTATCCTTTCCATAAACTTATATATTTCTCCTCTCAACCAATTTCAGAGTATAATATTTCTCAATAGGTGAAAAAAATAGTAGCAGCATCAAAAACTTACATGAAAATAGATATGAGATAAGGATCCATCCTATTTCTTCATCCATAATTATTTTTTCCATTATATATAGGAATTACAATACTATTGGAATAATTGATATTTTCCAGGATAAGGATTAAACAAGGGACCCTTTCCTCTGATTTTAATTGGAGTTCCAAAGGATCAAATAACAACTGAGAATGGGGGTTGAATAAGTTATTAAATTTTATATTTTTCATTACCTTTTAAAACATAACCCCAATAACCTATTAATAAATATTTCATTATCATATTTTTGCAAATAATCATGCATGAAAACATAAGAAAAAATAAAATCACAAAATATTTAAAAGGGTCAACCTTAGTGTGAGAACATAAATCTATTCCATATCTACCCTCATGGGTCTATGTAAATTCACTATTATGAAGAAGTGAATACAACCTATTCCAAATCCCATTAGATACATTTTATATTACTATAGGAAATATTATACCGTCATTCCTCAGTTTACAATCTTTTATTATGAAAAAATAATTCCAAACTAAATAATAAAGACTTTTTTGAAACTTCTCTATAGTTTCTTGGTCCAAATCCTCAGTTTGATTTGGCAGGATCTGATTCTCTAAATCCAATGAGGCTGGATCTGATTCTCTCAATAATATGATATTGGATCTGATGAAGTCAGTCTAATGAATTCATTATCAATCTGAAATACTCAAACTCTACTCAAATGGTCCATACGATCTTTCTCAGTATGATCAACTCAATGTGATCTTTGAAATATATTCTTTCTCAATCTGGTCAATACACTTTCAGATGTTTGATCCTCATCACAAAATCTCTATCTGGGGATAACTTTCAGTCGATTTCTTCAATGCTCCACCTTCTCCTATTATGAAAAGGTTAAAATGAATGAATTATCTGAGAAAATATTTATAGGTGACTCAAAATATAATAAATGGGAAACATGAAAACTTTACCCACTTCCTCATATTTCAAAAAAAACTATAAAGATCACTCACATATAAACTTCAATTTTGACTTTGTTAATCCTCCCCATATTTCTTCATGATTTATAAAGAATTTCATTTCAAGTCTTGATGTATTCAACTCTTCATAAAATTTCAAGAATCTATTTTTTGAGTCTTCTTCATAATCATCTCATTGCAAATTTATTTCCTTCTCAGCTCATTTAGATCTATTTCCTTCTTATCTCATTATGAATATATTTCCTTCTCAACACATTTGGAATCTATTTCCATCTCAACTAATTATTAATCTATTTCCATATCATCTCATTATGAATCTGTTTCCTTCTCATCTCATTACAAATCCTCATTTCTTTCTCATATCATTTCAATTTTCCGTTCTTTCTTAGATCATTACGATCTTTATTTCTATTCTTATCTCTTTATGATGAACTTCCTTCTCAAAGTTAGCTTGATGGAATACTTATAACAATGTAATTCCTATTATATAGGAATTCTCATTTTAAAAAATTTTATTTATAATAGAAATTTCACTCTACAACATTGACATTTTTCAATTTTCATCGGCTTACACATTATAACATAAAAACGTTTGTTTATGGTACTTCTAGATCCAATGAAATCATTAATATTACACTATTTATTCAAAATATTTTATCATGGTAGATTTCATTGTTTTTTATAACTCCATGATTATCAAAGCATTGTCTGATTTTTTTAGAATGTTTGAAAACATTCTAACTCCTGGCCTCACAGTCTTCCATCAAAACTCTCTAAAACAATACAACATATTCAAATAGAAACATATGAAATTCTAACTCAGAAACTTCTTTTTTCTCTGATTACATAAAATTTAAACATCCAATAAATAACAATATATGCCTTTGATTATTCTAGTTCTAATTATATGAATCTGATGCAGATGCATCCGATACTCTATGTCTAGTGCTTCTCAGTCTGATCCTCTAAGTCTGGAAAACATATTTATTAAAAATAAATCATTTCTACCCCTTTACTCTTCAGGTAAAACATTCAACATCATGCATATTTATTATAAATGTCATTATGATTGATTGTTTGTGATTATTGAATAAAAAAACATTATTATACAAAATTTCTATTAGTCAAAAAATATAAAAACGTTGTTAAAACAAATTATCACAAAGGCTCATCAATAATCATAAGAATAAGGGTATTATAATATGATCTTATCATTATATAATCTTACTTTTCTTATCAGAGATCATAATCAAGATTCATGAAAAAATGATTGGAAGTTCATAAGAAATAAATCATATGGTAACTGAAAGCATAATCCTTATAAGAATAACATAAGAATAGGAAATTGAATTTTAAAAGACATATAAAATGATTTCCATAGTAGTAAAGGCTTACTTCCAATACCCTCTTAGTAAACAATGTCCTTTACTGAACTGGTTTCACTCCCCGTTCCTACTTGTATTACTGAACTGGGTTCACTTCACGTTCAAGCTCTGTATTACTGAACGGGGTTCACTTCCCATTCCAACTCTGTATTACTGAACCACGTTCAAATACCATTATATTTTCGTATTATTGATATATTTTCACTTCCCATTATTTCCCTATATTATTGAATCATTTTCAATGCTCGTTCCTAGCCTGTATTACTGAAACCTGTTCACTTCAAGTTCAAGTCCTGTATTACTAAAACAAATTAACTTCCTATCCCAATCCTATCATATTGAACTTAGTTAAATCCCTATTATATCCCAGTCATACTCATGAGATATTAATATTCACCCAATGCATTGGAGGGAGATATTGGTCCCACCCATCATATAATAAATTCATACATCTATGTTCCCCAAAATAATAAAACATTCATCATATCATGACCTATAAAAAGAGATGTCATTATAAATATGATATCATAAATAATGAAATGAAATGAATATTATAAAAAAAATAAACCTATTATAGCCTATGGAAAGGTGATATGCTTTAATATAATTTCATTATACAATAACCCTTGAAAATAAGTGGGTTTCAAAAGAATTTTATCATTGTATAACCTATGGAAGAGAAATGAGTCTCATAAACCACATGTCATCAAATGCATAAACCATTCATATAAATAATAATGATGATATAAATGGATAATAATGTCACGACCCGCCCTCGGGGCCCATGCCGTGACTACCCCAATCCCACCTTCCATAGGCCAGGGGCTGGCGACTAGCACCAAGGCGTAAATCCCGATAAACAGGGAAGGCATTGCCTTTGTAAAGTAAACAAGAAAAATAGAGTAAAAACGGAAAAGTAAACACAAAGTAAAAACTGTAACAAACTGTGCTGAAAGAAAAAGGGTCCGGAAATACAAGCCCAACTGTAAAGTACAACTAAAAGGGGAAAACAGCAACTGAAAAGAAAAGCCGCAGCGTCGATCCATCCTCTGGAAGTCCCACCTGAAGGGTGAGCACAGATAGCCTCCACGGCTCCTTGGTCCAGCCGTCTGCTCCGAGTACGTCCCGCCCAGTGGTCCACCTCCAGCTACCGTCCTGCTCCGAAAGCCTCCACCACGATCAGTGTTGTCCGTCGTCTGCAACCAACACAACGAAGTGCGGGCATAGCCCATGCATGGGTGAGTATAAGTTACTCAGTAGGGACCCCGAGACCCCCGAAGGTCTCCCGAAATCCACAAAGGATAAACCACAATGAAAGATACAATCACGAAGTAACAACCGACACTTCTTAGGTATATGCCCACACTACTGGAAATAGCAGTTTTAGCGACCGCCCAGCGACCGCTTTTGGCGGTCGCTGTTGCTTCGTCGGTAAAGCCCTTTAGCGACCGCCAATGGCGGTCGCTACTGTTTCACATGAAGGAAACCGGCGCATGCGGGTCTCCTCTCGTCTCGCGGCATATTGCAGGGACACAGACCTTCCCCACCGGCTATGGCGGACACACGGCGGCCGGTGGGCGGTGCGTGCGGTGGCGTGCGGCGTGCGGGAGCGTGTGGAGGGAGCGTGCGGCGGCGGTGGCAAGGGGCGGTGGTCACGAGGGAAGAATCATCCGACATAATGAGGCGGCGTGTGGGAGCATGCGGCGGCGTGCGGCGTCGTGGGGCGGTGTGCGGCGGTGACTATTTGCAGCGGCAAAAGTATAGGAGGGAAAGAAGAAGAAGCGCGCGCGGGAAAAAAATCGCGCTGGATTTTTAGTTTCGTATTAGCGACCGCCATTGGCGGTCGCTAATACCTTCTTTAGCGACCGCCAATGGCGGTCGCCCGCTTCTGCAGGCGCAAAAACCAGAATTTTTAGTAGTGCCATACATATACCTAAGTCATCAATTCCCGTTCGGTTCCAACATCCGAGCCCAAGCACAACTCAGTCCACACAGGAAAGCAAAACGTAAACCCACACAGTATAGCACAACACAATCCACGAAGGAGAGAAAAAGTAATCCACATAGAATAACTCAACACAATCCACAAAGGAGAGTAACACAGGATTCAGCTCACACAGGTATACTTCTTCGAATGACGATAAAGATGATCACTGATCCATCTAAGTCGTCGGACCAACAAAGGATCGATAGGTAACTAACCCCTGCAATGACCCACACAGGATCGGACCCACACAAGATCAATAGGTAACTAACTCCCACAAAGACCCACACAGGATCGGGCCCACAGAGGACCTGTAGGCGCTGGCTCACACAGAACCCCTGAGCGCAGACCCACACAGGATCGGATCCACATAGGATCTGTAGCACTAATCCACGTAGGATCGCCGAGTGCAGTATTCTTCGCAGTCCACTGAGGATCTGTGCGCAGTCGTCGTCGCAGTCCACTGAGGATCTCTGCACAGTCGTCGTCGCAGTCCACTGAGGATCTCTGCACAGTCGTCGTCGCAGTCCACTGAGGATCTCTGCATAGTCGTCGTCGCAGTCACAGTAGCAGTCGCAGCCAGCTCTAGGGTTCCCGCACACAGCAAGCTCGTTCAGGAGGGTCCGCTCCACGATCCGAGAGGCTGATACATCAACTGACACAAAGTCTGAAGTTGATGTATCCAAAAGTTCTGTATCATCAACAAGAACTCAACGTCGCAGAAGACACGTCAATCGGACGCCCGGTCTGAGAGTTATTGGTTTTTTCGTCCCAGGGGCCCGGTTGGTTTTTGAGGAAAAACCAACCCGATCGTACTCCACCTGCATCCAAACCATGGGCGGAGTATGCCAAAAGATCCGTCTCACTTAGAGGAAAACAACAAAGTCGACGGCACGTCAATCGGACGTCTGAAGCTCAAGATATGAGTGTTTCCGCTCCGAGGGCCCGGTTGGTTTCGTGTACGAACCAACCCGGCCGAACCCAAAGTATTCCAAAACCTTGAGTTCAATATACCGAAACGACCGTCTCGATCCAAGGATCGTGTTGCCACTGACGGTGAGTTGTTTGGAGGCCCGTAGCTCATGTTATGAGCGAAAGACCGAAAACGTCCGGAGACGGGGGGTCTGGGCCCAGACCGACCCGGCCCAACACCCCCTGGGTCGGCCCGAACCGGGTCGACCCGACACGGGGTCCGGGTCAGACCCGGTTCGCTACGGCCCGGTCCGGCCAGGGCGCGGCCCGGCTAGGCTCCGTCGAGCGGTCGAGCGAGGCAGCCGCGGGAAGATGGTGTCGCGGCCCCGCGTGGGGCCGCGCTGAAATCAGCGGCCGCGGCCTTCGCCGCGTCCCGTGCGTGTGATCCGGACCCGCGCGGCCGCGGGTCTGCTGGCCGCCACCGCCGCGGCGGCTCGCGCCGCCAGAGGCTTCCGCGGGCCACTGGAGTTGCTCCGGTGGTCCGTTTTCCTTTCCGCCTGCGGCGCTGCTCCTCCCGGGTCTCGTTCTTCAATGTGGAAACATCAAATCGCCCTTGCGTCACGTTTTGTCGTCACCTGCCAAATCCGCACAACAACAAAGAACTGCAGAGGGTTGTCGGGACGTGTTTGTTTGGCTCGTACCCCCCGCGTTAGGCGATAACAACCGGGAAAATAATCAACATATCAAATAACAATTTTAATAAATTAAAACTGTTCTAATGAACCGGGTTCATTATTTTAAAAGAAACAATCACAGGAATATAAATTATCTCACAACAAACCCCTACCTCGTCAAGTCGTCGCACGCGCGTTCTTCTCGGAAGGAGGGGACCGTCGCGTCGTCGCCGTATCCGGCGTTGCGTCGACGAACTCCGAGGACCAAGAAACAACAGATTTAATTATTTAATAATTAAATACATATTGAGTTATAAACCTCAAGAAAAAATTAATGAACTGCAATCTCTCACCTCAACGGGTGATCGAAGATTTTTTTGTGGAAGAAGGAACGTCGCAGAAGAACGTCGCGGGAGAGGAAACGTCGGCGTCGTGGCACACGGTGTTGCGTCGTCAATTTCTGCGGGTTCGGCGTTCTTCGTCGGAAGTCGGCGTTCTTCACGTTCTTCGCGTTCTTCGTGAAGGAGGATGAAGGCACAAAAAGGGTCTGTCAAATCCCCTCAACGGGCAATCCTCAAGATGTCGTGCGTTGGTCTTATTTTATTATTACGCCAACGGATTGAAAATAGGTTAAGAAACGATTAAATTAATTCATAGAATTAATTCAACGAATAAAACAGCCCAATTAATTGATTCATTAAGAATTTAAGAAAACGTGTCAGTTGATTTTCATAATGACGGGTTTTCGCGGGTGCGTTACTTAGCGGAAAAGAAACGGTGGGGCTCGTACGGGCCCCACCTCAAAAATATCCTACCAAGAGGGTAGGATATTCTTGGATAGCACCTTATCCGCATCAACTCAGCTTAAGCATCCTTAAGTGGCTTTTATGTGGCTTAAGTGAAATAAAAATAAAATCGCCGCACAACTTTATTTTATTTCATAACTTTAAACCCAAAAATTAAAAACCACAACCGAGAAAACACAACTCCGGAAGAGGCGTTTCTAAGAAAATACCGGCGCTGCGATTTCATCGGTGCCCTCAGAATTCGATTCCGAGCACCGGTTCAAAAGTTAGAAAAACCTGCTCGTCCGTTCACTGAACGTACCCGATTCAAACTTTGGAAGATGATTCCGGGCACACCGGGCCTCGGAATCAGGTGCCGTCAGAAACTGCGTTCTTGTAAAAATACAAAGAAAATTAAGAAAAAAAATTTCCTTGAATTTTTCGGGTCTTTACATCACTCCCACCTCAGGACTTTACGTCCCCGTAAAGATACATCATAAACTAGGGAAACAAATGTGGGTACTGAGCACGCATCTGAGCCTCCCGCTCCCAAGTGCTCTCCTGGAGGTTCCCGTGCTGCCATCTGATGCGCACTAGGGGAATCGATCATCCACGTAGGACCCTCTCCTGTCAATCCTCGATCTCCACTGGGGCCTCCGCAAAAGTCGCCCCATCATCCACGTCTAGATCCCCATGGTCAATGATGTGTGTCGGGTCGTGCACGTATCTCCTCAACTGAGATACGTGGACGACGTTGTGCACCCGGTGCAACTGAGGTGGTAGAGCCAGGCGATAAGCCACCTCGCCAATCCTGTTGGGGACCTGGAAGGGTCCGATGAAGCGTGGAGACAACTTGCCGCCTCGGCCAAATCTCTGTAATCTACGTCGAGGTGAGACACGCAAAAAGACGTGGTCGCCATCCTCGAACTCTAGTGGCCTACACCTTCTGTCGGCATAAGACTTCTGCCGGCTCTGAGCTGTCCTCATCCGCTCCTGGATGACCTGAACCTTCTCTTTCATGGCCCGGACCATCTCTGGTCCCACAAGTGCTGACTCCCCAGGGTCTGTCTATCACAAAAGAGATCTGCAAGGTCTGCCGTACAACACCTCATATGGTGCCATCCCGATGGTGGAGTGGTAGCTATTGTTGTATGCGAACTCCACCAAGGGTAGGTGATCCTCCCAGCTGCGACCAAAGTCGAGGAAACATGCGCGGAGCATGTCCTCGAGAGTCTGAATGGTCCTCTCCGTCTGATCATCCGTCTAAGGGTGAAAGGTGGTGCTCAGACGTAACTGCGTCCCGAACGCCTCCTGCAACCCCTTCCAAAGCCAAGAAGTAAAGTGAGCATCCCGATCGGAGACGATAAACGATGGCACACCGTGAAGCCATACAATCTACTGAACGTAGAGACTCCCCAAGCTCTCCACTGAGCCCTACTCTCATATGGGTAAGAAGTGTGCCGACTTGGTGAGTCGATCAACAATCACCCAAATGGAGTCGTGACCTCAGGAATTGCGTGGAAGTCCATTCATGAAGTCCATAGATATGTCGTCCCACTTCCACTCCGGGACCTCCATGGGCTATACCAATCCTGCTGGTACCTGATGCTCTGCCTTCACCTGCTGGCAGGTGAGGCATCGAGAAACGAACTCTGCCACAACCTTCTTCATGCTCGTCCACCAGTGCTGTCGTCTGAGGTCCTGGTACATCTTCTCTACTCCAGGATATACCGCCAAAGGAGAAGTGTGAAACTCTCTCATCACCTCTTATCGTAAAGCAAATGGTACCAAGGTACGTCCTCAGAAAAGGACGTCGTGCTCTGCTCCAAGGGAGAAACCATCAGGTTCCTGTCCCGAGGATATCTGTGCACGCCGCGTCTCACAGTCAGCATCCCCACACTGTGCCTCTCTAACCCGCTGCAGTAGTGGAGGAGTGAATATGAGAGACTGAAGGAATGTTGCTCCATCCCTATCCATAAAGGATATCTGCAAGGCAGCTAGCTTCTCTGTCGCCTCCTCAAGTAGCTGGATGCCCGTCCTCTTGCTGAGAGCATCGGCTACTACGTTCCCCTTCCCAGGAGTATAGACTATCTCAAAGTCATAGTCCTGGAGGATCTCGAGCCATTGCCGCTATCTCAGGTTCAGTTCTTTCTAAGAGAAGATGTACCTGAGACTCTGGTGGTCAGAAAAGACTGTAAAGCGCTCTCCCATCAGATAGTGCCTCCATGTCTTCAGTGCGAAGACCACTGCCGCTAACTCCAGGTCATGTGTGGCGTAGTTTTGCTCATGCGGCCTCAACTGATGTGACCCATAGGCAATCACGGCCCTCTCCTGCATCAGGACACATCCGAGTCTGGTCCCTGATGCATCGCAGTAGACTACGTATCCAACTCCCTCCTTAAGAAACCTCAAGATAGGTGTGCTGGTCAATCTCTGTCTCAGCTCCTGAAAGCTCTGCTGACATCTGTCTGAACACACAAAGGGTTTCCCCTTCTTCATCAAAGCTGAGAGTGGCACTGCAACTCTGGAGAAGTCCAGCACAAATCTTCGATAGCATCCAGCTAGACCCAAGAAACTCCACACCTCCGTCACGCTCCTCGGTGGCTCCCAAGCTAGCACTACCTCGATCTTCACGGGATCCACTGCAACTCCCGCCTCAGAAATGACGTGCCCCAAGAAGTGGACCTCACATAACCAGAATTGGCACTTCGAGAGCTTTCCAAAAATATGGTGCTCTCAGAGTGTGTCTAGTACAACCCGCAAGTGGTAGGCGTGCTCCTCCTCCGTGGTCGAGTATACCAAAATGTCATCGATGAAGACCATGACAAATTGATCGAGGTATGGCTGGAAGATCCTGTTCATGAGGCTCATGAACACTTCTAGAGCATTGGTTACGCCGAATGGAATAACCAAGAACTCATAGTGGTAATACCGACACCTGAAGGCCGTCTTCTGCATGTCCTCGTCTCGAACTCTGAGCTGATGATAGCCTGACCTGAGGTCTATCTTCAAGAACCACCGTGCTCCCTTGAGCTGATCGAAGAGGTCATCAATACTCGTTAGCGGATACTTGTTCCTCACTGTCACCTGGTTCAGGCGACGATATTCGACACACAGTCGCAAGCTCTCGTCTGCCTTCTTGGAAAACAATATCGGGGAAGCCCAGGGTGAAACACTGGGTCGGATGAACCCCTTTCCCTGCAAGTCCTCCAACTGTACCCGCAGCTCTCGAAGCCCAGCAGGGGCCATCTGATACGCTGGAGTGGATATCGGGGCTGTCCCGGGGTACAGATCAATATAAAAGTCTACCTCTCTGCGAGGAGGTAGCCCTGGAACGTCATCGGGAAAGACGTCCGCGTACTGATCCACCACTGCAGGAAAACTAGGACTCTGCACGTCAACTTCTCCAAGGATGAGGCTAGACAACTGATGAGTGATGGGTTGTCCTCTCCTCAGCGAGAGTCCCTCCTGTGCTGAAAAGGCTCCCTTCTCGTCGGTGGAGGTGAACCTGCTCCCGTCGTTGCGCACACATCGCACCTTGCACCTAATACAGTCAATCTGAGCATGGACTGTGGACAACCAATCCATGCCCAAGATGACGTCGTAAGGCCTCAACGCTGCTACTAAAATATATCAGCCGAAGTTCTTGCCTCCTAAAGTAATCTCACACTGCCGGCACGAGTGCGTAATCGTCGAGTCTGCTCTCGTAGAAGTCTCTAGCTGTAAGGATCGAGCCAACGGCTCTGTCGGAATCTTCGAGCTCCGAACAAGGGTAGTGGCTATGAAAGAGTGACTCGCTCCTGTATCTATAAGAACTGCAGAAAGGGTGGAATAGACACAGATCGTACCTCAAATAATCTCTGGCACGCCGTGGTCGTAGGCCTCCGATGCTTGGAGCTATGCCTGTCTCTGCCCGCCAGCTCCCTGTGGTCGGGGCGGACCTCCTGGTGGTGGTGGTGGCAGAGCCTCAAAGCGTCGTCCACCACCTGCTGCTCGGCCAGCTCCTCTTCCTCGTCCTCCTCCTCCCTGCGGACCACCACGGTCGACCCTCTTCCCTTGCCTGGGTGGCCCCTCCACCGTCTGCTGCTCCTCGGCACGGCGGGTCGAGCAGTCACGAGCCATGTGGCCCTGCCCGCCTCATGCGTAGTGTTGAAAGTGGGTGCTCTAGACCCAACTTGTCTTGTACTTTGATTACTGTTACATGTATTCAGTATGGTTCTATGCATGTGTTTATCTTGCCATGATAGTATAGATACTTCTGCATCCACTTCATCAATGGCAATGTCCTTAGATTACCTGTCGCATCAAATGGTTATAGCAGTTCCCAGGCTATAATGAGAACCCTGAGATGCCATGACAGTAATCTTAAAGTAACGTCCTATGGTCCAGTTACATCATTCTTAAAGGACACAGATGATGTGTGACCATCAGGTGCTGGGGGCTCATAAGCATTGAGACTTCATCTCATGAAGTTCGCACTTGATGATCGCTGCGCTGAAGTGTGCGTCGTAGATCCGCGCTAGCACCCGGATCTTGACGAACGGCGCGCGTGCAGATTTGCAAGGCGTGTGTGGACGATCTAGAGGGCTTCGACATCGGAGTCTTCGAGCAACGATCGCCGGTGTCTTACACGTCAATTCTGAACAAAGGTAAACATTCGATTTTATTTTGTGCTCCTTATAAACCTTGCGAGATCCTCGGACCAAGCTGGGACGAGATCACCGGAGTCGACAGGGTTATGTCACTCCGATGATGCAGAAAAATTTAAAATCCCGGCCCATTGGCTTCCGCTGCGCAGTTCCGAACCCAACACGTAGCACTACCTGCCTCTTGAAAGACTGGCTCCACGCTGTGTTCCCCGCACTGCTGAGCCAGAGTCCCGAGGTCGTCTTCCGGAAGGTCTGGTCAACCTAGACCCATGATTCATCTGTCGGCTGCCTGCTGCCGAAGACTCCGCTACCTGCCGCCCTACGGTACGTCTCGCTGTGGACTCAGCTAGAAAGATCTCGATCAGAAGGGCTCTCTCCAGTACTCCTGCCTGGGTTGGGATGCTGAGGGAGATCAGCGATGCCCTGATCTCGTGTCTCAAAACCTTCTCAAAGGTCTGGGCCCGGAAGAAGGGTCATGTACCATATCTGTCAAGTAGATAGAAGGATCGGTAAACCTCGTCGCGTATTGGGCGGCCGTCAAGCTGCCCTGCCGCAGCTGAAGAAGCTCCTGAATGCGCATCGCACGAAGGGTTGCTGGGACGAACACTGAGCGGAAGAGGCTCTCGAAGTCCGTCCAGAGAAGAGATGCCTCATCGTGCACCTGGAGCATCAAGCTCCACCATCGGCCCGCTGCTGCGTGCAGTAGGCTCACCAAGAGGATCACCATGAGGTCTGCTGGTGTCCTCACTAGCCTGAAAACTTGTACGACCGCCTCCAGCCAGTCCTCGGCTACCTGGGGGTCCGTCTCCCCATGAAACCTGGGTGGTCCCTGGCGCTGTAACTCGTGCAGAGCTCTGAGGAGACGTGCATCGTCAGCGGTCGTGGTGGGGAGCATCGGTAGCTCGGCGGGTAGAGGTACCGATGGTGCCTCCGCCGTCAAACGGCCCTGTACCGAGGCCTCGTCGCTCGGCGGGCTGTCGTCGCGCTCCACTCTCAGAACCCTAGCTGGCTGCCGTCGTGGGGCCATCCTGAAAAGGAAACAAGTGCGCCACGGTTAGAACAGTATACCTGGTGAGCTGATACAAGTAATCACGAAGAAAAAACATGAAAACACACATGCAATCAATGTTTTCGTGCATTAAGTCGGAAATCAGAAGTCAAGGTCCTGGTGTATGGATACGTTGGCCGCCGCACCAACACTGGACTCCCTGGACTGATAACCACACTCAATATGCTTAACATTATTTCTTCACATAGAAGAAAGATCAGAGTCTGCGGTAGAACCGACCGCCTCTGATACTAATTTTTCACGACCCGCCCTCAGGGCCCGTGCAATGACTACCCCAAGCCCGCCTTCCATAGGCCAGGGGTTGGCGACTAGCACCAAGGCGTAAATCCCGATAAACAGGGAAGGCATTGCCTTTGTAAAGTAAACAAGCACCACAGAGTAAACAAGCGGAAAAGTAAACACTAAGTAAAAACTGTAACAAGCTGTGCTGAAAGAAAAAGGGGTCGGAAATACAAGCCCAACTGTAAAGTACAACTAAAAGGGGAAAACAGCAACTAAAAAGAAAAGCCGCAGCATCGAGCCATCCTCTGGAAGTCCCACCTGAAGGGTGAGCACAGATAGCCTCCACGGCTGCTCGGTCCAGTCATCCACTCTGAGTACGTCCCACCTAGTGGTCCACCTCCAGGTACTGTCCTGCTCCGCAAGCCTCCACCACGATCCGCGTTGTCTGTCGTCTGCAACCAACATAATGAAGTGCGGGCATAGCCCGTGCAGGAGTGAGTATAAGCTACTCAGTAGGGACCCCGAGACCCCCGAAGGTCTTCCGAAATCCACAAAGGATAAACCACAAGGAAAGATACAATCATGAAGTAACAACTGACACTGCTTAGGTATATGCCCATACATATACCTCAGTCATCAATTCCCGTTGGGCTCCAACATCCGAGCCCAAGCACAACTCAGTCCACACAGGAAAGCAAAATGTAATCCCACACAGGATAGCATAACACAATCCATGAAGGAGAGCAAAAGTAATCCACATAGGATAACTCAACACAATCCACAAAGGAGAGTAACACAGGATTCAGCTCACATAGGTATACTTCTTTGAATAACGATAAAGATGATCACTGATCCATCTAAGTCGTCGGACCTACAAAGAATCGATAGGTAACTAACCCCCGCAATGACCCACACAGGATCGGACTCACACAGGATCAATAGGTAACTAACCCCCGCAAAGACCCACACAGGATCGGGCCCACACAGGACCTGTAGGCGCTGGCTCACACAGAACCGCTGAGCACTGACCCACACAGGATAAGATCCACACAGGATCTGTAACACTGATCCACATAGGATCGCCGAGTGCAGTAGTCGTCGCAGTCCGCTAAGGATCTCTGCACAGTCGTCGTCGCAGTCCACTGAGGATCTCTGCACAGTCATCATCGCAGTCCACTGAGGATCTCTGCACAGTCGTCGTCGCAGTCCACTGAGGATCTCTGTATAGTCGTCGTCGCAGTCACAGTAATAGTCGCAGCCAGCTCTAGGGTTCCCGCACACAGCAAGCTCGTTTGGGAGGGTCCGTTCCATGAGCCGAGAGGATGATACATCAACTTACACAAATTCCGAAGTTGATGTATCCAAAAGTTCCGTATCGTCAACAGGAACTCAACGTCGCAGACGGCGCGTCAATCGGACGCTCGGTCTGAGAGTTATTGGCTTTTTCGTCCCAGGGGCCCGGTTGGTTTTTAAGGAAAAACCAACCCGACCGAACTCCACCTGCGTCCAAACCCCGGGCGGAGTATGCCAAAAGATCCTTCTCAATTAGAGGAAAACAACAAAGTTGACGGTACGTCAATTGGACGTCCGAAGCCCAAGATATGAGCGTTTCCGCTCCGAGGGCCTGATTGGTTTCGTGTACGAACCAACCCGGCCGAACCCAAAGTATTCCAAAACCTTGAGTGCGATATATCGAAACGACCGCCTCGATCCAAAGATCATGTTTCCTCTGACAGCGAGTCATTTGGAGGACTGTAGCTCAAGTTATGAGCGAAAGACCAAAAACGTCCGGAGATGGGGGGGTCTGGGCCCGGACCGACCCGGTCCAACCCCCCTAGGTCGGTCCGAACCGGGTCGACCCGACCCGGGTCCGGGTCGGACCCGGTTCGGCACGGCCCTGTCCGGCCAGGGTGCGGCCCAGACGGTCGGGTCGGCCAGGCTCGGCTCGGCCGAGCGGCCGAGCGAGGCAGCCGCGTGGCGCTGCCCCCGCGGGAAGATGGTGTCGCGGCCCCGCGTGGGGTCACGCTGGAATCAGCGGACGCGGCCTTTGCCGCGTCCAGTGTGTGTGAGCTGGACCCGCACGGCCACGGGTCCATTGGCCGCCACTGCCGCGGCTTCCGCGGGCCACCGGAGTTGCTCTGGTGGTCCGTTTTCCTTTCCGTCTGCGCCGCTGCTCCTCCCGGGTCCCGTTCTTCACTGCGGAAACATCAAATCGCCCTTGCATCACGTTTTGTCGTCGCCCGCCAAATCCGCACAACAACGAAGAACTGCGGAGGTTTGTCGGGCCGTGTTCGTTTGGCCCGCACCCTCCACATTAGGCGATAACAACCGGGAAGAATAATCAACATATCAAATAACCATTTTAATAAATTAAAATTGTTCTAATGAACCGGGTTCTTTATTTTAAAAGAAACAATCACAGGAATATAAATTATTTCACAACAAACCCCTACCTCGTCAAGTTGTCGCACGGGCGTTATTCTCGGAAGGAGGGGACCATCGCGTTGTCGCGGTATCCGGCGTTGCGTCAACAAACTCCGAGGACCAAGAAACAACAGACTTAATTATTTAATAATTAAATCCATATTGAGTTATAAACCGCAAGAAAAAATTAAAGAACCACAATCTCTCACCTCAACGGGTGATGGAAGATTTTGTTGCGGAAGAAGGAACGTCGCAGAAGAACATCGCGGGAGAGGAAACGTCGGTGTCGCGGCACACGGCGTTGCGTCGTCGATTTCCGCAGGTTCGGCGTTCTTCGTTGGAGGTCGGCGTTCTTCGCGTTCTTCGCGTTCTTCGCGAAGGAGGATGAAGGCACAAAAAGGGTCTGTCAAATCCTCTCAACGGGCAATCCTCAAGATGTCGTGCGTTGGTCTTATTTTATTATTACGCCAACAGATTGAAAACAGGTTAAGAAATGATTAAATTAATTCATAGAATTAATTCAACGAAAAAAACCGCCCAATTAATTTGTGCGTAAAGAATTTAAGAAAACGCGTCAGTTGACTTTCATAATGATGGGTTTTCGCGGATGCGTTACTTAGCGGAAAAGAAACGGTGGGGCTCGTGTGGGCCCCACCTCACAAATATCCTACCAAGAGGGTAGGATATTTTTGGATAGCACCTTATCCGCATCAACTCATCTTAAGCAGCTTTAACTGGCTTTTAAATGGCTTAAGTGAAATAAAAATAAAATTGTCGCACAACTTTATTTTATTTCATAACTTTAAACCCAAAAATTAAAAACCACAACCGAGCAAACGCAACTCCGGAAGAGGCGTTTCTAAGAAAATACCGGCACTGTGATTTCATCGGTGCCCTCAAAATTTGATTTCGAGCACCAGTTCAAAAGTTAGAAAAACCCGCTCGTCCGTTCACTGAACGTACCCGAGTCAAACTTCGGAAAATGATTCCGGGCACACCAGGCCTCGGAATCAGGTGCCGTCAGAAACTGCGTTCTTTTAAAAATCCAAAGAAAATTAAGAAAAAAAATTTCCTTGAATTTTTCAGGTCTTTACAAATAACCCCATTTAATCATAATCTAAAACAATTTATTTTATTTTATATGGAATATAATTTTTAAATATCATTTAAAACAATTCTTGAGGAAAATAATCTTTAAACATTACAATGTATCTCATACCACATTGAAACATTTGAATCATAATCCCTATGAAATAATAAAATTACCTGATTCTTATAATATAATTAAAAGAGTTATATTAATTATATAACATGTCAACCTATAGTATATACACCACAAAAAATACAATAGGTGCATAACATAACATGTGTCTCAAAGAATACTGATTGAGATAGAATTACTTTACCTACTCAGTAACTTTTTAACCAAAACCCCCCATGAAATAAAAACATCAAATGAGACTTTGTATATCATTAAATAAAATAAATTCATGATAAAAATTTCCATCAGAGGTATATTCACCCCATATAAAAATATATGTTCATAACATGACATGTATCTCAAAGAAAGAAAATTGAGACAATATTACTTAACTGATTTGGTAACTTTTGAACCTCAAACCCCATGAAATAAATATAATCAAATAGATTTGTAAATACCCATAAATTAATGTTTATGAATCATATAATAATTTCATGGTAATTATATATACCTTAAAAATTAAATGAGTGGTGAATAAATCATAAGTCTCACCCAAATAAATGTGAGATGATAAATCCTCTTACCTTAAGTCTTGAATTTATATGTACATGTTAAAACCACATGTATAAACAACATATTTACATGTAAAAAAGAACCATATTATTATATCTAATACATAATATGATTTTTATGACTTTATATTACCTCACTAATAGGAAAGGCACTTATACCCATTGTTTTGAACCGTGGGTATAACCCCCAAAAATGTGGGTATAGGCTATACCCATTGTTTTGGGAACTATGGTGAGCTTAGTCATTGTTATAGATCTAAGATATCACCATGGTTTGATAATTATATACCAATATTTTTAGGAATATTAAAACAGTTTTATTCCATCATTTCATTAACCCTATACCGACAGTTTCAAAACTATGGGTATAGGTTTAAAAAATATGTCGACCACGGGTTTTGATCCCTAGACTGCTTGTAAAGAATTAACATGCCTAACCACTAAATCATATATAATTATAGTTTTATAAATATATATTTTCATATATATATATTTACCAAAACCATGTCTATATATGGAAGGACATGGAAATATTTGGTCCCATGAATTTTGTTTACCCCACAGAAATATTTTGTTGCATGCCTTAATGTGGGAAAGCTATACCCACGTTTTTCTGAGAACCATGGGTATAGGTCTTCAAATAAATTACTATACACACGGTTTTCAAAAACTGTGGGTATAGGTTTGGCTTATACCCACATTTGTTTTAAAAATCATGGGTATATGTCTTGAAAAAAAACCGTATACACACATTTTTTGAAAACTGTGGGTATAGGTGACAATTTACTACTTATACCCACAGGTTTCCAAAAATATGGGTATTGGTTCCCATAAAATACCTATACCCATGATTTTGGAAAAAAATGGGTGTAGGGGTGACCTATACCAATGTTTTTTTCCAAAAATATGGGTATATGTTCATTTTCCAGTAGTGCATTTTTATGAACACTTTTGTGTTAATGTTATGTTTCTGGTCGCTTTGTTTTTCATATATTTTTTTACTTCTTATTATGGATCCCATTACATAGATCATTATTTAATTATTTCAAAAATTTAAAACTAGATTTAAATATTATATATATTCTGTATAAAAATATTTATAAGAATCTAAAAAATATAGAAATATGAAATGTAATACATCACTCATAGAGATGGTAAGTCATGCGTACACATAATCATTGTTTATGTTTTCTTAACATATTCAAAGAAGTAAATTAAATTAAATGTATGTATATATTATAATTACAGCAGAATTATTTTTTGATATATATCATATAATTTTACTAAACCCGTACTTAATACATTCCATGTAAAGTGTGATTGAATCACAACACTCTGAGGAGGTGGCAGTCCAAAAGTCCACAAACAAAGTTATCATATTTAAAAAAAATGGAAAGTATGAAGGTATGTGTTATTTAATAAATAAGAAGAATAAAACATCAAAAATATAATATATAATATCTAAAAAAGTATTTCCATCATAATTCACATCCATGATAGGTGGTAAAGAAAAAAAATGACATCATTTTGAGAGGAGGTAGTTTTCCGTACAAACGAACAGTAAGTTTGTTGCCCATTTGATGGAAATGTGTGTAGGTTTAGTTAAAACCATTAAAATAAAAAAATCTCCGTATATTTAGTATAATTATTTTATTATATAATCATGTAATAAGAATTATTTAATGGGTGGAGAAGGAAATAAATCATGAATGGATGTTGAAGAATGTTACCTTTTTTTCAATTAACTCCTTTTCGTTTACACAAAAGGGATTCCTATGATGATATTATAAACAAATTTAGGATTCAATGGTAAGATTATTAATTTTAGGATATTATTTGGTCAATTATTTGACTATCCAAAGATCTTGATAGTCACGAAGAAATGGAAAGTGTGGATGTCTTTTTATTGTTGATGGGGAGTGGCATTCTTGTAAATATAAAATAGTAAACACTATTGGGAGATCTCCCTTACATCATTTTTGTTTTTATTAAGGTAAATAATTGTATAACCTATGTAATTTAACCATTAAGACTAAATTAATGTAATATATATTAGAAAATTTAGACCCACCTATTATAAAATTTTACATTAAATTTTTAAACTAAAAATCCCATATGTTTTGGAAATTATTTCTAACAGAAACGCATATAACGCAGAAAAACACTACATTAATCATAACTGTGTTACCAAATTTTTTACTATTTATCGGTCAATATGTTAATTATAAATGATAAATTGGAAACTTAATGTACCATATTTTATATTTAATTACATTTATAAATAATATTTCATAATATATGTTTTTTTCAAATTTAAAATATTTAATAATATATCATTTATATTATTTAATTATTAATAGACTAAACCATGCATTGGAGTTTATTATTCATTTAATGTTATTATACCATATGTAAAAAATTAAATATAAATTATTATGATAAAATTAACTCATTTATATTCCAAAATAATATTGATAACCAAAACTATGTGGATTATTCCCTAATCCAATGCATTGTAATTGTTAAAGGCAAGGAAGGTTCCTTTTTTGTCTTTTTCCTTAATTAACTTATTATATAAACCCCTTTCATGTAATATTATCCTAATAACTCATAAAAATATAACCTATGTTGGTGAGGGTATAAATATTTAAATAAAATGGGTTTTGGAAAAGTTTTGGGTTATTTATACACCTTATATTCTAAGTTTAATCATTAAGTAAGATTATTCTTACTTTAATCATTATAACTAATTTTAATTGTTTTCAATATTCATTTTACTAAAAAAAATTATATTATGATAATAAAAATTTCAAACTTATTTCCAATATTTATATCCATTTTTTAAAATTTAATTCACTAAATTGGCTAAAATTAGTTTAAAATTAATCCTGCAATAGCTCTGAGAAAATTTGTTTAGATGGAGAAAAGTTCACAGGTTTGAATTGTTTATATATCTAATATCAATTTGAAATTGAATCCATTGAGCCACATTGAATTAATTTATGTATAATTGAAATTATTATACTTTAAAACCAAATTAAAATATAATTTAACTATATAAATAAATTAGACAGAAATATAGTTTTTAATTAAAAATTCTTTATTTTCTCCATCTATACAAAAATGATGATTTTTAAAAAAATCTCTAAAATTCACCCTAATATAATTTTGAAAATATGAAAACAAAAATTAAGTTTATTTTATGAAATTAAATTTTTAAATGTTTATAAAATTATTTTTTTTTATCGTTCAAAGAAGTACAAAAAAAGAAGTTATTTTAAGAAAATAGTATTTTCAAACATATAAAGACATTGAAATAGTATATCATCTATTTGTATAAAATAGTTATAAATAAAATTTAATAATTATTTAATATTATTCATATTACTAATTTTAGTGGTTATTTTATAACTATCATGTTTAAATAATTATAATAATAAAACATAGTTAAGTGGAAACTCAGTGTTGCATGTAACACAAGTCAATCTAAGTGTTGCATGTAACTCATGCTTGACATGGTGTTGCATAAAAGGAAATATTAACATGGTGCTTTCATATAAAATAATCTATATTCAGTGTTGCGTGAAATGAAAAATATAAAAAATAATAAATTAATTCAAAAATATATATATCTCAAAATATCTAGGTGTTAAATTCTACCCCCATTAAAATAAACTTCTCCCTTGAAATTCATCTAGGTTATCAAATGTTTAATAATTGAATGTTCCTTTCATAAAAACCCATATCCTAAAAACTAATACTAAAACTTCCTTTAAAAATGGAATGTTGGAAACATAAAGGTTTCCCAAAGTAACTCATAACTAGGTTTCCTCATAGGAGAACATAGGTGGAAAGTGAAAACACGGACATTGGCAAGAAATATAACTATCATGTTCATATGGAAAGTGATAAATAACATGGTTAGGAAAAATTTAATGGTCACAGATAAATAACCTGAAAAGGCTATAAAAGATCATTGATATCATAATAAATGATAATAATTGGAAACATTTTATTTCGAGACCCTTTTTCTAAAGATTAATAATTTCCATGGGAAGATATACTTAATTTTTTCATTCCTTTACATATGCATAATATAACCATTTTGTTATTTCTTGATCGATTTCCACTTTATCTACTAATCTAAGAAATGAAGGTCCATTTTTCACTCCTAAAGTCCTAATAGATCATGAGGTCCTAGATAATTCAACTCATGTATCTTCAGTTATCATCAAAAAAAGTGTTCAGAACAGGTTATCCAATATGCATAAATCCTCATAAGGGGAGATAATACATTAGTCTCACAAACATCAACTGAAGTTTAACTTAAACTTTCCAAAATTGGTTAACCTTATAATCCTTCTGAAATCTTCAAATATATAACATTATAAATAAGGTAACTAAATTTCACTAAATAGGTTAGCATTGATCCCCCGTATAAAGTAGCTCTTGGATGTCACATACCAATCTTGTGAACACCTTCATCATTTTTTCTCTTGAAACATGGTAATAACCTGAAACACCATAAAACCATATTAAAAACATTCACGATTTCTTATTCAAGTGATTATTGCATATATTACATAATTAAAAAAATTAAACTTCATACATGATAACATAGACCACTTTTTTAAGAAATCAATAATCAATTCGGGTAATTAACATTGTGCAACTAACATTATCCATATCAATCATCTCTTTATTCAAGAAAAAAACAATTTTTTCAACATCAGGGACACATTAAGGGTTACCTTACCTTAATAAAAATATAAACTTTCCATAAAATCCCTTTTCTAGTTCATCATTATTATTCAAATTTTTTATCCTTAATTAAAAACATATACTTCATGATACATAATTCTTGAATTCCAATACATATACACATCAATCATCCAACTTCATTCTTAATCCATTACCTAAGATTCATCATTTTGTTCCTTAATAACCCTTTAATATAATATGAATGTTAATCATGTATTAAGGTTACTCAACCTTAATTTAATCATGCTTCTTAAATTTACAGGGAATAATACTATTAAAAAATCACATACCTTTCACATGTCATTCTATTCCTCTTTATATTTTGAATTATAACCAATACTTGTACCATTTTTCTGATTCTAAACATGATATTTTGACTTATGAAATTTATTTTAAGAATTCTCATACATTCTGCATCTAAAAAATCTAATGTTATCCTAGTTCCTTTGAGATACTACTATTTATTAAGACCAAAAAGAATAGTTTTAGAAACACTTATCATAATAGAAAACCACATAATCCAGAAAAATTACTTATAGGATGCCTTAATATTTAAACATACTTATTTAATATATGAAACATTAGGTTCATCCTAATTTATTTATAGTCAAATTCTATTTAAATCCTTTATGACAATTTGTAAAGAGTTTGTGAATTCCCAAATCATATCTCTTGGGAGTTTCAAACAAGAAGTACAGCAAGTCCCATTATCATTCACCAGTTCCTGATCGAGTCTAGAACAATATAGTGTTTTCATGTTTTTTACCCCTATGTACATATATTATAGAGCCATAACCACTATTGGTATCAATAAAAGGATGTGTTTATAAGAAACCACTGACTACATCATTTACAAAAATTCATGGACATTTTCATTAACATTTACTCATCCTTAGACTTTTCCTTAGAGACATCCCTATAAATATCCCCAGAAATATCCCTAGGAATCTAAATGAAGTCTTCTCATCCTAGTTTTAAAAGGATTGACTAAATATTTCCTTTGATACCAACTATAGAGACCCAGGCATAACATATATGGATATTAAATCATTTTTTTAATATTCTGGACATTAAAAAAGTGCCTACCCGAGGGCTGTAATAGTTCGGTGTCTATGGAATCTTGTAAACATAATATTCTATCCTCATAAAAGATGCTAAAAATATCCCTTAAATATCTTCCCCATTAGCAACCCTACATAAAACTTTTCTTCATAACCTAGGGAAAAGAATCATAAGATATGGGTAAGTTAAAATTCTTAGTAAGGGTAAACAAGGATATATGTAATCATAATCACGACCATAAGGTTTTAAGAACATGACAATATCATTATAAGATCATACCTTTCATATAAAAGATCTTAATAAAGAGTCATGTAACTAAGATTTGTTGTTCCTAATATATGATTCATAAGGTAATCGAGAACATATTCCATGAAAGCATAACATAGGAATAATAAATTGAATTATGAAAGACATATAAAATTATTTATATTTTATTAAAGGCTTACTTACAAGACCATATTAGTGGAAAAAAATCTTTTACTTATATTGGTTCACTCCTCGATCCATCCTTGTATTACTGAATTGGGTTCAATTCCCATTCTAGACCTATATTATTGAACCAGGTTCACTTAACTTTCTAGCCATATATTACTAAACCATGTTCACTTCTCATTGAAACCCTGTATTACTAAACCGGTTTAACATCCGATTCTATCCATGTATTACCAAACTCTTTTAACATTGCATTCCATACATTTATTACTGAATCAGGTCCACTTACCATTACAGTCCTATATTACTGAACCGAGTTTACTCTTCATTTCACCCCAATGATACTGAACTGAATTCACTACTTATTTCATCCCTATCATAATCATGAAAAATAAATATTTACCCAATACATTGGAGGTATATATAGGGCCAAACATTCACATAATAAAATCATACATCAATGTTCCACAAAATAACCAAACATTAATCATATTATAATCCATAAAAAGATATGTGTTTCATAAAGATCATATCATAACTTATTAAGTGAAATGGATATTATAAAAAATCATACTATTATAACATGTTTAAAATATATAGGATTTATAATAAATTCATCATACAATAACTCCTGAAAAGAAGTGGGTTTCCTAATCATTTTGTTATGGTATAACTCATAGAAGAGAAATGGGTCTTATAAACAAGATATCATCAAATGGATGAACCATTCATAGAAATAATAAGAATGGTGACCTTAGATAATAACAATATTTAATCACAAAATAAATAAAATTATTTCATCTTAGATGTAAAAATAATTTTAAAGGATAATTTAAAACAATTCTTGCGGAAAATAATCTTTAAACTTTTCAAAGTGTCTAATACCACATTAAAACATTTGAATCGTTATCCCTATAAAATAATAACATTACATGAAGCTTATAATATCATGAAAATAATTATATTCATGATATAACATGTAAAATGGTTGTATAGACACCTCATAAAAGTCTATTGGTGCATAACATAACATGTGTCTCAAAGAAGGCCAATTGAGACAAAATTACTTTACCTACTTGGAAACTTTTAAACCATAAACCCAATAAAAGAATAACATAAATTAAAACTTTTTATATCATGAAATAAATTAAATTCATGATATTAAAATTCATATTTAACTATATTCACCCCATGGAAAAATATGTGTTCATAACATGGAATTTATCTTAAATAAGTAAAATTGAGATAAAAAGTACTTAACTGATTTGATAACTTTTGAATCATAACCCCCATGATATAAATATCATAAAATAGATATTTAAATAACAATAAATTTAATTATAATAAAAATATAATAATTTCACGGGAATTATATAAACCAAAAAAAATAAATTAGTGGTTAATAAGGTATCAGTCTCACCAAAATAAAAGTGAGATGAGAAATCCCCTTACCTTAAGTCTTGACTTTATTGGTAAAATTTAAAAAATACACTATAATAAATGTAAGTTTATTATAAATATAAAAAAGAAGATTATTATTATATATAATACCATATATTATTTTATTATGACTTTATATTAACCGTTTGTTAACAATTTCATGTTAATGTTACGTTTTGGGTAATATCTGCTTTGTTTTTCGTATTTATTTTGAATTTTTATTCTTGATCCTCTTAATTAGATAATTTTTTACTAATTTATATAATGTAAAAAATGGTGAAAATATTATATATATTCATTATGTAAGTATTTATAATAATCTTTAAAATATATAAATATGAAATGGAATACACTATTAATGGAGATGGTAAGTTGTACGTACACGTGAACGATGTTTCCGTTTTCTTATCGTACTGAAAGAAAGTAAATAAATGAAATATATGTGTATATATATATATATATTATAAGTATAGTATAATTAGTATGTCATATATATTATATAAATTTACTAAACCCATTCGTACTAAATTCCATGTATAGTTCCACTGAATCACATCGCTTTGAGGAGGCGTTAGTCCACATGTCCAGAAACAAAGATATCATATTTACACAAAAAAATAAATCATGAAGGTTAGTATTATATAATAATTTTATAATAATTAATACATAATATATACAATATATGACATCTAAAAACAGTATTTATATCATAATTCTCAACTATGAGTGGTGGTAAAGTAAAAAACGAACGACATTGTTCCAGGAGGTGGTAATCTACCATACACACGAATGATAGGTTTGTTACCCACTTGTTGGAACTGTGTTTATGTGAAGGTAAAACCATTAACATAGAAACATATCAGTATATTTATGACACTTATTTTATTATATAATCACTAAATAAGAATAATTTAATGGTAGGAGGAAGAAATAAAACATAAATGGGTGTAAAAAAAGTTACATCTTTTTCAGGTAACTCATTCTGGTTTTCACCAAAGGGATTCCTTGGATGGATTTATTCCTAAAGTGAGGGCTATAAGGTGATATTATGAATATTGGAAGATTATTTGGGAGGGGTTTGGATAATCTAACTAGATTGAGATGTGTAAAGAAATAGGAAGGATGAATGTCTTTTTATAGTGGAGGGGGAGTGGCATTATTGTTAATATAAAAATCTATACACTATTTGGATGTATCCCTTACCTAATGGGATTCCAAAATGAAAAATAATTGATTAAATAATAATTATGGTTTATACCAACCTCAAACACATAATAATAAGTGCATTTTATAATTTTGGTCTTTAACTTCTATGTTTCACAACTTTTATCATTTTGGTTTTTATTATGGTAACTATTTTTATAACCTATGTAATATAACCATTAAGAATAAATTAAGGTGAGATGTATTTCACAATTTATACCCACTGATTATAAAATGTGACATATAATTTATATAATAAAAAAACCATATGTGTAGGAAATTATTTTTAACATAAAATCATGTAACGTGTAAAAACATTACATTAACCATAACTACTATAACAAAGTTTTAACAATTTATTGTTAAATATTTTTATTATAAAAGACCAAATGGACCATGAATGGAACATATTTTATATTTATGATCACATATAAATCACCAAGAATAATTTAATATTTTTAGAAATTAGAAATTATTTAATAAATTATCATTTATAAGATTTAATTATTAACTGAATAATTCATGCATTGGTGTTTCTTAAGAATTTAATGTAATTAAATCATCCATGAAAAATTAAATATAAATTTTTATGATAAAATAATTCTTTATATTCAGAAATATTATTTATAATGAAACATATGGAGCTTATTCCCTCCTCTAATCCTTTATAAGTGTTAAAGGCAACGAAGGTTTCTTTTTGTCTTTTTCTATACTTAACTTATTATATAGGACCGTTTCATATAATATTATCCCAAAAACTCATAAAAATAGACTATAAGGTTTTTATGGTAAAAATATATGTATCCAGTAGGTTTTGGAAAAAATTTGGGTCATTTACACCTTATATTATGGACTTAATCATTAATTTGGTTTGTTCTTAGCTTAATCACTCTAATAAATTTAAACTATTTTCAATAGTCATTTTAGTTAAAAATGATATTTTTGTACCAATAATTTCATAGTGATTAAAAATTGATATATCTATTTTTCCTAATTAAATTTATACAAGTGAACATTTTTTTAAAAAAATTAATCCCACAGACACTGCAAGAAAACGGGTTTTCAAGGGGAAAGGTTCAAAATATTGAAATGATTTTATATCAAATTTTAATGTGAAATTTAATCCATTGACCTAAATTGGATTAATTGATTTATAATTGAACTAATTATACTTTAAAACCAACCTATAATATAATTTCACTATATAATGAAATTAGATAAGAGGGAACTTTTAATTAAAATTTAGTATTATAAACTATTCATCCAAAAATGACATTTTTCAGAAAAATACCTAAAATTCGCCCTACGAAAATATTTAAATTTTGAATTAAAAAAATATTTTTTTTTTATGAAATTAAATTTCTTAAATTTAACAAATTTAATTTTATTTATCGTTCAAATAAAGACATATAAATAGCTCTTTTAAGAAAATAATATTTTCAATAATATAAAGACATTACAAAAAAATATAAGTTTTATTATAAATATTTTTTATTTATATAAAACCATTATAAATAATATTTATATATTAGTTATCATTATTCATATTACTGAGTTTAATGGATATTTTATAAATATCTCATTTAGATAACTATAATAATAAAATATTTTTTCATATAAACTCAATGTTGCATGTAATGCAAGACTATCTATATGTTGTGTATAGAGAAAGCTCAAAATGGTGTTTCATACAATGAAATAAAAACATTTTTCTTTAATATAACACAAGATATATTAAGTTCTTCACGAAATTAAAAATAAAAAAAATAGTACATCAACTCAAGAAAAATAGTAGAAAAAAGCTTGTGGTGTTACAATACATATCTCCTCAAGATCCCCAAAGGACTCCAATAGAATAAAGGTTCATAAAATTATGATTTTATCTTCAATATATTTAAAATTCATGAAAAAATAAATCTCTTTAAGGATGTTTAACTACTAACAATAATCTAGTGAAGGAAGACGGACAAATCAAGAGGAAGGAATTTGACACCAACCTCACCAAAGAGGTTATCATATTTCAAAGAAGATATACCATAAATAATATTTAAGAACCCTATATATATCCATAAAAGACCTAGAATAACCATAAAGGATATTGAACATGATAATATTTTATCATCTCTCGCAACCAAGGGTCAACTAATGAAAACCATACTTAGAATGCATGGAAAGAAACTTAAAATTAGAACTAAAAAAGAAATTGTCCCAATAAAGCAATGTATTTTAACCAATTGATATATACAAGCCCAAAATTACAACAATGACAAAAAACAATAACATTAACTCAAAGTAGATGATAAATGAACCATTCCCAGAGTAAAAATAACATTCTAAAAGAATCTCTATGATCCATAAGGTAACTTCTAATAAATAAAATACTCAAATAGAAATTCCAATCGAGGAAATAACCATTATTTTATAGAACCAATATCTTTATTATATAAATGATAACACATTAGATAATATCCAAAAAATATATAATCCCAAACATTATGAAAGATAAGAGGAAATGAGGAGTGGGTGATAGAAGAGAATCTTAACCAAGATCCCTCAGGTTATGTCCAAAATCCTGGCCACGCAACCTTAAGTCACTAAACCTCAGAAGGGGAAACAGTCAACTAGAAAGGTAACAAATTCAGAAATTTTGAATGAGAGGGATAAGGATTCCCTAAAGGAAATAAAGGTTTTGGTTAAAAATGGAAAACAAAAACTTACTCAAGATGAATTAATGAGTTAGGTTGGATCCCCCACTCCACATTACGCATGGGTAGGACCAATATATAAAATGATACATTAAAATCTGAGGATATATGATCTTAATTAAGTCCATAAGGTAATGAATATCTATGTCCCATCATTAATATTCTAGGAAGAATACATTAAATAAAAAAATAAGACTAAAACCGTAGTATAATCTATGAAATTGAAGTCACATTTAACTAAATCTCAAATAATAATCATACCAAAAAATCAAAATAATATATCAAAATAACTTAAATGGATTTATATTAATTCCAAACAATTTCAAAATCATACACCTTAGTTTTAAATATAATTTCCCACTTTCAAAAACATTTTGAAGCTCTTCCAGATCATCATATAATATATTTTCATGTTTCCAAGACAAAAAAATCCATTTTATTTCTTTATCAAAATTATCATTCCCCCAATTTCAAAATATTCCCTTTGAAACATTTTATATTTTCCAAAAACCACCCTTAAAACCCCTTTGGATGTTTCAAAAAACTTCTTTCATTTTCAAACATCTTAGATATCCTCTTTATTACCATTGAAACAAATCACTCGCTATCAACATCATGTTAAAATCTCATATCATAGAAAAATTTCAAATTAGATAAACTAATACATCATCAAAAATTTACTTTATTGGTTTTAAAACTAACTCTTACATTTTCATACCAAATCACCATTTATCTGGTAACTCCTTTTATCCAAATGTATGTCAATATTTCAAAAATCATTCCATTATCCTTTTGAAAATAATTTTTTAGTTATCAAATTCCATAACATAAAATCAATTTAGTATGAAACTTTTGTTCTAATTCAACCCAATGACATATACACATAACCAAAATCAATTATAAATCGAATAGAACCCCAAAAAACTCTCAATGGGATAGTGGCTATGAACAGATTTTCATCATAGTTTGGTAGACCATACACCAACCATAAAATTTCCACTCTAAGGTAATAAAGCCATTTACATGGTTTTTGTATGGTTTTTTAGATAATTTTGGGAAAATTTCACATATTATTTTTCCTAAAATATCACATATAAGACATGTAAAAACTCTAAATTTTTCATATGACTTTAATATAATCTCAAACATATCTAATATAAATAAATAAAAAACCTAAAAAATAAATGAAAGTATCAATTATGGATGCACAAATAAACATCCCATAGAAACATAAGGAATATAATTATTAAGAGTTTTTTATACTCTTTAGATACTTATCTACTGAGTTATTATAGTTTCAAATTAATCTACCAGACACAAAAAAAATATTTGAGGGTGCTCAAGAAACTAGGATCCTCTATGAACCAATGTTAGGATACCACTTTATTATTAACTAGTATAGATCACTCCTAATCTGAGAAACCAAGCCATATTATATCATAACCAAGGGGTACTCTTGATCCCCATTGGAGATATACTAGTGGAAGGGCATAAAATAGTATAAAAGAGAGAAACATTTCAGCCAATAAATAACTAAGTAGAGAACATCCCCTTGGAAGTTCAGCACGATCACATTTTATATCATATACCCATTCATAATATATGATTATATATTGACAGAATGTATGAAACTAAACTCCATGATCATAAGAAAATATATTATCCAAATATTTATGAAATATTTATTTTTCAATAAATTTAATATCTCTTGTAGCTTAAGAAAAATACAACATTGATTCGATATGAACTATAATATAGTATACCATTATAACTTATCTGTTAAGTCGGTGGGTATGAAAATTAAAAACTAAATGATGTAAATTATTTTTATAGATTTTTTAGAAATTAGATAATAATCATTTAAAATAAGAAAGAATTTTTTTATGAAAAAATGTATTTTCTCTAAAAGACGGTTTAGTCGCGCTTTACGCACATAATTTAAAATTAATTTTTTTCAAATTAATAAAATTTATTTGGAAAAATATAATTATTTTTTAAAATTAGAATATCAAAATTATCGTCAAGTGATTTTTTTTTATTTTTCTAAAATGAATCATTTTTTAAAGAATATTGAAAAATATTGAATTTTAATTGAAACCAACCTATCAGTTTAAATTATTTAAAATTTTAAATTATATTTTGAATTGGTTGTAATGTAAAATTTTTTCAATTATATATATATATATTAATCCAATTTTTATCATTATAATCATTTTAATATTTAATTTTGGTATAAAATCATTGTACACTTTTAAACATTTTTTCTTTGAAACCCCGATTTATCTTCAGGTCTGTGGGATTAATTTTGAATTAAATTTTTCCACATATGTGAAGGGATTTATAAAAAATTGATTTATTATTTTTAATAATAATAATTTTAAGTTAAATTTTTACCATAATTAATTGTGAAATCAGAAAAAAAAAATTATTACCGTAGTTAAGGAAAAAATTGATTTACTAGGGGGATAAACTAAAAATATAATGGTTAAATTGACCTAAAACATATCTAAAATATATTTCATGGAACTATTTGTACCCTAAAATGTATAAGTATCTAAATTACTCTATTTTTTACCCTTTTTACATGTGGAAAACAATGATACACATTTTTCTTTCCAAACAATTACAAGTGTGCCACTCAACTCTTTTATAAAAGGACACCCCCTCTATACTATTCTTCACACCATCACACCCTTTTGGATAGGAAAATTTCTACCAAATTCACATAAAACATTCCCTCCCATAATCCTAGATGTTTATTTTTTTTATAAAAACCATCCATAAAATTCCTTTGTGTAAACCTACAGAGGTTACCCGGGGAAGTGACAATGTTCTTTAATGGGTGTTTTTATTTTATTTGTTCTTCCACGTCATTAAAATGTGATTAATAAAACATTATATAATAAAATGTGTCTATTATATATACTTATATTATTTTATGATAAAGTAATTACCTAAAAATATTCCCACTTCTATCAAATTTGTTATGAAATCATCATTCGTGTGTACGGCGGACTACCGCCCCGCAAACCAATGTCATTCGTTTTTCCATTACCACATCTCCCGGTTGGGTATGCTGATGTATATGAATTATATACATGAAATTTATAATTAAATTATAAATATGGATTCAAAATATCATATATTAATTTTTTTTACATTCCATTTATTATGGGATACCATAATCTCACTTGTGTGGACGACGAACTACTGCCTCACGAAGTGATGTGATTCATTTTTTTCACTAATGCTTTACATTGAAGGTAATAAGGAGAAAGTTAATGAATATATTTTATATAAATTAAATAATTATTATATTAATTACATATTTATAATTCCAAAAAATAATATATTATTTTATATTTTTACACTAAACGCAGATTACAACATTTGTGTACATGTGGACTACCGCCTTCAGGAAGAAACCTAACTCTCTTAAAACACCACACCACATGGATGATATATAAAATTTTATTTAAATAAATAATATTATACATATTATATTATAATTAATATTAAAAGATTAATTATTACTTAACTTTTCTAAAAAATGACCATTGAAAAATGGAAACATAACTGATGCGTACATACGACCTACCATCTCCATGATTGTAATGTAGTTCGTTTTTCCAAACAATATTTTATGATTGGTTTTAAAAATATAATTTATGTATAAATATGATAAATATTTAATTATTATTATTATGGATATCATTTAACTACATAAAATGTGCATGAATCAGATATTTCATGACAAAAAACACATGAGAAGACAAGACAATTAACACCTAAAACAATGATAATAATGAAATATTATTAACAAATGGGTCAAAAGATGTAATAAAAGGATCGTATATGATTTCATAAATATTAATAGGGTTTTTTATAAGGTAATAACATGTTTCAAACCAATATATAGTTGTTCGAAATACATTCAACCAAAAGGAGGCGGGAGGTAAGGGTTTCCCATCTCACTTTTACTTCTATGAGACATACGCCATATTCACAAATTATTTATTCTATGTGGTGTATATATATATATTATTGTATGTTATATCATGAATCCATTTTTTTAAATTTTTTTTAATTTTTTATTTAAATTTATTTCATCCAATGGGATTATGACACAACAGCTACCAAAGTGATGAGGGTTTTCCTAAAAATCTCATCATTGTTCTGGATTGTTTTTGTTTAAGTCTCTATTAAAGAAATTATTTATAATTTATATTATAAAATTAATAAATTTGGTTATCCTATAGTTATTAATGAACTATTTCATGTAATATTAATATTTTCAACTCTTTGGTACATAACATTATTAAAAAAAATTAAGATAATCCTACTTTATTTATCACTTTGGTAAAAAAATCCATTTTAATTGAAAACCATAATTTGTAAAAATGTGTTAAATTTTTTTTGTCATTATACAAGTTATATTTTAAAGAAATTTTTTACCATTTTTTATTTTTTAAAAAAAAATTAAAAGGAATTATCTTTTTATTTCATAAACGTTGAACTTTTATAACCATTTTATAGTGTAAAAAGAAAGTTCTTTTTAAATTATAAAAATCATATAGAATTAATCCTCAAAATGACGATAATTTATTTTAAATCTTCCCTTTCAGGTTTACAAGGTTATTTTTAAAGAAATTTGTTTCTATTTTTTGTAAATTCTTAGTTTTTAAGAGTGATTTTCTATGAAAAGTATTTTGAAGATATCTGAAGAATTTTTTAGTTTTAAAATAAAAGCTTGATTTTCAAAGAAAGGTTATTTTTGTAACAAAAGGCTATATGTGATATTTAAAAATAATTTTCCTTCCAAGTTGACATTCTTAGATGTTGCATATTATTTACTAGGGATATACTCCAATGAGACAATCCTTACTATTTATTTGGTTGGCTTATGATCTATTTGACTAGGGATGTACTATGTAGATACCATTCATTTTTCTCTGGACAGTTTATTTTTATTTTTATTGATTAAGGAAATTATTCACATTTCATATTTTATTTTAAATATGAATTTTTTATGTTGAAAATGTTTAACCCCTTTAATATAAGAAATTCATTGGACATTGTATGTGATGTGTGGGGCCCACTATAGCCCCAAGATGAATCTATAGGTCTCATGAGAAAATCTAGATATAGTTTCGTCTGAGGAGTTACCCATTTGTATAAATGTCTTGGAATATGCCTTTATAGTATTAGGTGTCTTGGAATTATCCTTGGTGATATTATTTGTCTTTGAACAAACATCGACATTATATTTTAGATTTCCAACATTATGAATTCCATCATTGCGAATTAAGTTATTTATTTTCATTATGATAATTCGATTAATTAGAATATAAAATTTCAAGATTCAATATAATGTGATTATTTATATTTAATTACTTAATTATATTTTATTCAAGCCATATTATGATCTAGTTACTGATTATATTGAACGTGTTTCAGAAATTTACCCTATCATATTGATTATTCCATATTTATTAATAACTTATACTATATGTTCACACTTATTGAGCATCTAATATCACCCCTTTCCAATGTTTTATTTTCCTCAATATACTCCAAAGTATATTGTAATTGATATGAATAGATATGCTATGGGGAATAATGGATTCTCAAAAAATCTTTTGTTTTTTATGTTTTGAATTTTAATGTGAATTTCATGTATGTATCTAGTTTACCAAGACTACTAAACTATTCAATCCTTCATGATGTCATTACTTGTATCTTATTCCAATGTAACAATATAGATACTAGATCTGAGATACTCAGGTCAGAGTCACTCAAGTTGGTATTAGAGGAAGTTTAGTAGAATCTTTGGGAACCAGATTTAGGAAAAAATAGATTATGTAATGTAACACTATAATATAGTTTGGGGAAAATTAAATAAAAATATCCTAAGTATTTGGTAAGGGAGATATTATGTGTTTTTTCTTAGAAAATGCATCCCTTATTGGATACCAAAAGTGGACATGGTTCTAGAACAGATGTAATTAAGTGTAATTACTCTGAAAATGGAATATTGGTCTTCACTTGATCATAACCTAATGTATGACAATAAGCCTTACTACACACCTAGTTTGACACTCCTGGGGGACTTTCTTTGGATAATTAACATTTTATTTACAAACCATTATGATGAATTTAAAATTAATTATATCCCTAAATAAACCATGTTTAGGATTCTAAGATTAGATGCTCACAAATTTTTCAATTTATGTTAAGTTTTTCTCTAGTTTTGCGATTATAAATTATGTTTCAAAATGATATAATATAATCTAGTGTATTCTATTTTTGGGAAAAGGTACCTTAAATAAAAAATGTGAACTACATCAATGCACGTACTCAATATAAGGATTTCCATCCATTGAAAGATAATGAAGCTAGACCTAGATCTATAAATTGAACTGAAAAAATTATAACCATACTGGGTCTGCTGACTCAGTCTAAGAGTAATAAATTTTCTTGTATAGAGTAGTCTAAAGATCCACAACATGGTGTAACAATTTTTTAATGCTTCATGTGGCAGTAGCATCCATCATTCATTGGGACAAAAAATCCTTTTTTTCTGAGAAATATATAATTTACTTAGAGAAGATATTTATAGTTTATGGAGGTACTAAAAGGGATAAAGTTATAATGGATTTTTATCATCTATCTTGAAATGGGAATCAATTTTGGTTGTTGATTCAAAAAACTAAGGATGATGAGGAAATATGAATCATCTAGTGTTAGTATTTAAAGATAATATTCATATGAAAATATTTTCCTCATGAGAAATGAAAGGATATGGAAATAAATTTCTTGAGTTTATAACAAAAAGAATGGGGTAATGATTTTATGTATGAATCCAACATTACAAGTTTAATAAGACATGATGCAGACTACATACGTAATCCAAATAGAAATATGGACCGTTTCATTGATGGTCAACATGAAATCTGCTAAAGGGCCCTAGTCTCCCAAACATTCTCATAATATAAGGACATAGTATCATGTTAAATTAATTTAGAGAAATAATTCTACATTTATTATGGATATAAAGTGAAATAGGAGAAGAAGAGGATGATAGAGAAAAATGAATAAAATTGAGAGTATAAAGAATGATTTTACAATTTTTGTTACCTGTGGAAGGAAACACCTTGGTACATTCTTAAAAGTAAAGGGATTTTACTTCATTTATAGAAAAAAAATTACCATACCTATGATTTTAATGGAAGTGAATAATTTTCCAATGTGAAATGAACCATCTTTAAGAAGATGGAGAAATATGAAAATGAATTCTCTAAGAGGCAAGGGAGAATACCTCAAAAGGAGAAAAGGGGTAAATTTTAAGCTTATTATATTACTAAAAATGATGTCTAATGATTAATTTTATTCTCTATTTGGATCTAAGAAATCTATTATAAAAGTATCTTATTAATGAAATTATTGAAATTTATAATGATTGTACTGTAGTGATTTTTCATTCATGATTTGGAAGAATATGTTGAACAATACCAATGACTAAGAAAAATGATTCATTTGAAAGTTAAATTTCATTGAAAACATATGATTTAGGGAAAGATAACCCTTAATATGTTCCTAATTTTGAGATAATTATGTTTGGATAATGATCTGATTAATATTAATAAAGTAAATTGTAAAGTACCATCTACCTTGGAACTGCTTAATGATAAGTTAATTTTGTAAATTTTAATTACCTTCTTTCAATAGTTATGGAACATAATATTTTCTAAGGGTTATAATATCAAATTTTTTTGAAATGATTTAACTTGAACATTGGAAATGTTTTTATAGATTAATGTATTGCTTCACTATATGGAGATTCATGCATATTGGATAACTTGTGCTAATAATTTTGTAATACTAATATCTACAGATTAAAGTAATGACTTGTCATTATATCAAGGATATTACAATCCATTAATAGTGAATTTTAGTTATTCAGGAATAAAAAAATCATTTTTAGATATTCATTTAATGGAGTAAGATATGATTTGGAAATTGATCAAAGAATAACAAAAGTATGAAATTATTCATATGAAATAGAAATATATCATGTAAGTATATTTCCTTATAATATTATATAGTAAATTAATTCTTGAACATTTAAAAAGAATATTGAAATAGAAACGTTTTCTTATTACCTTCACATGTACTAAATTATAGGGTATTTTAAATCATCTAAGATTTGTTGTTTTGAGGTTATTCACTTCCTATTGATCATTCACTTTCATGTGATAATTGACCTCTATCTTTTTAAATAATTATTTACTAATTTATTTTATTTCAATCTTTTTATTTTGAACATATGTTCTCCTTGTTAGAAACCAGGAAATGTGTTATTCAAGATGAACTTTGTACTTTCATCTATCTCTTATTAAGAGGAAATTTTATTAACTCTTTTATGATTGGAGTTTTTTAAATAATGGAATTTTTAAATGGCAATGCCTTGATTACTTAGAACAAGCTTAAATTGAAAGGTTTAAATTCATTTAAGGTGGGGATAATGGGACACCCAGATATTTTAAAAATTGGAGAATTGATTTTAAAAAAAATGTATAACACTCAACAAAAAACATAGATGAAAATATAATACACAATACATTATAAAATATTTATTTTTAAATTAATTTATTCTCTTTGATATCTTGCATAACACTCAACCATGATTTGATATGAATCGTAATATATTATACCATTATAACCTAAAAATGAAGTCAGAGGTTATGAATAGTAATAACCAAATTATGAAAAATATGGTTATCTATTAATTATAAATAAAATAAGAATATTTTAATAGAAAAATATTTTTTTTCAAAAACTATATTTGTTCTAAAATATGGTTTAGTCATACTTTGTGCACATAATTTCAAATTAATTTTATCCAAATTATAAAATTAATTTAACAGAATAACCATCATTTTTTAAAATCATAATATCAAAATTATCTTCAAGTGATTTTTTTTGTTTTTCTGAAATGTTTCATTTAATGACAAATAAAGAAAAATACTGAATTTTAATTAAAAATTGAATTTTCATTTAAGTTATTTACGGAGTTAAATTAAATTTTTAATCAACATAAAAGTAAAATTAGTTAATTTATATATATATATATATTAATCTAATTTACCTCATTAGAATTATTTTAATATTTTATTTTGATATAAAAACATAGTAAACATTTAAACATTTTCTATTTGAAGCCCCTATTTCTCATCATGTCTATCAAGATTAGTTTTAAATTAAATTTTTCTACTTATGTGAATAGAATATGGAAAAATGGATTTAATATTTGAAATATAAATAATTTATATTTTCTAATAATTTCAACTAATTGTTTGACCTAAATGAAGAGTGAAAATAATAAAAACTAATCACCATAGTTAAGGTTAAAATGGATTTATTGGGGGTTAAACTAAAAATGTAAGGGTTAAATTGAAATAAAATATTGTCTAAATTATATTTTTTGGAAATATTTCAATCATATATTTCATAATTCTCAATAATATTACATTTTTCCCTCATTTCATGTTAAAAATATGGTTACACCTTCTTTATTGAAAAAATTACAAATTTACCACTCACCTCACTTATAAAAGGCCACCCCCTATCAACTCTTATTCATACCTTAAACAATTTGGTTTAGATAAGACAAAAAAATAACATTCCCTATTCCCTAGTATCATCCTATAATCCTTTGTTTTTTGGTGAAATTCAACCTTGTAAAGATTTGGTGAAAAACATTGGTGGTTACCCAAAGAAGAGGTAACATTGTTCGAAGAGCGTTTTTATTTTATTTCTTCCTATTTCTCCTTTAATTATTATTAAAACATTATGATATAATAAAATCAGTATATTAAATATAATAATGTGTTTTTATAAAATTTAATGACATACAATCATTCCTACTTCCCTAAAATGTGTTACCAAATCATCATTCATGTGTATGGTGGACTGGCACATCACGAACCGATGTCATTTGTTTTTCCACTACCACCTCTCACAGTTGGGTATGATGATGGATATAATGTATATATATATATTATATATATAATATTACTATACCTATTTATTAATTTTATAATTTATTCCTTTTATTTAACATTTCAGAGGGGATATGATGATGTCACTCATGTGTATAGCAGAATACCGCCTCATGAAGTGTTGTGATTTGTTTTTCACTAATACTTTAAATAAAAGGAAATATGGGAACTTTTAATGAAAATATGTGATATAAATGATATAATTATAATATTAATGAAATATATATCATTCTAAAATTTAATATAATAGTTTATTTTTTACACTGATAAAGGAGAACATTGTTTGTGTACATGTGGACTACTACCTTCCCCAAGTGATGTGACTCTCTTTCATCACCACACCTCATGGATGATATATATTAGTATATTTAAATAAATAATAATGTATATATGATATTATTACTATTATATAAATTTAAAATATTAATTAAATTCTTTCTATATGATCATTGAAAAAGGTAAACGTTACACATGTGTATGTACGACCTACCGTCTCTATGGATCTGACATTGTTCATTTTTTCACAACCATATTTTATTATAGGTTTTAAAATTATAATTAATGTATAAATATGATAATTATTTCATTATTTTTATTCTTTAAATCAATGAACTATATAATATATGCAAGAACCATATCGTTCATAAAAAAACACACATCAGAAAACAAGACAATTAACACCTCAAACAATTAGAATAACGAAAAATTATTAATGAACTGGTGATAATATTTTCTAAAAGGATAATTTATGATTTTATATATATTAATATGGTTCTAGAATAATTTAATAAAATTTTTAAAACAAATATATGGGAGTTTAAAGTATGTTCAACCAAAATGAAGTGTGAGGTAAGGGTTTCTCATCGCACTTTTACTTTTGTGAGACATACACCATATTCACCACTTATTTCTTTTATATGGTGTATAAACTACCATTATTGAATGTTATATCATTATTTACTTTATATTATTGATATTTACATTTTATTTAAATCTATTTTATCCAAGGGGATTATGACAAAAAATTTACCAATGTTGTAATGGTTTATTTCACAATCTCATCATTATTCAGGATTGATTTTTTATGTCAACCTTGGGAGAATTATTTGATATTTTTATCTTAAAATCAATATATTCTATTATAATATATTTATTCATAAACCATTTTAAGTAATATTAACATTTTATTCTCCTTAGAAGTTAAAATTATTAAGAAAATATTTTTAAGATAATCCGGCATTATTTCTCTCTTCAGTAAAAAATCTTTTTTCTTCCAAAAACCATATTTTATAAAAATTATTTAATGAATAAAGTTTTACCATTTTTTAATCCAAAATTTTTTTAAAGGAATATTATTGTTGTTTTCTAAATGAGGAACTTTCAAACCTTTTACCGTGAAAAATGATTGTTCTTTTTAATTTTTATTACATGTATAGAATCACCCACCACTCTAACAATAATTTCATTGAAGTTTAATTTGAAAGTTTAAAATTTTATTTTTAAATGATTTTTTTCCAAATATTCTCAAAATTACTATTTTTTAGTGGTTACATTCAAATAAAATTATTTTGACAATATTTTATGATTTTTCTAGTTTTAAAATAAGAAGGGTGATTTTAAAAAAGAAAGGTTATTTTCCTCAAGAAATGTTCCAAGTGATGTTTAATAATTATTTTCAATCTAAAAAAATTATCTGGTGTTACCAAGGATTTAATAGGTATATACTCCAATGATACAATATTTATTTTTACTGGAAGTTTTATAATTAGTTTGACTGGTGATGTACTATATTGATACCATTTATTTTATTCTATATAGTTTTTTATTAGGTTTATTTAATGGGAAAAGTATTTAAATTTAGTATGGTATTTTAAATGTGATTGTTTATATTGATTATGGTTCACCCCTTTCATATGAGGAATTTATTTTACTTTTTATGTGAAGTATTGGTCTCTCTATAGCCACTTGATGTATAAGTATGTCTAATGATATAAACATTATATAGATTTGGTCGAGGTGTTACCCATTTATATACATGTATTGGAAGAAGCCTTGATGGTATTATATGTCTTAGAACAAGAATTTATCGTGTTATATGTCTTGGAATAATCCTCAATGGTATGTTTTATATTTCCATCTTTTTAAATTCCATAATTATGCATTCAATTATTGATATTTTGTGTTATTATTTGATTAGTTATAATATCCATGGTCATGTTTGAAGCTCGTGTGATTATTTATATGGAATTATTTGATCATCTTTTCTTCCTTCCATATTACACTCAAGTTATTGATTAAATTTCCCATGTTTCAGTTATTTACCTTTCCATATTGATTATTATTTATTTATTTATAGATTTCACTGTGTGTTTACCCATACCCAACTACTAAAATTACCCTTTTATTATTTTCTATTTTCCCCAGTATACTAGGAACTATTTTGTGATTGATATGAAGGGATAATATACGGGTAATAAATTCATTCTTGAATAAATTTCTTTGTTAATTTTATGTTTTAATTTGTATCTTGAATTTGAAATCTGTATATAGTTTACTAAGGCTACAAAAAATATTTGTTTTTTTAGGATAGGATTCCATATATATTATACCAATGTAATGTAGCAGGAATCGTCTTGGGGATAATGGGGCTAGGTTCTATAAAAATTAAACATTAAAAAAGAAAATAGATAATATTTTTCTAAGTGAAACAATCCATGAAACATTCCTTTTAAAAATACCGATATATAGTGAAATCTAAGAAAAAACTGAATCCTTATAAATTTCTCCCTATAATAAATGATATCCCTCTTGATAATTTTGAAGAACAATATTTAAGGGAGAACAGAAAACAATACATGTATAATAAAAACATCATCATAGAGGGAAAATATTAAATAAATTTTATATCCTAATTAGAAAAACAGAATCATGGGAACCTAGAAGATTAGTGGAAAATTTAGAATAATCAAATACATGATCCATAAAATTTGGTTCACTAAATTATATAAAACCACAAAAATTATTTTTCATACTCTACTTGGTCTAACATGGGTTCAAAGACCCAAATTAGGGAGAAATCCATACTACAGTCCACTAACCAGCGCATAATCCTAAGCTAGTGCAAAATGTGTTCTCTGAAATTACACTGGACACTCTAGTTTTTCCAAGATTTATATAATATGCATTATCTAATAAATCATGAAAAATAATAATATGAATATGATACATGTATATATACTCAAAAAAATTAATTATAAGAGAATATCACCCATGACCACCCATAATATGAACATTCCCCTTAATTATAATAATCACACTCTACTAAGTATGTCCTATATTAGGGAAACCATTATCTATTTTATACAAAAAAACCAGTTGGAATGTCCCAATGTTTTGTTTTAATAAAGAGAATCATTTTTTCAAATTTTCAATATTGCAAAGTAGTCACTATCTAGAAATAATGTTATAAAGTCAACATCCAAAACCAATCACATATGATTATAAAATATCATTAGAGTTTTGGAAGTTTCGAAGTCCAGATTTTAAAGATCAAAAAACAACATTTAACCCTAATTATACATTTATAAACATTCTTTCAAACTCATGAAATATCTTTAAATTATATAATTAATTAATAAAATCAATTAATAAATTTTATCAAACTTTTTGTGTGGGTTTTTGAGTAAATAATATTTTAAAAAAAACTAAATATGAAATTTCCATTTTATTCATAAGAAATTATTTAAAGAAACTTTTATCTCTTTATAATATCCTTGAAAAATATTTTAATACTATTAGACATATAGGGGACTGGTTTAAACAATAAAAAAATAGATGTGTCTATATTTAATTATCAATACATGGGAAACCCTACATTAAATAGAGTGTGGATGTAATGAACCCCTTAGATATAAGAATAGAAGAAGATAAGGCATGACTTTCAAAACCTAACATTGAAAAACAAAAAATTGTGGATAAAACTCACCCAAATGCTCGACTAAGAAGATACCAAGGAAATAGGAAGGGAGAAAATAATAAAAGAAGGATGAGATAGAAAATAGGTATAACCTAGAATAAATAAACTTGAAATCATGAAGGAAGAATTTCATATCCATGGGAATGGAGGAGGAGTCACTAAGATCCCTCACTTGAGGTGTGTTTCATGAGTGGAGGAGAATAAACACAAATTTGGATCTTAACATTCAATGGGAAAAAGAATGAATTTCACATTTTTAAACAAATGGTCATTTTGTATGGTTTGGAGGTATAGTTCACCAAACTATGTGAAAATAATTTCAACCTCGATGGATACACCTCGGTACTTGCATGGTTTGGTTACATAGTTTGAAAACCATGAACCAATTATGAAATAATCATCTGTTAAAACTATAAATGTGTGTATAGGGTTTCCATAGAGTTTTAAATAACATTTTTCCAACTGTTTTCCCTTTACTAAAACATAAAAAAATGAAAATTAATTGGATTTTGATTCAAAAACTCAAGGATAAGTTCGACCATCAATAAATAAAATAAAACAACCAATAAATACAAGATTGGGATATGATAAGATTTCTTATGTTGGACCAAAAATTTGTACCATAGTAGAAGGTTTCAATTGTTGTAGTTTATTATCTTGGAAGCCATTGAAGTGTTCAACCATCACAAAATGGTTCTATTCTTTGATGGAATTAAAATTAAACTATATAATAAATAAATAAAACACTAAATCCAATATTTTTTCATGGATATCATCTTGGTTTTCGTAATTGTAATTATATTCAACATCAAGGTCTCAAATTTATTGGAAAAATATCTTCAATAATTAAATACTAATTACCAATGAATGAATGTGTTAGAGGGTATTTATCTAATAAAATATAAAAAATGTAAATATCCTATAAATCCTCACATAAAATGTGGTAAATGTTTCTAAATAACTATAAATGTCTCTTGAAGGTATGAGAAGAAAAATTTTACGTTCATATATCTGATAAGAGGAATTGAGTATGCACTCAAATGAATCTGTTCATGAATTGACTGAATGTTTTATTGGATCTTCTATATATCAATATTGATTTATATTAGTTGAGGAATAATGGTATTTATTAATTGTAAATGGCAAACTCTCAATATGTGGTGTTTAGGAAAATCAAGTGTTGGCCCCAAATGGAAGGTACTGAATCTTTTAGGTGTGTGTGGGGGGTGAATTTAAATTGGAATAAGACACTCCATTTATCTCCAGCATGAATTATTATAATGTATGAAAGATATAACCTCTGATTAATAAAGTTAAAAAAGAATATTTTTATATAATAAACTCATAATTATAAAAAAATCAGTAGATATATATAAAGTAATTAGAAAATACACATAAATTTTTTTAAAAAAACAAATCATATTAAAAATAATCAAAATATTTATATAAAGCACATCATTTACCAAATTGATTCCCATTGAGTGAGAATTTAATTTTTTATCCAAAGTAGTAAGAGGATTGATCACCTGATCCGAATTTTCTAAGTTGAAAATAGAAAATTCCATGACCCACTATCAAAAAGTTCACACTTTGTAACGTGCTATTCATTGATCTTTAAAAATCAAATGATACAAGTTTCTCACCGGGTCGTACTTGATAACCATGGTTGGAATTAAGAAATTGTAGCCTCAAGGGCCTCTTTTATCAAGGTGATTAGTTGAAAATCCACACCATGCATTGATCAAAATAAGAACATGAAGATACACAAGTTTCTATTTTGGGAACCACCTCAATCAAAAAAGAAAAGAATAATAATGTAAAAATAAAAAACATAGAGATATGTTATGAAATTTCTCACAATTGTATCTCTAATACCACAATATAAAAGAATAATATCATAAGTAGTAAATTCAGTGATATGTTGCACAACATTATTATTTTTATCTCTCAAAAATGTTTTCTAACCTCTTTATAATTAATGTCTTTCAAACAATAATGACTTATCCTCAATTTATAGGAAACATTGCAATAGTATGCTCAGAGTTACTTAAGTTCAATTGTATAATATCTAATGGTGTAACTTATATTCCAAAATAAAACCTTAGGTTATCCTATCCATGTTTTAAAAATTATGCTTATCTCTTCATCTCACTAAACATAGGCCTTCATAAGATATGATTTGTGCATAAGAATAACTTAATCAAACCACTTTAATATAATTAAAACATAATTAATTGTATTGTTATTTTCATAACATGTATCCTAAAGATTCATTATAACTCAAAAATATACCCCTTTTTATCTATCACAATATATGAGAAAAATGGTATATTGAAATAAAATTTAAAATGAAAAAATCCCAGTAATATCTAATGTAACATCCCTTGAATTTAGCATTTGATGAAAATATAAATCTCTATATTTAAATAAAAACTCAAAAAACACTACTAAAAATAAAAAATTAACCCCATTAAATGAAAAATATCCCCCATACTACAATAATGTAAAACATACCATACAAACATCCACGTCAACATTTTTATTTTTCAAAAATATAACTATATAAAGAGAAAAACCAAAAACATCATATATAGATAATAAATAATGAAAAACATATCGTAGTTAAGGGAATATATATAAAAGGATAAAACACTTAAGATAATAATCGACATGAAAATGAGTTAATGGAATAAAACAATGAATAGATAAATTCTGGAATAAAAAATGAAATTAAAAAAAATTATTTTTTTGTTTATATATTTTGTACCTCTATTCTGAAGATTATTAAAAACATTATCATGGTCAATAATATTTTTTTTCTCATCTACCTTTTTTCACAACTCCCCTATCATCAATTATTTCTCATTAAAATAATATTTATTCTTCTATGAAATATTATTGACTTCATCCAACTATTAAATTATTAAAATATTATTTCATTTCATAAAATTAATTTTTATGTCCTGAGTCTTCTAATACTTTTCCATTTTGATTATATTTTGAAATTTCACTTCTAAAAACTCTTTGAAATCTATCTTGTTTTAATTTAGTTCTATCAATTTTTGTAAGAGATACATCTAGGTATAATCAATCTAATGACTTGTGTTTTTATTATATGTTAGAATGAATCTTGATTAAACCTTAAAAAAATTGGAATGATTATCCAATATATTAAGAGTAATATCATTTCATTCAATTTTCTAAGTATAATTTTTTATCTTCTATGAAATTTTGGTGATGAATTTTCTTGCTCGAATTCAACACACATAACATCTTGTTTAAATTCTATAATATGAACCTTTTATTTGGGTGTTATATTGAAAATATAAACAATATAATCCCCAAAACAAATTGATATAAATTATCTTAAAATGATGAATTTTTTATTTCCTTAAAAAAAGTAGGTTATATATGAAAAATGATTCTTTTTTTTGAAATGTTCCAAACTTATGATTCAAAAGTTTCATAAGATAAGAGAAATGAAGTAAACTTCTTGAAGTTTACTTATGACACATGTTTTATATTATTATACTAATAGAGGATTAAATAGTTGAACAAAAATCTTTTCTTATCTTCCATAAGGTTTTTTAAAAACATATAAACATTTCCATAAAATAATTACCCAAACTAAAAACATAATGTGTCTCATAAAGCTAAATAAAATAATAATTAAAACATTCAACAGGATAAAAAACATATGTTAGGGTAAACAATCAATACAAAAGTCTATAAAAACTAATAAAATATGAAAAAATTGTGGTAATTAATGTAATATGAAAATATAAATACCTAAAATGTGTTAGTTAATTCTCATAAAATAAATGTAAACACCTTAAATTCAAAAGAACAATTTCTGGGTACCAAAAATTTTATTGGTTTACCAATAAATTCACATCATCATTTACAGAATAGAAATTGTGAACTTGGAATAATGACCATATTAGGTCTAGGTACATTCATGAAAAAAACATTCATAACCCAAATCCGTCCCACTTTTCTTCTTTCCACAATAGAGAACTCCTTTGATATTAATTATTTTTATTTTTTGAATGATTATATTTGACTGAGAGATCATTTATTATTCTAGTTTCCAATAATATAACATTTTTTTAAATGGATCACTCATAGGAAATAAGTTATTTTATTGGTAATATTTTCTTATATTCTATTTATGTATAATTCAAGAAGCTATGTGGTTCAGATTTAGTTTCATGTAAAACTTATCAAATAACATCCTTCCAAAATTAAAATTGGATAGTGACTTATTCAAACCATAAATTACTGAATTCAACTATATTAATTCATTATTATATTTTGATGTTTAGGTAAAAAAACTATTATATTTATTCTTTGAAGTTATCATATAAAATTAGTTATTAAACACATCTATAACTGAACTAGTATTGATATTATAATTCCTTTTATATTTTTTAATATCATTCTTATTCAACATTGAAGTTAACACAAAATTATAATTCTTATAATTCTATATATCAACGTTAATCTCAGAATATTTATTAAACATATGATGATATCAATTTTAAACATATACAATATAATCAATAATTAACTCATAAGAAGGTTCCTACTCCTTTAATTCATCACTTGATGAAATATAAAAATTAGATCATATGAGTAAATCTAAATTGGTATAAATAATTATTTTCCCATGAAAAAGTTACCATATATAGTAATATCATCATAAAATGTAGTAATTTTTTAGTTTTTGTCATAATCAGTATCCAAACTACTACCAAAAGATGGACCTCTGTTATTAAAATATGTATCTTGAATATCTGATAATTCTTTCTTTTCATTTATCATTTTTCTTCTATAATCTATTTCCATTTTCATTATCTTTTAATAACCATGTTTAATATAAAGTAGTTTATTGCATTCATAAAAAATAATTTCTGATGATTCTCTATTTCTACTTCTTTATTTCATCACTTTTCTATAATTCTTAAAAAAAATTAATTCTCAAAATTCTTTTTTCTAGATTATAAAAATAATATTTAGTTTATTCTTGAAAATAATCATCTGATCACTTTTTAAAAGTTCTCTTAGTTTTTTAAAATTTGAAGTACGATCTTTGGAAGTTAAATCTTAATAATTATATTAAAATATAAATCAATTATTTTTCAACTCTTTCTTATCATGTCTCTTTATAGAATTATCATATTACATTATAGTACTAATAATATCATCAATACTAATATTAATGATATGCTTATCTTCATCAATCATAATTATATGAGATTTAATCTTCATTAGTTGTATATGAAAAATATTTTCAATAAGTTTTTTTATGAAAACATCCTCACACCAAGAAATTGAAGAATATTTAAAATCTAAATACATCGTTGACATATCTGGGAATCTGGTTCACCCAGAAGAAAGATAAAGGATTGAAATTATGCCAAAAGCATATCTCTTTTAGTATCTAAAATATTATAAGTTAAAGAATGTGTAACTAAAAACCATTTCTATATACCATATTCAATTCTACAAGATGAAGCATGGTGGTATATATTATTTTGAATCTCACAAAAAAAGTATTTATCACTCAGAAATTATGTTAAAATTTATTCTTTTCCTCATAATAAAATTTAGATGTATCCTTATCTAGAATCCTATAATTTTATGTTAACATCGTAAAATTCATCACACTTGTTCTAATTATATATGTATCCATTATATCTCACTATTACTCATAACCAGCTAAATAAAAAAATCATAGATCTATTTGGATTCATATTTTCTATTATTTAAACTAGTATTATATTCATCATTAAAATAATGTCACTTCTATGAAACACATAGTCTAAATCAAATGAAGTGACTAGATATGATACCAAATATTCATCCAAAAATGAAAGAATGGTTGCCTTCAACAGATGATAGGGGGTATGAATTTAAGTCATTAGTAGACACTCATTTTTTCCCAAAAAAACCATTACATTTTATAAAATATACAACCTTTGAATATTTTACATAACAATGAAATATTATGGAAAATAAACTCTCAAAAGATATAAATTTCTCAATGAATAAATATATTCCAATCGATAAATTCACACAAGTAATGTAAAAAAAATACATTAAGAGTGGGATAACAATAAAAATACTCATATAAAGGATATTATTTACCAAATCAGTATTAATTAAGGAAAGTATTCATTTTTAGTCCTAAGAAGTAATTGGATTTATTACTTCCTCAATGTATCCAAGTCAAAAACAAAGTATTTCTCAATCCACCTATCATAATGTCCCATATTTTTACCAGGAGGTTCATTGATCATCATAGATCGTATATAAAAGATCACCAAATGAACATATTGGACACCTTTGGTTGGAACCATACAACTCTAGTCCTGATCTCCACATTTTTCTAGACTATGGAGAGTTATTCTATACTAGTACATCAACGAACTCCATTCTTAAAATGTCCAAAGGTTCCAATCCCTAGAAAATTCTACAATACACAATAATAGAAGATTCATTACAAAAAAACATATATATCTATAAGTAAATGAATCATAATGGTATATTTAAGCACACCCTGAAAAACAATATAATCATAACAACTCACATTAGAGATATGTTACACAACATCACATTATTTATCTCTCTAAAATGTTATATAACCTCATCACCACTAAAAGTTACTAAATTAATAAATATTTTATTCTATTTAAAGTAAAAATTAAAATGGTAAGATATGAGGTCATCATGTTAAGTTGTATTGATATTAGAAGGTGTATCCAATTTTTGATAAATAACTCTTGTGCACCATCTATGCATTCTAGAAGCTAAAGTGATCACTTGAGCTCACGAAACATAAACATTCAAAAGATAATATTTTTTAACAACCCATACATTACCAAACCATAATTATGAGTTTCAAATAAAGGATTTTTAACCTTATAATATTACAAAAATTCTTTTAGGTTTATTTTTTTAGAGAATTAGGAAAACACATACATTTTCCTATTGAACACTATCACATAGGGAAAATTTTAGTTCCAGAAATACCATATAATTACATATGGAATTTAAACCTTATTACATTCCCTTTTCACACTTATCTATTTCAAGAAATTTTTTCATTACTATAATTTGATCCTTTATATAGTTCTTATATACTATGAAATTTTTTTGAGAACATGTGATGAGAAAAAAGAAATCTCATTAATGGATAAAATATAAATTTAAAAAATCATTTATTTGAAAAACATTAAATCCCATATGAAATTTTCCTTTTTCACATAATATAAAATGAGGTAAAAATAATCACTTACTCTTAAAATCAGAATCTTTTCCAAACGTTTTTTATAAAAAAACCATAATAAAGAATAAAGGTAAAGTAATTACAAGGATGTTAACTTGGGATATCCTAATAATATCATTATTTCAATCACACTTACATTTGAATAACCTAATTGGTTTGTTATATCTTTTTAATAGAAGTAACTATTAAATATTCAACTTCAATCACATCATAGTAGTCACTTATAAAAAGTTAACTTTATCAACTTCATAAGAGTAACTTATAAATAGTTATATCCATCCACATAGTATGAGTAACATATAAATATTTAAAGAGAAAGGAGAAATCCCTGATCTAAAACCTCCCCTCCTCCGATGACCTAGCCTGAATGCCACCAGACTATGCTCCCCCCTCCCGATCGGAGGGGGGGAGTTTTGCGCTATCATCCACAAAGGAACAGCATCTCAAATGGTTCTTTTACGGCCTTCCAGGGATTCCATATTTCTCCAAAGGTCCCCAATATCTTTTGAGAGGCTCCTCAACTTTCACTTCTCCCTAAGGAGATTAACGGTGCCTCTGATATTTGAAAACTAACAATGGTGGCCCGCTTCTGTCTCCAACGGCCCTCAGTTGAATCCTTTGTTCACTTCGTCTCAAAGTCATGGAAGTTATAGGAGCGGGCAGTTGTCGGTTTGCTTAACTGAAGACACTTCATGATTCATTTTGTTTTGGAAGAGGATCTGATCTACGCCTGTTCCAAGTCCCCTCAAAGATGCAATGGAGCGACATTCTATCTGTTTCGTTGGAGCTTTGATTTCCATATGTGGCGTGATCCTTCGACGTTTGCAACCTGGGTAAGTCTTTGGGTCTTCCACTCTCATTCCAGAATCTCTCTATTTTGTTTGAAATTGGTAACTTGATCGGAAGGTTCTTGTGCTCTGATTAGCGTACTGAGGTAGTTTGTAATCCGATCTGCCTGAGAATTTTAATGGAAGCCAATACTGCAAGGTCACTGGTCTGATGCATCTACATCACAGATGATAAGGAATTTCTCTTAAATAAGGTGGTGGTTTTTGAGTCATGGAAGCACTACTTTGTGTCTTGTAGCCGTCGTGGTCACTTGGCGTTGAACAGTCGCAGTGGGAGGATGAATGGATGCTCAGATGAGTCATAGTAGAGGGTGTGTTGCTACTAATCTGGGTAAGATCTTGAGAATGGGTCACACTAAAGATGGTTTGGCAGCGATAAGGGATGAGGCTGGAGACAATTTGGTCTGTGTGGAGGGTGTTGGGTGTGCTGAAGGTGGAGATGTTACTGACCAGGTTACTCGGGTGGGGGATACCCAAAGTGTTGGTGCATTTGTGGAAGAGTCAGTGGTTTCAGTGCTTTTGCAGGGGGTGGGATGGGATTTATATGGCAATGTATTTGTAAGGGGATCAATTCCATCATCTTTTATGTAGGGGATGTCCTGGGATTGTGCTGATGAGGTCCCTGTTTTCTCTTTTGTGAAGGAGACATTGGGAACCCAAGTTATAGATGAGGAATTAGGGAAACATGCTTCCAGGTTTATAGTGCAGATGTTTCCTTTGCAGAAGGTGGGAATGGAGCCATGGGATCCGATAGTTAGGCAAGTATTTGACTGCTTAAAGTGTGATCTTGGACTTGAAAATGCATATATAGTGGGTAATTCATTGGCCTATATCTCCTTGCAGTCATAGCATGTGGATGGCTATGTCCAAGAATAGGATGATGATGTTGTATGCATGGTGATATCGGTTTCTATAGGCAATTGGTTCCTATAACTGGAAAATGAGGTGGTTCTGCATGAAGAGGGGAATGCTGCAAGGACAGAATGTGGTCTCTTGTAGGTTTTTGATTCTCCGGTGGATGCTGCAGTTAGAGAAGACATATAGAACCTGGTGAATAGGCCTCAATGCCTCAACATAATTGACTCTAACAGTCAGTTTCAGCAAGACTGTGGTTTAGAGGAGGGTTATCAAGAGGTAAAAATCTTGGGAAAGTGGGGTGACATCTCGGATAGTGAGAAAGAAAAATATGGTGTTTTGGTCTAGCCTTCCTTTAGTGCTATTGTTCAAGGTGAAATGGAGAAGTTGCATGGGATTGAGGACACTAAGATTGGTCCACCACGTCAAAGACCGAAGAAATGTTATTCTTATCTTCCAAGGCCGGTGTCTACCAGAGATTCTATTGGGAAGTAAATCTGGGTTGCGCAATCTTCGAAGGAGTTTTGGCCTTGGAGAAGCTGAATCTAAGAAGAAAATATGTCGAGGTTCTTAAGCACTATGAAAGCTCGGAATGAGAAACATATAATTCCGAGGAAATAATCCATAATGGGGATGGTTATGTGTCTGGTTTTTATGATATGTAGTTGTTTTTCTGGCTTGTTGTACTTGGTTAATGCTTTTTATTTTATTAGTAAATGGGCAGAGGCTTGCCTCTGACTAAGCGTTTCTGGTATAAATAGTAAAATACATTCACTTCATAAGGTTAACTTATTTCCAATTAACCACATCCACATTACCCAATGTATTGGAGGGATATATCATACCCATCTATCACCATAAAATTTTCCCATGAACCATAACATGAATTAAACACATAAAATCTTGAATTTACATTATAACACTAAAAAAATTCAATTTTTTCCTATAAGAAAAATAACTTTCAGTTGTCCCATAAAACTGAGAAGAAATATACTTTTATTTTTAAAATATTTTAAAAAATAAAAAATCTCCAAATAATAATATTATTATCTTCTTTGGAAACCCATAAGTTTTTTAAATTAATTTCTATAATGAATATTATCTATGAGGATATAAAAAATTTTTCATGTGTTAAACATAAAAAAATTGATTTGACTTTTGTAAATATTGTAAAGAATTTTTTTTAAGAGAAATATTTCAAAAAATGCCTTTTAAGCCTTTATAAATAAAGCCATAGATAGTTTAAAATGAATCTAATAAATAATTTGAATTTAAATAAGAATATTATTGAAAATTTTTAAATAAAATATATGTGAATGAAATTCATTAAAATAAATACTTGAAAACATTTAAAAAATTATTTCATAGAAAAATATCTTATAAAATTAGCAACATTGAGTGAAAAGGACATTAAAAGAGAGAACTTGACATGGATATGTAAAGAATCTGAATTTTAGTAAAAAAATGATAAAACATATCCATGTGTTAGTATATACACCCTTATAAATAAAACATGTGGTGAAAATTATATAAACTACAAAGAAAGTAAATTGATATGAGAAATCAATTACCTTAGACTTCCACTTATTCAGACACAATATCACCTCCTCTTCCTTTGATAATCACCTTTTAAAAATAGACTAAGGATTCTTAGATTGACATTTTGGGAAGAAAAAAATATCTTTTATGTGGTTAAGGGTGTTCAGGTAGTATCTTGGTAGGAATTGGTCAAGCTATAGTTCTCAAAGGGTGTGGAGTAGTGATGAGTAGATGTTCCCTTCTATAAGTGATAAGAGCATCACTCTCATAAATATTAAGAATTTTTAAATATAATTAATTTTTATCTCCTAAAATGTGGATCCATATTAGTCCAATTTATATGATAGTTTTGGTTAAGATTGCAATACACTCAACTAATCAAAATTTGATAGGTTGAATAGATATTTGAAGTCTTATCTCTTTGTTTAACCCCTCGCTTTCACCCCTGCTCTGCCATCCTGGTCCAACACACGTAACCCCATATCGTTCAGGTGTGTTGGTTTCTACATAGTCGTTTGGGAATGTGTCCATCGGATTGCTAGTAGGGAAGTCTTACATGGATGATTTTTTCTTAGTTATTCAGTTTTCTTTTGTATCCTACTACCCTATATTCTGTTTTGATACTTTTCCAGCTGTAATGATGGTGGTCTATGAAGGCAACGAGGGTGATATTTTTGGAAATGATGATGGTTTTTGATGAGTGGCTCCCATGGGAATGTTATTTCCTTTAGTAAAGGTGATATAATATCGTGGGGTATTGATGGAGGGTGGTTCTATTCCAGTAAAGTTGAAGTTACATGGTGAGCTCATCTGTCCAGGGCATAGCTTGAGGTGACTCACCGCTCTAGGATCCTTAACCCAAGGCATCTTAGTGGGATGGACCATGGTTAATTTGAATCTAAAATTGGTTATTTCATTGAAAAATATCTTGGATTTTAATTTTGAAATATGGTGGATTGGTATGCATCTGGTTATTGTGAGATTTCCGTTTAAATATAAAGTGGATTTTAAAAAATTATAAAAAATGGATTTGGTGGAGGAGAAGAAAATACTCCAAAAGAGATGTAGTGTGTGAAAAATACAACTTTAAAGTATTTTTTAATCTTATAAATTAAATAATTAATTCTCAACCAGGTTATGATCCACTATAAATTTCAATCTTTTACATTGTAAGGGATATTTCATAGATACTCTTCAGTGATAATGTCTTGTACATTTTCCAAAAAAATGGTTGGAAAATTTATTAAAATCAATGATTCCACGTTTATGGAAAAAGAATTTATTTTACAAAAACATACTGAGTAAATTATAGAAGATAGTTTTATTGAGTTAATTAGATAATGAAGATCACATTGTGGTTCTGATTATTTTTAAGAAGATATCGATGATGAAGAATATAAAATGGGTTTTACAATAGTAAGGAGTTTGAGAATCTAGGATGAAATCGATGAGAAGAACTTAATTATTGATTAAATAGATCAAATTGAATCTCAAATGGTGATGTATGTTCTCTAAAATTAACACATTTATTAATTAAAACTCAAAAAGATTATATGGTTTCCAAATATTATGTGTTGGATCAAAATTCTGAATGATGCACTTGATCAAATCCAAGGGAAAAATTGGGAGATTGCTTCGATGCTATAAGATTAGAATGATATCATGACCTCATGGGACTACTATAAAAATCATAATGATGAATGTGATTTTATTTGGAATAAATAATTTCTTATGTGTAAAGGATAGTCTAAAATTTAATTAATATAAGTGGATGATATATATTTACATATTGATAGGTTGGAAACAGTTTGGTAATTGTTAGCTTTAGCAGTACAAAGAAGGCTTACAGTTCCTCAATTGGATATTAAATCATAATTCCTTAATGGATTAGTTGAACAATTTGTGTACATTAAGCATCTATAATTTTTTCTTGTTTATGAGGATGAATCCATAGTATTCCAGTTTAATAAGTTGTTTTAAGGATTTTAGAAATCACATAGAGATTGTTTTTCTAAACTTGTCTAATTCTTGAGGAAGCTTGGTTTTTATCATGGAAGAGTTGATAATAAAATTTATATTAGAATGCAGGATAACCAAAGGATTTTGGTGCTAATATATGCTTATGAGATAACTTATAGATGATCAAATGAAGCAAAATTAATGAATCATGTTGAATTCATGATGTGTGAGTCTAAAATGTCAATTATTGGTGAAATAAATTTTTCCCTTCATTTTCAAGTTATACATGTCAAGTGTAAAACATTTATTTGTTAAAAAAATATTCCAAATAAGTTATAAAATGATTTTAAATAGTGTATTCAAAGTATATTAAAACACCAATTTTTATTTAGATACTGTTGTTAATGGATAAGGATTGAAATGACTTAAATGTTTTAAAAAAATATGAAAATCATTAGAGGCCAGCAATGCATAAGAAATTTGAGGACATGAATTGGTTTTTATCACATTTCAATACCTGAGGTACCAAAAAATTCCCATAGAAAACCACATCCAAGTATTGAAAAAATACTTCAGTATATGAATGGAATGATAGATTATATTTTTTTTATAATGAAACATAATAACTTGACTTTTTGTGATATTCATATTCATTTTTATATAGTTCAGCATAAGATATAAATTATAAATTGTATAATGTATTATATCCTAGAAACATATATTTAATATCCAATAATGAATTAAAATTTCATTTCATTAAGTATTATTTATGCAGAATACATTGAGGAAGATGGAGTGTTTACAAAACACTTATAGATGAAGGAATAAATTGACTATATTCGATTTAAGGTGAATTACCCTATTCATATAAAATTTAATAACATTAATTCTATTAATAAAGTAAAAAATATTATCAATCACTCAAATAATAAGAATATTGAGATTAAAAAAACTTCATAAAGGAGAAATATAACCATGTTTTGGTGATATTGGAATATTTCTCTATATAATGTCTTATTGCAGAATCTAATGACTTAGAGACTACCTATGGAAGTGTTGGAATAGAACTGGTTATTTCTTATAGTCTAGATAACTCCATGCACCTAGATATATTAGATAAGGAAACCCCACTTCCCTATGGGTTCTTTCATTCCACTCATGTGTTCACCAAGTCATATCCACATCATGTGGATCAAGGAAAGTTATGTTTTCAGTCATATTTTAATTGATTAAGAATAAATTATCTTTTTTAAACATTCGATACTATGATATTTAGGATCACTAAAAAAGGTGGAGAAATATATTTCTATTGATCAAGGGGTATATTTTATTGAAGAAGTGTCAAAGGTTTTTTCTTCATATGTTTATAATGTGGAAGAAAAATTCATTACAAAGGTGATTAGGAGAGCATTTGAATATAGATTTTGGGGGAGATTATTAAAGACAGTTTGGATTGTGTTGTAAATTGGTAACAAAGAATATTGTTTCCAAAGTGGTTTCTTGTTATAGTTTGTATGTAATGAAAAAAACATAAAGTCCAATAAATTGTTTCATTAGGTACTTTTACTTCTACACTTATTTCTAAAATTATAATGATTTGTGAGTTCTTAGAGTAAATGATAAGAGAAATACTAAAAACCATATTTGAATTAATATGTTTAAGAAGAAGGTTACTTATTGGAGATGATTTTTTAGATGAAGTGTTGTTAAAAAAAGAGAAATACTTCTAGAAAAAATGTTAGAATAGTTTTTTGGGGTGTGAATATTTAAATAAAAAGGATAAAATAATTTAAAATATTACAGAAATCATTGTGTATTTATGTCATAGATTTTGGAGGTGTTTGGAAGAATTTAGATCTGTTCTAGAATACATAGAATTAGAGATTATATACACAGTCTTATCTATAATTTTCCAAATTTTGTGAAGAAATAGTTTTAGAGTTACACTATACACATAAGATTCGGAATCATAAAAAGTATGGGAAGGCATAATATTAATGGTAATACATAATATTTTCACGAAGGATTGATTAGTTACATGAGATTAATAATGGTGATATGTAATATTAAATTGATGGTTCAAAAACTTATGTAATATTAATATTGTAGACATGTAAGAGTCATGTGTATTCAAAACTATATTTTTGGAAAATTATGAAGATATGTAATATTAATCTATAGTTTTAATTGATTATATAAGAACAAAATAAGTAATGTAAACCTTTTTTCTCAAGAAAAGGGGATAACTAAGATTATGTTAAAACTGTGGGATACTTAATTCAAAAAATTTCATGCATGTTTTTTTGATAATTAAATGGAGAAATTCGCTGATGGATTTTTTAGGGAACATGTATCATTATTTATGAGGAAATAAATGGGATGATTTTTCCCATACTTAGAGATTGAACATCTGTGTCTTTGGAGGACATTTAATTTGAAAATTCTAATTTGATTATATAGAAATATTGTTTCCATATCATTGGATACATCCATGGGATGTGATTTGATTGATATATCTTATAAATAAGTTCTAATAATAGTAATATTAGGATTATATATCTTTGTATAGAATAAAAATTGATAAGAAAATTTATAAGGGAAGGACATGTATATAATGAATGAAAAATATATTCTTAAAATTTAGTAGATGATAAATGGAAAAATTCTATAAGTTAATCTCACTATAAAATTGGGATAATTCATAAAGTGGCTAAAGTTACATAATATTACAACACAAATTTTTATATATTTCTTATTCATTGTTAGTTAAAGATAAAGTCACCACTAGGACGTGGAATGATCATTCTAGGAAAGGAGATAAATGATATATCTATGATTATATATTTTTTTATAAATCTATAAGGTTAGTGTGATCAATAAAAATGTATCAATAAAATTTAGTTCACTTAGTGGATTATAGTTATTTAGAACATCTCTATTTTATATAGCTTTGATATAGACATGTATTGGTAAACTATGTAAACATTACTTTTGTATCACTTTATTTCCTTATTCTCATATATGATTCATCAAGGGAGAGATAATTGTTTTTACTATTAACCTAACAAGATCATTGTATGGGTCACATGAAATTTAAATACCCTAATTCACTCCCCCACCACTGAAGGTATATTCTATATATGGTACAAACATATATCATGTTTTATCTTATTAACTTATTTGGTTCCAGACACAATGACATTAGATATTTCAATTAATATCAATGGATTTGGGTGTTTTTTATCTTTATTACTAATTCAAGGATTCATCCCATCACTTTAATTTTAGACTAGTAATTTTAGAGATTATGGGAATGACGTGACTAGGTACGTGACTCCAATCACATTTATTATATTTACCAATTTCATCTTTAGTTTTTTATGGATAGTAATTTGTGAAAGACTATAGATACATAAATTATTCTAAATTATCGTTATATATATAAAAATTTGTTTAATAATAAATATTTGTTTACCAAAAAATGGAGATTCACATATTTTGAAATAATATTTAGTATTGAAAATTGTGGTTTTCAATGGGAATTGTTTGGTTTCCAAAGGAATAAATTTTTGAAATTCATTCCATTTAGTGATAATTTATTTTGATAAAATTATAGTTTTCATATATTGTTCTTGTGAATAAGAGAAATGTTTCGTTGAATTATATTTTATAAAAATTAGGTCAAATTTTCTTATAATTTAATTTTCATGGAATTAACTTTGATTAGGATAACATTGAGATTTAATATTTTTTGGATTTATTAAATAAGGTCTATGAACATGTTAAATATATTTACTTAGACCAATTTTAAATTTCTCTCAGTATCATCTATTTAGATGTTTTATCTTAGAGAGTGTGCTTTAATATGAGCAGTTTTTCGGGTAATCATTATTGAGTAGTGACACTCTCTTTTGTATGCTTTTTTTCTATATAATTTGGGATTTATAACTTTATAATGTTTCTTATCATTGGATTTATATATTTTACTCTCAATATATTTACAAAAGGTATTGCTTTTTGAGAAATGTTGAGTTTTTTGTGATTTTAGGAACATTGGGGATTATCATTCAATACTTAGGAAATGATTATTTTCAATTATTATGAGGAAATATTTTGTTTTTTGGAATTAGAAAAATGTTTTTTCTAGAATTTCTGGTCTTACAGATTATTAATTATTTTTCTATTATTTAGTTTTTTTTAGAAAAAAAATCCAGTCATTGTAAATAACATTTTGAATTTGGGAATGTTTTGGATAAATCAAATGTCTTGGTTTTAAGTATTAATTTATCATTGTTTATTAGAATTACATACTGACATTACTCATTCATGGAAATATACTGGAGTAATATGGGAAATCCTACCAAGTATAGACTCACGAGCTATATTTATACTTCAATGGATTTATAATTATGATTGTCCAATATGTAAAAATGAGAAAGGATTTATTATTAAAAAAATGTGTATTGTTGTTCCATGTTGGAATTATGGAAAATTAGTTAATGGTCTTTAGTTTTCATATTTTTATTTTATCTTCCAATATAGGTATCCTTTATTTAATTAAATATTTAAATTTATAAATGGGTTAAATAAATTTAGTTTTGTTCAAATGGTGTTATTTAAATGTGTTTAATATTAAAATATGTTATCCCTCTTTATTTTCAATAGCAAAAATAATCACACATAATTTATTTTTATCCCTCACTCCTTATCCTTTGCCTCTAGTGATCAAGTAATATGCCTATATCTATGTGGAATCTCATCTCATGTATCGAGATTCAGGCTTCCAAGATAGGGTGTTATAAAAATTATATCAAATTATGGTTCTTGAGTTTAGTATTATGAAATCCATTAGGCTTGGAATGTATAACATTTGGGACTCTAAATTTACAAATAAAAGTCCTAGGTATATTTTTTACTATGAAATATGAGTTATGAGGAAGTTTGATTAAAAGAGAGGTTAGTTATAACCTTGTTTAATTTTTTATGGTGTTACATTAACCCATGAAATTTGAGAATATTTATGTATCCAAGAACCGTGATAGGCATGAAAAGTATTGAATAACATGAAATATTTTGAAAGAAAAAGGGTATCTTGTATTAAAATGAAATTCTAATGAATGCATAATTTTTAATTTTTAAAAAGTTATTTTTGAAATAAATTTTTTTACAGAACATTATTGAATAATAATAAAAACGTGGTAAGAATGAAATTACCTTGTGTTTTGGGAATCCATCTAGTCATTATATGGGATGAGGTTATTTTTATTAATAAATATAGATAAATTATTTAGTATTAATGAGGTATTTTTCATGTTAGATATTGTTTTCCCAAGGAGGGGTATAATTAGATGTCAATTACTATAGGGAATAGTGAAATATGTTCATATAGACCCTAAATTAGTTTATTATATTGTATATGACATCTAGAATATTATAAATGTTGATTATTAGGTTTGGCCGAAGGAGGTAGATTACAAATCTAAGTTTAAAAAGCAGAAATCTACATCATTAATGGGAGATATAGTGCTACAGTTGGATAAGAAATGGTTGGATAACAATAATTGTATTTTTTTTATAGAAATATGATCACAAAAAGATAATGTTTGGAATATATTTATGAAATTGTATATTTATGAAGTTTTGATAAGATAAATAGGAAGTACGGTGGGATAAATAGATTGAATTTAAAATTTTTCCTAGAATATTTAATGGTCAATATTTCCCATATGGTTGAAGCTATCAAGATCTCAAGAGTTCCAAGATATTGATTAAGGAATTATTTTTATAGTATTTAATAATATAAATTATATAGTTTTTCTAGTGTCAAATTAATGGTTTAGGGTTGGAATTTTTTGGGATACGGCTCTGATCAGAATTTTGGATATGGATTATTTTACCAAAATATTCCTACCAATGTGGTGGTCATTAGTTTGATTTATTTGTTAGATTAAGATATAGTTTACATAAGGAAGTAATGTTCTTTTATTACTTATTTATTAGGATGAAATAATTCATGTAGTGGTCCAAAAATTAATTGGAATGACTTCCAAGAAAATTTAACTGAGTTGTATTATCATGTTTCTCAAGTAAAGTGGTCCAAAGAGTTGTTCTAGTATACTAAATAGGTACATCTAAATTTAATTTCACTCATGTTTCATTGTATATTTTTTATATATGGAAATTTGTGATATTTGAGTATGTTTTATAATTAGTTATCAAGGGTAGGTATTAGCGACACATCTATCCAATGAAGGGATTTGATATGAAGGTATATACACTAGGGAGATCTGATTTAGGAACATATAACTAAGTTGGGAGATTATTTTAGGATGAGTGGTCAATTGCATAAAAGTTTCATTGTAAACTCTTTACCACTAAGTATGAAAAATAGGATGATAAAAATGACATAACTATATATATGATTGGAGATACATATTGATTTATTACACTACTATTATCATATTATTTGATTAAATATAATTATATTTATTTATCTCTATATGACTGGATGATCGATTGGGGATGCAAGTGTAGTTGATTCCATATTCGATGAGAAAGTAATAGTGAAATGATTCAAGTGTCCATATTTCTCAATCATGATTAGTAACATGGAAATATCATTGGAATTGTTAGATCTTGAGATGAAAATATTTGATTTGATCATTGGGATGGATTTGTTCTTTAAATTGAAATCCCGAATAAATTAATATAGTTGATGGTTTTTATTTATGAATCCTAACAGAATGATCTATACATTTATATGAGTGTGTTATATTCATGTGATAATGAATGGTCTAATTTTGGATACATTAGATATTTACATTAATAGTTTTATGAATCAGTTATTGGGTCTATTTTTTAAAGAGACATTTTATACGACTCTTCCATGGCGTTTTGATTCGGTGAAAACCTCATTTCCAAAGCTAGGAAGAAACTGGGACTTTTATAGTGAAACTTATAAATTCATATTGGATTAGAGGATAGGAGGATGGTATCATCCACACATATTGATGGGAATTAATTCCTACTCTTTAATCTGTTTATATATTCAAGTCATATTCATGAATACTACCAAAATACCATCACAGGACCTGTTACCCATATGTTAATGATTGGCCATCAATATGTAATGATGTGGATTATTATTAGGTATCAGATATACTTTATAAATGTGCAAATAAATATTTCATAGGTTCTCCATCAATGGGAACATTTCAATGTATCATTAGTTTTCTATCTTGTTATTATTTTTTAGTGATGCTTATTTTTATGTATACTATGGTTTAAATTCATGTAGCTATAAAATCTATAGTTTATCACTATCTTGGGAGTAGTTATGTGTTTTTGTTGTTGGGATCGAGCCCATAATAAGGGATTAAAATATATACATATTAAGGGAATAATAACCCGCATAGTTTTATGCCTCTTAAAGGGTAATGTTAAGCCATTTAAGGTTGGGTGATAATGACCATTATGGTTCCTTTTACGGTTGTGAAAGTAGGATTGAGAGACCAATATGAGAAATTTCCTCATCATTTTTGGTGTGGGAATTATGTATGAGAACCCCTTTATAGTCTTTAGTGTTCGAGAGGATTGCACAGTTACCCTAAGGGGGTGGTGGGTAAGGCATGACTATGTTTTCATTGATTAATTCAAAATAATTTTTTTTACTTCCTTTGAGTTGATAAAACCTATTTTATAATTTTGGATGTGTGGTTATTTATAATTCCACCACATCAATTTTCCATAATTTTATTAAGATATATTAACATAAATAACATACAAGGATTTATACAATATTGGAACTCAATTTTAGAACCTACTCCTTTCCTTTTCGACTCTCATCGAGTCATGGATATTACACTAGTAAACCTATTATCAAATACTCGTGTTGTGATATCTTTATATCCTATATCCACAATGTTAATCCGACACACAAAGTATCCCACCATCAGAATATATCAATTCGTATCATTTTATATTTTTTCCACAATCTTGAACAGGTCATCGACTGTAACTTCCTCTTCTACTGGAGTACATACACATCGACCATATTATGATTTTGGTAAAAAAAATTGGATCCCTTAATTTATTCCTAATTACAATATGTTTTTCTATTTTAAACTATATTCAGAACATGATGATCTAGTTTTCTCAAAAACATTAACTAAAATACATCATTGTTGAAAGATCTAGTAGAAAAAATTTGCTATCAATTATTTTTTCTCATCCTTAGCATCTTTCTCTAAGTGAGATTAGTGGTTTTTATAGGCTTTACCATACCAATAAATTTGGTGATTTTAAATCTATGAAATTTAAGGATAAATTTTGAATGCATTTAATTAATTTTTTAAAAACTCATACTCAACTCAAATCATTAGAAAATTTGCTGACAAATCATTTTTCAAATGATCCTCAAAACATTGTTAGAATCAAGAAATTTCATGCATGAATTTTTAAAACTGATCAATAGCTCAAAAAATCAAAATTAATGTTGACTTAAGAGGAATAAAAACTATATTACCATTGTATGATTATTCTACTATTGTATACTTAAATATTATATTTCATGTAATTTATATTCTGAATATTCTTCCTAAAATGGCTTCATCCTCTACATCACTGAAATTCAAAACACTTAATAGCTTTAAAATCATGCGCTTCTAGTGAAACTCAAAATATCAACTAAGATATTTTACAATGCTTGTACACTATTTTTTTATTTTGACTATTATATAGCCTAATTTAATAATTCTCTTAATGATTTTATAGGATATCATTCATAACAAAACTCCTTCCAGATATCTCTACTCACTTATTCTGAAAATAAGAAATACATAGACTATAATATATCTCCTTCTAGTAAACTTAGTTTTTCATGTGCTTCTTCATATTCTTCCTCTAATAACTGAAAATTCCTTTTGTTATCTAATTGTCTTTTTTGAATTACTAAACACTATATGGGAGGTCTTAATACTTTCAATGAAAATGTATCTTTATCCATAAATTATTTTCAATATTATTCCACATACTCAATTATTATATATTCTGAAGAATATTCCATCCATTTTCCACTTTTGGTGAGTTCTTTTAGAGAGTTCTCATATTCTAGTAACTCGTTATTTTTGGGAAAAAATTTATATAATACACTAACATGACATTGATAAGTTCTTCTTCACTCTATTGTATAGTCACATCATAATTACATATAGTGAGATTGAATTTTTTTATTTCTTACAGTTTTCATACTCAAAATCATACATCTCATTTGTTGCTCATAAGAAATAATTGTTCCCTATTTCTCACACACGTACCATATTAAACCTAATAATTATAGTATTTTCATAATTTAATCTTATTAATAAATATCATTTGTATAATTTATTCAAATTCATGTGCTAATATTTATTATCTAGTTGATATTTAAAAATTACATCCAGATATATTTTCATGCATGTGATTTCTCTCATGTGGAGTTATTCTACTATGAAGATGCTCAAGTTCATAGGAAGGTGTGAGTTTCTCGAGCACTCAACACTATATTTTTTTTGATAATATTAAAATTTTCATTATAATTGTATTATTTATGATATCTCTACATTTAAATATAATTTCAATTCTACTTCATTCATGGTGTTCTTTGAATCACCAATCTTTCAAACTTTCGGTGTACGGCATCAATTTCTACATAATAAATTCAGAATCTAGGAGGTACTTCCTTCGATGATCATGTATTTATGGTTTCCATTGTTATCCTATATCCATGCTACTCAAACTGGTATATAGTAAAATACATCTCTATATGATTAAATTCTTCCAAAAATTTCCTTATTTATATTCCTTAAGTCCACATCCATTATTCATACATTTATTTTTCCTTAATTAAACGATCTAGAAATAATTTTCATATTCAAAATCATTTCATTCACTATATATTCTTCCAACTAGATTGTATAATGATTTTATCAGTGAGTTCATCATTCAGATGACCCTCTATCTACTTCCATTGAACTTATCATCACACCATATCATATATACTTCTGGATAATTCTCAGTTTCATCCCAACTATCATATTTATAAAGTTTTCCTTACACTCATGCATCATGTCCAAGAATTTCTACAAGAATAATCATCAACCTATAAAGTCACTTTTAATTAGGAAAAAATATAAGTGTGCATAGCTTACATTTCTATTCTTTGATATCCTCTCAGTATTACCATACTGAAATCAACTTATCCTACACATTTAATTCTTATAATTAAGATCATATAAATAAATGATCTAACTTTTCTATATTATAGGCTTTAAAATAAAAGCAAATTATCTTTATATTTTATTAACAAGGGAATTGTTTCCTCATGTATCATCCTTTCATTGTTGAGGGATTTATCATTCTCTTTTATTCTCTTAGTTTGATCTATATCCGATATTTATTAAAAAAATTAAAATCTTATGATGCATGGAAAAAATGATAAAACATTTAAGGTAATATATTTCTTACAAACAACCATTTTAAATTACTCTTCATCTATGAAGAATATTTTATTTCTTAATGAAAATGATTGTTTCCTCGGTTCCATGATTTTTGGGAGAGTTATATATTGTATAACTTATTTACCAATGTATCTTACATTTTATTATATTCTTGTTCAATATATGATTTTTCATCATATAGACCCATAATAAATATAAATATGTATATTACAACATTAGAATGTTCATTTTTAATATATGACATTTTTAGAGTAAATATCTTCAATGGTTTCAATTGTTTAATAATTATCATAGAAAGGCCTTTATTCTTCTTCTAAAGGATTTATTATATCGTATTTAACAAAATATCTCCCATTCACTTTTGCTTCTGGGTGTGATTTATCCTCCATAAATTTATTCTAAGAGGTATACCACTACTACATATATGATTATTAATTCATACAGTTCATCATGTTTTTATCCAAAACCACCATGTTTCTACACCTAGGGATTGATTACATTTTCTTCAACTCATGATTAATTTCCTTTTATTTTGGAAAAAATATTTGTTATTCTTTTGGAAAGTTGAACTTAATATAGATTAGTGAAAAAATATGATTAATTGTTTATCCAAATATAGGTAAATAATTCTACAATACCAATATAGATTTATAGAGGATCATGCAGTCGCCCCGATAGGGGAGAATAGGGGTGACTAATTTTTTATGGATTAATTTAAACTTAATTTTTTTACTAACATTAATTTGTTGAAACCCATTTCATCAATTAATATATATTGTTATTTAAAATTCACCATAAAACTTTTCTTCTAATGTTCATAAGATAATGTAAAATAAATAGAGTATATGAATTTTTACAATATTTTACCTTAATATGAGAACCTATTCCTTATCTTGTTAACTCCCTCTGAGTTACAAATATTCTAACAACAATAATAATATATCTTAAAAGTGGTATAAGATTTTTTTTATTCTGAACTAATAATGTCAATCCCACGCACTAAATCTCCCAAAAATAAGGTTATATTAACTCCTATCATTTTAAAATGTTCCACAATATAGAATTGGTCATTGATTGTAAATTTTTCTTCTAATTGACTACTTAAACATTGACCTTTTTTAACTTTTGGAAAATTGAATTGTGACTCTCACTTTATTCCAAAAAATATGATGCTCTAATATTCTCAACTAACATTAGAACATTATTTTCCTATATTCTCAAAAACATTGACTCAATTAAATATTTCTTGGAAGACTTAGTATGAAACTCCCTCTTTTAAAGTATTTTTTTATCATCATCACCATATTGTTCTGAATGAGATCATCCATTTTTATATATGAAAATTTCTTGAGATATTCTATAATTTAAAATCTCCAAACATTAATTATAAATATTAAATTTCATCTATGATTTTTTTTAAGAATCTATTCCAACTCAACTCTCTGCAAAATTTGGAATCGATTCATTTTTTAAATCTTCTCCAAACTCTATTGGAATATCGAACATTATTTTTAGAATTTTTAAAATTGATCATAAAAATTAGGATCATCATAATTAATTTTTATATCACATAATTTAAAATTCCATCAATGTTGTATAGTGCTTTTCCTCTTGAAAACATCAATAGTGTTTTCATGTAATTTATGTTCTACATGTTCCTCGAGACATGTAATCTTACTCCTCCTCATTCAACTAACCATTATAAACTAATTTAAACCCATGTTTTTCTAGTAAAACACAAAAAATAAACTCAATTATTTTCTACTAATTTCATATTAAATTTTCATCAAACAGTTTGAAGATTGTGTGAATTACATTCACCCTAAATTTAGTGATTTTATAAGATTTCATTCATAACATCACTTTTTAAAGATTTCTAAAATTATTTCTTCCAAAAATTCAAAATAATTATAATTTTATAAATCTTCTTCTAGTAAACTCATTTATCTAGGTTCTCATTCATCAACTTCGTCTAATAACCCAAAATGTTTCTTTTTGTCCTTTTCTATTTTTTTAACCTACAAATGACCTCGTGTGAGGTCTTATTATTTTAGATGAAAATTATTCTTCATCTATGAATTACTTCTAATATTTTTCCAAGTAATTTTTTTATCTATCATATATAGATTATACCATTCTCTATTTTCTTTAGGAAATTTCGTCAATTGAGTCCTCATATTCTAGTAAATTGTGGTTCTACACTATTTTACGGTGATACAATATGCTTTTCGGAAATCTAATGATTCCTATTCACTCTATTGAACATTCAAATAATAACTCTGTATAACGATATTGTAGTGATTTTTGAATATTTATTATAGATTTAATACTCAAATTCATACACCACACACGTTTCTCATGGGAAATAAGAAGTATTTTTTACATACAACCTAGTGCTTCATGTGTTTTCATGTTTTTATCTTTTAATCACAAATCAAATGTATATAGAATTCACAATGATGTGTTAATCCTATATATCTATAGTTCATGGAAACATTACTTACGGACTCACCTTTATGCATGAGATTTTTCTTACATTGAATTGATCTAGTATGAATAGGCTCAATTTCACATAAAATTTTGAATCCACTTAACTTGTAAAAGGATTGATAAGCTATATTTGTTCCTTTTTAGGTTCTGAGTGACTTGAGTATTTATTAATAAATGGTGGTTTAAGTCTTATGTTTCCAAAAAAATTCTTATCGATGATTTTTTTCATTTCCCTATTTCATCATATTTATAGAAGGAATATTGTATTAACATATTGTTATAGGTAAAACAATTTCCCAAAGTGGGTGTCAACATTTCATTTTGTATAGGGGATTCATGATGTAAATCGCATTCACAATGTAACTTTATCTTCACTTAGCATTGGATTTTATATAAAAATAACATGTATGTGTTAATTCCCAAAAGGTAATTTTTTATTTCATTGATCTCCATTCTGAATTTTCATATTATTTTTTATGTTTCTTGACACTTTTCCATTATTTAATCCTCAAAAAATCTCCCTACATAGAATGAGTTCCCATCAATATGAAGATAAAAAAATTATGAGAAATAAAATTATCCCACAGAGGTCCTTTATAGTCTATTGGAATGTGGAACTCAATATATAAGTCAACAATGGGCCTATAATATTTTTACTATTACATCATGGGTTATTTTTTAATGATTAAGAGCTCACATACTGATATTATATAACATATGAGGCCTTCTATGGAGATAAAAATTCTTAAACCAGGTAAGAAATTTCACACATGGTACATCATGTACTCAAACTAATGATTCAAATAGATTTTCCTTAAATTAAATCAATGACTTCATGTGAAAATAATTTATCTCATATAGTGATAAAGGCATTTCACAACTCACATATCACCTATATCACTACACTGAATTTCAGACATTTTCAACCTTTTTTCTAAATCACCTAAAATCTAACTAGATCTTACTTATTATATAAAATGACTCTATCATAAGTCCATCATGATACTCAGGAGAATGCAAACACCATGATTGAGCATGATAAAGTTGATACATGGAAACATGTACGTTCATCAAATATTTTTTTATCAGATCTCATGGGTTCGAGTATTTGAAATTACTGAATATCATATTATCATATGACTTATGGTTTTAGGTTATTAATCAACATTTTCATTCCCACACCAAGTTATTGGAATCTTCCCATCACTTGGATTAATCGCCACGAGGTAACACCCTTGGAGAAAATATCATTGAAGGGGAAATTTAACATAGTTCATTTATCTAAAGTGTATATCCTATGATAAACACTCTTGGTGTTAGAAAGAAATTATAGAAACTGGACCTATAAGTCCATAAAAATGAATCAAAATCAAAGAGGCGGATAAATAGAGGGAATCTATGATAGCTATTGAGGTGGGATCTTCAGTCTTGGGGCTCATTTAAGATGGACTTGGGGAGGTCGTTCTTGGTAACAAAGTCATGTGAAGAGTTCATCCAGGTACTTTGGGCTAAAGTAATTTTTTAAGATTTATTGGTATTGTACTCATTATCAAACTACTATAAAAACAACCTCCTAGTATATCTCAGAATATGGATTCAAGATATTAATATGTTTTATCTCATGAAAGGGGAGGTGAGAATCAATATTTGTGAAATATATATAATCACGAGAGTACTAATATTGGTGTGGAGGTATGATGATTTATTCCCCCTTCTTTAATATGGGAATATGAAGATTGGAGTCCTCCACTTTCCTAAGAGATTCTCATAATTTCTCAAATTCTTTTAAGGTATCAGTGGTTTCTCCCCAAGCTCATTGTTCCTTTTCATAATTGGGATAATTAATTCACCACTCCAAATCATCCTGAGATGGAAGTGAGGGGGAAATAAATCTCCCAAACCACAAAACCTACAGAATTTAAGAATTATATTTTTTTAATGATGAAAGAATCAAATTTTGTAGAGTGAGGTTGGAATATATTACCTAGGACTGATCGAATGGTATGAATGACAATGTTCATTTCCCTATTCCTCAGTTCCTTCTTACTACTAGTGCAAGAGTTCTGTACTGGGGTCAGAGTCATGACCTTTATAATGGTGTCTTATCTGGAGACCAAGAAAAGCATCAACCTAGTTTTCCTAGTTCTGTAAAGGTTATATCAACACCATTAACATGTCATTAAAATAAATAAATATTTTAATATTATTCCACATTTTATGTCCTCTAGGGTTGGATAGTCACTCATATGGGGGTTGTGTATACATAAATGACCTTCTAATGCCAAAGTAATGATTAAAGCCTTATATTTTATGTATAATTGTAGTATAACTATTATTATTTGAGGAGAAAGATGTAAATAATATGTTAAATTGTTATGAATTTTTTTTTCATTCCCCACATACATTTAACTAGAATTGTAACTGATAAAAGGTCTAGTACCCTTGTATCCCGAGGGCACTATATATCATTGGGAGATGGAGTATTATTTATAAATATTTATAGGAAAAATATTAGTGTGGGGTATTCACTTTGAATATTTAAATTAAAGTTCCTCTATGTCTACAAAAGATATCATGCTCCTCTAAGTAGCATGATGGAATATAAACATTTGATTATTGCATTCCATCTCTAGATTATGATCAAATGAGAGGATACTTGAATCTGGGTATAAGGTTCACCCACATATTTTATTATTGGACTTATAATGGAATATGTTGAATATTATATTTTTTCATATCCATGAGGATATTTTGATAGACTAGTTCTCTCATTTGAGTTTCCACCAGCAGTTGATGGAGAGAAGAAAGATCCAACAATAGAAGTATGGAGGATTCATAAATATCTCACTTTATAAAATCTATTTATTCTGAGGTATCAAGGATATATATAAGGTTCCTATATCCTAATCCATTTATAAGGTGGTCACCCCTATCACTACCCATTTCTATCTTGGAATATTCTTGGATTCTTAGAGGGATTGGGATACCTAGAGAAGAAGCCTATTTTCCAAAAAAGCCTAGAAGATATATCTAGTAGAGTAGATTCACCTGATGGGTTTTTGATATGTAACTAAACCTATGAATGTATATTTTTAATAGAATATTTAATAGTTAATATACTATCTTGGAGATATATAATCTTCAATCTATTATTTATAGGATAATATTTACTACTCAGATTGGGGGCTAGAGATTCTAACATCAATATTAGAGGCAATTGATGATGAGAGTGAAAGAACTCCTCAATAAGAGGGTAAAGAAATTTATATTTTATTTTCATTTTCACCATTAACATGATTCCCAACCATTTCAAATTCTTGTTATATGATGGAGGTGAGATAATGCATGTTTACTCCCCACAATACACTGACGGGACAACTATTCTTGGGGGGATTTTCCATCTAGTAAAATGTTCATGAAAGAAGTCTGTAAAATAATGGAAGATAATATATTGGTGGTAAATAATGACCATGAGGGATATTTTTTTACCATAACTACCACTAAATATTTCCCTTATGGGATTATCTTCATGGGATACTACATGGAAGAGGAAATATAAATTCTTGATAATACATCTTTATTCATGAATGGTAAGTGAGTATTATACCTTCTCGCACACATCTTGAATTGTTTCCATAAATTCCAATTGATGAATTTATTTTTAATAACTCTATATCGAGTTCTAAAAGTTTGAGTACACCAAATACCAAAAATAATTAAACGTACACAATATTATAAAGGTTTCCTTTAATGTAGTAATAAGTGATAGTTTAAGAATGTTAGGACCAAATGAGGACCTTGATACATCGATCATTCCCCCTATGGATGTAAGAATTGTGGCTAAAACCATAATAGAAGTGAATTCTGGGGAATTAGTTCCCAAAGAACATAGAGTCCTCTTCCCCAAGAAGGGGTCTCTATGATAAAAATAGAGTATGAGACACTGGACTAGCTAAACCATGTTTTGTTATCCCTATTCTTATTGAATTAATCTAATAGATATACCCTAAATGGTTCTAGGTTCAGGAGTACTGACTTCCTAAGGTAATATTGTTCCCATGCATCTTGTGGGGACAATGATTTGAATGTAAGAGTTTGAAACCCATGGAGAATTTGGATCAAACATCAATCCAGAGTCACTTTTTTTCATCCCATATTATACAATAATGGTGGATAAACTCATATAGGTCATATATTTGACCTAATCCCTAATTGATGATTATGACATGATGCATGAATTTAAAAAATAATTTTTGTGACTTTGATACTTTTATATAATCTTTGTAACTATTCCAAATTCTAAAAAATTAAATGAAAACCCCTCAAATATAATAATTATAGAATACCTGTGTTATAATTTCCTTCTAGTTCTATTGTTCTAATGGGGAGTATGGTTCCAGAGGTAACTAATGTGACATCCCAGGAATTGACATTGGAATTTTCACTAGAGGATCAACCCATTGTTCCCTCGATTGGGGCCATGATAATTGTAAAGGTTAATAATTTATAAGATTAAAGTAATTGATTATATCATTAAAAAATAATCTATTTCCATGCATCACAATAATATACAATAGGAATCTATTACAATAATTCAAGTGAAAACTTATAAAGTTCCTTGTGTCCATAATTTGGCATCTCATATGGTATGGGTTACATGGATATCAAATGGTATAGGTCTGGATTATTTAAGGGGTGTCAATATTGGGTCCTCATTGAGTGAGATATTAATTGAATACATCCCACTTTATAAGAGAAATATGGACCCCAATTAGGGATTTTTTGATATATTGTGTGTCACTAAAAAAATTATACAGAACCATAATGAAGATGGTATCTTATACATGCCTATTGGAATTGATGGTGAGGCTTATTAATATCCATTATATATTGTCAAAACTTGAGTATAAAAGATTTTATTACCATTAAATTCATACCAAATTGTAGTTAGTGATTTTCACTTGAGAAAAATTGAGGATACACGTGTCAAAGCATGAAGCAGCTGAATTTGTGACCAATTTGGTTGAGTCTAGAAATGTCAGGCATAATAGAGCGTCTAAACATGATCAGGTGGAAGTATGGAAACTTTTTTTGTCCTTTAAGATATTATAACTAGTAAATAATATTACCCAATAGTCAATTTGACTTTATCAAGAGTTATATTGGTTGCATCAATTACTAGTCGATGTTGAGGAAGTGTCTGATGAGGAGACACCACTAGTTGAAGATGATTATAAGGCAAGACTTTATGTCGTTTTAAGGGAAAACGCAATGTAGTCTGATATAGAATAATAACTTAAAAAATATGAAAGGATGCCTCAATATGTATAGGATTTTTATTTAGTAATGATTCAACATTAGGATTCCATCGATTGTTCCTTGTAATAATAACATCTTCATTTACATGACAGAGAATCAGAATTATCAATGTTCCTCTCATTTTGAATAAATATATTAAATATCATCATGTCCTCAATTATATACCATAGATCCATTCCAACTATAATTTCATGTTGAAATGTGAACCCATAGAACATAATATAATTAAAAACTGAATCCATATGACCATTGAATTTAAAATGGAAAATATCAATCATGGTTTCCAAAAACTTGATTCAGGATGATATCCTCCTTGTTGTGGATCATAAATGGGTATAGGAAATGATTTTTTCACCATTCACTAGAGTTTTTCATTTATATATAGATTATTTCATCTAGGGTGTGGCTCACATATTGGTATAGGAAAAAATACCTTCACTATACAAGATATTTGGTATATTCAGATATGGATTATTTAACTCAACAAGATGAAGATCACACCGGGATTATTTTTAAGGAGGTTTCTAATGTTCAAAATAGCCATAGAACCATGAAGTTTTGTATTTATGTATTTCATGTATATCCTCTATACTGATATTCTAGAGATTATAGAATACATTAACTTTTTATTTGTCCAAGGGACCTATCAAGCATAGATTTATTTTTTGTAATCATATAGTGGACCCCAAAAGCATTGCATCTTCTTTTTTTTAGTAATAACATTTACCTTATCATAAAATTGGTGAAATCTTGTGGGTAGGAAGTAATCATCTAATTATGATTCCCTTTCAGGTTTTTTACCTAAAAATTATCATTCCTTATCCCTTTTCAAATTCACAATTTCATCTAGGTCATGAAATATTCCTAAACAACGAGATGATACTAAACATTTTCACATGAATCCCTTTGTAGTTTTTAAATCTAGAAAGTTCCATGTAACCTTCTATTCGTAGTTTCAAACCATGATATTTTAACCGACATAACTAGTGTTTAATATTGGAAAACATGGAAAAAAAATGGATCAATCTATGTAGCAATAGAGGAAAGTAAAAACTTACAATAATTGGGGCCTAATGCCATCAAAAATATCGATAAGTTCACATAACTTATGGGATAAATGATTGGACTATATTTTCGTATTTTTTAATGTTTTAAATCATTAACATGAAATTTAGGATGATACTCCATGTGGTAAGGTATAAGATAACCCCAAAATGAGTATAGATCCCATTAACAGTATTGACTACCACATGAGATAGGAGTTAAATTTATAATTTTGAATCTTGGACTTTCCCATTATGTGGTTTATGGTCATGTTTGAAGGACTAATATAAATCTCAAGTATGAGAAGTTTTATTCATATCTTTAATGTGATAACGATGCACAAATACGTAAAAAAAGGTTTTTAAATTCATTTCAATAGTTGGATTATGAATTATGTAAATTATAACTCAAGATGTTTGAATTATTAGTGATTGATATGGGAAGTAAATTTTGGGGATTACCACTGACCATATTCTAATGACAGGTTTCACAGAAATAACATTAGGTAATACATACTCTAGAGGAAAATTTTCCTAGGATGAAAAGTTTCTTGAGTTTGAAAGGATTTATTGGGGGAACTTTTGTAGATCCATAATGTTAAACTTAGGTGTTAGGTTTCATACAAATCTATTAAAACTTATTATATATACTGAATAAAATTAAAAACTAAGACTGGGGCAATTCTATGAAAAATAAAAAAATATGCGTTAAAATTAAATTAACTGCAATAAATATAGAATTCTATTCATTATATAGAGACTACCACATCTTTTTATTCATATGTTTTTTATGAAGATTGCATAAGTGTAAAACGAATCCCAACTATTTGGTGTATCTAAGAATTGTACTAAATCTTCTATTGTTTAGATTGGATTCACCTTTATTCCATGGTATGGTAATACCTATAAATGTAAAAGAGGAATATGAAATAAATAATTAGGTATTAGGGAGTTTCACCCAAGATGAGGATATTAATCCATACCCCAATACACTTTCATCACATGGAGGATATTTATATAATATCTGAGGATGATCCAAACATGTTGTCCACAATAACTCATGCCTTTATTACACATGTATTAATTACTCATCTAATTCATGTATCATATACAGGAATGCACTTAAAACACATTCATTTCATCTCATGAAACGTTTATTTTAATGATAGAAAATGGGGTGGACTGATTGATTATGTATCCAATAATACCATTATAGGAAATATTATATACATATATATATCTCATTATGCATGAAAATTACAATTTTCATACAATTTATAATATATATATATCACATAATTATATATATATATATATGGATTTATGTAATATATATATTTCAATATTCCACTTTCACTAATTCCTAATAGAATTTTTCTATTTCATTGTATATTTTATCATATAAAATAACTTATGAAATCATATCCAAAACACCCTTTGGATATCATCCAAAACACTTTTGGAAAGCTATCATTAAATTTACCTTGTATCACATTATATTAAATACCATGTAAAAACCCATCCAAAATACATTTTGGGTTAACTCAATAAAACATCTAGAGTCTCTCACTAAGTCAAGATAAATCCTTTTTAAGTTTACTATAAGTTGGACCCCACGTGTCTTTATAAAATTGGAAACAAATACAAATATAATGATCCATATATATAATCAAGTAGTGGAATCCATAAAATAATCAATGTTACACATTATATAAAGGGATATGATGTGATCTCCATCAAACACATGTATCTCTATAACTATGTCCAATAGTCTGCATTATACACAAACATACATTCTCATATTTTACCTTTATCCAAGACATCGAGTAGACATGGGAAGGGAGCATGTAAATCCCATGTAGATAAATCAAATGTTCTCTACTCTTTGACTATAGACTTATCCAATCAATGAATACATCACATGTCATTCACCCTTATGGATAATCCAATCACATGTCCCATGTATGGATATATATATATATATATATATATAAACAATATCTAGGAGAAACTGTACACTACCACAGATTATCTTAATCATGGGACCTATTATCATACTCACCATATGAAAGGAAAAATACAATCTTGGGTATGCCACAAATAATGAAATAATCAATAACATACCTAGCCACCCCCATATTAGCTCAGTAAATATATAGACTTGTGCACATAGGTTATTAAAGCATGAAGGTCCCCATTCTATGTATCTCATAAACCTCAGATAGTGGAAAATAACAATAAGATCCATGCAACCCTAGTAAAGCAAATACATATATATGACGCTCCATGTGGGGATCCATGTGGTATACATAGTGGGTTATCCAGCACACATAAATAATATGTTTGTTTTTCTTGTGCCATATGAGGACTTTTTGAACCTCTAGAAAATAATTCTTCCCAAGCTAAACTATCCATATCATCATAACCTAAAATAATCAATGATGAAAATCAATTAGGGGTAAAATCAAAGTCATACTTTGAGTTTTCAATTATCATTACACTTTTTGAAATTTATATCTATATATGAATTTGTGTATCCAATGTGAAATAATGATAAAATGGAGGTTTCATTTTAGAATGATACATTTCTATATTCTTAATATTTTTGATAGTATTTAACAAAATCAACATAAGAAATGGTTTATCATATCATATATGATAAAATGATTTATATATGGTATTATATGTGTCTGGAAACATTCCTTTTTGAAAATAACATTTTAAAAAAATATACCACTGATGGGTGGTTGGAACAAAGTGTAACATATTTTAACAAATACATGGATAGATATGTTAACTTACATAAACACCTTTATCCAAAACTTCCTATCAAAACATTGTTATAGAATTCAATAAACTATAAAGCATATGTATATAATCAATCATCACATCTTATCAATAACAAATATTTGTTATTGAACAACTTATCTTATCACATGAGATGAAGATACACATATTTTACATAGATTCATTTGACCTTCGTAAAACCCTTTATTTTAAAATACTCAAGGTAGTAACTATTTACAATGCCTCATGAACATAAAATATAGAAGAAATCAATTATTCTTTTTATTTAAAACTCTAATATATTTAAACAACTTTTTCAGATATATATTTTGTATCACGTAACCTTAAAAATTGAGGAATTTATTTATATAGCATCCATACTTAGCATGGATATTACAAGGTGTTTCACACACTCCTCTAGGAATATCTTATATAATACTTTCATATTGAATTATCAATATTCCATCCAAATTACCATAGGTTTTAATGACCTAGACTGTCTTCTTGAAGAAACATTGCCGAAATTTTCAACTAAATTTTCTTCTTCCAATTTGATATTATACATAATTGTACAGTGTATATAGTATTATAGAACCAAAAAATAATATTCCTAGAGGTTTGGATCCTTTATTTTCCTTGAAGTACCTATTTAAATTCTAAAATAGGTCCTAATATGAATTCCCTTTGAATTTGTAGAGGTATCTAGAGTTTTAGGGGCTAGTTCAGAGCCTATAACCAAAGTTTGGGGTGAAATGACCTGGTTCACTGTTAGAATAAACCATGCGAGTTGGGCCACTAGGCCAAGTAGCAAGATCATCAATTTTAATAAAGGATATTTTCATGGTTCCCACATGATTAGTCAAACCTTATGAGGTAATAGTGTGGGTAATGGTTCCCTATAGCTAATTGTGCACGTTTTATGCATGGTTTTTTTAACCATGATCCTAGACCATGAAAACTAGAAATTTCAAAATGAATGTCCAAAATGAACCTACTTAAAATTATATCACACATTTATTCTTGAATAGAAGTAGGAACCATTTTAAATCCCTCTTGGTGACTATTATAAGATTTTATACTAATTCCTTGTCCGGTACCATATTCAAGCATTATTTGTCTCGTCAGATATGCATTGATAAGATCTCGATTCCTTTTTAATCATTCTTCATTATTATGGATATCAGATATGCTATTTAGAGGAAATATAATAATACCTATTATTAGGTTCTTAATCCATTCCTCTAATTTCTCCTCATATGAGCCAAATCAAGAGCTGATATAGGTTGATAACCTTGAATTAAATGGAACCAACCCTTCAGGTTTTTTTGTTATATTGATATACTACATTATGGGTGGAGTTTGACATGGATAACTTAGGGTGTGCCCTTTATCCATGGTCATGGTATGTTGAATATTGAATAGATAATATTAATTGAATTTTTAATTAATGAATTGAAATATGAATTGATTTGTGATATTAGTTGTATTTTAATTGATTTTTGGGAATGGATGCCTGACCATGACCCTTAGCTCATGCCATGTAATTTCTTGATAAATCATGAATTTCTCTTAATCTTGATATGCCCATGTGATATTGATAAATACTATACCATGTAATAGTTATTTTAATCTTGGGAATATTGTTATAAATATTTTCCCATGTTCTTATAAAAGTTGATCCTTCAAATCAAGGTTAATGACTTGAGTCACCTTTTAAGATGATATTGAATTGTGATGTTCTTGGTAATGACCTTGAAATTTTTAAATGAATTTGATTAAATGGTTTTAAATACTAAAATAATTATATGTCATGGGTGACACAGGGATTCATATTATAATGTAATGGACATACTCATATGGAATTGATCTTTCTATTGCCTGAGTGACACTTGGACTTCGGATATGTACTGCTAAGGACGGACTCAATGGGGTTCACCATTATATGTAGAGTGATACATGGATTTATATGATAATTCCATGGGCAAAATCAAAGGGAATTGATATTATATACCATGGGTGATACTTGGGCTCCCTTAGTAAATCGCCAAGGATATACTTGAATGACAGTGACGTTATACCGCACCTAGAGCGATACCTAGGTTCTTGGGAGGCTATACATGGACATGATCATAGGGTCTTTTTTTATATTACACATGGAGTGACATAGAATTTATAACATAGGGATTCCAAGGATGGTCTGAGGTTCTAAATTGAATAATTAATGAAATTTTTGTTATGAAAAGTCTTCCAATCCAAATAACAATCTTGGATTCGGTATTTGTTATACGTTACGGATGGATTTTTTAGACATCATCAATCATATTATCATGGGGAACATCAGGCTATGTGTTAGATATCATGACTTAATGTTACATATTAGTGAATGGTTAGTTGATCATGCATATAAATGACAAGATCCTAAATATTAAATCAAAGACTTATTGATTAAATGAAAATTTTTTAAATGAATTGGTCATAAAGTGAGAAACTAGACTTATAGTATGTCTAATTTTGAGTAATTCCTTTAGTTTTCATATTTTTCCTCCAAATTGTTGTCATATATTCACTGACTGATTGGAACAGACCTTGGGTGGTTGCCTACAAGGATTATATATCACACCCTATTTGGGCCACCTTTGGATACCCAAATAGACTATATGATTATAGGAATTGATAAGGTAAAGTTCCCTACTAGTGGTTCTCGATGATTTTCGGGATCAAGAGCATGAGACTGTGCTAAGGCTCATGATGCTAGCTGGAAATATTTGGCCTTTTTGTACTGTTGTTACATGTATTTTATTCTTCCTTATATACATATATATATATATATGTTTTTGGCTGCTTTCATAGATACATATGACATGTATCAGCATGTTTTATATCAGGTGGTTAATAGAATTTCTTATATATATGTATTCCACTATTTACTTATTGTCTGGTTATTATACCACTTTATCTATTTGTATATTATTTTTTCCAATATGTTACACTCTGGTAAGAGTTAATCGTCTCCCCAAGGACTCACATTAGGTCCTTACTTCTAGTTGGAAGACTCTAGCATTTGGGGAGATACACTTGAGGCCATGTGTCCAATCGATCTCAGGAAACCTTTCAATGGAATCTAGGCCCGGGACATTACAATGTGGCATCAGATCCAGGTTTCAATTCTGTGACCTATGTGTTATGGGACCACAACACTTCCACTATGTCCCTGTGATTTTTTTCTTTTCTGAGGTATGTTATTGGCTTCAAAAATTCACAATTGGCCCAAGTAGGTCTATTGGGGAATGTTTCATTTGATATGGAAATTTATGAGTGCTTATAACCTTGATAATTAAACAAATGATATTGGGTTTCATTCTAAAGAAATTGGATTCATTTAACGGGACCCTCTTAGGTCACATTATCTTAAATAATTTGAAAGGATTTTATTTTGATAAATTTACTAATTATGAATGAATATAAATAAATGTTTAATTTCTTTAAAAATGGAACCTAAGGTGGTGTCATTCATTTAAAACCTCATGTAAGGGTATCTTAAACATTCCCTTGAGTTTCCTTAGAATAAAAAAATGAGTGTTTTCCATAGCTATTTTCATATTAGAAGTGGATTAAGTGATAGGATCTTATGCCTAGTGACATTTTTAGGCCTGAAATCATTATGGTTTAGTGATTTATGTTTTGTAAGGGGATAGCCTAAGGTAGATAGCATCCTAGAGATTATGTGCCTTAGAAATGTTGTGATTTTTTTTCATCTAGTATCGTTCAGGTTTCATTATCCCTATTATGACTCTTATATTTCATAAGCATGCCCTTGTTTGGATGGGTGGTCATGGTATCCTTAACTCTACTTACAAGCGTGAGTATCAGGTAATACTTTGTTTCAAATGGTCACACATTCCTAGGGCATGGCCAGCGTTTTAGTATCTCTCATTACCCTATTCTTTTTGTAATGATGGGTGACTTGGTATTTAATCATCCAGGTTAATGTCCATATAAGGAAATATCAATCTTTCTTAAATCCCTTTTACATACTGTCTGATACTTGAATGCATAGGGCGTGCATCCTATGGATAGTATTGGAGATAGTTTTCTTGTTTCTGAAACCTCAGGGTACTATGAATTCATTTACATAATACCTATCATGTTTCTATATTATATAATGAGCCATATGAGTTTCGTGAAATAATTTCACCTTGATATATTAAGTACATTCTCGGGTCACTCTATATTAGAGTGACCTGTGCATTAATGTAATCAATCTTGTCCCAACGCTCGGGGTGTCTTCTAATAGAATTGGGTGTTTTGACATGATAGTCAGGTTGGTTTTGGTTTTTGTTCCAAATACCTTGATGTTGTGAGTGTGGCTCGGAGGAGTCTCACATATGTGTTTATGTTGAATCTATTCCAGTGTGCTTATAAGAGGCTGGTATATCTCTTAATTTGATGACTAGGACACTTTAAACGTGTAGAGCATCGCATTAGTTATAGTGTATGTGTTAGTGATCACTTAGAAGCGGGACATTAATGTGGTTGGTTGGGTATCCAACCCTTGAGGAACACTATTATTCATGTATGGGATTTGGTTCTAAGGCTTTAATGATCATGGGATTCCTCAGGTGGTAAGGGGATGTGATCAATTAATGATAGTGCATCGGTTGGTGGACCCGAGTTTCTTTCAAAAGAAGTTAAAAATTAATGGTTTTATTGATCATCTTATAGATATTTGGTATCCTCTTAGTGTGATCTTATTCAAATATGAGCACGTCCCCTATCTTAGAATCATCCTTGATGCACTAGGAGATCATTGGTCTTACACTACTCTAAATTTTTGAAAGATGTTGGGAATTTCTAGGTGGATCTCTTAGTGTTTCATTCTGATGCGAGGTTCTTATCAGGACATGGTTAGTCCTGAGTAATACTTGGGTTCCCAAGTAGGAATGCCTTGTATGGACTCTTGTCCACCATCTATTTTCTTCTAACCTGACCATTAGGTGGATAATTCTTTGGGCTCAGTTAATTTTTTTAAGTGGATTACATGGCCTAGTATCGATGTCTCACTTGTAATCATGGGGTTTGGACTGATTGGTGATAGTTCCCTGGAATCGAATTAAATTAATCTAAGGCCTCCCCAAACTCATTTTGGGATTGGAGGTGATGTTTAGAAAGGGTGATGATTTTGGTGGGTTGGATCTGGGTGACCCCCATTTTCATGTTGTGGTGTGATAGTTTTGATGGTTAGGTGATGGTTTGAAAAAGGAATGTCATTGGGAGTCATGTATGGAATTTTATGGATGTGTTCATGGTAAATGAAAGATTCCTTTGAAGGAGGTGTTACAATTTAGTTTATAATGTGTCAACCATATAAGATATGTGTTTTAAGAATTGTCGGTCAGGGTGGCTTAACATGTTATCCTCCTTAATTGATGTTTATGGTCATAAGGAACTAGTAAAAACATGTCACCGATGTGAGGTTGGTGTGGGATCGACTATGTATTTTCAGAAAGCTTGTGTGACTAGTTTTAGTTTGGTCAATTAGGATTTGACCATTCCTTATGGTGAGGTCCATGATAAGACCTTAGATATAGTCAGGTTATCACAGTTAAGGAATTCACACTGGTAGCATCTCTAGAACATTTATTGGTATGCTTTGTAAGGTAATTCTAATAGTGGAGGTACCATGGTTCATAATTGGATCTTTTTTGTGATAAAATTCATGGTGTGGAGAAAAATCGACTAGTTGTTTAAATAGTCTACAATGTGATCATGTGTCTGGCTAAATGGGATCACCACTACAAGTGTCCACATATGAAAACAGGTGTACAGTGTTTTTTCAGGTGATGTTCCACCTGAAAGTAGGTGAAAGTTGAACACTAGAGACTAGCTGGACTTTTACAACAGCTACCCATTCTCGAGTGAAAATAGAGTTATGTCATGATGGAATTTGTGAATGGTTTACCAAATTTTCATCAAGTTAATGATTTTGTATGGGTTATTATTTACAAGATCATGAAGGTTCCACCTTTCCTTTCAATCATGGAAACTATTAGTGAGGATGAGCTTTGCAGGTTGTATATCCTTGAGATTGTATGACTTCATGGGGTCCCAAATATAATTGTTTTAGATAGGGATTCCTGATTTACTTCATGGTTCTGGAAATATGTATAGAAAGAATTGAGTATATAGGTTCTTTTAAGCATGGTATACCGGCCTCAGATAGATGTCCAGACAGAGGGAACGATTCAGGTTCTTGAGGACATATTATGGGCATGAATCCTGGATTTAAGGGGCTCGTAGGAGAGGCATAAACCCCTGGTTAAACTCACCTATGATAATTTATTTTAGGATACTATTGATATAGAACCTTATGAAGATTTTTATGGTAATCCATGCTGATCACCCCTATATTGGTTAGAGGTAGAAGTGGTATCTATGCTTGAACCTCATATTGTTTAGGAAGACAACATCACAGGTGTAGTTAATTTAGAAGTGGATTTCTACTACACAGTCTCATCAGAAATCATATTTCAATCACCGTAGAAGACCTCTAGAGTTTGAGGTTGGATATCGGGTATTCATGTGTGTCTCACCAAGGATAAAACACCCAAGTATCAGGAGATAGGATAAACTTTCGTCGTGATATATTGGTCCATTCGAGATGGTTCTCCACGCCATAGAAGCAAGATGGGACTCTACCTTATTTCCCTCATTCCAAGTGTAAAGAACATGAATATTAGTGTTTTTAATACCTATTCATTTTTTATTATGTGTGAAGTTGACCATGGAATTTTGCCTATTCTATTTATATAATTATGTAAAAAAATTGAGTCAGTTTCCACTTCTTCCAAGTCGATATTCATCTGGTGTAATTAGTTTAAACCTGTGATCATTTCCATGGATTTGTCTTATAGGGAGTGTAAACTACCATAATATGCTATAAAAGATAGTATAATAGTACCTATAGAATCATGGAAAATTTCCCCTCTTTGCATGTTATATAAATTACAAGATTCGTCTATTTTTAATTTGATTCTTATGATAGGCGGAGACCAATGAACCCAGTTCCCTTGGGGGTTCATGTGAATAGGATGATCGGGAGGTATGGTCACTTGTAATGACATGAGAGTGGGAGAATCCCACCAGTTAATAAAAATTCTTACCATGTTAATGATCACGTTTACTATTATAAAAATGGGTGAATTCCCTATCGGGTGAAAATCCTCATAGATAGTTGTGTTCCTTGCTTGCTAGAGGAACTAACTGCCTGCTTTCAGCATAGTTACATGCCCCATATTTTTGGGCCCATACCATGAAACCATTATTCTTGGAAAGAGACTAGTGTTTTCTTGGTAAAAGAAAGTAGTGAAGTCTCCATGAATCTTTATATTTCTATCACCCATTAAACTTCAAAAAAGGGTTTAAAATCTCTTCTTTGTAGCCTTTTCAGTACGCGAACCTCAAGGATAGGAAAACTCACATTATTTTAATGTTGTCATAAGTTGGCATGGCCTGATTACTATTTCTCTGTATCAGGAAGTTATATTTTGTGGGAGTCGTATTACACCACAAGGTCTCATTCCAACTATCAAAATTATCTCGGTTGGTCATCACCCTTCAGAAATATTTCATGGTGGAGGTTCCTATAGAGGAGGCTCTAAATACAAAATTTTCTAGTTCAAAGTTCATGCTAATGAAATTAAGAGTGTCTTTCTAGTATTTATTCAGGACAGACTTGGTAAATGATGGGTAAGTGATATATTCTCTAAATTAAATACTAGGATCTAGAAATTCTAGGAAACAAATAGTCAAACCTACCGAATTATGGTGCCAAAAGAGGATGTCACCTTTCCCCATGATCCAGTGAGTAAGAAGTTGCAATGACGGGATGCAGGGAAGGATCATAGGCCATGAAGAAGAAGAGTTTCCATTTTTCACCTCGGAATCCTCAATAGTATGAGTTCTATGGAAGCATGAATGTGTGAAAGATGAGACCTGGTAGTGGGAGTCTGATGTATGATTAAAGTGGCCGAAGTTATTAACAAATAATGCTTCATCACCCTTAGAATGGAAATTTGGGGACTAATTTCTTTTAGGGGGAAGTTGTTAATAATCTAATTCTTCTTTGAGGTACAGATCCTTTATATTCAGTAAATTCAAAGTTTAAATGCTTAAATATACCCTAATATGAATACCCTCAAATGGTATAAAGGTATTATGAGTGCCTGAGGCTAGTTTGGATCTTGGAACCTATTTTTGGGATGAAATATCCTGGTGCACAGTTAGACGAAACTGTGCGAGTTGGTCTACATGGCCTTGCAGCTAGGTCTGCAATTTTAATTGAGGATATTTTCTTAGTTTCTTCATGGTTAGTCAAATTGTGACAGGTAATAATGTGAGTTCCCCTTTCCAATATCTAATCATGCACGATTGGTGCAAAATTTCTATAACTGTACACCTAAACCATGCGACTCTGATATTTTGGGAAAAATGAGCAAAATACCCCTAATTAAAATTATATCAAAACATTTCCTCCCTTATCCTCCTACAAAGTAGTGGGAACCATTTCAATTACCTCTTGGAGGCTATTATAGGATTTTCCACCGAGTCCCCATATAGTACTGGATTCAAGCATTGTATGTCTCATCAGATCTACATTGGTAAGATCCTGATTCCTTTTTAGTTATTATTCATTCTTTTGAATATCTGCTGAACTATTTAGATGAAATATAATATGATATATTTTTAGTTTCTTCATCTATTCTTTTAATTTCCCCTAAACGGATCTGAATCAGGAGATTATATAGGATGATTTATAAACTATGGACTTACGGTAGGTGGTCTCATTCCTTTCACTAAACTTTGAGTGTTTATATATTACCATTATGTGACATGCTCAATTTCTAGGCATTACTTTGAAATAAAATTAAATTATTGAATTTATATCCATTGCCTATGCAATAAAAGAAGCTTCTTAATGATATTATTTAGGTTTATAACCTTTAATTAAATGTAACCATCCCTTGGGGTGTGTTGTTTATATTGATAGACTACTTTATGGGTGGATTTTGACTTGGATTCATTATGGTGTCCCATTTTTCCCTAGTCATGGAATGGTGAATATTGAATTGATAATGGTAATTGAATTTTCAATTGATGAATTGATATGTTAATTTAGTTGTGATATAAATTTTAATTCAATTTATTAGTGGGAAGGGATACTTGACCATGTCCCTTGGCCCATGCCATGTAATTGCTTGATAAAGCAAGAATTTCTCTTAGTCTTGATATTAACATGTAAGATAGATAATGATTATACCATGTAATAGTTTTTTTTAATCTTGAGAAGCTTGTTAGAAATATCTTCCCATGTCTATATTTGGAAGCCAAGCCTTATAAGCCTAGCTAATGAATTGATTCACCTTTATTGGTGATATTTAATTGAGATGTTCTTAGTAATGATTGTTACATGTTTAAATGAATTTTAATAAATTCTTTCAATTTGTCAAATTCTTATATTCCATGGGTGAAACATGGATTCATATTAGAAATATATGGATAGAATCATATATATTTGATCTTTCTATTGCACGAGTGACACTTGGACTCCTAATATAGACTACCTAGGATGGACCCAATGGGGTAGAGCATTATATGATAAGTGATACATGGATTCATATGAGAATGATAGGGGAAGACTCAAAGAGAATTGATCTTATATTCCATGGGTGATACGTGTGATCCCTTATTGGGCCACCAAGGATGGACTCAAATGGAAGTGACATTATACCACACCTAGAGCGATACCTAGATTCTTGAGAGGTTTTCCATGGAAGGGGTCATAGGGTGTTGGTTTATATTACACCTGGAGTAACACATGAATTATAAATTGGGGATTCCAAGGAAATTCTCAAGTTCTAAATTAAATAATGAATGAAATGGTTATTATGATGTGTTTTCCATGCCAAATCACAATCTTGAATTGGGTCTTTTTTATACATTATAGATACCCTATTTAGGCATCCTCGATCATGTTATCATAGGGGACGTTGAGCTATGTCTTGGGTCTCGGGCATTAATGTTACATAAGAGTGAATTATTAACTGATAATTATTATAAATTAAATGAGCCTAACTATTAAATCAAACACTTATTTTTTAAATGGAATTTTTTTAAATGAATTGGTTATAAAGTGAGAACCTGGACTTATAAGATGTCTACTTTTGATTACTTACTTTACTTGTAATATTTTTCCTACATGCTACTTTTATATATTCATTTACTAATTATAATAGACCTTGGGTAGTTACCTATTGGGATTATATCTCACACCCTTTTTGTCCCACATTTGGGTACCCAAAAAGTCTAAATGATTACCAGTATTGATAAGGTCAATTGCCCTACTATAGGTTTTTGATGATTTCTTAGGATCATGATCATGAGTCTGAGCTAAGGTTCACAATGTTAGTTGTAAATTTTTTGGAATTTTCATAATTTGGTTATATTTATTATATATCTACCTTGTATACATATTTTGGCAACTCTACTAGAGATATATGGCATGTATCATCATTTTTATATTATTTTGTTTCTGGTATTTCTGATATGTCAATATTCCACTATTTACTTATTATATGGTTATTATACTGCTTCAAATACTTGTGTATTATTGTTTACACTATGTTACACTCTGGTAGGACTACATAGTCTCCCCAAAAACTCACCTTGAGCCATTGTAGTTAGACAGAAACCTCTAGTGTTTGGGGAGATGCGCTTGAGGACATGTAGTCAACTAGGATTAGGGAACCTTTCAGTGGCCTTTGAGTTTGAGATGCTACAATTATATTGTTGAAACATTTACATAGATGAAACTAGGATAAATTCTCTAAAAAAAACAAACCATTTTATTCTCCCCTTAAAATCATGTTATAGAACTGAACAAATAATAAATCATGTGTATTAAAAATACCTTTTCAATTTTAGGCAATAATTATTTTCATGGTCTTACTAAGAGAAAAATAGGCTAACAAAAATCTTAAAACAAGTTCATACAATCATGAAGTATCCATGTTATCAATGTAGTAATTCCTTTCTCCATTACTTGAATTTATCCTTAAAGATCCAAAATTCAATTTTTTTCTCTTTTGAACCATTTTTTTACAATACTCATAAATCTAATATTTAATATCATATATCTATTTTATTTATAGAAATAATTTTTATAACCCTTAAGTTGTACAGAAACCTTTAGTCTCACTAATTCATAAAAATTCTCAAACATATTAAATATATTTTGACCTACCCAATCATATTGAGTATATGAGACAATAATCTATTAATGTACCCAATCATATTGATTACATGAGTAGAGACTAAGAATACTTTACTCATTTTGTATGAAATGAATTTGAAACCATAAATTAATCACTCTATTCTTCCATAACCATTTTGATTTACTTTTTGAACAACTTAAACACTTGTTTGTTAAGGAAGTAAATTCTTGGAAACATTAAATGTGGATCACCTATTTCATTAATAAAATATCATAAGTTACTATTCTAAGAGCTACATACATTAAGCTTCTCTTTATAAAATATTTATTATATTGTTTATCTAGATTATAGTGATGATATTATCTACAATATAAGAATTTATTAGATAGGTATCATGTTTTATTAATCATTTAATAATGAAATTGATTAAATGATATCCCACTAAAATGATGACCTATTTTGAAATTAATTATAACCATTAGTGATCCAAGATCCATATTTAACTAAGAAATGATTATTATATGGTGTTCTTGTCATCACTTAATTATTTTGTTATGGTATCTTCATAATCAAATCATATATGATTCTTACAGATGTGGGATCGCAAAACATTTTATAATAAACAATATAGATAAACTATAATCTATTCCTTTAGTAACCTTCCCAAGGGTTACCTACCTATGTGTAACCCATAAAAAGAATAAAGAAAAAACTAATAAAAGGAAATATAAGGGCACCCTACCTGGGAAGAACTTTCCAAATGAGTATCTATTGATATCTATCACTTTCTTACCATAAAAAAGATAATTCAATGGCACCCTATGAAGGTATAACCTACCCAGTTAAATGATCGAAGTCTTAACAAGTTTCATTTTGGAAGGATTATAACACTTAGTGTATGGAGGGGATTTTAATCTCACCATCTTGCATCATTTTATTACATTTTATGTATACATGGTGATAGTATTCTATTTTAGAATCATATTACAAAAACCTAATCAATATATCCAAACCATATTGTTGTGTAACTCTTTTGATAACCAACATGTTTTTGTTACTCACCCAAAATCTAAAGTCAAATATATTCATACATATCACAATGAATCATATAAAAAATTACATAAATACTTATTTAAAGATAATGATTTTATATCATATTGACTATGTCCACATGGGTAAGCTGAGAAGATAGATATCCATCCCCATTCTCTAGCCTATATAAAGAATAAGCCTCCAAGTAGGTAGGTAGTCTGACCACATGCCCCTGGAATTGGGGGTACTTTACTAAAGATATAATCCAATTCATCCTAAATATAATTTTAAATACGTAAAAACTATATTCAGAAACTAAATTTAATAAATTAACTTCAATTAAAAATTGAGGCCAATTTTGATGAAAAAAATCATTATAGATACATTCCTAGCATGAAATTCAAGGCACTATCTTGTAGTAATTTAATAATTATATAAAATCATACACATTATTAATAAAATTTAATCAATTTACTAAACATGAATATTGAAAGTAATATACATGAAAATAAATAAACAATTCAAATATTTAAACATGAGAAATAATTTATGGGCAATTCATAAATTAAATCTATTTGTAAAAATTTTAAAATTTTATCTTTATCATTATGAACATTACAAAGTTCTGAATATAAACATTTTATATTCATTTCAATATGAACAATTTTAATTTTATCATTATATGGAATTTACATTTTAAATATATGATATTATACGAATTATAAAGAAATTAAAATTTAGTTTTAATTTTTTAAACATTTTACGTACTCTAACTATCATATACTTATTAATTATTCAAACCTTCATCATATAAATCATAGAAACACTTCTTGATGTTTCTTAAATAATATCCAAATAAAGAATTATTTTGTTTTCAACAATTCAAAATAATAAATTATGAACTATTCATAATTAAAATATTAAAATTTAATATTATGGCCTTATATCATAATTTATAACCGATTAAAAAATATCACTTATGATTTCTAAATTAACAATTTCATTTCTATATCATACTTCATGCCATATGGTTTGGTTAAAATATATTTCAAATATTAAAATCTATTATTTGTGAAATTTAGAGTTTCATAAATATTTATTTAATTAATTATAATCTATTTATAAATAATTTATTAATTTATAAACCAATTATAATTTAAATATTACCAAAATAATTTTATATTGATTTATCAAAATTTTATATACAATTAAGACCATGTAAGAATCTGTTTTGAAATATCTTCTTTTTACCCTTACGTAGAATCCATATTCTGTATAAGTGTTGATTCCTTCTGACCTTACATAAAAAATAATTGTATGGGTAAGACCCATTCATGAATTATTCAAATTTCGGTACACCATAATATACATTTATGCATCCTTATAGAACCACTTCATAAAGGTAAGACACCATCTTACATTTAAAGATCTCAGAGTAACCTCTCAAAGTACATGTTTAACCATTGTATAATCAGTTTTCATAAAAGGGTAAGTGACCACATACCTTTATATAGATTTATGAAAAACCTCATCACCTTTACATACTAGTGCATATTGTAAGGGAAAATAGTATCATACCTTTATATAACCATTTTCACTAAAGGTTAAGATCATGTTACCCTTACATAAACTAGTCTACGTAAGGGTAGGGTGAGATTACCCTTATGTAGAACACTATGAAAAAGGTTATTTTCCAAATTTATGCTTACACATCTCTATTTTTTTACGGTAAGGTCTTGGTTACCTTAAAATATCCTTATTAGGTAAGGGTATTACCTTTTAGGAATTTAAATTTCTTAAAACATAAAACTAATCTATTTTTTTTATTCTTCATTAGATGTATGATTTAGAAAAAAATTATCATGATTTAGCTGTGATACCACTTTTAGGTTTTATGTAAATAATATAATTCTTATTAAATATAATATAAGAAATTAGAAATCAAATCTGAGGATCTCTCATTGAAGATTAATAAAATAAGCAACATAATTGAAATGAAGAAATGTAGTAAATTTGGAATAAGTTACACCATAAAGGCACTTCAACATCATCATATCCATATTAATTTAATGAATATCACATAAGTAGAAAAATAAACCCACCTACTTAGTTCATATATAGGTTTCAGTGAATCATCCAATGATCGGATGGGGTTTACCTTTTCTCCATTGTATGCTAATACCTCTAAATACAATGGATAAAGATGAAATATTGATATAGGTATAAAGGAGTTTGAACCATGATGAAGATCTAAATCCATAACCTTACACACTTCCATCACATAGAATTTATTTATATAAAAACTAAGGATGATCTAACAGTGTAGTACATACTAACTCATGTGTTTATAACACTTGTATTAATGCCATTTCTATTTCATGCCTCATGTGCATGAATGTATTTAAATCCCATTCGCTTCATCATATGAAACATTTATTTCAATAATATAAAACATGGAGGACTGATTGGTTTTCCAACGAATACTACCATCATATGTAGTAATATATATATATATATATCATTACACATGTAATTAAAAAATTTCTCAAAATACCTAAAATATATATATATCATATATGTATAAGGATTCCTATAATATATATCTTCCATTATGAATACACAAACAAAGGTTCCACTTGATTCTAGATGGAGTCATTAAAAATAACCACAAATGGTTTATAGGTATTCAAACATTTTAGAAGTGAGATAGTTTCATGGAAAAAGGATGTCCATGGAGGGTTTTGGTAACTAAAAAGATATGCCAAAATTTATGAAATATACCATCAATATGAAAAGATATGTCATGTCATTGATCTAGATTTTTATTGAACAAGTGGGTCTAGTGATCATGGATCAAATATTTCTATAGTCATATGGTGAGTCTAATGAGATTTGTGCCTTCTTTATTTTCACTCAATTATTTTCCTAGAAAATTAAAGTGGGATGTTTAAAGTGTAGAGACTTGAATTTTTCTTATAAATCCTTTTACAAGTTTCAAATTTGAAAATATATATATATTTTCATCAATAGGTTAATATATTATGATGTGAACCATTTAGGGATACATTTAAAGGTAATTAAACTTTGACAAATGAGGGTGGTTTTTATGGTTGAAAAACATTGAACAAAAGGTGAGATTGTCTATCCAACAATAGTTAAGAAAGAATCTATGTGAACGAGTGACTCATTGAAAGCATAATTTGTCTCAAGGGAGGTCCATATTATTTAATTTTCTTGTTTCATGGACTATATCCATTCATATATGTGTGACACCACAACCTAATTGGGGTTTGAATGTTCATAACACCCACAAAACCTTTTGAATAAGAAATGATGATGATGTAAGTCATGGGTTGATGTTTTTTGGATTGGAAGAGATGATATAGGGGATGTTTGTTGTGGATGGTCGCTGACCAAATTTGAGTAATGATTTCTGTTGTAATAGTTTCATGAATACATATATTAGAATAGGTTTTTCTAATGATGGAAATAGGCCCCTGCTTCTGAATCCATATTGGGGATGCGTATGAAGATCCATATTGGGGAATGTATTCAAAGATATGTAGTGGTGTCCTTCTAATCGGGATTCACTCATTACTTATAGACATAAAAATATTTTCAATATAAAAGAAACTCACAGTGTGATGTCTGGTTCATGGAACAAGAATGTTTAGAAAATGTGGCATAGTTTTTATAGACCCATGTTCATTGTATTTTGGTCATCATGATCTTTTGGAAAGGATTGAAAATGTTTAGTGGTCTATGGTTGACTCCATAATATATCTTCAATATATTTATATGTGTCTTAAAACAAAAAGACATAAGCCACACATATTTCATAAGTATACTAAGCATTTTATGGTCATACAAGATGGACTATATGTCATGAAGTTTAACATAATGTTAAGGACTAAAATTTCATGCAATTTACATAATCTTACAATGATTTAAATATCATGAAGTTTAATGTTATGTGAGAATTAATCACACCATACAGTTTAAATTCATGATCCATCGATGTAAATATATGGAATTCCACACAAATATTAATCATGTGTAAGACCATATAGCCACATTTCATTACTGGATTCATTGGATATTGGCACTAGGATATGACATCTAAATTTTGGGAATATTTTATCAGCATAGGTTTCTAGTAAACAAACATATATAGGAAGCCTTTGTTTTGGTTGGCATATGCATAAAATGCAACAACATTTCTCAAACATCAAAGGTTGGGACAAGCTGAAGTTTGATTAAAAATTATGGATTGGAATAAGATAGAGGATTCATGCCCCACTATATGTCATTTCATCCTAAAAATCAAGAAAAAGATAGTTCTTATAGACCCTATCATGCAGATATCAAACATATGTGTGTAAGTTGTTTCTTGTTGCCTTACCCTCGTGTTTAGTGATTTTCATAGAACTAATGTGAATGTGGAAGGACCCTGTTACCAAGAATAAGACTGATGGGTTATGTGAACATACATTTGATAAAGGATCCAAGCATAATAATGGAACTTTTGATAACATGAATCACTCCACAAATAATTCTTATAGATCCTCTCTTTCACTGATCACACTTATTAGTGGGGAGGGAAGTTGAGGGGGATTGGGTTTCACCTCAACATGGGGGGATCAAAAAAGATCAATGTGTATAAGGAGATCTAAAACATATGATAAAAAATCAATATTTGTATTGATAACATTTATTTCTAGGTTTGTGTTTGGATATTTAAGCATTATTACAAATCATAAAAGAATAAGAATCAATCCACACATAGTTCTTGAATATGGTCATTTTTTCGAACATAGATCAATGCTCTAAAAATAACTTATACAAATTTAAACATTATGCAGGAGGAAGGGTCTATCCTATAATACATATCTAAAATTTTTATAATTATTGTATTAGGAACCTTATGTCATGGTATTTAATGTTATGTGAAAAGGAATGTGTTCACTTCCTTTAAATATGTCGCATCTCAATCATGATAATTAAAGTGACTCACCAGGACCTCTAAGAAAATATGAGTCATTATTGGTGTGAGAAACAAGTTATATCTTAGATATCATACAAATTTCATTAGATTGCATGAATCGTAGGATATGGGAAGAATTTTTATATTTATTTAAGTAAGTTTTTCTATTTTTATTTGGATATTTTGTAGGGAAAAGAGACTTAGAGTGTTCAAAATACATTGATGGAACTTTGTTTAAACAGGTATAAATTAGGATCCATATAAAAATGGTCCTTACTTGGATATTACCCTCATGCGAGGAGGATAATCCCTACCAGGTAGAAAACTCTAAGAACTATAATTTCTTTAAATATTTGAACATGTATTTTGATTTTTAATATCAGGTGACTATAATAAAAAGTGGATATTTTCCCTTAATGTTGATTGGAAGATGGGTATAAAAGGTGTACCAGTGATACCACATTGAAGTGGATCTCATGTGAGGAGTAGTGGGAATTTTCATTAGTGAAAGTTAATAAAATAAGGAAATCATGGAATAGGAATCCCAATTATCTTAAAGAAATGTGGAATAAACTTGTAGGGGGTATACAATAGAGGGTCATGATGTTCAAAACAATGTGTACCATAGTTTAAGGTCATGTTACAATGATTTAAACCATATAGTTTAATGTCATGAGTTAAGGATGTTAATTTATAATTTGACATATTACAGTGAGGATGAAGTGAACTAACATGTAATTATGAATAAATTAATTGATAAATATAACTTTGGTGGAAGTTTTGTTATGATCTACCTCCATGATGATCAAGGAATTTTCCTAATTAGAGTAGACCTTATATATAAAATAAGATTCCCCCAATTTTGGTTCATGTCTTGGTGGCTTCATCACTGGTATCATAGGAGTGGTAAGTGATTTATCTATCTCCCCTAGAATAAAGATTGGTGGAGAACATTTTAATTTAAGGATCATGTAATCATGTTCTGATAGACCTCCAAGTTATACAATCTATGAAACCTTTTCTCATCTTGTCTTTTTAACTCATCTTGTGTCTTATAAAACTATTTATCATCAAAAAACTAGTTGGAAATGGAAATGAGAAGTGAGGTTATTAGGACCTCAATTGGTAAGAACACCTCTTTCATATACATAAGTTCATTTTTGGTCTTGTTTATAGAGGTATGAGTTATTTTGAGATAATAACACAAGACATGAAATAGTTTTTCTGTATAGATATTCATACCCTTTTCTATCATATTTAATATGATATTTGAAATATTCTTATTGGAATACACTATTTCACGGGTTTACATTTTAGTTTATTGACATTAGTGGTTATAATATATTTTGAAATCTTCATATTGACTTTTTAATTCAAATAGAAGATATTGGAATAATTTTTCATCATTATTATGTGAGGGACACCAAATCTTCTAAAAATTTATAATAACACAAAGTTGATGAAAGATTTTATACCTAATTATTTAAGTGGTATAGACTTGGACTATTTATATAATAAGTATGTGGAAGTATGTAAAAACTTTAGTTTCCTTATTGTGGCTAGGGGATAAAGCCCCTTTATGTCAACTACCTATAAAAAAATTTCCATGAGTATTTGGTTGTGTGGATTAACTCTTGGGGCTGATTGATAACTTCTTCATGTTCCTAAAAAGTATCAAACCATCTAGTGAACTATAAAAAGTATTTGGTCATTTATGGATAGAAATAACCATATATTTTATTATATTTAGGTATCATTATCCCTGACTGGTGATCACTATAAGAACCATACTGTACTTATTTCATTACATTGAGGATATCTTTCCCCTCAATTTATCAGAGTAGAATTCGACAAAACCAAAATTAAAGAAGACATTTTGGGAATAAAGATCATTATATAGAGTTAATTTTACAAACTAATGATGAATCTTAACATTAGTAACTCGCTTATGTAGAAGGATCTAGTTTCAAGGGTAGTTGGAAACTAGTGGAATCCATTCATTTTTGTAATCAATTAATTAGGAATAGGATCATCTTAGCTAGGGGTATTTATGACATTATTTATATCCTATATTTTTTTCTGATGAATAGGGAGACCATCCTAAAACTTTCAATATTGATGACCATATCATCCTGGTCTCAGGCCTTTAGGGATAAAGTTTTATTTGTCAGTGAATTAGTGTGATAATTTTTTATACATGGAAAATGGGCCAGATACATTTCAAAGGGGAACTATGTCATCAATTATTGAGCATAACCATATAGATGGATTATATATTCATTCTTGGAAGAATATTATCTATTTATTTGTTTTATCACCAGTTCTAAATCGCCTTTTATGTTTATGGGAGCCACTAGCATTTATAGGTATAAAATTAAACAAGGAAAGAGGGTTTGATTGGTCACCTCATTTTTTGTACATCTTTTCAACTATTTAAATAGATAAGGAGATACCTCCTTGGAATGGGGAAAAACTCAATCACCATGACAACTTTATTATCATTCAATTTCTCTATTCATGTGTTATCCAACCTTTTAAAAGTAACATAAAGATAATTATCCCATACTTTATATATATATATATATAAAAATAAGTCATCTTCATCAGAGTAATCTATATATAATGGCCCGCTATTAAAATTTGGGTATTCCATCAGAATATTTATTAATTCTTACCCCTTGATTTATTTTTGAGGCATAATCCATTTGTAAAACTATTGTAAGATGACTTTATACCATGATAGACATTCGTTTAGCATTCAGTATCTTATAATATATTTTAGAGGATGAAAAATACACCAAATGTATCCCAAGATATCAGATATAGTCTCTAAACTTTTTCATCACAAAAATTATTGATACACCATTGTTATTGATATTATATTTCTATTCCTCAATATCCATCATAGGAAAGATGATATAATACAAACTATTTTATTTACCTACATGTTTATTCTATGTTAGGATCACACCATGTGAATGATTAATAGTCTCTGCAAAACAAATTCCTATTATTTTGTGTAATTTAGACATTAAAGTTTATGAGGTTCCATTGGATCTTATTAATGGGCCTATAAAATTATTTTACCCAATGGTAATCCACCAAATGTTTCATTAATTTTGTGAAGGGTAAGAATTATTCACTATTTCTAGAGATGAATCCCTTTGTGTAGGTGTGATTTCCCTAAATTATTCTCAATTCCTTTAGGTTTTTTAGTAGATGGATATTAAAATTTTATTTTTTATTTATACAATTTATTTAAATCTCATGATGGTGTACCACAAAGTAGAAAACTATATCCAATGTTACCCTAAAATAACACTTCAGGGGTTTCATTTTTGTCTAGGTTTATTAATATTTACATAAATAGATTCATTGATTGTATTATAGTCATAAAACTATTGATATTTGTATAAAATTTCATATACATATAACTTCATGGTCTTACCCAATAAGTACTTGAATTACACATAAAACATTAATATGCAACACCAGTGTTATTTAAGATTAATGGAATTCCTATATAGAAATATATCCCCTACGGTTCCTAGAATTCTATGTCCTCCTCATTGTATAGTTCTATCTAAATATTTTTATTATTATATTTCCAATTAATTAAGGTTAGTTCTTCAAAATTTTTAATCACATGAATTTTTAATTCCTTGATCGAGACCAAAAATTCGACATTTGGGCAATGCCTGTTGAGGTCCCTCAAGTTGATATTAACACGGATTTGAACATTTTTCTTATCTACATATATGATATTGTCCAACAACATCAAATATTTTAATTATTAGATGATTTTGGATTTTATGTATTTTTGAAACATAGATTCTACTTTAGTATAAAGAGTTAGATGAATTATTATCACCACTTTCTTGTATCTGAGATTGAAATCTGGAAAGTGTAGGTGATTATTGGATACCTCAAGATTCAATCATGTAATTTCTGTATATTTCTAAGAATTCATGCCATGATTCCATTATAAGAAGTAAATATACTCCTTAACCTCATATGATTCCATGAATATATTCATGTCTGTGGGTTGTGAATCCACCTCTTTACTATGATTCACCTATTTGGTCTCATAGATAGTGGTAGAGACATTTTCCTAAAAGTATGGGGGAAATATCTAAGGTCATCTTTATCATTTCCTTATATCTCAACATTTTCAAGGATGGAAGATAAATGGGTACTTCAATATCTATAAGATGATGTGATAATATCTTTATCTCGAATGGATAATGATGATGTATTCCAAATATTTGATAGTGCCAGTAAAAATACATCACCATGAGAGGTATATTGGATATATTATAATTCCACCTTACCATCCTCAATGGAAATGGAGGTGTTTACATTATAATGTTTATAATATGGTTTGAGGTTGTCATTATCTTCTATTATTAATATGGATGTATCTTCTAATCCAGATTATGTTTCATATATCTCGTTGGGTCCCAAAGATAAAGGGGGGGGGAATTATTAATATAATAAGTGTCACCTACAGTTTCATTTACTCTAAAAGAACCATGATCACCATCTAAAATGATTTTAATAGTTTCCAAAACTATCAATATATTTAAAGGGGGAAGTGAAGTCCATGGACCATGGAATCTCTCTAGAGTAAGATGTTTTTCATTGATCAAATTAATGAGAAATATACAATCTCTGTATAGAATACTCAAAGGGATCACTGTAGTATCTCATAAACCATTAGGAGTGATGACCATCATGTATTCTATTATCATCAGTTTTTTATTTCCTTATTATAAGATCCTTCTTCAAAATACTAGGATTTATAAAATTAAAATGGGTCACTATTGGTATGTATTACTCCTACCATTCTATTTATGGATTACTTTTTTCATTGATTGTATAGAGATGATACTATTGTAGGACTGTGAATCTCTGACCATCCTAAAATGACATTAAATGTTGTTTACTATTGGACTAACATGAATTCAAATTCAAATATGAGATCATATAATTGGAATTTTTGTTGGAAACTTTCAATTGTATTATTGTCTCCTTTTGAATGGAAAAAATTGAGGGAGACAAGTTATCCTCTCCATAACCAAAGAGTCAGATTGTCCATATTGGTAGAAGATTAATCCTATAACCGTTATCAATTAAATATCAATTAATTTCATCATTACAAAGAATTATTTAGATATACATGGGTATGATGTAACCATAAGTTATGAACTCTTGATCCTACTCTATGAATGATATAACCATGTGAAATTACTTTGGGTAGGTCTCTACAAGATACACCCTGACCATATAAACATATACCTTTAACTTCAGGTAAATTTTAATGGATTTAAATAATTATCCCTAATATATTTTTATAGGTTAATTGCATCCAATTAATTGATAGTTTGGATAAGATAAAATCCAAATTATTTAAAATACTTTACTTGTTTACTAGGGTTAGGTTCCTACAAAGTTGTTCCTTGACCTATGGTTTAGATGTATAGGAATTTATTGTGGAATGATGTAGTCCCTGGATGGGATTAAAAGGTATGTTTTTAAATAGTTTGATAGGTTGATCTAACATGCCTTAGTTCTTGTATAGATTAGGAAGTTACAAACATTATAAATAATCATATAAGGTAATTGGATTTTAATAAATCTTGGAAGAATCAAGAGTTTTTTAGTTTTCCTTTTCAGATTCTTGAATCACTTTCCATTGAGTCTTTAGAACATATGTGGATTCAGTGGGGGAATGGCTCAGATTTGGAGATCTTCCATGACCACATCTTCCCTGATTCCACGGGTTTCTAAAACCTCTCTCATTATCCCTGGTCAGGGTTGGGGAATTTGGTTTCATATTCATATTCATCATTTTGGACGTAATATACTATGTGAATGTAAATAAAAGTGTTAAAAATTTGGATCTTCTTTCAATGATGGTTCTGTTAGATTAGGTTGGTATCATGATCCAAATTATGGGGGTAGAAAATCCATGAGAGTTTCTACTTATTTCATGGTTGGATGAATCTCCTTTTTCTGAACCCCATTCTATATTCTTTTATTACACATAATCTATAGGATAGAGTTAAGGGAATGTATATAGAATATTTAGTGGGAATTGGGTCCACAGTTGGTTGATTGATTTGTTACATGATAATATACTGTGCTTCACCAACAATCACTCAAGTCATCCAGTCATTGAATTTTCATTCGCACATAGCTGGGGATTCCTACCCATTTTATTCAACCTCTGGTTGGGTAGTCAAAACATAGGGTACATATTATATAGTCTTTACCAATGTAAACTTTCCATAATTAACCATTTTATTGATTATTTCCTTAAATAATAATAATTCGTGAATGTTTTGGGAAAAAATCCTATGGATAGAGAAAAATTTGATCAAATTTCTAAGATCAGATTCATCAAGTTTCCTAACCTATAGATTCTTTAGGAGATTATTTTTCATTTTTTTGATAAAACAGACCATAAAATTATATTTTTATAATGAGTAGGTTATATTTCATTAGCGATCATATCAATGTTGACTTTTCTATTTCCTAGGTTTTAAACATGGTAGATTTTACATTTTTTTCACTCCATGGGAGGTATTAGGAATTAATGAGATTGTTTGGGTGTCACATAAGTTTTCAACATTGGTTTATCAATGATAGTGGATGTTTCAAAAATTTAAGAAATCTTTCCTTGATTAGTAGGCATACGCCCTGATTTAGCCTTGGTTTTCTAAATGGAATCCTCTCGATGTTTTTCCATGGTTTATGAATCATATAATCCATTAAGTTTTTTCAACTAAATTAGTGGTGTCTGGAACTCATCAAGAATATTCTCTATAAAAATATCCACTAGTTATTCTTATGCGAGTTTCCTATTGAGTGAGTATGTCTAACATTTTTACCTCATGATAAATTCAAAATCCACATCATTTTTTCAGTAAATTAAATTAAACTGATAAATAACCATAATATTCCTTAGTGTATAGTTGAATTGATAGTGGAACCAACAATAATGATTCATTGAGTATGTGAAAGGTGTATATGGAAAAAAAATACTAGATGAAGTTTGTCCCTTCTTAGTTTGTACAAAAAATATATGTTTTTTCACCTCTTTCTAATCAAGTGTACCCATCATAGGGAGAAATTAGGGACAAAATGATATTTTATTCTAGATATATCATGACATTAAAGTTAATGAAAGTGGGAATCCTAAAGTATGGAGGATGGGGTATATTGTCCACCCACTTAGGATATAAATTTATATCATCTTGTATTGGGGCATTTCATCCTTCTATGTAATCCATTAGAGTAGTGAGAGACTCAATAGAGATGATGATATATACAAAAAAATATTTCTAATAAAGATCCTTTAATGTAAGTGGCAGGTGAATCTTGGTGTGTTCACACCAAATATATCAGTTATTGACTCCTTGTTCGAGTTTTTCATGGGTGAATTTCTCAAAATGACTGAAATAAATGTTGGAAAATGGGAAAGTCCTGGTAATTATTAACAACCATGTTTATGTAAACTAGTTAAATGGTTCTAGAACCAACCAAATGATCATAATTTTCTTTTAATGGTGGATTAAACCTTTTCTATTTAGTGAGAGGAGAAATATTCAATTTTTTATGGTTAATCTAAGTGGTGATATTTCCCCTCTATAATTCAACATTGATTCATCATATATTTTCAATATCATTTTTTTTACTACAAAATCTTCTCTATAATGGTAATAAATTCACCTTCTCCCAAAAGAGAGTGGGATATTTCCACACTATTCCCTTTATATCTATCTTAAGGTTATCAAGGTGGTGTTATCTAAAAATTTGTTTTTTTAGGTTATGGGACTACCACTAATGTTGGGTGCACACACCTTCCTTATGTGTTTTAGTGTGAACCGTAACATGGAAAAATTATTCTTCATTATGTACCTCAAATTTCATGTTATAGATTGTAACCTATACAAGATTATCATAGAGAATATTTATCAATGTATATCAGGAAACAGGAATAACTTTATCAAAAATGAAATAATAGATTGATTCTTCATTCCTTGTGCCCTCAACAAAATGTACATTAGGTTATTCATTTGTATCCCATTTCTTAATCATCTATTTTGGATTATGCCTTCTCCCAAAACATCCTTACTGATTATTACCCAAATGGTATGGGTGTGCCAAATATTGGTGGAAATGGTGCTGGTGCTAGCTACCATAGGACAACACCCAGTCTAGAAAAGACCAACTTCCTTAGAGGTGGTGGAAAAACTTTACCCATCCATAAATTATATATATTACTTGATCCATCCATCACCATCACTCTATAATATTTTGAATTTTATGATACTTTGATGGTGGAGGTGGTGAAAATTATTTTGGCCATGTGGGTTAGGATTTTTCCTAGATGAAATCACTAGTGGCTTCCAATATAGACTATATAACTAGTGCACATTCAATCAATATTGTTTTGGGCATAATAAATGTTTAGAATATGAAATTACCTTTACCAAGGGTTGTCTTTTGGTTGAGAACCTCACCTATCTCAATTAAGACGATCTCGTGAAATTTTTTTAGTTTTAGCACATGATTTGATCTATGGATCACTCTCTTTGGTTACTCAACTTTTGTACCTCAGAGTTAATAGGATTTCACTGAACAGTCCAACTGTTATTTTTAGTATTTGAGAAAGAAACCTCTCATGTGGAATAAAATTACAAGATTTCCTCTATGAGGGACTCTAAAAATATAGGAATGGGGTATGGTTTAAAGATCTGTATTTCCCCTTCCGTAAATATTCATGTCACATTGGGCAGTATAGATAATATTCTATAGTTCTTATATGATGTGGATAAATTCATTACACTATTTCTTTAAGTATCTATGTTAATATAGTGATATATATTTCTTATGACAAGAAGATTGTTTCTAAACTACTTATAAGTTAGGTTCTTATCCTTTAGCTGATGAAGAGTGGACCAAAAGTTTAGGGAGAACAAAGTCTTGAACTCCTCTTTCAATGCATCTAGTATGTTCTGTCGAGAAGTGAAAAAAGACCTAAACACAATCAAATGATTATGCTTGAAAAATTATTTCAACATTTTCATTACATCCTCATCATCTCTAGTGGGTAATTATTCAACTTAATCTGACTACCATGGTTATTTTTGTGGTGATGTACCGAAAATGTGAGGTTTTATAATGTCCCTTTACTAAGGTGTATTATGTGATACGAAAGTGATATTTAGTTAATTATTTACACCCAAAACCACTTATTGATGTAGAGGAAATATCATTTGTGGGAGTCAAGTCCATATATGTAACCAAACAAAATATTTTCAGCACTTCATGTTATGAGTACTTTCTCGAAGTAGCTTTGATAGGTGGAGGAACTTCTCATTATGATAATATTTCACCATAATAAAGAACTTTATTATTACTACACACATGGATTATACAGTAAGGGCCTTCATGGTTACCAGTTGGTGAGTTTGAAAGGGGAATATCTTCATTCTAACTGATCTTCCCAGTATAGAGAAGAAATTTAAAATTGGTATCAAGAGAATATTATTCATGATTGATCATTATGTTTTCACATAGAGGAATTTCATGGAATGTTTTTGGGAAAAACCTCTAGAACTATTAATTTGAATATCATGGGGAGGACCTAAATTACTATGGATTCTCTAAATTTCTAGTGATGATTAAATATACTCTAAAGAAACCACATTTATGTGTTTCATGAACATAAACACATTAGTGCTGATCGATGTAGGAATATGTTGTTTATCTTTAGTTATTTTATTCCTTTAAATATGTTTTATTTTATATGATATTATTGGGGCATAATGGAAACCACCTTGGAGTGGAGTCTTCTTGGGTGATACCCATGTCATCTAATGAGCTAGATGATGACCTCTATAAAACTATATATGAATATCTTCCTATATCTGACTCTCCACTATAATATGTTGATAGGTTCCTTCATAATGGGAGGGAATATTTATCTACCATTTAGTGTCCATAGATATGTGTTTCCGATCTTCCTCAAGATAAAGGAGAGTAATATTGTCTACCTATCTATGAGTCATTTAGAGAATATATTAATAATCTTGTAAGAGGAATGTGGGAATATGATCACACTTGTGTGTCTACATTGTAATATTCTAATGGTCCTACTAAACGGGAGTAGGGATATGATCCCACATTGTTGAAACTACCGAGATATGATGATAAACATGTTCAACCATGGTTTAGGAAGAAAAATGGGACTACCCACGGGTAATCATCAGGATATACTAACTATCACATTCTTCTATTTCAATATGTATTTTCTCAAAATATTATAATTTTTGAGTAGGGAAATAGGAATGTCCATCCATTACTACTGAGATATATTTATGGGATTCTATTATCATAATGGGAATATCATCCAATTTCTCATTGGGAGTGTGTATATGTTCCCACTTCTAATGTCTAATTTCCATTTGGATATACCATCAGAATTCATGTACATGGGATGAAATATTGTTCTACACCATGGTTGTTTTTGATATATTCCATAATTCTCCTGATGTTTCCAGAGAACACTGGGGGTATTGACTTATATGATCTAGGATATTGTCCTTCTCCTCCACCAAGATATTACGATGGATCTTGTAATTGGGTATAATACTATGGTCCTCTTCAAGGTATCCTGAATATTGTTTCCGTAGAGGGACCTCATATGGGTGTTTTTAAGACTTTGTGGCTGAGACCGAGGTTTCATATGAAGAATCCTCAATATATCATTAAAAAATAGGGCCATATTATACTGTGAACAATGATTTTTGGTAGAAGGATACCTTTAAGGAAACTTCTGCATAATAGAGAGGTCATAACCAACCTCTTCCTATGTATCCCTGATATAAGTGAGTACTAATTTTTGTGATCTAAGTAGAGGATCCCAAATTCTTTAGAATTGGAGATAGGCATCACTGGCTTCATTGTAGCTTTCCTATAGCAGGTTTGGGAAGTGGGGTTTCAAAGCATGGAGGATATATTACACAACCTCAAGGATAATAAAGTATCATGATGAGTATGTTTCCACACTAATGGATTCTCCACATAGTTCTAGAGTAAATTCATGTGTGACCTCCTCCTTATAGTTTTTTGGCTGATGAATTTCACTAAATATGAAGCATGAGAGTATTTTCTTGATGAAGGAGACACTAAGTTAAATCAATGAGGGATCTTGAGAGGGATAGCTGATACATAATAACACTTCTAAAAATGACACCCAATAGATCAGTATATCAAGTAAGTTCTAGTTTGTAAAATCATTTTCATAGTTAAAATATTCACATCAGGTTCAACATTTTCTTTTTCTAGAAAAGAAAGTAGATGTTACTCTACTGAAATATTTTGAGTTGGTCTTGGACTTTTTTGAAATGTTATGTGCCACTAGGAATTTTTCAATAACACCATTGAATTCACATTGTCCCAAAGGATGTATTTTTTCCTCATATATACCATTAATGTAAGAATTGGTCCCTACTATATAACTATCTTATATATTTATGTCATATCTAGGATCCATCCAAAATCCATGCATGAGATCAGTTAACCCTATGTTAAAGATTGGATATCAACGTGCATTGATATGAATATATGTATCGAAAGTCCTCCATTATTATGAAAATATATATCATAGGTTCTCCATTGATTGTAAAATTTTCATGTATAATAGATTCTATATCATTTTTTATTTAGTGATTCTTAGTTTTATGTATACTATGGTTTTAAAACATATAGCTGGGTAATCTAGAGTTTTTCACTATATAGAGAGGCGATAGGTGTTTATGGTGTTGGGATAAGGCCCATATGAAGGGTTTCATGTGCATCCCTAGGAAGGGAGTCATAACCAATATATTTTAGTTCCACTTAATGGGACATGTCACATATTTTATGGTCTTGTGACAAGGACTATCATGGTGAATTTTATGTTTATGGATCCATGACCAGGGGACCACTTATTAAATTGTGTTTATAAATTTTTTGTATAGGACTTATACAAGAGTATACCTTTCTATTTCATCTCCTATATATTATGCCCAATGAGGATATGTGGTTAGTTGGGAACATGTGGTTATGACCTAATACGCGGGATATGGATTTATTAATAATATGTCCTAATGGGGATGGTCCCTAGGGAATACGACCCCAGTGAGAAGATGTCTGAGCATGTGGGTAATATGGAACAATAAGGAAGGTTTCATTTGGATTTAGGAGGATTATATCCCCATGAGGATATATGTGGCATCATAGGGAATATATCCCAGATGGTAATGAATGATAATTCTAGAATGGGATATATCCCTCCAAGTGGGTTCATGATTTCCTTTGAAGTATGTGTTGATAAAGGGACATACAAGATTATAATGAATATAACCCAAAAGAAAAATGTAAATGGATTCAAGAGGAATATAAACCCATAAAATTAAATAAAAATGGGTAATTATGTTGGGTTATAACCATATATTAACATACTATGAATACTAGTTTATAGGAATCAAAGAGCACATTGTTCAAGTGACATAGTTTATGGTCATTTTATAGGACCACGCAATATTTTTTTATGTTTATCATAAAGGATGTTTTTGTTCACTTGTACATCATATGAATGGAAGTTTGTGTTGTACATAAAATGGTTATTACATTTTTTAGGGTCTCACAAAGACTCTTTATTTATGAAGGGAATTGTTGTGGTCCTCATTTGTGAAGTACTTGTAGAGGGCCTCGTGAATCACCTCCATATAAAATGGCACCAAAAGCCTCTTTATTTTTTAGGATAATTTCAATCTTAATTTTTTTTATCCTTTTTCATTTCACAATTACTTGAGGATAGATTAATAAAGGGATATCTAAATATTATGTTTCAAAAATATAAATGTGTTTCCAAATATATTTTTTTTCATTTCTATATGTTTACATACTAGGAGAAGTAATGGGGTATTTCTAGATATTACTTGGTAATACTATTTCCTAAAACTTTTTTTCCTATTTCAGTTCATGAATGATAGTTTTAGAGGAAATTTAGTTCACAAGGATCTATATTAGGAGATCAATATCTTTTCTTCCATGTCACAAATGGAAAAATAGTTTCATTGGAGGTCACAACATCAAGCCTCCAACCACAAATGAAAATGGTATGTGGTAGGCTAGAAAAGGATTCCTTTGATCACAAAAGACTTGGTTTATAGGATTTAAAAAATTCAAACCTTCATACAAAAAATGATAGTGATTCATAGGAGGAAGTTCGTTATAGATTTCCTGAAATGCTTCATCGATCAGTTCCATGATAAGAAACTACTAATTTCTAAATAATTTAAAGGGATAAGTGAAAAAAACTTATTTTTTCTTTCCAAATTATTGTTTTTAATTTTTATTGATATTCCCTTTGAATTTTTATATTTTTTCAATGCTTCTTGGGCCTTACCCATTTTTCAGGCCTCAACATGATCCATGGAAATTAATATTGTAAATATATTTCTTAGAGTATTATATTCTTCTCTAGATGTTTTCTCATAATATTTCATATAACTAAAAATAAGGATAGATTTAGATTTTTTATTGAATTAGAGTATAAGAAAAATATTATTTCAATATCATCTAATCATAGGGATCTAGTATATTTATGGTAATTTAAGGTGCATTTGGATGAGCTCGGGTAGAAGGGATTCATTTGACCGAGTGCTTCCCATTGATCAATATCAGTCTTATATTTTAAAAAATCATATAGTATATTATGGTTGTGTATCGAATATATGAGGCATAATAATGTAAAATAAAAAAATATCCCTTTACATTAAATGATGTTGTATTTTGATAAATAGTGGAGTTCCATGGTTTTCCAAGATAGACCTTTATTATTATAATAATCAATTGATGGTGATATAATATAACATTGAGAGAGTACATACATGAAATATATAAATATTATATGTCATTTTTTATAAGTATCCATTATATCATTCAAATAAAACATACACCCAAAATACAAATGTTTAGTGACATTATATATTTTCTACATAACAACCTTACTAAAAAATAACACTTCAACATCTTCTTAAAATTATGGACACTTTATTTCTTCGTAGATATATTCATGCATATAATTTCTTTGTGAATTAGAAAATATAAGAAAATTTTGAGCTTAGGAAATCAGTAATGGAAAAATTATTTCAATCAATCAAGGATAACATATCATTACATCAAAAAAATGAGATAAATATGAAAATTTAACTATTAAAGAATAAAGATAATAGAACCAAAAAACAAGATCAAGGAATTGTAGAATATCGATATATCATTACATAGGAAAGTATAGACATAAAATTATATTCAATAAAACATACCATTTCATAGTAAACTAAAATCTAAAGAAAATAATCATTACCCATGAAGATATAACTTGGGAATATGGCACAAATATAAGCATATAAAATCATAAAAATGTCAATGTTAACCACCAAGACATTACTATCACAGTGGAATTTTAAAACCACCATTATCTAATATTATAATAGAATATTTAGGCCAGTCAAGTACCAAAACATAGTTGGCATGGGATAACCACTTTTGGATAATAACATAGTGTAATTTGGTTAACCAACAATTTATAATAGTAATATCATGAGATAAAAATACTTACTGAATACATTGGATGACTATATAATTTTATGTCCACCCATTACATAATGATAAAACATTTATATATGTCCCACATAAAATCAATAATATATCATAACCTAATTAACCCATATAACTAAAATTGGTTATAAGTAAACAATAACATGGTATAACAATATTCTATAGAATGATATAGGTAATCCTGTTAAATCCATTTTAATTATAATAGTGATCTATATAGAATCCACACCTTATATAATAAAATAGTATATGGTAGTGATAATGTGTTTCCCTATTCAATTGAATACTATCATTATCTAGGAAAACACCCATAAATCAAATGGAATATGTATAGGGTATAAAAAATGTAAAATAATTGATAGAAATATAATCTTTAAACATATATGTTGATAATGTAAGATAAATTCAATGATGTATCCATACTCTCATAGATAATTAATTTACTCATCAATATTAATACATAGTAATTTGGGTAATGAATAAAGGGATTATTTCACTATAGTGACTACTTTTTAAAATATGCACAATGATAAGGAATATCAAATAAAAATGTTAAAATACTGATATAACAGAGTGTATTTACATATATGAAAATATTTCTAGACATTTAAATAAATATTTTGTGATTAATGGAAATAATTTCTTATTATTTCACAATGTCAAAATAAATAACTAATTTTCATTTTTAAGGAATAAAAAAATAAGATTGTTTTCACACATAAAAAAGATAATTTAAAAGTAAATATTTATTGATAAATTAAACATAAAATTATTATTTTTAAAATAATTTCAATAATAATCTAGAGTAAAAAAGGAAGTGAAATGATTTATAGAGTTAATTTTATTTTTAGGTGATGTTGTTTTAGAAACAAAATTATATGTAAAATTCATATCATTTTAAAAATATGATAAATTAATTTTAAAAAAATTATTTATATAATAAAAATCCTAATTAGGGAAACCTAAAAATAAATTGAGAATATGAATAATAATTATGGAGTAGAATATAAAAAATGTATTCAAGTGGAAAGAAAAACCTTTTAATAATTTTTTTGATAGTTTAAAATAACCCATATAGATAACAAGTAAATAAAATTTAATATTGAAATTTAGTAGAAGATAAATATTATATTTATATAATATAATTCACATTTGAATTTAAAAATCATAAAAATAATTATTTTTCATAATAAAGAACAAGTAAAAGGAAGATAAATACCCATTATATGTAGTGGAAGTTTTCCATTATAAGGGAAAAAATTATGAAGTGAGAATAAATCATAAAAGTTATTTTAATAATGAAATCTAACAACTCTATAATGAAATAAAAATACCATATTATAAATATAATGGTTATAACACATAATATTTATAATATCATAGTCAATGAAGATGATGTATGACATAATGAAATAGATATTGAGACAAGAAAGTTTTAATGAATGTATGAATCAAAAGAAAATAAAATCTAGATATTATATTGGATTTTAAAAACCCATGAATACAAATTTAATAATGATAATAGATTTGAATAGGGTAGAATACCCACCAAATAATTTAAAATAAGTTCATAATGTGAAATATATATCCAAGAAAAAATATTTTTAAAGAAACCCTTATAAAAATTTTATTACATGAGTTGAGAGTTAGTTGACATAAAGAGATATATATTTTATTGAAACCCTTGAGAAATAAACACAAGGGAAATAGGAAAAAAATTTAGAAAAATATATATATAAATTATTCAAAGTAATATTTGATATAGAAAATCTCAAATTATAAGATGGATCGAAGGAACCCCTTTTATAATGTTGGTAATGCCTGAATAAAAATATAAAGAAATATACTATATATAATAGAATTATTAATCCCATTAATAGAAAGTAAATTATTAAAATAAGTTTCAATGTGGAGTTATATAAAATATAAAAATGGAAATAATTAATAATATTAAACATGTATCAAAGAAATAAAATTGAGATAAATTACACTTTATAGCATTATTTATATTTATTACCTTTTATATTGATAATTTGTATTCATTTATTACATATTTACTACTGTTTTGTTTATATTGATCATTGATTTTTAGTATTCCAACCTCTCCATGATCATTTTAGTAAGATGGGCTCGGTAGTCTTTCTTTGTTCAGGAGATGATTACATCAAAAATATTCATTTAAATAGAATAATAATTCCATAATGGGCTATGAATTTTCATTTTAATTCCATAGGATTTTCATTTATGATTCACAAAGATAAAATTCGTAACATGCTTGTTTTGGTAAGATAAAACAAAAAATAATATGGTATATTAATAATTAGGTAAATATTGATATTATAATTCTAAAACCATTAATAAACATTAATTCTTACTTAATATCACATTTTACTAGAAATTATGTTTTCATTCCCATCTATAATAAAACATTATATCATTGTTCACGTACATGGTTAAACTAACCCAAATAATAACATTTTATAAATAATGGATTATAATGAATATGAAGTGATTTTATTGTAATATAATTAGTAAAAAAGTATAATGTTATTATTAAGATGTTATGAAAGTAAAAAATCATATAAAAAGTAAGTATGACTTGAATATAAAAGAAACTTAATGATAAAAAGTCTTTACTTATAAATAAGAAGTCATATGTTCTCATATAAACCCTCTATGTTTTGAAAAACATGGGGCTTACATTTGAGGCCAAAACCAACATAAGATTAAATGGATGAAAATAAAATTTAATATGGGAATATTATTTTGAATTATTTTAATTATATGTGTGTTTTAGAAATGTTATAGGAGGAAACATTTTATTCATGATAATGTGTGAAAGTTTTTCAAAATCCAATTACTTTACGTGTTGGGGATGTAATTTTAAAAGTCATTTGGCTCCAAAATAGAATACATAAATAGCATAATTTATGAAACACCTAAATTAGAAACACTTTTTTTTATTTTAAATAAGTCACTTTATAGTTGAGCGGTAACCAAAAACCTCATGTGGGATTCAACCTACTATAGGATTCCAAATTCAAATTTGAAATTCAAAAAAAAATCAGGAACATAGAACCTGAGGAGACTTTAATCCTTGAAATGCACATGCCATATGAATTCACGTGAGGTCATGAAACACCTCATACATGTAATTTCTGATAATATTTTGTGATATATTATCACTTTACACCTTAGTTGAGCCTTTTGACACATTTTATTCTTTACGGTGGTAATTCATTTTTAGCCCTAGAATGTTTTTTTTCAAAAATGAGAATTAACCCTATCAACTAATTATGGCATGTTAATTCAAAATACGAAATATATTACATTAAATTCATTTTATAATTTAAAAAAATAAAAATAAAAAACTAATAAAAAAAATTGAGAAAAACATCATTTAAAACATTAAATGATTTTATTCTTATTTCTTACCATGTAATAATCATTAATTGAATGTTAGTTCAGTTTTTATATATAAACTATAAATTTAATTAAATTTTATACTCTAAATAGGATTAATTGAAAATAATAACATATAATATGTTATAAAATAACATTATTAAATAAAAAAAATATTTATTTAACCACGATTAATTACAATTTCATATCATAGAATTTAATTATTCTTAATTAAAATTATTTCTTTATTTTAATAATAATTAATTTAATTTTATAAATCTATTCTATTAAAGTAATTTTTTAAAAGTAAAAATGCAATTAAAAATATATATTTTAGAAAAACAAATTCTTAAAAAAAACAAAAATAAATTTTTATCTATTATTTTATCCAAAATAATCTATTTTGCATTATATAATTGTTTTGGTGAGAAAATAAATAGTTTTTTAGGTAAATAAAAATTATTTATTTTAACTTCATTCTCATAATTTTGAAAACATAATATGTTTACTAGTATTGTAAAAAATGATTGTTATTGTTTATAACAACTTTATAATGACTATATTACCCCCCATTACTTTCTATAAATTCATTTCATTCGAATTTTTCATACCAAACATTTCATTTCAGAAATTTTTTTTATGATATTTTAAAATTCATTCTCCATTAATGTTTTTTTAATGTCGGTTTAGTTCTTTTAATAGTGATCCTCAAGGGTAAAGATTATCCATTTGATTTTCTAATTATAAAAATATTTTTTTTATTTATATTCTCATTTTATTTTATTTTATTTTATGGATGTAATCATCGATGAAATTTAAAAATCCTTTTTATATAATACATGGTTTTATATAAATTTTTTTGTCTAATATAAGTGAATAAAGTGTTTTAATTTTACTTTTATCTGATAAGATTTATTTTAAACTCAAAAAGATAAAACAATTATGTTAGGTAATGAATATGAATATTTATATCTAGGATGTACATTTTGACCCCCTTAAATAAACCATATCCTCGTAATTTTATCTTATATTTACTAGGAAACAATTGTTTTATTCATACTTCAAGAAAAATCATTAATTACCCAAATTCTATTTTTATCATGGTTAAACTCTAAAATATTTTACATCTTATTTCAAAGCTCTATATCATCCTTTGTTAGTTTGTTTTAATCAATTTCCATATTGATTCTATTCATATTCAAAACTATGATTGACCAGGATGGATTTTTTTTGGGTTGAAGAATAATAAAAATTATCATGTTAATATTGGATTGAATCATTAATACCTCAAAATACCCCCTAAAGGATATTGGTAGTCATTGTATGATTGAAAAATGATTATTTGATTCTCTAGTGTCAATACATAAATAAAAACAAGGTTTGGGGTAAATAATTATAATATAAGGTTAATCCATCATAATAATTAAATAATTAAACCTAATATGTTCAAAATTATGAAACATTTAGTTCAAACTATAAGACATAAAGTTTAACTAAAATATTATTTGTTCAAACTATTATACCATTGGATCAACTCTGATACAATAGGTTAAATCAATGTCCTATTTAGTTCAACATAGGTTTCTCTATGTTTAAAGTTCTTATTTATTTTGACCTAACCCCTAAAAAACAAACCCTACTCTGATACCAACTCAAATGGATCATATAATGACCCAGACTTTTCATAAATTGATACAATATATTTTTAGTTGAACATTTATTACATTATATAAACAATCACATGGGGATTGTAAAGGTATAGTTATTTTGGAAACATGGAAACATAAAAAAATAGATTCATAGGTTAAATACATAATCTCATACTATGTTATTAATTTCTATCATCATTCTCAGAAAAATAATACATAATACATTTCTTCATAACATAGGGAAAGGAAACATAATAAAGGGTGATATTGGATGCTTAGTAAGGGTAAAAAGGATATATGTAAGAATAACATGAGCATAAGGGTATGATAACTGGATTATAACATTTGAAACCCACACCCTTTATATCAAAGAACATAATATTGATTCATGACATAATGATTTTTAGTTCATAATATATGATCATAAAGAAATCATAAACATGATCCATGAAAGTATAACACTAGTATAAGACATGGAATTATGGAATACATATAAGATTAGAAAATCATTTCGACAGTAGTCAATGATTACTTAAAATGTAATCATAGTATAATGGGTTCACTCCCCAAACCATCATAGTATCCAAAGTTTACTCCAAATACCATCATAGTGGACAATTTCCCTTACTGAACCGGCTTCCTTCCCCATTCCAGTCTTATCTGTCTCATGAGACATAAATATTTACCTAATTAATTAGAGGGAGATATATGTCTAATTGATAACATAATGAAATTAATACATATGTGTGATATAATATCATAAAACATTCATCATATCATAACCCATTAATGAAATGGGTTTTATAAACATTTATTCATATGATAACATGTGAAACATATACAGGTTTTATAATAATTTAATCATTTCAACTTGAAATAACCCATGAAAACAAATGAGTTTCACAATAATTTTATCATGATTTAACCTATGGAACAGAAATAGGTTTCATAAACATATTTTCTTCATAATGAAAAAAAACCATAGAAATAATAAGAATGGTATCCCTGGATTATATCCCAAGTAAGCAAAAGGTAACATCAAAGTATTTCATGTTGGATAAAAAATTATTTTGAAAGATAAATTAGAACATTTATTGATGAAAATATATTTTACACTTGTAAAAGAACTTTTTAAAACATAAAACATTTTCAAAATCATTTTATTTTAAAGTTAACTTTTTAAAATTGAATGTTCAAACAAATTGTGAAAATATTTTTTTTGAGACTACGCTTTGAAACCTAAAAATGAATATTTACAAATGATTTAAAATATTTCATAGGGAAAATATAATTTCAATTTTTAAAATCACTTTATTAAAATGAAAAACTAAAAAGTCATGTTGGAAATCCTTTTATTTTAAAATAATCATTGAAACATATAAAGGAATATTTAAAAATCATTTAAAAAATTTCTTAAGGAAAATATCAATTACATTTTGAAAATGAAATATTCTAAAAATAAAAACTCAAAAAAGAATAATTGGAAGTATTTTTATTTGAAAATAAACATTTAAACATATTATGAAATACTTAAAACATTTTTAGGTTATGAGGGAAGAAAATTATCTACGTACCATACATGTTAAAATAAGGATTCTTTTCACATTTTTAGTAAAATACAAATGATGGTTGTTTTTTTGATCCTCGTATAAATATTCCTTTAAGAAATCATTTTAAATACAAAACATGGGAAAATTTTATTTAGTAAATTATTTGTATAATTTTAGAATATTTTTTTGAAAACAATTTTAGAAAACACTGTTTTGGGAGAAAAATGGTTTTTCAAATGAAGAGAGAAATAAATATGATTTTTCTTAGAAACGTTCTTTTGAACTCTTGAGTACATAAAAAGAGAAAAATTAAGGTAAATATTTATTCTTATCTAATCAGTAGAGTATAATAAAATTAATGTGTTTCTTGATATTTGGATCATAATATTTTATCATTGGGAACATAATCATAATGAATTTTGAAAAACGATCAGATTATAACATAAAAAATTTTCCACTTTGGTAATTTTGAATTGTAAGACCCATGAAAGAATTACATTAAATAAAACTTACAATATTTTTATAATAAATAAATTTATGATATTACATGTCAAATTTTCTTTATATACACTTCATATAAGAAGATATGTACATAATATAACATATGTTTTGATTCTAGAAAATTGAGACAAAAATCAATTACATATTTTCTAGTATTTTGAATCATAAGACCCAAAAACATTACATAAAATGAAAAGGTATATATAATTAAAACTAGTATAATAATTATATACCATGTTAAATTTGAATTATATACAAAACCCAAAATAAGGGAGTGTTTAATTTGCATATGTCTCTCAAAAATAATACAGAGATAAGAAATCCCTTAATATAAGTCTCGACTTCTTTCATACTTGTTCAAACCTCTGATATAATAAGTAATATAATATTATACATATATTATATAACCATATATAAAAACATAAATATTTATACATCATACCATATATGATTTACTTATAACCGTTTATTACTCGTTTATTAACAATTCCATGTTAAATTCATATTTCAGGTAAAAACTAATTATTTTTTCGTGTTTGTTTTTATTTATTATTTTTCTTATTATTACTTTGATCATGGTTCATAATCTACATAAAGTTAAACATTATTTAAATATAATATATATTCATTATACATTTATTTTGAGTGATCCATCAAATTTAGAGATAGAAATTGAAATACACCGTTCATTGAGAAGGTATGTCATATGTACGCATGAACGCTGTTTCAATTTTCTCAAAGGATTAAAAGAATATAGATTAAATAATATATTAAAATTAAAAAATCATTTTTAGTCCATATATATTACATATTTTTGTCAAATCAATCCTTATTTCCTTCTATATAAATCATGAATGGACCTCATCGCTTCATGAGGTAGCAGTCTTCCATACACACAAGTGATATTATTATATTCCTACATAATGTAAAGTAATAAGGAACATGTGTTATAATAATAAAATAATATATATATATATATTATATATAAACAATAAATACAATAGTATATCTATCTATTAGATGTGGTGAGGGAAAACAAATAACATCTGTTCATGAGGCGGTAGTCCTCCGTACACATGAATGATGATTTCATATCCCATTTGATCGAAGAGGATATGTTTGTAGGTAATTACCATAAAATAATAATATATAATTATATTTAATATTATATTTTTATTATATCATCATTGTTTAATAATAATTTATTATGTTGGAAGAATAAATAAAATAAAACGCTCGGTTAGGGGTGTTACCTCTTCTTTAAAGAATTTTTTTTTGTTTTCACAAAATTGATTCTTAGGATGGATTTATGGACAAAATAAGGAATATAAGACGATAGGATCAAACTAAGGAAGATATTTTTTAATATATTTTCCTAAAAAATGGATTTTTAATGTTTGAAAAGGAGAAGAGAGGGGTGGACCTTTATATGTTAGGTGAGTGGTACACTTGTATTTTTTGAGAAGAAAAAGTTGTACATATGTGTTTCTCATGCCAAAAGTCTCCAAAATTTTTCATTCTATAAAATCGAAGAGTTGAGTTCTACATATTTCTATAAAATGGGTTTTGGTAGGTTTTTTATAATTTTTAACACTTATCTTTTTACATTAACCCTATATAATCTCATTTTTACTTTAATAGTGATAAATAATTTTTATTATTTTTATTATTCATTATGGTCAAAAATTAAGTTGAAATTTTTATAAAATATAAATTATTTTTACTAAAAGTATTTAATTAATTTTTCCAATTTCCATTCATATAATTAGATAAATTAAATATAAAATTAAACCATTATATGCGACGAGGAAGAAGTTTTCCAAAGAGAAAAGGTTTAAACCGTCAAAAAGTTTTTATATCAAAATTCAAAATGAAAATGACTACAATGACCAAAATTGAAATAATTAATATAAAATGGAATTAATTTTAATTTTAGAACCATCTTAAAACAAATATTATCCATATATATTATTTAAATGAAAAGGAATATTTTAATAAAAACATCAATTTTTTAATATTCATTGAAAAATTAAACTTTTTAGAAATATACCAAAAATTCAATCTAAGATAATTTTGAAAATATGATTTAAAAAATTAATTTCTTTTTCTAATATTAATTTTATGAAGGTTTTAATAGTTAATTTTATTAATGTTCACAAAAATAAATAAGAAACATTTATTGAAAAAATAGTGTTTTTGAAATATATAGACTTTTTAAAAAAGTATTTAATTTTTTATCAATAATTTTTATTTTAACAAAGTAATTATACATAATATTTAAAATTATTTATTATTATTCATATCACTATAATTAACTTCTAGCTCATAATTTTCATGTTTAAAAAATAATATTAACAATATATTGTGGTTTGTTAAAACTCTATGTTACATGTAACAAAACCTAAACTCAGTATTGCATGTAATGAGGGAAAAACATAGTGTTGTGTGTAACACAAGATAAAATCATTGTTTATTGTAATACAAGATAAACTCAGTGTTACGTGTAATGAAAGGTAACATCATTGTTGTGTAGAATACGAAATATTGAAAAGATTAAATTTATTTTAAAAACTATTTCACAATACATTATAGTGTTACATTATACACCCTTAAATAAATTTTTTCCGCAAAATTTGAAATTTTTCATAGATAGATAAATTTTAATATATGAAAATACCTTTTTGGTAAACCAATATCAAAAATAGGGTTTATAAAACATTATCCTAAAAAAAGAGATTGGGATGTGTAAAGGTTATCAAGAATAACACATATTAGGTTTCCATATAGTAGAACATATGTGGAAGTGAATATTTGGACATGTAAGGAAAGTGTAATGTCTAAATAATTATGTAAGGTGACAGATACCATTGATCATAAAAAATTGAATGATCATGTGAAAATTAACAACCAAAAATCTGTAAACTAAAGTGGTGTTAAAAAAGTTCATTGATATCATCAAAAATTATGGTAATTGGATAGCATTTTATTTCAATATACTTTTCCTAAAATTTAATAACTTTCATGAGAAGATATACTTGATTTCATTCTACTTCATAAGAAAAATATCATTATTTGGTTATTCCTTGATTAGTTTTCACTTCATCTCTTACTCTAATAAATGAAGATGAATTTTTTATACCTTAAGTACTAATGGATCACTTGATCCATAATAGAATGATAAGTCATTATTTCTATCTCTAGTTGTCATCATAAAAAATGGTATGAAAATTTTATCCAATATGCATAAATCTAAATTGGGTGAAGTAATACTTTAATCACTAAATCCTCATCAAAATTTCAACTTAATACATTTTATAAAAGGTTAACCTTATCACCCTTACAAGAGATTATAATAAAGAATATTAGAAAGAAGGTTATTAAATTTCCAAAACAAACATATCATTAATCCCCCAAATAACATGAATTTTATCTTAATTATCACATACCAAACATGTTAATATGTTCATCATGTATTCTATGGGGAAAAGGTAATAATATGAATTACCATAACACCTTATTGAAAACATACATTCTTTCTTATTCCATAAAGAGAAAATATATTATTGGATAAATTCCTTAAATCAAAAAATTCTATAAAAATCAACAATTATAGCATAAACTGCTTTGTCAACAAATTTGTAACAACCCAGATACGTATAAAATAATTTTTTCTTCATTCTAGAATTAAATATTTAAATTAATTATAAATGTATAATGAAATAATTAGTATTTATAGATTTTAATAAATCTATACTAATAGAATAGTAACCTCACCTATGAAGGTATAAATAAAATATATTTATCTTATAAGTGAAAATATGATATATTTATATCATGAAATAAGTAAATATGTGTTTCGAATATTGTAAATTAAGTGTTAGTATTTTTGTGACACATAAATTTTTATTTATAATTATATAATTAATTTAATGATTTAAAAGAAAATTTATTTTCATAAAATAGATTAATAAAATAATATTTTATTTTCTTATGATTATAAGATAATTTTACTAGACCTAAATTAATTTTTCAAAGTGTTATAAAATAAGTTGTAATTTTAATATTTGTATTTTTCGAATAAATGATGATTTTAAAAAAAATTCATATGTAGAAACTTATTTTCTTAAAATAGAGTTCATTTTTTAATGTTACAATTAGAAAAAATTGTTAGGGTGAATCTTTGGTATTTTTCTAAAAATTTTGAATTTTTGTGAATAGTAAAATATGGTAATTTACAGTATTTGAAAAATACATGATTTATAGGGTAATTATGATTTATGGATGATGTAAGCACATAATAATTAAATATAAATTATTAATTTAATATATTTAATGATAATTTTCATAATACTCAATGTATTGATACAAAATAATAAACTAATGAATAAAATAATCAAAAAATACTCATCTCCTCCACTATAAATGCCACACATCGCCACCTCTTTTTATCACACCTCAAAGCCTTATAACTTATTTAATTTCTAAATAATTCCCTTCCCAAGCCTCTTACCCTTGTCTAAGACCTTCTAGTCTCACTAAAGTTTCCAAATCATGTTCCTTGCAGAGGTTCTCAAGGATTATAATTCAAGTGGTAAAATCCTCTTTCATTTCATTTATTTTCTTTTTTATTTATTTTCTTTTATTGATCTATCTTAACATACCCTTATAAAAGTGTCATGAAAACTAAATTATATTCTTCATACTATAATTTTATCATGTTTATAGAAAATAATATTCATCAGTATCGTTATCCCCTCCCTTTTATTCTAAAAATGAAAACATCGTCCATGATGTGTCGATTTACCGCCATCATGGACGATACACTTTCATTTTCCATTACCGCCTTCAAGGCAGGTCAGAAAACTATTATTATAAATAAATAAAATTTTATTATAAATATTATAAGTTATATAATTTTTTGGAACCAATATATAAAAATGATATTAAATAAAATGATATGAGTTTGTGATAATCGTAAAAAAAATAGCCAAAATAAATTAAATCACTTTCATTAATGTTTTATCTAATGGTTCATCCTCATATCAGAAAAAAAAATGATATATGGTATCATTTAAAATTCTGGAAACATAATAATTCCATTAGATTCCACTTTTTGAGTTTTTCTTTCACTTTAAAAAAATCATAATGAATCAATTATAGAAACCATGAAATAAATGCAGCCGAAATAATGAAAATAATAATATTTTACTGATAAATGGGTGGAAAGTTGTCATAAAAAGATCATACAAGGTATTATAAATACGTATATAGTTTTAAATATATTAATAACACTCTTTAAACCATTATAAAAGAGGTTTTAAAACATTTAAGTAAGATGAAACTGAGGTAAGGGACTTTTCTTTAAAAACCAACTTTTAAATTTCCATTTTTACAAAATTTAAATGAAATCTTTTTATGAATATATTCATGTTTTATGATTATGTTATGGTTATTGGGAACTTTTTATGATAATGTTTGGGGCCTATATCTCTCTCTGAATCATTGGGTATGTCTATGTTGGAGGTCAATTGTATGGTTACTCCAAGTGTAACTGTGATGGTCACACCACAAGGTAGTCATGAGGGTTACATCATAAGGTAGTCATGAGGGTTACATTATAATGTTTTCATGAGGTTTACAAAATTATATGGTATCTCTGACAGTTACAATAGTATTTAATTAATTCCCTAATTTACCTTTATGTATATATTTATGTTTTCTATATTTTTTGTGAATCTCATGTTTTCACAAAGTAACTATATGATAATTTATGGATGATAAGTATGTATTTGAGGAAATAATATAATATATTTATAAGTATTCATAGACTGATGGTTTCTCTCCCTTTTTTATGTCCCTTAATGGGATTTTTTTCTCACCCCTTCTTTTAAAATTTTTTCATAGGGTTTAACAATTGGTGAGAGAAAAGGATAATCCAAGATGAATGTTGTGAATATTTTTCATGGAAAGATTTCATGTTTTATTAACAACTTTTTTATTACAAAATAAATGGATACTATTTTATTATCACCCAAATTATAAGCATCTGGGTTGATATGTATGAATTATTACCAAATTCAATGTAACTTTAAAATGAAAATATCTTTGGGAATGTAAGAAAATGAATTCCAAAGGAATTTACTACATGGGGGAGTTAGGGGTGGGAACCACAATTTTGGGGAATTAGTTTAAAATAAATAAAATTGTTAGAACAATTTTATTTTATATCTATGGTGGTTATATCTTACATGGGGGAGATAGGGGTGGGACCTACAACCACCTAACTACCCATGTGTGGATATTTGTGAGGTGGGGCCAACACGAGCCCCAACCTTTCACCTCCCCCTAAAATCCTTAAACCCCCCTTCATTATTCTGTTAACTCCTATTTAATTGTGTAACCCTTTCACTTACTCTCTCTCTCCCTCTTTAACTCTTTCCAACACACCTTAATTAATAAATTGAACCACTTCAATTAATTAATTAAGTGTTTTGAATTTTGAAATTTAAATTTTTTGTGTTAATAAAATAATAGAATTCGCCTATTATTTTATTTTAGCACATGTTGTGTTGGGAGAAATTGGAGAGAGCTCTTGTGTAAAAGAAGAAGGAAGTCCCTCTTTCTTTGAAGAACATCATCCTCCCGCGAAGAACGACGCCTCTTCAACGAAGAACACCGACTCCATAAAGAGCGAAAACGTTCCTTCCCTTCTCCTCTCCGCAACTAGTGTGGAGACGTCATTTCTTCCTTGGACGTACGCCAACGTCGTATACAAATCCTCTCTCTGTGACGCCGACTTCCGCGACGCCCGACGTATGACATCTTTTATCGAAGTAGGGTGAATTGTTTCTATTTTATTTGAATAAAATTGTTCCTTGTACTTCGTGAAACATTGCTCATCTTTGGCCGATTGTTACCACCTAACGCGGAGGGAGCGGGCCGAACAAACACGGCCTGATGACCCTCCGTCGTTTCTTGTCTTGTTTGGAATCGGGAAGCGGTGATGATTGAAGGTGGGGACAGTGAGCCAGCCACGTGCGGAAGAACCCCGGCCCGCAACCGCGGGCCGCTAGGCCGACGAAGAAGAACCGGGCCGAAGGAAGGAACCGCGGCACCCCACGGCACCGCGCTACGGGAACCGTGGCCCATATAGGGCGGGCCGCTTCGGCAGAATAATCGGTCGGCCCGTCGGATGGCTGGGCGGAGGCGAGCCACGTTTCCAGGAGGGGGCCGCGCTGGAGAACCGGCCGGCCGGGCGGAGCCGAACCGCTACGCCAAGAGGGCGCCCCGCTGAAGAAACCTGCGGCCCGCCTGAGCAGGCCACTTGTGCCAGAAGGCCGGCCGGCCTAGCCAGGTCGCACCCGCCAAAACCAGGTCGACCCGACCCGCCAGCCCACCGGGCTTAACTGGTCGGGCCCATTTTTACTTAAACGGGATTAAATTAAATACCGTGCGTCTGATCGACGCGCCGTCTGCGGAACTACAACCCTTACAATGATATGGTTCTTTTTCGATACTCTAAGTGAGTTTTTGACGACTTTGGATATCATCCGGGTTAGAAACAAGAGTATTTCTAACCGGGCCCCTGGAATGGAAAATCCATTATCTCTCAGACCGGGCGTCTGATTGACGCGCCGTCTGTCGCATTGAGTTCCTACTGATGAGATGGAACTTTGGGATACATCAACTCTGGACTTCGTGATAGTTGATGTATTGACCCTCCTTTACTCGAGGATAAGACCATCCTAGAATCGAGTATGCTATGTGCGGGAACCCTAGAGTTGGCTGCGACTACGACGAATACCGAGCTGGGATCCTCCTTGGGTTCTACGACTATACTTGGATCCTACATGGGTTCGGCAGCGATGAAGACTGTACTAGGATCCTCTGTGGGTTCGTCAGTGATGACGACTATACTTGGATCCTACGTGGGTTCGGCAGAGGAGATGACTCAGAGGCTACATCTAATCATCTCCACCCTTCTTCTTGAGTAGTACACCTGTGTGAGCTAAGTCTTGACTATTCAATCATTACCATTGGTTTGAATGACTTTTTTCCTGTGTGGACTAGGTTGTATACGGGCTCGAGAGTTGGAGCCGAACTGGAATTGATGACTTAGGTATATGTATGGGCATATACCTAAGTAGAATCGGTTGATACTTCGTATTTGTATCTTTCCTTTGTGGTTTATCGTTTGTGGATTCTTGGAGACCTTCGGGGGTCTCGGGGTACCTACTGAGTATCGTATACTCACCCCTATACAAGCTATGCCCACACTACGTTGTGTTGGATCCAGACGACGGACATCACTGATCGAGGTGGAGGCTTGTGGAGCTGGACGGTACCCAGGGGTGTACCACTTGATGGGATGTACACTGAGTGGACGGCCGGACCCGAGGAGATGAGGAGACCATCTGTACCCACCCTTCAGGTGAGATATCCGGAAGATGACTCGGTGGTTGCTGTTTTACTTTACTGATGTTGTACATTTTGTTCAGTTGTACTGTACTTTCAGTTGGGTTTGTATATTGGCCCATTTACTTTTCAGCACCTACTTTTGTACTCATTTTACTTAGTGCTTACTTCAGTTGTGTACACTGTTGCATTTGTTTACTTTTATAAAGGCAATGTCTTCTCTTTTATCAGGATTTATGCCTTTGGTTCTAGTCGCCAGCCCCTGGCCAATGGAAGGCGGGCTTGGGGTAGTCACAGCACAGGCCCTGAGGACGGGTCGTGACAAATTGGTATCAGAGGAGTCGGTTCTATCCTAGAACTCAAGACTCTGACCTTTCTTATCTATGAAGAAATTGTGTTAAGAGTATTGACTGTGGATTTCAGTCCAGGGAATCTAGTGTTGGTGCAGCGGCTGACATATCCATACACTAGGTCCTTGACTTCTGATTTCTGACTCAGTGCTCGAAAACACTGATTGCATGTGTGTTTCAAAAGTTTTCTTTGTGATTACTTTGTGTCATCCCACGAGGTATAATGTTTAACCATGGAACACCTATTTCTTTTTAGGATGGCCCCACGAAGGCACCCATCCAGGGTTCCTAGTTACGTGCGAGATGGAAGCCCACCGAGCGATGAGGCCTCAGTGCAGGGCCCCATTACAGCAGAGGCACCAGCGGTACCCCTACCCACTGAGCCACCGATGCCACCAGCCCCAGCAGCAGAGAGTGCACGCCACCTGAGTGCGTTGCACGAGTTTGAGAAACATTGGCTTCCCAGGTTCTGCGGAGAGACGGACCCTCGGGCAGCCGAGGATTGGCTGGAGGCTATCGTTAGAGTCTTCAGATTGGTAGGGACACCAGTGGACCTTATGGTGATCCTTTCCGTGAGTCTCTTGCATGAAGCAGCTGGTATATGGTAGATCCTGATGCTCTAGGTTCATGACGAGGCATCACTACTTTAGACAGACTTCGAGAGCCTCTTCTGCTTGGAGTTTGTTCCATCCAACCTCCGTGCGATGCGCATCTAGGAGTTACTACATCTGCGGGAGGGCAGCATGACAGTAGCTCAGTACTCGGCAAGATTTACCAACCTCTCGTGCTACTCCACGGATATGGTACGGGACCCATTCTTCTGGGCCTGGACCTTTGAGGAGGGACTGAGGCATGAGATCAGGGCATCGATGATCTCCCCCGGCATTCAAATGTAGGTAGGAGTACTGGAGCGAGCCCTTCTTGTGGAGATCTTTCTTGCTGAGTTAACGCCAGCAGCGAGACCCGCCATAGGGTGACACGTGGAGGAGTCTTCTGCAGCTGGCAGTAGACAGATGTCACAGAGGTCGAAGAAGACCAGGCCATCAGGTGGGCGACCTCAAGATACTGGTTCAGATGTGCGGGACACATGGAGCAGAGCCAGCCATACGAGAGGCAGGTAGTGCTATGCATGCGGCGGGCAGGGCCACATGGCTCGTGACTGCCCGACCCGCCATGCAGAGGAGAAGCAGACAGTAGAGGGACCTCCCAGGCAGAGGCAGAGGTTCGACTGTGGCGGTCCGCAGGGAGCAAGCGGACGAGGCAGAGGAGCTGGCCGAGCAGCAGGTGGTGGACGACGCTTCGAGGCTCTACCACCACCACCACCAGGATGACCCCCCCCCCCCCCCCCGGCCACATAGAGCTGGAAGACAGGGGTAGTCTCAACTCCAGGCAGTCGAGGCCTATGACCACGGCTCACCTGAGAAGATTCAAGGTACTATCAATGTCTACTTCACCCTTACTGTAGTTCTTATAGACACAGTAGTGAGTCATTCTTTCATTGTCGATGCCCTTGTTCGGAGCTCAGAGATTCCGACAGAGCCATTTCCTCGATCCTTACGGTTAGAGACTCCTACGGGAGAAGACTCTACGATTAAGCACTGGTGTTGGTAGTGTGAGATTACTCTAGTAGTCAAGAGCTTCGGCTACAATCTTCTTGTAGCAGCGTCGAGGCCTTACAACGTCATCTTGGTTATGGATTGGTTATCTACAGTCCATGCCCAGATTGACTATATTAGGCTCAAAGTGCGGTGTGTCTGCACAGATGGGAGCAGGTTCACCTTCACCGGCGAGAAGGGAGCCTTTGCAGCACAGGATGTACTTATGCAGAGGAGAGGGCATCCAATCACACATCAGTTGGCTAGTATCATCCTAGGAGAAGTTGATGTGCGGAGTTTGAGTTTTCCTATTGTGGTGGATCAGTATGCGGACATTTTTCCTGACGACGTTCCAGGACTACCTCCTCACAGAGAGGTAAGTTTCTATATTGACATGTACCCTAGGATAGAATCGATATCTACTCTAGCATATTGGATGGCTCCCGCCGAGTTTCGTGAGCTGCGAATATAGCTAGAGGACTTGCAGGGAAAAGGATTCATCTGACCCGGTGTTTCACCCTGAGTTTCTCCGATTTTATTCGCCAAGAAGGCAGATGGGAGATTACGACTATTTTTTTACTACCGTTGCCTAAATCAGGTGACTATAAAGAACAAGTATCCACTCCCGAGGATTGACTACCTCTTTGATCAGCTCAAGGGAGCACGATGGTTCTCGACGATAGACCTCAGGTCAGGCTATCTCTAGCTTGGAGTTCGAGACGAGGATGTGCAGAAGACGGCCTTCAGGTGTCGATACGGCCATTATGAGTTCTTGGTTATGCTCTTCGGCATGACCAACGCACCAGCAGTGTTCATGAGTCTCATGAATAGGATCTTCCAGCCATTCCTCGATCGTTTTTTCGTAGTCTTCATTGATGACATACTGATTTAGTTGACTACTGAGAAGGAGAACACCTACCACTTACGGGAAGTACTAGACACACTCTGAGAGCACCAGCTTTATGGTAAGCTCTAAAAGTGCCAATTTTGGAATTGATAGGTTCACTTCTTGGGGCACGCCATCTCGGAGGAAGGAGTTGATGTGGATCCTGTGAATATCGAGGCAGTACTTGCTTGGGAGCCACCCAGGAGCGTGACGGAGGTGCGGAGTTTCCTAGGTCTGACTGGGTACTATAGGAGATTTGTGCCAAACTTCCCCAGAGTTGCAGCACTACTTTCAGCTTTGACAAAGAAGGGGAAACCCTTCATGTGGTCAGATAGATGCTAGCAGAGCTTCCAGGAGCTGAGCCAGAGATTGACCAGTGCGCCTATCTTGAGGCTACTGGAGGAGGGCGTAGGGTACGTAGTTTACTGCGACGCATCAGGGACCAGACTCGAGTGTGTCCTGATGTAGGAACAAGTAGTGATCGCTTAAGGTTCATGGCAGTTGAGGCTGCATGAGCAGAACTACACTACCCATGACCTGGAGTTAGCAGCAGTGGTATTCACCCTGAAGATGTGGTGGCACTATCTAATGGGCGAGCGCTTTACAGTCTACTCTGACCACCAGAGTCACAGGTACATTTTCTCACAGAAGGACCTGAACATGAGACAATGGTGATGGATCTAGTTCCTCCAGGACTATGGCTTTTAGATAGTCAATACTCTTAGGAATGGGAACGTAGTAGATGATTCTCTCAGTAGGATATCGGGCATTCAGCTACTTGGAGAGGCGATGGAGCAGTTAACCGCTTTACAGATATCATTCGTGGATAGAGATGGGACAGCCTTTCTACAGTCCCTCACAGTCACTCCTCCACTACTTCATCGGGTCATAGAGGCACAATGTGGGGACGTTGACTATGAGACGCGACGTGATCAGATTTCCACAGGGCAGGCGCCTGATGGATTTTTTGAAGGAGGAGAGCACATCATCCTATTCAAGGGACGTACCATGGTACCAGTTTCACTGTAGAAGTATGTGCTGAGGGAGTTTCACATTTCCCCTCTAGCGGTATATCCAGGAGTGGTGAAGATATACCAGGACCTCAGGCGACAGCACTGGTGGCCGTGTATGAAGAAAGTTGGATCATAGTTCGTTTCACGATGCTTCACTTGTCAACAAGTGAAAGCAGAGCACTAGGTACCAGTAGGTGTGGAATAGCCCTTGGAGGTTCCAGAGTGGAAGTGGGATGGTATATCAATGGATTTTGTGATGGGGCTTCGACGTACATCCAGGGGACACGACTCTATCTGGGTGATCGTCGACCGACTCACCAAGTCGGCCCACTTCCTTCTGATCAGAGATCTGGGCTTAGTAGAGAGCTTGGTATGCCTATACATTTAGGAGATCGTAGGGCGTCATGGTGTTCAATCATCTATCATCTCTGATCGAGACACTTGCTTTACATCCCAGCTTTGGAAGGGGTTGTAGGAGGCATTTGGGATGCAGCTACGCCTGAGCACTGTCTTTCATCCTCAGACAGATGGTCAGATGGAGAGGACCATTCAGACACTCGAGGACATGCTCCGTGCATGTTTCCTTGACGTTGGTTTCAGTTGGGAGCAACACCTACCCTTGGTGGAGTTTGCATACAACAATAACTACCACTCCACCATTGGGATGGCACCATACGAGGAACTGTACGGCCGACCTTGCAGATCACCTCTCTGCTGGACTGATCCTAGAGAGTCAACACTTGTAGGACCAGAGATGGTTCGGGCTACGACGGAGAAGGTTCATATCATCCAAGAGCGGATGAGGATTGCACAGAGCAGACAGAAGTCTTATGCTGATAGGAGACGGAGACCACTAGAGTTCAAGAATGGAGACCACGTTTTCTTACGGGTCTCACCTCGACGTGGATTACGGAGATTTGGATGGGGCGACAAGTTATCTTTGTGCTATATCGGGCCTTTCCAGGTCCTCAGTAGGGTAGGTGAGGTGGCATAACACCTGGTCCTTCCACCTCAGTTGCACCGATTGCATGATGTCTTCCACATATCTCAACTGAAGAGATACATGCACGATCCAACCCACATCATTGATCATGGGGAGCTAGACATTGATGATGGGGCTACATTCATGGAGGTCCCATTGGAGACCGAGGATTGACAGGAGTGGGTCCTACGTGGATGGTCGATTCCTCTGGTGCGCATTCGTTGGAAGCACGGGAACCTCCAGGAGAGAACTTGGGAGAGAGAGGCTCAAATGCGTGCACAGTACCCTCATTTTTTTCCCTAGTTTATGTTGTAACTTTACGGGGACGTAAAGTACTGAGGTGGGAGTAATGTAAAGACCCGTAAATTTCAAGGAAATTTTTTTCTTAAATACTTTGGAATTTTACGAGTCTGTGGCTTCTGACGGAACTTGATTCTGAGGCCCGGTGTGTCCGGAATCAATTTCGGAAGTTTAGCTCAGGTACGTTCAGTAAACGAACGAGAGGGTTTTTCTATCTTTTCAACCGGTGCTCGAAATTAAAATCTGGGGGCACCGATGAACTCGCAGTGCCTGTAATTGCTTAAGGGGAGCTTTACTACAGTTTTGTTTTAAGTGGGTTGAGATTTATTATTTGGGGAATTAGTTTAAAATAAATAAAATTGTTAGAACAATTTTAGTTTATATCTATGGTGGTTATATCCTACATGGGGGAGTTAAGGGTGGGAACCACAACCACCTAACTACCCATGTGTAGATATTTGTGAGGTGGGGCCCACGGGATCCCCAACCTATCACCTCCCCCTAAACTCTTTAAACCCCCCTTCATTATTTTGTTAACTCTTATTTAATTGTGTAACCCTTCCACTTCCTCTCTCTATCCCTCTTTAACTCTTTCCAACACACCTTAATTAATAAATTTAACCACTTCAATTAATTAATTATGTATTTTTAATTTTGAAATTTAAATTGCTTGTGTTAATAAAATAATAGCATTAGAGTATTATTTTATTTTAGCACATGTTGTGTTGGGAGAAATTGGAGAGAGCTCTTGTGTAAAAGAAGAAGGAAGTTACTCTTTCATTGAAGAACATCATCCTCCCGCGAAGAATGATTACTCTTTGACGAAAAACACTGACTCCACAAAGAGCAACGACGTGCCTTTCCTTCTTCTCTCTGTAACTAGTGTGGAGACATTGTTTCCTCCTTGGACACAGGCCAACGTCATCTACGAATCCTCTCTCCGTGACGCCGTCTTCCGTGACGCCCAACGTACGACGTCTTTTATCAAAGTAGGGTGAATTGTTTATATTTTATTTGAATAAAAATTTTCATTGTACTTCATGAAACCTTGCTCGTCTTTGGCCGATTATTACTGCCTAACGCGGAGGGTGCGGGCTGAACAAACCCGGACCGACGACCCTCCTTATTTTCTTGTCTTGTTTGGAATCGGGAAGCGGCGATGATTGAAGGCGGTGACCGTGCGCCGGCCACGTGTGGAAGAACCCCGGCCCGTATAGGGAGGGCCGCTTCGGCGGAAGACCCGGCCGGCTGGGCGGAGGCGAGCCACGGAGCCAGGAGGGTGCCGCGCCGGAGAACCGGCCGGCCGGTCGGCTGGTCGGGTGGAGCCGAACTGCGGTGTCAGGAGGGCGCCGCGCTGAAGAAACCCACGGCCCGCCTGAGCGGGCAGCTTGCGCCAGAAGGCCGGCCGGCGTAGTCAGCCGATTCGGGAGGGTGGCGCCACTTGGGGCCCCCAGTTTGGGAAGTCGGGGGGGTGAGCCCCCCCCCCCCCCCACCCCTCAGACCACTCGGCCTACGGGCTGAGCCACGGCCAACGGAGTCACGCCCTATCGGGCCGCGCCGTGCCGCACCGGGCCGGGTCGCACCATGTCGGGCCATGCCTTTCGGGCCAGGCCACGCATTTCACTGGGCCGGTACGACATCAGCTGGGTCGGACCTTCCAAAACCAGGTCGACCCGACCCGTCAGCCCACCGGGCTTAACAGGCAGGGCCCATTTTTACTTAAACAGGATTAAATTAAAGACCGCGCGTCCGATCGATGGGCCGTCTGTGGCACTAGAACCCTTACAACGAGACGGTTCTTTTTCGATACTCTAAGTGAGTTTTGGATGACTTTGAATATCATTCAGGTTAGAAATGAGCGTATTTTTAACCAGGCCCCTAAAACGGAAAAGCCATTATCTCTCAAACCAGGCATCTGATTGACGCACTGTATGTCGCATTGAGTTCTTATTGATGAGATGGAAAATTGGGTACATAAACTTTGGACTTCATGATAGTTGATTTATCAACCCCCCTTTACTCGAGGAGTAGACCCTCCCAGAATTGAGTATATTGTGTGCGGGAACCCTAGAGCTGGTTGCCACTGCGATGACTAATGAGCTGGGATCCTCCATGGGTTTGACGATGATGACGACTGTACTTAGATTCTACGTGGTTTTGGCAGCAAAGATGACTGTACTAGGATACTCCGTAGGTTCGGCAGCGATGACAACTGTACTTGGATCCTACAAGGGTTCGGTAGCGACGACTTCTGTACTTGGATTCTACGTGGGTTCGGAAGAGGAGATGACTCAGAGGCTACATCTAATAATCTCCTCCCTTCTTCGTGAGTAGTATACCTATGCGAGATGAGTCTTGACTATTAAATCATTACCATTGGTGTGATTGACTTCTTTTCTGTGTGTACTGGTTTGTACATGGGTTCGAGAGTTGGATCCAAACTGGAATTGATGAATTAGGTATATGTATGGTAATATACCTAAGTAGAGTCGGTTGATACTTCGTGTTTGTATCTTTCCTTTTCGGTTTATCCTTTGTGGATTCTGGGATACCTTTGGGGGTATTGGGGTTCCTACTGAGTATCATATACTCACCCCTGCACGGGCTATGCCCGCACTACATTGTGTTGGATGCAGACGACGGACAGCACTGATCGAGGTGGAGGCTTGTAGAGCTGGACGGTACCCGGGGGTGGACCACTAGACTGGACGTACACTGAGCAGACGGCCAGACCCAAGGAGCTGAGGAGACCATCTGTACCCACCCTTCAGGTGGGATATCCAAAGGATGACTCGGTGATTGCGATTTTACTTTACTACTGTTGTAATTTCTTTTCAGTTGTACTGTACTTTCAGTTGGGTTTGTATACTGGACCATTTACTTTTCAGCAGCTACTTTTGTACTCAGTTTACTTAGTGCTTACTTCAGTTTTGTACACTGTTGTGTTTGTTTACTTTTATAAAGGCAATTCCTTCCCTCTTATCGGTATTTACGCCTTTGGTGCTAGTCGCCAGCCTCTGGCCTCTAGAAGGTGGGCTTGGGGTAGTCACGGCACGGGCCCCGAGGATGGGTCGTGACATCATGAATGATTTTTACCATATGGATATGTTTAAATGATATAACACTGAAATATTTCCATTATTATTCATCCAAGATATGACTTTTTATAATGGATTTCTGTATAATAAACAAGGAAACTGATGTAGGAAGGCACCAAGAGGATGATATCTTTCTGAATCTATAACCTAGAATGATGGATACTAGAACTGAGTAGTTTTTTATAGTGATATCTCAATTGACGTGGGATATAAATTTCAGTGGCATCCATGTAAGATAACAAGTAGATATACCACAAATAAACATGATGATAGTAGAACATTTTATAAGGAAACACCCCCTCCTTTCACTTGATCTTCTGACTCAGTGGTGTCTAAGGGGGGGATTAAAACCCTTGAAAATGTATTCAATGTCCTTGGTTATTGAAATAATAAAAATTTTATTCTTCCTATTTACCTATTTTTAACGTTATGTCGACTAGTGGGGGTCAATGTTCAAGAATATTCGAGATAGAGAGGAGATTGATGCCTTAGAATGGGATGAATTTAAGAATACTTTCCTTGAAAAAAATTCCTAAGGTTGTTTTAAAAAGGATGGAAAATCAATTCCTAGAATTTAAACAAAAATAGGAATATTTAGTGGACGTGTATGAAGAAAACCTTACTAATTTTTCAAGGTAGACTCCGAATATTATTTAGGATATTGATAGTAAAATCAATTATTTTTTCTCAGGATTGAATCCAAGATACCAAAGGGATTTTCCCTCATAAGAATTAAAAAGTTATGAGGAATTTGTTAGATGTGCAGAGAGGGTATAAATGGAGTTTGCTGATGATTATGTGTACTTTAAAAAGGAATATAAGAAAAGGTCCTGATGGAAAGCAATGGTTAAGAATCAATCTAATAAATCTGAAGGTATGAAAGTCCAATTTCCAGTTTGTGAAAGGTGTGGTAAAAAGAACCCTAGGGAATTCCTTAACAAATATGGGAAGTGTTTCTAATGTGGTGAGTTTGGAAATATGGAATGATATTTCATTGAAAAATATCTTAGTGTTGGTATGTTTAATTCTGATAATAGAACTATAAATTGTTTCAAATGTGGTGAGCTGGGTTGTAATGAAAATACATTCCCAAATAAAGATCTGATTTATAGGAAGTAGCTAGACTCTATGCAGAAAGATGTAGTTAAACCTTTTGCAACTATAACAGCAGATGTTGGGCCATCCAATGAAGTGGTATCAGGTACTTTTTTGTTTACTCATATTTTGATAATGTCTTTCTTAATCTGGGGTCTACACATTCCTTTATTTCTTAATAATTTCTGGTGAATTATAAATTTCACCTCAAGAAATGAAATCATAAGTTATGGTAAAAACGCTAGAGAAATATAAATAAAAAATGTATTATAATAATCTTATTATTATTGTCTATGGAAAAACATTACCTAAAAATCTTGTTTTTTTACCCTTAAAAGAGTTTTATGTTATTATGGAAATGGATTAGACTTATTTTTACCATGTTGTGATTGATTATAGAGCTAAAGAATTTTTTTTATAAAAAATGGTTTCCATTTGTATACAATAATGAACACATTCTATTGATAACATATCAGGTGGATTAGAAACTATTAAAAGATTGAAATGAAAGTTATCTTGCATATGTTGTTAAAGATAAGGGAACTTCTTAGATAAAAGGTGTGCCAATGGTAAATGAATACTTAGATGTTTTTTCTAATGAGTTTCCCAGTGTTATAAATGATAGGGAAGTTGAATTTACTATTAACTCAGTTATTGATGCTAATATAATTTGAAAACCCCATTATCGAATGGATCAAGTGGGAATCCTATAATTGAAAAATAAGTTAAGGGAGTTTCTTAATAAAGGATTCATTCATCCTATCACTTCAATCTAGTGTGATCCTATTTTATTTTTTAAAAATGAAGATGGTTCCATGAGATATTCGTTGATTATATAGATATGAATAACATTGATTTTATGAATAATTATTCATTGCCTCATATCAATGACTTATTTGATCAGATCTAGGGAGATCAGTATTTTCCCATGATTGACTTGAGATCCGGGTACCATCAGCTGAAGGTGAATGATGATGAAATTATAAAAACTACATTTTGTACTAGGTATGGGCATTATGAGTTTTTTGTTATTCCCTTTTGATAGAAAAATTCTCCTGATCTATTTATGGATCTTAATAATAGAATATTCCATGAATAATTGGATATGTTTTTTTATTGATTATATTCTTGTGTTTTTGAAAATTAATGGGGATCATGAAAAAACATTACTAATTTTTCTTCAAACTATTAAAGAAAATAAGTTATATGGAAATTTTAGCAAATTTTATTTTTGGTTGAAATAGATTTATTTTCTTGTAACAATGTAAAAAAATATGGAATAATGGTTGTTCCTACAAAAAAAAGTTATTAATGAATTTCCAAGACCTAAAAATTTAACATAGATTCATAATTTTCATGGATTAGAAAGCTATTAGTGATGGTTTATTAAAAAATTACATAGTTATCTAGACAGATAACTAAACTAACACAAAATGGTTTAAGTTTATTTGGATAGAATATTGTGATGTATGTTTCTAGGAACTGAAAATAATATTGGTGAATGCTCCAGTTTTATCCCAACCTTCTAAAAATGGTGATTTTTACATATAAAATGATGCATCATTGAAGTTACTTGGTTGTGTTCTGGTGTTGAATGATTAGGTAATTTCTTATGTTTCAAGTCAACTGAAACCTCGAGAATTAAATTATCCAACACATGATTTGGAATTAGCAGTTGTGGTTTTATCCTTGAAAATCTGGAGACATCATTTATTTGGATCCAAATGTGAAATATATACTAACCAAAAAATTTTAAAGTATATTTTCACTCAGAATGAATTGGACATGTGGCAAAGAATATGGATTGAACTGGTAAAGGATTATGATTTCATGATCAATTACCATCCTATAAAATAAAACATAGTAGAGGATTCCATGAGTTCAAAATATCATGCTACATTAACCCCGTTACGTTTGGAACATGACCCCTTGATTAATGAATTGATGAATTTTGGCTTGTAAGTTGTTAGTGTAGAAGATTACTCTATTTTTTTAGGTTTCAACATAGTCTTCTCTCTCAGATAGAATTAATCAAGTGAAAAAGGTAGATCATGAGTTACAAAAAAAGTTAGAATTGGTTAAAAGGGAAAATTTTCTAAATTTAATGTTGATGAAGATTGTGTCTTGAGATTTGGAATGATATTAAGTGTACCTTGTGATTCCCAAATGAAGAAATAATTGTTAAGTGAAGCTCATAGTTCCCTATTTTTAGTCTATTCTAGAAGCATTAATATGTATAGGGACCTTCAGAATTTTTACTGGTGGGATGGAATGAAAAGAGATATTGCTGATTTTACAATGAAATATTTGAATTATCAACAACTTAATGAATAGAGAAAAATATAAAAGGGTATGCTTCATCATTTTCCAGAGCTATAGTGGAAATGAAAAAATATATCCCTACACTTCATGGTGGGACAACCAAAGACTTCTCTAGGTAACAATGCAATTTGGGTAAGTATTGATCAGCTAACCAAATCAGCACATTTTTCCCTATTCAAGCTACTCTTTCTCTAGATCATCTTTCTCAACTGTACCACAAAGATATTTTTAGGTTACATAGATTTCCTCTCTCCATTGTTTCTTACCATGATCCTAGGCTCACATATAACTTTTGGAAAGGCCTTTAGAAGTTCTTGGGAAATTAATTAATATTTATCATAACCATTCATACTAAATCTTATGGATAGACTGAGCAAAAAAATTAGATATTTGAATACATGTAATGTTCTTTTTAAATATATTATTAGGGAATTTGGGATCATCGTCTTTCTTTTTTCGAGATTTCTTATAATAATATTTTCTATTCTAGTATACAGATGGAACCTTTTGAGGAATTATATAGAAAGCGGTGTTGAACTCAATCATTTTGGGATAAAGTCAGGTAAAGGAAGTTAATGGGAACACAATTAGTATAGGAAGTGGCTGAGAAATTAATGATGATCCGGTAACACATGAGGATATCTTAGAGGAAGAAAGAAAAGTTATACAGATAATAGGAGGAAGGAATTTTCTTTCAAGTTAGGTGATCATGTTTTACTTAAAATATCTCATTGGAAAAGTATTATGACTTTTTATAATAATTGAAATTTAATTCCATGGTTCGTTGGACCTTATAAAATTCTGGAGAAAGTTGGACATGTTTCATACAAAGTAGTTTTGCCTCTAAGTTTATCTTAGGTGCACAATATTTTTCACGTTTCGATGATAATAAGGTATGTTTCAGATTCATCATATTTTTTAAGCCCAGAACTCATCCACCAAGATGAAAACCTTTCTTATTAAGATAAACCTATTCAAATTATTGATCATAGATAGAAAGTATTGAAAAATTAGGTAATTCACCAGGTTTAGGTTTTGTGGAGAAACCACATGATTGATGAAGTAACATGGGAATCTGAAATTTTTATGAGGCGGGTATCCTCACTTGATTAATAAGTGAATAAAAATTGTGAGGATGCAATTTGAAGAAGGTGGGGAGAATATAACAACTCAGGTACTTAAAAAAAATTATATTCAAGAATTAAATAGTTAAATTCATTATAAATGTATAATGAAATAAGTGGTATTTGTAGAAATTAAGGAATCTATAATAAGTTAATAGAAACCTCACATATGAATGTATAAATAACATATATGTATATATATATCTTATAAATGAAAATATGATATATTTATATCATTAAATATGTCAATAAATGTTTTGAAAATTATAAATTAGGTGTTGGTATTTTGTGACACATAAATTTTTATTTATAATTTCATAATTAATTTAATGATTTAAAATAAAATTTATTTTTATAAAATAAATTAATTAATTAATATTTTATTTTTTTTATAATTATAATATAATTTTATATGATCTTAATTAATTTTTCGAAGTGTTATAAAATCAGTTATAATTTTAAAATTGGTATTTTTTAAAAAAATGATGATTTTAATGAAAAATTAAATTTATTATAATTAGAAACTTATTTTAAAAAATAGAGTTCATTTTTGGATTCAAGAAATATAAAAAAAAATTGGGTGAATTTTTTGAATTTTTGAAAAATTGTTGAATTTTTTTTAATAGTAAAATAATATAATTTATAGTATTTAACATATACGTGATTTATTAAGTCATAGATGATTAATAAATTATTTAATCCCATAATCTCGAACTCTCCTTCATTATTTCAATATATTTAGTGATAATTCACAAACTATTCAAAGTCTTGAGAAAAAATAATAAACTAATGAATAAAATAATCAAAAAAGGCCGCTCGCCTCCACTATAAATACCACCTCTCACCACCTCTTCTCCTCCCACCTCAAAGCCTTGTATCTTGTAAAACTTTCTACCCAATTCCATTTCCAATCCTCTTACCCATGTCCAATACCTTATGGTCTCACCAAAAGATAAAAAACTAGTGCCTTAAGGAGGTTATCAAGGAGAATAATTCAAGAGGTAAAATCTTCTTTCATTTTATTACATTTTCCTTTTAATTTATTTTATTTTATTATTATATATTTACCTCACCTTATCCAAGTGGAATGAAAACTCCATTTTATTAAATAAACAATAATTTTATCATTTTTATTGAAAAATCCATCAAAAAAATCCTTCTTCTGTCCCATTTATTCTAAAAATGAGAACATCATGCGTGATGTGTTGATTTACCACCATTATGGATATTACACATTCATTTTCCATTACCACCTTGATGTCTAGTCATAAAACCATTATTATAGTTAAATTATATTTTATTATACATATTATAAGTTATATAATTTTTTATAACCAATAAATTAACATGATATTAAATAAGATGATATGTGTTCATAACGGTCGTAAAAACTTTTTATCTAATGATTCATCTGAATATTAGATAAAAATGATATATAGTATCATTTAAAATTATGGAAAAATGATAAATACATTTAATTCCACTTCTAGAGTTTTTCTTCCATTTGAGAATAAAATCCATAATGAAAAAACCATGGAAACCATGAAATAAATGCACCCAAAACAATGAAAATAACAAAATATTATTAATAAATGGGTGAAAATATGTTATAAAAAGAACATCTAAGGTATTATAAATATTAATATAGTTATATAATATATTAATAACACTCTTTAAATTATTATAAATGAGGTTTGAACATGTTTTATGTAATAAGAACCCGAGGTAAGGGACTTTTCTTTAAGAATCCTCTTTTGAATTTCTATTTTTACAAAATTAAAAAAGACCGTTTGAATGAAAGTATTCTTATTTTACGATTATTTTTTAGTTCTTGTGTATTTTCTTTGATGAATTTTGGGACCTATATCTCCCTCCAATGCATTGGGTATGTTTATTTTTGTGTCTGACCGTATGGTTACTCCAAGTGTAACTGTAATGGCTACACCATAAGGTAGTTATGAGGGTTACATCAGAAGGTATCCATTTGGGTTACAATATTAGGTATGTAATTCCCCAAGATACAATTATGATTATATTTATATTTTCTATGTTTTATTGAAATCTCATTTTTCTCAAAATAAGTATATGATACTTTATTGGTGAGAAGTATGTCTTTATGAAAGTGATTTCATATATTTAAAAGTATTTATGGACTAACAGTTTCTGTCTTTATTTTTATGTCCCTTAGGGATCTTTTTTTTCTCATCCCATGTTTTAAAATTTTTTCCATATGGTTTAAGGATGGGTAAGAGAAAAATAGAATCTAATATTAATTTTGTGAAGATATTTCTTAGACCGATTTCATGTTTTATTAAAAACATTTGTTTTATAAAAGAAATGGATACTATTTTAGTAGTACCCACTCTATATTATTTGGGGTTGATATGTGTGGTTTGTTTCCTCTTTCACTAAAACTCTATAATAAAAATATCTTTGGGAATTTTAATACCATAAATTTTTCTTACCTTATGGATATTTTTAAATGATATAACATTTAAATATTACCATGTTTCTTCATCTAAGATATGTTTTTTCAGAATGGTTTTTTGTAGAAGAAACCAAAAAGCTTGAGTAGGAATGCACCGAGAGGCTGATATCTTTCCAAATCTAAAACCTAGAATGGTTGGAATTGGAACCGAGAATTTTGTGATAGTTATGGAATAGTTTAATAATTCTATAAATGGATGTGGTATCCATGTAAGAGAATAACTAGATCTACCACAGAGAAACATGATTGTAGTGGAACATTTTATGATCCAACGCCCTCCTGTTTTCAATGGATCTTATAACCCAGTGGTGGATGAAGGGCTGATTAAATCAATAGAAAATATATTAATTGTCAGGGAGTTTTCAGATAATAAAACTTTTACCCATTCTATTTACCTTTTTAAAGGTATAACTGGCCAGTGGTGGTCAATTTTCAATAATATCAGAGATATTGATGCCTTGGAATATGATGAATATTTTAATAATTACCTCAAAAAATATTTTCTTAAGGTGGTTTTACTTAATATGGAAAATAAATTTCAATAATTGAAACAAAAGAGGATGATTTTTTTTGTTATGTATTAAGCAAAGTTCACTTTTTTGGCAGGTTACGCTCCAAATATTATTCAATATATTTCTAGAAAAATCAATCATTTTTAGTCAGGATTGAATCCAAGATACTGATGGTCTTTGGCCTCCTGATAATTCAAAAGTTATGAAAATCTTGTTTGATATTCTGGGGGGTAGAAATGGAGTTTGACGATTATCATGTGTACTTTAAAAACAAGTAGAATAAAAGATCTAGATGTAAAGAAATGGGTAATAATTAATCAAAAAAATTGAATGTAAGAAAGTCCAGTTTCTAGTTTGTGGAAAGTGTGGTAAAAAACACCCTAGTACTTCCTTAACAAATCAAATTTGTGTTTACAATGTGGAAATATTGGACATATGTCCCCATATTTCAATGAAAAATATATTATTCTTGATATGTTTAATTTTGATCAGAAAAATATAATATGTTTCAAATGTGGTGATATGGGTGATTATGAAAATACCTACCCAAATAAATATCTTAATGATGGTAAGTATCCAAACTATAAGAATAATGGTGTAGTTAAAACCTTTGCAACTACGTCAGCAAATTTTGGGATATCTAATGATGTGGTATCATGTAATTTGTTTATTTACTCAAATTTTTCTAATGTCTTGATTGATACAAGGTCTACACATTCCTTTATTTTTGAATTATTTTTTGGTAAATTGTAAATTTCACCTTAAGAAATGAAGTAAAAAGTTATGGTAAAAACACCATGGGAAATATTGAGCCAAAAAGGTGTTATAATAATATTCTTGTTGTTGTCTATGGAAATACATTACCTGCAAACCTTGTTGTTTTACCCTTAGTAGTGTTTGATGTTATTCTAGGAATAGATTGGCTTTCTATTTACCATGCTAAGATTTACTTTAGTGATAAAGAATTTGTTTTATAGATTTTGTTTCATTTTATATACATGTATGAACCCATAGCATTGATAACATATCAGGGAGATAAGAAAATATTAAAATATGGAAATGAAAGTTATCATACACATATTAATGAAATCATGGGAACTGCTTAGTTAAAATATGTTTCAGTGGTAAATTAATACTTGAATGTTTTACTTGATGAGTTTCCCAGTGTTATACATGATGGGGAAGTATAATTTACTATTAAATTATTTCATGATACTAATCCAATTTCAAAACCCCATTATTAAATTTATTAAGTTAAACTTATATAATTGAAAAATAAGTTGAAATATTTAATTGAAAAATGTTTCATTCATCCAATCACTTCACTATGGGGTGCTCATATTTTGTTTTTTAAAAAATAATGTTGGTTCCATGAGACTTATCATTGATTATAGAGCTTTGAATAACATTACTATTAAGAATAATTATCCATTGTATCATACCAATGACTTGTTTAATCAACTCTAGGGAGCTCAGTATTTTTTCATGATTGAATTGAGATCCAGTTACCATCAGCTGATGGTGGAGGAGGATGAAATTCCAAAAATAAAATTCATTACTATATATGTACATTATGATTTTGTTGTTATTCCCTTTTGTTTGAAAAAATATCCTACTGTATTTATGGATATTATGAATAATATATTCTATGAATACTTGGATATGTTTTATGTTTTCTCTTCTGATGATATTCTGGTCTATTCAAAAAGTTATGAGGATATTGAAAAACATTTAAGGATTTTTCTTCAAACTCTTCATATAAAAAATTTATATGGAAAATTTCACAAATGTGATTTTTGGTTACGAAAGATTTATTTTCTTGTACATAATGTTAATAAAGATAGAATAATGGTTATTCCCAACAAAAAAGTGGTTAATAAATTGAAAAGTCCTAAAAATGTTACTGAGATTCATATTTTTCTTGTATTAACAAGCTATTTCTGAAGGTTTGTTAAAACAATTGCATGGTTATCTAGAATGATAACTAAGCTAACATGAAAAGGGGTTAAATTTATTTGGATATATGGTTTTGATGTTTGTTTTTAGGAACTGAAAATAAGATAGGTGAATGCTCCAATTTTATTCCTACTTTCCAGAAAATGTGATTTTTTTATATACAGTGATGCTTAATTGAGGGGACTTGGTTTTGTTCTGATGTTTAATTATTAGGTAATTTATTTTGATTCAAAATAAGTGAGACCTAATGAATTAATTTATCCCAGACATGATTTGGAATTATCATCTATGTTTTCAGCCTTGAAAATCTGGTGACATCACTTATATGGATCTAAATATGGAATATATACTAACCATAAAATTTAAAAATATATATTAACTCTGAAGGAATTGAACATGAGGTAGAGAATATGTATTGAACTGATAAAGGATTATGATTTCATGATCAATTACCATCCTAGAAAATAAAATAGTGTGGAAGATTCCTTCAGTCAAAAACATCATGCTAAATTAACCATTTCACATTTGGAAAATGAACCCTTGATTAATGAATTGGTGATATTTTGGTTTGGAAGTTGTTGGTGTAGAAGATTCCACTATTTTGTTTTAGGTTTTAGCATAGTTTTCTCTCTCCTATAGCATTAAGCAAGTTCATAATGAATAATACGAGTTACAGAAAAAGATAGAATTTTTTTAAGAAAGGTAAATTTCTTGAATTTAATGTTGATAAAGATTTAGTCATAATATTTTGAAAGATATTATGTGTTCCCTATGATTCCTATCTGAAGAAATAATTGTTATGGGAAGTTCATAGTTCCTCATTTTCAATTCATCTTGGCATAACTATGATGTTCAGAGACCATCAGGAGTCTTCAAAGTGGGATGGAATGAAAAGAGATATTACTGATTTTACAATGAAATTTTTTACTTGTCAATAACATAAATCAGAGTGAAAAATACCAAAGCGGATTCTTAATCCTTTGTTAGTTCCAGAGTGAAAATTGGAAAATATATTCATAAGCATCGTGGTGGTACTACTAAATAATTATCATGGTAAAAATGTGAATTGGCGTTATTTTTGATCAGCTAACCAAATTAACATATTTTCTTCTTATTCAAGATACTTTTTTCTAGATCATATTTCTTGACTCTACCTCAAAGAGATTATTGGGTTACATAGAGTTCCTCTCTCCATTATATCTAACCATTATCCCATGTTCACTTCTAACTTTTGGATAGGATTTCAGAAGTTATTGGGAAATAAATAAAATTTTACCACATCCTTTCAAACTTAATCTGATGGAAAGACCAAGCGAAAAATTCTTACATTGGAAGACATGTTACATGTTTCTTCAATGGATTACCAAGGAAGTTGGGATCGTCATCTTTCTTTTATTTTGTTTTATTATAGTAACAGTATTTGTTTTAGTATACAGATGGAACCTTTTGAGATATTATATGAAAATTGGTGTCGAAATCCATCATTTTGAGATGAATTCAGGGAAGGGAATTTGATGGGACTAGAATTAGTAAAATAAGTGGCTGAGAAAGTAAAGTTGATCCCGCAATACATGAGGAAATATCATAACATGAAGAAAAATTATTTAGATAATAGGATAAAATAATTTTATTTCGACGTAGGTGATCATGTTTTCCTTAAAATATCTCCATGGAAAAGTGTAATACATTTTGGTAAGAAATGAAATTTAAGTCCATGATTCATTGGATCTTTTGAAATTATGGATAAGGTTGGACCAGTTTCCTATCGAGTAGCTTTTCCACTAAGTTTATCTTAGATACACAATGTTTTTCATGTTTTGATGATAATAAAGTATGTGCCAGATTCACCACATTTTTTGAGCCCAGAAGTAGTCCACCACGAAGATAACCTTTCTTATGAAAAGAAACCTATTCATATTCTTGATCATATAGAGCATTTATTCCACAATAAGGTAATTCACCAGGTTAAGTTTTTTTAGATAAACCACATGGTAGAAGAAGCAACAAGGAAATATGAAAATGCTATGAGGGAAAGGTATCCTCACTTGTTTAATAAGTGAATAAAAATTGTGAGGATTCAATTTATAGAAGGTGGGAAGAATATAACAACCCAATTACCTATAAAATAATTCTTTTTCATTCTAGAATTAAATAGTTAAATTCATTATAAATGTATAATGAAATAAGTGGTATTTATAAAAATTAAGGAATATATAAAAATAGAATAGTAACCTCACCTACAATAGTATAAATAAAATATATGTGTCTTATAAGTGAAAATATGATATATTTATATAATGGAATACATAAATAAATGTTTTGAAAATTATAAATTAAATGTCGATATTTTTTTGACACATAAATTTTTATTTACAATTTTATAATTAATTAAATTATTTTAGTGAAAATTTATTTTGCATATAATAGATTAAAAAATTAATATTTTATTTTCTAATTATTATAAGACAATCATGTGAGACAATAATTAATTTTTGAAAATTTTATATAATCATTTATAATTTTAAAATTTGTATTCGTCCAATAAATGATGATTTTAATTAAAAATTAAATTTCTCAAATTTATAAAATTATTTTCTAAAATGGAGTTTATTTTAGAATTGAGAACATAAAAAAATGGTTAGGGTGAATTTTTGGTATTTTTCTAAAAAAGTTGAATTTTTTGTGAATAGTAAAATACGGTATTTTACGAGATTTTACAAATTCATGATTTATTGAGTCATAAATGATGTATGGCTGATTTAAGCCCATAATATCGAACTATAATTCATTATTTTGATATATTTAGTGATGATTCTTAAACTATTCATATTCTTGAGAAAAAATAATAAACTAATGAATAAAATAATCAAAAAAGACAACTCTCCTCCACTATAAATACCACCCCTAACAACCTCTTCTCCTTACACCTAGAAGCCTTGTATATTGTTTATTTTCTACTAAATTACCTTTCCAAGACTCTTACCCATATCCAATGCCTTATTTTTTCACCAAAATTTCAAAACTGAGTGCCTTAAGGAGGTTCTCAAAGAAGAGAATTCCAGAGGTAAATTACACTTTCATTTTCTTTTATTTACTTTTTAATTTATTTACTTTTATTATTCTCTATTAACCTACCCATATCCAAGTGGAATGAAAAATTTAGTATATTATATATATATATATATACTATAATTTTATCATGTTTATAGAAAAAAATTCTTCAAAATTATTCTCTTCCCTTTTATTCTAAAAATCATGACATCATCCATGATGTATCAATTTAACGTTATCACAAACGATACACATTCATTTTCCATTAACACCTTCAAGGCTATCATAAAACAATTATTATTGTTAAATAATATTTTATTATACATATTATAAGTAATATAATATTCTAGAACCACCATAAAAACATTATATAAAATAAAATGATATGATTTCGTGATGGACATAAAAACACTAAAATAAATTAAATCATTTTCATCAAAGTTTTATATAATGATTCAACCTAATACTAAAATATATATATATATATATGGTATAATTTAAAATTATGGTAACATAATAATTCCATTACATTTCACTTATATATTTTTTCTTCCATTTGAAAAATAATCCATAATGAACCAGCCATGGAAACCCTGAAATAAATACACCCAAAATAATGAAAATAACAAAATATTATTAATAAATGGGTAGAAATATGTCATAAAAAGATCATATATGGTATTATAAATATGAATACAGTTATTTAATATATTAATAACACTATTTAAACCATTATAAATTAGTTTTTAACACGTTTTAATTAAAATGAACCCGAGGTAAGGGGCTTTTCTTCAAAAATCCTCTTTTAAATTTCTATTTTTACAAAATTAAAAAGGAATTTTTTTATGCAAGTATTATTTTTTAATGATTACGTTTTAGTTCTTGGTAGATTTTTTATGATGAAGGTTGGTACCTATATATCCCTCCAATTCATTGGTTATGTATATGATTAAGGTTGACCATATGGTTACTTCAAGTGTAACTATGATGGTTACACCATAAGGTAGCTGTGATGATTACATCATAAGGTAGCCATGAGGGTTAAATTGTATAGTATCCATGAGGGTTAAAAAATAATATGGTATCCATTAGGGTTACAATAATTAGTATTTAATTCCTCTAGTTACCTTTATGATTATATATATATTATATATGTTTTATGGGAATCTCGTGTTTTCACAAAGAAATAATATTATACTTTTTGGGTGAGAAGTATGTATTTGTGAAAATGATTTAATATGTTTATAAGTATTCATGGACTAATGGTTTCTCTCTTTATTTTTATGTCCCTTATTTATCATTTTGTGCTCATACCATGTTTTAAAAAAATCACATGGTTTAAGGATGGGTAAGAGAAAAGGAAAATCCAAGATGAATGTTGTGACGAATTTTTATGGAAAGATCTCATGTTTAATTAAAAAAATTGTTTTATGAAATAAATGGACATTGTTTTACTATTACCCAAATTTTATGATTATAGTTTGATATGTATTATTTAATTCCTAATTCACTAAAACTCTAAAATAAAAATATCATTGGGAATGTTAGAAAGTGAATTCTAACGGAATTTTCTAAATTATGTAATGTTTAAGGTCGGGTCCTTATAAAATCATTAATCAATTCCAATAAAATTAGCACTATACAATTTATAATATCTATATAAATTGTATCTTTATACAAAAATAATTATTTCAACATCATGAACATATTAGGGTTTATCCTCCACTAATCCAGTGTTTTCTATAAAATTTCACCGTACTATTAAATCACTTTTTAAGTTCATCAGCACCATTAAACATATTCTTGAAAATACCTAATGAAAAACTTATTCTAGACAATAATTATATATTTCATAATTTCTGAATTCTAATACATAGACACATCAATCATTATAATTCATTATTAAAACATTAACTAGACTTCATAATCTTATTCCTTAATACATGTTTCCTTTCATATGTAACTTATAATATTTTCATCATCAATAAAAATACCATTACTTTTACCACATTTCTGATCCTCTTCTTAAGATTTCCCCTAGCTCATCGATTCTCAAAATTCCATAATTAACATAGTCAAAACATTCATGTGTGGATAATTCCATAGGAAGACCAATATTATCATCCACTTTGTTAACCGAAAAATTTATTTTTCCTTGGAAAATACTTTCTTTGTTTCCTTTTACAAAATTAAAACATATTTCCATTCATATGATAAATTCACTTTGGGGATTCTTCCATCATTCTCAACATATATGGAAAATAATCTTATTTTCTCTATGGTCTCCACTAACCAAAATCTCAATTAAATCTATCATTATCTTTGTTGGTGGGCTCAAGAGTTATTTAAGGTGCATGTTATCAATCATGTATCATGATAATTGATAAGTATAATAATAATATCCTTCACTATTATCATCATTCTAGTTGGTTTCTAATCAACACATTGTCTATCACATTCAACATTAATCTAGTTCATTCAGGTTTCCAAAATTTACTAAAACCAAAAATCATAGTTTAAGTGATAATATTCATAGTTTAAAACCATATACTAATGAAAATAACTTATAGGATGTATAAATAATGACACTATCTTTTCATTATATTACACCTTAGTATTGACGTAGGACATTCATTGTCATTATTTAAATCTTTAATTATGGTTCATAAAGAGTTTTTGAATTTTGAAGGGATATCCCCCTGTAGTATCAAACTAGGTATGAAATAAGTCTATATGTCATTCACTAGGTGAATAATGTGGCCAAATAAATACACCTTTTTTAGATTTATTACCCCTAGGTACTTCTATTCTAGATCCACATCCACTTGTAGTATCCACATAGGGATTTAATTTCTTGCAAATAACTCACTTAGTAATTTACCAAAATTCTAATAAAGTTTCTTATACTATGAATCATACTTATATTTATCCTTAGATATATCCCTAGTAATATCCTTAGAAATATACTTATGTATCTCACTAAAGTTTTCTCATTCATTTTTTCAAAGGATAACTAAAAAAAATCTATGATACAAACTATAAAACCCAGGCTTCTCATGCATAGATATTATGTAGAGATCCAAAGCATGACGTACATGGACATTACATTACTTTTTCGGAATACTTAATACATAACAAAAATAGACACACAAGAACTGTAAAAGTTTAGTGTCTTTGGAAACTCAGAATATAATCTTCTAATTGTGGTGAAAGATCTTCAACATCTCCCATAAAGATCTTACCCTTTTGTTTTCTTACCTAAAACCTTTCTTTAGATCCTGGGGAAAAGAAAACATAAAAAGGGTGAGCTCAAATGCTCAGTAATGGTAAGCATGGAGAAAATAAAACAAACCATATACATTTGAACATAAAAACATGAACATAATTTTTAAACATCGAAATCTTGAGCAATGACATAAAACATGGAAGTACATAAGGCATAGATCATAATAGAACATCAATCATGATAAAACAACTTGGAAATAAAAATTTTAATTGTGGGAAAACATTAAGCACATGATATGATTTCTATAGTAGTCAAGGCATTGCTGCCAAGACCATCTTAGTGGACAAAGTCCCTTTCTGAATCAAGTTCACTCCTCGTTTCAGTCCTGTAACACTGAACCGGATTAACTCACTGTTCCAGCCATGTCTATTTCATGAGATATAAATCTTTACTCAATGCATTAGAGGGAGATATAGGTCCCACCCATCTCATAATGAAATCATTCTTACGTGTGCCACAACATAAACATAAATCATTCATCATAACCCAAAGAATTAAATGGGTTTCATAAACATCATCCCATTATAATGTAATCCATATAAAAAACTGGATATCATTTCATCATAAGAAAATTGAAACCATGTAAATAATAGATACATTATACAAGAAACATACACATATGAAATAATTTCATCTTAGATGGAAAAAGGTTTTGATAAAACACTTGAAATGAAATTCTTGAGGAAAATATCCTTTCTTATTCAAAATCAATTTTCTTTTCACAAAATTCCATGAAATTTTAAAAGAAACGGATTTTGTTGAAAATAGTCATGAAATCTTGTAGAATAAGCTTCATGAAAATAAGGCTTTATGAAAATGCAAAAATCCATTCATGCCATAAAAGTTAAAAAATAACATTCTTCTCGTACTTTTGTTGGAAAAGTCAAAAAGTACCTCGTATGGTAATAAAAAGAAAGATTCCTTACATACCATGTAGTAAAAGTAAAAAATGGGTAAAAAAAACTTTAATCATACATGAAACCATTTTTAGAAAACAGGTACATGGATAATAAATATGACCCCAGTAAATACTTACGAATAAACAATCTCAGATAAAAATGAGATTGGAAAAGTTATCCCTTACCTTATGTATGATATGCTTCGTATGTATCTGAACCTCCTGTATAATGATTTAACTAATGTCATTGACTTATTATATAATCATATTCATTGTTATGATATAATATATGGTTCACTTATGACTTTAAATTACCCGTTCTTTTGTAAATTCCATGTTAAATCAGCGTTTTGGGTAAAATCGTTTCATTTATTGTACGTGTTTTGACTTGTTGTTCTTGATATTATTACTTATATCCTGATTTAATTAATTCTAGAATGTAAAACATGATTTATATATAATATATATTCATCATATACAAATATATATGATAGATTGATAAATGGAATGAAATACATCATTCATGGAGACGGTAGATCGTACGTACGCATGAACGTTGTTTTCGTTTCCTTATTAAATTGAATGGAATTAAGTAGATTACATACATATATATATATATATACAGTATCATTATTAAGTCATGTATTTCATGATTGCTTATTATATATACTTTATAATCATTCATGAATGGTTAACATGGAGTATGAATCTCATCGCGTCATGGAGACGGTAGTCCGTACGTACGCACGAGCGATGACACCATTCTCATGATCATGGAATTGTATTTAAGTGTATGTATAATATTTCAGAATCAATATCACTTTAAAATAATAATATATAGTTATTTATTTTCACCATTATACCCATCCAAGTAAGTTGGTGGTCGAAAACAAATTACACCATGGCATGGAGACGGTATTCCGTACGTACGCACGCGTGGTGATTTCATTTTCCGTAGGATGGATAGAAGGTGAAATAAGGTTGTTTCATATTTATAATAACATATCAATATATAATTAATACTAATGTTATTACTTTATAATGATACAACTAAATAAGAAGAAGTATAAGAAGAAAGAAACTTGAGAGAATCGTAAGAAGAGATTACCTCTTCTTCGACGTACCTCCTTTAAGCTTCCTCTTAGGGAAGTAGAGTTAGTAGTTTGAGAAGACCAGAACCTCCAGAATTTTTCTAGGGAACTGTATAAGATAAATGGTTAGGTTTTGGCCGAGCTTCATGGCTCAAAAGGGTGTGAAGAGAAGAGGTAAGGGGTGACCTTTTTATAAGGGAGGAGAGGGGAACCTTTGGAAAAACATAAAATATTATTTTATAATAAAGTAATATTCGGTTTATAATAGCTCCAAATTGATTTATTTCGAATATAATGTTGGTATGGGTTGCAATACTCTCAACCAATAGGTTTTAGATAAGTTTAGGTTACTATTTTAACCTTATCATTTATATTTAACTCTAAGTTAAATAATTTAACTTTTACCGTGTCTTCTTGTTTCTTACACTATATGGTTAATAAACTTACTATAACCAGCCAAAAGAACCCCAAGTGGTTAATTATTAATATATATAACCTTATCTAACTCATTTGGCAGAACCTTGGATTTTTAGGAATATAATTACAATTAATAATATAATATTTGTTTTAAAAACTATTTTATGTTAATTTTGACACTATTTGGTAATTTATTTTTGTGAAAACCATAACAGCATGATTAGTTCTAAAAAGTTAATTAAATCAATAATAACATGTCATATTAACCTATAAAATTAGTTTAATTCATAAAAAGTATCAAATTACACTTATTTGGGTATTTATAACATCAATTATGTTAATATTTCATTAATAAGGTAATTACTGCATCATCATTGTGTAATTAATAAATTAAATTATTTAATGTATAAAAATTATAAATAAAATACAAATATATAGGAAATTGTTTTATCTTTCTAATGAATATTTATAGTTGAATTTACCTTATGTATAACTCTATATTAAAAATGTTTTAGTTATTAAACTTTAATTTTATCTATTTTAACTATTCTTTAAATAAAATAATAATAAGTGTCCTAATCTAATCCAAGTGGACCTAAAGGGTAATATTTTATTCCTAAGGTTGTTTTTTGTCGAATTAAACTTATCCAATAGAATTATTACATGTTTTAGGTTAATAATAATATCATTTTTACCCTTAATTTCCCTATTTATTTTTTATCGTGGTAAATAAAAATAAAAAGTTACTATTCACAAAAAATTATTTTTATCTTATTGAACCACATTTTACTCCTTGATATTAACAGTGTCTCTAATATTTTTGAAATTCCACTCATAGAAGCGGTAAAATTAAGTTTTATATAAATTTTCAAATTCTCCTAGGAGGTGGGTAAAAGACAGTGAAAAGTTTAATAAAATTTTTATATATCTAAAATTATTAAAAAATGACTCAAATGAATTACATTGAAAATATATAAGTATTATGTATCAATTTTGACCTAAAATAAATTTAAATAAAATAAATAATTATTTAAATAAAAAGTCTGTTTTTAAATAGTAACCTAGTGTTTTCACTATTCATCAAAAATTGAAAGTTTTTAGAAAAATACCAAAAATTCACCCTAGGCTAATTTCGATATTCCGAATCTAAAAATGAAATCCATTTTGAAAGATAAAATTTATAAAATTTCAAAAAGTGGGTATTACTATTCATAACGGCTAGTTCATAATAATATTATAATAATATCTTGTTTAGTGAAACTTGGTATTGGGTACTACACACGCTATAGGAGAAGGTCTTGATTGCGTGTAATGCAAGCCAAGTCAGGGCTGCATGTAATGAAATCTCTATTTAGTGTTTCTTATAAGATAATCAAAACTTTTTTCATTTATACATTAAACAAAATCTATACTTAATGTTTTGTAGAATAATTTCCACAAACCGAACTTGAAATTGTGTATAACATGAGCCAAGAATAGTGTTGCATATACTGAAAGCTAATATGGTGTTGTGTATAGTAAAAGCTAATCTTGGTGTATTATATAATAGAAGACATCAAAGAAATTAAAAGTAATATATCTCATAAAATATCGGGGTGTTACATATTACATCTTTTTAACTTAACATTTATTAAATTATACAATCACCCACATGAGGATCACAAAGTAATATTGCTTATGGAAACATTAAAACATAAAAAACTTGTTCATAGGTCAACTACATCATCTCAAACTAATATCTTCATATCTAAAACCATTCTTAGGGAAATAATTCATAATATATTTCTATATAACCTGAGGAAAGGAAACATAAGATTAGGGAAATAATTCATAATATATTTGTTTATAACCTGAGGAAAGGAAACATAAGAAAGGTTAAGCTCAGATTCATAGTATGGGTAAACAAGGGGGATACATAATCATAACATGAGAATAAGGGTATGATAACATGGGAACAAAATTTGAAAACCATTCCATTAATATCAAATATCATAATATTGAGTCATGGAGTAAATATTTACAGTTCATAAGACATGAATCATAATAAAATCATAGAATATGAGACATGAATGAATAAAATTATCATAATACATGGAATTTTTCCATACACATATGCTTAGAAAATCAATTCCATAGTATTCAAGGCTATGTTACAAGGCTATCATATTGTAATGGATTCACTCTCTAAATAATCATAGTATTCAAGGGTCACTGGCAAGAAAATCATCATGGACAAAGTCCCTTACTGAATGGGGTTCACTCTCATTTCCAGTCATGTAAATATCAGGATATATAAATCTATACCCAATGAATTAGAGGTTGATATAGGTTCCAACCATCACATAATGAAATTAATATGTATGTGTGCCATTATATAATAAAACATTCATTTTATCATAACCCATGAAATGATATGGTTTTTATAAAAATTTTATCATATCATAACCTATAGAAAAGATAAAGGTTTCATAATCATTTCATATTTTCATCATGGAATAACCAATGAAAAAAAGGAGGTTTAACAATAATTTTTTCAAGGTATAATCCATAGAAGAGAAATGAGTTTCATAAATATAGTTTAATAACAAGAAAAAACCATCCAGTAAAAGAATAAGAATGGTATCCTTGGATCATAACCCATTAAAAAATAATTAACATCAAAGGAAGTCATATTAGATGGAAAATGATATTGAAATAGCACGTGGATTTTTTATTTATTAAAATATACTTTCCACTTTAAAAAATACAATTTATAGAATAAAGAATTTTCAAAATCCATTTCTTTGAAAACGATATTTTTAAAACATAAAGTTCACAAAAACATTGTGAAAGTAAATTTATTTTAAAATACCCAATGAAACTTCTAATGGAAGTTTTTAATATCATTTAAAACATTTATTGGTGAAAGTTTCCTCTAAATATCTAAAATACGTTTTATAAAACTAAAAATACATAAAACTATTTGAAAATCATTTTAATTGAAAATAATCCTTCACACATATAATGGAATATTTAAAACCCATTAAAATATTTCTTGAGGTAAATATTCTACCCATTTTGAAAATAATTTTTTAAATTCAAAATATTTAAAAAAAACATGGGAAATCATTTTCTTTGAAAATAAATATTTAAAATTATAAAGGAATCTTTAAAACATCGTGAGATCATGACGGAATAAAATTCCATACATGCCATACATGTTAAAACAATGATTATATGACATCTTAGACCAAGATTCCACTGAAAGGCGCCCTGATCCTGGTTGGAAAAATGGCCTCAAGCGCATCTCCACAAATTCATGAGGTTTCTGACTAGAACCGAGGTCCTAGGGTTATTCTGTGGGGATATTATGCCCTCTTACTAGAGTGTACCACAAAGAAATCAATAAAATATAAGTGGATGAGCAGTATAATAACCAAACAAAATTAAACAGTGGAAGACTAATATATAATCAATTCAGAAAATCACCTTATATACAAAATTATGACACATTACATATGTCTCAAATAAATTATCCAAAACATGTATACAAGGAAGATATACAATACATGTAACAAAAGTAAAAAAAGAAAAAATATGCCTAACTTGCATCACAAGCCTCGTCTCATTCTGATGCTCCTTCTCCTAAGAAGCAATTAAGAACCTATAGAAGGTTACTTTCCTTTATCCATACCTTCAAGCATATAGTCTCTTTGGGTACCCAAAGGCAGACCAAACTGGGTGGGAGATATAATCCCAATAGGTAACCACCCATGGTCTATGCCCTCCAGTCAGTGAATATATATAACACCAGTGTGAAAGAAAAATATATAAGTAATGTAAGTAGTCAAAAGTAAAAATCTAATAAGCCAGTGATCTCATTTTATAAACATTTCATTTAATCATTTTCATTTAAGAAATAATTCTCTTATTTTAAAGTCAGGTACATGTCATTTATAAGCATGATAAATTAACCATTCATTCTTATCTAAATATTAAATCTTGAGACCCAACGTGTAGCCCGGCCTACCCTATAGTAATATTCTCAAGTGTCCCAAAACAATCCATCCATAAAGTGTAAGGAAACATTGAATCCATGCTTGTTAGTTGGCATGGAATACGCGTCATAATAAATATTTCATTCATTATTCAAAATAGAACCTAAGCCCATCATTGGAATCTCAAAGTTGTAATCCAAGTGTTACTCTTAGTGTAATATAAAACAACCCCATATGATGTTCTCTATGGTAAACCTATAAAGAAACGAGGTATTTCTCATGGTGTGGTATAATGTCTATGACACACAAGTCCTTCCTTAGTGGTCCACTAAGGGAGCCCAAGTATCACCCGTGGCATAATGATCACATACCCTTTAAGTCTGTCCATCTCATTATCTTAATAATCCATGAATCACTCATAATATAATTCAAGCCTCATATTTTGTCCTTGTAAATCCACTAGGGAGTCCATGTATCACTCAGGCATAAGAAAGGTTCAAGACAGTTGAGTCTATCCATGGAATTAGTCATTTGAATCCATGTGTTTCCCAAGGCATATCAACATTCAATATGATTCAATACTATTTAATCAATTATATTCAAATATGTTACGATAAACACTATTAACATTTCAATTCAACTCAACTCAAAAGGTGACTCAATCATTTCCCAAGCTTAGAAGGATTTCCTCACAATTACTCACATAGAAAAAATCAAAATAACTCACATCTCATGATTAATATCATATTGCATGGAATATACACTATTTAACTCACTTGGTCAAATCAAAAAAAAGAGTAGTTCATGCTTAAACAAGCAATGAAAAAACAAGGTCCATGGGTCATGGACAAAACCATCCATTACCTTTAATCCATTTCATTTAAAATTTATATCTCCATTCAATTCACATGAAATTTTGATTTAGAAATATCTATTTAATACTCAACATCCCATGACATGGGGTAAACTGACAGACCATAAGGTATCCAAGTCAAAATCCACCCATGTTATCCTATCAATATAACCAACACACCCCAAGGGGTGGTTCCATTTAGTTAAATGTTCTCAACCTATAGGAAATTATTAACAAGCCTCTTTAATTACATAGGCCATGCCGAGAAATTCAATAATTTAATTTCATTTTAAATTGATTCCCAAAAATTGGGTGCATTGTACAATAACAATATACAAACAGTTGACTTTTAACAAAAAACACGAGAGAACCTACCTTAGTTCTAAAGTTGATAACTCTTCCATTATCATATCTATATTCGACTCAGATCAGGAGAAAATTGAAGAATGGGTGAAGAAAATATAAATATGTAATATGAGCCTACATAACAATATCACATTCGATATCTAGAAGAATAAATAATGTATAAAAAGGAATTGATATCTCACCGATGCAGACCCAACAAAATATAAAGTTCTTGGATTGAACACCGGACGGAGGAGGAGGATCAATCCTTACAATATAAACCAAAGGAGTTTTAAGGGGGGCGATGTACTGGAGGAAAAATAATTAGATTTTAGATTTAAAATAATTCTAAGTGTAAAATTTTCATTTTACCAAAAATATATGGGCCGCACCTTTTAGGCTCATGGTTAGACAAATTGTGTGTGAACGATACATGATTAGCTATAGAATAAGGGTCATCGCACGATTTACTCATATGGTTTAACTAATCGTGAACAAACTGGGTAATTCTCCACTATCAAAATGAGACCTGGGTGCAAGGCTGTGTGGCCCAACTTCCATAGTTTTCTCTAACCATGCTCCAAGCCATTTCACCCCAAAATTTGGGTTTCAGGCTCCGAACCAACCCTAGACACCCCCCAACACCTCCATGACCTCAAAAAGAGTTCATATTTGGAAATATTTAAGCATTTAAAAAAATAATTTATGGAATACAAAGAATAATTAACTCAAAGAAGAACTAGGATATTATAAACTTACCACTTAAAGTAAATTTTTCTTTGAATTTACCGTCTAAGGGTAGTAAAGCATGATTTTTGAATAACTCTGTCCACTATGATCGTACATCAACCTCCCACTCCCATGTCTCTTTCTATACTCGTCCACGCTACCACAACATCCATACTAAAGGAACTGACTGGTCTTCGAGAACCTTCATGCTACAGTCCAAAATTAGTATAGGATGCTCCTAAAAGGATGCATCTACCTATAACTCAACCAACATAGGATAGAAGAAATGATATGGGTCTGAAAAATAGCATCATTTCTAAGAAACATGGAAGACTTCATGCATGTCCTGATACCTTTGAGGTGACTGCAATGGATAGGCTACCGTCCTAACTCTCTCCAAAATTGCGAACAGCTTGACATATCTCGATGAAATTTTACCTTGTCTATTGATCCTCATGTATCCCAGTCTCGATGAGACACACAAGAAAACTTGATATATGACCTCAAACTCTAGTGGTTGTCTGCAGATATCAGCGTATGATTTTTTATGAGACTACAAATTAGCCATATGTTTTTGAATCAACTGAACCTGCTCTCTGATCTCTTGAACAAGAAAAGTTCCAAGCATTTTTGTCTCTCCTACCTCTAACCAGAATAGGGGTGATTGGAATGGCCTACTATACAATGGTTCATAAGGATCAATCTGAATATTAGACTAAAATATATTGTTGTAGGTAAATTTAACTAGAGGTATATGCCTCTCTCAAGAACCCCCTAAATCTACGACGCATGCTTGTAGAATGTCCTCAAGAATCTGAATTGTGTACTATTACAAGACATCTGTCTAGGGGTGGTATGTTGTACTCAGAAGCACTTATGTACCCAACTCCCTATATAGCCCTTTTTAGAATTGTAAAGTAAACTAAGCATCCCTATCTGAAAAGATAGTATTCAAGACCCACTGAATTCATACTATATCATAGATATAAAACCTTCTGAGATCATCCATACTAAAGGTCTCCTTAATCAGAAATAAATGATAGACCTTCATGAGCCTATTAAAAACAACTCATACATTGTTTCTACCTCGAGGAAAACTTGGTAAACCTATCACTATATCCATTTCAACATTATTCCATTTCTTCTCAAGAATGGGTAGCTACTATAAAAGTCTGGCTGGTCACTAGTGTTCATTCTTCACCTGCTGATAGGTGGAACATCTCATAAGAAAACTAGATATATATCTTTTCATACTCATCGACTAGTACTCAAGAGCCTATTTATCTAGAGACACTATCTTGTCTTAGTCTCTTTATAAATCTATCCAATGGTGCTCCCCACCATGTATTTTATCAAAAAAGTGTCCAATTCCAAACCATTGTACCACCACCATCATAATTTAATTACAAATCACCCCACTAATCACTCTAGTGACATTATCGGCATGACTTATTTTACTAGGTGAACCTGACTACATCCAAGGTCATATCAGGGACCTCTCCATAAATGAAAGGTCGAATCCCGATAGACTAAAATGAAACCGGTCATGAAATCTTTCATAAAAGACAATGCCGACCTTTTTACCACACATGCCTCAACATGAAGATGTCTTTTAACCTATTCCTTACTACCATGAACATCAAAAAAGAAATATAGTAAGTCTATTCAACCTGTATGACTATTATTAAAATTATTAGATTAGATGGTTGGTGTATTACAAACTGAATCACAACACCTCATTCCAATGCATCTTTCATTTACAATGAACACATACACTAAAGTCCATAACTAACTCTTGGGGATGTTCCTTGGTCAAACCATCACCCAACCATTCAAAACTTTTGTGCCTTAGTGGGAATAAGGGGAAACCCATATCCATCCCACTAGAATCATCACCATTTCTAAAAATCACCTTCGAGTCTGACATTAGTCTAGTGTAACCTCAAATTCATTAAATTGGATTCTAGGGAACTAACCCTAGGTAGTCCATACTCCATGTTTATAAGTGATATGTTAGTATTAGACCAATGCATACACTTAAAAACATTGACTGAGTCGATAATAGAATCCTCCTAGTAGTCAATTCATAATAAAATGGTTGTTGTGAAAGATTCTATCTAAGGAATTCCTACATGGGAAACCAAGTATCCCGCAGGACTAACCATTCCTCGATAAGAACCATGCATTAGCATGAAACATAGAGAGAACCACTAAGACAAGCCCAACAACTTTCAAAACCTTATTGTATAATAATTATGATGCTCTCTCAGTGAATCAAGGATGTCATCAAGATAGGGGACATGCTCATCTCTAAACAAGAGAACACTAAAAGGATACCAAAATTTTCAAGAAGACCATCCATACCATTATTGGTCGACTTCCTTTGAAATAAACTTTTATTCTCCAGTTGATGCACTATCATTAACAGATCACGTGCCTTTACCACCCAAAGCACCATCTGATCATTCAAGCCTTACCACTAAAGTCCATACATGACTAACAAGGTTCTTCAAGGGTTGCATACCCATCTAACCACATTAATGTCATTACTTTGAAAAATAACTTGTATATACACTAGAACCTAAGTGAATCTCCCTGCCCTAGGAGTCTCCTAGTCATTTAAAGAAGAGACAGGCCATTTTTTCATATGTGTGCTAGAACAGATTCAATATAAACACACAGGTGACACTCCTTCAAGTCACACTCATAACATAAAGGAATTTAGCATGAAAACCAAAACCAACCTAACCATCGTGTCAAAACACAAAATTCTCATGGAATTCATCCCAATAATTGGGATGAGATTGATTGGTTTAACACCCAAGTCACTCTACTCCAAAGATGGCCCAAGTACATACTTAACCGCTCAAGGCTAAACAATTTCACTGAAATTATCCATTTTTTATATCATTTGGAAACTCGATGGGTACTGTGTGTATGAATTCATAGTACCCCAAGGATTCAGAAAAAAGGTGACCATCCTCAATACTTCCCATATGTTGTCTACCCTACGCATCCAAGTATCATGTAGTATGTATAAGATATTAAACCTAGAGTCATATTTACCCATATTACCATTAACCTGGATAATGAAATACCAAGTCATTTGTCACTATAGAAAAGAAGAGGGTCAAAAAACCTACTAAACATCTGACCATTACCTAGGCATGATTAACCTATTTAAACTGAGCATTACACAATGCTCATACCAATAACAAGGGTCAATGATACCCTGATCACCCATCAAAACAGGGGTTCTATTCAAATAAATAGGAGTCCTACTAGGGACAACTGCACCAGAATGACACCAAAGGATAAAAACTCATAGTATTTGAAAAGGAATATAATCTCTAGGGTGCTACCTATCTCGATCCATCTAATTAAAAAACATAAATCATCAACCCATAATGAGGTCACACCTAAAAAAGTCACTTGGCTTAAGAGCCTATCACTTAATCCACTGCTAAAAAGAAACATCCTACCAAAAAATCTCATATTTTTGTTCCAAGGAAACTCAAGGGAACATTTAAATTTCCCTTACATGAGGGTTTAAAATAATGACACCACTTCAGGTTTCATTTTTAAAGTAAGTATCTATTTATTCACATTCAATCATAATTATGAAATTTATCAAAAAAATCCAATAAAATTATTTAAGATAATGAGGCCTATTAGGGTCTTTTTAAACTAACCTAGGTCTATCAAAAATAAACCCAATAGAATTTTCTTAATTATCATGGTTATAAACACCCATAATGGGTCATCTCAAAAGAAACATGCCCCAACTGACCAACTTGGGCTAGTTTTACATTTTTGAAGCTAATCACATTCATAAGAAAATAACAACATCAAATCCCATAGCTAAAAAGCATAGTACAGGTCAAAAACATCCTATAACCAAATCTTAACACATATCTTACTCAGAAATCTAGAACTATAAAGACAATAGTCCCCAAAAACCACTAGAGACACTACTTTTTACCCTCTCAAAATTTGGATCTAGTCCATGTCTCCATTTCTAAGTCCACCTTCCCATTTCAATTCATTTAATATTCATTTAAATTTAATTTCCATCAATAAATTATTCAAAAAAAATCACCAATGGTTCACCAAGTTCCAATCCATGAAGGTCCATAACACCTCATGAACCAAGATTTTCTTCCCATATAATCAGTAAAATATCAAATTCATTTTAAAAAATATAATCAAAACGGTTCTTCACTTTCTAGTCCATAAGGGTCCATACTCCTTATGAACTAAAATATGAAGTTAGTTTCTTTATCCACTGGAAAGAATCTATCACAACAGTAGGTACATATATCACAACACCTATCACAGAAGTATGCAATAAGTAATGCGTCATTAATGGCATTGCATAATTCAGGGCATGTGAAGTCTAGTAGGTTCCTAAGATGATTCATGAGATTTAATACCCTCAATAATCATGTTGCAAAATAATATAACCAAAATCATATTAATAGTAACATCAAAATTCAAGTTCATCACAAAACTGTGGAATCGAATCAACTATAATAGTGAAAATCCAAAAAACAAAAAACTAATTCCATTCAATTTGGATTTTTCTTATATGCAGGTTAGCGATGCTTGGGCACAGCTCATTACCAAATCTGTATTCCATCATATCCCTTTCAATTGTCTCCTAATAGTAAAAACCCCAAAAAATAACCCTTCTTATACCACTATATAATGTATTATACCCGGATTCCATTGAAAGGTGCCCTGGGCTTGGTTTTCCACATGGCCTCAAGCACATCTCCCCAAATTCTAGAGGTTACCAACAAGAAATGAGGGCCTATAGTGAGTTTATGGGGATAATATTCCCTCTTTATAAAGTGTAACAGAGTAGAATCAATAATATACAAGTAGTTAAAGTATTATAATAACCATAAAATAAGTAAAAAATCGAAGACTAATATATAAGTAATTCCATAAAATGCTTTATATAAAAAATGATTATATATGTCTTGTGACTCTAATAAAGAACCCAAACCATGTATATAAGGTAGATATACAATACATGTAAAAAATTACATAAAGGCTAAAATCTACCCAACTCGCATCGTGAACCTCATCATTGTCCCATGATCCTACTAATAAATAGAAATAAAGAACCTGTAGAAGGACACATTCCCTTATCCATACCCATAAGAATATAGTCTTCTTGGGTACCCAAAGGTGGCCTAAATAGGGTGTGAGATATAATCTTTGTAGGAAACTACCCAAGGTTTGTTCCCTCCAGTCTGTGAATATAAATAAAAATAGTGTTCAGAAAAATATATAAGTAAAGGAAGTACTCAAAAGTAAACATTCTATAAGCCCAGGTTCCCAATTTATAACAAATTCATTTAATCAATTTCATTTAAGCAATAAGTCTCTGATTTAATAGACAAGCTCATTTCATTTATAAGAATTATCAATTAACCATTCATTATTATATAAATATTAAGTCTTGAACCTGATTCTTAACTTGGTGTCCCCCATATTAATATTCTCATTGATGCCTAAATAGTCCATCCATGAAGTTTAGGTCAAGATTGATTCAAAACTCGTGATTTGGATTATAATACGTGTCATAATAACCATTTAAGTTATTATAAAAATTAGAACATGATCCTGTACTTGGAATCTGTGAGTTGGAATCCAAGTTTCACTCTAGGTTTAATATAAACCAAAACCTTATGAGCTCAATAATGGAGAACCTCTCAAGAACATTGGTATCTCTATTGGTACGGTATAATGTCTCTCCCACATGAGTCTGTCCTTGGTAGTCCACTAAGGGAGCCCAAGTATCACGCATATCATAATGATCAAATTCCCCTTGATTCCATAAATGGAATTATAATAAGAATCCATGTATCACTTGGTATATAATTCAACCCTTAGATTCTGTCCTTAGTAGTCTACTACAGAGTCCAAGAATCTTTGAGGCAAAAGTAATGTTAAATCCAATTGAGTTCTTCCATGAAATTCATCATTTTAATCCATGTGTCACCCAATGTAGATCATTATTCAATATCATTCAATACCATTTAATAAAATACATGTAAATATGTTAAGGTAAACACTAAAAATATTTCAATTCAACTCACCACAAAAGGTGACTCAAGGATTGTTCAAGATTAGAAGGATTTCCTCTCAATTATCCACAAGGGAAAAATAAAAATAACTATAATCTCATGATTAACAACCGATTACATGTAATTTACACCATTTAACTCTTATGGGAAAATAAACTAAAAAATAAATTCATGCTTAAACAAGCAATGACATAACAAGGGCCATGGGTCAAGGTAAAAAACATCCCATATATTTAATCCATTTGATTTATAAAGGATAACACCCTTCAATTAATATAACAATTTGATTTAAAAATACAAATTTAATACTCAAAATCCCATGAAATGGGGTAAATAGGCACACCCTAAGGTATCCAAGTCAAAATTCACCAATGGTAGCCTATCAATATAAAAAACACACCCCAAGGGGTGGTTCCATTTAATTCAAGGTTCTCAACCTATAGGTAATAATTAAAAATACTATTTAATTTCACAATTCATTCCTAAAAATTCAAGAATTTAATTTCACTATAAATAGACCACCATAAATGGGTCGGGAGGCACAATGACAATATATAAACACTCGAATTTTAATGAAAGGCATGAGACCACCAACCTTAGGTCCATAGTTGATAGCTTGTCCATTATCAGCTCCTAATTTGACTTAGATAAATATAAAATCAAAGAAAGGATGAAGAACTAATAAATAAGTCATATGATCTGGCATTTAAATAGAACATTTGATATCTAGAATATTAAAAAATGTCTAAATAGAAATAAATATTTTTTTAGAATTGACCCAACAAGACAGACAACTCTTGAATCAGACACCGGACAGAGGAGGAGGATCAATTCTTATAATAATCACCAAAGGATCTCAAAGAAGGGGGTATGATTCTGTGATGGAGTTTAAAGATTTATATTTTATGTTTAAAATGATTTTAATGGTAAAATATTAATTTTACCAAAAATATTTATGTCGCACGGTTTAGGCGTACAGTTAGAAAAATCATGCACTAACTGTGCACGGTTATCTGTAGGAGAAAGGGAATCACGTAGTTTGACCATCCATACGCATATCATGAAATTATCTATTGTAAAAATGGTATACCTAGGTACACATCCATATACCCCAACTCACACAGTTTTCTCAAACCATACGCCAATCCATTTCACCTAGAAACTTGGGTTGGGGTCTCCGAACCAGTCTTGAACACCCGTAACACCTCTATGAACTCAAATGAAATTAATATTATGCCATATTTAAGCATTAAAACTTATAATTTATGGAAATTAAAGGATATCTAACAAATAGAATAATGGGGTTCTTACATGTTCCTTTCACATTTTCTGAAAAAGCGATACATGCGTTTTTTAGAAAAAAAATGAAGATTCATTTAAAAAAACATAAAAGTTAAGATATAATGATAATAAAAAAATTAATTATATTACATATCAAAGGTTTTTTATATACACCTCATAAAAAATGATAGGTTCATAACTTAAAATATGTCTCAAGGATGGAAAATTGAGAAAAAATCCCTTACCACCGTAGTAATATTTTTAATCATAATACCCAAAAAATAATAACATCAAATAAATGTTTAATTATCATTAAAATGAGGATAATAATTATATAAAATTTAAAAGGTTCAATATATACACCAAAAAAATTAAATGAGTGGTCAATTTAAATATGTTTCCTAGAAATAAAATAGAGACTAGAAATAACTTACCAAAAGTCTCGGATTCTTTTATAAATGTTGGAACCTCCTTTAAAAAAATATAAGTTTATTATAAATCTATTAAATAACCATAAAAAAAAATATATATATATATATATATATATCAAACCATATATGATTTAATTATGACATTTTATTACCTATTTGTTAAAAAAATCCATGTTAAAGCTACATTTCGGGCAATAACTGCTTTGTTTTTCATAAATATTTGGATTTGGTATTTTTGGAACTATTACATTGGTCATGGTTCCATAATATCCATACTTTTAACTATGATATATATATCATATATATTTAGTAAACATGTATTTATAGTGATCTATAAAAGTTAGAGATATAAAATGAAATACACCATTCATAGATATGGTCGACCATACATATGCATGAATGATGATTCCATTTTCATGAACGATTGAAGGAAATAAGGGTAGATATTATATTAACATTAAATAAAAAAAATTCATATATATCACATATTTGTATTGAAAACATCTTAATTACCATCCATATAAATTATAAATGAATCACATTTCTATTCATAATTGCTAGTTTATAACAATCACATTTAAATAATAATATTAATAATATATCGCAGTTTGCTAAAACAATTTGTTGTGTATAACACAAGATAAAGTTATTGTTTCATATAATGAAATAAAATATTATTTTTTCATGTAATGTAATCTAAACTCGATGTTTCATGTAACATAGGATAAACACGGTGTTCTGTGAAATGCAAGATAAACTCGGTGTTGCATGTAACATAATATATCAAAAAGATTAAATTTATTTGAAAAAAATATTTCTCCAAATATCAGGGTGTTATAGATCATACATGAAAGAAATATAATTTACATGATTTTAAATAATTTGACATTATTTTTCCAAAATAAAACATACTCCTAGAACCTAATGGTTTAGTGTCTTTTTTGATTAGTTACATAACCATCATATTACAAAAAAATGATTTAACATCCTCCAAAAAATCATCCACACTTGATTCCTTCAATAAAACATTCCTACATATAAGTTCTTGGGAGAAGTAAGAAATATAAAAATAGAGTGAGCTCAAACACTCAGAAAGGATAAAATAATATCAATGAGTATGAGTCTATGGTTAAATTTTATTCGAGCCCAAAGCGCTTTACATTCGGGAATGTGATCGCAAGTTCAATCCTCTATAAATCGGTAACACTTGAGTTCAAACTTGGGTTAACGTATTTAGTTTAAACTGGATTCTTTGGAATCAAGGGATATTGTATGACATTGCTTTGTCAATAGGGGTTCTAGTTAAAGTGGATATAGAAACTGAAGTTCAAAAATATGGAAATTATACTAGATTCTTAGTAGAAGTTGATTTATGTTCCACTTTGATAGATAAGGTTTACCTTTCTACTAATGAGGAAGAACTTTAAATTAAATTGAATTTGAGAACCTCCCCCAGTTCTACCCTGAATGTAAGGTCATTGGACATGAAACATAAAAATGTATAAGGTCTATCATTTGTGATTTTTGTTTGTTACAGGGACATGATAACAGTTCTTACTATAAAAGGAATAACGCTATCAAATATGGTTCCTCCGGTAATGATAAACCCTTTAATTCCCTGACTTAGGAGAAATATGTTGAGCCTGATAACTACATGGTCCTAGGAAATCATTCGATAGATGTTATGCCTTCCCCTGATCCGGGATTTCAAGATAATCTCAATGTGTAGGGTAGAATGCGCTCATGGGATGATATTATTGAGAAGGGACCATCAGATCTCCCATAGATGTCTGCTACGCTAAATCCATTGATATTTAGTACCATTATAGGTATTAATACTGAAGTGGAAACTGATGGATCTTCTTCCAAGGTGTGTGTCTCCTCTTATTGTCCTTTAGGTTCCTTTGTGAATTCTGGATTTTTGGATTCTGGTAAGGATGTTGTTGTCTCCTTTTTTTATTAACAAAGATGGTGTAAATTTTGAAAGCCATCCTAGTAAAGAACCTCTTATTGTCCAAGTAGTAAAGTAGTCTCTATTTCCATCCAAGTAAGTGGATATTATAGTTGAAGGAGATCCTTTGGATCCCAAATCAACTATTATATGCAATACACCTTATCTTTAGAAGGATACCAATCATGTGAAGGTTGATCTTGCTATCTATGGCCCTCTCATTAGTCATTTAGGACAACCTGGTGATGGTTCCATGGCATCTATGGGAGAAAATACCAAACTGGTCTCTACTCTAATGAAGCATTCCAGTGATCCACATGTGATAGAACAGATCACTCCAACGGATAAAAACCACCACCTTGCTATAGAAGACAATGAGTTAGATGGTTCTTGGTAGCAATCTAACTCTTTGAAGCATGGATGTCATGCTAGATGTCGAGGTAGAATATGTGGAAGGGTTGAACTAGTGTCAAGGTAATATGAGGTGCTATCTGAGGTCTTATACTCTGATGACACAGACATTGAAAGTCTTCTTCATCAAGAATGGGATTTAGAAGCTCTTCACTTCAAGGCATGTGGACGTGGTCACAGCCAGGGAATTGATTAGAGAGATTTATGGGATAAATAAAAAAGTATCACTGAGAAGATTAAGAAAAAACATGGGTCCTTATGATGGGGGCTTTAATAGACTATTTTAACTACCTCCCGCACCCCCCACCATTTAAAAAATGTTAATTAGGTTGAAACACTTTAATAATATGAATGAGATTTAGGATACCCATAGTGTAAATAAATTGAAAAAATATTATCTCTCAATATATATATTGATAATAAGACAGAAATGTAGTTATGAATGAATCATTTCAAATTAATTTCACTTCCCTGTTACTATTGATACATAAGATTTTAGGTAATGAATCAATGTATTATTTTAATATTGTGGTGCATTCAAAAATGGAATACTAATAAACAATAAAAAATAAATAATGTTTAAACGCTGATATATAGGTGAGTATTAACATTAATAAATTTATTTTGGAGGTTTATATGAAATTAAAGATCATTTAAGAAAAAAAATATTAAGTTTTATAAGATATTTATATATTAAAATAAAATGAAATCATCATAGAAGGGTATAAATATATGATTTTTTTTAGAAAAATGATATTTTAAAAGAGATTAATAATTTTTAATTTAATATAATTAATATCTTTTAAAAGGAATCTTAATAAGAACAGTGGTGGAAATAAAATATTAATCATTAAAAACATTTCTTTATGTTTTGGTGACATTATCATGCAAAGAAACCTCTAATACACATAAAGGTTTGGATTTCCATGAACCATGAGTATTCTCTTTTGGGGGTGTTAGGGGTATTGAGGTGGTCTTTTAAGGTTATTAAGAGAGGAGTTGTATATTTTTTAGAAGCAATTTATTTTAAAGGGATAGTTGGTCCATGAATAGTTTGGTCGTTGTATGGAATTTTATTTTATTATTTGAGGATTTGGATAGGATGTTTTTCTTATCACATTATTTTGGTAGAAGAATATGGTCATACTATGATTATTATTATTATGTAATGAATAGAATCATTTTTTTTGTTAATATTATGTATTTTAATTTTTGGCATTGTGAGGAGTGATACACAACAAAGGTCTTAACTTCTAGATTTCATGTTTTTTTGTTTTTCATGGTTATTTTATTTTGAGTCTATTTTTTTCCATGTGAGGTTTGTGTTGTTTAATAAAGGACCAACCATTAATTTTTTGTTCATTTATGTTGAGCTCCTTTTTACTATAGTATTTATGATTATGTTATAAAGGTGGTAGAGTTATATGTAGTTTTGAGGTTAGGTTCAAAGATTGCAACATGACTTTGGTGATTTTATAAATTTTGGAATGAATGTCCCATTTGTTTCGTGTCCCTCATTGATCATATAGAATCGATGAGGTTTGAATGTTATATATATGTGGACAGTTGTTATGGTCAAACTGTGAATTATTTATCGGGCTATCATGATTCTAAACATTCTAGTTTTTAATATATTTGATGTGTCGTATTTAATTTCCTTATATTTTATTATCATCTTTTATACCCTAGAAAATTTTTGGATCATATTGAGTGACATTTTTTAATCCTTTAATAGATATTTGATTCATATCTTGGTATAATGGAGATCCTTTGATCTAAGGTATTTTTCTCCCTTCCATTTCCCCTCTTTTTTTATGCTTCCATCAAATCCTACTTCTAAGAGGTTTTGATAGTGGGTTTTCCACAATTTAATTAAGTCCTTTTTTTGGAGATATTATTTAAATTCATAGGTTTTGTGTTGGTCCCTTTTAATTTTGGTTGGTTTTGATTACTTATTATTCTTCATTTTTGTTTCATGTTCTATAACGAATCAATTGATATAGGGATTCAGGAATTCTCTGGTATTATCTATGTTTAATTATGAAATATATTTGCATTTGATTTCATTGGGTTGACTATAGGAATAACTTAATGAATATAATGAGATGGATATTGTAATTGAGTGGGAAAAAGGGTTATTAACATGTGATTTCCAACACTTCACATGATTACTTATGTTTTGCTTCCCCTTAATTTATATTTTATAATATAAATAATTTTTTCTATTATGATGTGTTGGACCATCTTATATAATGGACTAATTACAAAAAGACAATAATGAATTAGTTTTAGGGAAATCTATAATTTTTTTGATATTGATAAATCATTGGTTTCAAATTTTATATGAAATATTATTTGAAAATCATATATGTGTTTTTGTTTTGTATGGTTAATATTGTAGTTTTATTATTTAAAAGTGTTACTTATCTTTTATTTCATTTTATTGAGATGTTGGTATATTTATATTGTGTTGGTGGTCTGGTTCATTTAATATGGAAGGGGAAAGATTTGATATTATGGATACGGTAGATGTAATACATTATTTTTTGGATTGTAATGGTATATTAGTGGAAGTGGATATGGGTAAATTTGGTGTGTTCTATGCCTTATTTTCTCGATAACATTTTATTTAGATAAAATTAAATGAAATAATTAATGGTTAATTTAATGTGAAATGGGGTGATGGGTTAATGATGTGATGAAAATAATGAATGGTGAACTAGTAGAATTATGTTTATTAAGTGTGTCTATACCATTGAATTGAGGTCTTTATATGAAATTTCAATCTATAGAATAAATCATGGAATAATGAATTTGTTGAGTCTAACAATAATTTTATCTAGAAATTGATAATGTGAAAATATAAGAAGTTTGTGATGATTTTGTTTCTATTTTGTGAGGTTTAATAGGGTCAGTATGTGTCTTAATGATAGTAGTTTTTGTTTTTGCAATGAATAGAATATGTGGTGGATGATGTGGTTTATAATGTTATTTCATTTAATTATAAACCATATATTTAGGACTATATGGAAACTAAATCTATTATATGTTGTTGTTACTTATTTCACACCACAACCAAAGTAGGATATCCTTACCAATGCTGATATGGTTTTAAGATATGGGTTTTTGGTGTTTTCTACAACATCTATATTATAGAGGGAATGGATGGATGACTTCTCACTATTCCCTAATCTTTCTTCCAAATGTATTCAAGGTTATAACGACTTCATGTCTGGAAGAAAAGTCTATAATTTCATATAATTCCAATTATGTGTTATGGAAATGATTATGTGATATATGTTGTGATGTATGGTGGAGGATGTACATAGAAACATGAATGGTTAATGTCCTTCACATTCATGGTACCTTACTATGATGAATATGTGATGTGTGATTATGTCATGGTGATATGGTATGTAGATGTGGTATACAATATTATGTTGTTATGTTTTCTATGATGATAATGATGAAGATGATGATGATTATGATGATGATGTGGTTTTGTTTGGGTATGCAGATATATATCCATTGAAATGATGATATAATTATAAATTATTTCATTATCACGTGAGAGTGACTAGATAAGTGGATACTCTATTTTTAGGAACCTCTTGGAATGTTCTTGATCATCATGCTATTATAATGGGATCTTTAATTTAGTGATTGAGCATTAGTGGGGATGGGTGATAGTTTTCCTAGAATATATGATGGGTTGGATAGACTATTTGTTCAATATGTCATCAATACGCTTCTTATAAATTTATATAATATGTTTTTTGAAGGATAATATTATGAATTATTTTACGATGACCCATATATATGTGTGTGTGTGTGTGTGTCATTATAGTTTTCCATGATGAATTTAATTATTTAGATGGGTTTTATTAAAACATACAGATCATGATTGGCATCAGTATCACTATGTTAAGAGATCTGTTGGTGTTTTTTTTGGAGATGTGTGTTTATGTATGACATTACCTAAATTTTGGGTTTGGTTTTATTTATATTATTTGGAGTTGATTGGAGGTATTTTTTCATACTCTTGATTTATGTGGGTAATTCCTTATATATGTGTGTTTTCATCCATATAGTGTCATTCCCTAACCCAAAACCCATTAGAGGTAGGATTTGGGAGCCACTCTCATATTCACTTATAAATTGGTAATGGTAAAAGTATGGGAGAGTAATGATATATTGGTATTAGAGATATTGATAAGAGATAAGACAGAGATAAGAGTTTGGAACTGGGGATAATTTCAGGGGTTTGGTAATACAATAATATTAGTTTAACATATCATGCCACAATACAAGGAAAACCGGCTATAAAATATACAAGTATCCCCCCCCCCAATGATATAGATTACAGAACCTAAGTTTACTTAACATCACAAGTGATATGATTTTGATTTTGGGTTAGAGTCTAAGGAGAGATATATTCTTCCTGATTTTTCTTACTTATGAGTTAATCTAAGTAAATGTCTAGTGAAAATAAAGTAAATCTAATTGAATAAATCATTAATCAATTACATTTTATTATTCATGATTGTCTCCATTTTCAATATTATATTTATGGGTGTTGGGTTTCATCAATGAGTGATTTGGATTGGAGAGTTGTAGCAAGGTACTCTGAGCAACTATAGGAGGGTTGACCAATAATGGAGTATTATTCTTAGAATAAAACACTAGGTGATTTCCATTATCATAATTTAGTGTAGTATTTGGGAACAATATATGATATAGAAACAGAGCATTATTTTTGGGTGGTTGAGATTTATTTTAGTTTTATCTGTATATAGATTGATCATTGGACCTATTATTTTTTAGTTAACTAGAGGTGTTTCTTATTAATGGTGGTTTGTATATCTAATAAATTGGGAGGAGTCTGTAGTTTCAAGGAACTTTTTTCAGGAATTGGTTCCATGAATAATTTATTTGTTTTATGATAAGTATGGATTGGTGGAATGTGTTTTTATATCTTAGGAAGAATATATTGTGCATGCTAGATCTCAAATGTTTTTTTTCTGGAGATTTTGGGTTGGGTCACCCAAATTACATGACTGACATATCTTGAGGTTGCAGTGAAGGCTGGGATTATTAACAAGATTATTTCAAATATTATATCATCTTGATAAGGTAGTACTAATAAAAAAATAAATACTATGGATATAAATCAAATCTCCCATAATTATAAGAAAAAGAAATTAACCAGTGGGGTGTTGGGGTCAGCCTACTTATAACTACTATAGTGCTATTCATTCTTGAGATTCTACCGAGGGTTACATTCTACAGTAATTTTCTTATGGAGTTCATATATAACATCTGTTTCAATACTTGACCATTTTGAGTGGTCAGTGTGGGTCATTTGGTTAGTTTCAAGTTCAGGCATAGCCATATTTTCCCCATAGTTCTTATTACTAGTATTAGCATGGTTGATGAGATAAATTGTAGTATATGGGATATTAAGATAGTATAAGAAACACATGATTTTCCTCATTTATATGTGAATATGTTTAAGTGTAGCTACAAAGGTGGATATTATCATGTTTTTTAAGGTAGAGCCGTATATTGTTTGTAGTTCTATACCATGGAGATTTTGGTTCAATGTGTTCTAGAGGTCATGTGAGGTACCACCATTTTATATTCTACATGGATTATGCATTATTTGATTTAGGATCTTCACACTCTTTGATTACACATTCCTAGTCTAAATATTGGATATCAAGGTGGATAGGCCTCTAGAAATATTGTTTTTATTTAAGATAGATAGATGATATTTTAAGTTATCAGAGGTGTGTTGGGTTTGTTAGATGATATTAGGGTAGAATTGGTCATTTAGAGTTTCCAATATCCTATAAATAGAACCATGAAATGTCATTATTGACATGGAATACTTGTATACTATGTGTATTATTATTTTTTTCTCAATGAATGTTATTTTCTTTAATGAATAAGGTTAGATTAAAATGTTCAATGGGGATTAGGAGTATCAGATAGACTACATGTGTTTGGAATTAACTTGTTCTTAACTAGTGGAGATGTTGTTACTCTCAATGGATGTTTAGGCGGTGGTTTTCCTAATGTTTGTTGAAGATTTTCCTATTTTTTACTAAAAAAGTTTTCAGAACCACACCCATGACACAATATTGAGTTTAAAATAAATCTATAACCTATGGTGTCCTTATTTTAAATGGATCCTTATCAGTTGAAACCTTACAATATACAGTCAATATTTTTAGAAAATAGATTCCCCAGGTCCGGCCTTTTTCAACACTTCACACAAGGAAACTCCCCTCCCCAAGAAGTGATCACTTCACAGAGATCCCCATCTAAGAAGGAGACATTTCTAATCGAGATTACAGAGCATACCAGAGGGTAATAACCCCAGAGGTGATGGTTTGACAAATAAATTTGTCATCACATGTAGGTTGTGCCTCATTTCACCCACCCTGTCAGAGACGGGGTGACCTGGAAAGACAAGCGGATCCTGGTGGAGGTATAAATTCACCCAATAAGGGACCCCCAGGAATTGAACCCTATACCTCCCAAAAAAAGTGTCGTTATGCTCCTCACCTTCACTATTGTTCCACTGTCCTAACATCTTATAAGATATAATAGTTACATATTCAAATAAATGATTAGTATCAAAAGTTTTTCCTCTAACTTGGGGCATCACTTTGTGGTGTTTTTTTATTTTTCACCATGAATTTTTATTGGAGTATGATGTTGTGTATATACTAATGAAGAATAAACTAAGTCATGGTATTGAAATTTTATCCCACTAATATAAAATGGGTTTATTTCTATGATCCAAAACCGTAGAAATAACCCCTTTGAATGTGGATATAGTTTATGGGCATGGTACATGTAGATTGTGAAACCTATTTATATTAGAATAATTTATTTCATAAAGACATTTTCCAAAACTATGTCTATATGATATATACTACCATGGGTTGTGACCATGGATGTAAGTCATTTAGGTCCATAGTCTCAGACCATAGCTATATCCATTGGAAAAATAAACACACTAACAAAGGTTTGATCCCATGATCTCCCCTATATTTTTATAATATTTTAATAGTAATCTATGATAAGTTTTATATTTATATATATATATAATTTTATATAATTATATAAAATTATAATTATTATACTTTTAGATAATTGAAATTTAAGTTGGGTGGGGGACTGATGGCCATGGTCCACCTGGACTATGGTCGTAATCTGAGTTATATTCATATTCCATGTTTAGAAATTCCATAATATAGTATATCACCATAATCCATGAGGACCATGGTCGTAGGTACCATATAAGTCAATGATTCATATAGACTATGTTGATATCCTGTACTATGGTCATGATCTATGTGAACTATGGATGTAATCCTTTCTCATGCTTCTCTTGTACATTTATGGTGAAACTACGAGTTTTCCTGCATCTACCTACCTACAAGGACCCACTTGGCCATGGATAAAGGTGGGATTATTTCCATAGTCCATGTTTCTCATGTATGTATGTATATAGGGGCATGACTATTGCAAATTTCTACCAAAAGACATGGAATAAGGATTCCCTGTGACTAATGTTATTTTCACCATGGCTATAGAAGCATGGCCATAGTGAAATTTTCTATTTGTATCCCCTCCCAAGGATCAATGATCTACTCAATTAGTTTGCAACAGCTAGTTGGTTAATGAAATATGATCACAATATTATATATCGCCAGATAATAGTGAATGAAGAAGATATGTTTAAGACTACCTTCAGGAATCAGTTTAGAGAATTTTATTTTATGTTTACATCATTCAGTGTCATGAATTCAGAAACTATTTTCAGAGGGATAATGAAAAACATTCTTTCTGAGTTCTTTCATTATTTTATTTTATTGCTCATCTAATATGTTCTCATATATTCACAGTTATAGGAGGATCATTCTAAGCACCAAAGAGCTATTTTGGAGGTTCTTTGACGATATAAACTCTCTAGGAAGTTTTCCAGGTGAATGTTTTGGATGAAAAAGATTCACTTCCATGGGCATGTCATGTCATTTTAGGGAGTTTCGTTGTATTCTTAGAAGATAAATATAGTTTTTTCTTGAATGTGTCATTTGAATATTTCATACATTCTAAAATTCCTTTATATTTTGTGTTATTTTAGGGTTTTCATGTATAATTTGTCTTCAATTCATAACCCTTCGAAAGAATTAACATAGAACGCATGTGTATTATTTTTTAAAAATCAAGGTAAGGTGTCATTTGAGTATCTAAAAGATAACCTAATTATTATTCATATCCATCACTTTCATGAGGAGGGAGTTATGTTTGAGTTTTTCTATTATTATCTTTATTTTTTATTTTTGTATATTTTGATGTAGTGGGAAAAATAGATCTATTTCAAGTCTCGATAGTTATATCCCCAATTGTAATTACTGTTCTTCCAATTATTTTGAGTTTGTGGTGGTTTTATTTACTCTTAAAATAAGGAAAAATTACCTCACTTGTGAGAACTTTTTTGTATTCATGGACGATAAGATCTTCATATATATTTTCTCCAAATAGAATTTTAATCTACATTATTAGTGGTGGATGAGATTATTATAGTGATACAAAATTAATATCTCATATATATCTAAAAATTGGAATGTTGTGGCTGATGTACTAAGTATGAATAATCCTGGTGGTGGTTTTGGTGAGTTTGTAGATGTATATAGAGTGATTGAGGTGTTGCTAAAAATTTTTATTGATGTTGATAAATATATTAATAATATTTCCTATATCAGATGAATGTGTAGTCATCCGTGGTGTAATAATTAGTGGAATTATAGCATGGATATTTTGAGGTGGAGGTTTTTTGTGATCATTTTTTTATGGGGAATCTCTTAAAAGTTAGTCTGAGGATGATTGACATGATGTTCTATTTTAGGTAACTAATTTTATCCATTTAAAATGAAATGGGTTGTTCTTCATTTGTTTCATCGATCACAATTAGTATAACTTCTTGGTATACTAAATATGTATAATCCTTTGAGTATTCAATTTTTTTGGCTCTTAATGAAGAGTTTGGTGGCTAAGATTATGTATTAGTGCTTAGTTTATTAGATGGTGAAAATAAAGAATCGTTTTTCTGGTAAATTATTTTGGCCTTTACATACAACCATGTTGAAGTGGGAGGATATATAGATAGATTTTTTAATTGGTTTTCCTTATTCTCAAGGGGATATGATTCTATATGAGTGGTGTTTGATTGGTTGATGAATTCATCCCATTTATTAACATTCAAGGAGTCAATCCGAGTTGATGTTTAAGTAAATTTGTATATATAAGAGGTTGTAAATCATCATGTATCTCTATGGATAATCATATAATCCTATGATCACTCCTTAATTTTACATGTTTGGAATGGAATTCAACGTGATTTTTCTTTTTATTTATAACTTAGAACCCCATATGGATGGTCAGACAAAGAAAACTATCCAGACATTGGAGGATAATTTTTACACATGTGCTCTAGATTTTGAGCGTTTGTTCTTGAAGAAGCTATACCCACTAAATTTTTCCATTTAATAATAAAATATCCATATATTATAATGGATCCATTCAATTATTTTTACAAGAAACCTCATAGATCTGTGTTATGCTAGATCACAGTTTGCAAGGAAAAAATTCATCATCTAAATTTGGCGCAGAACACAATTAAAAAGGTCAAGATGATTCATGAGTGGATGAAGATAGATCTGGAAAATCATAAATCACGTGCTATTCCATGTTGGATTCCTATAGATATTGAATTTGTCGATCATGTGCTGCTCAATGTTTCTCCTCACCATGTACAATAGTTTTTTGGTAGAAGTAATAAGTTATCTACTTGATTCATCAGAAGATTTTAGGTATTAAACCCTATTGGTGAGGTAGTTTATCTGTTAGGGATTCATCAAAAGATTGATTGTATCCAGTACTTCTTAAATGTTTCATATCTTCAGTGGTATACTCCTTATGGTTCCCATGTTATATATTAGGATGTGTTGGATGTTGAGGGTGATGCAACATTAGCGGCATGGTTGGTTAAGATCATGACGGATAAGAGAAGGTTTTTAATGGTCATATAATTCCCCTAGTTTGTGTGTTTTGGAGAGAAAATTTATTGGAGGAATGTATATTGAAACTTGAGTAAAAAATTCATGCTCAGTATGTAGAGTTTTTTTAACTATATTTTGTTTTTTTTGTGATGTTGAGATGTTTGGTTCTACGCTCTCATGGTTAAAGTGGTTCCATCCTTATATTTTGTTTTTGATTTAATAATTTTTATATTACACTTTAATATATATATTGTGGTGTATTTTCAGTTTTATTTGTTTCATTATTATCCCAAGTTTTGTTTATGATTCTTGAGGGAAGGAATTTTAGAGAGGTATCTAATGTTAGGGACTAAATTTCCACAAACCGTTACATTTATTCTTCAATTTTTTATTCTTGGGAGAGGTATTTTTTATGTAATTTAGTGAGAAAAGGTGGAGTTTTAGTTTAAATTCTAACTTGAAGGGTTTTTCCCATAACTAGTTTAGTTTTGGATTGAAGGGTTTTTTTGGGGATGAGGGTTTAGTCATGATTTAGTAATGTCACTCTCTTTTTTTATGAGAATATTATTATGAAATGACTGTTATTGTTTTTTTTTTGAAGGGCCTCAAGGATTTTTGTGTTAATATTATCAATCCTCCATTGAGTAATCATGGGGATTGATGCACTTCAAATATCATAGCTTAGAGATTTTTTTAATGCCATTTTCAAGGATATTTATTGATGAGTATTTTTAAAGCATGGGGGTTTTGATTAAGCATTAATGATAGACTATAAATTTCTAGTGTCATTCTTTTTAAGGTCCTTTCAAAAAAAATTATCATTATACTAGGAATTATGATGGGTGTCATTAGGTTTTTTGGTTGGGGTTGATGATTATGATATTATTATTATTATTTAAATATTTTTTTGTGATGGTATACATTTTTTCATAACCCTGATATATTTCATTAAATTTGGGTGATTTTAATATAGGATATATGGGGGGTCATGCCATGAATTTCATATAGGAAAACCCATTATGGTGTGACCAGACCCATTTAGTTGTGATGATTTTTTCTTATATTAAATATAAATTACACTATCATATTAATTTTATTTATATTTCTATAACTTCTATTTAACCCCATGTACTTATTATATCCTCTTTATCAACCATTTATGGTTATTTTATCCTTTTATTCTCATGGTTGAGATCATTTAATCTGGGGTGAGTTTATTTCTTTATTCTCCCTACTTTTTCTATTCATTGTTTTTATTATATTTCTAAGAGGCTATAGTGGTGTTGTTTCCCATATATTATGGTATATTGGGTTTTATTTTTGATGGTTTATTTATATGGTTAGTTGTTTTGGTGATCCTTTTGAGTTTTGTAGGGTTATATAACCAATTTTTCTCTATTATAGATTTGTGTTCTTTGATACGTTAGTGAAGGTTGGTGATTCAAGACTTATCATATATTATTTATATTTTATTTGGGAATTAAAATTATTTTATTATCATTGGGATTAAATTTATATTAACCTCGTGAATATATTTAAATAGCTAAATGAATTAAAGGGAAAAAGATTGATTCACATATGATTTCTATGACTTCATATTGTTACTTATGTTTTGTTTCCCCTTGGTTTATAATTAGTACTATGAGGCCTATACTTTATACTATAAAGGGTTAAACCACCTTTCATAATGGAATTACCATGTAAAGATAGTAATGAATCAGTTTCATAGAAATTTATAATTTCAATTTTTCTATGTATACATAGGATTATGAGTTTATATAAAATAAATATTGATAATTGGGGATGTATTATAGTTTTCCATTTTCTTTGGTGTGGTTTGTTGATGTATTGGTGTGCCGAATTCTATTTTTTAGGTATTAATATGGTTTCATGTTTTCATTGTGGTAGGTTTTTGGTTTCATTGATGTGGAAGGGGAGTGGTTGACGATGTGGAATTTATAAAGTCGATATAGTGGTTATTGTCTTGTGATGATATGGTAGTGGGAGTATTTATAGGAAAATTTGGTGTGGATTTTGTGGTATATTCCAAGTAACATGTGATTATTCTAAAAATAAACAAAAAAATGAATTTTTACTTTAACATGGAATGGATTGGTGGGATAATGATGTACCAAAAATAATAAATAGTGAATGGATCGAATGATGTTTGGTGTGTTGGATGTGAAGAGATAGGTGTATAGAAAACATAAATATTACAATACATTAACTGAATATTCAATACATATCAAAATTATATATCCTGAGGACTGTAAAGGATTAGTGTATTAGGATACTAGATGCATAATCTTAAAATATCTTCAACATCTCCAAAAAAATATCTTAAAATTTGTACCTTAAAATATATATCAAATTTATAAAATTCCATTAAAACATGGGGATGGAACACATTTTAATGGGTGAGCTCAGATGCTCATTAAGGGAAAATATGGGATATATCATCCATAAGTGAGAAAAATATTATAATACAGGTATGATAATATAATAAAACGTGTGTTCTCAACATAAAATATTCATAAAAAATAACTTATATAAAAAACTCTAAAATCAAGTCATATCCATGAGCATGATAAATAATGGTGTCAATGTAGTAATCATAATTCCAGAGTCATAAAAAGGCATGTGGAAACATAATAACACAAAATAATGATATTATAAATGTTGATATTCAAAATCATGCCCATTCATAATCTTCTGAGAATGGATAGGAGTATTCATACTCACACACAAAATTGTGAACATATTCCTTCACAGTCTTGTCTATACATAACCTTGTAAGTATAGGTAGAGGAAATCATACTCACACATCCAAATGTGAACATAGCAATTAAAAATTATTTCTATTATTATTATCATCATCTTTTGAGATATCTATATCAAATTAACCAATTTGTTAGAGGGCTATAATGTATCCAACCATCACATAATAATAATTCGTTCATATATATACCATAATATCATGGAAAAATTTATCATTTATCCAGAATGTCTCTTATGAAAAAAATGGGTTTCATTAATATTTTGTTATCATAATCAATAACCACATAAATGAAATTATTGGTGTTATAATTGGATCACCTCCCCAGTGAATCACAAGTAACATTACTAGATTTTGGAAAAAATGAAAACACATTTAAAATATTTCTGAAACATTTCATGAGCTAAATAGAATTTTCATTTTTAAATCCCTCATTTAAAATATAAAAATTTAGAGAATATCATGGGAAAAATTATTTCAATATAACCATAGAAACATTTAAAGGACACATCAAATAAAATATTATTCCTGCTGGGGGGAAATATGTTCATGTGGTATACATTAAAACAAATGTTTCATTCACACTATTATTAAAAAGTACCTCATTCTAAAAATGACAAGAATATTCAATTTAATATTTTTTATGGAAATTAAAAAATAGGTAATAATTGATTTAATAAATATTAAATGAATAGTAAAAACATTTATGAAAACAATTAAAATAAAATATGGATATGGAAAAAAAATATTCTTGGATGAATATAAAACAAATTATATTTTCCTTAAAAATATTTTATTAGAAATTTGAGTAATTATAGAGAGAATAATGAAAGGAAAAATTATGATTTATAGAAATAAATATAGGATAATATAATATATGTGTTTTAAGGTATAAGTATTATATAATTTCCCTCGATGGTAATTTAGCATAGACAACCCCAAAAAGAAATGAGATTGTAACATAAATCCCTTACCTTAAGTCCTGTTATTCTTTATATGAGTTCAAAAATCATGTATAATAAATATATATTTATTATGAATCTATTCAAGAACAAAATTAATATATAACTAACTAATTTTCAGTCTTTTATAATTTCCAATTATCCTTTTTTTACAATTTCATCAGTAAATTGAACATTTGGGTGAAAACCTGTTAGTTTTCCATGAGTGTTTCAGTTTGAAGGTTCTATTACTCTCTCATCATTTATGGTTTTATAATATCTAGAATATTGATAAATAAATAAGTATAATATTTATTCATTGTATATAATTTTATAAACACTCATATAGACAAGTGATGACAAATGAATTCCATTATCAGATGGATTTGGTAATTTGTACATACACACAAGTGATAATTTCAATTTTTGATGGATTAAATGAAATAAAGGTAAATTATAATACACCATTAAAAAAATATCATTATTTTGTTAATATCATATATATTAATTAAATATATCCATATTTTCATCCATTTAATGGGGAAATGAAAATGAATCACATCAATTCATGGAGGAGGTTTCCCACCTGTATGCATGAGTAATGTTATTGCATTCTAATGGATGGTAAGATAGGAAGGTAGATAAGGTATTATAATTATAAAAGAATTTTTTATCCATATATATACATATAAACAATAAATCCATCCTAATAACCAACCATTAAATATGATGATGAAAAATGATTCATATCACTATGTCGACTTGGTAGTCCACACTGACACATGAGTGATACTTTCATTTCCCATTTCTTGAAATGGAGATAGAAAATGGGTTTCCTAAAATCATAATAAAATATATGTATATTTATTAAACTATATTAATTATGTTATTATTGATAAGATATATTCCATGGAACTAGAATAATAAATAAACATTGAAAGGCTCAAGTAAGATAGTTACCACTTCTTTGAGAGACATCCTTGATTTTAAACCTTAAGCCTTCATAAGATGGTCTTAGGGTAAGGAAATGATATAATGAACTAATTGAATCGGTATTGGAAGATTTTTAGTCCGGTATTTTTTTATCTAAAAGGATCAAATTTTTTCAATAATTGAGGAGAAGAGTTTCCCTTTTATATGTGAGGGGAGATACACACATGGAATTACATGGAAGTTTAAATAATATATAGTCTCTTTTTTGTGAAAGTGGAACCAAATTGATATTAATTAGAATTAAAGACAATATTATGTTAAAATATATTCAAAAAATAATATTTATAAAATTTTAAGATGTATTTTTACTCTTATATCATAGTTTAAAACCCCAGTAAACCAACTTTTACCCTAACTGTGGTAAAAAAATTCCCAATTTTTAAAATTTATTATGAAATAAAAAATTTTAACCTATTAATTTATTTATAATTTGGTGATTCAAAATATGAAATTCATTTTACAATATTAATCTTCTATAAGTTGTGAAAATACATTTTAATATAGGTGTACAAAACGCAACAAAATAACTTTCGGCAAAATTCATTTTAAAGCATAAAACTGAGTTTACCTTCATTCATTTCCATTTCAAAAATATTATATTATTGTTAAAATATTTTATTCTATATTTTATATAAAAATTTAATTGTAATCCTTCATAAATAGTGAATAATTTAATTTATTAAGATAAAAATATATTGTGCGTATAAAATTAGTTTTTTTGAAAAAACGTCTTTTTTTAACTTCAAATTATTTTATTTTAATTTAAAAACAATTAAAAACATTAATCATTTTAATACCTATTAAAAAATAAATTTTTTATGATTTATTTAGTCCTATTCACACCCTCCAATCAAATGGTCAATTCATAACTTCCATCTTAAAAAGTAACATTTCAATTGTTTATCATAGTTCTAATAAACTTGATGTTTCAAGTAAAGGAAGATGTCAATGAAATCGAATTTGTTTAAAGATAAATATATAATAAAATTTCTTGGTGTAACATTATATCCCCTTATAATAATATCTCCATAGAAATTATACCATCTTGATAAAAAATATTGAGGATACTACTACAATATAACATCCTCAGGTTCCCGTGTTGCTTCTTTAAATTTGTGGTTTCACAAAAAAACATTGACTAGGTGGGTGGTCTTGTTCCATAACACCTTCTATATTTGATCCTAAATGTACACTAATTATTACCTATATGATATATCATGATCTGGTTGGATGATCTATGAGTTTAGTACATATAGAAGATCATGTATGTACTTTCTTAGGAGAGGTACATAGAACACATCGTGAACTCAAGAGATATCAATTGGAAACACCGAGTGATAAACACCTATTCTGATAAGATCAATAATTTTGAAGGGACTAATACATTTAATTAATAACTTTCTATTATATTGAAATATCAAAACCATTTTCCAAAGAGATATTTTTAGTAATACTTTATCTCCAACTTCAAGATCTAGATCTCATTGACTGTTTTCATCTTAATTTATATATTGATTATCAGTTTATCTATGTGTTGCTAAATGGATCAAAACCAATTTTTCACTTCCTCAGATAACTCAGGTAGTAATAGATTTATTTCTCAATCCTTATAAAATAATAATTGAGATATTAACCTCCATCCATAGAGGGATTCATAATAATCCATTTGAATTATTGAGTGAAACCTATTTTTTTAATAAAATTCAACCAAAGTTAGGTGTTGTTACCAAAAACCCTTTAAATCAATATAATATGTTCTCAATATATCCTCTAGGTAATTAATGGTCCTCTCAGACTAACCATCTATCCAAGAATTATATGATGCGGTAAAGGTTAACTACATATTCAAATCTTGTTGAAGGCTTCTCCAGAACATAAAGGTAAGCCTTAGATCATGATCAGATATAATAGAATGTGGTACTCAATGGAACCTTAAAAATTCCATAATATATATTCTAAAAACAATTCAATAGATAAATCCCCTATTATTTTAGGGAAATTTTCTAAATTTTGAAGTATATCATCTACAAATCAAATGGAATTATTCCCATTAGATTTTTTGGGGTGTCTAATATTGAATTCTATGTTTACGTTTTCTAATTTCCATTCTAGTATGGGTAATGGTTGTAACATCGACTTATAATTATATATCATAGAATTAATTTTTTTTATATTCTAGTCATGGATATATATATTCAAGAATATCCCTTTTTTATTATCCCAACAAAAATATCCTTCTATATCTCCATACATATTCATACATCAAGGATGTATACATATTAAAAAACTAAAAGATTAATCCAAAAAATCATTTTTAAATTATGGTATTTATAAGACACATATTTTATTCCTAAGCCTTATCATTCTATCACAATCTTGGTTGAACATAGGAATATTTCTCATTATCTTCTATAGTTCCACCTCTTTCTTTTGTACCTCTTTATTCCTCACATAAATAGATGGTTGAACATTCATTTGTGAAAGATATGATATATCCCATTTACTTACGATTTTGAGGTCCATATTTTGTAAAACTATAAATATTTTATCTCTTTCAATCCCAATCATGGACATAAAATCATGGTCCTTCAAATTTAGAGTATCTTCCAACTTGTTCAGCTTCTCAGGTTGGTAGTGTATTGGGTAATCATAATATTTAATCAATTCCAACCATATCATTTGGAAAATATTAAACTCTTAAAATAAAGATGTATTATTCAATATTTTATTATCCCCCTATATATATATTACACATTTCACGATAAATATAGTGACTTTATATTTTCAAAGACAAAATTAATACTTCCATCACCAAATCATTAGTCAAGTAGTTTTTCTTAATACTTTTCAATTGGTGTGAGGAATAACCTATCACTGTGTCATTATGCATGAGGAAACATCTCAGTACCTTATTCTATGCATTAATGTATATCACAAACCCTTATTCACTACAGGGTAGTGCGAGAATAGGTTCACTGAACTACTTCATTTTCAGCTCCATGAATTTTTCCTCACATTTATCTATATATTAGAACTTGTCTCCCTCCCATGTAAACACGGTTAAAGAATTAAATATTTGTGATAAATTATTAAAAATTTGTTAATATTAATTAAACAATCAAAGAAAACTGCATATCTTAGTCATAGTGGTTGGTCTGGGGAATTGGTTAATAATTTCCATATTTGAAGGGTCCACTGATATACACTCGTATGAGATTATATAACCATAAAATGAATACTTTTATATCCAAAATTCATACTTGGTAAGTTTAAAATATATTTTATCATTCATTAGGGTATTTAATATAATCATAAAATAATAGTCATGCAATTTTTTAACCTTTTAATATATAAGAATACCATCTATATATACTACTAAAAATTGTTCAAGGAAGTATTTAAATACACTATTCATTATATTGATGAAGATTTTAAGATTATTCGTGGGTCCAAATGGTGTTACTATAAATTCATAATGACAATATCTCATAAATATGTATTTCTTCAGTATATCCTCCTTCTTGAACCTCTAGTAATTATATATCGAATGAAATTGAACTTTTGAAAATTACTAACCTTCACAAATATGATCAAACATGTCATAAATATGGGGTAAATGTTACTTGTTATTGATAGTGATGATTTTATGTTCTTTATAATCAATTAAATGATTCATTAACCCATAATTATTCTTAAAAAAATTACAGGAAAACCCCATGGTAAATCAATCATGAATATGATTCCTTTTTCTAGATTCTCCTCAGTTTTATATTTGAATTCCTTCAAATTCATTAGGGACATTATATAAAGATTATTTTAAATATGTGTAGCTCTTAGTATAAGTTAAAATAAAAACTAAACCATATAATTCAAGGAAAAACTAGGAAATTCTTTAAGATACACATCAGCATATTCCCAAAAAATAAACATGTATCATCAATGTTGAGTTCCTCCTAAAACATTTGGGATAAATATCCCTCATTAATAGGTAGTAATAATGGTAAAAAAGTAATTTCTGTTAGAATTTATTGTTCAACCTCATATTGATATATGATCATATTTTGATTTAGAATGTCAAATGTAATTTCATTATTCAATAAATATATTTATAATCTATGTATAGAGAGTAAATCAATGGAAAATCACATCAAATTACACTAAATGATGAACAAAAATATCTTCATATAAAAAAAATTACAAAATTCAACATGAAATACCTTATTTTGTAGTTGAGGATAAGTGTGACTTAATCTACATGATTCAATTAAACAATTGATATAGCATATTCACTTCCTCACCCTAGGACTTATCCCTTGGATTTAGACATAGACATTGATAATTCTCAAATTACCCACATGTAAGACATTGAGCTATTATTGATTCTATAATATTAACTTCATTTCCCTCTATTAAACCCTTTATTTTTCATTGTAAATTATTTTCTTTATACCCTTATTTTCCAATCTGAAAAAATATTATTTTATCATTTGGTACATTTCATTGGGTTCTTATTCCCACATTATCAGCAAGAATGTAGGTGAATATTCTTCCCTCTATGGTCTTCATCTATTTAACTCCAATGATACCACATTTTTTTTTAATTGGGTGTTTCAAAAAACTCGCCCATATTGAAAGTTTTAGTCATATTTTGAGACAACTCATTAGGCATAATCACAATGTGACACATTCCAAATCCCATTTCATTTGGATTCTCTTAAAGATGGTCATTGCATTTTAAATCACATTTTTTCGTCACATGATTCCTCTTAGTTCTATTCAATGACTAAAAAAAAGAAAATGTGAGTATCAAACATCAATAATCATAGTAAGAAGTCATATGGTTATAAAAACAATTCTAATGATGTCTTAAATTATGAAACCTTCTTTCAAACAATAAAAATATAATTTTATCACATATCACTTTAGATTATCATCATTTTTCATAGGTTTTATCCCCTAAATCATTATAATGGTTCATATAGACAATATAAATTAACCAAATCATATCCCAAAGATTTTTATTCCAAGTGTGAAGTATTAGTCCCACTCATCATGCACCATTGATGATAATGTTAACTCCTAATCCACCCCTTATAATGTTGTTATCACTAGGTGCATCTATGCCATAGCTACATCCACTTCCTAGTATATATAAATGGATGCATTTCCATAGAGGACCAAACACTTTTATAAACCATAACATTGGATGTTTTTATATACATGGGGTTATCCTAACGTTTATCACTAAATATTTCTAATTTAAATATCAAAAAAACCAAACTATTCTCTGATATAAACTAAGGAGACCCGAGCATAAAAAACATGAATATTACATAATTTTAGATGAATTTTCAAAACACATCACAATAATACATTACTAAGGACTCTAAAGTTTTGGTGTCATTAGAGAATATATAAACAATGAACTTATTACATAAATTTTCTTCAACATATACCAAAAATATCTTCATATTAGTAGCCTTTTATAAATATCATACTAAGAACCTTCAACCAAAAACTTAGGACGAAAAACATATGAAAGGGTAAGCTCAGATTCTCAGTAAAGGTAATATTGGGAGATATAATTAATAAGATGGAATAATCTGATTATAAGGGAATTATAAGATAATAAATTTCATGTCATCAATATAAAATATTCATACTACAAAATTATTGAACAAAAACTCTAAAATCAAGTCATATCTAGAAGCATGATTAATAAGGGTGTTGTAACGCCCCGACCCCAGTTACCCAGAGTCGGTGCATTACTTCGTAACATTGGCATGATCACAAAAGATCAAGTCTCAAAAGACCGATTAGTTTAGTATCCTTGGAAACACTAGATACATTCATAAATGTTACATTACATCATAAAGAGAAAAACTAATAACAAAGCCTTCATAGTCCACACTCATATCCTCTTCTGACTATCCCTGCAGGTCATTCATAAAATACTTCTTCACATCCTGGAAAATATTAAAACATTGAAAGAGGTGAGATCAGATGCTCAGTAAGGATAACAATATAGCGGAAGCTTTCATCAATAAACATAAACATTTAAGGCAATGTATGACTAAAACAAAAGCCTTTTAAACTTGAACTTCAACACAATATGGCAAAAGTAAAATGAGATAATGCCATTTACTTCTTCACATGGATATTATACTGGTCTAATAATCACATGCAATATCAATAACCACTTTCATAATGATGGAATGAATAATTCCAGACTATCATAACCATGTAGCCAAGGCCTTGTGCCAAGACTACAAATAAGATTTTCTCAAAGGCCACGTGCCAAGACACTAGTTTGTCTCATGAGACCTTCCAATGCATTGAGGAGCTATAGCAGGCTCCACTCGTCACTTATTAAGTCCAATTCATTCCTCATATGAACAGGTTTAAAGATATCATAAACCATAACATAATCATATCACATAAAACATTCATAAAGGAAAAATAACATTTCCACATTTCAATCACAAGATATCAATACAACACATTGATATAATAAAAACACTTTCAAAACCATTTTCAATACCAAAATAAAATAAAATTAAAACTTTGTATTTATTTTTCATTTAAAAAAAAGTTATGGCTTATAGAGGAAGTTGAGACTCAAATAATGGTTACGGCGGCGGAGAAGTCGTTGTCGCTGCATACGTATGACAAGAAAAACATTCCTTTTTGTCGTTTAGTAAAACGATTCGTATAAAAAGATTCCTTTTGAATAAATGTAAAAGTCAAAGGGGTTTATACACCATATAAAATAAATTTGTGTATAAAACAAAATATGCCTCAATGAATGGATTGAGACAAAGTACCTTACAAAGATCATTTTTTTAAATAAAATAGATATATTATGTGTATTCACTATAAGTAAACATAATTAAATTACAAATAAAATATAGGATATAATAATATCATGACATAATTTGAAAGTAGGAGATTAACCCAAAGAATAGAAATTGGGTTAAGAAGTTCCCTTACCTTGCGTCCTGTCTTGACTCGACCGTTCTTTAACCTCCTGAATAATAAACTAGAGTTAATTTATAATTTCTTAAGAACATTTTTCAAGTTTTTTATTCCTTTTATATCACTTATTACCATGTTATGAACATTATGTATTTATTTAAGTTAATGACGGTCGTTTTGTAGATCTTTGGTACTTGAGTCAAAAATAAACTTCTTATAATTACAAGTTGTTCATGTGGTGAAATATCCATTATATCCAGAATTATATTCATGATATAGATATCATATATCTCATATATATACAGTATATACATGCATTTATAATATTGCATAACGTTTAGAGGTAAGAAATGAAATGCACTGTTCATGGAGACGGTAAGTCGTACGTACGCATGAACGCTACTTTCATTTCTATTTTGTATTTAATGAAATCATAATGATATAAAGGTATATTATAATTCCAGTATAATATCATATATAATATCATTTAATCCATACTTTATACATCCCACATATGGCATTAACGATTCAAATCACTTTGAGGGGGCGGCAGTCCGCACTTCCTAAAATGAAAATATCGCGTTTACCCATAATGGAAAAAAGAAAGGTATGCCATAAATGAAAAATACAGAACCTTAAGTAAAACATAAACATATTATATATCATATATAAATATATTGACATCTTAATGTCCACCTTTGAAGGTGTTATATGAGTGTTGAACAATCATCGTTTCGTGAGGCAGAAATTCGTCATCCACAGAAACAGTATGTTCTTTAACCATTAGATGTAGGTGTGTGTAATTTTAGCTCAAATAATTATCATAAAAACATCCTAGTATATTGAGGATAGTGTTTTTTTTACAAAATAAATTAATAAAAAGAGTTTATGGGGTTGGATAAGCAAAATAAAACAAAATAACATAAGAGAAGACATTACCGTAAAATCGGGTTACTCTTTTGATTTGAGCCAAAGGATTCCTTGGGAATAATGCTTCCCAAATTGAGGCTTCTAGGAGTAAGTGAGGGAAGTTGGGAGAGTATTTGGGCAGATTTTGTCCGAGCCAAAAGGCTTTTAAAGTGTGAGTAAGGTGGTAGTGGTGGGGGGCCTTTTATAAGTGGAGAGGAGGGGCACTCTTGGAATGTCATGAAATGTTACTTTATTAAGAAATGATTTTCGGATTCTAAAGGTCCCACAATAATATATTTCGAGGATAATGTGATAAGGATTCTAAATCTCCTCATAAAATAGGTTTTTGACAAGTGTAAGCCTTAGATTTTACATTATCCTTTCATTTTATTTAAATCGTTAATTAATGAGGTAATCACAGCATCATCATGGTGTCATAAATAATTTAATTTATTTAATGTTTAAAAATTATAAAAAAATTATCATTATGTATGAAATCTTTTTAGATTTCTAATGAATATTTATAGTCAAAAATATGACTTGTATAACCCCATTTAAAAATTGTTTTAGTAAAACAACTTATGTTTGTGACATTTTTATTTTAACTTTAAATAAAAGTTATTTATGTCATTTTCCTACCAAAGTGGCTCCATGGGGTCCCCAAGTTGACCCATGTATTTTCTTGGTCGGACATGACTCATCCAATAGGTTTAGGACAAGTTTCAAGGTCATTTCATATTTTTATAATATCATTTTTACCTTAAATTTCACTAATTACCTTTAATCGTGATTAATTAAACTTAAAAGTTACTATTCATCAAAAATTATTTTAATCCCACTGAACCACATTTTAATTCCTAATGAAAACCATATGTGTCGTATTTTTTAAAATCAAATCACAGAAGTGGTAATGTTTCATTTAAACAAAAAATCAGTTTTCTAACTACCACTTAGTGGTTTCACTATTCATCAAAAATTGAAGTTTTTCCGAACAATGCCAAAATTTCACCCTAAGCTATAATTGATATTCCAAATTCAAAAATGATGTATATTTTATAAAATTCCAAACATATAAGTTTCATTAATTAATTTTATCATTAATTCCCACTTTCACAACAAATAGCGTGTTTTTAAGAAACAATATATATCAAAAGATTGACAATTGTTTATGTCCAATTTTAATGTTAAATTAATTCTAATGACCAGCATTGGATAAAATGGTAAAAATATATTCTAATTATACTTTAAAACCACTCAATAGTATAATTTATCACTATAAATTATTTTTATTAAAAAAATTGTTTTAAGTAATTTTCACTATTCCTAAAAAATTGGAAGTTCTCAGAAAATTACAAAAAATTCAACTTAGGATAATTTCGTATTCCGAATACAAAAATGAAGTCCATTTTGAAATGTAAAATATATATAATTTCAAAAGGTGTTTATTACTATTCATAACTTCTACTTTTATTGGTCGCGATGTGTTAGAACTCGAGGTTGCGTACAACACACACTCCTCTATTATTCAAAGAGGAGCGTACCATGGAAGCTTGGGGTGTTACAGGTGTCAAATAATTCATCATAATTTAAGAGTCGTAACATAGTAACACGTAATCATAATCATTGTATATCATAATCTTGTGAACATATCTATACAAAATAATTTCAACTCATAATCTTATGATCATAGCTGTTAGTGATCATACTCAAACATTAAAATGTGAACATTGAAACAAAAAAACATGTCCACACATAATCTTGTGAGCATAGCTAGAAGAAATCATGATCACACATCAAAATGTGAACATATATATTAACAATCATATCCAGTATTATCATCATCGTATCATGATATGTCTATATCACATTACCCAATTCATAGGAGAGCTATAACATAACAAACTGTCACATAATCCTAATTCATTAATATTTATGACATAAGATCATGAAAAATTTATCATATATCCATATATTAACCCATGGAAATAGAAATATGTTTCATCATGATTTAATCAAACTAATAAGTAACCATAAATAGTAAAATAAGTAAGGTATAACTGGATCACTTCTCTATTGAAGCATAAGTAACATCAATGGATGTTGTCATATATGAAAATTGATTTAAGAAATCACTGGAAAATTTCTTGAGGAATATAACCTTTTCATTTTAAAAAAATATTCAAAATATAAAAAAAATTATATAAAATTAGGAAAAAAATATTTTATAAAAATAACCATGGAAACATGTAAATGATGATTCAAAGAAAATAGTAGTCATGATAGTGGTAAAATCCATTCATGTGGCATGCGTTAAAACAAATATTCTATTCACACAATTGTTTAAAAGTGACTCATTTGGAAAATGTAGATAACATTCATTTTAAAAAAACTTATTGAAATTAAAAAATGGATAAAAATACATTTAATAAATTATTATATAATAGTAAAAATATTCTAAAAAAATTATAGATAATTTAGACATGGAAGAAAATATTCACGTCTAATTAGAAAACAAAGCCCATTTTATAGGAATATATTCTTTTGGACCTTTGAGTACATAGAGAGTGTAAAATTATAGTAAATATTTTTATTTCAAAAACTAACAAGGGGATAAGAAAATATACTTGGTCTAAAGGATAAGTATAATATAATTTTTCTCAATGATAATTTAGCATAGACAATCTTGAAAAGAAATGAGGTGGTAACGTAAATCTCTTACCTCAAGTCCTATCATTATTTGTATGTATTAAAACATCATATAACATAACTATATATTTATTATAATTATATTCCAAATCTATATTCATATATAACATAGAAAGTATCATTTCTTTATAATTTCAAATTATCCTTTTTTTTTAAATTTCACCATTAAAATTAACATTCCTATTGGTTCATTTTCCATTCATGTTTGGGTTTGATAGTTATGTTACATTAACCTTACTCATGGTTTTATAACCCTCATAATATTAGTCATGAAATATGTTTCATATTTATTCATTATATACACTTTTATAACCATATAGAGTATTGATAAAAAAAGAATTATATTACATTATGTAAATAGTACTTCATACTTTTTCATGAGTGTTCTTATAAATTTTCAAAGGATATAATGAATAATGTTAAATTATAAATCACCTTTCTAAAATAATTATTATATAATTAATAGAATATATATTCATTTAATCTATCTTTATTTCCATCCATTTAAAGAGGAAATGAAAAATGAATCACTTCTTTGAGGTGGTAGTCTACTCATATGCTTGAGGGATGTCATCATTTTCCAATGGATTGGAAGGTAAGAAGGTAGATAAGATATTATAATCCCATATGAATAATTGTTTCCAAGATATCTTATATAAACAATAAATCCATCGTAGTAATCGACTCTTAATGATGATGAAAAACGAATCATATCGCTACATAGAGGAAGTAATCCACACACGTACATGATCAATATTTTCATTTCTCATTCGATGGAAACGACATAAAAAATGGTTTTCCAATAATCAAAATAAAACCTTAGTATATATAGGATACTATAGTAATTATGAAAGTTTTAAAAAAAAATATTTAGAGTAAGTAGAAGAAGTAATAAATTTTTAAAGAGTTAGGTAATATGATTAACAATTCTTTGAGAGACTACCTTTTTATTGCTACTTATGAAATTTTAGTATGATATTAGGGTAATAAAATGATCTCACAAATAAAGGGAAGGAAGAAATGAAGGTTTACTAGCTGGGTTTGGCTAATCTATGAGGCTCAAATTGTGTGAATAAGAGATAAGGAGAGGATCCATTTTATTTGTCAAGGGAGGGACTAACATAGAATTACTTATTTAATGTCCTGGAGAAACTGTATAATTTTTTTAAAATTATATGGAATTATTACAAGACCACTAAATCTGACGGCGCGCGATTCCGAGACCTGGAGTATCCAGAATGATCTGTCGAAGTTTCTTTACACTTTCATTAGCGTGTGTAAGAAGTTTTCTTGAAAATGTATAATAAATCTTAAACGGTTACTCAGATCAGAAATATAAGGGCACCATTGCACTCAGGATGATGGTTTGACACTAGGTGCGACTTAAGTTTTGTTGACGCAGGCCTCCTATGGGAAAACCCAAAAATGGAATAACTGTAAATAAAATTATTAAAATAATTATTTTTTTTTCAAATTTTTATAACTCACAAACATTAGATCGAATTAAAAATCTGAGACCATTGCTAAACTTGTGATGGCATGATTTATTTAAGAAGATACTAACTTTGGCCGTCGTGGGCCACCAGGGAAAGTTATTTTTTGGTCGTAAATAAAATAATTAAGTGACAATTATTTTATTGTAAAATCCATAACTTTTAAATGGTAACTTGGATTAGAAATACGATAGTACCATTGTGTTCGTTGGGGCATGTTTCACTTAGGCAGAGCCTAACCTCGACCGGCACGGGTTGAGGGTGACTGTTAATAATTTTCCGAACTTTTTTTGGGTACGTTCAGTGAACGCGTAAGCGGCGTTTTGTAACTTTTGAACCGGTGCTTGGAATTGAAATCTGAGGATACCGTTGAACTCGTAGTGTCAATATTCGCTTAAGGAGACCATCACTTCGACCGCAGTAGGTCCGGAAAAAACGTTAGTTTTTGGAAATTTTAATAGAATAAATAAAAATAACTTTATTATTTTATTTATATTTTATTCCTCCAATGGATGAGTGGTAAGGTGGGACCGGAGATGTGTCAAGCCAATAAATGGCATGACCTTTAAATTCTATGTAACCACACTGTTGGGGAATTAGAAAGTTTCCTAATTAATGGGCCTCCATTAATTCCACGAACATTGCACGCCCTTCCCCTCTCCAATTTATATGGAGCTTGGGGGGAGGGATTGGCACAGCTTTACCAAGCAACTAAGCTCCGGTAAAGTGCAGAGACGCCCAATACATGGACGAAGGAGCTGGTTCCAGTGAGTAGTGACGAGCGACCACGAACCACGAACCGAAGAATGATGATCGAGCGGCGTCGTTGGAGGCTTGTTGCGAGGATGATGAATGCCAACACATCCTAAAATGAAGACACTCTCCAACGAAAATGAGGAAGGGGGTTATTTTTGTTTGTGGGTTTTTGATTTTCCTCTTCCCCATTCTTAAATTTATATGAAGAATGTGGGTTGACCCACTAATAGGTTGACCTGCGATTCTTTCATCTTTACGGGAGGATGTTGCGGGGTATCTTGTAGGGATGTGATTTCAATTGATTATCATTAATTTTTCCTTCACATTGAATCTTCTCCCATGAGCTACTTGTTATGCTCTAACACGGAGAGTGTGGGCCAAATAAACATAGCCCGACCTCTCCGCAATCCTCGTGATTTTTTTTGTGTTCCTCATGATAGAAGAGGACGGCGACCGGTGCCGGCGATTGGCACCAGTGGGATTAAGGAGTGGCGGCTAGTAACATGATCGTCCTTAATGACAGAGGCGGCATGACTGTTCCATTGGGGAAGGGTCGTGGCCCGTCGGCCGTGGCGGAGCAAGAGCGGGGGTCGAACGGAGGTCGGCCACACGATGGGGTGGCGGCGGTGCGGGTCTGTGCCACCCAGCGAGAAAGCGCCACGGCATGAGGCCGCGGAGGATGGTTGAAGGCAGTATATGTTAGGCCGGACGCGAAGGGTTGTTGCACGATGCTCCGCTGGGAGGAGAAGAGGTCGGCCATTCCGGTTGGTCGAGCCGGACAGAGCAGGACCCGAGCAGGTCCCCCATGCTGGCTAGTGACCGAATGGATAAATCCATTTGCTGATTGAGCAAGGGTCGTGTGACTCCCCCCCCCCCCCACATGTAGCTAGGCCGGGCTGCCCAATACGGCCTGGGCCAGACCCAGCGGGCTGGGTTGGGCCTAGTTGGTCCGATCGGATCGGACCGAACCCGAAGCAGTTTCGACCCTAAATGTTCTTTTGGCCATAACTTTGGCACCAGGAGTCTGTTTGACAGAACGTCTATGGCGCTGGAAACCTTGGAGTGATATAGTTCTTTTGGTATACCCCACTTGAGATTTGGATAAATTTGGTGTATGGTCGGGTTGGATTGATCACAAATCCAACCGGGTCCTTGGAAATAAAAGGCTAATAACTTAAATATTGGGAGTACGATTGATGCATCGTCTCATGCGTTGAGACCTCTATTACATGTTGGTTTTTTGGGATACTTATTCGTGGGACTTATTGGAAATTAGATTATCAACCAGTGGCTTGAGGATCGGACCCTCCCGAAGACAATAAAACTTAGTGCGGGAACCCAGTAGCTGGCTGTAACATGAGAAAGGGATCCATTATGGGTCTGTAATTGAGGATTCCACATGAATCCTCTCTAGTAATCCATATGGGTCTGATGATGTACTAGGATCATGTGTGGGCCTGATGATGTACTAGGATCTTGTGTGGGTCTGATGATGATTTAGGATCCTGCGTGGGTCTTCCTGTTAACAGAGAAAGATGATTCAGTAGTTATATCTAATCAAATTTACTACCAAACCTAAGTTATACCTGGTGTGAGCTAAGTCCTTACCTTATGGTGATACCTGTGTGGTATTCTACTGTGTGGTGTACCTGTGTGGTACTTACCCTCATGGTGATACCTTTGTGGTAGTCTTCTATGTGGCATACCTGTATAGTATTTTCCTTCATGGTGAAACCTTTTCGGTAGTATTATGTGGGGTGTTACCTTTTTGGTACTTACCTTTGTGGTGTTACCTTCGTAGTATTCCTTCCTTTTTAGAACAGTTGATCCTTGGGCTATGGATTTGGTCCTTGTGTTTCCTCATGAATGAGATGGGTATACTTGATAACTTAGGTATAAGTATGTGCATATACCTAAGAAGGGATAACATTTGTTTTCATGCTTTTTGTTTTATCCTTTATGGATTTTGAGAGACCATTGGGGGGTCTCGGGGTCCATACTAAGTATCGTTATACTTACCCCTACATGGGTTACGCCCACACCTTGTTGTGTTTTGTAACACCCCGAGATTTTATGAAAAATATTCTTTTTAATTTCATTAATGTCTTGTGTTTTATGGTACACCAAAAGGTGCTTTCACAACACGCATCCCTGACTTTCCTTGCATTACACGCAATCGCGACCTTCCTCGATAGCGTGTGTAATACGCAATACCAAGTTTCACTAAACGATATATTATTATAATATTATTATGAACTGGCCGTTATGAATAGTAATACCCACTTTTTGAAATTTTATAAATTTTATCTTTCAAAATGGACTTCATTTTTGGATTAGGAATATCGAACTTATCTTAGGGTGAAATTTTGGTACTTTTCGGATAACTTTCATATTCTGATGAATAGTGAAAATTACTAAATTTTAATTAAAAACAACTTTTTAAGTTGAAATAATTAATAGTGATAAATTATTAATTTGAGTGGTTTTAAAGAATATTTAGAATATATTTTTACAATTTAATACAATTTTGGTCATTGGATGTAATTTCACATTTAAACCAGAAATAAACAAGTGTCAATCTTTTGATAGTTATTATCTCTTAAGAACACACTATTTGTTTTGACGACGGGAATTAGTTTTTAAATTAATTAATGCAACTGATATGTTTTGAATTTGGTAAAATAGATATCATTTTTGAATTCATAATATCAAATATAGCTTAGGCCTAATTTTTGGTATTTTTCTAGAAACTTTCATTTTTTTGATGAATAGTGAAACCACTAAGTGGTAGTTAAAAAAATTGAATTTTTCATAAAACTTAATTTTACCGCTTCTGTGAGTGGAATTTCGAAAATCCAAGAGACACGGTTAATATCAAGGAATAAAATGTGGTTAAATGAGATGAAAATAATTTTTGGTGAATAGTAAATTTTACATTTTTTTACCACGGTTAAAAGTAAATAGGGTAATTAAGGGTAAAAGTGTTATTATTATTACCCTAACACATGTCCTAATTCTATTTGATAAGTGTAATTCGACCAAAAACAACCTTAGGAATAAAATATGACCATTTAGGCCCACTTGGATTAGATTAGGACATTTATTATTAATTTATTTAAAGAAGGGTTAAAATAGTTAAAATCAAAGTTTAATAACTAAATCATTTTTAATATAGGGTTATACATAAAATAAATTCGACTATAATAATTCATTAGAAATATAAAACGATTTAATACATAATTATATTTTATTTTTAATTTTTAGACTTAAAATAATTTAATTTATTAATGACACAATGATGATGCAGTAATTACCTTATTAATGAAATATTGACATAATTGATGTTATAAATACCCAAATAAATGTAATTTGAGACTTTTTATGAATTACAATAATTTTCTATGTTAATATGACATGTTAGTATTTATTTAATTAACTTGTTTAGAACTAATCATTCTGTTATGATTTTCACAAAAATCAATTACCAAATAGTGTCAAAATTGACATAAAATAGTTTTTAAAACAAATATTATATTAAAAATTGTTATTATATTCCTAAAAATCTATGTTTCGGCCAATATACTTATATCATGATATGTGTATCATTAATGGACCACTTGGGTGTCTCTTGGATGTATATGGTAAGTTTATTAACTATATAATATAAAAATACAAAGTGACATGGTAAATGTCAATCTAATAAACTAAGAGTTAAAACTAAAGGTTAAGGTTAATATAATGACCTAAACTTGTCTAAATTCTATTGGATGAGAGTATTGCGACCTATCCCCACCTTAGCTTAGAAATAAATCAATTTGGAGCTATTAAAAACCGAATATGACTTTATAATAAAATAATATTTTTAGTTATTCCAAAGGTGCCCCTCTCCTCCCTTATAAAAGGGCACTTCCTCACTCTCTTCCTCACACCACTTTGAGCCTTAAAGATCGGCCAAATAATGCCAAATTCTCTTCTCAACTTCCCTAGAAACATCCTAGAGGTCCTGGTCTTTTTCAAAGACCAATTTTAGTGCCCTAAGAGGAGGTCTCAAATAGGCGCTTTAAAGAAGAGGTAATGTCTGTTACCGATTCTTTCACCTATATTTCTTCTTCCACTACTTCTTCTTAGGTTGTTTCATTATGAAGTAATAACATCAGTATCACTCATATACTGATATGTTATTATAAGTATGAAACATCCCTATTTCACCATCTATCCATCCTACGGAAAACGAAATCACCGCTCGTGCATACGTACGGAATACCGTCTCCACGCCGTGGTGTAATCTATTTTCCACCACCACCTTACTTGGATGGGTATAATGGTGTAAATAATAACAATATATGATTATTGTAAAGTGATATTGATTATTTAATATTATACATACACTTTAATACAATTCCACGATCTTGGGAATGATATCATTGCTCGTACGTACGTACGGACTACCGTCTCCACGACACGATGAGATTCACTCTCCATGTTAACCATTCAAGAATGATTATAAAGTATATATAATAAGTAATCATGAAATATATGACATAATAATGCTACTGGATTTATGTATATATATATATTTATGTAATCTACTTAATTTCATTCAATTCAATAAGGAAACGAAAACAGCGTTCATGCGTACGTACGGCTTACCGACTCCATGAACGGTGTATTTCTTTCCATTTATCGATATATTATATATATGTATATTCTGAATATATATTATATATAAATCATTTTTTATATTCTGTAATTAATTAATCATGATCTAAGTAATCATATGAATAATTACAAGTCAAAACACGGACGACAAATGAAACGATTTTACCCAAAACGCTCTTTAACATGGAATTTACAAAAGAATGGGTAATATAAAGTCATAAGTGAACCATATATGATATCATAACAATGAATATGATTCTATAATAATTCAATGACATTATTTAAATCATTATACAGGAGTTTCGGATACGTACGAAGCATATCAGACCTAAGGTAAGGGATAATTTTGCAAATCTCATTTTTATCCGAGATTGCTTATTCATAAGTATTTACTAGGGTTATTGCTATCATCCATGTCCATGTTTTATAAAAGTTTATTCATGTATGTTTAAAGTCCTTATTACCCATTTTTACTTTTACCCCATGGTATGGAAGGAATATTTCTTTTATTTACCCTACAAGGTACTTTTTGACTTTTCCGAAAAAAGTACGAGAAGAATGTTTTTTTAACGTATACGGCATGAAAGGATTTTTACAGTTTTATAAAGCCTTATTTTCATGAATCTTCCTAAAAAATATTTCATGAATATTTTCAACAAAATCCTTTTCTTTTAAAATTGCATGACATTTTTTTAAAAGAAAATGATTTTGAAGAAAAAAGGATATTTTTTTCAAGAATTCATTTCAAGTGTGTTATCAAAACCATTTTCATCTAAGATGACATTATTTCACATGTGTATGTTTCAAGTATCATGTCTCTATGACTTACAAGTTTTCACTTTTCTTATTATTAAATGATATCCATTTCTTTTATATGAATTATGTGATGATGGGATGATGTTTATGAAACCCATTTTATTTGTTGGGTTATTATGAATGATGTATGTTTATTTTGTGGCACAAGTAAGAATGATTTCATTATGAGATGGGTGGGACCTATATCTCCCTCCAATGCATTGGGTAAAGATTTATATCTCATGAGATAGACATGGTTGGAATGGTAAGTTAATCCGGTTCAGTAATACAGCACTGGAATAAGGAGTGAACTCAATTCAGAAAGGGACTTTGTCCACTAAGATGGTCTTGGCAGCAATGCCTTGGCTACTATGGAAATCATTACATAAGCTTAATGGATGCAATAATTACATGTTTTATTCCCATTATATGTTATCATGATTTATGTTCCATTATGATCTATGCCTTATGTACTACCATGTTTTAAGTTGTTTCTCAAGATTTTAATGTTTAAACATTATGTTCATGTTTTTAAGTTCAAATGTATATGGTATGTTTTATTTTATCCATTCTTACCCTTACTGAGCATTTGAGTTCACCCTTTTTATGTTTTATTTTACCCCAGGATTAAAAGAAAGGTTCTAGGTAAAGAAACTAAAAGTGGAAGATCTTTATGGGAGATGTTAAAGATCTTTCACCACGATTAGAAGATTACGTTCCAAGTTTCCAAAGACACTAAACTATTACGGTTCTTGTGTGTTTGTTTTTGTTATGTATTAAGTATTCTGCAAAAGTAATGTAATGTCCATGTACATCAAGATTCAATTCTCTACAATTGGTATCAGAGGAAAGGTTTAGTCAACCTTTGGAAACTAGGATGCGAAAACGTTAGTGAGATCCCTAGAGATATTTCTAAGGTATGTCTAGGGATGTACCTAAGGATAAGTATACGTATAGGATATAGTTATAGAACTACGGTAACGATCTTAGAATTTAACCTAAGATGTTAGATATTGAGGGTGTTCCCCCTTTACTATGTTTTTTTCCCTAGCATGATTTTTGCCTCTCACACTATTCTTTTTGGGTTTTAGAAAATGGATGGAAACAGGAATATTCATGATAATGGAGGATATGACGGACAATGGAATGATATTCTTCATGAGAAACCAAATGAAACGGGATTTGGAAGTCCAAGCATCGTTATTATGCCTAATCAGCAATCTCGTAATATGATCAATAATCTCAACTTTGATAAGTTTCCCAACTCAGATAATAAGAGAAATATGGAGTTTCATGATGATCATAGAGGAAAGAAAGTTCAATTTCCCTCATGTAAATCATGTGGGAAGAGGCATCAGGGAGATTGTTTCAAAGGAACTGGAAGATTCTTTGGGTGTGGAAAAGAAGGACACAAATCCAGTAAGTGCGAAGGAAAAGGTTCAGTTAACACCATGGATGAGGATAATGGTATTTCTACGACATCAATAATGGTTAAATGTTTTAAATGTGGAATGTACGGGCATTATGCAAACCAATGACCTAAGGGAAAGTCTCATGAAGAGAATCAGTATGGTTGTATGGGTAGTATTTATGTTGATGATGGTGAAGAGACTACAAATGATATATGAGATAAAAGAATTGTTGAAGCTCGGTTAATGGTTTAAGAAGGTAGTGGAATGATTAAATGTTTATCAAGTGTAATGTTGTATAAGTAATCTCATGGTACTATAGAATAAAGAGACATCTAAGGATCATTACACTGTTGTCTTTCCTTATGTTTTGAAAGTGTATGATGAATGGTTCCAATAACCATGAAAGGTTATTCAGATATTTTCGGAAAGTTGATGATATGCGCATAATGAAGGGATAAGGAGAAAATTAAATGTTTGATAGTATTCATGAGCTCATGACTGATATAAGGAAATAGTTATATCATGGTTTGAGGTTTTGGTATGTGAAAAGAGTTAACTTTTGACAGCACTCATGTTTTCACTAAGGTTCAATGGGTATTCATTTTTTTCAATAGAATACATGATTAAGGCCGTCGAATGTTTGGAATGTGACCAACAAGACATATCTTATGATATATGGGGATCAACATGCCTGTTATATGAAATCTCTGGTAATCGTTTTCACTATAATATGAGAGTGGACTGCAGTATTATGGATAAGCCTAAAGATTGGAATGGATTATGTTGTACATAAGTTAGTATTGTTTATGGATATAAGTTTTTTTGATATTATTGATGGGATGTTATAGTAATGTAGTTTTAGAAAAAGGACAACCTGCAGGATGGGCGACAGCCCATCGCGTCGGACAAGGCTGTGGGAATCGATCCCACAACCGAAGTGCGACTGGCTTTTATCGCCTACCACTGGCTTACAGGAAGTCCCTGGTTAGTAGAACTAGTTTTATTTTATTAAGCGGTATGATATATGAAGTATAAGTTCATTTTTGGAATCGTATATGATTAACCTCATCATAGATGGACTTATGTATATTTGATAACTTTTGCTAAAGTTTTGTTTGAAACAGATGGAATGACCCATCATTCTATCACATGATCTGTTAACACTTCACGAATAACAAATTCAACGTCATTTATTTAAGATATGAAGTGGAAATTGTTCAAAACACGAACAACAGTGAGATTGTAACAAAATCAAGAAAGTATTTCTTCTAATTCAAAATTTTCAACTTTAGGGAAATGATATTGAAAACCAAAAATGTTGTCCAAGTGCTCTTATATCCGATGAATCAGATGGTACCTTAGATCATCAAAATTTTATGGCTTTGTGATTGATGGATTTTTCATAGTCATATTCTCTACCACTCTCCATCAGAACTTGATGGTTAGATTTTTCTTCCATATCCATATTTTCACCTACGTTCTCCTACGTGGAAACCCAGTGATGAGTTAATTTGGGTAACCGTTACGTTTCATACTTTAGTTTTTAAAGCCAAGTTTTGGTATTCCTTTTTACGAAGTGGGTTTCTATTAAAGAAACTTTCAAGTAGTAAACCATTTATAGCCTCGACGAATTTCGAGGGAGAAATTCATTTTAAGGGGGGTAGAATGTAACACCCCAAGATTTTATGAAAAATATTCTTTTTAATTTCATTAATGTCTTGTGTTGTACGCTACACCAAAAGGAGCTTGCACAACACGCATCCCTGACTTGCCTTGCATTACACGCAATCGTGCCTTACTCGATAGCGTGTGTAGTACGCAATACCAAGTTTCACTAAACGAGATATTATTATAATATTATTATGAACTAGCCGTTATGAATAGTAATACCCACTTTTTTAAATTTTATAAATTTTATATTTCAAAATGGACTTCATTTTTGGATTAGGAATATCGAAATTAGCTTAGGGTGAAATTTTGGTACTTTTCGGATAACTTTCATATTCTGATGAATAGTGAAATTACTAAATTTTAATTAAAAACAACTTTTTTAATCGAAATAACTAATATTGATAAATTATTAATTTTATTGGTTTTAAAGTATATTTAGAATATATTTTTACAATTTAATACAATTTTGGTCATTGGATGTAATTTCATATTTAAACCAGACATAAACAAGTGTCAATCTTTTGATAGTTATTATCTCTTAAGAACACGCTATTTGTTTTGACGACAGAAATTAATTTTTAAATTAATTAATGCAACTGATATGTTATGAATTTGGTAAAATAGACATCATTTTTGAATTCATAATATCAAATATAGCTTAGGCCTAATTTTTTGTATTTTTCTGGAAACTTTCATTTTTTTGATGAATAGAGAAACCACTAAGTGGTAGTTAAAAAAACTGAATTTTTCATAAAACTTAATTTTACCGCTTCTGTGAGTGGAATTTTGAAAATCCGAGAGACATAGTTAATATCAAGTACTAAAATGTGGTTCAATGAGATGAAAATAATTTTTTGTGAATAGTAAATTTTTACTTTTTTTACCACGGTTAAAACAAATAGGGTAATTAAGGGTAAAAGTGTTATTATTATTACCCTAAAACATGTCCTAATTCTATTGGATATGTGTAATTAGACCAAAAACAACCTTAGGAATAAAATATGACCATTTAGGTTCACTTGTATTAGATTAGGACATTTATTATTAATTTATTTAAAGAATGGTTAAAATAGTTAAAATCAAAGTTTAATAAATAAATCATTTTTAATATAGGTTTATACATAAGATAAATTCGACTATAAATATTAATTAGAAATCTAAAAAGATTTCCTACATAATGGTATTTTATTTGTAATTTTTAGATTTAAAATAATTTAATTTATTTATGACACAATGATGATGCAGTAATTATCTTATTAATGAAATATTGACATAATTGATGTTATAAATACCCAAATAAATGTAATTTGAGAATTTTTATGAATTAAAATAATTTTATATGTTAATATGACATGTTATTATTTATTTAATTAACTTTTTTAGAACTAATAATTCTGTTATGAGTTTCACAAAAATCAATTACCAAATAGTGTCAAAATTGACATAAAATAGTTTTTAAAACAAATATTATATTAAAAATTGTTATTATATTCATAAAAATCTAAGGTTAGGCCAATATACTTATATAATGATAGGTGTATCATTAATGGACCACTTAGGGGTCACTTGGATGTATATGATAAGTTTATTGACTATATAATATAAAAATACAAAGTGACATGGTAAATGTCAATCTAATTAACTAAGAGTTAAAACTAAAGGTTAAGGTTAATATAATGACCTAAACTTGTCTAAATTCTATTGGATGAGAGTATTGCGACCTATACCAACCTTAGATTCGAAATAAATCAATTTGGAGCTATTAAAAACTTAATATGACTTTATAATAAAATAATATTTTTAGTTATTCCAAAGGTGCCCCGCTCCTCCCTTATAAAAGGGCACTTCCTCCCTCTCTTCCTCACACCACTTTGAGCCTTAAAACTCAGCCAACCCCTGAAAATTTCTCTTCTACACTTCCCTATAAACATCATAGAGGTCCTGTTATTCTTCAAAGACCAATTTTAGTGCCCTAAGAGGAGGTCTCAAATAGGCGCTTCAAAGAAGAGGTAATGTCCGTTACTGATTCTTTCACCTATATTTCTTCTTCCACTGCTTCTTCTTAGGTTGTTTTATTATGAATTAATAACATCAGTATCACTCATATACTGATATGTTATTATAAGTATGAAACAGCCATATTTCACCATCTATCCATCCTACGGAAAACGAAATCACCACGCGTGCGTACGTACGGAATACCCTCTCCACGCCGGGGTGTAATCTATTTTCCACCACCACCTTACTTGGATGGGTATAATTGTGTAAATAATAACTATATATGATTATTGTAAAGTGATATTGATTCTTTAATATTATACATACACTTTAATACAATTCCACGATCTTGGGAATGATATCATCGCTCGTGCGTACGTACGGACTACCGTCTCCACGATGCGATGAGATTCACTCTCCATGTTAACCATTCAAGAATGATTATAAAGTATATATAATAAGTAATCATGAAATATATGAAATAATAATGCTACTGGATTTATGTATATATATATATATATTTATGTCATCTACCAAATTTCATTCAATTCAATAAGGAAACGAAAACAGCATTCATGCATACGTATGGCCTACCGTCTCCATGAACAGTGTATTTCTTTCCATTTATCGATATATTATATATATGTATATTCTGAATATATATTATATGTAAATCATGTTTTATATTCTGGAATTAATTAATCATGATCTAAGTAATAATATGAATAATTACAAGTCAAAACACGGACGACAAATGAAATGATTTTACCCCAAACACTCTTTAACATGGAATTTACAAAAGAACTGGTAATATAAAGTCATAATTGAACCATATGTGATATCATAACAATGAATATGATTCTGTAATAAGTCAATGAAATTATTTAAATTATTATACAGGAGGTTCGGATACGTACGAAGCATATCGGACCTATGGTAAGGGATAATTTTTCAAATCTCATTTTTATCTGAGATTGCTTATTCGTAAGTATTTACTGGGGTTATTGCTATCATCCATGTCCATGTTTTATAAAAGTTTATTCATGTATGTTTAAAGTCCTTTTTACCCATTTTTACTTTTAGCCCATGGTATGGAAGGAATCTTTCTTTTATTTACCCTACAAGGTACTTTCTAACTTTTCGGACAAAAGTACGAGAAGAATGTTTTTTTAACATATACGACATGAAAGGATTTTTACGGTTTTATAAAGCCTTATTTTCATGAAGCTTCCTAAAAAATATTTCATGACTATTTTCAACAAAATCCTTTTCTTATAAAATTTCATGACATTTTGTTAAAAGAAAATTTTTTTGAAGAAAAAAGTATATTTTTCTCAAGAATTCATTTCAAGTGTTTTATCAAAACCATTTTCATCTAAGATGACATTATTTCACATGTGTATGTTTCAAGTATCATGTCTCTATGACTTACATGGTTTCAATTTTCATATTATTAAATGATATCCATTTCTTTTATATGAAATATGTGATGATGGGATGATGTTAATGAAACCCATTTTATTCGTTGAGTTATTATGAATAATGTATGTTTATTTTGTGGCACAAGTAAGAATGATTTCATTATGAGATGGGTGGGACCTATATCTCCCTCCAATGAATTGGGTAAAGATTTATATCTCATGAGAGAGACATGGATAGAACGGTAAGTTAATCTGGTTCAGTGATACAGGACTGGAACGAGGAGTGAACTCGATTCAGAAAGGGACTTTGTACACTAAGATGGTCTTAGCAGCAATGCCTTGGATACTATGGAAATCATTACATGTGCTTAACGGATGCCACAATTACATGTTTTATTCCCATGCTATGTTATCATGATTTATGTTCCATTATTATCTATTCCTTATGTACTTCCATGTTTTAAGTCTTTGCTCAATATTTTGATGTTTAAACTTTATGTTCATGTTTTTAAGTTCAAATGTATATGGTATGTTTTATTTTATCCATGCTTACCCATACTGAGCATTTGATCTCACCCTTTTTATGTTTTATTTTACCCCAGGATTAAAAGAAAGGTTTTAGGTAAGGAAACAAAAAGTGGAAGATCTTTATGGGATATGTTGAAGATCTTTCACCAAGATTAGAAGATTACGTTCCAAGTTTCCAAAGACACTAAACTATTACAGTCCTTGTGTGTCTGTTTTTGTTATGTATTAAGTATTACGAAAAAGTAATGTAATGTCCATGTACGTCAAGCTTCAGGTCTCTACATGTTTGGTGTAGAAGACAGACATTACTGAGTGAGGACAAGGGTACCAGGACTAGAGGTGTCTTGGAGGTGGAACATAGATGAGGCATACCATAGAGATGACTATTAGAGAGCTGTACCTACCCTTCAGGTAGGATCTTTGGCGGGTGTTCACAAGAGCTGTTCAGTTTACTTGTACATTCCAGTTTTCTTGTACTTTCTAGTTGGGCTTCTATTCTGGCCCCTTTTACTTACTGTACACTCTCTTTTTACTATTTAGTTTACTTGTGTTCATATCATGATGTGTTCTTGGTTGTGTGAGTTACAGGTTATAAAAGCAATGCCTTCCCAGTTTTAGGGAATACGCCTTCGGTGCTAGGCGCCATCCCCTGCCCTATGGAACGCGGGCTTGGGGTAGTCACAACATGGGCCCCGAGAGACGGGTTGTGACAACATAAAATAATTTAATAATATAAATTATACTAATTAAAAATATGGAATAAATTTAAAAAAATTAAATTTTTCTAAGTGGTATAAATTTATTTTAAAATAAGTGTGCAAAAAGAAACTAAACGCTTTTTAGAAAAATGTATATTTACTCATAAAACTTTGTTTACATTCATTTGTTTTCATGTTAAAAAAAGAGATGAATGCTAGAATATATGATTGAATATATTTTATAAAAATTTAATAAAAATCATTTATAAAAAGATATTAATTTAATTTATTAAGATATAAACACATCTTGTAAAAAAATTGTTTTTTATAAGAAAATATCTTTTGGCTTAAAATTCATATATTTTAATTTATAACCTATTAAAAACTATTGAATTTACTTTATACATGTGAAAAATAAAAAAAAATCATCATTTAGTTAGTATTATTCACACCCTCCAATTAAATGGTTACGTGATAACTTCTATATTAAATTATAATATTTTAATTTTATATCACGGTTCGTTTAAAATTAGTGTTACATGTAGAGAATGCAATCAAATAAATAAAAATTATTTAAATAGAAATATATCATAAAATATTTTTCTTTTCTATTCTATCCCCTTATAATAATTTATCCTATGATATTCCATCACTATGAAACAAACAACTAAGGGTATTTCTACCTCATCACATTCTCGGGTTCCCACATAGCTTACTCAAATTTATGGTTTCACAATAAAACATTAACTATGTCGGTGGTATTGTTCCATATCACATTCTATAATCCAAAATCTCAACCAGTTATGACTCATAAGAGACATCATGCTCCAGTTTTACGGCCTTTATATTCATTACATGTAAAGAAAAAACATTTTATTTACCCATGATAGATACATGGAACACATTATCAACATAGAGAGATTCTTATAAAGTGACAACTGATAGGAAAACGCCCTGATACAATCATGAATTTTTAAGGGACTATATATATAAGGCTCAAATTTCCCCCCTTACCAAATCTCATATCCTTCTTCCAATGAGATATTCATAGGAATAATTTATCTCCAATGATGAACTACAGATCTCACTGAATGATGTCACCAAAACTATTTTGTTTACTCTGAGCCACCCTGATGTGCTGGTCAATGTCTCTATCTTTATAAACCATTTTCTCGGCTATCTTAGTTACCAATAGAATTATTTTTACAACTTCATTCCACCACATTAAAGATATACACTTCCTTCCATAGAGGGATTTATAAGGATCCATCTGAATTCTTAAGTGAATGTTATTGTTGTATGAAAATATACCAAAGGAAGGTGTTGATCCCAAAAACCATTAAAATATATAGAAAATGATCTAATAATACACTCTAGGGTATGAATGGTCCTCTCTTTCTAATCATCTATTTGCTAAATATCAACTCTATATTTAATGATTATTCAAGACTTCTCTATAAATTCAAAGTAAATCATGGATCCTGATCATATATTAAATAATGTGGTACTTCATGATACATTACCACTTACTTAATGTATATCCTAACAAGATGATCAAGATATAAATCTTCTCTTATTTAAATGAAATGCGCTGAAATTATAGGAAATTGACTACAAAAAATTTTGTATTGTGCCCTTTATATTTTTTTTGGGAAGTCTAATAGTGAAATCCATTATAATGTTTTTTCAATGCTATTATAGAATGGTTAATGGTTAACATCACTGTTGTCTTCTTTCCCTTAGCCTTAACATTTCAACATACCAGACATAATGATACATATTATAAAATACTCTTTTTCTTGTTATCCCATCATAAATACTATTTTATATATCTATACATATTCATACTTACATGATGAATAGAGAATAATAAACTATGAGATTCATCCAAAAAATCCATCATATATGGTATTTAAGAGACCCATTCTTGGTTCCAAATCCTTATCATTCCATCATTATCAAGGTTAAAATTAGGAATATTTCTCACCTTCTTCTACAGATCTACATCCTCCTTTTGTGTCACTTTAATCCTAAAATGGATGGATGGCAGAAAATTTATCTAGGAATGATATCATATATACCCATTAATCATGATTTCAATGTCCATTTTCAGTAGATCCACAAATATTAGATCTCTTTAAATTCTCATAATGGAATAACAAGAAATGTCCTTTAAACTCGGAGCATCTAACACCGTGTTCACCTTTCCAGGGTGGTAGTGTATTGAGTATTCATAGTCATTAATCAATTACAAAAATCACCTTTGATAAATATTCAACTATTTATTTGGGAATATATATACACTAATATTTTATGATCTATATATATATATATATCATAGATTTCACTATAATGATATCGCCTCTATATTTTCAATGCAAAAAATTACACTACCAGCTTCGAATCATTAGTTTGATAATTTTTCATATGAAATTTCAATTGGAATGAGAAATAATCTATCTATATGTAATTATAAATGAGGAAGTATCCTATTTGATTTATTGATTTATCACTATATATTAGAATCTCTTCTCCACTATAGGGTAGTGTGAGCACAGGTTCACTGACCAAACTTCTTTTTAGCTGCTTGAAATTTTCATCACATTTATCTATCCATTATAAGATGGATCCCTTATGTGTCAACATAGTTAGTGTGTTATACATCCATGAGACATTATTCCCAAACCATCAATAATATCCAACCAATCCAAGAAAACTAATGATTAGTTATAGGGGTTAGACTGGGTTATTGCTAAATAACTTATATCATTGAGGGACCACTGATATACCCTCTACTGAGATTAAATGAACCAATAATGAATCCCTTTTTAGCCAAAATTCACACATGTAAAATTTATAAGATAACATATCCTTCCTCAAGGTATTTGAAAAAATGTTCAAATTTTATTCATGCACTTCCTTTATCTTTTAATATATAATAACTTCTTATATAAATACTACCACAAACTAATTAATAAAATATTTAAAGACTCAATTCAATTGATCTTTGATGATTTCAGAAATATTGTTTAAGTCCAAATGGAATTAATATAAATTCACAATGACAATACATCCTATAAATGGTTGAATTTATTATATCCTCCTTCTTGACCCTCTATTGATGATATCCATAATAAAGGACAATCTTTGAAAATTATTGATCTCTACACAATTGATCAAACATGTAACCAATACAGGGTAAATGATACATGTTATTTATAGTGATATTGTTATTTTATTTAAAATCAATGAAAAGAAACAATGATCCATATTTTTTATTAACTAATAGAATATGAACATTCCATGGTGACACACTTGGGCATATGAATCCCTGTTCTAGATTCTCCTATAGTTTCTTATTAAAATCCTATATGTAACACCCCATGATTTTTAAATTAAAACAACATATTTGATATTTTATATGACATAAAAACCCATATTCAAAATATAATTTAACACCACAAGACTTTATGATATATTTCTTTTTAAATAAATTCAATTTCTTTGATAGATTTCAATGCCTGAAACACCAAGTTTGAACAAAATGCGATAATCTATTAAAATATTATTATTTAAACATGATCATTATAACCTAGGTGTGAAGTTGGAAGGAATGAATAGTAATAAATAAATTATTAAAATTATGTGGTTTAAACTTGAATAAAAGAAATTAAATTTTTATCTATATATAATAAATAAAATAGGAACCATTTGAAAGAAAAAAAAATGTTCCTCGAAAAACTATATCTTTCTATAAGGTGGATTAGTCACACTTTACACACACAATTTAAAATAATTATTTACCAATTTTATAAGATTTATCTAGAAAAATAAAATTCATTTTTAAAATCTACATTTAAAAATTATCTTTGTATTAATTTTTATAAATTTCTAAAAAGATTAATTTCTTTATGAATAGTGATAATACTCAATCATTTTGAGAACTGGCTTTTCATTTAAATTATTTTTAAAGATAATTTATCTTTTAAATTTATTTTAATGTAAAATAAGTTAAATTATATTAAAATTTGACTAATTTAGGTCATTTTAATTAATTTAATATTGAATTTGTATTTTAAAACATTCTATACTTTTGAGAATTTCCTCTATGAAAAACTGTTCTTTCATCGCATATATGGTTTAATGTTAAATTTAATTATACCACTTCTATAAGTTGAATTTGAAAAAATGGATTCCATATTTGGAATAAGAATAAACAATGTTATCTAATAATATCAACATAATGTTTTACCATAATGAATAGTGAAACTATAAAAATTAATTACTATGGTTACGGTAAAAATGGGTTTAACAGAGGTTAAACTAATAATAAAAGGGTTTAAATGACCATAAAACTTGTAAAACAAACATTTTATGTCCCTATTGAATCCCTATAATCTATAAGGTTCTATAAAGAACAATTTTAATGATTTTTTAATGATAAAAACATGTGTATCGCTTTATTGTTTAAAAATTTCCATTAGTATCCTCTCCCCCACTTATTAAAGGCCACCCCCATTCCTCAAATCTTAATGCTATCAAAACCATTGGGTTTGGACAAGACCTACCCAAATCCCTTAATTTCTTACTTAAAAACATCGTAGAGTGTTTATTTTGATTAGGAATCCCTCCTATGAAGGCTTTATGTATAAACATACATAGGCTCTCCCAATAAGAAGTAAAATTATAAAACATGCGTATTTAATATATTTCATTTTTCCTCCTATATAAAATCTTATTAATCTATGATAATATTATAAAGACAGTATATACTGTATAATTTGGTCTTATTATGTTAATATAATTACTTATATCCATCTAATCTTCAATCAAATATGAAATGAAGCAGTCGATCTTGTGTATGATGAACTACCACCACACGAGCCGATATAATTAGTTTTCCATCACCACCTTCCAAGGATGGATTTAATGATGGATTTAAAACATGTATATGATATTTATCAAATTATTATACTTATGTAATTATCATTACATGTATAGGATCTTAAATTTCATTCCATGTGGGATATTATAATGTCGCTCGTCTGTATAGCAGACTACCACCTCACGAAGCGATGTAATTAATTTCTTACTTACGCTTTACATGGAAGGTAGTAAGGATAAATTTAATGAATATATGTTATATTAATTATCTAAACATAATTCAAGAAATATTATATCAGATATACCTTCTTACCTTCTAATTTTTTAGAAAACAATAATGTCAATTGTGACTACATGTGGACTTCCACCTCCATGTAGCGATGTAAAATTATTTTCATTTTATTTTTAAATATATAGTAATAAAGATGAATTTTATTAATATACATTATCTAAATAAAAACTAATTATTATTATAGAAATGTAAATTAATATTTATTTTCCTTTCATTGCATCCATCGCAAAAAATGGAAACAGTATTTATTCGTACGTATGGCCTATCTTCTCCTCAAATAGCGCAATCCATGTTCTATCTCTATATTTTATAGATTACACTAAATAAATATATAATTTATAGGTATAATAATTATATCAGGGTTATAATTATGAAGTTTATGTTAAAATTTTAAAATTAAAATGACCAAATTACCAAACTAAAACATACATGAAAAACGAAGCAATTATTACTTCAAACTGTTATTTTTACAAATAATTGTTAACAAACGGGCGATAAAAGAATATAAGTAAATCAGATATTATAACAACAATAAATTATAAAATAAAATAAAAAATATTTAAAAGTGTATGAAACACACAAAACTGAGCTTAAACAACTCATTAATTATATTTCTTTAAATTTAATTTCTTTGATAGCTTCTACAACATGCAACCCTGGGTCTAAATGAACCGTAATATAGTATACCATTACAACCTAGTCATTAAGTTATAGAGTATAAATATTACTATGTAAATTATCAAAATTATATGTTTTAAAAATAAAAACAAAATATTGATTACCTATTGATTAAAAATAAAAGGAGAATCATTTAAAAGAAAAAATAAATTTTTTCTGAACAACTATATTTTTTATGAAAGAAGGTCTTGTCACACTTTTAGAAAATAATTTAAAAATAATTTTTTAAAATTTTGTAAAATTTATTTTAGAAAATTAAATTTAATTTATAAATTAAAATACTAAAATTACCTTAGGTAGATTTTTTGGTAATTTTCTGAAATGTTTCCTTTTTCGAAGAATAGTTAAAATTGTTGTATCTTAATTGACAATTTCCTCTTCATTTAATTTTTTTATAAAGTGAAATTATATTTAAATTTGGTTTAAAATAAAATTATTTAATTTTTACATAAAATAATAAAATTTATGTCATTGTAATCATTTAAATATTGAATTTTGATATTAAAATTTTGTAATCTTTTGATGATTTTCTCTTTGAAAACCTGCTTTCTCATCGAGTCTGTGAGATTAATTTTACATTATTAATTTCCACTTATGTGAATGGAATATTGAAAAATGGATTAACTATTTATAATCAGAATAATATATATTATCTAAAAAGGGAAAATTACATTTTGATAAAAATGAACATTGGAAACAGTAAAACTTATTTACTGTGATTATGGTAAAAACTAATTTACTGGGGTTAAACTAAAATGAAAAGGGTTTAAATAGACTAAAAATATGTCTAAAATATATTTTTATGCAATATTTTGATATTATAATGTCTATTTATTTAGAATACTCCATTTTTACCCTTTGGGAAAGTGAAAAATGTGGGTACACTTTTATCTTTGAAAAATTATAACCATGACACTCATCTCACTTTTAAAAGGATAACCCATCTTCTCTCTTATTCACACCACTAAACTATTTTGGATCAGCCAATAACTACCCAAATAAATTCTCAAATTATCTCCTCTAATAATATAATCCCTAATTTATTTTGAAATCCAATATTTTTTTTTGGACACTTATGGAGGTTACCTGAAGAAGGGGTAACGTGGTTCAACGTGTGTTTTTATTTCATTTCTTCCTACAACTCCTTCAATTATTATCAAAAATAGATGAAAAAATGAACTAAGTATCATAAATATTATTATATGCTGTTATTTTAATGTAATCACTTACACACTTACCCACTTATATCATATGGGTCATTATATAATTATTCTTCTGTACGGAAGACTACCGCCTTGCGAACCGATGTCATTCATTTTTCCATTACAACATCTCACGGTTGGGTGTTATTTTGGATATAAAGTATATATATATATGATATTATTAAAATATTTATACCAATTTATTAATTATATCATATATATACATTTTTACTTCCATCGCTCGTGAGTATGGAAGACTACCATCTCGTGAAGCGATGTGATTCGTTTTTCACTAATGCTTTACATGGAAAGTAATAAGGATAATATTAATAAATATATGTGATATAATTGATATAATTATTATATTAATGAAATATTTAACATTATTAAAAGATAATATATCATTTTTTTCTTACCTTTTCACTCTCATAAAGATGATTACATCATTAATGTACTTATGGAATAACGCCTTCACATAGCGATGTAACTCTATTTTAATCATAACACCACATGGATGATATATATATATATATATTTATTTATTTATTTAAATAAATATTATTTTTTATTATATTATTATGATTCTGGAATGATAAAATATTAATTACCTTCTTTTTATATGGATCATTGAAAAATGGAAATGTTACTCATGCGAACACGTGGCTTATTATCTCAATGATTGAAATATAGTTCATTTTTCATTACCATATATCATGATTAGTTTTAAAAGTATAATTTATGAAAAATATGATAATTATTTCATGATTATTATTCACAAGATTATGGAACTATATAATATGAAAAATTATAGGATCTTTCATGAAAAAACACGCATGAGGAAACAAGACAATTAGCACCCAATATAATGAAAATAATGAAATATTATTAACGAATGGGTGAGAAGATGTTATAAAAGGGTAATATATGATATTATGAATATTAATTTGGTTATATTATAAGTTAATAATATGTTTAAAACAACTATATATGGGAATAAATCATGTTCAACCAAAAGATAGTGTGTTATAAGGGATTCAATATCAATTTTCGTTCATTGAGTAATAATATAATGTTATGCACCTAATTTATTTTATATTACGTATATACTACCCCTATAAAAGGAAATATGATTATTCATTGATAATTCATGGAATATTTATCTTCAATTTGAATTATTACACACAATGGGATTTGACTTAAGAGTTAGCTAGTAGTAAATAATTTTATAACTCAATTTCATTTCATTGTGTTATAATACTTATTCATCATCATTTATATTCTAATATTATGTTTAAAATTAATATTAACTATAATATGTTATATTTAAACTTATTTTATGTGGATTTAAATTTGACACACATAATATATTCATTGATTAATTCTCACATCAACATTATGATCATTATAAGTGTTTATTTAGCAATTTAATTATAATCATGATAGTTTATCCTTGAATTTTAGTTGAAGGAAATTATATGATCATTTCCTAATAAAACCAATTAAATTTATTCCATTATAGTAACTCATGATATATTTAAGTAATATTTCCATTTTCACACTCTTTTTTCCTTAAAATAATTGAGAAAATGTTTATAATAAAATTAACCTTAATTTATCTCTTTAGTTGAACATCTATTTTCTACCAAAATCCTATTTTACAAAAAAACGTTTTTTACCCTTTTAAAAATGATTTATTAAATAAATTTTTAACCATTTAAACTTATTATAATTTTTTGAAAGGATTATTCATGTCTTTTTCAAAATAAGACCCATTTGGCTTTTACCAAAAATGTAAAAGGAATCATTGTTATATAGAATTGACTTTCATCATGACTACTAAAGGTTTTAAAGATTTATATATAAGTTAAAAAGATTATTTTAAAATAAAATTATTTCAAAAAATTTATGGGAAACTTTAGTTTGAAAATCTTATTTCCAAAAATGAAAAAATATTTTAATCAATAATGTTTTTAAAGATCTTTTATGGTATTTTAACTCATCAACCATAATAACCCATAATTTTTAATCCAATGGGTATATATTGTATTGATACAATAATTATTATTTAAATGCATGGGATATAATCAATTTGGCTAAGGAAAATATTGACATTCATCTTATTGATTCATTTTTTTCATTAATATTTATTTGGAACATTCACTCTCTTATGATCATTATACAATTAATTTATCCTAAATATCCGGATTCTTTGAATCACGGATATGAATATTTATTAAAATTTATATCATTTTCACATATGGTGTTTCTCTTAAATATCTATATGATTTGTATCATGTATGTTATTATTACCTAAAATATATACCATTTTTACATACGGTGGTTACTTTGAATGTTATTTGATTAATAGGGAAGTATTTATAAATATGTATTCCATACTCAATATATATATTTTCTTATAAGGAACATTAAAAATTAATTAAATTTATTATTTGGTATATTAGGAATTATTTATACCAGAATTGTTGGGTGGGGCCTAGAATTATATATCCCCTCGATGCATTGGCAGTCTCATGAGGCGAATCACTAAGAATACATTAAATGGGTTTCTACTTATAGTTTGAAACCATCTTCTAAAAGATCTGAATAGTGGAGGTATCATGATACCTGAGATCATGAAATCCAATCATTAATTATTATCTTCATTGAGAATTTATTTATTATTATCCATGATATTTTTCACAATGATTTAATCTTTGGATGTATTTTATTCACATTTATTGATTAAATGGCATGTGTGTTCATTTATTTACATTTACATTTTCATTATTCCTTATCCTATTAAGATATTCATGTTATTGATTAAATGGAATTCTTTTTAAGTTATTTAACCTTATATGTTTATTATTATAGTAAAATAATTAAAATTTCATGTGTATTAAGCTATTTACCTTTCCATTTTGTTTATGCTTATTGATTCATGATATCTATTATTATACTTAACTCTTAAATAGAATTTAATCTCACCCTTATTTTTATTCCTTTCCCCATAATTCCATAACGTTTACTGTGATTTATGTGAAATTATATGATAAAGGGAAAGATGATATTCTCAAAAAAAATGTTGTAATATATGATTTAAAATGTAATGAAGAACTCAAGTATGTATCTAGTATAAAGATATTAAAAAATTATTTGGTCCTTCATGATTTGATTCCCTATATCTTATGAGAATATAATAAATTAATACATCATCTCTAGGTTACTGGGTTCAAGGTCATTATAGTTGGTACTATAGGAAGTTTGGTTCAAATCTAGGAAACTATATTAAATAAAAAAATATATTAGGGAATGTAACCCAATGATATACATTGGGGATAAATATAAAAGAACATACTAATGTTTTGGTAATGTAAAGATTTTATGGTTTCAACCTATAATAAAACTATTTATGGATACTATAAGTGGATGTGGTTCTAGGGAAGATGTACCTAGGGGTAATAAATCCAAAACAGGTGCATTGGAATTAACTTGATCATCACCTAGTGCATAGAAATGGGCCTTATCGTATTTGTGATTTGACACTCATAGGGTATATGATTAGAATAATTAAGATTTTCATTACAAAAAATTATGATGGATTTGAATAGATCATTAAAATGAATAACCATGGTTAAGCCTAAGATATTTTAGATTGAAAAAAAAAGTGTCTCAATGCAACAGGAAAATATTTTATGTTTGAAAAATAAGGGAATAAAGAAATTACTTTTTAAGGAATAATAAATAGTACGATTGAAGGAAATAAATCTCATCCTAGAGATCCATTTAAAGTATGTTACCTTAAATGTGGATAACCTGGGAATTATCCATGTCAAATATCTCTTCTAAAGTTAAAACCTAGACCAAGTAAGGACCTACGTTGAAATAAAAAAGATGAAGTATTTATGTACCATGGTTCAAGAATTAAATTTTATAAGAATTTTACCTATGGAATTTTAGTTATAAGAATAATGAAACATATAAAGATTGTTTTCAATATTATAAGCACATACGTATTAATTAATGTATGAGTTAGGGATACCATCGTGGGTTTATATGTTTATGTTTGATCATAAGTTCAAAATCATAGAAACCACTTTTAAAAAATCTATGGAAATAATTTAATATGATTAAGGATATTTTTGGAAAATCTTTATGGGAATTAAACCATTGTTCTAGTTTATAAAATAGTTATTTTTGGAATAATGCATTTACATTTTATATAAATAAGTTTATAAATATTTTTAACCTTTAGGTTCTATATTATTTTTATATTGATGTAATTATGTGTTATTATACTTTGGGTAATTTTATAGGAACTATATTAATTTATTTTTAGAAAAAGGATAACCTGCATGCATAGTGACAACCCATTTCATCCAATAAGGCCATGGGATTGAACCCATGATTGAAGGACAGTAAGGGTTACTACCTAGTACTGTTCTTCATGATTTATTGGTTAATATCTCCCTTGTATTTAGTTAAATTATTTGAAAAATAAATATTAATGATGAACAAATGGTGTTACTTTTGAGGTTTAGAGATCAACGTATTATATTTTATAACTTCTTATAACCATATTGGTTTTGGAAAATAGTTAGAGATAGATTGAAATACTTTTCACTCTTTTATGGATCTTACAATATGTTAAATGTAAATTTTAGTACTCTTTTCATAAAAATTTAATTTTTATATTCATTTCATTGAGTAAGGAATGAATTGGAAATTTATCAAAGAAAAACCAATGGATGAAATTGTTCTTATAAAATAGAAACATATCATGTTAGTATTTTTCTATATATTCTTGGATAGTAGAAGAGTTACCTTACATTAAAGGATCTTCAAAATAACTATTATCCTATTACCTTCTTATCCAGTGAATCAAATTGAATTTTAAATTATCATAGATTTTTCATTTTGAGTTCCTTCAATTTACATTAATCATTCACTTTCTTGTGATCAATGACCTCTATAATTATCTATAATTATTTATTATTTTATTTCGTGTTAATATCTTCACATTCCACCAATGATCTCTGACGTAGAATCCTAGTTATATGATATTTTTAACATTATTTTATATCTTATTAATAGGTTTTTTTATTAACTATTTTTATGATGTGGTATTTCAATAAAGGAATTTTCAAATGTCAAACCCCTGATTACCAAGTTCAAGATTAAATTTCAAGGATTCAATTTAGTTAAGGCTAGGAGAATATAACACCCCTAAATTATAAAATAAAAAAAATTCCAATAGAGTATGTAACACACAACACTGATCTTAAATGATCTATTAAATATATTTCTTGAGATTTAATATCTTAGATATCTTAAAGAACATAAAACCATGAGTATAAGTAAACTGTAATATGGTATACTGTCATAAATTTTCCGTTAAGTTGGAGGGTATTAATAAAAAAATATAACCTATTAAATTTTTTTGTTTTAAAAATTTAAAAAAATCATTGGTTATATATTTTTTAGAGATAAAATAATAATCCTTTAAAATAAAAATGAAATGTTTTCTGAAAAAAACTGTATTTTTTATAAAAGATGGTTTTGTCATGCTTTGAGCACGTAATGTAAAATTAATTTTGACCATTTTTATAAAATTTATTTTCAAAAATAAAAAAAAAATTAATATTATAATATCATAGTTATCTTATAGTTAATTGTTTTTTAATCTTCTGAAATGATTCTATATTCGATGAATTATGAAAAATGCCAAATTTTAATTAAAAATTTCCATTTTGTTTAAATTATTGATAAAGGTAAATTATATTTTAAATTGGATGAAAATTAAATATAGTTAAATTATATATAAAATAATCCAATTTAAGTAATTGGAAATATTTTCATATTGAATTTTTATATAAAAACTGTGTAAACTTTTGAACATTTTCTCATTAAAAACATGCATTCTCATCCTGTCTATGAGATTAATTTTAAATTAGAATTTTACACTTATATGAATGGAATTTAAAAAATAGGTTCTATATTTGGAATAAAAATAATTTATACTATCTAGAATGGCCAAATTATTTTTTGACCAAAATGAATAGTGAAAACCGGAAAAAAAATATTTACCACAGTTAAGGTAAAAACTAATTTTCCATGGGGATTAAACTACAAAGATAAGGGTTATAATGAACTAAAAACTTGTATAAAATTTGTTTATGGACATATTTTGACCTTATAATGTATAAGTCTAGATAATAATCCATTATCTACCCTTTTAGAGAGTGAAAAATGTGGGTTCACATTTTTCTTTTCAAAAATTACAAGTGTTTCAGTCACCTCACTTATAAAGGACACCCCCTATCTTATTTTATTCATAACATAAAACCATTTTGTTCATTAAAATACCAAAAATATCACTTAAAAATTCTCTCCTATCATCCTATAAGCCATATTTTGGGCATTAAGATAACCTAGGAAGGCTTTGGGTGAAAACCTAAGGAGGTTACCTGAAAAATATGTAATGTTATTCAACAAGAATTGTTTTTGATTTCTTTATAAACCTACTTAAATTACTCTTAAAACGTGATGATATAATTACCTCATTATCTTATATATACTAATAATTTTTTCTATCTAGGTAACAACCTACAACTTTCCCCAATTCCATCAAATGGGTTACAAAATCATCATTGGGGTGTATGGCGGACCACTGCCTCGCAAACTGATGTGATTCATTTTCTTATTACCACCTCATATGGATTTTTATAATGATGTATATAAATTATATATATGATATTTATAACATAATTATAATTATTTTTTAATTATGTATTATATAAAGTTTTGACTTTCTATTCCTTATGGGATACGATAACATCGCTCGTGCGTACAGGGGACTACCACCCCACAAACAGTTGTAATTCATTTTTCACAAACACTATACATGGAAGTTAATAAGAATAAATAGTATAGCATTATTCAGGTACATGTTGACTATGGCCTTCCCAAAGCGATGTGACTCCCTTTTCATCACCAAATTACATTGATGATATATATAAGTATATTTAAATAAGTAATATGAAATTTAAGATATTATAAAAAATATTTATATATAAAAAATATTTAATTTTATTTTACATTGATCATTGAAAAATGGAAATGTTACTCATGCGTACGCATGTCCTACCGTCTACATGATTATAACGTAGTTCATTTTTCATAAGCATATTTCATGATTTTTTTAAAATGTATAATTGATGTGTAAATATGATAATTATTTAAATTTTATTATTTATATAACATAACTATATAATATATGAATGAAATTGATCTTTCATGACAAATCAATACTGTGAAAAAAAGGCAATTAACACTCAAAATAATGAAAATAATGAAATATTATTAATGAACGGGTTATGGAATGTTATAAAAGGATCATATATGATATTATAAATATTAATATGGTTATAATTAAGCTAATAACCCATTTAAAACCACTATAATATAGTTTAAAGCATGTAAAACCAAAAGAAATCATGGGTAAACTTACTTTGTCTCAATTTCCCTTCACTGAGGAATAATGTAATATTATGAAGCAAATTTATTATATATAGTGTATATAATTCCACTTTGAAATTTAATATAATGATTCACTAAAAATTAATTTTATTTTAAGTTTAAATTTGAATAATTTAATATAAGGGTATTTTACTTTATAGTTTCTAATTGGTAATGAATTTCATAACTCGATTTCCTTTCATTGGTTTATATTACTTCGACTTTATCTTTCATATTCTAAGATTAAATATGAAATGTCTTTTGATTATATAATATTTTATTTTCACTTGTTTTATGTGAAATGAATTTTTATTATCTAATGTTTTATTTTCAATTCCTTTATAAGTTTCAAATATTATTTTCAATGAAAATTATTATCAAAATATTTTTCAATACTTTAGTTTTAAAAATATTATCAAAGTAAAAAAAATTATTTTCCTCTAAAATGTTTTGATAAAAATTTCAGGGTATCTATTTTTTTAACTTCGTAAACTATTTATTATACATATGATAAAATGTGGATATGTTATATTGATATCATCCTTATTATTTATTTTTATGGTTAATGATCTGTTTTACTAAGGATGTTTAATTTTATTATCATTCACCATATTTCTATGGATGGTTTTTTATTATGTTTATTTTATTGGAGTGAGTATTAAAATTTACTATGTTACTTCTTCAGAAATATTATTTATGTTGAGTGTGTTTAAAACCTTTTATATGAGTAATGAATTAGACTTAGTAAGTGATGGGTGTGGATTAGTTACAGATATACCCTTGATACAATGACAAGTCTCATGATACAAATCAGTTGGAAAATTTATAAGGCTTCCTACCCATAGATTTAAACTATCTTTTGAAAGTTCAAGAGAGTTTGTCTCAGGCTTCCATAAATAGTGATTTTTTCATTATGAGATTTGATATTCATTTACATGTTATTATTAGATTATTTAGAATACCCATGGATAAGTTTCAAGATTATGTGATTATTTATATGGATTTATTTTATCATCATTTATTTCTACCATATTATGCTCAGTTTGTTGATTAAATGGAATTTTTTTAGTTATTTACCTTAAAGTATTAATAATTATTATTTATTCATGATAACTTCTTCAATACACTTATCCTTATTAATAATCTGATCCCACCCCTTTCTTTTGTTTTATTTTCTATTGGATACTAGGAAGTGTTTTGTGATTGATATAAAAGGATATATTGTGAAGAATAATGGTGTTCTCAAAGAAAAAACATTTTTTTATTTTTTTATTTAAAATATAATGTTAATTTAAATAATGTATCTAGTTTACCAAGACTACTAATCTATTAGGTCCTTTGGGACGTGATTCCTTGTACCTTATTCAAATTTAATAAATTAACCACAATATTTGGACTACTGGGCTTTGTGTATTTATGTTGGTATCAGAGGAAGTTTATTAGAATCATTAGGAACTAGATTTAGGAAAAAATAGACTATGGAATATAAACCTATTATATACATTAAGGATAAATTTATAAGAACATACTAAAGTTTTGGTAAGGTACAGATTATATGGTTTTTATAATAAATACATCCTTACCTAGATACTGCAAGTGGGTGTGGTTCTGTATTAAGGGGTAAAAACTCTGAAAAATCCCATCGATCATGAATTGACCATTACCCAGTACATGAAAATGGGACTTACTTTTCACCTATATTGACACACTTTGGGGATTTTCTAGGGTTAATTCATATATTATTTATGATCCAATATGAAGTATTTGGATATATGATAACCATGAATAACCTAGGCTAAACCTAAGGAGTCATATTTTGAAAAGAATATGTCATAATTTTGACACCTAATAAATTATTCTTCATGAATATGTGAATTACCATTATGATTATTTTTCCTCACATTGTAATTTTCTATTTTATTTAGTGGATGGAACCAGAAGAAATTGTGTTAATGTTAAATGTGATAGATAATGTGTTGATGAGAAACAAAATGAGATTATGAATAGGGTAAAGGATATTGTGTTTATTCCTAATCATTTATCATGATATATTACAAAAAAAACTTTACCTTTACCAACTCTATTACACACCAAATAAGATAAATATTGAGTCAACTAAGATCTTGAATATTGGATACCATGGAGGAAAGAAGGATGGATTACCATCATGTCAGAAATTTGGAAGGAGAACCCTAACAAGTTGTCTTAAATGAACTAAACAATATGTAAAAACTTCTTTTCAAGATATTTTTTGACCCTGTAATTTATAATGTTTTATAATGATCTATTTTGGTGGATTTTAGGATGAGAAAAATTCCAGTATCACTTTATCTTTTCTAATATTCCATGTGTTTCCTCTCCCACACATAAAAAATGCCACTCCCTCTCCCATGCTCCTCACACTTCCAAAACCATATGGCTCCAAAAATACATGACCAAATACATTCCTTAATTCCCTCCCAACATAAAATATTCCCTATTTTTATTATTAATCCCTCTTATAAAGTATTTAGGTATAAAACTAAATAAGTTCTCTAAAGAAGATGTAAAATTCTAAAACATGCCTATTTGTTTTATTTCTTCTTACACCTCCATCGAATGTTATTACTACATGATAATATAATAACAAAATTATCTCATATATACTTAGATGTTATTATTTTATGTGCATGTACTATATCTCTCTCCTCTTCTATCAAGTGGGAAATGAAATCATTGATCAAGTGTACAGAAGACTACCACCATGCAAACTGATGTAATTCATTTTACATCACCACCTTTAAAGACTGGATATAATGATGGATTTAACAAGAATATATATATGTGTGTGTGTGTGATATTTATGAAATTATTATACTTATTTAATTATAATATCACATATACCATCTTACTTTCCATTCCCTGGGTGAAACAAGAATTTCTCTCTCATGTATGACAGACTACCACCCCATGAAGCGATGTGATTCGTTTTTCAATAACGCTTTACATGCAACGTATCAAGTATAAAGTTAATGCATATAAGTGATATTAATGATATAAAAATACTTCTATAAATATAATATATCATCTAACTTATTACCTAACAATATATTGGAAAACTATAATGTCACTCATGCGTACATGTGGACTACCGCCTACACATAGAGATGCAAAAAATAATAATTTTATTTTTTACGTGGATGGTAATAAGGGTGGATTTTATTAATATTAATTCCTTATATATATCATTATAATGATTTTAGAAATGTGAATTTTTATTTATTTTCTTTTTGTTCCATCCTTTGAGAAAAATTGAAACAACGTTTATGCATACACACGGTCTACCATCTCTAAGAATGGTGTAATCCATTTTCTATCTCTAAATTTTATAGATAACACTAGATAAATATATAGTTTATATATATATATATATGATATTTATATAATGGTTAAAAATATTTAGGTTAAATAACTATGATCAAATTAAGAGGACCAAAATCACCAAACTAAAACATACATGAAAATAAAAGTAATTATCATCTTAAATTGTGATTTTAACAAAAAGTTGCTAATAAATCAGTGATAAAATTGTACAAGTAAATCATATATGATATGATATATATTATTATTTTTTTTTAATATATCTATAATAAACCTATATTTATTATACAGGAGGTTCGAAAACATATGATGGAAGTCAAACATGAGTAAAGGGTTTCTTGTTCCATTTATACATCTGTGAGAAATATGTCATATTCACCACTTATTCTTTTGGTGTGGTGTATTTTATTCCCATTTTGATATTTTATATCATGAATATATTTATCCTCATGGTATTTAATGTTTCATTTTATGTTATTCTGTTCCTGGGGATTACAATTCAATAGTTACTGAACTGGAAGAGATTTATGATTCAATCATGTTTTAATCGGGATTGTTTATTCATGAATTTCTATTGAATTAAATTATTTGGCCATTTTATAATAAAAATATTTAATTTTATTTTCCTTGATTTTTTCATGATTTTTTCAATTAATAGTTCTGTATTACTCTCTCTGGTACTGAAAATGATTCATAAAATAATTTTAATAAAATATAAATTCATTGATCTCTTCAGTCGAAAATTATTTTTCTTCAAAAAACATGCTTTCAAACAAAAATTTCAAGTTATTTTTAGCATTATCAAAATTATTTATTGATGTAACTTTTTCCCATGTTTTAGTTTTAAAAAAAATTATATGAATCTTTATGTCATTTTTAAAACAAGGTATGTTTTGATTTTACCGAAAATCTGAGCGAAATATTTGTTTTAATGTATAAAAATGTACATATTTTCTGACGTCATGACCACTCAATGTTTTAAATATTAATTTATATTTTTTAAAGATTATTTTCTTGGAAAATTAGTTTGAAAATATTTTCTGAACTTTTTCTTAAACAATTTCAATGTAAAAAGGTTGTTTTCCTCAAAAATGTTTTAATTAGATTTTTATGGTATTTATATTGGTCAATGACATCAAATGTTTATTATACTTATGATAAACAAGTGATATGTTGTATTTGTATCAAAATTATTCTTTATTAGGATTGTTTATAATCATTTTTACTGAGGATGTACAGTTTTATTATAATTCACTGTATTACTCAGGATGGTTTATGATTATGTTAATTTTATTGCGGTAGGTATTAAGATTTTTTATGTTAGTTATTCCATATTAATGTTTATGTTGATTATGTATCACCAGTTTCATTTAAGTAATGACTTTGAATTAGTGTGTGATAGGTGGATATTAGTTATAGACAACCCATTGATGCATCGATAGGTCTCATGAGAGAAATCAGTTGGAAAAATTATATAGGTTTCAACCAATATATTTAAATTGTCCTATAAAAGGTCTTGATAATAATTTTTAGTTTTCTAACATTATTAATCCCCTCATTATTATATATCTTATTTATGTCCATGTGATTATTCTATTAGTTATAATGTCCCTTCACAAGTTTCAATATTATGTGATTATTTATATGGATTTATTTGATAATCATTTATTTCTGCCATATTATACTCTGTTTATTGATTAAATGAAATATTGTTTAGATATAAACTTTATATATGGTTAATACTTATATATTCAAGATATATTCCACTATACGATTACCATTATTGGGCATTTTATCGCACCCATTTCTTATTTTTTTATCTTTCCAAGGATAGTAGGAAGTAGTTTTTGATTGAGATGCATAGATACGCTATGATAAGTAATGGAATTCTCAAATAACATAGTTTTTGTATTTGATGTTTTAAAATGTAATATTAATTTCATGTATGTACATATTTTAACATTACCACTAAACTCTTAAGTCCTTTCAGAGTTGATTACTTGTACCTTAATCCAATTCAATAATGGAACCATTTGATTCTGGATAACTGGGTTTGGGAAATTATAGATGGTAACATAGTAAGTTTAGTATAAACCTTGGGAACTGGATTTAGGAAAATATAAATGAGGGGAAATAATCTGATGATTGAAATTGAGGATAAGTATAGAAAAAAAACTAATGTTTTGGTAAGGAATATATTATATAGTTTTCTAGAAATACATCCCAATCTGGATACTAAAAGTGGATGTGGTATGGGTACAAATGTACCTATGGGTCATAAATTTGAAAAATTCATACCAGTATTGGATTGATCATTATATGGTGCATGAAAATGGGCCTTACGGTGCAACTGATTTGACACTCCCATTTGATATTATTGGGTTAATTCACAGTTTCATTCAAAACATCATGACAGATTTTAATAGATGATAACCATGAATAACCTTTTTTAAAACAAAGGAATGATATATTTAAAATAATGTGTCATGAATTATACATTCAATAAACTAATCTTCATGACTATATATTTTCACACTATTATTAGTGTTTCTCACACTCTGCTGCTTGGTTTTAATTAATGAGTGGAACCAGATGGAACTAGGTTAATGTTTAATGTGATATAAAATTCTTTGATGATTAATCAACTGAGATGATGACTAGGGTGAATTATATTGTGATAATTCATAATCATCTATCATGATATATAATTTAAAACGTTCATTATAACAAACTCTTAGACTTTCCAAATAAGATAAAAATGGATTCAATTAAGATCTTGAATAGTGGATGCCATAGAGGAAAGAAGGCTCAATTTCATTCATGTCATAAATGTTGAAAGATAAACCTAGGATAGTGTCTCAAAGAAACATATAAATGTCCTATTTATAGAAAATAAGGAAATAAATAAAGTAATTTATAAGGAAAAATGAAATGTTTAATTAATGTAATGTATGAGAATAATAGTCTCCCTAATGTATTATCGATGGTTGAATGTTTAAAATTTGGAAAGTATGGATATTATGAAAATCAATGTCCTAGGGGTATAGCTCATGAAGAGAACCAAAATGGTTGTACGAGTAATGGTTATATTTATGATGATTAAGAGACTATAAAAGATATATGAAAGGAAGTAAGTATTATGGAATAAGATGATGAATACTGGTAGATGGATTAAGAATGAAGTGGAAATATTAATGTGCCTCTTTGATTAAATAATTACCTTATATGAGTATTTTATCAATGAAATTATGGTTATAATAATTATGAATTGTTTGAGGATTTTACTGTAGTATTTTTTGTAATGGATTTGAGAGAATATATTGAATTGTATCGATAACGAGGAAAATTATTTCCATGGGAAGTTGATCTTTTTGGAAAATTTATGATTGAGTGAAGATAAACTATAACATGTTCTCAATTTCGAGATAATAATGATAAATATATTTTTATGTGATATTATCAGCGACGATGAAATTGGTTAGTGATTTGATTTTTTTATTTTATCCTTGTATGAATTTACTAGACATTGGGATTTATGGAATATATTCTAAAAACTGAAAAAAAAATTAGAATCATGCTTGTTTTCATTATGTTTTTTTGGTGATAAAGGAATTCACATATTTTTAATGTGACATTAAGAGCTGCTTTATATTTTTAAGGAAATATAATATTGATTTAGTGACCTTCGTTATAAATATGGCCAGGCATATTTTGGAAAAACCCTAAGGTTAACAATTTATGTAATGGATTATATTGAACTTTTTTGTTATTGAAGAACTTTTTATAACCATTATGGTTTTAAGAATAATATAAGGAATATATTGTTACTATTTTATGGATATTATGATTTTCTAAAAGTTAATTTTTGTGCTTCAAGCATAAAAAATCATTTTAGGTATTCATTTCTTAAAGAAAGTGACGAATTAAAAATTTATCAAAGCTCAAAAAAAGGATGAAATTGTTCTTATGAAATAGAAATATCACATTTAAGTATATTTACATATATTCTTAGACAATAAAATAATTACTCAACTCTGGTAAAAGGATCTTGAAAGTAAACTTTGATATGACTACCTTCATTTTTAATGAACCGATTGTATTTTCACCCTTTAAAGATTTAAGGTCCATTTTTCATTAAAATGTTATGGATCAGGCATTTTTTTATGATCAATGATCTCTATCACTCTCTAGAACTATTAAATATTTTATTCAATGTCCATATCTTCACTTACCACGTATGTTGTCCTACTTGGAAACCTATTTATGTGATTATTCCATATTACCTTGATACTTCCCTTCCTATCTTATCAAACGGATATTTTATTAACATCTCCCAGGATGTGGGATTTCAAGAAATGTATTTTAAACTTTCAAACCCTTCATTTCCATGATCATGATTAAATTTTGAGGATATAAGTTATTTAATTTTGGTAGAATGTATAACCCTGATATTTTAAAATAGGAACATCATATTTAATAGCGTATATGACACAAAACACTAAGATTACAAGATAATGTAACACCCTAATACTTCATGATATATTTATTTTTAAATAAATTTGATCTCTTCGATAGCTTTCAATGAAATCAACACCATATTTGAACAAAATATGATACTCTATTTAAATATTATTATTTAAACATAAGAATCATAATCTAACCATTAAGTTGGAGGGTATGAATAGTAATAACTAAATTATGAAAATTATACAGTTTATAAATTTATAAAATAAATTCATTTTTTATCTGTTGATTATAAATAAAATAAGAACCATTTAAAATATAACGAAATGTTTTCTAAAAATCTATATTTTTCTAAAAGGTGAATTAGTTATGCTTTACAAAAAAAAAATTAACACTTTTAAAAAATATATTTGAAAAAAAAATTATATCATTTTTTAAATATAAATTTCAAGATTATCATTGGGTGAATTGTGGAAAATTTTCTAATAATAATAATTTTTTGATGAATGGTGAAAAATACTGATTTTTATTGAAAACTACATATTTGTTCAAATTATTTTAAATTTTAAATTATTTTATAAATTTGTTTTAAAGTTAAATTATTTAAATTATATAAAGAGTTATCTAATTTAGATCATTATAATCAATATAATATTGAATTTTTATTTTAAAACATTCTATACTTATGAGAATTTACTCTTTGAAAAAACGCTCTTTCATGACGTTTGCGGTTAAATTTTAAATTGAATTATACCAATTATATAAGTTTAATTTGAAGAAATAAATTCAATATTTTTAATCTTAAAATTTATATTATCTAATAATTAGAACATAATTTTATACCATAATGAATATTGAAAAGAGTAAAAATTAATTACCGTGGATATGGTAAAAATGGATTTATCAGGATGGTTTTACTAAGAAGATAAGGGTTAAAATGACCTAAAAAGGTAAAACACCATTTTTATGGAAATTTTTAGACCCTATAATAATTAAGGTTCTATAATGACCCATTTTCTAAGGAATTTTTAATTATAAAAACTTAGGTATCACTTTATCTTTTCAAATATTCCATGTGTGTTCTCTCCCCAACTTATAAAGGGCCACCCCCTATCCTACCCTATTCAAACTTCTAAAACCTTGCCCAGACCTACCCAAATACCTTTATTATTTACCTAAAAATATATTAGAGGTATTATTTTGATTATTAATCCCTCATAATAAGGGTTTATGTGTGACCTTAAAGAAAATCTCCAAAGAAGATGTAAAATTCTTAAATGTGCATATCTGTTTTATTTCATATTCCATCACCTTCAAATCTTCTTCATATATTATAATATAATAAAAAGTGATAAAATTATATATGTAAATCATATATTGTATGATATATATTATTATGTATCTTTAATATATTTATAATAAACCTATATTTATTAAATAGTGGGTTTAGACACATAAAAAGGAAGTCGAACATAAAGTCAGGGTTTCTTATCTCACTCTTACTTCCATGATACATATATCATATTCACATATTATTACTTTTATGTGGTGTATATACTTCCCATTTTTATATTTAATATCATGAATATATTTCTCTTTATGTTATTTAATGGTCCATTTGATGTTATTACCTTAACATGACTTAGGATTCAAAAGTTACCAATGTTGTAAGAGATTTATGTTTTAATCTCATTTGAATCAGGATTGTTTATACCTAAATTTCTATTGATGGAAATTATATTCTCATTACCGAACAAACCCATTTAATTTAATTTTATTAAATTTATTCGTGAAGTTTTCATGTAATAGTACTATATTCTACTCTATGGTTCTTAAAATTATTTATAAATGTTTTTAATAAAATTTGACTTCATTTCTCTATTCAGTCAAAATTAATTTTTATTCCAAAAAAAATTCTAAAATTTTTTTCAAAATTTTTTTTAACATTATCAAAATTAAATAATTATGTAGTTTTTCCCTTCCTTCTATTTTAAAAAATGAAAATAATCTTCATGTTGTTTTCCAAATAAGGAACATTTGGATTTTACCAAAAATGTGAAAGGAATATTTATTTTTATGTGTACGACATGTATATAACTTCTTCCATCATGAGAAATAAATTTTCTAAATCATAAATTATATATTTCAAATATTATTTTTAATAAAAAATATTCTATATATTTTGTGAAATTATAGTTTTAAAATTACTTTCAAAGTAAAAAATGTTATTTTACTTTAGAAATTTTTAATGAAATATCTATGGAATTTATATTTGTCAATGATGTCAACCAGTTATTTTACTTATGATACACTGTGGAAATATTGTACTGATATCATATTTATTATTTATTTTTACGTTTTGTGATTAATTTGACTGAGGATGTACTATTTTACAACCATTCCCCATATTACATTGGATAGTTTATGGTTATGTTTATTTGATTAGGGTAAGTATTAACATTTTATATTTTAGTTTTAAATATGAATATTTATGTTTATTATTTTTCACCCCTTTAATATGAGGAATAAATTGGACTTTTTATGTGATTGATAAAGATCAGTTATAGATATCCCTTCGATGAATCGATAGGTATCATGAAAAAAAACATTTAGTAAAATTTGTTGGGTCTCAACCCACATATTTAAACTGTCTAGTGAAAGGTATTGAAGTTTTTTTCCATTATTAGATATTATTAATTCCCTCATTATGAGATCACTTATTTATGTTCATTTTAATATTAAATTAATATAATATCCATTGATAATTTTAAATATTATGTTAATATTTATATAGATTTATTTGATCATTATTTATTTTGGCCATATTATGCTAATTTTATTAATTAAATGGCATGTGATTTTATTTACCTTAACATATTGATTATTATTATTTACTAATTATAGATTTACTAGATACTTTCCCATATTGATCATCTAAGCTCACCCCTTTCTTGTTTTCTATTTTCTCAGGATACCAAGAAGTGTTTTGTAATTGATATGTAGGGATAAACTATGAGGAATATTTTCATTCTTAAAGAAAAAATTTTGTGTATCTGATTTTTTATAATGTAATGTGTATTTAAAGTATGTATCTAGTTTACCATGACTATAAAACTATAAGGTCCTTCTGTAAGTGATTAGTTGTACTTTATACTAATATAATAATGTATCCACTGGATCCGGGCTTATGGGGTTAGGGTTTTTATAGTTTGTATCAGAGTAAGTTTAGTAGAAACACTGAGAAATGGATTTAATAAAACATATATTAGTGAAAATAATACTATGATATAAATTAATGATTAGTATAAAAGAACATACTATGATTTTTTAATGGTATAGATTATGTGTTTTTTCCTAAGAATAGATCGTTGTATGGATACTAAAAGATAATTTGGTCTAGGGACAAATGTGCCTAGGGGTAATTACTTTGAAAAATGCACGTTTTTCTTTAACTAAAGTTTTAGTTGGTATATTAAAATGAACCTTACTGTGCACCAGTTTTGACACTCCTTGGGGATATACTTTTGTTAATTCATATTTTCTTTACAAACCAACATTAGGTATTTGAATAGATAATAACCATGAATAACCTAGGTTAAACCTAAGCTTTCACAGATTGAAAAAAAATGTTTCTTGATTTATACCTCTAATAAATGATTCTCCATGACTATGTGTTTTCCCACTATTATTATTGTTTTGAACACTAGGAATTTTGGTTTTATTTAATGGATTGAACAAGGTGTAACTAGGATAACATTAAATGTGATAGAAAATGTGTTGATGGGAAAAAAATGGGTTGATTACTGGGTTGAAGGATATTGTTATTATTTCTAATCAGTTATCATGATATATGATTAACAACTTACACCTAAAACAACTCTCAGACTCACAAAATAAGATAAGGATAGATTCCATTAAGTGATTTAATAGTGTAGACCATAGAGGAAATAGGGCTTGATTTCCTTCATGATAAAAATGTGGAAAGAAAAACCTAGGAGAGGGTCTCGAAGGACTAAAAAATTTAAAGAAACATAGTGAGTAATTTAGGAGGAGAAATGAAAATTTAGGTTAACATATGGATGATAATAATGGTATCCCTAATTTATTATTAAATGTTACATTTTTTAAATATGGAAAGCATAGTCATTATGAAAATCAATGTCTTAGGGGGGAAAGCTTGTGAATATAATCAAGAGGGTTGTAAAATTAATAGTTATGTTGATGATGAAGAGACTAATAATGACATATGAAAGGAAAAAGGCATTAATTAATAAGATTATGAATCCTAGTTGATGGTTTAAAAATGAATTGTAATGATTAGTGTGATTATGTTTTGATACAAGAGTTATGTTATAATAGTATTTTATCAATGAAATTCTAGTTATAATAATTATGAAATTTATAAGTATTGTACTAAAATACATTTTCTTTATGGACTTGAGAGCATATGTCGAATGGTATATATGACCAAGAAAAGTTTTTTAGTGGAAAGTTGATCTTTTTGGAAAACACATGATTGGTGGAAGATATCCCTTAACATCTACTCAATTTTGATATAATAATGATAAGGATATGTATATGGCATAGTATTGGTGATCGTGAATCTTGTTAGTGATATTATAGTTTTTTTTAACTTTTCTATATTTTACTACATGTTTGGATTAATGGAATATATTTGAAAAATGATATTTTATTTTTGGAACCATGCATTTTTTTCATTAAGTTTTTATGGTGGAAAAGGTATTCACTTATTTTAAATTTCACATTAATATGCACATTATATTATATGGGGAATACAATTTTGATTTTGTGAACATCCTTCAAAATGTGTCCAAACATATTTTAGAAGATCCTTAAGGATTACTATTTATAAATTTTATTACATTTGGGAGTTATTGGTTACATTTTCTATCCAAATTTTTTTTTTCAAAGATAAGAGGAATATATTGTTACTCTTTTATAGATCTTATGATTCATTTAAAGTTAATTTTCGTGCTTCAGGCATAAAAAATTCATCTTTTGATATTCATTTCTTAGAGTAAGGGGTGAAGTGGAAATTGATCAAAGATAAAAAAAAGTATGAGATTTTGATTATCAAATAGAAAGATATGAGGTAAATATATTTCAGTATATTCTTAAACAATAAAACAATTCCTAAACTCTAAGAAAATGTACTTGAAAAAAAATGTTATCCTAATACCTCCATTTCTGAATAACTGATGGTCTTTTCCCCATTTAAATATTTATGGTTTTATATTCATTAACCATCTATAGATAACCCACTTTCTTGTGATCAATGATCTCTATAACTATCTATAATTATTTACGATTTTCTTCCATGTCCATATCCTCAATTCCTACATATGTTCTCATACTTGTAAACATAGTTATGTTGTTATTCTAGATGAACTCCATAAATCTCGTTATATCTTATCTAGAGGATGGTTTATTAACCCTTCTCGGGATGTGGGTTTTCATAAAGGGTATTTTCAATTTTCGAACCCTTTATTACCCTGATCAAGATTAAATTATGAGGAAACCATTTATTTAGGGGGGATAGAATGTAAAACCCCTAAGATTTTAAAAGGGGGGTATCAAATTTAATAGAATATATGACATGAAACATAAATATTAGAAGAGAATTTAAAATTCCAAGAATTTAAAATATATTTACTTTTAAATAAATTTAATATCTTTCATTGATTCTGATGTACGCAACACTGGGTTTGAAAAAACATGATACTCTATTTTAATATTATTATTTAAATATGACCATTACAACATATTCGTTAAGTTGGAAAATAAGAATAGTAATAATAAAGTTATGAAAATTATATGCTTTAAACATATATAAAATAAACTCAACAGATTAGTCGCACTTTGGTCACATAATTGAAAATTAATTTTTACAACTTTTAGAAAATTTATTTCAAAAATAAACTTAAATTTTTAAATATATATCTTTAAATTACCTTTGGGTGAATTAAAAATTTCTAAAAAATCTTAATTTTTTATTAATAGTGAAAATACTGATTTTTATTCTAAACTTATTTTTCATTTAAATTATTTACAAAGTTAAATTATATTTTAAATTGTTTTTAATGTAAAATTAATTAAATTGTGTAAAAATTTAACTAATTTTGGATATTTTAATCAATTTCATATTGAATTTTTATATTAAAACATTTTATACTTATGATAAGTTTCTCTTTGAAAATCTACTCTTTCATCGCATCTATGGTTTAATATTAAATTAAATTATACAACTTGTGTGAGTTGAATATTTCAAAATGGATTCCATATTTTTAATTATCTCAATTTATATTATCTTTTATGGTCAAAATAATTTTTCGCCATAATGTATACTGAATAATGAAAAAACTAATTATTGCGATTAAGGCAAAAATAGATTTACCCGGGGTGGGGGTGGGAGGGGTTAAACTAGGAAGATAAGGGTAAAAATGATTTAAAACTCAATTAAATACCATTTAATGTAAATATTTAGACCATATAATATATACAGTTCTATAATAATTAATTTTAGAGTATCGTGGCATGAGAAAAATGTGGGTGTCACATTATATTTTCAAAAATTCCAAGTGTGTCATCTCCCCCACTTATAGGAGGCCACACACTCTCCTCCCCTATTCAAAAATCAAAACCCATTTGGTTTAGTAATTACCTGAAAAAATAAATTCCTTAATTACCTACTAACATCATATAGTTCTCAGTTTGATTATAAATCCCACTTCATAAGGCTTTAGATATAAACCTAAAGAGGATCTCTGAAAAAATAAATAAAATTATTAAACATGTGTATTTGTTTTATTTATTCTTCAAAATACCTAGAAAATTATTCATATATGATAATATAATAACACCAATATATAAATTATACTAAGAAGTTATTATGTTAGTTTCATGACCAATATCCATCTCCTCTTCCATCAAATGGGAAACGAAATTGTTGATCGTGTCTACGGCAGACTGCCGCCTCATGAACCGATGAAATTCGTTTATCCATCACAAAATTTCAAGGATAGATTTAATAATTCATTTAACATATTTTATATTTTTTAAATTATCATAATTTCATAATTATCATATCACATACACATTCTTACTTTATATTCTGTGGTGGATATAATAACTTCACTCATGTGTGCAGCGGATTATCGCCTCATGAAGCAATCTGATTTGTTTTTCACATATGCTTTACATGGAAGGTGATAATGATAATTTTAAAGAATATATGTGATATTAATTATATATCCATTATTATTTAAATATAATATCATATCTAACTTATTACCTTTCAATCTTTTGGAAAACAATAATGTTGCTCGTTTGTACGTGTAGACTACCTCCTCCACATAGTGAAGTGAAATGGTTTTCATTTTATTTTTACATGGATGATAATAAAGATGGATTTTATTAATAAAAATTATATATATATATATATAACATAATAATTTTTCTATAATGGTTAATTAATTTGTATTTTCCTTTTGTTCCATCCATTGAGAAAAATAAAAACGGTGTTCATGTGTATGAATAGCCTATCGTCTCCATGAAATATATAATCCATTTTCTCTATATAACATTAATATATTACTAAAAATAAATATTAAATGATTATATATTTTATTTATATAATTTTTAACATTTTGAATGTGATGTAACCATGATAAAACTAAAAGGACCAAAATTACTAAACCAAAATAAACATGAAAAATGAAGCAATTATCACCTGAAACAATGATTTTAAAAAATAATTGTTAATAAATGGGTGATAGAAGACTCTAATTAAATCATATATGGTATGAGATACATGATTATGGTTTTATAATATATTTATAATAAATATATATTTATTATCTTTGAGTTTCATACATATACTAAGGAAGTCGATCCTGAGGTAATGGTTTCTCATCTCACTTTTACTTCCATGAGATATATGTCATATTCACCACATATTATTTGGTGTGGTGTTTATACTAACCATTTTGGTATTTTATATAATGAATATATTTCTCTTCACTATATTTAATGGTTCATTTTATGTTATTCTTTTCATGGATCTTGCGATTCAAAAGTTACCAAAGTGGTAAGATATTTGTGTTTCAATATCATTGTAATCGGGATTGTTTATACTTGAATTTACATTGAAGTAAATTATTTGATCATTATATAATAAAACCATTTTTTTTATTATCCTATGGTTATTATTTATATTTACAAGTAATAGTACCATATTCCTTTCTTAGGTAGTTAAAATAATTAAGAGATGGTTTTTAATAATACTCGACTTCATTTCTCTCCTTGGTCAAAAATATTTTATCTCTTGAAACATTTTTTTATAAAAATGTTTTTAGACATGTTTTTTAAATCATAAAAATGATTTAATAAATAAATTTTTATCCATATATTTAATTATACAAAAAAATAAATTAATTTTCATGTCGTTTTCCAAATAAAACCCATTTTTCTTTTACAAAAAATATGAAATGAATCTTTGTTTTGATGTGTATGACATGTATATAATTTCTATCATCATTACCACTCAATGTTTTAAATAATACATTATTATTTTAAAATATTATTTTCAAATAAAATTATTTTTAAAATATTTTTTTATATTTTAGCTTTAAAAATATTTTCAAAGTAAATAAGGTTATTTTCCTCTAGAATGTTTTAATGGAAATTTTATGGTATTTCTATTTATCAAAAACATCATCCCTTTATTGTAAATATGATCTGATGGGGATATTTTTATTTATATCATCCTTATTTTTTTATTTGCATGGTTTATAATTAGTTTTAATAATATAATTTTATTACAATTCACCATATTACTCTAGAAGGTTTATGATTATGCTTATTTACTTGGGGTAAGTACTAACATTTCATATGTTAGTTTTCTAAAAAAATCTTATGTTGATTACGTTTCACCCCTTTAATATGAAGAATTCATTGTAATTATTAAGTATTCAGTGGGTCATATTTATAGATATCCCCTTCATGCATCCATAGGTCTCATGAGACAAATCAGTTGGCCAAATTAGAGGGATTTATTCTCATAGATTTAATATGACTTATGAAATGTCTTGATAGTTTTTTTTTTATATCTATAATTATGTATTCCCTCATTATGATATTAGTTATTGATTTCCATGTGATTATTAAATTATTCAGAATATCCATAGATAATTTTCAAGAAAATTTTATTATTTATGTGAATTTATTTCATCATCATTTATTTCTTCCCAATTATTCTCAATTTATTAAATAAATTGGATGTTATTTAGTTATTTACCTTGAAATATTTATTATGTTTGTTTATTCTTGAAATCTTCCACTATAATCTTACCCTTACTATTCATATGATCTCACCCCTTTCTTAAGTTTTATTTTCCCTAGGATACCAAGAATTTTTTTGTGTTTAATATATAGGGATACACTATGAGGAATAATGGAGTTCTCAAAGAAAACAATTTGTGTATTTCATGTTTTAAAATATATGGGAATTTCATGTATGTATCTAGTTTATCAGGACTGCTAAATTATTCCATCCTTTGGGATGTGATTCCTTGTACCTTATTTTAATGTAATAATTGAACCACCAGCTTCAATCTACTCGGGTTGAGGTCCTTCCATTGTAACCCAATTAGGTCCATTTAATAAAGAGTATTTGAAATATGAGTAGCACCATATATAATTACTATTGATAGATCAACACCATGATTCATGGGAAGGATAGGAATTTTTTTATAAAATACATCAACATATTTTGGAAAAATAAACATATCATAGATGTTGAGTTTCTCCCCATAAATTTGAGATAAATACCCCTCAAGAACGAGTAGTGATACATATACAAAAAAACATTTTCATTACGAGTTTATATTCATCCTTGCATTGATAGATGCTCATACGTTGAATTAGAATGCCAAATGTGATTTCTTTAATCTATAAATTTATTTGGAATCTATATAGAGATAGCTAATCAATGAAAAAAATGACATAAAATTAGCCAAATGATTAATAATCGGATCTTTATAGGGAACTTTCATAAAAAATTCAACATGGAATCTTATTTCTAGAGTAGATGACAAGTGTTCCTTAAGCATAATGATCCACATAATAAATTTTCCTAGAATATATCATTCCTTGGTCTTGGAGTTATCCCATGGTTTAGGTAATTGACTCAGATAAATCTAACATTACCCAAATATAATACATTGAAGTATAAGTGGTTCCCTAGGATGATACTTATTTCACTCCGTTGAACTTTTCATTTTTCCTTAGAAATTAGTTTCGTTATTCTATTCCTTTACACACATAAAACATCTTCTCATTATTTTGATACATTTCCCTAGATTTCTTCTTCACACATTCTGAATATATATTAAGATAGATATTCTTACCTTAATGGTTTTCATATAATAAACTCTAATGAAACTCCATTTTTATCTTATTATGTATGTTAGTAAACTCACCCATGTCGAGGTTATAAATCATATATAGATATAGTTGGTTAAGAATAATCATAAGGTTTCATATTCCATCTCCCATTTTATTTTGTTTCTTATGAATACGGTCATTGTATTGGCCATCAAATTCATTATTCACATGATTACTCATAATTCCATCCATTTAATAAAAACCAAAAATAAAAATAGTGTGAGTATGAAACATCAATAATGGGATTATTAAATCATATGATTATGAATAAAATTCTTATGATGTACAAAATTATGAAACTTTATTTCAACCGATGACAATCTAAGTTTATCTCATATCACTATGTATTAATATCTATTGTCATAGGTTCTATCCTTTTATTCATAAAATGGATCATGAAGAGAGTGTGAATTAAAAAAAATACTATCCCATTGGAGTGTCCAGTAAATATTGTAGTATTATCCCACTCATCATACACTTCTCACTATAAATTTAATTCTATATCTTCCCATTTTAATGTTATTATCCATGGGTTCATATATAACACAATGGTATCCTCTTGATAGTATATAGAACAATATGTATTTGATAATAAAACATGAATCATTTCATTACCATAAATTTTGATCTTCTATTATAGATAGTATTATATTCAGTGTTGTCACTATATTTTTCCCATCCTAATATTAAAAAATAATTAATCTATTCTTTGACATCAACCATGTTGACCCAAGAATGACAATCATAAATAATACATAATGTTTTTTAATATTCAACACACATCACAACTATACAATCCTGAGGACCATAAAGGTTTAGCGTTTTTCAAAACTAGATACAAAATCAACTTTTGTCATAAATGATCTTCAAATATTCTATAAATATCTTCATATTACTAACCATTTAGAAATATCATACTGAGAACCTTTCATCAAATAATGGGGATAGAAAACATAAAGAAGAGAGAGATTATATGCTCATTAAGGCTAAAAATGGGAGATATCAATCATTATAGAGAATAATATTATCATAAGGGCATTATAACATAATCATGTGCATATTCTCAACTAAAAATATTCCTAACTAGAAAAGAATTAATCAAAAACACAAAAAACAATTCATATCTAAAAGAATGTTTAAAAAGGGTTTCAAAGCAGTAAACATCATTCAAGGGTCATAAGATGGTCATGTGGCATAATAAGAATAATAAATAACAATATTTTGAACATAGATGTTCAAAATCATGCACCGTCATAATATTGTGATCATAATGAGATGTGATCATAATCACATATCAAAATGTGAACATAGACATTCACAATCATCTCCATGAATAATTTGGTGAGAATAACTAAAAGAAGTCATATTCACACATCAAAATGTTAACATAGATATTCACAATAATGTACACACTTATTGTAATCATATCATGATATATCTATATAATTTCACCCAATGCACTGGAGGGATATAACAGATCCAACAATCACATAGTCATAATTCATTCATATATATTCCATAAGATCAAGAAAACATTTATCATTTCTCCATAACATAACATGTGCAAATAAAAATAAGGTTCATCATGATTTCATTACAATAATAATAAGAATCCAGATAAAAAATAGGAAGGTATAATTTTTTCATCTCCCCAGTGAATCATAAGTGACATCAATGGATGTTTTCAAAAATGAAAACATCTTTAAAAATCACTACAATATTTATTGAGGAAAATACCATTTCTATTTTGAAATTTGTTATTTAAATTATAAATATTTATATATTATTAATAAAAACTATTCCTTTAAAAGATACAAGAAATCATATAGTTATTATTCAATGAAAATTGTAGTCATGATGGCAGAAAAATCCATTCATGTGGTGTATGTTGAAACCAAGATTGTATTCACATGTGTAGTAAAAAGTACCCCATTTAGAAAATTTCAAAAATATTAATTTCAAACCTTTTTATGTAAATTTCAAAATGGGTAAGAATGTGTTTAATAAAAAAAATTACAATATAAAGAACATTATTGAAAACATTTTAATGAAAATATAGACACAGAAGAAAATATTCCCAACTAAACAAAAAAAAATTCCCTTTTCTATAAAAACATTATTTCAAACCATTGAGTACTTATATAGAGGAAAATGATAAGAAAAATTTTATTTCCAAAAATAAACCTAGGATAATAAAATAGATAGGGTTTAAAGGATAAGGATAATATAATATCCCTCAATACAAATTTAGCATAGAAAATCCCAAAAATAAATGAGATTGTATTATAAATCCTTTACCTCAAGTCTCATCTTTATTTGTATAAGTTAGTAAATATTGATTTATTATAAATATATTCAATAAAAATATCCATACATAAAATAATAATTATCATATCTTTATAATTTATAATTATCTTTTATTAAAAAAATTATCATTAAAATGAACATTTGGTGAAAATTGGTTCCTTTTCTATGCATTTTTCAATTCGATGGTTTTGGTAACTAATCCAAGGTGATGGATTTATTATCTATATAATCTTAATCATGAAATAAGTATCATATTTATTCATTATATACACTTTTATAACCATTCATATAAAGAAGTCATGAAAATTTTACATTTAAAAAAACATTATTATATCACAAATATCATATATATATTCATTAAATATATCCTTATTACCAAACATATAATGAAACGTCCCGACCCAACTCACTCTAAAAATACTATCCGGATAGGTTTCCACATGGCCTCAAGCATGCCTCCTCGTATTTCAGAGGTTTCCAACTAGCATTAAGGATCGAAATGATAGTATAGTGGGGAGACTATACCCTCATAATTAGAGTACCATATTGATACTTAAATAATAAGTTGATAGTGGAAGTAGTAATAAATAAAATTTATCATAAGAAACTATAATAACTTATAAAATGTCCAATGAAAAAAATTACAACCATGCATGTCCATGTGATGATACAATATACATAAAGTATAAATACAATAGGTAATAAACAAACGATACATAATGAAATGAAAAAATCCCCAAGAAATATCTCCATGAGAATCCTAAGGTATGACTCAATCCTATGCTAATAACCTCCCATGTACAAGAGTAAAAACATAACCATAATACATGAACCTGAACATGTAACCATGAGCTCTCTTCGTTTACCCTTGTGAAAAGGTAGCCAAAAAAGTTTTGGATATATACTAAGTAGGCCTCCACCAACGGTGTCTAATAATATACAGTCTATGAGTATAAAATATAGTAGTGTGTGGGTATAATAATAAAGTAATAAATAAATAAATGCAAATAAGTCATATCATGTTCCTTAAAATATTCCTAGCCAACTATACCTTCCTCCACCAAATCCGGAATACCTCTGAATATATGTCACCATGTATATAGGTATATATATATATATTATATATTTAATACCTTATATATATATATATATACATATTACTAGATAGGACCCATTATTTAACTCAGTCATCTATATATGTAATACCTTATATAGATATATATATATATATACATCTTTATTCTGATGTATATGCTCAATGCAGTGAACAGGTGAGGAATCTGACTATGGTTGTCGTTTCTTTCTCTATTGGCTTCATTTGGAAGGCCTGGATTGCCTATCTCTTTAATGATATCACTCCCACTCTATATTCTGGTGTCAAAACTATTTACAGGGCGGTTTTCACAGCTTCTAGGATTCAAACTGGATGCATGAAAAATGAGTTAAATGACTTTATTGTTCTGAGGAATTTTGGTGTTAGTGGTAGACCCAAAAAACCCTTAATGATGAATTCCATTAGATGGATTTCCCCCATCCCTTCTTAGCTGAAAGTTAATGTTGATGGGGTGGATGCAGGGACACCTGGACCTTCGGGCTATGGTGGTGTCTTTCGCACCTATTGAGGCTTTGTTAAAGGTTGTTTCTATCATTTCATTGTGCAGGGATCTGCTATTGAAGCTGAATTGTGGACTATTATCAAAGCAATGAAATATGCTATTCATTTTGGTTGGCGTTTTATATGGATAGAATCTGATTCTATGGTGGCGGTGGAATTAATCAAATGGAGATCCAGGAATGTCCCATGGGTCATGCTGCCTTATTGGGTTGAATTCCTTCACCTTCTTGATGATATTATCTTTGATGTGACACATGTTTACAGGGAGTCCAATCAAGTGGCTGATTCTCTATCAAAGCTAGCTGTTGAACAGTCAAGTTCTGAATAGTCCTTTATGGATCTTGAATGTTTCATGCGCTTTGTTGAGGCAGATGCTTGTGGCACGGTGTTTACCAGACTTTGTAAATCTCCTTTTTGATGCTTTGTTTCTTGACTTTATTTTTTAATAAAATTTGGTAGGGGTGTATCTTTGATTCATCCCTGGGACTTTTGAGTATAAGGATGAGACTAACTTATTTAATTAAGGTATTAGAAAAAACATCCCAACCAGGTAATAGAGTTGATGTTATAAAATTTTAATAGTCTTAATAGGACTTGGGATATACCCATGGCGTCCCTATATAATGATGACAAAGAATGTAATGAAACTCTTTTTTTAAATGAGTATATGCATATAATTCCTACTTTGGAATCATTTTGTCTCCCAAGGAGTAATGAAAATCATTTAACCAATTAATCCAACCAATGTATTCTGTATGAGGAACTCAAGTATTTCTTCTTGGTCTATTATAATTCATTTATCCTATGATCTCATCCCAGGAATTCTATATAAGGAACCCATGTATTGACCATGGATTCACATAATTCACATTACCTTTGAGACCATCCAAGGAGTTCCTCATAACGAACCTGAAAATACCTATAGGTTTACATCAGTCATTTAACCTTTGATCACATCCAATTTATTCTATAGAAGGAACCCAAGTATCACTCAAGTATTGATATAATTCATCTAACCAATGAGCCCGTTCAAGTAATTCTTATATGGTAAATCAAGTTTCACTCAAGGTGTATTATAATTCATCTAACCATTTAATTTTAGGTAAATATATAATTTCATGTTAATAATCATTCCACATCATAATTCAAGTATGAATAATAAATAGGGCATGTTCATAAGAAGTTTGCATCAAAATTCAAGTATAATTAATAAATAGTTCACGTCCATAAGCATTCCGCATCAAAATTCAAGTATGAATAATAAAGAGGGCATATTCATAATCATGAAACATCACAGTTAAATAATAGTATCAAGGTCATTTCATTTATAAGTAAATTTATAACTCCATGGGAAGGTCCATTGATTTTATTAGTTCAAATATTTCCATTTTATTTCACCATTTTTGTTAAAGAAGACAACGAACCTCATAGGTTGTTTTATTATAAAATGAGGTTAGGGAATAAAATATATATCATCATCATTTAAACTATAAAATTTCCATTCCAATTAAATTAAATCAGTAAGATTGACCAATTGACAACATCAGTCGTGGAGTAAAATACCAAGGGATAAGAGGCTTATCTAACATATTTAATTCATTTAGGAATTTATAAATGTGCCAAAGCATTTGAGAAACTCACACAATGGGAGTTTTTATTTTATTTTATTGAACACAAATATGTAAATAGGGGTCTACGACATCATGGTTGTGGTCTAAAAAATTAAAAATAAAGAATATAATAATTTAGGATAAATGAGGGGAATGCCTCACATGCTGAACCACATCATTATTTTTTAAAAAGTGAGACCTTGAGGGGAAAGAAACTATACTATTTACTTTATACCAAGGATACTTCACTCATACATTATCAAGACTTGATTTGATTCGATTCAAGATAAAATGAAATAATAGACAAATGAATTAGAAATGGGTTTAATTATCTCATACAAAGATCATATCAAAATCAAGAAGAGAAATTGATATAAGAAGAATGAGAAGTTTTAGACTCACCTTTATGCTTCCAACACACCCTCTATTGCTTGCATCATACCAAGAATAAGGGAGAACCCACCATGTGATGACATTGTGCAGGGTTGTGTGTGTGGGAGGCCTCATGGGAGAAATGATGGTGAGAAAGGGATGAAACCCATTAAGGATTTGAGGGGGGAAAGGTTATTTTACCCTTTTAATGTGGTGCATGGTTAGGGTCACGGTTCGGCTAAATTTGTCTCAATCGTTCATATCATGATACCTAAGAGATACACCTTGTATGGTTTAGCCACATGGTTTGGGATAACTATGATCTAACCATGTGGTGCTACAGGTTAAGTAGAAATAACCATGGGGGATAGGTTCATAGTTTAGCCAACCATGTGTAGACCATCCACCCACACCTTCAATTTACTATAGACTTTTTTCATGCTATTTACCCAACCTTTCTTGGTGAAACATACTATATGAAACCCCTTACAGGGCCACACAATTTATGTTAGTAGACCACATATTTTAAAAAACCATGTTCACTTTTATGTTTCTCCCATAAAGTGGGTTTTTTAAGCCCCATTCTCTTGAAACTTATCCAAATTTATGAGACACCTATCATTCCTTAAAACTCATCTAAAAAATAACACATGTAAGTGTTTCAACTCTCAAATTTACATTCTAAATCGTGGTTTAGAAAATGGAATATTCACTAAATGGGACTGTTCAAATTCACTTGGAATTTTTAACCCAAACCAAAGCATTGTATGCTATAATATCTCCATATTATAAATTCTCATCCACAAGATTCCTTGGGGAATAACGAAACATGACCCACCCTTCTTGGGTTTTTAAATCCCACTGAAATGGTCATGTTATGTTTCCCACACTTAACGCACTTACAAGACCAACATTAAGCATATGGTATATGGTCCATAAAAAGATAAGCCAACACTCGTGACTAATGTTGAAACATAAATACTACACTTACCTGATCCTATCCAACATGAGACACAATTACATAATCATATCCTTTACTAATTAGCTCAAGGAACTCCTTACCATAGTTTTCAAATTGAAAGGCCAATTCTGAGTCATGGTACCTACACCATTAGAATTGATTATTTAAGAACACCCTTATAATTGTAATAATGCACTTAAGAATGTTTCTAGACATGATAGAATAGCCTATTCCTAATCAACCACATTTATCCTAGTCATATCAGCTTTTCTAAGAAATCTGCAACCTACCTTTTCACAACACTCATCTTATGTTGTTGAAAAGTCAAGACACCTTTGGCTGACTATCAAAAAACTCAACCTAGATGGCCGGAAAATTAAAAACTGAAACATGATTCCTTCTCCCAAGGAATATTGAGTACATAGGTGTATACCCTATCTAGTACACTTGGATCGGTACACTCTAAAAATAACATCTGATCCCAAATAAATATTTGAGGTAACCCCATAATCAACTATTGGATCCTAATGAGCTCATCCACGGTTGTCTATTTACTATAGTTTATAAGTGATATGTTAGTACATAGCCAAAAAATCCTCTTATTAATAACACTAACTAAGAACAATAGTGATATCTCTCCTGCCAATCGAGTCATGAATTTGATGGTTTCCAGGAGTTAGTCCAAGGACTTCCTACTTGGTAATCAAAGTATCTGTAACACCCCAAGCTTCTACGGTACGCTTCTCTTTGAATAATGTGATAGCGTGTGTTGTACGCAACACCGAGTTCTAACACACCATAACTAATCAAACTAGCCGTTATGAATAGTAATACCTACTTTTTGAAATTATATATATTTTATATTTGAAAATGGACTTCATTTTTGGATTCGGAATATTGAATTTAGCCTAAGGTGAAATTTTGGTACATTTCGGATAACTTTCATATTTTGATGAATAGTGAAAATTTCTAAATTTTAATTAAAAACAACTTTTTTAATCAAAATAATTAATAGTGATAAATTATGAATTTGAGTGGTTTTAAAGTATATTTAGAATATATTTTTACCATTCAATTTAATGTTTATCATTGGACATAATTTTACAATTAAATGGAACATAAACAAGTGTCAATCTTTTGATAGTTATTATCTCTTAAAAAAACACGCTTTTTGTTTTGACAGCGGGAATTAATTTTAAATTAATTTCTGCCACTTCTGTGTTTTGAATTTATAAAAATGGATTCCATATTTGGAATCAGGATGTTCAAATTGTGTAAATAGGTAAATTTTATTTTTAGACATTTTGAATAGTTACTGTGGTAAATATTTTATTTACCATGGTTAAAGGGTAAATCCGGTAAATAAGGGTTAAAAAAAATAATATTATAATAATACTAATTACCCTAAAACGTGTCTTAACCCTATTGGTTGATACATGGTCGACCATGGGAATCTTTGGGTCTATTTTGGGACCCCATGGATCCACTTGTAAGTGATAATGACACATTATATTAATAAAGTTAAAATAAAAATAAAAATGGCATAAGCTTACATCTTTTAGAAGAACAATTTTTACATAGGGTTATACATGTTGGATTTTCGATTATAAATATTCATTAGAAAGATAAAAATATTTCCTACATAATGATATTTTATTTATAATTTTTAGACATTAAATAATTTATTTTATTTATGACACAATGATGATACAGTAATTACTAAAATAGTGAAAAATTAAAATAATTGATCTTATAAATACCCAAATAATTATAATATGAAACTTTTAATGAATTAAACTAATTTTCTAGGATAATATGATATATTAGGATTGATTTAATTTACTTTGTTCGAAGTAATCAATCTGTTATGAGTTTCACAAAAATCAACTATTGAATAGTGTCAAAATTGACATAAAAGAGTTCTTAAAACAAATATTATATTATTAATTGATATTAAATTCCTAAAAATCTAAGGTTCGGCCAAGAGACTTATATTATGATATGTTAATTATTAATGAACCACTTGGGGGTTTCTTGGATGTATATAGTAAGTTTATTAACCATATTATATAAAAATACAAAGAGACATTGTAAAAGTGAAACTAATTAACTTAGAGTTAATACTTAAAGATAAGGTTAATATAAGTACCCAAACCTGTCTAAATTCTATTGGATGAGTTGTTTTCGACCTATCCCCACCTCATCCTTTGAATAGTCAAATTTGGAGCCTTTGTAAACCGAATATGAATTTATTATAAATTAATATTTCTATCTTTTCCAAAGGTGCCCCTCACCCCTCTTATAAAAGGGCACTCCTCCTTCTCATTTCTTCACACCTTCAAAGCCTTTTGGTTCGGACAAACTCTGCCCAAATAATCTCCCAACATCCCTCACTACAACCTAGAGGCCTTAGTTTGATCAGAAAGCCAACCTAAGGATCCCTTTTGATCAAATCAAAAGGAAGAACCCGAAGAAGAGGTAATGATTTCACCACCCTTTTCTAAGTTCATTTCTTCTTCCACTTCTTCTTCCTTTGTTCTTACCATTCTAAAATAATAACTCCAGTATCTCACATATACTGTGATGTTATTATAAGTATGGTACAACCATATTCAGTATTCTATCCACCCTTTGAATAACATGTCACCATACGTGCGTACGTACGGCTTACCGTCTCCACGTCGTGGTGTAATTGTTATTCAATATAATATTATTTGGATGGGTATAATAATGATGTTTAACTCATGTAAATAATAAATATAACATGATAATGATTCTGTATATATGATATACCATTCATTTATATATTATTTTAATATCAAAAGAATGATATTGTCGCTCGTGCGTACGTACGGACTACCGTCTCCACGAACGCGATGAGATTCATTCTCCATCGTAACCATTCAAGTATAATTATCATTTGATGATTTAAAAATGATGTTTAAGGACTAGATATCATTCTGGATATGAATAAGATACAACAACCATGGCTTATGTAACAAAACATATAAAGAAAATGAGTAAGTTAACACCCGAAACGACGATAATTCTAAGATATTATTAACAAATCAATGTTAAAAGATCATATATGATATCATATTAATATATATGATTCTTGTATAATTTAATAACAATTATTTCACCATTATACAGGAGGTTAACCTACCTCAACCAAGGAAAAGTACAAGGTAAGGGTTTTTCATCTCACTCCATATTTCCGTGAGATTCATGCCATATTGCCACCATCACCTTTTGTGTGGTGTATGTACTACCCATAATTATATTCTTTGTGTAATACACTTTAATTTATGTTTATTTACATATTCATTGTATGATTCCTCATTCATGGGTTGTATTTTTCATAAGTTACCAAATTGGTAAGGGTTATTTCACAATCTCTTCATTATCCGAGGTTGTATTATACGTAATAATCTACTGGGATCTCTTTATCATCCACATCCATGTTTCTTCGAAATGTATTTCAAAACATTTTTACTATTTACAAGAATATGGGTTAAAGTAATTTATACCCTTGTTTGACTTTTTATAAGAGGTTTATAAAGGAATCTTTCCGTCGTTTTCAAAACAAGGTCCTTTTTAACCTTTTCGACAGAATTGAGGTAAGAATGTTTTTTTTAACTTATACGGCGGGTGCGGTTATTTTCCGCCGTTATAAAATCGTCGAAGCTTTCCTTACAAGCTTATAAGAATATTTTCAAAGAAAATGTTTTATTTTATATGGATCTTAAATGATTTCAAAATAAAAGGAGATACTTCTTTTAAAAGAATTTTGATTTCATCTATGTCAACATCCTTTGATGGATTTTAAGATTATTTGAAGTTGATTTATTATAATACAAAACTTCTATATTGTATTGAAGGTTTTGTGATATGTTTGAATGTGGATGTGCTATTTTATACCATTCATAGTTTATGGTGAAACTATTGACATTTCGTATGCTAGTTTTAACCCGAATGTTTATGTTATATTTCAAACTTTTCTTCAGATGAATGTGCTAAACAAGTATGTTCCGGGTTGGGGACCGGTAAAAGTAAGCCCTCCAGGTTGGGGACTGGTTAAAGTAAGCCCTCCAGGTTAGGGACTGGTAAAAGTATGCCCTCCGGGTTGGTGTCCGGTTATTAGAGGCACTCCGGGTTGGTGTCCGGTTATTAGAGGCACTCCGGGTTGGTGTCCGGTTATTAGAGGCACTCCGGGTTGGTGTCCGGTTATTAGAGGCACTCCGGGTTGGGTTCCGGTTAGAAGTAACCCCTAGGTCTTGGGATGAGGCCTAGACAATGAAATTAACGTTTGGCATTATGCATTCCAACATTATGAAAGTGGTTATTGATATTGCATGTGATTATTCGATTAGTAGAATATCCATGTGAATAAGTAAATGGCATTATTTCATTTTTATTTTTGCCATACTATGTTGAAGTTCAATTTTAAAAAGGCTTTTGTTTTAGTAATTCATTGCCTTAAATGTTTATGCTTATTTTGAATGTTCCGCTATATTGTTATCCTTACTGGGCATTTGAGCTCACCCCCTTTTCTATGTTTTATTTTTCCCAGGTAGTGAAGAAGTAAATTATGAATGACTTGCAGGGATATTATGAGGGGTTAATAGTGTGGATATGAAGACTTTGTTGTTGTAGTAGTTTTTCACTTTGAAATGTAATGTAAAACTTTATGATTATATCTAGTGTTTCCAAGGCTGCTAAACCAATCGGTCTTTCGGGATTTGATCTTTCTTGTGATCATGCCAATGTTACGAAGTAATGCACCGACTCTGGGTAGCTGGGGTCGGGGCGTTACAGTTGGTATCAGAGGAAGTTTAGTACAAACCTTGGAAACTATATTTAGATAAACTCTGATTAGAGCACGTAGACCTAAGATGAACTTTGAGGATTAGTATAGAAGAACTTCCTAGAATTTTGGTATTGTAGAGACTTTGTGAGTTTTCCGAGCAATACATCCCTGTCTGGATACGAGCAGGTAGAGGAGGCTCTGGCACAGATGTACCTAGTGGTAAAACCCGAAAACACCGCTTTGAGCTAGACTCGAACGGGAACTGGTGCACGACAACGGGCCTTGCTGCACTCTTGGTTACGACACTCCCGGGGGATATGCTTAGGATAACTCTCACTTTCTTTACAAATCATTATGAAGGGTTTATGAGTATATACTTCCTCAAAGAAAACATATTTATGATTATGGATTATATCCATAAATAGTTCAATTTATGTTAAGTGTTTTATAAGTATGGGATTATGTATTTTGATTCATAAACTGATCTAGTTTATGCCATTGTTTAGAAATGGCGCCTAGTGGAAGAAATGGAAACCGTATCAATGCACGCACTCCATGTAGGGATTTCCCTCCTGCTCAAGATAATTATAGTGGGGCTGGTGATGCAACTGGTGCTGATCAGCTAATCACCATACTGGGACAACTTACTCAGGTTATGAATAATAACCTTACCCGTATGGAGCACCCTGATCCGCATCGTGGAGGATCAATGTTAGATCGATTCATGAGGCAACAACCACCAACGTTCAATGGGAATACAAATCCCTTAGTAGCTGAGCAATGGATATTTTCCCTAGAGAAAATATTTCAGGCTTTGGGGAGCAGTGAAAGGGAAAAAGTTATCATGGCAGTTTACCGCCTCACTGGAGATGCTGATCAATGGTGGTCATTGATTCAAAATACGAAGGAAGATGATGAAGTATCAAATATGGAATGGAGGGAATTCAAAGATCTGTTTTTAGAAAAATACTTCCCTCGCGACCATCGAGCGGATATGGAAAGACAATTTCTGAGTCTGAGACAAAAGGAGGATGAGAATGTCACAAAGTATGAGGCTAACTTTACAAGGTTAGCGAGGTATGCTGGAGATTATATTCGCAACCCAAGAAGTAAGATTGATCGTTTCTTTGATGGGTTAAAACCATTTCTCCGTCGAGCATTAGTCTCACAATCCTTTTCGTCATACGAAGACATTGTCTCATGTGCTATCAAGACCGAAAAATAATTCTCTAAGTCTTATGACTTTAAAGCGAAGCAAGAGAAGAAGAGACCTGCTGATCAATCTGGGAATGGAAATAAGGGGAAGAAGGGAAAGGTTGAATATCCATCTTGTGGTAAATGCGGGAAGAAACATCCCGGTGCTTGCCTGAAGGGAATGGGAGTCTGTTACAAGTGTGGTGAAAAAGGCCACCAAGCTCATGATTGCAAGGGGAAGAAGGAAGCTACCAACGTTCAGTGCTACAATTGCAGGGAGATGGGGCATTATGCAAATGCATGTCCTAAGCGTCAGGAGAACTTACCTCAGAAAAGGCCAAGGGATCAAGGCCAGGCTTATGCTATCACTACTGCTGAGGTAGAAGCTCCGAAAGACGTGGTGGCAGGTAATTTAATGGTTTCCTCAAGTTTAGCAAATGCATTATTTGATTCTGGATCATCGCATTGTTTCATATCTTCCCAGTTTGCTAAGAAAATTAGATATTTCCAATTTGATTTAATAAGGGAGTTGTCAGTTAAAACTCCTAAGGGAAGTATCGTTGCAACAAAGTTTTGCGAATCAGTCCCCATTAGAGCACATAAATTTTCTTTATCTGCTGATCTCATCGTCATACCTATGATTGAGTTTGATATAATCCTCGGTATGGACTGGCTTTCGGACTATGATGCGAAGATTTATTGTAAGAAGAAAGAGGTTACGATTCTTGATGATAATGATAAGGAACACCTTATTTTTAGAGCAGAATCGTCACCACCTAATTCTTATTTAGATCCACCCCCTGTAGCTCAACTTAATTCAATTATCGGGGAGGAAGAGAATGAAATAACTGTCGGTGAGGAAAGGAATGTTCAAATAGAGGATGTACCTATTTTGAAAGAATTTGTAGATGTATTTCCGGAAGATTTACCTGGACATCCTCCAGAACGAGAAGTTGAGTTTTCTATTGATTTGATTCCTGGATCAAGGCCTATATCGAAGACCCCTTATAGAATGGCCACTGTAGAGCTAGTCGAACTAAAGAAACAACTAGAGGAATTGAGTAATAAGGGATTTATTCGCCCTAGTGTTTCTCCATGGGGAGCCCCTGTTCTTTTTGTTAAAAAGAAAGATGGATCTATGAGGTTATGTATCGATTACAGGGATATCAATGCTATAACGATAAAGAACAAGTATCCCCTACCTCGTATTGATGATTTATTTGACCAACTGCATGGGGCTCAATACTTTTCAAATATTGAACTTCGATCTGGATACCATCAGTTGTGTGTGAAGAAGGAAGACATTCCGAAGACAGCATTTCGAACCAGGTACGGGCATTACGAGTTTACTGTAATGCCGTTTGGATTGACTAATGCACCCTCTGTATTCATGGATCTGATGAATAGAGTTTTCAAGGAGTATCTCGATGAATTTGTGGTGGTATTTATTGATGATATTTTGGTATACTCTAAAACCTACGAAGATCATGAAAATCACTTGCGCATTATCTTGAAGACTCTGAGGAGGCATGAATTATATGGGAAGTTTAGCAAGTGTGAATTCTGGCTTCAGGAGATTTCTTTTCTTGGCCATATTGTCTCTAAAGATGGAATCTCTGTTGATCCTTCTAAGACCAAGGCAATCCAAGAATGGCCAGCACCTACGAGTATAACTGAGGTACGTAGTTTTATTGGTTTGGCAGGTTATTATCGACGTTTCGTCCAGAATTTTGCCCGATTGGCTAACCCATTAACGAAGCTCACACGTAAAGGGGTTAAATTTGTTTGGACAAAAGAGTGTGAAGAATGTTTCGAAGAACTGAAGAGAAGATTAGTCAATGCTCCTATATTGACTCTACCATCGGGGAATGATGGGTTCGTTATTTATAGTGATGCATCGAAGAAAGGACTTGGCTGTGTCCTTATGCAGAATGATAGAGTTATTGCCTATGCATCATGACAGTTGAAAATTCATGAACAAAACTATCCTACTCATGATCTTGAGTTAGCAGCTGTGATCTTTGCTTTGAAGATATGGAGGCACTACCTCTATGGTGAAAAATGTGAGATTTATACTGATCACAAGAGTTTGAAGTATATTTTCTCACAAAAAGAACTCAACATGAGGCAAAGGAGATGGCTTGAATTACTCAAGGATTATGATTGCACGATACACTACCACCCGGGGAAAGCAAACAAAGTAGAAGATGCTTTGAGCAGAAAAGACCATGGAGTTCTGAACATGATGAGAATTGAAAGGGACCCAATTTTCATGGATCTAGAGAAGATGGACATGGGAATAACCAGGGAAGGTGAAACATCAATGCTTTTTCAAATGGTTTCCAAACCATCTTTACTAGAAAGGATTAAGAGTTCTCAGACCGATGATGAAGAATTCCAAAAGAAGATTAAAGCTGTGAATGATGGGAGATTGAGAGACTTTGTGTATGAAGATGGAATTTTGAAATTCGGGAAGAGGCTTTGTGTTCCCAATATACCTGATCTAAAAAGGGAATTGCTGGATGATGCTCATAGTTCCAATTTCTCTATACACCCTGGGAGCACCAAAATGTATAGAGATTTGAAGGAACATTTTTGGTGGGACAACATGAAGAGGGAGATTGCTGATTTTGTGTCAAGATGTATGGTTTGTCAACAAGTGAAAGCTGGAAGGCAATAGCCAGGAGGAGTCATGCAACCTCTTCCCATACCGGAGTGGAAATGGGACAATATTACAATGGACTTTGTCATGGGGCTACCAAAGACTCCTAGAAGGAACGATGCAATATGGGTTATTGTTGATCGTCTTACCAAGTCAGCTCATTTTCTTGCTATAAGAGAAGATCTACCCCTGGAACGTCTAGCAAGACTATATATTAATGAAGTTGTGAGACTTCATGGAGTACCCCTATCGATTGTTTCTGATCGTGATCCTCGTTTTACTTCAAGATTCTGGAAAAGTCTTCAGAAATCCCTGGATACAGAACTTCATTTGAGCACTGCTTACCACCCTCAGACAGACGGACAATCAGAACGGACTATTCAGACCTTAGAAGACATGTTGAGATCTTGCTCACTTGATTTTCAGGGTATGTGGGATCAATATTTACCACTAGTAGAATTTTCCTATAACAATAGCTTCCATTCGAGTATTCAGATGGCACCATATGAAGCGTTATACGGAAAGAGATGTCGTACACCAACCTGTTGGGATGACGTTGGTGAAAGAAAACTTGTAGGCCCAGAACTGGTGGAGGAAACGGTGGAAAAGGTGAAGGTAATCCAAAATCACATTAAAGTAGCTCAAAGTAGGCAGAAGAGCTATGCCGATAATCGAAGGAAGGATTTGGAATTTCAAGTCGGTGATCATGTTTTCCTGAAGGTATCTCCGTGGAAGGGAGTCATACGTTTTGGTAAGAAAGGTAAATTGAGTCCCAGGTACATCGGACCTTTCGAAATTCTAGAACGAATTGGGGCTGTAGCTTACCGATTGGCAATGCCGCCAAGTCTCTCCAAAGTTCACGATGTGTTCCACGTATCTCTGTTGAGGAAATACATGCCCGACCCAACGCATGTACTCACCTATGAAGATTTAGAACTGGAACCCGATCTGTCTTATTGCGAAGAGCCCATCAAGATTCTTGATACGAGAGAACAAGTGCTGAGAAACCGTACGACGCGTCTGGTAAAAGTTTTGTGGAGAAATCATAAGATGGAAGAGGCAACGTGGGAACCCGAGGAACTTATGATGAAGAACCACCCGAGTCTTTTTATGCAGTAATACCCTAGAAATTGCGAGGACGCAATTATTTGAAGGAGGGGAGAATGTAACACCCCAAGCTTCTACGGTACGCTTCTCTTTGAATAATGTGATAGCGTGTGTTGTACGCAACACCGAGTTCTAACACACCATAACTAATCAAACTAGCCGTTATGAATAGTAATACCGACTTTTTGAAATTATATATATTTTATATTTGAAAATGGACTTCATTTTTGGATTCGGAATATTGAATTTAGCCTAAGGTGAAATTTTGGTACATTTCGGATAACTTTCATATTTTGATGAATAGTGAAAATTTCTAAATTTTAATTAAAAACAACTTTTTTAATCAAAATAATTAATAGTGATAAATTATGAATTTGAGTGGTTTTAAAGTATATTTAGAATATATTTTTACCATTCAATTTAATGTTTATCATTGGAAATAATTTTACAATTAAATGGAACATAAACAAGTGTCAATCTTTTGATAGTTATCATCTCTTAAAAAAACACGCTTTTTGTTTTGACAGCGGGAATTAATTTTAAATTAATTTCTGCCACTTCTGTGTTTTGAATTTATAAAAATGGATTCCATATTTGGAATCAGGATGTTCAAATTGTGTAAATAGGTAAATTTTATTTTTAGACATTTTGAATAGTTACTGTGGTAAATATTTTATTTACCATGGTTAAAGGGTAAATCCGGTAAATAAGGGTTAAAAAAAATAATATTATAATAATACTAAATTACCCTAAAACGTGTCTTAACCCTATTGGTTGATACATGGTCGACCATGGGAATCTTTGGGTCTATTTTGGGACCCCATGGATCCACTTGTAAGTGATAATGACACATTATATTAATAAAGTTAAAATAAAAATAAAAATGGCATAAGCTTACATCTTTTAGAAGAACAATTTTTACATAGGGTTATACATGTTGGATTTTCGATTATAAATATTCATTAGAAAGATAAAAAGATTTCCTACATAATGATATTTTATTTATAATTTTTAGACATTAAATAATTTATTTTATTTATGACACAATAATGATGCAGTAATTACTAAAATAGTGAAAAATTAAAATAATTGATCTTATAAATACCCAAATAATTATAATATGAAACTTTTAATGAATTAAACTAATTTTCTAGGATAATATGATATATTAGGATTGATTTAATTTACTTTGTTCGAAGTAATCAATCTGTTATGAGTTTCACAAAAATCAACTATTGAATAGTGTCAAAATTGACATAAAAGAGTTCTTAAAACAAATATTATATTATTAATTGATATTAAATTCCTAAAAATCTAAGGTTCGGCCAAGAGACTTATATTATGATATGTTAATTATTAATTAACCACTTGGGGGTTTCTTGGATGTATATAGTAAGTTTATTAACCATATTATATAAAAATACAAAGAGACATTGTAAAAGTGAAACTAATTAACTTAGAGTTAATACTTAAAGATAAGGTTAATATAAGTACCCAAACCTGTCTAAATTCTATTGGATGAGTTGTTTTCGACCTATCCCCACCTCATCCTTTGAATAGTCAACTTTGGAGCCTTTGTAAACCGAATATGAATTTATTATAAATTAATATTTCTAGCTTTTCCAAAGGTGCCCCTCACCCCTCTTATAAAAGGGCACTCCTCCTTCTCATTTCTTCACACCTTCAAAGCCTTTTGGTTCGGCCAAAATCTGCCCAAATAATCTCCCAACATCCCTCACTACAACCTAGAGGCCTTAGTTTGATCAGAAAGCCAACCTAAGGAGCCCTTTTGATCAAATCAAAAGGAAGAACCCGAAGAAGAGGTAATGATTTCACCACCCTTTTCTAAGTTCATTTCTTCTTCCACTTCTTCTTCCTTTGTTCTTACCATTCTAAAATAATAACTCCAGTATCTCACATATACTGTGATGTTATTATAATTATGGTACAACCATATTCAGTATTCTATCCACCCTTTGAATAACATGTCACCATACGTGCGTACGTACGGCTTACCGTCTCCACGTCGTGGTGTAATTGTTATTCAATATAATATTATTTGGATGGGTATAATAATGATGTTTAACTCATGTAAATAATAAATATAACATGATAATGATTCTGTATATATGATATACCATTCATTTATATATTATTTTAATATCAAAAGAATGATATTGTCGCTCGTGCGTACGTACGGACTACCGTCTCCACGAACGCGATGAGATTCATTCTCCATCGTAACCATTCAAGTATAATTATCATTTGATGATTTAAAAATGATTTTTAAGGACTAGATATCATTCTGGATATGAATAAGATACAACAACCATGGCTTATGTAACAAAACATATAAAGAAAATGAGTAAGTTAACACCCGAAACGACGATAATTCTAAGATATTATTAACAAATCAATGTTAAAAGATCATATATGATATCATATTAATATATATGATTCTTGTATAATTTAATAACAATTATTTCACCATTATACAGGAGGTTAACCTACCTCAACCAAGGAAAAGTACAAGGTAAGGGTTTTTCATCTCACTCCATATTTCCGTGAGATTCATGCCATATTGCCACCATCACCTTTTGTGTGGTGTATGTACTACCCATAATTATATTCTTTGTGTAATACACTCTAATTTATGTTTATTTACATATTCATTGTATGATTCCTCATTCATGGGTTGTATGTTTCATAAGTTACCAAATTGGTAAGGGTTATTTCACAATCTCTTCATTATCCGAGGTTGTATTATACGTAATAATCTACTGGGATCTCTTTATCATCCACATCCATGTTTCTTCGAAATGTATTTCAAAACATTTTTACTATTTACAAGAATATGGGTTAAAGTCATTTATACCCTTGTTTGACTTTTTATAAGAGGTTTATAAAGGAATCTTTCCGTCGTTTTCAAAACAAGGTCCTTTTTAACCTTTTCAACAGAATTGAGGTAAGAATGTTTTTTTTTAACTTATACGGCGGGTGCGGTTATTTTCCGCCGTTATAAAATCGTCGAAGCTTTCCTTACAAGCTTATAAGAATATTTTCAAATAAAATGTTTTATTTTATATGGATCTTAAATGATTTCAAAATAAAAGGAGATACTTCTTTTAAAAGAATTTTGATTTCATCTATGTCAACATCCTTTGATGGATTTTAAGATTATTTGAAGTTGATTTATTATAATACAAAACTTCTATATTGTATTGAAGGTTTTATGATATGTTTGAATGTGGATGTGCTATTTTATACCATTCATAGTTTATGGTGAAACTATTGACATTTCATATGCTAGTTTTAACCCGAATGTTTATGTTATATTTCAAACTTTTCTTCAGATGAATGTGCTAAACAAGTATGTTCCGGGTTGGGGACCGGTAAAAGTAAGCCCTCCAGGTTGGGGACTGGTTAAAGTAAGCCCTCCAGGTTAGGGACTGGTAAAAGTATGCCCTCCGGGTTGGTGTCCGGTTATTAGAGGCACTCCGGGTTGGTGTCCGGTTATTAGAGGCACTCCGGGTTGGTGTCCGGTTATTAGAGGCACTCCGGGTTGGGTTCCGGTTAGAAGTAACCCCTAGGTCTTGGGATGAGGCCTAGACAATGAAATTAACGTTTGGCATTATGCATTCCAACATTATGAAAGTGGTTATTGATATTGCATGTGATTATTCGATTAGTAGAATATCCATGTGAATAAGTAAATGGCATTATTTCATTTTTATTTTTGCCATACTATGTTGAAGTTCAATTTTAAAAAGGCTTTTGTTTTAGTAATTCATTGCCTTAAATGTTTATGCTTATTTTGAATGTTCCGCTATTTTGTTATCCTTACTGGGAATTTGAGCTCACCCCCTTTTCTATGTTTTATTTTTCCCAGGTAGTGAAGAAGTAAATTATGAATGACTTGCAGGGATATTATGAGGGGTTAATAGTGTGGATATGAAGACTTTGTTGTTGTAGTAGTTTTTCACTTTGAAATGTAATGTAAAACTTTATGATTATATCTAGTGTTTCCAAGGCTGCTAAACCAATCGGTCTTTCGGGATTTGATCTTTCTTGTGATCATGCCAATGTTATGTAATTAATGCACCGACTCTGGGCAACTGGGGTCGGGGCGTTACAGTATCGCTGAAGAAAAACCACACATATATGATTATACACACTTCTAGAGAATAACTCTAAAAGATTATACTTAGTGATCCATAATATGATTAACATGTTTCTTTATCTTAGTGTATAACCAATTCTCTCTCGGTTTACCCTAGATGATGTCATGATAGGGGAGTGCTCATCAATAAGACAATATTACACTATGAGGATATCAACATTCACCAATGAGAATCAAGACACTCCCATTATATCCTAGATGAAGCAATTAATATGTTTTTCAACCAAACATATCCAACTATGAATAAGAAGACTAGTTGAACCACCTCTTGCCGACTTCTATAAAAATAGATGAGTTGCACCTATCGACACATCATCACTAATCGACCATGATTCCCTCACTACTAGGGAATATTGTGATAATTCAAGAATAATAGGAGAAGTAAAAACTAACTAATGGTGTTTTCAAAGGTTCTGTATAGGGTCAATCATTTAATAATCATGATACCTTTCAAGTAACGACACACATCATAAGTGTTACATTCCCTGGGTTTCTCATGCTCCTTGTGTCTGAATCTTGTTTCTAGACAAATCAAACCCTATTACTAGGTTTTACCTCGAATGTCATCTAAATGAATCGAAATCCTGAAATACTATCCTCAAAGGATCTCAGAAGTCATTATAACCATTTCCAATGATCCTTTTTAAATTTCACTCCTCCTACTTAGAAGAATATTCCAAAAACATTTTACATGATTCTCCTCACCACAGGAGTGTCCTACTCATCACTTACTGAGGAAGGAAACTCAGTCCATAGAACATGCTTCAACCACCACCGAACAAGGGTTATGGACAAATCCAACATGCTTTTACCTAAAACCAAATTGAAATGAAAGGAAAACTATCTTCTTAAAAATCATTATATATTTGAATTTACTCTATAAGTATGCATGGAACTCTCCCGATCCATGATCAAACACATAAATTAAGGATAATAACCAAAAATAAACCAATTTCTAGTGTTAAATTCCCTAATAATTTTTTAACATAATCTCCCTAGCCTCAGGATAACATAAACACCTCTAACACCTATTTCAGTCTACTTTAGAGATAACCCTAGAAAAATATGTAACATACCAAGGATTTAACCATTTCCTTCTAACTCATATGGTTCGATGCAATAGTTTTCCAGCTTAATGAGAACTTTGTGTATCAATTTTTACTACCTTGAGATTTCATCAACACAATGACACATCATTTGATACTATCCATAGGCATATTCACCTTATGTAGACCAGTATCTAGTGGCCCCAAAAAAATATTTAAACTAGAGCCATATTATCTGATATGACTGTTAGCCTAGTTGAAAAACATCCAAGTTTTCCCTCACTAAATAATAATAAGGTTCACATTACCTATTAATAATCCAACCATGCCCTAGGTATGTTTAAGCCACTAAACTCAAGCATTACATGATGCCCACACCCTTAAAAAGGTTCAATTCACCACATGACCACCAATCTAATGCGAGTGTCACTTTAGAAACTAAGAATCGTACATGGGATAAATAAAACCTGAATGACACCTCACATTTGAATCTATTTATAATAATTTTTTAAGGTTTTAATTTTTTTGTCAACTGCCTACCCTGGGATTTCCCCATACCAAAGTATAAATCCTTGACACTACAAATAGGTCACGCGAAAAAGGTCACTAGGCTTACCAAGACACCCTCTAATTCATCATTATAAATGGTCAAAATAGATCCATAGGTAACATCCATGTTCTCATTCAAGGCATACCTTAAAGAAAAATTTAACTAACCCCTTACCCGAGGTTCCTAACTAAGAACACCATATTAGGGGTTCATTTATCCATTTTCATCAATTATCATTGAGTATTAAACAATACAAGGATAATATAAAGAAAATCAAGTACTAATTATGAAATATATATATATAGTTGGTAATTTATTTAACTAAATCCATAAGGAAACACATGAAAGTTCTATCAAAATTCCTTTCAAGCATTATTTATTTAGCTGACACCCTATCACAATTTTGGAAATTTATCTTACAAATTAATTTTTTCCATTTTATCTATCCATAAGGATTATCACAATTTGGTTTAGTTAAATTAAATTTCAATTACAACCTATAAATGAAATCACCCTTTAGGTTGTGATTGGAATTTAAATTAACTAATGCCTCATAATAAAAATATCAAAATAAATTAGGATATATTTTTTCTTTTTAAGGGGGTTAGTCAAGTAAGCTTCACCCATATGTCTATATGTAACACCATATAAGTGGTTGTAGAAAATTTAAATAACTATCCTTATGTAGAATAAATATACCCCCATAAGGTAAAGTACAAATACATAAAAAAAAGATAGGTGACTTATAGGGGTCTTGTCCTTCCAACCTGGGACATTCTAAACAAAACCCAATATAAGTTAATTTATTAAGATTTTAGCACACCCTTACTGGGTTCATCATACAATAATAAATATCCTTGAACAACCTTCTCGGGTCGAGTAAAGTCTATCTCATAATCATAACTGGTTAAGACCAACATACTTAGTTCAAGTTAAGCCTACAAAGAATCAAGTTATTTGGGTCATAATTCCTAAGTTATATAGGTGCATAGCTATATAAGTTGTAATGACACGCCATTTAAATTATATTCATTTCATAATATATGATATTTTAATAAATGTAAATTTTATATAATTGGATAGTTACATGAATTATCATTCCCATGTTATAAAGGTACTTTCCTTTATAAGTTATAATTTCTTTTCATGTAACTACAACTAGGTTTTTATAATTGATTTCAAAATATAATTATTTTATTTTTATGGGTTTGATTATATGAGTTACCCTTCCCAATTTATAAAGGCCCATAAACTTTATAATTTGTTATTAACACCCACTTCATCAAACCCATAAAATTTTCTTCCCATGAAAATGATGTTCCGTAGCTCAAACATGTCATGATTGGTAAGTTAAGGTTTTACCATCAAGTGATATGAGAAAAAACCATTTAGGTTGATGTTGAAACTTTAATAAACAATTATATATCATAATTATAATAATGAATTATATCACATAGTAGTAAAGAATATAGGTAAAAATGATAAATAGTCACTTAAAATGGTATATAGATAAGCATGATACTGAATCACACAAGTCACATCCAACATGTATCAGGAATTCAATCAATTAATCTTCATGTTATAGCATATGCATGGAATTTGAATCTATTTGTGCCTACAATGATGCATGTAATAGAACTTCCTTTCCATACCAGTCCAAGGGGTAAAATACTATAAATATCATAAACCATTATGTACCATAAAGTACATCAATCACTTATGGTAAAATAATAATCAATTGTAATAATGAACATCACAACTACAGTCTCATCCCCGGCCACTTGGTGTTTTCCTTGTGCATGGGTTGAACACACCCAAACACTGTGATTTACTGAATTAAAACACTTTCATAGTCTAATATTTAAAAACCCCCCAAACAATAAGAAAAAGGAAAATATCCTCTTATATAACTTTGTAACATCCCATCCCGACCCACCCTAAAAATAGTAGACATACTCTTCACTGCATGGCCTCAAGTATTCCCACCCATATGCTAAATGATGTTAACTATAAATGAGGGTTCAAATGATGGATTTTTGGGTAGAATATACCCTCATAATCATAGTAGTATAACAGTGCATATATAATTAGTCAACAACAAGATCATTAATAAAGGAAATGAAATAGAAGAAACTATAATTGTTGATAAAATATACAATGCTAAAAACATACAACCATGAATATGCATGTGATATTACAATATACAGAAAGTATACATACAAAATGTAATAAATAAATAATACAAAATCAAATAAACAAAACACAAGGTCTATCTCTATTACAATACTAAGATCCACCTCTTCCCCATTATCTTAAGCTCCCTTGTACAATAGTAACAACATAAACATAATCCTTGAACCTGAACCCACAATAATAAGGTATGTTTGGGTTCCCCGTGTAATAGAAAACCAAAAAAGGAGTGAGATATACTCAGTAGGCCACTACCATTAGTTTATAATTAAATCTAGTCTGTGATTATAAAATATAGTAGTGTTAAGGTATAATAATAAGGAAATAAATAAATAAACACAAATAAGTCAACACAAGTTCGTTAAAGGTCGTATGTTGCTTTGGCTGAAGTTGGAATACCTCTGTATATGTGTCACCTTGTATATAGTTATATATATATATATAGGCATGTATGTATATATACAAACTATATACTTAATAACATATATACATATATATATACATAGTAATGGTCAGGACCCAAGTTGTAACTTAGAAGTCCATGTATAATGGTGAGAGTCACTTATTTAGTTAAGGCATCATCCAAAACATCCCAACCAGGGAATATAGATGAGGTTACAAAAGTTTAAAATTTTTAATAATGCCTAGGGTGTACCCACAGTGTCCCTGAATAATTATGATCAAGCATGTAATAAAACTCATTTTATCTACGATCCCATGCATAGAATTCCTACCTGCAAATCTATGTATCTCCCAAGAAGTAATGTAAATAATTTAATGAATTTACCTTCCATGTAATTCTCTATAGGGATCCCAAAAATCAATATATGGTCTATTGAAATTCATTTAACATATGATCCCATCCCATGTGTTCTATATAATAAACCTAGGTATCACCCATGGCTTAACCTAATTTATTAAACCTCTATGCTCATTGTGTAAAGAACCTAAGTATCTCTCTAAGAATAAATTATTAATTCATCCTATGATCCCATACAAGGAATTATAAATAAGGAACTCGAGTATCACTAAATTCTTGGTACAATTCATCTAACTAATGAGCTCCTCTGTGGAATTTTTACATGAGGAAGAAGGTTCTCTCAAAGTTTGATATAATTCATCTAACCAGTTAAATTTATGTAAATAAATAATTACATGTTAATAATCATTCCAAATCACTATTCAAGTATGAATAATAAATATGGAATATCTATAAGCATGCCACATCACAATTAAATAATATCATTAGGTTCATTTCAGTCATAATTAAATTTAGAAGACCATGGAGAGGTTTATTCCTTCAATCAATTCAAACATTTCAATTTAATTATCCCATTTTTAGTAAATAATAGAGCACACCTCATAGGTGAATTTATTAAGAAATGGAAAAATGTAATACAATACATATCATTAGAAATTCAATAATTCAATAATCCATTCCAATTCAATCCAATTAATAATATTTACTTATTTACAATGTCAAGAATAAAGTAAACTACATGTTCCAAGAGGCTTATCTAAAACATTTAATTCATTTATCCATTTATAAACATGAAATGAAATTTTATAAAATCAAACAAGGTGTGGTTAAATTTATGTTTTTCAACCTCACCCAAGCAAAGGGGGTTCTACGACATCAAGCTCATGGTATAAAAAATCAAATTAATGTATTTTTTAATTTATGAGAAATGTGTGGAAAGTCCAATGTGAGACACTATGGCGTACTTTATGAATAAGAGAGACATTAAGAGAAATAAAATGGACCAAATAAATTATACCATGGTCACATAACTCAATAATTATCAATCCTTGATTTGATTCAGTTATATAGAAAATGGAAGAATAGACAAACTCTCTGGAAAGAAGTTGAATTAGCTTGCATGAAGATTGTATCAAAATCAAGAAGAGAAACTAAAATAAGAGGAATGAGGTGTCATAGACTCTTTAATATTTTTCCAAATCACCCAAAAACACATGAATAAAAAAATGAAAAAGGGATAACCCACCATGGGAAGAGGATATGGATGGGTATGTAAGTGGGAAGCCTCCTGGGAGAAAGAGGATGAAAAGGTGTGAAAACCACTTATGGGTTAGAGGGGAAAAGGTTAAATTTTCCCCTTTTAATGATATGCATGGTTAGGGTGTGTGGTTTTGATAAATTTTCACCAACCATGCACCTAACACTACACAATATCAACACCCTATATGATTTGACCTCAAAGTTTAGGCTAACCATGTGCCAAATGTGCGGTACTACTAGTTATGTGGTGCTATCTATTGGAGTTGGTGCCCTAGAACAAACTTTTATGTAATTTATGATAACATGTATTCATTTTTTTAATACTAATAAAGCACTTATCAAATCATGATTGTTATTCTTAATGACATATTATATGATAATATCCTAAGAGTATTTGTCACACTAAATGGTCATAGCAGTTCCCCACTATGATGAGAACATGGATGTGCTATGACACTATTCTTGAATATATGATATATAGCTGGATGATATCATTATAGAGAAACAAATGATATAGTATATTAGGATTGGAGACTCATAAGACTTTTTGGAACCTTCTCATTGTGTATTCCCTTGGTAATATCCAGTGGGAAATTATGAGAACGAGACCCGCCAGTAGGAAATCCACATTTATATGTTTCATTAGATATGCCTATCAGTGGACCTATATATTGATACTTAGAATTTAATATTATTATTAATCAATATTATGAGTTTCATACTATGATTTATTGATGAAAACCATGATTTAATATGTTCATGGTGAGGTAGGATATTTTGGGTGCTTCATAAGTAATATTACATTAATCAATAATGCAGGAAATGATTTTCCACCTCTATTTTAACGAAAGCTGATATCTCAGGACCATTGATGGAAATGATATAGCCTAAATAAATCCAAGTCCATGTTGTTAGATAGGAAATCTCATTTTTATGGAAATCAAATAAAGATACATCGAGCACTTTGGTTGATGGCACTGGCATGAAGCCTGCTTGATTAGAGATATCACACTAAAGGGATTGTATTACACAATAAGAGACAGTATGAGGTAACATGTCATTGTGGCATAAAATTATTTCTCTATGGGTTCCTTGGAAAGTTTCTATATGCTAAAATTGGATTTTATGATGCTTCTCCTAATTCCATAGAGAAAAAGTCCTAGAGTGTCACACACTAAGTGTATATAGAATCTTAGTTAAATACTATATTTCTATTTATTATATAAAAATTTGAATAGATATTATTCCTACATGTGGTTTAATAATTATTCATGTATACTTTATCACATATAAATATTTATTTTATATTTAGTAAATATAATATTTATTTATTTATTGGTGAATAATGCAGTCATATTTATTAAATAAGTAAATAGGAATTATTCAAGGTTCGATAAATATTATGAAGGAATGATGGACTGGGATTTTAGGTTTGATGATCAAATAATAAATATTGAATATTATTTGATTAAATGATATTTAATTTTACTTTTCAGGTTAAGTTCATATCAAGAAATAATATTATTTTTATTTTTATTTGATATGGGGTTTTCTCTAGGATTAAATAAATAATAAAGCTCAATTGTAAAATTATTTTATTTTAAACCTACCAATATACAAACCAAATTATTTTATTTTATCTATAGAACAATTCATTTGTTTAGGTTGTGTACAATGTAATTAGATAATTCTCTCAAGACCTTGAGATCTCTCTTCTCCAAGATTTCTCCCAAGAACAAAGATCAATCTTCCTCTACTAGATCAAGAAGAATACTTTGGAAGAAATTAAATAATTATAAATAATATGTGTTGATCCTATCTCTGGTTCCAGCATGATTCATGTTGTATGTCTTCTTTAATTAAATTACATTGAACACAACAATTATCATCATGTAGATCTCGAATTAATCATTGAACATGACAAAAATAAATTTGGGTCACTACCCATCACATGCTTCCGCTGCACTTGGAACCTACAAGTCGTGTCAGAGCGGTCACATAATTATTTATAATTATTTAATGATCATTGGTGATTTATAATTTTTAATTTAGTTTTTGAATTCATATTTAATAAATCTTTTAATCTGAATCGTGAGATCTACTTCTTCTTCCTTAATTTCTTGTAGATCTAATCAAAATGATTAATTTTATAATTAAAATAAAATCTAGGAACTCATCTGGAGGTTCAAAGGATTTTTTCCAGATAACATAGGAGTACATGTCATGTAACCAGAGTTACATGTCATGTACTTGTGTTCAAGGCATCAAGAATTAATTCTTCAATTAATTAAAACCGTTTGCATTGATGACAAACGGTGCATTTATTACTTACACTTCTTGTTGACCAGCCAAGGTGCATACGGTTAATTGGACAACACGCCTTGTAGCCCAAGTACATGGAATGTAGTTCCTTTGAGTCAATGATATGATGTGTATTTCAATAAATGGAATACCTAACTAGTAGCCGTGTAATTCATAGATCACACAGCATGTAGCACATTGGACATGTCGTGTGCTCTAGGTTTCGAGGTATGATTTACATGTTGATTCCCTTGGCGTGTACCTCACATAGATGGTGAGGGATTTGGATTCCATGTAGCTCGCATATACACACTGTGTACTTATACCAAATTACACAGATTTAAAATTTATTTATTATATTATGTAAACCTTGAGACATGTTCTTTCATGTGGTCAATAAGTTGATAAGACACACCCTATGATGGGTTTTAATATATATATATATATATCTGTGTAATGTTTAGATCTTCATATCATGTATGAGGCATATTATATTTGTTACTCTATGTGCATTGAAGCATAACACATGACCAAAAAATCATGTAATTTGTGTAATCATTAAGAAGATAATACACATCATGAAAGTACGTGATATGTCGTGTATGATATGTCACAATAAAAGGTAAAACTAAATATGAGTATAATACATGTTGGGTAGAATAGGACGAGTATTCAACGTATTTCCTCCAAGGTACATTTCTATACACTATTAATTTTAAATGAATTATTTAATTTGTTTAAAACTATGATGGATGATAATCTCACATAAATTTTAATGAGAATTAAGAAAAAGGAATTTATTAATTAAATATAATAATAAATTTATTTGAGTGTGATTTATCTTCAATAAGAATGATTAATAATTGAATTTTATATCTATTAAATGTGTAATTTTTTCATGAATGTGGATGATCATGAGTATAGACCGGACCTCTGTATGTGATTGGTTTCATTTAATTTATTATTAAATTAAATTATTTGCATGCATGCATTCTCTCCACTTATTATGTAGGGACTGTGTTCCCATGATTTATTTTATGTAAACCCTTTTCCCTCACCTATGTGAGTAAAATCATATGTAATTGATGGATCTACCAAGCTAATGGAGGTGGTTCTAGTTCGAAGGCTAGGTGAAAACAATCTAAGAAGATACATAGGTGGACTAGTGGAAAGTTGCAACATGAACCTTAATTAGTTCAAGGTTTTTTTTTCCCGAGGTCAACAATTAGTTTATCGACCATTGTATAAACTAAAAATTAGTAAAATCTCATGATCATACCACTTTATTATTTTATTTCTATCAATTTTCATGGTAATTTCATTATATATATTTTTTCATTATCACATGAATTGATGAAATTAATGAGAATTAAAGATCAAAATAATATAAATTGGCTTGTGCATAAATATTATCTAATACATGGTTAATCACTTATATAAACCCAATTAATATTAAAAATCAAGTAATAAAGATAATAATTAGAAATTTATGCATAAAAGGTATAAAATCCCTCAATTATATATATTATGTCGGTATATCCTTCCACTACCTCAATTAAAATCGAACCATAGTTCAAAGTGTTTTACCATCCAAAGTAAGGGAGATTTAAATTATCAAGGAATTTGAACTTGAGGTTTTGGGTTGACATAACTCAGTTCACATTAAGGGTTGACTACTGAAGTAGGGTATGGTGTAGCTAAGAAAAAATGGTTGATAAAATCCAATTTAAGGATTTCATGATTGGGGATTCCACTCATCAGATTAAGGAACTATGAGTTAACGTAGTTGGAATTTAAAAATCCTGCCTCAAACCATTGAAGTTTCTTTAATAACCAAATTTGTGGTAATGATAAGGGGAATATGGATCCTTGACACTATGATGTCCTAGAAACATAATATTTTGATGCTAATGGTGAGGTCTATTGGGTTTTAATAAAATAGTGGGATACTAATAAATATAATATTTATTTATTTGTCCAAATTTTATCAAATAAAGTACTAAAATACTAATCATATTATTTTACAGAGACAATACTAAAGTGACATCAAACATATCATTCTGATCCATATTTGAGAAGAATAACCTTCACACTGATTCAAATTTCCAAGAGTGTAAAAGGTGTATATGTGTCATCCTTCACCATGAAAGGAAATTATATATATTGGAAGAAAGTTTTCCTAAGCTTCTTAGTAATGAGGATAGTGAAGAAGAGTTAAAACTCTATGAGAAACATTTGAATAATTCTACATATGTTTAATGTTTTATGATATCATCTATGTCTACTGTGATTTTGAAGCAATAAGGGGATATGGACACCTATATCATGATGTCACGCATTTAGGATCTCTATAAAGAGAAGGTGAGACAAAAGAGGTATGATATCTCTAATTATTTGTTTATAAATATGATTGGAGAGTCCACACCATTTGGGCTTTATGCAATCATGCTTATTGGGTATATTGAAAGTTTGGAAATCTTATGGATTAAATTTTCAAATTAGTTGTGTATAGATATCATACATTCATCATTTTATAAGGCCTTCTCTAGATTTATTTTTAATTATAATATTAGCAATAATAGAACATTATTTCGGAACTTATTACTTTGATTACCCAAGTGGATAAGGACATGGGGTGTGAAAAACCAACAGTCCTTATGGTGAATAAGAAAAGGAAGAAAAAAGAAAAGAGGCCAAGGCCTTATAAATAGTCTAAATATCCCAAGCATTGTCCTTCTGAGAAGAAGAGGATATAGAGGCATTGCAAGGAAAAGGTTTCAATATGTTTTTCATGTGGTAATCCAAGACACAGGAAGAGGAACTGCACCCAAAAGCATGGGGAAGCTAAAGGTGTGTTCGTTATCAAGATTAATCTTTCAATATCTACACATTTGGTATTAGATATAGATTGTGGGGCTCACATCTATATCCAAATATAGAAGACAAGTATATTTTGAAATATTTCTAGTGGAGAGGTGGATCTAGGAGCTACTAATGGAGTGAGGTTTTCTAACCTATCTATTGCTGACTACCACCTTTTATTGCAAATGGTAATGATTTTTTGTTTTAAAATATTGTTATTATATAACTACAATAACTAAGAACATAATTTATGTATCATTCTTAGATATAGTTGGGTTTATTTTCTTGTTTGGAAGTAAAAGTTGTTTCTTTTATAAGGAAAACATATGTTATGCTATGGAACATTTAAATAATGGTATTTATGTATTAAAATATGAAAAACAAGTGTTGGAAATTGATAATGAATCATGTTAACATGACTCATAAAACACCCTGCTTTGGAATAACCATCTTGGTCATGTAAATAAGAAGCGTTTGACAAAGATATATCAAGATTTTTATTTAGACTCATTTGATCTAAAACTGCATTAAATATATCATGATTTATTACAAGGAAAAATGTCCAACCAATCATTGGGTGGGTAGGGTGAAAGGGCCATAGAGCTTATAAGAATGGTATACACTAATGTGTAGAGACCATTTATAATAGAAACTAGAGGTGTATATTCTTAATTAATAAATTTTACTAATGACTTGAGTAGATATGGATATGTCTACATGATGAGGTATAAGTCTGATTTCTTTGAGAAATTAAAGGAATTATATAATTACGTAGAGAATCAAATTGTTAATAAAATAAAGAAACTTTGATCATATTGAGGTTGTGAATATCTTAACCAAGATTTCATAGACATTCTATGAGAGTTTGGTATTCTATATTAACTCAATCCACCTTACACACTATAGTGTAATAGTGTTAGCAATTGGAGGAAACATACTTTGTTAGACTTGGCAAGGTAAATGATGAGTCATACAGATCTTTCATTATCCTTTTCGGGATATTCATTAGAAACTATGGTGTATACATTAAACTGAGTTCCAACTAAAGAAGAAAACATAATTCCATTCAAGATATGTAGTGGAAATAAACATGTTTTTATCGTATACACGTTTAGGGGGTTTTGAGGCAGTTGTTAAGGCCTTCTCAGACAAAAAACTATCACTCTGGGGCACAAAGTGTATATTTATAAGGTATACTAAGTAAATAAAGGGATACTACCTATAAAACTCCCCAAGTAATAAAGTGAGTGTCACCAAACGATCAGTCTTTCTTGAAAGGGATAATATCCTCAAGAATGATAGTGGGAAAAATATTGACTTCAATGAAGTTGATTCTCAAGATACTCAAGAGTTGGAGAAGGAAAATACTCCATAGGTCCCCATGGAAGAAGTAGTTCCTGAAACACAAGTACTGAGTAGGAGAGTAAGAGAGGTAATACAACCAGATAAATATAGTTTTCTAGTTACCAATGATGGTGACTCATTATTGGTTGAAAATGATGAACCTCTCTTCTACAAGGAGGAATTAGAGATATCAGAATATTTAAGATGGAAAGAATCCACGAATTCTAAAATGGGTATTCCATGTATCGGAACCATGTTTGGGTTCTGGTCGATGCTCCAGCTGATGTAAAGCACATTTTGTAAAAATGGGTATTCAAGAAAAAACTAGACATGGAAAGTAAGTTAAATACCTATAAATCAAGGCTAGTGGATAAATGGTTTAAATAGGATCAAGGAATTGACAACAATGAAACCATTTCACCATTTTACATGTTTAAATGCATCAGGATTCTACTTGTCATAACAGTTTACCATGACTATGAGATTTGTTAGATGGATGTCAAAACTAAATTCCTTATGGGAAACTTCAGAACGATGTCTATATTAAACAACCATAATAATTTTTGACTCTAGGTGATGCTAAAAGAATTTTAAAGTTGCATATATCCATTTATGGATTAAATAAATCATCCAGATCATTGAAAATTTGATTTGATGAATCCATAAACGAATTTGGTTTCATTAAGAATGAATGTGATCCATGTGCTTACAAGAGGTTTAGTGGGAATTTGGTTGTTATCCTAGTAGTATATATTGATAAAATATTACTTATTGAGAATGGCATACCACTCTTTTGGTCTATTAATGAATGGTTAAAAAATGTTTCTCCATAAAGGAGTTAGGTGAAGTACCCTACATTCTAGAGATCAAGATCATTTGTGATAGACCCAAGTGGATAATTGGAATAAGTCAAAGTACATATATTGACAAGTTACTAAAGATATTTAGTATGGAAAAATCCAATAGGGTATTGGTTCTAGTGTCACGTGGTTTACATCTTTCTAACAAAATGTGTTCTTAGACATGAAAGGAGAAGGAGAGAATGAGTAAGATCTCATACACTTCAGTGATAGGATCAATCATGTATTCCATGTTATGTACTATACTTGATGTTTTATATTCATTAATCATGGTAAAATGATATCAAGAAGATCCAGGAGAATATAATTGGACTATAGTTAAGGTTGTCCTTAAGTATCTAAGAAGAAATAAGGATATGTTCCTAGTGTATGGAGAAGATGAGGAGTTATTCATCCAAGGTTATAATGATTCTAGTTGTCAGATAGATTAGAAATGATCTAATGTCACAATCAAGATATGTTTTCTTCTTCAACGGAGGAGCTGTGAGCTGGAATAGTTCAAAGTAGCCATCTGTCGTGGATTCTACATCAGAGTCTGAGTATATAGCATCTTTCAATATAGCCAAGGAATAAGTTTTGATTCAAAACTATGTCTAATAGATTGATGTGGTACCTATCAATGAAGATAACATCACATTGTATTGTGATAATACTAAAGTAGTGGCTCTTTCAAAAGAGTCAAGGTCACACCAATGGAAAAATCATATACTCCAGAAGTATCACCTCCTGAGGGTTTTTTATCAAAAGGGTAGAGTTATAGTAAGGAGAGTACCAATGGAAGAGAATGTGGTAGAACCCTTGACAAAAGGCCTATCTCAGCTGAAGCATGAGTATCATGTGAGAGATAACGAACTGAAGATTGTTAGGAGTTGGCTCTAGTGAAAGTGGGAGTCTATTAGAGTTGGTTCCCTAGAACCAACTTCTATGTACTTTAAGATAACATGTATTCATTGTTTTGAATATTAATAAACTATTTATCACATCATGATTGTTCTTAGGTGTGACATAGTATGTGATAATTTCCAAGAGTAGTTGTACCACTCAAAGGTCATAGTAGTTCTCGACTATGATGAGAACCCAGAAGTGCTACAACTCTATTCTTGAATATATGTTCTATAGAATGATGGTATCATTTGAGGGACATAAATGATATAGTCTATTAGGGGTGGATAATCAAAGGACTTTGAGTCACCTTCTCATGATGTATGCCTTTGGTAATATCTATTAGGATATTATAAGAACGACACTACTACAAAATTGGCCTTCAATAGTGTTAAAAATGGACTTTATCAGTGCTAGAGAAGTAATAACTGTTGGAGAGAGATTAAAATCCCGGGCCTTTTATCAGCGCTAAACAAGTGATGATAAAGGACCATTTATCAGTGCTTCTATAAGTTCTGATAAACAACACCATTATCAGTGCTTTTAAAAGTGTTGATAAAGGGTCATACTACAGTCTTCTGCTATAGCATACTGCAGTGTGCTGCTACTGGACACTACTCCACAAATGTAGTATGCTATATAGCACGCCGCATCAACAAAAACACTACAAAATCAGAAAAATAAAGTATGAATATATAATTTAAATAATGATAAAACAATCTAGGCACATTTTATCATTTTTGGTGATGTGATGCGCGTTTTAAACTAATATGATACTTATATATTGAAAAAACATATGTGGAGTCATACCAGTCACACCATGTGTATAATTGAGGTGAATTTGATTCTTAAACATCTCAAATGACTTATGGATCATTTTCCTAAAGTATCAAAACAATCCGAATGTGTTTAATCATTTTTCAGTATATTGCTTGTCTTTTTTACTAAAATTTTATTTTAAAGTGGAAACATGAAATTTTACTCATACCAGTCATATCACATGTCAGTTTGATATGATATTGATTCCTATATATCATAAATTTCTTATAAATCATTTTCCTAAATTATAAAAACAATCCAAGTACGTTTTCTTAGTTTTCAGTGATACTTTTTGAACTAAAATGATGATTTTCAACTGATAAAAAAATATATTGAGTCATACTAGACACATAGTGTACTAGATTAAGGTTCATTTAATTCCTATATGTCAAAAATTACTTATGTATCAAAACAATCTGAATGTGTTCTGTCATTTTGGAGTATGTGATTTGTCCTTTTTACAAAAAATTATGTCAATTTTAAATAAAAAGACACACTTTGAGTTATATCAGTCAGACCATGCATTGGATTGAGGTGAGACTAATTCTTAAATGTCTAAAATAGATTATGGATTGTTTTCATAAAGTATAAAAAAAATATTAATGTGTTTACTTAGTTTTGAGTACGTTGCTTGTCTTTTTTACTAAAATGTCACTTTAAACTGGAAACACGCACTTTGACTCATACCGATCACATTGTGTATCGGTTTGACATGAGGCTGATTCCTAAACATAAAAAATGAATTATGAATAAATTTACTAAATTATTAATAAAATATGAGCATGTTTTCTTGGTTTTCAGTGAATGAAATTTTTTGGACTAAACATTCGATTTTAAAATGATAACGGACACATTGACTCATATCGGGCACATCATACGTTAGATTGAGGTATGACTAATTCATAAATGTCAAAAATGAATTATGGAACATTTCCCTAAAGTATAAAAACAATATGAATGTGTTTACTCGGTTTTGAGTAGGTCAGTTTTCCTTTTTATTAAAATTTATGTCATTTTCAAATAAAAACGCACATAGAGTCATACTTGTCACGCTATTCATCGGATTGTGGTACTGTTGATTCTTACATGTCTCAAATAAATATGGATCATTTTCCTAAAGTATAAAAACAATATGAATGTGTTTTCTATGTTTTGATTACGTCACTTTTTTTCTACTAAAATGACATTTTAAACTGGAAACACACACTTTGATCTATACCGATCACATCGGGTATCAGTATGAAGTGATACTGATTCCTACACGTCACAAAGGTCGTATAAATAAATTTCCTAAATTATCAATAAAATACAATAATGTTTTATTTCTTTTCAATGAGTGACATTTTTTGAAGTAAACTGTCGATTTTAAACTGATAATGGACACACTGAGTCATAGTGGTCACACCGTACGTTGAATTGAGGTGCAGGTTATTCCTACACCTATCAAATGACTTATGGATCGTTTTTATAAAGTATCAAAACAATAAGAATATTCTTTCTCTATTTTGAGTATGTCAGTTTTACTTTTTACTAAAATTAATTTAAAATTTAAATAAAAAGAAGCACTTAGGGTCATATTGGTCTCACCATGTGTCGGATCGAGGTGTGGCTGATTCATACATGTCCCAATGTCTCAAAAAAAATCCTAACTGAAATTTTTACCAAGCTTCCATTGTATTTATATTTTGAACTTCCAACACTGTATATTGACTCAATGTTCTTAGTGGAAAAACCTTTCTCATTTTTGATAGTAGGAAGAGTGTAGGCGTTATGTAACGAGAAAGGTTTTTTAGCTAAGAACATCAACTCAATATGTAGTGTTGGAATTTTGATAAAGAAACTCAATGAAAATTGAATGCGTGGAAACATTGTCATAAAGAATAATTTTATCTCTTTTGTGGCTTGTTACAAATATTTGAAAGAAAAATATGACTTCCCAAAAGATCTATGAAAAAACTAGATAAGTATTAGATAAAAATGATAAGGAAATTAACTTACAAATAGTAGATAAAATGATTTCAAAATTAATTAAATAATTAGTATGAATTCACCTTTTCCTGATGGTTGTATGTATTCTTGACGCATTTCCTTGTTTTCATTATCTCAGTTACAGGTTCGAACAAAAGAATCCACTTGTACAAGAAAACAATTATTATGTGAGTAATAATGAAAAGAAATAAATTAAACATAAATATAGAACGATACATTAATTCTATGGATAATGATTTTAATGTGAAAAAATTATTGACCATAGGGATATTCTGATGTTAAAGAAAGAATTATGATAAAAACACAAATAGATCTATCCAAAGAATCAACCAAAGAGTGAGGAGGATGAGGATAATTTCTGTACTATGGTCATTGTTATCCTATAAATTCATTCAAAGGTAAAATTTATAGACAAAAATCATCCTCATCAACTCATCTCCCAAACATTTATCATTTCATTTTTTTTTGTTTGACACACATCCTCTATATCTTGTGGACATGAACCTATGTTGCTTGAAATAATCTAAGTAATAGTCATCCATGGGATGACTAATGCTCAAAGTAGTACAAGAAACATAAAAGAGATAAGGGATGAGTCTCAAGGAAATAAAATTATATAATAACTGTTTGTGAGATGAAGCTGATAAGGATTAAAATTGTACTTAATTTTTTCTCTAAAAGGAGAAATGCCTCTCATTTGTAAGAATTTCACAATTGGAACAAGTTATTAACTTGACGCATCAATTTCCCACAACTCCTTCCAGATAAAATCTATACACAACTAGAGAAATTGTAACGCCCCGACCCCAAAAGCCCAGAGTCAGTGAATTATTACGTGTCATTGGAATGGTCACAAAAGATCAAGTCTCAAAAGACCAGTTAGTTTAGTAGCCTTGGAAGTACTAGATACATTCATAAGGTTTACATTACATCATAAAATGTAAAACTAAAAAAAATGTTTTCATAGACAACATTGATATCCCATAGACTATCCCTGCAGGTTATTCATAATATACTTCTTCGCATCCTAGGAAAAATAAAACATAGTAATGGGTGATCTCAGATGCTCAGTAAGGATAACAACAAAGAGGAAACTTTTATAAATAAGCATAAACATTTAAGGCAATGTATAAGATTAAAACAAAAGACTTTAAACTTTAACTTCAGTATAATATGGAAAAGATAAAATCAAATAATTCCATTTAATTACTCACATGGATATTCTACTAGTCAAATAATCACATGTAATATCAATAGCCACTTTCATAATGATGGAATGAATAATGCCAGACTTTCATAACCACATAGTCAAGGCCTTCTGCCAAGACTACAAATAATATTTTCTCAAGGCCTTGTGCCAAGATACTAGTTTGTCTCATGAGACCTACCTATGCATCTAGGAGCTATAGTGGGCTCCACCCATCACTTACTAAGTCCAATGCATTCCTCATATGAAAAGGTTTAAACATAACATAAACATTCGTATTAAAAATGGAATACGAAATGTCAATAATTTATCCATAAATCATGAATGGTATGAAATAACACATCCACATTCAAAAATATCACAAAACCTTCAATACAATATGGAAGTTTTGTATCATAATAAATCAACTTCAAACAAACTTAAAATCCATCAAAGGATGTTGACATAGATGAAATCAAAACCTTTTTAGAGAAATATATCTTTCTATTTTGAAATCATTTAAAGTCTTGTAATTATAAAAGAAAACATTTATATTTGAAAATATTCTTATAATATTTTAAGGGAAGATTTGACGATGTTATAATGGCGGAAAATAGCTGCACCCACCGTATAAGTTAAAAAAAGACATTCTTGCCTTAATTTTGTCGAAAAGTTTAAATGGACCTTGTTTGGAAAACGACGGAAAGATTACTTTATAAACACCTTATAAAAATTCAAACAATTGTATAAATGAATTTAATCCATTGTCTATTAAACAGTAAAAAAAAATTGAAATACATTTTTAAGAAACACGGATGTGGATGATAAAGAGGTCCTAGTAGATACTTACATAAAAACAATCTCGGATAATAAAGAGATTGTGAAATTAACCCTTACCTTGTACTTTTCCTTTTTAGAGGGTACGTTAAACTCATGTATAATAGTTAAATAATTTTTATTAAATTATACAAGAACCATATACATAAATATTATATCATATATGATCTTCTAATATTGCTTTTTTAATAATATTTTAGTATTGTCATTGTTTCGGGTGTTAACTGATTCGTTTTCCTTTATATGATTTGTTACATAAGTAATGTTTTTTTATGGATAGGATGTAACTTATTCATATTCATAATGATATTAAGTCTTTAAAAATTATTTTTAATCATCCAATGATAATTATTCTTGAATGGATACGATGGAAAATGAATCTCATCGCGTTCGTGGAGACGGTAATCCGTACGTACGCACGAGCGACAATATCATTCTTTTGATATTAAAATAATATATAATTGGATGATATATCGTATATATAGAATCATTATCATGTTATATTTATTATTTAAATAAATTACACATCAATATTATACCCATCCAAATAATAATGTATTGAATAACAATTACACCACGACGTAGAGACGGTAAGTCGTACGTACGCATGTATGGTGACATGTCATTCAAAGGATGGATAGAATAATGAATACGGTTGTACCATATTCATAATAACATAATAGTATATATAATATACTAGATTTATTATTTTATAATGGAAATAACAAAGAAAGAGGAAGTGTAAGAAGAATGGAACTTGAAAGAGGTGATTAATATTTACCTCTTCTTCAGGTTCTTTCTTTTGATTTGATCAAAAGGGATCCTTAGGATTGATTTATTACTAAATTAATGCCTCTAGGATGAAAGGAGTACAGTTGAGAGGGTATTTTTGCATGGGTTGGCCGATCCAAATGGCTTTGAAGGTGATAATTATAGAGAAAGGGGAGTACCCTTTTATTAGAGGGGTGAGGGCACCTTAGGAAAAGCTAGAAATATTATTTTATAATAAAATTATTTTCAGTTTCTAATGGCCCCAAAATGAATTATTTAAAGGATAAGGTGGGGATGGGTCGAAAAACACTCAACCAATAGTCTTTAGACAGGTTTGGGTCACTATATTAACTTTATCGTTTAGATTTAACTCTTAGTTAAATAGTTTGACATTTACCATGTCTCATTGTATTTTTATATTATATGTTTAATAAACTACTATAAACTTCCAATAGAATCCCAAGTGGTTCATTAATGAAATACCTATCATTATATAAGTCTTTTGACCAAACCTTATATTTTTAAGAATATAATATCAATTAATAATATAATATTTTTTTAAAAACTCTTTTATGTCAATTTTGACACTATTTGGTATTTTGTTTTTTCTAAATTTATAACAGAATTATTACTTCTAAAACAATTCATCTAAACAACCATAACATTTCATATTAACCTAGAAAATTAGTGGAATTAATAAAAAGTCTCAAATTACATTTATTTGGATATTTATAATATCAATTATTTTAATATTTCATTAATTAGGTAATTACTGCATCATCATTGTGTCATAAATAAATTCAATTATTTAATGTATAAAAATTATAAATAAAATACCATTATGTAATAATATTTTTATCTTTCTAATGAATATTTATAGTTGAATTTATCTTATGTATAACCCTATATTAAAAATGGTTTAGTTATTAAACTTTGAATTTAACACTTTTACCTCTTCTTTGAATTAAATAATAATAAGTGTCCTAATCTAATCCAAGTGGACCTAAAGGATCATATTTTATTCCTAAGGTTGTTTTTGGTCGAATTTTACTTATCCAATAGAATTAGGACATGTGATAGGGTAATTATGATATCATTTTTACCCTTAATTACCCTATTTACTTTTAATCGTGGTAAATAAAAGTAAAAAGTTACTATTCACCAAAAATTATTTTCATCTTATTGAACCAAATTTTACTTAATAATATCAACCATGTCTCTCGGATTTTTTAAATTCAACTCACAGAAGCATTAAAATTATGTTTTATGTAAATTTTCAAATGCACCTAGGAGGTGGGTAAAAGACGGTGAAAAGTTCAATAAAATTTTATATATCTAATATTATTATAAATTGACTCCAATGAATTACATTGAAAATATATAGGTATTATGTATCTATTTTGGCATAAAATAAATTTAAATAAAATAATCGATTATTTAAATAAAAAATCGGTTTTAAACTATAACTCAGTGTTTTTCAATATTCATCAAAAATTGAAAGTTTTTAGAAAAATACCAAAAATTAACCCTAAGATAAATACAATAATATGAATCCAAAAATGAAGTCCATTTTGAAAAAAAAATTATAAAATTTCAAAAAAGTGGGTATTACTATTTATAACGGCTAGTTTGATTGGTTGCGGTGTGTTAGAATATTGAAGTTGCATACAATGGAAGCTATTGCATTACTTTGAAGAAATGACGTACTATGAAATATTAGGGTGTTACATTCTTCCCTCCTTCAATAAATTGCATCCTCATAATTTGAAATTGTTCTTCTAAAATAAAAGGTTGAAAATAGAAAATACCTTTGTGGGAAAACCCACATTGGAAATTGGGTTAATAAAATTTAGTCTTAATTAGAGGAAAAGGGAAATGAAAGGGTCACCACCAAATTATGATCTCGATTAAGAGAAAATTAGTGGAAATTAGAGACACATAATTTGAGTAAAAACATAAATATTTATAGGGAGTGATTGAGGTCATCAATAAAAAACAAGTGTAAAATTGAGGGCTTCAAATCCATCAATCTATGATGATTTAAAATACCATCGGTTCAACAAAACATAAGGTATTAGGATAACACATTTTTTGTTTTAAGATCCCTTCCCTAAAGTTTAAGAATTAATCTACCCATAGAATAAGAGGAAAAAATTATATATATATATATATATACTTGACAAGTAGAGTTTCATCCTTCAACTAATTCCTACCACAAACTCATCTTTCACTCCAAAAGATTTCAAAAAATATTCTATTTATCCTAATCATATAGGGTTCTAAAAATAATGAATTTATAATTCACCTATCAGACCTTTTAAAAAAATAAACTACATTATACAATACAGGGACTTCATGTAGTCCAGTGGTAGGCGATAAATCCAAATCGTACTATGGTTGTTGGTTCGATTCCCGCAGCTTTGTCTGATGTGACAGGTTGTCACACGGTCTGCGTGTTGTCCTTTTTATAACAATCCAAAAATAACCTTAATAATAGTATCCAATTTCAAACTTAATCCATTCCAACCTTTAGACTTATCCAAAAATACTTCTATCCAAACTCACAATCCAAAATTTATAAGGTTTCCTCCCAGACGCATCCCACACCAATATTGGTTGTGTACATACCTGAAATCAAAGAGTGATCCTAAATCTCAGTGCCCCTCAGTTAATCTGACATTACCTCCCGTGAAAAACTCCAACAAGGAGAAGAATAAACCCAAATTCGTTTATGCCCTGCCTTTTTCTCCCCTTGGAAATGCATCCATCACTCTCGAGGAAAGGTTCTCCAAAAAGGCGGAAGAAATGAAAGAGATCAGGTGAATTAATGATGAGTTGTGTTGAGGTAGTTACCTCACCGGATGTGTTCCCTATGCAGAACGTTAGTAGGTGCCCCCAGAAGAGGTGCCCTTGCCATAGGCACTCATCCTGGAAAATGAAGCCAAGCTCAGAGGCCCATTCAATCCGGCACTGAGACCATCAACCTACCTAAACCCAGCCCTGTAAGGACATCAAGACTTCCCTCCATTGGGAAGGCAACCAGAATATATTCAGGTAAACTCACAAATGATACCTCCGGCTAGATATCAACCCCATGTTCCTGGAGCACCGGTACGCCCAGCTTTGGCCACTTTCGCACCAGCCCAATATCACGGCCAGCAGGATATGCATCAAGGGCTCTTGAACACCGTCAAACAATTAACAGCTCGACTAGAAGACATGGAGGGGCAATGTGATCTAATACACCCAGAGCGCAAACCCTACCCCGATTGGGTAAGCAATGTTTCGCCACCACCAAACTTTAGAAACCCCATTTTACCAGTATTCAATGGCTTAAGGGACCTGGAACATAATAAAATTCACTATGCCTCTTATTGTGACCCCATGATGGGTACTCTAGAGAATCAAGAAGCGGTAAAACTCAGGTGATTCATACAAACCCTACTAGGCTCAGCTTTCGTACGGTATACTAGCCTACCAGCTAACTCAATCACAGGCTGGGAGGACCTTCAGTGACAGTTTATCTTCCAGTTTAGTTCAACTCTGCCTAAGACAACGGTCAGTGATCTCATGAACTACAAGTAGGGAAAGAATGAAAGAGTCTCAAACTTCATTACCAGATGAAAAGGCCTAACTTATTCCCTGAACAGACCGCTCCCCCAGGATGAAATGCTCGTTATATGCATCGATAACCTTCGGTATGAGTTGCGTACAATGCTCATCCTAGTTAAGTACACAATTGGGTTTAGATATTTCTTTTCCATTTCCGAAAGAATATAAGACTCCTTGTAATGGACCAATATCAAGTCCTGAGTGCCCCCATCAGCCCCTAGGAAAAGAACGGGAAAAGATGAAGTAGAATATGTCATGCTTAAGACACCCTCAGCACCAGCTCCAGTTGAGAGGCCCCCACCTAACTATACAGGACCTCATGGATGCCAACAACCACCCTCACATCGGCAAGATGAGTGATGGGGTGCTAAAATAAATCAGTTCGAAGAAAAAATAAATAAATTTTACTCATTATGAGATGACTAGGTCTGCGGCTATTTCATAGTCGCTATGAATTGCAACTTGCTCTGGCTACCGGATCCAAAGTGAGCTGATGAAGTGGATCTCGATGACCGTCCGAATTATTGTCCCTATAACCAAAAACGGGTACATACCATCCAAAAATTCTTCATTTTCAAGGATCTCTTAAAAAATATGGTGGATTTTGGTCAAGTCAGGTTGGGCCTACTGCCAGCACAGGTGGCGTATGTTTCCACCTCAGACCCAAGAGATGAAGAGGAATGGAAAACAGTAGCTAGTAAGGAGTAAAAGTTTGAAAATTGGATAACCTGAAAGATCGTCAACAGAATCCATGGAATCCTCTAGGCACAATTGAAACAACCAACCGTGCCCCCAAAAGATCCCAATACAACACAGTCATCTTCCTCGACCCCACGGCCCTCTAAAATATGGAAAGGAAAAAAGTAGGAGGAACAAGATGAGATGACACCAAAACCAAAATCATTATTGACGCTTTTGGACTTCATTCCAATAGACTTGGAAAAACGGTCACTTCCCTAAAAAATGGTACAATGGGAACCGCCCCGTCAAATGGTACAACGGGCACCGCCCCGCCAAACGACACCATCAGAAGGAGAAAATCAGATAGAAATAGTGTTGGATCAAGAACTAATATTCGGCTCAATTAATTTCATTCACTTGATGGAACCATTCTCATATGGAGACTATGTCCACAAACCTGGATTCTCCGAGCCCAACTGGAGAGCCGGATGAGGAGGGCACAGAGGCCGGAGGTTTCCTGGAAGGAACGATCATGGTAGGATTCAGATTCCTATCCATGCCATAAATCAAACCGTTAACATCGTAGAAACTCACGGAAGGACCCTCTGGCTGGCACAACAAGAACCAGAATGCTTCTCTACCCATTTAGAAAGAAATTCAAGACTAATAATCTTATAATATCCATCAGGTGAGGAAAAATATTAAATCACCCAATGCATGCTGGCGAACCAGTTCAGCCAAACCCAAAAAGGATTGTAGTACCACCGGCCCCAGTCACAAAATTCAAACCATCTACATCCAAAGACCAAACCCCTAAAGTGTCTATAAAATAGAAACCTCAATCTGGGAAGCACTAACCTTTATAGAATAAATATGATATTATAAAGTAGCTAGCTTAAATACCAGCAAAGCTGTCAAACCTGGATGCATTAAGCCTGTTCGCAGATCTTAAGGAGGCACTAATCAAAGCCTTACTAAGTCCCCAGGAGTTCAAGGATGAAGTAGAATTATCCTAAGTATACTAAAAGGAGACCAATCCTGAAGAATGTCAGGCCATCATCACATTCACATATAGGTATGAAGACTCCATTATGAAAGGGAACATCAAACCCTTATATGTGTCAAGAAAGATAAATGGAATTGATGTCCAGAGGATCTTCATCGACAACAGCTCTGGAGTTAACCTCATCCCACTGTGAACGATTTTTTAGTTGGGCTATGATGAAGACAGCTTGATACCATGCACAACAACTCTACTGGGATATGAAAAAAGTGAGCATAAACTATTGGGACGAATCAAGCTTAAAAATCTCCTCAAAGACCTCATGTGAGATTCCAAATTCCTAGTAGTACAGAAAAGTGCGGCCATCAATGTCTTGTTAGGGAGGCCTTGGATACATTATCATGCGGCAATTATATCATCATACCATCAGTGCATCAAATATTATAATAATGGTAAAAACGGTACATTTAACATCGATAAATCCCCATTTGAGTCCTATGAATCACATTATATTGATGCAGGGTTCTATGAATTGGAAGAAAAATATCCTTCGTCTGATGTCATTAATTGAATTACTGCCCCAAATGGATTAGAAATTGATCCCTCCGACCCCCTCCAGCAACTTGGACAAGAGTATGTATTACCCATTATCTAAGTCGAATGTGTAAGTGAGAGTATGGATGAAGACTCAATTTTCTGCATGATTTCCATTACGGCCGCCAAGTCCAAAGACACGAAATAGTGGGCTGACTCCCATGATGTCAGGAAAGTTCATACCAAAGATACTCCCAACCCATCCATGGGACCTCAAACTAACCTCGCCCCACTCATTAAGGCAAAAGACAATTCATATCCCAACATTGGAGAGTTCGTCTCAAAAGTCCTCTCTCCGTCAAAAGAGGAAGAAGATTAAGATGATGATGAAGAGGAATAAGAAGAAGAAGACCTCAAAGATGCCCCTCCCACATTTGAAGAAGTTGTATCCACCACAATCGAGGAACATAAGGAGATAAACCTAGGCACAAAAAATGACCCATGTCCCATTCTGATTAGTGTGGCCATGCTTGTCGAGGATCAGGAGGCATATACCTCTTTCCTAAAGAATAATTGAGATGTGTTTTTCTGGAATTACACAGAAATGCTAGGGCTCCATCCTAAGATTTCCACTCATCATATGGGCTTACTATAAGATCATTGGGGCTATAAGAAGGTAGCCACAAGGACCCACCCAATGAATACTGCCAAAATAGTGGCTGAAGTTGACAAGATGATCAAAGCCAACTTCATATAGGAGGTATAATATCTGATCTGGCTGGAAAACATAGTACCTGTAAAAAAGAATAATGGACAGATTAGAATCTTCATTGACTTTAGGGACCTCAATTGGAATTTCCCTAAAGACAACTTCCTTATCCCGATCACAGAATTTTTGATCGATGAAACCACTGGATATGAGGCTCTCTCTTTCATGGATGGCTATTCTGGATACAACCAGATCTGGATGGCCCTAGGAGATGAAGAATCCACCACTTTTTGGGCCCCTTGTGGAGTGTTCTGTTATAAGGTGATGACCTTTGGTCTAAAGAATGTCAGCACCACATATCAGCGCGTCATGCATCGCATCTTCAATCCCTTCTTGGGAAAGTTTGTCGAGTGTTATGTCAATGATCTGGTGTTTAAATAAGAACAGTTCTCAAACTAACTATCCAATCTTGAAACTGTATTCAAAAAATTGCGGCAACATAGTCTAATGATGAATCCCCTAAAGTGAACCTTTGGAATTACCTCTGGAAAATTCCTCAACTTCTTCATACGTCATTGTGGCATCGAATTCGACCCTGAGAAGACAAAATTAATCCTTTTCATGTCCCCACCTTGAAACCTCACTGAGTTGAAAGGTCTCTAGGGGCACCTTGCCTACATTCGGTGCATCATATCCAACTTGGTAGGTAAGTGTTTACCTTTCACTAGGGTGATGAAGAAATGAGTTGCGTATGAGTGGGATAATTATATCCAAGAATAATTTGATGGTCTCAAATGATATATTCTAATCCCACCAATGATGATGTTTGAAGTTGAGGGGAGACCACTAATTTTGTATATAACTGCTCCGGAATGGTCATTAGGTACCTTCCTCACACAAAAGAACGATTCCGGCATCGAGAATAGCCTCTATTACCTCAGTTGGACAATGATTGATGCTGAAAATTGGTATTCAAAAATTGAAAAGAACTGCCTAGTCCTAATCTTCGCGGTTCAGAAACTCATGCATTACCTGCAGCACCATGAGGTCCTACTAGTCTCTCGCTATAACCTGCTCAAATATATCCTCAACCATCCCATGCTAAATGGATGCCTATCACGATGGGTGGTCATCCTACAATAGTTTGACATATGGTATGTACCCTAGAAGGTTATCAAAGTCTAGGCATTATCAGACTTCATAGAAGATCACCCCTTGGAAGAAACAACATCGTTGGATGCTGAACTTCCAGATGAAGAAGTGTTTTCTTTCTAGGAGGACCCCCAGACATGGGAAATGTACTTCAATGGTGATTCCTGAATCCCGATAATGAAAAGGATGGAGGATCCCAAGATCAACAAAGTGGGGATAAGAATTATACTTGTATCCCATGAAAATTCCATCCTTCCATACTCTTTGCTACTTTCATAAGGGTGTACAAACAACGCAGTGGAATATCATACCCTCATTGCATGCCTGGAACAGGCACTTCATGTTCAATCCAAACACCTAAAATTAAAGGGTGATTCAGAGCTAGTCATCAAATAGGTCCATGGTGAACCATGTTTGAGAACTGATGGTAGAATTCCCATCAGAACCAACAGTGACTTAAGTCCCCTGATCACAAAATGCCTAATTCGACACTTTGGAAAATGCATCCATAGCCTTGGATGATCCAGATCATGATGAAATAGTCATTATCATTTCCCACCACTGAATGGTCTTGTTATTTATCCAGAGCAATACGAAGGAAATTGACGAAATTATCCTTGTCTCTGAGCCTTATGGGAACACCATCGGCTGGATGACACCCATTGAAAATTACCTCCAGAATGGGGAACTCTCACCAGATAGGGATGGAAGGGAGCATGTATGAATATGGGCATTCAACTTTGTCTTATACAATGGGGTAAATCAAGAAAAGGTTCTCTACAAACAAGGCCTTGATGGAGTGCTTCTCAGGTGCATTGATGGAGAAGAGACTATTGTCGTCATGAAAGAAGTGCACGCCGGAACTTGTGGAGTGAACCAATCAGAAACTAAGCTCTCTCACCAAATTCAAAGGCTTGAGTATTACTGCTGCACTATGATATAGGATTGTTCCATATTCACCAAGAAGTGCCATTCCTACCAAGTTCATGGCAATTTCATACACCGACCCCCGGAGTTACTTTATACAGCTAAGTACTCCTAGCTATTTTCTGCCTGGGGGATGGATGTTGTGGGACCATATCCTCCTAGAATAGATAGACAATTCAAGTTAATACTCACAGTGACCGACTTCTTTTCCAAATGGGCTGAATCCATACCTCTTAAATAAATCGGGGTGAAAAACATTGTTAGCTTTGTGAAGGCCAACATCATCACCAGATTTGGTGTCCCTTATACAATACTAAAAAAAATTGCACCAACTTCTAATCTTCCAAGTTGGACAAGCTATACCAAGAGTATGGAATCAAATCCAATCGTTCATCCTGCTACTACGCGGTGTCCAATGGGTGGATAGATGCTTTCAACAAAACTCTGTCCAACATACTCCAAAATATGGTAGATAAGGATAATAAATTGTGGCCAAACAGTCTCTTTTATGCTTTTTGGGCTTACCGGACCACAACCCACACCGCCACCCAAGAAACCCCGTACTCACTAGTATATGGGGAAGAGGTGGTTTTACCTATACAAATCCAAGTTCCATCACGTTGTGTGGCCATTTGCGATCAACTATCCATAAATGAGTAGTCCTAGAGACGGTTTTATGAGTTAGAGTAGCTATATGAAAAAAGGATGTGCACTCTACACCATTTGGAAATCTACCAAAATCAGATCACACAAGCCTTCAACAAAAAGGTTCTCCTTCAATATTTCCTCAAAGGAGAAATGGTGTTAGTTTTCAGATCCCCACTGATACTCGATAAGAATCCCCCAAATCTTGAACCAAAGTAGGAAGGACCATATGTCATACATAGGGTCTATTCCAATGAAGTGTACACCCTGATATCAATGGACGGATAGCTCATCACGGCTCCAACAAATGAAAAGTTTTTAAAGAAGTATTTCACGTAATAGAACCTCCATAGATTAGTCCAAGCTCTATGACCCTAAACTATGTTTTGTATCACCGTAATGGAATAGTCCAAACTCTAAGACCATAAACTATGAGTAGTAATGTGTCGAAGCCATGGTCCAAGCTCTATGACCCTAAACTATGAGTTATAATACCCCCATGTCATGGTCTAAACTCTAAGACCTTAAACTATGAGTTTTTGTCCTTCCCACATGACATTAAACTATACGGAACTCATCCCTAAAACATGAAATTAAACTATGACTCATGTCCTCATTGTAAGACATTAAACAGTATAGCATAAATCATTCTAATCGCATGATGATAAACTGCACGATCCCTCATAGAACTACATATGGCTTGATTCCCACTCATTAGTGGGATACGTAGTGATGCCTTAACCCTCGATCTTGGCCCAACCCCCACAACAAAAATGCCTCCATGATTCCCTCTATCTCCCCATATTTTTATGGGAAACCCCTATCTCTCCTTTTTTCTCACATTGAGTGTAACTCACATGAGCTTAGGTTTAGTGGTCATGATTATCTTATGAAAGAAAACTATAGAGTAACATGGTAGACCTGGAAACTGTGATGGATAGAAAAAAATGTCCCTACACATGGACTGAGCCAGATCGATACAAGGAATGTCCGGAACTATGTATGGCTTGATTCCTACCCTTCAGGATATGTAGTGACACCCGGATTTGGCATCCCATCCTAGCCATCAAAAAATTCCCTCACATGTCCTTACACATGGACCGAGCCAGATCAGTATAGGGAACATTCATAACTACATGAGGATTGATTCCTACTCTTGTAGGATACATAGTGATGGTCGTATTTGGCATCCCAACCCAGGCACCATAAAAAAATTCCCTTTTCCCTGTAAATAGATCAGACTTGTATGGGGAGTCCATGAAAGGTCCTAATCGCATGACAATAAACTGTGAAATTATTTAAGAGTTGTGTGTGGCCCAGTTCTCAGTTTCACGAGATCCCGTACATGCCCCTCACTCATGAGAAGTTGAAAGATACTGCTTCCCCCTATACATATGAGTCATACTTATGTGGAAGCCCCAGTAGTTCACAGTTAGTCACGATTCGGGTATTCTTTATGTTCCCATGCACATCAATCCTATTTTTCAAACTCCATACCCATGGAAAATTTGGATCCCCATAATCATTTATGTCCTTCTGAGATGGAAGGCCACTGTCCTACGGACACTTTTTTTACTATTCACATCATGCTCTAGTGGCTCTGCATATGTTGCCCACAAAAATGGTCGGCAATCAGAGGAAAATTCATCCCCAAGAGAGTCCTCTCCTATCTCAGTATGTCCAATGGATTCCAAGACCCATGTCATCCCTCCTAATTCAAGTTTCCCCTGAGACTATGGTTTACACCTTCTATCATCGCTCAAGTCTAAGGAACACCAGAACATCTTGATTGAGATTTACTCAAAACTATTAAATATCTTTATGAAAGGGTAAGCATTCTCACTACATGACTCTAAACTGCACAACATCAAGTCCTCATAGCACAACATTAAATTGTGAGTCCAAAATTGTCCTTGTTGTACGACGTTAAACTGCATAGCAATAGTTTAAGCCTAAAATGCTCCCTAATGTTGATTTTTCTATTCCTAGGTAATGACCCAGAATCCTTATAATACTTTGTTTCTCACACCGAGCATAGCTCACATGAGCTTAGGGATATTAGAGAGATATCCACCGTGACATTATCGCAAAACAATATAGGAATTTAGTCCTAGAAGCATGACCCTAAAAGTCATGTCACGGTTCCCTTCCCTGAGAGGAACCCCACAACCTGGCCATGTGATGTTAAATGACAGGTACCCCAAAGATGGAATGAATTCCTCACCCCACATGTGATTCAGATCCACATAAGGGATACCAGATTCCATGAGTAAATCTTAGCCCAAATATTTCCAATATATTCAAATACACTCCTTCCATACCTCAAACTCCATGCTCTGAGTGATCTTTAATCCCTATAACCCTCCATGGTCATCTGAGATGGAAGTCCAGTGTCCTACTAACACCTTTGTTTTGACTATGTACATCATTCCCTAGTTGCTCTGAATATGTTGCCCACAAAAATGGTCCTCAATCAATGTAAGATTCGTCCCCAGGATAGTCCTCTCCTATCACAGTACGCCCAATGGATTCCAAGCCTCGTTTCATACCTTCTGATTCAAGGTCCCTTAAAGTCATGGTTTACTTTTTTTCTTCCCTACACACATCCAAAATATATCAGAACATACAGGCCCAATTTATCTCTGGTCCCTTTTGAGGTTTTTGAGGATACCCCATCCATATGCTTAAAGATGATCAGCATACAAAAAAGATTTCCCCCACTCATTTCTGGTATAAGTTCAGATAAAATTACCCTTTTCATGTTCAGGTGCACCCCTTATCAAAGTTCGCATACTACATCCAGAAAGATCCTTATGTCCATCGGAGATGGAAGGCCAGTGTCCTATAGACACCTTTGTTTGACTATAAACATCATGCCCCGTAGGCTCTGCATATATTTCCTATAAAAAGATTGTCAATCAAAGACAAATTCATCCCCATGATAGTCCTCTCCAGATTTCATATGCTCAAATGAAATTCCTATCCTATTACACCCTCAGATTTGGAACACCCCTGAATAATGGATTGCATACCTTCCTCTTTTCAAATTCCCCTGACATAAAAAAAACTTCAAACTGAAACAACCATTCAGTATCTATCCCTCACACAAGTGAGAACCATGTGGTAATAGTTTCCCACTCAAAGATGATATGAATGTCCCTAATGTTTTCAGACACTATTACTCGGACTAGCCACTCACTGTGGCTCCCAACATCAAAATAAATTTGGAGTGTTGCAAAACCCTACCAGAACATCAGAGATGGAAGGCCAATGTCCTAAAGACACCTTTGTTTGACTATGCACAACATTCCTTGATGGCTCTATATATGTCGCCTACAAAATAGTCATCAATAAAAAGGAAAATTCATCCCCAGGAGAGTCCTTTCCTACCTTTGTATGCCCAAAATGGCTCCTGATCCTCATGCATGTCCAAAATTTACAAATTTAGGGTCAAGAAAAATCTCTAATCCATTGTCTAAAGGATGTTAGAACATTATTGACTGACGATCCCAAGTTAGGGCCCTGCCCTATTAAATTTGGTCAAATTTGTTCAACCTAAAACATCAGTAATGAGTTTGATTGGAAGGAATCTGAACTACCATCGAAAAACACACCACACTTTCCAGAGGGAAAATCCACCAAAGGCACCTCTGGTTGGATGTTGATTATTGGTTCGTTAAAAACATTGAGCCATCAAAAGAAACAAAAATCTTGTAAGGTTAAAAACCCGCAAAGGGAAGCCTAAGAAAAAGTCAAGTTATTCCCGCTAAGCCCATGTCAAGAAGGCTTAGGAAAAAAATAGGTTAATAATGAAAAATGACTTAAAAGTTCATGAGGTGTTCCATAAAACCTCAGCAATAGTTGAACTACGCTCACTGAGTCCCGTGGCTCAGGAAAAAATTAGAGCCCGATTTGATTATTTCAGTTTACTAGTTTCAAATAATGGTTTAAAATTAAGACCTGATCGAAATGATACTTAATTGTGATCAATTGACATTATAGGAAAAGGAAAAAAAGGATTTAAAGTAAAATTAGATTCATTGGTCTCAACAAAAATGGAGGAACATCCCCAGTCTGGAGTCTCTCCAAAGTATCAAAAAGGGGAGAAGATTACATAACATGATATGGGATGGAGCTAAAATGAGGCTCAGTTTGCCCTTTCTAGAAGGATGGCAAGTGATTTCCTTGTTCTATCAATAGCTTTCTCCAAAGAATCTAGCTCCTCCATTTCGATGTTGACCGTCGGACATACCTGCTCTAGAATGACTTTAAGGTCTCTCCCTTTCTTCTGGATGGCTTCATATTTAGCATGCAAAGAGGCCAGTTGATCCCTAAACCTTGTTGTGTGGGCCTCACACTCCCACAAATATTCCTTTTGGGTGTCCACCAAATCATGAGCCTTCACCTCCTCGGTCGTTAGTGATTGAGTTCCTCCAAAACATCTTAGAAGGTCGTCACTTGATGATGGGAAGAATTGAACTTGGCCAGTTTATCCTCACAGAAGGCATGGTCTTCTAAAGAAATGATGATTTGGTAGATGAGGAGATATAAGTTATGATAATAAAATCCATCAGAACCCAGATCAAAGAATAATCACTGTAAATTTTCAGTCTCATCAAAAAAATTGGCCATAGGTGCCTCCATGGCAAGAGCACATAACTGGTGTCATGCCTCTTTTCGCAATGTCTGGTGCCTCCCAACATCACCAGTACCTTGATCCTCCTCCTCCGCAATATATCTATAAGTAGTAAGTGTCATCATAGGAGTGGGAATGGACCTAAGATAGGTCACCCAAGATGGGGGACTCTCCTTTCCCCTAGAGAGTTCAACCACTGGAGCTGGAGGCGGAGGACTAGCTATAGCTTCTGAGGTGATCGGTGATTCTCTATTGATGCCAGCCTCATTAAGGTCTTGGAAAGTATCCACAGGAGGATAGAAGTATGAATCACCTCCCACTGAGATAGGTTGTACTGATGAATCCCCTCTCAGATGCTTCTGACGGCGAACCAAGCATCTTCTTACTATAAGGGTAGGAACAGGTGGTGTATCCATCATGGCTGCTGTGGGGACAGAAGTAGAAGGTGCAGATATCTCACTCTTAATAGTAGAAGGAATGTGTGTCAATTTTGTTGGGGTAAGTATGGGGTAGGGAATGGTTAAAGGTTTATGCACCCTCTGAACTAGTTCTCTCAACACTCAGTTGGGGTAATAGGCCATTCATATTTGGTCATACTTTAGAGACAGAAAGGTAGATCCCATTGTGTTAGGAATGATAGCCTCCATAACGTCACCTTCATCCATCATCATTAGCCATAACTGGTGAATAATCCCAGGATGAGACTCTCCCCTTAATTGAACATCTAAAGTAGTGTATTCTGTTGAAGGCATCCAAATTTCTTGGGAAACCAGTAGGGGAGGTATGGATCACAAATGACTACTCTATCTATATGATCAATGAGCATCCCATCCCGAAGCGCAATGAGATATGAACATTCCTCTAAAGAACTGTCCATGTCACCTCTTAACGACCCATGGGAGGTAGGATGTAGTGAAAATGAGAAGCGTGAAACATCGTTAAATATCCCAACTGCCTCAATAACACTTAGATTAATAGGAAGAACATAGAAAATGTTGAGAAGGGCGGGTTGAAATTCAGAATGATGAACCTATCTCATGTGCTGGTATTCATAATAGGGGAAGTGTTCTGCCATCCACCCATACAAAATTGAAATGGCCTGCTGAGACGATGTGGGGGCCTACCTTTCTATATTTGTCTCAAAAACTCATAAATTCGAGCGAGAGTGGGAAGGGCCAAATTAATGGGTCGATCCTCTACCAACGTGGCCTCCATCATCAAAGTACATGCCAGAACCTCGGTATAGATGTCGCGGTATGGGAAAACACATCCACTCAAAAACATGGCAAAGAAACCTGCTAATCTAAGTGTAGGTGATACGTCTAGTTAAATCTCATATCTCCATGTGGTATATCATCCTGCTTCAAGGGTAGCACAATATGACCCTAGAGTTCAGCAAGACTGACGGTATGGATGAGTTTGACTACGATGAGCCCTCGACTTGGGTCCGTTCACCCAGAGGAATAAACATATTCAAATCTCAAATGGGATAAGAGAGCGATCCTGGAGGGGATGATCCAGTAATCCCTTCGCCATGACCTATAAACTCCTTGTCAAAGGGGACACATGGTCAGTGTCGTTCCACGTAGCGGCTACTGGGAGAAACTCTTCGTACATCTCTCTAAGGATGGGGATTCCTCCAAGTTGGTGGATATCCCATAAAATAATCCCCACCTCCCCCATGAAATAAGTGTAAGGTGTTGGGTCTTGATCACCAGTATCTTAGAAACTCAATAAGGATTTCTCCTGGGTAGAAGACTACAAACTGAGAAACCCAGGCTAGTTGATGCAAGCCCACCACCTCCAACTAGTCTGGGGACTCAAAATAGGTCTGATGTACCCAGAATGCTCAGGCCCATTCATCTTAGAAACATCCTTCGGCCCACATATCCTACTTGGTGCTCCACCTGTTGTGAGGATTTTCTTGGGATATGTTGATAATGGATGGGTACTCTCAGGTTCCTAGTCTCGGGACACCATCGTGACACACACGGTTGCCCTGAGTACATGTTGAACCTCTTAATATGAAGACGTTATTTTGAACTGGAGTAGCGATGAATTCTCCTACTGGGGAAATTATGGGTAAATCATGTCCTTGTGGTGCTTCTAAGAGGATGAAAGGGGTATCGGGGTCATCCAAAGGTAGAGGAATGTCGTCAGAGAGACCAAAGATGTAAAGTGTAAACTATACAGATAGTGAGTAAGCTAGGATCTCTGGTGTCAAGAAGTCCATTAAGAAGATATCACGAGGAATAATATAGGCTCAAAGATGATCCTCACTATTCCCCACCATTGTTATCCTTGTCTTCATCAATTTATCACAGCCTGTGAATTAGCCATTGCAGCCTACACAGGAAGATCCAAAAGCTGATAAAAAGTCAGTCCAATAAAAATTGTTGGATAAAGGATATGGAAGAATGACTAAAGGACTTAAAATATGTCTGTATAAGGATCTGCGTACTGTTCCCAGAAAGAGTATACAGTAGGCACATTCCACATACTACATGATACGCGGTATCAAACCTCACCTACAGCTATGGTATGTGGATTCATTTCACCGCGTATAGCCATGGTACACAAACACACAAGCAATGTAGTGTTCTCCTATGCTGAATCCAGATTCCAATTTTAAAATTCCATAATTCCATTCACAAAACACAACATTCGGTATGTAGATAAATAAATGGTGGAAAGTTTGGTTCACAGAATGTACGAAGCGGTTCGCGAAATGAATTTTTGCAAGAAGCATGGTACGTGAGAGCATAGGAAGTCAGGAAAGTCGAGATCACTTTTTTCCATGAAAACGGTAAAAGAAAAATGGAATGGGCCTCTACATATAGGTGTGGTCCTCTCCTTCTGGGCCTATCTGTTCTACAGCGAACCATTTCAGTTCAGGGCCGCTTCTACATCAGAATAGTCCCCTTTTCGTTCCAAACAAGCCCCATTCCGATGGGGGAAATTCATAGGGTCCTAAAAAAATTTCCAAAGGAAGAAAATACACACACAATCACTTTGCAAAGGGAATTAAGTACTCCAACAAGTATGGCAAGGTGAATGGACTCAAATTGAGTTGAAAATTTTAGAAGAAACTTATAGAAACTTATGTTTTCAAATAATTTCAAGTGGACCATGTACCATCACTGGGAAAGGCTCGCAGACCGCCAAGATCATGAACAACTAGGTATGTGGAATGATTCGCGAATCGTAGGCCCGTGGAGAAATGGCCAGCGAACACAGTGGACCACGAACCGCATCACCGAAGGAATCGTGCATGCAAAAAATTCATCAGCATACCATATCGTGAACTCAATGGTTCGTAGGAGAAGCAAACCGGCAGGGTTCCGCAAACCATGATCGAAAACTATGGCCTTCGAAAATCCCGATTGAGCGAGTCTTATGTGGGTAAAGATATATCCTCATGGGCCTCCACAAATGGTGCCACATTCCTATAAATACAACTGCCCCAATGCTCTATAAATGGTAGCATAATAAAAAAATAAGGACAGAGGAAGGGAGGACGAAGAAATATTGAAGGAGACTCAGAGGTTGGAAGAAAGAGTTTGGAGATGATTTCGGCTTTAGTTCTGATTCATCGGAGAAGCCCGAATTGTGAACCACACTCCCCACAGTTACAGCCAGCCACGAACCATAAAACGGGGGAACTAAATAAGAAGAAGAAGACCGCGAACCTAAATGGTGAAACCGCAAATCATGAACTTCTCACGGATTAATTTTCCATGAATGATAATCCCTCGGACCCTCCTTCAATATGGTGTTCCATGTATCATATTACTATACATATTTAACATGGCCCTGCGTACTACATCGGTACGTGGACTGAACCTAGAGCAGTGTGATGGGCCACATCCAGGGTTGCATACCACTATGGGACGTAGTGGTATATACCCATGCCCGCGTACTGCATCGGTACATGGATGGACCCTCTGCCCAAATACCACTACGGTATGCAGAGCACCCCCCATCCTGCATAAGAAATAAATATGAAAAATGGGGTATTTTCAAGTATTATTTCCTCTAGTTCCAATCTCACCCCTCCACTATCGTCCAACCCTCCATAGTCCCTCCACAAACCAGTCCCCCAGTATCAGGCCAAAGCCTCCTAAAAATCCACTGGACCCATATGATAAACCTATCGAGCGTATCAACGCGCCCTTTTGAGTCTACATACACATGGTAAGCAGAGTCACAAAGGATCTCCCCCACAACAGTCCAGGCTTCGATAATGCATGTGGGTCTACATTCCCATGGTAACCTAGAGTCCAACCTTGGGATGCTTACTTGAACCTCCTCGTTCTAGGGATTATGGTTGATCACTTTATTTTCCATTCAATAAGGAATAGTAATCAGTCAAAGGAGTTATGTTTGTTTCTCCTTTTGGTGAGGATGAAACTCCTCCCCTTCCCAAAACGCGTTTCGGGGCCCTCCCACTAGGGTAATTCCCCAATCTTTTGAGTTCGGGTTGCATGACCTTTAATTTCATTTCACATTAAAAGGTTCATCGCTCTGTGCACTCTCCCACCATCACCCTAGCCTCTTTCTCCGTAGTCTCTTCCTCTCTCACCAATAGGAGAGGAAGCATGTGGTTGTGTCGATCTCTCATATCCTCTTGTTTCTCACACCAAGCATGACTCACATGGGCTTAGAGTTCTGTGACGATTACATCATTTAGCTCAATTCTAAACTACAAGAACATTGATTCCTGATCAAATAAGGACACATAGGACGCCTTCCTGAATGCCTGAGCCCAAAAGGGTGCCCTTCCAAAAGGGTTCACCCAATCATGATCCCCTAAATTGGAAGCTTCTATGTGTAAGCCCCAACAATTCCGAACTATGTGGGTTCGGATTCCTCTCCTGAGGATACATAGGAAACCCATCTTATGGGTCTGATCCCAACATCAAATCACCTTATGTCCCCCCTGGATAACGATAAACTCCAGAGTGCCTTATTGTATGGTTCAAGTCAGCAGTACTTTAGTAGCATCAAATATATTCATGCCTACGATGATCCTACAAATCAAGGGTATCCTATGGAAATACTCTTTAGGAATGAACCAAGGATTCATGAACATATGGACATTACTTAAATCTATAATATAGTCTTGAAAGAGGCAATAATCCTCCCCTGAAAGGGTGCGGTGAGCCTGACTTCCCAGCCTCTTGACCAATGGAGTCCTTAAGTGTCGTTGGCTGAATCATCAATCAACGAGAACCTACCGTTGGAAAGCAGGTCCATGAATCATGGATTCCAGAGCCGTTGGGTGTTTTTGGCTCCACGAATAAACCCATTAGAGACCATTTGAGGAAGTTATATCCACGGAGGACCGATTTCACAAGTACTTAACCCCACGCAATCACCCATTGGGACCAACAATTTCCGTAGGGTTAATCCAACCTCCTTTAAAGGATAATGACACAGAACGGGTCAAAGAAAAATAAATGATTAACTCGATGAGAACCTATCTATATAAAGAAAGAGGTGGGTGATGATTCTCGTCGGACCATTTCCTCATCAACCAAAATGCACCACCTCAGAGGCAGAACAGTCACATAAAAAGGTTATGACATTTACCATTCATAATGAGAACCTAGAGATGTTATGAAATTTTATTTCAACATATTTCCTATGGTCGAGATAACATCAATATGATTTGATATAAATGATTTTTGACTATCATGTTTTGGAGGCTATAAAGAACTTGGGACATCCCCTCATGAATTTAAACTTTAGTTATTTCCAATAAATGAGGTTATGTGGATAAACTTATCAATAATAATTAACCATGTTAATGATTAATTGAATACCACAATCCAAAAATTTGTGTATTGGTCCTTATAAATTATATTATTATTAATGTTTTTCATTAATTGTATACTTTGATATATCTATGAAAACCCTAATAATATAAGTCTGCATAAAGGTAACATACATTGGGTATGTCAAAAGTGATACTACATAAACTCACTTTATAGAGAAAATATTTATACCTTCTATATTAATAGAATATGATATCATTAGTCCTTTGATTGAAATAGAACTGTCAAATTAAGTCAATGGGCATGGTAGTTCAATGGGAAGTTAATTTTAGAACATAAAATAAAGATAAATCAATCATATAGGATGATTCCACAAGTATGTATCCTTCTAGATTGGATATCAAGAAAAATGGATTATATTTTAAAGTGGTTTTTATAGGAAGGTTTTTTTAACTTGAATAATTTTTTCTATGGGTTCCTTGACATGTTTCTAGATATTGATCTCAGACTTTAGGTAAGTTCATCTAATGCCACTAACAATGTGTCTTATAGGGTTAGACACTATGTATATCTTCAATATCATTAAATTAAATTTAATTTAATATTAAGAATAAATATTATTCTTAGTTTTTTGGAATAATAACTATTTATGTATAGTTGATCATATAAATTTAATCATGAAATATTAAATTTTAGAATATGTGAGTTTAATTTTATATCTTATTTATTATTCATTAGTAAATTAATATATATATATATATATATTCCAAAGTGTAGTTTATATATTAATATGAATATTTTTTATTTATGTTTATATTAATATAGATATTTAATAATAATTTTAGTGAATATAATATGTATTTATTTATACAATTTATAATATTTTTTTGAAAAAAAATGTTTTATTATTTGAGTATTGATAAATTAAATAGAGGATTTATGAGTTGAGTTAATAGCCCAATAAAAATGATATGAATTATATAATATTATTTGAAAAAATATTAATTTATTTATTTAGGAAATTTTTTGAAATAATCCCATTCCATGGGATACAATCATAATAATAATAATATTAATCATTGATAATTACTTAGAATATATGTTTTATAAAGGGACACTACTCAAAATTTTGAATACAATACCTAAGAATAAATTCTAAATTATATAAATTTCATAAGATAGTGGCTGGGAATAATTAAAAAACTCTAAATAATTCATTCAATCCATGTTGATAAATATCACTATCTTCCCTCTTAAGAAAATAAAGATAATAAGAAAACCCATTTTTGTGGTCAATGATGAACAACCTAAATCTATAGGTTCAGTTGTGCTATTATTCAAAATATGAATAACATTATTCAATGATTCATAGAGAAAATGTTGATAAAACTAGATGAGTTCTCATTTTGATTCTCAATAATAAAGACAATTTCACAAGTGAAACATCACAAATTGATTGAAAGAAATTATTGATATGAGATAATTCATGTTTAAAGTTAATTCTATATTAAAAAATAAAGACACTCACAATCAAATTATAGGGTTTCCTTCATCAGGTTTAGAAAATATTATTAGTTGAAACCAATAAAAAATAAAAATTGGGCATTTGCCCATAACTTTATTGGTGCACTGAAACATTTATGCAACCCTTTCCATCTCAAAGAGTAAGTAGGTGAAATTTTTATAGATGTTTCAACATAAATTAATTATCATATATCATTTATTGTATACATTAATAAATATTTTTGAACTATGTCACCTGAATAAACATAAATTTCTTTAGCCTATGATTGTAAAATTAGACCAAGAAACCAATTCCATAGCTCATCATGTAAACCCAGCATTTCCTAAGGCTAAATACTCTTATAACATAATGATATCCATTCCTCCCAAGCCCATCCATTCCTATAAAATCATGTATATCTAACCACTCATGTCAAACCATGACATTTCATGGCATGTCACATATTTGACTTCTCAAGGTCATCTAGTACATTTCACTGAACATCACTTCTCATCCCACCATAGGTCTCTTAAAAGTTTCCACAATCTTAGATCATACATATTAAATTACTTAGATTTTTTAGATGATGAAACCATGAAAAATGTATAAGTATTGGAACCAAAAAACCGAAACATGCATGGAAAATAGACCAGTTTTCATCCGAATCGTGATTTTAATGAAGAATTATAAATAAATTTATTATTGGAAATTCCAAAGTAATGATACATAGTAATTTATATATTATTATGGTTTGAGAATATTTTAAATATATATATATATATTGTAAAATATTTTTTAATGTGTATTAAGCAAGATGGAACTTGAGGTAAAATTTTAGGTTAAAATCTCATTTCTTTTTAGGATTATTAATACTAAATTTACATTGAGGGAAATTGTATGAATTTTATCTTTTAAACCCCATATATTTTTCCCCCATTATTTTTAATTAAATAAAAATTTAATAATACCATTTTAATCTCTTTGGTAGTTAAAATAATCAAGAAATTTATTTTAAAAAAAGTCAACCTTATTTCCTATTAAGTTGATGATTTTTTTTCCATGTAAATTTTCCTAAAAATGTTTTATGGATAGTTTTATATATACACAAATATTTGAGAAATATTATTTTTAAAACATTTTAATTTCCTTTGAAATTATTAAAATGTATATTTTTGAAATGTTTTATATATGACTTGGTTTTCACTTTTTATAACAGCTTGAAAAGAATGTTCTCTTTTAACGTTTACATCATGAAAGGATTTTACCACCATGATAAAAATTATTTGATTTGAAGATTACTTAATAAGTTTCCATGGTTATTTTAAAATAATATTTTATTTTCAATATTATTATAATTTTTAATTATTAAAGATGCAGAATGAATATGATATTTTCTAAGTTTTCAAAGAAATGTTCAAATTATCTTTTTAAGGTATTTTTCATCTATGTAAACATACTTTAAGTAGATTTATACTTCACTGGTAAAGTGATCTTACGATACCATCCAACATATTTCTTGTAATGTCTTATGATGATGATGTTTTAATAAAAATTCTTTGAAACTTATAACTTTCCCATGGGTTATTTAAGTGGTGGTGAAATATGTATGAAACCAGTTTCTTTTTCATGGGTTATGTAATGATGAAATGATGAATATTTTTATGGTCTTATGGAAAATTTATTGTAACACCCTAAGAATTTGTGAAATATTATTTTCAAATAAATTTAATCTCTCATAAATTTTTCATTTCACATAAAACTGATTTTATCTTGCATTAAATGAAATAATGATTTTAGATTGAATTACACACAACACTGATTTTATCTTATGTTATATGCAACAGTTTTTTTTTGTGTTACGTGCAACATCGATTTTAAAATATTATCATTTAATATGATATTTGTTAACTAACCATTATAATATAGGGTATGAATATGATTAAATAAATTATGAAAATATATGATTTACACATGTATATAAAATGAATAATTTGGTTTCCAATTAATTATAAATGAAAATAATAACCATTTAAAAATAAAGAAAATATTTTTATAAAAATCTATTTTTATGTAGAAAAACACGTTTTACCACAATAAATTAAATAAAAAACTTTTGGTTAAATTTTTTAATGAATTGAATATATTATATATTAAATAAAATTTTTAACATTCATCTGATGTGTTTACTATGCAAGAGAAAAAAATAAATATAATTTTATGATTATAAATTTTATTTTTCTAAAAATCAGTATTGCCACTATTTGCGAACTTATTTTATAACTATTTTTTGAAAAATTTAAAAAAATTATTTGAAAAATAAATTTAATTTCTGAAATATTTTTGTCAAAATTATCTTAGGTTTAATATTTTAAAATTTTCTTAGAAGATAATTTTTTGATGAATAATGAATAATACTTGTTTTTATTAAGAATAATCATTTATTTTAATGCTTTTAAAAACATTAAAAAATTTAACATGGTTTCAAAAGAAAAATTAGTTCTATTATATATGTATTTGTCTAATTTATTTAATTTTAATTATTTTCATCTTCAATTTGGATAGATTTTTTTTTAAACTATTGAACATTTTCTCTTTGGAAAACATGCTTTCTCATGGCGTTTGTAGGATTAATTTTCAATTAAATTTTGAAACTTATGTGAATGGAATTTAAAGAAATAAATTCCATATTTGGAATCAATATAATACATATTATATAATAATTCTAACTTAATTTTTTACAATAATAAATAGTAAAAATTGAAAAAATTATTTACAGTGATTATGGTAAAAATAGACTTACCTGAGATTAAACTAAAGAGATAAGGGTTAAAAATGACCCAAAACATTTCCAAAACCCATTTTATTAAAATATTTTGACCTTATATCTTCTAGTTTCATGAAAGGATTATTTTGGATCCTTTGAGAATGTGAAAAATGTGGGTACAACATTTGTTTCAAAAATTACAAGTGTGCCACTTACATCACTTATAAAAGGCCACCCCATATCCTCTACTATCATCACTTCCAAAAAAACTTTTTTTAAACCAATAAATACCCAAATAACTTTCATACATAACTAACATCATTATAGAGGCCTCAGTGTTTTCAAAAATTTAACCTAATAATCCATTTGATGAAAACCACAAGAAGTTTTCCGAAGAAGATGTAATATTCTTCAACGAGCGTGATTATTTTATTTATTCCTCCATATAATTAAATTATTATTAAACCATTATGATATAATAAAATCATTATATTAAATATAATTATATTTTTATGTTAAGGTAATTACCTACAACCGTTTCCACTATCATCAAATGGGTTACAAAATCATCATTTGTGTGTACAGTGAACTACCTACCTCTTGAACTGATGTTATTTTTTTTCCATCACCACATCTCATGAATAAATATAATGATTGATTTGTTATTAATATATGATATTTATGATATTATTATGATTATTTAATAAGTATATCACATATTATTTCTTACTTTCCATTTTGTAACGTCGTTCTTGTGTACGGTGGACTACCATCTTGCGAAGTGACATGATTCATTTGTTTTTTACATGGAAGGTAATAAGGGATAGTATAATGATAATATGTCGTATATATGAAATAGAAATTATTTTTTAAATGTTAATTTTTTATTTAATTTTTTTTATTTATATCATGAAATTCGAAACAATGTTTATGCGTACATAGTGCCCACTATATCCATGAATGGTGTATTTCATTTTCAATATATAACTTTTATGGATAACTATAAATAAATTTATACTGAATATATATTATTTTTATATCATTTTTAATATTATAGATATTATGTAACCATTTTCAGTTTAATAATACCAGAAATAAAAAATTATAAAATATATAAAAAACAATGCAGTTATTTCCCAAAACATGATATTTAAATAGAATTGCTAATAAACAGGTAATAAATGATAATAAGAAAATAATATGTGGTTTGATATATAATTAGGGTTATTTAATATATTAATCATTATCTTATATTTATTATACATGAGGATTTAACATGTACGGAAGAAGTCGATACTTAATATAAGGGATTTCTGTCTCACTTTTTACTTCTTTGAGACGCATGCCATTTTTTCACTTAATTATTTTATATTGTGTATATAATTCCCATGATTTTATTTTATGATGATTATACTTAAAATTATTTTTATTTACATATCTATTTTATGATCTCTATTTCATTAGGCTTACAGTTAAAAAGTTACCAAAGCAGTAAGGGATTTGGTCTCAATTTTCTTTCTTTGAGACATATGTTATGTTATGCGCATATCCTATTTTATGAGGTGTATATTCTACAAATTTGAAAAGTTATATCATGAATCTAATTATTTTAATTATATTTAAAGGTTAATTTAATTTTATTCTTGCATGGGAATTACAATTCATAGTTTCTAATGTGGTAAAAGTTTTATTCTATAATCTTATTGTTTATCAGGATTGTTTATGATTATACATCCAATAATTACATATTTGGATATTTAACTAAATAAAGTTATGAATTTTATTACTCTATAGTTATTTCATTAGAATACATGTTTTTCCTTTATTTTTATCCCTTTATATACTCAATAGTTTAAAGGAATATTTATAAAAAACAATTATATTTATTTCTCTCCTAATTTGAAACCTCGTTATTCATCCTAAACCATGTTTTATAGGAGATTTTTTTAATTTTTTTTCTCCAAATAATTTATTAAAGTCATTTTCACCCATTTTTTACTTTTTAAAAAATGTTTTGAAATTATTATTTATTTCATTTTCCAAACAAAATATCTATTTTTTATCCAAAATGTGAAATGAATCTTATTTTTAATGTGTATGACATGAACGAAATACTCCACCATCATGACCATTATTTTATTTGAAGCATCATTTTCATTTTTTCAATTTAATTTTAAAATAAAAGGATTTTTAAAATGTTTTATTTTTTAAAAGTTTTTTTAAAGTGGAAAGAATTTTTTCCTCAAGAAATGTTTTGAATGATTTTTAATGATTTATTTATAAATTTTCAATGTTAATTTCAAAGAAAAGGATTTTCAAAATATTATATGTTTTAAAAAGATTTTTTCAAAGTGGGAATAATATTTTCCTCAAGAAATTATTTAAATTGTTTTTATAGTTTCCTTTAAAAGTTTCTATTTTCATTTTCAAAGAAAATAATTTTCAAATAGTTTTATGTTTTAAGAATTGTTTTCAATGTGGAAAGAACATTTTCTTCATGAAATGTTTTAAATTATTTTTATAGATTTCTTTATATGTTTGGAAATTTATTTTCAAATAAGATTATTTTCAAAATGTTTTATGTTTTAAAAATTGTTTTTTAATTAGAAAAGTATATTTTCTTTAAGAAATGTTTTAAATTATCTTTAAATATTCATTTATATGTTTCCAAATTAATTTTCAAAGAAAAGTGTTATGAAGATGTATTTTGTTTTAAAAAGTTTTTTTCAAATAGGATTGGTTATTTCCTCATGAAATATTAAAAATGATCATTAAATCTCCCTTTATAAGTTTCTAATTTTATTTTCAAAGAAAATTATTTTGAAAATATTTTATGTTTTAAAACATTTTTTTCAAGCGGAACGTTTATTTTCATCAATAATTATTACAAGTCATATTTACAAATAATTTTCTATCTAAGATGATGTCATTTGATGTAACATATTCTTTACTAAGGATATGATATAAGGAAACTATTCTTATTATTTATCTGAACGGTTATTTTTTTGATAAAAATATGTTTATGAAACCCATTTATTTTCAATGGGCTCTACCATGAAGAAACACACTTCCTTGTATAGGTTATGCTATGATGAAATGATGAAATTATTTTGAAACCTTTATCTTTTCCATTGGTTATGATATAATGAAATTTTTATGAAACTCATTTAATATCATGACTTATGATATAATGAATATTTTATAATTTTGCAACATACATAGGTATGATTTTCATTATGTGGTGGGTGGGATCTATATATCTTTCCAATGCATTGGGTAAATATTTATATCTCATGAGATTGATATGACTGGAATAGGGATTGAATCCAGTTCAGTATTGGAATTTTTATGTTATGATGGTCTTGGGAGTGAACCTCATATACTACGATGGTTTGGGAAGTGAACTCATTCCACCATGGTAACCTTAGAGGTGATCCTTGAATACAATGGAAATGATTTTTTGTTCTCTTGTGTATATACAAATTCAATGTCTTATGCCAATTTTATGCTCTCATGGATTGTGTTCATTTATTTCTGTGTGATTTATTTCTTATTAGCTACCAATATTTATTCCATGTCTCTTGATTCTGATCTTTGATATACAGGGTATGCTTTCATATTTTATTCTCATGTTCTTGTACCATTATACTCATGATATTCTGACATATTTCCTATATTTACCCTTACTCAGAATTTGAGATCACCCTTTATTGTGTTTCCTGTCCCAAGGTTGTGAAGAAATGTATTATGTATGATATTTCTATGAAGGATGATAGTTATGAAAAAATTAGTGGGAGATAATTTAGTTCACATATGAACTAGTTGTTTATGTTTCCATGTATCCAAAGGTACTAAACTATTATGATCCTCTGATATGTGTTTGCATAATGTAATGAATATGTATCTAAAAATATATAAATTTGTGTATGGAAATCTTGGGTTGTAATAATTTTTTTTAGAGGGAGGTTTAATTAACCTTTAGAAACTAGGATGAGAACGTTTTAGTTAGATCCCTATGGATATATCTAAGGATGTGTCTAGGGATACATCTAAGGATAATATTAAGGATGAGTCAAAGTAAAGGAAAATATCTTATAATTTTTCTAAATGATAGAGCGAGTGTTTTCCAAGAAATTACATCCCTGTCAGGATACTACATGTGGGTGTGAATTTTTTAAATTGGTACCTAGGGGTAATAACACCAAAAAGGGTGCATTGATCTGGACTCAATCATCGCCCAGTTCATGACAACGGGCCTTACTATACACCTAGATTGACACTCCTAAGGGATATTCTTTTGTAATTCACCAACTCTTTAAGAAAAATAATGATGTATTTAAATAGATAATGACAGTGAATGACCTAGGTTAATCATAAAGTTTCATAGATTGAAATGAAGGTTTCTTGATTTGGATATACTGTAAGTGATTTTTCATGATTATGTGGTTTTCCAATATGAATTTTGTTACTCGAACTATGATTTTTGGTTTTATTCAATGGTGGGAATAAGAAGAAATTATAGTAATGTTATATGTGATATAAAATGTGTTGATGAGAAAACAAATGATATGATGACTAGATTAAAGTATATTATGATTATTCCTAATCAGGTATCATGATATATGATTAATAACTTGAACCTTAACCAAATATTGGACTCACTAAAGAAGATAATGATATATTTCATCGAGAGTTCAGGTGGTAGAGACTATGGAGGAAAGAAGATTATATTTCTTATATATCAAGAATTTTGGAAGAAGAACAAAATTGAATATCTCAGTGGAACGGGAAGTTGTGTTGAGTGTAGAAAAGAAGGACATGATGAAATTAATTACAATGGAAAAAATGAAACTTCCCTTTAATGTAATAGATTATAATAAAGGTATCCCTTAGATATCATCGAAATTTGACTATTTCAAATGTGTAAAGTATGGGAATTATAAAAATATATATCTTAAAGGGAAATATCATAAATAAGTTCGGTAAGGTTTTGTGAGTAATGGATATATTTCTAATTATTAAGAGACTAAAAATGACATATGAAAGAAATTAAGTTTTAATGAATAATATGATGAAGCCTGGTTAATGGTATGTAAATAAAGTGCAATGATTGATGTGGGATTAAAAGAGTTATATTTTTATCAGTGGTCTTTTTAGAAATTTTAATCATGAAACATCAATATATTATTCCACAATAATTTTGTATTAAGTATTTATAAGAATATTTTAAAGGTTACTGATGGCCTAAAAATTTATTTAATGGAAAAGCAATATTTTAATTAAGGGAATATAAACCATAATAGGTTCTTTATAATGAGTAAATTGTGTTTAGTTTGGATAAAGTGGTTTTTTATATGGATAAATTAAATTAGATAATATTTATTACCTTTAAACTGATTAATTATTTAATGAAAAAGTGTTTTATGTTATTATTTATTGATTTTAGAACATTTTTGGATTTATGAAATATATTCAATAATATGTGATTTTATTTAAGGAATAATTAAAGTGTTGATTTTTGAAAGAATATATATTTTCATTATGGTTCTATGGTAATTAAATATATTACCATGTTTCAAGAAAATATATAATCAATCTATTCATATATTTGGTATGTGAAATTTAGATCTACATCATTTTATTTTGGGATTAATGATAAGTTCATTTTTTAAATTTAGTGACCTTCTTTCTAATTTTTTTTATTTTAATCTTTTTGAAGGGTTATAAATTTATCTATTTTTGAAATTGTTTATATTGAAAAATTTAAAAGGTTTTAAAAAATTAATGTATTACTCCAATATATGAATATTTATACATAGTGGATAACATGTGCTAACCATTTTTTTATGATAATAACTAGATATGGAAGGAATGAATTATCATTCTATTGTGGGTCTTATGATCCATAAGTGATTTTTTCATAAAAATATTATTTATTTCTTAGAGTAAGTAATAAATTGGAAATTGATCAAGGAGATAACAAAGGATGATATTGTTCTTATGAAATTAAAATAAATCAATTATCTATATCTTCTAATTAAAATTATTCATCTTTAGGAAAATAACATTGAAATAAAATTTTATCTTATTACCATAATTTATGATGATATCAATGACATTTTTCACACCTATTTAGTTTATGGATTTTTGTTTTTTTATTTTCACAATATCGTTCACTTTTTTGTGATCAATGATCTCTATCACTCTCCATCATTATTTGGACATTTCTCTTTCCTTCCATGTTGAAATATTCACTTCCCTCATATGTTCTTCTATATGTAAATCTAGTATGTGTTATTCCATGTGACCTTCTCACATCCCTTTCACTATTTTCAAATAATCTTTTATTAACCTTTTTATGATGTGGATTTTCCACAAAGGTATTTTTATTTTATAAACCATTACTTACCCAAAACAAGTTTAAATTTCAAGGATAAAATTTATATGAGGGGGTAGAATATAAAACCCCAAGATTTTATGAAATGTTTTTTTCAAATAAATTTAATCTTTTCTATGTTTTTCATTACACGAATACTAATTTTATCTTGAATTACACACAACACTAAGTTTTTCTTGAATTACACAAAATATCAAGTTTAAACAACACACGACATAATATTAGAATATTATTATTTAATATGATAGTTATATCCTAGCTGTTGGAATAGAGGGTATGAAAACTGCTGGAAAAATGATTTATAACCATGGACCTATAGACACGGCTTTATAGATCTATGTATATAGTGTAATTTTTATCCATGGTTTAATTAAATTTTTCGCTATAGATTAATTTAATGCCAAAGTTTAATAAAAACCATGGAAATGGGGTCAATTTTTTTCAACACCCGCACCACTCTCCTCTCCTACTCATGGCTCTGTGAGTATTCTTCCTCATGATACCACCCATCATCGCGTGATTCCTCCCATATTCTTATATCCTCACATCATTCCACATATCCCATTCATCATTATTCCTTATTTCCTCACACGATTCCTCACATCCCTGTCAGTGTGCATTCATCCCCTCCTCCATCCTTTTAATCTCATGTTACTGATCCATTCGTTATGTCGAATGAACCTTATTCCTTTTATGATTGGACCAAAAACTTGTGTTGTAGCAGAGTTTTACTCTATTCATTACATCGACTGATCCCTTTTTTCTTCTATGAGTGGGCCACATGTGAGATGCATCTGAGACCTACCATGAGCGGGACCTGCATAGGATGAACCCTGCCTTTTATGTGAACCAGACACCTCCTACTCCTCAAAGTGACTATTCTTCCTTCATTCATTCTATGGTGTTGTAGTTTTCTCATTTATGTCCATCATATCTTTCATAACCATTCCCAGTGAACATAAAATTTTTCTTTAATGTATTTATTTATTTTATAAATCTCTTTTTTATGTATAGATTTTTTAAATATTATAATGGAACATTGGAGGTTGTTTCATTGGATCTTATCATAAAATTTTACTTCAATAGGCAATATATTTTATTATTTCTATCTAAAAGGCCTTTTTGGGAGAAGGAAAATCCCCTCCACATAACTTTTTCTTCATATATCCATTTATTGTTAGGGTTTTAAACAACATTTCTAATTCCATGAGATATTATTTTAGAGCATATCATGAAATATTATGAACCATTGATAATAGATGGATAATTTCACTTTTCAACTCTATTTCAATATAAAATATAGGATATAAAATATGGATTTTATGATTAATAATGTGAAGTTCACATATATAATTATCTATTTTCTTTAGTTAATAATCAAATATTTATAGTGAAAAATTGAAATGAAAACTACCAGTTTCCCTTGATCTATTTATAGTAATGTTTTTAAACACAATGTGTTAAATCTTCAGGCTCATTTTATCTATTTAGATGACCAGGTTCTCTAAAATTTAAGATAAAAAATGAATATTCCCTCACTACATGATCTAATTATTCATTTCTATGATAGATAATTCTTCTATGGAATGTGAACCTCCCCATCAATAAAAAAATATATGTATTTATAATCATATTGATTTCAAAAAAATAAATATATTCTAAAATAATTAATATTGTAACATCAGTATTTCTATAAGAAGGATAGTATATTAATTTAATTATTGTTATTATATGTTATCTATATGTATATAGTGATTAATCAATATTTTCCCCCTCTTGATGACTAAACGCTATCAGTTATGGAAATAATTACATAAATAGAATATTTTATAAATGATAGTTTTAATACTTTAGTGAATTATTTCTATTCAATGAGTAGAAAGGTTATAGTACTGGTATATGTGGATGATGAAAATGAATTTTAAAATCCTTAATGGATAATTATATGATTAACCTGGAAGATAAAATCTAGGAGAAATTTTTTTTATCCTTTATGGCTCATAAAGTTAAAAAAAATTAGGTTTCACTCCTTAGAGAAATTATATTTTTATGTAATTTTTACATAAATAAGTGCACTTAATGATAAAAAAATATATTATATAAATTCAATAATATAATATTCTTTAAATGAAATTGATTTTATGAAATTTATATCAAATTACTATTTGAGAAAAAATGGCTTAAAATGGTTTTCATAGAAACCCAATGGTTTTATATTGTAGAAGGGAATGTTTTGATTAAAAACTGATGTTTTAGTTTTAAAAATGAAAAATTGGCGTATTTGATATGGGATAATGGGATGAATTGTATTTTAATAAGTTTTAAATTAAATTTCTGATCATTGATTGTATTATAGAACATGAAAGCCTAGGTACTTAGTGAGTTATTTTAGACAACACTCTATTGATGATTTAAAACACTAGCAATACCTTTTTAGCAGGTCGCATCCCCGATGGGATGGTGATGAGTTCTCTTTTACCTATGTCTGAGGGACATGTGTACACATATTTTTTTAATAACTATTCGAGTGTGAGGGAGTCCCATATTCTTGAATAATCATACATTTTGGAAGATGATTATGTTTCTCATTCTTTGTATTTGAAATATATGCCATTGTTTGTTGTAAACTATTTTACACATGACTTCTGAATTTATATAAACTATTTTATATATATAACTTGTTAATCCATTTGTTTAAAGTATTTAAATAAATTGAAATGTAAATTATGATTTGTTTTAAATATGATTTTAAAATTCCATTTATATTTATTTAAAATTAAAATATTTATTTGGGTAATTAAATGTGGGATATTATTATGTAATCCTTGGTGAGACCCCATTGGTATTTTATTCCATAACCTAATTGTTCCTTTAGGGTGTTTTTAGATTATCTTCTTCTAGGTTCGAGAAAGGGTAAGGTGCCACTTGAAGGTGGTAGTATCTTTTGATCCTTGGGCTTTGAGAGTTTTTTCCACTGGTACATGGGTTGTTATCCAATTTTCTAGTACTTTATGGTAGTACTGTATGTTTTCATACTGTTTTGACTTATGTTACAGTTCTCCTTGTGGAGTTTTTCTTGTATGCACACTGACTTGTTTGTCTATATTTTGTTGTGTTTGTGGAAATATTGCTCCCACTTTCAAATTGTATGATGCCAGGTGCTAATGGAAAACTCATGAGGATTAAGAACTCCCTTCAGGAAATTTCAAGACCGAATCTGTTATCGGATTACCAGGGTGTCTGGGTTGGTTCATAACAAAGTGGTATCAAAGGTGAAAGTTTTTCATCTTTTTTTATGTCAGTATGCAGTTGTGTAATATTTTTAGGACTTATGAGGTACTTGAGATTGAGTTTTTGGCCAGCTCTCATCGCAATGAGCCTTAAGTCACCAAGGGTGGTTTTGGGAAAGTCATATTGATGATTTTTTATAGTTTTCCCCTAATTTTCATTTGGATAGGATGAAATCCAAATCTTGTGCATCTATCCATTTGGATTAATTTCCCTTATTTATCTATTTGAGTGTTAATATTATGTCATCAATTTTGTCTATGGGTGTTTTGTAGCATCATGATTTTGAGAAGATGTGAAAATCGGATCCAGGAGGAAGCTTCTGATGAACCTCAGCAAGCAAGTCCTCTTGAGCACCTGAGTCTGGTTGAATTTATTATGCATGTTGTCTAAGCTCTAGGACATGTACCCCCACCAGTTCCCATTCAAGCTCCAACTATAGAACCTTATAAGGATGTTATTTGGAATTATTCTCAATAGTTCCTTCACTAGAAGTCACCTGCATTCAAAGACTCCAATGGTCCTTAAGAGGCTGAGTAATGGATAAGTATAATTGAGCGTTTGTTTGAATTATTGAAGACACTTGATGAATTAAAGGTGAAGTGTGCCACCTTCATGCTGGAGGGTCTTAGAAGGAGATGGTAATACATGGTGGTAATAGTGAAGAACCATGAGGGATTAGAGTGGAAATACTGTAATGATATTTTCATCGACCAATTCTATCCATAGTCAATAGTGTTGGCCAAGGCAGGTGAGTTTTTCAAACTCAAAAAGGCTGACAAGACTGTGATATAATTTTGAAATTTTTTTACCGAGCATGTGTAGTTTTCACCTGAGATTGTATCAAATGAGAAGATTAAGAATCTAAGGTTCAATATGGTACTTCAATATGATATTCATTCTTAGGTTTTCTTGCTGAAGTTTCCTTCTTATACTAATGTGTGGGATAGAGCTTTGATGGTAAAAATGGACATGGATGGCAAGTTAGGGGTGACAGGAGTACCTTTCTCTCATATTGGTGGTTATGTGAATTCCTCTATAGGGGATATAAAGCATGAAGAATATCATAGTAGTTCTTAACAACATATTATTTTTAAACCTCCTTCAATGCTTAGAAGAGGCCCTTGGATTTGCTACTAGTGTGGGAATAAGGGGTATTCTAAGAGGGTTTTCACTGAGGAAATCGAGATTTGTGGCTCCTATGAACACTCAAGTTACTTACATAAGTTCTTCCATTTCTTTTTGTACTTCTTGTGGTGGAATGGGATCATCAACACCTATTAAAACTATAGTGAAATAAAAATCATCAAGGAAAAGGGGGTTCTAGCCTATGGAATCCATAAAAAAAACTTCTTCACACAGTAGAAGAGTCACTAGAGGAAGCAGATATGGGTCCAATTACCATAATAGGAAACATCACTACAAATGCTTCATTAGTGACTATTTTATTTGGTACTATTTCATGTCATTCATTTATTTCAACCCGTATTGTCAATCTGCTTAATCTTCCTACAAAGATGTTTTCTTATGTGATGTATATTACTACACCCCTTGTAATTATGATAGAAAAATGTCTCCATAGTCCTACTTGTGTTTTCTCTTTATCATATGTTGAGATTACTTGGTATTTTTTGGTTCTCAACATGAAACCTCTTGACATAATATTTAGGATGGATTGGCTCATTACTAATAAATTTTGGATAGATTTTTATCTTTGACAAGTATAATTTATCATACTCGATGGGGTTTTTCATATCTTTTAAGTATAATGGGACCTAAGGTGGATTATAGATGGACCTTATTCTCTAGAGTTGTGGAAATTAATATCAGTGTTTTCTTTTAATCTGGAGTGAGAATCTTTGGGTGGTAATCTCCCTCTAGTTTTCATCTAGTTTATTAATTTATTTTCTTATTACTTCTCTGGTTTTACATTATTAAGGTAGTTATGGTCTTCTATCGATTTAGTTCTTGGTACTCTACCAGGGTTTATTCCTTCATTCTACATGGGACCAATTGATATTAAATATCTGAAGACTCTATTGGGTGGTCTTCTGTAGAAAGACTTTATATGCCCAAGTGTGTCACCTTGTGCGGCATCGGTTCTCTTCTCTATGAAATATGATGTTTAACTTCTCCTCTATGTTTATTACCAAAAACTCAACTGATTTATAGTAAATAATAAGTATTTTTCACCATGGATTGATGATTTTTTTATCAGTATAAAGGGGAAAATTGGTTCTTGAAGATCGATCTTTGATATGGTTACCATAAATTGAGAATAAAAGAATATGAAATTAAAAAAATCACCTTTTAGAGCAGGTATAACCATTTTGAGTACATTTTTATTCTATTTGGTTTAACCAATTCTTCTATAGCTTTTATGTCTTTAATGAATAGTATTTTCCATGAGTATCTTGATAATTTCATTGTATTGTTTGAGGATGAAGTACTTGTTTACTCTAAGTCCAAGGAGGATCATGTGTGTCAATTAAGAGGAGGTCTATAATTTTTGAGAAGTCAATGACTTTATTCCAAGAAATGAAAATGTGATTTATATATTCGGGAAGTGAATTTCATGGGACACGTGGTCTCAGAACATGGTATTCCAGTTGATCCAAAAAAGGTGAAAGTTGTTATGACATGGGAGAAACCACAAAATGTTTTCTAGATTCATATATTCTTGGGTTTATCTGGATATTATCATAGGCTCGTTAAGGATTTCTCAAATTTGAATTCTCTAATGATGGCTCTGACTCAGAAGGGGGTAAAGTTTTCTTGGGATGAGAAATGTCAGAGTTCTTTTGTTGAGATGAAAATTATTTTGACTAATGCATTAGTGTTGAATCTTCCATAGGTCGGTCAGGGCTATGTGGTCTTATAGGATGTATTGATTTTAGGTTTGGGTTGTGTTCTTATGAAGGGTTATCATGTTATTTCTTATGCCTCTCATCATCTTAGGCCGCACAAGAAGAATTATCTGACCCATGACCTTGAACTCGAATTTGTGATGTACGCACCTAAGACTTAGGATAATTACCATTTTGGAGAAAGGTTTACCATGTAATCTGACCACAACTTCTCAAGTTACATCTTCTCACAAAAATATTTGAATCTACAATAGAGTTTTTGGGTGGAATAATTACAATCTTTTTAATTTGAAATTGCCTATACCTTGGGGAAATGGAGTATCATCGTAGATGCTTTGAGTAGGAAACTTCTGACCCTGACTATAAAAGAATCATTAAAATAGTGGAACTTTAAGGATCTCTTTGCACAGTTTTGTATTGGAGTTTAGTAATCATGGGATGATGTTTACTTGTCCATTTTTCAATTTAAATCCTCTCTTCTTGAGATGATTCTTTAGTAACATCATCTTGATGATGAGTTCCCCATCATTAGAGACTCTCTTTATGGTGGGGAGACTATACATGGATGGTCATTCACCACCAAGGGTATTATATGATATGATAATTTCTTTTTTGTACCGTTATCGATGAAGAATGTTGTGATGGGGAGTTTTTATAATTCCTAGTAGGTAGTGTACCCAAGAACCATGAAAATGTTCTATGATATGTGGTGAAGATTCTGGTGGCTGGGTATGTGATAGGGCATTACTGAATTTGGATCACATTGTTATATGTTCCAAAAGGTCAAGGATGAGAACCAAAAACCCTTGTGTTTTATTTAGCCACTTCCAGTGCCAACTTGGAGGTGGGATAAGATCTCAATGGACTTTTTTGGTTTGGTTTCCATGTACCCAGATAAAGAAGAATGTGAAAAGAGTTGTGATCGATTGGATGACCAAATTGGATCACATTATACCCATTCATGATTCAACCAATGTTGAGTAGTTAGTAAATATATATGTGAAAGAGATTGTTCATTTTCATGGATTTCCATCTACTATAGTCTCTAATAGGGATCCTCGGTTCACTTCTCATTTTTGGAGAGGCATTTGGGAGGATTTAGGATCTCAGTTTTATTGGAGTACATTGTATCATCCACATTCAGATGCTCAGATAGAAATATCTACGCGTATTCTTGATTATATGCTTTGTGCCTTCATTATTGACTTAAGTGGAGCTTGGGATGACCTTTTAGGTATGTTTGAGGTTTCTTATAAAAATAGTTACCAGTACGCAATCATATTGTCTCTTTTTAAGGCCTTGTATGGTCGAACTCACAAATCTCAATTATGTTGGTCATAGATTGGTGAATGTTTCTATGTTGGACCAAGTTTGGTTCATGAGATGATGAAAATTGTCAGTTGATTCATCAAATAATTTTGATCGCACAGAGCTAATATAAGTCTTTTGCTAATTATCATCGTAGACAATTGGAATTTTCAGTTGGTGACCAGGTGTCTTGAAAGTCTCATCTCATTTGTGTCATTGATGGCTTGGGAGGCAATGGGAATTTCTCCTTATTTTTTTGGACCATTAGAGGTTGTTGAGAATGTGGGAAAAGTGTATTATCATTGAGAAATTCTACCACAGCTGATGTCGATACATAACATTTTCCATGTATCTTAGCTATGAAAGTATCTTTCTGATCCATCTCATGATCTGAGATAGAGTGATCTTGAGGATGAAGCTAATTTATCCATGACTGAAAATCTATTCATGACCGTATCTCTACTATGTGATGAATCCTGATGAATCCCCTCTCATGGAAACCTATTTCTAGACAATGTCATCTATATAACCTCTAATCTCACCAAAATCTTGAGATATGTCTTCAACATAAAAAGGGGGACCTATAACTGGATCTATGGAAGAAAATACTCCTAAAAATGCCTCACCCTAACCTCCTTATATGTTAACAGGTTCGAAGATTATCATATAATGGTCTTGAAATGGATCTAGAACTCTCACACACTCGAGCTCCCCTGCCAAAGGGTAAGTATCTCTTGGAGACTGTCCAACTTCATGGTTGAAGAAAGAAACTCTACTCTGAATAGGTCTCAAAACATCTCCTATGAGACTCCTAACTCCTAGCGATCCCCAAGGAACAAGAACAACTATTTCCTCACTTCTCTAGAAAACATCATCACAACCAATGAAACTTGGTGCTTCTTCCGAACATGGATCAAACTGAAATCTATTTCAACCTCCTCCAACCAGTCTTTCATGACTACATACAAAATGAATCCCTCATACTTATGCAAACTCTAGTGATAAAACTCTTGGAGTTTCCTCCTCTAAGTGTCATTGTATCCGACCTCTACTCTATGGTGATCTACTGGTACATTATGCTAAACATCTTCAGCACAAACCTAATGAGGACATTAACTTAGAGCCATACCAGTAAGAATAAAAATTGTTATATCTCTTAAAACTAGAATATGGAATATTTAACATTGATTAATTAGTTATTTAATTGTCTTTTTTAAGGTTTTAACCTATCCCAATTTCTACCCATTTCAAACACATGTGCAAAGAAGAATGATGCATGGTCCTTTCCTAGGTCTCTAACCTACAACCAATATCACCTCATTTAGTAGGCATAGTGAACTTAAAGCTTCATGCATCATATCATAGGGGGGACTAAATACACGTGTATCATCCAGTCTCACATTTTTACATCTCTTACTAAACTTAGCTGACGCCTTTTTCCTACCAACCCATGCAACCTCACCGGTTTCTAACTCCAATATCCATCTTATGCCTCAAACTTGAACCCTTTATACCACTATATCATGACCACCCCCCCCCCCCCCACACACACACACACACAAATATACCTCAATGAGTGGAGAGAGATGATGACTACTCAAGTCCCACCTCCAATAGGCCTGGGGTTTGTGACTAGGACTAAGGGTATAATAAACATACAAATGGGAGGCATTAGCCTCTAAGAGATACATGAAGAAGATAGAGATAAGAAGGTTAAAACAACCAACACCTTATCAAACACATATACATAATGAAAACCCAAGTGAAAACATGAAATTTCATACAATATTAGAATGACTAAAAGAAAACTACAAGTGACAACAGGTGAATATGGCAGCGACCATAAAGCCTAAACATCTTCTGTTAATCCCCGAGCTAGTAATATCCATCTCAATCACCAACTTGATCTAACTAACCTAAAAAAAAATTATATCTATATAAGGTGAGGATAATAGTATACTTGGTAGGATACTCCCTAAAGACTCTCATGTAAAAGATAAAGAAAGAAAACTAAAGCATAGTGAGAAACAGTGAAACTAACTCATTACCTAAATGGATCTACTAAATTGTAACGTCTCAGACCTGGATTCCACTGAAAGGTGCCCCGATCTCGGTAGGTAACATGGATTCAAGTGCATCTCCCAAAACTACAGAGGCTACTAACTAGCAGCAAGGTCCTGGGTGAGTCCATGGGGATACTATTCTCTCAATAGTAGAGTGTAACACAGTGGAATATTAATAACAGTTACAAAGAACAAAAGCAGTAAACCATACAACAGAAGTAAACAACAGAAGTATGATAGTATAAACAAGTTGGAAATCATATCACATACAAGATGATGATATATGTCACATGTTTCTAATAAATCATCCAAAATAAGAATATAAGGCAGATGTACAATCCATATAACAAAAGTATGAAAAGTCCAAAAGAAACCCAGTATAATCACAAGCCTCAGCTGGGTCCCATGCTCTTCTACTCCTAAGTAGTATATCAAGTCCCTAAAGGAGGGTGCTTTCCCTTATCATTACCTGTAATCATATAATCGGTTTGGGCCTAAAAACATGACCCAAATAGGGTATGAGACTAAACCCCAATATGAAACCACCCAAGGTATGTTCCAATTAGTCAGTGAATATATATGACCAGAAATGTGCAATAATAAAAGCAGTAAGCAAGGAACTACTCAATAGTAAACATCCTACATGCACTGTTTTTCTTTTACATTCATTTAATATTCATTTAACAACTCAATTACATTGAATTTATAATTATCAAGATCTGGCACAAACATGACATCACCCATGTAATTAGTATCACAATAGATGCCTCATAAGGCCATCTAATTAGGTATAAGTGAAGACTGAATCCAAGCTTGTGTTTTGTCTTGGAAAACGTGTCATGAGTCATTTCATTTATAATTCAATTTAGAACCTGGTCTTTTCTTTGACATTCCTAAGTTGGAATTCAAGTATCACTCTAGGTGTAATCTCAACCAACCCCCTACAAGCCTATCCCTCACAAACCTATAAAGAACCCGGTATCACTCTAGGTGAGGTATATAGTCTATGTCATCTGAGTATTTCCTTGGTAGTCCTATAAGGAATCCCCAAGTATCACTCATGACATATAATAAAATTCCCCTTGAGTTTGTACATGGAATCCCTAGATTGGGTTCATGTAGTACATGGAATATAAGTTCAACCTTGATGATTGCATCCATGGAATCCCTCAATGGAGCCATGTATCACTCATGGCATTATCACATTTAACCATTGAGTCCATCCATGGCATCCGAAGGTGGATCCATGTATCACCCAAAGTATAAATTTCAATAGTCACATGAGTCTATCCATGGAATTTTCATCTAAAATTTGTGTGTCACTCATGGATATTTATCATTTAACCATTTCAATTCAATGTAATATGTCGAGGTCAAAACCAAGAGAATATAATAATAAACTCACCTCAAAGGGTGTATCAAGCCTTGGCCAACCTTTAAGGTCTTGGACTTCCAATCACTCATTGGGGAATGTTTCTTATTAGAAGAAACACGTGTATAAAAAACTAATATGTGGATTTAACATTGTTTAACTCACGTGGTCACATCATAATAATGATCTCCCATGCTTTATCAATCCATTTCATGGCATGGTATCAATTTAACTCACAAGGGATAATAACTCAAGGGCCATCCAAAACTTATATTTCCATTTTTAATATACCAATCCTAACTATCATATCAGGCTATCACATGGATTAATTATAACATAAATCGCATGGGAAAATCCATAATTAGATAAATTCAATCCAATTTATTCAATTCAATTCACAGCCTATACGTACTCACACGGGCAAGGAATAGACAAAACAAGATTTCTTAAAAAGGTAATGGGACATATAGGTCAAGGGTCAAGTCATCCATCTCATACCCTTAATTAGTTCAACTAAAATCTATCAACATTGCAATTTAATTCATAGGACAATTCCCATTTTTACATCCCATGACATGGGGAAAAAGGCATGCCTCATGGGCATCCAAGGATAAAATCCATAAAGGGTCACTCAAGGAAAATCTCCCATGGTGTGGTCCTTAATCAAGGTATACAACCTATAACATTCATAATCATGCCTATTAAATTACCTAAAACATGATAGGAAACAACAAGGTTCAATTTCAATTTAAGGTGATGCCCCAAAAATGGGCGTACGACACTTCGGTATATATAAATGATCCTAATTTCAACTAAAAGAACATGATCACCTACCTTAAGATCATGTTTGATATCTCATCCAATATCAAGCTCTGATTCATCCTGGTTTGGAAGAAATCTGAATTACGGACAAATAACGATAAATTAGAGAATATGAGCCTAAATCCAAATAGTGCAATAGATATCCAGAAGAATTGATAAAGGCTAAAAATGAATTAAGGCCTTACCTTTATGGATCCAAGGATATGAACTTTGTTTGAATTAGATATCATAGAGTGAGTAGATTTGAAATCCAAGAGTAGTCAAGCTTGAGAGATTTTTCAAGGGGGCAGATACTGTACGTTTGAAGAAAACCCAAAAATGGGTTAATATAAGATTTTTATTTTAAATTTAAAATATTAAAAATACTACACATCAGAGTTTTCATGGTTTAACCACATGGTTTGTTAAACTGTGCATGGATTCCTGCAGCCTTCGGGCATAACGCACCATCATCCCACACGGTTTGTAAACCATTCTCAAACCATGCTAAGACCCTCTGTCAAAATCTGCTAAAATTGCAGACCAAAACACATGTTCATATGCCTCCTCCTGCATGGTTTCCTCAAACTATGCGTCATTTAGTCCCCCACTGTCTAGCCTCTCATGTTTTAGTCAATTCATGTGGCCTACCCTACATGGTTTTCACTAACTATGCATTAGTCTTAAAACACCCAAACTTTGGGTTCTGGGCTTTAGAACAGCCCCAAACACCCCGTGAGACCTCAGTGACCCCAACGATCACTCACATTAGGCCATGATTAATAAATAAAACTGATAAAATATGGAAATCACATGATATGTACCTCAAAAAAGAACTATGTTCTTAAAAAATTCCCCACTTAAAGAAATTCATCCCCAAATTTCCCTTCCAAAGGTGGTGAAGCAATATCTGAGAGAAACTATGGCCACTACGATCTTATATCATCCTCCTTATCCCAGGTCACATCCTATACTTGTTCATGCTTCCATAGCACCCATACTAAAGGAACGGACTATCCTTAGAAAACATTTGTGCTACAATCCATAATTTGGGATGCTCCTCAAAGGATGCATCTTTCTAAATCTCTACCTCCTCAAGCTGAAAAGCATGAGGTGGGTATGAATAGTAATGTTACAGCTAAGAAACATGGAATATGTTGTGCATATCCTAGTACCTCTGAGGTAACTACAATAGATAGGCTACCGGACCGACTCTCTCTAGAATCTCGAACTAATTGATGTATCTTGGCTAAAGCTTACCCTATCTTTTGATCCTCTTGTGTCCCAACCTCAGTGAAACGCATAAGATAACCCAATCCCCAACCTCAAACTCTAGATGTCATATTTGGAAATTGGCGTAAGATTTTTGATGAGACTATGCAGTAGTTATCCATTTCTGAATCAACTGCACCTATTCTGTAGTCTCTTAGACAAGATGAGGCTCTAGCATAGTTGTCTATCCTACCTCCAGCCAACAAAGGGGTGATTAGCATTGAATACTATAAAAATCATCATATAGAACCATCTGAATAGTATCCGGAAATATGTTGTTGTTTGAAAACTCAATCATGCGTATATTCCTCTCCCAAGAGCCCCCGAAATCCAGGATGCATACCCACAACATGTCCTCAATCACCTGAATAATTCACTCTAACTTTCCATCTATCTATGGATGGTATGCCATGCTTAGAATCACCTCTATACCCAGAACCCTCTATATCCCTTTCTATAAATGAGAAGTAAATTGGGAATCCTTATCTGAATTGATAGAATGTGGGACCCCATGTAGTCGTACAATCTCACGGGTGTACAACCTCCTAATCAAAAACAACCCATATTGCATCATTACCTCGAGGCAACCTTAGTAAACCAATTACGAAATCCATCATGATGTCATTCCATTTTCTCTTGGGAATGGGTAACTACTGTAAAATTATGGTTGGTTTCTGGTTTTCCACCTTCACCTAATGATAGGTGGAACTCCTCATGGAAAAAATAGCTACATCCCTTTTCATGCCTAGACACCAATAATGATGATGTAAATCTCAATACATCTTGGTGACACCAAGATTCACTGCCCAAGATGAAGCACAAAAATCCCGCAACATCTCCACATGCATGTCTAAATAGACCCATATGAGACCATGTACTAGTAGTATTTCAACCTCACTTACGGTCTATCCCAGAGGAGGGTCCTCACCTTCTATAATCTCTCATAGAACTAGTCCTTCAGAGTTTGATAGATGCATCATCCTCACTCTATCAATAAAGGTAGAGGTAACAACTAAGGATGATAGAAACATCTGGCCATGACTATCATGTACCTCAAAGTGCATCTCAGAGAACAACGCCATAAGCTTCCACTCGATACTGGCCTACTGAACTACATGTATCTGAGTCCTCCAACTCAGTGCATCGGCTACTGAATTTCCTTTACTAGGCATGTAGGCAAACTCGAAGTCAAAAGACTATAGGTACACAACCCACCTTCACTTTCTCATGTTCAAATCACACTGTATAAATATATACTTGATTCTTTTTTGGTCCCTATACACCACAAAGTGATCTCCCAGTAAGTAATGTCTCAAACAGTGAAAAGCATGAATAACCACAACTAACTCAAGATCATGCATCGGGTAGTTTCTATCATGCGGCCTCAACTCCTGATATCTATATACAATGACTCGATCCCCCTTCATAATAACTACTCCCAACCCAATACCTGATGCATCATATTACATGGTGTAACTCTTTCCCAACTCTGGTAAAATCATTGACACTGAATTAAATCTCCCTTTTAACTCTATAAATGTCATCTCGTGGAAATATGACCATACATACTTCACACCCTTCTTAGTAAATCCCATCAATGGTTCTGATAAGAATGAGAATTCCTATATGAAATATCTATTGTAACCATATGTCCCAAAAAAACTTCACACCTCAAAGACGTTCTTGGGATGCTCCTAGGTAACTACTGGTCTCACCTTCTTTGGGTCCGCTGATACTTCTATCTCAGAGATGACATGACCTAGGAAGTGAATCTGAACCATCCAAAAGTGGAACTTTGTGAGCTTAGCATATAACTGATGCCCTCTCAGTGTATTCAAAATAATCTTAAGATATTTTTCATGGTTGTGTTGACTGTGAGAATACATAAAGAAATCATCCACAAAAACCATAATAAACAAATCAAGGTAAGGATAAAACACTTGATTCATCAGTTCCATGAAGACCTCCAGCATATTCATGAGACCTAACAGCATAACCAGATACTCATATAGACCATACCTTCTCCTAAAGGTTGTGCGAGATATGTCTAATGGTCAAACATGCACCTGATGATAACCATATCTCAAATAAATCTTTGAGAAGACTCGAGATTCTCAGAGCTAGTCAAATAGATTATCTATCTGTAGTAGAGGATAACGGTTCTTAACCTTCAACTGGTTCAATTTATAGTAATCCACGCATAGACTAAGTGTGTCATCCACATTTTTTACAAAAAGGACCAGAGAACCTCATGGATAAGTATTGGGTTGGATGAAACCTTTTTCCTCTAAATCCTCTACCTTCCTCTTAAACTCTTCCAACTCCATTGTATCTATCTTGTAAGGAGGAATGGATATAGGTGAAACTATTGGAACTATGCCGATAAAGAACTATACCTCTATAACTGGAGGTAATCCTGAAATTCATCTAAGAAAACTTCCCTAAAATGATCAACCACTAGAGGGAAATCAGCCCGACATGTTCCCTAGTCATCCAAATATAAACTCGCAATCTGGGATGTCATCCCCCCCATCCCATGATAATCAAGTCCAACTCGGCTCACCTGTACATCCCATTCACCCTTGTGAATGAACTCCCCACCCTTTGGTGATGTAAAACTCACCTTGTGGCAATAGAAATCTATGAAATCTTGAAAGGGAACCAACTAGTTCATCTTGAGAATGATATCAAATCCTATCATATCAAGGATGTAGAGGTCCTATGCAAAGCGGCGGCCACAAACCATAAGGGGGAACTCCCTACACTGACGCACACCTTCCATATTGATACCTAACGGAGTTTCTATCATCATCATGACATCATAAGTAAAAACGCAGATCCCAGGGCTCTCCACAATAGGAACATATATAAAGATATATGAAGCCCCTGTATCAAAAAGTGCATAATATAAAATGGAGGATATTGGTATAGGACCTATGACAGTAGAGGGTATGGGATCCTTCTCCCGATGCATCTATTGCAATGCATATACCTGGACTAGACTGCATCCTTATGACACTACTTGGATACCCTGAGCTGATCCACCCTATTGTTGTTATAAACCTGGGTTCTAGCTACCACATCCATGACCACCACCATGGAATAATAAGCCTAACATACCCCAAATCCCTAACTGGTGAGAATTTATTGACCATTATCTTGAATGTGGAGTCAGTGCATACCCTCTCTCACTGGCTGCCAGTGGAAATGTTCTGCAGAAGAATTATAGATGGCCCATCTTTCCACAAGATCAGCACTTGATTGGGTCTTTCATACATTGTGGCCTCATATATCCCAGCCTTACATAATGGTATAACCACACCTAGCTACCTGAAGAGATTTTATGACTAATAATATCATTGTGTGGAAGATTCAGACGATACTTCCTACTATCAGTTGATGTAGTGCCAGACCAAGGTGTCGAACCGCCCTATCTCGCACCACCAGATTACCTCAGGTTGTCTCTGTGATCAGAACCTAGTTTACTATCCCAGATACAGTAGTTATCCAGAATATATTTACCTATGATCATATGTCATACCATATACCGTCCTTGAATCACCTAGATTTCGATAACTCGTCACGCATAAAAATATGTGTAAAACTCTAGATCTCAATAAAACAAGTCGATTACTCATCTCTTAATCATTCCTACTCGATAACTAATAGCACGCCCTGCTACATATGTAAAAACTATCAGGATCTATTATCCCTCAAAGTCACAGGATAAAGGTAATCGTAGAAGGATTTATGAAACTCCATCTATCCCATCTCTTGATGACGATCGATCTGAGTGATAACATCCCACCACCCCTTGGCATAATCATCCATCATGTACGTAGAAATATTTACCCTCCTGTCATGAAGTATCTCTAAGTTATCAAATATAGACAACATGGCCTCGATCAATGACTCTGAAACCTGTGGTTTATCATCCCCTGAAAATGTGGGTGGATGATAGTTCTAAAAATCATGTGTCAACTCTTTGATAGTCAGGGCAGGTCATTGTGCTCCCAGAATAGTTTTCATGAACGACATAAAGCCTTCACAGAATCATTCCTCAACACTTATGTCCATCACAAATCCTAGTTCCACAACCAGCACAACTAGAGGATCCACTGGTATCCAAAGTCTTACCACCTCCGGGGTATGATCATCTCCACCCTCCTAGAATACAACTTGAGTTTTTCATGGTGGCATGACTCTATAATTCCAAAAACACCCCTCAGTATAAGATCTTTATCATGGTTCGCAGCTCAAAAGTGTAGATATCAATAAAGGATAGGTAAAAACATTCCTCTATAAGAACTCACCCCTCTACCTTCCCTATGGTTTGGGTATGGGCGTTAAACTGGTGATAGAAACTACCAAAAGCCCACTACTAAGGTCGGGTCTGTTCAAGTTCTCTACCATTATCTATATTTGTTTCACTTGTTTTCATATTCATTTTATTTTAAAATGAGTTCACATTCACATTAATTGAATTGATACTCATATCATATTTATCACATTCCCTTCATAAGGGTAAACCAATGGTATATCGAATTCTAATCTATGGGGGCCGATACTCCCCAAGAATCAAATCTTGGCATCCACCTATAGCATATCATAACACATTTCACTTTAAGAATAAACCATGATCCACCAAATTCTGATCCAATAGGGCCCATACGCCTCATTTACCAAAGATTAGCATCCATATATTTCACACCGTAACATATCACAATACAGGTAACACAACAGCAGGCATATTTATCAAGGAATCTATCACAATAGCATGCAATTGGTAATGCATCCTAAATGGAATGACATAATTCATGGAATGTGAAATCTAGTAGGTACCTATATGATGCATGAGATGGAATACCATTATCTCATCGAGTTATAACACAATAGAAACCAAAATTATACCAAAAATAATAGCATAAATCAAGTTCATCACCCAACAGTGGAATCAAATCAATTGTAATTTACAAAATTCAGAAAATAGAAATTTAATTTAAGGCAATTTGATTTTTTCATGTACGCGGGTTAGTTACGCCCGGTCACAGATCATTACCAAATCTGTATTTATTCCAATCCCTTTCTATTATCACCAAATATTAAATCAAACCAGGAATGGAAATTCCCTTTCATACCACTTTGTAACATCCTGGAACCAGATTCCACTGAAAGTTGTCCCGATCCCGATAGGTCACATGGTCTCAAGCGCATCTTCGTAAACTCCATAGGCTTCTGACTAGAAGCAATGTCTGGGGTGACTCCATGGGGATATTATTACCTCATTATAAGAGTGTAACATAGTGGAATATCAATAATAGTTACAAATAGGGGAAGCAATAAACCATACAACAAAATTAAATAGTGGATGACTGATAGTATAAATAGGTCAAAATCATATCATATACATGATTATGATATATGTCACTTGTTTCTAATAAATAATCCAAAATAGTAATAAAAGGAATATGTACAATCAATATAAAAAAGTAAAAAAATGAAAAAAGAAATCTAGTAGCATCACAAGCCTCAGCTTGGTCTCATTCTCTCATACTCCTAAGCAACATATCAAGTTCCTAAAGTAGGGTGTTTCCCCTTATCATTACCTGCAATCATATAATCTTTTTGGGACCAAAAACATGACCCAAATAGGGTGTGAGACGAAATCGTAGTAGGCAACCACCCAAGGTCTATTCCAATTAGTCAATGAATATATATGATAGGCAATGTGCAATAATAAAAGTAGTAAGAAAGGAAGTAATAAAAAGTAAACATCATACATGCACTGGTTTTCATTTACATTCATTTTATATTCATTTAACCACTCAATTACATTGAATTTATAATTCTTAAGATCTAGCTTGAACTTGGAATATCCCATGTAATTGGTAGCACAATAAATGCCTCATAAGGCCATCTAATCAGGTACAAGTGTAGACCAAATCCAAGCTTATGATTTGTCTTAGCAGATGCATCATAAGTCATTTCATTAATAATTCAATTCAGAACTTGAGCATGTCCTTGATATTCCTAAGTTGTAATTCAAGTATCACTCCAGGTGTAATCTTAACCAACACCCTACAAGACCATCCTTATAGAACCTCTCAAGAACCCAGTATCACTCTAGGTGTGGTATATAGTCTATGTCATCTGAGTTTTTCCTTGGAGGTCCTCTAAGGAAGCCCCAAGTATCACCCATGACATATAATCAAATTCCCCTTGATTCCATCCATGGAATCCCTAGATTGGGTCTATGTATCAATAGGCATATAAGTTTAGCCTCGATGAGTTTTTCCATGGAATCCCTCAATGGATCTATGTATCACTCATGGTGTTATCACATTTAACCATTGATTCCATCCATCGAATCCTGAGGTGGATCCATATATCACCTAGGGTATAAAGGTAAATAGTCACATGAGTTCGTCCATGTCATTCTCATCTGAATCCATGTGTCACTCATGGATATTTATCATTTAACCATTTTAATTCCATTTAATATTCCAAGGTAAAAACCAAGAGCATATAATAATAAACTGACCTCAAAGGGTGTATCAAGACTTGGACAACCTTTAGGGGATTGGACTTCCAATTACTCACATGAGCATATTTTGTATAATAAGAAACACATGTATAACAGACTAATACATGGATTTGACATCGTTTAACTCATTTGGGCACATCATAAAAATGATCTCCCATTATTTATCAATCCATTTCATGGCATGATCTCAATCTAACTCACAAGGGGTAACAACTCAAGGGCCATACAAAACTTATATGGTTGTTTTTAATATAACAAGACTAACTAGAATATCAAGCTATCGCATGGCTTAGTTATAACATAATTCACATAGTAAAATCCATTATTAGATCAATTCAATCCAAATACATCAATTCAAGTCATAGTTTATACGTACTCACATGGGAAAGACTTAGACAGAACAAGCTTTCTTAAATAATAAATTGGACAAACAGGTCAAGGGGAAATTCATCCATACCATACCCTTAATTAGTTCAATTATAATCTATTAACATTTCAATTTAATTCACAAGCCAATTCCCATTTTGACATCCCATGACAAGGGGTAAAAGGCATGCCTCATGGAAATCTAAGACCAAAATCCATAAAGGGTAACTCAAGGAAACTCACCCATGGTTGGTCCTTAATCAAGGTATACAACCAATAACATGAATAATCATGCCTATTCAATTACTTAAAACATGATAGGAAACAACAAGGTTCAATTCTAATTTAAGGTGATGCCCCAAAAATGGGCACACGGTACTCTGGCATATATAAACGATCTGACTTTAAATGAAAGGCACATGACCACATACCTTAAGATCATGCTTGAAAGATCATCTAGTATCATGATCTGATTCATCCTGGTTTGGAAGAAATCTGAAGAACAAACGAAGAATAAAAAGTTAGAGAACATGAGCCTAAATTTAAATAGAACATTCGATATCCAGAAGAATCAATAAAGGATAAAAATAAATTAAGTCATTACCGTTATGGATCCAAGGAGACAAACTACATTTGAATCAGAGATCGTACTGTGATTAGATCTGAAATCCAAGAGTAGTCAAGCTTGAGAGGTTTTCCAAGGGGGTATATATCCGTTTGAAGAAAACCCAAAAATGGGTTAATATAATATTTTTATTTTAAATTTAAAATATTAAAAATCCTATATAGCAGGTCTCACATGGTTTACCTGCATGGTTTGTTAAACCGTGCAGAAACTGTGCACGGCTTCCTGTAGCCTTTGGGAATAGCGCATAGTCATCTTGCACGGTTTATAAACCGTGCACAAACCGTGTTAAGACCCTCTATCAAAATCTTCTAAAATTAAAGACCAGGACACACAGGAGTATGCCTCCTCCCACACTATTTCCTCAAATTGTGTGGCTTGTAGGGCCCCACTTTCTAGCCTCACACGGTTTAGTCTAGTCGTGTGGCCTAACCCGCATGGTTTTCATTAACTGTGTGTCAGGATGAAAACACCCAAACTTTGGGTTCTGGGATCCAGAACAGCCCCGAACACCCCCAAGACCTCAGTTACCCCAACAGGCACTCAAACAAGGCCATACTTAAGAAATAAAATAGAGAAAAGATGGAAAAAACAAGATCCATACCTCAATGAAGAATTGGGTTCTTACATAAATTCCAAACCTCACCATGCCTATCTCCCACTACGTAACACATACAAGAGAGAATATAATATAATAAAACTTCAAGGGTACCCCGCTCCTTTTCCCCACTAGTTTTCCACTCTTCCCCAATGGCACATGTCCTGAGCATCTCTTTCCAAAAGTAAGCCAACCCAAAGACACCTGGGCAGGGCATCACAACATGCGCCTTGTACATCACCTAACCACACCGTCCCATCTCAAAATCCATATAGTGACCAGGTGATTTTCTAGATCCACCACACCTAATATAATGTATATCAAATATCAAGTGTTATACCTCAAATCATTATCACTCAAACACTGAGTAAGTACCTCAATCCATCACAACCTATACACATCATACCTATAGTATTCCTTAGGAAACTATATCCAAAAATACATGTGTGTGAAATAACTGCAATCCATCACATATCTATACACAAATATATATGAAAACTATCTATTGTGTATACCATCACAAGTAACTACCAAGAGAAAAGAGTAAGGCCAGAGGGGGTAGTCATCCATCCATCCTCCCACTAGGATGTTGGGGAAAACACCCTCCCATAGTTCACTAGGTGTTAGTTTCCCTAACCAACATGGGTGGGGTAGCATATGAAATCAAATAATATATATGATATAATATAGTTCACAACTACACTATGAACATAACCTAGTCTTAGACTCAATCGCATCTAACGTCATTGGGAATCCCGACTACCACTGTTAAGACCAGTTATCCTATAAGAAAGAAAGCATTTAAAGAGCTCAATTCAAATCATTATTTAGATTTAAGCATTTACTTTTTCTAATTAATTCATTATCCATTAATTAACCATTAACATTATTCCAAATTAATCATCAGATTGAAGTTCATTCCCTCAAGGCATAATCCAATACAAGGTCTTGGTTTATCAAAATTAACATATTTAAGCATTACATTCCATCATCAACCAACCCTATGGGTTAAAAATTTATTTAACTCGTTATTAGCATCATTCCATGTCCATTTGATCTAGGAAAACTATCCAAAGATACCACTAAGGGTAAACATGAAAATAAGAACCTCCAATTTCCTTAAACATTGGGGAAAGTAATGCAGATAAAACAAGAAACACGGCCATCAACCATTAAATATATTCAAGTGAGCATACAAGATATTAGTATATCACCAAAGGGTAAGACCATATTTAACCCATTACATCACCTGTGATTACATCCCCAAAACCCACATTCATATACTGATGCATCTCACCATCATAGGTTTCATCTGCTACCACATCATTTGGGCCTCCCTGCCCACATACCATAACATCCACCCTAGGTTCATTCATACTAGGATCACATCACATCCAGGACTCCTGGTCCCATATCGCACATTAACCCTCCATTCTCATCTATATTAGGCTCATATCCGAAGCATATCAAAAATCAGTAGGAACAAACAAACAATAAACGGGGAAAATGGGCCCTCAAAACAAGGCACTCAGCCTTCTCAAGAAAATGGGAAACTCAGGCCCTAGAAAATTAGCTTTAACAGTAAACCAATTCTCATTACATCTTGAATTAACCAATTCATTTATTAATAGGTTTCGATTATAAGAAACTTAATGAATCAAGCTAGAACAAGTTATCAAAGGCAAAATATGCTCTTAGTATTTATTCCAATTTCAAAAAACCCAGAGACGTACTATTCTCAATTAACATGCCTTTTTAATTATTATTATCAAGAGTATACATTCTTAAAATTATTTATCCATTCCATTAATTACATATAAGATAACATTTTCAATTAAACATGCACACTGCTCCAATTTGGTTATCATCAAATTACATTAACCATAGGATTATCAACATGCCTCTTTAATTTCATAAGCCAATTAATTATCAAATAATTATGGATTTACATTATTTATCAATTTCAACAATAACATCATGATAAGAAGAATGTAATAGATATCAAACTATCTAGAAAAACACGAGGCAAACCTTTATCATAGTATAAATCAACAACATCGCCAACATCCGATCACTATCCCATTCTTTAATCTGGTTCAATAATTATTATGTTAATTTAATGTCCATCCAAAGGGATAAATCATTCTAAATTTATGATTTAACATAAATATTAAGAGATTAAAAAAATACCCTACCTAAAAATCCTTCAATGTTCTTTGCATGAGAACTAACCAAATACAGATATCTGATCACCTCTCTCGTATGAACTGTATCCATCTGAGGAATCCACGGCACAACTGCTCCAAAAAAACAACCAAGGAGACCCATTTAGAAAAATGGGAGATCAAACATCAAAGCATAGAGAGAATATATGGAAGGAAACAACATTAAACTAGGATAAATCACAATAAGGAAATGGAAGAGCGCACCTTGGATCACCATAGATCAAAGGTGGAAGGCTGAGGATTGATCCCCATCTAAGGAAAGTCCAAAATGCTCAGAAGGGAGTCACTAGCCACTAGAAAATGATAGGAATCATTATAGTCATAAATTTTTTGAAAAATATGAGTGGATGAACATTTAAAAACATACAACATTGGGGATTTACACAACATGTAATCCATGTACACATCATGTAAATTTTAGGGTTCAGTTTTTGTTGGAAAATACATCGCCTTTTTATTATTTATCCCCAAATAATTACATGTTGTGAAGTGGCCCTACACAATTCATGAACCTCACTTACATAGTGTGTAAGTATTTCCTGACCTGTAAGGATTACACGGCATGTAATCTCCCTACTTCCATCATTTTACAGCCAAACCCCTCCAGAACACCTCAAATCCTACTCCAAACTCCACTATCCTCAGAAACTCACAAAGGGTTGAACCTCTTAGTTCTATACCCTTACAAGAAAGGTATATTTATGGAAAAATATCACTTATTCACATTGTTCAAACAATTTTAGAAAATAAAAAATGCACAAAGATGTTTGAGGGGGGTTCGATAGATCACAAGTCACATACCTTGGGTTTTGAAATTGTCAATTTGTCTGAGATGTTTGAGGGAGAGAAATGAAAAATCTTCAGTTCTATGAGAGATTGAATAGCGTGAGGATGGAGAACTCTGGTAGGATTCTATTTAAATGTTCAGTAATGGTTTTATTAGTTATTTTAAACAAAATCTTATAAATAAAGGTTTTATCAGCACTAAAATAATAAGTGCTGATCAAACTGATCTTTATCAGTGATAAAATTCAAGCGCTCATAAAGATATGTTTAATCATCTCTTTTATAGCGCTAATAAAGATAATTTGTTATCGGCACTAACAAAGAGCTGATAAAAATCTAATTTTAATAATATAATTAATACAATTAAAAAATTTAAATTCATATAATTATAAATAAATATTTATATAATTATAAATATATTTAAATAATTTTAAATATTTATTTTTAAATATAATTATAAATAAATATAAATATATATAATTATAAATAAATAATTATCTATATAATTAAAAATACATTCAAAGAATTGTAAATATTTATTTATAAATATAATTATAGAAATATATTTATAATTATCATTATCATTAAATATATTTATAAATATTTGTATGTAATTATAAATATATTTATATAATTATATATATTACAAACAATTGGGGAAGTGGATCTACAAAGCTATAAAGAAACATGAAAACACACACATGCAGGAAGTCGGGGAGACTCGAACTCGAGACCTTCCCGACACCCCACAGGGCCCTTTTCTACTAGGCTAAGCCCTGGGGGCATATAATTATATATATATATATATAATTATATAATTATATGTAGTTTTAAGTTAGGGGAAAATCCCCTTTATTAAAAGATAGAAAATAGAGAAAGCAAAATATGGGGTCAGACATGGAAATACTGCCCTCATCAAAAAAATAGTTAAAGACCTAGCTTTTCTCTAATATGATCTCCAATCCTTCACTTATCAACATGTATTTTATTCCAATTAGTTCTTTCATACCCACAACCTTGACCTCTGTGGTGTCGGCCTCTCCTCAAAGTCTTCACCTATTATAAGAGGCCTTGAATATCACTACTCTCCAAGTATGTTCTTTGAGCATATAATTGTGACTCCACCCTCTTAGAAGGGTCATCAACCAAGGTTTCTTAATTAACTTTGTCTTTGGGGGTATACACTTCACCTAATAATTCCTATGATGCTTGCACATTGGATGCCAAGGAACCCTCATCCAATGGAGAAGACAAACTAACTTAATTGAGTGGATCAAACACTTCAAAGTGGTTAAAAGTAGGTACATGTAGTCTACCTTGTATTTCAATTTCATGTTACTTTTCCAGGTTGACTTTAGGTTCACCTGATTCTTCAGATAGGGTGGACACAACCTACTTGAAAGTGGGAGATATTGAATGAGGCTCTATCTTAATAAGCAACACTAAGGGAGCCAAAGCCATATCACTTGAAATGGTAGTAGGAAAAAGATGTCCAATCTTTGAGGAAAGATTCTTGGACTTCTTAAAAGGGGATAATTGGAATCCTTATTCATCCACAGACTTGGATGAAGACACTTTATTACCTTATGAAGTAGAAATATCACACATTTCTATAGAAGAGGGGTGTTGAGAGATGATGGGAAGACCAGAATTACCCATAGAAGTCTTCTTGGGTGGTTGAGAGGATACCACAATCAGCTTGGATTTACCCTTCCTTTTAGAAGTAGCTAAGACATGTTCTTGCAATAGTTCTTTATCCAACTCCTTTTGAATTTAAGTTCTAAAATCATATTGTTCATTGTTATCAGAATCAAGAGAAGCATCAGCATGTGATGGTGGGCCTTTTTCCTACTCCTCTATAGAAATGTTATCTCAATTCCTCTTGTCTAGATTTCAGGAGTTTCCAAGATAGTTCTTGTCACCCACATACTTCACAATATCATTAGAAGAAATAAATGTGTCGAAGGTAGAGGACATATTCCTATTATCATAGGGTTTTCCTCTGTTAGGGATTTTATTTTTCTCTTCAACCATCCTAGGTGATTGAGATAGTTTCAAGTTGATCAACCCATCAGAATCCCCCCTATCCACACTTGAAAGGACCATCCAAACATGAAGCAATTTTCTTCTCACCAATCCCATGTGGATATAATTGGGAAGAGTGGGAAGATCCACTTCCCATCATGAAACTCCTTGAATTTCATGGAATAATTCCACCATCATGCATCATCATTTTTCTATCATTCACATCATGACCACTGGTTTCACTTTTTGAGACATTTTACTGAAAGATTTTTCATCATGACCATGAGCTGAATATGAGGCACAAGTCAAAGATCTTTTTTAGTTCAAGATGTCATGGAAAATCATCTTTAAATCCATACAGAACCGAGATGCCTTTTCATATTCAATTTTCAGATAAAAATCATCCATGTCATTAGAGAGAAAAACTCTATCGACCAAAGTGGAACCTAATTCTACCTCTACTAGAAAATGGGCATAGTGCCCAAATATGGCCAGTTTAGTCTCTTTATCCAACTAAATAGGGACACCAATTGATAATGCAATGTTATAAAGATTCCTCAGATGCCACAAAATCCAATTTAATCCAAACACTTTGACCCACAATAAAATAGAGGAGTTACTTACCTCCATTGGATTGAAATTCTTATACCACTCTCGAATATGCATGACTCCAATCTTAAGGAAGATCGAGCTGAGACCTCATGCCATCATCTTTAGGTATTTTGTGGGGAAGAGGATATAAAAAAGCCATGACTCATTGAGATGCATCTCAAATTATCAAATCCCCACACAACTAAAATTAGTGCGACTAGATCTCCAACTTCTCATGGATTAGAGCCCTTGGGATAAATGATTCATGAAATAATGGAGTGATTACTGATTTTTAGACATTCCGATACCGAATCAGAATTAGATTTGACATGGGAAACGAAACCATTTTGATTAATCGCACCCATAGTTGATTATTTGTAGAGAGAGGAGCTACTACTAGCACCATAAAAAAGTGAAGAAACTAGTTCAATCCCACAATGAACAACCCTTCGACCATCCAATCCTAAAGCGGTATGCCTGTGCGAGTCGAAACACCCTTGTTGCACGAATCTTTCAACCATCGAAGGACTCGATGGAATCTCCATGAGAATAGAGCCTCAATCACATCAAAATGTAAAGAGAGAACCACTCAAGTAGATCCTAACTTCTATATAATTATACATATTTAAATAATTATATATATATGTAATTATAAATATAATAAATATATTTATTGTATAAATATATATATTATAATTTTATAATTATTTAAATATATGTATTTATTTATAAATATAATTTTAGATAAATATATTTATAAATATTTGTATATAATTATAAATATATTTATATAATGATATGTATTTATATAATTATATATATTTTTATAATTATATATATTTTTATAATTATATATATTTATATTTTTTCCCCCACGGGCATAGCCTAATGGTTATGCCTTTAAGGGGTCTCGTGGGAAGTCTTGGGATCAAGTCTCCTCAAGTACTTGTAGGTGTAATAATTTATTTGTTTATTTTTAATTCCCCTCCCCAGACTGTTGTAATATATATATTTATATTTTTGGGGGGGTACAATTATATCAAACACACATACACCTCACACACAGTTCAGAAAGGAATGTCATATCCCCCCTAGGGATAGTCCACCCATCGATCCTTTTTATTTATATATTATATATATAGGTACATATACCTTTATTGCATGGCTTGTAGGACCAATAGAAATCAATATGAAGGTCCACATATATATATAGGCCTGTAGGCCCACTACCATCATTGGCCTACTAGACCAAGAATCCTGTGTGACTTAGGTCCAGATCTGCTAACCTGATTGCATCGCCACCATCAGCTCATCCTTGTAGTTATTACTGAACTTTATCTCTGTTCCCACCCACCGCCATCAAAACGTCATTGGTTTCCACCCGCCCATCAGATCGTCCCGATTGCCTACTTGTGCGTTGTGAACCTTCTATGTCACGGCAGGCCATAGCCCCCCAGGGGATAGTCCACCCATCAAGCCTTTTTATTTATATATTATATATATTGGTCCATATACCATTATTACATGGCATGTTTCCCTAGTTAAAATTAGTATGAAGGCCCATGTATACATATATAGGCATGTAGGCCCACTGCCACCATTGGCCCACTAAACCAAGCATCCCATGCACCTCGGGTCCCCATATCCCATATATATTGTGCCTCCACCATTGGATCATCCCTACAGTCATTCTTATCCACCATCTCTATTCTCGCCCACCACCGTCGGAACGTCCCTAGCGCCCGCCTGTCCATCGGATTGTCTCGATTGCCCGCCTGTGCGCTGTGAACCTTATCCTCATATAAATTAAAAACATATTGAAAATATTATTCATACACATGTAAACACGTGTTCTATATATATGTATATATCACGTACATATTCACATATATGTACACATAAATACATCTATACACCTATAATATCAATATATACACATACACAAAACACATACACACAACATAATGTATACACATATATGCACATAGACATTAAATGATATAAATATATAAATAAAAATATCACATATTAAAAATACATTATTTATATTTATATAAATGTTTAAATTATTAATATATATATATGTATATATACAAAGGGAAATAATCATTAAGTAGATGATTGATGATCAGACAGCGTGATAGCATTAAGCCGCAAAGGAAATCATGAAACTAGAAAAAATATTTTCTTGAAAGGTCATGGGTTGCCAAACAGCGTGTCACCTTATTATCTTATCTTTTTATGAATGATAATGAACAACATGAGAAACTATGGAACAAAGGATGGATCTTCCCAACCAATGGACCAAACGGGTAGAGGTTGATCTTTGGGGATGAAATGGTGTTGAGAATCGTCAGGTAGTCCGACTCCATTATATTGGAACTCCATCCTCTATCAAAGGAAAATTACATACCAACAATGATCGCTTGAGATTAAACAATGGGTGGACTCCACTACACATAGAAATACATATGACATGCAGTAATAGTAGACCCAGAAGATTCCCAAAGGATCATACTCATATCGTAGAAGGGTCCATCAGCAATTGATGCATCATTATTAGTCTTCATCATATTGCTCGGGAGTGGCTACTAGGAAGGAGGTATGGAATTTTTTTCATTGACAACTGCTTGATAATCATGGAGTTTCCAAGTGGATAATAAGGAAATAACATGATCAACCCAAAAATAATTTGGTCTGATTAGATGATTAAAAACAAAGTCATTTCTCCAAACCCAAACCATTCATGCCAAAGTGAACAAGATGACAATAGAATCCATGATAAAGGATTAAGACCATTTTAAATGGATCTCATAAAAGTAATATGATGATTCCAAAAATGGACTTGCATGATCATTCCACCCATACCGAATTCCCATGTCTCTCGGGCATTCAAAAAACATGTGAATAGAAGACTCTAGTGTCACCCTGCAGATCGAACAGTGTGGGTCATCAAGAGCATGGAGAACCTTAAGGAACACCATAACAGGAATAATTTTGGTTCATGATTTCCACAAGAATAATCGATCCTTAGGAGGAATCGACAGATGCCAGATTGTTTTCCAGATCGCCGCTAACTCCGGCTCTGAGAAATTGAGTACCATGGAATAGCCATATTTCACTAAATATTCACCTGATGATGTTATAATTCATCATAGTTAATCGATTCCCATCTCCCTAGAAACTAGAATACTCAAAATAATGTTCTGGTCTCTCTCATTAAACCATTCATTCAAGGTTTTAGTGCTTCATCTGTTTCCATTCTTATTGAACAAATAATGCACCTTTAGAGTTTCCATACCCGAAAAAACCATTGAAGATTCCAAAGAGTCACTGTCATCCACCTACTAAGGGTCATTCTAGATATCCACACTAGGTCCCTTTAAAATCTTCCAGTATATTCCTTTATCAAGAAGATTACAGGACCCCAACAATCTCTTCCATAGGAAGCTTGGGCATGGACTAGGGATGAAACCTCTGAAGTCTGAGTGCGGGAAATATTTCGCTCGAAGGACCCAAGCGCAGAGTGAGAATGGATTCTCCAGAAGTCTCCATCAATGTTTAGTGAGTAGGACATCATTAAAAAGGTAAAAATCATGAAACCTCATGTCGCTGCAAACCTTATGAATGTAGATCTTATCCAAATACATCCAATGGGTCTTATTTCTTCCATTTTCATAACCCACCAGAAGTTTTCCAATTTGTAATGCAATTGGTCAGTAATATAATTTGGAAACTCGAAGAGGGACATCACATAGGTGGGGATATCCTAGGCCACTAACTTGATAAGGATCTCATTATTTTTGTTAGAGACCCTTTTACTGATCCACCCTTGGATTTTCTTTGCAACCATGACCATAATACTGGAAAAAAACTTTTTTTATTAGTATATAAAGACATTAAGAAAACTGAGATATTTCTGGTGTTTATCAACCACCTGGATCCCATAAGTGGTTTGGATTTCATCCTTCCTTATTGAAGGAATTACAAAGATAAAGGAGATCTAATATTTAGATATGTTAACTGATTTCCCAGGCACCATCTCAAATTTATGAATGATATTTCATATAGAACTGCATTCTTCCAAATTAGGTCTCTAAAAAGTATGCTATCATCCGAAAAGAAAAGATGGGTAATAGGGGGCCCTGTCGACATACCTTCACCCCATGAACTATATTATCCCTAGTTGTCATTGATAAAAGCTGGGAAAAGACATCAGTATCCATAATAAAATGAAAGGGGGGAGAGAGGGTCACCCTGTCGATAACCCCTAGAAGGGGAAAATCTATGATAGATTCCACCGTTGATCTTAATCCGGAATGAAATAGAAGAAATGTATTGCATAGTGACATCAATCCATTTGGATAAAAAACCCAATTTTCTCATAACCACTTGGAGAAATGGCCATTAAACTCATTCATATTCCTTTTTCATGTCAAGATAACATTCTATAATACATTTTTTAGACACCGATCTAGTTTTCATGGAATGAAACACTTCATGTGCAACAATGGCATTATCAAAGATCAGTATATTAGGGGAAAATGCACCTATAAATCCCCCTTGAATCATCCAACCTCTTCCCAAATAATCACTTAATATCCCTATATTCCTCCTATAAGGCTTCCCCTGGGAAGAAGGCAATTCAAGAAATCCTTTTGGTTCAAACCAAAGGGAGTTACTCGATTTAAAGGTAACATCTTCTCTCAAGTTCTTTTCTTTTATTTTCCTTCTCCACTCCCTATAATATTATTATTATTTGTTTATATAACAACATCAGTATCCTAAATATACTAGTTTGATTTTATAAGAAGGATTATAACTACACTTACACACGCCTCCATCTAATGGATACGAACATATTGTTTCTGTGTACGGCGAACTACTGCCTCACGAAACGATGATTGTTTGATTTTCCCCTACCACCTATCATGGTGGATATTATGATGGAAATTTAATTATACATGATATTTATGATATTTATTTTATCTCTATTCTTATGTAATTCTCATTTATAATATAACTTTATTCTTTTCATGTTGTACAAATATGATAATTTAATTTGAGGAAGTGCGGACTAACGCCCCCTCAAAGTGACATGACTCGTTCATACCATACATGGAATGTATAAAGGATAGTGTTAATGAACTTATGTAATGTATATAAAATATGATATTATACTATAATAAAAATATATTTATGTATCATTATGTTTTCATTCCATTAAATATGAAATAGAAATGAAAGTAGTGTTCATGTGTATGTGCGGCTTACCGTCTCCATGAATGGTGCATTTTATTTCTTATCTCCAAATGTTATAGAATATTATAAATATATATATACTGGATATATATTATATATATGATATATAAATCATGAATATCATTCTGGTGATAATAGACTTTTGACCACATGAATAATATATAATTATAACAAGTTTATTTTTTACTCAAGTTCCGAACATCGACAAAATGTCTGATATGAACTCAAATAATTAAATAATTATTATAGAAAGGTAATAAGTGATATAAAAGGAATAATAAAATTTAAAGTGTTCTTAATCAGGTAGAAATTAACTTAAGTTTATTATTCATGAAGAACAAGGAACATGCGAGACAATTCAGACTTGAGGTAAGGGAACCTTTCACCCTCCTCTTTTAGTCAAAGACTTCTTTTATGTTATGTCTTTTAATTTCCATTTTATTTTGTTAGAATATTTTATTATATATATTTATTGTTGTACATATTATGTCTAAGTTATTAGATACCCTTTTCTCTCCCATCAACTCATTTTTTGATTTTTAAAGTGACGTCGTTAGGCTGCCAAATTTTCGTAAGGGACTACGTATCAATCTCTTTTAATTGAGGCATATCATGATATTGTGCACCTGTATTATCCTATAAGGTGTATATACAACCATTTTAACATTTTAAATCTTGAATTTATATATTCTCATGATATTTAAAGTTTCTTTTTATGTTATTCTGCAATGATTTTTATTCATGTGTTTCTCAAGTGGTAAGGGAACTTCTTAACCCAATTTCCATTCTTTGAGTTAAACTTATACTTTTAATTATGTCATGATATGATTATGTAAGAAATAAATTTTCATATCCTATCTTGTATTTATACATTAATTATGTGTACTTATAGTTAATACACATAATCGGTCTATTTTACTTACAAAATGATATTTGTAAGGGAACCTTTCACCGTCCTCTTTTAGTCAAAGACTTCTATTATGTTATGTATTTTAATTTCCATTTTATTATGTTGGGATATGTTCTTATATATATTTGTTATTTTACCTTTTATTTACAAGTTATAAGAGACCCTTTTCTCTCCTATCAACTCATTTTCTGAATTTTGAAGTGACATCGTTAGGCTGCCAAATTTTCGTAAGGGACTTCATCTAAATATCCTTTAATTAAGGCATATTTTTATTTATACACAACATTCTTTTATACAGTGTATAAACCCCTTTGACTCTTAATTTCATTCAAATGGAATTGTTTTTTTTTTCTACGTAGCATTTTACTAAACGATAAAGGGAATGTTTCTTTTTAACGTACGCGATGACAATGACCTTTCTACCACCGCAAGCGTTATTTGATATTTGGATTCCTTAACAAGTCGTAATGTTTTCAAAAGGAAAATAAATACCATATAATATTTTACATATTTTGGTATTGAAAATGGTTTTGATAATGGATTGATTATGTTAATATATTTAAATGATATATTTTGATTACAATGTGGAAATGTTATCTTTCCTTTATGTTTGTTTTATGTGTTGTGAATATATTATGGTTCTTGGGAATTGTTTATGTATACGGGTGATTCTGTGATAAACCTAGGGCGGGTGAGCCCAAGATATCTCTCCAATGCATTGGGTGACATGACAGAGGTAAACATTAATGTTTCCTCTAAGTGATTTAGGGAATATAATGTGATGGGTATTCCAAATTTAACTCCCTACGTAGCTATGAAAGATACAACGTAAGTATGTTATGGATTCCACAAATCACCTTTATGATTTATTATTTCTATGTGTTATTCATAAATATTATGATTTCATGAGGTATGTTAAAGAGCTTATGTTTTGTATGTATTGATGGACTAATGTTTTCTTTATTTATTTTATAACCCTTACTGAGATTTTTATGCTCATCCCAAGTTTTTGAAATGTTTTTCATAGTGTATAAGGAAGGGTAAGAGAATGTAATAATTCAAGAAAATTTATATCAGGAAAAGAATTCTTGTTTTATTTTAAGAGTTTTTATTTTATGAAAAAAATGGATACTGAGTAGAAGTGTCTACTTTGTAATATTTGAGATGTAATGTAATAGTTATATCCTAATTCTCTAAAACTATAAAAATTGAAAAGATCTTCAATGTGAATTATTAACTTAATTCAAGATTATGTAATGTTAAAGGTCGGGTCCTTAAAGTTGGTATCAGTGTCTACATGTAATTTTCAAGTTGTTATGTATAAGTTATGACCTAATTATCTAAAGATGTAAAACTGAAAAGATCCTCAATGTGAATTATAAACTTAATTCAAGATTATGTAATGTTTAAGTTCGTGTCCTTACAGTTGGTATCAGAGGTCAGTTTAGATAACTTTATAGGTTAGGGTGCTATTTAAGCATAAGTGACATAACCATAGTGGTTAGAATATTAGAAAGAGTCGTAGTTATTTTAGATAAATCGAATTAGTTTAATATAACATGAATATGTATATATTATTGTTTACCCTCCTCATAAGATATTATATGATGATTTTACTGATATACTCACACTGACCTTCTTGGTTTTATTAAATTGTTGGATCTAGCACGCACCAAAGTAACAATGGATGTGAAGAAAACTGTGACGGTTTTCTGAATAAGAAACCGAATAAAATGGGAGCTGTAATGATAAATCTTGTGGTTATTATCAACCAAATATCTGGAGTCATGATTGACCACCTAAACCTTGGTGATTTTTATAAGGTATCATGTATGCAAGAGACAAATCCCTACGTATGTTTAGGTAATAATCATAAAGGTGAGTATATTTAAAAACCTATGTGTCAAGGATGTGGAAAGAAACACCTAGGAAAATGATTAAAATGGATGGGAAGATGATTTAAATTTGGTAATGAAGGTTATAAATCAAGAACCTTCTATGTAAAAAGAAATCATCTAGTTGACTCCAGGAAAGGGAAAGAAGTTCTTTCTGAGGGATCAATTAAATGTTTTAAATGTGGTGTGCATTGTCATTATACTAATAGGTGTCCTATGCAGAAGGTTCAAGAATGATTTCAGTAAGACTGTAAAAATGTATATTTACCAATACCTAATGTCATTCCAAATGAGGATGAGGAAACTGACAATGACCAATGAAAGGTATGGATTATTTCTTAGATGATGTTTTGACATTATTGAATCTTAGGATATGATGTCTGATTTTGTTTGTAGGAAATAATTATTACAGAATAAGTTGGAAAAGAATGGTTAATGGATCATGAAGAACATTTAATGAGTAAGAAGTCTACATATAAGGGATTCAAGAGTTATTATAGATTTTAGGATGATGAAATACTTAAAAGTATTAAGGCTCTTTTGATGATCGGATTACCTTGGAAGACTTTCTCTAGTATGTGTAACCCTAGATTTTTATATGTGAAAATGTTATTCAAGGAAGAATTATATTTTATTTTTTGGATATAGTTATAAAGAACCATTTGGGTTTATATGATCCTTGATTTTGAGGCATTTATAGGTTATTATTTTTTGGGATGAAAATGTGAGGTATGAGATAACATTTGTGGTTAAAATATGTTATGGTTATTTTTGATGAATTTATCTCATTTTTTGGAATATTATAAAATTATATAATTTTTGAAAAAGTACAACACGTAGACCGTATGACAACCCATCACTTCGGACAAAGCTGCGGGAATCAAATCCACAACCAAAGTATGATTGGGATTTATCACCTACCACTGGACTACATGAAGTCCCTGGTTAGTATGAATAATTATTTTTTGTTAAATGATTTTATGGATCAAGAATTAGTTGATTTTTGGAACTTATGTTTTATCAAATGGATATCCCTAGTATAGGAAAATGATTTGATGATTAATTGATAAAGGTTATTTTGGAATGCGTTCTCTCTTTTGGGGAAACACTATATGCCTAGGGAAAATAGAATACTATGGGATTTCATTTGTGGAGTAATGGTTGAAATTTTATTTTGGAAGAATCTATGTTTTTATTCTGGACATATAGTGATTTGGGTTATTTATGGAAATGATTAACCTATCATAGAGAATATGTGATTAGGTTAATTACACTTCAGTATGTGACTTTAAAAGTAGTCGATGTTATTTGGAGTAAAAGTTAAGATTTACTATGGAAGACTATGTGATTAAATCCTTCTGAGTTTTTGGGTTTCAATCTTAGTTTGGATTACTTCGAAAAATTTTAAGGACAGTTGTTTATTAAATGGTATTTGTTGAAATTTGGATACTGTTTGTTGAATTTTGGAGATTATGAGTAGTATTTCTTTTTATAAAGGATTATACTTTTGGGGATTATCTGATCTCATACTAACCATTTTGGTTTTGGTTAATGTCTAAAGATAGGGGAAATATATTGTTCATTTTTTTTGGATTATGTGATTCTCTAGAAGTTGATTCTAGTGCTTCATATGTGACCAAGTCATCTTGAATACTAATCGTTTGGAGAAAAGATGAGTTTGTGGTAGAAATTTATTAAAGGATGAAACTCTACTTGAAAAGTAAGTGTATTTCCTTATGTTCTTAGTCAAGATCTTAAATAAATTCCTCAACTTTATGAAAAGGAACTTAAAACAAAAACGTTTTCCATTTACTTTTCCTACTGGGGAATAAAAGACCATTTAACCCATCACAAGTTTGTGGTATTCAGATTGTTAACTTTCTCCTCGTCATGTTTTCTATCACTCTCCATCAGAACTTGATGGTTAGTTTCTCTTCCATATCCATGTTTTCATGGAATCCTAGTATGTGTTATCTCGAGTGACCATTTTACTTCTCTTTATTTCTTTCAAAGTGATAGTTTTATTGAATCTTTATCCGATGTGGTACTTTCAATGAAGTTTCCAAGCCCAATTTTAAAATTGCGAGGACGCAATTCCCAAAAGGGGGGAAGGATGTAACATCCCAGGTAAATAAAGAATATAACATTTTCATATTTATTAATATTTTTGAATTAAATATTAATTTTACTTTAAAGGGGATTCCATCTCTGATAGCATACTCAACACGAAACAACAGGTTTCTTTGAAATCTTATGTTCCACACAACTTTGAGTTATACCAAAAAATAATATAATATTATTATTATTTTAAATTGTATTTAACATCTAGCCATTGTATTTGCGAGAATGAACAGAACTAACTACAATATTATTACACATCTTTGTTAAATGTTTTTACTTTTATCCAATAAATTTTATAGGTTTAAAATAAGAATGAATCCAATTTTAAGCATGAAAAACTCTAATATTTTTAAAAAATTATTTTACCACCTTTTGATGGCGAACCATTTTTAAATATATTTTTGGTAACTTTTATATTCTCCATTTGATGAAATAAACTTATTCTTTAGAATCGGGACATCAAAATTAACTTTGGGTAAAATTTTGGTATTGTTCTGATAAAGTTCATTTTTTAATGAATAGTGAAAAGTACTGCATTTTAATTCAAAACTGCATTTTTATCTAATTTATTTATATAGTTAGATTGTACTTTTAATTTGTTTGAAAGTTTAATTGGATTATATTTTTACCATTTAATCCAGTTTTGGTCATTGGAAGTAATTTCACTTTCTAATTAGACATAAACACATGTCAATCTTTTGATAGTTATTATTTCATAAAAACACATTTTTTGGTTTTGACAAAGGAAATTAATTTTAACATAATTTCTGCAACTTCTGTGTTTTGAATTTGGAAAAATGGATTCCATATTTGTATTAGGAGGTCCAAATTGTGTAAATAAGTAACTTTTATTTTTAGACATTATGAATAGTAACTTTAGTAAATATTTTATTTACCATGGCTGAAGGGTAAATCAAGTAAATAAGGGTAAAAACATAACATTATAATAATATCAAATTACCCTAACACGTGTCATAAACCTATTGTATGATACATGTCCGACCATGGGCATATTTGGGTCGATTTTGGGACCCCATGGAGCCACTTGTAAGTGAAAATGACACTTTATAAAAATTAATTTAAAGTTAAGGAAAATGTAACATAAACATATATCTTTTAGTAAAAAAATTAAATGGGGTTATATAAGTGATATTTTAGACTATAAATATTAATTAGAAATATAAAAATAATTCCTACATTAGGGTATTTTATTTATAATTTTTAGACATCAAATAAATAAATTTATTTATGACACAATGATAATGTAGTGATTACCTTTTTAATGAATGTTTTAAATAAATGAGATTATAAATATTAAAATAAATTTATTTTGAAACTTTTTATGCCATACACAAATTTTAGGGATAATAAAGACTTGTTATCTTTGAATTAATGAAGTTTTTTAGAAAGAATCAAGTTTTTATAGATTTTTTTAAAAGTCTTGATATGAATAGTTTTTAAATTGACATACATTAGTTTTTAAAATAAATACTATTGTATTAAATGATAAAATAATCCTAAAAATCTAAGATTCGTCCAAATGACATATATGATGTTAAAACTTTTTTTAATGATCCATTTTGGGTCTCTTGGAATTTTATAGTAAATATATTAACCATATAGTATGAATATATAAGAGGACATGTTAAAAGTTAAATTAGTTAACTAAGGGTTAAAGCTAAAAGATAAGGTTAATTTTATGCCCTAAATTTTTCTAAAACCCATTGGATGAGAGTATTTAGAAAAATAATCACCATATCTTCGAATTAAATGATTAGGGTACCTTTTTAAATCATAATTAAGTTTATAATAAAATAATATTTTCAAACTTTCCTAAAGAGTCCCTCCTCCCTCTTATAAAAGGCCACCACCTCTAACCCTTACTCACACCTCTCAATCCCCCTTGGCTAGTCCAAACTCTACTAAAATAATCTCACAACATCCCTATCTTCCTCTTATAAGTCTTCCCCTGGGAATAAGGCAATTCAAGAAAGTCTTTTGGTTCAAACCAAAGGGAGTTACCTGATTAAAAGGTAACGTCTTCTCTCAAGTTCTTTTCTTTTATTTTCCTTCTCCACTCCCTATGATATTTTTATTATTTGTTTATATAAAAACAACAGTATCCTCAATATACTATGTTTTTGTTATGATAAGTATTCGAACTACACTTACATACACCTCAATCTAATGGATACGAACATACTGTTTCTGTGTACGGCGAACCACTGCCTTATGAAACGATGATTGTTCGATTTTCCCCTACCACCTCTCATGATGGCCATTATGATGGAACTGTAATTATATATGATATTTATGATATTTATTTTATCTATATGCTTTTTTAATTCTCATTTATAACATACCTTTATGCTTTTCATGTTGTATAAATAAGATAATTTAATTTGAGGAAGTGCGGACTACCGCCCCCTCAAAGTGATATGAATCATTCATACCATACATGGAATGTATAGAGGATAGTGTTAATGAACTTATATAATGTATATAAAACATGATAGTATACTTGAATAAAAATATACCTATGTATCATTATTTTTTCATTCCATTAAATATGAAATAGAAATGAAAGTAGTGTTCATGCGTACGTACGGCTTACCGTCTCCATGAACGGTGCATTTCATTTCTTATCTCCAAATGTTATGGAATATTATCAATACATATATATTGGGTATTTATTATATATATTATATATAAATCATGAATATAATTCTGGAGATAATGGACTTTTGACCACATGAACAATTTATAATTATAACAAGTTCATTTTTTACTCAAGTTTCGAACATCGACAAAATGTCCAATATGAACTCAAATAATTAACCAATTGTTATAACAAGGTAATAATTGATATAAATGGAATAATAAACTTGAAAAATGTTCTTAATCAAGTAAAAATTAACTTAAGTTTATTATTTGGGAAGAACAAGGAACATATGAGACAAGTCACACTCGAGGTAAGGGAACCTTTCACCCTCCTCTTTTAGTCAAAGACTTCTTTTATGTTATGTATTTTAATTTCTATTTTATTATATTGGGATATGTTATTATATATCCTTATTTCTGTACATATTATGTCCAAGTTATGAAGGACCCTTTTCTCTCCCATCAACTCATTTTCTTATTTTTAAAGTGACACTGTTAGGCTGCCAAATTTTCGTAAGGGACTACGTCTCAATCTCCTTTCATTGAGGCATATCTTGATATTGTGCACCTTTAATATCCTATAAGGTGTATATAAAATCATTTTAAAATTTTATATCATGAATTTGTATATTATAATTATATTTATAGTTTCCTTTGATGTTATTCCATAATGATTTTTATTCATGTATTTCTTAAGTGGTAAGGGAACTTCTTAACCCAATTTCCATTCTTTAGGTTAATATTATACTTTTAATTATGTCGTGTTATGATCATGTAAGAAATAAATTTTGAGATCCTATCTTGTATTTTTACATTAATTATGTGTACTTATAGTGAATACACATAATCGATCTATTTTACATACAAAATGATCTTTGTAAGGGAACATTTCACCGTCCTATTTTAGTCAAAGGCTTCTTTTATGTTATGTCTTTTAATTTACATTTTATTATATTGGGATATGTTCTTATACATCCTTGTTACTGTACCTTTTATTTCTAAGTGATGAGATACCCTTTTCTCTCCCATCAACTCATTTTTTGAATTTTGAAGTTACGTCGTTAGGCTGCCAAATTTTCGTAAGGGACTTCGTCTCAATCTCCATTCATTGAGGCATATTTTGATTTATACACAACTTTATTTTATATGGTGTATAAACCCCTTTTACTTTTAATTTCATTCAAAGGGAATCTTTTTTTTTTCTACATGGCATTTTACTAAATGACAAAGGGAATGTTTCTTTTTAACGCAAGCGGTGACAATGCCCTTTCTTCCACCGCGAGTGTTATTTGATATTTGGATTACTTAACAAGTCGTGATGTTTTTAAAAGGAAAATAAATACCATATACTCTTTTATGTATTTTGGTATTGAAAATGGTTTTGATAATGGATTGATTATGTCAATATATTTAAATGCTATATTGAGATTTCAATGTGGAAATGTTATCTTTCCTTTATGTTTTTTTATGTGTTGTGAATATGTTATGGTTCTTGGGCATTTTTTACGTATACGGGTGGTTCTGTGATAAAGCTAGAGCAGGTGAGCTTGATATATCTCTCTAATGCATTGGGTAATGTGATGGAGGTAAACGTTAATGTCTCTCCTAATAGATTTAAGGAATATAATGTAATGGTTATTCCAAATGTAACTCCCTACGTAACTGTGAAAGCTACAACATAAGTATGTTATGGACGCTACAAGTCGCCTTTATGACTTATGATTTCTATGTGTTATTCATAAATCTTATGATTTCATGAGGTATGTTAAAGAGTTTATGTTTTGTATGTATTGATGGACTAATATTTTCTTTCTTTATTTTATAACTTTTACTGAGCTTTTTATGATCATCCAAATTTTTTGTAATGTTTTTCATAGGGTATAAGGAAGGGTAAGAGAATGGAAGAATTCAAGAAGATTTATATCAGGAAAAGAATTTTTTTTCTTTTAAGAGTTTTTATTTTATGAAAAAAATGGATACTGAGTAGAAGTACCTACTTTGTAATATTTGAGATGTAATGTAATATTTATGGCCTAATTCTCTAAAACTCTAGACCTAAAAAAGATCCTCAATGTGAATTATTAACTTAATTCAAGATTATGTAATGTTTAAGGTCGGGTCCTTACAGTTGATATTAGTGTCTACATGTAATTTTCAAGTTGTTATGTATAAGTTATGACCTAATTCTCTAAATCTCTAAACCTAAAAATATCTTCAATGTGAATTATTAACTTAATTCAAGATTATGTGATGTTTAAGGTTGGGTCCTTACATTTTTGGTCTGTGTACGTGTTCTGTCTTTACTGCTTCTCTGCTTGTATGTGCTCTATTGTTTTCGTTTTGCAAAATAATAAATAAAATGTGGTGGTGTTATTTCCCTAGAGTAGGATCATAAGGTCTGAACCACATAAATTTTGTTGTCCGTTTTACTTTCTTGTAAGTTTCGTTTTTTGTCCTTCAACTTTGTTAATAAAACGTTTTATCTTTGGTTGTGTTTACTTTGTGTAAATCCTTGTAAATCTCAACGATTCCACAACATATATGGATACATATAATATTATTTTATTCACACCATAATCTAAAAAATATCATATATTATATCATCGATTATGTTTATGAAAATTTGTATACCTATATTTTGTATTCCAAATATTTTTTGTAGAAACTCAATATTCCAATAGTGTCCAAAAGTTACTTTTTCATATACAATTACAATTAATTAACCATTAAAAACAGTGTAAAAATTCGAATTTAAAGAACTAAATTATATTTATCAAAGATTCAAATTAAAATTAAAATATTCAAAGAAAAAAGTCTGATGAAACTAAAGATATTACTCCAAATCCATTTTTTGATTTTAGAATAATCCACTCTTGAAATTAGAATGGATCCCTCACAACAAAAAAACTCAAACCAAATCAACCAAATAATGCAAAACCAACAGATCATAATTTCAATTCCAACACAAAAACCAAAAATAGAAATCAAGATCAAAGATTCACAATCCGGTAGGACAAAAACTCATATATTAATAATGTACCTTGTGCTCAATGTCTCACGTTGTGCAACCTGATCTATTATGTTGAGTCTTGCACCTGACTCGAACCTTGCACAATACCTTGAGCCATGCACCCCTGATTCAAAGTTGAACACAATCTATCACAACTATAGAGTGACCAATATTAAGTGTTTTCCTTTATCAGCGCTACCTAAAAACATTGATAAAGAAGTACCTTTATCAGTGCTAGAAAGAAGCGTTGATAATGAATGATTTTATCTTGTCTAAAAAAAGCATTGAAAAAATATTCCTTTTAACAATGTTTTTATTAGCGCTGATAAAAGACACCCTTTATTAGTGCTTTTAACTAGTATTGATAAAGGTGATCTTTATGAGCCCTAAAAACAGTGATTAAGGGTGTATTATATTAGCATATTTTGTTAGCACTGATAAAGGGAATATTTTATTAGAGCTTCTTTAGCACTGATAAAGGGTGTCTTTTTTTAACGATGATAAAATATATATTTCATAAAAGAATTATATATCATTAAAAATTATATTTTAATATATAAATATATTTATATTGCTATAAATATAATATATTTTATTGAATATGATTTATATAAGTCTAAATATGCATTTTAACTTAATATATAAGATATTTAATAAGAATGGACTATAAAATAAAAATTATATATTATGTGGGCGTTGCGGTGGCCCCGGGTGTGATGACAGTGTGGGGCATGAACGCTCCCAACGATGTATGGTGGTGTGGAGGAAGCTTCAGGTAACACATTTGGGTGGTGGCCCTTGATGTGATAATGATGCTCCCGACGACTATGGCGGTGCAGAGGTTGAGATGAGTGTGATCAGTGGCCCCTTGTGTGACGATGACACTCCAATGACTATGGTGATCTAGAGGCTACGATGAGTGTGGACGGATCCCAAAGACTATGGCGATGTGGAGGGTATGATGAGTGTGGGTGGTGGCCCCTAGTGTGACGATGACACTCCCAGGCGATGAGTTTGGGTGGTGTGGAGGCTGAAGACAGTGTGATGATGATGATCCCGATGTGTATGGCACAGTGCATAGACTGATTCAGGCGATGAGTGTGGACGGTGGCCCCTAGTGGACAGAGGGGTTGACGAATTGAGATGCACTGGTGATGCACAGCGATGCGGATGGTGGTGCTAAAAAGCAGCGGTCAGCAGCTACATATGCGTGCTTTCTTGGTCTAAGTTGGTCCTTCGAGTCGTGATGAACTTATGGGTCAGGTTCTTCAGGACATGTATTATAAAATAAATAAGGCTTGATGGGTGATTTATGCCCTTGGGGGCTATGGTCTGTCTTTCCGGTATGTGTATCGGTGTGTGTGTGTGTGTGTTTGAATGTAATTGTACCCCCAAGAATGTAATACATATATATGTGTGTGTGTTACTATTTATTGATTTTTAATTGATATATATATATATATATATATATATATTTAAATAATTTTGTAATCTGAAAAGTTATTTTGAATGTAATCGGTCCGCGCCCTCTGCGTTAGAAGTTTATAATCATGGAGAGGCTCGAGGATTGTGGATCAATCAAACTAGAGATAAACTAATCCTGGATAATAACTCCCAAAAGAAAAGTCACCCTCCTGTATAAAGGCACGATTCGCAGATCAACCTGTTCGTGAGTTGATCCGCATTCGTCATTTATAGAATAAGAACATGGAAGAACTTGCACAAATTAAACCCCTACCTCTTTGACGTTCGTTGTCACAGCGTTACGTCCTCAAGGTTTCAAGACGTCGACATCGTTCGTCGCTTCTGACTCCGTTCTTCGAGGTGCGTCGAAGATTATTGATGTTTGTCAGCGTTTGTCGTTCTTCGTAGGAGAAGAAGTTCGTCGGAGGTTAATCAGAGAATCCTCGCAGTTTAATTCTCCAGTCTCCAACGCGTTTGTTTAATAAAAAGAAACATGTCGCAGTGTTTCTGTTACACTGCGATGTTGTGTCCTTACGCTGTTTCATTTATGAAACAGCGTAGCGGTTACGCTTGCATAACGAGTCATTAAGGGAATTCCTTAATTGCGCATCATCGTCACCTCGTCACCGCACCGCAACATCGACGTTCGCTGGTCAATGGTGCGAAAGAAAAATAAAATAACTTTTTAAAGTTATTTTATTGTTTTTCTAAAAAGTCCCAAAAATTAACTTTTCTGTTCGACCCTTGCCGGTCGAAGTTAAGTCCTTTCTAGGAAAATCTCAGCATTCCGAGTTCAACGGTACCCTCAGATTTTTGATAGGAGCACCAGTTCAAAAGTTAAAAAATCTTGCTCGCACGTTTACTGAAAGTATTTTAAAATAAGTTCAAAATTACATTATGGGCACTCCGGGCCTTGGAATCATGTGTCGTCAAACCGTGCGGTCTCGAAATAATTTCATCTAATTAAAAAAAATTACACTAAAATTTTGAGTCATTACAGTATGTGACTTGTGATTCGTTGCTCCCCCTTGAACAACTTTGTATGTTTTTTTTATTTTCCCAAATGGTTTGAACGGCACGCGTGAGTGATCTGTTTTGTCCTCGATCTACCTCATTGATTCTCCACCCAATTTCCCTCACCTCGAGCCACTGTTTGTTTACTCTCTCCCTCGCCTTCACGTTCATTTCACTCATTCATCATAATTTCTTACATTGATTGCATGGAGCTCCTAGTTGTGCATCGTAAAAGCTCTTTCCACTTATCATGACGTGGTGACTTCAAATGATAAGTAGGAAAAGTTTTTTCGGTGCACGGATGGTAATCCACTCCATGTTCCAAGTATACTTCATGCACCTATGGATTAAAATCAAACAATTCTACCCATTTGCTTCCATTACCAGGCAGAAGAACCCGAATCATTTTAATAACTCATGATTTGTTTATAATTTTATAGGAATTGTGAAATGGGATTAATTAAATTTGTATGATTTGTTCCAATATTTTATATTTATAGAGCTTGATTAAAATTATTTCACGACTCTTTTGATACTTATACACATACTCTTTATTTATATGCTTTAATTTTTTGTTTTAAGTTTTTTCTTTATAATTTATCTTGTTATGGAATTAATAAGTTTTTATATTTTTTAATATTGTTTAATATTTTTTTAACATTCTTATTATATTTTTTGTATGGATAACGGTTTTGTATATATTTTACACACATGATATGACATGAACATGTGAGTTACGCACCTGGATTATGGATGCACATCAGTACATGAGATATTGATGGTGCAAAAGTGGCTTGCTTGCGAAATGAGTGGTGTGTTAGTAAAGATCAAGTGAGACTGATGAAGCTCATTTTAAGAATCTAGTATTACACCAACCATGAAAATTGTAGAATGAGTATTATGATATCAACATATCTCATGTCGTGTCCAGAGCTTATACTAGGTTATATGTAGAATGAACTATCGTGTGTGAAAGAACTTGATGTTACAATATAACTAGAACATGGGTGGTGTTGCTCACATGTCGTCAGAAGTTTATATTACATCACAACCCAACACATATTAAATTACCACCAACGAAGTATGACTATGTTGACACAAGATATGTCATTGCTCTACCGCCAACATATCTAACAAAATCAATCCAACACAATCCGCATTGCGATGCTCAGCTCCTCCATTGTTTTTGAACTCCAACCTGCTACACTACATGCTGAGTATTTAACACTGGTTTATCTTCATGACATTGTTCTTCATTCTCTACAATTAATGGTACTTGAAGTTGTTTAAAGGTGCTTGATGCAGGTTCAAATGATTTTGTAGTTCATGAAAATGATAGTCGATTTATACAGTACTTTACCAAGTTGAAGAAGAAATGTTTTTTTCATTGATTGTTAATGAAGGAATTAAATGAAGACTACATAGATAAAAAAATAGATACATTATTGCATATCTTCAAACAATGATATGTGAATATGCACAATGAGATGAGTGGTATCTATATTTATAAATGTATAAATGTGTAAGAACAAAAGAAGGTTCAGAAACTCAAATTCTATATCTTGAACTTGGTTTTTAAATGTTGTTATTAAAATTGGGATTCTCCAAATGGTATTTTCAAAAGTTGGTAGTCATTTCAAATTACAATTTTATTAAAAACAAATCAAATGTTAATAAATAAATATTAAAAACAAATAAAATTTAAAAAACATTAAACAGAAAAAAAATTAAAAATGGATAAATTATATATATATATATATATCAATTAAAAAGAAATAAATAGTATACATATATATATTAATATATATTTCCATATGAAATAAGAATCTTAATAATATATATTTTTATTTTATAAGCCATTTTTATTAAATGTTTTATATATTAAGTGTAAATGCATATTTAGTCTTATATAAATCATATTTAATAAAATATATTATATTTATATCAATATAAATATATTTATATATTGATATATGATTTTTAATGATATATAAGTTTTTATGAAATAAACATTTTATCAGTGTTAATAAAAGACACCCTTTATCAGTGCTAAAAAACGCTAATAAAATATCACTTTTATCAGTACTAGAAAAATACGCTGATAAAATACGCTCTTTATCACCACTTTTTGTAGTGGTGATAAAGATTATATTTATCAACGCCAGTTAAAAACGCTGATAAATGATGTCTTTTATCAGCGCTAAAAAACGGTGATAACTGGGATATTATATCAACCCTTTTTTTAGTCCAGATAAAATCATCCTTTTATCTCACTTATTTCTAGTTCTGGTAAAGGTGCCACATTTATCAACATTTTTAGGTAACACTAATAAAGGGCAACGCATAATATTGCAAAATCTCTAGTTGTGATAGATTGTGTACAACTCTGAATCCGGGGTGCGTGACTCAAGGTGTGGTGTAAGGTTAGAGTCGGTGCGAGACTCAACGCAACGGATCGGGTTGCATGACGTGAGGCATTTACGACGAGGTTCATTATCGACGTATGGGATTGTCATCCTATGTGACTATGTGACTCTTTGATCTTGATTTATGTTTTCGGTCTTTGTGTTGGAATTGAAATTGTGATTGATTGGTTTTGCAATATTTGGTTGATGTGGTTTTGGTTTTCTTCTTCTTGTGAGGGATCCATTCTAACCTCAAAAGTGGTTTATTCTAAAATCAAAAAATGGATTTGGTGTAACATATTTAATCGCATCATACTTTTTTCTTTGAATATTTTAATTTGAATTTGAATCTTTGATAAATATAATTTAGTTCTTTTACCCAGAATTTTTACACTGTTTAACGGTGAATTAATTATAATTGCATATAAAAAGAGTAACTTTTGGACACCACTGGAATATTGAGTTTCAAAAAAAAAAAAAATTTGGAATAACAAATATAGGTATCAAAATTACCATAAAACTAATCCATGATATAATATATGATATTTTTTAGATGATGGTATGAATAAAATAATATTAGCTGCACCCATATGTATCGAATCCGTGTTTGACGTTATCAAAGGTCTTACGTTGCGTCATCGTTGAACCGAGCCCGCATCACCATGCTTTCGTGAGGGATTGTAATACCATCTTTCTATCCAAACTAGGCATGGAAAACCAGGAACCCAAATTACTTCCATGTTTTTAAACATTATATCAAGCTTTTCTGGATAACTGTATTTGTAAGTTATTTAAATATTTGTATATAAATGTATTCAAATTTATTTTAAAGATTTAATTTTTACTGCAACTGATTTGATTAGGCTATAGAGAAAGAAAAATTTATTTACCATGAGCAATTATTTATTTACAGTAACAAATACCATATCTTTACGGATATTATAAATATCGAACTAAATAATTATTATTTGGAGAGATTCATGATCACTGTAGAACCCAACCGCATTAAATGCAAACCAACGAAAAAAATTCTAGACATGAAATCATTATATATTGTAATGATAATTTGGGTTGCTAGTTTTCCATGCGTAGTTTCTTATTTTATTTTATAAAAATTCATCTTTATACCCTTTCAGTTTTATGTTTGTAATAAACTATATTAAATGTGTAGAAAAACGTCCACTAAACCACTAAAATGAGGGGGCTATTATTTTTCTTAAAAAAATGAGAGGGATATTATTTTGAAATCAATGAAAAAAGTCTGGCCATGTAATCATTACCTATTGCAATAATAATTTGGGTGCCTTCCATTAGATTGCCTCTACCAACCCCAAAACCCTAATCCTTGTCTCAGATCCACCGCATCCCCACACTTGCACTGCCCTACGGTTGGAGTAGAGGGCCGGCCCTGGGGCAAGCCCCAAGAGCTCCTGGGCTAGGGCAACGCTCAAGTAAGTAAAAAATGTACAAAGAAAGGGCATTAATTTGAACTTTTTTATTGTAGCTTTCAATGTAATTAGGGCAAATTTTCTGACATTTGTCTGGGGCAACTGAATTTTCCGGGCCGTTCCTGCATGTCCCCTACATCCCGATTTTGCAGCCTCTTCTATTCATTGTAGGTGCTCGTCGAAAGTATGTGAAATGGTCGTCGGCGATCCCTTTGGGTCGGGCTCCCTCGACATGGCCCTCATCATGGGGCTCCACCTCTTCGGCTCCAATGTTCCCTATTTCCTCAACACTTGCCGCGGCTTTTCACACGTGTATCAATGGTCGACCCTCCCTCGTTGCGATGGATCTTCACACAGGTAGCCATGGTCGGTCCGAGTGGCTCTTTACTCGTTCCTCGAGATGATTCTCATCCCATCTCCCTTGCCTTCGTCTTTTTCTCACTCATTAGGGTGGCTCTTCACACCAGTAGTCATCACTGCTATAGATTGGTCCTTTAACATTGTAAAAAAAGAAATTTAATAATGCTAAAATGGTGTTGTTATCCTCAATGATGTTTAAAGGGTTTTTTTATTAGCATTAAAAAAACACTGATAAAAAAGGGTCTTTTATCAGTGCTAAAAAAGCGCCGATAAAAATCAAAAAAATAATTTTTTAAAAAGAAAATTATTTTCTCTACAAATTGAAGGGTGGACCACCTCCCTTTTATCAATGCTCGACCCCCCTTTTATCACCACCGGTCTAGCCTCCCCCCCCCCCACACATTAACAACGCTAGCCTTCCCAACCCCTGTAACAGCGCTAGGTACCTGCACATCCGCCCGCACGCCCCTGTTGATGTGATTCAAACTTGAGACCTCCTCCTCATACGACCGCACCTCGTCCACTTGCCTATATTATTTTGTTTTGTATTTTATGATATATCTATATATTTATATATATTTGGTTACATTTTTTCCATATATATTTAAATACATATATAAAATATGTTTTTTTTGTGTGTGTTTATAAATAAATAAATGCATATATACATATATTTATATATGTGTGACATCTACAAATATAATTATACATATTTATATTTATTTACACATTATATATTAATATTTATATACATATATTAGAATATATAGATGCACACACAATTATATATATATATATATATAAACATTATATAAACATTAATTTTATATGCATATAAATTTTCATAAATTTTTATTTTAAATAAAACGGATATTTTTTTTTAGATGAGGTTTATATATTTAGAAAGATACTTTACATTTAAATATGTTTACATTTTTTTGACAAAAGAGATGAATCAATTAAGAGAAGGAAGATCTTGGATTATAATTGACTTCACCTATGGAGGGAAGTAATCAATCCAGATTTGTGACACGTCAGAAAGGCCTTGGGACTCCAGCATGTGAGCCGCTTTGTTACCCTCTCTTATAACAAATGAGGAGCAGTCCGAGAAATGATGAAACATGCGCCAAATTTTTTGAATCAGCGGGCTGAAAGGCTGAAGACCACTTTCCGATCGTGTAGAGCCAAATTTCTCCTCCCGTTTGTTCCAGAATTCCAACCATATGCGAGCTCGTTCAACCCAGTAGGAGTGGGGCTTTAAAATCTGATTGAAAGTAAAATCATTTCTTCTGACCCAGGTAACCTTAGACATAATGCAAAGGGAGAGGCCATCAGTTGTGCGGGAAGAGAGGAGCGGGGCATCCATATCATGACAGAATTTCCACCCCCAATCTGCCAGCCGGTCCCACTGCATAACAGGGTGCGTGAGCCCCAAATAGATCTCCAAAGAAAGCTGGGTCAGGGACCGAGGGCCGAACCCCAACAGTTAGAATGTGGATAGTACTCAGATCTAAGGATTCTAGTACAATGAAATTCTGGATGATCCAGTAGTCGCCATCTTTGTTTAGCCAAGAGGGTTTCATTGAAGATACTCACTACACCAAAAGCAGACTTAGCGGTTGGTTTATTAAACCGCCGCTATTTTTTTTAAATAATTTCGCAGCGGTTTATTAAAAATCACTGCTAAACCTTTTAATTTTTTCACACACCCATCACTTTTCCCCCGACCCCCAACCCCCCCCCGAAGCCCTACCAGTCCTGCCCCTCGCCGCCCCTCACCGCCGGTTCCAACCCTCGCCCCCCACCCCCGACCCTCACCGCCCCTCGGTGTCGGTCCCGACCTAGCCGCTCGTCGCCCCTCTCCGCTAGTCCCGACCTAGCACCTCGCTGCCCCTCACCGCCAATCCCAACCTAACCCCTCGTCGCCAGTCCCGATCCGAGCCACCGATACCCCTTCCCACCGAGGTACTATTTGTCTTTGTTATACATTAATTTATACATTACAGGTTAGTTCTCAAAGGAGTTGGGGTGGATCTTGATATGTTCGGTCTATTGATTCTTGTTTCTAATATATTTTCATCGATGAAATGGGGTGAAATTCATTACATTATGATTGTTGTCCTAATATATAGATTATTAGTATTCTTATGTTATTCAGTTTCCATAAATCATTAGCTAAGAAGAAGAGGTGGTTGGATGAGTAATCTCAAATCTTATGGGATATGTGGTTCAGTATATTTAAATGTATATTGGAGGAGAGAAATTTGTTTTACTTAACAATTATACTCAATAAGAATATATCTAATTAGTCATTCAACATTGATCCTCCTCAATTACGCTAGTTCAGTTTTGTATTGATTGAATATATCTTATGTGAAAGAGTTTCAATTTCCTTAAGTAGTGAGTGAGAAGCCAACGAGCCCGTACCCGAGTGGTAAGGGCTCCTGCTTGGCATCCAAGAGACCCAGGTTCAAAACCGGGTGGAGGCGAATTTCTGGGGTACTATAGCAGTACTGTAGCAGGAACTGTTCGGTACTGTAGCAGTCAGACTATTCACCTGATTTGGGCTTTCGGGCCACCGGTTTGGGCCTACGAGTCTCAGGGCCTTCGGGCCACAGGGCCTTCGGGCCATTGAAGACCATGAAGTAGCCCAGTTGACACAGAGCACACCCCATATGAGGATCAGAGCACCAGTAGCAGTCACCAGAAGCAGAGCTAACCAGATTGAGAGAATGAGAGGGTATGACAACCGCCATCGGGACCAGTCACCGTGCAGCTTTGTACGGGGCAATGCTAGCCGATCAGCAATGCAGGTGGGGAGCTAAAGGCAATCAATGGAGCAGAAGCTGGGGAAGGGCAGCTCTAGTGGGTTGGGCCTACGGGTCATGTATTGGGCATGGTATGCCTCTGGGCCTTCGGATCATGTATTATGGGTCATGTCGGGCCTTGTGCCTTGGGCCTACGGGTCACGTACGAGTTCCGCTTCAACCCTTAAAAGAGGGATTATTTATAATAAAAATAAAAAAAGAAGGCATTCGGGCCATTCGGGCGGTAAATAGTGAGTGAGAAATGGATATAATCAATCATTTTTATTTCACTTTGTCTTGGGAACATTATGTTGGTGGTACCTGGTACCTCATTATAATTACTAGATTACTAGAATTACTTTGATTTCATGAACTCATGTCGTCATATTTAGAGCAGTTCATTTCTCAGCTGAACACCTCATTAGCATGTCCCATGAAGTCATGATCATTCTCAACATAATTTTCAATGTTGACATCAATGATGTTAATTGAATCATAATACACATCATTGATAATTTCCCAATCCCCATTAGAGTAGCAACATTGCCCATGTAATACCTGACCATTCACTATCTCTTTGCTCACTACCACCGGCCACTGATAAGGTCAATGGTGTCTTCATCCATACATGAAAAGAAAATTCAGGAAATTAAAATAAATAAGATAAATAAAATCATAGATATACATAAAAGAGAGGAAATTTGAATAACACCTCCTTTATCATCATCAATCCACCAATTCACTCAATGAAAAAAAATGTTACAAAATGTATCCATTAAATAAAAAACAGTTTCATGATAGTAGCTTAACAGTTTTGAGAATCATGTTGGTCCTCTAATCAATTATTGAAATTGGATTGTGATACTTTTTTCAACGATTTCTTAAAATAATATTTTTATTAAAAATGGATTTCAACATGTATTTTTTCTCTTGGGTTTCTTAATGGTTTTAAAATGAAAAATGTAACTCTTTTACACATCATTTTCTTCACAACTAGACTTTATGGATTTCAATTATCCTTTTTAAAATGTTTCATTATTTACCATATGTATTTATATAGGAAAACCTTATTTAACATATTCATATTTTTTTTCAACGAGTATTTATTAATATCTTTTCCTATTTAGTAATAGTTATGTGTTTTCAGTTTTTTTAATAATGTGTAGGCACATTGTGATATATATGGTTTAAAGATGGATCACATTACCGAGGAACACACCTCATCATGCTAAGGGTTTAGAGGAGTTTTTAGATTTTTCAATTTTTAATCGATCCGTTAATGGGAGAATAGGATTTCCATGTTCTAAATGTAAATTTAGAAAATGGTTGAAGAGAGACGAAGTTTATGAACACTTGATATTAAAGTACTTCCCTGCTCAATATTTGTGTTGGATTTGGCATGGAGAATCGAACATTACAGAAAGGTTGATCACTGATGTCAATCCACAGAATGAGCTCCCAACTTCGTCGACAATGGACAATGAAATGAAAAACCTTATAAATGATGCATTCATTATTGTAAGACACCAACACCAACATCAAAACATATCAGAACAACTAGTTGAGGGTGCTATAAATAGCAACATGACAAGTGATGTTTTTGATACTGTAGGACAACTAGATCAAGATTGTAATATATCATTGGATCCTCTTCTCGATTCTATGGAGACTAATATAAGAGAAAACTTCAATGAGCAGACATATGTGTTTCATGGTTTAGTTGACGATGGAAATCAAGAGCTGTATATTGGATATTTGAAATATTCAAAACTTTTTTTTTTCTGTTGAAGTTGTACCATATCAAATGCCTATGTGGAATTACAAATAAGGCGATGTCCATGATATTGGAATTGTTGCATGATGCATTTCCTGATGTAAAGATACCTGAGTCTTTTTATGATATGAAAAAAGTTGTTAACAAGCTTGGTCTGAATTATACAAAAATACATGTGTGTCCTAATGATTGTATGCTTTATTGGGGAGAGGATTCAAGAAGATAGGATTGGAAAAAATGTTCTTCTTATAGATAGCATTCAATGGGTGATGTTGGAAGTTTGAATCAACATACTACCATGAAGGAGAAGAAAAATAACACACATGCAAAGGTTTTGTGTTACTTTCCTTTAAAGTCTTGATTGCGAAGATTATTCATGTCATCGAAAACCATTGAACACATGAAGTGACATTATGTAGATAATAACAATGATGGGTTAGTGCGACATCCAAGAGATTCACAATCATGGAAGACATTTGATTCATTACATCCAGATTTCTTATCCGATCCTTGGAATGTTCGATTGAGATTGGCTGTCGATGGATTCAACGCATTTGGGACATTGAGTACCAGTTATAGCATTTGGTCAGTTGTTTTGATCCCTTAAAATCTACCTCCGTGAATGTGTATGAAAAAAATGTCTTTTATTATTTCCATGATTATTCCTAGAAAACAAATGTATGGAAATGATATTGATGTATACTTGAAGCCTTTAATTGAAGAATTATAAGAGTTATAGAGAAACGGTGTTGAGACATGTGATTCATCTTCTAGAACAATGTTCAAAATGAAAGTTGCTTTAGTGTGAACTATTAGTGACTTCCATGGACTTGGGAATTTAGCTAGTTGGAACACTTACACGGATTTGTCTTGTCCTGTTTGTAACTTTGATTTTGAGAACAAACGACTACCTCACAGTAGAAAATGGTGCTTCTTGTGTAATCAAAGATTTCTCGACGTATCTCATAGACTTTGGCCATACAAGTCAAAATTCAATGGTTTCATTAATCGTAGACCACCTCCAAAGTTGTTAACATGTTCTAAAATATTGGAACAACTTGGAAATGTTGAAATAGAATTTGGGAAGGTGCATTATTTGAATGATAGTGGAGAATGAGTTTGAAGTGCATCGTCAAGCACTACCACAAAACAGGGCAAGGGAAGTGCTACCATTTATCAGCGCTAAACAGAAAGCACTGATAAAGAGGTATGCCTTTATCAGCACTAGCTAAAAGAACTGATAAATGTTACCTTTATCAGTGCTAAAAAAGCGCTGATAAATGAATGTTTTATCAGCGCTTTTATTTTAGCACTGATAAAACATACCTTTATCAGTGCTTTTAACGAGTGCTGATAAAGGTTCCATCAGTTTTTTATTTAATAACCCTAACAGGCCCTCCATGCTCACATGCGGTCGAGCTTTCGTAGAAGCTGAACTAGGCCCCTCGTCCGCCGCGACCTCTCCTCCTCGCCGTCCTCCTCCTCCACGTCCTCCTCCTCCTCGTCCTCCTCCTCCTCCTCTGCCGCCGCTGCCTCCGCCCCCGCTGCCGCGACCGCCGCTGCCTCCTCTACCGCCACTGCCTCCGCCGCTACCTCCGTCACCACCGTTGCCTCCACCGCCGCCGCCGCCTCCACCGTCGATAGAAGGTATCCTTTCATCCTTTTTCATAGGTGATTCCAAATTTGGTTAATTTAGTGAATTTTTTTGGTGAGTCTTCTTATTTAGAGAAATTTCCTTAATTTTTTCTTATTTGTTCATGAAATATAGTTATTATGTCTTAGATTATGATGCATTATGTCATCTAGAAAGGTAATTCTAGTGTTAGTGTAGCAACAATCTTCTTGGAGATCAGTGGAGTTCTATGATGTCTCATAGTTTTTCTCTTGGTGAATTCTCCTCGTATCACTATCCAAGAGTGATAGTTTCTTCTTAATTCAAATAATCTTGGATTATACAATTATTGATATTCATTTTCAGGTAAATTTTTTTTCTACCTCTTGGATTTTTTTCCATGTTCCTTTATCTAAAACCATTTATTTATATAGAATTGGTTCTGGAAGTTATTATAGAGATAGATTATTCTAGTTGGTGTGTGAAAATGTTTTAAGATACAAAACACCTGATGAACATTGATGTTAATGTTGAGATTGTGGTCGAAAGTTCCTTAATAAATAAGTCCTTGTATATGATGTTTCCATGATTAATGGTTTACGCTTGATTCCCTTTCATGATGTTATTACTTGCAAGAGTGTGAGTAGACCTTGAAACTCGTTCTTTATATATGATCTAATGGTTAGTTTATATCCCCTTGTGAAATATTCTTGATATTCCATATTATTCATTTATATAGTGTATATTTTTTATGCTATTGAATTACCTGTAGAACATGCATGGGTCAAGAATCCATCAGATATAGGATGAGGTGGGATAATTCCATGAAAGGGTGATGTGTTATCTAATTATGTCAAACAATTTGGTTGGGACATTCCATCATCTAAGGATAACAGCCACCATTAGGGTGGGATTGTGGTGTTCTTAATAATGACCATCATTAGGATAGGGCATTTCGTGAAAGGTGTGATAACAGAGGATTGATCAGGGCTTACTCATTTGGGATATACTATCTAGAATAAACATGGGGATTATACCTAGTAAGGAGGACCTATTGGTCAGGGCATACCCATTGTATGTTCATCTTTTATATTTTAAAAGTATGTTGAACTCATTCTATCGAAGGTGAGTTTTATAATTTCTTGTAATCTTAAGGTGTATTTAACCATGGTGTGGGTTGATTTCGGTTTTATTGGGTTCTTGTAGTTTGCGGGATGTGGTAAATGGTGTACTTGGTTTTAGATTATTTTATTCTCATGGGTTTCCCCTATTTTATGTTTTCTTTTCAGTTGGAAATCTCCTCTGCTGTGTGCCTCTCCTCTGCCACGAACGCACCTCTGTCGTGTGGTTAACGAAACCTTCACGGTGAGTTTTCTCCTGTTACTCATTGGTTTCTTCTTGTTCACATGTTATTACTGTTTGATATTGATGGTTATAATGTGAAATGTACAGGCTAAAGGCCCCACTGAAAATCATGGCCGTTGGTGGTCCTTGTTTGCGCACTAAATGAATTGAATGTTGGTTGGTTCTTGTTGAACATTGGAATATAAAAATTGGTAATTTACGTATACTTGACTTATGAATGAACAAACCAGGATGATAAAACTTCTATGATAACCCCTGAATTAACAAACAAAATTGAATAAGGTATGATTTGTAAAATCTAAAATTGTGATTGTTTGGTTTATATGGTGTTGCGATTGTGATCACGATTGTGTTTTTGTATGGTGTTACAGTTGTTGTCATGATTGTTATGCCATTTGTTTTCCATGTTGTAGTTATTCCACCATTGAATATCAATCCAAACTTTACCCATTTCAATGACACCACCACTTTGTTACTAGTGCAACTCCACTGAATCCTAGAAAACCACTTCTAAAGGACTCTATGAGACACTTTAAAATACATGGTATGTAGTATTATTAAATGGAACATGCTTCACCATAAATGGATTTCATATATATTTTAATTCCACACAACATTTATCTCCAAAATTTACACCACATGACTAATCTTCTGACTCAAACTTGGAATAAGTTTCATTTTAAAGGTTACATGTCATGTGAACCTAGGTCACACACAATGTATCTCCAAGACATATACTTCAGCATGAAACCATGTACATGCCATGAAATAATGGTAGAACCATATAACATGTGTTTTACTTCACTCACACCATGTATAGATACCATAGAAACTTGATGTGTATAGACATACACCCCTAGTGGTCATGTAAGGACTACACACCGTGTATTCCAAAAAATGTGATGCATAGCTGGTGAGGTGACTCAATATGTATCTAAAGTACACACCTTTAGCTCAAGTTGTTCTATGTGTCATGTATTTTCAAAGGCATCATTCATTCCTTGTAAGATTAACTTGGAATTAATTTGATATATGTCATATTAAATTAGGTATCTTATCCATACACGATGTTCACCCTACTAGACACACCATGTATATGGATTTCACATGAGTTTAGAGGAACTTGTACCATGATTTGTTTTTATAAAACCCATTCGATGCTACTTGATTAATTAAAACATAATATTAGGCAAGTTTGAGATCAAACCCATAAAGACGATGAATATGAATAAAGAATGGATGAATGCCAATCGGTTGACAAAAGAGTATGAAGATGGCGTGAACGAGTTTATCAAGTTTGCAGAAGATCATGCACGTGACCCTTCTCAAATCCTTTGTCCATGTTTACACTGTTATTATTCAAGACAAATTAGTCCAGAGGAGTTGGAAGAACACCTGATCTGTCACGGAATAGATCGAAGTTATACATGTTGGAATAAACAAAGGGAAAAAATGAATGTAGGTAGTGGCTCAGATAACACGACATTTTATAGATCATCTGATATGATTACAAGCGTGATCAGTGAAGACGATCGTATGGAGGGTGTGATTACAGATGTAAATGATGATGAAGATCGTATTGAGGAAATGAAAAGGACAGTTGAAGATGAACTTCGTGATTTCCCAAATTTTTTTGAGAAGTTAAAGAGTTGTGCAAAAACGCCATTGTATGATGGTTACACTAAATATACAGTATTGTCAGTTGTATTGAAGCTGTATAATTTGAAAGCAGGCAACGGGTGGAGTGACGCCAGTTTTACAGAACTACTTTCTCTCCTGAATGACATGCTCCCAGAAGATAATGAACTCCCAAGCCGAACATATAATACCAAACAAATGCTACGATCAATGAGTATGATCTCTGAAAGAATACATGCATGCCCGAATGACTGTATATTGTTTTTCAAGGACCACAAATCACTTAAAGAATGCCCAAAGTGTGGTGCTTCTCGATACAAGAAATATGATTCTAGTCCTATGAAAGTTGTATGGTACTTTCCAATCATTCCAAGGTTTAGGAACCTATATGGAAGCGAGGAGACTGCAGGACAATTGACATGGCATGCAAATACAAGAATTAAAGATGGGAAACTACGTCACCCGGCAGACTCTCCTCAGTGGAAGAGAATTGATCACGAGTATCCTGAATTTGGGAAAGAGCCGAGAAACCTTCATTTGGCGTTATCTACAGATGGGGTGAATCCTTTTGGTTTTCAAAGAAGCATTCACAGTACATGGACGATTATGTTAGTAAACTATAAATTATCACCGTGGTTATGCATGAAACGAAAATACATCATGTTATCTATGATTATATCAGGACCAAAACAACCGGGTAATGATATTTATGTTTATTTGTCCCCATTGATAGAGGATTTGAAAATATTGTGGGATTCAGGTGTTATGTTGTATGATGCTTACAAAAATGAATATTTCACTTTGAAAGCCATGTTGTACGGGACGATAAATGACTTTCCTGCTTATGGAAATTTTTTAGGATATAGCATTAATGGAACTCAAGGGTGTCCCATTTGCGAACAAGGTACACAGTCAATTAGGTTGAAACATTCATAAAAAACCGTGTTTCTAGGACATCACCGATTTATACCCTGACGACATGAGTACCGATCTTGGACGAAATCATTCGACGGAAGTTCAGAAGAATGTAAAACACCGTCTCCACTATTAGGTGATCAATTTTTTGAGAAAGTAAAATATTTGGACACTAATTTTGGTAAACCGTTTTCGAAAAACCTTACGAAAACTGGTTGGAAAAAGAGATCAGTTTTTTTTGAATTACCATACTGGAATTGTCTGTATGTCAGACATTTTCTTGATATTATGCATGTTGAAAAAAATGTATGTGATAGTGTCATCGACACGTTTCTAAATGCACCCGGAAAAATAAAGGATGGAATTAAGTCCAGATTGGATATGGTTGAAATGGGAATATGAGAAGAGTTAGCACCAGTGAAGGGTGAAAAATGAAGATTTCTTCCTCCTGATGCTTACACTCTTTCCAGGCAGGAGAGATATCAGTTTTTCAACTTCTTGAATGACGTAAAGGTTCCAGAGGGGTATTCATCAAATATCAAGAACATCGTGTCAATGAGCGATTTAAAATTAAAGGGTCTGAAATCACATGACTTCCATGGTTTGATGCAAGATCTAATTCCTATAGCTTTACGTTGCATTTTGCCCAAGAATGTCCGCCATACATTAATGAAGCTATGTTTCTTCTTCAAATCTATATGTAGCAAAGCTATAGACCCGACAAAATTTCCAACTATGGAAAGGGAAATTTCCGTCATATTATGTGAATTGGAAATATTCTTCCCGCCGACATTTTTCTATATGATGGTTCATTTGATAGTTCATTTGGTGAGAGATATTTGACTATGTGGTCCTGTACATTATAGATGGATGTACCTCATTGAATGATATATCAAAATTTTGAAAGGGTATGTCAAAAACCGAAGTCGGCCAGAGGGTTGTATTGCGGAGCGATATATTGTTGAGGAAGCCATTGAATTTTGTATCGAATACCTGTCTGGTGTGGAAATTGTTGGACTAAAGAAATCTTGTCACACTGAGATGATTGAAGGTGAAGGAATTTCTAAAAGAGAGGTTGTCACAATCAATATTACAGATCGGGAGCAGACCCACCTTTACGTTTTTCATAACAGTTTCGACGTTGCCCCATATGTTCAAACCCAAAAATAGATTTTTAGGCGTTTGAATCATTCTAGGGATGAAAAATGGATATCAGATACACATAATAGACAATTTATAGGATGGTTTCGGGACCATATTTTTAATTATTTAGATGAAAATCCAGACTCAATTTCAGAACGACTTCGATGGCTATCCGGAAGAGCAAGTGTGTACGTATTATCTTACAATGATTATGCAGTTAATGGTTATATATTCTATACAAATGAACATGACGAAGACAGTACCATGAAGAATAGTGGGGTTACACTTGTGGCTGAGGTGATGCATGTTTCCGGTGCTAAGGACAAAAATCCACTTTATGCGAATATGTCATACTTTGGCATCATCAAACGAATATGGGATTTAGATTATACAAAATTCAAAGTGCCGATTTTTCAATGCAAGTGGGTTGATAACAGGAGTGCTGTTAAAATAGATGAATTAGGATTCGTGAAAGTTGATTTTAGTAAGGAAGGGGAGAAAGACGAACCGTTTATAATGGCATCATAGGCCGTACAAGTATTTTATGTTCCATACCCCGCAAACCGAAATTGGTTAATTGTTTTGTTATCGACCAAAACAACTGAAGGGTCAGATGAAAGTTTAATGGAGGTTGACCATTTTATAGGGACTTCACAATCATTTCATAGCAGTTCCAATGTAGATGATGTTTTGTATGTCAGAGGATACCACAATGAAGGGATTTACATAGTCGATAGAGGAGTCAAATCACTTCAGCCTTTAAAGAAAAAAGAGAGTACAATAATCAGGTTATTTGTTTATTGTAATATACATTGTGTTACATTATGTTATTATCTGTTTGAAGCTGTTTTTATGTAATCTAAATTAAATATTAAACCACTTCTACAGATAACGACTTCTGCACTTGCTGATGCACCCAATCCCGAGGCACAAAAGGTCTCTCAACCAGTAGCTGGTGGTCCCAGTGTAGAGCAACAACAGGTTTCTCAACCAGCTGCTGGTGGTCCCACTGTAGAGCAATAACAGGTTTCTCAACCAGATTATGGTGGTCCCAGTACAGAGCAACAATAGGTTTCTCAACTTGTTGTTGCTGGTCCCAGTGCTGAGGTACAACAGGTTTCTCAACCTGTTGCTTCTGGTCCTAGTGCCGATGCTAGAGCTCTGAGGGAACATATTGATGATACTTCTGAGGAAATGGTATAAAATGAAACCCTAAAAGTGCAAAAAAAAAAAAACAAGAGCATTGTATTTTGACAGTGTTAGCCAAAATACTTAAGGCAAAAGCAAAAGGCATCAAATTTGAGGTGGGATGGAATAAGTGGGGCCAACATGTTAACCCCAAAAAATCCATATTTAGTAGCTACATTGGAGTCGTCACTCGACAACGCATGCCGATTGATGTATAGTCGTGGCACCATGTTGTCACTGGGATGAAGACACTAATGTGGGAAGATATTATGGTAACATTATGATATCATTTTTTAATTTATTAAAATAAAATAAAATACCAAAACATTGACTTAATCTTCATCATCCATTATAGAGTACATTTATAGTAGATGCCTCACACAAGGAATATGTATTAAGAGTTGCAGGAAGGATTCATAGAGGTTTTTGCACAATTTTAACAAAATATCATCTTAAAGATGCAGAAGGGAAAATCAAGCCGCACCCACCTCCTCTTTACGAACACTTGATATCCCAAGGAGCGTGGGATGTGTTTAGAAACCGTCATGGGGAGCAGACTTTTCAGGTACATTGTGTGGGGTAATACGTTGTTTGACGTTTGCTTGTATTCATCACTTTGATTGACAGTTTTTTATTTATGAAACAAAAACTGAGTGCTGAAAATAAAAAACGCGCAACAGAACCATCGTACCCTTACCGTAAAGCAAGGATAGGGTACGCTTCACTTGAGAAAAAATTAGCACATCTTTTAAATCTACCGTATTAATTATATGTGACATAAAACAACACCATAACCATGTTTCTCAGTTTATATGTGGATTGATGAATCGAAATCGAAAGCCATATCCATCCCACGCCATGTGCTATGGAAGGAGGCTCGTGTAAATAAAGAGGGGATACTGATAGATGAAAACACACAAAAAGTGTGGGAAACATGTGTAAGTATGACATAATATAAATTTGATTTGCTTTAAATCTCTATTATATTACAATAACTACTTATTTTTCTATATTTTCTATCTGACATAGTCACAAGAATCAACAATAGCCACACCAGATGCAGACATAATTTCACCATCTTTAAAGCATCCATAACAGTATGGCCGCATCAGAGGTGCGGGTTTTGGGGTGACACCACGAACATATTATCAAAAACAAAAACAATCGGAGGATCAAAATGAAAAAAATGGAAAATCTGCAAGAAAAATTATCTATTTTTCAAGAAGAATTACTATACCAGAGAGAGATGATAGCAAAATTGATGGGGGAGAGGCAAAGAGAAGAAACAAATAAACAAAAACCCATGCGTGACGATCCCACCCCACCCCCCACCAGCTTTGAGGTGAGCCATTCCCCTAAAAAACCTGACTTAGCTGAGGTAATCAATGTTTTAATAATTGTTTCTGTGAAATGTGATTCACATAGACACTGATACCTTTCCTGTACTAATATTCTACAGGGTGAAAATGACTGTGATTTATATCTATCAACTCCCACCTATCGCCTTGTAGTGAGGGCTACGGTGTTCAATACGCATAACGAAATGCTACACAACAGACGCTTCCAAAAGATCATCTCAGAGTGTCAATTAACATAGCTAATGAGCCGAGTGTCGAGCTACCTGTTCCAAATGATGATGATGACATTCATACGGTTGAACAATCTGTTGGAACATTCATCGCATGGCTGACAATTCTTGTAAAAAAACATGTCGACAAAAAGGTATCCATTTCCAATCTATCTTTCAAGCCGGACCTTTAACATTTAATGAAAAATGGTCTGAACCAATGAATGTTATTACAGAATGACAAAGAGTGTGGGGTGAAATGAAATATCATCTCAAAAGTATCTCAAGGATCAACCAACCGATTGAAATGGTCTACTGAGAGCACCTTTACCCTTCCTGTTCTATATCCATAGTTAATATCATTGTAGGCTCATGTGGATACAAAGTTGAAAGATGAAAATACTCACACAGTTGATTTTGAAAAAAATATGTATGGAGAGGAAACATCAGATTTCATTAGTGCTGAAAATGTAAATGAACTCCTCAAGTATGAATGGCTAGGCGTCTCAGTTGTAAATGTATACATGATGTATGTTTTCGTGATTTTATTTTACAAAAGCTGATATACTCTGATAATTATGACTAAATACATTTTATATTTGTCGTAGGTGTATATATGAAAAACAATTGAAGGGATTTCTCCATGAACAAAAATTTGGACTCGTTAGTCCTCACACAACCTCTTCAGAAGACAAAATAGATTCTGATAAAGAGGCTCCAATAATGTCATCCCTGCTCAAATCGTTTGAAAACAAAATTACGGATGACAAACTCTTTTTAATACCAACGATGCAGGGGTAAAACTCTATAATTTAATCATATCAACTATGTTTTCAATTATTTCTTTAATTATTCTTTTTTGTATTTTTAGGAACCATTAGATGCTGATTGCAGTCAATTTGGATACTCCAAAGATTTATTTTCTGGATTCAATGCATGGATATCCAACAAACCGACCACGCATGATGGAATTTGTTAATTTATAATACACTAGATGCAACATTTTAAAACTAAACATCTAGTTATATAATTTATGTTATCTTTTAATGAGGATTCTGTTATGATAGGGCGATGCATCAATATCGTCTAATGAATGGAATGAATCCAGGGCCTAAGGATAAGAACACCTACAAGATCTACAACTAGAAAAGTATCCTGGTATATATAATAATATTGCACTATCTAAACACATATCAAAACAAATTACTTATTGTTGTCGATGTTTCTACAGTGTCCAAAACAAACAAACAGAAAGTACTGTGGTTATTATGTTTGTAAATTTATGAAAGAGATCATATTTCATCAACAAACTAGAATCCCTGACGAGGTATTTTCGAAAATAAATATGAGTTCATTTAAAATATTTATTAATCCTTTGTGTATTTATATTTTTTCAGTACTACCATGACTGTCGCAAAAACTCATATTCAGAAGATGATATAGATGTGTTTAGAAATGAATGGGCAACATAACTGATGAAAGATTGTACACAAATAGAATGAAGGTGAATTCCTACTACTTATGTTATCTATATATGATTATTTATTATCCTCCAACCTTCTTTGGTGAATAACCTTGGATGATGAAGAAATGACATATTAGAGTAGATCGAGATATAATGAACACAATGACTTCCTTCAATCATTAGATAGCTGGAATCCTGATTATTTGAGTGAATTGGTTGCTTTGGGATGCTCTTATAGTGAGTTTTAGATGGTTTTGTTGTGTTTTTCTCAGGTATCAACAATGTCGATTGTAATATTGAAATTTTATTTCCAAAATGAAAATTGTGTTTCATTTGAAAATGAAATGAGTAATTATGAAAATGGAAGTTCATTTGGGAACTATTTTTAGATCATTGAAAGCATTCATAAAGCAAAAATTGGAACCATATTTGTAAAATCAATTGGAGGTTTTGGTTTTTTTTGAAATGTGAAATGCATATTTCATGGATAAAAAAATTGGAAATTATTTGATTGAACTTTTTTATTCTTATGGACACTAATATATATGGATAGTGAATGTGGTGTTTGTATGTGTGGTTGGGTGCCTAATTTGTCATGGTAATATACACACATGTGAGGCTTTATAGAATACTAATGAGGAGTACTTGGTTTCTGAGTCTAATTTTGTTTTGTAAAATTGTTTTTTGATTAATGGATGTGTTGGAATGATTTTTTTCAAAAAAGGGCTTCAAATGAATGTTAAATGTGAAGTGGGTTCTGTGATTCAGATGGTTTTTAATGTGGAAAGTGCATTGAGTTCGAAATGAATTTGGTGATTTTATAAGGGGAGTTTTGGTTTTATTATGACGTGGTTAGTCTTTGAATTAGAATTCTTGGGTTGAGATGATGTTTTAGTTCTTATTTGTTTTATGATTGTAAGTGGTGTCTTGTTTTGTGATGTTCTTCAAGTTGGTTTAGTGTTTCTCATTTAGAGTATTACACACATAAATGTCCAGTGGCCTCTGAAGAATCTTTTTTGTTTGGTTGTTTTAATCGGACATCAAAAGAATTGTTAGGGTAGAGACTTCTTTGTATGTGGTTTTTATTCCCTGTGGTGGTTTAGGATTGATAGTGGTTGTTGATTAACTTGAAGAAGTTAGGTGTTTCTTAGGGTATTTGTGAATTCTTGATTTAATGAAGGCGTTAGCGGTTCTGGTTCTATAAAATGGCCCGATTTGAATTGGTAATGGTTTACTTACCATTTATTTTTTCAAGATTCAATCATAACAGTTGGACCATGACAAAGAGAGTATTAGTTTCTTGAGGTGCTCATGAAAGGATTCCCATCCAGCGAGGAGTGTGAACTAGAGGAACCGATTCTTGGGGTGTCTCCCATGTCACTCCATATTTCTCAATCTATGAACCACATGCTCATTACTTATAATTACATTTCTTTTGGAACTCTAATACAATTTTCAATAAATAAATAGAATGTTTTTTGTGGGTGTGGATGTTGAAAAGTTCTGTTAGCTGTGTTTTCGGAGGATGAAACCTCGGTTTAAGGTTGTCAATTTCTAACTGTAGTGCAACTGATGCTTCATGATATCAAAACTCTACCCATATGTCCCAGAGTGATGTTTTTCACATAGTCGGTTAGTAGCTAGGTGCGAGGGGGGGGGGGGGGGGGTGAATCTAACCTATTGTCTCTAACATCAGAGAGTATGCCGGTTGAATTTTACATTCAATGTATGATTATTTTGGGCCCTTTTTCATTGAAGGTCTCAGTGGAAACTATCATGAATATTTCATGGGTGTGTCTCATGGGATTTAAATTTTTTATTGACACCCCTTCTACTATTATGGGAATTGGTCTATACTAGTGGGTTCATGATGGATGGTTTGACCCACATGTGTTATCTTGTTCTTAATATAGTGGGATTCGTATCATTGTTCTCGCAGGTGTCAGAAATTTATGTGGTTTTTTGAGTGGTTTAAATTCAGATGTGTCAATGCTGGCATGAATTTTAATATGGCAGGGAGCCCATCATGAAATGAACCCAAGGGAAACACATTATTCAATGATCTGTTAATGGGAAAAAAAAAATTTCATGTTCCACCTGACCATGAACCTCATAATTATTTAGCCGAGAAGTGAGTCACTTGATGAATGTTTGTGGAAGACTGACCGAGCCTTTTAATTTCTATGTTAGGGGTCGAGGTATTTCATGTTGTGGTTTTGTTTGAGGATGATTGATCCCCACTATCAGTCCTCTCATTTAAGTGGGTATAATATTGGGATCTAGTTGAATATTCCTATAGTTTTCGAGTGAGTTATCAGATTTCAGTACTTAAATGTTCAAGGTATTATTTGAAAAATAGGTGCATTGTGACATGTCCTTTGACCAACTAAGTCATTTGGGACCTTCTCAGAGAACATCACGTTATGGTGGGGATAATTATCACATCCCAAATTGACACAACACTTTTATTTTAAGTATTTTATTCAATCGTGGTCTAATTTTTTAGAAGGTTGAGTCACAAATTAAATTTTTGAGTTTTTATTAGGAAATGGCCTTTTTGGGCTTGACATCATCTGGCACGCAGGATGAGCACGGTTCTAGAACCATGCAGATTCGCTCAGGTAACCATGCGGTCGGCCTATTTTTTAAAATAAAAAAATTAAATGATAATTAAAATAAAATATGAAACAAAAATGATGAAATAAAAATTAAAAGAATGTTTAATAATAATTATAATCATATTATTTTTATGTTTTTATTACTAATGTGAATATTTTTATGATTATAATTATAATTATGTTATTATGATTTTTAAAATTATTATTAAAATTAAAATTAAAATTATTATAATTTTAGGTAATGTTTTTTTAGACCCCAAGGGGTCTTCTCTTTTTCCCACCGTACGAGCCCCTCCCACCTTCCTCTCTATGTGCGCCACACCTCCTCCAAGAGTTTCCCTTAGCAACACAACACACCTCCTCTCGAGCTACCCTCTCTAAGACCTCCTCTTCTGTATCCCCTCAAACCGGCATGGCATGACACCCCTATCTAAGCCCCTTCCACATGCGATACCACCTTCGTGACTCCATCCATCAGAATCAATTTCACATAGTTCTTGAATATTCTTGTCCAATACTTTGAGGTAAGTGTTTCTCATCCCACTCCACTCCATTTCTTGTTATTTTGTGGTCTCCCACCACCAGATTTATACTCGGACAAAAAAATAGCTTAGTTTTTGATGGGTTTTTTAGTTATTTTCTATTTTAGGGTTATAAAAATGGCCTCCTTGGTTTTGATGATGTGTGTTACGACACCCGCTGCCAAAGGTAAAAGATGATTCTCTCTGTTTCAATTCGTCAGTTTCCATTTGAAAAGATTTTTCTCATGTGTCCTTGTTCAATTTTTTTATTTATATCCTTTGGGGATTACTAGACTCCTTTTTATCATTGTAGTATTATATGGTCATCGTAGTGTGGGTTCAAGTTTTCCACAAAAAGAAGATAAATGTATATACATGGGAACACATGTAAATATATATACCTTTTCTGCGCATGTTCCCCCATGGTGCACAGAATATGTACATTTTTCAAAGGGTATATATATGTATGTGAAAAGGTATATATGTGTAAGGTGAAACGGTCTTGGTATTCAATAATCAAGGGCTTCACGTTTTGATGTACCTCCCCTATGCCTAGTACAATAATTATAATTTCTATAATTGATTGGTGTAATTATAAAAACATGTTTTTTTTAATTTTGTATAAAATGAATATGATATGGATATATATATACATATAAAAATGATTGGGGTTCATAAAAAGTGCTTTACTATATGGTATGAATGTGAAATGAATATATCTAAATATGTGGTGTCTTTTAGATGGTTTTGTTATTAAAGTGTCATGAAATGTTTGATTTTCCAATGAATTCCAATGTGATTTCTGAAAAAATTGGTTTTGGTGTGAACCCAAAGTTAAAGGGTGATTTTTCGTTCCTTAAAGGATAACCTCATTGTAAGTTTGGTTTTATGCTTTTATTAAATTCATAGTTCCTTGGTTGTTTAGTTAAACTTTTAAACAATTTTGAAAACATAAAAGTGTTGGGTGATTATGTGTTCTAAAATGAAAATTGTTCCTTAAACAAAATTAATACATTTTTTCACATAAAGAATGGTTAGTGAAAAAGTAAAAACCCACCTGAGGCATGTCCCACATTTTTTTTGTAAAATTATGTGTCTGTTTAATGTGTAAAATTTTTGTGATATATGTTCCTTGTAAAGAGGTGTATGAATTATTGCGTGACCAAAGGGGGGTGTTCAAGGAGGGATATTAGTTGTGAGAGGGTGACTGTTTTTTTAACTGAAGAAAATTAAAGTTTCATGAATGTTTGTTTGATAAAAACTCACCACCACTTGAAATAGAGCACATGGGAAACCCTTGGTATCTAGGAGGTAGACAAGTACTATTAAGATAAATGATTCAGAAGTGGTTCATCCAATATTTTAGTAGGATTTACTCTAAAACTCTTACTAAACATTTGTGATGTCTGGAGAACACTGGGCCATTGGGGTTTCACATCATAGTGGATCATGTTTGAAAATGATGATGGTTATCATTTCAAAGCCATGTTTTATTGAGGTATAAGGTTCATAGGGTCCCATTTGTGCAAGTTACCTTTAGGGATTAACCATGGTGATCACTTCTAACATGGTGTTTTTGAAATGATTCCCATTTTTATTACTTCAAGCATGTTTCCAACTTTGTAAAATATATGTTTTTAAATTAAATAGTTTCCTTTCATTTTAAAATGATTTTGAATACAAGTAAACTATTTTGGAAATTTTATGGAAATAGAAATGTTTTTTATGGAAATGTAAGCTTCACATAAAAATTTGAAAAAATGGAATAATATTATTTTTATGTGGTTAAATTTTCAAACTAGAATGATTTGGTGTTATTTTTAAATATAAAGGCATCAGAAATTGTTTATCCTTGGCATTCTTTCTAAGGATCTCGGTGCACACACCTACATTATTTTATATTTTCAAGTACGTTTAGTTTTTGATCACTCTTTGTGAGAGTGTGGTTTTTGTTCTATGGTGACCCACCAAATGACTTTAGTTATGTTTCATTGCTTAGTTTTACTTTTCCTACTGCTAGTTTGTCCATTCATTTTTAATTAATTAATTTATCTATTTTTTAGTGGATAAATCATTCCCAACTACTTTATATCAGTGTTTTACACTTGATGTCAGTCCATGGGGATTAATAACGCCCTTTGATCCTTCTCATGGGCCAGCTCAGGTGACCGGTTCAGGGTTGACCCAGGCTCATTTGTGACATATGTAATATCATAGAAGGGTAGAAATCATCTATTAACATTCTCTACATTGATGAACTCTTTAAATTGTCATTAAGAATAATGCGTATTTTCAAATATTGATCTCTATCTTGGATATCATCAGGTATATGTTTAAGTGTTTGATATACCTAAAATAAATTTTCAAAGTGTGTTTGATCAATTAAAATTATATTTTATCCTATTTAGATTATAAAATAGTACCATAGTATTGATGAGTCTTGTGAATCACATTCTCCTTAGACAACTCTATAATTTTATTTTGGTTTTTATGTTTGTCATTAAGTTTACTATTTATTTTTGTTTAGAAAATTAAAAAATTAATACACACACATACCCATGAGACCCCAGTGGATAATTCCTCATCTATAAGGACACGAAATTAAAACATTACATAATCTTGAATTAAATGAATAATTCACATTGAGGATCTTTTTAGGTTTATAGTTTTATAGAACTAGGACATAACTATTACATCTCAATGATTACAAAGTAGAAACATCTACTCATTTTCCATTTTTTTCAAAAAATAAAAACTCTTGAACAAAAGATTCATGTCTAGTTCCATGTTTTATACAACATGACATTTCCTTGATCCCATCCTTGACCATATTCATCTTTAATTCCTGTGGAAAACATTTTAAAAACATGGGATGAGCATAAAAAGATCAGTAAGGGATATAAAAATATGGAAAGAAAACATTAGTCCATGTATACATAAGAATCAATGAAATAATAATTTACTCATAAAACATAATCACTTTAACATACCTCATGAAATCATAAGATTTATAAATAACTCATAGAAATCCTAAGACATAAAGGTAACATGAGGCATTCATAAAATTCTTACGTAGGGAGTAACCCTCATGGTTAGGTTTAGAATAACCATTACAATATATTCCCTAAATATCTTTGGAGAAACCTTAGTGTTTAAATACTTCACATTACCCAATGCATTGGAGAGATATCTCAGTCTCACCCACCCTTAGTTTATCATAGAATCACCTGACTTCATAAACAATGCCCAAGAACCATAACATAATCGTATCACATAAAACATGCATAAAGGAAACATAAAATTTCCATATTTCAATCACAAGATATCAATACAACACATTGATATAATGAAAACATTATCAGAACCATTTTCAATACCAAAATAAAATAAAATTAAAACATGGTATTTATTTTTCATTGAAAAAGTTATGGCTTGTAGAGGAAGCTAGAACTCAAATAATGGTCACGGAGGCAGAGAAGTATTTGTCGCTGCATACGTAAGACAAAAACATTCCTTTTTTCATTTAGTAAAATTCTACATGTAAAAAGACTCATTTTGAATGAAATTAAAATTCAAAATGGTTTTATACACCATATAAAATAAAGTCGTGTAGAAATCAAAAGATTCCTCAATGAAAGGAGATTGAGACGAATTCCCGTACAAAGACGGTATCCTTAGATTAAGGATAAATCAATTACATAATTATGTGTGACAAATATAAATACACTAAATATAAGTGGATATTAAGTGTAAAACAATCAGAGACCAACCACACATATTTATAGCATGAAATAATCAATAATTAGAGGTTTAACCCAAAGAATTGAAATTGGGTTAAGAAGTTCCCTTACAGAAATTCGACAGCCTAACGACGTCACTTTAAAATTAAGAAAATGAGTTGATGAGAGATAAAATGATTATCTCATCACAGAGAAATAAAATTTATAGCAATAAGGATATATAATAACATATCCCAATATAAGAAGATTTTAATTAAAATACCTAACAAAAATAAGTCTTTTAAAAAGAGGAGGGTGAAAGGTTCTCTTACCGATTTGGGTAACTTCCGAAACGTACACCCCATGAAAGAAGGACTATACAATGTTGATGTAAATAACCATTACTAAAATTATATTACACAAAGAGTAGAATAATGGGTAGTACATACACCATACAAAGTAGATAGTGACAAATATAGCATGAATCTCATGAGAATAAATAGCGAGATAAAAACCCCTTACCTCGTTGTAATAAATCGAGTCATATGACCAAAAGATAATAAGAACCAAATGAATAACATAATACCATGAATATAAATAGAATCATGATAATATATATCAAATTGAAGTACACAATACACTACATGCAATAAATAATTGGCGAACAATGGAAATCTCACAGAACTAAAAGTGAGATAATAAATCCCCTTACCTCAAGTCCGTCTTGTCTTGTTCGTTTCTTTTTATTCCTGAATAATAAAATTTGGTCAATTTATAATTTTTTAAGTAATTAATTTAAAGTTTATTATTCAATTAATATCATATATTATCATGTTATAATAATTAGTTAATTATGTGAGTTCATATCATACGTTTTGTCGATGTTCAGTACATGAGTCAAAAATAAACTTGTTTGAAGAGAATTGTCCTTGTAGTTATAAGTACATAATATCTGGAATGGTTTTAATGATTTAAATATCATATATATCCAGTATATATTTATTCAATAATATTCCATAATGTTTGGAGAAAAGAAAAGAAATGTACCATTCATGGAGACGGTAGGCCGTACGTGCGCATGAACACTACTTTCATTTTTTTGTCATATTAATGGACTTTAAAACTAAATTAGACATAGATATATTATAATTAAAGTATAATATATATTTTATATAGGTAACATAAGTTCATTAATTACATTATTTATAAATTCCATGTTTGGCATGGATGAGTCACATCACTTGAGGGGGCGGTAGTCCACACTTCCTCATATGAAATTATCACATTTGCACAACATGAAATGCATAAAGCTATATTTTAAATATAAAATACAGAAGAATATAGTGGACATAAATATAATATATATCATATATAAATATATTTCCATCATAATTTCCACCATGAAAGGTGTTAAAAGAATATTGAACAATCATCGTTTCGTGAGGCAATAATTCGCCACCCACAGAAACAGTATGTTCTTTAACCATTAGACAGAGGTGTATGTTAGTGTAGGTAGAATCCTTATCAAAACATCATCATAGTATATTGAGGATACTGGTGTTATTATGGGATCAAATAACAATAATATAGTGGTGAGTGATGAAGGAAAGTAAAAGTAAGATACTCGAGAGAAGACATTACCTCTAAATCGGTTAACTCTTTTTGATTTGAGCCAAAGGCTTCCTTGGAAAGACTTCTTCCCAAAGTGAGGCCTCTAGGAGTGAGAGAGGGATGTGGAGAGATACTATGAGCAGATTTTTGACGATCCAAGGGATTGGTAGGTGTGGGTAAGGTGTTAGAGGTGGGGGCCTTTTATAAGAGGGAGGAGGGTCACTTTTGGATAGTCTTAAAATGTTACTTTATTATAAAATGTTTTTTGGATTTTAAAGGTCCCAAAATAATATATTTCTAGGATAAGGTGACAAGGATTAGAAATACACCCATACAATAGGTTTTTGACAAGTGTAATTCTTAGATTTTATCTTATCTTTTCATTTTATTTAAATCATTCCTTAATGAGGTAATCATTACATTATCATGGTGTCATAAATAAATTTATTTATATAATGTCTAAAAATTATAAAAAAATACCATGATGTAGGAAATATTTTTATCTTTACAAATAATATTTATAGTCTAAGATATCATTTATGTAAACAAAATTAATATTGTTTTACTTAGGTGTTACATAGTTTGGTTATATTTTCCTTTCTTTAAAAATAATATGATAAAAGTTCACTATCACACAAAAGTGATTACATGGGGTCCCTAAGTAGGCACAAGGCATCACATGGTCGGATATGACACAACAAAGAAGATATGGACACATTTTGGGGTCATTTTATATTATTATGATATTATTTTATTACCCTTAACTACCCAATTACTAATTAATCATGATAATTAAAGATAATTGCCGTCGTTACTATTCATAATGTCAAAAAACAAAAGAGTATTAATTAAATAATTTAGACCTTATGATTAAAAATATTGAATATATTTAAAAAAATTACAAAAACATAAATTGCATTAATTAATTTAAAAATAATTCCTGTTGGCATAACCAAAGATGGGTTTTTTAGAAGTAAAATGTATCAAAAGATTGACTTGTTTTTACATCCAATTGAAAAGTGAAATTACTTCCAATGAACAAAATTGTATTAAGTGATCAAAAAATAATTCAATTAAACTTTAAAACCAATTAAAAAGACCATCTAACTATATAATTAAAATAGATAAAAAAGCATATTTGAAGTAAAATGCAGTATTTTTCACTATTCATTAAAAATGAACATTTGTCAGCAAAATACCAAACATTTATCCAAAGTAAATTTGATATTACAAATTCAAAAATGATTTCAATTTTACCAAATTCAAAACATAGAAGTTTCATTAATTAATTTTTTAATTAATTCCCACTTTCAAAACAAATAGCATGTTTTTAAGAAACAATATTTATCAAAAGATTGACACTTGTTTATGTCCAATTTCAAAGTGAAATTAATTCCAATGACCACCATTGAATTAAATGGTAAAAATATATTATAATTAAACTTTAAAACCAATTAAAAATATAATCTAACCATATAAATAAATTAGATTAAAAGGAGGTTTTGAATTGAAATACAACATTTTACACTTCATTAAAAATGAACTTTATCGGAAAAATAACAAAAATTTACACAAAGTGAATTTTGATGTCCCGATTATATAGAATGATTCTATTTTTTCAAATATAACATATAAAATTGACAAAAAATTAGTTTTAAAAAGGGTTCTCTATTACAAGGCGATTAATCGACCTTTTAAAGAATATTAGAATATTTATTCTTAAAATTGGATTCATTTGCATTTTAAGACTCTATCATTTATTGGGTAATTGTTAATATATTTAACAAACATATATAATCATTTTCTAGTTAGTTCTGTTCATTTTTGACATTACAATGACTAGGCGTTAACTACCATTTAAAATAATATTATTATATTATTAGTGTGCAATGTAAGATTTCAAAGAAACTCATTGTTGCGTATTGGGTACGCCATCAAACATAACATTACCTTTAATGTAATATTAACATTTTATTAAAAAATATTAATAAATATGAAAATTTCATATTCTTTATTTACCTGGGATGTTACATCCTTCCCCCCTTTTTGGAATTGCATCCTCGTAATTTTAAAATTGGGCTCGAAAACTTCATTGAAAGCCCCACATCGGAAAAGGAGTCAATAAAACTATCACTTTAAAAGAAAGAAAGAGAAGTACAATGGTCAACTGAGACAAAAGATACTATAATTCCATGAAAAAATGGATATAGAGGAGAAAAAAAACCATCAAGGTCTGATGGAGAGTGATAGAAAACATGTTTAGGAGAAAGTTAACAACAAGAAAACCACAAAATTGTGATGGGTTAAACGGTATTTGATTCCCCAGTTGGAAAAGTTAACAGACAACATTTTTGTTTTAAGTTTCTTTTCATTGAGGAATTTATTTATGATCATAACTAAAACATAAGGAAACATACTTACTTGTCATGCAGACTTTCATATCTTACTAGATTTCTTACACAAACTCATATTTTCTCCAAAAGATGAGTATTTAGGATGACTTGTTCACATTAAGAGCGCTATAATCAACTTCTTGAGAATCACCTAACCCACAAAAGATGAACTATAAATTTCCCACGTCTTTAGACCTTAACCAAAACCAAAATGGTTAGCACCAGATCAGATAATCCCCAAAAAGGATAATCTTTTACAAAAATAAAAACTACTCTTAATCTCCAAATTTCTTCCAACAAAACCCAAGGTTCATCAAAGACCATTCAATAAACAGTTATCTATAAAATTATTCCATGTAATCCAAACTAAGATTGAAACCCAAATCTCTGAAGGATTTAATCACATAGTCTTCTAAGGTAAATCTTAACATTAATCTTCAAATAACATCAGTTACTCTTAAAGTCTCATATTGAAAAGTAATTAATCTAATCACATATCCTCCATGATTGGTTTATAATTTCCATAGATAACCCAAAATCAACTTATACTTTATTCATAAAATCATCTAACTAAAAAGAATTAGTCATACTAACCAGGGACTTCACATAGCCCAGTGGTAGGCGATAAATACCAGCCGCACTTTGGTTGTGGGTTCGATTCCCACAGCTTTTTCCGACACGTCGGGTTGTCATACGGTCTCCGTGTTGTCCCTTTTAAAAAAATTTATAATTTTATAACATTCCTAGAAAGAGATAAATTCATAAAAAATAACCATAACATATTTTAACCACAAAGGTTATCTAATACCTTTCATTTTTCATCCCAAAATGTATTAACTGGTAATTGCCTCAAATTCAAGGATCATATAAACCCAAATGGTTCTTTATAACTATATCCACAAAATAAAAGATAATTATTCCTTGAATTAAATTTTCATATATCAAACATCAGGGTTACACATACTATAAAAGTTCTTCTAATATAATCCCATCATCAAAAGATCCTTAATACTTTTAAGAATTTCACCATCCTAAAATCTACCATAACTCTTGAATCCCTTATATGTTGACTTCTTACTCATTCAACATTCTTCATGATCCACAAACTATTCCTTTCCAACTTATTCTGAAATACTTCTTTCCTAAAAACAAAATCATGAATCATATCCTAAGATTCAATAATAGGAAAACATATATTAAGAAATAATCCATACCATTCATTGGTCATTGTCAGTTTCTTCATCCTCAATCGGAATGGTATTTGGTATTGGTAAATGAATATTTGTATGATCCTGGTGATCCCATTCCTGAAACATCTTCATAGGACATGTGTTTATATAATGATCATGCACACGACATTTAAAACATTCAATTGATCCTTCATAAAGAACTTCTTTCCCTTTCCTAGAGTCAATTAGATGCTTCCTTTTTCCATGGCAGGTTCTTTCTTTATGACATTAATTTCCACATCTATAGCATCTTTTTGTACCTTTTGAAACTTTTTCCTATGTGTTTCTTTCCACATCTTTGACACATCAGTTTTTGAACATACTTACCTTTATGATTGTTACCTGAACTTCCGTAGGGATTTGTTTTTCACATATATGATGCCTTATAAAAATAACTAATGTTCAGGTAGTAAATTATGACTCCAGATAGTTGGTTGAGAATAACCACAAGAGTTCTCATTACAGCTCCCATATCATTCAGTTTCTCGTTCAGAAAACCATCACAATTTTCTTCACATCCACTGTTACTTTGGTGCCTTCTAGATCTATCCATTTAATAAAACAAAAAAAGTTAGTATGAATATATCAGTAAAATCATCATATAATACTAAGATATAATTATTCATGTTATCTTAAACTCATTCACTTTATGAAAATAACTATGACTCTTTCTAAAATCCTAACCATTATGGTAATGTAACTTATGCTTAAAGAATACCCTAACCTCTAAAGTTATCTAAACCGACCTCTGATACCAACTATAAGGACCCAACCTTAAAAAATTACATAATCTTGAATTAAAGTAATAATTCACATTGAGGATATATTCCAGTTTAGATTTTTAGAGAATTAGGACATAACAATTACATCTCAATGATTAAAAAGTATACACATCTACTCAGTTTCTATTTTTTTCACAAAATAAAAACTCTTGAACAAAATATTCATGTCTAGTTCCATGTTTTAGATAACATGACATTTCCTTGATCCCATCCCTGACCCTATTCATCTTTATGCCATGTGGAAAAAATTTCAAAAACTTGGGATGAGAATAAAAAGCTCAGTAAGGGATATAAAAATTCGGAAAGAAAACATTAGTCCATGTATACATTAGAATCAATGAAATTATACTTTACTCATAAATCATAAGCACTTTAACATACCTCATGAAATCATAAGATTTATGAATAACTCATAGAAATCATAAGACATAAAGGTAACTTGAGGCATTCATAACACTCTTACGTAGGGAGTAACCCTCATGGTTACGTTTGGAATAACCATCACAGTATATTCCATAAATATCTTTAGAGAAACCATAGCATTTAACGCCTTCATGTTACCCAATGCATTGGAGAGCTATCTCGGGCTCACCCGACCTTAGTTTATCATAGAACTACCCGACTTCATAAACAATTCCCAAGAACTATAACATAATCGTATCACATAAAACATGCATAAAGAAAACATAACATTTCCACATTTCAATCACAAGATATCAATACAATACATTGATATAATAAAAACATTATCAGAACCATTTTCAATACCAAAATAAAATAAAAGTAAAACATGGTATTTATTTTTCATTTAAAAAAGTTATGGCTTGTAGAGGAAGCTGAAACTCAAATAATGGTCACGACGACGGAGAAGTCGTTGTCACTGCATACGTAAGACAAAAACATTCCTTTTGTCATTTAGTAAAACACTTCGTGTAAAAAGATTCCTTTTGAATGAAATTAAAATTCAAAAGGGTTTTATACACTGTATAAAATAATTTCATGTAGAAATCAATGGATTCCTAAATGAAAGGAGATTGAGATGAAGTCCCGTACAAAGACGATATCCTTAAATTAAGGATAATTATGTGTGGAAAATATAGATACACTCAGTATAAGTGGATATTAAGTGTAAAACAATCAGAGGTCATTCACACATATTCTTAGCACGAAATAATCAAGATGTATAGGTTTAACCCAAATAATTGAAATTGGGTTAAGAAGTTTCCTTACAAAAATTTGACCGCCTAATGGCGTCACTATAAAATTAAGAAAATGAGTTGATGAGAGATAAAAAGGTTATCTCATCACAAGGACATAAAATTTAAAGAAATAAGGATATATAAGAACATATACCAACATTATAAGATGTAAATTAAAATACCTAACAAAAATAAGTCTTTTAAAAAGAGGAGGGTGAAAGGTTCCCTTACCAATTTGGGTAACTTCTGAAACAAACACCCCATGAAAGATGAACTATACAATGTTAATGTAAATACCCATGACTAAAATTATATTACACAAAGAGTAGAATAATGGGAAGTACATACACCACTCAAAGGAGATAGTGACCAATTTATAATGAATCTCACAGGAATAAATAGTGAGATAAAAACCCCTTACCTCATTGTAATAAATCGAGTCATATGAACAAAAGATAATAAGAAACAAATGAGTCACATAATACCATGAATATAAATAGAATCATGATAATATATATAAAATGGAAGTACACAATACACCACATGAAATAAATAATTGGCGAACATTGGAAATCTCACGGAATTAAAAGTGAGATAAGAAATCCCCTTACCTCAAGTCCGACTTGTCTTGTTCGATTATTTATAAAACCAAATAATAAACTTTGGTCAATTTATAATTTCTTAAGGACTTTATTTAAAGTTTATTATTAAATTAATATCACATATTATCATGTTATAATAATTATTTATTTATGTGAGTTCATATCATACGTTTTGTCGATGTTCGGTACATGAGTCAAAAATAAACTTGTTTGAAGAGAATTGTCCATGTAGTTATAAGTACATCATATCGGGAATGTTGTTCATGATTTAAATATAATATATATCCAGTATATATGTATTCAATAATATTACATAATTTTTGGAGAAAATAAATGAAATGTACCATTCATGGAGACGGTAGGCCGTACGTAAGCATGAACACTACTTTCATTTTTTTTCATATTAATGGACTTTGAAACAAAATTAGACATAAATATATTATAATCCCAGTATAATATATACGTTATATAGGTAAAATATGTTCATTAATTACATTATTTATAAATTACACGTTTTGCATGAACGAGTCACATCACTTGAGGGGGCGGTAGTCCACACTTCCTCATATGAAATTATCGCATTTGCACAACATGGAAATCAAAAAGGTATGTTTTAAATATAATATAAAGAAGAATATAGAGGACATAAATATAATATATATCATATATTAATATAGTTCCATCATAATGACCACCATGAAATGTGTTAAAAGAATATTGAACAATCATCGTTTCGTGAGGCAGTAATTCACCACCCATAGAAACACTATGTTATTTAACCATTAGATGGAGTTGTGTGTAAGTGTATGTAGAATAATTATCATAACAAAATCCTAGTATATTTGGGATACTGGTGTTATTATGGGATCAAATAATAAGAAGATAGTGGTGAGTGAAGAAGGAAAATAAAAAAAGAAACTCGAGAGAAGACATTACCTCTAAATCGGGTAACTCTTTTTGATTTGAGCCAAAGGCTTCCTTGGAAAGACTTCTGCCCAAAGTGAGTCTTCTAAGAGTGAGAGAGGAAAATTGGAGAGATAATATTATCAGATTTTGGACGAGATAAGGGCTTGAGATGTGTGGGTAAGGGGGTAGATGTGGGGGCCTTTTATAAGAGGGGGGAGAGTCACTTTTGGAAAGTCTTGAAATGTTACTTTATTATAAAATGGTTTTCATATTTTAAAGGTCCCACAATGATATATTTCAAGGATAAGGTGATATGGGTTCGAAATCCACCCATACAATAGGTTTTCAACAAGTTTAAGTCTTATATTTTACCTTATCTTTTCATTTTATTTAAATTGTTCCTTGATGAGGTAATCACTGCATCATCATGGTGTCATAAATAAATTTATTTATTTAATGTCTAAAAATTATAAAAAAGATACCATGATGTAGGAAATCTTTTAAGATTTACAATGAGTACTTATAGTCTAAGATATAATTTATTTAAACAAAATTAATTTTTTTACTTAGGTGTTACATAGTTTGCTTATATTTTTCTTTCTTTAAAAATAATATGATATAAGGTCACTATCACACAAAAGTGATTCCATGGGGTCCCTAAGTTGGAACAAGGCATACCATGGTCGGTCATGACACAAAAAAGTGTATTTGTACACATTTTGGGGTCATTTTATATTATTATGATATTATTTTATTACCCTTAACTACCCGATTACTAATTAATCATGATAATTAAAGATAATTGCTGTCGTTACTATTTATAATGTACAAAAACAAAAGAGTATTAATTACATAATTTAGACCTTATAATTCCAAATATGGAATCCATTTTAAAAAATTCCAAACACAGAAATTGAATTAATTAATTTAAAAATAATTCCCGTTGTCACAACCAAAGACGAGTTTTTTAGAAGTAAAATTTATCACAAGATTGACTTGTTTTTACATCCAATTGAAAAGTGAAATTACTTCCAATGAACAAAATTGTATTAAGTGATAAAAACATAATTCAATTAAACTTTAAAACCAATTAAAAGGACCATCTAACTATATAATTAAATTATATGAAAAAGCAGTTTTGAAGTAAAATGCAGTATTTTTCACTATTCATTAAAAATGAACATTTGTCAGAAAAATACCAAAAATTTATCCAAAGTAAATTTTATATTCAAAATTAAAAAATGATTTCCATTTTAACAAATTCAAAACATAGAAGTTTAATTAATTAATTCTTTAATTAATTCCCACTGTCAAAACGAATAACGTGTTTTTAAGAAACAATATCTATCAAAAGATTGACACTTGTTTATGTCCAATTTCAAAGTGAAATTAATTCCAATGACTACCATTGAATTAGATGGTAGAAATATATTATAATTACACTTTAAAACCAATTATAAAGATAATCTAACCATATAAATAATTTATATTAAAAGGAGGTTTTGAGTTAAAATACAACATTTTTCACTATTCATTAAAAATGAACATTATCAGAAAAATAACAAAAATTTAAACAAAGTAAATTTTGATGTCACAATTATATAGAAAGATTTTATTTTGTCAAATATAACATATAAAATTGACAAAAATTAGTTTTAAAAAGGGTTCTCCATCAAAAGGTGGTTAATCGACCTTTTAAAGAATATTTGAATATTTATTCCTAAAATTGGATTGATTTGCATTTTAAGCCTCTATAATTTATTGGGTAATTGTTAAAATATTTCACAAACATATATAATCATTTTGTAGTTAGTTCTCTTTATTACCGCCATTACAACAGCTAGGCATTAACTACCATTTAAGATAATAATATTATATTATTAATGTGCAATGTAAGATTTCAAAGAAACTCATTGTTGCATATTGTGTACGCCATTGAACATATAATTAAATTTAAAGTAATATTAACATTTTATTCACAAATATTAATAAATATGAAAATTTCATATTATTTATTTACTTGTTATGTTACATCCTCCCCCCTTTTGGGAATTTCATCCTCGCATTTTTATAATTGGGCTCAGAAACTTCATTGAAAGCCCCACATCGGAAAAGGAGTCAATGAAAATATCACTTTAAAAGAAAGAAAGAGAAGTAAAATGGTCACCCGATACAAAAGATACTAGGATTCCATGAAAACATGGATATGGAGGTGAAACAAACCATAAAGGTCTGATGGAGAGTGATAGAAAACATGTTTAGGAGAAAGTTAACAACAAGAAAACCACAAAATTGTGATGGGTTAAACGATATTTGATTCCCTTGTAGGAAAAGTTAACAGACAACATTTTTGTTTTAAGCTAATTTTCATTGAGGAATTTATTTATGAGCTTAACTAAAACATAAGGAAACATACTTACTTGTCATGTATACTTTTATCTCTTACTAGATTTCTTACACAAACTCATATTTTCTCCAAAAGATGAGTATTGAGGATGACTTGTTCACATTAAGAGCGCTATAATCAACTTATTGAGAATCACATAACCCACAAAAGATAAACTATAAATTTACCATGTCTTTATACCTTAACCAAAACCAAAATGGTTAGCACCTGATCAGATAATCCCCAAAAAGGATAATCTTTAAAAAAAAGAAAAACTACTCTTAATCTCCAATTTTTTTCCAACAAAACCCAAGGTTCATCAAAGACAATTAAATAAAAAGCTATCTATAAATTTTTTCAATGTAATCCAAACTAATATTGAAACCCAAATCTCTGAAGGATTTAATCACATAGTCTTCCATAATAAATCTTAACATTTATCTCCAAATAAAACCAGTTACTCTTAAAGTCTCATTTTGAAAAGTAATTAACCTAATCAAATATCCTCCATGATAGGTTTATCATTTCCATAGATAACCCAAAATCAAATTATACTTGATTCATAAAATCATCTAACTAAAAATAATTAGTCATACTGACCAGGTACTTCACATAGACCAGTTGTAGGCGATAAATACCAGTCGCACTTTGGTTGTGGGTTCGATTCCCACAGCTTCGTTCGACGCGACGGGTTGTCACAAGGTCTGCGTGTGGTCCATTTAAAAAAAAAATATAACTTTATAACATTCCCAAAAAGAGATAAATTCATCCAAAATAACCATAACATATCTTAACCACAAAGGTTATCTAATAACTTTCGTTTTGAATCCCAAAATGTATTAACCAGTAATTGCCTCAAATTCAAGGATCATATAAACCCAAATGGTTCTTTAACTATATACACAAAAGAAAAGATAATTATTCCTTGAATAAAATTTTCATATATCAAACATCAGGGCTACACATACTATAAAAATTCTTCTAATGTAATCCCATCATCAAAAGAGACTTAATACTTTTAAAAATTTTACAATCCTAAAATCTACCATAACTCTTGAATACCTTATATGTTGACTTCTTACTCATTCAACATTATTCATGATCCATTAACCATTCATTTCCAACTTATTCTTAATTAATTATTTCCTACAAACAAAATTATGAATCATATCCTAAGATTCAATAATAGGAAAACATTTGTTAAGAAATAATCCATACCTTTCATTGGTCATTGTTAGTTTATTCATCCTCAATCGGAATGGAATTAAGTATTGGTAAATGAATATTTGTACAATCCTGGTGATCCCATTCCCGAAACTTCCTCGTAGGACATGTGTTTGCATAATGACCATGCACACCACATTTAAAACATTCAATTGATCCTTCAAAAATAAATTCTTTCCCTTTCCTAGAGTCAACTAGATGCTTCCTTTTTCCATGGAAGGTTATTGCATTATGACCTTCATTTCCACATCTATAACATCTTTATGTCCCTTTGAAACTTTTTCCTATGTGTTTATTTCCATATCTTTGACACATATGTTTTTGAACACACTTACCTTTATGATTATTACCCGAACTTCCGTAGGGATTTGTTTCTCGCATATATGATTCATTATAAAAATCACCAAGGTTCATGTAGTAAATCCTGACTCCAGATAGTTGGTTGAGAATAACCAAAATAGTTCTCATTTCATCTCCCATATCATTCAGTTGCTCGTTCAGAAAATTGTCACAGTTTTCTTCACATCCACTGTTACTTTGGTGCCTACTAGATCCAGCCATTTACTAAAACAAAAAAGGTCAGTGTGATTATATCAGTAAAATCATCATATAATACTAAGATATAATTATTAATGTTATCTTAAACTCATTCAGTTTATGAAAATAACTATGAATCTTTCTAAAATCCTAACGATTATGGTAATATCACTTATGCTTAAAGAATACCCTAACCTCTAAATTTATCTAAACCGACCTATGATACCAACTATAAGGACCCGACCTTAAAACATTATATAATCTTGAATTAAATGAATAATTAACATTGAGGAACTTTTCCTGTTTATAGTTTTATAGAATTAGGACATAACTATTACATCTCAATGATTACAAAGTAGACACATCTACTCAATTTCCATTTTTTTCACAAAATAAAAACTCTTGAACAAAATATTCATGTCTAGTTCCATGTTTTAGACAGCATGACATTTCCTTGATCCCATCCTTTACCCTATTAATCTTTAAGTCCCGTGGAAAACATTTCAAATACTTGGGATGAGCATAAAAAGCTCAATAAGGGATATAAAAATACGGAAAGAAAACATTAGTCCATGTATACATTTGAATCAATGAAATATTACTTTACTCATAAATCATAAGCGCTTTAACATACCTCATGAAATCATAAGATTTATGAATAACTCATAGAAATCATAAGACATAAAGGTAACTTGAGGCATTCATAAAATTCTTACGTAGGGAGTAACCCTCATGGTTACGTTTGGAATACCCATCACAGTATATTCATTAAAGTTATTCAGAGAAACCTTATCATTTAACTCCTTCATGTTACCCAATGCATTGGAGAGCTATATCGGGCTCACCCAAAATTAGTTTATCACGGAACCACCCAACTTCATAAACAATGCCCGAGATCCATAACATAATCGTATCACATAAAACATGCATAAAGGAAACATAAAATTTCCACATTTCAATCACAATATATCAATACAACACATTGATATAATAAAAACATTATTAGAACCATTTTCAATACTAAAATAAAATAAAATTAAAACATGGTATTTATTTTTCATTTTAAAAAGTTATGGCTTGTAGAGGAATATGAAACTCAAATAATGGTCACGACGGCGAAGAAGTCATTGTCGCCGCAAACGTAAGAAAAAAACATTCCTTTTTTTCATTTAGTAAAGAAATTCATGTAAAAATATTCCTTTTGAATGAAATTAAAAGTCAAAAGGGTTTTATACACCGTATAAAATAAAGTCATGTAGAAATCAAAATATTCCTCAATGAAAGGAGATTGAGATGAAGTCCTATACAAAGATGGTATCCATACATTAAGGATAAATCAATTACATAATTATGTGTGAAAAATATAAATACACTCAATATAAGTGGATATTAAGTTTAAAACAATCAGAGGTTAGCCACACATATTCATAGCACAACATAATCAAGAAGTAGATGTTTAACCCAAAGAATTGAAATTGGGTTATGAAGTTCCCTTACAGAAATTCGATAGCCTAACAATGTCACTTTAAAATTCAGAAAATGAGTTTATGAGAGATAAAAAGGGTATCTCATAACTTGGACATAAAATTTACAGAAATAAGGATATATAAGAACATATCCCATCATAATAAGAGGTAAATTAAAATACCGAACAAAAAGAAGTCTTTTAAAAAGAGGAGGGTGAAAGGTTCCCTTATCGATTTGGGTAACTTCTGAAATATACACCCCATGAAAGAAGGACTATACAATGTTGACGTAAATACCAATGAAAGAAATTATATTACATGAATATTAGAATAATGGGTAGTACATACACCACTCAAAGGATATAGTGACAAATATAGCATGAATCTCACGGGAATAAATAGTGAGATAAAAACCCCTTACCTCGTTGTAACAAATCGAGTCATATGACCAAAAGATAATAAGAACCAAATGAATCACATAATAACATGAATATAAATAGAATCATGATAATATATATCAAATTTAAGTACAAAATACACCACATGCAATGAATAAATGGCGAACAATGGAAATATCACAGAATTAAAAGTGAGATAAGAAATCCCCTTACCTCAAGTCTGACTTGTCTTGTTAATTTCTTTATATTAATGAAAAATAAAATTTTGTCAATTTATAATTTATTAAGTACTTTATTTAAATTTTATTATTCAATTCATATCACATATTATCATTTTATAATAATTAGTTTATTATGTGAGTTCATATCATACGTTTTGTCGATGTTCAGTACATGAGTCAAAAATAAACTTGTTTGAAGAGAATTGTCCTTGTAGTTATAAGTACATCATATCCGGAATGGTTTTCATGATTTAAATATCATATATATCCAGTATATATGTATTCAATAATATTCCATAATTTCTGGAGAAAAGAAAAGAAATGTACCGTTCATGGAGACGGTAGGCCGTACGTATGCATGAACACTACTTTCATTTTTTGTCATATTAATGGACATTAAAACTAAATTAGAAAAAGATATATTATAATTACAGTATAATATATAAGTTATATAGGTAACATAATTTCATTAATTACATTATTTATAAATTCCATGTTTGTCATGAACGAGTCACATCACTTGAGGGGGCGGTAGTCCACACTTCCTCATATGAAATTATCGCATTTGCACAACATGGAAAGCATAACGGTATGTTTTAAATATAAAATACAGAAGCATATAGAAGAAATAAATATAATATATATCATATATAAATATAGTTCCATCATAATTTCCACCATTAAAGGTGTTAAAAGATGATTGAACAATCATCGTTTTGTGTGGCAGTAATTCGCCACCTACAGAAACAGTATGTTATTTAACCATTAGATGTAGGTGTGTGTAAGTGTAGGTAGAATAATTATCATAAAAACATCATATTATATTGAGGATATTGGTTTTATTATGGGATTAAATAATAATAAGATAGTGGTGCGGTAATAAGGACAATAAAAGAAAGAAACTCGAGAGAAGACATTACCTCTAAATTGGGTAACTCTTTTTGATTTGAGCCAAAGGCTTCCTTGGAAAGACTTCTGACCAAAGTGAGGATTTTAGGAGTGAGAGAGGGATGTGGAGAGATAATATGAACATAGTTTTGATGATCCAAGATCTTGAGAGGTGTGGGTAAGGGGGTAGAGGTTGGGGCCTTTTATAAGAGGGAGGAGGGTCACTTTTGGAAAGTCTTGAAATGTTACTTTATTATAAAATGGTTTTCAGATTTTAAAGGTCCAAAAATGATATATTTCGAGGATAAGGTGATTAGGGTTATAAATCCACCCATCCAATAGGTTTTTTACAAGTGTAAGTCTTAGATGTTACCTTCTCTTTTTATTTTATTTAAATCATTCATTAATGAGGTAATCAGTGTATCATCATGGTGTTGTAAATAAATTTATCTATTTAATGTCTAAAAATTATAAAAAATTACCATGATGTAGGAAATATTTTTAGATTTCCAATTAATATTTATATTCTAAGAGATAATTTATGCAAACAAAATTAAAATTGTTTTACTTAGGTGTTACATAGTCTGGTTATATTTTCCTTTCTTTAAAAATAATATGATAAAAGGTCACTATCACACAAAAGTGATTCCATGGGGTCCTTAAGTTGGAACAAGGCATACCATGGTCTGACATGACACAAAAAAGAGGATTTGGACACATTTTTGGGTCATTTTATATTATTATGATATTATTTTATTACCCTTAACTACCCGATTACTAATTAGTCATGATAATTAAAGATAATTACCATCGTTACTATTCATAATGTCCAAAAACAAGAGTCTTAATTACATAATTTGGAACTTTTGATTCCAAATATAGAATCCACTTTACCAAATTCCAAACATAGAAATTTAAGTAATTAATTTAAAAATAATTCCCGTTGTCACAACCAAAGACGGGTTTTTTAGAAGTAAAATTTATCAAAAGATTGACTTGTTTTTACATCCAATTGAAAAGTGAAATTACTTCTAATGAAAAAAATTGTATTAAATGATAAAAAAATAACTCATTTACACTTTAAAACCAATTTAAAGGACCATCTAACTATATAATTAAATTTGATGAAAAAACAGTTTTGAAGTAAAATGCTGTATTTTTCACTATTCATTAAAAATGAACATTTGTGAGAAAAATACGAAACATTTATCCAAAGTAAATTTGATATTACAAATTAAAAAATGATGTCCATTTTACCAAATTGAAAACATAGAAGTTTCATTAATTAATTTTATAATTAATTCTCGCTGTCAAAACAAATAGCCTGTTTTTAAGAAACAATATCTATCAAAAGATTGACACTTGTTTATGTCCAATTTCAAAGTGAAATTAATTCCAATGACCACCATTGAATTAAATGGTAAAAATATATTCTAATTAAACTTTAATACCAATTAAAAATATAATCTATCCATATAAATAAATTATATTAAAAGGAGGTTTTGAATTAAAATACAACATTTTTTACTATTCAATAAAAATGAACTTTATCGGAAAAATAACAAAAATTTTCAAAAAGTAAATTTTTATGTCCCCATTCTAAATAAGGATTTTATTTTTTCAAATATAACAAATAAAATTGAGAAAAAGTATTTTTAAAAAGGGTTCTCCATCAAAAGGCGGTTAATCGACCTTTTAAAGAATATTTGAATATTTATTCTTAAAATTGGATTCATTTGAATTTTAAGCCTTTATCATTAATTGGGTAATTGTTAAAATATTTAACAAACATATATAATCATTTTGTAGTTAGTTCTGTTCATTCTCGCCATTACAATGGCTAGGCGTTAACTACAATTTCAAATAATATTATTATATTATTAGTGTGCAATGTAAGATTTCAGAGAAACTCATTGTTGCGTATTGGGTATGCCATCGAACATAGAATTTGTAACACCCTGAGCTTCCACGATACGCTTCTCTTTCAATAATGTAATAGCTTGCATTGTACGCAAGTTCGAGATTCTAACACACCGCGAACAATCGAAATAGCCATTATGAATAGTAATTGCCACTTTTTGAAATTATATATATTTTATATTTCAAAATGGACTTCATTTTTGATTTCGGAATATCGAAATTAGCCTATGATGAATTTTTGGTATTTTTCTGAGAACTTCCAATTTTTTATGAATAGTGAAAAATACTTAAAAACAACTTTTTTAATCAAAATAATTTATAGTGATAAATTATACTATTGAGTGGTTATAAAGTTTAATTAGAATATATTTTTACCATTTTATCCAATGGTAGTCATTATAATTAATTTCACTTTGAAATTAGACATAAACAATTGTCAATCTTTTGATATATATTGTTTCTTAAAAACACGCTATTTGTTGTGACAGCGGGAATTAATTATAAAATTAATTAATGCAACTTATATGTTTGGAATTTTTTAAAATAGACATCATTTTTGAATTCAGAATATCAATTATAGCTTAGGGTGAAATTTTGGCATAGTTCTGAAAAACTTCAATTTTTGATGAATAGTGAAACCACTAAGTGGTAGTTAAAAAAACTGATTTTTCATTTAAATGAAATATTACCACTTCTGTGATTTGATTTTCAAAAATCCGACATACATGGTTGTCATTAGGAAGTAAAATGTGGTTCAATGGGATTAAAATAATTTTTTTGGTGAATAGTAACTTTTAAGTTTAATTAATCGCGATTAAAGGTAATTAGTGAAATTTAAGGTAAAAATGATATTATAAAAATATGAAAATACCTTTACACTTGTCCTACACCTATTTGATGAGTCATGGCCAACCAAGACAATCCATGGGTCAACTTGGGGACCCCATGGAGCCGCTTTGGTAGGAAAATGACATTAAAAACGTTTTATTTAATGTTAAAATAAAAATGTCACAAACATGAGTTGTTTTACTAATTTTTTTTTAAATGGGGTTATACAAGTAATATTTTTGACTATAAATATTCATTAGAAATATAAAAAGATTTGCTACATCATTATATTTTTTTTATAATTTTTAGACATTAAATAAATTAAATTATTTATGACACCATGATGATGCAGCGATTACCTCATTAATTAACAATTTAAATAAAATGAAACGATAATGTAAACTCTAAGACTTAAACTTGTCAAAAACCTATTGTATGAGTATATTTAGAAACCTTATCACCTTATCCTCGAAATATATAAGTGTGGGACCTTTAAAATCCGAATCTCATTATATAATAAAGTGACATTTCATGACTTTCCAAGAATGCCCTTCCTCTCCTCTTATAAAAGGCCCCCACCACTACCACCTTACTCACACCTTCAAAGCCTTTTGGCTTGTACAAACTCTACCAAAATACTCTCCCAACGTCCCTCTATTACTCCTAGAAGCCTCACTTTGGGATGAAGTCTTCCCAAGGAAGCCTTTGGCTCAAATCAAAAAGAGTTACCCGATTTTAAGGTAATGTCTTCTCTAATGTTGTTTTGTTTTATTTTGCTTCTCCAACCACTTAAACTATTTTTATTCCTTTTTTTTGTAACAAAAACAGTATATAAAATATACTATGATGTTGTTATGATAAGTATTTGGTTTACACTTACACACACCTTCGTCTAATGGTTAAAGAACATACTGTTTCTGTGGGTGGCGAAATACTGCCTCACGAAACGATGATTGTTCAATATTCTTTTAACACCTCTAATGGTGGCCATTTTGATGACACTATTTTCATATATGATATATATATTATGTTTATGTTTTCCTTATGCTTCTGTATTTCTCATTTATGTCATACTTTATGATTTCCATTATGGGAAAACGCGATAATTTCATTTTAGGAAGTGCGGACTACCGCCCCCTCAAAGTGATTTGAATCGTTAATTACATATGTGGGATGTATAAAGGATGGATTAAATGGTATTATACATTATATTATACTGGAATTATATTATACCTTTATATAATTATAACTTCATTCCATTAAATATGAAATAGAAATGAAAGTAGCGTTCATGCGTACGTACGGCTTACCGTCTCCATGAACGGTGCATTTCATTTATTACCTCTAAATGTTATGTAATATTATAAATGAATGTATATACTGGATATATATGATGTATATGATCATGAATATAATTATGGATATAATGGATATATTACCACATGAACAAAGTGTAATTATAAGAAGTTTATTTTTGACTCAAGTACCTAAGATCGACAAAACGACCGTTATAAACTTAAATAATTACATAATGTTCATAACATGGTAATAAGTGATATAAAAGGAATAATGAACTTGAAAAAGGTTCTTAAGAAAATATAAATTAACTCTAGTTTATTATTTAGGAGGTTAAAGAACGATCGAGTCAAGTCGGACATGAGGTAAGGGAACTTCTTAACCCAATTTCCATTCTTTGGGTTAATCTCATAATTTCAAATTATGTCATGATATTATTATGTCCTATCTGGTATTTATACTTTCTTTATGTGTAAATATAGTGAATACACATAATATATCTGTTTTATTTAAAAAATTATCTTTGTAAGGGACTTCATCTCAATCTCCTTTCATTGAGGCATATTTTGTTTTATACACAACTTTCTTTTATACGGTGTATAAACCCCTTTTACTTTACATTTATTAAAAAGGAATATTTTTTATACGAAGATTTTTACTAAACTACAAAAGGGAATGTTTATTTGTACATATGCGGTGACAACAACTTCTCTGCCGCCGTGACCATTATTTGAGTTTCGGCTTCCTCTACAAGCCATAACTTTATTTTAAATGAAAAATAAATACAAAGTTTTAATTTTCTTTTATTTTGGTATTGAAAATGGTTTTGATAATGTTTTTATTATATCAATGTGTTGTATTGATATCTTGTGATTGAAATGTGGAAATGTTATGGTTCTTTTATGCATGTTTTATGTGATACGATTATGTTATGGTTTATGATATATTTAAACCTGTTCATATGAGGAATGCATTGGACTTAATAAGTGACGGGTGGAGCCCGCTATAGCTCCTCGATGCATCGGCAGGTCTCATGAGACAAACTAGTGTCTTGGCATGAGGCCTTGACAAAATCTTATTTGTAGTCTTGGCACGAGGCCTTGGCTACGTGGTTATGATAGTCTGACATTATGCATTCTATCATTATGAAAGTGGTTATTGATATTGAATGTGATTATTCGACCATTATAATATCCATGTGAATAAGTAAATGGAATTATCTCAATTTACTTTTTCCATATTATGTTGAACTTCAAGTTTAAAAGGCTTTTGTTTTAGTTATACATTGCCTTAAATGTTAATGTTTATTTATGAAAGCTTCCGCAATATTGTTATCCTTACTGAGCATCTGAGATCACCCCTTTCAATGTTTTATTTTTCCCAGGATGCGAAGAAATATTTTATGAATGACCTGCAGGGATAGTCAGAAGAGGATATGAGTGTGGACTATGGAGACTTTGTTATTGTAGTTTTTCACTTTATGATGCAATGTAACATTTATGAATGTATCTAGTGTTTCCAAGGCTACTAAACTAATCGGTCTTTCGAGACTTGATCTTTTGTGATCATGCCAATGTTATGCAATAATGCACCGACTCTGGGTAACTGGGGTTGGGGCGCTACAGTTGGTATCATAGGCAGTTTATTACTAACCTTGGAAGCTATATTTAGATAAACTCTGATTAGAGCACATATCCCAAAGATAGACTTTGAGGATTAGTAGATAAGAACTTCCTAGAATTTTGGTATTATAGAGATTTTGTGAGTTTTCCGAGAAATACATCCCTGTCTGGATACGAGCAGGTAGAGGCGGCTCTGGAACAGATGTACCTAGGGGTAAAACCCGGAAACACTGCTTTGATCTAGAATCAAACGGGAACTAGTGCATGACAACGGGCCTTACTGCACTCTTGGTTACGACACTCCTGGGGGATATGCTTAGGATAATTATCATTTTCTTTACAAACCATTATGAAGGGATTATGAGTACATACTCCCTCAAAGAAAACATTTTTATGATTATAGATTATATCCATAAATAGTTTAATTTATATTAAGTGTTTTACAAGTATGGAATTATGTATTTTAATTCATAAACTAATCTAGTTTATGCCATTGTTTATAAATGGCGCCTAGTGGAAGGAATGGAAATCGTATCAATGCACGCACTCCGTGTAGGGATTTCCCTCCTGCTCAAGATAATTATAATGGAGCTAGTGATACAACTAGTGCTGATCAGCTTATCACCATACCGGGACAACTCACTCAGGTTATGAATAATAACCTTACTCGTATGGAGCACCCTGATCCGCAATGTGGAGGATCAATGTTAGACCGCTTCATGAGGTAACAACCACCAACATTTAATGGGGGTACAAATCCATTAGTAGCTGAGCAATGGATAAAATCCTTAGAAAAAATATTCCATGCCTTGGGGAGTAGCGAAAGGGAGAAGGTTGTCATGGCAGTCTACCGCCTCACTGGAGATGCCGATCAATGGTGGTCGCTGATTCAAAACACAAAGGAAGATGAAGAAGTATCAAGTATGGAATGGAGTGAGTTTAAGGGAATTTTCTTAGAAAAATACCTTCCACATGACCATCGAGCAGATATGGAAAGACAATTTCCGAGTCTGAGGCAGAAGGAGGATGATAATGTCGCAAAGTATGAGGCTAAGGTTAGCGAGGCATGCTGAAAATTATATACGTAACCCAAGAAGTAAGATTGATCGTTTCTTTGATGAGTTAAAACCATTTCTCTGTCGAGCATTAGTCTCACAAACCTTCTCATCGTACAAAGACATTGTCTCATGTGCTATCAAGATAGAAAGGGAATTCTCTAAATCTTATGACAATAAAGTAAAACAATAGAAGAAGAGAACGGTGGAACAAGAGACAGATAAAGGGAAAAAGGGAAAGAAGGATTTTCCATTATGTGAAAATTGTGGGAAGAATCACCCCGGTACTCACCTAAAAGGAATGGGAGTTTGTTATAAATGTGGAGAAAAGGTCACCATGCTCGTGATTGCAAGGGAAAGAAAGAGGATATCAATGTTGAATGCTACAATTGTAGGGAAATGGGGAATTATGCAAATGAATGTCCTAAGCATCAGGGAAAATTACCTCAGAAAAGGCCAAGGGATCAAGGACAATCTTATACTGTTACTATAGTTGAAACGGAATAATTAATGTATTGGTGCTTTTAGACTCAAGGATTATATTCTGGTTATAAAAATAATGTGATATATATAAGGATTGTACTACAGTACTTGTTGTTTTCATTAAGGATTTAATATGATCAGGATGTGACAATAGGATAAACTTTACTTTGGAGAATCTGATGTTACAATTGATTTTTGAATTTAAAGAACTTTTAGAAAAAGACGAGACATAGGTATTTTGGATAACTATAAAGGTTGGAATGGATTAAGTTGATCTTTGGATAATATTGTTTAAGGATAAAACATTTCTGAAGATTATATTTGGAATATTATAATACTATAGTTTTAGGAAAAGGACAACCTGCAGGGTGGGGAATAACCCATCACGTCAGACAAAGCTGCAGGAATCGAACCCACAACCATAGTGCGACAGACCTTTATTACCTACCACTAGCCTACAGGAAGTCCCTGGTTATTATAAAATAGTTTTCCTAATCTAAATGGTATGTGGTAATATTTAGAACCTTATACAATTAGGATAAATAGAATATTTTTGAGTTCTGTTACCATTTGGAGTGAAAGATGGGTTCGTGGTAAAAATTTATTAAAGAATGAAAGCCTACATGACAAGTAAGTATATTTCCTTATGTTCTTATTAAATCTCTTAAATAAATTCCTCAACTTTATGAAAGGTAACTTAAAACAAAAACGTTGTCGGTTAACTTTTCCAACTGGGGATTCAATGACTGTTTAACCAATCACAAGTTTGTAATTTTCTTGTGGTTAACTTTCTCCTAATCCTGTTTTCTACAACTCTCCATCAGACCTTGATGGTTTTTTTCTTCCATATCCATATTTTCATAGAATCCTAGTATGGGCTATCTCGGGTGACCTTTGTACTTCCCTTTCTTTCTTTTAATGTTATATTTTTATTAACCCTATTTCTGATGTGGGTTTTCCACAAAGGTATTTTCTATTTTCAACCATTTATTTTCAAAGAAAAATGTCAAATTGCGAGGACGCAATTTATTGAAGGAGGGGAGAATGTAACACCCCGAGCTTCCACGATACGCTTCTCATTCAATAATGCAATAGCTTGCATTGTACGCAAGTTCGAGATTCTAACACACCACGAAAAATCGAAATAGCCATTATGAATAGTAATACCCACCTTTTGAAATTATATATATTTTATATTTCAAAATGGAATTCATTTTTGAATTCGGAATATCTAAATTATCCTATGATGAATTTTTGGTATTTTTCTGAGAACTTCCAATTTTTTATGAATAGTGAAAAATACTTAAAAACAACTTTTTTAATCAAAATAATTTATAGTGATAAATTATACTATTTAGTGGTTTTAAATTTTAATTATAATATATTTTTACCATTTTATCCATTGGTGGTCATTATAATTAATTTCACTTTGAAATTAGACATAAACAATTGTCAATCTTTTGATATATATTGTTTCTTAAAAACATGCTATTTGTTGTGACAGAGGGAATTAATTATAAAATTAATTAATGCAACTTATATGTTTGTAATTTTGTAAAATAGACATCATTTTTGAATTCGGAATATCAATTATAGCTTAGGGTGAAATTTTGACATTGTTCTGAAAAACTTCAATTTTTGATGAATAGTGAAACCACTAAGTGGTAGTTAAAAAAACTGATTTTTCGTTTAAATGAACCATTAACACTTCTGTGATTTGATTTTTAAAAATCCTACATACATGGTTGTCATTAGGAAGTAAAATGTGGTTCAATGGGATAAAAATATATTTTTTGGTGAATAGTAACTTTTAAGTTTAATTAATCGCGATTAAAGGTAATTAGTGAAATTTAAGGTAAAAATGATATTATAAAAATATGAAAATACTTTTACACTTGTCCTAACTCTATTGGATGAGTCATGGCCGACCAAGACAATCCATGAGTCAACTTGGGGACCCCATGGAGCCACTTTGGTAGGAAAATGACATTAAAAACTTTTTATTTAATGTTAAAATAAAAATGTCACAAACATGAGTTGTTTTACTAATTTTTTTTTTAAATGGGGTTATACAAGTCATATTTTTGACTATAAATATTAATTAGAAATATAAAAAGATTTACTACATCATGATATTTTTTTTATAATTTTTAGACATTAAATAAATTAAATTATTTATGACACCATGATGATGCAGCGATTACCTCATTAATTAACGATTTAAATAAAATGAAAAGATAATGTAAAATCTAAGACTTAAACTTGTAAAAAACCTATTGGATGAGTATATTTCGAACCCTTATCACCTTATACTCGAAATATATAAGTGTGGGACCTTTAAAATCCGAAACTCAATATATAATAATGTGACATTTCATGACTTTCCAAGAATGCCCCTCCTCTCCTCTTATAAAAGGCCCCCACCACTACCACCTTACTCACACCTTCAAAGCCTTTTGGCTTGGACAACCTCAGACCAAATACTCTCCCAACTTCCCTCTCTTACTCCTAGAAGCCTCACTTTGGGCAAAAGTCTTCCCAAGGAAGCCTTTGGCTCAAATCCAAAAGAGTTACCCGATTTTAAGGTAATGTCTTCTCTAATGTTGTTTTGTTTTATTTTGCTTCTCCAACCCCTTAAACTCTTTTTATTACTTTATTTTGTAAAAACAATAGTATATAAAATATACTAGGATCTTGTTATGATAAGTATTTGGTTTACACTTACACACACCTTCGTCTAATGGTTAAAGAACATATTGTTTCTGTGGGTGGCGAAATACTGCCTCACGAAACGATGATTGTTCAATATTCTTTTAACACCTCTAATGGTGGCCATTTTTATGACACTATTTTCATATATGATATATATATTATTTTTATGTTTTCATTATGCTTCTTTATTTCTCATTTATGGCATACTTTATGATTTTCATTATGGGTAAACATGATAATTTCATTTTAGGAAGTGCGGACTACCACCCCCTCAAAGTGATTTGAATCGTTAATGCCATATGTGGGATGTATAAAGGATGGAGTAAATGGTATTATACATTATATTATACTGTAATTATATTATACCTTTATATAATTATAACTTCATTCCATTAAATATGAAATATAAATTAAAGTAGCGTTCATGCGTACGTACGGCTTACCGTCTCCATGAACGGTGCATTTCATTTCTTACCTCTAAATGTTATTTAATATTATAAATGAATGTATATACTGGATATATATGATGTATATTATCATGAATATAATTATGGATATAATGGATATATTACCACATGAACAAAGTGTAATTATAAGAAGTTTATTTTTGACTCAAGTACCTAAGATCGACAAAACGACCATTATAAACTTAAATAATTACATAATGTTCATAACATGGTAATAAGTGATATAAAAGGAATAATGAACTTGAAAAAGTTTCTTAAGAAAATAGAAATTAACTCTAGTTTATCATTCAGGAGGTTAAAGAATGATCGAGTCAAGTCGGACACGAGGTAAGGGAACTTCTTAACCCAATTTCCATTCTTTGGGTTAATCTCCTACTTTCAAATTATGTCATGATATTATTTTGTCCTATCTGGTATTTATACTTTCTTTATGTGTAAATATAGTGAATACACATAATAGATCTATTTTATTTAAAAAATTATCTTTGTAAGGGACTTTGTCTCAATCTCCTTTCATTGAGGCATATTTTGTTTTATACACAACTTTCTTTTATACGGTGTATAAACCCCTTCGACTTTACATTTATTCAAAAGGAATATTTTTTATATGAAGGTTTTTACTAAACTACAAAAGGGAATGTTTTTTTTCGTACATATGCGGTGACAACGACTTCTCCGCCGCCGTGACCATTATTTGAGTTTCGTCTTCCTCTACAATCCATAACTTTATTTTAAATGAAAAATAAATACAAAGTTTTAATTTTCTTTTATTTTTGTATTGAAAATGGTTTTGATAATGTTTTTATTATATCAATGTGTTGTATTGATATCTTGTGATTGAAATATGGAAATGTTATGTTTCTTTTATGCATGTTTTATGTGATATGATTATGTTATGGTTTATGATATATTTAAACCTGTTCATATGAGGAATGCATTGGACTTAATAAGTGACGGGTGGAGCCCGCTATAGCTCCTCGATGCATCAGCAGGTCTCATGAGACAAACTAGTGTCTTGGCACGAGGCCTTGACAAAATCTTATTTGTAGTCTTGGCACGAGGCATTGGCTACGTGGTTATGATAGTCTGACATTATGCATTCCATCATTATGAAAGTGGTTATTGATATTGCATGTGATTATTCGACCATTATAATATTCATGTGAATAATTAAATGGAATTATCTCATTTTACTTTTGCCATATTATGTTGAAATTCAAGTTTAAAAGGCTTTTGTTTTAGTTATAAATTGCCTTAAATGTTAATGTTTATTTACGAAAGCTTCCACAATATTTTTATCCTTACTGAGCATCTGAGCTCACCCCTTTCAATGTTTTATTTTTCCCAGGATGCGAAGAAATATTTTATGAATGACCTGTAGGGATAGTCAGAAGAGGATATGAGTGTGGACTATGGTGACTTTGTTATTGTAGTTTTTCACTTTATGATGTAATGTAACATTTATGAATGTATCTAGTTTTTCCAAGGATACTAAACTAATCGGTCTTTCAAGACTTGATCTTTTGTGATCATGCCAATGTTACGCAATAATGCACCGACTCTGGGTAACTGGGGTCGGGGCGCTACAGAATTCCCTTTAAAGTAATATTAAAATTTTATTCAAAAATATTAATAAATATGAAAGTTTCATATTCTTTATTTTTCTGGGATGTTACATCATCACTATCCACAATAAATGTCGTTCAGTCACAATGACAAGATATACTTGATTAAATGGTATGAAATATACTTTTAATGAAATGACTAAATGTAATAATCCTCAATAAACCCATGCACCAAAGAATAAATTTTTATTTTAGTCTTTTTATACACTTTATTTCTAGTCTCCTACTAATCAGATCTAATAGAGTGCATCATGTTTTATTAATTAAGCCATCCTACCTCACACACATTATTTTCTTTCTATATTGCATGGACTAATTCATATTTTATAACTCATCTAACCTTTTTATCCACAATAGATATATTTCACCTCAATGGTCTATATCCAACCTATGTAATGTCCTTACACTGACTGTACCCTCCATCTCCCACACAGTAGAGGGACAAAAAATCTTCCACATAAACTGGATCTAAATGAGGGATGGACAAACGTTCTATACTTATCTTATTCAGATGATTAATCTATTTTAATATACCACATGGATATAGAAATATTTTTTTGTTATATAAGAAATATAAATATGTTCATGAGATTCATCTAATTTTTATCTTTAGTACCCTATAAGACCACTTCTTATATGAAAAATGTCACATTTATATTATAGATGTATTCTTAATAGAGAACATGGTATCTTTAAATATAATTTCAATTGATCATAATATTGTGAATGATGGTATGTATTGATAATTAAAAATTAATTTCATTCAGAAATTAAACATCTTAGGGTTAGTGTGGTACTAAAAATGGTTCATGAAATATTTCTCAAAACAAACATCACCTTTCAAAACCATAAATCGAATTATATTTTAATTTGAATGGAGCTACGAATTCAAGAATATATTTGATGAGATAAAGTATATATTGATCTTGATAGTAATTATTATATTTCTAGTGTCCATATAAGTCCATATTGTTCATTGCGACGTATTATGAATAGGGATTGGATGTCTAATTATAATATATGTTTGTGTTGAATATCTTATATCTCATCAATTAAGAACACATGGGCTGAAAAATCCAATAAATGACTAAAGTCTAGTATTATTCATTAATTCTTTGAATTTAGGTAAACCTGATATTTTTTTGTGATATATTTGTAGTTTACACCCATAAAATGATTTAGAGTTAATATTACCTTTAATTAACTTGAATATAATATAAATATAATAGGAAGAGTACCATAAACATATTATTTCAACACTTCTATTGAAATAGTAGTGTAATAATAAAAATTGATTATATTATAATGAAATTACTATACAAATACTTAAAGGTATCTAGTAAGTAATATAACCTAATTTTTCATATTTTATAAATTCACAAGAATGTAATGGAAGACAATAATGTGATATATTTGACTAATTCTCAAATAAAAAATTCTATTATTGAGCTCACTCATTAAGAGACACCTAAGGATGGTGAATTAAAAAATATATTGGTATAAAATTATGTGGATTTTACCAATGATTAGTCATTGTACCTTTATGAAATCACCTATGTAATGAATTGTTGTGTTTTCCATGGTTCATTAAGAAAAAGTGATGATTTATTTCAATCACAATTAGTGGGAATGCCACCTCAGATCTACCAAGATGTTTAGTAACATGATATGACATTATTGGGGAACTTGTAATATAATATAAATTATTTACGATCTAAATAAAATATTTTACTTTTATCAAGTGAATTAATAATATTAGAATCATTCATGTATGATTTAAAATTATCTAATTTTTATAAAGAAATTTTTCAATCTTTAGATAGACTTCACAATCAGTTTACCTTATGTACATACTAACTATAAATCTAAATGTGTGATCATTTAACACAAAAATAAATATATTTGTTTTATTCAAATAGACTATAAAAACAATTTATATGGTCTAGTATATATATGTTATCATGTGATCAGTAAGTTTCCTGGGGTTCCATCACATACCATTTCTATGATAGATCCCAAAATCTCATATCGAATTTGAAAAGTCCCTCTGGAGTCTATGAGACCACGGGGGAATCATATTGAAAGATTAAATCCTCAAACAAATGGGAATATGAAATAGGTAAACCAATTTTCTTATAAAATGGTTCATTCTTGTGTGATGGATTTTTTATGATTGATGGATTCTAATATAATATTTAATGTATTTTATCACAATAATAGCCAATAATTATTAGATAATATTGTTCCCCATAAAGCCTCTTATGGTCAACCTTAATGGGATCCAAATTTCAATACAATGGCTTGTGAATAATCACTAATAGTACCGAGTATACAATAAAAAGGAAATAAAGAATGATTAGTTTATTTGAAATTGATGGTGGTGGTCCAATGATTCCAAAATTCTTATCTCATTGTTTTTATAGAACATTGTAAGTTTAAGTTGTCAAGAATATATTCTTGAAGGGGTTAATTCAATTGGGTATTTTACATCATAGAGAGTAACATAGGATCATTATTATATAGTTAAGAATTTCTATGGTAGTTTAAGGTATCATTAAGGCCACATATTTGTTGGTATGGCCTCCCTAGATGGCATCAATTTACAATATCTGCATTGTGCATCTTTTTAAGAAGTACGACCATGTTCCCTCCCATGGGATAATATAGGAATAACTAAAATTGGATTAGTATATATCATTATGTGAAAATATATATTTTTTATTCTATAAATAATTTAATGCATGAAAAGCTCACTCCCTATGTTTGGGATTTATGGAATCATGGGAATGAATCCCATGAAACATGGGAGTACAAATGAAATTTAAGGGATTGGTGGACTCACAACATCTTAGATCCAAAACCATCCTACATAATTTTATTTGGTTATGATTTTTTATGGAGGAGATAAATTTAATACTTATTATTTCATTTTAATAAATAATGTTCAATATTTTCTACCTTTTAATTTTTATTACGTGTTTTCTTTTAATTTAATGAAAAAAGAATGAGTTTTTTTATAAAATGGTTTTGATACCTCATAAACACAAATAGTTTAGAATAATCGATGAATTCCATAAGATCTCGCATTTTTGGTGAAACCATGAGACATACCCATGGGGACAAGAATTAATGTTTGAAGACCTTTTGGATGGTTGGTTCATGGTTTGACCAACTATGGGACAAAAATTGTAGTGTATTTATTTTTTAAATAATTTTACAATTTTATCAAAAGTAAATATGTTTTACCCTTAATTTTGATTATAATTCCTCATGGAATATATACAAATTGACCGCCATTAGCTCAAATACCTATGGATTAATTATTAGAATTTTCCCTTCAACATGAGTATATTATTCCTTGATTGTTGCTAAAATATTTATCCTTCAATTATCCTTCATTTAATTCACATTATCTCTTATTCTTGAATCAATAGTGTCTAGTGGATCAAATTTCATTTAATATGTGAAGGTATTTATTTCCCCATATAAATTACTAGTCATGAATTTTTCCATCCTCTTATCTTCGTTTTGAATAAAACCAACCTCAAACCAATCCAATAAAATAATATAGGAGGTTCAGTGTGTATTGTTTTTTAATAGATGAAGATATTCTGATGTTTTAAATGATATTTTTTTATAAATTATAGTTAATTTTTATAATATATAGTTATATATGAAATATTATTTAATTTTTTAAATAAATAAAAAATGAGTTTTTCATTTTTTTAATTGGTGTTTTCAAATAAAATAAAGAGGTGAATTAAGAGTAACCTCTGAAGGGTTTGATCCAGATTCTTAACATGGAAAAAATTAATTAACATATTCACTAATGATGTTATGTGATTCCCCTTTCTTATTTTGACTTACTTTATATGATTAAGGAGTCATGAATAACATTATTTAATGAAATGGGAAATTAATATTTGTTGGAAGGTGATATCATGTGAAAAAATTGACTGACTTGAATAACATTTGTTTATTAAACATCATGTGAATACCTTGGGATCCTGGTTATGGAATCATGATATTTACCATACTAGGTTAGGATTATAATCATCCCATTTACATTTGAGTTACATTACTAGTGTTTAACATCACTCTTTCTTGTAATTATTATATCAATTGTTGGGTTCCACTCATTTGAGTATTTTTTTATACAGTTTTTTATCAATATTGAAGGGATTAATAATTTTTGATGTGAAAATAATACAAGGATAATATCTCTAAGACCTTAGTTTTCATAGGTGTATCCACATGGTTTTTTATGATAAAATTAGAAATATTAATTATTTATTCTTATAATATCCTTTCCCTGATTATATATTTTTTCATTAAACTAAAATGATATATCTACTTTGATTTACGGTTTTGAACATGATTTTTCCCTTATTACTTGTTTATAATAAAATGAAATATGTATTTTCTTAATTGTAATTCAAAATAGAATGTGATGGTTTATTTTATAATGGTTACACATTCATAAATTTGTGGGGTCCTACATGGATTTTTATTCTCACATCGTATATACACATATCGAAAGTATACAGACTTTGTTTTGTTTAAATTAGGTAAGATAATATAACCAATATGATATGGAATTCTATTTTTTATCTTTGGTATATGATTTAGTGTGATAAATGTTTTGGAAATCAATTTTCAACTAGAGATTAGTAACAATGTAATTTCATTTCTTATATATTATATCAATATCAGGTGCTTAGTTTTAAAATAATTTGACACATTTTTTAGACTAAATTAGAGTTCTTGATTCCCTAATATTAATTGATCACTGTTGAAAACTTATATACCTTCTGGTTTTGTTGTGATTTGTTATTTCATTGGTTATGTTATTCATTTTATTCAATGTTTGAGTGTAAAATTATTTTATAACTTTTTTTATTACATGACATACCAATATATAACATGATCATAAAAATTTAAAGGGAAAAATATTGTTATTATTAATTATTTTTATTTTGTGTAATCATATCCAGTAGAATAATTTTCATTTCAGGAAAATAGTTTCAAACCCAAGATTATCAGAAACATTTTATGGGCCCTATTAATATAAAAAACATTTACTAAGGTTGAGTATTATATATTGGTTCACTAAATGAACATTGATTTAAAAAAACATTAATAAATATTTGATATGGATAAATATTCAAGAATATATTAGATGATATAAGGTATTAAATGAAAATAATAATTAGAGAATCCAATAAATGGGTTTTATTGAAATTATTTGAAAAAACAATTAAAATTTATATCTATGATATATAATGTGATATTAGAGTTATAATGATATGAGTTCAATAAAAATGTATTCATTTAATCTGAATAAAATACATGGAACATCTTCATTCACATGTATACATTTTTAACTGGTTGTATATGAGGAGTAAATTTATATTATTGAGAATAAATATATCTATTGAATGAACCAAGGAATGAAAAATATAGGTAATTTAAACCATTGATATTAGTGTTGAATTATTAATGAAATGTGGATGTGCAATCTATTGACATCTCTAAAAAGGATTCATTTCATTTTTTTGTACACTAATTTGAACATTTTTTTCTCTACATATGAAATGGTATATAATTAATTAAGAAAGATAGATCTATATTTTATAATAGATTATAAAATATGTGATTTTTAGAAATAGAAACATTTATTTTCTTTATTTTCAAGTGATATCGATGGTTCTGTCTATAAGATATCTCTATTTAATTTATTTTCATCTATTACTGATAAATATAAATATAACAATGTTTATTATGATATTTTTGCTGGAAGTAAGACTTATTTTTTTTGGAATAGATCATCTATATTTAGAAAATATATTACATTTATTGGTATAAAAATGTATAAATTTATTTTTTCATCATATATCTCCTCAATAAATTATAGACATTGTTAAAATATGATACATATTGAAAAAATACATTTTTAAAATTTTAAATGATGTTATTCAATATATATGGTTAAAATAAAGGATAACCAAAACATTTGAGAAAAATATATGCATTTGTGTATTAATAAAGAGTATTATCCTATGTCAATTAACAATAATATGTAGATGTGTTCCCATGATAGAGATCTCAAGAAAGGTGTTAAGGCACCCAAATAATATTTGTTTAATTACTACATTTTATTCATGGGAATTATTAAAAATATTAAATATTACCTCAAGGAGAGTAATGGAAATGAATATTGATGGATTTTACCATAAAAAATACATACAATATGCTTGAAATTCCCATGATTAAGAAAATAAAACATTATAAATAATTTTTCAATGAGATGAAAGTGATTTAAAAACCATGTATCCTTATCTCTACATGAGAAAGATAAATGTTCAATATGATATAATAAAATTGTATTAAAAAAACATATAGATCCCCATTCAATGATTTATCATCAAAATAAACAAAAATATTACAATCAAAGACCAATATGTATCAATTCATGTGATAATAATTTCATTATTATTTTATAATTATACACAAAAAATTAACATTTTCACCACTAATAAGAGGAAATTCCCCATTGAGATGTTTACAGTAAACCCAATCACCACCAATCTATGCACACCTAGAGAAACTCTTCCCCAATACAAATTCTTATGAATTAGAGAACTATCCCTTTTTAACTTAATAATATTAACATATAATTCCCATTGGATCTATGTTCCTCTAGAAATTAGAATAACTCCCCTGTTTAAGTGTTGTACACCTCTAGGTAGATAGTAAATGACACCCATTAAAACTATCAGTTTCGAATAGGCCTCAAATTTTGGAGTTTTAAAATACATTTATGTAATAAATATTAAAATATTATAGTTCTTAAGTTCATTATAAAATCAATACTATATCATCCAACAAGAGAACATGATCATGCTGGGAATAATATTACCATCATAATTGTTTGTATCTTTCCAAAACACAATGTTTAGAATAGTTTTAAATGATTCAAGCCTAATATTACATTTCATGATAAAAGTGAAATGAATCTATAATAATGAAGGCCATTAAATTTAAATAAAATTATTCCATTTATATTCCTTCTAATTCAAAACAAGATGTGACTTTTGGATACTAAAATCGAACCTACTTTTTGATTTTTAAATCCAAAGGGTGGTAACATTAAAAGAAATAATATATGGGAATGATTATATTAATGTGAATTAAATTAGTTATAGAATATTTATCATGGAACGTATTGTGTATTGAAGTTTTCTATCTTAGTTATGAAAGGCATGAAAAGAGAAAGCATAATTAAAACTGGGCATGAAAACCAAGTGATCATTATACCTAGAAAAAAATTAATGATTTTTTTATATTATCTTTTATGATTTATAAATAATTAAATCAGTTAATTTCAAGTAATGAAAGGATTATGGGATTGTAATATTTTAACTCAATAATCACAAGAAATAGATTTCATCACTATCACATCTACAATTCTAATATGAAACAATTTTAATCCCCATAATCCTTCATTAATGTCTTGTCATATAAAATTGAATGATTACCACATAATTTTAAATATAATATTCTAAATATCCATTATCTTTAGTTAAAATGTCCTTTAGTTATCTTTGTTTGGTTTAAATGAAACACACACAAAGAGAAACAATATCCTGATAAACCCATCCATTATCTCATGTATTAAAAATAAAATTTCCAATAGAACATGGTTTTTGATACCACATTTATCAACAAAATGTTCTAAATTAATCCTAATTTTACAATTTAATTTTTTTTATAAAACCCCAACACAAGTCATTGAAAAACATATCAATGAAATAAATTATTTTATTTTTCACTATAATTGAAATTAATGTAATATTAACATGTAATGGAATGAATATTTGATTATAATAGTAATCATTATAATAAAGGGGAAAATAAAATTTTAGAATGTAGTTCTATTATCTGATATAATAATAATGAAATCAAAATTACGAAACTCAAACACCCCATTGATCTATGGAAGCCCAAAAAATTAAAAGTGGAAAATCATTTATGTTATTTACAGACCAGTAATCTGACATTTTCTTCCTCCTATACATATTGATAAAATGAAAAAAATGATTTAATTTTGTAATAGTCTTTATCTAGTTGCTATAATACTCATATATTTAGAGTATATCTTAGAAAATAGAAATTAAATAATTTATTCCATTAAAAAATATTAGGGGAACATCCATGAAAAAAATGTGGGACAATATTTGAGAGACATACATACCCACAATCAATCCCATACATACCTTCTACATATAATAATTTTGATTCCTCCACAAATAATCATTAGATGTCATAAAAATAGATGAATATTGGTGGTAAATTTGATCGATGACTCTCATTAATTTAAGGAATAAATAAAAAATACACATGAGTGAGATAAAAAACATGATGAGAGAAACACAGAAATAAAAAATCAAATGCATTAAGATCAACCATTCTCTGTATAACCAAAATGAAAACTTATCAATTATTTAGAATATATATTTTTTAACATAATCACTACAATATCACCACTAAAATTATGATCCAAATATATTATTATATCTTAACCAAATGTATGGAATCCCTAAAATACCCTGATATTAAAAAAACATATTATTCCACTAAAATAATAATTGAATAAAGAAGAATTAATCTATAATACATGATCCATTTAATAATTTGATGTGTAAAACTTCATTAACTGATTGGAATAATATGTTGGAAATTATAATATGGTTTCAACTTATGATGAAACACTAGTGTAATGGAAGCCATGGATCTAGGATTATAGTCTCCCATAAATAAGTACCTCAATACAGTGATAACACCATTCTTGAAAATATCATAGTAAAAATTAAAAATAGACCCCAAGAAGCCCCCAAGAATTGAAGTACCATTATAACAATATTTTTTTACCACATTGATGATCCCATGTTCATTAGGAAATCTAATAAGAAAAATTATACTTGCATCCTTAATATGGGTAGCAAGACAATTGATAAATTATTTTTATTCATTAGTATGATCATATAATAATTAATTATATATGTAAATGGTGAGATATTTTGAAAGATAAATTATTAATAATACAATAAGAGTTTTTGTGACTATTTATAAAGACCCTTAACCATTTTTAGTTGTGTTTTTGAGTAAATTTACTTTTTTAATTATACCATGGAAGAAGACCATTTATAGTTATATACATCCACCCAAATATCTTGTGACCAATATAATATTAATGAACCTTCAATAATACAAATTGATAATAAATTTTCTCTTCTATAAACATATTATTCTGATTCTATGCATATTCAATGAAAATTAAAAGGCCATCCCAAACTGTGACAAATCAAGAGGTGCCACATTAACTATAGTGTGCCTCACACACACCAAATCTTTTGGCTAGTATGCAGTGATAGTCTAATAAAAATGTGAAGAAACTATAATCTATATATAATAATATAAAATTAAAATACAAAAATATACTCCTCATATATCATTAATGTAATCCTATGAAATTATAGAGAATAGATATCAATAAATAACATATGAAGATAAATATACTATAAATTAAAGGGTTGATAAAAAATATATGTAAATACAACTCAAGGATCTCCCACTAGCCTTATTGAATGAAAAATAAAAAAAATACAATTGGTACATATTAAAAAAACTGAAGTCCATCTATAGTCCAAACACTCAAACATATCAAACAACTCTATCTACATATTTTATTCAAGTTATTAAATAAATATTATGAATAAGAGGTTAAAAATTTAATAAAGTTTTTAGGTTGGTTGTAATTATGAAACATACATAGGATCCAAAAAATTGTTCATAAAATAATCTAATATTATAGTGTATATATGTATAAGAAAATAAATAAATTATTACATTCAGAATGAAAATCAATTAGTAATGTTTATCATGGGTGAAAAAGGATTCCACAAAACCTCACCTAAAATGGTCTATCCAATCATAGTAAAGGATATATCATTAAAATATTATATTTTAAAAAAATATAGGAGAGGAATAACAAAGAAAAACTAATATATATATTAAACTTATATTTGAATGATGTAACAAATCTTGACCCATTTTGTTTGTACATCATGATAGATGATAAACATATAAAAGAAATGTATTATATATCTAAAACCATTTATAAAATAACCATCTAATAAATGTGTAATATATATATATATATCTTAGTATAAAGGAATCATTACGTATAAGAAATTCATTTGAATACAAAATAAGACATTGGAAGACTCATAGTGTCGATAAGGTTGGTATCATTTCACAAACTTGTGATCTTTGCATAACATGGGAAGAATAATGAAATTGGGTATTATAATATGAAAAAAAAACCCAAGGATGAGGACCAATCATCATAATCATCAACTTGATTTATATAGTTATGATAAAATAATAAATAATTAGGAGATTTTGTACACATCCCAGCTATCAATCAGAATACCATCTCTACTAAAGTCACTGCTATAGAACAACCCAGAATATGCAAACTGATTACCCGTTATTAGAAACAACTTATATTGCTTTCTCAATATAACTTTCATATAATTTGATAACATTTAATGATATTTAATACCTTATCCCATAAAGAGTTTATTTTTACAAACCCAAAAATTATTCTATGCTACATCTACTTACAATATCCCTCTAAGGATAAATACATTCTCAAAGGGCCTTATGAAAACTCGCACCACCCTTTATATTGCAACCCAACCTTTTATTACATTACTATTACAACATTTTAAAGATAAACAACATAATATCATTACACATAGAGGATCCAATGGTTTAGATTCTTGGGAAAACTAGGACTATTCATAACTTTTACAACATAAATTATAAACAATCATTTAATTCCTTATTCACTAGCTTCTTATTATAACTTTCCATCTCCTTAGCACATGTAGTAACCTGAGGATATACATCAAAAAAGGGGTGATCTAAATACCCAGTAAGAGGACAGATAAGAACAATATATCATGGGGTGACCATAATAATAACATGGGAAAAAATCATGAACATGAGAGGAAGCATAAATATAAGACTTGAAATGTGGAAATTCCTAAAAATTAAACATCATGTATTATTGGTTAACTAACACACATACTTTTGAACAAATATAGCATCTTTTCCACATCATTTCACATTTACTCATGAGATTTATCACATTACCCAATGCATTGGAGCACTGTATAATTTCGGGCGCACCTATCACCTCCTAATATTATCATTATCATGCATGCCACATAGAACATATATCAATAATGAATATAACTAACCCATGGTAAGGAATTAGTTTAATCTCATAAGAATACATTCATAAACTTTGGGTTCCCAAAAGAAAGAGGGAACAACATACTAGATACAAGAACTGTCAACCATGAATGAGAGGTAAAAGATGAGTTTTTAATGAAGAGTTATTTTGGAAAACATTTCGTTTGACATAAACATTAGTAGAAAACATTTATATTCCAGAAAATGTAATATAATGATGAAAAAATTATTTTTAAGAAGTTACCATACCAAATTGGAGTGAAAGAGGGAGCACCTAAAGAAAGAAAATTGGGTTCGAGATTTTCCCCTTACCTTGTATCCGAACGCTTCCTTCTCTTTAATGTAGTGTATAATGACATTATATTAATTGATTATGAATTCCAGAACCTTTTATACATTAATAGGGTTCATTGTGGTTTCATTATGTTATTTTATGTTCCTCTGGATGACTTATAGGGTTTAAAAACATTTTTCAGGGATGCTCGTTTTTATTGTTTTTCTTGGGTGATTCACTTGTATTCATAAATTGATGTTCGGGTAGAACATGGGTAAAGATCCAGAACTGATGTTACATGTTATTAATGGCATTATATAATTTAAAATTATCTTATAATAAATTATATTATATACCATGTGGATGAATCATTAGATAAAAATTAAATGATGATTGTTTGGGTTAATTTGGGCGGTTTTTTGATCACAGAGAACTTGTTTTAATTTATCACTTAGTAATATGTACAAAAGTTAGTTCCAAAAATTTAAATAGGACATAATACATAAAAAATATTTTGGTTTAACCATAAAAATGTTTTCATGAACAGATCTGAAGGTAGAAATGGAAGAAGAAAACATGTCGTTCTTGACGGTGATAAATTAAAACCTCACAAACAATGTTCTCTATAATAAAAAAAAATAGAAGAAAGGGGGTTGAATGATATAATATCCCATTATTATAATAAAATTCTAGTATATGAATGTTACTGGAGTTACCATACCATTTAGAAAAATATAGGTGGGTAGAGAATAAGAAAAGAACTTGAAATTGAAATGGAATTAAAGGAGAAGAGGGATATAAATTACCTCTTGAATCCGCCTCTTGAGATCCTCCTTAAAGGCTCTAAGATTGGTATTTTTATGAGACCAAAATCTCTTGTACATGGGGGAGGTTATTGGGAAGATGATTGGGTAGAGTTTAGACAAGGAATCAATCTTGAGAGGTGTGAGTAAATGAGGGTGTGAAGGGTGTTATTTATAGTGGAGGGGAGAGGGGTTTCCTTAATATAAAATTCATTAATTTATTATTTCCACACAAGAAAAGGAATAGTGTATTTTAAATGACCAAGAATATTAATTTTATAATTTAATCACGTCCCAAGTGGGATTACATCAGTAGAACATCACACATGACCCTATAATTATCTTATTTAGCTTATTTTATAAATTATGGTATTTCACTATTCTTCAAAAACTCATGTATTTCAGAAAAATCCCAAAATTTCACTCCTACCATTTTTCAACATTTAGAATCCAAAAATGAATTCCATTTTTCAAAAATAATTTTCTAAATATGATTAATTTAATATTTAATTAAATTCATGGTTTATTACTAAAAAACAGTTTTAAAAAATTTATTTACTTATTCTAAAATATAGGCACATCATAATTTCACTTGAATATTATTTTTATACTATCATAAGTAAGGTTACTATTTATTAGGGTATATAAGTTTTCATAAGGGTATGTTACTATTAATAATGGTATTTTACTATTCACCAAAATTTATTTTTGTTTTATTAGACTCCAAAAAACATCTTGAACACTACTGTGTATGTCAGATTTTCAAAATTCCTAATACAGAAGTGACAAGCATATGTTTAATGGTCACTTTGAACTTAGTAGTTCATTATGTTTTGTTTTAATTTGATTTTATGATATAATTATAAGGGAATTTCCATTGAAATACTTTGGTAAGAAATTTTACCCCTGAAATTTCACTTTACACAAACCGGTGAGGGTACTTCTCCATCATTGCCTCTTTTGGTTCCCATGTTGCTTCCTCAAAATTATGGTTCCTCCACAACACTTTAAAAATATGAGTTGTATTGTTGCACTGAACCATATCTCTCCGATCCAGAATCTCTACTGGTTGTTCCTCATAAGAGAGATCATCTTCCAGCTGTACCACATTTGAGTTTAGTGCATGTGAGGGGTCTGGTAGTACTTCCTCAGGAGTGATACGTGAAACACATCATGAACATGATCCATATTCGGTGGAAGATCAAGTCGATAGGCCAAGACACCTATGCGGTCAAGGATCTCAAAGGGAGGTCTTAGCTTCCCTTTCTTCCCAAATCGCATGACTCTATTCCATAGAGATATTCCAAGGAAGACATTATCTCCAACGTCGAACTCCAAGTCCCTTCGATGATTTTCATCATAACACTTTTTCCGAATCTGAGCAGCTTTGATGTGTTTTTGGACTTCTCTGTTATTTCTTGAACATTATTGGGTACAAGTAGTTTTCTTTCGACAACTCCATCCCAATAGTTTGGAGTTCTACATCGCTTTCCATACAATGCTTCATATGGAGCCATCTGAATACTCGAGTGAAAGCTATTGTTGTATGAGAACTCAACCAATGGGAGATTTTTATCCTATCCACCTTTGAATTCTATAGAGTAGGATTTTAGCATATCTTCAAATGTCTTAATAGTCCTTTCAGACTGGCCATCAGTTTAGGGGGGATAAGCCATACTGAAATTTAATTCAGTACTCAAAGCATGTTGAAGGTTCCTCCTGGATTTAGATGTGAACCATAGATCATGGTAAGAGAAAATTGAGAGTGGAAAATCGTGCAGTATCGCCACTTACTTCACATATATCATTGAAAGTTGTTCAAGCGAGAGATCATCCCGATTAGCAATAAAATGGAATGTCTTGGTGAGTCGGTCAACCACAACCCATATCGCATTATTTCCCTTTGACGTCTTCGTGAGACCCATGAAAAAGTCCATAGTAACATTTTCCCCTTCCCACATGGGTATAGGTAATGACTGCAACATCCCTTTGTACATTTGTCGCTCTGCTTTAACTTGATAACATACCAAGCACCTTTATATATATTCTACAATCTCCTTCTTCTTGTTATCCCACCATAAGTGTTCTCAGAGATCAAGGCACATCATGGTACTCCCAAGATCAGTAGAGGAATTTGAGCTATGTGCATTGTCCAATAGCTCATTCTTTATCCCGGGTGATGAAGGCACACAATTCCGCATTCCAAATCGAATCACACCATCATTCTCGATATGAAACTCTTGCAGCTTTCCTTCCTTTACTACATTCAACCTCTTTTTTATATCCACATCATCCCTTTGTGCTTACTTAATCTTCTCTTGGATGGATGGTTTCACAATCATTTGGGAAATGTAGGATGTATCCACTACCCTTATGATTTCCAAATCCATCCTTTGAATATCTAAGAAGATAGCGTCTTTCTCAATCTGTAACATTGATTGAGTAGTGGGTTATTTTCTAATTAGAGCATTAGCTACCTTGTTCGCCTTTCCAGGATGGTAGTGAATAGAGCAATCATAATCCTTGATTATCTCTAACCATCTCTATTGACGCATGTTGAGCTCCTTTTTTGTGAATATATACTTTATGCTCTTGTGGTCAGCGTATATGTCACATTTCTCACCATAAAGGTAGTGCCGCTAGATTTTCAAGGAAAAAATCATGGCTGCTATCTCTAGATCAAGTGTCGGGTAGTTCTGCTCATGGATCTTCAACTGTCGTGAGGCATAGGCTATCACATTATCATTTTTCATGAGTACGCAACCCAAGACATTCTTTGAAGCATCACTGTATATCACAAGACTTTCTCCACATTTCAGTAGTGTGAGTACAGGTGCAGTGATCAGCCTTGTCTTTAGCTCCATAAATCTTCCCTCACATTCTTTCGTCTATACATACATTACCTCTTTCCTTGTTAACTTAGATAGCGAGCTTGAAAATCGTGATAAGTTTCTCACAAAACGTCGATAGTACCCAACAAATCCAAGAAAACTATGTATTTTTGTGACACTAGAGGGAATGGGCCATTACTCAATCACCATTTTCATTGAAGGATCTACAGAAATTGTCTCACTTATGATCACATGTCCCAAGAACGTGACTTGCTTCATCCAAAAGTCACACTTTATAAATATGGAATACAACTTCTCCTTTCTCAATGTCACCAACACAAGTCTTAGATGTTCTTCATGTTCCTCCATTCCCTTGGAGTAGATGAGAATATCCTCAATAAACACTACAATTTTTTTTCAAGGTAATGTATAAAGACTCTATTCATCAAATCCATGAAGATTGCAGGGGAATTAGTAAGTTTGAAGGGCATCACCAAAAACTCATAGTGCTCATACCTTGTACGAAAGGAAGTATTCTGAATATATTTCTTCTTCACCTTTACCTAATGATACCCAGAACGAAGATACACCTTTGAGAAGTATTGAGCTCTTCTTAACTAGTAAAACAAGTCTTCAATCCTTGGGAGAGGATACTTGTTCTTTATGGTGATATTGTTTAGTTCCCAAAAATCGATACACATCCGTATTGTTCCATACTTCTTCTTCACAAATAGCACTGGCGCACCCTAAGGTGATGTACTAGGGCCTATGAACCCTTTTTCCAGATGCTCTTGCAGCTGCTTCTTTAACTCCTCCAGTTATATAGGATCCATCCTGTAAGGACACTTTGAGATAGTAGTAGCTCCAGGTATGATTTCAATTGAGAACACTACCTCACAATCCGGGGGAATTCTGGGTAACTTTTCAGGAAATACATCACTGTATTCCCTCACGATGGGAATTTCCATAGGTTTGGTACCTTCCTTTGACTCAACCATTTGAGAGAGGTATGCTTCTTTGTAGGGAATCAACATCCACACAGATGAAGAATTTCTCAAAGGAGATTCATGATCTTCCTTGCATTTGTATAGGAGCATGGGATGGATCAGAATATGAAAATATATTTCATTTTCCTAACAGTTTATATGTGCTCTATATAACGAGAGCCAATCCATTCCCATTATAGCGTCGAATTCCACCAGGGAATGTATTATGAGATTTTCCAAAAGAATCTTCCCACATACGCCAACTTGAGAGGAGTCAAACACGTGGGTTGCAATAATTGCACCACTTTTTGTTTTTACAGATATCTATACTTCAAGGTTTTAGGGCTTTGATTCTATAGTTCTAGAATACTTGAAAGATATAAAGGAATTCATAGAACCAAAATCAAATAATACTTTTTCCATTCTTGAGTGAATAGGAAGTGTACCTTGTACGACTTCTTTATATTTCTCCATTTCCATAGTAGTGATGGCATAAGCCCTCCCTTGTTCTTTTGGATTTGGTGTCTACTGATGCTAATTACCCTCGAGAACTTGAGGTTTAGTGCCGTGGCTTGCATAGTTCCCTAGATCCCTATAGTTGTAGAATTGATCCATGGCTGGTTCACTCCTTTATTCCTCCACATTATCCTTACCATTCATGTCTTTTTGAAACTCTTGAGCATGATGTCTTATTCTCCACACTTGAAACATTTCCTCGTCCCTTTGAGGCAGTTCCCATGGTGAAACTTCCCACATTTTTGGCATGTGGGTCGTTGAGTTTTCTTCCCACCTTTATCATTAGATCCACCGACTAGAAACTACATATTTCATTTCTTATCACCATATCCATGGGACCATTCTCCAAACTCCATCTCTAATTTGAGAGCACATCGAACAACTTCTTCATAATTCCCAAAGTCTCGAATTGCAATATCCTTTCAAAGGTGTGGTTTTAATCCACTAATGAATCTATCAACTTTTCTATCATTGTTGATAAAAAAACCCGAAGTGTACCTTGAAAGCATTGTGAAATTCACTTCATAGGTTGTGATATATTCTCCTTCTTTTTTCTTGAGCTCTATGAATTCTCTCTTCATCTTCATACGAAGAGTTCGTGGGAAATACTTATTAAGAAACATTATCTTAAAGCCTTCCCATTCCATCTCTTCAATTTCCTCCCTTGGCATGGTGTTATTAATCAAATCCCACCATTGATCTACTTCTACACCTAGATGATAAATGGATAGGGTAAACTTCTCAGTCTTAGAATAGAGAAGAACAGAAAAGATCTTCTCCATGGAGTTGACCCACTGTTCCACAGCTAGTGGATCAGAAGATCCATTAAACATCAGTGGTCATTGCTGCATAAAACATTCGATAGCCAGTTTCTCCCTCTTTGGTGAAGGAGGATGTTCCCAATTATTATGGTTATTGTTCATAACCTGAGATAATTGGGTAATCATCTCCATGAAGTTCTGAACACCTCCTCCGAAATCATTGGGGATGTCATTCGGGAAATCGTTGCATTGGCCCTCGCACGAGTTGTTGGCCTGATTTCTCCTAGTTCCCACTATTTTATAAAATAGAAAAGGTTATAACAAAACATAAGTAAATAGGTCATGAATAAATTATTCATTTAAACAATTTATACCAAAAACATAACATATGGGATCCCTATGTAAATATTCTTGTGTGCATATTTGTACTTAGTCACAATTTAGAGGTTTTCTCTAGGGTTCACTAATCCAAATTCTCAAATTAACTAAACCTTTTCCTCTGATACCAAATATAGCAACCCAAAATTTTCTTAAATTACTATTAAATAACTTTAAATATAAAAAACATAATAACATTACACATAGAGGATTTAATAGTTTAGTGTCTTGGGAAAACTAGGACTATTCATAACTTTTGCGACATAAATTATAAACAATCATTTAATTCCTTCTTCACTAGATTCTTATTGTCACTTTCCCTCTCCTTAGAACATGTAGTCACCTGAGGATATACATCCAAAAAGGGGTGCACTAAAAGACCAGTAAGAAGATAGATAAGAACAATATATCATGGGATGAGCATAATCATAACATAGGAAAAAGATCACGAACATGAGAGGAAGCATAAATATAAGACATGAAATGTGGCAATGCATAAAAATGAAACATCATGTCATATTGGTTAACTAACACACATAATTGTGAACAAAGCTAGTATCTTATCCACATAATTTGACATTTACTCATGAGATTCATCACATTACCCAATGCATTGGAGTGCTGTATAATTCCGGGCGCACCCATCACCTCATAATATTATCATTATCATACATGACACATAGAAAATATATCAATAAAGTACATAACTAAGCCATGGTAAAAAATGGGTTTCATCTAATAAGAATACATTCATAAACATTGTGTTCCCAAAAGAAAGGGGGAACAACATACTAGATACAAGAACCATCAACCATGAATGAGAGATAAAAGTTGAGTTCTTAAAAGAAGATTTCTTTTGGAAAACATTTCGTTTGACATAAAATTCAGTAGAAAACATGTATATCCCAAAAAAGTTAAGATAATGAGGAACACATTTTTTTTAAGAAGTTACCATACCAAATTTGAGTGAAAGAGGGAGAACCTGAAGAAAGAAAACTGGGTTCGAGATTTTCCCCTTACCTTGTATCCGAACGCTTCCTTATCATTAATGTCCTGTATAATGAAATTATATTAATTAATTATAAATTACAGAACCTTTTATACAAAAATAGGTTTCATTATGGTTTCATTATTTCATTTTATGTTCCTTTGGATGACTTATAGGGTTTAAAAACATTGTTTGGGGATGTTTGTTTTTATGGTTTTTCTTGGGTGGTTCACTTGTATTCATAACTTGAAGTTCGGGTAGAACATGTGTAAAAATAAAGAATTGATATTAAATGTTATTAATGAAATTCTAGAATTTAAAATTATCTTATAATGAATTATATTATATACCATGTGTATGAATCATTAGATAAAAATTAAATGATGATTGCTTTGGTTAATTTGGGCGGTTTTTCGATCACAAAGAACTTGTTTTAATTTATCACTTAATAATATGTAAAAAAGTTAGTTCCAGAAATTTAAATAGGAAATAATACATAAAAAATATTTTGTTTTAACCATAAAAATGATTTCATGATCAGATCTGAAGGTATAAATGGAAGAAGAAAACATGTCATTCTTGACGGTCATAAATTAACACCTCACGAACAAAATTCTCTATAATAAAATAAAAAAAAGAGGAGAAAGGGGGTTGGATGATATAATATCCCATTAGTATCATAAAATTCTAGTATATTAATTTTACTGGAGTTATAATACCATTTGGACAAATATAGGTGGGTAGAGAATAAGAAAGGACTTGAAATTGAAAGGGAATTAAAGGAGAAGAGGGACAAAAATTACCTCTTGAATTCGCCTCTTGAGATCCTCCTTAAGGGATCTAATATTGGTCTTTTGATGAGACCAAAAGATCTTAGATGTGAGGGAGTGGCTAGGGAATATGATTGGGTAGAGTTTATACAAGGATTCAATCTTGAGAGGTGTGAGGAAATGAGGGTGTGAAGGGTGGTATTTATAGTGGAGGGGAGAGAGGTATCCTTAATATAAAATTCATTAGTTTATTATTTCCACACAAGACAAGGAATAGTGAGTTTTTCATGACCAAGAATATTAATTTTATAATTTAATCCCGTTACAAGTGGGATTACATCAGTATAACATTACACATGACCCTATAATTAACTTATTTAGCTTATTTTGTAAATTATGGTATTTCACTATTCTTCAAAAATTCATGTATTTCAAAAAAATCCCAAAATTTAACCCCTACCATTTTAAATCATGTAGAATCCAAAAATTAATTCCATTTTTTAAAAATAACATGCTAAATATGATTAATTTAATATTTAATTAAAGTCATGGTTTATTACTAAAAAACAGTTTTAAAACATTCCTTTACTTATTATAAAATATAGGTACATCATACTTTTACTTGAATATTATTTTTATAATATCATAGGTAAGGTTAATATTCATTAGGGTATATCTCTATTCATAGGGGTATGTTACTATTCAAAAGTGCATGTTACTATTTACCAAAAATTATTTTAGTTTTATTAATCTTCAAAAATCATCTTGAACACTACCATGTATGTCAGATTTTCAAAATTCCCAATATAAAAGTGACAAACTTATGTTTAAAGGTCACTTATAACTTTTTAGTTCATCATGTTGTGTTTTCATGTGATTCTATGACATACTTATAAGAAAGGAATTTCTATTGAAAAACTTTGTGTCGTTACACTTTATCCATGTAAATGGTACATTGAAATAATATTAATGTTATTTAGAAGAATAATAGCACTATCCCACAATTTCTCATACACTAGGGTCCCCTAATATGATATTAAATTACCTATATTGGTCTACCCATGTAATAATATTCCAAGTATTATCCAATCCAATTTCACTTCATACACATTCCATTGGCCTATGAGGAAACCCACAATCAACATATATTCATTCCTCCAATTTTTCATTACTGGACTAATATCCATTATTCCTCACATAGACAATTCCCCAGGGATGTAGTAGGTAAAATAACTTAGGCATAATCAATACACTGACAAACCCATAGTTCAAACAATACCCACTCCAAACCAACCTAAAAAAATATCATAATGGACCTTAACATATAATTGGAATGTACTCTCTATGGAGTGATTATATAAAACTAGAGAAACCATACCACTATCCTGATACACATATCATAATTTTATGTCCTACAGGGAATATCCCTATCATTTACTTAAACAAATCATGTTTCATCAATCATTGGAATATCTACACATGTTCTTAATCACTCGTACATCCATGTACTAACTCATGTGTACAAATCCATGGTTATTTAAAATTTACCACATGAGATAAAAAACACATAGTTTTAAATTAAATAAAAGAACATTTCTCTTATATTTATATCCTCTTAATATTTTAAAATAATATATTCCATGCATGTAATTCCTCTTATTCTTCTAGAAGGATTTCTTATATCCTATTACAAAATTAATTAATGAGTTGAACTCTTTAATGAAATCAGGAACACAATCCCCAATTTATGCACACAAAATCCATATAAGTCAAATATATTTTGAAATATTAATGGCTCTTTCAACCTTAGCTTTATCAGAGCCATATCAACCAATATAGTATCTTAAATGGGATCAATTTTACTGAAACCCAATAATATAACAAATATGAAAAAAATAATGGTTTATGAAAAAAAGCTTGGGATGGGATTAACAATGAGATAAATCCTAGGCCTTACCTTAAAATTTACAAGTGTAACCTCAAAATTCAAAAAATATTTTATATGATAATAGAAAATGATCTAGGGGTTATAAATTAGATAGGGTGGATAATATGAGATGAGATGGGAATTCGGGGTTGGTTCATTTGGTTAATAAGGGGGTGGGTTATTTTTAAATTTTATTCTTGTAAATAAATAAGCTTTTCCAAAAATAATTAAATATACATTTGGTACACAGTTGTAACCAATGGGATATGTTTCCCCCTGGTGTCCTCATAGGGTACATCAGGGGGTTTGTTTATTAATGTTGATGGTTACATAATTTTGGGTGAAAAAAATACTACATTAGTTTTATTGATCAGTTATTTATATCCTATCATCATGGATGAGCTTATCCACCTATTACAAATTAATCTTATGTTATCTCTTTAGAATTAATAATTTTAGGGTCATATAAGGTCTATGTATAGATGTACGATCCCAACAATGTGGAATCAGATCCATGGTATATCCCATGGGTGATGTGGGTCAAATAATCCCCAACCAAGCGTGAAAATGACAATTGATAAATAATTTAAGTATGTGTATATACAATTCTTCGGGTATAATCTCGTTATCACAATATATCATCAAGAAGGTTTCAAATCCATGTTATAAAATCAGGAACTCAAAAACACATTATTTTGATTATCTGAATTAAACACATCATTATATCGAGGCCATGAATTTTAATGATATAGTATAATTTTAATAAAATGGTTGAGAAATAAAGTTCCATAAGTATTGAAGGGAAAAATCCTTCCATAAATTATCCATTAATAATTTTTAATTTATGAAACACCAAGGAGACCATATATCCCGCTAACATATGGGGTGATAGTTTTTCTCAATTAATAAAATTATATGAGTAATGAGATGTATCAATGATAATATAAATTAATATATAACATTACCCATGCTAACAGATAAGAATATCACATGACACTAAAATAAACATAATTTGAACTGTCGGGTATGTTCTCATACCTCTAGTTTTGGAGATTACCAAGTGAGAACAATATTAGAAGATGCATTATTTTCTTATTATTATTCATACCTAAGAGTATACAAACTATGTTTCCTCTCAAAGTATGTTATCCATCCATAAAGCTATATTTAATAATATCAAAATTGAATTTTAGGGTTTTAATTATAACATGGAATTTCTATGACCTTATCCTTGTAACGTATATCGTAAGACATAATAATATTATATTACAACTTAATAATGATTTTTTTGTAAGGTGTTATTAATATTACAATGATTGAATATACATGTATTCAATGAATGAATAATTTTTCCCATGTTAAAATATCCTACAAATAAGTAATGATCATAATTAATAAAAACTTAGGTAAGGGTTTATCCTTCAAATCTCATTTCAAATATGAAATTGTTATAATTATGTTCCATATAGGAAAAATCATGAAATTTCAATCTAAAAGAACATATTATATTTTCTCCAACAATTTGATAATATTTTCATGACCACCTACTTTCCCCCTTTATCAACATAAATCACTCAGAGTGATTCATGTATGAGAAAATATCCTTATGACATCACATGGTAATATAACCTTTTCTTCCATTTTTATATTGTAAATTTGATGGATTAAAAAAATTCTACATCTAGGATTTATTAATTTCTTTTCAAAGGATATTATTTTATTTTAAAAATTTTAATAGTGTTTATAATTTTGGAATAATTTTTCACCACGTAGTAACTTTTATATTATATATGAATGGAGTCATAATTTAATAATATTATTAAATAAATGAAATTTTTCTACCTTTATTGGTTTTCATCATGAATCCTCCTACCCATTTTTTCATATTTTTTCAGTGGGTCTGATATGACAATTCTTTCTAAAATATCTTCCTAAAATGTGTCAAAAAAAATATTTGAATGTATTCTATTTGAAAAAATTAAATTATTTTATTAATGTTAATGTTTTTTTCACTTATATTAATCTCATTTATGTTTTCATTATGTGTATCGAGAATTTGTTTTTATGGAAATTATTTTTAAATGTTCTACGAAGTTTTTACAGAAACCGAGTATGTCCCATTTTTTAATTATCTGAAGAATAAATTTTTTATGTTTTCATTTTCTACTATTTCACATATATGTATTTTTCTTATTATTAAATTGTTAGAAAAAAATTATATGTTGCTCTAATGAACTAGGTATAATATGGTATCTCACAGGGAAATTAGGGAAATCCAGAATGTTATTTATATTGAATTATGTTATGATAGAATGGAATATGAATCCTGATAAACTATAGATGGAAATACTTTGATTTTATATGTAGAATGTTATGATGATAATGAACATGATTCGTGATTTACTTTGGTATGGTCAGTATGATTATGATTTTTGATGCACTAGGTTATGATTTCTATGATTATAATCTCATTAGAAAATAATTAATAACATCATCATCTTCTTATAATGAAATTTGATTTATGATATGGTCAAATATTTTATTCATAACTTGATATTCATGTTTAAATGGGTAAGAAATCCTCTGGATATTTTAATTTCATTTTTATAACCACGTGATTATCTTATTCTCACTAAAAATTATTATCCCTATGTGTTAACATTATAGGGAATTTTTTATAACCCTTTCTCATTATTATTTTCCCTGGATTATGAATATGATTATTATATATGATATAACTTGGGGATAATAACTAAAAATTATTTTAAAGGGGAAGGTTAATTCATTTTAAAATAATATTATTATGTAACTAATTACATATGAAAATAAATAATTGGGTTTTAAGATGTGTATAATTTTGATTTTAAATGATTATTCCTACGACATTATGTATAATGGAAGTATAAAAACCATGGGATGTTATGTATGGTATTATAGTGAGGTTTTATTTTTATGGGGGAGTATGATTTTTTAAAAACTTTTAAATTTCTTTAAATAAGATATAATATAATAAAATGTAGTGAAATTATAGAGTTTGTGTTTTCTTAGCAATGAAATCATTATTCGAATAATATGAGTGGATGCATTATATTGTATGTATGTTCCAATAGGAAATAAACTTGAATTAGATTTTTGATAATTAACATGATATTCACCTATTGTGTGACAATGATGTTTAACTTCACAAAAAAATTGACACTCTTTAGGGATATGAGTTGCTGATTCATAGGATCCTTATAAACCATTATGCGGGTATTTAACATATTTTGGTTATAAAACTTAATAGGAAATGAACAAAGAGTGAATAGGTTGATAACATATTAATTTATGTTCTAGTATATACACAATATTTGATGACATATTTCTAATATATTTAAATTTATCCTTCAATGCATGTACTAATGTAAGTATAATTATTCCTATAATATATTTATTAATGAAATGGTAGATGATAGAATAAACGAATATAATCATAGATACAATGGGAATTGTAGATATTATCCCAATGATCAACCAAACATATGTAGGGATGGAGTGAAAAATATTATGATCAATCAAACTCAACTCTGTTATACTATGTATAACAATTAGAATCATGATAGCTCTTAAATTCACCAAGGAATGAGAATATTTATATTCTTTACATTATTCATTGATGACCACCATTCAATTATTTGCCATCAAATCTACTAATTCTTGTGAAAAAGTTTATAACTAAAGATAATTTATTTTCAATCATCCATTACTTAGATGATGAGGATATTGTTCTAGTTATCGGTCATATATAAGGTGAGGTTGACCAATGTTGGACTCTTCTTAATAATGAAAGTATGAAGTAAGAGTTTGAATGTATGGATTCATTAGAGTTTAATGAATTATTCTTTAATTAATATTTTCTATATACTCATCACAAAAAATAGATATATAATTTATAGAGGTGAAAAATATAGAGGATGAATGCAATTATTTGTATTAAGAAAAAAACAATATGCTTGCGAAGTAAAAATCTTGTTTTTACCTAAATCTAATATAAATATCCACCAATTCAATAGCTTCAAAAAAAAAGTTTCCAATAGGATTTTTCTATATGATACTTTTAAAGTTAGGATAAAACTGTTTGATGAACTCTTATTGTTAAAATAGATATTGGATACTTCTATTCAAATGATGACATTGTGTATAAGAAATGTAATTTTTTTTCAGAAATATAAATTGATAACTCACATGGTGGGACGAAATTTAATCATCTAATATATCGAAAATTTTGAAATATCATAAGTGATATTGTATTAAAGGGTTTTAGAAACATTTTCTCAAGTTTAACAGTAGAACATCTTGTATATGATCTCTTTTATAGGATAAAAAGGGTTTATAAAAAGAATAATTACTAGAAATCAAAACCTAATGCTGAACCCACACTCTAGTGATTATATTGTAATGTTTATAGTAATTATACCTATAAATTTCCTGATACAATGTTTATTAGATTCAATCAAAATTAATAAACTCGGAATAAAAGGAAAAGGGAAGGATTATTCTATCAGATCCAAAAAATTATATTATGAAAAAGAAGTGTTTAAAGGTATACTTATCAATAAATCTAGAACTATAAATGATTTATTTTTTTATATAACTAATCCCTCCTATGAATATAATAACTTCTAGAGGTATCAATGGAACCACTATAATTAATAGATACATAATTATTTATGATAAATCTTTGGTGGAAGATAATATAATCTCTTGTCTACCTGTTCTCTCTAACACAAGTGTGTATGTATTTTCATTTAATAAATCATATACTTTTTCTTTGGAGAAATTCATGTTATTTTATTCATTTATTGGATATTTTAATAAAATATCTATTTTAATTTCTCTAATAAGTATTATATATTTAAAATCCCATTCTATATCATGATAATTTACTGGTGAAGGACTATTTTTGATATAATAAGGGAAATTAAATTCAACATGTACGTATTAATAAAAAATAATGAGTGGTATTTATCTCAAATGGTAATTTAAGGACTCTGTATTGAATGTGATCGTATTGTGAAGAAATACATTGATGTATTTATTAATGAATTTATTATTATTCTCCCTGATAATAATGTTGAGTTTTAAATTGATGTCAATCATGGTTATATACATATATCAATGACTGTTAATATAATTACTAAAATTAAATTGAATGTATTAAATAATGATATAAATGAAAATATTGATTTTGGTTTTATTAAACTTAGTGATTCGCCATGCAGTACCCTAATACTCATTTTGAATATGAATTATGGATCATGAATCTGTAAATAGAGTATCTTGAACATAAAAGAATCATGATAATGAAAATATATACACTTCCATGTATTGATGATCTGTTCGACCAACTATGAAGATCTTAACATTTCTTGAATATTAACTTATAGATCAGTATATCATCAATTAAGGGTGAAAATAGAAGATATATCATGAAATACTTCTTCCTAAAATATTATGTCCATAAATTCATAGTGATTATATTTAGATTTAAAAATTCCCATTCTATCATCACATATCTAATTAATATTGTATTTAGATATTTCCATATAGAATTTGTTTTTGTATTTATTATTGAAATCAATATATATTCCATGAGTAATGATGAAAATGAATTGAATTTGAGGATTAGGTTATGGAACATATGAAAAGATATATTACATTCCATGTTTATCAATTATGAAATTTTTATTTAAAAAGTATAATTCATTGGTTATGGAATAATAGCTGAGGGTTTATTTATGGATCCATAAAAAATATCATTTATTGATGAATTTCTAAGGCCAAACTCTATCACTAAAATCCAATGTCTTATTGGATTGGTGTCTAAATTTCTAATTACTATCCAATCCTCTAACTTTGTAAATATTCAAGGGATTAAAATTCATATATTAAAAAATGATATAAAATATTCAAGGATATTAGTAAGAGATTGTTTATTTCACCTATTCCAACATTACCCTATTGTGTAGAAGTGTTTTAGATGACAATGATGCTTCATTAAAGTGTTTTTGATGCATCCTTTTGAAAAATTACATGGTAATATCCTATGAATCACATAAGTTTAATTATAATTATTAAAATACAAAATGAATGATATATGGTAAATAAAATTTGTCTTTTCATTGAAAATTATGTGACATTATCTATATGGGAAAAATTGTGACATATATTTACAAAATAGTATTAAATATATATTTCATATAAATTTCAAAAAGATAAATTTAAATAGATAGTTAGTATTGATGAAAAAAATTGATTGACCAATAAATTAACATAGTGGGATGGAAAATATAGTGGTTGGTTCTTTATTCAGAATCAGTCCATCGACCTAATCAATGATGAGGATTGAAAAGGAAAAAATAGTGTTATATTTTAAAAGGATATAACTTGAAACTATAAGGTTATAAGAGAAATATTATCTTTCAAGTAAAATTTATATATTATGACCCCATGAAAGATTTAATGGGGAATTGAAGGATTATATGGATATAGAGAAGATGATGAAAAATATTTTATAGTTCAACATTTATAGGGATGAAATTGAATGATTTGGGAAATGAATACATAAGTGTTCCACCAATACCAGAGATAGAAAAGGATTGTTGTATGATATAAATATCATGTTATGTTTTCTTCATCATCGAATCCCAAAAATTTATAAGGTTCTCATTGATCATTTATGATGATATAACATGAAAATGGATATTTTAGAATATATAACTTGATGCTTGGTATGCAATAAAGATAAAAATTAATGATAGATGTCCAAGAAAATAATGCAATCATTACCCATATCAGTAATGAGATGGGATAAAATACAAACATATTGTTTTATATGTATAACCAATAAAAATATGCTTCATAATTATATATTTTTAGTCAATAACATTATGAAGTAAATGCATTTTATTTCTATCATTGAAGGTATCTCAATTGAATAATTTCCTCAGATCTACATTAGAGATGTAGTAACCATACACGGTGCACTAATTTCCATCATATCAAATTTATTTTTAAGGATCAGCTAAATGTATTTGATATGTCATCAATAATATTTTTATTTATTTCTCTAAATCACCACTTCTTTAAAATATCAGAAATAATGTTATTCTGGAAAAATAATTTTGAATATGGAGGATATGATGAGATATATTAAATGGATATCAAAGGTTGTTGAGGTCAACATATTCTATATTTATATTACGCTTATGAAAATTATTTACATTTTATAATTGGAATAAAATGAATGTGGAACTATAGTAGAAAACCTATAGAACTCCAATATGATGGGATGATGTAGGGGGATTTGAGTTAGTTGTACTATAAATTTCACAAGAGATGATAATAAAGATTAAATTATTCAAAACACATTAAAGTTATTCATTGTTGATAGAGGGTTTATTCTTATAATAATATATTAGATTTAGAGTTTGAAGTCAAAGATATGGTATTTCATTAGATATCACTAAGGAAGAATGTATTAAAATTTATAAAGAAGTCAAAATTAAACCGAAGATATATTTTTCCATTATAAATCATCGACTGTGTAGGGATTGTTGATTATAATCTTTTATATACTTCTAATCATTCCCATGTAAATGATAATTTCCATATATCATTTTTCCATAAATTACCTAAATGATCTATCACATGTACTAAAATCATTGATCATTTTAAAAGATGATCATTTTTTACAAGGAAAACCCATAGTAAATCATAGTATATTGAGATAAATTATAGAAAAACAAAGATAATCATCTGGATAGTGATATGTTGAACAATCATAAGTCCAATGAAATTACATTGAATCCACAATAGTTTATGATGAATATTTATCCTCAATTTCTTTATTTATAGTAATGAAATTGGAATGGAGAAATTATCTTAAGGGGCTATAATGTTGTAATCAATGAATTTATACTGTGCATTCATTTAATTAAGATTGTGTTTTGTAGACTAATACAAATGAAACACTGATCTAATATATCCATGATTTATTTTTGGGATAAAATTATATATATTAAATATATATATTTCAACAATTGAGATTAAATATATGTAACAACATGATAGAATATATGAATGAGAAATAAGGGATTTCATTACTACTAGTTCATTGATAAAATTCAATTAATGTTGACAAATATTAAATAAGGAAATTTTAGGATATGGAATGTATTTTTTCTAAAAATATCATTTATATGATAAATATATTATTTTAATATAATAATAAATAAGATTTTTAATAGAATAAAAATAATTTAATTTTTAATTAACAAGAAATGAGATCAAGAATATGTAAAATTTTAATTTTTTTTGTAAAAATTATTGTTTTCAATTATATTATTTATTTCTATTTTAATGATAAATTAAGAAAATTTAAAATTTTATTTTGAAAAGTTGAAATTTGTTTTAGTATTTTGAACATTACAATCATATTTCGGTAAAATTTTAATATTTATCAATAAATATTAATTATTATCTAAATAGTGAGATATCTTGTTTCTACATATACTACGAATTTTATGACATAATACCGGTATAAGAATAACATAAAAGTGATAAATCCATTTCATTAAAAAAATATTTCATATATAAAAATATATATTTAAGAATATTTAGTGTGATTTAAAACCCATATTTAACATTTTAAAATAATAGTAATATTTTTGGTAAAATTATTTTCTATCCATTATACACATATCATTTTAGAATTAATTTCTATCTAATTTTGTGATTTAATATTATGATTTTTTTTCAAATTTTCAACAAAAATATATAGTTTAACTAGTTAAGAAAACATTCAATTTTTAGACATAAAAATTAGTATCCATGGATAAAAATAGAGTTATCATAGTAAATTTAAATTAATGTAAAAAAGCGGTTAAATATGTGTAAAATTACAGAAAACATATTAAGATCATGTATTCACATAAGTGGATGAGAAGTGGCTCAAAAAAAATATCTACTCTAAATTATTTTACAAATTGGATTCTGAAAACCATTTTAAACAAGTACTTGTTTCAATTAAAATTTTAGTTTTATAAATATTTTATTGCCTTCACTTATATAAGGATCCATCCACTACCCCTTCCGGGACACTTAATCAATTTCAAATACAGATGAAATCTATCTATTTTACTTCCCCTAGTATCCTCTAAAATGAAAACAAGACTCTCTCCATATGAAATTGGTCTAAATATATATATTGAATACGTATTGTATTTGAATTATCAAGATCTCAATGAGGTTAAATCATGATGATCAAACATTTGAATTTTTTTTAGGTTTTTTCCTTATAATTTCATTTTAAATGAATGATTATCATTACTATATAGTATCTATGTATAATTATTTCATTTCTATCTAAATTAAATTATTTTATATTATCATATAGTTTTCCATATATTTTATATGACGAACTATATTCACTTTTTTTTGGATCATAATTCATTCAGAGTGACGATTGAAATGAAATCCCCACAAAAAATATTTCTTAGATGAGAAAATTTTTATTCATTTTTTATATACATACTACTCCCATCCTCAATGATTTATTAATGACCATTTTTATGTTTTTAACATTATATAACGTAAACATATTTTAATTCTTTAAGAATATTTATTTTTACTAATATGGAATTTGTTTAAAAAATTTGAAAAGTATATTATTTTGACTGTTTTTTGTACTAAAAGATTTTTCACAAACATCAATAGGTTTATTTTATAATCTCCCTCCCAATTTTTTATGATTTATTTCATTGAATCATATATAAATATTTCTTGAAAAAATATATTCATAAAATATATCTAAAATGAGAGGGGTATTTCTAATATTTTATCAAGGCTAATTCTAATGTTCTTTTTAATTTTTCATCTTTTCCATAATATGTGAATGTTTTTTATGTTTATGTAGGGATATGTCACGAACCAGGCCAGGTCGTCGTCCGACCCAGCGCCCGACCCGGTCTGTGACATGGCCCGAAGGGCGTTCCCGATCCCCACGGGCTGGCACAAGTGCCCGGGTATCAAGAGTAACCTGTGGGAACGGTTTACCCGAAATGGTATATGAAAACACTAACAAGATAATAAAAAAAAATGAAACTAGGAATCGACAACCAAAGAGACCATTAAACTGAAATCAAAATTTAAAGGTTTACAACTAGAAACAACGTCCAAAAATAAACGACAACAAAAGAGACTAACACTATAACTCAAACCTCCAAGCGAGAAGAGTGGTGTAGCATCCGCGCGCCAAAACACCAACCTGCATGAGAAGGCCACTAACAACTCGAACCACCACCGCTGAGTAAGATGTCACAACCTAGAATATATAAGGAACAAAGTCTACATACACCCGAAGGTGTATGCAGGGTGTGAGCGAAAGGCCCAGTAGGACGTCACCCAATAAAAAGGTTCCATGCCACAACATCAAAAGGACAATTTAATGTGTTTATTCAAGTTATACTTTTGAAATGATTTTAAATAAAACATTTACAAACCAAATGCTAAAGGAAAACACTAAAAATAACTCATTTAACAGACACGATTTTAAAGAGGAAGAGAGAAGTTCATTATGGGCACACACACACACACTCTAACACACACACACATACTCACACACACACACACACACACACACACACACACACTCACACCCAAGTGGTCCTCCATATGCCGACGGAATGCACCATGCCATAGATGGTAGAGCACTATGGGTAAATCCCCTAAGGTTCATCTAGATCGAGTGGGACCCTAGAACCTCGTGTCTCGATGAAATGTGGCTTAGAAGGCTACGACCCTCAGAAAACGTGGCTTAGAAGGCCAGACCCTCAGAACATGTGGCTTAGAAGGCCACAACCCTCAGATATCATATGTTTAGTTAGTGTTTCAATCATCAATACATCTAAGTGAAACAGGTACGATACCCATCCGGTTCACTAGCACACTAGTTCTAGTCCGCCCACCTAGATACCCAGGGTTTTCCCTTGTGCTCAATCAAGTTTCACATTCACATAGTATATTTCTTTCTCATATCGCAGACCAAACAAGATATTGCACACAAAATTCACCATTTTCATACCCAAACAACATTTCAAAAACTCACACACACCAAAATACTTTTCCAAAAATACATATGTCATTACGTAATCATTTTGAAAATCCCCATTTGGAAACACTCAAAGAACATAAAAAATTCGCACAACTTAGAAAGAATTATTTAAAGAACACAACAAGGGTCGATGCAAATAAACACACCCAATTGCAAACAAGAGATTCGTTCAAACCACTTGCTTAATAAATTATCCTTAAAACTAGTTTCACACCAACTATACAATTATCTGGACCATCTGCACCTAGAACCCAACTTGAAAACATTGCACCAAAACAACACAGATTTTTACGTGAAAAGGCTATTTTAAAATCAATTTCACACTCAACTATTCTAAAACCTCACTTGCACCTTATAAATAATTGATTAAACAATTTTAGGATTTACCCCAATAAGGTCGAAATGAAAAACATGATCGTTTCTAAAGAAAGAGAAATTTTCAAAACGCATACATGTCAAATAATTTTTTATAAACGCATTTCGCACAACCTGTAAAGCACGAACAACCATTTATACAACAAAAAACATATAAACAACAAGACCATACTATTTTGGAAATTCTATTTCATCAAACGAGCATGCCAAACCATTTTAAACATAGATCACAACACGCAATTAAATCATATAACATATTAAATTAACTAAACAACCAAATTAAATTATCTAGAGGATGTAAAGGCATGGAACCACCTACATCGAGACAGTGGAGGATGGACCGAGGTGAACCAAAACATTGTGAGCTTGGTGCGAAACACCCTCCGCACGACCATCGCACCTCAAAGGACCTCGCGCAAACCCAAAACATGAATTCAACAAAAACTTCAAGTTAGAACCATATAATCGGACCTTATATCTTTCGGAAAAACAAACCAGAACAACAAAACTCACAGAAAGAAATAAATAAATAGTAATAAATGCAATAATAATAATAATAATAATAACAATAATAATAATAATAATAATCAAATTAAGGAGCGGCTTAACTAGAGGGGCGGCCGCCGGATGGAACCCAGAAGTGGGAGGGGGTCCGGCAGGGTTCCAGGGAGAGGGGTGCGATGCGACGGGGTAAAGGAGGGGAGAGGGCTACGATGGGCCGAGGGGGATCCGGGGAGGGAGAGGTGAACTAGGGGTTCTTGGGAATTAGGAAAAAAAAAAGAAAAAAAAAGAAACACAGAAGAAGGGGCTACAAGATCCAGGGGGCCGGTGGACAGTGCCGGCGAGCTGGGTGCGACACGATCCAGAAGAGGGGGGAGAGGCAAAGTGCGTCGGCGGTGGTGCTGGCTGGGTGGAGTCGGGCAGGCGGTGCGACGCCAGACGGAGTAGAGGCGACGGTTCGGCCCGTCACTGGAGGAAGCAGGAGGGCCGGTGGAGTGTGGTGCGTCGCCGGATGAAGGTCGGCCGTGGGAAGCATGGGGGCGATGGGGAGTCCGCCGGACAGAGGGAGGGCCGGCAATGGGAGGGGAGGGCGCGATGCATAGGTTTTCAAGGGGGAGAAAAAAACGCAAAAGATATGGGGGGAGGGATCCGACGGGAGAGAGTGAGGGGAGGGAGAAGAAAAGAAAGAAAAAAAAGAAAAAAAAAGAATAAAAGAAACCCTAAAAAAAACCAAAAGAAACCAATTAATAATAATAATAATATTATTAATAAAATTAAAAATATTCTTAAACTAAAACCATAATAATAATAATATTATTATTATCACTAAAACACAACTTATAAAAAAAAACAAATTTTTAAACTACACATTTTTCTCATCTTATTTTCATTTTTATTCTTCAAAACATTAAATTTTATTTCACTGTTATTAACTCAATTTATTTAATTAATTGGACAACGGGCGGCCCACATGGAAGCGCTGGCAAGGCCGTATGATATTGCAACTCCGCTTCACCCACGCGTCGCATATTGTCGCACCCCGAAAGAGAAACTCGCTTATCGACAAAACATCAAGTTCAGTCGAGACTTAGCTCGCGCCTTGACGAAACACTTTAAAACCAAATAAGATAAAAAAATAAAAAATAAAAATAAAAAGTCATAGTAACTTAATTTTGTGTTAACGATAATATCAAATCTTATAATATTAACAACTTAATAAAATTTTCACTCTTGACATTATAAATTACAACAAAAATATTATCAAACAAGGTTATTATCATCCTCATTCAAATAGTCCCTTGAATCCAATTACACTTCTTTTTTTCCCCATTTTATTATTCATTATATTTTATTCATTTTCCTTGAATATCGGGTAGGTCGTGCGGTTTCGACCGTGGTGCGCTGAATGATGTCAAGAAAAAAACATGCATTTCTTTAAATAATAACTCAATAATTAAGTCAGGCCTTAACCCAGACTACCCGATGCCCATAAAATTAATAAAATAAGTAATTTAAAAAGGACGGGTGTGAAAATTCTCCCCACCATAAAGATTTCCATCCCTGGAAAGCCACAACTAAGTCCGAGACCCAAATGAGAAGTTGTTACCCCACTCAAGTTTAAAGAGGATCTCCAAAATCAACAAGAGAAAAGAGGCAAAAGAATCGTGCTCAGACAAAGTGATTCAAAGACAACTTCATGAAATGTGTCAAAAGACATCCTGATATGCGTCGCCTGCCTCAAAGAGCTAGAACGCCTCTAGTTGACTGATCGAGGAAGGGAACTCTCACACCCACAGAAACCAACTCCACAAGCCGAAACAACTCAAACATTATTAAACGAAAACCACATCATTTGGTTAGAATGGTCAAACCATGTCCAAGAAACACTCTTATCACTTATCACCAAGCCAGATTAAAAAAAACAGAATCAGAAGGTCAACAAGAAGAGGCCCAAGGGGCTCCCCACCAAAAGGAACTCAGTGACGCTCGAAACGAGACTGGAAAACCGACATGGGTAGGTTCAAGCGGACTCCCCGCCATTAAAGAGAAGTCTAGCACAGATTCATTCCAGATACATTCGTGCGAGACCCAATGTGGGTCTCCCCACCATTTGAACTAATGGAAGGTATAGAACTTTGAAAATTTCTCAATGGTGACCAAAAACCCCACCACAAGGGGTGGGGAGGGGGGGGGGGGGGCGACTACCAGGCGTCAAAAGCATGACCCAAGACAAACCAACATTTCCACATTCCTAGATGAGAATTATTCAGATTTGAGACAGATTTACTCAACAAACTCCCATAAGGACCACTAAAACGATTGCATCCAAGGGGACACAATCCCCAAGACTTTAAGGCAACGAGACGAACACACCTCCACATGGTCGCGAAAAAATTATGCAACCAGACGACTCATTCAGAGCGGAAAAACCTTGGAAACAATTTAAACTGCCTCTACTTTTAACACTGGTGATAGAAATAAAGTTGGGGTCCCATACACTTCCGGGGTTCCTGACCACGCGCCAGCTTTACTCCGAGGCCTATGGCTGGAGCCCTGATGTTTGAAGCATATCCTTCCTTGCAGTCAGGTGTCGAAGACTCCCTAATGGAGCTTCCCCTTTTGGTGTCACATGCAACCACACTGCAACCAAGACACCACCAGCAAACACGACACATTACAACATCCGATTGATCATATGCGGAACATTCACCAACACCAGAGTTGAAATGGTGCATGCACATCACCCTTTGTCACACTAAATGATAACACGACACCACTAATCTATACCTGAATATGACTGTTTCTGTTGAGAGGAACATTACGCTGAGAAGGACTTTAAACCGCGTCTTGAACAACACGTGATTCTTGCAAACGACCATAGCAGCCTCACATGACTGGGTTTGACAAACTTGTATCCTAACACGAACCATTCCTTAAATGAAAAAAAACCAAAGACCACAGGTCATTTAGAACGATAGACCGCACTAAAAACTTAGGTTTGCTTCCACCTTTTTCCCACCAGAGTCTCCTTTACCGCTTCCAAACCACCGTTGACTATCAAAGGGACCTCACGCTGCAAGACGTCACCGAACATGACCCTTGCAACCGATGTGAATACTACAAATCCCTTCAAGACACTGCTCAACACTAAAAATTCCGAACCGCCTTCACCCTTCCCTACTGGAATTCCTTTTGTCATTTCCAGGGGGAACCTTCAAACATGACAGTGTCAAACTTCATACCCGACGAGTCAAGACACTCAAAAGACCAAAAATCTATTCAACTCCCATCGCATCTGTCATCCCGCTGCGAGAGGATCCACTTAGTTGTAAAAAGGAGAGGTGGGTTCAATTCTAGAATTCAAAAAGAGAGTCCTTCGATCAACTGGAGTGCTGGAAAATGGGGAATTCCCCATAGTCGTACTTCAATCACATGTCAACGCTTTATGGGGGGGGGGGCATACACTAGTCAAGAAAGGAAACTATGGACCTAACCAAACTGGTCCTACGGTCAAGACATACCACAAGAAAACACCAAACGTGTAGGGGAAACCACTGCAAGGGCTCCTCGATGTACTCTTCAAAGGAATTTACTAACCACACGCTTGTATACCAACTTACAAATAAGAACTCAAACTCCGGACACAAATAATTCAGAAAGGATCCTCAGCTCAAAATGCCTCACATCCGACATTTCCTAAACACAAGGACATTCCACACAAACACTGTTTACTAAAAAACCATTTTCATTTAACAAAACATTTTGAAGATAAGCAAGCCAGTGGGTTGCACAAATAGAAATGGTGTCCCATGGGCCTCGCACATGCATGTTCTCGTGCCACACCGGCACCTGCCTCGTATCCATCTAGGCACTCATCCGCTCGTGCCGTTAACTATTTCCATTTTCGTATACACTCATGCATGTGGTTGCCCATAAGAGCACCAAGGTTAAAAACCAAAGCTTTCCATTTTTTTTCAAAACCAAAACATCCAACCCACACTTTCTAAACCTTTCACATCATTTTCTTTTTAAAGTGTTTTATTTGAAAATATTTTCCAAGACCAAAACATTTTTACTTAAAAACCAAATCTCCATGAATCCAAAACAAAGTGTCGAGAAACAACGCAAGGGAAAACTTGTGTCAGCGGGTGATTGGAGCATATGGTTGGCGGCCATACGCCAATCATGCCATTGACCACAGAGAGTATTTTAGGACAGTGTCCCCGACTCCACAAGGCTTGCCAGACCCTGCGAGCTCACTAAGACCACTGACCTTAGTCCCTTTTCATTTCCCTTAGACATGATTAACCACGAGGACAAAAAACTCAGACAAACCCCAACATACTTTGGTAACTTGAGTCCCGCCACGAGTTGTGCTGGCCAGGCACCTTCCTCGTAGCCAGGACGTCGAGTCCTGATAACTTTAACTCAATACTACCATGACTCTATCCCAAAAGAAAACGACCCAAGAGAGAAAACATTTCCCTCTGATACCATTTTGTCACGAACCAGGCCGGGTCGTCGTCCGACCCAGCGCCCGACCCGGTCCGTGACATAGGCCGAAGGGCGTTCCCGATCCCCACGGGCTGGCACAAGTGCCCAGGTATCAAGAGTAACCTGTGAGAACGGTTTACCCGAAATGGTATATGAAAACACTAATAAGATAATAAAAAAAAATGAAACTATGAATCGACAACCAAGGAGACCATTAAACTGAAATCAAAATTTAAATGTTTACAACTAGAACCAACATCCAAAAATAAACGACAACAAAAGAGACTAACACTATAACTCAAAACTCCAAGCGACAAGAGTGGTGTAGCATCCGCGCGCCACAACACCAACCTGCATGAGAAGGCCACTAAAAACTCGAACCACCACCGCTGAGTACGATGTCACAACCTGGAATAAACAAGGAACAAAGTCTACATACACCCGAAGGTGTATGCAGGGTGTGAGCGAAAGGCCCAGTAGGACGTCACCCAATAAAAAGGTTCCATGCCACAACATCAAAAGGACAATTTAATGTGTTTATTAAAGTTATACTTTTGAAATGATTTTAAAGAAAACATTTACAAACCAAATGCTAAAGGAAAACACTAAAAAGAACTCATTTCACAGACACGATTTTAAATAGGAAGAGAGAAGTTCATTATGGGAACACACACACACACTCTCTCACACACACACATACTCACACACACACACATACACACACACACACACTCACACCCAAGTGGTCCTCCATATGCCGATGGAAGGCACCACGCCATAGATGGTAGAGCACTATGGGTAAATCCCCTATGGTTTATCTAGCTTGAGTGGGACACTAAAACCTCGTGTCTCGGTGAAACGTGGATTAGAAGGCCACGACCCTCAGAAAACATGGATTAGAAGGCCACGACCCTCAGAACACGTGGCTTAGAAGGCCAAGACCCTCAGATATCATATGTTTAGTTAGTGTTGCAATCGTCGATCAAGCTAAGTGAAACAGGGACGATACCCATCCGGTTCACTAGCGCACTAGTTCTAGTCCGCCCACCTAGATACCCAGGGTTTTCCCTTGTGCTCAATCAAGTTTCACATTCACATAGTATATTTCTTTCTCATATCGCAAACCAAAAAATATATTGCACAAAAAAGTCACCATTTTCATACCCAAACAACATTTCAAAAACTTACGCACACCAAAATACTTTTACAAAAATACATCTGTCATTACATAATCATTTCGCAAATCCCCATTTGGCAACACTCAAAGAACATAAAAAATTCACACAACTTAGAAAGAATTATTTAAATAACACAACAAGGGTCGATGAAAATAAACACACCCAATTGCAAACAAGAGAGTCTTTCAAACCACTTGATTAATTAATTATCCTTAAAACTAGTTTCACACCAACTGCACAATTATCTGGACCATCTGCACCTAGAACCCAACTTGAAAACATTGAACCAAAACAACACAGATTTTTACGTGCAAAGGCCATTTTAAAATCAATTTCACACTCAAATATTCTAAAACCTCACTTGAACCATATAAAAAATTGATTAAACAATTTTAGGATTTACCCCAATAAGGTCAAAATGAAAAACATGATCATTTCTAAAGAAAGAGAAATTTTCAAAACGCATACATGTCAAATAATTTTTTTAAACGCATTTCGCACAACCTGTAAAGCACGACCAACCATTTATACAACAACAAACATATAAACAACAAGACCATACTATTTTGGAAATTCGATTTCATCAAACGAGCATGCGAAACCATTTTAAACATAGATCACATCACACAATTAAATCATATAACATATTAAATTAACTAAACAACCAAATTAAATTATCCAGAGGATGTAAAGGCATGGAACCACCTACCTCGAGACAGTGGCGGATGGACCAAGGTGAACCAAAACATTGCGAGCTTGGCGCGAAACACCCGCCACACGACCATCGCACCTCAAAGGACCTCGCGCAAACCCAAAACAGGAATTCAACAAAAACTTCAAGTTAGAACCATATAATCGGACCTTATATCTGTCGGAAAAACAAACCAGAACAACAAAACTCAAAGAAATAAATAAATAAATAGTAATAAATGAAATAATAATAATAATAATAATAATAATAATAATAATAATAATAATAATAATAATAATAATAATCAAATTAAGGAGTGGCTTAACTGGAGGGGCGGCCGCCGGATGGAACCCGGAAGTGGTAGGGGGTCCGTCGGGGTTCTTGGGAGAGGGGTGCGATGCGACGGGGTAAAGGAGGGGAGAGGGATACGATGGGCCGAGGGGGATCCGGGGAGGGAGAGGTGAACTAGGGGTTCGTGGGAAGTAGGAAAGAAAATGAAAAAAAAGAAAAACAAAAGAAGGGGCTATGGGATCCAGGGGGCCGGTGGACAGTGCCGGCGATCTGGGTGCGACGCGATCCAGAAGAGGGGGGAGAGGCAAAGTGCGTCAGCGGTAGTGCTGGCTTGGTGGAGTCGGGCGGGTGGTGCGACATCGGATGGAGTAGGGGTGGCGGTTCGGCCCGTCGCCGGAGGAAGCAGGAGGGCCGGTGGAGTGTGGTGCGTCGCCAGATGAAGGTCGGCCGAGGGAAGCAGGGGGGGCGATGGGGAGTCCGCCGGACAGAGGGAGGGCCGACAATGGGAGGGGAGGGCGCGGCGCATAGGGTTTCAAGGGGGAGAAAAAAAATGAAAAAGAGATGGGGGGAGGGATTCGACGGGAGAGAGTGAGGGGAGGGAGAAGAAAAGAAAGAAAAAAGAAAAAATAAAAAAAGAATAAAAGAAACCCTAAAAAAACTAAAAGAAACCAATTAATAATAATAATAATATTATTAATAAAATTAAAAATATTATTAAACTAAAACCATAATAATTATATTATTATTATTATCACTAAAACACAACTTATAAAAAAACAACTTATTAAACTACACATTTTTCTCATCTTATTTTCATTTTTATTCTTCAAAACATTAAATTTTATTTCACTGTTATTAACTCAATTTATTTAATTAATTAGACAACGGGCGGCCCACACGGCAGCACTGGCGAGGCCGTATGATATTGCAACTCCGCTTCACCCACGCATCGCATGTTATTGCGCCCCGAAAGAGAAACTCGCTTATCGACAAAAATATCAAGTTTATTCGAGACTTATCTCGCACCTTGACAAAATACTTTAAAACCAAATAAGATAAAAAAAAAATAAAAAAATAAAAATAAAAAGTCATAGTAACTTAATTTTGTGTTAAAGATAATATCAAATCTTATAATATTAATAACTTAATAAAATTTTCACTCTTGACATTATCAATTACAACAAAAATATTATCAAACAAGGTTATTATCATCCTCATTCAAATAGTCCCTTGATTCCAATTACACTTCTTTTTTTTCCCATTTTATTATTCATTATATTTTATTCATTTGCCTTGAATATCGGGCAGGCCGTGCGGTTTCGACCGCGGTGTGCTGAACGATGTCAAGACCAAAACATGCATTTCTTTAAATAATAACTCAATAATTAAGTCGGGCCTTAACCCAGACTACCCGATGCCCAGAAAATTAATAAAATAAGTAATTTAAAAAAGACGGGTGTGACAAGATATGTTTTTATAAATTCATTATTAAATGTATTTTCGTTATTTTCACGAGACCCATAGATTTTCAAAGTGCTAATTATTTGAAAATATAATTATTATTGTTTTTATACTCTTTAATATCACACATATTTATGGTTCTCAGAACATGGAAATAGGTCCAAAAATTATATTTATTTTCAATTTAATGGGTAAATTGTGATATAACATGAAAAAATTATTTCTTGAAAGAATGTGATTCATAATATAGAAACTTATGGTGGGAATGAAAATTATTCATGATGCATAACGTATTGGTGGGAATGAATATTATTCTACATTCACTCTTTAAGGGATTTTTGGATCATGATTCCATTTTCCCAATGTTATGATTTATATACATATGCTTGTGAAATATTTAAATGCATTGCATTGTACTCTTGTTATGTTTGATTATGTATTATGATATTCCCAAATACATGATTTATAATTTTCAAATCATGTTTTCAAGGTAATGATATGATAAAAATAAAAATATTTGATTTTTTTATCATTCCAACATTATCATTTTATGATAACATATAATTAATGTCCATAACTTTTACTCTTACATTGTATATTAGATTATCCTTTCTACTATTTTCTTTCTCCATGATATTTTGGGGTATAATATATTAGATATTTCTTATAGATATCATGTAAAAATTATTTTTTTGAAGATGTAGAAGATATTATAGAATATGATGATTATTTATCTAATTTAAAAATACACTAAATAATTTATTTATAGGGTATCACTAATTGTGATTTGAAATTATTATTCATGTTAAATGATTTATTTTTAATGCATATAATTCTCAGTTTGTAAAGATTTTTTTTTTCTAGTGATGCAAAATAATTTTAAAAATATTGAGAAATTTTTAAATATACATAAAACATACTACCTTAAAACGTGTTTTCAATAATTGAACAAATTTTTATATTTTACAAACATATAATTGTGGGATAAAAATTCATAGATAGAATTTTCAGTGAGAATTTAAAAAACAAACCCCCCCAAAATGTCTAGTGAGTACCGAGAAGGTATTTCTGAACAAAAACTAACATGTTTAACCACCCACTATTTTGATAATCCTTTTTATTGTAGTGGTATACACACTCTATGGGGATATGAATTCCTTTATGATAATATTTCTTCCCTCACATTTATTTTTAAGAATATATACCATAATAATTTTCACTATATTCAATTTTGAAACCACATTTTCTTAATTTGTGACAAACATGACCATATGAATAATATTTTCTAAACCATTCCTTAATATTAAGGATATTCATATAGGGGTCCATTTATAGTGGTCCATTATTTGAATTCTCAAAATCCATAGTACCAAAAAATTATAATCTTCGTTATATTAACCGTATAGGCATTCATTGGAGGGATATTCAATATCAATATTCTTCATAGGGTCAAAATCCCAACCCCAATTTTTTCCCAAACTATGAAATGTTGTAATATCAATCAGTCCAATTATAAAAAATACTATTTACTTTATAATATCCTAAATATCCATGATGAATAATCCAACAATCTCATACCCTTGTTTCATATCTTACTATCTCGTTACTAGTAAAACTGAACAGGGAAATAAATAAAATGAAATGTAATGATTCATACAAAAAAATTAATTTAAATAAAATGAAAATAGTTTTGAATTCATTCTCACTCACACATTCATTTAATGAGTATCAATGGTATAATTGTTTCACACACCACCCTCTCTAGAATAAATCAATGATGAGAGTATGATTGGGAGTGGGAAATCTATTGATAGAGAAAAACAAAAAATTCGTAAATCTATGATTGAATTTACCTCTCATGATCTTTTTTTATAATAAACCTTATATTATAAAAAATTATATAAGAATGTGGAGGAACAAAAACCACCCACAAAACTCTATCAATATTATCCATATCATCAAATACTAAGAGGTAAATGAAAATATTATATATGTGGACCTTTGAGGAAACTATTATCATGTGTTAATTTCAAATGTATTGTTAATTATGTTATCTAATGAATTATTTGAAATTCTAGGTACCTGATGGTTTTTAATTATTTCAAATATAAATTATCTAAAAAAATAAGAATATTTGGTTGAAAATGTTGACACTTACATGAAGGGAATAATACCTTAATAGTTAAAGGACCCCCACAACCCATCAATAAAAAATAAAAAATAGGTTGATAATTTATAATCCATATGTGATTATAGATCTAGTGTTACCCTACATTCAAATGATATAAATTATCTATTTGGGATTAAGGATCACTAACCAACATCATTTGTTCTCCAACTAGTCAGTCAAAGGATTCATGATTTTAATTTTATTATAAATGATGTCATAGTAAAATTTAAAAAATTAATTTTAATTTATGATTAAATTTATTTCAAAATTATTAAAATTTATGCCTTATGGAACAATCCCCCTTTATTATGTGCCATCATTTCCTAAAAACGGTATACTCAATCATATAGTTTATGAATAAAAACATGAAAATAACATTTGGGAACATGAGTCTCAATCCAAAAATTCAAAACAATTCCTATCTAATTAGTGATAATAATAAGGTTATTAATGGGAAGTGAATAAGTTTTCAAAAAGGAAACATTGGAGATATCAAGGAATTTTTAAATGATTTATATGTCAAATACTAACTGATTTAATTTTTAATGAAGAGGGAAATTTGTCTCCTGGTATTGAGTATATATTATTTAGTAAACATGATTATTTGTGAGTATCATAATGTTATGAAGAATTATTTTAAAAAATTAAATTTATGTTTATACCCATTCCCATTACTGATATAGATTTTTTTGGATAAAAAATATATTCTAATGTATCAAATTTTACCTAGAATATTTAAAAAAAATCAATAAAGTTGGAGTCTAACTCTTAATATATCTTGGTAAATTTTCACTCTGTTGGGATTAAATTCAAGATCCTATATTCCACAAACATGTTTATATTCATAGGGTAAGACCATACCCATCCACATATGATTTTATTTTTAATCTAATCTAAATAAGGTAGAATTATTCTCAATAAATTTACCTAGAAAAAGAGAAAATATGGGTACACTGTTTTTGAAACATTTAGTTTAACCCTAATAATCTTAACGCATTTTAGAAATTAATTCAAGAACATTCCTTTATACAAGTTGGGGACTAATTCATATATGAAAAGATTTTTTTAGAAGAGAATCATTATGTTTTTGAATATTTATATTATACTCCTAAATTATGAACGTAAGATGGTAATCCCATTTATTTTGGTTTCTAATAAAGATGTAATTTTGGTAACAACCAATGATAATGATAATTCAAATCATATAAAGTTTAGTAATGGATGGATAGTGTGAATCAACTATAGGATGATAAACTGGCGTACTAAGAAATAAAATTTAACCATTAACTTCATTGACGAATTACTAGATCGAGGGGAGGTATATTTGTAATAATACATCAAATATGGTTATTAATGGTTCAATAAAAATAATTTTTCCATAGATGACAATGATAAAAAATATATCAACTATACATTAGGATATTTTACATTTAATTTCATGTCCATTAGCTTGTATAATTACCCGGATATTTTCTATAATTGAATGAAAATACATTTATCTGAAATTATAGAAGTGTGTATAAATATATTTATAAATTATCTATGAATATTTTGGTTTATATTCAATATGTTTTTATACTAATTTTTTGAAATACCTATCAAAACATGATGATAAAATTCTAATCCAAAAACCAGAAAATTTAAATTTTAATGTATTTGGAAACATTATTCCTTGAGAATCATATATTTTCTTAAGTGATAATTCTTGGTAAATCCATGGTACCTTTCCCCTTTATAAAAAATGTGTAATGTAGATTCCTATATAAGAAATACTCATTTGTATAAAATATTTATTTTTAATTTCATCTATTTTTTATGTCCCCTCTGTTCTTTACTTTTAAAATATTATCCTTTTTAGATATATTTTTGAGAGGAAACGTTTTAATCTATCATAGCATGTATTATATATCCATAAAAAAATTTATTCAATTAATTGGGAATTTACATTAATAATCATGTACAAAGTGATTGATTTTTTATTGAACTTATTTACGACAATGAAAATAAAAAATTTTATTGTATACGTATCTATATCATTAAATGGGTAACATAGAAACTACACCACCAATAAAATGGAATTTTGAGAAACATTTTTTAATGTATATAATTATATATCATATATCATCTTATACTCCATCATTATTTTATCTAACCATTATTTTATAATTTTTTTGGAAAATAATTTTTTACTAAAAGATGAATTAGGTTTTCCATTATCATATTGTAATATTGAATACTAACAAAGGATAAGAAATGTGTGAATAATGTGATAGTTGAACACCTTTATAGGTAATTATTAATGTATAAATCGTCTTATATTCTAGTTTTTTACTAGTTTGCTGGTGATCTTATCTACTCAGTGACTGATTTCCCATGGTATAATAATACAAAAAAATATTTGGTGTAAATTATAATTCTGAAATTATTAGGGTTAAATTCTAGGAATAAATTTATTTAATGTAAAACAAAATGATTACAATGATCCTTGCCTCTACTCGTTTTCCCTTTTGATATTATTGTGAGATTTATCACATAGTTTGAACAAGAGTATGTTATTACTTTTTTAATAGAGAGGCATGTGGAAGAAATATTAATTTAAATAAAACTATATATTTTTTTTTTCAATTTTCATTATTTTTAAAATCCCAATATAGATATAACTATTAATTTTAAAAAATATATAATCAGTGTTAATAAATAGAATTAATCAAAAAAAAGAACCAAATACCCCTCAATCCCAATTTTATATTGGGGATTTAATTTTCATTAGATATATACAACACACTATGTGAGATATACACATCCTATTTTCTATATATTATGTTTCTAAATTTTAACCCCATGGTATTTTTTTGATATAATTCTTAAATTTAATCTAATATCTTCTATATTTTCTAATACATGGATCCTTGGGTATACATGAACCACAATCTATTATTAAAATGTTATTTAAATGTTACTATTATAAACTAAACAATAAAATTGGTGTTTATGAATATGAATAACTAAATTAGGAATCATTTTTAATTTATAAATGTATAAATTAATTCAATAGTAATAAAATGATTATAAAATACAATTAAAATCATTTGAATCTAAAATATATGTTTTTCAAAAAACATAATTTTTATGCATGTAATATTTTTTATCTGAATATATAAATTTATCATAATTGGTGATATATTAAAATGAAATTTACATATTGTATATTCAATAATATTTTTAACAATCATCAATAATATTACCTATGCATGGGATATGAATAATTCTTGTATTAGGCCTACAATGTTATTTTTTCTAAACAGAGGTTTTATTGGAATTTTACCAAATTATTTTAATAAGAATTTATTCCATGTGTAAAAATTGATTCTTAAAAAATGGGTACCATATATTGAATAAATATATTAAAATTTAGTAAAGATTCCACATTTGTTTGTGTTCATCATTAAAAGTAACTATGGTAAAATTTATCACCTCACTAAAATATAAATTGGTTTTCCTTGGTTAACAAAAAGTGTTAAGGGCATCATGTTCTACATTAAAATTATTTTGATGAAGTAAATTGGACCTATATAACCTTAATATGGAAATTTAGTTATCTAATAGGATATTTACCTTGAAAAAGACAAATATAATATTTGAAAAAGTGAAAAATAATAAATGTCACCCCCTAAATTAAAATATATAATATGAATTAAAAAATATTTAAATTCAAGGTTTTAATGAAAATTAATTTTTAAATTTATAAAAATGAAATTAATTTTATAATGTTTATTTATTTATTATTTTTAGTAATTATATAATTACCTCAAATTACTACGAAACACTAACCTGTTACTTATTCAATTAATTGAAAATATATAATAAATTATAATGATAATAATAAAAGTAATATAATATATGTTACTTATAGTGTTCCATGAATTATATAGATTAATATAGAATAATAATTATTTTTAAAAGGATTACATTCAAATTAAATTTTTTATATATTTATTTTTTGTTAAATTGATTTAATAGTGTTAGAAAATGAAATTAATGATATTTTAATAAAATAATATATTTTTACATTATTTAAAAATCATAAAAACATTAGAATTTGAAAATTATCATAAGGTGAGGTATAATATGTCATCAAATGTTCATTTATGATCCATTTTTTATCTTATATGTAAAATTAAAACCCCTTAATATTTAATAATTTATTACCATGATGATGATTAAAATTAGTTAATCATGGGGTTAAACCAAAAGATAATTTTTACAATGATACTGATACCAATGTAAATTGAATTATATTATGTTACCTAGACCATATGTTCATTTATTCTAATTTATGTAAACATTGATGCATCATTATTGAGAATTACTTGGATATATTTCAATTTTTTCAAAATTTCTAAGTGTGTCCTTTCCTTGTCTTAGAACAGAACACTCCATTATCTCAACTTTTAATACCACAATGAGCCATATAGAACCTCCATAAAATGACTATTTATCTTCTAATGTTTATTCACAATGATATAGAGGCAATTCTATTCCCAAAAGACCATTCGTAGGTTTTTGAAGTAGATATATAAAAGATTATATTCATTGAAGATGTAATCACATTAACTGATTACTTTATTTTTACATCTTCTTTTTCTAATACTATATTTGTATTATTTATCAAAGAGTATATAATTCATATAATAAATATAATTAAATGTTATAAATATGGTTAATCCCCAATTATTACCCTTATTTTCCATCAAATTTAAATTGAACATATTTCCCGTTCATGTATACGACATCCCATCTCCACATAGTGATTTAATTCAAATTCTGTCACTGTATTTTATGGATGATTATTATGATGGGTTTAATATTTATTAATTATATTTATGAAATTATTATTGTTTTTCAATTAAAATATCATATATACCTTTCTACTTGTAAATCATTTGGAAAATGATTACATAGTTCGACAATACTTGTAGATTACCTCTGCCATGACAGAATGCAATATGTTTTTCATTAACATTTTATATGGATGGTAATAATGTGAGATTTAATGAATATTTATTATTTAAATGATAGGGTAATTATTTTTTATGCAATATTTTTTACCTCTCAGTGTATCCTTCCATAGAAAATTTAATATAATATTAATATGCAAGTATAGTCTTCCATCTCCAAGGATGGTGTAATTAATCATTCCATCTCTATCATTTATTGATGAATCTAAAAAATATTAATTTAATATATATGATATTTAGGTCTTGAATAAAATTTAATAAATTATTCATCCACTCTCAATGAATAAATACCAAGACTATCGAACCAATACATACCTGACATATAAAGTACTTATCATCCAGAATATTGATTTTAACAATTTATTATTAAAAACAAGTGATAAAAGGATATAAGAAAATTATACGTGATATGATATAAATGATTATAATTATGGATAATATTTGTGATTAATTTATATTCAATGCACACACACACACACATATATATTATCTAACACGTAAAAATTAAATCAGTCTTTGGGTAAGGTTTTATTTTATAATCCTATCATTATTTGATATTATTTATGTTTAAGTATCTACTAAAATAATTAAAAAATATTATGATATTAAAATAAATATATTTATTAATAATTTTTTATTATTATGAATTAATGGTTTTAATTTAATTTTCCTATCATTATTTACTCATGATACTGATGTAATTTTAAGGAAAACAGACTTAGTTAGTCTATATAGTTGGGAATCCATTTTTTCCATGTAAATATTTTTTTGAAAATGTTATAAATAATGTTTTTAAAACTACTCTGTTGATTTTTATATACATTTTACCCAATTTTGTATTTTTAAAAAATGGTTGAATGGGTATATTCCTATTGTTTTCTAAATGATGTAATTTCTGAAAAATGTTTCAAAGGACTGTTTTTTTAACTTATACATCATGAATGAAATTACCCATTATCTTGAAAACTCAAATACATGAATATTTTCTTAATAGTTTATATTTTTATTTTGAATCAAAATATTGTCCATGAATTTTTTTAATGATTTAATTATGAGATTACAATGTTAAAGGGGGTATTTTCCTCATGAAATTTTACAATGATCATTTATAGTATTTTCATCTATGTCACTAAACACTATTTAGAATTATGATATAAAGAGTATATAATTCAAAGATACCATCATACATATTTATTTTTGTTGTTAAAGATCATTTTTATATAAACATGCATTAATATTATGTATATTAGTTTTTCCAGTAGATATAGTTATTGATTTTAATGAAATGTTGATTAAGTTTTATTATTGATTAATATGATTAATGAATGATATTTATTAAGCTATTGATGGGTAATATAATTAAATACTCACTGGAATAATCAGAATGTCTCATGAAGAAAATTATATAGGGTATTTGGTTGAATACATATCTAATTATGTATATGTTTCAGAAGGAGGTGTTAGCGATATTTTTAGTGTTCATGGAACAATGCCTCGATGGTATGTTTTAGATATCTAACATTAGGAATTCTATCATTAAGAAATTGTTTTTTGATAACCATGTTAATATTTTAATAGTAATGATATCGATCGATAAGTTTATATCTCATGTGATTATTTTTTCTATTAATTGATCATCATTTATTCATACCACATTGTTCATTCCACATTAGTATTCACTATACACATACCCTTACTACGAATTTATGGTCACCCATTATTATGTGTTCTTTTATAAATTATTCTAGGAAGTGTATGTTGTTTTTTATAAAAGGATATGATAAAGGAAATAATTATTTCCTCAAATAAAAAAATGTGTTTTTTTTCAAATATATGTGGAACTTCATGTGTGATCTACATTACCAGTTCTATTAAAATATTTGTTTCTTTGGAATTAATACCCATCTATCATGTACTAATGTAAAAAAATTAATAACTATTTATATTCTATAATACCTTGGGGTATTGCGTAAATGCGTTGAGTCCATTGAAATTTTTTCAATGACCATTTATTGGAGATTCTACTTTTCATGGAAAACATATATTCAATATTTATAATTTGTAAGGATATTTTTAGTGTCCTTTGAACCAAATTCTAAAAAATTAAATTATTCTGACCCATGTAGAATTATGACGTCTCTCATAAATTGTATAAGGCTTAGATCACTCAAAAAATGGAAAAGATGAGTTGATGAATAGGTAATTAAACTAAATTTTAGAAAAAATAAGTAACCCTACTAAGAGAGATTAGCCCATTATGATGTGGAATAGAATTTCTGAATATCCATTTATATAAAAATCCATAATAGTCTAGTCACACAATCAGTTGGTTTAATGAAAATAAATTGATTTCCCACTTTAGATTCATCAAATAATATTTCTTAAGGTAAAAAATATAAATTTAAAAATCCCTTTTCTATATCAATAAAAAATAAGACCTTAATAACAAAATAAAATACAATAGGAGATTAAGAATATTCCCAGATAATAAATTGTGAGTTTTATCATACTAATATAAGATTATTCATTTCTATCAATTTTATGAAGATATTATTTTCTCATATAAACATTCAAATTATATTTAAATCAATGAATATAGAGGTCAAGGTAGTTTGGGACCAACACTTTGAATAATATATACACTAAAGGCTAGTTAGGATTCTAGATACCACTATTGGGTATATCTATTATGGTTAATAGAGAGAGGGAAAATACATTCATATAATAATAACTCAAACATGAACTAATGTGGGATAAGTGAGAAAATCATTAATGGAGAAAATGTTTGATAAATTAGGGGATTCTATTTGAGATGTTTATTTTAAAATAACAAGATTTTTTAGAGATAATAAGACCTTTTTAATTTTTATACTTTTTATTGTTTGGTTATAGTTTTTCTTCTCTCTATAGCTAATGAAAATGAAAATAATGGGGTATAATTTTTTATCCGTCATTTATCTATTATTGTTTTCAATATTCTAAACACATTTTTGGTTTCTTGGGTTCTATAACCTTATTTATGTGTATGACTTCTTTTAAGATCCTATATTTTTTAAGTATGACTCTTTTAACATTTTTAGAGACGATGGGTGGGATTTATTTTAATTAAAGAAATGATTTATCAACAATTTTTTTATAAATTTGTTAAAGGCCTTGAATTCCAGTTAAATTAGATAATGGATTTAATATTATAAATTTTGAGTTAGAATAATTAAATTTTAAATTAATTAATGGGCATTTGTTGTGTTGACACAATTTAATGAGTTAGGTAAATTAATTTAAAAATTAATTAATGGGAACTATTGTGTTATTATAATTGGATGATTCGGATTAATTAATTGAAGAATTATCTATTGTATATTTTTGTTTTGAAGTAATTTAATGTGTTAAACAAATTAATTGGTGTATTAATTAATGAGAATTTCTATGAAGGTTCAATTAAATGAATTATATTAATTAATTGATATATTAATTAATGTAGATTGTTGAGATATCTAATTGATAAGATTTAATAATTAATTGTTGAATTAATTATTCGGAAATTATAATTTTAATCCGTCTAATTAATTGTGGAACTCATTATTTGATATTGATTTAGATGATTCGAGAAAATTAATTTTATAATTAATTATAAGTTATTGATTTTGTGAATGATATAATTAGTTGAAGAATTAATTTTGAGATTATGAGATTTTGATATTGATTAATTAATTGTTAAAATTAATTAAGGTTATAATATTATTAATTAATTATCAAATTAATTAATTGGATAATGTGATTAATTAATTGTTAAATTAAATAGTGGGAATATGTGATTAATTTATTGTATAATTAATTAATATAATGATGTAATTAATTAATTTATGAATCAATTAATTTAGTGATATGATTACTTAATTGTTGAATTAATTAATGAGACTATATTATTGATTATTTTTTGAAGTAATTAATATGATATTGTGATTAATTAATTGTTAAATTAATAAATATGATGCTTTGATATATGTGACATGTTAAATTGTGATAAAAGTTTGATGTCGATTCATCTTGAATAATGGGATGTATGTGATATATGTTCATTATTTTGAAATTGGATGTGAGACATGGAATTTTTCTCCAAATAATCCCAGGGTGTCAGACATGGAGTTCTACACCCATCATTCATAAAAATATTATTTTAAGGGAACAGGACTAAAACTCCAAATACCCATGGGTTGTGTGATAGGGAATGATTCTCCAAATACTCATGAGGGTTCTAGACATGGACTTTTACACCGATTAATTGATAATAGACTATGATTCAAATTAGAGGTTATATTAATTGAATTGAAATGGTTAATGAAAGCACATTGGTTTAAATGAAATTCGAATTGATAATGTAAAACGGTTCAGACTCTGAGACATGCCGAAGCCGGTATTGAGTTACAATTTTCTATGGGAACCCAATGGTTTATGAGGTTAAATAAGTGAAAATTGAATAAATTTATATAGTTTAATTTATTAATTTTAATTTATTCTTTGTAAAACAACATACACTATTATTGACTAGATTTGTTTTAGATGCTGTTGGTAGAGGACTACTAAGTTGTACTCACACCCTAATCGAGCTGCCTAATTGGTACCCGAGTAGACGTTGTGTTTTCAAGATATGTTTAGGGGAAAATCCCTATGATAGATGTTTATATTGGGATGTAGATTGGATGAGGGAAGTGGGTGTGGTTCAGGATTTGTTTTTGTTTCATTGGTTTCTTTATTATCTAGTGTTCATTTAGAAACTTGAGGCATAAATTAGGATGACATGTTTTTTTCTACATTATATGGATATTTTTTAATTCTTTATTATCTTTAGATATTATCATAAATTGTATTTATATAATAATCCTCTATTGTTTATAATTTTTACTAGTGTTTACTCAGCTAAAATAGGGTAATTTCTCCCCATGACCGACTTACCAGACCCTCACTACTAGTCGGTAGCCTATAGACTATGGGGAGGTGGACATGAGGTCATATGACTGAGCTCGAGGCACCATTGTGTGGCTCCCAGGTCTGGTTGTTACACATATAAAATAAATAATTTTTTATTATCTAAATGAAATATATAGTATGCATCATCCAGATTCAATCATCAGTCATCCTTGATGTTCATATATAGGACATATAGAATGAATGATGAATTACTTTTTTATTCATATTAATAGTTGATCTAGGTTATTTTATTCAATGATATTGTTATAATAAAATTATTCCCATTCATTTCTAAACACATAGGATCTATAGCGAAAATCATTTTTAGTAAAATGTTATTAGTCTATCAAAAATTAAATTTTCATGTCTATGATGTATGAGGGAATGAATTATAATTGTTGAGAATTAATTAAAATGTTTTAGGTGTTTGTTCAATATAAAAATTAACATTGCAGTCTTGATGAGGTTATCAAAACAATTCTATTTTATATTATATTCATATAACATTGGATGGATATGTAAGTATGTGACATAGATAGAAAGTGTAGTTTGCTGTTACCAAGGAACACATAGCTTGGAATCATTGTGGTTTTATAAAAATGGAAAAATCATAAGAGTTACCATTTTTATTTAATTAGAAGGTAAAACTCATTTATTGAATGGGGATTTTAGGTAGTAGAAGGACTGAACACACATAGGATTTACCATGAAGGGTATAAATAATTGAGTGGATAACATGTGATTGAAATAACTATACTAATCTAACAAAATCATATTTTACTATTTGAATAAATGAATTATTTTTTTGTCGATGTGTATTAGGATTCCTATTTGAACCATGTAAACCTAGTGTTGTTATTTTTCCTTAGTTTCCATCGATCATTGTCTTTCGATAATATTATTTGTGTGTATTGAAAATATTTTCCATTATAGTGTAGTGAATTGGGTGCATATTGTTCCATTTTTTGGAACCATAGTAGGGGCATAGAGGTATCATATTAATTATACCATTATTAATTTATAGTAGATATGGGTAGGTTTAGGGTGAAGAAGTAAAATGACATAAATTTTGTCTTTGATAAAATTGAAATGGAGGATTTTATGTAGTAGAAGGTCCTTGAAAATCCATTAAAGAGTACCAAAATATAATTTTTATATATGTATGAATGGGATAGGATGGAAATGAAATTGCTGCAATTTATGGGGATGCCACTATATTGGAATGTGTCTTACATCTTGCTCAATGTGAAAATTTAATGGGATGTTATGATATCCCTAAATGATGTATTTTAGAAATCCATGTTGATGAATAATGAATTCTATCTAAAGAACTATATTGGAAGAGGATGATGGGAGGGATGCCATTTTTTGGATCATAACAATGATATCAATATGATAAAAATATAGTTAAAATTAGTTAAGGTGAACATCAAAGATACAAAATAGTCACTACTATTACTCTTATAACTTCCTCAATCATTGGATGTGATGGTCACCACTGTGAGTTACTTTTCAATAAATAACAACATATTTATTCCATAATGTAGGGCTATGATCAGGAATCTAGAGATTATTTGTATGTATATACCTATTTATTTTGGTAATTCTTATATTGTAGAAGGAAGATGATTATCTATAACATGGAAGGGTCAAAATAAATGTAATGGAAGGAGAGGATGAATTAGATGTAGATTGGTGTAAGGTGGTCCCATATATTTTAAGAGTTGATTGAATTTTTATCAAAAAAGTGGTTTGAATGAGCATGGAGTTTATTTAAAATGAAACACTTCTAAAATTTGATATTAAAATCCATTGTTAAAAGATAGTATTGTCTTTCTCTTTCATTATATTATTTTACATGATTCTAGGTTGATTGACTCTAGAGATTCATTTCACTCAATGTCCATGAAATAATGTATGAATAAATATATTTTTATAAAATTATATTAGAACATCTAGTGGATGATAAAGATCACGTGTTAGATGGTATATGAGACATATCCAAAAAAGGCGAAGAATGTGTTTGGATGATCAATATGTCATGAAAACATTAATGGAGAACATAACTTCAATAGTTAGCTAATTCACTATTCTGAATAACTTTCATGTATGAGGTGTGTTTTATTTATTTCAATCCATGATTCTTATACATTGGTTTGATGTCATTTTATATGAATATTAATTACATTTTAGAAACACATTCCCAATGAATGTAATTATTAAGTGTCTTTAGATTCATGGAAGGAAGTATTATAATCTGGGGAATGATCTACATTGATTTCTATAAATATCATCCCATTTAGCATTATTAATAGACAAAACATATAAAAAACCATTCATCATAACATAGGTAAAGAAAAATATATGAATTATTGATATCTTTTTCTTAGTGAGCTTAAAAATAAAAGCTATATCAATTTTAAATCATTTGAAATCATAATATAATAACAATTTTCTATGAAAATGAACATAATAGATGGTGTTCATACCCAACCTATCATAAATAATAATGATGACTCATGGATTAATGATTATAGTTCATAAGAAATCAATCATAAGATAATCAATGAACATGATCCGTGAGATAATAATATAACATCCATGACTTGATTAGGCACTTGAATAATTCTTTCAATCTGAGTGACACTGGCTTTTGGCATGCATCCTCATAAGCCAAATTCATCTGACTAGAAGCGAGGGTTTAAAAAATTTGATTTTGGGGAGACTATACCCTCATGCCATGGTAATATAATGGTCCATGTGTATATTTATAACTAACTTGAAGTGGAATAAAAGAGTCAGCATACTCAAAATAAACCCACCAATGGCATAAGAACAACCAATAACAAGAAATAGCGACAGTAATATACCTCATCATTATAGGAAATAAATAAACAATGAAAACATTAATTTATAGATAAGTATATATCTGTAACAGTTCATATTGATCAATAAACAAAAGGGTGTCTACTGGCTAATCATAGTATATACATATATCATAAGAATGTTAAAACTAACAGGGAAATAAAAAAGAAACTATTTTTGGGGCAATAACCTCAAGGCCCCATGTCTTAGATCCATACGAAATCAACATGGTTCTAGATCTAATGCCTTAATATTTAGCTAAAAATAAAATCCTAAAGTTTATGTGTGTCCTGAAGTGCCTGGGTAGGGTGTGATAAAGAGTCTCTGTAGGTTACCACATATGTGTTCCTACCACACACTTGTTATTAATCAGGTGTGACTATAAATAGATAAAACAGAAACACATGCATATAAATAAACACATCCTTTACTTATGATAAAAATCTTTTAGGAATCTATCATATACCTTTCCAATAGCAAAAAACTATTGTAGAGAGAATCCTTAGACCATTAACAAAGGAATCCCTTGATGTCAAATATCCATAGGTGAACCAATAGTTTCCTCCCCCAAAACATTCATCGACACCTCATTCCAACCAAAACCCTATGTCACGAAATATAATGGACGTCAAGAAGGGATTACCATGAAAATAGAACCATGGTCTCTATGTCCCCTATATAAAATAAGTAGTCTTATTGAAGCCCAATGTCTAGATGCATAATGATATCAGTCATAATGTAGTAATCATCATTGGATCAAAGCATGACATCTCAAGGAGTAGTAGTATCCATTATCCAAAAATAGTTCTATCCCAACAACATCAATACGGTGAGCCTCTTCCCCCAAATTCTAGTCTCAACACTAACATTTGATGGTTCCTCACCATCCCTATGGCTTTCTATGGAATTCACTCCAAACCAATTACTTATTCCACAATACTGGGATCTCTAACCAAATTATTGGACAAAAAAACTTCATCACTATGTCTAACTAGGTTCACATTACTTCAAATGACACTTTTTCTAACTATGGGTGACTGAAAATCCCCAAAATGGTATCGAAGACACACCATGTTTGACACCTCATTCCCCTATGACTTTGTCGCTAAAATATGATGGTCATACCATACTATATAATGGGACATGACCTCGACCTAATGGAATATCCACCTTATCTAATGGCCATGTTTCCCAACCAGTGATCACATCACCCATGTGACCTGGGCTTAGACCATCTTTACGATCAAACAACCTAAATTCCACAACACCATATCCATTTCCACTTCGGTCCAAGAAAATCTTGATCCAAGGGATCTCAATAGTATATCATAAGAAAATAATATATATATATATATATATATATGACTTTAAATTTAAATAATCAATTCAAATGAAACAAAAAATTCAATTTAGTTAACTAACCACATGCAGTCCAACCGTACAAGTGTTCTAGAGCCACTAACACTTCCTATAAAAAATACACTTGGTTTAGGAAGGACCAACAACATCCCATAAGGCATAATTTAATAATCAAAATAAATGACATAAATTATAGGGACTCCCTCAGTCAACAACTTAGAGCACTAAAATCCACACAACCAAAACAGTCATGAATTCTAAAAGAGAGGCATGCTCCACCTAAATTGGACACATATATGTAGGAAAGATTGATGCAAGATATAACTCCAACCTATTTGGAAGAAAACAAATTCTTTTGAATTCTATAATAATAGGGAGTAATTTATTTCAAATAAGTTATGTACTATTAGTCAAGATCAATGGAAAAGAGAAGCTTGGGAGAGGAGTGTCTCAAAAATTTGGTTTTAACACACCTAATAGTGACCAAAATAGAGATCAAATGGAGGATAGGGACCCCACCCTAGGGGAGGATGAAATGGGTGAGTCCCCTACTATATGTTAGACCAATAGGGGAGAATGGAAGAAGAAAAAAAGAAAATGGGAAGAGGGGAATATTTTATTTTCTCTATTTTTAATGTATTTACATTTAGAATCTCTTGGTTTTTCAATCCATGCTAAGACAGTGTGAACCATAGTGTTGAGGAACACCCTAAGTGGCACTACCCGTGCATCTTGGGAATGTTCTTCCTTAAACGTGCACAAACCATGGAAAATATATCTTAAAAAATGGGATCATGAATGATCATGCACCCTAAACCACAAGTTTTGAAAAACCAAGTGGAAGAAAATATTATGATATATATTTTTCTATGAGAAGCCGCACAGTTTACCCCAAACCTTGTGCCTCAACTTGAAACTTCAAAATAGGTCCATCATTCCTCCAACACACCTAAATCCAAACTGAACATGTGTGTCATTAGCTAAAAATATACACCCATCAAATATAATATATTGTGTTTATGGAAAACTCATAATTACATTTCGATGATCGAAAAATAAATTGACATACCTTCCAATTCAATGTATTCAATGAGTAGGAGGTTTTTGAGCAGGTCCAAAAAATCAGGATGTTACGATCTCCCCACCTCAATATATCTTATCAACAAGCGTTAAGAAAAACTAGGAGATATTATTGAACATACTCATATCGATATAAATAATCCGAACTACCCAAGTCAAAAGGATATAGGTCAACTGCCTCAATGGGGGAACCAACATAGAAGTTACCTACCCCTATCACAACAAGACCAGAACTCAAATCAAATGATTATCTATCAACCATCCCAACAATAAAATTTCCTCCGTTGACACATCAACACTCCTTCACATCATTAGGTTCTCCTATTTCGTACATGAAACCAGTCATATTTTTGCATTGCCTTGATTTTTTCCTCGTTCCCATGTCAGAAATTGTGCCAACAAGGCCCCACATATCATCAGATGCTTGACTATCCTGGTTCCTCACACATCAATCAAATACAACATTGAAAAAACGACCATATTCCTATGAACCACAAGTAACATGATTATAAATGATTCCTTGATTGAAGCACACCACAATAAACATGCATCTATCGATTTTCACATAGATAACATTTCATTAAACCTCATATATATATATATATATAATGCACCTATGTCAGTTCCAATGAACTAAGAAGCTTCTAGCCAGTACATTTTTATATCCTATTCACTTTATTCCCCCAAAATGGAAGTTCCTCAATGGAGATGAGAAACAGAAATCAATCATGGCCATGCCCGTGGTGAACCTCTGACCATCATTGCCACACCATCCTTTCAGCACTTGGCTGCTCTATAGTGTTCACCTTGATTGATGCTCAACTACCTAATTCTTGGCCTTCCAATGGTGATGTACCAGCCACCAACCATTGGACCCACTATCTCTACCATCACATCCACATGTAGCTGAAGATTGGAAACCATCACCAAGTACTGCTAACAGTATGATCTTATAACCCTGAGTCTTCCCCAGTCCCCAACTTCTACCTATCAAAGAATTATTTTTGTAGAAACGCTTAAGATGATTGAACTATAAACATGATAAACAATCCTTTGGTGGACACTCACATTGAATCCCAACATGTGTTGGTTGTCCACACCAGAAACAAACCATTTAAGTCCCACTTTGAGCAGTTCATCTCAAGTACATACCTTGATTGACCTACAGAAACTCATCTCATAATTTATTCCTACTATCTGAAATGTCTCCACCAAGATCACCCGAAGTTTTCATAAGCTCTAATAAAATATGATCACTATTTTCCCTTAGCTATGAGTGCTTAGTTTACCGCCTCATTTAATAAGGCCAAACTGAAAATTTTTACCCACACCCAAATGGAATTCCATAATCCATCCTAGAAACACCTAACCATCCAGGTACCATCACTCACCATACCAGGTGCGATGAGAGAAAATTCGGTGAATGTCATTTAGTAAAACATGAAAGACAAGTCACCCTATTGATATCTTAAGAACCCCCATGATTATTCATCCATTAGCCTTTTTGGGAATAAATTATTGAAGAACCTAGCTTCAAAGACCTTAAAGACAATCCCTGATGTATACATACCTTAACATTAAAATCCCACCAATGCATAGCTAAAGTTATGAGAAGGTAGGTCTCTAGTTTCACCCTCCAAACTGGAAAAACCTCTAGCTTCTCAAAAATCATCTTCATAGCCTCAATCCAATTATAAAGTGCATGTGGACTACCCTACCCCAGAAAATTTTGAGGATGATAAGAATTAGTCTCTCGAGTGAGATAATACATCGAAGGATTTTCTCACTAATCTCCCATGTTGATACCATGGATCACATGTACCAGGCTCTATATCAGCAGCCTGTCCATCCATGGCCAGAATGTAGTCAACCTTGTGGCCACCCTACCTACACTGGAACATGTTCATATTCCCTTACATTCTCTACCTGTAACACCCCGAGATTTTATGAGAAGTATTCTTTTTAATTTATATGATGTATTGTGTTGTATGATACCCCAAGATTATCTTGTGCTATACGAAACACCATATTATCTTGCAGTATATGCAACACTAATCTTGGATCGTGTTACACACAATTTCAAGTTTGTTTGATAATAGTTATTCTACGCAACATTGAGTATATATATATATATTCAATTTATTAATGAAATATGGTTGGATTATGTTATACAAAACAACAAAGGAGTCTTTCACAACACGCAACCTTGACTCAGCTTGCATTACACACAATCGTGACCTTCCTCGATAGCGTGTATTGTACGCAATACCGGGTTTCACTAAACAATGATATATTATTATAATATTATTATGAACTAGCCGTTATGAATAGTATTAACTAAAATTTGAATTTTATAATATTATTATACATCTTACACATTTTCTATAATATGGTATAATAACAAAATAAATTTTTAGGGTAAAATAAGTATTTTTCAAAAAATGCAGTTTTGCCACCTTTTGATGGCGCACCCACTTTAAATATAGTTTTTGACATGTTTATAAGTTAAATTTGACCAAATAATATTCTTATTTGTAATTAGGATATTAAAATTTAATTTGGATAAAATTTTCATATTATTCTGATAACTTTCATATTTTAATGAATAGTAAAAACACGCTATATTTTAATTAAAAACAACCTTTTTCATTGTAATAATTTATATGGTAAAATTGTAATATTGAATGGTTTTAAAGTATAAATAGAATATATTTTTACCATTTAAAATAATTTATGTCATTAGTATTTATTTTACATTGAATTTATAGGTAAAATCATTTCAATCTTTTGCAATGTTTTAACTTTTAAAACTCATTTTCTTAATAGCGGGATTGATTTTAAATTAATTACTGAAACTTTTGTGTTTTGAATTTTGAAAAATGGATTCCATATTTGGAATTAGTATGTCCAAATTATGTTAATAGGATAATTTTTTATTTTTGGGTACTATGAATAGTAACTATGGTAATTTTTATTTACTTCACTTAAAGATAAATCGGGTAATTAAGGGTAAACCTAAGATTATAAAATCACCCTAACACATGAAAAAATTATATTGGATGAATAAAAGTCAACACATATCACCTAATGGTCATATTATATTAATTTTATGGACTTTTGACCATGAAAATAATTTAATTATTATTAAAACCAAAGAAAGTGACAACATGTCACTCTCTAAAATCTTATAAGTATAATAATTTTAATTTAGTGATAAACTTCCTGAAACTTTGAAAATGAATAGTCTAAAGAAATATAATAAGATTATATACATCATGTAAATTTATTTATAATTTTTAGGGATTAAATAATTGTCATTAATGGTGACACAATAGTGATGCAGAAATTGTTTATTTAGAAAAAAATCAATAATATAGTTTTTATTAAAATAATAATACCTATCAAAAGGATCAGAAACATGAACAAACCTTATTGGTAGAGTTTATATATACCCTAATCATCCAAGGGACGATTTTTGGACCATTTGGATCCTTATAAAAAGGATTAGGACATTTATATTATTTTATTTTAAATGATGTCAAAGATGTCACCTTCATAATTTAATAAATATAACAATTTAAATGTTGTGATTTTAAGATGATAAATTAGAGTAAAAATATTATTATGAAAGGTATTATATTTATCTTAATTATAGGAGTTTATTATTAATTTTTATACAACTAATAAGTATATTAAATTATTATACAAAAATTATGTAGTAATTGTTTTATTAAGAGAAATATCAAATAAATGATTTTAAATGTATTAAAATAAATATTAAAAGAACTATTTAACGTTCTCCAATAATTTTATAGAAAAATATTACATGTTATGAATCTATTAAATATTTTATTTCGAACATATCTTCTGTGAATATTCTATTTAAATTCAAGTAAATGAATAGTGTTAAAATTGACACTATTGTTATTTTATAAACATTACATATTATAAAATCGTTTAAAAATCATAAAAATATTTAAAAATTATAAATTAAAATTTATATGGTCTAAAATTTAATAAAATATACAATTATGGACAATTAAAAACACATAAGTAATTATTTATAATGATTTAAAATTTCGAATATTATTACCACAAATAAAATTAAATAGATTTTATAAGGATAAATCATGTTGATAATGTTTAAAATAAATTCCTAAATTGTCTAAATTTTATTTTTTGATGATATTATAACCCTATCTCATCTAATATTCTAATTTGAGTCATTTTGGAAGTTTTTAAGGGGGGTTGGAATTTATTATAAATTAATATTTCTTATAATTCCAAAGGTGCCCCTCTCCTCCCTTATAAAAGGGAACCTCCTATCTCTCCTCCTCACACCATTTTGGGCCTTGAATCTTGTCCCAAATCTGCCCATTTTACTTCTCAACTTACCTAGAAATATCCTAAAGGTCCTGGTATTCTTCAAAGACCAATATTAGTGCCCTAAGAGGAGGTTTCAAAGAGGCGTGTCGAAGAAGAGGTAATATCCGTTACCAATTCTTTAAAATTTATTTCCTCATATACTTCTTATTCTTTAGTTGTTTCATTATTAAGTAATAACATAAGTATCACTCATATACTGATATGTTATTATAAATATTAAACAACCCTAATTCACCTTCTATCCATCCTACGGAAAATGAAATCACGGTGCGTGCGTACGTACGAAATACCGTCTCCACGCCGTGGTGTAATCTGTTTTTCCACCACCAAATTACTTGGATGGGTATAATGGTGTAAATAATAACTATATATGATTATTATAACATAATAATTATTCTAAGATATTATATCATCCACTCCAATTCCATTCAATAAATATGGGAATGATATCATCGCTCGTGCAAAGGTACGAATTACCGTCTCCACGACACGATGAGATACATTTTCCATGTTAACAATTCAAGAATGATTATAAAGTATGTATAATAAGTAATAATGAAATATATGACATAATAATTCTACTAGATTTATGTATATATATATGTATGTCATCTACTTAATTCCATTCAACTCAATAAGGAAACGAAAACAGCGTTCATGCGTACGTACGACCTACCATCTCCATGAACAGTGTATTTCTTTCCATTTATCAATATATTATATATATGTATATTCTGAATATATATTATATATAAATCATGTTTTATATTCTGGAATTAAGTAATCATGATCTAAGTAATCATATGAATAATTACAAGTCAAAACACGGACGATAAATGAAACGATTTTACCCAAAATGCTACTTTAACATGAATTTACAAAAGAACGGGTAATATAAAGTTATAAATGAACCATATATGATATCATAACAATAAATATGATTCTGTAATAATTAAATGAAATTATTTAAATCATTATACAAGAGTTTTGGAAACGTACGAAGCATATCAGACCTAAGGTAAGGGATAATTATTCCAATCTCCTTCTTAACCAAGATTGTTTATTCGTAAGTATTTACTGGGGTTATTGTTATCATCTATGTCCATGTTTTCTAAAAGTGTTTTTATGTATGTTTAAAGTCATTTTTACCCATTTTTTACGTTTACCACATGTTATGAAAGGAATATTTCTTTTGTTTACCATATGAGGAACTTCTTGACTTTTCCGACAAAAGTACGAGGAGAATGTTTTTTTAACTTATACGGCATGAATGGATTTTTACGGTTTCATAATGCCAAATTTTCATGAATATTACTCTACAAGATTTCATGATTATTTTACACAAAATCCTTTTCTTTTAAAATTTAATGTCATTTTGTGATAGGAAATTGATTTTAAAGAAGAAAGGATATTTTCCTAGAGAATTCATTTCAAGTGTTTTTTCAAAACTATTTTCCATCTAAGATGAAATTATTTCATATGTGTATGTTTCAAGTATAATTTCTCTATGATTTACATGATTTCAACTTTCTTATGATGAAATATCCATTTATTTTATATGGATTATTTGATGATGGGATGATGTTTATGAAAACCATTTTATTCTTTGGGTTATGATGAATGTTTTAAGTTTATTTTGTGGAACAAGTAAGAATGATTTCATTATGAGATGGGTGGGACCTATCCCTCCAATGCATTAGGTAATGATTTATATCTCTTGAGATAGACATGGTTGGAATGGTAATTTAATCTGGTTCAATGTTACAGGACTGAAACGAGGAGTGAACTCGATTCAGGAAGGGACTTTGTCCACTAAGATGGTCTTGGAAGTAATGCCTTGCCTTCTATGGAAATCATAACATGTGCTGAATTGTTTCCAAAACTACATGTTTTTTCCAATTCTATTTTATCATGGTTGATGTTCCATTATGATATATTCCTTATGTACTTCCACGATTTATTTCTTTGCTCAATATTTTTATGTTTAAATTTTATGTTCAATTTTTTGCTTTCAAATGTTTATAGATTGTTTTATGTTTTCTATGTTTTCCCTTAGTGAGAATTTGAGCTCACCCTTTTTATGTTTTCTTTTCCCCATGATATAAAGAAATGTTTTAGGTAAGAAAAAAAAGTGGAAGATCTTTATGGGTTATGTTGAAGATCTTTCACCATGATTAGAAGATTATATTCTGAGTTTCCAAAGACACTAAACTATTACGGTTCTTGTGTGTCTGTTTTTGTAATGTATTAAGTATTCCACAAAAGTAATGTAATGTCTATGTACATCAAGATTTGGGTCTCTACAGTTGGTATCAGAGGAACGGTTTAGTTAACCTTTGAAAACTAGGATGTGAAAAATTTAGTGAGATCCCTAGAGATATTTCTAATGTATGTCTAGGGATGTCCCTAAGGTTAAGTATAATTATAGGTTATAATCCTAGAATTATGGTAACGATCTTAGAATTAAACCTAAGATGTTAGATATTGAAGGTACTCCCCCTTTATTATGTTGTTTTCCCTAGAATGATTTTTGCCTCTTACACTATTTATTTTGGGTTTTAGATGATGGCTGGAACCCAAAGGAACCGTGTTGATCAATGTAATAGACAATGCAATGATTGTCCTCCTGAACAAACCAATGTTATGGGAGATAGAGGGAAAAATCTTATTACTATACTTACACATGCTATGAATCATTCTGGACATCCGAATGAGCAGATAAAGGAATAATATTCTATTGAGTCATTCATGAGGCAATGTCCCACTTCTTTTAGTGGGTCTTCTAATCCACTTGTTGTTCAAAAATGGATCAGTACCATTGAAAATATATTTTCCATACTTCGCTGTTCGGAACATGAAAAAGTCATTCTGGCTATTTACCAATTAGAAGGCGAAGAAGATCAATGGTGGACTTTAATTAAGAATACAAGGCCCAAGGTGAAATTGACTCCATGGAATTGGATGAGTTCAAGAACTTATTTTTCAATAAGTACTTCCCTCGTATTCTTTGAACAAAGATGGAAAAGGAGTTCCTTTAGCTTAAGCAAAAGGATGATGAATCTGTTGGTATATACGAAGTGAATTTTACAAGGCTTGCAAGGTATGCATCTGGCTTTATCATCCAACCTGAAAGTAAAGTTGATTGATTATTCAGTGGCTTAAAACCAAGTCTTCGAAGGGAATTAGCTATAAGAGACTTCAGTAGCTATGAAGAAATTGTGCATTGTGCTATCAAGGTAGAACTGGAAGTTGGTGTTATATATCTATCTCATGGTTTTGACAAGAAACGAAAGATGGAGTTCAAGGAGAAATCTCAGAACAATGGTGAAAAGAAGATAAAGTTTTATTTATGCTCAAAGTGTGGAAAGAATCATGGTGGAGATTGCCTAAAAGGTACTAGAAAATGTTTTAAGTGTGGAAAAGAAGGCCATCAAGCAGTTTATTGTCGAAGTAGTGGGAAAAAGGTTGCTAATGATGTGAATAGAGAAAAGACTACAGAGAACTATCCACCAACACTTCAATGCTTCAAGTGCAAGGAAATGGGGAATTATGATAATAAATACCATAATCCATGGGTTAATGATGATCAACGTGAGAAACCTTTTAAGGAAAAGGATAAAGGGATGTATCATGTGATCACTATTTGTGATGTTGAGTATGAAAATGATGCTGTGTAATGATTAAGTGTTTATGTAATGGGATTTCAAAATAGTATCATGGAATCTCATTTATGGTATTGTGGAATTTTGGAATATCTATGTATTGGTTTTAAATAATTATATGGTACTGGTAACCATGAAAAAGTGATTGAAATATTTTTGGAAAGCAGATGAAATGTGCATAATGAAGGGATAAGGAGAAAATAATATGATAGTAATCATGAGCTCAGGACTAAAATAAGGACAAAGTGATATCATGGTTTAAGTATATAGAAATTTTGGGATTTTGGTATGTGGAAAGAGTTAACTTTTGACAGCATTCATGTTTTCACTAAGTATTCATTTTTCAAGAGAATACATGATTAAGGTAATCACATGATTGGAATGTGATCAACAAGATATATCGGGGATAAATGATGGTATTCACATGATCGGTAGATGACATTTCTAGTAATTGTTTTCTTTATACTATAAGCTTGGATAGAAGTATTTTGGATAAGCCTAAAGATTTGAAATGTATTATGTTGGACATAAGTTAGTATTGTTTAAAGGCTAGAACTATTTTCAATATTATCGATGGAATGCCATAGTGATGTAATTTTAGAAAAAGGACAACCTGCAGGACGAGCGGCAACCCATCACGTCGGAAAAGGCTGTGGGAATCAAACCCACAACCTATGTGCGACATGCCTTTATCGCCTACCACTGGCCTACAGGAAGTCCCTGGTTAGTAGAAACTAGTTTTATTTTATTAATCGGTATGATAGATGAAGTATAAGTCCATTTTTGGAACCATATACGAATAATATCACCATAGATGGACTTATGTATATAAATTTTGCTAACCTTATGTTTGAGACAGATGAAATGACCTATCATTCTATCGCATGATCCTCTAAAAATTCATGGAAAACAAATTCAACTTCATTTCTTTAAGAGATGAAGTGGAAATTGTTCAAGACATGAAAAACAATGAGATTTTACCAAAATCAAGTAAGAATTTCTTTTAATTTAAAAACTCTTCAACATTAGGGAAATGATCTTGAAACCCAAAATTTTTTCCTAGTGCTCTTATATCTGATGAATCAGATGGTACCTTAGATCATCATAAATTTATGGCTTTGTGATTGTTGGCTTTTTCATAGACATGTTCTCCACCACTCTCCATCAGAACTTGATGGTTAGATTTTTCTTCCATATCCATATTTTCACCTATGTTCTCCTATGTGGAAACCCAGTGATGAGTTACTTTGGGTAACCATTATGTTTCATAATTTAGTTTTTAAAGTTAATTTTTGGTATTCCTTTTTACGATCTAGGTTTCTATTAAAGAAACTTTCAAGTATTAAACCATTTATAACCCCGATGAATTTCGAGGGAGAAATTCATTTTAAGGGGGGTAGAATGTAACACCCCAAGAATTTATGAGAAGTATTCTTTTTAATTTATTTGATGTCTTGTGTTGTATGATACCCCAATATTATATTGCGCTATATGCAACATCATATTAGCTTGCAGTATATGCAACACTAATCTTGGATCGTGTTACACACAATTTCAAGTTTGATTGATAGTTGTTATTCTACACAACATTGAGTATATATATATTCAATGTATTAATGAAATATGGTTGGATTCTGTTATACGAAACAACAAAGTAGTCTTTCACAACACGCAACCCGGACTTGTCTTGCATTACACGCAATCGCAACCTTCCTCCATAGCGTGTGTTGTACGCAATACCGGGTTTCACTAAACAACGATATATTATTATAATATTATTATGAACTAGCCGTTATGAATATTATTAACTAAATTTTGAATTTTATAAAATTATTATACATCTTACACATTTTCTAGAACATGGTATAATAACAAAATATTTTTTTTGGGTAAAATAAGTATTTTTCAAAAAATGCAGTTTTGCCGCCTTTCGATGGCGCACCCACTTTAAATCTAGTTTTTGACATATTTATAAGTTAAATTTGACAAAATAAAATTATTCTTTGTAATTAGGATATTAAAATTTACTTTGGATAAAATTTTCATATTATTCTGATAACTTTCATATTTTAATGAATAGTAAAAACATGCTATATTTTAATTAAAAACAACTTTTTTCATCGTAATAATTTATATGGTTAAATTATAATATTGAATTGTTTTAAAGTATAAATAGAATATATTTTTATAATTTAATATAATGTATGTCATTATCATTTATTTTACATTGAATTCATAGGTAAAATCATTTCAATCTTTTGCAATGTTTTAACTTTTAAAACTCATTTTCTTAATAGCGGGATTAATTTTAAATTAATTACTGCAACTTTTGTGTTTTGAATTTTGAAAAATGGATTCCATATTTGGAATCAGTAGGTCCAAATTATGTTAATAGGCTAATTTTTATTTTTGGGCACTATGAATAGTAACTATGATAATTTTTATTTACTTCACTTAAAGATAAATCAGGTAATTAATGGTAAACCTAATATTATAAAATTACCCTAAAACATGAAAAAATTATATTGGATGACTAAAAGTCGACACATATCACCAAAGGGTCATATTAGATTCATTTTATGGACTTTTGACCATGAAAACAGTTTAATTATTATTAAAACCAAAGAAAGTGACAACATGTCACTCTCTAAAATCTTGTAAGTATAATAATTTTAATTTTGTGATAAACTTCATGAAACTTCAAACATGAATAGTATCCAGAAAGATAATAAATTTATCTACATCATGTAAATTTATTTAGAATTTCTAGGGATTAAATAATTGTCATTAATGGTGACACAATAGTGATGCAGAAATTGTTTATTTAGCAAAAAATTAATAATATAGTTTTTATTAAAATAATAATACCTATCAAAAGAACCAGAAACATGACCAAAACTTATTGGTCGAGTATATATATAAATTAATAATCCAAGGGTATATTTGTGGACCATTTTGAGCCTTATAAAATAGATTAGGACATTTATATTATTTTATTTTAAATGATGTCAAAGATGTCACCTTCATAATTTAATAAATATAACAATTTAAATGTTGTGATTTTAAGATGATAAATTGGAGTAAAAATATTATTATGAAAGGTATTATATTTATCTTAATCATAGGAGTTTATTATTAATTTTTATACAACTAATAATTATATTAAATTATTATAAGAAAATGATGTAGTAATTGTTTTATTAAGAGAAATATCAAATAAATGATTTTAAAAGTATTAAAATAAATATTAAATTAACTATTTAATGTGTTACAATAATTTTCTAGATAAATATGACATGTTATGAATCTATTAAATCTTTTATTTCGAACATATCTTTTGTGTATATTTTATTTAAATTCAAATAAATGAATAGTGTCAAAATTGACACAATTGTTATTTTATAAAAATTACATATTATAAAATCATTTAAAAATCACAAAAATATTTAAAAATTATAAATTAAAATTTATATGGTCTAAAATTTAATAAAATATACAATTATGGACAATTAAAAACACATAAGTAATTATTTATAATGATTTAAAATTTAGAATATTATTAGCACAAATAAATTTAAATAGATTATATAAGGATAAATCATGTTGATAATGTCTAAATTAAATTCCCAACTTGTCTAAATTTTATTGGTTGATGAGATTAAAACAATATTTCATCTAATATTCAAATTTGAGTCATTTTGGAGGTTTTTATGTGGGGTTTTAAGTTATTATAAATTAATATTTCTTATAATTCCAAAGGTGCCCATCTCCTCCCTTATAAAAGGGAACCTCCTCCCTCTCCTCCTCACACTATTTTGAGCCTTGAAGCTCCACCAAACTCTACCAATTTAACTTCTACACTTCCCTGAAAACATCCTAGAGGTCCTGGTCTTCTTCAAAGACCAATATTAGTTCCCTAAGAGGAGGTTTCAGTGAGGCGTGTCGAAGAAGAGGTAATATCCGTTACCGATTCTTTAAAATTTATTTCCTCTTATACTTCTTCTTCTTTAGTTTTTTAATTATGAAGTAATAACATAAGTATCACTCATATACTGATATGTTATTATAAATATTAAACAACCCTAATTCACCTTCTATCCATCCTACAGAAAATGAAATCTCCGCGCGTGCGTAAGTACGGAATACCGTCTCCACGCCGTGGTGTAATCTGTTTTTCCACCACCACCTTACTTGGATGGGTATAATGGTGTAAAGAATAAATATATATCATTATTATAACATAATACTGATTCTAATATATTATATCATACACTCTAATTCCATTCAATAAATATGGGAACGATATCATCGCTCGTGCGTACGTACGGATTACCGTCTCCACGACGCGATGAGATTCATTTTCCATGTTAACAATTCAAGAATGATTATAAAGTATGTATAATAAGTAATAATGAAATATAGGACATAATAATGCTACTGGATTTATGTATATATATATATATGTATGTCATCTACTTAATTCCATTCAACTCAATAAGGAAACGAAAACAACGTTCATGCGTACGTACGGCCTACCGTCTCCATGAACGGTGTATTTCCTTCCATTTATCGATCTATTATATATATGTATATTCTGAATATATGGTATATATAAATCATGTTTTATATTCTGGAATTAATTAATCATGATCTATGTAATCATATGAATAATTACAAGTCAAAACACAGACGATAAATGAAACTATTTTACCCAAAACGCTACTTTAACATGAATTTACAAAAGAACGGGTAATATAAAGTCATAAATGAACCATATATGATATCATAACAATAAAGATGATTCTGTAATAATTCAATAAAATAATTTAAATCATTATACAGGAGGTTTGTATACGTACGAAGCATATCGGACCTAAGGTATGGGATAATTATTCCAATCTCCTTCTTATCCGAGATTGTTTATTTGTAAGTATTTACTGGGGTTATTGTTATCATCCATGTCCATGTTTTCTAAAAGTGTTTTTATTTATTTTTAAAGTCCTTTTTACCCATTTTTGACTTTTACCACATGTTATGAAAGAAATATTTGTTTTGTTTACCATACGAGGAACTTTTTGACTTTTCTGACAAAAGTACGAGGATAATGTTTTTTTAACTTATACGACATGAATGGATTTTTACGGTTTCATAACGCCAAATTTTCATGAAGCTTACTCTAAAAGATTTCATGATTATTTTACACAAAATGATTTTCTTTTAAAATTTAATGACATTTTTTGATAAGAAATTGATTTTAAAGAAGAAAGGATATTTTCCTAAAGAATTCATTTCAAGTGTTTTGTGAAAACTATTTTCCATCTAAGATGAAATTATTTCATATGTGTATGTTTCAAGTATAATGTGTCTATGATTTACATGGTTTCAATTTTCTTATGATGAAATATCCATTTGTTTTATATGGATTATTTGATGATTGGATTATGTTTATGAAACCCATTTTATTCTTTGGGTTATGATGAATGTTTTAAGTTTATTTTATGGCACAAGTAAGAATGATTTCATTATGAGATGGGTGGGACCTATATCTCCCTCCAATGCATTGGGTAATGATTTATATCTCATGATATAGACATGGCTGGAATGGTAAGTTAATTCAATTCATCGTTACAGGACTGAAACGAGGAGTGAACTCGATTCAGAAATAGATTTTGTCCACTAAGATGGTCTTAGCAGTAATTCCTTGGCTACTATGGAAATCATAGCATGTGATGAATGGTTTCCCCAATTACATGTTTTATTCCCATTCTATTTTATCATGTTTGATGTTACATTATGATATATGCCTTAAGTACTTCCATGATTTATGTCTTTGCTCAAGATTTTGATGTTTAAATTTTATGTTCAAGTTTTTGCTTTCAAATGTTTATGGATTGTTTTATGTTCTCTATGTCTGCCCTTATTGAGCATTTGAGCTCACCCTTTTTATGTTTTCTTTTTACCATGAAATAAAGAAATGTTTTAGGTAAGAAAACAAAAGAGGAAGATCTTTATTGGAGATGTTGAAGATCTTTCACCATGATTAGAAGATTATATTCCGTGTTTCCAAAGACACTAAACTATTACGGTCCTTGTGTGTCTGTTTTTGTAATGTATTAAGTATTCCAAAAAAGTAATGTATTTTCTATGTACGTCAAGCTTTGGGTCTCTATACTACCGGACCATTAGGGGTATCAATCTAATCATGGAATTATATAACTAAACCATTTCCCACCTGATGCTATATCTGATCGATCAAGGTGGAAACCCAGTGAATATCATTACACAGTCATAGATACCAAATAAAATACATACATACACACATATATATAACACAAATTAATAAAGTTTTAGCTAGAAGTGGATCTCATTACCCTTACCCATCCCTACTATAACCCTATCACAAGATTCCCCACTTCATGGCCTTATAACTCACCCTCAACCGACCCAACAATCTAATATAACCTCAGCTATGCTCATCCTGAAAAACCATGTCACCTAAGACTGATGACCTCATTGCCCAACCTGGTGATCAATATCACCCTATAAAACCATATCTTTCTTCTCCTAAACGATCTGGTACCAATAAATATAAATAACATATAACATCCAACTTCATATTATAGAAACACATGAATGTATAATATTGGAAAATCCAATCAGGTGAATCAAAATCATATGAAGGAATTACACAACAACATTTTCCATACTAGGATAAGGTTCTAAAACTTCAATGCCTTAACAGTAAAAGGTTAACATATCATAACATGTATTTTTTCACAATCCAGGTACACCACTCAAGGCGGAAATCAAATAAGCATCCAAATGAGAATACTATAATATATATTCCCATCATGGTAACTTTTTCGATCCCCCATGAATGGGGATTCATGCACAAAAACACGAGTTATAATCCTTGATCAGACAACATAAAAATATTCAGTCTACAATAAACCAAATTCTAGGAAAAATAAAGAGGAAAAAGAAAAACCTCTAATATCATTTTTTTCTTCCCTTGCCTGATAATCCACCTGAATATTAATTTTAGGTGGGGTTCCACTTGATTTTGGTGTGCCTCACCAAATTACAAATGCTACTGATTAGCAATGAGAGAGTAAAATGGTAATCATAGGGAGACTATACCCTTTTTTTATGATAATATAATGGTTTGAGTATATATTTATATATATATATATATAACATGAAGTGGAAGAAAAGAAATAGAAATCTCGAACTAGAACTACCCATGGTGGAAGAAAAAACAATACAATGTTGTAGTGGAAATAATAAACCACATAAGTAGAAAAAATAAGTAAAAAATAAAAATGGTCATGTATAGATAAGCATGAAAACATAACTGGTCATACAGATCAATAAGTAGGATGGTCTCAATTAGCTGACCACATTATATACATAAATCATAAGCATGATAAAACTGAAAGGGAACCTAAAAAAGAAACCCCATTTATGGTAAAAAACTCACGGTCCCTAGCACTCCATCCATCCGAACTATATAGAATCCAACATCATAGCCTATTACATTACCTGAATGTAAAATAATAAAGTCCACATTCATCCCAAAGGTCTCATGTGGGGTGCAAGATAAATTCTCAATAGAATACTTCCCATATGTGTGTACCATAAAATCTTGAGTAATCAAGAGTAACTATAAATGTATAATACAATAAAACATGCATATAAATAAACATACCCTTCTACTAGTGCTCAAAATCCACCTGGAAGATATCACCAACCTCATCCAATGTTATATGTCATAGAGGATATGATCCTTATCACATGGACCAAGTCATCCCCTCATGTAAAATAACCTAAAGTGAACCCTCAGGTTACACCTCAAAATACTTCACTAGAACCTCGATTTAGCAGACACCTCATTGACATCATTATAATCAATATTCAAAAGAAATGACCTTGAAAATAGAATCTCAGTACCTCGGTCCCTTGATCGAATTCACCCATCAGCTCAAAGCTCAATGTCCGATGGAAAAGTTATAAATTTATTCAAATAGTTACCACTATCATCTTAATGCATGACATACTGATGAGAATTGATCTATCTCATCCCAAAACAGTCTTTCCCCAATGGCCTCAATATGGTTAGCCTCAATCCACAACTGATAGCCTCAACGCTATTATTTGATGGTACCGCACCATCCCCATGGATTTCTATGGAAGGCACACACAAACCAATGAAATAAGCCACAATACCTGTGGCCTCTACATGATGAAGTTTTTAAGACCACCTAATCACCAAGTCAAACTACATTCATATGAATCCATATTGACCATTAGCTAAACGCAGGTGATCAAAAATCCAAAAAATAATTCCTAAGCTACACTATGCCAGGATCTACAAGCCCCTAAACCTTTTCACTCAAATCAGATGGTCGTGCCATTAAAATATAATGGGCCATGACCCCAACCTAACAGGCTAGCCACAGCATTCGATGGCCATATCACCCAACTGATGATTTCCTCACCCAGGTAACCTAGGCCAATCCCATCATGATATTCTCATCCGCACAATTCCACATGTACATCTACACTTCATCTAGAGTCCCAGCCCCTCATAGTCTCATGTATATTAACATCATATCACAAAAAAATCATATATATATAATTCAAAGAAAATTTTAATAATAATTTCAAATAAAAAATTCAATTTAATTTTAAAACCTCACTTGGAACAACTTCCCAAGTGTTTTATGGCCTCTAAACCATCCTCACTGATATATGCATGGTTTGGGAAGTCCCAATGGCATCCCTTAGGGGCCAATTTATTAAATAAAATAAATGACTTAATTACAATGTATTTCTCAGTTAATTACTCTTTGTGATAAATATAGAACTCCCTGAACACTCATGAAATATCAAATAAAGTAATGTTCCACCTACCTTGGACTCATAGACATAGGAAAATCTTATTCCGAGCCCTAACTATGATCATTTTGATGGAAAATAGATTTCCTTTCAAATGAACTGAAAATAGGGAAAAATCAATCCCAATTTTTTTTACATGAGGAAAAAGAATAGAAAAAGAGAAGAATAAGAGAGGAGATAATAATGTACATTGTTCAAAGACATTCGACGGTGAAAAAATAGGGATCAAATAAAGGAGATGGATCACACCGTAGGGTAGGAAGAAATGGGTGAGTCCCTCTACTGAACACACAACCAATAGAGGATAAAATATGAGGAAATAAAGAAAATTAGAAGAGGGGAAATAAAATTTTCACCATTTTTAGAGGTTTCATGGTTAGGTTTCATCATTTTTAAATCTATGCAAAAACCATGAGGGATATATTATCTAGGTACTTTCTATGTGGAACTACCCATGAAGCTTGCACATGGTTTTCCCTAAACATGTGCAAGGCATGAGGTATCCCTCTACAAAAACTAAACAGGTTAATGCATGACCGAACGCCCCAACCCACATGGGGTTTCAAACTATGTGGAAATAAAATATTGGTATGAATAATTTATATGGGAGGCTACACAGTCTACCCCAAACAATTCACTTCAACCTACAAATCAAAAATTGGGACATTGAGCCTATGATGAAACCAAACCCCATGAAAACCTTCTAGGATTTTGATAAAAATCTAAAATATCCCTAAAAAATATATGGATGATGGAAAACAGTCAATTATGTTATTATAATCGAGAAATAATTGGCGTACCCACCAATTCCAAAAATTTAAAAAGGGACATGTTTTCATCAAATTCAAACAACCCATGACCTTAAAAATAACAATTTCTTAAGACATATAATTGTGACATACACATATTAATATAATATCATATCCATAGTAGTTAATGATCATTCCAAAAAATATACATGGGCACTCTGTGGGAGAAAACACCTCCTGGTTTGGATAAACCACTATTAAATGGGGAAGCCCTTTCTATATAGAATACTGGCTTCACTCCCACAATATCTTTGTATTCAACTTTTAATCATAAATACAAGATAGTGGAAAATTCCATTACTGAACTAGTTTCACTCCTCATTCTATCCCAATCATAATAAAGAATTTCTACTCACCATTTGACCTCTTTCTTACTAAACCAGTCTCTCTCCCCATTCCAGCCCTATATTACTAAATTGGGTTCACACCCAGTTCCATACAGGTCTTACTAAGCTATCTTCAATCCCCATTCTAGTGGTATCTTAATGAATCAGGTTCAATCCCCATTCCATCCACATCTATATTATAATATATTAATATTTATCCAATTAATTGGAGGGAGTTATTCATCTTAACTAAATTTTATTATAAAATCATCACTATACATGGTTAAAACGTTAACACTATAAAAAAATGAAATTCATACATATATGTTACAATATTTCATAAAACATTCATCACACCATGATACATGAAATAAAATGGGTTTTAGAATCATTTCATAATATCACAACATATGGAAAGTAAATAGTAATCATAATAATCTTATCAAAACCTATTGATAAATAAGAGGGTTTTATAAGAATGTTATCACTTTATAACCCATGGATTATAACTATTTTTGTAATCATAATCCCATCCTAAAAATAATCCATTTAAAGATATATTGAGAATTTTTTCATTGGATCATATCCTAGTCATTAATAGGTGACATCAATAAAACTAATATTATATGGAAAATTATTTTTATTAATCATTGAAAACAAATCTTGAGAAGAATAATTTTTTCTTAAAAATAAATTATTTAATGTAAATCCTTTTTGAAAATCCATTTCATTGAAAATATCCATAAAATATTATAATGAAATCACTAAAAATAATTTACAAAATTTAGTGGATTTTTTTTCCTTTCCCCTTAAAAAAACATTTTAAGAAATAAAATATTTTTGAAATACCATTATTTTAATTTAAACTAGAAAAAATACAAGATAAGCTTCATTAAAAATAATAGTCATGAGGACTGGATGTCTTGTTTATGCCGTACATGTTGAAAAATGAAATTTACATATTTGTTAAAATAAATAAATTATTTGTTTGATAAATGCCATCAATATTCATTTTAATCTTTTTAAAAGTTAAACATCAGAAAAATGTTCATTTAAAATTAATTTGAGAATAATGAACCATATTTTATAAACATTTTTAGAAAAACAGTTATAAATATTTTATTTTGATTATATTTAAAAAATAAGAGAGTAAAATTTAGGGGAAACATATATTATAATTAAATTAGAAGAGAAGATGATAATTCATGAGTTTCTTGAGAGACATATCATAAAATTTCATCATTAAAAGAATAAATATAATAATATCGTTATTTAATGAGTCATTACCATAAAACTCTTACCACATTGGTAACTATGAATAATAAGACACATGAAGGAGTAACATAAAATGAGATATAAAACATTATGATGATAAATAAATTCTAGATATTATATGTCAATGGGAATGTATATACACCTTATGAATGATTATAAGTTCTTAACATAACAAATGTCTCAATGAAGGAAAATTTATTCAAAAAATCCATATTTATTAAGTTACATTTGAATTGTAAGCCCCATTAAAGAAGAATATCAATGGAAAAATTAATTATAATGAAATGATAATGATTAATTTTATATCATTTCATAGGTAATTATATGTATAATATAAAATAAATGAGTTTTGAATATGCCTCAAGTCTCTCATGAGGAAAAAATTACACGGTAAAACCCCTTACCAAATGTCTCAAATCCCTTTAGACTTATCTGAACCTCCTATATAATAAATATATGTTTATTATAAATTTATTATAAAACCATACATATATATTTCATACCATATATTATTTACATATGTCCTTATATTACATGTTTATTAACAATTCTATGTTAGTGTCATGTTTTAGGTAACAATCACATTGTTTTTCATATATGTTTTGATTTTTTATTTATGGTCCACATAATTTTATCATGGTATCATCACATAAAAAATAATAACCATGAAATAATTAGAATTTTTTTTTATAACATAAATTTTGAATATCAATTACTTAATATGGCTTTGAAAAATTAATTATATTGCAATAATGGAGAGGGTTTGTCGTACATACACATGGGTAACAATTCCATTTTTTCAATGATCATTCGGAAAATGAGGTAAGTATTATGTTATAATTATAGAAAAATAAAAATATCCTGAAAAAATATTATTTTATTAATTATTGTTATACATAGCATAAATATTCTTTAGTGGTGAAAGGAGGGTCACACCACATTGGGAATGTGGTAGTCTACACATTCAAAATTGGGGCTAACATCTTTCATTATATGAAATGGTGAGAATGAATATTATATATATTTAATTTTAGAAATGATAATTTTTTCATGAATATAATAAATTTTTTCATGTATAACACATATAATAATTAAATTTACCCTTTTCAACTTCCATGTAAAGCGTGAATGAATCACATAGATTCGCGAGCCAGTAGTCCTCCGTACACACATGTGATGTTATCGAAGTCCAAAAAATGGAATAGAATAAATGTATAAGTGATATAGTAGTTGAAGAAGAATAATAATATCCCGAATATCAAATATATAAATATATAACTATTAAATCCATCATTATATCAACTCTTAAATGTGGTAATGGAATAAAGAATGAAATCAGTTCGTGAGAAGGTGGTCGATCGTACACACATACAATTTCATAACCCATTTGATGGAAGTGGTGATGGTTTTTGGATATTAAAATATAATAAAAAAATCATAGTATATATAAGATATTGTTGTTATTATATATTAATGGATTAAAAATAACTGAATGATGTCAATAGGAAAATAAAAAAAAGGAAGTTTGTTGAAAAACATTACATCTTCCTCGGGTATCCTCCATTGGTTTGTACAAAAGCTGTTCTAGTTCATATTTCAATCAAAATAAGGATTATAGGATAGAAGGAGGTATTTTTTTGTTACATCTGAACGAATTATATAAATAGGCGATTTTTATGGCATGAAGAGGAGAGGAAAGTGGTTTTCCTTTATAAGTGGGGGGGACACACTTTTTAATTTCTAAAACATAAAAACACGATCATAGTTTTTTTCATATGAAAAAGTGTCAAATTTTGGGAATTATAGAGCTCTATTAGTGTAATTGTATAATTATAGTCTTAAAATATCCATTATAAAATGTGTTGGTAATTTTTACCCTTATAATTTTATTTTAACTCCCCTATAATCCCATTTTACCATGATAAGAGTTAATAATACTTACAGGTTTCACTGTTCATTTTGTTAAAAAAATTATGTTAAACTAATTAACCAATATATATATTGAATATTCCCAATATGGAATAAACTTTTCTAAATTTTGTTAACAAACTTGGAAAAAATTAATTTAATATAAATCCCACAAATGTGAGAATGAAAGTGGGGGGTTTAAAGAGAAAAAGTTCAAAATATAGAAATGTTTTTATGTTTATAATGAATATGAAATAGATTCCAATGAACTAGAGTGTATTAATTGATTCCAAATTGAACTAATTATACATTAAAAATAATTCAAATTACTATTTACTAATAAATATAATTTAAATGAAAATGTAGTTTTCAATTAAATTTTCTTATTTTCTAGTATTCATCAAAAATGGATTTTTTTTTGAAAAAGAAAAAAAACCCTAAGATAATATTGAAATTATGATTTTAGAAATAAATTTTATTTTATAAAAAATAATTTTATAAATGTTTCTAATAATAATTTTAATACATGTCCTTAAAAAGGTAAAAAGAACTACTTTTTAGAAGAAAAAAATTTATGTATAAAATTGGATTAATTATTATGCCATGTCTAAAAAACACATAATATTAATGTCAAAAATTTAATCAAATATATAATAAAAAAATGTCATTAAAATAATTACCTAATAGTGAATTTATTTTTTTATTGATATAAAAAAATCGTGAGAAAAATAAATAATTATTCAGAGAAAGATTTCAATTTATTTTAAAAAATAATTAATATTCATTTAATATTAATTGGCCAGCAAATAATTAATTATATATACATGTTCAAACAACATTTTCATAATTTGGTTAGCCATAATCATAACTGAAATTCCAATTTCTATGTGAAAACAATCATACTAACATTTTAACAGTATATAATGTTTTTTAAAAAGTATCATGTATCTCAAATAAACATAGTGTTTTGTGTAATGAAAAATATCAAAATGAATAAATTAATTTAAATAAATAATTTAACAAAATATCATGGTTTTATATTATACCCCCATTAAGATGAATTTATACCTTTAATTTTTTTTAAATCATCAATGGTTGAACTTCTGAATATTCATTCATAGAAACCCACATAGTTCAATTGAATAAGAACACATTATTCAAAAATTGAATGATTGAAACATAATTATAACCCAATATTAATCATCACTACATCTCTAGGTAATAGAACATATGTGTGAAGTATATATTTTTACATTGAAGGAAATATTAAATAATTATAGATATTGATTTAGATTATTGATGAGATGAATGTGGGTGATCATGAGAATTTTAACAACCACAAGAACAAAACCAATGATGTGTGAAAAAGGCCATTGATATCATCAAAATTTATGGTGACAAGATACTAATTTATTTCATTATCCTTTTCCCAAAGTTGAATAATTTTATCAAGAAGATATAATTACTTGATTTCATTCAATTTCATATGTATAATCTTACCCTTTGGTAGTGCCTTGATCAATTTCTATTTCATCACATACTTCAAAAAACAAAGATGAATTTTTTCTACCTTAATTACAGAAGGATCGTAAGATCTATAATTGAATGATAATTCAATCCTTCTATCTATTTTCCGAACAGATTTTAATAGTAGTTATACAATATGTATAAATCTTCATATGGTGAAGCACTACAATAACCATTAAAACCTCATCCACAATTCTACTTAATCAATTCCATATGTGGTTCCCTTATAACCCTTCCAATTTAATAAAATAAAAATCATTAAATATAATTTCACTAAATTTAAAAAATATACATATCATTAATCCACCATACCCTATAAAGTGAATCTTGATTTCTATATACAAAACATGAGAATACCTTCATTATGAATTCACTATAAACATGGTAAAAAACCTAAATCACCATAAAACACAATTAAAATAACACATTCATTCTCTTTAATAATGAAAACCACTGAATATTTAATACATTCAATTGATACAATACTATTGTAATCTCTATAAATTATAACATAAACTTCATTATCAATAAATCCTTTATTAGTTCATAGGTCATAAACACAATCTGATTTACTTTATCTATATAAATTTTCTCCTAATCAAAACTAAACATCATATTCTAAAAATCAAGAACATATTAATGGTTAACTTAAAATAATTAAAAAACCCCACTTACATTGAATCACTCTTCTAGTCCATCATCATCAATCAATATATTCTTACAAATATTTAATAAAAAATAATACGAAACAATAATTATATATTTAATTATTTCTATAACATAATATTTGAAATATAATTCATAAACACTTCATTCACCCCACTTCCTTATCATGCAATTAACTAAGCATCGTCATATAATTCCTTTACAACTAGTTCATATCACATGTAATTTGTAGTCTCTTAATCACCAGTAATATAACTTTTACAAATATAACCACACTGATTTGCATCATTATATTTCCCCTTATGACATATATTTTCATAATTGCCATAAATTTCTCATTTAAAGAAGTAAATAGTTAATGATATCATAGGGAGAAAAATATTCCCATTTATTTAATTGATTGATCTATTCATTATTATTTTCTAATTATATTCTTTTTTTCCTTCTTTTACCTAGTCATGACATCATATCGTTACACTAAAACACTAACTTGGGAGTTTTTTAAAATTAATTAAAAATATTAAACTAAATATTATTTCATCTATGGTTAATTTAACCCAAAATCATTGATAACTATTTCCTTCTCTTCTCCGGTGAGTCTGAGAGTTGGTTAAGTTAAGAATTGATAATCATGTTCTATGAAAAATGATTATTTATAACCATAATATCTTTTACACAAATCCTCATCTGATTTTTCTTCTCATAATCAAATTTTACATTACATTCAATGAGAATAAATTGTCATCTATTTCTAGCCATTTAATAATAATACAAGCATAGTGTGAGAATTTTCTTATCCTCACAGAAAATCACATATTTTAAAAAATTAATTTTATACTAAATAAAGAGACATTATTTTTAATCATCCACACCTTAAGTATATTTTATTATATTCATTATCATAATCTATAAAAAAATCATGATCGTTCATGAAGTGTTTAGTAAAATCCAATGAATATACCCTTGGAGTGTCGAACAATGTGTGCTGGAAGGCTCATTATTGTGCACTTGTTCTTGATAAATTCTAGCTCAATATGGTATTTTCAGGGTTGTTACCCATAAGCTCATTTGTGCTAGAGGTGAATCCACATGTATTATCTATAATGGGATATAATTTCTTGAAAAACACTCACTATGTCCTTCTACTAAATTTTAGGAAATTTTCGTATATTTATATCATCGTCATACTTATCCTCAGAGGCATCTTACGACATGTCATTAGAAATATCCATATAAATATTAGTAATTTCTTCTCATCAATGGTTCCAAATGTTAAATAAACCATTCCATTGAGAATTTCAATAATAAACCAGTATTCCCATACATGTATATTACATCAATTTATATGAAAATTAAAAAAATTAAAAAAATTCATTCCAAAGGACTAGTGCCTTTGGAAACTTGAATATAAATCTTCTAATCTGGTGAATGATCTTAAATATTTCTCACCATGATCATCCAATTTAGTACTCATCATATTCATACCCTAAATAAAACTTCTCTTTATAACCTGGGGAATGAAAAAAAGGGTGATCTCAGGACATATATAATTGTAAATATAGTGTCCTTATTCTTTTACACATATTATTACAATATTTTAAGCATAATATACAATCAAATACAAACAATTATCATAATGTCCATTGTTTTTGGAATATTTGGTGCATAATTTGAAAGTATTAAAACAAAACTAAAAACATAGTTTATTGAATCTATATAATGTGTTCCTGGATTCAATTGAGATCTTACAACTGTGTAAGGTAACCTAGGGAATACATGACCAAAAGGATGAGCTAAAAGTTCTAGTAATCAAAAAATCATTTGAATAAGAAATATCAAATGGGTTATAAAGAATAAAATGATGACTAAAGGCATTGAACATGAATAAAATAAGGAATAATAACATGTATAACATGAGAACGTATAAAAAGGACATCATAGGAATGTGGAAGCATCATATAATGGACATAAACATGGGTCAAGGCTAACTTCCAACAATATATCACTTATTAGAGAATGTACCATAAATGATCTAGGTAAACTCCTTGTCCCATCATGATTTCTCATGAGACCAAATATTACCCAATTCTTTAGATCACTATCTGGGTGCACCCTACATAATATGTTCATGAGTACATGTTCCATATAAAGAATCAATCATAATGGTTACCCATGAAATGAAATGGGTATCATAATCATATCATAGGGAATAAGAAAAGGAATATAATAACGGTAACCAAGAACGAATGGACATAAATCATACATGGACATTATCTTATAGAAATACCTTATATTTCCACCATTCATCATTTATAATGTTTGTATTGTTGTATAAATGTGATTTTTATATTATTTATTCAATATAACATAATCATAAGAAACAAATTTTCGTTGATAAAATATTTGTTTGTTACATTCTAACCCCCTTATGAATTTTTTCCCATGGAATTTGTTTTCACAAAATATAGAGACAAAAGTGAGGGTAATTCTCCTTAATTACTTCTTTTGGTTCCTATGTTTCCTCTTCATAATTATGGTTCTTCCATTGTACATTGATAAGGTGAGTGATGCTATTGTTTATAACTTTATTTCTATGATCCATAATCTTCCCTGACTGATCATCATAGGAGATATCATTCTCCAAATGTAGCACCTCTAAATTTAATACTTTTGAGGGATCTAATATATACTTCCTTCAGAGTGATATGTGGAATACATCATGTTCTTGAGACATGGTATGAAGAATTTCTAGTTCATAATATATAGCTCTGACTTGATCTTTAATCTCAAATGGGATGATGTATATAAGACATAACTTTCCTTTCCTCCTAAATCTCATAAACCTCTTCAATTGAGACATGTGGAGGAATACCATGTCTCCATCCATAAACTATATGATTCATTGATTGTTTTTTTCAAATCTCTTTTGTCGACTTTGGGCATCCTATATTTTTTGTAGAATGGATTTCACCTTTTTAACCATTTCTTCAACCATTTCAAGTCGTAGCAATTACATTCACCAACCTCATCCTTGAAAGCCAATGTTTTGCATATTTTAACATAAAGGGATTAATATGTCTTCATTTATATGATTAAGTGGAAACTATTATTATAGTATTTTTTTACAAGATGTCACGACCCGTCCTCGGGGCCCGTGCCGTGACTACCCCAAGCCCGCCTTCCATAGGCCAGGGGTTGGCGACTAGCACCAAGGCGTAAATCCCAACATAAAGGGAAGGCATTGCCTTTGAAAAGTAAACAAGCACCACAGAGTAAGCAAGTGGAAAAGTAAACACTAAGTAAAACTGTAACAGGCTGTGCTGAAAGTGAAAGGGGCCGGAAATACAAGCCCAACTGTAAAGTACAACTGAAAGGGAAAAACAGAAACTGAAAAGAAAAGCCGCAGCGTCGAGCTGTCCTCTGGAAGTCCCACCTGAAGGGTGGGTACAGATAGCCTCCACAGCTCCTCGGTCCAGCCGTCCACTCCGAGTACGTCCCACCTAGTGGTCCACCTCCAGGTACCGTCCTGCTCCGCACGCCTCCACCTCGATCAGCTCTGCCCGTCGTCTGCAACCAACACCACGAAGTGCGGGCATAGCCCGTGCAGGGGTGAGTATAAGCTACTCAGTAGGGACCCCGAGACCCCCGAAGGTCTCCCAGAATCCACAAAGGATAATCCACAAAGGAAAGATACAAACACGAAGTAACATCTGACACAGCTTAGGTATATGCCCATACATATACCTAAGTCATCAATTCCCGATTGGCTCCAACGTCTGAGCCTAAGCACAACCCAGTCCACACAGGAAAGCAAACGTATACTCACACAGGATAGAACAACACAATCCACAAAGGAGAGTAAACAGTAAATCCACACAGGAAAACTCAACAGATAACTCTCATAGGTATATGCCCATACATATATCGAAATTATCAGGTAACCCATCTCAATCAAGAGGAAACACAAGGATCATTGACTCAGCTCAAACCAGGATTTTCATTATCAAAAACGTAACTGCTGAAGAGCCCCATCTCTGAAGTGCACAGTGGTCCTGTCACGACTCCGAGGTACTGCTCACTAACCTAAGACTGCTGAGGTACTCCTCCTGTCGAGTACCGCAGGTCTGCTTCCAACTACCGGGCGCTCCGTCCGCTGAGGGTCTGCTGCCAAATACCGGGTGCTCACCCAAATAGCCTACAGAGGCACTCCTCCAGTCAAGTACCGCAGGTCTGCTGCCAACTACCAGGCGCTCCGTCCGCCGTGGGTCTGCCGCCGAATACCGGGCGCTCCGTCCACTGGGCTAGTCGACTCACTCCAAGTCGAGTCGGTCGAGCAGTCTTCAGGTCTCAGCCGGATACACGGTCTCCGTACTCTGTACGCTCGTCTCCAGTATCACGGGTCTACCGCTACAACCAAGCGCACCACCTCTATCGAGTAAAACAGAAGATTCAGCCCACACAGGTATACTTCTTCGGATGACGATAAAGATGATCACTGAACCATCTAAGTCGTCGGACCCACGAAGGATCGATAGGTACTAACCCCCGCAGTGACCCACACAGGATCGGACCCACACAGGATCGGGCCCACGCAGGACCTGTGGCACTGGTCCACGTAGGATTGCTGAGTGCAGTAGTCGTCGCAGTCCACTGAGGATCTCTGCACAGTCGTCGCCGCAGTCCACTGAGGATCTCTGCACGGTCGTCGTCGGAGTCCACGGAGGATCTCTGCACCGTCGTCGCCGCAGTCCACTGAGGATCTCGGCACGGTCGTCGTCGGAGTCCACGGAGGATCTCTGCACAGTCGTTGCCGCAGTCCACTGAGGATCTCTGCACGGTCGTCGTCGGAGTCCACGGAGGATCTCTGCACCGTCGTTGCCGCAGTCCACTGAGGATCTCTGCACGGTCGTCGTCGGAGTCCACGGAGGATCTCTGCACAGTCGTCGCTGTCGGAGAAGCAGTCGCAGCCAGCACTAGGGTTCCCGCACATAGCAAGCTCGTTCGGGAGGGTCCGCTCCACGAGCCGAGAGGCTGATACATCAACTGACCCAAAGTCCGAAGTTGAGGTATCCAAAAGTTCCGTATCGTCAACAGGAACTCAACGTCGCAGACGGCGCGTCAATCAGATGCCCGGTCTGAGAGTTATTGGTTTTTTCGTCCCAGGGGCCCGGTTAGTTTTTAAGGCAGAACCAACCCGACCGTACTCCACCTGCGTCCAAACCTCGGGCGGAGTGTGCCAAAATATCCGTCTCACTTAGAGGAATTCAACGAAACAGACGGCGCGTCAATCGGACGCCCGGTCTGTTATTTATTGGCCTTTGCGTCTCACACCCACCTGGGAAACTTCCCCGGAGGTCACCCATCCTGATCACTGCTCTAGGCCAAGCACGCTTAACTACGGAGTTTTAACTACGTAGGCTCCCGAAAAGGAAGGTGCACCTTGAGTATAGTATACCGAAACGACCGTCTCGATCCAAGGATCGCGTTGCCGCTGACGGCGCGTCGTTCGGAGGCCCGTAGCTCAAGTTACGGGCGTTTGAACGAAAACCGCCCGAAGACGGGGGTCCGGGCCCGGGCCGACCCGACCCGGTCTGGTCCGGCCGGGGCGCGGCCCGGCCGGTCGGACCGGCCTGGCCCGGTTCGGCCGAGCGGCCGAACGGCCGAGGCACGTGGGGCGCCGCCCCCCGCGGCCAGGTGGTGCCGCGGCCCCCCCGCGTGGGGCCGCGTTGAGTCGGGACGCGGCTTCAACCGCGTCCAAGGGCACCAGACCCGTGCGGCCGTGGGTCCGCGGGTGCCGTCGCCGCCGCGTTGAGTCGCGACGGCCTGTCCGGCGGCGCGCCGGGGCGCCGCTGCTCCCGGCTGCCGGCGCCGCCGCGCCGGCGACCCGCGCCACCGGCGAGTTCCGCGGGCCACCGGGATCGCTCCGGTGGTCCGATTTTGTTCCCGCCTGCGCCGCTACTCCTCCCGGGACTCGTCCTTCACTGCGGAATCATCAAACATCCGTTGCGGCACGTTCCGTCGTCGCCCGTCAAATCCGCACAAAAGAAGAACGGCGGAGGGTCGTCGGGCCGTGTTCGTTTGGCCCGCACCCTCCGCGTTAGAGACAAACAACCGGGAGAAATTTGTTCAACACATGAACGCATATCCGAAACAATTTTTAATGAAATAAAATTGTTTCATTAACGGGTTCCTCATTTGAACGAAAAAAAAACAATTTTAATAAAATAAAATTGTTCAATTTAAACTGGTTCTTTAATTTTTAAAGAACGTTCACGGGAATAAAGAGGGGTATTCCAAATTATAAAATCCCTACCTCGTCGATCGTCGCGCGCGGGCGTTCTTCGCGGAAAAGCTCGTCGCGGAAGAGAGGGATCGTCGCGTCGTCGCGGGGAGGCGTCGCATCGTCGCGGAATCCGGTGTTGAGTCGACGAACTCAAGCAGCCGATCGAAGATCCGTCGCGGAGGAAGAGACGTCGCAGAAGAACGTTGTCGGCGATGCGGATCACGGCGTCGCGTCGTCGATTTACGGGTTCGGCGTTCTTCGCGTTCTTCGCGTTCTTCGCGAAGGAGGAAGAAGAAACAAGAATTCTGTCTCAACGAGTAATCCCCAAAAGGTTTTGGTTGGTCTTATTTATTAATATGCCAACACACGAAAACAGGTTAAGAAACGATTGAATTAATTCGTTGAATTAATTCAACGAAAGAAACAACACATTTAATTCACGAAATAAACCGCCCAATTAAATGGTCTGTTAAGATTTTAAGAAACGCGTCAGTTGACTTTCATTAAGACGGGTTTTCGCGGGTGCGTTTCTTAGCGGAAAGAAACGGTGGGGGTCGTGTGGGCCCCACCTCACAAATATCCTACCAAGGGGGTAGGATATTTCTGGATAGCATTCTATCCGGTTCAACTCAGTTCAAGCCGCCTTTAAGTGGCATCAAGTGGCTTCCAAGTGGCTTAAGTGAAATAAAATAAAGTTGTCGCAAAATTATTTTATTTTTTTAACTTTAAGCCTGAAATTTAAAAACCACACCCAAGCAAACGCAACTCTGGAAGAGGCGTTTCTAAGCGAATACCGGCGCTGTGATTTCATCGGTGCCCTCAGAATTTGATTCCGGGCACCGGTTTAAAAGTTAGAAAAACCCGCTCGTCCGTTCACTGAACGTACCCGAGCCAAACTTCGGAAAATGATTCCGGGCACACCGGGCCTCGGAATCAGGTGCCGTCAGAAACTGCACTCTTGTAAAATTCCAAAGAAAATTAAGAAAAAAATTTCCTTGAAATTTACGGGTCTTTACACAAGAGGTAGATGTTGACCACATACTCCTTTGAATTCCATAGTGAATTCCATTAACATGTCTTCCAATGAATGAATAGTCCATTTAGATTAGACATCAGTTTGATGATGATAGGTCATATTGAAGTTAAACTCAGTGTTTAGAGAAAGTTAGTGACCATTCATGAACATAGAGGTAAATCTCAAATCCTGATCATATATAATTGATATTGGTATTCTATGTAGACTTACCAATTCATTGATATATATCTTTGAGGGTTTATATAGTGAAAAGTCCTCGAGAATTGCGATAATGTGATATGTCATTGGGAGACAATCCAAAAAAACAAACATTTAATTATTTCCTATGGATTTATTTTAGAAGATTGTGGAAAAATTCCATAGTTATATTTTACCATTTCCATGTTGGTATGTGTAACGGTTTCATCATCCCCATATAATTTTGTTTTTTAACCTTCACTTGTTGACATACTAGGAAAATTGATGTGTGTTTGGTAATCTCTATCGTCATATATTCACAAAAATAGATCTCTTAGAGATCTTGATTCATCATTGTGAATTATAGGTCAATTGAGAAAGATTAGATATGTGTTTCATTCTGAATATATTTCTTTATATCTAGTTTTTATGGTACACATAATCTGGACCCATGTCTTGTGACTCCTTACTCATGCATTATAAACTATGAGGGTTACCCATTTTTTGTAGGATACACTTTTTTATGAATTTATACACCATTTATTTGAGAATCATTTATTTTCTCCATGATAGATGGTTTAGATATTATTTGAGAAAGGATTTATGATGTTATTTACTTATTGATACCCATGTCTATCCTTTGTAGGAATTAGAAGATTGAATCCTTCCCAATCATCTTAATTGATAATGATTCAATATCCTTGGTGCTTATAGAATCCACCACATTATTTTCCATACAAGGATGATAGTGTATTAAATAGTCACAATCCTTGATTACCTATAACCATATTCACTGGAACATATTTTACTCTTTATTTTTGAATATTTATTTGAGTCTCTTATGATCAATGTATATCTCACATTTCTACCCATAAAGATAATGTTGATATATTATAAATGTAAAGATCACAACCACCATCTCTAGATAACATGGGAGAATGATTTTATCATTAATTATCAACATCCTTGATGCATATGCTATATAATTATCAATTGGACTCTTTAAATAGCCTAATCACTTTGTTAAATAATCACTTTAATCAAAAATAGTTCCCCACTTGTTGGTACTATGAGAACTATTATAGAGATAAGACTCTTTTCAAATAATTAAATTATTATTCACATTAATTGGTCTATAGAAAAATTTATCTCTTCTATGTACACGTGGTTAGTGGGTTTGAAAATCATGAGAAGTTCTTCACAAGTCACCAGTAATACCCAGCTAGACTACGGATGCTACTGATCACTATTGCGGATGTTAGAATGGGCCACTCGTCAATTTCAATTATCTTGGAAGGGTCTATGGATATTTTCTTACAGGCTATATTATACCCCAATAATGATACAACATCCCTCTAGGAATCACATTTACTGTGCTTTTCATAATTCTCATCCCTTCGTAAATTGATTACTATAGAATTAAAATGATCCTCATATTCCTTCTTATTCATGGAGTATATCAGAATATCATCAATAAAGACTGCCAAAAATTTGTCAAGGAAATCTACAAAAACATTATTAATGACATACATGAATATTTTCTGGAGCATTAGTGGTTCCTAAGGGAATCACTATGGACACATAGTGTCCATACCTCATTCAACAGAAAATCTTGGGGATAACTTCCTTCCCCATAATTGGTGAAATCTCAACCGAAGGTCTTCTATAAAGAGATAACTAGTCTCACACAACCGATCAAACAAGTAATGTATCCATGGAAGGGGATACTTGTTATTTTTAATGATTTTTTTGAGATCATGATAATCATTGAAGAGACATATGGATATATCATTTTTATTGATGAAGAGGACTGGTGAACCCCATAGGGAAGCACTCAATCATTTAAACACTTTTCTAGATTTGTGTGTAATTGATTATTTAGTTCATCCATCTCAATTGTGTACATTCTATATAGTGTATTTGATATATGCAAAGATCCATGAATAAGTTTAATTGAGAACTGAACATCTCAATAATTAGAACGAAACAAAAATTCATTAGGGATTACATTATCTAAATCCCTCAATATGCTCATGTCTTTATACATGATTCTATCCTTTTTCTCAATCATTAGATATAGATATATTTTCTTATTATAAAAAATATAAACAATTGAGATGTTTATTTTGAAGGTGATTTATCATCCTCCTTACACTTGTACCAAATGATAGAATGATTTGGGATGTGAATTGTTTTTTTGCTTTCCCAACAGTTGATGTTGGACTTATATAAAGATAGTAAATTGATTCCAAGTGTAGTATCAAACTCTACTAAGTGAAGTATGAAAATATTTTCTGGGAGGTTATGTCCACAAACCTTAATCAGCGAGGATTTATAAACATTGGATGAAACAATTCCACCTTACTATTCTCATTGATAACTCCACCTCGATATTTTTAGGTGGTGAGTGAATAGTTCTACTAAACCCGAATGATATGAATGAATTCATAGAAACATAATAAAATTTTATGTTCAATGTTCATGACTAAAAAACCATCATACCTATAACCACATAATTTTTGGGCGAGACCTTAGTAGTAATGATTGAATATTTACTTCCATTCATCCTAAGAGGTTATTGTTATTAATTTCCTCAAAAAAACCCATGGCATAAGAAAATGGATAGCATAATTTTAATATTCATTATAGTTGAAAAATGAAATATAGGATGAGTGTTGATTAGAACCTTCCATAATTCATCCGCATTAGGGGGATTCAACATATCCCTTCGATAGTTATTTCTTATATTTCTTTCTATTACATATTTGAAGTATCTTTTGATTACTATAAAGTTGTTTATAGGATTATTTTTCCCATATTTTTTAAACATGGTATGTTGGATCATATTTACACCATGAGATTTATCTTTTTATCCACCCATATTAAACACCATTTTCCTTTTTTTGTTCATGGGTCCACAAGACCACTGAGAATTTCTGATCTCCATTTAGACCTTAAGGAAAAAATTTACAATCTCTTCATAGATATCAATGTCCCAAATAAACAATGATTTTTTTAGACATGAAATCAGTATTCTAAATACACAAACCAATTTTATTTTGGTGTTCATGATGAATATGAAGGCGTATCATTCATGCCTTGTGAATTGGGATTTATAAGCCTCGATAGATGTGTCTTCCTTTTTCATTAGTCTAATGTACTCCCTTTCTACATTAAGGAGTGTTTTGTGGAAATTTTTATTTAAATATAATTCATTAAAATTTCCCATTCCAGGAAATAAATTTCCCCCTTATACTTTTTGTTCTTTATTAGTGTCCACCATTGATTAGTTTACCCATCAAAATAACAGAATTACAGCACAACATTCAATTTTTCTAGGCATTGTAGGACAAAAAATATTCTCATTGGAGTTAATCTACTATTCATCGAGGAGGGGATCAGAAGATACACTACACATGGGAGTCCTATTCCACATAAATGATTCAACTAAAACATACTATTTCTGAAGAGAATTAGAGAGTTCCAAATGATTCATGTTTTATATGTAACATGATCCCACTAAGAAAGAAATGTAATGATGTTTTATGAACTCATACCAATCCTATTTATCAAAACATTAGGTAAATTATCACATATCTGATCACATTGAGTATTAACACATGTTCCTCTATTTCAATATTTTAACTATAAAAAATAACATACAATTAGGGGGCTTGAATACATTGAAAATGAGAATATAAAAATAAAACATTCAATATGGATGGATAAAATATTAATTGAAAAGTATATACTAGCTTGTCGTTTCCAATGTTTAAATCTTGGATATCCATTGTATTAAAATTATCTCCAGGGTTCTTAAGAAATTTCCCTTGTCTTAATATCCAATAATAAATATACCTTACATTGAAACCATGTATAGAGACCAAATCATTTTAAACATATTATTACGTGATTCATAGCCTAATATACAATCAAATACAACTAAGGATAATAAATTTTAGTGTCTATGGATGACTGGGTACATAATTAGAAAACATGAAAAACAAAATAAAAACATATTATATTTAATCTCAATAATGAGTACATAACATCTATTGAGATCTTACATCTATATCAGATCAACTAGTGAATACATAAAGAAAATGGATAATGTAGAAATCCTGATATGGGTATAAGAATATGAATGAAACATAGAAAAGTTGTTACAAGGTATAACATGATGATAAAAGGAATGAAAAATGAATAAAAATCAGAAATTATAACATGTTTGACATGGGAACATATAACCATGAAATAATAGGAATGTGGAATCATTGTATAACATGAAATAAACAAGAGTAAAGGAAAACTACCAAGACTATATAACTTGGTTGAAGAGGTCACATAAAGGAATCAGTTTCACTCCCTATACCAACATGATGTCACATGGAAAAAACATTACCCAATTCATTAGAGGAGTATCTGGGTGAAACAATTATAACATTCTCATGCACATATCTTCCACATGATGAATAAAACATAAGGGTTGACCATGGATGGAATTAGGTATCATAATTATGTTATAATGCTTGAAAAAAATGTCATAATAGTGTCCATGAGTGAAAAAATTTAAATCATAAATGGATATTAATTTGGTAAAATAGGCATATATTATGATAAATTATGCCCAATATATGTGAAAAAATTTATAAAAACTGTATAATAATCATTATAAATGAATCATTTTAGTGCGGTTCCCAAAAAACATTAAAGGTAATTTAAAGCAAAAAAAGGAATATTTCTATTCATAAAAACAAAAAATGAAAAAAATATATTTTTCTTGTTAAAATTATTTATTTTTTCTGAATAATGGTTTCTTAAATATGATTATGGATGGTACATTAAAATAGGTAATAAATTGGCTAGTCCCGTTTAACCAGGCATGCTTATCTGGAAGAATTGTGAATGACACCATATTAAAACATGTATATACCTAAAATATAAAGACAAAATGATCAGGATAAATGATTTTGGATCATGTAAAAAATAATTAAAATATTTCTATTAAAATAATGAGGTGGTAGATTAGGATAAATAGTTATAGAGTGAGATCATAACTCAAAGGAAAAAATTGAGCTTTAGGAAAAACCCTTGCCTTATGTCTAAAGTGGTTCTGCACTTTTTCATAATGTCCTGGATTATTAGATTTAATCCATTAATTAATTATTTATAAACATTTTATTCATGTATTATATTTATTATAATTTTATTATTCTCATTTAAAGTCTTTTTTATGGGTTATATGATTCAATTTCACCCATTAAGGAGTGTTTGTTTCCTCGGTTTTCTTGATCGGTTTACATGCATACATGTATGCAAATTCATATAAAATGAGAATGGTTTTTCAGAAATGAATCTATATGTTATTAATGAAAATAAAGTAGAATAAATAATTATATAAATTAGTTCTAAATTTTTTATGAGGATGAATCATTAGAAAACACCTTTGGGATAATTGTTTAGAATATTTTCGTGGTTTTTTGATCATCAGAAACAAGTTTTGTTATATTTATTAATATTACATATATAAAATTGTTATAGAACATTCAATAGAATATAATTCATATATTATAATATTATTTAACTAAAAAATGGTTTTATGAGATGTCCTAAAAGGAGGAATTTAAATTTAAATCATTGTCATCCTTGAATGTGATAAAGTTGCATATCATGGATGATGATATCATTTTTAGAAAAAAAGGAGAGGGGAATGAAATATTGATATATTATTCCATTAGAATAATAAATTTACAATATATGTATTGTATTAAATTTATCAAAAAAATTGGGTGAGTGTATTTTATTAGAGAATTGGAGAATAAAATAAAATAAAATAAAATAAAATAAATTAAATTAAAGGAAATGAAATGGGATTTTACCCATGGAATACTTCTTCATGTGATCCTCATGAGGGGAATTGGTTTTGGTATTTTGTTAAGACAAAGATCTCTAGGATGTGGGGGATCATCTTGGGGATATATTTGATAAAAAAATGGACAATGATAAAATATTGAGATGTGTTAGGAGAAGAGGTGGTGAGGGGTGGTATTTATTGGGGATGAGAATCATGTTTTCTCATTATTTTATTCATTAGTTTATATTATTGCCTCACGACTTTGAATATTTCAATAATTATCATTAAATATATTAAAATAATTTTGTATATTTAGAGATTATGGTTCTTAAAATTGATATTACTCATGTAATTTTGTTTTTATTTATAATATATATAATCTATTTATTATAATATTTCACTATTCACTAAATAATCAATTATTTTAGAAAAATCCCAAAAATTCACCCAAAGCATATTTCAACATATAGAATTAAAAAATTGAATCCATTTTTTGAATATAATTTTCTATATATGAGAGATTTAATTTTTAATTAAAATTATCCTTTATATGAAAAATAATAATTTTAACACAATAATTGATTTTTTAACACATTGAAAAATTAATTATTATCTCATAAAATTATCTTATAATCACAATAAATAAAAAATATTATTTATTTATAAATTATATATATAAAATTTCATTTCAAATATTATATTAATTATAAAATTTAAAATAAACACTTATGTTTTAGAAAACTATCAACACAAAATTAATAATTTATGAAATTCTATTTACTTATATGAAGATATAATAATATCATATTTTAAATTATATTGTGGTTAAACATTATTTATATTTAAATATTAGGGCCATCATTGTAAACATAATAGATGTCAATATATGATTATATGAAATAATATGATAAACATAAGGGTATTTTTTAATAATCATAACATAAAAGTTTCACACCCAACCTCTCTTAGATCATAATCATGAGTCATGGAATATATATTGTATGTTCATAATACAAGCATTACAAGATAATCATTGAAATTTATCCATAAGGGTGAAACATTACAAAAAAAATAGTATATTGATATTCATATAAATATAGAAAATCTTTTCCATAGTAGTCAAGGATCATTACCAAAAAATATAAGGGATTTATATATGAAGCTACACCTCATGGGAATGACACACCACTATCCCATGTAGAATACCTTTAATCACTGTCAAATTATTTCACTCACCAAACCATATTAGTAGTCAAGGATCACATGCCATACTATGATAGTGGATAAAGTCCCCTTTTGAATGGGGTTCACTCCTTGTTTTAGACCTATCATACAGAACCAAGAACACTCCACACTTTATACTTTTCTTACATAACTGGTCTAACTCCCTATTCTAGACCAGTCTTATAGAACCCGACTCACTCTCTATTCTAGCCACGTATTATTGAACCGATTCTGCCCTATTATAAACCTGACTTACTAAACAACGATCGAACCATATTCCATCCATATCCCACTGAACTAGGTTAAATCCCTATTCCAGCCCTTTCTATCTCACGTAAATAAATATTTACCCAATACTTTTTAGAGAGATATATGTCCCTCCCATCCATTGATATAACTTGACCACCATCCTTGTATATAAGGTAACCACCATATTTAGTAATTAGGTAACCAACATCAAATAATGAAAACATATATATGTGTTCCACATGATCATAAAACATTAACAATATCATGATCCAATAAAGTAAATGGGGTTTATAAACATTAAATAATATCATTACATGCAAAAAAATAAACTTCATAATAAATATAAAATAACCAATGGAAAAGGAAGATAATTTTATATGAATCTTATCATGGTATAACCCATATAAAAGAAACAGGTTTCATAAACATCATTCCCTCATAAAAATAAACCATTCAATGAAATAAAAAATATATCCTTGGATCATAAGATAATACGACATAATTAACATCAATGAATTAAATCATAGATGGAAAATGATTATTATTAATAATTAATAACATTTAATTAAAATTTTTTTATAAAATATAAATTTTCATAAATACATTTATTTTTATTTAACCATGGAAACTTATAACAGAATAAATTAGTGTAATTTAAAAAAAATCTTGTAAAAAGTATCATTTCCACTAGAAAATTAATTTTAAAAAAATAAAAAATTATCCATATAATTTTATTTAAATATAAATTTGAAAAAATATAAAATAATATAAAAAAATTTAATGGTACTCATAATTAGAGTAATATTTTATGTCATACATGTTTAAAAAATATTCCTATCAGATTTTCGGTAAAAGCCTAATGATAAATATTTAGAAAACCACATGATGATTCCATTAAAATGTTTTTTTTGTAAAAAATAATACATGGTTACTATTTTTTTCCCTAAAAGTTGTATAATAATAATAAGAAAATTTGAATCATTTTTTCCCTAATTTTTTTAGAAAAAAAACTATTTTCAATCAAAAAGATGGTTTTCATTAAAACATTATATCAGAATAATTGAGTATGTTAAGTGGGTAAAATGAATAAGAAAATTTATTTTCAATAAATAACTTTATTATATTAAATTAAATGTGTTTCTTGAAAGATTGATTATAATATGTCATCACTGCACACATAATCTTGAGATGTCATGATATGTAATGACATTGTAAAATAAAACTCCTACAACATTAGTAATCATGAAACATAAACCCCATAAAGTGGTAACTAAATATTAAACCTAAAATATAAAGAGAATAAAATTATTAAAAATAATAGATTTCAATGGTAAATTATTTACACCTCTTAAAATAACAATGGTTCATAACATAATATATGTCCAAAACAAGGAAAGTTTACTCGAAAGTCGCTTATTACTTTACTAACATTTGAATCATAAGGCTTGTGGAAGGATAAAATTAATTGATGCAATAATTATCCTTATATTAGGTATAGAAATGATATTTCATGTCATATAAAATTATATACACACCAATAAAAAGAAACTAGTGGTGAATATGGCATAAGAATCTCTAAAATAATTGTGTGATATATATCCATTTATCGAAAGCCCCAAAATCTTTCACACTCATTCAAACCTCAGGTATAATAACTATAAATTTACTGTAAATTTATTAATGAAACATAATTACATATATCATACCATATATTATGTATGTTACATGTTTTATTACACTATTATTATCAATTCAATGTTAATGTAATGTTTCGGGTAATAACCACTTTATTTTTTCATATATGTTTTGATTTTGTATTTTTAGTCCTATTATATTGATCATGTTTCCATAAAATATATAATAATATTAATTATATAATTACCATATTTATATTTCAAATATACTATGAACACCAATAATTAAATAATAATTTTGAGAAATGAAGTATGTTACGATCATATAGACGGTATGTCGTATGTACGCTTGAATGAAATTTGAAATTTCCATTTTCAATGATCATTATGGAAAGGTTGTAAGTAATATATTACCCTTACATAATTATAAAAATTTCATATATATCATATTATCTCTTTAAATATATCTATAAATATCATACATGTGGTGTAGTGATGAAAAAATTTCCAGATAGCTTAGTGAAGGTGGAAGTCCACATGTACACGAGCGACGTTGTCATGTTTCATTGAGTGAAAAGGTAATAAATATGATTGTAGGTATTATATTTTAATAATGATAATTATTTCACTAATATCATAATAATTTAATTTATATAACATATACTCACTAAAAGTAACCACATCACCTTCCATGAAAAGCGTGAATAGATCACATCGCTTCAAAAATCAGCAGTCCCCATTACACATGAACGACCATGTCATATTCCCTTAAAAAATAAAGAACAAATTTATTAAATATATAATAGTTCCAATATAATAATAAAATCATAAATTTCAGATATAAAAAATAAATACATCATTATGTCCATCCATTTTTTAATGGAAAAATTAATGACATCGGTTCACGAGGCCGTAGTCCGATGTACGCACAAAAAATGATTTCATAGTCAATTTGATTCAAGTTTAGTATGTTGTAGATATTTTGATAATTATAAAAAATATATTAAATAGATTATACAAAATTAATTTTGTCATCATTGTTTTATAATAATTGAATAATTTTGAGAATGAAATAACATAATGATACTCGTTGAAGAACATTAAATCTTCTTTGTGTATTATCCTTAGTTTTTAACTGAATCCTTTTTACGTTATAATTACTTCAATAATAACGATTTTATTATGATAGGATTTAATTTTTGATTTTATTGGGGTTTTTATTGTCCAAAAAATGAGGTTTTAAGGTGTGTGGATTAGATGAGAGGTGGTGGCCTTGTAAAATGTTGGTGAGGTCACACTTTGTATTATTGAAAAAAAGTATGTGATAGAACATTTTTTATATAAAAAAAGGGTAAAAATTAAAAATATATCAATTAATATTTTTTTAATAGTACAAATATGTGAATAAAATTGTTTTTATAATTGTTTATAGGTTTTTATACCCTAATATGTTTAGGTTTACCCCTAGTAAACCCATTTTTACCTTAACCGATGTAATTAATTTTACTTCATTCTTTGTTCATTATAGTCAATAATTATGTTAAACATTTTATAAATTATATATTATTTTTATTACAAATATATAAAATAATTCTTAGAATAAAATTCACAATCGTGGAAATTTCAAATTTAGAATTAATAAAGAAGAGGTATTGAGAAAGAAGGATTTTAAAGAGAAAATGTTCTAATGATTGAATTATTTTTATATAATTCTTAATATTAGAATAGTTTTCATTGACCTAAATTGGATTAATTTATATAAAATTTTACTAATATTATATTATAACCAATTAAAAAAAATATTAATGTTATAAATAATTTAAAAGAAAATTCATTTTCAATGATAATTTATTACTTTTTAGTAATTATAAAAAATTGATTTTCAAGAAAAACACCAAAAAATAACCCAAAGATAATATTAAAATTATCATTTCAATAATTAAATGTATTTTAGTGAATTAATTTTCAATATCTGTCAAAATTTAATTTTATTATAAGTTAAAAATAAATAATAAAACAATATTTTAGAAAAATACATTTTTTATGCGTAAACATAGATTAGTTATTTTTTGTTGCATATAAACATAATAAGAAGAATGTTAAACATTTTTTAGATATAAAATATATAAATTTTATTAAATTAAATATATAAAGGTGATTTGGTATATCTATTTGAATAAAAAACCCTTGTGTTTATAAAAAATAATTTGTCCTCCAATGATTTGTTTTTAAAATTTTAAAATTTTAAAATTTCTATTTCTAATTAAATGTCCACCAAATAATTCAATTTATTTAATTGTGGAAATAATATATTCATAATTTTCTCAGTCATATTCATAAATTACATTACAATTTCAAGTTGAAAACTATCATAATAATTTTTTGAAAACAAGTCATCTTTCACATAAAATCAGTGTTCTGTAAATGACAATCTAAATATAGTGTTGTGTGTAAGAAAAAATAGAACAAGTTTTAAATAAAATAAAAAATATATATTTAACAACATCTTAGGGTGTTACATGATTTCCCATTGTCCCATGATTATTAATAATTTAATAAATTAAGGTAAGCTTTCTTAATGGGGGTAACAGTAGGTATGATGTATATCAGATAAGTAGTTTCTTTGATGGTCTAGAATAGACATTGAGGTCACCTATGAGAAATATAAATGAATGTCATAACTATTAAATTGATGATGTATGTGGGAATAATGGAGTTTGGAATATCTGAGGAATTAATTCATAGAATAAAATAAATGTTTTCCTTCTAAATTGGCAATCATATTATAAATAAGATAAATATATAATTTGTCAATAAAATTGTTTGGTCACTATCTTTGTTTCATTTTAAAAGGGTATAAATTTATTAAAATCCATTCATTTAAGATGAAACTAGAAATTTACAGAAAATATTTATTACAAATAAGTATAAGGTATTCATAATAATCATTTTAGGGAGATCCATAGTGGAAATGCAGGCTAATGGAAATATTATGTTATTATGGTTTAAAAATATTGGGGTCTATGAGAGAAGTGAGTATCTATGATTTTACTCATGGAAATTCATATAGTTTTAGAAGATAATACAATGAACCAAAAAAAAAAATATATTGATATGATTCAATATATTCACGTTTAAAAATCATTGAGTATGAGAATTCTCATTGGCTTCCAAAAGGTCTTTTGGAAGGAATCATTGCATTGTGCAATGTATTTGAAAAAAATATATTCCACTTTATCTATTAGGTGGGAAACATTAAATCACTTATCAAATAAAGAAGGTATAATTTACCAATATCAATTCCTTTAGCACATTGTCCTAGTTCCACATTGATTACATGGAAGAAAAATAGCTGGAGTCTTAGTCTTGAGTGCATTTTTATTTGATGTGAATATGAGGAGTTTTGTTTTTGAATATATTATAGTAACTATTATAAGGATGAAATAATTTAAAATGAGATATTTATAGAATAATTATTGTGGGTTGTTATGATCCCACTGGATAATTTTTAGGGGAGGACAATATAATTAGATTATGAAGATCCACATAATATAAATGTGGACACTAAAACTGTTTTATTTAATTTCAGAAGCTTGTCAGCACAGAAAAATAATAATAATTTATATAGGATGATTAGAAGGTAATATAGTTTCAATTGAGTTTCCATGGACTGATGTACATGAATTATCATTAACTACAGATTCTAGAAAAACAATTAGGTTGATAGAACTCCAAAACTATTAGTTTTTGATAGATTATGACTGTATATTTATTTTTAGATATATACTTGAGTATGGAACCTTGTAAAGAGGTACATAAGTTATATTAACATGATAAATCTAATGAACGAGGGATTGAATGATATACTAAATTAAGATATATGTTTGAAATAAAAAAATAAGTTTCAGGTTTCCATGAGGGATCAAATCAACTCCCTTCATGTGTTTTGAACATGGGAGTTAATGGGGTGACCTTCTGGGAAGAATGTATATCAAAATAAATGGTTGTATCAAATAAATGATGAAATACATGGTTGGAAATGATATAATTTTTGGATATTCAGAAATTTGATCAAATAAAGAAATTTTATATATTATCAAAAAAAATTTAACTATTATTTAAACCCACTTCTATTTAAAGAGAATTAAGTATGGTTACCATTGAGAATATAAATCTAGAGATGGTTTACATAAAGATAAAATTATTTAACTGAGTGTTACAAAAGAAAATTTATATGGAGTGTTGGGATTAATTTTTGTAATGATCGATCCAAGATATTTTATGAAAGGTCCATTGTAGATTTTAAAGGTTGATGTATACCCTAGGGAATTATAATTGGAAGATTAATGACATCATGAATGAGTGGATGAATTTTCAGATAAATAATGATTATGGCAATAACCAGAATGTGTTTCATGGTGTTAGTTTCATTATTTTAAATCCTTATAATGTTGTTATTCTAAATATAGTTATGATAAAAGAAAATATCAATGAACTAAATGATCATTTTTTGGAAACTTTGAAATGAAGGATATCATTTATGAAAAATGTAATTGGTGGATGATGTAAGTGAGATATATATTCCACAGTAGCCATTTCCAAATCAACAGTGATAGATCAGGTCATCATGGGATATGAAATACTAGTAACCACACCCATAGATGGATATATAAATATGTGAATGGATAAAGAACCATTAAATGAAGATTAAGTTGATTATATTTTAATAGATTCATATTCACCATCAATAAAAAAATTAAATACCTCATGGTTTATACTCATCAATGAATTTAAAAACTAATTTAAATTTTAACTATAATATTTTGGAATCCGAGAAAATAATATTGGGAGTATATAAATTGGTTTCTCCCTGAAATAGAGGGTTACAATATCCAGGTTTTTTTTAAAAAAAATATAATATTTCTTCTAGTGTTTTATTGAATTGGAATTTTGTGGGGATAGAGAAAATTCAAACTAAATAAATGGATATCTATTAACAAATTGTAGAACAAATTTTAGATATATTTCAAAACATTGATCAATAATTTCATTTCTATAAATTTATGTAGTTTTCACTACATTGATAGATACAGTGAAGAAGAATATCTAGCATTAAGGAATGATATATGATCCTGGATAGAAGAATGTTAATGGGATGTTATTTTTTGATTGAGAGAGTTTTACTCACATATATAATAGTATGATGTTTCATTATAGGATGATTTATATCCAAAATATGCGTTACTTCATTTGAATTCAATTAGAGGATGGAGCAATATAAATTTGGAGGATTCAAGGGAATAAAAACTAGAGGAAATGTTGGGGAAGATCATATTTTAGGATGTGTTAAGGTGGCGATGTGACTCAGTTGAGATTAGTTACCAATATGTACGATGGTTGAACCATGAAACTAATAATGAAAGATTATAGAGTAGAAGGAATTATTTAAAAATATAATGGGGATTTAGTGGTGAATCCTAAAAAGTGATTCCCTGTTAATGGTTACTATGATTAGATTTGGAAACTATTTTTTGGATAATGTATTGAGTTTATCATCATGATAAATTCAAATAATCTAATATCAAATGGTTTGGATAATTTCAATGGATAAGATAAAAACAAGGTCTATGATTCATGAAAATGAGAAATATGAATATATATATATATATATATATGATAATTATGAATAGATGATTCGTTATAAGGTTGAACTAGTTTATATGGATAGATAATATATGTAGTAAATATTACTAGATGGGGAAGTTGGTATATACCCTTGATGAAATATCATAATGTAAGAGTGGATTTGAAACATAGGAAAAAATGTTTATGATTCATAATAATAAAATTATTTTATTATTTTAATTTTTAAATGATATAGATGCTTAGATAGTTAAATGAATTGACTGAAAATAGGGGTTTCCATGAAAATTATCTCAGGTGGAATTCATCACAGAGTGATTGAATTACTACAAAAATCATAAGAACAACATGATCTATGATACATACTATAGGGTAAATCATTTATGCCCCAAAAAACTATACTAAGATAGATTAATAATTATACATTTATTTATTTCAAATATTTTTATAATTCCCCCATGGATTAGAGAGAATGTATGGACCACATGGAATATGTGTAGTTATTATTCCACTAATTATTTTGAACACTATATTTTGATAATCATTTGTGTGTGCATATAAGAGGTTGTATGTAATGGTTTGGTGATTTGGGTACATATCCTATATAGTTCTTGGGGACATAGAATGTGATAATTACTAACACCACGAATTTTTATTTTAATATGTTCTACTGGATTTTCCAAAGGGTTTTCAAAAAAAAATTGTTTTCAGCACACTATATTCTAATTGATTCTAAATTTATGAATTTTATTTATTCTTCTATAAATATTTATGGAAATTATAATGTATTTTGACGTTGAAAAGTCATATATTTTGAGAGAAACATGGGATATAAATTTTTGGTGTTTATGTATAATAAAATTTATATATCCTTACTTGTGATAATTCATTTTATGATCAATATAACTGAATATAAAATAATTTCTCTAACTAAGATATATATTTTAGTTTTGTTTAAGTTCACAAGATTATATTTTCATAAGCCTGGTTTTTAATGTGATTTTTCTCTATCTAAATATTATCCAATTTAACAAAAAATTAATAATACACATACTTTTTATTATTGGTTGTGTGTTTTAAATATTGAGACATATTCATTAATAAAATAAATAATTAATATTATTTTTAATTTGAAAATATAATAAATAAATTTTACACATTTGAAAATGGTTTAACATAATATGTGTCTTCTAACATATTTGGAAGTTAGATCCGTATTTGTTTTATCCAAAAATATATTTTTAACACATATTTACAATATATTTTTTACTAAGTTAATTGAAGATGATGAAAAACAATCAGGCCTTTCCTTGTTTCCCTAATTATATCATGTTAGGGAGGCATTAGTAAATTCTCACCATGGGATTTTCTTGATATTTAATAATTTTTTTACCGTACACAATTATAATAAGAATTCAAAAAAATAAAATAAATTTGAAAAGAAAAAACAAAAGATTAATTATAGTTTAATAATGTATGTTTCTCATACAGTACATAAATCATTTCCCATAGAATAAATATAACCCCCCATATAATTTGAGATACACAAGACATCTTTATGATTAATTGTTAGTGGTTGAAATATTATGATAAAATGGAATACTGGAATTGAGTTGGCTTGGGGGTATTATTGTATTCATATAATGATTTAACATGTAGTGATGATATTCTTTATTTTTCCAACATATGTTCATAATGGTAAACATTCAATGTAAAAAATGTGTTGGGAGAGTGGAATTGAATTTTTATCTTTCGAAGAATGTAATTTTTTTGAAACCAGATAAACTCATGTTGAGAGTGGGGTGTGATTAAATAAATAATGTGGATAATTTTAATTTAATTTTAAAGAGGTTCTATGTGATTAACAATTCATTAAAACCATATTTTACAACTCATGAAATTTAAAATTTATTTCTCATCATGTTTATAAATATTATTATAAAATCATTAAGATCAGTATGATTTTTATGATCCATATAAAAAATCATTGATAAATATTTGAAATGGATAATTTTCAACAATTTATTTTTCTTTTGGGATGATTTTATACTTTTTCAGAAAGGTGTGACTCAGAATGGATGATGGACATTTTCGACATTGATTCAAAAAAAAAATCTACCAAAAAAAACTATATAGAAAAGAATTAAAATTGATAGGGAACCCATAATTCAATTGAAGCAAACCATAAATTTTAACCATATAATAGACAAATCATTATGAACAAATAACTAAACATTTCACCATTATTTTTAGAAAATATTTATATTGATCTATTAAGTCCTTCTTAAAGATATATTTTTTCTATAGATCGTATCAATAATTTATATACCACAATTATTTCAAAAACATATTCATAGGGAATACAATTGTGGTAAAATTTAATAAAAATATCATAACATTCATTAGTAATGTTTTTTATATTAATGATATAACCAAAATAGTCCTTCTTCAAGCTCTTTCTTCTACTATAATTAGGAGAATGAAAAGATATCATGTAATCTTGGTCTATTATAGGGAACTGGAATATAAACAACTATGTATCACTATTTCTGACTACACTATTTATTGGAAGGATATTACAAAATATATGATGCTTGGAGGATTTTTAATTTAATATATAAAGTAGTTATAAGGTTTTGATTTTAAATTATTTTCTTCCAGTTAATTTAAATTATATGCATCAATTTCTTTCACTAAGTTTGTCATTTGGTTATAATTAATTAAATCCATTATGGATTTTGAAATAAATAATTAAATTATCACTGATCATATTTATCTTTCCATTATCTTATAAAACTTTTCCTTCAATAATTTAGAAATTATTCTATTTATGGTGGGATCATTTTATATTTATCATTTTTATTTCTTTCATTATACTTCTATGAGTTAACAAAAATTTTACTTTGATATATTTTCATCCATTATGTAATAATCATATAATGATTAATCTTATTGAATTTACATTGTTTGTATTGGATACTATTTTTTAGTAATTTAAAATTTAATATATTAATTAAATTAAAACATATTTTGTAATACTATTTTTTCTTTTTCCGGGTTAAATATTGATGATATATAATTCAAATGCTAATCAGAACATAAATTTTGTTGTTTTAATGAAAATTATTTTCCAAGTGTTTTTTTCTAATTCTATATAGAATAATATATGTATTAAATAATTTAATGACTTAGTATACCATATATTTTTTAATATTTAATTCTGAGTAAAATGAAAATAATTTTACATAAAAAATAAAACTTTCTAATATCCCCATAGTAATATCCTAGCATTGGAATTATATTTTTAATACATTTAACAACGATCATAGTGTGTTATATGATTTCAAATAAATTCAAACCTATTTATATCTATTTAATATATTATTTTATCAATATTTTTCAGGATTATTTACTTTACATATTAGGTATATATTGTATTGACATCCATAGCTCTGTTAAAACTAACTACTCCAACCCGTAAGGTATATCTTACATACCCAGGAACCAAAAACATGTTTTCTCATAAATTCCATATTATAGAGTGCATGTATATGATTTAATATATATAAATATCAATAAGTGTCATTTATCATTTAATTAATCCTTTTAGGTTGTAGTGGAAAAACGATGACACAATGGTACCGCGATCGATCTAGCGAGAACAACGAATGTTCAAGATTTTTCATAGCCACAAAATATCTTAATATTTTTGGTTAGAGGATAAAAATATTGAAATTATCATCTAGAAACCCCATTAAGATATTATATAATATTTCTAGATAGCATCATACAATTAGTATAACACATTAGAAATGGACAAGGGAATTGTACAATATATCCTTACGCATGTATAAGAACTCGATCATGCAATAATCTTACATTTTTAGAACCGAATTTATATGTATTAAATTATATATGAAAGTAATATATGTATTGAAAGACACATCACCAAACACACATCCTTGAAAAACCAGTTATCATCAATCTCATCATTATATTCCTCAAAAACATTATAAATTAGTGAAACCGGTGGTGTAACATAAATCCCTATTACCAAGGGTTTGGGAATAAACCACTTTATCAACAACATGAACATGCTAAGAATAAAGCAATATATACATTTTAAATATATCCAATATACCATATATGAAATTGTTAGTTTAGATTCATTCTATAGAGTAATGTTTTTGGATTTATTTATAACTTTTTATATACATTGAGGTGTAAAAATCTAAGGGATTATAAATTATAGACAAATAATATCTATGTGGGTGATTAAGTGGAGATAGTATAAATACCAAAAATCTATTCCAAGCCACCATCTCCCCATTAGAACAAGAATGGTGTGTGAAATTCAACAAATCCCATTATATCTCCCATAGATATAAAAACGTAGTTTAACCAATGTTTGGAAAATCAACCACCAAAATTCCTTTCATTGGCTAGCTGATAGTGGCACCAACAAGCTGGAAAAGACTTCAACCACTTGGTTGTTTCTAGATGTGATTTCAAATGACGGTACCCTGATTATTTTTCACTTATGTATGATTTAATGAAATTTACAAACTAATAAGACCTCCATTAAACAAAACGAATTAAATTCCTATATCTTTGGTAGTTGTACTATACCCTCCTATTATACTTGGAAATTTGATATAATATTGATCTTTTAGATCTTAATTGGTATGTTTTTATTCATATAATCCTTAATATTCTTCTTAATCTGGACGAGTTAACTATAGATATATTTTATTTATCAAGGATATATGAACCCCTTAATAATATCATGTATAAGTTATTATATTTTGTTATAGTTTCATTAGTTCAATAGATTCATTGGTTTTCCATTAAATGAATCTAGACCTACCACTGATGAAATATAAACTTTTGTATGAATATATGGTTTTACCCTATTTGAGTGGTCACATTATTTATTATCACAATATCACCTTTTTTAAAAGTGATTGAAATCATTTCAAGGGGGTCCTCGGTATGCGAGATTTTTCCTGGTGGTGTGAAGATGTGATACGGGTGATAACCACCATAGAAGAACATGAAAAATGGAATTAAAAAATACAAGGTAGAAATATATTTACCACATAGGTCATGGTATATAGTTTCTGGAATGATATGATGTTATGTGATTATGTGATTTGTGGCCATTCTATGATGTTTTATAGTTGCGGGTCTATGTATGTCATTTTGAGAATTGTGATTGATATGAAGTTTTTTATAATATTATATTACATTCTTATCTATGTTTTATATACAAAGGATTGTTTATTTGGGTATTAATATAATATGGTTCCTCATAATTATAGATATGATCCCTTGGATAGGGAGCATATGTGTTGTGATAAAGGATAATGGATTTTTCATACATTATGGAACTAGTACAATAACAAAGACATGTTCTATAGAAGTGGTTATAGACCATGCAAGGATAGTGTTTACTAATTTTTTTAGAGAAACAAAATGACTGAAATACCATGTAGGTGTGATTTTGATCCAATTCATCAGGAATGACTGGTGGATGTACCATCATTTTAGGATAGATGATAAACATGGATTCAGGTGTAATTTTTCCCTTAAAGGTACAACATGGATATACAATAGAATATTTTATGGAAAAAAACATAAATTTGGAAAATATTGAATGTTATGGTACATTTTGTGGATAATAACTCAATATCAATAGCTTAGTGCCAAAAAGTTTTGGGTTGGGGTTTGTGGTATCTTGGATAGAAAATGACAAACAAAAACATGAGTGGTTGGTTTTTATCATATGCATTAATTTTATTTTTTAAAATACACCCTATATATATTCATTTACATTATGGAATTGTTGGTGGATTCGTACATGGTTTTATGATAACACCCTATAATGGTGTCTCAGTGTGTATGTAGATATCTTGGTTTGGGATCTTGAAAAGGGTAATTCCCCAACACAATGTTGTCGAGAAGATATAAAATGGTTTTTTTGAGGTAATAGGAAAATCACCGTATAGTTAAGGTAGTGTAATTATTTATTATCAACTATTTCTTTTATATGTTTTTAACCAATCACATTTAGTGGTTGTGTAATATTACAAGTACTACTAAATATCCATATGTCAATGAATTTTCATTTTATTTTACCTTTTATTTTTAGGTATATATTGTTATTTATATTTTTTATAATATTTTTTGGTGTGACCAATTATAGATGAAATCATGTTTAAACTGAAATATTTAGACCCCTACCACTATTCATCAATATCTTTCTTACAAAAAGTCGTCCATAAGTTCCTATTGAATTCTGGATCAGACCCCAATAGTTGGTAGAGGGTTTTATAGAATGATATCAATGGGGATTAATTTATTTATCTTTTAGATGATATTACCAAATATAGAAGGAATGAGTTAGGGTATGAGGAACCCAATTTATATAGTTTCATGTGTTCTTGGCTAGAACATGTATAAAATAATGTTTTATTTTTTATTATCAAATTGATAAAATAATTATGGATTTATGATTCATTCAAATTTTTAGTATATTGTGTTTCATAATTTATGGGACATGGGTGTGATCATTTATCTTGACTAGGAACATTATACCTCAAATCATATATGGATACCTATAGTATGCATATTAGTACAAATAATGAAATATCATGATCTGTGCTTCTATGATATATATTATTTGACTGATTAATGTATATATGATTACATTTAGAATCAATGAAAAATGGCATGATATATATATATATGACTGTGACTAACATGTATGTACAAAAGAATAGTCTTAGTCCTTGGATAATACTAGGAGGGAGATGAATTATCCATGTGGGTAACCTCTTACTATAAGATCTCATATCTAATCCCATATAATAAATATGAATTACATTGTTTTATATATTAATATATTTTTTATAGGTTTACTACATGTTTGTTAGGAAATTTAGATAATGTATCCTCAATGTTGTTTGATTTCAATCTATAGAGAAGTAAACTGGAATGCTCATGGTAGATAAGAAACACTTGTTATGAAGAAGATATATATGAGTATTCTTTTGGGAATGATCTGGAACCCACTACAATGGTTCATCAAGTTGAACTAGTACAACCCAAATTCATACAGTTATTTCCAATTTTTGTTTCTGTGGGAACATATAATGATAAAAAATTATACCTTAGACATTTAGTTTCAACATCCAATACCATTATAGGGTACTCAAGGAGATAATCATGCTGAGTAATGGACCAAACTCATTGAGAAAATATTAGACTATGTTGTGTAATCTAGGGATAAACAAGTGAAATATTTCACATTCATGATACATGGACTCTTCACTATATAGTGAAGTACTATAATCAATCCATGTAGGTTTGAGGGTCTTACCTAAATAACTGTCAAAGAAAATATTTCTCATGGAGTTCATCTCTTAAACAATAATGATAGACCATACTCAATAGTCTATAGAACTAATGTAGTGGATGATGAAAAAAGTTTCTTATTTTATCACTTATCATTTAGGTACATGAGTTTTCCCCATAACTTGGTTACTAATATGTCATAGATTTCCCAAGAGTATTAGATTGGAAATTGACTAATATTTTGTTAACTGAACATGGGATTTGATATTACTACACTCTCATATGTACTTCTTAAGACCTTGAAATTTGAGAAGGGTCTAGATGAGGTTAGTTTGTGGGGTCATATTCCAGAATCTTATAGACCAATAAAGAGAGTACAAAATGATTTTATGGTTCCTCATACAATATTTCAATAATAAAAAAATGTGAGTCATAATAGACTAGTATTATGTAGATACAGAAGTTCACTTTTTCTTCATCTCCCTCAATTGGTGGTGTTTAAAATTTTGACATCATCTATTGGTGGAGAGGGTACCACAAAAACACTATTGAGAAACTATTTATAGTGTGACACATATGTGGCAAGGATGGTTATCTCTGGAATTACTGAATAATAGTATTGTGGATGATTTTTGGTTTTTAATGATAGAATCATAGTGTAAGTTAATATTTGAGGATACAAATTATTTTAACTTTGATAAATCATGAGGCCCAGTGGCCTCAATGGTGTCGACCAGGACCAAAAGATAGTAGGATATATTCATTGGAAGAGATTGTAATTGATTTTGGAGAGGAACCATCTATAACTATAGGTATATATTTGATTATATCTACATGTTATACTATATTTTCACCACATGGAAATTCCATTAATTCAAATAATCTAATCCTATTATTTGTATTGATTTACTAGTTAAGAAATATTCCTAGATTCTCAATCTAGGAAAAACATTGGGGAAGAAATTGGATTATCTCTAGAGATTTATAGAATGTACTAAATAGTTTCTTACTACATGCATATATTATAATTTATGATCATGAATATTACCAGATACAATGTGATACCTAGTATGGACTAGCTGACTAGTTATAAAACGAACATTTTATACTATTAGAGGTATGTATCATTAAACAATAATAATGGGTAGAAATATTTGATGACTAGTTTATGTTATGCTAGAGAATGAATAATGGGTCTATAGTTGAGATAGATTTGATATATCATGACATAGGTAATGGGATTTGATCTTATAGTTAAGCAACAAGTATCCTCCCATTTTATTCCTCTAATAGTGGTTCACTATTAGTATGTTTTTTTAGATGAAGCTTCAAGTATCCCTCCAGATAGGGGAATTGAATTTTTGATTGAAAGCATTCTTGTAGTGAAACCGAGATTAGTTTTTTGAACCCCAAGTGTTTGTATAAACATAATCACTAAAACTATTTCTAATTTTTCTTGTGTATTTTTTCTATATTTTTTGGAATATCATATAATAATGAAATTGGAAAAAACAATGTCATGAATTAGAGGAAATATGATTCATTCACAGGTATTTACATTTATCCTACACCGTCTTCTATATAAGAGTTCATTGTCCAGCTGGTGGTGAATAAAATAACTACAATACTTTTAGGAATCCAAAAATATGATCAGTAGTACTGATAAGGAGGAATGTGAAGTATATATAGAAGGTGGAATCTAGAGTAACTTCACCAATTTGATGATCAGATCTAGAATATATATGGTGGATTTAATAGATAACATTAATTATTCATTAAATTATTCTCTTAAAACACATTACTCAAATATTTATTTCCTTGAATTGGCCCAAGAGATACCCATTACTGAGGAAGTATATAAAAAGACATCAATAGAGGATTCGATCTCAACTATGAAAATATATAAAAACTAATTTCAAATTAATAACTATTGATTGATATTTGTAGTGATTTTTTAAAATATCTCAAAATACACTTTAGATTATTGAATACCAATCTGAACTTAAGGGATACAATCCATTTAATTTTACCTATTCCCAATGAGCCTTTTTTTATTCCACATTATAATCCTTATTGGATATTATATATATATATAATTCATATTCACTTAATTCTTCTTGATATTGTGTAGTTTTTTGTGAAGTTTTAATAATAAAACCACTATCTTATTCATATTCTTATATAGGTGCTCACCCGTATTAAAGTGAGAGTTAATCATTCTCCTTTTTTTAAAAAGGTATTAATATATGTGATTTTTTTATTAAAATAATGGTTTTAATTTCATATTCATTAGTTCATTATTTCAATTAAAATCAATTTATAATAATAACCCTCTCAATTACACTTTATGGGGGAACTCTTAAGGGATCATTCTTGACCTATTTCTAAACCCCAATATCTAAACATTCTTTTCTAATTTTCACAATTTATTTTCCACTATTCTTCATGTGCTAATTTATTATATTATCACATTACATTTATTAAATTGTACATAATTTTTTTTGTCATAATAATAACATGTAGATTTTTACATTGATTTAAAATTAATTTAACAAGGAAATTCATGCTCACCCTTTCAGTCTTAACTTTGACCTACGTCAATTATAAAGGGAATCTATATTTTGTAAATATTTTCTAGTTTTAACAAATTTATTTTTGTATTCAATATCATAATTGGTTAGGAATTTCATCATCATTAAAACAGAGTCATTTTTAAACACATAATTTGATTGCAAAGGGATGTATATGGACTTTATACCTTATAAGTATAGTTATAATAATATTTATTATAATACATGTAAGTAAAAATTTCTTACATATATTGTTTTCCATTGTAGAATGTTTTTATTTTTTTTTATATTCAAACCAGTTAAGAATATATAAAATGGACACCCAATAATTTCCACACTATTTTATTTAAATGGTAAATCTATAGGTATGTTGAAATTTGGATTAGAAAAAAATTATTTCAATCAAATATCTACTTTTCAAATTTCTCCATAAATAAGTAAAATCATATAATTTACTCATTATAGAAAAAATTAAAATAAGAATTCTAGAGTTGATATGTATATTATAGACATTGAATGTTTATCTATACATCATACTTATTATATTAATAAAATATTTATGTTTTTTATAGACATATTCATTGTCAGATTGTCTCTTGGTGATACTCTTATTAAAAAAACAATTGTCAAGAAAATTCATTGATGTTTTCTATGAAATTAGTTTTTTGAAGGGTTGAATTAAATTGGGCACCAAAATGGATTAAAATCCATGAAGGAAATGACTTAATGAAAATTCGAGTAAAGGATAATGTCACATATTTTTTATACTATATAAAAATAATGATGTGAATATATGTTAAGAAAGATAATGGATTCATGTGATAGATGATAAATTTCAAAATAAAATAATAATGACCCTAATGATTATGATAAAATAGCTCATATAGAAAAAATAATAAATTGTTTTGTAATATAATAAAATTATACCAACCAGAAAAAAATTGGATAGAAAAATTGAATAATAAGGGACATGTTTACAATGAAACAAAATGACACATAAGGCCACAATTACCATTGATCAAATAAGTAAAACATTATGAAGATGAATAAAAGGAAGAATTCATTCGTGGTATTAAATTGGATTGAATGAAATAATTCTATCTATTTAATAGCGTCAATTGAAAAAAATCCCCAAGTCCCCCATGACTAAAAATAAAGATAGTGATGATGTAAATTCTTACCCTTATTCATCTTCCACCACTATAAATGCTTCTTATTCCTCTTACTCTTCTTTTAACAACCAATGATATAAATTTTTCAAATATTATAATGATCATTACTATGAATGTTTTTGACCATCATATATAAATATAGAAATATATTCAAAATATGTATAATCATAATCTTAGAATAAGGATCAACTCCAAATCAAAAAATATAAAATATCAAAAATATTGAATGATCAATAAAATTTTCAAAAGTTATATTAGACTACTAATGATCATAAAAATATCTAATGAAATTCACCCAAGGAGAACAAACGTTAATAGAAATTATGTGTTTTAAATTTAATGGAAATTATAAATTTGGAATTTGTATTTCAAATAATGCAATTTATTCCAAGAAGAATACTTTTTTAGAGTGTTATCTCAAGATATGCTTTAAAATTGTTTTCTTAAAAATAATTATATAATATATGAATGTAATTGTAATAATTTATTATATAGAGGAAAAAATAAATAAATACTTAATTCATTCTCTATCTGATTTTAATAATCAGGTTCAAATAAATATAGGTATCCAAAATACAACGTAAATTACATCTCTGGCCTAGAAACATGGTTATGAAATGCATAATTTCTAAATTTTGTAGGAAAATATTTTAAGAGTATTTTACCCCAACATGTTTAAACACACTAAGAGGGGTGGAAAATCCGGGTTTAAGAGAATAAAATAAAATCCACATCAGAACTTTTTTCATCATTAAACAAAAAAATATTATCAACTTTTCTTGTATAAATGTATGAGTAGAAATGAAATAATGCTTGATTACTAAAAATTTTACTTTGTTTAATAGCATTGGACTACATCCAAGCATTATAAAAAGTAAATTTGAATATGTTACAAAAAAAATTAATCTCACTAATATTTAATAATTCTTAAGAATAATCATTATATCAACATGTTTAAAACCAATAATAATTTTAGAGAACACAATTCATTCAAATAATGTATTCTCACTACTGCTTTAGAATGTGTTTCGGTTGATTACCTAAAAATATATTTTATACAACCAATTTGGGGAATACATATGTTCCATAATAATCCACGTTAAGAACACCACATTACAATAGAAATTTTGGGAAAATTATTCTTATTCATATTAAATTCACTTCTGTTAAAATCCAATACACTGTCACAACATATCAATTCTTTCTAAAACCTAGTTTTTTCAAAAAGATCACAACATTAATGAAACTCACAACTTAAAAAAAACACCACGATTTTCAAGAAAATAACTTCTTTCATGTAACCCATACCTATTTGAACTCATAACTTTCACGAAAGTCCCAACATTGATGAAGATCATTTCATTAGAAAACTGATGGTTTTATCAATCCATTTTGTAAGAAAAATCCTTCATGAAATAAATTATCACATATAAATCCATTGTATCCCCAAAAAAACATTTTCCCATATAATTATGAGGGTAGACCCCATGTTATAGATCTTTCATCCTGCTTTATATAAATTCAAGTTTTCCACCAACATTTTTCGAAACACATAATTCTTATTCAGAGGACTCTAATTATTTTTTCATCTTTAGGGTATTTATTTCTATAAACATATTTTAATCTCATAACATACCATAATTCCTTCACTATTTAGCCATCTATATTGAATCACATTTTTAAAAATCTCCAAACCTTCAGGAAACCAATTTATTTTAATTCCATTATTTTCCACACCACATTGTACACAGAATTTTATGTGCAACTTCTTTGGATTCTATCCCTATTACATGATTTTTTTCTGCATACATATTCATGAATCAAACTGTAAATCCATAACTATTTTATAAACAATCTTTGTCACTAATCATAATCACTCTAAAAAAACAACAATGGTACCTTGAGAGGCATTTCCCAAATCATTAAATGCCAAAAATAAATATGATACATCTATATTGTAATCTCTCAAGACATTTTTTGTTGTTGTCACTCTAAATATATTCATTTGGAAAACATGATGGAAGGCCCGTGACTTTTATTGACAATTGAATATGTAAAATAACTAATATTTGTATTAAATGTTTTCATAATCAGAGGGTTATAATAGTTGTTTTATTAATGATTGGAAGAAATATAATTTTATATATATTATCCAATTTATTCAGAATGTTTTTATAATATTATATATTTTTTCATTCATAGTTTTTACCTCAATGTAAATATTTTGTTAATAAATTTTCATTTTTGAAATATTTATTTTATAAATATATAAAAAATTTATTTTAAAATTTTAATATGTTCTTTATTATATCTATTCATTATTGTTTTTGGTATAGAAACCATGATAAATATAGTAAATAAACGCATTAATCTCAATGTAGATCATCCAGTATGAGATTTGAAAAAAACACATTTCAAGGAAAATGTTAATCGTGAATTTTTCCAACTTGGAAGGAAATATAAAATTTATTTTATAGAGGAAAAAAAATTTATGAACACTAAATCCAATGATATTTTCCACCATGATATTTTTTGAGAACTCATGTTAAATGTATCAAAGTAAAATAATGTTGTTTTTTGATTATTCATTACTATAAAAATTTCATTTGTGACATTTTCATGGTAACCGAAAATGATGCTTTTAAATCAATTATTTGATTTAAAGAGAATTTTTTCCAATTAAATGGGAATAAAATAATTTCTATTAAATGGTATAACAATGGAGAGTTTTATATAATTATTATGATGAAAATTTTTCTTTAACAAGTTATAAATTTTTTGTTTCACACATAGAATACCTAAAAATAACAGGTTATCAAAGGAAAGAACAAAACATGTTATGATATCACAATAGACCTATTAAAGTATTTCATACTCAATTAATAATTTTTGAATTATGCATTCAATACATGTTATTCTCCTATAAACCATTTTCAAATAAGATCCTTCTTAAAAATACCCTTTATTAACATTTGAGATATTGAGTTATAAAAATTTTCTTTTTTATAGTGTTTGGATGTTTATAAAATATTATACCCACTAAAGTAAACCTACTAAAACATGATCTAAAATATGATGAAAGAATATTTAATGGTTACAAAAAATAAGGTAAATCCTTATGACCCTTTAAAAAAGATAGAATTCCAATGATAAATCAATTATTGTTATATTCAGTGAAAATATTTCATAACATCCATCCTAAATTAATGATGATGTTCCTCAACATGAACTGTTGATTTTTAATGATCCAAAATATATTAAAAATCCATTTTAAGATGAATCTTATTCTAGTTATTTACCTAAATATTTTGAATAAAAGTCTAAATACATTCAATTTTAATATAATACTGAATATTTTTAAGATGGTACTCACACATGTGGTCCTAACATAAATTAATTTGAGAATAATTCAGATATTTAATTCTTATAACCCAAACCAATTATGATGCTATAAACATTAATTTTTTTTTTCAATTGAAAAAGAGGTAAATGAATTCAAATTAAATAATCTCAATAATACTGTTGAAATACGTAACAGCCATCCAATTATTGATAAAAAATAGTTTTCTTTGAAATAAACTGGATGTTGAATGAATCATCAAACATATTAAATCAACACTTGTTTCTAAAAAATATAATAAAGAAAAAACAAATTGTTAAGGATAAAACACTAATCATATTCATTATCTAAAATACATTAGATGTCCATCATTTTTGATACCCGTCAACATTTTAATGTGTTTTAATTGTTGATAAATGTTCTTCTTAAAATAGTTTAACTTTAAAAAATGTTTATACTGTGCAACCAATATGTTTGGAAAATAAAAAATTCCTAAAAATCTACTTTAAAAGAAACCAATGATTTATATTTATTAAAAATCCTCTTTTATCATTGTATGAATTGTTAATAATATTTATTTAATCCAATTAAATTAAAATTCAAAAAAAATTAAAATAAAATTTATTTCAAAAATATGGTTTCAAATAGTCAATTAATATTATAAATATATTACAATTATGTAATATTATTTTAAATAAATTAATATCTTCCTAATTAGTGATTTAATATTATGACAAAATAATTTGAAACATGTCCCACAACCCTGTTAAATTATTTATTAGTTTCCAAATATCTCCAAAATTTGTTGGTAAATTTCATATAAAAAACACTAAAAAAGTGATAATGTTTTTTAGGGATGATACTAAGGAAATTAAATCACATATGTTTACTTATTTTAATATAACATAGGATAATGTTGATTTTTTTAAAAAATAATATTTATAGATGTATAATTAAGATACATATTTACCTTAGTAAGATATGACCCATAATTATGTTTATTATTTTAATTTTCAATCATTTTTAATCTAATCCTAATGAATCACATTTTGAAAACCCAAAAAAGAACTTTTTAAATTTTTAATAGGTTCTATAAAACATGGTTTATTTTATTCTAAAGTAATATATTTAAATATTTCATGTATTTACACCATCAATTTTGGTAGATGTCGAATAGATATGAAATTTAAATAATGGTATTATAACATTTCTTAACATTCTATAATCAATTGGAGTAGTAAAAAGAAAAATCAGAATACATTTTCTATTTTAAGTGGATAATATTTCACTTGATTATTGTAGAATGAAATATATATATATGATACTTTATACATTAGAATTTAGGTTAACATATATTCTTGGTCCAATTAATGGTGTCATTCCAAGTTCCATAATCATTTCAATAAATTTTACTCAAGATCAATGTAATAATAACATTAATAATCAACATCACATTTTGAGATACCAAGTTAAGAAAGGATATATCACATTATAAAATATTATATTGATTCATAAATTGAGTAATATCATCATTGAAATACTTACTTTAGTTCATTTGAATTTAATTAAAGGTTATCAAGGAATATAATTCAGGAAATTCTTCTTCTAACAGTACCCTATTTCTATTTTTCAAAATTAAATATTTAGGAAAATATTTTATTTTATTATTTTTAATAACATATTTTTCAAATGATATAAATCATGATTTTATTATATCTTTTAGTGCATATGTTTTATATATTATTTATGAATCACTTTTAGTTTATATTTTTTTAATCACAATAAGGTAGAATAACCTAAAATATTTTGGAGAGAAGTCTAATGTATAGGAATAAACTTTTAAATAAGAAAGAAGACCAATCATTATTTTATATAGAAATGAATGATGTTGTTTCAAGGGGACATATTTGATTTCATGTAACTGGTATTTAAGAACAATTTCTCTTTTCCACTTAACTTCATTTAATATTCTTATTCACATCCTTCTTATAATTTATTTTTATTTTTAATATTAAATGATATATTTTCATCATCCAAATGTGAATTTTACTGTACATAAAATAATTTTTTATGATCAAAACAACTAATTGTGTTTCATCCATTTTTTCATCTATTTCAGTTATAGTATTATAATATCATGATAGTATTTTATTAGACCAAATGAATTATTGATGTGGAGTAAGGAGGACTCATTCCTAAGTCCTCACTACATGGATATATTAACTTCTTTGAAGGATTAAACTAAATAACTTGTAGTAAAGGATTAAATCACCATACTGCTAGGAAGTCCATTGGGAAGCTGATGTAGCTCACCATCTAACCAGTGGATCATGGAAAAAATATACATGTTAAAACAATCTCTCTATCTAGGTAGTGGCATCACGTAGAAAGCTGGTGGATTCAATCTATAAAAGTCAATTTGCATTATTTAATGATCTTAAAAACATTTAGACAACTATTTATGTATTGGCCTAACCCAAGACACATACAAAATCTAGAGCTTCTATTAATAATATATAATCAAATCATAGGTCTACACTATTAATATAGATGAAAACTAATTGGCATAACTGAATTCTTGATAAGTCCTTGATATTCATTCCAATGTGATCTCTAAACTAATAACAAATTATTAAAAAGTAAACAAGAATTCAACAACTACAATCTAATTTTATTTTCCATTTCTCATTGATATTTTTTTTATCAATTTTTACAATCCTTGTGTAATTTTGGACTACTATATCTTTCATGTTCCTCTAAATGTTTAAAAAGAAGATTAGTTGTTTATAAAGGTTTTTTTAAAACATACAATTATCTTCCTCATCATAATAATTTGGTGCTCACCACCAAAAAAGTAAATGTTCTTGGTTCCAATATTTATTTAAAGCCAATGACCTTATTTTAATTTATTCATTTCTATTAAACCCAATGTTATCATTTCCTTATAATTGGTAAATAGTTTATGTGAAACACATGTTATAATTGCATAGAAATTTATTAACTAATTTATCAAATTAGTGTTTTTAAATTTTTAGACATTTTATTCTAATAAACATAATGTTTTAATTTTGAGTATTCTCTCTTTAATTTGATTTTATTATTATTAGATCGATTTAATTCATGATAATTAATTTAATTTCCAATTTTTTTTAAAAATATTTATAATAAATTTCCCTCCATGTTTCCCCCATATTTCAAAAATTATATATATCTGTAGATCATATTTTTTCTTTTGATAAAGTGGAAATAAATGTGGAATATGAGGAAATGGATATGAATGATTATATAATACTAATAACATCTCTACGGGGTCCTAATATTCTTTTCATAATGAAGGAATGTCGTAGTATTTGGTTTTGTGTGGAATGTAGGTAGGTGACCCAGGTGACTTTGATGAATGTGTACCTGTTACCATAGACCACTGACCTATCTCATTTGTTAAGAGGATACCAGTGGTTATATAAAATTGATATAATATCGGGATACCATAATCATTCATTTAAAGAGGGGTATATACATAATACATTATTCAGGATAATATATGGTCTTTTTGTGTTTGTGGTGATTCTCTTTGAACAGACGAATACAAAAATGTTGTTTACATCTCTCATGAATAGGGTATTTTATACACACCTAAGCATTTGTTTCCATGGTGTTCATAAACTATATCCCGACATATCAATGAAATTAGATTTTAAAACTAAAAAAATTATATTTTATAGAATATTCATCAAGAACATCAAATTTATACTGATATTTTGATGTTCAAAATTTTGATCCAAGACCAGTGGTTCCTTTGGAAATTAATATCAAAGGTTACAATTTCAGTTGAAATATATATATTTTAGAGGTATTTATATCATGGTAATTCACAAATAATGTGTTTTATATTAATATTGTTTTAGGTTGGAAGGGTAATAGATGATGTTTATTGGGGACTTATCCTATTTGGAAACACTAATATGATATCCTACCAAGAAGTGTGTGATGTTTGGGTGGATAGTTCATTGAAATGTGGCCTTCCTAGGGATAATACAAAGAATGATATCAGCTCAGATTCTGATATTGTCTTATCTAAATATTTTATATGTGGTATACTATGATGTCTCGTGTGATATGTGGGGAGATGATCTAATTAATAGGGAATTATTTTTGTCTAATGGATTACATAAATAATGGCCCCATGAGTGGAACTACCATACACATGACAAAGCATTAGAAGATTTGTTTAATGAACTAAATTGTTTGGGATATTATCACACAAGTGAGATATTTCACAATTATATGAACAATATGAGCTAGAAATATATATTATTTTAGAGGTAAATTAATAATAAATATGTTAATTTTGTATATTATCTATATACATTTTACATTGAGATATTTTATACTCTTATGAATGGGGATTCTATTGTAGATGATCTCAACATGAAAACATGGGATCTGGGAGAGAGACCATTAGATAAGGAATAGTTCATGGTGGGTTTTATAGTGGAGTGTATAATCGATAAATATGGGGATCAAATAGTAGTTAAATGTGATATATTATTTATAAATTGTACATTTTTCGACTTAGTGAATGTTATCCATGAATCAAAACCTATGTGTGTAGTTGTGTAGTAGTGACTATTGAGGAGTGACCTAGTTCCAGGAAGGCGAATAGACAATTATGATCTGATTTACATTTTTGAGGGATTTGTATTTCCTAATTTCATAAGGGAATATGATATAAGGTGTTCCAACTCCACCTAGTAGGTAATACACCTATGTTTTGTTAAGATTTCCCATGATATCAGACAAAAGTCAAGGTGGTTGGGTATGATTAATGATGTCACATGATATGTCACTCAATACATTACATATCTGAGTGTTATGGATAAGAATCATCGTCATGGTGCATTTACTTACCCACATCAGGTTTGTGTGTGAATGTGTGATGTTGTAACTATTTACTTCATGATGAGGTTACCTAGACCCATAGTAGGTCGAGTTTTTATATAGGTGGTAATTTATAAGATGAAAAAAGTGGTTCACATCATATCAATTCAATATAATCATTCTATAAATTAGTTGGGAAAAAGTTACATCTAATAGATTATATAATATCATGGAGTGTCTGATAAAAAATTTTATCATAGAGGTTCTGTTTTCAAATCACTGAAATGTTAGTGATTGTAGAAGGGGTTGGAAACATAGTTAAAGTTGAGAAAAACAGATCATTCACTGACCAATGGGAAGTTATAGAGAATGAATCAGATTGTGAAGGATATTATTTGTTCATGTATTTCAGGTTTCGATTGATCCTTCTATGAGCATAAAGAATTTTTGGAGTTGTCATAAAATCATAGTTTTTAGGGTTCGATTTAGATGGAACAATTTGAGGTTGTTTTTCTTCAATTTTCCCATTGTGCTATGTTAGAAGAAGGAATGTGAAGAAGATTTTATAGAGATGATAATGGTAAAAGAGACCTCTGATAGGTTTTAAGTGATAAGGATTTTTTTATCTAATGATAAAATTATACATTGATCAGATGAGGACAATATGTTGTGACATTTGGTGTTCTCTTGGGGCATTTGGGTTTTCTTATAGATGAAACCTCTGTTGGGGAATTGATTCCTATGAAGCTATAAAATTTTGGTCCCATAGATCTTAGTAAGTTTGAAAATAATAATTATATAAAAATATATTCAAACCAACATGATCATCATCTGTTATACAAATATATGAATTAGAATTTATATCTGTAAAATACTTAATAGTATGAACCCAATAAAATGCATGTGATTGACTGTAAGGACATTAAGTAGGAATTAAATGCATTTTTTAGGAGAAACCAATTTTTATTGTAAATATATATGAGATATATTTTCATTGAATGATGGAGAAAATGATTTGGGTGTAATAGAATCATTGTATCATTCAATATGACACATATGAGTGAGAATATATTATTCTGTTAAAAATGACCAATTCATTCTAGAAATACAAATAAAAAATTTATTGAGGATGATAATACAATAATGAGGGAAATTATGACATCCTTAGTTCAATGATACATTATTTTATTATGTTTTCCCCTAATTTATATCTTTTAATGTGTGTTGAGTTTTCCTAGGGCACAATGGTAATAAATTTTGGAAAAGGATGACACTAGTAAGTGGTTTCGTGACTACAAGAAGTCAATCAACTAATTAGTGATGGAAACTATATTTCCAATGGTTATATAATTAGGTATTTAATTATATAGATACCATTATCTATATGGTGGATGATGAAGAGTTCTTTCAACTCTTCTAGGAACACCAGGGTCTGAATTCCCCTCATCGGCAAGTTGGTGGAGCCCCCACCAATATAGTTGTTCCCAAACATGATTTTAAATGAGTGAACCCTCATATTTTTTAAATTATATTTTATTTAATAAAATACCCTATCTAATATTACTATGCTTTATAAATAATGATTTGGAATTCAATATAAATTATTTTTGGACTCTTAATTCCTCTATTTCATTATTTGATATAGGATCAATTGATTGGCTCTAATTTGTTATTTTTTGGTTAATATAAGCATGAATCCTCTTATTCATTATAAATTCAAAATTGTTATATAATATAGGAGCTAGATCAGTGATCCCATTATTCATTTCATAGAGTATTATTTTCTCATATTTAGATAGGACCAACATAAAAAGTGTTGGAATCATTTACCTTGAACAAATCCAGACCTTCCACAAATAGAGGATATTCTTGGATATTTTGATAGGGTTTTACCCTCTTAGAATTATAGCCTATTGTAATGTCTCTTTTGAACCAATGTTACGATGGTCCAGAAGTATTTCTATGGGATATGTTACATGTGTCTTAGTATTAGTAGTTGTGTAAATGTGACATGGGTAAAGAGACCTCTCGGAAGAACATGGAAATTTCCTTCAACAAGATTGAGGAGAAAAGATTTTTTCCACATAATTCCCTTCTATATCATTTTCCCATGATATGATGGTATGTGAATTTGTTCATTTATGTACTTTATTGATTTTTATTACTTAATTCTCTGCATGTGTGGACTTAGGAGAACCATGTTCGATATGACTAGTTTTTCATTGTATGATTCAATTTGTTGCATTTGTTTCCTAGGATGTGGAATATTAATTGTCATTTAAATATGGGTGGGTTTCTCTGAATCAGTCTGATGACCAATTACTAGAAGAATGTTTGTGTTGTGTAGAAATCCAACAGTCATGGATTACCAAATAGTACAAGTTATATATGAAATAAATGTTCAGTCAATATTGGAGTAGATCATGTTGGAGTGAATTATATCCAATGAGTAAGAATGATCACATGTGACAATTTCTATTTATGGGTGACTGTTATCCAATTGATTGGGAATATCATATGGATACACCACCTTGTGTGGATTGGAAATAATCATAGTAAGGGGTGATATTAAATCATTAATGATGCAATATAGACATACATAAATTGGGATTAGGGTATTGATCCATCTTTTGGACTGTATGTCAGCTTATGGTACATATTATGATTGATATTGGACTTCTCACTCGAGTAGTGCTGAAGATGTTGGGGAAAGGGTTTATAGTAGTTTGGATAACACATGATGACTCAAAACTTGAGTGGATGATTATTTAATAATGATTTTTTTGTGTAATACACCTTATACATATACCCACATGTTCTAATGAATCATTTGGGGATTCCTACCCAAATTTATGGTCACTCCTTTAATAGGAATCCTAGTACACACGATTTTTTTTTATCACAGATCCAAAAAGTGTAAGGGAAACTAGTTATTTAGAATATGAAGCATTGTGGTAGAGGGAGTAATATGATAGAATAAGGATATATTATATAATGTATTTATTTGAAATGAATTATTCCATTTACATGGTTTTATCATTCCAAATTTTATGGTGCATGATTATTAAACGTACGACTAACATTCCATATGTTATACTACAATGATTTTCATTTACCTTTAACTATGTTGTCTGGATTTATATTTATATTTATTATATTATTTTTATCTCTAGAATGTTATTGAGGGTATATTCACCCCATTTCATTATATTTATCCTCTATACTAGTCAATGTCCACCTACATACAAGGAGGTACACGATAGGTCATGTATTATTCTTTTTCAGATCTGGTCATCCAGGCCATGGGGTTACTCTATCTCATAGTGCGTAGCCCTTCCATTAAATGATAATTTCTGTATGATATCCCAAATCATCTAAAAAATAACTCATCCCAATACACTGGAAATTTAATCATTTATGCCAATGTAACATATTTCTAATATAGTAACACCCAATTATCCCAAATCCCATTGTTTATTCGCATTTTACAATTCCCATCCCAATATTCAAACTAGGATACATATGTTTGAAATGTACCTCTCAAGAGAAATATATCCTCATAAGGACTTGTGAAAACTCATATCACCCTTTAGCATGTTAATAATACCATAAAAACTTCTTATAGGTCTTTAGAAAAATATGAATCCTTTATCAGACGTTTTTATACACTAGGGTCCCCACATATTCTCTAGAATACCCAACACTGGTATACCAAAGAATAAAACTCTAAGGACCTACCAATAAAATTCCCATTCAAATTCATTCTGTTAGTACATCATTAAACCCAAAAATAGTGTACATTTAATCCACCCATAGGTCATACCATAACAAACATCCATTAAAAATGACCTACAAAATTCCATACTATTATTGGAATGGACAAACCAATAATACATGAATAAAATGAAGTTAAATAATCAAACCACGTAATGTATACCTTTATATCAATATTTATCAGACAAATATTTCAATTTTATGATAAATAAGAATTAGATTATTTAACCTTGTTGATAATAAAACAACTAAATGAATTAATGATATAATTTCATGCAAAATTTTTAGCATACTCTTTGTGTACATTATATATAAACTCATATACGAATGAATCCACCTATATTAATTCATGAAACACATACATGGTTAATAAAATATGTAAAAACTAAGATATTTCTACTCATATATTTACAAATGTAAAATAACCAATATGATTTACAAAATTAGAGAAATATAGAAATTATAGACTTTATATATGATGTGTGATCCAATCACGGACTGATGAATAATGTTAACTATCCCAAGGGTAAATACTATATATATAAAACCATATACAAACATTATACTTTTTCATATAAATTACACAAATAAAATAAAAATGGCTGACTGTGAGTGAAAACATTATAAACACTAACCAAACATCCTTGAAAACATTCATATCTTATTCGAATGAACAATCCCATCAATAGAATCAATCAAAATTGGGTATACACACATATCAATGATAACACATATGGGGTGTGAGTTTATTGTAGAAAATTTAATTCACCATTTTTACTATTGAATAAATTAAACAACTCTGATAATACATTAATTATAAATTACTAATTTTTATCCGCATTGGCCTAACCGACATCAATCCATGAAAAATTTCTGAGTAGGGTTGTTTTACACCATATGGGTTTAACCCTTGAGTATTTCCATCAAAAAACATCCCTTATGAGATTATTGTATGTATATATATATAATTAAGAATGTATATATGTTTTCATTGGAAAAAATATTATTTTATGATTATATATCTATATGAAGGTAAAATATCTCACTATATAGAGGAATTTCATATACATATATATTACAACCTCACCTAGTTGTTCATTAAACATCTCTTAGGAAGGAATGTGTCAATATATATATACATACATATATAAGTGTTTGTGTATGTGTGTCAATTTCAATATACATGTAACGGATACCAACTGTATTCCAGTCATATAAATTTATTGTGAGGAAAAAATTAAATGTATATAATGGACCCCATGAGATAGACAACCCACACATTATACAAGACTCTAGAAGATGGGGATCAATAAATGAATTTCTAATATGGAGTAACACTATCCTAATGATATAAAATATAATCAAATAAAATATCTATGTATAATGGTTATATCATGTTTTAATAAAGAAACACTAAAACGTTGTCCTTATATGATGATTGTAATTTTAACATATCAATAGGTAATTATTAATATTCATATTTCATAAAAAACCTTTTTGGATAATTATACAAGTTTATAAAAAAAATTATCATATATTTTATTTCTGATCATGGTATAAATTTTTTGAATTCATTATTAATTTAGAAACAAATTAGAAACCCTTAAAAAAATAAGGGAAACTTTTAAAATTTTAAACAATAAAAAACTTCAAAAAAAACAATATTTGATATTAAAGAATAACACCCACATATCAACTGACTATAAATAATATGACATTGGGAGAAATCATTCTCCCACACTAACTATCCAAGCGAGATCCGCCCATATATTCCTTTTAAATATATAACTTTTTTTACTAGTAGAACCTATAACTCCTAAGTCCTTTGGTGACCTAATGTCATAAAACATTTTATTTATCATCACTTCAAATATGATAGATATGATTGACCAAATATCATGAATTATGGACAATTATTACAATTATATATCAATCCATTAGGAATTTAACTTGGTAAATATTGTAAATAATTGATTTTTAATCATCCTCGATCATATAATATAATACCTATCCATGATTTACAAAATTATATGATTTTACATAGGTGTGTGTATCATTCTATAATTATTTATAGAAAAAATCATAGAAACCCTTTTAGATGATTTCATGATCATTATTTTCATTAACCATGCTGTCATAATATTGATGTGGATCTCCATTTTTTATGAATGTAACAAGTTAACACCAATGATGTTAAATATTCATAATGATAAAAAAGATTAGAAAAATCTAATATACCCACTCATCTTCATTATTTTGAGAGAACACTCCCTCTAAAATAAGAGGTATATTATACTAAAAATCCTGGATAATATTAGTACTGGAGGGCTCATTTCATGGTGTTCCCTATTTCATTTATAGAATTGGTTGTGATAAACCATTGAGAATTTTATGATATAAAAGAATACTAACAAGAGTAAAATATTCAATAGATGAGTGGGTACATTATCCAAATTAAAAAATATATTCACCATTGATTCCCTTCTATTAATGAGAAATTCATCATCTCTATATATGTATATTTGTAGTCATAAAAAATCTGAACACCATCTCCTAAAAAACTTTCAATTTGTCCATAAAATTCACATCATCTATATATTATTTTAAATGTCCACTTATAAGGATGAAACAAAATCATATAGGGGAGCAGGTAACATTATATAATCAGGGGTATAAAAACATACATAACCACATAAAATCATTATGATAACCTACTCATCATTAATAAATGATAAAAAACCCAATTTGTTTGTCTATATACATACTAAAGAAGGATTTTTTCCTCCATGTGTCAACCTCTTAACAATTCTCTGAAACTTCCATCTACACCCGATTCCACTCCCTTGACGTCTATCCTCTCCATCCTGTGACATCTCTCTCTGTATCCTAGGGTTTCCGCCTCGTCTTCGCTCCCGCTTCCGGTACTCCATCTACAGACACCACCATTCGGCTCCACATATCCAGCACTATTGGATCCTAATCCCCATCTCCTACTTCACGTGATCCTCCTTCAGCTCCTCCGACTTCAGCTCGCCTGACTACGGCTGCTCCGATTTACGCTCCTCCGATTTCTGCTCCTCCGATTTCAGCTCCTCCAAGTTCCCATAACTTTCTCCTTCTTCTCGAGATATCTATCTAGGGTTAACGCTATTGGTACCCATCATCTACCTTCGTATCAGTAAACTAATTTACTTCCTCTGTCTTCCATAGAAGTTTTTACCCATAGTGTCATCCCTTTCGCGCTTCAAATCCAGTCGACCTACGGTTCTAGTACATTGAAGTTCTCGACTACCATCTTTAATCTCCTGTAATCTTCTTGGGTTCCCATGCCTCCAATTTATTCTTCATCTTCGACCAGGTACTACTACTCCCATTTATAAAACGTATTAAGTAATTTTTAGGTTTAGGTATGTTTCATTGCAATCCTAATCATCAAGCATTGGTTCTCTTGGGTATTTTTAGGTCCATACACCTGTTTTAGGTATGTTTCTTTTCAATAACTCGTGTAATAGAGACTGTTATCATTTATTATGTTACCAGGTTTGAATTATTTATATTCATTCTCATCCCTTTTGAAGAATTTAAAATTCAATCTGTTCGTAGGTGCCTACCGTTATTCTTACTGAGAGAGAATGACCTCAAACATAGAGTCAAATATATTATGAGGATACTTCTAAATAGTCAATTCCAGTCATAACTGATTGGAAATTGAGTGAATGAATGTAACTGATTCTATTTATTTTTGTGGTTATCCTTCTGTTTCATTACATATGCCTTTTAATTCTGGCAAAAATTGACTGCGTTCATTCATATATCATAACAAGAGGGTTTGTCCCTTTTCAAATGGCAGGGCTATCAGAAAAACCTAGGTTGTGACATTCAAAGAGGTCTATTTTATATATTTACATTTTATCTATATTTTTCAATGATTATATGTAATTGTTATTTAATATTGCTATCACTTTAATGCTTAATTATTATTCTATATTAGCTATTCAACCAATAAATCTCTCAATATAAGTTCCCTTTATTGTTGATTTATTTCATAGTGAGCTTTATATTCCTATTTTTGTATGTCTTATGTTAATCAAACACATCATATATGCACTGAAATATTTTTTGTTCAATGTTCTGTTGAAATTTATTATTTAGTGGTTTACGAAGTATTCAAGATTGATAATCAATGAACTTATAGTATTTTACCAACAACGATATTGTATACTTATTATTGATAAAGGTCTTCACAGGAAACACGAGCATAAAATCTCCTTAATGTTGAAGGTATTGACTTTGCTGATATTCCTTTTATTTCTTGGTGAATTATTTCACCTAAGACATGAATTCTTTGATATATAAAAAAACAATCATATTTTGTGATGTATTTTTTTGTGTATAATAGAAATATAACTTATACTGAAACAAATTATTACTGTTATGTAGATATTTCCTAGAAAATATTGAACATGATCTGTTGATATTAGATCACAAGTTTTGATTTATTCTTAGGTTTGTTGGAAGGGTCTTGATGAACTCGACAAGTAATCCAATGTAGGATTTTTCAAGGGAGGTTAAGTAACCTTTTAGGAATTCTTGGACAAGGAATTTTTGGGTTTGGAGAGATAGGAACAGCTGAGAAAAATCTGAAGATTATAACCCCAATGGAGTGATCTATTGGGACGTCACATTCATTCTGATGACCAGTATGTATTCACCTATAAATTTTTTAGAATTGATACATATTTTCTACACAAATGGAACTCTAATTACAACAATGATACTTCGACTACTAGCTCCTAAATCAGGACATGATTCCTCTCGGAACACCAGCTCTTCATCACCATAACAGATACTTCTTTTATGTTTTCCTAGATTTTCTTCTATGTTTTCCAACTTTTTGTCGATGTTATGAAACTATAATATTCATGGTTTTAACTGTTCCACACCAAGAATTTTCTGGAAAATATAGAAACAATCCAGTAATTATCATAGGTCATACCTATTTTCAGAATTTTTTTATGTCCTTCCAAATTCATACTGATTGGTATGAATTGGGGCCCAATGGGATACTATTTTGACTGATTTGGTAATTTTTCAGGGATGCTATTTTTTGAATATACCAGTTTATGCATGGGATTCATCACTATTGCTTTTTGTTGTAAATGCATACTATAATTTTTAATCATTTATTGTATGATGATGTATTACTGGTGTTTTTTCCTTTCTATGGGTTTTGATGTGTGAATTCTTTTGATTTCATGATATGAGTTCGCATCGAAGAACTTGTTTTTGCATGGAAAAGGTGATGGTTCATTTTAATTTGGTACTAGGAAATCCTACACTACAACATATGTAAGATTATTCAATTTTATAGGCTGATTATCTATTTGAGATTTTTCATCTCTAAATGTGATGGATTTAATCAAGTTTTTCATGTTTGGAAAACTAGGATTGATCTATGCTTTTCATTTTTAATTCATGATCGGGAATATTATCCTTTTAATGTCTTATTTTAATTATTGGTTGAAGATAACATCATGTTTTGCTTTGTTTAGCCTACTATATCCCTTAGATTCTTTTGGTCTATTATCATTACCTTCAAGTCTATTAGCATCCACTATATATTCATTTTTATGCACTAATTGTTTTTCCAGAAAACCTACAAATCTAGATCTCTTCAATAGGTATGTTTTTCAAAAATTGTGGAATTAAGATCCCTTATTTCCATCAATATTTAGTGGCAGTTACACTCTATATAAATGCAGGTTATTTGTCCTAAAATTGTGGAGTAAACCTCCCTTTTTTACAATATATGACTATAGGTAATTTGTTTTAACTATTTGATCCACTATATATTGATTTTCATGCACTAAAAACATATGAATATGATTCATATGAGATAATACACATAAACCAAAATTTTATGATAACCGCATGCATCTGTTAGTTATTCATGACTATAGGAACATACAGGAGACTTTCACTTAGCTTCTCCTTGGTTCACCTCCCATAATCACTTACTTTACTAGCTATAGTGACAACCATTATTTACGACACTTGACAACCACCTCGAAAACCACCTTAACATCACCCATACATTCTTAAAACATCCTACAGACCAACCTATCTGCAACAGATATGTCATCCTACTATCCTTCAATACATATCCCTTTTTTGAATCTATGATTCTTTGCAGTTTATCAAAAGTAATGATATATTCATACTAATTTTTCATATTAAAATACTCTAACTACACATGTTTAATCTGCTCGGCCTGTATTTATTGACCATTCATTATTAGCAAGGTTTACAATCAATTCATCATAGGAAACAACTACAACTGGTACCATACAACCCTAGTAGTGACTACATGCACATTATAATGATTATTTTCATTTATATTATACATTTTATATACTTTAATCATAGTACTGGGAAGAGGTTCAATTATACTGGATTTTTTGATTCATTTTTTATCTGATTTAACCTTACTGGATTTTTTTTCTTTGTATAGTTTGTGCTGCGTTTCTTCTATTAATTTCAAGAGATGGTTTCGCATCGAAGAACATGTTTAATCTAGGAAACCTGTTAGTTTTGATGAAGTTGGTATGCGATTAAGATGGCACTATCACAACTTACTTCACTTTATTCCTTTATTGTAATTTCATACTATATTTTTTCTTGTAAATGCATACTATATTTTTTTATCCGTTTATTGTATGATGATCACTTACTGGTGTTTTTTCCTCTCTATGGGGTTTTATGTTTGGATTATATTTATTTTAGGATATGGGTTTGCATTGAATAACATGTTTTTGAACAGAAAAACTGATGGTTCAATTGATGGTTGTACCTGGAAATCCTACACTACATCATATGTAAGCTTATTCAATTCTCCATACTGATTATCTGTTTGAGATTTTTATCTCTTAATGTGATGGAATTAATAATGATGTTAATTTTTGGAAAATAGGGATGGATCTCTGCTTATATTTTTTAATTCATGACTGGGAATCTTATCTTTTTAATTTCTTCTTTTCATTATTGGTTGAATATAACATCGTGTGTCACTTTATTTAGCCTACTAGAACCAGTAGGTTATTATGGTCTATTAGAATCACCTTCAATTATGAATGTATTTTAATAGATTGATGTTAATTTTTTATAAATAAATAGTGACTTAATAGAACTGTATGATGCCTTCCTTTCTTTATTCAAGTAAATTAGAATATCATTATCTGAAAAAAAGTTCCTCCCATACTATCCCTCCCAATACTCTTTATACTTATATACATATAGTTTCTCTTGGTTGGGTGGGTTGGTTGGGAGGGTTGGTTGGGTGGGTGTGTTCATTTTCATTCAGTTCTGTTACATAGTATCTTCTTCCTACAAAATTTTTCTGCACAACAATTTTCATTTTGTTTCCTTATAGATAATTTGATGAGAAATTATGTTCTGAAGTGTTATATATACATTTGTATCTATCATCATTAGGATTTTCATGGTATGTTGTGTTGTTTAAATGGGTCTACATATCTTTGTGACTATAATTTTAGTTTTTTTAGTGTAATAATTTAATGACTACTATGTTTTGAACATTTTTCCAAGCCTTCTCAAGGTAGTATTTTCGAAAGATGATGTTGGGATTCAGTAGGATTTCTCTCCATTATGGGATGTGATGTTGTGTTATTTAAATGGGTCGGCATGTTTATGTGACTATAAATTTAGTTTTTTTAGTGTAATAATTTAATGACTATTATATTTTGAACAGATTTTTCAAGCCTTCTAAAGGTAGTATTTTCAGAAGATGATGTTGGGATTCAGTGGGATTTCTCTCCATTATGGGATATTGATATCGAGGGAAAAGTCAATGGAGAAACAGAAAATATGAAAAGGTATAGATCAATGGACTGTCCTGACAAGGCGACCTCGAGAGATAGCATCAAGGTAGTGTAGAAGCTCCAATGGCTTGAGGTTAGAGTTCATCACCATTGTGTGGTTTGTATTATTATAATTGTTTTATTTAAAATATTTTGTGTTTTTGGGTTTCGTGCTTGATATAATTAGATAAATGAGCATGTAGAACACTCAGCTGGGGACATCATACATTTGCTGTAAGGCCTTTTGAATTAATTTGGATTCTCAAATTCAAATAATGCTACGTCAGTTTCCCGATGGATCACTCCAATTTCTCTACTTTTATCCACTAGAATAGTGCCCTGCGGGCTGGGGGCTGGACCGGGAGACGATTTTAAGAGTTTTTGGTTGTTAAAATACTGGAGTAATGACAACCAAACACATTTTAATTTAATTTTGAATCTCATTTTATTTAAAAATTCATTTTATTTATTCCATTTATATTTTATTATGATTTTAATTAATTGTTTGTTTTGTATTTTTAGAGAAACAATGGTGAAATTAGAACAATATTTCATTGAGTTTTTAATATAAATTCTAAATAAATATTCACTTTTAATAATTTTAATATAATAAATATAAAAAATAAAGTGGTGGAAAAAATGATTTTTATTTAACGTCTACATTGTTTACTTTGTTTTAATAATTCTAATATAATAAATGTTGTCTGTTTTGAAATCTAATCATTTATTTCATTTTTTGTTGTTTACATTAGTATGGTCTGAATTACAACACTATTTATCATAATTATTAGAATTTCAAATATCAATTTCAAAGTTTCTTTAAATTCATTTAATTCAAATCACCATAATGAAAATAATTTTTTATTTATTATAGATTCTTCTACACCATTTCAAATGTATTTATCCAAAATGTAATATACTATCATAATAATGTATCTATATTATGTATAATTTTATTTTAATAACAAGTATCATTATTTTTTTGATTTCAAAATATTGAATACTCATGTTCATTACTAACATTGAAATGTAGTATCTATATCTATCTATATACATACTAAAGACGGCTTTTTTCCGGACACGTGTCACTCTCTTAGCACATTCCTCCTCACATGATTACTTAACTTCATTCCCACGACCTAATTTACATAAACCCAAATCGTGATTTACATCCGCACCTAAACCTTCTAAAACCCCTCCGCCACCTCCTTTTTTTGACGAGTCCTCCACCGCCTCATTATTCATCTGAAGATTTCACTAAGTTCATTCTCCAAAATCGAAGGTCAGCGCTTCTTGTCAGCACTCCCTCATCACCTATTCAGATATCTACAATCTAGTGTTTGGTAAGATAATCCCTTCAGTATATGAAATCTAGGGTTTAATGTTCTCCGTAATCAGCTACCAGGTCTCCATCATCATCGACCACCTTCAATTCTTTCATGTACCACTCATTTCTTTTTGTGATCTATTGCTTATCTTGGTGGATAAAATTTTGATACATTAAAAGGTGCAGTTTTTTGTCAAATCACTATAAGTGAACCTTTGGTAATGGAACATATTAATTAGAGTTTTTTCTTGTATATTCAATGGTAAGAATTTATATGAGTTGGACAGTTGATTTTAAAAGGATTTAATCAATATATTGGCATTTAATAAGTACCCATTAATAATAATAAACCACCTAGCCTTCATCGAAAAATTTGTAATACATCATGATTGAATTTTTTTAGGGGAAATTATTTTTATTATATATTTTTGAGTGTTTGAGTTGATGTTACATGGAAAAATTTCCAAGGAATGAAAAATGAGATGAAAACTGACATGCAGATGAGTTTAGTAAGGGAAATGGTAGGGGTTGATATATTTGGTTCACTCTTCATTGTCAGAAGTAATTAAACATTAATATATTTTCATTATGTATATATGCATGGTCCAGATGTTTGTACCATAAATAAAAATACATTAAAACATTTAATTGCATTGACTTTTTCTATTACATGAATAATTTTAATCAACTTTTGGGCTGCAATCATTTTGTAATAATTTTTAATTGCTTAATATTCACGATTAAAACAACCATACTCAATTAAGAGAAATGTCTTCATTGTCAATCAAGATCAAAATCATGAAGGTGAATTAGGAGTCAACAACCCATGTTTGTGTGATCTTTGATTGGACATTAGAGAGTTGGAAGTTATTTTATTAGATATGGAATTGAAGGTTTGTGGACATCTATAACTATTCTAAAGCTGGGTTGTTACCAGCACACGTGTAAAATTTTCCAAGCCCCAAATCACTCCTTTGATATGTTCAGGTTACAATCTTATAGTATCACCCACTCCTGCTCAGGTTTTTTATTCGGTGTTCCTAGGGATTCTGCTAAATATCGCCGTCTTCTTCCGCGACTCTATACTATAGTTGCACTGCGTGGTGTTGTGCCTCCACCTCTACTTCAGATTTCCTACCTGGAATCTCCTTACATCAGGTTATCTATAAAATCCTAGATACCTCTTCCAAAACCTATTTTGATTCCACCACTCATGACTTCCCTCACTGGTCCTAGGGTTCCTGATGAATACCGTCATCTCTCTCCTGGACTCTCCTCTCCAGCTATGTCATGTTGCACCTTTGCATCCACCTCTAACCTCATCCCAGAAATCACTTTCCACCATGGTATTTTTCATCTTCCTCGAAAACTCCTCCAAACACCATTTCGATTCCACCGCTATCCTCGGCCTCAACTTACCCGCCTATCCAGCTTCTCTGTTTTCCAATGTAGCTTCATTTATAGAGATTTAAGGTCTTTTAATATGAGTAATATAGAATTTGGGAATCCTTTATTCCCATCAACATGATTTTGGTGATCAATAGCTCAATTTTTATCAATGGGATGCAAAATAACTTCCATATTGATTAATCGTCTGATCTATTTCTCTCTTTAGATACTAATTATCTTTCAATGAAACCACATGAAATGAATTCATGTTTCCTACTAATCCACACATATGCATCATTGAAAGACCATATAATCCATTTAAAATACATAATCCATGAAAATCTCTCTTTCTTTAATTCCATAATTTATCTCAATCTCGCCTTTTGCCTCCATCTCAGCCTCCACCTTCATCTTTCGTTTCATCTATGTCTTTGATACCTGCCTCTCCCATTCTGTCATGTTCCATATCTTCCAGCATTAGTCTTTACTCCATTTCCATTTTCACGTGCAGAGTACTAGTTATTGTAGTTCTAGTAGGTATAAATATTAAATTTATTCCAAAAATATGGATACCAAGCATATGAATGTACATGATATTTCATTTCATCCAATAAGGGTACACTAATACATATCTATCAAAGCTTAATGAGACTCATAGTGAAAGGACTAACTTAAATAAAATTGTCAAAATATAATTTTTACTATCCTTTGTATCTCAATATTACAATTTAATTATGATGGAGAATCATATGTATGGATTGCATCCTTCACCTCAACAATCATATAACCTAAATACAATAAATCACAAAAAAAGATCCCTTATGTTAATTTGATACCAATTATAATTGAAAATCTAACAAATAATGATTTGATAAAATATTTTATTGAATTAAACTAGATTTAAAAAATTATTGAAGAAGCCAAAGTAAGAGGTTATTAATCACCCATAGTAATCTAAAAACTAAAGGAAATTCACATATAATTCCATAATAAAAATCATTAATAAAATATGTAGTAATTAGAACTAAAATAAGTATTGGAAATTATCCACAGTTTTAATATTTTCCAATACATAAAATGTTAGAAAAAGGGTCCAAAATTAAAACAAATTCGCACATGTTATTTGAAAAGGAAGAATAATATTCATAGTCCATAAATGGATTGATAGTAGAGAAAATAGAATTTTAACATAATTTATATGACACATATTTTCTATGGGTTATAAGTGGAGTGTTTGAAGTTGAAATTATCCATATGATCAATCATCCTGAACCCTTACACACCATCTATATAATTCCACCAAAAATTATAAATTGTTTTTATATGTATGAACACCCCACAATAAGAGACAATTGGTGATATATAACACTAATCTCCCTTATTCAGGTGTCTTATCATTATAATGGACATGAAATAATGTTTCTATATACATAAATAGTGAAACATTTGAATAATGGGAGAATGATGTACCCAATGTAAGTCATCAATCGACCATATTTAGTATGTTATAGTGTCTAGTGAGAAATGAAATAAAAAAAAAATATGTTGGTAAGAAGAATACATAGTATGTATTCATCCATATCATTATAAAACATGAAATGATTCAAAATATAAAGATATGTTATTCAATTAATAATACATTAATGATAATTCATCAGAGATAAATTAATGATTTGGTGCTACGTAATAAAAACCTCCTTTAATCCATACTAAATATCCTTGTAGGGTACAAGTCCACCAAGTGGGTATGATAATTGATTATGTGCATTAGAAATCATTCTATATAGGAGGTACTATATTTATATAACTGTAATAATATTACATGCTGTAAAATCTCTCTTTACATGGAGGAACTACATATAAATATATAACACCCTCAACTATGATGTCACCCTTATCTATTAGGAATGAAAATGTATGTATATGTATATATATAACTATATACATACACACAATCAATCCTCTCTATAAGTATTGTCTAATAATAGGGAATAAGATAACATATTTAACTAAAAATCTTCACGAGAGATTAAACCCTATAACATAAACAAGACCCTTCATGATATGACTCGATACTTTCATATAAATTATAATGAAACACAAGGCTATAAATTTTCATTATTATAAAGAGAAATATAAAAGAGAAATGATCATATCTGTATAAATCAAAGGAATCCTGACACGAAGTTTTTATCGCAGTATTCTAACCATAAAACATCTTGTAGTGAATTATATAACCCACATAAATTAACAAACATGTAATATCATTTTAAAAAATATAAAACATTAATAAAAAAACATGGAAATTCCAATTTTGAAAATAATGAATATTTATCATGATCACTCATGATGAAAGTGGAAAGAATTCTACATATATGAGTGAAACATAATTGAAGTTTAAACAATTATAAAATATATAATGTAAATTTATTACATGGAATAAATATCTAAAAAATTATATAACACAACCATTGGAAAATAATAAAATATTAAAGAAACTTAGGTAAATAATGGACAAAACATTCATCATCCGTTCATTAATAAATTTTTCTCTAGATTTTTTAATAATAAACAATTATCTTTCTAAGCACCACACTACCCCATACCCCTATATAAATTCTATTATATATCATATAATGAGAATAAGACCATCCATTGAGTAATATAAAGATGTTATATATTAATAATTTGAGGACAAATATTCTACAACATGGAAATTTTGAAAACCCATGTTTTACCAAATACTATTTATGATTCTGCGCTAGTAGAAAAAATTCAATATGATAATTTTTAAAATTAATTACCTTAAATATAATGACCTTAAAAAGTAATAATCACTCAAAGGAAAAAATCCAAGACACAATCATATATTGGAACTCCAAGAAGTCTATTATATTGGGAAGGATTTTATATAAGTGATGTATAAAATTCGATGAAATGGAAGACCATACCTTAGGTACCTTAATGATAGAATCCCATATCTACTTAGTGAAGAAACTAGTTTATGGTGAAATCTTAGATTAATTATAAGGATAATAAATAATAGAATATATTCTAAATTTATCATCAAAGGTTATAAGATGTTTAAAAATAGACATAGTAACTTTAAGGATTTAATTTATGGTTTAATTTAAAGAAAATTAATTTTTTTCTTCTTTTAAAACATGAAATACCCAATATAAATCTAGTGTAAGAGGATGATCCCTCTTCCCTTTCTACCGTAATTACACTAAAATATGACCAAAAATCTAATTGGTAGTATAATTATAATAATACATCATCTATATATCTACCTTACCTAGAAACATAGATCACATATTATTCCTAATTATTTAAATTGATCATGTTCCATCAAAATACCCTAAAAAGGTATTTAAATTAATAATTTAAGGGGATTTACTAGAAACAAATTTCATGGTAATTACATAAATGGTTTGTGAAATACCCTAACATAATGAATATTCTTATTTACCTATGGTTCAAACACTACCCATTATAAACTGACAAAAAGGAAATCTTCTAATGGAATATATAATATATTATCAACACACTCTCTATAAAGCGGGACTTCGAACTTAGAGAAAACATGTAACCATCACTCTAAACATATCACAATGTTTCATATAATATATTGGGGGCTTAAGAGAATTTTCAAAAACATCATGTGGATATTTTCACATTGAATCCTATTCTCAATATCTTACCCCATGGAGATCTTTATAGAAACATAATAATTATTATCCAATACTATTTTAAATTTATTAAATGATCCAGGTCAAATTATTTATTTATTGAATTTAACAAATTATCTTCTTCCACTGTAGTGTAAATACAAATAATAACTTAAATCTATACATGATGATAAAAATTAATTCTATACACTACAATGTATTAATCCTATCATATTATATAATATAAAAATAACATGGAACCTCTATAGATTTCCAAAACCGAAATACATCATTTTATTCATTAAATTTAAAAAACTAAATGAAAAAAATTTACAAATATGAATGGTAGCACCTATCATGGACATATAATAATCATCACATTATATATGGAAGCTTGTTTTATTCATTTTACAAATATTAAAGAATAAGTTTAATAGACGGTAATGCAATTTTAATGCTAAAATAATGATTTTTTGAGAGATATATGGGATGAATATAAGGTCTTACATAACCCATGTCTATAGAATATTATTACATAAAATGAAAAATTTATTTGATAAGAGCTGATGATTTAAGATATTTGAAATTATTGAGGGGGCATAGAGAAAATGAAAATATAGTGATAGTCTAGGCCTGTGGCATGGAAACAACAAAAAGGATGGGTTATTTTTAAATTAAAATAATTAATTACCTAATTTAAAAATTATTAATGACAAAAATGATAGATAATGAGTACTTTGTGGCCACCTAGGGGATACCCTACCTTTAGATGCCTCCCCGGGTACTCGGTGGACCACTATTGGTTTCCCAGTGGAGTGAGTTTCTTAAAGAAGTTAGGCTGTACCAACCCTATATCCTTTTACTAATACCCCCACCATAATCCCATTAATTCAACAACATTAGTGAAACATTTTCTATTATATATGTCTCACTAATTATAATTTTAATCAATTTTTTTTTAATAAATAACCAATGCTCCAAATTTTGAAAAATTTAAAATTTATTTATATTTTCAAATCTTTAATGAAACAGGTCATCATAACAACCCATTCAAGTAAAAGAAGATGATCCATAAGATAAAACTGAATGAATATTTAATTTTTTCCATCATCATTTTAATCCCTATTTATATGGACCATAAAAATATATTTCCAATTTAATTTGTGTTTTTCTTATAAGATTACCAGTAGAGCACATGGATAATCCATATTCTATGAAATATATGTTGAAAACAAATTATTTCTTATTTATCATAGCACTAAAAATACATGAATCTCCTTAAACTTTTTGTATGATCACTAATATCAATAGTTAATGTTAAATGAACCAATAATGTATGAGGCAAGTGATAATTTTTTTTAAAACAAAGATCCCATAAATTTTATAAAGTCAAAAATCCAATATAATAAAAAACATGTCTTATTTTTATATAATCATTACACATGTGCAACGGTCTCATGATAAACCCATTTCAAGTAGTAATATTTCATTATAAAACCCAAGGAAATTTTCCACTATATTTATTTAGTAAAATTGGCCTATTTTGTTTTCATTATGATCTAAAATGCTATATAAATCATTGTCTCTAAATATGAAAGTATATCTAAGTACAAATATGGAATCTCTTTCAAAAGATTATTTCTTCCCTATAAAATATTATTTAGATACATTGTAGTAAATTAAAAAATCTATGGATTGAAAGGATGATATAAATATTAATTGAGGTTTTCCTTGGGTTGAGAGATTCACATTAACACAATCATTCGATAAAATCTATAAATATTTATTTTTAGTTGATCTATGCCTAAAATTAAGTGAAAACATATTTGACACAAAACATATCAAATCACATAGATTGGGTTAATGATGTCAGATTACTATGATATAAATATTATAGATATAATACTTTATCGAAGTTAATCACACATCATTAGAAATACAATACACCAAATTTTCCATATGAAAATACACATTATTTTTATTGGATATGTTTTGTATTTTTGTTATCTTATATATGTTCCCAATATAACGACATGGACAAGTTACCATATAATTTATTTTTATAATTTGATTTTCTAGTTCATATTATATTTTTTAAGAAAAATTGATCAAAGATTTTTGGTATATGTTTTTTCCTATTCAATACTCTTAATGAATTAATAATTTCCACTGTAAGTACCTTCTCATGTGAGAATAACTGACAAGAATATTTAACAAAAGAATGTGGGAATTTTACAACATCCCGAATCACACCATCCCCCACACTCTTGAATTGGTTATTGTCTTAGAGTTAACATTTTACATCTTTTAGAAATCATAGTCTTTTAATTCATTTCCTAATCATCGAAAAATAATTATCTATTAACCTCCCAATTATATAATTGATAAGCATAATCCTAGGGATTTCATATGGATTGAATATAAAATTATTCTTCCGAAAACAATACTTGAATCACATAAATCCCTCCCACAATTATGATTATTAGTCTCTAAAACTAATATATATCCCCTTTCCTTTAACGAATCACCCTAAAAAAGTATGTCACCATCCCATAAAATTTCTATTGAATCTTCAAATAATGGAAGGGTGAATTTATTATTTATGGATATATATTTACATTAATTATTCAGTCAAAGACCATTATTATTTCATTAATAACCTTCATTCTCAAAGTTGAATGGTCCTACAATATACGTGGAATAAATAATTTAATTATTTCAATGTATAATTTTTTTATAAACCATTATTGAATGGGGGAGATAAATATAGAGTTGATATTGATATGTTGGAGCAATGATGTTCAATTGAATATCCCAAGTTAAAAAACCTAAAATAGTAACCATCAAATCCTAAGAATTTAATAATGATTTATAAGAGTCCCAACTGTCACTATATTACATATAATAATACATATTCAAAATAATTTTATCCATTGAATTATTGATCTAATGAGAATTATTTTTTCATCGAATTATAGGTTTCAATGATGATAAAAATATGGTTAATATTTATAATGCATCGTTTTACCCCAAAACCTCATCACCAATAATTGGATATTATTAAATGGATGAAAATTGTAAATTTAAAATTATATATATATATATATGAGTGGTCAATTAATGGATAATTTCAATATTCCTTCCATTCACTCAATGAAAATATTTTAAGGCAATAATAATTTATAGAGAATAGCGTGTTTCTGAAATTGAAGATGATCCTCTAGGTATAGTTATGAAAAGAATTTTATATGGGATCCATGAGAAAATACAAAGTCCAACTAATATTTAGAATCTTCTACAGAAAATTGAAAAAATTTCTCAATGAACATTATTTTTCAAATCCTTTTCATCTCTACAATGAAATTCCTATTTTCTTGAATCCATAAATATTATCAATATAATAGTATCCAATCACAAAAGGAATTTTGACACATGATGAAAAGGTTTCCTAATATAAACTATATAATAAAGTCATAATTATTATTATTTTTTGGGTGGAATGTGCTGGGTGAAATTAAAATCCTATATTGGGTTTTACAATGAATGATGGGAAACATATAGTCTAGGATAGGGTACTCATCGTATAAAAAATTTGATTTAAGATGAAACCCTATAAGTGATTTTGTTTTTTATTGAGAGGATCTATGTTGGAGGGTATGAATGGTAGTAAAAAATAATTATTAGAGACATGGTGAATCCAAGGTTTGATAATGGTGTCACATCCTCTAATTGAATTGGAAATGATAATGGTAGATTGATTGTAGCTTATAGATCATTTTTTGTTTCCTTATGTAAAAATTATACATAATTTATGTAGTCACGTGGAATGCCCAATGATTATAACAAACATTAATGATTTTTTATCCAGTGTATTATCATTGAAGAGGAGTACCATTTTCCTGGAATTTGGATTTAGGGGAGGATTGTTTGCTGTAACCAATATCCCAATATAGTTTAATTAATATGTGGAAGATAAAATGTATGATTTCGTGGGATTCATAAATTTTTACCAATTATATTTAAGATTACAATGTAGAAGGTATTATTTATTAGGATAATAATATTTTTTTGAGATAAGGAGTAATCCTAACAAAAAGTATCATCATCTTTTAATCCAAAAAATTTATATTTTTTTTAATCTATCAATAAATTTTTTTACAATAAAATATATTTAGATTTGGGATAATAATTGAAATGATTTAAGGAATAAAACTAATATATCTTATACATTTACTACTCGAATTATAAACCAATTATAAAATAACCATTAGTATAAGGTAAATGGAAACATTCATCCCAACACTACGAAAAGAGGATGGTTTCCTTGCCAAAGAAATTAAAATTTATGAATTGGTAAGATCCAATCAATTAATTTTCTTTGATATATAATAATAAAGACATTAAATGGATGAATATAGATTAGTATTCTAGGAATATTAATAAATAATTTTTAATGGGATTTATTCATTCTAGTAATATATAGAGTCCTCTCATTAACAATACAATATATTGTAAAAATGTAATTAAAATATCTCCCATTAAATGAATTGTTTTTAATTTTTTATCATGTAATAAATCATGAGTCCCCAAATGTATTCATGTTTATTTTTAACGTAATTTTTATCATTTTTATATTTATTAAATAGGGAAAATATGGAATTTGAATGAATAAATTAAATAAAAAATAAAAACATTAAATAGTGAACATGAAAATTTAGTGGTAAAGTTTTTTTAGAAAATTAATACAAAAATTTATATGGATTAATGATTAGTTTAATGAATATAATTTTCGAAAATATATTTACATGTAAAACAAAAAATGGATAATATTTTGGGAAAATAATTTTTTTTGACTTCCTTATTTAAAATGGGGTGTTGGGAGGAAATCGCCTCTAGTAAATTGTGTAATATGACATATATTTTGGACATAGGACGTATCCAAAATTTGAATAAATATATATGTTACTTAGTTTATAATATAAATATAAATTTATTGGAATAATATTAAAAAATATATACCACTGTGATATGATTGATTGAGGATGGATTTTTTTGAGTTTTCACCCAAATTCAATTAAAATGAGAAACACATATATGACTTCTTATTAGCCACATAAATAATGAAAATATATTTATATACATGATGAAAAATTTCATATTGAGTGTAATTATTTATCATGGTGTTATTCAAAACATTATTATGAATTATGGAAAGGAAATATAATTTTTTTGAAATAGAATATATCTAAAACCGTGGTTTTAAAATTATTGAATGTTTAAAGGAACATTTACATGGTTTGAGAATATCTATATTAGAAAATATTTTTTTTGTGAAAAAATAGAGGGTGAAGAACCTTAATATGATTGATATCGTTCTTGATAGTAATGGTTTGGGCAATAATGAATGAACATTTTTTATCTATAGAACATATGGAGAAGAGAGAACATCATTCTTTATAAGATGTAATAAAATTATTTTTCACATTTATGATATATAACACTTTTTATTATCTAAAATATACTGGATAAATGTGTATATTATTAAAAGACATAATTTGGAATGGTTCCATGTATATTAACTTTCCTTTCCCATGTAATAGTTGATAAAAAGTAAATTCCAATGTGATATGGGACATAACCCATTCATCCTAACTAGAATGAACTAAAAATATGTGTTAAAAATACAAACATACTCTTTTAGTTAAGAATTTTTATATTTTTTTTATAATACCAATTTAATGAATATGTTAATTTAAGATCTTATCCAATTAATGAAAATGATAGAATTCTTTTTTTTTTCTAAAAAAAATTGTAGATGGAAATTCACTTTCTCTCAGTTCTCATCATTATAAATCTTGGTATATCAAATTGATTTCAATCCTGGTTTACCCTTATAGATATGGAGATTTAACTATATCACATATAATTCTATGTTATTCATCAAAATATTGCATACCATTTCTTTTATAATAATGGAATCATAATATTTTATATATAGGGACATCATCAGGGGATGGGGGAATAATATCATATTTATTTTCTTGATAATTTTATATACAAGAAATTTAACTTCAAATATTTACTACATATGAATAATGTACTACATATTAACTGATTGATCATATAAGCTGATTGTATAGGTGTCTTGATGGTCCATGATATTCTCCATAAAATATAATTATGGTGTTTAAGGATGATCTAGAAATAAATCTTCAAGTGTTTTGTGTGAATTTATTATAAATATTAAATCATGTAATATTTGAAATAATTACATCCTGGTTTTTCCCCTTATGATTATTTTTTTCTACAATGGATCTAGAGTAGGTCTCACCATTGGATGATTAATTATAAGAATGAAAATTTGGATTTTATGATTACATCATATCAGGTTAAAGTAAACTAAGATTGAATTTTTGGAAATATTTTTATGACGTAATTGGAAATTATGAGGAAATTAATTTGATCTTTTCTTTTGTTTGGAATTTCCTAGTAGTTTTTGGATTACATTAAGAAAAAATCTATCGTAACTTACATATTTTTGCGTTAATTCAATGATAATAGTAATAGATTATATATAAAACAAGGGGGAATAATGATAAGATTTTTAAATTTATATCCATATGTGATTATAATGTAAAAATATACATTACATCATAATATAACTCTTCCGATTTGGATTTGAATTATTGGGGGATGTGATAATTTCAAGGAGGTAATATATATTGAATAAATAAATTTGTATTTAAATTAAGATAACTATCATTAAAGAATAGTGAAATACATTACATCATGATTTATGTTTTTACTTTTTTGATAATAATGTTGTTTATTTTCTCATTGTTCAATTTTTCTTTTTTATTTTTGTAAAATTTTGATAGTTATGGGAGTTTTCTAATAACCCTTTATTACTATTTCAATGAATCCTAATTTTCACCATTTGATAGGATTAATTCATGTAGACTAATGTATTACTTTCTCTAACCTATCTTTTTATCGACTTAAATTTCATTATGAGTTTATAAATATAGTAACTGATTATTAACATGAGTACATATGGGTTATTGATTACATATGAATTTTAATGTGGAATATAGTGACTTTATATCCAGTTCCACTATTATTTATTATACAATGATTCATTCTTTGATTTGAGGTAGATAATTGGAAAATAACACTTCTTCTACATTTTTTTATTTTTAAATTTACATGACTTTTAATGGGTAAATTTTAAAATTTGATTAATTAAATTGAATAATTTAATAAAGGAGGGGTATAGTTTTTCAATATATATTATATATTTCACAATTTTTTTTGTTTATGAGTTTTACTATAAGAAGGGAGTAATAATAAACATTTTTAATATGATATTTTTAGATATTGTATGAGGTTGGTGTTGTTTAATAGATGTTAGGTTGTTATGAGACTAATATGAAGAATATATTTTTCCCTATAAATGGATGTGACATGATGAAATTATTGAATTGGAAATAGAAGTCAATTTTATCTGTGATGCAAATGAGAATGAATACAAGAACTTTTCAAATTGGTTTTTTCATGAGGGGATTAATTAATTTTGTTATTATTAAATTCAATTTTATGTAGATAATTAATGATATAAATTAATTATATATAGAATGAATACATGTTCATTCACAACTTTTAATATCTAAATTAATTTAAAAAATGAACTTAAATATAATATGAACTGAATTGATAAGAATTTGATTTCCATTTTCTATTGTATATAACTTTTTTTGTTAATTGATTTAAATTTAATATTGGGAATAAGTTATAATTGGTTTTCTAAAACTATTTTTTCAAGTTATTTTTTGATCATTTTTCTGTTGTTATATGTATTAATTGTAGTTAGGTTACATGGAGATTATATTAAATAATTCACCAGTGTGAAATATATAAAAACATTATGTGATTAACAAGAATATATACCATTTATCAACCAATGGACTAGAAAACAAGTTGTCAAGCTAAATAGATAGACATATAATTAAATTAATCAATGAAAAATGATAATTATATAATGATATTCTATTTGTTTTTAGTAATGTCATAAAAACATTATGAGAGACATGCTTAAAATCGATGTTGGATACCTATCCACAAAGTGGGTTTGACTAGTGAGGATTATTATTGGAAGTCACCATTTATTAGAGGAAATGTGGGTATATATGTATATCAATATATATATATATATATATATGAGTACTTATATAACATTAGAGACACATTCTCTCTATTTATAGGGTCTGAATATACATATATAACACCCTTACCTTGGATGTCACATGTTTAATCATAGGAAATAACATGTGGGTCAATGAATTTATATATGTATATTTATATACCTAATACCTTATCTATATGGAACCTCTCTCCACTTAGGGAGAGAAATATTATATTTATATATTATCACTCCTGATAGATAAATACGCACCCTTAGACTGGAAATTCTAATATAACGATTAATACCAAAATATTCAATATTGTATAATACAATTCCATAAATTAAATATTTATTCAAAAAAAAAAATCTAAAAACACTGATCATATTAGTCTTAAACAAAGGATTTCTTAAACAATAACACATCTAGATGTAATTATTAGAAACCAAGAATCCCATCAAACATGTTTGGTAATTTCATGAAGCTACATGATAAATTTATATACATATTCTTTCCTATTTGGGCATTCCAATCATGGATTTCATGATTATTCATGTGAATAAGATCATAGAATTCCAAACTATATGTCACTAACCTTAAACATTACATATTATTTATTTTTATTAAATAATTTAATTTCTTTCACCTTGAGAATGTCTTTGGGTATAGTTTTTTATAGAATTATGACATAGCTCGAAAATTAGAAAAACATATAATACGATACAAACACTTCTTATTAGTATCTAATATTTTGAAAACATAAAACTTTTAAAATAAATAATGACTTTTTTTAATTGAAAATATTCATAGCTATCATATTTTCATTATCCTTTCCCATAACCATCATTAAATCCTATAGAATCATTTTAAATATATTTGTGATGAGAACAAGAATATAAAAAACATATAAAAAAATAAACTTGTTGGTCCTATGAAAACATAAAAACTCATATAATATTTACCTTTATTATAAAATTTCATTGATCACATGAAATCATTAACCTTAAGTTTAAAAAAACTATTTTTTATGAATCAAATCCATATAAAGCCATATCAGGACATTAGAAACCTTTTTGGTATCATAGGGCTTCATATTCATAAGAAATTTCCAAAATTTGTCCAAAATAACTAGACCCCAGTTATATACATAGGATAAATACAATTGGTAACCCTCATATTATTCCATGTTAATATATTGAACATTACCCTATGCATTTGAATTATTATTTATGTACACCCATTATTTACGATATAACAGTTCACCTAGTGTAATTTGGGTGAAACGATTGTATAAGATTTAGCCGGATCACGTAATGCTCTCTAGTGAACCCATTTCTCATGTATAATTATCAAGTACCATTTCATATGTAAAATAGATTTATTATTTCAATTTTACATCATAATTTTTTTAAGAAAAACTATTTTAAAATCATAAAAAATAAATTTTGGATATAAAATTGAACTTTTCATTCAAAACCGATTTTAAACACAACATACCCCATGAAATTGAGAAGGGTTAATATTTAAAGGAAAATTTATACCCAAAAAATATATAAATAATATAATTTTCACTTTTGTGGAAAATACATTGTTTCTATTTATTTTAAGAATTGACCATTGCTTTTCTGATCATCAAAACGTTTTGCATAAAACATTTAAAAGGATTCATTTTGAAAATATTTCTATATACAGTAATGGTATAAATAAAATATCCTTTTTAAATATCCTATATCTATAAAAATATCATATTTTTAAAACATGGACCTGGAAAAATGTTTAGTGGGAAGGGAAACATTAAAATAGTGATTTTTTTAAAGAAATATCTATTTTACCATAGATATATTTTAATAATAAACCCCATGGAAGAATAAAGTTCAAAACATTAAATTACATTATATTAGAGGAATTTAATATATTTCAAGTCAACGGGTCTATATATACATGTCACAAATGAATATAGGTTCATAACATCAAAATATTCCTCAACGAATGGAAATGGAGATGAAGTACAAATCCTTGAGTCAGATTTTTCTTGTGTGTCTTTATATTAACCATTAATATTATTATGTTAATTATTTAAATCCCTGAGAAAAATTTGTTTTTTATTAGTAAATTTATATAAATACGTTCCACATTATATAAAATTACATACTGAATTAATATTATATTTGATGTTTTCAATATATTCAATATTTGTGTCAAAAATGAATTGGTTGGTCGAATACAGTCGAAGATGTAATTCTATAAACATATCCATAATAATAAAGCAGAAATAAAAATATTATTTATATACCAACTATAATTTTTTTCCCAATCACGATTTTTTGTTTTGATAAATGATGTACGTTTGGATCATGTAAATGGTAGTTTGTACGTCGGCACAAGTGACCACCCAATTTCCCAAAAAATAGTATGTATTGATAGTATGTAATATATTATAATTAATAAATGATAATAAATTAAAATATACCATATTAGTTCATTAAATATTATTCTGTATATCACACATGTCTTATGGGGATGAAGAGAGTGTAAAATTGATTTGTGAAAGTGGTAGTCCACATGTATACGACGAATGTTATGACTTTATTAGTTAGTGAAAATGTAAGAAGTAAAATGATATATTATATTTTATGAGTGATAAATATTTCATGAAAACAATAATTATATCATTTATATAAAATATATTCATTATTATTAACCTTATTACATTCCATGTAATACATTAGTGAAAGAATAATTACAACCTTTTATGAGGTAGTAGTCCATTGTACACACGAGAAACATTATAGAATTCCAAATAGAATTTAATATAAAAATTTATTTTTGATTTAATGAATCTAGAGGTATAATTATATAATATGTAGCATATATAAACATTATATCCATCATCCACCACTAGATGGAAGAGGGAAATGATTTATGTAATACCCTAAATATAACAATGTATAATTACATTTAAGATAGTGATGTTATTATATATTCATGTTTTAATAATTATTTATGTGTAGGGAGGAAGAGATAAAATGAAAAGGCTTGTTGGAGAACATTACCTATTATTAGGGTTGTATCTTTTGGTTCCCTCCAAAGTCCTTACGTGGTTGGATTTCTAATCAAAATTATTGTTATAGTACCGGATTATGGAATTATATAATTTACTTTGATACGTATTATATAAACCAAATGTGTATTATGTGGTGAATTGTTTATGAGAGGGTATGGCCTTTTATAAGTGAGGTGGTTTGGAATTTTTTTAAATATAGAAACGTATTCAATAATGAGAGGTCACCCTCATTTCATGTTCCTCCAGAATATTTTTATAATGGAGGGGAAGAGTTTTTATATATAAAGACCTCTAAAAGAAAAAATTAACACATTTTTTATAATTTTATTATTCATATTTTATGTTTAATCATGTTTAGCCTTTTAGTTTTTATAATGGTAACTCATATATTTTTATTTTCATTGATAATGTATTTTGTAAGACTAAAATAAAAATCATAATTATTAGATAATTTATACATACTGATTATAAATATTATGTTTTTTTATTAAATAAAAAAATATACTTTTGGAAAATTAATTATGACCCAAACATGAGTAATGCATAAATCCCTTTGATAGAACTAACCACAAAAAATAATCTCTAGATCCTATCAAACATTCCATAAATTGTTTTTCTCTACACACAGAACATTTTTGGGGATTAGCTTTGGACTTCGTATATCATTTATTCCCCCTTTCCATCCAAATTGAACTTTTGACACCATTTCTATATTATGGGAAAAAATGTGATAGAAAACTCTATCTCATCCTTATCATCACAGTGAATCACTTTTAATAACAATTAAATTTTCAATAACTGAAAGAACTTCATAAATTTGGTTTTAATATTTTGTAAAATTGAATAATTTTATAATATATTTTCAAAATAAAATTTGAAACAAAGATGGCCATTCCTGTGAATTTTTATTGTTACATGACCACTACATATTTATCATTTTAATTTATTTATACAAATATTTTCCATCATATGGTTAAAAAAATAGATAAATATTTCTCAAGGAAGAGTTTTTTTATATTTTTTCCATTTTTTTGAATATAGATTATTTTCCCTCTAGCATTATTAAACAAAAAACACCATAAATTAATATTACTTGTAAAACAAGAAATGAAAAAGATCACTGATTTATGTTATAAACATCACATGACATCAAATATATTCTCCATGGAATTGATCTATACATCAGTTAAAACTAGTTTAGATGATCAATTGAATGACTGGGGATGTTTGTTAGTAAAATTTATATAATAGACATGTTCCTTTATTGTAGATCAGATTCCTCTCTAGCATTGATACCACTACATTTATAGATTCTGTCAGCTGATTTGTGAATGCTAAAATAAATCTATTTATATTGAAAATATCTTGAGATATTGATTGGAAGGATATTATCTATCTAGTTCCTCACCATAATATCTTATTTTTAGTCTTTATAGAATTTCATTATGAATAGAAGTTATTATTATAAAGAAACATGGAAATCCTAAAATTTTATATCATTTCAACATTAACATAAATTATATTTTTTAATGGAAAATCTGTTAACATAATCAAAATACCTAATGTTATCCAATAATTCCTATAATACAAACTATACAGTCTCATCATTAATCCTTACATAGTCATAAGTTTAATACATGAATGTACATTATTTTACATTGAGTAACTTTTCTTGTTTTCAATAATAGAAAATTAGAAAATAACTCAATCATCCAAAAACCATATAATATAAGTTAGACCCTTCTTATTAATATTTTTTTTAATAATATGAATAATTTAAAATAAATCAGGATTTAATATCATTTAAAAATTTTCATGAAATTCACTATGACTTCGTCCTTCCCGATATCCAACAATAAATCCTATGAAAAATATTTTAAAAAATTGTTTAATGAGAACCAAATGCTCAACATGGGATATAAAAAGATATAATATTGATAGTCTAATGAATACATGAAAACTTATATACCTTTTAGCTTTATCTTCAATGTCATTTTAGAATACAAAATCAATCATTTTCACATGAGATCACACAAAATTTATTCTAAAATCCATCCTCAAAAAACACATCACAGAATTTAAAATCCAATTTGGTAACTTCTAGAATCAAATTCACAACCAATTTTAATTCCATTATAGAAATAACTAAATCCTAGTTAAATATATTTAAGAAAACATTTGGTAACTCCCTCCCTTATTCCTATAAAATAAAGGATAATTACCAACTTTATTGGCTAGCTATCTGTGTCCACCCATTAGTTAATCTATAATCGGATCACCTGATGCTCTGTGGTTGTACCGATCATATATGTTTTTATAAGATCACCTAGTACTATTTATGTCCCTCCATTTATAAAGTATAATTCTAAAGTACCATATCAAGAGTAAGATATTATAATGCTTTCACTTTTCTATAATATAAAATTTGGAAAAAATCCATTCAAACTCACGAGAACATCAATTTTGGATGTAAAATAACCTATTTCATTTTAAACCCCATTATAATACCAAAATATCTGAAAAATTGATATTGTTTTTTTATTTAATGGAAAATTAATGTATAATAGTATGTTAAAAATAAAATAATGGTCATTTAAGTGGAATATTTATCATGAAAATTTACATTAAGAATATAACATTCTTTTTTTATTCTTCAAAATGTTCCATATAAATCATGTTTAATGATATCGTTAGATTACCAATGAAAATATAAGAAAAAATATACAGATAATATACTTTATAAATAAACTATTTACACAAAATATTCTATAAAATAATTTTAAAAATGTAAACATATGAGGAGTTTGATAGAAATCATTGAAAAAGGAGTTTTTAATGAACGATCCACTATTACCTTATAAATAATTGAATCGTAATCTCTTTTGTTGAAAAAAAATAAAATTCTATTACAATAGAATAATCAATGATATAACATGTAAAATGGTCTATATATGCATCCCATAAAGTAATATAGTTTCCTAACAACTAAATATACCTCAATGAAAGGAAATTGAGAGGAAGTTCTTTACCTTGAGTCTAAAATTCTCACGTATGTCTCTATCTTCCTGAATAACAATCTTTTGTTTATTATTTACAAAAATCATAAATTTTTTATGTTTATTATAAATTTAATTTTAATTTCTACATTATTATATAAAAATAACCAATCAATTATGTTTAGGTTGGATGTTTTGAACATATTCAGATGATCTGTAAAAAATAACTTGGTTGGCTGACTATGGTCAATGTCGTCTATAAATAAACCCCTACAAAATAGTTTTCCACATATAATTTTAATATTTGAACAATAATTATAATTATTATACTAATTATTAATGTTGGTTTTGATAAATTAAGAATGTTACGATAAAGGAGATGTTATATCATACATACTCATGAGTAATGCTTCCATTTATAAAAAATATTTATAGAAAGAAGATAAGTAATATATTATCTTTAAATAATGATAATAATATCAAAAATACATATTTATATATTTACATAATCTTATATAAACCATCCATGTGGCATGGTAATGAAAATAGGTCCACATAGTTTTTTTAAGGAGGTGGTCCACATTTAAGAGAACGAAAATATAATTTTTTCATTGAGTGAAACTGTAAGAAGGAAAATGATATATTATATTTTAAGAATGATGAATATGACATAAAACAATAACAATGGCATTAATATAAAATATATTAATTATATGTAACCTTATTAACATCCATGTAATACGCTTGAGAAAAAAGAATCACATAGCTTTTCAAGGCTGTAGTCCACATAAAAAGGAGCTATGTCATTGTATCATATACATAATGGAATATAAAATGATTTTTATGATATGATTACTAAATAGGTATAATTATTTCATAAATATAAAAAATATTTTTTTATATCCATATTCATATCCAACTGGGAGGCGTGGTAATGAAAAAATGAATGACATTGGTTTGCAAGGTGATACATCGTCATATACACAAATGCTGATTTTATATACTAATTTAATGTAAAGGAAAATAAATTATGTTATACAAACAAAATAATAATATCAAAACATGTAATATAAAATTATGGTATTATATAAGTATGTTTAAAAAATAATTGGTTGGGTTGGAGGATGAAATAAAATAAAAATGCTTTTTATAAAACATTATATCTTCTTTTGGTAACATATCATGGATTTTACCAAAGGCCATAATTAGATGGACTTATAAAAAAATATTGATCCTTGGATGATATTTTCTATCTATAAAAATTATTTGAAAAAATAAAAAGGGGATTTTGGTGGTGAATATGTGTGGAGAGGGGTGGACTTTTATAATTGAGGAAGAGTGGCATTTTTGTAAATACACAAAATAATTCAATAATGGGAGGACACTCTCCCCACATGCATCACCAAAATTGGTAAATAATTCAGGGTGGTATATTTGGTTGAGAAAAGAAACCCAAAAATATAAACACATTTTTTATCATGTTATTTATTATCTATTAATTCTACACAATTTTACCCGTTCTGTTTTTTCTATAAAAACTTTTAACATTTTATTTCCCTTTGTGATTTACCCTGAAATAATTAATTTAATATGATAATTATTAGATACTTTAGTCATACAAATTATACATATGAAATCAAATTTATGAAATAAATATCACATGTCTGTGGAAAATTAATTTTAACCCAAAAAAGATGTAATGAAAAACACCTTATTTTAACATCAATCATGGTAATTATTATTAACTATTTTCACAAAAAAAATTATTTTTACATTATTAGATAATATAAATTAAATAAATTAAAAATGTGTAATCCATTTTATCCAATTTATCTCATTTAAATAGGAATGTTTAATTAAAATAAACTCACAAACGCAACGAAAAAGAGGGTATTTATGCAGATTATTTTTTAAGAAAAATAAGATTTATATGAACATTATGAAGTAATAATAAATCAATGAAATTAAATTAATAATTATTCACATATAATATATAAATTTTATTTAAAACATTCCCCAATAGATATTATTTTAATTAATTAAAATGTATAAATATTTTTCTTGTAAAATAGTTTTTAGAAAATCATTTTTTAAAACCAATAAAAATATTTTTATTTTAAATTATATAATAAATTAGATTAAATGATTTTAGTTATTTTAAATATATAATAAGATTCATTATTTATGATAAATAAAATTAGAAATATAACATGATAATTACAATAAATAAATTATTGAATAGAACTATTTTATTTTTTTGAAAAAATTTGTACTTCTAATATTCAATGAAAAAAATTAATATTTTCCAAAAAATCACAACAATTAAGGATAAAATAATTTTGATATGGTGGTTTAAAAAAATAATGTTTATATAATCCAGTAATTCTTATAAATAATTCAAAAATTAATTATAATATTTACTTAAAAAATATGTTAAATTCATTTCTCATGAAAACACATTTTTGAAAAATAAAATAATATTACAAAAAATTGATTGATTAATTACATTGAATTTTTACAATAATTTATATTGAGTAGGACACACACACACTCACACACACACACATATATATTTCAAAATTTTGCTATTACAATTGATACCCTCCCATTTAATGTCTACGATATGGACATTATTCATTTTGTGTATCATTTATGCTTAGTGTTGCACAACTTGAATGCTATTAATTATAAAAAACTCAGTGTATCAAATAAATATATATATATATATATGATATTAAATGTATTAAAAATATATATCTTAGTGTCATGGGGAGTTACATTCTGTTATAATTTTGACGTTTCATGTCATATATTCTATCAAAAATATTTTTCATATTTTAATATCTAAGGGTGTTACACAAAGTTATCAAGGTAGAATTCAGAAATATTAATCCATAAAAAATGTAATGAAAATTTAATTCATTATTTAATTATCAATAAAAATCAATATCATAAGCATGGTATGATTTTCATAGAATAATGACTCAATGTTCAATCTGGTATAACCCATTCATCATGGTTTCATTTGAAAAAATCCTTATTTTTTTATAATAACCATTAGTTAGGTATCCCTTACACTACCCCATTAAATTAAATGGAAATACTTTGATAGTCCTAGTGAAATAGTAAATTAACACCCATACAATCTTGTGAAAATGTGATATCATATGACTGAAATTATAGATATTGTACCACACACCAATTTAAAAAACCTTGGATAAGCCAAAATAGGTTCTTATCCCAATCCTAGCTAGAAAAACTAATCCAATATTTATGTATGAAGTTTTTTAACATTGATAATGATAATGGGATTTAACTACGACTAATTAGAATAATGACTATGTTATGATCTTAGATCTAAAATCATAGAAGATAAGGAGGTTATGAATGATTTGAAATTACAATAAATTGAGAAGAAAATTAGAATCTATAGACAATCCAATGTTAATGTCGTCAATAACAGACCCACATGGCCTTTAAGGAACAAAGATATTCGGAGGGCTAATTTAGGTTTTAAAGAGACATAGAGAAAATAGAAGATGATATTATAAATAAATCAACGAATGGAAAATAAATTATAAAACAATACTTTTTTTAATATATTATATATTAAAATTATCTTTTTTGAATATTTTTTTGAAAACAACCATAAACACAAAATAATTTTCAAATTTAGCTATATTCCTTTATTTTTACAATTATAATTCAGTTGGACTCCCATTAGTAATCCACTGGTGACTATTTTTGTAAGAAAAATTAGACATCCCAATTCCCTTCCCTTGAAATGAAAATCATTAACCAATCCCAACTCCTCAAATAAATATGTTATGAAAAAATAACATTAAAAGAGGTATGAAATACTAAATTGAAAGAGAATTAATAGCTTATTGATCACAAGGACATAATATTTATTATCTAATTAAATAACCCTGACATAATGAGTACACTTACGAGCCCATGGTTTGAATACATTCCAAGAAAAACAATAAAGAATACCCATATGTCCATTCCTATATAATAGACACTTAATAACCTAGTATATCGAATTTGAACATAGAAAAACCATATCACTATCACTATATATGAATCACAGGGTTGCATGGGCCATAGAAAATAATTAAAACCATTCTAACATGAAACTTTTGTCTGTTTAATAGATATTTATTGTACTGAAGATCGTAAAAATTTATCGAACCATGGTTCAACATACAATGGTTTGTCTATAATTCTTTTAAATTTTATACTTGGTATAATTAATTTTTTTGGTACATTTAATATAACTATAGATCACATCCTTTGAAAGTGTTACTTTTTAGTTAATATAAACTCTTAACGCTATTTATATAATCTATGATCAACTCTTAAAAGGTATAATATTTGATTATTATAGAATTAAACAGAAACATAGCCCCATCATAGATTTCATGAACAAAAACCCATAATTTCACACATCTATATCCCATAAAAACCTCAAAAATACTATCAAATATAAATGATCCCACCTAACATAATGTAATATAATTTATCTAGTGAAATATTACTTCTTGATTTATCCCTATTTTCCAAAAATAAATAAAGTAGAAAAAGAAACTCTACAATTATGATTATAAATAACAAATTTGTGATGATAGAAATAGAGAGATAAATATAAGTGTTTTTTTATATATTTTAAGATAAATATATTGAATTTTAATGAATATAAATCTAATGGGAGATGAAGACTCAATACAAAGTAATGGAGAGATGGCGTTGGAGAAAACATGAGTGTAGAATGATTTCTTGGGCACGAGTCCTCTTTCCAAAAAGGGAGATGTATATTAATAATTTTAAATATTTATTTAATAAATAAATAAATAATTAAATCCAAAAAATATTTCCACTAGGTACCCATTGGTAAACAAGGGGCTACTACAGATTTAGAGGACAAGTTGGGTTATTTGTGGACCTCTTATAAGCACCTAGTGGAGTATATTTCATATGGAATCAAACTCTACAACCCCTAAATTGTTTTATAATACACTAACATATAACTCAAGAACCCAAAATAATTTTGAAATCATTCCATAAATTATAAAAAATTTGAAAATTTGATTCATAATCATTATTCATAAAACCATCTTGCCTAGATTAATGAAAATTAAAAATTCATTAATAATTTTTAACACACAACATAATGATTCACCATATAATCCCATTATAATAGGATACAATTCCCAAAAAAAACAATCTCATTTAATATTTTATTATCCCAATCAATATCACCACCCATCTCTTCATGAAATTTGATAATTTCCTTATTACGTATTATTATTTTATAACATAAAAAAACTATAGGAGACCCATATGAATTCTCATTCCATGGAAAAACTAACCAAGTAAAAAATATTTCATATTTATAACATAGTGAAATTGATTTCTAAAATTTAATTATTTTCAAGAATATTATATTTTGAAAAAAATAATATAATAACAAAATATTAATTAGTTATTTATAAGAAATAAATAGAAAAAATATCGAAAGATGTTTTCATTTAATAATATTTTTATTCTATATTTTATGTATTTAAATAAAAATAAATGAAATAATTTTTCTATTATCAATTTTAAAAAATTTAATTCATTTTTTGATATATCATGGAAATATTAGAGTGAATTTTTCTTTTCTAGAAAATTGATATTTTTGTGAATAGTGTAAAATACAATTTTTGCAAATAACATAAATTTTTTGATGTTTGTAGTATATAAAAATGAATTGGAAATTCATAAAAATAAATATATAAGAAATAATATTTTATAAAATTAATTATAATTTTATAATTGATGGTTTTAATATATAACTCTATATTTTACATTTATGTATTGATATTCAAAAACTTATTTTCATTACATTTTAATTTTTTTATTTCCAAATTAAAAGTTATAAATATTAAAAATTAAACAAAAAATTTGAATAAAAATTTTGATCAATATTTCCAAATTATATACAATATATCATTATTTTTTTTCAAAATGTATAAATGAACTAGGTATAAACTAGATACCATTGTGAAAACAAACATCATAAAAATGAGTAACCATATAGGTGAAGGGCCTAAAAAGATAAAAATGATTTTAATTTAAATTTTGTTGTGGTTATCTACAATATATATTCTACAATACATTTTTTATCATTTTTTATTCCACCATACATGAGAGTTACTTTCCATTACCTAAAAACATGATATATTTATGAAAATTACTCACTTTTCACATAAAAACGTCATATACTCAGTTCACATCATACAAAAACAACATATTTTGTTTAATAAATTCAAATAACCCTCCTCAACACTTTTAAACACCTAATAATGGTTATATTATTCAAAAAATGAAATCTAACAATGGATTAATCCACTTCACTGAAGAGATAGTCCACCTAGTAATGTATAGTTTTCTAATAGCTCCCCACTATTCTCTCTTTCATTATGTGATTTTATTTTTTCTAAAATTATATTTGATTGATTTATAATGATATAATAGGTATCATTAATAAAATATCATTTTAATTTAATTATGGAACATTAAATAATCACTATGTAACTATTTATTATCAAAAATGAAAATATGAATATTTTTTTGTTTGGAATACCACCTCCACAATAAAAAAATTATTTATTTTTATTCGCCGCCTTACAAGTGTGGTCAAAATATGATTTTTTTATATAATATTATGAAAATTATGAATCTTTATATATTATAAAATTATAAAAACATATTTATCATTTTCTCATGTTCTATGAAAATGACATCATCAGTCATGTGTACGTACGGACTACTACCTCCATGGACCATCACATTCTTTCTTCTCTACTCCAATCATTGTTGGATTTAGTTAATATATTAAAATATTATAGTATAAATGAAAATAATATTTATTATTAACATGTTTATTTATTCATAAAAAAATAATTAACAATATTTATATTGTAATATATTGATAATGGTATATAACGTGAAACTGGATCATCACCATTTTGGTCCTCTTGAAAGAAAACTAATAATAATATGTAATGGAACTATAATAGTATATGTATTTTAAATAATAGATATATTTTCATTAATGGTTTTAGAATGATGACATTAATGTGAAAAGGATGTTCAACATAAATTTTATAAACATTTTTAAAAAGACACAAAATTTTTAACACCCAATGATGAGAATAGATTATTACAATATAATACATAAAGATACAATATATTAATGAAATGTATAAGCGGAATTATATATGAATTATAATATTATATATGTAAATATTATATTTACATTTAGGATTCAAGAAGGTCAAAACATTCCAAGAAATCTGTATTAATGCTAAGGGACATGGAAAATCAAATTTTATTCATTTGAGTTATACATTTTCTTATCAACAATTTTCCCTATGTTCACTATATTACACATGTAAAAGACAATTTATATTTTTGTATAGGTTAAAAAATTTATTTTAATATAAATCTATTTCAATTAATGTTTTTATTTATACATACCGTTTATATGTAATGTAGGTAACTTTTTGAAAAGGGTACCACTACAATAACCTATAAAATGATGAATAAAAATTCATATCAAAAAACCACATCCGTTTTTTGGATTTGATTATAATCATAGGGTATATCCTAAATGGATTTTAATTTCATGTTTTAATATATATATTTTTAATTATGTTATTAATATGTGGAATCATTTTTTTGATATTAATGGATTGAATTCAAAATGTAATTTTATACCATTTGGATGTCTTATGAAACCCATATTATATCAAATGGTTCTTTATTAGAACTGAATGATTAAAATTTGGACATTTTTGAAACTCATTGTTTTTCTGGGTGTTCATTTTGTATTTTTTAATATTTATTTTAATTGGAATAAATATATGTGTGGATGATGATTAGTGGTCTTATATCACCATCCATTGAATTGGTTTTATTGTATATTATTATTCCATAATATTTAACTACATATATCATTAAATTTAATATCTTTGATAGCTTTTGATACATGATAGCCCTAGTATAAACGAACTATAATCTAGTATACCATTATAAGATACCAGTTATATTTGTGGGTATGAATACTAATATGTAAATTTTTAATATTATATGTTTTATACTTTTATAATATAACATCATTAGTACTCAATTTATTTTAAATAAAATAAATATCATTTAAAAGTAAAATAATTATTTTTATGAAAACCTATTTATATACACACAGTGTTTTTTAAAATGGAAAATTTGATAAAGAAATATTGTAAAAATATTTTCATAAAATTTATATAAAATATATTATATCAAAATTATTAAGATTAATATTGTAATTTTTATATGCATGGGATAAGAATAAATGTTATTTTTTGAATAATATTATTAAATAAGTTATCAATATGTTTATACATATTATACAAGTGGTTAAAAACATTATTAGAAATTATTCGTAATGGTAAGGGAATTTTTAATTCAAATTTATTCTTTCTGATTATTCATTTTCTTATCAATTTTGTTTTTTCCTATGTTCAATATATTTTTCATTTTCAATAATTTTTTCTAATTAGTTTTTGGTTAAAATAGATTTATATCCATGTCTAATTCAATAAATGGGTTTATATTTACGTATTTGTTAAAAATAAATAAGGCCACTTTTCTAAAATAGACTCCATACAATGGACATTAAATTGATGAAAGATAAATGTATTAAAATATTCATATTCATTTTTTGGATTTCATTATCATCATATTTTCTATGATCAATGGGGTTTCATTTCTTTTTTTCACCATATATTTTATTTTATTATGATATTATTATGTGTAATAATGTTTTTTATTAGTGGGATGAATACATGATGTTATTTAACACAATTTTGATTTCATATGAAATCCATTTTATATCTAATGGTTCATTGTAAAAAGTAAAATATTTATGTTTTGATGTTTATGAAAATCATTCCTTTTCTGGGTGTTCATTTTGATATTTTTTGTCTTGTATTAATTGGAACCCATATATATGGACGATAATAGGGGGCTTATATCACAATCAAGTGAATTAGTTTAATATAATATTTTTATTACATGATATTTTACTATATTCTTATTTAAATTTATTATCTTAGATATCTTTTGATACATACAACCCTAAGTTTAAAAGAACAATAATATAGTATATCACTGTAAAATAGAATTTAATTTTTTTTATGAATAATAGTAAGTAAATTATGATAATTATATAGTTTACAAAATTATAAGATAAGTTCATTAGTTCTCACATGATTTTAAATAAAAATAATTATCATTTGAAAGTAAAGGAAATACTATTCTGAAAACCCATTTTTGTAGACACAATGTGTTTAGAAATTATTTTATTAAATAAATAAATTTTGTTAAGATATTTTCGGGATAATTAAATAATTTTTTGGATAAATATTTTTATCATACATATAATGTTTTTTATATGCATGGATTAGGAATAAATATAGTTTTAAGGTTAAATGATAATACTTTCATAAAAAATTTATCGCATTTTTAAAAATTATTTTATATGTAATTTTTAAAATAGTTAGAATATTTATTAAAAAATATGAATTAATTTTTTAAATCATTATGTAAAATTATCTTACAGTGAATTTTTGATAATTTTTAGAAAAGATTAATTTATGGACTAAAGTGGGATAAACACTAATTTTTTTAAAACAATCATTTCATTTTAATCATTAAAAATGTTCCATATTGTATTGTAATGTTTATTAAAACTATATTCAGTGGAATTATATTAGTATTAATCATATTTAGGGAGTCAAAATAAAATTTATATTACATTTTTATATAAAAACCATTTATATCAAAGAGTACATTTTTATAAAAAAATGCGTTATCATCGCAGGTAAAGATTTAATTTCAATATAACTATTACAATTTTAATAAATTTACGATTGAGAAACCGATGGAATATTTTAAATATTCAATATTAATATTTGGTAATAAAGCCAATATATTTTTCAGTAATAATGTATAATAAAAAATTCATTTAATTAATTATCTTATTGGATCATAAAGCATGTTTACTAAGGTGTTAATGAAATATATAGGGGATGGTTTTCCAGAAAAATGCATTACATCCATTTTATATCCTTATTAGGTCATTTTCATATGTCTCCATAAAATATTTTCCAGTTCGGAAGGAATATTAATGGGAATTAATTTAATAGTTTTTTTATTTTATGAAATTATATAGTGGGTAGCGTCGTCCACTTGTATAAGGAATCCCAATCTACTCTCCTATACAAAACATGAGGTAATGTTTTTTCCACCAATACATTATAAATCCCTTCCTTAAGTACCTATCCTGATCCTATAGTCCTTTTTTATCATAAAACCACCACATTATGTATTTATTTATAATCTAAAAGTGATTCTTCAACAACGAGATATTGTTTTTATCCTTATATATTTGTTTTATTTTATCATCTTCCACCAAAGAATATTCTAAAAATATAATTGAATAAAAAATTATTGTCTTAAATTAATTCTGATGCTATTATTTTAATTTCAAAAGCTATATCAATTTTTTGCTTCCATCAAATGGGAAATGAAACTGTTGAACCAATGTACATCAGACTACTGTCTCACGAACCAATGAAGATTGTTTTCCACCATTTTACTCTTAAGGGTAGATATAATGTTTCAGTTAATTTATATATATGTTATTTATTAAATAATTAAACATATTTAATTATAATATAATTTCTACAGTCTTACCTTTTAATCCATTGAAAAATTATAATGTTTCCCTTGAGTACATGTCAACTGCCACCTCCATAGTGTGATGTGATATGTTTCTCATTTTTTACATGGATAATAAATTTATTTAATATATAATATATATTTGATATAATAATTATTTTGGGAGGATAATTATTTTTTACCTTTATTTTCATCTCTCTGATTAAAAAATATAAACAACATTTATGTGTACGTACGACCTACCATCTTCATGAAGTAATTAATTAATTAATTAATTTAAGCATTAATATATGACTATAAAAATATCAATATAAATTATATATGATATAAAAATAATTAATAACATTATTAATCTCATGGGACCATGATCGACATGAAAGGAACAAAACTACCAAACCATAACATAAATGAAAAACGAAGCCATTATTACCCTATACAGTGATTTCAATATATAATTGTTAATAGAAGGGTGATAGAATTTTACATTTAAATAATATAAGGTATGATATATATGAGTAAAATTAATAAATATATGAATAATAAATAAATATTTATTATATGGGTGGGTTTGAAACATATGAATGACGTTTGAAATGAGTCATATATGTAACCACTAATTTATATATTTTTAATATATAAAGTGTTTGACTGATGTTTGGGAGATTTTGGACACATTGTGGATTGTTTTGGGGGATTTATAAAGGTGATAAATTGTTTCATGATTATTTTATTCTGTGAATGTCCTCCAAGAAACTGTGCACAATGAGATAGAGACTAAGGGAAGGGCACATGGGCAGGCACACGATTTCCCAGACCCTACAGTTGACTAGGAGAATCCATGAGACATGTGGAAGTGGGATTTAACATGGACAACACACATTTTCTAACCATGTGAGGATTACATGTGAGGATCCTCATTCAGCTAGAACCTATCACAGGGTTAGAGCACTATTTTCAAAACCGTGTGACTAAACAAACATGATTTAAAAACAACTTCCACAAAAAGTGTATCTTGGTCATGATTGTGTTTTAACCACAATTGTATGCATAATTTAATCCCTAACTCTATATGTATCCCTCCCAAAGGATAAAAATGATTTCTCACATCGATCTAGAGCTGATTGAAAGTTTTTTCATGGTATGTTGAAACCTAGATATAACGGTAAGTCATAGTTAATGGGTATTTTTGTGGGTTTCCATTGATCTACATTTACATATCTCTCTAAGATTATTACATTTACATTTTTTTTGGATAGATGTATGATAATTGATTTCCAATATGTTTTTATGTGGCCTTATTTATGATAATGGATGAGATGTAAGAATAATTTATTATGTTCAATCCGATTCCATGGATATTTTATTCCATTTCGTATTTTTGTCATGTTTTTTAGTTAGTTTTTTTACTCTCAACTCACCTATTATGTTCATGAAGGACTGATTTAAAGTTCATTTTTATTGAAAATTATTATGCAGTTGGTATGCAATGCATGGTATAAACCCTCTCTAATGATGTTTTAGGTAGTTACTGGATTTTTGGAGAAATTGAGGAATTGTGGGAATTCATTATGGAATATTCTTTATTTTTATTGATATTAATATATAACATTTCATGATTTTGGGTAAATATATTGATAGATATATTTCAATAAAAGTTTATTTTATTGAAATGGATTTAAGTGAATTTTTTTAAATTGTTAAAAAAATTATTAGTTTTATATGAATTATTTTCTAGAAAAAATATTTTCAATAAAAGGGATTCATTTTATTAGAATGATGTGTTGTTATGATATCAATAAAAGTGAGGTTTATTGAATGTTTTGAAATTAGTATGAAATGGTTTTATTGTCTTTTGGTAGGCATAAATGTTTAACTGTGTGTGTTAGGGGATGGATATAGATCGTGATAGTACCACCATCAATGGATAGGTTTGGACGTGAAATTTCTACTGCCAGTTTTAACATTAACCATGTGTGTGGTATTGTGGTTGTGTGGATAAGGATGTGTGTGAGGTTATGTGATATTTAATTTTTTATAACAACATGTAAATTGAGAAACATGTGATAATTTTTTTTGTTATTTCGAAAGAAATTGTTATTGTTTTGAGAAAAAAACTAATTTTAATGGAATTTTTTGGAATTATGATAAATATTTGAAAAATTACAATTGGTTTTCATATAAATTGATTTATATAAATGTGATATCTTGTTCTATACTAGTAGTGTGATTAGGGATTTCATTTGGGGAAATCCTATTGAGTTTCATTACTCACCAATGCTTTCTCACTTTGGTGCCTTTGTAAATATCATTTATCAGGACCTAAGAATAGGTAAAGTGTCATATTTCTCTCGCAGTGCTTAGTGATATTTGGGATATTTTTTTGGAGATAGATCATGTAGATATTGGCACTTGGGAGTTTTGTTCTAAGTCTGTAGGTTTTTTTGGATATGTCTTCTACTATTCAATTGTATGTTTTTTAGTCTTCCATCATTATAATCTTTGGGAGTTATTATTGATATAAATGGAATTTCCTTGAGTGTCATTCATTTATATCATGATTAATTTAGTGGATTATTTTTATGTCATGTTTTTTTAGTTATTTTATTTTCAAACTAAAAATTTTAACAAAACTATTAATGAATCACTTGGTATTTATTGATATCATTTGGCATCATGGGGATGTATCCCATGACCAATTAGCATTTCCTCCGTATCTCAGGACAATGAGGTGGGGCATGATGTTACAAGTAGTATCATATTGTTCGGTCCTTGACTACTATATGATCATTATTTTAATTACACATGGATTTTATATTCATTATGGTTCAATCCTTGAGTTGGTATTGTATAATGGTGTAGAATTGTTGGGACATGAAATATATAGCAGAAAAAGACATCTCTAAACTTTTTAATCTTAACATCAAGATACTATGGAGTTGGTAGATAAGTGTTTTGGAGACACATATTGGATTTGAAATTTCATTTTAATAGATTTAGATTATGAGGTGAGAGTGACATGAATTATAGAAAAATTAATTCCCACTATAAGATCATATTTCATTTTGAGTAATGATAAATGTATTGGTGAAATATGATGATTTTTTTTAAAATGTTTATTTTAGAATAAAATGTATGATTTTGAAAATAGAACGCGTTTCATATTTTTAAAATGTTTTACTTTAAAAATAAGTCCATTTTTTTCAAAAATGTTTTCACATGAAATTAATGGATTTATGTATTAATTGAAGTGATAGTATTATGTGGTAGAATTTGAAATCATCAAGACTTTCGTTGATAGGGAGTGAGGCACATGGCATTTGTTGTTTGTTTAGAAAATGGAACTTGGTAGGGATTATAGGAATTAAACGGAATAAGATTCTAATAATGAGGTTGTACCTGAGCCACTTGTGAATTAGCATATGGTTCATAGTATTGTACAATATTTTTATGTTATGAATATAGGAAAAATGAGGGATTGACCAAGGAAAACTGGATCATTCTTTCTATTCATTAAGTATAATCTACCCATCTTTTGGGGGTGATTATGAACCAAAAATGTATGTTGTGTGGATGAATAGATGTATCAAATAATTAATTTCATTGTAACACTAGTATAGATGCAATTCATCCAGTGATGTAAGTGATCGAGGATCTTGCATGCCAGTTATGGGATTTAGCGGTTTAAGAAAAATTGGACCAATACCAAGCATGTGAAGATTTTGAATAATAGTTCAATAAACAATTCTATCATTATAAGTTCATAATTAAAAAAAATGAGAAACTTATTAATTATGAAGAAAGGAAACCATTATATCCTAGATTACATAGAAAAATTCATGAATTTAGTGCACTTTAAACCTGATGTTACTTCTAGTACATCCTTTAAGACACACATCATTGAATTTGGACTATGGTGGGATATTTTCTCAATGAGAGTTATTATCTATATAAAGAAACATATAGTGATGGTTAATCAAGAAATTATGATATAAAGGGAAATATCAATATCTATAAAAGGATGATGTTTTTTGATACTAATGGAGAATGGTGGGAACTCTAATTCTAGAAGAACAAGGGAGAGGGACACTTATTTCCAAGGAAGGAGCAGCGTTTAAAATCCGATAGATGTATACATTAATCTTCATTTGAGGTAAAATACTAATAATTTATGTTTCTTATTTGGTTATCTTATCCACATTATGTGAGACTGTATGTCCTAAACTCGAGCATGAAACAAATGCGATCAGATTGGGCATCTTTAGTGCTATTATCACAATGCTCCAAAGATGGGTGTTCTAGACACTTCTGTAGTATCCAAAGCATCGTACACGCTGAATAGATGGGGGAAGAAGAATCAATCTCTTCAATAAAATATATCTATCAATGGTTATTATAGAAATACCATTACTCCATAGGTAGTGAAATCTCATAAGAGAAATAAATAACAAAGTGTGGTGAGGAAGAAATTATATGAACCTAATAAGGTGATTATTTAGGATCTATATAGACCATCAACTATGACAGATATGATTCATTTGAATTTTACCATTGTAAAATTATTTTGTGATATGGGTAAATCCCACTCCGGTATTGATTTACGTTATATTTTTTACATAATTTGAACATTGAGATGATGTCCTCAGTGTGGAAACTGTAAAATCCTTTGGGCCAAATAGAATGTAGAGAATTTATGGATAGAGAATATTCTATAACTTTTAATGGAGATGTGAATATTTTTTAATTAAATGTGATTTAGATGGATGTCTATGTTATAATAATTGATATATATTGGTTGAAAATGTTCAAGGATCACATAAACATTTATACCATAAAGGCCAGTTTCACTACTAAATATGGACTCGAGCATCTCATCCAAGGTGGAAGAAGCGTAAATGTAGGTAAAACATGGTTGTTGGAACCAATAGATGGAATAATATCATACTAGTTGGAAGCTTTGAATTTACCATCAATGGAAGAGATCGATAATAATAACTTCACAAATGGGGTGGGTTAGTTTCATGATGTTTTCATGATAATTTTTCAGAGTTGCCACAAATAATGGATGTTTATTGTATAATTGATCTCATTTCTGGGATTAATCCTATTTTCCATCCATATTATTATATGGAATAATTAGAATTATGTTAATTGAATTTTTATTTGGTAGATCTGGAATACAAAGGGTTCATTCAGTCAAGAAAATGTCTGTGGGATGCACCATTATTTGTTATAAAAAAGGTGGATGAATCTATTCGGTTGTGTGTGGATTACAGAAATCTTAACTAAGTTATAATGAATAAATATTATACATTTCAAAAAATGGATGATATACTAGGTTAATTGAGAAGATCCCACTGGTTCTCCAAAATTGACTTGTAATCCAGATATCATTAATTTTGGGTTCTGAAAGATGATATCCCAAAAACAACATTCAGGAGTAGATATGGAAATTTAGAATATGTTTTAATTCTATTAATTATTATGAAGTCACTAGAATTAATTATGGATTTATTGAATAGTATATCCTATAGATATATAGATTCTTTCATGGTGTTGTTTGTGGAAGACATATTGGTGTATTCAATGAAAAAGGAAGAGCATGAGAAACACCTGGGGAAAATATCTTGATGAATTATTGTCTATAGTCCAGATTATTAAATTTTTATTTTTGGATACAAGATATATATTTAATTGGAAATATAATCTCTAAAAAAGTTGTTTTTATGGATCCATAAATGATATATGTTGTTATCTGTTTGAAGATACCAATAGAATATTTTTTAGATACACAGTTCCCTTGGTTTGGAATCTTATTACCAATGCTCTTTTCATGATTTCTCAAGAAAATCCTCACTTATGATATATTTTACATGTAACAATGTTCTATTTAAATAGAAAAAGTGTGAGAAATCATTTCTAGAAATTATTATTCGCCTTAAATTAGAACCAATGATGATTTCTTATAGAATCAATACAAGTGTATGTGGTGTATTGTGATGCTTTGGGATTAGTGTTTTCATGTGTTCTCATGTATGAAGACCATGTGGTTTCTTATGGATCAAGGAAGTTTCTATTTCATGGGATGAATTACCAAACCCACCATTTGGAGTTATTTTTTGTAGTTTATGTATTGAATATTTAGAGTTAACACCTCCTCGGTGAGAAATTGGATGTGTTTATAGATCATATGATCTTGAAGCATATTTTCTCAAAAATAAATTTGTGACTAGGAAAATGAAGTTGGATGTAGTATCTACAAATGTTTTACTTTGACTTAATGTATACAATGGGTAAAGGTCATACACTGGTAGATGTAATAGGCATAAATTTGTATTCCCAATGGGAAAAATAATCTTTAGATGACTGATAGATGATGTTGTCCCTAGGGGACATGCATTTGGAATGTGAAGAGGGATGTGATGTTGCGACCTTACTTCAAGTATCATTTTTTTCCTAATTTAGATGAAATAGTTAAAGAGTAACATACATTTGATTCAATGTTTGTGGATTTCAGGTAAAAAATCAATGGTGGGTAGACCATCGAGGTATAGAGGCTAGATGAGATTTTAGTTTTGTTGTTCAGAAATAAAATGCTCATACTTATGTCATTTCAGAAGAATCTTCTTCATTCTTACCACCGTTCAAGATGGGTTGTTCATCCTAGAATACAAAATATGTATAAGACATTAAAATCACAGTTTTTGTGGGTAAGCATGAAAAAGAAGGTGTCTACATTTGTTTCAGTATTTTTAAATTTCCAATAGATTAAAGGGGAACATTAGTTAATAGAAGGTATGCTATAGTGTTTACATATTCTAGTTTGGAAATGGAAGCATATAGTGATAGAATTTATAATAGGTCTCCCATGAACTATACAGAAACACAATATCATTTGGGTGTGAGGGGATCATCTCACAATGTTGTCTCATTTTTTCCCTATATATGAATCTCTTATGGTGGAGGAATTATCAAAAATCTATATTCAATAAGTGTTAAAGTAGTATGAATTACTAGTTTTAATAGTGTCATATAGAGAACTGAGTACTATGTATCATTTCTAGAGATACTTATATAATTATATTAGAAGTCAGTCGAGTGTGAGTATAATGTTTCATCCTATGATAGACAAGAAATATAAAAAATGATACAAACATTGGATGACATATTGGAGGCTTGTGTAATGGATTTTTCAGGCTCATGGGAAGATTACATATTTTTAATTGAGTTCTCATATAAAAACAATTATCATGCCTATATGGATCATTTTGATGAGTTGTATGATATTCATTGTTTTTCTCTACTTTTTTTTTGTGGAAACATGTTAGAATTTAGTAGTTGGGGAAATCACTTTCTAAAAAAAAACAATGAAGATTAAAATGATTATAAAAATGCATAATGTAACTAATAATAAATAAGAAATTTCATTTGGATCATCATCCGTGGATATTATTAGTCTAGGTGTGTGATCATTTTTTTCTTGAGGATTTCGCTATGGTTTGAAAATTGTTATTTTGGGAAGAAGGGAAATTTATCTCCTTCATACATAAGACATTTTGAGATACATGAATAGTTTGGTGAGGTAGCATATCATTTTGTATTACCAACATGGTTTAGTGTGGTGCATAATATGATTCATGTATCTCAGTTGAAAAAGTATGACCCCGATTTTAACAATGTGATTCAATGGGATCACATAAACCTAGTTCTGAATACTTAATTGGTTAACATTCCTATTTTGATTTTGGATAGTCAATAGAATGTATTTCATGTAAAACATATTGGTTTAGTACATGTCCTATAAAAACATGGTCAAATTCTAGAAGCATCTTGGGAACGTGCAAAGGATATGGTAGAGAAATAACCCAAACACATTCAGGACAATTTTGTTTTTAGACTTTCCTATGGTGGAAATCCCAATTATGGGGAGAATATATCACACCTAATTTTAACTATGTAACCATTTATATGTATTTTATGTATATAAAGTGTTTATGTGATATTTGGGAGGGTATATAGACCTTTTTGAGTGATTTTTGGGATTTTAATAGTTCAAAGTTGGTTTATGGTTAGTGGGAAACTTGAAACTCTTCTAGGAAACTATGCATAATGAGATAAGGACTAAGGGATGGGCACTCGGTAGGTTCATGATTTTCTCAAACTGCACGGATGACTAAAATAAACCATGAAACAAAAGAAAATGTTATTTTTCCAGGTTTACGCATTGTTTTTTTCTCATGTGAACCAAAAGTGTGGGGCTCCTCTATGAGGTAGAAGCTGGAACATAGTTTTTCCTCACCGTGGAACTAACCCAGCATGGTTTAAAAATAAGTTCCAAAAAAGTGGATAAAGGTCGGGATTGCGTTTTAACCAACCTTTCTTCCTCCATTTCATCCCCACCTCAAAAATCCGCCAAGAAAAAGTCCATGTAATCTTTCCTCCTCAATCTATAGTTGATTCGATGGTGTTTCATGGTGCATTGAATCCTGAAAATTTCAATAATTCGTCATTTATTGTTTTTTTGTGTGTTTCCTTTGACAATCTTCTCCATATCTCTAATTATCATTAATATACTTCAATTGTGGACAGATAAAATTTATTTTATTCCAAATATGATTATAAGTGGCCTGGTTGATGTTAGAGTAAGATATCTACTTTGAGTTTTTGGAGTTCCAACCTAATTCGATTAACATTTATGGGCTTTTTTCCATATATAAAATGTTTTCTATGGTAGGTGGATTAACTATTGGCTCCTCTATTTAGAAATTGAAGGATTTATTTAAAATTAATTCTTTTGATAGAAATATATATTGAAAATGTTGTAAAAATCACTGTATAAACCCTCTATCATTATAGTTTGAGTAATTTATGGATTATTAGTGAAATTGTGATGTTTTGGGATGTCGTTGTGCAATATGACTTATTTTTCTTGATTTTTAAAATGTTGAATTTGAAATGTGCTTTTGATGGATTTTTTAAGTGGTTTAATTGATTTGTTTTCAATAAAATTATGGTTTTATAAATGTGGATTGTATTAGTATGTTTGAAATTGTTAAAAAATGGTTTGTTTTTTTGGAATGATATTTTAGAAATAAAATTTCACTAAAAGGTGTTGGTTTTACTGAAATTGTGTGTTTTTACGATTTTCAATAAAATAGTGGTTTATTTAAATGATTGTATTTGATTAGAAATGGTTTTATTTCTGACTGAATGGCCTGAAGGCCTAAATTTTATTATGGATTTTTTGATAATCCCCTTTTATGGATAAAAGGGTAAACCTAACATGACCTCAAGGGCATAAAAGATTAATAAAAATTTAAGTTTAAAGCCCAGAACAAGTCAACAATCAAATACCCTTCCTTGAAATAATCATCAATATAGAAAACCTCTACCAATGAATGACTGTCCAGCTAGTTGTCCCGTGTAGAAATACTCAGGCCCGGTACCAATGGTAGATCCATACCCTCTCAAACATCCAAATATGAATATCCATTCAAGATGAAAGCACATATTCTAATCCTCATCTAGAGAAAATCCTTATTGAATGTCTAGAAGAAGACCTCTAAAACAAAAACAAAAAAAACCATGGACCCTTCTCATTCACAAAATAATACCATTTCTCCATCGTTGTGAGTTCACTACAAGACATACATCAAGACTAGAATGCCATCACCTCTCCAAAAATAACTGAAATCCAGACACATCCTTGCACAGAAACCACTCCCAGCATCAATCATCCACTAGCTGAACAGAAATATCAACACCTTAAGAGACCGATGTGAAGAAAATAGCAAAAGAAACAGACATAAAAATAACAAAAAACCTCATTCGAAGAACGAATCAACAAAATAGAGTCCACTATTAGCTCTTGATCAAATTTGAATGCCAAACCAAGATCTACTACAAAAAAACCCTAAACCAGAAAAAATAACCAAAATTCTAGAAGGATGACCGCCACAAGCCAGATCTCATCACTGCCATCCTAGATGCTCGCGAATACTGTGGCAATACACCCGACGTATAGATGGAATATACGGCAGCATAATGATGTTTCTGATGCTAGATCATGGCCTCCGACTGAAAGTTCGCTTCCTTGGACCACCCAATCTGGTGAAGGGGGATTATGGAGAGGAGAGGGAAACAACAATGCATGAAAATATCTAGTCTATGAAGCCACTAACCCCACTGCAACTGAGGATCTGTCGCCCCTAACTCAACGAGCATAATGGAGGAGGGGTTATGCCAATCCTAGACAAAGGTGGTGGTGACGAGGAAAATAAATTCATGAAGAGCACCCCTTATAGGTCACCCATCACCATGGTTGTTTTAGAATATAGTTATATTAAATTGTTATTCATGTTTACAAGGGGATGGATATTGGTCGTGAATGTACCCTCATCAAAAGGATAGATTTGGATGTTATAGTTTCACTGCCAATGGTAACACCATGCTTGTTTATAGTTTTATGGTTGTGTGGTTAAGGGTACGTGTGTGGTTATTGAAGTTGAATAGACTATTCAAACATATAAATTGTGAATTGGATAATGAGTTGTTTGTTATTTTTACTAGGAAATTGGTTATGTTTTGAGAAGACTGATTTGGTATGGAATTATTAATATTTTTGATAAATTGTTGAACTATTTCGATTATATTTTATATGAATTATTTTTTTAAATGTGATATAATTCCCTATGCTAGTGGCCTGGGTAGGTAATTCATTTGGGAAAATCCTATAATGTTTAATTACTCACCCAGGCTTTGGTATTTTTTTGATTTTGTAGATATCGCTTACCAGGACATGGGATAATGTAACATATCACATTTTTATAATGAAGGTTAGTGATAATTGGTATGTTCTATGGATTTGGAGCTTTGATTTTTTGGTGACTGGGGGTTTTATTTGGAGTTTTTGTGGTTTTTTGGATATCTCAACCACGATTTATTTAGATATATTGTAATCTTCAATTGTTGTGCTCTTTTGGATATCATATCAATATTAATTGTATTTAATTGTGTTTTATTTAATTTATATCATGCATCTTGTAGTGGTTTATTTGGTTTTTGTGTGTTTGGTTTTTTATTAAATTTTCAATGGAAAATCATTTCCAAAATTTAAATGAAGCCCTTGTAATTTATTTCTAGCCGTTGGAATCTTCATGATGATGCATTATGACACAATGCATTTCTACCTCAACTCAAGTCAATGGGGAGGGGATGGTTGCATCATGTTAAGGGTTTATTTAATAATATTAATATTATGAGAATTTTTTATGTTAAAATATATTCTAGAGTAATTATATGATATTCTTATCTTAAAAAATATTTTCTACCGCTCTGGTTATTTATAGAAACTATATGTTCTCTTTCATTTTCAACAATTTAAGTACCCAATATAAAAAAACTATGTTTTTATGGAATTTCCATGTTATTTTTTCTACTCATTCAAGAATATTTTCCATCTACATCATTACTTTCAACAAAGTTTTTATAACGTATTCTTATTGTTAACAAATAATTTTCTATAAAAAAATTACCCAATTGTTTTATGAAATTTGTTAAATAGATTCTTCCTGAGATTTTTTAATGACATTTTTATTAAATTTTTACTAAAAATGAGGAATGAATAATGGTTTTAAAATACTAAACATGAATATAATTTAACATAATCTTGACCACTCTTTTTATTGACGCATTAATTACATTATTTAATAAATCATTTCAAGGAAAATGTTTTTTCTAGTATTCTAGAAATTATATGTTTTAAAATCATATTTTTTAATCTAAAAATGGTATTTCCCAAAAGAATGGTTTTACTAAAATTTTTATGGTAATTATATTCATAAAGAAGAAAACCCCTTATTTAACATATGATATCAGAAGGAAATTTTGTAATGATAAAATCATTATTATTTATCAATATGGTAGATGATCTGTTTGACTATGGTTTTACTATTTTTACCATTTTCAATATTTATCCTAATGGTTTATTATTATGTCCATTAACTGGGTAAATTATTATCATTTCATCTGATTTTTTTTTATCAATATGAATGTTTACATTGAGTATGTTTCACCCCATTCATAAGAGGAATTCATTGGACATAGTATGTGATTGGAAGACCAACCATAACCCCTAGATGCATTAGAAGGTCACATAAGAAGAACTATTTTGAATATTTGAAAATGTACTTGTACATGTATATATGATTTGTTTGAAAGTGGTCTTGATAGTATGATTATTATGTTTTTCATTATGTATTTTATCATTATTAAATTATTTATTGATTTCCATGTGATTATTTGATTAGTTATATTTTCCATGGATTTGTTTCAAGAGTAATTCATTATTTTCTAGAGTAATTTAATTAGCATATATTCATTCTATATTATTCTCTACTATTATGTTACTCACTAAATGGAATGTAGTTTCAGATAATTAACTTTCCTTATATTTGATGACATATTTTTTTATTACAACATCTATAATAAGCATACCCTTAATGTGAATAAGATATCACCCCTTTCTTATGTTACCTTTCCCCAATATTCTATGATGTGTATTATGATTGATATGTTGGGATATGATAATGTTAATAGTGGTGTTCTAATAAAACATATTATCCTATATTTTATGTTTTCAAATACTATGTGATAATCATGTTAGTATCTAGTCATCCAAGAATGATAAACTATTTGGACCATCAGGAAATGATTCATTGTATCTAGTTGAATTGTAATAAATTAACCACTCACATTGGGATTTTAGGATTTTTTCTTTATAGTTGGTATTAGATAAAATTAAATGAAATCCTAGGAAACAAGATTTATGAAAACATTAACTATAAAAAAAAATCAATGATTGTTTTTTGGGTTTTCCCTATGTTTAGGATAACATCAAAATGATTTGGTATGATATTAAATAAATGCATTTCCTATCAATAAATATCTATCTAGATACTTAATGTGCACATAGGTCTATTGCAAATTTACCTAGGGTAATAAATCCGAATATGATGCATTGTCAGTTGACTCGATCATTAGCTAATGCATAATAATCAGATTTTATAAACACATTCTAGAACACTCATAAGAGAATTTTAAGATCCTACACTATTTAATTACAACCCATTTTGATGGATTTGTAAATATATTTTCAATTTAAAAAAACTTCATTGATACCATGTTTATTATTTTGATATTAAAAACCCATAAATGTTTTCAATTTATGTAAAGTGTTTCAGTAGTTTTGGAATTACACATTATGTTACATAATGTAAAAATCTAAACTTTTTTAGGATATGATATAGAAATATCCTCTGGTGGACGTAATTAAATCCAAACCAGTGCATATATTCCATGCATGGATATCCATCTAGTGAAATATAATAAAATTTATATAATATCCAATTGAAGATGAAATAATTATGGAAATATTATGTAGATGGATCATTTTATAACAAGAAACATTAACTATATAGAGCTTTCAACTTATCCACAACATTGTGCAAAAATTAATTACAACATTATCTATTGAAAATATCAATATTATAATGGTACTAACAATAAAATTCTAGATGAACCTATGATATGTTTCTTATATTTGATATTTCTCTATGAGAGTTAATTACATGTAGAAGGACTTCTTGAAAATGTTTCAGCTATTATGAGATGTATATCAATAGTAATATTTTATTAGAAAAATAAGGATTAGGATTAAATAGAAATAATGGAATATGAATATTTTAAGGTATATTTATGGGAAATATATTTTCCTTATGAGAAATGAGTAGATATTGAGAGACAATTATTGAGTCAGATATAAAACAGAAGATAAATATGTGGCTATGTATAAATCCATATTTTCTAGGACAAAAATATTTTTTATTAAATCCACACATTTTAAAAAGTTCAATATTTACATTTTCATTAGTGTGATGGATTGTATACAATGCAAGGAACTAGTCTTATAAAATTATCTTCATATGTCCATATAATATCATGTCATATCCTATCTGAGAAATAATTCTACTAGTCATATGAATTCAAAGAATATAATGATATGAAAGTATTTCTTATCACTCTATAAGAGGAATTATTACAATTGGGAAGAAGATATGGTTATAATTCCAATATTATAAAAATGTTGAATGAAATCCCATGGTTCATGCTTGTTTGGAATATAAGTTTACTAAATTTGTGAAGGGAAATGGCATTATTATGATTATTTTAATAGAAAGAAATAGTTTTCTAGTGTTTTTTGGTCGTGAACCCAGATCATTTTCGTTAATAAGAAAGAATAACCCATGTGGTATTAGATTTATTACAGAAAAATTATTGAAACATTAATTAAGAAAATTTATTTAATACCTCATATTAATGAATTATTTTTTCATCTTCACAGAGAATTTTTTATTCTAAATTTCACCCTTTTTTTGTGTCCTTAGTTTTGAGTAAATAATTATGGTTTTAAAATGTCTACATTTCATATAAGGCACATAAATTATGAGTTTATATTAATTCAATTTGGAATAACTAATTCAATAACAACTTTTATAGATCTAATGACCATTAAATTCAAGGAATATTTTATTAACATTCATATTTAATGATGATATAGTGGTGTACTCAATGGGAAAATATGGACATTATAATAACATACAAATAATTATTTAGACTCCTAGAAAGAAATTATATGGGAAATTTATCAACCACAATTTATAGTATAATAATCATTCTTTTCATTTCCATATTTTTCCATGGATTGAATATTTGTTGATCTAGTGATGAAAAATAAAATCAAATAATTGGTGAAACCAACAATAATAAATAATGTATGATGTTTTTTTGGTTTCATAGGTTACTATTAGGGATTTTTTTAAAACATTTTCCTATTTTCCTAACTCATCATCTAAAATTTCTCATAAAGTAAAAATATATAAATAGAAAATGAAATGAAATTACTCTTTTTAATTATTGAATATTTGATTGGATAATTGTAAATTTTTTATGCTACCATAATTAAATTATGTGTTAGTGATATATAAGGATGAATCAAGAAAGGGACTTGGTTTCTATCTTATAAAAAATGATTATGTAATTCCCATAAGTGAAGTTAGATAATGATTAATGAATAAAACTATCCATCCAATGATCATGATGTAATGGTCTATGGATTCCATATCCATTACATTCTCTATTTTAGTGGTTAGAGTTGTTTAATGAATATTATGGGTGATTAAGGTTGTGTTTGGAGGCAGAGAAAGGCTAATATAAAAAATACATGTCATGCAAATATATCACACAACATGTAACGGTGGTTCATGGATTGTGTAGACATTAGGTTCATTGATTGTATGAAACTATGGGGTAGCCCCTGAAAAAAGTAAATTTTCTATACATGGGATTCATGGAGTATAATAAATTAGTCTGTTAAATCCTTTGAGTTGACACAATTTATGGAAGCTCATGTTTTTTGGAAAATCGAAGATTAAACACTAAAAAATGGTTAAAAAATGGGTAAACAATGGGATATACAGTTTTAGGTTCTTTTCCAACATACTTTCCAGTCATTCATTCATACCTACTACTAATCTCATTTGGAATGAACCATATGTGCTTCAAAGAGTCTATCATGCCCTCTATCCTCCAACTTTGATCTGGTGGTTCTGGTTCTTTTTTCACTAGTAATCAGTGTAATGCCCTTACTTCTTCTAGGATAGTATAATATTGTTCTTATTTAGAGTTTTACGATGTTGGTTTGGTTTTGATTGGGTTGTGTGTATTATTTTTGTTTTGATGGTCTTTGGTGCAGTGAAGGTTGTTCTTTGATTCCATGGTGTGTTTTTGGTTTACAATCATTTATTCTTTTCCATAAAGTGATAAATAAGCAAGAAATATTCTATGTGGTAGGGAATCCCTAATTTATCATTATTATGATACATCCTGAAGGGGTTTGGTCATTTTTATCAATGGGTTAAGGTTATACTGTCTTAATCAGTGATAAATAACCAGTTAATTGAAATTGAAGGGGGAAAGGGAAATGTTTTACATATTTTTCATCCTTGAAATGACTTAGTTAATGAAATTTTATGGGCTTTGGGAGCCACTTATTTTTTTTTTCATTAGGGCATATTTTCATTGTATGATATGTTTTGTTACTTTTGTATTTTAGGTGATTGATAGGATATCACATTGAAATGGAAATTAGATAACCACTTATTTTTGGTTAATAAAATGGTTTCCCTATTATTAATACCTTTGTGATAATACCCCTTATATAAAGTGGATTGTGACAAAATATACTTTTTTGAATATTTATAATAGTTGTTGATTGGTTGTGATGTGTTTCCATGATTTTGTGGAGGTGATGTGTGGTTATTGTGTGGTTGGATCATGTGGGGCTGATGTTTCTATGGATTTTCATTTTTGTCGACAATGTGGGGTGTTGGAAGCGATTTTGTGGTGGTGAGGTTCTTTTATGGCCCTAATTTCGGGTTGTTAAAGAGGTTTTATTGAAATTATTTTGGGGTGGATATTTGGTTGCTGTTTTTCTGTGATTTATTGTGATTAGGAGTTTGTTGTTTGGTTGTGATTTGGGGTTGAAATGTGGTGTTTTCATTGTTCTATATGCCCAAATAGTGATGGACAAATTAGTGACCCACAATAATAAATAATGTATGATATTTTTTTGGTTTCATAGGTTACTATTAGTGATTTTTTCAAACATTTTTCTATTTTTCTATTTTCCTAACTCATCATCTACAATTTCTCATAAAGTGGATATATATAAATAGAAAAATAAATCAAATTATTGTTTTTAATTATTTAATATGTGATTGGATAATTGTAAACTTTTTACATTACCATAATTAAGTGATTTATCAGGGATACATAAGGATGAATAAAAAATGGGACTTCTTTTCTACCTTATAAAAAATTATTATGTAATTTCCATGAGTGAAGTTAGATAATTATTAATGAATAAAACTATCCATCCCATGATCATGATGTAATGGTCTATGGATTCCATATCCATTACATTATCGATTTTAGTGGTTAGAGGTGTTTAATGAATGTTACGAGGGATTAAGGTTATGTAAGGAGGTGGAGAAATGCTACTACATAAAATACATTTCATTTAAATTTATTACACAACATGTAATGGTGGTTTATTTCTTGTTTAGACGTTAGTTTCATTGATGACACTAAGGGGTAGCCCCTGAAAATGGTAAATGTGTTATATATGGGATTCATAGAGTATAATAAATTAGTGTGTTAAATCCTTTGAGTTAAAACATATTATATAAGCTCAAATGTTTTGAAAATAAACGATTACACACTATAAAATAGTTACAAAATGGGTAAACAATGGGATCTATGGTTTTCGGTTCTTTTCCAACCTACTTTCTACTCATTCATTCATACCCACTTCCAATCTCATTTTGAATGAACCATATGTGCTTTAAGGAGTCTATCATTCCCTCCATCCTCGATATTTTATCTTGTGGTTCTTGTGGTTGATCATTAGTAATCAGTGTTATTCCCTTCCTTCTTAAAGGATAGTATAATATTATTCTTATTTAGAGTTTTATGATGTTGGTTTAGTTTTGATTGGGTTGTGTTTTTTTTTGTTTTGATGTTCTTTGGTGCAGTGAAGGTTTTTCTTTGATTCCATGGTGTGGTTGTGGTTTACAATAGTTTATTCATTTCCCTATGGTGATAAATGAGTCAGAAATATTCTATGTGGTAGGTAATCCCTAATTTATCTTTATTATGTAACATCCTGAAGGGGTTTGGTCATTTTTATCAATGGGTTATGGTTGTACTATCTTAATCAATAATAAATAACCAGTTAATTGAAATCAAAGGGGGAAAGGGAAATGTTTTACATATTTTGAATCCTTGAAATGACTCATATAATAAAATATTATTGGCTTTGTGGCCCACTTAAATTTCTGATCATTAGGGTATTTTTTCATTGTATGATATGTTTTGTTACTTTTGTATTTCAAGTGATTGATAGGATATCACATTGAAATGGAAATTAGATAACCAATTATATTTGGTTAATAAAATGGTTTCACTATTATTATGACCCTTGTGATAACACAGCTTATATAAAGTGGATTGTGATAAAATATAATTTTTGAATATTTAAAATAGTTGTTGATGGGTTGTGATGTGTTTTCATGCTTTTGTAGAGGTGATGTGTGGTTATTGTGTGGTTGGAGTATGTGGGGCCGATGTTTTTTTTATATATTCTCATTTATGTTGATAATTTGGTTTGTTGGAAGAGATTTTGTGGTGGAGATTTGGTTGCTGTTTTTCTATTATTTTGTCTGGTGAGGAGGTTTTTGTTTGGTTGTGATTTGGGGTGGAAAGCTGGCGGTTTCTTTGTGCTAGATGCCCAAATAGTGATGGACTAATTAACTTGTTTAATAATTTTTGAAATAGTCATGACTTTGTTTGGTTAACGAGATTGAAATGTATAATCGATAAATAAATGATGGTTTATGTGGTTAACTGTTTTTGATGCTAAATAATGAACTAATTTAGATTGAAAATGTGTGTTTTATGATAATGTGAATGTGTCTTATGGAATTTGGTGTGGATTTCTATATTTATAGGTGGTTGAAAAAGGGTTGATATGGTTATTCAGTTAGTGTTTGGTTGCAAACCCATATGTTGGTCTAGTGTGGCATATTGATTTCTATAAGCACCCCACCCAAATCTAGAACCTTGTTCCCATACTCCCATAATATTGATGGGGCTGTTTTTCACTATATCTGTTTGGGGGGGGGGCAGGATGACTAAGTACCCACAAATTTCTTTATACCATCCATGAAAGTTAGGTACTTCACAGGGAGTGATGGTTGGAGGTATGTAGGTGCACTAGATGGTGTTTCTAATCAAAAAAGTGTCATTAGATGAGAGGTGATGTGGAAATGATTATGGGGTGGTGAGCCCATATGTCTTTGAGTGAAATATTATGTAGGTCATATTTCAATGATGGTGATGAGGTGGCATACAGTGGGCTTCAATAATGGATTGAAGAAGAAATAGGGTTTATTTCATTCATTTTAACGATTCCCCAATACTCTAGTTATTTTTGTGGAATGGTTGTGTCCTAGGTGTTTTTAGGCGTGATGTGATTTGGTCATTTTTTTGAGTTGGAACACTTTGATGTCTATAGGAATTATGTTATATGACTATGATTTTGTGTTGGTGTGGTATACGAAAGAGATAGGAGCAGTATGGAGTATGATGTTGGTGTGTGAATATAGTATACCTGTAAGAAATTAGTGAAGTGTGCCCACTTATTAATGTGATTAAAGTTATATTATATTACATGGATTTATTTATTTGGTGATAATTCCATGGTGGGGTTGGGGGGATTGTTGTTCAATTTATGTGATGTTGGTTCTTCTATTTTCTCATAGGTTTATTTGTATGTTTCTATAACTTTCTCATGAGAGAATATGGTTTTACTATATATTATACATTTATTCTAACCTTACACATATGAATTAGTTTTTGTTTTCAAGGAGTATTACATGGAACTAGTTAGACATCACTACCTCATATCTTTATATATTTGTTGTGTCACTACTTTAGCTTTGATTTTGGGTTTTTACTTTGGAGAATTTTATTTTTTTCAGTTCAATTTATATATGAAATTTGAATAGTTTTTTTATTTATTTTATATTTTGTATTATTGTTGTTATGGGAAGATTCATCTTATATCCCGATCCAAAATTATTATAGAGGTAATACCTGGAATTTTATGATATTTTTATACCCTCGGTGATAGTATTCATCTCGGGGCCTAATGGAGGCGGAACATGGGGGTTCATTACCTCTTTTCCCTCATTATAGAATCTTCGGGGGGGGGGGGGGGGGGTCATGATTGTGTGATATCAATGGTTATTTTTGAGAGATATGATTTAGTTTAAAGTTAGGAATAGTGGAGATTCCATAGGTTGAATGAAAAAAGTTTTTGTAGACCATGGTGCATGATATATGCTAGGGAAACCGGTTAGAACACCTGATTTTATAAAACCTCATGATCAATTGTAATGAATTTGTGCTCATCGAACAACCAATCAAGGTGGAACTTTATTATGCTATAATACTAGATGGGTTTCCAGAATAATGATGACTTATATTCTTATTAAAACTGGATTTCATTAGGAATGATAAAATAAGTAATGTGAATTAAAATGAATCTTAATAAGATTCCATTCAACCTATTTTTAAGAAATAATTGTTTCTTCTTTTAGAAATGAATCTTCATTATCTTAAACATTTCTCGCATAGTGTTTATAATATTAGGATAAACCGATTGATCATCATAGGGTTGATCTAGAATATGATGATGAGGCCTATGAGATTATATTTCAATGTTTTTAATAACATTGTTCAGGGAAGTATGAGGGAAGTATTTTAAATTTGGGATCATAAAGCTAGATAAAGATGATTGTAATCATTTCATGTTTGATTTGGGCCTCAGTGGGATACTAGGTGCCTTTATAGGTCTTTCATATGTGGGGAGATGTGCACCAGTGATAGAAAAAACATCTGTGTGAGTGGATGGAGGCATATTTTTTCAAGGTAGACATTTAGATAGATTTTCAAGCATAGTTTTTTTCATCAACCATTTATGCAGTAAATATTCAATATATTATATCCCTTCAATAGGGAATCATGTGAGTTAGAGATTTGAAAATAAAATTCAAGGACCTTTTATCATATTCCCTACAACTATTTTTATATGAGGAGTAGCATGAGATACATCTTGATGAGGAACTCTATCATTCTATACAATATGTAGTTAATCCTTGTTTATTGTTGAATTATCCATAGTTTCCAAATAAAGAGGAGGTGATAGATTATATGCACTCATTAAGAGGTTTACTGTGATTGGGGAACACCAATTTTTTCTTAAAGAGCATATTTTTTAGTGGGAGGTCTCAAGAAATAGTACCATTGAGGGTTATACCAATGTATAGTTGACCAAAGTACTTTACCTTATAGCCTTTGGGTTTAGTGGTTTTTGTGGTTTTAATAGGGGGTTTATGGTAGTTTTTTGGGGTGTGGGCTGATTGATCATCCCAAAAAATGGTTCAATATGGTTCTCCAATCTCTTTTTGGAATAGGTGGATAGGTTTAGTGCCATCCCCATATGTAGTCACTTATGAAACATTTTCAGCATCCTGGGAAGCAATATTATGCTCTATACGAAGGGATATGTAATGGGTAAAAAACAATATGTTGTTCATCGTGTTTAGGGACCATGACATGATCATGTTCATGAATTTTATCTTTAATAGAGAGGATGAGATATTGGGTGTGGATAATTTCACATTGTAGAAGAGATTGTTCCAGTGGGGCTAGAGATAATTAGAGGTATGATCAGTTTTTAGTACCCTTGTTTGTACCCTATATGATAAATTGGATTCACACTCATTTTTTAGCTTCCATATTTATTCTATGGGGCTATATGTATAGATTATTTATATGGAACTATTGTTGAGTATGATATTCAGATGTCAGACCACCTTGTTTTATGTCTATAAGTGGTGTATATTGATGATGGGGCTACATTAACCTCATGTATTATCTTATCTTTCATTAGATATAGCCATATGATATTATCCTCAGCATTGACATGTTGTATTCCTTTCATGAAAATATCTATTTCTTCCATAAGATATCCATGATCTCAGATGTCGATGGCTACTATGTGATTTTCAATGTTGAGTGGGGTTTTCAAGTTGGTAGCCAGTATGTGGGGCCCATTTTATATTATATTGTTGAGTTTTTGGTGTTATCAGAACTGGATAAGATGGTGGATGTTCCCATTCTTTTGGGATAATTCCTAGATTTTTTCCTAGTATAATTTTCTATGCTACCCCATCAATGCGATATTTGTTTTTTTATTAACAGGTGGAATGGTGCCTCTCTAATTTTGATGGATTCATATCAGATTACACCTTATGAGTTACCAAAGTTGAAGATCAATATTAATGATTTGGAATAGAACTATTTTACTTGATGTAGTGTATCATATTGTGGTGATTGCTTGTTTTTTGATAAGAAGGTGTATGGTAGTATGAGGCTGTGTATAGAACACCAGAGTTTATATCAGTTTTCAATCAAGACCCATTACCCTCTTCCAATGATAAAATATATTTTCAACTTGCTCAGATGTGAGTATTTTTTCTATGATTGATCTATAGTATGGACATCACTAATTGAGGGTAAAAGAGAGCGATATCTAGAAGACTGTGTTCAGAATCAGGTAGAGGCACATGGGGTTTCTAGTAATTTCATTTTTTATTAAAAACACCCAAGCTATGTTCACATGGTTTGTTAACTCAATCTTCAATGAAATATTGGACTAGTTCACTATTTATACATCGATGATGTCTTGATCTAATTGAATTTATTGGATGTTCATGATGATACTCACATAGCTGTTTTATAGGTCCTTAGATGCATTTTTTAGACATGAATGGTGGATTTACATAAGCATGTGGTGTCTTAGTGGGGTGTGTAAGTGGGAACATTGATGTTGGAGGCAATTTATTATTTGGTAGCACCCAAAAATGCAACATAGGTTCGTATTTTTATTAGTATTGTAGAATATTATATGAGTTTTATACTTGATATATCTTGATTATCAGCCTCGTTTCAATGTTTACAAGGAAACATAAATATTTTTGTGGAATTATCATTTCTAGGATATATTCAGTTATCTGGAGTGGATGTTTTTCATTGTAGTAGTGATTCAGTTTTCTTAGGAGGGTGTGATGTTTGAGGTGTTTTTAATGATTCCAATATGGATATGGGATGTGTGTTGATGAATTATAGGGTATTGATCTATTGTTAGTCTAGGAAGTAACATTCCCATTAGTATAACTATAACATCCATAATCTAGATGTTGCAGTTGTTATATTTGTGTTGATGTTGTGGATACATTACCACATTTATGAGTGTTTCTTAGTCTTCACATATCACATGAAGTTGAGGTATATCATTTTATAGAATGATCTAAACATGACATAATGGAGGTGAATAGACTTTCACCAGGATTATGATTTTGATATCTCCTACACCATAGAGAAAATGAATTTTGTAGACAACACTTTCTACATAATGTTGATGAAGGATGTTTTCCGTGAGTCTAGTTATGTTTGGTGAATGATAGAGGAGTTGGATTCCTTGAACATAAATGTGAGGGTGGAAAGTGGTAGAGGCTATTAGTTTTAGATGATATGAATGTATTCTCTAATACGATATGTGTATGTGTCTTAGTGGGGAGACTCAGATGATGTGGTGATGTGTGATCATGTTAGAAATGCAGAAAGATCATTGTAATTGTTAGAGGATGGTTGTAATCAGTAATTGTTTCATGATAATTGGTTTTTATGGTTGTGATTCCAGAGGGATTTCATTATGAGTTTCATTGATCACATTTAGTGGAACACTTGGGAGGATACAATATGTACAATATCCTAAGGATGAATTTTTTTGTTGGGATGAAATAGGTGGTCACAAAAATTCTGGTGAAATGATTTTATTATGAGTGGGTAAAGGATAAGAATCATGATTCATGATGTTTTATTGGAATCCAGGCATTTTACTGAGTAGAAATGGGGTGACATATTGATTTATATTATCAAAAGGTTACCTTAATATTTTCTAGGTTGAGATTTAATGTTAGTGATCATGCAATAATTGATGAAATAAAATCACTTATTTGTGATTGGGGAGTCTATTATAGTTTATTTTTCTAAGAAGAGTGTGTATGAGGTGCTGTGGTGAAATAGTATTGTAAGATACAGTGCCTCAGACCAGGATACATGTTTTACCTTAAAAGGCTATGGTCATTACAACATTCTATTCATACTCAGTTGTTCCTGAAAAATTATGTCCACCCTTATATGTATGGGAATACAGAGCGGACAATCCAGATGCTAGAACATATGTTTTGAGCATGTGTCTTCGACATTAGAGGATAATGGGTAAGTCACCTATCTTTTTCCATGTTTTCGCACATCAAAATATATCACTATTCCATTATTAGGTCTATATTTTTAATTTTTTATGGAAAAACATTTTTTTCTTCATTTTTCTTGATGGACGTTGGGGATGAAGACATTATTGGTTCCAATGTGGTGTAGAGAATAACAGAAAGGTTCAACTAGTTTGTGAGTGGATAAAATATGGGAATGATAGAAATAAATCCTATATTTTTCATAGGATAAGGCCCTTGCTGTGTATTGTTGAGAACCATGTGTTCGTGATGTTTTCCACTCTATGTGGGAAGTGGAGGTATGGAATAGAAGGTAATATTTTCCCTAGGGCTGTTTCACCCTTTATGGTGTTGGAGAGAGTTGAAGAGGTGGTTTATCTGTTGGCATTGCCACTTTAAATTTATAGGATCTATGACATCTTCCACATATCTCAAATTCATTAGTATATTCATGATGAATCACATGTGATATACTAGGGAAATATGGGTATCGATGATTATGTAATGCTTGTGGAGTGGCGAATTGAGATAGATAATATCTATATGAAGGGGTGGCATGGACATAACATTACATTGGTTTGTGTTTGGTGGAGGTAAGGTGAACTAGAAGATATTACATTGGATTAAGAGTCACAAATTTTTTCCTAGTACCAAGATCATTTTTATGATTCTATTTAAATTATATATACATTGATGTGATGTCTGCGTTTTAATATCTTACGAGATGTTTTGTTTTCCCTTGATGTGATGTGTGTTGTTTGATGTGTGATAAAATCCTAGAATAAAATAATGGTAATACCTAATACATAATTTATATTCACTTATTCTGATTTAATTAGAACCATGTGGGTGATTTATTTCCACATAGAATGGATATTATCTTGACATATAATATGTAATTATTTGATTCATATGTTCAGGGAAGTTTGATTTTTTTGTTGTTGTGAATGTTGATGATTTAGGATGTGTGGAGGTTGATATGGTTTTTTAGTGGTGAGGTAGTGTGAGAGGAAGATTTTGTGGCTTTTTGGTAATGAATATTTGTGATACGACTTATGGGCATTTTGGTTAGAATTTTTTTCTAGTTGTTGGATAGAAGAATGATGAGACCATTGATATGAATCACGTCTGGTGGTGGTTCAGACCCCTTTCCTTTAGGGCCTTATTTAGGATTATTAAGAGTGTGGATCAGTTTATATTTGTCTAGTTTAATGGTATGTGCCTTCCAATTCCATTATTTTTCTAGTTTTAGTGGTTGGAGGTGATAGGGGATGTTCTATAAGTTTTCAGTTGAGGTCAGTGGTGTGTCAAAGATGTTGTAGGAAATACAAGTTGTCAATATATATTATAGGATTTGTGATGGTGGTTTACCACATATATAGTTTGGCAGTTTGAAGTCTTTACGTGGATTAGGGGGAACCAATGAAAAATTTACATATCTTGTAGGTGGGATTTGTGATGTGTACTAAATATGGGTGTTATGTTTATCTTGGTGATCTGTTTTTCAATGAAATATGATATTTTTGGGATCCTAATGATTACACATCTTTTAATGGTTATATAATGTGTGAACTATGGTATCCAATGTTTTATAAGAATTCCCAAGGGAAATTTCATTTATTTTTTCATAAACACTTCGTCCATACTACTCTATGAACCCTAGGCACCGAAAGAAGCACATTAATCCCTCTTTACACCCTCTTTGATATGTTGGTTCTAATGGTTGCTCATTGGAAATCAATGGTAACTGATTGATTCTTTTTGGTATGTTTCCTCTTATTATTATATTTAGTTTCACTATATTGGGGAGGTTCGGTATGGGTTTTGTGTTTGGGTTGTGTTTTTATAGTCCATCAGGATGTATAGTTTATCTATGGTCCTATCATGTTGTTTCAGTTTACATGTATTTCATCTTCAACCCATGGGAAAAACCAAATCGAAATATTATTTTAGGTATGAAATCACGTATTTCACTTTATCTTGTATAATTTAAGAGGGGTTTACAATTTTTTTTATGTTTTATGGTTTCGATGGTGTCATCAATGATAAGAAAGAGGATAATTTAAATTGAAGGGTGTAATGGGGAATTATTCTCATGTTTTTATATCTTTAAAATGATTGTGATATTTTTGTTATAAAGGCTTGATGACCCACTAAAGATTGTGTATATTGGTGGACTTTTCTACATTAGATGTTATATATTATGACTGATTCTTTTTTTTTTTGTGATTATTGTGATAACACCTAGAAATATAATTTTGAAAATCACTAATATTTTTCAATTAAAATGGTTTCCTCGGGATTATTACTTGTGTGGTAACACCATTAAGAAATGGATAATTTGAGAAATCCCCCTTTATAAATTTGTGAAATTTATTTTGATTTCATGCGATGTGTGGAAATGTTTTTTGGTTAACAAAGTTTTGTTTTTGTGTGTTTGGGGCATGTGGGGATAATTATTTTATGGTCATGCTTATTGGGTGATGATGTGGTTTATTAGAATTGACTGTGGGGGTTATGAGGAGTATTTTTTTGCCTTTATTTTTTGTTGTGAAGTTGATGTTTTTATGTACTTTTTGGGCACTTATGTTGTTGTTAATTAGAGCTAATTTTGGTGTGGTGAAGTGGTTGTTTGTTCTCCATGAATTTTGGGGTGTAAAGGTGTTGGTATCTTATTTTTAGATTCCAAGGAAGTGATGAAATAAATAAATTTTTAAATAATGTTTGAATCTAATGAGGATTGGTTTGGTTAATGGGATGTAAATTGTTAGTGAATAAATAAATGATGGTTTTTGTGGATAAATGTGGTTGAAGATAAATAATGAAATCAATTGAATGGATAATTGGAATTGGATGATAACATGAATGTAGATTGTGTCTTGTGACGAGGTTTTCTATATTTAGAGGTGGGAGAAAATGTGGTGATGTTTTGTGTTGGTCAGTGTTTGGTTGGGAACCCATAAGTTGGGATTGAGTGTGGATATATTAATATACTTGTATATTATTTCTCATTTCTATAAGCACCCCACCTACATCGAGCACTATATGCTAACACCATCATATCTATGTGTGGGATGGTTTTCCAAACGTTATGTGAGGATGAAAATTATATGGGTACCCAATATCTCACACTATTTATAACATGTGAGGAAGTCACTACATATTATTTTATGGATATAGGTCTTTTAGTGCACAAGATGATGGTTGTTCCAGTACATGTGTCTTCAGGAGAGTGGTGATGTGGCTATTCTTATAGAGCATTAATCCCAAGTGTTTCTGGATGAGATGTGATGTATCCCAGGTGTCTTCGGGTATGATGAGGTGTCTTACGGTGGGCGTCGTGCATGTTAGGAGGAGGTAATAAGGTTTATGTCATTCATGATCATTATTCACTACTCCACTGGTTCTGTTATTGGATGTGTTATCAATTAGCTGTTTTTGGTCAAGATGTGATGTGGTTTTGCTTATTGGGTGAGAGCCCATGTGTCTTAGGGAGTGATGTGATGTGTTCATGATAGTGTGGATAAGAAACTAGTTTTCTATGGATGGGATGTGATATGACCATGCTTATATGTTTGAGATGTATATTAAAGAGACAGGAGTGCTAGGATGTATGAATTGGGGTGTAAGAGTATCATTCCAAAGGGAAAGTTGTGCGAGGTACCCCCATTATTAACGTGATTCATGTTATATTATAGTGAATGGATTGAATTCTTATTGAGTTTGACTTTTTGAGTTTGGAAAGGATAGTTAGATTGTTTATGTTTTTTTAGTTCTTCTATTTACTTATAGGTGCATTAGTATACTCCTTTATCATGTACATAGGATACTTTCGTTTCACTATCGTGTTTACTATTATGCTCATCCTACATATATAAAACTATTTTAAAGTTTCAATGATGATTACATGGATTGTGATGGACATTACTATCTCGTACCTTTGTATAGTCTTTCTTTTGATGCTTTTTATTTTCATTTGGGTATTTAGTTTGGAGAAAATTTTCTATATCACATATATTTATACAAGTATGTGGGAAAATTTTGGAATCCTTTTATATTATTTATTGTATATTTCATTTAATGAATCATCTTATCCTCAAATCCTACACTTTTATATTGTGTAATTACTACCATTTCCTGATATTTATTTACTCGTAGTGCAACTATCGAACTTAGGTCATAGTAGAGGCATAACTCAGGGGGTATTATCTATCTCCCCTCATTATGGGATCCTTCGAGGAATGAGGTCATGACACTAGAGTTGGGATGTGTAATATTTTCATTGCAGATATAGAGACATTATCAATATAAAAAACATTTTAGATATAAAAGGGAAAAAATATTCTTAATTACGTATTTTAATAGAAATAAATGAACATAAGGAAAAGGATACAGCTTAAGTAACTCAATGATTGTGAATTTTCAATACACTACCTCCCAGGGAAGGAAAATAAGGTAGATGATGAAATGACCAGAAATGATCATGGATTGATAGATAAAATGTAGATTGGAAGGGATTATATGGTCAGGGTTACAGTAAAGTTATATATGGAAATTATTAATGAATGAGTGACATCACTCATTTTTTAAATAATTTCAAACTATATTTTTTTGATTATTATAAAATCATATCAACCAAATGATTGTAATTTTCAAAATAAAATTACTTCTATCAGTGGATGAATATTGGTATATTTATTTTTTTGGGATTGTCTTTTAAAATTTGGGAAGGCTAAGTGTTTTCCATCTACAACTAAGATAAAAACAAAATTCTTGGATGATTTCCATAGTTATAATTTCATTATACACCCTAGTATCATTAATATGTATATATATTTATAATAACATTTTATATTTGTTAATATTAATCTAGATGTTTCTGATTAAGTTTCAAAATGATAGGTTTTACCATTGGTAAAGGCTAAGAGACAATATCCTAGAGGAGTTATGAAACCTAAAACTATTTCTATGTGAAGATTTTATTATATTACTATTGACATTGTCATTGGATTTATAGAGAATCCTATTATAGATTATAAAATATGGATTTTTATTTATCATCTCCCAAAAAAAGCCCATTTCCTCACTATAAGAGAATATTTACTTTTTGAGTTCCATCCACGTCTCTATAAAAATTATGTTTTATGACATAATGGAATAACTCTTTAATTTATTAATTATTTTGATGTGTCATTTACAATGAAATTGTTGAAATTTATTTATAAGACACTTCTTTTTGATCTTAGTAAGAGCATCACCTATCACCCTCAAGTCAATAAATAATTAGAATGCATTATTCAAACATTAAATGAAATATTGATGTTATACTCTCATGAAATTCATAGTGAGTGGGATTTTTTTTTACCTTTGATAGAATTCACTAGTAAAATGTGATTGTATTGAAGTATTAAAATGCATCGCATAAAGAATTATTTGGAAAGAGATTTAATGCTCTAACATATGGGGATAAAATTAGTGAATGTAATATTGTAGTCCCACAACGTATAGAGGAGAAAATGGAAAATTTTAAGTACTATTTAAATACATATCAATGATGGTTAGTGAAATAAAAAGAGAGACATAGATAACCGATGGGAGGATTTAGAATTTCATGTGGGGGAACAATTATAATGAAGGTATCTCTATGGAATGACGTTATAAGGTTCTCAAAGATAGAAAAAATCTTCCCCAGGTATATCCGACATTTTGAAATAATAGAAAGAGATTATATACGATTAAAAGTTTGAAAATGATATCATGTTCCTATGAAGGGCATGATGTTTTCCATAAATAAATTTTAAGGAAGTACATTTTAGAACCAATCCATGTTCACAACAATAGTAAAATAAAATATGGACTTGATATATTTTACTATGAAGTAACTATATTGACCTAGGATACTAGTTGAAAATTTTTTAGGAATCAAATACCTTTGATGGTGATGGTACTTTAGAGAAATCATTATATTGAAGAGGAAATGTGTGAGACTAAAGAAATTATGATAAATAACCACCAAAATAGTTTCATGAGGTTATATTCTAGAAATTTATAGTATGAAATTTTTTAATGAGGGAATCATGTAATACCAAAATATTTTATAATATATTTCTTTATAGTTAATTTCTTCGATTGATTTTGATACATGAAACCCCATGTTTAGTAGAAATGTTATACAACATTCCATTTTAACCTACCAGATAATTTCACATGTTTGAATTGGTATACAAAAATTATTAAATATAAGTGTTATACACTTATATATAAATATTAATTAGTTATTAATTTATTTGAAATGAAATTAAATATTCCTTTAATATAAAAAAATAAAAATATTATTTAAAAACAAATTGTTATTTCCTCAATGTGTTTCTCTCTTAAAAAATAGAAATAATAACTATTAGAAAATTATTATAATTAAATTTTTATAATATATCATCCAAATTTGTTATCATTCATCGGATATTTTATATTTTATTTGAATAATAATAAATCAAATGTTAATCATAAAAAATTAATTTTCTAAATGGCATTTTCATCGTGTTTTTTCGCAATGCTATAAAAAATATTTTATACCATTTAATAAATTTATTTTAAAATATTAACATCATTTTTCATATCATAGTTTCAAAATTTTATTTAGAGTGAATATGGATAAATTTCTAAATGGTAATTTTTTTAAAGAATAGTTAATAAATATTCTCTTTATTGAAAACTCCATTTTTATTTAAATAAATTAAAATTTGAAATTCAGTATTAGAATGATATTAAAATTAATTTTTTTCAGGTATGTTACTAACAATCCAATTTATATCATTGGCCTTAATTTTATGTAAAAATTTGGTAAAAATGTTTTCCACATATGAAAAAAATTCTTTTGAAACCCGCATTTTATTGCGCTTACAGAATTAATATAATGGAGAGTTAAATTTTGTTAGAATAGTTACATGAAACATATTATATCATGAATATATAAGGAATAATAAATATTGATTTCCAAATAAGTAAACATAAATTCCATTTAATATCATCTAAATCATAATTAGAAAAGGTATAATCAATTTGGAAATGCAAATCATTGAACACACATAAAATTTAAACATTAAAATGACAACAAAAATTATATAAGGAAAAAGAAATATGGAAAGTTAAATAAATGAAAAAAAATTTCATTAAATAACATTAATGAAAAATGAATCAATGGATAATATGAATGAAATAATATCATGTATAATGATTTCAAAATTCTTAATCCGTGAAATGATAAATTTTATTAATCATGATATCATTTATCATTGTATCTATTCCAGTATTTACTTCCATAAGACATTTTAAAACACATAGCAAAACCACATTTATTTTTCCAATTGTTTTCTCTCATGAGACCTACCGATGCATCAAGTTGAAATGCAATTTCAGTACATAAACATCATTACATGTCCACATAATGACTTATATATAAAATAATTAATTAAATTAATTAAAAATATTCCCTATTAATAAATATTCATATTGAATAATGAACACATATTTATAATTATTTTTACAGTTATAAAAATAACATTAATAGAAAAAACCATATGTATAAAAGTTATAGAATTTTGGAAAATATCATTTCTCTAAACCAATTTCCATAAAATATTAATTTATAATGACTAATGATACTAGAAAGATATTGTTTCAAGAAAAAGTTAACAATCACAGAATTAATAAATATATGAGTGGTTGCAATTAGTTTATTATATATAATTTTTTTGAAAACAAATCATGGGCATTCAGAGAACAATGGAAATTAAAATTAAGTTTCAAATTAATCTTTCATAAAAGTGTTTTAATTTTAAAATCATTGATAATATGTAGAGGTAAAATAATTTTTTAATACAAATATGTTAGTATGGAATTTTATTATCACAATATACGTTTAAAAGAAGTTCTATTTGAGCTTTTATTAAATAAGTCCATTTAGAAAACTAGAATAATAATTCTTTTAAACACATATTTAATAGCCATGTATAGCTTTATATGTCCACAATAAATATTTTTGGTATTGAAATTTAATTTTTGAAAACATTTTTAAAAAAGATGGACATGGAAGTAAAATATATCTAATTGAAAGAGAAATAAAAATATTTTTTTCTTTTAAACATTTATTTCCTTGATTATATTACAAATAAGAGAAATTTTTTGTATAAAGAACTAAAAATAATTAAATTTTATGTATAAATGATAAATTTTTGATCTTGTGAATGAAAAATGTTAGGATTCCATCAATGATAATAAATAAAATCCCAAAAGTAACTGAGATCATAAAATGGATTCTAACTTCTTTAGATACATTAAATTTTTAACACCATTAGATAATAATAAATTAATTAAAACATTAATGATGATTAATATATATTTTTTCATGTTTTATACATCAAATATGACATATATAAAACAAAAAAATAAGTTAATAAGAACATATTAACCAATATAAAAAAATTAAAATAAAAATGAAATGAAATCGCTTACCTCAAACATCATTTTGGTTGAACTCACATTAAACACTCTTATAATTTTTTTTAATAATGCTGTTAATTATTTCCAAAACCATACTCTTTTTTATATTATTATATAGGATCCTCTCATATGATCTTACCACTTTTTCCTTAAAATTACATTTTTATTACAATTGTTTCGGGTGTAAATTTCCCTGTTTTCTCATGCGTTTTTACCAAAAATGTTCATATTCTTCTATATGGGATATTATTATATGATATAGAGAAATATATAATTCTTAGAAGTATCATATTTAATCATTATATAAATTTTTATAAACATTCTTGAATTTTTTACCTTGAAAATAAATCACATCTTGTCATGGAGATGGTATACCATACATATGCCTGAGTAATGATGTCATTCACTTAATGGGTGAAAGGGTAAGAAAATAGACGGTATATTAATTTTACATAATATTTATCATATATATTAATTATTTATATCATTGTGGATACCATGTGAATTAGAGACGGAAATGAAATTATATCAATTCATGAAGCTGTATTCTGTTATACAGACAAGTGATGGATTGGTATCGTATTTGATCGATGGGGATATGGATAAATATTATTAAATAATAAAAAAAAGATAATTTTATTTTAGAATCATATGTTGTTATATTTTATTTAAAAACCCATTAAATGTTTATAAGTAAGATTTACAAATAAATACCATTATTACGACCATCGGTTTCTCTTAGTGAGACTTTTTTTTATCTCTATTTAAAGAAAATAGGTTTTTTTTCTCATAATAATTCCCACAATATTAAAATGTTTAAATTATTTTAGGGGGTATATTTTGTTTTTTGTATAATTTAAATATATTTAGATGGGTGATGAACTGAGGGTAAAGATTTCACTTTTAAAAATAATGAGGAGTGTAATTATTTTAAATCCCCAAAACTACTATATAATGATATTCCTATATGATACCATGTGGAAAAAATGATAAATAAGTGGTTTAACTAATTTTATGGTTGATAAAATCCTCCAACAAATAACTTATAATCATATTTTAAATATGTTCTTCAATTATCCTATATGTTTACTTTCTTTTTCTATTTTAGTTACCACTATGTTAACTAGATATGTAAAATATTTTATTTATCCATTAATCCTAAAATAAAATTATAATTATTTAATATTTTACACCCACATATTCTTAATATTAAATTAAACACATAAAAAATATATATGTCTTGAAAAATTAATTTTAATATAATCTCTTGTAACAAACAAAACATCATTTTAATCATAACTGATAATTTATTACTATTTTTAATCATTATTATGAAAAACCTTAGTTCACAATAATACCTAATATTTATAATTATGATTCCAAATATGTATCCATTTTACCAAAATCAATTCATTGAAGTGTAAAATTATAATATAATGATAAAACCACAAATTTTGTTGAAAAACAAATTATCATGAAAAGAATTTTAAAAAATAATGTGATATTCTATTAACTATATGACATATATTGATCATTATATATATAAAATATCATATATTTTTAGATATAATCTATATAATATAACAAAATACAACAAATTTAGTTATTTATTTAAATAATTTATATTGTAGAATAATGTTCATCTTAAAAGAAATAATGTTTTTTATAAAGAACATGTTTTTTAAAAAATAATTCTTTTTAACTCCACATATTCTTATAATTATTTATAGAAAATTTATAGTTAATAAAATATTATTTATATATATTATTACATATTATTGTAAATAATATTTGAAAATTATTACGACTAAATATTCAATGATTCATAAAAAGGTATTTCTATTGCATAATTTCATAAATTTGTTCTAGTATTATTTTAAATAATTTCTAAAACAATATTAATCCATTAAAATTGTAATTTTTGTTCTATGAAATATTAAAATTTATATTTTATTATAGTTATATTAAAATTGATTTTTCACTTACTGTAACTGAGCCTTTGGGTTTCTTTTATCAAAAGATAATAATGAGATTTCATTTATTCGAAAGGAAATATATCATAATGTCACTTGGATTTATATATATCCATCCAATAAAATTCAACCTAGAAATTGTAAATATATTACATTACAAAATATTATTTTATTTTTTATTCATTAATTCCTCTCTTTCCATTATTTCATCATCTATTTTATGATATTTAAAATATAACTTTACTACTTGAGTCATTTAATAACTCTATAATATATCTCTAGTGCCAAGAATAAGGATGGGCACTTCACACTAAAAAATATTATAATCCAATTTTATTTCTTATGATGTGAGAAAATTAATTGGGTATTGATTTTAATTCCTCAACAATGATATATTTAATACATCATGTACTTTTGAGAGGCTTGGTGTCATTTCCCATCGGTAAGCCACAACTTCAATCTGTTAAAAAATTTTAATGTCTCTAATGTACCTAAGAAATATATTCCAATTTTTTATGAAGCATATGAAAAAACGTTTATGGAGATAAATTATTGAAAAAAATTATTTCTCATTTGATGTAAAAAATCAGTCCTTATATTATTGGAATTAGACAGTTTCATTAATTAAGCATCTTTAATATGTGTTTTTATAATAGTTACCTTTTCTGTTGTCTCTTATACATGTTTTTAGACTATAATCATCTCATAACTGAAATTAGTATAGTAGGTTGGAGTATAAAATATATTTCCATATAATGCATGATATAGTGAAATTTTAATACTTAAGACTTCTCTAAAGTATGTTTGGATAAATTAAATATAAGTAAATCAGAAAGATTTGATCAGAAATTTATCCCCCCAAAAAATATAACTCATAATTTCACATACCAAATATGAGAAATCCTTGATTATATATCCTTCTAAATCATGTTAATAATATAAATTTCCATAAAGACTAAATTAAAACATACATTTTTAAAAAAATTAACTATATGATTATTATTTAAATAAAATAATAGATTGTGAACTATATTCCATGAATTAAAAAATGATGTAAACTACATCAACTATAAAATATACCAAAATTTCAGTAAACCAATATATTATTCCAAGTTCATCAATAATATTCCTTTTAATTTATCAATTTCAATAATCTATTATTATAACTTAGTTTCCATTAGGAACATTTTAGAGGTTTTCATTCCATTAATCATAAGGTATCAAAACATTTAACATGACCACTAAACTAAATTTATTAGTTATCAGTACAATTCATATTAATCATTAGTATTTATAATAAACAATTACCATAGTACAATACATATATATTTAATGGTTCTTATAAACCAAATATTATAGAAAAAAGACTTCTAAAATAAAATTATTTTATCCAAATATACTATAAAATTAATAATTCTACCATGGTTGTGGTAACAATATAAGATAGATCTTGATCCCTTATCCTCTTCTAATGTACATTCCCTTGAATCATTGTGAATTCATTTTGATAGTTCTCTTTATCATTATAGATGAAACACTAATAATTATTGGAATATTTCTTACCCTTTCATCCACGAGTATGTAACCCTTTTTCTATACACTTGAGGAATAAGAAAGGGAATATATGTTCAATACTAATGAGATAGAATGAATTTATCAACGATATATTTTATTTCATTTCTACTATTTTAATAAATTATTTAATTCTATTTCATTGCATCATTTTATGTCACAGATGTTTTATAATAATGTTGATCGCAACCTCAGACAATGGGAATCAAACTATCACTAAACACCCCTAGTTTAACAATGACCATTCATGAGATTTATAAACCTACTCAAATTTATATTTTCTAGTGGATAATTATAATAAATATATTTGTTCATTATTTGGTTTATTTTTTATATAAACTTGGGTATGTTCTAGCTTTCCCTACAAAAAACAGAAGTCATATTTTAGGATAATGAAGTCTCGTTTTATATCCCAAAACATCCTATTATCATGTATTAATGAAAGGATGGTTATGAAATCCCTTTTTATGTGAATTATATAATATTATTTATAATATTCCATTAAAATTGAATTATGAATGAAATCATTTTGGATAAAGTCCATATTGATTATATTTAGATTGTACAATATTGTACTATTTTATTTATACATTGAATTGACTAGTCTTCCCCATGATCATGGGGTTGAGATTTCAATTAAACTAATACATTGGACTATTAAAATATCAATCATTCCAAATATATTCTATCAAATTGAATTAGAGGAGTTTATGGAGAATCATTAAGATAACATGGACACATGTATTATACACCCCATTGCTACCTAGTGGGGTAGAGAGGTCCCCTTTGTCAAAAAAAATTAATTTACAAGTGTGGATTCACATTGATTACAATGAGCATATTAAAATCATGATATAGAAGAATTATCACATACCCTTTATTGATGATACCTCTTATCAGATCATAGGATTTCAATACATCTTGGAGAAGTTTTTTTTGATCTAGATATCATTAGTTATTGTTTAAAGGGATGATGATTCCAAAAAAATATTCCATATGATGTATAAATACTATAAATTTATATTAATTCTCCTTATAGTATTAAATACTATAGTTACCATCATGGATATTTTTAATAATATCTTTGGAGACTACCATTATCAATTGGTGGTTGTATATATAGATGGTATTCTTATATATTCAATTATAATGTAAGATTATGATTATCATTTGTATAAAGTATTGAAGTTATTGAGAATTGATATATTTTATAAAAAAATTTAGCAATTGTAATTATGGTTGAAGAATGTATTATTCATATGTTATGTAATCACAATAAATGAAATATCAATAGATCCATAAATGATGTATTGTAGTGAGAAATATCCCAGACCGACCACAATAATTAGAAACATAATTTAATTTGGTTATAATCATATGAATAAATAATTGAAAATTATTTATGAAGGATAAAAAATATACTAAATATTATATGATATAAGGGAGTAATGTTCTATTTTATATATTAACATAATAAATTTTATATAGGACCAAAAAATAGTTTAGTCATTTCACATATACTTACATTTTCATGAAATGGTAATGGGCTGGTAATACATAATGATTCTTAAAAAAATGGTTTGGTTATAGTATTATGGATGTCTGATAAGATAATTTCACTTTGCATATAAAAATTAGTGATCCATGAGAATTTTTACCTACAGAATGATTTATATCATGATATATTGACCTTTTAATTAAATATTTACTGAAATTATCAATACAGATAAATTTTGGTACATATATAGTGATCAAAAGAGCCGGAAATATATATTAACGCCAAAGGAATTTAATATGTTCCAAATGAGATCATTGGATTTTAATGATATATTATTAAATCTAAATTAATTACTAACATGGGGGTGTAAAATAAGGTAGTTGATCATTTATGCGGAAAATACAGTTCTATTAAATCTGTTATAAGGATTGAAAAAGACCAAATACTTATAGATTTATATATGAGGAATCATGAAGTCGTAATGGAAGGACAAAAATCCTATCTTTCCCAACTAGATATTTGACCATCCATTTATGTAAATATTCATACTGCATAAAAATTGATCTTTATATATAATAACTATAGTTGATATTAAAAACATTATACTTAAGAATGATGGTGATACCTGATTTTGAATATGGAATTGTGTCCAATAAAAACCATAATTGAATAATGATATTTTTAATAATGGATTGATATCATAATTTTATATCGATCCTTTAAGTAAAAATTTATATAAAAATTAAAATAAAATATCTGGTGGGATATCCTGAAGTGTAAATTTGAAAAATATGTAACTCGATTATTCATATTCCATAATGTAAAAGATGAATGAAAATGTATTGTGGTATGTTGAGAAAATAATCCATTATGATATAGAAATAAAAAAAATATCAACATTCACTACTACATAAGAGTCTAAAAACAGAAAAAGATAATTATACTATATGGGAATTGTCAATCATTTAACAAATTTAGTGCATCTTGTTTCGATCAATGATTATTTCTCCCTTGAAAAAATCTACTTGGTTTGTATAAAGAATGTGACGAGGATACATGAAGTAAACAAATCTATTGTATATGATCAGGATATGAGGTTTAACTCTACATAATAGATATATCTTTATAATGCATTAAAGAAATTGCTATGTTTTAGGAATTTTAATTATCTTCAGACAAGCAGTCTGTATGATTGGAGAATTCAAATTGTAGAAGACATTCATATATTTTATTTTATGGATTTTGATGGATTTTGGTACTAAAACCTCCCATTGAATTGTTCTCATATAAAAATAGTTCCCATTATTTCATTTAGATGGAACCATATGAGGATATTTATAATAAGATTTGTAAGACTCCATCATATTTGGAGTGGATGGGACGTGACATTGTTAATGAAATGATGGAAAATATTAAAATAATTTGACAATATATGAAATCAGCACATAGAAAACAAAATATTAATTGTGATAATCATTAAGGAGATGTAGATATTGAATTTGGTGAAAAAATATTCCTTCAAATATCTCATTTAAAGAGAGATATGTTATATTAGAAGTAAGGTATGATTAGATCTATATACATTATTCCCTTCAAGAATGTTGATCATGTTGCTGTATAGTCATATTACATAATAGTTACACAGAAAAATGCATCTAAAAACATATATATTACACATTTTTTAATAATATATTACATTATGATACATATTATATAATCCCAAATGGTTAGGATTCATAGTGTATTTTTGTAATTAAATACATCTAATAATAACATGAAACATGGATACAGTAATATTATTTACAAAATCCAAAACATTCCACAAAAAAATCTATTGAACTTTTAAAACTTTAGGGGATAACATGGGAACCTGCATAATAAAGGGGTGGGGTAAAAAGCCCAATGAGGTAATAATAAAATCATAAAATAATTAATGTTGTATATGTGATACAGGGGGGTATAACATGGGGATATAAAATTTGATAATGATAATCATGGACATAGAAGAATAAAATTAGATTATAACATCATCACATATAAGGAATGTGGCAACAACATAAAACATGCCATCATAAGTATAAATAAAGGAAAAAAAACATTCCATCATAAAATAGTCTTTTTAGAATAAACATCATTTTTCCAAACATTTCATCTCATTAGATATAAACATTAACTAATTAATTGGTGGGTATATAATTTCATGTCCACCATTGAAATTCATATCATGTACATGCATATGGGATCCGCCTTTATCATACTACATGAGAAAATAATTCATCACATTTAATATTATGATTAGGGAGTGTGTGATATATACATGGAAATAATCAATCGATGAAGGATAGTTAAAACAACGTGAATACCGTTGTCTAGAATTTGGGAGGGATATTCAAAAAAATTCCCCAGAAAATCATAGATTTTTTAGATAACTCGTGTACATAAAGGTCCTAGGAAAGGATTAATGATAGTGAATGGTGATTTCACGTTACGTTGAAATAATAATGATTGTAAAGGGATGTGTAAAATTATATATCAACATGTAAAATTTGATATAAAAAATTCATAATACAAATAAAATTCTTTAATAATATGGAGGGGGGAGAGAATCCCTTACTTAAGTGGTTGCTTCAAAAAAAAAATATAAGGATCATCTTAAGATTGAAAAAAAACATTTAGAGGGATTTAGAAATTGAGAGAGAGAGATAGAGAGTTGAACTTTATGATATATATGTTTATTTTAAAGAGGAATTGGGTTTTGGTTATGTATTTACTGTATAATAAAAGGGGAATAATTAAAAATTTTAGATCATTGGTTTTGGTTGTTAAGTACTAAAATAATAAAAACTTAAACACTCCCATGGTATTAATCATTTTTTTAATATAGTGGAGTGGTTTAAAATATTTTATAAGGATAAAATCCAAACACATTAATGTTTTTACCATTCATGATGTGGATGGTATCCATGTTCATAAGTAACTATTTTTAAAACTATAAAATTTAATAGAAGTTTTGGGAGGATTGTATGAATAATCAAATAACCTAAAAATCATAGTACATTAAAAGGAGAAAAATATTATTATTTGTGTGTGAATTCTAATGTATTTATTATTTTAATTATGGGCTATTATGATGTCAGTTTAAAAACCTTAATATTTATACAATTTTTAATGTTTAGACAAAAATTTTACTCTCAGAAAAATATGAAAAATTCACCATTGTGTAATTGAAATTTTCTGATTTAAATCATTTTTTAAATAATGATTAAATATATATAAATCCACAGTTTAATATAAAAATCATAAATTTTCTAATAATATTATTTGTAGGAAAAAATAGTATCATGACCAATATAAAAATTATTAATGTAGTATATTAATTAATGTTAATGTGTGTGATTATAGTAAATGTTGTTAATGGTTTGATGAACATTTATTAGGATATGATCTATGCCATCTTATAATTATCTAAAATCTAGTTTCCCCCTTGTTTTATTTTTTAAATCTCAACACAGTCATGATCAAGGTAAAATCAATGTGATGCCATATCCCAAGAAAGAATTGAAAATTTTATTTTTTAGGTTATTATTTTTCATGTCTAGGCCATTACATCTTCCTTCTCTGTCAAATAGTTTTTTCATGGATTTTTATATTTACTAGTGATAATTATCAACATAGAATTGCAATATTATCATAAGTTATTATTGTTAATTATATTTTATGTTTAGAAGAAAAAAATTTAGACATATTTTATATGTTTATAAAATATGATATTGAATATAGTTTATTTATTTTATATAACTGCATTAGTTAATAACATATTTATTCATTCATATGTGAATTTTATTAGTAATATTTAGGGATATTATATTCTATCTCCATTATAAAAATCTCCCGCAAAATATTATTTCCTATTGAGAAACTGACAATGGTACTTCTATTCCATCTCATATTCCAAATCACCTTTAATATCCTCAATACATTGGTTCTACCACATAAAATTGACTTGTTGTGTTTAATAGTTTAGTATTACCTTTTATCTATGTTATAATAGCTTCACTGACTAATCACTATAAAAATGATAATTCTAAAAAGGTACCATATATAGATTCATTAAATATAAATGTTATTTTATGTATTTATAAAAGAGGGATACATGGGACACAATATGACCTTCCGATTTATAAAGATGTAGTTCTAGTTAATCTGTCTTATCTATTATGTAGTCACTGATATCAAAGGGGGTGATATATCTAGGACTATGATATTGCTTATTCCCAAAAATCATTAATTTTTTCTATAGTGATATATGAATAAATTTCATCTCTTTTTCTTTAATCTCTATGTATTTTTATTGATTGGTTCCATATATATTCTATAAAATTTTCAAGGATTCCATATTAATTTAAAAATCGATAAACTCATGTGTCATATATTTGATAAAATAACATTTCATAAGCTTTTACAGTCCAATTTCAGCTTACTATATTAGATTCCAACACCAATTCCAATACAGTGCCTCATAAAGGTCTTATTTAATGAAAGAAGGAAACTATCGTTATATGATAAATCTAATAGGGGAAGGCCCGGATAAAATCATTATTGAAAACACATAAAATAAGATCTCAATATATCTTCTAATGTTTACATGGTTCTCGAAAACTGAATTACTATATGTGGCTGGCATGAGTTGATAAAATAAATCTCTATAACCAATACATGATGATGGAATCTCGAGAACCAAATAGTATTCCCCAAATCACTATCAGATAAAATAGTGGCCAATACTCGATGTATTTTTAGCAAGAAATGAGTGACACACTTCTAGTGAAAGAACATGGGAATATAGCCTTTTACCAATATTATCTTATATGTTCTTCATTATCTCTTAATGCTTAATAGTGGTCATTCTATATAGATTATTAGATATTGTAAATTCTCTGAGTATATGATTGACTTAGATTCAACGTCTCAATTTAGAGGATGTCCAACCAATTCTTTGAAGAACACATCAACACATTCTCTTGAAATGTGTAGGCCATATTTTATTATAACATACATAGTCTCAATCATATGATCTACATACCCTTACTCCTAACATAATAATATATATTATAGAGATAAATATTATATATAATAACTATCCTCCTTATAAAATGTTTATAAAATATTAGGGTGATTCATTATATGGATGGTAATTTCCTTCTCCTATAATTTTTTATATATATAGTATATATTTATCAAATCTATAACTATAATTGAATGAAATTATTTTAAAAGGACTATCATAAGGTTTGATGGAAATATCATAAAAAAATATTGACTTGGAGGAAGATATATATTTGGGATGTAATAATTTCAACAATTTTTGTTTTCAATGATAACATGATTTACTAAATTTGATGTGGTGTTATAATAGTTCTATAAATCTTATGTCACATGAGAAAATTAATAGATTCAGAATCAATTACTATATTTAATATTCCTGAATGAATAACTACTATTCATGTCACCACTAAGTTGTCAAGATCCACCTTACCATTTGTGATTACATTTTCTATCCAATTGTTTATAGGATGAATAGGTTGTTTCCATCACATCGATGAGGGTTGAGTGGAATTTTTTGTTATATCATTACATTACTGGGTTTCACCTATTGGTATTTTCATGAAGGGTTCCCCTCCTTCCCTCACCTAATGAATTTCCTTATTTTGTCCATAAAACTCTTCATTGTTATTCCCTAATTTTTGATATGGGTGAAGTTATAATTTATTTCCAACAAGATATGTATTCATCACAACCCCATAATTAGACTCTCTTTTCTAATATCATTATCCAAAACACTGAGGCCACTATGATTCTATGTATAAAAAATTTAAATAGTTAACATTTGTTTTTCTAAATTGATAAAATTATCAATTCTCCAAAATCATTCATAGATCTGCCTCTATCAAACTGAATTATTGGAAAAAATTAAATTTAGGGAAATGAATAAGAAAAAAGTGTATAGAAAATATCATGTATTACTTGGATCAAACAACCAATTATATTCATCCTATTTTTTACATGAATCTATGGAAGTCCATTTCAATATTTGTTAATATATTGTGAGGAAAATATTTTTTAAAAAACTTTTTTTTGATTCATCTAAATCCATCATTTTAATTTATAAATTAGGAAATAACTTTTCTATAAACCTTTTTTATTGGTGAAATTATCCCTCTATGTGATAAATTATCACCTTTATTTTTTCTATATTTGAGTATTTATGTAAAAATATGATATTTTACATGGAGTTAAATGATTTTTTTCATGATTAAAGGACTAGGAAATGAAAAAAATGTTGATGGGATTTGTTGTATATCAGTCTCAATTTAAACATACTATTTCTTATGGGGATTTTATTGATCTTATTAATTTATGTTTTAGTTCAAAACAAAATTTAATTATGTATTTTTAGGACTTTATCAACCAATTATCCCTCTAGTTGAGCATCTCAAAAGGGAAGTCATCCCATTCCCAAAAACACTAGTAGTTGACATGATTCCTCATACTTTTATACACTGAATATAATCATGGAAAATCATGGATTAGAGGTTTTAAACAACTAAATATATACAAGGAATCCCATGAACATTTAAGAGATAACTCATAAATTATATGTATTACAAAACATATTAATTTATTGTTTTCAATCTATGTTATCCATAGTATAATTCCAAAAATTAAATGTCACAAGAATTTTTTTACCCTGAAAACTGTTCATAACGATATTTTAAATATACCGATGAATATACATTAAGAGTGTCAAACCATATATCTAACCATGTCTCATTATTTTGATCTAGTAATAGGAAAATTTTATACCCAGTATTCCCTTTCATGGATATTATCCATATGTATATCTTTTATAGATCCAAATGCAATAGTTTTATCTAGATATGGATTTAATATCATGGAAAATACTCACTCTATACATCACACAAATATATGGATTTTATTATATACAGATAAATTTTCCTAGTGTCTTTAATAATGTATTCATATACTTTCCCCAAAAATAGTGATACCATTAACTTATATGAACTATGAAAACCCATGTCTATTTTAATTTTTTTATGATATATTTCATTGAGATACACATAAAAATCCCCAATAGTGGAGAATCATAGTTTATTTGGTAATTATATACATATATAAATAACAAGAAATACTATTATAGATAATATTTTTTTAATCATCATGGAATTCCCTTAAAAATCCATCAATATGCTAAAATTTCATTGGATAACATCATCAAATAAATAAGAAAGGGATGAGATACAGTGCTCAGTAATGAAAAAATGTTAGTATTTCATGAAGTAAATAAGAAAATGTGTTTCATGGGGTATAACATGGTGAAATAAATGTTAATAATCATATTCATGAACATGTAATTATGAAATAATATTATAATATAAAGGCATAATGATAGTGTGGAAATAATAAAGAACCTGACTTCATAAGCATAAATCAACACTAACTACCAAAAAATAAAAAATTACAATTCCCAGAATATCTATAAGTATACAAAATATTGTAGTTAAATACATAAAAAATCTTCCCAAATCTTTATAGTTGTATATAATTATTGAACCCATTCTTCACATTTATAACACGTTCACACATTTTTGTTCTATATAAATCATGCAAGAAAAGAACATATTTCCCAACCTTTAATCTCATGATCAGGTTTTTCAGGCTATATAAATGGAAATCACAAGTAAATAAAGGATTGGTAAACTGTGGTCAATATAATTGAGAGTAAATGTAGATGGGAATTAACTATAAATAATATGACATGGAAAATTAACAAATAATTTTCAGAGTATAATTAGGGTACATAATAGTTCATGTAATTTATTAATTAGAGTGAAATGTGGGTTATCGTTAAATGAAAATCATAATGATCGTAAAGGCATTTCTGATTAAATATGTCACGATGAATAATTGTAATAGAAAAACATTATTAAAAATAAGGTTTATAAATATAAAGGAAGAAGGAAATATCATACATGAGATGTTGCATCAAAAAGATTAAGAAAATATTCAAAATATCATGGGAACACCTTTGGAGAGATAGATATTAATATAGGTATATTAACCTAATAATAATGGGATTTTTATCGAGGATAAATTAGATTATGGGTGGGTATTTATAAAAAAATGTGTTGCGCATTCTTTATTAGTATCTAAACATAGGTTTTGGACATTACGTACTAAAATTATCAAAACAAAATTTATTCCCTGGATTTTTTGTCCAATTATTTCTCCCAAATAGGACTAGATTATAATATGTTATTTTTTTTATGAACCATACCTATTAAGGTAATATTATTCAAGAGTTGGTGGTGGGTAATGTTAATAATGAACTTTTTAAAACCAAAAAACTATAATATAGGTTTTGGAGGATTAATAATAAGTTTTAAAAATTAATTAGACAACTTAAAAAATTATTATAAAGGGGAAATAAATTTCTATTTATGGATTACTATTATAGTATTTATTACATCTTGTTTATTATATTATTATTTCAGAATAAATTCCCTATATTTATACCATATTTATCTTTTCCTTAAAGAATTTTGTGTCAATAAAATTTATGAAAAACTGACCATTGGATAATCTGAATGAATGGAATTAAAAATTAATATAAAATTTTTATAAATAATTATATTAATATAATAATGAAAAATAGTTAATAAAAATATTCATTTAAAGAAAAATATTACTTTTTGGGTCCACACAAAACTATTCGACAATTATAAAATTGTAATGGGGCCTCATTAAATAATATTATAATTCATATTTGAAATATAATATTATATAATAAAACTATTTTATGAAAATAATATATATTTCATAACTCATTTATTTATTTATGCATAAATTGAAACTATATATTTACCAAAAATAAAATTTTAATTTTTCCAATGAAAATATTATTTTTTTCATAAACCTTATGTAATCATGTATATTTAAATATTATGAATGAAAAGGTAAAAATTTAATCTTTGTTTTATAATAAATAAATAATTTTTTAAAAAAAGGGTCCTAATAAAATAACCTATATTACAATAATGTATTCCTTAACGGTCAAGTGTGTGCTATCAATACATTATTTTTGTGGTTAGATGAAAGTGGATTACTAAATGATTTATATATTCTTTAAATTAAGTCATAAACTGAATTCCTTGTGATTTAATAATTGAATATTTTCATGGTTTTGATAAAGGGAAAATCCCATCGATTTTAACTCTCTCAAAATCCCTGAAAATTGTCTTTCAGGAATAATTCTTCTAATCTGGGACATCAATTTTTCATTCTGTGTAAATAATAAATTATGATAAAACATAATATAAATTAATTTTAAATTTCATTTATGGATAAATTTATAGTCAATAGTAATGTTGGATAATGGAATTTTAATCTGGATATAAAAATTGGGGTACAATTTTATGATAGGCCTAAATGAAAATTGAAATATTGATCTTGTATTTGTAATAACTTCAATACACAATAATGGATTTAGTAATTGATGGGATAATTTCACTTAAAAAATATTTTTTATATCCACCATAATTTTAATGGTGTGTTCCATATTTCATATTAAAATAATTAATTATTGATCCATCAAGGGTATTGATATCAAAAGATGTATAATTATAATCTTACCATTCATTTAAAGAATAAACTACCAAAATCTTAAACTTGGGTGAAAATATTCTAAGAATCAAGATCACCTGTATTTTCAATGTTCTATTGATAAATCATAATTTTGAAGAGGTTTCATGGGAATCAATGGTCATGATGGGAAAAATATACCCTCACGCGGTTTCTCCAATATAATAAAATTTCAAGAGTGAAACGTTTTTTAAGGTGGGTAAAATGTAACAAAATGAGTTTTTCATCTAAAAATATATACTATGATCATTATCATTCTCCACACACAAAAAAATGTATATTGGAAGATATGACATCGTTATTGATTTATCATGTTTAAATAGAGGTAAGGGAATAATGAAATATTTAATTAAATATATATATATCTATATTAAAAAAAGTTAATTGTTATTATCTACTAAATTGATTTTTTTGATATACTAAGAAAGTTTTTTTAAACAATTTAAGAATTTCAAAGAATAATATATTCTTATATGAATAAATAATTAACAAAAAATTAAATATTATTTAATATGATTCAAAATAGGTAATATACAAAAAGTATTTTTCAATAAAACTAGTTTTTTCTTTGTTTGATGTTATAAAATGAAGATAATATTTAAAGTTTTTGGATGTGTATTAAAATAATTTATATTCAGTTTGTATTAATCATGGAAATATTATCTTATGATTGGTTTTTTATTTTTACATAAAAAATTCTATTTTTTGGTGAATTGTAAAAAATATTGTTTTACAATTAACAATAATTTTATGAAATTATTAGTATATAAGTATGAAATATAAATTCATGAAATGATTATATTTATGAAAATATTTATTTTATTTTGTAATGATATAATTTTAATAATATTTTTTTTAATAATAAAATATTTTTTCCAATTTCCAAACATATGATATATTATTAAACTAATTTGTTTTTAATAAATTACATATTAATTATTTTAAAAATAAATTTTATCTCTTTTAAAAATTGAATCATAAAAATATATTTCTATGTTGGAATCATTATTCCCCTATTATATTATATATAAAATTGTATTTTTTGTCATAAATGAAAAAATACATTAGTAAAAACTAGTTACCACAGAGAAATCCAAATTTGTAATAATGAGTAACCTTAGAGGTAAATAGACTAAAAATAAGAAAGAATGTTTTTAGTTATGTTTTTTAGGTGTGAATATACCTTATCTATTATACACTCAATTATAACTCAAAATTTTTTAATCATTCCGGGACATTGACTTTCTTTTATTGTAATGTTTTGAGTATTTTACAAAATTCCATTCATTTTTTCTTATAAATGGGGTAGTATTTTTCTAACTTCCCAAAAAAACCAATACCCATATATTCTTCTTAAAATATTTAGAAAAATATCATCAACACTATTATCTTCCTTATAGTGTTTTTGGTCATCTCAAAATAAACACCCTCAACAGTTTATTCCCTAACCATATGGAGATAATCATAGTATTATGGTATAGGTTTATAAATACTCTTCCTATTTCTATATTTATTTATTAGAGATAAATATTTATTAAATTTAATTTAAAAAACATATAATGATAAAATATTTATAAATATTATAATTTTATTCTATGATAATGTTGTAAGAATCATTATCCACTCACCCCTTTTTATGTAAGAAAAATCAAAACTTGAATCGCATCTTTTGCGAATTACCACCTCCATGAAAAAATAAGTATTCATCCTACACAACCATAAAAGGATAACCAATAAATTGAATTTAATATATAATAATTCTATTTATGAAATATTTTATTTTATTAAATGATAAACCGCAATAATTATTTTAAACAATTCTATGAAAATGATTAACTACTAGCAGGAAACACCAATATAGGCTAATGTATTCCATTTTCAGTAAAACCATCATGAATTGTTTAATTTTTTATGTGATGAATATATATGATATATATATGTAATATATATCATTACTATTTCTCTAAAAGTATAAAACAATATTAGATAATAATTATGTGGTAATCCATTGATATTAATAAATAAGTTTATATGAGTACATTATTGTTTTCATCATCGTGAAACAATACTATATTTCCAAGGAATTGAAAATATAAAATAATAGGAGATTATGAAAAATAAATTAATTTATAATTAATTTTTTTATCCGATTATTATAGGGAGAGAATGATCAAAACAGTCAATACTATTATGACATGTTTTTGAAAAAAAAATTAATATCAATACGACACATAAAAAAGACATATTATTTATGATGAGAGTAAATGAAAAAGTATATAAAAATGATTTTGAAATTTGTAATTAAGATGTATGTACCTATGGTACATGAGTTTGCAGATATTTTTTTGGAAATAATCGGTAATGGTTTGAGACTAGATAACTCAAATTTATTTTACTAAGTTATACAGTCTCTTCATGACATTTATTACCCTATGTTAATTTAAATTTCTATTTAAAATAAAATTATCTATTTCATTCTAGTGTAAAATATTTTTTTATAAAAATATTTTTTTATGAAATATTATTATTTCTCGTAAATTTAAAAAATATACTTTTATTAAAATTGAATCATAGCTCTCATTTTCACAATGATGAATAAAAAATATTCTAAAAAATCCACTATACATTTTGGTTTTCCTATTCATTATGTGATTTGTATCCAATAGAGTTATTCTTAAGGTTCCACAGAATATTTTATATTATTCTATTAATATTTTTAGTGATCAATTTTTCATTGTCTATGTATTTTTATTTTAATGTAATTTTATAAAATTTTAGGTTTTATAAAACATATTTTATTTCTATGGGTTCTTTATAAAATGAAAATGATTTATATTTTTATGTTTATGAAAAATGTTATTTTACATGGGTTAATTAAAAAATATTTATTATTGATTTTAACTAGCAGACATGTGTATATTTGATGATGTATGGGGTCCTATATCATGCTCTATAGAATAAGATTAATCTTATATCTACCATGATAGTAAGGCACATACATAAATAAATTGTTGATAAAAGCATGAGAATTATGGGTATGCTCACATTTTTTGGAATGGACATGATTATTTGTTTCACAAAGGTGTGGGTATAAAGGGTTTTTCAATATTTATTGCCAATGAATTTTCATTTTCAACAAATTTATGTTTTTATTCTTTTATTCTATATATTCATTATTTATTTAATTTCTAGGACATTAAATGATTTCATGATTACAAAATATTTTTAATGTATTCTTATCTTGTATGTTATAGTCATATGATAAATGATTATTGAGATATATTTTGAGTCATGGAATATCTTTTATTCTTCTAAAATAATAATTTTATTATCTAAACTATCAATAAACTATTATATGAACATCAATTAATGTATCATTTTTATTTACTATGATATTAATTTCTTCCTTATACTTTCCTTAATGTTATGTAATGTTTTACCTTATTAAGTATTTTATCTCATATCATTTTTATATTTTCATTCCCCTGGTTATAGATTTGATTTGATTTTTGATATTTATTAGAATATTTTCTATATGAGAATGATTGTCAGAAAATCCAATAATTTTTTGTAAACTAATAAGTTTATATAGCTAATCACCAAGAAATATAAACATTTAGTAATTGTATTGTAAAACATAATGTGAAATGAGTTATTTAAATTAAGATATTAATGTAATTTTTTGTTCATTTTTATGTTAAATTAGTTTTCTTATGTTATTCCTCATCAAGAAATATACCCTAAGATGGGAGGGGGGTTAAAGAATTAGGGAATAGTATTTCTAAAACATTTTTTACTTTAAAGACCATGATCTTATTCTCTCAATAAGTGGAATATATAATTATATCACCTGGTAACTCTTTAGATAATTCAAATATTAGAGTAAAATGGTGATTTTAATTAGTTCACTAAATGTTTTCTAGTCAAAGTATCATGAAAACATTAGTCTACTGATGCACTTGATACGTTAAGTGGAAATCATGACAATTGGATACAAGAATAAGTGACTGAACGTATCCATTTAAAACAATAAAAAAACAAATTCGAATAACTAATTGAAATTTCCAATATATGGGTTCTTTCTACTCCTTATATAGTAATTTTCTTCAATAAAAAATGACTAATAATAAACGACACATGTAATTGTGTTCCAATTCTTCATAGACATGATGAGTTTCTAGAGCTATAATTCATTTGGAATATATTCCATCTTTAATAATTTGATATTTCTAGAATTACTAGAATTAAAACGGTTCTCCTCCACCTTGAATTCTATTTATGCCTTATTTCATCATAAATTATATATATCTTTTTCTAAAATTCATTTGTGAAATTTTTAGAATTCCCAATATATTATTATCTATGGAAGGGGTCCAAATATTGTTCCCCTATTCTTTTGAGATCATTCCATGATATTTAAATTACAATGTTGAGATTAAGTTTTATTCATGTCACATTAATTCCCTTAATGTCAGAACCATAAATTACTAAGGAATTGATATGTTTTCTATATCTGAACAAATATGTTGTGATATCTATATTTATGATATAGTAATCTTATTTAAGTCCATGAAAATTTGTTAACACATTATACTATAGAATAATATGAGTGCTCCATTTAATAAATGATGCTCGGGCTGCTTCCCAATAATGTAGCCTAATATAATAGTTCAAATATAGAAATAATTCATGAATAAAACCTATTAATTCACTCAAAATACCTCCATAAATTCCTAAACATATTTAATAATTGAATATTCTATCGTATTAAAAATTAATATAGATTTAATTACATTATAGTTATAAATTATAAAAAACAACTACCCAAAAAAATAAACATAACATTATATTTATACAGTATGGACAACTCTTCTGCAACATGGTTGTGTAATAGTCTGTTATCCATGGAACAATGGTAAACTAGACTTCACATAGAAGACATAGGATACACTTATGGGATCCAAAATCAAATATAATGTAATATAGAAACTACATCTATACATGTTTTAGGATTCTAGAATCACCATATCAAAATATAGCTTTCCATGAGATGACCCTTACGTAGATCAATATATATTTACATTTATCATGATATTTTTATTACCCTTGAAAAAGATCCACTCATCTGATTGTTATGGTATATCCCACTACACTATAGTGTAACATATTTATATAAATATTTAGAACTATGATATAAAATTTACACGTACTTTATATAGAATCAACCAACCACATCATATGGAAAAAACTCAACAATTGTGATATAGAGTCCTTAAATGTATATTTATTCACCAGTAGTATCTTAGAATCAAAATATAAATTTTACATAAAATTAACAATGGAATAAAATCCCTATAATAATAGTAAAAGGATTAAAAAAAACTTTTCATGTTTTGATAAAATATAAGATACTAGAACACTAGTTTTTATGTAAAATTTGATAACATGATAAATAAATTCCTTCTATAATTACATTATCATCAATTGTGAATTATGTTTTATACATAATGTGAATTCATGATTTCTCAATTAAAAAACTATTTATTTTTGTGATAAAAGATAAAATGGAGAAATATGAGTTAGATGAAAAAATAAATTTGAAATCATGTTAGTGAAAATAATTATTTTAAACAAATATTATAAAATAGTCCCCAAAATCTTGAATGAAAAACTCTAGCCCAGATTGGTTCTAACTTTTTCAATAGGGAAAAAACACAACTTTATCCCCATAAAAACATGTAGATATTATTCCCCTTTGGAAATAAACCCATACTGAACTTCCTTGTAGGGTCATAATATTTATTTTTTATTTTAATTAATGGATCGATTTGATAGATCACACATTCATTCAAATAAAATTTAATGATGGAAAATTGGATAAATCTCTAAACCATTAAAATTAATGGAGTCATATGAAATCCAATATCCATCTAGTGCAATTCAATATCCACTTTGGGTATATCCTTAATGATGATGTTAGACACTTAATTATTTATAGGGTGAACCACTATTTTTTAAATGAACTTGTTCAAATATCTTATTAAATAAATTTTGTTTGAACTCAATTTTATTTCCCTGAGAATGTATTTTATTTTCTCATTATATTTTTATAATATGAGATGTTACATATAATCAAAATATGAGAATCCACTTCCATTCATATGTTATAAAGTATATTTCACATGTTAATCAACTAGGAAGAAGATTTTGCGGTTGTATATATTCATCCTTTCTTATAAATTACTAGTTGAAATTTTTATTTTAAAAAATCGAAAACACATAAGAACTTAAAATATTTAATACAACTTTGAAATATAACTCTTCTAAAACCAAAACACTTCCAAATATATATCCTCACAGTCCAATAATTTTTTCTATAAAATTATATTAAAAAATCAAAAGTTCCATATTTTATTAATATATTAGAGAATTATTTTCATATATATTATGTGACTTGGTTTATAACATCATTGTTAACATAATTATGGAAATGTGTATAACATAATATCTATTCTATTGGTTATAATGTATATTTTTCTATCAATTATTTTATAATAAATTGACACCTCAACCTATATTTTTTAAGATTATTAATAATTGGGATTTTCTCCATTGGAGGCATATATTTAGAAACACCTATTGTAATCATGTTCAACACAACAATTGATTTTTTTTTTGGAAATTAACATCTCATTTTTTCATTGAGTGACTATAAATTCTTTGAAAAAAGGTAATTCACAGATTATAGAAATATTGAATTCAAACATCATTAGTTATGAAAAATGTTTACATTTGGAATTATTAAAGACTCCATGGATAAAATGTCAATATATACTGGGCACGAAATCTATCTTGCATATTATATCTTGATGTAGAGGTTGTGATAATCCCCATCTCACTGAAAATTGATCCTATTAATGTATAATTCTAACTATGTGTATAAACCGCTAGTTATTATTTCAACCCATATAATTATTTCTTCAAATGAAACACATTACATTTGTTAATATATATGAGAAATAAACATCTTTAATCAATTTATAATTCATATTTTAGGACTAAATTCATTAAGATAGAATTTTTATCCATTTGTTACACATTGACATTATTTTACAAGTCCAAAAAATAACGATTCAATAGTTTCATGTCATATAACCATTGAAAATATATTATCTTCATCAATTCCATTAATTTCAAAATAAAATTTTCACAAAAAAATTTACCTATTATTTGTCACCTTTTTATATTCATTATGATTATTTTAGAAAACCAATTAGTTTATAAGTATATTTTCTTATTAATCAGCCTTTGAAAAATATTCCAATCCTTGTTTATATCTATTTGGTCATATTACTCTTGGATATACTAGACCATATATTCATCCATTGATTCATAGTCAGTGGATTTTGGTACCAATAGAGATATAATGGATGTATTATTATTAACATTAATCATTATTTTTTTTAATGGGGGATACGAGATCATGAATGGGGGATACAAGCTCAAAATGGATGGTTCAATATTGAATATGATATATAGGTAGTGGTTTTAACATCATGGTAACAATAATTCGAGTTAACTAAAATAACTTTATGGTACATTGATCCATACAAATCAACATAATGTTCTAATACAAAATATAAATTTTCTAACTAACACCATCCCATCAAGAACAAAATTCTCCACATTTTTATTGAAACACTATTTATATGAATAGTTTTTTCCCAATATTTTTAAAAAAACATACATTCCTTAATCATTGAGGGGTATAAAATAAATATACCTTCATCACAACATTTTTAATGGCCCGTACCTCTCCGGTCCATTCCTTTGTGAAAATGTGGGCCTAGAGGTGTTTTGGGAAATCAAAGTGACTTGGGGGTGTGTTTGGGTGGACCTTTAAGAAAAACTAAAGGGGTAATGGACTTCACACGGGAGGTGCACAGTTTGTCAAACCGTGCGGCCAAACCGTGCGAGGTTAGTGTTGGAGGTAGTAGCCTTCACACGAGAGGTGCACGGTTAGGAAAAACTGTGCATCCTAACCATGCGAGGTTTGTTGTCGAGGCAGAAGCTTATGGACGGTTAGCACACGGTTTGTTAAACCGTGCGGACTAACCATGCAGGAACTTAAAGTTAGATCCTAAAATTTAGGATCTGAACTCTTTTGCCTCTAAATGGTTTGTTTAAGCCCCTAATCGGCCATAACCCGGGATTACTCTTCCTTGGAGGTAAGAGACCCTCTCCCAAGCATTTTGGAGGCAATCTAGAGGCTTCTATTTTCAAATCAAAGTTGGTTTCTCAAGGTATGTGATTATTCTTATTAGGTTCTTAGATATTCTTATATCTACTCCTTATCTTCCCTCTATTTCTTAAATCTACTCCTGTTATGGGCTGATCTAAGTGTGTGTATGTCGAATATGATGAGTCTTGGTCTTGATCTTGATAGGAGGAGAGATCTAAGGTGGGGTTTTGGAGAATCGACCCGGTTTCCTTGAGCCTTCCTTGAACATTGTGGCTTCTGTAAAAAACCTTTGAGTTCGGGATTTTACCTTCGTCTCTCTAATTTTTGCATCATACGGGATGAGTGTCCTCTTGATTTCACGAGACATAGTTGAACCAGTTTAATGAAGATAACAACTGGCTAAAAGAATAGGGATGGGGAAGTTTTTATTTTTATCATTGTTTATCCTATCGTTATGTTGTGAATTCAATAGGCTTATGCCTACTGAAAATCACAGTCGTTGGGGGCCTTTTCTTGTGTAATTAAATGTTTCCCTATCTTTCTAGACTGTTTTGTGGATGGAAACTTTGTGGAATATGGAAATTGGTTAATCATGTAAAGTTGGATGATTAAATGAATATCCTGAACCATTGTGCGATCACCCCAGTTGGAAAAAATGGAATAATGAACATGTTGATGTTGGTTTGGTTACGTGGTGTGTGAAAGGGTGTGGGGGGGGGGGGGGTGAATCCTGGGTTATTACGAATAAGATGGGAAGCGGGGCAAAGTTAAATGATATTAAAGGGGCAATGATGTGGCACGACCTTGTTTTGTGACATGGTTGTGGAGATGTGGTTATAGTGGAAGTAGAGCTGCAGTAATGGGTTGTGATATTAAAAGAAAGTGGAAAGTTGATAAATGAACTATGGGGAATGATAATGAATTAAATGCAAGAACAATCAATGTGGATTGATTGAAGATAAAAAGGTTGGTTTTGTGTTTCTTGTTTTCTATCTAACTTGATTTGTGGTTGGAAGGGTTTTGTTCTACGAAACGCTTGATCTGGTTTGATAATTTCCTAGTAGTTAGGGAAATAATAAACTAATACTATTGAAACATGAAAACCTAAATGGGGTTGGGATTTTTTTTGTATGCATGCTTCGTAGTAGCAGTGCCGAGGCACGTGCTCAGTTTCTATGTTTAGAAGCCATAGGTTGGGCTGTGTGTTTGGTATACATATATGTATCTATATATTTGTGTTTTGTCACACCCCACCCATGTTGAGAACCAAGTTCCAAACACTCCCATTTCATGGGAGAGGGTGTTTTCCCCTAGTTACTAGCTCCTTCCTGCTCCTTCTTCCATTGGTTGTGATGGCTTGAGGCGACCTTACACCTAAGACTCTTCGGGTAGGTTTCGATTGGTGTGATTTTAGCCCAAGACCCTTCGGGCAGGTTAATGTTCCCAATAATCATTGGGATTAGGCACAGGTGTGTTTGAGCGGGGATGTGATATCGTTTGTGAGGCCCAGGTGTGTGCGGGTGAGATCTGTGGTTTGTGAGGCCTAGGTGTGTGCAGGCGGGATATGTGGTTTGTGGGGCCCAGGTGTGTGCAGGCGAGATTTTTGGTTTTTGAGGCCCAGGTGTGTGCGGGAAGAAAGAGTATGGTAGCATCAGGAAGTACTCCATTAGGAAGAGAAGCTATCTAGTGGGGAGAAATGGTGTGGGGTACCCTATAATCTTGTTCTTATATACTACTACCTGTTGTTTGTGTTTTTGGTGAGTGTGGCTGGTGAGGTTGGGTGGATATAATTCCTTGCTAGGTTTTGGTTTCTTCTGTTGTTCTCACGAGACATTTGGATGTATCCCCACCTGTGCACGAGAGCTTTAGGTTTACTTATTGAGTATACTTGTGTGATCACCCTATATTTACTTTCAAGTTTCTAGTAGGACTAATAGGGCCGTGCGGGACCCTACTAGTCGGGAAAGTTGGAGTTGTTGCAGTTGTTTTACTCTTGTTTCTTTTGGTATTGCACTTTTGTGTTATTTTGTACTTGTACTTGGTTTCAGAATTGTTTAAACATGAATGTGGGATTAGTTTGGGTTTATTTTCATTTACTTGTTCCTTTTTATTTTGGTGTTTGACTCATCCTATTTCCCGATCTTAAATAATAAAAGGGTAATGCCTCCCATATTTGTGAAAACTCATACCCTTGGTGCTAGTCTCCACTCCAGGGCCTACTGGATGCGGGACTTGAGGGTCATTATCTCCCTTTCACCATTTCCAGCTTAGAAGGGGCATCTTTGGTGGGAGGGGGTTGTGACAACATTCTAAAAAAATTATATTATTTTATTACATTAGAAAAAACATATTAATTCCAAGAAATTAAAAATACTTGATTTTGGGATACCTTCCTTTCTATATATCATACAGTGACTTATTATAATATAGAAAAAAAAATTCCATATTGGAGATATAAACCACTACATGAAATAATTTTATCAATTAATTTTATGGTACAGAATATTTTAAAGGAATAGTTTGATCTATGTTATTGACTATAATGGTCTTATATTCAACAAACCCAATCTGATGAGGTGTTTTAATTTCTAAATCATTAGGTTAAATCTCCTATTTTTCAAGACATTCTCAAATGTTATTAATTTATCTTTCATTACCTTATCATTAGAATCCATTTGAATTTTGAAACCTAGAATATTTTCAGAAAATATTTGTTATTATTTAACACACTGTAATCCCACTGAATTGAGAATAATAATAATTATCATTTTTTTATATTAATAATATATATGAACAAAACATAATATCTCTTCTCATTTGAGGATTTAACTAAAATTAGACCAAAAATAACCTCTTATAAAATCATAAGTAATCTAGAAAATTTTATATTCATTTGACTATATGTATTAAAAAAAATATTCTTATTTCACTAAGAATAACATATTTAGTGAAATTACAAGTGATATTGGGTAAAAGATAGGCTCTATCACATTTCACCATATTTTTTAAATATTTTTTTTTATCATATGTCAGATTTGATTACTCCAAAACCTGTTTTTATCCAAAATCAACAACACCAACCTATTTTCATTACTAATAATTTAAATAAGATGTATAAATTTTATTCCATAAAAAATAATTTAGTTATCCCTATAATTATCGATGCACACCTTATTTCTAAATCCTACAACATATCCAGAATAAAAAAACAATTTTTATATATAGGATCATGGATAAGACTAATAACAATGATTATATCTATATTTGTCGTATCTTTTCCACCAATCATGTCTTTTTCAAAATTATCATGTTTTAGTCCTAAATTATTATAAAATCAATGCACTACATTTTTATTAAATTTTATTCCATTGATTAGATACTAATTTCAGTTCTTGTTTGAGATAGTATGATATCTAAAACCAATATATTCTATCTTTAATTTAATCTCAAGGATATTTTAGTATTAATTTCTCTCTGATTTCTATTTTCCTTGAACCAAGACTGATGGTTGACATCTCTTGATGATGGTAAATACTGTTGAACATATATCTCTATGGTTTCATTATCATTTTTCAAAAATATAAATATATTTTTATTTTTATCCCATTATATAATTTATGTAAATTTTCCTCTAAATTTTATTTATATCTTTTGGAACATTATGTTTTCCTCTTAATTCACACTGAATCTCCACGACCCAAACCATTTTAGAAAAAAATAATACCCAATAAAATCATAAAATCATATTTATGATTTTAATTCTTATTTTTTATGTTTTTCTCTCTAAAAAGTCATTAGAAATAGAACCAACATATTGAATGTTGCCAAACAAACCACAACTATAACATTATAATTTTGGTTTCTTAATTTCTCAATTAATTTGGTGACCAATAGTTTTTTTAGTTCCCTAAATTTCGGCATTCCTTTATGGATACAAATCACATGGTTGAGAAAAAAATATCTCCCATTGAGATAATTATAAAATATTTATTTAACTTTATTTTTCAATTACATCACTTGTGGTTAAAGGCTAAAATTGTATATAAATACCCTTCAAAATTAATTTTTCTTGTTGTGTTTCAGCATCTATACATATAATGGAAGCTTTATTGATTATATTATTCATGATGGAAATAAATTAAAAAGATGATTTATATGTAAAAAAATGGTTTCTTTTACATTATCGATAGAAATTAAAAGATCCTTGATCAGATAAATAAAAGAATAATCCTTTTAAGAGGATTTTGTAAAAATGTAAAAAAATGGTAAATGTGTGTTTTAAAAAATCATTGGAGAATAATATAACATGTTTTAAATAATTTTTAGAAAAAATCATTTGGAAGAATTTAAATTTTTATCCAAATAAGGAAATAAAATTAAGATTTTCATAAAAAATTTAAAATTACCTAAATATCAAATAGTGAAAAAATGGTAGCATTACATGAATAAATCATGAATTATCATGGTTTAATATAATTAGTGAGGATTATTTAGATTTAGATCAATAGAATAAATAAATTGATCACATTAAAAAATAATCCTCATAAATGATTTTATTTTTAAATAAAATATTTATCACATTATTTGTCACGAACCAACCGAGGTCCCCATCCTTCCTAGCTCCCGACCTGGTATATGGTAGGTCCTAATGGTCACTCTCTATCTCTACGAGTAGGAAAATGTTCCGGAGTATCAAATAAAACATAACATAATTATTTACCCAAAGTTTACATATTAAAATGAAAAACATAATCTAAAAATATAGATATGAATAGATAGATTAATACACCCCTACGAAATAAAAAAAATTAAGTTTAAAAACTAAAACAACTCAAAAGGGGAAAAAAAGGAAAAATTAGGTCATCCCACCAATCCTACTTTTAGAAAGAGGAGAAAATACTCAATCCTCCAGCACTGAGATCCATAACTAGAGCAACTAGAAACTCAAACTGTCAACAGTAAACCTATTTCATTTACATTAAATAAGAAGACAACAATGTCTGCATATAGCCAAAAGTGTATGTAGGGTGTGATCACAATCCTAGTATGATGCCACCCGATAAATGGTTCCATACCAAAACATTTCATGATAATTTAACATTTTCATTTAAAATTAATGCTTTCAAAACACTGATAAGAAATCATTTGTGATTATCCATTATAAATAAATGAAACCACATACAAAAAAATAAAATAAAAATGCTTGCCTAAATGAAAAAAAAATTTCTAAATGTTCTCACACACATACATACACATACATGAGGTCCACTATATGATGATGGTTGGAGCCTTGTCACATAAGATAGATAATCATGGGTAAATACCTTCTGTAAAACTATCTTAAGTGGGACCTTTTAAACCTCACATATGGGTAAATATGTGGTATAGAAACCCTGAACATCATAATTTTCATGTATGATCCACTAGGGGGAATCACATACCAAGTCCTAGTGGTCTCAAATCATAACACATGTTTACTTAGGCTTGTAGTTTCAATCCTAATATACCAAACCTAGAGGAACCATTTCTAAATCATATAGAATTCTAGACATAGTATATCCACCTAGTTACCCAAGATTCCCTTTTTGTACTCAATCAAGTATTACATTAATATAACTATCACATTCACATTTCATAGGCCAAATAAATAATTACACACACAAAAGACACATCATTCACACCCATGTCTCCATTTAAAATAAAATTCACACCATTGAAACATTCAAAATACATTTACCATTACATAATAATTTAACAAATACACCTATTTAAGAAGAATAAGTGAATATATGATTAATAATACAGCTCCATGGGTCATTACCTCTTTTAAAAATAAAAAAAAATCTAAGAAAATTTTCTAAAATAATCTTTTCATTATTTAATTAGTTTACAACTCATTTTCAAAAATGCAAAATGATCCCCACATGACCATGCGTTACATTTCCTTTTTGAGAATATACACCCACACCCATTCGCAACACAATTACTATAGAAAACTTGTTTTCACATTCTAAACAACTCATAAAACCATTCCATGAAACAAAACACTAAAACACACACACACAAAACAACCATTTTTGCAACAAAATCCTTTCCCAACACAAAAAAATGAAACACCCTTCAAAAACACGTTTTTCCTCACTCACAAAATTTAATAAACCATTAATACAACCAAATTTAATTTATAAAAAATGATATTCACTATTTAAAGAATTAACAATTCATACTCAATGTTTAACAATAAGGCGAACATTCCTAAAATAATCCAATTTCCAACAAAAATACTTTTTCAACACACATGCACCTCATGTAACCCTAAAAATACATTTTACACTACTCAAACAATTTATTAAACACTAATAATAATTTTCAAAAAAATGAACCAATAGAATCATGAAAATTTCCTTTATAAAATAAATTGTCAACATATAATCATGTCAAAGTACTTATAAAAAATATTTGGCAACACCCAAATAAAATATAGAACATAAAAAATTAATTAAATAAACAAATTAACTTATCTAAAATTTATAGGGTATGGATCCACCTAACTCGGACCATGAAGATTCCGAAAAAATGGTTTGAAATCCATTAAAACCTCAACCAAACTATATATAAACCTCAAGAAACCTTAAATGAACAGAAGTTGACATGATCCAACCCAACAGATCAATACCGAACCCCCAAAACCAAAACCTAAACTACCATAAAACAAGAAATTAATTAAAGATAAGACAAAACCAAACATAGATGAATATTTCCACTATAAGGAAGAGAGATAGAGGAGATGTAGTGAGGAAGATCAGAGGCCGGATGCATGACGAGGGGCTGTCGGAGGTTCATGTGAGCACTAGAAAGAACTGGGCATTGGCGAGGGGGCACGTGAGGGAGAGTGGTTCTTGGGGAAAGCTACATGGTTCCCAAACCAAGAAATACACGTACTATGGATGTTGCAATGCCTTTCACACTATTTTATTCAATACAAACAAAAAAAATTCAAATAGATACTCACCCAGTACCTTGGATAAAAATTAAACGGCCAAAATATAATAAAATAAAATAATTGAAAAAAGTTTGGGTGAGACAATTCTCCACACCATAACACTATCCGTTCTTCAAAAGTCACATAAAGGGAATTTAAAAAAATAAGTGTTGGTAATCCTTTTAAGAATAAGGATATTCCTAACAAACAATAGATGAGAGCGATACATGAATTGATCTCACTAATTAATGGACGTATAAATTGAACTACGAGACCCAAAATGAAATCCACAATATGTGTCTCCAACACCAAAAATAAAATGACCCTCAAATTGTATGATCATATAGAGGATCCTTTCATCGAAAAAAATACCACAAACTAAGGTAAAGAACTTTAACAATCATGAAAGGATCATTAAGTCCACATAAAATGAACAAATAATCCTAATTACTAACACATGGTTGTCTGAATAGACTGCACACCATAAATAAACAACCCACAACTAAGGATCAACCGAAACACTAACATGGGGATGCACGTACGGAAACCCCACCACATGGAATAGTATTACACCTTCTCATTTTAGTGGAACCTTTAGTGAGTCCCTTAGTGGGAATCCCCAAAATTAGAACTAACCATATTAACTAACTAACTCATAACGATATGAAATCCCAAGAAAGACCCAATACCCACATCAAGGGGACTCATGAAAGAAACTATAAACCAAATGGTAAACATTAGATGGTCCACCACTTCAGCAGTTCATCTCTATTATTTAATGATCCCAAATAAAAACCAAAATTGAAATGGACTTACAAGGCTATTTATACATGGACAACCACATAGAGATTCACACCCAAGGGTAAAAGCATCATGGTTAAAAGAAATGAGACAAAAAAACCTCCTTGTATCTAAGGATATAATCTTCTACCTTCATGGGTCACAACATGGAAAATAAGTCCACACACCTCCTTCCAGGAAATGGGACAAATAAAAATGAAATAGATACATAAATCACTTCATCTATCTCTATTTACAACACTGATGAAAAACATTATATCTGAATATCCTTGCACCCATGGGTTCTTGAGTATTGGAAAGTTTCACTCTCAGACCTATGCATATAGCTCTCTTGATTTAATCATCTCTTTCCTCATATCTAGGAATTAAATCCCTAATAAAGAAACCTTTTCTTATGGTTCCATTAGTATCTATGATGCATTCCAAACAACACCATTGAACTCAACACGTCTTGCCACTTATTCTACCTCAACATTGAATTTCATGATGACAAGGACATAGAAGAAGCCCATGTATCATTACATTACCCTCGAGTGATGATACAACAAAACATGAACATGTAGAACCCGCTCTCATCACAATGAAGAAAAAAATCAGAATTCATAAAAGATAACATGTTTCTATTAAAATAGAATATATCAAAAAATTTCACAACATCCACCCTTGAACTTATATGGAAACAAAACATTTCCAAATGTCACTGAAGGTGACTACTGCAACTTGAGAGGCCTTACAACAAAAAATATCTTAAATTGATCCCCAAACAACAAATTACTCTGGTATATAGCCATAACAGACTTTTATGAAAATATTTTCTACACAGGTTCCTAATATGATCTCCTTCTTATAAAGAAACCAACAAAAATTCCCAATACCTTTTTGAGAGAGAATCTATCACAAAAAACATAAACCACTTCCTATTATCCCCACTATAATTTCTCTTCATCACTTCTAGGAAGGTCATTCAGGATAATGAGGGTAAAAAATCACCTTTTAGAAACCAAATAATTCAAGTAATCTAATACAACCTTCAAATACTCCAGTATCTTATCCCCCACCATGATATGATTTTCTTATCTAAAAAATAATTGGGGTAGAATCAACCCTAATATTTAGATGAATTTTCACACTTTGATAAAATGGATGATTGTAACATCCCAAGTAAGTAATTAATAATATATATTTTTATCTATGTCTATTTATGACCTATATAGTGTTTTAGAGGCTTAAAATGAGAATAAATCCAATCTTAAACATGGAATACACTAATATTTTTAAAAGATTGTTTTACTTCCTTTTGATGGAAAACCATTTTTAAATCCAAATTTTGGCAATTTTATAAGATCTATTTGTCAAAATAAACATATTATTTATGATTGGGACATTTAAATTTTCATTGGATAATTTTTTGGTATTTTTCTGACAATGTTCATTTTTTAATGAATAGTGAAAAATACTGCATTTTACTTCAAAACGGCTTTTTCATCTAATTTAATTATATGTTTATATTATCTTTTTAATTGGTTTTAAAGTTTAATTAGAATATATTTTTACCATTTAATCCAATGATGGTCATTAGGATTAATTTCACTTTGGAATTGGGCATAAACAAGTGCCAAACTTTTCATAGATATTGTTTTTAAAAAACCCGCTATTTGTTTTGACAACGATAATTATTTTTAAGTTAATTATTGAAATTTTCATGTTTGGAATTTGGTAAAATGGATTAAATATTTTTAATCAAAAGTTCAAAATTATGTAATCAAGACTCTTTTTTTTTTGGACATTATGAATAGTAACAATGGTAATTATCTTTAATTATCTTGATTAATTAGTAATCGGGTAGTTAAGGATAATAAAATAATATCATAATAATAACAAATGACCCCAAAATGTGTCCTAATGCTACATTTTATGTCATGTCCGAACATGGGATGCCTTGTGCCAAACTTGGGGACCTAATGGAATCACTTTTGTGTGATAATGACTTTTAATCTTTTTATTTTTAAAGAAAGTAAAATATAACAAAGAATGTATCTCCTGAGTAATTTTTTTTAATTTTGTCTAAATAAATGATCTATTAGACTATAAATATTAATTGTAAAGATAAAATTATTTACTACATCATAGTATTTTTTTTTATAATTTTTAGACATTAAATAAATTAAATTATTTATGACATCATGATAATGCAGCGATTACCTCATTAATGAACGATTTAAATAAAATGAAAAGATAATGTAAAATCTAAGACTTAAACTTGTAAAAGACCTATTTTATGAGTATATTTAGAACCATTATCACCTTATCCTCGAAATACATCAATGTGGGACCTTTAAAATCCAAAACTCATTTGAAAATATAAGTAACATTTTATACCTTTCCAAGAGTTCCCCTCCTTTCCTCTTATAAAAGGTCCCCACCTCTACCTCCTTACCCACACTTCTCAAGCCATTGGCTCGGACAAGCTCTGATAATTTTATCTCTCCACATCCCTCTCTTCATCCTATAAGCCTTACCTTAGGCAGGAATCTCTTCAAGAAACCCTTTTGGTTCAAACCAAAGGGAGTTACCCGATTCAAAGGTAAAGTCTTCTCTAATTCTCTTTTGTTTTATTTTGCTTCTCCAACCCCCTAAACTCCTTTTATTCATTTCTTTTGTAACAACACACGTATATTCCATATACTAGGATGTTCTTATAAGAATTATTCGAGCTACACTTACACACACCTACATCTAATGGTTAATGAGCATACTGTTTCCATGGATGACGAATTTCTGCCTCACGAAACGATGATTGTTCAATATTCTTCTAACACCTTCAAAGGTGGCCATTAAGATGTCACTATATTTATATATGATATATAATATGTTTATTTTTCCTTATGCTTCTTTATTTTTCATTTATGGCATACCTTTATGGCTTACATTATGGATATACGCGATATCTTCATTTTAGGAAGTGCGGACTACCGCCCCCTCAAAGTGATTTGATTCGTTAATTCCATATGTTGGACCTATAAAGGATTTAATTAATGATATTATATATGATATTATACTGTAATTATAATATACCTTTATATAATTATGATTCCATTCCATAAAATACGAAATATAAATGAAAGTAGTGTTCATGCGTACGTACGGCTTACCGTCTCCATGAACGGTGCATTTCATTTCTTATCTATAAATGTTATGTAATATTAAAAATGCATGTATATACTGGATATATATGATATATATGATATCTACATAATGAGTATAACTATTTATATAATGAATACATGAACAACTTGTAATTATAAAGAGGTTATTTTTGACTCAAGTACCAATGATCGTTAAAACGGCCATTATTAAATTAAATAATTACATAGTGTTCATGACATGGTAATAAGTGATATAAAAGGAAAAATGAACTTGAAAAAGGTTCTCAAGCAAGTAGAAATTAACTCAAGTTTATTATTCAGGACTTTAAAGAACGATCGAGTCAAGTCGGACCCGAGGTAAGGGACTTCGTCTCAATCTCCATTCATTGAGGCATATTATGTTTTATACACAACTTTATTTTATATGGTGTATAAAACCCTTTGAATTTTATGTTTATTCAAAGGGAAAATTTTTATACGAAGCGTTTACTAAATGAAAAAAGGTAATGTTTTTTTGTCGTACGTATGCGACGACATCGACTTCTCTGCCGCCGTGACCATTATTTGAGTTTCGGATTCCTCTATAAGACATAAATTTTTTTTTAAAAATAAAAAATATATACCATGTTTTACTTTTAATTTATTTTGGTATTGAAAATGGGTTTGATAATGTTTTTATGATATCGATGTGCTATTGATATCTTGTGATTGAAATGTGGAAATTTTATGTTTCCTTTATGCATGTTTTATGTGATACAATTATGTTATGGTTCTTGGGAATTGTTATGAAGACGGGTGGTTCTGTGATAAACTAAGGGCGGGTGAGCCTGATATAACTCTCCAAAAGAGTTAAACGTTAAGGATTCTCCGAAGAGATTTAGGGAATATACTGTGATGGGTATTCCAAACGTAACCATGAGGGTTACTCCCTACGTAAGAATGTTATGAATGCCTCAAGTTACCTTTATGACTTATGATTTCTATGATTTATTCATGATTTGATGAGGTATGTTAATATGATTATGTTTTATGAGTAAAGTATTATTTCATACATGGACTAATGTTTTCATTTCATACTTTTATATCCCTTACTGAGCTTTTTATGATCATCCCAAGTTTTTGAAATGTTTTTCATAGGTCAAGGGAAAGGTACATGATGTGATAATAGGGTCAAGGAAGTGTCATGAAAGAATCCATGTTTTTTTTTGAATATGTTTCCATTGATGGGGAAAAAATGAATACTATCTTTTATGTAACCACTTTGTTTAAATGTGGAATATAATGCCTGATTTATGATCTAATTCTCTAAAACTCTTAACTTGAAAAGATCCTCAATGTGCAATCTTATAATAACTCAAGATTAAGTAATGTTTAAGGCTGGGGCCTTATAGTTGGTATCAAAGGTCAGTTTAGATAACTTTAGGAGTTATAATTCTATTAAATGATTATCCAATTTTTTTATGGTCAAATTGAAATGATATATCATTTGAAGATTACCATGTTGCTTTATCTAAGATATGTTTGTTCAGAATGGTTTTCCACAGAGGAAACAGAGAAGCAGTGCTAAGAAGGCATACAGAAGGAAATGACCTTCCGAATCAGCATCCTGAGATCGTCGGAATTGGAACTGAACAGTTTGTTGCAGTAATGGTGCAGTTGACTCAAGCGATAAATGGTGGTGGTATCCATGAAAAAGATCAGCGAGATCAACCGCGGAGGAACATGTCAGTGGTGGAACATTTCATGAGGCAACATCCCCCATCATTCAGAGGATCATCTGACCTTATGCTAACTGAAGGGTGGATTAAAGCACTGGAGAATATTTTCGATGCCATGGGGTGTTCAGACAACCAAAAGGTTATTCTTGATATTTACCATTTGGAGGGTGAAGCAGATCAGTGGTGGTTGATGGTTAAAAATATCAGGGACGCTGATGAGATTGATGCTCTCAACTGAGATGAATTCAATGGTATGTTTCTTGAGAATCATTTTACTAAAGATGTTTGACTTAGGATGGAAAAAAAATTCTTGGAATTGAGGCAAGAGGACGACTCAGTGGCTTCTTATGAAGAGAGGTTCACTCGATTGGCAAGGTATGCTCTAAATTTTATCCGAGACCTTGATAGTAAAATCAATCGTTTTTACTCAGGATAAAAGCCAAAATATCGAAGGGCCTTGGATTATCGTGAGTTCAAAAGTTATGACAAGCTTGTTCTATGTGCTGAGAAGGTGGAAATGGAGTTTGTCGATGATCAAGTGTTCTATAAAAACCAACAGAAGAAGAGACCATGGTGGCAGGAGAAAGGGAAGAATTCTTCAAAAAGGTCAGATGGTAAGAAAACTAAGTTTCCAATTTGTGATAAATGCGGTAAAAGGCATGCTAGGGAATGTCTTCTGAATTCTGGAAAGTTCTACCGATGTGGTAAGATGGGACATAAGGCTCGTGATTGCACTGAAAAAGATCAGGGTGATGGTAAGACCAAATTGTATTTATAGTTAGTGAAATGTTTCAAGTGCAATGAGATGGGTCACTATGAAATGGAGTGTCTAAATAAGAGCTCGAGTGATGGGAAGCAGTTAGACTACAAGAAAAAAGGGGTGGTGAAATCCTTTGCAACTAATTCAGCAGATTTTGGGCCATCAAATGAAGTTGTATCAGGTACTTTGTTTTTTTTCAGATTATGCTAGTGTGTTGTTTGATTATAGGTCTACACATTTTTTCATCTATGAAAACTTTTCTAGTAAAATGGGAATACCACCTCAAGAAATGACTGCTGAACTTGTGGTAAAAACACCTGGGGGAAATGTTGAGGCAAAAAGAATTTATAATAATCTTCTTATCCTTATCCGTGGAAAGAACCTACTTGCAAACCTTATTGTTTTATCCTGGGTATAGATTGTCACTCTATTTACCATTCTAAGACTAACTGTAGAGCTAAAGAAGTTTCTTTTTAGAAAGACTTTCAGTTTGTGTACAATAATTAACCCTTACTGTTGATGACATATCAAGAGGCCGAGAAACTTGTAAAAGATGGAAATGAATTTTACCTTGCACATATCGTTGAAAACAAAGGAATTGTCCAGATTAATGATGTGCCAGTGGTAAATGAGTATCCTGATGTTTTTCCTGATGAGTTGCCTGGAATAATACCAGATCAGGAAGTTGAATTTACTGTTGAATTAGTTCCTAATGCTAATCCAATTTCAAAACCCCCTTATCGAATGACTCAAATTGAACTTTTAGAGTTGAAGGAGAAATTGCAAGATTTATTAGAGAAAGGTTTCATTCGACCTAGCACATCACCATGGGGTGCTCTTGTTTTATTGGTCAAAAAGAAATATAGTTCAATAAGACTTTGCATTGATTATAGAGCCTTGAATAACATCACTATTAAGAACAAATATCCTTTGCCTCATATCGATGATTTTTTTGATCAGCTCCAGGGAGCTCAGTTTTTTTCAAAGATTGACCTGAGATCGGGGTACCATCAGTTGAAGGTAAAGGAAGTCGATATTCCTAAGACCGCGTTTCGTACAAGATATGGCCATTATGAATTTGTGGTAATGCCTTTTGGGCTAACCAATGTACCTGCTGTATTCATGGACCTTATGAATAGAATTTTCCATGAGTTCTTGGACAAGTTTGTGGTTGTTTTCATTGATGATATTTTGGTGTTTTCTAAAAGTAAAGAGGAGAATGAAAGACATTTAAGGGTTATTTTTCAAACCTTAAAAGAAAATAAATTTTATGGGAAATTCAGCAAGTGTGAGTTTTGGTTGCAAAAAATTTCTTTCCTTGGTCACATTGTTTCTAAAGATGGGATAATTGTTGATCCTCCAAAAACAAAGGTTGTGGAAGAATGGCCAAGACCCACAAATTTAACCAAGATTCATAGTTTTCTTGGTTTAGAAGGCTATTACCGAAAGTTTTTTAGAATTTTTTCACGGTTATCTAGTCCAATGACTAAGATAACTTAGAAGGGTGTTATGTTTATCTGGAAAAAAGAATGTGATGATTGTTTTCAGGAACTGAAAATAAGATTGGTGAATGCTCCATTTTTGGCACTACCTTCCAAGAATGGTGATTTTGTTATCTACAGTGATGCTTCAATGAGAGGTCTTGGTTGCGTCCTAATGCAGAATGATCAGGTAATTACTTATGCTTCACGACAGTTGAAAACTCATGAGGTAAATTACCCAACACATTATTTGGAATTAGCTACTGTTGTTTTCGCTTTAAAAATTTGGAGTCATCATTTGTATGGAGTAAAGTTTGAAATATATACCGATCACAAAAGTTTAAATTATATATTCACTCAGAAAGAATTTAACATGAGATAGAGGAGATGACTAGAATTAATCAAGGATTATGATTGTACAATTCATTACCATCTGGGAATAGTAAATAAAGTGGCTGATGCTTTGAGTCGAAAAAATAATGCTTCATTAACAATTTTGCATTTGGAACGTGATCCTTTGGTTAAGGATTTGATAAACTTTGGCATAGAAGTTGTTGGTGCAGGAAGTTATTCTATTTTTTTTAGGTATTAGTGAAATCTTTTCTATCAGATAGAATTAAGCAGGCACAGAAGCAAGACAGTGAGTTACAGAAAAGGGTAGAGCTGGTTCAGAAGTGTAAGTTGCCTGAATTTAGCATTGATAATGATTTTGTTTTGAAATTTGAGAAGAGATTGTGTGTTCCATGTGATTCACATTTGAAGAGGGAGTTATTATGTGAAGCTCATAGTTCTCCGTTTTCAGTTCATCCAGGCAGTACTATGATGTATAGAGATCTTCAGGAGTATTACCGGTGGGATGAAATGAAAAGGGATATTGCTGATTTTACTGTGAAGCGTTTGACTTGTCAACAGGTTAAAGCAGAGCGCCAGTTACCGAAAGGGATGCTTCAGCCTTTACCAGCGCCAGAGTGGAAATAGGAGAATATATCCATGGACTTCTTTGTGGGATTTCCGAAGACACCTCGAGGTAATAATGCAATCTGGGTTATTGTTGATCGCTTGACTAAATCTTCTCTTTTCCTTGCTATACGAGATAATTTTTCCCTAGATCAAATTTCCTATTTGTATCTTACAGAGATAGTTAGGTTACATGGAGTTCCTCTCTCTATTGTAACTTACCGTGATCCCAGGTTCACTTCTAACTTTTGGAAAGTCCTTTAGAAGTCGTTGGGTACTAAATTAAATTTTAGTACAGCTTCTCATCCTCAATCAGATGGGAAGTCAGAACGAACAATTCAGACTTTGGAGGATATGCTACGTGCTTGTTCGATGGATTATCAGAGAAGTTGGGACCAACATCTTTCTTTGGTTGAGGTTTATTATAATAACAGTTTTCATTCCAGTATACAGATGGCACCATTTGAGGCATTATATGGGAAGCGGTGTCGAAATCTAGCTTTTTGGGATGAAGTAGGTGAAAGGAAGTAGATGGGACCAGAATTGGTTGAAGAGTTGGCAGGAAACATTCAGATGATACAGAGACACTTGAGAATATCTCAGAGCAGGCAGAAGAGTTATACAGACAACATGAGGAAGGATATCTCTTTTGAGGTAGGTGATCATGTCTTCCTCAAAGTCTCACCCTGGAAAATTGTGATGCGATTTGGTAAGAAAGGAAAGTTGAGTCCAAGGTTCATTAGACCATATGAAATCTTGGAGAGAGTTGGATCAGTTTCATACCGAGTGGCTTTACCTCTGAGTTTATCTCAGGTACACAGTGTTTTTCATGTTTCAATGTTAAGGAAGTACACGCCAGATCCATCTCATGTTTTGAGTCCAAAGGTAGTTCAGTTGGAAGAGAACCTATCTTATGAGGAACAACCTATCCAGATTCTTGACCACAGGGAGCAGGTGTTATGGAATAAGGTGATTCATCAAGTAAATGTTTTGTGGAAAAACCACATGATTGAAGAGGCAACATGGGAATCTGAAAATGCAATGAGGGATAAATACCCCCACTTATTCGTTAAGTAAATAAATTGCGGGGATGTAATTTTCTAAAGGGGGGAAGGATGTGACATCCCAAGTAAGTAATGAATAATATATATTTTTATCTATGCCTATTTATGAATTATATAGTGTTTTAGAGGCTTAAAATGAGAATAAATCCAATCTTAAGCATGTAATACACTAATATTTTTAAAAGATTGTTTTACTGCCTTTTGATGGAAAACCATTTTTAAATCAAAATTTTGAGAATTTTATAATATCTATTTGTAAAAATAAACATATTCTTTATGATTGGGACATTGAAATTTACATTGGATAATTTTTTCATATTTTTCTGACAATGTTCATTTTTTAATGAATAGTGAAAAATACTGCATTTTACATCAAAACTGATTTTTCATCTAATTTAATTATATTGTTAGATTATCTTTTCAATTGGTTTTAAACTTTAATTAGAATATATGTTTACCATTTAATCAAATGGTGGTCATTAGGAATAATTTCACTTTGGAATTGGGCATAAAGAAGTGCCAAACGTTTCATAGATATTGTTTCAAAAAAACCCGCTATTTGTTTTGACAACGAGAATTATTTTTAAATTAATTATTGAAATTTTTGTATTTGGAATTTGGTAAAATGGATTACATATTTTGAATCATAAGGTCCAAATTATTTAATCAATACTCTTTTGTTTTTGGACATTATGAATAGTAACAACGGTAATTATCTTTAATTGTCTTGATTAATTAGTAATCGGGTAGTTAAGGATAATAAAATAGTGTCATAATAATACAAAATGACCCCAACATGTTTCCTAATTCTACTGGTTATGTCATGGCCGACCATGGGATGCCTTGTGACAAACTTGGGGACCCCATGGAATCACGTTTGTGTGATAAGGACTTTTTATCTTTTTATTTTTAAAGAAAGTTAAATATAACAATGAATGTATCACCTGAATAAAACATTTTTAATTTTGTCTAAATAAATGATATATTGGACTATAAATAGTCATTAGAAATCTAAAAATATTTCCTACATCATATTATTTTTTTATAATTTTTAGACATTAAATAAATTAAATTATTTATGACATCATGATGATGCACAGATTACCTCATTAATGAACGATTTAAATAAAATGAAAAGATAATGTAAAATATAAGACTTACACTTGTCAAAGACCTATTTAATGAGTATATTTCGAACCCTTATCACCTTATCCTCGAAATACATAAATGTGGGACCTTTAAAATCCGAAACTCATTTGAAAATAAACATTTTATACCTTTCCAAGAGTGCCCCTCCCTTCCTCTTATAAAGGCCCCCCACCTATACCTCCTGAACCACACTTCTCAAGCCATTGGCTCAGCCAAGCTCTGCACATTTTATCTCTCCACATACCTATCTTAATCCTAGAGGGCTTAGCTTTGTCAAGAAGCTCTTCAAGAAACCTTTTGGGTTCAAACCAAAGGGAGTTACCCGATTCAAAGGTAAAGTCTTCTCTAATGATCTTTTGTTTTATTTTGATTCTCCAACCCCCTAAAATCTTTTTATTCATTTCTTTTGTAACAAAACCAGTATCTTCCATATACTAGGATGTTTTTATAAGAAGTATTCTAGATAAACTTACACACACCTACATCTAATGGTTAATGAGCATACTGTTTCTGTCGATGGTGAATTTCTGCCTCACGAAATAATGATTGTTCAATATTCTTCTAACACCTTAAAAGGTGGCCATTAAGATGTCAATATATTTATATATGATATATAATATTTTTATGTTTTCCTTAATCTTCTGTATTTTTCATTTATGTCATACCTTTATGGCTTCCATTATGGGTATACGCGATATCTTCATTTTAGGAAGTGCGGACTACCGCCCCCTCAAAGTGATTTGATTCATTAATTCCATATGTGGGACGTATAAAGGATGGAATTAATGATATTATATATGATATTATACTGTAATTATAATATATCTTTATATCATTATGATTTCATTCCATAAAATACGAAATAGAAATGAAAGTAGCGTTCATGCGTACGTACGACTTACCGTCTCCATGAATGGTGAATTTAATTTCTTACCTCTAAATGTTATGTAATATTATAAATGCATGTATATACTGGATATATATGATATATATGATATCTATATCATGAGTATAACTCTGGATATAATGGATACATGAACAACTTGTAATTATAAATAGTTTATTTTTGACTCAAGTACCAATGATCATTAAAACGACCGTTATTAAATTAAATAATTACATAGTGTTCATGACATGGTAATAAGCGATGTAAAAGGAATAATGAATTTGAAAAAGGTTCTTAAGCAAGTATAAATTAACTCAAGTTTATTATTCAGGATTTTAAAGAACGATCAAGTCAAGTTGGACCCGAGGTAAGGGACTTCATCTCAATCTCCTTTCATTGAGGCATATTATGTTTTATAAACAACTTTATTTTATACGGTGTATAAACCCCTTTGAATTTTACGTTTATTCACAAGGAATATTTTTATATGAAGAATTTACTAAATGACAAAAGGGAATGTTTTTTTGTCGTACGTATGCGGCGACAACGACTTCTCCACCACCGTGACCATTATTTGAGTTTCGACTTCCTCTATAAGCCATAACTTTTTTTAAAAATGAAAAATAAATACCATGTTTTACTTTTAATTTATTTTAATATTGAAAATGGTTTTGATACTGTTTTTATTATATCGATGTGCTATTGATATCTTGTGATTGAAATGTGGAAATGTTATGTTTCCTTTATGCATGTTTTATGTGATATGATTATGTTATGGTTCTTGGGAAATGTTATGAAGACGGGTGGTTCCGTGATAAACTAAGGGCGGGTGAGCCCGATATAGCTCTCCAATGCATTGGGCAACGTGAAGGAGTTAAACATTAAGGTTTCTCTGAAGAGATTTTGGGAATATTCTGTGATGGGTATTCCAAACGTAACCATGAGGGTTACTCCCTACGTAAAAATGTTATGAATGCCTCAAGTTACCTTTATGTCTTATTATTTCTATGATTTATTCATGATTTGATGAGGTATGTTAAAATGATTATGTTTTATGAGTAAAGTATTATTTCATACATGGACTAATGTTTTCATTTCGTACTTTTATATCCCTTAATGAGCTTTTTATGCTCATCCCAAGTTTTTGAAATGTTTTTCATAGGTCAAGGGAAAGGTACATGATGTGATGATAGGGTCAAGGAAGTGTCATGAAAGAATCCATGTTTTGTTTTGAATATCTTTCCGTTGATGGGAAAAAATGAATACTATATTTTATGTAACCACTTTGTTTAAATGTGGAATGTAATGCATGATTTATGATCTAATTCTCTAAAACTCTAAACCTGAAAAGATACTCAATGTGTAATCTTGTAAGAACTCAAGATTAAGTAATGTTTAAGGATGGGTCCTTATAATGATCTACCAACAGTAAATTACCTATGGCCAGACTCCAGTAAATAATTAACTACTTTGTGTTTCTTATTTTATTTGGGGGTCAAATCATTCACATTTTATATGTATGATACCTATGGTTCTTGTCTTTGACTTATGTTGATGGTTATAAAGTATCAAGCCATATAGATGATTAATTTGGGTGACATGCCCAGATGATTTTGGACGGGTTGTAACAAAATTCCATTTGATCCCTCTTGTTATTTAGGGATTAATGGTAGGTAGATGATATGATCATTGGAACATGAGGCATAGGTGTATATACATTTCGGTCCAACCCTGTATTATTCCAAACCACACACTACAATGTGTGGTGGGGAATTCTATATTGAATTTGAAAATTATTATATGTTTTTTGAGTATCATTGATATGGTTTATTTGTTGATATGAGTTTGAAAGAGGCCCAATTAGTTTATCAAATAATCAATATTTTTATAATTAAAATAGGGAAAAAATTTCTATATTGTCTAGAAATCCATTCACATATTATGGAACCATAATTTAGACACCCTATAGAAATATCCACACCATTGGTGCATGGTTTTCATAACTATGCGACCAAACCATTCTGATTTTTTAAAATTATATTTTTCACATAATCCTTGTTTTTACCTTTTTTATTGTTTTTTACCTATTTTTTTAATTGAGTGGGTTATTGTGAGGCATTGATGTGAATTGATGTTTATTTATATATTTATTGAGGTTCATGTCATGTAATTTTATAGAAGATGACTTAATAAAAGACTCTAGTCAATAATAATGAGATGTAGATAGAAAATTTAATTAAATAAAACCCTTATGATGATTTATATTTTATTTATAGATTTATTTATACATATTAATAATTATATAGGTATGTTGAGAGAGATCATGATTGGGTGTTGGATTATTTTCATTAATTTACCAATTAGAATCTACCTTCAATATTTGGTGATTGAGGATCTCAAGGACCAGCTATAGCTATAGAAAAGATTAATAATATCATTGGTATTTGTTAAATTTATAATATTTAAAAAATATTATTTCCCAAATATTTGGTATATGTACTATGAAGATAGTGGTGGTACACATTTTTTTAGGTTATGAGATCAGAATATCTATCCTTAGATTTGATCAACTTGATCCTCAAACACATATTTTATGCAAAGAACTCTAAGGTAGTTTTGACATGATATATTATGAATATGTAGATATAGAATAAATATATTATGAAATATTTCCCTCCATTAATTATTTTTTATAATTTTATCTTTATCTCTACAACAATGGTTACCTTAAACATAAATGATTCAAGGTGGAATTTAAGCATGAAATCAAATCAAATATTATTTTATTTTGACATATAACATATTAAATAATAAAAAATATGGTCATGATGGCTAAGAACAATATTTTAGGGAATATCATTAAAGGTGGGTCTATAGATGCTATAGAAGGAATACAAAGGACATCATCACTCTATTCAGTGATGTGTAATGAGTCATGTAGGGTTAGTATTTTTTTATGTTCATTGGAACCACCTACCTAATTTACTAGATCCATTATGTTAATGGCATTTTCAATTCTTTTTATATAGATGATATATTTATTTCGATCACAATTATTCAAAATCATTGACTAATTTTCAATAGTTTGAGTGGATGAGTCACCATCCCCATTTTTATGAGAATATAACCTAGAGAAGAAAATAATTTTCTACTTATAACAATGGATCTCAACTATATTTTGATGCATTTAAGGGACGAAGGTATCAATTATATTGATACGATGAGTACCATTTTTTTATGATAAAGTATCATCCCCAAATGAATCCTCAATGTGGGCATAAATCTAATTTTTTATATACCATATATCACTTCTCAAAAGAATAAAAAATTTATTTTTAGAGGTATGGTATGTATTTATTAATCCATGGTCCTATTATTGTCTGATATATTTGTCTCCAAATCATTCATCTAATGTATAGTTATTGCTTAATGAGACATGTAATATGATATTTTTTATCATGTTATGAATAAAAATTCTCTATTTTGAGTGGAGGAAAAACATGAAATCATGTTGCCATTGGGTCATATAATTATATTTTATTTTAAATTTAATGGGAATTTTGTTCCCATGACATAAATGTATATGAAATATTTTTTTGTATAAATAAGACAACAATGAATAAATATTAGGTTTATTGAAATTTTAATAAGTCCTTTTTCTTTTAATTTGATTGAACCCCTTATATTTTCCATGGTGAGGGGGATCCCATGTATGAAAATTTAGAACATATTTTCATGGATGTCGAGTTGATTTCAAGTTAGATATTTATTTTTGTTTTAGATTAATAGAGCTATGTCATACATTTTATCTTCATTGTGATCTGGGAGCCTAATTTCATTCCAAATTATTTCTCTATGTTTATAAAAATTCTATAAGTTCAATTCATTTTAATCCAAATTCAATGAACTATCCAATATAATTACCATTATATGAAATTTATCTTTCCAATATAAATAAAATAAAGGTGAAATAATAGGATCTTGACTGAAATGGTTTCTCATTAAATATATATCTATATGGGTGGAACCAATCTTATAATCATTAAATTAAAAACAAAGTAGAACATTTCATTAACTATATAAAAAATTAAAGTGATTTTAAAAAAATAATTTCATTATATTGGTCAATTTTTGACCTTATAATGATTCCGAGATGGATTTCAAATATTTAACTTGTTTATTGATAAAATCAATTGAAATTAGGGGGTGAAATTACAAAGATAACTTTCATAAATAGGTAAGGGAAATGAAAGTGTCCTATTATTAGCTTTGGAATTATAGATACTCATGTGGTCTCTATGGAAGTAATGAATCTTATCTTTTATAGACACTTAAAAACCAACTTCATATTTTAAGTGGAATATTTGATTAATTTTCAATAATATATTATCCTGAATACCACATTGTAATTTCTACAATATTTTATTTGGATCATATCTAATATTCTATGTTTTGAAAGATCGAATAATGGATTCATGAATTAAAATTTATGGGAAATATCATTTTATAAACTGATGTATCTTTGGATCCAAGGTATATTCATCATATGGTGTCATGTGAGATACATAAAGACATTTTTGATATTAGATAATATATGGATCTATTTGGATTTTAATACTGATTGTTTGGGTATTTTAAATTTCTAATTCTATTTCCATAGTATTGAATAATAATGTCGTGACATTATAATGAAATGAGAGGCTACAAAAATCCATTGATTAGATGATTAAAAGGAAAAAAATTGATTCTATCATGAAATCCTCCTAATCTTGATGATAGATGTTCTATGTATTATAATTATTTTTAAAAGTTTTTTTGTATGACTCATGATCATTACACCATCATGTGAATAATTTTACAAATTGTAAAATATAATGGATATGGTTTTTCATAAACTAAAAAATTAATCCACAATAATTTTGGGGTTAAGATGAATGTATAAACTAATAAAACATGTTTAAATAGAATCTTACCCTAGAAGGACCTGATAATTGTATCAGTACGCTTGGTGGACTACCTCAAAATGTTTAACAATTATCAATAATATATTCCCAATAGAGGTAACATGTTTTGTTATTCTATAATTAATTGAAATAAACTGATTAAGTTAATTGATTTGGGAAATAATGGAATTTGGGTAATCTTCTCAAAACGGATAAAGGAGATATAATGTAATAACCTGATTGAGTACTCTTGGATAGTCAGAAAGTTCACCATCATTGGAATATTGTATCTATACATTGAAATAATATACATCTAATTATTAGAAAATCATAATTTTAAATTTTTGTGAGACTTTGAGTGATTGATATCATTCTCCTAATGATGGATTACATTTTATGATGATGTTGTTGGTTTCATTATCTTTGATATATGACATAATTAATGACATCCATCATTCTAAATCTTATCCTCACCTCAATGACCCTAATTTATTTTATGATCATATATGATACTAATGGGGGGTGTTAATTAATTGGGTTATTACTGAATTCATATCCCTTTTAATTTATTATAAAAAAATACATTCATCAAAATATTATTGGGACTTTGTGATCAAATCCCATTCTGGTATATAAATATGATGAGATATACATGGATTATATTATTATCATTCCTTGATCTTATATTGGGGAAATTTTGATTTTTTTTGTTATAAACCTATTTTAGAAATCAGAAAATTTTCAACATATAGTGGTTTAAAAATTGTTATATAGTATGAAAATAAAATTCTAATAGATCATGAATCACCATGAAGTTTCTTATGTAATATTTTTTTAATCATGATATGTGATTTACATTGTGATAATTGAGGGGTTAGTATAAAGTAATGGTCTCTAAATTGATGTCAAGCATGTCTTTTATCCAATAGGTTGATGGTAAAATTGAGAGGTAAAATTTGTTCCTTGACAGTTTTATCTGTTCATATGTCCTCAATTTTTTGTGCATTGTTGGAGAAACATACAATGAAATTTAAATTCTCCAATAATAAAAATTTTCAATAAATTATAAACATGGAACCGTTTAAATATTTTTTATGATATATATATATATATAGGTACCCTATTTTTGGGTAATAGTAGAGAATAATAATATCATATGAAGAATAATTATTCAAGAGATAGTGAGTATAGTATTTATTTTTTTCAAGAAGATTATAGATGGTTCAAATTCATAAAAATTTAAAAAAATCAATAACATCATCCATTGGAATTCTCAACTAGTTAATGGGTGTTTCTTGGTCACATCGCCATTTAGTAAGTCATAGATTCTAAATTCAATGAAAATATATTTAATTAGTTTTCATTCTATTGAATTATAGTAATAGGAGACACAAGATTGGTTAGTGTAACAAAATGATAATAGTTTAATGGATTTTATTTACACAGGTTATTTGGGTTTTAAGGAAAAAATATCTTGGTGGGGGAGACTAATGACATCAATGTGTAGTTGATGTGTATTTTTTTAACCTTTTTCCTTTACATATTTTATTTCTAGATGTTTTTGGATGCAGAGAAAAAAATTGATAAATTAGAAGACAATATTGGATGCACGGTTGTGATATAGTTAATTAAAACCATGAATATATGTTAATAATTGAGAGGGGGAATTATTTTTTCTATAAAAAGAATGGAAAAACATACAGGTAATGAATTAGCTTTTTGGGTGTTTCTTGAAAACTAAACATTGGTAGTGGACAGATTCCTAATCATTGTATCCAAACCAATTAGACTACAAATAAGTTAAACTATGAAATTTTAGATCTACCCCTAAATTTTTAATAATCAATTTCCATTATATCACATTAATTTTACTCTTTATATGTATATATTTATATTTTATCTCCATTAAATGTCCTTGGGGGAATATTTTGTAAATTATAATGGTTTCTTTAAGGGTATTCACTCATGTTATATTTTCTCTTCTTCTTAAAATTTTTACCATTATCCTTCCACCATCACTGTTAATTATTAATATATTTTGTTTTTTTACCTTAAATTATAGATTTTGTTAATATTTCAATTTTCATAGTTCATTTGGTTTTTGAGGTCCCTATAACATTAATATCATAACATTTAGAGGAGGGGAAAAGGTTTCAATGGATTATTTTATGATTTTCTCCATAATCATGTTTCTATTGGAATACCATTACATCATGAGTTTATCTAATGGATTTCTAGTATATCATGTTAGAAACAAATTTATAATTTTTAAAATATAATGATTCACCATTTTCATTTAATTTTTTTCTGATAAAGTGGTATTTTTTCAATAGGCTGCATAGATAATTCCCTTAAATATATTTTTGGATGCATATATGGTTTTTGATAAATTTTCCATTATATATATTTTTAATTTAAATCAAATATTAGAGGATTTTTAAATATATTTTTTATATAAATAAAAAATTATTTTTTTCATCTCATACATTATTTTTAGATTTATACTTATTTGATAGAGATTTTTGATATTCATACTATGAAAATGACTAAGTAAGACTAAAAGGATTGCTATTATTTTTATATTAATTATTTTGTTTCATGACTTGTTTTTCAGTGAGACTCACATGGAAATGCTGTATCTTCAAGAAAAATTGGGAAATGTGATACATTGGTTTATATTACGCACTGTCGAGGAACCCTTGTAAGGATTTACCTCTCATAAGTGGGTATAGACACATAAGGATAATTGTATGTTGGGTTCTAACTGTTTCATGTTTATCATAGTCTAGCCAGTATTCCACTAGCTTGGTCCTAGCATACAAATTATTTTACATTTTGTTAGACACCGATATTTTTCTATATTTAGTGAATACATTATTTTATACCTTGGTTTTCATTGAATTTAATATTTTTAGTAATCATCAGACATTATTACTTGTACCTTATTTATCTTAGTATCCTATTTTTTAGTTTTTTTAAACAACGTCATAAGTGACATTATTTCCCATATTAATATAAAAAAGGTTAATTATTCCATGTATTTAAAACCACTAATAAATTTTTTTAAATATGATATGTAGATTCACAGTGGTATATTACTAGGTGGTTTATAACACCCTATATATATGTTACATGTCTGGTTCTAGATAATGTGAAATATGATATAGGTATAATAAAAGGAGATATTTTATAATGTTGGTATACCATAGGGTACTTCAACAATATTTTAATTATTCTATATTCATGTAGTAACCGTAAGTCAAATAGTTCTAGATAATATAAAATTTTTTGGGACCCTTTTAATTTTTTTTCATTATAGTAAATGAGCCATGTGTCCCTTTACACCATATTTACAAAATTGATAGATAGTTTTTCAGGATTTCATAATACTTATTCCATGTGACTATTCAATTTTATGTTATAATATTTTTAAAATCATGATTAATATCCTATATATGGATAAATAATTCTAGATTTATAAATGGAATCCATAATTTCGATATTGTTATTTATAGAGTGAAATAATATTTAATATTAATTTTTGATAGAACCTGTTCTTATCGACAGTCCATAATGATCAATTGTTTATTTCATGATTTGTGGTTGATTGACTTGGTTGTTATGGAATGTTTTCATGGAATGGTTAAGTATTTGACTGTTGTGGAAAAATTCATTGAATGTTCATTAATGATGTTTTTAAAGAGTGTAAAATTATATGGGATTTAATTTATTGATGATCTATAATAAAATCTCTTGAGGATTTAATGTTTTATTTGTAACCGGGAGACATAGTGTTTTCTATATGTAATTGTGGAATTTTTAAGGGGTAAATTTTCATGTATATAGATCATTATATTAATATTTAGTTATTTTTAGGCATATGTCTATAGTTACAAATACTCTTCCTCAATGATCATGATGATTAAGATGATATATAAGTTATTTTTTATGTATATTTTGGAAAAAATATATATCCTTATTTAAAAAGGTAGTTCATTGAAAACATACACATTTTTTGTTTAAATATAAATTTTTATAGATATTAATTTTTCATGAGTTTCATGGCCCCCTCTTCTTATTCCAAAGTGAATTGATAGATTTGGTTTTTAGAGTGTATTATTTTTGTCGGGCTTTACACATAGTGACTCAATAAAAGTTCACCCCTTTAATATTTTCAACATATGAACATGTTCTCATGATGTATATGGTAATGGAGTGTAATTTATAAGGGATGGATATTCTCCATGATAGATGTTGTTAAAACATATCTTGGATTAGATCTAATGATAAGTGTTTTTCTTTGATAAGTAAGTTAATGTTATGAACATTTAATAGTCTACACCAACATTATTATATAATATATATATCTAAGAATATATTACTATAATATAAACTCTACAATTACATGTTATTTATATGAAAAAATAGTATATAAGAAGTTTATTTCGTTGAAAATTCCTTATTGTTAGTGTGAATTTGATTGTGTGTCCTTGGGATGAGAATGATAATTTCTTTATTAGTTTCCTCCTCAACATTATATGAAAAAATCCTGAAATAAATATTATTTGAAATTTATTCATATCATTGTAGGGATACAATATCTAACTGATGTAACTCACCCCAAAAGACCTTAATATGATCATATATGAGGAAGTGAATGATATTATCGACAGACATGTGGAGGTGTAGGACAAAAATAACTACATATAATTATGTTTCCAACTAATTGAGGCCCTATCAATAACTAATGAAATTCTTTTACATATTATAATGTGATATATATTGATTAAAACGATAACATCATAAATATAAACTGAAAAATATTCAGTATGTGTTTTTGGGAATATGGAAGAAATGCTTCTTAGACTCATGGTGTTTTCTATAACATTTTATGAATTGTCTTAATTAGTAGTGGTGTGTTAGGGATATGATATTTTTATACGATGATATTAGTAAATTTATTAAATTATTGTTGGCACATATAAAATCATTTATTTCTCCCTAGTAATGGATTTTTAATAATTTATAAAATTCAATTTTGATTATTATCATATATTAGAGGTTTTATCTAATTTGGATAGTTATAAAATTGTTTAATTAGTGAGATAGATTATTTGATGGGTTATAAATACTAAGATCCTATCATGGTATTGTTGATTGGGATGATAGTTATTTTTGTTTATATAACAGTATAAAAATATCCAGATGTTTTTATGTAGTTTATTTAATGTTTTCATCAAGTGGATGTGAAACTACCCCATTAATATGATATCAAGTATGAGATTGAGTTTTACTATGTGGTTTCCCATATTTATATATCCCACGATAAACTGTCCCCATTATACATTATCATGTTACATATTCATCTTGATGATATATTATAGTGGGGTTCTATCTATCCAATTTTATCTTTTTGGGGAGCTTTAATGCTATTTGAACTAAATAATAATGGAGGATTATAGCATGCATATATTTCTAGAGGTATTACAAGGTGACATTGTAGAAATAATATTTTCTTTTTAATGAAAATTAATTATTAAATTATATTAAGGGATATATTTGGTTCTTGAATATTTATAATCATGTGAAATACTTCTAAACAAGGGATCATAGGGAATGTATTTTGAAGAAATCATTCAAGTGTCATTCTATTATTTTTTTGGGTACTAAATTTTTGAGTTAATAATAAAAAAAATATTTAGGGAAATGAATAATTTAATATTCCATATGTTTTAGGTATTTTAGGTGTTTATTGATGATATATCAGTGTATTTGTAGATATTTGGGGTGTGCATTTTAATATTAAGTTTAATTTTACAGATACATCAATGATATCATTTGTAAGGAATGTTTTTTAATTATAGTAATTGTTGAGTTGTAGATATTTCCTTAATAATAACTTCTCTTAGTGAGGTATTAATGTTAAAAAAATTGAATATATAGCATCCTCTTTAAATTTTAAAAACAAAAAATTTATAGATGTATGAAAAATTCATGTCATGTTAGGAAAATTTAGTGGTTTCATCTGTTGTTTCTTTTGTATTATGACACATTTGATAACTAGGAATAATATATACAACGATATTTTGTTAAACAATTATTATTATATTATATTTTATTATATCAATGTTATGATAATTATTACTCATGTATATAACTATCCATATGAAATAGTTATGAGTGAGGTGTGTTATAATGAATCTCATCATGAAATATAAATATAATTAATATATGAAAAGGAGGTGATAACCAATGGATATAATAAGATAAGTCAAATGAAAATAATTATTTAGTAATTATATTGATCTTCATTATATGTCAAATAAATCGATGTTTTGGAGGAAATAATTTAATTGAGGTTGCATTTCTATTTTTACCAATCATCATATATTATGGCCTATCTTAAATCCAAAATATTTGAATTTAAAACACTCAATATGGGAAAACATGTTGTTGGATTATAATTTGAGAATAATAAAACTTTAGAGAATGGTGTCATGTCTGCTAATGTGATATGGAAGAAAGAATATATATATTTTTCATTAGATATTAGTGAACAATATAGGATAATAACAAATATTATTGCTATATATCTTAACATGGATGCAGTTATTAGGGGATTCTAAAAATACCATATGAAACAATACAATTTTTTTGATAGTAGGTTAAATATTTATTGTCAGTATCCAATGGTGCTGGTGTGGGGAGATCATGTCACTCATTGATATCCTTTGTTGGGATTTAAATAAGATGGTTACTATTAAGTTTTATTTAATGGAAATGCATATGTTTTGAGGGTGATGTGGGTGATAGTTATACAAGAGTCCCCATGGGTTGTCCATCCTAGTATTTTCCTTTTATATTATGAATTGGAGTAGTTTTTGTGATATACTATTATAAATAAGGTATTGAATAAGTTCATGCATGAATACATTATTTTTTAGATGATTATTCTTAGCATCATGTGCCAATATGTTTATTATAACTTTTTAATTTTCTATAGTTGATATCAGTGAATATATCTATTTCATTTATACACATCATACATGATTATAAGTATGATATGTTTCAATATTTTAATTTTTTGATCTAGAAATAAATTTTATCATTTCATATAAATAAAATTGTTGGTTTTTTAGATTTCTTGGAAATTAATTATATGGATTATTTGGTGATAATTTATATGGTTCAATAGATGGTGACCATTTAATAAGTTCTCAAATGTACTTTGCAGCTGTGGAAATGAATATAACATTCTCTTTCATTCTTTTTATACCCTATCACAGTATTGTTTCCAAAAAAATAAAGAATGAATGAACAAACGATCTAGACAATAAATGACATAATTCATGTTATTAAACATTATTTTAGAGAATTTATGGTAATGAACCATCCTATGATTAATATTTAATATAATTACATTAATCACTATTCTATTGACATGGATGCGATTATTGTTCCGTATTAGTATTTTTGTCGATTACCATTGTACATGAATGAGGATGGAATGTCCACAAACATTGAACTATATTTTTTTATAATGTGATAATGATGATATATGATATTCATAAATTGATGAAGTATTTTTAGACTTCTCAATTTTTATGTGATGATAATAGGAAAACAACATTAATGTTTTAGTATGGTGATCATACTTCATTAATGATTTCTGATCATTGTGGATAGTTTAAAGGGAAGAGTGTTATATATATTAAATCAATGATTTTTTTTAATTTTAGATTTTATACATTTTGAAGGAATATAATTAATGAGGTGTACTGGCTAGTTCTTCAACACTTGATATATAAGATACATGGTTCCCTTTACATTTTTCATATTAAAATATATTTTTATGTTGACTACCGAGTCATTTATTTAGGATAGCTATACATATAATAGGATGAACAATATGGGAAACATACTATAGTTATTATAATATGTAAGAGAATTTTTTATTTAGGAGGGATATTATATTAGTGTGAATCATCTAAATATATGTAAGATTTGATGAATTTTCAGTTGTTTTTGACATACTAAAAGCATGGATGATTGTCTCCTATTGACCGTTCAAGGTTTCGATTCACTTCTAATGTGTATAACAACACTTGTGTCGAATCCTCGACGATGGTACTTTTTAATAGTCAATTCTTTTTAGTTGATTGTATTTTGATTGGGGGGTTTGTTTAATGAGTTTATGAAAAAATTTATAGATGATGTTTAATTTCACAAATTTATAATGATTAGTGTGAGCTCATTATTGGAAATTTAATCTGATTATATCCATGAGCTTTGCTTAATATTGCATTAAATTAATACCCACTTCACAAGACGACTTTGATTGGAATTCCTGAGTTTTAAAGCATTAATCAAATACATAACAAAAATTGGGGTTCTAATCATTACCATTAAATTTTTAGGGTAGTTTATTTGTGGTTCCAATAAATCTTGGAATCCACGATCTAAATAAAACATTTCATTAATCCATGAAATAATATGTTCAACACACACAATAAAAATTTAAAAAACATTCATTTATCAAAGGCCCAAAATAACATAATATCTATAAATTCTTAATCACACCAATGAGATATTTAATCACCATTTGGGTGGTTAATAACTTGGTTATAATATTATGATTATGAATTAATTAGTGAGGAAAAATAAAGAGATAATAAAAGAGTTATGGTTTGAATACACACACACAAACAGTGAAGGGAATTAAATACTGATAGTAGAATGAATGAGAAAGAAAAATAAGGGGAAGGGATTCAAATGTATTTAAACTATTTTAAGACATTTAATATTATCTAACAGATTTTGGATGGGAATAATAGATGAATAAGAATAAACATACAGTAAATTAGAATTAAAAAAACAAACACTTACACAATTATAAACGAAGAACAACACAAAATTAAATGAAATAAATAAAGGAGGAATGGTTTCTAAAGTGAAAAAATGAGTATATATGAAACTCCAAAGTCATTAGAAGATACTATTTCATTCGATCCTATTCTCATTTTCTCTGAAATACCAAACACATGAAAGGAGAAGAGGGGTATGTATTTATATACCATGGAGGTGGACAATTTGAATTCCAAATCATACCCTCCACTTGAATCACCAATTTGTTGTTCCAGGCAGCAAAATATCTAGATATCCTTTTCTTAAAAGTTTTATATTATTATTTTGGACGACTACCTAAAAATTTTAAAAAAATTTGTACTTATGGAGTAAATGTTTTGGATGTTTTCATAAACAATGATAAACTGTCCATTTCTATCCATGCTTTTCTGATGGCTGAAATGTGAAATGATTTTTGAATAGTATGATGCCTTCAAATATGAATTATTTCTTAAACAAATTATTCTACCTATATCTTTTCATTCCCACAAAAAATATCAACTTTATTTGATGATAGATAATGAGCAATGCCATGAATAATGTTAGGATTCTAATTTCTGGCCAAAATGGTGGGCTCGACATTAAAGCATAAGTTGGGCCCTTTTTTTGTGTAATTGGACCTTCAAATTTTTATCCATAATGATTTTGGATAATCAAGAATATATGGTAGGGTTTCATAAAATTTGGGGTTCAGGATACAGACCAGTAACACAATCATCACAGCTGGTCTAGCTTCATCACATATTCTTTGGGTCTTCTTGTATGGACAATATGACCCTCCAAATGGACAATTTGGACCAAGGTTCCTTATAATGAAATTATTGAATTTTATTAAGTAACCCTAAAAATTATGAATAATGAAATTTTGATATGTAGGGTTAGAGTTATTATTAAAATATTAAATAGAAATGAATCTAGATGAATTCAAATAGTGCTATGAAATTATATTTAATATTTAAACACAACTATTTCACACAAATTATACACATTTCATATAAAATTAGTAAAGGGAATATATAATATGTAATGAAAATATTAATAAAATCAACTCCCCACTATTATTCGTGTGCATGCCCCCATGTGAAAAAAATTTAAAAAACATTATGAAATCATTCTCACATGCCAATAAATATATTTTTTTTCACCAACCAGTGGAGGTTTAGAGTATTTCACTCATCAATATTTAATTCCACCTCAGATTGTTACAAAAAAATTGTTTAAAAACAACTCTTTTTTCTTGCTCAAATTTACAAATGGAAAATGTGGACACTCAGGACTCACACCTCTTAAGTTGATAAAAATCACTTGTGGAGGTTCACTGTTTCACCAACCAAAAGATAAAATCTTTGATTTTGAAAGAGCAATCTACATCCATTATCTATCTTAATGATCAAAAGAATAAATAGGTCTTTTTAAGGGTTTTTTGGTGGATATGTGATGGTAGGAATATAATGTACAAAATTAAGAAAAAAGGGGTAAAAAATCAGCATGGGTAAAAAATTGCATAATTGTTTTGGAAATGAAACATGGAAGGAAATAAAGACACGTATTTACAAGGGAATTATTGCATGAAGAAAGACACAATGGAGGAAGAAAATTGAAGGGGATTAGAAGGTAAATTATTTACAGAAAACAGAACTTATCCTAATGACATAAGAATATATGATGAAAATGTCGTTTTTTTCATTTTATTAATTTTATTGGTAAGTTGACATTGAAAACAATATCACACTCCTATCACAACTCACGATTGATATCCTCACAACACTAATTGTAATAGTTATAACAAGATCAATGGTTGAGGAAGAGTGATTTTTTACCCACCAAAGACACAACCCGTTCTAATTTTTGTTCTTTTTTTATTTTTTTGAACACATGTCAATAAAATATGAAAAATACATCATATGCATATATACATTCCAAATACTCAATAAATGACAACCTCTTACCCCACACTAAAATGGATTCATGACCTCAAGCATATGATAACATTTTGAAAATCAATAAAAGGGCACCCTTAATGAAATCCATTCCACTCACACATAAATTTTGAAAATAAATATTCAATGAAAATAAATGTAGATACTGGGTGTGATATGTTATTGGGCATGTAATGGGATGATCAAAGAAAAGGTTTTCATTAATTCGAAGGGGCTTTCAAAATGTAGATTAATGTCTGTGAACAAGTTTTCTATTTGGCTATTCTGATCCTAATGTTGTTAAAAAAATCCCTCTATAATATTAATTCACACCAAAGTATTAAATTAACCTCGAAGGTCCACAAACTCAGGACTCTCAAATGGGGGTACAAACATGCATTTTGAATAGATGTCCATAGGTGGCCTTTGCATGAAATCTAATTTTTTTCTTCATTGTTGGGGAAAATCATTGTCCAAATCATAAATTGGGAATTTAAAATTTGTTTGTTTGGATACAAGATAATTTATCCATAATCATGATGATAATAAAAAAATTGAGAAGAAAACAGGTGTTTTCACTCCCCAAAATAGTTGGACAAAATTTCAAAATATGATGGTGGGTAAGTTTGACTCTTTTTCTTTCATTTTTTTGTTATTTTTTTTGGTTTTTAGTGTTTTTATAATACACACCCACACAAAAGTGAAAGAGAAAAAGAAAGTGTTTTATGAATAAAGTGGTAAAAAAAGAAATAGAGAGGAATAAGATGAAAGAGGGATAAAGAGGAGGAATAAGAGATAATGTTAAAGGTAAATAGGTGCCCCTGGTTTAGATTTGGTAGGTCATTGTCTCCATCTAGTGGTGGGTCTACTATAGAAGTTGGGGATCCGATGGAAGTTGACGTGGTTCCAAGGATGTGTGTCCTCTCATGGTTAAGCATTAACCGATGTGCAAAAGGCATGAATGTACTTTTGGAAGAGGGGTCTGGGACTTGAAATGTACCAAATGGGTAAACGTTAGTAATAACAAAAGGACCTTCCCAATGAGAATTAATCGTACCTGGGTGATTTTGAAATCGATAATTGAATATAATTACATTTTCCCCATCATGAAATTCTTTTCTCAGGATGGGTTTATCATGGACCACCTTGTATTTTTACTTATAGAGATTATAATTCTCGTAAGAATCATTTAGATGCTCCTCCAGTTCATTCAATTTCACCAATATTAATTCATCTGATTTATCAAAGTCAAAATAACATGTTTTCACAGACCAAAATGACTTATGTTGTATTTTAACATGAAATTCACATGCATTAACAAAAACTATCATAAATGGAGGCATCCCAATGGGTGTTTTTAGGCAATTCGATAAGACCCATGTGCTTCCCCATGTTTTTCATAGCAATCCTTTCTGGTGGGTTTTACAATTTTCTCAAGAACTCTTTTCACTTGTCTATTAAATAGTTCAACCATTCCATTTTACTTGGGGTTATATTAAGGTGAGGGTTTATATACAAACCCATCTTTTTCAAATGATATTCCATGGTTCTATAACAAAAATGGGTTCCTAAGTCACTTATCAAGGAAGATGGTGTGCTAAATCGGTGGAATATGTGAGTCTCTAGGAACTCACTAACAGTATGTGAATAATTCTTTCTAGTGGGTTTGGCATCAATAGACCTATAAACATAATCAACTAAAATAATAATTTATGAGAATCCATTGTATGGGGGGAATTGTCCCATGTAATTGATTCCCCAATCATTGAAGATCTGATAGAAAATTAATGGTTTTGGGGAAATTAAATTATCTTTGAAATTGTTCCAAACTTTTGGCAAGTGGGATATGATTAATAGAACCCTTGTGAGTCCTTGAAGAGTGAAGTCTAGATGAATCTAGATTACAAGAATATTCAGGAGGTCAATTGTGGTCCAAAGTGGACATCACCAGTCATTGAGTGACAAAATTCTAAAATGGTAGAATGTCCATTTTCATTAACACATCTCCTAATTACCATCTCTTCCCTCATTTTTGAAATTTTATTTTCTTCCCAAAAAATTTAATTTTGAATCACTTTTCAACTACATTTTTGGTTCTTTTTATAAAATTTATGGAAGAACACATGAAAGCGTGTAATTTACAATTTTGAAATACCGTGGTATTTTTGGAGTGAGTTATGAAAGTTGATCAGTTGATAATTCTATATCAATTTTTTCAGAATGTGAAAAATTAGAAATTATACTCATGTGATCAGAAACAAAGGTTTTATTTTCCGGATCTATCTTTGATTTCAAGGTTCAAATCATGGAGCATTAGGATCTATCTTATTAGCCTCAATTTGGAATCACTTTTCTTAAGTATGATCTTTATAGTAGAATGTTTTGTGAAGAAGATGATTATTTAACTTAATAGATTGGGCCAGAATTTATCTAAGGCAAAAACAACTCATAAAAGATTCATTTTAGTTACAATGAAGTGATATTGAGTTTCATCCAAAGTTTTTTTTGGCATAATAGAGGACATGAAGAATTGTTTCTCATCTTTGACCATGAACAACCTAAATGGATCCATCAGAATCATCACACATCAACTCAAAGAGTAAAGACCAATATTAGGGTAGGACTGTCGGGGAAAATGTAAGATCAGTTTTGAGTTCAATGAATGCTCCCTTGCAAACCTCATCAAAATGGAAAGTGACATAATTATGGCGCAACCAAGTGAGTGGGAGGGAAATCGTACTGAAGTTATGGATTAATTGACAATAGAAACCACCCGGACCGAGGAATGAATAGATGTATCAAATAGAAGTGGTTTCAGTAAGTCATTAGAGCAATTCAATTTTTGTAGGATCAAAATCAATACCCTCTTTTGAAACTATGATCCCTAGAAAAATCCCATTTTCAACCAAGAAGTGTCATTTTTCAAAATTAAACCCAAGTTACACTTGACATACTTTTGAAGGACTAGAGAGAGTGAATTCAAGAAATATTCAAATGAACCAATATAAATGGTAAAGTCATCCATGAAGACTTCCCTGGAGTGTTCAATGAATTTAGAAAATATAATCATCATACACCTATATAATGTTGTAGGAGCATTGTAAATTCCAAATAGAATTATCTTATATGCATATTTTCCAAAGGGTCAAGTGAAAGTAGTATTTTTGTAGTCCTGAGGTGTGATTGGGATTTGGAAGTAGCTGGTGTATCTATCCAAAAAGTAATAGTGTGACCTTTGGGATAGTAATTCTTGAATTTGGTCATGGAATGAAAGAGGGTAGTGATATTTTCATGTTTCAATATTCAATTTTCGGTAATCAATGAACAACCTCCATTTATTCTTCACTCGAGTTGTGACTACCTCTCAATGTTCATTTTTTACAAAAATTATCCCACCCATATAAGGAAAAAATTGAATTGGACGAACCCATTAACTATCAAAAATTGGATAGATAATACTATATTGAAGAAGAATTGTGTTCTCTTCCCTAACTACCTCATGTAAGAGTGGATATAGTCTTTTTTGTAGCTATCTAATTATTTTGGATGATACCTAAATATGGATGTGATGCATGCAAAGAGAAATGTTGGGTCCAATTATGTCATCTTGGGTCCAACCTAAGGCCTTTATATTTTCGTATAACACCTGAACAAGTTTGGACTTCTCAGTTTTAGTTAGTAAAGTGGATATAATGATAGGATATGAGTTATCATGGAAAAGGAAGGCATATTTCAGGTGATTAGGAAGAGGATTCAGATCTGTCTCATATTTTATTTGTAGCTTAGACAACTCAGGAATAGAGGAAGAGGATTTATTTTCTTCATATTAATTTTCCTTAATACTTTCCAAGGAAAATTAGTAGAGATCAGAGTTGATGTGGGATTCAAGAGAGTTTTCAAGATCCTCTTGTTTTATAGAGTCAATGAATGATAGGACAACATCCACATCACTATTTATAACTTTTTTAGTCATGGTGTAGATTTCACAAGATCCTATCTTGTTAGAACACGATGAACATGATGGAATGGGGTTCAATTGACTCTTAGAAGTGTCATCAGATGCATGGATTGAGATTGTAGAGTGATCCATAGATGGGTATCTCATCGCTAAGAAAGTGTTGAACATGACCAATTGGTCACCAAATTTATTGGAAAAAATGCTAGAATGGACAACAATATTGGTTATCACATTAATTATGAATGTAAATCCAAGAATATAAGGATATTGAGAAGAGTTCGTCTCAACTTCAATGTCAAGGTCATGGAAATCAACCGAGATGATAAGATCATTAACATGAACAAGGATATCCTCAATTATACCCTCAGGACCAGCAATGCTTCAGCTGGACAATTGAAAGACAACACCTTTTGGATGGGAGTGTCCAAGAACAAGGTTGTAGAATATGGATTTGGACATGACATTAATCGAAGATCCTTGGTTTATGAGTGCATCATTGAAGTGGGATCTTCCAATTTGGCATGGAACCATTAATGTCCTTGGATTTTTCATTTTATGCGAATAGACTACTGCATGGTAACATTTTCACAGGTCATAAGTTTCTTCTTTTGGGGGCACAATTCCTTATAAAACTTGGTGTACTTTGGGATTTTTTATGGGGTCTAATAGGGGAATGTTGACTTTAACACATCAAAACATGAAGAGAATTTTAGGATCAGGATCAAAGGACATCATTTTATTAGAAATGGCTAGAGTAAAAGGAATTTGGTTCCTAAGTAGAATGGGATGTTGTGATTTAATGGATTCATATTCTTTTCATGATACGTTTTCTTTTCATTTTCTATTTCAATATTCATGGTGGGGTTGGATGAACTATCTTGAGGCATAGAAACTTTCTTCTGCAATATAAGTGAAATTGCACTTACATTACCTATGGGGTTGGGTAATGGTTGAGCTAGGAGTTGGGAAGAATTTGATTGTTGTTTTCTGGCTCAGGTGGGATGCAAGTTGACCAAATTGGGTTTCAGTATTTTTGAGGATTGAATGTGTGAAAGAGGCATGATTTCCACTGCACTTTCCCATGGTTTCTTGGTAGAAGAGGATTGTCCTGGATTGGGATTTCCTTGATTATGGTTCTTGGGAGAGTGATTATATTGGTTTGAGATTTGAAAAGGCTCACCATGATAGAGAAATACAGAAGGAGGAAGAGGAGGATTGATCCTTTGAGGTTGAGGGACAAATGTGTAAGGTTGTTTGAAGTTACCAACCCTTTGACAATATTGGAATTGGTTTGTGTTTTGAGGAAGGAATTAAGGGGGATGAGAAATGGGATTATCATCCCTCAATCATTGGTTAAAGTTAGAAGAGAAGGGATCAGGGTGGGGTTGGTTGAAGTTTCTAATGAACCGGCCTGATTGTTGAGGGTTGGTTTTCCTATGAGAATATGATGAATTGAACCCCATTAGTTTAGATGATTTAGATTGATACTCTTGAAGTTTTGGACATTCTTTAGTTGGAAGAGATGGGGAGATAAAAATTTCACAATTCATGATAGGTATAGGGAATAGAGATTGTTGAGAATATGAGGTTGGGACTTTGGTAGCCACAACTAGTTCTCTCTTAAGACCAGTAAGTTCACTCATCCACATTTTCATCTTATTTGGATCTATATATTGTTTTTCATGAATGTGTTGGACTTGAGAATGTGCTCAAGTATTGAATTGTTTTGGGTTTTCAACCACGTTTCTTATGAGATCCCTTGTAGATGTAGGTGATTTATCAACACGAGCACCACCACATGTAGCATCAGTGAGAGTTCCCTCAATATCCAATAACCCATCATAGAAGTATTGGATGAAGAGTTGGTCAGGGATGTTGTGGTGTGAGTAGGTTCCAACAATATTTTTGAACCACTCTTAGTATTCATGGAGTAATTCATTAGGGAATTTACGGATACCATTAATTTCCATTTGGATAGAAGCAGTACGAGAAGCAAGAAAGAATTTATCTAAGAAAAGTTGTTTCATGAATATACATGAGTTTATGGGACCATTAAGAAGGTAGTATAGGCATGACTTTTTAGTGTTAGCTAGAGATAATAGGAATGCTCAGATTTTGATTTGTTCTTCAGAAACCCCTTGAGGATTCATGGAAGAGCACACCACTTGGAACTCTTGAAGGTGGTGTTGTAGATTCTCATTGGCTAGACCATGGAAATGAAGGAGAAGATGAATGTGACTCAATTTGAGTTCAAATTAAGCCACTATGTTTAGTTATTTATTAAAAAGGGGTTGATAATTCATATCAGGGGAAACAAGTTCTTTACGTGTTCATTCCCTAGGATTAGACATTTCTAATTCAATGGGTTGGATGAGGACTGGTTCATGAATTATTCGATTGTATCTAATGTTACTCCTATATTGGAAATGTTTTCAATCAATTTCAAGTTCATAAAAATATGAGGGATTTCGTTGGAAGCTACAAGGCATTCAAAGAGATTTTTTAAGAAAAAGGAAGACGAGTTTTTCTTTGTGTTTTTTCTCGTTTATGATTTTTATGAGAAGGAAGGGTTTTCTTTCTATTTTCTTTGTCAATTTTTATCAATTTTTACAATTTTTTTTAATTTTATTACAATAAAAAAACTAATTACTTGTTAATAGAACCATCCTAGAAAATGGAACCATTTGAAAGTATGGCTGGTCATTTCCTGTCGACCGTTCAACGTTCTGATGCTCTGCTTATGTGTATAGCAACACTTTGGTCGAATCCTATATGATGATACTTTTTAGTAGTCGATTGTTTTTATTTAATTGTTTTTTGATTGGGGGTTTGTTTTTAGAGCTTATGAACTAATTTATAGATGATGTATGATTTAAAAAATTGATAACTATTTGGGTGAGTTCATTATTGGGGATTTATTCTTATGATATCCTTGAGCTTTGATTTATATTGCATTAAATTTATACCCACTTCACAAAATGACTTTGATCTGAATTCCCAACTGTTATATCTTTAATCCAGGACATATCATAACTTAGGGTTCTAATAATTACCATTACTTGTTTATGATAGTGTATTTTTGGTTCCAATAATCCATGTAATCCACATTCAAAATAATCCACGTCATCAATCCATGATATATTGAGTTCAACATACACAATATTAATTTAAAAAACCTTAATTTAAAAAGGGCCCTCAATCTCTTAATATCACTAAATTTTGAATCACCCCAATGAGATATTTTATCATCCATTAGGGTGGAAAATAATCTGGTTATAATTTTATGATGATGAATTAATTAGTGACGAAAAATAAAGGGATAAGAAGAGAGTTTCGTGGTGAACACACGCACACAATCAATGAAGGGAATTAAATACTAACTTTAGATTCAATGAAAAAGAAAAATAAGGAAAATAGATTAAAATATATTTAAACTATTTTATGAACATTGAGACTATTTATAATATGTTGGATGAGAATAATAAAAGAAGAAGAATAAAAATTCATTAAAATATAATTACAAAAACAAACACTTACACAATTATAAAAAAAGAATAATGAAAAATTAAATGAAATAAAGCTAGGATTAATGGTTTATACAGAGAAAAAATGATTATGTATGATCCTCCCAAGTCATTGGAATATCCTTGGTTGTTCCAAACTATCCTCATTTTCTCTAAAATTCCGACCACATGCAAGGAGAAGTGGGGGTTATATTTATAGCCCAAGGAGGTAGACTGTTTGCATTCATAATCTTCCCCTACACATTTATATCCAATTTCAACATCCATACATCAAAATATCGAGATATCTCATTTCTAAATGTTGTAGATAATAATGTTTTCTTTCTATATTCAAAATTTGGTGGCATTTGGACTTATGCATGAAACCTTTTGGTGGTTTTCATAAACTATGTCAAACTGTCCATTTCTATTCATGCTTTTTCAATGGAAAAAATGTTAATGGATTTTTAATAGTAATATGACTTCAAATCCGAATATTTTATTCAAAAAAGTAGGCCACCTATATCTCCTATTTCACACTAATAAATATCATCTTGATTTGATGAATAGATCATGAGAAATGTCATGAATATTGTCCAGATTTTAATTCTCGTTGAGATTGGTTGGTTGGATTTCAAAGCATCAGTTGGGCCCCTTGATCGTGTATTTGGACCTTAAATTTTTTTTATCCATGTTGGGTTTAAATAATCATAGACATCTGGTAAAGTTTCATAAAATTTTCACTTTAGGATTTAGACCAGTAACTCAATCATCATTGCGGGTCTAGTTTCTTCACAGATTTGTTCTGTCTTCTTGTGTGGAGCATATGACCCTGTAAATGGAAGATTTAGCAAAAGTTTCCTTCTAATGAAATTGTGTATGTTTAGTATGTAACCCTAAAATACAAAAAAAACATGAAATTTGAATAAGTTAGATGATAGTTATTATGAATACCTTAAAAAAATATGAATCTAGATGAATTCAAATAGTTCTCTAAAGTTATATTTAATTTATAAACATTAATATTTCACATAAATTATACACATTTCAAATAAATCCATAATGGTAATATATAATAAGTTATGAAAATATTACTAACATAAACTCCTCTACACTTAGTCTTGTGAATGTCCTCATGTGCAACAAATATAAAAAACATTACAAAATCATTCTCACTCACCATCAAATATTAATATTTCGTTTTCACTAATCAGTGGAGGTTTAGAATATTTCACTCATCCATATTGAATTCCAACACAGATTTTTTAAAAAAAATGTTCCAAAATCAACTCTTTTTCCATGCTCAAATTTAGAAATGGAAGACGTGCACACTCAAAACTCACACCTCTCATTATGATAAAATTCACTTATGGAGGTTCACTCTTTCACCATCCAAAAGTAAAAATCATAGAGTTTGATTGATATCTCAGATCTCATTCTATATCTTAATGTTCAATAGAATCAAGAAGTATTTTTAATGCATTTTTGTGGTTATGGGATGGTAGAAATATAATGTCTAAGAGAGAGAAGAAGAGGGGTAAAACAACAACATCGGTAAAACAATGCATTTTTTTTGAAATGAAACATGGAAGAAAATGAAAGCACATATTTCCAAGGGAATTATTGTGTGAAGAATGACACAAAGGAGGTTGAAAATTGTATAGGATTAGATAGTGAAATATTTATATAACAAAAAACATATACCAATGACATAAGAATATATTATGAAAGTGTTTTTTTCTTTTCATTTTTTTCATTTTTTTCGAAAGATAAAATTGAAAAAGATCTCACACTCATATCCCAACCCATGATTGATCCCTTTATGAAATTAATTTTATTATTTATAACAAGATAAATGGTTTATGAAGAGTGATATTTATACCACCCAAGACACAATCTATTCTTTTTTGATTTTTTTTATTTTTTTTTATTTTTTGAACACTTGTTAATAAAATTTGAACAATATGTCATAAGTATATGTACATTCCCAAAAATAACTAAATGGAAACCTATTCCCCACTCTAAAATGGATTCATACCATCAATAATATGAAAACATGATGAAAATAAATACAAGGGAACCCAAAATCAAATCAAATCATCCCACTCTTAAATTTCAGAAAAATACAATGAAAATACATTTTGATATTGGATGGGATACGGTATAGGGATTTTAATGAGGATATCAATGAAAAGGTTTTCATAGGCTCAGAGGGGTTTTGAAAAGGAGGATTAATGTAATGGATACATGAGGCTATTTGGCTATTCTTATTCTCATGTTGTTAAGAAAATGCCTCTATCATATTAATTAACACCAAAGTAGGAAATTCAGCTCAATGGTCCACAAACTATAGACTCACAAATGGGTATAAAAAACACACATTTTGAAAATATGGTCATAGGTGGCCTTAGAATGAAAGCTAATTTTGTTCCTCAGGGTCGGGGAAAATCATTGTCCAAATCAGAAATTGATCATTCCAAATTTCTTGGTTTTGACACAAGATTCATTATCCAATGTAATAATGAAAATATAGTATTATTTCTATGAAAACATGTCTTTTGACTCCCCAAAATGGCTGGTCAAAATTACAAAACTAGATTGTGAGTAAGTATGACCCTTTTTTCTATTTTTTTGTATTTTTTTTTGTTTTTTAGTGTTTTTATAATACACACCCATATAAAACAGAAGAGAGAAAAAGAAAAGTTTTCATGAATAAATTGGTAAAAAAATGATATATATAAGAATAATATTAAAGAGGGGGAGAGAGAAGAAGGAAAATGAGAGAAAGTAAAAGGGAAAGAGGTGCCCCTGGTTGGGATTTAGTGGATCACTGTCTCAATCAGTTAGTGGGTCTATGATAAAAGTTGTGGATCTGATGGAATTCGATGTGGTTCCCAAGATTTATGTCCTCTCATGTGGATACTTTAACCGATATAGATTAAGCATGAATGTTTTTTTTGGAATAGGGGTCTTGTACTTTCACTACACTGAATGGGTAAACATTAGTAACAATAAAACGACCTTCCTAACAAGAATAAATCTTACCTGGGTGAAGTTGAAATCGATAATTAAAGAGAATTACATTTTCACTTTCATGAAATAAATTTTTCATGATGTGTTTGTCATCGAGTTACTTGGATTTTTCTTTGTATAGATTATAATTCATGTAAGAATCAAGTAGAAGATCCTCCAGTTCAGCCAATTGCAACAATATTTCTTCACTAGATTTTTCAAAACCAAAATTACATGTTTTTATAGCCCAAAATGATTTATGTTGGATTTAAATTGGCAATTGGCATGATTTAACAAAAACTAGCCAAAAAGGAGAAATCTTAATGGGTGTTTTATAGGGATTTTGATAATCAAAAAGTGCTTCACCAAGTCTCTCATGCCAGTCTTTTCTCGTGCGTCTTACAATTTTCTCAAGAACTCTTTTCACTTCTCTATTAGAAAGTTCATCCAGGCCATTTGTCTAGGGGTGATGTGCAGTTGATGTTTTATATGCACTCCCATTATTTTTCAAATTAAATTAACTGGTTCTATTAAAAAATGGGTTTATAAGTCACATATCATGGCACATGGTGTGCAAAATTGGTGAAATATTTGTGTCTTTGGGAACACACAAACAATATTTGAATCTTCATTTCTATTGGGTTTGTCCCTAACACACCTAGATACATAATCATCTACAATAATAATATATGAGAATCCATTGGAAGGGGGGAATGGTGCAATGAAATAGATGCCCCAAACATCGAAGATCTCATAGAAAATTAAAGGCTTTTGGGGCATTTCATCTCTCTTTGAAATTGTTCTTAACTTTTGGGAAGTGGTACAAGATTTCCACAACTCATGTGAGTCCTTGAAGAGTGAAGCCCAGAAGAATCCAGAGTGTAAGACATTTCGTGAGGTCCTTTTTGGTCCAATGTGGCCACCACCAGACATTGAGTGACTGAATTCAAAGATGGATGAATGATCATTTTCATCAATAAATACCTTAATTACTATGTCTACCCCAGTTTTCCAATGTATATTTTTTTCCCAAAAATGGTATTTTGAATCACTTTTCATCTTCATTTTTTGTTCTTTTTGAAACAAATTTAGGAAAACACCCGAAACCAAGTGATTCACAATTGGGGCATACCATGGTATTTTTAGAGTGAGAGATGAAAGGTTTTCAGTTGGAAATTATGGATCAATTATTTTAGAATGAGAAGAATTAGAAATTATACTCATGTAATCATCCACAAGGTTTTATTTTCATGGTATATCATTGATTTCGAGGTCAAAATCATGGAGCATTAAGATCCATCTTATTAGACGTGTTTTGGAATAAATTTTCTTGAGTAAGAACCTTATAGAAGAATAGTTTGTGAAGATGATGATTTTCCCACCTAAGAGATTGTGCTGGAATTTATCTATGGCAAAAACCACTACTAAAAGTTCTTTTTCAGTCACATTTTAATGATATTGAGTTTTATCCAATGTTTTCGAGGAATAATATATGACATGAGTAATTTTTTATCTTATTTTACAAATAATAGCTCCAACTGCTCTATATGATACATCACACATCAATAAAAATGGCAATAAAAAATCTGGGGGTTTGATTATCGGGGAATTTTTCAGATAAATTTTGAGTTCAATGAAGGCTCTCTTACAAACCTAATAGAAACAGAATGTGACATAATTTTGGAGCAACCGATTGAGCGGGAGGGAAATCCTACTGAAGTTATAGATGAATCGATCATATAAACTAGAATGACCAAGGAATGGATGGATGTCTCGAAAAGATGTGGGTTCATGAATTGATTGGATCACATTAATTTTTTCAGGATCAACTTCAATACCATCTTTTTAAACTATGTTCCCTAGAATAATCCCATTTTTAGTAATGAAGTTACATTTTCAGAAATTTAACAGATGGCTACACATGACACACTTTTTAAGTACAAGAGAGTGTGAATTCAACAATTATTCAAATAACTCACCATTAATGCTAAAGTCATCCATGAATACTTCCATGCAGTGTTCAATGAATTTAGGAAAGATACTTATCATACACCTCTGGATTGTATCAGGAGAATTTCATTGGCTAAATGGTATTCTCTTATATGCATATGTTATAAAGGGGCAAGTGAATGTAGTCTATATTGGTCCTAAGGTGTGATTGTGATTTGGATGTAGCTGGTGTATCCATAAAGAAAGCTATAGTGTGACTTTACAGCTAATATTTCTAGAATTTGATCAAGGAATGGAGGAGGGTAGAGATATTTTAATGTTTCGACATTCAATTTTTGAAAATCAATTCACACATGCCATTTTCTCTTCACTCGAGCTTTGACTACTTCTCCATGTTCATTTGTGATAATAGTAATCCCAACTTTCTTAGGTACAACTTGAGTTGGACTAACCCATTCATGATCGTATGTTGTGTAGATAATACCATCTTGAAGAAGCTTGGTGATCTCTTACTTAACTACCTCAAGTGTGAGTGGATTTAGTCTTCTGTGTGGTTGTATAATTGGTTTGGATGATACATCATATGGATGTGATGCATGAAAAGAGTAGGTTCGATTCTTGGTATTTCATCCAGGGTCCAACCTAAGGAAATTTTTATTTTCTATAACACATAAACAATTTTCGACTCCATAGTTTCAGTAACTGAAACATAGATAATGATATTATATTAGTGATCATGGAAATAGAATGCATATTTCATGTGTTTAGGAATAGATTTCAGATAAGTCTCATATTTCATTTGTGGGTTAGAGAACTCAGAAATTGAGTAAGGGACTTCAGTTGCTTCAGATTCATTTTCCTTAATACTGTACAATGTGGACCAGAAGAGATCAGAGTTGATTTGGGTTTCAAAAGATTTTTCATGATCCTTTAAATTGATGGATTCTATGAATGATAGGTCAATATAAACATCACCATTTATAACATGGTTAATCATGGTGAAGTTTTTGAATGATCCCCTCTTGTTATAACATGATGAAATAGGGTTAAATTGACTCTTAGAAGTGTCCTCAGAAGCGTGGATTGAGAATTCAGAGTGATATTCAGATGGGTATCTGATGGTTTGAAAAATGATGAACATGACCAGTTGGTCACAAAATTTCATGGATGTGATGCCTGAATGGAATTCAATTTTTGTTCTCACTGCCATTAGGAATGGTCTTCATATAATTATGGGATATAAAGAAGAGTTCGTCTCACCATCCATGCCAAGGACATAGATTTCAGTAGGGAAGATAAAATCATTAACTAGAACAAGGGAAACCTCGATTATACCCTCAGGACTAGCAGTCCTTCGGTTTTCCAATTGAATGGAAACACATTTTTGGATGTGAGGGACCTATTACATATTTAGAGAAGATGGACTTGGGCATGAAATTAATTGAGGCTCTTAGGCCTATGAGTGCATCATCGATGTTGGAACATCCATTTTGGCATGGAACCATAAAGGTCCCTAGATCTTTTCAAATTATGGGAATAGACTACTGGGTGGAAACATTTTCAATTGTCCAAAGTTTCATATTATTGCTGCACAATTCTTTATGAAAATTGACATACTAAGGGATTTGTTTTAAGGAATCAAGTAGGGGAATGTTGACTTCAACATGTCAAAACATTCTGATCATTTCATGATTGTGATCAAAGTCCTTCATTGGCATAGAAATGGATTGAGGAAAACGAATTGGGTTCTTTAGTGTAATGGAAGGAGGTGAGGGAATGGATTAAAATTCATTTTCATGTTTCTTTTTTGTTTTCATTTTCGAAGTCAACATTCAAAGAGACGTTGGAGGTATTATCCTGTGGAATAGATATTTTCTTCCCCTATCTAAGTGAAAATTCACTTACATTACCTTTGGGGTTGGGTAATGGTTAAGTAGGGAGTTGGGGAGAATTTGAGTGTTGTTTCTAGCTTAGGTGGGATTCAAGTTAACCAATTTGGGTTTCATTGTTTTTGAGGCTGGAATGGGTGAAAGAGGCATGAACTTCGATTATAATTTCCCACAGTTTTATGGAAGAAGAGGATTGCCCCAGATATGGATTTTCTTGATTTTGGTTCTTTTGAAAGTGATTGTATTGGTTTGGGAATTGAGAAGGATCACTAGGATTTTTAAATCTAGTAAGAGGAAGGGGAGGATTGATTCATTGATGTTGAGGAACCAAAGGGTATGGTTGTAAGATGTTACAAACACAATGACCATAGTGCAATTTGTTAGGTTTTTAAGGAAATAATTGATGAGGATGTGAAATGGGATTAGCATACCTGAATCATTGGATGAATTTAAAAGAGAAGGGCCCCTGGTGGGGTTGGTTAAAATTTCTAATGAACCGACCTGATTATTGAGGGTTTGTGTTCCTTTGAGAATATGATTCATTAAGCTAGAATAGTCCAGATGCTTCAAATAGATCCTCATGATGTTTTGGACATGTGTTAGTAGGATGATATGGTGATCTAGAGATTCCATAGTTCATGATAGGACCATGGAACAGAGATTGTGGAGAAGATGAGGTGAGGTCTTTTGTAGCCACATCTAGTTGTCGCACACAACCTGTATGTTCACTCATCCACTCTGTCATCTTGTATTCTTCTATAGATTTATTATCTTTAGAATTTTTGACTTGGTCATGTGATCGAGTATAGAATTGTTGTGTGTTTGAATCCATGTTTTATATGAGATCCCTTGCATCTACAAGAGTTTTATCAACAAGAGCACCTTCACTCGCAACATCAATGAGTGTTATCTCCATAGAAAATAACCCCTCATAGAATTATTGGATCAAGAGTTTGTTAGGGATTATGTGGTGTAGTCATGTTGCAATAATATTTTTGAACTTCTCCCAGTATTCATGGAGTGATTCATTATGGAATTTATGGATACCACTAATTTTCTTTCAGATTGAAGTAGTACGAGAAGCTGGAAAGAATTTATCTAAGAAAAGTCAATTCATATCAATCCATTTTCTAATGGATACAGGAGGAAGGTAGTAGGGAAATGATGTTTCATTTTTATCTGGGGAGAAAGTGAATTAATGAATATTGATATGTTCCTCAAAAACCCATTGACAATTCATGTTATAGCACACTACTTGGAACTCATTAAGGTAGAGATGTGGATCCTCACCGTCTAGTCAGTGGAATTGATGTAGAAGATGAATCAAACCCAATTTGTGTTAGTAGTTAGCCTCTATGATTGGATATTGAATACAGAGGGGTTGATAATTCATATCTGGGGTACTGAGTTTTTTAATTGTTAGTTCCCTAGGATTGGCCATTTCTAATTCAACATGTTGGACAAGGACATGTTTTTGAATTATTTTATTATCCCTAATGTTCCTCCTAAGATGTCAAAGTGTTCGATAAATTTTAGGATCAAAAAAATTGGAGGGATTTTTGGAGAGGATATGGGGAAATTATAGAGATTATGGATGAAAGAGGTGGATAGGTTTTTCTTTGTATTTTTTTTCTGTTTATGATTTTTATGAAAAAGCAGTTTTTGTGTGTTTTTTATCAATTTTTTCTAATATTTAGGTTTTTTTAGTTTTTTACAATAAATTGAAAATAACTACTAATTAATTACACCATCCTCGGAAATGGAACCATTTGATAGTGTGGCCAATTTTCGCCTATCAACCGTTCAAGGATCAGATGCTCTGCTAATGTGTATAGCAGCACTCTGGTCAAATCATCAGTGATGAAACATTTTAATAGTCATAAGTTTTTAGTTGAATTTATTTTGATTTGGGGGTTTGTATGTAGAGGATATGAAACATTTATAGATAATGTTTGATTTAACAAATTGATAAATATTGGGGTCAGTTCATTAATGGGGTACTAATCTTATGATATCCTTGAGCTTTGCTTTATATTGCATTAAATTAATACCCACTTCACAAGATGACTTTTATCAAAATTCCCAAGTGTTAAAGCATTAATCCTAGACATAACAAAACATAGGGTTCTAAGAGTTACCATTACTTTTTTATGGTAGTGTATTTGTAGTTCAAACAATCCATAGAATCCACATGCTAAATAAAACATGTCATTAATCCATGGAATACTAAGTTCAACATACACAATATTAATTTGAATAATATTCATTTAGCGAAGGCCCTCAATCACTTAATATCCAAAAATTAAGAATCAAACAATTGAGATATTTAGTAATCCATTTGGGTGGTTAATAATATAGTTAAAATTTTATTATGATGAATTAATTAGAGGATAAAAATAAATGGATAAGAAAAGAGTTATGCACTGAACAAACACACACACAAACAATGAAGGGAATTAAATACTGAAATTAGATTAAATGAGAATACAAAAGAAGGGAAAGGGATTCACCTGTATTTAAATTATTTTAATACCTTTAATATTATTTAATATAATTCATATGAGAGTAATAGATGAAGAAGAATAAACTTTCATTAATATAGAATTAAAAAAACAAACTCTTACATGATTATATACATAGAACAACACAAAATTAAATGAAAGGATACAAGGAAGAATGGTTTATTAAGTTATAAAATTAGTATGTAAGATCCTCCCATATGATTAGTAGAGCATTGGTCATGCCAAAATATTCCATTTTTCTTTGAAATACCAACAACATGCAAGGAGAGGAGGGGGTTGTATTTATAGCCCAAGGCGGAGGGTTATTTGCATGCTAAATCTGACCCTCCATTTGCATCACCAATTTAGCCATCTAGACAGCCAAATCTAGAGAGATCCTCTTCTTTTAAGTTTTAGATAATAATGTCGGATAACAACTCTAAAAAGATGGAGGAATTTGGATGTATAGATCCAATGTTAAAGATTTTTTCATAAAAAATACTAAATTGTCCACTTTTATTTATGTTTTTTCAAAGGCCAAAGTGGGAATGGATTTTTGAATAGTAATATTCCTTCAAATCATAATGATTTCTATAAAAACGTCGGCTGACTATATCTCCTCTTTTACTCTACAAAACCACATCTTGATTCATGAGTAATGTCATGAATAGTGACCAAATTAAAATTCCCAGACAGAATGATGGGCTGGAATTAAAAGCATCAGTTTGGTCCCTTGTTCTTGTAGTTAGACCATCCAATTTTTATCCATGATTCCTTTGTATAACAAGAAAATGTGGTGGAGTTTAATAAAATTTGGGTTTCAGGATTTAGACTAGTAACTCATAACAAGTATGATCTAATTTTATCACTGATTCTTTGGATCTTCTTTTGTGGACCATATGACCCTACAAGTGGGCGATTTGGCCAAATAATCCCTCTATTGTATTGTTATAATTCTAGTAATTAACAATAAAAAAGAAGAATCATAAAATTTGGATACATAGGGAGAGAGTTATTATTAAAACATTAAACAGACTTGAATCTGGATGAATTAAAATAATTCTTGAAATTATATTTACTATTTAAACATTAATATTTCACAAATATTATGCACATTTCATATAAAATCAGTAAAGGAAATATATAATAAGTTATTAAAATGTTAATAACATCAACTCCCCCACACTTATTCTTGTGCATGTCCTCATGTGAAAAACATATAAAAAACATTACGTAATCATTCTCACTAGCCAAAAAATATTGAAATTTTGTTTCCACAAATTAAGGGAGGTTTAGACTATTTAATTCATCCATATTTAATCCCACCTTAGATTGTTAAAGAATCATTTTTCCAAAAACAAATCTTTTTTCATGTTAAAATATAGAAATGGAATAAGTGGACACTCAAAACACACACATCTCAAGATGATAAAATTCACTTATGGAGGTTCACTCTTTCCCAAAAAAAAGTGAATATCATAAATTTTTAAAGAGCTCTAAGCTTCCATTCCATATCCTAAAGTGCACAATAGTGAAGAGGTATTTTTAAGGGTTTTTTTGGATATGGTATGGTAGGAATATATTGTCCAATAGAATGGATAAGATGGGTAAAACATTAGCATGGGTAAAACAATGCATAGTTTTTTTGAAATGAAACAAGGAAGGGAATGAAAAAACATATTTATAGGGCAATTATTATGTGAATAAAGACACAAAGGAGGAAGTAAATTGAAGGGTATTATAAGTTTAAATATTTATAGAACACAAAACTTATCCCAACAACATAAGAATATATAATCCTAGTTTAATTCTATTCTTTTCGTTTTTACCATTTTTTTTCGAAATATGAACTTGAAAAATATCTCAAACTCATATCCCAAAACATGATTGATCTCCTCACAAAACTATTTGTAATAGCTAATAAAATATAAAAGGTCGAGGAAGATTTATTTTTGACCCACCCAAGACAAAACCCATTCTTATTTTGTTTTTTTTGATTTTTTTGAACACATTTCAATAAAATTTAAACAATATTTAATATGAATATATACATTCCCAATAATCACAGAATTCCAACCTCTCCCCCACACTAAAATGGATGCATTATCTCAAGAATATGATAACATGTTGAAAATCAATAAAAGGGCACTCAAAATGCAATCTATCCCCCACACTATTTTTTTAAAAAAGTCTGTAATGAAAATCCATGTAGATATTGGGTGGGATAAGGTATTGGGATTGTAATGGGGATATTAATGAAAATGTTTTCATAGGATTGAAGGGGATTTCAAAATGAGGATTAATGTAAGGGATACGAGAGGATATTTTGTTATTATAATTCTCATGTGGTTCAGAAAATGCCTCTATCATATTAATGCATACTAAAGTATGAAATTCAGCTCAATGGTCCCCAATCTAAAGACTCAAAAATGGGGGTAAAAACACACATTTTGAAAAGATGTACATAGAAGTCCTTGTCATGAAAGATAATTTTGTTCCTAATGGATGTGGAAAATAATTATCCAAATCTAAAAGTGAGCATTAAAAATTTGTTTTTTTGACATAAGATGCTTTATCAAATGTCATGATGAAAATAAAAAAAATTAGATGAAATAATGTCTTTTGACTCCCCAAAATGGTTGGACAATATTTCATAACTAGATGGTGAGTACGTATGAATATATTTTTTCATTTTTTCATTTTTTGTTATTTTTGTTATTTTTTTAGTGTTTTTATAATACACACCCACACAAAAGAGAAAGAGAAAAATAAATGTTTTGATAAGGCAAGTTGTAAGAAATGAAATAGAGGGGAAGAATATAAATGAGGGCGAGAGAGAAGGATGAATAAGAGAAAAAGTTAAAGGAAATGAGGAGACCCTTGGCTTGGATTTGGCTGGTCGCTGTCTGTATCTAGTGGTGGGTCTACAGTATAAGTTGAGGATCTTATGAAAGTCAATGCGGTTCCCTAAATGTATTTCCTCCCATGGTAATGCTTTAAGAGATGTCAAATAACCATGAATTTTCTATTGGGAGAGGGGTCTTGGACATACACTACACCAAATGGGTAAACATTTGTAATAACAAATGAACCTTTCCAACAAGAATTTATCATACCTACGTGAAGTCAAAATCGATAATTGAAGAGAATTACATTTTTAACTTCTTTAAATACCTTTCATAGGATACGTTTATTATAGAGTTCATTGGATTTTTCTTGGTAGAGATTATAGTTCACATAAGAATTAAGTCATAGATCCTCTATTTCATCCAATTGCAACAATATTTCTTCAACCAATTTTTCAAAATCAAAATTACATTATTTTACATCCCAAAATGACCTATGTTGGATTTCAACTGGAAAATGACATGATTTACCAAAAACTAGACTAAAAGAAGACATACCAATTGGTGTTTTATCGACAGTTCGATAATACCAATGTGCTTCACCATGTCTTTCAAGGAAGTCTTTTCAGGTGGGTTTTACAATTCTATCAAGAACTCCTTTCAATTTTCTATTAGAATGTTCAACCATGCCATTTTTTGGGATTGATATACAGTTGATGTTTTATGTAAACCTTCCTTATTTTACAAAAGATATTACATAGTTTTATTAGAAAAATGGGGTCCTAAGTCACATATCAAGTCACATAGTGTTCTAAATCGGAGGAATATGTGTGTCTTTAGGAACCCACTAAGAGTATGTGAATCATCATCTCTAGTGGGTATGGCCTCGACCCACCTAGAATCTTAATCAACCACATGAAAAATGTATGAGAATCCATTGGATGGGGGAAATGGTCTTATTAAATTGAGACCCCATGCATTAAATATCTCACTAAAACTTAACGTCTTTTGGAGAAATAAACTTCCCATTGAAATTGTGCCAATATTTTGCATGTGGGAAATGATTGACATAAGACATGTTAGTCCTCAAATAGTGAAGTCCAGAAGAATCTAGAGTCTAGGACCTTTCGAGAGGTCCTTTGTGGTCCAATTTGGAAACCACCGGGCATTGTGTTACATAATTCTAAGATGAAAGATTGTTCATTTTCATGAAATCACCTCCAAATTACAATGCCTTCCCTAGTTTTCCAATGTTTATTTTCTTCCCAAAATAGTATTTTGAATTACATTTCAACTTTATTTTTTGTTCTTTTGAAAAAAATTCACGAAAAACACCAGAAACCAAGTAATTTACAATTGGGGGATACCATGGTATTTTTGGAGTTACAGATAAAAGGTGATCAGTTGGAAACTATGTATGAATTATTCTAAAATAAGAAGAATTATAAATTCTACTCAAGTGATCAGCCACATAGTTTTATTTTCATTTTCTATCATTGATTCGAAGGTCAAACATTAGGAGCATTAGGATCCATCTTATTAGACTCGGTTTGGAATCAATTTTATTGAGTAAGACCGTTATAACAGAATGATCTATGAAGATGATGATTTTGGAACCCAAGATAAAGGGTAAAAATTTATCTATGGAAAAAACCACTACAAAATGTTTCTTTTTAGTCACTGTGTAGTGATATTGAGTTTAATACAATGTTTTTTAGGAATAATAGATGAAATGAGGAATGTTTTCTCTTCATTGAACAAGAACAACCCCAACGACTCTATCAAAAGCATCACACATCAACTCAAAGGGAAAGGACCAATCTGGGGGTTGGATTATTAGGGAAGATGTGAGATAATATTTTAGTTCAATGAAGTCTCTCTTGAAATACATCTCGATATGGAAAGTGACATCATTTTTCAGAAACCGAGTTAGTGGGGAAGAAATCCTACTGATGTTATGGACGAATCAATGATAGAAACCAGCATGACTGAGAAATGAATAGATATATTGAACATAAGTTGATTCAGGAAGTGATTTGATCACTTCAATTTTGATAGGATCAACATTAATAACCTCTTTTGATACTATGATCCACAGAACAATCCCATTTGAAACCATGAAGTGTAATTTTTCAAAATTTATCACAAGGTTACACATGACACACTATTGAAGGACTAGAGGGAGTGAATTCAAGGAAGATTCAAATGACTCACCATAAATGGTAAAGTCATCTGTGAATATTTCCAAAAAGTGTTCAATAAATTTTGAAAATATGCTAATCATACATCTCTGGAATGTTTTAGAAGAATTTACAGGCTAAATGGAATTCTCCTATATGAATATGTTCTAAGGAGGAACTGAAAGTAGTATTTTCTTGGTCCTGGGGTGAGATTGTATTTTGGAAGTAGTCATTGTATCCATCAAGAAAGAAATAGTGTGACTTTTTGGCTAATTTTTCTAGAATTTGATCAAGGAATGGAAGTGGGTAGTGACCTTTTCATGTTTCAACATTCAATTTTTAGTAATAAATGCACTCGCACGTGAGCCTCAACCCAGTTGGTGAGGAATCCTTAAGTGAATCCAAGTGACCTGGGATCAAATCCAAGTGGGGGATTATTTCAGGGTACTGTATCAGTACTATAGTAGGTACTATAGTGCATAACTATAGTAGTTACTATAGAGGGAACTGTAGAAGGCACTATTTGGCACTATAGTAGCCGGGAATATGCCCCTGTTTGGGCCTTAGGTACACCGATTTGGTCCCCGAGTCCTTTAAGGCCTTCGGCCCACCCAGGCCTTTAGGTTAGTAAGGCCTTCAGGCCATCTCAAGGCCTTCGGGCCACCTTAAGTGCAGATGAAAACCAGAAAACCTACAAGGAACAAACATCAGAAGGAGGAGGATCAAGGAGAATTCACCATAGTAGAAGCTAAACAGATTTCTATAATAAAAGGGTATGGCACCTGCAATCGGGACAAGCCTGTGCATGCACGAGAAAGCCTAGTCGAACAGCCATGCAAAGGTGGAGAGCTGATTTCACAGTGAAGATGTTAGGGAGAAGCAGTTCCAAGTAGTTAGTCTGGGTTGTATGTAATGTTTAAAGCCTACGGGAAATAAATTCCTCTAAGGCCTACAGTCCATGTAATACTTATACGTACGTGCCTTGTAAGGGTTCCACCTCACCCCTTGAAAGGTGGATTATCATAAATAAATAAAAATGAAGGCCTTCGGGCCATTGGAGGAGTAATAAATGCACACACACCATTTTTTATTCACTCGAGTAGTGACTACCTCTCCATGCTCATTTGTGAAAACAGTTATCCCACAATTATTAGTTACATCTTGAATTGGACTAACTCATTCACTATTGAATATTGGGTAGATAATACCATATTAAAGAATCTTTGTGATCTTTTCCAAACTACCTCAAGTATGAGTGGATTGAGACTTCATTGTGGTTATCTAATTAGTTTCGATGAGTCATCAAGATCATTATTATGAATGAAAAGATTAGGATTTATTCATGTCATGTCTTATAGGGTCTAACCTAAGGTCTTTTTGTTTTCATCTAAATCCTAAACAAGTTTGGACTTCTTAGTTTCAGTAAGTGAAGTAAAGATAATGACAGGATATGAGTGTTCATGAAAAAGGAATTCATATTTTATGGGTTTAGGAAGAGGTTTAATATCATTATCATCATTAATTTGTGGGTTAGACAACTTGGAAATGGAGGACGGGACATCAGTTGCTTCAGATTCATTTTCTATAATAAAATCCAAGGTAGAGTAGTAGAGATCAGAGTTTATGTGTCACTCAAGGGAGTTTTCAAGATACACTAGATTTATGGAGTCTATGAATGATATGTCAATATAATCTTCCCCATTTATATCTTGGTTAATCATGGTTCCTATTTCACAAGATCATATCTTGTTTGAACATGCTGAACATGTCGGAATGGGGTACAATTTACTCTTAGAAGTTTCATCAAATGGAAGAATTGAGAATGCAGAGTGATCCTTAGACGGGTATCTCATGGATTAGAAAATGATGAACATGATTAGTTGGCCACCAAATTCCATTGTTAAGATGCTAGATGGACATCAATTTTGGTTTTCTCTATCCTTTGGAATGGTATTTCTAGAATTAATGTATATCGAGAAGAGTTCATTTCAACTTCAATTTCAAGGACATAAAAATCATCTGGGAAGATAATATCATTAAAATAAACACATACATTCTTGATTATACCCTCAGGACTAACAGTGCATCGTTCTTCCAATTGAATGAAAACACCTGTTTGATAAATGGGACCTTGGCCAAGGTTAGAGAAGATGGATTTTTGCATTAATTTAATTGAACCTCCACGGTCTATGAGTGCATCATCGAAGTTGGATCTTCCAATTTGGAATAGAACCATTGAGCTCCCTAGATCATTGCACTTAATGGGAATAGACTACTAAGAGTAAACATTTTTCAAAGTCCTATGTTTCCTCTTATGGGTACACAATTACTTAAGAAATTTGGCATTCGTAGGTATTTGTTTTATTTCTTCTAAGTAGGGTACATGTACTTCAACACATCTAAACAAGTCGAGCATTCCATGATCTAAATCAAAAGAATAATTTGTCTTAGAAATGGCTTGAAAAAATGGAATTGGGTTCCTATGTGGAATGGAAGAAGTTGATGTAATGGATTCAAATTCCTATTTTGTTTTATTTTGTTTTTATTTTGTAGGTCATCATTCAATGGGGGGTTAGAGGACTTATCTTGAGGCATAGAAATTTGCTTCCCCGATCTAAGTGCAATTGAACTTACATTACCTCTGGGGCTGGGTAATGTTTGAGTTGAGAGTTGGGAAGAAGTTTATTATTGTTGCTGGATCAGGGGAGATGTATGTTGAACTATTTGGGTTTCAATGTTTTTGATATTGGAATGAGAGAAGGAGAAAAAAATCTTCCACTACACTTTCCCATGGTTTATTGGATGAAGAGACTTGTATCATATTGGGATTTCCTTGATTTTGGTTCTTGGTATGGAGATTGTACTAGTTTGGTAATTGAGATGGCTCAATAGGATTGTGATCTCTAGGATGAGGAAGAGGAGGATTGATCCTTTGAGATTGAGGAACAAAAGTTAAGGTTGTTGGAAGTTACCAAAACATTGAACACATTGGATTTGTTTTCTGTTTCAAGGAAGGAATTGATGGGGAAGATAAATGGGATTACTATACATTAAACCTTTGTTGAATGTAGACTAGAAGGGATCAGGGTGGGGATGGTTGATGTTTCTAATGAACTGATTTGATTTTTGAGGGTTGGTGTTCCTCCAAGATTTTTCTATATTGAGATCCATTAGTCTGGATGGATAAGATCGATCCACTTGATGTTGTGGAAAGGTGTCGGTGGGATGAGATGGGGAGCTACAGATTCCATAGTTCTTGATTGGTCCAGGGTACAGAGATTGTAGATAATATGGGGTTAGGTCATTGATAGCTACAACTAGTTGTCACACAAGACTTGTATGTTCACTCATCCACTCTGTAATATTGTTTGTCTCTATAGATTGATTATCTTGAGCTTTATTGACATGAGCATGTGCTCGAGTATGGAATTTATGTTTGTTTTAAGTCATGTTGCTTATGAGATCTCTTGCGAATAAATATGTTTTATAAAAAAAAGAACTTCCACTTGTGAAATCCATGAGATTTCTCTCCATAGCCTATATCTATTAATAGAAGTATTGGATAAAGAGTTTTTTAGGGATTTGGTGCTATGGGAAGATTTCAACAAGCTTTTTGATCCTCTCCCATTATTCATGGGGTGGTTCCTTGGGGAATTCATGGATACCACTAATTTTATTTCGGATGGAAACAATATGAGAAGCAGGAATTAATTTCTCTACGAAAATACATTTCATGTCAATCCATGAGTTTATGGATAAAGGAGGAAGGTAGTAGAGCCATGAATTTGCAATGTCAGCTAGGAGAAAGGGAAGGCTTGAAGTTTGATTTGTTCCTTAGAAACCACTTGAGGATTCAGAGTAGAGCACACCACTTGGATCTCTTTAAGTTGGATATGAGGATCCTCACCGGCTATCCTGTTGAAATGAGGTAGAAGATGAATCAAACCAAATTTGAGATCAAATTAATCCTTTATTTTTAGATATTTAATACCAAGGGGTCCATAATTTATATCAGGTGTAGTGAGTTCTATAAGTATTTGTTCCCTAGGATTTTCCATTTCTAAATCAATGGGTTCAATGAGGACCGGTTCTTGAATTATTTAATTATACTTAATGTTTCTCCTATGTTGGTGAAGTGTTCACTCAATTTCAGGGTCAAAAAAATCCAATGGATTTTTAGGAGGATATGAGGAATTCAGAGTGATTTTGGAAGAAAGAGGAAAATGGGTTTTTCTTTGTGTTTTTTTGTTTATGATTTTTATGAGAAGGCGGGATTTTCATTTCGTATTTGTTCAATTTTTTTTAAAATGTTGTTTTTTTACAATAACTAAAAACAAAAGACTAATTAATTGCCCTATCCCCTGAAACAAGTCCATTTAAAAGAGTGGCCAATTTTCTCCTATCAACCGATCTGGGTTCTGATGCTCTGCTAATGTGTATAGAAACACACGGGTCTAATCCTCGACGATGATATTTTTTAGTAGTCGATTGTTTATAGTTGATTTTATTTTGATTGGGGGTTGGTTTTTAGAGCTTATGAAATAATTTATATATGATGTCTGATTTAAAAAATTTATAATGATTTGGGTGAGTTCATTGTTTTGTATTTAAGATTATAATATTCTTGATCTTTGCTTTATATTGTATAAAATTAATAACCACTTCACAAGATGATTTTAAAGATAATGTCCAAGTGTTTTAGATTTAATCCAAGTGATAAATTAACATAGGGTTATAATATTTACCATTAATTGTTTATGGTAGTTTATTGGTGGTTCCAATAATCCATGGAATCCATAGGCTAAATAAAACATGTCATTAATCCATGACATAATTAGTTCAACATACACAATATTAATGTAAAGAATATACATTTAGTGAAGGCATCAATTAATTCATATCACCAAATTATGAATTACCCTAATTAGATATTTACTCAGACATTTGGGTGGTTAATAATCTTGTAATTATTTTATGATGAGGAATTAATTAGTGAAGAAAATGAAAGGGATAAAAATGTTTTGTGTGTTGACACACACACACAAATAGTGAAGGGAATTAAATAATGACATTATATTGAATGAGAAAGGAATAAATGGAAAGAGATTCAACAATATTTAAACTATTTTATGACCTATAATATTTTTTTAACATAAGTTGGATGAGAATAATAGATGAAGAATAATAAACTTGCATAAAAATGGAGTTACAAAAACAAAGATAGACATGATTATAAAATAAGAACAACACAAATGTAAATGAAAGGAAGCAAAGATGAATGGTTTCTCAAGTGAAAACATGATTATGGAAGTTCCACCCAAGTATTTGGATGATCCTTGGTCATTCCAACCTATCCTCTATTGCTCTTAAATGCCAACCACATGTTAGGAGTATAGGGGTTTGTATTTATAGCCCAAGGAGGTGGAATATATTATTCCAAATCTTCCCCTCCACTTGCATCGCCAATTTGGCCATCCAGTGAGAAAATTGTGAGATATACTATTAATACAAGTTATATATAATAAGTATTTCTATTTACTCTCAACATTTATTGTCATTTAGACTTATGGAGGCAACACTATGGTGACTTTCATAAACAATGTTAAACCCTCCATTTATATCCATGCATTTTCGATTGCTGAGATGTGAATGGATTTTTGAATAGTAATATTCCTTTAAATACAAATTTATCCTTTATTATAGTCCATAGATGGTATCTATGATTTCATGCTGCAATATCTAAGCTTTATTTGATGACTAGATCATGAGCAATGTCTTGAATAGTGTTCAGATTTTAATTCCCATTCAGAATGGTGGGTTGGACTTTAAAGCATCAATTGGGTCCCTTGTCCGTGTAGTGAGACCTTAAAATTTTTATCCATGATTATTTTGGAAAATAAAGAGTATATGGGGTAGTTTTATAAATTTTGTCTTCGAGATTTAAACTATTAACTCAACGATCATGGCTGGTCCAGTTTCTTCACATATTCTTTGGGTCTTCATTGTGGACCATATGACCCTCCAAATGGATGACTTTGCTGAAGGTTACTTCTAATTAAATGTTTTTATTTTAGTAACTAATCCTAAAGAACAAGAATAATTCAATTTGAATAAGTAGGGTGACTATATTTATTAAAACATTAGATGGAATTGAAACTCGATGAATTCAAATAGTTCTTTTAATTTATATTTAATATTTAAACATTAATATTTTCACCCAAATTATGCACATTTCATATAAAATCAGAAATGGGAATATATAATAAGTTATGAAAATATTAATAAAATCAAATCCCCTGCACATAGTCTTGTTTATGTCCTCATGTTCAATAAATATAAAAAACATTACAAAATAATTCTTGCTCGCAAATAAATATTAATATTTTGTTTTCACCAAACAGGGGAGGTTAAGACTATTTCACACATCCATATTGAATTTCCAATAAAATTGTTATGGAAAAAATGTTCCAAAAACAACACTTTTTCATGATAAAATTTTGAAATGGAAAATGTGGTCACTCAAAACTCACAGCTCTCAAGATGATAAAATTCACTTTTGGAGGATCACTCTTTCACTAACAAAAAAGAGAAAGTCATATATTTGAGGGATCTCTCAACATCTATTCCCTATCCTAATGTGAAAAATTATCTAGAGGACTATTTAAGAGTTTTTTTGGCTATGGGATGGTAGGAATATAATTTCTGAGAGAGGGGAGAAGAGGGTTAAAACAACTACATGGGTAAAAAAATAAATTATTATTTTTAAATGAAAAATGGAAAGAAATAAAAACAAATATTTAAAAGAGAATGATTGGGTGAATAAATAAAAAAAGTAGGAAGGATATTTAATGGGATGTCAAGGTGAAATATTTACAAAACACAGTACATATTAAAATTACATTAGAATATATAATTGAAGTGTTCTTTTTTTCTTTCTTTTCATTTTTTTATTTTTTTTAAAGTGGAACTTGAAAGAAATCTCACACTCATATCCAAACACACAATTTAACTCCTCAAGAGAATAATTGTAATAGCTATAACAATATCAAAGTTTGAGGAAGAGTGATATTTGACCCACTCAAGACAAAACCCATTTTTTTGTTCTTTTTTTTTATTATTTTGAACACTTGTCAAAAAAAATTTATCAATAGCTCATTAACTTAGATACATTCTCAAAACACACTGAATTACAACATCTCCCCCAAAAACAATGAAATATTTCCCACAAACATATTATAATTTGTTGAAAATCAATAAAAGGGCTCCCAAAATGAAATCCATTCCACCCACACTTAAATTTCAGAAACAAATATGCAATGAAAGTACAAGTAGATATTGGGTTGGATAAGTTATTGGAATTGTAATGGAGATATCAATGAAAAGGTTTCCAAAATCTTGAAGGGGCATTTAAAAAAAGGATTAATGTAAGGGAAACAAGAGGCTATTTGGCTATTCTGATGATCATGTGGTTCAAAAAAAGACTTTATCATATTAATGCACAAAAAAAATAGAAAATTCAGCTTGAAGGTCCAAAAACTCAAGACTCACAAATGGGGGTAAGAAAAAAACACATTTTGAAAATATGGCCATAGGTGGCCTTGGTATGAAAGCATAATTTGTTCCTCAGGGCTAGGGAAAATCATTGTCCAAATCAATAATTGAGAATTCAAAATCTGTTGGTGTTGACTAAAGATTTTTTTTATCCAAAGCCATAATGAAAATACAATGTTATTGAGGTGAAAACATATATTTTGACACCCCAAAATGGTTGGAAAAAATATTCAAAATTAGATAGTGAGTAAGTATGACTCTTTTTACCATTTGTTTGTTATTTTTTTAGTTTTTTAGTGGTTTTATAATAGAGACACATTGAAAAGATTTAGAGGAAAAGAAAAGGTTTCATAAAGAATGTGGTAAAAAAATGAATGATAGAGGACAAAGATGAAAGAAGGAGAGAGAGAGGAATGAATAAGAGATAAAGTTAATAGGAAAGAGGTGCCCCTGGTTTGGATTTGGTGGGTCTCCGTCTCCATCCAGTGGTGGGTCTACTATAGTAGTTGTTGATCCGATGGAATTTGATGTGGTACCCATGATGTGTGTCATCTCATGGTGATGCTTTAACTAATGTACATTAACCGCGAATGTACTTTTGGAAGAGTCATATTGTACTTTCACTACACCAAATGTGTAATCATTAGTAAAAACAAAATTACTGTCCCAATGAGAATTAAGCTAACTTGGGTGAAGTCAAAATTGAGAATTGAAGAACATTATATTTTCAACTACATGAAATACCTTTCTTAGGATGTGTTTATCATAGAGTTACTTGTATTTTTATTTGTATAGATTATAATTCTAATAAGAATCAAGTTGAATCTCCTCTAGTTCAGCCAATTGCAACAATATTTCTTCACGAGATTTTTCAAAATCAATATTACTATTTTTAACAGGGAAAAATTACTTATGATGGATTTCAATAGGAAAATGGAACAATTTACGAAAAACAAGCTTAAAATAAGACATCCCAAAGGGTGTTTTATTGGTAGTTTGATAATCCCAAAGTGCTTCACCAAGTCTTTTAGGCTAGTCTTTTCTGGTGGGTTTTAAAATTCTCTCAAGAACTCTTTTCACTTAAATATATTAATTTTCATCCATTCCATTTGTTTGGGGGTGATATGAAGTTCTATTTTTATGTACAAACCCATTATTTTTCAAAAGAGGTCCCGCAGTTCTATTACAAAAAAGGGTTCCTAAGTCACTTATCAGGGCACGTGGTGTGCCAAATCAATGGAATATGTATGTCTTTAAGAAATCACTAATAGTATGGGAATCATCCTTTATATTTGGGTTATCATTGACACACCTAGAAACATAATGAACCACATGAAGAATGTATGAGAATCCATAGGAAGGGGGAATAATCCAATGAAATCTATGACCCAAACATCGAAGTTCTCATAGAAACTTAAAGGATTTTAGACATTTTATTTTTCTTTGAAATTGTGAAATCTTATGGTAATTGGGACATGATTGATAGAACTCTTGTGATTACTTTAAGAGTGAATGATAGAAGAATCCAATGTCTAGGACCTTTCAGGAGGTCCTTTGAGATCAAAAGTGGCCACCACCATGCATTGAGTGATATAATTCTAAGATGGAAGAATGATCATTTTCATCAACACATATCTTAATTACCATGTCTGCCACAATTTTCCAAGGTTTATTTTCTTCCCCAAAAAGTATTTTTAATCACTTTTCATCTTCTTTTTAAGTTCATCTAAAAGAATTCAGGAAAAAAACCAGAAACCATGTAATATACAATTAGGAAATACCTTGGTATTTTTTTAGTGAGAGATGAAAGGTGCATAGTTGTAAATTCATGAAAAATTATTTAAGAGTGATAAGAATTAGAAATTATACTATAGCTATCACTCATAAGGTTTTCTATTCTTGGTCTATCATTGATTTCAATGTAAAACACTTGGAGCATTAGGATCCATCTAGTATCCTTAGTTTGGAATCACTTTTCGTAAGTATGAACATTATAATAGAATAGTCAATGAAGATGATGATTTTGGCACCTAAGAGATAGTTACATAATTTATATAAGGAAAAAACCACTACTAAAAGTTACTCTTCAGTCATTGTATGGTGATATTTAGTTTCATCCCATGTATATTGAGGCATAATAGATGACATGAGAAATTTTTCCTCATCTATATCGAAGAACATCCCCAAAAACTCTATTAGAATCATCACACATCAACTTAAAGGGTACAGACCAATCCGTGGGTCAGATTATTGAGGTAGATGTAAGAGTAGTTTTGAGTTAAAAAAAGTCTCTCTTGCAAAGCACATGAGTGAGTGGGAGGGAAATCATAATGAACTTATCGATGAATCGATGATAGAAAATAGCATGACCGAGGAATGAATGGATTTCTCGAACAAAATTGGGTTCTGGAAGTGATTGGATCACATCAATTTTAGAAGGATCAACTTCAATACCCTCTTTTGAAACATTGTTCCCTATCACAATCCCATTTTCAACCGTGATGTTACATTTTTAAAAATTAAACATAAGGATACACTTGAAACACTTTTGAAGGAATACCGAGTCTGAATTCAAGCAGATTTAAATGAATCACCATAAATGGTAAATTCATCCATGAATTCTTCCATGAAATTTTCATTTAATTTAGAAACGATACACTTCATACACCACTGGAATGTTGTAGGAGCATTGAAAAGGACAAATGTAATATTCTAATATGATTATTTACCAAAGTGGAAAGTGAATGTAGTCTTTTCTTGGTCCTGATGTGCGATTGGGATTTAGAAGTAGCTGGTGTATCCATCAAGAAAGTAATAGCCTCACTTTCTGGCTAATTGGTATTGCATTTGATCAAGGAATGGAATACGGTATTTATCTTTCCTTGTTTCAACATTCAATTTTTGGTAATCAAGGCACACACACAATTTATTCTTCACTCGAGATATAACTACCTCTAAATGTTCATTTGTGACAATAGTTATCCCACCATTCATAGGTACAACATGAATTGGACTAACCCATTCACTATATGAAATTTGATAGATAATACATGATTGCATAATCTTGTAGATCTCTTCCCAAACTACTTAAATTATTAGTGGATAGAGTATTTTTTGTGGTTTTCTAATTGGTTTGGATGATTCCTAAAGTTGGATGTGATGCATGCAAAGAGCAGGGTATATTCCTTGTATTTCATATAGGGTTTAACCTAAGGCCGTTTTTGTTTTCCTCTGACACCTGAAAAAGTTTTAACTCCTCAGTTTCAATAAGTGAAGCAGATATAATGACATGATATGGGTGACCATGTAAAAGGAATGCAAATTTCAGGTGTTTAGGACGAGGTTTCAGATTTGTATCATCATTCATTTGTGGGTTAGAAAACACAAGAATGGAGGAAGGGAATTGAGTTTCTTTAGATTCATTTTCTTTAATACTATCCAAGTTGGAGTAGTAGTTATCAGAGCTGATGTGTGATTATAGAGAGTTTTCAAGATCCTCTTGATTGATGGAGTCTATGAATGACACGTCAACATCAACTTCCCACTAAAAAACATGGTTAAATATGGTTAAAATTTCACAAGATCCTCTCTTGTAAGAACATAATGAACATGTTGGAACATAGATCAATTGACTCTCAGAAGAGTCCTTAGAATCATGGATTGTGAATGTAGTGTGATCCTCTGATGGGTATCTCATGGATTGGAAAATGATGAACATAACCAGCTGGTCACTAAATACAATGGATAAGATGCGTGAATGGAAATTAATTTTGGTTCTCGATGTCATTAATAATGGTCTTCCTATAATTAAGGGGGATCGAGAAGTGTTCGTCTCACCTTTCATATCCAACACATTGAAATTAGAAGGGAAAATAAGATCATTAAAACGAACAAGGATATCCTCTATTATACCCTCATGACATGCAGTGCTTCGGTAGGCCAATTGAATGAAAAAGCCCATTGGATGTAAGGGACCTAGAACAAGGTTAGAGAAGATGTATTTGGGCATGAAATTAATATAGGATCCTATGTTTATGAGTGGATAATTGAATTTAGAACATCCACTTTGAAATGGAACCATAAAGGTCCTTGGATCGTTGCACATTATGGGAATCAGCTACTGGGTTGAAACATTTTCGAATGTCCTATGTTGCCTCTTATGGTGCACAATTCCTTAAGAAACTTGGAATACTTAGGGATTTGTTTTATGGTATCTAAGAGGGTAATGATGGCTTCAATGTATCTAATCATGTCGTGCATTTTTGGATCGGTATCAAATGACTTATTTGTCTTAGAAATGTCTTATGGAAATAGAATTGGGTTCCTAAGTGGAGTGGAAAGTGGTGAGGTAATGGATTTAAATTTAATTTTTTATTTTTATTTTATTTTTATAATCTAGATCAACATTTAAAGGGTGGTATGAGGACTTATCTTGATGCATAAAAATGTGCTTCACTGATCTAAGTGAAATTGAACTTACATTACCTTTGGGGTTGTGTAAAATTTGATCTGGGAGTTAGGAAGAATATTATTGTAGTTTCTAGCTCAGGTGGGATGTAAGTTGACCAATTTTGGTTTCAATGTTTTTGCGGCTAAATTAGATGAAGGAGGCATGATCATCCATTATACATTACCACAGTTTCTTGGATAATGTGGCTTGTCCCGGATTGGGAATTACTTGATTTTGGTTCTTATAAAAGTGATTACATTGTTTTGTGAATTGTGAAAGATCACTATGATAGTGAAATCCCGGAGGAGGAAGAAGAGTATTGATCCTTTGAGGCTGAGGAACAAATGTGTATAGTTGTTAGAAGTTAATAACTCTTTGCCCATATTGGAATTGGTTAGGGTTTTAGGAATGAATTAAGGGGGATGAGAAATGGCATTACCATACCTGAATCCTTGGATGAAGGTTGATGAGAAGGGATCAGGGTGTGGTTGGTTGATGTTTCGAATGAAATGAACTGATTATTGAGGGTTGATGTTCTTATGAGCATATGCTGCATTGAGATTCATTGGTCCAGATTAATCGGACTGATCTTCTTGAAGTGGTGGACATGTGTTAGTTTGATGGGATGTGGAGCTACAGATTTTACAGTTCTTGATAGGTCTAGGGAATATATATTGTTGGGGAAGATGAGGTTGGGGCTTTTGTAGCCACAACTACTTGTCAAAAAGACTTGTAAATTCACTCATCCTCTTGGTCTTATTTTTTGGATCTATAGATTGATTATCTTGAGCTTTTTTACTTGATCATGTGATCGAGTATGGAATTTTTGTGTGTTTTCAGCCACATTTCTTACGAGATCTATTGCAATTGTAAGAGTTTTATCAACAAGAGCACCTACACTTGGAGTATCAAAGAGATTTCTCTCCATAGCCTATAACACCTCATAGAAGTATTGGATCATGAGTTGGTCAGGGATTTGGTGGAGTGGGTGGGTTGCAACAAGCTATTGGAACCTATCCCAGTATTCATTGAGTGATCCATTGGGGAATTAACAGATACAACTAATTTTCTTTTAGATTAACATAGTATTATAAGTAAGAAATAATTTCTCAATGAAAATTCATTTCATTTCAATCCATGAGTTTATTGAACAACTATGAAGGTAGTAGATCCATGACTTTTTATTGTCATATAGAGAGAAAGGGAATGCTCAGTGTTTGATTTATTCCTAAAAAATCCCTTGAGGATTCATGGAAGAGAACACCACTTGAAACTCTTTAAGGTGGAGATGTGGATTCTAACAAGCTAGCCTATATAAATAAGGGAGAAGATGAATCAAACCCAATTTGAGTTAGAAGTCAGCCTCTATGTTAGGATATTGAATACCACGGGGTTGATAATTCTTATCAGGGGTTGTGAGTTCTTTAAGTGTTTGTTCCCTCAGACTGACCATTTCTAATTCAACAAGTCGGACAAGGACTGGTGTAACTCCTTGACCCCAGTAACCTAGTGTTGGTACATTATTACATAAAATTGGAATGATAATAAGGGATCAAAATCCCGAATGATTGATCAATTTCTTAACCTTGGGAGTACTAGATACATTCAAAAGATTTACATTACATTATAAAATGAAAATCAACAACAAAATTGTCTCCATTGACCACATTCATCCCTTAGACTATCTCTGTAGGTCCTTCATAATATAGTTCTTCACATCCTGGAAAAAATAATACTTAGAAAGGGTCGAGCTCATATGCTCAATAATGATAACAATATAGAGGAAACTTTCAAAAATAAGCATAAAAATTTAAGGAAATGTATATGACTAAAACCCATGCCTTTTAAACATAATATTTATCATAATATGGCTTTGATAAATCAAATAATTCAATTTAAATATTTACATGGATATTCTACTAGTCAAATAATCACATGTAATATTAGTAGCCAATTTCATAATGTTAGAATTCATAATGCTAGACTTCATAACCACATAGTCAAAGCCTTGTGCCAAGAATACAAATAATATTTTGCTAAGACCTTGTTCCAAGACGCTAGTTTGTATCATGAGACCTACCGATGCATTGAGGATCTATAGCAGGCTCCACCCATCATATAAAATGTCCAATGCATTTCTCATATAAAACGGTTTAAACATGACATAAACATTCATGTTAAAACTAGAATAAGAAATTTCAATACTTTATCCATAAACCCTAAATGGTGTAATAATAACACATCCACAGTCAAACCTATCACAAAACCTTAAATACAATATGTAAGATTTGTATCATAATAAATCAACTTCATACAAGCATAAAATCCCTCAAAGGATGTTGACATACATGACATCAATCCTTCTTGTAGAGAAATATCTATTTCTATTTTGAAATCATGTAGAAGTCATATAATTATAAAAGAAAACTTTTATTTTAAAAATATTATTATAAGAATATATGGGATGCTTCAACAATGTTTTAACAGCGGAAAATAGCCGCACCCTCCGTATAAGATAAAAAAAGACCTTCTTACCTTAATTTTCTCAAGAAGTTCATAATATACCTTGTTTGGAAAATGACAGAGAGACTCATTTCAAATCATATATTGTCAAATAAGGGTAAAAATGAATTTAACTTATAGTCTAATAAATAGAAAAAAATGTTTTGAATTTTATTTTTAATAAAACACAGATGTGGATGATAATGAGGTCCTAGTAGATACTTACGTATTAACTACCTCAGATAAGTAAAGAGATTGTAGAATTAACCCTTACCTTTTACTATTCATTAGTCGATGGTATGTTAAACTACTATATATTAGATAAAACATTATTATTAAATTATACAAGAACTATATATATAAATATGATTTCATATATGATATTAAAATATTTCTTTTTTAATAATATATCTTTGTTAACAATATTTCACTAGTATCATCATTTTGGGCGTTAACTGATTTATTTCCCTCTATATGTATGGTAATGTAAGCCATGTTTGTTATAGATAGGACATATATGATTCATATAAATAATTATATTATGTTCATAAATATATTTTTTAATCATAAAATAAAAATTATTCATGAATGATTATGATGGGGAATTAGTCTCATTGCGTTCGTGGAGACGGTAATCTGTACGTACGCAAGAGCAACAATATAATTATATTGGATGTTAAATAATATGTAATATTATGGTATATAACATATAAATAATAATTAACATGTTATATTTATTATTTAAAATAGTTATACTCATTATTATACCCATCCAAATAATAAATTGTTTGAATAACAAACTACACCATGACGTGGAGATGGTAAGTCGTACGTAAGCACGTATGGTGACTTTGTAATTAATAGGATGTGTAGAATGACAAATATGATTGTAACATATTTATAATAACATAAAATTATGGATATTGTACTAGAGTTATTATTTTGGTATGGAAAAAACAAAGAAAGAGGAAGTGCAAGAAGAAAATAACTTGAAAGAGGGTGGTGAAATTATTACCTCTTCTTTGGGTGTTTTGTTTTGAGATGATCCAAAGGGCTCTATAGCTTGGATTTCTGATCAAAGAAAGGACTCTAGAATTAAGGGGGGATATTTTAAAAGATATTTTGGTAGGTTTTGGGTGAGCCATATGGACTTGGAGTGTGAAATTAAAAGAAGGGGAAGTACCCTTTTATAAGAGTGGTGAGGGTCCCTTTTGGAAAAGCTTGAAATATTATTTTATAAAAAAATATTTCTAGGATTATAATGGCTCCAAAATGATTTATTTCATGGATATGGTGGGAAGTTTTCAGAAAACACCAAACTAATAGTTTTGAGATAGGGTTATGTCACCTTATTAACCTTATCTTTTAGATTTAACTCTTAGTTAAATAGTTTGACATTTACCATGTCTCTATATATTTTTATATTATATGTTTAATAAACAAATTATAACAAGACAATATAACCCCAAGTGATTTAGTATTAATATATATAACTTTATCTATGTTATTTGGCCAAACTGTATATTTTTAGGAATATTATATCAATTAATAATATAGATTTTTTTTAAAAACTCAATTATGTCTATTTTGACAATATTTAGTATTTGATTTTATTTTGGAAGCCATAAAAACATTATCACTTCATATAAAAATTATTTAAACAACCCTAACATGTCATATTAACCAATCAATTTAGTGTAATTCATCAAAAGTCTCAATTTAAATTTATTTTGATATTTATATTATCAATTCTTTTAATATTTTAATATTAATCTAATTACCGCATCACCGGTGTGTCATAAATAAATTAAATTATTTAAAATCTAAAAATTATTAATAAAATACCATTATGTAGGAAATAGTTTTAGATTTATAATACATATTTATAGTCGAATTTATATTTTGGGTAACCCTCTATTAAAAATGTTTTATTTATTAAACATTTAATTTTACTCTTTTAACTCTTCTGTAAATATAATAATAATAAATGTCCTAATCTAATTCAAGTGAACCAAAGAGGATCATATTTTATTCCTAAGGTTTTTTTTAGTAGAATTACACTTATCCAATAGAATTCAGACATGTTTTAGTAAAATTATAATATCATTTTTACCCTTAATTACACTATTTACTTTTAACCGTGGTAAATAAAAGTCAAAAGTTACTATTCACCAAAAAATATTATCATCTTATTGACCCACATTTTACATTATGATATCAGTTTTATCTCTCTTATTTTTTAATTTCAACTCATAGAAGTGGTAAAATTATGTTTTATGCCAATTTGAAAATGGTCCAAGAAGGTTTGTAAAAGACGATAAAAAGTTCAATATAATTTTATACATCTAAACTTATTATAAAATGACTCCAATAAATTACATTGAACATATATAGGTATTATGTATTTATTTGGACATAAAATGAATTAAAATAAAATAACTAATTTTGAAAATAAAAAGCCAGTTTTAAACAATAACACAATGTTTTTCATTATTCATCAAAAATTGAATGAATTCAGAAAAATATCAAAAATCCACCCTAAGCTAATTTTTATATTCTGAATTAAAAAATGAAGTCCATTTTGAAAAATAAATTTAATATATTTAAAAAATTGTGTATCACTATTCATAATGGTTATTTTTATTGGTCATGGTGTGTTGAAACTCCAAGTTGCGTACAACGCAAGTTACCGCATTATTCAAAAGGAAACGTACCGTAGAAACTTGGGGTGTTAAATTCTCCTCTCCTTAAAATAATTTCATCCTCAAAATTTCTATAATATTATTGCATAAAAATATTATGGTGGTTTTTCATAATATTTTCCATGGGTTCCCACATTGCATCTTCCATTTTATGGTTTCCCCATAGAACATTTAACAGACAAGTTGTCTGGTTTCTCAGCAATTGTTCTATGGTATCCGAAATCTTGACAAGATCTTCAAAATAAGAAATATCTTGTTCCAATTCAATTTCTTCATAAGTTAGTACATGCGTTGGGTCAGAATTGTATTTTCTCAACAGTCATACATGGAACACATCATGAACTTTGGAAATTCTTGGAGACATTTCCAAACAATAAGACACAACTCCAATTCGTTCTAAAATTTTGAAAGGTCCAATGTACCTGGGACTCAATTTAGCCTTCTTACCGAATTGTATAACACCCTTTCATGGAGATACCTTCATGAGAACATGATCTCATACATGAAATTCCATATCCTTCCTTTGATTATCAGCACATCTTTTTTTCTTACTTTGAGCTGCTTTGATGTGGGTTTGGATAATCTTTATCTTTTCCATTGTTTCCTCGACAAGTTCTAGGCCTACATGTTTTATTTTACCAACATCATTCCAACAAGTTGGTGTGCGACATCTCTTTACATATAACGCTTCATATGGTTCCATATGAATACTTGAATGAAAGCTATTGTTATTGGAAAATTCTACCAGAGGTAAATATTGATCCCACATACCTTCATGTCAAGTGATCAAGATCTCATCATGTCTTCTAAGCTCTGAATAACCCATTCTGATTGTCCATTGGTTTGAGGGTGGTAGGAAGTGCTCTAACAAAGTTAAGTATCCAAGGCCTTTTGAAGACTTTTTCAAAATTTTGATGAAAAGTGGGGATAGCAATCAGAAAAATTTGACCGTGGTACACTATGGATTCTTACAACTTCATTAATATATAGTATTTCTAGACTTTCAAGTGGTAAATCTTCTCTTATAGCAAGATAATGTGCTGACTTGGTAAGATGATCAACAATGACGTATATTGCATCATTCATTCTACGAGTCTTTGGTATCCCCATGAAAAATTCTATTGTAATATTAACCCATGTCCACTCAGTTATGGGAAGAGGTTGCCTGACTTTCCAATGTTGTTGCCTTCCACCATTCACTTTTTGACAAACCATAAATCTTGACACAAAATCAGGAATCTCCCTCTTCATGATGTCCCACCAAAAATGATCCCTCAAATCTCTATACATCTTGGTTCTCCCAGGGTGTATAGAAAAATTGGATATATGAGCATCATCCAACAATTACCTTTTTAGATCAAGTGTATTAGGAACACATTGTCTCTTCCCAAATTTTGAATTTTTATATTCATATACGAAGTCACTCAATCTGCAACCATTTAAAACTTTAATCTTCTTTTGAAACACCTCATCATTAGTCTGAGAACTTTTTATCCTTTCTAGTAAAGATAGATTGGAAACCATTTGAAAATGTATTAATGTATCACCTTCCATAGTTATTTCCATATCTATATTTACTAGATACATGAAAATAGGATCCCTTTCAACTCTCATCTTGTTCAAAATTGCATGATCCTTTCTTCTCAAAGCATATACCATCTTATTTGGATTCCCTGGGTGGAATTGTACTGTGCAATCATAATCCTTGAGTAGTTCAAGACATCTACTTTGCCTCATGTTGATTTATTTTTGTGAGAAAATATACTTCAAACTCTTGTGATCAGTATATATATCACATTTTTCACTATAGGGATATTGTCTCCATATTTTTAGAGCAAACTTTATTGTTGCTAACTCAAGATCATGAGTGCGGTAGTTTTTCTCATGAAATTATAGCTGTCGTGATTCATAGGAAATAACTCTATCATTCTTCATAAGGACACAACCAATTCCTTTCTTTGAAGAATAACTATAAATAACAAACTCATCGTTCTAGGATGGTAGAGTCAAGATAATAGAATTGACTAATCTTCTCTTCATTTCTTCAAAAAAATATTCACACACTTTTGTCCAAAAAATTTAACCCCATTACATGGGATCTTGGTTAATGGGTTAGCCAACTATGAATAATTATGGATGAAATGTTAACAATAATATTCTAATCCAATAAAATTGCATACCTCAGTTATACTCATCAGTTCTAGTAAATCTTGTATTTCCTTGGTCTTTGAAGGATTAACATAGATTCTATTCATAGAGACAATACAACCAATTAAAAGAAATCTCTTGAAGCCAGAATTCACACTTACTAACCATTCCATATAATTCATTTTTTCTGAGGGTTTTTAAAATAGTGCACAAGTGATTTTCCTAATCTTTGTAGCTTTTTTATTATACCAAGATATCATCAATAAATAACACTAAAAAGTAATCATGATTTTCCATGAAAACTCTATTAATTAAATCCATGAAGATAGATGGTGCATTAGTCAATCCAAAAGGCATTATTGTAAATTCGTAATGCACATACCTGGTTTGAAATGCTATTTTTGGAATGTCTTCCTTCTTCACACAAAACTGATGATATCCAGATCGAAGGTCAATATTTGAAAAATATTGAGATTTATGAAGTCAGTTTAATAAATCATCAATGCATATTAGAGGATAATAGTTCATTATTTTTATAGAATTGATCTCCTAGTAGTAAATGCACAATCTCATAGATTCATCTCTCTTTATAAGAAAAAGGATAGAGGATCCACATAGATAACCACACGGGTTAATAAATCCCTTATTACTCAATTACTCCAGTTATTTATTTAGTTACACTAATTACATAGTGTTTATTCTATAAGGGGTCTTTGATATGGGACTCAAACTAAGAATTAAATCAATGTAAAACTAAATTTTTCATTCTGGACAATGTCCAAGTAAATCCTCTAGAAACACATCAAAATATTCTTTCAAAATACATACATACTCTCTTAGAACATTATTTTCCTCAACCATAATTATTTCAACCTCTTCCTCCCCAATAATTGAATTTAGTAGATCTGGTAGGGGTGGATCCAGATAAGAATCAGGTGTTGATGTTTCTGATCTAAAGATACCGTAATCCTTATCATCATCGAAAATTGTAAGCTCCTTCTTCTTACATTAAATTTTCAAATCATGGTCTAAAAGCCAATATATTTTGAGGATTATATAAAATTCAATCATTGGTATGATGATGAGATCAACATATAATGAACATTTATATGCCCTAATGGGAACTAATCCACAAAACATTGTTGCGATGATACTTCCCTTAAGGGTTTTTACTGATCACTCTCTTATTAAATCAAATTGAAAATTTATAATTTTCTTAGAAAACCGGGAAGATATGAAACAATGCAATGATCCAGAGTCAAATAAAGCATTTACTAAACTTTAGGAAACCATTGAATTACCTACCACCTTGTCTTTCAGAGCTTCAAACTTAGTAGTAGTGATCCAATAAGCTTGGACATGATCGATTGGCATTTTCTAAGGTAAGTTCCCTTGGTGATTAGGAAATTAATTTTCATAAGGTCCCTTTTCTATAAGATTGTAGCATTCAACATTGACAGCCTCTTCCTTTCCATTGAAATCACAATCTTGGTGGCCTTTTTAACCGCATTTGTAAGAGACTCCCATTCTCTTCAGGCAAGTACTATGGTGTTTTCTTTGCAAATTTACCGTAGGATAGATATTAAACTTTTCTCTTCATCCCTTTATTTCCATTTTCAGAGTGATCAGAAGATATCTTTATCTCTTTCTTTTCTTTGATGTCATAATACATAGAGAATTCATTTTCAATCTTGATAGTGAATGAGATAATATCCTCGTATGATGAGAATGATTGTGAGACTAATCCTCAACGAAGAAATGGTTTTAACCCATCAAAAAATAAACCAGTCATACTACTTGGGTTACATATATAATTTGTTGCATGCCTTGCTAACCTTGTAAAGTTAGCCTCATACATTGCAACATTCTCATCCTCCTTTTTCCTCAAACTAAGAAATAGTATTTCTATTTCTTATCGATGGTCATGAGGAAAGTATTTTTCTATTAAGATATTTTTAAACACCATCCATTCCATGTTAGATACTTCTACATCTTCCTTTGTGTTTTGGATTAATGACCACCAATGATCTATATCTCTTGTGAGGTGATAAACTGTCATGAAAACTATTTCCTTTTCACAACTCCCTAAAGAAAGAAATATTTTCTCTAAGGAACATATCCATTGCTCAGCTACTAATATATTTGTACTCACATTTAATGTTGGTGGATGTTTCCTCATGAAGTGGTCTAACTTTGATCCTCCACGTTGTGGATCAGGGTTCTCCATACAGGTAAGCTAATTATTCAGAACTAGATTAAGTTGTCCCAATATGGTGAAAAGCTGATCTGCACTAGTTTCATCACTAGATACAATATAATTATCTTGAGTTGGAGGGTAATACCTACATGGATTATGTGCGTTTATATGGTTTTCATTCCTTCCACTAGGCGCTATTTCTAAACAATGTAATACACTCGATTATTTTATGAATCACAATACATAATTCCAAAATTGTAAAACACATAACATAAATTGAACAATTTTTGGATATAATCCATAATCATAAAAAAATGTTTTCATTGAGGAGGTATATACTCATAAATCCTTCATAATGGTTTGTAAAGAAAATGTGAATTATCCTAAGCATATCCCCTGGGAGTGTCATAACCAATTGGGCAGCAAGGCCTGTTGTCGTGTACCAACATACTTGGTTCAAGCCCGAAACATTTTGTTAGAGTTTTCACTCCTAGGTACATATTTACTAGATCATCCACTATCTACTCATATCCAGACGGAGATTTATTTCTTATAAAATACACAAAATCTCTACATTACCAAAATTCCAAGAAGTTATTCTATACCAATCCTCAAAGTCTATCTTAGGGTAATGTTCTTTAATCAGAGTTTATATAAATCTAGTTTACAAGGTTTTTACTAAACTACCTCTAATACGAACTATAAATCCCCTACCATTTTTACCCAGAGTTTGTGAATTATTACATAACATTGGCATGATCACATGGGATCAAAATCCTGAAAAACCGATCAGTTTAGTACCCATGGGAGTACTAGATACATTTATATGTTTTACATTACATTATAAAATGAAAAAAACACTGTCTCTATTTACCACATTTATCCATTATAATATCCCTATAGTTTAGTCATAATATAAATCTTCACATCCTAGGAAAAATAAAACATATAAAGGGGCGACCTTAGATGCTCAGTAAGGATAACAATACAGAGGAAAATTTCAAGAATAAGTTTAAACATTTAAGGCAATGTGTAAGACTAAAATAGTATCTTTTTAAACATAAATATCATCATAATATGGAAAATATAAATCAAATAATTACATTTATTGAATCACATGGACATTCTACTAGTCGAATAATCACATGTATTATCAATATCCAATTTCATAATAATGGAATGCATAATGCCAGACATCATAAACACATTGTCATGGATTTGTGCCATGAATACAAATAATTTTTTTTCAAGGCCTTATTCCAAGAAAGTATTTGTCTCATGAGACCTACCAATACATCAAGGAGCTATAGCGGGATCCACCCATCACATACTAAGACTAATGCATTCCTTGTATGAAATGGTTTAAACATAACATAAACATTCATGTTAAAACTATCATACAAAATTCCAATACTTTATACACAAACCATGGATTGTGTAAAAATAACATATCCATAGTCAAACATATCAAAAAAACTTAAATAATATTTGGAATAATTGTATCATAATAAATCAACTTCAAACTAGCATAAAATCCATCAATGGATGCTGACATATATGAAATGAAATCTTTTTGTTGAGAAATATCTCTTTCTATTTTGAAATCATTTAAAAGTAATATAATTATAAAAGAAAACGTTTATTTTGAAAATATTATTATAAGATTTTATGGGATGATTCATCGATGTTATAATGGAAGAAAATAGCCGCACCTGCCGTATGATTTAAAAAAGGCCTTCTTACCTTAATTTTGTCGAGAAGGTCATAATGTACCTTGTTTGGAAAACGATGGAAAGATTACTTCCAAAAACTATGTGGTCAAGAAAGGGTATAAATAAATTTAACCCATAGTCTAGTAAATAGTAAAAATGTTTTGAATTACATTTTATGAAAACACGGATGTGGATGATAAAAAGGTCCTTGTAGATATATATGTATTAATGACCTCAGATAAGTAAAGAGATTGTAGAATTAATCCTTACCATGTACTTTTTCTTAGTTGATGTAATGTTAACCTACTGTATAATTGTTAAAACATTTTTATTAAATTATACAACAACTATATACATAAATATGGTATCATATATGTTCCTATAATATTTCTATGTTAATAATATTTATTTCTTAATAATATTTCAGTAGTATCATCATTTTGAGTGTTAACTGATTCATTTTCCTCTATATGCTTCATTACGTAAGACATGTTTGTTATGTATAGGGTATAAGGCCCCAGCCTTAAACCTTACTTAATCTTGAGTTATTACAACATTACACATTGAGGATCTTTTCAGGTTTAGAGTTTTAGAGAATTAGATCATGAAACTTGCATTACATTCCACATTTAAACAAAGTGGTTACATAAAAGACAGTATTCATTCTTCCCATCAACGGAAACATATTTAAAATAAAACATGGATGCTTTCTTGACACATCCTTGACACTATCATCACATCATGTACCCTTCCCTTGACCTGTGAAAAACATTTCAAAAAACTTGGGATGAGCATAAAAATCTCAGTAAGGGATATATAGATATGGAAAGGAAACATGAGTACATGTACACATAAGAATGAAATCATACTTTACCCATAAAACATAGGCATATCAAATCATGAATAAATCATAGAAATCATAAGACATAAAGGTAACTTGAGGCATTCATAACATTCTTACGTGGGGAGTAACCCTCTTGGTTACGTTTGGAATACACATCACAGTATATTCCCTAAATCTCTTCGGAGAAACCTTAACGTTTCACTCCTTCGCGTTACCCAATGCATTGGAGAGCTATATCGGGCTCACCCGCCCTTAGTTTATCACGGAACCACCCGTTCTTCATAACAATTCCCAAGAACCATAACATAATCGTATCACATAAATATGAATAAAGGAAACATAACATTTCCACATTTCAATCAAAATATAACATTTTAGGATATTGAAATAATGAATCCATTCAAAAAGAAACCATTTCCAAAACCATTTAAAACATTTAATAAAGAGATTTTTGAATCAAAGTGTCCCATACCACCTTGAAGATTTTAAAATTTTAAACCATTAATATCCATATAAATAAATCCTTAAAACCATTTTGAAAACATGGATATTAATAAGAACAAATAATTAAAACATTTAAAACAATATTTTGGTTAAAGGGGTTTTACCAAAATTAGAGACACTTGAATACAATAATCGAGGAATAACATTTAGTCAGAACTTTATAATATCATGAGAATAAAAGTATTCATGATATAATACTCCAAAGGAAAGTATATACACCATATAAGAGTGAATTGGTGCATAACAACAATGAACCCTCAATAGAAATGCCAAATGTGATGAAATCCCTTATAAAGAAGGTATCCTTAAATTAAGGACAAATCAATCTCAAAAATATGTGTGAAAAATATAAATACACCCAATATAAGTGGATATTAAGTGTAAAACAATAAAATGTCATTCACACATATTCAATGGATGATATATTCAATGACTACATGTTGAACCCAAAGAAATCGAAATTGGGTTAAAAAGATCCCTTGACAGCCTAACGACATCACATCAAAATGAGTTGATGAGGGATAAAAAGAGTATCTCATCACTTGGACATAAAATTTACATCAATAAGGATATATAAGAACATATCCCAACATAACAATATGTAAATTAAAAGACCCAACAAAAGAAGTCTTTTAAAAAAAGGAGGGTGAAAGGTTCCCTTACCGACTTGGGTATCTTTCAAAACATACACCCCATGAAAGAAAGACAATAGGTCATTGATGTAAATACTCATAAACGAAAGTATATTACACAAAGAGTAGAATAATGGGCAGTAAATACACCACTCAATGGAATTTGTGGCAAATTTAGCATAAATCTCACGGGAATAAAAGTGAGATGAAAAATCCCTTACGAAAACTCGGCAGCCCAACGGCGCCACATAAAACTTCCGAATATGGATTGATGAGATCAAATAGAGTATCCCATAATATTACAATAGAATTTACATCAAGTGTAATATAAAAGAAAATCCCCCAACATTGCAAGGAGGAGTTTAAAAGAAGTGACATAAAGGAGAGTACTTAAATAGAAAGAGAGAGGTTAGATCTCTTACGAAAGTTCGGCAGCCTAACGGCGCCACTCAAAACTTCCAAAATGGATTGATGAGAGAGAATAGGGTCTCTCATCACATGAACATAAAAATTACAGTAAATGTAATATAAAAGAACATCCCAATCATAAGAAATATGAGCTTAAAATAAATGACATAAAAGAGTGTACTTAAAAAGAAAGAGAGTTGTAGGATCCCTTACCACGGGTCCGACTTGACTCGATCGTTCTTTAATCTCCTGAATAATAAACTTGAGTTAATTTATACTTCCTTAAGAACATTTTTCAAGTTCATTATTCCTTTTATATCAATTATTACCATGTCATAAACATTATGTAATCATTTAAGTTAATAATATTTGTTTTGCAGATGTTTGGTTCCTAAGTCGAAAGTGGACTTCTTACAATTACATGTTGTTCGTGTGGCCAAATGTTTATTATATACAGAATTGTATTCATGATGTAGATATCATATATGTCATATATATCCAGTACATGCATGCATTTACAACATTACATAATCATTTAGAGGTAAGAAATGAAATGCACCGTTCATGGAGACGGTAAGCCGTACGTACGCATGAACGCTACTTTCATTTCTATTTCGTATTTTATAGAATGGAATAATAATGATATAAAGGTATATTATAATTCCAGTATAATATCATATATAATATCATATTTCCATCCTTTATACATCCCACATATGGTATTTAACGAATCAAATCACTTTGAGGGGGCGGTAGTCCGCACTTCCTTAAATGAAGATATCGCGTATACCCATAATGGAAGCCATAAAGGTAAGACAAAAATGAAAAATACAGAAGCATAAATAAAACATAAACATATTATATATCATATATAAAAATAGTGACATCATAATGGCCACCTTTGAAGGTGTTAAATGAGTATTGAACAATCATCGTTTCGGGAGGCAGAATTTCACCATCCACGGAAACCGTATGTTCTTTAACCATTTGATGTAGTTGTGTGAGAGTGTAGCTCGAATAAATCTTATAACAAAATTCTAGTATATTGAAGATACTGGTGTTGTTACAAAAGAAGTAAATAAAAATAGTTTAGGGGGTTGGAGAAGCAAAATAAAACAAATGAACATGAGAGAATGAATTACCTTTAAAAGTGAAACTCCTTTTGATTTGAGCCTAAAGGATTCCTTTGAAAGGATTCTGCCCAAAGGGAATCCTCTAGGATGAGGATAGGGATGTTCAGAGAGTAAATGGGCAGGGGTTTGCCGAGCCAAAGGCTTGAGGAGTGTGTTAAATGAGGTAGAGGTGGGGGCCTTTTATAAGAGGAGAGGAGGGGCACTTTTGGAATGTAAAGAAATATTACTTTATTTGAAAATGTGTTTCGGTTTCAAAAGGTCCCACATTGATATAATTCGTGTATAAGGTGATAAGGATTCTAAATCCACTCATCCAATAAGTTTTGGACATGTGTAGTTCATAGATTTTACATTATCTTTCCATTTTATTTAAATCGTCAAATAATGATGTCATCGCTGCATCATTATTATGTCATAAATAATTTAATTTATTTAATGTCTAAAAATTATAAAAAAATACTATGATGTAGGAAATCTTTTTAGCTTTCCAATGACTATTTATAATAAAAAAGATGACTTGTATAACCCCACTTAAAAATTGTTTTAGTAAAACATATCATGTTTGTGTCAATTTTACTTTTACATTAAATAAAATGTTATTTACGTCATTTCCCAATCAAAGTGTCTCCATGGGGTCCCCAAGTTGGCCCATGGATTGTCTTGGTCGGACATGACTCCCCCAATAGGTTTAGGACAAGTGTCATGGTGTTTTCACATTCTTATAATATCATTTTTACCTTAAATTACACTAATTACCTCTAATCGCGATTAAGAACTTAATAAGTTACTATTCACCAAAAAATTATTATAATCTCATTGAACCACATTTTACTTCTTAATGACAACCATGTATGTCGGATTTTTGAAATTGAAAACACAATGATGGCAAAATTTCATTTAAACGGAAAATCAGCTTTTATAAGTACCACTTAGTGGTTTCACTATTCATCAAAAATTGAAGTTTTTCAGAAAAATCCCAAAAATTCACCCTGAGCTATATTTGATATTCCGAATTCAAAAATGAAGTCCGTTTTACAAAATTCAAAACATATTAGTCACATTAATTAATTTAATAATTAATTCCCGCTGTCAGAGCAAATAGCGTGTTTTTATAAAACAATAAGTATCAAAAGATTGACACTAGTTTAAGTCTGATTTCGAAGTGAAATTAATTCCAACGACCACTATTGGATTTAATGGTAAAAATATTTTCTAATTTCACTTTAAAACCAATTCAAAATATTATATAATCATATAAATAAATTAGATTAAAAATAGGTTTTGAATTAAAACACAACATTTACACTATTCATTAAAAAAATGAACTTTATCGGAAAGATACCAAAAATTTACACAAAGTAAATTTTGATGTCCTGATTCTTAGTAAGAGTTTTATTTGGTCAAAAATAATGTTTAAGAGTTAACACAACTATATTTAATGATGGTTCAACATCAAAAGGTGATAAGTGAACCTTTAGTGAAAACTAGGGCATATACGCCTAAAATTGAGTTCTTTCCGTATTTTAAGCCTTTATCTTTTATTGGATAAATGTAAAAACATTTAAAAAACATATATAATCATGTTTTAGTTATTTCTATCCATTCCCTCCAATACAACGGCTACATGTTAACTACCATTTAAAATAATATTATTTTATTATTAGAGTGCAACGTAAGATTCCCAAGAAACTCGTTGTTGCGTGTTAGGTACGCCATCGAGCATAGCGTCCCCTTTTAAGTCATATTAATATTTTATTCACAAATGTTGATAAATATGAAAATGTCATATTCATTATTTACCTGGGGTGTTACATCCTTCCCCCCTTTTGGAATTGCGTCCTCGCAATTTTAAAATTGCGCTTGGAAACATCCTTGGAAATCCCACATCGGAACAAGAGTCGGTAAAACAATCACTTTAAAATAAAGAAAGATAAGCACAGAGGTCACCCGAGTTAACCCATACTATGATTCCAAGTATGAAAATATGGACATGGAGGAGAAAACATAGGGTCATGTTCTTGAGGGAGAGTGATAGTAAACATGTCTAGGAGAAAGTTAACAATGAGAAAATCACAAACTTGTGATGGGTTAAACGGTATTCGATTCCCTATTAGGAAAAGTTAGTAGACAACATTTTTGTTTTAAGTTACTTTTTATTGAGGAATTTATTCATAAGGGAACATAATCACTTATCATGTTGACTTTCTACTTTTACTAGATTCCTTAATCAAACTCATATTTTTTTCCAAAAGACGAGTATTTAGGGAGACTTGTTTGCATTAAGAGTACTATGATCAACTTCTAGAGAATCACCTAACCCAAAAGAAAACTACATACTTCCCATGTCTTTAGACTTTAACCAAAACCAAAACCCAAAAGATTAGTACAAGATCAGATAACCCAGAAAAGGATAACCCATTAGAAAGAAAACCTATTCTTAATCTCCAAAATTTTTCCAACGAAACCCAAAGTTCAATGATGACCATTAGATAAACAATTTGTCCATAAAATTATTCAAAGTAAACCAATCTAAGATTGAAACCCAAATATTTGAAGGATTTAGTCACATAGTCTTCCAAGTTAAATCGTAACATTTATCTCCAAACAACATCAGTCGCTCCTAAAGTCTCGTATTGAAAAGTAATTAACCTAATCACATATCCTCCATGATAGGTTAATCATTTTCATAAATAACCCAAAATCAACTTACTATTAATTCATAAAATCATATAACCAAAAAAATCAGTCAAACTAACCAGGGACTTCACGTAGTCCAGTGGTAGGCGATAAATACCAGTCGCACTTTGGTTGTGGGTTCGATTCCCGCAGCTTTGTCCGACGCGACGGGTTGTCACACGGTCTGCGTGTTGTCCTTTTTCCAAAACTATATAATTCTTAAAACATTCCCCAAAATGAGAAAAAAATCTTCAAGAATAATCATAACATATTTTAACCTCAAGTTTATCTCATTCCTTTCATTTTCCATCATATCATAGAGTGACCCATAATTACCTAAAAATTAAGTATCATATAAACCCTAATGGTTACCTTAATAATTATTACCTGAATTTCCACATCGAGTTGGCCATATCGTACATGATGCATTAGAGAACTCACCAAGGTTGAAGTGGTTGATCATGACTCCTTGATATTTGGTTTAGAACAACCACGAGTTTCCTCATTGAATCCTCCATTTTATCTAGTATCTTAATCAGAGAACCACCATAGTTTCCTTCAAACCTGTTGTCTCTTTGGTTCCTGCTAGATCCATCCATCCACTAAAAATAGAAATGTCAGTGTGAGTATATCAACAAAACCATCATGTACTAATGAGGAAGGTAAACACTAAGATACACTTACTCATTTACTTTATCTAAAACTAGGACTCCTTCTGAAATCCTAACCATTATGGTAATGTCACTTATGCTTAAAGAATACCCTAACCTCTAAAGTTATCTAAACCGACCTTTGATACCAACTATAAGGCCCCAGCCTTAAACCTTACTTAATCTTGAGTTATTACAACATTACACATTGAGGATCTTTTCAGGTTTAGAGTTTTAGAGAATTAGATCATGAAGCTTGCATTACATTCCACATTTAAACAAAGTGGTTACATAAAAGACAGTATTCATTATTCCCATCAACGGAAACATATTTAAAATAAAACATGGATGCTTTCTTGGAACATCCTTGACACTATCATCACATCATGTAACCTTCCCTTGACCTGTGAAAAACATTTCAAAAAACTTGGGATGAGCATAAAAAGCTCAGTAAGGGATATATAGATATGGAAAGGAAACATGAGTACATGTACACATAAGAATGAAATCATACTTTACCCATAAAACATAGTCATATCAAATCATGAATAAATCATAGAAATCATAAGACATAAAGGTAACTTGAGGCATTCATAACATTCTTACGTGGGGAGTAACCCTCTTGGTTACGTTTGGAATACACATCACAGTATATTCCCTAAATCTCTTCGGAGAAACCTTAACGTTTCACTCCTTCGCGTTACCCAATGCATTGGAGAGCTATATCGGGCTCACCCGCCCTTAGTTTATCACGGAACCACCCGTTCTTCATAACAATGCCCAAGAACCATAACATAATCGTATCACATAAATATGAATAAAGGAAACATAACATTTCCACATTTCAATCAAAATATAACATTTTAGGATATTGAAATAATGAATCCATTCAAAAAGAAACCATTTCCAAAACCATTTAAAACATTTAATAAAGAGATTTTTGAATCAAAGTGTCCCATACCACCTTGAAGATTTTAAAATTTTAAACCATTAATATCCATATAAATAAATCCTTAAAACCATTTTGAAAACATGGATATTAATAAGAACAAATAATTAAAACATTTAAAACAATATTTTGGTTAAAGGGGTTTTACCAAAATTAGAGACACTTGAATACAATAATCGAGGAATAACATTTAGTCAGAACTTTATAATATCATGAGAATAAAAGTATTCATGATATAATACTCCAAAGGAAAGTATATACACCATATAAGAGTGAATTGGTGCATAACAACAATGAACCCTCAATAGAAATGCCAAATGTGATGAAATCCCTTATAAAGAAGGTATCCTTAAATTAAGGACAAATCAATCTCAAAAATATGTGTGACAAATATAAATACACCCAATATAAGTGGATATTAAGTGTAAAACAATAAAATGTCATTCACACATATTCAATGGATGATATATTCAATGACTACATGTTGAACCCAAAGAAATCGAAATTGGGTTAAAAAGTTCCCTTGACAGCCTAACAGCATCACATCAAAATGAGTTGATGAGGGATAAAAAGAGTATCTCATCACTTGGACATAAAATTTACATCAATAAGGATATATGAGAACATATTCCAACATAACAATATGTAAATTAAAAGACCCAACAAAAGAAGTCTTTTAAAAAAGAGGAGGGTGAAAGGTTCCCTTACCGACTTGGGTATCTTTCAAAACATACACCCCATGAAAGAAAGACAATAGGTCATTGATGTAAATACTCATAAACGAAAGTATATTACACAAAGAGTAGAATAATGGGCAGTAAATACACCACTCAATGGAATTTGTGGCAAATTTAGCATAAATCTCACGGGAATAAAAGTGAGATGAAAAATCCCTTACGAAAACTCGGCAGCCTAACGGCGCCACATAAAACTTCCGAATATGGATTGATGAGATCAAATAGAGTATCCCATAATATTACAATAGAATTTACATCAAGTGTAATATAAAAGAAAATCCCCCAACATTGCAAGGAGGAGTTTAAAAGAAGTGACATAAAGGAGAGTACTTAAATAGAAAGAGAGAGGTTAGATCTCTTACGAAAGTTCGGCAGCCTAACGGCGCCACTCAAAACTTCCAAAATGGATTGATGAGAGAGAATAGGGTCTCTCATCACATGAACATAAAAATTACAGTAAATTTAATATAAAAGAACATCCCAATCATAAGAAATATGAGCTTAAAATAAATGACATAAAAGAGTGTACTTAAAAAGAAAGAGAGTTGTAGGATCCCTTACCACGGGTCCGACTTGACTCGATCGTTCTTTAATCTCCTGAATAATAAACTTGAGTTAATTTATACTTCCTTAAGAACATTTTTCAAGTTCATTATTCCTTTTATATCACTTATTACCATGTCATAAACATTATGTAATCATTTAAGTTAATAATATTTGTTTTGCAGATGTTTGGTTCCTAAGTCGAAAGTGGACTTCTTACAATTACATGTTGTTCGTGTGGCCAAATGTTTATTATATACAGAATTGTATTCATGATGTAGATATCATATATGTCATATATATCCAGTACATGCATGCATTTACAACATTACATAATCATTTAGAGGTAAGAAATGAAATGCACCGTTCATGGAGACGGTAAGCCGTACGTACGCATGAACGCTACTTTCATTTCTATTTCGTATTTTATAGAATGGAATAATAATGATATAAAGGTATATTATAATTCCAGTATAATATCATATATAATATCATATTTCCATCCTTTATACATCCCACATATGGTATTTAACGAATCAAATCACTTTGAGGGGGCGGTAGTCCGCACTTCCTTAAATGAAGATATCGCGTATACCCATAATGGAAGCCATAAAGGTAAGACAAAAATGAAAAATACAGAAGCATAAATAAAACATAAACATATTATATATCATATATAAAAATAGTGACATCATAATGGCCACCTTTGAAGGTGTTAAATGAGTATTGAACAATCATCGTTTCGGGAGGCAGAATTTCACCATCCACGGAAACCGTATGTTCTTTAACCATTTGATGTAGTTGTGTGAGAGTGTAGCTCGAATAAATCTTATAAAAACATCCTAGTATATTGAAGATACTGGTGTTGTTACAAAAGAAGTAAATAAAAATAGTTTAGGGGGTTGGAGAAGCAAAATAAAACAAATGAACATGAGAGAATGAATTACCTTTAAAAGTGTAACTCCTTTTGATTTGAGCCTAAAGGATTCCTTTGAAAGGATTCTGCCCAAAGGGAATCCTCTAGGATGAGGATAGGGATGTGGAGAGAGTAAATGGGCAGGGTTTTGCCGAGCCAAAGGCTTGAGGAGTGTGTTAAATGAGGTATAGGTGGGGGCCTTTTATAAGAGGAGAGGAGGGGCACTTTTGGAATGTAAAGAAATATTACTTTATTTGAAAATGTGTTTCGGTTTCAAAAGGTCCCACATTGATATAATTCGTGGATAAGGTGATAAGGATTCTAAATCCACTCATCCAATAAGTTTTGGACATGTGTAGTTCATAGATTTCACATTATCTTTGCATTTTATTTAAATCGTCAAATAATGATGTCATCGCTGCATCATTATTATGTCATAAATAATTTAATTTATTTAATGTCTAAAAATTATAAAAAAATACTATAATGTAGGAAATCTTTTTAGCTTTCCAATGACTATTTATAATAAAAAAGATGACTTGTATAACCCCACTTAAAAATTGTTTTAGTAAAACATATCATGTTTGTGTCAATTTTACTTTTACATTAAATAAAATGTTATTTATGTCATTTCCCAATCAAAGTGTCTCCATGGGGTCCCCAAGTTGGCCCATGGATTGTCTTGGTCGGACATGACTCCCCCAATAGGTGTAGGACAAGTGTCATGGTGTTTTCACATTCTTATAATATCATTTTTACCTTAAATTACACTAATTACCTCTAATCGCGATTAAGAACTTAATAAGTTACTATTCACCAAAAAATTATTATAATCTCATTGAACCACATTTTACTTCTTAATGACAACCATGTATGTCGGATTTTTGAAATTCAAAACACAATGATGGCAAAATTTCATTTAAACGGAAAATCAGCTTTTATAAGTACCACTTAGTGGTTTCACTATTCATCAAAAATTGAAGTTTTTCAGAAAAATCCCAAAAATTCACCCTGAGCTATATTTGATATTCCGAATTCAAAAATGAAGTCCGTTTTAAAAAATTCAAAACATATTAGTCACATTAATTAATTTAATAATTAATTCCCGCTGTCAGAGCAAATAGCGTGTTTTTATAAAACAATAAGTATCAAAAGATTGACACTAGTTTAAGTCTGATTTCGAAGTGAAATTAATTCCAACGACCACTATTGGATTTAATGGTAAAAATATTTTCTAATTTCACTTTAAAACCAATTCAAAATATTATATAATCATATAAATAAATTAGATTAAAAAGAGGTTTTGAATTAAAACACAACATTTACACTATTCATTAAAAAAAATGAACTTTATCGGAAAGATACCAAAAATTTACACAAAGTAAATTTTGATGTCCTGATTCTTAGTAAGAGTTTTATTTGGTCAAAAATAATGTTTAAGAGTGAACACAACTATATTTAATGATGGTTCAACATCAAAAGGTGATAAGTGAACCTTTAGTGAAAACTAGGGCATATACGCCTAAAATTGAGTTCTTTCCGTATTTTAAGCCTTTATCTTTTATTGGATAAATGTAAAAACATTTAAAAAACATATATAATCATGTTTTAGTTATTTCTATCCATTCCCTCCAATACAACGGCTACATGTTAACTACCATTTAAAATAATATTATTTTATTATTAGAGTGCAACGTAAGATTCCCAAGAAACTCGTTGTTGCGTGTTAGGTACGCCATCGAGCATAGCGTCCCCTTTTAAGTCATATTAATATTTTATTCACAAATTTTGATAAATATGAAAATTTCATATTCATTATTTACCTGGGGTGTTACATAGGGTGTATTTGATTAATATAAAGAATAATATTATGTTCATAATCATTATTTTTAATCATAAAATAAAAAATATTCTTGAATGATAATGAAGGGGAATGAATCTCATCATGTTCATGGAGTCAGTAATCCGTACATATGCATGAGTGAAAATATCATTATATTGATGTTGAAATATAATGTAATTGGATGTTATATCATATATAAAGAATCATTATCATGTTATAGTTATTATTTAAATTAGTTATACTCATTATTATACCCATCCAAGTAATGAAGTGTTTGAATAACAGACTACACCATGACATGGAGACGGTAAGCCGTACGTACGCACGTATGGTGACTTTGTCTTTTATAGGATGGATAGAATAAATAATATGATTGTACCATATTTATAATAACCTCAGATTATGTATATAGTACTGGATTTATTATATTGGTAGGGAAACAACAAATAAAGAGGATGTTGAAGAAGAAAAGAACATGAAAGATAGTGGTGGAATTATTACCTCTCCTTCGAGTGTTTCCATTTGAGTTTGTCAAAAGGGAACCATAGGTTGAATTTTTGATCAAATTAATGCCTTGTGGTAGATGGGGGGATAGTTTAAAGGATATTTGGGAAGGTTTTGGTAGTTCCAAATGGCTCTGGGGTGTGAAATTATGAGAAGGGGAAGTACCCTTTTATATGAGAGATGAGGGTCACTATAGGAAAAGCTTAAAATATTATTTTTTAATTAAATAATTTTTGATTTTTAATGGCTCCAAAATAATTTATTTCCAGGATAAGGTATATATTCATCGAAAACCTATCAACCAATAGGTTTTAGATGGGTTAAGGTTACCATATTAACCTTATCTTATAGAATTAATTCATAGCTAAATAGTTTAACATTTACCACATCTCTTTGTATTTTTCTATTATATGGTTAATAAAATTACTATAACCAGACAAGAGAACCCCAAGTGGTTTAGTATTAATTTATATAACCTTATATAAGTCTTTTTGTAGAACCATAGATTTTTAGAAATATAATATCAATTAATACTATAGTATTTTTTTTTAAAACTCAATTATGTTAATTATGACACTATTTAGTATTTGATTTTTTTAAAAGACATATAAAATTTATCACTTAAAATAAAATTTATCTAATCAACCCTAAAAAGTCATATTCACCAATAAGATTAGTGGAATCAATCATAAGTCGAAATTTACATTTATTTGGATATTTATAATATCAATTATTTTAATATTTTATTATTAAGGTAATTACTGCATCATCGTTGTGTCATAAATAAATTAAATTATTTAATTTCTAAAAATTATAAATAAAATACTATTATGTAGGAAATATTATTTATTTCTAATTAATATTCATAGACGAATTTATGTTGTGTGTAAACCTATATTAAAAATTGATTAGTTATTAAAATTTGAATTTAACTATTTTAACTCTTCTTTAAATATAATAATAATAAATGTCCTAATCTAATCCCAGTGGACCAAAGAGGATCGTATTTTATTCCTAAGGTTGTTTTTTGGTTGAATTACACTTATCCAATAGAATTAGTTCATGTGATAGGGTAATTATAATTTCATTTTAACCTTAATTACCCTATTTAATTTTAACCGTGGTAAATAAAATTCAAAATATAGTAATCACCAAAAGTTATTTTCATCTTATTGAACCCCATTTTAATTACTTATTTCAACTTCGTCTCTAATAGTTTTGAAATTAAACTCACAGAAGTGGTAAAATTATGTTTTATTCAAATTTGTAAATGCTCATAGAAAGTGGGTAAAAGACAGTGAAAAGTTCAATAAAATTTTATATATCTAAACTTATTATTGAATGGCTCCAATGAATTACATTGAACATATATTTGTGTTATGTATATATTTTGACCAAAAATAAATTAAATTAAAATATATTATTACTTAAATAAAAAGTCAATTTTAAAAAATAATGCAGAGTTTTACGTTATTCATAAAAAATTGAATGTTTTCAGAAAAATAACAAAAATTCACTCTAAGATAATTTTGATATTTTGAATTCAAAAATGAATTCCATTTTAAAAAATATAATTTATAAAATTTTAAAAAGTTTTTATTACAGTTCATAATGGCTAGTTTTATTGGTTGCAGGGTGTTGAAACTCCAAGTTGCGTACAATGAAAACTACCACATTATTCAAAGGGAATCATACTGTGGAAGCTCGGGGTGTTACAATAGGTTTTTGAATTATTTGACTATCCATAATGTTCCTTCTATGTTGGTGAAGCGTTTGCTCAATTTTGGGGTCAAACAAATTTGACGGATTGTTTGGGAGGCTACAAGGAATTTAAATGGATTATGGAAAGAAAGCGAAGATGTGTTTTTCTTTGTGTTTTTTTTATATTTATGTTTTTTACTAGAAGTCGGGTTATTCATTATTTTTTTAATTATTAATTTTTTTTTTGTTTTTTTACAATAACAAAAAACTAAAGACTACATAATTTCACAATCCATAGCTACTGTTCCATTTGAATGCATTGACGTTTTTTCCCTATCGACCGTTCAAGGTATCAATGCTCTAATAATGTGTATTGCATCACTCTAGTCTAATCCTTGACGATAATACCTTTTAATAGTCTATTTTTTTAGTATATTGTATTTTGATAGGGGGTTTGTTTTTATATCTTATGAAATAATTTATAGATTATGTTTGTTTTAAAAAATTGATAATTATTGGGGTGATTTAATTATTGGGAATTTAAGATTATGATATCCTTTATATTTGATTTATATTTAATTAAATTAATACCCACTTCACAGAATGAATTTGTTTAAAATTATCAAGTGCTAAAACTTTAATCCACACCATTACCTAACTTAGGATTTTAAGCATTACCATTATGGGATTATGGTAGTGTATTTGTGGTTTCAATAATCCATGTAATCCACATACTAATTAAAAAATTTCATTAATACATGACTTATTATGTTCAACATACATAATATTAATTTAATGAATATTCATTTAGTGAAGTCCCTTAATCACTTAATATCCCCAAATTATGAATCACAACAATGAGATATTTAGTCATCCCTTTCGGTGGGTAATAATCTGGTTATAATTTTATGAAGATGAATTAATTAGGGAAGAAAATTAAATGGATAAAAAAAGTGTTGTGTGGTTAAAAAACATACAAAAATAGTGTAGGGAATTAAATACTTACTTTATATTTAATGAGAAAGAAATATAATGTAAGGGGACTAAAATTTATTTAAACTATTTTAGGACGTTTAATATTATTTAAAAGAATTTGGATGAGAATAATAAATGAAGAAGACTACACTTTCATTAAAAAATAATTATAAAAACAAACACTTAAATGATTATAAATGAAGAATAACACAAAAGTAAATAAAATTAAGTAAGAAGAAATGATTTATCAACTAAAAACGTGAGTATCGAAGATCTTCCCATGTCATTGAAAAATCCATGGTCATGCCAACCTATCTTACTTTTCTCTAAAATTCCAACCACATGCATAGAGAAGAGGGGGTTGTATTTATAGCCTAAGGAGGTGGATAATTTGCATTCCAAATCATCCCCTCCAATTTCATCTCCAATTTGGCCATTCATACATCTGAATATTAGGATCCATTTCGACTAATGGAGCCAATGTTATGGCAGTATTCATAAAAAAATTTAAACTGTCCATTTCTGTCCCTTCTTTTTCAATTACTAAAATGTGAATGGATTTTTGAATAGAAATATTCCATAAAATGTGATTTTTTCTTCAAAAAAGTAGGCTTCATATATCTCCTATTTCACACTAAAAAATATCGTCTTTATATGATGACTAGATCAGGATAAATTTCATTAATAGTGTCTGGATTTTTATTCCCATCCACAATGGTGGGCATGAATTAAAAGCACCAGTTGGGACCCTTGTACGTGTAGTTGGACCATAAAATTTATATCCATGATTATTTGGAATAATAATGAACATATGGGGTACTTTCATAATATTTGGGCTTCGAGATTTAGACTAGTAACTCAATCATCATGGCTGGTCCAATTTCATCACAGAATCATTGAGTCTTCTTGTGTGGACCATATGACCCTCCAAATAGACGACTTGGAAAAAGGTTCCTTATAATGAAATGTTTTAATTTTAGTATATAACCCTAAAAAACAATAATAATGAAATTTGGATAATTACGTCGAGAGTTATTAGTAAAACACTAAACATACATGAATCTGGATGAATTCAAAAAAATCTCTATAACTATATTTTATATTTAAACATTAATATTTCACAAAAATTATTAAAATTTCATATAAAATCATTAAAGTGAATATATAATATTTCATTAAAATATTAATAACATCACTTACATATAATGTTATAAGAATCAAATCTATTGTTGACCTGCATGGTTATAGATACATTATTCTTCATTCAGATCAAAACATCATTGCTTTCTCGGTGGATTTTATTTCCCTAATGTACTTGTTTTAGTTAAAAAAATGACTCAAATATTAATTAGGAAATAAATAAAATTAGAATATGATCTCATTAACAACACATTATATAATCCTAGTTGAAGAAAAAAATATAAATGATACCCGGTATTTTATACAATTTATGGTGACATGGAATATATAATTAAATATATTAAATGTGTATAAATTAAAATGGGACAATATATATAAGGGAATATTATTTTTATGCCTATTAAACACTCTATTTACTCATTAACGATGAAAATTATTCATTTTATTACTAAATTTACATGGTTGAAAACATCATCAAGGGTGATTTTTTTGTAAAATATTAAATAAAAACTATTGAAAATAGTGGTGTCCTTTGATAAGTTATAATGAAATAAATTTTTTGGTTTTAATAAGGGTGATATTTCCATTTACTTAACATTATGAAAATTAATATAACCATTATTTATAATATCAGAAAAAATCCTACATGTTCGGAAATATTAGTATATTGTCATTATATATAATGATTATTTATATGTTTTAAATAAATATATTTAATATAAATAATTTATTTGAAATTTGATAAATTATTTTTTAATAGTACAAAAACATAATAATTCACCTTGTAAAAAACAATTTATATTAAATATAATGTTTTTAATCATATTGTTTCAGAGGTGGAGACACATCGTGTGATTGGTGATGACCAAACAAGCCATGAAACTCATTTTCAAGTCAACATTCCAATAAGACAAGTATGCATTGCTAGGAGGGATGATCGAAAGAGGGATGGGTGCACTAGCAACCATCATCTAAACCTCTACCTAGATATCTATTAATATAGGGGTTATATGTGAATTTCCTCATAGTGGGGTAGTGAAATAGAACAACTAATGGTGAGGGGTGGCCTCACCATGTGAATACATGGATCATGATGTTAGGATTTTCAACTCATATAAGGCCTTCTGGTCCTAATACCATAGGTCCATCAAAAAAAATTTAATGGGTTCCTTGAAACATACCCTTATGGTTATGTTTTGGTTTCCTCTATTTCTTTTTCAAAAATAGGGATATCATTCTATTAAAAAAGGGGTATTTCCCCTGCCTATAAAAAATGAATGATACAAATAAAAAATATTGATATGTTTTAGTGAATGATTATGAATATAACTTAGAAAAATCAATATAAAAATTATTGAACTATAAAGAACAATTATTTAATTATCCCTCGGTAAAAAAAATATTTTTTATAAATTTAATATTTTTATTTAAAAAGAAAAATTTCATTTACTTAATGTAATAAATTTAATGAATTTTTTTATTATATATATATATATTCAAGTATATAAAAATTGAGGAATTGATTATTAATTTGATATATTAATTATAAAATTATTTCATGTTGAAAGGAAAAGATATTAAAATAATTATTTCTATATAGTATATTTTTATAAATTATAATTATAATAATAAATTTAAAACATTAATCGAAATGGAAAACGAGAAATAATAAGGTGGGAGTCATAAAACATAAACCATATATGGGGGTATTAAATACTAGAGTTGATATGAGTTCCCAAAAAATTATATCCTTATAGTTCATATAGATGCTAAAGACAGTAAATTGGAAGATGAGATCGTTATCTTCCCTACCTTTAGATTCCAAGGAATATACAACCATATTTTTTTTCTATAGGTGTTCTACATCATTAAATTATGATATATCATACTCCAAAATTGTCTAATTTCATAAGACATATAATAGTGTATAGATTTATCACATAAAATAAATATACCTAGATTGGTTGAATTATATTACAATTATTACATATTGATCTTGGGAGACATATATTGGGACAGACTTCTACACATGGATTTCTATTCATTTTGGAGTGAATTCCATTTTCATTAAAATTATCTAAATCACATTAAAACTATGCCCCCTAAATCAATGACGATTCCACATTTTCATATGTTTAATTAGTTATTTGAATTGTTTGTGATAAGTTTGGGAGGTTTTTCTATTATAATTGAACTCCCAGGGTTTATGAGATTGTCTAACTCCAATGCCTATACGAGCGTCTTCAAGAAATTTCTCGAGTGTATGGAAGACATCCCTTTATTATAAATTGATATCAAGGTTTGAAAATAGAAATTGATCTCTACAATTTATGATTTGAGGATATGGTCATTATCCATTATTTATGGCATCATTGTGCACATCCAATATATCACAACACAAGGATTTAAATATCATTCTTTGAACATGAATTTCAATCACTAAGTTCTATCCATTATGTAACCAAAGTCGTATGAAAGACTCTATAGAATATATATATAAATATTATATCATATACACGTGACAATGGATTTCTATATGAAATGAATCCACTAACCATACATGGATGAGGTGCTGACTAGATTAACTTTTGTGCTAGTTATATAACACACAGTAGGAGATGAGATGAATTTGTCTACTTTTAACAACATCTTCCATAGGTATATATCAATTTCATATCCTCCATATAAAGAAGAATTATTTTTCGTATATTCCTTTGAAAAAAATTAATATCCATACATCCTTCAATATCCTACTATACATTATAGAGGATATGATAATAACCCATATTTAATCCTCCAAAGCCACAACCATCAAAACTCATTGACCATGTTCCTCTATATGATGGATACTAGTGACTATTTTCTCTAATATTGGTTTACAGATACATTGGCGATTTAATTGTGATAAATATTTACATAAAATGTATTTAATATGAAGATAATTAAATTATTAATTATCAATTTGTGATTATTAAATTTAAATGGATAATACTAAAATCATTTTATTCATAAAAATAATTTTTTTGTAAATTTGTTTTTATTAATTATTAATTTATATAATATAGTTAATTTTATCAAATTTATAAATTTAATACAAAAAATAGATTCCATATTTTGATCAGTACTCCACAATTATGTTATATGGTTGATTTCATTTGTAGTAATAAAACTATGTTACGAAATAAAATGTTTTGTTACCATGGTAATGCTAAAATGATATATAATGGTTTGGCAATGGAGTAATGACAAAATGTGTAAGTACCCATTGCCTTTAAATGAGAATATTATGGAATTATCATCTTTAATATATTTTATATCACTATTTTTCAACTTTGGATCTACATTTCATAATAAATTATATTAATTTTGTAGTATGTGATTAAAATTTATGAAAATTGTACCATAACTGACTTTTTAAATAGATCCATCCCTTTACCACCTATATAAACAATATTCCTTCAATTTTCTCATTAATACGACCCAATTTAACACCATTATATGACTCCATTAAATTTGGAAACCACATTTCCAAGGAAGGAAACATGAATTCATCATATCTGAAAATATAAAAAGATAATATTCAATACTCTAATGTATGTGTTATCCTCTCCATAATAATGTCGTAATATTTTTTCCCTATATTATTTGAACATATTTATTAAATTGATAACATTTATATGATCCAATTTTATTATTATAGTGTTTAAAATAATATTCATGATTTATTTCATATTGAACACATACATATATATTATCAGTATGATGTCGACAAGTCTAATATCATCCTCCAATGACTGAACTTTATAGATATGAACACAACTAGTTTGTGTGGACCTTATTGATATGTTTATAACTCTATACTTAGAGATTATTTATATTAAAAACACTATGAATATATATTATTTTTACATATAAAACTCTATAAATGGAACTTATTGATATCATCAGAACTATATTAATAGAAATCATTAATATGTTTATAACTCCATGCATAGTAATTATTAATGTGTTGAAATCTGTATGTGTGTATTTATTGATATTTTCAAAACACTATATGTATACCTTATTGATATTTTCATTGAACTATGCATGAAAATAATTGATATATTATTAAATCCATGTGTGGTCTTAGTTTCCTTACATATGAAAGAATGTTATGATTTGCCAATTCTTGTGTCTATGTACACGCCTTTTCTATTCTCCATGGATCAATATTATTGTCTCAAGATTCAACATTCTTACACTATGATATATGATATGATTCTATAATGACATATTTGGGGTTATATGTCCTTCTATAATTCCTTATAGAAACTCATACGATTCAATGTTCTTTTTAAATAGGTATTTCTCCCATGTTAATGTTTTCTTGCATTATTCTGGTCATCCTTATTTTACTCATTAAATTGATTTTCCCTTATCGAGCATTTACGATCAAACATTATTATATTTCCCTATTCCCATGATAATTAAATATTGTAATATGATTACTTGGAAATCATGGAAGGAGAATATTTCATGACATGTTGAATAAAAAATTTAAAAGATTATATTTTTGTTCATTATCTCTAAATACACTAAACCTTTCAATTTTGTGATTGCGAGTTTATTTATGAGATACAATGCTAATGTTAGTTAAATGGTGAAAAATATATCCACATAATGTTTTTTATTTATTTTATTGTATTGAAAAAGTTATTACAATATTTTTAGGTACTAGGTTATGAATTGTAACATATCTTAACATAAATGGGCCTAGGATGAGATGAATGTATCATAGGAAAAAAAGAATTCATCACAGAGTAAGAAATTATAGAAGGTAATTTTAATGTTTATATAATTTATAACTATTATTTTCTATATATATTATCATCTATTACTCATGTTAACCCATTTTTTAGGTATTGGATAAGATAAATAAAATAAATAAATAGAACGATGAAAATGGTGGAAATAGTCTAAACTAGAAGCCAAATCATATCTCAAATTGATAGAACAAATGAAAGTAATTTTTTATGATATTACGAATAAAAAATAAAACATGTGGAACCCTAATATTATCCAATTAAAAAGAAATATTATATTCATTCTATCATAAGTAAATGAACACTAACAATTAGTTAATCATTTGATCCACTATTTTCTAATCAACAGATTCATATGAATGTAAAGATATTTTTTCTTCAATAATTTGAATTTGTAAATATATTATTATCAATTTATTGGAACAATGTAGATGTACCTATATTGTTTTCATTGATAATGAATACAAGGAATGTGGAAGAAGTGAAATCTATAAAATAGGAGGAGGTTGTAAAAATATTTATCACTAAATATGTTTCATTGACACATTTTGTAAAACAATTGTGTGAATTTCATGTTTTAATGAATAAATATCAATAGTTTATCAGATAATAACCAGAAAAATTAATCTTACTTTCAATGTATGGTTTAGATTTTTTTTGTAATTGAATGAAAGATAATCTATTTATATGGTTGCCTGAATCCACGTATTTGAATGTCATTGTTTATAATAGTGTTTGGTAGCTATAAATAAATTTTTCAATGTGCACAAAATATAGAAATGGGGATCAGAGACTCATAATATGGATTTAGAGAATGGAATGAAAAATTTATATTGAAGCATACTATAAGGATTAATCAGTTACTAGAATGAAAAAACTCCATCCTTCATTCCAAAAATATTAAAATAATTGGTTAAGATATTATGTGAATTGATTAAAAACTATATTAAGTGTATAAGTGTTAAACATCTTGATAATTATTATTTTAAAATTTTAAGGAGGATATTAAAAAAAATGAGGATTAATATGTCCCAATTAATTATCCACCCTGAAAAAAATTGATTCAAACATCTGGAGTATGTGAATTACAGAATCTAATTACTAAATATAATTGATAAAAAGAATAATGGAGAACTATTTCATTTAATATATAGTGGAAATGAAATATCATATGAAATAGTTACCTTATATGTGGATCATGAAAATGATGCGTGAATGTTATACCCAATATACTCTCATGAAATGAAAATTTCATATTTAATTCTTAACCAATCCACTCCTATATAATCCAAATTTTTCATATGTCTATCAAATCTCAACATTATTGATTATATACTGATTTATTTATGAAAACTCATAGTGGATTGATAATTGGATCCCAAATATATAACTCCTCCCTGATTAATTTTTCTTAAATGTGATTCCATCAAATCTTATAATTCCTTATTTAGTTATATTATATGTGATTTTTGGAACTGACTGAATCTATCAACATAATGGTAATATTAATTAATAGGATAAGGATATCACATTTAATATCATATAAAAACTCATGACCATAAAACGATGTAATGTAGATTATGAACTCTGTAGGGAAATTAATTTAAATATATTTGTCTATATATCCATTCCTAAGGGGTATATAGTAAACGTTAAAAGGTATGGGTAAGGTATTTTGGCCCAAACCTAATAATTATTGTCATCCGTTTCCTTGTATTATGTCTTCATAACTGAATAAATCAAGAAAAAAAATAAATAGACGGTATAATCATATAAAATTTAACATTAATTTATATCATCAATTATATCATCTTGATCATTGAATCTTTATTGAGGAAGTGGTTAACATTTTTTAGCATCTTTATATTGAAGAATACGAAGTAAAATTTTAAAATCCAACACCTCATTATTAAAATTATAATTGATGGGAGTGTTACATGACTTAGGTGTAAATTTAAAGAAACAAATAGTAGGAAATTAATGAGAAGGGCCTCATAAAAAATTTGCAGATGATTTACCCTTTAATGAAAAAAAAACCAAGATAACCATAATTGACCATAACTCAATATGATGCATGAGTACTGAAAAACTAGAAAAAAATGAAAATATTTGAGTAAAAGTGGAATCAAGGGGAAATGAAAAATCAAACAAAAGACCAAAAAACCCAAATATACCATTAAACCAACCCAAAAATCCCAATATAATCAATGATTAAAATACTAATTCCTAACTCAATGTATCATAATTAGTTGACGTAGATTTGGGATACAAATCCTTTATCGTTGTCTCAATATATAACTTATATAAACACACAATAGTTCCCCAATAGAGAGTGAGAATAAAACTCAGTAGGATTAAACCATGGACTTCCCATATCACACCGCTTGGAAAAAAATTGTCAAAACATTTTAAAAAACATTTTAGAAAAATTAGAAACAATGCATATAAAAAATAGTTTGAATCCAAAAAAGTTTTCATTAAAAAAAAATCATACTATTAAAACAATTTATCAAAAATTTATTTGTAATACCAATTCGACACATATACGCATCCACAAAAACATGTCCAGGTGATAGTTACATACTCATTAGTAGTATCTTTTGGGTATACCATGTCATAACTATATAAAAAATACTAGGTTCCCCAATATAACCCTCCCCTTATATAGGGTCTCAATAATGAAAATTAACTCATTTTAACCAGATATGATAAATACAGTAGTAAATATTATATTCAATGAAATTTCAATAAAAAACTTATTTAATATAAAACATATCTTATATTAAAATCATTTCATTATACATTTTAAAACTTTCCATATCCAAACCATAATTTTAAAAATAATTATTTTTGAATTATTAACCAAAATCACTTTACAAAAATTCATCAAATTCCCAAAATTTCCATTAATAAATCACTAATGTGGTTTCATTCCAATCACACAAGGGTATTATCAAAATTTTAGTCAATACAGACAATTTGAAAAAAATACATCATGATCTTATTAGGTAAAAGAAAATCAAACCACTTCACAAATTTGGAAAAAAATAAAGCCACAAAAATCTCAACAAACTTTCTTAGATTCTAAAGATACAAACGTAGATATGTTTTCATTCATTCAAAAAATGATCTCATCATGACTCCCATAATACATAAATGATCTCTCCACAATGGACACTATGGATAGTTTTATAAAAAATATAAGATGTTATCTAAGGAAAATGATGAATAAAAGGAACATACTAATGAATTCAGACCTCCTTCATCCCTTAGATCACCTCAAACATTCTCATAGAAAATTGGGAATCCCCGACCATACCATGGGAGGAAAACGAATTCATGTTATAGATAGATTTGGAAAAAATGATCTTAAGGGGATAAAGAATGATAGATCCAAAATTTCATTGTTATAGTTTTTATTGGTGAATTATTTGAGAACACGGTTTGGAAAATAGTATGCTAACTATGCATGAGATACTATCTCAAACGACACCTCATAGGATTGGCCATCAAATTTTGAAAAAACATGTACTAATCGTGTGTTTCCCTATAATATCCACAGGCAAAGCTTCTCTTGGGAATCCAAACATTTTTTCCATACCTTGAACACACCTTCAGCCTATATAGTGCTTAAAATTTTCCAAAACATGGTTTCATAGAGGTGTTTCATATTTTCTACAAATCATGTACAAACCATATATATCCAGAAAAGACTCCATTGCGAAAAATACTCTAACCTATCGTAACATCACTATAAATTTATATATGCATAATATAAGTTAATACTTAGATAAGTAATAGAATCTAGTGGTTATAAATTCTCCCCCATTTCTATTTCTATTATTGGAATATAGAAAACTATCATTACCTTGGAAGAGTTTGTGCCATTACTCTAGTATTTCCTTTTCACACACAATCATTTCTTCCTGAATCAGACTATGTTTCCATAAAATCCAAACAAGGTCATTTATTTTCACACAAAATTATATCTCTCACGTATCGAAAATTTGTACCAGTACATGAACCAACATAGAATAAAACTCTATGTTGACTTTATCCCATTTAATTATAGAGGCAGGATCAGGTTGATACATCTTTAATTGGGATCCCTGAAACACATTATACATTGGACTAAACATTTGAGATAAATCCAACTAATATTCCACCTAACCAACCTATTCATATACCTAAATAGGTCATATATTTAGAGGATATAACATTACATACATACCAAAATGATTATTTTCAAGCCTTGGAGACATTTTTGGGAAAACATGATAACATTCCTCTGATGAAAATGACCATTGATGACTATTTATATATGATTTATGAAGACTCTAAGTAATCTATATTCTCATTATGATTAACTAAATATTACATGTTATATCTTGGAAAATTCATCATCCAACCACTAATGTTTTTCCTATATCCACCAAAAAATGAAGGGAAAGAAAATGACGCCCATACAATGTTTTAAAAGGATACATACATATCATGTTCTGATAACTATGTTTTATAAAAAAATCCACTAATCTTATATACTCCTCCCATGAGCCACTAAAATATATTACCTAATATTTAATATTATCCTAAAAATGTTTGTCTGTCCTTTCAGTATATCCATTAATTTGATCATGATAAGATATTTTCATAGTCAACTATGTCCCTATGGATTTAATTATGGATTTTAAAAAATGAGACATAATTCTTAGATGTCAGTCTAATACAATTGAAACATGTATGAAATGGCTTTTCCCACATCATGAGTGTAGATTTTTACATGTCATCAACCATATTAGTTTCATAAAAAGTGATTAAGTTAGACTATTTTGTAAGAAAATCCACTATCTCTTATTTGGAATTGTGTGTCCAAGCCATCCATAGTAGACCTATTAAAAATCTAAAGCTATCTCCTCCCATTTCCACATTGGAAATAATAATTTCTACACTATACCTAATAGATGGTGGTGAAATTCCTTATCATACTAAGAGATGAGTCCACTAAAAACAAACTTGACCTCTTTTATTTTTATTCTATCATACAAAAAATATGTTTTCAGTTCCATATACATGTTTTCTATTCTAGTATGAACAAAATATCTCAAATTTAGGTAAGCAAGAAAGTGTTTTTTAATAATCCAATGGTATGGAAATTTGACATAAAAACCAAAACATTGATAATCATTCATGATTCAATCCCTTAATGGTCCCGAAACAGTTGAATTTTAACCTTTTATAAAAAAAATAATTAGTGTTGTATGTATGTTCTTCTTTATCATACTCCTAAAAATCTAGAACAAAATAAACTGGAAAGAAAACTACAACACAATGGTCATCTTATCACTATATGTGCATGTCAGTAGTCACTGATATCATCTTACTTTATTCTAAATCCTCCTTCAAACACTAAAAATATGAATTTTTTTTTAATAAATCCACCAAAGAGAACAATTTTAATGTTTTATAAATTACATCAAAGTATAAAATTTCAATATACACAATAAATCATATTTTTATATGAATCAAATCTCTTTGTGTGAAAATGAATTTCAAGATCCTATGATTTATAAACACTATAAATTTCCCACCAAAGATGTAATGACACCAATTATTCAAATATTGGAACACAACAGCTAAATATAATCCATTAATTAGGAAGTAATTCTTATGAAAATGTCACTTATGTGAGCCATAACTAGAATATTCATCTCCCTGCATGAGAACACAACCGAACCCATATCCCAATGAATCAAAATACAACCCATACCCTTGACCTAATACTAGAAATATTAAAAATGGAACTGATATTAGATAGAAATTATTCTCTTTATCATACATTTGAAATTCAGCATTCCATTAGAATGGAGAACCATTCCTTTTCAGATATATCATTAGTGAAGATTGTATATGAATATTACAAAAAGAAATCATTAATAATGATCCATTCTATAGAAACTGTGTATATAAAATAAATTATTTAGAGGTATTTAAGAAATAAAACACTTCTAAATTTTATAAATCTAAAAAAACATTTTCATTAATAACATGGAAAAGGGAATGAAACTCTTTTATCTATAAATCACACTTTGAACATTTTTCATCAAGGAAATCATATCAAAAAGTAACTAAAACTATCTCCAATTGTTTCTCATTCTCATCCTTTGTCCTAGAATACAATAATATTTCATCCAGAATAACCACCACAAAATAATCATGATTATTTAGAAATAATTAATTCATCAATTGCATAATGGCAGGTAATTAATTCATAAGACCAAAAGTCCTAACCATACACTCACAATAGTTATATCAACTTCTTCAAGCATCCAACAGAATATCCTCTTTCTGAACTAGATTTTATATATTTCCCACATGTGATTCCGTTTTATATAATCATTGGGATCCCCTAAACTAACCAAACAATAAATAAATCTGTACAAAAGGATACTAAATCATAATTAAAACTTGATTAAGCTTATGATAATCCACAAAAAAATTGGAGTTTTATCCAAATTTCACAAAAAAAAAACCAGTAAAACCCACAGATAAATACTAATCTTAATTTGACCATTTTTTCATCTTTTTCATCTATAAATTCTATTCTATTATTTATGCTAGAATAGTTTGATAAGAAGGAATTGAGATAGGATTGTCCCCTGGTTAGAGATCAATCAGATAATCTAATTCACTCTTTTGTTAAAACCCAAATAATTTAGGAGTAAAACATTAAAAAAATGATCAAAAACTATTTGGATAAATTATATTCACATTCTTATCCATTGATTTCATGAAAAAAGATACCAAATGTAACGATATTGCAGAAAAAAAGTGCTAAAAATCTAGCTCCACTTTTCTTTACATATTGATCTCCTCTGAAGGATGATTTATTCCATAAATAGTTGTGAAACAAACCATTTGGGCATAATAGTCAATGTGATTATTGGACATTTTTAGAAAATGTATGCCTATGATTTTGTCATAGAAATCAATATCAAATTTAGAGATATACCAAATCATTTCAGCCCTATATATTTTTATTGAACATTATTTCCTTATAACGGCTCAACATTCTCCTTGACTAATAGAAGTATTAAAATTAAAAGAAGGAATTTTTGTAGAATACATACCTGGGAGATAATAGAATGTGAAATAATATATGAATGGGATTTGAATACAAAAATAAAATCTTCTATAAGATTGGAATAAAATAGACATACCACTTAGTGTCCAATATCCTCACTGAAAATACATGATAATTTTCACAAATCCATATAGTTTTTTAGAAACATCCCTTTTCACTATATTTCCTTGTTGCGACAACACTAGTTGAGGAGGCTTGGTATTCCATGAATTCATAAGTTCTTATAACAATAATTTTTCAACTCCACTCATCTCATCAAAATATATGACTCCTGAGAAGAAAGTGATGTTTCCCAAGAACATGGATGTGGAGTACTATGATTATATTGTTGAAGATATCAAATCTAGTTGAATTGTGACATGCTCTAGGTGGGGTCTTACAATGACATTTTATATGATCAAAGAAACGACAGTGAATTCTTCCATGTTTTCTTTTTGGATAAGGCACGATGTTAACAGGCCACATAGTCTGATACTAACTTATACCATCCCATTAATAACAGGTACCCCTACTTTTCTTGTTCATATAATTAGATTTATTAGTAGTTATTACAGGACTAAAAATAATTTCTAGAAATTTATTACCTAATATGTATCATTGAACTATTATCTCTGTATTAACCATAATTATATAATACGTTATACAAATCTTAACAATTATGAAATGAATTTATGGATTTATCCCAGACTCGAATATGTGTGCCTTAAATTCCACACTTGAAGAAACATTGAGTGAAAGGAAATATAAATTTAAAAACATAGCCACATACTCTGTTATAAATAGATTTTTCTTATTTAAAATGAAAAATATATTATTCTCGAAATTTAGAATGTGTGAGGATAGAATTTTTTTTTAATAATTCCTCAAAATACTTCGACTCAAAGCCCTGTTCTAATTTAACCTAAACATTTATATCCTTCCACTATAGTTCTAGATCATCTATCATATGAATTTAAAACATCACCTTGGTATATGATGTTGTTCCATTGAAATATATGATTTGATTCATCAAATTTAGAAAAAAACATCTATATTTTATAGTTCTAAATCACACTAAATGATAAGAGAATTATTCTTTTGGTATATAAACTAAAAATAAACTCAACATGGATTATCATTTTTGTTCCCACATTCCATGAAATGAATATCATTTAAAATAATTTAGAGAATATTTTCATTTACATTTGGAAAGGAGAATCCACATTATTTTTATCCGATTTTAGGTTGTTTATTTAATGCCCACTTGGTTCCATTCTTCAAAACTAGAAAAAACTCCACAATAGTCTCACTCTATTTTTACCAAAACCCTAGTAATTTCAAATTTATCAACCGCATATATCACATTATGTTTTTCTGAAATAATGTAAAAAAATTAATAATTATTTAAAATTACACCATGTTATTTATAAATCAAACCATTTTCAAATATTTTCAAGAAATAAATATTATTCAACACATCATAAATTATTTAATTTAAATGAATTTACAAATCAAATTGGGGTGTCATTACTATCAATGTATGATAGGATATTCTCATTTTCTAAATGCATGATGATGATGTCACAACTCCTAGAAGTGTCTTGAAACACTCGTATATAAAAACTCCATAGAAACTTGATGTTTAGCATTTATAGGATACCTAAAAAAACTTGATCTAAATTTTATGTTCCAGTGATCATAAATCATTATTACCAATAAAACTCAATGAAAAATAGGATTGATCTTCAAAATCGCCAACTAAAAGAAGATACAATATGTAACATCACAACCCTCCTCATCAGTTTGATATGTTATGGGAGTATTACTAGACAATAGTGAAATAGCCAAGACACCAAGGAATGAAATAAATTACATGTTCTTTATAAATTAATGGGGGATAACTGTAAATTTAAAGATAAAATTAAAAAACCAAGATAACCATAAAAATCGAACAACTTTAGGATTCATGCATACTAAAATACTAGCCATTATAAAAACAAATGAAAAAACAATATTAGAGTAAGAGCAGAATCAATGTGACAAAACCAAAGGAAAAAAAATGAAAAAAAACCAATGATACAAAGAAGACCTAAAAAAAACTTCTAATATAATCTATGTTCCAAATTGAGAGTCCCATCCATATAAATCATTATGATTAACTAATGAACTTTGACACCATAAATTTACCTATTTTTTGATATAAAACATCTCCCAACTTATCATATTGACCAAAAAAGAGGTGAATGTAATAATCTGTAGTATTTTACAAATGAAATCCCAACTCATTACATGATTAAAAAACATATAAGAAAATTATATAGTATTGTTTAAACCAATAACACACCAAACAGTTTATGGCATGCTTCTCTTAAATACATTATATTCATATCATATATTTCATAAAGAATTGTTTTCCTTTGAACTGACAATTGGTTATATAGGATATAATCAATATCTAGCTATTGAACATAAATTATCCTCTTCTATGTTTTTAATTTTGAAAAACGGTCATCTAGAGTTTTGACCTATAAGTCATTTAGAGTGATAAAACCATCTTAATTTTCTGATGAATGGTAACATACCCTTATTAATAGTAATATGAATAGTAATAAGACCCTTATGAATTTTAAATAATGCTAAAATTTTATTTTCTTAAGGTCATATGAAAAAGTAATCTTAATTAAATTTTCAATGTGATATAAAACTAATTATACCTTTAAAATTGTTATTTTTCGAAATACCTATGATTTTATTTATAATTTAAATTATTAATAATTAGAAAATTATTTTTGAAAATTGGAGTTCATTTTTGAATTATCCATATAAAAAAATGGTTAGGGTGATTTTTTGGGATTTTTCTAAAATACATGAATGTTCAATGAATAGTTAAATACGACAAAGTAACGTATATTAAAATTATCAGTAAAACACACTATTTAAGACATCAGAAGTGATATAAGACAACATGGTTCAAAATCACATGCCATTATTACTATTTGGGGTCACATTAATTAATATTATTCACAGTCTAGAGAAAGAATATTATAATAATGATTAAAAAATACCTTTTCTCCTCCATTATAAATACCACCCTCATTCCCCTCTTCCTCCCACACCTATCAAGCCTTGAGCCTTACCTATATTCAGACCAATACACATCCCAATCCATCATTTCAAATTTCTAGAGCTTCTGGTCTCACCAAAAGGACAAAACCAAAGGCCTTAAGAAGGATATCAAGCAGAATAGATCAAGAGGTAAACATCCCCTTTAGTTTTCATTCTTTTAATTCATTATATGTTTTTCCTTTTTAATTTCCTATGTCATATGATGGGATATGTCATTCAAAATCCCACTTAATATACATTTAATTTATTATTTATGAGATACCCCCATTCTGTCATCTAACTGTTTTATGAAATTTTATGTGACGTAGATATGGTACTGAATTTTCGTGATATATTTCTCAATTTTTCTTCTATTTTGAGTTCCTTTATTTTTATACATCTTTCCACATCTCCCCTAATACAAATTCTCTGATAATTTCAGTAAAATAGATGAACTATAATTATATTATTCTAATCAAATATTTCATTATCATCTCTTTCCCCTCCTCCTATACTAAAATTGAAAACACCCTCATAGATGTGTTGATTTGTAACATTCAAGGAAGACAGGTTCTCAATTTTCATTACCATATTAAATTATGGTCATTAAACCATTTATATGGTTGAACCAAAACCAAATATATTTATTTCATCTCATTAAATTTCTATAATCCCTATATACTCACAATATGTAATAATAATACAAAACATGTTCATTGTGTACAAAATCGCCAAGCTAAATCCAAGCGTTTATCAATAACATTTAACTAATGATTCATCATCATGTATATAAACCAGAATCATTATAATATCATTTATATATAATTAATGTAAAAAATAATATATATTAACAATAATGGATGTTTATCCACTTTTCAAACAAACTTCCATTCATTAATACAAGTAAACGAATCATGAAAACCAATGAAGAAAATGCTTCCAAAACAATAAAATTAAACCTCTTAGCCCCATAAAAAGGGCCATGAATGAACCAAATAAGGTTATAATAAATCAATTACATGTATATAAGGTTTTTTACATATTAATTAATAAAAATAAATTTTATTATTTGGGTCATTAAAACAAACAATGAACTCACTCGTGCATAAGTTAAGGGGTTTCTGATGTCACATTAATTTTCGTTAGATTTCCATTTTCCCGACATAATTATGGTGTGTGGTGTATTTTATACTCCATTTTGATATATATTATCATGATTCTATATAACTTTAAGGTATTTTTTGATTCATTTTGTGGTTATTAGTTTTTGGTCAAATGACTCTATTGATAACATTGTGGTAAGAGACGTTGTCTCAATTTTCCCTTTTCGTTGTGAATTACTTTGTATTGTGCACTAATAATTCACATGTGTTGTTCCTAGTGAGAATTTGAGATAAATATTAATTTGAAATAATATTTTTATTAAATATCCATATTCTCATATCATGTATATGAGTTTTTTCTTTGTTGTATTCTATTTTACATAGGGTGTTTATTTGGAATGTTGTTTTAACATTGAAAATATTGATGAATCCATAACCAATAATCTATTCTGATGTTGAAAAGGGATATTGATATTTTGTTAAATAAATGTATAAAGAATTATTTAGATGTGTAGTATTTTGTGGGGCCCTTTATAGCCCTTTGATGCATCCAAATGTCTCGTGACACAACTCAATTGGTGACAAACTCATCGAGCTTATTTCAAAAAAATCAGACGGGTTTCTACCCACAAACTTATACAGTTTTAAAGGTACTATGGTATCATGTTCCAGAAAGGAAGCATCAAATTAATAATAATTCTCATTATTCATTTTCAGTTTTTACTATTCATATGGTTATCGGTATGAAAAAATCTAGGGATGCTATTTCATTCTTAGTTTGTAAATGGTGTATCTTTTTACTTTATTAAGCATGCCATATTTGTTAACAATTCAGTTATTATTGATTCTTGCATCCATTATTTTTATCAGTTACTTAGAATTTGATCTCAACCCTTTCATTTGTTTATATTCAGCTAAATATGAAGAGGATATAACTTATTGAGTTTCAGTGGATGTAGTTTTCAGTTTTTGATATCTATTGTATTTTTTCACCTTTACCAATGAAATTTGAGTTACATCTTTGTATCTAGTTTCATCATGAATACTAAACTGATTGTTCCTTCAGAATTTCATTGCTTATAACCATGCAAATTTACATAGTAATGCACCGGCTCCAGTACAGGGAGGTCAGAGTGTTACGAAACAAATTTTAAATAGTTTATATCAAATCTATAATTATTTTCCATGAAAATGAATCATTCATGGGGACCTTCCAAATCAAGCCGTCAAATCCATTTGAAATTCCCATTACACACATCCGCACACACACACACATGAATTCACATGATTGTTTTTCATACTCATTGATCAATGTCTCATTAATATAAAAAGATGTTACAAGATAACCAATATGAATTTTCCGTATTCCTACTAGAAAAAATTTCACCTTTTCCAACATGGGAATATCTATTTGTAAAAGAACAATTTATTTTGTAAAAGAGTTTTACCAACATATATTTCCCTATAACTACATATTTTGGTAAAAAAATATGTCACTAAATGTTATAGTTATAGATAAAAATAGTATCTTAAAATCATAATAATAAAAACAGATGATATATATATGGGTCAAAATATTTTGAAATAGATTAATATGACTAATATATGTATTGATAATATTATTAACATTTATAAACATTAATAACAATAATTATTTGTTTGTAAATTGCATTTTAAATTTTTTCCTCCATTATCTATAGTTAAAATATTATATTATATTTTTAGTATGAATATATATAAAATATTGTTATATTTATTATTTATTATTTGTTGTTATATTTATTCATCAATAATTATGAAATTAGATTTCAAGAAAAAAAACCATTATCTTATTTGAAAAAATACCTTTCCAATATAACTCAAATACATTTTAAAATTCATGGAAAGATAGAAAGCTCCATGAAAAATGTTACTAACATGTTCAAACAATAATAAACATCACAAGGAACTTAATGAAACATCATAGGAAATATGTTTCTCACAAACATTCAGTGTTACTCTCATGGAACCCCCATCTGAAATAGAAAAAAATCACTATTATCCCTTTTATTGCAATGGGCCACCCTCTGATGTTTGAAGAACCCATTTTCCCAGATTTGATCCCATGAATTACCTATCCATTTTTGAAATAAAATATCATGAGAAACGTTTTATTCATTAAAATAAAACAATAAGAAGATAATTTTCATTAAAAATAATGATATAAAAATTGCAAATCCTGGTATAAAAATGTCATCCAGCTAAAAAGAAATCATATGATATAATAGAATACCAAAACTAGAATATTATCCATCTTGTGGCCACTACAAGTTTATGATGCCAATGAAAAACAATTTCCATAACACTTGATATACAAAAAATATTCCTAAAAAAAATAAATATGACTAGAATCAGTGACCAAAAATGAAAAAATATTATCTAACATGTGAAAAAGAGCCATTGAGAATGCCACTAATTTTAATTAAGAGTGAACCATAACTCAAAATTATATAATATAATAACAGTATATTAAATTACATAATATATTGAAGTTTATTGATATTTATAATAAAATTTATTTTAAATTAAGAATGAAAACCCATTTAGTAAAATGAAAAACCTTAGTCGTTATGGATACAGTTACAGAGACAATCTTGATGAGAATTATAAAACGTTATGAATAAAACTAGGATCTTATTATCACCTAAAAGATTGTTCGAGATAAATATAAACCCACATCTTTATGTTAATGGAATGATGTTACCTAAGATGAGGTTGTGGAGGTATTTTCCAAGTAGAGGATAATAAAGTAGGATACTAAAAAAAATTCCCGAAGTAGAGATCTATGATGACAAGGAATATAATGAAAAAATTAGTGATGCCCTTATTAAATATTTTAATCATTTTTCAGTTTCTTTGGATATATATATCACGGATGGAAAAAATTTATGACTAGATTGTAACACCACAATGTCTATGACCGAAGAAGAATTTGAGAAATTTATAGGAAAACAAGCATACTATATAAAGAAAAAACCAGGGTTGAATATCATATACTCAGTTGGGTGTGTTGTGTTGATTTCCATATGTAGATTCCCACTACTATTATCTATATCCATATGTTTATTAATGAGGATCTAATTTCATCATTGATTGTAACATATTTTCAACCATGTTCAAGATCATCAAAATCAAGGATCGGGAGCCTACAAGATCCATGTTAGGGGAACACTAGTGTGGAAATCCCACACGACTACATCCCCACAATGACTTCCATAAGGTCAAAATAATATAGCCTCACATTATAATTTTTTTCATTTGATTTTATTTGGAGTAGGGTTATCATAATCCTTGTGCATATATGTGAATAAAAATGGGTTATAATCACCGGAGAGATTGACTTCCAGGACCCTGAGGCATTGAATCCTCACCTTCAGCAATTCCCCTAAATAATTTGATTGGGGAATCTCCCAATCCTATGTTTAAGGTGATCCATTTTTTGATCCTATCCTAATAGCTCTTTGATACCCCACTTTCGATTTTTGAGGAGTTAGGAGATGCTCGACCCATGCCTATAGTGATCAACACTATGGATCTTCCAAGGAGGGCTCCCACCAAGTCATGCAATCCCCAAAATTGACCAACCCACAAGCCGATGAAGATGTTTAATTCATTAATTTTCCTATAAAAAATATCTAGAACAACCAATTCTGAAATTATTGTAAAACCAAGAATATTTCCCAAATGTGGGAATCTTCTATTACTCCTATGGCCCCTTACACCACCATCATATAACAATATATTTCCACAATAGGTGAATGGGGATCTGTCTTCATGTCCCTAAGATTGTACACCTACCACCTCATAGGAAGGCCATGTTAACACTCCAGGTCGAGAGAACCATACATAACCATTGCGGTCCATTTTGTGATGATGGAAACTTGTATAGAAGTACCCCCTGACACTAATATGGATAGTGGTACTCATTTTTCCACCACAAACCATAGTAGAGGTCATCCCCACTCCATCAATAGACAATATGGATGTAATTATTTCAAATTTACAAAAATAATGAGGAATACCTCCCCACTATTGAATTCCAACTTTTTTATTACATATTATTTTCATTACACAATTAAAAGAGATGATATTTTAATGTTTAGTTTCTTAGAAATCCGTATCATAATACATTAAAAATAAAACATTATTCTCATCCACATGAAATTATTCTTCATAGTTTCATCATATGTAAATTTTATAAACACCATATCTTCGGGGTATAAATCAAATGAATGTGGTGAGAATGAATCCATGTAGTAAAATAACCAAGGGAATCAGTTTACAAGTGATCATAAAGATTATCAATAAGAAATTGAGAAATATCAATAGGAATAGGGAAAGTGACCATAAATCATATAATAATTAAAATAAAATAAATAATTATATTGAAATTTGTCTACAAAATATAAATGATGAATTCATAAGAATTTCACCATAGCTCATCACTATTGTAGCATAAATGAAAATTACCGAGGTTATTGTCCAATGAAATGTAAATCATGTCATCTGAATAGATTAAATTATTTTCTCAATTATTTAATGCACTATCATGGATCAGTAATAATATGTCTTAATTTTATGTGATACACATAAATTATAATAAATCATTTCATTAAAAACCCAGGTATAATAATGAGTTTGTTACCTATAAAAAATACGGGCATGCCAAAGAGCATATATATATATGAACATTTTTTCAAATTATACCCTAAAAAGGTAATGTGAGATCATTATTTGTAAATATATAAATCAAATAATTCATTGATATATCTAGATAAATAAACCTAAAAAATAAAGAAGTTTGGGTATTCAAGAAATGGCATTAAAAGTGAATTTTTTAAGTGGATAGACAAATTTGAGATGTGATTTTGGCAGCATGATGGGTATAAAGTGTAGTTTTAGAAAAGGGTAAATTGACAATGAAACTGCATCCCATTTATAAAATATACTTATTTAGTTTGTTTTAGATTTAAAATGGAAAATAAAATGGAGTAACCATAAAATTTAGAAGTCATATACAAAAAAATTTGTTAAATTAGAAAGAAAAGAATGGAAAATTACATCTTATTGAAGAGTTACTCTTAGATCATAAATAACGGAACCATTGGGATGAGAATAGTTATGTGGGAATCCTTGGGAGGTAAAATCGACTAAAAATTGTATATGATAGAGTGTGAGTGAATGGAAATGGACTAATGGGTTTGTATTTATAGAGAATATGACGAATTTTTTATAATTTTTACATATAGACATTGGAAATCATGGTTTTGGAAAAAGAAAAACCATTGTATTAATCCTACTATTCTAAAATGTATTTTTTTTTCATTTGGGATACATATATTATTATTTTCATCCAAAAAACTGGAAAACTATTTTTTATTACTTCTTTTGGCATGAAAAAATAATGTTTCCAAAAGGTAATGTTTTTAGAGTCAAGGTAACAATTTTAAACTTTAGGAAGCCACTTATTGGTTTGTTAATTTATTAAACTCTATTAAAATGAATGATATTAATTAAATAAAATATATAATTTTTTTAGTGTGGTTAATTAAATATTATATCATAATGGCATAGTTAATATTTCATTACACATATAGAGAAAACGAAACTGTATTTTTATTATTCACAGAAAATAGGCCAATGTAAAAGATTGTCATAAATTGTTCCAACCTAATTTCAACTTAACAATTTCATAAATGGTGATTATTTTGATAAAATAATTTTATAAATATTATATTTTTAACATTCAATAAAAAAATTATTATTCATTAAAAATAATAGTGTATTGTAAGGAATATTCTAATTTCTGACAGTTAAAAATTCCGTATGATATAATCAATTAATTTTATCATTTATTTTTAAATAATATTTTTTATAAAATTATATTTCATAAATATTATATATAATACCTTACATTATTCTAAAAATTTATTTATTTTATGAAAATACAGTATCTATATTAGAAATAAAATTTTCAAAGTTCTCTTTAATTAAACATAGATTTTATTAAGAAAAAAATTCTTAAAATAGAATTGATTAATTATAAGTTTTATTTATACAAATGAAATACACATTCTGTAACTATTTCCTAGACACTTAACCCATTTAAAAACCTTTATATAACCTAAGAGTTAGTTTTATGATGGTGATGGATTCATGGGGTTTCTCGACACTCATCTATCGAGTGGTAACTTGAAATAAATTGAAATTATCTAGTATGTGATTTCATTCAGGTCCCACTTATTATAACCACTCTTGGGATTGGTCATGGATTAACCTTAGTAAAGCTAACTCACTTCCATGATCTAGAAAGATGGATTCATAAGGCATGAATCTAGTAGATATGGTCATCACATATCATTTCTATATTAATTAAACATTTTCATTGTTACATATAAACAATAATTATAATTTTATAATTATCACCAAAGGTTATTGTTCTCAATAGTAAAATTTTATAATGGTCATATATTGGACAGTGGTCCAATAATGGTCAAAACCAAATGGTCACATTACCAATAATATACAAAAAATAAAACATAACAACTTAATTAAATATTAACTATAGACATAATCTAGGATGTTGATGGGTTTAATAATATTTTGTTTTATTTATTAAGAATTTACCATATTGGGGATGATTCTAGTAAATTGGGGTTATCCATATTTTATAATTTTTGTGACTAATGTGTCAATAATTATTAAAGATGAATGGTTTGGTTTTGTGTAATATAATATAACCAATATTTTCTCTAGAAGAAAATATCAATTAAAAAAACATCATCATTACATTCTTTTCCCCCTACAAATTTATTCTCATAATTTCAACTCATTGTATTCATGGTGAAATTGTGGGGGTACTTATACATAATTGTTTTTTCTAGATCTCATTTTTTCTATTCAAATTTATGGTCTATCTATAATGATTTTACAATGTTGATAACCTTTTGGTGTAGAATTTTTTTTATGTGGTCCATGATCTACACAATTTTTGCATCATAAGTGAGGTCATGTTCTGGTTGTACCACCATCAGAATCAGTACATGTGATGGATCTTGTATGTAATTCCATGAGGTAGAATCATGGAACACATCTTTAACTTGATCATATATTTAGTGTAAGTAATATTATAATAGGACTCCGATACTATTCAATAAAGGATTTCATACAGGTAAAGTACCTGGGGAAATGATTTCCATTCTTCCAAAACAATAAACCACTTCCATGGAATTATTAGAAGGAAAATATTATATCCAACATCAATGATCACGTATCTGTCAATGTTTTTAGCATGGAAGTCATTCCGAATCTAAGAAAAATTAACATATTTTTGGTAGGCAATAACCTTTTCTATCTTCTCTTTAACAAAATTTGGCCCATCTAACTTTCTCTTACCAACATCATCTCAACAAGTAGGTGTTCAAAGTCACTTCACAAATATAGATTCAAGTGGATCCATTTGAATACAATAGTGTAATATATTATTGTATGATAACTCATCTAATGATAGGTGTTAACCCATCCACCTTTAAATTCAATTGGGGATGTTCTCTACATTTCCTTGGTTGTTAGGATAATTCTTTTAGATTGGCCTTTGGTTTGGGGGTAATAGATTATACTAAAATAAAATTTAGTATTTAGAGAATGTTGGAGGCTTATAAAAAACTTGATGTCAACCTTGGATAGTTATTATAAATAACAGAAATTATCACCCCATATAACCTCACTACATCATTTACGTATATATTGGCATGTTGGTCAAGTGGTAAATCTTCCAAGATAGAAATAAAATGTGTAGTATTGCTAAGTCAACCAACTATAATCTATATCTCATTTGGTCTATTTAATACTCTTGGGATACCACTGAGGATTTCCATAATGTTATTGTGTCACTTCCATGTTGGTATGGTAGTGGTTGTAATACCCCCTTAGAAATTTGTCACTATGCCTTCACATGTTGACATACTATGAACCTTGCAGTGTCATTAGAAATTTCTTATTTCATATTATCCCAGCATTAATGGTCATGAAGGTACATAAAATTTTTAGTTCATCTGCGATGTAATGAAAAATTAGAGACATAAGCCTAATCCATCAATTCATTCATTATTTCTAGGATGGATGGAACATGTAGCCTTGTACAAAATTATTCTACCCCTTCTTGATCAATATTTAACTCAAGAAATATCCCATTAAAAAAATCCTTTATATTATATTTTGAGAAAGGGTATTCTCTTTGGGATCTTTGGATCTTCTATTGTAATGATATTTGAGAACTCATTTGTGATAAGGTTGATGATTTCCCTTCCAACCATCTGGATTATCTCATGTTAAATTCATTTTGCATGAAAGTATACATCAAAAACTATATTTCAGTGAATATATCACATTTATCCCCAAGAATATATCTCATCCACATCTTCAAAGAAAAAAACGACATTTAACTCTAGTTCACGCCTCTCTAAATTTTTCTCATGAGGATATAAATATTGACATGATTAAGCAATCACATTTTCATTTTTCATGAGGACACATCAAATATATTTATAGGATGAATCCCTAAAAATAATGTATCCTTATATAGTAAAGGGTAATGTAAACAAGATTTCAGTAAAAATATATTCATCTACTATGTGAAACATTCTTCGCACTCCTTTGTCCGTCTGACCTTAGATCCTTTTATAGATAACGTTGTTAGTGGATTGTAAATTCATTATTTTCAAATACATTTTATATTATCCTACTAAAATAAAGAACTATGAATTTCTGTTATTGTATTAGGATGATGACACTCCTCTCAAACATTTTTCTTGGAATGGACAACTGATATTCTAATAATTGTAACAATGTGTCCCTAGAATGAAATATTTTTTAAACAAAATTCTCAATTCCGAAATTATGAAAATATCATTTTTTCCCCATAGTGTTTAATATAAAACTTATATGATCCTAATGATCTTTGAGAAATTTCGATTATATCAGAATATAATCAATAAAAATTACTAAATTTGTTTCATGTTATCACTTATAGATTGTATTAATCAAATCTATAAATATATAAGGACCATTAGTTTATATGATTGGAATAGAAAACAAAAAAATGTTATTATATTTATCCGAAGGAAGTCATTGAAATATCATATTTTTCACATGTAACTAATGATTACCAGATTTAATATCAATAATGGTAAAAAATTGATCCCCATGATTCTGAACAAATAAACAATCAATCATTGGGAGAAGTTACATCTTATTCACTAAGATCTTATTATGTACTCTATAGTTAATGAATAAGAAATATTGATCCATCCACCCTATTCAAAATTATAATAGATTCTCCCCTAGGAGACACACATGATCCGAAAATTCCCCACTCCAAAATATCTGGAAGTTGTTTCATTAATTCCTCTAACACTACATTTTTAATTTTATATAGGGTCTATGATATGGGTTTAGAACTAGATACGAGTAAAATGGAAGAATATACCTCCCTTTATGGTGGCCGAGGAATAGGTAAATCCTTAGTAAATATATCAATGTATTAATGAGTGATTGTAACATTATCCAAATTTATAATTTCATTTACTTCTTCCTCTTCTCTGATAATCTTCATAATGAAATATATGGGGGGTTCTTCTATATAATGCTCAAGTTAGGATAAGTCTCCTTGGAAAAAAATATAGTTTTCCTATTTATGAATATGTTTATTTCCTTGATTCTATATATATAATATATTCTTTAACCATTAAGAGCCAGTATATCCCTAGTATTGTATTGAATTCCACCATGGGAATGCCTACTATAATAGAAATCAGATTTTTCTTCCCAAAGTTAATACTATAATTTATATACAATGTTGATGCTAGGATTATCCCTCTAGGAGTCTTGAATGATAAATATATTTCTATATGTTCTATTATTGATTATATATTATTTTAAAACATTGTGTAAATAAAGGAATATGTTGAACTAGAATAAATAAACTACTTTATTTCCTTGAAAGTACTATAATTTAACCGTCCACCACATCATTCATAGCCTCCACATAATCTATCATGATAAAAAATTTATCAACATTTACCTCATTGACTATGTTTTGGTTAATGGTTATTTTCCATAGTCATCCTCTAATTTAGATAGTTATTAGATAATTTACCAAATTTTCCACACATGGTGCATTGAAATTCAGGCTGGGCATGCACCATCATCCCATTGTAGTTAGAGTTGAGATGTTGAGGCTTTACCTCACAAATAAAGCAAGGATCTATTTAACCCTATCATCAACACATGTATCTTTTTCTATTCACAAACAACATGTTCCATGAATTCATATTCCAAATTTTTTTCACATGGGATGTTTAACTTGATTTCCTCATTTACTGAGATCAATGTTCCTATTTGAAAATGGATTCCTTGCTCTATTATTTTCATTTGACCTATTTGACCATGGGGTTTCTCTAAACTCTAATTAAATATTCATATAACACTATTATATATCCTAATTGAATTTATATTGATTATTTTTTAGATTCTTTTAAAAATTATGTCTGAGTCCACTGAATAATATGTAACTATTCTATTATGATGTATAAAAAATGAAATGTGTAATGATCATGTCTTTTAATGTTATTCTCATTTATTACCATAAATTCATTTTTTATCTAACTTAGTTCTATGAATTTTTTCTCAATTTACATTGCTATCAAACATTGGAAATATTTATTGAAAAAGGTTCCCATAATATCTTCCCATGGCATAATATCAATCTCAATTATTGGATTCATGTTTCAATCAGTTTCCACCACTGATCAGCTTATACTTATTAGTTGTATACCACAAAGGTGACATTGTCATTTTCTAAATATTAGAGAATAGAAAATATAATTTCTATATATCTTATCCAATATTTTGTAAACTAATGGATATGTATATCCAATGAAATAGAGGATTTGTTGATTCAGTAAGGACTCAATGGATTTTTATTTCCTTAATTATGAATTTTTTATCTGAACATGATTCAAATTATTGTTCATAACATGTTTTAATCGGTTCATCATCCTCATGATGTTTTTTATTCTAGATTCAATCATAACACCATCAGTGCATTTTTTACTTAACTCATCATTTACATGGTTCCTCTAATTTCTCAAAAATTTATTGAAAGAAAATACCATATTGAGTAACATGTTACTTTTATGAATATTAAATTTTTAATGGATTTATGGTCATAAAAACCAGACTTCATTATTTTATTAATTTCATGTAATTAAGATTAAATTTTCTATATATCCAACATAAATATTCATAAAAATCTCGTAATTGATCAAACATATACCTTGGGAGTAGAAATATTCATATGCAGCAATGCCCATTTTAATGCACCAATTTCCTTTCGAGACTAGCTCCAAGTAGTGTATTTTGTTGTTACCTCTAGGTACATCTATTATAGATCTAAATCAACTTGATGTGTCCAAATATAGATTCATTTTTTTGGAAACAACTATTTTATTAATTACCAAAATACTAAGATGTTTTCCTATATCTTGAATTATCCCTAAGGATCATACTAAATATTAACATTCCAAATTCGCACAAATCGCTAATCCATTCTTTGATACCAACTATGGAATCCATCCTTTTTTATTAAATGATATTTTTATTGCATGATACTGAATAGAAGATATTTTAAAGGATATATTCTAGAAATCATGAAAATAATACACGAAAACCTATAAAAAACATCTAATCCACTTTAACATATTATTCATTGGTTCATCATAATTACATTTATAGTATCATATATCATTGTGACGTGCATCAAATGAATAATATGGGAATGAATAATAGTAAGGTAACAAGCATGATAATCATTTTATATGTTATCACAAGTAATATAAATAAGAACATGAGGAATATCAATATGGAATTACAGGTGGAATACGAGGAATAATATAATAAAAATAACATGAATGACTACATGGAAGTGATTATAAAACATTTAAATTATTCATTCATAATAATATTAGTAGGGATTATCAACAAGGTGTCATAAATGAATGTTCAATGTGTATTCACCAATTTATCACAAAACATGTCATCTCTAGAGATTATATTTTTTACCCAATGCATTGGAGATATATTCTGGATCACTATTAATATATATTAATTTAATATAATACTCATAGTTAATAATAAATCATTTCATTAATAACCTATGGAGAAAAATGAATGAATTTTTTCATAAAAAACATGGCATACAGAAGAGCTTAAAGACATGGTCATTACGTAAATTTTATCCCAAAAAATTGGAATGTGGGATATTCTATTTATATTCCATTAAAATAAAGAATATTTTCATATAGGATAATACCCCTAGGAAATAAATTGGTTTGGGTACTCACTAATATAGAATATATGATAATTTATTTATTACATTGATAATTTAGAGAAGTAAATTCGGCTGCATGACATGATTAAAATATTGTTTTAGAAAATGGTTAATTTATTGGGGAAAAGGCTATCCCATTGATAAAAATATATTTTAGTAAATGTAGGATAAAAATAGTAATAAAAGAGATTAACAAAAACATTTATAAGACATATAAAAAAAATATTACATGAATTACAGATAAAGGAAGGATAATTTCCTTACCTTGAAGTGTTACTCCTAGATTTTGAGGAATGGAACTTTAGAGACATGAGGAAGCCTTGGGGGAACTCCGTAAGAGGTTAAACCACTAGAAAATAGTATAGGATGTATTATCAGTAAATTGAAAATGTGAAATGGGTTGGTATTTATAGAAAAAGTGGGTGATTTTAATAATACATTCCTAATGATGGCCTCATTAATCTAGGTTTTGGAAAAAGAGAAACTATTGGCTTACCCATGTAAATTTCCAATGTTTTGGAAATTTGAGACACATATTATGTTATTTAAATCCAAAAAACCGAAATATAATTTTAGTTCTTTTTTCATGTAAAATTATATTTTCCACAACATAATGTTTTTAATGATAATGTTTATATTTTAGAATTTGAAAAATAACATATAGGTTTTTAAATTGATTAAAAAATATTAATATACTAGATCATTATAAAATAAAAAATAATAGTTTTCTGATTTTGGTTAATTAACAATTAAATAATTATTGAATAATTCTGAATTCATTAAAATACTATAAACTAATAAATATATATTTTACTATTAATAAAAAATAATTTTGTTATAAAATTATCATAAATTCATAATAATATAATTTATATTTGATGAATTTATAAATTATGTTTATATTTATAATATAATTATATAAATATGATAATTTTCACATTCCTATAAAAAATCTTGATTTATTAAAAAATGTGGAGCTATACGATAGAATCAATCCTCTAACACATAAAAATGTATTTGGATATAATAAAACAATTTTATAATTTATATTTAATTAATAGTTTATTTGTCAAAAATTTTGAAAAATATTATTAATAATATAATAGTTTATTATAAAAATTTATATCCTTTCCGAAGTGTTAAATTTCATTTGGAAAAATCAATTTGTGACATTTACCTCATTTAAAAATATATTTTACTAAAAAAAAAATACTTAAAATGGAATTGATAGTATTCAAATTTTATATATACAATGGAATTAAACCACGTATAAATAATTCCATGATATGTAAACCCTTATTAAACCGAAACATGACCTACAATAACTGTTTACAATGGTGATAGATTCATGGGGTGGATCAGATAACATCGATAGAGTTGTAATTTTCACTAATTTGAACTTATCATATAGACTATTTTGTTCAAACATAACTTATTAGAGATCAACATTTGCATGATCATAGGAAAAAAATAATGACGCAACACCACTCCCATGTTATAATAAAATGAATCCAAATAGTATGGCAATACTATCTGAGGGCATCACTTCACCTTTCACCATTATTTTTCCTTTATCATTACTACTTATAAATAATAACTATAATATTAGAATTATAACCAAATGTTATCTTTCACTTTGGTCAAATTTTCAAATCGTTATATTTACTAACAGTCATATTTATCCAATTTTTCTATAATAGTCAAATTTTAATGGTCACATTTCCCATTATAATCTACAAATAAAACTTTATTATTTCTTTCAATATTCAGTAAAATCATTATCTATGATTTTGATTAGTTTACTAAAATGTAGTTTTAATTTTTGTATTATTTCCATTGGGAGTGATTATTATAGTTGATTGTGGTGATCCATATTTTCCAATTTTTTAACTCATGTATTCAGGATTATTGAAGAGTTATGTTATTGTTGTGTATCGTATAATATAACATAGATTTTCTCATAAAAATATCATTTAGGAAACATGGTCGTAACACCCTCACCACTCACAACCAACCAGGGTATAGGTCCTCCATGCACTAATAATATACCCTTCCATATTGAATCATCATATGGTAGGATCCAAAAACACTATAATGTGGTAGATCCCATAGAAATGGCTGAAAACCACATAGAAAAGACATGATTGACTCTCATGGTCAAGGTTGACGAGATCATATGATAGTGAGAACATTTATGAGTCAAAAAAGGACATATCAACCCTCACACATGATGTAGTTATGAAAACCTCATTCTATAGGAAAATGTTCATTAAGTTGGATATACCTCCAAGAGTAGTATCGATATCTGGCCCCTATTTGATGTGTGAAAAATCCATCTTTTTAATAAAAAATCCCAACAATGATCAATGCCAATGTGGAAAACCTTATCTCAGTCGTTTCCAATATGGTCCCGGGATAACCAAGACTAAGACCATTCCTAAATTTAAGAGGGAGTGTATGATCTTCTAGATGTTTACTGAAAATTAGTTTATTTATGTTTTCCTATAACTCTATAAATCATCATCTCATATGCCCTCACTAGGGAAAATGAAAATTGTTTCTTCCAGATTGTTTGATCGACATTCCACCACCTTTGGAACTATAAACTGGCGTACAATAAGATCTCTAAGCACATTAATATGGTAAACCAATAGTGAATAAATCAGGGGACCGTATAACTCTCTATATATGAGATCTCAGAATTGTATGGCTACTATAAGAATCTTTAGAAATCCTATGTTAAGATTCTCAATATTCTTAGTCAGGGTCATTGGAAGTGTTATCTCAATATGTGAAGATGAAATGTTGGGGAAGTTTTATACAATCAATTTCATCCCTTACCAGTGAAAATAATAATAATTGTCTAGACTATCCACCAATGATGATGATTACCCTATGCCTACTATAATGGTAAATATAGAAATCACTGACCTGTCATAAGATCAGAAGAATTGTTTCATTAGAATTGGGAAATACGGGGAAAATAATCCTCATTTGGAAATAAAATACTATGCAGACCTCCATGAAGGTGTCCTCACTCATCATAGGAGACCTTCACTAGAACTCAAAATTCCCACCAATGAGTTGTTTTTTTTCAAACCATTCGATATGTTGAAAATTTAATGTTACATGATAAACCCTCTGACCTCTAGATGATGTACCTAAAGTACAGTCATAACCTGTGGTATCCACCTTGATCTAAAAAATTTAGGAATATAAAATTCTCACCACTAATATTATTAATTATGAATTCGTGTACGTTGGAAATTTCATAAGGGACCCTTTCTAGCATAAAATGAGGCACCCAACCCTCCATGGTCTGACGCCTTAATTATAACATTGATGTCATATGCATCCTATTAGGGAATAATTCGAGGGTATATGGAAAAAAAGATATAAGTCACCAAAACCACTTGATCAGTGTAAATGTATTCCCCATGGTCAAGTCCATTATATTCTTCAATAAAATGATAATTTCAATGAATTATTAGGATTATAACCACTCCATGATGATATGATTTCTTATCTCATTACTCTCCTTAGTACAATGGATACCTAACAGGTGGAATCCTCCCATGAAGGAAAGAAATTACTAAAATAGGATTACCATTTCCAAGTTCTACAATAGATATTTAATCCTAGTTTATCCTTTTTTAATGGAATGGGTGACCCACTAGAACTTCTGGAGCACTTATCCTCAAGGATTGGCCCAGTGTTGGGGTCTCTATAACATCAGGATGCTGCTAATCTGTATTAAATGTCTAAAATTTTGAAGGGCATATGATAATCTACTAAATATATTTCAAAAAATTTCAATATAAAATAGTTTGGATCTCCATAGATATTTTCTATACTGGATATAATTATCCTCATGAAATAAGAGAATCATCATTCGATTAAAAAAATAAAAGCCTGATAAAAAAATCACTTCCATTGTTACCCTATTGAACTAAATCATGTACTCACTTGATATGAAAATATACTAGAAAAAACTACTCACAATGTTTGTAGTGAACATATGGAATTATTTGGTTCTTATCCTAATATAAATGAACTACCTCTATGTATTCCAAAAATACTATGAAATGGATCATCCTATGAAATAAGACTTGCAACAAAGTATACAACGGTTGCACCCATTGTCACTTCAATCTCGCATGAGAATGAATTTGAAATCATAAACATATATCATTGTGAATGAATAATTTCATGATCCATTTTACCTACTATATCCTTTATTAGATGATCATCACTGACTACATCCCAACCAAGCATAGCCTCACCCTACACATCCCCACCAGTCACATCCTTGACACATAAATCCTCCTCAATCAGAGAATATTTCTACAAAACCTCATGAAGACCATGTTCATCAGGTACCTATATATGGTAAAAGAAACATTACTTATCACCTCATGGTATTTATGGTCCTAGTTCACTTCATATACACACTTAAAATACGAATATGGAGATTTCTAGATTTGAATGGGTCTCAAAATTCACAAATCATAGTTCATGAATATCACTACTTGTATCACAGTATCCACAATAAAAAAATTAATAAATTATTCTTATTCAAATATGAATTTAAGAAGCATTTTTAATTTGGGTTAGTCTTGTTGGGAGACATTTCCCTGCAAGTCACACTTGTCCCAGTTGATCATGATAGTGGAAATGAAGACTCTGATGAGTGGAAATATGTTCTTGATCATTGTAAATAGATGTTATATGAGTTATTGGATCTCAAGGATGTCTCTTATTCTCATGGAATCATATTTTCTCATTTGAGAAATTCATTACATCCACTAGTTTTGGTTCCTCCTATGATAACACCCTTCACCTCTTCATCCTAGCCTTCCATGCCTCAAAATAACAGGGACTAGAGGTGGAAGGGAAATTAGAGTCCATTACTGGTTTTTAATCATGATCACAACATTAGTGAGTTCATTCCTCTGACATTATGATATAATAATGGTGTCCATGAGATCCTATAGTAATCCACATATGAGTTGGAGGAGTAAACTTCAGTGAATTGCTTTATGTTAGTGGACCAATTTACAATGCACAACATTGTGGAATACCTTGTCAAATTCTTCAGTGCCTCTGTCCGAAAGTGTCATAAGATAGTTATTTGACATGAAATAATTTTTAATAACCACTCTATTGATTTACATTGGGTTATTTATGATACTAAAACCCAAAATATTATTTTACACATTACATTGTAAGAACAATCCACCTGGTCTGATTCTTTAAGTATGACTCTGTATGCAACTGTAATATTTTTGTGCATCTTTGTCGTGATAATTTTCTAATCAACAACATCTATAGATGTCTTGACCTTATCCAATTTATACTCATCCATAATTTGATTATAACTATTCATCTAACTAGTTGAAGAATAATTTTTGGAATATGTAAACCCCAGCGGTCTAACCAACTTCATATTTTGATCCCTCTATTAATGAATTAACTTTAATATGTAAGAATATTTCCCTCACTTGGAATTATGATTTTATAATGAACATTACTAGTATTCCCATAAGGATTGTGATCCTTGATGTTCATTTATTTTTGAATGAAATAAACATGGGCTTCATTGATTCAATTGAAATCCCACTCCACTTTATGGATGATGTAGTACTTCTAACCCCAATTTGATGTGGAGACAAATAATGAAGAATTTTGAGGTATAATATTATTTTATATATAATAATAAAAATTTACCATTCCCTAGAACATAGTCCAACATTATATTTTAAGTCAGTTCAATGGAATGGAAATCCATTACATCGAAGTGGATTTCGATTCTAGGATTAACCTCATCATAGAAAAGGATATGTATGAGTTGGGACTGATAGAAGAAGATTTTACTCCCACCAACCTGGTGAGTCAGGGGTATGATATTGGTGAGAGGAAACCATGTGAAAACATTCAACCAAAACATCTTTTTTGGGTTGGAAATCAAGAAATCAATTTACAGTATTCACAAATGACACTACCTACATCAAGATTTTGGGAATACCCAACCATTATATTCATATAGAATTCCCCAATTAGTATCACCAGTGACTCAAAATCTCTATTGATCAATGAGTAGGGATACTATAGGGAACTGCATCCCCTTTGAGTATTTTTAATTCCACTATCAGGATATTAGATACATCAATGGGGAAGGGAAGTAGATTCTGGTGAATGTGGTTGAGATAAAAAATTATCCTAATGATATAGAGTCGATTAAAACATATCCCTCAGTAGACATTAATGAAAAATTTATTCTCCGAATTCATAGGTTAGATTACATAACTCTCGTCCTAGGAGTTGTTTCATCACTTCTATGAAATGTTAGAATTTACAAATTACCTTGTACTTCTACACTTGGGAGGATTGACTGATACTGGAAGACCATTCTACCATTAATTAATAAAAATTTATTCCTCGTGTCAATTGATCCATGAAATTCCATTATCTATAACAAATTTGTGTTGATTTGATGAAGAAAAACTCAATTCCATGGCATCGACATCATTTGTGGGAATCACAGTAAATAACTTAACAGTCTTGGAATATTCTCTCTCTACAATATCCATATAACATGAAGCACATTTCCATGACATTTATCCTTTAGTTTATACACCAGTGTTCCACCTTTTCCTAATGGCCTAGAAGATACAATTACTCCCTCTAATTATCCTATCTCAAATGATATATAGGATTTGGAAGATGCACATATTACATTTGAAGAGTGTGTGTCTACCACTGTTGATGACTTAACATAGTTGAAACATGGTACCGAGAAATATTTGATGCCGAAAATAATAACAGATTCTATGTATCCAGAAGTGAATTAGAAGTATGTGGCCTTTAGGAAACAAATGCACGAAATTTTCTTTTGGGCCTATGATGAGAGGACAAGGATAGAAACACAGTTTAAATTCATATTCTTGTCCTCCCAATGGGTCATTGTTGGTTAAAACAACCTCTTAAAAAGAGGCACCCCTCACATGGTGTTATATTCGAGTCCAAATTGGACAATCGTTTCCAAGGTATCATTGTTAAGGATTTTTAGAACACAAAGGTTGTTAGTAAAAATTTTCCTATTCATGATTCAGAACTAGTATATAAGAGTATTAATCAACTTTTGGGACATAAACTACCACTATTTAATGGATTATTTCACCATTCTAGTGATAGATTTTCTGAGTGATTCTACACATGGATTAATATCCTCCTATTCGTGAACAAATATTTTGGGTATAATCAGATATGGATGTCACCTGAGATAGAATATTACACATCCTTTGGGGTTTTCCAAGGGACGTTCTTATATCAGGTTACACCATTAGGATTGACAATTTCTTGATCCCCTTATTAATAGGCTATTCAAAACATATCCATGAAACATACCATGACATTTGTAGAGTGATATGTTGATGAACTGGTGGTCTAGTACCACTATCGATAATTCCATCTAATGGACATTGAGAATGTTTTTTGTCTTCCTCCTATCATGATTCTTGAAGATGACATCATGTAAGAGTGTACTAGGGGTTTCCTCTTGTAAATTTCTCACTTTATTTATACTAAAAAATTAATTGAGATAGATCCTAAGAAGATCAATTCAATCAATCAAATACCACCCTTGAGAAACCTCATGGAGTTACGAGGACTCAAAATACACATATCATACAAACACCAATTTATATAATATATTGAAGGAATGTGTAAGACCCACTTGAGGATCACGAATAAATTCACTATTTACCAGTGGGATGAGGAGTACTACAATACCTTATAGGATATCAATTAGTAACTTCTACATCCTCCAGTTTGGATGAAACCTATTTTGGGGAAGCATGTGGACCATTATACGAATATTATGAAATGATCTATTGAAATAAACATATTATAGAAAAAAACGATGTAAAGGAAAATATCTTATACTATATATACCATATGTACATGAATATGGAGAGTAGATACTCCCCCATAAATAAGAGTTTCATTGTGGTGGTTTTTGGTGTAGAGGTTACAAAATTAATACCTCATATTTAAATAAATTTGGTGTCCTGAGTAGACATGTTGATTTGTATGATCAGTCTCACCATAATGATGGGATGATTGGCATGCTGTATAGTGATCCTCCAATAGTTTTATATCAGGATTTTTTACATAGAAGTTTATCAAAGTCTAGAGATTGGATGCCCTTCTAGCTGCACATATTTGTCTAAGGGCAATACCCCCTGATTTTCACATCCATGATGAAGAAAGTTCCTTAGTGGGTCCCTTTTTTCCATGGTGGTAGGTGAACATCAATGATTCCTACTCGAGTATGATTGATAGAATGATCCGAACTCCCAATATCAATAGTGTAGGATCATGGATCATATTCATCACCCATACATAATTCACCTTTCCATGCTCATTTTTTTAGAAGAACGCACTAACAATGAGGTATTGTATCAGGTTCCCATTTTTATTCTTGATTTGGACATCAAGATTGACACCCCTATTTACATGTGAAGGGAACCACTGATCTAGTCATCAAAATAAATAATCAGTGCCTACATAATATAGATGCAATAGACAATGCCTCTACTAGGGCATACACGTTAGTTGATAGCCCAGTTTCCTACCATGAAAAAGTTGAGTCATGATCCATGGTTTTGGAATGGTTTAATAAAATCATTTCAATGATTAGTCACAACCCTCATTGAACCTTACCTTGATGACATGTTCATTCATGTGGCTCATTAGAGTGACATAATTGCCGCTAACTCAGAACATGAAAAGAAATTGTTATATTAGTTAGATTCAAATATCTAAATCACATGATCCCAAAATCTCCCCCATATAGAGAAATTTTTTATTATACAACCCTCTTCATTAAAATATCTTTTGTGGAATACTCTTGTCAGACCGATCCAGGAGTGAGTGAATCCACTGGCTTGAATCACAATTTAACATAAACAATTGGACGAACATTGATAAAACCTTGTACATGCATGTTTTCTATTTAATTATCATATATTTTTCCCAAAATAATGAGGAACCTAACATTATTATAAAAGTCCATGTAGGATCACGTGGCACATATCAAGTGGTATTGAACCTGTCCAGCTAAATTCATTGGTTGTGAAACTTCTACCCACAATGGTTAATAAATAAATTAACTTTTCCAAGAAGTATCAATATTATTTTATCCATTCCATCATTGTGCATTAACATTTGGAGCATGTCCGCACCACCAAATCTTTTTATCCCATTATAGAATGAGGGTTTGACTTTTTGGTGATATACCTACTAGTGAAAAATCGATAGAGGTGGTTCATTTTAAGCACAAAAGTGATCTTTATGATATATAGAGAAGTCGTTCCCCTCAATGAAGACAAAACATAGTCTATTATTGAGAAATTTATCTCCCACATAATCCATAGATTTGATATTCATCACAAGATACTTATAGAAAAAAGTTGAAAATTCTAGGCTTCCATGTTTATTAAATTGTTTGTGAAGTACAACATCCATTTCAACTATAATTCTCTCTAACTTGAGCCTGAAAATTTTAGGTTTGTGGGGCTCAAAAAGACACTCTATAATATCTTGCAGATGATTGTGGGATATTTCAAATATATTTGTCCAAAAAAAAAACACACAGACACCCTATAGGCCTATTAGACTACAATTCCAAATTCCACGAAGGTGACACCATATTCCGCAGTGTATGGAACAACAAAATTCTTAACCAATTATTATTAGTTTTAATCACTCTAGTTTACTGTTTAAGACCAAATGATTCTCGAAATAAAATAATATGTTCATATAGATGAGTATGATTACCTTGGGGGATATTGGAATCAGTATCTCAACAACTTTGAGAGGAACTAGAATAGTATGTTAAGAGTGTTCTATAATATGTTACACCACCAATCATTCTATTAGGGTGACTATGTTATAGCTCTCAAAATTCTGATGATACCCATAGAAAATCCACTAAAGTTAGATCAATGTGAGAGGGACCTTATATTAACAGTATTGTATATTCCAATGGTTCATAACCCTTAAAAACTAAAGATAGTGATCATATCACACATAAGATAAATTCTATGTTTCTCAAGAATTTCATTCAATAAAGGGACATTTAGCCTGAGATTTATCACCATAAACTATTTTTAATTTTTTCAAACTCTAGGATCCAAATAATGGTGTTTGGGTATTTTAATTATGAAGTAAAACTATTTGAATCACCTATGGTCTATGCACTATGAAATTAAACAAGTATTATCCATAGTTCAAGTTTCATGGTATTAGGCTACAAAGCCCAATGTCCTCAGTTCACAATGTTAAATTATGGTATTACCTGGCATAGTGAAGATAAAATTCATCATATAAAATATGTGAGATGGAAAAAAATGTCTTTAGAGCCTGATGCTAAAATACCACCCTACCCCATTTCCATAACATCAGATTCTTTCATTGGAAATGATATCCCACTTTACTATAAGTGGTAACCTACCTATTCATAGTCTGAAATTATGTGTGTCATGATTCTCATTCCCATGGGATACACAGTGGTGCCTAGCCATCCTGTCTCTGGGCCTTTCCAAAAAATTTACAAAAATGTAAAATTTTATCCCCAGTGGTGGTCTAGATATTATTACCACAAAGTACATGATATTTATTTCAATGAATTTATGTGTCATGTGAGATGTCCTTCCCTCATTTCACATTATCTTTTACTTATTTCATTTCACACAAATACACTTAAAACAAACACACCATTAATCCATGATTCTGGAATTTAAACTGTAACATCCCAAGTAAGTAAATAATAATATATTTCCATATCTATGTCTATTTATGAATTAGATAGTGTTTTAGAGGCTTAAAATGAGAATAAATCCAATCTTAAGCATAGAATACTCTAATATTTTTAAAAGATTGTTTTACCGCCTTTTGATGGCAAAACATTTTTAAATCTAAATTTTTACAAATTTATAATCTATATTGGTCAAAATGAACTTATTTTTTATAATTGGGACATTGAAATTTACTTTGGATAAATTATTTGTATTTTTCTGACAATGTTCATTTTTTAATGAATAGTGAAAAGTACTACATTTTACTTCAAAAATGCTTTTTAATCTAATTTAATTATATGGTTATATTTCCTTTTTAATTGGTTTTGAAGTGTAATTATAATATATTTTTACCATTTAATACAATGGTGGTCATTATAATTAATTTTACTTTGAAATTGGACATAAAAAATTGTCAATCTTTTGATAGATATTATTTCTTAAAAACACACTATTTGTTTTGACAACGAGAATTATTTTTAAATTAATTATTGAAATTTATGAGTTTGGAATTTGGTAAAATTGATTCCATATTTGGAATCATAAGGTCAAAATTATGTAGTTAAGACTCTTGCTTTTGGACATTATGAATAGTAATGACGATAATTATCTTTAATTATCGTGATTAGTTAGTAATCAGGTAGTTAAGGGTAATAAAATAATATCATAATAATATAAAATGACCCCAACATGTGTCCAAATTTTTTTGGTTATGTCATGGCCGACCATGGTATTCCTTGTTCCAACTTAGGGACCCCATGGAATCAATTTTGTGTGATAGTGACCTTTTATCATGTTATTTTTTAAAGAAAGGAAAATATAACCAAACTATGTAACACCTAAGAAAAACAATTTTAATTTTTTTAAATAAATGATCTCTTTGACTAAAAAAATTTATTTTAAATCTAGAAATATTTCATATATAATGGTATTTTTTTTATATAATTTTTAGACATTAAATAAATAAATTTATTTATGACACCATGATGATGTAGTGATTACCTCATTAAAGAACGATTTAAATAATATGAAAAGATAAGGTAAAATCTAAAACCTAAACTTGTTGAAAACCTATTATATGGGTAGATTTATAACCCTTATCACCGTATCCTCTAAATATATCATTTTGGAACTTTTAAAATCCGAAAAACATTTTATAATAAAGTAACATTTCAAGACATTCCAAAAGTGACCCTCCTCCCTCTTATAAAAGGCCCCCACCTCTACCACCTTACCCACACGTCTCTAGCCCTTGGATCATCCAAACTCTGATCATATTATCTCTCCAAATCCCTATCTTCCTCCTAGAAGCCTCACTTTGGGCATAATTCTTCTCAAGAGAGCCTTTTCCTCAAATCAAAAGAAGATACCCCATTAATAGGTAATGTCTTATATTGAGTTTCTTCATTTTATTTTCCTTCTTCACTCCCCCTAAAATTATTATTATTTGATTCCACAACATCAAAAATATCCTCAATATACTAGTATGTTGTTATGATAAGGATTTGATTTAGACTTACACACACCTCTGTCTAATGGTTAAAGAACATACTGTTTCTGTGGGTGGCGAATTACTGCCTCATGAAACAATGATTGTTCAATATTATTTTAACACCTTTAATGGTGGACATTATGATGTCACAATATTTATATATGATATATATGGTTTTTTTGTTTTCTATATGCTTATTAATTTTATTTTTAAATCACATCTTTATGCTTTTCATGTTGCGGAACTGCGGTAATTTCATCTGAGGAAGTGTGGACTACCACCCCCTCAAGTGATGTGACTCGTTCATGCAAAACATGGAATTTATAAATAATTTAATTAATTTACTTATGTTACCTATATAACATTTATATTATACTGGAATTATAATATATATATGTCTCATTTAGTTTAAATTCCTTTAATATTACATAGAAATGAAAGTAGCATTCATGCGTACGTACAACCTACTGTCTCCATGAATGGTGCATTTCATTTGTTATCTCAAAATATTATGGAATAGTATATAATGAATATATACTGGATATATATTATATCTAAATCATTAATACCATTTTGGATATGATGTACTTATAACTACACGGGTAATTCTTTTCAAACAAGTTCATTTGTGACTCATGTACCGAACATCGACAAAATGTGTGATATGAACTCACATAATTATCTAATTATTATAAAATGATAATATGTGATATGAATTGAATAAAAAAATTTAAAGTAATCCCTTAAGAAATTATAAATTGACCTAAGTTTATTATTCAGTAATATAAAGAACGAATGAGAACAAGTCGGACTTAAGGTAAGGGACTTCGTCTCAATCTCCTTTCGTTGAGGAATACTTCAATTTATATACGACCTTATTTTATTAGTTGTATAGTAAAACTTTTTAACTTTTAATTTCATTCAAAAAGAATATTTTTTACACTAAGTGTTTTACTAAATGACAAAAGAAATGTTTTTGTCTTATGTATGCGGCGACAACGACTTCTCCGCCGTCGTGAGCATTATTTGAGTTTCGACTTCTTCTAAAAGCCATAACCATTTTAAATGAAAAATAAATAACATGTTTTATTTTTATTTTATTTTGTTATTGAAAATATTTTTGATAATGTTTTTATTATATCAATGTGTTTTATTGATATCTTGTGATTGAAATGTCTAAATGTTATGTTTCTTTTATGCATGTATTATGTGATACGGTTATGTTATGGTTCTTGGGCATTGAATATGAAGTCGAGTGGTTCCATGATAAACTAAGGTCAGGTGAGACCAAGATAGCTATATAATTCATTTAGTAACATGAAGGAGTTAAACTATAAGGTTTCTCTGATGAGATTTAGGGAATATACTGTGATTGGTATTCCAAACATAACCATGAGGGTTACTCCCTACGTAAGAATGTTATGAATGCATCAAGTTACCTTTATGTATTATGATTTCTATGAGTTATTCATATATATTATGATTTCATGAGGTATGTTAACATGCTTATGTTTTATGAGTAAATTATGATTTCATTGATTCTTATGTATACATGGACTAATGTTTTCTTTTCGTATTTTTATATCCCTTTCAGAGATTTTTATTCTCATCCCATGTTTTTGAAATGTTTTTCCCAGGTCAAGGGAAAAGTACATGATGTGATGATAGTGTCAAGGAAGTGTCAAGAAAGAATCCATAATTTATTTTAAATATGTTTTTTTGGTGGAAAAATTAATACTGTCTTCAATGTAACCACCTTCTTTAAATGTGGAATGTAATGCATAATTTATTATCTAATTCTCTAAAACTCTATACCTAAAACGATCCTCAATGTGAATTCTTGAAATAACCCAAGATTAAGTAATGTTTCAGTCTAGGGCCTTATAGTTTGTATCAATGGTTGGTTTAGAAAAATTTAGGAGTTATAATTCTATTAAATGATTATCCATTTTTTACACATTTTGGTCAAATTGAAATGATATAGAATTTAATGATTACCATGTTGCTTCATCTAAGACATGATTATTCAGAATGGATTTCTGTAGAGGAAATAGGGAAGCAGTGCTAGGAATGCATACAGAAGGAAATGACCTTCCAAATAAGCATCCTAAGATGGTTGGAATTTTAACGGAATAGTTTGTTGCAGTAATGACATAGTTGACTCAAGCGATAAATGGTGGTGGTATCCCTAAACAAGATCAGCAAGATCAACCGCAGAGGAACATGTCTGTGGTGGAACCTTTCATGAGGCAACATCCCCCATAATTCAGAGGATTATCTGACGCTGTGCTAGCTGAAGGGTGGATTAAAGAACTGGAGAAGATTTTTGATGTCATGGGGTATTCAGACAATCAAAAGGTTAGTCTTGTTGTTTACCGTTTGGAGGGTGAAGTAGATCAGTGGTGGTCGATGGTTAAAAATATCAGGGACGCTGATGAGATTGATGCGCTTGACTAGGATGAATTCAAAGGTATGTTTCTTGAGAAATATTTTACTAAGTATGTTCAACTTAGGATGGATAAAAAATTCTTGGAATTGAGGCAAGAGGACGACTCAATGGGTTTTTATGAAGAAATGTTCACTCGATTGGAAAGGTATGCTCCAAATTTACTAAGTATTAAATCCAAAATATTGAAGGGCATTAGCTTCTCATGTGTTAAAAAGTTATGAAAAGCTTGTTCGATGTGCTGAGAAGGTGGAAATGCAGTTTTCAGATGATCAAGTGTTCTATGACGACCAATATAAGAAGAGACCGAGGTGGTAGGAGAAAGGGAAGAATCCTTCAAAAAGGTTTGATGGGAAGAAAACTAAGTTTGTAGTTTGTGATAAATGTGGTAAAAAGCATGTTGGGGAATGTCTTTTGAATTCTGGAAAGTTATTCCGATGTGGTTAGATGGGACATAAGGCTCGTGTTTGCACTGGAAAAGATCTAGGTAATGGTAAGACCAAATTTTATTTACAGTTAGTGAAATGTTTGAAGTTAATGAGATGGGTCATTATGAAAACCGGTGTTCGACAAATAGCTCTAATGATTAGAAGTAGTCAGACTACAAGCAGAAAGGTGTGGTGAAATCCTTTGAAACTACTTCACCAGATGTTGGTCTATCAAATGAAGTTGTATTAGGTACTTTGTTTGTTTTTTTAGATTATTCCAATGTGTTGTTTGATTCAGGGTCTATATATTCTTTCATCTCTGAAAACATTTCTAGTAAATTAGGAATTACATCTTAAGAAATGACTCCTGAACTTGTGGTAAAAATACATTGGGGAAATGTTGAGGAAAAAATAATTTTTAAGAATCTTCCTATACTTATCCGTGGAAATAATCTACTTACAAAACTTATTTTTTTACCTCTAGTAGAGTTTGATGTTATCCTGGGTATGGATTGGTTCTCTGTTTACTATGATACGATTCATTGTAGAGATAGAGAAGTTTCTTTTCAGAAATACTTTCAGTTTGTGTATAAGAATGAACCCTTAATGTTTATAAGATATCAAGAGGATGAGAAACTTGTAAAAGAAGGAAATAAATGTTACCTTGCACATATTGTTGAAAACAAAAGAAACTGTTTTGATTAATGATGTTCTAGTGGTAAATGAGCATCCAAATTATTTTCCTGATGAGTTTCCTGGAATAATACCAGATTGGGAAGTTGAATTTACTATTGACTTAGTTCGTGATGCTAAGCCAATTTCAAAACACCCCTATCGAATGACTCAAATTGAACTTTTAGAGTTGAAGGAGCAATTGCATGATTTATTAGAGAAAGATTTCATTCGACCTAGCACATCACCATGGGGTTATCTTGTCTTATATGTTAAAAAGAAAGATGGTTCAATGAGACTTTTCATTGATTATAGATCCTTGAATAACATCACTGATTAGAAAAAATATTCTTTTCCTCATATCGATGATTTGTTTGATCATCTCCATGGAGCTCGGTATTTTTCAAAGATTGACATGGGATCGGGGTACCATCAGTTGAATGGAAAGGAAGTAGATATTCCGAGGACCGCATTTCATATAAGATATCGCCATTATGAATTTGTACTTATGCCTTTTGGGTTAACCAATGCACCTACTATATTCATGGACCTTATGAATAGAATTTTCCATGAGTTATTGGAATGTTTGTGGTTGTTTTCATTGATTATATTTGGTGTTTTATAAAAGTAAAGAGGATCATGAAAGTCATTTAAGGTTCATTTTAAAAACTAAAAAAGAAAAAAAATTGTAGGGAAAATTCAGAATGTCTGAGTTATGGTTGCAACAAATTTCTTTCCTCAGTCACATTGTTTATAAATATGGAATAACTGTTGATCCTGCAAAAACAAATGTTGTTGAAGAATGAACAAGACCCACAAATGTAACTAAGATTCGTAGTTTTCTTGGTTTGGTAGGCTGTTACTGAAGTTTTGTTAAATATTTTGCACGGTTCTCCACCCCATTGACTAAGCTAACTCAAAAGGGTGTTATATTTATGTAGAAAAAATAATTTGATGATTATTTTCAGGAATTGAAAAGAAGATTAGTGAATGCTTCCGTATTGGAACTACCTTCCAGGAATGATGAGTTTGTTATCTACAACGATGATTCATTTAAAGGACTAGGTTTCATTCTAATGCATAATGATTAGGTAATTTCTTATGCTTCACGTCAGTTGAAAACTCATTAGATAAATTACCATACACATGATTTGGAAATAGCTGCTGTTGTTTTCTCCTTAAAAATTTGGAGGCATCATTTTTATGGTGTAAAGTGTGAAATATATACTGATCCCAAAAGTTTAAAGTATATATTCAATCAGAATTAATTGAACATGAGACATAGGAGATGGATAGAATTAATCAAGGATTATGATTGTAAAATTCACTACCATCTGGGAAAATCAAATAAAGTGTCCAATGCTTTGAGTCAAAAAAGTAATGCTTTATTAACCATGATACGTTTGGAATGAGATCCTTTGGTTTTTGATTTGATGAACTTTGGCAGAGAAGTTGTTGGTGTAGGAAGTTCTTCGGTTTTGTTTTAGGTACCAGTGAAATATTCTCTATCAGACAGAATTAAGCAAGCACCGAAGCAAGACAGTGAGTTGCAGAAAAAGGTAGAGCTGGTTCAGAAGGGTATGTTACCTAAATTAAACATTGATAATGATTGTGTTTTGAGATTTGGGAAGATATTGTGTGTGCCTTGTGATTCATAGTTAAAGAGAGAGTTGTTATGTGAAGCTCATAGTTCTCTATTTTCAGTTCAGCCTGGCAGTACTAAGATGTATAGAGATCTTTGGGAGTATTATTGGATGGATGGAATGAAAAGAGATATTGATAATTTTACTGTGATGTGTTTGACTTGTCAATAGGTTAAAGCAGAGTCGCAGTTACCGAAAGGGATTCTTCGGCCGTTACTAGTTCCAGAGTGGAAATGGGAGAACATATCCATGGACTTCATTGTGAAATTTCCAAAGACACCTCAAGGTAATAATGCAATCCAGGTTATTGTTGATCACTTGACTATGTTTGATCATTTCCTTTCTATACAAGATACATTTTCCTTAGATCAACATTCTCTATTGTCTCCTAAAGAGATAGTCTGGTTACACAGAGTTCTCCTCTCCATTGAATCTGATTGTGATCCCAGGTTCACTTCTAACTTTTGGAAAGGCCTTCAGAAGTCATTGGACACTGAATTAAATTTTAGTACAACTTTTCATTATCAATCAGATGGGCAGTCAAAATGAACAATTCAAACCTTGGAGGATATGCTACATGCTTCTTTGATGGATTATCAATGAATTTGAGACCAAAATCGATCATTGGTTGAGTTTTCTTATAATAACAGTTTTCATTGCAGTATACAGATGGAAACATTTGAGTCATTATACGGGAAGCGGTGTCGAACTTCAGATTTTTGGGATTAAGTAGGTGAAATAATGTTTATGGGACCATAATTGGTAGAAGAGTTAGCAGAAAATGTTCAGCTGAAAAAGAAACACATGAGAATAGCTCAGAGGAGGCAGAAAAGTTATGCTGACAATAGGAGGAAGGATCTCTCTTTTGAGGTAGGTGATCATGTCTTCTCAAAGTTTCACTATGGAAACGTGTGATGCAATTTGGTAAGAAAGGAAATTTGAGTCCAAGTTTTATTGAACAATATGAAATTCTAGAGAGAGTTGGGTCATTTTCATACCAAGTGGCTTTACCTTTGAGTTTATCTTAGGTACATAATTTTTTTTTTCAGGTTTCAATATTAAGGAAGTATATGCTAGATCCATCTCATGTTTTGAGTCCAGAGGTAGTTCTGTTGGAAGAGAATATAACCTATGAGGAACAACTGGTCTAGATTATTGACCACATGGAGAAAGTGTTGCAGAATAAGGTGATTCATCATGCAAAGGTTTTGTGGAAAAACCTCATGATTGAAGAGGCAACAAGGGAATCTGAAAATGAAATGAGGGATAAATACCCCCCACTTATTCGATATGTAAATATATTACGGGGACACAATTTCACTAAGGGGGGAAGGATGTAACATCCCAAGTAATTAAATAATAATATATTTTCATATCTATGTCTATTTATTAATTAGATTGTGTTTTAGAGGCTTAAAATGAGAACAAATCCAATCTTAAGCATAGAATACTCTAATATTTTTAAAAGATTGTTTTACCGCCTTTTGATGGGAAATAATTTTTAAATATAACTTTTGAAAATTTTATAATCACTATTGGTCAAAATAAACTTATTCTTTATAATTGGGACATTGAAATTTACTTTGGATAAATTGTTGGTATTTTTCTGACAATGTTCATTTTTTAACGAATAGTGAAAAATACTACAATTTACTTCAAAAATAATTTTTCATATAATTTAATTATATAGTTAGATTATATTTTTAATTGGTTTTAAAGTGTAATTAGAATATATTTTTACCATTTAATTCAATGGTGGTAATTATAATTAATTTCACTTTGAAAATTGGACATAATCAATTGTCAATCTTTTGATAGATATTGTTTCTTAAAAACACACTATTTGTTTTGATAATGAGAATTATTTTTAAATTAATTACTACAATTTATGTATTTTGAATTTGGTAAAATTGATTCCATATTTGGAATCAGAAGGTCCAAATTATGTAATTAATACTCTTTTGTTTTTGGACATTATGAATAGTAACTACATTAATTATCATTAATTATCGTGATTAATTAGTAATCAGATAGTTATGGGTAATAAAATAATATCATAATAATATAAAATGACCCCAACATGTGTCCAAATCCTCTTGGTTGTGTCATGTTCGACCTTGGTATTCCTTGTGCCAACTTAGGGACCCCATGGAATCACTTTTGTGTGATAATGACGTTTTATAATATTATTTTTTAAAGAAAGGAAAATATAACAAAACTATGTAACACCTAAGAAAGACAATTTTAATTTTGTTTACATAAATTATCTCTTAGAATATAAATATTAATTTGAAAGCTAAAATTATTTCCTACATCATGGTATTTGTTTTCTAATTATTAGACATTAAATAAATAAATTTATTTATGACACCATGATGATGCAGTGATTAAATCATTAACGAACGATTTAAATAAAATGAAAAGATAAGGTAAAATATAAAACATAAACTTGATGAACACCTATTGTATGGGTGAATTTCTAACCGTAATCACCTTATCCTCTAAATATATCACTGTGGGACCTTTAAAATCTGAAAACCATTTTATAATAAACTAACATTTCAAGACTTTCCAAAAGTGACCCTCCTCCCTCTTATAAAAGGCCCCCACCTCTACCCCTTACCCACAACTCTCAAGCACTTGGATCATCCAACCTCTAATCATATTATCTCTCCAAATCCCTCTCTTCCTCCTAGAAGCCTCACTTTTGGCATAATTATTTTCAAGAGAGCCTTTGCGTCAAATCAAAAAAAGTTACCCGATTTAGAGGTAATGTCTTCTCTCGATTTTCATCCTATTATTTTCCTTCTTCACTCCCCATAACATAATTATTCTTTGATTACATTACAACACCAGTATATTCAATATACTATAATGTTTTTATGATAATTATTTTATTTACACTTATACAGACCACCGTCTAATGGTTAAAGAACATACTGTTTCTGTGGGTGGTGAATTACTTCCTCATGAAACGATGAATGTTCAATATTCTTTTAACACCTTTCATGGTAGCCATTTTGATGTCACTGTATTTATATATGATATATATGGTATTTATGTTTTCTATATGCTTCTGAATTTTATTTTTAAATCACATCGTTATGTTTTTCATGTTGTGGAACTGCGATAATTTCATCTGAAGAAGTGTGGACTACCACCCCCTCAAGTCATGTGAATCGTTAATGCCAAACATGGTATTTATAAAGAATTTAATTAAAGAACTAATTTTACCTATATAACATATATATTATACTGGAATTATAATATATATAATTGTCATTTAGTTTTAATTCCATTAATATGACAAGGAAATGAAAGTAGCGTTAATGCGTACATACGACCTACCGTCTCCATGAACGGTGCATTTCATTTTTTATCTCAAATTGTTATGTAATAGTATAAAATTAATATATACTTAATATATATGATATTTAAATAATTAATACCATTCTGTAGATGATGTACTTATAACTACATGGGAAATTCATTTCAAACAATTTCATTTGTGACTCATGTACCAAACATCGACAAAACGTGTGATATGAACTCACATAATTAACTAATTATTATAACATGATAATATGTGATATGAATTGAATAATATACTTTAAAGGAAGTCCTTAATCAATTATAAATTTACTTTATTTTAATATTCAGGAATATAATGAACGAATGAGAACAAGTCGGACTTGAGGTAAGGGACTTCGTCTCAATCTCCTTTCATTGAGGCACACATAAATTTATATATGACCTTATTTTATTAGTTTAATAATAAACCATTTTTACTTTTAATTTCATTCAAGAGGAATCTTTTTACACGAAGAGTTTTACTAAATGAAAAAAGGATTGTTTTTGTCTTACGTATGCGGCGACAACGAATTTTCCGCCACCGTGACCATTATTTGAGGTTCAGCTTCCTCTACAAGCCATACATTTTTTAAATGAAAAATAAATACCATGTTTTACATTTATTTTATTTTGGTATTGAAAATGGTTTTGATAATGTTTTGATTATATCAATGTGTTGTATTGATATCTTGTGATTGAAATGTGAAAATGTTATGTTTCCTTTATGCATGTATAAGTGATACGATTATGTTATGGTTCTTGGGAATTATTTATGATGTTGGGTTGTTCTGTGATAAACTAAGGGTGGGTGTGACTAAGATAGCTCTCCAATGCATTAGGTAATGTGAATGAGTTAAATTCTAAGGTTTCTCTGAAGTGATTTAGGTAATATACTGTGATAGGTATTCCAAATGTAACCATGAGGGTTAATCCCTAAGTAAGAATGTTATAAATGCCTCAAGTTACCTTTATGTCTTATGATTTCTATGAGTTATTCATAAATCTTATGATTTCATGAGGTATGTTAATGTGCTTATGTTTTATGAGTAAAGTATGATTTCATTGATTCTTATGTATACATGGGATAATGTTTTCTTTCCATATTTTTATATCACTTACTGGGCTTTTTATACTCATCCCAAGTTTTTGAATTGTTTTGCATAGGTCAAGGGAAAAGTACACGATGTGATGATAGTGTCGAGGAAGTGTCAAGAAAGAATCCATGTTTTATTTTAAATATGTTTCCTTTTGGGGAAAAAATGAATAATGACTTTGATGTAACCACCTTTTTTAAATATGGAATGTAATGCATGATTTATTATCCAATTCTCTAAAACTCTAAACCTGAAAAGATCCTCAAAAGGAATTATTGAAATAACCGAAGATTAAGTAATTTTTAAGTCTAGGGCCTTATATAAACTATTTTCCAATTTCCAATATTCCAAACCGTACAAACTTAAACTATGTGAATCTGAATTAATGATCACATAATGTAGTGTAGAGTTTCCTTGTATACATTCTCACCATGTTTTAACTCTTTCACACCACCTTAATATCCTCTAAGTACCTTCCCCTCATAGTTTAAACTATATGACCATAAATTAATAATAATGGTACAAGCACTATGACCTTATACTAGTTGTCCTTTTCCAATAATTGTCAATATAAAATATGTGTATATGACATATTTTTTCCATCATTTTCATTGTTTTGTTTATAACTATTATTTTATAAATCCTATGTGGTCACCACTTTCCAAAAAAATGTTTCGATTGATTACCATTCTCATGGGATATATAGTGGTTCCTAGACCATCTATGTGTAGTTCTGGTCAAGGATTCACCCCTCAACCATCCACTAACCATGGCACTATAGCCCCAAAATACTTTCAGGGGCCTCCTATTCTAGTATATCTCCCATTCGTATTCCCTGGACCGTTATCAATTCAAGACACCCCATTTCCAAACATAATTAATTACATAATGAGAATTTCACTGGGTAATCTCTACCAATATCCTATTCCTATGAAATTAAACTATATACATACTACTCGATTACCATTCCAATGTGATATGTAGTGAAACCCATTTCTCATATCCTTGATTTAACCCCTTCATTGACCCATTTTCATGTCTTTCCTTCCCTAGATTACAGATGTTGAACTCAAGTACATTTAGTTGAGTTTTGTTTTGAAAATGAACACTCTTGACCTTATTTAACAATGGGTTAGCACTCCTTCATACCATGCAATCCTCTTATGACTCCCATTACCCCCATTTCATTGATATATACAAACATAAATTAACAACTACCACTTTGGTCAATGTTATGAGGAGTTAAACTAGAAACATCTCAAATGGTTTGAGCTCTGTAACTATAATAAAATAAAATCCATATTTTGAGTTTTACACCATTAAAAGTGTAAATTTCATCATCGAAAACAAATGAAATTAAAATTTATTTTTCCCTATAATTTTTTTGATTCCCCATATTATAAAATGAGATGAACCAAAACCAAATTCCTCATCACTCGACATTAAACTATTGTATTACACCATATAAAACTATGATTCTTTATATGATATGTATGGGATGATAAAAAACCATAATAAACTCAATACTGGGATTCACATTGAAATAAGTATGAGATGACCAAAAACATTACACTATATAAAACAAAGATTCATACTAATGTGAGATGTTTTTATATGCTGTATTGAGATGGTTTTACCCCTCAGGTGTCGATCTCTTAACTCTCTACATCTAAGAATAACATGTTTCTTGGTACCCATTCTCAGACGAAGTATAGTGAAACTTGGATAACTAATTATAGGCCCTTCTCATACATCGCCTTTGTTCATGGTCATTACCCTATTAGTAGGGAATTGTTCCTTCCTACTAGTATTCTTTTATATATCATTTGAGTGTGTATAAGAATATCTCTCAGTGAACTCAATATTCCATCCATGCATTTCCAAATTTCAAGTTTGACACATATTGATTTGTCCAATTTAGATAATAAACATCCTCAAAAATTGAATGGGATCCCAAATAATAATGGCCGCACTATCTTAAATACCATAATAGTCTACAACATTGAACTATATTCCACAAAAAGTAGATCATGTGTTTCAAACATGGTCAATGGACGATTCTACATTTTCTTGAACCCATCCTATAAACACAAGGGTATAGAACCAATTTTTTAAACATGATCAACAATTTTTCCCACTCATCTATAAATCCCCTTTTACTATCCAAGTCTCTATTATGGTGATCATCCTTATAGGATTTTTTTGGTAACTATCACCCCTCACTATGTTCTCCCCAAAAAAAATTGTAACTCCACCACACATATTGTTTCATTAAATGAGCATGGATAATTCAATCTTATGATTTGGAGTAATTTTTCATCATGAAAGGTTTTGATTCAAGAGTTCACTATGGTCAAATCATTTTTTCCGTAAATTGTGTGAATATTCTATCAAAGATGTGTTTTGTGTTATTTGGTGGCCTTTTTGGCCCTTGTTTTCACATTGGGTACCCTTATATCCATAACATGCATATTCATTCATGAAACAAGTCTTTATAGTCTAGGATATAAGACATTAAACATTTTAAAATTTGTATAATCACTACAACCTTAAACTAGGAGCTTGGGACACAACATGACAAACTTAAAATTGGGTGAATGATATCTATAATAAGTTATGTGAGGATGGTCATCATATGATTCTCATTAATGTTGGGATACCTATACCATATGTGACACACATCTACAATAATATAACAAAACTATAGTGTAAGAATCATGACCTATTTCTACATGTGATTCTCCAAGGATTATTTTACATGGTGTTGAGCTACATTGGTACTCCATTTATGTTAATTTTGAATCCGAGAGTGCCATAATTTTTTTTCCGGTGATCCAAATTAGGTAAAATATTTATGAACATAAACTATTCATATGACCAGGGTCCATGTTCTATGACCATAATCTATGAGTCATGGTCCAAACATTAATACTCAAAAAATATTTATAACGTCATGATCCAACCACTAAAGTTTTATACTAGGAGATAAATTCTATGAATCATGTTTTTAAACTATGTTCCAATCGTCCTATGAATGTGTTTTCTGTTTTTAGGCCTCATTATCACCAAATTCATGTCATGTTTTCAATATAGAATTCAATTGAAGTCATTCTATGATTATCCAACCTCGGTCCAAGAATCATGAACTTAAAATGTGTGAAAGATATATCAGAGAAGTTTAGTGTTTCATCTGGTGTCCATATAGGCACCTCCATTTATTTTAGGATACATTTATTGATATGGTGTATATTTCAATGAGACAATGTTTCCTCTAGAAATGGGAATGACCTCACTGATTTAAGGTTCAAACATTCCAAGCAGTTTCTAATGAGTTTATTTGTAGAACCGGAAACATCCAATGATTTCATATACATTTGGACCAACTTTACAAAGGTAGGTGCTCATTAGTTGTGAACCAATGAGGATTAATAATTTTCATTGGTCGAGAGGATGGGAGGTCAGACTCATCACACCTTTTTGATGGGAAGTATTGTCTACTCCGGGACTCTCTTTATAGATTTAAGTTATGTTAGTGAATCATTATTAAATTACCAAGTATGAAAATAAGATTTATTTTAGATCTGAAAATTAATAATTATTATGAATGAGATTCAGAGAATATTTTATATGTATTCAGTGTTCTTCATCGATAAAGAATCATCTGTATTTGTCAGAGATTCTTAGTTAATGGTATCCTTCGACACATTATATAGAAACATCTTGGTCATTATGATAACCATACTATTTTTAAAGCCACTCAATGGGGCCCTTGATGCTTATTGTTATTCAGAAGGATATAGATTATTTCAGAGTGGGGATCATACCCATAGATGGGATACCTACGTATCCTTTGTTTTAGAAAATGAATCAGAACCCATGTAGTTTGAGTAAAGAAGTATGAGGTTTATGCATGATTGATGGCTCAAAGAAGGATTTCATAATTACTTTTACACTATAAGCTCACGTGAGTCTAGCTCGTTATGAGAAACAAGAGGTTTTGGTAAAACCAGATAATTGTGCCATGAAAGATGCAACTATAAGAAATGCTGTGGGGCTTATGTATGTACGAATTCCTAGATATATGAAGATTATGATTTACTTCAATGAAGAAACCCGAGAACAAGGTCCATAAAGGTATATGTGCTTTATGGAGACTTGGGTACTTAACTTTGGACTTAATCCTCAGAAGGAATCCCAAATCAAAAGTAAATTAAAACTGGTTAATAGAAATTATGACTGGGGCTTACTCTTAAAGAAGAGGCCCAGGTTAAAGGGAATTATGACAGGGGATTACTCCTGAAAAGGAATCCCAGGTTAAGGAAATTTAGATTTTGGGAACTTGGGGATTACTCCTAAAAAGGATGCCCATATTAAAAGAATTATGGTTGGGGATTACTCCTGAGGAGGATGCCCAAAATTAAGGGAACATGAAGACTGGGGCTTACTCAAGAAAAGGAGGCCCAGGTTAGGGTACTTGGGGCTTACTCTTAAAGAGGATGCCCATATTTAGGATTTTGAGATTGGGATTTACTCCTGAAAAATGAGGCCCTGGTTAAAGATCCTATCATCTTTAAAGGATGAGGTTTAATGAATGAAATATATAACCTTAGTGACATAAAGATATGTAAATCACTAGGTTTTTGAGAAATTTTCCACAGAATTCCTTTCAGACAAGGAATCCAACAAAGGAACCATGCCATAAATGGATTTGAAGAGGGTTCTGACGGATAAATTTTGAAGAGGAGAGGTGGATTTGAAGATATCAAGTGAATAGGTAAAAGGGGAACCCAAAAAGAGAGAGGCGCGCAAGTCCTGGTCGTGCAAGTATACTTGCGCGACACATGGGTACTTGCACGACAGTCAACCCTTAGGGTAATACTTGGGAGAGACTTAGCTCAACCCCTTAGTATTATCCCTAAAGTCTTCCAAAATAGTGGCCCACAAGTTTTATTGAATGGATAAGGCGGCGCACAAGTGTGGTCATTTCCCTTAAGGGATGGCCACTTAGGCGCACAAGTGTTGATGAGTTTCAACACTTAGGCCTTGTTTCCCCTATTTAGAGCATCCATTATAGGTAAGAAATTACCTTAGAAGTGTTTGGAAGACTTCCAGAAGAGACTAGGGCGTTGGGAGCTTGAATATGAGTTTTGGAATTTTTCCATCCTGAAATGGGGGGCCTACAAGGGGTATTTATAGGCCAGGTAAGGCCTTGGGAGAAAATCAGAGAGGGCACGCAAGTCACCTGCACGACCACTATGCGGTGTGCAAGTATACTTGCATGACCAAGATGAAAATTTCACGACCTAAGTGGGATGAAATCCTTCTTCATGCCTTTGTCGATTTTTGATGTTTCTTCAAAGGATGAATCACTTTGGACTAAGGTATTTCCCTTTTTCAGTCATTAGAATTAATGATGGAAAAGAGCATCAACAAAAGCCCCCCCTCAGAGTTGGATCCGAAAGAAATGAAAATGTAACTCTAAGGTAAGGAAGAAAACCAAGGAACATGCGGCACACAAGTGTTGAGCGAGCAAATGACGGCGGACAAGGGTGAGCCGTGCAGGCTTCGGCGTGCAGGGGTGCGGCCTTGCCTATATATAGGCAGTCATTCCTCGCGCAAAGCATCGAATCTAAATGATTACGAGCTCTCATCGTGCAAGTTTCCTTTGCCGCACAAGTTAATCAGTTTTCCACTGCTTCCTTTTGTGTTGCACTGCTTTAGAGGTATTTGGAGTTTTTCGGTGATACCTGCACACCAAAAAAAACCTGCACGACACAACTATATTTGCGCGCAAAAATTGGACTTGCGCTCCTTAATGCCTCATCCATTTTTTCAATTTTCTTCACAAATTATATGAAAAATCAACTCACTTAAGAGTTAATTATTCGACCTTTGTGTAGATTTAATGGCTCCTAAAAGAATTGGAAAAACTGATGAACTGGCTAGCAAGCGAATTGATGACATCATGAGCATTGTTGGCCATGATTATTATAATCTCTGTGACATAAATCTTCCAGATTTGGCCAAGTACTTGAAGAAATATTATGTTAATTTTACACAAAGCATTTATCTTCCGTTATATGGTCATGGTCATTTGCAAGGATTCAACGTTCCAGAGCCAAAGAACTATACTCCTGAGATGCATCCACACTACAATCCCTCTATTTCGGTTATGCTGTGCATTAAGAGAAGCAACAATGGTGTGAAATTTCAAATTTTTCCTTCATGCCTTTTCCTTGCAGATATGAAAATGGAAATTCATGTGCTGATATGTTTTCTGCTAGCGGTTGATGGAGAGAAGACTATCATGACATTAGAAAAAATATCTAAAAAGAGTTCTCTCTCCAAATGGATCCTTACTTCCAATGCTCCATTCTCAAATCCATGTATTCATCTTCCAAGTCTCTTGGATGGAAACAGAGTCACTGTTTGATCAGCAGAAAATTTTCTCAAACTGCACTCAAGAACATTCTTTTACAATTGTTCCAAGAAGAGCTGGTATCACTGCATCTCTTATTGTATAAAGTTGAATGAATGAATTCTATGTGGTTGCTTAGGAAGCTCAAGATTTCATATATCAAATGAAGAGTTATGTTGAAATCTTCAAGTAATTCCTGAAAAAGAGAAGAGACTCCAGTCTATGGATGTCCTTCTAACTTTTATGTATCAATGAAAAACACTTTTATCTTCAATCAATTGTGCATGCACCTTTTTTTTACAGTTTTAAATTTTTACCTATGCCAATGGGCCTAGTAAGCATAGTTTGATTATTTCTAGGATTATAAAATCTAAATCTACAAACTTTGAATCTTTTAATTGATGAATATTACCTAAATCATACGAAATGTATTTTTAGTGATTTAGAACTTGACTTTAATTCAGAGTTCCCTTGTCTTTTGTGGGCAGTTTAAATTCATGCACGTCGGACATAAAAAGGCTAATGTTTAAGGTTAAAATAGCTTTGACCGAATGAATTAAAGTTGACTCAATTCCTTGACAATTTATCTAAAAACATATTACCACACTCAAGTATGAGGGAAAAAATGTAAACTATGACTTAAGAAATTTTTAATATGAGGAATGACATGAAAAAGGGATAAAAGGCATTAGAAGAAGTATTTCCCAAGAATGAAGTTACCACTATTTAACAAACCCGTTAGGAGGTTGAATTATGTAGGGCCGCCTAAGGGTATTAGCTACATTGTCAAATAATATCTTTTGGCTGACAGGTCTGTTATGTAGACTACTTTTGGAAGGACATCTAAGGGCATTTGAGGCATAGTCAGGAAAAATAACTCTTAGAAATTTACTTTTCTATTGCTAAAAAGCCAGTAGAATTTTATGGAGAATCAAATTTTCCAAAGCACATAGTCTGCTGTATAGAAAGAGGTACTTGAATATGGAGATGATATTTCCAATCAAGATTATAAAAGAATTGGATGAATGTCACTCCTAAGAAGGTCTGACCCAAACATAGGGAAGGGAAATATAAACCATAGACTTGAATACTTTCAGATCATGAAAAAGAACATGGGAAAAATATGTTAAGGATGACTATTTTATGCGGATCCTTACATATTTTCGATAAGACCAATAAGGAAAAAAGAGGTTTTCTTCCCAATAATGAAGTTACCATTATTTAAAAAACCTGTTAGGGGGTTGAATTATGTAGGGCCACCTAAGGGCATTGGCTGCATAGTCAAATAATTTCACTTTTTGGCTGAAAGGTTTGTTATATAGACTATTTATACAAGGACGCTTAAGGGAACGTGCTGTATAGTCAGGCAACAGAACTCTCAGAAATTGGACATTTTGTGACCAGAAGTCAAGAAAAGGGTTATAGAGATCTGGAAGTATTTAAGGTTATGAGTATGACACATGAAAATGGGTATTGTCCAATGCATGAAAGAGATAAATAGATCAATGCTAACCATAATCATGTTGTCGTTGGGTCCTGAATTGAAATGTTGGACTTCACTACATATCCCATAAGGATGGTAATCAAGCCATAAATAGTTCATGAAATATAGTTTAACGTCATGTGTGATGAATGTTTAGGAAATATTAGTTTAGGGTCATAGAGCTTAGACTATAATAATGAATACACATTCTGTGTATTTTCACAGGGACTTTTCAGCCAGGGGACTGAAAGTGGAATTTGGGGTTAGGCCCAAAGACATGGGGTTGGATTTAAGGGATACTCAAACGTTCTTATGTATCCCATAAGGATGAGAATCAACCCGCACATAGTTCTTGAAATATCCTTTGTACAGATTTGGTTCATACAAGTGAAGGGTGAAAGGGGACTTTAGTGCAATGATAGTTTGACCCAAGATAAAAGGTTCGGGCATTTCCATGTATGCACGTAGTCTTTAGAATATAACATGATAGGAGATCAATGTAAATAATGATTCCCTCTCAGGTGAGAGTGTAAAATAATGTTGTAGTTTATTGTCATACATGACAAAAAGTGAGAATAGTTTAATGTTATATAGAAAGGACGATGGTGAACCAATGTAAAAAGTATTGGTTCTGGGGTTGCTTCACAGATCCAAATCATATGAGATGGAGGTGAACCGATGTGAAGAGATTGGTTTTGGGCTTGAACCTCAGGAGGTTTCCTACATAGCCAGCCTAGAAGGTAAGGAACAATGTCTGCGTAGTTCAATTAAAGAATGAATTGGTGATCGAGTTGTGCTTGAGGACAACGACCTAAAAAATGGTGTCGGGACTTACACATGGATAACAACCCAGAGAGGGTGTTATGGTTGAAGTTTACTCTAAGATCACGTGAGTCATACTTGGTGTGAGAAACAAGAGGTAGAAACAACCTTAACGATGCATAGTTTAACGTCATGTAGGACATATTAATGGACTTTGCAGTTTAAAGTCTTGCAGCGAGGACTATTGGTGCTGCACATTTTAGTTTCATGTAGTAGGGAAAAAATACAGTTTAACATCATGTAGGAAAAATTAAGGGACATTGTTCAATTTTACGTCATGTAGGACGAATGAGCAGTACAGTTTAATGTCATGTAGGAAAAATATAGGCACACAGTTTAACGTCATGTTGAATGTAAGGGTGCTGTACAGTTTTGCATCCTGTAGCTAAGACGATGAAGAAAATACAGTTTAGCATCATGTTAGACGAAATGGGCACTGTTTAGTTTAATGTCATGTAGTAAGGACAAAATAGGACACAGTTTAACGTCATGTTGGACATATTAAGTAATTTTTTCATAGTTTAACATTATGTTGGATGATGGAACCGTTTAACGTCATGATGAATGATGGTGCGAACAGTTTAAGGTCATATGCATGGACCAGAGATTATGTAGTTTAACATCTTGCTGGAAGTAAGGGACTTATATACAGTTTAGTTTCATGTAGTTAGGACGTCACAGTTTAACATCATGTTGGACGGAAGTGAAAATAGTTTAAGGTCATATTCATAGACCGAGTATGGTACATTTTAACGTCTTTGTGGATGTAAGGGACTATGCAGTTTAAAGTCTTGCAGTAAGGACAACACAGTTTAACATCATGTTGGACGATATGGATGAAAATATTTTAAAGTCATATGCATGGACCGAAAATGTATTTTGTGTTTAGGAAAAATACTTCTTCAGAAATATGGCATTGGTTGGAGTAGTGATGAGTTCTCCATCTATTGAGATTAAAGAATAATCTCTATTGGAGTAGACCTTATGTATTGAATAAGGTCCTTCCCATTTTGGCTCTAGCTTGGGAGGTTTATTTCCTCGTATCATTGGAGTTATAATAACCAATACCAATTCCCCCTGAACAAATGAACAAAAATGAACTTTTTTGTTGAAAGCTTGTGCTATTCGATTCTGATAGACTTCCAAGTGGTGCAGGGTGCACAATCATTTCTCATTTAACTATTCCAATTCATCCAATCACTTTTGAGATTTTTCTTCTGTAGATGATTGATAAAAAATGGATACTATGAGCGAGGGTAATTGAACCTCAATGGGAAAGACTACTTCTGTTTCATATACCAATGAATATGTAGTTGACCACATTGTAGTGCGGGTGGTGGTCCGATAATCCCATAAAGCATGAAAGAGTTTATCAGGCAATGATTTTTTATCTTTATCCACCATCTTTTATAGTATATTTGAAAGATTCTTTTTGAAATCTTCTATTTGTCCATTGGACACTGCATGATACCAAGATGAATGATTGGATTTGATGTTGTATTCTTGATACAACTTCCTCACCTCGGATGAACAGAAGTTGGTGCCATTGTCCGTCAATATGGTATGAGGGACACCAAATCTGGTAATGATGTTAGACTTGATGAAGCTAACAATGGTTTTAGAACTAACTTCGTTGAGAGGTATTTTCTCTACCCATTTGGAAAAGAAGTCAGTAGCAGTAAGAATATACTTAAACTGCTTGGATGTAGCCGAAGGATAAGGTCCCACTACATCCATTCCCCATGTAGCAAATGGCCACGAGTATTTAGCTATATGAAGCAACTCTGGGGGTTGATGAATGATGTTGGCATGTACTTGACAAGAATGACACTTCTTTGTGAAATCAATACAATCTTGTATCATTTAAGGACAAAAGTATACAAGGATTCGAATTTGATTCGATAGTCTATGTCCAGACTGATGGGCACCACAGACTCCTGCATGTACTTCTTTCATGACAGCCATTGTATCTTCGCCATCAATGCATCTGAAGATAACTCCATAAAAACATCTTTTGTAGATAATTTTCTCTAGGTTATCCAGCCTATCATAAAGAGTAAAATTGACCACATGTCGCTGGATTTATTCTTTCCCGACTCTATCAGGTGGAAGTGTTCCATTTTGAAGGTATTCCCTAATAGGTGTCATCCATCCTGTAGTATGACCATATGGTTCAGGAATGGGACTAATTTCATTGATTTACTCTATTCTGATTTGATCATAAGGTGAAATTGTACGACGATGGACAATACTGATGCTTGTCTAGTCCCAATTTGGATTTTCCAGAGCTATGGATATATTATCCAGTGCATCAGCTTGGTCATTTTTTGATCTCAGGACATAAGAAAATGTCAGTTCTGAAGGAAATTCCGCCATTAAATCTCTGACATAATCATACAAAGATATTAGTTCTTATTTTCTGATTGCATAATCCTCATTGACTTGTTTGATTACCAGGTCTGAATCACCTTTCACCATTAAGTGATTTACTTGTGATTGATGTGCCAACTACAATCCAGCGATAAGAGCTTGGTATTCTGCTTCATTATTTGTACCGCCTCCCAACAATAAGAAGGAATGAGTTAGCACTACCTTTTCTGGGGAAATGAGTACAATTCCTAACCCAACTTTGTTGAATTTAGGATCTTCCATTTTCATCCCTATTGGACTTTTGGAAGTACCATCAAAGTACATTTCCCATATTTGAAGAATATCTAGAATAGAAAAGACATCCTCCTCAAGAAGTTCAATATCTGAATATGTAGCTTCTACTGAAGGATGTTCAACGAGGAAATCAGCCAGATCATGACCCTTTATTTCCTTTTGAGACACATACTGAATATCAAATTGCTGCAAAATAACTGCCCACTTTGCCAGACGTCCGGTAATAATTGGACGACTGAGGAAGAATTTGAGCAGGTTATTACGAGATAACAATTTGACCTCGTGATGTTGCAGGTAGTGTCTCAACTTATGAACTACAAAGATTAATGCTAGGTAGCACTTATCAATTTTTGAATATCAGGTTTCTACTTCAAGCATAGTCCTACTAAGATAGTAGAGGCTGTTTTCATTCCCATCATCATTCTTCTGAGCAAGAAAGGAACCCAATGGTCGCTCTAAAGCTGTCACATAAATAATTAATGGCCTTACTTCAACAGGTGGAATTAATACCAGTGGACTCCAGAGATATTTCTTGGGAATATCGAATGATTCTTAACATTCTTTAGTCTACTGGTAAGTGACTCACTTCTTCATCAATTTGGTGAAGGGTAAACTTTTGCCTGCCAAATTGGTGATGAAATGCCGAATATAGGCTAAGTGTCCTTGAATTCCTCTCAATTCTTTCAAATTATGAGGAGGTGATGTAGAGACCCAAATCTTGACGTACATGGACATTACATTACTTTAGCGGAATACTTAATACATAACAAAAATAGACACTTAAGGACCGTAATAGTTTAGTGTCTTTGGAAACTTGGAACGTAATCTTCTAATCATGGTGAAAGATCTTCAACATCTCCCATAAAGATCATCCTTTTTTTTCTTACCTAAAAACTTTCTTTATATCCTGGGGAAAAGAAAACATAAAAAGGGTGAACTCAAATGCTCAGTAAGGGTAAGCATGGATAAAATAAAACATACCATATACATTTGAACTTAAAAACATGAACATAATGTTTAAACATCAAAAGCTTGAGAAATGACACAAAACATGGAAGTACGTAAGGAATAGATCATAAAGAAACATTAAGAATGATAAAATAGCATGGTAATAAAACATGTAATTGTGGAAACCATTAAGCACATGATATGATTTCCATAGTAGCCAAGGCATTTCTTCCAAGACCATCTTAGTGGACAAAGTCCCTTTCTGAATCGAGTTCACTCCCCGTTCCAGTCCTGTATTACTGAACCGGTTTAACTTTCCGTTCCATCCATGTCTATCTCATGAGATATAAATCTTTACCCAATGCATTGGAGGGAGATATAGGTCCCACCCATCTCATAATGAAATCATTCTTACTTGTGCCACAAAATAAACATACATCATTCATAATAACCCAACGAATAAAATGGGTTTCATAAACATCATACCATCATCACATAATCCATATAAAAGAAATGGATATCATTTCATAATAAGAAAAGTGAAACCATGTAAATCACAGAGACATTATACTTGAAACGTACACATACGAAATAATGTCATCTTAGTTGAAAAATGGTTTTGATAAAACACTTGAAATGAATTCTTGAGGAAAATATCTTTTCATCTTCAAAATCATTTTCTTTTCACAAAACGTCATGCTATTTTAAAAGAAATAGATTATGTTGAAAATAGTCATGAAATATTTTTAGAAAGAATCATGAAAATAAGTATTTATAAAACTGTAAAAATCTGTTCGTGCCGTATAAGTTAAAAAAACATTCTTCTCATACTGTTGCCAGAAAAGTCAAAAAGTACCTCGTATGAAAAACGACAAAAGATTCCTTTCATATGTTTTACTAAAAACTCACCGAAGGGTAAAATTGGATATAAACTATTGTAGAAGGATATAAATATTACATATTGAGGAAACATGGATGTGGATGAGAAATATTCCCCAGTAAATTCTGAAGTATAAACAATCTCAGATAAAAATTGAGATTGTGAGATTTTCCCTTACCTTAGGTCCGATTTGCTTCGTAAGTGTCCGAACCTCCTGTATAATGATTTAAATAATGTCATTTACTTATTACAGAATAATACTCTTTGTTATGATATCATATATGGTTCACTTATGACTTTATATTACCCATTCTTTTGTAAATTCCATGTTAAAGAGCGTTTTGGGTAAAATCGTTTCATTTGTCGTCCGTGTTTTGACTTGTAATTATTCATATGATTACATAGATCATTATTACTTAATTCCAGAATATAAAACATGATTTATATATAATATATATATTCAGAATATAAATATATATAATATATCAGTAAATGGAAAGAAATACACCGGTCATGGAGACGGTAGGCCGTACGTACGCATGAACGCTGTTTTCGTTTCCTTATTGAGTTGAATGGAATTAAGTATACATCATAAATATATATACACATAAATACAGTATCATTATTATGTCATATATTTCATGATTACTTATTATATATACTTTATAATCATTCATGAATGGTTAATGTGGATAATGAATCTCATCGCGTCGTGGAGACGGTAGTCCGTACGTACGCACGAGCGATGATATCGTTCTCATGATCGTGGAATATTATTGGAGTGTATGTATACTATTTCAGAATCAATATCACTTTACAATAATCATATATAGTTATTATGTACACCATTATACCCATCCAAGTAAGGTGGTGGTGGAAAATAGATTACACCACGGCGTGGAGATGGTATTCCGTACCTACGCACGCGCGGTGATTTGGTTTTCCGTAGGATGGATAGATGGTGAAATAGGGTTGTTTCATAATTATAATAACATATCAGTATATGAGTGATACTGATATTATTACTTCATAATGAAACAACCTATGAAGAATAAGTGGAAGAAGAAATAAAGTTGAAAGAATCGGTAACGGACATTACCTCTTCTTTGAAGTGCCTCTTTGAGTCCTCCTCTTAGGGCACTAAACATGGTCTTTGAAGAATACCAGGACATCTAGGATGTTTCTAGTGAAGTGGAGAAGAGAATTGGGCAGGGTTTGGACGAGCTTGAAGGCTCAAAGTGGTGTGAAGAAGAGAGGGAGGATGTACCCTTTTATAAGGGAGGAGAGGGGCACCTTTGGAATAACTAAAAATATTGTTTTATTATAAAGCCAAATTCGGTTTTAAATAGCTCCAAATTGATTTATTTAGAAGATAAGGTTGGGATGGGTCGAAAACCTCTAATCCAATAGAATTTAGACAAGTTTAGGTTCCTATTTTAACCTTATCATTTAGATTTAACATTAAGTTAGATAATTTTACTTTTACCGTGTCTTTTTGTGTTCTTATACTATAAGGTTAATAAACTTACTATAAGAAGACAAACGAACCCGAAGTTGTTTATTATTAATATATATAACCTTATCTAAGTCATTTGGCCGAGCCATAGATTTTTAGGAATAAAATTACAATTACTAATATAATATATGTTTTAAAAACTATTTTATGTCAATTTTGACACTATTTAGTAATTTATTTTTTTGAAAATCATAACAGAATGATTAGTTAGAAATAAATTAATTAAATCAATAATAACATGTCATATTAACCTAAAAAATTAGGGTAATTCATAAAAAGTCTCAAATTATATTTATTTGGGTATTTATAACATCAATTATGTTAATATTTCATTAATAAGATAATTACTGAATCATCATTGTGTCATAAATAAATTAAATTATTTAATGTCTAAAAATTAAAAATAAAATACCATTCTGTAGGAAAGATTTTTTTCTTTATAATGAATATTTATAGTCTAATTTATCTTATGTATAACCCTATATTAAAAGTGATATACTTATTAAACTTTGATTTTAACTATTTTAACCCTTCTTTAAATAAATTAATAATAAATGTCCTAATCTAATCCAAGTGGGATTAAATGGTCATATTTTATTCTTAAGGTTGTTTTCGGTCTAATTAAACTTATCCAATAGAATTAGGACATGTGTTAGGGTAATAATAATATCATTTTTACCCTTAATTACCCTATTTACTTTTAACCGTTGTAAAAAAAGTAAAACGTTACTATTCACCAAAAATTATTTTCATCTCATTGAACCACATTTTAGTCCATGATATTAACTGTGTCTCTCGGATTTTCGAAATTACACTCACAGATGGGGTAAAATTAAGTTTTATGAAAAATTCAGTTTTTTAACTACCACTTAGTGGTTTCACTATTCATCAAAAAATGAAAGTTTCTAGAAAAATACAAAAAATTAGGCCTAAGGTATATTTGATATTATGAATTCAAAAATGATGTCTATTTTATAAAATTCAAAACATATCAGTTACATTAACTAATTTAAAAATTAATTCCCGTCGTCAAGACAAATAGCGTGTTTTTAAGAGATAATAACTATGAAAAGATTGACACTTGTTTATATCTGGTTTAAATGTGAAATTACATCCAATGAACAACATTGTATTAAATTGTAAAAATATATTCTAAATATACTTTAAAACCACTCAAATTAATAATTTATCACTATTAATTATTTTGATTAAAAAAGTTGTTTTTAATTAAAATTTAGTAAATTTCACTATTCATCAAAATATGAAAGTTATCTGAAATGTACCAAAATTTCACCCTAAGCTAATTTCGATATTCCGAATCCAAAAATGAAGTCCATTTTGTAAAATAAAATTTACAAAATTTCAAAAAGTGGTTATTACTATTCATAACGGCTAGTTTTAATAATATTTTAATAGCATATCATTGTTTAGTGAAACTCGGTATTGCATACGACGTAAGCTATCGAGGAAGGACACGATTGCGTGTAATGCAAGGAAAGTCAAGGATGCATGTTGTGCAAGCTCGTTTTGGTGTAGCGTACAACACAAGATATTAATGAAATTAAAAAGAATATTTTTCATAAAATCTCGGGGTTTTACAGGTGACATACCAAGGATTGAATTTGTATTTTTAGGATTGACTTTGATACCACGATGGTGTGAAACAATGCTGAGAAATTTTCTTGAGGTTATCCCAAAAGCACATTTCAAGGGGTTCATCTTCAATTTATGTTGCTGAAGTTTGTGGAATATGATTTCTAAATCAGCCATGTGATTAGAACGTTACCTGTATTTTACCACCAAATCATCCACATAAAATTCAAAAAACTTCCCTAAAAAGAGTTTGAAGATACGATGCATGGCACACTGATATATTGCGACTACATTCTTTAGACCAAAGGGCATTACCCGATAGCAAAACACACCATGAGGGGCTCTGAAGGCTATAGATTCCTCATCTTCTGGAGCCATTTGGATTTTATTATATCCTAAATATCTATCCATGAAGGAAAGTGCTTCATAGCCAGCTGTTGCATCAATTAAGAGTTATGTGATCAGAATTGTAAAATCATCCTTAGGACAATGCCGATTAATATCTCTGAAATCAATGCAAACTCTAATCTTTACATTCATCTTTTTCACAGGGACAATATTATCCAACCACTTGGGATATTGAACTTCTCTAAAGAAGTTATCTTTGATAAGATTATCCACTTCAACTTCAATTTTTGAAGCATAGGTTGGGTGTGTTCTTCTTGCGGCTTGTTTGAATCCTCGATGTTCTTCTGGAAAACCGAAACGATTAGTAGAAACATCAGGATCAAGCCCAAGAATCTCTTTATAGTTCCAAGCAAATATATCTCAATTTTTCTTTAAAAATGAAATATACATCTATTTCTCTTCAAGAGTCATGGCCACACTAATTAAAGTGGGGTGTGGATCTTCTTTTGTACACAGATTTATTTCTATGATTTCATCCACGTTGGTAGAGATACCCTCTTCAAATGCGGGAGGATAATCCCTGAGATCTTTATGTTCTTCTTCAACATGTGTTATTTCTTCTGTTTCTACTCGCATAGTAGATGGTGATGTAGAATTTCCATGATCAGAAGAGATGTTAAAATTTGAACATCTTGAAGAAGAAGCTTCCATTTCTGACTTGATTGATTATGAAGGGTCTTCCATGGGTAATAAATAGGAGATGATGGATTTAGAATTGACATCATCATTCACCTATGACATTTCTATAACTTCTTTTGGCCTGGTTGGAGAAGTATAGACATTCTGGATTTCAGCGGATGAAATGAAGACATCTCCATTTGAGATTTCATCATTACTTGGTGAATCACCACTTTATCCCATGTTGTCTGGCTTGATTGTCGTGATTGAAATTATGGAAGTTCCCATAAGAGTATTTGGTTTCAGGTCTATCCTATCAGTTTGACTGATAGGCAACACATAATCTGTACTCACATGTGTGAATGGGTTTACTGGAATCTTTTTCAAACCATATGGTGCATTCACCTTGTTAACCTACCTTGTTGTGGATTTCTCCTTACCCTTCATGTGATATAATTCTGCCTCAATGTATTGAGATTCACATGTTTTAAAGGGGGTTTTATCACCATATAATGTCCCAATCTGACCATCGAAAAAATATTTGAGGCATTGATGGTATGACGAAGAGATAACCGCATATTGATGTAGCCAGGGTCTCCCAAGCAAGATGTTAAAGGCCGTGTCATGATCAACAACCATGAAATCTGAATTGGATACAAGATCTCCAAACCAAGTTCTGAGTGTAATCTCGCCGAGTGGTTCTTATTCATTTTTATCATATACTTGTAACATCAAGGTAGAAGGAGATAAATCAGATTCTGTGAGGCCCAATCGATGAAGTTCATGAATGGGGATGAGGTTGAATCCTAATCCATTATCAATGAAAGCTCTTAGGACGTCTACACCATTGACCTTGCCAGATAAATACAAAGGTCTAATATGTCCATGCACGACATCATCTTCATCTTCATCTGCGAAAGATATCACTACATGAAATTATGCAGGATTATTCTCTATATGGTAGACTTCACCTGCATCAATTTTGGTTTCAAATTCATGAGGACTTGAAAAAGCCTCGATGAGTGCCTCTCGATGATCCTTTGATAAATTTAAGGCATCCAAAATTGATAACTTGGCCGGTACATGGTACAAGTGTTTCAATACATCATACTTTTGATCCAATGGTCTGTGTTTCCCAACAAGAACATGTGGTTTTGCAGGTACCTTAGAAGTTGATGCTTTGGAAGTATATGAATCTTGTATCAGGTTAGGAGTTGGAAATACCTCTGGCTTTGGATGATTAGACCAAATAGGTCTATTTACTTGCTGAGAGGAAGAAGGTAGAATCTCTAACCGATCCTCCAGAATAACTATGCCAGGACTGAGTCTGCTATTGGTGGAAGAATTTGCTTTTTTTGTTGAGACCGTTGAAGGGCTCTGCCACGAGTTTCTACTGCATACACAGTTCTAGTAGGGGTAGAATTGGAATAGTGGCTTCTGGGATATCCACATCTTTCTCTGTATCCCAAACCTCTAGAACTCCCTCTAATTCCTCTGTTTGATACAGGGAATTCAGGATCATCAAAATCGAAACTGCGACTGGCATAAGGATCTATTAAATGAATCGTATTAATAGAACCAAAGATCAACTCTTCATTCGATGAAGACTCTTCCTGATTAGATAATTTAGTTTGTTTCCGTTTGGTGGGGCAGTGCCCGTGTCTTTGAAGTTGATGGAATACAATCTGCCATAGTCAAAGATAATTTGGTCTTTGACACGATCTCATATTCTTTTGATTGATCTTATTTCTTTGAATTATGCCGTTTCTTTGAGGATTATCACCCTGATAAAGAGGGTTTTACTGTGGCATTCATGGAAGAAGACATAACTATTTTCTTCAATTTCGTTCGCAAAATGGCATGAGTTCTATTGATCATTTTTTCTGACCATACAATCATCATATTTTTGCACATTTTTGTTCTTGACTTCCTGCCACTCGCCTTCTTCCTCTGGATTTGTAGCAGTAACACATGCTACCTGAGATGAAGAACCTTTCAGTTTGACTTTTCCCGAGTCCACCATCTTTTTCAGGAGGTCTTTGAAGAAAAAACACTCCTAAATGGGATGCTCGAACATCTGATGAAATGGTCAATAATTGGGACGGTCTTCATCTCCTTCCTTGTTCGGCCTCTTGGGCCTTGGCAATTGAACCAAATTATTTTCCAGAGTTAAAATGAAGTAACCATGAACTTGATCATTTCAGAAAGAGTAAAAATTACTCTTCATATCCTCAAATTGTTTCTGTCTTTGATCTCTTTGATCATCTTGACGAAATGGCCACTGTTGTTGACTCTTAGGAGGTGGATACCTTCGATAAGATGAAGGCCTTGAAGTAGAAGCAAGTACAGGTGCTTGTTTAAGAATAAATTTAGTAGTCTCTACTTTACCCATTCTCCTTCCTGGAGTTGATGGAATTACATGAGCTTTATCCTTAGTCTTTATAAGAGAGTCTTAAATATGTTGAGTGATTGAAGTAAGTTCTCAAAACCCTCCTATGTATTTCTTAGAGATTAACGGTGTGCGCAACTCATCATGCAAATTTTCCACACAAATTGGCAAAAACGTTTTTTTGAGGGAGTTCTAAGCTCAGGGAATATGTTAGTCCCTTCCAGTGAGCAATGAAATCTGAAACCCTTTTATTATCCCTTTTCTTACAATTTTTAAGATAAAAAACTATTGTATTTGGAAAAGTTGAGCTGATTTGAAGAAGGAATTGTTGATGAAGATCCTCCCACCTGGTAATTGACCAGGATTGAAAGCTTGTATACCATACAAAATCTGGTCCTTGTAATGACTTTACAAAAAACCTGAACCTAACTTCTTCTTGTTTTTGAGGGGTTCCCATCATAGGATCGCAACAAGAAACAAAATGTGTTAAGTGATGCTCTGGATCTCCTAAAACATTAAAGATTGGGAATGTGGTACTTGAAAAATTTGATGGGGGAGGAATTGCGTCTACCCATTTAGGGTAAGCTCTCTTCTCCGGTTGAACCGGTGCACTCTTTCCTTCCCTAGATTCCAACCGATCTATTAATGACTCAATGGTAGTCATTAACTTTTGAGAAACATCCGGTTGATCTTGGACTTGTGCAGGTGCAAAAACTGGAGCTTGGATAGATATGGTGTCCGAGACTACAACTGATGGTAGTATTGCCAGTTGTTGTTGTGTATGACCCGTAGGATTAGACCTGTGAGGGTGTACTGGTAAAGGAGGATACTTTTGATCCATCTTAGTAATTTCAACAAATTCCCTTGGCTGACTGACTCCAGCATGCTTAGGAGGAAGACTACCTTGAAGTAGTTCTGCATTCGACCTCCTTAATTCCTTCATCTCTTCCTCTTGTTGTGAGAATCTTTTCTCTAGTGAGAGTGATTAGACTTCTCTAAAAGAAGGATATATAACCTGATTCTTTCCTTTCCCCTTATTGGAAACCTTTAGAAGAGGGTGAAGTGGGTTACTTGAAGGATTACCTAGATTCTGGGTAATCCTTTGATTTCGTGTACGCACACCTTCTTCATTTGTGTCTTTGCGTACGACCTCTTGATCAGGAGCTTCCACTTCATCTGATCCCTCTGAGTGAGCCTCATCCAGTGGATCAACAACAACGAAATTGATGACATTAATTGATGCATAATGCATTGCATCTCTTTTATCTGCATTTCTGCGATATTTTCTTCTTCCATGTCCCTAATGAGACATTGCCTTTTGTCGATTTGATCCTTCAGGAACTTCATGACAAACCGTAATTTGGAGATAATCTCTTGATAATTCATCTCTTCGTTCCTCTTATGGCTTCTTCCCTAATCAAGAGAATACTGACTTTCTATGAGGGAGAGATTGAGGATTTTAAAAATTCCCCAGTCTGATGGACTAGGGCTATTCCTGTTGTTTCTGCTCAACTCCCCGAATCCTATTTGTTGATTCTGAGGGCTGGGTTAAAAGAATCCCCAGTCTGGAAAGCTGGGATGGTTCTTGAGTTGATATATCTAATACCTTCTTAAAATATCTCCTGATCTTATGGAATTTATTCCGGAAATTGGTTGGATGCATTAACCTACATCCACTCTTATCACCCTGCTCAAAAGACCGTTGGATGATTTCTGACACTTCTATCACTTGATGATGTGCACGCTCTAAATGAGAATCCTGTTCAATGTTCTCATTTTCCTGATGCAAAAGTAATTAAAAAACTTGTTCTCTGTATTCCGGATTCTGGGAAGAACTAGTTAAGGCATGTTCTTGAGCAAGCCTTTGATTACAAACAAATCCAATTGGCTTTGACCGGCCATGGACAATAACATTGCATGAGACCATTTTTGGTGGGCTTTTTTGGCTGGAGAGTACAGTGAAATGTAGTGCTCCATGAACACCCCATCCCCTAATATGAATACCATATGGGGCATTGGAAATTAACTAGCACAATCTTCTTTGCGCGCCAAGGCATGAACACTGAAGGGATATCTGCTTCTTTTCATCCTTCGGATATCGAGAAACTGAGAGAGATTCCAAGTCAATTTGGCGTTGTAACCCTTCTATTATCTTGACATGATTTTCATATTCATCATAAGATAATATTTTATTTTTAAAATGACAAAGACTTTTCCATATGTTGAGACGAATAACATGAATTCCATCTTCTGTCAACATCTCTGGAATGTCAAACTGGGAGTCAGCCAAAGGCCAAAACATAATAATCACTTCACCTTTCGCCTTTTGCTTTCTCATATTCAGTACTTCCTCCTTATCATTTGATGACGATTATTCTACCTGTTTAGACCAAATCTGGTGCTTCTTTGTTGCTTCATCAGATTCAACAAGATCGGAAGAGAATTCACTTATCAAACTAAAAGATGCATGACTCAGGGGTGGTTCAGAGAATGACCTAAACCCCGAGCTATCTTCTGATTTGAGAAAGTATTTCACCTACTATTGGTAAATCATCAGACATGACTAAATTCACATTTGCAAGTACCTCAATATAAGAGGGATTTCTCGTCACTACATTGTCCATTGGATCATTTTCTAGGCAATGTGCATTACTACTGTGGAGAGAACTTTCACAACTAAATTCATCTTCATGGGGAGGACCACCATGGTGGGTTACAGCAGAAGATGAACCATTTTTATCCTTGGTCTTCAGGCTACACAAAGGGTTACTGTGACTCTCATCTGAAGATGATACTTCATGATCGACCGAACTGTCATGAATCAAGCCTTCATGAGGAAGTGTCTGATGCAGACCTTCGTAATTAATTTTTCCACTTTTGGGAAATGAGAGAGTATAATCTTGAGTTGAAACAGATAATTGTCTGAGTGCATCAAGAACTCTAGCATCGAGCAAGGCCTTATTACAGATTTGACCTTGATTTCTTGAATGTGCTGGATGGGTCTTCTTCTTAGATGCCTTCATACTCACTTTAGGAACCACTTGTGGATTAAAGTGGTCATTATGGGAAGGTGTATGTTCCTACGTAGGAGAAATGATCAGGTTAGGCTAATTATATCCTCTCAAATCAGGTGTATGTGCCTGACTTGGTTGTCCGTATGATATGGGGGAGTATGCCCCACAACCCTCCTGGACTAGAACATAGGTGTGTTTCTATTCTGGAGTGACATATTGATGTGTCACTCCACTTGTAGGGATATATTTTCATTTATTTCCTTGTGATGCTGCTGAAGCTATTATAATATTCTGGAAGGAATCCAGAATATGAGTAGGGATTTTATTCTACTCTTTCACCATTAATAGAATATTCTTGGTGAATTTAGCTGCCAGAACGGGGATATACATCCATTCCATGCATGGAGTAGGTGTGTGTTCCTTCTCCTGTCCTCCTTTCCTGGCCAGTGAATTCTGACAGTACTCATGAATGGGGGAAGAGAGTTGAGTCTGCCTCATGTTTGTCATTGGGGCTTTCCAATTGACTTCTTTGGGTGCTACCAAACAAGACAGTTGGTAGGCTTGATCAATACTTGAAGTTGTATGTTCCTGATGATTGCACTCTGCCAAACGTGGTTGACAAACTTCCTTCAATTATGGCAGACGAGACTGCTGGCAGGATTGATGAGTGTAAGCAGGTGTATGTGCCTGTTTACCAGTTGTCAACACATTGGGTTGGTAGGCTTCATCGTTTGTAGTCAGACGAGCCTGCTAACTAAATGATGATTTCTAAATAGGTGTATTTTTCTATATATAGTACTCTGCCGGAATTGCCTAGCAGGAATGACGTGCTGCTATCAAACGAGTCTGCTAGATAGAAGAATTAAAAAGGACGTGTGTGTGTGACCGCTCGTTGCTTACCACCAAGTTAGGTTGGTGGACTTCTCCGAAGATGGCAGAGATAAGAACCTGCTCACTGTTGACCGGTCCTCGCCTTTGGTGGTTCATCTTTCTTGCTCGGGTTCGAGGAAACTGAGCCGAACGCCTGGAGATGACACCCTCATCATGTTGAGGGTGCACTGCCGCACGAGTCTGGCGGCGATTGTTGGTGGGAGCCCTCGGGAAGGACTCCTGTTTCCCTGAATTAAGTCCTTGAGTGACCTTCTCATTCACCTCATTAGAATATGGGAGGGAATGGTTGTTGCGTTCTGGGGATAACGACCTGAAACAGTTGGAAATGGTGGTTGGCACCACCTGCTTCTTGATCGCTGGTCGTCGCTATCCGGATGACCAGGGTGAATTGTTAACTTGGAGGGCTTGTCTAGTAGCCTCCAGAGTCGGAAAAGTACTATTTTGATGGTATTACTTAACCAGTTCATCTGATACCCAGCGTTGAAGACACTGAGTAGGTGATGTCATCCTCAGAGCGGATGATGATTCAGTAAGAGTAGCAAGAGAGACATTCACATCAGAGGTATTCACAGGTGTGAACTTTAGAGAAGCCATTTATGTAATGTAGAAGATCTTGGAAAAGAGTGCCGATTTGATATAACATACATAATCAATAAAAGTTCAGCCGCTACATCTTTTGGATGATAAAATTTGTTATTGATTCTTCTGTTGGTCCTCTAATTGATTTTAAATAGGGGCCTAACAAAATAAGTAAAAACATCATTTTAACTTGGTTAAGGATTCACGTCGGGTTCACCATTTTTTGTTTCCTCTGGAAATGGGAATGACCTCATTGATTTAAGGTTAAAACATTTCAAGCGGTTTCTTATGGGTGTATTCGTAGAACCTGAAACATCCAATGATTCCATATCCATTTGGACCTACTTTCCAAAGGTAGGTTCTCATTAGTTCTGAACCAATGAGTCTTAAAAATTTGCATTGGTTGAGAGGATGGGAGGTCGAACTCATCACACCTTTTGAGGGGAAATATTGTCTACTCTGGGACTCTCTTTAGAGATTTTAGTTGTGTTCGTGAATCCTTATTAAATTACCAAGTATGAAAATGTGCTTTCCTTTAGATCTGAAAATAAATAATTAGTATGAATGAGATTTAGAGACTATTTTATATGTATTCAAGGTTCTTCATCGATAGAGAATAATATGTATTTTTCAGATATTATTAGTCAATGGTATCCTTAAACACATTGTATAGAAATCTCTTGGTTATTATGATAACCATACTAGTTTTAAATCCACTTAGTGGGGTGCTTGATGTTTATTGTCATTCAAAAGGACATAGATTATTTCAGAGTTGGTATCATACCCGTAGTTGGGATACCTACATATCCTTTGTTTTAGAAAAGGAATCAGAACCCACTTAGTTTGAGTAAAGAAGTATGAGGTTTATGCATGATTGATTTCTCAAATAAAGAAGTCATAATTACTTTTACACTCTAATATCACGTGAGTCATGCTCGGTGTGATAAAAAAGAGGTATTCGTAAAACCAGAAAATTGTGCCATGAAAGATGCAATTATAAGAAATGATGTCGGGCTTATGTATGTATGACTTCCGAGATAGATGAAGATTATGATTTACTTTAAGGAAGAAACCCAGGAACAAGGTCCATAAAGGTATATGTGCTTTTTGGAGATTTGGATAATTAACTTTGGACTTAATCCTGAGAAGGATTCCCAAATTAGAGAGGACTTATGATTGGGTTTTACTTATAAGAAGGAAGCCAAAATCAAAATTAAATTAAGACTGGTAAAGAGAAATTATGACTGGGGATTACTCTTAAAGAAGAGGCCCATGTTAAAGGGAATTATGACTGGGGATTACTCATAAAAAGTAAGTCCAGTTTAAGGAAATTTAGATTTTAGGAACTTGGGGCTTACTCCTAAGGAGTATGCCCATAGTAAAAGAATTATGGTTAGGGCTTACTCCTGATGAGGATGCCCAAAATTAAGGGAACTTGAATACTGGGGCTTACTCCTGAAAAGGAGGCCTAGGTTAGGGGACTTGGGGATTACTCCTAAAGAGGATGCCCATATTTATGATTTTGAGATTAGGATTTACTCATGAAAAGGGAGGCCAAGGTTAAAGATCCTCTCATCTTTAAAGTATGAGGTTGAATGAATTAAATCTCTAACCATAGTGACATAAAGATATGTAAACCACTAGGTTTTTGAGAAATGTTCTACAGAATTCCTTTCAAATAAGGAAGCCAACAAAGGAACCATGCCATAAATGGATTTGAAGAGGGTTTTGAAGGATAAATTTTGAAGAGGAGAGGTGGATTTGAAGAAAGAAAGTGAATAGGCAGGAGGGGCACCCAAAAAGAGGGAGGCGCGCAAGTCCTGCGTGGGTGCGAAAGTCCTAGTCGGGCAAGTATACTTGTGTGACACATGGGTACTTGCACGTCGATCAACCCTTAGGGTAATAATTGGGAGAGACTTGGCTCAATCCCTTAGTATTATCCCTAAAGGCTTCCAAAAGAGTGGCACACAAGTTTTATTTAAGGGATATGGTAGTGCGCAAGTGTGACCATTTATCTTAAGGGATGGCCACTTAGGCACACAAGTATTGATGAGTTTCAACACTTAGGCCTTGTTTCCTCTATTTAGAGCTTCCATTCTTGGTAAGAAATTACCTTAGAAGTGTTCGGAAGACTTCCAGAAGAGACTAGGGCCTCAGGAGCTCGAATATGAGTTTTGGAATTTTTCCATCCTGAAATGGGGGGCCCACAAGGGGTATTTATAGGCCAGGGAAGACCTTGGGCAAAAATAAAAGAGGGTGCGCAAGTCACCTTCACGACCACTATACGGCGCGCAAGTATACTTGCATGACCATGATGAAACTTGTGCGACCTAAGTGGGAAGAAATCCTTCTTCATGCCTTTTTCGATTTTTGATGTTTCTTCAAAGGATGAATCAATTTGGACTAAAGTATTTCCCTTTTTCAATCGTTAGACTTGGTGACAGAAAGGAGAGTCAACAGACACGAAGTCCAATGGTCAAATAATTATAAACATAAACTATTTTATATTTACCTGAACTATTTAACCTTAAACTAGGATCCTGTATCCAAGTAACATGGACATAAAACATCCTACCAGTTTCTGTTGAGATGATTTTTGTGTACGACCTACTAGGCTGCTAATTTAAATCATATTATATCTATAATATATAACATACATCCCCTTTGAGAAACTCAACTCTGTGGTCTTGGAAGTAATTCCTTAGTTATTCCATGACTCAACCAATATTCTTTTTCATGGTGTAGGGTTTCCCTAGTACAACATTTCCATCTATTTTGAAACATACATAATCACAAGTACCTTTCTGGGAGAAACCCCCCTTGGGTGAAAGAGTAGAGACTTTAAACTATCTACAAACACATGGTATAAGATCTATGACCTAAATCTATTATTCATGGTTCAATCATTATGACCTTAAAATATTTTAAACATATATTTTGGTTTGGTATGACTATTATATACCAATGTAAAGATTTAGAAATGTCTTAATGGTTTACAACATATAGGGGACACCTATGAAATATGATGTCTTCTTCCTTAATTTCATTCTCGTGGGGTGTGAAAGAATAATGGAATAATTAAATAGATAAAAAGCTAGAGGAGACCAACTTTTGTTGTAGAAAAAATATAAAACATTCTCACTAGAACCCTCGGTTTAGGAAAAATTCAGACTCATATCCTAATATCCATTTAACTCAGAAGCCCCTTTAAGTAGTTCCTCCAATGTATTCCCTATTATTCCACAACCACATGGGATTTGAATGTGTAATTATTTTTAGATAACATGAGTAGTTCATTGGATGAAAATATGTGTTACTCAACACCCCAATCACATGACTCTAATTTTTTCAATACATCATCCTCACTATATTACATGAAATTACATGTCCAATGTACCTATAAAATGATGTAAAATTAAGATTAATCATAGGAATTATTTATATAATACCAATTTTTCTTCTATGATAGTCACATACCGCATCAATCATGTGATTCAACCGCCAGTCAACATCTAATATTGTTATCCCATTAAGAATATGAGACTAATGTTCATTCAAAACTATATGCCATCCCAATTTGTTCAAATACGTGGTGGTTTAATTTCTTCGGTGTATAATCCTATTTGAACATTTCATCACATCGTCACCATGATTTTTTTCTCCCTTTAGTTGGATCCCAATCATGCTCTGTCCAAACTGGCCCACCATGATGGTACAATCATACACGACACTAGCTCACCTATCGTCCTAGGAACATTCCATGAATGAATTCTGAAAAAAAATTAAAGTAGGTATAATGATTCAGACAAGGTCAGCGGTAGAACCTCATATACTTTTTCCCATCCTCAACAAAATGATAATGGATTCTATGTTTCAACCATGGTTATCATTTATCCTTCATCGTCACAACACACCTACTTTAGTGTTCCAAATCATAGGTATCATGATTCAATATATTCATCACCCATTCTGTTATTTAATAATTCAATACCCATAGAGTTACCCAATTAATTCACTATAACACATTAAGAGTAAATGACAATTTTTTAGGTAATCTCTCAGTCCAAAGAAAACACTTCCTGTCAGGACCCACCTTGTGGTCTACATTTATGTTCATAACTTGAGTGTTTGGACTTTTTCTTATACTCTAATAAAATGAGAAATATTCCATTTTTCAATTGTTACCCACACCTTTAATGCATCATGATGGTTTAGGTATTCATGGATGGTTATCTTATCAATGTGATTGAAATGTAGAAAAAAACATTTCAAATATTACTTGAATATAATGATATCCACATAAAAAATTGGAAGTTCATCTATATATTGGACCCTCACTTTTATATTATGACAAAAAAATCCCCTATGGTTCATTATTTGAGACCGAGAACATGAGATCGGCGAGCTTCTCTCGAGTAGTCTCATGGGTTTGTATCCACATAACTAGGTTAACAAACTCCTCTTTATATTTATGATGGAGTTATTGTTCTCTAAACAACATTCAGTATTTCTTTTCTCAGCACTCTCCCACAAGAGATATAACCACTAATTCCTCAGCCTCAGCATCCACCATCTAGAACCTCTATTGGATTAGGATCCTATCTTGGGTAGTAATAATGACATCTTTTACTAATTTATACCCCTCTATAAGGAAAATTTAAATCTCATATTCTTGAATCACCTTTGTTCTCACCTCCTTATGTTTGTTCCTTGAGTCATTAATATCCTTCCACTTAGAACATGAATGTTTAATGAGAAATTCCTAAACCAGTACATGAGGCTGTTGGAATATATCCCATAAGTCCCCAAGAAGACTAGACAATTGTGGAGAGACACCACCCAGTTTAGAAGGTCAACCAATGGTGTGAAGGTGATGATGCTTTTAATATATCTTCATTGCTTGTGTCAGAAGTATCAGTTCTCCAAAAAAATGTATGTGTCTGAATCATTGAGGTCCTCAAGTGTTCTAGAATCAAAATGGGTAATGGTCACTAACACATTAGTGGAAGAGACATATGCAGCCATGGCCTTCGGCAGGATGAACCCCATATCAAATGGAAAAGAAACATTTATAACCCTTGACCCTCAACAAGGTCCCTGACTACCTATTACTTACCCTCATAAAAACACTCAGCAATGTCAGCCGCCTCGAAAATATTCTTTGGTGGAATGATCTTGGCTACATACTTTGAGTCCTTATCTCCAAAAGCCATAAAAAGGCATTTCTTGGACATGACCATTCATCATATCCTCCTTGATCACCTCAGGAAATTATTTTTTTTTCTAATATTAAACTCCAATGTAATGTATATGGATGAAATAACCACCATTATTTCCTCATCTTTCAACATAATAGACATAGTATTGACCTTTATATCAAGTACATAGTCAAGAAAACCCCTCCATATAGAACCTCTATGGTTAGTCTGAACACGATTTCCCCCTTGACTATCTATACTATGGAATAAATGCCAATTGTTGCAACCTAAACATTAATAACCTCTTAATGAAATATTGATGCTGGTGTGTAAGAACGAATACTTATTATAGAAACAATGTATTAATGAGTCATTGATATTTAGAAGGGAATATATGATAATTAAATGGTGGATATTTTAAAATTATTACTAGAATAGTATAGTCTAACCACCAACTCCGAATGGGTCATGTTTCTTCCTCTTGATAATTGAATCGTCCATCTAGTGGTACCTCCAATTTAGTAGTCTTCTTATTTGTATAATCCACCATAGCCTATAGTTGACTTCCTATTCCATAAATAGTAGGGAGAGGTCCCATGATAGACCTTTAATGGGTTGATGCTCTGTCGGCGCATACACGAGGTTCAACACAAATCTCACCATCCTCTATGAATTTTTATTCCTACACATATGTATAAGATGTTATGGAGAAATTAGTAAGGATATATTATATACATGGAACACATGATCATCATATTTAACTATTTGATGGTAGGAAAACATTCCATGGAGGAGTCCTAATAAAAATCAATTCCACATGAATCAACCCTTATCCTCTGTAAGAGGAACACATGAAACTATATTTCATTGTGATATATCTAGAAAAGATGTAATTTCTAGAAGAACCTTCACCTACATTTCAGTGGATATAAAATTCCACAAGAGGTGACCAAGTCTTCCTGCTCATTCGTGTATGGAACTGCCTTGGGATTGGTTAAAAGAATGTAAATACATTAATTTTCTAATCTAGTGTGGGATAACCCATCTATGTTGAGACACTTCTATACCCAATGGAGAGTGGTGGTTTTCCAATTTATTCACCAAATCTTATAGATTTTAGTCATGATACTATCTCTAGGTACATATGGGCGATGTAGTGGTATCATAAACCCTAGATGTGATCCTGTAGGGATTCCATAGAGGGTCCACCTTGATCTTCTAGTCATTTGAAAATTATCTTTATGAAGGTTTTCTCACTCCCCTTCATATAGATCCTACCTATTTGGGAATTGTAAATTTTGAATCTGAATGATCTGAAAGTCTACCTTCTAGGATAACTCTGCCACCATGAAATGATCTTCCTATCACTCCCCCTTGACCCCACAGTTGTAGGATCTCTCCATCACCAACCTTACTATTTAGTTATTTTTGAATCTCCCATGTGTATGTGTCCTTCAATATATATGTCTACTGTTGGGTAATTATATATGTAGTAGAGTGTGGTGGAATATCATTTCATATCCTCTTGTATTCATGAAAAAAATGATATGGGTATGTCTGAGGTCTAGGGTTTGTTAATCATAAACAACCATGATGTATACCCTCAGGGTCAGTAATTGGGGGAATTGAAACCACCACACACACAAGTGTGGGGTGTATGCCTTGTAGATTATATTGAAGTTTACCCTAACCTACAATATCTCACCTAAGAATTCTAGGGGTACAATAGATATTCAATGGTCAATACGATGTCTTCATTAATTTTATCTATGAGTATGATGAATGACTTGAAAACGTAGTTGTTTGTGTGACTGATTCCTGAAATCAAATCATCTAAACCCAATTAGACTTGGGGGGGGGGGGATCTAAGAAAGTTAAGGTTTTATGGATTAATTTTTATGCTGTGAGGGGAGACAGGGTTCAGATACACATATCCTCCTATGTGTGCAATAACACAACATTATAGAACATGTAAGGTCCCACACACAAAGTGGGTGGGGGGGGGGGGTCATCCCCTAGTTGATGTGATAGTTCACATTGTAAAACATTTCATGCAATGAAAGCACTATGATGATGAATATTCCCATCACCAACACTACATTCATGAATATGTATCTTTTCTAAACACCCATGTGTACATCTGGAACATAGATAATCCATCTAAAGATATGAATGATGATGAATGCATCTATTTTTCCCATTGGAGTAATATGATTCACACTATAACCTCATACATACAACTATCTTTCCTCCATAATTCTCTGGTGTGAGTGATCTTTTCCTCACTGGGATGGCATGGTCCATTTGTGTGGCAACCAAGATTGGTTGTTCACCGGTTTAATAAGAATGTACCGAACCCCCTACTTGAATGGTATTTCCTTCGTAGTTATTGATTGCTTGTATGATACACCAAATGAATTATCACCCATTATATGTCTTGAAACCACTCATGGTCATCCCAAACATTATACGTGGAGATTATTTATACATTAATTACCCCATAGATCGATATTACGACAATATTATAGTGATCCCACAAGAGAACATTGATCTCCCCATGGTGGAGATGAAAGGTGTTGGTCCTTAGTGGCCACCTACTCATCAAATGATGTACATGTGGATGTTGACGTGGAACTAAAAGGGCAATGATTCCTTTTAATGTCTATCAAGCTTCATCTTTTCCTCAAAATATTGGAAATTATTGGATTCCAATTACGATATGGCCCATTCATCTATGATGTTTCTGACTTGGAATAGATCTTAAAAAACTATGCACCCCATTAGAGGGTTCCCAAAAACATCTTTAACGATTGACTCATAGTGAGGAGGATTTTACTCTACCTCAGATGCCTCCACATTTTAATTTTTCAAATGGATCCAGATGGTGTCTATAGTGTGAGATTTTTGATTCATCGGGATGTAGCCCCATCAGTTCGATGCCACTCATACAATCCATGCAAGATTTAGAATCACTATGTGATATCATATTAATTATAATTAGGTACTAACACACTATTTCACATCCCAAATCACTACAACAATAATCTGATAAATATAGAAAAATCTTGGTGAGCCTCCATCAGAAGATTAATTAGGGTTTTATAATCATACATGCTTCATATGCTCTCTCTAATAATTTTACTCCATGACATCATATCTAAATAAGTTGAAGTTGAATCAAAACATTCTTCTACCATTGTTTAAAAAAAATTATGTTTTTTTAAATAATTTATGAAGGTTTATTTGTGATGGTATGTTCACAATGGTCAGGTTCACGAAGGTATTATGTCAGAATTCAACTTCTAGAAGCCTTTTTGGGGAGCCAAGTTTCTTGGAAGGGCTGAGCGTCAAGAGGGATAATGATCTGATTCCGAAATTCTCATGAAAATATTTAGTTTCATGAAAGGGGGTGTGAGACTCCTTTTATAAGAATATCATATTCCCTTAATGGGACCCTACGTCAATTTATAGTTGTACAATTACGACATGTTTTCTATATAGGACCTTTAAATGGCCAATTTTTTATAGCTTTAACTCAAAATCTAATCTTTCTCCCCCTCTTCAGATCTAATTTGGAGGGGGTGGTGATTAAATAAATTTCTCATGGGATAGTTTGAGGAAGTAACATCTAGATTGATGTGATTTCAGGCCAATATAGCCAAGAAATAAACTTACAGGATTGGATTCATGTAGTTCCCACCATCACAACTGGATATGTGTCACAAAAGTCCCATATGGGTAATGATTTGATGGTTACGTCAATATAAAGAATGTCTGGATTTGGGGATCACTATTTTTCAAATGGAATAGGTTACAAAATTCTATGATGGTAACCATTGTGCATTATAACTCTAGTTCATCGACCCCCATCTATTCATGAAGATCATATAATTTCACGAAAATATCTATCTTTCCAAAAACTAGTTCCCTAGCCATGGGTTAATAGATACCTCTAATGTTCGACATTAAATTCAATTCAATCATTGAGATTTTAAGAAAATCTATGAGTTCATGATACTCTAATGCTTCACAAGAGTGAAAAAGTTGATGTTCTTTAGAATCCATCATTCATAAAATCACCACTCATTGGTTTCTGAGAACATCATCCCATGGTTGATTTTATTTCACAAAGTATCATTTCCTTTTCAAAATAATAAGTCCCTCTATGTCTCTAATCTTCTGTTGAGATAACAATATTTTATGAAATAGAATCTTTGGGAATGAAGTATTTACTCCAAGGAAGGGTAACCCTATTTCATGAAACATTATCTTTCATGAGACCCTAGACCTCTACGAGCCCCCTACCCTTCTTAAGGACCCAATCCCCCCAGAAATCCAAACATTCACACTAACCATACTACAGCCCTCCCCTTGGATCCTACTTTTTTTCAAACCCCTTCCATGAAATTTTAGTGTCCGAGTCCCATGTGATGATTAAAAACAAGTTCACCCACACCGTATATTCTCATGATATTTTTATAACATACCCCAATATCATCACACATTTATCTATATATTCATTATTATTTAATACAATAAGCTTCAAAAAATAATAGGTAACCCAAATCATATTTATTCTAGGTATATGTACATTAGTGTCCAGCCTCCTGATTTATATTCCTCTAAACAAGTGATAAAACTATACCTCACCCAAAGGTTCTTTAGTGGTGTAAATTTACCACGAAGTGGTGATATCACGAAGGTTAATGGATTACATTTTTTAGAAGAGAATACTTATTTAAAATATTCATCTATCCTTTTTATCCCCATTAAAATTAGAGCTATAATACTAAAAACTACCTAGATCCATGTTGTTTTCATATGATGATAATATAATTGACAATATACTCAAAACTATAGTGTTACCCTATGAAACATCCACATGATTTCTTGTATATGATCATCAGGGGATGAAACCTCTACCCCTCAATGTGGGTTGAATCTACCACACTATGTACCTTCCATGTTTATTCCCCCCAACAACCATCCCAACCAGGCGATGAAACACTTTACCCATGTATATTCCTTAGATATGCCTAAAAATATCCTCCCCCACTAGAGATAAAACTCCAAACCTTGGATGATACTCTTATATCAGGTAGCTTCCATCCATAAGCCCCACACTATCCCTCATCGATGATCCTTCCATGACACCTGAATCCATACTACATGACCTTATATTACATGGAACAATGTTTTCATACAACCTTATACTATAGAAATAAATTATGTGTGTTCTGATACCTATTTACCAGAATGGTACGTATGATTCCTCATAATTTTCAATCTCTAAAATCCAAAAATTGTGTGAATTTACCCCCCATTGTTTTGACACACTCCCTCAATCCAACTATAAAATTATGCCACTTGGGGGGGGGGGGTGGAACACTAACATCGTATCATGAAATCACCACCCATGGAGACATAAACAACATGCTTTCCCCATTAGAAATTAAACTAATGTACTGATCCCTCTCTTCAAGATGTAGAACATCCAACTAATACTGGATATCATGGAAATATTATAAAAATTAAATAGTTGAGGAAAATATCCTTATAATACTTATTCTTCCAGATTTAACTACCTAATAGAAGACCTTGGATTCCATGGATTATACACCAATGATGCCTCATACATAACATGAACTCCAAAAGAGGATGACCATACAAGTGCCCAATCTTCCGAACATGTATAAATTCCCTACTTGAAAATTACATTACCTTTCCACCCTATTGATACAAAATTAGCATAATTAACAAGAATCTAACTTGATATTGAATTGGAAATGAGTTTCATGAACATGAAATACATATATGAGGGATACTAGTAATATGTGGTGGGATCCAATGATGAATTATTGAATGAGGGACTTACATCCCATTGTCATGGTTCAATATATTCTTTATAAATGTTGATGAATGTGATAAAACTTTACCACCATTGAATAGTAGGAATTAAGGGAAACATGAAGCACATGAAACATGTGAGGCCTATGTAATGATTAATAAAGGATTTTTTAATGGGAGGTATAATGTTCTTGATTTGATTTTTTCCAATGAAATTGTCTTCAAACGAATGGTAATGAATCTATTTGGTAAATGAAAACTAGTAAATTATTTTTTATATATCTAAAAATAATCAACCATAATTGGGAAGAATGGGTTACACAATATACTATGTATTTTATAAATAAAATTATCATTCACGTCGTAAGTAGATGGTTTCATGAGAAAAAGGGAACTCAACACTAATAAATATATAAGAATAAAATAATAATAGTATTATGGGTAAAATATGATGAATTATTATTAAAATATAACATATGGAGGGAACCTATGAAAATTCATCACATGTTTCAAGATAAATTAATAATAGGAGGGGAGATAGAAAAGGGGGTTGATTGGACGCCATTTAGTTCTCCCATTTTAAGAATACTTCAATTTATTTATTTTAGCATGGTGGGTGTAATGTAAATTAAAGGATGTCGAGTTAATGGATATTTCAATGAGACAATGATGTAGGAGGATAATTTAGGAAAATTTTAGAATAGGGTTTCTACATATCCTAATGTTACACGAATATTCTATGGGTAATCCTCTATGTTTCACCTAATCAGATTCATTATAGTGTTTCTTAGCCAATGGATCTTCAAATCAAAAGGAAATTGTTTGTGAGTTTATATTAGTACATTTAAAATTGTGTCCCATCATGAATAATTTCAAATACTAATCCATATTTTATAAGTCATAACATGATTTTAGTAGATTTTAGCACACAAATAATTGGGAAATAAACCACACATGATTTATGGTCAATTTATGTTCATAACTATTTAGAGGGTATACTTTTATCTTGTTATAAAACCAGAAGAGAAATATTTATTTACACTATCACCTATATCCTTGACTTTACTAATTTTATTGATTTAAAATAGTTACCTTATACATCTAAGTTATTAATATCAAAATAAGACATCAATATTGTTTTACAATATTCCTATATGAAAGACTATATAGAAACATTTTTAATGAAAAAATGGTACATATATAGAGTGTAACAATACTATATCCCTAGGTGATTGGATACAAGAGGTATAAATATGTTTGTTTATTGTTTTCTAACACTATTCTCCTTGAAATTTGATATAGTAATTTGTATTTCATTAATTAATTTCAAAATTAGGATATAGTGATTTTTTTTGCTAACAAAATATAATATTTTCATTTCATTTTTGTCTAATTCATTTATGTGAACACACAAATAGTCATATTATTGATCTACATAAGGATTCACTAACCAATAGGTTGTGTGAATATTTTTTTTCAGGGATAACATTTTATCATAATTCTATGATGGGAGTGACAATTTAGGTATTCATAAGTTCAGATATAGTATATGACTTTCAATAAGTAGTTTTTATGGAATAAAATATTCAATACGATAACTCAAATATCTTTCTATGAAAATTAAATGAACCATGACCTATATAATATTATGCCTAGTTTTTTATGAGATTGATCTATTGATGAATCTAATTCACCATATCAATTCTGTGGGGTTGAAAAAAAGATCCAATAATATATCACATCTATAAATAAATAATAGGAATTAGGGTACTTTTTGCATGAATGATTCATGAATACAAAAATATGAGTTTGACAAACGTAGAAACTAAATCTAAAACTATATTCATGATTAAATGATGTATTCTTAGTTTAACATCCATTCTATAATTTCAAAGACCCATTTAATAGAAATAAATAATTGGCTAAAATAATTTTTATGCGCTTTAAATTTTTGTGTATTGGAAGTTTCAAATACATAGTGCCTAAATAAAGTATTTCACATTTACATATATTTTGGTTGTGTCTTGATACTTAATTAGAAGACGTTATCAAAAAAGTATAGATTCATACAATGAGTATTGAGAGATATGTGATTCATTATTTTTATGTTATGGTGAAACTCCATTTTAGTCTAATAGCAAGAATAATATAAATAAGAACAATGTGGTAAAACTTGTGCCTTACATAACATCAAACAATAATAATGAAAAAAATGAAAAGGATTTATAAATTCATGTAATATCATTTTACCATAACTTCAAATATAGATTTTCATTATATTAAAAATAACTCCCTAGATTCCACAATTATAAATCATTAGTTATAGGTTAAAATTTTATAGTGGATGTGAAATATCCTAAAATGAGAAACTAAAGGACTTATATATTTAATTATCCATACATTAAATACTATCTATGTTATAAATAATATGTATGTAAGGGAAACGTAAAATATAGAAACCATTCTATAAAAACCTTTATATTTTGTGTTACTATAATCTTTCACTATTTTTTATATCTCAAGAGTGGTTATTCAGATATATAATTATATAGTTCATTGGGAATGTTATTTCTTGAATTTTTAGTAGACCATAATATAATAACAAAATACATAATTGATTTATTTGACATGTTACTTTGTAATTATATAAAAAATGAAATCACCTTAGTGGCATGAAATTTTTAAAAAGATAAAATTTTAATATATTTAAATCAACTTGAATATAGTGGATAAAAAAATTTACAAAAAAATAATGAAATATAATATCCCATGTTAATGGTGAATATGGTATAAAAGGTTAGTTATCCATTATAGATGTGTATTTTTATGTGAAATGTAATGTAATGTTGAATTACACCATCACCAAGAAGGAAATATAGTCTATTATTTAATATATTATAATTCATTCAATTTTATAATGTAAACACTTATACGGATATTTATTGAGAATTTAATCAAATACAGTCAAGATAAAACTTCTTTGATCAATTTAGAGAATTTATGGGATATAATATTCTATGATGTGCGCACTCAAATAGTTATTTTATGATTAAATGACTTATACCCCAACCATAAACCATAGTAAATTTATTTTTTAATTATTTTTTAATATTATTAAAATTTAAATAAACAAACTAGGTTTTCGGGAAAAGGGTGTTGTTAGTATTAAATAAAATAACCCTATAATAGTATATTCATTTCCATTTTTTGGTTATTCTATTGATCATATTTACAGAACAATAAATTTTTATATTTTTCTCTTGATCCATTAGACCAATATAGCATGGATTTTAATTTACTAGATCTAAATTTTGGTCTCACATGATATTTTCCTCTTCCAATAATAGAGTGTGAATTTTTAACTATGATTTTTTAATGTTCATTAATTGTTGGTGGGGAGCTCAATTTTTCTAGGGATTCAATTTTATTGGTTTTTAGCCAGATATGTTTTAGGTTTCATTTATTTTTTATTTTCAGGTCATATATTCATATACCATTGAAGTAAATTATTTATTATATTTTAATTTATTCAATGAAATTTAAGAATATTGTGGTTATAATTCATTGACCATGATATTTTATAAGATTATTTTCCTTCAAGTTTGTATGAAATATTTGGGAGTTATTGGTCATAAAAAATTGATAAAAAATGTGATTGCATTTTCAGATCTTATATCATTGATCCAAATATGATATAAGTTTTAAATAATATTCATTTATCAAAAAAATATTATATTTTATAATTTTACTACATTAAAAAATATATTTTGAGATTCATAGATGACATGGTTAATGAAAAATTAATGGGAATTTATAATTATGCATCAATGAAAGAATAATTAATCAAACTAATGATATAATTATTTAGTCATTTAAATAAATTAAATGGATTTAGAGATTATGACTCAAATGTTACTATGGTTGAATGTAGTTATCATGATTTTTGTGCATCTTTTTTATTCAATAATTTTTTCTTAAGGAATAAATGGGGATAATACAAATGAGTAGATACACATATTTTTATTATAACATCCTTTGTATTTATTATAAATAATTTTATTTATGCTACTTTTTAGTTGTATTCCTTGAATTTTGGATTTATTAATTGATGAAATTTAATTAATTACATCATTGTAAAAAAAATCATACACTTTTTTGCCCTGAAACTTGATCTACATGATACACATTTAAGAGAGTTAATTAATTAATTAATGCCTACATACAGTGTAATAATTAATTTTTGGTTGATATGTGAGTGGAAGACTTGTTCAAGGACATGAAATTTAGATGACTCTATGTATCCTGAAATTAAATAAATATATTCTATCTGTGGTTTTGAAAATGTGAAAGTTGTTTTATCATAATGCAGTGTTATTGGAGGAAAAAAATAATTGGTAAACCCAAATTATAGTAAAATTTATATAGATAAACCTCTTATATATTGGGATATTTACAAACAATGGTCATGAGGGGAAGAAAAATACATCCTATTTGGCGATATTTTGGGATTTCCCATGCATAATGCATTGTGTGGTGTTGTGTTGGGGAAAATAATATGTATCAAAGTATTATATTTTAATTCTTAGAAAGTTTTATTAAATTCACAGTCACCTGGAGTTATGTGTTCAACCTCGAAGTAAATGAGTGCTAAATACTAATAGAATTATCATTTATTTTGTTATCATAACTGATAGATACCAATATTATAACCATATTAGGGGAATTTAGAAATAGTATTTAGTTAATTTATTCAACATTTCCAACAAATTATAGAATGTTTGAGCAATCATTTTGTCTTCTTAAAAACATGAAGGATGGATAATGAAAATCGTAAATGAAAATAGCTGTATCTTGTATGGTCTGGTGATAATAGAATCTGTATTTCAATCCTTGACCTCATTCCTATTTTGGTCATTCTACAATACAATTTGATATAAAAATGATAATGGCTACTGAAATTGGATCCAAATGTTCCCTAATAATAAAATCCCTGAAATATGCATTTAGAGAAAATTTTCTTAGGGTAGATATAAATATATTGACAAGTATAGGTAGGTTGTATATGGTAATAATGGGTTGTTACCAATATAAATATAGGGTGGGGGGGGGGGGGGGGGTCCCCTCAGTTTTGATAATCACATTATTGATGGACATGCAGGGTTTATTGAAATTTTAATATTAAATTCACTAATTTTTATAAATTTGATGATATATTTTTATATATATAAAATTATCTATCCATAATCAAATAAAATTAAATTATTATGATATGATAGAGAAGAGGTGGAAATTATTAAAATGTTTCAAGTAAGATCATGGTGAAATTTTCTGGTTCAACTATGTATCCTTTGATAAAAAGAATGAAACAACATATCATTATATAAATATTATTATTCACATATATGTGGTTCTTTTATAGGATAAGTTGGATATTTTTCATCATAATGAAGGGATTTTGAAGGATTCACATCATTATTGTTTGACATCATAATTATTGGAAAAGAGTAGAGTATTGAAATTTATTATTTTTCTTAGTATATGTTTTTTGAGAGACACTATGTATATTTGGGTTACAAAAATGAATAAAGGTGTATTTATATAGATAATATTTTATGTGAAAATGTATTTAATGAATATGTGAAAATTAATCCATCCATGAAATGGAGAATTGACTCACAAATAGATGTGGATAAATATGTCATATGATTGGGGATTTTATATATATTAGGATTTAACATTGGAGAATATTTTTATAATCTTAGGTTATATGAAATGGACCCCTCCAAGTTGTTTAAGGTCACCCGGTATGCAACATATAACTTATATTTTGAGTTCATAGGGTTACCAGCAAATAAAATATAGATTGAGGTCTTGTGGTAAGGACCACATGTCATACACATTAATATATTATAACAAAAGACCATATTTATTTTATTTTATAGTATTACATAGAGGGTTTTTTCTCACAATTTATAGTCTTATGGTTTAGATTATAATCTAGAATATATTTATAGTATGTTTTTCTTGAATAATGCATCATTTTGGATGTGTGGTTTACTCCACAATGATTTTTATTAAGTATTATTCATATCAATGGTAATCCATATTTAGAATTTAATAACCCTCATTTAGTTTCCACTTATATAAATTCCTTTCTAGGAACTATTATATTATTTTGTGGTTACATAAAAATTAATTGAAAAATTTATATGTGAAAAAATATATTATTAAACTATCAATATACTTTATTATTATGAACATTATTGTTGTGAAGATATTTTAAACTCTTTTAATTAATACCTTCAAACTCATTCTGTCATATTTGGGATTGACCATCATCACTCAATTGATTATGGAGAACTATCTAAAATAATTGAATTTGAGGCATAATTGGAATGGATTTTCCACCTCTACAATAATGAGTATCAATTGTCATTAATAGGTGTTAATATAGTAATAATAATTTCCCAAAAAAATTGAAGGGATTTTATTTTCATGTCCATTTATACATTTAAAATATATTCTATAAGATATTTCATAGATACTTTTATACTTAATTGATTTTTTAATAAGGTATTTTATAGAGTCTAAATGAATGAATATATCTTTATATTTTAATCCCAATATATTTGGATGAGTGGATGTATTATATTTTTTATTTTCATATAATATTTTTATCTTGTGATCATAGAATCATTTACCTTGATACATGTATATATTTAGATGAAAATCAATTTTTTTTTGTTGATGTTGGGTTTCATAATCACAAACACAGCCTTGATTTAGATTTCATTAAGGGGTATTTATTAAACCATGTAATAGAATAAATTTATATCATTGATGATGAATTTTAACATTGTTACAATAAAAAAATCATCTGATCCTAGGAAATCCCAATGTAAACAATTGTTGAGAAGACATGTTGACATGAAATATCTTACATGGTTGATGTCTGAAATTGGATTGAATTTTTAATTCATTAAATTTACATCTAAATAATATATTTCCCTCTGTAATTGAAGGAAATATTCCATCAATTTTTCTAATAAATGGTGAGTGAATTGGGATTATATTTGATGATTATTATAGTTACATATGTATACTCAATTGTTCCTTTGAGGATATCTCCTACTTTAGTGAATATAAAGAGAATCCCATTAAAGTACCTCATATATTTTTTTAATAATTATATCTATTTTAGAGGATATGGTTCTCCTATCTTCTGTAAATTTCTTCTATTTTAGAATTAAACTTCTCGATTGACCCACATAAGATATAGTCAATTATTGGGAATATCTAATTGGTAAATAATGTACATCAATGAAATTTTTTCATAGCTATTATGGATAATAAGTAATTTAATTCAGATCCATTATTTAATTATCTGAGAAATGTGAAACCAATATTCAATACAATACAAAAATAATTTTTTTTCATATTTTTAATATGAACATGGAATATTTTAGACCTATACTACCTCTTCAAAGGCATAATGATACTATATATCATATTAAATAAGTTTTTCAATAATAAATTTAGCAACCAACTCTTCTGTATGACCAAACTAGGATTTTAAATCGTTATTTTAATGTTGCACACCCAATTTATATTCTTAATTTAACATTATATATCACCTTTTAAATTGGGTTGAGAGATCAATTGATGAAATGAACATTTCCAAAGTATGATAAAGTATTTTTTATTCTACCTTATTGTATTTGAATCCATATAATTTGAGGAATGAAAATGGAAGGAGTGGTTTTATAAGGGTAATGTAAATAATACATATTCTATGCAAAGGAATTTTAGGTTCTCTAATATTTAGTATTTCTGGAAATGATAATTACTATAAAAATTCATTTACCTTGTTTGATGTGATTTATTTATTGTTGAAGCATCAATATTGGGATTTATTTATTTGAAGGAAATCCCCCATGTGCATGATTCTTATTTTATAAAATAATTAGTATAAATTCATTAGAATAGTTTTAGCTTGTAAAATATATATCATATTGTTTTATTACTATAACCCATCAGACATTACATTCTTTTAAAATTGGGTTATTGAGGATATATTAATATATATTGATATAGGAGTCTAAAAAGACATCATGATACCTCATATAGTGACATGACTTATTTTCCTTAACAATAATTGTAAGAAGATTCATCTTGATTATTTGGTCTCCATTATCAATATAATTTTTTGGGTGAAGGGTATATTTTATTATATTTTTTATTCCCATTTTAATATATTTTTTAAATATCACGTTGGGAAATAACTATAGAGCTACCAGAGAGAGGACAAGAGGTTTTCCTTCTATGGGTGGCATCAAAACTGGAGGATGAGAGAAGAAATTAATAAAGATAGTAAATTAGTTTTTTCTATATTTTTTCCATTTATATGTTTCACATTTCTTCATTATTATTCTTGATATAATAAATTTGATTTAATATTTTTGTTTGAGTACCACATATTGGATATAAATCCTTATATCCTTTTAACTATCAGATGTTCTATAGAGGGGGATTTTAACTGTTTCCCAGATTTTTTCAAGGATTAATTTAATAAATTAATGTCAAAAAAATAATCAAAAAAATTTATATATGAGATCCAAAATAAAAATTTATTAGGATTAACTTCTGGTGGTGTCAAAATATTTACTTAAATAACACATTAATATTGGTGGAGTTTTCATAGCGTTGGTAGAGTGACACAATCAATTCATCAGCATATCATTCCATTTTCTACCAATGGATGAGTTTAAAAATGTAGTTAATTATTTTATAGTACATGGTTCTAGTATTATTATTGGAAATGCAATAAACTAGTATAATTATATCCCTTTGGTTTCTCTGAAACATGTCTCTATCCATCTTTATGACTCTTCTAGATATGGTTATATTTTTCTTACACATCCATATTGTAATGGTATTTAAAAAAAATATTCACATAACTCTATAATTCTATGACTAGGATTGGGAATTAATACATTGGACAATAGAGACATTTGACCTTAATTTCCTTAAAATCTTGAACATGTTTCTTTTATTTGATAATTATATTATCATTGAATATGTGGTATTAAAATTCCAAAAGAAAATAGAACTTATTCTATTTATCATTCTTCTCCCTGTCCATGGATATATTATAAAGATACATACTTAATAAGGATTTTATATAGACTATATTTTCTATCTTGATTGTAATGAAATGTATAGGCCCTAAGAAGTATATTCATGGTATATTCATATAATTATTTGATAGGACATCCAAATGAACATTAGGGAACTGAATCTATTACAATATGTTTCTCATTTGGAAACCTGGAAACAATAATAAAGATGCATCATGATTTTTAATCAATACCAAATACAATTATATAATATCATTAAAATTTTTAATTTCAACTACATAGAAGGAATACATAGCCCCAAAAAAATTATCCTCTTCGAAATTTGGTCATGAGGAGGGTTGTTCATTCCCATAATACTCAAGTGATTATATTCTATTAATTATTTCTTCATTGAGGTCATTATCAATTGGGGTATTTTTTCATTATATTAAACCTGACATGTAAAGTGTTATATCATTATATAAGTTAAATTTATTTCTATATAAGTTCTTATTCATTTTAATATATTTTTATTATGGTAATTTATTCTATATAAAACTATGGGTTGGTTAGATGATTCATGGTTTATCCATGAATTATTGTAAACATAGACCATATAAGGTTTTTCACACATTTGATGTATATGATAATTATCACATGTTGTGGTATAGGTTTATTCAATATACACGTGTGACTATACCATATTGGAGAAGTAATTTTTTATTAGTTACGTCTCACACTTTCTAGGAGCACAATGTGATTTATCAGATCTAGTGTTCATTAACCCAATGCGATGTATATATATCATTTGAAAGATATCTTTGAGTGTTTGAATAACTCTATTTAAATAAATTAATTAATGGGTGATGAGTTGATCTCAATTAGGTTATGATCAGTATGGATTTTTTCTTAAAGAATGGGATAAATTTATCTCATAGTCTTATTTTTCTACTATAGTGAGGTGATTAGATGACTATTTTATTAGCTGTATGATAAGATTTATTTCTTGAGGAAATTAATTAATAAGGTTAGAATTATTGAATCTTATATTAATTATCAAAATAATATAATATCTATCTGAAACTCTATATATTTTTTTGATGATGAACATGAATAAAAAGAATGAATATCTCCTATATATGAAAAAACCTATGCATTAATAGTGGAGATCATTCAACATTCTACATGATTTTATCATATGAAACAAAGTATTTATCATATAATATATGGAACGTTCTTAGATTTATTCATACATATAAATCAATATATCATACATGATAAGAAATCATGTAGTTGGATATAGGGTAATTCCTTGATAAAAATGATAGAATAAAGAGTTAATCTTAAATGATAGATTGTGTTGATTGATTATTTTAATAACTAAATGAATTCAACAATATATGATAATAAAATCATTATGTGGAATACAAAACCATCATATTAAAAAATATTACATCAATTTACAAATCTATTCCTTATATCACATAACAAATCACAACCCCATTGGATTAGTGTCTCTAGAGAATAGATATTTCACAACAATCTATTAGATAAATTATTCAATATTTCCAAAAAATAAAATTCATTAATTATTTTTATCTATAAATATCCCTCTTAACAATCTTCTTTATTACAAATGGAATGGAAATATAAAAAATTTTGATCATGATTTCATTATATGAATATAAATAAGAGTTATGAATCAAATATAATAAGATAAAATAAGATTAATATGTGTCCATGATATCATAAGTAAGGTCAATTCACATACAACAAATAAATCATGCCTAATAAAAAATAGATCATAAATCATGATTTATAACATATGGATTTTCTAATAACATAATAAATGAATAATAGGTGCGTGGATGCAAGTGTTAATAATCATGACCCAAGAAAAAATAATATATTAATATTGAATAATAAAAAACTATTATAGTACCATATGCATTGAAAATAATTTTTCATATCAAGGGTCACAAACAATTCTATCATAAAATAGTGGATAAATCTCCCAGGATAATTGGATTGACTCCACATAAAAATAAATATAATGGTTTGGTATTAGGGTCTTGTCCATTAAATTTCATATTTTTAGGTTCTTGGCACAACAGAAGTGTGTGGATGGGTGTAACCAAAATTTAATTTACCATTAGCAATAATAAATCTATGATCTTTCATGATGATAAATATATGGATCTTTAGAATATAACAAATAATGAAAATGAATGAGGGAATTCGCAGAAAAATAAAGAGGATCATCATATATTGGTTAAAATTAATTAAATAAAAATACCAGAATTATATTGATGGATTTCCCACAATATTGATTATTCTGGTCAAGATCCAATGTGATTCTTCATTCCATCACAAAATCCAAGTGTAGGATTTTTTACCGATGATACACATGTGATCTAAGTATCTGTAGATGATTACAAAGGTATCAATGGTTGCTATCATAGAAGAAATTTCACTTTAGATGTACTCCTTTGATTTCCTTGAGAGCCGCTTCCAAAGCACTCTCCTAGTTCTCATGGAGGAGGATCTATCTCGTAACATGAGAGCATTCTTGGTGGAAAGTGATTCTCTATTGGCTTGAGATATTTCTCCATATTCATTGGGCACAACCAAAAAAGAATTTCTAGCTTAATAATAATAATGTAGATGGGATTTATATTACATAGAATAATAAAAGAATAAAATTATCACACAAACAATATTATTCATTTTATATAATTCAATGTAAGAACCAATGTCTAATAATAACATTTGACTATTATTTTTACATGACATGCGCCTAGTGTATTCATCCTAGTATTATTTAATTAAATTAATAATATTATTTTTCATAAATTCCCAGAAAAAATCCATGGCGTGTACATTAATATACAAAAAGTGTATTTTTGGTTTTTCCATTTTCTTTCTTTTATCAACCAAATTTTTTAGGCATTGAATAATGAATATTTATTTCTTAAATAAATATCACTTTTTTACTCACTTATAAAAATATTATTTATCCCACAATATATCCTCTCAAATAATAAGTGTTGAAATAAAGGAAATCAAGGATCCTTGAATAAATATTAAATCACAATAGGGAATAATATTTAATCAACTTTTTAAATTAATATATAACCGAGATAAATGGATTCACATAGTGTGTGACCCTCTAGGCCACCTTCTTAGTGGTATTTGGTGGAGCCTGCCTAAATCCAAGGCTAGAGTCTAGAAACATGCCAAGGAACCCATAGAGAAATAAGTTAACGTCATAATGACTTGTCCCATCCAACGAACACATACTATGTAATGTAATATCTATGTATCGATATCTCAAATAAAGAGGGTTTCATGCATGTTCTATCAAAACATGTGCTCAATTATTTATTCTTTAACATCCTATATTTGAACTTTCCCATTCATCACCATGTAGATGGATTTATTTAGGCTATATCAACTCCTTCATAGGTCCTGAGATATTAACTTCCGTTATGGAACATAAGGAACAAATCCTTTATCACATTATCTATTAATGTGTTATTACTTGTGACCCCCCAAAATATTCTACCTCAATATGGATATTGTGTCATCATGCATATTTTCAATACATCTATGTGTTCGAGTTGTAACACTCATCAACAATAGTCATAAAGTCTGCGGACCAATAAATAGGTCTAGAGATAGGAACATCCATTGACACTATGAAATGAGGATTTTCTACTAGTGGGTCTTCTTATCAAAATATCATCCAAGATTTTAATAAAGGTGCACACCATAAGATGGTGCCTCAAAGTTATGATTCCTCACCCCTACTAGGATGTATTTCTTCCCTAAAATCACATCATCTATCTATAGAACATATATTCAAGATTACTGTTATGTAACATTTGTGTTATCATCATAGAAGGGATCCACTATGACTATATAGTTAAACATATATTAAATAGAACATATATTCAAGATTGGTCGTAGGACACTAATTCCAATATACTCCCAATTGGACTAGATCCAAATACTAACAACCTTTAACATTCTAGATCTCACATGATATTCCTGATTCTGTTAAGATATGCCTTTAGTCATGGGGACCACCACATTCTCCTCAGTGGACACTATTATCATTGAATCTTTACCCCTTTAATATAAATCCATCAAGAGGTGATAGTTTCTTGGAATTTTCATTGTCTGTTGATGTGACCTTGGTTTTTTTTTCAAGAGCCACCTCTATAGTATTATCACAATACAATGTGATAGGATCTTTAATTCTAGGAACCACATCAAGCTCTTACAAAATGTTCCATAACCTGAAGGCTACCGGGGATCCCTCAGATGCCTATATAGATTCAGAATCTGCTATAGAATTGGAAAAAATTGGCTACTTTGAAATCTTCCATCTCACAGCTCCTCCGTTGAGACAAAAAACATATCCTCATTATGAAATCAGAAAATTATAATCTATCTGAAAACCATCATCAGTGTACCCTTTGATGACAAGATTATTATATTCTACATACACTAGGAACATATTGTTAGTTCTTCTCATATACATAAGGATAGTCTTAACAGCACTCCAATGTTTTTCTCTTGGATATAATTGATATCTTCCTACCATTCTTAGTGTATAGAAAACATCAAGAATGACACATAACATGGAAGAAATGATAGATCCTATATTCAAAGTGTATGTGATATTTATCTTCCTATTTTCCCCTATTGTGTTTGAGGACACATTCTCTTAGAAAGATGTAGGCCATGTGACACTGGAACCAATCGACTCTTGTATTGTTCCATAATAAATATCCTTAGTATCTAGTCAATATATATACCCTAAAATAGTCTGATCATCCTCTTGGATCTATCACTAATGATCTTTATCGCTAAAATGTAGGTAGAATCACCTAATACCTTCGTGGATAAACTGTTGTTAAACCAATCCTTGACATACTATAATATAGTTACATAATTCCAAATAAGTAACATTCCATAAACATTTACTAATAAGATAATAACAATATTCCAATTAAACCATTTATAAACACATGATTGAAATTTATACATAATGAAACCAAATTTCATTTTGACTTCATCAAATTGAATGTTCCATGACATGTATACTTGCATTAATCCATATATGGATTTCTAAAACCTAAAAGCCCATTTGGCATCACATGGGGTCACAAACCATTCTGGTTGTGTCATATATACATCTTCCTAAAGGTTCCCATTAAAGAATGATGTTTTGACATCCATCTTCCCAATCACATAGTCATGGTAAGATATTTTGGTGAGTATGAGTCTTTTGGATTTAAACATGGAAACTAGTGAGAAGGATAACTCATAGCCAGTTCTTTAATGTTGTATAAATCCTTTATCCACTAGCCTTGCATTATAGATGTTAATTTGACCTTCAATGTTCAACTTTTTATTTAAAACCCATTTTCATCAATTAGGATTAACATCAACTATCTCATGGACTAGAACACAAACATGGTTCTAATACCTGTAATCCATCATAGAATTCATTGCTTATAGTCATCTTACAGCTTCTGAGCTCTCTAATGCTTCCATGTAGGATAGAGGTTCATCATTGTTCAACAATAATGATTCACCATCCACAGGGACTTGGAAACAAAATCTCTCTGGTTCCCTTACATTTCATGAGATCCTATGCAGTACTTGAGATTCTGGAACCTCTAACACAAGGATGTATAAAACTTGTTCCTATAACAACTCTTGTGTATCTTGACAATCACATTTTTTGAATTCAATCTTTCTCCCTATATCCTTTTTGGGGATGTTCTCCCTCTCAAGGAATATTTATTTTTTGGTGATAGTAAAAATATTTTTTGAAGGTTTATATTAGTAATATCATTTTTATTCCTTAGGATATCGAATAAAGATACACCTCATGCCCTGGGGTGATAGTCTGTTTCCTGATAAGACCCTCACAAACTCCTAGTATCTCCATACACATGGGTGTGACAAAATGGGTTTCTTTTTATTCCATAACTCATTGGTAATTCCATTTTCCACCTCATATGGTACTCGATTTAATGTTCATGTTGTCAATTGTAGTGGATATCCCCCAAAGGATAATAGTAGATCTACATGACTCAAAATCGACCTCACCATGTCCAACAAGGTGTAGTTCTTCTATTCAATAACAACATTTAACTATGGAGTACAAGGAGAGAGTTGAGATATAATCCCACACACCAATAAAACGTCGATGAACTCTTGGTTCAAATATTCTCCACCTCAATTCGATCGAAGATTCTTTATCTTATTACTAAGGTGATTCTATACTTCATTCATGAATTTTATAAATATCTTCATGGACTTTTACATATAACTCATTAAGTAGATATAGCCATATCTTCTCAAATAATCACTAAAAGTAATGATGTAAGAATATCCACCTCTAACTACTATAGGAAACATTCCACACACATCCTTGTGCACCAATACTAGACCATCTATGGCACTTTCACCATGTCCAAAAAAATTTGGTTTGGTCATTTACCCTTGTAATCATGCTTGACATCTATAAAGTGGTTTTAGTTTCATAGAGTTTACATAACCATCGTGGAAGATCTTTTTCATGATCTTCTCAGTTACATGACCAAAATGTTGATTACACAACTGGGTGTTGTATGAGTCACGTGAGTTTGTTTCGTTATCGATTTCCAACAATTGGTTTTCGTAATTTAAAACTTACAAACCTTTATTTAAATACAAGATTCCATAACATTTTTTGTTCTTATAAAAGAAAATACCTTTATTTCCAAATGTGAAAATAAAACCACCCATATCATAAAATGATAGAGAAATTTTGTTCATGGTAACACTAGGTACATAATAACTGTTATGTAAAACCAAAAGCATTCGAGTATTCATTGAGAGATGATAATTTCCAATGGCCAATGCAGCCATCCTAGTACCATTGGTAGCTCAAATGTCCACTTATCCTATGCAAATATTTCTAAATCTACATGGTTCTTTCATTTGAATACAAATGGGAGACACACAATATTAGGACCCAACAATATCACATTACATAATCTTGAATTAAATGGATAATTCACATTGAGTATCTTTTCAGGTTTAGAGTTTTAGAGAATTAGGCCATAACAATTACATTACATCTCAAAAATTACAATGTAGAAACTTCTACATTATATCCATTATTATCAAAAAATAAAAACTCTTGAAAAAAAAGATTCACGACTAGTTCAATGTTTCACATAGCATGAATTTTCCTTGATCCCATCCTTAACCCTATTCATCTTTATGTCTAGTGAAAAACATTTCAAAATGTGGGATGAGAATAAAAAGCTCAGTAAGGGTTATAAAATATAGAAATAAAAAATTATTTTATAAAAACCTAACATTTTTAATATACATCAGGAAATCATAATATTTTTTAATAACACGTAGTAGTCAAAAACCATAAAGGTAACCTATGTCATCCACAACATACTTACATTGTATCCTTCACAACCATGTAGGGAGTTACATTTGGAATAAACATCATAATATATTACCTAAATCGCTTAATTTAAACATTAACGTTTACCACCATCGTATTACCCAATGCATTAGAGATCTATCTCAGGCTCACCCGCCCTAGGTTTACCACAGAACCAGCCGTATATGTAAACAGTGCCAAATAACCATAACATATTCACAATACATAAATAAAATATAAAGTAAAGATAACAAATCCAAATTTCAATCACAATATATATGTTGGTCGGAGTGGACACTCAAGAGGGGGGTGAATTGAGTTCCAATTAAAATTTCTGTTTAAAAATCATTTACCAAAATCCCCCAATTTAAAATATAAATTGAATTGTAGTGAATTTGAATTAAAGAAAACTTTCAGTTAGGTTCTCAAGGGAATGATTAATTCCCAGTCAATCTAATCAGAGGATCATATCAGCTTTTGAAACTAACCTAATGATTTACAACTAAGGAAAACACTTGCTAATTCAATTATCAGAGCAGCTTTGAAAACAGTTTTAAGTTTTAAAGCACTTGGCAGCGGAATGAAAAGGTTTTTTTTTGGAAAAACTAAGATAAAGCACAGCAGATATAACCAAGAGGTTCAGTCTCAAGCCTTGACTTAGTCCTCTCACAATTTCAATAAATTGATCCACACCCTGGATCAGGGATTACAATAGTATACAACTGTCCAGGTCTAAGACCTCTACCACTGCTATTCGTGGGAAACAAACACAACAACAAACCAGCTATCCAGATCACATACGAACTCTACCACTATCCCAGTGGGAAATAAAATATGTAAGAGTTTGGGTGAGGATTTACAGATCCTCCAGTTAAAGTATAGGAGACAATGTGTGTGTAAAATATAGCAGATGACACACACTGATCAATATGTGAATAATAAATCATAGAGGCAAATATATAGAGTTTAGAATGGCTATAGTGGTCGTAGTGAAGCTCTGGACTCCTTTGGATGGATCAGAATTGGTTCTGAGTCCTCTTCTAGTTCTTTTCTGGAAAACAGAGTGTCGTCTGCTTCCTTGAATTCTAGGTATAGAGACATATTAGAAAGTAGTCGATGAAGTTCTTGAGTGTATGTTCTGGTTCTCGTTCTCAGCTCTTTCTGGTATGCCGGAATGTGTGAGTTCTTCGTGTACGTTCAGTCATCTCTTTCCATGCACACCTTTTTGCACCTTCTTATTTTTGTCATGCTCTTATTTGTTTTTTCAATGCTTTTTTATTAGCAGCAGGATCATCTCTTTTTTAAAGCACGAGCTCCGGAAAGACATGATTTCCTTTTTGAAGGTACGAGGTACGGTTCCCTGAAATCCAACAACACACATTAAATAAATGTCAGTGTATTAAAATATACCCGATATGACCGTTGGTTAGATTAAATAATGATAAAGAAATTAAAGCAGCATCGGGTTCTGTCTCTGGAACGGTAGCTTTGGGTATCAGTGGCCTTGGTAGCGGTAGCCTTGAGTAACGGTAGCCCTTTGTGTAATGGTAGTCTTTCCATCGGTAAACCTTATATCGGTAGACTTCATTTGTAATGGTAGACTTTCTCTCGGTAGACTTGATTGCATTCGTAGCGATAGACTATCTTGTATCGGTAGGCTTGCTTGTATCGGTGGGATTTCGCATATCGGTAGGATTTACATGATGGTGACCTTTCCGTATCGGTAGCCTTTTCGTATCGGTAGGCTTGTCTGACAGTAACCTTCTTATATCGGTAAGCTTAGTATATCGGTAGCCATTCGCGTATCGGTAGACTTGCATACCGGTGACCTTCGCGTATCGGTAGACTTTGATGTAACAGTAACCTTCTTTTATCGGTAAGCTCAGTATATCGGTAACCTTCCACGTATCGATAGCCTTATTCTGTAACGGTGACCTTTCGCCTGTTTAAGTATTCTATTGGCAGAATGAGATAAGTTAGAATATATATCCATTTAGTAACAGAATTCTCTCAAAAGAATATAAATATTATAATATATGAATATGTTCTTGGTGTACATAAATAATGTAATAAGTAATCAATAATTAATTAATATAGGAACTTGAACATAATTGATATTATCGAAATATAATTGAGCATAGTTAAAATATGATTGAGCATAGTTGAAATATGATTGAGCATAGTTGGGATTATCATAATATAATCGAGCATAGTTGGGATTGTCAAAATATAAGTTCAACTAATTCTCCCAGAGGGCTCAAAAATCTCCCCCTTTTTGATAATAACACCTTATCACAACTTATTCCAAGGTATTAAGAAAATTAAGATAGTTTCAGAGGAAAAATTTCTTAAAAAAAAACTTTGAAACAAAGTTCTCCTTTTTATAAACTGTAAAACATAGTTCTCATTTTTCTCCCCCTGTCAATTGCACTTCCAGTTCTCATTAGTTTCACCCATTTTTCATATTTCTCCCCCTTTGTGATTAACAAAAATAAGGGTAGAATTGGAGAAATATCAGAAGGCAAGGAAACATAAACACAGTAAAGTAGGGAAGGTAAGAGTAAATGTCCATTAAAGTACAAAAGGTACAAATTGATAAAGCCCGGATTACAAAAATAAATACAAGTGAATCCCATCAAAAAAATCTAGAATCACTCAATATTCTTATTGAATAGATGTCTTTCCCTTAGGGTTAGAAGTGGCTGCAGGTTCAGATTGAGTAGATGGCTTGGGAATGGCTGAAAAAACAACTGGAGGTTCAGCCACACTAATTATACCGGATCTGAAATCTGTGCTTCTCTGTGTGATTATAGGAGTCAAGCTTTGAATAGATTGAAATGGAATCATCTGAGGTGTACTCCTAGAGGCAGAGGTAGGAAGTGCAGGAGGTACAGTTACAGGTCTTTCATCCACATGCAAGAATGGTAGCAGAAAATTCCTGAAATCCATAATAATACTCCCTCCTCTCTCCATTGCAGACACAAAATCATCTCGATTTTCATTGAATTTGTCTAAGGCAGGAGTAAGATCCCTGAGCTTAGTAACCTTTTCTCTGAAGGCTTGGGTTACTGGAGGTAACTTCATATTCTCAATCAAAAGCTTGAAATGGTTTCTCATTTGTTGCTTGGTATAAACCTTCTCGAAATAAGCATCCACCTTATTCTTGATTGCCTCTTGAGAAGCAGTAGCTGCTCGCATGTGATCACGAACAAAACTACTAACTTCCCTAGTGGTAGCAAGAATATGAGTATCTGATGCACCACTGGGACTGGACTTAGCCAATTCTACATGAATAATAGTGCGGATCTGGTCAAGGTTCACACTGGAGGTAGATGAGGGAAGTGGTTTCATTGAGAAGGTCAATGTCTCCTTGAAGTATTGAGTCAGATTACTGACTACCTTCTGAACAGGTTTATCTTGACTGTTCAGATGTTCTTTGACTGAATTTTTAAAGGCCTCAAAAACTTCCACAAATTGCTTGACCACTTTTTCGATATATCGAATGTTAGAGTTTACTTGAGTTTGAGATCTATGCATGGCAGTCAGAGAAGCAATCGATTGTCTCAAAGCAACTATAGCTCCTGTCCAACTCTCAATCTGAGTGTGGCACACTTTAATTTCATCCATCATTTCTTTCACAGGACTGGATACACCATATCCAATGGATAACTCGAGGGATTTCTCCATGCTTTTCATCTCTTCAACCATAATTTTCTTCATATCTGCCACTGATTCCCTTATTTATTCTTTCAATTCAGCTTTTAAGGACTCAACGTCCTCCTTGGTTGCCATATTTTCAGCCATAGTGGGTAGGGTAACTGATTCCTTTTGGAGCTGGTCTTCCTCATCAAAATCTCCATAAGGAAGGCCAAGAATCATATATCCTGGATCTGATGTCCATCATTCAATTTCATATAGCACTGATACTGAGCAAAGATTCTCCTCTTCACTTGGAACATTCTCTTGAGGTATCTCCCCCAACTGTTCTTCTTGATGTAATTCGATAATTTCCTCTACAACTACAGCAGATTCAATAGCCATTTTCTCTGATGGCTCAAGAACTTTCTCAAAAACAGATGCTACTTTTGATTCCTGATTAGGCACTGTTTTTTACTGTACTGTCTATCAGAGGGCTCAAACTAAGCTCTTCTTCTTCATTTTCCTCATCATCTGCTTCACCAGTAGCCTCCTTTTCTCTATTAACATCATGATCTGATTCGGTTTCCTCATCCTCTTTAGAGGTGTCTTTGACAACATACTGGCATGCTTCTTCTCCTTCTTCTGTAGTATCTGTATCATTGTCCTTCAAAATAGTTTCTCTCCTTGGTAGTTCTTTTGGAGGTCTAGCTGCTCTTTAAGAAATAACTTGATGCATAGGACTAGGGGTAATTCTGGGTCGCCTCATTCCTCTACTGACGCCTCTTCCTCCTCAGCTTCAGTTTCATCATCACTGTAGACCGGTTCTGGCTCATCTGGTCCAAGACTAGGATCTCTCACATTCTTTGGTCTAGAGGGATGGTCCTTTGGTGTGAACTTATCATATATTATTCCTTCATCATTCACCCATGATTTTCTCCAAGTATTCCAGCTGACTTTCATGAACATACAAACAGTCCTGGTGATGCAAAAGTTATCCTTAACTACTATCATTTCATCTTGAGGTCCATCCACTTCCTTTTCTTTCATCATAACAGAAATCAATTTTGAGAAGAGAAATGCATTTGAATTAAACTTCGGTCTAGTAATATCCTCAATCTGAATCATAATAAATCTACACAGATTTACCTTAACTCCATGCTTTAATAGATACAGCAGATAAATATCCTGAAATCTGAGGGTAGAAAAATCTCGCCTCCTTGGACTAATCACATGCTGAATGAATTTGAAAAGCAATTTGTCCTCCCCTACCATCTCTACAGCAATGACCTTTCGAGGGGTTCCATTCCCTGTCAGCTCCAACAAGGCATCCTCATAATTGAAAAAATCACTACCAGTAGGTATGGATTTTGAATAAAATCCATAATCACCACTATGAGTAAATCTAAGGTTCTCAGCACATTCAACATATGAAAACACAAACTATTGACCATTCATATAGGATCACATCCTATTCTCTTCTTCTGATGTCTCAAAACTGACAAACTCATAGAATTGTTTTATCAGTTCTGGATAATACGGTCCATTGTTGTTCATGAAGCACTCGAGCCATCCATGCTCTTGTAAGATCTTTAGAATTAGGGATTTTCTCTTCAACATCCATTCTACAAAAAAATTCCTTTTCTACTTCTATTTCACACTTCGACAAATGCGGATTCGCCGGATTCCTTCTAATAGCATCTCTATTGCTTCCACTCGCACCAGCTTCGGTTGCTTTCTGCCTTTTAGCTTGCGGCGTATTACTCCCTTCATCCACTGCGGGTCACTTCACACGGGCCATTTCAAATGCTGAGGTTTAGGGTTTCACGAGCTTTAGAGGTTTAGGTAGGAGGGATTCGAACAGACTGGTTCGCGTTGATTGAGTGATGTCTAGAGTCGGGTTTAATATCATTTAGGATTCACATATAAAATATATCTCATATTAAAAAAGAAATTCAAGGTCTCGGCCTTAATACAAAAATTAAAAACAAGGTGAGAGATGTACCGGTGAGGTGTCCTAATGGTGTGGTTTCCTAACGGTGAGGATTCTCTAACAGTGAGGTCTCCTAGCGGTGAGGTCTCCTAATGGTGAGGTCTTCTATTGGTGAGGTCTTCTAGCGGTGAGGTTTCTAATGGCGAGGTTTCTAACGGTTTTAAGAATAAGTTATCATTCTTAATTGGTGTCTAATGAAACTTAATCTTTCTGAACTTAAAGGCTTGGTGAAAAATATCAGCTAATTGGAGTTTAGTGCCTATAAATTCAAGAGTTATATCACCTCTTTGATAATGATCTCTTATAAAGTGGTGTCTAACATCAATTTGTTTAGTTCTAGAGTGAGACACATGGTACTTAGAGATGCTGATTGTACTTGTGTTATCACAATTGATTGAAACATGTTTAAAATCAAATCCATAGTACAATAAACTGTGCTTCATCCACAGAATCTATGCACAACAACTACCAGAAGCTATATACTCTACTTCAGCAGTAGATAATGAAACTGAGTTCTGTTTCTCACTACACCATGATACTAGGGATTTCCAAGTAAATGACATGTTCCAGAAGTGCTTTTTCTATCTAACTTGCATCCAACAAAGTCAGCATCTGAATAACTTATTAAATAAAATGATTGTACTTTTGGGTAAAACAATCCCACATTAGCAGTACTTTTAAGATATTTGAAAATCTTTTTAACAACAAGTAAGTGTGACTCTTTAGGGTTAGATTGAAATCTAGACCACATACATACACAAAAAATAATATCAGGTCGACTAGTAGTAAGATAAAGTAAACATCCAATCATACCTCTGTAATTAGTTTGATCCACTGGTTTCCCATTTTCATCAATATCCAATTTACAGGTGGTACTCATAGGTGTATCACTTCCCTTAATACTATCCAAACCAAAACGTTTTAACAAATCCTCAGTATATTTACTTTGATTCAAAATAATACCATCTTTATTTTGAAAGATTTGAAATCCAAGAAAGTACTTAAGCTCTCCCATAAAGCTCATTTCAAACTCATTTTGCATAACCTTTGAAAAATCAGTACATAAAGAATTTTTCGAATATCCAAAAATAATATCATCAACATAGATTTGTACTATTAAAACATCTTTTGAAATTATTTTTAGAAAAAGAGTGGGATCAACAATTCCTTTTGAAAATCCTTTTGAAATAAGAAAGTTTGTAAGTCTTTAATACCAAGCTCTTGGAGCTTGTTTTAAACCATATAAAGCTTTAGAAAGTTTAAAAACATGATTTTGAAAGTGAGGATTTGAAAAACCAGGTGGTTGTTCTACAAAAACATCTTCAACAATAAAACCCTTTAGAAAACTACTTTTCATATCCATTTGATATAACTTGTAATTCAGATGTGATGAAAAAGCAAGTAAGATCCTAATTTCCACTAATCTAGCTATAGGTGCAAAGGTTTCCTCATAGTCAATTCCTTCTTCTTGATTATAACCTTGTGAAACTAGTCTAGCTTTGTTTCTAATGATGTTTCCAGATTCATCAAATTTGTTTCTAAACACCCACTTTGTGCCTATGGTCAAAGTGTCCTTAGGTCTTTCTACTAATTTCCAGACTTTATTTCTTTCAAATTAATTTAGTTCTTCTTGCATAGCTATTACCCAAAATTCATCATTGATACCATCATTGATATTTTTAGGTTCTAACTGTGAAAGAAAAACTTGATGTTCAACCTGATTTCTTAGAGAAGCTCTAGTCTGTGTTCCTCTATCTAGATTACCTACAACAACATCTAAAGGATGGTTCTTTAGAATCCTAGTTGGTCTTGAAAAAGTAGGACTAGAGATTTCAGGTTCATCAACAGATTGGGAGTCAACAGAAGAAGGTTCTGGAAAATTTCCAGAACTGGATGTTTTAACTATGGGTCCACTGTCTTTATCATTAAGGTTCAAAATAGAGAGATCATCTTCACTATTTTCAAGAGAGTTCTTAGGTTCATGTGGACTAGTTTCATCAAATTTGATGTGAACAGATTCCTCCACACATTTGGTTCTTTTATTGAAAACTCTATAAGATTTACTAGAAATAGATTAACCTAGGAAAATTACTTCATCACTCTTTGATGCAAACTTTTCAAGATTGTCTTTGGTATTAAGAATAAAGACTTTGCAACCAAACACTCTGAAGTAGTTAACATTAGGTTTCCTATGGTTCCACAACTCATAAAGGGTCTGCTTAAGAACATGTCTGATCAAGACTCTATTGATAATATAATAAGTTGTATTGACAGCATCAGCCCAAAAATAAATAGGTAGGTCATACTCATTGAGCATGGTTCTGGAAATATCCTGAAGGGTTCTATTCCTTCTTTCCACTACACCATTTTGCTGAGGTGTCCTAGGGGCAGAGAAATTGTGACTATAGCCATTGTGTGAGCAGTAGGATTCAAACTCATGATTTTCAAACTCATGACCATGATCACTTCTCAAGGTTTTGATCTTAAGTCAACTAAGGTTATCTATAGACTTGGAATATTTAACAAGGTAAGAACATGCTTCACTTTTGTGAGCTAGAAAATATACCCAAGTATACCTAGAATAGTCATCTACTAGAACATAGACATAGTGCTTCCCATTTAAACTAGAAACTCTAGAAGGTCCAAACAAATCCATGTGAACCAACTCCAGAGGTTGAGAAGTTGACACTTCTTTATTTGATTTGGAAGAAACTTTATGTTGCTTTCCCTTTTGACAAGGATTACAAACTTTATCTTCTGAGAATTCAAGTTTTGTTAGGTCTCTAACTAAGTTCTTCCTAGTAAGTTTTCTAAGTGAATGTACATTGCAGTGTCCTAATCTTCTGTGCCAAATACAAGACTCTTTATGAAAAGCATTTAAACATGTAATATTTTTCATAGCTAAAGAATTTAAATCAACAACATATACATTTTCATTTCGTAAAGCAGAAAATACTAAAAAAATTTTAGAATTAAAAACATTACAAGAATCAGTTTCAAATTTAACATTAAATACATCATCACATAACTAATAAATAATTAGTAAATTATACTTAATCCCATCAACAAATAGAACTTTAGAAATTAATACTGAGTCAGTGTTACAAATCTGTCCTAAGACGATGATTTTCCCTTTAGAATTATCACCAAAAGTGACAAAACCTCCATCAACTCTGACTAAGATTTTAAACCATGATAAGTCTCCTGACATATGTCTTGAACATCCACTATCCAAGTACCAGATCTTTCTACAGGAGCTCTTTAAGTAGGTCCCCTACAAAATAGATTTAGATAGGAAATGATTTTGGTACCCAGATTTTCTTGGGTCTAGACAGGTTAGCCAATAAAACTTTAGGTACCCAAATTTGTCTTATGGGTCTCATAAAATTTGTATAATCAAAAGATTTTGAAAGATAAACTTTATTATATCTGTAACGATGAATATAACAAGTTTAAGCATATAAACCTCCAGAATTATAACTATCTACATGCTATCCAGATTTAGGAATAAATTTAGTTTTGGTAATTTTTCATTCTCCGGGTTGGTATCCTATGCTAGTAGTATATCTAGGAGCAATCTGCTTACCAAGAATTTTAGTAAGAGTATCTTTGACATTTGTGAATGTTTCTAAATTCTTCCTAAATTTCTCATTTGACAATTTCAGTTCAGTGTTTTCTTTATGTAATCGAGCATTCTTTTCCATTTCTACGTCAAGATTAGATTTATGATTAACATTTAAAGCATACTGTTTCTTTAAACATTTGTATTTGTCTTTCATCTCATTACTGGTTTCTTCCAGCATATCAAAGTATTCAAATAATTCATATTTTGACATATTTTCAGAATCAGAATCATCTCCAGAATAATAAGAATTTAAAGCTGGGGTTTCAGATGTTACCTCAGAGGTGTTTGTCATAAAACACATGTTTTCCATATTTCTGATTTCTGCTTCAGAAGCATCAGATTCACTGGAGCTATCTTCAGAAGCACTCCAAGTAGCCTTCATGGATTTTGTATACTTATTATCCTTATACTCATATTTCTGCTTGTATTTCAGTTTTGGACAATCTGCTTTTATATGTCCTTTTCTCTTGCACTCATAGCAGACAACTTTATTAGATTTTTCAGATTTCTTCCAGACCTTTTTCCAGTGTCTCTTATTGTCATACTTACCTTTGTAATTTGATTTTCGGAAAAAATTATTTTTACTATAAAACTTCATAAATCTTCTAGCTATGTGAGCCATTTTTTCATCACTTTCAGATGCAATTTCACTTTATTCACAGCTTGAGCTATCACTTACAGCTTGAAGTTTCTCCTTATTCTTTGAAGTAGATGTCTTGAAGGCTACTGAATTACTTTTTGGTTCATCTTCTTCTTTTTGTTTAATTTAAACTCTTCTTCATACATCATAAACTTACCAATAAGTTCTTTAACTGGCAGTTCACCAATATCACAAGATTCTCTAATCGAAACAGAAGTGCCCCTCCATCTTTCAGGTAGGCATCTCGAAATTATCATGATCTGCTCCTTTGATGGAACATCCTTTCCCAGTGAGATCATTGTGCTGACAATTTCTTTAAACTTGAGATACATATCAGAAATGGGTTCATCAGACTTCATCTTAAAATTATCATATTTAATTGTATAGCTGTTCAATCTCATTTCCTCAATGTTAGTTGTTCCCCCATGAGAAACACTTAAGGTATCCCAAATTTCATATGCAGTCTTACAAGAAGACGTTCTATTAAATTTATCATCTCTTAAAGCACAATAAAGAGCATTCATAGCCTTGTAATTATTATTGTAGGCTGTCTTAGTATCTTCATTCCATGTAGATCTAACAGTAGTAGGAATTTTATATTCTGATTCTATGGCAGTCCAAATATCGAAACCCATGCTTTCTAAATGAATTTTCATCTTAATATTCCACTGAGCATAGCTGTTTCCATTAAAAAATGGTGGTCTATTAGTAGCAACACCTTCAAGTATGTTATCCATGATAACTAGATTGAAACAAAAATTTTAAAGAGATAAAAATTTAGAAATAACATAAATTTTTAGAACTTTAAAATACAACTAAAATCACAGTTGAAAAACAGAGTACTTCAGAAAATATTTTAACACCCTCTGATACCAAATGTTGCTCGGAGTGGACACTCAAGAGGGGGGGTGAATTGAGTTCCAATTAAAATTTCTGTTTAAAAATCATTTACCGAAATCCCCCGATTTAAAATATAAATTGAATTGTAGTGAATTTGAATTAAAGAAAACTTTCAGTTAGGTTCTCAAGGGATTTATTAATTCCCAGTCAATCTAACCAGAGGATCAGATCAGATTTTGAATCTAACCTTATGATTTACAACTAATGAAAACACTTCCTAATTCAATTATCAGAGTAGCTTTGAAAACAGTTTTCAGTTTTAAAGCACTTGGCAGTAGAATAAAAAGGTTTTTTGAAAAACTAAGATAAAACACATCAGATATAACCAAGAGGTTCAGTCTCAAGTTGAGATGTAGTCCTCTCACAATTTCTATAAATTGATCCACACCCTGGATCAGGGATTACAACAGTATACAACTGTCCATGTCTAAGACCTCTACCACTATTATTCGTGGGAAACAAACACAACAACAAACCAGCTGTCCAGATCACATACGACCTCTACCACTATCCTAGTGGGAAATAAAAGATGTAAGAGTTTGAGTGAGGATTTAAAGATCATCCAGCTAAAGTACAGAAGATAGTGTGTGTGTAAAATACAGCAGATGACACACACTTCTCAATATGTAAATAATAAATCACATAGGCAAAGATGTAGAGTTTAGAATGGCTCTAGTGATTGTAGTGCAGCTCTGGACTCCTTTGGATTGATCAGAATTGGTTCTGAGTCCTCCTCTGGTTTTTTGTGGAAAACATAGTGTCGTCTACTTCCTTGAATTCCATATATAGAGACAGAGGATAAAGTAGTCGATGAAGTTCTTGAGTGGATGTTCTCGTTCTCGTTCTCAGCTCTTTCTGGTATGCCGGGATGTATGAGTTCTTCGTGTAAGTTCAGTCGTCCCATTCCATGCACACCTTTTTGCACCTTCTTATTTTTGTCACGCTCTTATTTGTTTTTGCAACGCTTTTTTTTATTAGCAGCAGGATCATCTCTTATTTAAATCACGAGCTCCTGCAAGACATGATTTTTTTTTGCAGGTATGAGGTACGGTTCCTTGACATCCACCAACACACATTAAATAAATGTTACTGTATTAAAATATACCTGATATGACCGTTGGTTAGATTAAATAATGATAAATAATTTAAAGAAGCATCAGGTTCTGTCTCTGGAACGGTAGCTTTGGGTATCAGTGGCCTTGGTAGCGGTATCCTTGAGTAACGGTAGCCCTTTGTGTAATGGTAGCCTTTCCATCGGTAAACCTTCTATCGGTAGACTTAATTTGTAACGGTAGACTTTCTTTCGGTAGACTTGATTGCATTGGTAGTGGTATACTATCTTGTATCTGTAGGCTTGCCTGTATCGGTGGGATTTCGCATATCTTTAGGCTTTGCATAACGGTGACCTTTCCGTATCGGTAGCCTTTTCGTATTGGTAGGCTTGTCTAACGGTAACCTTCTTATATCAGTAAGCTTAGTATATAGGTAGCCTTCCGCGTATCGGTAGACTTGCATACCGGTGACCTTCACATATCGGTAGAATTTGATGTAACGATAACCTTCTTATATCGGTAAGCACAGTATATCGGTAACCTTCCGCGTATCGGTATCCTTGTTCTGTAACGGCGACCTTTCGCCTGTTTAAGTATTCTATTGGAAGAATGAGTTAAGTTAGAATATATATCCATTTAGTAACCGAATTCTCTCAAAATAATATAAATATTTTAATATATGAATATGTGCATGGTGTATATAAATAATGAAATAAGTAATCAATCATTAATTAATACAGTAACTTGAACATAATTGAGATTTTCAAAATATAATTGAGCATAGTTAAAATATGATTGAGCATAGTTGAAATATGATTGATCATAGTTTGGAATATCATAATATAATCGAGCATAGTTGGGATTGTCAAAATATAAGTTCAACTAATTCTCCCAGATGTCTCAAAAATATATTTTAAATGTATTGACATTATCAATCCATTGTCAAAACCATTTTCAGCACCAATATACATTAAAATAGTAAATGGTATTTATTTTGTTTTAAAAAACATTATATCTTGTCAAGGTATCCGTAGATCAAATAATACTCACAGAATAATAAACTAAATATAATTTATACTTGCATAAGAACATTATTAATGTTTATTATTCATTTAATATCAGTTATTACCTTCCTATAAAAATTAGATAATTATTTGTGTTCATATCTGACATTTTGCCGATGTTCTGAACATGAGTTAAAGATAAACTTATTATAATTACATGTTGTTCATGTTATCAAAGGTCCATTACCTCAAAAATGATATTAATGATTTAGATATCATATATATCATATATATCAAGTACAAATTTTTATTTATGATAGTACATAACATTTTGAGATAAGAAATGAAATGCACCGTTCATGGAGACGGTAAGTCGTATGTACTTATGAACTCTACTTTCATTTCTATTTCGTATTTTAATGGAATGAAAACATAATGATAAATATGTATATTTTAATTAAAGTATAATATCATAAATATTTTTATAAACTCCATCCTTTATATAATACTCCAATGGAATGAACGAGTCATATCACTTTGAGGGGCAGTAGTATGCACTTCCTCAAATGAAGTTATCGTATTTACCCACAATGGAAACCATAATGGTATTATACATATGAAAAATATAGAATCATAGAAAGGATATAAATATAATATATATCACATATAATTATAGTGTCATATTAATGTCCACCATAAGTGGTGGTACAAGAAGATTGAACAATTATCATCTTGTGAGGTAGTAGTTCGCCGTCTACAGAAACAATATGTTCTTTACCCATTAGATGAAGTTGTGTGTATATTTAGTTCAAATCAATCTCATAAAAATAACCTATTATATTTTTGATACTGGTTTTGTTATAAAATAATGTAATAAAAAGTGTTTAGATGTTTAGAGAAGTAAACTAAAACAAAATAACTTAAGAGAAGAAGTTACATTTAAATCGAGTAACTCCTTTTGGTTTGAACCCAAGGGCATTATTTATGTTCCTTATTCATAAATAAAGGATTCTTGGAGAAATATATTGATGTAGGTAGATTAATTAGAAATATTTTGGACAATAAAAGTGGATTGAGATGTGTGAATAATGGGATAGTGGGGATGATTTTTTCTAAGAGGGAGGAGGTGCTATTTATGAAATATTGAAAATATTATTTTATTATAAAATGATTTTCGAATACTGAAGTTCTAAAACTCATTAATGTAGAAGATAATATGACTATTATTTGAAATAGAATAATCCAATAAGAATTGTGCTGGTTTTGGATATTTTTTTTTAATTATTATAAATTTATTTATTTAAATCATTCACTAATGAGGTAAACACTGCACCATTATTGTGTTATAAAAAATTTAACTTATATGATGTCAAAGAATTATGGAAAAAATTACCATTATTTAGGACGTCTATTTAGATTCCAAATTAATATTTATAGTCAAATATATATCTTATATAACAGCATGTAAAAATTTATTTACTAAAATATATGTTCTTATTTCATTTTTGTATTTACTTTAAATTAATTAACATATAGTGTTATTATCACTTCCATGTAGCTCTATGGGGTCCCAAAATCGACCCCAGGATACCAATGGACAGTCAATTATCAAAAATTAGTATTAGAACACATGTTAGGGTAATTTAATATTATTATAATATTATTTTTTACCCTTATTTACCATTTTTATCCTTTAACCATGGTTAATAAAACATTTACTAAAGTAAATATTCATAATGTCAAAAAATAAAAGTTTTCTATTTACACAATTTGGACATCTTTATTTGAAATATGGAATCTATTTTTCCAAATTCAAAACACAGTATCGACAGAAATTAATTTAAAATTAATTTCCGTTGTTAAGACAAAAAGTGTGTTTTTAAAGAAAGAATAACTATCAAAATATTGACAAATGTTTATGTCCAATTTTAAAGTGAAATTACTTCCAATGATCAACATTGGATTAATTGTTAAAAATATAATCTAATTACACATTAAAACCAAATAAAAATTTAATTTATCCATAATAAGAAATGAGATTAAAATGTGGTTCAGAATTATAAAACATTATTTTTCACTATTCATTAAAAAATAAATTTTATTAGAAAAATACCAAATATTTTCCCAAAGTAAATTTTGATGCCCCGATTCTAAATAAAAATTTTATTTTGTCAAATATAAAATATTAAAGTGACCGAAACTAGATTTTACAAGGGGTATCCATCAAAAGGATGTAAATCAACCTTATAATAAATATTAGAGTATTTATGCTTAAAATCAAATTCGTTCTTATTTTAAGCCACTAAAATTTATTAGATAAATTTAAAAAAATTTAAAAAACATGAATATTTATATTGATGTTAATTCTATAAATTCCTGCCAATATAATAGCCAGGTGTTAACTACCATATAAAATAATATTATATTATTATTTTTCTGTATGAACCAACATAGTGTGTAATGTAATATTTCAAAGAAACCCGTTTTTGTGTATCTGGTACTCCATCGAACATAGCACCCAGTTTAAAACAACATTAATATTTAATTCAAAAATATTAATAAATATGACAATTTATTATTCTTTATTTACATGGTATGTTACATCCTTCTCTCAATTGAAAATTTCATCCTCACAATTTTTATTCACTTATCAAAGAATTTGGGGTATTTATCCTTCAAACCTTTTAAGATTCCAATGTTTCCACTTCAACCATATGGTTTTCCCACAAAACAGTCACATGATGAATTACCTTTTTCAACTACACTTCACTCTTTGGTCAATAATCTAGATTGGTTGTTCCTCATAAGAGAGATTCTATTCCTATTAAACTACCTCACAGATAAAAACATGAGATGGACATAGCATACAATTTATCAACATTGATACAAGAAAACATTGTGTATATGGGATAAACATGGAGGTAAAGCCACTTTGTAGGCAGCATATCCCACCTTCCCCAGGATTTCATAGGATCTAATGAACCTCTCACTAAATTTACACTTCTTACCAAAACAAATCACACATTTCCATGGAGAAAATTTGAGAAAGAAGTGATAACCAACATTGAAAGATTGATCCTTCTTCCAGTTATCCACATAACTATTCTACCTACTCTGAGCTGTCCTCATGTTCTTCTGATTCAACTGAACTTTTTCTGCCATCACTTCTACCAATTCAGGTCCCATCATCTTCTAGTCACCTATGTCATCCCCAAAAGATGTAATTCAACATCGCATACCATATAATGCCTCTAATGGGTCCATCTATATAATGGAATGAAAGCTATTATTATAAGAAAATTCAACCAAAGAAAGATGTTGGTCCCATCTTCCCAGGTAATCTAGTGAATAAGAATGTAACACAAGCTCCATGATCTGGATTGTTCGTTCGGACTTCCCATCAAGTTGAGGATGAAAATATATGCTAAAATTTAATTCAATACAGAATGAATTCTAAAGACATTTCCATATGTTAGAAGTATACTTGGGATCACGATCAGATACAACAGAGAGGAGAACTCTATACAAACTCTCTATCTCTTTAATATTCAACTGAAAAATTTTATCTAGAGACAAAGTGTCTTGAATAGAATGGAATGAGTAGATTTAGTCAATAGATCAATAATAACCAAGATTGAATTATTATATTGAGATGTCATTGGTAATATCACAATGAAGTACTTGGATATATTTTTCCATTTCCACTCTGGCACTGATAAAGGCCGAAGAATCCCATTCAGAAACTACCACTCTGTATTATCCTGCTGAAAAGTCCAACACTTCATAGTAAATTCAGAAATATCTCATTTCATTCCATCCCACCAGTAATACTGCCGATGATCTATGAACAGCTTAGTTCTGCCATGATGTACTGAAAATGGAGAACTATGATCTTCACAAAAAAACTCATTCTTCAATTGTGAATCACAAGGCACAAAAAATCTCTTCCCAATCCCCAACCATCATTATCAATGTTAAAATCACTCAACTTACCATTCTAAAACATCAACTACTACAAATACGGCCTTTATCAGCACTAAAAATGGCCTTTATCAGTGCTAGAAAAAGTGCTGATAAATCCAGCGAAGATAAAGGGGGTCCCCTTTATCAGCACTCTGAAAAGAACTGATAAAGACCCCTTTTATCAGTGCTAAAAAAAGCACTGATAAAAGGGGTCTTTTATCAGTGCTAAAAAAAGAACTGATAAAAGTACCCCTTTATCAGCGCTTATTTTAGTGCTGATAAAGAAGTCCTATATCAGTGCTTTCGTTTTAGCGCTGATAAATGACCCTTTTATCCGCGGTTTTAAAAAATCGCTGATAAAAGTTAAAAAAATTAAAAAAATTAAAAAAATTAACAAATACTGCCAATCGGGGGGGGGGGGGGGGGCTTTTATAGCGCTTGAGCCCCCCTTTTACAGTGTTTTTCTACCCCTGTACAACACCCCACGCACCCCACACACCCCCTTTACCCTTTAACAGTGCTTGCTGCTATATTCCCCCATGCGCGCGCGCCCCTGCCTCCCCCAGGATTTGAACTCGAGACCTCCCCCCTACGCACCTAAGCCTTTGCCACTACTCTATTTTGATTTGTCTTCCATTTCATGATATATATATAGTTATATTTATTCATATACTAATAAATATATATATATATATATATAGTTATATTATAATATATATATATAGTTATATTAATATATATAGTTGTATTAATATATATATATATATCATTATATTAATATATATCTATATCTATATATATATATATTTAGTTATATTTATTCGTATAGTAATATATATTTATAGTAATATATATATAGTTATATTAACATATATATAGTTATATTAACACATATATAGTTATATTAACATATATATAGTTATGTGAATATATATATAGTTATATTAATATATATATATATATATATATAATGATGTTAATATATATATTTATAGTGATATTAATATATATATTTATAGTAATACTAATATATATATGTAGTTATATTAATATATATATAGTTATTAGATTAATATATATATAGTTAGACTAATATATATATATATATATATAGTTAGATTAATATATATATATATAGTTAAATTAATATATAGGTATATAAATATTCATATATTTTTTTTTATATAAAATGGATGTTGGTTATTATTAAGATATATCTAATATATTTTATATGTAAATATATTTTATTATTTATATTTATAATTAAATTTTTAGGTGCGAATATATAAAAAATATGAATATATTGTTATATATTTGATTATAAATAGCAGTGAATTATAAAAAATGATGAAATTTCCAAGACATAATATCAATATGAATGTAATACCTTGGAATAAATTCAGTCCCCACCAAAAAAATCCAATAATACCCTTTAAACAAGGCTGAAAATCCACAAAATGTTAAAAAATTGGGGCACCCTGACTAAAAACTTAGTTTTGGAGGCCTTTTGGGCCTATTTGGCCTCTAAAATCCCTTGACTGATGTCTCCTCGGTCATAGCGATGTAGATCTCGTCGCAGGCTTCGATTTGATATGTGGTAGAGCTCAAACAGACACCCGAATTAAAAGTTATGGCCGTTTGAAGTTTGAGTTGCGTTTTCAACATATTTTGGATCTTTTTTTAATTTTTTTAATTTATGTAGTCTTCAAATTGTTATTAAATTACTATTACACCATAATGATTAGCAAATTATTAGTTAAAAATATTTTTTTTAATTTTTTAAGAATCCATTTTCACTAAATATCTTATATATTAAGTATAATAAGTGTAAATGTACATTTATACTTATCTAAAATATATTTAAAAATTATATATTATATTTATATATCAATATAACTATATTTATATATTAATATATTAATATATTTTTTTAATTTTTTTTGAAGTCGACCCTTTATCAGCGCTTAAAAAAAAGCGCTGATAAAGGCCCCCCTCATTATCAGCGCTACTAAACAAGCGCTGATAAAGGCACCCCCCTTTATCAGTGCTTTTTCGTTAGCGCTGATAAAGGGGGGGGGGGGGCTGCGAAAAACTGTTTTTGTGGTAGTGAACCCAACCTTTTTCTGCAACTCACTATCTTCCTTTTTCACTTGCTTAATTCTATCTCAGAGAGATGATTTCACTAACACCTCAAACGAAACAGATTAATTTCCTACACCAACAACTTCTATTCCAATGTTCAACAAATCATTAATAAAATGAACTTGTTCCAAATATAATAAGGTTAATATATCATTACTTTTTTGACCTAATGAATCTGCCATGTAATTTTTGTTTCATGGATGGTAATGGATCGTGCCATCATTATCCTTGATTTATTCCATCCATATCCTCAATCTCATGTTCAATTGATTCTACGTGAATATATACTTTAAAATTTTCTGGTCAGTATATTTTACAAATTTTATTTTATAAAGATGAAGCATCTAAATTTTTAAAGAAAAAAAAATATCCACAAATTCCAAATCATTTGTAGCGTAATATAAATCATTAGGTTTTAACATATGTGAAGGAAAAACAATTACTTGATCATTCTGCATTAGTACACAACCATGTAATTTCAACAAATCATCACTATAGACAACAAACTCACCATTTCTTGAAGGCAATGCCAAAACTGGACTATTCACCAATCATTTTTTCAATTCATGAAAACAATCATAACATTCTTTTTTCCAGATTAACAAAACACTTTTTTGAGTTATCATAGTCATTTTACTAGATAACCATGAAATATTTTCAACAATCCTCCATTAATAACCTATAAAACCAAGAAAACTATTGATCTCGTTTATATTTTTCGGTCTTGGACATTCTTTAACTACTTTTGTTTTAGCAGGATAAACTGTAATACAGTTTTTTGAAACAATGTGTACAAGGAATGAGATTTGTTGTCACTAAAACTCACACATGCTGAATTTACCATACGATTTCATCTCTCTAAAATTTTTAAAGGAAACCCTCAATTAAAATGACTTTAATGATCATCTTTACTTTTATAATAAATCAAAATATCATCAATTAACACAACCAAAAAATTATCCAAGAATTCATGAAAATTATATTCATAAGATCCATGAATACAACAGGTGCATGGGTTAACTCAAAATGCATAACTACCAATTCATAATGGCCATATCTAGTATGAAAAAATGTCTTTGGAATGTCTGATTCCTTTACTTTCAACTGATGGTACCTCAACCTCAATTCAATCCTCAAAAAATACTGACCTCCCTGGGGAAGATCAAATAAATCATCGATATGAGGAAAATGATTCTTTCTTTTAACAGTGATGTTAGTACATGCTCTATAATCAATGAAAAGTTTCATTGAACAATCAATATTTTTGGTGAACATGATAGGAGAACTTCATGGTGATGTGTTAGGTCGAATGAAACCTTTATCTAATACACTTACAATTGCTTATTTAACTCTAAAAGTTCAATTAGAGCCATTGGATAATGGGGTTTTGAAATTGGCTTATCATTCGGAAATAAGTCAATAATAAATTATTCTTCCTGATCAGGTATAATACAAGGAAACTCGTCTGAAAAAACATCAAGATAGTCATTTACCATCGGCACATAATTAATCTAATGATTTCCTTTGTTTTCACAAATATGTGCAAGGTAACATTCATTTCCATCTTTAAATAGTTTCTCAGCTTCATGATTTGTTATCAAAAGTATGGGTTCATTCTTGTACCCAAACTGAAAATCTTTCTGAAAAGACACATCTTTAGCTATGTAGTCAATAATAGAATGATAAAAAGAAAGCCAATCCATACCCAAAATAACATCAAACTTTACTAGAGGAAAAAAATAAGGTATATAAGTAGATTTATTCCGCACAAAAGTACATGATGGTTCTTATAATTTATTTTTGTCTCAATGTTCCCCCTTGTGTTTTTACTATAATTTCAAGATTCATATCTTGAGATGGAATTCCCAATTTACATAAAAACATGACCCAAATGAAATAATCTGTAGACCCTGAATCAAACACCGCGTTGGCATAATCGGAATACACAAACAAAGTACCTGATACTACTTCATTCGATGGCCCAACATTAGGTGAAGAAGTTTCAAAGAATCTCACCACCCCTTTCTGCATGTAGGCTGGCTACTTTCCCTCAGTTGAGTTCTTTGTTGGACACACATTTGAAAAATGACCCATTTCATTTCACTGAAAATATTTTACTTACTCTAAATCAGATTTTTTCTTACCATTGCACTGATCCTTTTCAGTTCAATTACGTGCCATATGTCCCATTTTACCACATCAGTATCACTTACCAGAATTTAAAAAAAATTCCCCAACATGATTTTTATCACAATTTTCAAAAACTGTAAACTAATGTTTCTTACCATCATAATTTTTTAAGAGTATTTCCCTTTTATCTTCCACCACAACTTCTAATTCCGTTGTTTTTCAAAGAATACTTGATCATTGACAAACACCATTTCCACCTTATCTGCACATCGAAAATGTTTTTCAAAACTTTTGAACTCATGAGAAGCTAATACCCTTTGATACTTTGTCTTTAATCCTGATTAAAAATATTTGATTTTACTATCAAAATATCTTATTTAATTTGTAGCATACCTTTCTAGTCGAGTGAATTTTGCTTCATAAGCACCCACTAAGTCATCCTCCTACCTCAATTCTTGGAATTGTATTTCCATCCTAAGACGAACCACCATAGGAAAATATTTATCCAGGATCATACCATTAAATTCATCCAAATCAAGAGCATCAATATCCTCACTATCCCTTATATTTTTTTACAATCGACCCCACTGATCATCTTCACCTTCAAAACGATAACCAAAAAGACTAAACTTATAATGTTCTGAACACCCCATGACATAAAAAATATTCTTCAGTGCTTTAATCCACCCTTTAGCTGGCACATGGTCAGATGATCCTTGGAATGATAGAGGATGTTGCCTCATGAATTGCTCCACAAATGACATGTTCCTTTGTGGTTGACCTGACTGATCTCGTGAATGTATACCACCACCATTTATTGCCTGATTAAAATGTGCCATCATTGAAAAAAACTGTTCAATTCCAATTCCAGCCATCTCAGGTTGCTGATTTGGATGATTTTCTTCCTCCTTATGTCGTCCCATCATCGCTGCCTTATTTATTCTGCGGAAAACCATTTTTAACATAGAAATATCTTCGGTGAAGCGACATGGCAATCTATAAATTCTATATCATTTCAATCATACCATAAATTAATTTATAGACATTAATTTAATAATATTATAACTCTTAATGTTGTCTAAATTGACATCTGATACCAACTATAAGGACCCAGCCCTAAAACATTACATAATCATGAATTAAATGGATAATTAACAATGAGGATTTTTTTTCAGGTTTAGTTTTTTATAGAATTAGACCATAAAAATTACATTACATATCTAAAATTAAAATGTAGACTCTTCTACTCAGTTTCCAATTCATTAATATAATAAAAAATCTTGAAAAAATGATTCAAGTTTAGTTCAATGTTTTAGAAAAAATTCCTTTTCTGTGATCCCATCCTTGACCGTACTCCTATTTATGTCCTGTGAAAAATATTTCAAAACATGGGATGATAATAAAAGTCTTAGTAAAGGTTATAAAATAAAGAAAGAAAACATTATTCCACCAAAAAATAACATTTTTTAGATATCTCATGAAATCATAAGACTTATTAATTATACATTGTAATAACAAATCCTAAAGGTGACTTGTGGAATCCATAACATACCTACATTATAACTTTCACAGCCATGCAGAGAGTTACATTTAGAATACCCATCACAGTATATTCCATAAATCTCTTAGAAGAAACATTCATGTTTACCTTTGTAATGTTATCAAATTAATAAGAGATCTCTCTCAGGCCCACCCGCCCTAGGTTTATCAAGGAACCACCCATATATCTAAACAGTTTCCAAGAACCATAACATATTCAAAACACTTAAAACAAAAATAATGGAAAGATAACACTTCCATATTTCAATCACAATATATAATTTAAATATATTGACATAATAAATCCATTATCAAAATCATTTTCAATACCAAAATACCTAAAAAGAGTCAATAGTATTTATTTTCCATTTAAAAACATTACGGCTACTTAGGGAAGCCAAAGATCAAATAATACATACGGTGACATAAAAGGTTGGTGTTAACAATTACGTTAAAAGAAACATTCTTTTTTGTTGTTCAATAAAACAAATCATGGAAAAATATTCCTTTTGAATGTTATAAAATTCAATGGTGTTTATACAATATATAAATGAAATTTGTGTATAAAACAAAATATGCCTTAATGAAAGCAGATTGAGATGAAGTCCCTTACCTCATGTCCGACATGAATCGATCATTATTTAATCTAAAAAATAATAAAATAAAGTTAATTTATACTTTATTAAGAACCCCTTTCATGTTTATTATTCATTTTTCATCAATTATTACCTTTCTATAACAATTTTTTAATTATTTGAGTTCATTTCAGACATTTTGTCGATGTTCAGAATGTGAGTTAAAAATGAACTTCTTATAATTACATGTTGTTCATGTGTTCAATAGTCCATTATCTCTAGAATGATATTAATGATTTAGATATCATATATATCATATATATTCAGTATATATATGTATTTATAATAGTTCATAACATTTGTAGTTAATAAATTAAATGCACCGTTCATGGAGACGGTAAGTTGTACGTAAGCATGAACAGTACTTTCATTTCTATTTCATATTTTAATGGAAATAAACCATAATGATACCTCAGTATATTATAATTCCAGTATAAAATCATATATAATTTCAATAACTCAATCCTTTATACTCCACGTATATGGAATGGTCGAGTCATATCACTTTGAGGGGGTGGTAGTCTGCCCTTCCTCAAATGAAATTATCATATTTACCCAATAAGAAAACCATAAAGGTATTATATAAATGAATAATACATAATCATATAAATAATATAAATATAATATTTATAACATATAAATAAATTTATACTTTAATGACCTCCATAAGAGGTGGTAAAAGAAGATTTAACATTCATTGTTTCGTGAGGGAGTAGGTCACCGTCTATAAAAATAGTATGTCTTTTACACATTAGACGATGGTGTGTGTAAGTGTAGTTCGAATAATTCTCATAAAAACATCCTAGTATATTTAGGATATTGATTTTGTTATAATATAAATTAATTAAAAGAGTTTAGGGGTTATATAAGTAGAATAAAACAAAAGAACTTAATATAAGTCCTTACCTTTAAATCGGTAACTACCTTTGGTTTGAACCAAATGTATTTATTAAAGTGACTTCTGCCCAATGGAAGGAATCTAGGAAGATGGAAGTGCTGTAGGGAGCTTAATTGGGATGATTTTAGATGATCCAAGGGGATTGAGAGGTGTTATTAATGGGTTAGAGGTGATGGAATTTTATAATGGGGGGAGGGGCTCTTTAGAAATGTTTTAAAATATTATTTTATTATATAATGATTTTTGGGTTAAAAAGGTCCAAAACTCAATAAAGTAGATGATAAGATGAGTATTTTTAGAAAAAAAATAATCCAATAAGTATTGGATAGGATTTGAATATATTTTTAATTATAATAATCTTATTTATTAAATCATTCATTAATAGGGTAAACACTGCATCATTATTGTGTCATAAGTAATTTAATTTATGTGATGTATAAAAAGATAAAACAAATTACCATGATTTAGAAAATATTTTAAGCTTTAAAATTAATATTTATAGTCATAGATATAAATTATATATCCACATATAAAATTTGAATTACTAAAATATATATTTTTATGTCATTTTTTTCTTTACATTAAATTAATTAACATAACATGTCATTATCACTCTCATGTGGCTCCATGGGGTCCCAAAATCGAACCAAGGATGCCTATGGTCAGACATATATCAAAAAATCGGATTATTACACATGTTATGGTAATTTTATATTATTTTAATATTATATTTACCCTTAGTTAGCACATTTACACTTTAACCATGGTAAAAAAAATATTTTTTGAAGTAAATACTCATTATGTCTAAAAATAAAATTTACATATTTACACAATATGGATCTCCTGATTAAAAATATGGAATCCATTTTTAAAAATTCAAAAAAATAAGTTGGATAAATTAATTTCAAACTAATTCCTATTGTTGAAACAAAAAACTTGTTTTTTAAGAAATAATTACTATCAAAAGATTGACACTTGTTTATGTCCAATTTCAATGTGAAATTACTTCTAATGAACAAAATTAGATTAATTGGTAGAAATATAATATAATTAAACATTGACAATAACTAAAAAGATAATCTATCCCTCTAAATAAATTAGATAAAATGGTGGTTTCGAAATAAATACAGTATTTTTCACTATTCATTAAAAAATGAATTTTATCGAAAAAATTCCAAAAATTTACCAAAAGTAAATTTTGATGTCTTGAATATACAGAATACTATTTTTGGTCAAATATAACATATAAAAGTGACCAAAAATATATAAAAAGAGGCTTTGCCACTAAAAGGCGGTAAATCAACCTTTTAATGAATATTTGAGTATTTATGCTTAAATTCTGATTCTCTCTTATTTTAAGCCTCTAAAATTTATTGTATAAATTCAAAAAATATTTATCAAACATGTATATTTATATTTTAGTTAGTTATGTCCATTCATGCAAATACAATGGCTAGAAATTAACTACCATTTAAAATAATATTATATTATTATTTTTAACTATGACCCAATGTTGGGTGCAACGAAAGATTTTAAAGAATATCGTATTTTCATGCCCGGTATGCCATCGATCATAGAATCATGATTAAAAAAACATTAATATTTAATTCAAAAATATTAATAAATATTATAATTTTTTATTCTTTTTTTTATTTCGGATATTAGACACATGTTTTATCAAATATCCAATTTGTAGAAATGGAAAGATTACACCTGATAAAAAACACACCTTTATCGTCCCTGCACTTCTAGGTGCGGTTTCTCTCCTACTGGCCTGACATGCCACATAAAAAACATACTACCTCTCTTTCTTTCCCGTTCTTCTTGATCTTCCCCATCTTGGAGGGTCGGTGCTTGGGGACTTCAGACCGTTCATAAATACTTGGCTGTTTTCCTTATCCATCCTCTTATTATTCACCAAAAATATTATGGATTTTTGATGCCCCATGCCCTTATATACCATGTGAATAATTGTTAGAAGTTCTGATAGATTCTTCTCATTATTTATCATATTTTATTTGAAAATAAAATCGAGAAGGCCTTGGGTAGTGATGATAGGATGAGATATGTATGCAAATAATATAGGCACGTAATGTTTAAGATGTCTAAGCATTCAATGTTGCCAATAAGAAATACTTCATGAGTTATAGCTGGAACATACTCTAAATTCTATGCTTTGAACAATGCTTTGGAGATCTAATATCTCTTCTATCTCGCATTCTCTTGATAGATATACTTATGTGATACATCATGCTATACACATCCATGTTTTTATATTGTTTCAAGAGCTTATTAGAGATGGATCATAGCATGAAACATTTCACATCATGGGAATCATCAAAATGTTTCATATATAGTGATATTTTTTCTATATTGGATGCATTTCCTAGAAAAACTGGAGCATCCTCCTCCAGAAAATTAAATTTTCTCACGTGGTGAAGGGTGACATGTTAACACCTCTTACAATCCTTGAAATTGGTGCTGGTGAGAAGGTTTTACTTCTCAAGTAATGATCATAATGATATGTTTGATTCCATTTCTATAAATTATGATGAGAAAATATTTATTAATTTATAATGATAAAAATGAGAAAATAAAAAAATTAAAACTTAATAGTCTCCCACTATTTTATTGAAATTCAAAATCCCCAACCATTTACTTCAGAATATTCTGTTAGCTAAATATTATAGTGGAAAAGACCATATTTCCATTCGTGTTACCCACATATGGGTTGGTTAATTTTTTTTTTGACTGTTTTAGGTAGTAATTCAAAATTCCAACTACATTAACTCGTAGCTCCTTAATCCACTGAGTGGACACCCCATTCCTAAAATCCTTTTATTTTATATTTCCTCCAACATTTCCTCTTAGACCCATCATGTTCTTCTTTGGCAGTCAACCCATGATGATAACCAATTAAATTCATCCCAAAACCTCTGATTATAATTCCTTGATAATTGAAAGCACCAAAACTATTGTTTGTCAAGAACTTTGAACTATGGTTCGATTCTAACAAAGATTATAGAAGGCTACACCAACATAATATTTCTATGACATATTTTATCCATATACGTAAATTTCCATTTTATTATCTTTCATGCATGCTTGTTAATATTAATTGAGATATACTTAAGTGATTTACCATTTATAGGATAATATTAATACATAAGACTGGTATTATTTTAGTTCCTTCTTGCATGCTTGTTTAATTCATTAATTGTGTGATCATGACAACACGCCCACAATAAATAAACCATGAAAGTGCATAAATAAAATAAATGGAATGATCACGATCTTATTCTTTTGGTTAATTTATCCAAAATTAGATAAAATAACCAAAGACCTGGGGTAGAAAACACCTTGAACCTTTTGGATTAATGTTTACTGCTTTCCACAAGTCCATCTTTGTATCCCATTGGGTTGGTTTCACCTCATCTCTTAACATGAACCACCTCCACTAGCGTGGGAGCTCCATCCATTACATATTATTTTTTCTCACATGCATGTCAGGGGTAAAATAGGGTTTTACATAAAAGAAACCATGGGAACACATGTCGAACATATTAATAAGGAGAAGGATTGTAGGCCAATAAATATTATTTAAATAATTTAATTAAATGAAACCATCCACATACAAAGGTCCCAGTCCAAATCATAAACATCCATACATGAAAAATATGTATTCGTAAATGAAACTATCATTGAATTATTTAATATTTCTTGTTCAAGATAAATCATGCTCAAATCAATTAATTTTCATATTTAATTAATCAATCCATTTATCTTAAACCCATTTTTAAATTTCCTAGAGAATCACATCTACCATAATATAAAACAAATAAATTCAATTAAAATTATATTTGTACGTAACTTGTACCTTAGAGGCAATTCGGTGAACACCTGTTCATAACTACCTAATGAGTTGAAATGAACATTAAACATATGTAAAATTAAACAGATATATATAAAAGACCTATCACTAGTTGTTCCCCAACATTACACACGCACCATGGTACATGTCTCAAGGGATTGTATAATATAATAATAAATTTTATTAAATCTGTGTAATTTGTAGTTCGACATGCCATGTTGATCCTACTACATAACATGTAATATCATTCACCATCCCACTGATGTATAGGCCTGGGGATAAGCCATGTAGATGTACTTTGGGAATTATTGAAGTACACTGAATGTCCAGTAGGCCACACACTAGTGGTATCTGTGTTACACGACCTCTAGCTGGGTAATCCCTCGTATGGGGTACACAGTCCAACCCCATCTTGAAGGGACTACACACCATGTCCAGTTGAAAAAATTGTGTTTAATCTAGAAACTGTGTGCCACCAATTCCTGGTCAACACATAGACTCATTAATAATTAGAAATCATCCAATAACACAGATTGGTTTGGTAGACTAGTCCAGATGCATTGAACCTTAACTACATGGCGTGTACTTCTGAATACACAACATTTATTCTAGTTATGTATGACCAGAAACCTTTGGCACCACCAAACTAGATCCACTATTTTATTTTAATAAAAATTAAAATAAATGATAATTTTTGTAAGGTGAATGAAAAATGAAGGAGGAGGACCAAATATCGGTATTAGAATTAATGAATGATTAACTTAATTTGAACAACTAAATTATTATATGCGTAAATCATCAATGAAAAACTAAATAATTATAATCAATGATATTACCACATTGATACCACTTGTAGGATATGTGTGCAGCGGTAGAACATTGATTGGTGTACTCAACATCTATTTTAATGTTAAAAACAATTCATCTGAGATCCATCATGACGATAAAATGATAGATCTTCATAATCGAATGAAGAATGAAACAAAAATTGGGGTGTACTATTACCATTTATTGGATCTTCATATGTTGGTTATAATTTAATTAATTAAACAAATGAATTACCTAGATGTAATTCTCTCTCCATTTTTGTTTCCATCCATGATCCAATGTGATCCATCGTTGCATCATAGAATCCATGTGTAGGTTTCCACTAATAATGATCCACATATACTCCATGTATATCAAGACATCACTGAAGATATATCTGGGCCCTTGAACCAGAGAGATATTGCTTATGATGTATGTCTTTGATCACCTTGAGAGCCACTTCCAAAGTTCTCTCCTTAATCTAGTGGAGGAAGATCTCTATCATAACATGGGAGTTTTTTTGGAGTAACATATTTCTCTCATGGAATTCGATCCTTCTATAGATCCGTTTTTCAAAACCACAAAGAATGGATAACTTAATGAGAAAAATGTAATTGGGATTTGTAATACATATAAAAAAATGTAGGAAACAATTACCCAAAATAATTTATTCATTTGATTTAATTTATAATAAGACCCCATGTCTAATAATAACATTTAACAATTATTGTTTATTGACATCCACCCAACAAGTTACACCTAAAATTATTTAATTAAATAAATAATATTATTTTTGGCAAATTTCTTGAAATACTACACGGTGTGTATTTTTCCTTTTCCATTTTAATTTTTTCCATGAACCCATTTATTAGAACTTGAATAATGACTATTTATTTTTTAAATAAATATCACTACATTAATCACTAATAATTATATTATATCACCAAAAATATATTCTCTCGAATTACCAAAGTTGAAATAAATGTGATCAAGAATACTTGAATATTTATGAAACCAAAATCATTAATAATATTTATTCAACTTGTTAAATGAAAATCTAACTAATATAAATGGATACACTTAGTGTGTGACACCCTAGGCCTCTTTCTCAGTGGAATTAGGAATATCCTACCTAAAGTCCAAGGATAATGTCTAGAAACACGCCAAGTAACCCATAGAGAGAGAATTTAATGCCGTAATGACATGTGACCTTCTATGAAGGCTTACCTTATAATGCAATCCCTTTGTCTCGAATCTCCAATCAACCGGGTTGCATGACAGCACCATCAACCCTTATTCTAGATTATGAATTCTTTGAATTTCAAAAATTGAAATTTCCCAATACTCCCCATGACCATGGATTTATTTAGGTTATATCAATTCCATTAAAGGTCCTCAGATATCAACTCTAGTTATGGAACAGAAGGAACAAATCCTTTATCACATTATTATTAATGAGGTATTACTCGAGACAAAGCCAATATATCCTACCTCAATACGAACACTGTGTCATCATTGTTTTTGTCAATAAATCTATGTGCATGAGTTATAATTCCCATCATAAATAATCTTAAAGTCTAAGGAAAAATACACATGTCTATAGATATGAACATCCAATGACACTATGAAATGTGGATTTGCTACTGCTGGGTCTTGCTTTCATAATGTCCTCTATGATATTACCATGGGTGAATCCAATGTTAAGGTTCCTAAAATATTTATGAGTCATCACCCCTAATGGTCTTTATTATTTTATTTACCTTAAATAACATAATCCAGCCATAGAACATATATTCAATAATAGTGTTATGGTACTTTCGGGTTCCCACAATAGCAGGGATCATCTATGACCCTTTAGTGCAACAATTGTCCTTAGGAAATTATCACATGCATTGTAACGTTGAATAAAAATAAAGATGTGATAAGTAATTTATTAATATTAAAATCCATTAATACAAGTTTAACATAAATTACAATATATTTCTTTCTAGGCCACCACCTCCAACAATATCATTGTATATAATTATTTTCTAATGCAATATAGGGTTGTATAATTTGCCTCCCAAAATAAGACATAATTAAAACCCATATATATAAATATGACACCTTAAAATAAAATCATAAATAATTTAAAAATAAAATAAATAACAAATGATAAGAAAATAGGGTTCATTGGAATGGACACATGACATAAAAATGAATAATATAGTGAAAAAATGTGCATGATTCCATTGAATCATGTATAAAATAAAATAAAAAACACTAAAATGAAATTACATAGATGAAAAACAATCTATATGTAAAATAATTTAATTTACATAAAAAAATAAAAAATACCCAAAATTTATTTTTAAATTTCTTAATAACAAAATTTTTATATTTCAATATTTACTAATATATTTTTATTGAAAATAAAATAAAATTTTATAAATCCTATGATCATTGAAATGATGACTCATTAAAAAAATGACATAAACTAGTAGTATAAATAGAAAATTCTTAAAATAATAAAAAAAATTCATTTTATATTTTTGTAAAATGTCCAAAATTAGTAGAAAATGAACTAATTGAAAACATCTTCAATGATGTCATCTCACTCGCTGGGTGGCATATTTTCACTCAGTGTATATTCCAGCTAGGTTTCTATTATACTTCTTCACTTAGTGTTGATGGATCTCCAAACATGTATTAGATTAATCACCATATGATACCCTATGACCATGATTCCACTGAGCCATAGTGACTTAATGCTGATCGCACTACAGATGAGGTCTCATTCATACTCAGTGGTCTTTATTAGTTCATCGTACAATTTGGTTCATTTGATTAGAAATAGGTTCGTTTCATAATCTTCTTATACAGATAGTATATGGACATAGATGGTGTTCTTAGGAATTCTTAGTACTGGCATTACCCCATTCATGCTCTCTTTAATATTCATCCAAATAGATCAATGTAATTTCTTTGCTTTCAGGTGTAGTAGTATGCATCAATGTAACTCAGTATCTCAGTTCAGGGATCCCTTGGTTCTATGATCAGATCCCTACTAACATTGCCTCTACTTTCTCTCACCCACCATTAATATAATTAGAGGGATTTGGTTTTATGGTTTACTCATGGAAATGCTACAGTGTGGTCTAGACCACTGGCTTTTCCTTTTTTTCATTCGAAATATTAGTTCCACCAATCATAGGACATCATATAGCCTTTTTTATATGTTCACCTATTCATGACCTGAGTACAGTTAGGTTCTATGGTTCCATGGTGATTCCAGATACAATGGGTGGTTACTAAGACAAATATTCTAATGAAGCTTTTTCTTATTGATGATGTCCACTGCAATGCAGTTCACATTTTTATTGTGTTGTACTGACATGTAGGGTAACATTCTATGGGTTTGAGGTGATGTGTCTTGTAGTGATATGCATGAATTTTTGTGTTGTGCCTATGTGTGGATGGATGTGTCTTGGTTCCCATCAGAGGGTTCTATGGAATAATGAGTCATGTTCTTCAGGATCTTATTAGCATTTGCATAATGGGGTTTGGACACATTCAAATTTTTTTTGGATGTGGTTTGTTTATATTTTTTGCAATTTGAGGTGTGTGCATATTTTTGTATTCATTTTGTTTTTCCCCCATCGAATGTAAAATGGGGGACTCATGATGGTTTCTCTTTATCCATAAATGTGTTAGTGGGTACGCATGTATGCTTCACACTTAACCTTAAATTGATTTTATTTAAAATTTCCAAAATATAAATTTTGGTTACAAAAAATGACCTTAAAAATAATATAATTATAGATAAGGGATTTCATATAATTATATGTTATAAATGGACACAAAATAAAAATATTCCTGACTAAAAAATAGTTATGATTGTAATTAATTTAATTTTTTTTGTAAAATTATTACCAAAATGGATATGAAATGGTATAATGAAATGTAAAACAAAAATATTACCAGAGTAGAGAAAAATATAAGGGTTTTCAAGGAGATAAAAATTTATATTTACAATAAATGGATATTTACTCATATTTAATCTAAATAGAATAGTGAGGTTGGAAATGAACCCTTTATAATAGAATAACAATTGGATGAACAAGACATTACTCCCTATATAATATATTTAATATTATTTTCAAATATTTAATAACAATATTCATACATATTCAAGTTAATAACATTATTTTATAATTAATTATTACCCATATATTAATAATCTACTATCAAAATTTTAATTTCATATTAATTGTTAACTTTTTCCATTCATGATTCAGATTAGATGATTCTGACCATGCCTCGAGATCGTTTTTCAATCACAAATTTTTTAAAAAAATACATAGTTTGTTTTTATGTAGATATAATGCCCAATTTTCATTTCATTGATATAATGATAATGTATCACATTGATTTCATTAAAATATTATTCTCAGTTATTATTGGATTTCTAAAATAATTCCATTTTTTTGTGAATAATATTATTTATATTACAAGTATATAATTTTGAAGACATATTTATTTATATATTATTTTAATCATTTACTATTATTTCTATTTTTTTATTCATTAATGAATTCATCAATATAACAATAATTATGTAGGTGGTAAAACTGACCAAAAGAAAACACATTATAACAAATAAATTTGTATGAATATATTATAATACTATAATAAAATATCATTTACTAATGAATAATGATTAAATGAACATGTAATTGGTATTATATAAAATATATAATTTGGTTTGATGAAGAAAATAAAGAAAATTATTCAAGGAGTTAATTATACATACATTGAAAAAAATGAGTCTTTACGTAGAGAGTCTCTTAAAGATGACCGAATTGGGATTCCATATCAACAGAGGTTGGTGAGAAAGGAAAGTGAGTATTATGTAGGGAATTTGGGAAGATATAATTCAGGAAGCTAAATGGATTTTGTGTTTTGAATTGGGAATAGTAAATGTTCTTTTATGTGTTAGATTGAATAGAATTTCCAAATAAACATATTCATTACTGTGAAAACCATGTAATTTATCATGGAATGTTCTTCAATAGTAGGCATGGGATGAATCAAGGTCAATAATTCCCTCATAAAAATTATTAACAATGTATAATGATACATATTTGACATTATCCCTCCTTTAACCCATTTAAATAAATTTTTCCATATAGTGGATACCCACATTCTCCACAGAAACTTATTAATTTTCCACAAAATGAAAATTAATCTTTCCCATGATATCAAATATGAAATACATTTCAATAAATTAAATATATTTTAAATAAGTCATGAACAATATAAAAAATTACATTTGTAAAAATATATTTTTAGCGTAAAAGATAAATTATTATAATTCATTGAATTAATGATTATATATATATTATTATATTTATTAAATATATTTCATGAACTTTTATACCAATAAAATATGATCCAATAAAGGGGATGAAATATTATACATAATAAAAATACATTTTTACTTAATAAATTTATCATTATCCACGAATAGAAAAATAGTTTTTATTTATAACCCCATAAGTACAAATTATTTTTTATTTATTCATTTAAAAAAATCTCAAGTATCTTAAAAAAAACTAATTTTAAAGATTATTCTAAATAAATAAATTTAATTTTAAACTGATTATATATTAAGAAAATATATTTAAAATTATATATGTTGTCTGAATTAAATTAGTACCTTTTATTGTTATTGAAAATATATTTATGTCTGTTACATGTAGAAAATTTTTGTATCTCAATATTCATGACTTCCTATAAAATTCACAATATAATTATTATATTAATTTATAACCCTAAACCATATTTCCCATGATTATATATCCAATATACATATGTCTAACGATCAATATATAAATAAACCACATTTCACTCCTATAAATATCCATACATACATATATAAAATCATTCAATTTGAATCTAATTTATTTTTTATGATGATTATAATACTTGTATTGAACTAACACAGGTTCCCCCCGAACTAGGAACCCATCTTGATCTACCACATAACTGAAAGGTGTTCCCATCCCCCATTGACTATAGAAGAGAACCAGGGCATCAAAAAACTACTAGAGGATAAAAGTTTGACCAACCTCAGGTAGACAACATGGAATATATATATATATATATGAGTGATAAATAGTGGAAGTGAAAAATGAAAATACATTCTATAATCCCGAATTAAGATATTAAAAATAATATAACTCATGAAGTCAGATCAACCAATAGTGATAGTCCAGCTATAATGGACCAATAAAACATATATTAACTACTCCACGGTATAGTGTATAAAAACTCCAAAAATTATACCACTAGATACCTAATATCAAATAACAAAAAAATCACCACCTAACTATAGTGCATTTACATTCCCATCATCAGGGACATAGAATGGTCTACACACCATTGATTGGATGTATAGTGTTTAATCAACAAAGGCTTTGACGGATACAACACATTTCCCCCACAACATGTCTCCTTATAAAAATCAAAAAATTATAAATTATAAATAAATATAAGGAATGATAAATTGATAAAAATAATTCATACGAAAATCATGGTAAAACATTTCCCATCTTCCATAGTTCTAAATAATCTTCATAATTTTTTTTTCAAATAATATCTTATATATCAATGTGGATAATCCTAGATAAAAAGTAAAAAACCAAAGTCATGAGTAATATCACGCCAAGGATCACTATAATTTAGGTTATCAAGAACACTAAAAAAATCATTTTTATTAATTCTGTAGACATATGCATCAAATATAGAGATGATATGAACAACCAATAATGTGAATCGCATAGTAGTTTTTAATAAGTTTCTATATCACTATTATTATAAAGCATAAGAAAGTCCCATTAGTTAAATCCCTAATAGTATCAACTGATGTGTCTTATTTCTCTATTTTCAACTTACTATCTAAGGATTCTCATGTGTTATATTTTCAACATCATTTCACCAAAACCATTATTTGAAAAAAAATTCCAAAATTCATTTCAAAATTATTTTAAAACTACATTTATTTAAAAAAATAGTGGGAATATAAATTATTTTAAAAACCCCATTTACACAAAATCAAATAAATCATCCTAGTCCATTTATAAAAAATTACCAAACTAAAGAAATACAGTTCATCAAACAAAGGCTATATACTGAATGACCTACCATAAACTCATGTTTCACACAAATTGAGACTGGATCCAAAACCATCATAAGTAACATTGAAAAAATGGAGGCCTTATCAATGATTTCCATTCTATAGAATAGAATTCTAAAAAATAGGTCACCGGAGTGGTTATTTCCCACATACATCATAGAACCTTTATTCCACACCACAACCAACATGAGGTATATCATCTATTATATGATCACAACATCGTTCTAGAAAGGGTAAATAAAAAATGCTACCAAAAGGTCGATGCATCAAAAAAAATTTCCCAAACAATACCAAAACCAATGAAAATGAAGAAGTAGAAAGGATACTTGGTAGAAGTGAAATGACCAATGCAAAGATCAAATTATGAACAAAGTGATTAGAATTGAGGGGATACACCCAAAATCATCAATAAGAGCCCTAGGGTTTGAGAGAGAAACTTGCAATTTGAATGAGAAAATAATCATAATGGTAGTGTGATAAAATCAACTGGTCATAAAAAATTCATGAGGTGGATAACATTCATGATTCGTGTTTTAATATTTACAAGGTATTATAAAAAATATTTACCTATGATTGATATTTAAACTAATGAAACTTTAAATTAAGTGATGTAGATTCATGTATTGTATACATTTCATGCTCTAAAAAAATTTACAACATCTTTCTGATTATGGATTCATGTCATGTAACTTTTTCGTGATGTGAATCTGCTCAGAATGCAGGTGGATTTTCATGTTCTATACAAAATTTTATAGATACCCCTTCTCAATAAATAACCAAAAGGATATTCTATTATCCATTTGAATTGTTTATTTCCATAATATATTAATTCCTTGGAAATCATATAACTCAAAACCTTTATCCATTTCACTAAACAAAATTCTCTATACTAGGAAGGATCAAAACCCATCCAATGGATTTTAAACTACAATAAAATAACATATACCTAAAATAAGGTAATAGTAGTTCACAATTTCTATTCCCCAAGATATTCCATTATTTGGAATACATGTGGAAGAAGGATTCTCTAGAATATTGATATTCCACTTATCGATCATTAAAATTTCATTATACCAATCTCATGAGAATCTGAACTATATATTCATAACATTTTATAAAATGGAATTGAAATCCTAGAAAAGACATCCACCTATGAACAAGTCATCTCTACTAGATTCTATATAATAGAATCTTCTAGAACTAAATCAATATCACCTCAATTACAAATATTTATTTGATTTGAATGATACATCTTGAGCTGATATATAAAGAAAAAATCAAGGATACTATTCAAACTAATATTGTAATGAAGATTGATGTGAATCCTAACCATGACACTTAAGGAATTCATATGGAACAACATATCTCAAAGCCAAAATTCCTTATTTTTCAAGATGATGGTTTCTCTACAGATGGAACCCCTTCAAGAATACCTGATCACCAATGGGAATCTTCAATAGATGATCTCACTGATCAATATATAATTTCTAATGACACTAATCTTTAACAATATATCCACAAATATATTGAATCCTTCATGAAATCTCCGGAAAAAGACTTTATCCCACAAGAGAGTCCTCAACCACATCATCCCAATAAACAAGATACCTACATGGGTTATCGTACTGTGCATTTAAAAAAACTATTTAGATCAATGGCTGATAACAATTGTTGTATTAAAACACAAGTATCCCTTGAAGGATATTTCATTATCAACATGTATCCATGAAATAGTCAGAAAGGATATCCTCCAAGAACATAATAGCATAATCAGTCTGACCTTTTTTTTTCTATGGATGATAAGTTGTAATCACCGTAACCCGAGTCAAAATATCCTCTTTGATTCTCACCCATATACATTAGAAAAAACTAGAATACCTGAAACAACTAGTAAACTCCAAACCTCTTACATAGACATCACACACAAATCACCAACGTTAATGGTTTTAATGATTGAATTTAAATGTTTTTATTTCTTCAATTGATTAAACACCAACACTATATAATTTATCACATGGTATGTACTATGTAAATTAATAAAAAATTATAATTCAAACCATCTCATTTCTAAACTAACATTATAAGACACTCGAGAAAATTATAAGGTTTGAGATGATTTTCCTTTACAATTTATTTGGTGTATTAATGAGGCACAAAATCTATAGAGACAAGAATCACACCCTACAAAAAAAATCATGATATTATGTAATAATACATATTCATAGTGACCATATAAATATACCAGGATGAAAAATGACAGTCAAACAAAACTGATCACCACAGAGATGTTGGTTTGAAAAACTAATCAAAAATATGAGAATACCATTTTATAAGAGGGAGAAACTAGAATCAATCTCTCGAGAATATAATGTTTGTTGGGTTCCCATGAACTCATCATCCTACATATGAAACTAGAGACTATATTCAAGGATATATGATGATAAAAAAACACTAATAAGAATATTAACTTTAACATATGTTCCATAATTGAGATCCAATTGATCATAGAGTCCCATCAGATTCAAATATCTAATCAATTACAATATTGTATATGATGGTATATTTCTATTGATAGAATCTGCATTAAAATTTCCCTTACATTGGATTCAAATGATTATGTAATAGAATGACTGAAGGTATTACACCCACTATGTCAATCTGATATTTAATTCCATCTATGAAAAAAATTGATTAGAATATTTTGTTCAGAAAATATATTGAATCTATCCCTAAAAAACCATGTCACCAACGTTAAATTCATATATAATTGTTTCATATTGATATTCAAGAGTTGGATTAATTCTTATCATTCATTAAAATTTTTAGTGAACCAAATTCTAGAACATGGTCACTTGGAATAAGAATGAAACCCAATTCAGCACCGAAATCATTGCATTATACCATGTAACCCGTACAAAGCATAGGTAACAATAGAATATGAGATGATGTTAGAATCTCTTTTAGTTAGTTGAATGAATTCCAAAAATTTATATACATGTGAACATCACAAATTCCATGTAAGAGCTATCAATGGAGACAACATTTGTGAGAAATATGTTTTAAAATTTAAATGTTATCCATCAAGAAAAAAAATTCTTTAAATCTCATAGACTTTATGTGGATTCTCTCATGACTATAAATCCTTCAACATATTATGAGTAACTAATAATCCATGATCTGAAATCACATGTATCAGCAACATCACTTCCAAGAATATGAAACATTATTTTTAAATATTTATATATTATTGGTGTCATATTATAATTTTCAATGGATAATATTGATAGTGATAATGATCATTGTTAGTTATCTAATAAAACCAAATATCATCCATGAGAACATCCAGAAAATAATTTAAATACCTAGGGAATATCTAATTCATCAATTCCATAAATATTTCAGGTGCATTAGTCAGACCAAAATTCATGAAGATATATTTTTAGTGAAAATAATTTCTACTAAAAATAATATTTAGAATATTAGACTACTAAACACTTAGCTGATGATAAATCAACCAAATATCAATATTTGAAAACCAATATTCCCACTATAAATAATCTGTGAAATTAACATTATAAGGGAAGACATATTTATTCATAACCATCACCCAATTCAACATAAGATATTCCACACAAAGAGGAAGTGAATAATTTTCCTTAGTGGAAAAGTTAAATGTTATTGATCAAGGTGAAACAATACGTAGAAATAAACTATTCACCATCACATCATCCAATTGAATATTTACTTTCTCTAGATCTGCTGGGGAAATGTGATTATATTGTATCAAGATTAGTTGTGTAACTGGAACTAGATCAATCAGAAACTAGACCCCTATATCAAGAGGTACATCAAACAAATTATAATAATATATCCATATAATACATGGAAGACTTGGGAAGTCCACCAATTTAGTGAAAAAACTAAACCCAATTAAAAAATTAGATGACATACTCTTGTGTTCTAGGTGGAATCATCCTACATGAATAGACATAGGATCCCCTCTCCCTGAAATAACAAAATTCCCCCTTAGGAATCACAGAATGAGACTATATGATGATAACAATCAATATCATTATGATGATTGGTAAGCCAACCAATTAGGATAATGATTTCAAACATATATAGATCAATAATGAAGAAATACCAGACTATCTCTATATTAGAAATCAATAGTGAACAAGAAATACATTGAGAACCCTACCAATAGAGGTGTCACTTAATCAATAACCTAGAATATGATATCTATTAGAATACTATTGAAATTAAAAAATGAGATGAAAAAAATGAGTGGGAGGTATCGGTATAAAATAAATAATTTTTTATATGAAATTCAATAATGACGGAACAACTTAATATCATTAGAGATGTTTTTTCCACTTTCAAAAACACATTCACTATGTGATGGTGATTTATTCTGCATGCCAATATAAATAGATGTATATGTTTAAAACCATATGAATGTACCATATTGGTTATCAGAGATGAAAATACTAGATAATTATGAGGCATAGGCATAGTCAGAGTGATTCTTTGTAAATAGTCATAGTGGACACAACTACTGCACATATTATCATGTGCAAAGAAATAACAACGGGTGTGATTGACCTTTCCATAATAAATTTATGATAGGTGAATACATATTACTTAAATCAATTTTATATAGGTAGACCACTACTGAGAACCACATCAACCACCCATGTAGTGATCATGCCTCTACCTATTCATCCCATGCATGCCACTGAAGCTACCACTATGTTGAATAAGGAATCCAGAAGAGATAACCCATCCTACAAAATTAATCTCTTCCAAGATTTCCATATCTATGGTATTTTTTTAGATTGAAATAATTATCAAGAATAACTGTGATCTAATTTCTGGTTGTAATCCTTTATTTAAATTTTAATCAATCAATATATCATTCATTACTACCTTTGAATAAAATGAGCAAGATCCATGAATGGATTGTTGTATAATGACACCAATCCATCTTCAGAGCATATATAGAGGAAATATATATTCTTTTTCATCATTAATAAAATTATATATAACTTTTAGAAAAATATGTTATTGAAACCCTTAGAGTATAGCCTCATGTTCAAATATACTTGGACCGTGGAATCCTAAAATATCTTTTTTAGGACTATAATTTGAGAACACCAAGTACCTCACCATGATATTTTCAAGTGTATTCATGATTTTAATGATTTAATAAATCTTTTACATACATAAATATACCACATTAGGATTATTCATAACTATAAGTGATGGGATTTTACATTTAATAACTCTCAATATTCATAAATTATACTCCATCTCAGGGATGTGCCTTTACAACTATGTTCTGGAAATCAGATACATTTTGGTTCATATAATGAACTGCTAAATCAATAGCCTTGATAGATTATGAAATATATATGGATTCCCTTGAGGAGAATATGGAACAATATCTGGTCATACCCATGAAATACATAACAGTGGAATGACATTGCACACCAAAAACAAAAAAAATGATCAGATAAAAAATAATCTCAGTTTTTACCAAAAAAACCAAAGAAAAAAGATATTAAAATTAAAAACTAAATATTGTAGAATCATATCCCAACATTTCAGCATATCATTATTCTCTTCATGTAATGAGTAGGCCAGGGAATACTATAAACAACCTCTCATGTTCCAACCATCCTATCTCCAGTTCAACAATTGTCTTAATATAAGGACTCTATAGAAAAAATGCCCCTCTAATAGTAATTTATAATTAATAAACCTTCTATACCATCATTTTTGCCTCTCGACTTGATCCACCATGTACTATAGAGGAATTACTAATAAATATATGATCGATATTGGCACTCTGGCATCGGACATCAACCATGGGGAATGGATTCACCAAACTGAATGCATCCAATAACACAAACACACATATATATATATATAAACTAAAGAGAAACAATGTATCAAAAAGAAGGAAAATATATTCAATAACACTGAAAGAAGTCATTAAAATATTTAAAATCAAGTAATATGAACAAACAATAGTAAAAGTAAAATGAAAAATGAAAAATTAAAGAGAAACCGACTACTCCATCTGAGAGTGTGGGAAATATTCCTCCATCCAAACATCTGCAACCAAAACCTAACAAATATCAACCTCCTCACCTCCCTAAGATAAATTTCTTTTACAATAATCAAAATACATAACATGTACTATGAATCAATGATGAGGTAGAAGGGTATGAATAAGGTATCACCCATTAACATATCAAAATCTAGCTATTTCATATAGATTTCACTTCTTTACATTCTTAATGATCTTTTCGATTTAGAGTCTTATAATGGTCGGAAATACCCGATAGATATCAAAACACAAGAATAAAATGTGGTATAATTAATATGGTTTCCATTCCTTCTAAAACATAAAAATTTAAACACAAAACAAGCACATGTTTTTTGTGAAAAATCATCATAACAATTAACTTGAATTCCTTATTTCTCATACATATCCTTATAACATATGAAAAAAATTTAAACACAGGGGATGAGAAAAAATACTTAGTAATGGATTTAAAATCAAGGAAATAATTCCTTAGTCCATGAAAACTTATAAACATATGAAATCATTTCTAAAAGACATACTTTATCACCCATATAAACGTACTTTTTGAAACATTTGATTTTCATAAAACAATAATGAACCTATATAAAACCATAATAGGTCCCTTGAGGAATTACTTACTTATATTTTAACCCTCAAAAGTTCCATATTATTTGTAACCCTCACAGCTACCTTACAATGAAACCCTCGAGGCTACCTATTGACACTTCTTTCTGTCACAGAGTCCAACGAATGGAAAAGGTGAATACTTTAAGAACAAAGAGGGTCACTATTTGAGGAACATCGAAAATTGACAAAGGAATGGACTAGGAACCCACTTGGAAGGCGTCACACAAGTTTCCTGCACAACACGCAGGTCACTTGAGCGACCTATTTTTTTTTCACCAAAGGTGCCCGGTGGCATATAAATAGCCCCTATGGGCCCCCCATTTTGAGGATGAATTTTCTGAAACTCATATTCAAGATCTGGTCGCCCAAGTCCTCAACTTGACTCTTCCAAAATCTTCCAAGGAAACTTTTCACCTAGAATGGAAGACTTGAAGGAGTAGTATAAGGCCTAAGTGTTTAGAATTCATCAAAACTTGCGCGCCTAAGTGTCCATACCTCTTTAAAGATGGAAACACTTGCGTGCCACCCTAACCTTTCAATGAAACTTGCACACCTACCTTTTGGAAACATGTTAGGATAATACTAAAGTCTTGAGTTAAGTCTCTCCCAAGTATTACCCTATATATTCTTCGCCACCCTTATGAACCCATGCCATGCAAGTAAACTTGCGCGGCCAAGACTTGGGAACCAAATGATTTGCGAGGCCAAGACTTTCATGCCAACTTTATTTGTGTGCCTCGCACTTGTTCACCTCTCCTCTTCAAGATATTATCCCTCGAACCCCTTTTCAAAGCCATTTATCGCATGGTTCCTTTGTTGGCTTCAATATCTGAAAGGAATTCCATGAGAACCTCTCCCAAAGCCTTGTTACATACAAGCATTATGTCACCATGGTTAGAGGTTTCCTATATAACCTCATACTTTAAGATGAGAAGAACTTTTGATTTTAGGCCTCCTTCTCGGGAGTAATCCCCAGTCACAAGTTCCTTTAACCTGGGCCTCATTCTCAGGACTGAGCCCCAATCATAACCTCCTATTAACCTAGGACTCCTTCTCAAGAGTAAGCCCCAGCCACAAGTCCCCTTAACCTGGGCCTTCTTCTCAGGAGTAAGCCCCAGTCATGGTTTCCTTAAACATTGGGCTTCCTTTTCAGGAGTAAACCCCAATCAAAATTTCTTTTGATTTGGGATTACTTATCAGGAATGAACCACAATCATAAGTCCCCTTTAATTTGGGCATCCTCCTTAGGAGTAAGCCTCGGGTTAAAACTACAAATCTCCATAAAATACAAATACCATTATGGACCCTGCTCTTGGGCTTCTTTCTTGATGATAGTCCTGGTCTTCATTTACATGGGCAATCATTCATACCTAAGACCCACATCATTTCTTGGGACTGCCTCTTTCGTGGCACAATCATCAGGTTTACTAGTACCTATTGTTTCACACACCGATCATGATTCACGTGAGCTTAGAGTGTAAAGGTAATCACGACATCTCTTTTGTGCCGTTAACCGTGAATAAGTCCCATATTTCCTTTCCCAAACTACGTGGACTTTAATCTCTACCCTTAAAAGTAGAGTACATAAGAAGAATTTCTAAGGTTCAAGACCATTATTCATTAATTATTTTCCATCCCATATGATATTAAACTATATCCTTATTATCGAAATACATGGGTTCTGATTCCTTTTTAATGAGGATACGTAGGTAGCCCATATGCAGGTATAATCCCAACTCTGAAATAATCCATGTATTTCTAAAGGACAATAAACATCAAGTGCCCCACAGAGTGGATTTAAAACTAGTATGGTCATCATAATGACCAAGAGATTTCTATATAATGTATTGAATGATACAATTGACTATGAATCTCTAATACATACGGATGATTCTCCATCGATGAAGAACCTCAAATACATATGAAATATTCCTTAAATCCCATACATATTAATTGTTGATTGCTAATCCTAAAGGAAAAATCGTTTTCATACTTGGTGAATTAAGAAGTATTCATGAACATAACTTAAATCTATAAGAGTGTCTCAGAGTAGGTAATAATTCCTCCCAAAAAGGTGTGATGAGCCTGACCTCCCATCCTCTCGACCAATGAAAATTTTTAAGACTCATCAGTAAACGACTAATGAGTACCTATCCTTGGAAAGTAGGTCCAAATGGATATAGAATCATTAGACGTTTCCAGTTCAACGAATAAACTTGTTATAAACTGATTGGAAAGTTTGAACCTTAAACAAACAAGGTCATCCCCATTTCCCAAAGAAACAAAAATAGTGAACCCGACCTGAATCCTTAACCATGTTAAATATTGTTTTACTTATTTGTTAGGCCCCTATTAAATTCAATATGGGGGTCAACAAAGCAATCAATAACATATGTGCTCATCCAAAAGATGTAGCCTGTCCAAAATTATATTGATTATGTCTGCTATATCAAACAGGCACTCTTTTTCAAGATCTCTCTGCAACAAAATATGGATTCTTTAAAATTTACACTCGTGAATGCCTCTGCTACTACTCCTGCTGGATCCTCATCCAATCTGAGAAAGACATCATCTACTCAGTGTATTCAATGCTGGGTCTCAAATTAATTGGTATGGGAATACCGTGAACATGGTACCATCCTGACATTGGAGACTGCTTGACAAGCCCTCCAAGTTAACAACTCACCCTAGTTATCCGGTCAGTGAGGACCAGTGGTTAAGAAGAAGGTGTTTCCAACCACCATCTCCAACCATTTCGGGTCTTTATCCCTGGAATGCAACAACCGGTCTCTCCCATATTATAGGGAGGTCAATGAAGAGGTAACTCAAGGCATCAGTTCAAAAAAAAAAAAGAAGTCCTTCCTAAGGACTGCCACCTACAATTGCCGCTAAACTCATGCGGCAGTGCACCCTCAACATTATGAGAGTATCGCCTCTAGGTGTTCAGCTCATGGTCCTCAGACCCAAGCATGAAAGACGAACCGTTAGAGGTGAAATTAGGCCAACAGAGAGTATGTTCTTACCCTTTCCCCCTCCGAAGAAGTCCATCAACCTAACTTGATGGCAAACAACAAGCGGGTATATACACCCGTCTGTCCAAATTTTACTACCCAGTAGGCTCATCTGGATGTAACACGTCAATCCTGCAAGGCAATTCTGATGAATTACTATAGGCAGGCACATTCAACTATTTATAAATCATCATCCAGTCAGCAGGCTCGTCTGACTGCATCCAATGAAGCCCATCAATCAAATGTGGTGACCACCTGTGAACAAAAACATAAACCTGTTTACATTCATCAATTCTGCCAATAGTCTCATCTTCCAGTATTGAAGGAAGTTCATCAATCATATTCAGTGGAGAAGAATCAGCATGCACATACACCCACAATTCATCAAGATAACCAACAATCTTGTTTGGTAGCACTCGGAGATGCCAATTGTAAAGATCTAATGATAAACAAGAGGAAGAAACAACTTTCTTCCCCCACACATGAGTACAGTTAAAATTCGTGACATGAAAAGGATGACAGGATCCAGAACAAACACCAAATCCAAACACAGAATAGACATATATTCCCGTTTCGGTAGCTGATGTCACCAAGCACATTCTGACAATGGTGAAAGAGCATAAGAAAATCCCTGACCATATTCTGGATACTTGTCAGAATATTATAACAAATTCATTGATATCACAGGGAAAGAAACATAAATATATCCCTATCAATGAAGTGACTCATCAACATGCCACTCTGGAGCAGATACACACCTTTGTTTCAGTCTAGGAGGGTCGTGGGGCATACTCCCCCATGTCATATGGACAATCAATCCAGGCATATACACCAGATTTAAATCAAGATAATCAGCCTAACCTGACCATTTATCTAGATTAGGCGCATACACCTTCCCATAATAACTACTTTCATCATCAAGTGGTTTCCAACGTGAGTAATAAGGTGTCAAAGATTAAGACCCATCTAACATAGTTAAAAAATCAAGATCCAATATGCAATAAGGCCTTGGTCAATGCTGGAGTTCTTGAAGACCTCAGAGAATTATCTATTGCAACTCCATATTCTACTCTCTCATTTCCATATTCTGGAAGCAACATCAATAATTCCAAAGTTCTTCATCAGAAACTTCTTCATGAAGGCTTGTTTCATGACAATTCAGTCAATCTCAAAGCATAATCTTCAGATGAGAGTCAAGATAACATTCTATGTGGCCAGAAGACCAATGAGAAAAAGGTTTCATTTTTATTGTAATCCACCATGGTGGTCCTCCCCATGATGATGAATTTAGCTGCGAAAGAGCTCTCTGTAGTAGTAATTCACATTTCCTGGAAAATTCTTCAATGGATAATGCAGTAACTAGACAGCCCTCTTATCTTGAGGCACTTTCAATTTAAATGCCAGCCATGTCTGATTCCTTACCACTAGCAGGGGAAGTACTTTCTCAATAGAAGATAACCCGAGGTGTAAGTCATTCTACAAACCACCCTTGGGTCATTAATCTTCTAATTTGACAAATCAATTCTCTACCAATATTTTTGAATCCAATTAAGCAACAAAGAAGAACCAACTTTGGTCCAATCGGGTAGAATAATATTCATCAAATGACAGAGGAAGTGCAAAATATAAAAAAAAGAAAATGGTAAAATACCGGTCATGTTTTGGCCATTGGATGACTCTCAGTATGATATTCCAGAAACTTTTCCATAAGATTTTATTCACGATATTCATCTCAATATGTGGAAAAATCATTGTCAATTAAATGAGAAAATATTACCTTATGATGAATATAAAAATCATGTTAAGGTAATAGAAGGGTTGCAATGCCAAATTGACTTGGCATATCTCCCAGTTTTGCGACATCCAATGGTTGAAAAGCAGCAGAGAACCCTTTAGTGTGCATGAATTAGTGTATTAAAAAGGATGAGCCAGTTAATTACCAATTCCCCATCTGCTATTCATATCAGGGGATGGGGTGTTGATGGAGAATTTCATTTCACTATGCTCTCCATCCAACAAAGCCCGTGAAAATTAGTCTCATGAAAAGTTATTGCCCATGGATGGACATATCTAACTGGGTTTTTGTGTAATCAAAGGCTTGCTCAAGAACATGCCTCAACTAATTCTTCCCAAAGTCAGACATATACAGAAGGAGTTGTCGAATTACTCTTGCATAAAGAAAATGAAAATATCGAACATGCTTCTCGTTTAGAGAATTCACATCATCACGTGACAGAAGTGTCAGTAATAATCTAACAGGCATCTGAGCCAGGTGATGTGAGTAGATGTAGGATGATGAATCCGACTAATTTCCGGACTAAGAACCGAAAAATAGGGAGATCTTTTAAGAATGAATTAGATGTAGTAGCTAAATAACCACCTCATCTTTCCCGGATATGGACTATTTTAATCCAACCCACGAGATCAACAAACACGATTCAAGGAGTTGAGCAGGAAAAACAAGAATATCCCCAGTCCACCGGACTGGGGACTTTTTCAAATTCTCAGTCTCTTCCTCAATAAAATTATGTCTTCTCTCGAGTAGGGAAGACGCCACAAGAGGAACGTAGAGATGAATTATCCAGAAATTACCTTCAAATTACGGTTCATCAAGAAGTTCCTAAGGGATCAACCAAATAAAAGACAATGTCTCATAAAGGACATGAAAGAAGGCAGTACTGTAGAAACACTGGAAAAAGGGTTGCAAAGCGTTATGCATCGATAAATGTCATCAATGCCATTGTCACTGATCCCTCAAAACATGAGGATCACTCAGAGGAATCAGATGAAGAAGTTCCTGTTCAAGAGTCTGTATACATCGAAACAAATGAGGAAGGTGTGCGTACCCGAAATCAAAGGATTACCTAGAATTTAGGTATTCCTTTAAATAACCAAATCCCCCCTCTTCAAAAGCCATCCAACAAGGGGAATGGAAAAAATTCAGGTTACATTGCACCCTACCTCTGGATAATTTCAATCACTCTCATTAGAGGAAAGGTTCACATAACAAGAAGAAGAAATGAAGGAGTTAAGGAGGATAAATGCTAAACTACTTCAAGGTAGTCTTCCTCCTAAGCATGCTGAAGTTAATCAATCAAGGGAATTTTTTGCAGCTACTAGGATGGATCAAGAATATCTCCCTTTAAAAGTAAACCCTCACAGGTCCAATCCTATGGGTCATATGCAACAATAACTGGAAATACTACCATCCGTAACAATACCAGTTGCCACACCCATCCAAACTCTAGTTATTGAACCTGCACAGAATCCATCTCAACCAGATGTTTCTCAAACATCAATGACTACCATTGAGTCATTAACAGCTCGGTTGGATGTTATGGAAGAATGACGTTCACCAGTTCAACCGGAGAAGAGAGTTTACCATGAATGGGTGGATGAAATTCCTCCCCCATCAAATTTTATGAGTACCATATTCCCAATTTTAATGGTTTGGGAGATCCAGAAAAAAACTTAACACATTTTGTTTCTCATTGTGACTCTATGATGGGAACTCCACAACCACAAGAAGTAGTCAAGCTCAGGTGTTTTGTGCAGTCATTACATGGACCTGCTTTTGTCTAGTATACATGTTTACAATCTCGGTCAATTACTGGGTGGGAAGATCTCCGTCGAAAATTCCTTCTTCAATTTAGCTCAACATTACAAAGATGACAGTTTTGATCTTACCAATTGTAAGAAAATGGAAAATGAAAGTGTTTCAGATTTCATTGTTCTCTCGAAGGGATTAACATATTCCTTAAGTTTATCACTCCCTCATGAAGAGTTGCTACCAATCTGTGTGGAAAATCTGTGTGATGAAATACACACACCATCGATCCCTGTGAAATATAATAGAGGGTTTCGAGACCTTACATCAATCGCTCAGTAGATAGAATACTCTCTTATATAAGCTAAGGTTAAAACTTATGTAATTCCATCAGTTCCAAAAAGGAGAATAGGGAAAGCAGAGACTGATACAGTTACACTTTAATAAGAACATGTACCTGCTTCCACTTCAAAACCTTCATCATATCGAAGGGCTCCACCTCCTGACCGTCCACAACAATGATCGCCTCGTAAAGATGATAAAAAAGATCCAAGGCGGAAATATTTTGAGGATTTAAAGAACAAAGCTTATTCTTTACGGAATGAACAATTTCCCAGTTACTTCATCTCGGCTAGGGAAAACAATCTGGCTCAGTTGCCAAGGCCCAAAAGGCCGAACAAGAAAGGATATAAATACCTCCCCAACTATTTCCCGTTTCATTAGTTGTTGGGGAATCCCATTCAGCTGTGTATTGTCTTCAAAGACCTTCTGTAAAAGACAGTGGACTCTGGAAAAGTAAAATTGAAAGGTTCTTCAACCCAGGTAGCATGTGTTACTGCTACTGATCCAGTGGAAAAAAAGAGAGTGGCATGAAGTCAAAAGTAAAAATGTGCAGAAATATGATGATTGGATGGTCAAGAAAACGATCAACCAAACTCATGCCATTTTGCGAACATAATTGAATCAACCAATTGTGTCTTCTGTTATGTCTTCCATAGAAAAACCCCCTTCATCAGAAAGAAAATCCTCAAAGAAGTGGCGTAATTTGAAGAAAGAAGAGTAGTCAGAAAAAGAAGAGATCCTATCAAATCCTAATTTGTATTTGACTCCAGTAGATTTTATGCCATCTGATTCAAAAGAATGGGCACCGCCCCACCAAACAGCACAACCTGAATTGGTTCATTAGGCAGAATATTCATTAGATGAATAATTGATCTTTTGTTCTATTAACATGATTCATTTAACGAATCCCTATTCCAATGATAGTTTGGATCATGATGAGCATGAGTCCCCTGTATCTAATAGAGGAATGAGAGGAAAAGACAGAGGTTTGGGATACAGAGGAAGACGTGGATATTCCAGAAGCCACTATTTCAATCCTACCCCTGCTAGAACTGTATATGCGGTAGAAACTCCTGGAAAATCCCTTCAATAGGCTCAACAGGAACAAAAAAGTTCTTCTACACAAGGCAGATTCGGTCCTGACACAATTATTTTTGAGGACCGGTTAGAGGTCGAACCTTCTTCCTCTCAGAAAATAGATATACATAGTCGGTCTAATCTACTGAATCCAGGAGTGTTTCCAATTCATGCCCCAATACGGGATGCATCTACTACCAAATCATCAACTTCCAAGGCACCTGTAATACCACATTTTCATGATGGGAAACGTAGACCTTTGGAACAAAAGTAATATTTCTTGAAACATTTGTCCCAATTACCAGCCATGTTATCAATTTTGGATGCCTTGAATCTATAAAATGATTTTCAGGAGGCGCTTATTGAGGCTTTGTAAAGTCCTCAAGAATTCGAAATTGAAATTTTTTCAGCTGAAGTCAACCATATATAGAATTATTCTACATAATGCCCTGCAGTGATATGTTTTATTGATGAAGATGGAGATGATGTTTTACATGGACATATCAGACCTTTTTATCTGCCTGGAAAATTAAATGACATAGACATCCGACAAGATTTCATTGATAATGGCTCAGGAGTCAACCTCATTTATATTCGTACAAATCATCGATTGGGCCTCACCGAATCTGATTTATCTCCTTCTACTTTGATATTGAAAGGATATGATAAGAATGAACAAGAACCTCTGGGCAAGATTCCACTCAGAATTCCGTTTAGAGACCTTGCGTCTAATTCATATTTCATGGTTGTTTTTGGGGACACAGCCTTCAACATTTTTCTTGAAAGACCTTGGCTACATCCACATGTGGCCGTAACTTCGTCGTACCATCATTGTCTCAAATATTGTTTAGATGGTCAAATTGGGACATTGAATGGTGACAAGGCCCCATTCAAAACATGTGAATCTCAATAAATTGAGGCAAAATTTTATCACATGGAGGGAAAGGAAAAATCGACAGCAAATAAGGTCACCAAAATTAATGATCTAAATGGGTTGGAAAAGATTTCAGTAAACCCATTCATACATGTGAGTACAAGTTATGTGTTTCCTATCAGTCATATTGACAAGATAGACCTATATACAAACACTCATATGGAATCTTCCATAATTTCAGTTACGTCAATCAATCCAGACAACATGGGAGAAATTGTTGATTCACCAAGAAATGATGAAGTCTTAGATAGAGATTTCTTCATTTCATCCACTAAAATTATGAAATTATACACTTAATCAACCAGGTGAGAAGGAGTTATAGTAATATTAGAGGAAAACAATGAGGTGGATTCTCAATCCATCATCTCCTCTATGTCACCCCAGGAAGACCCATCATCATTAATAGGGTCAGAAATGGCAGTCTCTTCATCAATCTGTTAAAATTTTTACTTCTCCCCTAACCATGGAAATTCTGCTTTGTCATCTAATATGCTAGTATAAACAGAAGAAGTATCACCTATTGAAGAAGAAGAGGAAAATCTCAGGGTTTCTCCTCCAACATTTGAATAGGGTATCTTGACCACTGTGGATGAACTCAGAGAGGTAAATATGGATATAAAAGTAGATCCATTCCCCACTTTAATTTGTGCATCCATAACTCTTGAAGAGAAAGAAATGTATACTTCATTTCTAAAGTAAAATCGAGATGTATTTTCTTGGAATTATACAGAAATGCCAGATCCTGATCCTGATGCTTCCACTCATCATTTGGGTTTTCCAAAAGAACATAGAAGATTCAAGCAAGAAGTAAGAAGAACACACCCAACTTATGGCTCCAAAATTGTACCTGAAGTTGATAAGCTTATCAAAGATAACTTCATAAAAGAAGTTAAGTATCCTAAATGGCTGGTTAATATTATTCCTGTGAAAAAATAATAATGGAAAAATTATATTTTTCATTGACTTCGGATATCTTAATCGGCATTGTCCCAAGGATGATTTTCTTGTTCCGATCACATAACTCTTAATTTTTGAAACAGCTGGCTACGAAGCTCTTTCTTCCATGGATGATTACTCTAGGTACAATCAAATACGAATGGCCCCAGAAGACGAGGATTCTACAACCTTTAGAGATCTTCAAGGTGTTTTTTTCTATCAGGTAAGGCCCTTTTGCCTGAAGAATGCAGGTGCAACGTATCAATGTGCCATGCACCATATCTAGAAACCTTTTATTGGGAAATTTGTGGAGTGTTATGTGGATGATTTGGTGGTTAATCCAGACAACGTTCTAATCACATTTCCAAGCTGGAAATCATATTCAAGAAACTTTGACAACACAATTTGAAGATGAACCCCTTGAAGTGTGCTTTTGGGGTAACCTCAAGAAAATTTATTGGCATTTTTGTACGTCATTGTGGTATCTATGTTGATCCTGAGAAGACAAAATAAATCCTTGATATTTAACCTCCTATAAATTTGAAGGAATTAAGAGGAAATAAAGGAAACTTGGCCTATATTCGGCGTTTCATTACCAATTTGGAAGGCAAGTGTTTCCCCTTCACCAGATTAATGAAGAAGGGATTCACCTACCAATGGACTGAAGAATGTAAATGATCATTCGATATCCTCAAGAAATACCTCTTGAGTCCACCGGTATTAATTCCACCTGTTGAAGGAGGACCACATATTCTCTATGTGACAACATTATAGCAATCAATGGGTTCCTTCCTTGCCCAAAATAATGATGCTTAGAATAAAAACAGCCTTTACTATCTCAGTCAGACTATGCTTGAGGCAGAAACTCAATATTCAAGTATTGAAAAGTGCTGCCTAGCATAAATCTTTGCAGCTTAGAAATTGAGACACTAACTACAACATCATGAGGTCCAATTGGTATCTCACAGTAACCCGCTCAAATTTATCCTTAGTCATCCAATGCTTATAGGACGTCTGGCTTGGTGGGCATTTATTTTGCAGTAGTTTGATTTCTAGTATGTGTCTCAAAAGGAAATAAAGGGCCAAGATTTTGCCAATTTCCTTTCTTAATACCCATCTATAGAAGATACATCTTTAAATATTGAACTTCCTGATGAAGAGGACTTCTCCATTCAAGATAATACCTAGAAATGGGTAATGCCTTTTGATGGTTCCTCCAGAATTCCAACAGGGAAGAAAATAGAAGATCCTAAATTCAACAAAGTTGGGTTATGAATCATGCTTATTCCCCCCAGAAAAAGCAGTGATACACTATTCATTATTATTGTTGGAAGGCGGTACAAACAATGAATCAGAATATCAAGCTCTCATCACATGCATGGAATTGGAAATTCACACCTAGGTGAATCACTTGAAGTTAAATGGTGATTCAGATTTGGTAATCAAACAATTCAATGGGGATTATGCCATCAGAAAGGAAGCATTAATCTTTTTGTATGATTACGTTAGAGAGTTAATGGTGGAATTTCCTTTGGAACCGACATTTTCTTATATTCCACGATCACAAAATTCCCAAGATGATGCATTGGATAATGTAGTCAAAACCCTGAAAGATCCAAATCAGGATGAAACAATCATCAATATTTCCCATCGTCATTTATTTTCACCTTTTGTTCAAATAAGAATAGAGGAAATCAAGGAAATTAGTCTCATTTATGAACCATATGGTCATACTATAGGATGAATGTAACCAATTAGGGAATACCTTCAAAATGGACCACTGCCACCTGATAGAGCCGAGAAAGAACAAGTCCGACGATATATGATTAATTTTACTCTTTATGAATGTCTAGATCACCAAAAAAATTTCTACAAGAAAGGTTTTGATGGAATTATCTTCAGATAAATTGATGGTTAAGAGACAATAGCTATCATGAATGAAGTACATGTAGGAGTTTGTGGTGCCCACCAGTCTAGATATTGACTTTTTGGTCAAATTCGAAGGCTTGGATACTTTTGGCCTTCAATGATGCATGATTTTGGTGATTTCACTAAAAAGTGTCATTCCTTCCAAGTATGGGCCAACTTCATTCATCAACCCTCAGAGTTTCTTCATTAATCTAAATACTCCTGGACATTTGCTACATGGGGAATGGATGTATTAGGACCTTATCCTCTGGCTACAGCTAAGCAGTTTAATTACATTCTTACTACTACTAACTTCTTTTCCAAATGGGAAGAGGCAATACCTCTAAAAGAAGTCGGTGCTAAAAGAATTATTAGCTTTGTCAAGTCTAACATCATTACCAGATTTGGTGTTCCTCATACCTTATTGACATATAATGGAATTTACTTTTTTTCATCCGAAGTAAGAAAATTGTATCAAGAATAAAATATCAGATCTAACCATTCATCTCAGTATCAGGTAGTGGCCAATGCTCAAGTAGAGGCTTTCAATAAGACTCTTTCAAACATATTTCAAAAGATGGTGGACAAAGATAAGAACTCATGTCCTAATAAACTTTTTCATGCTCTATGGGCTTATCAAACTACCACCCGCACTACTACACGATCAACTCCATATTCATTGGTATATAGAACGGAAGCAGTCTTTCCTATTGAAGTCCAATTACCTTCAAATAGAGCCTCCATTTGTGCTCAGTTATCTAAAAATGAACAGTCTCAAAGGCGATTGGATTAATTGGAATGACTAGATGAAAAAATATTGTGCACCCTACACCATTTAAAAGTATATCCAAATTTAATAGCATCAGCTTTCAATAAAAAATTTTGTATTCGTTCATTTATTCAAGGAGAATTGGTATTGGTCCTCAGATCCCCAATGATACAGAGAAATAAACCTACAAATCGTGGGCCAAAGTAGTAATGATCTTACTAAATATATAGGGTTTAATCCAATGGAGCTTATTATTTATTCTCAATAGATGGAGAACTAATTACAACTCCAACCAATGAAAGATTCTTGAAGAAGTATTTTGTGTAACACAAATACATCATTTGTCCTTACTGTAGGACATTAAATTGTATATCCACCTCTATCATCCAACATGACATTACACTGTGTCCCCTCTATCGTCCAACATGACATTCAACTATGCATTGTCTGAGCTATAGGATGTTAAACTACCAATCACCCCATGTCTCTGACACATGACATTAAACTGTGATTGTCGCATATGCAATTGTCTTTTAATCTCTGTTTCCACGCGTGCCCCAGGAAGCTAACCATGCACAATCCCCACACCATCCTTTGTGGTCACATATTTCACGACATGATCGTCTAGTCTATTGCTGCTTCTTTTTTGTCACAATGAGCATGACTCACATGATCCTAGAATAAGCTTCAACCTTGAAATTTTCTATGGGATGCTAACCACGCTTAAGTCCCAACATCATCTTCAGGTTTCTATCCTCAAGTACACCCTGATCATCAAATCCCTCTCAATTGAACTATGTGGACTTTGATCCTTGCCTCTTGGGCTGGGTACGTAGGCAACCTCCTGAGGTTCAAGCCCAAAACCAATTTTTTCAAATTGATTCAACTTCATCCCAAACGATGTTGATCTGTGAAGCCCCTGTCAACCCTCTTATTAATATCAATTCACTTTAATCCTACATGCCGTTAAACTGTGTATGTCCCATCATCTTAGCTATATGACATTAAACTATACAGTCCCCCATTGTTCTTGCTGCAAGACATTAAACTGCATAACACTGGTCTATGCATATGACTTTAAACTGTTTGTACTTTTGTCCTGTATGAAAATAAACTACAACAATCCCTGATACCCTCACTCGAGAGGAATCATCATTGACATGGTATCCAACCATGTCATGTATCAAGAACTACGTGTGGCTTGATTCTAATCCTTATGAGGTACGAAGTGACACCCAAGTCTTTAATCTTGGATCCAGCCAAAATTGCAATAAATTACTCTTTACCCATCATATGTACGAACCAAATATGTAAAAAGGGTATTTCAAGAACTATGTACAGCTTGATTCCCATCCTCATGGGATACATAAGAAAACTCGAGCATTCCTTGAGTCCAGCCCCAATCCTTTGGGCCTAAACCCAAACTTCACTTTCATTCCCTTGAATGAAAAGTCCCCCTGGGAGAACATGGTGTGATATGGAACACCTTGGTCTTTATTTACATTAGGTTTATAAAAGATGCACGATGTGCCTCCCTCACTATGGTCTGAGCTCTACGACCCTAAACTATGATTTTCCATGCTCTCGTCCTGCATGACATTAGACTCTATTTGAAGAACTACGTGTGGCTTGATTCTCATCCTAATAAGATACATAGTGAAATGCAGAATCTCAATTTAAGACCCAACCACAACATTATAAAAATAATATTCACATTCTTTATAACCATTTTATTATCTTCTAGTCTCAAAATGTATGATACTTGAGAATTTTTTTTCTGACTATGCAGCACGTGCCCTTAGGTGACCTTGCATAAGTTGTCTACATAATAGACCTGTCAGCCCAAAAGATGCTACTATTTGACTATGCAGCTTATGTCCTAGTTGGCCCTGCATAATTCAACCTCCATAATGGGTTTGTCAAGTAGTGGTAACTTCATTCTCAGGAGAATCCTCTTTTTTCCCTATTAGTCTTAACGACGATATGTAGGAATCTGCAAAAAAAACTGACATCATTAAATTTTTTGTTCCATACTCTTTTTCATGATATGAAAATATTATGTTGTATAATGTTTCTATCTTTGGTTTTAGTAATATGATTTAAAACCACAAATACCTTTTTTCCTACGTTTCGGTCAGACCTTCATAGAAGTTACAATCCTCCAATTCATTGAAAATTCTGATTAGAAATATCCTCTCCATGTTCAAGTACATTTCTCCATAATGAAAACTCTGTACTTTGGAATATTTGAATCCCCATAAAAGTTTCTTTGGCTTTTAGAAATAGAAATTAAAATTTCGGAGAGTTCTTTTGCCCAACTATGCAGCATGTGCCCTTAGGTGGCCTTGCATAAGTTGTCTACATAACAGACCTGTCAGCCAAAAGATGCTACTAGTTGACTATGCAGCTTATGCCCCAGTTGGCCCTGCCAAATTTATCCCCTATAACAGGTTAGTCAATTAGTGGTAACTTCATTCTTAGAAAAGACTTCCTCTAATTCCTTTTAGCTCATTTCCCATGTCATTCCTAAGATTCACTATTTCTCAAGTCACAATTTACAATTTTCCCCCTCCATACTTGAATATTGTAATACGTTTCCAAGAAAATTATCAAGAATTGAGTCAATATCATCCATTCGGTCAAAGTTATTCATCCTTAAATATTAGCCTTTTTATAGTACAAAATACATGACATTAAACTGCCAATAATAAATGACATGGTACTCATTAAATTGGGCACCTATAAAGGGTTCTTTGAACTAAAGTCGAGTCCCAGCTCGCTAGACATACATTTTTTATGATTTAGGAAATATTGAGAAATTAAAATATAATGTTTGTGGGGTTGTTTATATAACCCTATTAAAAATCAAACTATATTTACAAGGCCCATTGGCTTAGTTAAAAATAAATATAAATTATTATGATTGAAGATGAACAGTTTTTCATTGATGAACAAGATTAGGAGAACATCCACAGATTGGGGTCTCTTCTCTTTTCATTCAAAAATTATAGAATACTTTCAACATGAATTCTCATCTGTTTCACAGCATCCCAAGCTTCATCACTAGCCACTTGAAGCTCATTAACTTGACCAGCTTCATTCTCTTCAGCTCAAATTAGTTATTCTTTTCCATATTTGATGGATTTTATACCTTCCTCTTGGACTTCTTCCAACAAATTATGAAGCTGGTCAAGATCCCCAGTAATAGCATCTAGCTCTTGCTAAAGGTGAAACTGCTGAACAATCTTCTCGTTGATCTTTTGCTTTAGCTCCTTCAGCTTTATAGCATGATAAACATCTGATCAGGACACTGTAGCCTGAAATTCACTAATATTGGTCAACAATCTATCTCTGATCAGGTCTTGACCTCACCTTTTCTCTTGCTCCGTCCTTCAAATGGCTTGTTTCACTGCAACATGGATCTCTTGATATCCAAAACCGCCAAGTCCCAACATGACGAACAGGGATGAAAGTCTTGGAATTTTCGAAGGCATCTCTTCAAGAGGCACCTCAGATATTATCTTCCATATATGTTTCCATGCCTCCCAACGTGAGAATTGGAGCGCCTTTCGCACCTCTGTGTCTGATTCAACATCTCTATCAAAGGGAGGATCAATGTCCGAGATTAATGTACATAAAGAAGTGACCTATTATGCCCCTTCCCTGACCTTGATTGCTTCACCTTTTTCTACTAGTTGGGCTAAGGCTGAGGCTTCACCTCCTGATATAGCCATTGATGTTGACAACCCGGTTGGGTCAATTGAATATATGGTTTGTTTCAAAGAACATTAAATGTTGAATGATTTTCTTGCAGATGAAGTAATCCACAAATATCACCATCTTTTACTTAACAGTAGATGAACAACTTGTGAATACTCCTCCCTATCTTTCCTAGCTACAATATGAATTTTAGGATGGGTTTAATGAAGGTCTTCCATGTAATATTCCACCTGAGCCAGTGTTTCTACAATAATAAGGTTGACATCAATCATTTCAATCGTTGTTGGCTCAGCAGTATCTTTAGATGGAACTGTACATTTTTAAACAAACATGGTTAGAAGTGTAATCATGAGAAGATTAAAAGGACAAATGATGAAACTCACGTTGAGTTGATTCTATAACTAGATCTCCAAAATCTTCTAAATCACATGGTAATTTAACATGATCTAAAATTTCATCAAAGGACATGCCAAGTTTCGTCATTTTATCCAATGATGTCCTAGATCCCAGGTTAGTCTCACCATTGGGAGAACTCAACATGTCTTCTTCGTGACATTCATCTGGAAATCTCTGACCCCAGATAGCTTCTTCATAGACAGTTGTGGGGTCAGCTGCGATGGTTTCCAAATGATTTGGTGCATGTGTTGAACCTAAAAAATCACAAAATGGAAGTTAGATGTTATCAAATTTGATTTTCTATGAAGTATTGTTAATTTACCCGAAGTAATTTCTCTCCTAGCATCAGAAAGAGACGCCAACTCATATTCTATTAGTATTTCTTCAGGAATAGCCCTTTGATCAAGAACTTATGGATATTCTCCAACATCATAAGTTGTACTCTGAGGATGGTTAATCCTTTCCCTTAAAAGGGAAACTGAAGAACCCCCTGCAATCCTGAGAAGTTTGATCACTTTTCTGTAAGTAAAGATTCATGACTACCAGAAAGACATACCACTACTGATAAAGCGTTTGTCTGTTCTCTTCTTTCTTCGATGCTCTTTCTTCTTGGAATTTTTGGGTGGACTGACATCATCATCTCCTAAAACAGGTATCAGAGACAACAATGACCTTTTAACTCTTCATCCATGGCTTACTAGCCTAGATATTATTTGCCCAACTCACGAGGAGATTCCGTGGCTCCAAGAGCGATGCCATCAGGGCTATACTGTAGCAAAGGGATTTCAGTGGTTCTTTCCTTTACAAGCTACAGGTTGAATAATATTATTTCCTTAAATAAAAAATCTTTGATTAACTTCAAATTGAAAAGAAAATAGAAATATGAAAAAAAGGAAAACTAACATCTTCAGGAGCCACGTAATCATGCCACTCTTCGCCTAATGAAGGACCAACCCCCTCAGTAGTACCACGATCAATAATTTCCTTCACCCATTTGGTGACATGAACTGACTTATTAGTGGAATATATGAGCATTTACAGCTCTTTGATGTAAACCCTCACTTCATTAGGGTTTTATTAAAAATGGATGTCATTGGAAGCCCAAAGATTCCCCACTTCAAGGATATGCAACCCTTCACTTAAATCCATACAGGCAGTTTCAACATCACAATATAAACTCTGCCATGTACGGAAAACCTCTGGTCATAAATATTCAGAATGTGCACCAGAAGGCTGGGAGGAAGGTCCTACAATCTGGGAATTAAACTTCTTCCCAACTCCTGCAATCATAGATAAAGGATATGAAAATGAAAATTATTGCTCTATAAAATAATGGTGACTTAATTCCCTTCATGATATAACATACCAGAAGTTGATGGATTAGGTCTCATGACTCTGGAAGGTGGATAATATCTGGCATGAGGCCTCTTTGATACATTTCGAGCCTCATCATCCCCATCTTGGAAATCCGGTGAATCAGCCCTAGGTGAGGAACCCGATGAATCAGCTCTAGGTGAGGAAGAATCACCTTCCAAATGAAAATCCTCCTTCATGATGGTTATATTCTTTGTCCCCACCCGAGGGACCGTCTGATTCAGTACCCCTTCAGGGTATGATGCTACCCATCTCTTAGCATACCATGTAGTCAATCAACTTACCACTCCAATAGCTGGTAGATCAACCACCACCCCAGTCTTCTCCATAGATGTCAGAAACCATAGCTGATGAGAAACCATCTGATGCTATTCTAACCTAACATGTACTGGAGAGGATACGATAATTTTCTTATAGGAATTTTAATTGACGTTAGAATCTGTATGCAGCATAGGCTCGCATATAATTTCTCCATTAATCCTCATGGCTAGTGTACCATCTTTACATGCCAACATATATTCCATTAACTCCAGGCTAGATATTCCATCATCAACAAATCTCCCTGTTGGAAGATTTCCATAAGGAATGAAGTAAAAATCTTTGAACATACTCATCCTAATTTTGATGTCCTAATCGTTGAGGGATAAGGGAGAAATTCTAGAAAAATCCTGAACAGATGGATGAAAATAACTTCCTGGAACTTGTACCCCACTTTGTATAGTATATGACCTTAAGTGAGTGGCGATCCATCCCCATAAAATAGGGAATGGTCCCACTATTCTTAGAGGAGACTTACCCACATAAACCTGAATGAATCTTCTATGAATCTTTTCTAAAATTGGGGTGGCCAACCCAACCATCTTCCTTTCATCCAGCTTGGCTGCAATGAAAAAGGACCCCATCCTCACGCCTCCTTTCGAATCCCAGACCAATAAAAGGTAAACACTGAGCCACAAAGACAAAAATCCTCCCAGATGGGTCTTTGCTAGAATTTTCTGGTTCACTTAATACCCCAACTTATCAAACTCCCCTGCTTCCAAAATTGGCCAAAATGTGCTTGTTTCTCCCTATTTGCTACTCTAGAGAAACTAGTAGGACAAGTGTAGGAAGGTCACTCCTCTTTCTTCTTAATAAGATACATGTCCATCCACTCCACTGGATAGATATATTTTCTGGATTGGATTTTCATGGTGTTGGAATTCTTAAGATTATCTAAAATTTTCATTAACACTCGAGCCAAAGCTGAATTATCCTCTGAATCATTCCGGGTCACATTGGTGGGGATTAATTCATCATAAATATGTCAAAAAATTAGAGCCCCTGAAGTCTTGTAGGCATCCCATGAACTTATGCCTAATTCTCCATCAGACAGATGGAACGAATTCGTTTCCGGGCTCCAATGACTGATTAACTTCAGTAGGAAATTGTCATTCCTGTAGACATATGTTTTCCCAACCCAGACGTCTTCATATATTGCAGCTCCCTTCAGATCATCTACAAACTTTGCAAAGGTTTGTGCCACCCAATATGCCAACATCCAAGTTGGCTTCACTCCGCCTCCAGGACAGAAATCCTGACCCTTTTTCCATCCCTTGGATTGGTCCATCTGAGAATTTCAGAAAATAGAGGGATAGCAATGCAGCTGCAGCTCAGGCTTGTGAGGCTTCATATCTGGAGAAGATGAGCTATAATGCTTTATGAATGCCTTCTCCACTTTTCCAACATTGGAAAGTGATCCTGAAACTGAGACATTTTTCGAAGAGAAATTGGTGTAAGTCTGAAACTAGGAATGAGGAATATAAGTCTTTTCCTCTAGAATGTTGAATTCTTGCATATGACCATGGTCGTATAAAGGAAACTAGATGATCTATGGGAAATTGGCATGATATTTCTTCAAGTACTTAGCCAAATCCAGGAGAGTGTTTTCGAATATAACATAATAATCATGGACGACAACATTCATCAGGTCTTCTATTCACTTACTGGCCAACTCATCAACTGATCCAATTCTTCTGGGAGCCATTGAATCTGCACAAAGATCAAACAGACGAACCTTAAGTATGTTTGATTTTCAAAATCGTGTAGAACAAAATAAAAAAAAGGCAAAGGTATTAAGGCCTGAAAGTCCCGAACATGTCGTGTAAGTCAGCTTGGTCGCACAAGTATTGCCGCCCTAGTCATGGAGCACAGGTCAAATACCTTATGCAAAAGCGTGACAAAAATCCAGAAGACCGAAGACTGAAAAACCAAAGCACCTGTGCAACGAGAGATCAATTTACCAAAATTTTAATGAGTTCTCCTGGGAGTGAACTTGTATATATAGGCGATCCAGACCACCTACGCGCTATACTTGCATGCCCCAACATCTGTGCACTGAAATTATGCGCCCCAGACCCTTGGATCTCTGGCTTTACCTTAGAGCCGGATCCTCTTCCTTTTCGGATCCAACTCTGAGGGGGAAACTTTGTTGACACTCCTTTCCGTCACAGAGTACAATGAATGGAAAAGGAGAATACCTTAAGAACAATGAGGGTAACTCTTTGAAGAACATTGAAAATTGACAAAGGCATCGACTAGGAACCCACTTGGAAGGCATCACGCTAGTTTACTGCGCACCACACAAGTCACTTGTGCACCGCCTACTGGTCGTGCAAGTCACTTGTGTGCCCTATTATGTTTTTCACCCAAGGTGTCCTGTGGCCAATAAATAGCCCTTGTGGGCCCCCCATTTTGAGGGAGAATTTTACAAAACTCATATTCAAGCTCTGGTCACCCAAGACGTAAACTCAACACTTCTGAAAGCTTCTAAGGTAACTTTTTACCTAGAATGGAAGACTTGAAGGAGTAGGATAAGGCCTAAGTATTTAGAATTCATCAACACTTGTATGCCTAAGTGTCTAGACCTCCTTAAAGATGGAAACAATTGCACACCTCTCTACCCTTTCAATGAAACATGTGTGCCTCCCTTTTAGAAACATCATAGGATAATACTAAAGGCTTCAGTTAAGTCTCACCCAAGTATTACCCTATAGATTATTCATTACCCAGGTAAACCCATGCCGTACAAGTAATCTTGCGCGGCCAAGACTGTGTGCCAAATGATTTGCGCGGACAAGACTTGTGCGCTAACATTATTTGTGTGCCTATCTCCCATTCACCTCTCCGCTTACAGATATTATCCTTTGAACACCTTTTCAAAGACATTTATGGCATGGTTCGTTTGTTGGATTCATTATCTGAAAAGAATTCTGTGAGAAATTTCTCAAAACCTTGTTGCTTACACGCTTTATCTCACCACGGTTAGACGTTTTCTATATAACCTCATACTTTAAGATTAGGAGATCATTGGATTTTAAGCCTCCTTCTCAAAAGTATGCATGAGTCACAAGTTCCCTTAACCTGGGCCTCCTTCTCTGAAGTAAGCCCCAGTCATAAGCTCTTTTTAACCTGGGACTCCTTCTTAGGAGTAATCCCCAGTCACAAGTCCCATTAACCTAGGCCTCCTTCTCAGGAGTATGCCCCAGTCATGGTTTCCTTAAACATTGGGCTTCCTTTTCAGGAGTAAAACCCAATCATAATTTATTTCTATTTGGGATTACTTATCAGGAATAAACCTCAATCATCAGTCCCCTTTAATTTGGGCATCCTCCTTAAGAGTAAGACTTGGGTTAAAACTCCAAATCTCCATAAAATGAATATACCTTTTATGGACCCTACTCTTGGGCTTATTTCTTGAAGAATTTACTCGTCTTCATTTACTTGGGTAGTAATTCATACGTAAGGTCCACGTCATTTCTTGTGACTGCCTCTTTCATGGCACAATCGTCATGTTTACTTATACCTCTTGTTTTATACACCGAGCATGATTCATGCGATCTTAGAGTGTAAAGGTAATGACGATATCTCTTTTGGGCTTTTAACCATGAATAAGTCCCATATTTCCTTACCCGAACTATGTGGACTTTGATCTCTGCCTTAAAAGTATAGTACATAGGAAGCCTTTATAAGGTTCAAGCCCATCATTCATTTATTATTTTCCATCCCATATGATGTTAAACTATATCCTTTTTATCGAACTACGTGGGTTCTTATTCCTTTTTAAGGAGGATACGTAGGTAACCCATCTGCAGGTACAATCCCAACTCTGAAATAATACCTGTCTTTCTGAAGGACAATAAACTTCAAGTGCCCCAATGAGTGGATTTAGAACCAGTATGGTCATCATAATGACTAAGAGATTTTTATATAATGTATTGAAGGATACCATCGACTCTGAATCTCTAATACATACAGATGATTCTCCATCGATGAAGAACCTCAAATTCATATGAAATATTCTCTAAATCTCATACATATCAATCGTTGATTTCTAAATCTAAAGGAAAAATCATTTTCGTACTTGGTGAATAATATATATTCATGAACATAACTTAAATATATAAGAGAGTCCGGGGGTAGGTAATAATTCCCTCAAAAAATGTGTGTTGAGCCTGACCTCCCATCCTCTCGACCAATACTAATTCATAAGCCTCATCAGTCCACGACTAGTGAGCACCTACCTTTGGAATGTATGACCAAATGGATATTGAATCATTGGATGTTTCTAGTTCTAAGAATAAAGCTGTTAGAAACCAATTAGAAATTTTGAACCTTAAACAAACAAGGGAATCCCCATTTCCCGATGAAACACTACCTTATGGTGTACCCATCGAAGTTCCACTTGGAGTAACCATACGTCTAACCTCCATCTTACACATATCCAATGAATTAAAGATAGATACAGTTCTCACATTTTTTTGTAAACAATCACCAATAATAAGAACATAATCATAGAACAATAATAATTTCATAAAAACATTTATTTTTTAAAATTTTAAAATAGAGTTTTAAAAGTGGATTTTTTAATGGAAAGTCCATTACAAAAATCATATAATTTAATTGAAAATGAATATATTGAAAGGATTATTTATATACACTACAAATCCACATAATATTTAAAAATACTACCCGAATTAATTAAAAATAATCTCCAAAAATAATATCAGTAGAACACAATCAATGAAGTTGAAGTCTATCCAAATGAATTGAAATTAACGTAATAATTCCCTTATCTCAGGTTTATATTACTTTAAACATGTTTAAATATCCTATATAATGGTTAAAAGTGTGTTATTAATATTTTAAAAAAGAATAATCATGTTTATAATACCATAAATTATCTGTTTATAAAATTATGCTCCGTATTCATTAATAATATTTAGATATTTACGTTGCTTCACATGTGCTCTTAACAAGGTTTCCATTGTTGGTTCATAATGGATTTTATTGCTGAAATGAAGTTAATCTAGAGAAGGGGAATGATTATTTACTAATATGTTTCTATATTATAAAATTATGACATAAAATATTTAAGATATATGGTATGAGTATTAATCATTAGATAAATTATCTGTTATTTTCGTTTAGATCGTTTTGGCTGTTCTTCCAAACTAACATACTTTTCTGGTCATATACCATTAATTTTATGCATATAAATTAATTGTAAAACATAATAGAGGAGATATCATACACTATAAAAACATTTTAAGCATTAAATTGGGTTTTAAGACACATTCAAATGAACTAAATGAGATTTAAGACACATCATCTACAATGTCGGTAAATCGACACATCAATGACGATATTTTGTATTTCTAGAATAAAAGGATGAGGAGAAGACCTAAATTGATTAATTTTCCCATAAATATGATAACATCATGAATATAAAATATTCTAGATATTTCAGACCTCTTGGATAATAGGAGTAGAAGATATTATAAGAAAAGAATAGAATTGAAAAAAAACTCAAAAAAATAAATTTGGATCCTTACCACTTGATCTATTCTCCTTGAGATCCTCTTTAAGTCATTTGGTTTTGGAGTTTTGGAGAGACAAGAAGGTCTTAGAAATAGGAAAGAGCCTCAGTAATGTTATTTGGAATAATTTTGGTAATGATTAATGCTCGATATGTGTGGGTTGAATTAGGTATGTGGGTTGTATTGATAAGGAATGTGGGGAGTTTTTAATTAATTTTAATAGACACCTCATTAGTGGTATTTGAAAACCCATGGGATTGCTAATGGGTTTTCCAATTTTATTGTTCACATGAGATACCTCATATCATATATTAATCCTCATGACTCAAACTTTATGATAACGTGATTATTACATAATTATGATGTCATTAAACACCCGAAAACATAAAATAGTATTTTTACAAGTCAAAAAAATTAAACTATCACATAAAAACACAAAAAACACTCTAACCATTTTTTTAATGTGTAGAATTGAAAAAATTATTCTATTTTTTAGAAAAATAATTTCCAAATTATGATTAATTTAATTTTAAAATAAAATAAAATTATATTAAAAAAATTAAAATTTAAAAATTATAACTCATTTAATATAACCATGAAAAACTAATAAAGATCCCATTATCTTATAACCATAAGAAAATAAAATAATAACACAATTTAATATTGATAATGGTTATAAAAATATTCATAAGTTTATGTTACTATGAAAAAAAAAACTATTTGGTTCTATCATACTACAAATAATTTATTAAATCACAACTGTAGATGTAATTTTTTTGAAATTAGAATCGTGGATATAAAAAAATTTTAGTTAATGTCTAGTTTATAAAAATATACCTAAAACAAAGTTTCATTTCGTAGAGACTCTGTGTATCAGGAATTTTAATTTATTTAACAAAACGTTGTGGTTTTACATTCTCCATGACTTCTGGAAATAGTAAACACATATTTTTTTATTTATTAATCATTTTTGGGTACCTTTTCTCTATTGAATTTTCAGATTGCCATATTGCTTCTTCAATTATGCATTTTATCTAAAAAAACATTAACTGCGTGATTACCATATTCTGGTATGATTGTTCTCTTCAATCAAGAATCTAGAGAGGTTTCTCTTCATAAGAATAGTTCTGTTTTAGTTTATTTTCTTCTAGGATCAAAATAGTTGACTTATTTGAAAAATAATCTCTCAACATCTAAAAAAGAAAAAATTTTTGTACCTGATATATAGTCGATGCAAAGATACTCGATACAAATCTATTCCACCTTTCATGAAGCTTTCATAAGGTCCAATGAACTATAGACATAACTTCCCTTTCTTAAGAAAATTCATTAAACATTTCCATGGTGATGTTCTATAAAAATCTTGATCACCTTCCTCAAATGAAAAGTATTTCCTCTTGTTATCTGCATTACATTTATTTTTGGATTTGAGATACCGTAATGTGTTGTTGGATCATCTTCACTTTCTCAGCTACGTCCTCTACTAATTCTGGTCCCATTAACATCCTTTCTCAATCATTTTCCCAAAATGATGATTTTTTACACTACTTCACATATAACGCATCAAAACATGCCATATGAATACTGGAATGGAAATTGTTATTATATAAAAACTCTAGTACATAAATATGTTGATACAAAAATTCTTGTTAATCTGTTGAACATTCTCAAATCATAACATCCAATGTCTAAATCATCTGTTATAACATCCCATTTGATTGAGGACCAAAAGGAGCACTGAAGTTTTATTTTGTTCCCAATGATTACTAAATGCCTTTCCAAATGATAAAAGTGATCCTAGGATCATGGTCAGATATAATAAAAAAGGTAAATCCATGTAACATGAAAATCTATTTGAGGTATAGTCGAGTATGGAATCCAAATACATAGTATCTTGAATAGAAATTAAATGATAAGATTTATTAAGTCGATAAAAAATAACCCCAATTGCATTATTACCTTGAGAAGTCTTTTGTTGTCGCACAATGATGTCCCTGGACATATTTTATCATTTCGACTCTAGAACTGGTGAAAGATCAAGCATCCCCCTTCAGTAACTACTACTCATCTTCAACTAATTAACATAATAAACTTTTCACAGCAAAACCTTCAATATCACTATTCATTCCAATTAATCAGTAATACTACTAAAGGACTCTTTACATCATTGTGGAACTTGGATGACTTAAAATTGAGAACTATATGCTTTGAAAAAAAAAACTCTTTCTTTAGATGAGAATCACAAGGCACACATAATGTTTTAAAAAATATCAATACACAATCCATATCAATGTTCAATTTGAGAAACATACCCATTTTAACAAATTATACTTTTTTATGTAGCTCCCCATATTAATTATAAGATTTCTTAACACTTTCTAAAAAATAAGAATACCCTAAAACCTGAATCAAAATAGAGAAATTTCTTTCTCTAAAAACATCCAAGAAAAATTCATTAAATTATTGTTCAAAAGTTCTTGTTTTATCTATAACATACTTAACGATGCATGATGTTTTTGACTCAAGGTATCTACCACTCTGTTTTCTATTTTAGGATGGTAATTGATCAAGAATTAATAATATTTTATTAATTCATTCCATCTCACATAACTTATGTTTAATTCATTTTGAGTGAATATATACTTCAGAATTTTTTGCAATATATATTTCTCATTTTTCTCTCAATAAATGTTGCCTCTAAATTTTTAAAGTGAAAACCACAGTTTCTAATTCCAAATATTGTGTGGGATATTTTAACATATGTTGTTTTAACTATGTTGAAGAAAAAAATATTACATGATCATTCTTTATCTGAACACAACCAATTACCTTTGATGAATCATCACATTAGATGACAATGTTTCCATTTTGAGAAGGTATGGTTAGAAGTGGATCATTCACCAATCTTATTTTCAATTCCTAAAAATTATCATCACATTTTTTCATCCATGTAAATTTAACTCTTTTTCATGTTCACTTAGTCAGAGAAGTAGATAACTGTGAAATTTTTTCAACTAACCTCTTCTAATAGACTTCCAAACAAAGAAAACTATGAATCTCAGTTATATTTTTGGGTCTGGGATATTCATCAATGACATTCATTTTAGTAGGGTTAGTAGTTATGAAATGTTTAGAAAAAATGTTATCATGTAATGAAATTTTTTCATCCATAATTTAAACGTGCTGATTTTTACAAATAGTTTTGTCGTTTAATGTTTGAAAAATGACCCCTAGATGTTTTTCATTATCCTATTTACTTCTAGAATATACAATAATTTCTTCAATAAATTACACAAAAAACATATCCATGAACTGGAAAATATTCTATTCATATGATATATGAATACATAAGTTGAATTTTTTAAGAAAAAACATCATAAAAAAAATTCATAATGACCATATCTAGTACGAAAAATGTTTTTGGGAATTTCATCCTCCTTCTACTTTAGTAGATGATATCCAAATCTAAAATAAATTTAGATAAAATAACAATCTCACTAGAGCTGATCAAACAATCCATAAATGCGAGACAAATGATACTTATTATAAATAGTAGTGTTATTTAAAGAAGTATAATCAATGAAAAGTCTCACAGAATCAACATTATTTTTAATGAAAAAGCATGAGCTCCCCATTGTGAAGTGCTAGGACGAATGAATCCTTTATCAAGAAACTACATCAACTGAATTTTTAATTCTAGAAGTTCCATTTGATCTATTAGATAAGGGGGATCTGAAATTGAATTAGCATCACAAACTAAGTCAGTTGTGAATTCAACATCTCGATCCGGTATAACACTGGGTAACTCATCAAAAAAAAAATCCAGGTATTCATTTACCATTGTACCATAATTAATCTAAAAAGTTACATTATTTTGAACAATATTTGTAAATTAACTTTCATTTCCATTTTTGAGTAGTTTATCAGCTTCATGAAATGTTATCAGTTGTAGGGATTTTTTGTTATACACAATTTGAAAATATTTCTAGAAAACAACTTCTTTAGCTCTAAAATAAATCTAATCATGAAAAAAAACAAGCCTATATATACCCATAATGAAATAAAACTATAATGTGGATAAAACTAAAAGGTTTACAGGTAATATATTTCCAAATATATCAATAAGAAAATTCATAAAATTACTTTTTACTATAAGATTTCCCCCTGTGTTTTAGCCCTATGTTCCTATCTAATTTCTTGGGCTTAAATTTCCAATTTACTAAAATATTTATTATAAATAAAGGAATGTGTAGACCCTATATTAAAAATTTCATTAGGAAAATATGAGTAAGAAAACAAATTACATGATACCACTTCATTTGAGTCTCTACATCTACAGATGTAGTCAAAAAGGATATAACCACACCTATCTTCTTATAGTTTTGCTACTTCCCATCACTCAGATCATTTTTTGGGATGGAATTCACATAATGAACCATCTAACAAAATTTAAAGCACTTTATAGTTTTCTTATCATAACTAATATAAAGATCATTTTCATTACAACCTCAGTGCCATAGGTTTAAACATACGACTTCAAAAACACTTCCTGATTTTGGTAAGACCTTCCACAAGGTGCATTCTACCACACTTTTCACAAAATGGAAACTAAACCTTATTCCTGTCATATTTCTTTGATTTATTATTACCCATAGATTTCTATCTGAACCACATTTTTTGATTGTTTTCTATATAAACGTAATAATCATGCACCTATATTTCTTCCCACTCAGTAAATATTATGATTTTCTCATGACATTTGAACTGACAAGAAGCCAATTTCCTTCAATATCTTGGTTTCTTTCATGAGTAAAAATAGTTTATTTTTCAATCAAGATCCAAAATAAGATTTGGAGAATACCTCACCAGTCTGGTGAAGTATGCTTCATACACGACCCCTGAATCATCCACAATTTTCTTCAATTAGAGGAATCTACTCTCAATCCTATGTCGAACCAACGTAGTAAAATATTTTTTAGGGAAAAGACATTTAAATTTATCCAACTCTAAGATGTCAATATTTTCTCTGTCCATGACATTCTTGACAATTAACAACCACTGATCAGCTTCCCCATAAAATTGGTAAATTTATTCACTATCATTTTTATTATTTGAACAACCCATAACATCTTATATATTTTCAAGGGCTTTAATCTATCCTACAGTTTCTACTAGGCCTAAAGATCCACTGAAAGAAGGGAGTTGTTGCCATATAAAATGTTTTACTCTAATCATGTTGCTTTGTGGTTGCTCTAATTTTTATCTTGTATAGATTCCACTTCAATTTATTTTCTATTCTAATTGATCCATTACTCACACAAACTGCTCAGTTCCAATTCCAACTATTATTGGTTGCGGATTCAGAATGATATCTGCCTCTCAGTTCCTTCCAACTTCAGCTTCCCTGTTTCCTCTATAGAAAACCATCCTAAACTGACATATCATTGATTAAGAAACATGATATTCATTAAATGAAAAATTATTTCATCATTAAAATAAGATAAAAATCATATATGGTATTCCATTAATATCATAATAACTCATAATGTTATTTAATTCATGATATGATACCAATTATAAGGAACCGATCTATACTATACCATAATCTTGTTATTTCAACTAGATTTAAATTATTTACATTCCCATGGAATGATTTCGTTTATATTTTTGGAAATTTATAGAATAAGTATGAAATATCAACCCAACAAAAATACAAAGTGGGTACCATTAAAATAGTATCCATATCTTACAAAACATAAAATCTTTAACTCAAAAGAAAAAATGAATTCTTTGAAAAATATTCATAAAAAATTATATTGACTTCCTTTCTTATCTTAAACAAACATATAACCTGTGAAAAAATATTTAAAAACATGGTATGAGAATGAAAATCTCATTATGGAAAATAAGAATATAGAAAGAAACCATTAGTCAAGGAATACTTATAAACATATGAAATCATTTTTACAAAGACATACTTCTCAGCAATATGTACATATATTGTGTACCTTGATATTTACCAAACACATTAAAGAACATATATAAAATATTAAAAGGTATCATGAGAAATTACTTACTTATATTATAACCCTCTCAACTAACTTATTATTTAAAACCCTCACATATTTGTTACATTGTAACCCTCATGACTACCTTATGGTATAACCATATTAGTTACACACTGAGTAACCATATTCTCAACCTACAACATACACTTACCCAATGAATTAGAGTGAGATATTGGTCCCAAAATAATTTATAATATATTTCCATGAACCAAAACATATTCATTGAACATGAATAATATCATAATATCATTTCATTTGAATTTTGTAAAATATAATTTTAAAAGAGGAATTTTAATGGAAAGTCCCTTAAAAAATCATATAAGAGAAGTGAGAATAAATATAATGAATATTTGATTTATATATACTATAAATTAATATTATACATCATAATATAAACTAAAATAGTTACAAATAATCTTCACAAATAATCATAGTATCACATAATCAATGGATTAGAATGTTTACCTATAGAATAGAAATTGGGTTAAGAATTCCCCTACCATAGGTTTTTCATTATTAAAACTTGTTTAAACCTTCTTTATAATAGTTAAATGTGTGTTATTAATATTTTATAGAAGAATAAAGATGTTTATAATACATTATATGATCTTTTTATAACATCATTCCACCCATTCATTAATACTATTTTTTATTAACATTGTTTCAGGTGAATTCTTTACAAGGATTCCATGGTTGGTTCATAAGAGATTTTATTTTCGAAAGGAAGAGAGTCTATAAAAGAGGAATGAGTTTTTATTAATATTTTTTTAGAATAATGAATGAGGAAATAATTTTTTTTGGTTATATTGTATGAGGATAAATCATTATATAAATCATCAGCTATTTTTGTTTAGATCATTTTGGATGTTCTTTCATAATTCGGAAGTTACTTCATCTTATACCATTAATATTATGAATATATGTTAGTTAAAAAACATAGGAAATGTTATATAATAAACTTTTCAAAAATAAAATATACCATTCAAATGGTTCTATATCCATATTTGAAGCGAGTCGAGGAAATTTAAGACTCTTCATCCACGATGTCCATTAATCTAGACATCAAGGATGATGATTTTTATTTTTAGAACAAAAGGAAGTGGATAAAAAGTAAATTGGTGATTTTCTCCATAAACTTGATACTGTCCATCATACATAAGATTCTATAGATTTCATGCCTATTTGATATGGGGAGGGAAAGATAATACATTAAATTAAAATAATTGAAAAGAGAACTTAATAAAATGAAAGAGGATATTTAACTCTTGATCTATTCTCCATGAGATCCTTCTAATGGCCTTTGGTTTTAGAATTTTGGTGAGACTAGTATGTTTAAAACTTGGGGAAGATCCAAATAAAGAGGACTGTCCATAATTTGGGCAATTATCATTGGTGGAGAGGGGTGAGGGTTGGGGGTGAGGATGGTATTTATAGTGATAGTGGAGGAGTTTTTAATTAATTTCAAAGGACACCTCAATAGTGGTATTTTCAAAACCATGGTATTTCCAATGGTTGTTGCCCTGTGTATTAGCCACTTGGGACACCTCATATCTTATTTTAGTCCTAAAGAGTTGAATAGAATGATTACATCATTATTACATCATTATGGTGTCATTAAACACATGAAAACATAGAAATGTATCTTTTTACTATTCCCATTAAATTAAACTATCATTGAAAAATACCATAATAACACCATATTAATTTTTCTATGTGAATAATTAAAAAATGAAATATATATTTTTTGAAAATAATTTTCTATATATGAATAATTTAATTTTAAAAATAAATCAAATTTTATTCAAAAATTAATAATTTTAAAACTATAACTCATTTTATATCACTAAGAAAAATTAATAAAGATCTCATTATCATATAACCAATAGAAAATTAAATACTAATTTTTTTACTATTCATAAGGTTCATATTAATAGTCGTATTACTATGCATAATGATATGATTATATTTACTGAAAAAACTAGTTGTTTCTATGAGAATAAAAATAATTTTATGATTACAAGAATAGAAATTAGTTTCTTGAAATTCAAATCATAAAAGCAGAATTTTTTTAACGTCTAGTTTATAAAATCCTAATTTTAAATGTTCCATTATTTAGAGTCTTAGTGTTTCATGCATTCCAATTTATTTGTTATAACATTCGGGTGTTACAGTGTGAGATAAACTGGATTAGTAGGATCTCTCCTTGGTTTTTTATAATAACCCTCTATATAAGAATACAAAAAATATTAACCATAAAAAATGTATGATAATATATAAAAAAGTGTTTATAAAGAAATATGTGTTAAATATTCCCCTTTTATAAAGATCTAAATAATTGTACTAAAATAATATCTAGGTATATATCCTATATCAAATTAGTTAATCAGAGAATGAATGTACAAAAAAATAACTAGAAACATCACCACAAAGATCATTACAAGTTAGAATAGCTAGAAAACTTTTACAAAAATAGAGAATTTTATGCCTAATGTGCCTAGATTTATTCTCTATATACATAGGTAGGATTATTACCCTAGAAAGTGAACCTATAAAATGTTTCTGACAATTCATTAGAGAAATGTGCCTATGGGGTAGAGAAACTCTTAAAGGGTTAACCCACCAATAGAATCAATTGAAAAATCATTTTACTATACCATCAACATATATACCTAACTATTCCAATGAGATTCATTTTTTAAATAATTTTTATAAATTATTATTTAATTTTTTTTAATTTATTTCATAATTCAATAATAATTCAATTTTATTTTACCAAAATAGGGGAAAGTCATATTTTTTTCAAAAACATTTTCCACAAAAAAATCAATCATTCAAATTCATTTATTAAATAATATATTAAACATTAGAAATATATTTCATTTAAAATAGGCTAGATATGTAATTGAATACCTCAAACTTAGTTCGCATAATAAAATTGATGGGATTCCAAAATGTAAGAAGGAATATAAAAAATGACAGTCCCTATTAACTATTCTCAAGTATTATATTCATATTATATGATAATAAAGGGTAAAAGTTGGGTTTGGTCACCCGTTACCCAAAGAAAATAAATGACACACCATAATAATCATGAAGGATATCATTCAAGAAATTTTATCACAGAAAATGTAGAAAGGATCAAGGAAAACATTACCACAAGGTCAAATCATTATAAATTGCATCACTTTAGAGCTTCCCGGACCAAGGAAAATGTTTCAAAAGAAATTATTCTTACTAAGGAGAAGAAACATGACTAAAATCAACATAAATTCCTAAATTAAGTGATCTAAAATTACTAGAGGAAAAAATCACACAAAATGGTCATAGGGTTTAATAGGAAACCTATATGTGAAACAAGAATAGAATAATATGTGCAACCTGAAAAAAATGATCCTAAAAAATTCATGACGTGAATCCATTTCTCAAATTTTATTTCACAAGTTTTAAGATATGATATAATAGTAATTTCATTAGGCTTAATTAAATAATGATCAACTGATTCAAGAAGTGAACTATTATCATAGCTTTTAAAATTTTCATTATCTGAAATATTTCATGAAATCATGCGAGTAATATATTCATGTCATGTAAACATTTCAACATGTGGATGTCTCTAACATAATGTGTGATGTTCGAGTACTATTGGGAAAACTAGAAATACTCCTAGCTCAACCTAGACAACAAAGTACATTCTCTAAATCATTTATCATAAGTATATAAATTTTAATAGTTCATAAAAATACACTACCAAGAACCATTTCTCATTTTCCTAAACAATTTCATCTTTTATAGAATGGCCAAAAATACACCCAAAAAAAGGGAAACCAGAAGAGAGATAAGATGTTCCTAGAAAGAGTTAATGTGATGTTACAATATTTATAATTATTCTTATTAATTTTTAGTTATCATCAGTGGTATGATCTTAACATCAGATCATGAAGATGTGAATGATTTACCAATATAATATTTTTATGTGGTTTTATTACCTTTATAAATTTTATTAATTATTCATTATTTAGTTATCATATAATTTATATCATCATGTATTGTAATATTGTTCAATAATTAAATATGATTTTTTATTTAAATTATGTTTTGTTAGATTTAAACAGAATTATACTTACATGAATAGTTCAAAGGGGATTACATATAAAAATCATATGGTATTACATTAGAACAACCTTAAAATTAAATTCACTTTAGTTATATTTTTTATCTGCTAAAAATAATGTTGGACAATTTGTCTCATTATATTTTTTGTTTTTGGAATTTTTTCCTCAGTCTAATGATTCAACCAAAATACAATATCATTGTGATTTATCTTATTTCATACTAAATTATAACTATAATCCAATATCTATATATACATTCCCTCATAATGGAGATCGTGTTCGGGTTTTAATATCTATGTGTTTTGTAAATGTGAAGGATTATCTGTATACCACTTAATATGTGAAACATGGAACATATACTTCACTTATGGGATGTTGGATATATGTATAAGGTCATAATATAGAGTCCGGAATGTTAAGAAAATTACGTGATATTTTATCTGGGGATCAAATATTTCCCCTTCTCATGTCTCAAAATCCACATTTGTGATATTATTGAATGAAATACATTGTTAGTAACATAATACTCAAAATCACTTCAATTATTATCAAAATTAATATTTTATTTAATACATGATTATTGAATTATTCACTGAATGTTTTTAATATTTTCAATAATAAATTAGAAATGATAAGAATCCACAAGTTACAACCCTTAATGTTAATCCCAACATGTTGGTTATTTGAAATTTTCCACAGAGATAGAATAATATAGAGCGATTTGGTTGATATAATTGAAATTAAATTTATATGAGTACTTCCCCAATAGAAGATATTGTTCCCAACATCACATTAAATCCATCTAATGGGATCTCAATATATCTTTTAAATCATTAATGGTCTTTTGAAATTGAACATTAGTTTTAGGATGATAATCTATATTCAAGGATTGTTTAATACTTCTCCATATCATCGAGGTGTACTATAGAGCATGAATATATATAATTGAAAATGTTAATCTATGAATCCTTAATACTTCTTTTATGAACATTTTAAAAAATTTATCGAGTAAGAAATCATCTATGTAAGCAATGAAATGTGGTGACTTTGTATAGTGTTAAACAATAACAAAAATTGAATTAAAAAATATATAAGTCCTCAAAAACCCAAGGATGATATCCATTATGATGTTATTTAATCATCATAGAGGTATGAGTAATTATTTTATCATCCCCTTATAATTCTATCATCTAAGCTTTAATTTAACGAAAAACGATAGCTGAGATATATAATACAAAATATACCTCTTCATGTTTTACAACCATTATTTCATTTTTATTTCATTATACTACCATGACATTCTTGAATTTATATATATTGATTAACTATGTTAATAATACAAAATTATCTTCATCAATTATTTTATTTATGTGAAATATATTCATTTTACAAATCTTATAATTCCACAATAGTTTTGTTTAAAGTCGTAAATATTTCGTAAGTTATTTTACCACATATTGTCCTACTCCTACACATCAATGGTCATTAATATGAATATATTATAGAGTATTTAGTTAGACAATAAAGTTATCTCACATTCCCTTATATATTTTTATGTCTGATTGTTGAAGGTCTATCTATAATATTTCATTAAATTCTCATTATAATATTGTAGAATGACCTATTTAAATTATAGAATCAACAACCTTGTCCACCATTCCAAGGAGATTTTTAACATTATTCTATAGTCATTTATCTACTCTATCTACTTCCATTGGTATGTGTTCAACTAATTCTATGTGAATATATATTTTAGGATATTTTAACCAATATATTTTCCACACTATTCAATATAGAGATAATGTATCAATATCGATAATTTTTTTATTACCCATTCTACTTACAGATAATGAAATGTATCATTTTGTTCAATTGACATAAAATTAACATGGTACATATGATGACACATTTTCATTTTTTATATGAAAAAATCATACTATAATATATTATTAATCCCAATATATCCAAAATCCTTCTTCACAGTATGAGAGTGTTAGAATAAGTGAATTAACCAATATTCCCTTTTGCTAATTATAATTTCTTTCAAACATATTTAAATAATTGATCTTGACACCCTTTTGAATTTAAATTCTTATTAGAGTTTATAATCATGAGAAATTATTAAAAAAGAATTGATTATGCCATCTATGACTAGGAATAAAGGATGTTTTTTTATTATGGTGGGTTTATGAAAATCCTCAATCATGTTTTGTTTGAATGATCTATAGATATTGACCCTGCGTTGATTACATGACATATAAAAAATATGTTACATAATTTTCATTAAAATATTCAAAATTATGAATATCATTTTTCCATTATTAATTTCATAAATGTAATCTTCAAAAGAACTTCATTCTATTCCATGGTCTGGGAATATTTAATAATTTCATTTATAAGTGATGCTTAAAATTGACTAAGATAATATATAAAGGCACCATTTTATCTATTATGATATATGGGTAATATATAACTCTAAATAGAATTCAAATTAATTTTTTTGTCCATGAATTTTATAAAATGATTTCGTGGGTATATCCGCTCATTTCACACTAAACATATAATATTATAACAAATTTCCTATAACTTTTAATTACATAACCCCTTAAAATTGGTGAAACATTTAATCAAAAGTGGATAAAATATAATTTTTATTTATCCTCGTCTGGATAAGTTCATGATATAAATTTTGATACATATTAACCTATATTAAGTCATAACAAAGAGAAAAATCCCATCCCATAGTGATAAACTTAGTAATATAATACAATTATCAATATTATCATTCATTTAGTTCATCAAAACCAAGAATTAAAATAAGGGAACTATAAATGCAGTCTTTATAATCATCAGAACACCAGGAATGAGTTCTAACTAAAATATAACCTCATGATCTAGGGGAGAACCATCCAAAACACAAATAAAAAAAATATACACTATTATAATTCTAATTTGATTAATATTGATTTTCCATGAATTAATATATACTAAATATCCATAATTATTATATATTAATAAATATACAGGTTACATAAAATATATAAGGATCTCATTGTCATAATTACAATTTCTTATAATCAGATGTTAATTTGTGATATGAAATGTGAATTTTTTATCCACCATAGATATATATGATCTAAATAAGGAGAGGTAATAAATTCTAAAAATCTAATGAAATTCAATCAACGGGAGAATAAAAAAATATTCCAGAATAACATTTTTACAATACTCAATCAGAGAATTGTTATAAACTATCTATGAAAATATCATTTCATTTGGAGTTTTCATGAATAATTTGATATCAAATAATTTCAATTGGAAAAAATATATTTTAAAAAATTCCATATTAATAGGATGGATTTAAATAGACACAAATATTATATTTTTAATTGTTTTTATGTTATATCTATTCCTTTCACTAAATCATATTAATGATTCACTTCAAATGTTTAAATTCCATAAGCTTTCCCTTTCATGATGGTATCATAATGTTTATAATGTTTAATATCCTAAACTACCCTTTAATTTGTAATATATTTAGAATAATTTTTATAATCCACACAATTGAATGAATAATGTTTTTGTGGTGCATTATATTGACCATTCATTTCAAACATTTCCTTGACTGGTCATATCATATATCTACAAAATTAATGATCTGGATGAACATCACTACAAAAATTAAATCATTACTCCATTCCATTGTATTAATTACTTATATGAAACATTTTTTTCATTATGTAAAATAAATATTATAAATGGTTTCAATCATTCACGTATAAATGAAACAACATTTTTTGGGCTTCTATCAAAAACCATGAGGAAAATGAGAGTTAATAATTTCCATTTTGATCTAGAGAGGACATAAAAAAAGTTCCATCATAGATATGACTGACTCTTACACCAAACTCATTTTAGAGAAATGTGTTTAATCCACTGGAGAAATTACTATTTTCTCTCTGAAGGTCAATAATTAAACAAATTCATACCATTAATATATTGTGAAATTTTCATTTTAGGTATCAAGGGGTTCTTCTTCCATTTTAGTTTAACTCACGAAATTATCCACCCGTTTAAATGAATATATTTCAGAAGATATATGTTTTTATAAAAAAATTATCAAGCTCCTCCCATTCCATGTTGTTCATTTCACACTTATTATAAATATTCTTAATGAGATTATAAGATTTATGATAATAAACATTTAAATGTTATGTAGATAAAATGAAATATTCATCCTGTCAACACTTGATAATAAAAAAATACTTTTCTATTATATTGATCTACTAGTGAAAAAAAATTAGGGATTAATAGAAACACTAAAGGAGACTGGAAATTCCCATATAAAAAATTCAATGGAAATTTATCTGTTATTATTAAATTTGAAAATTTTCAACAGATTATATTATTGTTCATATCTTGATAATGATGAGGGATTGACACCATAAGAGTATGATCTCAAATCCCATGATTGTTGGTTGATAAATTATAACATAATTCCATTAAACATCATCATAATTGTTCGTATATTTCTTCTAGGTTTCATCAGTTGAATAAAACTGAAAAATAAATATTAAAATAGTAATCCATCATAGGTTAGTAATAATATATAATATGATATACTGAATTATGACAACTTTATTATGACCTATGAATATTCTATTTTAAAATTTATTACGTTGGATTCAAAAATATATTTATTTATTTTCAATCATATTATTCATTATAAACTTATCAATTAAGTTAAAAACCCTTTATCAGATAGTAAGATGATCGAACTATCACATAAAATATATTATACTATTTAAGTGAATATTTCTAATGTTTCATTGCAAATCATTCAACAGAAACAATAGGATTATTTTCCTAGAGTATTAGATATAAAACCAATACATTTTTCTGTAATTCTATAATTTTAATATAAATAATATTTAGAAATTTTACAATTCAAGAAAAATATAACATAATAAGAGTATTCATTACCTAGGGAATGAAAACATAAGAAATATAAATCTCAAATCCTCATAATCAATAAAATTTTTATATATTAATCTAATATCAAAAGTGATCATAATATGAATAAGTATGTATTATGTAATAACCAAGGTACATTAGCTTATTAGAATGAAATATTACCCAATAAAACATGCATCATATATTATTAATGGAAACATAAGGATTTATTTATAAAGAAATTTTTTTTTCATTGAATTGTGGAAACATTAGTAAATGATCATGATTCATGAAAACATAAAATTAAAATGTGTCCTCAAAAATTCTGGAATAAAAATAATTATAGAAAAATCATTATTATTTCAGGGTTCACTACCAAAATCAACCTCATATTGTGGGTAGATTTCCATAGTTTATTTGATTAACTCCCTAATTCAATAAGCATAGATTAATTTGATCAATCTCTTATACCTTAACTATAATATTCATTCATATAATGATTTTACCAATGTATTGAAGTGAAGTATAACTTATATCCCCTTTGTCACCTAATGTAATACCACATAATTGGCACCTCTTGAATTAGAATGAATACATAATTCGATCATTGAAAGTGTAACTGTTTTGAGAAAAAACATGATTCATAAGAATCATCACATAGATTAAATTAGAATCATCTCAATAAAAAATGGTTGATTATATTATAATTAAATACCTAATGAATCATTATAATAATTAAATTACAATCCAAAATATGAAAAATAGATGATAAGATAAATTTATCTTTTCATTGAAAAAATAATGAAATATCAGTTATTTTTGTTTGGTATAAAGAAATAAATATTTTATAAATAAATTAATTTGAAAATAATTAGAATGTTAAAAAAATACATTGAAATGTATATATAACATGGAACTGAAGACTTATAATGAAATATAATGAAAATGGGGGGAGTAATTAACTATTGAGTTACCATTTCAAATTATTCTATCCAATTTTTTGTAAGGTAAAATTTATTATAAAATAACAATAAAAAATTATATAATTATGTATAAGGAAATACATAAAATCATTTAAATTACAATGACATGGTGGGAATATATTCCTGATTAAATAAAATACATAATTTTTGATCTACTTTATATGATTTCTTCAGTATAATTATAAAAAATCATGTGAGGAAATGATATCTATAAATGTTAGAAAAAATGTATCCAAAAGCCATAAATTTAAGAAATTTCCTTAAAAAATATATATTCTAGTAATTTTAAAACATCAATTCACATTATTTTCACAAAAAATAATTTAGTTTTTGTGTTTTAAAAAATTAGGAAAAAAACTACATTGTAAACTGACACATTAAAACAGGACATTTATAATCAGTATCCATTTTTTGTACCAAAGAAAAACCTTTCAAAAATAAAACAAGTTCTATTTTAAAGAGGTATATTGAAAAAATTCATTTTATCATAAATATATTATTTAATCATCATTTACACTATGAAAAACAGTTAAAATCATGGGATGAGCATAAAATTCTCAGAAATCTGTATAAAAAAATAAAACTGTTGGCCTAGTGAAAAATATGACAACCGATGTAATATTTAACTTTTTCTCAGTGTTCATTAATATATTGAAATAAATCATTTTTCATGAAAAAAAACTTAATTATTAAAAAAATACAATTTAAACCTATATTAGAAAAAATAATACCCTTTTTGGATACAAAGACCATAACATTCATAAAACCCTTTTAGAACACTTTTTAAATGGATGAACTACCAGAACGACATCTAATATATTACATAACCAATTGAATGGAGATATATAATGGGGATACCCATTTTTATATGACATATAATTTTCATATATGAGATTTAATTACTGTTAACCATTCATATAAGATATATTGTGTTATCTTATGTGCAATAGTTGGGCTCAACCCTTCATATAAGCTATATCAGGCTCATCCATTTTTCGAGTACTATAATGGGGATCAATGATATTTTTATATTCTATATAAGGCTCACCCTTGATATATAATGGGGTTAATCCATTTATATTATTTTTATTACCAATATTGTATATTTTTATCTTTTGATTACCCAATTTATTGAGGGTTACAATGTAACCACCCATCCTAAGATTAACATGAAACCACCCATAAATATTTTGTCGTGTAACCACCCATAATGGGTATATCACATAACCACAGGTCATTGGTTCATCGTATAACCACCCAACATTATATAAAATACCAAATAAAAAAAAATATAAATCACTAATTATTGCATCATAAAAATGGTAATTTATGAAAATATACCATTCATTTTGAAACCAACCATTCTAAAAAATAGTTCTCGTACAATGGAAAATATTTTATATAAAAGTAACCATATAAAATATTAAATTTGGATTAAAAATATTATGGTTAAATGATAGAGGATGGTTTTTTTTATTTCATATAAGTAATTAAAATATTCCTTTTGAATTTTATAAAAATGAATCCTTAATAGAATATTTTTAAATCCCCCTTGCATAAAACCATTAAAAGCACAATTTTTTAAAATATATGACTGAAAGTAGAAAATTAATTTTTAGAAAATAATAATTATTATATAAAAAAAGTAATTAAATTTTTTTAAAAATTTGGACAAGAAATAGAATTATTGAGAAAATAAAGTTTTAAAACATTTAAAAAGGGGTCTTCAAGTTAAAGATCTACTAATACATATCATATCATAGAAGTTAGTGTTACTCAAATAAATGGAATATGTGTATCCAATGTATATAAAAATAAGGAATAATATATAAAAAATAATATATAAAAAATAAATTTCACACATAATCCTATAACAATATAAACAATAAGTACAAGTTTAACCCAATGAATTGAAATTTGGTGAAGTATTCCATTACCCTTTGCATTCCGTTGAATCATTTTTATGATAAATGTAATAATTACATAATTAAACGTTTATTATCATGAATACATTTATATTAATGATATTATATATTAATGGATTAGATATATACCCCACTAAAAATAATTATGTGGTGAATAATTCATATATCTAAAAGAAGTAAATGTGAGATGAGAAACTCTTAACTAAATATTCATTTAGTTATGTGTATGTCAACCTCATGTATAGTGGTTTAAAGAATTATATTAACTAATTAAATAAATATATACATATTTTTAATAACATTTGTTATTATTTTAAATCATCAAATGTCACATTTGTCAATAATGTGTCATTATTTTTATGGTTTTTTAGGGTGTTCGTTTCATGGTTTTATGATTGGTTCATATGTATATATATGGATGTTCTTGTAAAATAGTATTAAAAATCAAAAAGTGGAAGAAAACTTTATTAATTAAATTCTATAAGTTTAAATGGCCCCATATATCAATTTTATTACAAATATTAGGATGAATCATTTGATGAAATGTTGATGATAAATGATTAGTTTATTTTGGTGGTGTGTTATGATCTATATTTATTGAAGAACATAAAATATGTTATAATATATCTATAAAAATATTATTTAACCATATTAATTCTTTTATGAATATCCATGATGGTGGTAATGGATAATTAAAAATCTTTAGTCTGAGATATATTTAAGTAGCATAATTTGGAAAGTAGTTTTTCCTTTCATTAAATAAAAGGAGATGCGAAATTAAATTTATAAAGAATACTACAATATAAATAGAAAAAATATTTATTTACATTATCATTAGTCATAATTAGTTTTATTTTATGAGGTGTAGGAAAAATAGAAGAATAAATTAAATTAAGAGAGGTGGTTTGAGAGATTTTCCTCCTTGAAAATCCCCCCTTTATAGGACCCTTAAAGACAATTGAATTTTTATTTTGGATAAACCATCATATTAGGATGTGTTTGTAGTGGTTATGGGGGTTCTTAAATATATTTTAGTATTATCCAGTTTTTTGAGGTGAAATTGGTTGATGAGGGTGGTATTTACACATTATGAGGGGTGGTTTAAAGTGATTAAATAATGATTGTTTCATACATAAATCCATCAACATTGATATGTTATTAATTTAGAATAATTTTGTTGTTAATTAATTTTTAAATTATTTTAGGGTCTATAAATATATAAACCACGAAATAATTAGGTAATTTTGTATATTTTATGATTGGATCTCTTAACATTAACCTGTTTCATTATTTTACCAATTTGGTGTCAATGTTTTTTACTAATGAAAAATTTTTAGGCCTAAAAAAATATTACCTTAAAATAAAAATTGTAACTTATGATGAAATATATGGAATATATTTTACCCATTTCAATTCATATTATTAGAAAAAATTGAAGTAACATTAATCTAGTAGACGTAACAAGAATGTGAGTTTTTTAACTAAAAAATATCAAAACATTAAAATGTTTTCACATATGATTTGATTTTGAAAATTATTAAAATAACTTAATTTATATTTAAAAATTTATATTTTGACTAATTAAACTTTAAAAACAAATATATAATATAAAATATTTATATAAATGAATTTATTGAAAATGTATTTTTCAATTAATATTTTGTATTTTCACTATTCATCATAAATGAAACCTTTCATAAAAAACTACAAAACATCATCCTATGAAATTTTTGACATTTTATGATTAAAATTTTGATTATTTTTTATTATAAAATTAAAAAAAACATAATTTAGTTTTAAAATTGTTTCACCCTAAAAAGACATAATATGGATTTTAAAAAAATATATATTTTTATTTTTAAAATCAGATTTATTATTAACAAAAGACTATGAAACCTAGTAGATGAATTTCTTTACATTTTATTAGAAATATAAATTAATTAATTTTATATATTTCATCTATAGTTATCTATGTAATTTATTATGAAAAATTCCATTATAGGTAGAAAATAGTTTTTTCATAAAAATACATCCTTTATATTTAATTTATTTTTTATTATAATTTCTAATTAATAGGTAACCTATTAATGTACAATTTAAAAAATTGTAAATAAATTTTAATAATTTATTTCATATCATTTATTCCTATTTTTTCCGGTGACTTGACGATAATTGTAAAATTTATATAAAAACATTATGTTATTTATTAAAGCATGACATGGTGTATCTCATAACATATTGGGAATAATGTTTACATTTAAAATATGTTGATGTAAAATTATGCCCCAATTATTAAATTCCGTTATTGAAATATTGAATTGATACCATTGAACTAGGGGTGTGATTTTTCAATACACCTTTTTTGAAATCCTACGTCAAAACAAGGGTCAATATATCATCCATTCAAAAATATAGAAAGAAAAGTAGTATAAGGTCACCTTATATGTAAAATGATAGGGTTATATATAGGAAAACATGTACATGTATGAAAGAAATTACAACCATGTTCTGATTAATATTTATAGATAACATGTTCATAATATTGTTCACCATTACAAAAATTGTAAATTTGTGACATATCTACAGGGATGTGATTTCTCTTTTTGAAATTTAATAGAATAAAAAAAGTAAATAAATTTTTCTAGATTAGTGGAATTGTTTCACTACCTAGACTACGAATATAAAGAAATATACTTATTTTACAATATTTACTTCAACTTATTCTATTTTCAAAAAAATTTCTATTCATAATAAATTGTTTTTAACTGCTAAAGCATCAGAGTCCAAATACATGGATAAAAAATTCACCAAAAGTATAAATTGAAATTCCGTAGGAATATAGGAATCAACCAAAATAATGGATATTAAATAATATATGTTTCCAAATTAAAAATAATAATGTAATTATTAAATAATATACCATAGTTTTATGCTTGCGTTAATCATATAAGATACCAAAAATATTGAGCATCTTCTAATGTAACTTCAAACTCTTAATCAACAAATAATTTTGTAAAGCCATGGATATTAATATGATAAACATATATTCCTAAAATGTTATTAATTATTATTTAGGTCATATTTGAATGATGATAAAAATATTACTAACTAGGACATCATCTTGGCATGTGATAGGTGATGCACCCCTGTCGCCCATCGCTTTTCGATTCGATCTGCATGTCTTTTCCAGACATAATGGTTTGTCAACCATCTTGTAATTTTAATTAATTATAAAACTATATTAATGAAATCCTTTTCAAATTTTGGAAATTTTGGAAATGTCCCACAAAATAACTATAATATAGTTTAAACTAAAGGGGTATCTCATTACTTTCATTTTTCATCCAAAAAGTAATAACCCACAATTACCTAAAATACAATGATCATATAAACCAAAAAAATAACCAATGAACATAAAATTATATCCACTAAAATGATATCATTGTTCCTAAAATAACATTTTTTTATAAAATAATTGTTATATGTAAAATAAAAATTAGAAAATTTTAACAACTTCTCAGAAGTATTGATTACATTTAATATATGTTTCCAAATATATGAAAACAAAACAATCTATAGAAAAATACATAGGACTAAATTGATTTAAATAATATATGAAAAATTCCACTATATAATAAATTTTAAAAATCATTACATAAACACATACATTATTAAATATCCTTTTTAAACCATTAACCATTGTTTATCTTCTTATTCTTTCCTAATTCATTAATATAATAAGGGATAATAATTATATCACAATGATTCATTAATATAAAACCTAATTTCCTTCTATACCTATACAATTTTTTTGAAAAAATGAAAAGATAATTCTTCTTCAAATATTATCTTCACATGATATTATTATGGTTAAAATACAACTCAATCTAAATAACAGTCTCCCAATATACTCCCATCATAAAAATAGTACTAATATATTAAGATATTCATTATTCAATAATTATACTATAACTATTGAATACACTAAATCTATATATATTTAATAACCACCCGTACTTATAATCCCAGTAACATGATTTACCATACTAATCCTAAATACATGAATCCAGTGAAAAAGATATGAATCTTGTCTTATAATTCATGAATGTATAATCATGAGCCAAGAAATAATTCATAAATTTTCCACGTCATTTCAATTTCAGTCCACTTCAATTATACTGGAATTAGGAATTAGTAAACACTTATTTGCATCATCCTACTTATCATATTCGTAAACCTTTTTCCTAGGAAATCTATTGGAACAATGACCATACTTCCCAAATTTGAAACATTCACTTGGAATCTCAGGATTAACTTGAATGTCTTTAAAAAATTTAAAAAATTTATTCCTATTTCATTCACAATTTATTTCATAATAACCTATTTTACCACATATAAAAAATATTTTTTCCTTTTAATAAAATTTTCCAATGTTCTTATTTCATCATTCATGACTCATTAGTCAGTAAATATATTTTCCATTATGATCATTATCACATGAAAATAAACATGGATTCATTTTTTTCATATTAACTACCTTAGGAAACTCTCTATGGTTCAAGTGGTAAATCATTAAATTTAAAATATGGTTTCGAAGAACTATATCTATTCTTATTACATATCTCATTCATTTAATTCATCATTCACACAGCCAATACATTTTCCTTCATATCAATTATTACATTACTACCTATTGAATCCATCCATTTACTAAAACCAAAATAGATAGTGTAATTATATCAAAAAATGACAATATTCCATTATATAATAAAGATAAGTACTAAGATATCCTTACTCAGTTTATATCAAACTCATTAAATTTATTAAAAATAACTATGAAACTCCCTACCATGGTAACTATTGTGTTTATAAATGGATTGTATCTTATTCATAAATTATATCTTAACCTGTAATGTTATCTAAACCATGATCTAATAAAAACTGTAAGGTCTCAGACATAAAAAAAACATTCTAGTGATTTTAAAATGATTATTAAAAATATTTTCCTAATAAGAATGTAGGTATTGTGTTGTAAATAATTATTAAAAAATATTACAATGTAAACCTAGACATTATAAGTCGACATTTATACTCAGTATCCATTTTTTATTTACTAAACAAATCCTTTTTAAATAAAAAATACATTATTTTCATGACATATCATCATAATTTTCATCATTCCCTCATCCCCATCCCAACTTATCCTTTACCATGTGAAAAAATTCAAAAATAATAGATGGTTATGAATATCATAACAAGGGAAATAAATGAAAGAAAACTATTAGTCTACTGAAAAATATGAAAACCAGTGTAATCCTTAACATCATGTAAATGTTAATTGATTGATCATAGTAAATTATTTTCTATTAAAGATACATACACTTTTATCTCAATGAAAACTAGTAAAACCCCTTGTATGAAAGGGAACCCCCTTTTTAAAACATAAATCATTACATTCCTATAACCCTTTGAAATCCCTTTTAAAATGTACTAACCATTCATCCAACTTATAAAATAACCACTACGTAATTTTTTAGAGAGAAATAATTGGATTCTCACTTTGTATAAGCTATATAGGATTACCCATGAGCAATTATTGGGATAAAACCATTATATATGATATATTATGCTCACAAGTGGGCTATAATGAGAATAAACCCACTGTATAAGATTTATTAGGTTCACCGATTCTTTATATGCTATAATGGTGCACAAACATTAATATAAGGTATATCATGATCACACTAGAGATTTAATGGGGATAAAACCTTCATATAAATAGAATAACCAAAATGGTCAACTTCCATATCTGGAGCACCTAATTCATTTGAGGTTATAATGTAACAATCCATCCTTGATTATTTATAAAACCACCCAAAATTGGTTTATCACATATAAACCCATAATTAGTTTTTTAGTTAAACACCCATCATTGGTTTATCACATAACAACATGTCATTATAGATAATTATTGAGAACAATAACATAATAATACATCATGAAATATTATTCATAAAAACACCCTCTTAAGAAAATAAAACTTTTATTTCAAAATCACTCATTTTAAAAAACAAAACAAGTACAATGGAAAATATTTTATTTAAATGTATACGTAAAAATATGTAGTATAAGGTTCAAAATATTTAGTTGAAACAAAAGTTTAAAATTATATTGGTACCATATATGTAAAGAAAAAATTATTGTTTTTTACTTTTAGAAAAAGAATCTGTAAAAGAAATTTAAAAAAAAAAACACACGTAGATAAATCATTAAAAAGATACCCTACTAAAAATATCTGAATGATATTTGAAAAAAACATATATAAAAACCATCATATTTATATAAGTAGATTCAATACAGTAATTCTCATAAAAGATATTGAAAATAATTATTCAGAAAATAAATAATTAAAAAATTTCAAACGAAGCCATTTTCTTAAAGAGTCCCATATAAATATCATATCATGAAATTGAGAATTAATCTATGGAATAGAATATGTATATCTAATGTAAATACACAATTTTTTTTAAAAAAACATAATGTATTTAAAATAATTTTCACACATAATATTTTGTCAATATAATAATGAATTAGAATTTTAACCCAATGAATGGAAATTATGGGTGGAAGTCCATTACACATTTTAATCAGTCGAATCATATGTATCATAAAATTAGTAATAGTGAAATGAAACATTTAATAAATATTTGAAAATGAGATAAATGATATGATATATTAATGGGAAATATATATACACCACATATAATAAAGAAGATGTTGATACAATAATTATCTCATCGAATAAAAAGTGAAACGAGAAACACTTATATCATGCTTCCCTTTTGTTTGAAATTCATTAAACTCTTGTATAATAGTTAAAAATAATTTTATTAAATCAATAAAAAACATTAATAATATTTATAATACATTATCATATTATTTAATAAAATATTATAACCCATTCTTTGATAATATATTAATACTTTAATGGTTTTAGGTGTGTTTATTTCATGATTTCATGATCAGTTCATTTCTGTATAACCATTGGTGTTATTTTATAAATGATTTAATAATAAATAAGTTGAATGAAACTAATTTTTTTAAATTCTAAATGTATAAATGGTCCAATATATCTTTTTTCTCTATTTTTTGAGGATGATTTATTTGATAAAATGATAAAAATAAATGATGTGTTTATTTTGGTTGGGTTTTTTATGAAAACCGCAACCTAGTTCCTTTTTATTCAATAAAATGATTAAATATTAGATAAATAAGATTATTTATAATATTATATACATATTAAAATAAAATTAACCACAATGATACATTTCTCATTAGACATGAAGTCAATAATGGAAAATGAAAAAACATTATTCATCAAGACGGTTTACAACCATAATTTGGACAATGGTTTCATTACATTGATTAAGAGGAGAATATATATGAAATGGATATGAGGTATTTAATTTGAATAAAAATATAGTACATAGGTTATTATACATTTATCATTACTTTGTGGATTATGAAAGTAAATATAAAATATAAGAAGAATCAATTTTAAGAGAGATGGTTTTTGAAATATTCCACATGAATATCACATATTTAAAAGAACCATTAGAAGAATTTGAATTTGTCTTTTGGTGAGAAAATAAATACATGGACATGTGAAGAGTGATTAAATTGGTTTTGGTCATCATTTTAGGATATTCATGATTTTTATTCGAATTGGTGTGTTGAGGAGTGGTATTTATAAATGAGGCGGGCATTGTTTAACTTGATTAATTAATAATTGTTTTATACTTGGAACCATCCATTTTGGGGTAAAAATAATTTACAATAATTTGGGTAATAATTAATTTTTTAAAGTATTTTTTTTATAAATACCTCAAACATCCTTAGATGTTTTGGAATTGTTTTATTTTATTATTTTACCTTTTATCATTAACAAGTTTCATTATTTTACCTTTACTACATTAATCTTTTTTTACCATGGTAATTATTTAATGCCTAAAAATGTCCTTAAAACCCAACTTTGAACTTATTGTTCTAAATAAAGAATACATTTTTACAAATTCAATTCAAATAATCAGAAAATATAGATTTAAAATTAATCCTATATACACAATGGGAATGTGAGGTTATAAAGTAAAAAAGTCCAAATGTTTGAAATATATTCATATCCAATTTCATAGTGGAATTGATTCAAAAAAAAAATATTGTATTTTTTGATTTATAGTTGAAGTAATAATAATTTAACCCCAAATTTAAATAAAATTTAACTATATAAATTTTTTAGACAAGAAATAAATTTGCAATTAAAATTTTTTTGTATCCTCTATTCATCAAAAAGTGAAATTTATCTGAAAACTAAAAAAATGTAACACAATGATTATTTTGATATTACCCTTAAAAATTTATTTTCTTTATAAAAAAAATTCAATAAATTTTGATGATTTATTTTCAATATACATGTACTAATAATGTTTTTAAATTTTTTTTATAGAAAACGACATATTTTATGCAAAAAATTGGATTTAATCTTATCTCAATTATTTAAAAGAAATTTGATGATTTTAAAAACATTATATTTAATATAAAACAAATAAATAATATTAATAAAATTAAATAATATAATATAATATAATATATTAAGGTAACATTCAATTTTGGGCATAAAATAGTTTTTTATAAAAATGAATCCTTTATATTGGATTCATTTTTTCAATTTAAATTAAAATTAATTATTAAAAACATAAAATATTTTATATTAAATATTATAATATAGATACACAATTTATTTAATATCATTAATTATAGCTATTCCAATTACTATATGATAAAAGTCACATTGAAATAATAATATTTCTTCGACTCTTTAGGAATGCCATTGTGTGTCTTATTTGTTTTTGAGAATAGTGATTACATTTAAAATAAATGTATGTTATAAGGAACATGGTTGGAGTTTTAAATAAAATGAGTGGTAAATTTTATTCAATATAAATTTATCCATATATAGTTTCAACGTTAATTAGCAAACATAGATCAATCACTGACCTCATAATTTTTATTAGTCAAATTCACTCGAGTAAAATGTATAATAGGTTTTTTATAAAAATTAATAAGAAACTTTAAAATATTTATTTTTCTCAAAAAATTAATTTCTAATTATATATTATCATTATATTAATTGGTTATAGTTGAATTTAATTTTCTGGTGTTAATTAATTCATTTTCCATACCTTCTTCATTTTGATGGTTCTTTTTATTTACTCTATGATGATGGTTTCTTCAAATATTAAATTTTCATGAAGATATAATACATGAGTTTGAAATAGTTCAATATTATTATGGTCATTTCATGGATGTTTTTCTAATGGTTCATAATGAGCATTTTAATTTATCTTTTTTAATAATTAATGAATAAAAAAATTTATTTTTTGGGTTAATATACATTGTCATATCGCTTTTATAAATTAATAAAAAAATATTATTTTATTTTTTATTAAACCATATTGATAAAAGTTTTGTTTTTTTCATTCACAAAGTTAATTTAATAACACCCTTCATACTGACTAAAAAACTGATAGAAATAATAACATTTAATTATAATTTATTTTTCTAAACCATATTATTGTATAGTGAAAAAAATATTCTATAAAATAATATTGATTTCCAAAATGTATTACAAAAATATATATTATATTAAATTATATGTGGTGTTAAAAGATAATAATTAATGACCTAGGATAGGACAAAACTTATGTGGAAAACATGAATATCTACTTAGTAACCCTCTTTCAGATGAAATATTTCTGTCTCTTTGTGACTAAACTTTTATAATCATGGGAGGTGATTGATTGGGAAAATATTTGATTATGTATTCATGATGAAACAAAAAATTATTGATGGGGTTTATGTGGGTCGATTTTGAATCCTTTTATATGTAAGAATCATTACAATTTACATAAAAAAATTATTCATTAATTTGAATTATATTAAATTTCTCATAGACAGTTGGATAATATTGGTCAAGGGGTAATAAGAGATCATGGATTTCCATATAAACTAATTTAATGTTATTTTTGGGTTGTAAAATGACTTTATCAATTATTTTTTATTTTCTACCTCATTTTATTATTTCACATTTCAACACACATACATGAAAATAATTTAAAAAAAATGATATTATCAATATTATTGAATTTATTAAATGAATTCCAATTAATTGATCTCAATTTTCAAGAAGTGAATGAAATTATTATTAAATAAGAATCATAGAATATAAAAAAAATTACATTTTATATATCTATATTTTATTCATAAAGGTTAATTTATTCTTATAAATTAATTGAATATATAATTATTAATGGTTATCTACATTAAATTATGACAATTAAATTTTAAAATATTAATTTTATAAATTAATGTTTAAATAAAAATATATAATATTTATTTTAAAAAATATTTAATTTAAATTTTTTTTCAATATATATATTCATTAAATTATTAATAATATAAATATTTAATTGTATTTTTTTCTTTTTCCAATTTATCAATAAATCCATGAATTATTCCCATGAATTTTATTTAAATTATTCCAGAAATGTAGTATACTAACCAGGGACACCCCTAAACTATGTCCCAGATCCCACCTGTGAAAATTCATGATGGGTGTTCCTGATCCCCTATGGATTCCAACAAGTACCAGATCATAGAAAAATTATTTTATAATTATTTCACCAAATTATAATATTTTTTTAATAAAGTACTAAAATAAAATGTCGAAAACTAGGTACAATTCTAAAATAATTAAAACGACATGATATATTATCAATTAATAAGGCCAATGGTCAATACAACTAACAATAAGGGAAAAATAAATAAAACAAGAAAAAAATCATGTATCTATGTAAATGTGATAAAACTATACATCCAACTCCACCAAACCAAGAATAAAAGATAAAAAATATACTCCTACATCTGGGAAGACTATTAACTTGCAATAAATAGTTGTGCATGAAAAATCTTTGTTGGAATCAAACCATCAACATAATTCATGACACCTTAAATGTAAATCCATAACATGTATGTTTGAAACCAGTGGTATAAAATATGTTTCCACGGTTTTATCATTTCAATAAAATATAAAACAGTTTTTCTTTTGAAATTTCAAAATCTTTATGAAATTATATTTCATTCAAAGTAAAAAAAATTATTTACATTAAAAAATTTATTCACAAATTGTATTATTGTTTTTTGTAGAATATATAAATACATAATTTTTTTTTCACAAATTGAAAGGATCAATATCATGTAACCCTAGGTGATAATGGAAAATTATGTTTTCTTTTTATTTTATATAAAACATTAATTACATAAACTTTAATGTAGTTTGGAAAATAAATGAAAAAACCAATATATCATAGTTTAAAAAAAATACTAAAATCCAACAATTTCTAAAAGTTTGTAGGGAAAACACAGGAAAGGACACCCACAGAAATATATATGTATATAAACAAACCATTTTGAAAACAATAATCTATATATAAGGTAAAAATTACACAACATACCTCTTTAATATGATTTCTTAAGGTACGTCATATTGTGGAGTATTAGGGTATCCACCCCTAAATTAAAAAAGGAAAATAAATTGATGATCACCAACATAACTAGGACCTGGGGCAAAGGATTGTATATCACTATCATGTGTCTCACTACCATACAACTATTTAAATACAGTTGCAGTATATATCAATTTTTTTTGAGGTTAAAAATAAATTTTTATTCTATTTCATGACTTCCCAACTAACACCCATAATCTCATGGGATGTCCCCATTAAATGAAAAACATTTTATAATAATTTAAAACCATTTCAAATTGGTATTTTATCAATGTAAATAAATATTTATCAGAAAATAACATAGACCCCCAACACTAAGTATATATGTTCTTGAAAATCATTTTCAACCTAAATTAATTTTACACAACCAAATATATTTCATGAAGTCAATACAATTACTTTAGAAGTTATAAATATTCCATCAAAATATCTGAAATAAAAAACCTTTCATATTAAAAACCTTATACATTTTATTAAACAATAAAAAGTAAAAATTGGGTCATACAAAAAATAATATCATGATAATGTCCTTCAATGTAATTAAATTAGTTAACCATAATGATCCATATAAGAATTTCAATTTTAAAAATAGGGATTAATCCTTTAATACAAAGATAAAGATCAATTCACATGAAAACTAGGTTATTTTTTTTTTCAAAACTAAATAATGTAAAAAACCAATGATATAGATAGAAAAAATACATAAAAACTTCAAAAAGAATTTACAACCCATTACAAATTAACATAAAATAATATATTTAAATTTAAAATATGGATTCATGATACTCTTGCATTAATATATCTTATCTTTTATTGACCGCAATACTGATCCGTGATAACATGATACATGAATCCCTATGAATACAATAGGAATATATAAATACCATAAACCATTAAATCCTAAATAAAAACAACATTTTAATGAAACCCTAGGACAATAATACCATGATAAGAAAATAATGTTGAAGAAGAAGAATAAATGAAATATATGGAGAGGTTTGGAAGGATTAATAATGAGGAATTGAACATAATCATAGAAAAATATGTGGATATAACTGGGGAGAATGGATATGTTTAAAGGAGGCATTCAAGGCTTTTAGACATTTAAAATAGGGGACAATTATGAACTGGAAATTCTTAATTCAAAATGGTAATTTTTGAATTTTGTAAAAATAAATATTATTCTTGGCAACATTTAGGTCACAAAACCCAATTTATGCCCTTGAAATCCCCCCAAACAATAGTAAAATCTCATGTGGATAAATATTTCATGTTTATATCTAAAAAATTCTATATCTTTCTAAATAAACTAAGAAACAACCAAGACAACATGGAATATTAATGTAACCTAAAACTAAATAAAAAATAAAAAATAAATATTCAATGTAATAATAATACACACCATATTGCATTATGCCACTATAATGTTGAAGATTCATTATTCATCAAGATAAATAATATTATTTAAGTGGAAAAGAATTATCCAACTAGGAATATAGTTCTGAATCCCAACATAAAATCAAAACCCAATAAACTGTTAATACATAATGAATCATTTACTATTAGTTATAGAAAAATAATCCTAAATTTAAAAGGAAACCAAAATGAATAATTTTATAAATATTCAAATTTTTTTATTATAAATCAATATTACTATTTGAATTTATATATTACAACATAATACATTAAAGGAATCAAAATTGAATTTGAAAAAAAATCAATTATCTTTTGAAATGTTTTTTAACATGTTAATTATAAATTTATATTATAAATTACACCTATTAATTTTAAATTGAACTAATTTATTTTACATTTTCCTAAATCCTAATTTAAAATAATTATGGAATCAAATTCCATACACACTTATCAAATCACATTATAAAAAAATCCATTATCACTGTATTATAGATTCTTAACTTTTTAATAATATTATTTATGTTCATATTCAACAACATCAACATTAGGTATTTTCAGAAATTATTTCATATCAAGTACTTGAAATAAGAAATAGTCATTAATTCTAAAAACCCAAATCATTTTCATTGTTAAAAATAAAAAAAATACATTGGGGAGGTTGGTACATGAAACCTTCCAAACACACCTTAAAGGTTTATCAAATCGGATACACAATTGACTATGATGATACAAAAGAAATAAGTGTTCCACATAATAAAATCCATAGATTACTGGGAAACCAATGGGAAATCACTAGATCATAGGTGGTTAGGGTCAAAAAAAATACTATATACCTCCCTATATAAAATAAAAAAATAATTTAGTTACCAAACAAGAGTGAAAACCCATGGTTAAATGACCCATGAGTAAATTAAAGCTTTTTTATGAAATCATTACTGATATTGAATATTGTGAGTGATATAACTATTTGATATTAGAGACTCGGTAATGGATGTTTCCCCACCATATTTTAATTCCCCAAAACAACTAGGTCTTCCGAAACCACCATCCTTATAAAAGTAACATAGAGAGGAAAAAATTAATAAAAATTGAAAGGATCGAAATATGTTTCACTAAATTATCATCCTACCATATATATATGATGATTCATCGACATCTTAATTGGGAAAAATTCATTAATAATATAATAAATCCTCAAAATCATGACACCCAAAATCCTTAGACACTACTTTAGCAAAATATTCTTGAAGGTTTATGATATCTTAAAAATCAACTACAATATATTACACAAGAGAATAATTGAATATAATGGGAGATTCTTTATAATGAATCATGAAATGACATGAACTACACAATATATACTTACTTCAATTTAGGGTAACCTTGCATTAGGATAACAAATAAACTATCCAATGGTGAATACTCCAAAAAAACATTATTATGAAATACCAGATTCTAGTTCACATAAATCATACCCATGATTTATTTTTCATTACCATTCGAAAAATAATGTTATATAAAGAAAAATTCCATTATGGGCTGTTAATATCTATCAATAAATGTGGTAAATGTATTCCTAATATAAAAACATTTCCAAATAGAAACCGAAGAGAAAAAATAAACCATGAATCATCTCACAACATTTACTATTTCATGGATTGCATCACTTTTTCTTTTATAATTATTATAACGCTACAGATTTAAACTATTCAAGATCATTTGAATACCTTATTGGTACTCTAAACATGAAAAATTATAATGAGAGAGGCCTCATCGAATATATATTTTGATAACTAAGGTAGAATCCATCATTGAAATATAATAATTTAAAAAAATACATTGATAATCAAAAATAATGTTATGAGATTTTTTTCATTGGTTTTCTAATTTAAAAAAGCTGTAAAACTGTGTTCCTTTGAAAAACTACAAATACTCACTAAACCATGTTTCTTACCAAATAAACCAAATTTTACATAATTTTACAAAAAATTACTTCAGAACTAGATATTTTTTGATGAAAATAATAAAAGAATGACGAATAAATTTTCATAAAAAATAGGGATATGATTCATAGAATCATTGTTTCAAAAGAATGATATGTTTTTCAAAAAACTATATAAAATAAAAAATATGGGTACTTTAAAATGATGATACATATGACTAATACCATGTTTTTACATGACTAGTGACCAAATACCTATATTTCCATACGATATCCCACTCTCTCTAGTGTAACATTTACAAAATTTTAAATCATTTCAACAAAATATTTTATCAATAAAGAACCAAAGATATATATTAAATAAAGACAACACTAAATTCAAGCATACAAATTACTATAACCCATTTTCAAAATAAATTATTTATATTATTTTAAGAAACATTTCATGAAATGAATACCATATATTTAAACAATTTAAATCCACTTTGAAAAATAAGAAGGAAATCACAAATCATGTGTTAATTCCTTTTCATTTCAAGAAACTATAAAAGTAACTACTATGGCTACCTAAAAAGCAACTCAAGTTACAATCTTTATCTATAATTCTAATATAGAACTATCAATGAGAAAAATATTCAACTACATTTCCAAAATAAGTCTTAAATGTTTAAAACATGTTTAATTTTCAACTAACAAGAAACCCATCATTTTATTATCTATTTAAAAAGACAATAATATATGAATCCATTTAAAATGATACCAAATATTAAGTGGAATCAAGAAAAATAATTACATCACATCACAAAATCTAAACATAGATAAATTTAATTTTAAATATTGATGCACGAGTTATCTAAATACAATATCATCATTTTCAATGAACATGAGGATAATCCACTATTTCATCAGATGATAATTCAGAAGAATCCAAGATGAATTCATTTGAACCCTAAAAAATAAGAAGACATAAATTAAAAATATAGTTAAATAGAATACTATATTTTCCAGAGAAGAATATAAATTAATGTGGAGGAGGAAGAAAAGAATGATATGAAAAGGGTTTGATGGATTTACCTTGATAAATAAAATATAATTTTATTAAATCCTGTGTAAATACCCATAGTTGAGTAGTAGTGTTAGTGGATATGTTCTTGGTGTTGAGAATTTTTAAATTGGTAAAAATTGAACCTCAATACCTTTAAATGTTAAAGGGTATGTTTTCTAATTTACAAAAGTAGAGTTTACTCTACTGAACATTCAATACATGAAAATTATGTTCATGGGAAAAATTCTCCACCCCACCAAATATTTTAGGAGGAAAACTCACTTTTTATGTGGTGAAATTATAATTTTTAATATACGTAACTTCACTAACCCTTCTAAACCTCCAAATAAGTACACCTAAAACTCTAAAAACATATTGTTATCCAAAATGAAATATAAATCTATTATGATATTTTTATTTGATATTTACTGACTAAATTTTTATTTAAAATAAAATATGTTGAAAACATATTCATTAAAATAATATATAATTTTCCATTAAGAAATAACATTTTATTTTATTTAAGAAATATATATTTCTATAAATTTTCAAATATTATAGGTGCAACCCAATATTTACAACAAACTACAATATAATCAATTTACCTATTAGAGAAATGTATACCCAAATACCAAATTATCAATGAACACATATCTAATTTCAATATTTATAATGAAAAAATATCCGACAACTATATTTATACTGATTATGTTACATTCATATATATTTTCTCACATAACACTTTAAAACCATTCATTAATTTCTATTATTTTTAGTTTAATTTTGTTTTCATATTGATATTGATTTTTATTCATTATATAGCTATCATCCATTATAAAATATTAGTAGATGATCTAAATTATTTTAATTTTTACCTTTTAGTTTTCTTACTTAGGTATGTTCAGATGCCACAAGTTATTTAATAAATTATATTTTAATCATTTATCATGTAATGTACTTAATTTCATATTATACAATTATACTATAATGAAAAAAGACACTGATCATTATAATTTTTTTTGTGTATAACAAGATATTGAACACAGATGATATATTTTATAGGAAAATATAATAAAATCCTAGGAAATTACAAAACAACTATAAATGTTTTACCAGGAAGGTTAATTTAATGAATCAACATGGAGACCAAATTTTCATAAATATCTCCCAAGAATAATTGTGTGTCATGGAATTTTCGGGTACATGTTGGATTCTACATCACTGTAATAGTTCCCAGTAAATGTTCAAATGATGTTAATGAAACTAATATACAATAATAGAAACTAAGAAATAATAACCTAAGTGAAAATGTTTTGAGGATTTTTTCAGATGATTTCTGAAATTATAAATCACAATAATTGTTTCTTTCCATAATGATTTTGGCTATATAAGTTTGTTGGATCAGTTTTTTATATAAATATAGAACCTATGATTTCACAATATACTGGTTATTCTGTAAATTTAATCAAAGATAATTTGAGATACCTTAAGATATTTTGGATTTAGGTTTTCAAATATTTTATATTTTAAGGTCATTTTATAGATATAGGTTCCACAACATAATTTATATCATGTATATAAAAAAGAAACTATATTAGAGTTATTAAAATTATGTGTCATGAAAATAAGTGACAATTTGATTGATTTTGTGTCCATTATATGAAGAATTTAGATGGGCATTGGAGTGATGAAAAGTGATTCAGAGAATGTCCAAATTCTAGAGGCACAAATTAAATTAGAAAAATTATCAATATATATTCCAAAAAATATCACTCATCTTTTATTCGAAGTAGAAGAAAACAATCATCCTCTATTCCATTTTTTGAAAAAATATAGAACACTATTAATGAGATATCCATAGCTTCACACAAAGGATTAATCATTATATATTAAGTGGGTGTGAATGTTGTAAAAAGCCCTTTAAATATTTTAGTTCTTTATCACTATAACTAATATAACCACATTATTAGTAATGATATCTATTCACAGTAATTGATAATGAGAATTATATAGTATGATAGTATTTTCATTATGTTTCCTATAAATCACCACCCTTACTGTGGTGGCACACTCTCATATGCCTCACATTTTTTGTTAGAATAATATTTATGTTGTTAATAGAATAAATCACCTAGATATATACAATATTCAATTCAAATTATCATTATTCAATGAGAGATATAGAGTCATTAAATATAATATACCTTAATGGTGTCCCCATGATCGACAGAAACCTATCCCATTGATAGAGGGGTAAATAGAGAATATGCTTTCATATATTCTATCACATTAAATGGGTAATGTTCTAATCAACTTATGTTATGGTAATATTTCATAAAAATTGTTGAAATATAATTTTTTGACTAAGAAATATTCATTATCATGGGATAGGGGATAATTAATTACTCTCATCACACTAAAAAAAGAGTTGATTCATGTCATGTGAATTTTTTCAAAAATCATAATGTTGAAAAATCAACATGTAATCCTTAAAGGGTGTAATATGGTGAAAGAGTCACAATTATTATCTAGTTAGACTTAGTTTAGGGATATTAGAGTGGGTGAAGATGGAATACTATATTATTTCATTTTGAAGAAAGAAACATCCTTTTCTTAATTCATATTTATGATGAAATTCATTATTATTCTACTTTATTGAAGAAAATGACAATAATAATTTTGGGTAAATATAACATTAATATTACAGACATTAGGTTTAAATCAATAATAACTTGATATTCTATAAAATATAAATTTTTTTTCAAAGATTTGTATATAATATGTTCACTTTACATGGAAAAGTGAAAAATAGATAACATGACTATAATTAATCCTTAAAAAGGATAAATTCATGTTGAGTCAAATATTATTCATATGGATGAAATTGATTCTGAATCTGATTCCGTGGTTATTTTTGAAATTATCTCATTATTCATAAAATTAATACAATGTTGAAAATGTAAATATATAACCATGATAACAATTAAATGCCTCAATTATCAAAATATTATCCATTTATGTATGAGCCTGACCATAACAACCATTAATTATATATTTAAAATGAATATAATAACCCTAAAAATCAATTTAAAATTAGGATTACTATATTATGGGATTTGATATCCTTTTAGAAAGGTGAACATATACACCACCCACAAATTAAATTTTTTCTACTAAAATTTTCTATTTAGTGAGGTAATTAATTTATACAATATTATTCATAGTAACATGGATATTGACATCATTACCATTCCCAATCGTACTTAATCCCTATAAAAAATTAATAATATAGTTCAATCATTTAATTCAAATAGATTTTCAATAAATTAAATAAACTCCACTAGAAAATTGAAATTCATAAAACCAAAATATTATTTTTCTCTATGAATAGTAGAAATTGAGATCAAACTATAAAATAAATTGATATTTAATCATGAAATCAACATATATCCTTAAATTGTTCAATAAAATAAAAATTTATTTGTGGATAAAAGTTTTTTATGAATCATGAATCTTTATGGGGATATTATGATCATATTACACACACTCACTATTAAGAAATTTTAATGAAACAACTACATCAATTTATTCAAATAAACATTAATCGAATAACATCACTAATTATTTGCAACATATTTAATTTATTGTAAATCAAATAGAAAATTAAATGGATGAATATATCCAAATACCAACCATAATCATCTACAATATCCTAGGATAATATCGTATATAAAATGAAAAATATAATTCATTTGAACCCGTAATCATATGCTTTTATATAAACCCTCAAAAAGAAAATGAATTAAAAATAGTTGCTTAATCAATTATCTTTTAATTGGAAAATGGAATAGAATCATACAATATTGATATATTTAAATAAGAATATAAGAAATTAGTTTCATATAAAACAATATAGATAATTAAGAGAATGACCTCAAAATATTTTAAAGGTTCAAATGAAAACCTTGTATGGTCCTATTAAGGTGTAAGTTAAAGAAAACAAAAGAACGAGCATGAAATAAAGTTTTGATTCACATGAATTTTATATTATATGTGTTAAAAATAATTCATAGGATTTTATATACATAATAAAATACAAAATAACTATGGAATATAGAGGATATCATAAATAAAGTAAAGTGTGACAATAATTCCCTTACATGAGTCTTGAATTTATTCAAACACCCTCTCAACCCAAATATAATAAAATAATATTACTTATTTACTTCCCTTAAAATCATTTTCATTTTCATTATTTCATTTTACTCATTAATTATCGTTCTATTAATAGTTATTGGGTTAATATTCATTTCACTGGTTGTTTTATGGTTATCATGTCCATAGTTCCAAAAATCGTTGACTAAATAGTAAATTTTATTTAACCATGTTAAAGTTTTCCATAATATCTAGACGATTTAATGTATAAATATTATGTTAAAACAACAAAAATATAGTATAATAATTTAGTAAAAAAATATAAAAATCAAATTAGATAAAAATATTTTAGATATTAATAAATGAACTTGGATGAAAAATTATAAAATATTTATTTTAGTGACTATATTATATTCATAGTAATAAAATAAATTATAGAAATAGAAATATTAAATATTCATATATTTTTATTCCTCAATAAAAACTTTTCAGTTGAGTAGATTAATTCATGTCAGTATCTCAACATACACATTCTTTAATATATTAAAAATAACGTATTTATTATAATTCTTTTAAAAATTTTATACTCTTAGTTCAAAACTATATTGTTCTTAATTCCTTTTTTTATATTGTAAATTAGATTCCATGATGTGTTGATGAATATTATTATGTAAACAATAAAATGATTAAAAAGACACTGAGGAGTCAAATATTGACATATGAATATTATGGGAAATAAAAAATTAATGGAGTGAAAGAATATATGAATAAGTGTAAGGGTTATACATGAACGTATTTTAGAAAAATATGGAATGAAATACAAACATTATATGTGGTTTTAAAAGTTTAGATAGAGGACCCTTAGGTAAAAAAGCATGGTGTAATTTTTTAAAATTATCAATATTCAAATGTTATGATATAAAATTTATAACTGAAGATGATTATACATGATTATGTAAATATTGTTATGTGATTTTTCCATCTTATATGAAAAAATATTCATCACCCTAATTAATTCGAACCCTATAACCTTAAATATTTTAATTCCCTTTTATTTGAATTATATATATTTGATGAAACCTTTTATAATTTCTAATCAGATAATAATCATCTAAAATATAAATCTTTCCATTCTTTTATTTATTATTTCAATTATTAAAATAATATTTATAGGCTACAATTTTTTCTTCTCATTAATTAATAAAAAATAGTGTAAGAATTTTTTTTTATTTTAAGATAAAATATTTCATAATGATTATTTTTTTTTTGAAGCTCATATCTTGTTTCAAACATTTTGTTGGTATCTATAATATTTTAATTTTTTTGAGAAAATAATATATTATTAGGAAATAAAATTATATTTTATCTTAATATTATGTTGTAGTTAAACCTATGACCAATAAAATTTCAATATTGTGATTATTATTTAGTGTTTATTTCATCATAATTCTTTATTTCATTTTTATTAATTGAAAAAAATACATTATTATAAATTTATATGAGAATATATTAATTTAGAAATAAATATGAAAAGAGATTATATATAAATATGGGTTAATAAAATTAAATCAAATTGATCTTATTTACTAATCAATTAAATGCACAATGGACATGAAATGAATGAATATAAAAATATGTTACTATTCTATTTTTAAAAATTTTTAGAGGTATTGAAGTTAGGTTAACTGATATATAGTATATTTAATATTTTGTAGTAATATTTTCATCATTAATTTGCATATATATGAATAATAAAGCAGCATTTGGGTTTGTATATGAATAAGTCTCAATATTAAATATCATATATGATTGATCCTAAATAATGATAGATTATAATAGATCATGCATGTGAATAACTCTACTTGGATGTATCAAATGTCACGTAAAATCTAATCAACACATATGACAACCTCAACAAAAAAAATTAACAACATGAAAACTCATTTTACGATAATTTTTCAATTTTCACATTTTTCTCTTAAATGAATGCATTATTTGGCGAATTTCAATGACATAATGTTCCTTAATTATTTTACTATTCCATAGTGTTGGGAGAAAATTACCAAATTTATGATCTATTAATCTTGTGTCAAAAATGGTGTTTGAAGAATTTATGATATATTTAAAGGAAAATGAATAGACCATTTTTTATTTAATACCATGATAAATAAATTTATTAGAAAAAAAAATATTTTAATGGATATTTACTACATTGTGGATTTTATATCCTTATAATATATTTAATAATTCCTCCTACTTGGATGTATATAAAAAATATATTCTTTTCCAACAATAGGTCATTCTTTTCAAAATAAAAATTGTATTCTACAATTATTCATAATAATAACTTGCATGAAGATGATAATATTAGTATGCATCACAATATGTCTAGATAATTAAATTAAATTTCCACTTCAAAAATTAAAAAATAGGTCAAAATATACATTAACAATAATAGAATATTTTTTTTAATTTAGAATAATTAACCATTGAAATATAAAATGAGTGAAAAAATGACTATATTTACCAATTTACCTATATTATATTTATCAACTCAAATATTATCTCTTCTATTTTAAAATCATATAATGGATACCCACAATGAATAATTCAACAGATATATGATGACTATATTTTATATTAATAATATATATATAACATTATTTATACAAAAATAAAAACAAATTTTTGTGATTGAATCAACGAAAATAGTATTTATTTAATATTTTTTATCAATTTAAATATTTATATTCAATGGTATCATTCTCATTAGGAACTCTATAAGTCAATACATATATATTACATTCTTTTTATATTTTTTTTTAATTTCACATTTATTGGTCTGTTAAAGTGTACTCAATATTAATATATAATGTTGTACATGTAATAAATATTGATGAGTAAAATTTATTTGAAGGTAGAATTATATTCTATTTTATCAAGAAACAATTATACTAATAACCAATGTTATTATATTATACCACTTAAATAAATTATATCATGAATATTTTTCACTCATGAAATTCAAGTAAATTTATCACTATATACATGTTCTTGAAATAAATTTTTTTATTCAAACATTTTAATATTTCTCAGAACAATTAACATGAATTTTTTTAATACTACCTTATTCTACCATAATATAATAGAGAATAATAATAATTTCGTATGTCTTAGTAATACTAATCTAATAATGGATTCAATTCCAAAATATAATCTAACTATCTTAAAAACCATTCATACAATCACTAGAACCCACAATATCAAATCTTTCCTCCTTAGTGATGAGGGAAGACATATATAGTGTAATGATACTATAAAAAATTATAAAAAATTATTTATTTTTTCCAAATACATATATTTAAATTTGGAAAAAAAACGGGGGAAATTGAGATTATTTTGAAAATTTTTTATATAAGAAAAATGGATTGAAAACATATTAATGAAGCTATTTTTGTTAATATAATTTAATCATTTAATAATTTCAAATATATAGGCCAATATATATCAAACATAGTTGTAAAATGTTTTGGAACTCACAAAACCTTAGTGGGAGGTGGTGAGTCAGGGTGATAAACATTATAACATTTATATTATCTCGCAAAAATATTATTTTATTTTATGACCTTATTACCTAGTAAGAGTGAATAATAATTTTACCTAGACTATTTTTGGAAATAAAAACCTACACAATTCACAAAAAATAGAAAACTCATGGACTATAGAATTTAATTTGTTCATAGAAATGGGCTATTCCAAATAGAATACAATAATGTTCCATTGGTTTTCCCAAATGTAACACTGCTTCCTACTATATTATAATGGTTTTGAAGGGAAAAATATTGAACCATGGTCATTCTCTAGTCTCAAATCCCCTAACTAGTTATATATAATACATAGTAATTTTATATATTTTAGGGTATTTTAATTATGTACATGTTAAAATTTAAAATTGAATCATTTAATTTGAATACATAAATTTAATCTTCCACTTGGATCTCACATTAATCATTAATATAGAAGAATAAAATATTTAATATTTAATCATGAGTCTTTGCCACTATTCAGACCACAACAATTCCCTAATATATAATGTTACTTCCAAAAATATTAACCAAAAATTTATAAACTTCTTCCTCAATTATTTTATGTATTAATGGTAATATTATTTCACATCCTCAATGATTTTATCCTAAAAAAATATTCTCAGATAATAACTATAAATTAATGGGGTCCTCATTCTTTATTTTTTAACCACAAATAATACAGATTGGTATCATAAGTCTTCAAGATATTCTTATTTTTTGTGGAGTTAAATAAATTTAATTTATTGTAATATTAAATTTTCTTTTCGACACCATATTTTGTGATACAGAACTCATCCACATTCTTCCTCTTCCTTTTGTATTTGGAAACCAAATTATCAAAAACACTTACTATAATTACATCATGTAGTATGCATCATCATTACTTGATTCATGGAAGCATAAAATTTATAAATATAACCCCATTATCCCCCAAAATCATTATGTTTATTCCAATTTTCTATAAGATATTATCTAACATAAAAAGAATAAATAAATCACAAGATATTATAGTATAATTTTTAATTTTTAATTTATTAATGTTCCCATTATATTCTAAATACCACATGTTTTATGTGAATAAATGTTTTTAAATCCATTAAATTAGTTATCAAAAGAATATTTTATTAATTTTTATCCACATATAGAAATACCACTACATAATACTTTCAATAATGAACATCATTTTTCCTATAGAAATATCAAATGATGAAATAAGAGGAAATACAATTTCTTCTAGATTAATAAAATAATCATGTGTATCATATAAGGATAATTTTACATATCAATCCCTCTTAACATATTTACTTTAAATGGTACATCCTTTTATATGAACTCACCTCTACTACATATAAAATGGATAATTTCATCATACAAAACCCCATTCTGTTATGGTATTCATTAAAATCTACCTCGACTAAAACATCACTCTCACTAATATATAATCTCTATGTATTGTTGATGTGATCAAGACATCATTTTTTAGGTGGATTTATAATGATTATTTATTCATTCAAATAGGGGTTTTTTTGATTGAGGTAGTTGGTGAGTACAATGACACCGTATCAATCTTTTTTGTTACATTTTATAATGAAACATTCTACATGTATTATATTATTCTGAAATTATAATAAAAACATAGTTGTAGTGTGGTTAATTAACATTAATGTACATAAAGCATAATGAGAAGACACTGAAGTACATCTCTCATGACAGGAACGTCTCTTAGGCAGAGACTCACTCATACCCATTCAAATGATGACCACTTTAATTTTTATTTTGCGAGAAATGAAAAGTTTTGATTTGGTTAGAGTGGGAAGGAGAGAGTTTTTAATATATTTGAATTGCATCAAGGATTTTTATGAGAAATTTGGTTGTAAGGGGTGGAGTTTCTACTTGAGGAAAGGTGTTTTTATGTGATTAAATAATAATTGAGTAATATTTAAAGACAACCACATTTGTGTGAGATAAATTAAAAATAATTATATTTATAATTAATTTTTGAAAGTATTGTCATAATCGGTAAAAAAATAAAACTCCCAAAAATATTTTTGTTTTATGTATTTTAATGTTTTAACATTTAACATTAACTCATTACATTATTTTACTTATAATGCGGTAAATATATTTACTACCTTGGTAAATTTTTTTTTCATAAAAATAAATATAGAATTAAAACCTAATTTGAGCTATATGATTTCTAATATTCAAACCCTTTTACCAACATTAATTAACATAAATGATAATATTATATTAATAAATCCACATTAGCGATGAAAATGGTTGTTTTAATTTAGGACATTTGTCATGGAAAATATTGTTTTATATAAACTCTATTCAAAAATAATTAAGATTGAATGAAAAAATTAAAATTAAAAAATACATAATATATATATTTATTTTAAATTCTTGTCCATTTAGGATTATTTTATTTAAATAACAAGATGAAACATTATATAATTTAAAATAGATTTCGTAAGAAACATATATTTAAAGATAAACATAATCTTATTATAAAATAGAATATAATGTTGATTCAATATAATTTAAGAGGATGAAATATAACTAAAAAAATAATAATGTTACATGAAACTATATTCAAAACATAATGTATATTTCCAATTTTTTTAATTTATTAAAAATAAATTATATTTTTACAAAAAATTTGATTTTTGAATATTCACTTAAATATTATTCATTTAAAGAGATTCAAAAAATCATCATAATATAACTTTTAAAGATGAATCAGAAAATAGTTTTATTATATCAACTAAATTTTCAAAAAATTTAAAATATAAAATAAATTTAGTGTCTCGTAAAATGAAAAAGTAATAACATTTTGAAGACCACATTTATTTGATCAAAAACTGACATTAATAATAATTATGTGTTTCTTTCATAATAATAAATTAATATATAAATAATGATTTATATAATTATATATTTCATAAAGTGTATAATAAAATTTGTTCCCTATAATTTGGCAACAATGTTACAATGGTCATGTCAAAATGATTCTATTTTGGAGTTTGTTTAAGTTGGGTGTTAAGTAAAACAGAAGCTGTTGATCATAGTTTTTTCTAAAATTATTAGGTTGTTATATTCTGGGCTTCGTTAATAAATTTTTCAGTCACAATTTAAAATAGTTATTGGTAGTCATAGAATGGAAATTTTTAATTACCCTTGTGGAAATAACACATTGTAAAAAGGGTTAATAAAATTTCCTCTTAAAAGGAGTGAATGGAAAATATAATAATTTCCAAAAAATGAGATTACTGTAAAAGATAATATTAGAGGGAAATTAAAACAATCTAATGGAAAGTAAATTTTAAAATATTTTTTTAGGGATAATTATATAGAACCTGATCAAGATAATGATGATGATCACAAAACCATAGATCAAATAAGATTAAAAAATTTCATTGATATCCTTAAAAATTATACTAATATTTTTAAATATTATATAAAAATCCATTGAGAAGATATACTTACATGATTCCATTTCATAAGTAAAACATCACTCTTGGGTAGGTTCTTAATTAATTTTTTCATCCTTTCATTCAAAAATAAATCAGGAAGAAATTGTATTTCTCTATGAACTATTGGATCATAAGATCCATAATCGGATAGAAATCCCTTTCATTGGAAAATAATTTTCATAAAAACATTGTTTAGGATGCGTTATCCAATATGAAAGAAAATCAAAATTTTAAGTAATACATTTATATCATAAAACTCATCCAATATTAATTAAAAAAAATCATAAATGGGTATCCTTATGTAACTTCCAAAACATTAAAATCCCAAAAATTCAAAATAAGGAATCTAAATATTGAATATAAAAAATCATTAATCTCTCAAACTACTTGATGTATATAATAATAATATACCAAAAATTTTATTTACTTTATCATATATTCTATTGAAACATGGTAATAACAAGAATTACCAAAAAAAATTATAAAAAACATGCATGATTTGTTATTTCTTATGTAAAACACTTATTATTGAATATTTGACATAAATAAAATCATGTAGTAAACAGAGGAAAATATATAATTGACCAGAAATTCACGAAATAGATTCATGGTCACCAATTTTACAAAAAAATAATTTATTTCATATTATCTTAACATATAGAAAATATCAAGTGTTATCCTTGATCAATCATGTAATTTAAAAAGGCTCTATATTCCACACAATCATTTTTCTTGGTATCATTTAAAACATGCATTAAAATACATTAAGTTATATAACTAAAAATAAAATACATGTATGTATTTGAATATAAAAAATAGATTAACTTTAAAACATATATCCTAGATCCAAATACACACTCATAATAATCATTCAACATTGGTTATATCAATAGTATATGATTGACCTTTATCTCATTAATTAATTTGTTGTATATTCCCATGACACATAGAGAATTCAGTTTAGTTGTTCAGAAACACTTTACAATTTTTTTTTTCAAATTCATTCTTTACTATTGAATCATGAACCTAGTATAACTTAGTTCCACAAATGTAACATACTCCAATTCCCTTAAAAAAAGCAATGTGGTGTTTCTTTCCACAATTATCAGATGATGTAATAATTTTCTTTATTTTTTACAGATTATTCATTTATTTGTATTCAATCTTCTTATTCTGATTCATTCCTTCAAAAAAACAATTCATTAAAAATCATTCTTTCTCTTGATATTACAAGATATTATTTCCTCATATAATAATTTTTTTGTGATACTAGTTTTATTCATGGTATTATATAAGTCCCATAAAATAAATGATCAATATTACTCCTTACATTGTGTATGTAGTTTATGGAATGAATTTTTAACCGTGTATCCTTTTTTTATACAACACAACATTATTATTCTACATCCATCAATGACTCAATATCAATCGCTCTATATCCCCTTATTGTTCACTCGGAAAATATTTTCCCAATAATATATCTTAAAATCATTCCATTACATGTTTTCTATTCCAAAATCATACTTTTTATTTTAAATTAATGAGCACTATTGATCTGTGTCTCTAGATAGATGATAAAATTTCATTATAAACATCTCCATTTCATTACTTCTCATTTAAATAAATATATTTTATATTGAACATGTCGATTGATTTGCTAAAAAAAATTTAGTTAAACTAAATGATGGAGGTTTCCAATGCATAAAGTAGTAAAACATTTTTACACCATGTTGTGGATTATCATGTAAATTCATGCAGTTATTTTTATTTATGATAAACTGAGTTAGATGTTCTAGTATAGTTATTTGTTTTCAATATCCACATATAGCTCTAAATCTAGCTTCAACTCCATCTTCCTTAACACCATGAGGAGGAAATCTATATATCGATTATGTGCATTTATATTTTCCCGTTTTTTCTACTATTTAACATTTATATATAATCAAATACACTATATTATATCATAAAAATATGAAACACAATGTATAATCTAAAAATTCATTACATGAATTGAATTTTTATGTATAGCTAATCCCAAAATCATAAGTTTGAGTTATTTGGATTATTTGAAAATTATATCATATGTTTTTTTCTAATATATGTTTTCATAAATCAATATTCAATAATTTATACTAAATTGGTTGTAATAATAATGTTAATCATCTAAAACTCATTAGCCTAGAGTTTGTGGTTACATTATTACATTGGTACAAAATTAAAGAATAAAATACCTAATAACAGAATAATTTAATAGTTTTGGTAAACTATAAAATTAATTAAAATAAAATTACAATTGAAAAATTAAATTTACAATGAATTTCATTTTTCAATTCCATAATTTTCCTATCAAAACCCATCCCTCAAGGCCCATTTTGTGACAACCTTAAGCTTGCCTCCAATAGGATAGGGGTTGTTGACTAGAATTGGGTCTAAATAACTCACAAATGGGAAGAATATGACTATGTACTTGTACACGCAAACTTGTCTCCCTGAAAAAGTGATGTAATGAAAACACTAAGTAAACAATCATTCAATCCTCAATGATACCAACAATAGAGTATGGCTGTAAAAAACTGAAAAATAAATGCTGCTAGAATATAGGCCCAACCAAATGGAAAAGTTCAAGATCTTGAATTTCGTCTGTAGAAAATCCCCACCTGAAGGGAAGTTATAGAAAGAGGTGTTTAAAGTCACTAAAGAACACCTCACATGTTTGGGCGTTCAGAAAGCACCACCTATCCCCAATCCTCCAAGGACTTTATTATTACCTCAGACACCTGTAGACGACATCGCATGTGAGGGTATAGCCCATGTAGGGGTGAGTAAAGCAAATGATGTATGATCCAATGGAAACAGATGAAGTTCACCACAAAGGAAACAACCAACGTACATGCAATATGTTCTCCTCAAACAGGTAGATGTCAAAATCACTAAGAGAAATATTTTAAGTTGTAGTACACAGATCTCTGAGTCTCGATGACACTAGAAGTGTCAGCCGAAAACAAGGTGTTGATGGGGCACATTGCATCAATGGCTCATAGAGAATTGGTGGTGAATGGAGTTCTAGTGGTGCACAATGTGTCTACGACACATAGAGTTTTAGTTACACTTAGTTTGGTGAGGGAATCCAGGAATTCAATGAAACATGAAGCATCTATAGAACATGGAGTGTCGTTGGCGCACAGATCATCGATGGTACACATAGTGTCAATGGCGCACATAGAATTTATGGTGCATGTATCGTCGATGGGGGAATGGAGGGTCGATGTTGATCAATTCATCAATGGAAGACAACACTTTAATGGTGCATGGAGTTTCAATGGGTCATGCAACCACAAAGTCACATAGTCACTAAGATGACATAGTCATAACCAGCTGTAGGATTATGATCGTCGCACCATTATTCCAGGAGAACCTACTCTTATAGCTATTATGTAGAAGTCCAACATCAACACCAACTCACCTATAGTATCTCAAAAGGGTCACCTCTTCGAAAGTGTCCCAATGCCACAAATGGCTCATCGAATAGACACACTATTTGAATGTTGCAATTGTTTTACTAGAATGGCCTGACCCAAGTCCGGTCTGGCCTGCTAGACATGTCCAACTATTCAACTTGATGGGTCCAACTAACCTGAATTGGTCTGGCTGACCAGACCTCAACATGTTCGATCTGGTCCATTTTGATCTAGCCTACTGGACCACTAGGAGCTGCCCGTTGGACCACTGGACCCAACATGTTGGGCCTGGCATGCTAGACCACAAGACTGGCCCAATCCTTACAGCCATTCCTACTACATGTTGGCTGGCTCCTTCATCACATGACAAGGTTGGGCACTCTTTGTCAACACAGATTCTGCATTCAATGCGGATGACACTTTGTCCCGATCCCCTTCCCCGCAACATCCATCATTGTGAGTTCCATGTGGACCCTAACCACATTTCAACCCATTTTTGTTGCATCCCAGTCACCTCATACGGAATTCGGTACTACAGGATCCCACGCAGTCCCTTCGGGCAGTGTTTCCCATTGCCACCAACCGCCATGTCGGCAACCATCCTATCGTGATTTGCCATACCCGACCTTCATTTTCATCCCCATGCTGCCTTCACTACCGGCCACCCAACCGTTGGTGTCACCCTTCCATACTCCACCAAAAATTTCCAAAATTTGAACCTCCAGCCACTGCCTCTGGCCACCTCCTTGCATGGAAACTTTTTCCACCATTATGGTTTCATATCCCCACTATGGACCGTTGCCCACGAATCAATAGGGAAATGATCCTATGATCGTAAATCATGTAAGTTCTTGGGAAACCCTGAGAGGGGAGGGGAGAATCAGGGTGTCAATTTTTTTTAAACAATTATATTTTTCTCACGATGGTAGGAAATTGTTAAACATATAAGGATTATGGGAATAGAAACAAAACAACCACAAGAAAAAAGACCACAAAACACTTTTACGTAGTTCACCACTAAGGCCTACATCCAAGGAGCGTACACCGACATGTTTCTGGTTACCCCTAATTCCACTAAACATCACTAGCTATGGATTACATGGTTTAGGTACAATCACTCAATCCTAGGCACAAAAACTTTACAAAGGCTCAATGATAGCTCACTGCGTCCCTCAGGTCAATCCCATTGACACCCCCTAGCTCATTGCCTTAGGTGAAGTCTCACTTAGTTTATAGATGTGAAGGTAAATTCATTAGAATTACATTGAAGTCATTTTATCTGTTCAAAACATGAAATTTATTTCATAAAATTTTTGTATTGATTCACTAGAAATCACTTAACCACTGACAAAATATTCAGAACAAGCAAACAACTTACACTGATAACTCGACGCAACACCTACACTTTTCACGCATGATCATACATTTTCACACATGATTTTATTTTCATGCATGAAAATATTTCATAGAACTATAACTTTTATGCATATCTTTGACTTTTACGTGCAAATGCATCTTTTTTGTGAAAATGATACATTTCCACGCAACTCTGACATTTTTTCACTATAATAACTTTTCCATGAAACCCTGACATTTCCGTGCAAGTACCTTTTCATTACACTTTTACTCGCATCCAAACTCAGAAAATATCTAAGTCAAAAATCATTCTGAATGAGGGGGTCACCTCTTATTTATAGGCATCACCGAATCCAATACAAAAAACCCACTATGTCACTCAAAACTCCCTTTCTGTGAGAAAATCATTTCATGTGAGAACCATTTTTTTAGAACATCTCTAGATTTTCCACACACCTCATGGAATTTTTATTTTTTAGTGTTATGATCCCGAAATAAATTTTGTTCAAAGAAAAACATCATTCATTCACTATTGTGCAAAAACCTATTTTGCGTACAAGCAACACTCCATTATTAACTGTATGACCCCTTTCCTAGAAAACATTATGAACTACCAATTAGGATTGACAAGAAACCCAAACCATACTCTATTTATCAAATAGAGAGGTAGTGGTTCCAACAATCTCCCACTTGGGGTTTGTTGGAAATCCCTAGATAAATTCAATAGATCACCATCCACTATCAAAACATGAAAAAAAAGAATCAAATCAGCCAACACTCTAAGTCTACATGAGCAATTACCACTGTAGAAAACAATAGGGGAAACATGAATTGGGTACCCATGCATGATATGAATGTCATAGAAGCATTATAAGTACAATGTATTCATTATCATCCCAACATGAAATTATAATCGTGTCCCTGAAGATTTCCCTGATCTGAATGTATTCCTTCCCCACCATTGACAATAAACCCAAAAACTAGTATTTTTTCATTATACAACTCAAAACACCCCTTGATAGTATCTCCCCCATAATCCTACATCACATCCACTAACTGATTAATAATAATTAACATAACTGCGGAGAGGAAAATTTTGTAACCTCTTTATGCACATGGAGGTTACTGAACACCGAGGTTCAACCAATGTTTCTCAAACAAAACTGCTTATAGTGGCTTGGTAAGGATATCATCCACATTCTCATTAGTTCCCACATGACTAATTTTAATCATGACTTGTTCAACTTTTTATTTCATAAATTGATATCTGATTTCAATATTTTTTTTGAGAATGTAAAACAAGATTATTCGTAAGATCAATTGTGATCTTATTATCATAGTAATTTACTATTGGTTGTTTCACCTCGTCACCAATATCTGACAGTTGTTTCTTGATCCATATTAGTTAAGTGCATTCCTTTGTAGAGGAGATATACTCAACTTCAGCAGTATTAAGAGAAGTACTTTCTTATTTCTCACTCAACTAGATAACACATTTCTTCCCCCAATAAAGAATGATCCTCCACTGGTGGAATTTTTTTCCACTACATCTCAAGCACAATTAGCATAAAAAAACACTGATAATTAATTTTCCCTTCTTGAATTAAAGTATAATCCATAATTATCAGTACCTTGAATGTACCTCATGATTCATTTTACTAATTTTATATATTATTCCATCAGATGAATATGAAATTAGTCCACTAATCAAGTTTTAATGACAATATATTTCCATGTCACGATTAGGTATAATAAGCATCAAATAATACTCTTTTACATAGTAGGATCTACAGAGGTCCCATACTCAAGATATCCAGGTTTGGATCCAACCACAATCGGAGTTGATATTGATTGGAATTCAGGTATATTAAATTTCTTCAGTAGTTCTCTAGCATACCTTTCCTAAGAAATGAAAGTTTATTCTTTCGTTTGAATCACCTCCAGCCTGAAAAAATATGTGATCTCCCCAGTCCTAAATATTTTAAATTCTGATTTCATTTGATTGGAAAAATCATCCACTATTTATTTTTCATACTGACACCAAATATAGTGTCATCAAAGTAAACCAGAACCATGAAACGATCTTATATAGAATTATTTACATAAGGATTGCGATAAACTCCTCCTCTATTGAATTCCAGTTTCTTGAGATAAGAATCTAGCTGGGAATACTATGCTCGTGGTTCTTGCTTCAAACCATAGAGGACTTTCTTTTGATTACAATACTCTGTTTCATCATTACCATAGAAAAAACCCAATTTTTGTTCGATGTACACTTTTTATAGGAGAGCACCATTCAAGAATCTTGTCTTGAAATCTATTTGATATTCTTTAAATCCTCATTGGATTTCCATGAAATTGAAATTCATGATTGACTCTAGTCTTGCTACAAGAGAAAATGTTTACACTACATAGATTCCTTCAATCTTTGAATATCCTTTGAACACCAGTCATGCCTTACTTTGGATAACATACCCATGATCATCAAATTTGTTCTTAAAATCCATTTTGTACAAAAAAAATTGTGTCCATTTGCTTTCTTAACCATATCCCATGTATGATTTTTGTCAATCTGATCAAACTCTTCATTCATGGACTTCACCCCGAATTCATCCATTGCAGATTCATCAAATGAGAAAGGTTCCACAACTGATAAAAATTCATATTTTTCCTTAATTTTCATTCTACTTGTTTGTGTGGGTTTAGTGAAATCACCAATGATGTTCGATAGATCTATTTTTTCTCTTCAATTCCACCTCTCAGATTCAACTGAATTATCCCCATCTATGGTTTCAACTACTGATTCTTCTTATGAGTCAACATTCTGATGTTACTCTTGAGTGTTTTTTACACATTCTTATATACCTTTATTTTCAGTTACTCTATGATAACATTCTTCATTAGCTTAAATATCATCTTTATAGGAATTATTTAAATCATTTGGGCTTTTTCCATCAAGGATATTGACATCACTAACTTCCAAAGTCCTCCCCACATACTTATTAAATCACTTGTATGCATTATTATTTATTGGTTATCCCAGATATATTCTTTCATCTTCTTTGTCACCAAACTTCCCCTAATTTCCTTCATTATTACAGATGAAACATTTACTTATAAAAACCCAAAGGTATTTCAATGAAGGCATCCTTCCATGAAACTATTCATATTATGTATTTATTTCTCCCATATAAATCCTCGTTCGATATTGAATGTGCACTGTAGCTTCAACACCTTCTTTTTAGTAATTGAGAGAGATGCGACTATCATCTAGAATAGTCATGGATATATTGTTGACCTGTCGATTTCGGCGCTCAACAAATCCATTTTTCTGTAGAATTCTAACAGATGCTACCTAACGTCATATTCCATGTTTTTTCGAGGTAACTCTCAAAGTCAATGGACAAGTATTATCCTCTACTTCCAGATCATAGGACATTGATTGTTTGTCAAATATCATTATTCACAATTCAATGACATGTTTTTATAGAATAAAGTACTTGTAGCATCTTGTGAATAACAATTACACAAGACATTCTACTATAATTATCAATGAATAGGACAAAGTACTTATCTTCGTGAGTTATTGAAATGTTTATCGGAATATATACAACTGTATGGTTGAGATCTAGAATGACTGATTCCCTTTTTTTCTTTGGCCGATATGAACAAGAGACTAGCCTCCCCCATATGCAAGAATTATAAGTCTTTCCCATTCATGTTTTACAATGGGGATATCCAAGTCAATATTCTACAAAGATACCTTATCCATGTCTTTTTGGTTAATGTTCCCTATCCTTCTATGCTACATGTTGTCTTATTATTCAATAAACATATTGAAGGAGTTCTCTTTACTTTAAACATGATATACATTTCCTTCTGTTCTATATCCTTTAATGAGAGAATTCCAAGTTTTTCTGTTTAAAGTGTAGCCTTATTGATTGAATGTTACTATGATCCTTAAGTCACAGAGTTGACTCACACTAAGGAGATTATGGCGTAGAAAATCCACATAAAGTACATCTTTCTTCTTCATCTCTCCATTTGCCAGAGTAGTATTTCCACTACCTTTAATCTTGATATCACCATCATTAACAAACCTAACGGTTCCATAAACCATTATTTTACTTTTTTTTAAAAGGTCAAAATTTCCGTTCATATGGGACGATCTTCCACTATCAAGAATCTTGGTGCTAATTATTTTTAGCTTTGAGGGAAACTTTTACAAGATTGGATTTCTCAATTTTCTTCTTCTCTTTTCATGAGATATTAGCTTGACTGTAAGACACTAGTGGGATTCTAATTATTTCTTCCACAAAATTGGATTATTCATTCAAATACTCTTCTTCTAGAAGAGAAAACATGTTTGTGAGAAAAATGCCATCAGGAGGGGGATTATTTACCTATCTATGAAAGTTTTATGAAGTTCTCATTTAGTACCCCTTTCTATAATAAATAGAGTTAGTCCAAAGTCAGAACAGTGAAAACAATATCCATAGAAACTATTTTTTCTATAAGATGTAGTATATGAAATCGGTCTCCTTTTTGAAATCCCAGATCTTAACCATTAAATTAGCTCCTTACATCTTCAAAATATGATATGGTATGGTCTAGATTGACATAGAACTAACAATTCAAGATAGGAAATGTCCTATCACTTGTATTTCTCCTCATGACTTCTTCCTTGGTAAATTGGTTGGACATTCTATCATTTCATAATAATTTAGGACAATATTTAGTTACTTTTTACCTGGATTATGGGGTTTTCTCAGCACTTCAGCAAACTTTTCAACATTTCAAAATTAAATATTTTCTTTATTTTGACTCTCTTCACTTCCAACGGTTGATGTCTCAGCTTCACAACTGATTCCACTCATTCCCATTCAAGTGGGTCTATGATCACACAAGATATTTCCAACACCATCAGATCCATTCTTGGATCTACCCAATAATGATGCATATGAGAATCTTCAAAAATGAATTATTTTCTTACCCTCATTTGTGGATGATCAACACTAAAGTTTATTTTTACGAGTAACAACTTCTACCTCATGACCCTAAATAGTCTTGGACCTATCTTCTCTTCTAGATTTATGTTCTTTCATGACAATTTCTTATTCATAAATTCTTAGATTTAGTTCCACAACGTCATATGTGCTTTCCAGGATTTAAGTCTGTACTCTCACTAGTTATTATAATCCTTCAATTTTAGCTTCCAACTCATCAACATTTTCTTATGATTCAACCACCATTTTTTTGACTTCTTGCATCTCTTAAATTTATTCTAAAACATGGAAAACACATCCTTAATTTTCAACATGGGATCACCATAAGATTTGTATGATTATCTCTTTCTTTATCGATTTAGGGTTCTGGCATTTCAATGGTTTCCCTCATATAATCATTGTTTATAGTTTTAAATTCTTTTTCTGCTTCTTCACAAAATTAAATATCATCATCTTCATCATCACAGAAAAAACTCTTCTTCTGTACATTTTTTATAGATTTGATGTATTTCTTTCTGGAAAACATTTTTTGAGGCTTCTCAATGTCTTCTGCTTCACTCTCATCATCATCAAACTTTCATTGGCATTGAGTGTCAATGTGTCCAACTATTCCACAATGAATACATGAAAGAAGTAAATTACCATTAAATTTACCTTTTCACATATTCATCTTCTTGGAAATTAGGGAAATAATTTATTTCACCTCATTATATTAACCATAACTCTCTCTGGAAATTTTTAGTTAGTTCATAACCTTTCTAACATGAGTCATATCATCTTCAGGGTTGAATCTCATCTTATATTCCACCAGACTACCTAGCATATCATCCAGAGACAGTTCAAGTAGATCTCTTCCATCAAGGGATTACCCTATTGAAATATACATAGAAGGAAGACTTCTCAATATTTTATTTATGATATCAATGTCTTTGATTTCCTCTCCAAGACCTCTAATTGCTCCCACTACTTCAGAAATTCGATTGAAGAATGAATTTGAATTCTCATCAAGATGAATCTTTATATCATTAAACCAGTAGTGCAGGACATGATGTTTTTCCTCATTTACATTGCTGACCCCATCATCAATATTTTCATGATTATTCCAAATACAATTTACTAAGGATCAACTCATCAATTTTAGATATATTTGAGATGAAAGTTCCATATGATAGCATTTTTTGCTTTTGTATCTACATCGAGAACATTGTAATATTTATCAGTCATAGAAAGCCTTATTGTATCAGTAACCTGTATTCCATTCCAAATATCAATGATGAATTTTATTTCATGGGATCTTAAATGATATCTTCTTCAGTTCTTCCAAATATGAAAATTACATCCCTCTAAAAGAGGGATTCCTTTGGCATTGATTGAATTCTCCATGATGGGAAATGATAGATTTAACACCATTATCCTTTATGCTCTAATACCACTGGTATGACCCCAGGACACCCTAAGAGGAGAGTGGTGAAGAAGGTTGTCAATTTTTTTCTTCATAATAAGGATCATTTTCCCATGGTGGAAGAAACTCGTCAAACTTGTAAGACTAATGGGAATAGAAAGCATGTAACCACAAGAAAAGAGAACACCCAACACCATTACCTGGTTCACTACTAAGGGAAACATCCAAGGAGCATATAATGAAAGGTTCCTGATATTTCCTAATTCCATTAAAGTTTACTAGCTGTTTATACCATGGTTTGCGTATAGTCACTACTTCCCTAGAACAGTGCCTTTAAAAAGGATCCGAAATAGCTCATTATGTCCCTCGGGTCAGTCCCGTTGAATACCCCTAGCTCACTACCTTGGGTGAAGTCCGACTCAGTTTATATTCATGAAGGTCTCATCAATATAATTGCATTGAAATCATTGTCTCTATTCAGAATGATACATTTCATGTAGGGAAGTCATGTATTGATACAAATAAAAGCACTAAACCACTGAACCAGATTTTCAGAAAACATAATCAGCTAACAATGACAAATGCTCGCAACCACTTCCCTTTGCATGCAATATTCAAATTTTGTGTGCAAGATTTTCTTTTTACATAGATTATCTTATGAAAATATTCACCATTTACATGAAGATTTGATTCTTCATTCAAACGTACCATTTTCTCCCAATTGAAGCTTTTAAGCGCACCTCTAACTTTTCTACGCAACATTATCTTTTTCACGCAACCCTTAATTTTCCATAAAAGAAACTTTTCATGAAAATTTTTCATACTTAAGAACCTAGATTTTCTCTTATTCTCCAGCCATGCCAAATTAGGGGGGTCCCCACTTATTTAGAGGTGTCACCGACCCCAATGGGAAAAACCCAAAGGGTCGCACAATACTTTATATTAGAGTGCAATTAGTTTCTCATGAGAACCATTTTTCACACACATCTCCAGATTTTTAGTGCACCTAAATCCTTTTCCATTTTCATCATTTTGATCATGAAACAAATTTTCAACAAAAAAATATTCTACTTCGACTATTGCACACAAATCCAATTGATCGCCCAATCCATGTTTTTTTCGCACCACTCCAATATTTCACTCTCCCTCCTTTGAGAATAACACATCTCTCCATTTTTCTACATTTATATATATTTTTCCATCAGGTTACTATGAAATTGGGCCTCTAATCATGTTGCAATGACAATATTGGTCCATGTTTCCATTAGGTGTAATAAGCGTCAAATAATCCTCTTATACATGGTGGGATCTACAGAGGTCCCATAATCATGCTTTCCAGGTTTGGATCAAACCACAATCAGAGTTGACATTGATTGGAATTGAGGCATATTAAATTTATTTAGTAGTTCTCTGGCATAATTTTCTTAAGAAATGAATGTGTAATCATTCTTTTGAATCACCTACAGCTCGAAGAAATATGTGATCTCCCCAATCATAGACATTTAAAATTCTAATTTCATTTGATTGGAAAATCCATCCACTAATTTTTTTTCATACTAACACCAAATATAGTGGCATCAAAGGAAACTAGAACCATGAACTGATCTTCCATAGAATTATTTATATAGAAATTGTGATCAAATCCTCCTCTATTTAATTCTAGCTTATTGAGATAAGAATGTAGTAGGGAATTCTATGCTCATAGTGCTTGCTTCAAACCATAGAGGGATTTCTTTTGATTAAAATCTTTTGTTTCATCATTACCATGTAGAAAAACCACTTGTTGTTCGATGTAAACTTCTTATTAGAGAATGCCATTCAAGAATCTTGTCTTGAAATCTATTTGATATTCTTTAAATCCTCAATGGATTTCCATTAAATGGGATTTCATGATTGACTCTAGTCTTGCTACTAGAGAAAATGTATCCCCTACAAATATTCCTTCAATATTTGAATATCCTTTGAACACCAGTCATGCCTTATTTTGGATAACATAACCTTGATCATCATATTTGATCTTAAAATCCTTTTTGTACCAAACAAATTGTGGCCATTGGGTATCTTAACCAGATCCCATGTTAGATTTTTGTCAATCTGATCAAACTCTTCATTCATAGACTTCACCCATGATTCATCCATTGCAGATTCATAAAGTGAGTAAGGTTATAGAATTGATAGAAATTCATATTGTTCTTTACTTTTCATTCCACTTCTTTGTGTGGGTTCAATCAAGTCACTAATGATGTTCGATTGATCTATTTTTTCTCTTCGATTCCCCCTCCTAGATTCAACTGAATTCTCTCCATCTATGGTTTCAACTACCAATTCTTCTTCTGAGTCAACATCCTGATGTTACTCTGGAGAGTTTTTTACACATTCCTCTATATTTGTATTTTCATTTACTCTATGATAACATTCTTCATTAGCTTATATATCATATTTATAGGAATTATTTAAAGCATTTGGGATTTTGTATTCAATGATATTGACATCACTAAATTCCAAAGTACTCTTCACACACATATTGAAACACTTTTATCATTTATTATTCATTGGTTATCCCAGATATATTCCTTTATCTTCGTTGTCACCAAACTTCCCCTAACTTCCTTCATTATTTTGGATGAATCATTTACTTTTGAAAACCCAAAGGTATTTCAATGAAGGAATCCGTCCATGCCTTTTTTCATATTATGTCTTTGCTTCTCCCATATAAAGCCTCGTTAGATATTAAATGTGCACTGTAGCTTCAACACCATCTTTCTAATAATTGAGAGTGATACGACTCTCATCTAGCATAGTCATGGATATATTGTTGACCTATCGATTCTGGCACTCAACAACTCCATTTTGCTGTAGAGTTCTAATAGATGCTACCTCAGGTCATATTCGATGTTTTTTATAGGAAACTCTCAAAGTCAATGGACATGTATTCTCCTCTATTGTCAGATCATAGGAGATTGATTTTTTGTCTAGTTTCGTTATTCACCATTCAATAATATGTTTTTATTCATTAAAGTACTTGTATCTTCTTGTGAATAACCATTACACAAGACATTCTACTATAATTATCAATGAATAGGACAGAGTACTTATCTCCATGAGTTCTTGAATTGTTTATCGGACCAAATAAAACTGTATGGTTGAGATCTAGAAAGATTGATTCCCTTTTCTTATTTGACCGATATGAACAAGAGACTAGAATCCCCCATATGCAAGCATTAGATATGTATTCCGTTCATGTTTTAGAATGGGGAAATGAAAAACTATATTCCACATAGATATCTTATCCATGGATTTTTGGTTAATTTTCCCTAGCCTTCTATGTCACATGTTGTTTTCTTCTTCAATAAACATATTGAAAGAGTTATCTTTACTTTCAACATGATATACATTTCCTTATGTTCTACATCCTTTAATGATAGAATTCCATGTTTTTCTGTTTAAAATGTAGCCTTTTTGATTGAATGTTACTATGATCCTTGAGTCACAGAGTTGACTCACACTGAGGAGATTATGACATAGAACATCCACATATAGTACATCAGTCTTCTTCCGCTATCCATTTTCCAGAGTAGTATTTCCACTGCCTTTAATCTTCAATGCACCATCGTTACATAACCTCATGGTTCCATCAACCATAATTTTACTTTTTTTTAAAAGGTCATAATTTTCGTTCATAGGGGACGATCATCCAATATCAAGAATCCAGGTGCTAATGATTTTTTAGCTTTTGGGGAAACTTCTACAAGATTGTATTTCTCAATTTTCATCTTCTCTTTTCATGAGATATTGGTTTGACTATAGGACACCAGTGGGTTTATAATTATTTCTTCAACAAAATCAGATTCTTCATACACATAATCTTTTTTGGAGGAGAAAACTTTTTTGTGAGAAAAATGCCATTAGGAGGGTGATTATTTACCTCTCTGAGAGTTATGAATTTCTTATTTCATACCCCTTTCTACAATAAATAGAGTTATGGGAAAAGTCACAAAAACAAAAGAAATATCCATAGAAACTATTTCTTCTATTATATGCAGTATATGAAATTTGTCTCCTTTGTTGACATCCCAGAACTTCACCATTCAGTTAGCTCCTTGCATCTTCACAATATGATATGGTATGGTCCACAAAGACACAGAACTAACACTTCATGATAAGAAATGTCCTCTCACTTTTATTTCTCCTCATGACTTCTTCCTTGGTAAATTGGTTGGATGTTATATTATTTCAGAATTCTTGAGGATAATCTTTAGTTATTAATTTTGCTGTATTATAGGGGTTTTTCAGTACTTCAACAAACTTTTCAACATATCCAAATTTCATCTTTTCTTTATTTTGACTCTCTTCACTTCTAGCGGTTGTTGTCTCAACTTCACAACTGATTCCACTCATTCACATTAAAGTGGTTCTATGATCACACATGATTTTTCCAACACCATCAGATCCATTATTGGCTATTACCAATAATGCTACATCTTATAATCTTCCAAAATGGATTTTTTTCTTACCCTCATTTGTGGATTATTAACACAATAGTTTATTCCTAAGAGTAATAACTTCTTCCTCATGAACCTAAATAGTCTTGTACTTATCTTCTCTTGTGGATTTATGTCCATTTATGACTATTGCTTGTTCTTTAATTTGTAGCTTTAGTTCCATAACATCATATGTGATTTCTATGATTTAAATCAATACTCTCACTAGTTATTATTATCGTTCAATTTCAGCTTCCAACTTATCAACATATTCTTATGATTCATCCACCATTTTTTTGACTTATTACATCTCTTAAATTTATTCTAAAACATGGAAAATGAATCCTTAATTTGCATCATGGGATCACTATTAGGATTTGTATTATTATCTCTTTTATTATCGATCGAGGGTTTTGGCATTACAATGGTTTCCCTCATAGAATCATTGTTTCCAATTTTAAATTCTGATTCTTCTACTTCACAAAATTCTATATCATCATCTTCAAAGTCAAAGAAAAAACTCTTCTTCTGTATATTTTTTCACGATTTGAAGAATCCCTTTTTGAAAAACATTTTCTGAGGCTTCTTAATGTCTTCTGCTTCACTCTCATCATCATAAAACTTTCATTGGCACTGATAGGCAATGTGTCATACTATTCCACAATGAATGCATACATGAGGTAACTTACCATTATATTTACCTTTTCACTTATTCATCTTCTTGGAAATGAGGGAAAGAATTTATTTTACCTCATCATATTAACCATCACTCTCTCTTGAAATTTTTAGTTAGCCCATTTCTTTGAATTCCATAATGTATCTAACATGATTCATATCATCTTCGGGTTTGAATCTCATATTATATACCACTAGGCATATCATCCAGAGATAGTTTAGGTAGATATCTTTATTCAAGAGATTACACCGTTGAAATTTACATAGAATGAGGACTTCTCAGTATTTTATTTATGATATCATTGTCTTTGAGTTCCTCTCTAATACCTCAAATTTATCACACTACTTCAGAAATTCTATTGAAGAATGAATTTGAATTCTCATCAGGATGCATCTTTAGATCGTTAAACCTATTATGCAGGACATGATGTTTTTCCTCATTTACTTTGTTGACTCCATCATCAATATTTTCATGATTATCCCACATACACTTTGTTAAGGATCAATACATCACCTTTAGATAGATTTGATCTGAAAATTCCATTGTGATAGCATTTTGTGATTTAGTATGCACATCAAGAACTTTACAATATGTATCAGTCATAGAAAGAATTATTGGATTAGTAAATTGTATTAAATTCCCAATATCAATGATGAATTTGATTTCATGGGATCTTTAATATTATCTCATTCAGTTCTTCCAAATTTGAAAATTACTTCCATCGAAAAGAGGGATTCCTTGGGCATTGACTACATTCTTCATGATGGGAAAGGATAGATCTAACACCATTATCCATTATGCTCTGATACAACTGGTAGGACCCCAGGACACCCTAAGAGGGGAGGGGTGATGAAGGCTGTCAATGTTTTTATTCATATCAAGGATTTTTTCCCATGGTGGTAGAAACTCGTTAAACATGTAAGACTATTGGGACCAAAAATCATTTAACCACAAGAAAAGTGAAAACCCAACAATATTACCTAGTTCACTACTAAGGGCTACATCCAAGGAGCATATGCTGACAGGTTATTTATATTTCCTAATTCCATTAAACTTCACTATCTATTTATTACATTGTTTTGGTATAGTCACTATTTTTCAAGAACAATGCCTTTAAAAAGGATCCGTAATAGCTCACTATGTCCCTTGGGTCAGTCCCGTTGACTCCCCCTAACTCACTACCTTGGATGAAGTCCGACTCAATTTATATTCGTGAAGGCCTCATCAATATAATTGCATTGAAATCATTGTATCTATTCAGAATGAGACATTTCAGGCATCAAAGTCATGTATTGATACAAATGAAAGCACTGAACCACTGAACCGGATTTTCAGAAAAAGTAATTAGAAAAAAACGAAAAATGCTCACAACTTCTGCCCTTTGCGTGAAATATTCAAAATTTGTGTGCAAGATTATCTTTTCACAAAGATTATCTTCTGAGAAACTTCACTATTTACATGTAGATTTTATTCTTCATTCAAATGTACCATTTTCTCCCAATGTAATGTTTTACGCACAACTCTAACTTTTCCGTGCAACATTATATTTTCCACGGAACCCTGAATTTTCCATGTAGGAAACTTTTCACACAAATTTTACATGCATTAGAACCCGGATCATTTCTATGTCTTCAGCCATGAAAGAGTTTTTTTTTGGGGGGGGGGGTCCCCACTTATTTATTGGTGTCATCGACCCACATGGGTAAAACCCATAGGGTCGCGCAAAACTTCATTTAAAAGTGGAATTAGTTTCTCGCAAGAACCATTTTTCACGCACATCTCAAGATTTTTAGTGCACCGAAATCCTTTTACACTTACATAATTTTTGATCCTGAAACACATTTTCAACGAAAAAACATTCTGCTTCAACTATTTCGCACAAAACCAATTTATCGCCCAATCCAGGTTTTTTTCACACCACTCTAAAATTTTGAGTACCTTCCTTTGAGAAAAAAACATCTATCCATTTTTCGATTTTCAGGCCTAAAATATCAATAATGTTGTCTAATTGAACTTTATGATACCAATCTTGGAAAAAATTTGGAACTTCCAATTAGGATTAACAAAAAACACAATTCGTACTCCCTTTCTCGCATATAGTTATTGCGGTTCCAAAAAATTATGAGCAATGATGATCATTGGAGGAAATTGAAATGTCAAATGAATGCCAAAATGGATAGATCTTGGACTTGTTCAAGTTGGCCTTTATTTGATTCTGTTATAAGTTTTTGAGAAAAAAATCAACCAATATTCACAGTGATTAATCCCCCACAATAAAGTTACTCAGCTTGAAAGGATTAACGGACCATTGATCAACCTGTTCCTGGGTTTTATTGAGTTCGTCGTCTGAATCTAAGTGGAGAAAGGAAATTAAAAAGAGTACGAAACCCTTACTTGATGATTGGATTAGTCATTAATGAAGAAAGGGGGGTTTTTTATCATCGATACTCGGTCCTCCGATATTGATCGTTGGGAGAGAGGTTCCTTATCCATGCCTCAGGGGAATTACGAGGTTATGGAAATATCCCTAAATTCATCTAACATGGATTTAAATAAATAAATAAATTGTTGATGTGTCATCACAAAGCATCTGAATTAAATATTATTATTAAATATATTGATGATGTTCACATCCCAAAACTAAAATTCACCATTGACCCACTCTAGTCGAGGTTAGTCCCTACCTAAGGGAAACACCCCCTTACATACCCAATATTTGTCTTAGATTTCCAATTTGAGTTACCAATTAAGTGTTACTAGGATTTTAATGTAAAATAATTTTTATTTAATTTATTTATTTTTAGTTATGTCCCTGGAGATCCTTTTTGAACATGACTCATTCCAACCAATTTAATGACATGCTTAGTGTAATGTGACTACTCTAAGCTCGACATTGCAACCATATTTATAATATATGAGACCATTTAAATGTGATTTCACTTTCTCATAAAATTCACATGTTTGTGATATTAAAATCATATCATTTTTCAAAAAATAATTTCCTACACAGTGAACCCTTGAATCATACACAATATTAGTTCCTGGTCTTGGAATTTTCCAAAATAATTTCGAAAAATGATATTGGGAAAATAAATTTCCATTAATTATCCCAAATTATGGTTTCATTTACATGAGAGCCTAACCAGAGGATACAAAAAAATATTAGTATATTGATCATGTATCAAATCCTCCCAATCCCAACTGCACTCTTGGAGATTCATGTGCTGCCACCAAATATAGAGTAAAGTAATCGACTTCCCACAAAATAACTGCTCTTTTCAGTCGTTGATCTCCACCTTGTCTTCCATAAAATTCATCCCATAATCAATTTTCAACTTGCCCCAATCAACATAATGGAATGGATCATTTACATACCACCTCAGTTGAAACATGTGGAAGAAATCATGCACAGATGTAATTGTGGAAATATATCTAAGTGGTATGAAACCTCACCAACTATACAGAGAATCTAAAAAGTTTCGATGTATCTCTGAGGTAACTTGTCGCCTATGCCAAATCTTTCTAATCCCTAACGAGGTGAGACCCGAAAGAACACATGGTCTCCATAATCTAACTCCAAAGGCCTCCACCACCTATCAGCTTATAAATTCATTCATCTCAATGAAGCCATCATCCCCTCCTGGATGATTTGTTCCTTCTCATTAGTAGAACATACCAACTTTGGGCCCATTTTGTGAAAACTCTCAAGGGTATGTCCAGCAACGTGTCGACCTGCATGGTTGTTCATACAAGACCTCGAATTGTGATATACCAATTTTGGAGTGATAGCTATCATTGTATAAAATTTTTACAAGAGGACGGTGATACACAAAACTATATCCAACATCGATGATGCAAGCCCATAGCATGTCTTCTTGAACCTGGATGGTCCTATCCATCTGGTTTTCTGTCTAGGGATGGAATGTCGTCCACATGTGAATATGAGTCACAAACACCTCATGAAATGACTTATAAAATTGGAATATAAATCAAGAATCATGATCTGAGATGATCATTGATGGGACTCTATGAAGTTGAGCTATCTCATGTACATATAGGCGTCCCAATCTCTCTACTGAGCTCTACTCACAGATCAAAATGAATTGGGACGATATGGTGAGTCGGTATATGATGACCAATATGGTATCATGTCCCTTGGAAGTGTGTGGTTTTCACCATCACTGAGACCACCAATATCACATACCAGAGAACTCTAGCACCTCAAACAGTTGAATCAAACTTGTGGGAATATAGTGTTCAATCTTTATATAATGACATATGATGCATCGAGAGACAAACTCTGCCACCCCCTTCTTCATCCATGGACACTACAAATTTTGTCAAATATCTGGATACATATTTTCAACTCTTGGATGTTACTTTAATGGAGATTTATGGATACCCCTCATGTCCTACTCGCAAAATGTCACTACAACTATTGTGTGCCAACTAAAGAGAAAGACGTGCTCCAACCATTCAAATATCCATAAGGGGAATGCCCCATGCACATCTAAGGATGTGTTGTCTTGCAATTGGTATCACTGAGATGCTCCTACTTGACTCCATTTATGAGTGCAAGTGTAAAAACCATCAACTAGAGATAATATTCTTCATCTCTATCAATAATGGATATCTACAATGAGGCTAACAACTCTAATTCCTCACTCAACTACTGCGTTTTGGATTACCTACTATTTGTGTCTACCACTACATTCCCCCATCCCATGAGTATAGATAATCCCAATTTAATAATCCTTGGGGAACTCTTGACACTGTCAATGAATATATTTCATATATTTATAAGTGAATATATATATGAGACTCTTGTGGCTAGAGTAAACAATAAACTGCTCACCCATCAGGTAGATTCACCACAATTCATTACGAAGACTTTTGTAGCTAACTCTATATCACTGGTTTCATTGTTTTTCTCATCCTGCTTCAACTAGTGAAAACCATAGGCAATCACCACTTTCCCCTACATCAGGACACAACCATGACTGGTCTCGGTTGCATCACAGAACACTATTTACATAACAACCTCATCCATTAACTTGAAGATTGGATTTCACATCAACCTCTACCTGACCTCTTGAAAGAAATATTGGCACATATCTACCCACATGAAAGGACACCCATCCATGTTAAGGCCTTAAATGGTGCTTCTACACTAGAAAATTTAGATACAAACATCTGATAGTACCCAACAATTAATATCCCAAACCTTCATGGTCCATTACATTTCCAACTTTTGGTGTTTTGGGTGTCTCATACACCATCAGTGAGCTAGGAGGGCGTCAGTGGTAGGGTGTCATCACAGGGTCACCTTTCAGTGCCACCGATTTGTGTCTTAGTGGTCTGTTTCACTGAACGATTTCAAAGATCAGAGTCTCACCTATCAGTATCTCACTAAATGGTTTCACCAATAAATAAAAAAGAAACTATTTTTTGGTGTAATTTTCATCGTGATTAACCCAACATATATCTATAGGATTAATAATTTAAATAAATGAAAATGGAACCACAAAAAGATATTTTTTAATGAACATATTAGCATAGTTATGAAGAGTAAAAATTATGAAAGAATTATTAAAAATCAATTTCTAGAACGTAACCTGAAAAATATATTAAAAAACACTATAAAATAAATTAAAATAATAGATCCTTGAAAAAGAATTAATTTTCCATATGACCTATTTATTTTTAGATAAAAATATCAATGTCGAATGGTAATTCATTTTAATATTATTCAAATTCTTTCGAAGAAACCCATACAATTAAAATTTTAATAAAAATTTCATTTTAAAATATGTAAAGATAAAATTGATGAACTATAGAGATAAAGAATATTTTTATTTATATATTAAAATGTGTATTTTTAGAGTGAATAGTGAATAGGGAAATGAATGACAAAGAGATCATTTTTATATATTTGGAATTATTATCAATATCCTCTAATTTAATGAAGATAGATATTGTAAAATTATATTACACATAATATTAGGATGAAATTAATTTTGATAACTGCATATAATAAAAAACCATCATTCGATGTAATATTTAAAGGCTAATCTATTTATATTTTAAAAATTTGTTTAGTAAAAAATCCATGCAATATAGAAATATTGTAAAGAAAACCCTTCAAAAGTGACAAATTGAAATAGAATTTTATAAAACATGAATAAAATCTAATATTTGATAATATATATCAAATATGAAATATATAGATCATAAATGGGAAATCATTGTCATAAAAAACATATATTCGAAAATGGAAATTGGGATGCAAAACTCTTCCCTTAATACATGAATTCGATGAAAGAAATTTTACCTTCTATATACAAAAATAATCAAATTAATCATCTATTTTATAAAAATATTAATAACTATTAAAATATATACTAATTTATTATTATTCATACAAAATATATTAGGTTTATATATATAAATTCAATCAACATAAGTTACTAGATTCAATTAACTGCATCATAGTTATTTGAGAATGATAGAGTAAATTACTTTTTATAGATTGAATCTTAATCAATTATTTGATCCTTATAGGAACTATAATAATTTTTTTATAATGATTTATAATATTTAAAGTTCATTTTATATGTATTTTTGTTATCATACAAGATGATGAATATAATGATGATATTGTTTCTATAATTTCTAATGAACAAAAAGGGAATTCAAATAGAATGAAGATACATATTTTTATAACCATTGAAGAACCATAAAAAAAAATTATTTTATCATTATTTTATTATAAAAAACGTATATATTTTTACATGATCATCCTTCATAAGAAATAAACACTATTTTCATGTAGGTTATGAAATTTACCCATTCAAAGAAAAACTATAATATATGGGTGACTATGGTTATGAAAGTGTTTACTTTAGAATTATATAAATATTAATGAATAAAAATACTGTAATTTAAATGTTATTAAGTTTTTGAGTAATATATTTGAGATATTTTTATACACAAAAATGATGATTTTCCAAGATTAAAATTTTCACTATTGTGGAGAATGTTGTCTTATTGTACGCATGAAAGAGTCATTCATTTTTCATAGATAATGCTGAAGATTGTAAATCCATTATAATTAAAGGATTTTAATCATGTTATTATTATTTTATTAATCATTAAAATATATTTTTCTAACCAACTATGTAAGGAGTTGATTAATAATCAAGCAATTCGTTCGTGGAGGTAATAATATTTTCGTACACATAACGATATATTCATTTTTTGAATGAATTTTCAAGAAGGTAGAAAATTGATATTTCATTTTTATAATAATATTTAATAATTTTATTAATATTAATTTTCTAATAAATCCATGTATATAATAGTTACGAGTCGATTATAGAAGGAAATTGTTAAAGGAGCTCGATTGAGAACATTTCTCTTCCATTTGGGTGTTATCCCTTGGTTAACACCATAAGACACATATCATAATATTTTTCCAAGATCAAGGACTCCATGTCATGTGTATATAGTTTACTACATACCATGGTAGTGGTTTGGTTGTTTTAATGGTTTCTAATGAGTGTAGAAATGGGTTGGAGTTGAGCCTCTTTTATAGTAGAAGAGAAGATATTTTTTTAAAATGAAATTTTAATATAAATAGAGACCCTGATTCAAATTGAATGTAGATTCAAAGAGGATAATATTAGATAGGTAGATTATTTTATGTTCATCACCCCTCAAACATTATGTTTAATTTTTTGGACAACTAATTTTTTAGTATTTTACTCATAGATGTTTAACTTTTACAATTTTCTAACATAGTAACTAATTATAACATATGTAATTTGTATTTCATGTTACAAAATAATATGGTATTTTTTATATATTTTTCATAAAATTATTCTATATATTATATCATTTTTTTAATAAAATCATTAAGGGTGATAACAATTAATTTTAATATTAGCACACATAAGGAATGAAATTAGTTTTTAAGAAATTGTGTAATTTTTACCATATGCATTATGTTTATGATAAAATAATATATTTTGGAGATTTAAATGAAATTTGTTATTTTATTATAATTCAATAAGACTTATATGTCTTCCACATCATGAAAAAAATAAAATTCTTCATTTTAAAAAAGTATTTAGATGAAAAAGATGAAAAAATTGGACTATAATAAATGACTACACATCATTAAAAAATATAATCATTGGTTATTAAAACAAAAAAATATATTATTATATATATTATTTAAATTATTAAATAATAATTTGTTAATTAATACTTTTATATAAGTTTTAAATTAATTATTACCACATTATATGCACATAAACATTATGGTATTACTAAAAAAATTTTAATCCTCAACTAAATGTATTTAATTTGATATAAAAAATAAAAATTTATACTAACATAATTTTAAAGTATATATAAAAAATATTTTTTATTACTTAAATAATATATTCTAAAATGCATGAATTTATGTTTTAAATAAAAATATAAAATATAACGAAAAACTATTTTCTATAGGAAATGTAATTTCTCAAATATTAAATGTTATTATACATATTTATTATCAAATTAATAATACAATACAGTTCATCTATTGTAATAATAAATAATATATGTTATAATCACATAAACATAATATAAAAATTCATACAATCAAAAAATTATTTTTTAGAAAAACGAAGTTTTAATAACAAATGGAATCTTTCTTAATTGTATGCCTCATAATATATATATATATATATATATATATGAGGTAAACTAATTTATAATTTCTGTAAATAATTTTACTATATTTTTCTATAATTATTTTTGAGTGAAGAGCTATTAAAAACACATAATACTTTTAAAATATACATTTTGGAAGATTTTTCTTTTATAATAAAAATTATTCAAAAAATGGTTTTATAAAAAATTATTTATAATCTAAAAATTTTACTTTTTAAAATACATTTTTATTAGTATATTTTTATTAATTTCATTAAAATATCATACCATACATTAATAAAATTATTAATATTTCTATTATATAAAGAAGAAATATGAATACTTATTGAATATCATATTTTAATATCATATTTCTGTTGGATTATTTATTATTTTTAGGTTGTATTATTTAAAACTCACTAAAAACAAAGAAAAACATTAGTATAGTTATTGAATACATGTATATCCACTATCCAAATTTCCAATGACAATCTTATATAATCTATTTTTCATTCCCATATAAATTCATAATAACATCAACCATTTCATTGACACTTCCAAGTCCCATGTCTCACATCCACTGTTTTTTAGCTCTCAAAATATATTTTCTCCTCTCATTATTTTCATCCTCATGATAGCTTATCTTTAGATTATAGTGATCATCATTTGTTAAGATAGTCCATGTGATCTCTGTGTGTTGAATTAATTTTTTATTTTCATATATTTTCCCTTTAATTTATTCACATTTAATGGAAGAAATTATAAATGACGAATAGTAATTCATAGGGTGAAATTCATGCTTTCATGGTATCTTGTTTTAACATTTTACAATTAATAAATAAATTTTTATCACCATGGGTTTCAGTTAATCAACAGTTTCATTATTAATATTATATATTTAATCTGTTTGGGTAAATTTGGGGAAGGTTTTATTTGACATTTGGATATTTTTTTTGGGATTTTATGGATGTCCAAAGTTTGAGAGTGTTTAGTAGAATCTATGTAATACATTTAAGAAACTATAAAAAGGTAGGTAGTGTTCTCGAGATAGGATCATCGTTAAGGGAATAATTTATCCAAACATACCGAAGCATAGGAGTTGTCATGAAAAGTGGAATAGAGGGAAGAAATAGGGATCATGGAAAGTCTCATCAAGAAGTCCAACCATGAGAACAATGTTAAGGGAAGTAGTTGGAACATAGTTGGTGCATGGTTTGCCGAACCGTGTATCCCAACCATTCATTATTAGTTTTTAGATCCTTAAAAAGTGGATCTCACTCGCTTTTTTCCACTAAGAAACAATTTCCCTCCATTTTTACCATGAATAATTTTTTCCACCTCCCAAGGGTTGTGGAGACTTTCCCCATTGATCTTGGAGTGATATGTGGGGAAATATTTGTGTGTTGGAGTCTAGATAAATTGGCATGTCTCTGTTCTTTGTGGGGTTTCTTAGATATACTCTTCATTCCTCTCTTGGATTCACATATGTTATTATTTTGAGATATATATATGATATTTTCTTCTAATTAAGATCATTTTTGGCTTCTTTTATGTTAGGTAATGAGATAAAATGTGGGTTTTTGAAGATTCAATATTTTTGTTGTGGAAGAATCCATGTTTTTCATCATTTTGAATAATATTTTTGAGGTCGGAGGATTCACTATCAACTAGTGTAATTAGAAAATTAAGTGTGTATTTCAAACTGATTGTTTTTCTTGAAATTTCGTTTGAAATTGTTTTAAAATTATTGTTAGAACTCTTATTTTGTGATCGTTTGAGGAATTGTGAAAATTAGTTTTTGTAAAAATCGCATTGATTCATGATTTTAAAATGATGTTTTAAAATATGTATTTGTTTCGATTCATGGGAATGGTTTGATAAAAAGGTTTCCAATAAAATAATTTCTGCATTAGAGTGGATTAAAATTATTTATTTTACATTATATTTGACATCAATTTATGGCATGCGTTCATGTTCATATGGTAAGAACAATGATATGAATTTTCCACCATGGAAAGTAGGAATGATATATGTATTAAAATTCTTTCAATAAAAAAATGATGTCTAAGGGTATGTAGTTTCCCCAATAAAATTGGTGATGAATAATTGTATGAAAAATCCCAAAAAAATGGTTCACTATGTGAGGGATAAGTGAAAGGATGTTTCACCACTCATGAGTGTATGTAGGTCCATAGTTTCATGCTTGGATGGGTGTGTGGATATGCAGAATGGAATGGGTGATGCAAAATGAATTTTTTGAAATGGGTTTAATGTATTGTTTGTTTTAATTCCATAATAATGGATTTGGATATGGAAAATTGTTTTTTATGGTAATAGTTTTATATTTTGATATTAAATTGTTTAATGTGTTTCGTATAAATTTGATGGCATGTTGTATCCTAGTAGTTTATATAGGGAGTTAATTTTCAGAAAACATACATTGTTTCTTAACTCACCCATGACTTTATCACTTTGGTTATTTTTTGGATTTTGTTCTCCAAGACACAGGTAAAGGAAATGTATCCCATTTCATTAATGATGCATCATGATACATTGGGTTGTATTGTGTAGTTAGAGTAGGGAGAATGTTATGGGATGTAGATTCATGTCATTTGAGTCTGTGAGCTCCATGGTTTTTTCTTCTTCTTTGGTATTCTAATATATGATATGATTTAGTTTGATTTTGTTTGGTTTTTGAAGTCATTTTGTATTTTCATAGACTTTTATTACATTTTATCATGTGTCGCATAGTCTTTTTATTATAGTGTACTTGGTTGTGGTTTTAGTTTTTTACATTCGAAGAAATGATATTCCCCCAATTCTATTTAAGCACTTGGAATTTATTACTAGCCTCTGGAATCTTGGTAATACCGCCTAAGGCCATGTAGATAAGTTTCCTCAACTCAATCCAATGATTAGGGGTGGGATGTTATAGGTGGTATCAGTCATGGTGCGTTAAAATATATTAGAGGGATAAATTTATCATTTTGTTAGTTAATTGACTTAAAAATGGTATTATATTTCTCAATTGGAGTTGATATTAATTCTGATTTAGTCCATTACTTGGGAGGTTGAAATGAGTAAGATTTTTGGAACATTAAATATAGACCATAAAGATACATATCTATACTATTTATGAAGAACTTCATGTGTCCATGTTTTTGAGTACCTAATTTTTTTCAATACACTTATAGGATTTGTAATATCATTGTCATGGGTATATCCAATTAGAAGAGCATGAAATGAATTGATAGAAACAAATTCCCACTAGGAGTGGATTTTCATTTTTAGTAAATATTTATCATTGGGGGTAAAAATATTTACTTATGAAGTGTATGGAATTTTTATTTAAATTGTGAGATTTTAAAAAATAAATGATAATGGTATTTTAATATTGATTTATTTTAAAAAATATGGTTCACTTTTCAAAAATAGGTGGAGAACATAATGTATGAAATTTTGGAGAACCAGGTTGTAATATTTGGGATATGGTAAATTTGATATTTCTATGCCTTAACATTATTGAGACTGATGCATATGTAATATATCATGTTATATAAAATTTAACAATGAAAAAATTATATAAACCAAACCGAGGTGTCTATTGAGAATGTGGTTTCACCTGAGACACAGGTGAATAAATATTTGATTCCAAGTAATATTGAATCTTTTCAAACCCTTGAGTTAGGATTGAAATTATACACAAATTTTATTATATATTTAACTATTGGAAATCCAAGTGTATGAAGTGTTGTGTTCTTCACAAGAATATTTTTTAACTCTAACAATAAGGGGAATAAGAAGAGGGAATCCTACTTCTAGAGTAATTGGACACCATAGAATCAGTCCACTAGATTAGTAAATCACCCCCCTTGACAAAACATTAATCCAATATTTATTTAGTGTGATTAACAATGTCACATCAAGTGATATTATATGAATATACCTAAAGAATGTTATTATAGAAGCTTGATGGTACATGTTTAGTGTTATTATCACAGTGCTCTATGGTCAGGTGTTGAGGGCCCATCTCAAGAGTCATAGAAGTCTTCTATTTCTACAGAATTATAGAAGATTAATTCCACTCCACAACAGAAGAGAGCTAGCCATGTTTATTATAGGAATACCATGAGTCCTTCACAATGGAATTATTGACAAGGTAATAAATGAAAAATTTCGTCATTCAAGTAGTTATATTGATATGATAAAGTTATTATGGATGAACAATCTAGAGCATCTATGGTAAGAGTTATTATTTGTATTAATTATTCCCTAATGCATGATTTTTTATATGGGTGAATCATATTCAGTTATTTTTCATGCATTGTTGATTTTTTGGGTATGAATGGTGAGATTTTTCCTTCTATTTTGAAACATCAAACAACTCATGGTCAAATAGAATATTGAGCCATTATATGTAGATCATATTCGACCACTGTTCAGGGAGATGAGTAGATTTCGAATTTCACTATGTTCAAGATAGATGTCTATAAAATAATCCTGGGTAAGGATTCGTTGAATATGTTCAAATTTGATAGTGATGATATACCTCAATTGTTATTTTTACAACCATAGATTTCTTATAACATCTCTTTATAAGGGATAGAAATATAAAGATAGGTGTAGTTGGTTATTTGGCATCACCAGTTGGAAAGATATCTTTCATGTTGGTAGGGTTAACATTGGAATTTATGGATGAGATCAAGAATAGATGTTTTATAGATGTTTTTGATAATTTCCATATATATGTTTTCGAAAAAAATATAATTGTTTCCACCCACAAGAGAATTGGAGTTTACTATTGATCTCTTTATGGGGACCAGTCCAACTTACCTTCCATCATTCTAGTTAGAACCAGCGAAATTAAGATTATTGAATGTGTAGTCGGAAGACCTGGAATGGAATTGGTTCATTCCGCCCTACACATCTCTCTGTACCAGACTTTTCCTGTTTTTCTACAAAGATGAATGAACTCATATGATTTTCATGGATTATTTGAAGCTTTACCAAGATATGATAACTTGTTGGTATCCTATTCTAGGAATTTATGATCTATTTGATCAATTGAGGGTATCTCAATTGATCCCAAAAATTTACATGAGATAAGGATATCAACAATTATGTGTTTGAAAAGAGAATATTCTATAAAGATATTTCATATGTAGATATATCCATTACAAGTTTTTTGTTATACCATTATGTCTTATAAATTCACTATCAGTCTCTATGAAAATGATGATTTAAATATATTAGAGATACATTGATTATTTTATGGTGGTGTTTGTCAATGACATATTACTATATTCTATGATAGAGTATGTGCATGAGAAAAACATGGATACAATGTTAGGCATTAGACAAGATCATCAATGTTATTCCAAATTATCAAAGTGTGATTTTTTTATAAAGGAGGAACATCACATTTGCCTTGTAATATCAAAAATAGGTGTTTCTTTGAATCTAGAAAATAATGAAGCTTTTATAACTTTTCAATCATCATTCAATTTCTTTGAGAAACATACATTCCATGGACTAGCTAATTATTACCAAATTCATTCAGATTTTTCATGACTGTCATAATTTATAATAGCATTGATAAGGGATAGATTTCCATTTCTCATGAAAGAATATCACGTGGTTTCTTTTGGATCAAGTTAGTTACAATTGAATTTGAATAACTATCCAAAACATGATTTGGAGTAAGTTGTTGTGGAATGTTCTTTAAAAACATTGTTTCATTACCTCTTTGCAGAGAAATTCAAGGTGATTACTACTCCTAATAGTTTGACATGTTTTTTTTATCTTAGATAGTTTTGAATTTGAGACAATGAATATGGATGGACTATCACAAAATTTTTGAATTTGAATTGATTTATCCACTGAGTAAAAGAAAATCGATGTCATATTCACTATTGTGGAATTAAAATGCTCAATTTCCAAAAAACGATTCAAATTAGTGGAAGTTAATTTTGGTGACAGATGACATGCACTTGGAATATGATGACTGAGGTAGTGCAATGGTTTTGTTCTATACATATTTCTTCGTGATTTGGTGGAGATGATTGAAGAGGTGAAAACATCTAATCCATAATGTATTACAATATAGAAACCCAACCCTTTATTACACATTAATTAATGATATATTACATAAAAGATTACACTTAATAAAATATGAATGATAAATAATACATAAGACATTGGGAAAATGGTAAATTAAATTATAATTCAAAATAGGAAAAATAACCTCTTTTTTTTGAAAAAAATCATTATCATTCTCTCACATTAAACTACATTGATTAACCTATTTATATATAAAAAAATTACTGAGATATAAAACCCATAAAAGGGAATAAACATGTCATAAAATGAATATTTTAGTTCATGTTATGAAATAGTTATATAAATTGGGAATGAAAGTGGCGATATTCATAAGCATGATCAATAATATATGGTAAAACATGATAACCTAAATGCAACATGGGAAGTGTGGAAACAATATAAAACCCTATGTCATAAACATATATCAAGGCTAATTTCTAATACATCCTCATGGAAAATGTACCATCAAGGAATTTGGTTAACGCTCAATCCCTACATGAAGTATCATGATAGAAAACATTATCCAATTCATTTGAGATATATATAATTCTGGGCGCACATGTCACATTCATTTCATTCACATGCTATGTGTCTCACAAAGTTCATAGAATAATGTTTCATTGATCATAAAATTTTATTCCATGATCGTGGAGTGTGGAATATATACATTTATGTCCCAATTAAAATAGTTATAATTTTATAAAGGTGAATACCCTTTATATGAAATGTATATGGTATTCACGACACAATTTTTTGGTCATGGAAAAATCATAGTGAAATTTTAAAAGCAGAAATGTATCATATAAAAATTCATAAAATTTAATGATGATATTGAATGGAGTATCTATTTATTTAGATATAAAATATAAAGTATTAGGGATATGGAATTATATATCACAATAATAGGAATTGTAAATAAAAAATAATTTTATAAATAAACATGAAAAATGGCTAACAGCTAACGACTAACGTCTTGATGCTACCACTCCTCCCATATACAATCCCACTACCACAACCTGCCTATACACACATGAGCCTCAAAACGCACACAATCTTTCCCATAGACAGCTAGGCCACAACAACTATACCTCACAACTGAACACACCATGGCATCATCCTGAAGAAACATAGGCAATAATACTTGACTAGCAAACACCCATGCCTCTTATCTACAAAACCCCCCCCCCCCCGCCTGAAGAATCATAGACTATGGTATGTCTCAATCCATTATTTCCCACCCATATATGGTCGATCAGTAAGAACCTGAAAGAGGGTGTGCAGATCAATTTCAGTAACCATCCACCCATCCTCCCACTGGGATATTGGGAAAAACATCCTCCCTTATGAAATAGATGTGTTCGGGAAAAATTTATCAATAATGATGTGGTGCATATTGAAATGACAATGAACAAATATATATATATATATATATATATATATATAAGCATAAAATCATCCTAACCTATAGGTTTCCAAACAAACATCCAACACACTCTGAACGACATTCACTGCCACCCCTATATGCATAACCACACAATAGCCACAACTAAAGCATAACCCAAACGATTTTTGTTTAACCACATTCAATTTATTAATTTAGGGTTTCAAATTAGTTTTTTTCTAGAACAACTGGGAATCTTTCAACCAAAACCACACCAATCAACAAAAAAAACTGATATGCAAAAAATATTTGAAATGATTTTGAGGATTCGAATATGATATAGATAATTAACCAAATAATCATAAAATCACATTATATTTAGGAAATAAAAATATTTGTTCATCGATAAAATTTATAGAATTTAATTAATTAAATTATGGTCATTAGGATTTCATAATAGACAACATATATTTATAATATATTTAATTTTTACCTAAAAATATGACTATCACAAAAAAAATTAATAAATTGACCATTGGATAATTTTTATATTATGATTCCAAAAAATATTATCCATTTTATCTAAATAATTTAATAAATATTTTTTTTCACTTATAAAATTAGAAATGAAAATTATTTTGGAAAGACATGGTTTTATATAATAACATTTTTTAAAATATTATAAACAATTACATTTTAATTCATAAAAATTATATGATCATTTATATTTGAAAAATAATATTTATAAAAATATTTTATTAAAATGCATTTTATTTTGAAAATCAAATAATTCTTCTAAAATCAATTCTTTAATCGAATATTAATTTTACCTAAAAATACTATTTTTGATTTTTCGTATAATAAAAATACCAATGATAATTTATCAATAAAATAATTAATATATATTCATTATTCTATAAAAAATAATGTACTTAATCATATTTTTAGGGTCTTGATACATATCCCTATAATACACTAAGAAACACCCGAAGAGTAAGTTGAACGATTGTTAAAATTGAATGGGGTGGTTCAGGGATTGCCCGATAATATTGATGAGCTTGAACTTATTATGTAATTTTTATCTATCATGATTATGTTATTGGATCTAAGAAAGGGGCTGTTCTTGGGAAATGTCAAGTGATTCTATTCACTCATAATCTGCTATAAATGTGATTTATAGGGTACGATCTAACTTGTTGAAGCCATAATTTATTTTGTGTATGTGAACTAGATTTGATACATCTTTATATTTATAATAATCACATGATAAATATTAAATAGTTATTTTATCAATGATTAGGATTCTTAATAGTAATTTAATTCTGATAAAATATAATAATCCATAATAAATTTATGTGTTTTTTATAAGCATATTGAATAATAATATATTGAATTAAATCATATGGGAAATTTTATTTATAATAGTTTGGGTTCTTACAATATTCCACATTAGGAAAATTTTCACATGAAATTTTTATTCTACACACCGAATCAAACGAAGATGACTATGTTTTATCACATACTCTTGTTCCCACACAACTTCCTCAAACATTTTGTTTCCCCACATCACTTTGAAAAGGTTCATTATCTTATTTTTTATAAATTTTTATATACAATCTAAAATAATAACCGGATGCTCATAAAATAATATTAAATTCTTCAATGGTACCACAAATAGATTGAGTACATGGTGGGTCTTGGTTTGTAAATTCTCAATAGGGATACATGGAATACATCATGTACATGATATAGTTTATGTGGGTGTTCATGTTGGTTGGACACACCTCTAATGTGATAAAGGTTCCAAAAGGGTAAAATTTATCTTGGACCATGATTTCCTTTCATCCCAAATCACATAACTAGCTTCCATTTATATATGAAGAGAAATAACTAATCTCTAATATCAAACACTAATTATCATTGGTTATTGTTAGAAAATATCTTCACTCGACTCTAAGTAGACTCGATGTGCTACTGAATGGGCGTAACCTTTTCCAACATTTCATTAACAATTTTATGAAATTTAAATTTTTGTTTCCAAACATTTTATGGCATGAATGGGTTCAAGACCTCATCCCATAAAGGGTATCATAGAGAGGAATGTATATTCTCATGTTGAATCTTTTTTTTGTATGAGAACATGACCAGAGGAAGATGTTGGTTCCATCCTTCTTGGATGTTAGTTAAGAAAGCTATCAACTTGTATTCAAGTGTCTTGATAGTCCACAAAGTTTGGAACTCATTTTAGAATAATAATCAATTCATGAGGTCAAATTAATGTTTAGATCATATTTGAGTCCTTTCTAGATCATTGAGTTAAATTAAGGATTTCAATCAAATACAATAGGCAATTTCTATCTATGAATCCTCTCCGCTTGTTTGATGATTATATGTGAATGTCGGTCAACTGATAATTCATCTAAAATTGTAATAATGCGATCTATCATTATAAGATGATTCACAAAAAATGATAAGCATTCCCCTAGATTTATTCGGATTTCTAACGATAATGTCCTTGGTGATGTTTTACAATTTTAATATTGGTACGGGTAATGGTTTCATCATAACCTTATTCTTGTATACACAACCTTCACTTCTTTATATACTATGATCATTGATTTATATTTAGTGATATCCTTCATCATATTGTCCTACCAATAGATCTCCCTTAGATCTCGTTACACATTTTTTGTTTCATGTGTGAATATAGAAGGTTGAGCTATGTGCGTAATTCATAATATCTCTCCCTATATCATGATTGGATAGAAAAAAAACCATGACCCAAATATTAAAACTCCTTATACATTGAAATTGAACTCCATGTATTCCCCTATTTTTTATAGTCTTCATTTTCATCTGAATTCCCAAATAGTCTCTTCGACCATCCTTTGTCTTCTACTGAAGATATGTTTGAACAATAATTTGACAAATTATTTATTATGTTAATTGATTTATGAATCCTATATCCATACGTTCTAAATATGATAAGATCATTTACCACTCAATTTTATTTCATGGGTAATTTTTTGAATCATATCTACATATATCATCTTCCAGTTTTTTCACTTTCCCAGAATGGAAGTGAATTATGTAGTCATAGTCCTAGATCATCTCTAATCATAGTTTTTGGTTCATATTAATCTCTTTAAGGGGTGATTATATACTTGAGGCTTTAATGATCTATATATATATCAAAACTCACCCCAATGTGATAATTCTACCAAATTTTTAACGTAAATATTACTCATTCCTACTCAACATCATGTGTTGGGTAGTTTGGTTTTTCAACGTTGATCCATCATGAATAATTGGATATAATTGGGTCATTATATAGTAACACACACCCAGGTTACATCATTGATGTGACACTGAACACCATGAAAATTTCTCTACTTTTTTTAGTGTGAGAACATGGGTAGTGATTAGAATCATTTTCCACTATTTGAATCTCTCTTCACAGTAAAAATTCCACAACAATATGACTCCATTATAGGTTATCATGTTTAGGTGGTTGAAAATCATGAGAAATTCTATCAAATATTGATGATATTACCATGATAATTTATGTAAAATACTAATATATATCATAGATGTTGGCCTCATCGATCCTCTAATTGTTTGGGTTTTTCAAGGGTCAATTAAATCCTCATTTATTGTGATGATATTCTCTATTAATGAGGCATCCTTCAACCAAAAATCACATATGATTTACTTTTCAGAATGATTTTCCCTTCAATTTGTTTTTTAGAATTTTTATCAAATGAAACTCATTATTCTCCACTATTTTTGTGTATATAGAATTTTAATGAATAAGGACTTCCATAAAAATTTCGACATAATCTCCAGGGACACTATTCATTTAGTCCATTAATCTTTATAGAGAATTACTATTTCCAAATGTCATTAACATGATCTTAAAGTGACTATGAGTTATATGAAAATTATTATTGTGGATATACTCCTCTTACAACCTAACTTGGAAATAACCTGTCTACAAATCCACATTGCCGAATTATTATTCTCCACATAGCTAATCAAACAATTCATAAATCTCAGGCCAAGAATACCTTTTCATTATTACAATATTTTTGATATCATGATAATCAATTAAAAGTAGCATTGAACAATCATTTTTTTGGAAAAGAGGACTAGTTTGCCACATGGTGAAGCACTTTTACATATGAACTCTTAATCCCGATTCTCCAATATTGGATTATTTAGATCTTAAAGATCTAAAATATCTATTCTATATGGATTCTTGTATAATGGTAATTCCCTTGGTATATGATCGATTGAAAATTCCATCTATCGACTAGGAAGAAGACTATAAAATTATTCAGGAAACACATCAGTCTATTCCCTCATAATAGGCATGTCATTACGAGTGATTATTTTTTTAGAATCAACCATTTAATGTTGTTATGATTTCTCATTGAGAAATAATATTAATTCATGGGATTTTAGTGATATAAAATATTAATCTTCATCTTTACACTTGTACAAAATTGATCGATTATTCTCAATATAGATAGTTATTTCCTTCATGTAGATATTTATGTTGGCTATATACAGGGAAAACCAAACCATTCCTAGAATTGCAAGAAATTTATCTAAATTATGTTTTATGTGGTTCAATGGGATGTTCATATCACATATAATGACAAAGGAAGGGTGATATGATTAGGATGGAATATTTTACCTACATTTTATTATCACCAATAGCTCTACTTCTATGAATTTTGGTGGTGTTTGAATAGTACAACTAAACATTCATGATATTAAGGAATGCGAAGAACTAAAATAAAAAAAATACATTCACTATTATTTAATGAATACCAAGAATACCCATCACCATATCATTTTTGGGATCCATGTCATTGGATGTGATGGAAAAAAGTACAAACATTATTTCTTAGAGGTTGCTGGTTATCTCCAAAAACCCATGTCTTAATGCATTTGTTTGAACGTTTCTGAGTTCCTTGCTGTTGAACCAATGAAAAATTCATAGAGGGTTTACCTGAGAATTAAATTCCTTATATGAATTAGTGGGTTATTAAAATAGAAAATTTCTATCAAGGTTACCTTTGTCCCAGTGCCTATTGTATTTCCTTATCCCATTATGAAATTTTCATGGAGCATCTTTTTATCATCTTCGAAAAGTGGGATGTAGAAATTTCCTAAAACATATATATTTATACATTATACTTATATAATTAAATTATACTTTATATTTCTTATCCTTGTGTTAAAATTTATGTTTTTAAATCTCTATTTTTATATTGAGGTAAAAATAAAACATTTAATCGTAGCTATTAATTTCTCGTATCACAATGGATTTTCAAAGACTGGTTTTTATCACACTAAAGAAGTGGTCAACCATGAATTCGTAGGTAAAAAAATGATAGTAGTGCATCATTCATGTATTTTGAGGTTTTACTCATAAACCTTAATATACTCTTCATCCTTTTTATCAAGGGAAATGAAATCCCATTCCATTTAAATATGAAGAGTTTGTTAAGAATATTTATCGTAACCTTTTTTACTTTATTCCTTACTCCCCATCGATTCAATCACTTCCTTATGTTTTTTATTTTTTATCAATGTCCACCACTAATAAAAATCTCTTCCCTTATGATAAATATCTAATAGAACATTATCTTTCATAGTACATGTATGTATGGTGAAGATATTATCAATGTATTTGATCCATTTTTCAATGATTAAGGGACTAGAAGTTTTATTGAATTCTGGAGGCCTTTGACACACAAAGCTCTCAATTATAGCATTTTAATTATTAAGGAGATTTGGAAACCCCCCCTTGATCGATGTTTATATTTATAAACACAATTACCTAAGACAGTTTTATCCTAATCTCTTTGGTTGTTACTCTCCTCAAACACAAAATCTCATTGGGGTAGTCATCACATTACCCATTGAAATGATTGTTTATCAGACTCCTCATATTTATTTCTATTTTTTCGAATAAATTAAATAATGGGATGATTATTTTTAATCTATTTAACTGATAAATAGGAAATAAATGAAATTAAATGGAAACCATATAAATTATTTTATTCCCATAACATATGAATTTATCGACATCAAGCATTGTTATCCATGTTCTATTTGAAAACATATACTTTTAATTTTTTTTGTTCCTATACAAATGGTTCATAATGAGACATAAATTTTACAAAAGAATATCCCTTGAGAGTGTGAAACAAAATACAAATTAAGTTCCACTGTTTCATACCTTGTTATGTCGTGTCAGTCAAGATGCACCTTGTCGATGTTTTTACCCTTGGGTATATCTATTTCAGTACCATGTACACTTATAGTATTTATACAAGGATATATTATATTTATAATCTTATTAATCTATACCTAATTTTTTTAATTTTTTTATACATATATTTATCCCTACGTCATTCTCTCTAGTTTTCTAAACATAATTTTGAAAATAAAAAAACTTTCTTTTTATACCAATTATAACAGCCCGACTATTTATTACACATTAATTAATGACTTATAACATAAATTATTACACATAATACAAACCAGAATATAAATAATTGTAGTGTGTTTGGGAATTTGGTACATTACATATCAATTCAAATTAGAAAATCATCATCTAGATAAATCCTAGTAAGGGATTATACATGGAATAACATGAATTAGATATTTAATGTTAGGAAAAAAGAATATAAATGGGGAATAATTGAGGTTATATTCATAAGCTTAATCAATAATTCATGATATTTCATGATAACCGAAAGGCAACATGGGAAATTTCAAAACAACTTAAATCACTACATTGTAAACATAGGCCAAGGATATGTATTAAGTCATTAGAATAAAAAAATTTCAATAAAGGAATTATTTTCACTAGTTTTCCCATTAGGCCATCTTGTGAGACTATATATTACCTAATGCATTGGAGTTCTATAGAATTCCGGGATCACCCATCACTTTCATTTCATTATCATTCTTATGTGTGGGGTATAGATAATAAATCATGGTTTCATTCATCTTCATAATTTATTCCACGATAAAGGAGTGTGAAATGAATACATTAAAATCCCAGTTCTATGAATTATTTATGTATTACGGTCAATACCATTGATTATAAATCCTCATGTTCTTGAATATATAATTTACTTTCATTAGAAAATCAAAAATAAATTTTGTCATCACAACGACATAGTATAAAAAATTATAAAACGGGGCGATGATGGATAAATTGGTCTCTAATAATTTGTAAATAAAATGGTAAGTAGTAAAAACATGGTGTGATAAATACCAATATTATTAATTATAAATAAAATATGTATGAGAGTAATGAAAATGGTCTAAAGAAGTGAAGGTGATGATCCCATAATTGAGTGTGTGACTCCAGATGCTTGGGAGATCTTCTTGAAAGATTGGTTGAGCCTTGTGAGGACTCTAGAGAGTGGGCGGAAGATTATTGATGTTATAAAAAGTTATTTAATAATGAGAAATGGGATCTGGGGGTATATCGAAATGAGTGGGGATTTCATTATTATGTCTTCAAACATTGGTTTTAGACTCTATATAATAAAATAAAAAACCACAAATCGTATAATTGTTTTGAAAATGGATTCATCCAAATGGTAGTTTTTTTTATTTTATAATTTCAAGGTCCCAACGTAATAAAATAACACCATTTATTATGTGGAAATGGGTCATACACAAATATGAAATTATATTCAGAGCTTATAATATATTAATGGTTTTGGAGGATTTATAAATGGTTTAGAAAATTAACCAAATAAATAAAATCACATTATTTTATAGGTATTTATATATTTGGAATTGTATAAATATTATAATAATTTCTACATCATTTTTAGTCATTATGATGTCATAATACAAAGTGTATATTTTTACGGTATATAATATTTACCCAAAAATTCATCTTAATTAGAAAATTATGAAAAAATCACTGCTGTATAATTTCAAAGATATAATTCCAAAAATAATATTAATTTATTATTGTTAATTTTAAAAATATTTTTATTTTCATTTTTAAAATAATAATGTCTATTTATTCAGAAATGATAGGTTTTTTTGACAATAACTATTTCTTATCTCTTATAAAAATTAAATTTGAAATTATAAAAATTAAATGATCATTTATATTTTATAAACATTATTTAATAATAATATTTTATAACAATACTATTTTCTTTAAATCCATTAATTCATCAAAATAAAATCCGTAATTTAATTTTAATATTACCCAAAAATACTAATTTTGTTTTATTGTGCTAAAATAATAAAAAATTATAAAGTAATATTAATAAGATAAGAATATATTCATTATTTAATGAAAAATACTCTGCATACTCATATTGATAGGGTTTTGATACATATACCTTTAATACACTAGTATATGCCCTAATTATAAGGTAATCAAAAGTGATAAATTCATTGGGTGGTTTGAAATACATGGTTTGGGTCATGATATCGATGAGCTTTAACTTATACCAAAAACAGTTTCACTCATTCTTAAATTGTAGGATCTAAACATGTGATTTTTCAAGAGAAAATATCTTTGATGGTATCTACCGTATATGATTTGGAAAATGGTCTTTATAGGGTATGATCATAGCGGTTGATTCCATCCCATATTTTGTCAGTGTGAATTTAATTATTAAAACATAATATTGATACAAATCATGTGATACCAATTCAGTAGATATTTTATCAATGGTGATGATTATTATTACTAATTTAAATCTGAATGAATATAATAAAAGAACATTTTTTTGGGATAATATTAACAGAAAATTGGATGTGTTTGTTTCTAGATGCAGAATTGGTTGGTAAGATAATGTAATGAGACATCGGCCAGAGCGTATGTTGTAGTATTTTCCATTTATTATTTGGAAATAGTAGTAGATAGCCATGCATTTAGTGACATTCTCCCATGAATGTTTTTAAAACCTTATGTCATATGGGTGATTGAAGGTCTTCTCAATAAGTGTCTCATTTCATCCATATTAGTTAATATCAAACTGTGGAGGACCTATCAAAAATCAATATTTGAGACTTACTAAATTTAGTAGTAGTAACCATTTCGATAGTATCAGCAAGAGTTCCAAGGTTTGAATCTCATTTAATTACATACATATAGACATCCATTGGGACTCAATTGACCATGAGTACAACATATCATCGCCATAAGTATGGATAATCCAAAAGGATGATACCGACATTGTAATACATGATCAGGGAATCAGTAATGGGTATTGGTGGAACATTGGGGGACCAAATTCCCTTTTTGAGTTCATTTATAATAGGTGTTATCATTCCTTGATACATATGGATTTTTTAAGCATTGTATAGGCATCCATGTTGTTCTCCACATTGTTGGCTGGAAACAAGTTATACTTCACTGGTTTTTTTAAGACATGTCCAAGACAAAAAATTGAATATTCAGTTAATCAATAAAATAATGGAGATGGATAAGAGTCCTCAGAAGTCATATGTTGATCACCATAGATGAATTTTTTTATATGAGGTGAGTAATAAGGTGTTCTTGAGAATCTCTCCAAGCATGAGTTTTTTCATTCAGCAATAAAGGGAATGTTATCTCCTCGATACATAGTGCGTTTGAAGATACTAGAATTGGTTGGTGACAATTCATATCAGTTTGATTTTCTACCAAGGATCAGTGTAATTCCTAATGTGTAATATGTTTCTCTGTTGAAAAATTTTAAGCCTTATCAGGACCATGTGATTTGATAATATCTCACTGACCATTAGTTTGATACCTCAATTTTTGACATGCCTGTATAGATTTTAGACATGAATTATAATATCTTGTGTGGGAAAAGAATCAGAAAATTGTATATTGTATGGAAACTAAGTCAGATTCTATAAGAATATTGGGAACATGAATAAGAAATGGACAAGAAAAAGACTGAACCCTTTCATGGAAATGAGGTTTTTCTAATTTATAGGGACAAATAGGCCAATTTTGTGGAAAATGTATCACACTCCAGTTTCAAGTAACTAACCACATCCTTATTTATTAAAAGTTTTTAATGTGTTTCGGTGTATCTTGGGAGGGTTTATAGAAATTTTTTGATGTTTTTAGGGATTTAATAGCGGTTCATAGTATGAGAATTATTAGTAGAACAATGAAACACCATTAGAAAATTATGAAAATAGAGGTAGTAGGATATGTGTAGGGGAATGGTTTGGACAAATCATGAGGAAAACTATGATTATTTATGAAATATGTAACAAATGGAAAACACGGTTGGAGAATTATTTTTATAAATATATGGACCATACATTAGAAAACTATAAGGGGGAAGTGTCTAGAGCACAGTTGGCATGTGGTTTTCCCAATCATGGGACTCAACAATAAACATATAGTTTATTAAACCTTAAAAAGAAAATATCACTCATTTTACCCCTAAACCAATTTTATTCCTTCCAATTTTACCCCAGCATGGGTTTTCTTCCTTTCAATGGATGTGGAGACACCCCATGTTGATCTAGGAGTGATCCATTGACAACTCATGGTGTGTTGATGGCCGAGTTCTTTGTTCAGTCCCTCTTCTTGGTGGGTTTTCTTATGTCTACTATTTTTCCTATAACAGATTCATAGATATAATCCATTATAGCTATATCAATGGTAGTGGATTCTAATCATTATGATATCTGGATTTTTGATGTTGGATAATGAGATCTAAGGTGGGTTTTGGAGATTTTACCTGGTTTTGAGGATAAATTCATGTCGTTATTCATTTTTTCTATAGTTCATAGGTAGGTGGATTCAATATCAACTCATATTACTTGAATATAAAGGCAGGATTTCAAATTTAGAGTTTCTTTGTTATTTATTTAAATATTATTGTGAAATTCATGATATAAACTCTCTTTTTTACATTTTGTTGATTTGTGAAAATTGGTTGCAGTGAAAAGTGAATTATTTCATGATTTTAAAATGATGTTTTAAAATATTAATTCATTTTTACTCATAGAAATAGTTTTATGGTCTGGTTTTAAATATAATAAATTTTTTATTTATATTTATTTAAATGATTGTTTTTTATTTGTTTTTTACATTAATGGTTGGTGTGTGTCCATGTGCATGTGAAACAGATAAGGGTATGTTGTTTCCCCCAAACAAATTAATATGGTTATGGGTTTGAACACTCATAATCAAAAAGGGTATATATAAGGACACTAATTTTCCCACATCAAAATATGTATGGATAAGGCTATGAAATTTTGCTCATAAATTTTTTTTCACTTTGTGACAACCTAGTGAAAGGTTGACTCACAACTCACGATTATTTGGATGTTTATGGTTTCATTCATGGTTGGATGGGTGTATATGTGAAATGGAATGGGTGATTCAAAATGGTTATTTTGAAATAGTTTTAATGTGATGTTTGGTTTCTTTCCTTGTAAGTTGATTTGGTTTGGGAAATCTGTTTTGTTTTGGAAATTATTTTATAATCTGATATAAAATGATTTAAATTCTAATATATATATATATATATATATTATTATTATTATTACGTGTCTTATCCTAGTGGAGTGAGTAGGGATTTAATTTTGGGAAATCCAACTGAGTTTTATTACACAACCATTCTATGCCATGTTGGTGAATTTTGAAATGTTTTTTTATTGTGACATTGGTTATGGAAAAATATCACATTCCTTTAATGATGCATAATAAATTGGGTTGTATTGTTGTCTAGGAGAATGTATTATGTCCGGAGTCCTGGAGTTATGTATTTGGATCCATTGATATTCCTGGATTAGACTTCCACTTTAGTAATCTAATATTTGATATGATGTATTTTTTTATTTTTATTGTCTTCATCGAATTTCATTGAATTCTATAACATTGTTATCAAGTATCATATATGTAGTTTGGTATTGTTTTTTTGTCTTATTATAATTTCAATGAATTTTATTACATTGTTATCAAGAATCATATATATATATATATATTGGTTATGGTATTATTTTTTTTGTTTTATTTATGTTGAAAATGAAAATCATCAACCAATTGAACTGAATCGATCATAATTTATTTTGATCCTTTCGCATCGTATGGATTTCTCCCATTTCTATGTATAAATTCATCCACCCATCAATCCAATTAAATGGGGTGGGATGTTACAAATGTTTTGATAGTTTAATTAATATCTTTTATGACTTAATTCATAATCTATTTCAATTCAACTTGGAAAATATAAGTATGTGGTTCACAATTAATAATTTTTTTTGGAAATAATATGCTTTATAATATATTGGGGTTGTATATTCTCCCCCCTTCAAATAACTAGTTTTGTGATAATTTAAGTTATCATAATATAAAATATATACATAATAAATCTTTATGATATTTATGACTCAATTTGTATCTTCAAAATTGATACAAACCATTTAATCTTAGTGAAAATTAGATTACATATATTTCCATTATTATTGGAATATATTCAAATACTCATCTATTTTTTCCAAATATGCCTCTATTGAAGAGTTTTATGTGTTTCAACATACATACAATTCCAATATTAATTTTCAAAATCCAATATAAAAATAAATATTTAATGAAAATGTATTCTTGTAATATCAAATGAAAACATATATATTGATCATTTGAATATTAAAAAACAAACCTAATATGTCTTCTCCTATGTGACCTTCCTTTTAGACTATGCCTCTTTCAGTTCAACCATGTCTCATATGGTTCATCCTATAATTATCATTATTTATTATAGAATATAAAAGATCATTTACCTATTAGGTTCAGTAGACATACTAGGTATATATTAATTCATCAAATTTAAAATAAATAATTTATAATGTATTGTAAATTAAAAATAAATCAACCCAAGTATATCTCAAGGGAGTTTCTATAAATGTGTGAAATCTCGGTCCCACTAATCATGAAATCATTGATTAATGAGTTCTTTGTCATCTATCTTTTTTTAGGGTGACTACACATATGTTCATGTTCTTTAATTCAACATCCACATTCATTTATAAATAAATATATCTAATTAATAATAATATCATAAACTAAAAATTTTAAAAAAATTTCTTGATGTTACAATATACAAAAACATAACAATGAGTTTTTCAAAAAAGATATCTCATGATAATTTGCAAAAGTAAATAATATTTTCCATAAAAATTAAACATTTATCGGATAAAAATTAGGTTCAATAGAGGAAAATAATATATATAATATGTAAAACACATTATTTACAAATAATATTTATTTACATGTGAGATTACACAAGATAAACATTTCATTTTTGATATTGTTTCCATATGTTAATCAAATAAAATCGTACTATAAACATGATCCAAAGTAACGAAGTATTGGTGTCTTTAAAAAATAAATAAATAAATAAAATTTATTTTACAATACATGTTTGCATTTCATTATAATAAATCATCAATTTAAACATATTTATAACCTTTGGAATGGAATCACAAGAAAGGGATGATTCAAATTCTCAAAAATAGAATACATATTGACACATGACACAATGTTTTATCATAATAATATGATAAAACATGATATCGTGATAAGTATAGTATTAATAAATAATATAGAGAAAAAATAATTTCCATTATATAAAATATAATTTTTTGTAATGTCAAATGAGCAAATAAATTCCTTATAAAAAGATCATAGAATCCTTAGATAATAAACAAATACAATGGTGCATAATCATAGTCATATAAAATAGAAATATATGATTCCCATGAATCATAGAATAATAAAAAAACTAAAAAACATAACTATATTGTATCATCTTATTGTAATCCTACCCATGAAGTCCCCCCCATTAATTCGTGATAATAACCAAGATATATCAACCCTTTAATTTGCGATAACATCCAAGAACGACCATGCCACTTTATCTCATGATATTTAAAACACTAAAAAATTCATTAGTGGGTAATATAGGACCCTATCGACTAGTCATCATTAAAAATGTGTTCCAAAAGAAATAAATTAGTCATTATATCATAAATAACCCATTGTGGAAAAATGGGTTTCTATTATAATGACATTACGAATCCATGGATGTAAAATTGGATTCATATTATTTCAAAATTGTATCATTGTCCATATTATTCCCCAATATAGCGATTGATACTAATAACGAGTCCCCATAATTTTCTTTCATATATTCAATTATATGTTTATTCATAGATCATTACTCCAAAGGAGACCAATATTTTAAATAAGAAAATGGAAACCAAACCATGGAAAAGTAATTTTATAATTTGCACCAATAATGTTGCAATGAGATGAAATTATGAATCAAATTAAAAAATTATTTTCAATAAGATAACATGAAAACAATTTGAGAAAAATAAATTCAAAAAATTAATATATAATATCAATAATAAAAATATAAAGTGTTTTAGTAAAAAATGTGTTTTGAAAGATAAATATATGTAAATGAAAAAGGAATGTTATTTAATAATTTAAAAATATCTTCATTGAAAACCACATCATAAAAAATAGTGAAATTGTTTTATTTATATATACCTAAAAATAAATTTTATGATAACTAGAAGAAATTATATTTTCATTTTATAATTAGAATGAAAAACATTAGTGATATGATTTTATGTAGATTTTTATGGAAAATATATTGTATAAAAAATGATAATTATTTACATAATAATATAATTCAATAAATAAAACATTATATAAAGAGAATTTTCTATAAAACTAGGAGGAAACACATCGTAGTATAATAATATAACTAAAGAATAACATCTACTAAAACCATTTTTGTATAGTAATCAAAATGATACCAGAAAATAATTTGAGACATGAAACCCCCATAAAGCTTATGAAATTTTTTAATAAAAACCCCTTGATGTATAGATCATGATATTAAAATATAAAAAATATTAATAAAATAAAATTCGGGTAATTATGTATATAATAGGAACCATATAAAACATTTAAATTGAATTATATATATAAAAAACATGAATAAAATAATTGAAAAAAATGTAAAAGAAAAGTACTTCCATTTCAAAATTCCATGAATAATATTTTACCTATGGAAGAAAAAAAATTCTTAATGATATATTTTAAAAACTAATTTTTTTCTATAAAAAAATTTATACATCATTTAAATTTATTTATTACCAATATATTAGTTTGTTTTATTTTATTTTTATCATTTTATGTTATAATTATTGATTGATTGTTTAGTTATAGTTTTAAATGGTTGGGTCAACTCATCTTTATGGAATAAAAGTTTATAATTCTGAGATCATTATATGAACTATTATATATATATTTTAAAATGAGTTATTTGTTTTTAATTTTATTTATTAACTATATTGGTTTTTATATGTGATATGAATGTTGGTGGAGAGCCTATTTCGATAATTTAAAATCAAGAAAATGATGGTTCAATAATAACAAGAAAACATTAATATAAAATTTTCAAAAAGAAACCCAAACCCAATTTTCTCATTATTTAATAATAAAATATTTAGTTATGTTTATATATTCATCTATAAATGGATTGTAATTTCAAAATAATAATAATGATAAAAATATCGTATTAATCCTTTAAATATAATTTGATTACCAATAATTTATAAAAGTGCTTAAATGTCAAGAATGATGTTTATGGAGGTGTTATTCTTCATGTACTCATGATGATGTCTTAATTTTTTAAATGGAATTGGTGGAATCTATAATATGGATGTTCCATTCATATAAAAAATAATATTGTAATTAATAATTCTATTACAATAATAGCGTTGATTGGATAGGATTGTGGTACATGAGTAAAATAATTAAGAGATCTTGTTTGAGAAAAATATATCTATATTTGGATATAACCCCTTGGGTATTCCATTAAGTATTCATAGATTTATCTTTTTGAAGGAAAAATCCTTATAATAAATTCTATTATTGTTCAGAAGAGTCTCTGGTATTGTTTTTATACTAATAATTCATTATAATGAGTGGATAATTGGGGAGGAAGTAGGCTACTTTTACCGGTGAAGGAAATGTATTTACTGTAAATAAAAAACCATAATATATAGAAGGCACATGTTTCACATGCAATGTGAAGCCAAAGTGAAAAATATAGGATTGGGGATGATTTAATTTCGATAATACCTCAAAAAATCATTTCTCCATATTTTTTTTATGTATTATACTCTTTTCTTTTTAAATTTTATCATTTTCAAACTATACTTACAAATGATTTCATATGTAATTCAGTTTTATTGTATAAAAAATAATATGTGAATTATTATATAATTTTTGAATAATGATTTAAAATTAAAAATTATCTTTTCAAAATAAAATTTATTAGGGTTATAACATATAATTTTAATATTAGCACACAAAATGTATAAAAAATCAACTATAATACATTTGTATTTTTTAAGTATAAAAATGATAATTATTATAAAAATACCAGTGTTTGTGGTTACAATGAAATTAATTATTTAATTATTATCCAACGAATTTTTATTTATCATTAAAATCAATCAAAAATACATTTATACCTTGTGATAAAAAACTGAGAGAATTAGAGGAAATTGAATTTTTTATTAAATAAATATATTAGTTTAGTTTGAAAATGTTAAACAAGGGATTTGTAATTAATGAAGATAATTTATAAAATAATAATCTTGATAAAAAATTTTCATTTTTCCATAAAAAATGTTTTACAGTATATTATGTCATACATACCTACTAGTATAACAATATATCATAATGTATTGGTAAAAAATGTATTTTCACCATTCAACTATAAGTAAATTATTTTAGAAAATACCAAAAAGTTATCATAAGCTATTTTTTTACATTTACTAAGAAAAAAGTTAATTTGAAAAATTATTTTTATAAAATTTAAAAATTTCTATTTTTAATAGAAATATAAAATATATTAGAATTTCTTTTGTATGAAATTAACCATTTCAAATGCTCACATTTGTTATTCTTTCTTATGTTGAATTTCAAATAAATTTATATTTAAGCAACTATTAATAAAAAATATACAATATATATATTTAATAAAAAATATAAATAAATTGTGTTTGAATAATTTTCTTATTCAAATTAATATATTTGACAAAAATTATTTTATCCCTATTAGATTCATAATGATAAATTTTTTATGGGTGATACTTTTACTATACATACTATTAACAAATTTAACTAAAATAATTTTCGATTTTAATGTATTTATAAATAACAAAAAAATAAAATCATTAACTTTAAAAACATTACTAAGAACAAAATGAACCTTTATTAAATATAATAAATAGTAATTATTTATATTCTAGAAAATATAATTTTACAAATACATTTATATTAGTATATTTATTTGAATATCATAAATACACCAGATCATAGAAAAAATTATTATTAGTTATTGTAAAACACAACACATTAATGTATATATATATTTATAATATTTTAATATTATATTATTATTTCATTATTTATTATTCATTAATTATATTAAACTATATTTACAAAAAATAATACAATAATTCATTATACCTTTTTGAGATAAGTATATCCATTGTCTTTATTTCCATTGAAAATATTTTTAACTCATGTATTTATGATAGCATGATTTTATTCCCATATATTGAATTAGAAAACTCACTCATTCCATTAATATTTAATATGTAATAATTCACATTTTTGTAGTTTTCATTTTACATATCAAAATATTATTTATCCTTTCACGGTTTTTGTCCCTATAAGAGGTTTTATATTATATTAGTAATCTTCTATGGGGAATATGATATTGGAGATACCCTAATGATTTGGATTTTATTCATCTCTATTTACCCCCTTTTAATCTATGCATTTTTAGTGGATGAAATAATTCATGATGGGAGATAATCCATAATGCGTAAAATGTAGTTTCATGTGTTTTTTTAATTTTTTACTACAAATGAATAAAATTTTGAAAGTTTAATTACTATTTATATGAATTATTTTTTAATATATTTCAATTCCTTTTAAAAAAATTTAAAATATTTCAAAATTATAAACACGATGTTTTGATAACAAACACGATTCCAAAATACCAAGAGCCTTAAATTCTTACCCCTTAAATAAATTTATCATCATGATTTAAAGTATTGACTTATAATAAAAATATATAAGATTATCTAAAAGATAATTATGATAGAAGATATATATTATGAAGAGATATAAACTTTGTAGTCTTAGAGAAGACTATATAAGATACATTAACAATATAATAGACATATGTTATAATTATCATCCATTAATTCATTATATGCCTATTTAACACAGTCTTATGAGTTTCTAGAGACCTAATTTAAATGAAATCATTTTCAATAAACATTTTCTATTGAAATATTAAATTAAAATTGGTTATGATGATATCAATTAAAACCATAATAAATGATCATATGAATATGAATTCCCAATGCTATGACGTATTCTCCTATAAATCCTTTCCTTCAGACTCTGAAAATTTTAGTTCAATTATTTTAAACTTGGTTTACACTATAACTCTATCAATTTAACATAGTTGGTCAATGATCATTTTTTATTATGTTTGGATGACTTACATTGTATATATTACTTTATAAAAATATATTTTACTAGATCATAATTTTTTATAAATAAAATTTAAATTAACTAATGCATATATCCTAAGAGTGTCTATACCAGTGTATAGTCTTATTCTCACTCATCATGAACTAAGTGAAGTTATAGTTAATACTAAACCAATATATTTTTTGGTGATTACCCCTAGGTATATTTGATCAACAACCACAAAATTACCATATCTCCGGAGAAAGAACATTAGGCTCATGCTTGGAGAATAGTTTTTACTAACTATGGGGATTATCCCATGAAGACAATATTGTTCTGAAAATGGGTTGTCTAACAATTTTTTGTGAGGCACAAGGAAGGGCAAGAAATATAGAGTTCTTATGAAAATGCGATTTGAATGAGTTGGGAATGGTTTTAAAAACTCTCTTCATATCTATGTGAGGAGGAGGTTCATATGGATAGTGGATCAATAAGGTTGGATTAATGTTAAAGAAATCATGTTCTCTAAATTTGATGTTCATTAATGGGGATGATAGTAAAAACTACCCCAACTCCTTATATTTATTTATTCTCTAAATTTTTCACCCCTAATTCATTTTCATCCCTTCTATCATAGAACATCAATCCTACATATCCTATGTTCCTTAGGAACTCCATCTTTAGGGATTCGATTTGAGGGTTGTCAGGTGTATTTGATGTTTAGTGGAATGTCCTTGATTACACTTTCATCATTTTATATTTTAACTCACTAGTTGAAATTCTATTTCCAACCAAGAACAATTTTAAAATTTCTAGGGTCTTTGTTAGATTTTTTTTTCTATCATTTTAATTATAATTAGATCCTGGTATTTGATGAGTGAGAACCTATAAGTATAATGTAGGTGGTTTTTAAATTTCTTGATACATATACGCACACAATTATCTGGGTAAACAAATATAGGTTTGTGGTGTTGTCTAGGTCAACCCCTTATTATTTATATATTTAATTTTATTCATTTAATTGACATTCTTAGGGGTCTATTGACATACTATTGATATTTAATGTGTTAATATGGGTATTTATTTTTTAGTTTTATAGTGATTATATCCCATTTATTTTAATTTAATTGATTATTTTAATTAATTATTGAGCTGGGTTCTGTGGGAACATGTTTGGAAAGGACCAAAATACATGTGGTGATTTTATCACTAAGAATGTGACAATGAGTTATTTTTTGATGAGGGAATTCCCATAGATAGGTGGGATGGTGTTATCCATCATAGATGAGGGTACGTGATCCTCAGGTTGAGGGGTATAGGAAATGGGGTTTTCATCTGGAGACGTTGTTCCCAGTAGGAGTGTCTTAGTTATGGTTGGTGAAATCCTCTCACCATGATTGGTCTATAGCACCATTAGAGTCATGCACACATAGATAAGTATGTTGTTGAGGTCATTTTAACCACTCATTATTTGTGGATGCCTCTATATAATTAGTAAATTAAGGTGTTGTGATGATAATAAGTTGAGGTAGTTGGTATCATCATAGAAATATGTGGTAAATGGTAAGACCATTGAATGGTGGTTGACACTCACTATAAAATTGATGCCAATGGACTGGGTTGATGGTGATTGTGGCTATCAGAAGTGGTTTGAGGAGAAATGTGGAAGTGGTGGTCGATGGGACTGAGGATTAGATGATAGATCTAATTGTCCTGCGAGATGTCGGGTTGTTGAGAAAACAAAGATTTATTAACTCATTAAATGATGGATATCATTATGACTTTGTATGTTGGGATATTAAGGTAACGATGGGTGTTCTATGGGATGTCCAAGGGACCTGTGATTTATTTTGAGATGTCAATCTATTTAAACAATAGTGATTCAACAACTGTAATTATTTTGGAAATTTTATTAATTTATTTTATGTGCCGATGAGAGGTTTGGGTTGCTCGAAATGTGGGGAATGTGGTATCAAATGAGATGAGGTTTTAAGGGACATGTATTTGAGTATGCTTATATGATTCGTCCAGTACAACATATAGTGGATAAATTGTTCCACTCTAAAATTTTCTAAAGCATATGATCACTCTATCATGGATACCAAGAATGAGTGTATGTTGTTATATAATTTTGAAGCATAAGTATAATTACTATTTATTTTTGTGTACATTAATTATTATCAACATGGATTAATGATATGACAACAATGGTGGAGGCCCAAATAGTCATAATCAATGCATATACAATCCCCTAAAGACACCTGTAGAATTTTTATTTCATAGATTAGTTATGGGATCAATGATTCAAAGGGGAATTTTATGGATGACATATGAACATTTGAGGTTCATTGAACATAGATAATGTTATTTTCATTTGCGGGATTCTGAGTTTGTCCTTGTATTTTTTTCCATGAGTGATCTTGTGTGTCAAATTTTTTATTACTATTTAAAATGTATAATTTATCTATCATGTATCTATGTGTATAATTTTAGAATATTATTTATATTTCTTATTATTACTTCTATTAAGTTGATATTTTCATGTTCCTTGATTATGGTAAATCGGTTATGTAGTGATTTGGATGATATGAACATTATTATTATCATAACTAGAGGGTATAGTCTCACCATAATCACCTAAAAAACCTAGGCTCTAGTCAAAAGCCTTTGGTGTATAGTAAATCATTCCCATGACTTAGTGTCCCATAAGCACAAATCACCAATTTAGTGGATCCCTACATGTGGTTAGAAATACAATATCAAATAGAATTATTTTTTGGTTTTTCCTTACAAAAACACTACACCAATGTATTAATGGTAACTGTGTTTGTCTAGTTAAAAATAGAATCAATTTTTTATTTTTACATATTATTTCGGTAATATTAAAATAGTGATTAGGGTATAGTTGGAATAAACTATAGCGCTAATGTTTTCGTAATTACATCCCCTTTCATAGGGGAATAACCATGTTTGTAGGTGTGGGTAAATTATGTTATTATTTTTCCATTAAAATCTGAATGATTTTCACCACATGTGGCGCATTTGGGTGTGATGGTATTGTATTATATGGTTTGGTCACATATATTGGAATTATAGTGGAGGAGAATTTATTTTTAATGGTAAAAAAGTAGGATTATATGACATGTAAAGGTGGTTTTGAATATTTCATAGAACTTAGATTATGTGAAACATGATTGGGTTATTTAAAGCTTCCAAAAAAATCTAAACATATTTTTTAGATTTTTTTTAGGGAATTATACATAGTCATTCCATGTATGTGGTTCATAATAAGATTATAGGTTATATAATGTATGTGGTATGTACGGGTAAGAAATTGATATGGGTATGTAAGAATAATGAAATGTGGAAATATATTTAAAATTTCAATAAACATATTTACAGTGTTTTCCTATATATCATCATGTTGTAAATCTACTCATGCATCAAATGAAGAAAATATATGATATATATGATTCTGATATCTAGCTCTGATATAGATAGGTTAGTGGTCATGATGCTATATGATTATTGATAATGTTGTGGTATGGATGAGTATGGGTGGTTAGATGTGTTTCATATTACACCATTCTCTATTTCCAAGGAACGTTCTATTATTGATATGATTAACCATTATGATTTTTCAGCAACTTCATCCAACATAGAGATGATCTAGGGAAGAATTAGGAGGTTAGAGATGTGAATCCAATAGATTGTTCCTGGGATTATTACCATGAAGGTTAGGTTGATCATTATTCCCATGTAGAAGCATTGAGGAAAACATGGATGAAATAGAATATGGAACATTTTGGGACATGGATAGATGACCATTATAAAGAGAGTGTGGTGTAAAGAATACATAATATTGATATGGGAGCTGAGGGAGTCGATCTATCCCTGAATTATCATATATGGGTGATCATGTATCCGAAACCACCATAGTTTCAGGGTGATAGTTTACATCAAGTGGCATATAAATGGACCAGGTTCGTGGAGATGATTATTGATCATCTCAAGACACCCCATGTCGGTGGTAGTAGATGTATACCTAGATAATTAAAGGAAAATAATATAATTTGTAGGATGTAAAGGTATATGATTTTTGACATGATGAATTTTCTGGGAAGGATTTCTTGGGTAGTTTCATTATGACCATCTTCCCAGAGACATTGATGCAAGATTGATCTTGTGAGTTCATGATCATTTAGTTCATAGATACATCAATTATGGATTATACGGTTGGTTTTATATAATATTAAAAAAATTCCCTTTATATTTTAGGATATGAAATCACAAGGATGATATGGCCTGAGTATAGATATCAAGATACCATTAGGATGCAGGTAATAAAATTCAGGTTGAACTCATTCTCAAAGGTTGTTTAGAAGAATCTGATAGGTAAGGGAAATATCAATTTCCTACCATATTCAAGAGTAGTGATAGAACAATATGATACTTGAATTTATGCTTTCTATAGCCAAAAGGGGGTGTGAGGGGTCTTAGTAGGATAGTTTGGCCAGATATTTTTTGCAGACCCCTAAAGACTTGTTTATTAGTGTTGTGATTACTATTTGTCCAATCATATCTTGTTCATCCATGGATTGAGTTAAATATTAAAGAGTTATTAGAAGGAATCCAAATTGGGATTGTGGAGTTGTTCCAAAGAAAAAATTCATAGACAATTGAGAGTTAGGGATTGTGTCCAACTCTTGGATCTGAAGTAGGATCGTGATAAGTACAAAGACATGAATGTTGGGATACTACTGTATATGCATGTCATTGAAGAGATTGAGGGACACTATAGTGGGTTCCATGGAAGATATCTTGAGAAAATATTCATGAAATGTAGACCTCTTTCTTTCAGACATTAGGTAAAGAACATGATATAGAGAAAGTAGTATTAGTGTATGAATGGGAGATGATGATGGTTAGAGGTAATCATTGATGATGTTCAAAATTTTGTTTTTCTTAAATATGATTACTATTTTTGAATGAGGTTCAAATTTTGAAATTGAACTTACCAGGCCCTGGCTAGTTTGTGAGAATTAGTTATGATTCAAAATTTTTATGAGACACTTAGGCATCAATACATTTTATGGGCATGAATATATATATATATATATATATATATGATTCAAGATCACTAATGAGAATCAGTGTGGAGCATGACTTCTGAGAATCATTTATAATGTAACTACCATGGGTTTTTTTGACTGACATGGGTATTGATTGAGAACATTGAGATATTATAGAATGAAGATATGTAATGTGGGACATACATACCAGGAGGATGGACAACAGATCCATCAGAAATTCGGTTAGGGTTGATGTGGAAATCAATAGATAATTCCTATTGATGGATGTTTCATGTGTTGAATTGACTTGTGACTGGGTAACCAAGGTAGATTGGGCAGTCCAGATAATCCAACAGCCAACCACAAAAATCAAGGTGGTCAACAAACTCCCCTCACAATTAGGATTTGACCCATGAAACCATAAATTAACAAAGATATAATTACTACCTATTTAGAATCTAGATCAGGTAAAATCTGCAACACCACTCTACGTAATCTAAGCCTAGTCACCTCCAATGATAATATGGTTGACTGATTCTTTAATTGCATTGATAAAACATGAGTGAATCGAAACTATGTAGACACCTTTATGGCTAACCATATATTTTGTAAAAATGGGTTGATTCCGTATATTCCATATCATGAAATTGAATATTATGGGTAGCACATTAAACTGATGATGTTGATCCAGATAGACCGTAGGGGTTGGTTGAACAAACAAACGGTATGTGTTGGTAGAGAATATCCCAAAAGAGGCATCCAATAACATAGGTTTATCATGATTTGATGTCAGTTGGAAGGTATTGAGGACTGAAAGCTTGCATGAGCCATGGGTATAGTGGATAAGCCTCAGCTGGGTGCTATCTCAGGTGAAAAAATATCAGGTGTAGTTTTGGATGGGAAACCATGAGTTACACCCACTGAATTATTTTTCCAAGTGTTGATTTCACTGGACCTAACAATCCACCTAAACATACGAGTGAGTTATTGTAAATGTCATCACATTATGTTCCAAAGATTTCTTACCTTCCCTTTAGGATTATCTATGACATCACAAACTTTACCAACATTAAACTTACCACATAGAGAACTACCTTCGAAGACCTCCCACAAAAAGTTTTCTTGAAGAATGAACATGTTTTAAGTCAACTGCTCACACCAATGCTTCCTAACTCCCCAGTCTTAGCCATTCTAGTCCTAAAATCCATGTGATAAAGAACCTCCTAGTGAGCATCCCAAAAAAATTAAACCATGAAGTTCTAATTTTTAACCACTTCTTTCAGGACTCTTATATATGAAAGCGCATTCATCGAAAACAAAGAAAGCATGTAATTGATCAGAGTAATGTGGTACCCGAGTGATAAGAACTAGCTCCTCCTAATGTTTACACATACTATGATTATCAAAACTAAAATTTCAAAGTGATGAATATGAATTCCCAATGGGGAAACCTGGACCCCATATAATCCATGGAAAAATATTTTCATTTGATTCTTAACATATAACCAATATTCTTAACTCAGCTCTTAGAAAATCTCTAATAAATATTTTAACAGTTTTTCTCCTTATTGATGAATTTGCCACACCATTTTAAATATTACTCCATTAAATTGGATAGGCCTAAAAGGGATCTCCTACTAACTTTAGTAAATATATGAATATCATTGGAAAAAAAGAACATGAGATATACCACTGAAATTACATTTGGATCAAAAAGGGAAAATGCTTCTATTATTGATGCTTTTGAAAAGCAATTTTTGATGGAATCCTAAACCGAAATGAAAAGGGTTGGAGAAAGGGGATATCCCTGTCTAAGACCAATAACACATTTTATAAAGCCACATCTCCTACCCATGAAGATCACATAATTCCATGAAGAACTAAAACACCTGAAGGAAAACTCCATAACCTTTCAGGAGAAGCCCATGCAAGACATCACTGTCATGATGAATTCCCAATCAAGACATTAAAATTCTTGTCCATATCAATTTTAATTTCCAAATTGTATCCTGATGTCAATCTATTTCTATCCCTACTCAACTTTTGATCTAGAGTTATGGCCTCTTAAGGAGAAATTACTCTAACAAACCCATGTTGTTCTTTAAAAATACACTCATGAAGTTGAGAATAGAGCCTTTGGTTGATCATTATATGAACGAACCTTATTTGGGTAATTGCACATAATGATAATTCTATTGTGTTTGATAGAGGAGGTATCCTTTAGATTTGGAATGCGAATAATTGTATTTGCACAAGCCACCCATAGACACCCCCCCCCCATTATAGAAATCGTAGATAATCTCTACCAGCTCACTTTTAACTAGGTCCCAAGACGCCACATAAAAGGACCCTAAGATGCCATTAGGGCCTGAGGAGAATTTTTAGTTAATAGAATACAATGCATTCCAAATTTCAACCTCCTTGGAGACCCTCACCAGTTCCATGTTGAGGGTAGGAAAAACCACATTAGGAATATTATTACTTTATTGATAGTGGACTTGAGGGTACCCCTCCTATATTATCTGGTTGACACCTTCTTGTAGGTTCTGAAAATTATTTTCCACCATACCCCCAACCACATTGATATCACTAATGATAGATTCAACCTCCATGCCGATGTTATGTGGACAACTGTGTTTTTTCTATTTTTTACACACCTATAAGAAATTTATGTTTATATCACCAGTATTCATCCAAGTGTACTTGAAATGAACATAGGATATGCTTTCATGATCCATAATAATATATGGTAATTTATTTTTTAGTTCAACCATGATATTGAATTATTCATTATTCCAACAAGATTCATGTTTTTCCTCAGCTACTTCAATATCATGATTAACTATATAATGGTTCTGAAATAGCGAAGGACTATTTTTATTACAGATATAGATGTCTCCTATCAATTTCATGAGCTTTTTGTGAATCCCAATCTAGTATGAATCGTGAATAGTTTTTCACTAGGGGTCCAAGATAATTGATTTATAATTTGGATCAGATGCGCTTCTCTTAGAAATGAAGAATCATTTATTAACATCCTTTTGGAATCTAGATTCACCAATAGAGAGGAGTAGTCTGACAATGTTCTCACTAGATAGAAGACAATGACTTTGGGTAAAGCATCAATGGAATACTTGTTTGCTAAGAACTGATCATGCTTTCACCACAAGTGGTGGATTCCTTTTTTTATTATACCATGTGAATATATATCCAATGAATCTCATGTCCATTAACACTTTATGGTCTCTAAATGGGGAGTATTGTTGTATCTTCTTGCAATGGAGAGCCACCAAAAAAATTCTGATGGGTCTGAAAAGATATTTATGTCACCGCTAACAACCCAAGGTATGATACCCAAATCAAAATCTTCAAGATATTTCCACATTTGGTATGCCATTCTTGGATAGAACTTCAAATATACATAGAATAAGAAAAATATTGTGTTGTTATGACTGGACTTTACTATGATGTGTTTCTCGGAGGTTGAGATGACATCCACTGATATCAAGTTACGCCAGTAAATCTATATATAGTGGTTCATAGTTTCTCCATGCATGAAAATAAAGTGGCCCTATTTATGAGAAATGTCGAAATTCATAGAATATGATTTTTGGATCGATCACTGCAACAATATGATGTTTATTCGTAGTGATTTCATTAGAGATAATGTTAGACTAAACTTAGTTCTGTAAGAAATATAGCATTCCACACATTGGGTGAAATCATCATAAATAAAATTTTATAAAAAATCATTTTCAGAACTACAAATATATATAATCATTCCCCTGATTTATTTTTGTTTAATTATTAATGGATGATAGAAAAATGATCTTAATTTGATTAACACATAATTCAACACTACATCAGAAAGCATCACTATGTTGGAAAACAATTAATTACATTTATTTATTGGAATATTCCTATTTCAATTATCTAATTTACCTTGATCCATTTCTGTTCTATATCTATATCTAGAAAAAATCATTCAAAAAACATAGTAATGAAATATATTTCATTTTCTCAAAATATATTAAGAACAATAAAAGAAAACCAAGAAGATATCCGTCACCCATGAAGAAAAATTCGTCTTGAAACAATGACTCAGATCTTATTGGTCTTAAAAATCATCCCCTCTAGATTTTCTGGTCGACCAATAAACATGAATAAATGAAAATATAAAACTAAAGAAATGGATTACCAAAAAACAATTCAATTGAAACATGGGAAAAAATAGTGTGGGGAACAAGAATAATTGAAAAAAAATGTTATCCATAAATTAATGATTCAAAACTACATCATCCTTATTGAATTTATATATAACTAAAACATACTCATACATCACCCATTAAAAAATAGTTCCATTATTCATGTAAAAAACATCTAAAATAACTCTCACATGATTATATCATTACTTACAACTATTAAAAACCCCATTAAATATATTCTTTCCCAAAATACATGAGGAACATATGAATGGATAGATTTATATTATAAATTTTTCCTCCTTTGAAATACTATTCAAAATACCAGAAGAGATATATGATAAAATTCAAATAGCTTATCAATGAATAAGATTAGGTTGACCACCAATTATCAACCTCAAATTCCAAAATCTTTATTTTCAGAACTTTTTTTGTTAATATATTATAAATTATGTCTATTTAAGGAAATAACTTTATATTTAGGTAATTTATTTATAATTTGGTCTTCAATGGATTTATTTTTAACGTAATTATAATTTGATATAAAATGTTTCACTAGATTAAATGGCAGGTTTATCTAACTTTTTGTATCACATATGAAGATATGGGGTAACATTATATCATCCAAAAAATCATCTAGTTATGTATCCATCCATATTATCTGAGATGCAAACTGATTTAAAAATGTATATTAAATATAATCAATGATTAAAGTCACAAAAAATTATTTCTTTTCAATTCCTTCTTAATAATTATTCTCCTAATAATAATTCTCCACTACATTTGGAATGTCTATTGTAGAATCCTAGTTAAATAAAGAATAAGACATTTCCCTCTTTATTAATATTTTTGAATTAAATATTAATTTTATTTTAAAGGGGATGATATGTTTGATGGAATACATGATAGGTAACAAGATGTTTTTTGAAGTCTAATATTAAATATAATTTAGAGTCATACTGAAAAATAATAATATAATATTATTTTAAATTATAGTTAACACCTAGAAATATTATTGGTGGGAATTAATAGAACTAAATATAATAGGATTATACATTTATATTAATTTTTTTTACATTTATCCAATAAATGTTATAGGATTAAAATGTGAATGAGTCCAATTTTAACCATAAATACTCTAATATTCTTTAAAAGGCCGATTTACCGCCTTTTAATGGAGAACCTTCTATAAATCAAGTTTTGATAACTTTTATATACTTTATTTGATAAAATAAAAATATTATTTAGATTAGGGACTTCAAAATTTTATTTTGGTGAATTTTTAATATTTTTCTGATAAAATTCAATTTTTAATTAATAGTGAAAAATATTGTATTTTTATTCTAACCTTACATTTAAACTAACTTATTTAAATTGTTAGATTATTTTTATAATTGGTTTTAAAGTGTAATTATAATATATTTTTCTCATTTGATACAATTTTTTTCATTGGAAGTAATTTTAATTTGAAATTGGACATAAACAACTGTCAATCTTTTGTTAGTTATTATTTCATAAAAACACGTTTTTTGTTATGACAATGGGAATTAATTTTATATTAATTAATCCAACTTATATGTATTTAATTTGGTAATATAGACATTATTTTTGAATTTGGTAGATCAAATATAGATGGGGAAGAAATTTTGGTATTTTTCTGAAAAACTCTCATTTTTTATGAATAGTGAAAACACTGAGTAGTAGTTAAAAAACGAACCTTTTCATTTAAATGAAATTTTACTGCTTCTAAGAATTAAATTTGGAAAATCCAACATACATTGTTGTTATTACTAAGTAAAATTTCGATCGATATGATGAAAATATATTTGGTTTAATAGTAACTTTTGAATTTTATTTACCGTGTTTAAAGGTAAATAGGGTAATTCAAGGAAAAACAATATTATAATAGTATAAAATTATCTTAACACCAGTCCTAACCTTATTTTTTGAGTAATTTTAGATCAAAAAAATCCTTTGGTGAGACATTTGGCCTTTTAATTCCACTTTGGTAAGATAATGTTATTAATAACATTTTATTTAAAGTAAAAATAAAAATATCATAAACAAGTATTGTTTTGATAAAAAAATTAATATGGGGTTTTATGATAGATATATTTTAATATAAATAATCATTATAATTATAAAAATATTTCTTACATCATGGTATTTTATTTCTAATTTTTATACATCAAATATATAAAATTATTTATGACAAAATAATGGTGCATTGTTTACATCATTAATGAATGATTTAAACAAATAAGATTATAGGGATGAAAACAATATCCAAAACTAGTCATTTTATTATTGGATGATTTTATTTCAAATAATAGTCATTTTATATTCATGTTTAATATGTTTTAGACCTTATGAAATAGAAAATCATTATATAATAAAATAATATTTTCAAACATATCTAAAGAGCCACTCCTCCCCCTTATAAAAATCACTCACATATAACCCATTACTCACACCTCTCAAGCCCCTTGGCTCATCCAAAAACTAATAAACTTACTCTCAATATCCTTATATTCCACTTATAATCCTTACCATAGGAATAAGGAACTTTAAAAACCCTTTTGGTTCAAACCATAGAGAGTTACCCATTTTAAAGGTAATGTCTTCTCTTAAATTCTTTTCAATTATTTTACTTCTCCAACCCCTAAACGATTTTTATTACTTCATTTATAACAGAAATAGTATACTTATTATACTAGGTAATTTTTATGAGATGTATTCTAACTAAACTTACACACACCTCAATCTAATTGGTAAAGAACATACTATTCCTGTTGAAGGCGAACTACTGCCTCACGAAACGATGATTGTTCAATCTTATACTACCACCTCTTATGGGGCCCATTAATATAGAAATATATTTATATCTGATAAATATATTATTTATATTGTTTATCTTCTTCTATATTTTTCATTTATATAACACCTTTATGGTTTCTATAGTCAGTAAATACCATAATTTCTTTTAAGGAAATGCAGACTACGACCCCCTCAAAGTGATATGACTCATTCATTACATAAGTGGGATGTATAAAAGATTGATTGATTTAAATTATATATGATTTTATACTTTAATTGTAATATACATATGTATCATTATGTTTTCATTCCATCCAAATAATAAATATAAATGAATGTTGCGTTCATGCGTACGTACGACTTACCGTCTCTATGAAGAGTGCATTTCATTTCATATATCAAAATGTTATGTACTATTATAAATACATATATATATTGGATATATATGATATATATAATATTTAAATATTTAATATCATTCTGGTGATGATGGACCATTGACCACATGAACAACTTGTAATTATAAGAAGTTCATTTTTAACTCAAGTTCTGAACATTGACTAAACGTCTGATATGATTTCAAAAAATCAACTAATTTTTATAGCAGTGTAATAATATATATAAAATGAACAGTAAACATGAAAACGGTTCTTAAGCATGTAGAAATTTACTGTAGTTTGTTATTCATGAGAATAAAGAATGATCGATTCAAGTCGGAAATGAGGTAAGGGAACTTCTTAACCCAATTTACATTCATTGGGTTGATCTTCTTTTACTGGTTTGTGTCGTTATTTGATTACGTGATAAATGAATTTTTATATGATATCCTATAGTTATACTTTATTAATGTGTACTTATATTAAATACACATAATCTAACTATTTTTTTCAAAATGTTCTTTGTAAGGGACATCGTCTCAATCTCCTATCATTGAGACATATTTTGTTTTATACATGAATTTATTTTATATGGTGTATAAAAAGCTTTGACATTTAATTTAATTCAAAGGGAATATTTTTCTATGAGGCGTATTATTAAATGAAAAAAATAATGTTTCTTTTTTAACGTATGTGGTGACAATGGCCTTTTCCCCTGCCACATGTACTTTTTGATCTATGACTACCTTAGCAATCTGTAATGATTTAGGAGGAAAAAATACCACATACCCTTTTTACATATTTTTGTATTGAATTTTTTATTGTTAATAAATTTATTAATTCATTATATTTAAATGGTATATTGTTATTGAAATGTTGAAATTTCATCTTTGTGTTATATTTGTTTAATGTGTTATGAATATGTTATGGTTCTTGGGCATCGTTACGTATACGGGTGGTTTCATGATAAACCAAGGGTGGGTGAACCCAAGATAGATATCGAATGCATTGTTTTAACGTGACATATGTAAATGTTAATGTTTCTCCTAATATATTTATGGAATATACTCTAATGGGTATTCCAAATGTAACTCCTAATGTAGCTATGAAATCTACAGAGTAAGTATGTTATGGATGCCACAAGTTACCTTTTTGATTTTTGTTAAATATGTGTTATTCATAAATATTATGATTTCATGTGGGATGTAAAAGAGTTTATGTTTTTTATATATTTAATGACTAAATATTTATTTATTTATTTTATAACCCTTACTGATACTTTTAATCTCATACCATGTTTTGGAAATGTTTTTTGCAAGGCTTAAAGTTGAATAGGGTCAAGGATGGGATCAACGAAATGTCTTGTTGTCATAATCAAGGAATTAGACATGACTTTGTTTTTCAATTTTTTTATTTTAGGAAACAAATGGAAACTAAGTAGATGTGTATACTTTGTAATTTTTGTGATGTAATTTAATAGTTAGGGACTTATTATTTAGAATTATAAACCTGAAAATATCCTCAATATGAGTTATCCATTTGATTCATGATTATGTATTGTTTTATGGCTAGGCCCTTATATTTGGTATTAGAGGTCGGTTTAGACAACATTTGGTGTTATAATATTGATAAATTAATATCAATAAATTAATTTATGTTAATATTTTAATGATATAGAATTTATAGAATACCATGTTGCTTTGGCTATGATATTTTCATATTCAGAATGGTTTTCTACAGTGGAAACATGGTAGCTGTGATGGGATGACATCAAAAGAAAGACAACCTTCCAATTCTGCAACATGAGATGGTTGGAATTGGAATGGAATTTTTTTTTGTGGTGATGGAATAGTTTAATTAGGATATAAATGGTGGTGGTATCCATGCATGAGATCATCCAGATCAACCATAGAGGAACATGTCAGTAGTGGAGAAATTCATGAGGCAACATCCCCCATCATTCAGAGAATCGTTTAACCTAAGGCTAGATGAAGGGTGGATTAAAGCACCAGATAATATTTTTAATGTCATCAGGTGTTCAGAACATCAATAGGTTATTCTTTCTATTTATTGTTTTGAAGGTGAATCAGATCAGTGGTGGTTGATTGTGAAAAATATCAGGGATTTTGAGAAAATTGATGATCTAGATTGGGATGAATTCAATTGTATGTTTAAAAAGAAATATTTTCCTAAGGTAGTTCATCTTAGGATGGAAAAATAATTTCTGGAATTTTGGTAGAAGGATTACACAATGGCATGTTTTTAAGAAAAATTCACTCAACTAGAAAGGTATGCTAAAAATTTAATACGAGATCTTGATATCAAAATCAACGATTCTTACTAAAGATTAAATCCAATGTATCGAAGGTCTTTAGATTCTAGTTAGTCCAAATGTTGTGAATTTTTTTTTCATGTGCGGATATGGGGGAAATGGAATTTTTTTTGATCATGTGTTCTTTGACAAACATAAGAATACGAGGTCTAGGTGTTAGATGAAATGGAATTACTCTTCAAAAAATGTCTCAGGTTAAAAAACATAAGTTTATATTTTGTAAAAATTGTGGTAAAAATCATGAGGGGGAATTAATTTTAAATTCTAGTAAGTTCTACCAATGTGGTAAAATGAGACATAAGGCTTGTAATTGCACTAAAAAATATCAGGTAAATGGTAAGAAAAAATATTATTTACAGTTAGTAAAATGTTTTAAGTGGAATAAAATGGGGCATTTTTCAAATGAGTGCCCAACGAAGAACTCAACTGAGGGAAAGAATCTAGGCTACAAGTAGAAAGAGGTGGTGAAATACTTTTCAACTACTTCTATAGTTGGTGGGCCACCAAATGAAGTAATATCAGGTAAACTATTTGTTTTTTTAGATTATGTCAATGTGTTTTTTGATTCAAGGTGCAAACACTCTTTTATTTTTGAAACGTTTTCTAGTAAATTGGGAATTCCATCTCAAGATATGAATCCTAAACTTATGGTAAAAACACTGGTGGTAAATGTTGAGACAAAAATAAATTATAAGAACTTTTATATCCTTGTTTTTGGAAATAATCTACCTGCAATCCTTATTGTTTTTCCTCTAGTAGAGTTCGATGTTATTATGGTTGTGGATTGGCTTTCTATTTATCATTATAATATTGAATGCATAGATAAATATATTTCTTTTCATAAATATTTTTAGATTGTGTAAAATAATGAAATATTACTTTAGATAACATATTAGGAAGTTGAGAAACTAGTAAAATATGGAAATGAATGTTACCTTGAACATATTATTGAAAATAAAGGAACTGTTCAAGTTAATGATGTCCCTGTGGTACAAGTTTATCTTTATATTTTTTCAGATGAGTTGTCTGGTATAATACCTGGCCGAGAAGTTTATTTTACTGTTGAATTAATTTCTTATTCTATGAAAATTTAAACCCCCCCTTTTCTAATGGTTCAAATTGATCTTTTTGAGATAAAGAATAAATTGAAAGGGTGATAAGATAAAGGATTCATTCGACCTGGTACATCACCATGGGGTGATTTTTTCTTGTTTGTTAAACAGATTTATTGTTCAATGAGACTTTGAATTGATAATAGAGCATTGAATAACATCTCTATTAAGATGTGGTATCCTTTGCCTCATATCAATGATTTGTATGATCAGATCTAGGGAGCTTAGTAATTTTCAATGATTGAATAAAGGTCGGGGTTCTATCAGTTTAAACTAAAGGAAAAAAATTAGGAAGACCATGTTTCTTACTAGATACAACCATTACGAATTTGTGGTTATGCCTTTTGGATTAACTAATGCACTAGCTATATTCATAGATATTATGAATATAATTTTTCATGAATTCAAGGATATGTTTGTTGTTGTGTTCATTGATGATATTTTGGTTTACTCCAAAAGTAAATAGGAACATGAAAGTAATTTAGGGGTTGTCTTGTAATCGTTAAATTAAATGAAACTATCTAGTAAATTTGGAAAGTGTGAGTTTTGGTTAAAACAATTTCATTCCATGGTCACATTTTTTTTAAAAAATCGTATAACTGTTGATCCTGATAAAATAATGGTTTTTGAAAAATGGACAAGACCCATAAATATAATATAAATCCATAGATTTTGTGGTTTTCTAGGCTATTATTGGAGGTTTGTTGAAAATTTTGCATTGTTATCTAGCCCACAGACTAATTTAACACAAAAATGTGTTAAGTTATTTTGGATAAAAAACATGATGATTGTTTTCAGCAATTTAAAAGAATATTGGTGAATGCTTTGGTTTTGGAATTACTATCAAGAAATGGTGAGTTTGTTATCTAGAGTGATGCTTCGCTGAAAGAACATGGTTGTGTTCTTAGGCAGAATTATAATGTAATTTTAAATGCTTTATGTTATTTGAAACCTCATGTGTTAAATTACCCTACACATGATTTGGAATTAACTTTTTTTGTTTTTTCATTATAAATTTGGTTCCATTATTTATAGGGTGTAAACTGTGAATTATATAATGGTCACAAAATATTGAAGTATATATTCACTTAGAATGATTTAAACATGAGACATAAGAGATGACTGGAATTATTCGAGGATTATGATTGCACTATTCATTACCTTCCATGAAAGGAAAATAAAGCGGCTAATGCTTTATATAAAAAATTTAATGATTCATTAAACATGCTACGTTAAGAATGAAATCCTTTGGTTGTTGATTTGATGAACATTATCATCATAGTTGTTGGTGTGGGAAATTCCTATGTTTTGTTTTAGGTGTTAGTGCAATCATCTCTATCCCACAGAATTAAGCAAGTGCAGAAGGAAGATAGTGAGTTTTAGAAAATGGTATAGTTGGGTCAGAAGGGTATGTTGCCTGAATTTACCATTGATAATGATTGTGTATTGAGGTTTGGGAAGAGATTATATGTTCCTTGTGATTCACAGTTGATGAAAGAGTTATTATGTGAAGTTCATTGTTCTACTTTTTCAGTTCCACTTGGTCGTACTAAGATGTACAAAGATCTTTAAGAGTAATACGTGTGGGATGGAATGAAAAGAGATATTTCTAACTTTTCTATGATGTGTTTTACATTGTTAATAGGTTAATGAAAAGTGGAAGTTACAAAAAGGGATTATTTAGTCTTTACCTGTTCCATAGAGGAAATGAGAAAATATATCCATGGTCTTTGTTGTTGGAATACCAAATACATATCGAAATAATAATGAAATCTGGGTTATTTTTGATCAATTGACAAAATCTTCTCATTTATTTCTTATTCAAGATACATGGTCTCTTGATCAACATTTTTGGTTGTTTGTTAAATTGATAGTCAGGTTTCATGGTGTTCCCCTTTCCACTGTATCTGATCATGATCCCAGGTTTACTTCTATCATTTGAAAAGCCCCTTAGAAGTTGTTGGGTACTGATTTAAATTTTCATACAGCTTCTCATCATCAATCATGTGGGTAGTCAGAACGAACAATTTAGACCTTGGAGGATATGATACATTCTTATTATCTAGATTAATAGGGATATTGGGTCAAACACATTCCATTGCTTGAATTTTCTTATAATAAAAGTTTTAATTCCAGTATAGAAATGGCTCTATTTGAGGAATTATATTGGATGCAGTGTTGAACTTCATATTTTTGGGATGAATTAGGTGAAAGGAAAGAGATGGTACTAGAATTGGTAGAAGAGATGGAAGAAAATGTTTTGTTGATTCATAAGCACATGAGAATAGCTATGAGTAGAATGAAAAGTTTTTCAGATAATATGAGGAAGGATCAATCTTTTAAGGTAGGTGATCATTTATTTCTCAATGTATCTCCATAGAAATTCGTGATCCATTTTGGTATGAAGGGAAAGTTGAGTCAGTGTTTCAGTGGACATTATGAAATCCTAGAGAAAGTTGGATCACTGCACTAAGAGTGGCTTTACCTGCATGTTTATCCCAGGTACACAACATTTTCCACGTTTCAATGTTGATAATGTATATGATGGATACATCTCAAGTTTTGAGCCCATAGGTCGTTCATTTGGAATAGAATCTCCCTTATGAGGAACAACCAGTCCAGATTGTTGATTGAAGATAGAAAGTGTTTCGGAATAAGGTAATTCATCTGGTAAAGTTTTTATAGAAAAACCATATGGTTGAATATGAAATGTGGGAATCTGAAAATACTATGAAGGATAAATACCCCCACTTATTTGATAAGTGAATAATAATTGTGACGACACAATATTGAAAAGTGGGGAAGGATGAAACATTTGAGATATATAAAGAATGAGACATTTTCATATTTATTTATATTTATGAATTAAATATTACTGTTATTTTAAAAGGGATTCTATTTTCGAGGGCATACTCATTACGCACAATGAGTTTCATTGATGTCTAATGTTACACGCAAAGATGAGTAATACTGAAAAATAATAATATAATATTATTTTAAATGGATGTTAATGCCTAGACATTTTATTAGAGGAATTAATAAAACTAACAGAAAAATTATTATAGATGTTTGTTAAATGTTTTTACATTTATCCAATAAATGTTAGAGGCCTAAAATGTGAATGAATCTAGTTTCAAGCATAAACACTCTAATATTCTTTAAAAGGACAATTTACCACATTTTAATAGTGAAACCTCTTTAAATATATTTTTGGTCATTATTATATTTTCTATTTGAAAAAATTAAATTCATCTTTAGATTTAAGACTTTAAAACTTACTTTGGGTAATTTTTTGGTATTTTTTCGATAAAATTTATTTTTTAATGAATAATAAAAAATACTGTATTTTATTCAAAATTTCCTCTTAATATAATTTATTTATGTGGTTAGATTATCTTTTTAATTTTTTTAAATGTATTTAGATTAAATTTTTACCATACAATACAATTTTGGTCATTGTAAATAATTTCATTTTGAAATTGGTCACAAAAAAAGGTCAATCATTTGATAGTTATTATTTATTAAAAATAGGCTTTTGGTTTTAACGACAAGAATTAATTTTAAATAAATTAATCCAACATCTATGTTTTTTATTTGGTAAATTAGAAATTAATTTTGAATTCAGAAAATCAAATATAGCTTATGCTGATTTTTTTTTTATTTTTCTGAAAAACGTTAATTTTGTATTAACAGTGAAAACATTGAGTAGTAGTTAAAAAGATGACCTTTTCATTTCAATGAAATTTTACCGATTCTTTCAATTAAATTTTAAAAATGCTAAAAACATTAGTGTTATTAGTAAGTAAAATGTGGTTCAATAATAAGAAAATAATTTTTGGTGAATAGATTGTTTTGACTTTTATTTATAACGGTTTAAGGTAAATAGGGTAACATAATGAAAAATATATAATTAAAATATAAAATAACATTAGAACTTATCTTAAACATATTTTAAGAGTAACGGAAAACCAATAAAATCCTTGGGTGAGATGTTTGGCCTTTTAATGCCACTTGGGTAAGATAATGATATTAATAAATTTTTATTTAAAGTAAAAACAAAAATATTATAAACATGTATTATTTTGATAGAACAATTTTAATGTGGTATTATATAAATGAAATATTTGACTATAAATATTCATTATAAAGACAAAAATATTTCCTACATCATGGTATTTTATTTATAACTTTTAAACATCAAATAAACAAAATTATTTATGACACAACAGTGATGTAGTGATTACCTCATTAATGAATGATTGAAATAAATAAGATTATAAAAAATAAATCAATATTCAAAACCTGTCCAATTGTTTTTCATTATTTTACATAGAAAAAGAGTCATTTTATGTCTGACTTTAATATGATTTGGATATTTAGAATTATAAAATCATTATATAACAAAATAATATTTTCAAATATTCTTAAAGATCCCCTACCCCCTTTATAAAAATCACTCTCCTCTAACCCATTACTCACACCTCTAAAACCCCTTGGATATTCAAACATCTTCAAAAATAATCACTCAAGAAATATATTTTACACCTATACTCTATTACTTAGGCATAAGGCGCTTCAAAAAATCCTTTTGGTTCAAACCAAAGGGAGTTACCAAATTTAAAGGTAACATATTCTCTTAAATTAATTTTTTTTATTTTACTTCTCCAAACCCTAAACACATTATATTCCATTATTTTTTTTAATAAAAATAGTTACCTAAATATAATAATTAGTTGTTTTGAGATGTATTTAAACTACACTTACACACACAACCATTTAATGGGTAAAGAACATATTGTTTCTGTCGACGGTGAAGTAATGCATCACGAAATAATGATTGTTCAATCTTTTCCTACCACCTATTATAGTGGCCATTAAGATGGAAAAATATTTATATGTGATATATATTATATTTATATTGTTTCTATGCTTATGGAATTTACATTTATTGAATAACTTTATGGTTTCCATACTGGGTAAAGAAGATAATTTCATTTAAGGAAGTGTAGACTAACACCCCCTCAAACTGATATGACTGATTAATGCCATACATGGGATGTGTAAAAGATAGAGTTAATAAAATTTTATATGATATTACACAAGAATTATAATATACCTATGTATCAATATATTTTCATACCATCAAAATACGATATAGAAATGAATGTCACGTTCATGAGTACATTCGACTTACCGTCTCCATGAAGAGTGACTTTCATTTGTTATATCCAAATGTTATGAAATATTATAAATATATATATCCTAAATATATATGATATATATAATATATAAATTATTAATATCATTATGTAGATAATGATCCTTTGACAACATGAACAACTTGTAATTGTAAGAAGTTCATTTTTATTTCAAGTTCCAAACCTCGAAAAAATGTCCGATATGAACTCAACTAATTGACTAATTGTTATAGTTAGGTAATAATTGATATAAAAGGAATAATAATATTGGAAAATGTTCTTAAGGGTGTAGAAATTAACTCTAGTTTATTATTCAGTAGATTAAACAGTGATTGAGTCAAGTCGGACACGAGGTAAGAGAACTTCTTTACCCAATTTCCATTATTTGGGTTAATATTCTCATTCTTGTTCATGTCATTCTTTGATTATGTGAGAAATGAATTTTTATATCATATATTTTGTTAATACTTGATTTATGTGATATTATAGTGAATACACATAATCAATCAATTTTATTTTAATGATTATCTTTGTAAGGGACTTCTTCTCAATCTCTTTCATTGAGGCAATTTTTTTTATACACGACGTTCTTTAATACATTGTATAAAAAACATTGACATTTAATTTCATTGAAATGAAATATTTTTCTACGAGGCGTTTTACTAAATGACAAAAAAGAATTCTAATTTTGGAACATATGTAGTGGCAATAACCTTTTCCAGCACCAGAAGTATTATTTTATTTATGGATTCCTTAAAAATTCGTAATGTATTTAAGAGGAAAATAAATACCATATACACATTTTAAATATTTTTTTTGAAAATTGTTTTGATAATGGATTTGTTATGTCAATATAACTAAATATTATTTTTTCATTGAAATTTGGAAAGGTTATATTTCCTTTATATTTGTTTGATGTGTTATTATTATGTTATGGTTCTTGGATATTATTACATATGTGGGAGGTTCTGGGATTATCCTAGTTCAGGTGAGCACGAGATATCTATCAAATTAATTGTGTAATGTGACATAGGTAAACTAGAATTTTTCTCCTAAGATATTTAGTTAATATATTATGATAGTTATTCCCAATTTAACTCCTTACGTAGTTGTGAAAGCTACAATGTAAGTATGTTATGGATGCCACAAGTTACCTTTATGATTTTGGATTAATATGTGTTATTCATAAATCTATTTACAAAATGTGGGAAGTAAAAGTGATTATATTTTGTATGTATTGATGGGAAAATGATTTCATTCTTAATTTTATAACCCTTAATGTGCTTTTTATGCTTATCCCATGTTTTTAAATTTTTTCCCATGACTTAAAGATGAAGAGGGTCAAGGATTAGATCAAGGAAAATCCATTCTATCTAAAATATAGAACTATACATGAAATTTTTTTTCCAGAGTTTTTATTTTATAAAAAAATGGAAACTCAGTAGAAGTGTCTACATTATTATTTGTGAGATGTAATGTAATTGTAATGGCCTAATTATCTAAAAATCTAATCCTAAAAATATTATCTATGTGAATTATCCATTTAATTCAAGATTTTTTAATGATTTAAAGGTGGGTGATTATATCTATCTCCAACATAACCTACCAAATCTGAATCTATGTGACCAAATAGATCAATAATTTATGCACTGTCAAATTTTAACATAAAATTAACTAATCCATTATATATTTAATGTTTTTTCCTTCCATATGTTCAAACACGTATGGTTCACATTGATACCAGGTACCAAGCATAATAGAATACAATAAATCAAACCATTATGATGTCAGATATTATAGTTTCATAATAAACATTCAATATTATTTTGGAAAGAAATAATATTCTTTTACAATTTATGAAACCTTTTTTCCCAGTTAAATTGGGGTTGAAACATGAATTGAACCATTAACACCAACAATCATCAAGAGTTCCTTAGAATACATTTCTTTATAATGGAAAATCTACCTTTTATTTTAAAAGATTTATTATCCTGGATTTTATTTGATTTCTCCAAGAATAAAAATTTCCAAAAAATTATTCATATTCTTAAATATTTTCAGAATGTTTATTAAAATTATTTAAAAATATTTTAGAATAAACATTAACAATTAAAATATGGTAGTTCTATTTATTTTCTAATATATAAATTGATGTCAACCTTTTATTTTATGATATTTATGTTAGTTAACAAAGTATTTATCATTTAAAAATATAATTCAAGATATTATTTAAATCAATAAAAATAACTCATTAACTTCAAAACATATCATCTATTTTAGCCATGAAAAAAACCACATGGTTGATCAAAATAAATATAAAATTCTAACTCTTCACTGATAAAATCATTTTTTACATCCAATGGAAAAAAATAATATCTTCATTATGAAGCTATAAAAAATAATGATCCTGATGGTTTTAGATTTCTTATTAGGGTAAATGGCCCAAATAAATCAATTATATCACCCCATGATAATATTTTCCCTAAAAATTATTTCCAAATTTCTTATCACATCACTATTTTCAGACAAATTGTTTTGAAACAAAAACATTATTCTAATAATATAATTATCTTATAATTTTGTATATGTTTTAAGGTTACTTTTTTACTAATCTAATATGATTATTTAGTCATGGGAGGAATACATTATTGATGCTAAAATTATTCAAGATATTATCTTTGATAATCCTTATGAATAAAATGAGGTATTTGAGAATATCCAATATGTAATTTTGGTTTAAATTTGTTTCCTATGAATTATAATGATATTTTGGACAACCACTCACATCCTCATCCAAGGATCATATGAATTAAATTTTACCACATAAGATAAAATTTAACAATTATAATATTGATGTTGAAAATATTTTATATTATGATTTAGTCATAAAATGTTGTAATGTTTTTTATTTTCAACCATATTATCTTCACATTTTCCCAGACACAAAATTGACTATAAAACATTTCTATTAGAATTATGTGTCACCATCACACAGATAGATTAAAAAAACTTTCATGATTCATTATTAGAGAACATGTATCCTCTATGATATATGTATTATCAAAAAAGGAAGCCATAAAAACTAAATAGACCATCATTCCTAAATTTCGTACCATTTATATTGATATTCTAGGACTACCATGGATCCTTATATTTTTTAATCATTAGGTATCATTGTAATGAATCCTTTATCAATTCATATTATATTTTTTCATGTAAAAAATGATTCTAAATATGAACTAATTATCTAATTTATTTTCACCAATAAAATCTCCATGTATCATGTTCGATCATAATATTTTGAGCCAACGTTGTGAAAAAATATTATTTTAGTAACTCTATTCTGTTTCGGTGTTTACATTTCACTACGTTACTGGGAAATTATATTATTTTAAAACAATCTTTTAGCATCCCATTATTGTATTATTTAATTTTATTGATTAAAATATTCTTCACAGAAAATTAATTCTCATTTTCAGAACTTCTCTTTAAAGTTATATATATTTTGAAAGCCTATGAATTATGTTTGAAAAATGTATTACATGAAATATATATAAAGTTATAAATAAAAAAATTAAAACACTCATCTCAATTTTTATATCACTTTTTCATAGGGAAAAATAAGTCAGAATGGATAAGGCCTATTGGATGATTTGAATGTATATAATCTCAATTATAAACCATATCTGTAATCATCCTTTTCTATAATATAAAAAAACAGCAATGTATTTTTATTTTTTTGTAAATTCATCTAATATTTGTATATTTGTTTCTTTCTAATAATTCTTATTCATTTATTCACAATCCTCCAATGTCATAATTTATTTTCTTCTGTTATCCTTAGATAGCATGATATATGTGCCCTTATGACATGAAATAAGTTACCCCTAGTATATTTAAATCTAGTTACAAAATTATAACCATAATGGATTTTAAAAACAACTCATTTTATTTTGTGTTTTATTTTTTTCCATAATAACATAGACGTGAAACATTCATGAGGTTCTGTATTAGTACATTGTTAAATTATGCACTTATAGATTGAAATATTTATTTTATAATGATAGTAGATCCAATTCAGATTATTCTATGTGAGTCATCATTTCATAAATTCATTCAATCATTTTAAATATTTTACATCCTTTGACATAAATAAATTTTTTTTTCATATGTAAAGTACACCAAATATATTGTTTCTTATGTCATTATCCTTTTGTAATTTTGAGTTCTGATTCAATAACTAAGGCCATCTCCTATTAATTTTCGTTTTTCCATGTATATTTTTAGATTATTCATAAAGTCGTTTTTATGATGGAATATTTAGAAGAGATATATTAGAAAAATGCCTACACAAATCATATCTTTTAAAAACTGTTTTTAGTTTTTGAAGTGTACATTATGTTTACAAAATCGATCGTTTATTTTTTCTTCTTTGAGTGGGTTCAATCCCTCTAAAACTCTACCACTAACACCTCAATGATTCATTGTAGTGTTAATGATTGAACTAGAACATTTTCTTTGTATTACTAAATCCTACACATTACCACATTATCCATTTAAATAATATTTTCTTATGTAACATACTTGTCCTCCATTAATACAAACATACTTTTCATAATCCTTATGACCATCATTGTTTTCACCGTATAATGAAAAAAATTTATTGTAGCCTCCTGAAGTATTATTATTGATTTTAAAATCCTTTTCAAATGTAACATAGTCTATAATTAAAACCTTTTTTTATTCATTCATTTATTATATATAAAATTCCAAAAAATTTGTGTTTATATTTTTATCCACATACATCATTCTAATGACTATCTTTATCTACATAAAATTCTCACCATTGATGTTAAATATTTTTGATGATATATATTGATAATTCATAGGTTCACACTTCAATGATATTTTACCAAATTTTGAATCCACTTTTTGTATTTTATCAATTTATTTCTCAGTATAAATATTTTTTTGTTGGACAAGATCAAATTCATTATCAATAACCATTATATTCTATTCAATGTTGATGTTGAAGTTTTTCTATTCATCGAGTAACTTCCACAGGCAATAAATATATATTAATATCCTATTGTTTTTATTAACAACTAATTCATTATTTCAAATTGATAGGTATTTTCTCATAAGCATATTCTATTTTCTTAATTATTGAAAATATTTGAGACACAATATCTCAATTATCATTCAATCATAAGATGTATCTAAGTATCCTATTATTATTCATCATAAAATATAAATATTTCATCATTATAATTTTATCATTATTCAATTTTTCAATATAGGACTTACCCCTACCATCATACCTAGAATACTCATCTTCCACTTCACTATCATTACATTCCTCAGATTTTAAAACTGTTTATATTTTAATATTTATAATTATTTTTATCCATTACATTTTAAAATTATTTTCATCAGTATGACTTCTTCTATAAAGGATTTCATGACGCTCTAAATTCAACATCGATATCTTGACCATCCTTTTACATTGTATAGTTTTCCCTGAAATGTAAAATAGCTCTAAAACTAAATCATTTTAGCTATAAAATTCTTTTATACATATCAATGCCACATTTAAACTTTTTATAAAAAAATACACGAATTTATCAAATTTTTAATTAATTATTCATCAATGATAGTGTCAAAATATTCTTCCTCAAAAAAAATTACCCTTTAATTTATTATTATATTTGAATGAGATTTCTTGGTCAAACATTTCTTTATTCTTCAAAAATTATTGTCTTTTTATTTCATATGTGATTGTAATGATATTTATATTATACAAATATTTCGTTTATTAAATTTTTTTTCTATATAATAGACTTAACATTCAAATATGGTAAGATGAAATTTTAGAATCATTTCATCCACAGTGGAATCATCCACATTCCCACCAAAACATCTAGTTTTTCTTATAATTTCATTACCCATTTTAAAGATGTCACTAACTTATTCATCTTCCCCCATTTTAGGATTATAACACTTTAATCTCTATATTAGTGATATTTCTTTATATTTATTTTTTCCTTTGTAAATAATATTTATCTATTCATATATTCTTTTATGTTTTTCTAATTCCAAAATCTGTCAAAATTTCCCTTTCCTAGATTTCGAATATTTTAGAATTTCAGGATCTCCCTTCATTGTCTAGATTATTTTTATCTACTGCTATTAATGTATCACCATCAATATGAGAAGTGAAACCATTTATTGAAACTTGATGAACATCATATATAATTAATTGAATTTATTGTTTCATTATGTATTTCGAGATATTAAAGTTCTTTGTAGAGAAGATAGGAATCCCCTTATTATTTACATATTTCTAAACATCCATGGAATCCTTCTTGTATATCAATCAATATGATAAAAAGATTCAAATGGGTAAACTTCCTCCAATACAAAATCAAAGGTTCCAACACAGTAAATGTGATCACTATGAAATTGATGGGTGAATTGAAGATTTTTTCTTCTAACATATTCTTCTTAAAAACAATTTTTATCTTCATTTAGTGATAATTGTCTCTTAAAAAAAATACATTCACACAAATTGGATCATTGGAATTTAAAATATTCATTAGTAAATAAGAGTATATAGTAATTTGAATGGTTTAAAAGTAATACATGACCATAAAAATACTATAATACAATCCTTTGGTTTTTTACACTATGTAAGTAATATACATCACATTCATAGAACTATTTCCTTTTTACAATACATGTTCTCCTCATAATCATAATATGATAGAACAATTATTACAAAAAAATATAACCTTGACCAATATTCATTAATTTGAGGCCATTATACTTCCAAAACATTATTACAACATTCATTTTAAAATGTTCATGTTTTTCGTCTTCGATTTCATTCGAAAAGTGAAAAAAAGAACTTTATACACTTTTATGAGAAAACACATTTTTATATATTTTTTCAGATTTTAGTCATACATCAATTGAAATATGTCCAATAAATTTGTATCACACCCTTGACATTGTATTATCAGTTCGATACATAGTTATTATAAATGATTCTTGACACTAATCATCTAATTCCAACTATTTAGTACACTCTATATAATACCACTTCATCCGGCACTATATCTTTAGATTCATTGAAAAAAGTTATTTCATGAAAATTAGTTAGCACTTCTTTACTAATTATCTAAGTAGATATAATATATGAAATCCTTCCATAGAATAGTAGCTCCAATTTATATATAATAAATTTACTCACAAATCCTAGGAGGAGAAAAAATATCAAATTCAACATTCCTGCTCAAAATTTGAATATCCAACATAAATAAATCAATATTTTAATGTAGTAAAAACACTGAGGAATATGTTTCAACATTCTTCATACTTACATTCTTGAAAACTTAACATCTAAATTATAAGAAAAACATTATTAAATATTAGCTAAAATATTCATTAATTTTTCTTGATTATTGAATTATTCAATTCTGAAATTAGTAATTTCACAAATAAATAAATTACAAAATAAAATGTAAATATCTCTAAAACATCATTAATTATAAATTCATGGGGACGTATATATCTCATAATTCTATATTTAATGGAATAAATCTAAAAACTATATATGCTACTTCATAATAGAAAATTCTCTACCTAAAAATAATATTTCATGTAGTGATTAAAATGTTACCTTTATCTAGTGTACTATGGGATAATTTTTCTGATGACATCTTTTAACACCCCTTCATCCTTAGCTTCAATAAAATTTTTTTTCTCTAACATTAATAAAATAATGGTTAATCAATCAGAGAAATATGTCTGATAATTAATTATATTTTCATTGGGTGGACTCCCAACATCCCCACATACCAATGAAATCACAAAAGTTTATCCTCAATTTTATATTCTTATGGACTTATGAACATTCATTTTCTAGTAGACGGAAAAAAATGTTCATTTTCTGGACTCTATTCAATAAAATCACTTGAATACATATTTTTATATGGTTCTTTGGAAAACCTTTCATAAAAAACAATCATTCTTTTATTTATAGTATAAATTTAAGTAATATTATATTCGGAATGCCCAGAAATTGTATTTATCTAATGATCATAAAAATATTTTTTATTCAATGGTCATATTTATAAATCCTATTTATGAAGAACATATATGCACTGAGTCCCTCATTCATATTCCAATGAAATTGATTATCTAAAATCTGGAATAACATCATATAAAAATGATTTTCAATAAATTTATTATTAGAAAATCATAACCTAATTTTTTTTGGATTGAACATCTCTATATGATTGAACAATAAATATAAATGAATGAATATTTAATGTCACACTCCATATGATCACTTACGTCTATTGATCTCTATCTGTTCAACTCTGTTCATTGGAATCCATCTATTAGATTTTTTACATTGACCTAAATCCATTAGAAATACATATTTTTTCATTAACGAATCATTCAAAACACATTATATGAAAATATTTATAAATTTTAAGTGATTTATTAATGACTAAAAAGGAAACACTTAAGAAATTATTCTTCTTTAATAAAAAAATTCTTCTAAAAAATACACATATTTCCTTTTTTGTCTAAATTTTATTCATGAAGGATTCCATTATAGAGTTCTCATAATTTATACTGATCTTCAAGTCCTATTGAATTGATTAATAAGAACCATATGTGCTCATAAACCTAGAAAGGGTAAAAATAGCGACCTGTAATCAAGGGTTAGATCATTAAAAAATGAGAATTTATCCGTAGGGTATAAACATAATATTTAAATTTACATGGAAAATAATATTTTCCATAAAACATGATAGAATTTTATGTAACCTCAAATGAACAAAAAAATACCATGGAAAAGTGTGTAGTATCATGAGATAATGAACATAAAATATGGATCATATTCAAAGCAATGTGGGATAAAAAGGTAACATTCTATAAAACGTAACATAAAATTATTTTTTGGGGAAAATTGTTTCTTATGGAATATTATTATTATAAAAATATCCAAGAATATCCACGTTTATATTTGTTACCATATCCAATAATGATAACTATTTAATTTAAGGGAATATCCATGAAGGCCCATGATACATAATCTAATGAGATACAAAACAACAACCATTCCATTAGGGTGAAGTCATAAGACCGAACCCAACAATAATCCATACATATGTGTGTCACATGAAATAAATCATCCAACATATCATAGAGAAAAATCAAAATAAAATGGGTTTGTTCATCACATCCAATAAAGCCATGCAATGAAAGTGGGATTGAAATTTTTTTCAAATGGTATCATATAAAATAGATTTAAGAAGTAGAATAATTCAAAATAACATTAAATAATTCATAAAGAGTATTTCATATAGGAATCTACTATTTGAGTCATATAGTATAACACTATATTATTAAGATCATTTAATGAATAAAATGGAAACAAAACCACGAAACAGTGATCTCAAAAAACAGTTCAAAACTTTTTTTTGTAGAGATGTGTAATTATGAATAACCTTAAGTATTAATTTCCAATAAAATAATATAAGGAAAATATAAAAATAACACATTAAATAAAATTTAAATAATATAGACTCAAAAATATATAGTATTTTTCTATATTAAATATGGAGTGGCAGATAAATATATGAACATGAAATACAAAACCTTTAAAATATTTTGAATCAACCTTCACTAAATCCCACATTGTAAAAGTGAGATAAGAACATACTTTCAAAATATGTAAAAAAAATTTAATGATTAATTTAAATAAAGAGTTATTTTATTTCAAAATAATAAGTTTTAACATTGGTGGGTAGAGTGAATATGGATACAGATGAAAATGATCTTTTTTAGGCAGAATGAGAATTATTCTTATCATCATAAAATTTTATAATGATATAGATACATCAATATAAGAATCCAAAATTATATTTGGGATAGAATTATAATGTCTCTATAAGATAGAATATTTTATACTAAAAAACTATTACGAAATTTTAATAATTATGGTTCGAGAAAACAATTTGAGTAATAAAATCCCTCTTATGATTTGTGAAACGTTTAATTGAAACACATTGAATTTGAGAGAATAAAAATATACATTATATTACATGAATATAATATAATAATGGATATAATATATTCCATTGGATATGTAATTAATATTTCAATTATATTATTTTCATAAAACTAAATATGTATCATTGAATGTAAACTGAGATGAAACACCCTTAACATAATTAATAAAATCCATCAATATCATTCAAACTCCATTATTACAAAAATAATAATATTAATATCCTATTTTATAATATTATGAATTAAATTTTCAGAAAATAAATATTAATTATAGTTATTTGTTAATTATATATTAGTTATTTGTATTTTTTAATCATCAGATGTTACTTTCTTCGATTATTTGTTTACTAATAATTTTATAATGGCAGTTTTTGGTTTGTATTTATATATTCTATGATTATAATTTCTATATAGTTATATGTTATGTAATAGATTATTAATAATGATATACTTTGTTATAATTTCATTTTATCTATATTTTTGATCAAATTCATGGTTACATATTTAGTGACTAGATTGTTTTGATAATTTATTTGGAAAAAAACGCGGCTTAATAATAGTTAGTTAAATATTATTATTAACATTACAAAACAATGAACCCAATTAATTTTATAATTAATTTATTATTATTAAAATATTTATAATTTGATAGTCATTCATGATTTAAATTTATTTTATTGTTCTGGTGGGGGTTTTAATTGACCCATCCTAGAACAAGCTATAATTAAAGGGTGAGAATGGTTAAGAAAATGATTCCATTTGAATAATATAAATAATAAATAAAAATTATTATTTTTTATTGATATTATTAACATGTTACATTAGGTTTTGAAAGTGTTTATAAGTATAAAATATGATAGATAATGTTGAAATTTTTTACTTTTATAGAGGTGGAAGTCCACACTTATGTCATTGAGATGCCTTCGTCTTCTATACATCATGATGATGATATGAGATGTATCATAATTTTATGAGAAAAAAAATTATATTAATTTTGTATTAATACTTTTGATATTTATTTACCACCATCTGTGTTAGGTGGTTATGATAAATTAAGAACATCATTCCTAGAGGCAATAGTATGCACATAGACTTGGTGACATCTTCATTTTTTCAATGATTTGGGAGGTTAATAAAAAATTGAGATTCCGTTAGTATAAAAAAATTAAAATATAATATTAACAATCATGTTATCATACTATCTTTTATAGAAAATTATTTTTGGGATACAAAAATATATAAATTAAGAGAACTTGTCTGAGAACCATACCTATCATATTGGATATTTTCCCTCAATTAACCACTTAATTCTTCATAGCTTATTCTTTTGGAATTACCATATATTATATGAGATGAAGATAGATAAATTAATATACAATATAATAGATTATTATTAAATACATATCATTATAATGAGTTGATAAATGTGGTGGAGTCGATCTCATTATATAAGTGAAAAGAATGGATTTTTTAAAAATATACATTTTCAATATAACGTGATAACATTATTTTATAAGTCCTACATTCAAATTGGAAAATAATGGAGTTTAGGATGAGTTATGGTTGATAATCCTTAAACCATTAATTTTCACATATGATTGAAGAATACTATTTGGTCTTTTAATCATTGAATTTTATCTTTTCCCATTTTATGTTTTTCCAATAGTAAATAATTTTTTACAAGCTAATTAACTTTTAAGTCCTAAAATAAAAAGGATAATATTAATTTATTTTAGGCTAATTATTTATAATATAAAATATTTTTTTAAATAGAATACCTCTGGGTTATAAAATTTTATTCCAATATAATCATACATTATATATAAAAAGACAATTTTTTTAATGAGAGTATTTTTAAGAAAAAAAGAATTTTTTATGATAAACATATTATTTTTGTTAATTTTCATGAAATTATTTTGATTATTATTTAGTTATGAAAAGAAATATTACTTTAAATTCAAGACCATTCAATAATATTCAAATTTCAATACATATTTAAATAAAAATGTTAAAAAAATTATTAGACCAAAAGAATACTTAAAATTTAAAATGATAAACACGGGTTTTATAAATTCAAAATAGTTCATTTGAATGATTTAATTTATATCTTAAATATTTATTTTAAAATAATAATTTTTTATATGTTTTTACATCATACATACTTCATGATATCTCCATAAACATTACTATATTTTGAAAATCTGTATTCTTCACTTTTTACAAAAAAAATAATTATTTGAGAAAAATTAAAAAATAAATACTATAATAATTTTTATTTTAATTTAAAAATGACAAAAATTTATTAAAATTAAAATTATAAAATTTATAATTTAAAATTCAAATAGGAATATAAAATATAATGAAGAAATGTTTTTTCAAGAATTTTATTTTTTTTCAAATAATAATTGTCCATATTTATTTTTCATATATATATATAATTAAATTTAAGTTATTATGTTATTAATATCAAGAATATTTTCTATTATAATTAATAAAATTTTAGAAATGTGATGTTTATAAAAAATTTATTTTGTACAAAAATACAATTTTATGTGTAAAATAATTTTTTCCATATTAAAAGTTTTTTTAAAACGATTTGATAGATTTTATTTTTTAAAAAATATCATAAATACATGATAATAAAATAATTATTGATTACATATTATTAAAATAACACAAATAATTTAAAAACATCAATTTCAAAAATCGTACTTTTATGAAAACTAATCATCAACACATTTAATTTAAATTATTAATTTATATTTTAAATAATTTATAATAACTAATCAAATGACATTAACATCGTTATTTGAATTTTGTAAAATCGACATATCATCCATTAATAATAATAATAATAAATTATTCATAAATATATATTTTAATAAAATTTTAATAATCTATTATATTTTGTTTACTTTTGAGGAGTTATATAATATTTAATTTACTATTAATAATACAAAAAATTGGTATACCTATTGGAAATAAGTATAACCAACCACCGTATTTCCTACAAACATATATCCAATGAAAATATTGATAATAGAAATATTTGTTTGCATATATATAACCTTTCTAAACACAACCATTATAATCACATTTTTCATTTCATGAGTTCTCATTTTTTATCACACTATATGTTATATCAATTCTTGATATTCATTCTCATTATAGTATTTGAAAGGCTATTAGTTACCCTAATGAGTGAATCAAATTAGAAAAATCTCCATGTATATATTATTTCATTGTTTAATAGTATTTTCCCCATTTATTTAATGTAATTTTAATGAATGAAATAATCAATAGTGTGTAATAAAGTAATACTAATAAATTATTTATTGTTTGTTTAATTATTGAATTCATTGAATTATTTTTTAATAAATTTCAATTACATTGATGAAAAAGAAAAAATAGAATATTAAACATAATGTCTATTATAATAATATTATTCTTAAAAACATGGTGAGGTTAATTTTATCCCAATTAAATAAATTGTTCCCTCACAATTCTAATTATCACCTACCAATAACAATGCCCAATGGTATATAAAATGAAATCAGGACAAATTATGTATCTTCTAAATAAATATAATCCTAGTTATCATTAGAAAGTTTAGGAAACATATTTTTACCTATGTAATAAATTTCAATTACGCTTCTTGGAATTATATTCCAGACATTCCTCTATAGATATGTAATATGAGTTTCTAGAGACATAACATCCACATCTTTTTCAAGATCCTATTTCCGACCAATTATCCAGAAAAAAATAAATATGATAAAATCCTAATAAATGATCATATTTATTAGAAAATAGAATCATAAGAAGTCTTATCATATGATAATGTTATTTCAATCTATTACAATTTTAGTTCAACTATGAGACACTTTGTTTATCCTATAACCCAATCTATTTAACCAATATTATCTAGGATCATTTTTAATTTGTTTCTCTAACAATATTATGTTTATATTACATCCTAATATTATATTTAAATACATCACAATGGTTAAAAAATAGAATGTGAGTTAACAAAAATAATTCCCCATGTATATTCTAGCTTGGTTTGTAGTCTTATGACCATAAATTTTTCACTATATGAAGGTCATATTGATACTAAACATGCATGGTCCCATCCTTGAACAATATATATTAATGTGAATTGTTTCCTGATATTATAGTATTACATTCTGAATGATCATTTTTTTGAGTTTTATATAATTTTCTAACAGCTCATAAATAATATAACCATATTTTAAATTTTAGACACTTATGATTATTATACATTTTCAAATAGTATATTTTGTTTTACAATACACGATTTTTTAAGAAATTTCATCCAAATTTAATATTTTTTTCTTCCATTTCATTATCCATCCATGAAACCCTATTTGTAACATTTAAAAAAAAATATGTGAAAAACAAATATGTCTAAGGGGAATATTGAAAATTAATCTATTAGTTTAGTGAAAGAAATGAAAACATTTGAAAACCAATTTATTTAAAAACCAAAATACTTCATTCACAAATATCTTCATTTTTATCATATAAATATCATTATATTTACTATTTAAATCAAAATATTACCCAATTTTTTTTACCAAGTATTAAAATGTTATATAAGTGACATGGGACATCATTATCTTAAAACCCATGAAAATTGCTTATAATTAGAATGAACATATTTCTAACTCCCAGTATAATTATATAATGAAAATAACCATTACCCAATTTATTGTAGAAATTTATAGACACACCAATCAATTATGATATAATGTTATCCCTCAGCGCTATCTAGGTGAACCAATTGTATAAATTCTATCTGGCATAATCGTGAGCTTTAACAAGGTTAATCCGTTCATAATCAATGTCTGAGGACAACAAAATGAATAAAAAAGAGAACCCTTTTAAACCCACTTAAATAACATTTAATAATTAAAAAACTATTCCATAAGAAAATTATAATTTTAATAAAAACATTCCTTTAAAAAGGGAGAGATTTATTTCATTGAAAATACATAAAAAATTAGATGATAAAAAAATGAGATAACTATTTTAATTATAAAAAAAAGTAATTCTAATAAAAAATGATAAAACAAAAACTCACATATTTTCTTTTTTTAATGAAACTCAATCATTCAAAAAAAATTATTCCATTTGAAAACTACTTAAAAAATGTTATACAAATTATTTTATTAAAATCTCAAAAACAACTTTGATATTGATGAAACCATTTTAATTGAAAATAACTATAGAATCTTATAATATAAATATTAAATTATGGAGACATCATGATAGAATAAATTTATTTGATGTTGTATATGAAAAAATATACATTCTTTTTTACCTTTTTGGAAAGTGGTGAAAGAGGAACTTATAAAATGAATTTTTAAATGAATTTAATTTTCATTTATTTTCTAAATCATCATATACTTTATCAATATTATAGAATAAAAAAAATTGTTAATATTTAACATTCTTAGGAACACTAATATTGTTAATTGTTAATTTTTCTATTTAATTCTTTCTTATGTTAAATTACATAATCAATTAAATTCATGTCCTATGTTTTGATGATATTATGCTCATATGCCTGATAGGACATTAGTATGATGAATGTCGTAAAATAGGTCATTATTACAAAACAAATATTAACCAGGGAATAATTATAATTTATAAAAAAATTACTTTTATGTTGACCCATTATGTAATGTTATTAAAAATAACTACATTATAATCAGGGAGACGTTAATTCATGCGTACAGATCAAAAAAGTTTCCATTTTTCAATGATTTGTAGAAAATGTATGTATATATTATTTAACACATAAATAAATATAATAATTTAAGAAATATTATTTTAATAATTTAAATAAAATTATATATGTATATGCATATCATCTATTTTATGTGGTGATGAAAAATAAATTACATCACTTTGTATAGGTGGTTGTCCACACATACACACGAATGCCTTAATAATTTTTACTGAATTGAAATATAAGAAGGTAAATGATATATTATATTTTCACAATAACAAATATTTAATGAATTAAACATATAATACATCATTAAACCACTATAATCCATCTATGAGAGATGACTAAAGAAAATGAATTATATCAGTTCGCAAGGCTGTTGTCCCCAGTACACATGAATAATGGTAACATTTCCCAATTAATTAATGGTGAAATAGAAATAGGTTGTTATTTTTGAATAATAACATAAAGTATATAGATTATAAAATTTTAATTATATAATATTCGTTGATGAATATTTAAAGGATGTGGAATATGAAATAAATATAAAATCTTTGAATAAAAACTACATATTTTCTGTGAACAACTTACGCTTTTCATAAATCCTTAAGACACTATGTTTGTTGTTATTCCACTACCAAGATCTCTAGATTTAGTGTATAGATTATACGATGGTATTTGGTTTTGGATCTTTTAAAACAATTGTTTAATGAAAAAATGGTTCCCTTTTATATGTGAGAGGGGGGGGGGGAACTCTTCTAATTCCCAAAAATAATAAATCAATATAAGTTAATTTTCTTTCTTTAAATTGATTGAATCATATTTATATAGAATATAGGATATGAAATGGTAAAAATAATCAAGTCTTGTAATTTTTGGAAAATTTAAGATCACTGTTTTGTCCATATAAATTGGATTGAACCCCACATTATCACCTTCCACTCTTATCATGTCAATATGAATTATTCTTCTAATAGGGTATACATAGTTACTCTAAATGGAAAAATAGCCCCGAAAAATATCAAAAATGATATTATGAATAATAAACTAATGAAATGGCTAAATATAATAATTTTAGTTTTTTTATTTCATTTAATAATTTATTTTTATTATATACCATCATTCATAATTTTAATAAATATTCCTTAAATTGATTTTAATAACCTTCATAAAACCAATGAAATTAGAACAAAATATTTTAAAATATACCAAAAATTTAATGACATTCTATATATATTTCGGATCAAGCTAATTAATTCATGTTATATATTTCTAATATTATTAATATAATTCATTTTATTTTTCAATCTGTTGAATACTTATTGCGTCGTCATTTTGAAAATACTTAATGTATGTATTTCATTAATAAAAATTAATAATTAATTGAAAATATGAATATATATATATATATATCATTAAAATTTCAAATTAACTTATTTAATTGAACATATACTCTGCTTTTCCCTTTGTGAAATATATTTTTAATGGAATACAAGAGTGTGACCTTTTTTACTTTTCATTGTATAGATTATTAAAAGTTTAATAATCTCATAAAAATAAAAATAAAAATCCATATAACAGTATCCGGAAAGATTATTGAAAGAATAGAAACATCAAATAAAATTAAGGCATGTAATAGCATAATATAATATTTTTTAATATTTTATATTTAACGTTAATTAATCAATTTATCATTTACCATGGTAACATAATTTTCTAATGTTACTATTCATAATGATAAAAAATAAAAGGGAAAATATACTAAATTTGGATATCCCAATTTCATGTTAGGAATTAATTACTTGATATTCATTATACATAAGTGTATGTATTTTATTTAATCGTCAACCCTAAAAAGACAACGAAAAAATGTTTTCAAAATAGTGTAATTTTTAATTATTAAATGTTTTTATTATAAATTCAGGTATGTAATTCATTATAAAAAATAGTAATTTTATCATTATAATTTCAAATTAACTAAATTTTTTATGTGATCAAAAATATAATTTTAATTTTAAAATAAATAAAAATGAAATATGATTTTTAATAAAAATACATATGTTTCACTATTAATTGAAAAATCAATTTATTTATAAAAAATTAAAAAAGCATCCTAAGAAATTTTTTATATGATAAACTAAAAGAAAATAACATTTCATAGATAATTTTTTAAAATACCATTAAAATTATTTTAATATTCACTCATAAAAAGAAAGAAACCCCAATTTCTAAAAAAATGTATTTTTAAAGAATAAAAATTCATTACTAAAAAACTACATTTTTTTATGTAATTAAATAAAACATTATAAATCATTTGAGACATTATTTATATCTTATAGTTATAATAATATTATTCATTAGAAAAAATTTAATGGATATGTTATAATGGTTATATTTAAATAATAATAATAATTTATTTGTTTAAACTCCCTATTGTGTATCTTATATTCTACCTAACATAGTATTTACATTTTAATTATTTGTATGCCACCTTCTATTGTGATTTTAGAAATTGAATCATTTAAATTTTAATTTGGGATAGATAATAGTGGTTTGGATTTATAACATTCCATTATTGAAAACTCAAATTGTATAATGGGTCAATAAATCATCATCTTGAAAAGAGATAATTAGATGTACTAATGTTTTCTAAAATATCACATAGTTGGATTCAGTTTAGGATATCAAATATGGAATGTGGAGACATTAATATGAAAAAAACATAACTTACAATCATTTTTAGAGAGATATATATAATTGTGTCCTGAAAATGTTTACCATGGAAAAACTATTAATATGTGATAGAATTATTTTCCACTGATATAAAAATTATAAAAGTAAATGGCTAAAATTTTATTTTAAAATTTATTTTCAAAATTTTAAGAACTATGTTACATTATAGAAAATAAAATAATGATATATATATATATATGACAACTATTATTTGGTCCATCAATCATTTCCCACCCCAATCTCTTCTTTTTCCCCAAATGACATTTATTTAAAAAACATTTTTATTACTCATGTACTATACAGATGATATATGAATAAAAAAATCCACCATGTAATAAAAATATATTCCTTTTATCTTTAAGAATTAACCACATCCAAAATGGATATCATAATTTAATATAATTCCCTGAAATAATAAACCTCTATATAAAAGAAATTAATATCCATAATTAAACATTAATACCCGATGTTCAACCAAGATCATTCAAAAATTAAATGTCCTGAAATTCCGCAAATATATTATAGACTATGATTAAAATAAAAATATGGATTTAATCACATAGTATTACATTATAAATTTAATACTTATCTTCCAAAATAACATGTACTGCAATTAATATAATATAACAATAATTTATTTTCCAAAATTACATAATATTAATGTATTGAATGTCAAGTTTATGAATAAATTTAATCAATATAATGCTAAATAAGATCATATTATTTCAAATTGACAATTCATCCTTTATTTCACAAATAAAATAAAAAATTATTTTGTTTACCATAAACCTACAATTCATTCCAAAATTATAATGATCATATTCCAAAATTAAAGTAATCACATAGTCACTAAATCAATTTCCCATCCCATTGTCATCTATATAAGAAAACAAATATTCCTACAATGAATATATCATTTGTTTCTCAAATAAAATACATATATAAAAAAATACATACTAACTAGAACCACATGTTTTGTAGTAGTAGGTGATGTAACCTTATTGACCTGGGGTTCTGTGTTCAATCCTTATGGCCATTGTAGGTGTGGCGAGTTGTCTTCTAAAATTTTGTTTTTATATTATATAAAATGAAATCCATAGAAATTTTCCAAAAATATGATAATGATCCTAAAAAAAACCATAATATATTCAATTTTAAATAAATTATTTAACCATATAGTCTATCTTATACAATTTATTTTTTATCCCAAAAAATGATGGTCCCTAATTAATTATGTTTCATACTTATTTTCATGAAATGAGAACCTCATTATTCTTTAGATAAATTTTTCACATGATTACCATAAGTATATCATATAACTCAAAGAACTATCAATACAAAATAATTGTCTCCCAAAGTAATCCTACAATCAAAAGAGTATAAATGATTTTAAACTTGTGATCATCATTAAATATAAAAAACTTCATAAATGTTAAAAATATCCCATATTATTATTTGATTGTTGTTTCTATCAAATAAAAAAATCTGAATTATGTGATATGATTGAAAAATGTCAAATCATAAGAAAAGAAAAAAATCCAACCCTTTAATATTTTAATTTTAGTTTATTCATCATCAAATATAATGGAATTTGGTATTAAAGAATAGTTATTTTATGGTCTTACAAATCCCATTCATGTGATATCCAGTTATGAAATAGATTTCCATAAATACCATTCTCCCCAAATTTATAACATTCAATTGATTCCTTAGGAAGAAGTTTTTCCCCATCATAGAGTAAATTGAAAATATCAATTTTCTGGAATATATTATTTCTTTACAACCCCATTTAAAAATGTTAAACATATTCATATTCTGTTAAGAAATATTACATTGAGCATCTATAAACATTCATGAACCAGAGGTTGTAAAATATATTTTCCATTATGATCAATATCCCCTAAAATTGTACATGGATTCATTTAAATTATTATTTGGATTTAAGAAACATATATAGGTTCATGTTGTTAATAATTAATCATATAGATTTTTATGAATAAAATCATGAGTATTCAATACTCCTCCAATTCTATTTAGTTTCTTATTTTATAAGCCGTCTTATTTCCCTTCACCTGCATTGTCAATATGGTACTTATTGGATCCTTCTTGTTATTAAATCCAAAAATATTTTCATGAGATATTTAATAACATAAGAATATACAATATTATGAGGAGGTTAAAAACTTATATATTTTTATTCATGTAATATCAAATGATTTTATTTTATCAAAATAACTATGAATTTTTCTAATATATTAAAAAATCTGTTCATAAAGACGTGTAACATATACTCAATTACCATCCTAAAATCCAATGTTATTCGAACCTAGATCAAAAACCAAATGTAATGACCCATAATTATTAATTAAATATTATAGTACCTTTATACTAGAATTCACATTCTTATATTTCTAATGATATTTTAGTTTTATTGTTTTATATAATTTGGTCATAACATATACATTAAAACCCAGATTTTACAAAGAGGATAGTTCAGGTTGGTATCCATTTTTATCACAATATAAAATTATTAAAAGAAAATATTATTTCATTACATGATAAATATTAAAAAAGTTATCTTGAATTATTAATTTTCATTACCCATCTATAAAATTGCATGAATAAAATTAAAAAAATGGTATGAACAAAAAAACATCTATAACCATCATAAGGAAAGCCAATTTTTTAGAATAGTGAAAAAAATTGAAACCTATGAAAAAAAATTTATAAAAAAATACATTAATCCAAATAGTGCAACATTTTCCTTCAAAAACATCGTCCTATTACATTTTTATATAAATCCATTCACATGAAAACACAATATCTTGACATAAAAATTCATGTTGTTACCTTGGGATATCATCATCATAAAACATTACAAAAAAAAATATAATTGGAATAATTGTATAGCTTAATTACAATGTAGTTATATAGAAAAATAAATACCATATCAATGGTAAACCCTGTAATAGTGATATTTATGATATTAAAAACCATATATAAATTAAATAACATGATTTTATGACCTTCAATATTTATATAAGTTGTATTCATTGGATTATTCAAAAGAAAATATAGAAAATGAAAAAAATATTTTTTAAATTTAATATATTATAATTTAGACTATTTTAAGTAATGTTTATGTTTTTTAAAAAATTATTTTTTATTTTAATGATTAATTTATCAATATAAATTTCATTCTTCAATCCTTATGTTTAGGAAATCATTAGGTCATTATTACTATAACACCCCATGATTTTGTGAAATATTTTTTGAAATGAATTAAATATTTTAAACATTTTCTATATCTAGATAATATAATTTTGGATTTAATTACATGTAACACCAAGATTAGTGTTATTTATACAAAACAATATATTTTCATCTATTACACATAACAACAATCCATGATTTCATTATAGGAACCACTAGGTATAAACAATAAATGAAATATTATTAAATTATTTGTATAGTTATCAACAAGAAATTTGAATGGAAATAGTAAAAAAGATTTACTAAATTATGAAAAAACTTTTTATTAATGTATATAAATTGAATTAATTGATTCTTAATTACTAATAAAATAATATAATTATTATTCTGAAAATAAAAAAAATTGTTTTTCGTAAAAACAATTATTCTATGCACAAAATTATTTTATCTCATTAAATTAAAAAACAATTGATGGATGATTTTATTAAAATATATTTATTACATAATAAAAGGAAATATACCATTTATTTTATTTGTTTTCTAGAATATAGATTAGATCAAATATGATTTTATAAAGAGATGATGTATTTTTTCAAAATGCAGGTTTTTAGACCTTTAATGGAGAACATATTTTAAAAGTAATATTTGATGGTTTCATAAATACTATTTGAAAAAAATATTCATTTTTGAAATTTTAATGTCAATATTATCTTAAGGTGTATTTTTTAGATTTTTCTAAATTGTTTTTTTCATGAATAGTTAATAATACTGAAATATATTTAAAAACATCATCTTTGTATCAAATTCATTATATGGTTAAATTATATTTTAAATTTGGCTTCGTGTATAATTAGATATATTATAATAAATTCATCCAATTTAGGTCATTTAAAAAAAATTATTTTATAATTCAAAATATAAATTCCGTAAATAGTTGAAAAAATAATATATATAACTTGATTTCTCAACACTTATACAAGGTTAATTTTAATATTTCCTCCAATTAATTGTATTTAATTTCTAAAAATATATGCCACATTTGGAATAATATTAATCTATAATTTATAATAATTAAAACATTATTATTGACTGTAATTATAAGTGAAATATTTTAAAATTAATCACAACCAATAAGAGAAAAAAAAATTACCAAAGGAAAAAATTAAAAAAACAACATAAAAATAACCTTGAATATTGTCCAAAACCCATTTTATGGCCATATTTCATCATTCTTCCATCAATGATTGATTGTGTTTTTTGAGATAATTAAATTGTAAAAAACATTGGTGGAATGAAACCGTCAAAAAATTAAAGAGTAACACATGTAACATCCCATCTCAGAAGCCACTAAATTGGTGCTCCGATGTGGTTTTCTAGAAGGCATAAATAACACCTCCCCCTATGCTATGGGATTTGGACTACTAGTGAGGGCCTAGGGTGTGATAGCGGGGAGACTATGAAATCATACCAAAGAAATCTATAAACAAAAATAACTAATAATCAAACACAACGGAATGTAAACAGAGTGTGAAAGTAATAAAAAAATGAAATAGAACAAGATGTAATAGTAAAAGATTTTAAAAGCCCGAACAACAATGTGATAAAATATAATATGGGTCACCCACTGGGACGAACATACAAATACAGGTAAAAATGAAATTGAATGTAAAAGAACAAGTCTATGCTACTACCACTGAGCCAACTCATGTACCTAATCTCCACACACTGTCAAACTACTCTATCCTGGTTAGTAGAACCACTCGAGCATCTCTGCTTGATCATGAAACACTAGGCCTCATACCTATCCACCACACAACTCAAGATAAATCAGAAAAGTAGACAAAAGTTCAACACGTACATCGAGGTGCACATGTAGGGGTGATAAATAATCTTATTAGACCACCTCGAAAAAACCTATAACTGTGATGCTACTATTTATGAAAAAGAAATATGCTCAGCCTTACAGAAACACATAAAAAATGGATGATAAAACTAAACTTCCCACCATAGTCGTACCTAGGCTCTACAATCCCTATCAAGGATGAAAGTTCCACCATGGATGTCCATTTCTATATACGTATAAATGTCAAGTTTCATAACTGTATATATATATATATATACATAAATATGAGTACTGATGTATAAGTGAATCCATCAACATCAAACCACATCAATAGTCAATCCATCAGTCTGTAATTATGTTTATGTAGAAATCATATTAAAGTTATTTAGTAAGATGTCATTGCACTCAATCTGTGTGTAATTATGTCGATTTATATATCCATAATCCCATCGACATGTACCTGCTTCATCCAATGCCAGAATTATATATCTGGTCAACTTATGTCATAATAGGGGGATTCTCTTACTACACATGGGTTCACTAATGCTCAACTTTAACAACTAATTATGATATGGTATTCTAAAAGTCAATCCATTAATGAAGGACATCGTATAATGATGGCCCATCCGGTAAGGAAGGATACAGTATACTGACGGTCAATCCTGTGAAGAATGATTCATGGAAAAGAATCTGAAAATCATGTTTGAAGACATGCCACACCCCTGTATCCCGTAACAGATCTAGAAGAATGTAATAATTATGATCAAATAACATCAAGCCTATGATCTCATCCAAGTCATCCCTCTAAATGAATCCAAATATCCATCATGATATAGGATTCATCATCCAATTTAGGCCATCCAAGGCATCCCTTAACTGGATCCATGAATCACTTAGGGTACATAAGTCTACCACCCTTTGAGCCAATCCAAGGAATCCTTCAAATGGATCAATTTATCACTCAGGTTATAAATATATCCCAACAATGAGCCTATCCATGACACCCCTCAAATTAATCCATGATTCACTCAATATTTAATTACATTCAACAGCTCACTGAGCCTTTCCAATGAGCTCGTAAAACATGAATCCATGTATCACTCCGAGAATGTAAATAAATACACCAATGATACCATCCAAGGAATTCCAACAATGGTAATCCATGTATCACTCAGGGAATACAAGTTAACACATAAGGCTCAATAAACGTATACTAGGAAACATCTTTGGACATCCCCAAAAAATATATATCACAATATATATATACATTCAAGCTCATTAACCATGTCCCAAGGAATACATCTATGTACCTATAAAATATCAAAAAGAACATGGCTTAGAAGCTGGATCCTATGAGTGCATGTCCAAGAATCACAACAAACAAGAAAGACTCATCACATCAGGCTCAACATCCAACAACCAGGAATCACCTCTAGTAAACACTACTGCATTAACAAAACCATGTCAAATAAAAAAAATATTGATAGTTACCCAAATTCCAAATCTAACACTACTTCCACCGCCCCATGGGATTGGTTGTTTGGCATGAATTCTAGGTGACACCCAAACACCATCTCCACCCAAACCCAACGTAACAATACATGTTTGGTCAAACCATTGGCACCCACTTGGTCCCTGATGTCAAACACTAAGATCCATCCTAATCAGGATCCTTTAGGTAAACATGAGAAAAGGCCACCTACATGGGGTCTTTACTAAAGAGTAAGGGAGGAATCCAATATAGGGTGCTCGAACAAAGAACCATAGAGGCACCCTATTATAGGGATCCCCTTAAAGGAAAACAAGAGATAGATCCTACGAGGGACTCCCGGGGTCATTAGATAAGAGAAATAATCCATCAGGGGATTCTTGGAAGCATTAAATCTCACGGTCTCGTGATCCAGAAGGGATCATCTCCCAAGGGGAATATCCTCAAAATTATAGTTCATGTGAGATTTTTTATAGCTCATCTCATATCAATAGTCTCAACTAGGTTGGTCGGAACACCCAACCTATCATCCATGCTAAGTCTTAGTCTCATGTTACAAATGAACATAATTACTTGAAGAAGAAACTCTACAAAAAAAAACAAAAACCCACAAACACCTTTTCTATTACCTCTAAATGTCAATAGTATTCTACCATTGCGATCTATGTGAAAAAATGCATATAATTGAGTACTAAAACACCCAATTTTGACATCAAGGGCACAGAATACCCCAAACCACTACGCTGGAGAATGTACAAGGCATTTAAATTAGTTTAAATTAATTTTACACTTATACCTTCCCCAGTATTTTTACTTATACAAGCCCATAACAATCTGGGGTCTTCTTATGTACAAGTACAAGATGTGAAAATCAAATTACAAAATTTGTACTGTTTAAAAACCCAAAACCAAGGTTCTTTTTCACACAGTTGGACACACGACCGTGTAACACCACATGGTGTGTACTCAAAGGACATGTCATTTACTAAATAAGACATCAACTTCCTTGAATGGGAAGAACAAAAAGTGTTCTCCCCAAGAAAAAATTCCATGTAACATGGATTTCGAATGAGAAAACCCTCGAATCACCTGAAACCATTGTTTTCACCATCAAAATAGTAGATATGGGATTAAGAGGCTTCAAGAAAGCCTAAAAAGAATTTATAAACACAATAAAATACATTTAAAGAGTACATATGGTGAAAACATAAACAGATATACCTTTGGGAAGAAACCACAAAAGCTCTCTTGGATTACACCGTCCACGGTTGCCACATCCCAAATCAGCGTGGAGAGAGCCCAACAATGGTACCTCTCTTCCCATACCACTTCTAATATTTCTATCAATTTCAATTATCTCATAGGTAATTATGACAAAGGATCAGCACAAGGAGTATTTTCCAGAAGGAGAAAGCAAGAGAAATGAATGAAAAGAAGAAATGGAATGAAAAGAAAAAGGGGTTTGGGTCAACCCTGGTGCCCGACTCATGTTTATGTGTCGCATAGACTAAACTATGAATTCCAAATTCAACATTGAAGATGAAATATAAATCCAACTATATGATTAAATTTTATTTCTGAAAAAACCTATGTAAATAATTTAATATTTAATTTAATAGTATTAGATATTAAATATTCCGCTAAATTTCAAAGAACTTAATTTCCCAACAAACTCATGTCCAAGGGTAAACACCATATTTGGGGATCCACAGAGTGGTTAGAAAAATTATTTAAGCTCATATTCTAGTGGAAATTTATCATTTTACCCCTTTACAGGCATCTAAACTCAAAAAATCAAATTTCTGCTAAAAAGGATGTCTAGAAACACAAAGGTCCTTACACCACTCACATCCCTTAAAAAAAGACCAACCAATACAATCTCTATTCATCTATTAAAAACTGATTGGATCCATAAATAACTTCAAGAACACCATTCTCAATTCACCCATTCCAACATAAAATCTTTAAATTTTTTAATAAATCCCACCAATGATGACTTTTGGTGTAAACCAAAAAGAGATACACAATGAAGAGGAAAAGTAAATCAACCAATGTTTTTCTTTTATTTATTCACGAATACAATTAAATTACTTTTATATAATTAATATATAACAACTAGATGACATTAAATATATTTATATGTGGTATTGTTATCGATATTACATACAAAAACACAAAATTCTATCAAAAGGGTTATGAAATAATCATTCATGTGTACGGTGCACCACAACCTCATGATCCTATGACATTCATTTTTCCATTACCACATATCATGGTTTAAAATAATGATGGAAATAATGTTTATATGTTATATATATAGGATATTTTTATTTTTTTATTATTATTGAATTATTATTTTCCACATACCATTATGATATCCATTTTTAGGAATATTATATCTTCGTTACTTTTTATAATGAACTACCACTATGTGAAGGGATGTGATTTAATCATGCTACACATGAAATTTATTATGGATTATTTATTAAAAAATTTATATATATATGATATAAATATTATTCCATTATGATAATTTATACCATTTACTTTTTTTCATTTAATACGATAATAAAATTGGAACATCATTCAGGCATTCATACGAACTACCTTCTACATGAATGTTTTATTTCATTATATATTTGTAACACCCGAGATTTTTTTTGCCTTTTATGTTATATAAATCATCAATGGAATCTTTCACTACACACAACACTATCTTGTATTGCTTTACACGCAACCGTGACCTTCCTCGATAGCTTGCATTGTATGCAATACCGAGTTTCACTAAACAACGATATGCTACTAAAATATTATTAAAACTTGCTGTTATGAATAGTAATAACCACTTTATGTGAAATTTTATAAATTTTATCATTTAAAATGGACTTAATTTTTGGATTCAGAATATCGAAATTATCCTAGGGTTAATTTTTTTTATTATTCTGAAAACATTCAAATTTTGATGAATAGTGAAAACACTAGGTTACTATTTTAAAACCGACTTTTTATTTAAATAATTATTTATTTTATTTAAATTTATTTTAGGTCAAAATTGATACAAAATACCTATATAAGTTCAAAGTAATTAATTGGAGTCATATTATAATAATTTTAGATTTATAAAAAACTTATTGAACTTTTCACCGTCTTTTACCCACCTCCTAGGAGAATTTGCAAATTCACATTAAACATAATTTTACAGCTTTTGTGAGTGGAATTTCAAAAATCTGAGAGGCACAGTTACTATCAGGGATTAAAATGTGGTTCAATGAGATGAAAATAATTTTTCTGGAATAGTAACATTTTACGTTTTTTTACCACGGTGAAAAGTAAATAGGGAAATTAAGGGTAAAAATGATATTATAATTACCATAAAACATGTACTAATTCTATTGGATTAGTGTAATTATACCAAAAACAACCTTAGGAATAACATATGACCATTTAGGCCCACCTATATTAGATTAGGACATTTAATATTATTTTATTTAAAGAATAGTTTAAATAGTTAAAATCAATGTTTAATAACTAATTTTTTTTAATATAGGGTAATACATAAGATAAATTCGACTGTAAATATTAATTAGAAATATAAAAATATTTCCTACATAATTTTAATTTATTTATAATTTTTATACATTAAATAATTTAATTTATTTATGACACAATGATGATGCAGTAATTATCTTATTAATGAAATATTAATATAATTGATGTTATAAATACTCAAATAAATGTAATTTGAGACTTTTTATGAATTACACTAATTTTATAGGTTAATATGACATATTAGTATTGATTTATTTAACTTTTTTCGAACTAATAATGCTATTATGATTTTCACAAAAATCATGTACCAAATAGTGTCAAAATTGACATAAAATAGTTTTTAAAACAAATATTATATTATTAATTGTTATTTTATTCTTAAAAATCTATGGATAGTCCAAATGACTTAGATAAGGTTATATATACTAATAATATACAAGTTGGGGTTCATTTGTCTTGTTATAGTATGTTTATTAACCATATAGTGTAAGAAAACAAGTAGACACGGTAAAAGTAAAATTACTTAACTTAAAGTTAAATCTAAATGATAAGGTTAAAATAGAATCCTAAACTTGTCTAAATTCTATTAGATTAGAGGATTGAGACCCATCCCCACCTTATCTTTGAAATAAATCAATTTGGAGCTATTAATAACTAAATATGTCTTTATAATAAAATAATATTTTTTGTTTTTCCAAAAGTGCCCCTCTCCTCCCTTATAAAAGGGAATCTCCTCCCTCTCCTCCTCACACCACATTGAGCCTTCAGGATCTGCCAAACCCTGCCAATTTATCATACCCACTTCCCTAGAAACATCCTAGAGGTTCTGGTATTCTTCAAAGTCCATCTTTAGGGCCCAAATAGGAGGTAATGAAGAGGCGCTTCAAAGAAGAGGTAATGTCTGTTACCGATTATTTCAACTTTATTTCTTCTTCTACTTCTTCTTCTTTAGTTGTTTCATTACGAAGTAATAAAATTAGTATCACTAATATACTGATATTTTGTTATAAATATGAAACAACCCTATTTCACCTTCTATCCATCCTACGGAAAATGAAATCACCGCGCGTGCGTACGTACAGAATACCGTCTCCATGCCGTCGTGTAATCTGTTTTCCACCACCACCTTACTTGGATAGGTATAATGGTGTAGATAATAACAATATATGATTATTGTAAAGTGTTATTGATTATGAAATAGTATACATACACTACAATACAATTCCATGATCATGGGAATGATATCATCGCTCGTGCGTACGTACGGAATACCGTCTCCACGATGTGATGTGACTCGTTATACATGATCTTCATTGCGTAATGATTATATAAATGAATTGAATGAATAAATATAATATATATTAAACTAATACCATTCTGTAAATGATCCATCTATAACCTAAAAAGAATAATAAGAATTTATTTGACAAAACATGCATAAGAACAGAAAGTAATAAACACCCGAATAACAAGTAGCAATTAAATATTACAAATAAGAAGCTATGTATATGACCATATATGATATCATAACAATGAGTATGATTCTGGAATAAGTCAATGACATTATTTGAATAATTATACTAGAGGTTCAGACACTTACGAAGCAAATCAGTCCTAAGGTAAGGGAAAATCTCACAATTTCAATTTTTATCCGAGATTGTTTATACTTCAGAATTTACTGGGGAATATTTTTCATCAACATCCAAGTTTCCTCAATATTTTATATTATTTATATCCTCCTACAATTTTTTAAATCCAATTTTACCCTTCGATGAGTTTTTAGTAAAAGATATGAAAGGAATCTTTTTTCATTTTTCATATGAGGTACTTGTTGACTTTTCCGGCCAAAGTATGAGAAGAATGTTTTTTTAACATATGAGGAATGAAAGGATTTTTAGAACATTATTTCCATGAAGCTTCCTTTATAAGTTTTAAATTTTATATTTAATCAACTTCTTTTAGTTTAAAATTGTATGACATGTTAAAAAGGAAAAATGTTTTTGAAGTAGAAAAGATATTTTCCTCAAGAATGGAGTTTAAGTGTTTTATCAAAAATATTTTCCATCTAAGATAATATAGAGTTCCGTTTCTGTCCGTATTTTTACATTGAATTGATTATGTTATTATGGAATTATTTTTATGATGTCCTTTTATCTTATATGGATTATGTTATGATGGTATAATATTTAAGAATCCCATTTTTATTACATGGGTTATGCTATGATGTATGATTTATGATCTTGTGGAACACATATGAATGGTAATATTATGAGATGGGTGGGACCAATATCTCCCTCCAATGCATTGGGTAAATATTTATATCTCATGAGATTTACATGGATGGAACTACAGGTTATTCCGGTTCCGTGAAACAGGACTGAAACGAGGAGTGAACCCGGTTCAGAAAAGGACTTTGTCCACTAAGATAGTCTTGGAAATGAGTCTTGACTACTAAGAAGTGTTAATCTAGGATTATGTGTGTATTTCAAAAAGTTTCATGTTTTATGTTTTTATTATTGGGATTACATTTCACTACTATGATTTAACCCATGTTATGAAATTATGATATCTTTTGAAGGTTACGATTTCTAAAATGTTATGTTATTATGAATATGATGTGATTGATATTTCTTTTGTTTACCTTTACTGATAATTTGAGTTCACCATTTTTTATGTTTTCTTTCCCCAGGTTAGGAAGAAGTTTATTAAGTAGGATATTCCAAAAGGGACTCTAGATATGATGAAATAAATGGGAGACAATGTAGATTCTTTATGAACCAGTTGTTTATGCTTCCTAGTTTTTAAAGACACTATACCTATACGGTCCATTCATGGTTTTTTTATATGATGTAATAAGTGTGCTTCAATTTTGAAGCAATAAAAATTTCTGTAAAGTATGGGTCATTATATTTGGTATCAGAGGAATGGTACAGTCAACCTTTGGAAACAAGGATGTGAAAGCCTTAGTAAGAACACTAAGGATTATTCTAAGCATAGAACACAATCTTAGTGTTTTATAAATGGCCATTAATAACCTATTATAATACCTTAAGTGTAAAATTTTATTCTTGATTATGTGGTTTTCCTAATATAATTAGTGTTTCTTACACTATTTTTATTGGTTTTACTCAATGGATAGAACCCGAAGGAACCGTGTTAACGCGAAATGCGACGGGCAATGCAATGATTTTCCCCCGGAGCAGCCAAACGTTATGGGAGCTGGAATGAAAAATATTGTAGCCATGCTCACACTAAATTCTCAAGCTATGAATCATACAGGACTTCCAAACGAGCAAAGGAAAGAGAAGCATTCTGTTGAATCCTTCATGAGGCAGCGTCCACCTTCATTTAGCGGGTCTACTAATCCATTAGTTGCTAAACAATGGACCAGTGCTACTGAAAAGATATTTTCAGTTCTTTAATGTTCTGAACATGAAAAAGTCATCTTATCAGTGTATCGTTTCAAAGGTGATGTTGATCAATGGTGGAATCTTATCAAGAATAGGAGACAAAGATATGAAATTGAGTCCATGGAATGGTATGAGTTCAAGAACTTATTTTTCAATAAGTACTTCCCTTGTATTCTTCGAACAATGATGGAGAAGGAGTTTCTTGAACTAAAGCAAAAGGATGATAAATTAGTTGGTACCTACGACTCAAATTTTACAAGACTTGAAAGGTACGCTTCTGGGATTATTATCCAACCTGAGAGTAAGATTGATCGATTCTTTAGTGTCTTAAAACCAAGTCTTCGAAGGGCGTTATCCATAAGGGACTTCAATAGCTACAAGGAAATCGTTCGATGTGGTCTCATGGTTGAGATGGAGATTGGAGTAACCCATCAGTCATATGGGTTTGATAAGAAGAGGAAGATGGAATTCCAAGGAAAATATAAAGAGTACAATGAAAAAAGATGAGTTTTCCCTTATTCTCAAAATTTGGAAAGAAACATGGAGGGAGTTGTCTTAAAGGGACAAGTAAATGTTTTAAATGTGGAAAAGAAAGGTCATCGAGCATTTGAATGCCGCAATGATGGGAAGAAGATGTCTAGTGATGTGAATAGAGAAAAGGCTACATAGAGTGGACCTCCTACACTTCAATGTTACAAGTGCAATGAAATGGGGAATTATGATAATAAATTCCATAATCCAAGGGTTGTTTATTATGATCAACGTTAACAAAATCTTAAGGATATAGACAAAGGAAAGTCACATGAAATTTCTATCATCGATGTAGAGTATGATAATGAAGTGGTGACAGGTACACTTACCATCCACTCTAAAGTAAAAAATGTTTTATTGGATTCTGGATCCACCCACTCTTTTATTTTTGAAGAACTTTCTAAGGGTATCATCGCATTACCTCAACAATTAGATGTTGAGTAAGCTATGACAACTCCTAATGGCACAACAATCACATCAAAAGTTTATAATTCTTCTCCGATTGAAGTTTGTGGGAAAGTGCTTCCTGCAAATTTTGTGATCCTTCCTATAGTGGAATTTGATGTGATTCTTGGCATGGATTGGATTTCTTTAAATGGATCTCATATCAATTTCCAAAGAATGGAAGTCACATTTAATATTCCAGATCAATCTATGATCGTCTATCAATGCAAGGATGGACATAACCTTCCAGTGGATATTTCTTCCATCTTTTGGGTCCTGAATCCACTAAATAACGGTTATTTATCTCAAATGGTTGGAGAGAAACTCATGATTAAGAATATGCCCATTGTACGAGAGTTTGATGATGTCTTTTCAGAGGAATTTTTGGGTCTTCCACCAAATCGTGAAGTTGAGTTTTCAATATAACTAGTACCGAGTGCTTTTCCTATTTCAAAGACACCTTATAGAATAGCCCCAATTGAGTTGCAGGAATTGGAGAAGAAACTCCAAGAGAATCATGATAAGGTATTCATATGCACTAGTGCGTCACCTTGGTGAGTACCTGTTCTGTTTTTTAAGATGAAAGATGGATCAATGAGACTATGAATTGAGTATCGAGAACATAACAAGATCACTATGAAGAACAAATATACTCTCCCATGTATTGATGACATATTTGACCAACTACATGGAGTTCAATACTTTTCCATGATTGATCTTCGTTCAGGGTATCATCAATTAAGGTTCAAACGGGAGGATATACCAAATACGACTTTCTGTACAAGGTATGGACACTATGAATTTATAGTGATTCCATTTGGTCTAACTAATTCCCCTACTATCTTCATGGATCTAATGAATAGTGTCTTTAGAGACTATCTTGATTAGTTTGTGGTAGTATTTATAGATGATATTCTTGTCTATTCAAAGGGCAAGGAAGAACATGAAGATCACATGAGAATTGAATTGATGACCCTGAGAAAGGATAAGCTTTATGCCAAATTTACCAAGTGTGAATTTTGGCTTAAAAAAGTTGCATTTTTGTGTCACATAATCTCAAAAGGGGGGAAATCTGTGGATCTAGAAAAAACAGAGGTTATTGAAAGATAGTCGAGACGAACAAAAGTAACGGAGATCCAAAGTTTTCTTGGTTTGGCTGGATATTATCGACATTTTGTGAAATATGTTTCACTATTATCTAATCCATTCACAAGGTTTACTCGAAAATGAGTTAAGTTCATGTGGATGGAGGAATGTGAAGAGAATTTCAAGAGCTGAAAAGAAGGTTATCCAGTGCACCTGTACTCACACTTCCTTGTAGTGGAGAAAGGTTTGTGATCTATTGTAATGCATCCAAGAAGGGGCTGGGGTGTGTTCTTATGAAAAATGATATGGTGATTGTTTATGCCTCACGAAAGTTGAAAATCCATGATCAAAATTACCCAACTCATGATTTGGATTTAGCCGCGGTAATGTTGGAATTAAATATTTGGAGGCATTATCTTTATGGTGAAAGGTGTGATATTTATACTGATCATAAAAGTTTAAAGTATATTTTCACACAAAAGGAGCTGAATATGAGCCAAATAAGATGGTTGGAGTTGATTAAGGATTATGATTGCTCAATTCATTACCAACGAGGGAATGCAAACAAGGTGGCATACACATTAAGTCGACAAGACCATGCTAGATTATCAATGATGAGGATCAAAAAAGAACAAATATTTATATATTTAAAAAGGATGGATCTTGGAATTATAATGGAAGGGGAAAAATCTTATCTTTCTCAAATGAATGTTCAACCATCTATATATGTGAAGATTAAAGAGGCACAGAATGAAGATGTAGAGTTACAAAAGAAGGTGAGAAATGTTCCTGAATTAAACCTTGATTGTGATGGGATAATAAGGTTCAGGAATCAGGTTTGTGTTCCTCCCATACAAGAATTAAAGAAGGAGCCGCTGGATGAGGCTCATAATTCTTCATTCTCTATTCATCCTGGAAGCATGAATATGTATAGGGACCTGAAAGAGTACTTCTGGTGGGATGGCATGAAACGAGATGTTGATGAATATGTCTCTTGATGATTGGTTTGTCAGCAAGTTAAAGCTGACAGAAGTCTAAGGGGATGTTACAACCATTACCCATACTCGAATGGAAATGGGAGAACATAACTATAGACTTTGTCACTGGACTTCCTAAAACATCCAAAGGCAATAATGCTATCTGGGTCATAGTTGATCATCTTACAAAGTCTGCACACTTCATTGCTATTAGAGAGGATTTCTCTCTGGATCAGCTTGCCAGGATATATGTAAAGGAAGTCGTAAGAATGCATGGAGTACCACTTTCCATTATATCTGATCGGGATCCGAGGTTTACCTCAATGTTTTGGAAAAGTCTTCAGCATACTCTGGATACAGAGTTGAGTTTCAACACTGCTTATCATCCTCAGACAGACGGTCAGTCTAAGAGGACAATTCAAACTCTAGAAGATATGGTGAGAGCTTTCTCTATGTATTTCAAAGGTGGTTGGGATCAACACCTACCATTGGTGGAATTTTCTTATAATAATACCTTTCACTCCAGTATTCAGATGGCTCCTTATGAAACACTCTATGGAAAGAAATGTAGAACTCCAACTTGCTGGGATGAATTTGGGGAATGAAAGCTATTAGGACCTGATCTTGTTGATGAGATGACAGAAAAGGTCAGATCTATTCAACAACACATAAGAGCAGCTCAGAGTCGACAAAAAAGTTATTCCAACAACTGAAGAAAATACATAGAGTTTGAAGTGGGAGAAAAAGTGTTTTTACGAATATCTCCTTGGAAGAGACTAATGAGATTTGGAATGAAGGGAAAGCTGAGCCCTAGGTATATCAGTCCTTTCGAAATACTGGGTCATGTTGGGATGATAGCTTACCGATTGGAGCTTCCAACAAATATCTCTCAAGTTCATGATGTGTTCCATGTATCTCTCATGATAAAGTACATACCCAATCCTTCACTTGTACTTAGCTCAGAAGTTGTACCGCTGGAGCATGATCTTTCTTATGAAGAACAGCCGATAGAGATTCTGGATCATAACGAAAAAGTCCTACGAAACAAGACCACTCGCTTGGTGAAAGATTTATGGATGAACCACCAATTAGAAGAAGCTACACAGGAGTTTGAGGATACGATTAGGGAGAGGTATCCTCATATGTTTGTCACAAATTGACGAATTTCGAGGGCGAAATTCATTTTAAGTGGGGGTAGAATGTAACACCCGAGATTTTTTTTTCTTTTATGTTATATAAATTATCAAAGGAATCATTCACTACACACAACACTATCTTATCTTGCTTTACACGCAACCACGACCTTCTTCGATAGCTTGAGTTGTACGCAATACCGAGTTTCACTAAACAAAGATATGGTATTAAAATATTATTAAAACTAGCCATTATGAATAGCAATAACCACTTTTTGAAATTTTATAAATTTTATCTTTCAAAATGGACTTCATTTTTGGATTCATAATATCGAAATTATCCTAGGTTGAAATTTTGGTTTTTTTCTGAAAACATTCAATTTTTGATGAATAGTGAAAAAACTAGGTTACTATTTAAAAACCAACTTTTTATTTAAATAATTATTTATTTTATTTAAATTTATTTTAGGTCAAAATTGATACATAATACCTATATAAGTTCAAATTAATTCATTAGAGTCATTTTATAATAAATTTAGTTATATAAAAACTTTATTGAACTTTTCACCGTCTTTTACCCACCTTCTAGGAGAATTTGCAAATTCATATAAAACATAATTTTACCACTTCTGTGCGTGGAATTTAAAAAATCTTAGAGACACGGTTAAAATCAAGGACTAAAATTTGGTTCAATGAGATGTAAATAATTTTTGGTGAATAGTATCTTTTTACTTTTTTTTTACCACGATTAAAAGTAAATAGGGTAATTAAGGGTAAAAATGAAATTATTATTACCCTAAAACATTTCCTAATTCTATTGGATAAGTTTAATTCGACCAAAAACAACCTTAGGAATAAAATATGACCATTTAGGCCCACTTGGATTAGATTAGGACATTTAATATTATTTTATTTAAAGAATAGTTAAAATAGTTAAAATCATAGTTTAATAAGTAAAACATTTTTAATATAGGGTTATAAATAAGATAAATTCGACTATAAATATTAATTATAAAGATAAAAATATTTAGTACATAATGGTATTTTATTTATGATTTTTAGATATTAAATAATTTAATTTATTTATGAAACAATGATGATGTAGTAATTATCTTATTAATAAAATATTAACATAATTGATGTTATAAATACTCAAATAAATGTAATTTGAGACTTTTTTATTAATTAAACTAATTTTATAGGTTAATATTACATATTGGTATTGATTTAATTAACTTTGTTCGAACTAATCTTGCTGTTTTGATTTTCACAAAAATCATGTACCAAATATAGTCAAAATTGACCTAAAATAGTTTTTAAAACAAATATTAAATTATTAATTGTTCTTTTATTCTTAAAAATCTATTTTTCGGCCAAATGACTTATATATGGTTATATATACTAATAATAAACAACTTGGGGTTCGTTTGGCTTTTTATAGTATGTTTATTAACCTTATAGTGTAAGAAAACAAGAAGACACAGTAAAAGTAAAATTATTTAACTTAAAGTTAAATCTAAATGATAAGGTTAAAATAGAAACCTAAAATTTTCTAAATTCTATTTTATGAGAGGATGTCTACCCATAACCACATTAGCTTCGAAATAAATCAATTTGGAGCTATTAAAAACCGAATATGGCTTTATAATAAAATAATATTTTTATTTTTTCCAAAGGATCCCCTCTCCTACCTTATAAAAGGGCATATCCTCCCTCTCCTCCTCACACCACATTGAGCCGTCAAGATGGGCCATCCCCTAAAAATTTCTCTTCTCCACTTCCCTTGAAATATCCTAGAGGTTCTGGCCTTCTTCCAAGACAATCTTTAGTGCCCAAAGAGGAGGTTAAGAAGAGGCGCTTCAAAGAAGTGGTAATGTCTGTTACCGATTCTTTAAACTTTATTTCTTCTTATACTTCCCCTTATTTATTTGTTTAATTATTATGTAATATCATCAGTATAACTCATATACTGATATGTTATTATAAATATGAAACAACCTTATTTCACCTTCTATCCATCCTACGGAAAATGAAATCACCGCGCGTGCATACGTACGGAATACCGTCTCCACGCCGTGGTGTAATCTGTTTTCCACCACCACCTTACTTGGATAGGTATAATGGTGTAGAGAATAACTATATTAAATTATTGTAAATTTATATTTATTCTGAAATACTATACATACACTCCAATACAATTCCACGATCATGGAAACGATATCATCGCTCGTGCGTATGTACGGAATACCGTCTCCACGATGTGATGCGACTCGTTTTACATGATCTTCATTGAATAACGATTATATAAATTAATTTAATGAATAAATATGATATATATTATAATAATACCATTCTGTAAATGAGGCTTCTATAACCTAAAAAATAAGAATAAGAATTTATTCGACAAAACACGCATAAGAACAAAAAGTAATAAACACCCGAATAACAAGTAGCAATGAAATATTACTAATAAGAAGCTAAGAATATGACCATATATGATATCATAACAATGAGTATGATTCTATAATATGTCAATGACATTATTTAAATAATTATACAAGAGTTTCAGACACTTACGAAGCAAATCAGACCTAAGGTAAGGGAAAATCGTGCAATCCCAATTTTTATCTGAGATTGTCTATACTTCAGAATTCTCTAGGGAATATTTATCATCCACATCCATGTTTCCTCAATATGTAATATTATTTATATCATCCTACAATTGTTTAAATCCAATTTTACCCTTTTGTGAGTTTTTAGTAAAATATATGAAAGGAATATTTTTTCGTTTTTCGTACGAGGTACTTTTTTACTTTTCCGGCCAGAGTATGAGAAGAATGTTTTTTTATGTTATATGGCATGAAAGGATTTTTATAATATTATTTCCATGAAGATTAATTTACAAGTTTTCAATTTTATTTTTAAGCAACTTCTTTTAGTTTAAAATTGTATGACATGTTAAAAAGGAAAAATGTTTTTGAAGTAGAAAGAACATTTTCCTCAAGAATGGAGTTCAAGTGTTTTATCAAAATTATTTTCCCTCTAAGATAAAATAGGGTTATGTTTCTATCCCTATTTTTACATTGATTTGATTATGTTATTATGGAATTATTTTCATGATGTCCTTTTATCTTATATAGATTATGTCATGATGGCATGATGATTAAGAATTCCATTTTTATTACATGGGTTATGCTCTGATGTATGATTTATGATCTTGTGGCACACATAAGTATGGTATCATTATGAGATGGGTGGGACCTATATCTCCTTCCAATTCATTGGGTAATGATTTATATCTCATGATATAGACATGTCTGGAATGATAGGTTAATCCGTTTCAGTGAAACAGGACTAAAACGACGAGTGAATTCAGTTCAAAAATGGACTTTGTCCCCTAAGATAGACTTGGAAATGAGTATTGACTACTAAGAAATTATTCTCTATGTTTATGTGTGTATGCCACAAAGTTTTATGTTTAAAGTTATGATTTTTTGGATTACATTTCATTACTATGATTTATCCCATGTTTTGAAATTATGATTTCTTTTTCAGGATAAGATTTCCAAAATGTTATGTTCTTATCAATATGATGTGATTGATATTTATTTTGTTTACCCTTACTGAGAATTTGAGTTCACCCTTTTGTATGATTTCTTTCCCCAGGTCAGGAAGAAGGTTATTAAGTAGGATATTCCAAAAGGGACTCTAGATATGATTAAATAAATGGGAGACAATGTAGATTCTTTATGAACCAGTTGCTTATGTTTCCATGTTTCTAAATACACTTTACCCATACCTTACTTTAATGGTTTTGTTGTTTGTTGTAATAAGTGTTCTTCAATTTTGAAGCAATAACAATGTATGTAATGTATGGGTCATTATAATATTTCAATAATTTATATATTATAATAAATACATTTATACTAAATATATATTATATTTATATCATGGTTAAAATTATTTATATTATAAAAATATTATTACTTAAATTTAAATAAAAATATAACAGTTCAATGTTTACAAGAAGTATGAAGTGTTTTTTAATATAAGAAAATCATTAACCTGGAATCGATAAAATATGGGTAATAAAAGGTCATAATGAATTTATATAGGTTATTTCTTATATGAATATGGTGATAAAAAGATTTATAATTAATTATCCATTATTATTCTGTATTTTTGAATGAGTACAATGAGATTCCAAACATAAGGAAAGAATATATCAAGTCTAACTTTTTTTATTAGACTCATCCCATATTAAGAAATTATTTATTTTGTGTGGTATTTATACTCCCAATGAAAAGTTATATCAATAATTTACTTTATTTACTTATTATAAAAGTTCCAATTTTTGTTATTCTTTCATGGAGCTCAAAATTAAATGGATACTCAATATATATGGGATTTTTATGTATCTTTTTAATTTTGTGAGACATGTTCTATATTCACAACCTCTTTCATAAATATGGTGTATATAAAATCCATGAATTTATTCTGTGATTCATATTCTAAAATTTATTTTTATTTAAATATAATTTTTAACATCTGTCTTTATTGTGGTTTATGGTTCAATGGATACCAAACATGAATGTGAATTTTGATTCAATATTACATCTTTAAGACACAAATTATTTAATGCATCTATATCGTTTCATGATGTGTTTGAATGTTGAATTAAAATTTTATATCTTGAATATAAACTATTCGTTAAAATTTAATAATATTGTATTGTTGTTCTTTCATTAAACTTACAGTTCAAGGTCATCAATGTGGTAATACTTTTTTGTTAAAGTATCATACTTTATCATGAATATTTATGAAAATACTTGCAATGATAAAATATTTTGATATATTAAACTATAATTATCATTAATTTTGTTTGCCTATAGTAATTAATGATATCTAAAGTTAATGTTTCAAATATTACACTCTTTGGTCCTTAATATAATTATGATTTTTTGAAGATCTATCAATATTTCCCTATTCAGTATGAAATCATTTTTATTCAAATACCATGATTTTTAAAAATATTTATTATTTATCTTAAATTATATTTTAATATAAATTCCATGAAAAATAATTTCAAATTATATATATATATAAAATTATAAATTTATTTCAAATCATTCTCAATCAGTTTTTACTGTTATTTTAAAGGACCATGTCTTCAAAAAGTTTAATATATTAAAAAGTATTTTTCAACATCAAAATGATATTTTAAAGAATAATTATTTTAAATTAATTTTTAAATATACATTTATTTTTTTCAATATTGGATTGTAATTAATTTATTTTCGTTGTTATTTTTATTTTAAAAAATAATTTATTTTCAGCGAAAAGATAATGTCCCCATGAAATACCCCAAGTAGTTTTTAAGAATTATTTTCTATATAATATGCGTTATATGGATATAGTTTATGATTTACTATAAATATTATCCATTAACACAAATATTATTCATTATTATAATGGTTTAATTTTATGAGTACAAGTTGTAAATGAAACCCATTACTCTTCCATGGTTTATACCATGATAAATATTTTTTTGAAACTCACATATTTTCACTGGTTATTCTATGATGAAATGATTATGAAACCAATCACTTTTCATATGTTATGATATAATGACATTATTATGATATATATTCCATTTCATGGGTTTTTATATGATGATTTTTTTTCCTTTTGGAAAACATATGTATGATTATATTATCTGACTGGTAGAACCAATATCTCCATGCAACAAATTGAGTTATGATAAATGATCTATGTGATTATAGGGTACATATGTGATTATCCCAAGCCTATATATAAGGATACATTAGTGATTATCCTATTTACAATGATGTTGGTATATGGTTTGTCAACCCATGACTATAATGTAGGGGACATGTGTGGTTATCCCAATCCCAATGTATGTACACTTGTGGATATCACAAGCTTAATATCATAAGAATGTCTTGGTGGGTAGCCATAACATAAGTGTTTAAATCTTATATGTATTCCCAAAATTCTATGTCCTATGATCTCATGGATATTTACTTTTATTCTTATATGAATCATGAATTATTAATATAATAGAATTATAACTTGACTCATGATTATGATCTTTGATATGTAGGGAATGGTTTTCAAATTTTATTCTCTTATTTTCTTAGCATTATATTTTTTTCATATGTATATCTTTATTTTAAAATTATTGACAATATGATATCACCCTTTTTATGTTTTGAATTCCAAAATTATGAATAATTTTTTTTATGAGTGCATAATGGGATGATATCTCTATGAAACATTGAAGATGTTTCAAAATATTAGAAGATTGTGCACCAGGATTCAAAAGTCACTAGACCATTACATTCCCCAGTCTTGTGATTATATGATCTAATTGATTTTTATAATAAATGATTTAATATAAATGTACGTTAAGACTAGGTCTCTGTAGTTTTCGTGAATGGAATGGTTTAGTTAAAATGTGGAAATTATTATGAGAAAACAATAGGGAGCTTCTAAGGTATATTTCTAAGTACATGTCTTGGGATGTCACTATAGATAAGTCTAAGGAAGAGTTAAAATATACAACATTTCATGGAATTTTGGTTAAGGATACACTTTGTTGTTTCTTTGAAACACATCCATGTATGGATATAATAATGATGATATTTCTATGGAATTGACGTAAATAATGTTCATAACCATAAAACACTATATTGGGCTTCAATAGATCTAGAACTGGTGCACAAAAATTGGATGTGGTTCACATGTAGTTTGACACTCCTTGTGGATATGCTTTGGAAAATAAAAAACAATTTATAAACAATAATATTGGATTTTATTTGTATATTACTATGAAAAAGCAAGGAAAAATAAATTGTGTCTTCTTTTATGATAAATTTATCATGAATTATACATCTTCAAGTGATTTTCTAGGATTATTTGGTTATCTACTATGATTCATCTCTCTAACACTATGTATTTTGTATTTTTTCAATTTATGGAACCCAAATGAATAATGATAATGAGAAAATATATGGACAATACAATGATTTCCTTCAAGAGAAATTGAATGTTTTGGGTTAAAAAATGAAAAACCACATTTCTAGTCTAAAAAAAAATTCAAAATAAATGAATCATGGTGAACATCCAAATAAAAAGAGGAGGTATACATGTATTGTTCAATCCTTAAAGTGGATGTACCTACCGATATTAATTTGTTCTGTCGAAATATTAGCTCTCTATGAAAAGGATCTTTACCAATGAAATGATATTTTCCATTATATAATGTTCAGTGAATGAATAATTCACTTTCTTGTCAACCTTATGGAATGAAAGGAGGGTAAATGGTGTGATATTATATTGATTACAAGGAAATAAGATAAAATTAACTCCCTGGGTTTAGACAGGTTCATGATCTTAATTTTCAAGAATTACATTCATCAATATTCATGTGTGAATATGGATATGGAATCTCTATTGCTTAAGAATAATTATGTTGAATATATTTGTTGCTATGATGAAAATTATACAAGACATGTGTGGTGATATTCTGGTACTATCATTATACCTGAAAGTAATATTGACTAATACTTTAGTGTCTTAAAACCAAATTGTGTATAGCCATTAACCAAAAGGTATATTGGATTCCCTAAAGATATTTTTTGACATTCTATCAGAGTGGAAATGGAGGTTGTTGTTACATATAAGGCTAATGGTTTTTATAATAATAGATTATTTTACTTCATAGAAAAATATAAGATCCATTGTGAGAAGATGATGATATTTCCATCATGATCAAACTATTGGAAGAAACCTATATAAAATTTTAATAAGGGTGATTGTAAATTTTTTAATGTTAAAGGGGATGGTCATCATTTGGATTAATGCTGATGTGAGGGGATAAGGTTATTAAATAATGAAAAATCTCAACAAAATAAACCTTCTACACATCGGTGTTAAAATTGAAATGTGTTTAGGAATTTTGATAACAAGTTACCAAATCTAGGAACTAATGAAGATAATAATCCACAAAAAACATTGGGGAAAATAGAAAAATGGAAATATTATTAAATAATATTTGTTTAATTGATGCATAAAAATTATTTAATACCTATCCTCCTCATCTTATATGGGACTTTTATGATTTATTTTGAATGAATGATCCCAAAGATTATATTATTTTCCATTCATTAGTGAAATATCATGTGATTATCTACATGGATTTTGGAATAATTAAATCATATATTCTATCGATACTAGGATGAACCCATAAATATAATTAAAATTCTTTTTAGATAGGATTAGATATTATATAATGAATGAAGAATCATGTATTTTTTAAATATGGTTTTATGTTAATTCATGTTATTAGTATTTTTTAATAGTGTTCATTGTGAAGGTATTGATTTGTTTTCTATGTAGGAATCAAGAGCTACATTACTATATTTATAAGATTAATGTTAAGTAGGATTTGATAAATTAAGTAAGCTTATTTTGAAATTTGTTATGTTGAAGTTGTTACACGATTAACAATTTTTTTTAAAAAATTAATGTTAATCTTTAGTTTAGGTTTTATAGATTAATTTGTTACATCCCTATATGAATATTTATACATATTGGATTGCTTGTGATTTTTTTATAAAAAATAAAGATAGAAGAAATGAATTATCATCTTATTTTTGGATCTTCTGATATATTAGTTATTCTAAAAAACATTCACATTTAGTTATTATTTTAAAATATGAATAGTAAAATGATTAAGGCATAACCACAAAGTAAGATTTTTTTTATTAAATGGAATTAAATCAAGTAATTATATATTCTTGTTAAATTTCATTTATATTTTGAAAAGGGTCCTGAAATAAAATGTTGTACCATTGTTATCATTATCGATGATATGAATGAAATTTTTAAATGTGTTTTAGTTTATGGATTTGTGATCATTAACATTATACAAATCATGTTTTCTATCACTCTCCAGATGTATTTGGGAGTTGGTTTTATCTTCAATGATTATGACTTAACTTTTCAACTATGTTATCCTATGTGAAAACATAGTTATAAGTTTCTTTAAGTATTTATTATGTTTCAATAATTATTATATAATAAAAATTTTAATATCCATTTTATTATTATGTGGGTTTCTATGAATAAATTTTCAAAATTTAATCCATTGGTGACTAAGATGACTTTTGAGGGACAAATTTATTTTAATGTTCGTATAATGTAACACCCTGAGATTTTGGGATTTTTTTAAATGATTTTAATGTTATTGATATTTAGTATTAATAAAAACATGATTTTGGTTTTCCTTACATAAAACACTGATATAATCATGTATTACACGAAGCACCATGTTTAGCTTCTCTGACACATAATTTTGAGCCAATATTTCATTACCCAAAACACTGAGATTAAATGAAACTGTGATATATTCATAAAATATTTATATACATACCACCTATATTTTGAAATGGATGGCACAAAATTGATTAACTAAAATATTGAAATATGTCTTATTAATGATTAAAAAATTTGTTCTTTTGTAACAAATGACTTATAAATGAATGTAAAAACACTCTATTTAAATAAAAAAATACCATTTCTAAAATACTATTTTTATTTGAACCAACATGTTTAATTTAAATAAAATAAATAGAAAAAAATTTGAATGAATTAATTTAATAAAAATTTTATAATATATATTAAATAAAATATTTAACATTCATATTATCTTTTTTATGGATTAGAGATCAAAATAAATTCGATTTAAAACATAAAAATATGCGTTTTATTAAATGATACTTTTTCCACCTTATAATAGAAGATTTATTTCCAAAATTATTTTCAACAATTTTATAAATTATATATGATAAAATAAAAAACATTTTGTAAATAATAATGTAAAATTTATAATACTGTTAATTTGATCTATTTTTTTGAAACGATTAGTTTTTCCTGTAGTAAAAAATAAGAAATTTTAATTTAAAAATATATTTTAGTTGAAATTATATATATAGTTATACAATTTTTTTAAATAGGTTTTATCTATAGTTAGATAAATTTTATATCTATTGATCTGATTTTGATCATCATAACCAATTTATTATTGAATTTAGATATAAAAATATTGGAATCATTTGAACATTTTCCCATTAATACAATAGGTTTCATAACAGGTCTCTATGATTAATTTTAAATTATTTTTCATCCACTTATATTTAGTGAATTTGAAAAAATAGATACAATAATTTGAATATTCATTATGAATAATTTATAATAATTTCAATTTCATGTTTTACCATTATGATTAGAAAGATATATTAAGATTAATAACATTTATTAAGGGAAAAATGAGTTTTCCAAGGGACTAAACACTAACCATAAAGGGGGGATTGACCAATAAATAAGAAAAACAACCGTTGGTGGACTATATTTCCTTTTTAAACATTATATTATTCTAAAAATATATTATTAGGGCCTCTTTAAATGGAAGAAAGGTGTGTTAATTTCAATCTTTCAAAAAATTACAAGTGTGCCACTCTACTCTATTAATAAAAGGACACTCCCTCTCTAACACTCTTCAAACATTGACACCCATTTTTTTCAATAGCAACACAAATAACTTATATTCTTCCTCCATATCGTTATAGTATCCATACATTGATTAAAAATTCCACCAAGGAAGGCCCTTTTGGGGAAACAAAATTGTGATACTAAAATTATAGGTAACATTAATCTAAAAACATTTACTGCAAAACATTAAGGACATTAGAGAGGGTAATTTTGGTTATTAGATGTGGATATAACACCCTATAAATGATTTACGGTGGTTATGGAAATCCCCCACTTATGTGGCCTCCCAATATTTTCAGGTGTGTTTTATACAAATAGATGGCAATGTAAGGTGACTGTTGGCAGTTGTTATTTCATAATTGGTTAAGAAGCCTTATAATTATACCTCACAATTTCATAGAAAAACTATTTGATAGAGGGTTTAAAAACCTTATAATTAATTATGTTAATTAGGGTTTGTTGTATCGAAGCCTAAACTTCCACCGTTTTATTTAAATATCCACCAGCAATACTGATAGTTTCTATATCTAGTTCCACCCTTAACCGATCGAGTGTTGCGTTCCTCCAGATTATAGAGTAGTCGGGTCTATAAACTATAGGTAATGTTGAGTGACTTTTATCTAGAGTTATTTTAGAATATGATTATACTTATTATAGTTGTACCTATTTTTTTTGAAATAGCTACATTAGAGGGGGTTTAAATACCGTGGGATTAATTTGATCAATTATAGGTGGTTGAAACCACCTATTATTGATCCAACGAGAAAAATATTTGTAGAACCAAATGGTGAAAAATATTTAATCCTTATCCATTATATTCTTAATTTTTTTCTATTATTAAGGCCTCTTTAATTGGTAGAAATATGGGTTGACATCACTCTTTCAAAAAATTACATGTGTGGCACTGACCTTCTTTACAAATGGATACCCCTCCCAACCACTCTTCACACCTTTAAAATGAATCGGGTATTGCTAGACAAGAACAAATCCCTTCTCTACATACCTCCATCATAGTTGCCTTAAATTGTGTATACATCCACATGTAATTCCTTTATAAAAAATCACTGAGTGATACTCAAATTAGAGGTAAATTTAATCAATATACATTGACTTCCAACTTGTAAATTCATTATACGGTTATTTTGGTGATTAAATGTGGTTATAACACCATTAAAAAAATATAGTGGTGTTTTTGGAAATCCACCCCTATGATGGCCTCTCAATATTATTTGGGGTGTTTTATGTAAACCGCTAGTAAATTTGGGTGATTATTAGTTGTGATAATTTTATAATTGGATTTAAAACCTTCTAATGGTGCCTCTAAATTTTCTAGAAGGACAATTTAAGAAGGGTTTTAAACCCTTATTTATTAATATTGTCAACTGTGAGTGGTTTAAACCATCCATAAATTTCTATAATTTTATTTAATTATGGTTCTATAAAACAGATAGTTTCACCCCATTTAGTTCCACCGAATCCCCATATAGTGTAATGTTCCATCCGGCATTTGAAGGGTGGGATTTAGAAAATACAGGTACTGTAGAGTGACTATTACCATTTTTAATTTTTGATGAATTTTAAACCCATTATAATTCTTCCTCATATTTTATTGAAATGGATATTTTAGAGGGTGTTTAAACTACATCTAATTAATTTGATCAATTATATGTTATTGAAATAACTATAATTGAACCATGGAAATAAATTTAGGGGATGTTCATAAATCAATGGAAATTTTTAAATAGTTTAGTGGCAGTTTTTACCACCAATGAATTTCCTACATTTTTTAAATTTACCTCATGTCATTCCAACTACCTCCCCCATCCCGTTCCCCTATTACTCCATCAAATACCGCATTCTAGGAATATATTTTTTTAGGCAGTTTAAACCCCTTACAATTAATTTGGTCAGTTAGGGGCAATTGAATCCATCCCAAAAATTCCATCATTTTTTTACAATATCCCCATGAAATAATGATAGTTTCCCCAATCCAATTCCCCCCCTCTCCCCTCTTATGTCACGTTCCACCAAGCACTAGATGGGGGGGTTTTGAATCTATATGTAATTTTGACTTATTTTAGAATAGTTTTAAACACATTATAATTTGGCAACAAATTTTATAGAAATATATTTTTATTTGGGGTTTAAACCCCTTCTAAATTATGGGATCCAACCATAATTGATCAAAGTAAAAATTTTATGGGATCATAAATTTCCCATTATTTTCTAAATATTTATGGTATGTTTGAAGCCACACCTAAATTTCATTCATTTTTAAAATCGTCCACCTAACATATAGAAATTTCCCCCACTAGTTCCCCATTTCCACTTCTAGTGACAAATTCCACCTTGATCCTCACTTCCCACATCACTCTTGTCCCCCTATTCCCATTCCCCCTCCACTCACCCCACCACCACCAATCCCAATTTCGTTCCCCCTCCCTCAAATATTTCAAAACATCATATCCCATTCCACCTCATTATGTGGGACCGAAATCATGTCCAGTTCAGCTATTGAACTGGAGGTCCGATCTAAAAGAATCTAGGAAAAATCCCACTGGAATGTTCACAGTTCACCGAAATAATGAATGTTGTAGTGGGTTTTTCCCTTGTTCTATTAGAACAGATGCATCAGTTCACCACCTAAACTGGAGATGATAATTTATGCCTAAAGTACCCCATCCAATCCATCTGTCCCTTTCCACCACATATCAATGGTGTGTGTTCCCACCATAGAACCACTCTCAATACTGTAAAAAATAGGGGGATATCGAGATTTATACCCCATATTAGAGGATTCTCGACACCCGAAAACTATGTTGAACCACTATGGATAATGAATTTACCATTTATTATTTTCAAATGAATTTATTTATCTATCTTTGGGTGTATTATTTTATTATATATAATATACATACAATTAATATAATATATAATTATTTGATTAATAAATATATATATTATTATAACATATATATGTATATAATTTATTATTATATTTCTAAGAATATATATGTATTTATATATAATGTTTTATTAACATATCTATGAATATATTTATATTCACATACATAGTTACATTTTATATTCAAATAGATATTTATTATTTTATTGTAATTATATATATATATATTTGTATTTATTGACTTATTTATTTGAAAAAATTTATGTATATTTTTATTTATATATATATATATATACATTTATGTTATATATAGTTCTAATTTAAGTGTATACAGTTAAATGAATATTTTTTATATATTATATATATAATTATATATAATTTACAAACAATCAAATAAATTATTTATATAATACCTAAATGTTTATTGATATCAATGTTTGTGTAAGTATCTCGAAAATGTATTATCATTATTATTTATAATATATGAATAAAAAGTGATTTCATATTATTCATATTTTAAATAAATAATATTTTCGAGTTTAAATAATATATTTATTCTTTTGTAGTGTAATTAAAATCTTATGATTTTTTTTAAAAAATAAATAAATATTAATGTTCACATTATATAATTAAATATATATTACGATATTAATATTATAAAAAAATATATAAATTCTTTATATAAATTTATTATTTAAAATTTTTATATAGTGTATTAAAATAGATGTATATAAATTTTTTTAATATATATATATATATATGAATTTTATTTTTTTAATAAAATAGTATGGTTTCACAACCATTGGTAATGTATTAAATTACAGGGGGCTCAAAACAACCTCTAATGTCTTAAATTAGAAGGGGTTTGACACCCACCTCTAATATTGTAAATTTGGAGGGGGTTTTGACTACCGACATTTTCCTAAAATAGGAACATATATATATATAACTCCTCTAAAAACCAATCGTGTATATATATATAATTATGTGGGTGTTTATGTATCAATGAATTTATGTATTTATGGATATATGTATGTATAGAGCCACTAATTGATAAATTTATGACGCTTTTAGTATAATTGCCTCTATAATCCAACCGAAAATTAAAAATCGATAAAACATATAGAGGGAGTAAAAAACACAATTAAAATTGGGGATCGGTTGGGGGGGGGGTTGTTGATAACCCCCTCTAATTTATAATTAAAATTAAATTATATGGGATTGTTCATAATCCCATATAATTAACACATGAAAATATACAAGCCCGAACAGCCACACATGACCCATTGGAATAAGAAAATGATCACGCAAAGGACCCATATAATCCACCATATTATCATGAATGATCATAGAAATGTTACCTCATATCACACCAAAGCCCTTCAGTAGGCATCTTAATCTCTCTAATTCCATTTATAATGTCATCTTAACCATATATAAATACCATGAAATGTCCACACAATTAATAAAAATCCCTTGATTTTCAAAAGTATAATAAATGAGGTGCTGAGATTATGGTCATAACATCTTAGAAAATCCTATGATTCTGATGGGATAACCAACAGATGGATCATGAAAAGCCTGTAACACCAATCCATCCATTATATCCACGCTTAATCTTTTAAATACATGCTTTAGAAGGTGACATATGACTAGGATAACTTGACCTATCAACCCCACACACTCACACTAAAAATACACTCATCCATAATCCCCTTCATAAAGGAATATTGGTCTAAAATTATCAAGGCATCATACCATTACATTTTAAGATCTTCTTCATTTAAAATCTGGGGAAGGGTAATTTTAAACACATGACTTGCATATGATCTTTGATTTAACTCTCATAAGATCATGATATAGACTCTTGTCATGTCAAGAATATTATAAAATAAATATTTTTTCATATCAAATGGCTCATGTGAATGATAATATAAGGTAAAATTGAACAAATATAAGGCTCATAACAAATAATAGCTCTAATAAATAATAAATGATTGGACACTTGCGCAAACACAAATATGCTGATACTAATTATACTCTCATGACTTATCAAGATGATACAACATCACTAGGTCTTGTCCCTCAATAAACACGATGCACTCTTAACATACCATATATATCACATGATGCCCCTTAAACACTAAAATTATTTCATGTAATTCCCTTCGAGCAAGCCAACCTAGTCCCACGAAGCCTACAAGATCACCATCTAGATCTTGTGAATTCCACTAGACATGACTACAACATTATATGGTTACACTAGAGTATGTTATCTAGGTCCCAAAATGAACACTAGGTTGTCTAACCTTATATCACAACATCCTCCAATCATATCATCTTGATTCAGGTGACATCCTACACACATGTCATCTCTGACCATGTGATTGTCTCTAGATGTCCTATTTCATGTCTTGTGACATCGTCCAAACATGTTAACATAGATTATATGACCTTCACCTATCATTTCCATACCTCTTAAAATATTTCATGAATTAAACCTATAAATATCATCTCTATTCATGTGATGGATTCCTGAAATGTCATGTAGTTTATATGACATCTTTTGTAATAGTAAATTGAGTCATGTGATTTCCTTTAGATGTATATACTATATATCGAGGGTGTGTCAAATCATCATTAAATGTGTGATGTAGATAATAATTAATCTAAAACCATCAATCATGCCTTGTTAATATGATCTCATGAGACAAGATATTCTAGTACATTGGAAATATTTTAAAAAACACACTGTATAAGCCCCAATCTTGCAAAAAAACGTCACATGTACCTCATATTATGGTAACCATAGTGCATAATCCCCAATAAAAATAATAATATAATATGTCTCAAATATTAAGGAAAATTTAGTGCACAAACCCCAATTAATAAAATAATACAATATGTCCCTCCAATTTGGGAATCCATAGTGTGTAAGCCCCAATCAACTAAATTTTTAGAGCTCTGATTACAAAATTAACCAATATACATTGGATTACTTCGTAAAGGAAAATGGTAACATGGGTGTCTAACTTGGCATGATTCCATCTATTTCTCATACCATCTAATCATAGGGCCTTATCACTCATATGGGATGATCAATTTTCCTCATCCACCAGTGGATTGAGCATAAAATTAAACTATGATGTCACTTATTCCATTTATAAACATGATATGTAAGATGAATTCCTACTCACTGATATCCATATTGAACATCACAAAGGTTATCCAACACATAACTCCCACATCCATAAGGAGTGATACTAATTAATTTCTTTCCATTGTTTCTCACTATGAGAATAGCTTAGGTGGTTATAAGGAGTTGTGAAGGTCATATCATTTGGATCATGAGACTCTATCAATCAGGGAAACCATAGTTTGTTATCCTTGATCATTTGAACTACGAGGACTCTGATTCCAAGTATAATCATGATATATAGTTTTCCCTTATATGGACTGAACTCATATAGAAAATTACCTTTGAAGTAGTCCCTCTACGTCTCAGAAATTTCAACCATTTGAAACAATTCTCTCCCATGGTATAACTTTTACATCATCCACAAGAAGATTGATCAATAAAACTTAACTACAATGAATTTGATTTATACTATAACCGGGATAAGTAGGATGAATCCATGAGGTCTGACCTTAAATTCCCACTTCAAATGTTCCTTCATATACGTAATTTTTTTAGAACATTAAATGGATAGGGTTAATGAACTATGTGGGTTTAGATTATTATTATAAATCAAATGACCAAGACTCCTAATAAGAGTAAAAACCATCCATGAAATAATATCCACCTCCTGAGAGGACAAAAAACAATGAAGTTCCTATTCATATGGATTCTTTGTATAAATATAAACCATCCAATTTGAAATGGGTGAGGAATCATGGATTCAATCATAAATATTCACTATTATTATTTCCATTTTTCATATAAATGTGTTTTACATGTGATAATTTTTTAGGGTAACTAATCCTATATCGTGATTTTGGAAGTGATTCCTGCACAAATATGAGTTCTATAAGAGAGTATTGGAGTAGGTAATTATTCCCTTAAAAAGGTAATGACGAGCCTAGCCTATGATCCTTTCATCCAAACAATTGTCCTATGAATCATTGTGTCTGAAACCCCAAAGGAAAACCGAACAATGGAATGTAGGTTTGTACATAGTTATTGGTTTTGGGAGTTGTAGGTAGTTTCCATTAGAGATTGTCAAATGGGTAACATGGATTGAATGAGTTTACAAATACATTGAACCCCACACAATCAAACAACTTGGAAAATCTATCATCATTTTTATGACAAAATAAAAGAGGTGCACCCAATGTGAAATCATTTAACTATGATATATCTGTCACAAGATAAAAATGTTAAACTAGCCAATTATTAGTATAACAACCTTTTCATATCATATGAGTAGATCCATATTTTTTTCGGATGAATAAAAAATGGGGAAACCAATGTGAATCTATCAAATAAAAAATTATCAGTTTACTATGGATCAGACTATTTTGTTTTCATATCCTACTCAATAGAAATTGGGAACCTGACCTGGGTCATATGGTTGATCTTCTATAGTATGGGTTATCATGGAATAAATACATCTTAGGTTAAAAAATTCCATGTGAGAATAATGGTAGTACATGAACAATGAAATCAAAATTATGTTAACCATTACTATCTGATAGGGAACACATCATGCCAAGGATAATGATGTAATTGGTGACCTTGACCCATATTTTCTATTTGACTAAAGAAACGACTCTAAAAATAACACTCCACCCAAGTTAATGTTTTCATCTAGAATCAATTATAGAAAAGTAGCTATCGATGCAACCCCAATGGGACTGTGAATGACCTCACCATCTGAAAATCATCACAGCATGGAGGAAATTCAGATAGTCTAGAATACCATCAACTTCGTATGATCACAACAATTAAGGCTTCACACGATGGTCTCCCAACACTAAAACTGATGGATCCCCACCGTATAAAGAAATAGATATGAAATATAGTGGCTGTCATTTACAAAACCCAAACTACAAATTCTTATCACTATAGTGGGAAAATAACCGCCTTCATTATCTGATGAGGGTAGACCAAGGAGTCAACTACAACTCCCTTCTAATTATAGATCCATTGAGGGGGAACCTGTGAACCATCTTCAATATTGGGACCCCATAGGCACCCTTTTGGTTTCACCTGAGGGTACTACCCTACACACTAAAACCTATTACACCAATTAAAAGGAGGTAATGAAGAGACATTGTTCATGGAAGGCCTTGTCTATTCATGAGTGAAATCGTATCCCTTTCTCTAAGGATAAGCCCTGCCGACATAATTTTTTAGTAGCTAGCATGTAGGAAAATATCCTTGGTCACCAGAAGAATGTTCACTGGAACGTTCCTAGCTAAGGAATGGGTGGAGGCAATATCCACCCATGCCTGAGGTCCATATGTATATTCTGATTGCACAAGGAGAAATGATATGGGATCATATCAGAAAATATATTTAAGATATCATATAGAATATAAAATAGAAAAAAAATGTGTTGGAATATATTCTTACGAACACTATGCTAAAATGTCATAACATCATTGAAATAGGTTAAGAACACATATAGAATATTCTTGAACTAGTATAGATATAAGGATGGGCCCATATACATATCCCTACATCCTAGGTATCACAACACTAATATCATTATGAACATGTGGATTCCCTGAGACAGAGTATATTCTTTCTCCCATCCTGGAGGATTATATAGGGATTTTGTTATAGGAAAAGGTGTTTTATAAGGCCCGCATAATTGTTTTAATAGTTTTTCACCCTGTGAGAGTGACACATGTTTTCATAAAAGGTTATATCACTAATGAAAAATCCCATAGACATATTATGATGTGATATCATTGGGAACATATCTGCGTTCCAGCCTAGTCTCACCAAGTGAGAGACTGGACATTCCATAGTAAAAGAATATATCATTATCGATGAAGACTACTGTCATTCTCTAAGGCCAATTATAGGGATCATATCCCCATTTTGGTTAGAGATCAGAATGTGGGAAGAGAACATGCTTCAAGATAGACTCATATTCTTATCACTAAATCTCCTTGGCATATTTTAAAAGATCATGAATTTCAGACACATATTCCTACTTCCACGGATAAATGAAAGAACCTATATCCTTCCACCGAAATATAGGTGGATGATCATATTCCTTATCCCATTAATTTTTTTGATATATTATGGTGACCAATGAAACTTTATATCATGATCATATTCTAGTTATAGTAATGTGTCAAAATCTGTGAGTGGAAAATGCCTTAGGATATGCTCATATTCATTTCAAAATAGTCCAAAATCATATTCTAGGTTGTCTAGGATTTGTCTCATATCATTTTTATAATATTGTATCACCTTTTGGAAGTGGAACATTCCTCATATCATTCTTATTTAAATATTCCATCAACATCATAGTTGTGAGCTCACACACCCACAATAACAGATTGTTGTAAACAAAATTCTCTATGACTAGATATGGCAGGCTCATATACCTATATAATTCCTAATAGTTGTCTTGCATATTATGAGCTCATATATATAATCTTATCAATGATGGTGTCCCTTAGGTTGTTCTATACACATTCTCAACTCTCCAAGGATCTCTAAACTCTTCAACTGAACCATATTGTTATCATTAACGAGATTTTCCCCCTCATGGTAGTGGGGATATAGATCGTAGGGAACCTTATATTAACTTTCAAATTATTCAAATTCTCCACAAAGATATCTCCCATTGGAAATGGAGCCCCTCCATTTCCTAGAATCCTCTATATAGAGAGGTGTTCAGGCATCAAACACCTTTATATAGAGAGGTTCTCAAAACATCAAGGTTAACTATATAAAGTTCTTCAATGACTACCAGAGGCCCTCCACTCTGCTCAGTAAGAAACTCTGAGGGGATCCTTTTATTGTATGAATAGATGGAGGTGTCAATGTCTTATTATATGGAAGAAAATATTGATATATGGGGAGAGTCACCTATAAACAACCTCTACACCATGAATTTTAACCTTTCTAATGATGACTATGAGATCCCAGATAAGCTTTTTAAGGCATCTATACAAAATCAATGCCAAAATATGTAGGAAACTTAATAGGGATTGAAGAATAGACACCTCCCTTATTCAGGATATGTGGGTTACCATAAGAACATCATGATACACTATTTTCATCTAAACCTAGATGTTTTATCAATGGATTTAGTCACATTATGTGATAAGAACAACATAAATCTAATGCACACATTCCACAATTTCATCACAACTCATAAACAGCTAATAACCAAATCCATGTCATGGATTGTTATTCTATGGTATGAAATACTGAGAGAGTTTCAATTTATCATACCCATTGAAAAGTAGATCCCCTGATATAAAGCATACAAGAATTACCTAACATATAGTGATGTCAGGGGAAGAGGTAACACTCAGTCCTGTTTTCCACTATAATGAAATTATTCCACTTATATAATACGAAGACATATTGAATATATGGAGATTATAGTCAACATACCTTTAAACTAAGTCCCTCAATACAATTAAAATATTTTTAAAACGTAGAATGAAAATTTGAAATCTTCTGAAAAACATGTTATAATGAATTAATAAAATCATGGACTACCATTGAACACATCTCCTAACCAAGAACAAATATGCTAAATAAAAGTGGCCAAATAGATATTGGCATCGAAACCATCTAAGAGGGGATTGATTCCACTAGGTCGATGGGATATCATCCAATGCCTTCACCCCTCATATCATTGATCCTTCAGAGGATCTAGGATATATCAAAATTAGCTGTAGATAATTATCATCACTATGGGATATAGACATTTATATATCAAGCACCATCACCATGTTCTATATCCCCCATGATGGTCTTGTGTATTTAAATTTCATTTCTAGATGAACCCCAGTATGATGGACCAGATCCATTTATATATCAGTTTCAGACCAAGGGATCGTGAAATATTCTAGTGGATGCATCCAATGCTAAGAACAAGACTTATAAGTATCAATTTTTTCTATGTATTGTCCCCAAGAAATCAGGATATGGTTATTTTCATCATCATTACCACCATAGTAGAAATCTGTATTCTATAGTTAGGAAGGTAAATTTAAACTATCAAAATCCAATCATTTATTCCCCAATAAGATGAACCTATACAATTTAAGGTATATTTGGAATCCATGATAAAAAAACCCCTCATGGACACTACTCACTAGATAAGACTATAGAAACATATGGTGTATGATGTAAAATCCCACAGGGGTCACAAACCAAAATGGACCAATATGTCCAAAAGTTCAAGAAATGACCCTATTTCAAGGATCAAAGAACCACCCTTTTACATTTAACATAAATGAACGACCACTATTTATAGATGATCCTCCATGAATTTCATCATACTCCACACAATAGAATCCATGAATCAAGATAAATATATTGTGGGATGAAATACAGAAAACAGACGCCCATATGAATGTGATCAGAATGCAACAACATAGGTTGCACAAACATATAACCAGAGGATGATCCAAAATTTTGAACTTCTGAATATTGATTTTCAACCTTTATTGTGGAACACTACCAAGGATAAGTATAATGGTGTGGATGCATACTAATCACATCCTAGAAGAACAAAAAATTCTTACATATAGGAGCAGTTGTCACAATAAGATAATGACATAATAAATATCTAGAATCTCATAGAGGGTTTTTTCTTGGGAAACATTCCCAATGGTTGTTATTTTCAGGCTGAGGAGAATATCCTTCTGCTTATACAACACTAAAAAGTTGACACTCCTATAACAGAAGCATCTAAGCATCAAACTGATTCCATATCAAGACAGTGAGTATACATAAATGAGCATCTTGAAAGCGTTCATGACTTTCCAATGTTAAAACCATGACCTCTCCCTCCGCAAGGAAATCATTCTGTTATAGGATATATTTTGAATCAATATAAGAAAAAAATGGGGTAACCCCATTATGGTCAAAACAATCCTTGTAGAGAATATATTGTTCAAACAGATATACCTCAAAAAATTTTCAATGTTAATGCTTTCATGACTACTAGAATTGAATAAATTTAACGGTGAAACACACATGTGAAACCATTGAGAAGCCTATATCCCATATGGGGGGATGCAACTGTTCTTATACCAAAATTATGCAATCCCACCTTCCACACCATTGATCATGTAGGAGACCGAGAACAAAATCTCATATATGTAGTATCCCAAAATGGTATAATGATGGCCCCTCGAGATTGATATGTGGTTACCAAGTAATGGTGTTTTTTAGAATCTAATACAGATATCCTTTGTTTTGTTCATTAGTTTTCTAGTAGGACCTGGTGTAGTATGGGAAGACCTTCATCATGAATTCCTTTATCAGTTCACATCCAAAATGAGTAAAATTACAATGATCAACCTAACGAACTGCAAGAAACACAGAAATGATAGGGTTTCATACATCACAGAAAAATAGAAGTGTTTATCCTTATAAAATGTTAGACCTCTATCATAGGATCAATTGTTAGAACATTATGTCGAAATCATCTTTGGTGAGATAATTACACTTTTGATCCCAATGTTGTATCCATGTGGGTTCCCTTAGTTCAAAAATTTAGAATATCATCTATAATACACCATTCAATGAACCCAAGATATGTCTCTAATAATTACCTCGGTATAGTGGTAAAGGATCATAAAGGAAGATACCGCCTCTATTACCATTAAACTAAAAATGGTTCCTATTCAAGTAACTGTGTAGGTTCCAAATCTAAAAGTTCCTTATTTAGAGTGGAAAGAACCAAAAAACACCAATAGTGGGAATCACAGAGACCCCATCATCAACTGATATTTGAAGAATGGATGAGAAAAGAAAAATACATATAAAATGAAAAGTACCCAATAATTTTCTTATGTGCATGGATAATAACATGCTCATGATTCCATAGACTAGGGATCCCAATGAGATTATTCTCACTAATCATCCTATCTAAAAGCATTCTGTTGAAGTCTGGGTCCCAACATTAAGGATTCCATTATCTTCAAAGAAATCCTTAAAAGAAGAGTATATTGGAGACAAGTTAGGTTGGAGGACCCCCTATCACAAGTGGGATATATAAATATTTTCTTATTTTAAGAATTGGGTTTTAAGAAAAAATCATCATCCATATATGGGAGGATGTTTGAGAATTGGATGAATTGAAAGATAGTTGACCGAGATCATAACACAATGAGAGAAAATATTTTTAGATATATACATATTTATCTAAGTAGGAGGTAACATCAGATTATCATGTATATGGTGGATGTAACCATGCGGAATAGTAAGAGACAAAAGAAGAAGATTCATAATCCACTCCCAAACAAGATATGACACTTGCTGATTTCATCCATGAAATATCTAAAGCACGGGAACTCACCCAAAAAATGGAACCCAAATTAGAAGAAGAGATATTATTGAGATATTTTAACATGATACACTTGGAAGACCTCATATTCATTGATAAAAGTTCCTTATAATATTATTTCTGCGTATAATACTAGGGATAAAAAGGCTACATGTGCAGGAACCGAGGATACAACAGACAATATGGATGTGACCAGACCTAGTATATTTTCCACATCCACATGGAGGACATATATTCCACTAATACCCTTGTAAAAACACTTCATTGAGCTCAATAGAGAAATGGACGTGTCCTATAACTCTCTAATGGGTTTCTAAATCTAGTATTCATGCATAAATTCCTAGAGGAGGTGTCACTATCCGATAATCGCTGACAATGGGGATGGCCAATATGACCTATGAAACTAGTAATAGATACTATATAAGCCTCTTCAAAAGAACCAAGCCTATATATAACATATTTATCTTCTCATAATGCAAATATTATAGTGAAAACCCCTGTTGGAATGTGCCAAATTATGGAAGAAAATTATGAAATTTTTAAACAGCTAGTGGATGAACCATCAATACACTCAATCCCATATGTTCTTCAAATTTTAAAATAACTCTGAGAGGAACTTGATTAATCCCTCTAGGGACTGTTGTTGTTCAATACAGAAGTTTATAAAGTTGACGTGTATCTACTTGGTACCATTCCATTAGAATTATATTTCACTATCTCATTCAAATAATAAAATCAGGAGGAGGTCTTCCTATGATATATCGAGCTTGTATATGTTTCAAACTGAATCTATAATTTCAAAATCTAAATGGATTTAATAAACATTTATTATGTGATCAATATCATCTTTATTCATTTTTTTTATTTTTAAAATGAAACTACTCTCCTACAAATCATAAAAATCAATGTTATGATAAGAATGAGAATATTCCTCTCAAAATGTTCAAGATAAAATATTACTTTTTGGATTTAAAATCTAAATATGAATTCATGGTTATCTAAAAAGACACTACATATAATTTACTTTTAACAAGTCCTTGGGTTCACATTTATGTGGTGGTATATTTAGTATTACATTACTGTAAGAATTACTCAAATGATGTAATTTTTGGTATAATATACGGATATAGTGCACCCTTAGTGTTTTGAAAAGCCATGTATGCATAGGACATATTCTATAAAAGTGAAGAAAACAAGAAATAATTTATTAAAATATATAGGTCTAAGAACCAATTTTTTTGGGAATAACACATTGAATGCATAGAGTATGATCTATAACATTTATATTATCCCCCTAAATCTAGTTTTGGAAATTAACTTGATTCTAGATGTACAATACCCTTCCTTCCCTTGTAATAATGTAAAACAAACCAAACTAAAAAATTTATATATAACAAACCAGGTAGTAGGGGGTGATAATAATCATTCCCATGGACAATATCATACCATTTCTGATTCAAATTATCCTAGAATTATGATTTCATATGAAAATACCTCCATAAACACAGTGGTTTATGTAGATGAATATGACCTCAAAAACCCCACTCCCATATATGAGGATGGAATTTTCACCACCATTGATTAGATCTGGTTGGAAAATATAGGAATATAAGAATACCAATGAACTAAATTGATTAGTATTTCTATGATTCTCAATGTGAAATATATGTACATCGCATTTCAAAATAAACTACAATATGTTTTCTCTTGGAATTATACAGAAACTACCTGACTGAATTCAAATGTAGTTACACACTATCTCATCTTATATAATGACATCATGGATTCATGTAGGCATCCTAGAGGATAAATCCCCATCATGCATCATTTATAAAGGAAGAAGTTCTAAATTTGATCAAATAAACCTTTTTATAAGGAGATAAATACCCAATAAGGCTCACTAAAATCATCCATTTCAAGAAACAAATTAAATTTTTACGGTCTAAATTGATTTTATAGAATTAAATAAAATTTTAATGAAGGATGATTTTCCTTTTAAAATCAATGAACTATTATCCCATAGAACTACATTTATCAAATAATTATCTTTTATAGATGGTTATTTGGGGTACAATAGTATAAAATGGCATCTGAAGATGAAGAATCCACAACCTTCATATCACCTTAAGGGGTCTTATTATATCATGATATTCTATTTGCCTTTATAAATGCTTCCAAAACTTATAAATTTTCCATGCATCAGATACATTGTCCATTCTTGGGTAGAATATTGAAATGATATGCTGACAACTTTGTGGCTATATCCCGAATGTGGTGTATCAATTCACAAGTCCTAAAAAAGTCATTTATAAGCTACATCCACCAAATATGAAGATAAATCCACAAAAATGAGATTTATAGGGCACATCATGGATGTTCAGGGGATTTTTATTTTCCACCATGAAATTTAAGTTGACTAAGAAAATAATAGTATTATTCCGGAAATGTCACCACCTCAAAAATATTAAAAGAAATGAGAGTACTCTAAAGGATCTTTTCCTACATTCAGGGTTTTAGAACCATCTTTCCCATAAAAAATATTCCCTTAATCAATCTAATGATGAATGGAATAACCTATAAATGGGATAATAACTAACAAAATGACATTGAGAGTCCAAATATGTTTCCAATACACTGACCATTCCTGATGATGTTGTTGTATGGAAATCCACGGATCTTATATATTCCCCTTGAAGTGACCCTTTGGTTCTCTCATTCTACAGGATTATGATATGAGGACTTATCGCATAGCCATAAATAAGTTTATTGAGTATATCATTACTACAAGTAAATTATTTTTGAAATGGGATGAGAAAATTCCTCTCAATGAAGTTGGTATTATGATTAGAATCAACGTCATAAATTCTGATATCATCACTATGTTCAGAGTCCCACACATGATACTAATCGAAAATTACCCCAACATCTTCTCTAAAATGTTGAGAAGATTGTACCGGGAGTAAAATATTTAGTCCAATCACTCATCCTACTACCATTCCAAATTAAATGGATAGATAGAAGAATTATATAATACCATGTCAAATATATTGTATAAGATGGTGAACATGGAAAATAATTCTTGTCCAAAATCTATCCTCCATGCTTTATTGGATTACTACACTACCACACAGACTTCTACACAAGAAATTCCATGTTTATTAATTTATATTACCAAGGATTTATTTCCCATAATGGTCCCGCATACTTCTCTTCAAAAACCCATTTATAGAAAAACCTCATATGATGAGAGTTCAAAAAAGTAGTTGATTGTTTTTGAGTGGAACGACTATAATATGTTATGTACATTTCATGACCTCCACAGTCATTATAATAAAACCATACTAGACTTCAATAAAATAGTTTCTCTTTATTCCTTCCTCCATGGAGAATGGGTGTTTCCTCTCAAAACCCCAATGATACCAGGGAATAAACCTCCACTATAAGAACCCCAATGGGATGTGACTAATAACAATGATATTGTATATCACATCAGTTTTTACATAATAGACACAATAGACAGAAAAAATGTCACACCCCACAATGAATGATTCAGTACAAAATAATTTTCAATTATTTCATCTAGTACCAACTATCTAGATTGTAAGTCATTAAATTGCACACTTTCACTCATCCTGACAACATAAATTTGGACTGTACATGGCTCATCTTTGATAGAGTGACATTAAACTAAAAAACAAAACTAATCCGAACCATATGAAGATAACCATTAAAAATATTTCAATGCCACATGATCCTAAACTGCATTTATATAATCATCTCATAAATGATTCATCATACAGTGTATGGGTATGTTCACATGAAAAATTTTGTGAGTCAATCCTTATATGTGAGTTAGATCTGCATAGGGAATCTCTCCATTGATGAACTGTTTGTGGATTGGTTCCTCCCATCACATGATATATAGTTTTTTTAAAAAATCAATTCACGGGAATAACTACAATATTACACTCCTTCAATGTCTGGTGATCCAAATCCTTACCGAATGATATTAAAATGCACAACTAATGTCCTACGTACAAGAATCTAAAGTGAATGGTTTTAAAAAACTATGTGTAGATTCATTCCTACCATAAAAGGTATGTTTTGGTAAAAAAACCTATATTCTTTGTCCCATCCACAACATTACTCTTCTTTAACATGGATTCACCCATGTCCTTACTGCATGACATTAAACTGCATTGATAATGACCATTCCAAAAAACTATAAAATGCACAGTTTCCAAGAATTACACATGGTAAGATTATTTCCGTCATATGCTACATAGTGATGAAAAAACATCTATTATTGTTTCCAGCCACAATATTCATCTTCATTCACATTGATTCACCCACATTTTAAATTCATGATGTTAAAACTCAAGGCCTATGTCCTTTCCATTAGAAACTAATCTAAATATATTTCAAGTACTACCTACATCATGATTCTCTTTTTAGTGAGACATGTAGAGAATCTACATTCCTATATCATGATTCCTCCACCACATGATAAAAAATTTATACTTCTTATTCTTGGTCACCAATGTATGGCGATAGAAACCTTTACCATTGCTTGTTTCTCACATTGATAATGGCTCACATGGGGTTAGGAATTTCAGTAATGGGTTCCCCTCATGAGTAAGTCACATCCACTATTTATGGGTTCATAATGGAAATGGATGAAAGAAAAAAGGGACATCTTGTTTCCATGACACGTGACATTAAACTACATGATTTTCGTCCCTTTATTGATACAAAACTGCACATCCTTGAGGAACTCACCAATGAGGGCCTCTACCCTTGGTGTTATTCCTCCCAGCACACATACATTATAGATCTACGTTATACTTTACTCCCATTTTTACAGGAGACATAGTGACTCCAACATCTCTAATAATGGGAGTAGCCATAAAAAATTAAAATTTAGCCCTCTATATGTATAGGTAAGACATGAGAATGAAGATATTATACATGTTAAATATTTTTCTTGATTCTTGTCATAATGAAATATGCAATGATACCTGGGACTCCACTCTTCTGATTATCTCATTGTTCCCTTTCTATGTCAAAGAGCCTAATCCCCTATTATATGAGTTATAACAATATGGTTTCTCATGAACCAAGTTAGTCTTGATTCTTGTTCTCACATGATACATAGTGAAATCCTGATCTATAATTTTAGGTCTATCTACAAAAATTAATAATAATTATTCCCCACAACATCCTATAGGTCAGAACTGTGTAGGGAGCTTCCATGTAAGGAACTATATGTGTCTTGACTGCTTCTATAATAGTATACATAGTGAAACCTATATCTTAAATTATGGTCCCAACTATATGATCCAACACAAAAAAATACAATCCCAACTATATAAGGTATGAGTCAAACAACATATCTTTTCCTGTCTATAATAAATATCTATGTAAAAAATATATGGGCATGAATCACACATTGCAGATTTTAGGACATTGGTTCCCACATCCTTAATTGATGAAATTAAAATAAAATTAAACATATTTTTTTAACACATGATTTAAACTACAAGAAAAATATCATGGATGTATGACAGTAAAAGAATACTAAAAATACATCCCACATATATGATGTTAAAATATGAAGATAGTCACCAAATATCAATACTTATCAGAGGTCCATAATATTCAAAACCAATTCAACTAGTTTTTAGGGTGGTTTATTCATATTTTAAGATCCACAATACATAAATCAACCATCTTGTCTTATGAACCACAAGTTTATACATAAAAATGCATGGTCAATGGAAAGGGAAATTATCCATTCTGCCTAAACATGTTGTAGATTCATAAAGGATTTGACCAAACCACTCAAGAATGATTTATCATATAAATATTTCTTTTTGATTCTTGTAATTTAGACATCACTATGGTGGAACTCATCATTTGAGGGTGTTCAAGTCTATCCCTATCCTAATTTTCTTATATCACTACCCATGACCTAAGGACATCGATCCATGAGTTACAATAATTTTATATCCCAATTATAGTTATGTTGGAGTTCTCTTAACATTGTGAATATTAATTGGGCTCTTTTGTAACATTTCCCTCATGTATATTTCATGTGTTTCACAACCTTTAACTTTATTCACTTCGATCATGGATGTATGACCATAAACTCTAGCCTTAGTTGGTTTAAATAAAAATAAAATAAACATCTATTTAAAGGGATAAAACAATTTCGTGTTGAAAAACATAAAAGGGAGGCCGAAAAATTCAGGTATTCATTTACTAATCACTTCTTCTCTAGTGTATAGTAAAAATTAACTAAAAAAAGGAATGATAATGAAAGATCAAAGGCCCACTAAATGGCCCTTAAAAAAACAATCTATGCTCACTAGACCCCATAGTTTTGGAAGAATAATATATTATCACAATTTCTTACAATGATAAATTTTTCTCCATGTTGTGGTCTAATAATTAGTAGTATAAAATACTTCATGAATATCACTTATTCCATAGATTGAAATTCATGATTTGGGAACCAATGATTGTCACAAAACCTCCATGGACCTTGGAAAAGGATACCAAAATTAGATGGCCCCTATGTTTGACTATTCATGTATGAATTTTTCTCATGAATGTTATCATATTGTTGTAAACCATATTTTTTATTACATTGAAATAATGGGATTTCGATCGTTGTGGGTTTGAACATCATTGTGGTAGTTTGAACCGTTCTTTGTATTATTTCCTCATACCATCCCCATGGCATGAGCATTTTGATCCATTACACACAATCGCTTTAATATTACTATTCATGATGATTCATGAACCTCAACAATACATCTATATTTTTTGTTCCCTTTCTCAATGAAGAAATGAGACACTGTATCCTAGAACAATTTGATTCACTACAAAACATGACTAAAAAACATAAGGTGGAGGGCACAATACTCTCAATTTAATATATAATCATTCCTTGGGTTCTAGATCCCTTTTGGATAGTCATTTCTTTATACTAAACTTCATCACCTAGATATTTGACTCCACATAAAACATACATGGCCCTTTGAAAAGTTTTGTGACACCTCTATTTGACCATCCAGTCAAAGAATAAAGTCTCAGACTGACCAAGAAGAGGAACACCCTACTTGTATTAATGGACCCACAATCCGTGTGAGCCCTGGTAATGATGTAGATGATATTGACACCTCAGGGTACTATGGGACATCTGTACATGTCTATACCATCCCTTTTACACTATCTCAAACATTTGGTGTATAAATTATATAACCCACATTCCAATTATCCAGCTGAAATTTTCTTCTCTATTATTTCACCATTATCCCCATATTGCACCCATATATCTCCCATTACCCTTTGGAAATTGTGGGACGACCACTATTTGAACATGATATAAATTCATATAGTGAATAGAACTACCATGTACATGCACTAACTATGTGATGGAATGGAACTCCAATCCTCGTGAGCTATGGAGACACCACAACAGAACTCTGAATCATATGATACCATGGGCCATCCCTCGAAATTCTACCCCATATTCCATATTCAACAATAATAAATGAGTTAAAAGGAACTAAAATACAATGATAGAATGTACGATCTAAAATACTATAAACTGTAGTGATATATGGTATAAGATAAATGACCCTAAAATATAATAATATGTCCAAGTAATAAGACCCTATACATAATCACGATAACATCTGAGCTAAAATATAGAAACAATTCCTTCACTTACATTACTATTACATAATTTTTATTATAGTCAATATATTATCATTACAAAATAAGGATCCAGATGTTTAGTGTCTTTAGAAAAGTAGGACCATACATAACATTTAAAAAAATATACATACACATTTATTTAATTGATTTTTTTCATTCTTATTTTCCTTTGATTTATCCTTAGTACATGTAATCACCAGAGGATATACCTAAAAATGGGGAGAACTAATAGCCTAGTAATAGGATAGATAAGAACATGAAATAATAGAAAATTGGGTGAGTATTAACATAACATCAACATCATAACATAAACATGTGATAAAAATCATTGTAGGAAGCCACTATGATAAGCGATGGAATATGGAAATGCATAAAAATGAAACATCGGGTATTAGTGGTCAACTAAAACACATAAGTTTTAAACAAGATAGATTCATTTTCATGAATAATTCAAATTAACCATTTAGATTCATCACATTACCCAATTCATTTCTGCATTATTTAATTTCTAGTCCACCAATCACATCATAACATTTTTATTACACACATTAATTCTGGGAGCACCCATCACATCATAACATTTACATTATCATGCATGCCACATAGATATTATATCAATTTTTGGAAAGAGATTAACCTGTAGAATGGAATGAGTGCCATTTCATAAGAATATACTCTTAAACATTGGGATCCCAAATAAATGAGGGAATAACATCATTGAATCATCAACCACGGAGGATAAAGAATCCTTCTGAAGAAGTAAAAGGTGTGTTTTTTGAAAGATGTGTTCATTTGGAAAACATTTACTTTTTCATAAACTCATATAAAAAAATTTTATGTCGCAGAAAAGGTTTGATAATGAAGAATAAATTTTATTTACAGAATATCCATACAAAAAATGGCGTGAAAGAGGGAAAACCTAAAAAAGAGAGTTGGGTTTTAGAATTCACCTTACCTTGTGTACAATTTCTTCCATCACATTAATATCATGTATATAAAAATTATTCTAATTAATTAATTCATCCAAAACCTTTTTAACATGAATCGGTCTCATTATAGTTGTATTATTTTAATTTATGGGATTTTCAATGTGTTATAGAGTTTAATTTCATCATTCGAGGGTGTTTGTTTTCATACTTTTGATGATAGGTTCACATGTATACATGAATGGATGTTCATTTAAAATGAGGACGAATATCCATAATTGATATTACTGGTAATTGGTGATCCTAAATAAGAATAATTATTTTGAAAACCTTCATTAACTTATGTGAAAAAATTCATAATAATTTTTTTTCAATACTTCATTAATGAAATCAAGTGAAATAATTCTTAAGAATTTTTTTATTAATGTCATCACACTATATATCTTACATTTGTTTAATTTGATTTTTTTATTTATGAACTCCCACTAATGATGTACAACTTTATCTAAATGATAGACAACAAGAGTCACCATATCCTTTAGAGAATAGTGGAGCACCGAAAATATATTTTTTACTGAGTTAACCAACTATTCAATGACATGTGGATCTAAATACCAACTGAACATTGGTGTTCGTTGATGCATATAAGATTCAATAGATAGTTTCTCATTCATTGGTGAAGGTGGATGTCACACCTGGTTTATGGTACTGATCATATCTTGAGACATCTTGAAATCATCTCTATAATGTTTTGAAATCTATCTTCTTTCTATCTAGGATGTCATTTGGAAAATAATTGAATTGTCCCTCACATGAATAGTATTCCTTATTTTTTATTGTTCACAAAATTTTATAAAATTAAAAGTTTCAAAAAAAAATCAACATGGAATGAATAAATTCTTTTTTATTTTTATCATTTTAATTTGAGTAAATGTCTTATGGGTACCCCATTTTTATCCATTTTTTGAAACAAATCTTCCTAATTTTTTACCTATATATGCACTTATCCTAACGTTTTCACTAATTTTCTATAAGTAAATTCTTATTTTAACTAAAATGTACCTCTGATATAAACAATAGTGAACCTAATTTTTATTACAAGTATTTTACATCATTTTAAGGATAAACTTCCTAATTATTATACATTCAATGATGAAAAGTATTAGTATCTTGGAGACAATATGATCATACATAACGTATAATTTATAAAAAAATGACATTATTAAAATAATTTTTTTAACCTTTTAATATATATCACATTCTACATAGTACGTGCAGTCACCCGAGGATGTACATCTTAGAATGGAGTGTGTTAAAATCAAATTAAAAGGATGAATAAATGAAATGAATCAATAAAACAAGTTTGATAATAATAATTATGATAAAATAATATGAATATACACATTAAAAAAGTCATGGGTGGAAATATTGATAATGTCATGGAATGTTGAACATGAAAAAAATGAAACATCATGTAATAGTGGTCGAACAAAACACGCAATTTTGAACAAAGATAACATCGTGTTCGTGCATAATATATGTCCATAAATCCTAATTGAATCATTTTGAAACAATAATGACTTATTTTCATTTAGGATACACATAATATCATGAGATACATCACATTAAACATTATATTAGAGGATAATGTAATTATCTACACACACCTCACATCATAAATACTAATAGTATTGCATGCCTCATAGAATGAATGAAAATCATAGGCATAACAAAACCCATGCAATGGAATGTGTCTCATTATGTTTTCAAAAGGAATACATTCCTAAAAAACTAGTGTTTACAAATGAAATGTTATATCATATTTTACATAAGATCCATCATTCTTTTAAAAATAATAAACAACTCATGATGATTCAAATTTGTGTATTGGAAAAAAAATTCCTTTTAAAAAATATAGCATTTGGAATAAAATAATTTAATAAATATGGGAGACATGTATATTCCTAAAAAACTAATAATAGTGGAAAAATATTTATGAAATATTTTGTGAAAATTCAAATTAAAATTATAGACAAATATGGATAACCTAAAGAAAAAGGATTTGGGTTCAAGAAACCCGTTATTATAAATCCTTCTATATTTAATTACATTTCTTCCTCATGAATAAAAATATATTTCTTCAAAATTTAACTATAAGTTATTATGAATTTTGTTTCTAAATATTTCAATTATAACAATTACATTATATTTCATAATTATTTTTATTGATATTGATGCATCTTGATATCATGTTTCCTTTTAAAATTAGCTTTTTCTCATTGATTTTATTATTTTGTATCATGGTTATTTATTAGTCTGTATATGTACAAAATAAATCATAAAATTAACATAAAAATACATTTATATATCATAAAAAGATATTATGACAAATCTATAGTGTCGGTGGTAGTTAAATCATTAGAAATTTCCACATTTGAAGATAACTAGGAATTAATGGAAATTTTTTAAAAGAGTGGAAATAAAAAGTAAAAAAAACTATTGTATCAAAAATATAATATATCAATAATATTGTAATAATTATTTTACTTTTTCATAACAAATTTATTATCCACATAATATTTGGGAAGTAAAGGGGTTTCAGAAAAGTTAAAGAGGAGAGGAGAATGAGAGGAATAATAAATGAGAACATACCCTCATATCAGTGTTGTTTCTTCTATATAGAACTAAAATGCATTGATGTTTAGAGTTGGAAGGATCATATAAATCCCTAGTGAATCTAATAATACTAATAGAGATGATTTCGTATGAAAATTGGATTCGGAATGTGGGGGAGGTGCGGTTTTCTAATTAGAGTGAGTGGGGTGATGTTTAATAGAGGATAAGGGGATTATCGAGATAAAATATAAAATATAAATATATATATATATATATGGTAAACAAATAGAAGTGGTATTTCTAAAATTAAAATCCAAATATTAATTATAATGATTCTCTTATAGACTTTCAATAACATTATAAATAGAATTCAGTAGTTTATTTATAAGGAATGCTGAAACAGATGAGAAAATATTATATTAATGTATTATTTTGGATTTTAGTCACTAGAAAGTATGTTTTATTATTAGAAATCATGTTTATTTTATTTTAATTATTAATTTATTAAAATTTATTTTTTTAATTATGATTTTTTAAATTTTTTTAGGAAATTATTACCCCATGAATTATGTTTTTCTAGATACACACATTTTGGAAATAAATATATTTTTAATGTTCATAAATAATTGACGTATTTCAACTAATTGCACAAAAATAACTCATGGATAATTTTAATTTTATGATTTTAATAGATAAATTAATTTTACCTAGAAAATTTTCTATCATAGGATATTATAATTTTTTATATAAAATATTTATTTTTATAAAATTCTTAAAAATATACATTATTAAAAATGTGTTTATATTTTATTTTTGTATTTAATCTTGATATTTATATTCATCCATTATAATATTTATATTAACTTAATTTAATATTGATAAAAATTATCTGTATCATAATTTATTATTTTTAGGTAAAATTATTATTTCAATAGTCAGGTCACTATACCCAATTCAAATAGTTAGGTTACAATTACAATGGACACATTATTATAACAATGGATATATTGGCTCTTGTAAAAAAAATTTATTCACTTATTTCAATATTCAATTTAATTCCACTTAATGGTCAATATTTCCATTTTCTATAATATAAATTGGTTTACAAATATTTTGTTTCTTTTTCATTATGTTATTCGTGGGAGTGATGATTCTAGCCAATCAGGTGATTCAAATTTTCCAATTTGTGGTATCTTATATTCTATTTTATGTCCCTTATAAAAATTTTCAGTTTAAAAGGATTATTCATTTCCTAATATGATGATATTAATTTATGAATTAATTTTTTCTTTATTTCTCAATGTGATATATGTGTATAATACGTATACAATATAATATAAAAACATTTATTTAGGAACAATTATAATTTAAAATGTTTGGGTCCCTATAACCCATTCTGAAAATTGCCAAATTTCTAATTGGCCCATAAATTTTCATATGGGAACACCCACCATATAAGCTACATCGGGATAACCTTTGAGCTATAATTGTTTAAAAACCTTTAAATACAAAGTGAATGGTCCATATCAGGAATAAATAACTTCAAAAACACTTTTAAATCCTTGTTTAGAAAATTTCAATTATCAAAATATAATTTGTTCTTCAAAAATCATTTTCTATACCTAAATACCCAAAAAATGGATATACGGTTTCTCATGGATGAAAAAAGAAATATTATATAGCAATCCAAAATATTTAATAACAATTAATACGGTGGGAAACAATACTTTCACCAAATATATTATCATTTAACCTTCCTTTTCTATTTTATATAGAATTTCACACTTAAAAAAAGGATTCCTTTAAAAATAATTCAAAATAAAGAAAATGAAAATAAAATATTAAAATCTATAAACAATACACATAATAAAAAAATCTTTTTCATTGAAAAGATCTTTCGATACATTTGATTGAAAAATATTAAAGAATTAATCTATCATGAGAGTGGTAAATTACATTCATGTCATATATGTATGAACATAAATTCCTTTTTACATTTTTAAATATATTTGAATGATGAAATTTAAAAGAGGATTTGGAAAACCATCGCTTTCCTTGATTTAGACTTGTCATGTAAATTATTTATCATCCTAAATAATAAAATTATATTAATTTGATGAATTAATAAGAACATTTTCATGTTTATTAATCATTTATTTCATATAATACCATTTTAAATAAAATTATATAATTAATTACATTCTTGTCGGGAATTTTGATGACATTGGTCTCAAATTTCAGAAATGACTTCTGTAGGATGAATGTGGTGAAATGGTTCTATTATTGTCACACCCCAAACTGTAGAATTATTTAATGTTATTATTTATTTTCATTCAAAAGGAAATTCAAGATACTGGATCAGTGTAGGATTAATGTTTTTGAGTTTCGATGATTTTGGTAGGTTTCAAACTAGTTCCCAGGAACTACCCGATTGGCAGTAACCATGAAGTCGGCCTGGGTTCCCCTGCGGTTACCCACTACTTAAAATAAATAAAAAATTTTGAGTATAAAATAAGGTATTTGTTTAAACTATATCAATAATAATAATATTCTGTAGATAATGATATTATTATTTTTATTAAATTCATATTCATATTGTTATTATTAATAATGAATTGATTATTAATATGAAAACAATTATAAAAAGGTTTTTTTAATAATTTTTTGTTATTGTTTGGAATAAGAAATATTCATTATTAACAATTTATTATTAATTTTTAATTATTATTAAAAATAATAATTATTTATTAATAACAAAATTTTATAAACATTTTACTAATAATCAATATTGTTATTATAATAGTAATGTAATAATAGTGAATTATTATTACTGTGGTTATTATTGTTATTATTATTATTGTTGTTGTTGTAGTTTTAGTGACTATTATTATTATTTAGAGGTTTATTTATTATTTTGTTCTTTTCTTTTTTACCATAGTCTTCGCCCTCATACCCCTACCTCTCATTGTGTGACTTCTAGCATCACGCACAACACCACCCCTACAACTAGCCTCCCATTCCTCTGATTTTCCCTATATCTGAAGGGATCCTTTCACGGCACCACCCACCTCACCTCCCTTTGCATGGAGGCCTGTAGCACATAACCTCCCTCCGTTCACACCTCCTCTGGCTAGATATTTCTTCCCATTGTGATCTCTATCTAGGCAGACATTTCTGTCACACTCCCCCTTCCTTACGTACCCCGATATCACCCTCCCTTCATCTATTCGGCAAGCATGCCTCTGGTCAAAGTAAAGCCTCTAGGTTCTTCAAGTTATTCCTCTCTCCATCTCGTCACTCCGTAATGGTTGGTCGAAAATTCTATGTATGTGTTGATGAATTGTTTTTCTCAATTCTACTGTTGATAAGGTGTGAGAATGTTCCTCGAGTCATGTTGGTGAGAGTTCTAAAAACTGCCGCCAAAGGAAAAGTGGTTCGGGTTGTCTTAATTTGCCGTCGCCATCAAAGGTGTGATTTTCGTTCTGCCTCATGATTTCACACATTCAAAATTATGGTTTTAATTGTTTTAAAATTCTTATCATTGATTTATAGTGTGTTAGATCCTTATAGTTCAGTTTCTCGTAGTTTTTACTTTGTTCTTAAGAATTTCTCAATATATATTATGGGGTATAATAATTTTTGAGTCCACGATAATTATTTTGGGGTCCGTTGGTCCTTTAGGTATTAATATTTTAGTTTCAGGTTTTTTACATTATGTGTGTTATTCCTGCAGCACTGATTTTGACCCATTATCATTGTTATAGTGTTCTTGGTGCATTTTTGGGGACATTTACATTAATACTCAGGTATGAATATATATCCCATGTACGAGTTCCCTCATGGTATGGGGAACATGTGAATTATGTTAAGTGATATATATATATATGTTTATATGTACATATAATGGTATGTGTGTGCACGTGTGGGGCTAGGTATGAGTGGTCACCACAAATTCTGTCAAGTGCTGAGTATTAAATTAATTCAACACTAAGGTAAGACCCCCTTTCAATTTCCATTAAATTAGAGAATTATCGATTTCTTATTTTTCACACTTTTATTTAATGATAGTAATTAAATTATGCTTTTTAGAATAAATGATTATTTTGAAATAATATAGGCTTCCCCTTGCATATTAAATTTTAATTTAAGATTTATCTATTTCATGCTTTCTTCATATCTCTTGATTAATAAATAATTTTTTGTGCCCCTTTGATGAAATTATTTTGTACGAAAATCGTGTTCCAGGCAATGTATTGTGATGACTAATAATGTTTTGGTAAATAGTGCACACCAAATAGTTTTTTAAATGACCAGTTTGCTTTTGTGGGTAATATATGATGTAAAATGAATGTTTTGGAATTTTATATGTATAGGAAGGATGTGAAATCATGGTTGGGGTTTCCATGTATGGGTTTTTCATGTGGTTTGGGTTAGTTTTTTATAAATATATAAATGTTGTATTTTAAAGTGTTTTTCCATGTGTCGTTGATAAATGGACTATTTGGCGTTTTTTCTATGACATGTTTTGTTTACGAGGTGTAATGGAAATATTTTAAGAATATTCTGCAAATGGTTTGAAATGGTAAATGGTGTGTTTACAATTTGTGTTAGGGATGGATTCAACGTATGATAAAAGTTGGTTTTTTGAAATTCATAAATGTTAATTTGGAAACATGGTGAAATTAGTATAAATGTTTTCTATGAAAACCCCTACATGATGTTTCACATGGATTTTCAATGCATAATGTATATGATGTCCCTACTATAGAGTCCACATCATCCATTATCACAGTTCCTTGGTTTGAAACCTTGTGTACTATATTTATTCTATGGAATGAAACTAGACATTGAGGATAATTGGTGTGAGAATTGTTAATAACTATATATATATGATGGAATTATCAATTGACATCAGTTGGCCCAACACCATTTTATACAAGATTCATATGAAGCTGGCATATTGAGAGAATTTTCCATGAATGATTACTGCACTTTTAGTTGACATACTGAAATGTGGCCCATCATAGGTGGATATATTTAGGTTTATTTATATGGGATTAGTCCCCTTGGCCTATCCTAATCTAGGGTGATCTTCCATTTGGGCATTTGGATTTCATCATGTGTGGTATGCTATCGAGGATATGATCTCATGTATTAGAATTTCATGAATTATTATTGATCTCATGGGTTCACCAATGTCTTGTTTCTTGTAGTTTCTTGTAGTAATGACCATGATACTTGTATGTGAATTTTCATTATCGTTGTTATATAAACATTATGGTCTATCCTTGTGTTGTTTTTTCTTGGAAGAGATGTTTGGGATACTAAATTCCTGTGAAAAAGGTTTTAAATTCAATGTGTTTTATAGTATTTCACTCCATAAAAAATGAAATCATCCCTTCCCTTTAATTTCTTTTTAACATCACACTAATATAATGAACTTGGTTTTGGAAATGAAAATGGGAAATGTGTTGTGTTTTTTGAGTAAAATACGTAGAAAAACATACATTGATATATTGCAGCTCAATCTTGAAAATAGAAGTTCCTTTTATTTTAAAGGAAGATCAATGGGAATAGATTACAAGGATATACTACTATGTTTTCATATTCATTCCAATAATTTTCTTTATTTTTTAGCTTATTGTGCTACTCCTAGCTCAGATTCGGTCTCCATAGTGTGATGTTGTTTTAAGATTGGTGGTGACTATTAGAGTCACATGGGGGTACATATAATATTATTTTCTCATTATTTCTAGTATTAATTTTTTTTTTCATTTATGGGATGAATTGTTCCCAATAGAATTATTTTTTTCATGGCACTAGTTTCCATCCCAGGGATACTGGAATGCCCTTCGGGACATGTTACAGACCAGATCCAGTTACCTATTTTGGGTAGGCCAAGGATGGAACGTGAAAACATGGTATCCAAAAAGGTGATTGCTATTTGGTGTGTCTGGAATATTGATATTAGGACAGTCGATACTTTGGAGGTATGTGTAGGAAGAGTGTCGCGAACTCTTGGTCGTATTGGTGCTCATGTCTTTAGGGGTAGTCGAAAATTTGAGTATTATGTCTAGGATTGTTTTGTATTAAGGGATGAAAATGGAGGAGAAACATGTTATTTTGTGGCATCACATGGGGTGGTGATATATGAAGAGTCCAAGTTCCAGGTTCAAGGTCCTCATAGTGTTATTCCATACCGTGGGAATGGCCCACCACCATGCCAGCAAGTTATACACATGCACTAGTTCCACATTTTGAATGTTTTGTTTTGTATTGTTTCATTTTGATTTCAAGTGATGTGAGTGTCTCTAAAATATTGAATTGGTTTTGAAATGTAAAAACATTTCTTTCAAATTGTTTATGAAATTGTTAAAGTTGGTTTTTACAGAGAGAGTGTTCCTATTTGGTGAATTTAGTATGTGATGGTATATGAGAAGGAAAATAGATGTTTGGAAATTGAAATACTTTATAGAGGGTCACATCTATGTAGTTTTGTATAGAGGGTTTGTGGGGTTACTTTCTTGTGGATGATGTAACTGGGATTAGTTTAATGCACATGTGACAGTTCATAAGATACCATATGAGTGGTTTAAAATCTAAAGGGAATGGTGATCATAAAAAGGGAAAAAAATTTGGAATTGATTTTATGAGAAGATTCACTGGAAAATGTTCCCATTTTGAATGTTTATATGAAATGGTTTTTTTGAAATTATTTTTTTGGTTTTTCTTGATTTTTTCTGTCTTCTGAGCCGATGATTTGGGCTCTGGTTGATTCTATTGATTGATTTTTGGAATGATGTCAGTTTGGATTCGTTTTCTGTATTGCACTAAATACACCACACCGAATGTCTCGATTTTTTTAATAAGCTATGAATTGTTCCATGTTATTTTCTTATATTTACTGCTTATTGTGTAAATCAATGTCCATTAGAGGTAGTTGTTTGTTTCAGGGAGATAGAGTGTGTCTTTGATTTGTGGGGAACCCTTAAGGGTGTTATGCTATGTACTATCTTTGGTTTATTTGAGGGTTCAGTTCTAGAAAAGTAATGATGGGTTTTCCAACCATCAAAGTTTTTTAGGGTGATGTCGGTGGTGGTCGGCTCTTGTGATGGTTCCCCATCTAGTATGGGGTGAATGTTGAAGGAACATATCTCAAAGTAGCTATCCTCATCGGTACCGGAACCTAGTTTATCGGACCGCTCTCTTGGGTGCCACCAGTATAGATAGTTTGGGCATTCTAAGATGCTGTGTTGCATCCCCTTGAAAATGTACCAGTAGATTGGTTATTTTAATCAAAGACATGAAGAAGGAGTTATGGATCGGAGGATGAAAATTCATGATTGTGAGGTAGGAGGTACTTTACCCATTAGGGCCCCGGACATAGGTCTCTGGGTAAAGCTCATGCATAGTCAAAAGATGTTGAGTATGTGTGGAACCTCGGTTTAGATCATGTTTTCATCCATATGATGGAAATATCCAAATACTATTCATTATATTCTTATCGTTTTTGTAAGATCGTCCTTGTTATGGTGGTATTTTTATGCCGTCTCTTAGTTCAGTTGACTCTCCATAGGTTTTCTTCTATTTTGATTCTATATTTTAGGGGATCTCTCGGTCTTAGTGTCTTGTTGATCCAGTTTTTCTAATAATTTTTTTAATCCAATTGGTGGATTTTTTTCATTAGCAATGAGAAAGTTGGTTGAGTTTGGGAAATGAATTCCATAGCCTCCGATCGCGGTGATGATTTTATTTAGTAGGTGTGGGAGGTGTAGGGTAAATTCCTCATCCCAAGGTTGTTGGGTGATCTTGTAGTAATATTTCCATTGATGTCTCTAGGGTGTTGTACGGTCCGTCTGGTTAAATTGAATGAGTTCGGTTTGGGAGTTCCCACATTTCATCACCCCCCACCGAGGGTTCTGTGTTTAGGTTTCAAGGTTTTCGTGTAAGTATTTCCATGTGGTGGGAAGAACCCTCAATCGTAGTCCCACCAACCTCAGATAGTGGTTGTTCATGAATTGGTTAGGTGTGATGTTTGGTGGGAATGGTCACCCCAAGGCTCTTGGTTTCCTTTGTATTTGTTTAGGCATGGACTCGAGTTGTGTAAAATGTTTGCTTAGTGGCTTTATGGGGGTAGAAAGTTTTGTGATGAGGATAATTATCACACATTGATATATACAACTATTTTATTTTATTATTTTATGGAATCAATTAGGCTCATCAAGGTATGATTTCAGTGTAGGTTTATAATTTTTGTGGTTTGAGGATTTTTTTGGTTTCAGATCAGTGTATGAGAACCGCATGGTTGGTGGTAACCATGTGGTTCACCCGAGTTCTCCAATGGTTTCCCACTACTTAAAATCAATAAAATTTAGGATTATTAAATAAGGTAAATGTTAAAACCCTAATAATAATAATATTTTTATTATGAAGATAATGATATTATTATAATTATTAAAAAGTTTTTAATAATGTTATTATAAATTAGATGAATATTATTATGATCAAAATTATAATTAAAATTTTTTATTAATTTTTTATTATTATTAATAGTAAGAATTATTTAATTATATCAATGTTTTATTAATGTTTTATTATTATTAAGAATAATAATGAATTATTTGTAATAATTTTTTATTAATGATTTATTAATAATAAATAATTTTTTATAATGAGAAGGATTAATTAATGTATTATTCTTATTATAAATATTAATTTTATTGTTATTATTATTTTTATTTATAAGAAGATTATATATTATAAATTTTTTTATTGATTATTTTACCCTAGACATCGCCCCCATGCCCCCTTCCACTCCCTACGTGACTATCGGTGTCTCCCCAATGCATCTCCTACCTCCGACCTCTCTCAACTCTAGTGAGTCCTCTGTCTGAAAACCTTCATTCACAGCACCACCACCTCTCCTCCCTTGGTGCAACTGCTTATAGTGCTACACCTACCACAGTCCGCAACTCCTTTGGTGGGATCTCACTTCCTGATGTGATCTCCATCCTATCAAACCTTCCTGATATTCCCCCCTTCCTTGCAGACCATGACAATGCTCTCCTATCATCTCTCTGGTGAGCAGGCCTCTAGCCGACATGACCCCTCTTGGTTCTTCGGGGTAATATTTTCTCATAATCTTCACTTGGTACTGATTATAAAAAAATTCTATGTAAGGGTTTTGGTTTTTTACATTTATTCCTTCGATAGGGTGTTTGAATAGTCCATAAGACATATTAGTGAGATTTCTGACAACCACCACTGAAGGTGAAGTGTTTTGGGTTTTTTTGGTTCGTCGCCACCATTTGAGGTGACATTTTCTTTCTACTTATTGGTTTCACACATTCTAAATTTGGGTCTTTTTTTAAAATTCTTCTCATTGATTTATATTGTATTGAATCATTATCATGATGATTTAGGTAGTTTATCATTCGTTCATAGTTATTGATCAATTTATATTAGGGGGTTAGTAATTTGTGAGACCTTGGTAATTATCTTGGGGAACGTTGGTCCTTTCTGTATTAATTTTTGAGTCCATCATATTTCTATTAAGCTGCATTAATCTTTTCATAATGATTTTGAGTCCCTGATAATTATTGCAGTGAGATATGTAGTTTTTTTGGGATGCACATGCATATACTAATGTATGAATATAAAAATATACATATCTCCCATTTGCATGTTCCCTCATGGTGTGGGGAACAGATGAAACAAGTTACAAGATATATATATATATATAAATATATATATGAAGGTATGTGAATGCACATGTGGGTCCAGGTATTAGTGGTTTCCACCAAATGAGTCAAGTGACGAGTGTTATATTAATTCCACCATACGTTAGGATCCCATTGTATTTAACTTTAAATTAAATAATTTTTTATTTATTTTCATTCAATTTGTTATTTAATACAAGTTAGTAACTTTTATTTTTAACAATAAATTCTAATTGTGAAATAAAATATGTTCCCCCTTGCACGTACCATTTTAATTTATGATTTAACTATTTTGAGTTTTTTGAATTTCTCTTGATAAATACATATTGATGTGTTCTCATTGTATTAGATTCCATGGTATGAAAAAAGCGTGATAAGTGTTGTTTTATGATGACTATAATTGTTTTGGTAAATATTACACTCTAACTATTTAGTTAAAACCCCAATTGTGTTTTGTGGTTAATATAGGATGTAAAATGAATGATATATATTTTTATACGTATTGGAAATGTGTAGAATAGTGTCTTTGGTTTCTTTTAACAGGTTTCTCCTATGGGTTTGGTTCTTTTTTTATAAAGATATGAATTTTGGCTTTTATGCTGTTTCGAAATGTGCCTCTAATAAATGACTAGTTTTTTTTTGTAAGAAATGTTTTGTTTTCACGGTGAAATGGAATTTTTTTAAGGATTTATTTAAAAGGGATGAAATGGAAAATTTTGTGTTCACACTTCATTTGAGGGACGAATTGCATGTTTGATAAATGTTGATTTTTTGGAATTTTTAAAGGCTTGTTGGGAAACATGGTTATATATATAAAAATTATTACTCTCAAAACCCCTATTGAATTTTTATCATGCCTTCTCTATGCATAATGGATGTGATGTCCATAATGTGGAATCCTCATGATACATTATTAGGGTTCATCGGTTGAAACCCTTGTGTGTTCTATTTATTCTGAGGCACGTGATTTGTCCGTGGTGATACTTGGAGTGAGAAATGTTTTGAATTATTCTTATATATATATATATATATATATATATATATACGTTTGTGATTTTCTGCTCAGTTTTCATCAATTGGCATACCCCCATTATATACTTGATACATAATAACCTATAATATTGATGGAATTTTTCAAGATTGATTGATGCACTAGTACTTGACATATTAACCTATGGCCCATAATAGGTCGATATATTCGTATTTATTTATATGGGATTAGGCCCCTTGGTATTTCTGGAGTTAGGGTTATTGTGCGTTTGGGAGTTTTTATTTCATTGTGTGTGGCATGCTATTGGGGATGAGGTATCTTGTATTAGTATGTTTTGGATTATTCATGATCTCTGGGGTAACATATCTTCATTAGATCTTAGTTTCTTGTAATAATGACTAATTTACTTGGATGTTTATTTTCATTTAACTTGTTATATGAACATTGTGGTCCTTTCTTTTGTAGTGTATTCTTGGTAGTGCTGTGTTGGTTTCTAAAAGATTGGGAAAATGTTTGTACAAAAAAGTGTTTTATAATAATTCATTCCATAAAAAATGAAGTCATCCAATCTATTTTCAAAAATGAAACTGACTCAATAATATAATGAACTTGGTTTTGGAAGTGAATAATGGAAATGGGGTGTGTTGTGTTTTTGAGTAAAATGAGTAAAAAAAATACTTTGATATATTGTTCTTCAAACATGAAAATTTGTTATTCTTTTATTTTAAAGGATTTTTATTTGGAATTTTTTATCAAGATGGCCTAGTGAGTGTTAATGATCATGCATATTGTTTATCTTGGTTTCATTCTATTTACGTGCTGCTTTATTCTCATATTTGGTTTCCATGGGGAAATGTTGGTTTGATATAGATGGTGACCTGTAGGGTCACATGGATGAATGGTTGGTGAAAATTATAAAATTATATAAAAAATAATAATCCTTAAATAATACTGTTTTTTAAAAATAAATTATTCTTTTTAATATAACCATTGTATATGTTTATTAAAAAATGAATTATGTTACAATCATTAAGACAGTATGCCATATGTATGGATGAGTAAAATGTCCATTATTAAATGATCATTATAGAGAGAGTGAAGAAATTATTTTAACTTTCATTAATAAGGATAAGATCATAAATAAAATATTATGAAATAAAATATATTTATATATATCATCCATGTGACATGGTGATGAGAAACCAATCACATCAATTTGTAGAGGTGGCAGTCCACACCCATGCATGCATAATAATATTATTTTTCAATGAATGAAAATATAATAATTAAATGATATATTTAATTTTAATAAAGATAAAATTTTCATTATTATAATATATTAAAATTAATTCCAACATCATAATCCATCCTTGATATATGGTGATGAAAAAAGAATTATATTAGTTTGTAAGGTGATAGTCCTCCACACACATGAATGATTATTTTTTATCCATTTTTAGAAGGGGTGATAGATATATGAAATGATACTAACATTAAATAATATTAATATGTTGAGGATGTTGATTTGGTTATTTTATCAGGGTCGTGTATGACTTTTAAGAGGTGAATAAGAAATAATAATGATACTCTTGATTAAAAATGATACCTCTTCTTCGAACAAAATTATTTTCATAACACCATGAGACCCAAACATATGGTTTTATTAAATTACAAATATATAAATAATTATTTAGGGACACTACTAATGGGTTATTAAGGTTATTTTCTGAAAAAATTTGGTTTTATGTGTGAAAAATTGAAAGGATTTAGTTACCTTTTATATTTAGTGGAGGTGAATTCTTGTAAATTATAAAATATTAAATTAATAGAAATTAAATTTCATTTATTAATAGTCCTAAACTAGGATATTTCGAATATTATATGATTATGGGTCTATATAATATAATATACTAATTTTTTCACATGATTACGTCACATTTTTACCCTTACAATTTACATTTAACACCTTGTTAAACCTGTTAATTTTTTTAATGATAACAAATGATTTTACTAATTTTTGTTTAATAAATATAATATAAATACAAAAGTATTATAAATGGTATATGGATTATATTAAAAAATACATCCTAAAAAATTCTCCAAACAATTTTTTTTATTAATTTTATATCATTTAATAAAATATTTTCTTTTAAAATATTTCATGAATTCCAAATTATAAACTATTCATTACATTCCATTTAATTACATAAAGAAAATAATTAAATCTAAAAGAATATTTTTATACATCCCAAAAATGTAATTGGGATTTATTAGTTCCTTGTATCATAGTTATTTTTTAATTTTTTTTTAATTTAAATATTTTTAATATCATTTATTTAATTGGTCGATTAATTGAATAATTACAACATCAGCGTCGTGAAAATATGAATTGTTACAATTTTCTCACTATAAACTAAGAATAAATTAACACAACGAAGGTATGTAATTTTTAATATGTATTATAATTTAAAACTGCACATATAATCTTGTTATCACTATGTTAAAATTAACTCTCTTATGAAAAAATTATTGTAACATTTCTCATTTTTAATTAAATAAAATATTTTAAAAGTTATAATATCATATAAATTGGTGTAAAATTAAATACAATAGAATATTTTTTGAGTATGGAAAAATTGTACTCATAAAAAATTAATTCATGTTTTAGGGTCATATTATAACCCATATCATTTTTTAAACATTATTTACTAGTTTTACCCTTTATCATAGTGATAAAATTTGTAATGTCATTATCAATAATGACCAAAAAAATATTTTATAAATTTAGACTATATGATACCAAATATGGGATCCATGTTTAAAAATTTAACACACATAAGTAGAATGTTTTAATAAAAAAACATGAATACATAATAAAAACTCTTTTATAGAAAAATTTCATTTTTAAATATAAAATTATTTATGAGAAATTCATGTATAAAATCATTTTAAAATCCCTAATTTTGTAATTTTATATGAACTAATGAAATCTAAAAAATAATTGAAAAACAAACTTTTACATTGTAAATATTAATGGAAATTAATGTTTTCAATAAAAAAATTAATTTTCATTGACCATTGAAATATCAATATTTTCAAAAAATGTCTAAAATTTATCATGAGATAATTTTAAAATTCTATATTAAAAAATAAATCAAATTTTTCTAGTAATTATTTTAAAATATACAATAAAAACTAATTATAATATCAACTCATAAACACAATGTAATACCATTTTTTAGAAAAACACATTTTTGAGTAATAAAAAGACTTTAAAAAAATCAATTTATTATTTAAAATTAATTAGTTAATGATCTCTAAATTAGTATGTCTATGATATATATTTCGTAATTTGGTTAAGTTAAATCATTCCAAAACATTTAACAAGTTTGTTATAACGTTAATATTTAAATAAAAACAATTCATTATTATATTAACCTCAGTGCTTCATATCTTATACACTATCATACATAATATTTCTTTTAGAATAAGATATTAAATGAAATTTATTTTCCATGATGATTACACTGATTTGAATCTATGACATAAAAACATAAACTTTCATGTGATGAATTAATTTTATCTAGTTTGATCATTTGAAAATTTCTATATATATCAAATGATTTCATTTTTCCATTGAATTAGAGCATTTATTGGTTTTCATAGGACCACATGAATAATATATTAATTATATTAATATCTATAATAGTATGTGTGCACATATTTTGAGAATAAATGTTTTCCTCATTGATTATGAACTCTGATGTATATTATTAGACAATAGTTGTTTACATAATATGGGGTTCAACCTTGGTGTGATATAAGGTTGGTTGGCATCAGATGTTCTATGGAAGGCAGCAATTTGCGAGAGAATTTTGTAAATTATGTTATTAATATTTTTAATTCATTTAATATCCAGAAATTATTATTCCCTCTATATTTATATAACAATATAAAATATATCTGGGGTTATCTACATAACCCTAGTTGATTATAGTGGAGTAGTATAAGGACTCTATTAGCACTGAGGACACATCAACGTGGTTCGATGAAAATGATCTGAGGGAATTGTGTGACAAATTATTAACAAATAGTTATGATCCCCATACTCACTATAGGACATCTTCTCCACAACCATAAAACCGTTCTATAAGTAGGGATCTTTTTTTTAATTTTTTCCATTTTCTTATTTGACAATCATGGATTGGTATATTGTATTTTCAGTAACTAAAATTTTCAATCTTCACCTGATCCCAATTGAATAAGGTTCATAAACATATTTGATTATAAACCTACCATGAATATCAATATACAATTATTCTTGATTCATTTAATTGTTGGTCAAGATCTCATTGGCCAAATATGATTTTGACATCATTCATGTTATTTTCCAACCACTGTTCTTTACATTCTTCATCATTGGCCCACATGGTCAATGAATTTACTTTTTCGATAAATATTTATGTGAGTTCATACCATTGTAATAATTTAGAATGTTTTAAGGTCACATGTATTAGTGTCTTATATATAGATAGAGAACTTTTGTGGGATAAGGGGGTGAAAAATTGGATCTGGACTTTTATTTACTAAAATATGTTATAGATTCTACTCTAAAAGGTATAAAAAATCTGATTTCCATCCCTTGAAGGCTATGATTTGAAAATAAATGGATTTTAAATTCCTTTAATGTGGATTTAAAAATTTAAAATGGTTAGGTAAGTGGTTGAAAGTATATATATACAATTTACATGATGTTATGATTCACTTTCTCTAAAAAACATGACAGCATTTTGGGTACCCAGAGTAACACTTTATATGAATCACATGTTTTCATGTTCTCTAGGGTTTTGAATAAGTTATATATCACATATCATGTGGTTGATCTCACATTCCATGTGAAACCACTCGGGTATCCATGTCGTGCATGACAATAAAATATGAATACACTATTTGATAAGGTACAACATTTTCTACAAGAGGCAACTGATGTTGGGGGATATAGCATCCCTTGCAATGTGTTGAGAGAACACTTCGAGGACCTAGGGTGAATATACCAATTGGGTTCCTTTAGAGACAATCTATATAATGATATTTGGAATCCTGATTCCTTCCTGAGGATATACAGAACAATGAGTTTAGGTGTCTTCACATTCTATATAACTATATTTACATGAAATGTGTTGCTGCAAGGCTAGAAAACCAATATCCCAAAGATAAAACACCATGGTTTCAAGTTAGTTCTATACACCATGTGACACTATGAGAATTCCAAAAAAAAATTATATAAAACATATACAAAGTTTATCTCATTATTTTGGACATGAATTTTGGCTTGCAATTAACCAAACTATAGTAGTTTATAAAATAGAAAATTTTGGAAGGATTCATTATGGAGTCTGAGATATGACATAAGGGGTTGTGATTTAGATAAATCTTCAATTTATTCTTGATTGAGGATAATGATTGATTTTTCACTTCAATGAGATTTTGGGTTAAGAACGCCCTTGAGGAACAAGGGAATGAGTCCACCATACACTGTATACATGTAGATAGGGCATTATAAAATTCAATAGAGGGGTTATTCCACGATCTATAGAGTTGTTCTCCCCCAAATTTTAGAATTAGTGTAGAGAGAGTGAACCATTGGAGTTTTTTCTCCCTAATAAATAGAGCATAGAGAAAATGAGTTTTACCCCACTATGATTCTTATGAGGTTGAACTATATTTTGTGTATCATTGTTGGATGCTTTGGATATATAGGCATGCTCATCATCATCCATAAATGGATATGGTGGTGGAGTATTTTGTCTTTTTTGGGGGGTGGGGTTAGAGAATGAGAATAACTGATATTGTTTTTATTGACCATCATTCTTTATAGGTAATGATTATTATTTGTTCTTATATTTGTTAAAACGTGGTTTTGTGGGGTTCAACTAGGTATAGATATACACACCTATAAATGAGTATGGGAGGAATAACAAGAGTGACATTGGTGTAATAGGTGTTGGAGGAGAGTTTTGGAACATAATGGTGTTGGGAACACTCGGTTGTTAGTTGTGGTGATTGTGACCTTATAACTCTTCATTGGTTACTTTTTTCTTGTTTTTTTTAGATTGGGATGTCATTTTTGTCCAGGTGTTTATTTTTCTCCATTATATTATTTATTACTATAATTTATTTTAAATTATTTTATAGATGTTGTTACATGAATTTTTTACACTCCCGACGATCCTAATTTTTCTATTACTTAACCATTGTTAGGTGAAGCTAGTTGTTTGTGTGAGTACAAGTATATAGGCTACATCTATTGAGTTGTATTCTCTAGTAATTCAACACTTTTCACTATACCCTAACATATAATAGGTTATATTAGGGTGTCACACATGGACTTCCTCAAACCCCTGTGGGTTAATAGTGGATTGGTATATAAAATATTAGAATCAAACTTAGTTTTACTATAGGTTATTGTGTGGAGTTGGACATGTAATAAAGATTTTTTGGGAACATAAGAATACATTGTTAAAGTATCCAATGATTTAATTTCATTTCAGTGTCATAGACATATATCAAAACCATATGACTTGGATGGAGCTTCTGACAACTCAAAATATTGAGGCATCATTTATAGGGAATCCAATTCCAACTGTAACGTAAAGGACTATGTCTAATGACTTTTAAATCCTTCTCAAGATGGGTCCTCAAAATATACTTATCAAAACAAGGTTTTTTTCAGCTTCCACTATGGACATGTGATGAAAAATAACTAGGAAACCAATATAGGGTCATGATGTTGACTTGTAGAGTGATGATGCATCAGTCTTAGGACCTAATCCTGATTTTCCCATCATAATGTATATAAAAATTATTCCATTTGATAGGAAGCACTTGGTTCCACCTCCAATGGTCCATAAGGATTACTAAATGAATTTTGGGTAGTTGGTAACATTGATTAGTAAGGATTATGATTTCTATAGGCATATTTAATTGTATATGTTAAAAATATATAGATTAATTATGATCAATAGTTATCTTAAACCTCTGGAAGTAAAGGACTATCTTCAGGTAGTGGTTTTTCCCATTTTCAAACCCCAAATGATATTATGGTTGCAAAGGAGATATGCCTAATTCATCGAGGATTAGGGAATTTCGGTGGTTTAGTCACACATACCTATGAAGATAAATTTCTCTCTTGGTTTAAATTATACCACTTGTTCCACATTGATAATTTCCCCTCAACCTTGATCTCTCTCTGGATTCAAGAGCTTCTCGAGCTACAACTAGGTGATATGATAGTTTATATTTATAACCTAAGGTTTAAATACCCCATTCACTACTCTCTTGATAGGTTTAGGGGTAGATATTTATTAAGGTAAAATATTAATATGTTCGTATATAGTTACATACATTCTATCAAGGTATCCTTATGTATTTCTAGTTATGTTCAAGTAACGGAGTCGGATTTATTATAGAGGAATTCCAAATAGGGGAACACCTGGTAGTCTGAGCAAGAAGATCCCATCTTATTGTAGAGTCTTATTTTTTACTAGTAGGTGTCATACATCATTGTCCTATAATAGGATAAATATTCATGCCCAATCTATGGAATTTTTTCATCAGAACATGGTTCACAAACTGGTTCTTTCCATCATGTAGAGGCATGGTTTTATGCATGTAATGAGTAAGAAAACATGGATAATTATTTTTAACTCACTTTTTTTGCTGACTGTGGGAAGGTAGTGGATGAAAATCTACATAAGAAGGTTATTTCATGATATTGGATCTCCATGTTGTGTGATGGGAATCCCATAAGGTGGGGATACTGATAATGTGGATGAATATTTAGAGGAGGGATCTATGGGTTGAGGGTTACTCTATGACCTATTCCCACCACCACAATGTATCCTACAGAAGTATTATATTTTTGGTGGTTGAGGGTATGGGTATTTGAGGATATGGTGAAATATGATAAGGACAGTCAATAGATGAGTCATGGTATAATATATGTCCTTTATAATTAATCTCTATTACTTATAGACCCAGTCTTGAGTCAATCACTCATCTTCATATCATTTTATGAGAGATAGAGATACTATTAATGTCTATTTCCTACCTCGTGTGTCATAAGGAAAAGAAAGGGAGTTATTATTCAATATCATTCCCCTTCTAGAAGGTAAATATATCATTCTTTAATGAGATATTCTCATGATACCTCTTAGAACTATTGATGAAACCTTATGATGTGACTTTGGTCATTGATTGGTGATCTACTATGAATTTCATGAAAAATATTCATCTCAAATGTAATTTATTTCTTTATACAAATGGTATGCGATTATCTTTTATGGGTGGGTGACATATAATGGTTGAGGTGGGGGATATCAGGAGAAGGATTTTATAACATATCACTCATCAGTTGATTTTTCCCATTGTTTATTATGACCTCTATAAAAATGAATTCTAGAAGTATTAGATTATAATATGGACATATTAACCAAATATTTTCAATAATCTAAGGGTACAATTTGAATAAATTCCGTATTTAATTTTTATCAAAATCATTTTTAGCCCTGGCTGGTTCTAGTGTTTTTCATCAAAAAGGTATGTATGTGTTTGTGGCTTTATGTGGACTATGAATTCCAAAACCAAATAAAGATCAAGAACATTTTATCATTATGAATGATTTATGACCTTTTTGACCCGTTTAATGGTGAAAGTTGGTTTCAAAATTATGATCTCATGTTAGACAATCATTAGATGTGATTTCACAATTAATATATTCACAAGGCAGCATTTTGATGTTTCTATGGGCAATATGAGTTCATCAATATTCCTTCCAATGTAACTAATAACCCCTATAGGTTCATGTCACATATAAACTATTTATTTTATTCATAAATGAGATGATTCATATTTGACTTCATTGATTAAATACTTGTATACTCTACATTAGAGGATGAAAGTGATGTCCATCGGAGGATGGTCATAGACTTATTATAGAAGCTATAGATTTATGGTATTCCATTTAGTAGTCCTTTTTTGATATAAGTGCATCACTTTTTTTGAACTTCATATCTGGTCAAGGTTTGGATATATGTCCATAAATTCCGAATAATGTTTTTTTATACCACACAATAGTGTGATGGAGTTTTTGAGTTTCCATACTTTAGTGGGATATTACCAAAGGGTCATGAAATATATTACTATAATAGAACCCCATTAAATTCAATTATATTAAAATTGAATGAATTTACATGGACTAATCATTGATATAGATCCTTTGATGAGCTATGGGATGGTCTGCTCAGTGATCCTATTATAAGACTACCTAAGGAAGGCGTTGGGTACTTGGTGTATTTAAATTCTTCTTAATCCGAGATATGATTTTTGTTAATGAATAAGAATATTTTTATAACATATTGGTAAAGGAAATTGATCTTCAATTAGATGAACTATTCGATCCAGGACTTATATTTTCCAATAGTAGTCTTCACAATCATGTTGAAGAGGCATTGTCTTCTAGGAAAGCATTTAGTTTTTTTACAAAAGACCATAAATGTCTCATTAACATATTCACTGAGTGATATATCAAAATAAGATATATTTAATGATTAGAGATAATAGTATAATATAATTTGAGGGTTTTTATACTCGTGGGAAGGGAAACATTGTGGAGGATTTCCTTAGTAGGAAATCTTTTTTCTAACATGGAGGATTATGTGTCAGTACGGTTTTCCTTATTACAGATTACCTAGTTAGAGGATATGGATGAAACATATCATCTATTTAGGGTGGAGAATCCGCAAAATATTTAAATTTTTGGAGTGTTTTTGTTGATAGAATTGGAATATAATTTAATACCTAACCATTTATCATTTGGATATGCATCTTGTTGATTCTATATAGGATAAGAGAACATTAAATTTATCTATGGACATACAGTACTTTATGTCATGTATCAATAGGAGGTATTGAAGGGGTTTCTTACATCCCATGGTATACATGTTCTTTTGATAACATGTACAAGAACCACAAATGGTAGTTTATGTGGAATAGAATGGAGAAGATCATTACCTAGTTTGTATATAAGGGTCTCACTTGTTAGCATTTGAAAGATGAACATAGGGTTATATAATATTTGGAAAAACTACTAGACATCCATTAATAGATGTTTAATATAATTTCAGTAGACTTTATGATTGTATATCCACATTTAGACAGTGGAGAGGACTCTATTTGTTTAATTTTTGGTAGAATAACCATGTTGTCTCACCCTCATTACATCCATGTGTAGTGTTCAGATGAGAGGTTGAGGAAATTGATTGTGCACTACATCTTATGGAATCATTGAGTACTACTAATGATATTCTATGCCTTTTTTTCATGGTATAAATAATATTTCTCGAGAGGTTATCTTGAGTATTTCATGAAATTTATATGACTGAGGATAATACTTTATCCCTAGATGGATTGATACCTAGAGTGTGCTATCCATGTTATATAGGATATGTTGAGAGTCAGTGTGATTGAATTCATCCATCATTTAGAGGATCACATTCCATTATGGGTATTTACCTATAATAATATCTCTCAACCTATTATTAATAATGGAACCATTCGAGAACCTATACGATATACCTAACAATAAATATTTATGATAGAATAATATTAAAAAGACATCTCTTATAAAGACACAACTACAATGGGAAATGATTGAATGGTTTTTAGTGATCTAAGTGGAAATGAGAACATTTCATATGTTGATATAAATATTACATAGACTGAGGTTATAGTCATATAGAGTTCAATAAGGGAGTCCATGATTTCCTGATATTCTATATAAGTTAATTAATGTTCATATTTGTCCTTATAAGTAATATATCTCCAAGTTTAACTATGATATTCTAGATCCTTTAGAGGTTTGGTTAGTTTTCATTCCATATATATAGAAGAACATAGATAGAATTATTAAAAATAGTTTCCATGTGTCTATGCTTCGGAGATATGTGCAAAACCCACCACAAATTGTTGACCAGGTTTATATAGAAATAGAAAAGGATCGACCTTATAGAAGTATCTTGGGGTCATATATGAATGATAGTAGAGGATATGATGTTTATGTACCACACCCTTGGTTTTAGTTCATTATAATCTTATATTTATATTGGAGAGATTCTTGAAACATTAGAGTCATATACGAGCTTAATTCACACAACTTTTTAGGTGGCATGTGATTTTAAGGGTAAGAAGCATCAATGAATAGATCAATCAAATGACAATAGTATCTATAATCAAATCCTTTTAATATTTCAATATATATATATATTTATTATTTTCTATATCTTCATTTCTATGTTTGTGTTCCAAAGGCCCCCATAACTAAATATTATTTATATTATGATATATTAAAGCTCATGTGAATATACTTATTCAATAAATATTTTTCCTAAAGATTGGGACCATAGGTGGGGTATATGAGACTTCATTTGTTTCTGAAATTTTGGGCTTACCCTACACATGAAATAGGTTTTATTATCATCATAAATTATATGGATGAAAATCGTTGGATGGTTTGATAATAAAGTTAAATAATTTAGTAATTTAATTTTTTTATGCTACAAATAATAATTATCTCAATATGTATATTTCATTATGAGAAATACCCAGGGTTAACCTCTTGACCTAAGGATATTATATTGATGATACTAGAAAGGGATATTGGTGGTCATGACCTCATAGTGTGGATTGATGGGAACAATCATGGAGAACTATGTGACGAATGATGTACACAACCAAATATTCACCATAATAACTATTGTAAAGGTTCTTCCCTAATGAATAATCAATTATTGAGTCAATTATCATTATTCTGTTGTTTAATTGCTTTAGTTTTTTATAATAATTTATATGAATATTAGATATTTTTATTGGATATTATCATCTAGATATGGGCCTAATTGAGTAGCATTCTTGATCATATTTTCTATAAATCATATTATCAAATGAATTTTCCAATTTTATTTAATGTCTTTATCATTTATTAAGATGAAATCATCAAATGATGATTCTCACTATCTTTCTGTTCTTTTCATACAACTATTCTTCTCATTCATCATTATTGTTATAGTGGGTTAGTGGCTCGATATTTCGTGATTTATTTGAGTGCGATAAAACCCATGGAATCATGGTGGATGCACCAACTACATAGGGATGTTTGATTTTTGTATGGATCGATATGGTTTTAAATATGTGGGTGATGGAATCCATGAATGTGACTCCAATAAAATGATGGGAGGGTAACTGGATACCCAATGGGTGATCATAAATTTGGATTCCATACACTAATTGTCACGAATCATTAATTAGAGGCATTACAAAATATGTTTTGTGGATTTTGAATGGTAACTGTTTTGGAAAGCGGATGATATTGAATATCTTACATCCATGAAAAGGTATGCACAATATCTGTGGAAAAAAATTAGGCATTTTTCACCTAGGGGATTTCACAACATGTGTCATGAGTTATCATAGTGGAATGGGTTTTAGTATAGTTTAATAACTCATACTTTGCGATTGATCCCACATTCTATGGCACATTACATGTAAATACATGTTTTGAAACAATAACAGATTCCTAGTACCCCATCTTTGAAGATAAATGGTATATTTATAAGGGAAAATGTGTCGGTTGATAAGGCCACATGATATATGTGTTGAGAGCACTTTCCCAGGATACTGGTTGAACATACAAACTATATTAACTTAAGGAAACACCCTAGAGTAATACATTTTTTCCCAATAAATTTCTAGAGAATGATTTTCCTAGGTGTCCTAGTAGAGTCACACACCATGTGACCATATGTACATTCCAAATAGTGAAACTTTGTCAGATATGATTTTTATATAGATCTACATTCGTAGGTGTCCTTGGGGAACCACATATCATATCACACTCTGTATATGTCATGTAACATTCCAAGAAACCACTACACTGTGAAAATATAATCCAGGACATATATTTTGTCCCATGAGTAATGTTCACTAATTATTTATTCATGTAGGATGTGATTGTTTCCTTCATTTTAGAATTCAATATATGACCCAAGGTGTTCCGAGTGAGACACATATTTATGTGATGCCTGGTTAGAGCTAATGGTTGAGATTCATTAGCAGATAGATGTTGGGTTCGAAAAAGCCTTATCACATATGGGTGTCGGCCTCTGTACTCTTTATACTACTATTGTCGGTACACCCCCATATGATAGAGGGTGTGGGTCTTCTTTTTCTAGACTGGAACACACACTTCATCAACATTTTATAGGGAGAAGATCCTCTACTTGAGTTGATTATCCATTGGTTTTATAGTGTAGAGGAGATGAGTGGGACCTGTAGTCATATTCATGTGAGATTGTGTGTGATACTAGCCATCAAAAAATGGATCCTTTAGGGTTCAATGTAGATTAATAATCTTCATTATCTAGCTATGGATATTTAGATATATTGCATTTATGACTGGGGATTCAACATGAGTATATCTGATGTTAAATTTAATTACCATATTTCTTTATTGGTTGAGCTATTTTTTGTATCTATTTATTCCCCCAATGTTTTTAGAGATTTATATTGGGTAATTTTATATTCAATGATTCATAGGATATACCCACATATGTTGTGTTTTATGTAAATGAGATTTATATCAGCAATGACATCTATGGATATAGTTTCAATGGTTCACAATGTTACATAATAATTCTATCCATCATTGGGGGTCAACCATGGATATTTTGAGTTTTTATTTATTCATTCAATCCCATTTTTTACTCTTTGGGACATAATTTATGGATAGAAATGTATTTTACCTTAGTATTTATTTTATAGTACATTTTTTTTACATTTATGAATATCTTAGAGTGTGGTTCATTCAATTTTCACTATCTATATATTCTATTTTATTATTTTATCTCTACGTTATTTCCAAGATATAGATGGGTGAGTTCATATTGGAATGTATTCTTAATACTCCAACATTGGGGTAATATCTACTCAACACTTTTTTCACACCTATTCCATATTGGAAGTGGGATTAGGGAGTCAAACATGGTCATATCCGGGCAACGGTGGGGTCCCAGCAGGTTGATTCGTGACATTTCATGTTTCCAAAGAATATGTAATTGTTATAAAGACAACATAACAAAAACATTAACAAATTTAAAATATTTATTCCTACAGATAAACATGTACTTAGGGTTATACCTAATGTTATATAATCCATCTTCCACAAAACAACCTATCCAATAATTAAAAATAAATAAACCTTCATCTAATACAATCAAAGGCACCGTAAAACCATATTCCTAGATTCATCGTTGAAACAAATTTATATTAAATTTATGATTTAATAATAAGTAATATTACTAAAACTAAACATATCATTATTTTACATCATTTTCATATGTTAAAAATTACTTCTCATAATTTTGAAGCGATCGAAAAAAACAGAATATTTGTTTTATTTTTTAACTAGCTAAATAAGATCATTATTTTTCAACACATGAGAAAATTTATACATTATTGAGCACCACATTATCAATTTCTACAATTATAATTTATTATAATCATATTTAAAACCTAGGGAATGAAAAAAATAATAAAGGCGTGATCTCAAAATCTCAGTAAGGAAAACATTATTTACATTTCATCGAGGGTTAGATCAAGTTCATGTGTTAAAATATTTGAAGGAAAAAAGATTCTGTTTAAAAATGACATGAAATAATGAAAGTTGTCTATATATCAAAATATAAGGAATTATAATATGAAATGAATACTTACAATGTGAAAATAGTATAGTATAAAGAGATAATAATAAAAAACTATTGATTATAATCATAAGAAGAAGGAATTGAAATGTAACAAAACCGTAATACATAATATAACAGCGAATGTTTTCTCAGTCATAAGAAGATGATATCATAATTATGATAAAAAATCATTGATAGTCCATCCTCATTGTTTTTGAGTATATCCTAGAAGGATCAAACCTTAATTTTATATTATATCCTAGATGGACCATGATATATTTTCTCATTATATATAAAAACATTACCAATGCATTGGATGCTGATATAAGACCATACCATTCAATCATACAATCATAGCCACATGAAATTAATAAACTATAATATCCTAAAGAACCCTAGGAAAGAAAATAATTTACATTCATCAAATGATAATGAAAACATAGTATTAAAACAATTTAATTTAATTTTTAAATTGTATCTCATAAAATGACCTCGAGTAATATATTGATTGAAACCAAAATTTAATCTCACAAATGAATAATTTCATAGTGGTTTATGTAGGTTTATTCATAAAACATAACTCTATTGGAGTTATATATTTTGTATATGAAAAATGAAAATGATATAATGAAAAATATCTTTTAGAAAACACTTCATGATATTATTATAAAGAGATGAAATTATAAATTAGTTTCTAAAATGAATTTCAATAATATAACACGAAAACATAATTAAAACAAAAATATAAATTAATTAAAAAAGTTCACCCTTTAAGATGATATAATTTATTTCCATATAAAATGTAGTGAGGAATATGATAATATAAACATTAATGGAAAATAATTATTAATATTTTGAAAACACCTTCATTGAAACCCATGTCATTAAATATTGATAATTAATCATTTAAGAAGTGATAAAGTGAAATTTTAATATTTCCATAAATTAATCAAATTTGTATTTCCATAATATAAGGAAGAATATTTTTTGGAGGTGTGAATGTAACATCCCACCAAAATTTATTATCTAAAGATAAGATGAAGTGGCGCTAACTCTAGGTGATATACCCAAGAAAAAAAATGTCGACAATAATTTCTAGGGGAATAGGATACATATGACTGATGACTTTTTAATAATAGAATAACTCCCTGAATACATACAAATTTATATTGAAATCCCCTATGGGATTCATGAATAAAACTAGAAAACCCAAAACAAATCAAATATAAAAAATAATAAAATATAACAACAAAATATTGAACCTCAAAAAACTAAATGAAAAGGCCATAATACTCACTAAAGCATATGTCCCATCGTCCCAATTATCACCTAAACATATTCCAATATCTAAATACCCCTTTTATTCCCATGGTATCAAATAGAATTACTATATATGTATGATAACTTTCTGTTTCTAGTTTCCTAATAAATAACATCATGAAATGTACTATAGTTCCCTTGGATGGAGCAGTATAAATATTTAAGTAATTTTATAAAGACATCCTAAACCAATCCACTTAGATAATATAAATTTAAAATAATTTATATAAAAATTTATAAATATATAAAAAAATATATAAATCTAAAAGGGAAATTTATGTGATATATATTTTAATAGTATTATTATAGTCTATTGATGTTTGGAAAAATATTTTTCATTTTCACACACATAGTTCCGTCAATATACAAACAATAGACTCAATATTTTTAATACTATTAATGGTCGTAATAAATTACTATAATACATGAAAAAAAGTGTTTTAATTCATATCCAAACTCTATTACCCTTAAACACACAACATCACAATTAATCCAAATTCAATGAATGTTTTTCCATAATAGAAAATTTATTCATGTAGCATATTATCAAACATGTTATAGGAATGGAGAAAATTTTATATATTATAAACACGTAATTAAATTTGAAAAGAAATATTGGTATTTAAAATACATGTTATTGTTGAAAATTCCATAAATATACCAAATTATTATATCATTTAATCCCATAATGATACCGTAGATATTTCATGAAATCCATTTTTTATAAAACAATGCCTTTTTGTTATAGAATATTGGGATATGTGAGATAATCCAACAACCTTGAAACTGGTAGATTTGAAAAAGGAATCTAAGTCAATTATACCAATTTCAATTATTCATTATATTAATCAAATAAAAGACACAATGATCACATCAGCACATATCCAAAAACATAGATCCATCTGTTTCATTAATTTTATATGCGTTTGAAAAAGGAAAACTAATGAGATTTAGGATGATAATGTAGAATGGGATCTTATGCATCTATTTCCACATTTGAACACTTGAAGTTCTAAAATCAGTTGAGTCTAAACATTAATGATCTTTATAAAATTACTAGGTTATCCCTAGAATTATATACCACAATAAGTGATATGAAAAATTGACAACCACTATAAGTCACATTATACCTAGGTTGGTTACAAAGGACAACATTGCATCCTAACAAACACATTTCTTAAAAGATTATGTTAAAAATATGCCAGACAACCATTCATATGAATACACCACTGTCATCAAACACTAGGGTGCATCATATAAAATTATATTATAGTCACCCCAGCCAATATAGTATATAGGATCCATGGTACAATGTTTACCAATATCCTATTTAGTTAGTGAAAGGTTCTGGTGTTTCCCAGACACAATAAAACAGCTACCCCAAAAATGGAAGAGGCACTCGAACTTGATCAAACCACAACTCCCCCAGTCTCCTTAGAATGAAAAAAAGATATTGGTTTTATATCATACAACATTGTATCCCATGCTTCATGTAGTAGATGAATAGAGAAAGGAATTATCACCCTCATAAATCTTTATTAGACTCCACACCACTATTAGGTCTCCCTGCCATATCTACTAACACATTGGATGTAGCTATAAATTTTTCCACCACACCCCAACGAAAAAACAAGAACTTTTATTCTATAGTGACTCAACTTATGGTGTATTGAGACCCTCCATGCTTTCACCCATTTACATCATTTTGCATTGTACATTAAAAACCCCACTTGAAACCCCCAAACATAACAAGAAAATTTTATAAGATCAAAATACTTAATAAAGATAGAGTACATAAAATTGTAGGAGTTATATTATCCCTAGTATTTGTATTTCCACCCCCACAATATAGAAAACTAGTGTTTAATTGAATTAGATTAAGTCATTTATTATGTTTTTTCATTCCATGATCCTATATATCTTCATAATTTTAACTATGTTACCCAAAATCCATTCCCGAAATAGTTCATTTTCTCAATAAAGATCATCTATTGACAATCCCCAATCTTTATAGGCACATGTATCAGAATATCATCTTGTTAATTATCAAAATGGTCCCATTAAATTACAATTTTATGATATGGTTGGATCATCTATAATTAAGATACATGAAATCAATTACAAGAAAATAGAAAATTGGATGTAACAACAACTAATACTCTCTAACAAAAACTTTTTAAACTATCTCAAAAGAAACTATTTACTAAAGATAAATAATTCATATTTTTCCAATACAATGATTCTATTTTTTGGAGTTATTATAAATAAAAAATGACAAGTTACCCCAAATTTTAATGTTCATAAATAACTATCAATATAGTATGTTATAGAAACTCTTAACATTTACCATTCTATTTAAGTTCATATAAATATTTTCTATTTTATCATTTACTAGGATTGGTTTGAAAATTGTATTTTGTCCTCTTTCGACACATGAAATTGGAAAATGTCTTGGACAATAATAAAATGATTTAAAACGTATAGTATTTATGATGTTTAGGTAATTTTGATTTTATGAAATCTCCATTAATTGTTTGTGATCCTACCATGAGCCTATAATATCCATCATAAAAACAATATGAATTGCTTCAACAATTTTTATCATCCTTAAGGATTGTCCTGCAATCAATAAGATGATAAGTTGTGTTAATGGTCAGATACGTTGTAAGGGCATTCTCGAAGAAATTTCAAAGATGATATCAGAATATAGGGTCCCTATTAGACATATTTTAAATAAGAATGACATTATTCTTCACATCATACCCAATGCTGAGTTTGGAATATTATTCGACCATGTTATATTTAAGAATAGGAATGAAGTGTGTCGAACTCGTGATTGGATCGAAAATTCTTCTATACTGTATCATGTTTACAAACCATTAATCAAATACATATAATAAATATGCTTTCTACTTTCTCCCATTTCATTATGGGCATTAGTAATGTGTGAATCATGCAATATGGGAATTAGGGTTCTACCTTCACCTACATGAAGTTGTGGAATCTAAAAAAAAATCTACCAATTTCCTCACCTATACATCCCACTAAATTTTTTGTCTTAGAACAATATATATATATTTTGATTATATGAAGAAAGTCCCATCTATAATGTTGGTATGCCGGAATAATCTATTCACGGTAGGTTGATGAGACCGCAATACGATCAATAATCTATTGTATAGATATTCTTTTTAGCATTCATCCCTCAATTACCTCCCCAACATTGAATTTTAACATAATTTTTAAATATTATATATTGTATTTTTGAAAATATATTCCATTCTCAAAAAATTTGGAATAAGAGAAATTTTTTTAGAGAACTACAACATCACGATGATATATTAAGTCTAGATGTATATAATTTATGACTATCATTAAAATCCATTTATCTGATGGCTCATTATCCAAATGGTTATATGAAATCCTTCTCAATGAATATTAAATAGAATTTATTTTTCCCAAATAATTCATCATGACAATTTCGATCATTTTATGATATTTCATCCATTTATATATCAATATATTCAACTATATTTTCTATTAAAAAAGTATCAAAAATTGTTGATCTGTAATTTCCATGAATTCCTCTCCAAAAGGATAATGACTCAATTTATTTATAGCGTTATATAAAAAATCCAATTTTAAATCATAGGTTTGGTTGTTCATCTCATGTACCCATAAATTTCATGATCTATAATCAACTAAATGATTTGTTTACATGAGAAAATAACCCAAACTAGTTCCACATGTATCATAATAGGCCTCATACCCATGTACTGACTATTTCAATGTACGGATAAGAGCTAATATAAGGAGAAAGTTATGTTTATAGAATGATTTATGGAACTCCTCAATCCATTGGAATGGAACAACATTCTATGAAGATGTTTTCAATGTTGATGAATGATGTAAAAAGTCATGGAAAAAGAATATATAGTTATTTTTATAATCCAAGGAAATTTAATATCTCAAGATCACTCTTTTTTGATTTCTAATAGATAATAGCTTCCATATTATTAGGATATCTAGAAAATAGTTTTTCTGAAATTACATCAGTAATGATCTATATTTCATATATTTAGATATCAAAATTTAATAGAATATCATGAATACAATGTTCCTGAAATATTCCCAATACTATAACCATGTGTCACTCATGATCATTTTTTTTCATAGAATACATACGAACATCATTAGTTAGGAACAATATAAAAGAATCTAGATACCTATGAAATAATCAAAAAATCAATTCAATATATACTAATAGAAAATTATTATCACTAAAGGGAATGAATCACACTTTATAATGTTCAAAAAGACTCGAACATTTTTTTAATACCATCATTCCATAATCAATGTTATTGAACTGGTGGTCTTAATACATTTTTGGAGAACCAAAGAGATACCATCAGTGTATGAAAAAATATTTTATTCATGGAATATGATACCTATTATTTATCATTACATTATTAAGATTATGATATTTCAAATAAAATATTAGTTTTTTATCCCCCTTATTTTAAAAAACTACTCAGGTTTCCACATGGACATGCTTGATCAAATGATCCCTTATCTTTATAACTCTTCCAATAAGAAATTGAAATCTCTATATTAAATCATCCTCATCCTATAATATAAAACTGAATAGAAACATCCAGTGGCATGAGAACAATTTTAAATTTCACTTCCCTTTTAAGTGGAATCCTTGAGAAGTTATTTAGAATGATATCATGAAATTGGACAAATATGGGTAGAAAATATCCATAGATTTTTTTCTTAAATGATTACATTGTTTTCACATCCAAATGAAATTATATAGTATCAACCACAAGTAATATAATACCTACCATAATTTTATTCGCATCCAAATCCCCTTTAATTAGATGTTGTATTCCATTACAATATTTGGAAGTAACATGAATCACATAACAGTTGATACAGATTTTGAACTATGTCATTAGAGCCATTAACAAAGTCATGTAATAGTTATCGATCACTAAAACTAATAAATACAAAACCAAATGATCCCTCTTGAGTGTTATTGAACATGCTATATATTTAATGGCTTCATATTACCAATTTCCAAGATGATTTTTCTAGTTTCAAAATCAATGGGATAACCACATCATTAAAACACATATGGTCAACGAAACGAGAAATAATAAATTAATAGGATATTCCTATTTACAATAATGCAATAATAAGGGTATTATTAAATTTAACAATACTCCACATTATCAGAAAACTAGATTTATGATCCATAATCAGTTCTTGGGAACCATATATTAGATATTATATCATAACTATTATAATATTAATATTATTTTATGACCTATTGAGTTATGTTTTTACCAGAATCACGTTAACTAAATTGGTTTAGAAGATAATATTTATATTGATGTGATTCCCTCATCAATGCATATGATTTTGGAGAAACATAAGACACATATCACAAAAAAAATTCAAAAAACCAAAAATTATGCTGAATATTTTTGATTTGATTATAGTTATGACATTATCTAGGTGGTATAAGTAAATTTAATTTCTTATGGGATATAGAGAAACATTATAAACTGCAATGATTTTTATTTGATTGTTGATGAAAATTACCAGATCCCATGGTCTGATTTTGAGACCCTCTTCCACCATGGAATTATATGTCCATCCTCTTCTTATTAGAAAAATTATAATTCACAACTATTATTATTGGAATAAAAAACTCCCTCAAGAATGATTTTTAGAAATTTAAATTTTCTTCACTATTTCAATATATACAATTTTAGTTTATTTTTTATCATAAAAAAGGTATATCTTAGTTATAATCTATATTAATTGTACATACTAAAAAATTATCTCTATAATGGTTTCATTAGAAGTAACTTCATGCGAAAAGATGAGTAAATTCATGAACATAGTTTCATAATCTATAACAAAAATAATATATTTTTAAAAAATTAAATAAATAGTATTTTAAATTTGAATAAGTCATGATAAATTTATTTAAAAAAATTATTCAATGTCCTCCCACATCATTCGTTGGTTGAATTTATCTTGGAAACTATGTCCCACCATTGGAACACAATATCATCTAACATATATGCCACTAATTTAAATTTTATCTTTACTAGTCTACACAATAAGACAAATCATCAATTCATTAAATTCAACCACCCCTTTTCTTTTTCAGTCACAAATCACCCTAAAATATTAATGTTCTCTAAATTTTAATTAGAATTGAGGGGTCCAAATATCAAGGTTCATTACTACATCCATTATAAACAAATTTAATTTCTTCAATAATTTAATGGGATGAATCAAAGATCACATGTGTTTTAGGTGAGACTATATTTTCATCAGCATCATCATTTAGATTCTTAAAGTATCTATCTTGTTACGTTACATAGATGTACAAAAAAAATTCATCACTTAGTTACAGTAGAATACTTCGAAATGTTTTTAAAAATCACCATAAAACATACGAATTTCAACCATCATCATCATAAATCATCAATTATTATCATTTTCATAAATAATTAGACTCTGAATGAATAAATTTATTATAGTGGAATGTCAAACTGACATTGCATGACATGAAAGTGTAATCCAATAAACCTACAATACTGAGATGATAACATGACTTAATGTATCTTCAAACATGATTGTACCCACAATCCTTGGTATCGTGATGTTTATAATGAAATGATTACCATGTATTTAAAAGATATACATATCATATTCTTTGATTCCAATCTCCTAGATCCCATCCCATGAGATAGAAAAACTGACCAAGACTGATACCATTTGCAAAATCCCACACCAACTCATTGGTTTGGGTGGATAGTAAGTGATACTAATCATAGTTAACATCCTTATGATGGTAATTATTGAAATAAATTCCTAGTGATTAGGAAAAATTTCATCGATGATTTTCAATGAATAAAACAATAACTTGAGAACAAAAATCTATGAATTTTCAACCACTATAAAATATAGAAATAAAATGATATATTCTAAAAAAATATAGAATAGAAAAAAATTCAAATAGAAACATACAACATCATCTAAATAAGATCTATAGATTATGAGACTCACTTTCACCATGGTTTTAACATCCAATGAATCACCAAAAGTCACACTAAGATTAAAAACCACAAGAAACCAATTTTATCAGGACTAATATCAATAGATTTATAATACACTCCACATAAAATTTCTTATGAAAATATCTAAAAATTCACCAATGATCCCAATCCGTTGGTGATAATAAATGCATTGTGAATTCCATAAATGCTTCCCTACAATTGAAACTAGAAAAATAACCAGATTTAATAATTTATATGAAATTTATTTTTAGAATATAAATAGTTTATATAATGAAAAAATATATATTCATGTCAAAAGACGATAAAAAACTTATATCTATTCATTCATGTGTGGAAGAACCATTACCATGATTACACACACACATCAACATAATCACATTACAATCAATCATGGTGATATCTCTAAAATTGATCCTACATGACCTTAATATATCTAAAAAATAATAGTGTCACTTCCCATACACATAGTTTACCCCTTAAAAAAAATCCCAAATCAACTACATATAAGCGATAAAAATATCTACAAATAAACATCCTTGGATTTTTTTTGAAAAAAAATCATGAATCATTACAATTTAGAATGTTTAAATAATCATTTTAATATAATATAAAAAGTAGTGTTTTCCAAAATCCATGTTAGTCAACCTAATTCCAAACTATAAATAAATATAGTTTATTTATAAAATAAAAAAACAATACCATATATATTTTCTGAAATACTATTTTTATAAAACTAATCATTCATATTCTAGATGAAGTAGAGAAGAGAGATAATCCTCCTATTATAAAACTAAATAATTGGAATAAGGGATCTAAGTTAATTCAATTGATAACAATTATTAATTATATTACACTAATAAAACCCACAATGATCTCATAAAAATGTAATATTACAGTTAAATTTTATAATAATAATTTATATTATTTAATAGAAAATATATTTGTTAGATATATTTTCTTTTCAATATCAGTTTCCTGTTTTGTACTTGTTTTCTAATTACCGTCTCATATATTCTTTGTATAATCAATGTTAATCAATATAAAATAAGTATAGGAACTGTAATAAATTTTTAAATGATATATAATGTTCTAATTTCATTTTTTAAGTACATTAGTTTTCATTTTTCATGATAAAATTCATGAGGAGCATCTTTTAGTAATTTATAATGAAAAATAAAGAGATTCTTCAGAAATATATTAAATATTAGTATTACTTTTACAGAACAATTACATATAAATTATTTGTTTATTAATTTGTGAAAATACTATTTTTTTAATATTTATTCATGAAACAAATTTATAGAATTTTTTATGTAAGTTGTTAAACTAAGACAAATAAGAAGAAGATAAAATCAACATTTGATTATGGTTAAAAATAAGATTTCATCGGAATAGGATAATTATTTCAAAATAATAAAGAATTTATTTAGCTTTTAAAGGCGGTGAATAAATTTTCTAAAAAAATATATATAAATATGAATATAATAGAGTGACCAATGAAAGACATAAATTTTATGGATGAAGTGTCAACACATACACATGTGTGACACATAATGTTTCCACATATCAATAAGAAGATAGAGAATGGTATAAAATTACATAAAATAACAAATATAAAAAATATATTTTTCAAGTGTTAAATATAATTTTAGAAAAATATGTGTAAGGTGTTTAAAAAATAATCCACACTATTGACACAGGAGGTAGTCTTCATATACAAATGATGATGTCTTCATTTTCTAATTGTAATGGAGGAAGATAGAAAATTGATTTTATAATAATATAATTACATTTTTAATATAATTAAAACATATTTTAACATAAATTCATGGTTAAATTAATTTTTATGTGGTAAAAGATGAAAATAATTAAGGGAGATGAATTGAGAACACTACCTCTCTCGTTGGATGTTATCCCTTGGGTAATAACCTATGTCTCATTAGAATGATCTATTTAAAAATATAATAATTTCTATACGTGGGGAAACTATTTATATGATATGAAGATATTTGTTTTACCAATAAAATGAAATAGAATGTGTAGAGAAATCAGTTATGACTATATCTTAATGTATGTATGACTTAAAAACATACAAAAAAGTATTCATGAAAAAACAATAGGGAGTAAAATGATACAATTTTTCATATTATATTGAATTTATCATACCCATGTTTTATATTTTATTTATATACCTAATATTTTATTGTAAGAAACTATTTTCTGGTCATACATACTTCATGATATAGTCATAATCGTTGTAGTAGTAAATAAAACTGTACATTTCAATATTCATCAAAAATAAATTATTTTTTAAAGATTCAATAGATTTATTCAATGTAGTATTTTTATTAAAATTTTGAAATTATGTTTTATAGTTAATATTAAAATTAATATATTCATGAATATATTATTTAATTGAAAATGTTCAATAGAGAGAATTTTTTTATGAAAACGAAAAAAAAATATTTTTCATATTCTTATTCCTTTTCAATTTGAAATTATATTTGATTTAGTCTATTATTCATTTAAATAATATATATAATCATGAATTGAATATGATATAGACACTCATGATGTGTAAAAAGGTAAATTTAAAAAAAAACACAATATTAAGAAAACAAATTTATCCTTATTACATTACTATAAATAGTTAGTGGATGGAAGATAATTTTATTTGAAATACTAAAAATTAATATCATTAAATTAAATATTATGTAAATATTATTTAAAAACACACAACATGTCAAATAATACATGTCTTAGGAAAATATTTTATATATATTAAATAATTTTCATCTTAGAAAAATAACATTAACTATTTATTTTCTAAATAAATAATTTCACTAATCCTTTGATATTAATATAATTAATTGAATTTTAAACATATGTCTTATCATACATAAATATTTATATTTTTATTAATTATACATAACAAATAAATAAATAATTCTATTTATTTATAATATTTTTTTATTATTATTAATTATTAATAATAAATATTACTAAAAAGTTACTACTACTAATAAAAATATTTAGTATACACATTGGATATATATATATATATATATAACAATTTTTCCAATGACCATATTTGCATAAATTGAATTTATAACAATAATATTTCATCCATATGTAGCCTTACTAAATTCAATCATTTCATTCTCATTTCTTGTTTTACTAGTCACATTTCCATTGTTTTTATTTTATATATCACTATATGATTTCACATTAAATGAAGATCTTCCTTGTAAATTTATTTTTTGGGCTATTCGTTATTATTTGCACAAATAATAATTTTAATAATCCGAGACGAGTATTAATTCATGGGGTTTAATACTTAATTTTAGTTTTTTATAGTAATGTTTTATATATATTAATAATGTGTTATTTGTGGAATTCCAAAAATTATGAATTATTTCTTAATCTATTTCAATTCCCTTGAACATATATAAAAAATAATAGATAAAAAATATAAAATTTTATTTTATAGAAATTATATTCATCTTAATATTATGGTGTTACTATTTCCATGTAATATTTTTACAACCATGTCCACTCAACATAAGATTTTGGAAGAGGTAGAACATCTATAGAGGTTTCTTCCCTCCAAGTACCCTATATATAGGATTATTTGGTCCATTTCCCCTATATAATTTTTGTTCTTAGAAATATAACAATATTCCCAACCACATAAAATGTATCTAGTTCTTTCTATAAATCCATTACCCATACATTAAAACATATCCACCCATATATAGAAACTTCTATGTGATATAGGGTCATCCTGAATCATTTATTACCATATTCTCTATTTTTCCTTGAATATGTATTTTTCTATGATAACAACATTTAAAAAATATCCCATGCACAATTATCCAAAACATTATAATGAAAACTATCCCATTTTGTGAACTCATATATGGTTCACTCTATGTAACTCAAGTGTAAGTCCTAAATGAACATACTCATAGACCATTTTCCATCAAAAGTGGATCAAAATGGCATCTAATAAAAACTAAAAATTAATTTATATCCCAATCGATGTAATTAAAATTCCATATATTTATATAAACAAATTTATTTCTTAAAAATCCTTTCTTTTTGATATTCCCCTGTGTAATATAAACTCTATATGGAATGACTTTCATCCTTGTTTCCTAAAATTCCATGAGTTGACATTCTAATATAGATTTCCTACAATGTGTTTAGAGAATATATTCTTCTTGGTAGCCAAAAATTCTTTCAGTCATGATAATCATCATGGTTTCAAAAAATAACATCAATATTGATCGTCCTATTTTTTCCAAGATAAATTTCACCTGGCTCATCGGTCATAGTAAACAAGAAACTATTTATCATGCATTTTTTGCACAGCATTCCATTAATTAATTATTTTTACATAGTAATCAATACAAAATTAATTTAAAATTATTATAACTGATCTTATATTTTTCTTCCAAAAATCACCATCAATTATCCAAGTGGATAACCGTTAAAATAATGTTATTGTTCAAGGATTACACTTTATATATATGACCTATTGGTCCCCTGACACATGATATCCAAACGTAAAACAGGTACTACTAAATAGATCTGAACTATATGGGGGGTTTACCTATCTAAATGATATATAGTAATCCCTTTTCATTGGACCAATCCATCTATCAAAAAACCATTCATCACAGAGGATGGATTTGAATTTTATAGTGTGTTATGATATATATTTAAACAATATATTTATAAAAAACATTTATTAAATTTAAGAAAATAAAATTTTCTTATACAATTTTATTTAAATTCATTAAGGTTAATAAATCTATTTTACTAAAAGGGTAACATATATTTTTATTATGATGTATTTCACAAATATTAAACATATATATAAGACTGTTGTATAATTTTAAATAATAACTATAATGATAGGATCCAACATATCACCATCTCATCCAAGAAAAGGTTCCATTAACATCACATTATGATATCAAAAGGATGGACACAATTAAAAAATAGGAGTAGGAATGTATTTAATCTTGCCACTAGACATGAAGTCTCAAAAAACAATCAGTAAAACACATATATTATAAAAACCCAACCTTTTTGTACACTACTATTACATAATATTAAAGATAAAAAACATAATAGTTTTACACATAGAGGATCTGATGGTTTATTGTCTTTAGAAAACTAAGACCATACATAATAATTACAACATCAAGCATAAACATCTATTTCATTTTATTTTTCTCAAGATTCTTATTGGCACTTAACCCCTCCATAGTACCTATAGTCACCTGACTATATACATAAAAAATGGGTGAGCTAAACTCACAACAAGAGGGAAGAAAATAAAAATATGGATGGGGGTGAGCATAATCATAACATCAAAATCAAAATCAAGATAAGAAACATTAAAAAAAGACATGAAATGTGGAAATGCATAAAAATTTAAAAAATCATGTCTTAGTGGTTAACTACCAGACCTTGTTGGGAACAAATAAAGCATCATGTTCACCAATCATTTCACTTTAACTCATGAGTTTCTTTACTTTACCCAATGAATTGGAGAGCTGTATAATTCTGGGTGCACCCATCACATTCAAACATTGATATTGAGCTATATAATTCCAGGGGCACCCGTCACATCATAACATTTTCTTTATCATTATTGCCACATAGAAAATATTTCAATCATAAAAATGGATGGGAATGATTTTCAACTCATATGAACATATTAATAAATGTTTGTTACCCAAAATAAATATGGAATAACATACATGTTACAAGAACCATCAACCGTGAATGAGACGTAAAATGTCTGTTCTTAAAAGAAGTGTACTTTTGGAAAACATTTTGTTTGACATAAACACCAGTGAAAATAATATATATACCAGAAAAGTAAATATAATGATGAAAAAATGATATTTAAGTAGTTACCAAATAAAAAACGATTGAAAGAGGGAGAACCTGAAGGATGAATGTTGGGTCTGAGAATTTCCCCGAACCTTGTATCTGAACACATTATATGCTTTAATGTCATGTATAACCACATTAGATTCATTAAATAACAATTAAATAAGACTTTCTTCATAAATATGTTTCATTATGATTTTTTATGTTATTTTATGTTCATTTTGATTAGTTATAGAGTTTAAAAACATTGTTTAGGAATGTTCGTTTTTATGGTTCTCTTGAGTGGATCACTTGTATTCATAAATTGACGTTCAGGTAGAACATGATTAAACATCCAGAACTGATATTAAATATTATTAATTATCTTAAAGGATTTTAAATGATCTTAATATAGATTATATTAAATACTATGTTGATTAACCATTAGATAATAATTAAATGATGATTGTTTGGGGTAATTTTGGCAGTTTTCAACCACAATGATTTTGTTTTGTTTAATCATTTATTAATATGTTAATAAGTTAGATAAAAAATATAAAATATGATATAATACATATAACATGTTCCAATATAGCAATAAAAATGGTCTCATGTTCATATATGAATGTATAAATGGAAGAAGAGAACACATCGTTCTTGAAGGTGATAAATTAACACCACACAAACAACATTCTCTTTTATAAAATAAAAAGAAGAGTATGTTGTTGGATGATAGAAAATCCCATTAGAATCATAACATTATTTTATATGTATAATACTAGAGTTACCATAATATTTCATTGAAGATAAGTGTGGAGATATTTAGAAATGAACTTGAAATTTAAAGGATTTTAAAGGTAAAATATAGAGGGAGAAATTACCTCACCATTTCTACTTTTGAGAGACTCCTTAAAGAATCTAGGATAGGTATTTTGATGAGACCAGAAGTGATTGTAAGTGGGGGAGGGGCTAGGTAATATGAATGGGTAGAGTTTAAACATGTCTTAAATCTTGAGAGGTTTGTGGAAATGTTGGTTGGAGGGGTGGTATTTATAGTGGAGGGGAGAGGGGATTTCTCAATATAAAATTAATTAATCTATTATTTATACACAAGAAAAGGAATAGACAGTCTTCCATGACCATGAATAGTATATTTATCAAGTTAACCTGAACCAATTAAGCTTACATCAGCAGAACATCTATCATTACATTATAATTAACTTATATAGCTTATTTTGTAAATTATGGTATTTAACTATTCATCAATAATTCAACTTTTTTCAGAAAATCACAGAAATTCACCACTACCATTTCTTGACATATAGAATACAAAAATGAAGTCTATTTTTCAGAAAAAAAATTCAAAAATATTTATTTTATTATTTAATTAAAATCATATATTACTACCAAAACCCAGTTTTGAAACATTCGTTTACTTATTCTAGAATATCGGTATATCATACATTCAACTTGAATATTATTTAAATATTATCATATGTAAGGTTACTATTCATTCGGGAATATCACTATTAATAAGGGTATGTCACTATTTATAAGGGTATGTTACTATTCAAAAAAAATGTGTTTTTCTTAATAGACACCCAATAACTTACTGATTGCAACTGTGGAATTTATATTTTCAAAATTCCAAATGCAGATGTGAAAAAAAATATTTTTAAAAGTCACTTAGCACTTAGATATTCATTATGAGGTGTTTTCATGCGCTTTTATGACATTTTTATAAGGTAGTAATTTCCTTGGATAAACATTGGGTCGTTACATTCTTCCCCATTTATGAAATTTCACCCATGAAATTTCACATTACAAAAATAGGTGATGGTAATTATCCTTCATCACCTCCTCCAGTTCCCAAGTAGCTTTTTCAAACTTATAGTTTCTCAACAACACCTTGAAAAGGTGGGATTTCTTATTGCATTAAACCTTAACTCTCTAGTCTAGTGTCTCTATTTCCTTCTCCCCATTAGAGAGATCATCTTCCAACTGCACCACCTCTGAGTTCCATACATGAGAGGGATCAGGTATATACTTCCTCATGAGTGATACGTGAAACACATCAAGAACATGAGCCATATTAGGAGGTCGTTAAAGCCAATTATCCATGGATGTTATTTCATCAAGGATCCCAAAGGGGACAATATACCTTGGGCATAACATCCGTTTCATTCCAAACCGCATGACTCAATTCTAGGGTGATATTCTAAGGAAGAATTTATCTCTAACATTGATCTCCATGTCTCTTCGATAGTTTTCATCATAGATATTTTGAAAACAAATTAGCAGAATTGATGTGTATCTTGATGACATGAAACTTTTATATTGTGTATTTCACAAGATCCGGACCATGTATCATTCCTTCGATGAATTCTTCCCAACAGGCTGGAGTCTTACCTCTCTTTCAATACAAATCTTCATACAGACCCATATAAAGAGTCGATTGGAAGATATTGTTGTATGAGAACTCATCCAATGGGAGATTCTGATCCCATCAACCTTTTAATTATAGATAGGAGTCTCTTAACATATCTTCAAGCATCATAATAGTCTTTTTAGAATGTCCATCAGTTTGGGGGTGAGAGGTCATGCTAAAATTCAATTTAGTACTCTTATCTTGTTGAATAATACTTCAGAATTTTGATGTGATCCTTGGGTTATGGTCAAGGAAAATCGAAAGTGGAGAACCATGTAGTCTCACCACTTCCTTCACATATATGTTTTCAATTTCTTCCAATAAGATTTCTCCCCAAATAGGGATAAAATGGGTAGTCTTGGTGTGTCGGTCAACCACAACCCAAATTGCACAATTTCCATTCGGTGTCTTTGGGATACCCATGACATAGTCCATAGTAACATTCTCCCATTTCAACATGGGTATTGGTAATTTTGGAATCATCCCTTTGGATTTTTTTCCTCTACATTTACTTTCAGACATACAGAGAACCTAGAGATATATTCATCAATATCTATCTTCATGTTATCACACCAGAAGTGTTATAAGAGATCATGGTACATCTTGGTACTCCCAGGATGGATAGAGATTTTTGAGCTATGTGCATTGTCCAATAGCTCCTTGTTTATCCCAGGTGATTAAGGTAAACAAAACCACATTCCAAACCGATTCAAACAATTTCCATCCATATAGAAGTATTGCACCCTCCCATCGATTTTTGTATTCACCCTATTTTTTTATCTTTGCATCATCTCTTTGTGATTCATTAATATTCATTGGGATGGGTGGTTGTGCAATCATTTGGGAAAGGTATGATATATCCCTGCCCTTAGGGTTTCTATATCCATTCATTGCATATCTTAAAAGATAAGGACTTTCTCAATCAGTAACATGGATAGAGTAGTATGCTATTTTCTGCATAGATAATTCTCTACCATGTTTTCCTCTCCAAGATTATAGTGAATAGAGAAATCCTAATCCTTGATAAGCTCTAACAAACTCCCTTTATTCATGTTGAGATCCATTTGTGTGAATATATAATTTAGGCTATTGTGGTCGGGGTATAAGTCATAGTACATTCCAAAAAAGTAGCACCACCAGATTTTCTGGGAAAAAATAAAGACTGCCAACTCAAGACCATGCATCGAGTAGTTATGCTCATGGATATTCAATGGTCATGAGGCATATGATATCACATTATAATTTTGCATGATTATACACCCCAAGACTTCCGTTGAAGCATCACTGTATATCAAAAAACATTCTCCACTTTTTCGTAGTGTGAGTACAGTGTTGTGATCAGCCTTCTCATTATTTCCTGGAAACGTCCCACATATTATTCAGTCCAGAAATAAATTACCCCTTTCCTTGTTAACATAGTTAGCGAGATTTACAATCGTGAGAAATTTCTCAGAAAACATCGGTTTTTACCAACTAATCCAATAAAACTAGGGATTTATGTGACACTAGAGGCCCTAGTCCATTCATCAATCGTTTTTGGAAGGGTCCAAAAAAATTCCATCTTTTGTGATCACTTGTCCGATGAATGTGACTTACTTCATCTAAAAGTCACACTTGATGAACATAGAGGACAACTTCTCCTTTATCAGTGCCCCCAAAAAAATTCATAAATGTTCTTCATGTCCTCCTTTATCTTGGATTATATGAGAGTATCATCAATAAAAACTATAAAAAATATTCCAATGAAATGTGTAAATACTCTATTCATCGAATATAGAAAGATTGCAGTGTCATTAGTAAGTCCAAAGGGCATCACCAGAAACTCATAGACCCCACACCTTGTATAGATGGGTGTCTATTGAATATCTTCCTTATTCACCATTAGATGGTAATATCTAAAACTATGATCCACCATTGATATGTATTTTGATCCACTTAATTTATTGAGCTAGTCATCAAACCATGGAAGAGGATACTAGTTATTTATGGGGATCTGGTTGAGTTCCCAATAATAGATAGAAAATCGCATTGTTCCATCAGTCTTCTTCACAATGAGCACTGCCGCACCACAAGGTGATGGAAAAAGGCATATAAACCGTTTATCCAGATGCTCTTGTATCTGCTTCTTTAACTCCCCCGGTTTGATAGGATCCTTCCTACAGGGACACTTTGTGATAGGAGTAGCTATGGGTATGAGTTCTATTGAGAACTCTACCTCACGATCTGGGGGAATTCTGGGTATCTTTTCAGGAAATACATAACCATATTAACTCATGGTAGGAATTCCAACAAGGTTGGTATTATCCTTTAACTCAACCATTTGGGATTGGTATTCTTCTTCATAGGTAATCAACACCCACAACATTAAATGATTTTTCATAGGAGATTCATGATCATCCTTTCATTTTTAGAAGAGCTTGGGACAGTTTGGAATATGAAAAGATATTTATTTTTCTCAAAAGTTGATAAATCTACTACATAACGAGAGCCAATCCATTCCCCTTATAGTGTAGAATTCCTCCAGGGGAAGTATTATGAGATTCTCTGGGAGAATATTCTCACAAAATCTAATAGGTGAAGAGTCAAACACTTAGGCTACGATTATTTCCCCACTTGGTGTATTTACAAATATATCTACTTAATGGTTTTGGTGATTTGATTCTATTGTTCTAGAAATATTGTAAGAGATAACGGAATACATAGAACTAGAATCTAATAAGACTTTTCCCTTCTGGAGTGAATAGTAATTTACCTTGTATGACTTCATTATCAGGATCCACTTCCACACGAGTGATGGCATACGTCTTTCCCTATTCCTTTGGCATTAGTGGCTATTGACGATGATTACCCTCAAGAACTTGATGATTAGTGCACTAGCTTACATAGTGCGTTAGCTCCCTTCAGTTGTTTCTTTAAACCATCGGTGGTTCACTCCTTTCTTCCACAATAGTATCCTTATTATTCATGTCTTTTTGACACTTTTAGCCATGTTGACCTTCTTTTCCACACTTGAATAACATTCCTATTTTATTGAGGATGTTCCCATGGTGCAACATCCCACATTTTCGGCATATTGGTTGTTTAGTTTTCTTCCCACCATTGACATTAGATCCTAAGACATGAAACTCCATCTTTCATTTCATATCACTATACACTTGGGACTATTCTCCAAACTCTATCTCCTCTTTGAGATTACACTGAAAAAACTTATTAATATCTACCAATGTCTGAAGATGCAAGAGCATTTCGATGGTGTGGTTTTAATCCACAAAAGAATCAATCAGAATTTCTATCATTGGTGGTAAAAAATCCCAAAGCATACCCTCGTTCCTTGTCAAATTATCTTTGTAGGTTGTGATAGATTCTCTTCCTTTTTTCTGGATCTCTATGAATTCTCTCTCTATCTTCATGCGAAGAGTTCGTGGGAAAACATATTAAGAAACATTATCTTAAAGTCTCCACATTCCATCACTTCAACATCCTCCCTTGGATTAGTGATATTAATCAAATCCTACCATTGATTGGCCTCTCTATATAGATAGTAAATGGATAGGGTATCCTTCTCTATATCAGAAAAGTTGATCAATGAAAATATATTCTGTATATAGTTGACCAACTATTCCGAAACTGGTGGATCAGAAGATGCACTAAATGTCTGTGGCTGTTGCCTCATAAAACAATGGATAGGTAGTTTCTACCTATTTGGTGATGGAGGATGTTCTCCATTATAATAGTTATTGTACATAACCTGAGAAATTTGGGTAAGCATCTCGATGATGTTTCTAACTTCATATCCTAAATCATCGGGGATGTCATTCAGGAAATCATTTCATTGGCACTCACACAAGTTGTTGTCATTATTTATCCTGGTTCCCACCATTTTCTAATATATAGAAGGAAATAACAAAACATAAGTCAAAATTCAGGAATAATTTCTTCAATTGAACTATTTATACTAAAATCATAGCGTATGGAATCCCTATGTAAATATTCTTTTGTCAATATTTTTACTTAGTCTCATACTAGAGGTTTTCTCTAGGGTTCACTAATCCAAATTCCCAAATTTACTAAACCTTTCCTCTGATACCAACTATCGCAAACCAACCTTTTCATACTTTTCTATTAAATTATTATAATTATAAACAACATAATATTTTTAGACATAGAGAATAAGATGGTTTAGTGTATTGGGAAGACTATGACCATACCAAACAATTACAACATCAAGCATAAACATCAATTTAAATCATTATTCTCTAGAATATTATTGGCACTTGACATATCCTTAGTTCATATAGACACTTGAGAATATAAATCGAAAAAGGGTGAGATAAAAGACTAATAAGAGGGTAGATAAGAACTATATCACATGGGGTGAGAATAATCATAACAAAAACATCAAAATCATGAGAGGAAACTTTAATAAAAGACTTGAAATGTGTAAATGCATAAAAAAATGAAAACATCATTTCTTAGTGGTTAAATACAACACATAGTTGTGAAAAAATCTATAATCATGTTCACCCATCATTTCAATTTAACTCATGAGTTCATTCACATTACACAATGCATTGGACCGCTGTACAATTCCTGGTGCACCAGTCAAATTCAAACATTTATATTTCAATATATAATTCCAGGCACTCCCATCACATCCGGACTTATTCATTACAATGATTGACACATATAAAATATGAAATTCAAAACCATGGAAATTAATGGTTATAAACTCATAAGAACACATTTATAAAATATATTTTCTCAAAATAAAGATGGAATAACATACATGTTACAAGAACTGTAAACCTCGAATGAGAAGTAAAATGTGTGTTCTTAAAAGAATAGTTTTTTTGAAAAACTTTTGGTTTCACATAAAAAAAGTGAAAATAATTTATATCCTAGAAAATGATAGAAAATTATGAACAAATAATTTTTATGGAGTAACTATATCAAAAATGGAGTGAAAGAGGGAGAATTAACATGATAAAAGTTGGGTTCGAGAATTTCCCCATACCTTGTATCTGAATGCATTTGTTGCTTTAATGTCATGTATAAACACATTATATTAATTAATTAACAATTATATAACCTTTGAATACACGAATATGGTTAATTATAGTTTCATTAAGTTATGTTTTTTGTGCCTTCGAATGAGTTATAGATTAGAGAAACATTGTTTTCAGAATGTTCATTTTTATGGTTTTATTGAGCAGTTCACTTGTATTCATAAATTGATGTTCACGTAGAACATGGGTAAACATATAGAACATATATTACATGTAATTAATTTTATTCCTGTAATTTTAATGATCTTACAATTGATTATATTATATACAATTAAGATGAATAATTAGATAAGAATTAAATTATGATTGTTTGGGTTTATTTGGGTGTTTTTTCGACCACAACGATCTTGTTTTTTTTAATAATTTAGTAATATGTACATAATTTAGATCTAGAATATTAAATAGAAAATAATACATTTAAAATGTTATGGTTCATATATAAAAATTGTTTCATGAATAGATCTGAATATTGAAATGGAAGAAGAAAACATGGGGTTCTTGAAGGTGATGAATTTACACCTCATGAACAATATTCTCTTTTATAAAAAAAGAGGAGGAGAAGGGGGTTGGAGGATATAATATCCCATTAGTATCATAAAATTACTATAAATTATAATAATGGAGTTACCATACCATCTGGATGAAGATATGTTAGGGGATATTATGAAATGAACATGAAATTGAAATAAATTTAAATGAAAAATAGAGAGAGAGGAATTACCTCTTGAATCATCTTCTTGAGATACTCCTTAAAAAAGCTAGGCATGGTCTTTTGAGGATACCAGATTCACTTGGAAGTGGGGGGGGGGGGCTTGGGAAGATTCTTCGTCATATTTTAGACATGGCTTGAATATTGAGAGGTTTGTGGAAATGAGGGTGTGAAGGTTGGTATATATAGTGGAGGGGAGAGGGGATTTCTCAATATAAAATTCAATAATTTCTTATTTCCCCACAGGACAAGGAATTTTGAGTATTCCATGAAAAATAATAGTAATGTTATCATGTTAAACCTAACCAATTGGGCTTATATTAGGAGAACATCATCCATGAATCTATAAATAGCTTAGCTTATTTTGTAAATTATGAAATTTCACTATTAATTAAAAATTTAAGTATTTCAGAAAACACAAAAAATTTACCTCAATCATTTTTCGACGTGTAGAATTGAAAAATGATGGCCATTTTTCAAACATAATTTTTTAAATATTATTATTTTATTATTTATTTATAATCATAAGTAACTATCAAAAACCAGTTTTAAAATATTCATTTGAATTATCCTAAAATATAGGTATATCATACTTTTAACATGAATATGAATATATATATATATATATATATATTATCATAAGTAAAGCAACTATTCATTATGTTATGTTACTATTTCTAAGGGTATGTTAATATTCCCTGAAAATTGCATTTTCCTTATTGGACTCCAAATAACTTACAGATTGCAACCGTGTATATCCGATTTTCATAATTACAGACACTGTAGTGAAAATTTTGTTTAATGGTCACATTGAACATAGTAGTTAACTGGTTTGTTCATTCATGTTATTTTATGACCTATTTATAAAAAGGGAATTTTTGTGGAAAAATATTGGGTCATTATATTAATATCCCTAAGAACTATTAATTCAAGATAACTCATGGACATATAATAATGTATTAATTATTATATAATTCATCAAATGATACCATACACATGTATGAATTTATATGAAATTATTTCATTGGATTAACATTATTCTTTTTTATTATTTTTAAACCCTCTAATAATACATCCAAATCAATACATGAGAATCCATATTTACGATGTATAATAAAAAATAACCAAATAACATTCGATTTTTTATTTTTTATGTTTTTCTTATACCTATTATGATATATGTAATCCATCATGCATCAATATATGATACTAATTGTATCTCTATTTATCCATATAATAAAATATTTCCAACTACATTATTTGTTTTGATGACAATGATAATTATATATTTATTGAGTAATGTTGAGTTTAGGATTCATAATAATTATGTCAAAAACATGAACATTATAATTAGATTTTTTCTTAAAAAATGTATAATTTCAAAATGTTAATTACATTTATTTAAAAAAATCATTGAAATATTTTTATATCTATACGTTATTTATCATAGTAACATTCCATCGAAACATTTCTTTGAGATTTTATTAATACATAACTAAAATGATTCTCCTTATACTAAAATATTTAATTATTAAAATTCACTAATAGAATGTATTCCTTAATGTAATTTTACGTTATAATTTAAGAATTAAAATCATTTAGTAAATATTTTTTGTATTTAACCAACATCATAACTACCCCAACAATCCTCCAAAAGATTATTTTTCCAAAAAATACAATTATAAAAAATATTTAATATATAATTAAAACCTCTATTATTTTGTGGATATATTTTATAGATGTATAATAAATTATAATATTTCATAATTAATTTTAATTTATTAGAAAAATATATTTGAAAAAGAATTCATTATTTATTTAATTATTTCATAGATGGTTGATGAGATCTCATCTAAAATTATTATAAAATAAATTATGTAAAATAATTTAATCTTAGTAAAAAAATTTTCCACTCTTATTAAATCATGTAATAAGTTTTAAAAAATTATAAAAAATGTTCATTAAGATTAATTGAATGGATTTGATGATTCTCTATGGAAGATTAAAGATCAACAAAGGTTATTAATGTATATCTTTAAAGGTAATGAGACAAGTTAAAAATAAAAATTTTCAACTCAGAGATGGACATATCTCACAAATATTACATGATAAAAAATGTAGTTTTTAGAGAACACTAACGTTTGGGGTATATCATTGATTAGATTCATGATATAACAAATCACAAGTGGAGAACATTAATACCTATTATATTTATTTTGAACACACTTATGATATTTCATGTGATTTATTTAAGATTCCTGATATCCAAAGGAATGAATTTTATATGAAAAATAGAATAAAATATTGAGATTTATTACATGTCATGGTTATTTTATAAAGAAAATAAATAAGGGTACTTATACAATGGATTAATAAATATGAAAATTAATGGTGTTACTATTAGCCACATGTTAGAAATGGTTTAATGGTCAATATAATGGATTTAAAAGATATGTTAAATAATATATATATATATATATATATATATATATTAATATTTGGAGAGAGGCTTACAAATATCATTCACAAGGTAGAAACGATGTAACAGATCTTCAAACATGTGATCATTCATACGTAAACATAAATTTTCATCCCCATGGTTTGTGAAAAAAAAAATATAATATTAATGAATTATGTTGTTGTAAATGACAACATTGTTATATAAAACACAACATGGTATGATTTTAGTGATCATATTTTGTATTTATTATTCTTCCAGATAATGTAAACATGGTAGTTTTTAATTTTATTATTTTGAATATATATAAACTACATATTTTTGATTATCATGGAATTCAATTGTTAAATTAGTATTTTTGTTGGTTTATAATGAAAATTTATTTTCATAAAAAAGATATTATAATATATCGAACCATAATCTTTGTATAATATTTTGATAAAAACACACACCATTATTCGATGTAAAAAATCATTGTTTTGTAATATCAATAAATATATAAAGAATAAATTTAAAAAAAGTTAGATAGATACCCATCTTATGACGATAAATTTCGAGTGGAAAATTAATTTTAGTAGAGAACTAATTAACACATCAATTATACAATAAAAGATATTGTGAATGAAAAAGATCACCATTTTATCATTTCACTATTAATAAGTGATCATATTTCACGTTGTGTTGAAATTATTATTTCAAAATATATTAAAGTATTTCAGGATATTACAATATTATTATATATACTATTCACTTTCCCATAACATTTTTTGTTAATCACAAAAAATACAATGTAATATGGGGTACCATTCACAAATAACTAATGTATACAAACTCATAAAGACTAGATAAACCTTATAAACAATTGGGTTTAATTTCATTATTATGTAATCATCCATCACATGCTAAGTGGTTGAAAAATAGGACTTATAAACCATATGAAAATGTGAGAAAAATATTTTATAGGAAAATTTTATTGAATCTATGGTTCATAATATCCCCCTCTCAATGCTCTCTATGTCCACCTATACACATAAATTGGTATCATTGCCTAGTTTTTTTATGAGGATATAAATTTTTTCACTCTTATTCGTATATCATAATTTTATTGGTATTTTATTTTTCGTACATGAGTAATATTAAAAATTAAAAATACATATATTTGATGCAAGAAAATTTCCTACATGAAAGAATATGATGATTCATTACATTCTATAATTGGTATTAGAATGGTTTATTTAATAATAAATAGATATTTTAACATAGAAAAAGTTGTGCTTACTCATTGATTGGTTGTAAAAAAACAATGAATCTATTTAATGATTTCAAAATATGTTACCTTTATTACATTCTGAGAAAGTACTAACAAAGGTGATAGGTTCCAGAGCCACTGTATTCACATGGAATATACATTTTGGTATTTTAATAATAGGTATGAAAACAAAATTTTCATACTCAAAATTATATAATTTTAAGTTTAAATATCCAAATTGATATTTTTCAATATATGGATGATTTTTTAAACAGTCTAATAATTTTTCAAGTACTGTTTGTATATATGAAAAATAAATCATTATTTAATCATTGTGATGTGAAAAATTTTAATTTTGTGTTATGTTTTATGATATTATTTTATTTAATTAGGATTAATATTTGGATGAATATAAAATTAAAAATATAAAAAAGACTTTTTGATTATAAAATAAAAGGACCATCATTTATGATAAAAATAATAGTTGTGATATATGGTGAAAGCAATGTTGTCAATCCCATGAAGAGAAATTAATAAATAATTATCATGATTATGAATCTATGAATAAATATAATAGAATTAATTAGATGTATTTTATTCCACATTTGAAAAAATAATTTTAGATTGTAAAATGTTATTACAATAGAAAAACAATTGAATGGTTCCATATGAGGGTATATTGGACCTTTTTGAATGAATTTCCTTGTAAAATATCCATGAAAAGAATGGTGATGATCGACCATGAAAATTATTTACTAATAATAATAACTATGTGGATTATTATATAATTAAATTATATTTCTCTAATGTAATCTTTAATTTCCTTTACATATTCCTGATAAGGAAATGTTTTTCAAAATGCATGGAGTCATATTTTGGTTGGCTGGGTGAAACAAATTTAAAAAATAACGTTTAATATGATCAAGAATTTATGGATTAATATTTACATGTTAGTGAATCATATAGTGAAAATTTAAAGGATGATAAGATGATAATATACTGTATATAGTGAAATAAAACATTGTAATAATGAATATAATGGTAGGATTCATAAAGGTTTCTTATCCAAAAATATTTTTATTTATGAAAAAGGCAACTAATTCACATGATGAAAATTTTTATTTCATGAAAACAAGAAAATTAATGAGAAATATAAAAAAAATAATTTTTATTAATTTTGAATGAATGAAGTTATTTATGAAATTATATTACTCTTATTTAGTACTCTAGAAAAGGTCCATTCTCATGAAATGTAATTACATTAAATTGAAAATTGTAACATGAATATTATGTATGACTTTAATCCAACAAAAAAATTAATATTTTTCAATATTAATATAGATAACATCCTACAGAAACAAAATAAAAGGAATATAATAAATTAATGGGGGAATAAAGGGAATTAGGTAGTTGTTTCCCCAAATAATAATGTTTCAAATATTGTTTCATAATGTGATGGTGCCAAATATTTGAATAAAAATAGTTTGTAGATGAATGAAAATGAGATTTATTAAGAAGAGGGAATTTATACTTAGATGAGATGAAAAAGTAATTCTGAAAATGTTGTAAAAAATAAATATATATATCTACCATTTAATAGGAAAAAATTTGAATTTACTCAAAAATTGTTTTTATCATTCGAGAAAAATTCCTTTTTATGGAAGATATTGGTGTTTTGGTATAAGGACTTGGCCTTATAACATTACATAATCTTTAATTAAGTCTATAAATAATTTCATTTATCATTGAAGATATTTTAATGCTTATATATTTAGTAAATTGGGATGTACTAAATTTATAACATTACACATTTATATATAGTGTATACTATAAAAACAATATTTGTTTCTTCCAAAATATAAAACATTTCAAATATCACATGATTTATGGAAAAGTTTTCAATCAGTTAACTTGGATTTCATCATTGACTACAATCCTCACAACCTATTAGAATAATTTAGCAACATGCGATGAGAACAAAATGCTCGGTAAGGGGTCTAAAAAGAAGGAATGAACATTTTAGTCCATGAATAATTGTAATATATTGAATCCTTTTCAAAATTCATAATGGTCACCTATATATACATTATTTGAGCAACATGATATTTCCAAAGGATACCCATGACACATAATGACATAAATATAACAATAATGGTGTCTTGGTTCATTACATACATAATTTTTTTACCCTCTTAGCAACCTTATAATTTTTATCCCTCACAACTACATTACAATTTGTGTAACCATCGCAGTTACACTTGGACTATCCAAACAGTCAACCTATCACATAAACATACCCAATGAATTGGATGGAGATATTAGTCCAACCCTTCATCATAAAAAATGCCTAAGAGCATGAAAATAATCAAAAAACATGAATAATTGTATAAAAACACTTCTTTTGAATTATGAAAAACAGAATTTAACAATTTGTTTTTAAAAGAAATGACCCTTGTAAATATAATATAGTTTAAAAGGGACATAATAGAGTGGATTGAATATTTATATAAAATTTAAATACAAATTATTAAAAATATTATAAACAATACCTATCACATAAACAATTTTAATACCACATAGATAATTAAGTTGAAGGTTGACCCAATGAAGGAAAATCGGGATTATAATTCACTTACCTCGTGTTTGTCTTACATAAAACATTTTTAAACCAACTATATAAATGTTAAAAGAGAGTTGTTAATATTATAAAGAAACATAATAATATTTATAATACCATAGGTGATCATTTTTTTAAATTATTTCACCCATTAATTGTTAGTATTTTGTTTCTTGCATTATTTTGGGTGCGTTCTTTACATGATTTCCATGGTTGGTTCATGATGAATATTCTTATCGAATGGATGTGAAACTCCAAAAATGGAATGTAATGATATTTAAATATTTTACTTACCATAAATTTTACCAATTATCATTATCAAATTATACTTTAGGATGATTCAAAAGTTAGTTTATTATTGATATTTGTTTTGGTCATTTTGGCAATTCTTCGATTGCAATGAACTCATTTTGTTTAATAAATAAATAACATGGGTACAAAACGATTCCAAGATCCTTATATAAGATAAAATATAGAAATTATATTATGGTTCAACCATAAATAAGGTTTAAGGACCAGTATTTAAGGAAGTAAATCTAATTGAAATCACATAGTCCACGATGTCGTTAAATGGACACATCATGGTCAGTGTTTTAATTTCTTGAATAAGTGGGAGAGGAGAAGATTTATAATGGTGGGCCTTCCATAAACATAATAAAGTCTTTAAAATGAATGATACTAGATAATTCACTAATCTAGGATAAGGGGAGGTGAGGAATGAATATGAATTGAAATAAAAATGAAAAGAAAAAAACAAAAAAAGTATGTTATCCTCTTGATCTCTTCTCCTTGAGATCCATCCTACGACCTTTGAATTTGGCCATTTGGTGAGACAAAACACTCTAGTACATGAGGAATAGTCTTGGGAGTTTTATTTTTTTGAATGTAGGTATGGATCAAGGCTTGATAGGTGTTGGAGGAAGAGGGTAATGAGGGTGGTATTTATAGTGGAGTAGAGGAGGTATTTTCCATTATTTTAATCATTATTATAATATTTTTCTCAAGACTATGAATAGTTTAATTTGTGTGACCAAAAATGGTAATATATTTATGTGGGTTCTAACCATGTGGTATTACATCACTTATGACTTCATAAATAGAGTATTTAACTTATAATATGATTATATTGTATTATACCACATTTAAGTATTCATAAAAAATTCATGAATATTAGAAAAATCCAAACAATTCACCCTATCCATTTTCGGATGTGTAGAAATCAATAAAGAAATCCATTTTTTTAAAATAATTTTCTTAATATTATGATTTTAATTTCTAAATAAAATCATACTTTACTCAAAAATTACCAATTTTGAAACTATATGTTCATTGAATCACATTGAAAAATTATCCAAAATGACATTATAATAAATCCTTAGGAAAATATAAAATAATAAAATTTAAGATAAATTAGGGTCATATTACTATTCATATTACTATTCATAAGGGTATGTTACTATTGACCAAAAATCAAGTAGGTTCCATCAGACTCCAAATTACATACTGGTCACAATTGCAGATTACCATTTTTCGAATTTCAAATTAATGAAGTAGAGAAATTATGTTTAATGGATAATAATAATTATATACATAAAAAATGATTCATGCAACTGAATTTATTTTTTGAAAAATCTGCGCGTTAAATAATATCCCTCTTCTAGAAATTGTGTCCTTGCAATTTTATTTTTTATTAAACAAGTGAGAGTAACTTTCCCTCAAAGCATTTACGGACATCCATGTTGCTTTTTCGGCCATTTGGTTTCTCCAAAAAACCATTAACTGGTGGATTACCTTATTATGCAATACATGTTCTCATCAATAAATAATTTGAATTTATTTCTCTTCATAAGAAAGGTTCTCTTCCTTATAAAGTACTTCTGGGATCAAAACATGAGATGGATATGGAACATACAATTTTAACATCGAAACAAGAAAAATATTGTGAACTTGAGAAAAAAACGTAGGAAAAGCTACTTTGTAGGAGACTGGTCCATCCTTCTCCAAAATATCATAAGGTAAAATAATCCATAGACTTAGCCTTCCATTCATACCAAAACACATAACAGTTTTCCATGGTGATATTCTATACAAATCATGATCACCAAACTCAAAGGAAATGTCTTTCCTCCTATTGTCTGTATTACTTTTTTTCCTTCTCTGAGCTGTAATCATGTTTTGATGGATGATCTTCAATTTATCAGTCACTTCCTCAACTAATTATGTTCCCATCAACTTCTTTTCTCTATCTTCATCCCAAATAGATGTTGTTCTGCATTGTTTCCCATAAAATTCCCCAAAAGGTTCCATTTGTATACTATAATCAAAACTGTTATTATATGATATCCCAAATAAATAAAGATGAAGATCCCAACATCCCTGGAAGTCTATTTGAGATTATTGAAGCATATCCTAATGAGTATGAATCATTCATTATGACTACCCATCTGAATGTGGATGAAATACTTTACCAAAATTTAATTTTGTTCCCATTGACTTCTGAAGGCCCTTCCAAATGTTTGAAGTGAACCAATAATCCCGATCAGATATAATTGAAAGTGGAGCACTATGTAACCTGAAAATATCCTTGAGTTATAATGGATAAATCTTATCCAATGATGTTATATCTCAAATATAATGAAAATATGTATATTCTATCAGCCAATGAATAAAAACTAAAATCACATTGTTACCTTGAGAAATATTTTATAGTCCCACCACAATGTCCATCGATACATTTTCAAATGTCCAGTCTGGAACTGGAAAAGGTTGAAGCATCCCTTCAATAACCTCCACTCTACATTAACCCGTTGAAATGTAAAATAATTTATAGTTAAATCTGCAATATCTCTTTTCATTCCATCCCACCCGTAATATTCTTGATGTTCTCTAAACATCTATGTATTTACATGATGTACTGAAAATGGAGAACTATGATATTCACACAACAATTATTTCTTCAACTGGGAATCAAAAGTCACACACAACCATTTATCGAATCTTAAAACACATAATTTATCAATGTTAAATTTTAGAAGCTTACCAAATTTAACCAATTATAAATTTTTCTATAGCTCACGGTCTTCTTTCTTCTTTTTCGTAATTCTATCTTATAACGATGATTACACTAAAACCTAAAACAAAACATAGGTATTTCCTTCATAAAAAAAGTATACAAAATTCATCGAATCATTAATCAAGGTATTTTGTTCTAAACATAACATGGTTAATGATGGTTGATGTTTTCGACATAGGGTATCCACCAATTTGTATTCATTTCCTAGATGGTAATTGATTGGGCAATCATCATACGTTATTAATTCAAGTAGTATTCTTTACACAATGTTTAATTCATTCTCAGTGAATATATACTTTATAAATTCATGGTGAGTATATATTTTATATTTGGTTCTATATAAATTATGTCCATGTATTTTCAATGAAAAAACCATAGCTACAAATACCAAGTCATGTGGGGGATAATTTACATTGTGAGGTTTTAGTTTTCTTGGAGCATAAGAAATTACCTGATAATTTTGCACCAAAACAAAACTAATTCCCTTCTATGAAGTTTCAATATAGATAAAAAATCTCTCTTTTTTAGCATGACAAGGCCAGAACTAGAGAATTCATCAATATCTTCTTGAGTTCTTGAAAACAAACATCACATTCTTTTATCTAAATAAAATAATCCCCATTTCACGTTAACATTGTCAGAGGGCTAGATAACCGTGAAATTCTTTTAAAAAACCATTGGTAATAACCTGATAATCCAATGAAACAATGAATCTTCATAACATATTTGGGTCTTGGGCATTGATCAACCACTTTTATTGGTAGGATCAACTGTTATTCCATCCTTATTTTCAATTTTCCCAAGAAAATAATTTTTTTGCAACCAAAAATAACACATTATGAATTTTTCATACAGTTTCTTTTCTTTTATTGTTTTCAAAATAGCATTTGGATGTTTTTTCCGATTTTCTATACTCTTAAAAAACACTCGAATGTTATCAAAAATCACAACAAAAAAATTTATCCCAGAACCCATGATACATTCTATTAATAAGATTCATGAATTCAACTGGTGCATTAGTTAAAACAAATATCATAACAACAAACTCATAATTACTATATCTAGTACAAAATGTTGTTTTTGGGATTTCATCCTCCTTCACATTCATCTGATGCTATCCAGATCTCAAGTTAGTCTTTGAAAAGTACTGAGCTCCCTAGAGCTGATCAAAAAAGTCATCGATATGAGGAAAATGATACGTATTTTAAACCGTGATGTTATTTAAGGCTATATAATAAACAAAAAGTCTCCTACAACCATCATTATTTTTAACGACCAAAACTGGGGCGCCACATGGTGAAGTGCTAGGACGAATGAATCCTTTTCAAGAAAATCCTATAACTAATTTTGTATTCAAGAAGTTCCATTTGATCCATTCGATATAGGGGTCTCAAAATTGTATTAGCATCAGTAACCATGTCAATTGTGAATCTGACTTCCCGATCATGTATGACATTGAGTAACTCATCATGAAAATAATAATTGTATTAATTTACCACTTTTTCATCAATAATATGAACGGTTCCCTTGTTTTCAGCAATATGAGCATGATAAAATTCATTTATATATATCAAACATTTCTCAACTTCTTGATATGTTATAAATTTCAAGGGTGTGTTCTTATATAAAAACTAAAACTCTTTTTAATAATTTACTTCTTTGTATCTACAGTCAATCCTATCAAGATAATATAGAATCCAAATCATTCCCAGAATAAAATCAATCTCTACTAAGGGAAAACCAATAAGGTTCGTAGGTAATGTTTTTCCACTTAAAATAATTGAAAAATTATTATAATTCCAATTTTCTATAATATTTCTCATTGGTATTTCAACTATAAGTTCCGGTCTCATTTTTTGAGGTGATATATCCAATATACATGAAAATTTATCATAAATAAATGAATGTATAGACCCTGATGTGAACAAAAAATTTAATAATATTAGTAAACAATAAATGTACCTTATCCAACTTCATTTGATAGCCCGACGTCTACTGACGTAGTCCCAAAAGATCACACTACACCTTTCTGTATATAATATTTATTCTTTACATCATTCAAATCTACAATTGTGAAAGAATTTTCATAATGACCCTTCTCAAGAAATTTAAAACACTGAAATGTTTTCTTATCAGGATTTGTCTTAGGATGATTTTCATTACAATATTGGTCAATATGTCCAAACATACCACATCGAAAACAAATCCCAGTTTTAGTATGGAATTCCCTTTGATGCTTTTGGGCATACTTTTCACAAAGTGGTAATTATATTTTATTACCATCATATTTCTTTGGTTGATTCCTACCCGTCACATTCCATCTGGACCTCTTATTCTCCTTGTTTTCAAAATGCACATGATCATCAGCAAAATTCATCTCTAACGCCTCATCCCATCAGACAATTTTTTCATGTCTTTTGAATTCACGGGAGCCCAACTCCCTTCAATACCTCTGCATTAATCCTGAGTAAATGATTTTGATTTTTCTACCCTGTAATAGAACAAGATATGGATCATACCTAGCGAGTGGGGTGAAGTTGGCTTCATACATGGCCACTGAATCATCCTCTTTCCACCTCAATTCATGGATTTGATTGTCCATCCAATGTTGCACCACCTTAGGAAAATATTTTTCAAGGAAAGGAATTTTGAATTCATCCCACTCTAAGACATCAAAAACCTCTCTATCCCTGATTTATTTTCTATTGACAACAACTGATTAGATTCACCTTCAAAATGATAAATGGAAACAGTTACCTTTGGATTATCTAAACATCCGATAACATCAAATAGCTTTTTAAGGGCTACAATCCATCATGCATCCACTACTGCGTTAGAAAAACTATTGAAAGCATGAGGGTGTTGTCTTATAAAAGTTTCCACTATCATCAAGCTCCTTCCTGGTACCTATAGCTGTTCTTATTCATGAATACCACAACAATTTATTTCGTACATTAGATGACCCATTACTATCACAGACTTCTTGGTTCCAATACCTTCTATTCTGGACTGCAGATTGAGAAGGTTATCATTCCATCGGTGCCTACCCTCTTCAGCTTCCCTATTTTTCTACGAAGCACCATCCTGAACAAAGACATCTTAGTCGAAGAAACATGGAAATCTTTAAATTATATAACATTTAAAATTAATCACAGAGTAAAAATCCTTTATGAAATTCTATTAACATCACCCTATCCCCTAAAGTTATCTTAACCATTCTCTAATAACAACTATAAGGACCTAACCTTATTACATTATATAATCATGAATTTATTCAATAAACTAATTCCATTTACATTGAGGATATTTTCAAGATTTGATATTTAGTGAATTTGGACATAATAAATTCATAACATTACACATTAATACAGAGCGTATACTATAAACACAGTATTTGTTTCATCCAAAATACTAACATTTTCAAATATAACATAATTTTCATGACAATTATTCAATCATTTAACTTGGCTTCCATAATTGTCATATACATCCTCATATCCTATGAAAATAATTTAAAACATTGGATGAGCACCAAAATCTTATTAAGTGATCAGAAAATAAGGAATAAACATAATAATCTATAAATACTTGTAACATATGAAATCATTTTTCAAAGACATACTTTTCACCAATATATACTTTGTGAAACATGATATTTCCACAAGATCCCCAAAATACATAATCACATAAATAGAACAATAAAGTTATATTGTTTCATTACTTATATAATCTTGTAACCCTCCCGACTACCTTATAATTTTTAACCCTCGTGACTTCCTTACAATTTATGGAACCATTGTTGTTACACTTTGAGTAACCATACAACAGACCTCGAAAATTCACATAACAAATGGATTTTTGGGATATATAGGTCCCACCATTCATAATAAACAATTCCCAAAAAACCATAACGTAATCATACAACCTGAAAAATTTCATAAAAACATTTCTTTTGAATTTTGTAAAATAGAGTCTAAAAAAGGATTATAAAAGAAAAGTCTCTTATAAATGTATTATAGTTGAATAGAAAATTAATAGAGTTAATATAATATGTATATACACTATAAATACATATAATTAAACATATTATAAACAAGACCTTCAAAAACAATTTTAATACCATAGAGATAATGAAGTATAAGGTTAACCTAATGAATGGAAATCGGGTTAAGAATTGTCTTACCTCAGGTTTGTGTTACTAAAAAATTGTTTGAACATCATGTATAATGGTTAAAATAGAGTTATTAATAACCTAATGAATCAAATACATTTTTATAATACAATATATGATCATTTCATTACATCACTTCACCCTTTAATTTATTTATATTTTGTTCCTTGCATAGTTTTGGATGTGTACATTACATGATTTCCATGATCAATTCATGGTGAATATTCTTATCGATTAGAAGTGAATGTACATAATTGTAATGGAATCGTATTGAAATATTTACAGTTACATAAATTATACCATTTATCATTTTGAATTTTGACATTATGATGATTCATAAGTTAGAACATTATTGATATTTTTTAGGAAATTTTTGTGATTCTTCGATCGTAATGAACTCATTTTTTTCATAATTTAAAACCATGTTTACAAAATTATTACATTACCATATACAAGATATAATAAATATATTATAATCTAGATCAAGAATACATATTGTTTCATGACCCATTTTATTGAAATTAAAATAAATTGAAATCATACCATCCATGATGTAGGTAAATAGACACGTCACAGCCGATGTTTTAATTTATTGAATATGTGGGAGAGGAGAAGAAGTATAATGGAGAGTCTTTCATAAACATGATGAAAAAAGTAAATACTATATCATTCATTAATCTTGGATAAGGGTTGGAGAAGAATAAATACTAATATAAAATAAAATTAAAAGAAAATAATGAAACAAAAGAGGATGTTTACCTCTTGATATCTTCTCCTTGAGTTACTTCTTAAGGACTTTGGGTTTGGTATTTTGGTGAGACCATCAGATCTATTACATTTAGAAGAGCTTTGGGAAGAATAATTTGTTTAACATAGGAAATTCTCAAGGCATGAGAGGTGTGGGTGGAAGAGGGGATTGAGGGAGGTATTTATAGAGGAGGAGAGGAGTTATTTTTCATTATTTTAATCATTATTATAATATTTTTGCTCAATACTATGAATAGTCTTAATTCATGTAACTCTTAATAATAATAATGGAATTTGAGTTCGAAGAAATTTGTAATATATCACTAATGATTTCATAAATAGTGTATTTAACTAATAACTTGAATATATGGAATTTTACCATATTTCATTATTCATAAAAAATTTCTGAATTTTAGAATAATCCGAAAAATTTACCCTCAATTTTTTTCGATGTGTATAATTCAAAAATGAAATCCAATTTTTTTAAATAATTTATACATGTTATCAATTGTTTTTAATGAAAATCATATTTATTAAATAATTAAGAATTTTAAAACTATAAATTCTTTTATATCACAATGAAAAATTAACCCAAATTTCATTATCTTAACTCATTAGGAAAATAATAATTATAATAATACAATTTAATATTCATTAGGGTCATATTATTTTTAGAATGGTATTATACTATTCACCAAATTTCAAGTGGGTTCCATCAGACTCCAAATAACTTACTAAACACAATTATAAATTAATATTTTTCAAAATTCCAAATATAGAAGCGACAATGATACATCATAAAGAATTATAAAGAATACTTTTGAACCAATTGTGGCATTGAATTGAGAATGACAGATCATAAAAACCTAAAGGAAAAAATAACTTAACAAGCAAGGGAATTTGTGAATATAAAGAATACTTTTGAACCAATTGAGGAAATATGATAATGATTTGATAAATAATGGAATTCTAGAAATTATTTTGTCACTCTTTTTCTAGTGTAGATAAATTATTCTAATAAATTCCAGTCTTAATTGAATGGGAGTGATCATGAACATGCTATATGGTTAGATGTTTCATAATAGTATCAAATTTATAATAATATAATGATTATGGAAAATTTCATCAGATAGTATAAATCCATTATAAAAACATATATAAATACAATGACAAGTAAAATAGTGGTGATTCACATTATGGGATTGATATCTCTGTAAATATCAATGGTACATGAATTACATAAACTGGTAAGAAAAAAATTAATTCAACATATTTATTCTTAATTAAGGGTTGATACAAAATGAGTTTACTCTATCATAATTTTGAGAAAAATGAAAGTGAGACTATGTTATTGAAATATAATCATTTAATAGAAATATTTAATATGGAAGCAATAATCATGCGGGAATATAGAAAAATCCACAATCTATTCAATATTATAGATTCTTGGAGTTCCTAGTTGTTTAGTTTGAAAGAAGTTAATGGTCTATAATATCAATTATATGTTCAATATAAGGGAAAAAATCATGATAATAATTACCTTTCAGGATTCCAAAATAAATAATAAGAAACTAAAATAAGAAGGATATAACATAGGTAAAGAGTTTAATAGTGGTGATATAGTGATCATATGTCATAAATGGATATAGATCAACACACAAATATCACTTAATCTTATATACATTATATTTTTTATTCAAACAATTTTTTAAAAATATTAAATGATAAGTAATTTATATATTTTCTTAATTATTTCACAAATATGACATATATTCCATTTATGTTTAGTAAATAACAATTCTCATAATCATTTATAAGTTATTTAATTGTTATATAGATTAAAAAATTAATTTTATCTAAATGTTAAAATTAGTTGAGGGGCCTGAATACCAAAATTTAGTGTTTTAGTCAAATATCCCAAATCATGGAATATGATTTCAGTATAACACATCATACATCCCTTAATAAAATTAATTGATTCATCAATATAATTAGAGTTTGATTAAAAATGGAGAATGGTGTTTTAGTATTATAAAACAAGAATATAGTTTTTTATACATACCATCATAATGGGTGTAAATATTCAAAGTCAAAGATTACTTCAAACAAATAATGTTAATATTACAAATGAGTTATGGTTTCAAAAGAAGATAATATTTAATAATATGATTTCCTTAGAACATTGTGGCTACTTATGACCAATGTAATGCATTTGGAAGGATTTGGTAAAAGTGATAATGAGGGTAAATTTATTAGTTATACACTAGTTGGAAAGAGTTATCAGTTTATAATAGTATAATGAAGGTAAATTTTGATTTATTTAGTTTGATTGTATTGGTGTAAAAAATTGAACATTTAATATATTAACTATATTTATATCATACTGAATATTCTCAAATAAATAAAAAAATATGTAAGGTATAATCAAGACATGTGCAACATAATTGAATGAATATAATGTAGATTTTTTTTATATATTAAGATTAATACAAACCAAGTGAAATAATGTATATATGTATTAGAAATACATTCATTACTAAAAATAATTTAAAAAAATTAATATTAAAAAATGAATATTATTGATAAAATCTAATTACAGAAGAATAATTTATTATGTGATACCTTAGAATATTGAACAATAATTTTGATATTGATGACTTTAAGAGAGTATTAATTAAATTACAGTTAGAACAATAAAACATGAGAGATTTTTCCATGTCTTGTTCAGAAAAATGTGATTGTGATTATTTTTTAAAAAATAAATTCATTGAAAAATGATATGTTTCATGTAAAAAATATAATTATAATTACAAAAGATGTTCCCAAATTAAGGGTATCTAAATTAAATTTTATTTTTCAACATTGATAAATTATTTATAAAATTTAATATTGTTAATAGTGTTAAAAATTTAATTAAAATATATTTAAAATGGATAAAACATATGTATTTTGTAGTAAAGATATTGATAGTGATATTTATATTGGATACCCAAAGTTATTTATTCTTGATAATGATGGTAACTATGTGTATATATATTTTAATGTAAATTAGAGTTTACAAAATCTCCATTATCATGGTGTTTACAGATTGAATATTCTTCTAAGAGAATGTGTTTTAAAAAAGGGAAGGTGAATGGAAATATTTTTGTTAATGAAATATTCTAGAACTCAGTCATTATGAATGTGAAATTTGATGAAACAATTTTTTTAAACATCAAAATAAATATTTTGAATAATATTTTTTCCAAATTTTGAAATAATTATATATGATAATGATAATATATATTTTTCTTTTTTTTCTTTTTAATGTGATGAAAAAAGGTATTTTTTCATATCACAAAAAATCAGGAAAATTTATTGAATCAATTTTGGTGAGGTAATTAAAGGTGTATTGTACTATAATTTAAATTTTCACTAAATAATCCAAGGATGGTGATTAAAATTGAGTGTCTCTAAAATATTTCAACATATAGAGAAAATTTATCTTATATTTAATGGTTTATAGACCGCACATTTTTTACATATTATAATAAATTAATGATTCTGAAGTAATACAAAGGATTCCCAAATTAATATTGATAATGTGATCTTTATATATATCATTTTATCTATTTAATATGTAATGAGTTGTGATATATATAAATGTTATCATATTTATGGATTAAGTGATATTGTTAGGGTTGGTGACATTTGTGATAGAAGTAACAAAATTGAGAATAATTCATTATTAGGGAATTTTTCTTCCATAGAACCCCAAAAAGAAATATTTTTTCACTTGTAGAATCATTAAATATCATTGAAGTTTTATATAATAAAATATAAATCATATAATTTATATAGATTTATAACATTAGGGTATTATAGTGGAATTTGAATATCCATTACCTATTTTGAGTGTTGAATAATGTCTAATAATTTTTTCTATGAAATGAAAAAATAATTATTTATTAAATCATATAGATACAAAAAATAATTTCATCAATGAGATTATTGAATGATGTGAACTCAACATAGATTATGATTCAATAAGTGAATAAATCATCGATATTTTAGTGATGTCTTATATGAAGAATTAATTCTATCAATTGTGAGTACAATTTGGAGAGTATTCCCTCTCAGTGTTACATGGATTTTTTTCGATATATATTCCATATTGTATTCCATTGTAGTTTTTCAGTAGTGGGATAATATATGGTTCTTTTCCAAGTCAAATTGGGATAATATCTATTTAATTATTGGGGAGAATAATCATTCTATTTCTTTTTAAGAAGGGATATTATTTCTCAAATATCAAGTATAAGAATTATTACTAGGATGAGGGATACAATATCTTTGAAATATATAGTATTTATAGACCAATGAAATATTATTTTTAATATAATATAGTTTCGTTAATTTGAGTTATGGTTTGGATATATGAATCTAAAATTGTAACATATTTCAGAAAATTATAATTATGTATATTGAAGGTCCAATTGAATGAGTATTAAATTTTAATGTAGTAGATTGATGAATCATTATGATGTTTGAAGAATACCTTGAAAGTTCATGAGACAAGTTCAATATAATAATTGTATTACAGAAGAGATATACAGTTCACACGAAACAACTACTATTACCATTATTTTTTTTAGACAACCCAGTTATTGGTTGTAAAAAATGTTCTATTATCTTGAGATAAATATTCAATGTAAATAAAGTATACTTAATAAAATAATATTGTCCAACATAATGATAAAATTTCATTATTTTGATTGGGGTTTTATAAGATTCAAAGAATTAAATATTTCAAGAAATATAAAACACATGTTATAATGGATTTATTACAAATCATGGTTATGATATGAGGAAAATAAATTAATTTTTTATTACATAGTTTGATGAATAATATGTTTTGTGAAGATACACCAATCTGTATGTCAGGAAACATGTCAATGTTTAGGCCATGAAATTAGTTGTTGAGTTTCATAATATTTGTTGAATTTTATAGACAAAGAATTCATTTTAGAGTTCCTACCAGATGACATTAGAAATAATGAATTCCATGGATTTTGTGAATATTTTATGGTTCACATGGAAGATGAATGGTTTCTTAACATCAGATGGTGCATAATTTTAAGTATCCAATGGAATTAAGGAATTATAAAAACACTCAAGGTTATTTAAACCATATTTTGGTGAGATATTATAGTTAAAAGTTAATTTTACTGATCAACATGAGAAGTAAAACCTGAAATGTTAATAAATAATGCCTTATAATATATCATAAAAAACAATCATTATTTATCAAAAGAAAATGTGGTTATTTTCAGATATTTATAATTTTTGAAGATATTATATGTTGATTTCATATATATTTTTTATATTAGACCTTGATTCATAGATCAGTGTTTTACTAACAAGTAATATTTATTTGTTACATGTAAAATATTTTTATCCCTATAATATTTATATACATTCACAGAGAAGAAAGTTTATGTGCCCACTTTTCCATTAAATAAGTATTATTAGGGTAAATTGATGTTTTTAGTATAGAATTGGAACCGTCATAAATTTTGGATGAAAAGATGATGCGAAGGAAATAATATAATCATTATTTTTCATTTATCTATTAATTTTTTATTGTTCTTTGAGATTATTTAATATTCTAATTATGAAACATGCATGATGTGCTCTATAGTTGTTAAAATGCATCACTGTAAATTGTTTATGTTCATCATATTTAACTTAATATTATTTATTGATAATATATCAATGATTGTGTGATGAGTGGAAATAATACCCACTCATTGAGGATTGGCCACTTTTATAGGGATATTGTACCTATTAAACATATCAAGATGTATGATTTGTTGAGTGATTATTCATTCGGTTTTAATTGGGTGATAAATCAAACCTAATCACAAACCAATAATCAGGGAAACAATAATGGAAAAATTATGTGTGTGAACATACTCACACCCCACAAAAACTCCTCATATCAACCAAGTAATATCATTAAATTAAATAAATAATATAATTTATTAATAAAATATATTTTTTAAGAATATAATTGTCCTTTTAGATCAGTTAAAATGTTTTGTAAATACATAAAACATTTAATAATTTTTAAATATCTCATGATTTTTGTAATTAATTGAATTATCTATCTCTAAATGAGTAGATCATAGGGATTTATTTTAGAAACATAGATCTTTAACATATATTCCCTAATTTACTGAAATTTTATACATATTCATACAAAAATTTAATATAAAATTGGCATAATATAAATCTCGAAAATGAATTATTAAACATAATTGTATATATGAAAAGTTACCTCAAGGGGTGTTGTTAATGCATTGGATGTTTCTTCCTTTAGGATTCCAATTTTATAAGAATTATCTCAATTGCATGATTATTGATGATACTGAGATTTTACCAATAAATTTTGTTTCTACTAGTAGTGTATCATGTATAATATTTATTTAATAAGGAATTATGTTATATAATTTCCCATTAAAATGATAACACCGTTAAATAAAAAAATATAATAAGATTATTATTTTTCAATTTTTATCCCAATGAAAGGTTTGATGATGATGTTTCCATTTTATCTATTACATAAGCATTTTATTCGATGAATATAAAGTACAATTGTAATTTAATATGAAGCATAATAAAATTTGGTCTAACTAAATTGATGAAAATATTAATATAAATGATATATATTAGTGGGAATATCCATATTTTACTATGATCACTATATTTTATGTTTACCTCATCATTTTTTATATAAATAAACCATCATGTTAATCATGTTATATTTTACTGGAAAACAAGTCACTAAAAAATCATATGGATTATAACAAAACAATTCAAGGGGTTTCCTATGATTTTGGGTTTCAATGCACTATGTAAATGAAATCACATATTGATTATATGAATTTAATATTATTATGGCCACATATAACTTTCCTCAACAAAATAATCCACAGGGGTCCATATTAGGAAAACAAAGATCCATTTGGATAATGAAAGACTTTATAAGTGTTTTGGTATTAAATGAATATACAACATATTATTTTCCATGGGATTTAAACATCACACTAGCTTATATGACGTATTTCATTCATTTATGCATTTTTTTTATGATTTATGTTTTTTACATTTTTTACCTTTAACTAAATTAACATGTTATATTGATATTTGTGTATACCACTTTTTATAAATAAATATTTATGTTTCTTATAAAAAAAAATTAATTTTATCAACACATACTTAGAGTCCTCTTTTATATATTATATGTCAAACCCATTCATGTAATGGTTTATAACAATACGTGGAAAAAATCCTCACTAGAGTAAGTATAGTACAATAGATAATGAACAATAAATTTTATTAAGCATAGACAAAGCTCCAAAGTCATTGAGAAGTATTATCCCATTATCTCACTATCCATACATTAGTGACCAAAAGATAACTTAATTTCAATACAATCAACACCAATTATTTAAAAATAAGAATCAATCCTTATTATTATTTATATAACCTAAAAAATCATGTTTTCGGTTGAGTATAACTTAACAGAATGTCATATATAGAATATAACTCTATATAAATGGTATAGAAATTAGATTAAGCAGTATATAAAATTGAAACAAAATATTACATTCATTCATAACAAAATAAATATTTATATATAAATATTGAAAATTTAGGGATTAGATAAAAAATAAATTGAGATTTTTCGACATCAGGTAATAAATGATGAGTAATTCCAAATAAAATAAATTATTAACAATTTAAAATAATGAAATATTTTTATTGATATGGCATTATATATATATTAGTTATTTTGAACACATAAATAAAAATTACTAGTTATTAATGTTGAATTTCATACATAAAATCAAAATATGTATGGATTTCAATTCTAGAAGGATCGAAGGAACCATATAACACATATTTTACTAGGTTGGAAAGAACACAATTTTTCTATTTCCAAGATCAGTAAAAGAAGATATTTTTTCAAAATCCAATAGGTTGGGATAATCAATTATTTCCCTATCATTTAAAGGAGAGTCAAATAACATTATTTAATGAGAGGTTAAAAGAGTATGTACTATAATAAAAATTATCCTCTCAGGTAGGTCATGACCATCTAGTTTGTGTGCCCACATATGAAATTATATTATTCCATTCCATTATATCAATAATTTATGTGTAATACATAATTTTCATTATTCTAATAACATATATATATATTTTTATTTAAACCCCTCACATCCATCAAAAATGAATTTGTTATGGTGTATAAAATTATAAGACAATTAAATTCAATATAATTATTTATATTAATAATTTATTATATCTTTAAATACTACTAGGACTCATTATTTAGAATTATATTATGAATTATACAAACAGTATAAATTTGAAAAATATGAAAATTGAAAGCTTTGAACATAGATACATCAACATTTGAAAACCATTGTATGGACCACCATATTTTTCCTTCAAAAAATATTTTTTGGGCTTGGCCTTAAAAAATATGTTTTTTGAAAAAATGACATGGTTTTAATCATTTATTAAATCACTACTGTATAATATAATATAATTCCCTTAAAAACATTTTCAACATAGATGTGAAAGAAATATTTTAAAATTCTATGTATTTTAATTTTTTTTACAAAACCCATTTTTAAGAATCAATGATTTGAGATAATAATTTTTTAAAACTAATGGAATTTTTATATCGGAAAACATCAGAGAATTGAATTTCACCATAAACCATCACCACCATTTAAAAAAAATATAAAGGTAATTGAAAAATAAATTTCTTAATATTTATCATCATCTGATATAAGAATATAAATAATATGTTGCAAGCAATGATACCAATGTTGGGTTATAGTCGGAATAATACATATCCAAAAGAAGTTGTAATATATAACTCAAACTCAATACTGAAATATCAAAATATTTTTTTTTATAATAGAAAATGAATAAAAATGATACATCGTTGTTTCAAACTGATATATGGACATTATAATATATAAGATCTTTATGGGAGTTCCTTAAAAGAGATATAAAGGCTCATTACTCCTTAGATATATTATAGGTTGTATAAATCAATTAATAATTATTTGTGATTCTCTGTAATAAACCAAAACTATGAAAAAGTTCTTCAATGATTATATTTTTGTTTATGGAATGATTCCCTAGAGTAGTAGGGGTGTTGAGGTTTTTATCAGTGTTCGATGCATGGAAATGAATGAAAAGTGGTAAATCGGTAATAAGAGAATAGATAGATTATGATTAGTAGTATCTATGTTCTAGAATAATGAGACCCACAAAATGATGGAATGGTTAGGAAAACCATTTCTGGGGGCCCAATAGACCATTCCCCCCCATGTCCCATTGAGTAGTGGTGAGTACATGATCACTACATGTGTTTTCAGATAACGTGGGAGCATAGAAAACCTTATGGAATGCTTTCCTCATGGATAAAAGGAACTAAACGTTTAGTGAATTGATTTAAAAACTATTACCCTTAGTAAAATTTTTAGTTTTTCCACCACATGCAGATTTTATCTCTAATTATTTTCTCCCATGTATAACCTTCTAGGGCATTGGTGATGAACTAGGTGTTCTACCCACATCCATGACTATTTCTCCATCGATTCATGGGTTTGTGGAGTTTTGTTATGTAAATATTGAAGCTCCTAATGTTTTCAAACTCATTTACTTCGTTTATCTAAAAGAGTATGGTTGGATTGATTCCTCTCAATTTTAATCTCAAAACCCATATTTTTTCTTGGATTTACTCATCTTTGTATTTTTTATCATCATCCTTCAGATTGATGGTGGTTTTTCTAAATGTAATCATATAAGGGAATGTGGTAGGTGGTCTATGATCTTGTTCCCATATCATTAAAGTTTTAATATTTGTATTTATTCAGTCAATGTTATAGACATTCTATGTTGTTTGTATTTAGATAATAAAACTAAATTGGGTCTTAATGTGAGGTTAATGACCCTTCAAAAAATATATTGGGTACAATGATGATTTGATACATAACCAATGGATACCTATGGGCATTCTAAACCCTTTAAAATGGTGAAATGAATTGTTAAAAGTTGATATAGGGTAATTATGAATGTTTAAAGGTTTTAATTGTTAGTTTAGAATATGGGTGTGGTAAATTTTATAACTAAATTGATTACATTTTTTCTTTGTGAGATGACTATGTGGATTTTAAATGATCGGAATGTTTTTTTTTTGATTTTTATCCGTCAATGGTTCTTAATAAGAATATGATGTTTTTTATGATGTGATCTTTTTGAAAGGAGGTTTTGAAATCAACTGAGTTGAAAAGTGGATTCATTTTTATATATAAAACAATTATTTTAATTTTGTGTGTTATTATGTTGGGGGGTTTTCTATGCCCCAGAATGAATATTTAAAAATAGTTTATTAATTGACGGTAAGGTATCAACAATATTTATATGGTTTTAAAGAACCTTTAACATATGTGTTACATGAATAAATGATGAAATGCTTGATTATTAAATTTTCCCAAAGGGGATGGGCCATTCTTAGACACGTTTTCATTAATATTATATTAATATAATGGTATGTGAATAATGACTAAAGATATTGCAATACACTAAATGACGTGATAATTATAGAAAGATATATAATTTAATGGTTGGGGACATCAGGTACAGATGTGAGGAGTCCTAGTTGGATTCAAGGATTGAGGCCCCCTATTTTTAACCTATATCTAATGGTCGATGATGTTGGAATGAAATTATAATCATTGGTTTACGGTCTAGAAAAATGATATTCCATAATCCCTATGGCACTATAGTTTTCTTTGGATTCACATAGCATTGCATACTCTAAGTCTATGGAAATTGAATTATTTTTCAATGTTTGGATTGTCTAAAATAGAATTTCAAGTCCAAATCAGATAATAGTAATTATTGTTTATATTTTTGAACATACAACCTTGTGGTTATGAAAGATGAACATTGCATACAACGTCTCATTTTGATACATGGACTGATTCTCATTATTTGCGAAATCTTGATCCCTTCTCTAAATGATATGGATACCCATACTAATTATATATGTAAAACTAGATTATTTTAATTGATAAATGATATCCATGATGAAAAAATGATAGATCCATGTGGTTCAATACATAAGGTGCCGTCATGGAAAGAGAAGGTTCTTTGGGAGAATGATATGATGAAAGTTATTATTTAAATGGTTATTTAAATAAAATTAAATATAAATCATGTTCCTATGGGCTCACATTTATTTTTTAACCTTTTTCATCTTTATAAATTTATTTACATTTTATTTATTTCATTAGACACATTGGTGGTGCCCATTGAGTTATACTCAAACTCAGATCGAGCCATAACGAATCTTTGGAATTGAGATGATAAATATGTTTTAGTTACATGTTATAGATAGTAACCTTTTGAAAGGTTTATGAATGCGATAATGGGTTGGAGAAAGGGATTATAGGAATGTGATGGGACTTGAAACAATGTTAGGTATATTTTCTATTTCATGGTTTTATGATATTTTGTATGTCTTAATGATGGAATTTTAGTTTATACATATCATTATGAGTTCATGTTTCCCTTTGGTTATTATTGGGACATGTCATTTTTCATTTTCCTTTTAACGATTATACTTTTCTATTTATCTGTAAATATCATTTATTTTTATTTTTACTATAATTAGAAAATATAGGCTCTCTATTATACCTATATAGTCCCACATTTTTAACCATTATTCTATATAATATGGGGTGGCCCACCAGAGTTCATGTGGGCCACCGGCTCGAGCACTTATATATATTCACTTGGTCCATGATGATAAAAAGTGGTACTAGAGAATTTATTTTGTATTAATATTTTTTGAATGGTTAAAAAGATACTCATAATTTTTTGTGGATTGGTAGTGAGACTATTCCCAGTCTCATGTAGCCAACATATTTGAAAAAACCCATAATTCACTGGGTGAAAATTGGTGTTCTATTTTGTAAATTTATAGTATATTGATACATACACCTTTGGTGGGGCAGATAGATGTGATTTTATTGGTTTAAGGTGTATTATATAATTGTTCAGAATGGAAAGATAGGGTTTATTGTTTTATACGTCATGTTAGGAAAATATTATTTTTATGTTATCCCTATGATTCTTGTGAGTGATTTGTGAAATTGGATTCAACCCCGAGAATTTTGAAAATAATGTCAATAAATGGTTTTGAAATCTCAGTAACATAGTCTTAAAATGGTAATGTTTAATCAAAATGGGAAATAGTAAATGATGTAACCTTGTGAAATGGGAAATGTGTGTGTTATATTGTTTATTTGGACACACGTATGGGTGATGCGGGATTGCGTTTTCTATAGTTTGAGTCATTCGGTATGGTTCATGTATATTTTTTGGGTTTTGATTTTTGGTTATGTAGGTGTGATTGTTGTACTTTATTTATGAATGAAACCATGGGTTTTTTTTAAATTTTCAGGTAATTTGGATATGGTAATTCTTGTGGGTTTTGACATTTTAGGTCATACATTGGACCTTAATGATTGAAATCTTTATTTTTTACACCATTATTGTTAGTTTTGTTGGTATGGATATGGAACCTCAAATAATTTCGTTTTTGGGTATGTTGTACATAATGTGTTTTAAAATAGGGGATGGTTTGATACCAATGAGGGGAGACTTCATGGATTTTTATGTGTATGTATTACATGGAGAGATAGAGGAATTTGTTATACGTGACACCATTTTTGAGATTTGGTGTTAGTTGAACATTGTGGGAGACCTCTGAGATGGGATAGTCAGGTTGTGAGCGTTGTAATGATTTAATGGAATATTTTTATATTTTTCACCTTTAGATTTTAATACCAAGGGTGGTTTCTAGAGTGTGATAGGTGACAATTCTTTTGGTTTTGGAAAATATAGCGCAGATTAAGACGTATTTCAACAATTTATTTTTTCAATGGAAACAACTAGTGAGGATAGACAAGTGTTTCCTATTGAATAGGATGTGAATTTTTTTTGGATTCTTTGGTGGTGTAGTTGATGCATGGTTGGTGATATCAACCTTTGATAAAATGTATTTTTCATACATTGGTTTCATCTAAGATAATAAACTGTGTTCTTGTGAGGGGTTTTATGGTTAGTTATAATTGAAGGATTATACGAGATCATGGTCCTATGGTTTTAATAGTTTTTTATGTGGAAATCGATGTCGGTATTTGAGGGATGATATGGGAAAGACTGGAGAATGGAAAGACTCTTATAGATTATGCCTGATGACTATAATTATAGGCCATGAGATAAATGGATTGATATTGTGTGAAGGTAGAAATTTTAGATTGAAATGTTGGGGGTGCCTCATGTTTGAAAAGGTTGATGTGACCCGATGTATGGAATGTAATGAGAGTTTTCAGTTGTGTCTACTGACATAAAACATTTCGATCGTGTAGATGGGTTCAGTAAATATTTGTAGTAATTTGAATTAACTCTATTTTTTAGTGGGTTTTGGATGGTAGGCATATGTAGGATGATCTCATGTGTTGTGGAGGTGGTATTTCTAAATTGAATGTCAGTTCACGACTGCCTGGTAGAATGTCATGATGTAGTGGTTTGATTTGGCTACTGGATCACTCTTAGGTTTTGGTGGTTTATTATTGATGATATTCTTGTAGGTAGTGTGGCAATGATTTTTTTAATGCATCATCTCAATCCCTAAAGGGAGTAGTGGTAAAGAAATTGCGGGGTTGTGGTGGCCTTCAATGATCAAATATGTGTGTAATCTCATATTTATGATGATCATGAAAAATACCATAACACTTTCATTAGTATACATATGGAGAATTGGATATACACCATGCTATATAAAGGTTTTTCTTTTGATCAGATGTGGAACCTATGGGAGGTTCTATTGTTAGAGAAGTGTTAGGAAGAAAACTTGGTTGGAGGATCACCAACATATGTTAATGATTTGGGTCCTTAGGATGGGTCAGGTGCTTACGAATTCAACATATTACATTTTTGGTGGTTTGGAATACTGTATGGTTAAAATTTATATTTCACACTCATGTGAGGAGGATAAGTATACATGCACTTCTTAGGATCTATAGATAAAGAATTGTAAGGAATTATGGGGGATTATTTTGGGTTAGGTAGTGAAAATGTCACTCTTAAGGTGGGGAGTGATATATCTTTTCGAAATGAGAGGAGTAGGATGCGATTTTGATGTGTTTCTATAAACATATGTGGTACATTCTTAGATTAATCAAGAAGTTAATATGGGCCACATGTATGGTGCTAGTCGATCTATGATTTAGATTAGAGATCAATGTGGGTGTAATGATATTTGAGGGGATATCACTATATAAATTGATGATCATAGTATGGAATGACATCAATTAATGGGGAATAGTTGTTTGGTTCTGATATTTAATTGGATTTCATGGTTGGAGTCAGGTATGTGTGTTTAGATGGAAGTTGTGAGATAAAGAATATAGTTGAAATCACCATAGTGGGAGTGAAGTAAGTTGATGATCTGATTAAGGTTATGTGTTTTATGGGATAATTTAGGTTCCATCATTGTTATTGTGGTTTGGTAATGAGTTTTGGTTCAGGTTTTTACTGGATGAGTGTCTTGAGATGATGCTTATGGTGGCATTGTGTTATGGGAGTTTGGATATGAAATGAGAACATTGGGCCCCTCATTATTGGATGACATAGGATGGGTAATGTGGTTGTAAAATATCATATATTCATTTTTTTGATGCTTGGTGTGTTCAAATATTTGGTATTTGTGGTGAGAATAGTACTGAGGGTGTAACAATTGACTCCCCCATGATGGGTTTTTTCTCACATAAATTTTTATTGTGCTTTAGTTTTGGTGGTATTTATTTGGTTCCATCGAACAGTTTATGTGGTTTGTTTAGATCTTATTTAGTTGAGGTTGATGGTTCCTTTGAGTGGTATATAGTTTGTGTTGTGGATCATAATAGCACAATTCATTGGAGTTGAATAGTTTATTTTGTTCAAGATGTAATAAGTGGAGATAATGTAATATCCAAACCATGAGACAATGTACTCAAAATTTATATTTCAATTAATATAATGTTTCCAAGGAATTGGACTAGTCTCAGGGTTTTCCTACGAGTTTGAGACATGGAAAACAAGAAAAATAATCCAATTGGTGATGAGAACAGAATTAGATAATGGTTATTCGTAAACATTACCTTAATCCATGTGGCCCAAATAATTACGTTTCATGGTTAGGGAAACCAATTGGGGCCCATGAGAAAATGTTTCTTATTCCCATTATAAATTTGCAAGACCACGACAACAGAACGGTTTGTCAATATGGTTAAGTGGAATGAAAATTGGGCATCTCGGATTTTATATAGAGAGCGGGAACAACAGAGTTGGCACATAGTTTAAGAAACTATTTTTCTGCACCTTGTTCCACAATAAAAGTGTAAATTTACAATTTACAACCCGAGATTATTTAAGAGTCCCCAAATATTATTTCCCTTGGACCCCAAAAGGAATGGGTGAGAAACCATAAGCTCCTCCCAAATCTATGAATGTTTCCACCTCGATTATTAGGCATTTAGATTGTTTTTTGGTGTGAATTTATTCTCCCGATATGTATTTGACTTCATTTCCTTCCATTTATAGTATGTGGATTAGTGTGTTACATACTCTCTTACAAAATATATAAACACTTGTTTTTATTTGGTATTATTAATCTTAGTGTTTATGGATACTATCAATAATATTAAGGGTTGAATTTGGTTATTCAATTATCTATGATAATAAGTTTGGTGGTCTATAAGACTTTTCCCATTTTTTCCTATTTTAATATGTTTTTTTATTTGATCTATTTTTCAACCTTATTGTATTTTTATTTTTATATCCATGGAGAGTAAAATGTCTATTAATGTGATGTGTGAGGCCCATCATGGACCCCATTGGATCAATTGATGATTTCACACTAGAACTAGGGATACCAATTTGGTAGGACACAACCTATAAAATGGTGAAATGATTTTCTAAGAGTTGAGATTGGGTAATTATGAATGCTAATTTGTTAGAATTGTTAATTTTTTACTTGGGAATGATTAAATGTATAATTGAAATTTTTATATGTTATCTCTTGTGAGAGGCCAATGTTGATTATGGAAATGGTTCAAATGTGGTGTTTTTTCATTGTTCTATGGTTTCCAATAAATAAATAAGATGATTTGGTAGTGGGTAACATTTTGAAAGAAACTGTTCACCTCCATGTTTTTTAAAAACATGATCTTTATAATATTTCTAATGATTACATGAATTGAGTGTGTAATGCTCTGGTTTTATTTTCCTTTTTCCATTCATTGTGTTTTAAGTATTGTATTAGAAAATAACGGTAAGGGAAAGGATAATGTGAACAAGAATTTTATGGACATTTAATGTGTGTGTTACGTGAATAATGGATTAAATTATTTATTATTGAATCAATAAAAATTGGCTGGTTGAAGTGAAGATATATTTTATTTAAAGGTTTATTATGGGAACGAAAAATGAAGAATGATTATGGATATTGAAATTTAGAAAATGATGAGATAATGATAGAGTTATATAAAATTGAATTTTGGGTATGGTCTACCATGAAATGTTATATCCTAGTTGGATTCATGGAATTATGTTCCATGATTAATGAACTTTGATTAATGTGTTGGGATATTGGCCTGAAACTATGATCCTTGGTTTTTGGTGGGTAGACTAATGCACCAAGTGTGTCAATTCATAGTTGTTTTTATAGGATATACATGGTTTTCATAAATAAAAGCGAATAAAAATGGAATTCCATATCATTTTTGGGAATTTTGTATATGGAATTCTATGTTTCTTTTGGATAATTGGACTAATTCTTCGTGTTTTCCAACTTGTGACCTAGTGGTTTGGGATTGTCAGATATGGTTTACGATATCCATATTGGATTCACGTACCGATGTACATTGTTTTAAAAACCAAAACTTTTATGATATATGATATGGGTACCCATAATTATTTTCTAAGGTACAATAATTTAATGTAACTGATAAGTTAATACCCTAGGAAATAAAATAGTACACCCCTATGGTTCTTGACATAAGTTGAAGGCATGGACAGAACAGGTTTCATAGTTTGATGATATGATGGATGTTAACGATGAAAATTGTTATTTAATAGATGATTAAAACTAAAAAAATGTTTACCTTAATAACTCTTTGGTCATTGAGATGATCATAAATTTTTTCTAGTGTTGGTTCATGACATGAACTGTGTGATTGGTTTATTCATTAGAGGATGGGTTGTAGCAAGTGATGTTGGGACTATGATGTGACTCTGAATGATTCTCAATTTTTTTTTATAGTTTTAGATTTGTGATATTTTTCTGTATGAATTCCTAAAATTAAGAGTATATGTACCATAATTGGTTCATTTTTTCCATTGGTTATTATTGACGCAATCCATTTATTTTTTTCCTTTTTTTATAAGATTTTTTTATCAGATGATTTTATTTTGTATATTATATTATATAATAAGTATTTATAGCAATATAATTTTACAACTATACTCATCTGATTCTCATAGGTAGCCCATGTTTTATTGGTAGGAATTCTTGAGTTGATGTGGTGCATCCACTCAAGGAATTGGTTTTTTAGAACCTAGGCAAGGACTTTACTTTCTATATTAATCAACTACCCAATAAAAACATGTTCTAGAAGGAATATGTATAATTATAACAAAAACATGGAAATTCAAGAATTTATTATATCAAATATTTTTTTATATTATTTGATACGTTATTCAGTTCATTATATATTTTCACAGAAAAATAATTGGATTCCAAATTATCTTATTGAAATTATTATGTAGTTGTTTAATTCTTCATATTTTTTTTTCAATTTATCAACCCTTGTAATAAAAAGTTTACCCTTGTATTAATTGTTTTAAATTTAAAAAATTAATATGAATTTTTAAATCTCATTAGTATATCTATCTGATAATTAATAATTGGTTATAAATCCTTATATAGAAGAAATTGGTGAATATATTATGAACGAATTATGCATGTACCACCCCACACTAAACCAAAACACAATGACCACCCCCACTACATTATTATTTTTTTAAAAAAATATCATGATATTATTATAATTAATCTCAAATAGGGGTACCTTTCAATGTATTTTCATAAGTGATATAAATGGATGTCATTTATAATTTAATACGATTAAATACACCACAATATTATATATTATGATGTTTTTTTGATATGACATTTAGGTTTTAAATATAAGGATTGTGAATAATATTCAACTAAATATCAAAATATTATTTTTAGTGATATATAATCTGAAAATATACTTTAAAAAATGGTTTTATTTTTAGTGTGCTTCATAGTGATGGATGTTAATTATGTGTAACATTATTTATAAATTTGGGGAAACAACTAAAATATTATGTCATTTAATATCTCCATGTATAAAAATATGATATGTCTGGTGCATATGTATATGTTTTTATTACATTTTTCTCAAAAAACCTTTTTGAAAATAAGAATATATCTTTTCACACCAAAGAATATAATCATCACCATATATTCATGTATGACACATAATTCATATGAATGGAATGAAAATTATCCCCTTATATATTTATCCTTAAATATTCCTTGGAAAATGATAGGTATATAATGTCATTAGTTATGAAAATATGGTAAGATTGACATGAATATGGGTAGATATACTGATATAGATCATACTCTTATGATAAACGAATGAACATTGTATTTGAATTAACCCATTATGGTTTCAATATAGAATGTAATGCGTAACATCACTAGTATTCATAGAGTCCAAAATTTATTATAACCCTCATCACATGAGTTTAATAAGGAACCCTATACGTAAATCATAATACATCAATACTATTATTATGTCGAATTTATGACTGAGATAATATAGTTGTAGTTGGGTATGTTTTTTTCATAAGGTGTATTTTTATTAAAGAATATTGTGGTTTAGAAATTTTATTATAGTTATAGTGTTTATGCTTTAAATAAAAAGAATACACTATGTGTATAGAAATATCTAGTGGAGTGAATTGATGAAGACAATTTATTTTGATCATTACCATGTTATTTATTCATATAGATAAATTAAATACATTTTATTCATCCACTTTGATCTATATTTCTTCATGCATTTGAAAGTGTATCATTTTTCAAAAACATTATTGAAAATTTTCATGTTTAGAGGACTTACCAAATTTTTTGAAAAAAGATATTGTCTTATTAATCATATTATATGACAATAGATCATGGATTCTTAGGAGATATTGGTGAGACCTTGATTGTTGATGAATGTTGGATATTGGATAAGCTCTAATTGTGTGAATTGTTAATGGGGGGATTTTTGAGTTGATCTCATTTGAAACATGGTCAAAATTGAATTGATCTTAAACTATGAGTTGGTGTACTATCAAAAACACCATTCCACATTACATTCTGGTATTTTTATTACGATCAAATTTGAGGAATGTTATAACATTTTTCATTATGAAATTTTATCATGAATTATTGAATGATTTTTAATTTTATTTATTTGTAACAATCAAATGGATAGGTTAGAAACTCTATAGAATTGAGATGAGTTTCATTATAATTAATGTTTATTTTGATGATATATATAATAGTGAGAAGAATTTTATTACACTGTGATTGTGATGATTATGGGAATGTGTTTTATTCTAGTATATAATGATCATTACTTGGTCAAATGTTTTGTTCCATAAAAGATATCACTCAAAGTAATCATGTAAGAGTTACACTAGAATGAAAGAAATTGGGAAATTATTATTCTTATAAGGATGTTAGAGGAAAAATATTATGTCGTGGAGCAAGTATGGTTAATAATTAGAGAGAAATTAGTTCTATTCCAAATATGAAATTCCACAATATGTTGATTCATTATGAAATGGTGAATAACATTCCACAACAGTCTAGTATAGAAGACATTTTTTAGTAATACTTATGGTTTTTTAGAGAAAATATGATATGATGTAATAGTCATGAAACACTATACTAATAAAAAAGGTTCCAATGGATTTTTAGTTTCAAATAATTTATATTTTCCATTACATAATACACTAGGACATAGAGAAACATTAATGAAATTTTAAAAAATTTCTTTAGTATTTTTCTTCCAAATGTTTTTGATCTGGAACTCAGAAAATAACGAGTGGTGTCATTCTGAATCACATAATATTTCTATGACAATTTAAAGCCTATCATAAAAAACAATTTGATGAAAATAAATAAATAATGAAGATAACTGATATCCAATTACTAAAGGCTTCTAGTAGGTACAAAAGATTAGAATAAGGATGAACACATGATCCATATTCTATAAAAAGTTATTATTATTCATGTAAATAATTTTACACATTATATAACATAAAATTATTTCTTATAATCATATTTCCTAACCATAAACCATATCTTTTACATTACCTTATTAATAAAAATATCAAATGGGGCATTATGATATCACAATTGTTGTTCAATAAGGATTTACCACATGATAACAACTATATGTTAAGCATGTATTCTATTTAATGTCATGTTTGTATTTTATCTTTTCATATCTCATCATTACATAATCATCATAATCCTCAAATCAATATAAATAATAACAGGAAAACATAATATTGAAAGTCTAGGTTTTCTACAACCACTGATCCAATCTTAGGAACTCAGTGTAGGAATACTCTATATTGTTCCAATATATTTGTATCAAATCTTTCATGATGAAAATTTAGTTATTATTTATATAGATCTGAGATTGATTTTGTTTCTTACAAAATTTCATCTATAAGATCAATACAATTTATTAATATCAATAACATTTAAATAGTTTCTATTTTTGATATAAAGATAGAATATAGTGGTTCGATATCATATATCTATTTGAATGGATCATGAATTATTAACCACTAGTTATTTCCCTAGAAATAACTATATATATGTCGATGGGAGATATAAAATGTGTAACTTACATCAGTAAATGTAATTTCATGCACTCTTCTAAGCCTATTAGTTGTATCAATACATTCTTGTTGCGATTAAAGGATATATTTTATCATTTATGTTTTTTATTTTTTTAATCCTGCTGATAAATGATATCTATGAAATCTATGACTAATGTTTAAAATATGAGAGTTCATATATTTTATGGAAATTAATTCTACCTATAATGGGGGATAATGGGTTCATATCTTCTCTCTCATGGTTGGGATGTTCGTAAAATAAAAAAACTGGATTACATAACATCCTATATGGGATATCCTATACATTTATTAATATGATTAATATTTATAATTGTGTAAGAATTTGAAATTCATTATATTTATCCCAATCAAGGAGACAGATAACATAAACGATGATAGTGAAAATATTATAGGGATTAGGGATGAAACAACATGATATTTTTAGAGAGAAAAGAAATTAAAAATATTGTTGTTTACAAACATGTTGGGCTCTATATGAATATATCCAGAAGGGATAAGGTGAGGTGGTAGACATGTTTTGAAATTGGGTGAAAATAAATATATAAAATTGAATTCTTTGAAGAGATTTTTGATGAATCTATAATGGTGAATAAATTGATGAAAATTGATATCGTTAATTTTAATATGAATTTTCATGGATTTTTTATGTGTTTTTATTCAATATTAATTTATTTTAAAATATATTTGTACTAGATTATATATTTTTTATTTTCTTGAATGTTTCAACATTGTTTTAAATTCATAACTATTTTAAGATAATGAAATCAAAAATATAGAAATGAGATCTAATATGATTGATATTTACATCATGAAATACTTATTCGTATTTTGAAATGTTCATGGTTTGATTTATGTCATAAAAATGATGAATCGTATGTAAAATTAAATAAATATGTTGTAAAAAAATAATTCAACCTATTTAGAACCATTTACTAACCTAAAAAGATATAGGAAACCATACATTGGAAAAACAATATGATAAATTATCCTAATAAGAAAAACATATTACTGCATAAAACTATTTTTCGTCTCATGTAAGTTGAAGATGAGACTTCTGAGTTCCGATTTTCTGATAATTATGGCTACTACTCACATATAATGACCCAATGGTCCTTGCAGATTCACCCAGACACATCATGTAAGAACCCAGATCTTCTTTTCAGGTATGTTTTTTTCTTTTCTAATCATTTTTTGAGAAAAAGAGGAAATTATGGAAGTTTTCGAAGTACACATAGTGTACTCAGTTACCGCAGTTAGTCGGGTGCTGGCCGTGTACCGACCATGCACACAGCCATGTGGGGGTGACATGGAGGCTGCATAATGTGGAGTATGGAAATGGTGAGTACACGCAGTGTACCTCAAATTTACACTCTGCGTACTTTATTTTCTTTCATTAAACGCATCGGGGTCACATCTAATCTCCATACCGTCTTCATTTAGGTTTACTACATCCGAGAGAACTCGTACGACCATGATCATTCTCGGAGCCCTTGAGCCTCCATCCAATATCCGATTTGACTATCGTCGATTGCGTTGGGATCGCATTGGTATGCTATCTATTCTACTTGAGCTTCGTTCCATTATTACTTTTCTTCCACCGGTTATCATTCGATGAACGTTTTAGTTGTTTTTTAGATCTACCACGTTCTAGGTAGATCCTAGGGCCGACGTCGGAGTATATCGATCTAAAAACACTGAGATAGGTGGAATGTTCCATTCTATTGAATGTATTTGAATATTATGTGCAATTTTTCCCAGTACCCTTGAACGGTGTATTGTGCGTTTAATGTTTTAACAATGTTGTTTCCCTGCCATGATTGTATGATTGTGTAGAAGTAAATTGGTGATGATTAGGGTTGATTGCCATGCTTTGGATTTTTTACCCACACATGATCTGTTTACGACTATTTGGTCCTACTTAGCCTTTTGGCCACCTTTACTATTTTCCATGCCTATTTCTATAGGGTGGAGAGTTTGTATTCTGACATGCTTGATATGATGTAGACTGGTTATCCTAGTATTTTTGTAGGTTTACATTGGATATATTGCTCTACCATGATCGTTGACCTACATAGGTCTGTGAGAACTTGGTGTAGTAGTCTATAAGGGGAATTGACCGAGTGAGCCTCCTTAGAGAGTCTTTGAGCACTATAGGCTATAAGGGGGATTGACCGAGTGAGCTTCCTCACAGTGCCTAAGACCACTTCGAGATATAAGGGGAATTGACCAAGTGAGCTTCCTCAGAGTGTCCTTGACTTCTTTAGACTATAAAGTGAATTTACTGTGTGGGCTTCCTGAGAGAGTCTTTGTTTTAATTGAAAGACATGGGCTATGAGTGGAATTTACCAAGCGAGCTTACTGAGAGAGTCCATGACCTTGGGGAAATAAGTGGAATTGAACGTATGAGCTTACTCAGAGAGTCCTTTAATACCTTAGACTATAAAGGGAATTTACTTTGTGAGATTCCTCAAAGAGTCGTGTTTTACCTTTCACTATAAGAGAAATTGACTATGAGCACTTCCTCAGAGACTGTTTATATATTCCTATAACAGAACCAGAGGGGATAGGCTGGGTGCACTTACTAGAGGGATACTATGATTTATTAGTTGTTTTAAAATGTGGAATTCTTCTACTAAGTACTTTCTTGTTTATTGGTTCTATACTTTTACCTGTCATATATTTACAGACTGTTAGGCACAAATCTTTGGGTGGTTTCCTACTAGGATTTAGTCTCACACCCTATTCGGGCCATGATTTTGGGTCCAAATATATTATATTGCTACTGGTATAGACAAGGTCAATCTCCCTTCTACACCTGGTTCTTGATTTACTATAGAGCTGTAGAGCATTGGACCAAGATGAGGCTTGAGATGCTATGGAGCTATTATAGGTTTTACTTTTGTTCATTCTTTTAGTACTATTGTAATCCAGAATTGGTATTTTTTTGCCTTCTTTCATAGACACATGTTACCATGCATCATTTATATATGTGCTTCAGTTGTTTTTTATTCCAGTCTTCTGCTATTTTTGTTGTTCATATATTTACTACTTCAACTATTGTGTATTTGTTTTCCTTCAGATGTGTTACTCTTCCAATGAGGGAATTGTTTCCCCACTATCACACCCAATTCCCTCACTACTAGTCTGTTGCCTCTATCTTTTGGGGAAATTCACTTGAGGCCATGTGACCAACCGAGTACGGGGCGCCTCTGGGTGGCTTTCGAAACCGAGATGTTAAAATGTGGTATCATATAAATTCTTCTCTTCTTGACATACTATTTGGAGCCTATAGTCAAGGATAGGATGGAATTGGTACTTGGTATTAAGTTGTTCCGAGGAGTAGCTATCTCGTGTACAGGAAAAATATAATCTACCTTATTTAATCCAAATTTTTATGGTTTTGCAATTATTACAGTTGATTTGATTTCACCTTGAGTGATTCACATGATTTGGGCTTTTATAGTTGATATTATTTAGGTTTTATTTCAATTTCAACCTGATTATATGAGGGTATACCATCTCATGCATCATATATGCATTTTATAGGGATCACATGTTGTGCGTTCTTGCCATGCCATATAGGGTGCATTAGCCATTTCATGTTGTTGTAATAAGTGTTGTGCTAGACATGGATGCTGTTGTGATAGTTTCCGTGATAAAAATACATGTTGTTTGATAGGATATTTTTGTGTAAGGTTTTGTTTGAATGAACACCAAACATTGGTTCTTGAGGTGTTATGGGCCCTCGTAGACAAGAATTTGGTGGATCATTGCCTTATTTTCTGTATTATAACGTGTATAAGATGACAAATATTGATTTTTGGGGAGTATGGACCCTCACAGATCGAAATTTTTCACTTTGAATGTTTGTTTCAGTGTTTTTCTGAGTTATAGAGAAGTTTCTGAGGCTTATTGTCTGGAAAAAACCCATAATACACATTGGGTAATGTAAAAACACGCCATGTGTTCTTCTGTTTAGGAAGAAACTATTTTTCTTCAGTTCACGTCGTCTACTTTATGTACACTCCATGTAGTCTCTTACCCTATCATAGGACGTGTGGGAATAGAAACAGGATGGGGAAAGTCTAGTGGGAACATGCCGTTCCCCAATCGAACATGTCGTGTAGTGTCGACCCTGTGTCCACCTGTGTAACTAACAACATGGGCAGATAAAACAATATTCTATACCTGACATGTCAGGATTGAACACACCATGTAGTCTGACCTAGGTACCCGGCTATGTCACGAATAATACGGTTCATTGTTATCCTTTCACATACAAGTTGTGTCCACCTTGAACACACTATGTAGTCTGACCCACGTACCCGAACACGTCACGAACAACATAGGTCGGTGTTATCCTTTCACATTCACACTGTGTCCGCCTTGAACACGCTATGTAGTGTGATCCATTTGTCAGGTCGTGTCACTAACAACACGGTCCATGTGAAGCTTGTCTAGTACACACCGAGTCTACCGTGAACATGCCATGTAGTCTTTTCTTAGGAGAGCCGTGTAGCTTAACCGTGTAGAAGGATTTAGGCCGGGAAAGAGGATTCATGTACACGATGTGTGTTAAGACAACACGCCATGTGTTTGGGGTGTTATATGACCAGTTTAGGCATGAGTACAAACCCATGTAAATTAATGTAAGGGAACATGCCGTGTAGAAATTGTAGATGCCTTGTATTCATGTTTTGTAAAATATGAGTTCTTTATTCATCCTGTTACCTTCATAAAATTCTAGTTTTAATTCCTTGATGATATTAATCTAAGGCGTGTGCTTGACCATGCAGAGTCATGCAACCGAGACATCCTCCGGCTGTACGCCAGCTTCTAGGCGGTGATCAGACACCAAACATAGATGATCAGGGACTACCTATAGATCCTCCTCTCATGCCAGTCTTGGCAACAACCATTATACCCGATATAGGTGGTGATGCAAATTTCAAAGAGGGATTCTTTTTGGACCTTTCAGGGAGTGCCACCTCCAGCCCTGTCGATGGTAGAATTGTTGCGGGTTATTTAGCAGTATCATCCTCTCACATTCTCAGGGGATAGAGGACCCTAGGCTATAGAGTTATGGCTAGAATCCACGTTGACAATTTTATAGCATCTGTAGATACGTCCAGAGAAGAGGGTGATTCTCTCTACCTACATGCTTCGAGACTCTACCAAGAGGTGGTGGGATGTGATCTTATAGGAGGGACACCAGCAGAATATGTCTTGGGAGGAGTTTCACCACATCTTATATGATTACTTCTATCTCGAGACTTTGGGGGTCGATCGAGCCCGAGAGTTCATGAAAATTGAGTAGGGTACTCTTACTATTATGTATTATTCCTCTCGCTTCATAGAGATTTAACACTTCATGCCTATTCTAGGAGGTGAATAATTGTTATTTGCATTGATGTTTGAGGATGTCTTGAGGAATGACATTCGATATTAGATGAAAATCTTCAGTTTGACTTCTATATAATCTATCATCTACTAGGTGATTATTACAGAGTGTAACTTGATGGATTTTGGAGCTGTGAGCCAGGGTGGATTAACATATAGAGTTAGTATTCCTCCTACTGATATTAGGAGGCATCGTAGGGAGACTGAACGGGGAGTTCAGAGCAGGTGGTATGTATCTTCCAGTATCCAGGTGTGTGCTACCAGTGCTGGAAAAGTAGGCATATGAGGTCAGATTGGCTGAGGGACCTGGTGGAGTGTTGATATTGTGGCAAGATGGGTCACCATTGGATATTATGTCAGTTCTTCTCACTAGAAGCTGGTGGTAAGGGTTCATCTATGACTCTGCATTCAGGAGCAGCACCACCAGTTTCTCACCAGTCTGGGAACTGGAGTTCTTCAGGCTGTTCAGGCCAAGGTGGTGGTCATGACCATGGTAGTAAGTCGCCCGGTTTTCAGTGACATCAGGGCAGATCTGTCAGAGTGGTCAAGAAGGGTCATAGGGTCATGGTATAGGCCAGACATTTGTAGTGGAGCAGACCCAATAAGAGCGGGATACCATACCCACTACCGTTCGATGTACAATCAATGTAGCCTCAGTTTTAGCTTATGATCTATTTGATATTGGGGAATCCCATAACTTTATATCTATTGCTGTGGTAGAGAGCCTTGGTCTCTGCATCTTTTCTTCTGCTGATATCTTGACGCAAGACACTCTATTTGGAACTATAACAGCTAGTGTACATTAGTTCAAAGATTTCCCGCTATAGGTTGGTGGGTGCCACTTCTTATAGGACCTCTATATCCTAGAGATGACATGCTATGATTTAATTCTCAGGATGGACTCATTGGTTCTGTCCCAGGTAGTCGACTGTTATTACCACATGGTGAGTATCATGTCACCAGAAGGTGAATCTTTTTTTCACAAGGGTGAATGGGATGTCCAGGTGAGCAGAGCGGGACCCGAGCATCATGGGTTGGGAGGAGTTACCACCCAGATTTCTAGTCTATATCTGGATGACCAGGGGACTTCACAGTTAGACTTTGCTTCATTAGTCGGTCGTTTTAGATATGTCTTTCAAGTATACATTTTAGGTTTGCCTCTGGAGTGTAAGGTATACGTTTATATTGAACTTGTGCCAAGAGTGGCATCGTTTTCCATTCCTCTTTATTGGATGGCTACACCTGAGTTGCAGGAGATCAAGAAATAGTTGGAGGAGTTGCAGGAAAAGGGTTTCATCTGACCTAGTACATCTCCCTGGGATTCTCTTGTCCTGTTTTCAAAGAAGGAATATGGTACACATAGTCTTTGTGTGGACTATCGGAGGATGTACTAGTTGATGGTCGAGAACCGATATCCCTTACCCAGTATTGATTATCTCTTTGATCAGCTTCAAAAAGCCCAGTTATTCTTGAAGATTGACTTGAGATCCGGTTACCATCAGTTTTGTGTTAGAGCATCTAATATAACTCTCACAACCTTCCAGATTAGGTATGGTAAATACGAGTAGGTGGTTATGTTGTTTGGTCTCACAAACGTACCTGTAGTGTTCATGGCACAGATGAACCGAGTGTTTCATCCATACTTGGATTCCTTCATGGTGGTTTTCATGGATGATATCTTGGTGTACTCTCACACTCGACACAACCATTCTACCCATCTTGAGATCCTTCTGAGTACGCTGAGAGAGCATCCGTTATATTATATGCTCTCAAAATTCCACTTTAGGATGGATCAGATTCACTTCTTGGGTCATTTTATCTCAGATACAGGAGTATCAGTAGATATAAAAAAACTGATGGCAGTAGTTTCCTGGGAGAAGATGAAAAATGTATTTGAGGTGAGGAGTTTTCTAGGGTTGGATGGATACTAAAGACGTTTCATATAGGGATTTTCATGCTTAGCAGCACCGCTGTCAGGTCTGACTCAGAAGGGTTCAGTGTTCTTACTTTCAGATTCTTGTGAGCCAGCCTTTTAGGACCTGAAAGGGAGGATGCCTTCAGCATCAAAACTTATCTCTCTAGAGCCAGGAAAAAGATATAATCTTTACTGTGATGTATCAGGTATCAGGCTAAAAGGTGTGCTTATGATGGGAGGTGGTGTCGTTGCATACATGTCTCGGCAGTTGTGGACACATAAGAGGAATTACCCGACAGATGATCTCGAGTTGGCAGCTGTTATTCAAGCATTACGATGTTGGAAAAATTATCTTCTGGGAGATCACTTTGTGGTTTTCACTGACCAAAATGGTATCATGTACATTTTTACTCCATGTGATCTGAATTTGAGATAGCCAAGGTGGTTTGAATACCTTCAGTCCTTTGACATTGATCTTGCCTACACACTTGGGAAAGGCAACGTTGTATATGATGCATTGAGAAGAAGGACTCAGATACTGAAAGTTCAGGAGGCCAGTAGTGAGTGGAAGCTTATGGCTGTAACACCCTGAGATTTTATGAGATATAGTATTTTTAATTTCTTTGATGTCTTCTATTATACACTACACAATGATTATCTTGTACTATACGCAACACTGTATTAGCTTGCAGTATATGCAACACTATTCTTGGCTCATTTTACACACAATTTCAAGTTCATTTTGGGGAAATTATTCTACGCAACATTAAGTATAGATTTTGATTAATGTATAAATGAAATATGTTTTGATTCTGTTATATGCAACCGCAAATGGAGCTTTCACTACACACATCTTCGACTTGGCTTGCATTACATGGAATCAAGACCTTCTTCGATAGCGTGTGTAGTACGCAATACCATGTTTCACTATATGAGATATTATTATAATATTATTATGAACTAACCATTATGAATAGTAATACCCACTTTTTGAAATTTAATAAATTTTAACTTTCAAAATGGACTTCATTTTTGGATTTGGAATATTGAAATTAGCCTCGGGTGAATTTTTGGTATTTTTTTGAAAATTTCAATTTTTGATGAATTGTGAAAACACAGGGTTACTATTTAAAAACCAACTTTTTATTTAAATAATTATTTATTTTATTTAAATTTATTATAGGTAAAAATTGATACATAATACCTATATAAGTTCAATTTAATTCATTTGAGTCATTTTATAATAATTTTAGATATATAAAAATTTTTATAGAACTTTTCACCGTCTTTTACCGACCTACTAGGAGAATTTGAAAATTTATATAAAACATAATTTTACCGCTTCTGTGAGTGGAATTTCAAAAATCCAAGAGATATGGTTAATATCAAGGACTAAAATGGGGTTCAATGAGATGAAAATAATTTTTATGGTGAATAGTAACTTTTTACTTTTATTTACCACGGTTAAAAGTAAATAGGGTAATTAAGGGTAAAAATTATATTATTATTACCATAACACATGACCTAATTCTATTGGATAAGTGTAATTAGACAAAAAACAACCTTAGGAATAAAATATGACTATTTAGGTCCACTTGGATTAGATTAGGACATTTATTATTAATTTATTTAAAGAAGGGTTAATATAGTTAAAGTCAAATTTTAATAACTAAGTCCTTTTTAATGTAGTGTAATACATAAGCTTAATTTGAATATAAATATTCATTAGAAATATGAAAATATTTCATACCTATTGGAATTTTATTTATAATTTTTAGACATTAAATAATTTATGTTATTTATGACACAATGGTAATGCAGTAATTCCCGAAATAATGAAATATTAAAATAATTGATATTATAAATACCCAAATAAACGTAATTTGAGACATTATATAAATTCCGCTAATTTTCTAGGTTAATATGCCATGTTAGTTTTGATTTCATTAACTTTTTTCGAACTAATCATACTGTTATGAGTTTCACAAAAATCAATTACCAAATAGTGTCAAAATTGACATAAAATAGTTTTTAAAACAAATATTATATTATTAATTGTTATTTTATTCATAAAAATCTAATGTTCGACCAAATGACATAGATAAGGATATATATATTAATAATGAACCACTTGGGGTTATTTTGGCTTGTTATAGTATGTTTATTAACCATATAGTGTATGAAAACAAGAAGTCATGGTAAAAGTTAAATCATTTAACTTAGAGTTAAATCTAAATGATAAGGTTAAAATTGTAACGTAAACTTGTCTAAAATCTATTGGATGAGAGGATTTAGACCCATCCCCACTTCAGCTTCTAAATAAATCAATTTTGAGCTATTATAAACTGAATATTACTTTATTATAAAATAATATTTTGGGTTTTTCCAAAGGTGCCCCTCCCCTCCCCTATAAAAAGGGCACCCCTTCCCTCTTCTCTTCACACCCTTTTGAGCCTTGAAGCTCGGAAAACATCTACCCATTTATCTTCTCCACTTCCCTAGAAATATTCTGGAAGTTCTGGTCTTCTCAAAATATCAACTCTACTTCCTTAAGAGAAGGCTTAAAGGAGCTGCGTCGAAGAAGAGGAAGTTTGGATACATACGAAGCATATCAGATATAAGGTAAGGGATAATTTTTCAAATCACATTTTTATCCGAAATTGCTTATACGTAAGTATTTACTGGGGTTATATTTTTCATCCATGACCATAAAATGTTTTTCATAAAGTGTTTAATATTCTTCCATGTATGTTTAATGTCATGTTTACCCCTCTTTGACTTTTACTTTGTGTTATGGAAGTAATCTTTCTTTTGTTTACCATAAGAGGAACTTTTTGACTTTTTGAAAAAAAAAGTACATGAAGAATGTTATTTTTAACTTATACAGCGTGAATGGAATTTTACGGTTTCATAACACCTCATTTTCATGACACTATCTCTATAATATTTTATGAGTATTTTCAACAAAATACTTTTCATTTAAAATTTCATTGAATTTTGTGAAAAGAAAATGATTTTGAAGAAGAAAGGATATTTTCGTCAAGAATTCATTTCAAGTGTTTTGTCAAAACTAAATTACATCTAAGATGAAATTAGTTCATATGTTTATGTTTCTAGTATAATGTCTCTATGATTTACATGGTTTCACTTTTCTTATGATGAAATGATATCCGGTTGTTTTATATGAATTATGTTATGATTGGATGACGTTTATGAAACCCATTTTATTATTTGGGTTTTGATGAATGATTTATGTTTAATTTGTGGAATAAGTAATAATGATTTCATTATGAGATGGGTGGGGCCTATATCACCCTCCAAAGCATTGGGTAAAGATTTATATCTCATGAGATAGACATGGCTAGAACGGTAAGTTAATCCGGTTCACTATTATAGGACTGGAACGAGGAGTGAACTCGATTCAGAATATGACTTTCTCCACTAAGATAGTTTTCATAGCAATGCCTTGGCTACTATGGAAATCCTAACATGTGCTTAATGGAGGCCACAATTACATGTTTTATTACCATGCTAGTTTATCATGAATAATGTTCCTTTATGATCTATACCTTGTGTACTTCCAAGATTTATGTCGTTGCTCATGATTTTGATGTTTAAATTTAATGTTCATGTTTTTTCATTACAATGTTTATAGATTGTTTTATGTTCTCTATTATTTCCCTTATTGAGCATTTGAGCTCACCCATTATATTTTTTCTTTTCCCTATGATTTGAAGAATGTTTTTGGGTAAGAAAACAAAAGGGGAAGATCTTTATGGGAGATGTTGATGATCTTTCACCACGATTAGATGATTATTTTCCATATTTCCAAAGACACAAAACTATTACAGTCCTTTAGTGTTTGTTTTTTTAGGTATTATGTATTCCACAAAAGTAATGTAATGTCCATGTATGCTAAACTTTGGGTCTCTACAGTTGGTATCAGAGGAAAGGTTTAGTTAACCTTTGGGAACTAGGATGTGAAAACTTTAGGGAGATCCCTATTGATATTTCTAAGGTATGTCTAGGGATGTCCCTAAGGATAAGTATAAGTATAGGTTATAGTCCTATAATTATGGTAAAAATATTAGAATTAACACTAAGATTTTATATTTTGAAGGTACTCCCCCTTTATTATGTTCTTTTCCCAAGCATGATTTTTCCTCTCACACTATTCTTTTTGGGATTTAGACGATGGCTGGAACCCGAAGGAACCGTGTTGGTCAATATAATGGACAATGCAATGATCGTCCTCCTGAACAAACCAATGTTATAGGATATGGAGTGAAAATTCGTATTGCTATACTTACACATGCTATGAATAATTCTGGACTTCCAAATAAGTAGAGAAGGGAACAATATTCTATTGAGTCCTTCATGAGGCAATGTCCACATTCTTTCAGTGGGTCTTCTGATCCTCTTGTTGCTGAACAATGGATCAATACCATTCAAACGTTATTTTCCATAATTTCTTGTTCGGAAAATGAAAAATTAATTCACGCTATTTACCATTTAGAAGGTGAAGCAGATCAATGGTGGACTCTAATTAAGAATTTGAGGCCCTGAGTTGAAATTTAATCCATGGAATGGGACGAGTTCAAGAACTTGTTTTCCAGTAAGTACTTCCCTCGTATTATTTGAACAAAGATGGAAAAGGAGTTTCTTGAGCTTAAAAAAAGGATGATGAATCTGTTGGTATATAGGAAGTGAATTTTACCAGACTTGCAAGGTATGCATCTGGCTTTATCATCCAACCTGAAAGTAAAGTTTATCGATTTTTTAGTGGCTTAAAACCAAGTCTTAGAAGTGAATTAGCAATAAGAGACTTCAATAGCTATGAAGAAATTGTGTGTTGTGCTATCAAGGTAGAACTATATGTTGGTGTATTATATCCATCCCATGGTTTTGACAAGAAACAAAAGAGGGAGTACAAGGAGAAATCTCAGAATAATGGTGAATAGAAGATGAATGTTTCTTTATGCTCAAAGTGTGGAAAGAGGCATGGTGGAGATTGTCTTAAAGGGACTAGAAAATGTTTTAAGTGTTGAAAAGAAGGTCATAGAGTAGCTGAGTGTCTAAGTAATGGAAAAATGGTTGCTAATGATGTGAATAAAAAAAAGAATGCAGAGAATTCACCACCAACAATTCAATGTTTCAAGTACAAGGGAATGGGGTATTATGTTAATCAATGCCCTAATCCAAGGGTTAATGATGATCAACGTGAGCAACCTCTTAAGGAAAAGGATAAAGAGAAGTCACATGCGATCACTATTTATGATGTTAAGTATGACAATGATGTTGTGTAATGATTAAGTGTTTATGTAATGGGATTCAAGAATAGTATCATGGAATCTCATTTATAGTATCGTTTAATTTTTGAAATATCTTTTCATTGGTCCATTGTGGTTTTCTATAAGAATATGGTACCAGTAACCATGAAAAGTGATTCAAATATTTTGGAAACTAGATGATATGCACATAATTAAGGGATAATAAGAAAATAAATTGTTTTATAGTATTCATGAGATCATGATTGATATAAGGACTAAGTGATATCATGGTTTGAGTGTATAGAATTTTTGTGATTTTGGTATGTGGAAAGAGTTAACTTTTGAAAGAATTTATGTTTTCACTATGGTTAAATGGCTATTCATTTTTCAAGATAATACATGATTAAGGTATTCACATGTTTGGAATGTGACCAACATGACATATCTTATGATATATGGGGGATAAATGATGGTATTCACGTTCCTGTTATGTGACCTCTCAAGTAATCATTTTCTTTATACTATGAGATTGGACAGAAGTATTTTCAACAAGCTTAAAGGTTGGAATGGATTAAGTTGGAAATTAGATAGAATTGTTTAAGACTACAATATTTTTTTTCGATATTATTTTTGGAATGTTATAATAATGTAGTTTAAAAAAAAGTACAACCTGCAGGACGGGCGACAACTCGTCGCGTCAGACAAGGTAGTGGGAATCGAACCCACAACTGAAGTGCGACAGGCCTTTACTGCCTACCACTGACCGACAAGAAGTCCTTGTTTAGTAGAAACCAGTTTTATTATATTAAGCAGTATGATATATGAATTATAAGTCCATTTTAGGAACCATATATTATTAATCTCACTATAGATGGACTTATGTATTTTTGATAACTTTTTTCTATCCTTTTGTTTGAGACAGATGGAATGTCCCATAATTCTATCACATGATCTACTTACACTTCAATAATGACAAATTAAACTTCATTTCTTTAAGTGATGAAGTGGAAATTGTCCAAGGAACCACCAACGGTGAGACTGTACGAAAATCAAGAAATTATTTCTTCTAATTCCAATTTCTTCAACTTGAGGGAAATGATCTTGAAAACCGAAAATGTTGTCCTAGCACCCTCATATCTGATGAAATATATGGTACCTTAGATCATAAAAAATTTATGGATTTGTGATTGTTGGATTTTTCATAGCCCTGTCCTCAACACTCTTAATTAGAAGTTGATGGTTATATTTCTCTTCTATATACATATTTTTACCTATTTTTTCTTATGTGGAAACCGAGTGCTGAGTTACTTGGGGTAAATATTATGATTCTAACTCCCCTTTCTAAAATGAAGTTTTTGTATTATTTTTTACGATGTGGGTTTCTATGAAAGAAACAATCATCTAGTAAACCATTTATAACCCTGATGAATTTCGAGGGCGAAATTCATTTTAAGGGGGGTAGAATGTAACACCTAGATATTTTACGAGATATAGTTTTTTAATTTCTTTGATGTCTTCTATTATACACTACACCAAGATTAGCTTGTACTATACAGAACCCCATATTAGCTTGCAGTATACTCAACACTATTCTTGGCTCGTGTTGCACACAATTTCAAGTTCGTTTTGTGGAAATTATTCTATGCAACATTAAGTATAGATTTTTTTAATGTATAAATGAAATATGTTTTGATTATGTTATACGCGACACCAAATGGGGCTATCAATACATGCATCCCTGACATGGCTTGCAATACACACAATCAAGACCTTCTTCGACAGCTTGTGTAGTACGCAATACCAAGTTTCACTAAATGATATATTATTATAATTTTATTATGAACTAGCCGTTATGAATAGTAATACCCAATTTTTGAAATTTAATAAATTTTATCATTCAAAATGAAATTCATTTTTGGATTCGGAATATCAAAATTAGTCTGGGGTGATGTTTTGGTATTTTTCTGAAAACTTTCAATTTTTGATGAATAGTGAAAACACTAGGTTACTATTTAAAAACTGACTTTTTATTTAAATAATTATTTATTGTATTTAAATTTATTAAAGGTCAAATTTGATACATAATACCTATATAAGTTCAATTTAATTCATTTGAGTCATTTTATAACAATTTTAGATATATAATAATTTTATAGAACTTTTCACCGTCTTTTACCCACCTCCTAGGAGAATTTGAAAATTTACATAAAACTTAATTTTACCGCTTCTGTGAGTGTAATTTAGAAATTCCAAGAGACACAATTAATATAAATAACTAAAATTTGATTCAATGAGATGAAAATAATTTTTGGTGAATAGTAACTTTAAACTTTTATTTACCACGGTTAAAAGTAAATAGGGTAATTAAGGGTGAAAATGATATTATTATTACCCTAACACATGTCCTAATTCTGTTGGATAAGTTTAATTCGACCAAAAACTACCTTAGGAATAAAATATGACCATTTAGGTCAACTACGATTAGATGAGTACATTTATTATTAATTTATTTGAAGAAGGGTTAAAATAGATAAAATCAAAGTTTAATGACTAATTCATTTTTAATATAGTGTTATCCATAAGATAAATTAGACTATAAATATTAATTAGAAAGATAAATATATTTCATACTTAATTGTATTTTATTTATAATTTTTAGACCTTAAATAATTTATGTTATTTATGACATAATGGTGATGCAGTAATTACATAAATAATGAAATATTAAAATAATTTATATTATAAATACCCAAATAAATGTAATATGAGACTTTTTATGAATTACACTAATTATATAGGTTAATAAGACATGTTAATATTGATTTAATTAACTTTTTTCGAACTAGTGATGCTGTTATAATTTTCACAATAATCAATTACCAAATAGATTCAAAATTGACATAAAATAGTTTTTAAAACAAATATTATATTATAAATTGTTATTTTATTCCCAAAAATCAAAGGTTCGACCAAATGACGTAGATAATGATATATATTTTAATAATGAACCACTTGGGGTTTGTTTGTCTTGTTATAGTATGTTAATTAACCATATAGTTTATGCAAACAAGAAGAAACGGTAAAAGTTAAATTATTTAACTTAGAGTTAAATCTAAACGATAAGGTTAAAATTGTAACCTAAATATTTCTAAAATCTATGTGTTGAGTGTATTTCGACCCATCCCCACTTTAGCTTCAAAATAAATCAATTTTGAGCTATTATATACCGAATATGACATTATTATAAAATAATATTTTATGTTTTTCCAAAGATTCCCCTCTCCTCCCCTATAAATAGGGCACCCCTTCCCTCTTCTCTTCACACCCTTTTGAGCCTTGAAGCTCAGAAAAACCCTGAAAATTTCTCTTCTCCACTTCCCTAGAAACATTCTATAGGATTTGGTCTTCTCCAAAAACCAACTCTACTTCCTTAAGAGAAGTCTTAAAGGAGGTGCGTCGAAGAAGAGGAGGTTCAGATACATACGAAGCATATCAGACATAAGGTAAGGGATAATTTTGCAAATCTCATTTTTATCTGAGATTTCTTATACATAAGTATTTAATGGGGTTATATTTTTCATTCATGCCCATAAAATGTTTTTCATAATGTGTTTAATATTCTTACATTTATGTTTAATGTCATGTTTACACATCTTTGTCTTTTACTTTGTGTTTGTTGATGCTCCTTTTTTGTCACATTGTCTAAAGGAATGGAAATGGAAATGAATTCTCCCAAAGTGATCCATCCTTTGATGAAAACATCAAAAATCGAAAAAGAAATGAAAAAGGAGTCAAAGGACTTATGGTCGCGCAAGTTCAATTACTATCATGCAAGTATACTTGTGCGCCACCTAATTGTTGCGCAAGTGACTTGCACGCCCTATGTTATTACTGCCCAGGGTCTTCAAGAGCCTATAAATAGACCCTGTGGGACCCCCCATTTCGAGAGGAATTTTTCTAGAATTCATATACAGATATCTTAATTCCCAAGTCTCTTCTTCAGGTCTTCCAAACACTTCTAAGGTTATTCTTTACCTAAAATGGAAGGTCTAAACAAGAGGAGTAAGGTCTAAGTGTAAGAATTCACTAACACTTGCGTGCCTACGTGCTTTACCCTTAAGGGAAATGTACACACTTGCGTGCCAAACTACTTCTTCACCATAACTTGCGCGCCGTCTTATGGAAAGCCTCTTGGGATAATTCTAAAGGTTTGATCAAGGATCGCCAAAATATTACTCTAAGCGCTGAAAATCGTGCAAGTACCCATGTGCCGTGCATGTATACCTGCGCGACCAGGACTTGCGCGCCCACGCAGTACCTGTGCACCTGCTAGGAATTGTGAACCCATATCTTTTTGGTTTCCTTTCCTACCCATTTCACACCTCTTATGCCATTCCACCTCTCCTATTCAAGATTCAGTCTTCAAGTCACTTTTCAAATCCATTTATGGCATGATTTCTTGATTTGGATTCCTTATCTGAAAGGAACTCCGTGGAACATATCTCAAAACCTAGTGATTTACACATCTTTATGTCATTAAATATTGATATTTCATTTATTCAACCTCATCCATTAAGATGAGAGAATCCCTAACCTATGCTTCCTTTTTAGGAGTAAGCCTCAGGAAAAATCCTCATTAATATGGGCATCTTCTTTAGGAGTAAGCCCCAAGTTCTATAATCTGGGCATCCTCCTTAAGATTAATCCCCAGTCTCCAAATTCCCAAATATGGGCATCCTCCTTAAGAACAATCCCCAACCATAAATCTCTTAACATGGGCTTCCTTTTCAGGAGTAATCCTAAGTCTCAAATATGGGCCTCCACTTTAGGAGTAAGCCCCGAGTCCCATTAATTTTAAAATCCCTTTAACCTGGGTCTCCATTTCAGTAGTAAGCCCCAGTCTTAATTTCCTTTTGATCTAGGCTTCCTTCTCAGGAGTTAAACTCAATTATAAGTCCCCTCCTAACTTGGGCATCATACTTAGGAGTAAGCCCCAAAGATTAGAGTATCCAAATCTCCATAAAGCACATATAACATTATGGACCATGTTCCTGGATCTCTTCCCTGAAGTAAATCTTAATTTTTATCTATTTGGGCAGTCATGCACACATAAGCCCCATATCATTTCATATTTCGTGGCACAATTGTCTGGTTTCACCAATAAGTCTTGTTTCTAACACCGAGAATGACTCACGTGAGCATAGAGGGTAAAAGTAATCATGACATCTTTCTTTGATCCATCAATGATGCATAAACATCCTACTCTGTTACTCGAACTACGTGGGTTCTGATTCCTTTTATAAAACAAAGGATAAGTAGGTAACCCATCAGCGGGTATGATCCCAACTCAAAAATAATCTATGTCCTCCTGAATGACAATAAACATCAAGTGCCCCACTGAGTGGATTTAAAACCAGTATGGTCATCATAATGACCAAGAGACTTTTATGTATTTTAAGGATACCATCAACTAAGAATCTCTAACAAATACAGATGATTCTTCATCGATGAAGATCCTCGAATACATATAAAAGATTCTATAAATTTCCTTCATATCGATCATTGATTGTCAGACTAAAGGAAATATCATTTTATACTTGGTAATGTAATAAGGATTCACAAACATAACTTAAATATATAAAGAGAGTCCTGGAGAAGACAATAATTCCCCTCACAAAGGTGTGATGAGTCCGACCTCCCATCCTCTCGACTAATGCAAATTCCTAAGCCTCATCAGTCCACAACTACTGAGGGGCTACCTTTGGAATGTAGGTCCAAATGGATATGGAATCATTGGATGTTTATGGTTCTACGAACAAACCCGTTAGAAACCAATTGGAATGTTTGAACCTTCAATAAACGAGGTCATCCCCAATTCGAGAGGAAACAAAAAATGGTAAACCCGACGTGAATCCTTAACCAAGTTAAAATTATGTTTTACTTATTTGTTAGGCCCCTATATAAAACTCAATGAGAGGGACAACAAAAATAATCATTGACATATATGCTCATCCATAAGATGTAGTGGATGAATTTATCTTGATTATGTCTGTTATATCAAACATGAACTCTTTTCCAAGATCTTTTGCATTTACAGAATGACTTCTCTTAAGTTCACATATGTGAATACCTCTGTTGTGAATACTACTGCTGTGAATGCCACTGCTACTACTCCTGCTGGATCATCGTCCACTCTGAGGATGACATCACCTACTCACCATCTTCAATGATGGTTATCAAATGCACTAGTTAAGGAGTACCATCAACACAGTACCATTCCAACTCTGGAGGCTGCTCGACAAGCCCTCAATGTGAACAATTCCCCCTGGTCATCCAGACAGTGACGACCAACGATCAAGAAGCAGGTGGTTCTAACTACCATCTTCAACCGTTTCGGGTCGTTATCCCCGGAACACAATCACCTTTAACTCCCATATTCTGGGTAGGTGAATGAGCAGGTCCCTCAGGGCCTTAATTCATGGAAGCATGAGTCCTTCCCGAGGGATCCCATCAACAATCGCCGCCAGACTCGTGCGACAGTGCACCCTCAACATGATGAGGGTGTCGACTCCAAGAATTTGGCTTAGGTTCCTCAAACCCGAGCAGGCATGATGAATCGCCAGAGGTGAAATCCGGTTAACAGTGAGCATGTTCTCATCTCTGCCATTTCTAGTGAAGTCCACCAACCTAACATGCTGGCAAGCAATGAGAAAACACACACACCGACCCGTTTTAATTCCGCTGTCCAGCAGACTCGTCTAGCAGTATCACACCATTCCCACTAGGCAATTCTAGCAGAGTACTATAGGAAGGAACATATACCTGTTTATACATCATCAGCTAGTCAGCAGGCTCGTCTGACTACATATTATGGAGCTCGTCAACCACGTTTGGCGAAGTGCAATCAGCGGGCACATAAACCTGCTAGTATTGATCAAGCCTTCCAATAGTCTTGCTTGGTAGCACACGGAGAAGTCAGTCGGAAAGATCCATCGACAAACAGAAGGCAGGCTCAACTTTCTACCCCCACACTTGAGTACTATCAGGATTCAGAAACAGGAAAAGCAGGATAGGAGTAGGCACATACACCTAATCCAAGCACATAATTGATGTATATCCCAGTTACAGTTGCTGAATTCACCAAGAATATTCTATAAATGATGAAAGAGCAAAAGAAAATCCCTGATCATATTCTGGATGCTTGCTAGGATATTATAACAGCTTCAACAACATCTCAGCGAAAGACACATTAATCTATCCCTACCAGTGGAGTGACACATCAACAGTTCACTCCAGAACAGACACACACATCTGTTCCAGTCCAAGAGGGTTGAGGGGCATACTCCCCCATATCATAAGGACAACGAAGTCAGAAACATACACCTGATTTGAGTAGAGATCATCAGCCTAACCTGGCCATCTCTCCCGATCAGGCACATACACCTGCTCAGAGCAGCCACTTTCATCAACCAGTGGTTTCCAAGGCGAGTAAGAAGGCATCTAAGAAGAAGATCCACCAAGAAAAGTCAAGAGATCAAGAGCCAATCTGTAATAAGGCCTAGATTGATTCTGGAGTTCTTGACCCCCTCAGACAGTTATATGTTGGAATTCAAGATTCTACTCCCTCATTTCCCAATAGTAGGAACATTAATACAGAAGGTCTTCAACAAACACTTCCTTATGAAGGCTTGCTTCATGAAAGTTCAGTCGATCTTGAAGTTTCATCTTCATATGAGTGCTTCAATAACCCTCTGTGTGGCCAGAAGACCAAGGAGAAAGAGATATCATCTTTTTCCGTAACCCACCATGGTGGTCCTCCCCATGATGATGAATTTCACTGCAAAAGTCCTCTCTACAGTAGTGATGCACATTTCCTGGAAAATGCTCTAGTGAACAATGTAGTGCCAAGAAATCCCTCTTATCTCGAGGCACTTGTAAATGTGAAATTAGTCATGTCTGATGCTTCATTGCTAGCAGGTGAAATACTTTCTCAATTGGAAGATAGCCCCGAGTGTAGTTCATTCTCCGAACCACCCCTAAGTCATGCGTCTTCTAGTTTGATCAGTGATTTCTCTACCAATCTTGTTGAATCCAATGAAGAAACAAGGAAGCACCAGCTCTGGTCAAATCAGGTAGAAGAATCTTCATTTAATGATAAATAGGAAATGCTAAACATGAGAAAACAACTGAAAAAAGGTGAAGTGCCAGTCATGTTTTGAACTTTGGATGACTCTTAGTACGACATTCCAGAGATGTCGACAAAAGATGGAATTCATGATATTCGTCTCAACATATGGATAAATTATTGTCAGTTGAAGATGAAAATATGATCTTATGATGAATATGAAAATCATGTTATGATAATAGAAGGGTTACAATGTCAGATTGATTTGGCATCTCTATCGGTCTCTTGATATCCGAAGGCTGAAAAGCAGTAGAGAGCCCTTTAGCGTTCTTGCCTTGGCACACTAAGAAGATTGCGCCAGTGAATTGCCAATTCCCCATCTGGTATTCATGTAAGAGGATGGGGTGGTCATGGAGAACTACATTTCACTATGCTCTCTAGTCAGCAAATCCCACCGAGAATGGTCTCATGAAATTTTTTTGCCCATGGCCGGCCACAATAAACTGGATTTATTTATTATCAAAGTCTTTCCCTAGAACATGCTTCAACTAGTTCTTCTCAAAATCAAGAACACAGAGAACAAGTTGTTGAATTACTCCTTCATCAAGCAAACTAGAATGTTGAACGAGCCTCTTGTATGGAGCGAGAACATCATAAAGTGACAGAAGTGTCAGAAATCATCCAACGGTCTTTTGAACCGTGTGATAAAAGTGGATATCGATTGATGCATCCAGCTAATTTTTGGACCAAGGTCCACAGGATCCGAAGAGATTTTAAGAAAGTCTCATACATAGCATGTCAAGATCTGCCCCAGCTTTCCAGACTGGGGAATCTTATAAACCAACCCTTAGAATCAACAAATAGGTTTCGATGAGTTGAGCAGGAATAGCAGGAACATACCCAGTCCACCGGACTGTGGACTTTTTCAAATCCTCAATACCTCCCTCAAAGAAAGTTTGTCTTCTCTCGATTAGGGAAGAATCCCCAAGAGGAATGAAGAGCCAAATTATCAAGAGACTCTCTCCATATTACGGTTCACCCAGAAGTTCCTGAGGGATCGAATCAATGAAAGGAAATATCTAATCAGTGACATGGAAGAAGACAATATCACAGAAATGCTGATAGAAGGGATGCAATGCATTATGAATCAATTAATATCATCAATGCCATTGTTGCTGATCCACTAGATGAGGCTCACTCAGGAGACTCAGATGAAGAGGTTCCTTCTCAGGAAGTTGTACGCACAGACACAAATGAAGAAGGTGTGCGTACACGAAATCAATGGTTTGCCGAAAATCTGGGTTTTCATTCAAATAACCCACTCCCCCTCTTTTAAAGGGATCAAACAATGGTAAGGGAAAGAATCAGGTTACATATCCTTCCTCTGGAAAAGGCCAATCGCAGTCACTAGAGAAAAGATTCGTGCAACAAGAGGAAGAAACGAAAGAATTGAGGAGGTTGAACGCAGAAATACTTCAAGGTAGTATTCCTCCTAAGCATTCTAGAGTCAGTCATCCAAGGGATTTTGTTGTAGCTACTGATATGGATCAAGAATATCCTCCTTTATCAGTACACCCTCATATGTCTAATCCTACGTGTCAAGTGCGACAACAATTAGCAGTGCATCCATCAGTTTCAGTACCAGCTTCAATACTTGTCCAAACACCAGTCATTGCACCTACCTAAGTCCAAGTTCAAACGGATGTTTATCAAAAGTTAATAACTACCATTGAGTCAATAAAAACTCGATTAGAGACTATGGAAGGGAAGAATGCACAGGTTCAACCAAAAAAGAACGCATACCCTGAATGGGTAGATTCAATCTCTCACCCATAAAGTTTTGGGAACCCTGTATTCCCTATTTTCAGTGGATCAGGCGACCCTAAACAGCATTTGATGCATTACGTGTCTTGTTGAGAACCTATGATGGGAACTCTGGAGCAGCAAGAAGCAGTGAAACTCAGATGCTTCGTGCGAACCTTGCAAGGACCTTCTTTTGTTTAGTACACAAGATTGCAATCCTGGTAAATTACCGGATGGGAGGATCTTCGCCAAAGATTCCTTTTCCAATTCAGCTCAACGTTGCCAAAGACAACAGTTTCTGATCTTAAAAACTGTATGAAAAGGGAGAATGAAAGGGTCTTAGATTTCATTACTCGCTGGAAGGGATTAACATATTCCCTAATCTTATCACTCCCTCAAGAGGAACTATTGCCAATCTGTGTGGAAAATCTACATGACGAATTATGCACAATGTTGATCCCTGTGAAATACACAGGAGGGTTTTGAGACCTTACTTCAATCGCTCAATAGATTGAAGATTCTCTTATACAGACTAAGGATAAATATCATGTAATTCCATCAGCTCCAGGAAGGAGAATGGGTAAAGCCGAGACTGCTACAATTATTCTTAAGCAAGCACCTCTACCTGCTTCTACTTCAAAACCTTCATCTTCCCGAAGGGCTCCACCTCTTGAGCATCACAAACAGAGTCCGTTATTTCAAAATGATGAAATAGATCAAAGACGAAAACAATTTGAGGATCTAAAGGGAAAAAAATACTCTTTTTGAAATGAACAAGTTCCGGGTTACTTCATTTCGGCTCTGGAAAAAAATTTGGTTCAATTTCCAATGCCCAAGAGTCCAAACAAAGAAGGAGATGAAGACCATCCCAACTATTTCCCATTTCACCAAATATTGGGGCATCCCATTTAGGAGTGTTTTGTTTTCATGGACCTCCTGCAAAAGATGGTCGACTCAGGACAAGTCAAACTAAAAGTCTCTTCAGCCTAGGTAGCATGTGTTACTGCTACAGTTCCAGAGGAGGAAGGCAAGTGGCAAGAAGTTAAAAAAAAAATGCACAAAAGTATGATGATTGGATGGTCAGAAAGACGATGAACCGAACTCATGCTATTTTGCGAACGCAATTGATGAAACCAATTGGGCCTTCTGCCATGAATGCCGCAGCAAAACCCTCTTCATCAGAGGGGAAATCCTCAAAGAAATTTCATGATTCAAAGAAACAAAAATAATTAGAAAAGATGAGTATGTGTCAAAGCCTAAGTTTTCTTTTACTCTGGCAGACTTCATTCCATCTACTTTGAAGCAACGGGCACCACCCCACCAAACAGCATAGCCTAAACAGGCTAATTAGGCAGAGTCTTCATCGGATAAAGAGTTGACTTTCGTTTATGTTAATATGATTCAATTAACAGATCCATATGCCAGTTGCTATTTTGATTTTGATGAGCCTGAATTCCCTATATCAAATAGAGGAATCAGAGGAAGTTCTAGAGGCTCGGGATACAGGGGAAGACGTGGATCTTTCAGAGGCCATTATTCCAATTCCACCCCTGCTAGAACTGTGTATGCGACAAAAACTCGTTGTAGAGCCCTTCAACGAGAACAACAAGAACAAGAATGTTCTTCCACACAAGGCAGACTCAGCCATAACACAATTATTATGGATGATCGGTTGAAAGTTCCATCTTCTTCCTCTCAGCAAGTAAATAGACCTAATTTGTCTAATCTTCCAAATCCATGAGTATTACTAAATCCTATCACAGTACAAGATGCATCAAATTCCAAAGCACCAAATTTCAAGACACCTACTAAACCACATGTTCCTATTGGCAAACACAGACCTTTGGATAAAAAGTATGATATATTGAAACACTTGGCCCATGTACCGGCCATGCTATAAATTATTGGTGCCTTGAATTTATCAAAGGATCTTCAGGAAACACTCGTTGAATCTTTGTCAAGTCCTCAGGAGTTTGAAACTGAAATTGCTGCAGCTGAAGTCTACCATGATGAGAATAATCCTACAGAATGCCATACAGTAATATCTTTTACTTATGAAGATGAATATGATGTTGTGCATGGACATATTAGACCTTTGTACTTATCTGGTAAGGTCAATGGTATAGATATCCGAAGAGTTTTCATTGATAATGGTTCAGGAGTCAACCTCATGCCCATTCGTACACTTCGTCGATTGGGTCTCACAGAATCTGATTTATCTCCTTCTACCTTGATGTTACAAGGATATGATAAAAATGAACAAGAAACACTAGGCGAGATTACAATCAGAACTCAGTTTGGAGATCTTGTGTCCAATTCATATTTCATGGTTATTGATCAAGACTCAGCCTTCAACATCTTTCTTGTAAGTCCCTGGCTATATCAACATGTAGTTATCCCTTCATCATACCATCAATGTCTCAAATATTGTTTCGATGGTAAATTTGGGACATTGTATGGTGATAAGGCCCCGTTCAAGACATGTGAATCTCAATAAATTGAGGCAGAATTCTACCACATGAAGGGAAAGGAGGAATCCCCAACAAAGGAGATTACCAAAGTTAATGCTCCCTATGGTTTGGAGAAGATTCTTGTAAATCCATTTACACATGTGAGTACAGATTATGTGTTTCTTATCAGTCAAATTGACAAGATAGACCCAAATCAAAACACTCTTATGGAAAGATCCATAATGTCAATTACTACAATCGAGCCAGACAACATGGGAGAAATTGGTAAGCCACCAAGCAGTGATGAAAGCACAAATGGTGACGCCTTCATTTCATCAACTGAAATCCAACAAGTTTATACTTCGCTAATTAGGCTAGAAGTAGTTATAGGAACATCAGAGGTGAACACTGTTGTCGATTCTCAATCCATAATCTCCTCTTTATTACCCAAAGAAGACCCATCATCATCAATCAGGTCGGAAATAGAAGCTTTTTCTTCAAGATTTGCAAATTTTGATATCTCTTATAATCATTAAAATTCTACTTAATCATCTACAATGAAAGTATAAATGAATGAAATAACACATTTTGAAGAAAAATAGGAAGATCTCAGAGATTCTCCTCCAGTATTTGAAGAGGGTATCTCTACCACCGTGGATGAACTCAGTGAAATAAATCTGGGTAAAAAAAAGATCCATACCCCACTTTAATCAGTGCGGTCATGACTCTTGAAGAACAAGATATGTATATTTACTTTTTAAAGAAAAATAGAGACATATTTTCTTGTAACTATACAGAGATGCCTGGGATTGATCCTGATGTTGCTACTCATCATTTTGGTTTACCAGAAGAACATCAAGGATTTAAGAAATCCAGGAGAAGAACACACCCAAATTATGCTTCCAAAATTGAAGCTGTAGTGGATAAGCATATCAATGATAACTTTTTCAGAGAAGTTCAATATACCAAGTGGTTGGCTAATATTCTCCCTATAAAGAAGAAGAACGGAAAAATTAGAGTTTTCATCGATTTCAGATATCTTAATCGGCATTGTCCTAAGGATGATTTCCTAGTTCCGATTACAGAACTTTTAATTGATGCAACAGTTGGCTATGAAGCACTTTCCTTCATGGCCGGATATTCTGGATATAATCAAATCCAAATGGCCCAAGAATACGAGGAATCCACAGCCTTCAGATCCCCTCAGGGTGTGTTTTTCTACCAGTTAATACCCTTTGGCTTGAAGAATGCAGGTGCAACATATCAGCGTTACATGCATCGCATCTTCAAACCCTTTTTAGGATAGTTTTTTGATTTCTATGTAGACGATTTGGTGGTTAAATACAAACAACATTCTAATCAATTGGCTGATTTGGAAGTCATATTCTGCAAGATTCGATAATATAAATTGAATATGAACCCCTTAAAATGGGCTTTTGGGGTAACCTCAGAAAAATTTCTCGTCTTTGTTGTACGCCATTATGGTATTCAAGTCGATGCTGATAATACAAAGTCATTCCTTGGTATGTCACCTCCTCGAAATTTGAAATTATTAAGAGGAATTCAAGGACACTTTGCCTATATTTGGTGTTTCATCGCCAATTTGGTAGGCAAAAGTTTACCCTTTACCAAAATGATGAAGAAGGGAGTAACTTACCAGTGGACTGAAGAATGTCAAGATGAATTTAATATTCTCATGAAATACCTCTTGATTCCACCAGTACTTATGCCACCTGTTGAAGTAAGACTATTTATCCTCTACGTGAATCTATAGAGTGATCATTGGGTGCCTTTCTCGCTCAGAAGAATGATGTTGGGAATGAAAACAACCTCTATTATCTCATTCGGACTATTCTTGAAGAAGAAACTCAGTATTAAAGTATTGAGAAGTGCTACCTGGCATTAATCTTTGCAGTTAAAAAGTTAGGACACTACCTGCAACATCACGAGGTCCAATTGGTATCTCGCAATAATCCTCTCAAATTTATCCTTAGTCGTCCAATGCTTTCAGGACGTCTTGCAAGGTGGGCAATTATTTTGCAGCAATTCGACATTCAGTATGTGTCTCAAAAGGTAATAGAGGGCCATGCTCTGGGTGATTTCACGGCTTAACACCCTTCAGTGGAAGACACATCTTCAGATATTGAACTCCCTGATGAGGAAGTCTTCTCTATTCAAGAAAGTCCTCAGGCATGGGAAATTTATTTTGGTGGTGCTTCCAGAAGTCCAATAGGGATGAAAATGGAAAATCTTAAATTAAACAAAGGTGGCTTAGGAATTGTGCTCATTTCTCCAAAAAAGGTAGTGTTACCTTATTCCTTATTATTGTGGGAAGGTGGTACAAATAATGAAGCGGAATACCAAGCTCTCACTGTAGTATTGGATTTGGTGCTTCAAGAACAAGTGAATCACATAAATGTGAAAGGTGATTCAGACCTGGTAATCAAACAAGTCAATGGGGATTATGCCTCTAGAAAAGAAGAACTAATGCCTTTTTATGATTACGCAAGAGAGTTAATGGCGGAATTCCCTTTCGGAAACGACATTTTCTTATGTCCCAAGATCACAAAATGCTCAAGCTGATGCACTGGATAATATAGGAACAACTCTGGAAGATCCAAATCGGGACGAGACAACCCTCAGTATTGCCCACCGTCGTGCAATTTCACCTTATGTTCGAATCAGAACAGAGGAAATTAATGAAATTAGTCACATTCTTGAACCGTATTGTCATACAATAGGACGGATTTCACCTATCAGGGAATACCTTCAAAATGAGACACTTCCGCCTGATAGAGTCGGGAAAGAACATATCTGGCGACATGTGGTCAACTTTAATCTTTATGATGGCCCAGATCACCTAGAGAAAATTCTCTACAAGCATGGTTCTGATGGAGTTCTCTTCAGATACATTGATGGTGAAGAGACAATAGTTTTCATGAAAGAAGTGCATGCAGGAATCTGTGGTGCCCACTAGTCTAGACATAGTCTATCTGATCAGATTCGAAGGCATGGATACTTTTGGCCTTCAATGATACAATATTGTGTTGATTTCACAAAGAAGTGTCATTCATGCCAAGTACATGCCAAATTTATTCATCAACCTCCATAGTGGCTTCTTACAGCTAAATACTCATGGCCATTAGCCACATGGGGAATGGTTGTTGTGGGACCTTACCCTTCAGCTGCGGCCAAGCGGTTTAAGTATATTCTTACTACTACTGATTTCTTTTCCAAATGGGCAGAGGCAATACCTCTTAAGGAAGTCAGTTCTAAATGAATTTTTAGCTTCATCAAGTTTAACATCATTACCAGATTTGGTTTCCCTCATACTATATTGACGGAAAATGGCACCAACTTTTGTTCATCCTAGGTGAAGAATTTGTATCAAGAATAAAACATCAAATCCAATCATTCATCTCGGTATCATGCAGTGGCCAATGGCCAGATAGAAGCTTTCAACATGACTATGTCAAATATACTGCAAAGGATGGTAGATAAAGATAAGAAATCATGGCATGATTAACTCGTTCATGCTTTATGGGCTTATCAGACTACCACCCACACTGCACCTCGGTAAACTCCATATTCACTGGTATATGGAACTGAAGACGTCTTGCCCATTGAAATTCAATTTCCTTCGCTCGGAGTATCCATTTTTGATCAGTCATCAACAGATGAACAATCTCAAAGAGATTGAATGAATTGGAACAGTTATATGAGAAAAGATTGTGTCATTTGCACCACTTTGAAGTCTATCAGAATCGAATAGCATGAGATTTCAACAAAAAAGTTCGTCTTCGTTCATTCACTCAGGGAGAATTTGTATTAGTTCTCAGAACACCAATGATAACAAGAAAGAAACCTCCCAATCTTGAGCCAAAATGGCAAGGACATTACTCAATACATAAGGCCTACTCCAATGGAGCTTATTCTTTAATCTAAATGGATGGAGAACTCATCACTACCCCAACCAATGCTAGATTTCTGAAGAAATACTTTGTATGAACACAAAATATAACCAATGGTCCATACACATGACCTTAAACTATTTGTACTATTGTCCAACATGACGTTAAACTGTGACGTCCTAACTACATGATGCTAAACTGTATAAAAGTACTTTTCGTCAAGAAAGACATTAAACTACAAAACCAATTGTCTATACATACGAACTTAAACTATTTGTACTATCGTCCAACATGACGTTAAACTGTGACGTACCAACTACATGATTCTAAAATGTATAAAAGTCCTTTTCGTCCAGAAATACATTAAACTACATAACCAATGGTCCATACATACGACTATAAACTATTTGTACTATCATCCAACATGACGTTAAATTGTGACGTCCTAACTACATGACGCTAAACTGTATAAAATTCCTTTTCATCTAGAAAGACGTTAAACTACATAACCAATGGTCCATACAGATGACCTTAAACTATTTGTACTATCGTCCAACATGACGTTAAACTATGATGTCCTAACTACATAATGCAGAACTGTATAAAAGTCATTTTCATCCAGAAAGACATTAAACTACATAACCAATGGTCAATATATACGACCTTAAACTATATTTACTATCGTATAACATGACGTTAAACTGTGACATCCTAAATACATGACGCTAAACTGTATAAAAGTCATTTTTGTCAAGAAAGACGTTAAACTACATAACCAATGGTCCATAAATACGACCTTAAAATATTTTTACTATCAACCAACATGACGTTAAACTGTGACGTCCTAACTACATGACGTTAAACTATGAAGAAATTCTTTAAATACGTCCTACATGACATTAAACTGTACATCGTTCATACTATATGACACTAAACTGTGCAGCACCAATAGTCCTAGCTGCATGACATTAAACTACACAATCCACTTTTTTTCCAACATGACATTAAACTATGTTGTCCCCATCGTCCTAACTACATGACGATAAACTTCATAGAAAGTCCTTTGATACATCATACATGACATTAAACTGTACTTTGTCCCTACTATATGACACTATACTATGTATCACCAATAGTCCTAACTGCAAGACTTTAAACTGCATATTCCCTTCATATGTCCTACATGACAATAAACTGTGCGTCGTTGGGGTTGTTTCTACCTCTTGTTTCTCACTCCGAGTATGACTCACGTGAGCTTAAAGAAAAATTGAATCATAACACTCTCTCTGGGATACTAACCATGTGTAAGTCCCAACAACATAACTTTCTTGGTCGTTGTCCCCAAGAACAACTTGATCATTAATTCATTCTTTAATTGAACTACGTGGACTTTGATCATTGACTTCCAGGCTAGGTACGTAGGCAACCTCCGGAGGTTCAAGCCCAAAACCAATCTCTTCACATTGGTTCACCTCCATCTCTTACAATATTGATTCATGAAATTGTCCCCAGAATCAATATATTTACATTGGATCACTTTCGTCCTTGCTATATGACGTTAAACTGTACAACAATTTTTTTCATGTACGATAATAAACTACAATATTCTTTAATACCCTCACTTGAGAGGGAACCATTATTTACATTGATTTTTCAAGCATGTTTCATTCCAAAGACCACGTGCATACGTGGAAATTCCCAAACCTTTTATCTTGGGTTAAACCATAATTGCACTAAATTCCCCTTTCACCCTTCACATGTACGAACCAAATTTGTACAGAGGGGTTTTCTAGAACTATGTGGGCTTGATTCCCATCCTTATGGGATACGTAGGAATGTTCGAGTGTCCCTAGAATCCACCCCCAAGTCTTTTGGGCCTAACCCCAAATTTCACTTTCAGTCCCTTGGCTGAAAAGTCCCCATGAAAAGACACACTGTGTATTTTTTATAATGGTCCAAGCTCTATGACCCTAAACTATTATCTCTATTCCTTTTTTCCCACACGACATTAAACTATATTTTAAGAAATACATTTGGCATGATTCCCATCTTTATGGGATACGTAGTGAAGTCCAACATTTCCATTCAGGACCCAGCCAGAACATGATTATGGTTATAATTGATCCATGTATCTTTGCATACATTGGACAATATCCATGTTTAGGTGTCATAATCCAAATCTTGAATACTTCTAGATCTTCATAACCTTTTTCATGACTTCTAATCACAAAAGGCCTGAAATTCTGAGAGTTCTTTTGCCTGACCATGCAGCACATTCCCTTAGGCAGCCTTGCATAAACTATCTACATAACCGACTTGTTATCCAAAAGATGCTATTATTTGACTATGAAGTCAATTCCCTTAGGTGGACCTACACAATTCAACCCCCTAACAGGTTTTTTAAATAATGGTAACTTCATTCTTTATAAGAAAGCTTCTTTTGTCCCTAATTGTCTTAATGAAAATATGTTGGGATCCGCAAAAATAGCCATCCTAAACATATTTGTCCCATATCCTTTCTCTTGATCTGAAAGTATTCAAGTCTATGGTTGATATTCTCCTTACCTACATTTGGGTCAAACCTTCATAGGAGTGATATTCATCCAGTTCTTCGATAATATTTTTTGGAAATATCTTCTCCATATTCAAGTAACTCCATCTATATAACAAACTCTATACTTTGGAAAATTTGAATCTCCATAAACTTTCACCAGATTTTTAACACTAGGAAAGTAAATTTCTGAGAGTTCTTTTGCCTGACTATGTAGCACATGCCCTTAGGTGGCCTTGTATAAATAGTCTACATAATACAATTGTTAGCCAAAAGATGCTATTTATTTGACTATGCAGCCAATGCCCTTAGGTGGCCCTGCATAATTCAACCCCCTGACGGGTTTGTTAAATAATGGTAACTTTATTCTTGGAAACTACTTATTCTAATGACTTTTAATTATTTTTCATATCATTCCTCAGATTCAAATATTCTTAAGCCATTGTTTACATATTTTCCATCATAGTTGAGTGTGTTAATGTGTTTTCAGATAAATTTTCAAGGAATTGAGTCAATTCTAATTCATTCGGTCAAATCTATTTCGACCTTAAACATTAGCCTATGTATGTCCAACGTGCATGACTTTAAACTGCCCACAAAAGACAAAGGAACTCTAACTAAAATCCAAGTTCCAGCTCACTAAACATACATTTTGTATGATTTCGGTAATATTGAGAAATTAAAAGATTAAATGTTTGTTGGGTTATTTACATTAATCCTAGTAAAAATCAAACTATTCTTACTTGGCCCATTGGATTAGGTAAAATTTAAAGCAGGTAGCAGGAAAATAGGTGCACAAATGATTAAAGGTGAAAAAGTTCTTCATTTGATGAACAGGAATTAGAAGGAAATCCACAGATTGGAGTCTTTTCTCTTTTCCAGGAAATTACAAAACGTTGTCGACATAAGTCTTCAAATGATGAACCACATCCCGAAATTCATCAGCAGCTACTTAAAACTCATGCACTCGACCAACTTCACTCTTTTCATCCTGATGGAGTGCTTTCTTGGCATCAGAAATGGCTTTCATAACATTCGTTTGAGCTCCTTCAAGTGAATTATTGAGTTGGTCGAGTTCCCTAGTAACAACATCTAACTGTTGCTGAAGGTGCATCTTCTGAACGACTTTATCTTTGATCTTATGCTTCAGCTCCTTCATCATGTCTGCATTGTCAGCTTCAGCTCGGGATACTGCAGCCTCAAATTCACTGATATTTACTAACAACTTCACCCTGGTCAGATCTTTACAGCACTTTGGTTCCTGCTCCCTTCTTAAAATGACTTGTTTCACCACGGTATGGATCTCTTGGTATCTAAAACCGCCAAGTCCAAGAATGACGAACTGGGATGAAAATCTTGGGATCTTTGATGATATCTCTTCTAAAGGCACTTCAGATATTATTTTCCATATTTTGTTTCATGCCTTGAGTCATGAAAAGATGAGTTCATTAAGCACCTATTGGTCTCATTCAACATCATCATCACAGGGGGGCATGTAATCTGGGATTAATGTACTTAGGGATGTGCCCTATTCTGCTCCTTCCCCCTAACCCTGGTAGCTTCACCTTCTACTACTGTTTGGGTAGGGTTTGAGAAATCACCTCCAGTTCTAGCAATTGAAGTTGATAGCCCTGTTTGATCAATTAAAAGTATGGTTAGTTTCATAGAATAATGGAAGTTGGTTGTCTATCTTGAAAACTCAACAAAATCATTACCTACCAGTAGATAAGCTGCTTGAGAAGACTCCTCCCAATCTTTCTCTGTTTTAACAGGATCTTCAAGATGGGTCTTAGGAGGTTTTACTGGGTTTAGCTCCACTTGAGCTAATGTTTCCGCAATGGTAGGGTTGACATCAATGTCCACACCCTCTTCAGGAATTGGCAGTTCAACAACTTCTATAGATGGAACTGCATATTATTTTCAGTCATGATTAGAAGTATAAATAAGAAGAAAATTTATTGGGAGAAGGATAAAACTCAGGCCCAAAGTCTTCTAAATTACATGATAACTTTTCATGATAATAAATTTTTTCAAAAGACATGCCATGATTCATCATTTCATCCAATGATATTTTGGAATCCTGGTTAGTCTCACTAGTGGGAGCATTTGATGTGTCCTCTTGGTGTCCCTCATTTTGAGGCCCTTGACCCTGGGCAACTTCTTCAGGAAGGATGGTAGATTCACTTGTTGTGGCCACCAATGATTCTGTTGCAGGTTCTTCTTTACTTGTAGCAGTAGGAGGAGCAATACTGGGAATATATGATGGCTCTTTTTCAGAATCAGCCATGTCATCTTGAATTTTCGTTTGTTCCACATCACCTTATTTGGTCCTTAAGGGAGGATTAGTCCTTTACCTCAGAGTGGAAATTGAAGAATCCCCTGCAATTCTGAGGAAAGTGGGAAATATTTTTCATGGTTTAAAATTCATGATTATACGAAGGACTTACCACTACTGGTAAATCATTTAGCAGTGGACTTCATCCTTCGGCTCCTTTGTCCTTTTGGATTTTTAGGAGTATCATCAGTCTCCCTTATTGGCACTTGAATTGGAGAATGTAAGGCTATGTCCAACTTCTCATTCATGGCCTCCTGGCCTGGAGATATCTCACCCGGTTCGCGAGGAGATTCAGCAGCATCCCCGATGGCAGTACCACCAGGGCTATACTGAGGCGAAGGAACCTCAATTGTTTTTGAAAGCTATAATATGAAGTAAATAATTTCCTTGAGTAATAAATCTTCAATTGAAATCAAGTTGCGAAGCAAATAAGTAAAGAAAACGTACATCTCCAGGAGCCACATAATCATGCCACTCTTCATCAGTCCCCTCAGCGGTGCCATGATCTATCAATTCCTTCACCCATTTTGTGAAAGGAATGGACTCATCAGTGGAATAAATGAGCATCTTCAGCTCTCTGATATAAATCCGCACTTCATCAGGGTTATTCTCAAAACTGATGTCTGTAGAATCCAGAAGATTCAGTATTCCAGGGAGTTGTAACCCCTCGCATAAATCTAGCCAGGCAGTTTCAACACCACAGTATAAACTCTACCATGTTTGGACAACCTCTGGTCTTAGATATGAAGGCTCCAAGGAAGGTCCAACAATCTTTGATTTCAGTTTCTTCCCAGCTCTGGAAACTACAGATAGAGATTAAGAAAAAAAGACTTATTGCTTTATAAAGTAGTAGTGCTTAAACTACCCCAATGAAGTAACTCACCAGGATTTGATGGAGTGGGTCTTTTGATTATGACTGGAGGATTATATTGGGCATGAGGCTGCTTTACCACTTGTTGTGCCTCATCATCCCCATCATGGGAATCTGGTGAATCAGTCCTAGAAGAGGAATCTATAGAATTAGCTTCAGGTGGAGAAATATCACCTTCATGAGGAAGGGTTCCTTTCTCTACAGTCCTCTTCCTTTTCCCCACCTAATAAACTAGGTGATTTAGCACCCCTTTAGGGTATGATACTATCCAGTGCTCGGCATACCATGTGGTCAAGTTATGTGCCACTTTTTCAACTGGTAGATCAAATACAGCCCCAGTCTTCTCCCTTGACGTCAGCAGCCACAGTTGTCGAGAAACCATCGGATGTTGCTCTAACCTGACATGTATTGTAGGAGATACAACAATATGATGCAGAAACATGAAATGACATGAAAATATATATGGGGAATAGGCCTCTTATATAATTTATCCGTCAATCCTGGAAACTAGAACACCATCACTGCAAGCTAGCATGTATGCCCTCAAATCCAAGTGGGTTGTTCCATCATCAACAGACCTCCCGGTTGGCGGATATCCATAGGGAAAAAATTTTAATTCCTTAAACATGCTCAGCCTCACATTCATGTCATAGGAATTAATATCTAATGGATAAAATTTAGACAATTCTTTCACCGACGGCCTGAAAGAACTTCTAGGAATTTTCAATCCATTCTGTACATTGTTAGTCATGAAGTGAGTGGTGATCCACCCCCATAAAACATGGAATGGTCCCACTATTCTAAAAGGAGATTTAACCATGAAGACATGAAGTAAACTCCTGTGAATCTTTTCTAAAATGGGCGTATCCAACCCAACCATTTTCCCCTTAGCCAACTTTTCTGCAATAACGAATGTCCCTGGCCTGACGCCTCCCTTCGAATCCCTAACTAGCAAGAGATAAACGCTGATCCACAAAGCCATGAAGCCCGCCAGATGAGACTTCTCTAGGATCCTTTGATTCACCTCATATCCCCACTTCTCCAACTCTCCTTCTTCTAGAGTTGGCCAGAATGTGCCAGGAGCACCCCCCCTTCTCAGGTTTTGTGAAGGTAGTAAGACGAGTGGGCCTCTTATCCTTGGATTTCATTTTCTTGGATCCTTTTTCCTTCAGCTCATTCTCCTTTGGCTCCTTCTCTTTCTTCTCAACCAGAAATATACTCATCCACTCCTCCGGATGAATATCCTTCCTAGAATGAGTTGAAGAGGTCTCTAAACTGTTGAGCCTATGGAAGATTTTAAATAATTCCCGAGCCAAAGTAGGAGTCCTCTCTGAATCATTCCAAGTCACCTTGGGAAGAATGAATTCATCATACATATCACCCAAAATTGAAGCCCCTGAGATCCTATGTACATCCCATAGACTGATGCCTACTTCTCCATGAGTCAGATGGAAATAATTGGTTTCTGGGCTCCAGTGACTGAGTATCTCCAGCACGAAGTTATCATGTCTATAAACATATGTTTTCCCAACCCAGACAGCTTCGTATATCGCAACTCCTTTGATGTCTTTGACAAACTCTGCACAGGTTTGTCGAACCCTGTATGCCCACATCCACCCTGGCTTCACTCCTCCCCCAGGTTGGAAGTCCCAACTTTTCTTCCAGCCTATGGATTGATCCATCTCAGCATTTCAGAAGATTGAAGGATGTCAATGTGGTTTCAACTCAGGCTTCTGAGGTTTCAGATCTGGCATACAAGGGCTATGATGCATTATGTGGGCCTTCTCCACTGTTCCAGTATTTATAAATCCTCCTCCGCATGAGATATTTGCTGATGCAATGTTGGTATAACTCTGAAACCATGAAAATGGGAGATAGTTCTTTGCTTCTGGAATAGTGACTTCTCGTAGATGACCATAACCATACAAAGGCAGATAAGTGCTTTGTGGGAAATCAAAGTGATATTTCTTCCAATACATAGCCAGATTTGGGAGAGTTCTACCACAAACGATATAATAATCATGGACAACAATATCCATCATTTCATCAATTATTTTTATTTCCAGTTCATCAGCCGTTCCAATTCTTGGAGCTATTGAATCTGCACAAAATTTGAATAAATTAACTCTTAAATGAGTTTTGTTTTTCCTAAAATATGTGAAGGAATTCAGAAAAATGGAAAAGGAATTAAGGAACACAATTCTAAACATGGGGCGCAAGTACAGATGTGTCGTGCAAGTGTTAATGTGCAGTTCAAGTTTTTGGTGTGCATGTATAACCGCACAAGTCCAAATACCTTGATAGAATCACGATAGCGAAGAAACAGTGGAAAAACGAGCAACTTGCACGGCGAAGGTGACATGCGTGGTGAGAGCTCGAGAATCCCGAAATCAGTTATCTACGAGAAAAATGGTCACATATTTATAGGCCAGGATACCCACCTGCACGCCTACAGCCAGTGTGCTCCAGCCAGCGAGCTCTATCCTTGCGCGCCTCGCACCTGCGCGATGACAGTTGCATGGTGGTCACCTACGCGGCCCTTTCCCTTTGGTTTTCTTCCTTTCCTCAGAGTCACATCCATATTCTTCCGGATCCAATTCTGAGGGGGGACTTTTGTTGATGCTCCTTTTTCGTCACATTGTATAAAGGAATAGAAAGGGAAATGACTTCACCCAATGTGATTTTTCCTATGAAGAAAACATAAAAAATAGAAAAAGGAATGAAAAAGGAGTCAAAGGACTTATGGTCGTGCAAGGTACATTACTATCGCACAAGTATACTTGTGCGCCGCCTAATTGTGGTGCAAGTGACTTGCTTGCCCTAAGGGATAACTACCCAGGGTCTTCAAAAGCCTATAAATAGAACCTGTGGGCCCCCCATTTCGAGAGGAATTTTTACAGAATTTGAATACAGAGATATTAATACCCATGTCTCTTCTTCAGGTCTTCCGAACACTTCTATGGTAATTCTTTACCTAGAATGGAAGGTCTATACAAGAGGAGTAAGATCTATGTGTTAGAATTCACTAACACTTGTGCGCCTAAGTGTTTTACCCTTAAGGGAAATGTACACACTTGCACGCCACCCTTCTTCTTCACCATAACTTGGGCACCATCTTCTGGAAAGCCTCTTGGGAAAATTCTAAAGTCTTTGATCAAGGATCACCCAAATATTACTCTAAGGGTGGAAAATCATGCAAGTACCCATGTGTCGCGCTGGTATACCTGCACGACCAGGACTTGCGCACCCATGCAGTACCTGCACGCCTGCCAGGACATGCGCACAACTATCTTTTTATTGCCTATCTTGCCCATTTCACCCCACTTATGCCATTCCACCTCTCCAATTCAAGATTCAGTCTTCAAGACACTCTTCAAAGCCATTTGTTGCTTGATTTTTTGATTTTTCTTAGTTATCTGAAAGTAAATCCATGGAACATATCTCAAAACCTAGTCATTTACACATCTTTATGTCACTAAGGATTGATATTTCATTCATTCAACCTCATTTTTTAAGATGAGAGAATCCTTAACCCGGGCCTCCTTTTTAGGAGTAAGCCCCATGACAAATCCTCTTTAATATGGGAATATTCATTAGGAGTAAGCCCCAAGTCCTCTAATCTGGGAATCCTCTTTAGGAGTAATCCCCAATCTCAAAATTCCTAAATATGGGCATCCTCTTTAGGAGTAAGTCCCAACCATAATTCTCTTAATCTGGGCTTTCTTTTCCGGAGTAAGCCCTAGTCTCAAATATGGGCCTCCTCCTTAGGAGTAAGCCCCAAGTCCCTTTAATTTTCAAATCCATTTAACTTGGGTCTCTTTTTCAAGAGTATGCCCTAGTATTAATTTCCTTTTAATCTGGGCTTCCTTCTTAGGAGTAAAATTCAATCATAAGTCCCCTCTTAACATGGGCATCTTCCTTAGGAGTGAGCCCTAATGATTAGAGTATCTATATCTCCATGAAGCACATATACCTTTATGGACCCTGTTCCTGGATCTCTTCCCTGAAGTAAATCTTAATTCATATCTATTTGGGCAGTCATACACACATAAGCCCCATATCATTGCATCTTTCGTGGCACAATTGTCTGGTTTCAGCAATAACTCTTATTTCTCACACCGAGCATTACTCACATGAACATAGAGTGTAAAAGTAATCATGAAATCTTTCTTTGAGCCATCAATCATGCATAAACATCATACTCCCTAACTCGAACTACGTGGGTTCTGATTCCTTTTCTAAAACAAAGGATACGTAGGTAGCCCATCAGCGGGTACGATCCCAACTCTAAAACAATCCATGTCCTCCGGAATGACAATAAACTTCATATGCCCCACTAAGTGGCTTTAAAACTATTATGGTCATCATAATGACCAAGATACTTTTATGTATTTTAAAGATACCATCAACTAAGAATCTCTAACAAATACAGATGATTCTTCATCGATGAAGAACCTCGAATACATATAAAAGATGGTCTGAATTACATACATATCGATCATTGATTATCAGAGTAAAGGAAATCTCATTTTATACTTGGTAATGTAATAAGGATTCACAAACAGAAATTAAATCTATAAAGAGAGTCCTGGAGTAGACAATAATTCCCCTCAAAAGGTGTGATGAGTCTGACCTCCCATCCTCTCAACCAATGAAAATTCCTAAGCCTCATCAGTTCACAAATAATGAGCACCTACCTTTGGAAAGTTGGTCTAAATGGATATGGCATCATTGGATGTTTCCGGTTCTATGAACAAACCCATTAGAAACCGATTGGAATGTTTAAACCTTCAATCAACGAGGTCATCCACAATTCTATAGGAAACAATGTTATGGAAGGAATCCTTATTTTGTTTACCATATGCGGAACTTTTTTACTTTTCCAACAAAAGTATAAGAAGAATGTTATTTTCAACTTATACAGTGTGAACTAAATTTTACTGTTTCATAAAGCCTCATTTTTATGAATCTTACTCTATAATATTTTATGAGTATTTTCAACAAAATAAATTTTTTTAAAATTGCATGGAATTTTGTGAAAAGAAAATGATTTTGAAGAAGAAAAGATATTTTCCTCAATAATTCATTTCATGTGTTTTGTCAAAACTATTTAACATCTATAATGAAATTATTTAATATGTGTATGCTTCAAGTATAATGTCTCTATGATTTACATGGTTTCACATTTCTTATGATGAAATGATATCCAGTTGTTTTATTTGAATTATGTTATGATGGGATGATGTTTATGAAACCCATTTTATGTTGAGTCAATAAGGTTTTCCTTATTAATTTTCCATTGCTTCTTGTTTTGAAAATCACAAACACCTTATCTTTAAATAAATTCACTTTTATAAGGAAAATCGCTTTTATAAGGAAAATTTCTTTTTTAAGAAAAATTGCTTTTATAAAGAAAATAGATTTTTTAAGAAAAATTTCTTTTATAAGGAAAATTGCTTTTATAAGGAAAATCTCTTTTATAAGGAAAATCGCTTTTATAAGTAAAATTATCCTTATCATATTTTCATTCATATATTTCTTAAGTATAAGAATCAGATTTATTTCTATATTCTCAGAATCATTTAAAACTCTGATATGAAGCATTCTGTTTTAGGCTCCGAATTCTGGATGAGAACTATAATGAAGTTCCACTCCAAATTCTGGATATGAACTCTAATAAAGTTCCACTCCGAATTCTGGATACGAACTCTCATGAAGTTCGACACCGAATTCTAATGAAGAATTCTGATTACAAATTCTCATTACGAATTCTGATGGTGAATTCTCATTCCAAATTCTCATTCCGAATTCACCTATTAAATAGAATCTGATCATCTTTGCTTTATACAATCCGAATTTATTTAGACTCCGAATATTTTTTTTAGACTCCGATCTTTCATTTTTCTTAGACTCCAAACCTTCACTCCGAACTTCTAAGTTAGACATAAAACGATGTCGTACATTCTGTTACACTTGGTTTATTATAAAACAATGTCGTCTATTCTATTATAAACATATCGTTGGTTATGTTACACGTGTACAGGTCCCTCCGATTTTTAAGGAAAATATGACCGTTGGAAAGGAGGCTGACCTTGCCTATAAATAGGATCTCATTTGAAAGAGCTCATAACAACAATGAAGTTGATCGATCTAGAGACCACACCCTGCTAAGGTGATTTCTAGAGAGAGAAATCTTTTCATACCTTGTACATACTGAACCGCTCGTTCAGTTTTTTCTTTGTGCGACTCCGAATGTTGGTGATTACATTCGAGGACTTTCGGGGATAGGAAGACAGATGTGTCGACTACCTTAAAGTTCTAGGGATTCCTTGCTGAGTAAAAAAAAGGTTCCAACTACATTGAAGTTGAGGGCTTGCGGGGATAGTAAGACAGAGATTCCGATATTCATATCGAGGGCTTACCCTGGTGTGGGTAAGACAGACTTGCTTGAAAGTATAAATCGAGGGACCTTTATCCAAAGTTGTTGGATACCATTATCTTTGGGTTAAAAGACTTATATCTTGTTACTTGTAGTTTTACTACTTTTTTGTTTTCGCTGCATATTGTATTGTAATGAATGTATAACTTTCTTATACTTCCTTACTTGTACTCTGTTTCATTTAGATTATATATGCTTTAAGGTAGAATCTCATATTGTAATCTTTAGTTAAGTTTCAATTTCCGGATCCATATTTCCGGAACATACTTTCAGAATCTCTTTCAGTTTTAAGGAAGTACATAGAACATGAAGTTTATAACTTCATTCCTTAATCCAATTCTTCAATTGGTGTTAGAGGTGTTGTGAATTTTCTTAGTTTAACTTTGATAAAATTAGCTATTTTATTTGTTTAAGGAAATTTTTAAAGTTTACAATTCAACCCCTCTTGTATATTGAGCATCTACATCATTATTTCGATCCTAAAATTGGTATCAGAGGAGGTCTCTGAAATACTTATACTCAAATATAAGTTTTTCTTGCTCATTTTCATTACTCTTCATATTTCCTTAGAAAGTTCTTTGTCATTCTGAACTTTGTAATTCCAAACTTTGTCATTCAAAACTTTTTCATTCTGAACCTTGTGATTACGAACTTTTGCTACTAACAAGTTTGTGTGCTGAAGGTTATTTTAAGTATGGAAGGAATCAATGTTGGATCCATTGATAATCTAAATCCTACAAGACCACAAATCATTGATGGTAATGACTATGAGTACTAGAGATATTGAATGAAGACATTTGTTATCAAAAATAGAGTGGTCAACTTTGTTATGCTTTCCGGAGATTATAAAATTCCTGATAAGGAAGTTAGAACATTCACTAACCAGGAAAATCAAGAGTATCAACTCAATTATAAGGTACACAATACTTTACTATGTTCAATTTCTAGAATTATATATAGCCAAATTTCTTCTTGTGAAGCAGCTAATTGTATCTGGAAGAAGTTAGAGGTTACAAACTTTGGAACTTCTAAAGTGATTGAAAATAGGAGAGCTATACTTAGAGCTGAATACCATGGCTTCAATTTTCCGTATGGTGAACCAATCTATAATGTTCAAGAGAGATGTATGACTATAGTCAACAGCTTACAGTCTATGGGAGAGAACGGTTTAGATGATGAAGCACTTGCGGATAAGATAATCAATATCATGCCCAATGAGTAGGAATCCAAAAGAACAGCTATAGATGAGAACAGGAAGGTCACTCAAATTTCTCTTGATGAGATATTTGGAACTCTTCTATAACATGAGACAAGAATGAAGAGAGATGCTGACAATATCAAGAAGAATAATTGAAATGATACTGTTTCTTTTACAACAACATCAAATCAGATGAAAGCTAAGACTCCATAGAGAGTAACCAGATCCAAGTCTAAGAAAGTTATTTTCCAATCAGACTCTAGTGAAAGTGACGTTTCAGAAAATTAGTTAGAAAATTTTGCTCGAAGGATGAACAAGATAGCTGGACAAAGAAGTTTCCAATCCAAATATAAGAAAAAGGAAAGGAAAGATAGAAAATATGGATAAGTCAATTGTTATGAATGCAAGAGAGATGGACATATTAGACCATATTGCCCTTTGATCCAAAAGAAAGAAAGGAAAGAAAGGAATTCAGACAGGAATAGAAAGAAGTATTATAAAGCCAAATCTAAGAATGTTTTGAAAGCTAGTGATACCTGGAGTGCCATTGGTGGTGACTCTTCAGATGAATCTTCTGATTATGAATCTTTAGGACAGAGGAATCTTGGTTTTGTAGCCAGAATACCTATTGACAATCATTACTTTATGGCTAAGGTATGAAATGCTGAATCATTGACCAATGTATCTTTAAATTCTAATGATAGTAAGTATTATAACTCTTCTGATGAAGAAAATACTTCACCTGCCTATGAAAAAGTTTCTAGGTTTGCTGAACTTCTTGAGATTGAGATCTCTAAACTCAATAAGAAACTTGATAAGGTAAACTCTAGAAATTCTATTATTACGAAAGAAATATCAGATCTTTATAAAGATCTTGATAGGAAAAATTCTGATTTTGAAAGTATTTCAAAAAATCATGAGGAAGTAAGTTCTGAGAAGAGAAAACTTGCTAAAGAGTTAGAAAACGTAATTTCTAAGAAAATATTTTTCAAGTTTATCTCTAGTTTTAAAACTAATGATTTTGAAGATAAAAACTTGGTTATAAAACTCAAGTATAAATTTTTTTCCTTAAATAAGTGTTTATCAAACTTTACCAATGGTAATGAATGTTTTGATAAAATGTATACCCAAATACGACCATTAAGAAATAAATCATGATTTGGTTATACCCATGCAAAACCAACTTTTAGTAACAATTATTTTGTTCCTCAAAGTGCCCCATTTTGTACCAAGAGTCAATGTGGTGGTCACTGGTCAAAGAATTGTTCCTTAAACAAAACACAATTTTTGGTTTTCATAACGCTTACTTCTCTAAGAAGATGTGGGTTTCTAAAATTTTATTTTCTAGAAATCTCGGATCCAAGAAAGTTGTGATTCCGAATGTCTAATTATTTTCTTGTTTTCAGGAAAATAAAGAGAATACCAACAACAACACATGGTACATGGATAGTGGATGTTCCCGGAACATGACTGGTAACAGAAGCTATTTTGAAATGATTATCAAAACGAAAGGAGGAAAGGTAACTTTTGGAGATAATGATAAGGGATAAATTGTTGGTATAGTTAATATTGTTGTTCTTGGATAAACATTGAATTCAAATGTCCTTTTTGTTAAGGGTCTTAAGAACAACCTCATTAGCATATGTCAGATATGTGATGAAGGATACCTTGTGAATTTTAGGAATGATAAGTGCTCAGTTCACAATTCCACGGAAGAATTTATTCTCTCAGTCAATAGGCAAGAGAATATTTACACTTTGAACCTAGAAGAACTCAGGAGTCAAGATTTACCTTGCCTAAGTGCAATGGAAGATCATTCCTAGTTATGGCATAGAAGACTAGGTCACTGTAACCTTACAAACTTATGAAAACTCTCTAAGAAGAAACTAGTTAACGATCTACCAGAGCTTAGATTTGATTCTTCTAAAGTTTGTGATCCTTGTCAATATGGAAAGCAACATAAATATAATTTTAAATCAATCGGTGGAGTCTCAACAACTGATGCATTACAGTTAGTACACATGGATCTTTTTGGTCCAACACAAACTGGAAGTATTGGAGGCAAATACAATGTGTTTGTTCTAGTTGATGATTACACTAGATTTACTTGGGTCAATTTTCTAGCAAAGAAGTCTGAAGATTTTTCTTATTTCAAAAGTTTAAGAGCTCAAGTTAAAAATGAGAAAAACCTTCCATTGAAAACTATTCAGAGTGATCATGGAGGAGAATTTCAAAACTCTAATTTTAAAACATTTTGTAGTAAAAAAGGTATTACTCACAATTTTTCAGCACCTAGAACTCCTCAACAGAATGGTGTAGTTGAAAGAAGAAATAGAATTATTCAAGAGATAACTAGAACCATGTTTAGTTAATATTCTATAGCTAGAAATTTCTGGGCTGAAGCTGTAAGTACGGCTCGCTATACTGTAAATCGAGTTTTGATGAGACCTTTTCTTAATAAAACTCCTTATGAGTTATGGAACAGTAGAAAACCAAGACTTTCCTACTTCAAAGTTTTTGGTTGAAAAATATTCATTCTTAATACTAAATATAACATACATAAATTCGCACCAAAATATGATGAAGGAATTTTTTAGGCTACTCCACAACTTCTAAGGCATATAGAGTTTTCAATAAAAATACTTCTACTGTTGAAGAAACAGTGCATGTAAAATTTGATGAGTCAGATCCTTTTGTTTTTAAACCATACCAACCTACATCCTCAGATGTGTTTTCAAAAACTGATTTTCAACCATTGATAGAAGAACCTTCTGATAAGGATAATGATCAAGAAGATACTGCTGAAACATTTACCCTAGAAGACTTTCTAGCCTTTGTTGATGAACAGGTTTTAGAAAACCCAAATCAGGTGTTTCTTAAGAATCATCCTAGTGATAGTATCATTGGTGATGTAAATCAACCTGTAAGGACTAGAAGTTCCTTGAAAAATGAAGTAGAACATCTAGCATTTCTTTCCTAATTAGAACCAAAAAGCACTGATGAAGCTTTAGGTGATGATGATTGGATCAAATTTATGCAAGATGAACTAAATGAATTTGAAAGGAACAATGTTTGGATCTTGGTTGAAAGACCTAAGGAAACTTCTGTTATTGGATTAAAGTGGGTCTTCAGAAACAAATGTGATGAAAATGGAGTCATAGTAAGAAATAAATCTAGACTTGTTTCTAAAGGCTATAATCAGCAATAGGGAATAGACTATGATGAAACCTATGCTCCTGTAGCTAGACCTTAATATATCCGTATTATACTTGCCTTTGTAGCATTCCATAATTTTAAACTTTTTCAGATGTTTGTGAAATGTGATTTTTTTAATAGTTATGTTCATGAGGAAGTTTTTGTGGAACAAACTCCTGGATTTGAAGATACAAAACTTCTTGATCATGTTTTTAGACATACCAAAGCTTTGTATGGTCTTAAACAAGCCCCACGAGCCTGGTATGATAGACTCACTAGATTTTTGCTTCAAAATAACTATGTTAAGGGAAATACAGATCCAACCCTTTTTATAAAGAAAGATAAGAAAAATGTTTTGATTGTTCAAATTTATGTTGATGACATCATATTTTGTTCAACTCAGGAATATTTAATTGACTCTTTTGCAAGTCTAATGAAATCTGAGTTTGAAATGATTATGATGGGTGAGTTAACATTTTTCCTTGGTTTTGAAATTTCTCAAAAACTAGAAGGAACCTATATATCTCAACATAATTATATTAAAGATCTTCTCAAAAAGTATGGTTATGACAATACTAAAAGTATAAGTACTCCCATTGGTACCTCAAATTCTTTAGATCTTGATTAAGCTGGGAAACCAGTAGATCAAACATCTTTTATAGGTATGATAGGAAGTTTACTTTACGTGACAGCTAGTCAACCAGACTTAATGTTCTCAGTATGCTTATGTGCAAGATATCAATCCAATCCTAAGGAATCTCACTTAAAGTCAGTAAAAAGAATTTTTAGCTACCTTAAGGGAACCATGGATCTTGGATTATTTTATACTTCTGGAAATGATTTTGTTATAAAAATATTTTCTGATGTTGACTTTGGTTGATGTAGGATGGATAGAAAAATTACATCCGGAACTTTTCATTTCTTGAGAGATTATTTAGTTTCTTGGTCATGTAAAAAGCAACATTCTGTAGCACTTTCCACTACTAAAGGTGAATATGAAGCAGCTGGAAGCTATTGTGCTCAAGTGTTGTGGATGCAACACACACTCACAGACTACGGCTTGAGTTTTACTAAAACTCAAATTTTGTGTGATAAAACAAGTGCCATTTCCCTAAGTAAGAACCATACACATCACTCTCGTGCAGAACATATAGATATTAGGCATCACTTTCTTAGGGATCACACAAAAAAAAGAGATATTATTCTTCAGTTTATCAGAACGCAAGATCAACTTGCTAATATTTTCACAAAATCTTTACCCTCTGATTGATTTGAATATATTAAACAAAAGTTAGAAATGATAACCATAAGGTAATCATTCTTCATTAACATCTTGTTGACCAATTATCCGAATAGTAATAAACTCCTTTTCATAGGGGGAGTACATTTTATTGTTAGAGTAACTAATTTTTTTTTCTCAAAGTTAGTTTTACAAACTTTTCAGAACTAAAATTTCTGGAATGGGAATTTTCAGAATTTAAATTTTCCAGAATGGATATTTTTGTTTAAGAAAACCTCTGGAATGGAAATCTTCGTATTAAAAACTTCCGAAATAGAAATTTTCATAATGGTGTTTCCTTAATGATATTTTCATACTATGACTTTCATAATGAGCTTTTCGTATTCAATCTTTTTTTAATGAAATGATGAAATTATTATAATGAATTTTCATTTTTATTATTATTTTCATACAGGTTTTTCCATACTGAGTTTGTTTTTCGTAGTGAGTTTTTCGAACTATGTCTTTTCGTAGTAAAGGTTTTTTTTCGTAGTTTTTTTCCAAGAAGAATGTTACCCATTACGAATAATCCTCCTAAGATAATCCGAAAGGTATGATTTCCTTACTCACATTTTCGCAATCATACTTTACTAGCTGGTATTTTCTTATGTTTTGTTCTCAGATTATAGTTTTCTTAAATCTCTGTTTTAATAAAAACCTCAAAAATATCGGATTCATGTTTTCTTCAGAATTGGTTTTCAACCATCAGTTCTGATCTCAATTTTTTTAACCGTTCGATCAACCGAGGAGGATGAACCGTCATTTCGTTACCTATATAAAGAGGACCCCCAGTGGTCGTCCCACATTGGGGTTTCAATCTCTAGCGTCCGGAAGCTCTGGCTCTCCGTTTTAAGGCCGTTCTGATCTTTAGTAATCTCTATTCCGAACATCTCAGAAGTCTTCAGATCTAAATTTTTGTGGAAGCAGATTCTCAAGACATGTCTTCCTCTAAGCCGATTTCCAAGTGGTTAGTATATAGAGAAAGGTTGGTTCATCCTAATTTCTTCAACAAGTATGATTATCTTATATCCGAGAACATAAAGCTTAACATATGGGAAGATGTTGCTGTGTCTAATCCTGGGAATCAAGATGAAATTTTTTCAGAATTGCTTTTTGTGTTCTATGAGACGGTTTCCTTCTTTAAGGAAAATGACATGGAGAAATTTTCTTTTAAGTATTTTGTCAAGACATATAAGTATTCTTATGTCAAGGCAGCTAGCTTGGTAGGGCTGACCTATGAAGGAGAAGCCGAGTTCATCTCTCATGTTTTACCAGATTCAAAAGGAAGATTCAATAAGGAAAAGGCATTGGAGACTCTCGGACTGGCAGATGACAAGGCTCCGAAGATTGCTACTCTGTCTACGAATTTTCGGATTCTAGAGTTATGGGTACCGGGCTTTATCGTACCAAGAAAGGGTGATAAAGACAGTTTGAAGAAGATCGAGATCTATATTCTAGATTTTCTGATAAATCTAAGGAAGTTTAATCTGATGAAACACATTCCTGTTACCATTGAGAATGTTAAGAAAGGGAATCAGAGGGCTCAGATCATAATGTATCCAGCAATCATCTCGAAGTTAATAGTTCAGTGCCATGAGTCTTTCAAAGAGGTTTTCCAGTCTAAGACAAGAGTTTGAAAAATTATGTTGGTGAGTGATGGTACCCTCAAAAGGATGGATGTTGCCTTCAACAAGAAGACTGGTGAGTTATTTGATTTACCAGTTCAAGAATAAGTGGTTCCGAAAGTTGGTGAACCTTAATCTTCTATGCCAGTGAAAAAGGGAAAGTTGAAAGATGTTGAAGTTGAAGCATCGAATCCCAAATCTAAGGAAGTTCATTCCGCACATCCAAAACTAAAGAAGAAGAAAGCATACCCTGATGAGGTAGTTTCTTAGTGGTGGGAAATCAAAGATAAGAGAGTGCAAGGGGACCCTCAGTTTGGCTTGGATCCTGCGAAAATTAAGGCCTTGAAGGAAGGGAAAATGGCTAAACTAGAAAAACAACTAAAAGAAAAGAAGCTTAAGAAGAAGATGTCTGAAGTTGAGGTTGCTCAGACTTTTTTGAAGTTTAATGAGATCACTTCCGCAAACATTCCAGTTCCGAGATCATTCTCTGTGGAATCTCTACCAGAAAATCTAGGAAGAAACTATGTCCCTCTGGAAGAAGTAGTTGCTAAGAATGTTGAGGTAGTTGAGCAGTTTGAGGAAGTGCAAGAGGAAGAAGCAGTTGCTGAAGGTAGTGGTGAAATCAGAGATCTAATGAATCAAATAAAAGATTATAAGGAGACACCTTCAGAAAATTTTTCATTCCGAACTTCAGAAGCTGAGTCTTCTAAGTTAGTCACTCCAGGGAAGGATGAGGATAAAGGAGAACAAGAAGTAGCTTATCATGTAGAGGAAGAAAAACTTCTACATGATGTTGCTCAAATTTATAATGTAGTGTATAGTGCTCAAAAAGATGTTGATTATGAAGACAATGTTGTTCAAGTATCTGATAGTGGGAAGAAACCTCCGGAACAGGAATCCATTCTGAAAGTGGACAAGGGAAAGCAACTCGTTGTTGATACCCCGAGCTCAGTGGCTGTAAAGAGAAGGGAAGTTGGTGATTCTTCTAATAAGAAGGATGAGAAATTTGAATAATAAAATTCTCCAAGAAAATTCTCGGATTCAGAGTCATCTTTGTTGGGTCATGACTTTGTTGTTCAGTCATTAAAGAAGTTGGTGGGTTCTATTCCGACTTTCTCAAGTATTGATTCAAGATGCCAGATGCTCCAACATACTTTGAATCAGAAAACAGACTCCGTATCCATGGTTATGGATAAATGTGTTGAGATAGAGGCTCAGTTCAAATCCTTTATTGTTGGCTATGAAGCCCACAAAAGGTCTTTTAAGAAAATGACTTGTTGGTCAATGAAAACCATAGATGAGATGAGGCTCTTGGATGAATTCCAAGATAATGTTAAGGATTCTTTTGAGACAGAAGACAGGAAACTAAATGAGCTTACTACTTCCATTGAAGAAAAGTTAACAGATGAGAAAAATTTCAGGATTCAAGAAGACAAAGATCTGAATGGGAATATGAATTCTGTTGCTCAAAGATGGAGGAATGAATGGGATTGTAGGATTGAGTTTGAAGAGAAGTTGTTAAATCAAGAACAATTTTTGAAAGCTTGGGAAGAAAATATTAAAGCCCAGGAAGAAAATATTGAAGCTCAAGGTGAAAAATAGTTGTCTTATAGAAGCAAGCCGAAGAAGACCATAAAGACTTGACAAAGATAAAGACTATTCATAAGGGTCTCATGTCAAAAGAAAAAGATCCAAAATAGAAGAATCTGATCTTTTTGTTGTATCTTAGCTTCTTTGTTTTTCAAACTGAATGAAAGTTTTGATTGCCTGTTTCTTTTGGTGTTGTTACTAATTTTTCAGGTACTTTGTTATATTTTCCATTCCCTAGAATTCTTTTTGAAAATCACAAATGGGGAGAAGGAAAAATAATCCTAATAAAGGGGGAAAAAGAACCTTAACAAAGGGTGAGAAATAAAAAGAACTCTAATAGAGTTTATCTAAGGGGGAGTTTTTCATTAAAGAAGGCATTCTTATTCTTAATGAAATACCATTCCGGAAATCAAGAATACAATCCTTATAGTTTCAAAGCCTAAGGGGGAGTTAGTCGTATTCATCAACATCTATATGCAAAGGGAGATAAGCCTTAATTTTTTTTCTTTTCATAGTCATTCTTTTTCGTAAGGATGTTTGTAATTTCAAAAAAGGGGGAGATTGTTGAGTCAATAAGGATTTCCTTATGACTTTTCCATTCCTTCTTGTTTTGAAAAACAGAAACACCATATCTTTAAGGAAAATCGCTTTTATAAAGAAAATTTCTTTTATAAGGAAAATCGCTTTTTTAAGGAAAATCGCTTTTATAAGGAAAATCGCTTTTATAATGAAAATTATCCTTATAATATTTTCATTCATATATTTCTTAAGTATATGAATCTGATTCATTTCTATATTATCGGAATCATTTAAATCATTGATATGAAGCATTCTGTTTTAGGCTCTAAATTCTAGAAGAGAACTGTAATGAAGTTCCACTCCGAATTCTGGATAGGAACTCTAATAAAGTTCCACTCCGAATTCTGGATACAAACTCTCATAAAGTTCGACTCCGAATTCTAATAATGAATTCTAATTACAAATTCTCATTATGAATTCTGATGACGAATTCTCATTCTGAATTCTCCTTCCAAATTCACCTATTAAACAGAATCTTATCATCTTTGCTTTATACACTCCGAATTTATTTAGACTCTGAATATTTTTTTTAGACTCCGAACTTTCATTTTTCTTAGACTCCGAACCTTCACTCTGAACTTCTGAGTTAGACTTAAAATGATGTCGTACATTCTGTTACACTTGGTTTTTTTATAAAACGATGTCCTCTATTCTGTTATAAACTAACCGATGGTTAAGTTACACTTGTACAGGTCCCTCCGATTTTTAAGGAAAATATGACCATTGGAAAGGAGGCCGACCTTTCCTATAAATAGGAGCTAATTTGAAAGAGCTCATAACAATAATGAAGTTGATCGATCTAGAGACCACACACAGCTAAGGAGATTTCTAGAGAGAGAAATATTTTCATGCCTTGTGCGTACTGAACCGCTCATTCAGTTTTTGCTTTCTGTGACTCTGAATGTTGGCAATTACATTCGAGGACTTCCAGGGATATGAAGACAAAGGTGCCAACTTCCTTAAAGTTCGAGAGCTTCCTTGCTGAGTAAGACAGAGGTTCCAACTACCTTGAATTTGAGGGCTTGCGGGGATAGCAAGTGTAACGCCCCGACCCCAGCTACCCAGAGTCGGTGCATTAATTACATAACATTGGCATGATCACAAGAAAGATCAAATCCCGAAAGACCGATTGGTTTAGTAGCCTTGGAAACACTAGATATAATCATAAAGTTTTACATTACATCATAAAATGAAAAACTACTACAACAACATAATGTTTCCACAATCCACACTATTAACCCCTCATAAAATCCCTGTAGGTCATTCATAACTTACTTCTTCACATCCTGGGAAAAATAAAACATAGAAAAGGGGTGAGCTCAAATGCCCAGTAAGGATAACAATATAGAGGAAACTTTCATAAATAAGAATAAAAATTTAAGGCAATGTATAACTAAAACAAAATCCTTTTAAATATTAACTTTCAACATGGTATGGCATAAATAAAATGAAATAATTCCATTTACTTATTCACATGGATATTCTACTAATCGAATAATCAAATGCAAAAATCAATAACCACTTTCATAATGTTGGAATGCATAATGCCAGACTATCATAACCACATAGCCAAGGCCTCGTGACAAGACTACAAATAAGATTTTGTCAAGGCCTTGTGCCAAGACACTAGTTTGTCTCATGAGACCTACCGATGCATCGAGGAGCTATAGCGGGCTCCACCCGTCACTTATTAAGTCCAATGCATTCCCATATGAAAAGGTTTAAACATAACATAAACATTCGTATTAAAACTAGCATACGAAATGTCAATAATTTCACCATAAACTATGAATGGTATAAAAATAGCACATCCACAGTCAAACATATCACAAAACCTTCAATACAATATAGAAGTTTTGTATCATAATAAATCAACTTCAAATAATCTTAAAATCCATCAAAGGATGTTGACATAGATGAAATCAAAATTCTTTTTAAAGAAGTATCTCCTATTATTTTGAAATCATTTAAGGTCCATATAAAATAAAACATTTTCTTTGAAAATATTCTTATAAGCTTGTATGGAAAGCTTCGACGATTTTATAATGGCGGAAAGTAACCGCACCCGCCGTATAAGTTAAAAAAAACATTCTTACCTCAATTCTGTCGAAAAGGTTAAAAAGGACCTTGTTTTGAATACGACCGAAAGATTCCTTTATAAACCACTTATAAAAGTCAAAAAGGGTATAAATGACATTAACTCATATTCTTGTAAATAGTAAAAATGTTTTGACATACATTTCGAAGAAACATGGATGTGGATGATAAAGAGATCCCAGTAGATTATTACGTATAATACAACCTAGGATAATGAAGAGATTGTGAAATAACCCTTACCTTGTACTTTTCCTTGGTTGGGGTAGGTTAAACTCCTTTATAATGGTGAAATAATTGTTATTAAATTATACAAGAATCATATACATTAATATGATATCATATATGATCTTTTAATATTGATTTGATAATAATATCTTAGTATTATCGCTGTTTCGGGTGTGAACTTACTTGTTTTCTTTTGTATGTTTTGTTACGTAAGACATGTTTGTAAAGGATAAGTTGTATATTATTCAAATCCAGAATGGTATCAAGTCCTTAAAAATCATTTTTAAATCATCAAATGATAATTATACTTGAATGGATACGATGGAGAATGAATCTCATCGCGTTCGTGGAGACGGTAGTCCGTACGTACGCACGAACGCTACTTCCATTTAATTTTTATTTTAAAAGAATCGAATACAAATGATACATAGGTATATTACTATTCCAGTATAATATAATATTTTATACATGTTACTTAAGTTCATTAACACCATCCTTTATACGTTCCATGTGTGGTATGAACGAGTCATATCATTTTAAGGGGGCGGTAGTCCGCACTTCCTCAAATGAAATTATCGTATGTATATACAACATGAAACGAATAATGGTATGAAATAAAATGGAATTACAGAAGCTTATATATAAAATATATATCATTAATATCATATTTAATTACAGTGCCATCATAATGGCCACCATGAGAGGCGGTAAGATGTATTTGAACAATCATCGTTTCGTGAGGCGTTAGTTTGCCATCCACAGAAACATTATGTTCATCATCCATTAGATGGTGTTGTGTGTATGTGTAGTTTGAATCCTTCTTATAACAACATCCTAGTATATTGTGGATACTGGTGTTGTTACAAAAGAAAGGAAATAAAAAGAGTTTGGGGGTTGAAGAAGCAAAATAAATGAAAATAATTTAAGAGAAATCGTTACCTTTAATTTAGGTAACTCACTTTGGTTGGAACCAAAGGACTTCTTGAAATGCTTTCTGCCTAAGGGGAAGCTTAAAGGAGGAGGAGAGGGATGTGGGGAGCTTATTTGGGTAGAGTTTTGACGATCCAAGTGGCTTGATAGGTGTGAGGAATGAGTAGAAGTGGTCTCCTTTTATAAGGGAGAAGAGGGGCTCTTTAGGAAAGAGTGAAAGTATTACTTTATAATATAATTATATTCGGTTTATAATGGTCCAAAAATCATTGAGGTCGAAGCTAAGATGACTAATATTCTAAATAACATCAACCAATAATAATTGGACAGGTTTTAGATAATATTTTAATCATTATAATCTTATTTATTTAAATGATTTATTAATGAGGTAAACATTGCATCATTATTGTGTCATTAATAATATCAATTATTTGATGTCTAAAAATTATAAATAAAATATCATTATGTAGGAAATCTTTTTAGATTTCTAATTAATATTTATAATCGAAAATCCAACATGTATAACCCTATGTAAAAATTGTTCTTCTAAAAGATGTAATCTTATGCCATTTTTATTTTTATTTTAACTTTATTAATATAAAGTGTCCCTACCACATACAAGTGGCTCCAAGGGGTCCTCAAATTGACCCAAGGATGCTCATGGTCGGGTATGTGTCCACCAATAAGTTTAGGACACGTTTTAGGGTAATTTTGTATTATTATAATATTATTTTTTAACCCTTATTTACCGGATTTACCCTTAACCATGGTAAATAAAATATTTACCACAGTAATTATTCAAAATGTCTAAAAATAAAAGTTACCTATTTACACAATTTGGACATCCTAATTCCAAATATGGAATCCATTTTTCTAAATTCAAAACACAGAAGTGGCAGAAATTAATTTAAAATTAATTCCCGCTGTCAAAACAAAAAGCGTGTTTTTAAGAGGTAATAACTATCAAAAGATTGACACTTGTTTATGTTCGGTTTAATTGTAAAATTATGTACAATGACAAACATTATATTAAACGGTAAAAATATATTCTAAATATACTTTAAAACCACTCAAATTCATAATTTATCACTATTAATTATTTTGATTAAAAAAGTTGTTTTTAATTAAAATTTAGTAATTTTCACTATTCATCAAAATATGAAAGTTATCCGAAATGTACCAAAATTTCACCTTAGGCTAAATTCGATATTCCGAATCCAAAAATGAAGTCCATTTTCAAATATAAAATATATATAATTTCAAAAAGTAGGTATTACTATTCATAACGGGTAGTTTGATCGGTTGTGGTGTGTGTTAAAACTCGACGTTGCGTACAACACACGCTACTGTTTTATTCAAAGGAAAGCGTACCGTGGAAGCTTGGGATGTTTCATTTTAAATTTTTTTGATGTCTCCATTTAGTCAAAAAGTTTAAAATATTGTATTTAAAAAGGTTTCACTATCAAAAGTTGATAAAAGTGCAATACTGAAAATGAATCTGTTCTTGCATTATGACTAAGAAACTCATAATATGGATTCTAAAATTATAAGGATTATATAAAGTTAAAAATGTAGTTAATGCTATTCATGACCTCTTTTAATGGCTTTTTTTTGGTAAGTCATGGTGCAATTGAACTCGGTGTTGCTTGTGGTGCAAGTTATTGAATTATTTTGAAGAAATAACACACTATGAAATCTTGGGGTGTTACATTCTCCCCTCCTTCAATAAATTGCGTCCTCCCAATTTGAAATTGTTCTTCGAAAATAAAAGGTTGAAAATAGATAATATATTTGTGGGAAATCCACATCGGAAATTGGGTTACTAAAATTTAGTCTTAATATGAGGAAAAGAGAAATGAAAGGGTCACCACCAAATTATGATCTCGATTAGGAGAAAATTGGTGGCAATTAGAGATATATAATTGGAGGAAAAACGTAAATATTTATAGGTAGTGATTGAGGTCATCAATCACAAAAAGTATAAAATTGAGGTCCTTAAACTCATCAATCTATGATGATTTGAAGTACCATCGATTCAACAAAATATAGGGTATTGGGATAACACATTTTTGACGTTTAAAAATATCTTAGTTGAAATCCCATATCGAAAAATGAATTAATGAGGCCTCTATTTAAAATAAAGAGTGGAAAGTATGAAGATTACCGAAAATAACACATACTAGGGTTCCATGTAGGAAAATATGGATATGGAGGAGAAATCTAACCATCAATTATCTGATGGAGAGTGGTAGAGAACATGACTATGAAAAGGCCAACAATCCCAAAGCCATAAATTAGTGATGATTTAAGGTACCATCTAGGGAAACATTTTTGTTCTAAGTTCCTTTTATTAATGTTGAGGAATTTATTTATGAGATTGGCTAAGATCATAAGGAGATATACTTACTTTATAATCAGAGTTTTATCCATTAATAAGTTTCTACCAAAAACTCATCTTTCACTCTAAAAGATAATAGAATGTAATTTTTTATTTATTTATACTATTCGTACAGGGTTCCAAAATAAATGAATTTATAATTCATCTACCAGATCTTAAAAAAAACAACATTATTTAATCCAGGACATCTCATGGGCCAGTGGTAGGTGATACACCCTTGTCGCCCTTCAGTTGCGGGTTCAAGTCTCACAGCCTTGCCGGACGCGACGGGTTGCCGCCCAACCTCCGGGTTTTCCTTTTATGGTAATCCAAAATAATCCAAACTAGAACTATCCAAAATACTTCTGTCCAAACTCACAGTCCAACATTTATAAGGAAGGTAAACATAATATAGATCCTTTTTACCCCGCAATATCATATGAATACCTTCATCTTGTATTCTTTTAATAAACTGAAACATCTTGAATTACCATATTCCTTATTGATTACATTCATGCTCCCCTATTCCATATAGAATGCTGGATATACTTCATTAATCCAAAAATGTTTTAAAACCCAACAATGATGGAATATACAAATCATTAATCAGCTTCAAGGTAGTCAATAATATCCAATATAATTTATCCAAATCAATCATGTTTTATTCTAAAATCACCACCTCGGTATCTGAACCATATTATGGTTTATCTTTCTCTCAACCATATATTTTCCAAACATTTAACCTGCTACTGAGTCACTTTTCATTATTCCACACCATCTCAAGTCCTTAATGAAATAGTACTGCAGTACAATCCTTATATACTCCATAATTATTATAACAAGTACATTGTTGATACAACACTCAATTGACATAATCAACATAAGAACTCTAATCATTCCTCTTCATCTGTGGTAGTATCATAACTTGATTATTATCCAATAGCATCATTTGCGGCATAGTCTGATGACTGGGGCATAGGTTCGCGTAGTGTCCAAACTCCTTGCAAATGAAGCATTGTACATTTGAAACCATTTTCTCACCCTTGCAGTCACGTACTTTGTGCCCTTTTCCTCCACACTTATAACAAACTCCCATTCCTTTCAGGAAAGTTCCAGGGTGTTTCTTTCCACAGTTACCACATATGGGAAAATTCTTCTTTTCCCTCTTCCCTTTATCCATCTTTCTCTCTTCCATCCTTTTCTTCTCTTGCTTCCCTTCAAAGCCATAGGACTCAGTAAACTCTTTACATATCTTATCAACACATGATATTATTTCTTCATATGATGATAATACATGGGAGACTATTTCTCTTATAAATTCTAGCTTAAGACCATGAAAGATATGATCCTTCCTTCTCTTTGAATCATGTGTATTTCTGGAGTTCTCATTCCTTCTACTGGGCGCCATTTCTAAACAATGGGATAAACTAGATCAGTTTATGAATCAAAATACATAATCCCATACTTATAAAACACGTAACATAAATTGAACTATTTATGGATATAATCCATAATCATATAAATGTTTTCTTTGAGGAAGTATATACTCATAAACCCTTCATAATGATTTGTAAATAAAATGAGAGTTATCCTAAGCATATCCCCCGGGAGTGTCGTAACCAAGAGTGCAGCAAGGCCCGTTGTCATGCACCAGTTCCCGTTCGAGTCTAGCTCAAAGCGGTGTTTTCGGGTTTTACCCCTAGGTACATCTGTGCCAGAGCCGCCTCTACCTGCTCGTATCCAGACAGGGATGTATTGCTCGGAAAACTCACAAAATCTCTACAATACCAAAATTCTAGGAAGTTCTTCTATACTAATCCTCAAAGTTCATCTTAGGTCTACGTGCTCTAATCAGAGTTTATCTAAATCTAGTTTCCAAGGTTTGTACTAAAATTCCTCTGATACCAACTGTAACGCCCCGACCCCAGCTACCCAGAGTCGGTGCATTAATTACATAACATTGGCATGATCACAAGAAAGATCAAATCCCGAAAGACCGATTGGTTTAGTAGCCTTGGAAACACTAGATATAATCATAAAGTTTTACATTACATCATAAAATGAAAAAGTACTACAACAACATAATGTTTCCACAATCCACACTATTAACCCCTCATAAAATCCCTGAAGGTCATTCATAACTTACTTCTTCACATCCTGGGAAAAATAAAACATAGAAAAGGGGTGAGCTCAAATGCCCAGTAAGGATAACAATATAGCGGAAACTTTCATAAATAAGAATAAAAATTTAAGGCAATGTATAACTAAAACAAAAGCCTTTTAAATATTAACTTTCAACATGGTATGGCATAAATAAAATAAAATAATGCCATTTACTTATTCACATGGATATTCTACTAATTGAATAATCACATGCAAAAATCAATAACCACTTTCATAATGTTGGAATGCATAATACCAGACTATCATAACCACATAGCCAAGGCCTCATTCCAAGACTACAAATAAGATTTTGTCAAGGCCTTGTGCCAAGACACTAGTTTGTCTCATGAGACCTACCGATGCATCGAGGAGCTATAGCGGGCTCCACCCGTCACTTATTAAGTCCAATGAATTCCCATATGAAAAGGTTTAAACATAACATAAACATTCGTATTAAAACTAGCATACGAAATGTCAATAATTTCACCATAAACTATGAATGGTATAAAAATAGCACATCCACAGTCAAACATATCACAAAACCTTCAATACAATATAGAAGTTTTGTATCATAATAAATCAACTTCAAATAATCTTAAAATCCATCAAAGGATGTTGACATAGATGAAATCAAAATTCTTTTTAAAGAAGTATCTCCTATTATTTTGAAATCATTTAAGGTCCATATAAAATAAAACATTTTCTTTGAAAATATTCTTATAAGCTTGTATGGAAAGCTTCGACGATTTTATAACGGCGGAAAGTAACCGCACCCGCCGTATAAGTTAAAAAAAACATTCTTACCTCAATTCTGTCGAAAAGGTTAAAAAGGACCTTGTTTTGAATACGACCGAAAGATTCCTTTATAAACCACTTATAAAAGTCAAAAAGGGTATAAATGACTTTAACTCATATTCTTGTAAATAGTAAAAATGTTTTGAAATACATTTCGAAGAAACATGGATGTGGATGATAAAGAGATCCCAGTAGATTATTACGTATAATACAACCTCGGATAATGAAGAGATTGTGAAATAACCCTTACCTTGTACTTTTCCTTGGTTGGGGTAGGTTAACCTCCTGTATAATGGTGAAATAATTGTTATTAAATTATACAAGAATCATATACATTAATATGATATCATATATGATCTTTTAATATTGATTTGATAATAATATCTTAGTATTATCGCTGTTTCGGGTGTGAACTTACTTGTTTGCTTTTGTATGTTTTGTTACGTAAGACATGTTTGTAAAGGATAAGTTGTATATTATTCAAATCCAGAATGGTATCAAGTCCTTAAACATAATTTTTAAATCATCAAATGATAATTATACTTGAATGGATACGATGGAGAATGAATCTCATCGCGTTCGTGGAGACGGTAGTCCGTACGTACGCACGAACGCTACTTCCATTTAATTTTTATTTTAAAAGAATCGAATACAAATGATACATAGGTATATTACTATTCCAGTATAATATAATATTTTATACATGTTACTTAAGTTCATTAACACCATCCTTTATACGTTCCATGTGTGGTATGAACGAGTCAAATCATTTTAAGGGGGCGGTAGTCCTCACTTCCTCAAATGAAATTATCGTATGTATATACAACATGAAACGAATAATGGTATGAAATAAAATGGAATTACAGAAGCTTATATATAAAATATATATCATTAATATCATATTTAATTACAGTTCCATCATAATGGCCACCATGAGAGGCGGTAAGATGTATTTGAACAATCATCGTTTCGTGAGGCGTTAGTTTGCCATCCACAGAAACATTATGTTCATCATTCATTAGATGGAGTTGTGTGTATGTGTAGTTTTAATCCTTCTTATAACAACATCCTAGTATATTGAGGATACTGGTGTTGTTACAAAAGAAAGGAAACAAAAAGAGTTTGGGGGTTGAAGAAGCAAAATAAATGAAAATAATTTAAGAGAAATCGTTACCTTTAATTTAGGTAACTCACTTTGGTTGGAACCAAAGGACTTCTTGAAATGCTTTCTGCCGAAGGGGAAGCTTCAAGGAGGAGGAGAGGGATGTGGGGAGCTTAGTTGGGCAGAGTTTGGACGAGCCAAGTGGCTTGAGAGGTGTGAGGAATGAGTAGAAGTGGTCTCTTTTTATAAGGGAGAAGAGGGGCTCTTTAGGAAAGAGTGAAAGTATTACTTTATAATATAATTATATTCGGTTTATAATGGTCGAAAAATCATTGAGGTCGAAGATAAGATGACTCATATTCTAAATAACATCAACAAATAATAATTGGACAGGTTTTAGATAATATTTTAATGATTATAATCTTATTTATTTAAATGATTTATTAATGAGGTAAACATTGCATCATTATTGTGTCATTAATAATTTCAATTATTTGATGTCTAAAAATTATAAATAAAATATCATTATGTAGGAAATCTTTTTATCTTTCTAATTAATATTTATAATCGAAAATCCAACATGTATAACCATATGTAAAAATTGTTCTTCTAAAAGATGTAATCTTATGCCATTTTTATTTTTATTTTAACTTTATTAATATAAAGTGTCCCTACCACATACAAGTGGCTCCAAGGGGTCCCCAAATTGACCCAAGGATGCTCATGGTCGGGTATGTTTCCACCAATAAGGTTAGGACACGTTTTAGGGTAATTTTGTATTATTATAATATTATTTTTTAACCCTTATTTACCGGATTTACCCTTAACCATGGTAAATAAAATATTTACCACAGTAATTATTCAAAATGTCTAAAAATAAAAGTTACCTATTTACACAATTTGGAAATCCTGATTCCAAATATGGAATCCATTTTTCTAAATTCAAAACACAGAAGTGGCAGAAATTAATTTAAAATTAATTCCCGCTGTCAAAACAAAAAGCGTGTTTTTAAGGGGTAATAACTATCAAAAGATTGACACTTGTTTATGTTCGGTTTAATTGTAAAATTATGTACAATGACCAACATTATATTAAACGGTAAAAATATATTCTAAATATACTTTAAAACCACTCAAATTCATAATTTATCACTATTAATTATTTTGATTAAAAAAGTTGTTTTTAATTAAAATTTAGTAATATTCACTATTCATCAAAATATGAAAGTTATCCGAAATGTACAAAAATTTCACCTTAGGATAAATTCGATATTCCGAATCCAAAAATGAAGTCCATTTTCAAATATAAAATATATATAATTTCAAAAAGTAGGTATTACTATTCATAACGGCTAGTTTGATCGGTTGTGGTGTGTGTTAAAACTCGACGTTGCGTACAACACACGCTACTGTTTTATTCAAAGGAAAGCGTACCGTGGAAGCTTGGGATGTTTCATTTTAAATTTTTTTGATGTCTCCATTTAGTCAAAAAGTTTAAAATATTGTATTTAAAAAGGTTTCACTATCAAAAGTTGATAAAAGTGCAATACTGAAAATGAATCTGTTCTTGCATTATGACTAAGAAACTCATAATATGGATTCTAAAATTATAAGGATTATATAAAGTTAAAAATGTAGTTAATGCTATTCATGACCTCTTTTAATGGCTTTTTTTTGGTAATTCATGGTGCAATTGAACTCGGACTTGCTTGTAGTGCAAGTTATTGAATTATTTTGAAGAAATAACACACTATGAAATCTTGGGGTGTTACAGCAAGACATAGATTCTGATATTTGTATCGAGGGATTACCCTGGTGTGGGTAAGACATAATTTCTTGAAATTACAAATCAAGGGACCTTTATCCAAGGTTGTTGGATACCCTTCTCTTTGGGTTAAAAGACTTATATCTTGTTACTTGTAGTTTCACTACTTGTTTGTTTCCGCTGCATATTGTATTGTAAGGAAAGTATAACTTTCTTATACTTCCTTACTTGTACTATGTTTCATTTAGATTTTATACGCTTTAAGGTAGAATCTCATATTGTAATCTTTAGTTATGTTTCAATTTCCGGGTCCATATTTCCGGAACCTACTTTCAGAATCTCTTTCAGTTTTAAGTTAGTACATAGAACGTGAAGTATATAACTTCATTCCTTATTCAAATTATTCAATTGGTGTTAGAGGTGTTGTGAATTTTCTTAGTTTAACTTTGTTAAACTTAGCTCTTTCTTTTGTTTAAGGAGAATTTTAAAGTATACAATTCACCCCCCTCTTGTATATTGAGCATCTACGTCATTATTTCGATCCTACATTTTATTCTTTAGGTTATGATGAATGATTTATGTTTAATTTGTGGAACAAGTAAGAATCATTTCATTACGAGATGGGTGGGTCCTATATCACCCTCCTATGAATTGGGTAAAGATTTATATCTCATGAGATAGACATGGCTGGAACTGTAAGTTAATCTGGATCAGTATTACAGGACTGAAATGAGGATTGAACTCGATTCAGAATAGGACTTTGTCCACTAAGATGATCTTGGAAGCAATGCCTTGGGTACTATGGAAATCATAACATGTTCTTAATGGATTCCACAATTACATGTTTTATTACCATGCTAGTTTATCATGATTAATGTTCATTTATAATCTATGCCTTCTGTACTTCCAAGATTTATGTCATTTCTCATGATTTTGATGTTTAGATTTTATGTTCAAGTTTTTCCATTCAAATGTTCATGGATTGTTTTATGTTCTCTATGCTTACCCTTACTGAGCATTTTAGCTCACCCATTATATGTTTTCTTTTCCCCAGGATTTAAAGAATGGTTTTAGGAATGAAAAGAAAAGGGAAAGATCTTTATGGGAGATGTTGAAGATCTTTCATCACGTTTAGAAAATTATGTTCCATGTTTCCAAAGACACTAACTATTACAGTCCTTTGGTGTATGTTTTTTTTATACATTATGTATTCCAAAAAAGTAATGTAATGTCAATTTACGTCAAGATTTGGGTCTCTACAGTTGGTATCAGAGGAATGGTTTAGTTAATCTTTGGAAACTAGGATGCGGAAACTTTAGATAGATCCCTAGTGATATTTCTAAGGTATGTCTAGGAATGTCCCTAAGGTTAAGTATAAGTATAGGTTATAGTCATAGAATTATGGTAAAAATCTTATAATTAACCCTAAGATGTTATATATTGAAGGTACTCCCCCTTTACTATGTTCTTTTCCCTAGCATGATTTTTGCCTCCCAGACTATTCTTTTTGGGTCTTAGACGATGGCTGGAACCTGAAGGAACCTTGTTGATCAATGTAATGGAGAATGCAATAATTTTCCTCCTGAACAAACCAATGTTATAGGATATGGAGTGAAAAATATTATTGCTATACTTTCACAAGCTATGAATAATTATGGACTTCCAAATGAACAGAGAAGGGAACAATATTCTATTGAGTCATTCATGAGGCAACACCCACCTTATTTCAGTGGGTCTTCTGATCCTATTGTTGCTGAACAATGGATCAATACCATTGAAAAGATATTTTCCATAATTCACTGTTCGGAACATGAAAAATTCATTCTGGCTATTTACCATTTAGAAGGTGAAGCAGATCAATGGTGAACTCTAATTAAGAATACGAGGCCTCGAGATGAAATTGAATCCATGGAATGGGACGAGTTCCAGAACTTGTTTTTCAGTAAGTAATTCCCCCGTATTCTTCAAACAATGATTGAAAAAGAGTTTCTTGAGCTTAATCATAAGGATGACAAATCTACTGGTATATACGAATCGAATTTCACAAGACTTGCATGGTATGCATCTGGATTTATCATCCAACCTGAATGTAAAGTTGATCGATTTTTCAGTGGATTAAAACCAAGTCTTCGAAAGGCATTAGCTATAAGAGACATCAATAGCTATGAAGAAATTGTGTGTTGTGCTATCAAGGTAGAACTGGAAGTTGTTGTAACATATCCATCTCATGGTTTTGATAAGAAATGAATGATGGAGTTTAGAGAGAAATCTTAGAATAATGGTGAAAAGAATATGAATGTTTCTTTATGCTCAATGTGTGGAAAGAGGAATGGTGGAGATTCTCTTAAAGGGACTATAAAATGTTTTAAGCGTGGAAAAGAATGTCATCGAGCATTTGAGTGTAGAAGTAATAGAAAAAGGGTTTCTAATGATGTGAATAAAGAAAATGCTGCAGAGAACGCACCACCAACACTTCTATGCTTCAAGTGAAAGGAAATGGGGAATTATGCTAATCAATACCCTAATCCAAGGGTTAATGATGATCAAGGTGAGCAACCTACTAAGGCAAAGGATAAAGGGAAGTCACCTGTGATCACTATTTTTTATGTTAAGTATGAAAATGATGTTGTGTAATGATTAAGTGTTTATGTAATGGGATTTCAAAATAGTATCATGGAATCACATTTATAGTATCGTTGAATTTTGATATATCTATGTATTGGTCCATTGTGGTTTTCTATAGGAATATGGTACTAATAACCATGAAAAGAGATTCAAATATTTTGAAAACCAGATGATTTTCACATAATAAAGGGATAAGGAGAAAATAAATTGTTTGATAATATTCATGATCTCATGATTGATATAAGGACTAAGTGATACCATGGTTTGAGTATATAGAATTTCTGGGATTTTGGTATCTGGAAAGAGTTAACTTTTGAATGTATTTATGTTTTCACTAAGGTTCAATGGGTATTCATTTTCCAAGAGAATTCATGATTAAGGTATTCATATGTTTGGAATGTGACCAACAAGATATATCTTATGATATATGGGGGATAAATGATGGTATTCATGTTCTTGTTATGTGACATCTCAAGTAATCATTTTCTTTACACTATGAGATTGGATAGAAGTATTTTCGATAAGAATAAAGGATGGATTGGATTAAGTTGGAAATCAGATATAATTTTTTAAGACTACAATATTTTTTCCGATATTATTTATGGAATGTTATAATAATGTAGTTTTAGAAAAAAAGGACAACCTGCAGGATGGGCGACAACCCGTCGCGTTAGATAAGGCTGTGGGATTCAAACCCACAACTGAAGTGTGATAGGCCTTTACCACCTACCACTGGCCAAAAGGAAGTCCCTGTTTAGTAGAAACCAGTTTTATTATATTAAGCAGTATGATATATGATGTATAAGTCCATTTTAGGAACCATATATGATTAATCTCATTATAGACGGACTTATGTATTTTTGATAACTTTTTCTATACTTTTGTTTGAGATAGATGGAATGCCCCATCATTCTATCACATGATCTGCTAACACATCACGAATGACAAATTCAACTTCATTTCTTTAAGAGATGAAGTGGAAATTGTCCAAGGAACTACCAATTATGAGACTGTACAAAAATCAAGAAAGTATTTATTCTAATTCCCATTTCGTCAACTTTAGGGAAATGATCTTGAAAACCAAAAATGTTGTCCTAGTTCCCTTATATCTGATGAATTATATGGTACCTTAGATCATACAAAATTTATGGCTTTGTAATTTTTGGCTTTTTCATAGCCCTGTCCTCTACCACTCATCATTACAAGTTGATGGTTATATTTCTCTTCCATATCCATATTTTTACCTATGTTGTCTTATGTTGAAACCGAGTGCTAAGTTAATTTGGGTGACTGTTTTGATTCTAACTTCCCATTTTAAAATTATGGTTTAGTATTCTTTTTTACGATGTGGGTTTCTAGGAAATAATCTTTCAAGTATTAAACCATTTATAACCCCGACGAATTTCAAGGGAAAAATTCATTTTAAGGGGGGTAGAATGTAACACCCCATGATTTTAAAAGATATAGTATCTTTAATTTATTAGATGTCTTCTATTATACACTACACCAAGATTAGCTTGTACTATATACAACACTATATTAGCTTGCAGTATATGAAACACTATTCTTGGCTCATGTTACACACAATTTCAAGTTCGTTTTGTGGAAATTATTCTATGCAACATTACGTATAGATTTTGTTTAATGTATAAATGAAATATGTTTTGATTATGTTATACGCAACATAAAATGGATCTTTCACTACACGCAGCCCTGACATAGCTTGCATTACACGCAATCAAGACCTTCTTCAATCGCATGTGTAGTACGCAATACCAAGTTTCACTAAACGAGATATTACTATAATATTATTATGAACTAGCAGTTATGAATATTAATACCCACTTTTTGAAATTTAATAAATTTTATCTTTCAAAATGGTCTTCATTTTTGGATTCAGAATATCGAAATTATCCTGGGGTGAATTTTTGGTATTTTTCTGAAAACATTAAATTTTTGATGAATAGTGAAAACACTGGGTTACTATTTAACAACCGACTGTCTATTTAAATAATTATTTTTTTATTTAAATTTATTATAGGTCAAAATTGATACATAATACCTATATAAGTTCAATGTAATTAATTTGAGTCATTTTATACGAATTTTAGATATATAAAAATTTTATAGAACTTTTCACCGTCTTTTACCGACCTCATAGGAGAATTTGAAAATTTACATAATGCATAATTTTACCTATTCTATGAGTAAAATTTCGAAAATCTAAGAGACATGATTAATATCAAGGTCTAAAATGTGGTTCAATGAGATGAAAATATTTTTTGGTGAATAGTAACTTTTTTTCTTTTATTTACCACGATTAAAAGTAAATAGGGTAATTAAGGGTAAAAATGATATTATTATTCCCCTAACACATGTCCTAATTCTATTGGATAATTTTAATTTGACCAAAAACAACCTTATAAATAAAATATGACCATTTAGGTCCACTTGGATTAGATAAGGACATTTATTATTAATTTATTTATAGAATGGTGAAAATTGTTAAAATCAAATTTTAATAACTAATTCATTTTTGATATAGTGTTATACATAAGATAAATTAAACTATAAATATTAATTAGAAAGCTAAAAATATTTCCTACCTAATGGTATTTTATTTATAATTTTTAGATATTAAATAATTTTAGTTTTTTGTGAAGAAGAAAAGATATTTTCCTAAAGAATTCATTTCAAGTGTTTTTTCAAAACTATTTTACATCTAAGATGAAATTATTTCATATGTGTATGTTTCAAGTATAATGTCTCTATGATTTACATGGTTTAACTTTTCTTATGATGAAATGATATCCAGTTGTTTTATATGAATTATTTTATGATGGGATGACGTTTATGAAACCCATTTTATTCTTTGGGTTATGATGAATGATTTATGTTTAATTTGTGGCACAAGTAAGAATGATTTCATTATGAGATGTGTGGGACCTATATATCCCTCCAATGAATTCGGTAAAGATTTATATCTCATGAGATAGACATGGTTGGAACAGTAAGTTAATCCGGTTCAGTATTACAGGATTGGAATGAGGAGTGAACTCAATTTAGAAAGGGACTTTGTCCACTAAGATGATAGTGGAAGCAATGCCTTGGATACTATGGAAATTATAACACGTGTTTAATGGATTCCACAATTACATGTTTTATTACCATGCTAGTTTATCCTGATTAATGTTCCTTTATGATCTATGCCTTGTGTACTTCCATGATTTATGTCGTTGCTCATGATTTTGATGTTTAGATATTATGTTCATGTTTTTGAATTCAAATGTTTATGGATTGTTTTATGATTTCTATGCTTACCCTTACTCAGCATTTGAGCTCACCCTTTATATGTTTTCTTTTCCACAAGATTTAAATAATGGTTTTAGGTAAGAAAACACAAAGGGAAGATCTTTATGGGAGATGTTGAAGATCTTTCACCACGATTAGAAGATCATGTTCCATGTTTCCAAAGACACTAAACTATTAAGGTCATTTGGTGTTTGTTTTTGTTATGTATTAAGTATTCCGCCAAAGTACTATAATGTCCATGTACTTCAAGCTTTGGGTCTCTACAATGGATCTATTCTCTGAGATGCATTTGGAAGTGCACGACAGACAAGGGCATACGTTTCTTTCTTTTGTGTCGTTACCTCTACTCTTCTTGATCGTGTGAGAATGATGAAGGTATCAGAATATGAAGGCCTAGTCCTATGGGTGAGCGTGTTTAGAGGAGACCCTACACTGTGATGGACCATAGTAGTGGATGAGATCTTACCTTTCCATGGGTGCGTATGGGTGCTGGCTGATATACACGAGGAGATGATGTGGGATTTTCATTCCTCAGTTTGGGTAGTTCATCCTGGTGTCACCAATTTGTATCGTAATCTACACCATCAGTATTGGTGCCCAGTTATGAAGAAGGATATTTCTATTTTCGTTATCAGGTATTCCACCTGTCAGTAGATGAAGGTGATGCATTAGCGGCCAGCTGGGCTTTTACAGCAGTTACCCATTCCTGAGTGGAAGTGGAATGAAGTCACGATGGATTTCATAACAGGGATTCTGAGGTCATCTCGATGGAATGATGTAGTTTATGTAGTCATTGATAGTCTTAAAAAGGTTTCTCACTTTATGCTAATCAAGGAGTCCATCAGTGTTGATGAGTTGGGACGATTGTACATCTGTGAGATTATACGTCTATATGGAGTCCCACACTCCATTGTTTCAGACAGGGATACCCATTTTACATCTTCAATCTGGAAGAGGCATCAGATAGTTTTGGGTACAAATGTACTTTTGAGTACAACTTACCACTCCCAGACAGATGGCTAGTCTGATCTTACGATTCAAGTGCATTAGGACATGCTTTGAGCATGCATCCCAGATTTTTGAGGTTCTTGGGAGAAGAATATTCCTCTTGTAGAGTTTAACTACAAAAATATTTTTCAAGAAACAATTCATATGGAACCTTATGAGGCATTGTAGGGTAGGCAATGCCAATCACCCTAATGTTGGCTGGAGGTAGGAGATGCAGCTATGCTAAGACCTCATCTTTTCCAGGAGTCCAAAGAGAATATAGAGTTGATTAGGAAGAGGATGGATACTGTGCAATCTCGACATAAGTCTTATGCTGATTAGTGGAGACGACCACAGGAGTTTGAAGTCGGGGATCTAGTTTTCCTGCAAGATGCACCGATATAGGGACACAAGAGGATTAAGAGACGGGGTAAGCTTTCGCCGAGGTACGTCGGGCCGTTTGACGTCGTGGAGAGAGTTGGGCTTGTTTTCTATCAGTTCCAGTTACCCCAGAGGTACCGAGATATGCATGGTATTTTTCATGTTTCAAAGCTCCAAAGTTACTTTTCAGACTCCTCTCATATATTACAACCCAAGGAGGTTGAGCTCGAAGCAGATGTGTCATTTGATAAGCATCCTATCTGGATTTTTGATCACAGTACAAAGGTTTTTCTTGGCTAGTCTGTTCCTCTGGTACGAGTACTATGGTAGCACGGGTATGTGCAGGACGAGACTTAGGAGAGGGAGGCCGATGTAGGAGCATAGTGGATGGAACTGTTTGAGGTTTCTTCTTCTATGTCGTGATAGAGAAATTTGGATACAAATTTATTTGAGGGGGAATGTTTGTGAGAATCCGGATCTTTTTTTCAGTTATGTTTTTCCTTTTCGGGTCGGTTTTTTAGAAAAAGATGAAATTATGGAAATTTTTGAAGTACACATCGTGTTTCAGTTACCACAGGTAGCCGACTGTTGGCTGTGTATCGGCCATCCACATGACCGTGTGGGGGTGACTTGGAGGCCCCCTAAAGAGGAGTATGAAAACAGTGAGTAAAAACGTGTACTTCAATAGTACATGCTATGTACATTCATTTTTTTCATTAAATGCACCGAGGTCATGCTTAATTGCCAGAACCATATTATTTTAGGTTTTGATCATTTGAGAGAACCCATACGGTGGAGATCCTTCTCTGAGCCCTCAAGCCTCCATCCGATCTTCGATCCGACCGTCCTTGATTGTTTTGGGTTCACCTTGGAAAGCTCTCTCTTCTACTTGAGCTTCGTTTCATGATTCATCTTCTTCCACAAGTTATACTTCTTTGTTCATTTTAGTTGTTTTTGTATATGTCCCATGTTCTAGGTTGATCAAAGGACCGACGCTAGAGTATATAAATATCACAATGCCGATGTAGGAGTTTTGCGCCTTTCTGTGGAATGTCTTTGAGTATTATGTGTGATTATTCCCAATACCCTTTAATGGGGTATTGTGAGTTTATCATTTTACCCAAGTTGTTTGCCTGCCATCCTTGTATGCTTGTGTACAGGTAAATTGGATATGATTATGGTTGATTTCCATGATTTGGTTGTTTTACCCACGCATGATCTATTTACGACTATTTGGTCCGGCATAGCCTTTTGGTCACCTTGACTATTTTCCATGCATGTTGTTGTAGGGTGGAGAGTTTGTATTCTAACATGATTGATATGTTGTATAATGGTCATCCATGTAGTTCTATAGGTTTACTTTGACCATATTTCACTGCTATTCTTGTTGACCTATGTAGGGCCATGAGAACCTGGTGTAGTAGACTATAATGGGAATTGACCGAGTGAGCTTCCCCAGAGAGTCTTTGAGCACTTTAGGGTATAAGGGGGATATATCAAGTGTGCTTCCTCAGATAGCGTATTACCACTTGGGGATATAAGGGGAATTGACCAAGTGAGCTTCCTTAGAGAGCCCTTGACCGCATTAGACTATAAGGGGAATTGACTGTATGAGCTTCCTCAGAGAGTATTTGATTTTATTGAATGAATTAAGCTATGAGGGGAATTGACTAAGTGAGATTCCTCAGAGAGTCCTTGACCATGGGGATATAAGGGGAATTGACCATGTGAGCTTCCTCAGAGAGTCCTTGATTACATTAGACTATAAGTTAAATTGACTGTGTGAGCTTCCTTAGAGAGTCTTGCTTTACCTTTGAATATAAGGGGAATTGATTGTGAGTGCTTCCTCTGAGAGTCGTCAAATATTCCAATAACAAAACCAGAGGGGATAGGCTGTTAGCACTTCCTAGAGGGTTACTTCGATTGATTCGTTGTTTTAATATGTAGAATTGTTCTGTTGAGTATTTTCTTTTTTACTTCTTCTATACTTTTACGGGTCATATATTCAATGTATGATAGGAAGAGAGATTTGGGTTGTTTCCTATTGGGATTTGGTCTCACACCATATTTGGGCCATGAATTTGGGCATAAATAGATTATATTTTTGTAGGTACAGACAAGGGAAATATCCCTTCTACTTCATGTTCTTGATTGACTCTGGAGCTGAAGAGCATGGGACCAAGATGAGGCTTGCGATGCTGAGGAGCTGTAATCTATTTTCCTTATGTACATTGGTTTAGTACAGTTGTATTCTCTCATTGTGATTTCTATGGATACTTTCTTAGGCATGTGTTACCATGCATCATTTATATATGTGCTTTAGTTGTTGGTTATTCCAGTCTTCCGCTATTATTGTTGTTGGTATATTTTCTACTTCCGGTATTGTGTAATTGTTTTCCTTCCACTGTGTTACTCTACCAATGAAGGCCTAGTTTTCCCACTATGACACCTAAGGCCCTCGATGTTATTTGGAAGCCTCTGGAATTTGGGGAAATGCGCTTGAGGCCGTGTGACCTACCGGGTACGGGGCGCCTCTGGGTGGCTTCCGAAATTGGGATGTTACACATCAAATGGATTAATTTATGGAATTTAAGATTTTATGGAGTTGTATTTACTCATATCACAACAATTATAAGATTCGTGTAGGATGAATTGTTTTTTTGGGAAATAGTTCACCATAGGGAGGTTGTAGATATGGTTTTTTCCTTGGAAACATTCTCCATATTTATATTTTTTGCCTTTCTGATAATTTTTTTTAAAAAAATTCTTAATATTTTATGTTTTTAATTTTTTTGGTCCATTTTATATTTTCTCATTATCCCATTCATGAATTTCTATTTTTTTTCTATTTATAATATCATTCTTCTCAAATCTCTCTATAATTTGTTCTCTATTCTATGGTTTCATGTTTATTTATCTTCGGTGATCACCCAATTATGAGTTCTTATAAATATTAGTTAGAGTGGATCTAGTTGAATGAGGTGGGTGTTTCATTATTTAATTTTATATTCACTCATTTTTTATCATTAATCTATTTTTGTTCACTGTGATTAATAAAAAATATTATTTATGACTACATTATTAAAAAAATAATTTAATTATTAATGAAACCTCATAAAAATTTGATGATTGATCCATGAAAAAATAATTTGAATATACTCTTACACAACAATTATCAAAATTCCTTATAATTAATCTATATAATTTTTTAAAATTCCACAGGATTTGGGTATTTTTTAATAATAATGGCCCAATCATTATATAATAAAATAAATGATTTGACAATAATTTAATCATCTTTAATTTAATATTATTAATTCATTTAGATATTATATCCCTAGAAACTAGTTTCCTTCTATTTTATTTTTCTAAGAGATTTATTATTTTAATTATCATCACTTGATTAATAATTCAATTAAATTGGGTCTACCTACTATTAATTGAGTGTTTTCATTATTCTTTCATGCTGATCATGAGTTTGAATATATACTTTAACTATTAAAATTTGTTTTATTTAGTGTCGTTTGATATTTTTTAAATATAAAAAATTTTATTGACTAGAGGGTTTAACCATTTTGTCTGAATAAAAAAATTATTCACAGTTAGTATGAATTTGTGGAAGGTATCAAAAAATTCGATACAAATTACTCTAGTAGGTGAATTTTCTAATAACAATTATATTTACTTATTCTATTATGTAATTTTTTTTTTCATATTTAGTTTTTATTTTATATATGTGAGGTAGTATGTTTCAATGTGTCAAATAAATTATCAGAAAAGTTTTTATCATGACACACCACTAGCACAACACAACAAATACTAAGAGGGTTAAAATGTGATTGAAAAATAAAATTTTTAAGGGTGGTTATATAAATAATGAAATTAGAACGATTTGTATTCTTATGGATATAATTAATCATATTACCTCATGTAGAACAAATCCCACTAAAATTCTTACAAAGGAAATCTTTGCAATCAAGGACACCTAGGTGATTTATGGGTTGTGTAGTACACTCAAGGAGATCATTACATCGAAAAAAATGATAGGAAATTAGAAGACATACTTACCAAAATTTCTATTGAAAAATATTTATGATTTATATAATAGGATAGATAACAATGAGACATATATTTTGGAACTTGAATAATTTATAAAATATCTAACTCTGATAATTTTCATTTTGAAATCCCTAAAATGTATCAAACCATTAAAAACCTAAGAAAGGGTATACTGAAATAAATCGGGGGATGTTAAAGATGTCATTTATGATGTCAATGTTGTAGAATAAATAAAGGATGAGTTAGTGAGTGAGTATATCAAAGAATAATCCATATATCATGCTAAAAATGCTAAAATTTATGAACATATTTATCATAATGAAATAGTGAATGATATTGAAGAATAACATATTAACTCATAAAAATAATATTAAGATAAAAATATTTTACACCAATGATTAAAAAACATGATATAGAAAACCTAATAGATCTCATTGATTTGATTATGTAGGAGATATAGGATCAGTTTGTAGAGACCCCAAGATTGACGTAAATGTAAATTACATTAATTTTTGTAGAATACTTAATACATAACAAAACCAGACACACAAGGACCATAATAGTTTTAGTGTCTTTGGAAACTTGGATCATAATCTTCTAATCTTGCTGAAAGATCTTCAACATCTCCCATAAAGATCTTCCCTTTTATTTTCTTACCTAAAACCATTATTTATATCCTGGGGAAAAGAAAACATATAAAGGGTGAGCTTAAATTCTCAGTAAGGGTAAGCATGGATAAAATAAAACAAATCATATACATTTGAACTTTAAAACATGAACATAATGTTTAAACATCAAAATCGTGAGAAATAAATCCTGGAATTACATAAGGCATAGATAATTAAGAAACATTAATCATGAAAAAATAGCATTGGAATAAAATATTTAATTGTGGAAAACCATTAAGCACATTATATGATTTCCATATTAGCCAAGGCATTTCTTCCAAGACCATGTTAGTGGACAAATTCCCTTTCGAAATCAAGTTTACTCCTCGTTCCAGTCCTGTAACACTGAACCAGATTAACTTACTGTTCTAGCCATGTCTATCTCATGAGATATAAATAATTATCCAATGCATTGGAGGGAGATATAGGTCCCACCCATCTCATAATGAAAACATTCTTACTTGTGCTACAAAATAAACTTAAAATAGTCATCATAACCCAAAGAATAAAATGGGTTTCATAAACATCATCCCATCATCACATAATCAATATAAAACTAATGGATATTTCATCATAAGAAAAGTGAAACCATGTAAATCATAGAGACATTATACTTGAAACATGCACATATGAAATAATGTCATCTTAGATAGAAAATGGTTTTGATAAAACACTTGAAATGAATTCTTGAGGAAAATATCATTTCTTCTTAAAATTCATTTTCTTTTCACAAAATACCTTGAAATTTAAAAAGAAAAGTATTTTTTTAAAAATAATTATAAAATATTGTAGAGTAATCTTCATGAAAATGAGGATTTTTGAAACAATAAAAATCCGTTCAAGCCGTATAAGTTAAAAATAACATTCTTCTCGTACTTTTGTTGGAAAAGTCAAAATGTTCCTCGTGTGGTAAACAAAAGTAAGATTCTTTTCATAACTTTAGGTAAATTTCAAAAATGGATAAAAAGGACTTTAAAAATACATGAATTTTTTTAGAAAACATGGGGATGGATGATTACAATAACCCCATATACTTAAGAATAAACAATATCAGATAAAAACGAGATTGGAAAACTTATCGCTTACAAAGATATTTTTGTAAATAAAATTGATCACTTATGTTTATTCACTATAAGGTCATAGAAATAAATTATAAATACGTGATAAGATATAAAAACTCATTTCTCACATAATAAAATAATGATATAAACAAGAATGAGAAGATCAACCCAATGAATAGAAATTGGGTGAAGAAGTTCCCTTACCTCATGTCCGACTTGACTCGATCGTCCTTTAATCTCCTTTAATTTGGGTAACTTCCTTTTTTTTGAACTAAAAGGACTTCTTGAAGTGCATTCCACATAAGGTAAGGCTTTTAGGGGGAGGAGAGGGATGTAGGGAGATTAATTGGGGAGAGGTTGGATGAGCCAAATGGATTGATAGGTGTGAGGAATTGGATAGAAATGGTCTACTTTTATAAGGGGGAGGATGGGCACTTTTGGAAAGTGTGAAAATATTATTTTATAATAAACATATATTCGGTTTCCAGAGGTCCAAAAATCATTATAGATGAAGATAAGATGACTCATGGTCGAAATAAAATCATCCAATCAAAATTGGATATGTTTTGTATAATATTTTTATCATTATAATCTTATTTATTTAAATCATTTATTAATGAGGTAAATACTGAATCATTATTGTGTGATAAATAATTTAGTTTATTTTATGTCTAAAATTTAAAAAAACAATAACATCATGTAGGAAAAAATTTTATCTTTCCAATTAATATTTATAGTTGAAAAGATAATTTATATAACCCCTTATAAAAGTTAATCACTAAAAGATTTTTGTTAATGTCAATTTGGTCTTTACATTAAATTAATAAATCTAAATTTTCATTATCACTACCAGGTGGCACAATGGGGTCCCCAAATCGACCCAAGGATTCACATGGTCGGCCACTACACATCCAATAAGGTTAGTACAAGTGTTAAGGTAATTGTGAATTATTATAATATCCGCTATCCTTGAATTACCCTATTTATCGATAACCATGGTAAATAAAAGTCAAAATTTACTATTCACTAAAAAATATTTTCATCTTATTGAACCACATTTTACTTCATGATAACAAGAATGGATGTAGGATTTTTTAATTCAATTAACAGAAGTGGTACAATTTCATTTAAATTAATGAGTGAGTTTTTTAACTACCACTAAGTGGTTTCACTATTCATCAAAAATTGATGTTTTTCAGAAAAATACAAAAAATTACGCCTAAGATATATTTGATATTCTGAATTAAAAAATAAAGTATATTTTTTCAAATTCAAAACATAGAAGTGGGATTAATTAATTTTAAAATTTATTGCCGTTATCAAAACAAATAGCGTGTTTTTAAGAAACAATAAGTATTAAAAGATCGACACTTGTTTCTGTCTAATTTCAAAGTGAAATTAATTCCAATGACCAAAATTGGATTAAATGGTAAAAATATATTATAATTACACTTTAAAACTAATTAAAAAGATAATATAACTATATAAGTTTTTTCGATGAAAAAATTTGTTTTTAATTAAAATATAGCATGTTTTTACTATTCATTAAAAAATGAAAGTTATCAGAATAATATGAAAAATTTATCCAAATTAAATTTTTATATCATAATTCCAAGGAATAATTTTTATTGTAAAATTGAACTTATAAACATGTCAAAAACTAGATTTAATTTGGGTTCCACATCAAAAGGTGGTAAAACAACCTTTTTTGAAAAATACTTATTTTACCCAAAAAATTTGTTTTGTTCTCATACCATGCTCTATAAAATGTGTAAGATGAATAATAATGTTTTAAAATAAAAAATTTATTTGTTAATATTCATAACGGCTAGTTCATAATAATATTATAACCACATATCGTTATTTAGTGAAACCCGGTATTGCGTACAACACACGCTATCGAGGAAGGTCACAATTGTGTGTAATGAAAGGAAAGTCACGTTTGTGTGTAGTGCAAGACTCTTTTGTTGTTGCGTATAAAAGAATCCAAACATATTTCATTTATACATTGAATATATATATATACTCAATGTTGCGTAGAATAACTACTATCAAACAAACTTTAAATTGTGTGTAACACGATCCAAGATTAGTGTTGTGTATACTACAAGCTAATACGATGTTGCGTATAGCGCAAGATAAACTTGGTGTAGCATATAACATAAGATATGAAAGAAATTAAAAAGAATATATCTTATTGAATATTGGGGTGTTACATTCTACCCCCCTTAAAATGAATTTCGCCCTCGAAATTCGTTTTGGTTATAAATCATTTACTACTTGAAAGTTTCTTTCACAGAAACAGACATCATAAAAAGGAATACTAAAACATAGTTTTAAAATGTGAAGTAAGAAACATATTGGTTAACCAAATTAACTCATCATTGGGTTTCCACATAGTAGAAAATAGGTGAAAATATGGATATATAAGAGAAACCTAACCACCAAGTTCTGATGGAGAGTGGTAGAGAACATGGCTATGAAAAAGCCAATAATCATAAAGCAAAAATTTGTGATGATCTAAGGTACCATCTGATTCATCTGATATAAGGGCACTAGGACAAAATTTTTGTTTTTCAAGATCATTTCCATAAATTTGAAGAATTTGAATTAGAAGAAATATTTTATTTCGGTATAATATCACCGTTGTTCGTGCCTTGAACAATTTCCACTTCATCTCTTTAAGAAATGAAGTTGAATTTGTCATTCGTGATGTGTTAGCAGATCATGTGATAGAATGATGGGTCATTCCATATGTCTCAAACAAAAGGTTAGAAAAAGTTATCAAATATACATAAGTCCATCTATGGTGAGGCTACTCGTATATGATTCAAAAAATGGACTTATACTTCATCTATCATACCACTTAATAAAATAAAACTAGTTTCTTCTTATCCCTTCATTATGTGCATATCATTTACATTCCAAAATATTTGAACCACTATTCATGGTTACCGGTACCATATTCTTATATAAAACCACAACGGACCAATACACATATATTTCAATATACTATAAAAGTACTTCAAGAACATTATTATTGAATTCCAATATATAAGCCCTTAAATCCATCCTATTCAATAATTGGCATGTAATAGGTCATTCTTTGATTTAGAAGTAACTTATTAGGTCAGGGCATTGGGTTTGGTAATGCCCATGTTCTCCGCATATAAGACATTGGACTCCATAATAGTATGTCACTCTATGTCCCTTTTCTCTACATAGATAACATCTTCCCCTCCATTTGAGGTATTCCTCAAGGCTCTTCATCCCTTATTTAGAAATCTCAATCTTCCTTTATCTATTCTCCTCACCATTCAAACATGAATAAAATTCCATCTTCCTCTTATTTTATGACTTAGGAATAAAACTAAAGTTCAAATTGTTTATCATATATCGAGATGACTGATTCAGCTTAATCAAAATATCTTTCCCTCCAAGATTTACACAATTTCGTTGATCATAGTTACCAATTTGTCCATTATAATCAATGTTAACTTAATTCCTTCTCATTCCCTCCATTGACTAAGACCATAAACCATAGGGTAAGAATCCTTTAAAATAACTAGGATCCACATAATCATAAAAATACACTTATGGGATGTCTAACTTATCAAAAAAAATTTAATCCATGACACCATAGGTTCACCCTAGGTTATTCATGACTGTCAACATAATTCTAGGACTCTAACCTAAACATATACATATCCTTAGATACATACCTATACATACATTAGAAATATCTCTATATATTTCACTAATGTTTTCGCATCCTAGTTTCCAAAGGTTAACTAAACCTTTCCTCTGATACCAACTGTAGCAGTCTGGAATTAATTATAGTGGACTATAATTGATACCTATCAGGGCACTCCATTGGAAGATACACCCACTGGGTGGGACACACCACCATCCCCAATAGTTGCCATTTCCTCATGAAGCCCTTGGGTGGAGAGCCATCCTTTGTCCAATGCTCACATGTGAGAGTTCCCAAGGATCAGATACATTCCTACCTCCTATGCCTCTGATAGAAACTATAGAGACCCCAAGATTGGAGTACATGGACATTACACTACTTTTTGTGTATTACTTAATACATAACAAAAGCAGACACACAAGGACCATAATAATTTAGTGCCTTTGGAAACTTGGAACATAATCTTATAATCTTGGTGAAAGAACTTCAACATCTCCCATAAATATCTTCCCTTTTTTTCTTACCTAAAACCTTTCTTTATATCCTGGGGAAAAGAAAAAATATAAAGGCTGAGCTCAAATTCTCAGTAAAGGTAAGCATGGACAAAATAAAACAAACCATATACATTTGAACTTCAAAACATGAACATAAAGTCTAAACATAAAAATCTTGAGAAATAAATCTAGGTAGTACATAAGGCATAGATCATAAAGAAACATTAATCATGATAAAATAGCATGGAAATAAAACAGGTAATTGTGGAAAACCATTAATCACATGATATGATTTCCATATTAGCCAAGGCATTGCTGCCAAGACCATCTTAGTGGAAACAGTCCCCTTCAGAATCGACATCACTACTCTTTCCAGTCCTGTAACACTAAACCGGATTAACTTATCATTACAAACATGGTTATCTCATGAGATATAAATATTTTCCCAATGAATTGGAGGGATATATAGGTCCCAATCATCTCACAATGAAATCATTCTTACTTTTGCAACAAAATAAACTTAAAACATTCATCGTAACTGAATGAATAAAATGGGTTTCATAAACATCATCCCATCATCACATAATCCATATAAAAAATGGATATTTCATCTTATGATAATTGAAACCATTTAAATAATAGATACATTATATTTGAAACATATACATATGAAATAATTTCATCCTAGATGGAAAATGGTTTTGATAAAACACTTGAAATGAATTCCTGAAGAAAATATCCTTTCTTCTTCAAAATCAATTTCTTTTCACAAAATGCCATGAAATTTCAAAAGAAAATTATTTTGATGAAAATATTTATAAAATATTGTAGAGTAAGCTCCATGAAAATGAGGATTTATGAAACCGTAAAAATCCATTCACGCCGTATATGTTATAAATAACATTCCTCTTGTACTTCTGTCGGAAAAGTCAAAAAGTTCCTCTTGTGGTAAACAAAATTAAGATTCCTTTATTACATGTGGTAAATTTAAAAAATGGGTAAAAAATACTTTTAAAATACATGAAAATAGTTTTAGAAAACATGGGAATGGATGATAATAATAACCCCAAACACTTAGGAATAAACAATCTCAGATAAAAATGAGATTGGAAAACTTATCCCTTACAAAGATCTTTTTGTAAATAAAATAGATCACTTATGTGTAAATAATGAATCATTTTTGTGTCATTAATAATTTAGTTTATTTTATGTCTAAAAATTAAAAAAAACCATCATGTAGGAAATATTTTATTCTTTCCAATGAATATTTATAGCCGAAATGATAATTTATATATCCCCTTATAAAAATTAATTACGAATAAATTTTTATTAATGTCAATTTTGTCTTTATATTAAATTAATTAATCCAAATTGTCATTATCACTACCATGTGGCTAAATGGGGTCCCAAAATCCACCCAAGGATTCCCATGGTCGGCCACTATTCATCCAATATGGTTAACCCAAGTGTTAAGGTAATTTTGAATTATTATAATATACTTTTAACCTTGAATTACCCTATTTATCTTTAACCGCGGTTAATAAAACTCAAAAGTAACTATTCACCAAAAATTATTTTCATCTTATTGAACCACATTTTACTTATTGATAATTTAAATTCAATTCACAGAAGTGGTACACTTTCATTTAAATGAAAGAGTTAGTTTTTAACCACCACTAAGTGGTTTCACTATTCATCAAAAATTTATGGTTTTCAAAAAAAATACCAATAATTCAGCCTAAGCTATATTTTATATTCAAAATTCAAAAATGATTTCTATTTTTTCAAATTAAAAACATTTAAGTGGCATTAATTAATTTTAAAATTAATTCCTGTTATCAAAACAAATAGCATGATCTTAAGAAATAATAAGTATCAAAAGATCGACAATTGTTTTTGTCCAATTTCAAAGTGAAATTAATTTCAATGACCAACATTGGATTAAATGGTAAATATATATTCTAAATAAACTTTAAAACCAATTAAAAAGATAATCCTACCATATAAATTATTGCGCTGAAAAAGTTGTTTTTAATTAAAATATATCGTGTTTTTACTATTCATTAAAATATGAAAGTTATCAGAATAATATGAAAAATTTATCCAAATTAAATTTTTATATCCTGATTACAAGGAATAATTTTATTTTGTCATATTAAACTTATAAAAATGTCAAAAACTAGATTTAATGTGGGTGGGTCATCAAAAGGCGGCAAAACTGCATTTTTGAAAAATACTTATTTTACCCGAAAAATTTATTTTGTTCTCATACCAAGTTCTAGAAAATGTGTAAGATGAATAATAATGTTATAAAATTAAAAATCTAGTTGATACTATTCATAACGTCTAGTTCATAATAATATTATAACCATATATCGTTGTTTAGTGAATCCTGGTATTGAGTACAACACACGCTATCAAGGAAGGTCACGATTGTGTGTAATGAAAGCCAAGTAAGTGTTCCATGTAGTGCAAGACTCCTTTGTTGTTACGTATAACATAATCCAACCATATTTCATTTATACATTGAAAATATATATATATACACTCAATGTTGCGTAGAATAACTACTATCAAACAAACATGAAATTGTGTGTAACACGATCCAAGATTTGTGTTGTGTATACTACAACCTAATACAATGCTCCGTATAGAGCAAGATAATCTTGGTGTAACATATAACAGAAGATATGAAGGAAATTACAAATAATATATCTTATAAAATTTTGGGGTGTTACACAGTAGGTTTAATTAGTGTGTGTGCTATAAAAACTGAAGGAATAGTATAGTGAGTAGATTTACTATGAAATCATAGATATCTGAGAAGAGGATAAATAATGGATATACCTCCTATATTAAAATGATCATTGTATATAAAAACTTTATATCCTCAAAGACAGAATATATGAGAGGAAGAATTATTCTAGTGCTAAATTCCCAGATTACAAAGATGTATAAAAACAAAAACATGTGGTGGGATAAAATAACAGAAAAATATCATCATTAATTGATTTCATTTTGATTTAATTAATTGTTTCCAAACCTATAGCGTATTATAATGAGTATGGAGGAAAAAAAGGATGATTTGGAGACTATACACAACAAATGAATAAACATTAATCTATATATTACAATAGGATTGGATAACATTATACCATTCTCTTAATTTATGACATGAATAAAATTGTATAGTAATATACCACAAAAAAAATATTTTAAGAGGCATCCCATATTATCAAATTTCATTCTATGAAATAGTTTAATTTTGTAAGATTAGTGTAATAACCTTCCACCTCGTTGATTACATTACCTTTTTGAGAAAAAATTATTCTATCTTATTCATTAATGAGGTTTATTTTTTTTACTTCTCATGTTTATATAATGATTAAAATTTTATGATAAAGAAAAAAGAGGAAAAGGTTGTAAAAGAATCATAAAAGTGGTGTATTATTATATGTACTCATGTTTTTATTCCCCAATTCATGTTCTATATTTTTATTAAAAACTATTGTAACAAAAATATAACTTATTGTATGGACATAGAAGAATTTGAATCTCCCTGGAAAAATAATTTTTTTTCCATTATAAATAATAGTCTAAGAAACATCCACACTTTTAAAATGTCTTTTGAGATTTTGGAAATATTAGTTATCAAGAACATAAATTTTTGTTTAAATGGAAGACATTTTAAACGTCAAATTCATACATTAATTAGTTTATATTAAAAGACATTTATCATACGATATAACTTCTTAATGATAAATCCACGATGCTGTCACCGAGAAAATTGATTAATAATTTTCATACCATATCCTGATAGGCCAATTTTTATACTCCCATTCATGATTGGATTCAAGACCAAATATTTCATATTATTTTCAAATAATTTTTTTGACTGCATCTTGGTGAACATAAACCTAGTTGAAATTTAATTAATATCATTCCAAATCATAGAATATACATACTTACTTGTAAAATTATTTTGGAATTTCATTGATGAGTACATTTATGCTGAGTCCCACCTATACATGAATCTAAATTTTATCATTAAATACATGGATGTAATTATAATAGAATACCCATCATATAAAATAATTTTATCCTTCTCTACATGGATATTTTTTTACATGATATTTAGGGGAATGTGTGTTGGGGAGGGGTTGACGATGGTGAAAATGGGGAATTCATTCATTATAGGTTAATTTATTGCGTTTTTATGGGTATTGGTGAATTTTAAAGAATACTAATTCATTTTATTTATTTTCTTAACCCTATTGAAAAAAATAAAAACAATTAATGTTATTATTCATGAGGAGAAAAAATCACTATTATTGAAATGATGTTTTAAAAAACATATGGATTAGGTGGTTGATGTGATCATCATCCCATATATATATATAAAATTTTAGAAGCTAAAAAAAAGAAAAATACACAACCCTAGATGATCATCTTTCATTATTCAAACATTATTCATTTTCCTTTGTATTGTGCTTTTCCAAATATGGGAGATGGAATTTTATTTTGCTGAGGAAAATTTAATTAAGAATATACTTTGTTTATGAAGCATTATTCTTTTGTGTTTTTCCATATCCTTGAGTTATACATTTTTTTCAACATCAATACCCACCAAGCTCAGGCGTCAAAGGCAATTAACCCTTGATATTAATCCTTCATGTTTAACTATGGTATTTTTTTATGATGGAGAAAATATTTTCAATCAAATCAAATTATTAGGTACATCTAATAAAGGTAAGAGTATAACTATATTTATTAGTTTATTTAGGTGATGAGAATAAAATGTAAAGGTGTGGTAAATCCTAAATGGCCTTAATATTAATGAAAATATAAAATCCATAATCGAAAAGAGAAATGTTTGTGATATCTAAATTATAGATGAAGAAATATTTCTTATTTATTTCTGGTGTAAAATTTGTGCTTTTAAAATCTCTCTATAAGAATGTTACATATGAGAATTGTGGTTGGGATATTCTTTTATATATTTATAGTACCTTAATTGATAGATGTTGAAATATTTCATGTGGATGAGGAATGATTTGGGTGTGGTTGAATATGAAATATCATATTTTATTATTTACTTTCTAATATTTTTAATATTTGTTTTCATTTATTATTTACTTATTTATTATTATATTCACTCTTGAATTTATTTGACTGTATTTATATAAGTGTTGAGGTGTTTTTGGAATACAAAATAATTTGTTACCAGGGATGTTTGAAGCCAAAAAGGTCTAATTTTAATATAATTCACATATTGAATGATTAATTCACATTGTGAGATGTTTAGGGAAGGATTTCAAATATTGGAATTAAAAATTCAACAAAAAATGAAGAAACAATGTTGGAAAATAAAAATTTATATTGGGAAACAGAAATTTATGATGTGGAAAGATTTATTAATTAATCGTTTAAGAGGAACCTAGGAAAAATGGTGACTAGGAGAAGAACCTGAAATTTAATGGAGTGACGCCATTTGAAAAACTATGAAATTGGATGATGGAATTTTTGAATTCTAATTTTCTAATATTTATTACTGGTTATTGTATCTAATTGATTAAAGACCAAATATATTGGCTCTATCAAAGTGAATGTATAAATTTTTTTTATTTATGTTGCCCATGGGACAAATTTATTCCAATATATATAAGGTCAGTTAGTTTCTTTGAAGAATAATAATCGGGGAAGGAGGTTTCCACTAGGTGGATACTAATATGGTTTCGTCCTAGAAATAGTTCGCCCGAGTTTGAATTTTCATTCTATTTTAGATTCATTTTTTGTTTGGACAATTATGAATTTCATATGACTGCAGTTCAATTTATTTATTCAATTTTGTCTTTTGTCATCATCTCTTCAGGTTTTTCTAATTCGATGTATGTTTTTTAATATATTTTCATCTAACATCAACATTTTATATAATATTGTCTATTTTATCTTAGATTATTTATCATTGGATATCACCTGATTATTAATGGAAAAACACAAAGGGATACTCAGGTTTAGTTAAATGGGTTGTGTACTATGTGACTTATTTTTTCATGACTCATTGGATAGCCTAATTATTTTTTTGTTGCACTATGATTAACATCCAATGTTATTTATTGCTAAATTAATTGAGAAATATATTATTAATGAATGTACCCAAGTATTGTAATGAATAATGATATATGAATTATGGATTGAATTATTCTCTTGCACTAAAATAAACCCAATGCATTCAAGTATTTTATTAATTTTATATAAATAGGACTAAAATTATGGGATAGTTTCAATTATAACCTATATAATAATATTTTTTTAATATAAATTATTATATATCTATTTAATTTGATTATTTTTCACATTGAAGGGAATAAATATTTTTTTTAAACAATTCCCCCAGAAACATGATCCCCTTTATTTTATTTTTCTATTTATATTTTTAATTTGAATATCAACAATTAGTTTAGTAAATCAATTAATCATTTAGTGACATACAATTTAAATGAATTTTAATACTTCATATACCTTTTATTTTATGATAAACCTCACTCCTATAATTTTCATCACATTTGTAGTTAGTGTTGTTCAAAAACAATTATAAAATTATAAATAGATATCTTATAGGGGGATTAAAGACTCTATTTTATATTACTACTAATACCATTGGATAAATTTCAATTGATTAATTATTTTATTGAGAATAAATTCATATTTGATTAGAATATCATTAAACTGAAAATAGTTTTCATTGATGATATAATGATGAGAGGCCAATACAAGAAGACAAATGGAAATTTTGTATGGTTTATTTTTCTTGAATAATACTATGGTTCTATGGACATCGATACTAAACAATCCAATTAGGATGAAATTGATAGTCAAAATTATTTATATAGATTTCAATGAATTTTTCTCATTACTCCCTAATAGTATGAAGTGAATAAAAAGTAAATATGATGGAAAATATTCACTCAAATGTTTCAATTTCTAAATAATTTGATTCTTTTCACTGAATATCTCAACGAAATAACAAGGATATGAGAATGATGATCAGTCATGATGATTATTACCAATAGGAAACAAGATGTGTAGTTATCACAGTAGACATAAATTTTACAATTTGAAAATAAATACCCAAAAAAGTAATATGAAATTTATCACAAATAATTAAATTAAGTCTTTTAAATAGAAAATTCAAATAGAAAAAGTGGCCTATGAGGATGATAATATGATAATTATAATTTCTAAATCAAATTATCTCCAAAATCATCAAATGAAGAAGAATGAGAATTAGTTTTTACGGAATATGAAAAATTTATTGATTAGGAAACATCAAAAGTGTTCTAATAAGTGATTTAATTTTTTGGGATTTTTAAGTTAAACAATGATCTAGAGAGATAAATTTATATTTTTATACATGATAGTTAATATTTAAAAATATCATAATAAATAAATAAATACATTAAGAGGATAAAATTTTATTTTACATGAAATATGAGATATATTAATGAAATCATTGAATATAAAGATAATATACAAGATATTACAATAACAAATACACCTAATATTGAAAATCAAAATGTAATTATAGATGTAAAGTGTGACGAGGATATGTTTATTGATTTTGAAATTTGCATGATTACCAATAAGAATGAAAATAAATATAATATTTGAAGATACAGTTAACGAACAATGGATATAAAGAAATTTGATAGTATATCCTTGAATATTGGGGAATATTCTATGGTTCTACAAATAATCATTTTTTTGGAATTTTTCTATTTTTGTAAAAGAATTGTAATATAATTCCATACCAAAAATATTACATTAATAACATTTAATAATCTTTTTAGTTCTAGTGATTCAAAAAAAGTACAAAATAAAATAATTACATTGAAAAAACATGAATATAAAACCCAATTATTCCTTTTGTATGACTCCATAGTTAACCAATATTTAATCACCTCAATTAATGTGATTTCTTTTGGATAATTATCAATAGAAATTTGTGATCATAAAATAATTATAAGGTTTAAAGAATATAAATTAATCATGAATGATGACCATGGATGATATATGAGATTTAAAATGGAAATAAAATATAAATCAATGATACATAACAAGGAAATTATGATACAACATAAGAATGATACATTCATAAGAAAATCACATTGATTTATCATGAAGGTGTCAATATTCATAATTTCGAAGGTCATTCCCCAAGGTAACATAAAATGGTAATATTTATAGATCAATACCTTACACAATGAATTTTAATGACATCAGGGGGAACTCATTTCATGTATAAATTCATGTGAGGAACATCTATCCTAAAAATCACTTTATTTATATCCGAAACCTGTATGAAGATATGGTGTAATATAATATAATTTATTACATAAGTTACTAATGACATGAATATTACATCATTTTAATTCAATCATAAAAGAAAGTGGGGTTTTTACATTTAAATACCAAAATAAATATAATATATCTAAATCTCTGTGAATACACATGTATATGAATTTTTTTATGTATTCACAATTCTAGAGACTATCTTTTCAGATATTGAAATTAATAAAATAAATTCTACCATATTGTTGAAATAAATGTTGAATAATTAAATGGTATAAGGGGTGGGGTTGAATGCCTCAAAATGATAAGAAATTATTTATTATGTAAAATAAAGATAAAATCTATAACAAGGGAATATATTTTAAAAATTATAAGACATATACAAAAAGTGGCACGTGAATGGTATATAAGTATAAGATAATTCCATAAAACATTAGAGTTTCTTCTCAAAAAATGAGGATAATAAATTAAGGACATAATTATATATTTTAAAGAACATTATAGAGGTAAAATAACCATAACATTTTTGATTATTGATTTTGAGTGGGGAGGTATGGGGTATGGTTGGGAAATTATTTTAAAAGTGGTGAAATTCATCATTAATTTCCATACATACGTTTTAGACTCTATATTATATATTAATCCATACTAAAAACACTACCATGGGTTTTTATGGATTATCCCAACTAGAAGTTTTTTTAAATATTTTATATATTAATGAATTTAAAATTACAAAAAAAATCCATTGGTGATGTGTATCTAAGTTATGTTTATAAGGAACTGTTTTTACAAATTGAAATAAAATATTGGCATTGGAGTATTCATTAAGGGTTTATAAAATTAATCACGTGACCTAAAAATTAAATATTTTATATAATATAAACTATTTCAGTAATAAAAAATCTTTTTAGTATTTATTGAATCAATTTTGGGATTTATATGGTCATATAACATATTTTATATTTGTACTATGTTTAATTTTTTACATTAATATTTCGTTGTATTAGAAATTTATGAATTATTCACAATTGGATTGTTTTAAAATTAAAAATTTGAAAATAATATATATTTTATCAAAATAATTCTATAATTATGAAAATTGACACATTTAAATTTAAAACTATTATATATTAAAAAATACTTGTCTTTTCAATGATAACAGTTTATGACACAATAAAATTACATTTTTCCTCTATAAAATTATAAAAAATAAAATTTATATAAATGTTATTTACATTTTTTATAGTTAATTAACTTTTATTTTAAAATTTATTCATTTTCTAAAATTATTCTTTAAAGTAAACTATATATTTTAAAAATAAGTATACAATTTTTATTTCTAGATACAAAAAAATAAATTTTTATAATCATCTATAATTTAATAAAATTTGGAATAAAAAGGGAATAAAAAATGTGAATAAATACAGTTTTAATTTTATTAGAAAGTAAAATATGAAGATCAATTCTACAATGGTCATGAAACATAAGACCATATCATACCAATGTATCCCCTAATTTTACAGTGTGGGATGTTGTGATACTTATGGATTAGTTCAACTAATTTTAACCTAGGGGCTCTCTTCACTAACATGAACATAACCCATTGAAAACCTCATTCAACCCTTTCATATTTATGCTCTTCTTGGAATTTGTCAATAGTGAACCCCAATTACAGAAAATACCACCCATGTTCTATAAGATGTGTTACAAAAGGAATGAATCTACTGGTTGAAGTCTTTATTTACCTTTTCTACCTCAACTATTAGTTTTCATTAGTATTGCTAAATAATAATTGGGATTTTAACATTACAACCAAAAGTTATAATTTATTAAATGCATATTGAATGATGGTCAGATTTACCAATATTTAGGTAATGATTTGTTAAAAATGGTAACTTTTCCCACTATATTCTACATGTACACCACTAGTAATAAACATTTTATACTTTATTTATAGTTTTTTTACAATTACTATTACTATTAAATCATTATTCTTGACATTTTTTGTCATGTAATAGTTTTTAGGGTATTTATAATCTCTATGGGAGAGTTTGATTCTACGGAGTGAAACATTTCATTGTTAATATTCCATGGTTTTTAAATCCTTGTACTATTTATAAGCAGAGTAATTTTTATTACTACATTACATGTAATATTTTTCTGTAAGGTAATTTCTATACACATACATTGTGAAATATAATATGGAAGTCACTATAAGTCCCTATCCTTAAACATAATTTAATCATGAATTATGTTAATAATTCACATTGATTGTATTTTCTGGTTTAGAGTGTTAGAGACTTTTTTTATGACTTATACATTACAAATTGAATATTACGTGTATACACTTCTACTAACAATGCATTTCATTCATAAAACAAATAATCTAAAAAAAGAAACATGTTTATTTCCCTATTTTAGATAGTAGTACTTATCCATGATCCCATCCTTGGCCTTATTACTATTTAAGTTCTGTGAAAAACATTTCAAACATGGGATGAGCATAAAAACCTCAGTACGGGATACATAAAAAAGGAAAGCTATTAGTTTTTCAAAATAACATGTAAACCATGAATACTTTAACATAACGTAATACTTTTAACCATAAAGAAGTAGCATAAACACATCATTGAATAGAATATCATTTCGTACCCTTTTTAAACATATGATTACAATATGTCCCCTAGAAAGAATCATATATAATATAAGGTAACACTATACATAAAAAAACTTAAATGGAATAACTGTACGGTAAACATCTATATTTATTACTAAATAGAATAGCCTTACGGACGACTTCCATACCCAATGAATTGGAGGTTATAATGTAACCACCCATCATTAGTTTATCAAAGAACCGCCCGTCATTTGGTTTATCACATAACCACCCAGCATTGTATTATCACGTAACCCCCCATGAAATGTCCAAGTAACATTATATAGTCTGAACAAAAAAATTATTGCAAATATCAACATTTCACTAATGACAATTAATTTGAAATCACAAGAAATTATTTCATGATATTGAAATAAAAAAACATTTTCAATACCAAATCACCCCAAATGGAAATAAGGTATTTTTTTCCTTTAAGTCATTAAGGAATATAGAGGATTCCAAAATAACGATAACGGTGGCAGATAGGTCATTATCTCAAAATACATTAAAAACAATCCTTTGTTCTTTTGAAATTTTTTTTCCAAGATAAACGATTCCCACTGAGTCAATGTAAATGTCAAATGTGTTTATTATACACCATGTAAACAAGGAGGTTTATTTTATCAAAACATGCCTCAATGAAAAAATATTGAGATGAAATCTATTACCTCAGGTCCAAAATGAATTGTTCGTTCTTTAATTTCCTAAATAATCAACATAACATAATTTCTACGTGCCTCACAACCATTCTCATGTTTATTATTCCTTTAATATCACTTATTACCACATTATAAAAATTACATAATTAATCAAGTTAATATCGATTGTTTTGTCGATATTGGTTACATGAGTCAAAAAATGATCTTGTTATAATTAAAATCTTCTCATGTGGTAAAAAGATAATTATATACAAAATATTATTCATATATATCATATATATCCACTATATATGTATTTATAATATTCCACAACATTTTAAGGTAAATAATGAAATGCACCATTCCTTGAGAAGGTAAGTCGTACATACACATTAACTGTACTTTCATTTTCATTTCTTATTTAATGGAATTAAAAAATAATGATAGATAAGTATATTATAATCTTTGAATAATATAATATTTTATATATGTTACACACATTCATTACCACCTTCTTTTATACGTTCTGGGTATGGCATGAACGAGTGATATCAGTTCAAAGGGGGGGGGGTGTCCGCACTTCCTTAAATGAAATTATCTTGTTTACAAATCATGAAAAGCATAATGATATGTTATAAATAACAATTAAATAAGAATTTATAAAAGATAAACATAATATATATCATAAAAAATATAGTTCTATCATAATTTCCACCTTGATAGGTGGTAGGGGAAAATCGAACAATCATCGTTTCGTGAGGCATTAGTAGGCCATACATAGAAATAGTATGTTCATATCCATTAGATGGAGGTTCATGTAAGGGATGTAGTAGTAATTATCATAAAAACATCCAATTATATATATGAGACTTGTGTTGTTATGTAATCAATGAATAAGAATATAATCCAGAGTTAATAAGTAAAATATTTGGAAAAAACATTAGAGAATATGATACCTCTTAATATGGGTAAATTCATTTGATTTGAGCCAAAAAGCATTATTTAATTTCCTTATACCTAAGGTAAATCTTCTAGGATGAAAATAGGGATGTTGATATCTTATTGCAGAATAGTTTGGATGATCCAATGGGCATGAGAGGTGTGAGTAAGGGGTTAGTGGTGGTGGCCTTTTACAAGAGGGGAGATGGGTTCTTTAGGAATGTCTTGAAAGACTATTTTATTTTAAACAGAATTTAAATTTTTCAAAATTTTCAAAACACTTTTAATTAAAAGATAATATTAGTATTGAAATAAATCCTCTCATCCAATAGGTTTTAGACATGTTTTTAAATGTAACCTTATCTTTTTTCTTTAACCCTTATTTAACTAATTTAACTCTTACCTTGTCTTGTTGTGTATTCATAATATATGGTTAAGATAGTTACCATAAAGTCACAATAAAGAAAAAATAGGATCAATAATTACATTTTAATCATTATCCATATCATTTGGGTGAATATTAGATTTGTATGAACATTATTTTATTTAATAAAATAATATTAATTTTAAAAACACATTTATGTCAATTTTTAATAATATTCATATCATGACTTTTTAAAAATCCATAAAAACATTATTATTTCTAAAAAAATAAATAAATAAAATATCAATAATAATATTCATCCATAAAATACTTTTACTGTATTAAAATATTCAAAATAAATTTATTTTAATATTTATAATCTAAATTATTCAAATCATTCATTGATAAGGTAATCACTACATCAATATTGTTTCATAATTAATATTATTTAATAAATGTATAAAATAATATGATATAAAAAAATTATTTATATTTATAATTACTATTTATATCCCTAATGATCATTTAAATAATCTTAATAAAAAATATTCTACTAAAAGATACATGTTTATGTTACATTTTCCATTACATTGAATATATTCTTATAAAATGTCATTTTTATATAAAAGTGGCTCCATGGGGTCCCATAATCAACCCTAGGATCCCCATGGTCCGACATATATCCTCAAATAGATTTATGACACGTTTTTGGGTAATTTAATATTATTATAATATTAGTTTCCTACCATTATATACAAGATTTACCTTTAAACCATTGTAAATAAAATAATTACTAAAGATCCTATTATTAATATCTACAAATAAAAGGTATATATTTAAAAAAAATTGACCTCATGATTCCAAAACTAGAGTACACTATTGCAAATTCAAATTACAGAAGTGGAGGAATTTAATTTAAAATTATTTTCCATTGCCAAAACCAAAAAGCGGGGTTTTAGGAAGTTATATCTATCAAAAGATTAACATGTGTTTATGTCTAATTGAAAATTGAAATTAATTTCCAGGACCAAAATAAGATTAATTTATAAAAACATAATCTAATTACACATTAAAAACAATTAAATATAAAATCTATCTATATAAATAAATAAGATGAAAATAGAGTTTTGACCTAAAATGCTGTATTTTCAATATTCATGAAAAAATGAAATTTATCAAAAAATACCAAAAACATACCCAAAGTAAATTTTGATTCTCCAATTATAATAAATAATATTATTTTGTAAAATTGAACATATTAAAATTATAAAAACTAGATTTAAAAAGGGTTCTCCATCAAAAGGTGATAAAACTATCTTTTAAAAATATTGGAGTATTTATGCTTAAAATTACATTCATTCTCTCTTTAAGCCTCTAAAATTAATTGGATAAATGGGAAAACATTTAAAAATATATTTTAATCATAATAGTGTTAGTTATGATCATTACTTTCAACAATATAGTTATACATTAACTACCATATAAAATAATAATAATAATATATTATTTTTGGTATAAATAAACGTTTGGTTCAACATTAGATTTCATAGAAACCCATTATTGGGTGTCAGGTACGCCATAAAAAATATAATCCCCTTTAGTGTAAAAAAATATTTAATTCAAACGTATTAATTAAATGATAGTTTCATAATCTTTATTAACATGGGATGTTACATCCTTCCACCAATTTGGAAATTGAATCCTCACAATTTTATTTACTTATCAAATAAGATGTGGTATTTATCCATTATATCTTTTTCAGATTATGATGTTTCCTCTTCAACATAATAGTTTTTGCAGAAAACCATTACATGATGTATTACATAATTCATCAACACTTTCTCCCTACAGTCAATAATATGGACTGGTTGTTCCTCAAAAGAGAGATTATCTTCCAACAGAACTACCTCTGGACTCAAAACATGAGATGGATCCCACAAATAGATACTCAAAATTGAAAGATGAAAAACATTGTGTACTTGGGATAAGCATGGGGGTAAATACACTATATAGTCTACTGATCAAATATTCTCTATGATTTCATAGGGTCCAATAAACCATGGACTCATATTTTCATTCAAACCAAAACACATAACTCTTTTCCATGGTGAATCATTGTGAAAGAAATGATCACCTACCTCGAAAGAAAGATCCTTCCTAAGGTTATATGAATAAATTTTATACCTACTCTGAGTTGTTCTCATGTGCTTCTGAATCAACTAAACTTTCTCTGCCATCACTTTCACCAATTCTGATCACATCAACTTTAATTCACCTACATCATCTAAAAAAGTTAGAGTTTGTCACAGATTTCTATATAATGCATCAAATGGTGCCATCTGTATATTGGAATGAAATCAGTTATTAAAATAAAACACAACCAAAGATAGATGTTAGTCCCAACTTCTTGGGTAATCCATTGAAGAATAATGTAGAATATACTTCAATATCTAAATTGTTTATTCTGACTTCCCATCTGATTGAGGATAAAAAGATGTACTAACATTTAATTAATACCCATTGACTTCTAAAGGCCATTACAAATTTTATAAGTGAACCTATTATCACGATTAGATACAATGGACAGTGTAACTCCATACAACATTACTATCTCATTAACATTCTACAAAGAATGTTGATCTATAGACAAAAGATCTCGAATGTGACGCAAATTAGTAGATTTAGTCAATCGATCAATAATAACCCAGATTGCATAATTATATCGAGATGTATTTGGAAATACTACTACGAATTAAACTGATATATATTCCCATTTCCACTATAGCACTGGTAATAGATGAATCATCCATTTCAGTAACTATCACACTGCTTTAACATGTTAACAACTAATATAGTTCCCAATAATGTCAGAAAAATACATACTCATTTTATCCCACCAATAATACACCCAAAGATCCTTTTAAATCTTATTTCTACCAAGATGAACTGAAAATTGATAACTATTAGCTTCACATAACAACTATTTCTTGAGTTGTGAAACAGATGGAACAAATAATATCTTCCCAAATCTCCAAACACAATCTATATCAATGTTAAATTCAGGAAACACACCCTTCTATCCCTATTATACCTTTTTTATGAAACTCACTATCTCCCGTCTATACGTTCTTAATTCTTTCTACATGAGATGATTTCACTAACACCTAAAACAATCCATATGGATCTACTAAACCAACAAATTCTATGCCATATTTCATAAAAATAGTTAATCATAGGATCTTGTTCCAAAAATAACATGGTTAATACATCATTACATTTTCTTCTCAAAGCATCTACCACTTTCTTTTCATTTCATGGATTGTAATGAATTTTCCAATCCTAATCCTGGATTAAATCATTCCATCTTCTCTATCTCATGTGATATTTTTTCTAAGTGAATATATAATTTAAATTACGTGATCATTATATATTTCAAAAATTACACTATAAAATTATGCCTCCAATTTTCTAAAGAATAAAAAACAATAGATAATTCCAAATCATCTGTACAGTAATATTACTCATTATTTTTCAACTAACATGAAGAATAACCAATGACATGATCATTCTGCATTAGGAAACAACAATTTCGTTTCAACAAAGCATCACTATAGATATAACATTTACAATTTTTGAATTGAAAGTACAAAACTAGAGCATTCACCAATCTTCTTTTCAATTAATTAAAAAAAATATATCATTCATCTGTCTAGATAAATATAACACCATTTCGAGTTTACTTTATCACTCGGCTAGATAACCATTAAACAATTTTGACAAACCTTCTGTAATATCCTACAAAACAAAGAAAAGTACATAACTATGTGATATTTGTAGAACTTGGAAACTATTTAACAAATTTTGTTTTATAAGGGTTACCAATTATTATATCTTTAGAAACAATATGGCCAAAGAATGAAATTTGATGCATCCAAAACAGTAACTTGAGTAATTTCCCATACAATTTATTTTCCTTCATCGTTTTTAAGACAACCCTAAAATGACCTCAATGTTTCTATTTACATTTGGAAAATATGAAAATATCATCAATAAACACTACCAACAACTTATCCAAGAACTCACAGAAAATTATATTTATAGGATTCAAGAATACAGTAGGTGAATTGGATAACCCAGAATAAATAACTACAAATTAATAAAGGCTATATCTTGTATGAAAAAAGTATTTAAAAAGACTTCTTCCTTTACATTTTACTGATGGTACCCCAACCTCAAGTTAAATTTTAAAAAATTATAAGCTACCTTGAGCTGATCAAACTAATCATAGATACGAATAATAAGATACATTTTTAAAAAAATTATATTATTCAAGGCAGAGTAATCTATGAAAAGACTCACTAAACCGTCATTATTTTTAATAGAAAAGACTTGAGAACCATATGATGATGTGATTGGTCAAATGAAAACATTATATAACAACTCCTATAATTTATTCTTTATATATAATAGATCAATTTGAGTTATTTGATAAGTGGGTTTTAAAATTTTATTAGCATAAGAAACAAAGTCAACAATAAATTCAACTTCAAGATCAACTATAATATGTGGAAACTCCTCTGAAATAACATCAAGATACTCATTTATTACTCACACAAAATTAATTTGAATAGTTCATTTGTTTTTAGAAATATGTTCAGGTAACATTCCTTTTAATCATTTACTAGTTTCTTAGTCTTTATAATATGATATCAGAGTAAAGGGTTCATTCGTCTAAACAAATAGAAAGTATTTCTGAAAATAATCCTCTTTAGAACTATAGTCAATATTAACATGGTAGATAGAAGGCCAATTCATTCCCAAAATAACATCAATCTCTACTAGAGGGGAAAAATGTTTCCTAGTATTTTGTTTCCACATATAAGGATAGGAAGATTCAAAATTTGTTTTCCTCCATATTTCCCACAGGTTTTTTACCATGTTATGGATTCATTTCGTGATGTAAAATTCCAAATTTACCAAAAATTTATCAGAAATGAAAGATTGTACAGATACTGAATAAAAAACATGTTGGAATAATCTAAAAAAATTAATAAATCACTTGATTCCACTTCATTTTATGATCCCACATCAACCGTAGTAGAATAATATTTCTCCACACCCTTCTTTTCTGATCTTTCTGGTTTCCACCTTTGGAAATCATCTTTAGACCTACAATGGATTAATGCCAAATCACATTACAACTAAAAAATATTACTCATGTTTTTTCATTACCTTCTTGATCATCTTACTTACTATTATGAGCAATATGACCAGTATGACTACACTAGAATCACTTTATAGATTTTGAGATACATTCTCTAGGATTCTATTGACCACAGTTCTCACAAGATGGAAATTTAATTTTCTTACATTTAGACTTCATTGAGGAGTAATTTTCTTTTTCCTACCAACTATACATCTTTTTTTTCTTGCACTCATGGGATACTTGATTATTAGAAAACCCCATTTATAATTTCATAGATCATCTCACATTTTTCTAATAGATTTTAATTTCATGAGAGTCTAATGCCTTTCTATACCGTGACTTTAATCATGACAAAAAGTAATTTATCTAATTATCAATATCTAGAATGAAATTTGGAACATAGCTTCCAAGTCATGTGAACTTTACATCGTATGTATCCACATAGTCATATTCCAGCCTCACCTACGAGAATTGATTTTCCATCCTAATTCGAGCCACCTTAGAAAAATATTTCTCAAGAAACATACCTTTGAAATCTTCCCAACAAAGAGTACCAATATTATCACTATCCCTGACATTTTTAATCATCAACCACCATTAAATGGATTCTCCTTCAAAATGGTAAATATAAAGACTAATTGTTTGATTGTCTGTACACCCAATGACATCAAAAATCTTTTCTAGTGATTTAATCTACTATTCAGCATTTCCATGGTTAGATGAATCTATGAATGATGGGGGTGTTTCCTCATGAAATGATCCACTACATACATGTTCCTCTGCTGTTGATCTTATTTCTCTCATCAAAGGACATCACCACCATTTATCACCTGAGTCAACTAAGTTAGCACTACAACAAAATATTCCTTTTCGATTTCAACCATCTCTGGATTCTTATTTGAATGGTTATTCTCCACTGTATTCCAAACTAATATGGATGACATTTTTTCTTTTGTGGAAAACTATTCTGATTAAACATATCTGAGATTAATAAACAAGGTAATATTCAAATGATATATCATTTCTATTTGACCATAATGTAGAAATAATTTAATTATATTCTATTAACAAAAATATTACTCCAAATTTTATTTAAACCAACCTATAATACTAACTATAAGGCCCCAACCATACACATTACTTAATCATGAATTCGGTTAATAATTCACAAGGAGTATATTTTCTGGTTTATGATTTAGTTAATTAGGTAATGGATTATACAAATCATCTTGAATATTATATATAGACACTTCCACTCATTATCAATTTTCTCATAAAACAAATACTCTAAAAAATGTTTACTTCAATGTTTTAGATAGCATGAATTTTCCAGGATCCCATCCATGACATATTCCTCTTTAAGTCATATGAATAAAATTCAAAATATGGGATGAGAATAAAAATATCAGTAAGGGATACAGAAAAAAAGGAATCTATTAGTTTTTCCAAACAACATGTTTTCTATGAATACATTAACATAACATAATAATATTCACCTTAAAGAAGTAGCAAAACACTTCACTAAATATTAGCTCATTTCTTACCCTTTTTGTGACCAAAATAATACTATGTATCCCATGGAATGAAACATATATCTTATAAGGTAACATGGGATATAAACATAGTGAAATAGAATAACCATACATTTGACTTCCACACATATCACTAAATGGAATAAAAATATGGATGAATTCCATTCCTAATGCATTAGAGGTTATAACATAACCACCCTTCTTTGGATTATAATGGAACCACTCATCCAATGTTTTATCACATAACCAATTATCATTGGTTTATTAGTTAACCACACATCTATTTTCAATGTATCATTATATAATCATAACACATAAAATATTGAAAATATAAACATTTCACTTATAAAATATAATTTGAACTCACAAAAATTCATTTCATGATTTTCAAATAAAAAAATTCAAATACCAAAATAGAAAAAGAGTGAATAAGGGATTAATTTTTAGTTTAATAACATCAAGTCTTATAGAGGAACCAAAATAATTATTACGGCGGTGTAGAGGTCATTGTCAGCACATTTTTTTAAAAAAAATTATTTCTTTCATTTAGTAAAAAATTTCGTAGATAAAATATTCCTTTTGAATGAATGTATAAGTTGAAAGCATTTATTATTCATCTTGTACAACAAGGAGTTGAATATTATCAAAACATGCTGCAATGAAAGGAGACTGACACTATGTCCTTTACTTCATGTCTAAATTGACTCAATCATTCCTTAATTTCAAAAATAATAACCATAAGTTAAATACTAGTTGATTAAGATCCTTTTTCAGGTTTATTATTCCATTGATATCACTTATTACAACGTTATAAAAATTACATAATTATTTTACTTAATATCTGTGTTTTTGTCGATATTGGGTACTTGAGTCGATAATGACCTGGTTATAATTAAAATTTTTTCATGTGTCCAAAATTACATTATCTCAATATTATTATTCATATATATCATATACATCCAGTATATAGGTATTTATAATATTCCATAACATTTAGTGATAAGAAATGAAATGCACCGTTAATGGAGGTGGTAAGCCAAACATATTCATGAACACTACATTCATTTCTATTTCACATTTAAAAGAATGATGACTAAATGATATGTAGGTATATTATAATTATAATATATAATAATATTTTATTTTTTTTAAATATATTTAGTAATTACATCCTTTATATGTTCCATGTATGGCATGGAAGTGTAGTTCAAATAATTATCATAACAACATAATACTATATTGAGGAAACTAGTGTTGTCATGTAGTCAAAGAATAAGAATAAAATATGGAGTGAAGAAGTAAAATATTGGAAAGGAAATGTTTAGAAGATGCAACCTCTTAAAACTAGTAACTCCCTTTGATTTGATCCAAAGGATTTCTTGAATTGATTTATTCCTATGTTATGGATTCTAGGAGGAAGGTACGGATTTTGGGAGCTCATTGGAGTAGAGTTTGGATAATTCATGGTGCTTGAGAGATGTGTGTAAGGGGTTAGAGGTGGTGGCCTTTTATAAGAAGGAGGAGGGTACGTTAGGAATTACATGGAAGATTATTTTATTATAAACTGAATTTCGATTTTTCAAAAGTTTCATAAGTCATTAAATTCAAAGATAAGATGATTATTGTTCAAAATCCTCTCAAAAAATAGGATTTAGACAAATTTTTATTCAAATATAACCTTATCATGTAGAAATAACCCTTATATGACTAAAATAACTCTTACCAAGTCTTCTTATGTATTCAAACTTTATGGTTAATATAGTAAAAAAAATTCAATATAACCCCAAGTGGTTAATTAGTGATGTTTTAAACATTATCTATGTCATTTGACTGAATCATTGATTTTAGGAATATTATAATATTTTATAATATAGTATTTATTTCTTATACTCATTTATGTAATTTTTTAATACTATTCATGTAATGACTTTTTAAAAATCTATAACAATTTTATTCAATTGAAAAAAAAATCATTAATCCATTGATAGAACTTAATAATCACCCATTAAAATTCATGCATGGAATTTAATGTTTTAAAATAAATTTATTTTAATATATGTAATCTCATTTATTTAAATATGTCTTTTATAAGGTAATCAATATATCACCGTTGTGTTATAAATAAATGTATTTATGTAATGCATAAAAATTTAAAAAAAACCGTGACGTAAGAAATATTTTTATTATTCTAATGACTATTTATAGTCGAAAAAATCACTTATATAACTCCATATAATTTTTTTACCAAAAGATGCATGTTTATGTTACATTTTTCTTTACTTTAAATTAATTCATAATTATCACATAAAGCTGCTCCATGTTTTCCCAAAATCGGCTAGAGGATTCCCATGGTCAGAGATAAATCATCTAATAGGAGTATGCCACATTTTAGGGTAATTTTGTTTTATTATAATATTATTTTTTTACCCTTGTTTTCCAGATTTACAATTTAACCATTGTAAATAAAATAATTACTAATGTTACTATTCTTATTGTCAAAAAATAAAAGGTTATTATTTAATTAATTTATTCCATTATATTCCAAATATGAAGTCCACATTTTGAAACACAATAGACAGAAGTAGAAGAAATTAATTAAAAATTAATTCTCATTGTCAAAACCAAAAATCTGGTTTTTAAGAAGTAATAATATAAGGCCAGAGCCTTAAACGTTAATTAATATTTGGTTATTTAAAGAATTCACAATGATAATATTTTCAGGTTTAGATATTTAGAAAATTAGATCATAAATCATTAATTATATTCCACATTTAAACAAGGTGGTTACATCAAAGACAATATTAATTTTTTCCACCAAAGGAAATTTATTTAAAATAAAACATGGTTTTGTTTTTTCCACTTATTCAACACTATCATCACATCATATAATTTTCCCTTGAACTATGAAAAACATTTCAAAAACATGGGATGAGCATAAAAATTTCATTAAGGGATATAAAAATTCGGAAATAAAACATTAGTCCATGTATACAAAAGAATCAATGAAACCATACTTTACTCATAAAACATAAGCACATTAACATACCTCATGAAATAATCAGATTTATGAATAACTCATAGAAATCATAAGATATAAAGGTAAATTGATGCATTCATAAAATTCTTACGCATGGAGTAACGATCATGGTGACGTCTGGAATACCCATAACTATATATTCACTAAATCTCTTCAGAGAAACCCTAGTGTTTAACTTCATCGTGTAACCCAATGAATTGGAGAGCTATATAGGGATCACCCACCCTTAGTTTATCATAGAACTACCCGACTTCATAAACAATTCCCAAGAACCATAACATAATCGTATCACATAAAAAATGCATAAAGAAAACATAAAATTTCAACAATTCAATCACAAGATATCAATAAAAAACATTGATATAATAAAAAAATTATCAAAACAAATTTCAATAACAAAATAAATAAAAATTAAAACATGGTATTTATTTTTCATTTAAAAATCTTATGTCTTGTAGAGGAAGCCGAAACTCAAATAATGGTCACGACGACGGAGAAGTCATTGTCGCCGCATATGTAAGACAAAAACATTCCTTTTGTCATTTAGTAAAACACTTCATGTCAAAATATTCCGTTTGAATGAAATTAAAAGTCAAAAGGGTTTATTAAACAACTAATTAAATAAGGTCATATAAAATTGAAGTATGCCTCAATGAAAGAAGATTGTGACGAAGTCCCTTACCTTAAGTCCAACTTGTTTTAGTTCATTCTTTATATTCCTGAATAATAAACATAGGCCAATTTATAATTTCATAATGACTTCCTTTAAATTTTATTATTCAATTCATATCACATATTATCATGTTATAATAATTAGTTAATTATGTGATTTCATATAACACGTTTTTTCGATTTTTGATACATGAGTCACAAATGAACTTGTTTAAAAATAATTTCCCATGTAGTTATAAGTACATAATCTCCAGAATGGTATTAATTATTTAAATATCACATATATCGAATATATATTAATTTTATACTATTCCATAACATATGGATATAATAAATGAAATTCACCGTTTATGGAGACGGTAGGTTGTACGTACGCATGAACACTACTTTCATTTCTTAGTCATATTAAAGGAATCAAAACTAAATGGGAAATATATATATTATAATTCCAGTATAATATATATGTTATATAGATAACATAAGTTCATCATTTTCATTCTTTATAAATTCCATGTTTGGCATGAATGAGTCACGTCACTTGAGGTGGCGGTAGTCCACACTTCCCCAAAAGAAAATTATCGCAGTTCCAAAAAATGAAAAGCATAACGATGTGATTTTAAAAATAAAATTCATAAGATTATTGAAAAAAATAAATACAATTTATATCATATATAAATATAGTGACATCATAATGACCACTATGAAAGGAGTTAAAAGAATATTTAATAATCATAGTTTCATGTGGTAGAAATTCCCCACTCACGGAAACTGTATGTTCTTTAACCATTAGACCGAGTTGTGTGTAAGAATAAATAAAATCCTTATCATAAAAACATACTAGTATATTGAGGATAATGTTTTTGTTATGGAATCATATAATATGAATGTTAGGGGGAGTGAAGAAGGAAAATAAATGGAAGAAACTTGAGATAAGACATTACCTCGACATCGGGTAACTCTTTTGGATTTTATCCAAAGGCTTCCTTAGAAAGGCTTCTACCCAATGTGAGACATCTAAGAGTAATAGAGGGACGTGGAGAGATAATACGAGAAGAGGTTGGATGATCCAAGGGCTTGAAAGGTGTGGGTAAGGGGGTAGAGGTTGGGGCCTTTTATAAGAGGAAGGAGGGTCACTTTTGGAATGTCTTGAAATGTTACTTTATTATAAGATGGTTTTCAGATTTTAAAGGTCCCAAAATGATAAATTTCTAGGATAAGGTGATAAGGGTTCGAAATACACCCATTAAATAGATTTTAGACAAGTATAAGTCTTTTATTTTACCTTATATATTCATTTTATTTAAATCGTTCATTAAAGAGGTAATCACTGCATCATCATGGTGTCATAAATAAATATATTTATTTAATGAATAAAAATTATAAAAAAAATACCTTGATATACGGAATATTATTATATTTCCAATGAATATATATATTCTATGAGATTATTTATGCAAAAAAATTAAAATTGTTTTACTTAGGTGTTACATAGTTTGGTTATATTTTCATTTCTTTAAAAATAATATGATAAAAGATCACTATCACACAAAAGTGATTTCATGGGGTACCTAAGTTGGAACAAGGCATACCATGGTTGGAAATTACACAAAAAAGTGGATTTGGACACGTGTTGGGGTCATTTTATATTATTATGATATTATTTTATTACCCTTAACTACCCGATTACTAATTAATCACGATAAATAAAGATAATTACCGTCGTTACAATTCATAATGTCCAAAAACAAAAGAGTCTTAATTACATAATTTGAACCTTATGATTCCAAATATGGAATACATTTTACCAAATTCCAAAAACAAAAATTGCATTGATTAATTTTCAAAATAATTCCCATTGTCCAGACAAATAGCGTGTTTTTAAGAAACAATATCTATCAAAAGATTGGAATTTGTTTGTCCAATTTCAAAGTGAAATTAATTATAAGGACCAGCATTTAATTAAATGGTAAAAATATGCTCTAATTAAACTTTAAAACCAATTAAAAGGATAATATAACCATATAATTTAATTATATGAAAAAGTAGTTTTGAAGTATAATGCAGTATTTTTCACTATTCATTAAAAAATGAACATTGTCAGAAAAATACCAAAAATTTATCCAATGTAAATTTTCATATCCCAATTCTAAATAATATGTTTATTTTTCCGAATAGAGTTTATAAAATTGTAAAAATTTATATTTGAAAATTGTTTGACATTAAAAGGCAGTAAAACAATCTTTTAAATATATTAGAGTATTCTATGCTTAAGATTGGATTTATTCTCATTTTAAGACTATCAAACACTATCTAATTCATAAATAGACATAGATATAAATATCTTTTATTCTTTGATTACTTGGGTTGTTTCATCCTTCCCCCCTTTAGGAAATTGTGTCCCTATAATTTATTTACTTATCTAATAAGTGGGGGTATTTATCACTCATTTCATTTTTAGATTCCCTTGTTACCTCTTCAATCATGTGATTTTTCCACAAAACCATTACATGATGAATCACATTATTCCGCAACACTTGTTCCTTGTGGTCAAGAATATAAACTGGTAGTTCCCCATAAGATATATTCTCTTCCCGCTTAACTACCTCTGGACTAAAAACATGAGATGGATCTGGTATGTTCTTCCTTAACATTGAAACATGAAAAACATTGTGTACCTGAGAAAAATTAGGAGGTAAAGCCACACGGTAATCAACTGATCCAACTCTCTCCTGAATCTCATATGGTCTAATGAACCTTGGACTCATCATTCCTTTCTAACCAAATCACATCACACTTTTCCATGGTGAAACTTTGAGGAAGACATGCTCACCTACCTCAAAAGAGAGATCCTTCCTCCTATTGTCTACATAAATTTTCTGCCTACTCTGAGCTGTTCTCATGCGTTTCTATATATTCTGAACTTTTTCTGCCAACTCCTCTACTTATTCTGGTTTCTTCTCCTTCCTTTCACCTACCTCATCCCAAAAAGCTGGAGTTAGACACCGCTTCCAATATAATTCTTCAAATGGTGCCATCTGTATACTGGAATGAAAACCGTTATTATAAGAAAACTCAACCAATTAATGATGTTGGTCCCAAGTTCCCTGATAATCAATCGAACAAGCATGTAGCATATCCTCCAAAGTCTGAATTGTTCATTCTGACTACCCATCTGATTGAGGATGAAAAGCTATACTAAAATTTAATTTAGCACCCAACGACTTCTGACGGCCTTTCCAAATGTTAGAAATGAACCTGGGATCATGATCAAATTTAATGGAGAGGGTAACTCCATGTAACCTGACTATATCTTTAAGATACAATCAAGATAGTTTATCTAGGGAAAATGTATCTTGTATATCAAGGAAATGAGTAGATTTAGTCAAGCGATCAACAATAACCCAGAATGAATTTTTACATCATGGTTTCTTCGGTAATCCCCCAATGAAGTCCATGGATATATTCTACCATTTCCACTCTGACACTAGTAAATGTTGAAGCATCCCTTTCAGTAACTTTCGCTCTGCTTTAACCTGTTGACAAGTCAAACACTTCATAGTAAAATTAGAAATATGTCCTTTTATTCCATCCCACCAGTAATAATCCCGAATATCTCTATACATCTTAGTACTGCATGGATGAACTGGAAATGGGGAAATATGATCTTCACATAACAACTCTCTCTTACACTATAAATCACAATGAACACACAATCTCTACCCAAATCTCAAAACACAATCATTATCAAGGTTTAATTCAAGTAACATACTCTTCTGTACAAGCTCTACCTTTTTTTTGCAACTCACTGTCCTGCTTCTTTGCTTGCTTAATTATGTCTGATAGAGAAGATTTCACTGATACCTGAAACAAAACAGAATAATTTCCTGCACCAACAACTTCCAAGTTGAAATTCATCAAATCCTTATCCAAAGTATCACGTTCCAAACGTAACATGGTTAATGAAGCATTACTTTTTCGACTCAATGCATTTTACACTTTATTTGATTTTCCTGGATTGTAGTGAATCATGCAATCATAATCATTGATTAATTTTAGACATCTCCTCTGTCTCATGTTAAATTCTTTCTGAGTGAATATATACTTTAATCCTTTGTGATCATTATATATTTCACACTTTAAACCATAAAAATGATGTCTCAAAATTTTTAAAGAAAAAATAACAACAGCTAATTCCAAATCATATATCTAGTAATTTATCTCATGGGTTTTCAAATGACGTGAATCATAAGAAATTACTTGATCATTATATATTAGGACACAAACAATCCCTTTCAATAATGCATCACCGTAGATAAAAAACTCACCTTTCCTGGAAGGGAGTGCGAATACTGGAGCATTCACCAATCTTCTTTTCAATTCTTGAAAACAATCATCACATTCTTTTTTCCGGATAAACATAACACCCTTCCGAGTTAGCTTAGTCAATGTGATGGACAATAATCCAAAATTTCTAAAAGACCTTCGGTAATAGCCAACCAAACTATGAAAACTATGAATCTTGGTTACATTTGTGGGTCTTGGCCATTCATTGACAACCATTTTTTTTGCAGGATCAATAGTTATTCTATCTTTAGAAACAATGTGACGAAGGAAAGAAATTTGTTGAAACCAAAACTCACACTTTCTGAATTCCCAATACAATTTCTTTTCTTTTAAGGTTTTCAAAATAACACTTAACTAACCTTCATGCTCCTCTTTACTTTTAGAAAACACCAAAATTTCATCAATTAAAACAACCACAAAATTATCCAAGAACTCATGGAAAATTATATTCATAAGGTCCAGGAATATATCATGTTCATTGGTTAACCCTAAAGGCATAACTAAAAATTAATAATGGAAATATCTTGTACAAAACGTGGTTTTCGGAATATCTACTTCCTTTACCTTCAACGGATGGTACCCCGTTCTCAAGTCAAAATTTCAAAAATACTGAGCTCCCTAGATCTGACCAAAGAAATCATCGATATGAGGCATAGGATATTTATTCTTAACAATGATGTTATTCAAGGCCCTATAATCAATGAAAATTCTCATTGAACAATCTTTTCTTTTAAAAAAATAATATAGTAGCACCCAATGGTGATGTGCTAGGTCAAATGAATCCTTTCTCTAATAAATATTGAAATTTCTCCGTCAAATATAAAAGTTCAATTTGATCCATTAGATAAGGGGGTATTGAAATTGGATTAGCATCAGGAACCAAGTCAAAAGTAAATTAAACTTCTCGATATGCTATTATTCTAGGAAACTCATCAGGAAAAAACATCCGGATACTAATTTACCACTGGCACATCAATAATCTGAAAGGTTACTTTGTTTTCAAAAATATGTGCAAGGTAACATTAGTTTCTATATTTTACAAGTTTCACATCCTCTTGATATGTTATCAATAATAAGGGTTTATTCTTGTACCCAAACTGAAATTATCTCTGAAAAGAATCTTATTTCGCTCTACAGTCAATATTAGCTTGGTAAATTGAGAGCCAATCCATACATAGGATAACATCAAACTCTACTAGAGGTAAAACAACAAGGTTTTAAAGTAGATTCTTTCCACAGATAAGGATATGAATATTATTATAAACTCTTTTTGCCTCAAAATTTCCCCTGGTGTTTTTACCACAAGTTCAGGAGTCATTTCTTGAGATGAAATCCCCAATTTACTAGAAACTTTTTTAGAGATGAAAGAATGTGTAGACCCTGAATCAAACAACACATTGACACAATCTAAAAAAACAAAAAAAGTACATGATACCACTTCATTTGATGGACCAACATCTGCTTAAGTAGTTTCAAAGTATTTCACAACACCTTTCATCTTGTAGTCTGACTGCTTCCCATCATTCGAGCTATTTTTTGAACACTCGTTTGCATAATGACCCATCTCGTTGCACTTGAAACATTTCACTAACTATAAAACAGATTTGGTTTTCCATTACCTTGTTCCTTTCCATGGAAATCACGATCCTTATGTCCCATATTACCACATAGAAAGCACTTTCCAAAATTAAAAAGACATTCCCCAGCATGATTTTTACCACATTTATCACAAACTAAAAACTTAGGTTTATAACCATCAAACCTTTTTGAAGGATTCTCCCCTTTCTCCTGCCACCTCGGTCTCTTATTCTCATGGTTTTCATAGAACACTTTATCATCGACAAACTCCATTTCCACATTCTCAGCACATCGAACAAGCTTTTCATAACATTTTATCTCACGAGAATCTAATTCCCTACAAGATTTAGTCTTTAATTCGGAGTAAAAAATGATTGATTTTACTATCAAGGTCTCTAATAATATTTGTAGCATACCTTGCCAATAGAGTGAACTTTTATTCATAAGAAGCCACTGAGTTGTCCTCTTGTCTCAATTCCAAGAATAATTTTTCCATCCTATGTTGAAAAGCCTTAGGAAAATATTTCTTGAGAAACATACCTTTGAATTCATCCTAGACAAGACCATCAATCTCCTCAGCGTCCCTGATATTTTTAACCATCGACCACCACCAATCTATTTCACCCTCCAAACGGTAAACAACAAGACTAACCTTTTGATTGTCTGAACACCCCATGACATCGAAAATATTTTCCAGTGCTTTAATCCACCCTTCAACTAACACATGGTTAGATGATCCTCAGAAAGATAGGGGATGTTGCCTCATGAAATATTCTACCAATGACATGTTCCTCTGCGGTTGATCTGGCTGATCTCGTGCACAGATACCACCACCATTTATTGCTTGAGTGAACTGTGACATTTCTGCAACAAACTGTTCAGTTCCAATTCCGACCATCTCAGGATGCTGATTTGGAAGGTCATTTCCTTCTGTATGCCTTCCTAGCACTGCTTCCTTCTTTCCTCTGCAGAAAACCATTCTAAAATTTTTTTTCCTAGATGAAGCAACATGGAAATATTAAAATTCTATATCATTTAAATATCACCAAAATGTGTAAAAAAATATTTTTGGATAATCATTTAATAGAATTCTAACTCTTAAAGTTATCTAAACCGCCCTTTGATACCAACTATAAGGCCCCAGCCTTAAACATTACTTAATCTTGGGTTATTTCAAGAATTCACATTGAGGATATTTTCAAGTTTATATTTATATTGAATTAGATCATAAATCATTCATTACATTCCACATTTAAACAAAGTGGTTACATCGAAGACAATATTCATTTTTTCCACCAAAGGAATCATTTTTAAAATAAAACATTGTTTCTTTATTGAAACTTTCTCAACACTATCATCACATAATGTAATTTTCCATAGACCTGTAAAAAACATTTCAAAAACATGGGATGAGCATAAAAATCTCAGTAAGGGATATAAAAATATGGAAAGAAAACATTAGTCCATGTATACATAAGAATCAATGAAACCATACTTTACTCATAAAACCTAAGAACTTTAACATACCTCATGAAATAATTACATTTATGAATAACTCATAGTAATCATAAGACATAAAGGTAACATGGGGCCTTCATAACATTCTTACGTAGGGAGTAACCCTCATGGTTACATTTGGAATTCCCATCACAGTATATTCCTTAAATCTCTTTGGAGAAACCTCAGCTTTTAACTCCATAATATTACCCAATGTATTGGAGAGATATCTCGGGCTCACCCACCCTTAGATTATCATGAAACCACCCGACATCATAAATAATTTTAAAGAACCATAACATAATCGTATCACATAAAACATGGAAAAAGGAAACATAAAATTTCCATATTTCAATCACAAGATCTCAATACAAAACATTGATATAATCTAAACCTTATCAAAACCACTTTCAATACGAAAATAAAAGAAAATTAAAACATGGTATTTATTTTTAATTTATAAATGTTATGTCTTTTAGAGGAAGTAAAAACTAAAATAATGGTCACGGTGGCAGAGAGGTCGTTGTCCCTGCATACGTAAGACAAAAACATTCCTTTTGTCGTTCAGTAAAACGCTTCGTGTAAAAATATTCCTTTTCAATGAAATTAAATGTCAAAAGGGTTTATTATAAAACTAATAAAATAAGTCCGTATATAAATTGATGTAAGCCTCAACGAAAGGAGATTGAAACGAATTCCCTTCCCTCATGTATGACTTGTTCTCGTTCGTTCTTTATATTATTTAATAATAAACTTAGGTCAATTTATTATTTCTTAAGTACTTCCATTAAAGTTTATTATTCAATTCATATCCGATATTATCATGTTATAATAATTAGTTAGTTATGTGAGTTCATATCACATGTTTTGTCGATGTTCATTACATGAGTCACAAATGAACATGTTTAAAATGAATTTCCCATGTAGTTATATGTACATCATCTCTAGAATGGTATTAATGATTTAAATATCATATATATCCAGTATATATTAGTTTTTTACTATTCCATAACATTTGGAGATAATAAATGAAATGCATCATTTATAGAGATGGTAGGCTGAATGTACGCATGAATGCTACTTTCATTTCATTGTGATATTAAAGGAATTAAAACTAAATGAGACATATATATATATATATATTATAATTCCAGTATAATATATATGTTATTTAGGTAATATAAGTTCATTATTTACATTCTTTATAAATTTTCTGTTTGGAATGAATAAGTCACATCACTTGAGGGGGTGGTAGTCCACACTTCCTCAGATGAAATTATTGCAGTTCTAGAACATGAAAAGCATAACGATGTGACTTTATGACTAAAATTCATAAGAATATAGAAAAAAAATAAGTACCATATATATCATATATAAATACAGTTACATCATAATGGCCACTATAAAAGGTGTTAAAAGAGGATTTAACAATCATCGTTCCGTGAGGCAGTAATTCTCCACCCACAGAAACTATATGTTCTTTAACCATTAGATAGAGGTTTATGTAATTATATATCAAAAACATTTCATAAAAAAATCATAATATATTGAGGATACTGGTACTGTTATGGTATCATAGAATAATATTGTTAGTGGGAGTGAAGAAGGAAATAAAAGGAAGAAACTCGAGAGAAGACATTACCTCTAAATCAAGTAACTTTTTTTTGATTTGTGCCAAAGGATTCAATGAAAAGACTTCATTCCAATGTGAGGTTCCTAGGAGTAAGAGAGGGATTTGGTGAGATAATATGAGAAGAGGTTGGATGAGAAAAGGTCTTTAGAGGTGTGGGTAAGGGGGTAGAGGTGGAGCCTTTTATAAGAGGGAGGCGGGTCAGTTTTGGAAATCCTTGAAATGTTACTTTATTATATATTTGTTTCCGATTTTAAAGGTCCCAAAATGATATATTTCTAGGATAAGGTGATAACGGTTATAAATCCACCCATATAATAGGTTTTATACAAGTTTATGTCTTAGATGTAACCTTATCTTTTCATTTTATTTAAATCATTCATTAATGGGGTAATCACATCATCATCATTGTCTCATAAATAAATTTATTTATTTAATGTCTAAAGTTAATAAAAAAATACAATGATTTAGGAAATAGTTTTATCTTTCTAATGAATATTTATTGTCTAAGTGATCATTTTTGTAAACAAAATTAATTTTTTTACATAGTTGTTACATAGTTTGGTTATATTTTCCTTTATTTAAAAATAATATGATAAAAGGTCTCTAACACACAAAATTGATTCCATGGGGTTCCTAATTAGGAAGAAGGCATCCCATGGTCGGACATGACACAAAAAATTGGATTTCGACACATGTTGGGGGTCATTTTATGTTATTATGTATTATTTTATTACCCTTAACAACCTGATTAATAATTAATCACGATAATTATTTATAATTATCGTCGTTACAATTCATAATGTCCAAAAAGAAAAGAGTCTTAATTAAATAATTTGGACCTTCTGATTCCACATATAGAATCCATTTTACCAAATTCAAAAAACAGAAATTGCAGTAATTAATTTAAAAATAATTCGTGTCATCAAAACAAATAGCGTGTTTAGAAGAAACAATATCTATCAAAAGATTGACAATGGTTTATGTCCAATTTCAATGTGAAATTAATTATAACGACCACCATTGGAATAAATTGTAAAAATATGTTCTAAATACACTTTAAAACCAATTAAAAATATAATCTACTTATATAATTAAATTAGATGAAAAAGCAGTTTTGAAGTAAAATGCAGTATTTGTCACTATTCATTAAAAATGAACATTGTTAGAAAAATACCAAAAATTAATCCAAAGTAAATTTCAATGTCTGAATTCTAAATAATAAGTTTATTTTGACCAATAGAACTTATAAAATTGTCAAAATATATATTTAAAAATGGGTTTCCATCAAATATAGGTAAAACAATCTTCTAAAAATATTAGAGTATTCTATGCTTAAGATTGGATTTATTCTCATTTTAAGACACTAAAACAATATCTAATTCATAAATAGACATAGATATAAAAATCTATTATTCTTTAATTACTTCAGATGTTACAAATAACTACCAAAATATTGACATGTGTTTATGTATAATTAAAATGGGAAATTACTTAAATTGACCAAAATTGGATTAAATGATAATAACATAATCAAATTACACATAAAACCAATTAAAAAGATAATATAACCATATAAATAAATGAAATGAAAATATAGCTTTGATAGAAAATGATGTATTTTTTAGTATTCAATAAAAATGACCATTTACAGAAAAATACAAAAAATTGACCCAAAGTAAATTTTACGACCATATTTTAAATAATATGTTCATTTTGTCAAATAAAATATATAAAAGTGACATGAAATAGATTTAAAAAGGGTTCTCCATCAAAAGGAGGTAAAACTATTTATTAAATATTGTTGGTCGGAGTGGACACTAAAGAGGGGGGGGGGTGAATTGAGTTCCAATTAAAATTTATGTTTAAAAAATTTCTCATTAAAGCAGCCAAACAAAAAACAAAGATAAACTGTAGTGAATTTATACATATTATAAATGTTCAATTAATTTTCTCTAAGATTGATTAGGTCTCAGTTAACTTAATCTGAAGATTAGATTAACTTTTGAAACTAACTTACTGGTTTACAATAAGTATAAACACTTTCTAATTTAACAATCAAAGTAGCTTTAAAATTGATTTGTATTTCAAAGTAATATGCAGTGGAAAATATATAGTATACTTTAGATGTAGTCTAATATGCACATTGGATTAAACCAAGAGGTTCAGTCTCAAGCCGAAACACAGTCCTCTCAAACAATTTATATAAATTTGATCCATACCCTGGATCGGGGTTGACAACAATACAAGATTTCCCAGGTCACACAGGGACATCTACCACCGTTCTTCGTGGGAAACAAAAACAATGACCAGGCCACAAAAAGACCTCTTCCACAGTTTTCGTGGTTAAACATGAGTATGTAAATTTGGTTTGATGATTTTGATATCCTCTAGTTCAGCACAAGAGCCAGAGTGTATGTATGATGTACAGAGTACACACACTGCTAAAAAATGTAAGGAAAATAATCACTAAGAGAGAATGTATCAGACTTTAGAACGCTATAGTGATTGGAAACACAACTCTGGACTCATTGAATTTAGAAGAGATGCTTCTGAGTCCTTCTGTGGTTTCGCTGTTAAAAATAGAGTATCGTGGTTCAGCTTGATGTTCTTCACAAGTGAGTGTGTTCTCTTATTTCCAGTGTTCTTTGTGTGTTATTCAATAGTACTGGATTGCATACATGAGAGTTCTTTTTAGATCTTGCAAAATCCCCCTTCAACTTCATCCTGTGTTCTTCCTTTTCATATGTATATTCATGGAAGAATTCTCTCTCTATTCCTTTTCACGCGCTTGTGCATACTTTCTTTTACTGCATCTCGATCTTCATTTTATTCCATAAGCTCTGGCAATAGGAATGATTAACTTTTCAAATGTAGGAGGAACGGTCTCCTGACATGCCAAAAACTAACATTAAATATCATTAATTTCATTAAAATAATCAATTATGACCGTTATAAATAAATACGAATTTATAGAATTTCAAACAGTTTTCAGGACTATCGGGGAGTCATGGGATTGGTGAGGCATTTTGAATTTTCATTGGTTTCGGTAGCATAATCCTCAGGGTCTTAACATCGGTGTCTCAGCATCAGTGTCTCAGCATCGGTGTCTTAGCATCGGTGTCTCAGCATTGGTGTCTCAACATCGGTGTCTCATCATCGATGTCTCATCATCGGTGTCTCAACATCCATCATCGGTGTGACCGTTCATCATCGGTGCAATCGTTCATCATCGGTTTGACCGTTCATCATCGGTGCCTCAGGAAAATTACTAACAGTGAGTCAAGACATGGAATTCACACAAAGTGTTTGTTCAATCCAGAATACTTCCAGGTTAACCATAAATATTCATTTATCATAGATAAACATTTGTAGATATGATTTAAACACATTTAGAACAATTTGAACAGAATACTCAAAGGAAATAAATAAAACTATGATTTTTGGTTATTAAAATAATAATTTCATAGAGAGTTAAACAATCTCCCCCTTTCTGATAATCACAAATCAATGGTATAAATGAAGAGAGAATATAGTATGTCATTCAGTATACTCCCACTATAAAAAATAATATATGCCAAAAGATAAATCAGGGATAGAAAAGAAAATAGAACTTATATAACTTAGTCATTCACCCCATATAATATAAGTCATATAATACAATTCATCTTACCCTTTCATTATTACTCCCACTGAGATACAAAGACATCATTTCTACCCCTGTGTATGCATGATCTCCCTTAGTTCACATATGTATGCATGATTCCCCTATTTTCTCTCTTGATTTCTCTCCCCCTTTTGTATTATCAAAAAGAAGAGATAAAGAATATAGTCAAGAAGATTCCAGACCAACAATGTGTACGCATATTATAGGAAAAAAGGAATAGTTCAGGAAGATAAAAACCCTATTAAAAATCAAGAATAACAGCTATTCCTTGGGCTTCTAGGGAGATTTTCCTTTAGCAGTAGGAGGAATGGATGTTCCAGACAGTTGTTGGGTGGAAGGTGGAACTGGCCTGATGGAGAAAAGAGGTAGGAAGACCCGAGCTAGACGAACTGTGGGTTCCAAGGTCACCTACTGCGAAGAAGATCATTCTGAAGGTTGCTGTTGAAAGACTGGTCTAATACTAGAAAGAGCTTGAGAAACAGACATCAGGTTGGGAGCAACATCTGATGATTGCAGAGACTCTACTTTAGAAAAAACAATGGATTTTGCTTGGACATGAAGATAGGGGTTTAGCAAATTGATGAAGTCCTGAATGACTTCTCCACCGTACTTCATGGCCTTTTCAAAATCATCATTATTTTGCATGAAATTTTCTAAAGTGGGGGTAAAATCCTTTAACGACTGAACTTGAGCTTTAAAAGCTGGAGTCCGTGGAGGGAGTCTGAAATTATCAGCCAGTACTTTAAAATGATGATTGAATTCATGCTTGCTGTTGATCTTAGAGAAATAATGATATAATTTCTCCTTAATTTCCTTTTGATCCTTTGTAGCATCAACCGAGTACAACTATACCATTTTATGCACATGATCATTGTGTTCTTTCATCTTTTTCAGAGAATCCAAATCTAAAATCTTCCCATGATCTACGAGCTCTTCTCTAACAACATCTCTTAAAGTATCTAATTCATGAACAGTGATCTTGGTCACCTTTGCATTTCCATCCTGAGCGATAACTTGAGTGATATCCGCTTTTAACTTCCTCACATCCACATTATTCAAATGTTCTATAAGATTTCATAAAACTTACATCATACAAGAGATGTTGGTTTTGAACTCTCCTGTCAGAGAAACAAGATTGCTACTTAACTCCGTTTGTGTTTGATTCAAAGAGGAAATATGCCTACCAATTGACTCACCATAATTGAACAGTTCTGGTTTGATAAGTCTTGCCACTCTTTAAGCCAAATCATCCATAGAATCATCAGATAAAGTCAAAGGAGTAGGAGCAGGAATATGAGATAACTCATATTTCACATCTTCTCTAATAGCTTGAATCAATTCGACCTTGAATCTATCAAAATATGACTGAGAAACTGTAGGATCAGGCCTACCTTGAGACACTAAAGGATCAGGTATGACATCTGTTCTTTGCAAAAACTTGGCAACCAGTTGAGCCTTAACAGAATCACTTATACCTGCAAGATTCACTTCTACACCTTCTTCTTCCTCTGGGCATTCTAATCCCAGAACAGCAAGACCTGTATGTTCTTCCCATCTAGCTTTGCATGAATGATACATAGGTTTCACAAACTGATCTCGTCCAGAATTTTCCAGAAGGACTTCCTCATCACTCTCCAACTGTTCTGTCCTCTCAACCTCATGGACATTTTCTTGCTCAATTGGTTGGGGTTGGGGATCATCTTGGATCACATTCTGACTTTCAATAGGACGAGCATCACTATCAACATCATCAGTGTCATCACCATTACCATCACTTCCACCACAACCACCATCACCACCATCACCACCCTTATCACCATCACTTCCATCATCATCGTCATCGTCATATTAAATTGATCTCTCACTTGAACTGTTTGTACTTCCAGATTCATACTCCTGAGAAGTTGATTCACAAGTCTCTTCTTCTTCTTCATCATCATCTAAAAGCGGTTCAATTTCAGGTAATTTGAGGGGAGGACTTGCTGAACCAAATTCCATCCTTATTTTCTTCAGGCTAACAGTATCAAGAGCACTCTTCTCATCAAGAGATGATTCAGCCTCTTCTTTAGCATTCATATTCTCATCAGCTTCTTCTTCTTCTTCTGTTCCTTTCTTACTGGATTCACCAGTTTCATTAGGAATAACTGCTTCCTCTTCTTCAATGGAATAGATCACTTCCTCTTGAGGTTTTATTCTAGGATCTCTTACATTCATTGGTCTCCTTGGATGATCAATAGGATTGAAATACTCATTTAACTTTTCTTCATCAGCAACCCAAGATTTCTTCCATGGGTTCCAATTGATCTTCACCATTTTAAAAATAACTTTGTTGAAACATAAGCTAATTGATGAGATACACTCATCTCCATCATCCACCCAATCCAGGAATTTCAGAATGGAAAAAATTTTCTTAGAGTAAAACAGAGTAGTAGCTTTCTTTAATGGTTTTATCATCTCAACAATATGCTTGGTAAAATATCTACATAGATTGATATTTTCACAATTCAGCAAAAGGAATAGCAGAAACACATCTTGATACTTAACTGAAGAAAAATCACCATTTTAGGACATATTTGATGTTGAATAAATTTAAAAAGGATTCGATTCTCACCATCCAACTTTGCAGCTGTTATCCTTCGCGATTCAGACTTCCCAGTCAAATACAACAGGGATAGATCATAAGAAAAATAATCAGTTGTTGGTGGAAAATTACCATAATATTCTTCGTATCTTCCATTGTGATGTACCCCTAGACATTCAGCCCATTATTTTGATGAAAAATAAATACCTTTACCTTTTACTATAGAAGACAATCTCGCAGCCTCTACTCCATCCAAATCTATATCCAGGTTCAAATAGAACTCGTGCACTAGCTTTGGGTAGAAGACTCTATCATTGTTACAGAACCACTCCTTCTAGCCTTGTGTTTCCAACACTTTCAAGAGAACAGACGTGCTAGATAAAACCCATTCCGAACAAATTTTTTTTTCAGCTAGAACTTGCCGTTTTTCTAGCTCCAGGTTCACAGACCTCTGCATCGTACCACTCGACTCACCTCGAGCATGATTGATAGGTAAAGATCCTTCAGAATAATTGCTCTATCTCTTTTTCATGGCCATTCTGAGGTTTGGGAAAAATAAGAGGCTTGGAATGAATCAAAAGGCTCAGTTTACAGAAAAGAGAAGAGAAAGATCGGCGGGAAATAGAAGGTCAACAGTCTTTAGAGAATGGAATAGCCAGTTGTCATTATTTGTATCATTTAGGGTTACAAGTAATAAAATATTGATTAAGCAAAACAACATTGTTTTAAATAGAAAATAATGATTTTGAAAATAGTACATCCCAATCAGTAGCACTAATCGACTTGACAAATCGGTTTGACAGATTAGATTGACAGATCAGTCTGACAGATCAGTTTGACAGATCGGTTTGAAAGATCAGTTTGACAGATCGGTTTGACAGATCAGTTTGAAATATCTTTTTCATAGATATATCATTACTAACTCTTGTTTAATAAATTTTAACCTTTAACAACATAAGGGTTTGGTGAAAATGTCAGTTAATTGATGTTCAGTACCTATAAACTCAAGAGTAATATCACCTTTTTGGTAGTGATCTCTCAAAAAGTGCTGTTTGATATCAATGTGTTTGGTTCTAGAGTGAGACACAAGGTTCCTTGAAATGTTAATTTCACTAGTGTTATCACAGTTAATTGAAACATGATTAAAATCCTATCCATAGTCCAAAATAGTGTGTTTCATCCATAGAATATGTGCACAACAACTACCAGCAGTAATATACTCTGCTTCAGGAGTAGATAATGCAACATAGTTCTGTTTCTTACTATACCAAGATACTAAGGATTTTCCCAATAAATGACATGTTCCAGATATGCTTTCATATCTAACTTGTATCCAGAAAAGTCAGCATCTGAATAACTTATTAGCTCAAAATATTTTCATTTTGGATAAAACAAGCCTATGTTTATAGTGTGTTTAAGATACTTAAACACGCTTTTTACAGCAAGTAAATGAGCTTCTTTTGGGTTAGCATGAAATCTTGCACACATGAATACACAAAACATAGTATCTGGTCAACTAGATGTAAGGTAATTTAAGCTTCCAATCATACCTCTCTAATTTTGTTGATCCACTGGTTTCCCAGTTTCATCTGCATCCAATTTACAAACTGTACTCATAAGAGTATTACATTATTCAATACTATCCAAACCAAAATGTTTTAAAATATCCATTTTATATTTACTTTGATTCAAAATAATACAATTTTCCTTTTGAAAAACTTGAAATCGATGAAAATATTTATCTTCTCCCATTAAACTCATTTCAAATTCATTTTTCAAACTCTTAGAAAATTTAGTACATAAAGAATGTTTAGAAGATCCAAAAATAATATCATCAACATAGATTTGAACTATTAAAACATCTTTAGAAATTATTTTAATAAAAAGAGTTAGATTAGCAATCCCTTTAGTAAAACTTTTTGAAATAAGAAAATTACTAATTCTATCATACCAAGCTCTAGAAGCTTATTTTAAGCCATATAAAGATTTAGAAAGTTTAAAAATCGATTTGGAAAATGATGATTAGTAAATCCAGGTGGATGTTCAACAAATACATCTTCGACAATAAAACCATTTAGAAAAGAACTTTTTACATCCATTGTATATAACTTGAAATCCAGAAGAGTAGCATAAGCATGTGGAATTCTAATAGCTTCTAATCTAGGTACAGGTGTAAAGGTTTCCTCATAATCTATACCTTCTTCTTGACAATATCCTTGGTAAACTAATCTGGATTTGTTTCTAACTATGTTTCCTAATTCATCATCCTTGTTTTTAAAAACCCATTTATTTCTTATTGTTAAAGTGTCCTTAGGTCTGTCAACTAATTCCTAGACTTTGTATCTTTCAAATTGATTTAACTCTTCTTTCATAGCTATTACCAAAAATTCATCATTGATAGAATCATTGAATTTTTTAGGTTCTAGATGTGATTGAAAGGCTTGATGTTCATCCTGGTTTCTTAGAGATGCTCTAGTCTTTGTCCCTCTATCAAGATTACCAACAACATCATCTAATGGATGATTCTTTAAAATCCTCGTTGATCTAGTAAAGGCAGGACTAGAAACTTCAGGTTCATCTATAGGTTCAGGTTCAACAGAAGCAGATTCTGAAATATGTCCAGAACTGTATATTTTTATGGCAGGTTCTTTAGATTTATCATTATGGTCCAAAATAGGGAAATCTTCTTCAAGATTTTCAAGAGAGGTTTTAGGCTCATGTGGATTAGTTTAATCAAAATTGATTGAACATATTCTTCCACACATTTGGTTCTCTTGTTAATGACTCTATAGGCTTTTCTAGTTAATGAATAACCAAGAAAAATTCTTTCATCACTCTTAGAAGAAAACTTGTCCAGATTATCCTTTGTATTGAGAATAACAAAATTACATCCAAAGACTCTAATGTAACTCACTTTGGGTTTTCTATTATTCCACAGTTCATATGGGGTCTTCATGAGAACAGGTCTAATCAGGACACTATTAATAATATAGCAAGCTGTATTCACAGCTTCATCCCAAAAGTAAATAGGCAAATCATACTAATTAAGCATGGTTATAGATATTTATTGAAGGGTTCTATTCCTTCATTCTATTACACCGTTCTGCTGAGGTTTCCTAGGAGCAGAAAAGTTGTGACTATAGCCATTGTGTGAGTAATAAGATTCAAACTCATGATTTTCAAAATCACAACCATGATCACTTCTTATAGTTTTAATCTTATGTCCACTATGGTTTTCTATAGACTTGATGTATTTAGTAAAGTAAGAGAAAGCTTCACTTTTGTGATCCATAAAGTATACCCAAGTATATCAAAAAAATAATCTACTAGAACATAGACATAGTTCTTCCCATTCAAACTAGAAACTCTAGAAGGTACAAACAAATCCATGTGAACCAACTCAAGAGGTTGAGAAGTTGAAACTTCTTTCTTTTATTTAAAGGAAACATTATGTTTCTTTCCCTTTTGACAGGGATTACAAACATTTTCATTAGGGAATTCATGTTTAGGTAGGTCTATAACCATGTTATTCATAGTTAGTTTTCTAAGTGAATGTATATTGTAGTGTCCTAATCTTCAATTCCATAACCAAGGCTCTTTATGAAAAGCATTTAGGCAAGTAACATTTTTTTAGCTAAAGAATTCAGATCAACAACATAAATATTTTCATTTCTTAAAGCATAAAATAGTAAAACATTTTTAGAATTAAAAACATTACAAGAATAAATTTCAAATTTAACATTAAAGCCATCATCACACAACTGATAAATACTTAACACATTGTATTTAAGTCCATCAACAAATAAAACATTTGAAATTAATACTGAACCAGTGTTACCAATCGGGCCTAGGCTGATGATTTTTCCTTTAAAATTGTTACCAAAGGTGACATGGCCTCCATCAATCATAATTTGGATTTTAAATCATGAGTAATCCCCAGAAAAATGTCTTGAACATCCACTATCCAAATACCAAGACTTCTTGTGAGAAATCATCAAACAGGTTTCCTACAAAATAGATTTAGATGGGAAATGACTTTGGTACCCAGATCTTCTTGGGTTTAGAAAGGATAGAAATCAAAGATTTTCTACCCAAATTTGTCTTATGGGTCTCATATAAATTACAGAATCAACAGATTTTGAATGATAAACTCTATTTTTTATATAACCATGTGGATAACTAGTTGGAGCATATGAATTTTCTGAAATGGAACTAGCAGATTGTTGTCCAGACTTAGGAATAAATTTAGTTTTACTAAGCTATCATTTTCCAGGTTGGTTTCCCAAACCAGTAGTATATTTTGGGGAAACTTGCTTTCCTAACATTTGAGTAAGAGTATCCTTTCCATTTGTGATTTTTTAGGTCCTTTCTAAGTTGCTCATTAGACATTTTCAAGTCTGTATTTTCCTTTATTAGTTGAGCATTTTTTTCTTTTTCTATATCAAGAGAATATTTAACATTGGCAGTAAGAGCATGCTAATTATTTAGTGACTTATATTTGTCCTTAAGTTCATTACAGGTTTACTCCATCATATTAAAATATTCAAATACTTCTTCACTATACATGTTTTCATCATTGCCTAAATAACTGTTATTTTTAGAATAATAATCATTCAGCATAGGGGAAACATGTACCTCAGAGGTATTGGGCATGAAGCACATGTTGGCACGATTCTTCTCAGAATCAGAAATTTTAGATTCACTTGTCCTGTCTTCTGAAGCACTCCAAGTATATTTCATAGATTTCTTGTAGCTATTGTCCTTATAATAATACTTCTTCTTGAATTTTAGTTTTGGACAGTCAGCCTTGATGTGTCCTTTCCTCTTGCATTCATAATAGACTATATCATCCTCCTTATCAGATTTCTTCCAATCCTTCTTCCAATAACCCTTATTGTCATACTTTCCTTTGTAATTAGATTTTCTAAAGAATTTCTTTTTCCTATATAACTTCTTGAATCTCTTAGTTATTTGAGACATCTCAGTATTACTATTAGAGTCTGAATATTCACTTGTTGAACTTTCAGTTTGTATTTGAACTTTGTCTTTGTCTTTCCTCCTTGAAGTGGTATATTTAAAAGCTACAAACTTCCTTTTAGGTTCATCATCTTCTTCCTTATTAACCTTGAGTTCTTTCTCATATATAATTTATTTTCCAACAAGTTCTTTAACAGATATAGCTCCAATGTCACATGATTCTCTGATTGAAACAGATGTGTCTCTCCATCGGTCTGGTTAACATCTCAAGATTCTCATGATTTGTTCCTTAGCTGGAACATCCTTACCAAGTGAACTCATTGTATTGACTATATCATTAAACCTGAGATACATATCAGAAATAGGTTCATCAGTTTTCAATTTAAAATTTTAATATTTAATAGTACAAGTATTCAATCACATTTATTTAACATTAGTTGTTGTTTCATGAGAAACACCCAAAGTATCCAATATTTCAAAAGCAGTTTTACAGGCAGATATTCTATTAAATTTCACATCTCTCAAAGAACAGTACATGGAATTCATATCATTACAATTATTATTGTAAGTAGTCTTTGTAGGTTCATCCCAAGTTGTTCTTTCAGTTTCTGGAATTTTATATTGAGACTCTATAGCAATCCAAATATAAAACCCCATACTCCCCAAATGAATTTTCATTTTCAATTTCCACTGAGCATAGTTTGTACCATTAAAGAAAGGTGGCATGTTGGAAGCGTCACCCTCTAGTCTATTTTCCATTAACTAAACTTTAGAAAATAGTTTTAAAGTAATAAAATTTAAAACTAACATAAATTTTAGATATTTAAAGATGCAACTAAAATCACAGTTGAAAAATAGAGTATTTTGAGTAGTTGTATTGATAAAAAAAATCCTCTGATACCAACTGTTGGTCAGAGTGGACACTCAAGAGGGGGGGGGGGGGTGAATTGAGTTACAATTAAAATTTCTGTTAAAAATATTTCTCTTAAAATTCCCCAAGTTAAAAACAAAGTTAAATTGAAGTGAATTTATACAGATTATAAATGTTCAATTAATTTCTCTAAGAATGAATTTGTCTCAGTTAACTTAATCTGAAGATTAGATTAACGTTTGAAACTAACTTACTGGTTTACAATAAGGATAAAAACTTTCTAATTTAACTATACAAGTAGCATGAAAATAGTTTTTTATTTCAAATTATTAAGCACCAGAAAATATATATTATACTTTAGACATAGTATAATATGTACCGTGGATTAAACCAAGAGGTTTAGTCTCAAGTCGAGACTTAGTCCTCTCAAACAATTTATATAAATTTGATCCACACCTTGGATCGAGGTTGACAATAGTACAAGACTATCCAGGTCACACAAGGACCTCTACTACAGTTCTTCGTGGGAATCAAAAACAATGACCAGGCCACACAAAGACCTCTTCCATAGTTGTTGTGGGTAAAAAAAAAGTAAGTAAATTTGGTTTGAGGATTTTGATATCCTCCAGTTCAGCACATGAGTTAGTGTGTGTGTGTGTGTGTATGATGTATAGAGTACACACACTGCTCAAAAATGTATGTAAAATAATCACAAAGAGAGAATGTATATGATTTTAGAAAGCTCTAGTGATCAACATCACAACTCTGGACTCGTTGAATTTATAAGAGATGCTTCTAAGTCCTTATGTGGGTTTTCTATTTAAAACAGAGTATCATGGTTTAGCTTGATGTCCTTCACAAGTGAGTGTGTTCTATGATTTCCAGTGTTCTTCGTGTGTTCTTCAGTAGTGATGGATTGCATATAGGAGTGTTATTCTTCGATCATGAAAAATCTCCAATCATCTTCTTCGTGTGTTCTTCCGTTTCGTATGTATATTCGTGGATGAATTCTTTCTCTATGCCTTTTCACGCACTTACACACACTTGCTTTTACTCCATCTCGATCTTCCTTTTATTCCACAAGCTCTGGAAATAGGAATGATTACCTTTTCAAAGGTACGAGGTACGGTCTCCTGACATGCCAACAACTAACATTAAATATCATTAATTGCATTAAAATCATCAAATATGACCATTAGAATAAAATTTGAATTTATAGAATTTCAAACAGTTTTCATGGCTATCGGTGAGTCCTGGGATTGGTGAGACATTTTGAATTTGCATTAGTTTCGGTAGCATTATAATCAGTGTCTTAGCATCGGTGTCTCAACATTGGTGGCTCATTATAGGTGTCCCATAATCAATGTCTAATCATTTATGTCTCAGCATCAGAGTCTCAACATCAGTGTCTCAGCATCGGTGTCTCAGCATCGGTGTCCCAACATCCCTCATCGGTGCAACCATTCATCATCAGTGAGACCATTCATCCTCGGTGCTACCGTTCATCATCAGTGTGACAGTTCATCATCGATGACTTAGGAAAATAACTAACGGTGAGTCAAGACATGGAATTCACACAATGTTTCTGTTCAATCCAGAATACTTCCAGGTCAACCATAATCATACATTGAACATAGATAAACATTTTTAGATATGATTTAAACAAATTTAGAACAATTTGAACAAAAGAATAAAAGGAAATAAATAAAACAAAGATTTTTTATTATTAAAATAAACATTTCATAGAGAGTTCAAAAAAAATATTATAGTATTTAGTCTTAAAATTGAATTTATTCTCATTTTAAGTCTATAACTTTTATTAGATAAATATAAAAAAAACATAAAAAACATTTTTAATCAAATTATGGTTTGTTCAGGTAATTCTTGTATATACAATGGATATGCACTAACTAAAATTTTAAATAATAATATTATTGTATTATTTTTCCCTATAACTCAATTTTGGGGGAAACATAAGGTTTTGGAGAAACCCATTGTTTTGAGTCAAGTATGCCATCGAACATAGAATTCCCTTTTAAGTAAAATTAATAATTAATTAACAAATATTAATTAATATGATAAAGTCATATTATTTATTTACCTGTGATTTTATAATCACTATGAAAAAGATAGTTGTTTTATAAATCATATAATAATTTTTTTGGTTTTTGCATTCTTCCACCTCCCATTAAAAATATCCATCCTTTTAAATATGACTATTTCCAATGAAAAATTGGGTCATTTCACCTATATTTACCCATTAGGCTTCCATGTAGCCTCATTAAATTGTTTTTGACTACATTGGACATTTATATAGTGTGTTTCCTTATTCATATATACCTTTTCATTTCTATCATGATGTAGATAAGTTCCTCTTCATATAAAATTTCCTCTTCCATCTCTACACCATTACGGTAATTTAAATGTGTCGGTTCTGATATATACATTAATTATATGGACGCATTGACTGTATCATGTAAATTCGAATGACATGGACAATTTTTTAGTGATAATTGAATAATACAACATGCTCTATAATATGAAATGGGTCTACATGCCTTGGACTTAGTTTTCACTTATTTCTTATCCTTATGAACGCTTTTGTGGTTATAACATGAGTAATACACAATACATTACATGGAACTATAAGTCTATTATTTATTTTTCAACAAAACTATTCTTTGAACTTTGAGTTTCCCTGATGGTTTAATGAATTAATTGTATCGTTTCAACGGTCACCTTCTCAATGTCTGGCCCGAAGAGTTTATATTCTACAACTTCATCCCAACATGTTGAAGTCTGACACATTTTTCTATAGAGAACATCAATTAATTCCATTTAAAATAATTATTGGAAACTATTATTCTAAGAGAAATCCTAAAATTGAATTCTCGTTCACAAATTCCTTGAAAATATAATTATATAGGTCATAAAATTACTTCTAATGTATGAAAATTCATTAAATAATACCCAAAAATTTTTGGATACTGTGTTGTGTTTAGATTCATTTATCTATTTAATGCCCTGTGAAGGCTCCTCCTAAATTTGAAAGTAAATAATGGATCTCATTCTTAAAAAATTGATATAATTACCCTATTAAGTCCCACTAACTCATGAAATGGTTAGACTTTGACAATTTATTAGTGATTACACTTATATAATTGTAACCCTTGGATTTCTTCAGATGACCTATGAAAATGTCCATATTGAGGCAATAAAATTGTTATATAGGAATAGGTAGTTATTGTAATACACCTTTATGAAATTTTCACTATTCCATAGGTATTTTACACATAACAATCCTTAAATATATATTAAATAATATTGTTTATCATATTATTCCACCAATAAAAACCATGAAGTCCCCTATACATCTCATTTCTCTTGAGATGCATAGATAATGTATATATATGATCATCATTCATCAACATTATATATTTCTATGGAATAGATGTAATAAATAATCTTTTAGAAAGTCTCCATATAAATTTTTGATCAATATGAAATTAAACAAACTTATCTTATTTAAAAACTTTTATCTTATTTTACATCAAATTAACATCTCTTCGAGATTTCATGATTTTCTTAAGAATTAATTATTGGTAAACAATTATGGATAAGATTAATTATTTCCATTATCATATGATTTTAATTTAAAAACCTATTACAGCCTCAGTAAATGGAGCTCCTTCAATAAATAAAATTGTTTGAACACGAACAAATTTCATATCCATATAATTTTCGACATTGTTTCCTCTTCATGGATGATATTGAATTGAAATGTAATAGTCCTTAAAATGCTTCAACCAAATACTTTTTCTCATGATCAAGTAATTTTTTTTGATTATATAGATTAATATTTAGTGGTCTATTTATATATAAAATTGTTCCCCACAAATACAGAGTCTCCAAATATACATAGCAATTACGACTACAACTAACACCTGACAATCAGTAGGATAATTAATCTTATGGGAATTTATGAATTGACTTGAATTGGTGATGAATTTATTATTTTACATGGGAAAACTTTGAAGAACATTCAAATATGCATCAATATATATTATAAGTCCTTCTCCCATGATGGTTAGAGTTTCATAGGTGCACTAACCATTAAATTTTTTAGTTATTCAAACCATTATATAAAATAATTTTTCAAGATAAAAAAATCAATTTATATTTAATGTGGTTTTGGGGCTAGGATTATTTGAAATTCATTGAAAAAACCATTTATTGTATTTTCATATATCATTAAATCTATAAATAATTGTTACAGTAGTAGGACATATCTACTCCTCCATGAATTTTTTCGTTTAAAAATCAACTTAGATTCCTTCAATATTTACATTTTCCCCCAATAATGAAGCATAATTTATCCAGAACTCACATTTCCTAAATATCCCAAATAGCATATCATTATTTTAGTTTTAGAAAATAACCCTTAAATAACAACATTCTCATCACGAAATTTGGAATATGTTAGAATGTCATCAATGAATAGTACCAATAATTCATCAATGTAATATTTAAAAACAAAATTAATTAAATCTATAAATATTTGGGGAGAATCAATCAATCCAAAGGGGTAAAAAATTTTCAAAATCTTTTTGATAAGGTACCCTTTGGTGTAATGTTTTTCTTCACTCTTAACTAATGAAACACCAATCATATGTAATTTTTTGAAAATAATTCCTCATCATGATGTTATTCAATAATATATTCATTCCATGGAAGAGGGTATTTTCACTTTACTATAGTCCCATTTTATTTTTTATAATTAATTCATACATTTATTGAAAAATCATTATTATTCAGAAAGTCAAATGGTCTCCCCATGGAGATACACCTGGTTAAAAAATCCATAATATCTTGATGTTTTCACTTTAATTTCTCTAACATGACATATATCATTCCAAATGGGTTCATTGATATAGTTTGGATCCATGTATGATTTAAATATAGAACTATAACTCTCTCTTAAGTGGAGGATCATGTAGTTATTTAAGAAATACAACAATGAGTTCCTATAAAATTGGTATATTATCCATCATTAAACGTTAATTTTATTCTCTATCATCATAAAATAAATAAAAAAATAATTTTATCATATGTATTTTTATAGTTCGTTTGTCTTGGATATATATGATATATGAATAACTCTATGATTTTAATTAATGAAAAAAATATCCTTTCTTGTAAAATTTATTTTATAATTATACATTTAAATAAATTCCATCATGTTTAAAGTTACAAATTCAACCATGTAATGATTAAAAAATTTTAGAAGAGATTGTACACATAAATGTTTACAATAGAGTTTATATGAAACATGTATGCTTGGATGATTCATCTATGAATTTAAATTAATGACTCTAAATCATTAAGTGTAGTGTTTCGAAACAATTTTTTTTCAATCTTTGATGAAGAGAATGAATTTTTGAAAGAGAGTCAAATGAAGTACTTGAAAATTTTGATAGCACCAAGGGCATACCATACAGGACATCATTTTAAGAATCTTCTTCATCCTTCATGATTGATATTGTATGACCTTTCTCACTAGGGGATTCTGTGGTTTGGGGTTTTCATCTATTATCTCTTGATTTCGATGTGGATTTCAAGGTTCCCGTGTTGTCCACACATGACGCATTGAACTTTATATTATGCTTGAACCATTATTCATCATTCATTTTTATTGATATATATATTATTAACCTCACATTAACAGTATCAATATATATTTTCATCACTTTTACAATTTTAACACATTTCACTCTAAAAAAATTCCTCCCTAAAATTGTTCGTCCTATATTTATTGCATGTAGATATATATAATGTCATTCCATAGATTCCATTAAAAAAGTTCTCCCCCATTGTTATATCCACTGATCTCCTCTTTTTATTTTGGCCAATGTGGGTAATGTGTTTCTCAAATCTCTATATTATCATTCAAAACACATTACAATATCTCCCCATAGCTTTCACAGTCCATATTTATCAATATTTCTCAAATGATGGGATATCTATCACCAGAAGAAATATCTACCTTTATATTATGATCAATAATAATGCTTGAGGTGTATCAATAAAGACTTGTAATGTTCATTTCATATACTAACACAAATTATTTTACCTTACTATATATCTTTTATAATTATTTATTCACTTTTTTCCACATGAAATGAGGAAAATAATTTTCAGAGAAGTAATCTGGAACAATTCCAACTCCATCACACCAATATCCACTCTTGGCATCATGTTATTAATCACTTATCATCACTGATCATCTTATCCATCTATATAACCAACATGACATTCCATATCTCTATATTTTAGATTATATAACATATCATTTCTATAGAGGTAATCAATTTTTCAGAAATTAATGAATAAGATAATTCACTAATAGATGGTGGTCTTTGACGCATGATTGATTAATGTTAAAGTTGTTCCCTTACAAGGAAATCAATGCTATCAAAACTATTTGAGTTTTTATATATAACATGAGATATTTAATTCATCATCATCATGATTTTTTCCACAGTAGCCTAAATGATGTTAGTAATTCCATCCATGCATTTTACATTTGATATCTCATTTATCTGGTTCCTCCTATTTGAATCCATTTTTTTAAAATAAAAAACATTAGTGGGAAATATGTCAATCTATGGAAACCAATAATTCTAAAAGGATTGTATATCATAATGAAAAATTCATAAATTCAATTTTCTTTTAATATTCTCTTTTAATAATTACCTATTCGACAAATACATCATATTAGTACCTAAAAACGTTTTGTTTAAAAAAATTATCTTGGGAGGGTTGAATAATATGTGAAGTGAGGCTTGTTATCATTCACCAAGATATAGGATAGTATAAACACAATGATTCCTTTTAGGGTTGATTACACTTAGTTATAGATATTCTAGATCCACATCGACATACAATATCAATACATTGATTTCATTTCATGAAAACAAAAAATTCTATGAAGAGTTTCATAAGTTACACATATACATTGTGTCCATACTTGTGTTTTCTTATCATAAAATATAAAAATAGACAATTTGTAACTTTTATTCTAATTATGGTATCCCAAAATTTTAATAAAATACATTTATCATAATTTATAACAAAATATTAAAAAAACAAATTTGAAGGATCAGTTAGGGTATGTGTTCTTGGAAATGACATACATAAGAAATTAATTACTAAATTTAAACAAGAAACGAAAAATCATTTAATACAATTTAAAATATATATTTTTAACATCACAACACATTCTATAATTTCATAGGAAAAACAACAATAGTGAAAAGTGACAATAAATCTTAATAATCAATAAAAATGGAAAGAGAACATGAAATTTTTTCCATAATAATACATGAAACATAATATTAGAGAATAAATAGAAGTATGTGAGGCATAACATGGAAACTTTTATAAAATATGAAAATGATAGCTTTATAAGAATATCACCATCGTGATGTAAATATAAATTACACCAGTGATACACCATGTTATCATTAAACATATCATATCTAGTGATTAACTCTTGTACCATTGCATTAGATAATAAGAAGGTCACACCATTGATATGTCGAAATTTATGTGTGCCACATTTATCATGATAAATCATTTCATCAGCAAATTTTTGAGAATAATAATAAATTTTTTATTTAAATAATTCTATACATATATTCATAATGGCTTTAAAATTACATAAATTTTATAAAAAACAATGGAAATTTTAGTTATGTTTATCTAAATCCAAATATTAATAATATATATATATCAATATTTCAGAATATACAAGGAAAATGAAATGGTATGTGTATTAAAAGTATAAAATATTAACATGTGAAAGAGTGAATGTCAATAAATGAATTTTATAGTAGGAAGATTTTGAGAAAGGAATAGTTGGAGAAAAAACGGTCACCCATTTTTAAATTTATTTATTTAGTAATGGATAGATCAAATATTTTAGAAATTAATGTTTATTACATTAATAATATATAGAAAAAAGTGCTACATGAATTGAAATTAAGAAATGATAACTCTCTTAACTTGATTAGTTTTTTCCTAAAACAATTGGAAAACAACTTAAGGACATACGGAAATATATAGAGAATCTTACGGTGGTATAATGATAATAAATTCATGGACCAAGTATTTGGGTTGGAGATCAATTTGGGATGGGTGGGTAATTATATTTAAAGATCAGTGGATTATTTATTAATGTTCTAACATAGCTATTAGAATATATTTTAAATATAAAACTCTAACTAGAAACCATCCCATGGTTTTTATGTTGGATTCTTCTAAATAAATGTTTTTAAATTTTTAATATAGAAATCAACCAATCAACATAAAATAAGACCCCTGGCGATGTTTAAGTGAGTCATTATTATAAATAATTTATTTTAAAACATGTAAATAAAATACAAGTTATCGTGGATTCATCGAGGATTTATAAAATTAATAAAATGACTATAAAAATAATATTTTATATAAAATACACGATTTTAGTTGTGGATAAAATATATTGTATTTATTACTTCACTTTTAGTATACAAGGATTTAATAATACATACTATGTACTTATACATTATTTTATTTTTTCACAAAAATTTTAATATCTCAAAAAATTATTAAATATTATCCATTGGATAATTTTGATGTTGTAATTTCAAAAATGATATTTATTTTATCAAAATATAACTTAAATATGATTATTTTCACATTTATGAATAAAATAAAAATTTATTGAAAAATACGTGTTATTGTGATGATAAAAATTTATGATTTTTTCAAATTAAATTCTATAAAAAATTTATATTATAATTTATATTTAAAGAAATATTATTTTACAAGAATATTATTTAGAAAAATTTTTATTTGAAAATTATTGATTTATTAAAAAAAATTCATTGAAACTATATGTTTCTTTTGAAATTCAATATGACTTCATCATAAAAAATATATTTATTTTTATCAAAATCATTGTATAATAATTAATAATTTAAAACAAAAAATAATAAATATAATATTTATTTAAATCAAAAGTAAAATATATAAATTCACACTATAAGTGTCAGTATACAAACCCCTTTATTATCATTGTTTTTTCTCTAAAGGAAATGTGTGTGGTGATGGTAGATTTCTTGGGTGGTTCAACTAACATTTACTAGTGGGGATATCCACTATCATGAACTTCTCCCATAATCAATTTTATTCAAGTAACACTTATTGAATCTTTAAATGGTCATGGTTAAGGGAAAACCCTAGGGATGCTAGCTCCCTAATGAGTTGTAAAAATTATGATTCAAAATTCATGAATTTATAGGTTGTGACCATAGTTTCTCCTTTATCAGTCAACTATTACTATCTATTACACTTTAAGATTGGTAATTCGAGAGTAATAAATATTAATAATGGTTATTATTCACAATTTTCATATTGAATAGTGGTCATATTGGAATATAGTCATATTTTATAATTACTATTTTCATTAATGTTCATTTAAAGGTCAGAACCCAATTTTCATTTTTCACTTTATTCTCTATATATAATCCACCATTTATCATAATTTACTTCATTAATTTCAATGGTTTTCAAATTTCAATTGACAATAAAAACGATATTCCTAAAAATTCTTATTCTATTAACAAATTTCACAGAAGGTTCGATTTTCCTGAACAATTTCGATAAAATGGAGTAACCTTTTAATGATCAGTATTATTTGGTTTTCAAATCCCTGAATTAATCTTAGACGTAGTAATTAATATTATTAAATAACATGAAATATTTATTTCTTTTGTAATAGATTTTCCATATACATTAATTATGAAATATAGTATAATATTCATTAAGAAATACTATAGTTCAACTATGAATAAAAAATAAATTTTAGAGGTAATAATTTTTTAAACCTATATATATAAATTTTTTGTTTTTAGGAGTCAAAAATGGAAAAAAGGTAGTTTTATCATAAAAAGTTTGGATACATGAATTTTTATATTTATAAGTGGTAATAAAAATTCCATTTGAAAATATTTATTGGAAACAGATAATACCAAGGATTATCCTATGCTCATATATAAGGAAGAGTAGAAAGCTCAAAAGATTAAATCATAGAAACGATTTGTAGATTTGAAATTTGAAGGAATGTTAGTGAGGATGTCTTAATGAATCGATATATTACTTGATTATATTTCTATTTTAAGGTTTTCTTTGGTCATTTGTTTTTTTGGTAATAATTTCTATGTGTAATGTTATAATATATAACTTAACAAATAAAGGGATTCCCTGAACTGTGGGGGGATTCATCAAAAGTTTCATAGAAACTATCCAAGAAAACCTTTTAATCCAATGTTTTAACTAAATAATCTTTTAATTATCTTATATATACTTGTGGGTGGTGTTATAAACCTATAAATATTATCATCCATCTTTTCACGATTCTATCAAACCGTGAAATAAAATTTTACCTTCTAGTTTGAGAAAAAATAATTCGGATAACATAATGATAGTTGAGGATTGTTCCAAATCCTAAAATATAATGAACATTTTATTCCAAACAGTGGGTTCTAAAAATAGTTGATAGATGATAATAATCTCATTTGAAAAATTTACAATGGTATGATTAATGATTTATCAAATTCAAAAATAACGAATTTATAGATATGAAAAAGTTTTTCTGACCAATATTTTTATGAATAAATCTTGATATGTTCACTATATTGATGGGATGAGTCCAATTATCCCACATGTCTATCAAATTTCTGAAAAGTGTAATTAGAAGACATCTCTTATGATTTAGTGTGTTATTTTAATATTAAAAGACAAAATAATTCAAATTAAGGGAAAATGAACATGTAATTTCAATTTCATGTTTCCAAGGATCAAGATACATTTTTCATGAGAATGAAGGAAGAATCATTGTAGTAGAATATAATGATTAATCATATTGGTGAATGGAATATATATAATCTTTTCAAACATGTATCCATGATGTATCTATTAAAGATTAATCCTGAAATGATCAAAACTTGTGTCACATGTACCAAAAGAAAGATAGTGAGTAAGAGTCGAAAGGTGGTTCATATTAGGGATGAAAAACCTCTTAATCAAAAATATAAAATGAATGTGTTCTCAGGGGACGAGGTTACAAACATGATATAGGAATAGATTTGATGTGGGGAAAATCCTTCTTGCTGGATGCAACATGTTCTCAAAGTGGACATGAAAGGATGATCGACGGTAATGTCTTGGGTTCCTTAGATCTAAACACCATTGGAACCAATTCTGGAAAATTGAGGCAGGCTGGGGAGGGGGGAGATGATCTCTGGCTTGGGAAAGAAAACATGCAAGGAGTCCATGAGTTTGTAGATGGATCCCACTGATGTAGCGGCAATAGAGACGTGAGACCACTTTGAAGGTCTTGAGGTCCATGATCCTCCTTTATCTAATGAGGAGGAGTCACCAGATGATGACAGTTATAGTCATCCCTCAGTGGACAGAATGGACTGAATCAAAGGGAAAGGATCCCATAGTCCTAGATGGAAGAAAGGGAAAAAAGGCATGCATGACCTGGGGAAATGCATTGTGGTTTAGGGGAAAAAATCAAAGGGACAAAAGGACTACTCAAACTTTCCAAAACCAATGGAGACTCAGTCGGCCAAAATGACAGAAAAAAGGAAGGTAATGATGTACAGAAGGGGGAAAGTGAAGCATCAGAAGAAAAACAAGAGACATGGAAGAGGAAGTTGGGTAGTGCTTGAAACTTATCCTGCACTCCAAGGAAGAAATACTAGAAACAAGTATTTAGCCCAATGTCTCCGAAGAAGAGATTCAAAGGATTTATGAACGTCAGCTACAAGTTGATGCTAACGAGGAGTAAGAAATTTGGATTGATAAGCAAGACCGCATACTGGCCATGCGATACAATCAGAGTAAATTCAACATAGAAGAGTTTATTCATACAATGGAAAGGATGATCACTCACCTTGAAGAGCTACCCAGAGAGGATCCAGAAACCCAGGTTAGCACACTGCATTGGGAGCTTTATCGAGTAGCTGAGTCAAGTAATCTTATCCTGGTTTTTAATAATTTTGTTAGTTCCTTCAGTACCTCGTTCTTTCCTTTTGTAGAACAATTGTTTACCACTTTCCTTTAAAATGGATTTGCTTCAATAAAAATTAAATTTGGATGGATGGAATGTGTTCTGATGAATATTAATTCAAATAATATATATATATATATATGTTCAATTTTTAAATTATTTTATCTAAATGAATTTTTAATTTTATGTCTAGTGAATCATAATTTCATAAGGTATTTAAACATATTAGTAGTTTTGTTAGAAACTAAATGTGTTTTTCTATGAAAATATTTTTGTTTGATAAATTATTACAATATATGAGTAAGTTGTTAAAAACATATTATGAATAATAAAACATTGAATTAATATAGGTCTTCATAAACTCCCTAACAAAACAGAGTGGTTAATTGAAATAATTTGAGTTTAATAGACATCAGGAGAATAATGTAGTCAGATCATGGTACCTCAAAATAATTTTTAGGAAACCTATAATGAAATTCATTAACATCCTGAATTGGTATTTAATGTGTACGGATTTATTCAACACAAAAAATGATATATGTTTTTGAATAAATCTCTGCTAAAAGAGATGAAATGTATTTGATAGCCACTATAAGATTATGATCAAAATAATACACATGATACAAATCAATGAGAGATTCTGTCATGGTATATTTTTTATGTAACAACTTTTTAGAATGTTATACCAATGTTATAAGATGAATAAATGAAATATAATTGAAATGTTTTATTTAATTATATTTTGATATAAAAATTCACAAAATATATCACCATCAATTAATGATGAATTGGAGAAGCCTAATGTGGATGTTTCTGGATAGAATTAGAGTATTCTAGAGGAAAAATAATATTATAAAAGCCCATATGGTTATTTTTATATGTCCAATTACTGAGAGAGACATTGAGAATCATTAAAAGAAAATAGAAGTAGAAAAAAATCATGGATACAATAACATCTTTATTTAAACCCAAATAAAATTAAGGGGATTCAATCATACCATCTGGCATTAGAATTCTAAAAAAACTGAATAATTATTTTGATAAATGGATTGTATTTATGTGATTAAATAATAGATGAATAAAATTGAGAAATAAAAAACTTTTTTTTTGCTGTCACACCCCAATGTTAATAATTTGATAATGACAAAGTGTGTTTATTGAATTTAATTAACTGAGAATTGAAAAGAATCATGGAATAAATATCATAATTTATTCAATGTATACTAAAAAATTGATGAAATTTCATTTTTATATGAATTTTATTATATTAAATTGGATAGAAAAAATTCATTTTTTTCATATGTTTTTTGGATAATATAATTTAAATGTTTTGAAAAATGATGTAAAGAAAGTTTTTGAATGCTGAATTAAATTATAATTCTATAATGAGAAACAAGAGTGATTAAACCTTGATAGTGATGGTTCACGAGTTTTCGTACATAATATGTTTATATAAGTGATGTTACTAGTTCCTTGGAATTTTTTTCTAATAAATATAATAACATAAGTATAATTCTGTTCAAGAAATAAATTTTGGATATAATATTTAGGTTATGGTATTAAACAGAATATACTGATTCTAATTTTTTATTTCTATGAATGTATTTTATGAGAAACAAAGAGGAAATTTGTAATAAAGATTATTCCCAAATAAAGGAAAAATTTTAAATGTTATTTGTTGATAATATAATATATTTATTCTTTTTAACTAAAAAAAATTAGGTGTAATATTTCTCTTGTAAGAGATGTTCTCTCATGTGTTTTATAGAATGTTTATTATAGAAGAATTATGATCCGACTCTTCTCATATAGAATTTCAGATCTATATTACAATTAATGAAAAATGAAGGAGTGAGGATTAAATATATTTTTTGGGATTCTAGTAAATATATTTTATTTTATATCATCATGATTAGACATCATAATTTTTGTTGAAAATTATTTACGATTCGGAAAAAATAGAATGGTGAATTCTTTTATAGGAAGATTTTTTTCATAGCCCTCCTAGATTAAAAATGTTATAATAGTAGATGAATATATTTTTTAATATAGATCCATTATAAATATTATTTTGATGATGTAACATATTTAACAATATAGGGTGTATTCCACATACCTGATTATTATTATGTGTGATTATAAAAGTTGAATTATATTGTCAAAGAATATGATTCACCATTGATAGTCGATGTGTATTGAAAATGGGGACAACATTATCACCAGGTTGGTAGAGTATGGAATGATTTAGTCTTTTAATGTTTTGAGGAAGAATAAAATAAATAAAGAATTGATAAATCCCATAATTAAAGAGTTCATCAAACATCTTTCAGATTTTTTCAAGTGCGCTCTATCCCAAACTCCAAGAATGATTTCTTGTTTTATTTTCCCCACTCATTCCTTTTAATTTTATGATAATTTGGGGTGGTATTAAAAGGGTATAATAATGAATATGGGGATAGTTTAAAATCATTTTAATGTGATAATAAATATGGATTCATATGTTTTTCATTGATAAATTTGATTATTGTAGGACACATCAGGAAATTATTTTCAGGTTGATAAGAAAAAAATGTGATTGATTGACCAACCCTTAAATCTAAAGGGGAAAATAATGTGACGTTGATTATTAAGGGTAGTTGGTGGGTTTTTTAGATTTTAGAATACAAAATGAGTTAAAAAAACATGGTATCTATAACTTGATCTCAACTGAGTAATTTTCTATTTTACATAGATTATACATCAAGAGATGGATTACTTCCAAAAATACCATTATACCATATGGCATTGTGTTTTAATTATATTAATCATATAATCATTCTATGAATTATTTCCTTATACATTTTAATCATGGGTTATGGATGATTTTACTTGTTTCTTTTTCAAAAAAAATTACATAGATGTGTTGGATCCCTATTGTAGTTCAATTTAGTTAGAAAATAATACATCTATGTTGAGTTGAAGAAAATTATCATATGACAGATCATCTTCCTCCATTATAGGGATGTTTTCGAAGAACAGTTTAGCACGTATATAAAATAAAATCATAATATTATAATTTATTTAATTTTTCTATAATATTGGAAGAAAGAAGAATGTTAATATTACGTATAAGAGATAGGTCCTAACCAAAAGAGTTTAATCATGAAGAATATTATGAGGGGACTAACCTTAAAAAATTATTCTATATAGTAAAACTCATACCAAATTAGAGACACAATAGATCATAAGAAATTATAAACATGTTGTAATAAGATGATACTTGTCATGGAGGTTAAATACATACCACATAAAACTATGCCCTATGGTTTTTTGGTACTAGTTATATCTTTAGTACGTACACTAATTTGATTCTCAGGCCCAAGACCACTTTTAAGTATCCTTGGTGGAGTTCCACATGATATTAGGAGTGAATGACCATACATAATACATAGAATATTAGTAATGAAAGCCTAAATAAAATATTTGGAATATTATTACATAGATATCATATCCAGAAATAATTGATATATAAAAAATAAATAACAATATATAATCATATTATGTTGAACCAAGAAAAAATATCCATGATATAAAAAATTTAGTGTACTAATTCAAGAATATGTCCCATCAATTTCCCATTAACACAATAATCCATATATGAAAAAAATGAATAATTACATCAGGAGGATATACTACCATCATTGAGCCTCATCTCCATAACATCTCAAAATCATTGTCAATACACCTCAACCTAATCCCTTGGACATCCAATTAATTGAAAAGTACAACTAACAGTTGGTATATATTCAAATAAATGTACTCATGAAGGGTGTGAGAAATAAAAATTATTAGTGTATCATAATGTTTCATAATATACTACCTCATGTATTTGAGTATTCCTTCGGAAAATAATGTCAAAATCCAATGCATAAAATAATGAATTCCAGTTCATTTTTTCTAGCGTGGACACCATGAATAACAAAAAAGCCTACTTTTTCATATTATAGAAAAATTTCATGTCATAACATTTAACCTAAACCATACCATATGTCTATAGGAAGGGTTACATTCCAATCCCAATGCATGCTTCTAGATGAATGCAGGGTAAATTATCATCCCTCAACCACTACCAACTCTTATTTTAGGGTCCCATACACAACCTTATTCATTGGAACATGTCTCTACCATTAACCTCTTCTCTATGTAATGATCCATATCAAATCCCAGACACTAACTTTATCACTAATGTTATGCTCCTTCTAATAAAATTCCACTCAATGTATTGTCATAAATTATTTTCATAACCATGACCATAGTACTCAATATATGGTCTTATAAAACATTCTAGATCATAAAATATCTCTCTAGGATTTGGGACCAAACTATTATTCCTCAAAGGGAATCCCCTTATTTACGAGGACATAAAATATTACAACAACCCAACACTCTCTCAATTAGGAAAGTATCCACTATAAATTCTCTCTCAAGGTTGGTTTCTATATTGACAACTATAATTCCAAATATAACAACCAACTATCATCGCATATATCATGTGGTCTATGGTACCTTCTCACTTAGGGTTGGAAACACTTCAAAAACATCAAAAAAACATTCTCACTAATTTTATGGTATTACCATTACCTTTATAATCAATGTAAAACAATCTAGAAAGTGTAATCATTCAGTATAATCACACAGAGCATACATAAGAAACAACAATCAGGACAACACAAGCCATCCAATAAGCTCACTAAATCATGGTTAGGTTGATAATAACTCAAACTCTTAACCCATATCTTTTTTGGCTATCTCATCATTTGTATATCCTTTATGGATGACCTCATCAGGACTATCTTAGTCACATATTCACAACATATTGAGCTTTTTATAATCCTCATCCCAACCAAAAAAATCTATTAATTTCTCATTCCCATACCAGTCTCTACTCATCAAAAAATATGAGAACTCATCTGTTGTGATGAATCGTCACCTTTCAGGTTCTACCTGATAGAGGCATCAAGAAGATAGTTAAATATACTTATAATTTACACATCCCAACCAAATCTCATTAAAAAAGGATTATCTCAATCTAAATTTCACTAAGACACTTATTCCCAATTCATGTTAATATAGGTAATTATAAGGACCTTACATAGTTATTGCATAGCGTCTCCACACAAATATCTCATGACTAAAATAATCAATTGAATAACTTTTTGAAATACCCAATATAGTCTAATAAGTCATATCCCTCTAATAGTGTTTTTTAAATCACCAAACCCACCGCAAGGGGGCATTTATGTTCATATGTTAGATGTATATCCATGTTGCATATTATGTTATGCCTAATTTTCAAATCACTACAAAGGTAGTTATAGGAACAAAACCCATTATATCTATATCCTACATAGAGCCCAAGGAACTATCATGGAAACATAACAATTGGTACCTTCACACATGTGGACACATATTCTTCAGTCTTTCACAAACTACATAATTGTAATGGTGATCTAGTTCTTAATCACAATGGTTTAATGTCAACTGATCACATTACATGGTGTATACTCTGTTCCTTCCACTTTACATAGGTACCAATTTTTTAATAGGTATTCAAACTCATGCCAAAAAAATCATATTGTTTATTATTATGGTGGCCATGTGCCACTAACATGATGTCTCCAATATTATTATGCTCTAATTATACTCCTACAAAAATGTATTTTCATATTCCAATCTCATATGTACCACCATGGTCCTATCACAATACTTCATATCTAAATAATTAAATCAGACAAATTATAATTAATTCTTTGACCTATTTATGGGAGGCATAATCAATAAAAACTATTCTATAAATATTTCATGTCCAATACTAAAAAAACCTCATGAGTTCATCCTCGTGAGCCTCCCCTTATCCAAGACATGAAAAAACAATATTAACCTTGATGATATAGAACATGATATGTTTGATATGTAATAATACCCTAGAAAATTAAAATAACGTTATAGGCAAATGAATAGGGATAAAAAAATTGAGGAATGGAGAACTCAAATTTTTTACAAAGGAAAATTCCAAAGAATCTTCCATCACCAGGTGTAACAATTATAGGAATAATGGAATGAGATAACAAAAATTACCCTCTATGAATGCCTCAAAAACTAAATGTAGAAATGTGATAACCCAGATGTCACATTTCTACAATATATTTTTAAATATTGGATATTGGGATCATTATGTAATGACCTATTAGGATAACAATATAATCCCCCTTTCGAAACACCCATCACGGTGTATCCCATTTGGCCCGTCTCCCATTGTCAAAATGAAAAACTCCACAACATAACCTACACTGTGTGACTCCTATGGTCACTGTGTGGTAGTGCCTCAATAGAAAAAATCATAATTATCATTTTTTATCCCTTTATAATGTAGCATCCACCTTCATCATGTGGACATTTCCCTCTATGGTTTGGCCAATTCCCCACAGACCATGATTACTAACCTTGGCCAAGACCCATGATGCATCCTCTCCCTTTAAAACCACCATGACCCCCAAAATTTCATGATCATAGGGGTAACAATATAACCTACATTCCTTATAGAAAATCACATAAGTTACACATTAGGTCCCTATACCTCATATGTAAATTTCCTTGTCACAATATGAAGAACAACACCGTGGCATGATAATGAAACATAAGGTTATTCACCCAAGACATAACTTTAATAGCCACAAAATCATTCATTTTGTTATATTGTGGTACCCATATGAGTGGACCATTTTATTTCTAAAATAAAACATATAATATATCAATATTGGAACTACTATCAAGGAATAATCTTTTTATATCATGCCTCCACTATTTCATCAAACCCACCATTCCCAATATAAAATGGCCCATGTATTTATATAATAATTCATTTTAATATCTAATAATATTTTTGTATAAGATAATAATTTTACATTAAAATGATACCTTTTTTGATTGCGTACCCAGTACACAATAGTGGATTTCTCCGAAATCTTAAGTTGCACATAATGTTGAGTTGTTGTAGAAAATAATGTAATAATATTATTCTTATTTTAAATGGCAGTTAATGCCTAACCATTTTATTGTAATGAATGATAAAAATTATGTATATTATGATTTTAAATACTTTTTAATTTTTTTAAATTTATCAAATGAGTTTTAGAGGCTTAAAATGTGAATGAATCCAAATTTAAGCATAAAATACTCTAATATTTTTAAATGGACGATTTAATGCCTTTTGATTGAGAAACCTTTTGAAAAAATGTTATCCACTTATATGGGATCTATTTTCTAAAATAAAAATCATCATTATAAGTGTGGTATCTAAATATACCGTGGATGATATTTTGGTATTTTTCTGATGAAATTCATATTTTAATGAATAGTTAAAAATAATTTATTTTAATTGAAAAATTATTTTTGGTCTAATATATTTATATAGTATGATTATCTTTTAAAATTTTTAAAGATTATTCGTATTATTTTTTAATAATTTAATCCAATGTTGGTCATTTAATATAATTTCACATTTTAACTATATATAAATACATGTCTATCTATAGATATTTTTTACTTCTTAAAAATCAACTATTCGGTTTTGACAACGAGAATTAATATAAAATTATTTTCTAAAAAGTATGTGTTTTTTATTTGAAAAAAATGATTCCATTTTGGGATACATAATGTCCAAATTATATATATAACTTCCTTTAATTTAGTTACATTATGAACAATAACTCCGGTAATATTTTTTATTTACTATGGTTAAAAGGTATATTAGGTAAATAAGGGTAAAAAATAACATTATAATAATATAAAACTACCTAACACGTGTCCTAATCTTATTGGATGAGATATTTACAACCATGTGAATCCATGGGTTTATTTTAGTTCCCTATGGAGCTACAGGGGTTTGATAAATAAATGCTTTAAGAATTAATTTTATTAAAGTGAAATATAACATAAACAATTATCATTTACAAAAAAAATTTTAATATAGGTTTATATAACTGATATCATTGAAAAAAATTATAATTATAAAGAAAAAATATTTCCTACAAAATGAAATTTTATTTTTAATTTTTATACATTAAATAAATTAATTAATTTATGACATAATGATAATGTTGTGATTACCTTATTAATGAACCCTCCGAATAAGTGATATTATAAATATTAAAATAAATTTAATTTGAACACTTTGATTCCATACACGAATTTTATAGATGATATTGACATATAATATTTGATTTAATTCATTTTTATAGATTTAACAAAGATGTTATAACTTTAATAAAATTACTAGAGAGTGACCAAATTGACATAAATGTGTTTTTAAAACAAATAATATTTTATGAAGTGATATAATAGTTATAAAAATATATGATTCAGCTAAATAACTTAAATAATGTTAAAATTCACATTTGGGATCCAATTTTGGTATTCTTTTAATTTTATAGTTTCTATAATAACCATATATTATTACACTATAAGACGACATGGTAACAGTTGATGTTTTTAACTAATGGTCAAAGCTAAATTATAAGGTTAATTTTGTGACCTAAACTTGTATAAAAACTATTTTATGAGATTATTTAGACCCATTATAATATTATAATCTAAATATATCACTTCTAAACGATCATAATTCCAAAATATATCTCTAATAAAATAATATTTCAATACTTTCCTAAAGTTCCCATCATCACTCCTATAAAAAGCCACAAAATCTACACACATACAAACAACTCTCAAGCCCATTGTATTATCCAAAATCTACTAAAATAATCTCCTAAAATACCTCCATTAATAATAGAAGTTTTCCATTTGAATAATTCAATTAATGAATGCCTTTTGGCTCAAATTAAAAGGGGCTATCCAATTTAGAGGTATCGACTTCTCTAAAGTTCCTTTCCCTTATTTTCCTTCTTCACCACTTATTCTTTCCTTATTATATGATGACAAAAAAATTTATCTTAAATATAATATGATACTTTTAATGAGAATTATTCAAACTAAACATACACCATCTTCCATCTAATGGATACAAACATGCTATTTCTGTGTACGATGAACTACTGCATCAGGAAACGATGATTGTTAAATTTTCTACTACAAACTTTAATCATTGGATATAATAATGAATATTTATTTATATTTGATATATATGATATTTATATTGTGTAAATTCTTTTATAATTATTATTTAAAACAATACTTTATGTTTTACATAATGTGTAAATATAATGATTTCATTTGATAAAGTATTGACTATTGCCCAGTCAAAATGATATAACTCATTCATTCCCTACAAGGAACATATAAAGGATAAAATTAATAAAATTATGTAACATATATAACAAAAATATTATAATTTAATTATAAAATGACTATTTATCATTTATTTATCATTCCATTAATATAGCAATATAATGAATGTAGCGTTCTTGCAAACGTATGACCTACCGTCTCCATGAACGGTGAATTTTATTTTTATATCAAAAAATTATGGACTATTATAAATATATGTATAATGTATATATATTAAATTTAAATAATTAACATCATTCTAGAGATGATTTATATTTTACTCAATGAATAATTTATATCAACAATTGTTTAATTTCGACTCAATTATTAAATATCTACAAAATGACAGATATTAACATAAAAATTTATGTAATAGTTATAACAACATAATATTTTCTATAAATGTAGTAATAAACATGAAAAAATATATTAAACAATTATAAATTAACATACATATATATTTAGTAATATCAAGGAATATATGCAATGATTTGGACCAATGGTAAGGAAATCCCTTAAAACACCTTCATCTCAGTAGGTTTTACGAATTCTTAGATGATTATATTATGCCATGATTATATGTAGAATCACTATATTTTTAATACATTAATTTACAATTCTATTTTTGTGGTTATAAATTTTCTATATATAATCACCACATTCATTAATTCTTATATCATTCAAATAAACATTGTAAGGGAATTTATTATGTAAATTTCCATTCATTGGGTTAATCTTCCACATATTGACTATGTCGTGCTATGATTTTGTGAGAAATAAAATTGTATTTATTATATTGTATTTATAATTTATTTATTTGAAATTTTTTTAATAAACATAACCTACCTATTTTCATAACCAAATTATCTTTGAAATGGAAATCTTATCTCAATTTCCATTCATTGAGTTAAATATCTTTGTCCTTGGTTCTGTTTTTTCAGTAATATATGTGAATGACAATTGGTTGTTTTACATTTTATATCACCATATATTGGGTTTATTTATATTTGTGAAACATAATTATTTCATTCAATTATCCTTAATCTAATGATATTATATTTGTAAGGTACAATGTCTCAATCACCTTTCATTTTATAATATCTCAATATTGTGCACCATTAATATCCTATAAGTTGTATGTAAAACCCTTTTTACATTTTATATTATAAATTTATATATTCTCATGAAATTTAATGTTTAGTATGATAGTATTCTTTAATTATTTTTATTCAAGTGTTTTATAAGTGTCACAATACTCTTTATCTAAAATATCATTTTAAATGTTTTAAAGATTTATTCTTTTAAATATTTCTTATAAATGTACTTATTTTAAAAATGGTATTAAGGATTTATTTATATGGATGTTAATGTTTTAAAATTTTAATTTTATTAAAATATTCAAAGTTGAATGGGACACCTAGATTCAAGAATCACTTTATTAAATGATTTAAATTGTTTTGAAAATGGATTAAATATCTCAATATTTTGAGTTGATTTCTTGTGATTGATGAGTGAAATATTGATAATTTAAATATTTTATGTGTTATGATTATATAAAGGTACATTGACATTAGATTGGTGGTTACGTTATAAACCGAATATAGATGGTTCTATGATAAACCTATGGTGTGTGAGCTCATGATATCTCTCCAATGTGTTGGGTAATGTGATAGAGGTAAATGATAATGTTTCTCATTAAATATCTAGAGAATATTATGATATGGGTATTCTAAAAGTAACCATGAAGGATACTACCTATATAGCTGTGAATGCTACATTGAAAATGTGATATGGATGCCCTAAGATACCTTAATTTATATGATGCTTAGTGGTATTATTATAATTACATGATGTAAGATAATTATTATATGTTTTTAGGTAGGAAGTATGATTTTGTTAAAAAGAATCCTTCTGTTATTAATAATCATGGACTAAACATTTTATTCGTTATTTTATGTTCCTTACTATGATTTTTTTCTCATCACCTAATATTGAATTTTTTTTTAATATGATCTGAGTAAGGATAAGAGAATGAAAAAATTCACGATGATTTTTATCAAGAAAATAATTCTTGTTTTCTTTCATGTGTTTTATTAATTTGAAAAATTAGATAGTGTTGAGTCTTTAATGTGTAATTTTAGAGAAGGAATGTAATTATTATATCCTAATTATATAGAATTTTAAACATTAAAAGATCTTCAATTAAAATTAATGATGAATTATTGAGTGATCTCAAGATTATGTAAAGGATTAAGGTCGAGGCCTTATAATTTGTATTAGAGGATTGTTTAGACCACATTGGGGATTTTTTTGTTATTTAAGGGTTTGGGATATCATCATGGGTTTATAATTATAATATATATTAAAAGTTCAATGAGGTATAAACCCCTATTAAGGAGTATGTTATGAAATTTCAAGGTGATTAAGGATATTTTTTTAGACATAGAAATTTATAAAAATTACGGTTTATTATCTTTTAGGATGCAAAATGTGAGGTATTAAATAACCTTTGAGGTTAAAATATGTTTCAGTTATTTTTAAATGTTTTTCATCATTTTTTAAATGTATTTATAATTAAATAGTTCTTGAAAAAGGATAACACACAGACCGTGTGGAATCCTATCACATCGAACAAAGTTATAAGAATTAAACCCACAACTAAAGTGTGATTCAAATGTATTGCCTATTGCTTCCCTATGTGAAGTACATAGTTAGTAGGACACATTTTTTTAGTTAAATTCTTCAATAGATTAAGAATATGATTATTTTTGGAAATTATGTTTTAACAAATGGATATCCTTATATTAGAAAAATGATTTGGTGATAAAGTGAAAAATGATATTTTGAAAGATCTTCACACTCTTGGGAACAGTATATCTCTAATGATGATTGAATAATATGGGATTTTATTTGATGAGGAATTTTAGAATTTTATTTTTTAAAAATATATCTTTTTAGTGGAAATAAATTTATTTTGGGTTTTTGTGGAAATGAAAAACCTATCATTAAGAATATGTGACTAGTTCAATAACTTTTAATTATGAGACTTTAAAACTAGTTGTTGTAATTTGGAGATAAGTGTTATTATTTCTCAGGGAAGACTATGTGATCAAAACCATATGAATTTTGGGATTCAATATTAGTTTGGATTATTATTTTTGAAGAATTATATGGAATATTATTAGTTGAATGGCCTTTGTTGAACCTTAGGTAATTTTTTGTTGAATTTTGGAGATTATGAGTCATATAACTTTTTATAAAGGATTATTCTTTTCGAGGATTATCTGGTCTTGTACTAAAACTTTTAGTATTGGATAATGTCTAAAGATAAAGGGAAATATATGGTTCATATTTTATAGATTATTTTATTATATTTATTTTCTTTATAGTACTCTAGGTATGACTAGGTAATTATGAAAAATTATAATTTAGAGAAAAGATTATTTTCTCGTAGACATTTCACAAAGGATGAAACTCTACTTTACAAGTACGTATGTTTCCGTATGATCTTAGTCATAACCATAAATAAACATATTAGGATTATGAAAATGATTTTAAAATAAAAATGTTTTCCAGTTACTTTTTCTTGTAGAAATCAATGACTGTTTATCCCTTCACTAGTTTGTGGTTTTCAGATTGTTATCATTCTCTTGATCATGTTTTCTACAACTCTCCATCAGAATAAGATGGTTAGTTTTTATTTCATATCAATGTTTTCATACATCGAATCCTACTATGTGTTATCTTGGGAGACCTTTTTACATCTATTTATTTCTTTTAATGTGATAGTTGTATTGACTTTTTTTCGAATGTTGTATTATCATTGATGTCTCCGAGCACAATTTTAAAATTTCAAGGACACAATTTTTAAAAAGGGTAAACAATGTAATGACCCATGTATTTATAGAAAAATAAATTTTCATATAAATTTATAAGATATTAGTTTTAATTTAAATAGGACACATTATCCGACATCATCACCGACAAACAACAACAAGATACTCATAAATCTTATGTTGCACATAATGTTGAGTTTTTTAGAAAAATATTACAATAAAAATATTATTATTTTAAATAATAATTAACACATTGGCATTCTAATGGCAGGAATAAACAGAATTAGCTATATTTTTATTTTATATATTTATTAAATTTTTGTAAATTTATCTAGAAAATTTTACTATATTAAATTTAGAATGAATTCAATTTTAAGTATAAAATACTCTTATATTTTCTAAAGGGTGGTTTACCACCTTTTTATGGAGAACCCATTTTTAAAATAGTTTTGGTCACTTTCAAATGTTCTATTTTAAAAAATAAACAACTTATTCAGAATTGGGACTTCCAAATTTTCCTTGGATAAAATTTTGGTATTTTTTATAATGAAATTAATATTTTAATGAATGGTGAAAAATACTGCATTTTAATTCAAAACTAATTTTTCAACTTATTTATTAAAATAGAGAGATTATATTTATAATTGTTTTTGAAGTGTAATTTGGTTATGTTTTTATCATTCAATCCATTTTTTTATTTAATTTTATTTCACTTTTAAATTGGACGTATGAACATGTCAATATTTTGATAGTTTTGAGTTATTAAAGACCAACTTTTGGATTTTGATAACGAGAATTAATTTTAAATTATTTTTTTTAAAATATATTTTTTTTAAATTTGGAAAGATAGATCACATATTTGGAGTCATATGGTTTAAATTTTGTAAATAAGTACCATTTATTTTTAGAAATTATGAATATTTTCTTGAATAAGCTTTATTTAATATGGTTAAAGGATCATGGAAATAAGGATAAAAAATAATATTATAAATATAAAAATCTACAATAACATGTGTCCAAATACTATTGAATGAGATATGTCTGACCATTTACATCCTTGGGTCGATTTCATGACCCCATGGAGCCACAGTGGTGTGATAATGACTTGTTATAAAAATTAATTTAATTTAAAGAAAAATATAACATAAACATGTATCTTTCTCTAAAACAATATTAATTCTAGGTTATTTAACTGATATATTTGTCTATAAATATTAATTATAATGATAAAAATATTTCTTAAATTATGATATTTTATATATTATATTTAGACAATAAATAAATACATTTATTTATGACAAAATAATGATGTAGTGATTACTTAATTAGTGAATGATTCAAATAAATGATGCTATAAAGATTAAAATAAAAGTTATGTGAACATTTTGATTCAATACATGAATTGTATAGTTGATATTGACATATTATATTTTAATTAAGTCCTTTTTATTGATATAATAATGTGGGCATGAATTTAACAAAAATCAATTACTAAATATTTTCCAAATTGACATAAATGAGTTTTTAAAACAAATACAATTTTATTTACTGATATAATAGTCTTAAAAATCTAATATATATAAAAAATAGTTGTATATTATAAAAATAGTCATAAATGATCCAATTGTGGTTTTATTTTAGTTTTCTACTAACAATAGTTACTATATAATATGAAAATAAAAGTAGATATGGTAAGGGTTATTTTTTTTAACTAAGGGTTAAAGCTAAATGATAAGGTTAATTTTATGGAATAAATTAACCATAAAACTATATGTTGAGAGGATTTAAACCCATTATCATCTTATCAATGAAATATTTCATTTTTTAACTATTATAATATGAAAAAAAATATTTTAATAAAATAATATTTCAATAAATTATTAAAGTGCCCCCCACTTATAAAAATCCACAACCTCTACCCACATACAAACACCTCTCATGCCCCTTGGATCATCCAAATTCTCCTCAAATAGTCTCCAAAATACCCCCCTTCCTCATATAATTTGTATTTCCGGAATAAGGTGTAACATCCTAAAAAAATAAAGAAAATGACATTTTCATATTTACTAATAATTTTTAATTAAATATTAATTTTACATTTAAGGGTATACTATTACTCTATGGAATACCCAATACGCAATAATGAGTTTCTTTGAAATCTTACATTGCACACAATGCTGAGTCATACTGAAAAATAATAATATAATATTATTATTTTAAATAGTAGTTAACACCTAGACATTATAATGGTGGGAATGAATAGAACTAACTACAATATGATTATAAATGTTTTTTAAATGTTTTTACATTTATCCAATAAAATATAGATCCTTAAAATAAGAAATAATCTAAATTTAAGCAGAAATACTCTAATATTCTTTAAAAGGTCTATTTACCACCTTTTAATGGTAAACCATATTTAAATCTAGTTTTGGTCAGTTTTATATGTTCTATTTGACCAAATAAAATTCGTGATTAGAATTGGGACACCAAAATTTACGTTGGGTAATTTTTTGTTATTTTTCTGATAAAATTCATTTTTTAATTAATAATGAAAAATATAGTGTTTTAATTCAATTATGCCTTTTAATATAATTTATTGATATGGTTTTATTATCTTTTTATTTGGTTTTAATGTGTACATAAATTTTATTTTTTCCATATTATCTAGTTTTGTGCGTTGGAATTAATTTCACTTTGAAATTTGACATAAAAAGTGCCAATTTTTTTATAGTAATTGTTTCATAAAAACACGCAATTTGTATTGACAACAAGAAATAATTTTAAATTAATTAACGCAACAACTATGTTTTGAATTTTGTAAAATATAAATCATTTTTGAATTAGTAATATCAAATATAGCTTAGTCTGATATTTTGGTATTTTTCTAAAAAGATTCAATTTTTGATGAATAGTTAAACCACTTAATAGTAGTTAAAAAACTGACTTTTTCATTTAAATGAAATTTTACCACTTCTATGAATATATATTCAAAAATCCGAAATACATTTTTATTATTAGTATTTAAAATTTGGTTCAATAATATTATAATAATTTTTGGTGAATAGTAACTTTTGAATTTTATTTACCACGGTTAAAGGAAAATAGGGTAATTCAAGGTAAAAAGAATATCATATAATACCAAATTACCTTAACACTTGACTTTACCATATTGGAGGAGTAATGGATGACCAAGGGAATCCTTGGGTTGATTTTTGGACCCCATGGATCCACAAATTAATGATAATGACACTTTATTTTAATTAACTTAAAGTAAAGGAAAAATGACATAAACAAATATCTTTTAGTAAATTAATTTTTACATGGGGTTATATAAGTAATATTTTTAACTATAAATACTCATTGGAAGGATAAGACGATTTCCTACTTCATGGTATGCTTTTATAATTTCTAGACATAAAATAATATAATTATTAATGATACAACAATGATGTAGTATTTACCTCATTAATAAATGATTAAAATAAATAAGATTATAAATATTAAAACAATATCCAAAACATGTCCAATTCTTATCGGATGATTTTATATTAACCATGATTCATATTATCTTGGACTTTAATACGTTTTGGGATTTTATAAACTTAATATAAAAATATAATAAAATATTATTTTCACACATTCCTAAAGAGCCCCTCCTCTCCATTATAAAAGGACACCACTTCTAACCTATTCCTCACACCTCCCAAGCCATTTGGCACATCTAACCCCTACCCAAATAATCTCTCAAGATCCCCTAATTCTTCTTAGAAGCATTACTATAGGCATACGACAGTTTAAGAAGTACTTTTGGTTCAAATCCAAGGAAGTTACCCAAATTATAAGTAATGGTTTCTCTTAAATTCTTTTATTTTATTTAGTTTTAATTTACTTATCCATCCCCATTAACTCTTTTTATTCATTTATTTTATAACAGAACTAGTATCCTCTATATACTAGTATGTTTTTATGAAATTTATTTGAACTACACTTACATAAACCTCTATTTAATGGGGGAAGAACATATTGTTTCTTTGGATAAGAAACTAACACCTGATGAAAAGACGATTGTTCGATTATCTACTACCACCTTTCATGGTGTCCATTTAGATGGAAATATATTTATATGTGATATATATTATGTTTATGATTTAATTAATTTTATTTATTATTCATTTATGGCATAGATTTATGGTTTCCATTATGGGTAAACGTGATAATTTCAGTTGAAGAAGTGCCGACTACCGCCCCCTCAAGTTGATATGAATCCTTCATGACATACATAGAACTTATAAAGTATGTAATTAATGAAATTTTGTAACATAAATATCATATTATATTATAATGGAATTATAATATACCAATTTATCACTATGTTTTCATTCCTTTAAATATAAAATATAAATGAAAGTAGTGTTTATGAATACAAACGACTTACCGTCTCCATGAAGAGTGTGTTTAAAATCATTACTCTAAATGATATGGAATATTATAAATACATATACATGGGAAATATTTGAAATATATGATATATAAACCAGGTATATAATTCAAGAGATAATGGACTTTTGACCACATGGATAAATAGTAATTACAACATGTTTATTTTGACTCAAGTTCCAAACATCGCTAAAATATCCACTATGAACTCAAAAAATTAAACAATTGTTATTGATAGAGAATAGGTGATATAAAACGAATAATAATATTTAAAAAATTTCTTAATGAATTATAGATTAACTTATGTTTATTATTCTGGAAGAACACAGAACATATGAGTCAAGTCAGACATGAGTTAAGGAGATTTCTTATCTCACATTTAATTCCATGAGATTTCCATTGTACGACAATTATTCATTTCATGTGGTGTATTTTGTACTGCCATTTCATATATAATATCATTATTCTTTTTATATTCATGGTATTCAGTGATTCATTTTGTGTTTTTTATCTTTTGGTCATACGACTCAATTGATTACAACGTGGTAAAGGGTTTCATCTCACTTCTTATTCACATGAGATTCATGCTATATTTTCCACTATCTCATTTTGTGTTGTGTATGTACATCCCATATTGTATTATTTAAATAATATAATTTAAATTATGTGTATTTAAATTTTCATTGTATGATCTTACTTTCGTGGGGCGTATGTTTCATAAGTTACCCAATAGGTAAGGGAACCATTCACCCTCCTCTTTTAAAAAAGACTTCTCTTTGTTAGGTATTTTAATATACATCCAATTATGTTGGGATATTTTTTTATATATCCTTATTGATGTAAATTTTATGTCTATTAAATGAGATACCCATTTTTACTCATCAATTCATTTTCTGAGTTTTAAAGTGACATCGTTAGGATGTCGCATTTTTGAAAGGGAACTTCTTTACCAAATTTCATTTTTTTGGGTTAAACTTGTACTTATAGAATATGTAGTCCTATAAATATGTGTGAAGGTCCTATGATTGTTTTACACTTAAAATCCAGTTCTACAGGGTGTATTCTTGATTTTCACACAAAATTATGTAATCGATTTTACCTTAATCAAAGGATACTATATTTATAAGGGACTTCATATCAATTTACTTTCTATTTAGACTTCATCATTGTTATGTGCTAATTAACATTGATATGGTGTATATACTTTCTATTGTAATATTATATCATGAATACCTTTATTCCCATGATATTATAATGTTTTTATTATATGTTATTCCTCAATTATTTGTATTCAATCATCTCTCATTTGGTTAAAAAATCCTTAACTAGAATATTGTTTTAAATATTTTTTCTTCTAAATATTTATCATTAATGAAAATGTTTTAAAAATGGGTTTTAAGAATTTATTTATATGGAAATTAATGTTTTAAAATTATAATTCCTTTAAAATCTTAAAAGTGGTATGAGACACTTTGATTCAAAAATCTTTTTTAAATGGTTTTGAAAATTGTATGATAAAACATTTTTTATTTAAATATCTTGAAATTATTTCTTATGATTGAAAATGAAATTTAATTAGTGAAATATTTATATTCTCAATATTTTATGTTTTATGATTGTACTTAGACATTTTATGGGTGTTTACGTGATAGACAATATGACGGGTGGTGCCGTGATAAACCAGGATGGGTGGTTACATTATAACCTCTAATGCATTGGGTAGGTAAGTCAGCTGTATGGCTATTCCATTTAGTGATATGTGTGGAATTCAATCGTATAATTATTCCATTTAAGTATTTTTATGTCCCTAGTAACCTTTATATGTTATTTATTCTTTATATGGGTTTTATGGTAATATTATAGTTACGAAGGTTAAAAAATTATCTTATATTAAGTAAAGATTATTTACTACTTCTTAAAGGTGAAAAGTATTACTTATGATAACGAATTCATGGTTCACTTGTTGTTTTGAAAAACATATAGTTTTCCTTATTTGTTTAACCCTTAATGATATTTTTATTTGTATCCCAAGATTTTGAAATTTTTTTCCCAGGACATGAAGTGGAATAAGGTCAAGGATTAGATCAAGAAAAGGCTTGTTCTCTAAAACATAGATTTAGACCTGATTCTTTATTTCAAGAGTTTTTATTTTGTGAAAAAAATTGTAACTGAGTAGAAGTGTCTAATTCAAATTTTTTGAGATATAATGTAATTGTTATTCCTAATTGTCTAAAACTCTATTCCTAAATAGATACTCAATGTGAATTATATATTTAATTAAATATTATGTAATGTTTACGGTCGGGACATTATAGTTGGTATCAGAGGTTGGTTTAGAGAACTTTTTGGATTATAAGTTTTTGTTAGACACATGGTTAGTCCATATGTCTATTATTTTCGTTGATTCCTTGTTTTATATATTATTCAAATGATGGAAAGTTCGGTTAAAATGGAAGGATGAGGATCTCGAACGATATTCCTATCTCTTCAAGATGACTTGCTTGCAAAAATTATAGTGAAGTCATGTTCAGATGATTGTGAAATTTTTTCTAGAATTCAACTCACTTGCAAGTAGTTGTTTGATATATCAAAATATTCCACTATACCTCGTTATCATCATGGAACATGGGTTTTATTTAACAAATCCTATTTTCACTGTATGCTCATATTTTAAAGAAAGGAAAATATTATCAAGGAATTTTTAAATATTTTACCCTATCACAAGATTTTGTGGAATATTATGATTTTGAAAAAGGTGATGAAGAATGAGACCCTTGTGAAACCTATTTATTTTTTATTTTACAATATAGTCTCTCAGTACATACTTATGGTATTTTAAAAGGACCATTAATGGAATGGTTCAACTCAAATTCAGTCCGCCTATTTTATAGAAATAATGTATTATCAGATGTTTTGAAATTATATTTTATACATGATTATTTTTCAAAACAATTATTCAGTGAACACCCATATAACCCATGGTTTACGAGGTGTATTTGTATGAAGGATGAAAATTATATTGAATGATCTCTAAATCATTATAGCAAGGCATGAAACTTCTACAAACATGAAAAAGATGACGATGAAACTAAGTGTACACCACGATCGAGGTTTGTTGTTCATTATTTTAGGGATTGTTTTATTTTAAAAAATGGTGGATAAATAAATAAATGACAACATATATATAATACTTAACGAATTAAGATGATGAGATAAAAATAAATTGGGATGAAAATGAGAGGTATGAGGAAACCATTGAGGATAAAACATATTAGGGTTATTTTTGAGTTTTATAAAAATGACAACCCATAGGATGGGTGACAACCAGTCACGTCTGGCAAGGCCACATGAATCGAATCCACAACCGATGGGCGAAAAGGGTGCATCGCCTACCACTGGCCTATGTGAAGTCCCTTTGTAGTATGACTTATTATTTTAAGTTAAATGATTTTATTTGTCAAAAATATGTTGATTTGGTAACTTATATTTTATCAAATGGATTCCTTAGTATAAGAATCTTATTTGGTGATTAAGTGATAAAAGTGATTTTGGAAGAAGTTACGTCATTTTGGGAACACTATTTGCTTAAGAAAAAGAGAATACTATGGGATTACATTTATAGATTACTGGTTGAAAATTAATTTTTGAAGAATATATTTTTTATTTGTGGACATATAGTGATTTTCATTATTTATGGAAATAATTAACCTATCATAGAGAATATGTGATTTGGAGTGTCATGCTTCAGTATGAGAGTGTAAGATTAGTCTATGTTTTTGGAGTTAAATATTATTATTTACTATGGAAGTATATTTGATTAAATCCTTTTATGTTTTGAGTTTCAATCTTAGTTTAAATTATTTTGAATAATTTTAATGACAATTGTGTATTGAATGGTTATTCTTGAACTTTGAGTACTTTTTATCAAATTTTGGAGATTAATAGTAGTATTTATTTTTATAAAGGACTATCCTTTTTGGGATTATATGATCTCGTACTAACAGTTTTGGTTTTAGTTTCTCTATAAAGACAAGGGGAATATATAGTTCTTCTTTGGAGGATTATGTGATTATCTAGAAGTTGATTCTTGTGCTTTTGATGTGACCAAGTCTTTTTGAAAGCTCATTGTTTGTAGAAAAGATTAGTATTTTGTAAAAACTTATTAAAGGATTAAACATTACATGAAGGTAAGTATATTTCATTATGTTATTATTCAATGTTGTAAATAAAATCCTCAAAATTATGAAAAGGAATATAAAACCAAAAAAATTTGTTGGTTTACCTTTTCTACTGGGTAATCAAAGACCGTTTAACACATCACAACTTTGGGATTTTCGGGTGTTTAAAATTCTCCAAATCATGTTTTCTACCACTCTCCTTCAGAACATTATGGTTTGTTTTGTCTTCCATATCCATGTTTTCCTACATGGAATCTTAGTTTGGGTTATCTCTGCTGACCTTTTTACTTCTATTTCTTTCATTTAAAGTGATAGTTTTATTGATTATATTTCCAATGTGGGACATTAAATGATGTTTCTGGGCCCAATTTTAAAATTACAATGACGCAATTTCTAAATGAGGGGAAGGATGTAACATCCCAAGTAAATAAAGAACATGAAATTTTCATATTTACTAATTATTATGAATTAAATTTTAATTTTAATTTAAAGGGAATGATATGATTCAATGACATACCCGATGCACAATAATGAGTTTCTTTGAAATCATACGTTGCACACAATGCTGAGTGATACTGAAAAATAATAATATAGTATTATTATGTTAAATAGTAGTGAACACCTAGCCATTATAATGACCGGAATGAACATAATTAACTACAATATGATTTTACAAGTTTGTTAAATGTTTTTACATTTATCCAATAATTTCTAGAGCCTCAAAATAAGAAAGGATCAAATTTTAACCATAAATACTCTTATAATCTTTAAAAGCTCGATTTACCACCTTTTAATGGAGAATAATATTTAAATATATTTTTGCCACTTTATATGCTATATTTGACCAAATAAAATTCTTATTTAGAATTGGGACATCAAAATTTACTTTGGGTGATTTTTTGGTATTTTTAAGATAAAATTCAATTTTAAATGAATAGTAAAAAATACATTATTTTAATTCAAATACACCTTTTAATATAATTTATTGATATGTTTATATTATATTTTTATAAGGTTCTAAATTATATTTAAATTATATTTTTACCATTTAATCTATTTTAGGTCATTGGAATTAATTTCACTTTGAAATTGGACATAAACAGGTGTCAATCTTTTGATAGTTATTGTTTCTTAAAAACAAGCTATTTGTTTTGACAACGAGATTTAATTTTAAATTAATTAATGAAACATTTATGTATTTAATTTGGTAAAATATACATCATTTTTCAATTCAGAATATCAAATATATCTTAGGATTAATTTTTGGTATTTTTCTGAAATGCTTCAGTTTTTTGATGAATAGTGAAACCATATAGTAGTAGTTAAAAAACTGAATTTTTGATTTAAATGAAAATTTACCACTACTGTGAATTGAATTTTGACAATTTTATATATATGTTTATTATTAGTATGTAAAATTTGGTTTAATTAGTTGAAAATAATTATTGGTAAATAGTAACTTTTGACTTTTATTTACCATGGTTAAAGGTAAATAGGGTAATTCAAGGTAAAAAGAAAATCATAATAATACCAAATTTCCTTAACACTTGTCCTAACCTTATTTTATGATGAATGGACAACCATGGAAAACCATGGGTTTTTTTGGACCTCATGGAGCCACATATGAATGATAATGGCACTTTATTTTAATTAACATAAAGTAGAGGGAAAAATGATATTATAATATATCTTTTAGTAAATTAATTTTTACATGGTGTTATATAAGTCATAATTTTGACTATTAATATTCATTGGAAAGATAAAAATATTTAGTACTTCATGGTATTTTATATAATTTTTATACATCATATAAATGTAATTAATAATGACAAAATAATGATATATTATTTAACTCATTAATAAATTATTTATTTAAATAAGATCTTAAATATTAAAAAAATATATACAACCTGTTTAATTATTATTGGATGATTTTATTTCTACCATGAATCATCTTATCATTGTCTTTAATTAGTTATGGATCATTATAAACCGAATATAATTATATAATAAAATAATTTTTTCAGACATTCCTAAAGAGCCCCTCCTCCCTTATATAAAATGACACCACTATAAACCCATTCGACGTGGATTGACCAGTGTTTTGAACCAGGTTAAAAAGTGGGGGAAATTGAACTTTTTCAATTACTGAACCGGCCGAGTTTTAGACTGGGCTTCAGAACCAAATTCCGAAGTTTGAAACCTTTCTTTTTAATGTTTTTTGACAAGGGCGGATACCGGTTAGGTGTCCCGAGTGGATCGAGGTGTTTCGGGTGTTTCGTGCCCGAAGGAGACTTGTTTTTAAGTGAAAAAATAAGGCATACAGTTGTGACACAGTTTTCCAAACTGTGCAGCCCAAACCGTGCGGCATAAAATAGGGTGGCAGAGGAGTTCACACGGCCTACGCATGGTTTCCCCAAACCATATGACTTTCCCATGCGGGGTGCCTGGGGTGTCCAACAGAGGCCACACGGTTTGCGTACGGCTGGGAAAACCGTGCGGGTCAAATCATGTGCGGCCCTCCTGTTTGTTTTTTTGGGATATTTTAAATGGTTTTAAAATAAAAATAAAAATAAACACATAAACTAAAGACAACATCTCACCACTTCCTCACAGAACCCGAACAAAGCCCCTCCCCCTTGGAGCCACCGGCCTCGGGTGCAAGCCCCCTCATCCACACATCCTTTCACCTTCATTTCTCCTATGTTCTTGGCGATTCTTCTTCCAAACCTCTATGGTTGGTCACTCCCCTCTTCCCCTATCCTTCTTGTTCGATTTTACCTCTTCCCTTTTCCCTAATCTAATTCGGCCAAACCCCCATGTTTAGGGTTTTTGGTTTGATTCATTTAATTCTTGTTTATTCTATTGTAAAGTGGTGTGAAAGGTCCCTCGAGACCTATTTGGTGTGTGTATGATGTCTGCCACCAAAGGCGAGGCAGTTTTCGATAAGTTCAGTCCTCCGGGATGATTCCATGGTAAGGGTTTTTCCCATTTATTGTTTTTGCATCCTCTAAATTAATGTCTTAGGTTGTTAAAGAGCTCCTGGTATGTTCCAACTTGTGTGTTAGGCTTTTGGAATGGTTTTTCATTGTCGGAGCTTAGGCAGCTCGCCTTTGTAGGAAAAAGTCGTATGTGAAATCACATATGCCTCATGGGGGAGCAGCTGGTGCTCTTAGTTAGAAAGCGCCAAGATTCGGAGAGGACGGATGGATCCACCTGGAGGTAGGTCCCTCTCCTTGCCCTTTTATTTAAAGTGAATCATTTAAAGAGTATAATACTGCATTGTTTTAGTATTTTAATTATGAAAGTTTAGTCAATTAAAGGTTTCTGAGAAAACCATGTGAATTGCAGTAATAAGTTAAACGAGGTTTTTAGTCACTAAACTAATGATTTAATAATAAAACCCCTCGATCAGAGGTGCGTTGTCTTCAAGACAAAATTAGGAAGATGACATACATGCTTGCCAGCAGTATTTTTCTTGGTTCCATGATCATACTTTGACATCATGTTTGGTGCGTATATTTTCATGATATGGCCTTCAGAAATGTTTTTAAATGTCTTGCCCTTAGTGATCTGACACTTGTTGCCTTAAGCACAAAACTAGTTTTAGCATAACGTGTAATTGTAATTTACCTTCAGGTAAGGGGTTAAATGAATTTGATTAGAATTTATTAAATGAGATGGTGCCAACTAAGTTAAATGACTATAACCATTGTATTACAAATTCTCCAGCCAGGTTTAGGAAACTAGATGGAATGACCCTCATGGGGAACCTTTTCCCAAATTTCCATTCTTGGGTAAATTGGATCATGTGACTTTGATTAAGGTTTTTGAACTAAATGACAGGTCGTGTAGTAGTGGGTTGGGTTTTGAATTTTGAGGTGGTTAATTTAAATGCATAGGAGGTATTTCCTTATGCATTATGATATAAAACTGAAGATGAATGTGTAGATTATGAATGCAGTATTTCTGTTTGAAATTCCTAAGAGGTACTGCATTATGCATTCTAATGGAACTATGATAATGATTATGAATGATTATTGATGGGAGGAATTCATACCCCGTGCCATCTACCTTGAACGATTATGAATGGGAGGTATTCATACCCCATTCCATCTACTATGAATGATTATGGATGAGAGGCATTCATACCCCATGCCATCTACTTTGAACGATTATGGATGGGAGGCATGCATACCCCATGCCATCTTATTTTGAGTATGGGTGGGAGGCGTGTCTACCCCATGCCAGATGTGATCTATCTACATGTATGGAAGGGAGGAATTCTTAACCCTTGCCCGTTGACCTTTAGGGACGAGAGACATTCATACCTCGTGCCTGCTAATCTCTTTACGTGTTTGGAAGGGAGGCATTCTTACCCCTTTCTAGTTGACCTATATGGATGAAAACCACACTTACCTCGTGCCCGCTAATATTATTAATGGGTGGGAGGCATTCTTACCCCACACCATCTATGATCTAAAGGATTTTATATATGTATATGGTGACATGATCATGTTACTTTACCGGCAACAAGTCGAAGCCGGTATAGTCGTCGGGTGTCCTTAGGGAAACTGGACGGGTGCAGTTATTCTATGTTGTTATGCTTACTTATTTCTCCACACCTTCTCACTATTTAATTATTATGCACTGTCTAGATTGGGTTTGACACCGGTGGTGCTGGACTACTGAGATTTATATTTCACACCCTACGGGGGCCGCCATTGAACTAGGGTACCCGAGTAGACCTTCTTGCTTACAGGACCTAGGTTGTGTGTTGTGCTGTCTGTACCTGAGGAGTTAGGAGAGAAGGACCAAGAGGGAGCTTGAGATGCTCAGGAGATCACCTGTTGGGCCTTGCTACTTTTTCTACATTTAATTTATATTGTATTAAAAGCATGCTATATTGTTTTTTGTTTCCGCATTATATGATTCATCATCCTAGTATCATGTTAACTCTCTTTGGCCACCTTTTATAAAACAGTTATCACCTGTCTTTTGGTTCTGCCTTTCAATTGATTACTGCATCCGTTATTGAATGTCATTTACTCTGATAATACTTTTGTGTTACTATGACATGAGGGTATAGTATCCCACCTATCACCTCCCTAGACCCTCGCTGCTATTCGGCAGCCTCTGGTGCATGGGGAGAAACGCTTGAGGCCATGTGACCTACCTGTACGGCCACCGGTTCGATGGTCAGCCAGGCCGGGATGTTACAAAGTGGTATCAATGGTGTTTTTTTTCTATTTTGTTTTAATATCTAGTGATAGTATATAGGGATAGGTAGGAGATGGAAATTTGTAATAAGATGTGATCGGGAGTAGCTAACCCGTGTACAGTGAAATGACAAATTGCATCGAATGAAATTGTTATTTTAAGGATTTTGATTATTATGATTTATTTTATTTCACCATTGGGTGATGCACATTGTATCTATTAATACAATTGATGCAATTGTGGGTTCCATTTCTGTTGCAACATGATGATATGAGGGTATGCCATTTCATGCAACATATTGGCACTTTGTTACAAATCACATGCCATGAATTATTCCATGCCTTCTAGGATGCATTAGTTGTTGACCAATGTTGTGATAGGTGTTGTGGTAGTTATTCCATGATTTTGTGATATAGCATGTTTCTGGGTTACTGATTTCGATAACAAGATAGCATCAGTTAATATGGAATTGGTTGCATTGACCAAATTAAATGATTGCAATTACGGGAGGAGCTAATTTTTAGTTGTAAGGTGTATGGGCGTCTTATGGTTGGGAAAGGGTAACCTATGTAATCAGATTTATGAAAAAGGACTACGAATGTTTAAATTGTAAAATTAATTGAAATTGGTTTTGAATGAAGGGAGCCAAATGCCAAATTTTAATGTGTATCGGAACATTATAGGTAGGTAGGTGGCCTCCTGTATGACTAAGAGATTGTTTTGAGTATGTTAAATTCTGAAATGTGCTTTTTTGTCTGTTGGGAGACAATTTTCAACTCTTGGAGTGTATGGTCGCTTCATGAGTTGGGAACTGGAAACCCGTAATGAATGTGATGGCAGCATGCTTTGCGAAATACTTATTTTTGTAAAAGATGTTTGGTTTTGATCTGATGTAAACTAGCTTGTTGGGACCCTCGTATGTCACCTGAATTGTTTAAAATGAATTTTATTTTATGATAAATTTCTGGAATATGAAGAGATTTCTGTTAAATTTTTAATGGTTAAAAGGATGTTGTTGAGACTTTCCTACTTTGCGTTGAGCTATTTATTAAATAAATGATCAAGTACCTATTGATTTTTGGTTTTGAAAGGTTACTTGAAGTTTTGAATTAAATCTTTTAAAGTGATTAAAAGAGTGAACATTATTAAATATAAATGACTTTGAAAAGAAACATGTAGTGGTGTCCTCTATTGAAACATCATGAGGGTAAGTTATGTCTTTCTTGCGAGTGCCTTGAGACGGAACCATAAGTGTTTTCTGTGAGCGTTTGTTTTCTTTTGGAAAATGTATTGAATTATAGGCTTGAGCCCGGTGAATTTTTTTGGGCATGACCAAGTGCTTGGGTCGATTCTCATTTTACGTGTGGGGATATCCTGTGGTAGGTAGAACCCGTAGGGCCTCAGTTCCTTGCTTGTGCAGTGAACTTTCTGACGTTGGGTACCGTTTGAGTGCCATAGTCCCTCGTAGGACTTTTGGCTTCCAATGAAACCCTTGTTTGGACGGGTGGTCATTATTCCTTTGATCTTGTTATGGGTTTGATCATCGGGTAATGATATATAGAAATCCCTTAAGCTTGGTTTGTTTCTTGTTGGTTGTTTGACTCCTTATGTGATGGACGTTTTGGTAAGTCGTCACCCATGGGAACAGTCGTCTGAGGTAATGCGTTGTTCGGAAAAATCACTAATGTTATTGTGTACGGTCTTGGGTCATCTCTGTGGTAGAGTAACCTAAGCGTTTGAGAATCAAGCTTTCCCAATGCTCAAGATGATTTTCGAAAGAATCGGGTGGTTGACACACTGGTCTTGTTGCCTTGGTTTTCTAGTGCGTTTTGACATGGTGATCGTGGCTCGGTGGAGCGACACACGTCTGTTTAATCCTTATTGACTATTTTGCTTATGAGTAGCTGGTATTTTCTTCATTTGGTGACCCTGATGCTTCTAAGGTGGGAAGATTCATGTCGGTTTAGTGAGGCATGTTATTACGGGTAGAAGTAACATGTCCATAAACACCATTTTGGAATGGTCGGGTTTGTTTGAATGCCTTTGAGGCTTGAAAGTGTCGTTATGCATCGATGCTTTCTTGGAAACATGACTTTGATCTGGTTGGCGGTGTGTGCCACCCCTTTTAAGAAACACCGTTGGTCGTGTAGGACATTGATGGTAAATCGTGAATGATCACATAATGCCTTGTACGGGAAAAATTCATTGTTATTGGTTTAGAAATCTTGATGTGTCAGCGGGTGACGATGAATATTTTCTTTTGTGTCGACTAGTGGTGGTTCGACCATTCTTTCATTCCAGTTTTCAAAAAAGGTTAACTAGAATCCTTCTAATTCCTCTTAGTGTACTCTACTACGTGACAAGCATGTACCTTATCTTGCTTTCATCCTGGATGAGCTAAGAGAGCGTCGATCTTACACTGCACAAAAGCTTTAAAAGCTGTTGAGCCCGTTTGGTTGTTCCCTTTTTGTGTTTCATGCTAAATGCATGGTTTCTTTTGTGGATGATCATTGAGATGTCACTGAGAGTAGGGTATGAGATTCAGTGTACGTACTCATGATAAGAGTGAGATTCTTTGGAAGAAGGTATAATGGCTCATCTTACACCATCCATCTTAGCCGTGCGTCTTCATGAATAGTCAGCTGGGGTGGCTTGACTCTTTCCTTTCATGGAGTCAGCCTGGGTTGTTCATGGACAACCGGCTCAACTTGGGTTTTGAGGTTGATAGGTAAATCAACCGGTTGATCTTTTCAAAATCCCTCTTGGTTCATCGTTGGAACACTTGGAGCGTGATTTTGAAAGTCAAGTAAGAAAAGGAGAAGTTATGGTTTGAGTTTTGATCACTTAACGTTAAAAATATAAGGTGGGAAGTACCTTTGATTTGTTTCTTGACGAGACGATGATGTGATCATGTCTTTGAGTTGACGGGCTTGGGTGAGAGCCGCCTTTGTGTTCTGATTGGAAAATGAGTGTTGGCTCGGGTGTTGACAGATTCAGTGCCGTGTGATTAAGAGGATGTTCATTGGTGAGTGGGATGTTTGGAAACGTAACGTGATCATTTTAATGACACTTCATGACCCTTGTAGGTCGAGTGAGGTGTGCATTGTTACTGAAGGCATCTCGGGGATGAGAAGTTCTAAGGTGGAAAGGCTGTAATGTCCCACGTTTTGAACTAGGTGAAAAAGTGGGGGAAATTTAACTTTTTCAATTTATGAACCGGTCGAGTTTAAGATGGGGCTTTAGAATTGAATTCCAAAGGTTGAAACCTTTCTTTTTAATTTTTCTGGACATTGGAGATTTCCCGTTATGTTCCCCGAGTGGCTCGAGGTGTTTTGGGTGCGTCGTGCCCAAATGTGGCTGATTTTTAAGTGACAACAGAAGGCGCACGGTTGGCACACCGTTTCCTAAACCACGTGGCCCAAACTATGCGGATTAAAATAGGGAGGCAGAGGAGTCTACACGGACTACACATGGTGTCCCAAAACCATGTGACTAGACCGTGAGGGGTTCTTGTTGTGTCTAGTAGAGGTCGCACGTTTTGAAAAACTGTGGGGGTCAAATCATGCACGACCCTCCTGTTTGGGTTTTTTGGGATTTTTTAAATGGTTTTAAAATTAAAAGAAAAATAAAAACTTAAACTAAAGAGAACCTCTCACCTATTAATCACAAAACCTGTATGATACCCTCCCCCTTGGACCCACCGGCCTTGCATGCAATCCCCCTCATCCGTACCTCAATCTACCATCATTTCTCTTTTGTTCTTTTCCATTATTCATCCGGAACTCCATGGTAGGTCACTCCCCTATTCCCCTATCCTACTTGTCCGATTTTCCCTCTTCCCTTTCCCTAATCTAATTTGGCTGAACCCCCCATGTTTATGATTTTTGTTTTGATTCGTTTCATTCTTGTTTCTTCTATTGTAACGGAGAGAGAATGGTCTGTCGGAACCTCGTTGGTGTGCGTATGATGTCTGCCGCCGAAAGTGAGGCAGTTTGTGATAGTTTTTGTCTGCCGGGTTGATTCCGAGGGAAGGGTTATGCCCGTTTATTGTTTGTTCATCCTATAAATTAATGTCTTAGGTTTTTAAGGTGCTCCTGGTATTTTTTTCCATCTGTTTTTAGATTTTGGAATTGTTTTTCCTTGCCGGAACTTAGGTGACTCACCTGTGTAGGCATAGTTCATATGTGAAATCACATATGCCTCGTGGGGGAGAAACATCGCCTCTTAGTTAGAAATCTCCAAGATCCGGAGTGGATGGATGGATCCACCTTAAGGTAGGGTCCTTCTCCATTCCTTTTTATTTAAAGTGAAGCATTTAAAGAGTTTATTAAAACATTGTTTTAGTATTTTAATTATGAAAGTTTAGTCGATTAAATGCCTCTGTGCAAATCATGTGAATTGCAGGAATAAGAAAAAAGAGGTTTTTGGTCACTAAATTAAAAATTTAATAATATAACCCCTTGATTAGAGGTGTGCTGTCTTCAAGGAAAATGTATGAAGTAGAGTTACATGCTTTCATGCTATATTTTTCTTGGTTCCATGGTCATACTTTTACATCATGTTTAGTGCGTAGATTTTCTTGATATGGCCTTTATAAATGTTCCTAAATGGCTTTCCCTTAGTGATCTGACACTTGTTGCCCTACGTACCCAACTAGTTTCAGCATAACGTGTAATTGTAATTGCCCTTAAGGTAAGGGGATTAAATGAATTTGATTATAATGGATTAAATTAGATTGTGGAAACTAAGTGAAATGACTATTATGCTTGTATTACTAATCCTCCTGCCAGGTTTAGGCAGTGAGATGAAATGACCCACATGTGTAAACTTTTCCCAATTTTGCCTGTTAGGGAAAATTGGATCAAGTAACTTTGAATTGGGTTTGTGCACTAAATGACAGGTCATGTTGTAGGGGGTTGGGTTGTGAATTTTGATGTGGTTAATTGAAATTCATTGGAGGTACTGCCTTATGCATTTTGATATAAAACAGATGATGAATGTGTAGATTATGACTGTGGTATTTCTATTTGAAATGCATATGAGGTAACACCTTATGCATTCTAATGTAACTATGATAATGATTATGAATGATTATGGATGGGAGGAATTCATACCCCAAGCCATCTACTTTGAACGATTATGGATAGGAGTCATTCATACCCCATCCCATCTACTCTGAACAATTATATATGGGAGGCATTCATACCCCATGCCATCTACTTTGAACGATTATGGATGGGAGGCATTTATACCCCCTGCCAGCTTATTTTGAGTATGGGTGGGAGACGTGTCTACCACACACCAGATGTGATCTTTATACGTGTATGGAAGGGAGGCATTCTTACCACTTTATAGTTGACCTTTCAGGATGAGAGGAATTCTTACCTCATGCCCGCTAATCTCAATACGTGTATGGAATAGAGGCATTCATACCCCTTTCTAGTTGACCTATAGGGACGGGAAGCACTCTTACCTCGTGCCCGCTAATCATATTAATAGGTGGGAGGCATTCTTACCCCACACCATATATGATCTAAAGGATTTTACATATCTATATGGTGAAATGATAAGATTACTTTACCGGCAACGATCCAAAGCTGGTATAGCCTTCGGGTGTCCTTACGAAACCTGGACGGGTGTTGTAATTCTTTGTTGTTTTGCTTAATTATTTCTCTATACCTTCTCACTATTTAATTATTATACACTGTCAGGATTGGGTTTGAACCCGGTGGTGCCGACCAACTGAGATTTATATCTTACACCCTACTCGGGACAGCATTGCACTAGGGTACCCAAGAATAACTTCTTGCTTGCAGGACCTAGGTTGTGTGATGTGTTGTTTGTACCTGAGGAGTTAGGAGCAAAGGACCAAGCAGGAGCTTTGGATTCTCAAGAGATCACCTGTCAGGACTTGATGTCTTTTCTACATTTCTTTTGAATTGTATTGGAAGCATGCTGTATTGTTTCCTATTTTTTCATTATATCATTCATCATCCTTGTATTGTGTTAACAGGATTGGGCCAACTTTTATAAAATGGTTATCACCTGTCTTTTGCTTCTGCCTATCAATTATTTTCTGCTTCTGTTATTGAATGCCATTTACTTTGATAATACCACTATGTTACTTTGAAATGAGGGTATATCCTCCCCACTATCACCTCCTGAGACCCTCGCTTCTAGTCTGCAGCCTCTGGCGTACTACGAGACGCGCTTGAGGCCATGTGACCTACCGGTCTGGCCACCGATTCAATGGTCAGCTGGGTCGGGATGTTACACCACACACCTCTCAAGCGCCTTGTCTCGTCCAGAACCTACCCAAATAATCTCTAAAGATCCCCCAATTATTTCTAGAAGCCTTACCTTAGGGAGAATGCCCTTCAAGAATTTATTTTGGTTCAAACCAAGGAAAGTTACCCAAATTAAATGTAACGGTTTCTCTTAAATGATTAGGTTTTATTTTGTTTTATTTTACTTATTCCACCCCCTAAACTCTTATTATTCCTTTATTTTATTACAACATCAGCATACTCAATATACTAGGATATTTTTATGAAAATAATTCTAACTATACTTACACACACCTCCATCCAATTGGTGAAGAACATACTGTTTCTGTGGATGGAAAACTAATGCCTCATGAACAGATGATTGTTCGATTTTCTCCTACTGCATATAATGGTGGCCATTAAAATTGAACTACATTTATATATGTTATATAATATGTTTATGTTTTCATTATGCTTCTGTATTACTCATTTATGGCATACCTTTATGGTTTCTATTATGGGTAAACACAATAATTTCATTTGAGGAAGTGTGGACTAATGCCCCCTCAAGGTGATATGATTCGTTCATGACATACATAGAATGTATAAAGGATGGAGTTAATCAAATTATTTAACATAAATATCATATGATAGTATTCTGGAATTTTAATATACCAATGTATCATTAAGATTTCATTTATTTAAAAATAAAATTTAAATGAAAGTAGCGTCCATGCGTATGTACAACTTACCGTCTCCATGAACGGTGTGTTTAATTTCTTAACTCTAAATGATATGGAATATTATAAATAAATATACACTATTATATATGATATATATGATATATATACCATGTATATAATTCAAGATATAATGGTCTTTTTTACAACATGGAAAAATTCTAATTATAATTAGTTCATTTTCGACTCATGTTCCGAACATCGATTAATTAACCCATATAAACTCAAATAATTAACTAATGGTTATAGAAAGATAATAAGTGATATAAAATGAAAAAAAACCCTAAAATTTTTTCTTAATTAAGAAAATATTTTCTTAGTTTTATTATTCATGAATAACACAGAACATACGAGTCATGTCGAACACGAGGTGAGGATATTTCTTGTCTCACTTTTAATTCTGTGAGATCTCCATTATATGCTACTTATTAATTTCATGTGGTGTATTGTGTACATACATTTGATATATATTATCATGAATATATTTATATTCATTTTATTTTATGATTCTTTTTATGGTTATTAAATTTTGGTCATATGACTCAATTGATTACGTGGAAAAGGGTTTCATCTCACTTCTTATTCCAGTGAGATTCATGCTATATTTTCCACTATGTACTTTTGTGTGGTGAATTTACTAACCATGATTGTATAATTTATGTAATATAAATTAAATTATGGGTATTTTAATCTTTATTGTATTATATTTCTTTCATGGGGTGTATTTTTCATAACTAACGAAATCGCTAAGGGAACCTTATAATATCCTCTTTTAAAAAAGACATCTTTTTGTTATGTATTTTAATTTGCATATTATCATGTTAGGATATGTTATTATATATCCTAATGGATGTAAATTTTATGTACAAGTGATGAGATACCCTTTTTTATCTCATCAAATCATTAAAGTAATTTTAAAGTGATGTAGTTAGGCTGTCGAATTTTTGCAAGGGAACTTCTTAACCCAATTTCAATTATTTGGGTTAAACTTGTTATTCTTGAATATGTAGACATACGAATATGTGTGAATGACCTATGAATTTTCTACACTTAATATCCAATTATAATGGTTTTATTCTTATATTTCACACAAAATTATATAATTGATTTATCCTTAATCAATGTATACCGTCTTTATAAGGGACTTCGTCTCAATTTACATTCCAATGATACTTCATTGTTGTTATACACCAATTCACTTTGATATGGTGTATATAATATATTTTGGAATATTATATCATGAATAACTTTATTCTCATGATACTCTAATGTTTTGATTAATTTTTTTTCTTCAAATATTTGTATTCAAGCATCTCTCATTTGGTTAAGGACTCTTTAACTTGAATATTGTTTTAAATATTTTTTCATCTATATATTTATCATTAAATAACATGTTTTAAAAATTCGTTTCAATGATTTATTTATATGGAAATTAATGTTTTAAAATGAATATTACTTTAAAAAATTTAATATGGCATGGGAGACTTTGATTAAAAAATATCTTTTTAAATGGTTTTGAAAATGGTTTGATAATGCATTGATTATTTAAAGATCATGAAATTATTTATTATGATTGAATATAAAATGTTATTACTGAAATATTTATATTTGAAATATTTTATGTGTTACAATGGTACATGGGAATTTGATGGGTGGTTACATGATAAACCATATGACAAGTGGTGCTGTGATAAACTAGGACATGTGGTTACATTATAACCTCCAATGCATTGGGTATGGATGTCAGCCGTATGACTATTCCATTTAGTGATATGTGTGGAAGTAGACCGTATGGTTATTCCTTTTAAGTATGTTTATTTCCCAAGTTACCATTATATGTTATGTGTTAATTATATGGGTTTTATGGTAATCTTTTGGTTACAAAGAATTATCAATGATCTTTTATTCAGTGAAGAGTATTTTCTACTTCTTAATGGTGAAAAGTATAACTTATGATGAAGTATAAATGGTTTACTTGTTATTTTGAAAAACTAACAGTTTTCATTCTTTGTGTAACCATTACTAAGCTTTTTATACTAATCCAAAGTTTTTAAAATATTTTTCACATGACATAAATAGGAATAAGGTCAAGGATGCGATCAAGGAGAAGCCTTGCTGTCTAAAACATGGAACTAGACAAGACTCTTTTTTTCAATAGTTTTTATTTTTTGAAAAAAAATTGAAACTAGGAAGAAGTGTCTACTTTGATATTTTGGAGATGTAATGTAATTGTTATTCCTAATTCTCTAAAAATATACACCTGAAAAGATCATAAATTTGAATTATTCATTAAATTATAGATTATATAATGTTTAAGGGAATGTCTTTATTGTTGGTTTTAGAGGTCAGATTAGACAACATTATGGATTATGAGGTTATTTTAGATACATGTTTAGTCAATATGTATATTATTTTAGTTAAATACTTGTTTTATATCTTTTTCAGATCAAGGGATGTTAGTTACAAATGCAAGGAGGATGATCTCAAAAAACATTTATATCTCTTCCTGATGATTTTCTTGAAATAATTATTGCAAATTCATGTTCGGATGATTGTGAAACTTTTTCTAGCACAAAACTCACTGGTAAGAAGTTGTTAAATATATAAATGAATTCTACTATACCTCGTTATCATCATGGATCATGGGTTATATTTCAAAAAAATCCCTATTTTCAAAATATTCTCATATTTTCAAGAAAGGTAAATATTATGAAGGAATTGTCAAATATTTTACCTTATCACAAGATATTGAAGCATATTATGATTTTGATAAAGGGGCAGAAGAATGAGAGCCCTGTGCAATATATTTATAATGGATTTTTCTATATAGTCTCTCAGCACATAATTATGGTTTTTTAAAAGTACCATTAATTGAATGTTTCAACTCAAATTTGGTCTAACTGTTTTATTGAAATCATGTTTTATCATATGTTTTGAAATTATATGTCATACATGATTATTTTCCAAATTTGATTTTCTTTGAACACCTATATGTCCCATGTTGTACGAGGTGTATTTGGTTGAATGAAGAAAATGATTTTGAAGGATCTTTATATCATTATTGCTATGCGTGGTCCTTCTACCTACATGAACAAGATAACGATGAAACCAAATGGACACATTGATCAAGGTATGATGGTCTTTATTTTAGGGATCATTTTATTTTAACATATAATGGTGATATAAAAAATGACACTATATATTTAAGAATTCAAGAATTAAGATGTTGAGATCATAATAAATTGGGATGAAAATGAGAGGTATAAGGAAACCATTGAGGTTAAATATCTTAGGGTTATTTTTGAGTTTTATAAAAAATAAAAACCATAGAATTGGTGAAAATCTGTCGCGTCTGGGAAGGCTGCAGGAATCGAACCCACAACCAAAGGGAGACAAGGGAGCATCACCTACCACTGGCCTACATCAAGTCCATAGATATAATGACTTATTATTTTTTTGTTAAATGATTTTCTTGATAAAGAATAAGTTGATTTGGGATCATATGTTTTATCTAATCGATATCCTTAGTATAAGAAAATGATTTGGTGATTATGTGATAAAATTGTTTTTGGAAGACGTTCTCTCTTCTAGGAACACAATATGCCTATTAAAAATAGAATACTATGGGATTAGATTTGTGGAGTAATGGTAGAAATTTAATTTTGGAAGAATATATTTTTTATTTGTGGAAATATAACGATTTGGGTTATTTATTGAAATAATTTACCTATCATAGAAAATATGTGATTTGGAAAATTATGCCTCAGTATGCGACTTTAAGAGTAGTCTATGTTTTTAGATTTAAATGTTAAGATTTACTATGGAATAGTATGTGATTAAATCCTTTAATCCTTTGGTTTTAAATCTTTCTTTGTATTATATTGAATTATTTTATAGAAAATTGTGTATTTTATGGTCTTTATTGATCTTTGGGTACTTTTTTTTAAAATTTTGAGATTAATGGTAGAATTTATTTTTCTAAAAGGTTATCCTTTTTTGGGATTGTATGTTCTCGTACTAACCATTTTGGTTTTAGTGGATGTCTAAAGACAAGGGGAATATATAGATCTTCTTTTGTGTATTATGTGACTCTCTAGAAGAAGAATCTTGCGCTTTTGATGTGACCAAGTCTTTTTGAATTCTCCCTCTTTGGAGACAAAAATTAGTTTTTGGTAGAAACTTATTAAAGGATAAAACTCTAATTAATGGTAAGTATATTTCCTTATATTATTATTGAATGTAGTAAATAATATCCTCATAATTATGAAAAGGAACATAAAACCAAAAATAATTTGTTGGATTAACTTTCCAACTAGGTAATCATAGACCGTTTAACACATCACATGTTGGTAATGTTCTGGTGGTTAACTTTCTCTGAATCATGTTTTCTACCACTCCCCTTCAGAACATAAGGGTTTGTTTTCACTTCCATATCCATGTTTTACTACATTGAATCCTATTATGGGTTATCTCGGATGACCATTGTACTCTTATATAATTGTTTTAATGTGATATATTTATTGACTCTTTTTCCAATGTGAGACTTTAAATGATATTTCTTAGCCCAATTTTAAAATTTTGAGGACATAATTTCCTAAAGGGGGGAAGGATTTAACATCCCAGGTAAATAAAGAACATGATATTTTCATATTTACTAATAATTATGGATTAAATATTAATTTTACTTTAATAGGGATGCTATGATACGATAGAATACCCAATACGCAATAATGATTTTCTTTGAAATCTTACGGTGCAGACAATGCTGAGTCATACTAAAAAATAATAATATAAAATTATTATTTTAAATATTAGTTAATCCATAGCCATTGTAATAGCGGGAATGAACATAACTAACTATAATATGATTGTACTTGTTTTTTAAATGTTTTTATATTTATCCAATAAATTCTATAGCCTTAAAATAAGAATGAATCCAATTTTAAGCATAACTACTCTAATATTCTTTAAAAGATCGATTTACCACCTTTTAATGGAGAACCCTATTTAAATCTTATTTTGGTCACTTTTATATGTTAAATTGGACCAAATAAAATTCTTATTTAGAATTGGGACACCAAAATTTACTTTGGGAAATTTTTTGGTATTTTTCTAATAAAATACAATTTTTAATGAATAGTGAAAAATACAGTATTTTAATTCATATATTCCTTATAATATAATATATTTATATGGATAGATTATCTTTTTTTTGGGTTTTAAAGTGTATTAAGTTATAATTTTACCATTTAATCCAATTTTGGTCAATAGAATTAATTTTACTTTGAAATTGGACATAAACAAGTGTCAATCTTTTGATAGTTATAGTTTCTTAAAAACACTCAATTTGTTTGGACAAGGGGAATTAATTTTAAATTAATTAATTAAACTAAAATGTTTTGTATTTGTTAAAATAGATTTCATTTTTGAACTCATAATATTATATATATCTTATGATAAATTTTTTATATTTTTCTAAAAAGCATCAGTTTTTGATGAATAGTGAAACCACTTAGTAGTAGTAAATAACCAGACTTGTTCATTTAAATGAAAATTTACCACTTTTTTAATTGTATTTTAAAAATCCTAAATACATGGTTGTAATTATTTAGTAAAATGTGGTTCAATAAGATGAAAATAATTTTTGTAAATAGTAACTTTTGGCTTTTATTTACCGTGGTTAAAGGTAAATAGATTAAATGATGGTAAAAAGAATATCATAATAATACCAAATTACTTAACACTTGTACTATCCTTATTAAATGAGAAATTGCCGAAAATGGGCATATTTGGGTCTATTATGGGACCCCCAATATCCAATTATGCATGATAATGATACATTATTTTAATTTACTTAAAGTTAAGGAAAAAATGACAAAAAAAATATATTTTAGTAAATTAACATTTACATGGGGTTATATAAGTCATATTTTCGACTAAAAATTTTCACTAGAAATATAAAAATATTTCCTACTTCATGGTATTTTTTTATAATTTTTAGACCTCATATAAATTTAATTATTAATGAATCAATAAAGATGTAGTATTTACCTCATTAAAAAATGATTTAAATAAATATGATTATAAATATTAAAACAATATCCAAAAACATTGAAATTATTATTGGATGATTTTATATTGACCTACAGTCATCTTATCATTTACTGTTATTAGTTTTGGACCTTTAGAAACCGAATATAGTTATATAATAAAATAATATTTTTACACTTTCCTAAAGAGCCCCTCTCCCTTATAAAAGGACACCACTTCTAACACATTCCTCACACCTCTCAAGCACCATGGCTCATCTAAACCCTACCCAAATAAGCTCTCAAGATACCCCTATTTCTCCTAGAATACTTAACTTATGCATAATGCACTTCAAGAAGTCCTTTGGGTTCAAAGAAAAGCAAGTTACTCAAATTTAAAGTAACTATTTCTCTTAAATTATTTTGTTTTATTTTGTTTTATTTTACATATAAAACCCCCTAAACTATTTTTATTAACTTTTTATAACAAAACTAGGATCATAAATATACTAGGATTTTTTTCTAAGAAATATTCAAACTACTCTTACACACACCTCCATCTAATGGGTGAAGAACATACTGTTTTCTATTTATGGAAAACTAACGCCTCAAGAAACGATGATTGTTCGATTATCCTCTTCTGCCTATCAGGGTGACCATTAAGATGGAACTGTATTTATATATGATATGTATTATGTTAGTTTTTTATCTTTATGATTATGTTTTATTCATTTATGGCAGGCCTTTATGGTTTCCATTATGGGAAAACGTGATAATTTCATTTCAGGAATTGTGGACTAGCTCCCCATCAAGGTTATATGATTCCTTCATGACATACCTGGAACGTATAAAGGATGGAGTTAATGAAATTAAGTAACATAAATATCATATGATATAATACTAGAATTATAATATACCAATGTATCATTATATTTTCACTCCATTAAATATAAAATAGAAATGAAAGTAGGATTCTTGCGTACGTATGACTTACCAACTCCATGAACAATGTGTTTCATTTATTAACACCAAATGATATAGAATTTTACAATTACATAGAAATTGGATATATTTATATATATTATATATAAACCCTGTATATCATTCTGGAGATAATGGACTTTTGACCACATGGGCAAATTGTAATTATAACAAGTTTATTTTTGACTCATGTTCCGCACATCGATAAAATATCCAATATGAACTCAAATAATTAACTAATTATTATAGAAAGATAACAGGTTATATAAAATTAATAATAATAATTACAAAGTTTCCTAATAAATTATATATTAACTTAATTATATTATTCAGTAATAAGAAGGATCATACAAGTCAAGTTGGACACGAGGTAAGGAGATTTCTTATCTCACTTTTAATTGCGTGAGATTTCCATTGTACACAACTTATTCTTTGCATGTGGTGTATTTTTTATTTCCATTTGATATATATTATCATGAATCTATTTATATCCATGGTATTCTCTGATTATTTTTTTTGTTTATTAATTTTTTTTTCATATGACTCAATTCATTACAACGGGGTAAAGGGTTTCATCTCACTTCGTAATCACATGACATTCATGCTATATTTTCCACTATATCCTTTTGTTTTGTGTATGTACTACACATTATTTTTTTATTCCTGTAATAAAATTTAAATTATTTGTATTTAAATCATCATTGTATGATTTGTATTTCATCGGTTGTATGTTTTAGAAGTTACCAAATCGGTAAGGGTACCTTTCACCCTCCTCTTTTAAAAAAACTTGATTTGGTTATTTTTTTTAATTTGCATATCATTTTGTTGGGATATGTTCTTATATTTCCTTACTTATGTAAATTTTATTTCCATGTGATTTGATACCCTTTTTATCTCATCAACTCAATTTATGAATTTTTATGTGATGTCGTTAGGCTGTCAAATTTTTGCAAGGGAACTTCTTAACACAATTTCAATTATTTGGGTTAAACATGTACTTCTTGAATATGTAGTCCTATGAATATGTGTGAATGAACACTGACTGTTATAAACTTATTATAAACATATATTGTTTGTATTCTTATTAGTCACACATAATTATGTAATTGATTTATCCATAATCAAAGGATATTGTCTTTATAAGGGACTTCATCTCAATTTACATTCCATTGAGACTTCATTGTTGTTATGTGCCCATTAAATTTGATATGGTGTATATAATATCCTTTGGAATATTATATCATGATTATGTTTATTTTCATGATATTATAATTTTTTTATAAAATGTTATTCCTCAATTATTTGTATTCAAGCAACTCTCATTTTGTTATGAAATCTTTAACTAGAATATTGTTTTAAAAATTTTTTGTTCTAAATATTTTTCGTTAATGACCATGTTTTAAAAAGGGGTTTTAAGGATTTACTTATATAGGCATTAATGTTTTAAAATGATAATTTATTTAAAATCTTTAATGTGGTATGGGACACTTTGATTCGAAAATCTATTTTTAAATTGTTTGATAAAGGATTTATTATTTCAATATCTTGAAGTTATTTATTGTGATTAAAATTGAAATGTTATTAGTGAAATATTTATGTTATCAATATTTTATGTGTTATAATAGAACTTGGACATTTTATGGGTGTTTACTTGATAAAACATATGATGGGTGGTGTTGTGATAAACAAGGACAATTTGTTACGTTATATCCTCCAACGCATTCGGTATGGAACTCGACCGTATGGCTATTCCATTTATTGATACGTATGGATGTCAGCCGTATTATTATTCTAGTTATGCAGGATTATGTCCCATGTTACCTTTATATGTTATGTGTTCTTTAATGGGTTCTATGGAAACATTTTGATTATAGAAGGGTAAGCAATGATCTTTTATTCACTGAATAGTATTTACTAAATCTTAAAGGTAAAAATTATTAGTTATGATAAAGTATATATAGTTTACCAATTGTTTTAAAAAACATTCTGTTTTGTTTCTTTTTGTAACCATTACTAAGGTTTTTATGCTCATCCCTTGTTTTTGAAATATTTTTCACAAGGCATAATTTGGAATAAGGTTAAGGATGAAATCATGGAAATGTCTTGCTATATAAAACATGGAACTAGATATGACTCTCTTTTTTTCAGAGTTTTAATTTTCGAAAAATGGAAACTGTGTAGACGTTTCTACTTTGAAATTATTAAGATATAATGTAATTTTTATGCCTAATTCTCTAAAACTATAAACTTGAAAATATCCTCAATGTTAATTCTTCATTTCATTCAAGATTATGTATTGTTTATGGCCGAGTCCTTATATAATTAAATTCAATAAATTCTTTTCGATCAAATCAATAGGAGTTACCCGTTTTAGAAGAAGTGACTTCTCTAATGTTCATTTCCTTCTATTTATTTTTCTCACCCTATGCTATCATTATTCTATTATTACATAAAAAAATATAAATAATATACAAACAGGTTTTTATGAGATTTTTTCAAAATAAAATTACACACACATCCATCAAATGGATATGATCATATTGTTTATGTGTAATGTGAACAACTCTCTCACGAAATAATTATTGTTCAATTTTATTCTACCCTAAGTCATCATGGCCAGTATGATGGAACTGTATTTATATATGATATATATTATATTTATATTATATATATTAATCTATAATTTATATATACAACATGCCAGTATGACTTCTATAATGTGTAAATATGATAGTTTCCTCAAAGGAATTGTGGACTACCGCCCCCTCAATGTGATATGACTCATTCATTCCATACATGGAATGTATAATGATTTAAATTAATGATCATATTCATCATATATAACAATGATGTTATACTGGAATTAAAAAAACCAACCTATCAATTATTTTTCATTCCTTTAATATGACATAGAAATGTGTGTAGCGTTCATGCGTACGTACGACTTACCATCTCCATGAATGGTGCAGTTCATTTAAGATCTCCAACTGTTTTTGTACTATTAAAAATAAGTATATAATGAATATATATGTTATTTAATTCATGAATATAATTCTAGAATTTATGTAATTTTTACTATATAGAAAATTTACATCAAAACAAGTTCATTTTTGACTCAAGTACCGAATATCAACAAAACGGCACATGTTAACATAAATAATTATGTAATTGTTATAATAATGTATTAAGTTAGAGAAAAATAAAAAATAAAGTTTTAAAATGTTCTCAAACAATTTGAAAATAACTTTTGATTATTATTCAAGATGAACAAGGAACCTACGTAATGATTTTGACTAATTTTAAGGGAATTTCTAAACTCAATTTCCTATTATTGGGTTTTATGAATGATTCATTGATTATATAATGCCATTATTATGTGTGGAATAAAACATTATTTATTAATGTGTCAATTTCCACTTCCATTTTTATGGATATACTGTTTATACACATAATCAACCCATTTATAAATTCTTACTCCATTTATACGAACATTGTATTAGAACTTCATAAACCAATTTCTGTTTATTGGGTTAATCATCCACTTCTTCATTACATGGTTATTTGATCATGTGAGATATAAATATTGATATCCTATCTTGTATTTATAATTTATTTATGTTTATTTACTATGAATACAAATAATCAATCTATTTTATTAATAAAATGATCATTGTAGGGGAAATCTTGCCTAAATCTCTGTTCATTGAGTTGAATATCATTGTTCTTGGTTTTGTTGTTCCAAGAATATGTGTGAATGAACTCTAACTGTATTACACATAATATACATTTATATTGAGTTTATCTATACTGGTCACATATAAATATATCTTTGAATTATCTGTAATCTAATGATACAATCTTTGAATGGAACTACATCTCGATCTCCATTAATTGAGGCATATATTGATATTGTACACCATTAATATTTTATAGTGAATATATACAACCTTTTTGAAATTTAATATCATGAATTTATATATTATAGTGATATTTAATATTTCGTTTCATATTATTCTTTAATTATTTTTATTCATGTTTTTCCCAAGTGTTACAGGACTCTTTAAATAAAATATGAGTTTAAATATTTTCATGATTTATTCTTATAAATTTTTATTATTGATGTCTATGTTTTCAAAATGGATTTTTCTTTTTTACTTATATGGACATTAATGTACTTAAATGTTATTTTCTTTTATATGTTTCAATGTGGTATGGGGCACTTTGACTCAAAAATATAATTATTAAATGTTTTAAATGGTTTTCAAAATGGATTGAAAATTTCAATATCATTAATTTATTTCTTGTGATTTATGAGTGAAATGTTGATAATTTAAATATATTATGTGTAATTATTATGTAATGGTTATTTGTAATTTGATGCATGGTTACAAGATGAACCAAATTTGGGTGGTTCCATAAAAAACCTATGGTGGGTGAGCCTTTCGTATCCCTAAAATGCATTGGGTAACAATATAGAGGTTAACGATCATGTTTATACTAAGAGATTTATGGAATATATTATGATGGGCATTTCAAATGTAACTATGAAGGTTACTCCCAATGTAGCTGTTAAAGCTGCAATGTAAGTATGATATGGATATCACCAGTTACATTTAGGTTTTCTGATTTCTATAATTTTTTAAATGAATATTATGATTACATGACATATGAAATGTAATTTTTTATGGGTGAAAAGTGTGTTTTGTGAAAAAATATGGGTTTTTAAATATTCATGGGAAAATGGTTTTATTACTTATATATATTTTCCTTAATTATATTTTTATGTTCATCGCATGTAATTTAAATTATTTTCAAAAAGTATACGGTAGGATAAGATAAAGAAAGAATTCATGAAGATTCTTATCAATAAAATAATTCTTGTTTTATTTATATAGTTTTATTATTGGGAAAAAATTGGATATATTAGTGTCTTTAATTTGTAATTTTTGGGAAGTAATATAATAATTATGGCCTAGTTATCTAAAACACTAAACATGAAATGGTTATCATTGAAAATTAATGTAAAATTATTGACTGATAATAAGATTAAGTAAATTTTTATGGTCATGGACTTATAGAACCTGATCTCTAGTATTAATGTCGTGGCACCTCTAAACCAATGGTGTGATATATAGACTATAACCACATCATGAAAATGGATATTATCATGCATAATTTTACAAGAATTATACATACAATGATTTATCTCATTTTTCAACCCATTCCTTATCCATCAAATGATAAAAATTTCCAATGGATTTTAAAACCCATAATGATGTTGGTCACCAAAAATACCACATCATAAAACTTATTTTCCCCGATAAGCTATGATGGTCCCATAACAATCACTCTCCACCCACCATGTTAATAATTTCAGAACTAATCCAAAAAAATTCAATCATTGAATATTCAACACACTTTTATTTCCCACTCTAAAAACCATGGAACAAATTTCATCAAAATCATAACTATGAACTCAACATTGTCATCGGAAAATAGACGATTATCAACCAAAAATGCATTTACTAAGATAGTAAATTGTCAACAACTAATTCATTATCATGATTTTAGTTCTCCAAAATTTAATAATTTACCCAAAATGGATGATTTTTTTCATGGTTCTACTCACTATAGGAAAATAACTCTATAAAAACAAAACAAAAAGTATATTTACAATATCAATGTGGTTTTCACTATCCATTTAGTAACCCTTGACAGGGGTTTCTCCTATAAATATTCAATTTTTACATCGAAACATAATTATCATATATAAAAATATAGAACCATTTTTACTTCCACCTCACTATATCCTTATATATGTATAAAACTACTCAATCCTCCTCATAATGAATTTTAACATAAATATCTTACAAATTATTGTGACATTACATCTCATCACTCAATAAATATGACTTATTGTTATATATACATCAAATAATAGACTTGTCCCCCAAAAAAGTTTATAATATCAATAATTTCATATAACCAACAATTGCTTATGAAATCTACCACACTATCCATCTTAATCTCCCCATGATCACTAACTCTCCTCTCACATGACCCCTTTTTGAATACTACTAAATCCAACCCTCTCCTAGCGTTGACATCGAAACTCTACCAAAAACCATGTCTAATTAGAAAATCATATAGTTTCCATATATCTATATTAATTAATTTTATAATCATGTTCACATCCTTGGTCTATATCAACCTTCCACCAACTCATATCACTAAATCTCTAACCCTTCTAACCAGAGGGTTGTACATGCATGGATGACTAGATGCTCTTCGCTAAAGTATTATCCTCATAACCTACCCACTCTAAAAAATTACTTGATAAATAAAACCCATGTCTTATCCATTTATAAACAATTGACATGATGTTATCAATCTTCATCTAACCTTGCATCCAATGGGATAACTAACGTAACTCATTCCTTGAAAACTAAAAATTTCATCCTCGATATTTGTAAGATTTAATTGAAATGATTTTCACAGAGTCCAACAGAACATATTTTCATCACCACTATATGAATTTATTTAATATATGCATTGGTCACCACTATTAATTTATTTTATCTTAACAAACATGTAACACATTTAGATACATTATCGTCCAAACCATGATAACTAATGTCAATGACCATATTCAGATTGATCATCCCCAAACATTTAAAACAATTTTTCAGGTATCCTCTCACCATACGGGTACACCTCAAATCCTGATAAAAGTATCTTAATTTAATTTAAAAATTAATTCCATTAAATCCATCAGTACAAGACCAACAAACAACTAAATCCAATTCGTGATCCCAACATGCACAACACAAAACCTGATTTCACATTACATCACAATTAAAATAATTTATTGAGAATCCATGCTAATAATTAGTCTTCTATTTCATGTTAGTGTGGTAATTTAGAATATCAACTTCATGTTTTATTTCCTACTATCCAACTAGATATCATCAAAATACATGGATTGTACACTCATGTACAACATGGTCAGTCATTTAGACTCATTATCAAATGAGCCTCATTACATCTAAACCAGTATTATAGTACAAAAAAATAGCTATTATACATCCACATGTCAATATCATCTAGTAATAAAAAAACCCTCAATTCATTATACAAAATAATTCTAAGGAATATTATTCATTTCAATACACTCTAGATGGTCACATTCTACATGGGGGGTCTTTCCACATAATAGGGAACATACCCATTCTATATCCATCATTGGTCCAACAACATAGGATAGTGATTAATAATATAATTTAATATATAATAGATTAATTAACATGATAATGACAACATGGAAGGCATTTATTATGAAGGAATTATTTGAGGAGCACTGTATAGTTGAGAAAACCAAAGAGAATATTTTACAATGGGGTGGATTGGTCATTACTAGGGTAAATGAACTAAAAAGTATAATAATAGGTAGTGTGGTCATTATGATTACTCTTATTATAATAATGGATGTTATGTATTTCATAAAGGGAGGATATGGGTGGAGTGACTTTTTGTAATTAATTTATTTAGTTTCATTTAGCCATCAGGCATACATGAGAGTACTTTAATGACTCTTCCACAACTCTTATTTTCAATATTATCTTTTATCCTCCATTATTCATGGAATTTTTACATTATTTAAATTTCATGTCATGTAATGCTTATTTAATTTCAATTAATTAATAATGTTATAGGTGTCTTCAGGTGTGTGGGGATTTTCAATCGTTACAACACACAAAAATTATTATTAATGGTGATTATTATTTCCAAAAGTTATTGGCAGAGAAACTCCTAGAGTTTTCAAAAAAGATAGAAGTATTAATTATATTAGGTCATCACTATGGATAGAAAGGATTAATTCTTAATTTTTGTAATTCCTCCCACTTATCTAAAAAAAATAAAAAAATTATTCAATAGTACATGGTTACTCTACATCATTAAATGATTAAGATACTGATGGAGGATCCATCGACATCTTGTTCAATAATAGAAAACTAGTATGCCAAAATAAGTAGGTGTGAAATGGATAGAGGTACAAATTAATGGTATATAAAAACCAAAGGATTAAAACTCTTTCATATAAAATTAATGATCTCATATTTAACAAATAATGATGGGATTTAATGAAGCATCGGTTGGAACATCATCCTAGGTGGCAAAAACATTATAAAATCTAATTTTTTTTAGAAAACCACAAAAATAGATTAGATTATAAGAAGAAGGGAATTAATTGAAGAAAATTATGAAATTATGAACATACAGATTCACGTGAAATGTAATATTAGATTCTACTCTAGTCACATGTGGTTTCCTTTAATTATTATATAATGGTCCTTTAAGCATTAAGAATTTTAGTGAAAACAAATTCATAAAAATAAAAAGAACATGAATATTATTTAAAAATATCTTATATAATTCACCATAAGATGAAAACCATGATGGGGGAAGTGGAAATACTTGGGTAATAGAGTAAGATGAAGACATAGTAGGGAGACAAGGTTTTGGTGATAAATATTACTGATGGAACCCTATGTGACTCAACTACAAATTTTCAACTGTAATATGTTTCAAAACCATCATAGTAGTTAATTGAACTAAATTTTGTGACTAGTTGAATGATGATTGAGGAGTTAAATTTCCTTAGAAAAACTAGTGTGTCTTGATGGACTGAAACCCCTAGAGAGAATTAATTTTATGAATTCCTGAATAAACAACGGTGTTTGATGAATTGTAAGTGTATTAGATTTATCATGGGAATGATATGTAGGAATTATATGTTTGTTCTTGTTGAAATAATACATTTTCTAAATCCTCTAGTAAATATGGTATCCAAGAAATTGTCCTCCAAAAATATTTTTTGATGGCTAATCATGCATTAGTAACATCCACATATAAATCGGAATATCGGAAAAATGTTTGTTTTTGAATGAGGATAAATTTTATAGGATGGTATAAAATAACCAATTTTACCAAACAAATATTGATTAACTATAGGTAAAATGTATAATATGTATAGATAATGGGATTATTCTCTATATTTTGAAGTGAATCTTCATGAATCACTTCATATGTGAGTAAATTTCCACAGTATGGTTAGTCTCTAAAATTTTAAAAGTTCAAGTACTTTAAATTTTTTCCTAGAGAACATTTATTATTTTGTATAGTTTTATAGGAAGATGTTATTCTATAAAATCTCACTCATAACTATGAGTATTTGATAACATTATACATACTCTATATTTGGTGGTGTAAAAATATCTCATGACATCCCCCATGATCTTCCTATAGTAGAATCTTATAAAATTTTTATTAAATAATGGATTATTACCCTATTTATGGTTTCTTGTGGGGATATGATTTCAAATGGAATTATGTTGTAAATAGAGTAGTTACAAATCTAGTTAAAGGGGCTATAATAAAAAAAATTATATTTTCATTAAATAATAAATACGGGTAATGAAATTTAATCATAATAAAAAAACATTCCTCACACACGATGAAAATTATAAACTTAATGGTAGAATGAGTCATGAAATAGACATAAAAAGTACAACCTAGATGGAATTTTTAAAGAAGGTATATTGTGGAGGAAAGTACTACTACTACTACTACCTTGATGAGTATACTTGAAAATACAATGTGGGTCATTATAGTGTAAATATTGTTTTGAAAATGAGTAGGATAATTAGTTTCATTTTAAGGTATTTAATAGGGTGGGGGTGGAGTGATTATAAAGGTAGGTTTTAGTTTTTTGGGGGCAGAAATATTTTTTATTTTTATATTTTGGATAACAATCTTGGGTGGGTGCACCATGGAGACTCTCAACTGACTCATTTTCCTTATTCTCCCTTATCCTTAATTAATATAATTATTTTTCCTTCATTTGTATGACATGTTTCATGATATTTACATACTTTTAAAAAAATTATTTAGTTCTATGTGTTATGCTGGTATGATTGAATTATCAAAACCATACCCAGAATCATCAGGTTTGGCATCCAACTAATCATACCATATAAAAACAGAAACAGAATTAATGAGAATGTTTGACATCTAAATTTAATAGGAAAACCATATACATTTTCTTATCATATTTATGGGTATCTACATCCTTAATTAATCTATTTGTTTCTATAAACTAATTTCCAAAGAATATCATGCATGTTCCTAACCCACCAACATCTTTCTTGAATCCATAAAATTTTATAAACAACCAACCATGGGTATCTATATATTCCATTAATGGAAGGAAAATATATCCACTATTGAAGAAAATTTCAAAATAATACCAAAATTAATTTCAATTAGAAAAATATTACATTGTTTATTTGAGTATAATTCGTCTAAAAATTTTTATGAAAAAATACCATATATGATATTTTTGACATATTAAAAAACTAAATCTTTTATTATTTTTCAAATCAATCACCACAAAAACTATGAATTTCATCTAAATAATGCATCCAAAAAATTATACTTGAACACATAATTCGTGGAACTGAGCTCAAAAATTAAAATATAAAAATATAAATCTAAATTTAGAATAAATTATTCAATAAACACATAAAATGTTTCAATAAAATCAATGAAAATCAATCATGTAATAGTTTTACCATATGTATTATAGTAAACTTGTGTTCATAACTCCGATGTTCAATGTATATAACATTATATAACATATCAATATTCATATATAAAATTTTTTAGATATTAAGGTAAAGAATATATTCTCTTAGACTATCTGTAGATGCTCCGTCCTGAGGCCAGTCAGTAATGTCATTGCCTGAGTGGCACATTACATCAATCCAACCTCCTAATTTTATATAGGTTTCCAACTAGTCACACTATGTTAAATAATACATTTGATAGACTCTTTCCTTTATATCATAAAAATAAATAACATATAAATCTGAAAACACCCATAATATTTGATATCAGAGTACACTAAATAAATTAATCACTTATATGATGTAACAATTATTGAGTATGGAATGTTGAACCATTGGAAAACATGTTCTCGAACGAGTATAATAGATATAAGTGTTTTATGTGCCCCAATATTTATTTCAAAGGATTGGTAATTACATGTCATTAGTATCTCACCATGTTTCCCTAATATTAACTATCCAATACAAATCTATACATCAGAAAAAATTACAAAATCAAAAACAAACAAAAAATGTGTGTTGGGTTATTGTATTCTAATAAAGTCACAAGAACACTAATGAAAACATTTTATGAATAAATTTTGAAATTAAATTAATTAATATTAATAAAAAATTTCATAATTTTACAATTTATATATATTGATTTTATTTATTTAGTATAGGGAATTTAAAAAAATCATTGAAGAAAGAAAATAAAATTTTACATTTTTGTAAATATCCTATTGAAGGAAAATTGTTTGATATTTTATGTGTGATGATTGAACATATTATACATGGACATAGGATATAGCACATATGGATGATAAGAAGAAATTGCGCAGTGGGTATTTTTGTTAATTTCAATTTTTGAATAGTACTAAAAGGATGTCTCATCACATGTTGGAGTTGGGTATGAAAAAAATTCGATGGTTTGGACTGAGTAGTTCTAATATAATTTTATCCTTCCACCCCCACACATATTATTTAGTTTCTAATATACTGTACATTGATATGTTATTCATCAATCACATGTACTATACATATTATAAAAAAAGTATGTTCTTTCAGTTCCAAACATATGTCATCTTTATCACATAGAAGATCACCACCACACCAAACTACAAGAAACTCTCTGGAACTCCATCACTCAAGATTAAGATAACATCCAATAAGTGATAAAAATATTGAATCCACGAGTATATAACATATATCTATTTCTTAATCAAATTTTAAGACACTATAAAATGAATGAATATATAATGTGGTTCATGAAAAAATATAAAATGTGTCATCCTGTCTAATCCTGAGGGAGCTCGAGAAATCTACTATAATGGAAGAGTTTGATAATAAAGGATCTATATAATTAAAAATACAACAAAAATTAATAAAAAATGGAGAAAATTGAATTTTAAAGGTCCTTATTGGGATAAAATTAGTGAATTATTGATATAATAGAGAATACATAACAGTGAAGTGTAGGGATGGAATGGTCTGCAAGGGTCCCTAGAAAGGATAAGTGTAGTGAAAGCATGTGTAAATTTGATAAATGACTATGTAAAAATATCCTAATCTATGGAAGAACTACATGAAGGTCATCAAGGAGATGAAGAATGGTACAATTTTCATCCTAATAAATACATGAAAGTGTTGGTCTGTGTATACAACCAATAAAAAACTAAAGATAATAATTATATTTTTCGATGAAGTGTAATCCAAATAATTGATGATGGATGCATATCCCATACCTACAATGTGGTTGAAGTTGTTCTATTACAATTCTTAATGTGTGAATACGATTCTATAGTAAATTAAATGTAATAATCTCTAGAGAAAACCATTCATGCTATTTTTGGTGGAAGGTGAGGTTGTTGGGTGATTACATTTCCCTAGAGGGTTATTCTGCATAGTAAAATACCAAAGGAAGAAAACATGATTTAATTTTTCATATTATTCCAATAGGGTAATTAAAATTTTGACATATCCACATGGATATGATCAATGATAAAACATAAAGAATGTTTTTAAAGTGATGATTTATATAGATAATACACCATAACATCAAGGGAATCAAATAACTAATTAGATAGTCTAAATAAATGAGAAGGTAAATGCAGATATGTTATGAAAATAATGGGTATTTTTCTACATATATAGTAGCCTGATATGTACAATAGATATAGGAGGATGTGAATAATTATTATTAGTAATTAATCTTGTGGGTTAGACAAAAAAATCATCCTAATTTTCAATATGATATATTATTATTATTATTATTATTATTATCTACCGTATCATGGATAGAACAAGAGGATATCTTATTTCATTCTAATATATACATGATAATTGGATTTTAATATTTAAATTATGACGTTATTATATTTAATTTTAGTTAGGTACCACGTTCAATTCATTATCTTGTTTTGTTCAATATTGTTTATAATGTAAAAACATTTTGTGTTATCATATGATTATTCTATTTTATGATTTATAGAATTTACATTCTCCATAATCATCGGGGTTTATAAATATTTTTTATAAACAAGTAATGTTTTCCTTCTTTCAGTAATAACCTGAAATATATTACAATTTAAAAGTGGTTGTTTTTGAGGGAGAGTGTGTACTAAGACCAAGGTTCTATTTTGAACTAATTATGATGAAAACATGATTATATAAATGACATTTCATATTTGATAGTGCATGACATTACATATCATAGACTTAGTACTAATTTATAATTTTCTTCAGTACTGATTTCACAACTCATGCAGAGAAATTTTTTATTTATTATCTCTTTATGTTTTCCTTATTAATTAATAAATTAATTTGTTCTATTTAGTAATTTTTTTATTTTAAATTAGTGAATCAGATTCAATTATATTTGGTTTCAGATTTAGTGATTTTTAGTCTTTTAATTTGTAATCATAAATTAGTTTGATGAAACTGGACATAATAAAACTCTATAAACCATCCATATTTCTTTACAATTCTGAAAATTTTGAGAATAGTTATTATTACAATAGTTATGGTATGTTTTCCTCTTCAATTTTCATATTTATGATTTTATATTAGGTTATTATTTTTTATATCTATTTTTTTTTTCATTTTCTCTATGTTGTGATGGCTAGAGAGGTTTCTATCATGGTTGAAAAATTCTATTTATCCATTCAAATTGATTGTCTAAGATTTCATATTCATATTGTGAAAGGCAAATTTCAAATGTTAGGTTGATGTAGAACAAAAATATACATAATTAGTGATGAGGAAATACTATATTTGACATATTTGATGTTTAATTAGGCATGTCGAGTCTTGTAATGTATTAAAAAAATGGAGGAATATAAGGAGGAATTCAAGTTAAATTTACCAAATATGGATGATCCTAAAAAATTAATTACCATTAAAAACACCCTCATAATTGATGGAATATTAGAGGAATTTAATGGCTAATATTTCAAAAAAGAAAATACAATATTTTCTTTTTTTATAGAGAATGATAATTATTTAATAAATATCCATGCACATCAAAATAATAGTTTCTCTCTTTGAAATTCGTTATGGATAAATTAGTGAATAAATTTTATGAAAATGATTTTCGGGATGATTTTTTATGAGATCGTGAAAGGGAGGGGAAAACTACTAAATTTATAAATTAAATCATTAATGATATTTAATAGAAAATTTTAGAAGAAAAATGATTTGAAGAGGATGATAAATCTTATGTACATGGAGATATCATTGAAATATTTTAGCAAAATAAGAAAGTAGTTAAGGGAAAAGGGAAGTGGTATTTAGTCTTCCAATCACTTGTTTGATTTTTTAGTTCATTGTGGATTTACACTTCTAATAATACTCAAAAACATCAAGGAATGATTTTTATAACAATAATGAATCAGTACTTGAGAGAAACCCCAAACAAACAATATTGTACTAATTGAGTAAATCTATGACTAATAGCCTCATACAATAATCTTATTGAATGATTTAATGTCGTAAATTTATGCTAAATGATCGTAAAAACTATTTTTATTGGAAGTAACCGAATTTTTATTGGTCATTTGATGAATTTAGTTTTCACTACATAGTAATTGTTTATTAATATATTAAAGTATTGTTTTAATGTCATTTTATATTATTGATCATAAAAAACCTTGAAAATTCACATGTTTTTTGGTTGTTGAATCATTATGAAAAAGCATAAAACAATATAAGGGGGAATGAAATTATTAATGACATGGGTGTGCTTTTAATTATTTTATTTATTATCTCACTATAATTTTTGGTACATTTTTTAATTCTTGAATATGAAAATGAGTTATCCCCACATTGAAATTTGATAAAATTTTAAGCAATGATCTAATATATATCAATTAGGTCATTTTTCATGATTTATATCCCAATTAAAATGAGATAAAAAATATAAAATTTATGATTGAGTTAGTAAAGATAACAATTGTTTTATGGATTTTAAAAACTATGATTTATGGATGTTATTTGATTAATGTATATGAAATTTCCCTTCCGTAAATCCTGATTTCAATTTTTGAATATCATGTTGATTGATTTTTTATTATTAAATTTCCATTAGTTATTTATTGACATTAAATATTATCATTCGTAGGAGGAATCGAGACCCAATTTTGAAAATATTTCATCGCATATTTTTGAGGGAATCAGGGGAAAGTAAAATTTATAGAATATGCATTATTGTATTTTCAAATATAAGAGTAAAAAAATAATTTTTAAATTAATTATGTTAATTATAGTGTTTTGAAATTATCATCAATACCAAAAATATCATTGAATCATTATTTAATCCAGTAGATTCCATGAATGACCCTTATATAGAAGAGTTACATTAAAAGACTCTATTATTATTTCCAACCCTAATTCTTTTTCTTTTTATTGATATTTATATTCTTAAGTATAAGGGATGGGTTATACATTTGGGAGAGGGGAATATGAGATGAGGTTTTCTAGGGTTTTTGGGATTGTATTATTATTAACATTGTTATATCTATAAATTAACCCTCTTGATGAAACTAAATATTAAAAAATGTTGTTTCTTGGAATGATAAAAAACACCATTATTTGATCAATGATCTTGTTATGAAAATTAATAAAAGTGGTCTAGGAGATTATGTGTGATTTTGTGATAAATGAATGATTAAACCACATCAAACTGCTGAAATGTAGTGAAAAGTAGGAAAACTATAGGGAAACTTTCATTATGAAATAGTGATAGTCACAAGCCTTCTATCAATGTAACGATAAGTGGATATTTCAATTTGGAGATGATAATTATCATTAATATTCAACATAGATTATAATATAAGGAACATTATAGTTTGACCTCAGTTTTTATACATACAATGTTTTAAAGTCATTAACTACCTACCCAATGTATCGTAGTTATCTGACTATTATTTATAAGAACTAATGAATATTTATTATTTTTTAATTTATATATTTGGCATTTCAGATACCTTGAAAGAATATGGTATGTGGAATGAATTTGAGGTATTATAATAACTCCAATTATATTATGACATTTATTTATTATCTAAAATAATTTATAGCATGATAAATCATTATTATCATGCTTAGTAATTATAAAATTATAACGGTAAAAGGATTATTGGATATGTTGAATCAATTTTTAAAAATAAAAGTAAATAATGAATAATTATTTGGTTTTATCAAATGGAGATGAGTTGGGTGGATATTAATATATGAATATTGAATTTAATTTTACTCAATTGAATTTTATTTAATTATTTTACTTGAAGATTTAATATTTTTAGAATGGGTTTTCTTTATAATTTCCGCAGAAATATATGTTTGAGGAAGATAATTTCTTCTCTGAGGGTTTTTTGACTAAATTTTATCGATTATTTATAAAACTAAATTCAAATAAATTATTACCCTATTGAATGAATTTTTTCATCAATTATGTTTATTTTATTCATTTTTAGGAAGCCTATAAAATATAAATCTAATGAAAAATAAAATATATAAGATTATTTTTTAATGAATATTTTATAATGGGAAAAACTATTTCTATTTTAGGAGAAATTTTATTAGAGTTTCTAAGGGTATGAGCACTCCTATAATAGTATGATAAATCACGTAGGGTGAAAAGCCAAATGTTACATTATACTAATTGTATGAAGATGAGGGCATGCAAAGTGTTGTCATGGTTGAAAGGGGAACCAAGATTGGATGATCAAGGCTGCACTCATGTAATCATACCATGAAAGTGCATATTAACTAATAAAAACCTAATGAGGCTCTATATCTATATGGGATTAATAAATCCATTGTACTGTGAATCATTAAATAATTTTTTTTTGGATCCACACTTTTGAACTCTCACTCACACAGTGGATCACCACTACACTAGATCACGTGATACAATAATGTATGCCACCACTCATGCTCAATAAAACCTCCAAGAATAAATCATATGATTTAATCAACCATGGGGGAAGATGTGAATAGTTTTAACCTATTATTTTGAAAATAAAACATACAAGACCTTGGTATGATGTCGATGAAGAACTGAATATATTTCATTGAAATGGGAGCTCTAGGGAGATCTAGACAACTACTATATATTATGGGAATCGTGATGAAGGAAATACATGGTGAAAATATCTTAAAAAAATGAGATAATTGTGATATCAAGATACCAATTGGGATCAAATAAGTGATGTTAGATCTATATAAAAACATGTAAAAAGTAAAGGTTTTAGCTCTTTAGTTTTTTAAGGGTCCTACACATTCCTAAAGACATGAATGATTATATAATGGTGATGAAGGACCGTTTGAATCTTTTGGAAACCATGACAGATCTATTTCAATGTCAAAAAGTGGGGTTTTAAGGGTTCAATGTCAAATATAATACTTCCATACATGATTTAAAAAGTGAAAATTGTAAATGGAAACACGAAAGAAAATTACACAAAGAAATGGTACAATACATGTCGAATCATTATTGAATGGTAAAATGCCCAATTATATTTGTAAGAGAGGTTCCATTTATAGGATATTATGAAACCAAAATCAATAGATATATCATTGTAGTGGTCATGGTATTTTATGTGATAATTAATGAAGATGATTCTCTTGGAAGTAGATGGATAAAAACCCATTGTGACAGAATCATGCTGTTTTGTGAAGGATTGTGAGGTGATCATGTGATGCCAGTGTAATGGAGTAGTTTTTATATAGTTCTCATATTTATGAGGAAACAATTTCTGGTGTATTTGGATTATACACTAATTTGATTTAATAATGTGAAATTCTCTCTCCTAGATCACATTGAAAAATGGGGGACTTTGAAATAAAAGTGAATGTTGATAATATACTCTTTCTACAATGGATTTAATTAAGTAATGATATGGATAATGTAAATCAGAATATTTATAGTGAAACATTTATATGTTGTGGGACATTTTATTATAAAGAGAGTCATACTACTATAAACAAAATAGATAGAATGAGGCCGATAAGACCTGAATGACTCTTTCTGAAGGGACCAACCACAATTTCTTCCCTAATATATACCATATTTTATATAATATTTATCTCTACAATCTAATGGATATATTAAAGGAGATTGTTATTTTTTCCATTATAAATAATTAAATTGGATTTATGGAGTGATATTTTAGTGATTTTATATTTAATTCAATTTTCATGAAATATTCACTCTATCTTCATACATTTTTCTTTCATATATAATGGTATGAAATATGTGTGTAATCATGAAAATATTTAATTATGAAATTTATTCAATTAAAACATTTATGTGATAATTAAGCGGGGGTTTGGTTATATTTTAAAACATGTTTTGGGTTACATATTTCACTAATAAACTGATGAATATGAACATTATAAAAGGGATATTTCTGATTGTGAGAGTAGATACTCTGAATAATTATATATGTTTAACTAATTATAAGAAATATATAATTGAATAACTATAATTTTATGTTCTATCATATATAAAATTGTAAATAATAGGCTTTTTTATTAATTTAATATTTCTCCAATCACTCATCCATAACTCTTATGATGTAGTTTTGGTTTTATTTTCCATCCACTATTTAATCCTATATTGTTAAATTAAATGTTTCAAATGAGTTCTCTTGTTTTTGACATCTGGTATATTCTATCATAAACAACTCATTGGTATTTATTATTATTTTTAGTCTTTGGATTTTAAATTTTTTGTTTTTGCTAGAGTAAGTAACTACGTACTATGACCCATATAACAACTAATCATAGAAGATTTAGAGTATACTAGAATGATATATCCTCATACCAATGAGTCAAACCCATACATGGATACTGGGGTATTGGTGTCAACTGAAGCTCATCCAAAACACAGTTATACAAGGACAGTTTCTTATTGATCCTCTACAACTACCTTCCCTATAGGAAGGGTCTTGTACCAAACCATAACCTACAATAAATGTTTTATCCTCTAACCACTTATCAGAGGAGTGTTTCTTGTCACAATTTGACCACTACATTTTACCTTCAAGAAGGGTCCCATATCACTTCATATAACATAAATTATAACTCAGGGATCTCTTTAAGACAATGTATCACTCAAGGTATGTCCATTAATTGATTATCATGTGCTGTAATATAATAACACACTTCTAAATCGCACATGACATGGCCAGCCACACAATATCACATATAGTGGTTTATAACATCTATAGTCACATATAAAAAAATATCTCAAAGCACTATCCTCTCATGTGATACATGTTGTACAATACCATTTCACTGAAGATAGGGTCCTAACATCACCTTATCACTCAAGTTTATTCCATCCATCCATTCTATTCCTCAAAAATACACACAACAAGAAAATATAATAAATAATAAATAAGGACCTACAAAACACACAGAAGATCAGTTTCTCATCACTATGGTAATAGAAACTTGTTAACTGACCACCCATGCCAAATCATGTATCAATATACATTTAGAATTGCAGGGAATCCTGAAATATAACATCTTGAACAAATAATCACAACATTTAATTCCTATAAATATCCTCATTTTATTTATAAGATAGTTCACTATTTTTTCAAACAGTAATTCATTTTTTCTCTCCAATAATAAAATGAACTCAAAACCCATTGTGACTACTCATCACATATTCTCTACCCAAACCTTGCATGGCGTCACTGGTTATGTACTAATCCTATAAACACATCCTAACTAAATCCTACAAAATAGTGAAATATCTCAATCTACCGTAGACAATGCCTATTAGAATCCAAAATTCTTCGATAGATAGAGAATGAACATGAAACTAATTTTAGACATTTATCATAACTACACATAATGATATGTTGGCCCCATTGACAATAGGAAACCCTGTCTGTCAGATCACGTACCGTCCAATGGGACTTTTAATTCTCATAGAACACATCAAATCTATAATCTTCCATTAGTGGATGTTTGTTTTAATGCTTGATATACACAGCTTCCCCCACTATTACACTAAATCTAAATGACACCAAACTAATATTATAAAACTAACCTAAATTATTTTAATCCATTCATTTTCCCATGGATTATTTATACCACTTCATAATCTCAAATGGAATCATCATCACCTTGGAGATAAAATCATTAGGAAATACATAATCACCAAAATTAAAAGGTTCACTTCATCTTACTCTAAGAGGTTTAATTTAGTTTTTTTATTTACCAAAGGTTATATACGTCTCTATGCCTCGAATAACACCCCAACGTCAGAAAAGAAATCAAAATCCTATTTGGGGAGGTACTATGACCATCAATACATCTCCTCATACCTCAAAGACCACTAACTTGTAGCAGGGATTGAATGTGATATTGTGGGAAGGAAATACCTTCTTATCAAAGTATTAATAGTTATATTTTTAATTATATTATATCCATAAACAAAAAAATGTCTGTATTAAATTAGTTCCAAGGAACAAATTCATATAAATTAATGAACATTCATGACACAACAACTACTCACTTCGAGAACAATCACATAAACAAATATCATGATCACATGTGGCTCAACATCTATTATTAGTTATACAACAAATCAAACATCCAAACATAATTCGATCAATTTCACTCAATAAAAAAATACTGGTTCTCTAATCAATATAATACTATTATTATAGATTGATACTCAGATACTCAACACTAGAGCCACACAGTCAGGGTTTTAGTATAACCGAGTGTGGTACCACTAGTGTGGTATCATGCATAATCAATATATACATTCCATGGGAATATGAAATGATAACTAGTATAAATAATATATGGATGTGTAAAAAAATATAAACCATGAATTATCCTCATGTACTAATAAGACATGAAATACTGATTAGTCGTATTTATCCTTTATTTGGGAGTCTATGAGCACAACAGATGAATGTTTTAACCAATACCAAGCCCAAAAACCTAAAAGTTGTAGTTGCGATCAATGATTTATAAGGGGATGACCCTTGGAAATATCGTACTATCATGTCCATGATAGAGTTATCAGAACATGTTTCAAGTAAACCAGTGGTAGGTATACAATAGATTCAAATGAGTATTTACAATGAAATCAAATTACATGAACGACTATAACCCTGCATCATAGGTATTACACACAGACCTAAAGTCCACATCTAAAGGAATTTCCTAAGGAATTATTATAATATCATGTTATACAAACAACAATATAGTGACATACTCCAAGTATTACACTTATAAAAGACTATATACTCCCAAATAAACACCTATGCATTCAAACAAAAATATTGGGTAGTTCATCGCGCCAGTATATACCATTTAATAGTCTCTACAACATCATCATGAACACATAATTGATCTTGGTTCTAAAGTGACACCTAAAATCATTAGAATATTTATACAGAGACAACCCTTATATAAGGAAAACATCATTCTAGGAAAAATAATATTGGACCCTAGGTCATAGAATATCATTAACACCACCATATGGGTTCCACAATATTATTCTCATCTCTCTGCATATCACTAATCACTAAAAGAGAAACATGACCCATGAAATAATCCCAAACATATCATGGACTTATTGGAATCCGAAATAATTCCATACAAGAAACTCGGTATTATTAAGTCCCAAATCCTATCTTAACCACCACATCATTTCTTTTTGGAGCTCACATGGTTGAACTATATATGTATAGACTTGAAACCCATGGAATGTCCTCTAGGGTACTCACATAAATGAAGGGGACAAACACACACTCTAATCACACAATGAAAAAAAATAAATGAATTTTATGGTTCCCACATGGATCTATAGTATCATTTAAATTAAAAACTATATTAACATTTTTCTATTCACACCCCCTATGATTTATATATTCAAAGGCATTAAATTAAAATTACTCCCTCATCCATTGATGACTGAGGAAACATTCAAGTTCGAAGGGTCCTTCATGTCCCTTGTCACACTATTCAAATCATTATAATCCATATAATTTTAATTAAAAAATAATTTAAAATAAATTGTTTTATAATCAATGTAGAGTTATAAAATATCACATGTCATAAAATATTCATAAACAAAGGGATATGATTTTGGGAACATAAACATAAAAATCATGTTCTCAACCCTTTTATTGATACATGAACAACCACTACGATGCCTATCCTAATCCAATTAGCCATCATGGATCTATAAAATTCCATAATGAAACCCATAATGATAAATAATTAAATACATATGAATTATAAATAATTCTACATAATAATCATACATATATTTTAAAATTAATTTTTTAAATTAATTTAAATGTGAATAAACCCCTAATAACTCATTGAGAATCCTTATCACACCAAAACCATGGAAACATACAATTGAAATGTCTATATTGTACAATAGAAACATTCATACGAAATAAAATACAAAAAAAATTCCAACTCAATTTAATTGTTAAAAACCCTTATTTGAAAATGTACTTAGATACATATTCATTGAATTCAATATGTACAGTTATAAATGAACACTCAATGATGTTAGATAAAAACCCCTACCATAACTTAAAAAATACTCATCATCATAGGTGAATTTCAATATTCATTAATGAAAATCATTAGAAAACCCTAAATAAAGATATCAAAGGTGTGAGGGAAATAAAATAAACTCATAATAGATGAAACAAAAGGTTGAGAATCAACATTATTCATTGGGAAAATTCAATTAACCTTAAATTTCAATAGGGGATTCAAATATAGATTATTGGAGAGGGATCACCCACAACGTCCCCACATTTTTTATCCATTAATGATGATGATTGGAGCGGTTGGGGTTTTTAATATAGAAATGAATAAATGGGGTTTCCACCATTTAAAAACAATGGTGAAAAATTGCATGAGTTGCACCATAATTCACCACCAGGAAGCATTTGGGTAGATTGCAAAGCTCATTTAAAAAACATAGCACCGCTCCCTTTACATTTGTAATTGTCAGCCACACACTCACAGTAACAACAGTCACTATAGGGTTGGACATCCTATAGGCCTCTCAAAAAACCATATAGATCCCACTATGTAGTTGACCTAGGTGTGTCACTCATCCCAAACAACACACCAAGTGCCTTATATTCTTTAAATAATAGTGACCCATACACAGAACAAAATCATTTTTTGAAGGCCCCATGATTTATAAAAGCTTATTAAAATTGGATTATATCACTTCACCTCAATATTTACACTATTTTATGACTTATAAAACATGAATTTTACCATAACCATTTCACACCATGATTTTGAAAAGTCATATAGATCACTCATGTTTCTGCAATTGGGGAATTTTCATGACTACCATGGATAATAAAATACCCAACCTAGGAATTTCTTCACTGGCCATTTCTAATTGGGAAGAGTACCTAGGTCCCCCACCCAATAACATGATAATCACTTAGTAAGTACAACATAGTGTTGTTTTCAAAGAACCACATCCTAAAATAGGAACTAATTCCTCTAGTCTATGAATTTAACGCATTACCAAAGGTTCCACATTACCTTGTCCTCCCCATAGAGGTGCACATACAACACATTTTTTCTTCATAGTCACTCCACCTTTATCTATATCCCACATGAGATCCAAAAACAACACTGGTTTCTTGAGTCGTGTCTAAATCATCTCCTTTGGTAGTAAAAACACATGGATGTCTTATCAGAATATCAATTCATAAATCATTACACATTATAAGACTAACAGGTCAAACTATTTCTAATTTTGAAAAACTAGAAAATCAACAGACCATACACCATTACATTTTTCCTTATTTTTATTCAAGCTTTCTGAGTCATTCATTTAATATAGTATTATAGTAACCCCATATTTCCACCATGGAGTTACTATCCTAGGGATGATAAATCAATCCTCATAAAATACCATTCATGTGTCATACAATATCATGTAAACACCCTTGATCATTTTTAAATTCCTCACATAAATATAATTAGTTATTCAATTTAATGTAGAATCCATCATCACTATGATATCCCAGATTAATGTCACATCTCAAAAACCATAAAAAACAATTTTTTAATACTATTATGATTTTACCTACATGACTCGAGAAAAATCTCAATTGATTGTAATATATTCTGTAACATCTCAGGTAAATAAAGAATAAGACATTTTCATATTTATTAATATTTGTGAATAAAATATTAATGTTACTTTAATGGGTATTCTATGTTCAATGGCGTACCCAATACACAACAATGATTTTCTTTGAAATCTTACAATGCACACTAATAATATAATAATATTATTGTAAATGGTAGTAGAATCCTATCTGATTTAATGGCGGGAATGAATAGAACTAACTAAGAAGTGATTATATATGCTTGTCAAATATTTTTACATTTATTCAATAAATGTTAGAGGCTTAAAATGGGAATGAATCCAATTTTAAGCATAAATATTATAATATTCTTTAAATGTTTGATTAACCACCTTTTGATAGAAAACCCTTTTTAAATCCACATTTTTAAAATTTTATATATTATATTTTAAAAAATAAAATCATTTTTTACAATCAATACATCAATATTTACATTGTGTAAATTTTTGACAGCGGGAATTGATATTGTTTCTCAAAAATACACTATTTTTTTGATAGCGGGAATTGATTATAAAATTAATTAATGAAAATTATATGTTTTGAATTTGGTAAAATTGATATCATTTTTGAAATTAGAATATCAAATATATCTTAGGGTGAATATTTTGTATTTTTCTGACAAATGTTCATTTTACTGCATTTTAATTCAAAACTACTTTTTCATCCAATTTATTTATATATTTAGATTGTATTTTTAATTTGGTTTATGGTGTAATTTAATTATTTTTTTATCATTTAATAAAATTTCGGACATTGGATGTAATTTCACTTTTAAATTGGATGTAAAGACAAATCAATCTTTTGATAGATTTTACTTCTTAAAAACCTGCCTTTGGTTTTGACAACAAGAATTATTTTAAATTAATTAATGCAATTTCTGTGTTTTTAATTCTGTAATATGGATTCCATATTTGGAATCAGAAGGTCCAAATTATGTAATTAAGACACTTGTTTTTGGACATTGTGAATAATAACAATGTTAATTATCATTAATTATCATGATTAATTAGTAATCGGGTAGTTAAGGGTAATAAAATAATAACATAATAATATAAAATGTCCTCAAAATGTGTCCTAATGCTACTGGTTGTGTCATGTCCGACCATGGGATGCCTTGTGCCAAACTTTGGGACCCCATGGAATCACGTTTGGGTGACAAAGACATTTAATTATTTTTTTAAAGGAAAAGTATAACCAATGTATGTAACACCTAAGTAAAACAATTTTAATTTTGTCTAAATAAATGATCTATTAGACTATAAAAAGTCATTTTAAAGATAGAAATATTTCCTACATAATATTTTTTTTATGACACCATGATGATGTTGCGATTACCTCATTAATGAACGATTTAAATAAAATGAAAAGATAATGTAAAAATTAAGACTTATACTTGTCCAAAACCTATTGGATGGCTGTATTTTGAACCCTTATCACCTTATACTCGAAATATATAATTTTGGGACCTTTGATGTTCGAAAATCATTGTATAATAAAGTAACATTTCACGACTTTCCAAGAGTGCCCCTCATCCCTCTTATAAAAGGAACCCACCTCTACCTCCTTACCCACACCTCTCAAGCCATTTTCATGGCCAAAATCTTCTCATTTTATCTCTAAAAATCTTTTTATTCATCATATAAGCCGTAGCATATGCAGAAAGCTCTTCATAAAACCCTTTTGGTTCAAACCAAGGGGAGTTACCCGATTTAAAGGTAATGTCTTCTCTTATGTTCTTTTTTTATTTTGATTCTCCAACACCTTAAACTCTTTTTATTCCTTTATTTTGTAAAAAAAAGTATCTTAAATATACTAGTACGTTTTTATGAGAAGGATTCAAGATAAAATTACACACACCTCTGTCTAATGGTTAATGAACATACTATTTCTGTGGATGGCGAATTTCTACCTCACAAAACGATGATTGTTCAATATTATTCTAACACCTTTCATGGTGGCCATTAATATGTCACTATATTTATATATGATATATAATATGTTTATTTTTTCAAAGTTTTTTTTATTTTTTTTATTTCATAACATTATGGTTTCCATTATGGGTAAACACGATATCTTCATTTTTGGAAGTATGGACTACCGCACCCTCAAAGTTATTTGATTCGTTAATTCCATATGTGGGAAGTATAAAGGATGGAGTTAATGATATTATATATGATATTATACTAGAATTATAATATACCATTATATAATTATGATTTCATTCCATTAAATTCTAAATAGAAATGAAAGTAGTGTTCATGCGTACGTATGGATTACCGTCTCCATGAACTGTGCACTTCATTTCTTACCTCTAAATGTTATTTAATATTATAAAAGAATTTATATACTAGATATAAATGATATAATAGATATATACATCCTAAATATATTTCTGGATTTAATGGATATTTTATCACATGAACAACTTGTAATTATAAGAAGTTTATTTTGACTCAAGTACAAATGATCGACAAAACGGCCGTTATTAACATAAATAATTGCATAATGTTCATAAAATGGTAATAAATGATATAAAAGGAATAATTAAATTTAATAAGGTTCTTAAGAAAGTAAAAATTAACTCTAGTTTATTGTTCAGGAGATTAAAGAATGATCGAGTCAAGTCGGACACGAGGTAAGGGATCCTACCTCTCTATTTCTTTTTAAGTACTCTATTTTATGTCACTTACTTTAAGATCCTCTTTCTCATGTTGGGGGATGTTATTTTTTATTCCTATTTATGTAATTTTTATTTTAATATGATAATATACTCTATTTTATCTCATCAATCCATTTTTGGATGTTTTACATGGCGCCGTTAGGCTACCTAATTTTCATAAGGGGATTTTTCATCTCACATTTATTCTCATGAGATTCATGCTAAATTTGCCACTATTTCCATTTGTATGGTGTATGTACTACCCATGATTGTATTCTTTGTGTAATATAATCTAATTTATGGGTATTTACAACTTCATTGTATGACCCTTATTTCATGGGGTGTACGTTTGAAAGTTAACCAAATCGTTAAGGGAACCTTTCACCCTCCTCTTTTTAAAAGACTTCTTTTTGTTAGGTCTTTTAATTTACATCTTATTATGTTGAGATATGTTCTTATATATACTTATTAATGTTAATTTCATTTACAAGTGATTAGATACCCTTCTTATCTATTATCATCTCATTTTCAAAATTTTAATGTGATGCTATTATGTTGTCGAAATTTTTTATGGAACTTCTCAACCCAATTTCATTTCTTTGGGTTAAACCTCTACTTCTTGATTATGTTGTTCTATAAATATGTGTGGATGAAATATGACTATTTTACAATGAGTATCCACTTATAATTGGTGTATTTATATTTTTCACACATAATTATTTCATTTCTTTATCCTTGCTCTAATGGCATGTCCTTGATTAGGATTACATATCAATTTCTTCTCATTGAGAAATTTCATAATGATATGAACTTTTATTCTTTTATAATGTGTATACACATCCCCTTTGACATTCCATACCCATATTATGTCTATACTAAAGTCGTTAAAATGTTTTTAAAATGGTCTACTTTCATGTGGCTTATAATTTAAATGTTCAAAATGGAAACAGACTCTTTTATTAAAACATTATTTTAAATGGTTTTTAAGATTTATTTTTTTAAACATTTATCATCCATGTCTATGTTTTAAAAATGGTTTTAAGGATTTATTTATACAGACATAAATGCTTTAAAACCGTTTCAAAAGTTTTGATGTGGTATGGGACACTTTGATTCTACAATCTCTTTTAAATGTCTTCTTTTAATATTTTCAAAGTATAAAGGGATATTTCTCTCATAGAGTTTTAATGATTTTATTAGATGTATTTATTTATGATAATATCATGATGTGATCTTTTATGATCGAAATATGGAAATTTTATGTATCTTTTATGCATGTTATAAGTGTTTTGATTATGTTATGGTTCTTGGGAAATGTTTATGAAATCAGGTGGTTCTGTGCTAAACTAAGGGCGGGTGAGCCCGTGATAGCTCTCCAATTAATTGGTTAACACGAAGGGGTTAAACTATATGGTTTCTCAGAAGATATTTAAAGAATATACTATGATGGGTATTCTAAACGTATCCATGAGGGTTACTCCCTATGTAATAATGTTATGAATGCCTCAAGTTACCTTTACGTCTTATGATTTCTATGAGTTATTCATAAAACTTATGATTTCATGAGTTATGTTAAATTTCTTATGTTTTATGAGTGAAGTATGATTTCATTGATTCTTATATATACATGGACTAATTTTTTCTTCCGTATTGTTATAACCTGTACTGAGCTTTTTATAATCATCCCAAGTTTTTGAAATATTTTTCACAGGGAAAAAGTGGAATAGGGTCAAGGATGGGATCAAGGAAATGTCAGGCTATCTAAAACAAGTAACTATAAATAACTATTTTGTTCAAGAGTTTTTATTTTGTGAAAAATTTAAACTGAGTAGATGTGTCAACTTTGTAATCTTTGAGATGTAATAGTTATGTCCTAATTCTAAAAAACCATAAACCAGAAAAGATCCTCAATGTGAATTATTCAATTTAATTAAATATTAAGTAATGTTTTAAGGAAGAGTACTTATATTTGGTATCAATGGTTGGTTTAGATAACTTTAGAGGTTGGAGTGTTGTTTAAGAATAAGTGAAAAGTTGTGAATAACCACAATTAGTAGTATATTAGATGGATTCATTGTTTTTTTGAATGTTAGAATAATATTGAGATAACTTGGATAACTATATAACAGAGTTCATCTTCCTCATTATTATATGATGATTTTACTAATATAATCACAATGAAATTTATGGTTTTAGTAAATGGATGGATCTAGCAGGCACCAAAGTAATAGTGGATGTGAAGGAAATTGTGACAGTTTTCTGAACGAGCAACTGAATGATATGGGGGCTACAATGAGAACCCTTGTTTTTATCCTCAACCAACTATCTGGAGTCATGATTAACCACTTTAACCTTGGTGAGTTCTCTAATGCATCATGTAAGAGATAAACAAATCAATGTGGAAGTTTATGTAATAATTATAAAGGTAACTATCAGGGTTTATATGATCCTTAATTTTGAGGTAATTATGAGTAACTATATATTACGATGGAAAATGAAAGGCATCAGATAAACATGAGATTGAATTATGTTATGGTTATTTTTGAGGATTTAATCTCTTTTTGGGTAATGTTTTAAGAATTATATAGTTTTGTAAAAATGATAACACGCAGACCGTGTGACAACCCGTCGCGTCGGAAAAAGATACGGGAATCGAACCCACAACCAAAGACAGACTAGTATTTATCTCCTACCACTGGACTACGTGATGTACCTGGTTAGTATGGCAAATTCTTTTTAGTTATAAGATATTATGAATCTAGAATAAGTTTATTATGGGTTGTCTATGTAAATTATTAGCCTATCATTGAGGCTATGTGATTAGTTTAGTTACTTTTTAATAAGAGACTTTAAGAGTAACTGATGTTATTTGGAGATAAATTTTAAGATTTATCTTGGAAGACTATGTGATTAAATCCTTTAGAGATTTGGGATTAATTCTTAGTTTGGATTACTATGAATAATTTTATGGATAACTGTTTATTGAATGGTATTTGATGAACTATGGTTTTTGTTGGACAAATTTTGGAGATTAAGAGTAATATTTCTTTTTATAAAGGATTATGCTTTTTGGGTATTATCTGATCTTGTACTTACAATTTATATTTCTGGTTAAGGTTTGATGACATGGGAAATATATAGTTCATCTTTTTTGGTTTAGGTGATTCTCTAGAAGTTGATTATAGTGCTCTTAATAAGAACAAATCATCATAAATACTCGTCTTTTGGATAAAATATGAGTTTGTGTAAGAAATCTAGTAAGAGATGAAAGTCAACAGGACAAGTGAGTATGTTTCCTTATGTTTTATTTAAGCTCATCAATAAATTAGAAAATGAAATGTAACTTAAAACAAAAACTTTGTTTTTTAACTTTTCCTACTGGGGAATCAAATACCATTTAACCAATCACAAGATTGTGATTTTCTGGTGGTTAAATTTCTCTTAAAAATGTTTTCTATCACTCTCCATCAGAACATGACCCTTTGTTTTATCCTCCATATCCATGTTTTCTTACATGGAATCCTAGTATGGGTTAACTCGGGTGACCTTTTTATTTATTTTTCTCTATTTTAAAGTGATAGATTTATTGACTAGTTTTCTGACGTGGGACTTTAAATGATGCTTCCGAGCCAAGTTTTTAAATAGTGAGGACCCAATTCCCAAAAGGGTGGAAGGATGTAACATCCCAGGTAAATAAAGAATAAGTAATTTTCATATTTATTAATATTTGTGAATAAAATATTAATGTTACTTTAAAGGGGATTCTATGTTTAATGGCGTACCCAATACACAACAACAAGTTTCTTTGAAATCTTACGATGCACAATAATAATATAATAATATTATTATAAATGGTAGTAAAATCCTAGCCGATGTAATGGCATGAATGAATAGAACTAACTATAATTTGATTATATATCCTTTTCAAATATTTTTAAATTTATTCAATAAATGTTATATGCTTAAAATGAAAATGAATCCAATTTTACGCATAAATATTCTAATATTCTTTAAATGGTCGATTAACCGCCTTTTAATGAAAATAACTTTTTAAATACAGTTTTTGAAAAGTTTTTATGTTATATTTGAAAAAATAAAATCCTTCATTAGAATCAAGAGATAAAAATTTACTTTGTGTAATTTTTTGTTCTTTTTTCGATAAAGTTCATTTTTTAATGAATAGTAAAAATGATGTATTTTAATTCAAAACCACCTTTTAGTATAATTTATTTACATGGTCAGATTATCTTTTTAATTGGTTATAATGTTTAATAAAAATATATTTTTACCATTTAATCCAATTGCGGTCATTTGAATTAATTTCACATTGAAATTGGACATAAACAAGTGTCAATCTTTTAATAGATATTGTTTCTTAAAAACATGTTATTTGTTTTGACAGCAGGAATTGATTATAAAATTAATTAATACCACTTATATTTTTTTAATTTGGTGAAATATATATCATTTTTGAAATTGGAAAATCAAATATAGCATATGGTGAATTTTTGTTATTTTTCTCACAAATGTTCATTTTAATGCATTTTAATTCAATACAGTTTTTTCATCCAATTTATCTATATAGTTAGATTGTCTTTTTAATTGGTTTTAAGGTGTAACTTAATTATGTTTTTATCATTTAATACAATTTTAGTAATTTTATTTAATTTCACTTTTAAATTGGAAGTAAAAACAAATCAATCTTTTGATAGATTTTACTTCTTAAAAACACGTCTGTGGTTTTGACAATGAGAATTATTTTAAATTAATTTCTGAAATTTTTGTGTCTGTAATTTGGTAAAATGGATTCCATATTCATAATCATACGGTCCAAATTATGTAAATTATACTCTTTTGTTTTTGGACATTAGGAATAGTAACGATGGTAATTATCTTTAATTATGGCGATTAATTAGTAATCGTGTAGTTAAGGGTAATAAAATAATAACATAATAATATTAAATGACCCCAACATGTGTCCTAATGCTATTGGTTGTGTCATGGCCGACCACGGGATGCCTTGTGCCAAACTTTGAGCACCATGGAATCACTTTTGGGTGATACTGACATTTGTTTAAGGGAAAGTATAACCAAAGTATGTAACACCTATGTAAAAAAAAATAATTTTTTCTACATAAATTATCTATTAGACTATAAATAGTAATTTGAAATATAAAAATATTTCTTACATCATAGTATTTTTTATAATTAATTAATTTATGGCACCATGATGATGCTGCGATTACCTCATTATAGAACGATTTAAATAAAATGGAAAGATAATGTTAAATATAAGACTTATACTTGTCCAAAACCTATTAGATGGGTGGATTTCGAACCCTTATCACCGTATCCTCAAAATACATAATTTTGGGACCTTAGATATCTGAAAATCATTTTATAATAAAGTAACTTTTGAAGACTATAAGGCCCTAGCCTTAAACCTTACTTAATCTTGAGTTTTTACAAGATTACACATTGAGGATCTTTTCAGGTTTAGAGTTTTAGAGAATTAGATCATGAAACTTGCATTACATTCAAAATTTAAACAAAGTGGTTACATAAAAGACAGTATTCATTCTTCCCATCAATGGAAACATATTTAAAATAAAACATGGATTCTTCCTTGACACATCCTTGACACTATCATCACATCATGTACCCTTCCCTTGACCTGTGAAAAACATTTCAAATACTTGGGATGAGCATAAAAATCTCAGTAAGGGATATAAAAATATGGATAGGAAACATGAGTACATGTATACACAAGAATGAAAACTGTTAGTTTTTCAAACATAAAGTAAACCATGTATACTCTATCAAAGTAATACCTTCACCTTCATGAATTAGTAAAAACTCTTCACGGAATAAAGTATCATTATTTACCTTTTTGTAACAAAAGGATTACCATAAAAACCACATAAAGAACACATAACATATATAAAGGTATCTTTGGATATAAACATACTTAAGTGGAATAACCATATGGTCAAATTCCACACATATCACTTAATGGAATAGCCATACGGCTAATTTATATACATACTTAATGGAATAGACATATGGTCGACTTCCATACCCAATGTATTGGAGGTTATAACGTAACCCCCCGTCCTGGTATTCACGGCACCACCCGTCATATGATTTATATCGTAACCACCCGTTAAAATGTCCAAGTACCAATATAAAATCATAAAACATAAAACCAATATAAAGGAATGATAACATTTCCACATTTCAATCACAATATATCATAAATATATTGACATAATAGAATCTTTTATCAAAACCATTTTCAATACCAAAATACATAAAAGTGTATATGGTATTTATTTTATTTTAAAAACCTTACGGCTTTTTGAGGAAGCCAAAGAACAAATAATACTCACGGCGGCGGAAAAGGTCGTTGTCACCGCGTACGTAAAAAAAATTCCTTTTTGTCGTTTAGTAAAACGCTTCATAGAAAAAGATTCCTTTTGTATATAAGTAAATGTCAAAGGGGTTTATACACTGTATAAAAGAAAGTTGTGTATAAAACGAAATATGCCTCAATGAAAGGAGATTGAGACGAAGTCCCTTACAAAGATGGTATCCTTGGTTTAAGGATAAATCAATTACATAATTATGTGTGACAAAAGAATACACAAAATATAATGATATATTAAGTGTAAAATAATCAAAGGCCATTCACACATATTTAAAGGATGACATATTCAATAATGAAGCCTATTTTACAAAATTCAAAACATATAAGTCACATGAATTAATTTAATAATTAATTCCCGCTGTCAGAGAAAATAACGTGTTTTTATAAAACAATAAGTATCAAAAGATAGGCACCGGTTTAGGTCTAATTTCAAAGTGAAATTGATTCCAATGACCACCATTGTATTAAATCGTAAAAATATATTCAGATTACACATTAAGACCAATTAAAAATATAATCTAATCATATAAATAAATTAGATTAAAAAGAGGTTTTGAATTTAAAATACAACATTTTACACTATTCATTAAAAAAATGAATTTCATCAGAAAGATACCAAAAATTTACACAAAGTAAATTTTGATGTCCCGATTCTCAAGAAGAGTTTTATTTGGTCCAATAGAATGTATAAGAGTGAACAAAACTATATTTAATGAAAGTTCTCCATCAAAAGGAGATAAGTGAACCATTAGTGAAAACTAGGTCATATACGCCTAAAATTGAATTCTTTCTGTATTTTAAGCCTTTATATTTTATTGGATAAATGGAAAAACATTTAAAAACATATATAATCATATTTTAGTTATTTATATCCATTCCCGCCAATTCAACGACTACATGTTAACTACCATTTCAAATAATATTATTTTATTATTAGAGTGCAACGTAAGATTCCCAAGAAACTCGTTGTTGCGTGTTGGGTACGCCATCGAGCATAGCGTCCCATTTAAAGAAATATTAATATTTTATTCACAAATACGGATAAATATGAAAATGTCATATTCTTTATTTACCTGGGGTGTTACATCCTTCCCCCCTTTTGGGAATTGCGTCCTCGCAATTTTTAAAATTGAGCTTGGAAACATCCTTGAAAGTCCCACATCAGAACAAGAGTCGGTAAAACAATCACTTTAAAAGAATGGGAGAGAAGTGAAAATGCCACCCGAGTTAACCCATATGTATAAAAAAATGGACATGGAAGAAAAAGCAAAGGGTCATGTTCTTGAGGGAGAGTGATAGTAAACATGTCTAGGAGAAAGTTAACCATGAGAAAATCACAAACTTGTGATGGGTTAAACGGTATTAGATTCCCCAGTAGGAAAAGTTAATTGACAACATTTTTGTTTTAAGTTACTTTTTATTGAAAAATTTATTCATAAGGAAACATAATCACTTATCATGTTGACTTTCAACGTTTACTAGATTCCTTAATCAAACTCATATTTTTTTTTCAAAAGACGATTTTTTAGGGAGACTTATCCGCATTAAGAGTACTATAATCAACTTATAGAGAACCAACCAATCCACCAAAAAGAACTATATACTTCCCATGTCATTAGGCTTTAACCAAAACCAAAACCCAAAAGGTTAGTACACGGTCAGATAAACCCGAAAAGCGTAACCCTTTATAAAAAGAAAATCTATGCTTAATCTCCAAAATTTGTCCAACAAAACCCAAAGATCAATGATGAGCATTATATAAAACATTTGTACATAAAATACTTCAATGTAAACCAATCTAAGATTGAAACCCAAATATTTTAAGGATTTAGTCACATAGTCTTCCAAGTTAAATAGTAACATTTATCTCCAAACAACATCTGTTGCTCCTACAGTCTCATATTGAAAAGTAATTAAGCTAATCACATATCCTCCATGATAGGTTAATCATTTTCATAAATAACCCAAAATAAACTTACTCTTAATTAAAAAAATCATATAACTAGAAAGAATCAGTCAAACTAACCAGAGACTTCACGTATTCCAGTGGTATGCGATAAACACCAGTCGTACTTTGGTTGTGGGTTCGATTCCCGCAGCATTGTCCGACGCGACGGGTTGTCACACGGTCTACGTGTTGTCCTTTTTCCAAAACTATATAATTATTAAAACATCCCCCAAAACGAGATAAAATCTTCAAAAATGATCATAACATATTTTAACCTCAAGTTTATCTCATTCCTTTAATTTTCCATCATATCATAGAGTAACCCATAATTACCTAAAAAGTAAGGATCATATAAACCCTAATGGTTACCTAAATAATTATTACCTGAATTTCCACAACGAGTTGGCCATCTTGTACAATATGCATTAGATAACTCACCAAGGTTGAAGTGGTTGATCATGACTCTTTGATAGTTGGTTTAGAACAACCATGAGATTCCTAATTGAATCCCCCATCTCATCCAGTCTCTTAATTAGAGAACCACTACAGTTTCCTTCAAACCCATTGTCACGTTGGTGCCTGCTAGATCCAGCCATTTACTAAAACCAAAAAGGTCAGTGTGAGTATATCAACATAACCATCATGTACTAATGAGGAAGGTAAACACTAAGATATACTTACTCATTCACTTTATCTAAAACTAGGACTCTTTCTGAAATCCTAACCATTATGGTAATGTTACTTATGCTTAAAGAATACCCTAACCTCTAAAGTTATCTAAACTGACCTTCGATACCATCTATAAGTCCCCATCCTTAAACATTAATTAATCTTGAGTTATTACAAGATTACACACTGGGGATCTTTTTAAGTTTAGAGTTTTAGATAATTATATCATTAAACTTGCATTACATTCCATATTTAAACAAAGTGGTTACAGAAAACACAGAATTCATTCTTCCCATCAACGGAAACATATTTAAAATAAAACATGGATTCTTCCTTGACACATCCTTGACACTATCATCACATCATGTACCCTTCCCTTGACCTGTGAAAAACATTTCAAAAACTTGGGATGAGCATAAAAAGCTCAGTAAGGGATATAAAAATATGGAAAGGAAACATGAGTACATGTATACATAAGAATGAAAACTGTTAGTTTTTCAAACATCAAGTAAACCATGTATACACTGTCAAAGTAATACCTTCACCTTCATGAAGTAGTAAAAACTCTTCACAGAATAATGTATCATTACTTACCTTTTTGTAACCAAAGGATTACCATAAAACCCACATAAAGAACACATAACATATATAAAGGTAACTTGGGACATAAACATACTTAAGTGGAATAACCATATGATCGACTTCCACACATATCACTTAATGGAATAGCCATACGGCCAATTTCCATACATACTTAATGGAATAGCCATACGGCCGACTTCCATACCCAATGCATTGGAGGTTATAACGTAACCAAACGTCCTTGTATTCACGGCACCACCCGTCATATGGTTTATAACGTAACCACCCGTTAAAATGTCCAAATACCAATATAAAATCATAAAACATAAAACCAATGTAAAGGAATGATAACATTTCCACATTTCAATGACAATATATCATAAATATATTGACATAATAGAATCCTTTATCAAAACAATTTTCAATACCAAAATACATAAAAGAGTATATGGTATTTATTTTATTTTAAAAACCTTACGGCTTGTTGTGGAAGCCAAAGACCAAATAATACTCGCGACGGCAGAAAAGGTCGTTGTCACCGCGTACGTAAAAAAACATTCCTTTTTGTCATTTAGTAAAACGCTTCGTAGAAAAAGATTCCTTTTGTATAAAAGTAAATGTCAAAGGGGTTTATACACCGTATAAAAGAAAGTTGTGTATAAAATGAAATATGCCTCAATGAAAGGAGATTGAGACGAAGTCCCTTACAAAGACGATATCCTTGGTTTAAGGATAAATAAATTACATAATTATGTGTGACAAATGAATACAAAAAATATAATTAGATATTAAGTGTAAAATAATCAAAGGTCATTCACACATATTTAATGTATGACATATTCAATAACTACATGTTGAACCCAAAGAAATCGAAATTGGGTTAAGAAGTTCCCTTGACAGCCTAACGGCGTCACATCAAAATGAGTTGATGAGAGATAAAAAAACAATCTCATCACTTGGAAATAAAATTTACATCAATAAGGATATATGAGAACATATCCCAACATAACAATATGTTCATTAAAAGACCCAACAAAATAAGTCTTTTAAAAAGAGGAGGGTGAAAGGTTCCCTTACCGACATGGGTATCATTCGAAACATACGCCCCGTGAAAGAAGGACAATACATCATTGATGTAAATACTCATAAATGAAATAATATTACACAATGAGTAAAATAATGGTCAGTACATACACCACTCAAAGTAAATTGTGGAAAATGTATCATAAATCTCACAGAAATAAAAGTGAGATGAAAAATCCCTTACGAAAATTCGGCAGCCTAACGGTGCCACTCAAAACTTCCAAAATGGATTGATGAGAGGAAATAGGGTCTATCATCATATGAACTTAATAAGTACAGTAGGATTAATATAAAAGAATATACCAATAATAATAAATATGAGCTTAAAAGGAATGACATAAAAGAGTGTACTTAAAAAGAAAGAGAGGTGTAGGATCCCTTACCTCGGGTCCGACTTGACTCGATCGTTATTTAACTTCCGGAATAATAAACATGAGTTAATCTCTACTTTCTTAAGAACATTTTTCATGTTCATTATTCTTTTTATACCATGTTATGAACATCATGTAATCATTTAAGTTAATAATGTTCATTTTGTCGGTATTTGGTTCTTAAGTCAAAAATAGACTTCTTACACTTACATGTTGTTAATTTGGTCAAAGGTTCGTTATATACAGAATGATATTAATGATTTGGATAACATATATATCTTATATATTCATCATATACATGTATTTATAATATTACATCACATTTACAGGTAAGAAATGAAATGCACCGTTCATGGAGACGGTAAGCCGTACGTACGCATGAACGCTACTTCCATTTCTATTTCGTATTTTCTAGAATGGAATCATAATGATATAAGAGTATATTATAATTCCAGTATATTAACATATATAATATCACTAACTTTATCCTTTACACATCCCACATATTGTATTAACGAATCAAATAACTTTCAGGGGGCGGTAGTCCGCACTTCCTAAAATGAAGATATCGTATTTACCCATAATGGAAACAATAAAGGTAAGCCACAAATGAAAAATACAGAAGCTTAAGTAAAGGATAAACATATTATATATCATATATAAAAATAGTGACATCATAATGGCCACCTTTTAAGGTGTTAAATGAGTATTGAACAATCATCATTTCGGGAGGCAGAATTTCACCATCCATGGAAAATGTATGTTCTTTAACCATTTGATGCAGTTGTGTGAGAGTGTAGCTCGAATAAATCTTATAACAACATCCTAGTATATTGAATATACTGGTGTTGTTACAAAAGAAGTAAATAAAATGAGTTTAGGGGGTTGGAGAAGCAAAATAAAACAAATGAACGTGAGAGAATGAATTACCTTTAAAAGTGTAACTCCTTTTGATTTGAGCCTAAAGGCATTATTTGAAAGTATTCTTCCCAAAGGGAATCCTCTAGGATAAGGAGAGGGATATGGGGAGAGTAAATGGGAAGGGTATGGCCGATCCAAAGGCTTGAGGAGTGTGTGAAATGAGGTAGAGGTGGGGGCCTTTTATAAGATGAGAGGAGGGGCACTTTTGGAAATCATGAAACTGTTATTTTATTTTCAAATGTGATTCGAATTTCTAAGGTCCCACATTGATATAATTCGAAGATAAGATTATAAGTCTTCGAAATATTCCCATACAATAGGTTTTGGACATGTGTAGGTTTTAGATATTACATTATCTTTCCATTTTATTTAACTCGTTAAATAATGAGGTCATCACTGCATCATCATGATGTCATAAATAATTTAATTTATTTGAAGTCTAAAAATTATAACAAAAATACTATGATGTATGAAAGATTTTTAACTTTCCAAATAGTATTTATAGACAAAAATATGATTAGTATAACCCCTTCTAAAAATTGTTTTAGTAAAACAATTTATGTTAGTGTCATTTTCACCTTTATTTAAAAAAAGGCATTAAAGTCATTATCTCACCCAAGAGGCTCCATAGGGTCCCCTAAATCAACCCATGGGTTGTCTTGGTCGTCCAGGACTCATCCCATAGGGGTAGGACAAGTTTCATGGTGTTTTCACATTTTTATAATATCATTTTTACCTTAAATTAAACTAATTACCACTAACCGCGATTAATGAAAAAAAGTTACTATTCACCAAAAAATTATTTTCATCCCATTGAACCACATTTTACATACTAATGACAACCATGTATGTCGGATTTTCAAAATTAAATACACATTAGTGGTAAACTTTCATTTAACTGAAAAATCAGTTTGCTTGATTACCACTTAGTGGTTTCACTATTCATCAAAAATTGGAGTTTTTCTGAAAATTACCAAAAATTCACCCTAAGCTATATTTGATATTCAAAATTCAAAAATGAATTCTATTTTACAAAATTAAAAACATATAAGTCAATTAATTAATTTAATAATTAATTCCTGCTGTCAGAGAAAATAGCGTGTTTTTATAAAACAATAAGTATCAAAAGATTGGCACCAGTTTAAGTCTAATTTCAAAGTTAAATTGATTCCAATGACAACCATTGGATTAAATGATAAAAATATATTCAGATTACACATTAATACCAATTCAAAATATAATCTAATCATATAAATAAATTAGATTAAAAATAGGTTTTGAATTTAAAATACAACATTTTACACTATTCATTAAAAAAACGAACTTTATCAGAAAGATACCAAAAATTTACAGAAAGTAAATTTTGATGTCCCGATTCTCAAGAAGAGTTTTATTTGGTCCAATAGAATTTATAAGATTGAACAGAATTATATTTAATGACGGTTCTCCATCAAAAGGAGATAAGTGAACCATTTGTGAAAACTAGGTCATATAAGCCTAAAATTGAATTCTTTCTGTATTTTAAGCCTTTATCTTTTATTAGATAAATGTAAAAACATTTAAAAACATATATATTCATATTTTAGTTATTTCTATCCATTCCCACCAATACAACGACTACAAGTTAACTACCATTTAAAATAATATTATTTTATTATTAGAGTGCAATGTAAGATTCCCAAGAAACTCGTTGTTGCGTGTTGGGTACGCCATCGAGCATAGCATCCCCTTTAAAGACATATTAATATTTTATTCACAAATAATGATAAATATGAAAATGTCATATTATTTATTTACCTGGGGTGTTACAAAGACATTCCAAGAGTGCCCCTCCTCCCTCTTATCAAAGGCCCCCACCTCTACATACTTACCCACACCTCTCAAGCCATTGGTTCTGCCAAAATCTGCTCATTTTATCTCTCCAAATACCTTTCTTCATCATATAAGCCTTAACTTATGTAGAGAGCTGTTCAAGAAACCCTTTTGGTTCAAACAAAGGGGAGTTACCCGATTTAAAGGTAATGCCTGCTCTTATATTCTTTTGTTTTATTTTGCTTCTCCAACCCCTTAAACTTTTTATTCCTTTATTTTGTAACATCACTAGTATCTTCAATATAATAGGATGTTTTATGAGAATTATTTGAGATACACTTAAACACACCTCCTTCTAATGGTTAATGATCATACTCTTTCACTGGATGACAAATTTCTTCCTCCCGAAACGATGATTGTTCCATATTCTTCTAACACCTTTCATGGTGGTGATTAAGATATCAATATTTTTATATATGATATATACAATGTTTATTTTTTCCATACACTTCATTATTTTTCAATTATGGTATAACTTTATGGTTTCCATTAAGGGTAAACACGATATCTTCATTTTAGGTAGTGTGGACTACCGCCCCCTCAAAGTGATTTGATTCCTTAATTCCATATGTGGGATGTATAAATGATGGAGTTAATGATATTATATATGATATTATACTTGAATTATAGTATATTTTTATATTATTATGATTTCATTCCATTGAAAATGAAATAGAAATTAAAGTAGTGTTCATGCGTACATACGACTTACCGTCTCAATGAATGGTGCATTTCATTTCTTACCTCTAAATGTTATGCAATATTATAAATTAATTTATATACTGGATATATATTATATTCATAATATATACATCATTAATATAATTATGGATTTAATTGATATTTTACCACATGAACAACTTGTAATTATAAGAAGTTTATTTTTGACTCAAGTACCAATGATCGACAAAACGAACGTTATTAACCTAAATAATTACATAATGTTCAGAAAATGGTAATAAATGATATAAAAGGAATAATGAACTTTAAAAATGTTCTTAAGAAAGTATAAATTAACTCTAGTTTATTATTTATGAGATTAATGATCGATCGAGTCAACTTGGACATGAGGTAAGGGATCCCACCTCTCTATTTATTTTTATGTACTCTCTTTTTTGTCACTTACATTATGATCTTCCTTATTATTTTGGGGTATTTTATTTTATATTCCACTTGCAGTAATTTTTATGATAATATGATAAGAGACTTTATTTGATCTCAACAATCCATTTTTGGATGTTTTAAGTTGTGCCGTTAGGCTCTCAAATTTTCATAAGGGTATTTTTAATCTCACTTTTATTCCCTTGAGATTCATGCTACATTTTCCACTATTTCCTTTTTGTGGTGTATGTACTGCCCATTATTGAATTATTTGGGTAATATAATCTAATTTATGGGTATTTAAAACTTCATTGTATGACCCTTATTCCATGGGGTGTACGTTTTAAAGTTAACCAAATCGGTAAGGGAACATTTTACCCTCTTCTTTTTAAAAGACCTATTTCTGTTAGGTCTTTTAATTTAAATATTATTATGTTGGGATATGTTATTATATATCATTATTGCTATTAATGTTATATACAATTGGTGAGATACCCTTCTTATATATCATCATCTCATTTTCAGAATTATAAAGTGATGTCGTTAGGCTGCCGAATTTATATAGGGGAACTTCTCAACCCAATTTCTATTCATTGCGTTAAACCTCTAATTCTTGATTATGTTGTGCTATAAATATGTGTGGATGAAATATGATTATTTTAAACTGATTATCCACTTATATATTGGTGTATTTTTATTTCTCACACATAATTATGTCATTTATTTATCCTTTCTCTAATGGAATGATCCTTGATCAATTTATTCTAATTGGGACATTTCTTAATGATATGCACTTTTATTCTTTTATAATGTGTATATACAGCACCATTTACATTCCATATCCAAATTATTTCTATACTAAAGGTATTTAAATGTTTTTAAAATCTTATACTTTCTTGTGGCTTATAATTTAAATGTTACAATTTGGAAAAAGACCATTTTATTAATATATTGTTCTAAATGGTTATAATGATTTATTCTTTAAAAAATTTATCATCCATGTCCATGTTTTAAAAATGTTTTAAGGATTTATTTATATGGACATGAATGTTTTAAAACACTTTCAAAAGTTTCAAAGTGGTATGGGACACTTTGATTCTATAATCTCTTTTAAATTTCTTCTTTTAATATTTTCAAAGTATAAAGGGGTATTTCTCTCAGAGAGTTTTAATAATTTTATTAGATGTATTTATTTATGATAATATCATTATGCGATCTCTTATGATTTAAATGTTTAAATTTTATGTTTCTTTTATGCACATTTTATGTGATATGATTATGGTATGGTTCTTGGGAAATGTTTATGAAATCGGGTGGTTCTTTGAAAAACAAAAGGTGGGTGAGCCAGTGATAGCTCTACAATGAATTGAGTAACGCAAAGGGGTTAAATGCTAAGGTTTCTCAGAAGTGATTTAGGGAATATACTATGATGGGTATTCCAAACATAACCATGAGGGTTACTCCCTACGTAAGAATGTTATGAATGCCTCAGGTTACCTTTATATATTATGATTTCTATGAGTTATTCATAAAACTTATGATTTCATGAGGTATGTTAAAGTTCTGATGTTTTATGAGTGAAGAATGATTTCATTGATTCTTTTGTATGCATGTACTAAAGTTTTCTTTCGTATTGTTATAACCATTATTGAGCTTTTTATACTCATCCCATGTTTTGGAAATGTTTTTCACAGGACATAAAGTGGAATAGTGTCAAGGATGGGATCAAGTAAATGTCAGGCAATCTAAAACAAGGAACTAGACATGAATATTTTGTTCAAGAGTTTTTATTTTTTGAAAAAATGGAAACTAAGTAGATTTGTCTACTTTGTAATCTTTCAGATGTAATAGTTATGTCCTAATTCTCTAAAACACTAAACCTGAAAAGATCCTCAATGTGAATTATTCAATTTAATTCAATATTAATTAATGTTTTAAGGCTGGGTCCTTATATTTTCCACCATACAATAGAAAAATAGTAACTATAAACATGTTATAATACATGAATATTGAATGATAATAAACCAAATAAAAAATAGGAAGAGAGGATAACTAAAATTGATCCAAAAAAAATTTATATATATGAATCATCGCCCTCCAATGGGGATCAAATAGAGGATTAAATGAAGGATTACCCAAAATGGACATCACGAGACACCATTTCCTTAAAATGAATAAAGAGGAGGTCTTATAAAAGAACGGTTTACCCTTCATTTATTATAACTATCAAGCGGGTTTATCATTGTGGAACCCATGGGGATCACAATATGATTCCACTTTCATACACTGATCATGGTTGGACCCCATGGGTTATTGTATGAGTCGCCTCCCACAACCAAAACCAAAACCATGAGACCTAATCCCCATGATGTTTCCTCTATGATTCCATTGTGTCAAAACCATTACAAAAGTAAATGAAATATTTATCGATATCTCCCTATAAAACGAACTTATCATTCTTGGAATGATAATCATCATCCATGGAATGGTCCTCACCTAACAAATTCAGACACCACTAAATAAAATTTATCCATGTTATGAACTCTTCATAAAGAAACAATGGGACACTTATCATTATCTAAACATATGGATAATGAAATGTACTCAGGGATAGAGTATAAACATCCATCATGATGGAAAATCTGAATGGAAATAAATACATTTCAATAAACCCCATACAAAAATGATAATTTCGTAGCATGAGAAACCCCACCACTATATGTCCCATAAATGAAGTATTATCACCCAATACGTGAGGTTCTTTCCCATGGAGTGAGGCCCACGATAGTAGGAAAATTATGACTCCTAAGTGTACTTTTTTATAAACCAATATATTATTCCACTAGCCCATGTCACCAACCATCATTGCATGATATACTATTATGACATGTTTACCACAATATGAAACACATTATTTTTTGCCACAATAAATTAGAAACACCTAATTAATTGAATGATCTTGGTACTATCTCGTCATAATATTTTACCACTTCAATATTATGTATTGATGATCTTTCAATGGCCGAATTTTTCACTTCTAGGTATCCCCTCCTTACTCCAACAATATATTCGAATTTCCAATGGATTTTAGAATTCATGATCATTCAGATCATTAAAATAGATTCATGAAGCATACATCATCCCTAAATTAATAGAGATATCATAGTTAATTGGATTTCGAGTTTTACATTATTTTTTGCCAACATTTTGTAATCAATCCATCCATATTACAATATTCAATAATGAGGATATGAGATCTTTGTGAATATATTTCTATATCAAATAGAACTAGTGGTGACCCCAATTACAAAGTGATTCACTATTTAATGCATGATATATTCATTAAAATTAAATTCGATCTTCATTAAATAATGTGATAAAAAATAATCCTCTACGATAAATAGATATATATTCCATGATGGTTGAATGCATGATTGAGGAGAGGAACAATGGTGCACATGTTATTCGAATTCCATAGGCACAGGAGTTTATATGATGTGATGATCAATCAATGTATTTGTTCTTTTTGATAATTATTGTAAACACTTTTTAGGTTCATATCATTTATATTTTCATTGTTATTATTAATAAAAACATTAGAACCTCAATAGATTGGTCAACAATATTGTTAAAAAAGTATTAAAAACCTGATAATGGGAGTCATTTAACATTATATTCCCTGATTTTTCAGGATTTTTCTTTCTTGCTAAATATTTCATCGTCTTTTTATCACCGATAATATCAAAACATAATAAATTATAATAGGAAAATGTAAAATATAGAGTTAGTTTTTTGAAAAACTTGCTCAACCCCTTTTAGTAGTGGTATTATACCCCTTAGGCCAGTCAATATTGAATATAGTTAGTGGATACTTATGTGAAGATACATTTCTTAATGAAATTCACAGTATATCATTGGTAACATATATGCTATTTACTCATTTCTATTCATTTATCGTTGTTAATATTAATGAATTATAAATTAGTAATCATTTTTAATTTTCTAATATACCAAAATAAGGATATGTTTTTATCTAATACTTTACTAAAAAATAAGAGAGTTATTTCATATATTATCCCAAAAAATGTTTTATAGTATATCAAATTGTTTTTTGGTATAGTTTCACTTGTTATTACAAATTATAAAAAATACTGTGAAATTTGCATGAAACCTATTGGTATTTAGTGAAATGTGAATATTGAAAGATATATTTTTTCTAATGGATCATATCATAGGTAGTGATATATTAATATATCATTGTTCGATATATAGTGACTTATATATGACATTTATGCATATATTCATAAATATATTGTTATTAATATTATTGTTGGAATAAATAAGGATTAACACAATTTTTGATATTCTGTTACATGTGTTACTAAATATTCATGTCCATATTATATATATGGTCCATTCATTTAAAAATAATTATTTGTTTTTACGGTATTTATGCCACATTAACCAATCACAAGATTGTGATTTTCTGGTGGTTATCTTTCTCTTAAAAAATGTTTTCTATCGCTCTCCATCAGAACATGACCCTTTTTTTATCCTCCGTATCCATGTTTTCCTACATGGAATCCTAGTATGCGTTAACTCGGGTGACCATTTTATCTGTTTTTCTATATTTTAATGTGATAGATTTATTGACTAGTTTTCTGACGTGGGACTTTAAATGATGTTTTCGAGCCAAATTTTTAAATTGTGAGGACGCAATTCTCAAAGGGTGGAAGGATGTAACATCCCAGGTAAATAAATAATAAGTAATTTTTATATTTATTAATATTTGTGAATAAAATATTAATGTTACTTTAAAGGGGATTCTATGTTTAATGGCGTACCCAATACACAACAACGAGGTTCTTTGAAATCTTATGATGGACGATAATAATATAATAATATTATTGTAAATGGTAGTAAAATCCTAGCCGATGTAATGGCATGAGTGAATAGAACTAACTAAAATGTGATTATATAATCTTGTCAAATATTTTTAAATTTATTCAATAAATGTTAGATGCTTAAAATCAAAATGAATCCAATTTTAAGCATTAATTTTCTAATATTCTTTAAATGGTCAATTAACCGCCTTTTGATGAAAAGCCCTTTTTAAATACACTTTTTGAAACTTTTTTATGTTATATTTGAAAAAATAAAATCCTTCATTAGAATCAAGAGAACAAAATTTACTTTGTGTAATTTGTTGTTATTTTTTCGATAAAGTTCATTTTTTAATGAATTGTAAAAATGCTGTATTTTAATTCAAAACCTCCTTTTAGTATAATTTATTTACATGGTCAGATTATCTTTTTAATTGGTTTTAATGTGTAATAAAAATATATTTTTACCACTTAATCCAATTGCGGTCATTTGAATTAATTTCGCTTTGAAATTGGACATAAACAAGTGTCAATCTTTTAATAGATATTATTTATTAAAAACATGCTATTTGTTTTGACAGCGGGAATTGATTATAAAATTAATTAATACCACTTATATTTTTTTAATTTCGTGAAATTTATATCATTTTTGAAATTGGAATATCAAATATAGCTTAGGGTGAATTTTTGTTATTTTTCTCACAAATGTTCATTTTACTGCATTTTAATTCAAAACTGTTTTTTCATCCAATTTATTTATATAGTTAGAATGTCTTTTTAATTGGTTTTAAGGTGTAACTTAATTATGTTTTTATTATTTAATACAATTTTAGTCATTTTATGTAATTTCACTTTTAAATTGGAAGTAAAAACAAATCAATCTTTTGATAGATTTTACTTCTTAAAAACCCGTCTTTGGTTTTGACAATGAGAATTATTTTAAATTAATTTCTGAAATTTCTGTGTTTGTAATCTGGTAAAATGGATTCCATATTCAGAATCATACGGTCCAAATTATGTAAATTATACTCTTTTGTTTTTGGACATTAGGAATAACAACGATGGTAATTATCATTAATTATGGTGATTAATTAGTAATCGTGTTGTTAAGGGTAATAAAATAATAACATAATAATATTAAATGACACCAACATGTGTCCTAATGCTATTGATTGTGTCATGGCCGACCACATGATTCATTGTGACAAACTTTTGGACACCATGGAATCACTTTTGGGTGATACTGACATTTTTTTAAGGGAAAGTATAACTAAAATATGTAACACCTATGTAAAAAAAATTTAATTTTTTCTACATAAAATATCTATTAGACTATAAATAGTAATTTGAAATATAAAAATATTTCCTACAATATAGTAATTTTTTATAATTAATTTATTTATGACACCATGATGATGCTGCGATTACCTCATTATTGAACGATTTAAATAAAATGGAAAGATAATGTTTAATATAAGACTTATACTTGTACAAAACCTATTGGATGGGTGGATTTCAAACCCTTATCACCGTATCCTAAAAATACATAATTTTGGGACCTCGGATATCTGAAAATCATTTTATAATAAAGTATCTTTTGAAGACATTCCAAGAGTGCCCCTCCTCCCACTTATAAAAGGACCCCACCTCTACATACTTACCCACACCCCTCATGCCATTGGCTCTGCCACAATCTTCTCATTTTATCTCTCCAAATCCCTTTATTCATCATTTAAGCCTTACCATATATAGAAAGTTGTTCAAGAAACCCATTTGGTTCAAATAAAGGGGAGTTACCCGATTTAAAGGTAATGTCTCCTCTTATGTTCTTTTGTTTTATTTTGCTTCTCCAACCCCTTAAAATCTTTTTATTCCTTTATTTTGTAACATCACTAGTATATTCAATATAATAGGATGTTTTTATGAGAAGTATTCAAGCACCACTTACACACACCTTCTTCTAATGGTTAAAGAACATACTCTTTCTCTGGATGATGAATTTCTGCCTCACGAAACGATGATTGTTCCATATTCTTCTTACACCTTTCATGGTGGTGATTAAGATATAAATATTTTTATATATGATATATACTATGTTTATTTTTTCCATACACTTCTGTATTTTTTAATTATGGTATACCATTATGGTTTCCATTAAGGGTAAACATGATATCTTCATTTTAGGAAGTGTGGACTACCGCCCCCTCAAAGTGATTTGATTCATTAATTCCATACGTGGGATGTATAAATGATGGATTTAATGATATTATATATGATATTATAATGGAATTATAATATACTTTTATATTATTATGATTTCATTCCATTGAATATGAAATAGAAATGAAAGTAGTGTTCATGTATACGTACGACTTTCCGTCTCCATGAATGGTGCATTTCATTTCTTACCTCTAAATGTTATGCAATATTATAAATTAATTTATATACTGGATGTATATGATATTCATGATATATACATCAGGAATATAATTCTGTATTTAATTGATATTTTACCACATGAATAACTTGTAATTATAAGAAGTTTATTTTTGACTCAAGTACCAATGATCGACAAAACGATCGTTATTAACTTAAATAATTACATAATGTTCAGAAAATGGTAATAAATGATATAAAAAGAATAATTAACTTTAAAAAGTTTCTTAAGAAATTATAGATTAACTCTAGTTTATTATTTAGTAGATTAATGATCGATCGAGTCAACTTGGACATGAGGTAAGGGATCCCACCTCTCTATTTCTTTTTAAGTACCCAATTTTTTGTCACTTAAATTAAGATCTTCTTTATTATATTGTGGTATTTTATTTTATATTCCTCTCTCTGTAATTTATATTTTAATATGATAAGAGACTTTATTTGAACTCAACAATCCATTTTTGGATGTTTTAAGTGGTGCCGTTAGGCTGCCAAATTTTCATAAGGGTATTTTTAATCTCACTTTTATTCCCATGAGATTCATGCTAAATTTTCCACTATTTCCTTTTTGTGGTTTATGTACATCCCATTATTGAATTCTTTGGGTAATATAATCTAATTTATGGGTATTTAATCCATCATTGTATGACCCTTATTTCATGGGGTGTACGTTTGAATGTTAACCAAATCGGTAAGGGAACCTTTCACCCTCTTCGTTTTAAAAGACTTCTTTCTGTTAGGTCTTTTAATTTACATCTTCTTATGTTGGGATATGTTATTATATATCCTTATTTCTGTTAATGTTATGTACAAGTGATGATATAACCTTATTATCTATCATCATCTCATTTTCAGAATTATAACGTGATGTCGTTAGGCTGCCGAATTTATGTAGGGGAACTTCTCAACCCAATTTCAATTCATTGGGTTAAACCTCTAAATATTGATTATGTTGTGATATAAATATGTATGGATGACATCTGATTGTTTTACACTGATTATCCACTTATATATTGGGGCATTTTATATTTGTCACACATAATTATGTCATTTCTTTATCCGTTCTCTAATGGAATGATCCTTGATCAATTTATTCTAATTGGGACATTTCTTAATGATATTCAATTCTATTCTTTTATAATGTGTATATACAGCACCATTGACATTCCATATCCAAATTATGTCTATACTAAAGTCATTTAAATGTTTTTAAAATGGTATACTTTCTTGTGGCTTATAATTTAAATGTTACAATTTGGAAAAGGACTCTTTTATTAATACATTATTCTAAATGGTTTTAATCATTTATTCTTTAAAAAATTTATCATCCTTGTCCATGTTTTAAAAATGGTTTTAAGGATTTATTTATATGGACATGAATGTTTTAAAACACCTTTAAAAGTTTCAAAGTGGTATGGGACTCTTTGATTCTATAATCTCTTTTAAATTTCTTCTTTTAATATTTTCAAAGTATAAAGGGGTATTTCTCTCATAGAGTTTTAATGATTTTATTAGATGTATTTATTTATGATAATATCATTATGCGATCTCTTATGATTTAAATATGTAAATTTTATGTTTCTTTTATGCATATTTTAAGTGATATGATTATGGTATGGTTCTTGGGAAATGTTTATGAAATCGGGTGGTTCGTTTAAAAACTAAGGGTGGGTGAGCCCGTGATAGCTCTCCAATGCATTGAGTAACGCAAAGGGGTTAAATTCTAAGGTTTCTCAGAAGTGATTTAGGGAATATATTATGATGGGTCTTCCAAACATAACCATGAAAGTTACTCTATACGTAAAAATGTTATGAAGTCCTCAAGTTACCTTTTTATATTATGATTTCTATGAGTTATTCATAAAACGTATGATTTCATGAGGTATGTTAAAGTTCTTATGTTATATGAGTGAAGTATGATTTCATTGATTCTTATGTATGCATGTACTAATATTTTCTTCCGTATTATTATAACCATTATTGAGATTTTTATGCTCATCCCATGTTTTGGAAATGTTTTTCACAGGACATAAAGTGGAATAGGGTCAAGGATGGGATCAAAGAAATGCCAGGCAATCTAAAACAAGGAACTAGACATGAATCTTTTGTTCAAGAGTTTTTATTTTTGGAAAAAAGGGAAACTATGTAGATGTGTCTAATTTGTAATCTTTGAGATGTAATAGTTATGTCCTAATTCTCTAAAACACTAAACCTGAAAAGATCCTCAATGTGAATTATTCAATTTAATTCAATATTATGTAATGTTTTAAGGCTGGGTCCTTATATTTTCCACTATACAATAGTAAAATAGTTACTATAATCATGTTATAATACATTAATATTTAATGATAATAAACCAAATAAAAAATAGGAAGAGAGGATAACTCAAATTGATCCAAAACAAAAAAATATATATGAATCATCACCCTCAAAAGGGGCTCAAATATAGGATTAAATGAGGGATTACCCAAAATGGACCTCCCGAGACACCATTTACTTAAAATGAAAAAAGATGAGGTCTCATAAATGAAAGGTTTACCATTCATTTATTATAACTATCAAGCGGGTTTATCATTATGGAACCCATGGGGATCACAATATGATTCCACTTTCATACACTGATCATGGTGGGACCACATGGGTTACTTTATGAGTCTCCTCCAACGACCAAAACCAAAACCATGAGACCTAATCCTCATGATGTTTCCTCTATGATTCCATTGTGTCAAAACCATTACAAAAGTAAACAAAATATTTATCGATATCTCTCTATAAAACGAACTTCTCATTCAGGGAATGATAATAATCATCCATGGAATGGTCCTCACCTAACAAATTCAGACACCACTAAATAAAATTTATCGATGTTATGAACTATTCATAATGAAACAATGGGAAACTTATCATTATATAAACATATGTATAATGAAATGTACTCAGGGATAGAGTATAAACATCCATCATGATGGAAAATCTGAATGGAAATAAATACATTTCAATAATCCCCATACAAAAATGATAATTTCGTAGCATGAGAATCCCCACCACTATATGTCCCATAAATGAAGTATTATCACCCAATACGTAAGGTTTTTGCCCATGGAGTGAGGCCCACGATAGTAGGAAAATTCTGACTCCTAAGTGTACTTTTTTATAAACCAATATATTATTCTACTATCCCATGTCACCAACCATCATTGCATGATATACTACTATGACATGTTTACCATAATATGAAACACATTATTTTTTGCCACTATAAATTAGAAACACCATAGTAATTGAATGATCTAGGTACTATCTCGTCATAATATTTTACCGCTTCAATATTATGTATTGATGATCTTTCAATGGCCAAATTTTTCACTTCTAGGTATCCCCTCCTTACTCTAACAATATATTTGAATTTCGAATGGATTTCAGAATTCATGATCAATCAGATCATTAAAATAGATTCATGAAGCATACATCATCCCTAAATTAATAGAGATATCATAGTTAATTGGATTTTGAGTTCAACATTATTTTTTGCCAACATTTTGTAATCAATCCAGCCATATTACAATATTCAAGAATGAGGATATGGGATCTTTGTGATTATATTTCTATATCAAACAGACCTAGTGGTGACCCTAATTACAAAGTTATTCATTATTAAATGCATGATATATTCATCAAAATTAAATTCGATCTTCATTAATAATGTGATAAAAAATAATCCTCTTTTATAAATAAAAATATATTCTGTGATGGTTGAATGCATGATTGAGGAGAGGAACAGTGGTGGACATGTTATTCGAATTCCATAGGCACATGAGTTTATATGATGTGATGATCAATAAATATATTTGTTCGTTTTGTTAATTATTGTAAACACATTTTAGGTTCATATCATTTATATTTTCATTTTTCTTATTAATAAAAACATTAGAACCTCAATAGATTGGTCAACAATATTGTTAAAAAAGTATTAAAAACCTGATAATGGGAGTCATTTAACATTATATTCACTGCTTTTTCAGGATTTATCTTTCTTGATAAAATTTCATCGTCACTTTATCACCGATAATATCATAACATAATAAATTATAATAGGAAAATGTAAAATATAGAGTTATTTTTTTAAAAAACTTGATCAATCCCTTTTAGTAGTGGTATCATACCCTTTAGGCCAGTCAATATTGAATATAGTTTGTGGATACTTATATGAAGATACATTTCTTAATGAAATTCACAGTATATCATTGGTAACATATATGCTATTTAATCATTTCTATTCATTTATCGTTGTTAATATTAATGAATTATAAATTAGTAATCATTTTTAATTTTATAATATACCAAAACAAGGATATGTTTTTATCTAATATTTTACTAAAAAATAAGAGATTTATGTCATATATTATCCAAAAAAATGTTTTATAGGATATCAAATTGTTTTTTGGTATAGTATCACTTGTTATTACAAATTATGAAAAATACAGTGAAATTTGCATGAAACCTATTGGTATTTAGTGAAATGTGAATATTGATAGATATATTTTTTCTAACGGATCATATCATAGGTAGTGATATATTAATATATCCTTGTTCGATATATTGTGACTTATATATGACATTTATGCATATATTCATAAATATATTGTTATTAATGTTATTGTTGGAATAAATAAGGACTAACACAATTTTGGATATTATGTTACATGTGTTACTAAATATTCATGTCCATATTATATATATGGTTCATTAATTTAAAAAATAATTATTTGATTTTACAGGATTAATGCCACATTACCTAAGTGTTAGGTAATTCATATAGAAATTGGATAATTATATATATCAGTCCTTTTCATTCCATTGAAGAATATTTATCATGAAAATATTGAATAATGATAATTGGATATATTAAAATTTGTATTCTCATCATTAAATGTGTCATTTTTATAAAATCTTCGGTATTTGATATTATGTTAAATTATTTTCACATTATTATGAAATTGTATTTAGGAATGTTAATGTCCAAAACCCCAATAGACAAATTTTGTATTGTGTATACGTTGTTCTAATAATTCCCCAATATAATCCTACTTTTATTGAATGTATAAAAATTTTCTAAAAAATTAAATTAAATTATTTCATAAATAATAACACATATTTTTTTTATTAATCTATATGAATTCTATAATGCTTACTACCTTAGAGATTTTAAGAAAAAACTAAGCAATTGCTGATATATAGAAAGATTTTATCAATATTGAACTTTGATTAATAATTATCTATGTATGACATTAAAAAGTTAGGTTTCTATAGATTAGTTTTATAAAATATTATGTATGTGATTAATCACAATTATTATATTATTATAATAAAAAAAGAAAAAAAAAGAAAGTAGAAATCTAATTAAATATTTTCAGCTATTTGGATCAAACATCTCTAATTTCCTTTATGAAAAAAATATATTATTTGAAATTATTTATAGAAAGCACATCATGAATTATTTAGAGAAGGATTTATTTTGGTATTCCTCTACTTCTTTTAATAATTTAATTTGAAATTATGTTTACACTCTTTATAGGAAAATCACTAGGTCATAATATAACATGTAAAAAAAATATTAGCCTAGTATCAATCATCTCTATATGTATACTTTTGATTAATTATTTTCATAAACATATGATAATAGTTATTATAATAGAAATTAAAAACTAAATCTCATGTTTCAATTCATATTTATCACTTATTTTGAAATATAATATTATTTTATAAAAATGAATGTATAAAAAATATTAAACTATATCTCCTTAGGTTTTTATATATTCTATAATCCATAAGTATTTTCTCATGAATTGTATTACTAAAACCATATCAACCACATAACATGTTACATTTATTGTATCCTACTTTGGGTGTGTTGGTAGATCATACTTGCTAATCATTATATGAACCATCAACAATAGATGCATTTGTAAAGGTGTTATTGGAAGAAAAATAATACAAAAGATGATAGGAAATAATAAAATTCATTATTTCATAAATTAATAACATGGTAATTTATGAAATACTTGATTTAAAAACCTAATTTTGTAAAATTTAAACATTGAAAAAAATTGTAACAAAATCACATGATTCACTTTTAGGAAGAAAATTATTAATAAGAAAATATATATTAGTTATGAAAAATTATATAGGAATATACAAGACATTCAAATTGAATAAAAATAAAAATAACTAATTACTATTAATGGTATGAATGCATCTTAAATTTTAAAATTGGGAAAGTCTATCGCAAATAAAAACAATAAATCATTTTTTCTTCTTATAACTTATTAGTAGTTAAAATTATTAATAGAGAGAAAAATTTAGGGGATTCATGAGATAAATTCCAATTTATTTTTTATTTAAACTAGTAAATTTTATATAATAACTAGATATGGATAAATTTAATGGGCATATATAATATTTAGAAGGTAATTTTTTATTTTAGATACAAAATTTTAAAATTAATAACTCTTATAAGGGAATACTATAGTTTCAATTATTTATACTAAATTAATGTTTAAAAACTATTTACCACTAACCTATATTATTTAAATTGTGATAATATTTCATTGAAATAGTTAACATTAAAGGTAATTTATATTAAAATGTGTTAAAATAATCCCATCACTATACATGATTGAAAATTTCCTTATCCACCATATGATTAAATATGATAATAATGTAAATGAACAGATTAAACAAAAATAAATAAATGATTCCATATACAAAGCAGAAATTGATGTTATGAATCAGTTTAATTGATATTAAATTTATAAAATAAAAATGAAAAACAATCCAACAACAATATATAAAAAAAATTAGTACATTATTTAATCCTAAGGGAAAATAATTATGATTGGTTCTCCATTAATCATGGATAATATAAATCACATACACAATGAAAATTTTTTTTACAAACATATTAATATAGTGTAATGTAAATAAAGATTTATTTCTCTACATGGGAGATTGAGAATGAATAATTAAATAAAATATTATCTTTTATAAATGATGAAATATCAAAGAATTTATTCATAAATATATATTTTTTTCAATGTTGAAAGATGTCATTTAACATTAGCTTACTAACATGGAGCATCATTTTATAAGGGGATGGAATTATTCCATAGTAAACTCAATAAATGTTATTAATAATGTGTTAAAATCGTGAAAAACTATATAAATTCTCAATTGAGTGTTATATTATCTATCTCTAATTGTAAAGGCTTATATTAATTCCAAATTTAATTCAAAATGATATCTACGAAATGACTAATGAAAATAATTTCCACTCCAATAAATTTATAATTCCAAAATTCTTTAGCTATATCTTATTTCATTTTACTCAGACCAAAACATTCAGTATTAGTTCTAAATAACCTCTATTAAACACACTCTCATTTAAATCAACTAAAAAATATATATATTTAAAATACAAATGTGTCTTTATAATCCTACATTTAATGGATTTGAATCTCAAAAATAGAAATGAGCAGAAAACTAAATAATTTAAAATGAATGAACTATAATCCTTAATAATGATACCCTCTCAACCTGCAAATCTACAATAAAAACAATTACTATCCAACATAAATAGAAAACCATAATCTAACAAAAATATCCATAGAAATATATAAAATCACTCATGAGTAGAAATTAATTAGTGTAATCTTTCCATAAACAAAGGTATATTGCTATTAAGTACCCCTACACTCAAATAAGTTCCAAATATCAATTCAAAAACAATTACCTTAGTTAATTTCATATAAAAGTCATCAATCATTATAATTATCACTATGTATTCTAGTATAATTATGATATCGGGACTCATGCCTAGGAATATTCCAAACATTTGATGGATTTATTAGTGCATGAATGTGTATTAAAAATATGTTAATTCAGGGATGAGTAAGAATTATTTGCATTAGTGCCTTGAAATGAAGTTTGATTCCTCATAATGGAGATTCTATCAACTCTGGATATTATTACCCTACTACTGCTAATAGAGTAATTCATCATCTAGTATATTGGTGGAATATTGTGCTACTATCATTTTTCAAATTTGATGGTTCCATTTCTCATTCCTGTGATTCAAAAAACACTTTATCTTGTTCTTGTCAAAGAAGAAACTGCTCTATAAGACTAAAAATAAATTATATCTATTTTATAATAGTACTAATTTTTGATTGATTACATTATTTTTATATTTCAACATCAGAATGATATATCATGTATAAAATATATACTAATAGGATAAAAAAGTATGTTTTCAATTTATAATAATTCATTGAGTGAAATTGAAATTGAAATTAATATTATCATTGTCAAAGGATGTTATTATTTCATTGGAAATTTTCACCAATATTTCCTTTATGTATATACATTTATTAATATTATTATAACATCACTAGAACATTCAGAAATTTCTAGAATTCTTTGATGTTACATTGGATATCTATATCTAATGATGACTAAAACATAGACTCTGGTTCCTATAATTACCAAAGACACATGTTCAACACATTCCACAAAAAATTATCAAGGTTTATAGGGTTAATTGATATTTTCAACCCAAGTGTAACATCATTGAAATTCAACTGAAACATTATTTTGAAAATTCATTCCCGCCTTTCTGTGAAGTTCTAGTTGAAAGCCCCCCCAAGTGATGACTAAAAGTTCCAATCAAATTTATCGTAGGCCAACTAACACATTCTCCTGATGCATTATAATATATAGTGGTGAAATAAATAGGTTTAATCTATTAAAAAAATTATATGACAGTCCTTTTATAATTTCTTTGGAACCTCTAGACCTCATTTTCTTTGATGTTTCTAGTTGGAATATGCTTTAATGGTTGACTGGACAATTCCTTTAATTTTCGGAATACTCATAATCAATTTTTAGTGAAATTTATCATTCATTATATGGTTAATTTATAGTATATTTTCAAAGATTTAATTCTGGGATATTCAACTGGAATATCCATTGGAACATCAAGTCATCATATTCCCGAAATATTTAATAAGAATCCACCACATGATATCATTTATGTGAAACTAAAATTTTAAGAATCCACCTCAATAAGTTCTAGTGATATTTCATATTCGTGATATTGATAATTGATTAGTTACATCCCAATTAGATCAACAATAAAATTCCTCTAAAAACCGTGGGCCATTTATGGACCTTCTTTTAACAGAATTTAAAGTTGTAAGCTTCCTTAAGGGATGAATGAAAGGTAAACTAAAACTATTTTAATCCCCACCAAAAAAATTCCATTACAATTTTGAATCTTTTAATGGGGTTTTTAGTGGGTATCGTATACATAAGAACATCCCTTACTTTCATCTAGAACATCTTTTTAAACATATAGTCCTCATATTTGTGATTTTCCTAGTTGGATTCCACCACTTGGGATAACTACCAATCCTAATAGAATTTTATTAATCCCCACACAATTTTCTAGTAAAAAATATATTCATTATTGGGATAGTTTATAGGTTTGTTACGTACTATAACATCACGAAAATTCCATTACACCATCTATTATGACTTAAACACCTTATATTTCATGATGTTATAGTAGGAATCCCCATAAAGGGATAACTAAAAGATACACTATTATTTTGATCCATACTGACACATTCCACTTATATTTTATAGTGTTGAAAGGGGCCATTGATATATAATTTCTCAAGTAAAACATACATGAAATTGAAAAATATCAAGCAATTGAATTTCATTTCGTCCTATTATTGTATAATATAGTGTGGAATCACCTTAAATAACGATTAAAGGTTCCCCTAAAATTTTTTGAATCTGCACTATCATTTTCCTAGAAAATATTACAATCTTGATAAGGGAAACTAATACATTGCATCCCCATGAGAACATATATAAATTTTCTCTACTTAATAAATTCCTCAAGTTAATAGAATTTTTACAGTTAATCCACTTCAATGGATGAATGAATATTATTTTATATTTACAGGGTCCAAAAAATTAATTTCCACTTTAATTTTGAAAACATGATAGGGGTAATTAATAAAATTCTTCCCTAATGATTTAGAATATCTAAAATAAACTGATGATTTAGAATAGTGATTCTTGTGTGGTGAGACATCAATAAATTGTATTATTTTTAATGATTCCCTTAAAAAACATGGTTATGTAAAAAATCTACCCAAAACTAGAAAACATGATGAATGTATCCAAATATCATCATCCCCCAAGGAATATAGGGATTTTTTGAGAGAGTCTACAATGGATGATAATGATAGTATATAAACAAAAACATTTCATGAAATATATCTCCCTAAATAATATCAATTCTTTGATAACATTCATTATATGCAACAACAAGTTTTGATGTACTACAAATCATTATTCAAATTTTATTTGTTCAATATATTCAAGCTGTTGAACTAGAGGGTATGAATTGTAATAAATAAATTATGAGAAATAGGCATTATAAATATTTTTAAAAATTATTCATTAGATATAAAATTATTATAAATAAAAAAATTATTTTATAATATCAGTGAATCTTTATTTGAAAAAAATTATTTTTGTAATGTATTTAATTAATAATAAATTAGATTAGCCACAATTTATAACTAATTTTAATGGAATATGTTATTTATTTAATTGATCAATTTTTTTGAAAATCAAAGATATATTTTTTCTATCCATTAGATAAGAATAAAACCATTTTTATGCAATAATATTTTTATCAATAAGAAATTTTTAATTTATTTTACACACTCACATTAATTTTTTTGCTCATCCACACAATGATATTGAGATTGAAAAATTGAATCACATATTTAGAATAATAATACTAAAATTTGGTAAATATACCCCTTTAATTATGGGTAAACAAAAATAGTAACCGTGGTAAAAATTTTCACCTTGGTATAAGATGAATCTGGCTAATGTAGTTTAATAATAATTGATTAGTCCATAATTTTTTATCATATTTATTATTAGAAAAATTTAATTTTATCCTTATTTCATTAGGACAAAAACATAATTTTTTAATATACACATGTCATTGAATATTACTTATATGTTATTTAAATCAAAAAAATATATAGAATTTCATTCACATTGTTTTAAATAACCATTATTTATTCAAATATTGAAAAAAGTTATGAATTAATATCAATATTATTTTTGAGAATAGTGACATTAAAATCATTATGAAATTTTATTAATAATTTTGAGGGGTTAAATAACTACTTTCAAAACATATACAATTACAATATAGTATTTTGTTAATTATTTGAATAATGAAATAAATTAGTTCAAAAATATTAAATGTGATATAATTGTAGTATTATATAGTGTTATGAAATTTTATTGGTTAATATTACATATTAATTTTCTAAAATAGTAAATAATATAATTTAATGTTTTTTTTGAAATTCTCAGCTCCAAATTGAATTAATATAATGAAAATTAATAAAATTGAAATTTTATCTAGGTAAAATTTTGATAAATTATTTAAAAATAATAATATTATTGAAAAATAAAAATGTTGATATGATATGGTGGATAATGTCAACAGTATTCCATTTATGTTGGATTTTTCTACTTATAATAAAAAATTACAGCCCTTTAATTATCAGAAAGTTGATAGAGAAAAAAAATTAACGTTGTATAACATAGGCATAAAAAAAATATTGTCAAAAATGACACTAAATCTTGTATGATCTATATTAGTGGGTTGTATTAAAACAAAAACCAACATAATACACGTATCCCTATCCATTTGGATGACTTTTTCATGATGTTAAATTTATTATAAATTAAATTTGTGTGAAATTTCAAATGTTCCCCTCACTTCAATTATAAACCAGAACCTATTCCATAACTTCTTTACACCACATTGAGAATTATATCTTCATAAAATCTAAATATTTACATTATAAACATCCAAATATGCATTATTGATGTTCTAGACTACCCAAAACTCAATTCTCGTAGCTTATTAGCCAATAACTAATGGAGTCGTTTGAGAGAAGAGGTAATCACCATAACTAATATATTTATTTAAAAATCTTAATTAATTACACTAAACATATAATATTTATCATTTATTAATAACTATAGTATATACTTTATTAATAAATCTGATTCAAATTATTAAAACTCTATTATAAACCATTTTGCAATAATAATTATGGGAATTTACCACTCCTGTATATATACGGTTCACCGAATCCACATAGCGATTAAATATATAATTCACATCCATACCTTATTTAGAGTAATTATGATGAGATTAATATATATAATATATTTATGAAATAATTATTCTCATGGAATGTTATTATCACATCTAAATATGTATCCTCCAATTATTTTTGAAAATACATCATTGTTCTTGCGTACATGTGGATGACCACCCCCATAAATATTTGCTCCTCATTCTTAATTTATAAATTACAAGGATTGAAACGATGAAGAATTTGATGAGTATATATGAAATATATTATTTAATAATGATCCAAAAAATATTTATTGATAATTAATTTATTTTCCAAAATACAACAAAAAAGATAATAGCAATCACAGGTTCATAAGACCTATAATCTATTAAAATAGTGTATTTGATCTTTCAATCACTGCATTTTATGGATGACTCTATTTAAATATATGATCCTCAACATCCATAATCAGTAATAAAACATGATGTTTATTTTTTATAAGAGATAACAAAAAAATACCCCTTAGATTACACAAATGAAACCTTTTTTGACATGGTTTTGGAGAATTAGTCAACAACTTACATACATTGAATCATCATTTACAAAAACAAATACAAAATAACTAATTTGATTCATCTGTATTAGAACAATTACTATACATTGATCATATATGTAATCCTATGGAAAACATTTAAATACATATGATGAGTATAAAATACTTAGTAAGGGATATAGAAAGATGGAAATTAACTATTAGTCCCTAAATATTTATAAACATTTGACAATATTTTCCCAAAGACATACTTTTTACCAATAATGTTTATTATACAAACTATGTAAAAAATAGAAAACATAAATTAAAAATCTTGGTAACTTTTTCTAATTACTTAATTAAAATTTTAACCCTCACGGCTAAAATATTATTTTCCACACTCATGAAGACGTTCCAATATTACCCTCATGGATACCTTAAAATGTAACCCTAATGACTACCTTATGGTGTAACCATCACAATTACACAGGTTCTAACCACAAGTTAGACCTCCAACTTACACCTATAAAATGAATTTGTGGGAGACATTGGTTCCAAAATTTTTCAAAAAAAAAATCCACTGAAGTAAATCAAAATCATAAATCATGACTAAGTTCATAAAAATTGTCCTTTAGAATTTTGTAAAATTGAATTTTAAGATGATTTTTAATGAATAGTTCATAAAAAATATAATAAAATTGAAATTAAAATAATTATAATGAATGACATATGTGTATACACAGTAAATAAGAATAACAATTTATAATTTATAAAAAATGTATTACATAAAACAGTCATAGTACCATATAATCAATGAAGTATAAGGTCAACCCAAATGAATTGAAATTTGGTTAAGAATTATCTTATCTAAAGTTATTCTTACATAAAACACCAATACACCTAATTTATTATAAATAAAAGAGTGTTATAAATATTTTAAAAAATAATATTCATATTTACAACACATTATATTTTTATTTAAAGACATCATTTAACCAATTAATTAATAATATTTCCTTATTTCTATTGTTTCATGAACGTTCTTTACAAGGTTCATAATGGATTAATTTGTAGAATGGAAGAGAAAATACATAAGTGGAGGGAAGTGGTGTTAATATTTTTATATAATATTAAATTATTCTATAAATAATTTGTGGTATATGTAATAATAATGAATCATTAGATAAACCATTAGTGATATTCATTTAGATCATTTTGGCAGTTCGTCGATAATCACGAACTAGTTTCATTATATAACTTATTATTATGTATATATATTATTTAAAAAAAATAAATGTGGTAATAAAATAATATTTAGAATCTAGTTCAGCAATAAAAATGGTTATACAACCATATTAGAGGGATGTATTGGAAATTGAAGACCCATCATCTACGATGTCGGTAAATGGACACATAACAGACTGTGAATTTATTTTTTTAATAAGAGGTAGTGGAGAAGGAATATGATGATGAATTATTCCATACAAATGATAATAATAATGTATATATATTATAATAAAGCATTCATGGATCTTGGATATGATTAGGTGATGTGAGTATATGAAAAGAAAATTAATAGAAAATAAAACTGAAGAAAATGAATGACGATTTCTACCTTTTGATCCCATCTCATCAAGATCCTCCTTAAAGAATTTGTTTTTGGACTTTTGTTAAGACCAGTTGGTCATGTATTTGGGGAAAATCCATTAGAATAATATTGGGAATAATTTAGACATTTCTCAAATCTTGAGAGGTGTCAGAAGATGAGGGTGTGAGGTTGGTATTCATAGCGAAATAGAGGATGGGCCTTCCATTATTTTAATCATTGGTTTAATATTTTGGATCAAGACTATAAATATGTACATTTATTGTAACAAAAAAATGTAATATGTGCTTGTGATTCTGAAAAAAATTCAATCTACATTATCCATGACTCAAGAATGATGTAGAAATCCATTTATTTAGCATTTTATTTATAAATTGTGGAATTTAAATATTCATAAAAATAATTTATTTCATAAAAATACAAAATATTCACCATAACCATTTTTTGACATTTAGAATTAAAAAATGGAATCTATTTTATGAAAAAAAAAATTAAATATATGAGAAAAGTAATTTTTAAATAAAATAATAATTTATTCAAATAATAACAACTTTAAAACAATAACTCATTTTATAGTACCTTGAAAAATTAATCAAGGTCTCATAAAATTATCTTATTACTATAATAAAATATAATAATAATTTATGATTACATTTTATGAGAATAAATTTTCATTTAAATAATTTAATTAATGATAAAATTTTAATTAAATATTTATTACTTACAAAATACAAACACTTATGTAATTATCATATTTTCACTTATAATATTTCATTTTATTGTAAATTCATTGGTGAGATTACCAATCTTTTGGATGATTTACTATTTATATGGGTCACATTACTATTCATAATGTTATATAACTATTTATAATTGTATGTTACTATTTAGAAGGATATGTCACTATTCATAATGGTATATTATTATTTGCCAAAAAAATAAGTTGGATCTATCAGACTCTAAAAAATGTATAAATCGCAACCGTGTATGTCCATATTTCAAAATTCAAAACACTGAAGTAAAAAAATTATGTCTGATGATTTGGCTATAAATTCCAATAGTATTTATTAGCTCATTTAAGCTTATAGTGTGTCATTCTAAAATATCGGGATGTAACATCCCCCACTAAATGAATTGTCCCCTCTCCATTAGTTCATTATTAGTAAAATTTTGAATTTACATATTGATAGTTAATAAAAATTACTTTCTTATTTTAACTTAATTAACTAGAAGTTCAAAAGTAAATATTATCGCTAATTTTTTTCTAAAAAAAATTGAGAACCCATAATCTCCAAATTTTTCAATATCACTTCACTAATGCCAACTGTAATTCCCTAAACCCATACTTCGAGAATTTTGTACTAAACATTTCTGCTTATTTTTTAATAATATTTAAAGTAAAAAATAGAAGATATATTAAATAATATATAACCTCTTATACTCTAGGTTTTTGATAATTAGATGTCATGTTACATACCTTTAATCGGAGTTTAAAAAATAATTACAAAATAATTAATTAGATTCATCTTTATTATAACCCTAATTCTGCTTTGAAAAACTAAGGAATAATGTGGAATACACAATATAAAATGGTATGAGCAAAAAAATCTCATTAATAGATATTAAAATAATGGAAGGAACCATTATCCCATAAATTCTTATAGACATAGGAAAGAATTTTCGCAAAGATATACTTCTTATCCATAATATATCATATACATACATTGTAAAAACATAGAAAGAATAAATAAAACATATAGGTATATTGGGTTATTACATACTAAAAATTTTATCCCTAATGGATACCTTATTATTTGTAACTGTTGGGGCTACCTTACAATATAACCCTCACAACTATCTTATAATGTTACCCTCGTGACTACCTTATGGTATAACCATCACAGTTACACTTGAGTAACCAAATGAATGACCTCAATAATACACATACCCAATGCATTTTAAAGATATATAGGTCCAAGAAATTGTCATAAACAATTACCAATAACCATATAATTATATTAAATCATGAATAATTTCATTAAACATTGTTTTTGAATTTTGTAAAAGAGAATTTTAAAAGAGGATTTTTATTGAAAATTCCCTTAAAAATATCATATAATTGATATGAGAATTAATATAATGAATATAATATATGTATAATCTATAAATACACATAAAAATAAAAAAAATAAAAAAAATATTCATTACTAAAAAGTCATAGTATCATATAATCAATCTAGTAGTAGTTTAAACCATAGAATAGAAATTTTGTTAATAATTCCTTTACCTCAAGTTTTTCATTCATAAAATGTGATTAAAACATTTATATAATTGATAAAATAGTGATATTAATATATTAAAGAATCATATTCATTTTTATAACACCTTTTATGATCATTTTATAGTATAATTCCTCCAATTAATTAATAATGTTTAGTAATTTCTATTATTTTGGGGATCTGCTTTACATAGTTCGTAATGGAGTTCATTATTAAATTGAAGCATAAATATAGAAGTATAATGGAGTGGTATTAATATTTTTCCAGTATATTAAATTATTCCCTAAATAATATTGGGTATATGTTATGAGGATGAATATTTAGATAAATCATTAGTGATATTCATTAAGATGATTTGTGCGGTTCATTGTTAATCATTAACTAATTTTGTTATATAACTTAATATTATGTACATTAGTTAAATAAAGAACCCAAAATATGTTATAAAATAAACATTAAAATATGTTACAAATATTAAAATGGTTTTACAACCATATTGTGAGTACGTAATGGAAATTTAAGACAGATCATCCATGATATCAGTTTATCGACACATCATAGATGATGTTTTTATTTTTCGAATAAGAGGAAGAGGAGAAGAGGTATGATGATTAATTGTTCCCAAGAAATTATAAAACTATTGTATATATAAGATAAAACAGATTTCATATCTTTTGTAAAAGATGAGGTCAATATAATATAAGAGAAGAAAAATAATTGAAAAAAATGTATAAGAAAATGAAAGAGGATTATTTCCTCTTGATCCATTCTCCCTGAGATCATCTTTAGGGACTTTTTTTTGTAGTTTTAGTGAAAAAATTAGGTATTAGCCCTATAGAAGACCCTTGGGATGATCTTTGTGTATAAATTAGACAATTATCAAATCATGAGAGCTGTGAGATGAAAAGAGTGAGTGGGGGTATTTATATTGTAGGGGAGGAGGGGGTTTTCATTATTTTAATCATTAGTTTAATATTTTTTTCAAGACTTTAAATAGTCATGATGATTATGAAAAAATATTAATAAGTTCATGTGAGTTTGAACTAATATTTATTTACAATAACCATGACTCAATAATGATACTAAAATTAATTTATTTATCATTTTTCTTAAATTATCGAGTTAAACTATTCCCAAAAATTCAACTATTCCAGAGAAATCTCAAAAATTTAGCATAACCATTTTTGTCATGTATAATTAAAAAATAAACTCAAATTTTTCACAATAATATTATAAATAAGGGAAATTTAATTTTTAAATAAAATAACAATTTGTTCATAGAATAAAAATTTAAAAAACTATAAGTCATTTTATAAAACATTGAAAATATGATTAAGGCCTCATAAAATTATCCTATAACTATAAGATAATAAAATAATAATTTATGACTAAATTTTTTGAATACAAGTTTTCATTTAAATTATTTAATTTATCATTAAATTGTAATTAAATATTTATGGCTTCAATAAATACCAACTCATATATAATGATCATATTTTAACTAATAATGTTCATATATATTAAACATTCATTTGTGAGGATACTATTCGTTTATCTTATTTAATATTTATAAGGGTCATATAACAATATATAAGGGTATGTTACTATTCAAAATTGTGTGTCACTATTCATAAAAAATTAAGTTGGATCTATCATACTCTATATAGCTTACAGTTTACAATGGTGTATATATGTTTTTAATAATTAAAAAATTAGAAGAGACTAAATTATGTTTGATGAAGAAGGTAATTTTTTCTCATAGTGATTCCTTTTAAAATCTCGGGATGTTACATAATAAATACGTATATAATGAATATATATTATATTTATATCATTATTAATATTATATGGATGATGGATCCATGATAAACAAAAAAGGAACTTAACTATTAAACTAAAATACTCATGATAAATGAAACAATTTTCATCCAGAAATGATGATTTTAATAAGAATTTATTGATAAAATGGGTTTCTAAAATATTATCAATGGTTCATATATGATTCTATAGGTATGAAAATTACTCAATTATTGAATTATAATAAATATAAATTTATTATACCCGATGTTATAGTTCATTCAATTCTATGTGAACTAAATGTACGGGTTTGTATATTAATTCATCACTCTTTTTTGGGAATGTTTATAATTATGTTAAAAAGATGAACTGATATTATAAACATCATAAAGGAATTGTTAATTCTCGTATCCTATTTTTATTTAATATAAGTACATATTTTCATTTTATTTTATTCAATTTATGAACTTATGATACTGAAAATATATTTTTATGGAAAATCAACTTCGTTTACTTCTTCGATAGAATAATATTTTTCTTATATATTAATGATTTTTCAAATAAATTGGAATAATTTTTTCATTGTTAGAAACTGATTTTTTACGTTTATTTTACTTCATTTTTTTAATTTTAAATAAATTTTTGAATTGAATCATTTATCTTTTTCAAAATGAGATAATTTTTATCATTTTTAGATAAAGTATCGAGGGAATGTTTTTTTGACATATATGGAATGAATGGAATTTTTATCCATCATGAGTAATATAATATTTCAATCTTACATTAAATGTTACAATTTTTATTTTGAGAGAAAATATTTTCTTATATTGTAGTAATTTTTTTTAATAATTGACAATAATATGGCTAGGATAATTTTATTAATAATTATATAATGATTTGTTTTTATATTAGACTAAGAAAAAAATAATTGATATAAAATAATATTTACATGGGGTATGATCTAAGGATACCGTTCTTATTCTTACTCTATATGGTTTATTTTTATGGAAAACATATTTCTATGAAACCCATTTCGTTTCCATGGGATATGATATGAGGAAAGATTGTGGAAAACTAATTTTTTAATTGGTTATTATATGATGACTGTTTTATTATCATTTGAAATATAATTGTATAATTTTTTATGTTATATGGGTGTGACATATATCACCATATAATTTATTGGATAATGATTGATATATTATGAGATAAACATGATATGACTAGGGAGTGAACCTAGTTCAATAATGGATTTTGTACACTCTAATAATCATAGGAGTGATCCTGGATAATTAAAAAGGTGTTGGGATTGAAACAATTATCCTATGATTGAAATGTAATAGAGAAATGAAATATATATGAATTGTTTTTTAATTCTTATTTTTATTCGAAAATTCATTTTCTTATTTCAATTTATTGATCGTAAGGCTTATATTCATTTATTCCCTTATGATTTAGGGGCATGACTTATCATAATTGGTTACAATAAATATTATTATGTTCATTTATATAAGGGGTACTATTTTCAATCATTATTTTTATGATCATATACACTTATTCTCTTATTATTTATATATAATCATTGAACTATGCATTTTTACCATTAATGAGTATATAATTGCATAATTTAGTTCTGTATCATTTACATATATTAAAAATGATGGAATTTATTATGACATGGTAACGAAGGGTAAAATTTATGAAGAAATATGATAAAGAAAATGTAGAAAATTTATTAAATGGGGCGTCAATTTCCAATATACGAAGGAAAATATGAATAAATAATATTGGAATGCATAGAAATGTTATCTAAAGATTCATAATTTTAAAATTTTTAATAAATATATACGAGGAGTATAGGTCAGTATAATTTTTATTAGCAAGAGGATAAGTAACCCTTTTGAATATGTTATGAGAAAACATTAGTACGAGTCCTTGGGAGAAGTCTATTTTTAGAATAAAATTGTAATGTTTTAGTAGTGATCATGAATTCCATAGTTTAAACGTAATGTAGAATATAGTAATTTTACATTATTTTTTAATCCTTTAAAATATTTTTCATGATAATTTGGTGTCCAGCCAATATTAATTTTTCTCTAACAATTATTATTGATTTTAGTCAATTAAAAAACTAATTCAATCATGTTAATACTAAATGTGATGGAAAATGAAAAGATAGTCCTTCTATGTAAATATATTTTTTATAATATTAAAGGAATAATCATATTTCTATGCTCATATGAATATTGAACTTCTTAAATCATTATAAAAATTAAATTTAGTATAGGATGGAAAAAATTCTATTTATCCCTTCTTATAAAAATTTATAACATCCTTTATTGGGTCTATTGAACCATTGGTAATTATGTAATGGATTAGTATCATTTAAAATATATTTTTAGTTCATCATTGAATTAAACATGTGAATTTTATTTTGGATTATTATCATTTGGAAGGTGGATCATATCAGTGATTAACTCTTATAAATAACTTAATAGAATATAAATAAATTAAATCCATAGAGTGGAATGTATTTAAAATCTTATTTTACAATAGTTATATTTATTTTATAATTCATTTAAAAATGATGAAATAATTCCTTGAATTACAGAAGAAGGGTAATGAATCTATTGATAATTATGAGGATGATTTCAATGGCCATGCTGGGCATGCTTCTTGTTTTTTCATCGTACATTAATGTATCCGTTATTGATTATATAGTGTCTTAAAATGATGTATATAAATGTAATTTATCAAAGGGTAAATAAATATTTATGATTATATAATTTGATTTGATGTAAAGGTATATATAGAGATTAGAGTTTCGCATAATCACATAGTATCTATAAGAAAATAAATTTTTATTCAAATGAAATTTACAAAATCAGAGAGGACAGATGAATATTCTTCCATTATGCTCAGTATTTGAAAGGGAAAATGAAGGTGATTGTTTTAAGTGAATTGGAAAATGTTTCCTGTGATGAAATGAAGGTCATCATGAAATCAAATTCTAGCGTGATGGAAATAAGTTACATAATGGTACTAATAGAGATAATTATCAATAGAATGTGCCTCCCACATTCAAGGTTTATTAAAAAAAGGAGTATGTGAATTATGATAAATAGTTCCCAAATATAAATGATAATGCTGATAATAAAAAAACCATTTAAACCCAAAAATAGTGGAAAATATCATTGTATCCCTATCCGGAATGATTTTTCAAATAATTATGTGGTCAAAGGTACACAATCCATCATCTCTAGAACTAATAATTCTCTATCTTGTTCTTCATCTACAGAAAATTTAATGTATAAATATTTTTAAAAGGGAATCATAACACCACCTGATAACATACTATTTATTTAATAGTAGAAACCCATACTAATATGATGATTTTATCACATTTCTATTATTATTCACTAGTTAATGTGTATGCAAATGTGTATAAAGAAAAATCGTATAATTTTTCCTCTAGTTTTTTTTGATGTTATTTTTCGAATGGATGAGGTATGTTTTCATAATTCTAACATTAATTTTTATTGATAAGAAGTTAAACATGATATTCAAAACCAACCTCTAACCACCTTCCAGTGTGTGGAAAACATGAATTTATAATGGAAAATAAATAAATTATATGGTTTATGATTCCAATTAAATATTGGAATATAAATATTATTGTTGTGGAAAATCAAAATTGAATATACAACTATTGTGTCCGAGTTTATTGCTGTCATTACAAATGAATTCTCCATACTCCCATCAAATTGAGAAGATACTATTTAAATTGGATTGAATCCTGGTGATAGATTAATTTTCAAGAATCAATATATAATTTTCATAATTTAGATGAATGAACTAATGAAAAAGATCATGGAGAATCATTATAAGGGAGTCATTTAACCAAGTGAATCACCATCGAGTTATATTTTTTGGTTTGTTAAGAAGAAATATGAATCAATACAGCTCCACATTTATTATTGAGAACCTAACAAGATGTCTAACAAGATCAATCATTATCTACCCTGTATTGATTAGTTATTTGACCAATTGTGTTCTTCATAATACTTTTATAAATTTTACATTTATTCTATATATCATCAATTAAGGGTCAAGAAATAGTATACAAAAAAGAACAAATTTTATAACGGAAATGATGAATATGGATTTATTATGATTCTATTTTTCATTAATAATTATCCCAAGATATGCATGAATTTAATAAATATATCCATTGTCAAAAAATTGACCAAATTTTGTATTTATTAAAATTATATTCGAATTTATTAAAAGATAAAATTAGTGTAAGAATATCATTTTATAATTATTCAAAAGACCATAAAAATTAAGAGAATTTTGAATAAATTACCAAGTGTAAAACCTTCATTTAGAATAACTAATTCATGGGTCAGATAATATCATGTCAGTGTATATTAGTAGACCATTCAAATATAGAAGTTATTTATTTTCCTTGACCAAGGAATGTGAATATTATATATTGTTTTTATTGTTTGGATGGATATTATAGAATATATGTATTGACTTTTTCACAGCTATTGAATCCACCATTCATGCTGACTTAGATGAAAGACAAGTTAAATTAGCTGAATGAATGTTTTTATGTTTTAGGGAACTGATGTGAATAAAATTCAGTGGACAAATTCTTACACTGCCCTATAGTGGATATGTGTTCCCAATATTTTAGGATGTCTAAATGAATGGAATGGGTTGTAACCTCATGTATAATGATATAGGTATAACTTATACCTCTTGAAAATTGAAATTCATTGAGATAAATAACCCATCTCATTATTTTATGTTAACTATAATAATATTTAAATTAAAAACATTGATTTAATACCACTATGAATAAAAGTAAAACACATACACTATTCAGGAAAATTTAAAATCTAATTTCTATCACAAAGACATGAACACACTCTAATAAATATGGATGGAGTCAATTAATGAATATTACTTCCTAATAAATTACCATCATGGGAATGAAAAATATGTGGTAGATGCTACATGTCAAAAGGATCATGAATGATTATCAATTATGAGGATCACAATATATCTAATATTTTTAGAATTTCAATTTATGAATCCTATAATCATGAAAGAAGGGGTGACATTTTATAAATCAGAAATCAGTTTTCAACAATGGATTCTCGAAATAATGCATATTATATTAGGAAAAGATGAATAGATTCAAATGAATGTGAGAAATATTAATGATTTCAAAAAAAAATTGATAGAAAGATAAAGTATTGTAACTATGTAAGTTCCCATTCAGTTCCAAATTTGATGATGGATATGATGGGTGAAGGTCCTAAATCATTACTCACTATTCATTATGTATCTATAATGACATATAGATATTTAAAATAGTACCTTTTAGGGGTGATATGAAGAGATATATCGTAGAGTTTGTTTTCTGAATGCTTGGTATAATTGAACGTTATGGTTTACATATATAATTCAAAGTGGATGTTTTGACCATTTTCCAAACCAGATGTAAATGTGAAAACATCACCCTAGAATTTTTAAATGAACATCCTAAACAATTAAAATTGAATAATTCTACGTTGGTTGTAGTTTAACTCATTATGATATAAGGACAATTTGATTCCATTAGAGAGTGTTTCCCACTGGATCAACTTAATTATCTATACATTAAAGATGTCATATAAATCATGGTGTTCCATTATAAATTATATCTAATTAGGTCGAATGGTTTACAGTGATGCTTTGGATATGTCATTTGAAAGATGGACATATAGGGATATGTTTCTTTACTTATTAACAGCTCCATTCAAATTTATAATCTAATATATCTATTTAGACTATAGAATACTAGATGATATATTTCAATATGGATTTTGGATCAACAGAATTTGTAGTTGCATTATTTAACAATAATAGTTTTCACACAACCATTCAAATCGATCCTTATAAATCATTCTATAGGGGGAAATGTAAGTATCTAAAATGATGGAAAGAAGTTTGAAAAATAAATACATTGTAAATTCAATATATAGGGAAATTAAAAAAATGTTAGAGAAATTCCGTAGCATATACGATAAGCTAAGAGTTGAAAATAATGTTCAGTTTATAATAATTAGAAACCTTATAGTTTTAAGTTGGTGATATAGTATTCCTCTAATATTTTCCTTCAAAGATGGTGATTATATTTCAACCAAAGGGTAATATAATCATAAGGAATAACAGTCCTTCTAATATTTTTGATCATATAGGGATTTTATCTTATCAATTAGTTCTTCCACTTAATCTCTCTCAAGTTCTTGATGTTTACCATGTATCTCTCTAAAAAGAGTAGATACTAGATCAATAACATGTATAGAACTCATAGGTTACACACCATGAGCCAAATATTTATTATTAATAAAAAATATAAAAGATTATTGGTCAAAGGGGAAATGTTTGATGAATCTATATCACTCAACTTATCAATATTTTGTAGATAAAAAACAAATATGATGAAGGTATGTGCGTACCTGATGATGTAATTAGGTAAAAGAATCCTTAAAATTTTAAATTTTTTTGATGAATTTTGAGGGAGAATTTTTTTAGTGTGGTTATAATGCAAAACCAAGATATTTTTCTAAAATTGTTCTCTTTGAATAATTTTATATCATCAATTGTTTTAGTTACATGAAATTGTGTGTATAGAAGAACAGTGTAACATTATTAAAATATAATGAGTTTATTTACATCGATCCATTGGATTGGAGTATACAAATAGTAATATATAAATTACTAAAAATATATTCTATACACCTTTATAAAATTAATTCATTAGTAATAATATTATCAGAGTTAAAAATAGATTTTATGAAAATAAAAGGGTTATTATTTCCAAAGAAAATAATTTTCATGTAAGAAATGTATTTTTAAATTAAAATATAATATTAATCAATATTGTTGAATTATTTTAATAAATTTTTTATACTATTTTGATTATATTTTGTTTTAAATATTCTAAAAATATTTTCATTGGGAATAGGGCCATAATAAATTGACCATTATACTGAAAAATGATTTATTTTAAAAAGTTGTATTTCTTCCATATTGAGAACATAAATTAAAATTATTTTCATGAATTTATTGGAATTTAATAAGATAATATAAATAAATTATTACAATTTAAAGGGGTAAAATTTGGTAAAACGACTGCTTTACTATTTATTCTATATGCTTAGTTACTATGGTAATATTTATCACCTCAATAAAGATTAAATCATGTCATATAGGGTACAAATAAAAAATAACGCAATAATATTTCATCATAATTTATATTCTATGAAGTTAATTATTATTTTGAAAAAATATTGTAAAAATTTATTAGTCTTTTAGAGGGTTTACCTTGAAAACTATATAATTTAATGGAATTAATTTTTCCAAAGGTCACACATATGTAAAAATACTAGTTATAAAGAGAAAATAATAGTAATTTTGTAAAAATAATTATATTAATTCTAAAAATTTATTTATAATCTTATTATATTATATAATTACCATGTAGTCTTACAAAATTCCAAAAAAATAATTAAGTAAGTAAAGAAAAAATGAAAAGAAGTGTTTTAAAATATAAAAGTGATATAATTCGAGTAAGTAATATTGTTCCAAAAATTATATAGGTTGAAATTAAGTATTATTTTTCAAGGATTACAATTGAATTTCAATTTTTTATTTAGTAATTTTATGTAAAATGAAATGAATAATAAAGAAATTGAAAGTAAAGATTTTTTATCTTAATAATATTATAATAAATTATTTTAAAGTCATGGAATTTATAAATAACTAAAGGTAGATATTTTATTTTTAGAAATTTTATTAACATGCCATTTATTTTCCAATTTTTAACTTACTCATTAAAATCAAAACCATTAATTACCAAAAATGATTCTACCATTATTAGAATTAAAATTTGTTATATATAGGATAATAAAAATTATAATGTTTAAAATGACACCCAAACACATCTAAATTCAATTAGATAGTGGTATTAGAACCATATCCTACCAATTATTTTAATACCAAACCATTTTAATGAATTTTTCCTGAGAATGATTTTTTTACAATTTAATGTTTTGAGAAATTAAAAAAGCTAACCTCACCTAAATAATAGATGATAACCCACTCCCGTAATTATTTCATCCATATTGAACCCTTTATCATGAAAAAAACTCTAAACAATTCCATTTTAAACGTCACTAAAAATTAATATAAGTTTTTTTATTCCTTTAATTCCACCCTATAACCTATTAAAATATATCTGAATGAGTCGTTTCGAAGGAGTGGTAATTTCCATAACCAATATCTTTCTTTTATAATGTATTTTACCCATAGGAATTTTTTTATTTAAAAATAAATCAATAAAAACATTTTCATAAATATATAAAAATGTTATTATGATTATAAAAATACTATTATACACCCTCTTTCCAATTAAATGATATATGAATGTATCACACATGATTACATACATGTTACCATCTCTGCGTACCTATGCAATACAATAATCATCACCATATTTTTTGGATGAGTGAAATAATGATTTTAATGTTTATATGTGATATTAGTTAAAATATTGTTCTTATGGGATTATAATATCATGTCTATATACTTACTATACTACACCTTTTGAAATGATAATGTCTTTCGTGTGTATGTGGGAACTACCACCTCCACAAATCGATGCGAATCATTTTACATTTATAATTTAAATTTATGGTAAATATTATTAATTTCATGATTATATATTAAATAAATGACATAATTATGATTCTATAGTGGTTAATTAATATTACTTATCATTTTATTCATTCGTTAAAGGATAAAAATTACATTCATGTGAACATATGATGTACTTTTTCAATGAATGATGTAATTAATTTTTATATATGTAAAATATATGGAGGAATCTGAATATATATATAAATGAATATATTTGAAAATAATATCATGATTAATATGATATATATTATGTAACTAAGATAAATTGATAAGTAATTGAAATATAACTAAAATACTAATAATAAATGTAACAATTAACAACCATAAAAGGTAAAATTAATAAATAATTATTCACCAAAGTGGTTTTCAAATGTTAATAATAGATCATATAAGATATTATGTCTATGAACATGATTATATTATATAAATATAATAAATTCAAATTTATGAGACTAGACGTTAGAGTTATTTAGAAGCAAGGATAACTCTAGGTAATAGGTTTTATGTTGTGGTCTCATTGTTTTTAAGTATTATTTATGATTATGTTCTTATGATGCAATATTATTATAAAACTCTATAGATACCCATTAATTTTATTATTCCCTAGTAAATTATTTAAAAAATATTCCTTTTATCATACTCACCTTTGGTTATCAACAGACGTGAATTATGTTATAAGGATAAATTGAATTCAGTTTTCGATTTGGATGAAAAAACATTTTATTCCATATATTTGTTTTCTAAAAATGATATAAAAATGTTTTTAATATATATTATATGATTAGTCAATGTAACTTTTAAAAAAAGTATTTTTTTATAAATGGTTCAAATGGAATCTTTTTTTGTTTCCTGAATGAGGTAATTGGTAAATTTTAAAAAAGTTTTAGAGGAATGTTTTTTATCCTTTTATATATAAAAAATTCTCCTAAAATCATAATTAATTTTTCAATTGAGTATTAAAATAAAATTTTATATTTTACATTTCTTGTAAAATGTTTTTCATTATAATTTTTCTATATTTTACTATGATATTTCATATTTGAAATGATATTTTCCTAAATAATGGTGTAATGAGTTTATTGTAGAATTTTTATTCATCATTGTCAACAATATTTTATATCACTTATTATTTTATTTGGGATAATGTCTATTGATACCATCTTTATTCATTCTCTTGATAGATTTTTATTATGATGAAAATGTGATATGAAACAGATTGCATTCCCATGGGTTTCCAATGATAAAATTTTTAGGAAACCCATTTATTTTCATGGGATATGATATGATGGGTTTTTATGATATTTCAGAACACACACACACAAATATATATATATACGATATTAATTATGTGACGGGTCATCCCAATGTCTCCCTCCCTTGAATTGGGTAGAAATTAATATATCATGAGATAAACATGACTGTAACGAGTAGTGAACCCAATTCAATATGTTAAAATGTCTACTATAAAAGTATTGAGAGTAATCCATTACTATTATGTTTATTTGTGGTGTGATAAAATTATATTGTGATAGTTTGGAAAATGATCATTGACTAATAATAATTTTTTTCTTATGTGTATGAAACAATTCCATGTCGTATGTCACTACTATTCTATCATGGCTCATTCTCTATGATTTCATTATTATTAATTACTTATTAACTACAATTATTCATACCATAACTTATGTTTATGATATATAAAATATATGAAATGGTTTTCAAACCATAATATCAGGATATTATATAATTATTTTCATGTTAAACATATATAGTCGTATATATCTTCTTTATTTAAATATGTTTCCTATCTGATCTCTCATTTTTCATATAGTAAATATTTTGTAGTTATTAATATTGAAATTATGTATAATATTTCTAATAATTTTTGTACTTATATAAAAATAAGTCCAAGATTATATAAACCTTTTATTAATAAATTTTTTATGATTCCATGTTTCAAATCATAAATATATCAAGAATGGGTATTATTGTTATGTAATGAAAATTAACCTATTAAAATCTAATATATATGCATAAAAATATGGCTAAATATAGAAATATTACACATATTTATATAATAAAATGAAATTATGAAATGAAAACCAGATATTATAGAAACCATGATCAGGAACAAAGATAAAAAATTAAAACACAGAACAATTTTATAGATGAAAATAGTAAAAAAGGGAATAATATAATGAATACTAAAATAAAAGGGGTTAATAAAAAATAAGTTATGAAAATATTAAGAGACATTATAAATTATGAACCATTAATTAGGTATGTTGAATGTAAATCATGATATTATATAGTAAGAGTTATCCATGTATTCAATAACAAATTATAGATAGATCATACATGGGATACAATGATCATGCAATAGAAAAATAAAGACCTTTAATAATGTCGAATAGTAATGATCTAGCCATATATATTATGGTTCAATAAAAACTATGTAATATTCCAAGTTACAGTGTACACCTCCCGAAATTAGAAGGAAAAAAATCGTATACTATAAACACAATGAAGCTCATAACTAATTAAGAATTTGTAAAAAATAACGATAAATTAAAATAAGTTGGAATTGTTGTTTGTTTTTGAAACTATAATTAAGAGTATAACTGTAGTAATATAACCTTTAGACACATATGGAGAGATAGTTGAGATCAAAAAATAACAATGTACCTAAAATTTCATTAAAATCAAAATCGTTAACAAATATTATTAGGATATTTTTCATTCCACTTTGGTTGTTTCAAAGTTAGGGATTCCCTAAATAAAATAATTATATTCTTCAGAAAATAATGGGGTAAGAGAATATATAGTATATTTCTTACGCCATAGTAAAATATCACCCTTTAATTAAAATCTTTAATTCATGTCACCTTAATTGTACATTCGTTCTTATACATTATTGAATTATTTGAGCACTTAGTATATATATATTTTATTAAACAAAATCATTTTTTTTGAAATGGATTGCATTTTGACTACTTTGAATAGAGTAATAATGAGTAAAAGGTTGAATATTTAGGTTATCCATGTTTATTATTATTTAATTTGAACATAGTTTCATATCCTCAACTCATTGTAAATTACAATAGTTAATATATTAGTATGGTAAAATATTTAAAGTTAATGTATAAATGAATAATATATCTTTAATTTTGCTACATAAATTAATTTTTTTACAAATTCTATCATTTTTTGTATGATAATGTTAACATTTATTAAGTTACAATTGTAATGGATTAAATATGGTATAATAGTACTATTATTTTCATGGAATTATTTTAGGGATGTTTAATTTTTTAAAAATATTTTGATAGATAAACCAATTAAATATGAACTCTATTTAAATATAGAAATATTAAACCCTATAAATATCCCAATTTAAATAATACATTATCATTTTGGATGTAGAGTGAAAATATTCTAGCTACTACCACTCAATTTATCCGTAGTTGGGTGGTGATTTTCATGATATTTATCATATTTATGCATTTGTAACGGTATATATTGAAACTTCTACATTAAATATATTAAAAAATTAACCAGCCCATAAGGGCTCATTTTTTTTAATTATAAAATCATGTATAGAACATTTATTGATTAAAACATCAATAATTATAGACCTGATTACATAGAGAATGATACCCACATGTTCAGTGTGTAAGAGGCCACTCAATAGGTTGAAATAAGATTGGACTTAAAAATTATGTAATAAATCTTATAAAAATGTTGATTGTGGATAAATAATATAACATGATTCATTACTAGGAAAATTTTGATTAATTGTTTCTTTATATAAAACAATGATTCCTTGTTGACCATAATAAAAAAAATTAAACATCATTTATAATCCTGAGATTCCTATTTTATTTAGTACCACTAATATCTAGATTAAAAATATTACTATTTAGGACTATGGGTGTGTGGTGAAGGAATAATAGAATGACTTATATAGTTCTTAGTAGTGTATATTTTTGGGTATTGTAGTATCTATTTTTTTACTATGAAATGGAATAGAGTAATGTTTCCAATATAAGTAGAAATAAATATGAATCATGATAAATATAATTTAAAATGGACCATTGTTCTTATTCTATCAACAGTGTAAAAAATAATCAAACCATTTTGTCTTGGAAATGTTCGATTATACTATGTGGTATCATAAATTTTTACATGTGGTTGCTATAGATTTTCTCATATAATAATATTTTCTCTTTAAAAATCAATTTATTATCAAGATTTGTAATAATTATTATATTTAAATGATGCATACAATCTACAGTTCCTATATATGGGTTTTCTAAAGAAAACTAATGTTTCTAAAAATATATCTGCAATGAATTTATATTCAAACCAACATATAAATGAAGTATTAGATGAAATAAAATTCAAATCATATTTTAATTTTTTCTTCAATCATGTTTATGGAAACTTTTCTATTCATATGAATTGATCAATTTTTCATGTTCTATTTTCAGTGTTCAAACACCATGAAAATATGTTTTCATGGAGTTTATAAATTTTTCTATTTGGTATTAATACATTGTCTCATGATTTCTTAAAAAATGGACAAAAATAACATTCAAGAATATTTAAAAACCCAAATTTTCTTGATTTGTAACAATTAGAATATAACATTCAAAAATTCGAATAAACCTTCCTCAAATAGGTTTAAAAAACATATTTTTTAATTTTTTTTCTAAATTTATTACAGTTAAAAATAATAATTTTTCATTTAATGAATTTTAACAGAAACACATAAATGATATCAAGTCATCAAAATTGATAAAAAATAATGTTAATCTAATGTATTTACTACTCATTGTCACATCCAATTTTATAAATTTATACCTCTAATGATGAATATTTCAAATTGGATGATTAGTTTTCCTTTATAAAATAATAATTTTAATTATACAAATTAAATAAAAATATCCTGTATCTAAATAAAATACCTTTAACTATATTTTTCAATTATTTTAATAAAATAATATTTATCTTTATCTTCAATTTTATATGTACAATGAAAAATGATATCAAATACAACATTACCATTAGAATATTTATATTAAAAATTAAATATATTTTAAAATTACATAATAATACTATAATAGTTATGTAATTCATCTAATTTTTATTCAATTGTGTCAATATTAGAAAACTTCTTTATAAAATAATTTTTATTATATCACAAAATTTCATGATTTTTTAAGAAGTCTCCCAGAAAATTGTTTTATAAGTGTCACAAATATCATCCCTATACATTGATGAGCTGACAGTAGTCAACACTTTTAAATGATAAGTAAAATTAAATAATATAATGTCATAACCATCATTTATCTTATAAGAAAGAGTAATCAAATTAATTCACATTCATGCTATTTTTTTAAAAAAGTTTCTATAATTGAATTCCTTCTAGATTTAAACTCATCCAAATAACATTCAGACAGTAGAATATTTATTATAACTCAGGTATACCTCCCAAAAATATATACTTTAGGTAGCAATTTCAACTCATGAAAATAATTTTTTATACACAAAAAAAATATACCCAACTGACACAAATTCACGACAATATCATTAAAAAACATAATTTGATGATTTATTTGATGTTTGAAAATGATCTTCATATCCATGAAATAAAATTACATAAATATATTAGTCATTAATTTCAAGATATGGCATAAAAAAGAGAAATTATGTTTGAATTTATGATTAAATAAATAAAATGGATTATGTATATACCAAGAATATAGCTAGAATATTAATTCTTGATAAGGGTATTGATTATGTGTCAACATATATTTCATGTCAAATTAATTTATTCATTATTGATAAAAAATTATTAAAATTTATCAAAATGCTTCATTAAATCTGAAACACTTAGATTGACATTTATGTAATCTCATAGAATTCCATTGAAATATTAGCTTAATTAATTATTTTGTAAAACCAGTGCTCTAATATCTTCCAAAAATCAATTCATACTCATTTCTTGCAAAAAGAATATATCATTGATCCATTGTGATTTTAAATACCCATAATTTTTTGAGGTATTACGAACTTGGATGAATTTTTTATATATAATGGTACTATAACAAACAGTTCATAAATACTTGTTGGAAAAAATATCCATAATTCATAAAATTACCTAAATAGTGCTTATCATTTTGCATCTAATTCCACGTGAAAAGGTACTGTTGAAATCCAACAAAAGATCAAAAATAGATTTTATCATTACTATATAAGGATAATCTAATATAGTTTTATTTAACTTCATTTAAAATAGTTGTAATTTTTTGGAACCACTATAAAACGAACTACAATTCCCAAAAAATAACGATGTTTTACCAAAAACATTATTCTTACCACAATGATTGTATTAAAAAATAATGATAATGTGTATTGACACATTATTAATGATTATATTTTTGTCTAATACAATAAAATCACCATCTAACTCATTTTATATCTTAATAATTACTTTAAATAAATAATATTTGTAATTTCCATAGTCAATTAAAATGGTATAATATAGAAATATTGTGGATTTTCCTACAATTGAATTTAGATGTACTCTAAAATTCAACACACCTAACAATATCTGAATTTCATTTGTTGTTTATAACATAAAATTTAAACGAAATCATATGTATGTATTCAATGGGTCCATAACCTCTTGAAATTGTTTTTCTAATTGAGAATGAATAATTTTCCGTTGATACATTCAAAAGAAACCAAATCTATCATAGCTTCCAACAATTCAGCAATATTAATCTACAACCTCATTATATTATTTGATTACAAATTATTATTTGTATTATTATGAACTTCCAAAAATAAACTGCATGCATATCTCCAAATAAATAAAAGAACACCCCAATCAGTCAAGGAAACTTCTATGTGTCATAGCATGGTTAAATTTTACTTGGAAATCAAATTATTCTACCTTCCTAAAAACTTATTTTGTACATTGATAAAGGAGTTATTTGTTAATTGATTTATACATTATTATTTTATTTGATTACTACTTGAGAAAAAAGAACTCATTTAGTCCCCCATATATAACATAAAAAAATTACACATCCTTACAACAACCCAAACCAATGGGGCTTGAGATGCAACTACCCATGGCCGACTTCAATAAGCCATGGAATGGCGATTCGGGATGATTAGTCATATCAAATATATTTGAAACCACTACCTATGGTACATGTAAACACACAAACATAATAACCTCAATGAAACTGTGATGATGTTTAAAAAGATTTAAAGTAAAATTCAAGAAAACTTATATCCCCAACCCAAGTACAATATATGTACTGATTGTGTGAAAAGGGAAAACAATATCCCCACCAAACACTATAAAATCACCCAAAATTATTAAAAGGAGGATATTTCTATCAAATGAAGCTTCCAAAATGATCATCGACCCATCTCTAGTGAAAACCTCAGTTTCTCATGTTCAAAATGCACTTCATACATCAGGACCAATCCTCTCTATGTTAAATATTATATAGAATTACAAGTCACTAAGTATGCCAAAAAATGTCATGAAAGACTGTGTATAAACATACTCAGTAGAAGACAAAAAAAAAACAAAAACAAAGTAGAGAAATGGAAAGACATCAGTCCTCTCAACCTACCCATATGGAACCCAAAAACAATAGAAACTAAATATCAAATATTTCATGGATATACATTACTGTTAGCTCAGTACACAATGGATTTTAATCTAGTCATGTGAATACAATTTAAGGAACCCAAAACCACCCATATGTCAAATCCTTAACCCCGTGCCTCATGAGGTTTTTGACATCAAAGCTGACTATACAATTATATTCAGTGCTCTAAAATATGCAATCAACCAAGATAACACACTCTAGGAGCTCATCCATTCCTGATGGTACCCATCCATGAGATACACAACATTGTAAATATATCTACCATTAATTATTGTATGTCTGATATAATGCACTCCATCAAGATCAAATCACAAGGATAATCTCTAGTGCCCAGTAATAGAGGGACCCTCATCACTGCCTTGCACCCATCACATGATACATGAATCCCAAGTAAAGAGACTCACTCCTCAAAAAATGAACAAATTTATGGGTTCACTATTGATGAATATTCACCATGTGAATCCTATTTAATGAGAGAGAACTGAGGGGCATGAAACTCATTATTTTCCATAAGGCGAGGGAGTACTCGCTCTTAATTAATAGATGAAGCCTCTATCACTTATCAGTAGAGTAGTCTGATCCTTTCCCTATTGAGGGAGCACTAAGACCTAAACATGTATTACAAATAACTATTAAAGGGTCCTTCTCCTTGGGACTATAATATGTAGCCAAGGTTTCTATGATCCTAGTGGAGGACGTGATACACATCAATTCTCGATGAAAGAGGTGTACAACACTGTAAATAGATGACAAAAACAATATACCATCATAGAAATACAACTCCTCATATGAGGATATGTACAATGGTACAACTAATGATTAATACATAATATGTATGAGACCCACACCATGGAATGAATATGGAGTGAAAGTCTTTGGCTAGAGGACCCACAGCCTATTACGATTGAGGAGTATCACTATACTTGTATGATCTCTTTGGGGGACATGAACGCTAACACAACTACATTCTATGAACTGTAGTCTAGAGGGACCTCTCCCTAATATGACCGGGGAGTACCAACTACTCCATAATAATTCATATAGAGTACATACATCCATGTGTAACAATAGAGTTTCAACTCTAAGGATACATGAAAAACACCACAAGATTGTATGGAAGTTCCCACACTATCTATACATCATATATGGAGGACCCACACCATAAAACTATTTGGGAGTACTAAATCCACTTATAGAGGTTCTAGAACTAGTTCTAATAGGTGAGTACTAAATCTATATATCCAATGTGTATCGTGATCCCACACTCTAGTACATAAGTGGCGTGTATTCTATTACTATATTAACAATACAGGGAACCTATTCCCCGGTCCATCATTTTAGTACAAACCCTAAAAAAATACACCTTTCACAATGAACCATCACCCATGATGGGGGGAGTAGCATTTTGACCTATACATAGCAGTATGGGATACCCACACCCTGATGCCACTAGGGTGTACCAGTATCTTGTTTTCTCTCTATGAACAACAATGTTCTCTCACATCATCCTTGATCTGCTGAAAGGATAATAATTCAAAAAATATATATCTTTAAACAACTCCATGATTAGGGGTCCCACACCCTAATATAAAATAGGGAACAAATTTACTAAACTAAAGAGTCATTGATACACACATATTAAAGAGAATGGGAAGGGTACCAACACAATGGTCAACCAAATGATCCACCATGAGAAGTACCCAAGGTTAAGAATCATTACTACGTCATTGAGATCTAATCATTCAAAATAAAATCTCATCGGGAAAAAAGTACACTACCACATTATATGATGAAAATTACTCGGCATAGGAAAATATCCAGCTTGAATATTTGTTCAAGATAAATTCATTTTAATGGGGGATGGTATAGAGATGATCCCAATGAAAGTACATGGCGTTAACTTGGGCACACATAGAGTGTGAACCCACTCATGAACCTGAACAATTCCCATGTTTTCTTGGAATAGTTTTCTATATAAGAATAATTTGTGTGTATAAGTTGTACATAACATGTCCTACCTTAACCATCCCCCAGTCTTGTTCTTCCTTTACATGGGTTTTCTAACAATGTCTCCAACTTGTTTTTTTAAAGGTGGGGACATGAATTGGTCACCCAATTCATTCCCCAAGGAAATTTATTAAAAACAAATATAGCATTACAAACACGAGGTGTAATGAATTTACACCAGCTAGAATTTTGAGAATTCCAAACAAAGATATACCAAGAAAGTTCCATTCAAGTCATGTGATGCACTGTCCAGAGGGGACTCAGCCAAATCAAGTTTTTTTTGAACTGATCATCCGAAGAGATGCTCGACGTTGCTTCTTTATCCATATGAAAAACTGCTCTCCCACTGCTGTCAACTCTTCTATGATCTCTAAAGACTGTATTGTCCATGGGGATTGCTTATAGCATAGGGAAAACAGGGTCATACTAGCAGAATACCTTCCAACAATGAAGTATCTCATTCCAGAATTGTAAAATAAGGAAGTCACATTGTGGCAGACAGTACAAAAACACCATCCATTATGCATACAACAAGAGCACAAAAAAAGAAAATAGTAGAATCATCCCAGCCTCGGAGGGCATGCCAAGTGAAGCCAAGAAGTCAGAATCCGAAACAGAGAATTCCAGTGACAAACAGAGAATTACAGTGACAAACAAAAACAGAACAATTCAGATGGACATATCCTGTACAGTGCTGACTGAAGCAAATGAATCAAAAACATTTAGAAAAACCAAATCATTCCAAAAGAGACAGCAAAGAAAGCTGAAAATAGTGAAATGAAAAAGAAGCAGAAATAAAGTCACTCCCACAGAATTGCCTTGAAATCAAAATCAGGATTTATTTTATATTCCTCTACAATCCAAATGAACATACGCTTTCGGATGTCAAGGTAATCCTCAGCGGTGATAAGCCTATCCGTGTATTACTGAAATTTAATTGCATCTTGTTCATCCATCTAGGAATCAACTGCATACCCCAGCTTTTTCTCAATGTAGTAGACATCTCTATACATAGGTTTTTGTTTTCTTTCATCGTTATCCTCATCTGATTCAGAGTCCTCATTAGGATGTTTAATGTCGACATTTGGTTGTTCAGTCATAGTTGGGAGTGATGGAAACTCCCTCCTAGTGGCATCAAGAGATCTTGTGACTATTGTTCTTTCAATTTGAGAATAATCTCTTTGCTTCCTTGTTTTTCTAGAATTTTGGGTGATAAAACCATCAGCATCCCCCATTGGCTTTTTTCCTTTCCTAGCACTTGATTTTAAGAAATCCTCCTCAATTTTATTAGGGTGATCATAAATTTCAGGCAAGGATTCAGTAGAATCAGAAAGTTTGTCTTTCCCCTTAGGAGTGTTGGCACCTGTGGGAGAAATCTAGGAAGAAAAAATGCAATCCGACCTCTACCGTTCAGTAGATGTCCCAGGGAGGTCCAAACTAACTCTATAGATAACCTTAGAACCATCCAATTCCTAAGCCTGTTTGTCTTTCTCAACCCAAATGGATTTATTATCCTCAGGATGCACAGATTTATGTCCACAGTATTTTGCAGCGTGTCCAAGATTGAGGCAAAGGGAGAAATAGTCATGAAATTTTTCATAGGAAACCTCCTAAAAGAATCCATGGTCACCATTCTGGATCCATATATGAAGGGGATGATCTATAGAAACATCAATTTCAATGCAATCCCTGGAAACAGATGGCTGAGAAAGGTTCTTTGTTGCCCAATCCAGCTTCAATGGATTACCGATGAGCTTTGAGATATGAAACAGGGCAATTTTTTTAAATAGGTGCAGTGGAAATGCAGAGAAGCCAAGCCAAATCGGGACGATGGGTGACTCAGAATAGGGATCAAAATCAGGGGTCCATTTGATGACATTCATCCAGCATCCCCCGAAGAACTAGGATCTCTTCACCCATAAATGGTAGTAGTCATCCTCAGAAGCCAGGCGAAAGACAAAATTTAAGGAGTTCAAAAGGCCGATAAAGAATCCCGCAAAACCAATTGCTTCAAGGTAAGCTCTTAAGAAACTTAAATCTGGTCTGTTATTTAAAAATTTCCCAATAAGAACAAAATAATGATCTGAAGCGAGATGTGTTACCTCATTTGTTGAGAACAAAATTGCCAGTTGACCGTGGTGATGAAAAAGTTTCAGATTGATGCAAGAGTCGAGAGCCGCGACACCATTTGAGCCTGTCTCGTTGTTCTCATTCAATCTTCCAGCCACTACATCTGCGAAGGATCACTAACTATGGTTCCTCTCTCCCAAAAGTGGGTTTCTCGCATCACTCCGTATCGTCCCCTCAATCCACTCCACCTTTTCTCCCACATGTATCGTACCACATAATACATGATGCGTCTATGATAGTAGGACAACTATCCATTTAATATTCCCATTACCAAGTCTGTAACCTAATGCGCATGTAATTTTTCAGGGTTTTCATCATTTCCCAATACTGTCACAAAGCTATCATGGCCATGCCCTCTAGAAAAATGACCCGGGGTCATTACATAACATGTAACTCTAGTACATGACATAAAATCTACAAAATACATCCTCTATAAAATTAAATAACACATGGTATTTATTACTGGATCACACAGTTTTAAAGGGTAATCTTACAAGATTTTCAATCTAAACCACAAAAATCACCCCGATCCCCCAAAACCTACAAATCGGCCTAGAAATGATGTATAAAAATCTTAATAGGGATAAAAAGTGTTAAAATAATGAAAAATAATAATATATGGACTACATAACAAAACCCCTTATCTAGTGGTGACACACCAATGTATCTTGTCTAAAATGATGACTAAATCAGCTGCCTCACAATCTGAAGACAATTGGTGTAAGAATTGGAGATCGACATCACCTCTTCACATTAATTCCACCATTTTTCATCGTTCAACTATAGGGGGATGGGTTCTTTCCACTCATTTCATTTTTCTTACAACTATTCGGCATGGGAGGAAATTATAGATCTGATGAAATGAAATTAATTAATCCCACTTTTACACAAAGACGCCAACCCACCTCAGACCACAAATCTAGAGATAACATATTATTATGTCGTGCCTAATGTAAAAACATCATTTAAAACTAAAAATGTGGTCTCATAATTACAACATGAGACCCTGATTGGCTTTTATTCATCCTTTAAAAATAAAATGAACATGTGTGACATAAAATATACTAAATACTCTAAATGTCATTGCACTAAGGCTCTGCGTGAACTAGAATTTCATGATGATCTAGCACCTAGCTTCAGTAATATTCTTTGAATTATTCAAAATTATTGTCGGAGAAAACCCATCTCATTGAATTCAACCCACCATTTGGATTTTACATCCATTAAAAGTGAAATCCTAGGCACAAGGGAATGAAACTGAGATTTCCACTAAATCTCCCACAACATTAAGATCACTAAGGGTTTCTATTTTACTAACAATAATAGAAAACGAGGAACCAATAATGCCAAACCACAGCCACATCTAGCTTCAACTAGGTCAAAATCTTACAATAGGAGGAACATGTCACCTTAGATGGGATTAGTGAAAAAACAAAAAGTTTCATGCTCCAACTTCTATCATATGGTCTTGAAACACACAATATAACTAACTTGATGAAGAAACCATCATAACCCCACCATTCAAATTCACCAATAGATAAACTACACCATGAAATCATTAAGAGACTTACATAAAAAGTTGACACCATGAAGGTGATGGTTTCAACAAACAAAATAATTTTTATGATGTTTAAACACTAGTTCATACATGAACCATAGACTACTATACTCCATCTATAACTCTTATCACTATTCCAGAAAGACTACCACAAACACAAGTTTAATCCTATATCCGTTTTTTGGTATGAAAATTGTTCATACTATGATAAAATCTGACAGAATAACACAGCCACTAAAGAATGCTTCATTGCAAGTCACTCCATCCACTATGACTTCGATGAATAATATTCAAGAGGAAATGTTCGACTAGAAATTCTAGTACCAACATCAACACTCTATAGCACAAACATTCCCAATCAACATTAACTAAGGAACCAATCCACCACAGCTCGACAATATCAACTTTGGGAAAATATACTCGCCATTAGGGTGCTAATAGAAATAAAAAATTATGTCTCAATTGGGAATATCATAAAAATTTTTCTTCAGTACAATGCTACATAAACAACACCAACACAATGTTCTACAGACATCTTGCATGAGGTTTGTTAAACCTCAAGAATGAAATAGAATGAAAAGATTACATTGTAAAAGCGTATAACAATTTCTACTAAAGAAATTACATAAGAAACAATGAACACCTCAATCCATCCCCAAATATACTAGGTCATAGGCCTATATATCTTATCGTTATCCTCCCTATATTTATATATCTCCCTAATCCTAATGTGGACGTCATAGGGGTGGTGTTGGTAACACCTCCAACTCTATGTAACATGATATTACACTACCCAATCCTCCAAAATGTTTTCCTTCATATGAAACACCTACACTGAACATTACCTCTGACATGGATGGTACATCGACTGGATCCCTCTTAGTAGAAATTTCGGATGAAAAATCTATAGATAGACATCCCCATCCATCACAAGTGTAACACTCCCTCTCCTATAATAGACCTAAACCCTAGAATGGTTCTTGAAAAAATATGAACATGTTCTTGAGTTTGGGCATGGGTATTCCTCCTAATACATACTCTAGTCATCTTCTATATTCATACTACTATACATTCCTCATCATCAAAAACACAGCTGTGGACCCCATCTTCTAATCCATATGAAAAAAAGATCTACAGTACAATATCTTTAATTAGTACCCCAACATAAAGGGAAAGTCATAAGGAGAACACACATTCTTATACGTCTATGTAGAGGCCCTATTCAATAGACGTATATGACAAGAATAGATCTCAAACAATATTCAGTGAGTAACGTGATTGGCACAAGAACATTCTCATGTATTCTTCTATGAAAATGATACCCTACCATAGATATAGAAACTACTAAATGCACACTGATCTCACAAAGGATGTGAAGAACTCTTCCATTAACAGATTCTCAAGCTCCACCCATGTTATTATAATCTCATCCTTGGTCTCTATCAATAAATCATACCATCACCTAGTTAAAAAAGGATAAAGGATCTTCTCTAGGACCACCATCTTGCCTGGTTCTATCCTCACAAGGCTGAAAATACACATGATGGACTCAAACAATCCATTATCTACATGGGGTCTAGATCAACCTAATTCCATTGAGGTCGAAGTCTGTAGAACTCATGCATCACACATAGAATCCACGAATCCTTATCTTAATTGACAATAATAATAAAATTATCAGCAAGAATTTTCTCAACTACAAAACAACATGAAGGTACCCCCTCAGTACCGGTTCCTTGCACTAAATCCTCATCATGGGGTATCATTCTCACAATCCTAACATGTGACCCGACATGGATTTAATTTTTTTCACATCTTCAGAATAGATCAAAATTCACCATATTAAAAAAAGTACATATAGGGAGACAAATCATGAAGGACATGGAAGCCACAACCCAGTTCTATACGATGCATATACTATTATTTCCCTATGACCAGTGTCCAAATGTATAAATTCAACAAAAAAGTTATCAGATTCTGAGTGATTGTATATTTCATCTTCCATACCAAAACTATATCCTATGGCATTAGAGCAAAACTCAAATCTCCCTAACATTGTATTTATGAAACCAAAACAAATATCTTGATACTATGCCCCCAAAGTGGAACCCTCTCTCACACCACATTATCACAAAAAAACCAATCTCACCCGTGCCAGGACTCCCCATACCCACCACCAATAGGTTTAGAGTTGGTGACTAGTTCCCAATTGGAATATCACCATGATGGGAGGCATTCTTCATAATGTTCTTGTACACACACCTAAAAACACCTCCATGAAACAGTGACAAATATATAAAAAGTTATAAACTGACATGCATTTTTTTATATATCCCATACTAAAGTACACCGTAAGAAATAAATGTATAAAATGGAAAAAACATATGACAACCAAAAATAATGAAATTATACCACCTTTATAGACGGAGGGTATCATTTTCAATTATAACTAATGACACGTTCCATAGCCTAGATATAGAAAACACCTCAGTCAGTGTTTCTCACTACGTTCCCCCTACCTCTAGTGCTTCAAGGATTCTGTCAATGAAAATTTGGTTTGAACAGGACACACCACATGTTGGAAGTTATCATGCAGGGTTGTGTTTAGAAATAATTAATAGGAATCCTGAAAAAACAAAAGAAAAGTGATCAAAAACAAAGAAGTACTCTAGAAGAACAATCCTGATGTAACCCAAATGACTGAGAGTATTCATCATGAAACATTATTGATTATACATGTATAGTCATCTCAGTGCACAATTGGTGTGAACCATGTAATGCGACAATACCACAAATAATTCGACAAACACCCAAATATACTCAACCCAAAAAATTTATCATTTTGTTTTGAAATCATATTAAATTACAGGGACCGATCTCAAGGCTCTAAAGGTAACACATAACGAGGAGAACAAACTCCATATTCTCATCCATTAAATATATGATGTATCTAAAAGCTATACTCAATCAGGACCATATATACCATTCATGATGGAATTCATGAGATAATTACCTCCATCCTGAATAACTCATTGTTTAAGCATTCATGCCTATCATCGGAGGGCGTATCATCTATACCTTGAACACAAAATAATATATGAGAATCCCAAGTGGAGAGGCCCACTCATCACTACTACACATAGTATATAGAGCAATGATCTTGATTATTCACCACATGCATCCTCTATAATGAGATATAATAGAGGGACCCACACATCACAACTAACATGAAGCCATGGGAGTAATATCTCATAACAAACCAGCTAAACCTCAATTTATCTTTTATGATGGGACCCAAATACTCTCTCTATTAAGGGAGAACTAAATCCTAACTATTATTCACACAAAATTAGTAGATAGTCTAGAACCTTGTGAATGTAATGTAATGATAATGGATTGACAAATACATTGAAGGTTATCACTCCCCATCGCTACTCCATGATGGGGGAGTACAACTCTATAAATAGAGGACATTCATTATGAAACATCAACCATGTAAAACTAAACATACGAGGAATGTCACCCTTGTTGAATAAGGGAGTACCACAAAATAGATAGAGAACCCAAATCCAAAATGATAGGACAGTTCCAATATTTGGAAATATGACCCACACACTAGTATGATATGGGAGTACCACTCAAAAAACATGATCACAATTGGGGACCCTGCTCATGACACATCATGGGAGTGATGACCCTATGATTGAGGCACAAATCCATGATACAATAGAGAGTACCAACTATGTTGGAATAATGTGTGTGGAGGAACAAAACCATATAGTGATAGAGGACATCATACTCCAAGGATAGGGGCCCAGGGACAATTAGCATAGGGGAGTAGCCACTCTATCTATATGTCACATATGAAGGACCAAAGCCCTAACATGGAATGGGATTATAAAATCAATAGATATAGGACCAGCACCTTGGTCTAATATGTGAGTAACTACTCTATCTAAACAAGTAGAATGGAGGGACCACACCCTTTAATGGTATGGAATAACTGTCTCTAACTACATGAATGTAGTGGGGAACTTATGCCCTGGTCCATTAGGGGAGTACAAACCCTATGAAGTCAGCCACTTGGGCAATGAACCTGCTCTAAAAATGTAGTGAATCACATTTATACCAAATCATAATGTTATGGGAATCTTTCTCCCGGATGACATAGGGGAGAATGAGTCCCATCAAATCTCTCAAAGAACCACCATGATCTCTCACAATGGTCTTGAACCAAAAGAAGTATAATAATGATTATCATAACTAACTTAAAAAAACTAATAGATGTAGGGGACCAATTATATGATACAATAGGGGAGAACAACTCTATTGAACAAAATTTTACAGGGGAGCCATATCCTATGTTGATAGTGAAGGGGTCAGACCCCATCGTTAATCCAGTAATCCCCTATGATCTCTACCTAGGGTTAATAACCACTTCATCAATGTTGTGATCAAATAATTACATAATGTAGATCATGGTATAATATGAATTATACATTTTCTTACCATGTGTAAAAAAATAGGATGGTCTACTCACAAGCCTAGGTCTGTGTTTCGGAGAAGGAGATATAGAAGGTTAAAGGTATTGAGGGGACCCTATAGAAAGTACATGGCGTTCACATGGGCACATAGGTTTTGTGAACCCACCAGTGCACGTGGTTGTGTACCCACTATGCATGGATTAGATATCCATATAGGCATACATGGTGTGTCTAAGATGTACATAGTGTGTCCAACATCACTCAGACCACATCCTTGTTATTAATCCACATAGGTCTACATGTAATGTATCACAAACGACATATATCCCGTGGTACATGGAATGTCCAGACTAAACATCTAATTGGACATTTTATTTTCCCATGAATAAATTCGGACCCCCATTATATATTCATTAGAATTATTTCTACATGCCCATGTACTATCACACTAATATCATTTACATGCCCTCTGGACACTTAAAATGGGGTCAATACATGGATTCTAACTTCAGTACACATTGTGTAGTCCCCCAAATCCATCTTATAAGAATAGGATGTATACATGGCTCGTATCGCATTATTACACAGTGTAAATTGTAATTCCAATGGGAACTTCCCTATGAGATGCTCCAATAACCACAGTTATTCCTAGAAACATGAAGATTGACTAAATAGGGACCTCAAGAAATCATAATATGGCTCTACAACCATTAAAGAACTCATGAGAATGGGGATCATGACTAAAACTAAATTCTATCAACCTCATGGTGAAATTCATGTGTTTCATGTCCAAAATGTCACATAGATCATGCTTCTCCTCCATATAATGTCGATCAACATTAGAAATAGTGATTTGTATCACCATATCACCTTGATTCAGCCTCAGTTCATCCTCCATATAAAAGTTCAGAGGGGAGGGATCACCTCTCCTAGAATCTTGAAACCAATAGGGGGAGGGGAAAGAAACAATTGATTTATTTAAATTAAATAAGTTCAATCACATTTAACTCCCTGATGTTTACTTTCTCCGGACCAAAAACCCAGCACTAATAATTTCTTTCATGCTTTGGGTAAAAATGAAATTCTGAACTAAACTACACTCATAATTTCAAACTATGAATATGTCAGGAGTTATTAAATTTTTGATGAATAATTTCACGTGAGTGAAAATATTATATTTAATAATTAAAATATTACATCGTCGATACATTTATTTTCTTGGAATTCCATCCTAACTCAACACATGCCTTCCAGAATATTCATCAGAATACTCTTATGTATTACCGCTGAAAACCCAATTAATTATATTCCTTAAGTGAATTGAATATCACCAGTAGATCTTGTTTAAAAGTCACATATGAAATATCAATATCATCATTATTAAAAAAACCTAAAACATAGAATCACCAGTTCCTAGAACGTACGACATGTGTATGACATAAATTTTTATTGGAATTTATGACTAACTCATGAAAAAAATTCTATTGATTTTTAGTGAATTTTAAATGGAATATTTAATTGGATATTTCTGGAAATTTTATAGTGAACTTTTCATTAAAATTTTCACTACACATTTTTGAATACAACAACAAAAAATTTTGGATTTTGATATGATATTTTTTTAGAAATATAATAATAATAAATGAAATAAGGTTTCTCTAAATGAACAATAAACTATTGTATTGAATGTTCTAGTAATGTTCCATGAATCTTACAGAGGATGTTCAAATAGAGGTTGTAATGATTATTTTAGTGAATATTACACCAATACATCAACTAAAAGTTCAATTAATTTTTTTAAATAAAACATTAAATATATATATATATATATATATATATATAAAGACTATCTATATATTTTAAATATTATATTTTAAAAATATTTTGATAAAAAATAATGTTAAATAAAATATGTAAAAAATAATCAAATAAGTTTTTATATATAATATCAATAATTATTTCGAACCATAATAAGATTTCATTTAATATATAAAAATATTTATATACTAAATGATTAAAAATATAAATAAAAATTAAATATTTAGTGGAATAAATATTTATAAATATAAATTTTTTTTATAATCCTATACTAAAAAAATTAATACATATGTTTATAAAAAAATAATTATCCTTTTTTTTAAAAAATGTTATAAATAATAATCCAAAATCTGGTTAGTGATATATTCATTGGAAGATTCAATGTATTATTCATTGGAAGATCCCTTTAATGTTCAAGGGAAGGTCTGAGTAAATGTTTTCTTAAAATTTCCAATGAAATTTAGTGAAAGTTACAATGGAAGTTTATGTGATGATTCAATGAATGTTTTAGTGAAACATCCACTCAAACATCAACTAAGTGTTTCATTGCATAGTTTAGAATAAAAATAAGTATTAAATATATATATATATATATATGAAATACGTATTATATATTTATAAATTAATTTTTTTTAAAATGTATTTAAATCATAGGAAACTATAAGAAAGTATTAAATTTGTTTGGTATTTAGTTTTTAAAAATATAATGTGAATATATAATTTGTTTAAGTGTATGTTCTTGTGACGGCTCTTCTTAATCTTCTACTCATAAATTAACTAAAATATAATTTTATGTTTGACAATAGCTCCAGCTGATGATCTGGTGATAAATATAGTAAAATATATACTCAATCATATATTGAATGATTTAGTAAATTCTTCAACCCAAAAACAAATTATTAAATGAATTTATGTATTTTAAAAAATAATTCATCTATATTATTAATTTTATGTTTTATTGAAATATATTTTTAATAAATGAAAATAATATAAATGAGGTATTATATTATTTACATTGTTTTTATAATATATATATATATATATTTTGATTATAAATAATATTAAAAAAACAATTACAAGAATTAAAAAATATATATATATTTTTGAAAATAAATACTTATTAATATAAAAATGAAAAATATTTTTATTAATCATTAAATTTAATTAAATATATAATTAATTCCCTCAGAAAATTTAATTATGTAATTTATGACAAAAATATTATTAAAAAATTATATCATTTTATTAAATTTTTATGGTATTTTTATGTCAATGATTTAATGGATTTTATTGTGAAATTTCTAGTTCATATTCCAGATAAATATTCATTGAATGTTCACTTCCATTCAGTGGATTTTTTTGTGAAATTTATAGTGAAATGAGAAATGAAAATTCCACAAAAAAAATCAAAAAACGTTTTATTGATTGTTTTATAATGCAGTAAAATGTATTTTTCAAGATTATATAACTAAATATAATTATTATATATTAATAAAAAGTATATTTAAAAAAATTATATTTAAAATAAATTAAACAATTCAAAATATATATTACTTTCTAGTTTTTTTTAATTTATATATATATATATATATTAATATAATGTGATTATAATTGAAATAAAAAAATCAATACACAATATAAATAAAAAAGTGAAATATAATATATATATTTAGAAAAAAAATTATAAATATTAAAATACAATAATATTTTTAAAAAATTATATCCAATATTAAATTTATAATAAAAAAATTTATAAAATAAATTTTATTTTCTTACAAAATTATTACAAATATATTTACATTATAATTAAAATTTTCAATAATAGTTCATGTGTATTATTCAATGAATATTTTCGTTCTAGTAGATTATTCAATATAATATTTAGTTTCAATGAATGATCGCAATTTTGATTTAGTGAATGTTTTATTGTAATTATATTTAGAAATATTTTTGGATGTTTTGCATAATGATTGAGTGAAACACTCATTTTATGATTTATTGTGTGTTTCATTTCTTTATTTTTATCCATGTTTTATAGAAATATTTAGAAATAATAATTGAAATATTATATAATATGTCAAGTGAAAGTCATCAGTGTATTGAAATTATGAGAATTCTACTGGATATAAAATAAGTAATCATTATGAAAAAATCATGAATGTTAATTGCAAAAATCCATTTTAACAATGAAAAATATAAAATAATAATCAAGAATATGTTCATATAGGAAAATTATATGTCTAATATGGGGGAAAATATAAACCAAAAATAAGATGTTGATACCATTCCGTAATACCACTATATCTAATGAAAACACTATTATTATTTTCAATCCAATAAGAAAATATTTAACAAGCAATAATTGTGGTTTGAACGATTAGCAAATATTCTCTCTAAAGAACAACTAAATCCTCTAATAGCCGACAATTAAAACATCCCCCTATATATCGAAAATTCTTTTTAATATCATCTTGGAACACATTGAAGAGAAAGGGAAAAATATTTTACGTGGAATTTATAACAATCATAAATTAAAATATTCAGTCAATTCACAGCTTTCATATCCTTAGAGTCCAAAATGTCTTCTTACAAACCACTGAATTTTGATCCCACCACTTATAAAAATGATGAAATTTCAGCATTCACGGAATAATTATATATTCTTGTAATACAAGGTTATGTAGGTGATAAATCATATTTTATCTCCTCATGTAACAGTATCAAAAATAAGTAGATGACATTTTTTTACAAATGAATCATCAAAAAAATAATATATCAACTAACATCACTTTTGATTAGAGGGGTTTGGAAAACTAGCTCAACCTAATAATAATCGAATTTAGTGTACTTCAAAGTCCAATTGAGGCACTATATTATTTTAAAATATCCTGAACATTATAAAATCCCATAATTCCCAAACATAAAAATTGTAAAATATAAATTAACCTATTGGGATGTTTTCCTGAGTATGGAAATAATTATGTTGTTTAATCAAAATGAACTGCTAATATCATAAAAAATATCTAAACATATGAAAAATAATTTTTTTTCTATAATTAATAATCAAAACCATTTTAAAAAATTTCAATACATAAAAATTTAAATTCCAAATTATACATAAACTCAACAATTTATTCCAAATCAAATTTATTACCAAGAAAAATGGAAGTATATACAAATTATTTTAAATATGTTTTTTTAAGATTTTTTTTTAATTAATTACTTAAAACCAAAATTATTATTAAATAAATATTTTTTCACTTTCTTATTACTCTATTTTTAAATGTCTGGGAAAATAAATTAAAATTTTAATGTCAAAACTAGAAATTAACCATGGATTAAAAAAACATTATCGGTTAGATCACATTTATATCAAGTCAACATTTTTCATTATTCATTAAAATTAATTAGAATTCTAACATAACCCATTAAAATTTTATATACCATTCAACAAAATTACATCAAATTTGTTCTCAAATAAATCATGAAAATTTAATCTTATTTTCAAAAAATGCACTATCATTAAATAATCTTAATGTACTACCAACCCCTTATCTCATTTAGGAAATTAAATTTAAATGAAATGGGATATTTAACTATAATATTTATAGTAAAAATATTTGTAATTCAAAATTAACAATAAAATATTAAAATTATGTGTTTAACTCTATAGTAAAATGATTTTTTAATAGTTACAATATAACAAAAAATACATATTTATTGGTCTTCTTTTGTATCTATAATACAATGTCATTATTTCTTGAAAAAAATATCAATTCAAACATACATTTTGTTTTAAATGAATTAAAATTATAAGTGTATTCTTGTTTATTCATGAATAAAAGATGACTTAGTTTTTAATAATGGGTGATTTGACCATTTTATAAACATTAAATATTAATCTGTGATACATTTATATTGATTAGAAATGAAATTTATGAACAAAAGAATTTTTATTATAGTTTACCTGAATGTTATCAAATTTATAACCATCATATTCAATGTGAAATTATAGTACCAAATATAACATGTGATCCGACTTATGAAGGAGTCACAACCCAGTAAAACTACCATTTGAACCTTTTGTGGAAATTCGAAAATGTACAATTTTTATCTCATATGGGAATAACCAGGAACTGAAATTTTGATGTAGAGTCATAATCAACATTTCCTTTACCTGGACTAATGAAATATAAAACCCCTATCTTTTATCAGATATTTTATAACTGGACACACATTTCATATGGGAAATATAACCCAGACTCTTAGTTAATGTTTTTTAATTAAAAATAATTAACCACATATACTACACATATGAAAAATATAAATAATTAATAACCATGTAGACAAATTACAAAATACAGTTTTTGATTCACCGAATTAGTGGTCACATATAGAAATAATGTATTAGAATTATTTGTTCCATCTTTGGGAGTTGGGTGGTTAATAAAAAAAATTAAATTTCATAGTAATTTTTGAATGTTATGAATCTTCGTGATAATATATAACTGTTACGATTAAAAACATTTTATAGTTTATTTATGAATTTTATCATCACATATGATACCCACAAACACAATAACATAACTAATCTAGAAATTTCATTTCATTTTACCAGTTTAGTTGGTGTAAATATAAATACAATGATGTTCTTTAATTTTATTCATGCATATATTCCAGATATTTATTCATGTGTATTCTAATTCTGATATATATTACAAAAATAATTAATCTAAATGAAACTTTATCGCTCATTACTATACATGAAAAAAATATAAAATATATTGTAAAATATTTAAATTATTTATCCCACATGTTCAGAAGTTAATATAACATAATATGATTCCAATCCAATTTCCGTAGGATTTTATTAACTAATAAAGATTTATGGGAAAGTTAAGTAATTTAAATAACAAATATAAATGTTTATTGAATAAAAAAGAGTATAATTAAGATAGGTAAATATCAAAATATCAAAAAAATAATTTTTGATGTAATTTTAATCATTAGATTTCGTTAAGTATGATTTTTTGTACAAATCATTGTTTTATGTATTAACATCTGTAAACATGAACATAGTGTTTTATTGAAACTTGTATTTTATTAAACATTAATGTGTACAACCATCATTTTAATTATCTTTATGAACTTCATTCTCTAATAGTATAATATTTCTTTATAAATTCAACATCATTATTATTAAAATATAACATTAATTTCATAAAATTTGTTAGCATGAATTTTATAAGACGTTAAATTTTTTGTATAACATTTTGTTACTTTATTACAAAAACATTCACATATGAATTTCAATAAATAGAAATAATTAAACAATCATTTGAATTTATATTCAAAATGTAAGAGTGTTAGGCATATAAATTACAAATTTAAAGATGAATAAAAGAATAAAAAAAGTAAATTTTAAATGAATAAATTTTTTCTAAAATTAAAAGGCTAATATGAATAGAAATCATTTTTTATGAATTAATGAATAATTACCATAATATAAATTATTAAAAATAGGCGAGTAATGTGATGACAAAATATAAATATCAAATAATGAAAATTAAAATGTACAACTAATATTATAACTCACATTTAAAAAGATTATTCATCGAAATCAGTTCAAAATACATATAACAAATGTAAATATCAATTAAAAAAACAATATCAATAATAATTTTTTCATTCATAATTAATTATTGCATTAAATAAATTACTTCACTCAAATCAAACCGAATAAAAAATAAATTTTTAATAAAAAAATAAAATGGTTTATTTGTAATTAGAGAAACATGATAAAGTTGTATTGAGTATGTAATCAACATTCCCACATTGATTACTAAAAAAACTAGATTAATTTAAAAAAACCTTTTAAAATTGTCAATATGAATAAAATAAAACATATTATAAAATATTTCCATTTTTAATACAATATAATTAATGTTAAAAAAATTCTCCAATTTTATAATAATTTCTTAATGAAATTTATTTTAAAAAAACATATAAAATAAATATTTCAAATTGGTTCATCATTATTAAATAAAAATAAAAATAATATTATATTTAGCTATCCCATAATTAAGGTAAGAATTTAAGATTTATCATATAGATTAAAATTATAACAAACATGTTATAAATTAAATCCACTTATATTTATATGTTCTAAAATAAGTAACACCAAAATAAAGTATATAATGTGAATTAATATAAAGGGATTAAAAAATATAAGAACTCCATTTTTATTGAAGCATTTTCATCCCCCATTAAATATAATATATTCACAATAATGTATACCAATTTAATATATATAAAAAAATTTAAAACATATCACATTATGTATTAATAATTTCTTCTAAAAATAACATTTATATTAAGGGAGTGAAAATAAATTTTACATTACCTCTTTTACATTTTATAAATGAGACAAGATGTATATAATATCTATAAAAGCTTTTTTATGAAAATTTTGACACAGATTGGATCTTAGGTGCAATCATTTTAGAGAATAATTTAAAAATAACATAAGTGATTTAAAAATTTATTCCATGTCAATTTTACGTGTTATTATTTAGATATAATGAGTTTTCGGAGTAAATGTTTTTTAAAAAAATCTAATGTCAAATTCAAATGCATAGTTTCATTTCATATGTTCTTTTAAATGAGATCCATTTAGAACACATACTTTAAATTATTATCATAAATGTTATATAAATTTTTGGTAACATATAATCATGTCCTTGAGTAATCTTATATATATTAATATTTTTAATTCAAACAATTTTATTGTATTTTACATTCCTTGAATAAAAATAGATATACCTAACCTCAATTATTCAATTTGATTTCCTATAATTTAATTTTAATCTATAGTAAAATTGAAAATTTTATCATGATATTTATACTATATTTTTATATAGTCTTTATATTTAGCTTTAAACTTCGAGAAAATAAAAATGTTCACAAATATAAAAATTATTATTATACAAAATAGTTCATAAACCTTTATCCTTATATAGTGATATCTGGTTTTCTTCAATAACGTTTTTATTCATACACCAATGTTCCATGTGAATATATTATATTTGGAAATCAATATTTTTAATATATATTTCATTTTATAATATTTAAATTTACATTTAAAAGAGTTAGGATTTTAGTCATATACCAAATTCAATGAATCCATCAAAAAAATTCAAAATATTTTTAAAACAAGATTCTTCATTAGAATTTGAATCTAATATTTATCTTTATTCAATAGTAGGTTCTCTAATATATTTGTAAATATCACATTCAATTATTTTTTTTCTCCATGTATTATTGTTTTATATTCCCATTTCTACTAAATTCGCAATAGGTTACTAATAGAACTCAATTAGAAATATCATTAATTTTTTGGATTCTTCAATGACCATCTAAAAAATAATTTCTTAGGTTCCTTATTAAATAAACATTGATTAATTTTTATTCTCTAATTGAAACATGGGAAACATCATAAAAATCATTATCCTTTAACTGTGAATCCATTGAGAAGTAAAATACATATATTTCAAATTTTTATGAAAATTATATTCATTTACTGGATTCTTCTTTTTAATTTTTTCAATTATTAGCAGTATTTTAATAAAAATAAAATAATATAATAAGTATTATGTTCTTTAAAATTATTACTTCCAGGAATTACTAACTCATTATAATATGTTTTTAGATGGACCTCTTACAACACTTTCAACTAAAATAGAATTATTTAGAGATTCTCCAAATTCAGTCATGATATTCATAAAACTAGTCAATAACTAAAATATTTAGTTTATAAGTTCATTTTCTACCATCATAATTTGTTTATATTCAATAAAAGAATAAAAATCATAGTTCAACCACATTTATTAAAACCATAATTGGTGTTTTTAAATGTTATCCAGATATCATCAGTGGGCTTACATGAAGAAATGTGACTGAATTCATTTCAGTATATATCATTGTAATGAAAATTCGTGATTATATAATAAATAACATATTTTAGTTCATTAAAATGTACTATTATCATAATATGATTCATTGAGCTTATATGGTTTTTAAATTTCTATCTAATGATCAATATATATATTAAATATATAATTTGTACCTAACAAGAAAATAACCATAGTTATTATCCCCATATAATGAGGGCCTTTGTGGAAGAAAAGAATAATTTATATTTAATATTTATATAAAAAATATATTTTTATTATATGGTTAATTCTAGAATATTTTGTTATGTTCTTATCAATTGTTTTCATTTTAATGACCACAAAATGCCCTTATTTTTTTATCTTTTTTTCTTTTTTGTTTTGGGTAATTAGTTTTGATATATTCATGATATATTTGTATAAAAACATAAAAAATTAATAAATATATAATAATTTATGTATTTATGCATTATAATAAGTATAAATGAAATTTAGAATGACATTATTTGGTGTAGAGGTGCCATTAAATGATGACCCACGAAAAACTGGGCAAAACATCCTGTGATAGGGAATGAGGGACCAATACTGGGTCATGGTAGACATATTCCATGGGGTGGTGGACCTATAAATAGTAGATAAGTAGGATTAAATGGAAATATGAAATTATTGGATAGTACTTGGGCATGGTTCAAGATATTATGAAGGATAAAAGGGAAGGGCTTGTGCACTTGTGCATTGTGTAGGCCATTCCAGCCCGGGAGGAACCTCATGCTATATTTATTACTTTTGAATTAACTTTAAATTAGGTATTTAACGGATTTATTTAAAAATTAAAAATATTATATTTTATATGTCTTTTATGGACATAAATGGAGGCTTGTTTAGACATTTCAAACATAAATATCTTTCAATGTAATTCTCTACTACACAGTGAAATGATTCAAAAATATATATCAAATTCCCACATTTTATAAATGACTTCTTCCGCAATATAGTCTTTATTCATACTGATTAATCTTCTCATTCATATTCTTTTTTATAATATCTAATAGTTTAGGATTATTCATTTTAGAGAATTGAGCTATATTGAAATTTGATTATTCATATAAATAACGTCTTCATTATACAATTTCATATCAATTCTCACAACCTTAAGTGTGGGATTCTAGTATAATTTTTATAACCATTTAAATACTAGGGAATATTATATTTCTAGGATTATATCAATATAATTTAAAATATATTTCCTATTTTAATTCTTGTTTCTGTATAAAGCCTAAAAATAAAGGTAATTTTTATATCACTAATACATTTGAATCGATGTGAAAAATACATTTAATCCCAAATGATTAGGTTGGTAGAAATATGGGATATTTATAAGAAATATAAAAACATATATAACATAAATTATTCATTATTTACATTCAATATTTTTATTTCACTATCACATTAATTTGATCAATTAATCATATTGTTTAATCCCTCAATTCAGTTAATATAATTTTTCATGAATCACTCTTACTATTATTCATCCAATTATATTATCATATATAATTATATTTTTTAAAATTAATAATTAATTATTTACTTTATCTCCATTAATTGTTTTAATTTTTTTCAATATTTCAAAATTGGTTTTCATCTTTTTGACATTGTTCATTTCCTTTAAATATTTTATTGAAAATTCTCCTAGTCTTCATATTTTACCTTACTATGGAAAAAAATTGACATCAAAGGGTTTCTTGAATTTCTTTATTTTATTATATTTTTAATGATTTTTATTTTTAAAAAATCATTAAAATTTCTTCAAAAATCATTCATTATTCTATTGGTATATTCAAATTAATAATTTTTCTCTAAAAATATATTATATGGGAAATGACTCTATTTTGGAATGTGATAATTATAGAAATTATAAAATAAAAAATTACAATTTGATTATATATATTGGTTACCAGATTTTAAAAATTTATATGTATGGTTAATTACAATAGATAAAAAAAGTATATATAGACCCTTGCTAATATTTCTCCATAAGAATCCGTTGGTAATGATATAAATGAGTTGCATTATTATATTGATGAAAATGAATATAATATTATTTTTAACTGGTTAATGGCCTATGAAATTTAATACTAGTTATAAATAAATCATAATGGAAGTAGAAAATATTAATATTCCCATTTAGATAAGTATATAAATGAATTTTAATGTTTCACAGTGCATGTTAGAAAATTATTAACCAAACATTTTACCTGAGTTTCTAATATTTGAAATAGTTGAATGGATATTGGTGAATAAATTTCATAACTAAAATTATTAATGAAAATCCTTGGGGTTTAACCTATAAATTGGGGAAACTTTGTCACCTCAAAATAAGTATCTAAAAATGTAATGAATATGGATACTGATGAAATCAATGATTCTCTTATGACAGATGAAATTACGATGAGAAGGAAATCCAAAATGTTGTTATGGTGGGTATATAAATAATAACAATTCCTACATCAAAGTTATCAATAAGTACTCATATAAATAAAAATATTAAGATATTGAAATTCTAAAGGGAATGGGAAATTATATTTAAAATAAAATATCCACACAACTATGGAAAAAGGAATCTGATATAATGAATTTTAAATTAATATATTTAAATGGTAAGGACCATATTTTTACTGATTATCCCTTGATGAAAAAAAAGAACTGATGATTCTTTATAAGGAAGTCTATTGGTCTCAAAATAGAGTGTTTAAGAATATTAATTTTCAACATAATAATGAAATGATTAATAATTTTTTTGGTTCTAAAGTCAAAGAATTTGAAAAGGTAAATTTCCCATATTAAAGATTATACACTTATATTTTGCCAAGATATGTTTTAACTTATAAATATTTTATTTGTGTTTGAAATAAAATTGGTTTTACAAATATATTTATAAATTTAAAAATAATTAAAATTTATTTTTTTTTGTGGAAAATAAAAATTTAAAGAAAAAAATATTATTTGATTTTAAAACTAATCAAACAAACAAATTTTGAGAATTAGGAATTTAAAAATAATTATTTTAAATATATTCATTCCTCTTTTCCCATGGTAATGATTTGTTGAATTATTTTTTGGTATCTCAATCTGTTTTTAAATGAAATAATGGGATTGGTTTCAAAGAATAATCATTTTTAAACTATTATAAAATGAGTACATTTCAATATAGAAATTTTAGGAATATAATTTTAAACTATATAATAAATATGGTTCTCAATTTTATGATTTTAAATATAAAAATTCAATATATAGTATACCATGAATAATTCATATCACTTATAAAATTTGAAATGGAAGTGAATTATTTAAATAATGTTGGACCCCAATTGTATTACTAGATATCTAAAGTAGTCCAAAGATATGGGTACCAAAAACATTTCCTCATAACCTATTATTAGAAAAGTGACTCATGAGAAAATCTTAACAAGTTCCACCGTATATTTATAGTAGGTGATCAATGAATGTTTTTTCATATATAATAATTAAATCATTATGAGAACATTAATGGAGAACATGTCACATTTAGTGATGATTGAAATGGAAAAATTACTGATATAGTTATGGTTGGTTTCTCCAGCACAAAAATAATTTAATAAATTTTTATGTAATTGTATTTAATAATAATTTATTATTTATTTTTCAAAAATGGTATAATAGTATTAATAATAAATTAAAAAATTTATTTTTGTAATTTTCTTAATTCTTAATATTTCATTTATTCACATTATAGTATTTATAAAAATATAAATATTACAAATTTAAAATCTAATGAAATTAAAAATGTTAAGTTATTATGTTCATATGAAAATGAATTTATTATTTAATAATTATGTCCTGGAAGATTTAATAATCACCCAGTTGTTGTGTTCAAATTAAAATCATCTAGAACAAACTCTGTAGAAATGGTCTTTTGAGGATAATATAGTTTTTGAATCATTATATAACCAAAACCATCACAAATCTTATTTATGATCAAAACATGTTATTTTATCTTTTAAATACCTAGGTCATGCCCACATTGACCTTTTTGTACCAACCTAGGTTTCTAGTATTAGTGGTAAAAATTATTTCTTTTAAATTATTTATTACTATTGTATGTTTAAATTTGATTTAATCTATGAATGTATTATTGAAGATTATAATATTATTAAAAACGTAAAAATGAATTTCGAAAATAGATAGGGAAACAAAATCCTCTCCCTTATAAGTAACATTGGTAGAGAATATGATAAAATATACAATGAGGAATTTTTATATCTCAAAATTATGAAAAATGTTTCCCTTTTAGAACATCTAAATAAAAATATAGTTGTCTACAGATTAAATATTATCTTTTAACCAATTCATAGTATTATCATGAATGAGTGTAAAATCTCTATTCAATATTAGTCTTTATAAGTAAATATAAATTTCTCTATCCTTAATAATTTTCTCATTAGATCCATCCTAGAAAAAACACTTATGAAATTTGGAAAAAAAATTAGAAATGCTATCTTTGTAAATGTGTTCCATCAAAAATGATTTATCCATAATAACAAGGAAAATTTAGGTATATTTGAAACTAAATATGATTGAGGTATCTATCTTGAGCACTCATAATGAAAAAATATAATTGATTCTAAATGAAATGTCCAGGACCATAATAGAATAAATTCAAATAAAATATTATGTAGAATATTCCTAAATAACGTCCATAAATTGATCATGATCTCAATCATCCTGATTTGAAACTCTCTAAACATCAATATAATAATGTAATCAATGAATCTATAGAACAAATTTCTACAAATTTACACAAATACTACATTCATTAAAAATATCAAAACCATGATAATATTATTAATATATTGCAATCATAAACTCATAAATTAAGTATGGACTTAAATGAAGTATAACATCAATATTTTATCTCTATATTTATGAATATATTAATGATGAAAATTTGATACTCACCATTCATGATGAGTTAAATGAATTTAAATTGTTACAAATTTTTATGCTTAGGGAATGACTTAATAATCATATAACTAGTAGCAGTACTGGGATATTTTAGAACAAAAATGATAATCAAGGAATAATCACCCATAACATTGCTGGAAATTTTGATGATGGAAATACTCATGACGAATTTATTATTTATCAAGGAACCATGGAATCTATTTCATGACTATAATTCATTAAAATCATGATAATAATTGCCTCTCATTTTAATTTTAAACATTTCCCAATTCATTTCAAATGTGCATTTATAATTGTATTTATTTTCAATCATGATTTATAGGATCATCTAACTATTTAAGAAAATTGAAATTTCCCAAAATATTTTTTCAAGTTTGTTAATTATCTATACAAAATACAAATTTTACCTCATTATTTTAATAACTCAACATCATTTATTATATCATGGGATTTAGAAATGATCATTGTTGACTCCACATGTTTTTAAAAAATAATTTAATATGATTTATTAATCATTGAAATTTAAGATGATGACTTTATTTTGGGATCAACTAAATAATATCATTGTATAGAATTTTATTACATATTAGATATAGATATTGAAATATGTTTTAGGGAAGAACTCACATTAATTCATCTTTTTCAGATTTCCCAAAATTCTGGTGGAACACATTCAAACCACTGTATATTGAGTTTAATTATTATCTAATAGTGGTAAATTAAATCAACTAGTTGAATACAAGATTTCCTAGCTTATTATTAGAGTTATACAATTCCATACTATGATTTGACTGAACATCGTGTTTTTTTTATGATTTTAACTCTTTTATATTCCAATCCAAATGTAACACTAATATTTTAAAATAGGCTCATCATATATTATTTTATGAATGATATGAAAAACATTCCATAGAAAGAAATATATCATCATAATACTTTACAATATATCTTCCATTTTAATTAAATTATATATATTCTATAAGATTGAATGGATACAATACATTGTTAGCATGCAGTATACACAACAATGAGTTCTATTGATAGATTTTATTACATATATGTATGAGTTTCACCATACAATAATATATAATTAATATTTTATTAACACTGAGTAATTGTAATGGAATGTTTAAATAAAATTAACTAACTTATGGAAATTTGTGGTTTTCACCAATTCATTAGTTGTCTATTTATCAGAAATAAAATTATTTTTTTAAAAGAAAAAAATAAATGTTTTGTCAAATAAAATAGTTTTTATGAAAGACTATTTAATTATTCTTAGAACACATAATTTAAAATTAAATTTTGAAAATTTTAAAAAATTTATATTACCAAATTTACTATCATTTTTTGGATGAGGAATATCAAAATAATCATATGGTTAATTTTGACTATTTTTCTTAGAAGATTGATTTTCTGATGAATAATAAATAATACTAAATTTTATTGGAAAACATATTTCTCATTTTATAAATTCATAATGTCAATAAATAAATTTAATTTTTATTAATGTAAAATAACATCAATTTTACATCAAATTATTCAATTTATATCATTGAAATGATGTTCATATTTAATTTAGATATGAAAAAATTTCAATATTTTGAGAATTTTCCCTTTAAAAATCTTCTTTCTCATCATGTATAGGGGTTTGGAATTAAATTAAATTCTAAAATTTCTACATTATTAATTTCGAAAAAAAACATCCACATTTTTAATACATATAACAAATATTTTTAAATTTGGAATACAAAATTTTCGACAAATGTGATGTGTAAAAATATTTAAAACTAATTGAAGTGATTAAGGTAAAAAATCAGTTTACATAATAATTTAATATAAAATATATGGTGTAAAATGACCTACAAACTCGTCCAATACCAACTAGCAGGAAATATTTAGTTCTTAAAAACAATTTTTTCAATTCTTATGTTTTAATGTAATATCATTCCCATAAAGTGTCCAAAATAATATGTTAAGGTAAAAGAAAAAAATAATTCTTCTGTGCCTATAATATTTAAAAATCATCATGATTAGGAAAAAATATGATATTCTCATTTAAAAATATTATCTTAAAATTAAAATTTTTATCCTGATAAATTAATTAAATTTTTTTATCTGACATGATTACTCTAAATTCATAGGAAACATCAACGAGTAAATTATTTAGTTAATAATTTAAAAATTAAATGATACTAAAAATATTAAAATTGAAATAAATTGAATTAATTATTTTCAACTATTATGTTTGATGATAGATATATATATTGATACATATATGAACTTAAAATATTCGAATCACATCATTATATTGTAATTTTTAAATTCAAAAAAAATAATATTAAAAATTACATTCATCTTATTTTATAATAAATGATATTTTATTAAAATATTTAAAATATAAAAAACCCTTATCTTTATACATGTTATGCATAAATGATAGAAAATATAAAATAGGTCCCATTATTTTACCAATTTATTTTTTATAATGAAAACATTGAAACATAGATAATGAAAAATATGTTTGCACGGTTAGGGTTAAAGTATCATTTTTTCACACAACATGTTCTTCTGTTAATATCGTTTCCCAAAAAAAGGGTTTTAATTTAATAAATTACGTATAATATTTATAAACCATTGGTTCTATATTTTATAATAATTCTCAATTTAATTTAGTCTTAATTGGAAAATTTAACATGTAAGAAAATATGTTACCAAAATAAAGAGCCAAAATGGAAAAAGTATAGAAACATATAAGATAAGGAATAAAATAATTATGATTTATTTATTTTTTATTATGAGTTTTGTATAGAACAATTAAACCCTGACCTATTCTATTACGCAATGTTGGAGCCACATGAGTCATAGAAAACCAACAATGTATGAATAATTTTGAGTATTTACAAAAGTGTTAGTTCTACATAACTATTAAAGGAAACTCACTCCACTAACTACTTACCACAAATATTGGAATTTGACTCAACAAATATCTTCCCAAATAAAATAAAAAACATCAATCAACCAATCATAGAAGTGTTATTTTTGTTTTAATTTTTTTTCTTTAGTTCAATCCTATTGAGGATACCCACAGAATAGGTAATGATTTTCTAAATGAAATTTTATTTTATTACCATTTTGTCTTCTATAAATTACTATTATACCCTGACTATATAAAAATTTAGTTCATTAAATATGATGATATTTATTAATATCAAGGTTATGACCATCAATATCTCACACATCCATCACATGGGTTCAAAAACCATCATTCATCTTTTGGTGGAATGTATTAAGGATAGATTCAATAAAATCATATTATATATATGAAATAAAAATTATAATAAAATAATCACACACACACAAACACAGACATATATATATATATATTTTAATAGTATTCTGAGTATGACATGAAAATGAAAACAGCATTCATGTGTACATGCATTCGACCATCTATATAAACTATAATTTTCATTTCTTGTCATAGAATTTTATGGATTTCTTTAAATACATATATAAAATATATATTATATTTAAATAAAAAATTACATTACAATGATAATGATATCATGGTCTAATTAAGAAGAGCATACAATAACAAATTCAAGCTTACTAAAAAACTATGAAATTAACACTAGAATCATTAAAAATAAAGAATTATTATTAACAATTAGATGATGTGATGTTATAATAGAATAATATATGATATTATAAGTATTAATATTATTCTACTTTATGTTAATACCATTCTTATAGGAATTATATAGGATATTAAATAGTGTTCATCTAGAAGGTTCCGCAAGGAAAGGGCATTCATCTCAATCTCATATCATTGAAGAATATTTTATTGTTATGAACATAACATCGGTAAAAGGTGTATATACTATCACTTTGATGTATAATATACTGAATAATTAAATTACCATTTCATTTTTTGTTTTAATTTTAATTTTTTGATCTCATGGGTTTTTAATTAAAACATACCATGCCATAATGAATTTCATAATTCAATTTCTTTTCATTGGTTAATATTACATATTTATTGTCATTTGTATTCCAAAATTATCTATGTAACGAATTTTCACATTACACATTTAATTTAAAACTAATTATTTTTTATGTATTGTTTACACACAAAAGCGATTCATTGTATAATTTTTACATAAATATTAAGATAATATCAAGGGTTTAATTCAATATTATATTATTTGGGATTGTTTAAACAATAATTTTGATTGAAATAAATTATTTGATATTTTTTTAAAATTAACAATAATTTAATTCACATTGGATTAATCATGATATATTATATGTAATAGTTCATATTATCTTCTTTCTAGAACCAAATTTTTTTAATGAAATTAGTTTATGAAAATATAAATTCATTTATCTCTTCAAGGAAAAATATATTTTTATTCCATAAAATGATTTATAAAAATAATTTGATAAAATAATTTTCACCATTTAAAAATTAATTAAAATGGTATTTTTCATAAAACATTTATTCTTCATATGTTTTTTCAATAGAATATTATTTCATTTTCTAAATAATTCCCATATGTCTTTAGATGAAAAATTGAAAGAAAATATTTTTTTAATGTTTACGACATGAACAAAATATGTAACCATCATGACCTCATAATTATTTTTTCATTCATTTATAATATGTAAATGTTAGTTTCAAAAAAATATAATAAATTTATGAATTTTATTTTTTAAAATTATTTTATAAAATTAATGTTTTTTATATTGCTTTTAAAAATGACATTGATATTTTCCACAAAAAATACTGTAATGATATTTTTGTGGTATTATATTCATAAATGGGAAAACAATTTATTACTCCTTTGGGTATATATTGTATTGATACCGTCCCTAATATCAATTAGATTGTTTATGATCCCTTTGTCCAAGGAGGACACTGACATTCACGTCCATGATTTATTTTTTTGACATTAAGATTACCTCGATTTATATATTACCAAGGGGAAATTATATCTTCCATAAATTAAAATATTATTCATCATGAATATGTTTATTTATGGAACTATATACCATTTTTACATATAGTCTCTAGTTAGATAGTTATTTGATCAACTGGGGAAATTTGGATAAATATGAATCCTTTACAATAATTGGATACTTGATTTAAAGGAATCTAATATATGCCAACCCGAAGGGCCCAAAGGCTTTATTTTTATTCATTATTGATTATCCCCCTTTTATGTATTTTATGGGAACCCTTACATGGCCTGTAGGATTCATAAAAAAACATGAACCGAAGTACTTAGAGGAAATCATCCATACTACAACTAATTGGAACTAACCCCCTAACATCTTCATTATGATGTCATATCTCCACCTCTATGGGGATGTTAGGCTAGGATTCCAATAAAAGCACAAGCTATCCCTGATGGAAAGATACATATCCTATCATTCTTATAAATCTTTTAGATTATACTCTGGTGAATATACCTTCACTATATCCTAATACAGATAATCATGTTAGAATGGGGGTTTGACCTGGTGACCATGACCCAAACCCCTACACACCCTTACCACCTAGGCCGAGCACAAAGTAAATATTTGGAAATAATAACATATTATAGAATTTGAGAATAACCATTTAATAAAATCATAACATTTAGTTAAAATATAGATTATGTGATTTACTCTTATAATAAATCTACATAGGGATAATACATGTGGAACTGGTGCTGTAACAGATGTACTTAGGTGTAATAACATTGATAGTAGATTTTTGGGCTTGACTCAACCATTACATGGTATATCAATATGAGCATTACTTTTTAACTAGTATGATACTCAAGTGGGATTAAAATGTGATTATTTTTTATTTATTTACCTATAACTAAAAAGTATTTCAATAGATAATGAAAATAAATAAAATTGGTTAAACTGTAGACCATGAAATGGACTACGTTGAAATAAAATGAATGAAGTATTTGTGAAATAAGATTTAAAAAGTACATTTTAGTATACTATTATCAATAGAATTTATATTAAATGAATCATGAAGAATATATGTATTCTATTAAATATTTGAATAAATTTTGTATTCAGTAATATAATATTTATGGATGTCATCATAAGTTAATGATTTTAATATTGGTCATATGTTCTAATTATTAAGATTCACTCATAGGTATTATGTGTTTCGAATGTCACATGTTAACGTATACATTAGGATATATTTAGGGAATGAATATATTTTAATATAAATGTTATACAATGAATAATGTATCTATAAATTATAGAAATTAGTTTAAAGGAATAGATAACCATTAGGGTTGACATAATAATTAATAGTAAAATAAGATAAATAACCATTCTAAAAAATCAATTGAAAACATTAGTATAAGTTTATTTAATGAATAAATTTATTTCAATGATGTCAACTATTTTTTATCAAATTATAAGAATATATTTTATAAAAAGGACAACATGCATTAATGGTGAAAACCCATCACATTCGGAAATGCTGTGGGACATGAACCGACGACTGATGGGCGATTAAGTTTTCATTCCTTCTGGTGGCCAACATGATGTCATGGTTAATATGCCATTATATTTATTGAATTTTTTTACAAATGATGATTCATGATGAAAACATAGTAATACCATCGAGGGATAGATATTAATTTACTAACTATATTGTATTTTGAATGGATCATGATATAAAAAGAAATAGTTTTCACTCTTTATGGATCATACAATTCATTAAAAATCACTATTAGTGATTTAGGCATAAAAGAAATCATTTTTCAATATTTATATATTATAATAATAGATGAATTTTAAATTAATTGAGGAACAACCAAATGATGAAATAGTTCTTATAAATTTATGATATATCAAGTATGTATATTACATTATATTAAAATATTTAAAATAATATCTCAACATTTGAATGAGAATCCTGAAATTATATTTAATCTTAAAACAAAAATTCAGATGATATCAATTTCATTTTCACACCTATTACATTTATGGATTTGATGACCTCAATATTCCGATGATAATTCACTTTATTTTTATCAGTGGCCATAGTAAACATATATATATATTCAAAATTTCCCTCAATCGGCAATTCACATTCCAAAATATTGTAAGGCGTAGAACGAAAATGAATTAAACTCAAAACCCCTACCTCTCTTGTCATTTGTTGATGGTGGATAGAGAGTTCGGAGTAGTGTAAGTCTAAGACGACATCGTCGGTGTTCTTCGAGGGTGACAGTTTCGTCCCACGACCGAAGGTTCTACGTTGGTGGAGGAAGCGTTCTTCGTGGATGAATTCTTTCTCTCCTCAAATCTCCACCAAGATTCCAACCAAAAATAATAGATGAATTTGTCTATTAATTGACAGCACAACCATTCTAATTCAGTTTTTTAATTAAATGAGACTACCATTTAATTAATCGGTGGTTTTAGCTCAAATAATTAATGGGGGAAGGTGAAGAGTTTCATCCTCCATTATGGGGAGTTAAGGGGGGTTTAACGCTCATGTGGGCCCCACCAATGATATCCGCTAAAGGGAGGTTATAAATGGGTGGGCCCCACCACCATAACCTCTCATGGTAGGTAATGGTGTGGTGGCCCCCACCACTAACCTCCTCTTGGAGCTTTAACCAACAAAAATAAAAATAAAGCTAACACATTATTTTTATTCAATTTTAATTAAAAACCCCCAAAAAATAACTTCCATTCTAGTTAGAACGCAACTGTTGTGAAGGTCTCACGACGAAATCACTGATGCTGTGAGTTCAATGGTTCCCTCAGGTTTCAGTTCCGAGAACCAGTTCAAATGTTATAAAAATCATGCTCGTATGTTTACTGAATGTACCCGAAAAAAACATGAGAAATTGATTCCAGGCAAACCGGGCCTCGGAATAATATGCCGTAAATTTTATCGGACTCTTAAAATTCGCATGTATTTATGAAAAAAAATCCACATAATTTCCAGGTCATTACATTCTCCCCACCTCATGGCTTTACATCCCCGTAAGCTACAACTCAAACTAGGGGAACAAATAGGGATACTGAGCACGCATCTGAGCCTCCCGCTCCCATATGCTCTCTTGGAGGTTCATGTGCTGCCAACGAACACCCACTAGAGGTATCAACCATCTAGATAGGACTTGATCCTATCGATCCTCAATCTCCACTAGAACCTCCGTGAATGTCACCTCATCATCGATGTCATTCTCCCTGTGGTCGATGATGTGGGATGGGTCGTGAACATATCTCCTCAGGTGAGATATATAAAAGACGACCCACACCCGATGCAACTGAAGTAGAAGAGCCAGGTGGTATGCCACCCCGCCTACTCTACTGCGGACCTGGAAAAGTTTGATGAACTGATGAGATAACATGCCACCTCATCCAAATATCCATAAACCTCGTCGTTGTGAGACCCGTAGAAGGACATGGTTGCCACCCTCGAACTCTAGATGTCTCCATCTCATGTAAGCATACGACTTATGCATGCTCTTTGTAGTCTTCATCTACTATTGTATGATCTACACCTTCTTTGTGATAGCCTATACTGTCTCTGGTCCTACTAGTGCTGACTACCCTGGGTCTGTCCAGTATAGTGGAGATCTGCAAGGTCGACCATAAAAGGCCAGAAAAAGGTGCCATATCTATGGTCCAGTGGTAGTTGTTGTTGTATGAAAACTCTAACAATGGTAATTGATCCTCACAAATACAACCAAAGTCGATGACACAAGCATGGAGCATGTCCTTGGGGGTTTGGATGGTCCACTCAGTCTGACCATCCTTCTAAGGATGAGAGGCTATGACAAAACGAAGCTTCTTCCCAAAAGCCTCTTGCAACCCCTTCTATAGCCAGGAAGTGAACCGTGAGTCACGGTTAGAGACGAGAGAATAAGGTACTCCAGGAAAATGCAAAATCTTCTGCACATATAGGAATCATAAGATCTCTACTGAGCCCTTCTCTCTGGTCGGTAGGTAGTGGGACGACTTGGTGAGTCGGTCGACGGTCACCCAAATTAAATTGTGACTTCTAGATGTACGTGGAAGACCCATCATGAAGTCCATGGATATCCCATCCCACTTTTACTCTGGGGCCTCTATGGGTTGTACTATGCCTGCTATTACCTAGGGCTCCGCCTTCACTTGCTGACAAGTGAGGCATCGTGAGACAAACCCAGCTACTGCCTTCTTCATACCTGGCCACTAGTCCTGTCGTCGAGAGTGCTGGTACTTTTTTTCCACTCCTAGATAAACAACTAGAGAGGAAGTGTGGAACTCCCTCAACACATAATTCTGAAGTGTAAATGGTATCGTGGTACGTCCTCTAATGAAGATGACGTGCTCCCCACCTTCAGAAAATCCAACAGGTGCTTTCCCTGTGGATATTTGAGCACGTCGTGTCTCACAGTCATCGTCCCCACACTATGAATCCCTGACTAGCTGAAAAAGTTGGGGAGTGACCCTAAGAGACTGTAGATAGTCTTCTCTATCCCTATCCACAATAGATATCTTCAAGGTAGCTAGCTTCTTTTTCGCCTCTCCTAGAAACTGAATACCAGTCCTCCTACTGAGCGCATCTGCAAAAACATTCCCCTTCCCAGACTATCCTAAAGTCAAGGTCCTGGTGGAACTCAAGCCAATGTCACTGTCTCATGTTCAGGTCCTTCTGAGAGAAGATATACCTGAGACTCTTGAGATCATATTATATGGTAAAATGTTCACCCATAAGATAGTTCCACCACATCTTCAAGGTTAATACCACTACAGATAACTCCATATCATGGGTAGCGTAGTTCTGCTCATACTGTCGCAGCTACTGAGAACCATATGCGATCACTGCTCACTCCTACATCAGGACACACCCAGGTCTGGTCCCTGATGTGTCGTAGTAAACTACATACCCTACACCCTCCCCTTGAAGCATCAAGATGGGGAAATGAGTCAGCCTCTGCCTCAGCTTCTAAAATCTCTGCTGGAATCTCTCTGACACACGAAGGGTTTCCCCTTCTTTGTCAAGGATGATAGTGGTGCTGAATCTCTAGAGAAGTCTGGAATGAACCTCCTGTAGTATCTTGGCAAGCCCAAGAAACAACGTTCCTCTGTCACACTCCGGGGTGGCTCCTAGGTTAGTACCACCTCAATCATCACTGTATCTACAACAACTCAAAAAACCGAGATGACATGTCCAAAAAATTGAACCTCTCGAATCCAAAACTGGCACTTCAGGAGCTTACTATAAGGCTGCTGATCTCGGAGTGTGTCCAGTACTACCTGCAAATGGTAGACATTCTCCTCCTTCGTAGTTGAGAAGATCAGAATGTCGTCGATGAAGACTACAACAAAGCGATCAAGGTATGTCTGGAAGATCTTGTTCATGAGACACACGAACACTGCTGAGGTGTTGGTTATGCCGAAGGGGATAACCAAGAACTCATAGTGTCCATACTGAAACCTGATGGCCATCTTCTTCACATCCTCATCTCAAACTCTAAACTGGTGATAGCCGGATCTAAGGTCTATCTTCGTGAACCGCCGTGCTCTCTTGAGTAGATAAAATAAGTTTTCAACCCTCGGGAGTGGGTACTTGTTCATTACGGTTACATTGTTCAGGTGACTGTAGTCAACATAGAGCCTCAGGATCCCATCCGCCTTCTTGGTGAACAAAATAAGGGCTACCCAGGGAGAAAAACTGGGTCTGATGAATCCCTTCCACTACAATTCCTCCAGCTATACCCGCAGCACACAAAGCATAGCGGGAGCCATCTGATATGCTGGAGTAGATATCAGTGCCGTCCCGGGGTACAGGTCAATGTACAAGTCCACCTCTCTGTGAGGAGGTAGTCCTGGGACATCATCTGGGAAAACATCCGCATATTGGTCCACAAATACAGGATATTTCGGACACTCCACATCAAATGCTCTGAGAGAAAGGAAAGCCAACTGGTGAGTGATCCAAAACTGCCTCCTCTAAGTAAGTCATTCCTATTCTATAAAGGTTCCCTTCTCTCAAGTGAAGGTGAACTTGGTCCCATTCATGCGGACACACCCACTATGTGCCTAATAAAGTCAATCTGATCATGGACTATAGATAACCAGTACATAACCAAGATGACATCGTATGGCCTTGATGTCACTACGAAGAGATCCCAGCCGAAGCTCTCGCCTTCTAAAGTAAGCTCACACTACCAGAAGAATTGTGTAATTTTCAGGTCTACTCCCGTAGAATTCTCCTGCCATACAGATCAAGCCAACGGCTCCGTTGGAATCTTCGTGCTCTGAACGAGGGTAGTGGCTATGAATGAATGACTAGAACCTGGTCTATAAGAACTGTATCTATGGTGGAGTAGACAGAAAGAGTACCTATATTCATCTTCGGAGTTTCGTGGTTGTTTTCCTCATCTGCATAAAGTTGATATCTCCCCTTTCCACCTGCCCCTTGCGGTCGGGGTGGACCTCCCAGTGGTGGTGGTTGTGGCACCTCATAACGTCGTCCACTGCTAGCTGCTCAACCAACTCATCTGCCACATTTGCTTGTTTCCAATGGACTGCCTCAATTGGGTTCCCCGCACAACTAATCCTAAGTCCTATGGTCATCCACCCATGGGTCTGGACCTCTTGGACCTCTTTTTCATCTGTCTAATGCCAGCTGTAGAAGACTCTGCTGCATATCGACCAGTAGTGGGTCTCGTTGCTGGTGAGTTCTCATCAAAGACACTCTCCACATGGAGGGCCCTCTCTAACACCCCCTCCTGCATTGAGATGCTGAGGGAGATTATCGAGGCTGTGATCTCTCACGTGAGACCCTACTCGAAGGTCCGAGCCCTGATGAATGGGTCCCATACCATATCTGGGGATTAGCGTGTGAGGTCAGTGAACCTCACCGAGTACTATGATACAGTCATGCTACCCTGTTGTAGATGCAGTAGCTCCTATATATGCACTTCATGAAGGGTGGATTATACAAAATCTTCCCATAATAGGCTCTTGAAGACTATCTAAAGAAGTGTTGCCTCAACATTCCCCTAGAGAATCAGGCTCCACCATCTGCCTGCTGCTACTTGAAGGAGACTGGAAGCAAGGATCACCATGTAGTCTACTGGTGTCCCTACTAGCGTAAAGACTATCACCAGAGCCTCCAGCCAATCCTCAGCCTCCAATGGGTCCTTCTCTCCATGAAACATGGGTGGGTTCTAGCGCTGGAACTCATGAGATGTGCTCAAATGGCATGCATCATATGCTACTAGGGCTGGTGTCATCGGTGACCCAACGGGAAGTAGTACCGCTGGTGCCTCTGGTCGAGCCTCAACTGGAAAGGGGCTCTGCACCGAATCCTCATCACTTAGTGGGCTATCAGAGCGTACGACTCTCTGGGATCTAACTGGTCATCCATGGGGAGACATCCTAAAAGAAACAGATGTGACATGGTCAAAAGATTATACCTAGAGAGCTTACTTGGTTGAGCTGACTTAAAAAAACATTTGTAAACACATACACAATAATTTTTTTCGTGCACTGAGTCGGAAATCAGTAGTCCGGGTCATGGTGTATGGATGCGTTGGTCATCGTACCAACGCTGGATTCCCTGAACTGAAAACCACACTTAATAACCTTAACACTATTGATTCATAGAAAAGAATGATCAGAGTCTTATGTTCTCCAGTAGAACCGACTCCTATGATGCTAATTTTTCATGACCCGTCCCCCTGGGGCCCGTATTGTGACTACCCCAAGCCCACCTTCCATTGACCAGGGGTGGGTGACTAGCACCAAAGGCGTATATCCCTAAACTGGGAAGGCATTTCCTTTATCAACTAAAACACACACAACAAAGTTTGAAATTGAAAGTAAAACACTATGTACAACTAAATACAAATGGGAGTTCTATAATTAAAGGGGGTCAGAAATACAAGCCCAACAATATAGTACAAGGAAATGGAAATGTACAAGTACATATAAAAGATGAAAAGAAAAGCATCCACTGCATCGTCCTTCGAGGTTCCTACCTGAACATTAGGTACAAATGCCCTCCTCAGCACTCAACGTACGCCTGTCTGCTCCGTGTACCATCACGCTGAGTAGTCCACCTCCGGGTATCATCTAGTCCTGCTACTCTCTACCATGATCTGCGTTGTCCATCATCTGCAACCAACACAACGGGGTTCCGGAATAGCCCGGGAAGGGGTGAGTATAATGATATTCAATAAGGACCCCAAGATCCTCAAGGTCTCACAATATCCAACAAGGATTAACCATAATGAATGGATTCAAAGGATAACCATTAATTAGGTATATGCCCCTACATATACCTATGTTATTGAGTAACCCATCAATATCATGATTAAAACTCAAAAGTCAAAGACTCACCTCAAAAAAACATGTATTATAGGGGTAGTATCAAGTAACATCCCCAGTCACACTATCAGAACCTCAGCTGATAGTGTACTCCTTCTTTATTGAGTACAGTGGGCATGCCGCATCACATAGAGGTGCTTCCCACTTTCCTAGACTGCTGTGGTACTCCTCCTATTGAGTACCGTGGATCTGCTGCTCTCACACAGAGGTTCTCCACACTGTGGGTTTACCGCACTCACATAGAGGCGCTCCCCCTCATAGCCTGCTTAGGTACAGCTCCTCTATCGAGTACTGTGGGTCAGCTACGTCACACATATGCGCTCTCCACTGTGGGTCTACTGCATCACATAGAGGCGCTCCCCATTGGGCTAGTCGAAACAATCCAAGTCAAAATGATAGCAGTCGTCAGGTCTCTACCAGCTCCTAGGTCCCCATACTCCACTCGCATGTCTCCAGGAGGATCCTCTCAACGAACTATAGGTTGACTCTCCAAATGAAACGAATACCCAAACAAAAGTATCACAATGTTTTGCCTCGTTTTAGGGATATCAATGCAACAGATGACACGTCAATCGAACGTCCTGTCTGTGAGTTAATTGAATTTCCGTTCTAGGGGCCCGATTGGTTTTTAGGTTCAATCCAACCTGGGTGTACTTGAACTGTGTCTAAACCTCATGTGGGATATTCCAAAAGAACCATGTTTCTCTAAGCTTTCCTTCACCGTGGATGGTTTTTCGTTCGGACACTCGTAGCCCATGACATGGGTGAAAGGGTGTGAACTGGCCAAAGCGGGTCCGGGTCCGGTCCGACTTAGTCGGACTAACTCGGCCTGACCCGGGTCCGAACCGGGGTCCGACTCGATCCACAGGTTTGACTCAGTTTGAGGGGACAACCTGACCCGAGTGGCGGTCCGGCCCTAGTGAGCGGCCCAGCCTGAGGGCGACCAAGCCCGATGGCGGCCTGACAGGGATGGGCGGCCCTACCTGAGAGCAGCCCGGCCCAATGGCAGACCAGCCCAGATCAGTAGCCCAGCATGAAAGCGGCCCGGCCTGACGGCCCGATGGCTCGCGAGGTCTGCCTAAGCCACATCCAGGGGGGAAGCCGCGCGGCCCTGTATCTTGAAAGAATCTGCCATTCGGGTGGAGATCCAACCAGCACCAGCTGTCACTAGTCCAACACACACGGGACCCGACAGTGTCTCGCTCCTCCCGGCTAGCCAAGGGGACACCCGCTCCACACCACGTGCGCGGAGCAATGGCACCGTGCTCCTCCACCGTGGACCGCCCTGGCCGCGGTTCTACATCCCCTGTGTGGCGTGACGGCGCCACACTCCTCTACCGTGGCCCTCCCTGGGTGAGGCCCCCTGCTAGCATCCGCATAACACGCTGATGCCACACACCTCTACCGTGACTCTCCTTCTGCACGACATGGTGGTGTCACACCCTCTTGGCGACCTGGAGGCCTTGCACTGTCGGTTTCTTCGCAGTCGGCCCATCGCCGACCGATGTTTCTTTTTCCTCATTTCGTTCCTCCGGCGGTAGTGTTCCACCACCACCGTCTTAAAAAATGATAACAAAGGGGGAGGGTTGAGCTATGTTCATGTGGTTCGTTCCATCCTCATTATGGTGTTATCAATTGGCAATTCACATTCCAAAATATTGTAAGGCGATGAACAGAAATTAATTGAACACAAAACCCCTACCTCGCTTGTCGTTCGTTAAAGGTGAAAGGAGGGTTAGGAGTAGTCGAAGTCGAAGATGATGTCATTGGCAATCTTCATGGGAAACCGTTTTTTCCCTCGACCAGAGGTTCTTCATTGGTTGAGGAAGCGTTCTTCGTAAGAAAATTATTTCTCTCCCCAAAGCTCCACCATGATTCCAACCAAAAATAATAGATGATTTTGTCTAATATTTTATGGAACAACCATTCGAATTCTTGTGTTTAACTAAATGAGACAAACATTTAATTAATTGGTGGTGTTAGCTCAAATAATATATGGGGGAAGGTGAAGAGTTTCAACCGCCTTTATGGGGAGTTAAGGGGGGTTTAAAGCTTGTGTAGGCTCCACCAAGGATATCCTCCAATGGGAGTTTATGTGCGGGTGGGCCCACCACCATAACATCTCATGGGAGGTTATTGTGTGGTGGCCCACACCACTAACCTCTTCTTGGAGCTTTAACCACCAAAAATAAAAATAAATGTAACACTTTATTTTTATTAAATTTTAATTTACAACCCCAAACACTAACTTCCATTCTTGTTAGAACACAACTGTGGTAAAGGTCTCACTAAGAAATCATTGACGCTGCGAGTTCAACAGTGCCCTCCGATTTTAGTTCCAATAACCAGTTCAAAATATATAAAAATCCCACTCATACGTTTACTAAAGTACCTAAAAAAAACATCACAAATTGATTTCGGTCACACCGGGCCTTGGAATCAAGCGTCGTAAATTTTCATTGACACATAAAATTCCAATGTATTTATGAAAAAAAATACATGGAATATCTGGGTCTTTACATCCCCTCTCCTCTATATAATTTCTTATTTGTGACCTACCTTAAGTGGGCGATTTTGGTTTACATTCCATAAAAATTGAGAGGAATGTGTCTATTATCTTTTTAGGTTTCCTTATTTTCCCTCAATGATTCAATTTCTATTGTAAATTTTATTACTTTATAAAATAAAAAAATTAATGGATTTGTACTATATTACATTCAACTAAATCTAAGGGACCAAAAAATTGAATACTCAAGAAATTTTGGTGGTTGATGTATGAGATCTTTTTAAGATATTAGAAAATTTCATTTCCAAATACTATACCTTACTTATTTTTCATATTTTTATTTAATTATCACGTTGATTTGTTTAATTAGTCACTTGATTAATATAATTATTTTCTTTTTTAATTATATCTTTAAATACCCTTTATTTTTTTGTTCTCCATTTATTTTCAAAATTAAGTAATTTTATATTTTAATATTTTATTATCATTACCATCTATTCAAATGGATTTAATTATTTATAATCCTTTAAAAATATGTTTTAGTATATTAGACTATGATTATTTGATTTTAAATTTTAGTGATTGTTTTCCCCTATTTCCATTTTTCCTTAATCAAACCATAATTTGTTACAATATATATATTATTAAATTCTAATAAATCGATTCAACGTCTATGTATTGATAAAAATTGATTGGAAATGATGGTAATAGTGGTGAATTGAAATTTTATGAAATTTAAAATACTAATTAGTTTTTTAGTTAATTTATAGTGAAATATAAAAATGTGAAGATAAATAATTTTATTATTTTTGGAATCATGGTGATAATATTCATACTTTTCACACTCTCTAGATGAAAGTATGAAAAACCACAATAATAAGTGACCTGAAAAATGAGGGTATATAGAACACTTTAAATCAGTCTTTTTGTACCCATGGTTTCAAAACCCAACCCATACATTTTTCACCATGAGGCACAAACTATAACATTTTTTTGAAGTGGTTTAAGAAACAAAAATAACATTAAACCGATCATGAAACAAACTAAACCCTTATTTTTTAAGACATATTATAGAACCCAATGTACCTTTTATAGGGATAAAATATCTCAAAAACAACAGTCATATAATTATATATTTCAAAACATACTAAAAATAATGTATAAATAAAAAATTGAATGAATTTGAAACGAAAAATCTTGTAGGACATGAATATTATAGGGTTGCGGATGTAATGTGATCTTTTGGAAGTAAAGGATTGAGATTATTTCATTCCAGTGATATTTTATTACTCATGATTAGAAAAAAATTAGATAAATTATATGATGAATATATTTAATATGCACGACTATATTGATTTGGTTCATTTGAATCTCAATACAAATATTATCTACCATAATTAAATCATTAATTATGATATTCTCACAATTAACAAGTTAAATAATTCATACATAGAATTACATCTTTTTATAAAGTATAAAATAATTTCTATGAAGATAAAAAACTACTTAAATGTTTCTTATGTTAATTTTTAAATTAATTATGCATTATTATTTTCTATTTAATACTAATTCCTAAAAAAATTAATCTTCTTAAAATTGATTCTATATTACTAAACATAATATAAAATTTTATATATATGTTAAAATATAAACATTACTTAATCTATGAGCTCTTAATTCAGTCAGACATAATATTCCATGAACATATCCCATGGTACCCCTGAACTGGGCACCTGAATTGACTCATGATAACTACAATGGTTGTCATTAATCCTTAAAAGTAGTTCTAAATTCCATTTAATTTAGAAAACAACAATTTTTATTGGTTTTGATGATAAATTTATTTATAGGCAGTAACATTTCTCAAGAAATTCTATAATTTAGATTTTTTAATTTATAAAACCACAGTAAATAAAATAATTAGGTTAAAATGAAAGATATTCAACATAAATTAAAAAAATAAATATCACCAAAAATAAATTTCCATAAATTTAATTTCGTCTCTCACACATAAAAAAGGGTCATGTTTAATATCCATTACTCTTTATAAATAATAATTTACATATTATGGAAATTGGGAAAAGTTGAAATGGTTAATATGACCAGAACTACTATGTAACTAAAAATAATTACATTTTATGATGTACAATTTACCTCATGTAAATTTATGTTACTCTTGATCTAATAACCATATACATTCTTAGAAAATCCATAACTAAATTAAATCTTGATTGAGGATATTCATTCAATAGACATCATGAGGTGTAAGTAGGCTAGTATTATAAATAGAGAAAAAGATGAGAAACATTGAGTCTAAGGGACCGCATCTTAAAAAAATGAAAAACTATTTTTAGAAAATGTAGTAAAAAATTTATTTTTCACACAAGATATTATATGACCACTATCACATAAAAAATATTTCCCCAAATAGTAATTAGTTTTTCTTATTCAAAATAATAACATCTAATTAATTATTAGTTATTTGTACTATTTGAAACAACATTTCCAAATTAGAACAACTATTAAATGAATCTTTATAAGTATATAATTTTTATAACCTCTTATAATTATTTTTTAAAAAATAAAGACATTCATGAATGTTAATCATGTAAACCAATTATAATGTTATACATATAATTTATTGAAAAAATAGTATGGTATACATACCCATGTGTCATATATAGTAAACAAGGAAATTTTAAGAACCATACAATCCATAATTTAACATATGATTGATGGGAGAAACAACATAAGGTCACTAAGAATTGGGTATCCATTAATACATATGTCACAAATTAGGTTTATTCCTTAAAACATTGAAATAATTATAGTAACACATAACTAGAATTTTGAAAGGGAACAATCAACATATTTCATGAGAATATATAGTGTTGGGGGAACCTCATAACAATGATTTATTTCAAACCCATATACATGCGATTGCCATGGATTTCCCAAATATCGGAAAAACTATTAGATGATATTTTTTTCATAAAAAAAAGATAAAAATGTTACTTTCTATATCATTCATCTAGACCACTCATAAAAAAACATTGTTTTCCACTATAGGAGTATAATGATCATAGAAAAAAGTTGATATAATGAAAACAAGTCATTAAATTAAAAATTTATTAGTAAATTTTCCAAAAAACTATTTTAAGGTCACATACAAATCAAACCAATCATTTATATTCTATTTTTTTTGTTCAAAACGTTTATTTTAAAAAAAAACAAATAATTATATTTTTATTTATTTATATGTTATTAATGAAAAGTACGTATTTATAAATATTTAGTAAAATTGAAATTATATGTGTGTGTATATATATCAGTATACAGATAATAATACAAGGATTTAAATATATATATATATATATAAACTATTAGGATATCAATTGGAATTATAAAACCTTTGAAAAACCTTTGTAATTGAGATGAAAACATTTTTCTAAAAAATCATTGGCTAAAATAGACACAATGATGAGGTAAGAACTCATTAAACCGATATAAAATCCATTAACAACATGAAAAATAAAAAAAAATTATATTCAGAATTCAAAAGACATAGTCTCATTTAATCAATGTGAAATTCCTACCGAACCCTTTAAAACATTAGGACAAATCATCCTATACATAAAGAAAACTAAAATTAATTTTATAACAGCATTAAAAACAACATATTTGAATTTAATTAAATATAAAACACTAATAATTTATATGTAAAATAAGTTATTTATTATAAATAGTTGATATTTTATGTTGAAAAATAGAAAGGCATTGAAACCCCTTCATGGAATATGTACAAATGTTTTAAACCCTAGAATATTGTCAATTGTATGTTTTTAAGGGGACACTTCAAAACCATGGAACCAAATCCACATGAAATTAGAGGAATTTTTTACTAAAACCCAATATTGGGGGTTAGGCTATATATAATTGTAGTGAAGGAGAAGGATAAAATTAAAAAAGGATTGGAATATGATAAAATAGTAGTGGAATATCTCTATAATCAGATGATTCTGTAAGGAATATGACATGAAATTGGAGTTCTAAGGAAGAAGGGGTGATAAAAACTGTGAGAGGGGGGAAGAGATACATTGGGAATTTAATGAAATTGTGGTAATAAGGAAATATAAGCTCAATAATTAATTGGAGGATTAATATGACATTTTATATTTTAACATTCTTTTTAGTTTAAAATATATATACAATGTTTACAAATCAATGAACTGACCACAAACCATAAAATTTGTTCAAACATGTTACTCACATGTTTTTGACACATTTTTTAAAAACTTTTGTTTTGACATAGTGAAACAAAACTATAACGTTTCATACATGGGTTCATGGATTATAAAATATTTCTACTTACTATGTAAAACCCATATACTTCTGGTAAATTTTTTTTAATTAAAAACATAAATGATAATTACACTATACCCTTTAAAAATAATTTAATACAATAAATTAATATTTTAATATGAGAAAATGTGGGTGAGGACTAACTGTTCTCTCCATGAAGAATCCTTCTACCCATAGAGAGACAAAAAATATATAAAAACCCCAAGAAACATAAACTATATGCTCATGAAGAAATAAAAATAAAAATAATAACCTACAAAACCATTTAAATATAATAAAAACTACTAAAAAATGACATAATCATATATCCATAAGGCACACCCAACTAAAAATCCTCAATAATACCGGGTCCCAAGTGGTTATCTCCATTATTTAAGGGTTTTAATAACACTATGTTTCAATAATAGAATACATTCTGGGAGACCCCCACTAAATTTTATAAGGACGTAGAACTAAAGAGATTGGATGGATTTCCAAGTTATGAAAATATCCATAAATCAGTCAAACAACCAACCCTCCAAACCAAAAATCATCATATTCCAAAAGTCAAACAACCACGAAACCATATAAAATGAATACTAAGAAAATTGAGACCCAAGATGGGTCTCCCTACAAATTAATAACTAGCAAAGTGGACCAACAAGGAAACGGAAATAAATAAGGGACAATAGACCAAAACTCAAACACTTATCTTAAGAGAATCAAAAAAAAACTTTCCATCAAATGCACATCCATAATTTACCAAAACATCTTCAATGTTTTTAAATTAACATAATATTCTAATAAAACCATAAAATAATACATCTTTAAAAGTATCAAATAATTACATGACAATAACTATCTAAAAAAGCATCAAGAGCCCTATAACTAAGGATCAATAATGGATATGTGTACGAACCATTAGCATTCCCCAACAAGAGTTAATTCCTCTAACCATGGGTCAAATAAAAATGGAGTTCTAGCTTATCAAGTCTATAACACCTTCATTGTAATCACAATAATGTTATACCAACACCGACTAATACATAAATGTAATAGGACCTACATGCGTCCTAGTCTCCAGTGAAACAGAACCAAATGATTCCCCATTCTAGATGATTTTGAAATAATCATCACCATAGCCATAGACCCATGAGACACTCAGAACACCCATCCATTTCAATATAGAAAAAACAAAAACTCAAGATAGAATCCTAGAATAGATATTCTCAACGTAATTCTATGATACACACACTAAATCATCATGATAAAAAAATATATAATAAAACACATTAAAAAACTCACTATTCTCCCAAATCACTTCCTATTAAAAATTTTCAACTAAAATTAAATAACCGAAATTTATATACAATTTACTACATCACGAATCAAATCAAAAACAAATATTAATATCATTCAATAATTACACAGTTTTTTCTTTAAATCATTATGACCAAAATCGATAAGCATTTTATATTTCATAATTTCAATTTAAAAAACCGTTCCTCATTTTAAAACCACCTTCAAAATACAATCTTCTAATAAAAACCCAATATCATAATTTTAAAACAATTTTCTATTCACATAAGATCATTTAATAAAATAATTAATCCATATTTAAATAAAAATTTCAATCCATCATATAAAATCCTTTAATAAATCACTAAAAAATATCTGAAACCCAATTTCTCATTATAAACCTATTTTATAATTACAAATACTAACTTATTTTATTTCTATCAAAAAACAATATCCATAAAAATATATTCTATTGAAAACCTTATCCAATGAATTTTTGAGGGACAATAGTTTATTTAGAAGAAGCTTCAGGTTTTTCATATCTTGGTCACGTGCTATAGCATACTATGTTTTAATCATGAAACTACTATTAAAAGTGAATCCAAATAGTAAAATTAGGCTCTACATGGTTTTTAAGACCATGATATCTCCCTACATGATTCATGTTCAACAACCATTGTGATTTCTCAAGTCACAGAAACCCATAAAATAATCTGAAATACAAATATAAAATATAAAAAAATCATTAATAGAAACCCAACATCTCTAGGAAACTCCAGTTTTATATGTCCAACAGTTTTTTAGAATCATCACATTAATCTAGCCCAATACCCAATAATAATACTCTAATATTATTGAAACCAGAAATAAAAAATGGGTACATCATTACCTAAAAGCTGTTAAGAAAATATGCTATGAAATCATTTTTCATTAAACAAATATGTTCCACTCGTTTACACAGAACACTAGAAGACGTTTGATAAACAAAAACAATGTTCTTAACCGCAGAGTGTGGGAATCAATTCATTGAAATATGTGAAAACATGTAGGTATAATGTTTCCCAATAAATATGATATGAATGTTGTGAAATTGCATATTAAATTCTTTTATGACTCATCCACATATCTGAACATTATTCCCAATAAAATAAAAAATTCAAATTTAATATTAAATATTTATTTAATTTTAATAGATATAACTCATAAAATAAAATCCTATCAACTTAGCTTCCACTCTCTCATATCGAATAACCTTTATATTTAATATTTATAGAAATATAAAAATTTATTTTTTGACTATGTCTACCAAGGCACAAAAATTAAATGCATTAATACATAGATAGGCCATCCCATATGACTTGATGTCACTCCCTATTCGTATATTAGATATGTGGTTGTGCAATTAAGAACTTAAATTGAACCTAAAATGGACACATTTTCTACAAACACCGAGTGGTGTATATAGTATATGATTATCAAAATCTCTCTAGGTAAGCACCATATATTGCTTGAGATTTCATTTTTTATAATAGGATATAAATTTATTTTAAAAATATATAGGAAATTTTTTTTCTTTCATTAGTTTATAAGGACACTATCACATCAAACTCATATCACAAAAATCTAATAATTTACCACAAATGAGGCCAATCACTTTAATATAATTTTTTTTCCTAGAACCTTTTATAACAATGATTCTGAATTTAAATAATCTTTTAAAAAAATATATTTATAATTTATAATTTTAAATATCCTTTAGAAATATTTTAAAAAAAATGCATGAACCATAAAAGAAGAAATTAATAATAAGTCATATGCAATAAGTTTAAAGAAACTGAAAGTTATAAATAATAATTGGATATATAGTCTATATAAGAGAATGGTAAAAACCTTACAATTAGTAATTTAATATAGGCATTATTGGATAATCACCCTATGTACACTAAGGCTTTTGGAATGTATAAAATATAAAAAAAAATTTGTCTTATTCCATCAACTAGTTAAAGTATTATAATAACACGTCACTAGACAACTAATGGTACACCACATACATACATAAATATTATATATTTTGGGGGGATAACATCATCATGATATGGTATTTCCAATTGAAATAAATGGGGTTCCTATGATATATGAATACATTTAAACAAATATTAGTAGAATCCATTACATTATGTAATATAAAAATATGTTCCATCAAAGGAAATCCAACAAGCCCACATATTCAAAAACACGCAAGGGATTAAAAACATAGTGTGGTGTGATTATAAAAAATATTTTTAAGAATAAAAATAATTATTTAAATTAATAAACAATTGGTTTATTTTCATGAAATGTTTTCAAAAAAAATAATAATAAATCAAATTCTCAAGTTGAATGTATTCATTTTATATCAAAACCAGTAAATATAAAAACATAGATAAATATATTTTTACATGTAAGATTATCTGTAAAAATATGTGCACAACGATATATATATGTTTGTGTATATTTATATATATATGTATATATACATATATATATTTTCTTGGTTGTGTGTGTGTTTAGGAAAACAAAAGTAAGTGTGTATATATACATAAAAAGATTTTTATATATGAATATTATCATGTAAATACTTCTATTTACATATATATATATATATATTTGAAATTAATTTAAAATATGGATCCATTGAAAATAAATTTTAATAATGAATTAGACAATTTCATTAATATGATTATGTTCTACAAGGAATAAAATATGAATAATAGAATCTTAAATAAATAAATAAAAATTATTTAAACCATTAAAACACAATAAACATTATAGAAATATTTCATAACATGTAAAACAATTATTTAAAGAGAAATTCCAACCATAATCCCTCAAAAATCCATGAGAAATCTATATAAAATTGATGTTACAGAACCAAAAATTTTAAAATCACCTATGAATACAAATTTTGAATTCATATAAATATAAAAAATGTATTATTTCTATATAAAATTGTTTTATATTTCGTATTCATACACATTTTTTAATAAAAAATAAAATTCAAAGAAATTTAAATTTGGAATATATGAAGATGATGTGAACCCATCATGAATGATGAAATAAGGCTTTAATTGGGATCCTGATAATCTAAGTAACCATGGGAACATGAAATAAAAATCATTATTATAAAAACTCATCCTTGGATTGGGACACGGAGATGTAAAAAAAGTATAAATATAAACACATGAGTCGATAGAGGAATTAGAATGTGGTGCATGAATAACTCTATCCAGTGATGAATCTATAATAAATTTTATAAGATGTTAGAATCTATAGGGAGAGGGAGGAGGTGCCACATGAAAGATAGTGGGGTCTAGGGGGTCTTTTGTGTATATCACTGTAGTATGGTAGGAGGGAGATAGAGTTATTAATGAATGGGATTAGAAAATTAATTTTCTTTGAATAATAATTTTTCATTGTATGCTTTGTGGAACATTTTATGGTTATTGCATGAAATACCTTAGAGTGGACCCTTCCTAGGGATATTATATGAACCCACATGATTAGGCTATATGTTTAAAAAACAATAACCAAATGTAATAAACGATATTATTAATTTATTATCATGGTTTCATAGATTCCCAACTATTTTTGTTAACCATGCACGACATGTGTGCTGATGCTGGAATAATTCATTTTTAAAAAACTAATGTGTTTTTCCAAATACATTGATGAAAATATAAAAATATAATGAATAAATTAAATCATAAATGAAATCAGTGTTATTGTGTGACATAATAGGTTTCAAGAACAATTTACATTATATCAAAAAAAATTATCGAGAAATTATGAAAAAAATAAATTAAGAAAAAACTTAATATGAATGTGTATAAAATAAAAAATAATAAATAAAATATAGCATAATAAAATATTTTTAAAAAAGTATTCTTGATGTATTTTTAATAATCAAGGTGTTGTAAGTATAAATTTGTATACGAATCATTATGAATATATATGTATTCCCATAAACAACCAATAATTGTTCTATATAAACAAGATTGTGTGTTAATATGATTGTGTGTAAACCTCATTTTTATCATCCACATATACATGATTTTTCTATAAAAATTAATTTTTCACCGAATTTTTCTCCCATCACAATTATCTATATAATAATAAAATATATATACTACATAAAAACCATTTTCAGATAATCTAAGAATGATTTATTTTTTAAATAATATATAAAATAAATATAATAAAATATCTATATAGAATTAAAAACCAGATGAATAAATTTAATAATAATTTATAATTTTATATTGATTTATGCATTTTTTATATTGATGTCAAATTAAATTTAAATTCTTATATGATTTGAAATATTATATGACTTCGTGAAATCATATTTATTTAAATTTATAATTTTTTTCATTTTAAAAATATAATGTATGTATTTATATGTTTATAATAAACATAAAACTAATTATTTATTAAATAATTCACTAAGTATCTAAATTATGATGAATTAATACAATTAAGAATAACCAAAAATATATAAATTAAGAAGTAATAACCAAAAAAATATGATAAAAAATAATTAAATAATGTAGTGAGAAATTATAATTATCGAATTATGAAAATTGTAGTGTATAACATTTAACCCATCTCACACTGAAGTGTATTTTTGACAAAAATTAGTTCACTAGAACAATAATGGATACAAATAACCATTCAATAAAAAATATCACCTATAATATTTTATCAATAAGTAGTAAAATGTTAAAACACATTTATAATTTCATGAATGATTGAAAAGTAAAATAATTTTCTATCAAACAAATGAATACATATTTGTAAATTTTAAAACAAAAAATATATATAGGGATCCACTAAAAAATTCCTTCTCAATATATTTGTTTTAGTTTTTTTACCCTCATTTTCACTCTTATATGAAATTAATAAAGAAATCATATGAATGGATATTTCACCATTTTCCCTACCATTTGAATAATATATTCATTATTTCAAATATTTATACAACAATAATTATTACTTAACATATTTCAAAATTTTAATGTCTAAATCTCAATTTTGATTTTTTGTATATCCCATGGGATATTATTATTATCCTTCAAACATCCCATGTTGCTATATTATGTATATTTAATCATCAGTCTTGGTACACTATAATTATTTGTAATATAAGTCTTATAAAATACACAAGTAACTAGTATTATATTAGTAAAAATCTCAGGTTCACCCAAAAAACCTTACAAGTTTATTAGGAAACTAAATCTAATGAGATAACTCATATAAAACATTTTATTTTAAATAAAATTGATAGGATCATAGTAGACCATCACATGTTTTCATGAATTTATTTTGATATAATAATGTAATATATAAATCTTATATGATGTGGAGACCATCTATAATATGTTTGATGTAAATATCACAATCATAAATCAATAAAGTTTATGTTAACCCTAATGAGTCAAGATGTCATGTATAGAAGTCATGTAGTGAGACACTTCTGATAGAATATGTTTTATGGTATCAATTTTCTTCACACATAATAATGATGAGGAAACTCTAGTTTTTTCCCTTCTATTAAGTGGGATTGTATAAGGAATACCATTCTTGGTTAGTGATAGTCCCAATGGTTACATATTTTATCCTTACCCTTCTATAACTCTTATACCTATATTGTTTTTTATTAAAATGATTAAGAATGATAAGTATTTTTTACTAATACCAGCACTTATATCCTAAAAATCTATAATTCATCATTTTCTTGATCAGTATTTGGATAGTGAGCTCTTCTAGTAGGTGATACATTAAAATGATAGCACGGGTGGGAGATATAGTGCTCCCCGAGGACATGTTTATATCTATTAGAGATTAAAAATAAATATTTAAAAGACCATACCCATGTCATCTGTCTAAATATATAATACATTTATTGAAACAAGAATTTCATTTTGATGCCGATCATGGTTCTGATTCCAATTTATCATCCTCAGGATGATAAATAGTGTCTTCCCTTGTTTATTTGTTCATTACATATGATATTGTAGCAAATTCCTTATGGGGTTTGTATTTTTTATTCTTGCCTATATTGTTTGGGAGGTATAGTCATGTCAAGGTCTCATTATTACTGTGTTCATTTTGGCTAATGTCATATGGAGACATGCATACATGTCAAATTTTAATAGGCTTCAGATCTTATTAGTTTAGATCTTGTTAACTTTTCATGTGTACATACTATTAAAATTAACCATTATTAGACCCCCAATGTCATTGTGGTCAGGGTTAGGTGAACCATCAATGGCGTTTCTATTGTGTAAATTTTAATTCTACTCTAATACTAGTGGTTTTATAGTGAAACGGTTCTTTAATTATTCTATTTGGCTGTAGATCACTATATATCATGGGAGGTGGTTATAATCTATGGGATCCAACGACCTTTATTGATTTTTCTACACAAGTATTTTTATGTATATGATTACAAGGGTTGTGGTAGAATATATTTGGTGGGTGGTATTTAATATATTATAGTTCTGATTTCCCTTTATTGTATTTAACATGATTATATGTTGAACATTTTGAAGAGAAAAAAGGACGTATAATGTGAAGACATGTGGATGGTATTCATAATTATTTTAGTGTTTAATGCCTTAAATTCTCTAATATCTGAGTAGGTTTATGTCTGTATCTTTTATCATGATTTCTACATACAAAATGCAATCAACTTTAATTTAATTTAAAATTATTAAATAATATATTATTTTTCATCCTACTTGAAATGTTATGTATATATTTTATTTTATACATGCTATATTCATTTATAGTTTACATTCATATGGATTATAGTATTTCTTATTATTTACAATTTAGCCACCTCTTTTCAAATTTATATTTAATTAATAAGTGTTTTTTATGATAGTCGTTTCTATAAATTCATAATAATTATCCTTCATTCATTATATATAATCTAAAAATATATAAGTATCTTCTACCACATCTTTTAAATATATGATCATTTTTATTTTATAATCAAAATTTACTTATAATTTTCATTTTAAAAAGGAATTGGTGACATATTATATAAGGACCCAACCTTAATCATTACTTATTATTGAATTAAATGAATAATTCACATTGAGCATCTTTTCAGGTTTAGAGATTTAGAGAATTAGGATATAACTATTAAAAGTCAAAGGTTAAAAAGTAGACACATCTACTCAGCTTCCATTTTTTCACAAAAATAATAACTCTTGAACAAAAGAGTCGTGTTTAGTACCTTGTTTTAGACAGCCTGACATTTCCTGGATCCCATCCTTAACCCTATTCAACTTTATGTCCTGTGAAAAACATTTCAAAAAAAAGGATGAGCATAAAAAGATCAGTAATGGTTATACCAATACAGAAAGAAAACATTATTCCATGTATACATAAGAACCAATGAAATCATATTTTACTCATAAAGCATAAGCAATTTAACATACCTCATGAAATCATATGATTTACGAATAACTCATAGAAATCATAAGACATAAAGGTAACTTGAGGCATTCATAACATTCTTACGTAGGGAGTAACCCTCATGGTTACATTTGGAATACCCATCACAGTATGTTCCCTAAATCTCTTCGGAGAAACCTTAGCGTTTAACCCCTTTTCGTTACCCAATGCATTAGAGAGCTATATCGGGCTCACCCGCCCTTAGTTTATCACGGAACCACCCGTATTCATAAAAAATGCCCATGAACCATAACATAATCATAGAACATAACTTAAGAACAATAGAAAGATAATATTCCCACATTGTAATAACAATATAACATTTTATTATATTGAAATAATGAATCCATTCTAAAAACCATTTTCAAAATCATTTAAAACATTTAATAAAAAGATTTTTGAATCAAAGTTTTCCATACCACTCTGAAGCTTTTACCATTTTAAACTATTAATATCCATATAGATAAAACCTTAAAAACATTTTGAAAACATGGATATTAATGAGAAATATTTATAAGTATAAATCATTAAAACATTTAAAACGATATTTTAGATAAAGGTTTTTTAACAGAATGAGAGACACTTGAAAACAATAATTGAGGAATAACATTTAATCATAACTTTATAATATAATGAGATTAAATGGATTGATGATATAATATTCCAAAGGATATTATATATACCATATAATATTTATTTGGTGCATAACAACAATGAAGTCTCAATAGAAATGTAAAATGAGATGAAATCCCTTATAAAGAAGGTATCCTTAAATTAACGGTAAATCAATATCATAATTATGTGTGACAAATATAAATACACCAAATATAAGTGTATATTAATTGTAAAATAATAAAAGGTCCTTCACACATATTCTAATGATGACATATTCAATAACTACAAGTTAAACCCAAAGAAATCGAAATTGGGTTAAGAAGTTCCCTTGGTAAAAATTCGACAGCCTAACGGCGTCACTTCAAACTTTAGAAAATGAGTTGATAATAGATTAAAAGGGTATCTCATCACTTGGAAATAAAATTTACATCAATAATGATATAGAATAACATATCCCAATATTAAAATATGTAAATTAAAAGACAAAACAAAAGAAGTCTTTTAAAAAGAGGTGGGTGAAAGGTTTCTTTACTGACTTGGGTATCTTTCGAAACATACACCACATGAAAGAAGGACAATAAAACATTGATGTAAATACTCATAAATGAATTTATATTACACAAAGGGTAGAATAATGGGTAGTACATATACCACTAAAAGTAAATGGTGGAAAATGTATCATAAATCTCACAGGAATAAAAGTGAGATGAAAAATCCCTTATGAAAACTCAGCAGCCTAACGGTGCCACATAATACTTCCAAAAATGGATTGGTGAGATAAAATAGGGTCTCTCATAATATTAAAATAAAATTTAAAGCATTATTAATATAAAATAACATCCCCCAACATAACCAGTAGGAGCTTAAAATAAGTGACATAAATGAGAGTACTTAAAAAGAAAGAGAGAGGTTGGATCTCTTACGAAAATTCAGCAGCCTAACGTTGCCACTCAAAACATCCAAAATGGATGGATGAGATAAAATAGGGTGTACCATCATATGAACATAAAAACTACAGTAAGTGTAATTTAAAATAACATCCCAATCATTAGAAAGACGATCTTAACAGGAATGGCATAAAAGAGTATACTTAAAAAGAAAGAGAGGGGTAAGATCCCTTACCTCAGGTCCGACTTGACTCGATCGTTCTTTAACCTCCGGAAAAATAAACTTGAGTTAATTTATACTTGATTAAGAACCTTTCTCTAGTTCACTATTCCTTTTATATCACTTATTACCATGTTATGAACACTATGTAATTACTTAAGTTAATAATGGTCGTTTTGTCAATAATTGCTACTTGAGTCAAAAATAAACTCTTTATAATTACAAGTTTGTTCATGGGGTAAAATATCCATTATATACAGAATTAAATTAATAATTTAGATATCATATATATCATATATATCTATTATATACATGAATTTATAATATTACATAACATTTAGAGGTAAGAAATGAAATGCACCGTTCATGGAGACGGTAAGCCGTACGTACGCATGAACGATACTTCCATTTCTATTTCATATTTAATGGAATTAAAACATAATTATACATAATAGTATTATAATTCCAGTATTATATCATATATAATATCATTAAATATATCCTTTATACGTACCACATATGGTATTAATGAATCAAATCACTTTGAGGGGGCGGTAGTCCGCACTTCCTAAAATGAAGATATTGCGTTTACCCATAATGGAAAACATAAAAGTATGCCAAAAATGACAAAATAAAGAATCTTAAGGGAACCATAAAAATATTATTTATCATATATAAATATAGTAACATCTTAATGGCCACCTTTGAGGGTGTTAAAATAATATTGAACAATCATCGTTTCGTGAGGAAGAAATTCACCATCCACAAAAACAGTATGTTCTTTAACCATTATATGTAGACGTGTGTAAGTGTAGCTCGAATACTTATTATAACAACATCCTAGTATATTGAAGATGATTTATTTGTTACAAAAGAAACGAATAAAAATAGTTTAGTGGGTTGGAGAAGAAAAATAATACAAAAGAACACAAGTGAAGACATTACCTTAAAATCGGGTAACTCCTCTTGGTTTGAACCAAAAGGGTTTAATGAAGAGAATTATGCCAAAGGTGAGGTTTCTGGGATGAGGAGAGGGATGTGGAGAGACAAAATGATCATAGATTGACCGAGTAAAAGGCATTAGTGGTGTGGGTAAGGAGGTAGAGGTGGGGGTCTTTTATAAGAGGAGAGGAGGGGCACTCTTGGAAAGCTATAAAATGTTACATTATTTTCAATTATGTTTCGGATTTTAAAGGTCCCAAAATGATGTATTTCGATGAGAAGTGATTAAAGTTCTAAATCCACCCATAAAATAGGTTTTTGATGTGTGTAGGTCATAGATTTTACATTATCTTTTCATTTTATTTAAATCGTTAAATAATGATGTAATCACTGCCTCATCATGATGTCATAAATAATTTAATTTATATAATGTCTAAAAATTATAAATAAACACTATTATGTGGGAAATCTTTTTAGCCTTCCAATTACTATTTATAGTCAAATATATTACTTGTATAACCCCAAGTAAAAATTGTTTTAGTAAGACAATACATGTTTGTGTCATTTTTACTTTTACATTAAATAAAAGGCATTAATGTCATTATCATACAAAAGTGGCTCCATGGGGTCCCAAAATCGACCCATGAGCGGTCTTGGATGGCCATGACTCATCCAATAGGGTTAGGATATGTTTCAAGGTAATTTCATAATATTAAAACATTATTTTTACCTTAAATTACACTAATTACCTCTAATCGCAATTAAAAACATAAAAGTTACTATTGACCAAAAAAATAGTTTAATCCTTTTGAACCACATTTTACTTCCTAATGAAAACCATATATGTCAGATTTTTGAAATTCAAAACACAGAGGTGGTAAAATTTCATTTAAATGAAAAATCAGTTTTTCAAGTACCACTTAGTGGTTTCACTATTCATAAAAATTCAAGTTTTTTAGAAAAATCCAAAAATTCACCCTAAGCTATATTTGATATTTCGAATTAAATAATGATGTCTATTTTACCAAATTAAAAACATATAAGTTACATTATTTAATTTAATAATTAATTCCCGTTGTCAGAACAAATATCATGTTTTTATGAAACAATAAATATCAAAAGATTGACACTATTTTAAGTCCAATTTCTAAGTGAAATTAATTCCAATGACCACCATTGGATTAAATGGTAAAAATTTATTCTAAATACACATTAATGTTAATTAAAAATATAATATATCCATATAAATAAATCATATTAAAAGGAGGATTTGAATTAAAATGCAACATTTTCACTAAAAATGATCTTTATCGGAAAAATACCAACAATTTACACAAAGTAAATTTTGATGTCCCGATTCTAAAAAAGAATTTTATTTTGTCAAATATAACACATAAAATTGTCAAAAATGGTATTTAAAAGAGGTAATCCATCAAAATGTGGTTAATCAACCCTTTAAATAATATTAGAATGTTTATGCTTAAAATTGGATTCATTCACATTTTTAATCCTTTAACATTTATTGTAAAAAGTAAAAATATTGGACAAAATTATATAATCATTTAGTCATCAATTCTGTTAATTCCCTCCATTACAATGTCTAGGCATTAACTATTATAATATTATTATATTATTAGTGTGCAATGTAAGATTTCAATGAAAATCGTTGTGGCGTATTGGGTACGGGATCGAGCATAGCAATCCCTTTAAAGTAGTATTAACATTTTATTCACAAATATTGATAAACATTATAATTTAATATTATTTATTTACCTAGGATGTTACATACTTCCCCCTTTTGGGAATTACATCTTCACAATTTCAAAATTGGGCTTGAAAACTTCATTGAAAGTCCCACATCGGAACAAGAGTCAGTAAAAATACCACTTTAAAATAATTGGAGAGAAGTAAAAAGGTCACCCGAGTTAACCCATACTAGGATTCCAAGTATGAAAATATAGATATAGAGGGGAAAAAAATGGTCATGTTCTGATAGAGAGTGATAGTAAACATGTCTAGGACAAAGTTAACCACATGAAAATCACAAACTTATAATGGGTTAAACGGTATTTGATTCCCCAATAAGAAAAGTTAACAGACAAAATTTTTGTTTTATGTTACTCTTCATTGAGGAATTTATTTTTGAGCTTAACTAAATCATAGTGAAACATACTTACTTGTCACACAGACTTTCAACTTTTACTAGATTCCTTAACCAAACTCATATTTTCTCCAAAAGACGAGTATTTAAGAAGACTTGTTTGTATTAAGAGTACTATAATCAACTTCTAGAGAATCACCTATTCCCCAAAAGAGAACTATATACTTCCCATGTCTTTAGAAAATAACCAAAACTAAAACCAAAAAGGTTATTATGAGATCAGATAATACCCAAAAGGATAATCCTTTATAAAAAAAATTTATTCTTAATCTCCAAAATTTGTCAAACAATATCCAAAGTTCAACAAAGACCATTAAGTAAACATCTATCCATAAAATTCATCAAAGTAAACAAAAAAAAGATTGAAATCCAATTCTAAGAAGGATTTAATCACATAGTCTCCTAAGATAAATCTTAACATTTTTCTCCTAAATAACATCAGTTACTCTTACATTCTCATACTGAAAATTAATTAACGTAATCACATATCCTCCGTGATAGGCTAATAATTTCCATTGATAACCCAAAATCAACTTACTCTTAATTCATAAAATAATCTAACTAAAAAGAATCATTCAAAGTAATGAGGTAATTCATGTAGTCTAGTGGTAGGTGATAAATACCAATTGCACTTTGGTTGTGGGTTCGATTCCCGCAGCCTTGTCCAACACGATGGGTTATCACATGGTATGCGTGTTGTCCTTTTTCCAAAACTATATAATTCTTAAATCATTCCCCAAAACAAGATAAAATATTCAAAAATAACCATAACATAATTAAACCTCATGATTATCTCATGTCGTTCATATTCCATCATAACGTATAGTAACCCATAATTACCTCAAAAGTAAAGACCATATAAACAATAATGGTTACCTTTATAATAATTACCTGAACTTACATGTCGAGTTGGTTTTATCATAAATGATGCATTAGAGAACTCACCAAGGTTACTGTGGTTGATCATGACTCATGATGGTTGGTTTAGAATAACCACGAGATTTCTCATTGAATCCCCCAATTCATCCAGTCTCTTAATCAGAGAACCACCATAGTTTCCTTCAAACCCATTGTCACTTTGGTGCCTGCTAGATCCATCCATTTTCTAAAACCAGAAATGTCAGTGTGAGTATATCAACAAAATCATTATGTACTAAATAGGAAGGTAAACACTAAGATATACTTATCCAAGTTATCTCAAACTCATTTTAACCGTCAAAAATAACAATGACTCTATCTAATATAAAAACCATTGTGGTTATACACAACTTGTCACATAACACTCTAACCTCTAAAGTTATCTAAACCATCCTCTGATACCATCTATAATGACTCGGCCTTAATCATTACTTATTATTGAATTAAATGAATAGTTCAAATTGAGGATCTTTTCAGGTTTATAGATTTAGAGAATTAGGACATATCTATTACAACTCAAAGGTTACAAAGTAGACACATCTACTCAGCTTCCATTTTTTTACAAAAATAAAAACTCTTGATCAAAAGATTCATGTCTAGTTCCTTGTTTTAGAAAGCCTGACATTTCCTAGATCCCATCCCTGACCCTATTGAACTTTATGTCCTATGAAAATAATTTCAAAAAAACATGGGATGAGCATAAAAAGTTCAGTAAGGGTTATACCAATACGGAAATAAAACATTAGTCCATGTATATATAAGAACCACTGAAATCATACTTTACTCATAAAGCATAAGCAATTTAACATACCTCATGAAATCATAAGATTTACGAATAACTCATAGAAATCATAAGACATAAAGGTAACTTGAGGCATTCATAACATTCATACATTGGGAGTAACCCTCATGGTTACGTTTGGAATACCCATCACATTATATTCCATAAATCTTTTCGTAGAAACCTTAGCGTTTAACCACTTCACGTTACCCAATACATTGGAGATCTATATTGGACTCACCTGCCCTTATTTTATCACGGAACCACCCGTATTCATAAACAATTCCCAAAAACCATAACATAATCATAGAAAATAACTTAAGAACAATGGAAAGATAACATTCCCACATTGTAATAACAATATAACATTTTAAGATATTCAAATAATGAATCCATTCTAAAAACCATTTTCAAAACCAGTTGAAACATTTAATAAAGTGATTTTTGAATCAAAGTGTCCCATACCACTTTAAAGCTTTTAACATTTTAAACAATTAATATATATATAAATAAATCCTCAAAGCCATTTTGAAAACATGGATATTAATGAGAATTATTTATAAGTATAAATCATTAAAACATTTTAAACGATATTTTAGTTAAAGGGTTTTTAACAAAATGAGAGTCACTTGAATTCAATAATTGAGGAATAACTTTTAATCATTAATTTATTATATCATGAGAATAAATGGATTCATGATATAATATAACAAAGGACAGTATATATACCATATAAAAGTGAATTGGTGCATAACAACAATGAAGTCTCAATAGAAATGTAAAATAAAATGAAATCCCTTATAAAGAAGGTATCCTTAAATTAAGGATAAATCAATCTCATAATTATCTGTGACAAATATAAATACACCCAATATAAGTGTATATTAAGTGTAAAACAATCAAAGGCCATTCACACTTATTCAAAGGATGACATATTCAATAACTACAAGTTGAACCCAAAGAAATCGAAATTGGGTTAAGAAGTTCTCTTGTTAAAAATTTGACAGCCTAACTGCGTCACTTCCAACTTCAGAAAATGAGTTGATAAGAGATTAAAAGGGTGTCTCATCACTTGGAAATAAAATTTACATCAATAAAGATATATAAGAACATATCCCAACATTACAATATTTAAATTAAAAGACCAAACCAATGAAGTCTTTTAAAAAGAGGAGGGTGAAAGGTTCCCTTACCGACTTGGGTATCTTTCATAACATACACCCCATGAAATAAGGACAATACAACATTGATGTAAATACTCATAAACGAGAGTATATTACTCAAATAGTATAATAATGGGAAGTACATATACCACTAAAAGGAAATGGTGGAAAATGTACCATAAATCTCACGGGAATAAAAGTGAGATGAAAAATCCCTTATGAAAACTCGGTAGCCTAACGGTGCCACATAAAAATTCAAAAATGGATTGATGATATCAAATAGGGTCTCTCATAATATTAACATAAAATGTAAAACAAGAGGAATATAGAATAACATCCCCCAACATAAAAAATGGGATCTTAAAAGAAGTGACATAAAGGAGAGTACTTAAAAAGAAAGAGAGAGGTTGGATCTCTTACGAAAATTCGGTAGCCTAACGACGCCACTCAAAACTTCCAAAATGGATTGATGAGAGAAAATAGGGTGTCTCATCATATGAACATAAAAATTACAGTAAGAGTAATATAAAAGAACATCCCAATCATTAGAAAGATGGGCTTAAAATGAATGACATAAAAGAGTATACTTAAAAAGAAAGAGAGGGGTATGATCCCTTACCTCGGATCCGACTTGACTCGATCATTCTTTAACCTCCTGAATAATAAACTTGAGTTAATTTCAACTTTATTAAGAAAATTTTTCAAGTTAATTATTCCTTTTATATCACTTATTACCATGTTATGAACACTATGTAATTATTTAAGATAACAATGGTCGTTTTGTCGTTCATTGCTACTTGAGTCAAAAATAAACTCTTTATAATTACAAGTTTGTCATGGTTTAAAATATCCATTATATCCAGAATTATATTAATTATGTAGATATATTATATATCATATATATCCATTATATAAATGCATTTATAATATTACATTACATTTAGAGGTATGAAATGAAATGCACCGTTCCTGGAGACGGTAAGTCCCACGTACACATGAATGCTACTTCCATTTCTATATCATATTTAATGGAATTAGAACATAATGATACATAATAGTATTATAATTCCAGTATGGTATCATATATAATATCATTAAATCTATCCTTTATGCGTACCACATATGGTATTAACGAATCAAATCACTTTGAGGGGGCGGTAGTCCACACTTCCTAAAATGAAGATATTGCGATTACCCATAATGGGAACCATAAAGGAATGCCATAAATGAAAAATAAAGAAGATTAAGGAAAACATAAGCATATTATATATCATATATAAATATATTTACATCTTAATGGCCACCTTTGAAGGTGTTAAAAGAATAATGAACAATCATCATTTCGTGAGGCAGAAATTCCCCATCCACAGAAACTGTATGTTCTTTAACCATTAGATGTAGGTGTGTGTAAGTGTAGCTCAAATACTTATTATAACAACATAATATTATATTTATTATACTGTATTTTTTACAAAAGAAATGAATAAAAAGAGGTTAGGGGTTTGGAGAAGCAAAATAAAACAAAAGAACATAAGTGAAGACATTACCTTAAAATCAGGTAACTCCTCTTGGTTTGAACCAAAAGGGTTTCATGAAGAGAATTATTCCAAAGGTGAGGCTTATAAGATGTGTAGAGGGATCTGGATAGACAAAATGATCAGATAATGGCCGATTCAAAGGATCTAGAGGTGTGGGTAAGGAGGTAGAGGTGGGGGCCTTTTATAAGAGGAGAGGAGGGGCACTCTTGGAAAGGTATAAAATGTTACTTTATTTTCAAATGTGTTTTGGATTTTAAAGGTCCCAAATTGATTTATTTCGAGTATAAGGTGATAAAAGCTCTAAATACACCCATCCAATAGGTTTTTGACATATATAGGGCTTAGATTTACATTATCTTTTCATTTTATTTAAATCGTTCAATAATGAGGTAATCACTGCCTCATCATGATGTCATAAATAATTTAATTTATATAATGTATAAAATTTAAAAAAAAATACTATGATGTAGGAAATCTTTTTATATTTCCATTTAATATTTATAGTCAATAATCGGACTTGTATAACCCCATGTAAAAATTGTATTAGTAAAATAATACATGTTTGTGCCATTTTTACTTTTACTTTAAATAAAAGGCATTAATGTCATTATCTTACCCAAGTGGCTCCATGGGGTCCCAAAAATCGACACATGTGTTGTCTTGGTCGTCCATGACTCATCCAATAGGGTTAGTACAAGTGTCAAGGTCATTTCATAATATTAAAACATTATTTTTACCATAAATTACACTAATTACCTCTAATCGTGATTAAAAACATAAAAGTTACCATTCACCAAAAAATTATTTTAATCCCATTGAACCACATTTTAATACCCAATGAAAACCTTGTATGTCAGATTTTTGAAATTAAAAACACATAGGTGGTAAAATTTCATTTAAATGAAAAATCGGTTTTTTAGGTACCACTTAGTGGTTTCACTATTCATCAAAAATTCAAGTTTTTCAGAAAAATACCAAAAATTCACCCCAAGATATATTTGATATTATGAATTCAAAAATTATGTATATTTTTCAAAATTGAAAACATATAAGTTAAATTTATTAATTTAATAATTAATTTCCGCTATCAGAACAAATAGCGTGTTTTTATGAAACAATATATATCAAAAGATTGACACTACTTTAAGTCCAATTTCAAAGTGAAATTAATTCCAATGGCCACCATGGGATTAAATGGTAAAAATATATTCTAAATACACTTTAATATCAATTAAAAAGATAATCTATCCGTATATATAAATCATATTAAAAGGATTTTTTGAATTAAAATGCAACATTTTCACTAAAAATGATCTTTACTGGAAAAATACCAAAAATTTACAAAAAGTAAATTTTGATGTCCCGATTCTAAAGAAGAATTTTATTTTTTCAAATAGAGCAGATAAAATTGTCAAAAAGTGGATTTAAAAGAGTTTTTCCATCAAAAGGCGGTTAATCGACCATTTAATGAATATTAGAATGTTTAGAATTACAATTAGATTCATTCGCATTTTTAATCGTCCAACATTTATTGTAAAAAGTAAAAATATTTGACAAACATATATAATCATTTTGTAGTCAGTTATGTTCATTCCCTCCATTAGAATGGCTAGTCATTAACTATTATAATATTATTATATTATTAGTGTGCAACGTAAGATTTCAAAGAAACTCATTGTTGTGTATTGGGTACACCATCGAGCATAACATTCCCTTTAAAGCAGTATTAACATTTTATTCAAAAATGTTGATAAACATTAGAATTTAATATTATTTATTTACCTGGGATGTTACATATTAGTATTTTTTCATGGGGTTTATATTATTTAACTTATTATTATAATTACAAATAAAATAAGCACCACTATATATTTTATTTATATTATAGATATTCGAAAAATTATATTACATAATATGTAAATGATAATATATGTCGAGATATTTTTTGGTTATTAATGTTTCTCTTCAGATATTGGTTTTGGGATTTCCATATAGTGTTTTCCAATATGATAATAATACATGAACAAATTTATGGTTACATGAATATGATGTCTATAATATTATATTGATTACAAGGTTTCATATATGTTTATGTAGATTTTTTGAAAATTTCAATTTAATTTTTAATATTATTAACATATTTTTTTACATTAAAATTTTTATAATCCTTTAATAAACATAATATGGCCACTCATTATAATGACCCATAATTTTTTCAATATAATTATCCATCAAATAATAATTTCATGTATTATAAATAATGGACATGACCTAGAGAAAACAAATATATTTATTCTAAAAAATGAATAATGACACATTATCTGGAAACTAAACGAATTACAATGATAAATAAAACAATGGGATAAAAAATATAAAATATTAATAACAATTTATGAAAATTTGGTTGTTCTTGATCAACCAGAAGGATTAGAGTAAAGAAAAAATCTATATAAATAAGACATTATGTTATTGATAAAATATTAATTTCCAATATTAAATGTCCATATAACCTTGAAATATATTATTTTTAATGGAATAAAAAATATAATGTTATATATTTATAAGAATTATGTAGCCTTATCACTATTACAAATATGACTATTAGAATAGAAATATAGATGTTAGGAATTGTAATTAGAATATTACAATAGTATTTGCAGCAATAGTAGTTTCAAATTTTATTTTAATGTCATATTTACTAAAATATGATATATTTAAACAAATTTAAAATAAAATAAATGTTTTCAAAGTGATAATTAAATTGTTTTTATTTTCATAAAATATAAATATTTTTATTTTTATTTTATAATATATTTATATATATAAGCATTTAGAATAATTTTTATTTACATAAAATTTATTTATGAATTAAAATTACGTTATATTATATTGATATGTAAATATTATGAGGCCATATGAAAATTTTAAATGTTTCATAATGTTAATTTTAATGTTGAAGTCAATATATCATAAATAAAGGTTGATTTTATTTAAAAATTATATTTCTCTAATTTTGAAAATTATTTTCATAAAAGGGTATCGATATTTCAAATATTCACATTAATAATTAGTTAAGGTGTGTTATTTTTTTTCTAAAATATTTGAATTTTTAATGAATAGTGAGTTATTGTAATTTATAATATTAAACACTATATTCCAAATACATGAATTTTAAGTCACTTGTGATGTAAGAACCCATTAAATCAAAATAAAATAATTTTTATACTATATGTAGTGACTAGAATAAATATTACTGGTAATATTTAGCAAAAAATATAAATTAATTAATGTAATATATAAAACACCCCTCTCATCTCCTTATAATTAACCCCTTTCAAAACTACTTATATTTACAAAATATATCTTGTGAATAACAAAAAATATATATACGAAGGAATATATTCATACAATACCCCATTTCTTAATGATTTTGGAGTCACTAAAAGTAAAAATCTAATTTCATTTAGGGGTACATCATGAAGGTGATATTGAATATGAAACATTCTCAAACAACCAAATTTTAATTTTATTTCTTCTCCTACCACATCTTTAACAACCTCATAAAAAAGATAATAATATGTAGTTCATTATATATATACTCAAATTTTATAGTTATAATGTAATATGTACAGTCAATCTTTTCCATTTATCATCTTATTCAAGGAAGTGATACAATTTTTCTTTTTAAGATAATTCCCAGCCTTTGAGGGTACCAAATTTATGGTCCCCATTACGACTTTCAAGAATAATAAAAAACTATTATTTTGTTTAAATATAATTATAATGTGTATATTATTACATATTTAATGTTTTATAATTTTTATAGTTATCTAATAATAGATAAAATAAAAGTACTTAATGAAGGTCTATAAAACTGCATAATGAATTTGTAGCATAATATTAACATTTTTAGAAAAATATTTATCCCTATTTCAAAAAACATATTGTTTTATGAGAAAAATTTTAATTCATAATTTTCATGAATACCATCTCAATTCACTTATCAGTTTTTTGTACCATTTATAATGGACATCAGTAAATAACCCCAATTGATTGGACTTTGGAACCATGAAAATAATATCCCAAGAACAACCAAATTTATCATTAAAACTCACCAAAATGGAAATTATTAAATTTAATAAAGTAAAAATAAATGAAATATTTATTTAATTTTTTATAAATTAAGTTATTAATAAATAAAATTTCAGTTTTCAGGACATCGAAGGCATCAAATTATTGATTTTGTAACAAAAGATAAGGGATTGTTCTAAGCCTTGTTATTACATTGTTGTAATCATTTCTTCCTAACTCCTCACACTGTCACCAATAATTATGTAAATAAAATCATATTTATTATATTTATTTTTTCAAAATTTACATATTTATCTTAAATCAGTTTTCTATTATGTGTAAATAAATTTTTTAAATAATTCACTTCTCAATTCATCTTGATAAGAAAACATTATAAATTATAACTTATCCATTTGCTACCCCTATTAAAGTAAAATAAATAAAATTTATTATGAAACCCATATTTAATTAGATAACCCATTTAATATTGAAACTCCAATTTAGTTCATTTATGGTTTTATGCAACTAATTATGCCATTATCAACTTTAAATACTCTTTATTCTTTTCACTAAAACCACTCTTCTATATCACATTTCCAAACATACCTAACCACTGATTTTATGATTTCTACATCATTTGGACATAATATATAATTATAATACTTATGTTATTCATTATTAATGTCTATTAATGATATAAACACTTCATTCATGGATACCATTATGATATTCCCTTTGGTTATGCATGATGACATTATTACTAAACCCTTTTTCATTCGATTGGTGTCACTTTTGTTTTTCCTTATGGATGATTTCATTAAGTTGAAAACATATTAAAGTACATGTTATTATGTTTTAACCAATTTAATACTCCAATTTATTTGGTAATATTTTAGTCCCATGATATTATTTTAATGGGATTAGGGAGTAATACAAAACCATTATGGGACTCTATCCACCGTATGGTATCAAATTTATAGTTAAAATATACTAATGTTTATGTGATTTAATATCTTATGAATAAGATAATAGGTTCACATGATCTTATAATTCCATGTTCTATATGTGGGTATTTTATTTTTTCTTGATAAATACTTTTTATGTTATCATGCAATTATTTTTGACTCAAAATTTTTGCTTCAATTCTATTTTTATTACCTTATATTGATTTTTCTCACACAATATGACTATTAATTACCAATGTTATCTTTTTATGTCATTGTAGAGTCATGGTTTTTTAAAATTTCATATGTAGTTTAAATTAAGGATTCATTATTTTTGTTTAATATTTTCTATTATTGTATCTAGTATTCCAATGACACTAGTATTTTCAATCCCTAGTTTATATTTGATGGGTATTTGTGTGTAAAATCATGTATTAATATTTGAAAAAAATTTCCATTATAGTTGTTATCAGAGAAATGACAAGTTATTTTTAGGATTTTTACTATAAATGATTTTTGTGAACACCATGGATAACATTATATATATGAATCATTTAAATGGATAAACTACATTGAATCATAGGTACTCATAAGTTACTTAATACTTTTAATTCATATGTTATTCCTTTAGGAGTTAATATTTTTTATTCTTGGTAGTTATTTAATAAAAAATGTTATATTTTATTTTTTAGATAACAGAGGGTAATAGTAGAACCCATTCATCCAGCCAATGTGTTGGGTTATGTATTGGTATAACAAATATGACACCAAACCTGATGGGAGTGAGAACTCATTATTTCAAGACAATAGTAGATCAATTGAATCATGTGAGAAATAATAACATAAATCTGGGGGAGCCCAGTCCTTCTAAAGATAATGATCAGGTTTTGATCTAATCCTTTTATGGAATAAGATTCCCTTATTTAGTGGATCTTATGATCCCATCATCATTGACCAATAGATTAAATCTATTAAAAAGATATTTTTTTTCATTTAATTTATTTAATAATATAATGTCTTGATGGTTTTCTGTCATTTTTATGGGGATGGAAATCTGTGTTGGAAAAGCATCATGTACATGATTTTGAAAGTTGAAATTTATTGCACTGAATGGGAAAGATTCATGATAAAAAATTAAACTATTTTTCCATAATAGTCCATTTTAAAATAGAAATGGAGTTCCATTGACTAATGAAAAATGAAAATTAGTATATCAAAATATATTATAAAATAGTACAATTCCTCCATGATATGCCTCCAGCTTTTTCCTGAACACTAAAATCAAGGTGGATTTATTCATTAGTGGATTAATGTAGTTTATCAAAAATCAATGGTGATTTTAGACATTATGATATTAGTATAATGTTTTATTGTGACCTTATGGTTGACATAGATATTGTGACTCTTAGTGTTCTCAATGGACTATATATAAAATTTATAATTTTTTTTAATAAGGTAGGATCAATAGATAAATTAAATCGAGGAATAAAAAAATGACATCCCAAATGTCAAAATTTTTTGAAGAACAATCATTTGAACATTCAAATTGGAACATGGAGATATATTAAATTTGGAATATAAGGGTGTCATTATAATCTATACAAATGAAAAATTAATAAATACACTTGCATGGAAAAGAAAATATAGAATAAAATACACATCTTGTAGTACAACAATCTGATATCCAATAACATTGAAATTATGTGTGCTAATTTAATAAGACAAGGTTTGTTGGTTAAAACAAAGGAAAAACACACTTTGACTAGAGAGAATGGGAGGGAATATGATACTACTAATATAATGGTTGATGATGAAAATGATGTGGTGAAATATATTGTGTTAATTCTTTCATTAATACAAAAAGTACTACTGGATTCTACTTTTGTGTATTCATTAATATCATGAAACATTTGCAAAATATTAAAATTCCATGTGAATATACAGAGGTTTAGTTAACCATGAGAACAAAAAATGGGGATATTATTTTATCTCAAGTATATAACTTCTCCCTGGTCATTTTTTTTGCACATAACCTCCTACAAAGTATAATCTACTTATATTATTATATTTTAGGGCTATATTGGGCATGGATGAGATATTCTTACCAAAAATCATCATCAAATATTTGGAGAGAGAAATAATTCTTCAAATTTGGAGTTATTATATGAATAAATATAGGAGTAATTAGTCAGATGATTCTCTTTTGGAATAAATATCTCATGGGTGGATAATGTATCCTTATAAGAAATTATATATAACTCAAATTATTGAGAAGAAAGGATTATGATTGAGTAAATACACATTATGAGTGACTACAAATATGGTTTACCTAAATGAATTTATGATATTCCTCATGACTTAGTGGTTGGGTTCTCAATCAATCTTATATGTGGATATATTCCAATATCTATTACACCCTCGAGAATAGAAAAAATTGAGTTATACCAAAAAAATAATATGTTACTAGAGAATATAAAAATTGGCTTATATAACTGACTAATACACCGTGGGGTGTGTTGGTCCTTATTTCAACAATAATGATAGGTCAATGCCACTACGTATTAATTTACACGATATTAACAAATTCCCATTAATGAACTAGTATCCCATTTCAGTAATAGATGGCTAGTTTGATAAAATATATGGATCCATTTATTTCAATATGGTGGAACTTAAATTGAGATATCATCCACTAAATGTGGTGACTAAATATATTTCCAAAACTGCATTCTATATATAGTATGGAATCTATGAGTTCATATTGATTCATTTTAGACTCAACAATTCATGAGTAATCATTATAAATTTAATGGATATATGATTTATATATTTACTTGAATAAAATTGTGGTAGAATTTATATTTTATAATCAAATACACACTAATAGAATTGATAAGGCTTAATATAATTTAAATACTATGTTAATGACATTTATAAAAGAGAATATATATACACATTGTAGTAAATGTGAGTTAGAGATGGAGGAATAATAAATAATTGGGAGTTTGGTAACCAATAATGGTATTGATGTGGGTCCATCTAAAAAATAAAATTATATAGTTGGACATAGGATAATTTATAATGGGGGTATGTAGTATCCGTGGACCATCTGGTAATTAAAAATGATTTATGTGAAAAATATAATTATTTTAAAAAATAATAACCTATATTACTAAAATGGGAGTGAATTTTATCGATAATAGATAATGTGTGGATAGATTTAAGGAGTTGAAAATGAGAATTTTCACTATTTCATCTATTACACTATTTAAAATGGGAAAATCTTAATGGTATTCAACAGTTCAAAAAACATTATTTGAATGAAAATTGATCCAATGTGTTAATGTAACATAATACCCATCAAGGTAGTCATATGAACATGAGTATTATTATCCAACACTTGTCTTGGAGTTGGAAAAATTAATCTTCCCATTGAAAATGTATTTGTATTGTTACTATATTGAGAAGTGTCACATATATATATAATATTGGAGCCTCAAATATATATTTTCGTAGAGGTATATTAATATGAATTATTGGAAATGGTTAGATATGTACAAAGATTATCGATAATAGATAATCTATCTTTCAATTAATGTTAATAAAGTAGAATATTCTCTGAATAGACCATATCATGTGACCAAATCAATGAAGTGTATTAAGAGGGTTATAGTTTTCATATTGGAAAGGATGGAAATTAGAATCATAAAGGAAGGAATATCATTATTTATTTATATAATGACATCTTGGTAATGACTTATGGAAATGATAATGGTTTCTCAAAGAGATGATTTGGAAATTTATGATATGTCAAAGGATAAATAATGGGATGTAGTTGAAGAAAAAAATATATAAAGAATGAGTTCTATGATTTAGATTACAACTATTTACACTAAAAAATCATGAGATAATGAATGACTTTTTGACTGCATCACATAGATCTACAATCTCTATCAGCCACAAGAGCAAAAATATTCAATTATATTTATGAAATAACTATTTGTTGGATAAAATAAACATAAAGATCATAAAATTTAAATCAAATTTACTATTTTTTTAATTAAGTGATAGATGAAAGGAAAAAAGGAAGAGGATTATGAAACAATTACCAATAATTATATGGAAGAGGGAAAACGTCATTATAGACATTTTCATTAGTCTTATAAATACATATTGATTAAATAATGATATATGGTTTATATGAATTGTATTACAAGGTATGATAACATAATTTAAATTCTAGATGACGTTTCACATAATTAATATTCTTGGATACACGTCATAGAAGAGTTGGCGCTCTATAGTTTACCATTTTCGAATGTATCAGATCGGGAAATAGGATTTACCACATTAATACACAAGAGTATCCAATTTCATCTAAAATTTATATAGATATTCACTATTTATTATCTCCCCTGAATGATGCCTCATCTAAGAAGACTATCTATAAACTTGAAGAAATGTTTCGATTTTGCTCTATGGATATAAATAGAGTATGTGAGTATCATCTTACTATGGTCGATTAATCATTAAATAATATGTTCAGATTAGGAACCCGAATGGATCTATATATAGATATTTATGGGAAATGATATATAAAATATTTATGATTCGATGAACTAGTTATACTGGTACTTAAAATGACTAAAAAATGGTATAAAATATCAAAACCATTCCGCATCACATTAGGGATTCTTGGAGTTGAGATAATTTCCATGATGACAATCATTGTTATGACATGAAAATTGATGTCAGAGAGAATGTATTTATTTTCATATCTCTATGCAATAAATTCATGAGATTTTGTAAAAATGGAGATCTAATTCCCATGTACATCACCCCCTTAGAGATTCTTGATCGCATTGGATTTGTGGCTGATTGACTATTTCATTAACAAATTATGTATAAAAAATATAATGTATTCTATGTATCCTTCTTGAGGAGGTAAATACCAAATACATCACTTGTACTAAATTCAATGTGGGTCAATATAGAAAACTAATACTCATATGATGTGCTACTCGTGAAGATATTTAAAAATAGAGATAATTTATTATGAAACCTGACTACAAAACATATCAATGTATAATAAAAAATCATTAACTAAGAATAGGTGGCATGCGAACCAAATAAAGTAATGATATTAAACTAACCTCCCATTCTTATAGCATAATATTTATAAAAAATATCATGGGATAAATATCGTACGATGGGAATTATGTTATGGACCATACTTTTGTTGATGGAATTTCCCTTCTTATTAAAATTTCATTTACCATAACAAACCCACATCACATAGAGAATCCAAAAAATAAATATCCTAAAATGATGACGTAATGGATATAAACTATATCAATTATAATTCCAATGATTACAAATAGGAAAAATATGAAAAAGATACAATATATATGAATAGTTTGATCTTCTAGATCCACTATAATAATTTAAATAAAAAATAAATCTATACCCCAAATATCATTTTTTTCATTTCTCTAAAAGCCAATTTATTGTTAGTTGTAATTGTACATAAGTATAAGAAAAATAAAAAATTTCAGATTCAAATAATGTTATAGAAATAAAAATAGGCTAATAATAGAATATTCACATTTAAGATGAATATATATATCTTTGATATAAAATACAAGTGAATGATGAAGGACTGGAATGATAGTTATTTAAAGAATGTAATGAAGGTGTATGACAATTCAAAATCCCATGATTGGAATAGTAATCTAACTATTTTGAATTGTAATGTGACTATTGGAATATTAAGAAACCTAATTGAAAAATAAAAGAATATTTTTGTATATTATAAAAAGATAATATTATATATATAAACCATTATATAATAAAGACGTGTTTTATAAAATATAAAATATGTGTTACTATTTTTATAAAACCAAAATATTTTAGTCATTATTTTTTAGAAAAATCAATTGAGTTAAAAGAAAATTATTTTCGTAAAGAAGAATTTTTAATTAATTATGATGTATTATTATAATTATAATAAAATTTATGAGATTATATGTATTTTTTCAAGGGGACATAAATTAGAGTATAATATTGGAAATAGAATTTTTTAATAAATAATGCTTTCACTAAAAACTGATATTTTATTATTTTTTATAATTATTTTCTAAAAAATTATTCCTTGTTTCAAATTTAAATGTAGTAAAATTACCATGGTGATTTATTTTATATTTTTTAAAAATATTTTAATTTTTCTCGAATTTTCAAATATAGAGAATTCTGATATTTAAAATTATAATCAAATTTCATGAAATTTAATGTAATGGATGATCTAAGAACCCATTAACACAAACTAACACAAAAAGTTTATTTTATATAGTCACATTAATAAATTTCATTGATATTATTGAGACAAAATAAAAATATGATCAAGATAATACACAAAAACATACCTCTCAACAACTTATATATACCAACATCTCCTCACATTCCCATCACACATTCTATGTCTTCACGAATTAAAAATCATGGCCACACAATATCATATTTATTATACCAATGTCCTAGTGCTGATAATATCACCAAACGTACTATTCAATGCTCTATTAGTGTTCCCTCAAGGAGTCACTATTCTTGTGGTAACATTCTCAAACATCATATTTTAAAATACTTTAATCTTATAAAATATCCTAAAATTCCTTATACAATATAGAATAATAACTCCAATATCCAATATATTGATAATTTTATAGTATTAATGTAATATATATCATTAATCCATTTATTATCACCAATTATGAAATTAAATGAAACAATTGTCCATATTATGTATGCTCACTACCTCCATGGATATGGAATTTGTTTCCATTAAAACTTTAAATATTATTAAAAAATACATTTATTATGGTAAAATCCTATTATAATAAGTATATTAGTTTCTATTTCATATTTCAATATTAATATATATAAATAATTCTAAATAAAGTGAAACTAGTCTTTTATGGTTGGTAAAACCGCCTAAATGATGCAATGAACTAATGTTAATATTTTTGCACAAAGAACCATCATATATTAGAATGAATATGGGTATTTAGAAAAATATATGTTTAAGGATGGTCATGAATACAATTTATAATAAATTCAAGATATTTAGACCCATTTTATAAGAGTATCAATATATTATCTCTATTGATCATACATTAGAACAACCAAATGAACTCTCCTAGAACAAAAAAATTAGACATTATACCTTATTTAAATAAATATTATAGAACATAATAAAATAATAATAATTAAAAACATACCTAATAGTGTCTAATTTATGAAATAAATTACCAAAATATGGTAAATTAGGAAATTATTGTAACATGTAGAACGTTTCTGGAACAAAAGGTATGTGATCTTCCTAAAACTCCCTATTGCATTAGGGTTATGATTTCTCTATCATAATCATACATTATCAAACTCATTATCATTATAAAATATCCAATATTATTTATATACTATCAATATATATATATATATATATATTAATCATTATTTTATGGGGAAATTATTTTTTCAAATTTTCCTTTGTCAATTCCTCTCAATAAGAATCCACAATTAAGGGTAACTTAACTATTTCTTACCACTTTTCAAGTACATTCCAATTAATTGATTATTCCACAAATATTTTATAAAATCACCCATTTTATATTTTTTAGTTAATTAAGTGTTTTATGGATCAAATTATACCATTATGCTCTTTATACCCACTTTATTATTTTCTATCAAACCACTCTTAGGTGGAACATTTTTAATGTTACTTAAGAACTATTATTATACATTCACATAATTTGGTGAAAAATTATGTTGATATTAGATTATGTTTCTATTATTAATTTCCAAATTAATTTTATTACCTTCATTTAAGGATGCCATTATTATATACTCATGTGTTACGTATTATAACATTATTAAATAATACATTTCTTTCTAGGCTAAACACTTACTATTATTCACAATGATTTAATTAATTATGTGGAAGAAATTATGAATGTATAAGTTAATATGGGCTAACCCTGATTGTTCACCATTGAACTACGTAAAGGTTCAGTATCAAGAGATGGTATGTATGGGATTAGGAAGAAACCATAATCTATAATGGGATTCAATCCAACATCAGATAACTTCTTGGTAGTTATCCTTGAATAATTTTTTTATGTAATATATTACTTGAAAATTCAAATATTCCCATGATATTATTATTCTATGGTCAATATATTATGAGTCCATGTGTTTATTAATCTTCCATGCCTTTTATTTTATCACTTTATTCTTTCTAACACATATTTGTTTCTTCATTTGTATATTTATTCCATTTATAGGATTTAAATACCACACATTTTGTCAATGTATTCTCCATATGATTCTATGTAGTTTTAGGAGTATAAAGGAATTTATGGTATCATTATTATATTGAAGATAATTAACTATTATTTATATTCCATGTATTCTATTGATTTACCAAGTATTTCATAAACAATATTATTTTTCATCTTTTGATTGTAATTAATTAATGTTTATGTTAAAAATCATATAATAATTGTGTAAGATATTTGGGTCATTATACTCATCTTTTTATTATTTTTAATATGTAATTATTCCACAATGAATAGTTTTTTATGGAATTATAAATTTTCATACTCTTATATCTTAATGAACAAGTTGTGTAACTAATTTAATAATGTCTTTTTTTTCATGGGTCGTTATATTAAATATCATAAAAAAGAATTCATTATTATATAATATGTGATTTGGGATAGTGACAATATAAATTAATGATAGAATAACCATGTAATTTATGATATATGTTAGTGAATATTAGTGAAAACATTAAGAAATGGCTATTTGATAAATTAAAATTTTTAAAACAATATAAAATTTATATTTTAATAATATTTTTCCTATTTTTTAAATAATTTTAATTATTAATAATAATTAATTTGACATAGTTTGTTCTTTGATATATATTTAAAACAACTTTTTATTTTTATTCTGTCTCTTTTAGATGACTAATATTTACCTATTTTTATCAATATATATACTTCTAGTTTTGATAAATTTTTCCAAATTCAAATTATTTATGAATATCTTTTTATTATATTCAATTACTATTCATTGCATTTATAATTTCATGGGTTATGGGACAAATTTAAATATTTTTTAAAATTAAACGTTCTTACCTATATAAAATGTTGGAAAATATAATAAATTACAATACAAATTTTTCATTATGGGTAATTTGAATCACAATATTGAAAAACATTATACTATTGTAGAGGAGGAATATCTCTCACTAACCTATATCTACTTATGTTTTGATTTATATATTACATATAATGTTATATTATTTTTGATTCAATCATTTTTCAAATCACTTATCACTTATCTTATTATAATATATTATATAAAAAATGTTATGATTTTTTTTTGAAAGTTTAAATTTAATGTAATAGAGATATTACTCAAATTTTTCCCACATATGACGTCTTTAGCCAAATATAAAAATTTATTATTTATAATTTTTTTTTGTAAAATATATATTTAACTATGTTTTACCATATTCCATTGTAATGTGGTATTATAAGATGTGATACAATTATACTATACCACTGAATACCTAATATGTCTTATGATTTCAATAAGTCGGTTTGAGTTAATTGTAGATTATGATAACCATGAAATTGGGAGTAATGTGGTTGTCAAAAGATAATTTTTAATTATCAATTAATATTGTATAAAATCTAGAATATTACATATTATGAATTTAACGTGATGAAATGTTAGAGATTTATATTAGTATGGGATAAATTGAGTTATATTTAACACTACGATAAATTTTATATTATGAAAATTTGGGTAAATTAATAGAGATCATAGAGAACCCATGAATAATATTTAAATGTGCTATAACCAATTATATGGATATGTTCAATAATCACTAGCCTTTTGATCATTCTACCAGTCCAAAATATCAGTCACACTCCTTCCTTACTCGGATAAGTATGTGAAAACTATGAATAAGAGGTAGAAACCTACCAAGTAATGCATGATTTACCCGATCAATGGAAACACTGTATATCTATGATACTATTCTGTTCTCATTCTCAGATTTATCAATCATTAATTGATGATACTATTGTCCATCATCAGAGAACTGCAGATAGAGTTATTCATTACATTATAAATTTTTTTAATTTTCAAATGATCGTGATAATTGGAATAATTATTTATAAAATACTCCAAAGCATTGAATAATTTTCATTGATGATTATAAACCCATTATTACTATCAAAGATTAACATTATTCTTAGTTCATTAAATATTGTTTGAAAAATAATGTTTTTTTGTATATCATTTTTTTATCATAAAACAAAACATAAAATTTCTTATTTCTTCAGCTATATGACATGGGATATCTTAAGTAGGTTTGTCGCCAAACCAAATTATACACAATATCATAAGGGGATATGCAATTAAATTAATACCATTATATATATGTCATAATGTATAAAATTGGATATCATATCCTATGATAGTGTAGTCCCATATAGTAAAAATATTCCACTATTTCATATTTACAAAATAATTGATATAACAAAATAATGATCCTGGCCATTTTAGGGGATATAATAGAGTGATATTATCTATCAGAAATTTTAAAACATAATAAGTAAATCCATGTAAAATATTATTTAGAATATTGTAAAATAATGTTTTCCTGAGAAAAATTAATTTTAATTTTAAAAATTTTGAATTGGATTGACTAATTTATTAAAAATATGTCTAAAAATGGTAATGAAATTTTAAAATATTTATATAATTATTTATATATTTAGAAATTAAATACATTAAAATAATATAATATTTTTATTAAATGTTTACATAACATTTATTTTGTTAGTGGGCATAATATTTAATTCCATTGTTAAAAACTTTTGTATTTATATGGAATTATACATAATATTTATTCAAAGGGTTATTTTCAAAATTTTAATAGCAATTCATAAAACAATAAAAAGTACACAATATGGATTAATATAATGAATTTTATATTTTATATTTTTTATTTGTCATTGTTATTTAATTTTTATTTTTTAAATTAAAATTTTATATTGGATTAATTATTTTAGTAAAAAATAATTAAATATTGATAATGATATTTTTGAGAGTTAAATAATATTAAATATTGGTTTTTAGGATATTTTATTTTTTTTCCTCATAGAATCTAAATATATATTTCATTTAATATCATATAACTATGTATAAATTCTAATAGTAGGATATATGTATGATTACACATCTTATATATATATATATAAATGGGTAATATGAATTAAATTATGGAATTACTTTAATTAATGGGTAAAATATAAAACTTTTATAATTATTGAATATTTTAAGTGTTCATTGATGGATATATAATTTGAAAATATGTGAATTCTTAATTTAATCTATGTATTATTCTGGTATATTCACTAATATATTTTTTATATTATGAATAGATTAATTTTTTATTTTAAATAGTTAATCATCTTCAATAAATTTTATTTAATGTATTTACAAAGATAAAATGATATAATGATAATAGATCTTTTCCTCTACCATGAAATTGGATTGTAATCTATTTTGAACATATATTATAAAATTCAATATATACATATTATATGTCAAAAGTTTGATGGAATTGGGGTTTACCATGAGTAAGTTATCCTTGTGTAGTTGGAATTTGGACTATACCTCTCATTTTTCTATGGGTTTATTCTATATTTAGAAAAGTATGTGTTGGATACCTATTAATATAAGTGTAATAATTTGGAATTCATCATATTCTAATACTTCGAATTAGTGGGATTCAAATAAAATGCATATATGATTCATATGTATTTTCATGCATATGTTTTGGTTTTAAATTGGATTAGTAATAGAATAAATGAGTGTTGTGAAGATCTTTACATCATTTTAGTTTGAAAATATTTATTATATTTCATTATTTTAAGTGATAAAATAAATTTTTATAAATTTTTATTCTTTTAATATTAATATGTGTAATAATATAGTGGGATTCAATCTTATTTATAATACTATTTTTTAAATTCCTCTTAAATAAAACACATTTAAAGACCTTGTTCATTCAACTGTGTAGTTTATTAAAAATAGGGTTCCCCTAGATTATATTATGTATTGAAAGAATTTAATTATGTAACTAGATGGGTTTTTACTTCATTTGTATCATTTTATAGGTGATAATCATGACAAGAATAACAATTGGGTTATGATAGAATTAGAATGATGTATATTATTTTATATGATAGATTGGAGATAGGGTTGTTTAATAACACATTCAAGAAATATATAAGATATTTTTTATACAATAAAGTACCTAAATATCAAAATGGAGACTAGATTTATAAAATAAACTCAGTTCAGAGTGAAATATAGATCTTGAAAATGTAATTGATATGATGAATTTTAAAATGGGTCAATATTTTAGTGGGAGTAATCTAAAATTTCTTATATAAAAGATTGTAAAATGTGATACTAAGCTGATGAAAATTATATGTAAAGATAAATTTCAAGATCATCACTGGAAATTATTTTTATATAAACACTATATAAATAATAATAACAATTATAGAATTTTCATTGAAAAATATAAAAAATATTGAAATAATTAATATGTAAAGGGGAAAAATACGTGTCTCAATGATATTCCATCTTAATTTACCTAATGATGAATTAATTTAAGAAGTGAATCTATATAATTATTTGATTAATAAATTGTTTTTTGTTTGGTTTAAATGGAATTAAATGAATATTTATTGATGGAATATTAATCATAATTATTATATGAATTTGACTATGTGTACAATTGAAATGATTAGAAATAATATATCCTATGATAATTTTTTTGGAAATGGAATTCATTCTCGATTTTTCATTTGAAATATTATATAATTTGGATAATTATAGGAAATTTTTACCTTATTTTCTATAACTATTGAAGATATGTGAGTATGAAATGGGATAAACAGACTCTTATGTAATGCCGAAAACATAAAATTTTAGTTGTTTAAACATTATAAATTGTATTGGAATTTCCCAATAGTTATCCTTGGTTAATGAATCTTATTAGTGGTTTTAGGATTATGGATTCATTATTTCACATGTGGTTGGGTTATTTATAATATTAGCTATTTGGGAAACCCAATGGATACTCAATGTTAAAAATTTCTTCCGTAGAATTCAAATAATGAATTTGTGAATGTCATGTGATAAAAAATATATATTTTAAATATATTCTAAATATATAGTAGATAATGATTAATGAAGGGTTTATCAAATCTTTTATTTATAATTTAAATGGTAAAATAATTGGTTGTGGAATCATTGAATTGGATATAATAGTATATATCAATACCAAATGGATTTAAATAAAGTATTTTCTTTTTATCATCTTTCTCTTATATACTAACTTGTTTTTTATAGACAATGTGTTTTGATGAAAAAATACGAGAATATTATATTTATTAAATAGTTATACAATTCATTTGGATTCTATAAAATGCTAGAAAATGAGATAGGGAAAAATATTTCATAACCAATATAAAATAATATTTATATGTACTAATTTAAATTAAGACGATTTAATCCCAACACTATAAAAAAATTCCCAAATAAACTAACTTCTCAAATGTTTTTGCATGAAAAAAGACCTCAACCATTATCATATATCCCTAGAATATGGAATGTAACTTAGATATCCACACGAAAAACCATTAAACTGATTTTTCCCTCATTGACAAAAACATTTGTTTCATTTATAATAAAAATAAGAAAAACAATATTGTCACGACCCGTCCCAGTGGGGCCCGTGCCGTGACTCCCCAAACCCGCCTCTAATAGGCCAGGTGCTGGTGACTAGCACCGAGTAGGCATATTACTACATGGGAGGCATTACCTAAGAACCTAGACACACACACACACCCACACACATCCAAGACCGCAAATGCTGGAATGTAAAAAACAATTAAGGAACAAAATGCATGTGTATAACTAAACCTAACCAACATAGTATAATAGGAAGTAATGTATTGAATGTGAATTGGGCCAAAATACAATCCCACAAAAAACAAATTTATGAAAAACTACAAAGTCCATATTGAAACCACAAAGATTTATTGGGGATGAACCTTGTAGTTGAAGGAATGCCTAGGCCTATAGGGAACTCCGAAAGCTCGGTCCTATCCTAGTCCACCCTAGACTCTATCAAAAGGATTCTCATTTACAGAAGACACAACATGTGCAGGAAAAACTATGTAGGGGTGATTATAATAACAATTAGCAGAGGACCCCAAAAAAAGTACACAATGGAAAGGAAAAGTAAACTCTACATAGTATTGGTCTATTGAACATATAATAGGATACCACAATCCAGATATACTCAAAACCCAGACCCGTAGTCCAGAGAAAAGTCACACAACCACATACCCCCACTAGGGATTCAGTTCGAATATTTCCATGAAGTACTCTTCCAAGATAACAAAATCCACGAGTCTGTTAGATCTGATGACATCGATCTGAGAAGTATTTTTCATTTCTAAATGTCACGAGAGATAGTTACACTCATTACGGGACACACACTCTTGAGCGGGAAAATAATGATAGATAGAAGCACTCATTATGGGAGACACAATCTGGAGTTGGAAAGATCACGATACACAGATGAGGATCACTGCCAGGGCCATGGTGGATACTGTGAATCATCCAGATTCACCAACTAGGTGATTCAACAACTAGGTAGAGGATAAATGCCTGATAGAGTTGGTTATGTCGATGCCTGACTCTACCTAGGGCCTGGAATGGATATGGGATCTTGCTTCAGACCTCTCGGAGGGATGCCGACTCTATCACCAAAAGTCCTACTAAAGGGATCATTCTTCTATAGAATAAAAAGATTCTTTTCCTTCAGGGGAATGAGAAGAAAGGGCACTAACCCAAATGAAAGATGTCCAGGATACGGTGAACAAGGGGGTCATGCCATTTTCCAAAAAGTACACGGCGTGTAGAAAAGTTAAACGCCATGTTTTATTCCCCCCGGTACTACCCACGGACAACAGCACATGTCGTAAGGATTGTCGTGTAGAAAATTGAGTACACGGCGTGTAGTATGGTGTACACGCCTTGTCCGAGTGACTGGGGTCGGCTCCGTGTACGCTGGTCGTGTGCCCGTACATGGTCCTCAACCAGTGTACTCCAACCTATGTAATCGGTACACAGGGTGACCCGTGTTACTGGCCTCGCCTGACCATGTGATGGAGTACATGCCGTGTACATCATCCCGTGTCTGTTTACCCACAAGATACACGCCGATTCACATGTATCCGCCTCTTCAATGCTGCATAGAGAGTACATGTCGTATTGTTTGATGTCGTGTAGTCCATATCGCATCTGTGTACCTTCCAAAATACATGTCGATCTTCTGGGAGAGTACAACAGATCGTGTGACCAGGGACACACGCCATGTGATTCCTCTATGACCTCTAAAACCCTAGCTGCAACCACCATTACTACATGGCATGTTCTTCAGAGATACACGTTGTGAATTCTGGAAATTTCTCGAAATGTAAACCTCCATTTTCGTTCCTTTCATGATGTCCCGTTCATCGATCAAGTATCTGAACACCATGAAGCTCCCATGTCTTAGTTTCCCCAACACCATGATGCTGATTCCATTGTTTTCAGACCTCCGATCGACACCAAAAACGTGCAACGATCCACCCGCTTGAAGAAATCTCGATGAACGGCCCTTCCCAATCCTTTCTGATTCATTGTCCGCTATCATTGTCGCACCCCCCGCAAGGATGTTGTGGTGTCGAATCTTCAAATTGGGTTCATTGTGTCGCAAAATGGATGTGCAACGATCCATTGTTTGTCACCCCATGAAGAACACGAAGAACATGTGAACAAAAGGGGGGGGAGGGTAAATCCAATAAGAAAATCAACGAACCAACCCCCGCCGTCATTCACCATGGAATAAATCTTCTCCCGTTAGTAGACCTAAACAGAGTAGAATAAAACAACAACAATTCAACCTGGATCAATTCCCCAAATCATCCCAATAAATCCCTCCCACAAGAATGTACACATCCATGGATTAACTTCTTCGTGGTTGATCCATGTTCATCATTTAAGTCAAAAGAGGGGAAAATAATTTAAAAAACCCCTACCTCAAGAAGGGATCGATAGCTGACGAAGGTTTGTGCTAATTTCGTCGTCGAGATCCTTAAACATAATTGGAATAACAATTCCTAGCTTCAATCCTTCGACGTTTGTCACCAAGATTTTTCTCCAAAGCTACACAGATTTTTCCTAGTGTTTTTCTATCAATCCTTTCTTGCGGGCAACATTCTATTATCCTAATAAAAAAGGAAATTTGTTTTTCATTAAAAAATATTATGCGGTATTAATGAGTCTATCTTTATGTTTTTGAGTCATTATGACATGGTATTTATTAAACAAATAGTTTCATCGTCACTGAACTACAGCAGATGTTTCCATAAAATAAACCTAGCCATTTATTTTATTTTATTTGACTGAAAACGTCCAAAAATTAAATTATTTCCGAAACCCACGTTGGTCGAGGTTAGACCCATTCATAGGTAAATTCGTTGTCCTAGATGCAATGGTTCCATCATATTTTTAATCCGGTCATCCGTTTGGAAACTTCCACAGCCGCACACATTTTATTAATCACTTAACATAAAAAAAGTTTGAGCCACCATTTTGGGATCACTAGGCCTTAGAATGATGTGACCTTCTCTATGCTTGGTCTCGTAATGATTCCATATAATATTTAAAAATAATTCATGGAAATTCTGAGACATGAAACTCTCCCCACATTGGGGCTTTGCGTCCCTAAAAACCCAAAACAAGACTACTCAAAAAGATGCGGGTACTAGGAACGGATTTTAGCGTCTTGCTCCCACATGCTCTCCTGAAGATTCCCATGCTGCCAATGAATGCAAACCAAGGGAATTGATTGACCAAGAAGGATCCTTTCCTACCAATCCTCGATCTCCACCTGGTACATAGAAAAGGTCACTCCATCCTTGATTTCAAGCTCACCCCAGTCGATGACGTCTGAGGGGTCATGCACGTACCTCCTCAACTACGACACGTGGAAGAAAACATGTACCCGATGGAACAACGGCGGTAGATCTAGGTGGTACGCCACCTCGAAAACTATGCACAGTATCTAAAATGGTCTGATGAACCTCGGAGATAACTTTCTTCCTCGGTCAAATCTCTGTAACCCTCGACGAGATGATACACGAAGAAAGACATGGTCTCCCTCCCCGAACTCCAGGGGTCTTTATCACCTGTCAGTATAAAATTATGCTGGTTCTGTGTAGTTTTCAAAATTTCCCCGATAATCTGAACCTTCTTAGTGGTAGCTCACACCAACTATAGAACCATAAGTGCTGACTCTCTAGGGATGGACTGGCTAAGCGGTGACAGGAAGGGTCTCCCATACCAGGCCTCGAATGGTGCCATACCAATGGTGGAGTGGTAGCCGTTATTATATGCAAACTCCACCAGTTTTATGTGGTCCTCCGAACTGTGACCATAGTCCATGATAGAGGCATGTATCATATCCTACAGAACCTGAATAGTTCTCTCCATCTACCCATCGGTCTGGGGATAGAACATTGTGCTCAAGCGTAGCTGAGTCCCAATTGCCTCCTGCAATCCCTTCCACAACTGGGATGTAAAGAAGTACTCTCGGTATGAGACTATCGTCGAAGGGTCTCCATGAAGCCGAACTATCTCTTTCATGGAGAGGGTTCCCATTCTCTCTTTAGAACTCTACTCCCTGATACCGAGGAAGTGGGCCGACATGGTTAGTCAGTCAACGATCACCCAGATGAAATCATTCCCCTTCGGCGTCTGTGGAAAGCTTGTCATGAAGTCCATTGATATTCCATCCCACTTCCAATATGGATCTTCCAAGGGGTGAGTTAATCCCACTAGAACCTGGTGATCATCCTTCCCCTGATGGAATGTGAGGCATCCGGAAACAAACTATGCTACTAACATCTTCATTCTTGACCACCTAAACTATAGTCGATGATTTTGGTACATCATTTCCACTCTAGGATGTACCGCCAATGGGGATGTATGAAACTCCATCAGGACCTCCTCCTACAATGCTACTAGTACAATAATGCATCCTCTGAAAAGATATATGTGCTCCCTAAATTGTGAATATCCATCAACAACATATCCTATGAATAACTGAGCACGTAAAGACACACAATCTACATCTCCAAGTTATGCCTCCCTACCCCACTTTAATAGTGGATGGGATACAACTATCAACTGTAAGTAATTTGTATCCTCTATGTCCATGAAGGATAACTACAATGCAGCTAACTAGTCTGTCACCTCACTCAACAACTGCAAGCTCGACCTTCTGGTAAGAGCATCTGCCACCTTGTTCCCCTTCCCTAGAGTATAGATGATCTCAAAATCATAGTCCTGGAGATACTCTAGCCAACAACTCTTCCTCATATTCAAATAATTCTGTGAAAAGATGTACTTGTGGCTCTTGTGGTCAGAGTAGACAATAGATCGCTAGCTCATAAGGTAGTGTCACCGCATCTTCAATGTGAAGACTACCACATCCAAATCATGATCATGGGTCACATAGTTCTTCTCATGTGGCATAAGAGGGAGCGAACCATAAGAAATCACTTCCTGCAGTTGCAGTAGGACACAACGAAGCCCATTCTGTGATGCGTCGCAGAAAACTATGGACATGACACCCTCTTCTGGAAATCCCAAAATCAGAGTGCTCATCAAACTCTATCTCAACTGCTACAAAGATTGCTTTCACTTCTCCATGCACACAAAGGGATTCCCCATCATGGTCAAGGCTGTCATTGGGGATGATATCTAGGGGAAATCAGGAAAGAATCTTCAGTAATATCCTACCAACACAAGGAAGCTTCACACCTCCATCATGCTCTGAGGTGGATCCCACGATAACACAGCTCCCACCATGGCTAGGTCAATATCTACTCCATCTACTGAGATGACATGTCCTAGAAAGTGGACCTCTTGAACCCCGAACTAGATCTTCGAGAGCTTCCCAAGATGCAGATGCTTTTTGTGTATGTCTAGAACTATCTATAGGTGTCTCGTGTGCTCCTCCTCTGATGCCGAGGACACAAGGATTGCGTTGATGAATAGCACCAAGAACCAGTCAAGGTACAGCTGGAAGATCCGATTCATCAGTCCCATGAACACTACAGGGGCATTTGTCTTGCCGAAAGGCATCACCATGTACTCATGTTGACTATAGCGGCATCTAAAATACGTCTTCGGTATATCCTCTTCTCATACTCATAAATGGTGATAACCTGATCGATTCTAAATCTTTATGAACCATCGTGCCCCTCTCAACTGATCTAAGAGGTCATCGATTCTTAGAATTGGATACTTATTCTTCACCATCACAAGGTTCAGGTGCTGGTAATCCACGCACAACCTTAAACTCTCATCTGACTTTTTGGAAAACATGATTGGGGCCACCCAGGGTGAAATGATGGGTCTTAAGAAACCCTTTATCTCCAAATCCTCCTACTACACCCTCAGATTGCGAAGCTCTGCGGGGGCCATCCGATATACTGGTGAGAAAATCGTTGTTATCCCGGGGAGTAAGTGGATGCATAAGTCGATTTCTCGATGGGGAGGTAATCCTGAAACATCTTCGAGAAATATGTCCTCATACTATGCCACTACTACTGGGAACTAAGAGATCACAACATTTACTACGTTGAGGGTAAATTCGGCCATCTCATGAGTGATCGGCGGCACCCTCTTATTTTTGAGCCCATCTGTGCTGCATGGGTCTCCTTTTTTCTATAAAAGTAAAACCTCATTCCATCATGGAGGACACACCGCACTCTTCGCCTAAAACAGTGAATCTGGGCATGGATCTAGGATAACCAAACCATACCAAGAATGATGTTGTAATTCTTTGACGCTACCACCAAGTGGTTCCAACCGAAACTGTCACCTCCAATGGTAAGATCACAAAATTTGTAAAGGTGTGTGATTGTCGAGTATCCTCCCGCAGGTGTCTCCAAGCATAAGGATCAAGTCGACCATTCTATAGGAATCTCAAGGTTTTTCACAAAACCTCTGGTGAGGAAGGAATGAATGGAACTTGTGTCTATAAGTACGGATCCTAAGGTAGAGAAGACATAGATTAAACCTCGTATCTTCTCTGGTTCCCCTGGGTCATATGACTCAACAGCATGAAACAGTCCCCGTCCCTGTCCCCCAGCTCCCTGAGCCTGGTTCTGACCTCCTGGGGGGGTGGTGGAAGTAGATCAATGCATCTACCAACACCTTCATTTCTCCCTAATCCTTTGCCATGTCAGCGGCCTGGTGGGTCTGTCTGCTTTATTCTCTACCTCTACATTGGTGGTCTATCCACCGCTTCTCTGTCAGCAGCTTGACAGGTCGGACAATCTCTAGCGTGATGTCCCCTACCATCGCATGCGTAACATCACTCCTCCCTAGGCTGACTGGATCCATATTGAGATCTAGGGACTGTAGATCCTCTATCCTGGGTCCTCCTATGAGGTTTACCACATCCAGATCCCTATGCCTATCATCGGATCCCTACTGTCGAGGTCTCCACACATGTCTTCCTGGTGCTGACTTTCATCGGCTGTCTCGGCTCCACCAAGAATCTCTCGATCACCAAAGCCTGCTCGAGCACTCCAGTATAAGTCATAACGCATAGAGGCATGACAATTTCTCAGATGTCTCGTCGTAGACCTTGCTCAATGGTCTAAGAGCTGAAATAATGATCCCCGACCATATCCATCATTTACCGGGTGAGGTTGGGGAACCATGATGAATAGTCATCTACCGTCAAACTACCCTTCTTTAGCTGAAGAAGATCCTAGATGTGTATGACTCTCAGCATAACCGAAGAGAACTCCTCTCTAAAGAGTCACTAGAACATTGTCAATGAAATAGTCTCCACTTAATGAGTCGGTGTGGTAAGACTCCACCATCGTCCCGCAGAACCCAGAAGAAGGCTCGCCCTTAGGACCACCATCTTGTCTGTTGGTGTCCTCAGTAGATGGAAAACTCTTGTCACCACCTCAAGCCAGTACTCATCCTCCTAATGGTCAGGTTCACCTCAGAACCTGAGGGGTCTCTCTCTCTGGAACTCATGGAGCACGCTCAGCCTATGCTCCTCATAGGTTGGTACAGAAGGTACAATGGGCTGCTCTACTAGTGGTGGCAGAGCAGGTGCACCACCTGGTGGCAACGCCTGGGGATCTAGTCCCTGTATCAAAGCCTCATCACTGAGGTGGTCTTCCTCATTATCTTGCTAATGAATCTTAGTGGGTATGTGTCGCAGATCAATCCTATAAAGAAACAAGATGTACCATGGTAAATGAGTATATCTGGATAGGTGAAGCAAAGGATATGGAAAACACAACCAATACTTATATGATGCATGTACCATTCTTTTATTTCCCTGAAACTAGTGTTTTCATGTACCGAGTCGAAAAGAAGGTTATTAGAGTCCTGCTATATGGATACATCGGCCGGTGCACCAACACTGGAGTCTCTAGCCTGAAAGCCGAGCTTGAAACACTAAACACTGTTGCCCCAAACCAAACTCATAGACTCTTGGTCCTAAGGTAGAATCGACAACCTCTTATACTGCTATGTCACCACCCATCCCAGTGGGGCCCACGTCGTGACTCTCTATGCCCGCATCCAATAGGCCAGGGGTAGGTGACTAGCACCGAGTAGGAATATTACAACATGGGAGGCATTTCCTATGAACCTGTACACACACACACATCACCAAGAACACAAATGATGAAATGTAAAAAAACACTAAGGCCCAAAATGCATGCATACAACTAAACCCAACAAAAAGAGTACGATGGGATGTAAAGTACGGAATGTGAACTGGGACAGAATACAAGACCACTAAAGACACCAGTAAGAAAAACTGAAAATTCCAACATGAAAACAAGGTACTGGGACAACTGCTCATAGCCGAAGGAACACCTCGACCTTTAGGGAACTCCGAAATATCGGTCTTGTCCTGGTCCGCTCTAGACTCAGTCAAAAGGCTTCTCGTCTGCACAAGACACAACACGTGTGGGCAAAGCCTGTGCAAGGGTGAGTATAACAATACTCCATATAGGACCCTGAAAAACACAATGCATGTACACAAAAGAAAGGCACAGTCAGATCTACACAGTATTTCTCTACTGACCATATAATAGGAGACCACAGTCTAGATATACTCAAAACCCAGACCCGTAGTCCAATGAAAAGTCACACAATCACATAACCCAGCTAGCGATTCAGTTTGATTATTTCCTCGAAGTACTCATTCTAGGAGAATACACTCCCCGAGTCTGGTAGCTCTGATGACGTCTATCTGAGAAGTACTGTTCATCGGGAAACATCACGAGAGGTAGTTACACTCATTATGGGAGACACACTCATGAGTGGGAAGATCAAGATATATAGAAGCAATCATTATGGTAAACACACTCTTGAGTGGGAAAGATCATGATACATAGATGAGGATCACTTCCAGGGCCATGGTAGATACTGCAACTCCTTTGGATTCACCAGCTAGGTGATTCACCACCTAGGTAGAGGATCAATGCCCAGTGGATTTGGTCACGTAGATGGCTGACTATACCTTGGGTAAGGAATGGATATAGGATCTCGCTCCGGGCCTCTCAGAGGGATGCCAACTCTATCACATAAAATCATGTTGAAGGGATCATACTCTTGTAGAAGGAAATAATGTCTGACCATCAGGGGAATGAGAAAAAAGGGGAACTATCCCAAACAAATGATGTCCATGATATGGTTTATAAGAGGACCGTGCCATTTTCTGAAAAGAACTCAACATGTAAAAAAGTTACACGCCATGTTGTCTGACCCCAGGTACAGGTTGTGTAAAATGGCCCGTGTTGTAAGGATGGTCTTGTAGAAAAGTGAGTACATTGAATGTATGATGGTGTACACACCATGTCAGAGTGACTGGGGTCAGCTTCGTGCACGCTGGTCGTGTGCCCGTTCACGGTCCTCAACCCATGTACTCCAACCCGTGTAATCGGTACCCAGGTTGAGTCACGTTACTAGCCTCGCCTGGTCCTGTGATGGAGTACATGACATGCACTTCATCCCGTGTCCGTGTTTCCCTTGGATACATGCTGAGTCCCACGTATCCACCTATAATATGAATCATAAAGTGTACACACCAAGTTTTCAGAACATTTGTTGTCCATCCAATGTTTGTGTACCTTAAAAAATACACATAGAGCTTCGGGGAAAGTCCAACATGTCGTGTGATTTCTCTCTGACCCCAGAAACCCTAGCCACCACCACCGGTACTACATGGAATGTTCTACAGAGAAACACGACATGTATTCGAAAAAATTCCAGAAATGCGGTCCTCCGTCATTGCGCCTTCCGCAATGTCCCATTCGTCGATCCAACCATCCTATTTCCATAAAACTCTCAGGTTTTGGTCTCCCGGACACCATGATGCTGATTTCATTGTTTTCGAACCTCTGATCGGCTCTAAAAATATGCAACGATCCACCTGTGAAAAGAATGATCGAAGAATGGCCATTCTCGATCTGGTCTGATTCGTCATCCGCTATCTTCGTCACACCCCCGCAAGTACGGTGTGGTGTCAAATCTTTTATTTGGAATCATGGATTCACAAAATAGATACGCAATGATCCATTTATCATCACTCCACGAAAATCATGAAGAACTTATGAAAGAAAAAGGGGGAGGAAAATCCAATAAAATAATTGAGGAAGGACCCTCCACCAACATTCTCCACAGAATTGATCTGCTCCTGTTAATAGGCTTAAAAAAAGCAGAATCAAACAAAAACAATTCAACATGGATCATTTCCCCGAATCATCCTAATAAAACACGCCAACAAGAATGTACAAATCTGCAGATCAAATTGTTCATGGTTGATTCACGTTTGTCATTTAAACCAAAAGCATGGAAAAGAATTTAAATAAAAACCCCTACCTCAAGAAGGGAACGATCACTTATGAATGGTCATGCTTCCATCATTGTCGAGATCCTTTAATTTCATTGGCATAACAATTTTCCGAATTGATCCGTCATTGTTCCTCGTCGAGATTTTTCTTTGAAGCTCCATGGATTTTACCCATTGTTTTCTCTCAATTCTTTCTAACATGAAACATTCAATTATCCCAATAAAAAGGGAAATGTGTTTGGCATTCAAAAATAAGATGCAGTATTAATGAGTCCAGCTTTCCATTTAAGAGTCATTATGGTGTGTAATTTATTAAAGAAACAGCTACCCCATCGTCGTACTGCAGAGAAGGTTTCCATAAAATAACCCTTTCCATTTCTTTTATTTTATTTTAATGAAAACGTCTGAAAAATAACTTTTTCCCTCAACCCACACCGGTCGAGTTTAGACACATTCTTAGGTAAATTCGTCATCCCAGACGTAACGATGCCCTCATATTTTTAGTCCATGCATCCGTTTGGAAACTGCAACAACCACCCACAAGTGCTGATTGACACGACTTAAAAAATGTTCGAACCACCATTCTGGGATCACCATGCCTTGGAATGATGTGTTGTCTCTGCACCTGGTCACGTAATAATTCCATATAATATTTAAAAATAATAAATGGAAAATCTGAGACATTAAAAATATTATTTTCCAATGAAAATTAAATATTTCTGATTAATATAATGACTATCGAGAACAATAAAATCTTGAAGTAAAACCATGAAAAAACTAGGTCTCCTTGTGATTAACCATCACCGCCATCACAATCCACTAAAACCTTTATATCAAATATGAGGATATTCCATGATATAGGATGCCGTTCGGATTTCTAAATACCTAAAAAACAAATTCTACAAATAGACAATGGTAACAGATGGGTCTTGGTGATAATCATTAAAAACATACAACCAATAATATATATAATTAATATCACATTGCATCCATTAGTTCATGACTAAATATTATACCTATATATATAGATTTTTTTATAAAAAAAACCATATTAAACAAATTTATTTAGATTAATTTAAAAACATTATATGTTATAAAAGAGAATGTAGAATCAAATAAGAAAGATAAATAGAGTGCAGTAGTCATAACACCCATATCCAAAAGGATAACATGGTGATCATATAAATCATCGTTTTAATAGGTAACCATGGTAATATAATTGGGTCTATATGTGACATGTCCATGATATAGAAACAATAAGGTAAACCTTATTTAATATTATAAATGATATATCAACGAATTGATCATGCAAGAAATATAATTTTGATATAGCCAATTGAAATACATAACGTTGAAAAAAAGGAATAGTAAGCCTATTTGTAAATCATAATAATATTGACCCCTATCATAGTAGGTTTATATTATTATTTACATTTTTATATATACTCCTGAGTAACTTTTCAAAATGCATATTTATGTCAGAAAAACCAATGTCTTAATATGAAAATTCCCAAGGGTCCAAAATTATCTCATGTGGTCTGTTTTCTAAAAAAATTTCAAAAACCGTTGTAATGGTTTTACAGAAAAAAATAATCACCATTATCAAGAATTAAAAATACACCATATAATAAAATTCATCATTTATGATATTCCAATAAAAGTGAATTAAAATACATTTGATGAAACCACCTATTAGAAACCACATTTATTCAAAGATGAATTCATCAAATTATATAAAAAATAAAAAACATGTAATTTTACATGAACATTAAATATCTAATGGATTGGAAAAAATATTATACGACACCTATTATAGACACGGTTGATGGTTTCTTGAACCGATAAACTATGATGGAGATTGGAGGCATTAATTTTCAAGGGAAAACACCCTTATCCCTTCTCTTTGATTTCCCATTCAAGATTAATGAAAAACAAGACACATAAAATTATGAATTTAAAATACAATATGAACCCCAACATATAATTCCAAAAGGATCCCAAAAAATCAATGGATGTTAATGTTTTGATAATTTTAACTTAACACACATAAATAAAGCAGTATTAAAAAAAATATTAATATTTCTGATGAATTTTACATTTTTGTTAAATGTTTAATTTCTAAGGCTCAATATAACTTAATATGTCAATTACCACCAATATTGAGCTTAACAGGTAAAATTATGGTAGCTTATAGTCTATAAAATAGAAATATTTGTAATTGGGTTATTTAGGCAGTGATGAAATAAAAAATCATGTAATTATATATTTTTATCCAAAAAATAGACCTGTACAAGGGTAATATGGTTTTACATAAAATTTTTTTTCCATTTCATGTAAGGTTATTATGTTAAATTTGTAAATACATTGAATCAAAGAAAATATAATTACAAAAAACCATTAAAAACATCCATAGTTTCTATAATACCCTTATGTACCCTTATGAAAAATAGTTACATTTATGTGGTTCTTAAAGAACCCTCCTTACGTTTACATTGGACTTATAGTACACATATTAATAAATTGAACCCCCTAGGACAAACTTACATAGTATTGGATTTCCCTTGTTTATAAGGTCAACAACCTTTATGCAGTAATGGAACTACCCTTATGCATTGACGGTTACCTTCACATGATAAATTATAATTCATCCAATACCTTTACTATTTGGCTAACTTATGCTTACACAATCTATATACACAAGAATTTAACCATATTAAAATAAAATATTATTCATATAGCATCCCGTCTTTTTATAACATAACTTTTCATTCCATTACACGGAACTGAGGATCATTAAGGTTTAGTGTCTTGGAAAGAAGGAACATAAAAAATGAAACAAAAAAAACATTCTTCTTAAACACTTGAAAGGCTTCTCCTCATGTTCACCCTAGGCTCATTACTGCATCTCATAACCTGGGGACATACATCAAAAGGAAGGGTGAGCAGAAGGCCTAGCAAGGGAAACAAGTGAAACATTTTACATATGAACTTGAGATACATCAATAAAGTCATGAAAAGAACTTTAATGCATGAAAATGAAATCATGAGGCATATCATAATAAAAATAAAACATTTTCATAACTTGAAGATGTGGCTACATCATTTAACATAGATAATCATGAACATATCACCAAGGTCCATCCCCAAGGTGTCATTTTAAAATTACCAAGGTTATTCACCAAGGTATCGTGAAAATTGTAATCTCTAGTGGTTACATCATTACCCAATGCATTGGAGCGCTATTAGGGCGCAACCTTAAATTTTCCTTTATTATCATGTGATCCACATATATCATCATCAAACATTTCATAAGTAACCCATATAACATAAAATAAATGTGTTTCATTTCATAATCATAACGTTTTAAAACTGCTTTAAAGACAAGATCTTTACGTCACTTTAAAACCCACAGAAAAGGAAGGTGGGTCTCATGTATGTAAATCCCAGAATTTAAAATAGAACATTTTGGTATATATGTGAATACCCCTTTAGAAGAAAGAGCTTTGAGTATTCACTTAATAAAATAAAATAACTTTAGAAAAAGAGATAGACATTTTGAGACAGAAATTCTGCAGCATAACGGCAATGTTCCGAGGTTTTAGAAGACATTAAAAGAGAGGTAAAATGGGTCAAACATTCATAAATGATCCATAAAATAGTACATGGACAGAATAAGAAGGATACATGATCATGGTAATGAAATTTCAAGGACATACCATTTGAAATGAAAAACATGGAAGGAAGAAAAAAAATTAGATTTCTCTTATGAAAGTTCGGCAGCCTAACGGCGTTACTTAAACATCAACAAAAATGATTTGAAAAGATCAAATAGGGTCTCTCATCATGTGAACATAAGAGTTAAGTATGATAGATATAGATATAATTCCCCAACATAACAAAAAGTAACTTGAAAGAATTGACATGAAAGTAGAACTTCAAAACGAGAAGGGTGAACAACCACTTAAAAATTCGGTAGCCTAACGGCGCCACTTAAAACATCAAAATACTGAATTGAAGAGATCAAATGGGGTCTCTCATCATATGAACATAAGAGTCCAGTATGATATATATAGAGATCATACCCCAATATAACAAAAAGGAACTTGAAATAATTGACATGAAAGTAGAACTTCAAAACGAGGAGGGTGAAGAACCACTTAAAAATTCGGCAGCCTAACGGCGCCACTTAAAACATCAAAATACTGAATTGAAGCGATCAAATGGGGTCTCTCATCATATGAAAATAAGAGTCCAGTATGATATATATATATAGATCATACCCCAATATAACAAAAATGAACTTGAAATAATTGACATGAAAGTAGAACTTCAAAACGATAAGGGTGAAGAACCACTTAAAAATTCCGCAGCCTAACGGCGCCACTTAAAACTTCAAAATACTGAATTGAAGCGATCAAATGGGGTGTCTCATCATATGATCATAAAAGATCAGGATGATAATTTATAGATCATACCCCAACATAATAAAAAGTAACATGAAATACTTGAATGAAAATAGAACTTGAAAACGAGGAAGGTGAAAGAATCCCTTAAAAATTCGGCAGCCTAACGGCGCCACATAAACATTCTTAAAACGAATTGATGAGAGCAAGGGGGGGTCTCTCATCATATGAACATGAAATAGGAAGTAGGATGAATATAAAAGAACATACTCCAACATAAGAACATGGAGTATAAAATAAATGACATAAAAGAGATTACTTGAAAAGAAAGAGAGGGGTCGGATCCCTTACCTTAAAATGTAACTCTTAAACCTCAAAGGTTGGGACCTTGAGGGCATGGGGGCACCTTGGGAGGACTCCTTGGGAGGTAATGAGACCAGAAAATCGTTGGGAATGAGTGGGGAGTCGAATGGATGAGAGGAGGGCTTGGTATTTATACGGAAAGTGAGCGGACAAGGCATTAATGGCCAAGGGAAACCTCACATGTGCTTTTCTCAAACCCATGTGCTATCCCTTGTCATTTATCATGGAGTTAGGCCACATGGGGCCCCCAAAACAATAATTCATCACCCTTGGCCGGCCAACCCTCAAATGATCTCATGACATCATCATGACACAGTTATGATGTCATTAAACATACTGAAACCCTAAAACTGTATTTTTACTCTTCACTGAAAATTCAACTTTTTTCAGAAAATTCCCAAAATTTCACATTAACCAAATATCAATGCTCTGATTTCAAAAATGAAATCCATTTTATAAAAATAATTTTCTAAATATTTTTTATTTAATTTTTAAATAAAAACACTATTCATCGAAAATTCATTTTTTTCAGAAAAAACCCCAAAAATTACTATAACATAATATCGATGCTCTGAGTTCAAAAATAAAGTCATTTTTATAAAAATAATTTTCTAATTATTTTTAATTAAATTTTTAATTAAAAAACACTATTCACCCGAAAAAACTAATACTTGAATAATAATTAATGAAACCGTTATTTAACTATTTTATTGAATCACATTACTTAATCAAGGTGCCTAGATTATTTTAAAACTTTCTTTAAGTGAGATTACTAATCCATTTGGTCATATTACTAATCCTAATCATAAAATCACTATTCATAATTTACTATTCATCAAAAATCTTGTTGATCTTATTAGACTCTAAATTTAGTACTGAACATAATTGCAGAAGACCATTTTTTGAAAATCATTACACATTTTTAATTATTTAGGGTTTACATAAACATATTTAAAATATCCTTTTTCTAAAATTCATCAAAAATATGCATACTATATTTATCCGGTCATTTCAAAATTCATAGACTTCATCATAAGAAGAAATCCCAATTTTTATTTAAAACAAGGATTACACAAGGTAGTTACGGTCTCATTACATAACCCCTTATAATACCAGCATAGGACCTAAGAGTAAGGTGTTCTAGGGTGATAGAAGCTTGGGGCGGCTCAGTCAACATTTCCCGAGTAGTAATTTCTATCAGTTTGAACTTCTCACGAAGGCGATTTCGTTCCAGCTTCACATGATTAAGTTTGGCTTGGATTTGATCCAGAGCAAAGACCAATGGTGATACCTCCTTCCCAAGATTTGTTAGATGGGCTTCGATCGGTCCAAGACTACTAGGTGAGGCCATCGAATCTTCTTTCTATAATAATTAACCAAGATTACTTATATTTAGAGACAATAATCAAAACATTTTGTTCACAGCGGTCATGTTGACCGATGGTTATATAATAGTCAAAACCCACTGATCTCATTTTAATTATAATCATGTTTATCAAATAAAACATTGTTGTTGAGTATAACAATAACACATAAAATTAGAAAACAAAATTTATTTAAAAAATTCAGGTGGTTACAATCTTCCCCCCATAAGAAATTGCGTCCTCGCAATTTTAAAATTGGGTTTTGAAATTTCATTGAATGTCCCACATCGGAAAAGGAGTCAGTAAAACTATTACTTTAAAATAAAGAAAGGGAAGTACACAGGTCACCCGAGTTTACCCACACTAGGGTTCCATGTAGGAAAACATGGACATGGAGGAGAAAACAAAGGGTCAAGTTCTGAGGGAGAGTGATAGAGAACATGATTAGGAGAAAGTTAACCATGAGAAAATCCAAAACTTATGATGTGTGTAAACGGTCTTTGATTACCTATTAGGAAACGTAAACCAACAACATTTATGTTTTACGTTTCTTTTCATAATTTTGAGGATTTCATTTACTACATAGAACAAAAACATAAGAAAATATACCTACCTTCAAGTAGAGTTTCATCCTTTAACAAGTCCCTACCAACACTAATCTTTTCTCTAAATGATGAGAATTCAAAAACACTTGGTCTCATAAAAGCACAAGAATCATCTTCTATAGAATCACATAATCTACAAAAGATTAACTATCTATTTCTTCTATCTTTAAACATTATCCAAAAAACAGAAAGGTTAAGGTAAAACAACTCTTCAAAAAGAAAGAATCCCATAGGAATGGAAACTACTTTTAAATCATCAAAGTTCCATGGTACTACCCAAAGTTCATCATAGACCATTCCATAAATAACGGTCCTTAAAATTCCTCAAAACAAACCAAACTAAGATTGAAACCCAAATACAATAAGGATTTGATAACATAGTCTTCCAAAACAACTTCATTGTTCATCTCCACACAACATTAACCACTCCTAACATCTTATAAAAAAGGTTCTAACCTAAACATATTTTACCCAAGATAGGTAAGTAATTCCCATAAGTAACCTAAATTACTATAAGTTCACCTTAAATTCATCGATTCTTCAAAATATAAGTCAACCTTACTCCTCAATGAAAATACCGTAGTAATCTATTTACCTCGATCAAATATGGTTCCCAAAATAATGAACGTCTTCCAAAATAATAATCATATTTTAATACCCTAATCATCCCTGTCATATTAATACGAAAATCTTCGCATTTCCAATCACATTGGTTTTCGGAACATGTTCTTCCATTTCCCACCATTAACTAAGAAGAGAAAGCATAATTAGGGGCTTAAGTACTTAGCATAATATTCATGAAAAGGAACTGAAAGCATATAAGGATAACTTGTATAGGAAAGGTATACCCTAACTTGTGATCTCCTAGGTTCCCATCTAGGTTATGAATGATCATATATTCTTATGTGAACCTTTATTTTATTTTATCTTTGTTCCTTTAACAATGGTTTATACCAAGCTTATGAATTTACCAAAGCATATCCCCCGGGAGTGTCGTAACCAAGAGTGCAGCAAGGCCCGTTGTCGTGTACCAGTTCCCGTTCGAGTCTAGCTCAAAGCGGTGTTTTCGGGTTTTAACCCTGTGTACATCGGTGCCAGAGCCAGCTCTACCTGCTCGTATCCAGACAGGGATGTATTTGCTTGGCAACCTCTTACTCAATACTCACCAAAATATCAGGAAGATTTCCTATATTAAAATTTTCTATAGGGTTCCTCCTAGAGTTTTCATATCCTAATTTCCACAAATAACTAAACCTTCCTTTGATACCAACTATAGAATCCCGTCTTTTTATAACATAAATTTTCATTCCATTACACGGAACTGAGGATCTTTAAGGTTTAGTGTCTTGGAAACAAGGAACATAAAACATGAAACAAAAAAAACATTCTTTTTAAACACTTGAAAGGCTTCTCCTCATGTTCACCCTAGGCTCATTACTGCATCTCATAACCTGGGGACATACATCAAAAGTAAGGGTGAGAAGAAGGCCCAGCAAGGGAAACAAGTGAAACATTTTACATATGAACTTGAGATACATCAATAAAGTCATGAAAAGAACTTTAATGCATGAAAATGAAATCATGATGCATATCATAATAAAAATAAAACTTTTTCATAACTTGAAGATGTGGCTACATCATTTAACATAGACAATAATGAACATATCACCAAGGTCCATCCCCAAGGAGTCATTTTAAAATTACCAAGGTTATTCACCAAGGTATCGTGAAAATTGTAATCTCTAGTGGTTACATCATTACCCAATACATTGGAGCGCTATCAGGGCGCACCCTTACAATTGCCTTTATTATCATGTGAGCCACATATATCATCATAAAACATTTCATATGTAACCCATATAACATAAAATAAATGGGTTTCATTTCATAATCATAACGTTTTAAAACTGCTTTAAAGACAAGATCTTTACGTCACTTTAAAACCCACAGAAAAGGAAGGTGGGTCTCATGTATGTAAATCCCAGAATTTAAAATAGAACATTTTGGTATATATGTTAATACCCCTTTAGAAGAAAGATCTTTGAGTATTCACTTAATAAAATAAAATAACTTTAGAAAAAGAGATAGACATTTTGAGACAGAAATTCTGCAGCATAACAGCAATGTTCCGAGGTTTTAGAAGACATTAAAAGAGAGGTAAAATGGTTCAAACATTCATAAATGACCCATAAAATAGTACATGGACAGAATAAGAAGGATACATGATCATGGTAATAAAATTTCAAGGACATACCATTTTAAATGAAAAACATGTAAGGAAGAAAAAAAAATTAGATTTCTCTTATGAAAGTTCGGCAGCCTAACGACGTTACTTAAACATCAACAAAAATGATTTGAAAAGATCAAATAGGGTCTCTCATCATGTGAACATAAGAGTTCAGTATGATAGATATAGAGATAATTCCCCAACATAACAAAAAGTAACTTGAAAGAATTGACATGAAAGTAGAACTTCAAAACGAGAAAGTTGAAGAACCACTTAAAAATTCGGCAGCCTAACGGCGCCACTTAAAACATCAAAATACTGAATTGAAGAGATCAAATGGGGTATCTCATCATATGAACATAAGAGTCCAGTATGATATATATAGAGATAATACCCCAATATAACAAAAAGGAACTTGAAATAATTGACATGAAAGTAGAACTTCAAAACGAGAAGGGTGAAGAACCACTTAAAAATTCGGCAGCCTAACGGCGCCACTTAAAACTTCAAAATACTGAATTGAAGCGATCAAATGGGGTCTCTCATCATATGAACATAATATTCCAGTATGATATATATAGAGATCATACCCCAATATAACAAAAATGAACTTGAAATAATTGACATGAAAGTAGAACTTCAAAACGATAAGGGTGAAACCACTTAAAAATTCGGCAGCCTAACGGCGCCACTTAAAAATTCAAAATACTGAATTGAAGCGATCAAATGGGGTCTCTCATAATATGATCATAAAATATCAGGATGATAATTTATATATCACACCCCAACATAATAAAAAGTAACATGAAAGACTTGAATGAAAATCGAACTTGAAAACGAGGAAGGTGAAAGAATCCCTTAAAAATTCGGCAGCCTAACGGCGCCACTTAAACATTCTTAAAACGAATTGATGAGAGCAAGGGGGGGGTCTCTCATAATATAAACATGAAATAGGAAGTAGGATGAATATAAAATAACATCCTCCAACATAAGAACATGGAGTATAAAAGAAATGACATAAAAGAGATTACTTGAAAAGAAAGAGAGGGGTCGGATCCCTAACCTTAAAATGTAACTCTTAAACCTCAAAGGTTGGGACCTTGAGGGCTTGGGGGAACCTTGGGAGGACTCCTTGGGAGGTAATGAGACAGAAATTCGTTGGGAATGAGTGGGGAGTCGAATGGATGAGAGGAGGGCCTGGTATTTATAGGGAAAGTGAGGGGACAAGGCATTAATGGCCAAGGGACACCTCACATGTGCTTTTCTCAAACCCATGTGCTCTCCCTTGTCATTTATAATGGAGTTAGGCCACATGGGGCCCCCAAAAGAATAATTCATCACCCTTGGCCGGCCAACCCTCAAAAGATCTCATGACATCATCATGACACCGTTATGATGTCATTAAACATACCGAAACCCTAAAACTGTATTTTTACTATTCACTGAAAATTCAACTTTCTCAGAAAAATCCCAAAATTTCACATTAACCAAATATCAATGCTCTGATTTCAAAAATGAAATCCATTTTATAAAAATAATTTTCTAAATATTTTTAATTTAATTTTTAAATAAAAACACTATTCATCGAAAATTCATTTTTTTCAGAAAAAACCCCAAAAATTACTATAACATAATATCGATGCTCTGAGTTCAAAAATAAAGTCATTTTTATAAAAATAATTTTCTAATTATTTTTAATTAAATTTTTAATTAAAAAACACTATTCACCCGAAAAAACTAATACTTGAATAATAATTAATGAAACCGTTATTTAACTATTTTATTGAATCACATTACTTAATCAAGGTGCCTAAATTATTTTAAAACTTTCTTTAAGTGAGATTACTAATCCATTTGGTCATATTACTAATCCTAATCATAAAATCACTATTCATAATTTACTATTCATCAAAAATCAATTTGATCTTATTAGACTCTAAATTTAGTACTGAACATAATTGCAGAAGACCATTTTTTGAAAATCATTACACATTTTTAATTATTTAGGGTTTATATAAACATATTTAAAATATCCTTTTTCTAAAATTCATCAAAAATATGCATACTATATTTATCCGGTCATTTCAAAATTCATAAACTTCATCATAAGAAGAAATCCCAATTTTTATTTAAAACAAGGATTACACAAGGTAGTTACGGTCTCGTTACATAACCCCTTATAATACCAGCATAGGACCTAAGAGTAAGGTGTTATAGGGTGATAGAAGCTTGGGGCGGCTCAGTCAACATTGCCCGAGTAGTAATTTCTATCAGTTTGAACTTCTCACGAAGGCGATTTTGTTCCAGCTTCACATGATGAAGATCGGCTTGGATTTGATCCAGAGAAAAGCCCAATGGTGATACCACCTTCCCAAGCTCTGTTAGATGGGCTTCGATCGGTCCAAGACTACTAGGTGAGGCCATCGAATCTTCTTTCTATAACAATTAACCAAGATTACTTATATTTAGAGACAATAATCAAAACATTTTGTTCACAGCGGTCATGTTGACCGATGGTTATATAATAGTCAAAACCCACTGATCTCATTTTAATTATAATCATGTTTATAAAATAAAACATTTTTGTTGAGTATAACAATTACACATAAAATTAGGAAACAAAATTTATTTAAAAAATTCAGGTCGTTACAATTCATCAATAACTTACAAAACACATATTTATAAAATTATACCCTTACCATGCTTAAGAAAATTTATCATTATAACAGTATTTGGAACTTACCCTTATAAAGAGCATATAAAATTCAAAATGGTAATAATTAATATACAAATCATTTAATTTCCATTCATTGGAATTATAAATTAAAACAAGTAAGGGTGTTTTAGTTATTTTAAAATTGTGGGTGTTATAATTCTCCTTATCATAATTCTTTCATCCCCAACTGTGGTCATGATTTTGAATTCATATGTAGAGAAATCTAGTTCATGTAAAAATTATTTTTGGTACCACATTACATGTCCACCCTATCTTCACTACAAGAATTCCTTGATTTTAGATATTTTATAACAATAAATTACAACTCCAAGTGATAAATAAATAGAAATGGATGGAAAAAAATTTATTTGTTATAACTAAGTTCAATATTCTATCATTTATACACAAGGAGTTAGCCTAGTTGATAACGTTACTGATTAAAAAGACTAAAGACATCATGAAACATTGTCAATTGAGATAAAAATTCAAACTGATTAGCCTCATTTCTAATAGGATCAATGATATCAAAATGAAACATAAAACCCTCATTATAGTGTACCCTACTCACCCAAATATGATACCCCAGATGAAAATAGAGTCATTAAGAGAGACTCGAACACTCAACTCAACCTCCAAAAGATAACATTGATATTTATCAAAACATATCAGATGGATTAATATACAAAGTACTCATTACTAAGTAAACCAAACATCCCTTGTCTCCCCTTAAAATTCTAGATACCATTCAACCACCATCTATAGATATCATGAAGATTCAAAAGGACATCCACATGACATTTCAGAATGTATCTCCTTAATCACAGATCATGAAGATATAAAACACAAAGGCAAAAAATTATGGTAATTTTAATAAATATCCTATATAGTTTGATGATATGTATATCCCAACCATCTAACAAATGATTGAAAACCATGCTTTCATTGAGTATGAATCCATTATATTCAAAAATATATTTAAATTTACGAATAAAACGATGAGTATATTCTGTAAATGGTACTTTCCAGCTCACCATGGACCTTCACATCCCCTTGAACATAATTTTTAAATTTTCTATAATAACTATATCGATTCCTGTCAATACCAAATACAATTTAACAATTTAATTTGGGATTAACAATTCATATCTCCATCCCCTATAAGAGGATATCATTGAATAATTATGATAACAATTTCTTTCAACTATTATTACACAATGGATATGGAAATTCCAATCTAGTTGGTATCTGGTGATATAGTTATCATTTCAAATTGGTGGGTCATGATTTTATATTGTCTTCAATTGACTAGCATTATTTTGACACTAAAATTGATGTCTTAAATCATGAAACATTCAAATAAAATCATAGTATATGGAAAAATATATTTAAGTTCATGATAAACTCATTTCTCGGATCAAAATGAAAAACCCTCTACCTCCAAAGTCAAAATGAACAATGGGGAGGCCAAAACTAGAATCCCAAGGTCTCACCCATCTAAAAAAGGTCACATTACAATTATTCTAATTAGTATTTTTACTTAATAAATATTAATTTTATTTCACATGGAAAGACCTTATTTCTCACATTCTATTAACAAAAGAATATTAGAGACTAATGCAAAACAATTTTCCTTACTATTAATGGGTCCTTAAGGATACATACATTATTGATTCATCGTAGACTTTTTTGGTAAAATCCATCTCAATGATTTTATGTACATATAATCTTCTCTAATTATTTACCCAAAATTGGAAAAAGATATATTAAATCACTTATCCTTAAATTTCATTCAAATACCAGATTCCCCTAAGTAAAAGTTCACATCAGGAATCATGTATCACAAAAATATCTACAATATGGTAGTTTTGAACATGTACAAGGAGAAAGATAACATGTTATGAACTCGTGGAATTTTAAATTAAGATTCATCCAATGAAGGTGAAATTTGAGAAATCATGGATCCATCAACATTTTTAAATTTCAATACATATCCAACCTCCAGGTCTTAGAAATCCTAGTGACATAAAAAACAAAATTGTCCATAGCATGAACTAACATTGTAGTAGAATCTAACCAAACCTAAAACCATTAAAATAATACATAGGTTCTATATTATCCAACAAAAGTATCAACAGTAAAATGATACCTAACATTATTTTCCCCAGCATTTAGATTCAATATAAAATGGTGAAAATGAAACTATACTAATATAAGGGATATTTACAAAGAAAACCCATTGTTAAATCTATCATTCAAGGATAACCCCCATCATGTCTACCATTAACCAAAAGATATCAACACCCACTCATAGCCAAACTGGATGGAATATATCAATCCTATGAAAAAGAATCAATCAATTTAAACATTAAAATGGACATGCTCAAATATAAGTACGAAGGGTCAATCAAAAACTGAGGATCTTCCATGCCTTGCATAGCCTAGAGGCCATTGAAACAAATTCATGGATCAATATGAAATGACATGTATATAGTCTTAGGGTATATATTTTCATCTCTGGTATCATTGGTTTATAAATTTCTTCATCATCGTATGCCTTATCCATATAATGAAAACACATCACCCATTAATCTCTAATGAAAACTAAACAAGAAACTAAATCTTGTTACACAAGAAAACACCAAGGGATCCCCTAGTTCATTGAACTAATCTTATACCCATTATATAAATATTATTTCAATTTTATCCCATAGAATGATGTTCTCATAGAGAAATGAAACCACAAGGCGTGATGAAACTATTGATGAACACTATTCTCAATGAAGAATCCTAAGGAGGACACTAAAGATAACACCAAAATACATCCATCCCAAATAAAAAACCTTTTAATCTAGAGAGTGTGAGCAGGTAGGGATCAAAATGAAAATCATATGATATACCTAATTTTCTCGTAATCCCATGGAACATATGAAAAAAAAGGAAAACCAAAACATAAATGCCCATATACACAAATAAACATATAAGGTCCCATGTTAAGTATATAAAAGAATATTCATTATTTACCTCAATAAGTTCAATCATTATATCATTAAGTTGAAATTAAACTATCACCATAGAAATTATGATATTGAAATGGCATAATAGAATATAAAAAATTACTATTATTATGAAAATAATTACTATCTATCTCTAATTCTCTCTAGAAGGATTAATCAAACCAAATATGTGGTGAAATCTATATTGTTATGTCCATAAGATCATAAAAAGTAAGTCTAAAAGAAATTAAAGTTCCAACCAAAATAGTTAATTCATCAAATAAATTAATCACTTTTTAGGTAGAACATTCCACAATTTCACAATTAATTAATGAAATCATACAACATTTCATGATAAATAATTCAACATGATTCGTTTTCATCATGAATTATAAATTTTTTGTATTATTTTATATTAATAATGAACCAAACCCCATGTTATATTTTTGATTTTTATTAAAATATGAAATATTCATTTAATTTATCATTATACTTATAAAACCCATTTATCTATCTATATTAAAATTTGAAAACAACCAATATTATTCCATAAATAAAAACCCATCCATCACAAGTTCATGGTAGTCATCCATTTAATTTAAAAAATTATATATAATTGAATACATTCATCAAAGTTGTAAAATTATTTTGACATAAATATTTAATCAATTTGAAAAATAATATTAGGTTATCTACAATAAGAAAGTATTTATTTGAAGAATAATTATAGAAACCAAGAATTACATAATAGATAGTAAATATATTTTACCATTTCAACATAATTATAATTTTTATGAAATAAAGATTCAATCTATTAAATGATTATGTTATACGTCCACTAAAAAATTCCATATTTAAAACATCAGGTGATTATTAGTATTTAATTATCCTATTACCACCTAGATCATTTTATATTAAATGAGAGTCAGTAAATGTATCAATGAATCATTGTTTCTAAATAATAATAAAAATGAAGTGGATTCATGATCTAAATAAAAATGTGGGTGACATCATTTTGATATGGTTTCTCAGATCCATTTATTGATTTAAAAACAAATTTCTAGTCATTTAATGACTTGTTTGCCTATCTAGGTGGACATCACAACCTGATTCATTTTTTATGTCACACATTGACTCTATGTTAACCCCCTAACAAAACAACACAGGACAATGTGAGTCATATTTTAATACACCAATATATAACTTAATTAAAAGATCAAACATGATATAAATCCTAACCTCCCATGGTTAGGAATATTTCATCACAAACATTGGTTATCAGTAATATACTCACCAAGTATAATTTGAGCCCCAAAAAGTTCATAAATATAATATAACATTTCCAAATACAAACCCATTTCATTACATATCTCATCCAATATAAAAAATGAAACTATGGACATTATAAATACCCCATGGTATTATATGTCTCAATATCTTGTATAATAATGCACTCAATACCTTTTAAACACAAAGCCCACATTTTAGACTCCATAACTCATATATAGGTAGTGGAACAACACAATATTATAGGTATTCAGTATTATACCATGTTGTAATGATCCAAAGATGGTCTAACTGAGACGTAATAGAGGAATCATTAACAAAAGGCTTGGATCATGTTCCTAATCACCATGGTCTGGTGACATGAAAATAGGAATCAAAATGCATAAAACTAGGAACTGTTTTCCACTAACTAATAACATAAAATGAATCATGAATATAAAAGTTATGAAAAACAATAGGGAACATCATTGAATAAAATTACACACCAACATGACAAAATCGGACTAGAAAAATCAGAATTTTAGAAAAACTAATATAAAGAAAAAAACTTTTTTTCCTTCATAAAACCTTCACCAATATCTTAATCCACTATAATGATGATAAAAACCATGTGAATCATCCACAAACAAGATACCTTTCCCATTACATGAGTTTTTAAAAATTAAGGGAAAATAATAAATTAAAAAATAGGCTGTGAGAACTAAATCTCAACATGATCCCACTATTAATAATTAATGCGAATATCTCAATTCAACAGTTAGTTCAATGTTTTAAAAAAATAGTTGTTTATAATGAAATTTTATTTGGGATATCTTTGGGATAAACATCCTTTTTTTCCTCTAAAAACATTCTATATTCAAAGGAAAAATCATATGAACGTAATTATAATTTTAATATGAGTGTGGTATCCATATGAACTATATCATAAAAGTTATCATGGTTGTAATATAAATTATAATAAAAAATGTAACCAAGATATAATAAATCTTTTAAGGGTTACTCATATTTGAATTCTAAAAATACTAAAAAAAGTTATCATATAAAAACACATTAATTAAATCATCAAAATTGAATCATCATTGGACTCTAGGTTGCCACATTGGGACAAAAAATTAACACTAAGATGATATATAAATCTTAATGATATTGGGTCCTACCATAGTATATTGATATTTAAATATCAAATTTTTCTCATGGACTCATTATTAATGATTTAAAATCTTATGTAGTTTCACATACACTATATTATGAATATTTTTAGGACCATGGTCCTACGAATCCCGAAAAACAAAACCTAAACCAAAAATTATATTTTAAGAAACATTTTCACTAGTGATGTATCACCACTACCTTACATTAAAAATCATCTTTTTAATAAAAATTATATCCTAGGAATTTTATCAATCATGAAAATTGAATACAAGTGTAAAAAACAACATTAATTACCGCTCTTATTCATAGAAGAAATAATCTAATTTGTTTTAAAAAATCAAATTATTTTTCCTCTAAGATTTATTTTATCCTCGATGATCCCCATTATAAAAATACCTAAATCAAAAATGTTTTATATTTTTTACATGAAAAAATTGATGTTTTGTAAATCTTTAATAATTTAGTGAAAAATAACATATATATCTCTTCATGATGATTCCATACTAGAGAATAATAAAACAATTCCAAAATAAAACAAATTTTCTTATATTCTAGATGAACACCTAGATCATCTCTCAAGAGTATAGTGAGGAAATGGGGTTATCTATATATTTGATATTTTACTACATTTATAGAAGTAGAATGTTTATTAAATCTCAAAAATTAACCAAGAAAATTAATTTTCCATTTTCAATAAATCTTTATTATATAAGGCTATAATTATTTTGAAATAAAAACTAATAAATATAATAATATAAAAGGATAAATATTATAGGGTATCCAATATTTAAAATAGATAAAAATGAATTAATTTATAGTTCAAATAAAGAAGAAATAATTTTTTTTTCAAAAAGAGTATTCTGTATAGGTATCATGGATTTACACATAAAAATAATATTAATTGACTATAAGGGTATTATTTTACCCTTACACATAATTTAAAACCATTAAATATAATTACATTCATCTTTACACAATTACATTAAATCCATATTACCCTTACATGCCCATTGTAAAAATGCAGTTACCTTTATAAAACACTAAATAAATATTATTAACCTTTATATAGAACCTTTAGTACATATATTCAAGATTTAAAAACCAAGGGATTACATTAAAAATGATTAGATTAACCATATGTACTGTATTGACTATCCTTGTGAGTAAAGGGAACTAACATCATTAATTGAGGGGCTTATTTACACGAGTTATAGGAATTTCTCCCTTGTTCTCACATAATGCCAATTTTTACCTTACAAAACCTCTATAAAATGTTCCTTACCCTTACATAGCTCATATAATCTCTAGAATACCATGTAAAACTACTGAAAATAACAATCTTCAATTATTAAACACAAAAAAATCAGCATTTCTATATGTAAGGGAAATTACCCTTTAATATATCCAATACCATATGTAAGCATTAAAATTTTGTTAAATGTAGGTGAATTTATATTAATTATAATTATAAATTAAATTGAAAATATTTTTTAAATTATTAGTAAAATTTGGTTCTTGTAATATATGTTTAATGGAATATTATAAACAATAAAGTATTTTTTTAGAATAATTCTCTCCAAATATAAAAAACTATATTTAAAACATTATTAATAGTTTTTCTGTTAAATAGTACCAATAATAAGAAATATTTGCTATTTACTAACATGAAAAGGTTTGTGGTTATCTTTATGATTTTATAAAGAGAAATAGTCTATAAGTGGGAAGTGATATTATTTTTGAAGTTGGGTAAGTTCAAAAATTATAAAACAAATTACCATATCAATCAAACCACCAAATAAATGTTATTATATATCATAATGTACATTTATATAAATTGAATCATGTGATTAAAAATTTATATCCAATGATATATAGGAGACAAATTATACCACATATGATGATAAATATGAATAGTAAAAGATTTTAATGTAGACAATACAAATTATTTATGTAGAAATGTTAGCTATATGATTTGAATATTAGAATACATTATATTAAATTTTTTCAATTTGTCACTAAGTAGATTTTTTTCTAACTAGAATTGTGAAATGATATATGTATAATAATATATATTTTAATTCCATGTGGATGTGTTTTTATGGAAAACACATTTCTATTTGAATAGAGTGTCGTATTGGAAAACAAATGTTGGTGTTTCATCAAGATTAGTGTGTTTATCATAATGGTGATATAATCTTTATTCAAAATATGTTCATCATGGATTATTTATAATGAGTAGATTAATTAATTGATTTAATTAATTTAAATATTTAATTATAGGTTGAATATTAGACGATTGACTTAATCCCCTCCCAATAATCTCACCACTATCATCTCTCACTAGGGATAGAAAAAAAAATCTTTTATTGAGAGAGGGTGTTTTTTAAGAGATATGTTATTGAACATAATGAGAAAAACTATTCTTCATGAATCACCCATGACACTAGATATGATTTTTTTTCATTAATGATGGATATGTTGGTGATTATATGTTTGATAATTTTTATATTTATTTATTCTATGTGATTTTGAGCATTATTAAATGTTCATGAATTAATTTAACAATTTCATGAATGTTTTATCATATTATATTAATTTTATCCAAAAATATAGGATTAAGAATATCTTTTATCTTATTATAATAATTTTACACTCAATGATCAGGGGTGGTGCTTTACAACGAAAACAACTAAATCACATATATTATTCTCCTTTTACTTTTTATTCCATTTTTTTGTCATCATTCAAGGACAACATTATAGTCAACCGTTCAATAATGATTGTATGGACAATTACATGGTTAAATTATGGAGAAATGAATAACTAATAGGGAATAAAATTAAAAAATATTGAATATGTGATGATCATAATGTGAAGATGAATCATAGGATGCATTCTATTTAAGGTAACATAATGTATAAAATTGATCATGAAATGGAATTTAATTTGACCTAATCATGTTCCATGTTTCTAGTGATTTGTGGTTACAAATAGGTAATTACAGTCATGAAATCCATAAAGTTTTAGGATGGAAGAGTTTAAATCTCGATCCTATGTTTTAATGATGGTGGAGTTGTGATTATTGGAGATTTTTATAAATTCAAATTAAAAATATGACAACCCAACATGTATTATAGAAGATAACATGTTTTCTCTCTCTAACTACAAAGCTTACAATATCAGCTTAGTTAAGGATCTCATAATATGAGGCCTTGGGTACAATTTATGTTCCCCATATTTATCCTACCGGGAATGCGTGTAAAGAACAAACCTAGATGGTTTTGTCCATATATGATATAACATCTTACACATGTGACCACATAATAACGTGTAATAAAGAAAATATATCATTAAAAAACATTCCAATGATTTTTTATATTTTATGAGTTAAATAGAATTAAGATGAAAAAATATCTAAAAAACTAATGTAATTTTAACTATTGTAAATTTTTTTAAATAGTAATTTAAAAATAATAATCCATAACAAGTCATAACATCTCAAAAAAATTCTATTTATTAAACACACTTATATATATTTCAAAAAATTTATATTTTCATTGACATTGTAAATTTAAACATATGAATTGGGTCAGATAATATTTTTATTAAGGGTAGAATATTATATAAAATAAAATTTCAATAGTGTAAAAAATGAATATGTCGTTATAATCACGATACATAAGATTGTTATACCCCAAAATGATTAGATATTAAATCATAGAACAACATAACATTACATAATTATAATAAATTATTTCATACAAAAAATGAATACATGAATGGTTTGGTAAATCAATATGAAAATTAATCATGATATAGTGGATAAATTATCAAAACATACATACCAGAGTGGATTGGGATTCACTCACTATTTTTAATAATTTTCATCACTCAATAGTTTCCCAGAGTGGATATATAATCACAACATGTGCCCATTTTAGATAGAGTATGTTTCACAATTATCACATCAGAAGTAATTCTTGCCCAATTCATTTAAGGGATATATAATTCCCACCCGCCATTTAACAATTATCCATACCCATGTACTTATAACAAAAACAAAATAATAACAAAGAAAAATGAATGGGTTTCATAATCCATTATAATAAATATCATTAACTTTTTATTGGATAAATAACACATGGAATTAAATTGGGTTTCAGTAAATGAGCTTATTGAACATAAAAATTAATATTTTTAATTTTTGTAATTATGTGCCAATTTTCATTAATTTAAAAACTAATTTCAATCCATTATTTTTAATAACAATTTTTTTAAAAATAATCAATTTAATATTTATCTAGAAGGAAAAAATATAATTTTTATAATAATGTAGGTAATATCATGAATTAAATTTAAATAGATCAATTTATACTATATAAAAATTTTAGACATAGGAACACACTTTTTCTAAAAAAATTCATTTTTGGCCAATTTAAAAAGAAATTCAAAAAAAATTAAATTTAAGGTTGTAATATTATGTAAATTTTTATCTATAATTTTTTATATTCTCTAATAAGGTACATTTAAATTTAAGGCACAAATTTATGTATCTATTATAAATAATAGTTACCGAGGTAAAACAATTATTTTTCTAGAAATGATTCTTTTTCAAAATATTGTAATTTTAAAATAAGATATTCTATTTGACAATTAATAGTATATAGGATATTTAATATTATATAAAAATTTATTAATACTAATTTAATTTGTTAAAAATTTAGTATAATAATACAAAAAGTAAGTGATTAAAAACACATTTTCTATAAAATTATTTTCAACACATTATATGTTTTAATTTTAAAACTAATTATCTCATATCAAGAAATTAAATTGAATCAAATTGTCACTGAATTAATATTCAATACATCCAAAAATATAAAAAAGTTTTATTATTAATATTTTTGGATAAAATAATTTCAATGTTTGAATTTTTATCAAGGTCATTAAGTGATAAAATGGGTAATCAAATATTATTAAAAAAAATTAATTTATTTTAAACATATAAATTCGGTAATACCTTTATATTATTTTAATTTCCAAGAATAATATATTTCCAATACTTATAAACATATATCTCATTATAGTCCATTCTAACCATTTACCTAATAATGTTTTTTCAATGATGTGTCCCACATTTTCACCCACAAAAAGGTGTTCAATTTCAACTTTTTCTAGAAGCCCACCTAGTTAAAAATTTCTATTATATGTTACCCATTTTACTTCTTATATATCAATTATAATCTCTTTGAATCACCTATAACAATGAAATAATATTAAATAAATTATTTCTAAATTATACATCAAGAGAGGATCCAAATTGGCAATGTGATTTTATATACCCTTTTACATTAAATATTAATACATCTCATCCAACATCATAAAGTCATTGTGAAAGTATTTAAATATTTAAATAAGTTAAAATTATATTTTTATATTTTATAAAATATTTTTCATTAAAATAATTTAATCTATAGTAATTTAATATAAAACATATTGTTTCTCATACCAGGGTGCATACTAACCCTCAATAAAAATATGCTTAATTTTTAATCCCAAAAATTCATTGATAGATCTAGTATTTGGATTAGTAAATATATATTTTATTTATTTCATTATTTATATTCATAAAATAAAAACTAAGAATTTTGTACACATTATTATCAATACGAAATCATTGTAAATATAGCCACATAAAATGAACATATTAAATAGAAATATGATTTATCTATACGTTAGTTGTTTTTATCAATTAAATTTTTCTTATAAATGAATCAAATTATAATTTAACAATTTAATAACATCTAAAAAATTTCATTATAATTTTTTTATTATGATATTATAACAAGAGAATCTAGTCTATTACCACCCTCTATCAGATAGTGTAGCTTGTTCTTAATGGGTAGGTTTAGCTACCTAAATTTACAATGTAATAAATCTATAATATGTATGGATTTAAAAATATAAAAATTATTATTAATATTATATAATAATTTTATTTTGTTTATAGTATTGTATGATAAACATTTTACTACTTAGTTAATTATTCACCATTAATTTTACAAAAATATCAGAAAATGCCCATTATAAATTTCATATAAAGGTATCATAACTAAAACTATGATAAAAAGGTATATAGTTTTTTGAAAATTCCAATAACATTATTTCTATTTCCAGTGATGATATGATAATGAATATGCTTATGAAATGAAAGAGAAAAAAATGTTGAAATTCATTGAAAAAAACAATTATTATAGACACTAGATGAAGAAAAATAGATAAAAAATATCTATTTTTATTGTTAAGATAATCTCAAATGAATAATATAGATGAATTTGATATAGTTTCATTGATATAAGGAATTAAAAATTTTTACATAAGATATATATGAAGTAAAATGGGTGACGTATCGTGATAATTTTCAACTATGTGACTATCTAGAAAAGAGTGTAAGTGAACACCTTTTATAGGTGAAAATGTTATACACACAATTGAAAATAAAATATTAGGTACATGGTAAGAATGAAATATAATGATATGTATGTGTATAATGTTTGGCATGATTTGTTTCTTTGAAATTAAAACCATATAAGGATATTAAAAAATCTATATGTTTAAATTTTATTAATAAAATTTGAGCAATATTTGATTACACATTTTATCGCTTAATGGTCTTGATTAAAATTAAAACATTGAAATCATTCTGTCCAAAAAAAATTAATGATGAAACCTTTTAATAAATTTTTATGTATTTAATACTAATTCAGAAAGAATTTAATACAATTTAATTTCTTAAAATGAGATAATTAATTTATAAATTAAAACATATAATGTGTTGAAAATAATTTTTATAGAAAATGTATTTTTAATCATTTAATGTTTTCAATATTATTCATAATTAATTAGAAATTTACTGAGTATTAATAAAATTTAATATAATATTAAATATCATATTATAGTATTAATTTTTAAACAAAATAATTTATTTTAAAATAACAATATTTTGAAAAAGTAAAATTTCATGAAAAATAGTTTTTTACCATGGAAACAATTATCTATCATGGATACATAAATATATGCCTAAAATTTAAATTTACCATATTAAAAATATAAAAAATTATATATAACAAATTAATATAATTTTACAACCTAAAATTTAAAATTTTTAGTGTATTTTTAATTGGTCCCAAAAATATATTTTTTCTAAAAAACACTGTCCTTATGATTAATATTTATATATAGTATAAATTGATCAATTTGAATTAAGTTCATGATATTAACTACCTTATTATAAACATATATATTATATTTTCCATCTAAATATATCTAAAATTGGATACTTCTATCAAAATGACACTTAGTTTCTAAAATAAACAATATATATTTTTATATTCTATAAGTTCATTTGAAATGAAATGTTTTTATCCTTAAATATATATTGAATCCAATATAAGTTTCTAAATATATTAATTTTTGAGACATATTTTAATAGAGTTTTAATATTTAAAATTTTGATAAAAAATATAATTTTCAATATTCCAATATTTATTTGTTGAAAAATTAATAGAACACATCATATGATAATTTTCATAAGATAAATTCCAAATTTAATTAATTTTGAAAATTAAAAATTAAAAATTTTATATATTTATATTTCATATCAAAATTATATATATATAAAATGATTTTATAGGATTCTTCACATTTTAATGTATATTAGTTCTAAATAAATGTTATTGTAAAATTTAAATTTTCCTAAAAACATTCTTAATCAGTGGTATTATTATTCGTAATTATTTATAATGATATTCATCTAATATGCCATAGATCATTTTCATTGTGTGTTTATTTTTTAGAAAAATATCAGATAGAATGTTTTTCAAGGAAAATATTTTATGAAATATAAGGACATTACATTCCACCACATTATATAAGTTTCATCTCCAAAATATTAATTATTACTCACTAATGAATTTATGTGATTCTATTCCTAACATATTCATGACCCGTGATATAACTTCTAATACGACATCTTCCTTACTCTCTTAGAGTATATAATTATATGTATCCTTCATTAAACAACGTTAATCATTTCATACAATGATATAACCATGCATTTCTATACCCAATTAATTTAATTATCATAACAGACCTTTCTGAAAACAATTTGATACTCGGAGTCATTAAACCATTATAAATTATATATTACATCAAAAAATAACTCCACCATTAATAATCCAAATGTAAAAATCATCGGATTATAATGTAAAACTATAAAATATACATATCATAATAAAAAAAGTAATATATAATTTAACAAAATCAAAATATATTATTTTTTCATATAATAAATAACAAATTCTAAGGATCTCAATTCAACCTAGGTAATCTTTATCAAAGACATTAATCTATTGATATCATCATCTTTAAGAATATATTAAACCTTAGAGTTTTCCCTATCATAATATTTTGTTATCTAGTATTAATCCCCTAAAATATAACCATATAATAAAATCTATTTTCATGTATTTTGAAATAGGGTAAAATATAATCCCAATCCACTAGATAAAAACATATTATGGAAAATAATTATATGTTTCAAATCATCCTCACAAATTTTTGAATATACTAGAATATCATATATAAACATGAATAACTAAAAAATAGATTACAATATCATAATTTAATTTATGATCAAATTTCAAGATCACTGTGACTTGGGTAAGACTCAAAAAACATCCTTTTAGATAATAATAAGAATACACTAGGATTCAAAAGAATTTGGAAACGAGGTATTATTCAGTTATACATTTTTTTTGTTCGAAGATACAAACCATTATCAGCTTCAGTTTTAAGATAGTTTCTAAATAATATACTAAAATAAAAAATGATATGAAATTTTCAAAAATATGAATATGAAAAAATATATTTGAATTTTTCTTCTTTTGTAATGTTTCTGTAATAATAAAATTATAATTTTCATTCATCTAATGATTGTTTTGTATCAATCATCGGTTAAATATTCATATTTTTTCAATTATGTTCTCTTAGATTATTAATTTTTATAATATTAAAAACTTTCATAATGGGTCATTAATGAATATATGAGTATTAAAAATAATACCCCATTGATGTTTAAAACTAGGTGTGCATTTAGTCTTTATCATAGAATGTGTAACAAATGAGTTAATATCAAAACCTCCTTTTAGGTTCCTCACCTCCATTTATATCTATGTTTGATCCAAAATCCAACCATTATATCCCGGCTGGGATTCCATTGGATGGAAAATAAATAAAACAAAACATCACCAAAATTAATTTATGTCATCGAAAACCGACATTTATCACTTATACATAAAATGTCATTTTATTATAAGAGAATTTTTTTAAAAAATATACAATACAACTTAATTGGATATTTATACATGCAAAATAATGATCAACCATAACATATCATTCTTTTATGAAAATTCTAACTATTAAAATATTTCCAATAAATAAAATCTCAATGTCTATAGTTATAGAAACCCTTCTCTTATGACAATAAATGCTAACATTTATATGGGACTATTTGATTGTATTAATAAAAAATAAATTTCATGAAAACAATTTCCCATGTCCTTTTATGTAAATATTTTTATATAATTTTGATACAATATTATAAAACAATAATCATGACTTCATACTCATGGATATTTTTCCCACTACATGAGAAATTTTATAATCCAAAAATTGAAAAAAAATCATATATTTTCACCATAAGATACACTTCTAGTAATTCCATAATTTAATTATATTCATAACCTATGGAAATGAAATGAAATAAAGGAGTTCTCTAGGAAGACCAAGTAATTGTAAATATATGAGATATTAATTATATATCATAAGTGATAATTATATGAGGCTCAAAGTATATTTAGGATACATAAGATAGTTGTACAAAAAACCATAGACCATAAATCATTCCATGATATAATATTACATCCCTCAATTCCCACATATCATATAAATAAGGCATACATGAAAAATTTGGAACATCAATAAGAATAAAAATTACAACACAGTTCATCATGTATCACATCTTGATTCCCTTATTGGATTAGGCTTCACTCTCATATTTCCATTTCTGGATCGGTCATCACTCACCTTTTTCCTATAGTGTAATAGGAATTATACCATGTTTTCAGTTTTGGGTCGTGAATCCGTACTAATTTCACAATTATATCATCAGATTTAAAACATAACCCAATGCATTTGAAGTAAATATAGGGACCACCCTTTCAATAATACTAACGATATACATGTGAACCAATAAATAGATTCATTAAAAACTAGGAATAAGATTTGGATTCATAAACATTAAAATTAAAATAATTAACCTTTTATAACATGAATGAGACATCAAATGTAAAGACCCAGAAATTCCATGTAATTTTTTTTATTAAATTGTAATTTTACATGTCTTTGAAAATTAACAGCGCGTGATTCCGAGGCCTGGAGTGCATGAAATGAATACTTGAACTTTTTTTGGGAACGTTCTCTAAACGCACGAGTGGGTTTTTTTAACATTTTTACTGGTGCTTGAAATTTAAATCTAAGAGAACCGTTAAACATGCATCATCAGTATTCGAATAAGGAGACCTTCACTTTGACCGTAGTAGGTTGGGGGTGAAAGTTTGATTTTGGGTTTTTAGTGAAAGAATAAAATAAAATAAAAATTGTGTAACATTTTTATTTTATTTGTTTGAAACATCCATGTGGATGTTTCATAGGCGGGGACCACCTGAACTAAACCGCCCATGAGAGGTTATGGTCGTGGGGACCACCTGAACTAACCTCTCATGGGAGGTTATTGTGGTGGTCACCACCTGAGTATAAACCCCCTTTAACTCCCCTTTAATGAAGAAACCCTCAAACTTCCCATTAAATGTTGGGAAGCCTCTTCAACTCCTCCAAAATTATTATTCCAACCTAGTTAATTAATTACTCCATTTTGAAATTAAGCTAAAATATTTTATTATATTGGCTAACCATTTATTTTTGGTGGGTTGGGGAAAATTAATCATTGGAAAAGGTGGGATATTTGGAGGACATAGAGGAACACATCCTCCAATTAAGGATGTCAATGAAGAACGCTTCTACTCTGATGAATTCTTCTCAAAACTCATGTCAAAGGATTGCCAATGAGGAACATCTCAACCGAAGAACGAGGAGACACCGATGTCACTAATATCTTTATTTTCCCAATGAAATCGACTCTTTCCCCATAGACAATCATCAACAAATCAAAAGAACGAGGTAGGGTGGTTGGTTCAATTTCTTCCCTTTCTATTATTGATGACTCTTTGTTATTCAAAGATAGTTTATAGCCGATTGCTACCACTCTAATGTTGAGAGTGTAGGCAAAAAAAATATGGAATTCCCTCTACATAATTCTTGTAATGCTTTGTGATGTTCTTTATGATGGAGGAGGACGGCGACCAACCAAGAAGGGGAATGAGAACTACGACTGGAACCCCCATCGGTCGCGATAATGGAGATGGCGCAATGGCACTGCTCTACGGCCACCGCCTCCCACGTCACCCTATGGTCGAGCTTCCCCAAGGCCTCTTCTCACCCAGAACCCCACGACATGACCTTGAGGTGCCTCACATATGATCCTTTGTGTCCATGTTGCCCCGCGCCACGCCCTCATGGCCCCCTGCGGCCGAGCTGCCCTGTGCCGCGTCCCCACGATGCCCCGCGGGCATGCTGCTCCGGCCGAGCCTCCTAGTGTCATGCCATCGTGGCACCCTTCGACCGGGAGGCTCTAGCCGAGACACCCCATGTCATGCCCTCGTGGCACCCCATGGCCTTGCACCCTCATGACCCCCAGCGGTCGAGCCACCCCGAACCCTCACGGCACCACCCCGGCCTCATGGACCTCACGACTTGTCGGGCCTGACCTAGCAGGTCGATCCAACTAGCAAGCCAATCCGGAATTAGAGGATCAGGCTGGGTCGACTAGAATTGGGTCAACTCAAGCTGGGTCAGGCCATGTCAGGCCGGGTCGGTCCGACATAATCAGACCGGACCCAGACCAGATTCGACCCTATACTTTACATGGTTCATAACATTGTCATCGGACTTCTGATTGACGAACTGCCAGTGGTGATGGAAACCTTGGAGTGAGAAGGTACCTATGGAATACCCCAATAGAGATTTGGATAATGTTGGAAAACAGTCAGGTTGGATCGAGCACGAAACCAATCGGGCCCTCGAGACAAAAATGCTAATAACTCACAGACCGGACGTCCGATTGACGCACCGTCTATTGTATTGAGACCCCTATGACGTGGCCGACCTTTGAGTTAAATCATCATTGGACTTCATGGGAGTTGGAGTATCGACCAATAGCTTGTGGAGCAGATCCTCCCGAAGATGATAAGGATTATTGCGGGAAACCAGTATCTTGCTGTAACGAGGATAATGAAGAGAAATCATGTGTGGGTTAGTGCCTAGAAATCCTGTGTGGGCCAGGTCCTAGAGATCCTGTGTGGGTCAACTCCTCGAGATCCTATCTGAGTTAGCTCCTAGTGATCGTCTGTGGGTCAGATCCTAACGATCTAGTGTGGGTCAGCTCCTAGCGATCCTTTGTGGGTCAGCACCCAGTGATCCTATATGGGTCAGCTCCTATAGATGTTGTGTGGGTCCGCTCCTTGCGATCTTGTGTGGGTCTCCGCCTAGAGATCCTATGTGGGTCAGATCCTAACAATCTTTTTTGGGTCCGGTCATAGTGATCTTGTGTGTGTTAGCATCTTTATAGAGTAAGATGATTCAGTAGTTACATCTAATCATCACTATTACTTTACTTATGTTATACCTAGAATGAGATGAGTTCTTACCTGTGTGGTACTTTCCATCGTGGTAATACCTTGGTTGTATTCTTCTATTTTTTGTACCTGTTTGGTGCTTTCTTTCATGGTATTTCTTCTTTTGTAGAACAGTTGAGCTTTGGGATTTTAGTTGTACTCTGTGTTTCCTAATGATTGAGATGGGTTAACATGATAACTTAGGTATATATATGAGCATATACCTAATTAGGGTTATCAATTGTTTCCTTCCTATTTGGTTTATCCTTTGTGGGTTTTGTGTGACCTTGAGTGTCTTAGGGTCCCTACTGAGTATCGTTATTCATGCCCCTACACAGTCTATGCCCAAACTGCCTTGTGTTTGGTGCAGACGACGAACAACGCTGACGGAGTAAGAGAGTACCAGGACTAGAGGTAGCTCAGAGGTGGACCTTAGACAAGTCATACCGTAGTGACTTCCATTAGAGAGTTGTACCTATAATTGAGGAAGGATCTGTGGTGGAAGATCCAAGAGCTTCTTTTCAACTATCTGAAATATTGTACTTTCCTGTTTTCCTTGTACTTTCCAGTTGGGCATGTATTCTGGACCCTTTTACATACTGTACTTAATCTGATTACTATTTTGTTTACTTGAGTTTGTATCTTACTTTATTCTAGGTTGCGTGTGCTTACATGTTTTAAGGGGAATGCCTTCCCAGTTTTAGGGAATACACCTTCGGTGCTAGTCGCCAGCCCCTGGCCTATGGGAGGCAGGTTAGGGGAAGTCACGGCATGGTTCCTAGGGGATGGGTCATGAGAAATGGGAATCAGAGAAGTTGGTTCTATAGTAGAACATTGAATGTTGATCTTTCTTTTAACGACAACTATGATAAGTGTAGTGATTGTGGTTATCATTTTAAGGAATCCAGTGTTGGTGTGAAGAACAACGTATCCACACACCAGGACCCCGACTTCTGATTACTGACTTAGTGCACGAAAACATTGATTGTGTGTGGGTTTTTATGACTTTTCATTGTGATATCTCTTAGTCAGATCACCAGGTATAACATATTTACCATAGATCACCTGTTTCTTTTCAGGATTCCTCCATGCAGAACGCCATCAAATGTTCTAGATATAGTATTCACATACAGCGCACTGAGCGATGAGGCATCAGTGCAGGGCCCTCATCCAGCAGAGGCACCAATGGTAACATTACCCATTGGGCCACCGATTTGACTATACCCAGCAAAAGAGAGTGCACGCTTCTTGAGAACATTGCATGCGTTCCAGCACTAGGGGCCACCTAGGTTCATGGGAGAGATAGACCCACAAGATTCCGATGATTGGTTGGAGGCTGAAGTGAGAGTCTTCCGACTGGTAGGAACACCATCTGATCTCATGGTGATTTTTCTACCTTCCTTCCATAGGCCACAATAGGTAGATGGTGGAGCTTGATGCCCCATGCTCATGACTAGGTGACGATTCTCTGGAAGTACTCTGATAGCCTATTTCGGGCAGAGTTTGTCCCAGTGACTCTTCGCGTAGAGCGCATTCAGGAGATACTCCATCTACAGTAGGGAAGCATGACTGTGGATCAGTACTAACCCTGGTTTATTTCCCTCTCAAGATACTCCATATATATGGTGTGGGTCCCATTCTCTAGGGCCTGGACCTTCGAGCATGGACTCAAATGGGAGATCAGGGCTTCGATAATCTCACTCAGCATCTCGAAGCAGGTGGGGGTGTTAGAGAGATCCCTCATAATAGGGATTTTCCTTGATGAGTTGTCACCAGTAGCGAGACCCACTACCAGTCATCACGTAGTAGAGACTTCCACAGTTTGCAGTAGAAAGATGACACATAGGTCCAAATGGACCATACCTATAGGAGGGAGACCATAGGATTTCGGATTGGTTGCGCAAGGCACTAGAGGCAGATCTAATCATGCAAGGAGCAGGAAGTGTTCCGCATGTGACAGGTAGGGTCACATGGATCGTGACTATTTGACTCTCCATAAGAATGATCAGTAGATGGTCGAAGGACCGCCCAGGTAGAGACAAATATTCAACTGAGGAGGTTCACATGGAGTAAGTGGATGTGGTAAAAGAGCTGGCCATGAAGCTGGAGGTGGGCGACAATTTGAGATGTTACTGCCACCACCATCAATAGGTCCACCCCGACCGCATGAAGAAGGTGGAAAGAGGAGAGCCCAGCTCTAGGAAGTTGAGGACTATGATCATGGTGCTCCCAAGATGATACGAGGTAAGATCAGTTTCTACTCCACCTTAGTTGCATTACTTATAGACATAGGTGTCTGTTTTTATTTTATTTCCACTGCCCTCGTTCGGAGCTCAGAGATTCCAATGGTACTGTTGGTTCGATCCTTACGGCTAGAAACACCTATATGAGCAGATTTGACGATTACTCAGATGTACCATATTTGTGAGATTACTTTATGTTGAAAGTGCTTCATTTGGGATCTCTTAGTAGCGGTGTCGAGGCCTTACAACGTCATCTTGGGTATGGAGTGGTTATCTATCTTCCATGGATAGATTGATTGTATTAGGCGCAATGTGTTGTGTGTCCTCATGGATGGGATGAGTTTTACCTTCACCAGTGAGAAGGGAGCATTTGCAGCACATGATGGACTTACCCAAAGGAGAGTGTAGCCGATCACTCATCAGATGGCTATCCTAAACCTCAGAGCGTTTGATGTAAAGAGTCTGAGCTATCCTGTATTGGTGGACCTGTACGCGGATGATTTCCATGGTGATGTCTTGGGTCTACCTCCTCGCAGAGTGGTTGAATTTTACATTGCTTGTACCCCAAGACGGCATTGATATCTACACCAGCGTATAGGATGGCTCTCGCTGAGCTTTGAGAGGTTCACGTACTGCTGGAGGACTTACAGGAGAAGGGGTTCATTCGGACCAGTGTTTCCCCATTGGCAACCCTGATTCTATTCACCCAGAAGGTGGATGATATGTTGTGACACTGTGTCAACTATCGGCGCCTAACCCAGGTGACTGTGAAGAACATGTACCCACTCCCATGAATTGACGACGTCTTTGATTAGCTAAAGGGAGCACAGTGGTTTTTTAAGATAGACTTCAGATCTGGATATCACCAGCTCTGAGTATGAGATGAGTATGTGCAAGAGACGACATTCAGATGTTGGTACAAACATAAGAAGTTCTTGGTAATGCCATTTTGTGTAACCAATTATCCCGTTGTGTTCATGGTACTCATGAATAGGATCATTCACCCATTACATGATCACTTTGTAGAAGTCTTCATTAACGACATCCTGATCTACTCGACTACTGAGGAGAAGCATGCCTATCATTTACAGTTAGTAATAGACACACTCCAAGAGCACCAACTTTATGGTAATTTCTCGATGTGCCAATTTTGGATTCAAGATGTTCAATTTCTAGGACATGTCATCTCATAGGCTAGAGTTGTAGTCGATCTAGTGATGATTGAGGCGGTACTTGATTGGGAGCCGCACAGTAGTGTGACAGGGATACTGAGTTTCCTGGATTTGGCTGGATATTACAGGAGGTTTGTTCTAGATTTCTCCGAAGTTTTAGAACGTCTATTATCATTGAAAAAGAATGGGAAACCATTCATGTGGTAAGAGAGATGATAGTAGTATTATTCGGATCTGAGGAAGAGGATTACTAACACTCCCATCATGAGGCTTCCAAGGGAGGGTGTAGGTTACGTAGTCTACTGTGATGGATCAGAAAACATGCCTAGATATGTTCTGATGAATTAGTGAGCAGTGATTGCATATGGTTCTCGAAAGATGTGACAACATGAGAGGATCTACGCTACCCATCACCCAGAGTTAGAAGTAGTGGTATTCACCTTGAAGATGTAGCGATGCTATCTGATTGGTGAAAATTTTATAGTTTACTATGATCACAAGAGTCTCAGATATATCTTCACTTAGAAGGTAATAAACCTAAGACATCTACATTGGCTTGAGATCCTCCAAGACTATCAATTTGAGATAGTCCATACTTATAGGAAGGGTAACATTATAGCAGATGCACTCAGCGTAAGATCTAGTATATAGCTTCTAGGCCAGGTGACAGAGTAGCTTTCCTCTTTGCAGATATCATTTGTTAATTTGGATGGAGTAGTTATTCAACAATCTCTTACAGTCACTCCCCCACATCTTCAGCGATTTAGGGAGGCACAACATGGGGACACAGACTGTGAGGATTGACATGCTCAGATATCCACTGGTCAGGCACCTAATATATTTTCTAAAGGTGGGGAACATGTCATCCTCTTCAGATGACGTACCATGGTACCAGTGTTGCTTCAGGAGGAAGTGATGAGGGAGTTCCACACATCCCCTCTAGCGGTACATCCAAGAGTGGAGAATATGTATTAGGATCACCGATTACATCATCAGTGGACGGGAATGAAGAAAGTAGTTGCATAGTTTGTCTCTCGGTGCCTCACTTTTCCTCAAGTGAAGGGAGAGCATCATGTACCAGCAGGCTTTGATCATCCTTTAGAGGACACAGATTGGAAGTTTCATTGGATATCCGTGGACTTAGTGATAGGACTTCCACATACATCAAGAGGTCAATACTCAATATGGATGATTGTGGACCAACTCACCAAGTCTGCCCACTTCCTACCGATCAGAGACCAAGGGTCAGCAGAGAACATGGGACGCCTCTATGTGCAGAAGATCGTGCGGTTACAAGGAGTAACTTTGACTATTTTCTATGATCGTGATGCACGTTTTACTTCTATGCTATGGTAGGGGTCATAGGAGGCTTTCGGGACGCATCTTTTTTTGAGCACTGCCTACCATCTTCAAAAGGATTGCCATATTGAGTGGACCATTCTTACCCTAGAGGACATGTTGCTTTCTTGTGTCCTCGATTTCGGTCGTAGTTGGGGGGATCAATTGCCTTTGGTTGAGTTTTCATACAACAATAGTTATCACTCCACCATTGAGATGACACCTTTTGATGCAGTGTACGGGATACATTGCAGATCACCTTTGTATTGGACTTACCCAGGGGAGTCCGCACTAGTGGGACCAGAGATGGTACAGACTACCACAGAAAAGGTACATATCATTTAGGAGCAGATGAAGAATTCACATAGTAGACATACGTTGTATGCCAATAGGATATGGAGACCTCTATAGTTCGAGTATGGCGACCACGTCTTTCTACAGGTCTCACTTCGACAAGGTTTCAGGATATTTGGCTGAGGTGGAAAGTTATCTTCGAGTTTCATCAGACTATTTCAGGTCCTCAACAGAGTTGATAAGGTGGAATACCACTTAGCTCTTCAACTTCAATTGAATCGGGTGCATGATGTATTCCACGTATCCCATATGAGGAGATTCGTACATAACCCTTCCCACGACATCGACCATAGAAAGCTAGTTGACGACGATGGGGTGACTTTTACAGAGGTTCCAATAGAGATTGTGGATCGGACGAAGCAGGTCGTTCATGGGTGTTCAATACCTCAGGCGTGCATTCACTACCAGCATGAGAACCTCTAGGAGAGCACATGGAAGCGGGATTCTCCGATTCGTGCTCAATACCCTCACCTTTTTTCCTAGATTGTGATGTCGCTTAAGGGGATGTAAATCCTTGAGGTGCGGAGAATGTAATGACCCGGAAATTGCATATAATTTTTTGTAAATGGGAATTTTACAAGTCATCCAAAATTGACGGCACGTGCTTCCGAGGCTCGAAGTGCCCTAAATGAATTTATAACCTTTTTTTAGGTACGTTCATTTAACGTATGAGCATGTTTATTTAACCATTGAACTGGGGATCAGAATTGAAATATGAGGGCACCGTTGAACTCGCAGCGCAGGAATTTGTTTAAAGATACCTTCACCTCAACCGTAGTAGGTTGGGGGTGAAAGTAATATTTTGGGTTTTTTTGTGAAAGTATAAAATAAAATAAAATTTGTGTAACAATTTTATTTTATTTTCGATTGAAACTTCCTTGTGGATGTTTCATAGGTGGGGACCACCTAAACTATACCTCCAATGAGGCGTTATAGTGGTTAGTACCACCTGAACTATCCTCCCATGAGTGGTTATAGTGTTGCGGACCACCCAAGTATAAACCCTCTAGTACTACCCTTTAATAAAAAAACCCTCAAACTTCCCATTAAATGTGGGGGAGCCTCTTCAACTCCTCCAACATTATTATTTCATCCTTGTTAATTAATATCTCCATTTTGATATTATGCAAAAAAAATAATTATATTTGATACCCTTTTCTTTTTGGTGGGTTAGAAGAAATTAATTGTTGGAAATGGTTGGAGCTTTAGAGAACATGTATGAACACATCCTCAAAAGAATAACACCAATGAAGAACAATTCTCCTTCAATGAATTTTTCTCCAAAATCTATCAATGGTTTGCCAATTAAGAACATATTCACCGACAAACTAGGAGATGCTGACGTCACAAAAATCCTTCATCTCCAAATAACATCGACTCTTTCCCCACTGAAAATCTTCAATGAATCAATGGAACGAGGTAGGGTGGTTGTTTGAAATTTCCCCGTTTTCCATTCTTGATGACTCTTCGTATTTCAAAGAGAATTTATAGCTGCTTTCTACAACTCTAATGCAGAGAGTGTGGGCCAAAAAAACATGGCCCATCCTCTCCGTAATTATTATAATGATTTGTAGTGTTTTTTGCGATGGATGAGGATATCGGCCGACCAAGAAGGGGCATGAAAACGGTGCTCGAAAACCCCACCAACCACGACGAAGGCAGTGGTGCAACAGAGCCACTCTACGGCCACCGCTGCCCGCAACACACTATGGTCAAGCCGCTCAATGACCTCCACCCTCTCAGCACCCCGCGCCACACCCTCATGTCACCCCACGACTGAGCTACTCCAGCCGAGCTGCCCCGCACCCCGCCCTCGCTGCACCTCGCGGCTGAGCCGCTTCAGCAAACATCCCCGTACCGCTCCCTTGTATAACCATGCGACCGAGCCGCTCTTGTCGAACCGCCCCATTCCCTACCCTCGCGGCACCCCATAGTGAGCTGCTCCAGCTAAGCCGCCCCATGCTGCGCCTTCACATCACCACGCGGGTGAGCCGCTCTGGTCGAGCGTCCCCGCGTCATTCCCTCCCACCACCCTGCGGCCGAGCCGCTCCATTCGAGCCACCCCACGCAGCGCCCTCACGGCACCTGCGGCCGAGCCGCTCTGGCTGAGCCGCCCTGCTCCATGACCTCACGACACCCCGTGGACGAGCCGCTCTGGCTAAGCCAGTCTGGCCGAGCCGCCCTGTACCATTCGCTCACAGCACCCCTGCGGCCTCGCGTCCTCTGGGCACCCCCACAGTCGAGCTGTCTCGTGCCCTCACGACCTGTTGGGCCGTACCCAGTGGGTCTGGCCGGGTCGGGCCAGGTCGACTGACTCAGTCAGACCAGGCCTAGACTAGATATGATCCTATAATTTTCTTGGGCCATAACTTGGGTACTGAATATCTGATTGATGAACCGCCAGTGGTGATGGGATCCATGGAGGGAGATGGTCCCTTTGTAATAACCCAATGGAGAGTTGGATAATGTTATGAATCGGGTGGGTTGGATTGAGCATGAAACCAACCAGGCCCTCATGAATAAAAGTATATAACTCAAAGACCAGGCGTCCGATTGACGCACCCTCTATTGGGTTGAGACCCCAATGATGTGGCACACCTTTGAGAAAATTCTTCGTGGGAATTTTTGGTAGTTGGAGTATCAAAAAGGCACTTATGAAGTGGATCCTCTCAAAGATGAGAAGAATTTGTGTTTGAAACTAGTAGATGGCTGTGACAAGAAGAATTAAGAGCGATCATGTGTGGGTCAGAACCTAGCATTCCTATGTGAGTCAGCTCCTAACGATCTTGTATGGGTCATCTCTTATAGATCTGGTGTGGGTCAGCTCCTAGTGATCTTGTGTGGGTCATCTCCTAGCGATCCTATGTGGGTCAGCACCTAGAAAATCTATGTGGTTAGCCTCCTAGTGATCCTATGTGGTTATGCTCCTTGTGATCTTGTGTGGGTCAACTGATAACGATCTTGTGTGGGACAGCACCTAGTGATCATTTGTGGGTCAGATCCTTGTGATCTTATGTGGGACAGCTCCTAGAGATCATATGTGGGTCAGATTCTTTATAGATTAAGATGATTCTATAGTTACATCTAATCATCTATAATACTGTACTTAAGATATACTTGGAGTGAGCAGAGTTCGTACCTTTGTGGTACTTTCCTTCGTGGTAATACCTTGGTGGTATTCTTCTGTGTGGCATATCTGTGTGGTACATTCCTTCGTGGAATTTCTTCCTTTGTAGAATATTTGAGCTTTGGGATTTGAGTTGGACTTCGTGTTTCCTCATGATTGAGATGGATTTACTTGATAAATTAGATATGTATGGGCATATACCTAAGTAGGGTTATCAGTTGTTTCCTTCCTCTATGGTTTATCCTCTGTGGATTTTGTGAGACCTTGAGGGTCTTGTGGTTCTTACTAAGCATAGTTATAGTCAACCCTTCACGGGCTATGTCTGCAAATCATTTGTTTGGTGTAGATGACGGACATCACTGATGGGTGAAAAGTGTACTAGGACTTGAGGTATCTCGGAGGTGGACCTTAGATGAGGTGTGCCACAAGGACGACCGTTCAAGAGATGTACCTACCATTCAGGTAGGATCAGTGGTGGGTGATCCAGGAGCTGATTTCCCTCCATCAGTTGCCTTGTACATTCATTTTTCCATGTACTTTCTAGTTGGGCTTGTATTCTGGACCCTTTTACTTACTACACTTACTCTGATTACTATTCTCTATACTTGAGTTCGTATCTTGATGTGTGTTTGGTTGCATGTGCTTACAGGTTATAAAGGTAATCCATTCCCTATTATAGGGAATATGCCTTCAGTGCTTTTCACGAGCCCCTAGCCTATGGAAGGAGGTCCTGGGGTAGTCACGGAACGGTCCTCGGGGGACAGGTCGTGACATCAAATGAAAATTGTTTACATTCAAAACATCATAAATAACTCAATGAATGGTAATGGGTTTCATATACATTTAAAATATATATCCATATGGAATTAATTCATAATTCCATTATTAATCATTAAATTATAATAACATGAAAAATAAATGGATATCCAGTAACAATATGCATTTTCTAAGAAAATACTATTCAATCACAATAATTAATAATTTATTATTTACTCCATATAGTAAAATATTATACACATAGGCCGATAAAATTTTCCATCCAATAAATGTATAAAATTTAGGTTGACACCCTATATCCAATTCAATAAAAAATACCCCACTCTAAAAAGAGTGGAATTTGATAAAAAATATAACTATACACAAAAAATGATTTGGAAAGGCTATGACATTGATTGATAATATCTCATAAATATAATGATATTACATAATCCATATATAAAAACGTTTTTTGTGGTTATATTTGAAAAACATCATAAATCAATCATTATTTAAGTCAATGGAAAATAACATAGATGAAAAATAATTTTATGGTGTTTTTTGAAAAATCAATTTTGAAATATGAAATATCCTTTATTTTTAACAGTACTTTTTCATTAAATGTGTTATAAATCATGGATAATTTTATTATTCTATAAAAAAATAATATATAGAGATATATTTTCATATTAAATTAATTTTGTTTTTGTAATAATATGTACACATATAATTATTATATAGAATACGTTAACTTTTTCAAAAAAAGTACTATATTGAAAATGATAAAAATTATTGCTAAATGTTTAAAATAACTTCATAATTATAAAAATGATTACAATAATTTATTTAGGGAAAGACTATGAAATTTATTAGATATCCTAATGAATAAAAACATTTAAAAAAGGGGTTTCCATGATCTTGAAGAAAAATATAGTTTGTTTATAAAAAATGAAACAATTCAGATGAAACATTTCATTAAGTGAAATGAAATTTACATTGAGAATGCACAAAAAACATGAATATCTCAAGACAATTATTAGAATTTTTAAATATAATACAAACTCCAAAGATATATAATATCAGAGAAAACATCATTTCTTGAAAATACGTTAAGTTAAAGAATTTCGTACAGTTTCATAAACATAATAATCAAAACCCCCTTTTAACATTAAAATTATTAAAATTGGAAAAAAAACTAAAATAATATAATATATGAATATTTTAAAATCATGTGATTATTTAGATATATAATTTTATTCACTAGACACCCTATTCAAATGATAATAAGTTTTATAATTGAAAATACATCTCAATGGGTAAAAATGTGATATAATAATCGACTACATTGTTACTCAAATAGATGATTGCACAATAATAACATTAATAAAATAAATAATATTATAATTAATTATTTATGATCAATATTTATATATATAACCTTTTATAAACATAATTTACCATTATTCAATAAAAGTATGTTTGTTAATTTTTTTTCTATTTTTTATTATCTTGTTTGAGTAATCATGGTCAACTTGAACTAGCTTTATAACAAGGTTTTTGTTCCACTATAAAATCATAATTTTCATATATTATGGACCAAAAGTTATATTAGAATTATTATATTGTGATATTATATAAAATAATAATTTCATTTTAGGAGACTTATAGTTACGGTTCTAATAGTATAAATTAGTGATAAAAATTTCATAGTGATTCATAACAAATGAATAATGATGAATTATTTATTGAGTAAATGGGTTATATTTCCAAAAAAAATAATATATTCACTGATTAATGACAAATATTCTTTTTCATGATCCATCAATGATGTAAATTTATATCATCTATAATGTCAGTTGTTAATACGACCCAATAAAAATGATACAATGCCTGTGTATGTATGGCTATAGGAGATATTATCTTAATATTAAATTATTTTAAATAACTCTACTGAAATTATTTATATTTTATTATGGTGATTAATGTAAAACCCCGAACCAAATTAGCTTAGAATCAATTTTTATTTTATTATAAAGTCATAGAGATAAGATATCACGTCACTAAGGATCTATTAGTTTTATAATCATAAAGAACTTGAATAATATAGAGTTCCATTATTACAATTGTTATTAAACATATAATATTACAAATGCATATAATCTACATCCATGATAATTATTCAACGATTATATCATCGTAACTTGTGGAAGGAAAAATATAAATGTGTGTTTTCAAATATTCCATAATGTTTCCATATATAATAAACATGAATAAATAATATGTAAAGCATAATCATTATCAAATACACATACCATTTAACCAATAAACTGAGAAAGAAATACATACATAGAATTTTTTATTATGATAATATTAGGAATAATAATAACAGAATATTGAATGAAGGTAATGATTAATTATTAGATTTCATGTATTAAGACTTTGATCCACAACTATCATGACCTCTAAAATGAAAGTTTAAGATTGAGGATAGAAACCCATATGTTTATTCATGGAAGTAAACATAAGGGTCTTGTCCCCAACTTTTTTATCTTGTGATATCTATCAATGCATCATGGGGGTATTTATAACCATGTCCTAAACACATATTCATGTTAAAATAAATATTTAAATTTTCAAATTATTCCTTTAATTTATGAAATCAATATTCCTTATAAATGAATATCCATATTGAGTAAATTATAAAATACATAACACCCAACCTAGTTGGTGAAGACATTTCATGTGCATCCAATAGAACCGATTTCAAATTCTTGATGAGGAATGTTACTAGTTACCATGGAAATACTGTAATATGTTCTATAGTAGAAAATATAATAGATGTTTTATATAGTACTATAGTTGGTATTATTTTGTACTATAGTAGCTAGAACTATTAACCTGTTTTATCCAACAGGCCCATAGTTTGGTCCTCGGGTCCTTCATGGCCTTCAGATCACCCATGGCCTCCAGGACAGTATGTCTTACGAGCCTCCTCAGTCATTTTTGTCCACCTAATGGTGTAAAAGCCACCTCCAAGACTTCCAAAAACATGGATTGTGGATATAACATGGCATATATACAATGAACAATGCTTCAGAAGAGTCTCAAAGCATGAATATTCACCTTAGAAGAGATTACCTAAATTTAATGATTTAGAGAGAATGAATTTTTTTTTGGTATCAGGACTATGAATCACATCAAAAGACTCCTAGACTACTATATATGTGATGGTAGAGAGGTGACATCATAATTTATACCGTGGAGTGGATACTCTAAGTTGTGTATTTGGAGTGATTTTCTCTAAGACTGTATGGTAATATAATAGTCACTAAACATATGTTATCTATAAGGATTCCCCATCAACCCTTAAAATATGAATTATTAAATAAAATTTTAAGGTATTTTTACCATTCATTAGAGTAAAATATAAAATTATAACACTATTTCCTTGTTAGTCCAATAAAATTCAAGGTGAACTCTGTAAATAAAATTAATGGTATAGAACAATCAATATAATGACATACATGATACAAGAAATACTTATATATAAGAGAAATTTAATTTCACCTGAATAATGATTTAAAATTTTTAGTAGATAGGCTATATAAAAATTATTAGGTTATCAATACCACATAAGTCTCAATGAAATGGAGATTGAGACAAAGTCCTTTACCAAATGTTTGAAAGCGTTATCCACTTATACATAGTGCCCTAGGTAATAAAATTATACTTATTAATTAATATATTCATATCACCTTAAACATATATTTTATTTTATATAATTATATTAATTATCATTTATGGCTATTCTTTTGAGTTATAATGTTTAATTTTATTGTTCATGGTTTTTTTATTTTATAGTTTTATGGTTGGTTTACATGTCTATAATTATTGGAGTTATTTCTAATAGGAATAAAAAATATAGATATAAAAAATGAAATTAATATATACCTATGATTTTAAATGTTCCCCATATATCAATTGGTTATACAAAATATAGATGGCTCATTTGAAAAAACATTAATGAAAAATGATAAGTCTAGTTTTCCAGTTTTTACGATCATCACATGTCAATATAATTTAAATTAATATTATATTTTTTTATTTTTTATTACATTAAGTAAGTATCAATATACATATTATAAAAAAATTTAAGAATAAAATTGTTATTAATAAAATACATGAAGGATGAAGCAAAAAAACACCCCTTCCATGAAGACAGTGAATTGGAAAATCATCAATAACATTTTCAATTTTATATTTAAAAATAGATGAGACGATATTTGATTATAATTATCCGACTAACCAAATAAAATTATATTTTATATATCATACATGAGTTACCAATCCATATTTTAGGGGGTATGCGAGCAGAGGATAATAACAAAAATTAAATTACATGAGAATGATGGAGAAGTTTACCTCTCAAATATAATCTCCCGTGTAACCTCCTTATAAACCATGGATATGAAATTTCAGTAATACAAGTATGTCATGGAAGATGGTATGAGGATTAATATATTAATTTAGTATAATTTATAAAATATTCAAGTCATATAAGGTGTGAGTAGTAGAGTTGCTGAGAAGTTGTATTTATATTGGAGTATAGAGGTGTTTTTTGATTATTTTAATCATTTTATTTTTATGTTGGGCGAAGAAAAATTATTTATTTTATTATTATGAATAAGAATAGAAACTATGAATTTTAATTAAATATAATAGTTTTTTTACATCATTCATGACCCACAAATTCTAGTATTTTGCATAAAATATTAAATATCTTATGTTTTAATATTTCACTCTTTACCGTAAATACAACTATTTATGAAAAAATTACAAAAATTATCCATAACCATTATTTTTGTTGCAGATTTTTGAAATGATTTCCATTTTAAAAACTTTATTATATAAATATGAAAACATTAATTTCTAACTGAAATGACCATTTATTCAAAAAAAATTATTTTAACATTATAAATGCTTTTATGACACATTTAGGAATCCATTATGGTCTCATAAAATTATATTAAATCTATATGAAAATAAATATTTAATTAATGAATATATTTTATGAAACTAAATTTAATTATTGATCATTATATTATTTTAAAAATTGTAATTAATGTTTAAATTTTTTTTAAAAATAAAAATCCTTAAATTACCATTTTTCAATAATTTATTTACTTATTCAATGATATAAAAAATATAATATTTTTTATTTATGAGATACCTAAATTTTACAAGTAATATAATAAGTGATGTATTTTTTGTAATTTCCACAATACTACTCCAAAAATCATGTTAATATTTAATAGTATATCATGATTCATATATGATCGACACTATGTTCAATGTAAAATTTAAAATAAATGTAATATATTTAAAATGATATACAGAGTAAATTATTCTGGTGTTATATTTTCTAATCTGATAATTTCGCCCTCTATATGTATTAATGAATATTTAATAATAAATCGGTGAGGGATTTTCTTCTTTATAACATCCTTAGGTTCCTACATCGATTCATCGATTTTATGGTTTCTGTAAAGAAAATTTCTTAGTTCACAAATCCAATATCTTAATATTTTATTTCTAGTGTCAAGAATCTAGATCGGATATTCATATTAAAGAAAATTAGTATCTAGTTTAATTTCATTATAATTGAGTACAATTGTTGGGTATATAATATATATATTTGACAATGATATGTGAAACACATCATGAACATTAGAGAAAACTTGTGGCATTACTAATCGGCAATATATAGCTCCAATTTATTGTAAAATTTCAAATTATCTGATATACCTAGGGCTTAGTTCCCCATTCAAACCACACCATATAAAATTAGTCAATTGAGGTTCGTTTAGAAAGAAATGGTCTCCCAAATTAAATTATAATTTCTTTCACTAGTGGTCGGAATATCTCTTTTTCCTACTTTGAGATTCTTTAATATGTGCATGAATAATATGTACCTTTTTCAGTGTATATTCAACAATTCTAGGTCATATAAGTTTCCTCTCACCAACATCATCCCATAATGATGGTGTATGATAACTCTTTCAATATAAAGATTAATATGGGGTAATTTAAAAACTATATTAAAAAAAAAATTTCTAGGAAAACTATTAAAAAGTAAATAATGATCTCACATAGTTTTAAAGTCATGAGATTTTGATCTCAACATGCCTTATAATGATTGAAAATTCATTTAAGACATTATATTGGTTGAAGGTTGATTATAAGTACTCATATGAATCTCATTATCAATATATTTCTAAATACTCCTCGAGAATTTTGATGTAAAATGGGGATTGCAATCAGAGTTTTTTGGTAGAGGTACATCATGAGTTATTAAAACATAATTTATATAGTCTTTCTATGTGCTCTAGAGATAAAATTTCACATAAAAAATGAAAATATACATTTTTTTAAAGTTATCAACAATAACCCTTATCGTATCATTCCTAATTGGGGTCTTTGGTAATATAGTGATGATTTCCTTATTAATTTCATCTCACTTACACATTGAAATATGAATAGTATGCCTGAATCCACTTAGAGGTTATCTCATGTCCTTCACTAGTTTAAAAATAATACATCTTAACAAATAATTAGTATTTTCTCACTTTATATTATCCCACATAAAAGTTTCTTTCATGTCTCTATACATCATTATATACAAAAAGAATATATAGAAATGTGAGAAATGAGTATCATCTAATAGTTCCATTTTATCTTAGGAATTTATTGAATACATAATATCGTCCAAAATTTCAAAATTCCTTCACAATAAATCATGTATTCAAATAATCCATTCACAATGGATTCAAATTTTTTTTTCAAAATAGTCATCATATTAAGATATTTTTTTTATTTTCTAATAAATAATTTTTTTTAATGATTATAAAAAGGTGTGATGTATCTTCATCCTTAAAAATTCACATATCCATCTTTTATTATAAACAAAAACACTAGTTTATTCTCGATCCTCATTTTTTTCAGAAGACTGTGATCATTACTGCATAATGCATCTGCTACTTTATTTTCTTTTAATGGGCGGTACTATATTTAGTAATCATAATCAGTTAGTAACTCAAGACATTATCATTACATCTTGTTTAGTTATTTCATTGGTAAGATGTTTTTCAATCTCATGTGATCCAAATATATCACACATATTTCACAAATAGGTAGTGTCTCCATATATTTAGAGAAAAGATTATCGTTTTTATCTAAAGATAATGTATAAGTTAAATTTTTATAGAATATTAAACAATAATAATTATAATTAAATAACATTATCATTATTTATAATGACACAACCCATTCCATTATTTAATGCATCCCTGTATATTAAAAATTTATCATTTTATTATTTTAGAGTCAAAATTAGGGAATTAACAAATCCTAACATCAATAATTCAATAGAATATACAATTTTTTTTCCATATGATCATTGAACCATTATGTATGATCTTTGTTAATAGGTTATCAAATCGTGAAAAATATAGAGAGAAGTTCTAATAGTAGCCTTTTAAACCGATGAAAATATATACCCTAGTTAATTTTTTTGGTGTATTCCATAATCAGATTTACTTTGTCTTTACTATATCCACTAAGATTTCATCCATAGGGACAATATGGAAAATAAATGTAATTTCTTATAATAAGAATTAAAAAATTCAATATTTATAAGATCAATATTTCTTTATGAGTGTCTCAAGAATTCCCTCAAGTGATTCTCATGGACTTCATATGTTTTAGAATACACCAAAATATCATTAACGAAAATGATAATAAATTAAGAATATATTCCTTAAATGTTATGTTAAATAAATAAATAAAAATATAGGGTCGATTAGTCTATCCATATGGAATTAGTACAAACTCATAATTTCCATAGCTCATTTGAAAAGTTTTCTTTGTAATATCTTCCATCTTCGTTCACAAAATATGATAACCAGAACAAAGTTGAATCAACACAATATATTGAGATCGAAGATATTTCTCTAATAAATCATCATTTTTAGGTAGTTAATACTTTTTATTTATCATAATCACATATATTTCCCTATAATAAATGAGGATGCTCATGGATCCATCTTTTTTACTTTCAAAAGATAATAGAGGATACCCATGGAAAAAAACTAGGGTTAAAGAATTATGTATTAATAAAATTATATTATTGTTTCATCATCTCCAATAATTCAATAATAGACGTTCTATAGGTAATAATTGATATTATTTTTTTTATTAATGGTTAAATTATTGGTATACTCAAGATCACAATTTTGGGGTTTTCTAGGTAATTCTTCTAGAAATTCATCAATGTATTCATTAAAAAATTAGTACATCCTCACTTTTATGATTACATTACTTTTACAATGATATATTTTCCTATTAAACCCCATGGATTTCATTCAGTAGAGCTATAATCAGTGGATCTAGATTATAATTTAATGTGGATGGTTATTCTTTAATGAAAAAATATTATTAATCTTCCTCACAAATCTTAATTTAATTCTTCTTGAAATAAATTTTAACATCATGTTTTCAATGTTATTCCATACATTGGATTATATCAAACTCAACATTAGGTCTGATGATAATTCCACCAAATAAAACATGATTCAATTCCATAATGGGGAATCCCTTTAAAATATTGGTTTCAATCAGACTTCCCTTATAAAATTTTACTGAGTAATCCCTTATTAAACTAAAAGTTAAATATATTATTTTATTATAATATTTATTAGATATAATATAGTGTGAAGATCCAAAATGAAATAAAACATTATGTACATTTAAAGATATGATTTGTGTAACTTCCACTGTATCACTAGGTACTTCCACATCAAATGTAGTGATCATATAAGCTTGGTCATCTCCCCTTGGAATCTTCTATGGTAGATTCCATTAGAATTTGGGATATTTTTTTAAGTGATTATCCATTTATTTATAGTTTATGCAATTAGATTAATTAATTTTTTTACCATTATATTCATTGGATCGATGAAACATTTATCTACACTTATAATAGATTCTCATGAATTTCAATAATTTCCTAGGATGATTCATTATACAATTTTAAATAATTAAAATCACGTATAACCTTTTTCTTCTTTATTAATTTATCTCTGTCATAGTTATCAAAAGAACTCTTCTTCTATTTATATACCTTGAAAATATCTGATTTATAAAATTGATTCTCTATTTTTATGCATTTAATACTATTTCATTATCTAATGAAAATATTTGTTAAGCAATTTCCCTTTGGATATATAGATTAATACCATTAATAATAAATAAATATTTTCTTTTTCAGAAAACCCAGAGTTAATTTATAGCATACATGGATAGTCTTGTGATTGTAGCCTCATAATATGCATTACATTTCTTCATTTTTCTTTAAGTAATTTAATTTTATATTAATCTCAGTTTGTTTATCATAAGAGAAATATTTTTAGGACAATGTTGCTATAAAGAATTAAATTCCATGTGTTTAATTTTATTTTCCTCCCTAGTATTTTGTGTCAATGACCTGCATTATTCTGGTTCACCCTTCCGGAAAAACCACTAGAACTATGTTTCATTTTATTTTCATTCCAATGCTAGAAACATCTTTTCATGTGAGTGTATCAATTAATCACCTACAAGTAGATTTATAGTCACACTAAATAAAGGGGGATTGTGTTTCTCGAAATTATCCAACATATTTTTATTATTCTTATTCAATATATCACATGTAACGTGTCTTAATTTGGTCATGATATTACTATATATAACACTAAATATGTTGAATTTATCTTTGAGGCAATCCTTACACTATAAACATCCATTATATGTATATATTTCATTTGGATCCATCTCTAAATAATGATAAAAACTTTGTTATATCACAATCATAATGAGTATTGATCCAATAAATATCTACAAGTAACTATTATAATATTCATGTTTATTTGAAATTTATTTCCAAATTTTTATACTAAACCTATACGAATACTAATGGCACCTGCCCTAAACATAGTATCCATGATTCGATGGTTATTTTATTATAATATAAATGATAATATAAATAACACCACGAATGATTGATTAGTTTCTTAGTCTTGAATAAACATGATAGAAATATGGTTCCATTAATACATTTGAAAAAAAAAACCTAGTACATAAAAAAGAAAATAAACAGTTTCCTTGACACTAATTTGATGATTTTATCTCCGTAACATGGGGAAGGAAAAAATAAAAGGGTGAGATCAAATTCTCTGTAAGGGATAATTATACAAGAAACATGAATCAATAATACTTAGAGAATCATAAATGTGAAATAACACATTAAATTTAATCAATAAACTGATAATAAAAATTCATCAATATATTTTTTAATAATAAAAATCTTAGTAAGCATAAAAACTGAATTCTAAATTAATAGAATTCTAAATTATTAGATATCATGTTCCTAGAACATGAACTACTACCATAATGAATTTTCACAAGATAGTTTATGTGTGATAGTGTAATCTTGTCTAATTCATCATGGAAACAAATATGAGGGGTCTGTCGCCCACTATTTGGTCTCATGAGACCTTTCGATGCGTTGATAGGCTATCAATGAATGGGACAAACCCATGTCATCATTTCCCATGATTTCCAAAAATAATTAAATGACTGATTTAAGTCATTAAATCAATATTTATAATCATTTAATATGTACATATTTTTAAAAATATAGATTTAACATTTATCCCAATCAATCAAATAACATTCAATGAAAACATCATATCATAAAAAAAAATTTATGGATTAGAACATAATCATATATAGGATACATGAAAAATTGATATTTAAGATGAGTATATTTAAAAATGAAATTTTTTCTCAAGAGGCTAGTAGATACACACCATTAAATGGATTAGGTGCATAATACCAATTAAGTATCATTGAAATGGAGATTGAATCAAATTCACTTTAATTATGTCAAAAAAAATTCCATAGTTGAACTTAATGTTTTAGATAATAAAATTATACTTTTTATTTACAAAACTAAAAACCTAATAAAAATAATTTTTTTTTTATTTTTTTTATTTTTTATTTTTATTTATATACATTACAATGTGTTATGATGTCAAATGTTGTTATTCCAAGAGCATTTGATTCATTGTTTTAGGGTCATTCCCTTGTGTATAATTATGAAATTTCATGTAAAATAGATGAAACATCATAGAAGTGTTACTTATTGTTATTAATACAATAATATTATTTAAAACTGTCCTCAAATATAAATTTTTCATATGTTAAGTGGATGATTCATTAGATTAAAAGTTAATTATAAATGATTATTTTATTTTGGAAGTTTTTATGTCATTCAAAGAGCAAAATAAATTTATTTAATAATATGTTCATATAATGGTTCCAAAACATTAAATAATGTTTTATAAACTTTTTACAATTTTTTTAAAAACAAAAAAGTTTTAATGACTATCCACGGAGGAAATAATAGAAAAAAATCATGTAATGCATGAAGGTGATGAATTGAAACTTCACCAATTATATTTTAAATTTTTGAATTAAATTAGTATGAGAAGAGATTTGATGATTATTATTACATTAATACTATAAAATCCGTTTATATATATATATATCATATAGGATTTTCTATGACACTATATATAGGGGAGTTTTGGAGATGATAGGAAAGATATAAATTAAAAGAGAATGAAGGATTATTTTACCTCTTGAATATAGTCACATTGAGAACTCCTTAAGACACATGGATTTGGTATTTTGGTAAAACATGTAGGTCTTAGTCAGGGGTATTAGTATTGGGAATGGAATTGAGAAGAATTTAGGTATGATTAAATGATTATAATGTTTTAGGATAAGTGGTTGTGAGGGGTGGAATTTATAGTGGAGGAGAGGGATGTTATTAGATTTTCATATTCATTCATTTATAATTTTGGACCAATCCTATCAATAGTGATCACTATTGGTACAATGTAAAGTAAATAGTTCTTGGGAGTTCTACATTATGGTTTCTTACATCATGAATTCCCAAAAAATATGTATTTTTTTAAATGTTTATTGTCACGACCCGTCCCGGTGGGGCCCGCGCCATGACTCCCCAAGCCCGCCTTCAATAGGCCCGGGGCTGGTGACTAGCACCGAGTAGGCATGTCACTAACATGGGAGGCATTGCCTAAGTACCTGTACACACACACACACATCTCCAATACAAAAAATGCGGAAATGTAAAACACTAATGAAAAAAATGCATGCATACAACTAAACCCAACCAACAGAGCACGAATAAAGGTAGAGTACTATAAAAGTAAACTGGGCTAGAATACAAGTCCACCAAAAACAAAAAAAACAAGAGTCTGAAAACTGAAAGGTCCAACCTGCAAGCACAAAAAGGTAATGGGACTGTCACTCGTAGCCGTAGGAATGCCTCGGCCTGTAGGGAACTCAGAAAGCTTGGTCCTATCCTGGTCCACCCTGGACTCTGTCAAAAGGCTGCTCGTCTTCACACGACACTAGACGTGCGGGCAAAGCCAGTGCAGGGGTGAGTATAACAATACTCAGTAGAGGACCCCGAAAACCACAAAGCAGTACACAAAGTAAAGGTACAGTCAGCTAAGCATAATATATGTTTACAGAACATATAAAACAAACTAGATATACCCAAAACCTAGGCTCGTGGTCTAGAAACAAGTCATGCAACTGCATACCCCCGCAAGGGATTCCGTCCGAAGATTCAGCGATGCACTCGTTCCGGTAGAACACACTCCACGAGTCTTATAGTTCTGATGATGTACGTTCGAGAAGTGATGTTCGGCGGGAACCGACACGAGATATAGATACACTCATTATGGTAGACACACTCCTGAGTTGAAGGGTTACTATAGATAGAAGCACTCATTACGGGAGACACACTCTTGAGTGGAAAATATCTCGATACATAGATGATGATCACTGCCAGGGCCATGGCAGATACCGCGACTCATCCAGAATTCACCTGATAGGTAGAGGATCAATGCCCGGTAATGTTGGTCACGATGATGCCTGGCTCTACTAGGCTCTGGAATGGTTATAGGATCTCGATCTGGGCCTCTCTGATGAATTCTTGACTCTATCATAGAAAAGTCCTGCTAAAGGGATCATAATTCGGCGTGAGGGAATGATGCCTGACCTTCAGGGGAAAATAAGAAGTGGCACTAACCCAAACGAAATATGTTCAAGGCACGGTGAACAAAAGGACCAAGTCATTCTCCAAAAAGTACACGGTGTGTAGAAATGATACACGACATGTTTTCCGACCTCGGGTACTGCCCGTGTACAACAACCCATGTCGTGAGGCAGGTCATGTAGAAAACATTATACACTGCGTGTAGTACAGAGTACATGCCGTGTCTGGGTCGCTGGAGTCGGCTCCATGTACTCTGGCCATGTGCCCATACACGGTCACCAACCCATGTACTCTAACCCTTTCCATCTGCACACGGGGTGACCTGTGCTGGTGAATCGACTGGCCGGGTGAGGGAGTACACGGTCGTGTACTCCGTTCTGTGTCCGTGCATCCCCGGGATACAATCCGAGATCCGCGTAGCCACCTCTGCCGAGCTTTACACTTCATGCCGCCTGAAGCCGTGTAGAGCATCTCGTGTCCGTGTACCACCCGAAGTACACGCCGAGCTTCGAGAAAGGTCCAACACACCGTGTGATCCTTCTCTGACCCCGAAACCCTAGCTGCCACCATCAGAACTACACGGTGTGTTCTTCGGAAGCACACGCCGTGTATTCTAGAAATTTCCAGAAACGTGGACCTCCGCTGTCGCGCCTCTCATGGTACTGCGATCATTGATTCGACCGTTTGATCGCCACGAAACCTTCATGTTTTGGTTTTCCCGACACCACAAAGTTGTTTCCGTCGTTTTCGAGCCTCCGATCGGCTCCGAAAACATGATTGATCTTCCCACGTGAAGAACGCTCGAAGTATGCCCTTTCCAATCTGGTCTGATTCATCGTCCTCCATTGCCGCCGCACCTCCACAAGGTTGTTGCGTTGTCGAACCTTTGATTTGGTATTGTTACGTTGCAAAAAGGATGTACAACGATCCATTGTTTGTCGCCCTGCGAAGAACACGAAGAACGCGTGGGGAAAAATGAGGAAGAGATCCAAATAAACAAATTTGAGGAACGAACCTTCGCCATCATTCGTCACGACATTGATCCGCTCCCGGTAATAGGTTTAAACAGAGCAGAGGTCGACATGAATATAAAGCATGGATTTATTTCCCAAAAAACATCCCAAAGAAAACCCTCCCCCAAGAACGTATGAATCCATGGATCAACTTGTTCGTGGTTGATCCGCCTTCATCGTTTAAATTCCAATACAGGGAAAAGAAAATAAAAACAACAACCCCTACCTTTTGAAAGGATTGATCGTTGACAAAGAAGTTGTGCTGCCGTTGTTGTCGTGATCCTTTAATGCCAGCGCAACGATCCTTGGTTTCGATCCGTCGTCATTCGTTGTCGAGAATTGATCCAATGCCTCGCGGATTCGGCAGAGGTTCTTCTCAAGTGTTCCCAATGATCAACAATTGTTTAACCCATTAAAAAGGGAAACAAGTTGTCATTTAATTACCTGGAAGAATTAATGATGTTGACTTTCCATTTTGATGTTATGATAACGTGTCATTAATTTAGGAAACAGCTGCACCGTCTCCACGCTGCAGTGGATGTTTCCTTAAATAAAATAAACTGGTTATTTTATTTTATTTTATTTTACATAAAACGTCATAAAAATAACTTTTTCCCTCGACCCGCGCCGGTCGAGGATAGCCTCATTCTCAGGTAAAGTCGTCGTCCCGGATGCAACGGTGTTCTCAGATTTTTAATCCGGACATCCGTTTGGAAACTGCCACAACCGCGCACAAGTGCCGACTCAGTTAACTAAAAAAATTCAAACCACCATTCTGGGCTCACTAGACCTCAGATTAATGTTCCGTCTTCACACCTGGTCTCAAAATAATTCCATATAGTATTTAAAAATAATAAAAGGAAAATCTGAGACATTACATTCTCCCCACCTTGGGTCTTTACGTCCCTGAATAGCCAAAACAATGGCTACTCAAAAAGATGAGGGTACTGGGCACGGATCTGGGATTCCCGCTCCCACATTCTCTCCTGAAGATTCTCGTGCTGCCACCGGACACACACTAAGGGAATCGATCGCCCATGAAGGATCATCTCTTGCCAATCCGCGATCATTACCGGGTACTCAGCAAAGGTCACTCCATCCTCGATGTCCAGCTCACCCTAGTCGATAACGTGTGATGGGTAATGCATGTACCTCCTCAGCTGCAACACGTGGGAGACATCATGTACCCGATGAAACTATGGTGGTAGAGCCAAGCGGTATGCCACCTCGCCAACTCTTCCCAGGATCTCGAAAGGTCCGATGAACCTCGGAGATAGCTTCCCACCTCGGCCAAATCTCCACAACACACGTCGTGGTTAGACCCGAAGAAAAATGTGGTCTCCCTCCTAAAACTCCAGATGCCTCTGTTGTCTGTCATCATAGGACTTCTGTCGGCTCTGTGCAGTCTTCATCTGCTCCCGGATGATCTGCACCTTCTCTGTGGTATTTCACACTAACTCTGGACCCATGAGTGCTGACTCTCCGGGGTCGGTCCAGCAAAGCGGTGATCGGCAGGGTCTCCCATACAAAGCCTCGAACGGTGCCATGCTAATGGTGGAGTAGTAGCTGTTGTTGTACGCAAACTCCACCAGTGGTAGGTGGTCCTCCAAACTGAGACCAAAGTCCAATATACAGGCCCGCAACATATCCTCCAGAACCTGAATGGTCCTCTCTGTCTGACCATCTCTTTGGGGATGAAATGATGTGCTCAAGCGTAGCTGAGTCCCAAAAAGCCTCCTACAATACCTTCCACAAATGGGATGTGAAGCGAGCATCTCGGTCTGAGACTATAGTCGAGGGGATTCCATGAAGCCGAACTATCTCCTGTACGTAGAGACGTCCCAAGCTCTCTACGGAACTATTCTCCCTAATAGCTAGGATGTGGGTCGACTTGGTGAGTCGGTCAACGATCACCCAGATGGAATCGTGCCCCTTGGATGTCTGTGGTAATCCTGTCACAAATTCCATCGATATTCCATCCCACTTCCACTCTGGAACATCCAAGGGGTGAGCTAACCCAGATGGAACCTGGTTCTCAGCCGTCACCTACTGGCATGTGAGGCATTGAGAAATGAACTCTGTGACTACCTTCTTCATGCCTGACCACCAGAACTGTCGTTGGAGATCTTGGTACATCTTTGCCACTCCAGGATGTACCACCAAAGGGGATGTATGAAACTCCCTCAGGACCTCCTCCTGGAATGCCACTAGTACAACATTGCATCCTCTTAAGAGAAGTACGTGCTCCCCTCCTTGCGAAAAACCATCAGGAGCATGTCCTATGGTTAACTGAGCATGTATAGCCACACAGTCGACATCCCAAGTTGTGCCTCCCTAACTCACTGTAGGAGTGAAGGGGAGAAAAACATCGACTGTAGGTAAGTTGTGTCCTCACCATCCATGAAGGATAATTGTAACACTGCTAATTGTTGTGTCACCTCACTCAAAAGTTGTGAGCTCGACCTTCTACTAAGAGTGCCCGCCACCTTGTTCCCCTTCCCAAGAGTATAGATGATCTTGAAATCATTGTCCTGGAGGAACTCTAGCCAACGTCTCTGTCTCAGATTTAGATCCTTCTGTGAGAATATGTACTTGAGGCTCTTCTGGTTAGAGTAGACAATGAACCGGTTGCCCATAAGGTATTGTCGCCACATCTTCAATGCGAAGACTACCACTGCCAACTCGAGATCATGGGTCGCATAGTTCTTCTCATGTGGACTAAGATGGCGTGAACCATAAGCAATCGTTGCATGTCGCTGCATCAAGACACAACCAAGCCCGGTCCCTAATGCATCACAGAAAACAACGTACCCGACACCCTCCTCTGGCAATCTCCAGACTGGGGAGCTTGTGAAACTCTGTCTCAGCTGCTCAAAGGCCTTTTGGAACTTTTCTATCCACACGAAGGGTTTCCCCTTCCTAGTCAAGGCCGTCATCGGTGCTGATATCTAGGTGAAATCAGGGATGAATATCTGGTATTATCATGCCAACCCAAGGAAGCTTCGCACCACTGTCACGCTCCGAGGTGGCTCCCATGCTAACACAACCTCCACCTTGGCTGGGTCCACAGCCACTCCATCTACTGAGATGACATGTCCCAGAAATGTGATCTCATGAATCCATAAATGACACTTCTAGAGCTTTCCATAAAGCTGGTTCTCTCGAAGTATGTCCAGAACCATCCGCAGGTGTCTCGCGTGCTCCTCCTCTGACGCCGAGTACACAAGGATGTCGTTGATGAAGACCACTACGAACCGATCCAAGTATGGCTGGAAGATCCGGTTCATCAACCCCATGAACACTGCGGGGGAATTCATCATGCCAAAGGGCATCACCAAGTACTCATAATGACCGTAGTGACATCAGAAAGCCCTCATAGGTATATCCTCATCCCACACTCGTAGCTGGTGATATCCTGATCGAAGATAAACCTTCGAGAACCACTAAGCCCCACTTAGCTGATCGAAGAGGTGATCAATTCTCGCCAGTGGATACTTGTTCTTCCCCATTACCTAGTTTTCGGCACCAGTAATCCACACACAACCTCATACTCCCGTCTGCCTTCTTGGAAAACAAAATCGGGGCCGCCCAGGGTGAAACGCTGGGTCTCACAAAACCCTTTCTCTGCAAATCCTCCAACTGCACCCTAAGCTCATGAAGCTCCGTGGGAGCCATCCGATAAGCCGGTGAGGAAATCGGTGTCGTCCCGGGGTGTAAGTCGATGCAGAAGTCAATTTCTCGGCCGGGAGGTAACCCTGGGACATCTTTTGGAAAGACTTCCTCATACTCCACCACCACTGCTGGGAACTGAGAGCTCATAGCATCTACTGCTCTGAGGGTAAGGTTAGCCAACTCATGAGTTATCGGCTACCCACTCTTATGCATGAGCCCACTTTGTGCTGCCTGTGTTTCCTTTTCTCCGATAAAGGAAAACCTTGTTCCATCACGACGAACACACCTCACTCATCGCCTAAAATAGTCAACCTGGGCATGGACCGAAGATAACCAATACATACCAAGAATGACGTCGTAAGGCCTTGACGCTACCACCAAGAGGTTCCAACCGAAAATCTCACCTCCAAGGGTAAGATCACACTGTCTGCAAAGGTGCGTGATCGTCGAGTCTTCTGACGTAGGTGTCTCCAAGCATAAGGTTGAGTCAACAGTTCTACCAGAATCTTGAGGTTTTGTACAAGACATGTGGCTATAAGGGAATGACTGGAACCTGTGTCTATGAGTACAAAATCTAAGGTATAAAAGACACAGATCGTACCTAGAATCATCCATGGAGCCCCTAGTTCATATGCCTCGACCGCATATAGTTGTCCCCGTCCTTGTCCCCCAGCTCCCTGAGCCTGGTGCGGACCTCCTGGGGGTGGCGGAGGAAGTAAGTCGAAGCGTCTGCCACCACCTGCAGCTCTCCCAGCTCCTCTGCCACGTCCGCCGCCTGGCAGATCTGCCTGCTCCATTCTCTGCCTCTGTCTCGGTGGCCCATCCACCACTTCCCTGTCAGCAGACCGACGTGTCTTGCAATCTCTAGCGAGATGCCCCGACCATCGCATGGATAACATCGCTTCTCCCTAGGCTGACTATATCCATCCAGAGAGCCCTGGGTTGTTGATCCCCTTTCATGGGTCCTCCTATGATGTCTCCCCCATCTAGATCCCTGCGTCTAATGTCGGGTCCCTGCTGCCGGTGTCTCATCACCTTTCTCCCTGCTGCTGACTGATGACAGCTGTCTCTGCTCCGCCAAGAAGCTTTCGATCACCATGGCCCGCTCGAGCACTCCAGCATAGGTCGATATGCATAGAGGAATGACACTAGCTCGGATTTCTCTCCGTAGACCACGCTCAAAGGTACGAGCCCTGAAGTACTGATCCCGGACAATATCTATCGAGTACCTGGCGAGGATGGTGAACCTCGATGAATAGTCAGCCACTTTCATACTGCCCTATTGGAGCTGAAGAAGCTCCTGGATGCATACAGCCCTTAGCGTAACCGGAGAGAACTCCTCCCTGAAGAGTCGCTCAAACTCCTTCCACGAAAGTGTCTCCTCATCGTGAGTCTGCATGGTCAGAATCCAGCATCGTCCGGACGAACTCTGAAGAACACTCACTCCTAGGATCTCCATCTGGTCTGCTGGTGTGCTCACTAGACGGAAAACTCTGGTCACCGCCTCAAGCCAGTCCTCAGCCGCCTGGGGGTCGGGCTCGCCTCAAAACCTGAGGGGCCTCTGTCTCTGAAACTCATAGAGGGCGCTAAGCCTGCGCTCCTCTCCAGTCGGTACTGCAAGTACCACTGGCTGCTCCACCGGTGGTGGTATAACAGGTGCACCACCGGGAGGAAATGCCTGGGGAACTGGTCGCTGTATCAAAGCCTCGTCACTGAGGAGTTAATCCTCGTGATCGTGCTACTGAATCCTAGAGGGTATGCGTCGCAGAGGCATCCTGTAAAGAAACAAGATGTGACACGGTCAATGAGTATATCTGGATAGCTGCCACTAAGGACAAGGAAAACACAACCCATTCCTATAAGATGCATGTACCTTTTATTTCCCCGCAACCAGTGTTTTCATGAACCGGGTTGAAAAGTAGGTTATCAGCGTCCTGGTGTATGGATACGTTGTCCGCTGCACCAACACTGGGGTCTCTAGCATGAAAGCCGAACCCGAAACACTCAACATTGTTTCCCCAAACCAAACTCACAGAATCTTGGTCTTAAGGTAGAACCGACCACCTCTGATACCACTCTGTCACGACCCGTCCCGGTGGGCCCCGCACCGTGACTCCACATGCCCGCCTCCAATAGGCCAGGGGCTGGTGACTAGCACCGAGTAGGCATGTCACTAACATGGGAGGCATTGCCTATGTACCTGTACACACACACACATCACCAAGACCACAAATGCTGAAATGTAAAACACTTAGGAACAAAAAAAATGCATGCATACAACTAAATCCAACCTACAGAGCATGACGAAAGGTAGCGTAATGTAAAAGTAAACTGGGCCAGAATACAAGCCCACCAAAAACAAAACAAACAAGAGTATGAAAACTGCAAGGTCCAAACTGCAAGCACAAAAAGGATTTGGGACTGCCACTCATAGTCGTAGGAACGCCTAGGTCTGTAGAGAACTCAGAAAGCTCGGTCCTGTCCTGGTCCACCCTGGACTCTGTCAAAAGGCAGCTCGTCTGCACAAGATACCAGCCGTGCGGGCAAAGCCCGTGCAGGGGTGAGTATAACAATACTCAGTAGAGGACCCCAAAAACCACAAAGCAGTACACAAAGTAAAGGTACAGTCAGCTAAGAATAATATATGTTCACAGAACATATAAAACAAACCAGATATACCCAAATCCTCGGCCAGTGGTCGAGAAACAAGTCACGCAACCGCATACCCCCGCAAGGGATTCCGTCATAAGATTCCGCGATGGACTCGTTCTGGGAGAACACACTCCACGAGTCTTATAGTTCTGATGACGTCCGTTTGAGAAGTGATGTTCGTCGGGAACCATCACGAGATATAGCTACACTCATTACAGGAGACACACTCTTGAGTGGAAGGGTCACGATAGATAGAATCACTCGTTATGGGAGACACACTCCTCAGTGGAAAAGATCTCGATACAAAGATGAGGATCACTGCCAGGACCATGGAGGATACCGCGACTCATCCGGAATTCACCTGCTAGGTAGAGGATCAATGCCCAGTAAAGTTGGTCACGCCGATGCCTGACTCTACCTGGGGTCTGGAATGGATAGAGGATCTCGATCTGGGACTCTCAGATGGATGCCTGACTCTATCACAGAAAAGTCCTACTGAAGGTATCATAATTCAGTGTGAGGTAATGATGCCTAACCTTCAGGGAAAAGAAGAAGGGGCACTGACCCAAAGGAAAGATGTTCAAGGCATGGTGAACAAAAGGACCAAGTCGTTCTCCAAAAAGTACACTGTGTGTAGAAATGATACCCACCGTGTTGTCTGACCCTGGGTACTTCCCATGTACAACGACCCGTGTCGTGAGGCTGATCATCTAGAAAGATTTATACATGGCGTGTAGTACAGAGTACACGCCGTATCTGGGTCACTGGAGCTGGCTCCGTGTACTCTGGCCATGTACCCGTACACGGTCACCAACCCATGTACTCCAACCCGTGCCATCTGCACACGGGGTGACCTGCGCTGGTGACCTCACCTGGCCAGGTGAGGGAGTACACGGTCGTGTACTCTTTCCCATGTCCGTGCATCCCCGGGATACACGTCGAGCTCCGCGTAGCCGCCTCTGCTGAGCTGTACATGTCGTGCCGCCTGAAGCCGTGTAGAGCATCCCGTGTCCGTGTACCACCTGAAGTACATGCTGAGCTTCAGGAAAGGTCCAACACGCCGTGTGACCAGGGTCACAAGCCGTGTGATCCTTCTCTGTCCCCGAAACCCTAGCTTCCACCATCAGAACTACACAGCGTGTTCTTTTGATGTACACGCCGTGTATTCTGGAAATTTCTAGAAATGCGGACCTCCGCTGTCGCGCATCTCGTGGTGCACCGATCATTAATTCAGCTGTCCGATCGCCACGAAACCTTCAGGTTTTGTTCGTCCCGACACCACGAAGCTGTTTCCGTCATTTTTGGGCCTCCGATCGGCTCCGAAAACATGATTGATCTTCCCGCATTAAGAATGCTCAAAGAACGCCCTTTCCAATCTGGTCTGATTCGTTGTCCACCATTGCGGCCACACCTCCACAACGTCTTTGCATTGTCGAACCTTCGATTTGGGATCGTTACGTCGCAAAAAGGATGCGCAACGATCCTTTGTTTTTCGCCCCGCAAAGAACACGAAGAATGCATGGGGAAAAGGAGGAAGATATCCAAATAAACAAATTTGAGGAACGAACCTTCGTCGTCGTTCGTCACGGTGTTGATATGCTCCCCTTAATAGGTCTAAACGGAGCATTGATCGACCTGAATATAAAGCAAGGATTTATTTCCCCAAAAACATCCCAAAGAAAACCCTCCCGCAAGAACGTACGAATCCGCGGATCAACTTGTTCATGGTTGATCCACGTTCCTCATTTAAATTCCAATACGGGGAAAAGAAAATAAAAAACAACCCCAACCTTTTGAAAGGATCGATCGTTGACGAAGAAGTCGTGCTGATGTTGTCGTCGTGATCCTTTAATACCGGTGCAACGATCCTTCGTTTTGATCCATCGTCGTTCGTTGTCGAGAATTGCTCCAACGCCTCGCCGATTCGGCAGAGGTTCTTCTCAAGCATTTCCAATGATAAACAATTGGTTAACCTATTAAAAAGGGAAACAAGTTGACATTTAATTATGCGCAGCATTAATGACGTTGAATTTCTATTTTGTTGTTATGATGACACGTCATTAATTTAGGAAATAGTTACACCGTCGCCACGCTTCATTGGATGTTTCCTTAAATAAAATAAACGGGTTAATTTATTTTATTTTATTTTACTTAAAACATCTGAAAAATAACTTTTTCCCTCAACCCGCGCCGGTCGAGGTTAGCCTCATTCTCAGGTAAATTCGTCGTCCCAGACGCAACGGTGCTCTTAGAATTTTAATCCGGGCATCGGTTTGGAATCTCCCACAACCGTGCATAAGTGCCGACTCACTTAACTGAAAAAGTTCAAACCACCATTCCGAGCTCACTAGACCTCAGAATGATGTGCCGTCTTTGTGACCGGTCTCAAAATAATTCCATATAATATTTAAAAATAATAAAAGGAAAATCCAAGACATTGCATTTAATATCATAAATTACATTATTCCACTACTGAAAAAAATTCAGATGTTTCCTAAAAATCACAAAAACTCCCCATTACCATTATTCAGAAAATGTTGATATAGATAATGGACACCACTTTATAGAAATATTTTTCTCATTAATGTAAAATTTATTTATAATTTGAATCATCATTTATTCAGAAAATACAGATTTTAATATTATAACTTATATTATGACACTATTAAAAATTAATTCCAATAAAATAATATTATAAAAAAAATAAAGAAAAATAATATTTATGTATGAATCTATTTTATGAACCTAATTTTCTTATAATTAAATATTTAAATTATAAAATATTAAAAAACCATTACCATTTTACAATAATAAAAACCCATAATTTATCATTTTTAAATTATTTATTTACTTATTCTATGAAATAAATATATTATATTTTTTATAGGATACCTATATTATATTTATAATTTCAAATGTGGGGTTATTATAAAAATATACACATTACAATTCCAATGGCTATGTTAATATTTAATAGAATATAAGTGTTCACTTAAGCTCGGTGTTGCGTATAATGTACAATATCGAATAAATTAAATTTATTTAAAAATATACATACTATTGAATATTTGGGTGTTATAATTAATAAAACATATTAGGTTTATAATAAGTACATTTTTGAAAAATATGTTTTCACTTAAAAATTATTAGTTCTTCCTATTTGTAAGATCATTTTAGAAATTCAGTTTTATAATTATCTCTTATTACTAGTATATTTATAGAATTCCGAAATTATGTTTCTAGATTGTAAATAGTTACATATATAACATATATAATAAAAAATAAAAATTTTAGGCCAATCCATAAATAAATAAAATAATTGAATACATTCATTTATAGAGGTAGTAGTTCACACACATGCACGTGTAATGTTTTTATTTACTCAATTGAATGATAGGTGGATAGATATGGGTTATATGTTAAAAATAATAATTTTTTGGTATATTATTTATATATATTTGATTATATATATATATACATATATCCTTGTAATTATTTGTGGGGAAGGATGGATTGGAAGGGTAATGAAAAATCTAAAAACGTAGGTAATACTCATCTTCTAAATTAAGAAATTACCAATATGTATTTATTGGAAATGTAATGAAAATTTTTGTGCATATGGGGGAGAAATTGACTAGGGGATCTAGAAGAAAAAAACAATGAATATTTTGAATGAAAATTTATACTCGGTGTACAACTTGATATTTTGGATGTTAGCACCTTTTATATGTGAGAAAGTGGGACAAATCATTGGATAAAAAAGTTTAGTAAAGAGAATGAATGATATATCATGAGAGTTATGTGAGTTTAGTGGATAATATTTTGTCAAAAATGTTGGTATGAATTTCAATTCCATCTAATGTTCTCTAGATGGTCTATTTATAAAATTGATTTATTAAAATTTCATAATCATTTGTTACCCATTTTATCACATATTATTATTTATCAAAATTTTACCATGGCATTCATTTTAATATTACAATTTTGATGAAGAAACTTAATAAAAAATGTCGACATGTTGAAACTAAAATTTTTAAATAAGTTAATATATTTTATATTAAATATATGGGAAAACTAATTTTTTAATTATAAAAAATAATATGGTCCAAAAATATTTTTACAAAAATTATTTTTACTTATTAAGTGTTATTATTATTATTAAACATTGATTATTAAAAAATGAATGAAAATTTAATTTTATATTTGTTTATAATTTTTAATATAGACTTTTCCTTAATATATAACTATTCAATATACATTCATATGGAAAAGTATTAGTCCTCAGAAACTTGTTGTTTTTCCTTAAAAACGGTATTAATCAGGATAAATCGAATCTATACCTAAAAAAGAAATTTTCAATATTTTATAATATTATAATATTTATATAAAATTTTAAAATAATTATATCAAGTACAATTTATAATATTAATAATTTTTATTTTAATATTGGTTCACAAAAACTATTTTTAGGAAAAATGTGTTTCTATGATTAAAAATTATATGATATTAAAATTTACCGTTGAAATTTAATTTCATAACATAAATAAGTTTATTATAAAATATATATAATATATGTGTCTTGAAATATATTCCTCAATGGAATATTACAATAAAAATGTATAATTGTTGGATATTATTTTAAATGGGTTTTAATTTAGATTATATTATAAATTTAAATTATATTTTGTTGGCCATCTCTTTAAATTCAATTGAATATAGAATAAATTTTCATCTGTAATTTCCCATGAATCCAAAAATAGGGAACATATTCTACACATATAGTTATATTACTTATAATTAACTCCTTATATATATGCCTTTCATTTTTCCATAAAATCCCAATTCCCTATTTCATCTTTCTAAATTATCCATTTGAGGTTTTGAGGTAATTTGTTACATCTTTCTCATCATCATTAAATCATTATGGTGTATATCATTCTTTATAGAGTGTAAAATCAAACCAGTTTATGAAATTCATATTCAAAAAAATATTTTTGATGGTTCAATTAAATTATTTATGCTGGGATGTAGTTTATTTTTTCTCCAAACTGAAGTTGTTAAAAAGATTCACATTGAAAATTTATATTTCTCTAATTTATTTAATGTATAAAACATCTTGTCGGTATATTAACTGAAATATCACATTGAACAAAAAAATATGCATTCCATGTTTATAAGAAATTAATAATTATGAAAATGCATATCCAATGTTTATGATAAGATATTTACCATTAAAAATTCTCATATTGAGATGATATGTGAACAATAATACTCATTATAAGAAAATATAATTCACATTATCTAATAAATTTCATTTTTACCTTTCTTAAATTATTATCTTAATGAATATTTATCAAATATTTATAATAGGTAATAAAAAATATCTATATAATAAATATGGTAAAAATTTCGTACATAATAAAAACAATTAATATTTACTATTTATACTAATCTAGATTAGATATCACACCGTAAATAAAATTATTTTTCTCGATAGATAAGATATATGACTTTTCTAGACATCAACTATTCTACATAATATCTAACATATCATCAACTATGATCATAATATTTTCATTTTACCTACCAATAGAATATATTATATATCAAATAAATGAGTGATCACTATTTAGTAAGCATTCTCAGACAATGTTTCAAAATACACCTTTTGAAAATAAATAAAATAAAATAAATGAAATCGTTTTTAATCCATATATTTATAGAAATAAACCAAAAAACCTAAAAATTATAAATTTTAATATTTTCATAATAAATTCATTTTTTCTTAAAACCTAAAAATGACATAATTTTCCTTTAACATAAATATGGTGGGGATAAATTCATTGAAATATAATTTTTCATTGATATAAATTTTGTCTCTAACAATTCCCCCACCCTTGTGACATGGATTATATGTTATATAATAATAACAAATATTATCATAGTAAAATGTAAATGAATCCTAGTAGAGTAAAAAAAACAAGGAGACCATACTTATCATAAATCTAAAAATTAATTTATGAAATATTTTTTATTATGTGCAATAAATCTATTTCCATTTCTTCCATCCACTCAGACATTTAATCAGTGACCACATTGGAATTGTTTCTCTATTCACAATATAAATTATTGATTTTTTTATAACACATATACATAAATGAGTCCCTATGTGATTTATTATTTTGTAAATATCCATCAAATTATTCATGGTTTTTTTAAAATGATATTGAATTTCCATGGTTGTTAAGTGGATTAGGGCTGGAATGTTTCTATTGATAAATATTTTTTTGGAGAGATAAATATTTTTAGCTCTATTTAAATGAATGTATCATTATTGTTGTTTTATATGAAAAAAATCGAATCCTACAAACTCAACATAAATGATATATTTCTCCAATCCACAATAATTGTGATGGAAATATTAATCATTTATCATTTTAATAATATAAATTTATTCTCTAAACTACATTGAAGAACATTATTATTCTATTTTGATTTCATATTTTTCCAAAAATATTTCAATTATTTATAAAGATATGGATTCTTTTAACCTAATGAAATGGATTGAACATACCTGACGAAAATTTGAAGGATAATTAACTTTCTCCCAAAACCAACACATTAAATTGTTTTCATATTTTTTAGGAATTACTAGCATATATTTTATGTGACATTATTTCATTATTCAAAACATTACCCAAATAGATTTAGTTTATAAACATCCATAAAAACTTCAGGGGATTATAAAATCTTCATAATGATTACTTTGTTGATGAAACATCTTCAAAATAGCACCCTCCCCCATACTTGATTTCAAATTGTATAATGAAATTTACTTCTAGAGTATCTTGTATATATGTTTCAACATTGTAATCTTGTTTATTGGGAATGTTTTCATAGAACCTAGTTGGTTAATAGTGTAAATTGTAAGAGAAAGACACAATAATAATTTATTAAAAAAATATATTTTAATACCAAATGAATTTATTCAATATTATCCAATAAAATTACTAAAATTCACTATGTTTTCGAAATAAACAATATAATTTTTTTTATTCAATTACGGTTTGGTTCACTAAAAAAGATATGTAAATATGAAGATTGTTTCAAAAGGGTTTATTATCCTAAATGTAATTTGATTGAAATTTTCAAAAATAATTCATTTAATGAGATTCAAAAACATGTTATCATTTTATTAATTTTAAAAATCATCGAGTCGATCAAAAACAATATGTTAGAAATCATTATATATTTGTTGAAAAAATTGAATAGGATCAAAATTACTAAAAATTTATATAGTTTGAGATCATGTTTTTTATAAATACACTAAAATAATAAAAAATTTAAAACATTTACAAGAAATGAAAATATAAAAAACTAAAATGAAAAAAAATTCATATTACTGTAATGGATGCTCCTTCAATTAACTAAAAATTATTGTGTGTTGATTTTTCATTGTGAAAAAATTCATAGGATAATTTATAATTAGGAATTATAGGTTTAATAATAATATGTGAAAACTAAAGATAAAACACTTCATAAATTATATTTATTATTATAAAGAGAAATTTAATCCCCATAAGGCCCTTAAGATGTATATATATTTTTTAATATATTCCCATTAAATTTTAATGGTTATTATTTCCCTCTATGATTAATCAATGTAGAACCATATATTGAAATATGTGTAGTAATAAAGGGGGTATTATATGAAATAAAATGTACCTATGAAAAAATTCAGTCATTTATCAAAATATAAAACATTATCAATTTCTTCAAAACTATTTTTGAGAATCAAATCATCATGGTAATCACTGGTTTTCTCTTTGTTTAACACGTTTTTTCAATAATTATTTTTTATTTATAATAAATAATTCAAATATAATTTTACTTCATTTTTAAAATCATGTAGATTCATGTTTTTGTTTCTCAAAAACAAAATATCTTTATATTATAACTCTTGTATAAAATTTCATGATTTTATATACACAATTATAAATTATTACATTATAATAGGAGTTTCTAATATAATTAAATAACCTCAAATTATATTATCTAATCTCAAATTGTAATATTTTCTATTATGGTATATTTTTTTGAAAATACATTAATTCATTTTATTTGAGAACTTAAATATTACATTAAGTTGAATTATATATTGTTTAATAACCCAATAATTAAATAAAAAATTATTCAAAATATATTCCATTGTTTTACTGAAAAATTGGATTATATTTTAAGTGATGGTAACATTTTGTATCCAAAACATACATGATATGTTGTCTCCAAAAAATTTGGGGAATATTTTGGAATCATCATTCCTAGTGAGAATGGCATATACCCATATAGTAACATAATTAATAGTAATATATATTTAACAGTAATAAAAGATTATTATAAATGATACGATAAGGTCAAGAACAAAATCATTAAAGAAAAAAAGAGAATAAAATAGGCTATTTTGGAATCTCATTCCACATGGATATATTACTTTGAATGTAATATGTGTTTCATGTTTTAAAAATGTATTAAGAACTTATGAAATGGGTTTCCATATAATAAAAATGATTTAATTAAATTCAGTGATATTTGTTGTGGTGAACAATGACTAACAAAACATTGATTGTAAAAAAACATTCAGCACTATCAATCTCACATGGTCTGGGATGCATCTTTTGGTTATTTATATTCTTATAATTATAAATAAATATAGGATATGATATATATAATTGTTTTATTCACTTGGTAGTTTGGAATGTATTTTATAATATTCCAGAGGGGAAATCCATTGAAGATGAGTGATTCAAATGGTCAAAAACAATTCGTTAATACTTTTAAAATAATTTAGTTCCACGATAGGAAAGTATTATATAATTTATGGATATGTTAGATGATTACCAACAAATATAGTGTCTATTTTACTTAAATGGTTATACCCTATTCTCTATAAAACTTTATTATCATTAATTTTCTCATCAAATTCATTGTAAAATGAATTATAACATAAAATTACTAGTTTTCACCTTGTTTCATGATCATGAATTATATTTTTGTAAATTTAGTGATGAAACTAACATTGGAACACAATAGATTGAATATAATTTTATAAATGGAAAATTTTCTATAAAATATTTTTCAGCAGATGTGTAGTAATGTAGGCATTGATCTAGAGTCATTAATGTATATTTAATGTAATAAGACTTCATTTTTACTCTTTTTCTGAAAAACTCCACTATGGAAAATTGTGAAAGATTCATTTTGAATTCAAATGGAAAACCCATATTTATGGTTGAGTTATTTTTATAGATACTAACTTCTCTTTCATCTCCCTTAATTTTTTCACATCACATAGTAAAAGAAAAAATTTGGTTCTATTAGATAATTATTGAAAATTGTGGATTTATTGTGTAAATAATGTATTAATCATCCATAAAAATTATTATGTAATTCAAATGGTCTTACATCCCATATATTTTAGGTGTATTTTTGGGAAGAAATTATGTAAAACTGGGATTAATCTACGTAAATTATATATCTAGAAACAATATAACCATTCAGAAAACCAATTCATAAAATAAAATTGAATTTAACATAGTTGAAAATAATATTATAATTAAAGAATACATTTCAGAAAACAATATTCCTCTTTAAAATTTAATCAAAATTGTATCCATTGAATATGAAATATTATTTCAAAATAGTTATACACTCCAGTAATATTTCACTAAAAATACTAATCATATAAGTTTAAATAGTTTCTAGATCTTTATAAACTACAACTAGTTTTTTTATTAAAAACTATTTAATTTTTCATTAAGTGAATCACTGCGTGTAGCTTGTGATACACAATACACCGAGTTTAATGTTGATGTGAAATTTTATTAAAATAATATTATTTAATATTATATATATCACCTAGCTCTTTTAATAGAATTTATTAATAGTTTTGACTAATTTATGAGAATATATTATTACACATGTATATATAATGAATTATTTGGTGACAAATTAATGAGAAATCAAAATAAAAACTATTTGAGAATAAAATATATATATTCTAAAAAAATATTTCTAAGAAATAAAATGTTTTTTACCACAATTTATTAATTGTATCACTTTGGTGAAATATTTTAATGAATTTTATATATTATAAATTAAATATAATTCTTAACAATAATTATATGGGTTTCCATGATAATTAATAAGAGTAGATCAAAATTTACACTCATGAACAATATTTTTGCAACAAAGAGTTGAATCATTGAAAACATATTTTAAAATTCAATTTTGAACATTTTATAACATATATTTGAATAATAAACATAATTTATAATATTATTATTTAAAAATTATAATTTAGTGAATTATTTTGTATTTTTAGAAAATGTATTTCTTTATAAATAGTAAAAAATAATTATTTTATTGAAAACAGATTCTATTTCTATGTGTTTAAAAGATAATATTAATTATGATATGGTTTATATATTATAATTATTTCAATCTAATAACTATTGATCCTATTTAAAACTTTTTATTTAATTTTATATTAAATTATTACGTTAAAACCATTTAAACATTAGAATTTTTTCACCTTAGAAAACGGTTTATATCATCACATCGGTGAGATAAATATTAAATTATTATTTTTCACAAATATGAATGTAATTTTTAAAACTGTATTTAATATTTATATTAAGAATAATTTATATCATTTGATAATTTTAACATATATTTTTATCCTAGTGAATATTTGAAATAATAAAAAATAATTACCGTAGATAAGAAGAAAATTTGTTCACTAGAGGTTAATATTAAAAGATAAATGATAAAATAACCCTAAAACAATACCAACCTAAGTATCATATAAATATATTTACTTAATATTCTATTAGTGTTGATAATATATCCTTTTTCATAAGAATAATTTGGGAACACCTTGTTAGTTTCAAAAATTTCTAGTGTTCCACTAACCTCACTTATAAAAGGACACCCCCTTTACTCTCCATATGAAAATTAAAAACCAATTTTTTTTTAAAAAATATTAATTATATTCATTCATTAAATCCACATTATCATTATATAATCCTTATATTTACTGTAAAACCACCTTAGATAGCCATTTGGTGCAAACAAAATGTTGTTGTCAAAATAATAGGTAACATCCAAAATCGAGTGTCTAATCTTATTTGTCCCCCCTTATTAAATAATTTTTATTCTATTATAATATAATAGAATAATTATCATAAATTTAATTAAATTTTTATGGAAAAACCTCAATCAATATTCTCTTCCATCAAATACGATAATAAATCATCATTTTGGTTTATAATGGACTACTACCTCACAATCTAATGTTATTCATTTTGGTTTATAAGTCTCTATTAACTTATTACCTCCAAACCAATTAGAAAATAGTAATGTCTCTTAGGTTTATAGCTGACTACAACCTTGAGAACCGAGGTGATATGTTTTTCATTTCTTCTTGACATGGATGGTTATAATGACATATTTAATTAATCCAAATGAAATTTCAGAAATAATTATAGTGCTCTAATTATAATACAACATATAAATTCTCATTTTCTATTTATGTGGGATATTATAACATTGTTCATTTGCATGGTGGACTATCTCATAATGACCTGATGTGATTAATTTTTCAATTAAGTTTTTAATTAAAAGTAATTATGTTATGGTTAATGAATTAATTAAAAAAAATAGAATGTTTATATATTAATTACATTTATTTTGTTTAATATGTCAATAAAATTGAAAAAGAATTCATGTCTATGTATTCTATATCATATCGATAAATGGTGTATTTCATTATCTCTATCTAACTTTTGTTGATAAGTATAAATTAACATACAATAAATATATATGATATTAATATCATGAAAAAAAGAATGGATATTTCATGTCCATTTTCAATTTAAGTTGATGAAAATTATCAAATGGAAACATACATAAAAAATTAGCAGATATTACCCTAAATGTAATTTTAATAATAAAAGGGTAATAAAGGGTCATTAGTAAATCATATATCGTATTATATATATAAATATTTTTATTTAATGGATGTTAAATAATCTTATATTTATTATAAATAATTTTTTAACATGTATGAATGGTGTCTAGACTTATTTCAAGGGATTTTCATCTCACATCCTTACATCTAAGAGATGCATTCATGGATAAATACCTATTTATTTTTTTTGGGGTATATAATACCCATGAGTGTATTTAATGATGAAAAACTTATGATTTTTTTGGATTTATATATCCACTTTATTATATAACTTTCTTGTGTCTTATGATTTATAGTTATCAATATGGTATGTTTTCCTTTATTTTCATCTATATAAGTACTCATTAGTTCAATAGAATTTTTATAGATAACATCCCTGTTATTTCAATCATTGGTGAAAACACAATTTTCCATCAATTATATGTTTTCTAAAAAAGGTTTGTAATTATTTTAACATTATATTTGTATATAATTAAACCACATTTTTCCACAATTGAGTTTTTTTTTAAAAAATATGAATGTTGTTGTAATTTCATTTTACGAACAAAATCATATTTGTATTTTACCAAACATATGAAAGGATTTTTTTAATATGTATAGAATGAATGGTATTTGAAACCTTCATAAATAACAAATTATTTATCTGTAATTATTTATATTTTTGAAATATTATTTTCAATGAGAAATGTTTAAAAATGATTAATGATATTTTTAAAAAAATTACTTTTCAAGAAAAGATAATTTTGTAAAATAATTGTTCATGTGTGTCATAAATATGATTTTCCAACTTTGATGAAATAAATTGATGATGCAGATGATTTTCTATGTATATGATACAAATATACTATTCAAATTCTTTCTCTAAATGGAATATGTTTATGATACCATGATGTTTATGAAACCTTTTTTTGTTCCAAGGGCTACACCTTTATTAAATGATTATGAAAAAAAATATTTATTACATAGGTTATAAAAATATTAAAAGATGTGATTTATATGAAACCCATTAAATTTACATTTATTCTAGTATTATTTAATTCATATGATGCTAATTTTTATTCATAGGTTCTGATATGATATATTCTTTCTAATTCTCTATCTCACACATGAATGATTTTCATTATGTGATTGTAGTTAAATTTCAACCAAGTAAGGTGGTTAAATTATAACCAAAATCTTTGTTTGTGATATAATTGAGAAGTTTGGGACTAATATCTCCCTCAAATTCATTGGTTAATTAATAATGTTATATGATATAAAAGGGTACATGGGATGGTATCCCTAGTAAAAAAGGGTTACATGTGAATTTATTAAAATCCCAAAAGAGGTTACACATGAGTTTTTATCAATCCCTAAGTTGGTACATGGGTTTTTAACATATTTATGACATGTTATTAATGTATTTTTGGGTATATTTAACATAATAATTCATATAAGTATTTCAATTATACAAAACTATGTCCCATGAAAAATTTATTTTATAATAGTTCATTATCTATTATTCCATTTTGTTTCACGTCATATGAATATCAATGATATATTCCATGAATAATTTCTATAATCTATGATATGAATGGTATGTTTATCAAATGATATTATCATGTTTTCATAGACTTATTATAATTATATGTTTATATCTATCTAGTTTACATTTATTGAGAATATGATATCACACATAATTATGTTTTATTACTACTTGTATAATAAAATGGTATTATATATGATAGGTCTAAGATGGTAGATAGTTATAAATAACATATTAGGAGATGGTGTATATCACTTATAAACTACTTTTTATGTGTCTAATATTACATAGGCACTATAACATTACGATCATTAGTCAACTATTTGAATAATGAATTTGATATTCAACATAAAATATGTAATATCTACATATGAGATGTTTGGGTCTTTACAACATTATATGTGACAATGAAATATGAGTGGTTTTCTCACAAAATGTTCATAGAAGTTCCTACACTTATGAGAACACATATGTTCGATGATATTATCAGTAAATATATTTTCTATATCCAGATGAAATTATTTGAGTGAAAAAAATGATAATGCTTATTATGATGGATATTTAAAGGATTTTGAGTAATGATCCCATAGAGATTCCCCTTGGTAATTTCATGCGTTGGATATTATGTGAATGTGAATAGCTATTTTGAAACATAAATTTATATGTGTCATTGGATGTTCATATATGATGTTATGTCTGTTAATCCATATAATTTAAGATTATTATTAATGGATGTTATGATTTTTCTACATGATGTATTATTGAAAATCATGATGACATGTTTTTGTGGATAAGTAGGAAATATTGGGTTCATCATCAGTAATATTGCAATATTGAATAATTTTATAATTGATTTTTCTGTTCATTAATAGAAGTCGATATCTTAGACCAATTGATGTAAACAATATAGTCTATATAATTCATTGGACATTATGTTTTGTAGTTATGTTCAACTTTTTTAAATTAAAAAGATAGTGAAATTGAGGTCATGTGTTTATTTCTCAAATATAATACTTTATTGAATAGAGATATCATGAAAAAAGAGTTATATTACACTATAAGTGTCCATAAAAGGTTTTATGGTATTGGAAAAATTACATCATTCCTAGTGCGGTCTTTAGAATGTCGCCAGACACTATCCTTGGACATGGGATACTTCACCTAATTACATGATGAAATAGGCCTAGATGAAAATAAAATAAGTGAACCCCAACATTAGTAAAATCATAATAATATTTATTATTTAGAAATTTTAATAAATATTATTCTAACATATGGTTTAGTAATTATTCAACTTTTCGTGATAATTTATATCTCAACATTAGTTATAAGAGACAATATTTTTTTAGTATAATATTTAATAAATATATATCTTATATTTAGGAAATATAATATTTATATATTTATTGGAGAGAGATATATTGATATTCATTATTCACTGTTGATTTTGAAAAAATATAGGATGAAAATAATGAACCTCCCTTCTATAAATATGTATTTGAAATCTTAGAATATGCATGATGGAAATATATAATGAAATATAAAAATGATTACATATATCAAAATAATATTTTGGGTTTTTTTATCCAACAATTTATGCAAAGAATAATGATAGAATTGTTTTTCAATAGACCACTTTACAACTGTGGTAAATTAAGTACATATAAAAAATATATTGGGTAAAGTGTATAATAAGATTTTATATATTGTCTATAAAAAACCATTTCTCTACAATCCATGATTATATCTATCATAATTTTACATGCGATAAAATCATAACAAGGTTATCTAATTTGGACGAAATATTTTAAAATATATTTATTTATTGGTTACCTTTTGGGAGATGTCTACATGACACCTCCTAGATGGGTTTTTGGCTCAAGGTGATTCTAAAAATTCATGCATCATATAGAGTCATGTTTATTGATGGATGAAACCATCCAATTAATGGGAAAATCAATTCTATGATGATATAAAATACTTTCTTTTCATAAAAACCCAATGTGAGATGTGTGTTTACAAAACTTTTAACTGGAATTTGATAAGTAACTTAGTATCATATGTTGATGAACATTTACTTATTATAAATGACATACTAGTATAATTTTTTATTGACGACCTATTAAACAAATGTTTCAATATAATTAAATTAGGAGAAGTATCTTACAGTCTTGGGATTATGATAATTTTGGATAGATATAATTGGTTTATTCAACTAGTATAGGGTATATACATTGACCAGTTACTAAAAATATTTATAAAAGATGAATCCCTGGGTGGATTTCTTCTAGAGTTATATGGTATACCTCATTATATAAAAATTTGTAACTATAGACTACTGGAAAATGTTATAATGAGTAAGATCTCATACACAATTATGGTATGAGAATTCATTTAATCAATGTTTTCTATAAATATTCATATTTCCTATAAAACTAACATGGTGGGTTGAAATAACATCGATCCTAGTGAACAGTATTGGTCACTAATTGAGGTTATCCTTTTGTTTCTCAGAATAACTAAGGTAATGTTTCTTGTGAATATATGATATTAGGATATACATAATAGTGTTAATACTAACGATAGTTTATAAAAGTATCAAAATGATAAGATGTTAATAATAGGATATTATTTATATCTCAATTGAGGGGTTGTGAGGTAGATGAGTTCAAAGAAGCAATTTGTTTTTGATTTTAGAGTACAAACCAATTATATGGTGACTTATTATGTGGTAATAGTATCCATTTTTTATGTGAAACATTGATGAATTGTTTGAAGTGGTGCTTAGATATAATGAGCCAGTCAATTATTTCACTATAATACCTAGTGGAGGATCGTGAAAATGGGATACAGTGAAACCAATAGACAAAGAAAATACTCAATAACTATCATATATAATAGGGTTTCTTAATTGGGTGATGTTATAGTAAGAATGGTTTCCATTAATGAAAATATTGTTGAACTATTGAATAATGGAAAATCATTGCATTAACATGATTATCATGTAATAGATAGAGACCTAATGGTTACATAATGTTGGCTCTAGAAATATTGGAAATATATTTGGGTTACTTCCCTATAACCAAATTATATATACTTTATGATAACTGTTATTCATTATTTTGTAAATTAATAATCTTGTTACAATATTTTCATTCATATTGTGATTGTAATAGTATGTGATAATTCATTATGAGCAGTTGTTTCAAAATATGTTATAGAAAATACCCACAATATAGAGAAACCGAAGGAGATATAACAGTATTCTTAAATATATGTTCTATATATAAGTGAAGTAACTTGACGGTAAAAAATGATACTAGATATCTAGGTTGTAGTCTCATACAACATTAAGACACATTATAATTGTATACTCCATTTATAATTTCTGATAAGATAGAATATAATAATGTTCCCCACTAGAAAAAAAATCCAAATTTATATTTTATATTTGATATTATCATCTCTGTATGTAGGATGTAGTCCTTAAAATTATGTATTTTATTAGTGGATTTTATGTGTAACTTACATTTTTATATTGACATTAAACATAATAACATATTTCCATGGCGAGGTTCTATACATTGGGCACATCATGATTAACATTTCATTAATATATGACATGTTAAAAGTTTTTTACCTTATTTAATGAAATTTTATATCTCTATATCATTCATTGAATTTATATGTAAAAAATAAATCCAGGTACATGGTGTTCGTTATGAATGTTAAATTTCTAGAATTTGAAATAAAGTGGCATCAAACCCTAGGGTTGATGGAACAAGAATGAAACTTTATTTATTAAATATATCATGATAAAGGGATTATATAACACATATATAGCTAGAATAAGTATTAATATCATAAAGGAAAAAAATTTATTCTCTATTAGTCTATTTTCGTGCTTGTAGACACTGAACTAGGAATTTGGGATCCATTACCTAATCCTAATGAGAATGGGTCATGGAGGGTCCCAAATGATTTTTATCCATAACATCAGTTAAATAATATTATCATTTATAATTTTATAATTACTATAAATATTATTCCCTCATAAGGTTTTATAATAAGTCATACTTTATTAATCAAACTAATTTATTCTATAGTTATTATAAAGAACATTCTGTGAGGAGAATATTTAATAAATATATAGATCGTATTTAGATGATATAGTATTTAAATATTTATTTGAACAAAATAATGTGGTATTTATTTATTATATAAATTTTTAATACTCAAGATCTAATAATAAATCTATATGAATGTATTTTTGAGTATAATTATCTAGAGAGAAATATCATTACTGAATATTATTTATATGTAAAATAGTAAATTTAATTAATGAGTTTTTTCTATATCAGTTACCATAATAATAATATTTTAATATAAATGGGGTTCTTTATCAATTAAAAAATATAGAACTTGTGAAATTATTTATTTCTATCCAATTCTGTTTAGAAACACAATATTTTTATTTTCAAAGGGTTGTAATTTTTTTGTACACAACAAAATTTATAGTGATTTTTTTTGAAATCCCTAGAGAGCTCACTTTGAATGAATGGTCCCACAAATTGGTAGTGATTAACTACCAAATCCTTACTCAAGTGTAAATATATATAAGATAACTCTTAACTGAAAAGGATCATAGGTTTATCAATGAAAAATAACTAAAGAATTTGGATCTAATGTACTAGCACATGATGATTCCTACTATGATGATCTATGGTTCATGGAGTACATGTGGATCACTTATAGAGGTAATATACTATTTATTACCATTAAAAAATGTGGTAAAATGTAATGATGTTTATAAAATCATCAATTGAGAATGAAATCATTGCATGACAATTCATTAATTGTTTAAATTAATTATAAATAATATTGGACAATACTTTGTTTTTGATTAAATGTTAAATAATAAGATTACCTTTAATGTAATTATATTTGGAATGTAATTTATCATCTATTTACATCTAATATTTTCCATCCATTATGAAATAATGATGAGTTGGGCATGCCCCAAATGTCACCTTCTCTCTACATGAAACCTTCAGTTTGAGTGGGGTCTCAAATTCATCTTTTAATGATGGTTTTCAAACCCCTATGATATTACTTAAATATTATTATGGTATATTAATTTTTCCTAACTAATTATAAATATAAAAATCTATTATAGTCATAGTTATATCTAGCAAATTAAGAAAAAACACCATTTTACTCAAACAAAAATTGAAAACATAATTTAGTATTAAAAATGTATTTTTTATTTGGATTTTAATACTTTCCCACTAAAAGTCGATTTAATCTTTAAATATTTTAACAAATCATGGAATACATACATGTGTATTAACACAATGAAATATAAATACTATAAAATATTTATTTTTATTAAATACATCTAATTTACACATTTTACACTAATGTTCTATATGTGGGTAAGATATGAGTTATACCCATTGGATGATTCATTGATTTAAAAAAAATCCCATTTATAATATCAATAACCTATTATTAAAAATCCTCATACCTAAATATATGTTATCTTTATACATAAGAAGAAATTTAATTACACGAATTAAGTAAAATACCATAGTTTCTAAACATGACAATGAGATTATTATTCCGGTGATAAATGGTACCTAATAAAAATTATTCTGTATAAGAACTATTGTAATAATAAATACAGTATTTTATTCTCCAACACATAATATTGATTATTTTTCACCATTTTCTATTCAAATATCTACATCACAATTTCAAATTAGATTTAATATAAATGGTTCAGGTATTGTATTTCAAATGTACAAGACACATGTAGTATCCAATACATACATTTAAAACTAGATGTACCTAAATAAATTATATATATTCAAGAACCATATTATAAACATGGTCAATCTTATTAGATGTCCATTACTTATTCCATCGTCATTTAATTCATAATAAAATTAGACTATCGCTAAATTGTTTCTCGCATTTTATATTTCGGTATTTGTGGATGGGTGATGTGTCAATGTATTAGAAATAGATTAACTCTAGAAAACATTTGTCATTACATTCCGCTTCTTGATCAAAATAAGGAATGAGGATTTGGAATTATTTATAGCATTATCTTCATATAGAATGAAATTGAAATAATCTTGGAGAGTCTTATTCATATTATTCATATTGTAATTAAAAATATACTTTTAGATGAGATATGTTATTAATGAATATAGAGATATTTGTTTAAAGTTATTAATTTAGTTTTAACCCAATGGTCTCTATCCTTTCAAGGTACTTGTTCATATTGAGTAAAAGTTGTCTAATAAGATTCCCTTATCCTTACACGAATCTATACAAAGCACATGAGATCTCATATATTTTGTTTCATTATCTAACTATGTATAACTCTTAGAGAAATGAAATCATTATTAAAAATATTTTCTACATACATTATTTGAGAATCACTAAAGATAGATGAAACAAAAAATAATCAAAAATCTATTTTATCAACAATATGTTTATTATATTTATATATATCCACCATTATTTGTCCCCAAGTAGGATTAATATGATGTGGGGTCTTTTGAACATATGGATTCCACTATATAAGATGAACTATTTGTAAGATCATATACCACTCCATGATGTTAGGACTAGTTAAGATATTATATTTATCAAATATTCACCATTATGATTTGAATTTCATTAAATTTGATCTAATTAAATTAAATTTATATTGTCAATAAATTACAATGAAAACTAATATAGTTTTTCAAATCATTAATTTTAAATTCCCCCATTATTTTATCAAATCCTATTATCCTTCAACTAATAATTTTTTAATACATAGTAATTTCAGTATTATAGGGGAATGGATCCTTAAAGATCTATTTATAGACTATTATATATAATCTCCTTGAAATCAAGAGTATAATTTAGTATTTTTACTATCCAACTACATTAACTCCCAATTCCTTGATCTGTTGAGTAGAGTCCAATTTAATATAATGGATTCCCTTGGACTACTCAATGATTTTCATATGATATTAAAACTATCTATCTATGAATACTTCTTTGATACCATCATTAGTTATATTCACCAAATATTCCCATAAGACCCCTCATAGTAAAAGGAACCCTCAAATAGAGATAATGAGCTCCTTAAACAATTGGTTATATACAAATTCTAATCATGAAATTCTGTTAATGAAAAAATATTTCTATTGAGGGATATTATAATGTAATATTTATGAATGAAATAATTTATGATTCAAATTAATTATTCTATGTTATTACCCCCACATATTAACTAATCTTAAAATTAAAGTAAATTACATTAAATGTTCCTATTTTTCTATTCATTTTTGTTTTATTTTTTACTATGTAATCACATTTAATAAATACATATTCAATAAATAATTATCCATACATATAAAAAAATAATGAATAATTACCTGGTCTTGATCGTCTTACTTTTAGATATTACATTAAAAAAATATTGAATTAAATGATACCTTAAGTCAATTTCCTGATTCAATGTATGGCTTTAATTGATGTTCCCACAACACTTGTGAACATTATATGATTGAGTTACACTTTTATCTAAAATCAAACCACTTTTCCACTACCTCTTCTGATCTTCAACAATGTATACTTGCATAATAGTGAGGAGAAATCAGAGGATGAAATTAAATTATTTAGAACAATTCGGATTTCATCACAATATAAAAATTATAAATGAATGGATGATAAACAAATAATAATAACAAAATAATAATTAAATTTTAAATATTAAAAGGAATAATTATATTAACTAAATGTTAACCCAAGCATGCATGAGATGTTTGTGGTTCACGATCAGTCACCATGAAATTATATTTGAATGTAAAATTTATATTTTATGTGATTTATATCAATGGTATTTTTTATTCAATAACTTGAACTAGAAACAATTTTATTTTATTATTTATGCATCTCAAAACACCAATTTTTTTTTAATAAATTATAGACCATAAAATTAAAATTTAAAATTATCTTCACATTACATTATATAAATTTCGGCGTAAAAAACACCTCTTGATATTAATGTAATTTGTATGACTGGTTGAACAAAGTGGGAAAATTAGATCTAGAAAAACCCAATCTTTCCCATGTTTAGTACAACATCAGTTAAGGGTATATTTATACTTAATTTATAAATATATTATGTAAAAATATATATTTTATTTTATATATATGATAGTATATGTTATAACATATATATATATATATCTGTGTGTGTGTGTGTGTGTATGTATAAATGAAAACAGTCCTCCATCCTCTCAAAACTATAAAGAATGAGAAATTCCACACTACATTATAGAGTGTTCTCTAGTGGGCCCGAATTTTTTATATTTTATTAAAAATAATAATATATTTCTCTTTGGAATGATATAAATATATATTTTAATTTTTTAATTATCAATAATTCTTTCATAGCAAGATATATTTCGAACAAATTACATCATACAGCATATCATATCCATAATAAAAATGTAATCATATCACATCACGCTTCGACTAAAGATTAATCATACCAGTGTCCATTAAAGTAAATAATAAATACATCTATTTTTCTCATGGTTCATATAAAAAACTCAATGATCATTGATCATAGATATCATGGAAATATGGTGTTAGATCAATGTGTAATCGGTTTTTATATGACTATATCAAATTCATATTTTGGAAGAAGAGCATATTTAATTGAAATTATAATTTTTTGGACATAAATAATTCAATTATTTAGCTGATTCCAATTAACAAAACGAATGGAACAACTGAATCATGAAAAATAAATAGTTTAATATTTTGTTTTTAGATTTATGTTAAAAATGCCATATCTAAAAGAACCCTTTATATAATTTGTCAAATTATCATGAGAAATAAAATTTATCAATGAAAAATAAAATTGAATTAAAACATAAATGTTACGCTGCTAATTTTCAATCAATGATTTTATTCGCTACTCATTTCCTTGTCCTGAATCCATTGTTCCAATTTAGGAATCCTATAGATCTTTAACTCATTCGACACATATCTTGGATCATTGATAAATGATTCCCAAGTGATATCATATGAATTCCATGTTCATTATGAGGTCCCTCTTGTAATGGGATGAATAAGGACTCAATCAAAAAAAAAATGATCAACCCATATTTGTTTTTATTTCAATCTACCACTCTTTAAAGGAGATAGAAGATTTTTGAGCACCCAAACTGATGAATATTTTCATTTTTAACATTTAATATGATTAAAAAAATAATATTATATTTATAATTTACATAATTACCAATTTTTCCATATAATGTAATAACATTCCTTTAAAACACTTACACACACTAATAAAATATCTAAACATTCCAAAAATGTCAAAAATATTTTATCATTAATATATAACACATTAAAAGTTACATGAATGAATATGAATCTATAAGTTGGCACATAAGATCTATATATAATTTCATAAATAGTGTAAATGTCTTTATTTAATAAATAAATATATTTTTTGTATTTTTTTTAATTAAACAACTTTTAAAAACCTTGAGAAATAAACTCAATCATCATTATTCAAAAGTTGAATAAAATAATGGATTTTTTTAAAATTATGATTGAAAACACCCAGATGATCACCTATCCCTACATATGGGTCTTTCAATATCCTCAACCATTATTCATCAAAATATGTGAAATGTTTTGATACATTTAGTCTGTGACCCTCGACGTCCTTATATCGATTGTATTGAGCCCTTCACAAGGACAATGAGTGGTTTCTTGAAACCCATAATGGCCTATAAAATGATACGGGACGTCTTATCCTTGAATATATCATATGAACAATCAATTATTAATATTATCTATTTATCTCATTGTATTTTATTATTCAGGATGTGAACATGTGTCATTTACATTTTTATTATATACATTTTTCTTAAGATTTCTAGAAGGACTTACATTATAATGACATGGTAATGGTTTTAATGAGGGTAATACCATCTTAATCGACATTGGAACCCAACATATACTATCCATAACATGGAAGTGAGAAAATCTATCATGATCATTCAGCCAAATTCATACCACCTAATATATAAATACCAAATACTACCCTACCGCAACATCAATTTCATTGGGTTTTTTTCCATTAAAGATTATGATCAAATGGTAAACATTGATAAATGTCTCATGTCAAGAGACAAATAAAATAGATCATTTCAGGTAACAACCAATGAAACTTGACACATTTGGTTTTTTTATTAGTGGCACATTTCTCATTATCTCATCATATCAAGATTGATATGTTTAAAACAGAAGAGAAGAAGTTTTAATGACTATGAGCTATGAAAAAAATAATACTCAAGAATGTTCTACATATCATTAGTCTTATATTTCTAGACCATTGAAAATATATTATATAATACCATCATAATATCTCAATTTTCTAATTATATGTGTACAATATTATAAAAGTTTGATACTAGACATTATTTAATGACATTACCATGTAAATAGTTGATGTAAAACCATCATCCCTATTAAAGTTAGAGTAAACCAAAGTATATATCAAAACTTGTATATGTAATTGTAATCAATGTTTTTAAAGGATCTGGATCAGTAGTACCCACTCCCTTCATTATTTTTAGACTAATATTAATAAAATGATTAAACTAATATTTTTATGACACTATATTGAGTTAAATTATTCAGTAACACTAGTATATAAAATGTATATATTTATTTTAAAAATACTTCATTTAAAAATTCAATATTTTTTTTCCCAAAACACATGTATTGTATTTTGGGAAACATAACTAATATATAACATTAAACATTTATTTATTCACATATGTGAAAAAAATAGTTTTCATAAATTGTAGAAGTTAATCATGGAAAATGGAATTAATTTTTTAGATTAATATGATCATTTTATTTAATAATGTAATAATAATTTATTTCATAAAACATTTATTAATAAGATTAAATTTAATGAACATTTTATTGATAAAAGTGTTATTTTCCAAAAAAAATTATTTATTTTTTTCTATTTTATATAATAATTTAATTTTATAACTTATTAAAAGAAAAATTAATATTCTTTTAAATATATATAAAAAATAATTATCCCTTCTTCAATTGGTAATCAATAATATATAATATTATGAACACTTATCTTTTGGAATAAAAAATTTCTACAAAACAAATTATATATATATATATATATAATTTTCCAATTTAAAAGATAAGTTTCTTCTAATAATAAATTTAATTTTATTAAAAGAATATTAAATTCAGGTTGATAAAACAAATAAAAATTTGATGGGTTGTGTTATATGTTTAGAAGAACATAATTTAATTGTCTAAAATATAGTTACCCTAATAAAAAAATTAACCAAATAATATAAAATTATATAAGCATGTTTAAAACATGTGTATATGTAGTATTTTTTGTCTTAAATGATATATTATAACTCCAATAACCATAATTTTTGTTTTTTTGATCCATTTGATCTTGAATTTTATGATGATATTATTAAAAAGAGTGGTAATTATTAAAATTTTGCATACCATCACTTATGATAGGAGACAACTAACCCCTTAATGATACTCAAAGTTTAATGAATTTAATATAAAAACTAATCCACTTGAACCCTCACAGGATCCTATCTCTAATTAATAATACTTAATATATAATTAATAAACTTATAACATTCAAATGAAAGTATAATTTCATGAAAAAAGTACAATGGTCCAATGTGAGTAGTACATAATCATTAACATTTTATTATTGATGATTATTTTACAAACATATAATTACCATAGAAAAATTATTATATTAATATAATTTTTATAAATTAATTTTATTATATTAATTTAAAATAATTTTTTTATTCCTTTCCATCTACGTAGAATAAGAAAAAAAATTAATCATGTGTTGTGTGCAATACAACAATCATAATGTAACATAAATTGATTTCATCTTAATTTTCATATCCAAAAGAAATATAATATGATTCAAAAATTAAATATATGTGTATATAATTTAATTTATATTATTTTATAATTATTTTATAATCATTTTTAACTATACTCACTCATCGATATATAGCATGTTAATGTTTTTCATGGTTTAACAACTTAGTTGAACGGTGACATAAAACTGTACCATGAATGAATATGAGAATTAAATAGTATTTTTTTATCATTTATTATGAAAATATTTATTTTTTATGGTAAAATAAATGACATATTAAGTATTATACATATTATTAAAATATAATATTTGATAAAAGAATTCCAAAATATTCTGATGCTGATAAAATTTTCACACAAAAATTTGTAATCAATATATAATAAATAAATATAATATTGTAAAATTTATATAATAAATAAATATATTATTGTAAAAAATTAATTATTTAATAAAAAATTTATTAATTAGTTTAATAATTATTTGTTTAGAAAACAATTTTAAATGGTTTTCTATGTTTTTTGAGTGAGCATAATAAATCAGGATTAATGTAATTGTTTCTTTTCTAAAATTTATACTCCATAAGACATACTTCATGTCATGGACATCGTTTTTAATTTTAATGGTGTATAAACTACCAAATAAATATTTTTTCATGTCATTAACTATATTTTGTGAAATAATATCCTAAAAGGGGGTTTTGTTTGAAATTCCTATTATCATAAGTGTTTTGTTGACTCAATTTACGATATGATCAATTATATTATTTTTTCCACATTATAAATATTAACATTCCATTTATCTTTTCAATAAATTTTTTATATGTTATATAATTTTTTATGTAAGGAAAATAATTGTCATCATTAATAAACACTTATTTGATAAAAACTGATCACAAAATAAAATTACAAATTGATTAAGAATAACTCTCATTCTTACTAAAGAATCTTTTATTATATATCCATATTCTCGTTACTACCAATATTCTACAAATTTTTTAGGAATGATAATCTGCGTAACGCCACAAGTATTGGTGAAATATATTTTTTCAAATTTTTTTTCATATATATTTTTTAAATGTCACACGACATAAAAATGGATTTTCTTATACCGAATTACTATTTAGGATTGTGTTACATGAAAATACATATTAAAAATGAAATACTCACAACACTAGCCTAGTCTATGATACTTACAACACAATATTTATCTTGATTTATAGGTAAATTTTATTTTTAATAAAACATGAAATATTATTAAAAATATTATTTACCAAAATTAAAATAGTAACCTAGTTGTTGGAGTAGTGTTTATAAATAATAATATCTAAATTTCGAGAATTTTGATGAAAAATATATATGAGATGAATTATTTGGTTATCAAATAACTATAAATTAAAATAAAAGTGATAATAATAAATCATATTTTACGCAAAAAAATTTAATGTTTTTAATAAGGTGTTTTACAACATTTTAATGGTGAACATATTTTAAATATGATTTTTATGACCTATATATATTTAATAAAACAAAATTAACAATATTTCTCTAATTTTTACATCAAATTAAAATCCCATGAATTGTTCATACTTTTCTAAGAAGAATCATTTTTTGATATATGGTAAATAATACAGAATTTTAATTGTAAAATAAAATTGCATATTGTTTATTTACATAGTTAAATTATATTTTAAATTTATTTTAATGGTTAATTAGATCAATTTTAAATACATTAATCAAATTTATTTCATTGGAATAAATTTAAACTTGAATTTTTATATAAAAACATTTTAATGATTTTTAATTATTCCACATTAAAAAGTCATCGTCTCATCGAGTCTAAACGATTAATTATAAATTAATTTCTACAAAATTTATTTAATTAATTACAAAAGTAGAATCAATATTCAAAATCATAATAATTTAATGTTAATTTTAATGAAAATTTATTTTTACAAATATTATTAGTGAATAAAATTAAATAAATTTTAGTGATTAAGGTGAGAAATAATTTACTTAGTGGTTATGATTTAAACATAAGGGAATATATGAACTAGAATCTAGTAAAAAACCATTTATCTATAAATATTTTTACAATTATTCCAATTTTTTCATATTTTCATTACTATTATTGGAATATTATGTGATGGAGTTCTCTCATTACTGTTTACATTTTTGTATTTACAAGAATGTCACTCCTCGTCCTCTATAAGAGGGATCTCTCACTCTCATATCCTCACACCTATCGTACCCAATGTCTCATCCAATCCCTACCCAAAAAAACTTCCAAAATCCATCAGATATTTCTAGAAGGATGATCTTAGGAATAAATAAAACCATTGAAGGATATTGGTATAAACCAAAAAGAGTTACCCAAAGAAAATGTAATGTTCTTCAACAAACACTTTTTTTCATTTAATTATATACTCCATAAATAATTATTATATTGTGATCATATAAAATATATTCATCCTAAATAAAGTGATATATATTTATTCGGATACTTTTTACTAGAACTTCACAGACTTCCATCAAATTAGATATGCAATCATCATTCGTTTGTATGGCAGACGACCACCTCTCAATCTGATGTCATCTATTCTTCCATTACTACTTATAAAGGTTGCGAATAATGATGGTAATAATTTTTATATTATATATATGATATTAAATACAATTTATGGTTTATAAAAAATAATATAACACATACCATCATTCTTTTGGTTTTTCAGAATTAGGATAACATCATTTATGGACTTGTGGACCATTTCCTCCTCAAATAAATGAGACTAATAAATGAATTAAATGAAATATATTAAAAATGTTTTTAATAAAAATATGTGATGTATAATTAATATTAATTTTAATAGTATTCTAAGAAATATATATATTCATTTCATTTAATTTCATTTTTTAAATATAATAAGAAAATAAAAAAATTGTTTATGCGTATGTATATCCACCCATCACCATGGACAATGTATTTAATTTAATATCACTAAATTTTAGGTGTTAATTTAAATTCATATATAAAGAATATATATGCTATTTATATCTTGATATAAATTCTATAAATGATAATATAAATACAAATATAAGAGGAAAAAAATTATCATGTCCAATCTTATGTGAAAAACAAAATTGTTATTACCTGGAGAAAAACATTAACATGTTATTGTTATTAAATAAATAATATAATTTCATTATAAAATATATGCTATAATAGTTTAAAATATTTTTTGTGGTATATTTATAATAAACATAAATTTATCATAATAGATGTTTTGTACGTATTTAATGAATGTCAAGACATAAGATAATGGTATTTCTTGTCACACATTTATTTTTACGTGACATATGATATATTCACCATTTGTATATTTATTGTGTTTATTCTACTTAATTATTACATGTAATATGATTTAATTAATTATAATAAAATTGTCAGTTTATGAAATTTGTTCATATATATCAAAATTGAAAGGTTACTCAATTAGTAATGGATTTCAATCTCTCAATTTACTTATGTGATTCACATGTCAAACTCACCACCTATCTCTTATATGTGGTATACACACTACCCTGAAATTTATTTTATCATAATTATTCATAAAATTTTTAATATTTAAATATCAAATTTTAGGTCTATTTCATGAGGTTTACAATTCAAATGTAACCTAATCCGTAATATATTTTTGTATCAATTATCTATTTTCCATAGACATGATATTTTATACACTAATATTGTTTTTAAAGTGTATATACTGCAACATAGACATGTTATATAATGATTCTGCATATTTCCATGATATTATATGGTTCAATTGGTTTTATTATCTGATGGCGATTATGATTCAATTTTACCAATGTGGTAAAAGTTTATTTTGTATAATTTCATCATTAAACAGGATTATATAAGATTATGCTTCCATTGATGAAATCCAATGATCCATATGATAATAATTCTCCAAAATATTATTACACAATGGTTATTATTTATATATAAATTTAATCATACCATCCATTGAATATTTGTTACATTGGTTAATTATGAATGTGTTTTTATGAAAACCAGTCTTTATTTGACTTTTCATTCAGAAATATGTATTCATAAAAAATAATTTTCATCTAAAATTGATTTAAAATTTTTATATATGATTCATTATGTAATATTTCATAGAAAATGATTTACAGAAAAAATATTCCATTAAAAGTGTTTATCTTTTTTTCTATGTTTCCTTTATATGTTTTCATGGTTATTTACAATGAAAAATGTTTGGAAAATGTTTTATGTTTAAAAAGTGTTATTCAAATTAGAAATGATAATTTCTTATATAAATGTTTTAAATTATCCTTTCAAAATTATTTTCCATCTAATATTGTAGACTTTTGTACTACCTATGACTTATGGTGGATATGATCCAATGACACCATTTATATTTTTTATGTGGATGGTTTAGGTTTTTATGTAATAATATTTAAAAAACAAATTTTATCAAGGTGGTCAATCATATTTCAATGATAAATTTAATAAATTGTTTTCCTTCCATTTAGATAATCATGTTACAATGATAATGAAATGAAAAACATTAATTTTTTTTAATTTGTGTTATGAATGAATAGTTCTTGTGAGTTGTTTTTATGATATGAAATATATTTATGCATTATAGATGTTTTTCTTTACGAACATCACATATATGATGGTGGGGAAAATATAGAATCATATAATCACATTATATATTATATGATCGGTTGGACAATCTATCAATGGGTATAATTTTTATAGATTATATGATGTGGTGTCCCACATAGAATCTATTATTCTAATTATAGATTATGAGATGGGTTGACTCAAATAGCACCGATTGATCCCTTTATAAATTATTCAGTAGGATGACCTAGATAAAATTCTCTAATAAAGTTATATATTATTTGATGTAGTGGCCTAGAAATCTCAAGGTAATCTTGTTATATATTCTAAGATGGGGTATCTCATATATCATTGGGTGAAAATGTTATCGCATATACAATGGGGTGTCCCATATTGAGATCCTATGAATTTTTGTAAATATTTTAATCGTGTTAGGTATACATTGATCAAAATGGGAGTGAACTCTATTTTTTAATGGAATGGTTATTCTATGATGGTCATGGTAATGAACCTTTACTACTAGCATTGTATAGGGAGTAAACCAATTATACATTGTAGGAATTGTACGTGATTCATGACTACTATGGAAGTAATTTTATATGTATATATTTCTTCCATAACTTAATGTATTATTCCAAGGTTATGATATCATTTATTATGTTCATGATACACTTATGATTAATTTCTTATGAACTACCAATATTTATTACATAACTCAATATTATTATCAATGTTATGGAGTGTATTATTTTTAAATGTTATGATCATGTTCTCATAAACTTGTATTCATGGAATGCTTATGTATCTCTATTTTTTACAACTGTTGAATATCTGAGCTCACAATTTTTTAGGTTTACATTAACTCAGGTTATAAAAAAGGTTTTATATAGGAAAACTAATGTGTATGACCATTAAGTTAAACATTCTAAGCCTTTCCACAAACTAAAATATTGTGTAACAAGTTTCAAAACACAATATACAATTGTGGTTAATATCCCTGTACTTTTATATTGTGATAAATATTCGAAAAAAAAATCATTGAATCTTAAACCAAGTTAACAATATATGGTATCAAAGGAATGATTTCATCATCCATTGTAAACTTGGATGAGAATACCATACTCAGATACATAGGGACATTTATAATGATATTTTTTGGATAACTCTAAAGATTATTTTAAGGATGACTAAATGTTTAGGAAAATTTCCTGGAATTTAGAAATTTATTGAGAGAGTGGTTTCTATGAAATTGCATCCCTCTACTTACAAAAAAACTAGATGTGGATATGTAATATAAATTCCTATGTGTAACAACTCAAAAAAACATTGTATTGAGCTAGACTTAGTGACTAATTGGTTTCTGAGAAAGAAACTTATTGTACACATGATTTGAGACTATAAAGAGGTATACTTACAGAATATAAAAACTCTTTAAGAACGATTTTTAAGGATTTAAATATATATGGACTATGAATTTTCATGGATTTTCCGAAGGATTCATTTATTAAAAAGGGTGTGTTATTTTTTAGACAACATATAAGTAATTTATCATGATTATGTAGTTTTATTTTATGATAAGTGTTAGCTAAACAATTATTTCTCATCTTAGTCAATGGATAATACTAGAAGGAACCATTTTAATGTTGTGGGAAATGAATAATGTGATTATTATTTTTTGAAAAATACATATGAAATGGGATGTAGAATGAGAAATGTTTTTTATATACATAAAACTATATCAATCTATGATTCATGTTGAACTTCTATATGAAAAATTGAGGGAAAAAATATTTTAAGTGCTTCATGACGAAACATCTACCTCTATTTAGTGGTTTCCCATATCCACTACTGTCTAAGAAAAGTACCAATACCACCAAAAATATAATTTACATTCTTCAATTCTTGGGGCATGAATTAGTCATTTTAGATTCGTAGAAACTAGATGATGGTATAGATCAATGGTGAACTCCAATTAAAAACATGATGGAAAATGATGAAATTAAATCTATTTAATGGGAAGGGTTTTAGGAGATATTTTGTACAATGAACATCCCTCATATACTTTGAACAAATTTGAAGATGTAATTTATTGATCTAAAGAAGAAGAATGGTGAATTTATTGGAACCTATGAGCAAATTTTATAAGAAATACAAAGTACTCTTCTAGTTATATCATCATATTTCAAAGAAAAATAAACCAATTCAATAGTGAAATATAACTTATTATATGAAATGAATGTTCTACAATAAAATTTAAAATCTATAAAAAAATTATTCTCACCAAAGGTATAAATCTATGCGGGATATTCCCAACATTCTTGTAGTTTTGACAATAAAAGAAATATCGAACCTTTAGAAAATTCAAAATTGTTCCAAGAAAATTTAGGCAGCTCTGTTCCATAAATATGTATAGAAGAAGAATGAATATTTCTTTAATGGAACAGGGTGGTTATTTAAATGTTTAAAGGTATGTTATAATGTCAATGTGTGTCATATTATTATTATAGGACAGTTATTTCAATAGAGGATAATTAACCACAAACTATTACATCACCCACAATAGAGTTTTTCTAGTGAAAGGTGTTTATGAATTATTCAAAAAATTCACAAATATAAGTGATAACATGGATGATAATTTACAATAACCTATATGTAAAGATTAAATAGGGAAATAATATGAAATAATAATGGATGATGTGAATCATTATAATTATTGTAGACTTATAGATCCCTCCTTAGTTAGGAATTTCAGTTTTGATTTTGTATGAATATTCCAAAGGAAAATATTATTATTCATATTTTACTTTAGTTTAATTTCATTATCTCCCAGTATATAAATTATGGATTAATAAAATAACAATTTATATTATTTTTATATATGGATGGAAATATTTACTAATGAATATGTTTTGGTATAAGATAATAAACTGTTTGAGTAATAAATGATCAATTTTATTTTGGATAGGTTATATGGATAACCATTTATGGAAGGGCTATAGTATAAATATGGATGAGGATTTGGAAATTATTTTATTACATCAATATTTGATGTATTTTCCTAAGTGAGTGATACATTTTATTTTATGATATTAAAATTTATAAAAAAATACTTATTTCGGAATTTATTGATCTTATGATACATAAACTCTTTAATCATTAAAAACACAGCTTTATTTTTATAGTAAGTGATGAGTATTGAATTGATCAAGAAACAACTAGAGGGGTGCAATGTTCTTATTAAATTATAAAAAATAACTAATTAAATGTTCTCATAAAAAAGTTACATTTTAGTAAAAGTAACATGAAATTAAATATTATTTTTTTTCATCATTTGGATCATATGAATTACCATTTAATTTCTATATAGTAATATGGTATTCTGATCATTAACTTTCTCAAGACAACCTAGTTTCTTGCGAGGTTTGATCTTTACTACTCATTATTATTATTTATTCTTTTTCTATGTCCAAATATTACCCTATGTAGAAACCTAGTTATGAGTTACTTTGGGTAACCGCTATGATTCCAACATTATCCTTTTAAATGAAGATTTATTATTCAATTTTAAATTGGGAATTTCTATTAAATAACAACTAGAAGTAATTAATTAACAAAAAAATGATTTTTTAAGTATAAATTCATTTTATGTGAGAAGTAATGTAACACCCTGCTATTTGGTGAAATATTTTTTTTAAATTAATTTAAACTTTAATATATATTCCATTTTATTAAACATAGATTATATATTTTTTTGAATTCACATATAATGGCTTATATTACATTAAAACCAAGTTAATCTTGTAATACATTCAATACTATCATTACTTATTTTATGCTCAATAATATATTTGGAAGGAGTTATACACAATATTATGTTTCACTGAATCATGGCATATTATTTAAAATAATATAATTTTAAATGTTAATTTTCACCAACATATATAATATAGATTATAAATAATACTATCAAAATTATGAAAATATGTTTTCCAAATATATATATAAGCTGAATTCATTGGTGACCAATTAACTAGAAATGAAAATGTAACCCTTTTGAGAGTATAAAAAAAATACAAATTAAATTAATTAAACTAATTTTCATGAATAATTTTAATGAAATTAATATATAATATATTAAACAATCATCCAATGTGTTTTTTGTACTTGACATAATAATATATCAAAATCTATGCTAATATTTATAATTTTTTGAAAAGTAGTTTTATTTAATTTTAATTGAGATACTATTTAAATATTATTTTGAAAAAATTTAAAATTTAACTGTGAAAAATAAAAATTATTTTTGAAATATGAACATCAAATTTATATTATGGTGAATTTTTTTATATATCTGAGTTGTTTCATTTTATGGTTAATAAAGAAAAATACCGAATATTAATTATAAATTGACTTTTCTTGAAATTTATTTATATAGATAATTTATATTTTAAATTATTCATAAAGATTAATTAGCTAAATTTTAAACAAAATAATTACGTTTATGTCATTAAAATCATTTTCACATTGAAATTGGACATAAAAATATTTTATTCTTTTTAAACCGTTACACTTTAAAAACATGTTGTCCATCTTGTATGTGAGATTAATTTAATATTAATTTCTACCAATTATGTGAATTGAGTTTGGAAAATAATTTCCATATTTATAATCATAATAATTTATAATTTATTTTATGTTCTAGTTATTTTTTGACAAAAATTTATTACTGAACCAATTATGTTTAATTATAATGATTTAGGTGAAAATGAGTATACATAGTGGATAAAATATATTCTTAAGGGGTTAAATGAACTATATATATGTCAAAAATTTATTTTATGGAAATAAATTGATCATATACCCATATTTATAGAATTGTAATCATTGTTGGAGGCACATAAAAAAAAGTATTCCTCTCGTTTATGTCAACATTGTTTAATTTTCATGAATGTCACACCAACAATATAATGAGGAAAATAACTTTCCTGACAATATCAGACCAATAAATCCATTATATCATCTCTTCCCTAACATATTAGACTCCCAAAATCATTGTAGTTATCCTAGAATCCTAATATTTTGAATAATTGAAAATAAGGAAGAATATTGGTATAAATAAAAAAGAGTTACAGGAAGAAGAGATATTTTCATCAATGAGAAATTTAGTTTTATTTTTTCTCTTATCCTTAAATTATTATTATTTAACGACTATATAATGACCTAATAATATAAATTATACTGATTTTTTGTTTCGAAAATATTATTATTTACAAATTCACACACCTTCATCATGTGGGATATTTAATCATAATTCACATCTACGGTGGACTACCACCTCACAAACAAATGTTGTTTGTTCTTCCATTACCACATATCAATGTGGTAAATAATTTTAGAATTTATATTAATATATGATATATAATATATTTATGATTTATTAATTATTAGTTAACATATAAATTCTTTCTTTAAATTTTTTTGGAATATAATTTAATTGTTTATGGATATGTGGACTATCACATCCTCAAAGCTATGTGATTCATTCACAATTCACATAGATTGTATTAAGGATGGGTTTAATAAAAATATAATATATATATATATATGACAAAATAATTCTAATTTAATGACTATAGATATTTATATATGTGTGTGTTTCTCCCTATGTGTTTTTTATTGTTCGATTACATTTTTTCTATTAATACATTAACCAAATAGAAACAATGTTCTTTCATACATACGTCATGCCATCTCCATTGATAGTGTATTTCATTTCTATTCAATATATTTTATGGGATACTCTAAATTATTATATAATTAATATATTCTGTATAAATATAATTATAAAAATTATAGAAATGATGAGATCATATCTAATGTAAGAGGAACAACAGAAAGAAAAATCTTATGAAAAAAAAGAAAATGGTTATTAGTTGAAGAAAAACATTATCAGGGAACTATTAATAAACTATAAATATAAATACATAATAAAATAAGATGTTTTATTATATAAAATAATATGGTTCATGCTGTATTTGTTAATAATCTTATTTTTATTATATATTGTGTTTTAATGTGTTTGAAGAAATTCAAGACTTTGGGTTAGTGGATTTTTACTCTCGTTTTTTTTTTCACGGGAATTATTCCATATACACCTCTAATGTATTTTTATGGATTATTTTCATTAAAAAAATGTTATATCGGAATTTTAATTTATTTAATGATGATAAAATTTTTAATTGATTCAATTAATTCATATAGTTGATTATTCAGAAGTTACTCATGTAGTAAATGATTTCTATATCACTTCTTACTTCTGTGAGAATGACGTCCTATACGCCACATATTTTTTATATGTGGTATATATAATGAACCTTAATATTTTATGTTACGATAATATTGATCATTATTGGTATTTATGTATCAATTTTCAGATCTCAATTTCATGGGATTTATGGTTAAAATGTTACCAAATCAGCATTGAATTTTGTGTCTCAATTATCCTTTTTAAGACCCATGTTATGTTAGAAACATATATTATTTTATGTGGTGTATAAAGACAACCATTAATATGTTATATAACGATTTCCCTTAATTTAATGATGTTTGGTTATTTTTAATGGTATTATTTTTTTGGTATTATGATTCAATGTTACTAAATTTGTAAGAACTTTTTACTACAATATTATTGATTATCCGGATTATTTATGGGTATGATTCCATTGATGATATATTATGATCTATATCTCTTAAAATATCATTAATTATATACTCCTATGGTTATTAATGATAGAATATTTCAATTTTACAATTTTTTCCGTATTTGTTACTTCGGATAATTAAGAAAATGTTTTTATGATAATTCAACCTTTTATTCACTTTTTAGCGGAAATTTGTTTTCATTACAAAACCATGTTTTATAAAAATGTTATTTTTAAAATGTTTCCAAATGGATGCATAATAAATATTTCATGGGAATGTATTTTTTTTAAATATGTTTTAAATATATTTTAAAATGAATTCCAAATACTCATTTATATGTTTTCATGGGAATGTTTAAAGAAAACTATTTTAAAAATGATATATGATTTAGAAAGTGTTTTTTAATGTGAAAAGGATACATACCAAAATAATTTTTTTAAATCATACTTTCAGAAATATTTTCCATATAAGAATTTATACATTACGAAAATTTTTGCATTTCATAATGGGCTGTTTGTGACGAGAGCCCGTCGCAAAAACTCTATTACGATGGGGTCCCATTGCAAATAGTCTGTTACAGAAAATGGCACCACAAATTTATTTTTGGCAAAGATCCTGTCATAAAAAATAATACATGCATCAAGAAGCGGGTTTGTCACAAATAGATGTCTGATTAAAATAAATTATATATATATATATAACATTTTGTGATGGGCCTGTCGAAAATGTTTCTTGAGACGGGACACTGGGACATCGAAAGTAGCTTATATATTATAAACCTATTTGTGACTGGCCCATCACAATAAAATTATTACTATGATAAATAAACCCATCACAAAAACATATAATATATATATATATATAATCTATTTTTGACCTGGCCCTGTTGCAAAAGGCCCCGTTGTAAATATTTAATAAAATAAAAAAATAATATTAAAATTATTAAAATAATAATAACAAATAAAAAATATTAAAATTTTAAATATTTACAATAACATAATAAAATAAAATAAATAATATTATGATTGATGAAAAAAATAATATTAATATTTTTTAAAAAATAAAAAAAAATAAAAAATATTAAAATTCACAATATTCAAAAAAATATTAAAAATCATAAATTATTATTATTATTATTATTATAATTTTTAAAATAAAAAAAATATTAAAATTATAATACTAATAATAAATAAAGAAATAAAAAATTATTAAAAATAAAAAAAATTCAATATTCACAATAATATAAAAGAAAAAAACTGTAAATAGTTCATTTTACAATAACTGTTCAATTCCAATGTTTTTTAGAGACCAAAGAAATAACTGGGGATTGTGCTCTGGAGGAACTGGGGGAGTTAGAGAGATGGTGGCAGAAACTTCATCCCTAAACTATAGGTCAGATGGTGCATGTACTCCATCTGATCCTGTTGTTGCTGCTACCATCAACGCATGTCCTCCTCGTGTTGTTGTTGCTACTGCTGCTGACGCATCTCTTTGTGGAGCTTTTAGAAACTCTATAAGCCCAATTTGAGCTCGCAACTACTCCTGATACTCTGATCTAGAAGATGATTCCTCTCAATGAGCTCATCTTGAGCTGGACGCCGACATTTCAACAATGCAATAATAAGTTCCAGGAGTCATATGAGAGTCGATACCAACTAATCGTCACTTCTCGAATGCATACTTGGTGTCCAGCATACATGTCTCCTCGTTGAAATGGTGGGAACTAGTCTGATCTTCCAGATCGTTCAGACTCTCAACCCATGTCTGAGAGGTTACAACCTCATTTGACTCTTTTAGTTTCAATTTTAATTAAAATAGTGAAAACATTATACGCAGTTAATTATCAAACAAAAAAAATGAAATAATACTGACCATAATATAATGTAGTTGATCACTTCAAATCATTCTAGTGGCCGGATCACTATACATCCTCTAATAAACATCGTACTCTATAATATCGAGATTCTTGACTGCCTATATGAATAAAAAACAAACTATTTATATGTAATGTTTTTTAAAATATTTTGAAATGATACGTACCAGATGATCTCTATGCATACTGAATTTATAGCTACTATCTCGATATGTCATCTCATGTCTCCCTCGGTTCTGCATGCCCAATGAATATCTCCTCTGAAATCCAGCACTCATCTAGTGTGAACCTAATCTATCCCAAATGTGACATGGAATGTACTCTGGTCGGTGGGCTCTACAAGAATCATCAAATATTGTCACTCATGCTTTCATATTGGGTTTCTCTCACATATTGTGCAAAAACTGACGGAAAATCTCATGAATAGACACATCCCATGCTTCATGGATAGAGGTACACATTATATCATTTATGAGATACCATACACCATAAAAATAATTTATAATATCAGGTTATTAAAGAAATAATTTTCTATATAAATTTTATTTATTTACGTACCATTCAATTACAGAACATTCCAAGCCACACATCAATGGAATGTTTTACCCATGAGATCCATGGATGAGAAAAATAATTGTGAAAGAGAGCGCTCCCCTTTTCAACAGCTACATTGTCACATACATGAAATATTTAGAGGTATTTTTCATTTAATTTACACACTTGATTTGTTTTGGTGGTTTTTCATGCATTTTTAAAGGAAATAGTGGGTTTCCAAAATTTGGGCCAACCTAAGAGCACATTTCCAGTTTTGAAAGTATATTTTGTTTCATTATTAACTCCTTCGTTTTTCAACATTTTTCAACCATTCAACTTCCAAAATGACCTTCATTTAAATATTAAAACCACAAAATAATTTTGGGCCCCTTAAAAATTCATTAGAATCATGGATTTGGGTTATAAAATTAGGTATTGGGCCAACCCGAAAGCTCATTTCTAGTTTTAAAATTATTTAGTAATTATTTCATAAAATATTTATTTTTTATCCTTTTTCGGTGATTCCACCTCTCACACATTCCCATCGAACCCAGCCACGCCCCCATATTCGGTTTCGCCTCTTTGGAGCTCATATTGATCTAGATTTAGGGCCGAACTTCTGAATCTCCAAAAAACGTCCAGATTTCTCAAGTAAGTTGGTTCTCTTCCTTATTCCTCCCTTCTTCTTAGGGTTTCTTCCTTTTTTATTGAACCCCCAAATTTCCAGAAGATGGGGTTTCATACCTAGGGTTTTAGTTTTGAGTTTCATGGTCCAATCCTCTGGTTTTAGGTTCAATCTTACTCCTTTGGGGTGCGGCGAAGGTGCGGTTGAAGTGACGCACAAGGATTTGGAGGTTTTAACTCTTTTGGTAGGTGATTTCATATGTAGGTATTGTATAATGAGTTGGCTTTCTGTATTTAGGTTTCCATTATGTTCATAATTCAGTATTTTGATTTCAAAAATTGATTTGGGTAACAATTTAAAAGTGGTAGATTTTTAAGTGCCAATCTTGTGTGAAAATGGGTGTTTTACATGTGTAACCCATATTGTGCCTCTTGGTGTTGTTTTATAATTCAGGGATTGGATTTATAAAAATGTTTTGATGCTGAAATTTATGTTTTGGTATAATATTGGTCTCCATTTGGTTTTAAATATGGGATTTTAGATGAATTTAATGTGCAACATTTGATTAATTTTCTTGAAATTGTTTTATGGAAATTATAAATGGTTTATTGAGTTATGCAAAAGGTGAAAAGAAGGTGTAGATACTGTTTTGAATGTGTGTGACCAGAACTGATATTTATATGTGAATATTGATTTTGGTAGCATGTGGTGACTATTTGAGCACAATACGGGAAACCCGGGTATCTAGGTGGACTAACGTGTACTAGTACGCTAGTGAACGGAGGGGTTTTGACCATGGTTCACTTAGCAAGTATGACATGGATAACACTAACAAAACTATAATGGAGATGATTGGAGACCACTAGGTTATGGGTATGCTCCCTACTAGTGGCTCGTGCATGAGAACAAATTTCATTATGGTTACTTTCACCGAGGTACGAGGTACTTGGGGCTCACAACAAACTAGTACCTAGGGGGGTTCCTATGCTTGGTGCTCATGGACTTTTTGGCATTTAAACTTTCTTTATAGTATTTTGGGATGTGAAAACCAGCATCTTGAATGTTTTATTCAATTTCACCGATTCTTTATATTTATCCCCATTGAAAGTTATTTTCTTTTCAAAGTTGCACTTTTAGAAATAAATGTCACTATTATCTATTTATAACTCTAGCAAGCCTTTTATTTTACAATGCCTATCACTTGAAATCCTTGGGTGATATCCTATTGGGCTTAGTCTCACACCCTACTTACTTTTTTGGGTGTAAGTAGACTTGATATTGTTTGACACAGGCAAAGGAAAAGCCTTGGGCGATGGCGGTTCGGGTTGCTAGTTTCTCTCATTGGTGCGGTGTTGTGGAGACGGCTTGTGGGTGATGACCCCTTGTCGTGTGGAGTCTCATGGGCTGTTTTCTGCTAATTTTATGTACCTTTGGACCTCTTGTGTCTTGTTTAAAATCATATACTAAGTTCTGAATTTTTATTAATTCTTTTTGGGCATAATTTTTCAGATTTGGTTTGTAGTTTGTTTTTGGTTATCTTATGAACCCAAACTCGGGTAAATCATTACCAAATGAATTTTTATGATACCCTGGCACTTGTGCCAGCCCGTGGGGATGGGGAACGCCCTTCGGGTCTTGCAATGAGCCGGGTTTGGTGCTGGTTTGATGGCGACCAGATTCGGTTCGTGACAAAATGGTATCAAAGGAGGTCAATGTTTTTGGGTATATTGTTATTTTGGGATGAGTCAGGATAGACAGGAGCTAGGACTGTCGGGGCTCGGGGTTTTGGTTGTGAGTAGGGTGTCTGGCCCACACCTCTCATGGCATACCCTGAGTCACCAGGGGATGTTGGAATTTAAAGATTGACTTCACTTCCAGGTGAGACGTGTGGGCTGCAGACCACATGTGGACATCATGTGGATGTGTTGTAGTTGATTATTTTATTACTGAAATGTGTTTTGATTATCTATATTTGAGGTATTTGATTAAAATTTTCAGAATTGTGGTTTTTATTATTATTTTGTGACTGTTACATTTTGTAGCAACATGCCTCCCCGGAAAGCTCTCACGCACCCACGGGAGGAAGCCGGAAAGAGTTCTCCCACACCAATTGATCAGAGGCTAGTCGAGGTCGTGGTCCGGGCTTTCCAGGCTCTAGGTTATGGACCAGCTCCAGTTCCAGCTCCAATTAGAGAGGATGAGACTGGTCCTAGAAAGGACAAGGCCCAGGAGTTCCTGAAAAATAAGCCTCCAACCTTCCGAGGTAGCTCAGAACCCCAAGAAGCAGAGGAATGGCTCGAGAAGATCGAGCGTATGTTTGAGTTCCTGGAAACACCCGAGGATATCAGGGTGAAGTGTGCCTCCTTTCTGTTGGAGGGTCCCAGCCGTAAATGGTGGGAGTCAGTGCTTCAGGCTGGGAAGAACGAGCAGATGCGCTGGGGAGATTTCAAGGCTGTCTTCAATGAATTGTACTGCCCTGAGGTGTTGGCTTATGCCAGGTCTAGAGAGTTCATGGAACTTATTCAGGGAAATCTATCTGTGATGGAGTATGCCAACCGTTTCGCTGAGTTGGTTTGGTATGCTCCAGAAATTGTCTCTAATGAGAAAGCGAAGGCCTAGAGGTTTGAGAAAGGCTTGAGACCAGAGATATACTCCCAGGTGTTCTTGTTGAAGCTTAGGACCTATGCTGAGGTCGTTGATCGGGCGTGCATGGTGGAGATTGACAGAAAAGGCAGGGCTGGTTTCTATGGTTCTGTATCAGCAGTGGGAAGTGGAAGCTCATCAGAGAAGAAAAGGAAGCGGGAGGATCATGTGAAGAAAGGAGGAGGCAGTTCAGGGAACTCTTCTAGGCAGTTGTCATCAGCGGCTTCTGATGCGAGATCGGTCGTGTGCCACCAGTGTGGGAAGCCCGGGCACATCCGTCCAGCATTCCCTCATCCTCCGAAGACCTGTTTCCAGTGTGGAGGTATGGGACACGTGCAACGCTTTTACAGGATAGCGCGTCCACTTCAAAGTGGGGCAGGATCCATGGCTCCCAGAGGAGTGCTAGCACAGTCTGAGCCGTCGAGGACTAGGGGATCTCGATTTGGCAGCCATGGTGGTAGGGCTGGGTCATCTTCTGGGCAGAGCCAGTTCAGGGCACAGCCACATACTAGCGGTCATCTTCAGGTAGAGACTGGACATCTCCATGCGGTGGATCATGCACCACCAGGATCAGAGGCGGGACCGTCGACTGTTCGAGGTACCGTTTTGATTTCATCTTCTATAGCTGCTGCTCTTTTTGATACTGGTTCCTCTGTTTCATTCATTTCTGGCCGTTTAGTGGACATTCTGAATCTGCCAACTGATTTGATGTCATTCGCAATGGAGTTGGTGACACCGTTGGGAACGAAGAAGGAGCAGGGTCTCAGGTGCCCATCATGTGCGCTTTCTGTGTCAGGGGTTGAGATGGAGTGGGACCTCTTGGTCTAATATATGAACCTTTTTGATGTCATACTTGGGATGGATTGGTTAGTATACTTCCAGGAACACATCGATTGCTATAGACGGCGTGTGAGTTTCATGGAACCTGATGGGAGTCGTCAGGTTTTTCATGGAGAATGGGATTCTCAGTCAGGTCACGCAGGGCCTCCACTCCCAGAGATCGGAAGTGTTATCTTCCAGTTATCTTCTCTTATGCTAGAGGATGGTCTTTCCCCTGAAGGTGCACTACCTCATGTAGTGAATGAGTTTCCAGAGGTATTCCCAGATGATTTTTCCGGCTTGCCCCCAGAGCGGGATGTGGAGTTTTCAATTGATCTGGCGCCGGGAACACAGCCGATATCTCTTACCTCTTATCGCATGGCCCCCACCGAGTTGAGGGAATTAAAGATACAGCTGGACGACTTAGAAGCCAAAGGATTCATTCGCCCGAGCATCTCTCCTTGGGCCGCTCCTGTGTTGCTTGCAAAAAAGGCTGATGGATCCCTCCGGTTGTGCATTGACTACCGGAAGCTGAATAAGGTAACAATTAAAAACAAATACCATTTACCCAGAATAGATGATTTGTTTGATCAGTTGAAGGGGGCAAAGTGGTTCTCAAAGATAGACCTGCGTTCAGGGTATCATCAACTCAGGGTGAAGGAGTCAGATATCCCAAATACAGCCTTCCGAAGCAGGTACGGCCACTTTGAGTATTTGGTCATGCCCTTTGGATTGACAAACGCTACAGCAGTATTTATGGCACTTATGAACAGGGTTTTCCATCAATATCTCGATTCCTTTGTTGTGGTGTTCGTGGACGACATTCTGGTATACCATAGCTCTGAGGAGGAACACGAACATCACTTGAGGGTCGTTTTAGGTACATTACGGGATCACCGTCTCTATGCAAAGTTGTCAAAGTGCAGTTTCTGGATCAGGGAGGTGAGATTTCTCGGGCATGTGATATCAGAGAAAGAAGTTTCAGTGGACCCTAATAAGATTAGTGCGGTTATGTCATGGGAGCAGCCGAAGAATGTGTTCGAGATTAGGAGTTTCCTTGTCCTGGCTGGTTATTATAGGTGATTCGTTCGGGATTTCTCTCGGCTTGCATCACCGATGACTACCCTCACCCGGAAAGGGGTGAAGTTTGTATGGGGTCCAGAATGTCAGGCATCATTCGTGGAGCGGAAGAGGCGATTGACTACTGCCCCCGTGCTGATTTTACTAGAGGCAGGAAAGGGATATGTGGTTTATTGTGATGCCTCGGGTATGGGTCTTGGGTGCGTGCTTATGCAGGATGATCACGTGGTGGCGTATGTCCCTCGCCAACTCCGGCCACACGAAAAGAACTACCCAACCCATGACTTGGAGTTGGCAGCAGTGATGCATGCTTTAAAGACGTGGCGTCACTACCTCTTTGGGGAGAAGTTTGTGGTCTATTCTGATCACAAAAGCTTGGCTTATATCTTCTCACAAAAGAACCTCAACATGAGGCAGCGTCGCTGGATCGAGTACTTGCAGGGGTTTGATTTTGACATTGTCTATACCCCAGGTAAGGGTAATGTAGTGGCCGACGCCTTGAGCAGAAGGGTTCCAGTGCAGGCTTTGAGGAAGTCCATTGATGAGTGGACATTGATGGGGATCTTTTCTCAGATGCATGTGGAGACCAAGGAACATAGTGGAGGGGCATTCTTGGCGAGCATCCAGTTGACTCCTTCTCTGTTGGAGTTGATTCAGCAGGAACAACCTAGTGATGAGCTTTGTCAGTGATCGAAGCAGTTTCTTCATGGTGGGGAGACATCCTCTTATTGGTCGTCGTCTCCCGAGGGCATCTTGTGCCTCAAGGGTCGTTCGGTAGTGCCGTTATCTCTACAGAAGGTGGTGATGCAGGATAGCCACCAGTCTCAGTGGGCTGTCCATCCGAGTGCCACTAAGATGTATTATGATGTCTTTCGGCAGTTTTGGGGGCCTGGTATGAGACGGGAGATAGCGGACTTTGTGTCGAGATGCTACACATGCCAGCAGGTGAAAGCAGAGCACCAAAGGCCCTCCGATTTTCTCCAACCACTACCCATTCCTACCTGGAAGTGGGAAGAGGTTGCCATGGAATTCATTGTTGGATTACCTCGTACACCTCGAGCTAAGAATGTCATTTGGGTGGTGATTGATCGTCTAACCAAATCAGCCCACTTCATTCCGATCAAAGATACATCTAAAGTGGATGAGTTGGGCCGTTTGTATCTTCAGGAGGTGGTGAGACTCCATGGTGTTCCATCAACAGTTGTGTCAGATAGAGACCTTTGTTTCACATCTCGATTCTGGGAAGGCCTTCAGAAGGCCTTGGGGTCCCAGATTTAGATGAGCACATCATACCATCCGCAGACGGATGGTCAGACAGAGTGGGCAAATCAGATTTTGGAGGACATGCTTCGTGCATGTGTACTAGACTTTGGAGGTTCTTGGGATACCCATTTGGTATTGGTTGAGTTTTCTTATAATAACAATTACCAATCCTCGATTCGAATGGCTCCTTTTGAGGCGCTCTATGGTCGGCCTTGTCGATCCCCCCTCTGTTGGGCTGAGGTAGGTGAGACCTCACTACTGGGGCCGAGTATGGTGTAGGAGACATCTGAGAAGGTAAAATTAATCAGGCAACGTTTATTGACAGCTCAGAGTCGTCATAAATCATATGCTGACCGGAGGCGTCGAGACCTAGAGTTTTCTGTGGGCGACAGAGTATTCTTGAAGGTGCCCCCTCGTTTAGGCCATCGCCGATTGGGGAAGCAAGGTAAGCTGACTCCTTGGTACGTCCGGCCATTTGAGATCATCGAACGTATTGGAAAGGTGGCATACAGGTTGGCCTTACCTTCTCAGTTGACGTCCATCCATGATGTCTTCCATGTTTCTCAGTTGAAGAAATACTACCCGGATCCGTCCCATGTGTTGAGTTGGGAAGAACTGGAGATAGATCCTGACTTGTCTATTGTTGAGAGGCCAGTGAAAATAGTGGACTCCCAAGAGAAGATACTTCGAGGAAAGTCTATTCCATTAGTCTGGGTTCTATGGCAGCATGGAAATGATACACATGAGACATGGGAGCGAAAGTCGTGGGTCGAGGAAGAGTACCCGTTCTTGTTTTCCAATCAAGCCTCATGTTGACTTTCCGGGGCGGAAAGTCCTTCATGGGGGGGAGAATTGTCACATACATGAAATATTTATAGGTATTTTTCATTTAATTTACACCCTTGATTTGTTTTGGTGGTTTTTCATGCATTTTTAAAGGAAATAGTGGGTTTCCAAAATTTGGGCCAACCTAAGAGCACATTTCCAGTTTTGAAAGTATATTTTGTTTCATTAATAACTCCTTCGTTTTTCAACATTATTCAACCATTCAACTTCCAAAATGACCTTCATTTAAATATTAAGACCACAAAATAATTTTGGGCCCCTTAAAAATTCATTAGAATCATGGATTTGGGTGATAAATTTAGGTATTGGGCAACCCGAAAACCCATTTCCAGTTTTAAAATTGTTTTGTAATTCTTTCATAAAATATTTATTTTTTATCCTTTTTCGGTGATTCCACCTCTCACACATTACCATAGAACCCAAAAACACACCCCTTCTTCGTTTTCGCCTCTTTGGAGCTCATATTGATCGCGATTTAGGGCCGAAATTCTCAAGCTCCAAAAAACGTCCAGATTTCTCAAGTAAGTTGGTTCTCTTCCTTATTCCTCCCTTCTTCTTAGGGTTTCTTCCTTTTTTATTGAACCCCCAAATTTCCAGAAGATGGGGCTTCGTACCTAGGGTTTTAGTTTTGAGTTTCATGGTCCAATCCTCTGGTTTTAGGTTCAATATTACTCTTTTGTGGTGCGGCGGAGGTGCGGTTGAAGTGACGCACAAGGATTTGGGGGTTTTGACTCTTTTGGTAGGTGATTTCATATGTAGGTATTGTATAATGAGTTGTCTTGCTGTATTTAGGTTTCCATTATGTTCATAATTCAGTATTTTGATTTCAAAAATTGATTTGGGTAACATTTTAAAAGTGGTAGATTTTTAAGTGCCAATCTTGTGTGAAAATGGGTGTTTTACATGTGTAACCCATATTGTGCCTCTTGGTGTTGTTTTCTAATTCAGGGATTGGATTTATAAAAATTTTTTGATGCTGAAATTTATGTTTTGGTATAATATTGGTCTCCATTTGGTTTTAAATATGGGATTTTAGATGAATTTAATGTGCAACATTTGATTAATTTTCTTGAAATTGTTTTATGGAAATTATAAATGGTTTATTGAGTTATGCAAAAGGTGAAAAGAAGGTGTAGATACTGTTTTGAATGTGTGTGACCAGAACTGATATTTATATGTGAATATTGATTTTGGTAGCATGTGGAGACTATTTGAGCACAATACGGGAAACTCGGGTATCTAGGTGGACTAACGTGTACTAGTACGTTAGTGAACGGAGGGGTTTTGACCATGGTTCACTTAGAAAGTATGACATGGATAACACTAACAAAACTATAATGGAGATGATTGGAGACCACTAGGTTATGGGTATTCTCCCTACTAGTGGCTCGTGCACGAGAACGAATTTCGTTATGGTTACTTTCACCGAGGTACGAGGTACTTGGGGCTCACAACAAACTAGTACCTAGGGGGGTTCCTACGCTTGGTGCTCGTGGACTTTTTGGCATTTAAACTTTCTTTATGGTATTTTGGGATGTGAAAACCAGCAGCTTGAATGTTTTATTCAAATTCACTGATTCTTTATATTTATCCCCATTGAAAGTTATTTTCTTTTCAAAGTTGCACTTTTAGAAATAAATGTCACTATTGTCTATTTATAACTCTTGCAAGCCATTTATTTTACAATGCCTATCACTTAAAATCCTTGGGTGATATCCTATTGGGATTAGTCTCACACCCTACTTACACCTTTGGGTGTAAGTAGACTTGATCATGTTTGACACAGGCAAAGGAAAAGCCTTGGGCGATGGCGGTTCGGGTTGCTAGTTTCTCTCGATGGTGCGGTGTTGTGGAGACGGCTTGTGGGTGATGACCCCTTGTCGTGTGGAGTCTCATGGGCTGTTTGCTGTTACTTTTATGTACCTTTGGACCTCTTGTGTCTTGTTTAAACTCATATACTAAGTTCTGAATTTTTATTAATTCTTGTTGGGCATAATTTTTCAGATTTGGTTTGTAGTTTGTTTTTGGTTATCTTATGAACCCAAACTCGGGTAAATCATTCCCAAATGAATTTTTATGATACCCGGGCACTTGTTCCAGCCCGTGGGGATGGGGAACGCCTTTCGGGTCTTGCCATGAGCCGGGTTTGGTGCTGGTTTGATGGCGACCAGATTCGGTTCATGACAAAATGGTATCAAAGGAGGTCAATGTTTTTGGGTTATATTGTTATTTTGGGATGAGTCAGGATAGACAGGAGGTAGGACTGTCACGGCTCGAGGTTTTGGTTGTGAGTAGGGTGTCTGGCCCACACCTGTCATGGCATACCCTGAGTCACCAGGGGATGTTGTAATTTAAAGATTGACTTCACTTCCAAGTGAGACGTGTGGGCTGCAGACCACATGTGGACATCATGTGGATGTGTTGTAGTTGTTTATTTTATTACTGAAATGTGTTTTGATTATCTATATTTGAGGTATTTGATTAAAATTTTCAGAATTGTGGTATTTATTATTATTTTGTGACTGTTACATTTTGTAGCAACATGCCTCCCCGGAAAGCTCTCACGCACCCACGGGAGGAAGCCGGAGAGAGTTCTCCCACACCAATTGATCAGAGGCTAGTCGAGGCTGTGGTCCGGGCTGTCCAGGCTCTAGGTTATGGACCAGCTCTAGTTCCAACTTCTATTAGAGAGGATGAGACTGGTCCTAGAAAGGAAAAGGCCCAGGAGTTCCTGAAAAATAAGCCTCCAACCTTCCGAGGCAGCTCAGAACCCCAAGAAGCAGAGGAATGGCTCGAGAAGATCGAGCGTATGTTTGAGTTCCTGGAAACACCCGAGGATCTCAGGGTGAAGTGTGCCTCCCTTCTGTTGGAGGGTCCCAGCCGTAAATGGTGGGAGTCAGTGCTTCAGGCTGGGAAGAATGAGCAGATGCAGTGGGGAGATTTCAAGGTTGTCTTCAATGAATAGTACTGCCCTGAGGTGTTGGCTTATGCCAGGTCTAGAGAGTTCATGGAACTTGTTCAGGGAAATCTATCTGTGATGGAGTATGCCAACCGTTTCACTGAGTTGGTTTGGTATGCTCCAGAAATTGTCTCTAATGAGCAAGCGAAGGCCCAGAGGATTGAGAAAGGCTTGAGACCAGAGATATACTCCCAGGTGTTCTTGTTTAATCTTAGGACCTATGCTGAGGTCATTGATCGGGCGTGCATGGTGGAGATTGATAGAAAAGGAAGGGATGGTTTCTATGGTTCTGTATCAGCAGTGGGAAGTGGAAGCTCCTCAGAGAAGAAAATGAAGCGGGAGGATCATGTGAAGAAAGGAGGAGGCAGTTCAGGGAACTCTTCTAGGCAGTTGTCATCAGCGGCTTCTGATGCGTGATCGGTCGTGTGCCACCAGTGTGGGAAGCCCGGGCACATCCGTCCAGCATGCCCTCATCCTCCTAAGACCTGCTTCCAGTGTGGAGGTATGGGACACGTGCAACGCTTTTGCAGGATAGCGCGTCCACTTCAAAGTGGGGCAGGATCCATGGCTCCCAGAGGAGTTCCAGCACAGTCTGAGCCGTCGAGGACTAGGGGATCTCGATTTGGAAGCCGTGGTGGTAGGGCTGGGTCATCTTCTGGGCAGAGCCAGTTCAGGGCATAGCCACAGACTAGTGGTCATCTTCAGGCAGAGACTGGACATCTCCATGCGGTGTATCATGCACCACCAGGATCAGAGGCGGGACCGTCGACTGTTCGAGGTACCGTTTTGATTTCATCTTCTATAGATGCTGCTCTTTTTGATACTGGTGCCTCTGTTTCATTCATTTCTGGCCGTTTTGTGGACATTCTGAATCTGCCAACTGATTTGATGTCATTCGCAATGGAGTTGGTGACACCACTGGGAACGAAGAAGGAGCAGGGTCTCAAGTGCCCATCATGTGCGCTTTCTGTGTCAGGGGTTGAGATGGAGTGGGACCTCTTGGTATTAGATATGAACCTTTTTGATGTCATACTTGGGATGGATTGTCTAGTATACTTCGAGGAACACATCGATTGCTATAGACGGCGTGTGAGTTTCACGGCACCAGATGGGAGTCGTCAGGTTTTTCATGGAGAATGGGATCCTCGGTCAGGTCGCGCAGGGCCTCCACTCCCAGAGTTGGGAAGTTTTATCTTCCAGTTATATTCTCTTATGATAGAGGATGGTCTTTCCCCTGAAGGTGCACTACCTCATGTAGTGAATGAGTTTCCAGAGGTATTCCCAGATGATTTTTCAGGCTTGCCCCCAGAGCGGGATGTGGAGTTTTCAATTGATCTGGCGCCGGGAACACAGCCGATATCTCTTCCCTCTTATCGCATGGCCCCCACCGAGTTGAGGGAATTAAAGATACAGCTGGACGACTTAGAATCCAAAGGATTCATTCGCCAGAGCGTCTCTCCTTGGGCCGCTCCTGTGTTGTTTGCAAAAAAGGCTGATGGATCCCTCCTGTTCTGCATTGACTACCGGAAGCTGAATAAGGTAACAATTAAAAACAAATACCCTTTACCCAGAATAGATGATTTGTTTGATCAGTTGAAGGGGGAAAAGTGGTTCTCAAAGATAGACCTGCGTTCAGGGTATCATCAACTCAGGGTGAAGGAGTCAGATATCCCAAAGACAGCCTTCCGAAGCAGGTACGACCACTTTGAGTATTTGGTCGTGCCCTTTGGATTGACAAATGATCCAGCAGTATTTATGGCACTTATGAATAGGGTTTTCCATCAATATCTCGATTCCTTTGTTGTGGTGTTCGTGGACGACATTCTCGTATACTCTAGCTCTGAGGAGGAACACGAACATCACTTGAGGGTCGTTTTAGGTACTTTACGGGATCACCGCCTCTATGAAAAGTTGTCAAAGTGCAGTTTCTAGATCAGGGAGGTGAGATTTCTCGGGCATGGGATCTCAGAGAATGGAGTTTCAGTGGACCCTGATAAGATTAGTGCGGTTATGTCATGGGAGCAGCCGAAGAATGTGTTCGAGATTAGGAGTTTCCTTGGCCTGGCTGGTTATTATAGGCGATTCGTTCGGGATTTCTCTCGGCTTGCTTCACCGATGACTACCCTCACCCGGAAAGGGGTGAAGTTTGTATGGGGTCCAGAATGTCAGGCATCATTCGAGGAGCTGAAGAGGCGATTGACTACTGCCCCCGTGCTGATTTTACCAGAGGCAGGAAAGGGATATGTGGTTTATTGTGATGCCTCAGGTATGGGTCTTAGGTGCGTGCTTATGCAGGATGATCACGTGGTGGCGTATGTCTCTCGCCAACTCCGGCCACACGAAAAGAACTACCCAACCCATGACTTGGAGTTGGCAGCAGTGATGCATGCTTTGAAGACGTGGCGTCACTACCTCTTTGGGGAGAAGTTTGTCGTCTATTCTGATCACAAAAGCTTGGCTTATATCTTCTCACAAAAGGACCTCAACATGAGGCAGCGTCGCTAGATCGAGTACTTGCAGGGGTTTGATTTTGACATTGTCTATACCCCAGGTAAGGGTAATGTAGTGGCTGACTCCTTGAGCAGAAGGGTTCCAGTGCAGGCTTTGAGGAAGTCCATTGATGAGTGGACATTGATGGGGATCTTTTCTCAGATGCATGTGGAGACCAAGGAACATAGTGGAGGGGCATTCTTGCCGAGCATCCAGTTGACTCCTTCTCTGTTGGAGTTGATTCAGCAGGAACAACCTAGTGATGAGCTTTCAGCGATCGAAGCAGTTACTTCATGGTGGGGAGACCTCCTCTGATTGGTCGTCGTCTCCCGAGGGAATCTTGTGCTTCAAGGGTCGTTCAGTAGTTCCGTTATCTCTACAGAAGGTGGTGATGCAGGATAGCCACCAGTCTCAGTGGGTTGTCCATCCGAGTGCCACTAAGATGTATTATGATGTCTTTCGGCTGTTTTGGTGGCCTGGTATGAGACGGGACATAGCGGACTTTGTGTCGAGATGCTACACATGCCAGTAGGTGAAAGCCGAGCACCAAAGGCCCTCCGGTTTTCTCCAACCACTACCCATTCCTACCTGGAAGTGGGACGAGGTTTCCATGGACTTCATTGTTGGATTACCTCGTACACCTCGAGCTAAGAATTCCATTTGGGTGGTGATTGATCATCTAACCAAATCAGACCACTTCATTCCGATCGAAGATACATCTAAAGTGGATGAGTTGGGTCGTTTGTATCTTCAGGAGGTGGTGAGACTCCATGGTGTTCCATCAGCAGTTGTGTCAGATAGAGATCCTCGTTTCACATCTCGATTCTGGGAAGGCCTTCAGATGGCCTTGGGGTCCCAGATTAAGATGAGCACAGCATACCATCCACAGACGGATGGTCAGACAGAGTGGGCGAATCAGATTTTGGAGGACATGCTTCGTGCATGTGTCCTAGACTTTGGAGGTTCTTGGGATACCCATTTGGTATTGGTTCAGTTTTCTTATAATAACAATTACCAATCCTCGATTCGAATGGCTCCTTTTGAGGCGCTCTATGGCCGGCCTTGTCGGTCCCCCCTCTGTTGGGCTGAGGTAGGTGAGACCTCACTACTGGGGCCGAGTATGGTGCAGGAGACATCTGAGAAGGTAAAATTAATCAGGCAACGTTTATTGACAGCTCAGAGTCGTCATAAATCATATGCTGACCGAAGGCGTTGAGACCTAGAGTTTTCTGTTGGTGACAGAGTATTCTTGAAGGTGGCCCCTCGTTTAGGCCATCGTCGATTGGGGAAGCAAGGTAAGCTGACTCATCGGTACGTCGGGCCATTTGAGTTCATCGAACGTATTGGAAAGGTGGCATACAGGTTGGCCTTACCTTCTCAGTTGACGTCCATCCATGATGTCTTCCATGTTTCTCAGTTGTAGAAATACTACCCGGATACGTCCCATGTGTTGAGTTGGGAAGAACTGGAGATAGATCCTGACTTGTCTATTGTTGAGAGGCCAGTGAAAATAGTGGACTCCCAAGAGAAGATACTTCGAGGGAAGTCTATTCCATTAGTCTGGGTTCTATGGCAGCATGGAAATGATACACATGAGACATGGGAGCGAAAGTCGTGGGTCGAGGAGGAGTACCCGTTCTTGTTTTCCAATCAAGCCTCGTGTTGACTTTCCGGGGCGGAAAGTCCTTCATGGGGGGGAGAATTGTCACATACATGAAATATATAGAGGTATTTTTCATTTAATTTACACCCTTGATTTGTTTTGGTGGTTTTTCATGCATTTTTAAAGGAAATAGTGGGTTTCCAAAATTTGGGCCAACCTAAGAGCACATTTCCAGTTTTGAAAGTATATTTTGTTCCATTAATAACTCATTCGTTTTTCAACATTTTTCAACCATTCAACTTCCAAAATGACCTTAATTTAAATATTAAAACCACAAAATAATTTTGGGCCCCTTAAAAATTCATTAGAATCATGGATTTGGGTGATAATGTTAGGTATTGGGCCAACCCGAAATCCCATTTCCAGTTTTAAAATTGTTTTGTAATTCTTTCATAAAATATTTATTTTTTATCCTTTTTCGGTGATTCCAACTCTCACACATTTCCATCGAACCCAGACACACCCCCATCTTCGTTTTCGCCACTTTGGAGCTCATATGGATTGCGATTTAGGGCCGAAATTCTGAAGCTCTAAAAAACATCCAGATTTCTCAAGTAAGTTGGTTCTCTTCCTTATTCCTCCCTTCTTCTTAGGGTTTCTTCCTTTTTTATTGAACCCCCAAATTTCCAGAAGATGGGGCTTCGTACCTAGGGTTTTAGTTTTGAGTTTCATGGTCCAATCCTCTGGTTTTAGGTTCAATCTTACTCCTTTGTGGTGCGGCGGAGGTGCGGTTGAAGTGACGCACAAGGATTTGGGGGTTTTGACTCTTTTGGTAGGTGATTTCATATGTAGGTATTGTATAATGAGTTGTCTTTCTGTATTTAGGTTTCCATTATGTTCATAATTCAGTATTTTGATTTCAAAAATTGATTTGGGTAACATTTTAAAAGTGGTAGATTTTTAAGTGCCAATCTTGTGTGAAAATGGGTGTTTTACATGTGTAACCCATATTGTGCCTCTTGGTGTTGTTTTATAATTCAGGGATTGGATTTATAAAAATGTTTTGATGCTGAAATTTATGTTTTGGTATAATATTGGTCTCCATTTGGTTTTAAATATGGGATTTTAGATGAATTTAATGTGCAACATTTGATTAATTTTCTTGAAATTGTTTTATGGAAATTATAAATGGTTTATTGAGTTATGTAAAAGGTGAAAAGAAGGTGTAGATACTGTTTTGAATGTGTGTGACCAGAACTGAAATTTATATGTGAATATTGATTTTGGTAGCATGTGGTGACTATTTGAGCACAATACGGGAAACCCGGGTATCTAGGTGGACTAACGTGTACTAGTACGCTAGTGAACGGAGGGGTTTTGACCATGGTTCACTTAGCAAGTATGACATGGATAACACTAACAAAACTATAATGGAGATGATTGGAGACCACTAGGTTATGGGTATGCTCCCTACTAGTGGCTCGTGCACGAGAACGAATTTCATTATGGTTAGTTTCACCAAGGTACGAGGTACTTGGGGCTCACAACAAACTAGTACCTAGGGGGGTTCCTACGCTTGGTGCTCGTGGACTTTATGGCATTTAAACATTCTTTATGGTATTTTGGGATGTTAAAACCAGCAGCTTGAATGTTTTATTCAATTTCACTGATTCTTTATATTTATCCCCATTGAAAGTTATTTTCTTTTCAAAGTTGCACTTTTAGAAATAAATGTCACTATTATCTATTTATAACTCTTGCAAGCCTTTTATTTTACAATGCCTATCACTTGAAATCCTTGGGTGATATCCTATTGGGCTTAGTCTCACACCCTACTTACACCTTTGGGTGTAAGTAGACTTGATCATGTTTGACATAGGAAAAGAAAAAGCCTTGGGCGATGGCAGTTCGGGTTGCTAGTTTCTGTCGATGGTGCGGTGTTGTGGAGACGGCTTGTGGGTGATGACCCCTTGTCGTGTGGAGTCTCATGGGATGTTTGCTGCTACTTTTATGTACCTTTGGACCTCTTGTGTCTTGTTCAAACTCATATACTATGTTCTGAATTTTTATTAATTCTTGTTTGGCATAATGTTTCAGATTTGGTTTGTAGTTTGTTTTTGGTTATCTTATGAACCCAAACTCGGGTAAATCGTTCCCAAATGAATTTTTATGATACCCGGACACTTGTGCCAGCCCTTGGGGATGGAGAACGCCCTTCGGGTCTTTCCATGAGCCGGGTTTGGTGCTGGTCTGATGGCGACCAGATTTGGTTCGTGACATACATGAGAAAAACTGTAAAAAATAACAAATAATCTAACAATTAATATATAAATAAATTAAAAAACTAAAAAAATACAGAAGATTTCATACCTCTTCATGCATGGATGATATCCAAGATATCGACACCACTTAGGGATGGGGTCAAAAATCATATTTCATGTAAGACCACACCCTCTCTGTGTAACCCCTGAACCACCAGTCGCTTGAGGGTCAGATGATCCCAAATCCTCCTCTTCCAAGGTAGCTCAGCCACCTCCAACTCACGAAGTAGATCAGGGTCCATCTGAAACACAAAATGAATGTTGTTAATAGATATTTTTAAATAAATATTACATATATAAATATATTATTTATGTTTATAAACAGAAATTGACTATGTCAATGTTCACCATTATCATCATCTTCATATCTCACAATTTCAATGTCTCCATATTCATCATCGGCATCATCAATATCCATTTGAGATTCAGTTTCATTATCTTATGACATTTAAAATTCATTTATAACATCATCAACATAATAATCACAATGGACCCTTAATTGTGAGGTGTCACTATCATTATTCATGTCACTTTGTGAAAAGGATGGATTTTGATTAGTCTCTTGAAATATTTCAATTCCTGGTGCATCATTGGAACCATATTCAGTTTTAGTATACTAATTTCCCCACGATTTAATTTTTATTATGTTCCACCAATCACTCAGGTCACTTGAAGTAGCTTAGTACTTTTCATAGTATATTTTATGTGATTTTTGAGCAACTGAAAAGGCTCATTTACTGCAAGAATACTTTTATATTGAATATCATCGGTTCTATGAATCATATGAACACACTAACCTCTCTCATTATCTATCCACCAACATGTAAACATTGTTATGTAATTTTTCCCTTGATAACATGGTTCAATTATATCATCTAGCATGCCATAAAAGTTAAATTTAGTTTCTCTATGAAGTGATCCTCTCATGAAAAATCCACTATTCATAGTCTTTTGGATTCCCCAAATTCAATTGTATGAAATCGAAAACCCTTCACCACATATTAATTGTAATATTTAACAATTTTGGATGGTGTGTTACTCAATATACACAGTCGCTAATCAATTTTATCAGCAAGTTAAGACAACTGAAATTTTTTAATACAATTATCAAAATAATAAATTATAAATGGAATTGAAATATTAATCCATCAATAATTTATGTTACAAATTATTGAAACAATTAAGAAAACTTTTTCTGTCGGCGTTATTCAAGAGAAGCTGTTGTAATTTGTGGAAGCTATTTATTGATATGATTATTATATAACCTACAAAAAAAATAATTTTTCTTAATATAACATTAATTATATAATATGTAATAGAAGCATTCATAGTACAAATGATGTCATTTCTTCACCATTTTGAAAAACATATGTATGATCTCTATGATGTTCATCATCTGAAAGCCATCGTTCATGAACTCTAACAAATCCAAGCACTGGCTGATTAAAAAATGGTAATTGATTTACCATATTATGATCAGCATTACCCTAGTTATGTCCCATGTGGTTTTGTTTTGAGGGATATTTAGATTCAAAATAATTAGAGCAGAAAAAAGAAATTTCCTCTTGAAAATAAGGTTCAGCAATTGATCCTTCAACTAATGCTTTGTTACGTACATTTCTCTTCAATTTCTACAATCACCTCTCGAATGGGTACATCCATCGAAACTGTTCTAGACCTCCACATATAGATTCATGTTGAAAATGTAATATCAAATGTTCCATTCAGTCAAAGAAAGTCGGTGTGACTTTTTTTTACAGTTTATATATAATGACAACAACATCTTCTTCCAGTTTACATAGTGTATCATAGTATGTTGTATCCTAAAAAATGTCTCAAAAAAATATGATATTTCATTTATCGAATCCCAAATCATATAATTAAACAAACCATAGAATTCAATAGGCAAAATTCATTCCATTATAACATGAAAATCATAAATTTTTAATCTAGTAATATGATCATTCTTAACACAACTACCAAAATTTCAGGCATAGCCATTTGGAAGTCTAAAATCTGCAATCCACTGAATAAATAAAAAAATAATATCTTTGGATAGTGTATAAGATACTTTTGGCATCATTAACCTGTATGATTTCACATTTTTAAATAGTTCAAGTTATTGTCGTCTGCAAATTTGGGCAAGACCAAATTGTGGCTTTTCATTATCTTTGGTCTTACCAAGTGTATCCAAAATTTTATGAAATAAATTATTCAAATATATTTTTTCAAAATGCATGAAATCTAACATGTGATGGCCTAAAAGATCATACAAATATAGAAGATTCTAAGAAATGCATTGTATTAAACAACTATTCTCTTTCTCAAAGCTCTGAATTATCTATTAGATTACTGTTGGCCTAAATGTGATGGGAGGTAATTAAAATACAACTGATTTTAACTATTTATATGAGATAATTTTTGGAGGTTCATCCCTTTTAATTGGGACTTTAATGAAATAAGATTTATTCCTGTAAAAAGGATGATCGGTTGGAGGAAATCTATGATGACAGTGAAAATAATTTTTTTTTTCCATTGACAAGAAAAAATTCTTCGCTCTCTTTCATACAGTAAAGTCATGATTTCGGAGCTTGTGTACTCCATCCAGATTGCATGCTATATGCCAAAAATTCACTAATTATCAACATCAATTCTGTTTTTAATATGTAATTATGTTTTACAGCTACATTATATGTACTAACAGCCTTAATCCACAATTAATTTAACTCATCAATTAATGGTTTCAAATAAACATCAATATTCTTATTCTTATGTATATGGATTATAATGGTAAAAATGATATATGTCTCCTTCATCAACATCCATCGATGTATAATATATAGATTTATAAAGACATGAAAATAGTAAAACTAACTACCATAAAAACCAAACAAACAGAAACCTTATGTAGAAAGACCCAATAACATGTTCAGGATTCTAAAGAAAAATGGAGATGATGTCGGTCAAGATGTTTCCATGAATCACCATAAGATGGATGATCCAAGATTTTATCGATTGAAAATATTGGTTTTGTGCCATGAAATCATTGATTCTATGTTATGAGACATAAAAATACTCTAAAACCAAGTTGTAAGGTGGTATTACCTCAACTATTTCATAGGAATCGTTCCAGACTTCCCCGGTTGTGCTTCTTTGTACCTCGATTTTCCACATGTGGGGAAACTGTCCAACGAATCATTTTCACTAGAATATAAAATGGAATCATTCGCACAAGCATTAATCTTCTGATAACTAAGACCTGGATTATGAACCAGCCTCTTGCTATCCTAGTAATTTGTAGGAAACACATTTCTTTCAGGTAACATTGTTTTAACCAATGAAAATATCAAATCAAAACAGTTCTTTGACATTACAGTATGTGATTTAATTGACATAAATTTTTCACCTGCTTCAAATTTTCTTATATTGCAACCATTATATATGGAATCCTTAGCAGACCTCAAAAACTCATAAAATTTTGATGGTGCCAACTCAAGAGTAAAATCAACAGCATTCTGAGTTTCAGTTTGTTGAAAAGTTGGACCTAACACAACATGTTGTAAATTTTAAAACTGTGATGGATCGTAAATCATGTTATTAGTATGATCTATGGAACTATGTTCTCTATCTTGATACCAAAAAACGTAATATAGTTGAAAACAAAACCGAAAAAGATGTCCCACAACCTTGTCAAATGTGTCAAAGATTCTCAGAGATCATTTTTACAAGGACACATAACTGTGCCTTCTGAAACAAATTCATTTATTGATGATGAAAAAAAAAGCTTCAACCCCATCAATATATACATGATTTGAACAAGAACCGTTTGCATTTCTGTACTGATTTATAGAAGCGTAATCATCTAATAATGACCTTTGTTGACTTCCTTGATCCATATATTTATACAAAATATAAAATCATTACAGTTTATGAATAATTTAAAATTAGAAAAACACTTTCTAGAAAAATATGATAAATTATTACAAATTCATCTTACTAATTACTATTAATTATGGTATACACAATTTCCAGTGAATTGACGGCTAATCTTTTGTGTGATGAAACATTTACTATCAACTTTCTCACACTGAAATCACAATGAAGAATCTGCTCAAAGGTACTCTTATTCATTATCGTGCATATGAGAATGCAGAAGTGAAAATCTAAAAAGATTCTTCTTTGTGTTTTTAGTGTGAAAAATATTCATGTAAATGAGCCGTTAGTCTAAAGTTGCCCCTTTTCATTTATGAATATTCTTTTTTCAACTATTACCCCCTAAGAAAATTAGGAAAAATGTGGTCCTATGAATGCATAACCAAACTCATTCATGTGATATTGGATATGAATATGTATAATCATACATTTTATAATTTTTTGAGTCGGTGATAGTTGAAAGAAGAAGAGTCAATGAACAAAATGAGTTTCGTCAATCAACTAAAAATTGTTCCAAGTTATTACAATTTAGTACGATTTATTACAATTGATTTTATTGCTAATTATTACTAATTATTACTTATTTTTTTATTATTGCTAATAATTACTAATTATTTTTAATTATGGCTAATTATAGACAATTATTTCTAATTATTTCAAATTATGGCCAATTATTCATAATTATTACAAATAATTTCAAATTATTACAAATTATTCCAAATTATTGCTAACAATTTCTAATTATCACTAGTTAATGCACATTATTGCTAATTATTACTAATTGTTGATATTTATTGCTATTTGTTGACATTTATTGTTATTTCTTACTCTTTATTTAAATTTATTGCTATTTATTACAATTTTATTCTATTTAAAAGTATTTATTACTATTTATTAGTATTTATTAATAATTGTTAGTTATTAATACCAATTATTACTATTTATTACGATTTATTACCAATTATTCATAATTATTAATAATTATTACTATTTATATATATTTATTACTATTTATTACCATTTATTACTAATTATAACTATTTATTACTGTATTACTATTTTTACTAATTATTACTAATTATTAATAATTATTACAAATTATGACTATTTACAGCTATTTATTAGTCTTATTACTAATTATTACTAATTATTTCTATTTGTTACTATTTATTACTATTTATTACTATTTATTTTTAATTATTAGTATTTATTAATATTTATTATAGTCTATTAGTATTTATTACTATTTATATTTGTATTTATTAGTATTTATTAGCATTTTTTAGCATTTTTTAGTATTTATTTTTTTATTACTATTTATTAGAATTTATTATTTTTTATTACTATTTATTAGTATTTATTTCAATTTATTAGTATTAATTTATGTTTATTAATATTTATTACATAATATACTATTTAATACTATTTGTTACTATTTATTACTATTTCTTACTATTTATTACTATTTATTTCTATTTATTAGTATTTATTACATTTTATTTCTATTTTATATAATTTATCACTATTTTTAACAATTTATTTATATTTATTTCTATTTATAAGCATTTATTTTAATTTATTACAATTTATTACAATTTATTAATTTTTATTACAATTTATTTTTTTTATTAGTATTTATTACTATTTATTAACATTTATTAGTATTTATTAGTATTTATGACAATATATTTGTATTTGTTAATATATATTAGAAATTATAACAAATTATAACTATTTATTACTATTTATTATTATTTGTTAATATTTATTACTATTTTTTGTATTTATTACTATATATCAATATTTATTACTATTAATTTTTATTTATTACTATTTATTGGTATTTATTACTATTTATTACTATTAATTAGTATTGTTTGCTAATTATTAGTATTTATTTCTAATTATTACTATTTATTACTAAATATTAGTATTTATTAATATATATTACTTTTTATTAGCAATTATTAGTATTTATTGCTATTTATTAGTATTTATTATTAATTATTACTAATTATTACTAATTAATACTAGTTCATAATACTTGTTAATATTTATTACAATTGTTTTCTAATTATTACTCTTTATTTCCAATTGTTACTAATGAGTGTTAATTACTGTTAATTACTGCACAATACAGCTACTAATTACTAATTACCGCTAATTATTTATATACATCACTAATTATCGTTATTAATTATTAATTATTAATAATTCCTAAGAATTAGAACGAATAATTAAATTTCATTATTACAATAAAATGCTGATAACAAAAAATTTTAAAGCTAATATTATTACAACTAATCAACAATAATTAAAATTAATATAAAAAAAGAAATAAATAATAAATTCAACAAAACATAAATACATTTAAACTTGATCATTCATAATTTTATGTGGCTTTACAACTTCTATATAAAAAAAGTTAACTATCAAAATTTTCACTCAAAAATTAGAGTCCACAAGAGCAAAGAATGAATAAATTCATGTGAAGAGAAGAAAAAACAGAGGGGGAATATTTTGGTTAGATTAGTTGCGATGAGACTATTAGAGATGGGATTCCCATCGCTAATAGTACTTTTTCTACGGCTCCTGTCGCAAATACCATCAGCCTCATTAATTACGGTCGGCAGTTTAAAAGTTCTTTGTGATGGGTCCCATAGCAAAAAGTGACCTGCTGACACATTTTTTATGATGGGACAATATCGCATGGCAAATAGGTGTTTACCACCACCGATTATTTGGGACTGCTCTTTTCGTAAATACCCTATGGGGGTCGAACTAGTTGCGACTGGGGATCCCCCCATCGCAACTAGGTTTTACCACCTCCTGGCATTTGATACTGGTGGTGCAAACCCATCACAATTACCCTTTAGTGCGGTTTGGCGCCCAAACCATTCCAATCCGCGCGTATGTTTTCTGCGAAGGAGCTCTTATTCCTGTCATAAATAATGGTTTTTTCCCGTAGTGATATGTTTGTGTTTCCCATTATTTATGGTGGATATGATTCAAGGATTCCATTTATAGTCTTTCTCTGAATGGTATTTGTTTTGATGTCATGATATTTATCGGACCAGCCTCATTTCCATGGGTCGATCATGATCCATAAATATTGTTTAAAACCCCATTTATTTCACATATGTTTGTAGACTTTTTAATATATCGACATGAAACCCATTTATTTTCAAGCGGTTAATTTGGTTATCAATAAATAATTTCTTCCTTTTTGTTTTTTTAATAATATAAATGATATTAGTCCATTATTCATGATATGGTTCATGAACATTTCTTATATGATGGGGTGGCCATGATAACATTAGGAAATCCCATTTTATTTTATATGATAGGGTATCCAAGATATAAATGGGTAATCATGTTATAAATTATCGAATGGTGTGTCATATATAGCATTGTGTAAGCCCATTATAGCTTATACAATGGGGTTGCCCAAATTTCATTGGGTAAGTCGTTACAAATTAGACTATAGGGTGGAAAAGATTAAACTGGGTAATCCTATTTAAAAAATATGATTCAGTGTCCCAGATAGCTCCATGCAATCCTATTAGTTATTATTCTTTTGGGTTTCCCAAATAACGTTATGTAATTGCATTATATCATATACTATGGGATGGCCCAGATGACACTATAATAAATTATGTAAAGATTTATATCTCATAAGGTAGATATAGGTGCGATGGGGTGTTTTCTTGGGCTTGAAAATTAATTTTTCTACTGTGATTGACATGGGAGAGAACCTTGAATAATATAATTATTTGGGGAGTAAACCCATTCTATTAAGATAGAATTTTCAGTGAGACTAAACTACAATAGAAATAATTTTATATGCCCCAATTCTACATCTTATTTAATTGCCATACTTCTGTAGATTATGATCCTGATTTAATTTTTATTCATGTCTTATCAATTTCCAATAATTATTCCTTAACTCATGATTATGATTTTTGATATACATTGTGTGATCTTTTATTTTTTTTCTCTGATTCTAATACCAAATTTACATTTTCTGCTCAATTGTGTCGTTTTTTACACACACTATGTATATTATCTCACACTTTAATATTTATCCTTTCCTCAAGGTTATAAAGAAAGGATTTCTATAAGAAGAATATAGTGTAATATCTTTAAGGAAAGAATTGAATATCATTTGACATATAAGAAGACACTATTCCATGTTTGATAAGATATTAAACTATGATAGTCCTTGCACATGTATTTTTATAATGTGGTGAATATTCATTTATATGATGTATTATCCATTTTTTTAAACACTGGTTTTCTAAAATATGAAATATTTTTTCTGATTTATATAATTTTGTTTTATCTATTTTTAAATGTAAACTCTAATACACTCTCTATGTTGTGGGGTTTTAGAAAAATATGTTTCTAAATATTAAAAATGTGTTTCCATCAATTCAAAATCATGTTTTTATCTTCATCCAAAAAATTATTTAGATAAGAAATATATGTTTTCAAGTTTCTTTTATTTATTTTTTATTTTTAAAATTTAAAAAATTAAATATATATAATTCAATTTTTCTATAAGAAAATTAGAAATTACCCATAAAATAGTTTTTTCTAATAATGATTTAATTATTTTTCTATATATATATTTCTATTTTATCCCATGTGAATAAATAAATCATCAATTATTTTCTACTATATGATCAAAAAATATATATTTCAATGGAATGAAAATGAAATTATTATTTTCCATGATTTACAAATGTTTTCTTACCAAATATTATCAAACTTTCACAGATATTTAGTTTTACAAAAATAATTGTTCAAAAAATCCTAAAAAGAATTGCACATATATGTAATTATCTATTGAAATATCTAATATTTTTTCAATGATATTAAAACAATTTTGTTGTCTAACTTCTGTCTATATATTTATTATGTAATGTTCTATTCTATTAATGATATGATAAATCATTTCCATCATCTTTCATAACAATTCATCCATTAAAACAAAAAAAATCATCAAATGAATTTATTTTTTCCGTACCCTAATTGCAATTTATATGATTTTATTGTGTCCACTTAGATTCCAGACATTTCATGATTGGAAAAATTACAGTCCTAATCATATACCCATAAAACTATATGGTTCTTGGTTGAAGGATTCTTGCATATAAAGATATTCTAATTCATTTTTGGGGTATTATAGAAAAATCATATGTTTTTCATTCCAAAAATATGTTTATTGATCACCTAGAAATGAAGGATATTCATTTTTAACACATCTAATATCTTTATATTGATGTTTTATGATAATTTTATCAATTTCAGTAAAATGGTTAAAATTATTGGCTTTTGATATGTTTTTATTAAAAATGGTTTATTATTAAAATAGATAATATGTTTTGTTTATATATTTTAACTTGTGATGAATACATTATACATAATTAGTAATTGGTTTCCCCATTTATATAATTCAGACCAATCTATAGAGTGGTCTCATGAGAAAATCATTCATGGGTTTTTTGATGAATGTATTTTTTTTAATAATATTTCATTCAGGCACATGGACTTGGAGTTAAGATCATGATATATTAGATCATTATTCCATAAATTAAGTCTTGGAATTATAAGTCTAGAATTATTCTTTTAAACAATAAGGATGTCATTATTGGTATTCAGATGATATATTTATTAATATTGTTTTCCATGTAAATATAATTATTTAGGTTTTATTAGAGTATAGAATTAATTTTTAACATATTCATTATATATTAATTAAACTCATCATATAATAACTTATTATATGTGATTATGGCCACATATATTTACCCTTAATGTGAATTTAATCTCAGATCTTCGTATAATTTAATTTCCCTACGATGACAAGAAAATTATTACAAATTATATGTTTAATAATAAATCATGTACAAAGAATTTGTGGGAGATGTTGATTATTATTTTGATCTATTTTTTTTCTTATATAGAGGGATAAATTTCATTCATATAATAAATTAATTGGATTTAACAGTTTATTATTTCTCCCAATTATCTAATAAATTAAGCAAAAAAGGTCACATGAATGCATGTAATGAAATATTTTCATTATTTCAAGTCAATAATTGATAATTTTGTTTCAAAATCTAAAATTGGTAGTTAATACCATATATAACAAATATTTTAATATATATGGTCTCGGGACTATGGGTCTAGGGATTTATAGTTTCTATTAGTGTACAATTTCGATAATTTTATAGATTATTTTTTCAGTTGAGGATAATATATAGGTTTTATTGTTATGGTTTTTCAAAAATTCAATTGAATAGATAACCCTTTATGTCTGTGGGGGAAATTTTAATAATATTAGTGATTATGGAATATAAATTTTGTCAAATCAGTATGGATAACATTAAGGTAAAACTCTTTATATAGGATTACATGTTAATTTTTTTAATATATATATTTTCCGCATCTTCATTCAATTACATACAAATATGAATACTATAAGAGGATATATGCTTCTGAATAGTTGTTTTCAGTCTTAATAAACTAAAATAGAGGAATTTTGTATAATCTCAATCAACACATTGTTCATAACAAATAGGCATAACTTCACACATGATTTGTTATTCCCATATAATATTTTTTAGTTAATCTCATTCTTTTCATGAACCATTATGACGTAATTTGTATTATATGTTCTAATATGGATATAGAAACCAATAGAAAAATTTATGTGGCTAACATAGGATTGAATAAATAGAGTCATATGATGAACTCAAAAATTCACATGAAAAAATATTTGTTTTCATCGGATAGGTCATCATAATATTGATTTCTTCATATAATTATTTCTAATAACATGATACAATTTTTTAATTATTATTTTGTTAAAAGAGGATATTTTAAATGAAGTTGAGAATGATAAGTATATAAAAAATAATATTATATAACTAAATAGGGAAAATACATCAGTGTTTGAGAATCTATTTATATTCCAATTATGATTAAAAATGTTGGTTTCATAGGCTTACCTTAGGTAGTGTTGTTTATATGATAATCGAACTTAAATATTGAAACTCTTCAACATTTTAATCTGTGGGTGATATTTATTCATTAAATTATGGTATATTCTAAATTTTATGGGGATTATCTGAATCCTAAATTGGCTGTTCTTTAGTAGTTCAACTTTAGCATTTTATAATCATATATTAAATTGTATCAGTATAGTTAAAAAGTGAATTTTTAAAAAAGGTAATAATTCTCTAAATAACTATTGGAGAACACCTGATTTAGGTATGGATAACTATTAGGTATAAAATTTTCTTAGTGGTGTTGTAATAAAGGGTTGACTGATTTTACAAAAGTGATTTAGATAGTGTTGATATATTGGAATTTAATTTTGATCTAATGAAAAACTCTACTACAAATACACCCATTATCAGGGCTGAAAAGGGCCTTTAACAACGCTGTTAAAGCCGATAAAGATAGGGGGGGTCCCCTTTATTAGCGCTCAAAAAAAGCGCTGATAAAGACCCCTTTTATCAATGTTGAAAAAATCGTTGATAAAAGTACCCCATTATCAGCACTTTTTTTAGCTCTGATAAAGGGGTCCTATATCAGTGCTTTCTTTATCAGCGCTTTCATTTTAGCGATGATAAATGACCCATTTATCAGATCTTTTAAAAAAGAGCGGATAAAACTTAAAAAAAATAGAATACAATAAAATAAAAATTAAAAAAATTACAAAAAATTACAAAAAATTAAAAAAAATCATGCCAATCGTGGGGGGGCTTTTATAGCGTTTGATCCCCCCTTTTAACAGCCCTTTTTATCCCCTCCAGCACCCACATGCACCCCCTTCATCCTTTATCAGCGCTATCCCCCAACATCCACCCCCATGCACGCGCCTTTTCCTCCAGCAGGTTTTGAACTCGAGACCTTCCCCCTGCGTGCCTAAGCCCTTACCACTACTCTATTTTGATTGGTTTTCTATTTCATGATATCTATATATATATAGTTATATTAATATATATAAATATAGTTATATTAATATATATATATAGTTATATTATTATATATATAGTTATATTAATATATATATAGTGATGTTAATATATATATATAGTTATATTAATATATATGTCTATTTATATATATATATATAGTTATATTTATTCGTATAGTAATATATATTTATATTAATATATCTATATATATTTATATTAATATATATCTCTATTTATATATTTTTTTATTTGTTTATTTTTATTCGTATAGTAATATATATTTATATTAATATACATATATATAGATATATGAATATATATATTTATAGTGATATTAATATATATAATTATAGTGATATTAATATATATATATAGTAATATTAATATATATATAGTTATATATATATATATAGTTAGATTAATATATATATATATATAGTTATATTAATATATAGTAGTTATATAAATATTCTTATATTGGTATTCTAAATAAAATGGATATTAGTTATTATTTAGATATAGCTAATATATTTTATATGTAAATATGTTTAATTATTTATTTTAAAATTTTAATTTTTAGGTGTGAATATATAAAAAATATGTACATATAGTTATATATTTGATTATAAATAGCATCGAATTATAAAAAAATGATAAAATTTCAAATAAATAATATCAATATGAATGTAATACCTTGTAATAAATTCAGTCCCCAAAAAAATCCAATAATACCTCCTCAAATGAGGCGAAAACCCACAAAATGTTAAAAAAATCTAGGTACCCCGACTAAAAACTCAGTTTTGGAGACCTTCTGGGCCATGCGTTGCCTTAAAAACGCTTGAGTGGGGTCCCCCTTGTCACAACTATGTAGAGCTCGTCGCATGCTTCAATTTGATATGTGGTAGAGCTCAAACGGACACCCGGATCAAAAGTTATGGCCGTTTGAAGTTTGAGTTGCGTTTTCAACTTATTTTGATCTTTTTTTATTTTTAAATTTTTTTAGTCTTCAATTTGTTATTAAATGACTACTACTCCATAATAATTAGAAAATTATTAATTAAAAATACTTTTTTAATTTTTTAATGAGCCATTTTCACTAAATATCTTATATATTAAGTATATTAAGTGTTAATGTACATTTATACTTATCTAAAATATATTTAAAAATTATATATTATATCTATATCAATATAACTATATTTATATATTAATGTATTAATATATTGTTATTTTTTTTGAATTCGACCCCTTATCAGCGCTACTAAAGAAGCGCTGATAAAGGGGGTCCCTTTATCAGCACTAAAAAAAGAGCTGAATAATGGGCGGACATTATCAGCGCAAAAAAAGCGCTGATAAAGGGGTACTTTTATCAGCGCCTTTTTGAGCGCTGATAAGGCCCCCACCTTTATCAACGCTTTTTCATTAGAGCTGATAAGGGGGGGGGGGTGGGAAAAACTATTTTTGTGGTAGTGAAAGATATCCATTATATTTTTGTAGTAGTGAATCTCAATTCCAGGGCTATGATTTTTGTTTACAATTTTGTATAATTACGATATAGATATTAACACATTTGATGGAAAATGGTGGAGTTAATTTTTAACGAAATTTATATTATTTCCATTGGTTAATTTCTTCATGATTCCAATGGTTTTGAAAAAATTATATTATGGAGGATATATTATTTGTGTATATAAATAGAGGTGAATATCACTACATGAACTATTAATGTTATTTATTTAAATTATAGTAATTTAATATATCCTAATAGAGTATAGTTGATATAATATAAGAATATATATATTTAATGATGAATATCTCATTAATACTCTCATATATGTTTAGTAGTAATGAATAATTTAAATTATGAGGATGAATATTATTCTCAAGGAAAATGAAATGATCCCAAATTTCTCTATGGAATTTCACCAAGTAAATATTAACTTATTAGATTATTATACTCAAAAAAATAAACAAAATATATGAAACAATAAAATAAAATAAATCTATAATAAAATTTATATTAAATTAGTTGGCATAAATATTTGTTCCCATGTTATGAAATCTATGAATTAAATGACTAAATTGACATCATGTTGTGAAACTCTTCATCCTGATGTTCCTTTATCTAACCATGGGAAAGAGGTATCTTCACTAGGATTATCTATACCACAAGAGCAAGAATAAATTATTCAATTATTGTATGAGTGAAACTGTATGTGTGTGAAATTTAATCTCATGGATATTACCAAATGATCTATGGTAGTGTAATCACCACCCTCTTTCAATAGAAAATGTTTTATCAAACACAAAAATTTTATTTTCATAAGTATTGTGTTTCTTCAGGGGACCATTATGGGTTTTTTCAATTTATAATTCTTTGAATGAATTCATTATAATTATTTTGAAAATAACAATTTAATCTGACCTAGAACCATATCTTTTAATGAAAATGGTAAAAATTTTATAAAATATATTTTCATTTTTTTTATCATTAAACATGTCACGACCCCTCCCCTGGGGAAATTGTCGTAACTTCACCAAACCCGCCATCCAATTGCGAGGAGCTGGTGACTAGCACAAGAAAGGAAAATCCCAAAAGGGAAGGGATTTCCTTGAAACATGTACACATAGAGACAAGGAATAATTCACTATGAAAACCACACAAGAAAAAAAATACAACCACCTCAATGTACCACAACTAATACTAAATACTGTAAATTTAAAGTAGATGGTCTAGAATTTAATTCCAAGAACCCATAAAGTAAAAAGATCAATAGAATTCCACCATGAATTATCTACCAGTTGGTTAGTGGTAGTAATGTACGATGTTGTAGAAGTGTGCTCTGTCGCTCCGGCCTCAATGAGGCCTACCGAGTCCCATACCACCAATGTCTGTATCGTAGCATCAGTCGTCTCGAGAAGACACAACACAAGTAGGAAAATACCATGTAGGGGTGAGTATAAAAACATAGTAGGGACCCCATGACCCCCAAAGGTCTCTCATAAGTCCACAAGGGTAAATACCAAAATGTAAAAAAATACTAAGCAAGATCTCAAATACATGACACAAAGTAAAATTCATCTCAGACAGGGTATGACCTCAGTACAGAAGTAAAGATGATTAGTCATAAAGAAATATCATCTTATTCAATTTAGAGGCCATGCTAATGATCCATGATTGTTATCACTACTACTGATCTATGATGGGTCGCTCTGCAGATGATCCATGATGGGTGGTGCTACTGTTGATCCATGAAGTGTCCCTCTCGTGCTAATCCACATTGTATTGCACTCCTCTTAATCCACAAAGATTCTCTCTCATACTGATCCATGGATGGTCTTTCTCTTATTGATCCAAAAGGGTCTCTCCATTTCAAATCAACTATGGGTATCTCCATTGATGATCGATGAAGTGTTGCTCTGTTGGTCATCCATGATAGGCCACTCTTCATTCTTGACATCACAACTAGCCACTGAATTCCAACTCATAGAATTCTTGGTTCTCATAGGATCTACTCCTCAATCCAATTTTCTTAACTCAAATGGAATGAATATCCACATATAGTAACCCAAATTATCTTCTCAACATAAATATCCCAACGCAACAAACGATGCATCAAACTGATAGTCGGTATGGAAGATATAGGTATTTTCTTTAAACTGGGCCCAGTTGTATTCGAGTCCAATCCAACCCAGCCATACACCAACCTTATATAAAATAATGTAGAGTATATCAGAAGTACATCCTCATCGCAAAGATCATTGTGATGTTGATGGAAAATCAATAGGATGCACGGTCTGTTAGATACAAGTGATTCAGTGAAACGGGGGCTGGTGGGATCCAGGTCCGGTCCGACCTAGTAAAACCAGCCCAGACCTGACTCGGATCCCGTCCTACCTTGCCATAGCCTAGTCAAGATGTTACGGTCTGAACCAGTTGACTTGCATGTCCAGCCGTAGTGGCCTAGCTCTTCCATCCAAACGTGGCAAAACTGCATCTAGATTTACCACACCTGGCTGATGAAATTGGAGCACCCCACGTCACTCACGGATCATGTCTATAGGTTGATTTGTCCACGTGATGCCAGCGTGGTACCACATGTCTCTAATGCCACAACACCAGTGGACATGGGTCTCCATCGTTGGGGTCATGGGTCTCCAGCACTGCGTCCACAGTGGCCGCGGGTCTCCAGTATTGCTGCTGCTGAGGTCGCAGTCTCCACCACCCAACGCACTGTTTCTCTCTACTGCCAAAATGGTCCGTGGCCCTACTGCCCTACTGTTTGAAACGCGTATGGTGCATCTGCATGCTTCCACCACCGATAAGATCTTTAAAGGACCACCAGATGCACTCTAACGGTCTGGTCATTGTACCTCTTTCCCATATGACAACTGGAGAATTCCTCCTTAAATGCGTTGTCCGCGGATGTTCCTTAATACATCTTGGAAAATCCATTTACAATAAACACACATGCAGCGAGGCTTGGGTCACATTCATATCAGCCCACAACCTCTGCATTAGATTTTGAAAATCAGGGAGGCATTGGATGATATTCTAGAACCCAAAGATTAATCCCTAAAAGTAATATCAAATGAAACACCATCATAAAAGAACACAGGTTTCACGAATCAACCATTTTGGGGGTTAATCTATGTTCTTAATTTAGAAATTAGAATATGGAAACCTTAAAAAAAAATAAACCCTCTACCTGGATTATTGGATCTGTTGCTGATGTGGAATGAGATCCATGTCATCGTCATCAATCCATAAATCATTGGTTTCCATCATCATTCATCGGTTGTCAGATCTGATACATTTTCCAAGTGTGTCATCTCTGTGTTTGTAGTCTATATCATTCGTCGATGATGAAGGATTTCTCCAAAATTTAATCATATAAATTCCAAAGTTTTTTCACCTAAATTTTTTATTTACTAATAAATGAAATGTGTTGAACATTATAGTATCGCCAAACCGTTCCACTAACGAGTGTAATTAATGAATGACGCTTCGCCTCATTATTGCATCGCATAATTGATGAATTACCACTCCTCAGAATGAAAAGAAAAATAAAAATAATAATATTATTTTTCTTCTTTATGTTGGAAAAATTAACATTTCTGGTCGACCTCTACTGGTCGATGTTAGGTCCCACCTAGGTGAATCTCAACACTATGAGTCCAACGGTGCCCTTAGATTTTTGATTCAATATTCAGTTCAAAATATAAGAAAACCCTCTCACAGGTTCACTTAAGTGAACATAAAATAAGTTAAAATTTACATTCTGAGAACCCCAGGCCTTTGAATCACGTGTCATCTCAGCACCCGATCTCAAAATAATTTCATATAATTTTAAAAAATTATACAAGAAATTTTGGGACAATATAATTTCCCCACCTAAGGGTTTTACATCCCTAATAGCTAAAATAAAGGCTAATTAAAAAAGTGGGGGTACTAAGACTGAATCTGAGCATCCTTCTACCATGTTATGTCATGGAGATTTATGTGCTCCCACCGACCATGAACTAGAGTATTCGACTATCCACGAAGGACCCACTCCAATAGATCCCCAATCTCCACTAAGAACATTGCAAACATATCACAATCATCAATGTCCAATTCTCCATAGTTGATGATGTGCAATTAATCATGCATGTACCATATTAGTAGCAACACATGGAAAACATCATGCTACTGATGCATCTGTGGGTGAGGTTTTAGGTATTATGCCACCTTGCCAACTCTATTGAAGATATATAAATGTTCGATGAATCTCAGAGATAACATTCCACCCTAGAAAAATCTCTGCAATTTTCAACGGGGTTAGACTCGAAGGAAAACATGGTATCCCTCCTCGAACTGTGAGGTTCTCCATATTCTATTAGCATAAGTATTCTACCTGGGGTGTACAATACTCATCCACTCTTGGATGATCTCCACCTTCTCAGGGGTATCTTGTATAAACTTTGGAACCATGAGTGTTGACTCCACTGATTCTGTCTGTAATAGATGCGACATGCATGGAAACCAATACAAGGTCACAAAAAGAGTCCTGCCAAAGGTGGAGTGAAAGAAATTATTGTTCACAAAATCCACCAGTGGTAGGTGGTCCTCCAAACTATGATAGTTCGAGATGATCATAAATGTCACCCTGTGAAGCAGCAGTATATCCTAGACATAGAGGCATATCAATCCTTCTACTGATCCATTCTATTGGTTTGGTATGAATTATAATTCTTTATGTGTCTGTAAAAAAACCTCTCACATAGATTTGTGATCCCTGGATATGAATGGTAACCCCATAATGAAGTCTATGGAGTTTCCATCCCACAACAACTCTGGTACCTCAGGATGGTGTGTCATGATTGATGGGAACTGATGCTCATCCTTCACTTGAAAACAAGTGAGGCATCGTGAAATGAACTCCACCATCACTTCCTTCTTCCCAGTCTACCATTATAAATGCTAGCGGTTGTTGTAAATATTTTCCACATTAGGATTTATAGCCAATGGGGGTGTATGGTACTCCCTCAACACCTCCTCTCATAATGTAATCGGTACCACATTGCATTATATGAAACGGATGGTGTGCTCCCCACCTATCGAAAATACATCAGGAACATGTCATGAGGATATCTAATTTAGTTGGGCCTCGAAGTCAACATCTATAAGTTGTGCCTCCCTATCTCAGTGATGGTGTGGGGGAGTGATAGTGATAAACTAGAGGTATGCTACTCCATCATCATCAACAATGAATATCAACATCACGACGAGCTACTTTCTTACCCAACTCAGCAACTACTAACCAAACATCCTGATGAGAACATCAACCACTACGTTACCCATCATAGGAGTATAGAATCTCTCAACATCATAGTCCTGGATGAACTACACCCATCTTCATTGTCTCATGTTCAGGTCTTTTTGTGAGAAGATATATGTGAGACTCTTGTTGTTGGAGTAGACGGTAAATCATTCAACAATCAAGTAGTGTCACCACATCTTCACGGAAAATACGAATGTTGCTAACTCTAGTTCATGGGTCATGTCGATAATGTTTATCTGCCTTAAATTACGTGATCCGTAGGTGACCACTGCTTGGAAATTCATTTGGACACTACCTAGTCCTATCCCTAATGCGTCACAAAAGACAATATGGACAATTCTCTCATATTTTAGTCTAAAGATAGGGGCACTAATCAGTTTTTGTCTCAGCTCTTGGAAACTTTATTGGAACCTCTCTATCCATATGAACGTTTTTACCTTATTTTTCAATGATGAATTGGGTTATTCTACTCATGAAATGTTAGGTACGAACCTATAGTAGTAACCAGCCATCCCTATAAAACTTTTCACATCAGTCATGCTCCTGGGTGGCTCCCAAGAAAGAACTACATCTATCTTTTATAGATCCATAGAAGCTCCAACATCTGAGATGGCATGTTCGAGAATGTGGACCTCCCGAATCCAGAACTGTAACTTGTAGAGCATAAAATAGATCTTTTGCTCTAAGAGTGTATCCAGAACTATCTTCAGGTGTGTAGCATGCTACTCATCTGACTCCGAGTACACCAAGATGTCATCCATGAATACAACCAAAAAACAATCGAGGTATGTCTAGAAGATCCTGCTCATGCGACCCAAGAATATTTCTTTGTTAGTGGACACACCAAAAGGTATCACCAAGAACTCATAGTTTCCAAAATTACACTTGAAGGTTGTATTCATCGCGTCCTCGTCCCATTCCCAAAGATGATGATAGCCTTATATGAGTTCTATCATTTAGAACCTTCTCGCTCCATTCTGTTGATCAAAGAGGTTTTCAATTATCAGCAGATAATACATGGTCTTCATGAATACCTGTTTAAGGCGTCGTAAGTTCATTCATAACATCAATATCCTTAAATAATTCTTGGATTAAAATACTGGGTCTTCCCATGGTGAAACACTGGGCCTTATGAACCCATTCTTCAGCGAGTCCTCCTGTTAGACACTAAATTCATTTAGCTCCGCATGAGCCATTTGATATACTATTTTAGGTATTGGCAGTGTCCTGGGGTGCATGTCGATGAATAGGTCTACCTCCTTAGGAAGTGGTAGTCTGATAACATCCTCAGTAAATACATCATCATACTCATCCACCAATATGGGAAATATTGGACTTCTCTTGTCGACTCCACCGATGGTGCGACCATTCAACTAGTTATTGGTCGACTACACCCTCCTCTGAAAAATTCCATCATATTTATAAAATATTCATTTCTTACTAATTCTAGAAAACCTGGTCCCATCCTCATGGATATACCGCACTGTTTTCCTATAGTTTTTGATCTGAGCATGGAATGTGGATAACAATTCCATACCCAAGATGATGTTGTAAGGCATCGACGCTGATACTAGAAGATACCAGCTAATTCTCATGTATCATGGTGTAAGATCGCACAACCAGAAAAAATGTTTAATCATCTAATCCCTTCCCATTGGATTGTCAAAATGTAAGGATCGAGCCAACAAATCAATATGAGTCAATGATCCTTAAACGAGTTACATGTAAAAGAAAGGGTGACTTAGACCTGAGTTTATAAGAACTGCATCTAAGGTCAAGAAGACCCTGATCGTACCTATAATCTTCTATAGAGAGCTATTGTCATTTTCCTCAAATACATTAATCAACACTCATCCACGTTCGCTGTTTCCCATAGACCATGGTTGATCACATGGGGTTTGTTGATGTTGTACCACAAAATTCCATCCACTACCTAACACTACCCCTCCTCTCATGTCACATCATCTACCCTATGAACATCCGCGCTCAATCCTCTACCTCTTCTCTATAGGTCCCTCTAACGTCATCTAATCATCTTCATGGCAGGTCAGCAAGTCGAAATACAAGTGTTCTTGCCCTCCGTAGTAGTAACCAAATATATCCCTCAAATGACCTCCCATAACTTTAAATCTCTGCACCTATGAACATACTTCCTTGGGTAATCCTTTGAAAGGTATGGATTGATAGGTACTCTACGTCATTTTCCTAATGTCTACTACAGATGACACGCAACCTTTTGACATGTTGTGGCTCTCACCATTGGTGTCTGCTAAGCTAGGTATATCTCCACTAGTAAATCACTCTTTATCACTCTAGCATACATTGGGATTCTGAGTGAAATCATTGATTCCCTAATATCATGTCGAAGTACCTTCTCAATGGTAAGATCACTAAAGATAGGGTCTTGTACCATGTTGGTGGAGTAGTGGGAGAGGTTAGTAAAAATCACCAAGCACTAGTCTATAGAAAGGGTTCCATTTTATAGGTATAGTATCTCTTGAGTATTCACTAACCACCGTGTCTCTGATATGAACTACATCCTGAAGATACTCTCGAAGTCCAACCAAACATGGATGCCTTCACATGTATATAGAGCATCATGATCAAATATCTCCTTACCATTCCCTAAAAAAGGATAGTTTCTAGGACCACTATCAAATCTTGAGGTGTCTCTACAATGCTAAAAACATGTGTGACTTCCTCCATCCAATCCATAACTACCTGAGTATCTGTCTCTCCTTGAATCCTCATAGGTTTCTTTCTCTGGAACTCGTGCATATCACTCATTTGGTGTTCCCTGTCAGATGATGGGGCAGGTATAAACTGATTCTCTACTGGTGTTGGTGTTATTGGTACACCGCTCGAAGTTTATATCATTGTATGTGGTCCCAATACTGACTCCTCATTGCTCAGTCAGATGTCGTCATGATCCCACATAGGAATCTTGGATGGCTATCTTCGTGGAGGATTCCTTTTGGGAAACAGATGTCCCACTTTCAATAAGTTATACCTGGTGTGATCACTCATTATATATCAAGAGAAAAGCATTCCCAAATCAAAGGAAACAAGTGTTTTCGTGTACCGAGTTGGAAAATATAATTCAGGGTCCTGGTGTATGGATAATCCAGCCTCCATGCCAACACTGGACTCCCTAGACTAAAATCTGAACTCAAACCACAGAACAATTTTTCCACGTAAAGAAAATACAGACTATTAGTTCTTATGGTGGAACCAGCCACCTCTAATACGACTCTGTCATGATTGGTCCCCCGGGGCATGTTCTGTGACTACCCCAAACCTACCTTCCATTTTCTAGGGGCTGGTGACTAGAACTGGAAAGCCATATCACAAAAAGGGAAGGCATTACCTTTAAACATATACACACAAACATGGAATAAAGCACAATGAAAACCAGAATGAAAAAATGTAAAAACACTAAAATGTACCACCACAGAGAGTAAAAGGTGTGAATTGAATGTAAATGGGAAAGAATACAAGCCTAAGAACCCACAATTTATATTGTATTATTGATGTCCACCCAAAAGTCTCTACCTATAGTGTAGTGGTAGTAAACCCAGAAGTTTTTTATGTATTCCACATCCGCTGTTTCCACACTGAGCGCCATCAAGTCTGGGACCACGATGGTCTAAATCGTAGTGTTGTTCATCTACACAATAAAAAAAAGTTCGTGCGAAGCCCATGTAATGGAGAGTATAACAACTCAGTAGGGACCCCAAGTCCCTTTAAGGACACTCAGAAATCGACAAGGAAAAATACCAAAATGTAAAATACCACCATGTAAGATCTCAAATACATATCACAATGTAAAATATAGCACACATCAGGTATAACTGAAGTAAAAATGTAATGATGATTAGTTATAAAGAAAGATCATCTCATTCTGTTGAGATTCTCTAATGCAGATCCAATAATGGTCATTCTTCTACTGATCCATGAACGGTCACTTGATGGATGATCCACAACGGGACGTGCTACTGCTAATCCATGAAGGGTCTCCCTCATATTGATATATAGAGGGTCACTATCATACTGATCCATGGAGGATCTCCCTCATGCTTATCCAAGGATGGCCTCTCTAATGCTAATCCATGGAGGGTCGATATCATACTAATCCATGAAGGGTCACACTGTTGTTTATCCACAAAGGGTCTCTCTTCATTTTTCATGTCACAACCAGAAACTAGCATCCCACCCATAGAACATTAGGTTTGTTTGATGTTCTTATTCTCAAGCCACTATTCATACCTCAAGCACCAGTAAGTCCCTCATAGAGTAACCCAAAGAACCTTATTATCATAAGGGTTCCAATGCAATAGGCAATGCATAGAATGGATTCTCAGTCTGTAAGATAAGTATATTTTTTTTTAAAAAGCCCTGGTTGGATTTGAGCCCAATCTAGTCTGGCTATATTCCATCCTTCATCAAAACATATATAGAGTATCTGAAAATTACAGCATTATTACAAGGGTCCTCTTTCCATAGAAGGTGAATCAATCAGATGCCCACTCTGTTAGTTACCAACATTATAGGGAAATAAGGGCTGGTTGGGTTCAGGTTTGGCCCATCATGGGCCCAGCCCCACCAATTGGGGCACTGGTCCACCCAACCATAGCGGGCTGGCTCTTACAACCGAAGAGGCACAAACCCTTCTGGCATTATCACACATGGCCTGTTAAACCGACCTCCCCACAACTTCACCCATGGACCAAGTTTGTGGGACTTTATTTCCACGGTCGCGGTTGTTGTGGTCTCCGCAGCTCGATGCACCACCAATGCATGCTGTTTCTGTTAGCTGTCGGCATCGACTATATGACAGGAACATTGGTGGAACCCTTGATGCTATGTGGTTGTCTGTTATTCACATCGCTTGCACCTATGACTTCGAGGGAATTCTATCTTCACTACCATGGCCTCGGATGCGCCTTGCAACAATCATATAAAATCCATTAACAATGAATACACATGAGGAGGGGCATGGTTCTTGTTCATATTGGCCCTCACCATCTTCATTAGAAATTTAAAACCAGGGAGTCTTGGGATGATATTATATCAATAAAGATTAATCCTGAATTTAAATCTCAAATGAAACACCCTCCTGTAAGGATACATGATTCACGGATCAACCGGTTCCTGGGTTGATCCATGTTCATCATTTTGAAATTAAAATGGTGGAACTTTAACAAAAATAAACCTCTTATCTGGATGGTATGATCAGTTACTGATATTATATGAGATCCTCATTTTTTCGATCTGTTAATCATTGGCTTTCATCATTGGTCATTGGTAGTCAGATCTGATCCGTAAACCAATTCTGTCGTCACCACATTTGTTATCTCTGTTGTTCTTCGTTGAAATAGGTCTCATTTGGAATTTAACCAGATAAATTATAGTGGGGGTTATTTAAAACTTGAATCCCTGATTAACTAATAATGAAAATTTGTTGAGTGTTGTTGGGTCTCCACATTTTTTCATCAATGAGTTTCATTATTGAATTCAATGTCACATCCTCTATATGTTGCATCATTGATGAATCGTAACTCAATGTAAAGAAAAAAATATTAATTTTATTATTTTACATCTTTATGTCCTAAAATTAACATTTCCTGTTGACTTGCACTGGTCCATGTTATGCCCCATCAATGAAAATCTTGATGCTACATGTCCAATAGTACCCTTAGCTTTTTGATCTGAACACATGTTTAAAAGACTGGAAAACCCTCTCCCATGTTCACATAGGTGAACGAAATATTATATCAATATTACATTGCACACACCCCAATCCTCTATATCACATGATGTATCACCAGCAAGTCTTGAACAAATTCCAAATAATTCTAAAAAATAATTTACAGAAATTACAGTATATTACAAAAGACATCAGTCCACCATAATTTTCGTTGTTATGAAACATCCTCTCTATTATTACACGTTTATAAATTAAATGGTTTCCATCTATTTTATAATATATATATTTAATACTATATTAAAATGATCAAGGATATTTACTATTTCAAAATTGATTTCACTAAAACACTAAAAAATTATTTTTCATCTAATTTATTTTCTCTTGAAATATATTATTTCGGATCACATATATTATTCAAATTTTATCATCAACATTCTTTCTCATGTTGAATTATTTAATATTCATTTAAATCAGTGATATGATAAACCAATCCCTTTTCATTTCCTATCAATTCACTATGAATCAGCCTAACATTTTTTCAATTTGTTTACATTCTAAATAAACTATTTTACATTTCATTTATTGAAGGGTCTTCATCAATATTCTATACACTAGTTGATTTCAGTAACTATTCACTTTACTGTATAAGCCACAATCAATACAGTGTTATTTTGATGGATTATTAAATAAAATTCCATTCAATATTTTGTTTGCGGTAATAATGAAAATCCCTTTTTGATTCAAAAATATATGTTTATTGATTACACTAGTTGGTTGATTATTTATCATTTAAGGATGTACTATTATTAACTAGATGGGTTATGATAATGTTTCACTTTTTTTAACATTGTGAAATGTATTCTCTCTCCATATGTTGTTATTATAATTTATATTATTAATTGAAACATTTATTATGTATTTTCAATACATTTTCTTATTTGATGATTGAATTAAACTTTGTTAGTAATGGGTGGACACTAGTTATATATATATATATATCACATTTATGACTTCATATGCATCATTAGATGAACAAGAATGGGTATATTAGCTTATAAATCCCCAGAAAAAATAGATTTTAAAGACACATTACATTGAAACTACGATCAGGATTATTATGATCATAAAATCTTATCATTGGGAATGGAATTATCTATCCTTAATTAATAATTTAAACATTATGAAAAAATTAATTTATTTCTAGGGGTTAATTTATTTTAACTTTTATGAATTGATGTACTATACTTTAAATTTCACTCCATTATGGAATTGGTTTTTATTATATATTCATTCCATGTTACTGTTACTAATTTAATGCTCATTTAATAACTTTAGTTTTTATATGTTTTATTTACCCTAAATGTGATTTTTATATCAATCCTTATTATGATTCCATTTTAACATCATATAAAGAATGTATTACACATGGTATGTCTACCATGATAGTTAATGTTGATCATTCTTTGAAGAAGTCACGGTAAAATTAACAATTATGTTTTTTATATAGTTGTAAAATATTATTTATTGAATAAGTAGATGTAATTTTTTTTCACGATTGTTCCTAGTCTCTAACAAATTATACATCAAATTTATTCCTAAAATATATAATGAATAAATTTCAATATATATAGTAACTATGGGATAGTTCTATCTAGGATTCTTTAGTTGGTATCGATGACATTATATGAATAATTTGATTGTGGTGCTGGGATCATGTGTATGGGTATAGAGCGTAACTCTATCAGTAAGGTAATGACCCTAATAAATTTAATGAATTGTTTTTTCACTAATATTTTGTTAGTGGAAACTAAAATACCACTTTTTTATCATAATAGTCATATATAATTTCAGCATGACTTTACGTAATCTATTAATTTATTTTCTAGTTAGATAATTATTATATGGATGGAACAAAATTTTCAGAAAAAGTTTCTTTTTTTTAATTCCAATGCCTATATAGTGTGAAATGAATGTATAATGAATTTATTATCCAATTTTAATGGAAAATACCCCAATTTAATTTGATCAACATTCACTCAAGATTTTTTGATATTGATACTATAATTCCCCTACATTTCATACAATTATACTAAAACTAAATAGTTGAATATTCAATTTCATAACATTACAAAACCACAAAAGGATTCTATGGGTTTATAATGTTTGGAAACATGAAAAAACCTAATTGTCCATAAAACATATGTAGCATATCCTATTAATACCTTTAAAATTCTATCACTTTTTAACGCGTCATACTCAATATCTTCTTTCATATACTGGGAAAATATACATTTGAAAATTGTAAGCAATGATTCTGTATAATGGTAAACAAGGGGGATTTCATATGGACATCCAAACATGAACATAAAACATAAATATTATACTATGTATATCATAGATCACAATCTAGAGTCATGAAAAAAATCATATAGGCTCACAATTCATCAATAATAATAACATTTCATCAAAATAAGACATGGAAATGTGTTGTACACATATGATTATAATTTTTCAAAGAGGTATAAATAGAAAAATAGACCATCATTAAGTGATGAAAATGAAATTTGGATCATTGATAAACATATTGAAATGAATCTTGGAATGTAACATCCCAAAATGGTAGGCCCTAAACTGGTGCATCGAGTTGGTTTGAAACAAAACCTCAACCACGCTTCCTTGTATGCTAGAGGCTTCTGACTAGCAGTAGTGGTCTAATGGTGAAACTGTAAGAATATTTTACCCCCATATCAGAGTGCACAACCAGGAGTAAACAATCAAAACACATATATTGAAGATAAAGATGAATAAAAAATAAACTAAACTAACCAAGCTATAATAAAGTGAAACTACATTAAAGGAAAAAACATCCATGTCAAAAATACAACAATGATGTCTCACTAGGTCAATAACATATAAAATAATTAAAAAAATAAAACTAAATATAACTGAACCTAATGTTAACATTAGGCCATAAGACATACCCGGTCTTCAATACCCTATCAAACTACTCAGCCCGACCAGTCAACTCCACCTGATAATGCTATTAAACCATGAAAACCAGGGCCTCACCCTATATATTGTGTATCTGTGATCATACTAAAAAATATATAGAAGGTTTGTACCTGCCCCGAGGATCACATACAACGGGTGAGAAATATATCACAATAGGCCACACCCAATTGTGATCATACAAACTGACTCCATAATTGCATGGTCATGCAATATACTCAGCCTGCCCTATATATAGTAGGAAATAAAATAAAAACAACAACAGTAATTCTATATGTCTTAGACCACAATTGACCATACCTGATTCGTCCAATTCAAGAATATCCATGAGATTTTCTGAAGGAACATTCATCCAATACAACCTCTGAGATCCACAACCACAGTAGCTAAAACCAAAATGAATATACCAGGTACCCATCCTATGTTAGTCATTTCACTAAGGTACTAGTTTATGTCGTCCCCTACCATTATCTCTTAGTGGAAATTGTCCCATTGCCACACAAGAGTACTACCAAACCCAGAGCATTAGTCTGGCATCAATATAATGTTCCACAAACACAGTGCATAAGGAATATTTCCCAACAATAAACCATATATATTAAATAAACAGTTCTTGGAACCTCAGTAAAACCTCTCAACCAAATATATCAAATCAAAAATTCGTGGAGGATCAGTCCAGAATCATTACCAGGAATGTTGAGAATCATTCCACCATCCATACCAACTGTAAAACGATTAATTCCCAAAGCCTTAGTTTGGATCACGATCATAAAAGTGCACTATTAGTGTCTAGAGCCTATATATGAAACCCTATAAATAGTATACACATTGTGATAGGAGCATCATTCCAACAACCAAAACATAAATGGGGACTAAATCAACATTTTGACCCAAACCCCTAGAGATAGAGCATTAGTCCATCCTCCTTATTCCGTATGGCATTCCCTCCTTTCCCTGAGCGTCTGCCTCGTGCGCTATCCATGAACTACACAATCATTGTGTTGAGACCTATTGTAGAAAACTCTCAATAGTCTAAATCATTTTTTGAAACCTCTATCCAGAACCAAACCTCACATATGTGACATCACATCAGTATAATCAACCATATAACATATCATTCTTAGAACCTTCATACAACAGTCGACCGTAAATAAATATTTAAATCAAACATACCGTCAATCCAGTAATCTCAATTATAGATATTGAAACTATACTAGTGGATTATCATCCTGCTATTATCTATCATCAATGTCCTTTCCAAAACAACTGATTTCTAAAACACATCAACCTATCCATATCAAGTGGCCTTGTGGGGGTAATACTGGTATCAACTTCATTGAACTAAAACATAACTAAAATTATATATACACCCATATCATTCATAAAAATCTTATACCATCAGCACATACATAATCCTAGGTTCCAAAGAAAACCCATAACTGAATAACATAATCAGCCAGACCATCTCAAGGTCATCTCATTAATAGGACTTTCACATGAACCTATGGATCTAGAAATTAAATGAGTCACCCCATACATCATCATCAAAACTAGAACTCATGAATTAGAATCCTCTCTAAACCAAGTAACAACCCAACTACCTCTCACTTTTTTAGTACATAAAACATCCTCAAGTAGACCTCAATGGCCTCCAACCAAACCTTGATCATCTACATGCTGCTAAGGAATTTATAATCAATATTTTGCCTCATAGGAATTCTCTACCATCAATCATAGCTTACAATGATCAGTTGACTAAAAACAATCACTCTTAGGGAAAAATCAGGAGTACCTCAGGCTTAATTATTCACCACAATGACACTATTACATAACCACAACCTTTGGGGTCAACCCTACTCCGAGGGATCTCTCCAGCCTATTCCAAAAATGTATAATCCAAACCAGAACATGTCTAACCTCGAGTGATAATAAACGATATAGAAGAAAAACCAATATCATACCATATATAGTACTTAAATACATTATTCATGGTTTAATTTATGAATCCTCATTCAAAACACCATGTTACACATAATCCAGAAGAAACACTAAGCACACAACCTCACCTGGGTATCATAATTCCAAACCCAACCCCCTAAAGGATTCTGAATCCAAAACTCAATGAACTTCACATTATAAAACAAATTGGTCTACATTACCTTTTATAGGATCTATATATGTCAGAAGGATTTAACCATTGCGATCTACATGGAAAAACACTGATAATGGACTAATCAGATGCCAAATTATAACATCTAGGGAGGAAAATACCCAAAACCTCATGAAAAGAAAAAGTAAATGGCATGTAAATTAGTGTTCACGACGTGTAATCTAATCCCACCACTAGTTGTTTATGTTTTTATGTATAAAACAAAATGGGGTCTGCCTGTATACTAATAAAAAAATGAAATTTAATGTACATGACATGTACATTCAAAATACCATCATTCAATGTTCTTTTTCACATGGCCGGAAACACATCCATGTACCACCACACAACATGTACTAAGAGTACATGATATTTAATATGAGTGGAAGACATGTACTAATAAAAATTCCTTCTTCCATGAATAGTAATAACACATGAAGTGTGTTTATAGTACCACACGATTTTTTCAGGTGTTCTGCATAGGAAATCCATAAAAATCCCTCGAAACCCCCTTTTTTCTAATAAGTACAGATCGACCCCATTATATCATTAGCAGTCATCATATGACATTAGAACATGAAAATAAAATATATTGGGATTTGGGGCATAAAACTCAATACCATCCTACGTCATTGTGTAAACACATAAGCATCGGGTCCAAATCTACTCTCGAAAGCTATTACACCTCGCTTTGGTCCTGATCAACTCCATGTATGATGTCTGGTGGAATCTCCCCTCCTCTTGGTTTATCCTTTGCTCACGAGGGAGGTTCCATCCCTTATACTATGGTACATAAGAACCCAAAATGGGGGGGGGGACTATTAGTTTGTTACTAATTAATTAACTAATTAATTAATTAACCATGTAAAAATTGTCCCGAGTCCTCTAACCCAAAGTGATTTTATAACACTCCTAGCCAATAACCATCATTATAGACTCAATTATAGAGTCATAATACCCCTCTGATAGTTCATTCAACAGTTACATCCTCCCAAAACTGCTGACTAATTTAATATTTAATTAATTAAATATTATATATTCCTCTAAAATTCTATCTCATAGAATTTATGCCAAACATATATTATAGTGTAAAAATCAAATTATGGTACAAACATAGTTGTCAGGAAAATTATTTGAGACCATATGATATGGTAAAATGACCATTTTACCCTACATTAGCACCTGAGAAAAATTTTTCAAATTTCGGCTTAAATTTCAAAATCCATAGAACTTAGGTCTCTATAACATCACCACTATAGTTCATATCATTCCCAAGATTCCTTGGAGGTCTTCCAATAACACATCGTAATCCCCATTGGTCATTCAAACAATATCAACTTATTACAATTTACCCAATCACATCAACCAAGTTTCTATTTTTAATGTCAATGATATAGAGTAAAACCCATCAAAGGTCATTTAGTTGCATGACACAATTAAAAAAACACTAGGACATTGCTTAACCAAACTCATACATCTTGTTATTCCACATCACCATTTAAAAATCATCTTCACACTGAGGGTTCTACCCACCATAGATCTCAACACACATTTACCGATTCGGATCCACAATGCTTCCCATTGTAGAAGTCGGCTTTCAAAACACATTCTCATTGGTCCACAATCCTACTCAATGATTGTCCCCATTGCTTCCTTTACCCATCCCACACTAGGGTCACAGAACCATAACCATCTTGATGCTTCCCACCATAAGAGTATCGGTGTCATTTCCTCATAACCAAATATCTTTTCCCTTGCCATTTCCCCATTCATGACCAACCTTGGAGCTTGAGATCACTACCTTACTCCCACCTCAGAAACAAAACCAAACAGCTACTATTTCCAATTCCAAGTATATGATAATAAAACCCATGATATTAATCATTATATGAAACATCACATGGACCTCATTAAACAAAAGTTATATGGTTCACTCCCCAAAATGTTGATTCAAACCCAACACTCTATGAAGAAAAACTCATATGAGGCCCCTTAGTATCCCAATCAAACATCTTTATAGAATGGCATAAAGTCTGTGCTCCCTTAGTATACACAGGATGATGTCAAGATATTGGAAATGATTGCCTCTAAAATTAGAGTATCCTATGATATTAGTGATGAATACCATCACAACCTCACCCATATAGAACAACATAGTTCTATTCCATGGTGTCATGCCACAATCCCCACAAGCCTATTATCACATATCCTACAATTTTTCATCTTGCACATGACCACTAGACCATCTATTTCACCTTACACATACACTTACCTATCATCTAATAAATAATTCAAATGATATAGCATATCACCGGTGCTAGAATATCTAAGTTTTCCCTATAAAATAATCATTACACGCCCATTTTTAATCATGAAAAAGAACTAGATATTACTCGAATTATCCAATTATCAATAAATATCAGCTCTCAAGACATAACAAATAAAACTCAAGAACATTAATTTCTCTCAATCTCAACCAAATAAAATAATATTAACTCACCATGATATCCATTTCTATGGAATGGTACCTGAAAAGACATGAACTCTCATAACCAACCACAAAACGTAATTTCTAGCATACTATAGCACCATCAAGGAAAACTAAAGTCGTCTAATAATCCCAAATATAAAACTCAACTGCTCACTTTGCGCACAATTTTTACAAGTCCAAAACACCCATATGTTACTTGCACACCTCAAGGAACTCTTATACTCGTCAACCCATCTCACGGGTCACACTCAAAAATCAATTGGATCTGACTCTGTGGTCAGGAGTCATATAAAAAAATTCATTAGTCCCTCCTACCGAGCGAGGATGATCATGTATCACATCATTATAGTAGGTCTAACCACTTATGTATAAGGGAACAAAGAAAAGCTCACAACTCTTGAGGAATCCACAAGCACTTGTCCCAAAATTTCAGGATGTTAACATGAAAAAACACCCATAACATGGGTCCCACACCATAAAGGATTCATATACCAACCAACTTCTCATATCGAGGGAATTCATCCTCTCCGAGCATCATTACATTATACTGATCCTTAGAAGACATGCACCTAATACAATCCTCATTAAAAACTATCCTCAAGGATCCAAAAACCTACACATATACTATAATTGCCAACCATGGTCACAACAACAACCACCCATAAACCACACCAATATCTGCACCACAAAAAATATCATCACAGATCTACAAAAAACTGCATTAGAAGAATATAGGTAAAATCAGGCAATAGAAATTTTATTATATAGTGATCATACATCTCTTTTGTGATGCATGGAATGACTCAAGAATCTACAGGCCAAGAATCATAACCAACACAAATTCCGTTTTCCAATATCTGAGATCCGGATGTCCCTCATAAATCATCTACTATAAACAACATGTGTTCTCTCGAAGATAAAATCATAGACAACCATGACATCACAAATCTATAAAATTAATCCCAGTACTCTAGTAACCTATAATTCCTACCAGAACAGGTGTTCATGACGCTCCATCCTAGTATCCATTGCATGCTCCAACAAATTCTAATGACTCATATCTACCAAACCCCAAATAGTGTGATAACTACAAAGTAACTCCCCTAACACCCCATTTTAATGACAAAACCTGGTATCCACTAAGCATGTTCTTTATTATGGTTCCCTATAATATGTAATGTGCAACTAATCATACTCCTGATTTTTCTGACATGTAGTGGAGTTTAAAGGTGCATGTGTGAGAAGACCATAACCCCATACCAGAGCGCGTAACAAGGAATAAACAAACTAACACATACATAGTAGATAAACAAGAAGAATAAATAATCTTAATTGAACAATATAATGTAATGAGAAACTATAGTAAAGTCATTAACAACCATGTCATTCATAAAACTATGATCACTTACTAGACCGATCCCATGTACAAGAAATAAAAACATAAAAGTAAATACAACAGTCCCTACTTCCATCTTTGGGCCATAACATATACTCAATCCCCAATACCCTGTCATTCTGCAACAGCCCGACCAGTCGAACAAACATGAGTATCTTACTCAATAGTGAAATATGGGGCCTCTTACCTATCCATTGTGAATAAATCCCCAACCTGAAAATTGACAGATGGTTTGTAATCACAACGCGGTGCACCTACAAGTGGTGATAAATAAATCATTGTATGCAACCCCCAATGGGGTACATATAAACTGCAGCCATAAGTGAAATATCGTGGAATGTGGTCCACCTAGAGGATGAAAAGCATGAGAAAAATAAAATTTACAACCAATGATCTATATTTCCAAGACCTCAATCGACCATACTTTCTTCGGCCAATGATGGAATACCACTAATCTCATCTAATGGATGGTGGACCCCGAACAACCTACAATCTCCATAGCCATGTAGCTACAACCAACTTGATTATACTATGTACCCATTTTATGATAGTCATTTAACCATGGATACTAGTCTATGTCATCCCCTACCATGACCTCATAACTAATCATTTACCCATTTCCACATAAGAGTACTATTAAACCGATGCCTTTAGTTTGAAATATTTCTCATTTCCCCAAGCATTGGGAAAATGGATATTTCCTACCCTTAAACCATAAATATAATATAAACCATGCATAGAACATAAATGTGGTCTCTCAACAAGATATGTCAAGTAAAAAATACATGGAAAATCAGTATTTTTTTTCATAAACACAAAGATCAAATCAACCATTCCTGGAGCATTAATCCATCATCTTAACCTTGGATGTATGCCATCAGTCCACCATCCATCCTAGCTGGTAAACCATCAATGCCCAGAGCATCATTATAGAACACTATCATCGATGTATACAATCTATGTCTAGAGCATTAGTTTTAAAACCCCTCAATATTATACATTTTATGATCTAATCCAAATTCTATAATCTCTAACGCTGATGGGGTATAGAGCATCAATCTAACCCAAAACCAATGAGAAAGATAATCAGTTCAACCTCTTTATTCCACATGGAATTCCATCGTTACCCATATCCCTTCTCTAGTGCACCATCCATGATGTACACTATCAGTGTCTAGAGCATCATTTTAGAACCCTCTTAGTAATATACTTCCAGCAATCAAAACAGCATAACAGCACCGAACCACCCATATGTAATGTTACTTCACCACACTCAACATTATAACCTAGAGTGTCTGGAACCCCAGTAAAACACTCAATCTATCAATCCCAATCATAGATATATAAAACCCTACTACATTATTCTTCTCCCATATTTTTCTATCATCATAGTCCTTAACAAAATAATCAGTTTTCAAAACACAACAACCTATCCATATCATGTTTTCTAATGTGGTAATAGAGGTCTAAACTTTAGTAAACAAAAACATGACATTAGATATCTATATTCGAATCTCAGTCAGTAAAATCTTAGCCAATTTTCACATACATCATCTTATGTTCCAAAGAATGACCATAACATAACAACATAATCACACAAAACCACTCTGGGTAGTCCTAACAATCAGAACCCCACATGTTCCTCTAGATCCACAAATAAATTGAGCCATACCCTCTAATATCCTCATAAGACTCCCTAATTCAATGTCTTCCTTTGTAAACCGTATAATTGCAAAACTATCAGGCCTATACCTAACATAAGAAACACCCTCAAGTGGCCTACAATATATAGAAACCAATCCATGATCAACGACAAGAAACCAAGGCATCTAAAATCAATCCCATGTTTTATAGGCATTTTGATCCGTGAAACATGAATTATAATGATCAGTTAACCAGAAAAATTCCATCCCTGATAATCAGTAGGTGTACCTCATACTCAACACATCTCCATAATGACACTCTATCAAAACCACAACCTATGGTTTCAACCAAACTCGAGGGGATCTATTCAATCTGGTCATCAAATGTATGATATAAACCCCAACTTCTCTAACCTCGAGTCACTAGTCCCGGTATGCAAGGACAACTGTGGTCATCCAATATATACTACTAAAATACTATATTCTTGTATTAATATATGAATTGTCATGATATTAAATATGGTACACTCACTCCAGAACAAACATTGTGCTCACAACCTCCCCTAAGCCTCCCAGCTCAACACCTATCCCATTGAATGATTTTGAATCCAAAACAAACGGGAATTATCCTTATACACAATATATTTCTATAGAAACTTTTATATGACCTATATATGTCAAAATTATCCCACCATTGTGCTCTATGTAGAAAATTCTAAGAATGGACTACTCATATGCTCTATTTTGACTTCGAGGAAAAAAATAGTCAAAATTCTATGATAGAAAATGTTTCGGGATTGAGCATTAGCATAAATAGTGTGTACTATATTTCCTCCCCCTAGATGTGTACATTTACATGGTTATAACAACATGGGATCTTTATATGTTCTAATACACTATTTATACTTTCCAAATACAATATTTACATATTCGTTTTCTAATGGTTGCACACATGACCATGTTCCCCACACGGTGTGTACTCAGAGTACATGGCGTGTACATATTAAAATAAATTCTTCCCCGAAGGGGAATGACACATTGAGTGTGTTTATAGAACCAAATTTTGTGATTTACACAATTCCGAATGGGAAATCCCTAAAAAACCCGAAAACACCCCTTTCCACCAAAATAAGAAAAAATCACCGCCCATTGGCTTCATAATAGTCATTCTAAAGCATTAAAACCTGAAAAAGAAACTAATATATGAGGATTTGGGGCATAAAACCCCAAATATGCCTACCTCGTTGTGAAAACACCGATGATTTGGGTGCAAATCCATTCTCGGAACTTGCTACACCACGATCTAGTCCCAATCTATATAAATAATGTTGTTAGATTACTTCTCCCATCCTACTCCTCTTGGTCTGGCCATTTATAATGAGGGAGGGTCACTCCCCTATTATGTTGTGCATTGTAAGCCCCAGTGGGGGTGGGGCTATTTTAACTTATAGTTATTAATCAATCAATTCATTAATCCACTATTTAACACATATCCTATGTCCAGTAACCCATAGAATTCTTATACCTCGCCAAAGAAATACCCCCCACTCCAGACTCAACTATGTAGTTAGAATAACAGACTGATGCTTCTTCCAAGAGATACAAACCCTATAAAAATTCCATATAATTTTATATATTTTAAATTAATTATTCAATATTCTTCTAGAACTCCAACATCATAGAATTATACCGATCATCTATAATATGGTAAACACCATATTATGGGACCAACAGAGTGGTGAGAAAAATTATTCAAGACCATATCCTCTTGTAAAATTACCATATTATACATCATGAGAAAATGATAACATATTTTCAAATTTCTTCTCAAATTATAAAATCCATAATGATTAGGTCTCTACTTGGACTAGACATAATCTTATGAACATGAATTTATGGTCCACACATAAAAATATACACATGAAAATTGGTTCCACACAAAGAGTCATGTACATTAAATTCCAGATCATAAATAAAATTGTGGACATACAAACCATGTCCACACATAAAATAATATACATGAAAACTAGGTCAACACATAAACATATAGACCTGAAAAATAAGTCCATGCATTATTTTATAGATATGAAAACCAGTTCCACACATAAAATTGGGGACATGAAATCAGGTTCATTCATAAAATATTTACATCATGAGTTATCCATCACTTTCTAATAGATTAGAGGGATATATAGGTCCCACCCCTCCATAATAAAAATAATACATATATGTTCTATAAGAACCTAGATAAGTCATCATATTAATACCCATGTAATAAAATGAGTTTCATAAACATTTCATTATAACATAACTCATAGAAAAGAAATAAGTTTCATAAATATCATTCCAACATAAACATAAACCAACCATAAAAAAATAATTGTGGTATTATTGAATAATATCTTTAGTAATTCACAAGTAAAACCAATTTATTTTACAATAGATAAAAAATAATTTTTAAAGACCACTCGAAATAATTTATGAGGAAAATATTATTTCATTAGAAAAATATTTTTTAAAATTAATGAAGAATTTTATTATAAAGTAGTTTTTTTAAAACAACCTTGTAATCATGTAAATTAATATTCCTTCTATTAAGGATTCATGATGATTAAAAATCCACAATTTTTTAATATCTTAAAAAATTATTCCATATTTTGTCTGAAAATCAACATTTAAATGCACATAGAAATTTATTCAAAAAATGTAGTTAAACTATTTATTAAAATATAATAAATGTGTTAAAATGAGTTCAAAAAATAATAATTCAATATAATGAATATTTTTAAATGCAATTTTACAAAACAGGTCCATAGAATAAAGTTTTTCTCTTTGGGAAAATTTAAAGAGATTTTTTGTAATTGTGAATCCCTCATAAATATCATATCATAGAAGTGGGAATTAATAAAATTAATTGATTATGGGTATTGAATTTAAATAAATTTAAAACAAGTTGATATGGAACATAATATAATAAAAATTAATATAACATATAATTATATCATGACATAACTAATGAAGTTGAAGGTTACCCAAATGAATGCAAGCTGTGTAAAGAATTCCATTGAAAATTTGTAATTAGTGGAATAGTATGCCCCTTAAATGTAACAATTATCAAATGAAACATCTAATAATGTTAATATAATGATATTAATAATATTATATATTTAATGGTATTACATACCCCACAAACATGATATAATTGGTTAACAAGGTTCATATCTCCCTGAAGAATTGGTGAGACGAGAAACCATTACCTCACGATTCAGTTATGTTTTTTAAGAAAGCAATCACTTATATTATTTATTATGAAATATTATTAATTTATTATTGTAGTATATTAATATTTTGTAAATCATATATGACTTTTTATTACATATGACATCAAATTATTTATGAATATTGTTTTTATTTTTTGGGTGCATTCATTTCATGGATTCATGATCAGATCATCTATGTATAATAATATAACTTCTTATAAATTGGAAATAAAAATAAATTAGTGAAACAATATGTATTTATGAACATCAAATAGATTAATTTGTCTCATATATATATTTATTAAATAAGTATTATTGATTTTAAAATTCATAATAAAATATGTAGTTTATTTTGGATGTTTTTTCTACCGTAACAAAATGGATTATTTTTATATTATAATATATACATATATATTACTTCAAGAACATGAAATAGGTTTTGATATACCTATTAAAATATATTTTACTAGATTAATTTTATTATTTACAACCATGAATGTGGTGATTGAAAAAAAATAATTATTCAAATAGACAATTAGAATCCACAGTATTGAAAATGGTATATTTTTATTCAGTAAGAAGAGGTAATAAAGGGGATTCATATAATATATTCATTTAAAAAAAATTCAGATTGAAATTATTAAATTGTTATAATTATTTTATTGATAATTGAGGATATGATATTCCTATAGAATAAAATAAAAAAGATATGTGATTTGATAAAATTTCCTCAAGAATACCACCTTCTTGAAGTATCCCATAAAGAAAATGGAATAGTACTTTTCGTGATACTAGTAGAACTTGTATAGGGTAGAGGAGGAAGGAATTTTTTTGCAAAATATTTCTAGAGAATGATAGTTTTTAATGTGAAATTTAGTAGTGAGGAGTGGTATTTATACCTTAGGATGTGTTGTTTTAAGTGATTAAATAATGATTATTTTATGATTAAATAAAACAAAAATTTAGTGGATTTAATTACTAATAAAATAGATGATAATTATTATTGAAATTTTTTTTAGGGTCAATAAAAACTTCACCCAATCTTTTATTATTGTATTTTTATGTTATTTTAATCTTTTATCTTTTAATGTTAAGAGGTTAAATTATTTTACCTATACAGGAGTAACCGTTTTTTCCATGTTAACATAATTATTCATATAAATGAAAATGAACGTATAAAAAAACAATCACTATTTAATTCATAATATGGAATCTATTTTTCAAAATTTTATTCATAGACCCAAAAAAATTTGATTAATAATTAATCTCACTAACGAGACAACAAAGCGGGGTTTCAAATATAAAATGTTTGAAATGTTTAACATTTTTTAAATCAATATTCAATATGAAAATGAATTCAATGAAAAAATAGTATTTATATCTTTATAATAAATGTATATTGATTTTAAATTCAATATAAAATATAACATTAAATTTTATATTATTTATTTGGAAAGTCAATTTTCAAATAAAATTCAGTATTTTTCACTATTCATCAAAAAATAAACATATAAGAGATATTTAAAAAATTCACATTAAGATTATTTTGATATCCCACTATCAAAAATTAATTTAATTTTTGGAGATAAAAACTATAAAATATTCCAATTTTAGTTTACAAACAAGTGCACTATCAAGAGGTAAAAAAATCCTTTACAGAAAATATAGCTTTAATTGTTACATTGGATTTATTTTTATGTTATGCATATAGAATATATAGGGTGAATTTTTTTAAATGTGTTATTTCTTATATAACAAATAAATATCCCTAATATATTTCACAGATCATTATTAATTTAATTTATTAAGATAAAATTCCATTGTGGGAATGAAAATAGTTTTTTAGTAAATCACATCATTTATATTCATTTGGGGTTTTCCTTGTTTTAGGGTCATACAAAATTATAAAAAAGGAAGTAATTTTATAAAAATCTGTATAAAATATTTTAATAATTTAGTTAATCTCATTCATTATCACCAACTCAATTTATAGTTTCTAATAGTTGTGTTATATTAATAATTTTTTGGATATTAGATATAATCTATAATTTGTGCAATTTGAGATATCAGAGAGATTAAATATATTCAAAAAAATAATATAAAATTTTGGTGGTGTTACCAATTACCCCTATAAAATGAATTCTTCCCTTGATATTTATCACTTTGATACAAGAATACGTGGATACCTTTACCTCATAGCATCATCAGGTTCTAACGCAAAATTCTGAAGATAAAACTAAACTGAACACAGACATTTTTTTTGATTTTGGAAACACATCAAAAAACAAGAAACACGAGAAACATCATGGAGGTACAAAGAAGAGGAGACCCAAAACATCATTAATAATAGAAATATTATTGACTGAAGAAAAGGATCCTATGTTAAAGAAGATCGATATGCATTGGTTTGGGGGATCCTGGGACACTAAGAAATCCACAACCTTATTCCCCACTCTCCATGTGTGGGTGATCCTTATTTGGATTCACATAAACTATTTTCAGATGAGAACATAATATCAAACACTACAATGGAAACATCCACTTTTGGTGGGTGCTTTTTATAGGACCAAGGAAACCATTTCTACTAAATTTAGATTGAAATTTAGTTTCACACTTAACTCCAACCCTATAACCATTGCATTTTTCTCATCCTGAAGTCCATCACCTCTTCTGTAAAATGTTGAGAAATCAGTAATTATGAAGACCCTATGGTTTATAATAAAGCCTCAACCCCTAATCATTGACCTTAAGAGGGACCCGTAAATGTTGAGTTTTAACCCAGTTCATTTGGGGTACCAACATACCCAATTCCCCTGACCCTTCCTTCCTTTTTGGTAATTCACCGTTGGGTTGAAATTCCTTACTAATAGAGATCCAATGAAATCAGTAAACATGATGATCAAGTACATCAAGGTGTTCTTAATCTTAATGATGATACTAGTGTTGGTTCCACATATATTTTTGTAGAGAGTGTCATTTCTCTTATTCCAAATGATCCTGCAACCGCAACAAAGATGATAGTCCAATATTTCTTCTCAGAACATTGCCTTCCTGCAGCATTAAACCATCGACCGAGAATGCTCTATTGCATCCCTTCTGGTTTATTCTACCTAGATAAGGCCCAATATGCATGCAATGTTCAGCATACCCATTTATCATCAAAGATGAGACGATCCACTATCACTTGTTTGGAATTTCTGCTGAACAATCATCTTGAGTTTAGGGACACCACCATACGTTAAATATTATCATTTATTGAATGAGTTATATTATCCCATATAATATTATTCATTTGATCGAGAATCTCGTATGGTCCTTCCTCATAAAAAAAGTGTTTCCCCTGTAGTATGACCACTCATTTGAGTACATTTTATGGATCATTCATGTTATTTATAAAGAGAGACACATAGAACATGTCATGGTCTTGAGAAAGGTTCAATCAATGCACCAATAGATGCACTAAAATCCCAATACAATCAAGAATTTCATGAAACCTTTTTCTTGAAAATTTTATAATTTCACATTGATAATAAAATGTGGATACATAAAAGGTCAATAGTGAGACACACACATTTTAAAAATGGTCAATAAAACATCCTGTTAAATAGAGGGAATGTAAAAGGTGAATATCACCACATAAATATAATTATTATTAAGAGAATATTACTTTAAATTGAAAATATGGAGATTGAATATAATTATAAAAATCATTTTTTATAAAGAATGATATATAACGTAGTCATTGGAATGATAAAGATAAAAACCCATAGACCAAATTGGTCTAGAAAATTTCATTGATATCATCAAAAATAATGATAATATGATAAAATTTTATTTCAAAATCATTTGAGAAGATATGTATAATTTATTTACTCTAATAATCACAATCTTACTATTTAGTGATGACTTGATCTATTTATTCTTCATTTCAAACTCCATCATATAGAGATGACATTTGAATTCCTAAAGAACAGGTGGACCATAAGATCTATATTTCAAAGAAATTTCATTCCTTCTGTTTCTAGTTACCATAAAAATTGTTATAATATATTATCCATTAGGAAAAATTATTCACATATTAAGTTAATACATTAATATCTAAAACCTGAAAAAAATTCAACACAAACAATTTCATAAATGGTTAACCTTATGTTCCTTTTGAAGGAAAAAATTAAAAAAAATTACGAAAATTTTAAAAATAAACGTATCATCAATCCTACAAACAACTTGATGTTTCTCATAATTTTCACACATAAATCATGTGAATGACATTATCATGTGTTCTCTTTAAACATGGTAATAAAAAAAATTCCTTATTGAAAAAATGATTATTTTTAAAATTTAACTATATCATAATACCAATAATTAAAAAAATACTATAAACACAATACCTCATATTACTAATGATATCCAATTTCATCAAAAATAACCCATTTAGTTTATCCTAATAGAAAAAATCATTAATTTATTATTGTACCATCATCATATTGAAATTAAGGGTTATAATTCCATAAATAATATGTTCTTCAAAAATATCACCTTACCTCCTCAATCAATTTTCTTGGTTATTGTTACCATTCATCATATCCATTAAAATATCTAATTAGAAACTCAAATTTAATATTACATAGATGTATAATTATTATAAAATTTATGTAGATGGAGGTAATAACATGAAATTTCACTAAAGGATGAACCATAATATTTTCACATGTCTCTATCATGGCATACCCATCTGATGAGGATAAATGATCTATAATTAATATGATTTACATAAACAATTGCAATTTTATAAAATTTACTTTTCTCCTTTTACATCAGAGGATGTTATGATATATAGTATTTATATTCCCTTGGAATGGGTAATCTATTTTATTTATCCCCACACTCATTTAATTTGCAACAATATAGTGTGGTTAGAGCATAATGTTGAACTGTCTCTCCATTTATTTCAAGGATTGGACTCTTCTCATTAATCTAACATTATTTTTCATATTAGTCAAGATTACCACACTAAAAAAATTTAAATGGTCCATTTAGACATTAATTTGAGTCCCCCTAACAACATTTTTTCAATATTGGAGGATGAAGATCTTTCTTCCCTACTTGTGGTAAACCATACAAGTTTCCATGAAGCTCCTCCTTAATTTTTATCATGACAACCCGAAAGGCTTATAACATCCATTTAAACTTTTAAAACCCCTAAATAATTTAACTATTTATCCAATGTCCCTTATGGAAAATTCCTTTCAAATTAAAGGTTTCATCCTACAATATAATTGATCAATTTTACTTTCATGGACGATAATTAAACCAGATGCACACCATGAAAGCCCAGTTAAACATTCCTCATATATACCAATATATTTTTAATACCTTTTATATTTCTCATGAAACTATTTTTCCATTTTTAATGTTTAATATTGGGGAATTAATTGTTAAGGACTTTCCCTTTTATCTTATCCCATCCCATTTATTTAATTTCTTTTTCTGGCCTTATATTCGTAATTGGATTCCCGTAATGATCTTATCTACCTTTTTGATAGAATAATTTAGGATAAAATTTTCTTATCCTGATCATTGAAGAAAAGAAAATATTTCATCAGTGGTTTTTATTAGTTTCTTAGCCCCTAATTCATCAAAAGATTTATTTTAAGAAAGAGGATATTTACTATTAAAGGGATCAACAAAATATTGATACATAATATTCTCAACTAGAACACCAGTAAGAAACAAAGATTTTATGAGTCTGGAAGTAATATTTTTTATTAAAGATACAATATCATTTGGTTTATTTGGAAGAATATTGTTTCATTTCGAATTACATTCAGTATTAACATGATTCCTTCGATATACATCTATTGAATAATACAAAAATGGATTGTATGAGAATCACTAATCATATAGAATCAAAACATTATCAGGGGAAATTTATTATAATTTTTTTCCATGAAACAATATGTTGAATCCTATTTTATTCAAGATCGTATGGTAACCATGTTTTAATATTAGGGTTCTTACTTGGTATTTTCATCATAAATTCTATCATTTAACTAATGCATTTATCTAGAACCATATTTAAATACACCTACGTTTTATTCAATAAAATTAAATATAAATATATGAGTAATAATTTAATAACATTATATACCTTTCCAAGGATATATGGAATTAGTGTATATTGAATCATTGGTACAAAATAAACTGGTTCCTAATATATCTACATCGTCTCTTGCTTTTCTATTTATAACTTGAACCATTTGTGACATATCATACACATTATCTTATTTCATATCTTGGGAAAATATACATAACTTAAGGGTGAAATCATATTCTCAATAAGGGTGAACAAGAGATATATCATAACGTCATAAGAACATGAAGGTGACAAGTGAAAATTATATCATGCATTTCAAATATCATAATTGTGAGTCACTGAATAAATCATAGATGTTCATAAGGCATAAATCATAAGAATATATTATTGGAATGTGATGTTAAATTGTGTGTTACACAAAATATTATATCATTTTGAGCATCTATAAATATAAATAGGTTCACTAATTAAGTAAAGGAAATGAAATCAAATCCCTATATAAAACTAGGGACATGAAACCGGGTCCCCACATAATATTATAAACATAAAATCCAGGTGAATGAATAAACTTATAGATATTAAACCCATGTTTTTCCATAAACATATGGATATGAAAACCAGGACCATGAAATGATATATGGACATGAAAATTATTTCCATTCATAATCATATAGACTTGAGAACTAGGTCAACTCATAAACTTATGGACATTAAAACCATGTTTTCACATAAAATTGTGAATGTGAAATCAGGCTCACTTGTGACATATTTATCCCAGCAGTTATCCATCATTACAGAATGAATTAGAGGTATATTATTCCTGACTCATCATAAAATGAAAATTATATATATATATTAGATAATTGAAATAATCATTCTCTAAATAATAACACATGTACGGAAATCTGTTTCATAAACATTACATCATAACATGACTCATGGAAATGAAATAGGTTTAATTAACATATTTCCATCATAAACATTAACAATCTAGAAAAATAATAAAAGTGATATTCTTGAACAATTTCCCCAATAAAGCATATAAAAACTATAGTAATGATATATTGGATAGAATTTTTTTTATGATCGCTTCAAATAGTTCTGGATAAAAATATATATTCTATATTGATTTTTTAAAATATTGTGATATTATTAAAGAATAATATTTTATTTTTAAAAACCCTTGTATTATTTTAATTATGTATCGAGGTATTAATGTGCATTAGTGATGGGAAAATATTTTCATGTCATATAAGTTTAAAAAAATTAATTATTATTTTTTTGGAAAATTCAGAATGAAATTTTTTTAGATTATGATAAAAAAAATTACATTAAAAACATTTAAAAAATCAGACATGAGTAAATATGAATTTAGACTATCATTCTAGAATATTAAGAACATTTTCCAAATATGTTTTAGAATACAAGTACATGAAGGAAATATGAGTTTTAATACTAATTTTTAAAAGATAATTTTGTAAAAGATAATATGATCAAAATACTATAGCATCATTGTCAGCATTAATAAATCTTGTTGATTATGTGAATTAACTATAAATCTGAAAAATATTATTATATTCATCATAAAATAGAAAAAATTCATCCCATAAATAATGAAACCATGACCAAATGAATGACGTAAATGTGTAACCTAGAGGATGAAAATTTGGTTTATAATTATTATACCACATTGTAATTGGTCAAATCATATTCCCACTAAATTTAATAGTTTTGAGATGACAAGTTTAATATAATTTATATAATGATATTCCAAATTTGACATATCTAAGGATAGAATATACAACACACATAATATATAAGTTGTGATAATTCATATATGTGATAGAGGAGAAGTTGATATGAGAATCTATTACCTAATGATTATGTTTATTTAGGAATTATTTAACATTGTATAAAATTTTTTAATTAATGTTATTAATTTCATACAGAATTGTATCTATATTTATAATATAATATATAACCCATTTATAATATATTTCCACCCATTAATTATAAATATATCATTATTTTATTTATTTTTCATGCGTTCCTTTCATGGATGATGGTAAGTACATTTCTGTATAATTATATTTATTCTCATAAAATATATGTAAAAATACATATCATGAAAGAAATTTTATTCATGTACTTAAATAATTAAAAATGGTCTCACATATATTTTATATATTTTGGTGTGTGGATGATTTATTAGGTAATCCCCTGATGAAAAATGTGTAGTTTATTTTGGTGGGTTTTGAGTCCATCATGAACAATGTTCATTTTATTTAATATTACGGGTATTTTTTTTCCATATCATGAAATACGTTATAATATATGTATTACAATATTTTTTTAAAAAGAATAATACTTTTTTGTCTAGCCCTAAATGCGGCTACGGAAAGTAAATAATCATTATTCACACAGATGGTTTTCCAACATAATTTGGACAATGGAATCATATCATTTATTCCCATGATTCTGGATCTATTATTCTTTGATGGATCAATCGGGTTAGCGTAATGTACAGTATGAAATTTAAATAATAGATGACTTTCATAAAACAATTACATCTTGAATATCACATTCATAATGAGCCTATTAAAGTCAATGAAATATGTCTTTTGGTAATACTAGAAGCATTTTGACATGGAGAATGTATGTAGAAGAGTGTATTCCACATATTTGAGGAGATTAATGTATTTTTAGGAGAAAAAGAGTGGTGATGGGTGATAGTTTTACTTCATGAGGGGTGTCATTTAGTAATTAAATAACTATTATTTTATGATTAATACCAACCAAAGGTGTGTGGATTTAATCCAAATAATTTTAAAGATAATTAATGTAGATGTTTCTAGTGAGGTTCATGAAAAAATAAACAAACCATCTAATTGTTTAATTTTTAGTTATTCTATGCTTATATATTTTAACTTATACCCATTATTTTATATTACGGATAATGCAAAAAAATATTTTTACTAGGGAAACAATTGTATTATTAAAATTGAAAATTGAAATAAAACATAAATTAGACTATTATATTCCAAATATGAAATCCATTATATAAAATACAGTTAGAATATTTTTTTTAAAATGGTAATTAAATTAATATTGTAAATGGGACAATAGAGTTGGTTTTTAATGATAAATTGTTCAAACATTGAAGTATTATTAAATAAAAATTCAATATTAATTTGATTTAAATAACCCTATTTTAATAAATATATTTATCATTTAACTATTCTCACATGAATGAAATATTTTGACATAATTTAACATTAAAAATTATATATATGAAAATTCAATTTTCAACTAAAATTAAATATTTTTCATTATTATCAAAAAATGAATTGGGTCAAAAAATACCAAAAACTCACCATAATAAAATTTGGACATCTATTTTTCAAAAATTATTTTTTAAAAATTAAATGTAAAATTGTTTCAAAATTTAATTCCAAAATTGGTTTAACAACAAAAGTTGGAAAAAATGTCTTTCAAAAAAAATATATATTTTTATGCATAAATTTTTTTATTCTTATATTAAATATATAAAAAAAATTATGAATTTAAAAAAAATTCATTGAATATATAATATATAAATATTAGTCTTATCATTCATTAATATTGATTAATTTTATATGTTAAGAAAATATGACTTGGTGAGCATAAAATTATCTTTTTTTATGAAAATTTGATGATTATGTTAAATTTTTTATTTTTTATTTTTTTTATTTTTTTAGAAATAAATAATTTTATAAACATGTGTGAATTAAATTTTTATAAATTAGTTGATCTCCTTTATTCATGCTAATTTAGTGGGAATGTTATAATGTTTTTGTAAAAATAATTATATTTTGGGTTTTGTTTTTATTTCTTGTTTTGATAAAAGTGTGTTACTCAAAACATTACATTTAAAAAAATATAATTAAATATTGTTGTGTTAATGAAAAAAATGTAACTAAATGATTTCTATTATTATTGTAGGTCCTCTCTAGAATGTAAATTAAATTATAAAAGTTTATAAATGAATCCCTACAGGATTTCATAACAATTAGGTGATTCGGGGTATTCTATATTCTATAGATTATGATTAAATGTTGTAGATAATTTGTTAATAATTATTTTATAATACACATTCCCTTCACTATCCTCTCAATATCTTATTCACAAGTCATCTATTTACAAATATTTGTAGATTTTTACGTTTTATTTAAAAAAATTATTCCAATATTACATGTTTAGGGAAAATGTTTCATTCCTTATATCTCACAACACTATAACTAGAGTTATATGAATCATAAATAATTATTTCAAATAAATAATTATTATATACATATATGTTGATCATTATAATGATTCTGGTTTTTAATGAATTGAATATATATATTGTTTCAGATTTTATGATCCTTGAGTCTTTTTAATGTATAAAATAGTAATTGTATATTATAGAATGAAAATTGGACAATAATTCTAGTGATACCATAGTTTTTGGATTATTTATTATACCATTTTATTGAAATTTAATATGATTTAATGATAGTAATTTGATTCATGATATTTAATATTTTATAAAAGTAATATTTCTTAATATCGCTGGTTCATACATCATTATCTCTTTATTTAAGATATGGATTATAACATTGTGTTTGAGTCTAGAAAGAAGGTTTCTTTCATATGTTACATATTATATTTGTTTTAAGTTCATACCTCGGATCAAACCCCTTTAATGAATTTTCTTTTTTCATTAAATACATATTCAATTATCCATTTTCATCTCCCATGTCCCCTTCTTCATACTTACGAGAATCTCAACCCCCTATTTTGTTGAAAATGTGGAGCCATGTGTATATAAACAAGGTGGAAATAAAAAAAAAGAAGATTACATCATGAAACATGATTCAATAACTATGTATTGTGGATCCCAATTGAGTCATTATGGATCTATGTTGAGCTTCCTTAATAATAACTTTTCATTATCAATTAAAACTCGTTTGGATACAATTATTATGAATAAATTTTATTTTTTGGACCTATATTTATGGAATTTTTTCTATTATTTGGTATCAAAGAGAATTATTAGAGTTAGGGGATAGATTTCATTGTTGTTGGATGATATTTTCTAAAATTTTATAGAGAAAAATTTATAAAATAAATAACACGTGTTGACTATATTTTTGGTTTATCTACTGTTGGGGGACATGTCCCAAAATTTTTAGGCCAGATGTAAAAACTATGTAGTATCCTTATATATATGAAATTGTGTCGATCGTGATACATTTCCATGCTCCTGATGTGAGATAATTAGTTTAAATATATACATTCAATTTTGGGTTAAATGATAATACATAGGGTAGGGTACACAACCAGTTACCTTTGATCATGATATTCTATAGAGGGTTGTAATTCCCTATTTATTTTAAAATTCCACACTATATAGGGATGAGTTACAAGACTAGGGGTGGATGTTAGAGCACGATTGTTATGTTCTACCATATATTATTAGTTTTTCATATGTTACCAACTTATATAAAGATTTAGAAAAGAAAGGTGTTTTTGTTGATTATATTTCCACATGGAATGTTATTGTTGTGTCCTCTACCTAACTTGAGTAGTTGGAAGAACAATTCCTAATTGGATAAATATCACACTACCTTGGAGATAGAGACATAATTCATATGCACAAGAAGAAAGTATTCAAGGGTTGTAGACAATATGAATTTTAGTCATGTATTTTGAGTGTTACCGTCTTGTTTATTCCAATGATAGTATCATCTATGTTTTTTGTTAAAATATCTGTGATTCATTGAGAATAGAGGGTTGTAGATAGCTTTGTTTGGTTATGTGTTAGTGTTACCCTATACATAGTAGAATATTTTAGTGGGTCATAGATAGATGCACAGATCATGGTGGATTCCACGTTTCCCGCAATGCACTAAAATTTTGTATTGGTGAATTTTTTTTATTGAGACGATAGTGGTGTGGTAATTTTACGCATAATTTATAAAAGGACTCCATTGTTAGTCTTATATCATAAGTAATATTTACTCTCACATAAATATTGAACCTCAGGTAATAACTGAAGGATATGTGACAATGTTCATGAAGCATTCCTAAATATACCTTTCACTGGTACATTGAGTTAGGCATGTGATGTTGAATTAACGCAAATTTTCTATTTTTCTATTTTTATTTATTCTATGTACAATGTCAAGGAGTGAGTAATCCCTTTAATTGGATGTATTCATCATCCATATATATGATTAAGAGATGTTCTTCTATTTTAGTAAATGTTTTCATAGAGCCCCGTCTACTAAGGAATGTGTAGTTCTTTCATAACAATTGATTGTTCTCATCATAGATAATATCACCCCTTAATAAGGAATTAGTTCGCCAATTCATTTAATGTGTCGTATTGGTTTGGAATTTTTTTACTCTAGAGGTATATTACCATCAGAGGACAGTTCTACATAGAAAGGTAGCATGTAATAGGGAGTCACGAGTCACTCGTGATAGTTTTAGATCAGTTTGATGTGAGATAAATATGGATTAAAATTGTGGTTTATTAATCAATGAATTTCTTTATATCATGTGGAATGTTTTGGTTTTACCACTCTCAATTAACTTCATAAAGTGGACCGAGTTATGATTGATGTTACACTTTCAGATATTGTTTTATTTATCCACAGAGTGAATTTTGGATTCCAATTTCCTTTATTATATACTTATTGAGTGTGACATGCCTTTCCCATGGTATGTTTTAATCCATGCACTTATATTCAATGAAATAGGTGTTTTGGTAATTGATGATCATTTGGTATTGTAATATCAATGTTTTGTATGGACTTTATATCAAAATAATTATTTGTATGTAATTCTAGTTAAATGAACATTGTTCTAGTGATGGTAAAGGTGACATAAATGTATTTTATAATTGTTAATTCATTATTTCAGTGAGGATACCATCAAATTACATAGGGTGTGTTTATGGAAATATAGGGTGTTTATCTTTTTTATAAATATTCAATTGGAATTTTTCAGTAGATGATGAGAGGTGAATTGTCAACATATAATGAGTGGGATCTATTCAAGGTGTTCCCATGATACAGATAAATGATAATTTGGGTTTTACATGGATTCCATTATTGAATAGGGTGTCAATCATAGATGGGATTAAAATTATTTCTCCAACATATATTGGTTTTAATTTATGTGTCATTTAAAGGTAAATCAGTTTGACCATTCTTATGTTATGATCTCCAGACTGATCTCAATTATGATATTAGGGTATAATACTGAGTATTTTTATAGTCATCCATAAATTTTACTCATCTGCCACACATGGTGAGCTTATTTAGTTGATGTATAGGAATACACCATATTTTGGGGATTTATATAAGTTATATAAAGTATAGAAAATGGATCCATGGAATTGGATAATATATAGGTGTTCATGTCCATTGATGCTTGGAGTAGATGATGTCATGCCAAGGTGACTTTCCCTTCACCAGATGGATGTGGAAGATATGTATAAAATTTTCCATTGTTTTTTCCTTCCATTTTTTTCACATTTCTTTTGTAAATTTCAAGTATGGTTTTTTTCTATGTCCATACATATCATTACAATCTATCAAAATAATTTTATCTTATATGGTTATGTTCATTCATGTTTGATTAGAGTTTTTTAGTTTCTATAGGATAGTTATGATATAGTAACACATATATTTTTGTTTCTATATTGTTATATCCAAAATAACCTATCTAATTAGATGTTGGAATGGGGTGACACACTCGACCTACCACTCCATATGGGGTACTGATGGGTTGGTTCATTCAGTGTGATATCAATCAAAATAAGTCCTAGGGTTACAAAATGTAGATTTGTGTCCTATCGGATTAGTTCAATATAATTGTAGTGATAATTATTTAGGTCATAATGTTTAGTTTTCAGAATAAGGAACCAAAATATTGTGTGTAAAATGATTCATTCATATAAAATGAATATTATCTTCATGATAACAAACAAGTTAAATTAGAACATTAGCCACATGGTGCAGTTCTATAGGTCCTTGCATCATATATTGTTCAACAAATTTTCTAATTTCTTTTCCTATAATTTGAAATTAAATTCTTGTCATATGAAATGATGATGATTATTTACCTCATTGAAATAAGTTCACTAATGGTGTAAAATATATATTTATATATGATGGGAACCTATAGGTATATTTTAAGACATGTGGGTCTTTCAAAAGTATATCACAAAGTAATTAGATTTTCAATACCATCATCATATAGTTCAGGTTTCCGCCTTCATTTTTTTACATGGTGGCGTTGGATACCATATTCCCAGATTATGAATTCCATATTTGTAAATAGATTGGATGGGTATAATACTATCTTCTAGGATGAGTATCCCCTCGTATATTGTGTGTTATCAAATTATTGGTGGGTCCCCTATATAATAGTTTTATATTTAGATCCCCCCCATGATACAGTGATAGTTTCTATCATTTATGGGTAATGAGTCCTTTATTCATAAATTTGATCGGTATACACTCAGTTTCATTGAAGAGTGTGCCTTATCTACTGTAGAGTGTGGTCTATACTCCCCTATTAGGGAGGGAATGAATCTTTCATTTGAAGAGGTTAGTGGTTATCATGTGATAGAATGTAGTTATTTTTTTATTTGAGTTTGTATCTCCTTGATAGGATAATAATATTTCATTGATTGAAGGATTAGACTTCCCCTCTATATATTCACATTTTATTCGATCATGAGGTCGATATACCATTAACCCCAATGAGGTCTTGGTTGATCATACTACAATTCCATAAGTATCCCCTATTGGACTAGGTGTGAGTCCACCATCTAAATGAGTTTATGTTCAACATGATTATCTTTACTATCATTATACACTTATGGTGTGATACATCCCCTGTAATACGGGGAATGCTATCCACCACAGGTGATGGTGATTTACACTTTCATGAATTATAGAAATTCAATTATATTTGGGACATTAATCATTTATAAATTTCTGATAGAGTTTTTCTTGGAATGTATTAAGTTTATTCTCATAAAAATTAGTTGTTAGATAGATGAAAATAGTTTATTCTTAGATTTTTTCTAGTATTATCAATTTTCAATGAGAGATATGAATGGTGAGTTGAATTCATGGATCAGGAGGCACAATAAGATGGATTTACTCTTCCTCGTTCATGCATTAAAACCCTTATTTTAATACCAGGATCCATGAATGTAAAATGATTTTAGATGATGTCATCTGTTGAAATCATTGTGAGATTGTTATTTTTATAATCACAAATCGTTGTTTTATTTATAACAATTTAGTCTTTCGTTAAATTTGTTCTAAATGCATTTAAATATGTTTGAATCTTGTCTACATTATGTTTATCTATGTTAATTTATATTTTACTACTGACCTGGAAGTATTCTGGGTTGAACAAACACTTATCTTTAATTTCAGGTTTATGACTCACCGTTAGTTATTTTCTTGAATGATGATCAGTCGCACCGATGAGGAATGGTCTCACCGATGATGAATGGTATCACCAATGATGAATGGTCGCACCGATGATGAACGGTTGCACCGATGATGAACAGTCCCACTGATGATGAACAGTTGCACTGATGATGAAAGGTCGCACTGATGATGAACGGTCACACCGATGATGGACGGTCACAACAATGGTGAACAGTCACAAAGATGATTAACGGTTGCACCGATGGCAATGGTTGCACCGAGGGCAACAGTAATACCGATCCGGATCACAAGCTACCGAAGACGATGTTGATCACAAGCTACCGAATACAATCCTGATCACAAGCTACCGAAGCCGATAATGATCACAAGCTACCGAAGCTGATCCTGATCACAATCTACCGAAGTCGATCTTGATCACAAGCTACCTAAGCCGATCCTGATCACAAGCTACCAAAGTCGATACTGATCACAAGCTACGGAAGCTGATGCTATTCACAAGCTACCAAAGCTGATCTTGATCATAAGCTATCTATGCTGATACTGATAACAAGCTACCGAATCCAATACTGATCACAAGCTACAGAATATGATCCTCATCACAAAGTATCGAATCCGATCCTGATCACAAGCTACCGAAGCCGATACTGATCACAAGCTACCGAAGCCGATGCTGATCACAAGCTATCGATACTGATGCAGATTCAAAATGACCTACTAATATCATGACAAACCGATAGTCATGAAAACCGTTTGAATTTATATTAACTATTATTTAATTCCAACGGTCATATTTTTTGTTTTTATTGAAATTAATGATATTTAATGATAGTTGTTGGCATGTCAGGGAACCATACCTTATACCTATGAAAAGGTTATCATTCATATTGCTGGAGCTCGTGGAATATAAGGATGATCGGGCTGTAGTGAAAATAGAGTCAAAAAAGGTATAGAAAAATATTTCTTTCAGGCACACACATATATGAAAAGAAGAACACACGAGGAACTTGAAGAACACTCATACTCATCAAGAATAGAAGTTCGAAGAAGAATATGAAGTATTACAAAGAAGACATTCAAATTCAATATGAGCACCTATACTAGAAGTGAAGAAACAAAAACTACAACACTTTTTTTTCTTGACAAAAACCAAAGAAGGACATAGAGCTTCATTTACATCAATCCAAAGAGTCCTGAGCTTCAATCACAACACACATAGCACTCTAAACTCATATCTATCTATTTAGCTCTGTTGTGTAACATTCATTTACTTTTTGAGCATTTTGTTTTGTATTTACACACTAACTCATGGACTGAACTAGAGGATACTAAATCCTTACTCAAATCTTCTTACACATTACTATATCCCACTCTGAATTGGGTAAGAGGTCAAGTGTGACCTGGATATCCTGTGTGCTATTGTTTTTGTTTTCCCACGACGAATTGTGGTAGAGGTATTAGTACTTGGACAGTCTATGTACAATTGTTTTCCCGGATCCAGGGTGTGGACCAAAATTTATATAAATTGTTTGAGAGGAAATTGTCTCGTCTTGAGACTGAACCTCTTGTTTAAAACTGTTGTGATTACCTATTTTAGTTTTAACCAATATTGAATATTCCACTTCCAACTACATTTAAATACAAATTTTTTTTAAAGTTACTTAGATAGTTAATCTAGCAAGTGTTTGTATATATTTTAATGCATTAGGTTAGCTTGAAAAGTTAATTAATCTTCAGATTGAATTAACTAGGAACTAATCAATCTATTTAGAACCTAACTGACCCTTTGATCTAATACAAATTCACTACATATTTTCTTGTTAGTCAATTTAAGGGATTTTAATAAAGATATTTTTATACAGAAATTTTAATTGGAACTCAATTAACCCCCCTATTGAGTATCCACTCCGACCAAAATTTGGTATCACATGGAGTGATTTTTATCAAGGTTTACAAAATACTATATTTTTCGACACTGATTTTAGTTGTATCTTAATGATCTTAAATTTCTGTTAGTTCTAAATTTTATCTCATTAAATATATTTGATAAAATCTTACTATGGACAACAGATTAGAGGGTGATTCTACCAACATGCCACCTTTCTTTAATGGTACAAATTATGCCCAGTGGATGCTTAAAATGAAGATTCATTTAGAATGTATGTGATTTGACATTTGGACTACTATAAAGACTCAATATAAAATTTTAAAAACTGAAAGAACTACTTGGGATGAACCTACTAAAACTTCTTACAATAATAATTATAAAGCTATGAATACTCTGTACTGAGCTTTAGGAGATGAATAATTCAACCGCATATCTGCTTGTACAACTGATTATGAAATTTGGGATACCCTTGGTGTTTCCCATGAGGGTAAAACCAATGTCAATTAAATGAGACCGAACACCTATACCATTAAATATGATAATTTTAAAATGAATTCTGATGAACCTATTTCTAATATGTAACTCACATTCAATGAAATTGTAAACACTATGAGCTCACTTGGAAAAGATGTTACTACAAAGATGAAAATCATGAGAATACTAAGATGTCTGCCAGACTGATGGAGAGGCACATCTATCTCCATTATAGAATTAGGTGATATTGGTACTTTGCTTGTTAAGGAGCTTATTGGTAAGCTTATTATGTATAAAGAATAGATTAAAGTAAATAAGGAAGAAGATGATGAACCAAAAAGGAAGTCACCAGCTTTTAAGTCTACTATCTCAAAGAGAAAGGACAAAGAAAAATATCACATACCTACTAAAAGCTCATCAAGTGAATGTTCAGAATCTAATAGTGATGCAGAAATGGCTCAAATAGACAGGAGATTCAAGAAGTTCTATAGGAAGAATAAATTATTTATAAAATCAAATAACTAAGTAAAATATGAAAACAAGGGTAATTGGAAGAAGGATTGGAAAAAGTCTGATAAAAGTAATGAAATTGTCTGATATGAGTGTAAAAGGAAAGTATATGTTAAAGTAGATTGTCCAAAGTTCAAATTCAAGAAGAAACATGAATACATGGACACAAAATACAAGAAGGAAATGAATGCAACTTGGAGTGCTTCAGAAGAAACTTCAAGTGAATTTGATTCTACTCAAGATGAAAAGTCTCAAAAGGCTAATATGTGTTTTATGACAAACACCTATGAGGTAATATTAGATACTCCTACCTTAAATTCATATTCTTCTAGATTTGATTCTGATTTTGAATATAAAAATATGTCTAGTGACGAGTTATTTGAATATTGTAATATGCTAGAAGAAACCTGTAATGAGTTGAAGGAAAAATAAATGACCTTAAAAAACATCATGCATTGACCAGCTCTATTAAATCTTCAATTGATATAGATAAGGAAATGAATGCTCAATTACTTAAGGAAAATACTAAACTATAATTTTCTAATGAGCAATTTAGGATGGAACTAGAAAAATTAACAAATGGAAAATATACACTTACTCAAATGCTAGGAAAACAAGTGGAACCAAAGTATACTACTGGTTTAGCCAGTCAGCCTCGACAGAGTCAATTTACTAAAACTATATTTATTTATAAATATGAATAGGATGATGCTAGTTCAATTTCTGGAAATTCATATGCCTCAACTAGTTACTCACATAGTTACAGATCAAATAATGTTTATCTTTAAAAATATATTGATTCTGTAAATTATATGAAATCCATAAGACAAATCTGGGTACCTAAAGCTTTGCATACTAACCTATCTGGACCCTAGAAGTTCTGGGTAACAAAATCATTTTCCATCAAAATCTGTTTTGTAGGAAACTTGCTTAAAGTTTTCTCATAAGAAGATATGGTACTTGGATAATGGATGTTCAAGGCATATGTCTAGAGATTACCCATGCTTCAAAAGTTTAATCAATGTTGATGGAGGCCATGTCACCTTTGGCGATAACACTAATGGAAAAATCATCGACCTAGGCCAGATTGGTAACACTAATTCAGTTTTAATTTCTAATGTTTTTTTTGTAGATGGACATAAATATATTATTTTAAGTATCTCTCAGTTGTGTGATGAGGGTTTCAATGTTATGTTTGAAAATGATTCATGTAATGTTTTTAACTCCAAAAATGTTTTAGTATTCTCTATATTAAGAAATAAAAATGTATATGCTGTTGATTTAAATTCTTTAGACAAGAAAAATTCAACTTGTTTAAATACTTTTCATATGGAATCTTGGATTTGGCACTGAATAGTAGGACACTGCAACATTCATTCACTTAGAAAACTGACTAGGAGGAACTTAGTTAGAGACCTACCCAAACATGAATTCCCATCAGAAAAATTTTGTAATCCATGTTAAAAGGGAAATCAACATAATGTTTCTTTTAAATCAGAGAAAGAAGTTTCAACATCTCAACCTCTCGAGTTAGTTTAGATGGACTTGTTTGGACCTTCTAGATTTTCTAGTTTAAATGGGAATCACTATGTCTATTTTCCAGTAGATGAATTTTCTAGATATAATTGGGTATACTTCCTAGCTCACAAAAGTGAAGCACGTTCTTACTTTACTAAATACTCAATGTCTGTAGAAAACCTTAGTGGACTTATAAATAAGACCCCAAGAAGTGCCCATGGTCATGATTTTGAAAATCATGAGTTTGAATCTTATTGCTCACATAATGGCTATAGTCACAATTTCTCTACCCCTAGAACACCTCAGTAGAGTGGTGTAGTAGAAAGAAGAAACAGAACCCTTCATGAAATTTCAAGAACCATGCTTAATGAATATGACCTACCTATTTATTTTTGGGCTGAAGCTATTAATTCAACATGTTATATTATCAATAGAGTGTTTATCAGACATGTTCTTAAAAAACCCCCCCTTATGACCTTTGGAAATATAGGAAACCTAAGGTTAAGTACATCAGAGTTTTTGGTGGTAATGTCTTCATTCTCAATACTAAGGATAATATACAAAAATTTGCATTCAAGAGTGATGAAGGAATATTTTTAGGATATTCACTTTCTATCAAATCCTATAGAGTGTTTAATAAGAGAACCAAGTGTGTGGAAGAATCTGTTCAAATCAAATTTGATGAAACTAATCCACATGAACCTAAACCTCCTCTTGGAAATCTTGAAGAAGAGTTGACTGTTCCGAACCTATGTTATAAAATCAATAAACCTGCTATAAAGACTACCAGTTCAGGGAGTATTCAAAAATATACTCCTGGTGAAACCAAACCCGGAGAAGTGCCTGAAATTTATAGTCATCCCATTACTAGATCAACTAGAATTATAAAGAATCATCTATTAGATGATGTTGTTTGTAATATTGATAGAGGGACACAGACAAGAGCTTGTCTATGAAATAAGGCTGAACATCAAGAATTTCTTTCACAGTTAGAACTAAAAAATTTCAATGATGCTATCAATGATGAATTTTGGGTAATGTCTATGCAATAATTGTTAAATTGATTCGAATGAAACAATGTCTGGGAATTAGTAGAATGACCTAAGGACAGTTTGACCATATGCACTAAATGGGTTTTTAGAAAAAAAGTTGATGAGTCAGGAAATAGAGTTAGAAACAATGAAAGGATAGTTTCCCAAGGGTATAGTCAAGAAGAAGATATAGACTATGAGGAAACCTTTTCTTTTGAAGGCAGATTAGAGGATATTAGGATTCTACTTGCCTATGCTACTCATCTGAATTTCAAATTATATTAGATGGATGTCAAAAGTGAATTTCTAATTGGGTTTGTAATTAAAAATGTTTTTGTTGAACAACATACTATATTTACAAACCCCCATTTCCAAAATCATGTTTCTAAAATTTCTAAATCTTTATATGGTTTAAAATACGCTCCAAGAGCTTGGTATGATAGACTTACAAATTTTTTATTTAAAATGTTTTACTAAAGGATTTGATGATCCCACTCTTTTTATTAAATGAATTTCCAAATACATTTTAATTGTACAAATCTCTGTTGATGATATTATTTTTGGATTTTCCCAACATTCTTTATATACTGATTTTTCAAATATTATGCAAAATGTATTTGAAATGAGTTTAATGGGAGAACTCAAGTATTTTATTGGATTTAAAATTTTTCAAAAGAAGGATTGTATTATTTTAAATAATAGTAAATATACAAAGGATCTTTTAAAACATTTTGGTTTGGATAGTAATAAGGGAAGTGACACACCTATGAGTACCACCTCTAAGTTGGATGATGATGAAACTAGGAAACCAGTTGATCAAAACAATTATAGAGGTATGATTGGGAGTCTACTTCACCTTACTTATAGTCGACCAGATATTATGTTTAGTGTGTGTATGTGTGCATTATTTCAAGCCAATCCTAAATAATCTCATTTTCATGATGTTAAAAGGATTGAATGGCCCGAAGGCCTTCATTTTTAATTGATTTTGGAGAAGACCCCTTTCAAGGGATGGGGGGGAACCCTTACAAGTCCCGTAGGCTCAGAGATTACATGGCCCATAGGCTTAGGAGAATACATGACCCGAAGGTCGTACAGAATTCAACCAGACTATCTACAAGGAACTACCCCTCTCCACCATCTTCATCATGATAGTATCTCTCCACCTTTGCATGACCGTCTGTCTAGGCTTCCCATGCAATCACATGCTGGTACCGATGTCATAGCCATACCCACTTATTCTGACTATCCACTTGGCTCTACTCTGGTGAGTGAACCTGCTCTGAATCCTCATCTGGGGCTGCTCCATTTTTGTAGTGTGTCTCGGTCCTGCATTCATGTGGCCTGAAGATCATGGGGTGTCCGAAACACCTTAAGTTGTCCTGAAGGCCTTGATAATAAACTGACCCGAAGTCCTTGGGTGGCCTGAAAGCCTTGTAGGACCTGAGGACCAAACTGGTGGCCCGAAATCCCATATGGATGAATAGTTCTAGCTGCTATAGTACCGAACAGTGACTGCTACAGTTATTCAGATGCTAAAATTTCTGGTCGAATGTTGTGTAGAAAGAGCACATCTCAAAATTTTAATCTTTTAGGAAAGTCCCTAGTTCCTTGGTGTAGTACGAAACTGAATTCTGCTGCATTATCTACTGCTAAAGCAGAATACATTGTTGTTGGTAGTTTTTGTGCACAAATTTTGTGGATGAAACACACTCTGTTGGACTATAGATATCATTTTAGACATGTGTCTATAAATTGTGATAGAACTAGTTCAGTTAAGATTTCTATGAATCCTATGTCTCACTCTAGGACCAAACACATTGGTGTCAGGCATCACTTCTTGAGAGATCACTATTAAAAGGGTGATATTTCTATAGAATTTATTGACTCTGAACATTTGTTAGTTGATATTTTTACCAAGCCCTTTAAATCTGAGTGATTATACTTTTTCAAAAAAGAGTTAGGTATGATAGATCTGTGAAAATGATCAGTGAAACCGATCTGTGAAACCGATCTGTGTTATCGATTGAGTTGTACAGTTTGTGAAACTGTTAGTGTTTGTCAAAACGACGTTGATTTACTAAATAGTTATTATTTTTTATTATTATTTTGACCCTAAATGATAAAAATAATGACCCACATTTATTTCTAAATGACTATTGACCTTCCATATCCCACTAAACTCTCTCCTCTTTTCTGAATCCCAAAACATTCAAGCCTTTCGAACCTTTCCAATTGCTCAATCCTCTCGAACCTCAAAATGGACATGAAAAAGCATCAAAGAAAGGAATCAGAAGGTTCCTATTTTATAAAATGCACTAGATGAGAATCGAGCAGCATGACTCAATGTTCAGTAAACCCGGAGTTGGAAAAAATGGGTATTACTGTAGAAAAGGAAGTGACTGCCGAGTGGGTGTTATCCAACAAGTATGCTCTTTTAAAATTTATGGAGATACAAGGATGAAAATACTTGTTATTTGATACTGACCGTGTCTATTACCCAATGTTATTTCATGAATTTTATCTGAACTTAAGTATTGTTTTGGATGGAGCAGAAGCTGTGTTACTATCTTCTCTAATAAAAGGGAAAAGATAACTTTTTCATCGATGTAGTGGGATGAATTCTTAGGAGTACCTCATAATGGAAGATTCGAGGATTACACTATAAATATCCCTCCTACCACTGAATAATTTTCTTATGATCTATCTCTAGAGATGTTGATTGTAAATTCTTAATCCAAAAGAATATCTGGAGCTGAGTAAGATGGTGAGTGTAGAATTTTGTTTAAGTTTATTCAACACCAAGTCTTTACTAGGAAATGTGAATTTTCTTCTGTAAATTATCAAGATGTTTTTATGTTGTTTCTATTATTGAATGGTGAAATGGTCAACCGATGTTGATATTTTTCTGTTCATATTACTGAGATGGTGAATCCAACCACCAAAGCTACAACCCTGTTCAACTCCAAACAAATCTCTTCAATGTTAATGTTCATGGGATATGTTGAAGATGGAGATCAGTGTATCTCATCCAGTAATAATTTCTATATTAACAAGGATTTTTGTAAAAGGATGAAAATTAATTAGATCCCATGGAAGAAGGATTGGGTTTTTTGATGAAGAAAAGTTATATGACTCATTCAGTCCAATTAATCATCCTGAGAGACCAAAGGGGATGAGAGATCCTAGTTTAAAACCTGGTAAAGAAGTGGTTCATTCTGATAAAGAAGAGGAAGCAGTAGTTCCTAAGGAAACTTGTGAGTCTAGTAAAAAGGGAATAGAAGAAGAAGAAGCTGAAGTTGAAGCTAATACTGAAAATGAGTCGGAATCACCTCCCGATGACAGGAGTGATCCTGATACGATTAATCCGAAGAAAATAAGATTGGAATTTGGATTATCTAGTTCACATCTCATGTTACAAGAGATAGAACCTCTTTTATATGATGAAGATGAAAGTGAGACTGAAGAAACAAATTCTGAGCAGTATGAATCCAGCAGTAAAGACACTTCAAATGAATAATAGGTCAATGATGGCGAAGATAGTGATGAGGGTGATGGCAGTGATGGTGATAGTAGTGAAGATGACAGTAGTGATGATAATGATGTAAGTACTCAACCAGTGGATGGACAAAATGTGATTCAAGATGATCCTCAACCCCAAATTAATTAGCAAGAACCTATTCCTGAGACTGAAAGGATCGTACAGTCAGATATTGATGTGGATGATTTTGTTTCTCCTGAAAATTATGGATGAGCTAGGTTTGTGAAACCTTTGTATCCTTCATGAAAAGATGCATGTGAAGAACACCTAGGTCTTTCAGTTTTGGGTTTAGATTATCCGGAGGAAGAGGAAGAAGAAGTGCATATTGCATGTGTATGTGATTCACTTAATGACTGATTGCTTGCTGAGTATATTCAAGTGACAACAGAGAGACCTAGCCCTTCAGTTTCTCTATCTATAGCTGATCCTACAGTGACACAATCTAATCTTGACAGATTTAAATATGAGTTTCTTCAAGTTGTTAGAGAGAAAATAATATAAGAATTTTCTAATTCTCCTACTCCTGCTCTTGTGAACATATGCAAGGCTGCTAAGGATTATCTGACCTAGAGAGTGGTAAGTATCATCAAACTAGACCTCTGCAATACTGGTGAGATGATCAGTATGCATATTACCTCTCTGAATCAAATGATCAAATATTTAAGCAGTGGTTTAGTCTCTTTGTCTGATCAGTATAGAACAACCATCTCTGGTATGATGGAAGTGTTAAGAAAATTGGTAGAACACCAGAATAAAGATAATTTAAGGAAGTTAAAAGATGAGATCACTTAGATTGTTGCTCAGGCCAGCTCCTCCAAAAAATCCAATATCACTGGTCTTGAAATCAATACATTAAGAGATATTATAAGAGATGAGTTAGAAGCTCTTGGGCAGATCCTGGATTTGGATTCCATAAAGAAGATGAAAGAAAATAGTGATCATATCCACAAAATGGTGTAGTTGTATTCATATGATGCTACTAAGTCTTATAAAGAGATTAAAGAGAAAGTTGATCACTACTTTTCGTAGATTTATACCAATCATGAGTTGAACCATCAGTTTATGGTTTTAGCTATGAATTTGAGGATCCCTCAAGTCACTCAAGATTTCATGCCTCAAGTCCCGCAGTTGAAGGATTTCACTCCTACTCTGGAATGATTTTGCAGAACAAGGATGATTTTGAAAAGGCTATGAAGTATGGTGGTCAACTAATTCAAGATTTTGTCAATCTGGTCAAACCATATCTTCATGTTCAAGTGAAGGAATGTTTTCTTCCTACTACAGAGCCTCTTAGTTCATCAGATGTTTCTCTTGTTCAAATTTCAGTGTCTCACGCTCTATCAAATATATGAATAGTCCTTTAGCAGCCACCTTTTGAAAGATCTTCTACTCCTCAGCAAGTGACTTTAGCAGCCACTGTGTTACCAACTAGAGCTGTCCTTCCTCCTCTCTCCATCCGGCCAGATCAACCATCCACCAAAGCACCTTATGGACCATCCATTCCGTCTTCTATGAAAGAGAAAGCACCATTGGAGAAAAAGAAGTAGTTGTGCCAGTCATTTTTGATAGGGTGTCTATTTCTCGTACTTTTAACATTTGTACCTGGTTCTTGTAATCTTTCTCAAAAATTATTTTTAAGTGGCATTTTATTCTTATCTACTCTTCTATTTGATAATACAAAAGGGGGAGAAATGATGAAAGGAGGATAACTAATGAAAGTGGGAGACATGATGAAAGGGGATGAAATGAATATATATCTATAAAAGTGGATAAATGACTACTTATTTAATGCTATATTTATACTTTGATATCATTCTCTGAAGATCTATTTATCTTTTGGCACATTCTCTTTTTATATAGGGAGAGAATAATAAATGACATACTCTCTTCTCTCTTCATTTATGCCATTGATTTGTGATTATCAAAAAGGGGGAGATTGTTGAACTCCCAATGAGATGGTTATTTTAATACTCACAAACCATTGTTTTATTTATGACAACATAGTCTTTTGATTAATTTTCTCTAAATGTATTTATATATGTTTGAATTTTTTGTACATTATGTTTATCTAAGTTAATTTATGTTTTAATACAGAACTATAAGTATTCTGGATTGAACAGCCACTTAGTGTGAATTTTTTGTTTATGACTCATCGTAAGTTATTTTCTTGAATGATGAACGGTCACACCGTTGATGAACGGTCACATAGATGATGAACGGTCACACCGATGATGAACGGTCGCACCGATAATGAACGGCCGCACCGATGATGAACTATCCCACAAATGATGAATGGTTGCACCGATGCCAATGGTTGCACCGATGGAAACAGTCATACCGATCGTGATCACAAGATATCGAAGCTGATTCTAATCACAAGATACCGAAGCCAATCCTGATCACAAGATACCGAAGATGATTCTAATTACAAGCTAACGAAGTCGATCCTGATCACAAGATACTGAAGCTGATGCTGATCACAATCTAAAGAAGCTGATCCTGATCACAAGATACCGAAGCCAATACTGATCACAATCTACCAAAGCCGATGCTGATCACAAGCTACTGAAGACAATCCTGATCACAAGCTACCGAAGCTGATACTGATCACAAGATACCAAAGCCAATGTTGATCACAAGCTACTGAAGTCGATCCTGATCACAAGCTACCGAAGCTGATCCCGATCACATGCTATCGAAGCCGATACTAATCACAAGCTACCGAAGCTCATGGAATATAGGGAACATCGGGATGCAGTAAAAATAGAGGCAAAAAAGGCATAGAAAAAGAATTCTTCCTGGCACACACATATATTAAAAAAGAACACACAAGGAACTTGAAGAACACTCATACTCATCAAGAATACAAGTTTAAAGAAAAATATGAAGTATTACAGAGAAAAATTTCACATTCAACCTGATGACATATACTAGAAGTGAAGAAACAAGAAATACGACACTCTGTTTTTTTGAAAAAAACCAGAGAAGGACTCAGAGATTCATTTACATCAATCCAATGAGTCCAGTGCTTCACTCACAACATAGAGCACTCTAAACTCATCTCTATCTATTTATCTCTACTGTGTTATATTCAGTTACTTTTTGAGCAGTGTGTATTTTATTTACACATTGACTCCATGACTAAACTGGAGGATACTAATTCCTCACTCCAAACTTCTTACACATTACTATATCCCACTATGAAATGTGGAAGAGGTCATGTGTGATCTGCATAGCCTATGTGCTATTGTTTTTTTTTCACAAAGAACTGTGGTAGTGGTCTTAGTACCTGGACAGTTTTGTACTATTGTTTTCCACGATCAAGGGTGTGGATCAAAATTTATATAAATTGTTTGAGAGGACTATGTCTAGGCTTGAGATTGAAGCTCTTGTTTTAAAACTATTGTGATTAACTATTTTAGTTTTAACATATATTGATCATTCAGCTACCAATTACATTGAAATATAAAATTGTTTTATAGTTACTTTGATAGTTAATCTAGAATGTGTTTATATATTGTAAAGAATTATGTTAGCTTAAAAAGTTAATTAATCTTCATATTGAATTAACTATGAACTAATCAATATCTTGAGAACGTAAAGGACCCTTTTCTCTAATAAAAATTCACTACATATTATATTGTCATTCAATTTGGGGGATTTTAATAGAGATATTTTTAAACAAAACTGTTAATTGGAACTCAATTCACCCACCCTCTTGAGTATCCACTCCGACCAACATCATCGGTCATGTTGATTCATAATGTGTGTTATGAATGGATGTACCATGTATTTTCTAATGAGATATTGATGTGACATGTGATCTATTGTCTGTAATAATGTCTCTGATAGAACATATCAATTTTAATCTCTTTATGTTACATTGGGGATTTTTGTGTGTGTTGGAGATATCCACAATGACATTGGCATAGGGTAGTATGGTTGATGTTATCTTTAAACATGAACATTTATCCTTATTCCAACAAATGATGAGAGATTATTTGTTTTGGAATGTTTCATAGGGATTCCACCATATGAGAGGGATAGAGAGTGAGAGACCTTGTGGTGTTTTCATTGTTATGGGTGATCACCATTGAGTTTCTTTGTTATGTGACAAGTAATTTGAGGTATTTTGATGATTGATTTGATAAATTAATGTCCACATTATCAGGATTTGGACCATTATAGTGGGTGAGAATGAAATTTTAAAGTTATAACTAATTATTTTAGGGGTTATAATTATTGGTTGATTCATTATTTAATAAATAAAAAAGTTATTATGCGTGGGGTGTGTTAATACTTAATGTTTTATTATCCAAAAATTGATCTATGTACATTGTTTCATGTGATCCCCTTTATATCAGGCCTTTCAGTGTACTTATATGGAGGCTCACATGACCATGTGGCTTTAGTATTCAATTTTATTGTGAAAACAAATATTCAATTTCCATCATAATGTTCCCTCATATCTAGTTTTTTGTATAGTTTGGGTGGTTATCCCCTATGGAATCAAAGGAAATTTAGATATTCATGATAGATTTATTGGTTTTCTCACAATTGTTTAAAATAGAAATGTTGTTGAGTATAGGTTCCAAATTGGGTGGATTTGTACACATCCAGTGGATGTAGACCAATGTGGGGTTACCGCTGTAAACATGATGTAACTGTAGTTATTCGTGAGGTAAGGATGAGTAGGTTGATATTACCCTGATACCCTAGACGAGTCAACAATTATGGATGTTCTTGGAAAAAAATTACAATGAGTGGTAATGGGATCTCTTGATTTGATGGGGTCATCCTGTCAGGATTCATATAAGAAGTTTTTAGTGTGATTTGATTTTTAATGAAAGTAAGTATTAGGGATTCCACATTTATGATGGGGAGAGTAATACCCTGTGTATATATAATGAATTAATTTTACCTAATAGTTACCTTTTATTTCTAACATTAGATATATTTTGGGGTCATTAAGAGTCATGTTATTGGGATATAAAATCAATTGTTTTGAATCAAACATGATCTTTCAAAATTCATGTACTATTTTGGATTAAATTTATCTCTATAATGGTTTGAGATAGAGTGGTTACATTGAAGAAATAGAATATCATATTTTAGTCCCCATCAATGAATAATAAAATATTACATTCCATAATGTATTTTTTTTATTATTATATGTGATGGACCTCTAAGGAAAAAGGATCTTATAATGTGTATTCATGGTTTCTATGTGATGTTCTCTTGAGGGATTGTCCTAGATTCAATTTGTTTCTACCATTTTTTTATAATGAATCATATTAATGTTGGTTGAATTTAATGACTTATATTTTCCATAAACGGGATAATTAAATTATTTTGGATCCCTAATTCCTTTTGAAGGTGTAAAATTGATATTTTATCCGGTCAAATGACCTGAAAAAAATATTGTAAAAATATAATTTATTTAGGATGGTGTATATTACCATTCGTTTTTAGTTTTTCAAAATAATATGAAAAATATTTTATTAAGGAGATATAAAACTAAATAAATAAAATATTATTAATCATGTTGTTTTAAATATTAACATTTTCTAAATGATGCTCTATATTCTACTTTTAATTAATGTATGAGTTCAAAATGAGGGTTTTATATAGGTGTGGTACACTATCCATTCGATTCCATTGACAAAGTTGAGCCCATATTTTTTGTTTTCTCTTTTTAATAATTTTTTTTAATTAATCACTCACCAATAACCTCCATACACATTCTTGTTTTGTAAAAAAAATTACAATCATTGATGGAAATAAGGATCTATGGGGATATTATCAAAGATGAAATCTTCATTGGGGGTGATTAGATCTTCAATCATGATTCAAATATCATGGATCAAAAATAATAATTTTCGGATTATGTAGAATGTATAATCCAAAATATGATTGGAGACATTAATTTTAGTTATTACACTTTTTATTTTGATTGATGTTTAGTAATTTCGTTCGGCGATCTATATTTTATATGTTTTTACTATATTTTTGATTTGGTTTGAATGTATGGATTTATATATAGAATAGAGTTGTTCAAAGGGTACGGTTTCCTAGAATATCTGACTACATTCAATGTGTTTCCAGAAGAAGTAATTGTACAATATTCATATGTCCCATGGGACCGAGATTTTGTACACACAACATTTATGAGAAATTTACTTTCTGATTAGCATACCAAGATGCACAACATGGGCTGTATCCAAGAACATGGAAATACACAATGTCTAAGAGACATGATGAGTACATATATAGTCTATATTGGGTTAAAGAACCTACAAATATATAGTGTAAATGGATCGATACCATTGAAAACTACATGTTATGTATGATAGGAACACCTTATATACTTTCAATTACACTCCTAGTTAGATCAGCATACTTTCCCGTGGATGGGAATTTGAGTTTTCAATGTCATTTACACCTAGTACATGATGTATTTTTCTTTTTTTTAAAAATAAATTCTTATATTACCACCCTATAGATATATTCGGAATTAAATGTTTGATTTTAAATAATATATTCATGTGGTGTGTGATGGTGTGTCAATTTACCTATTTGTTGGTGTTAGTGATAAAATTTGGGAATGATTATAGATCATAATCTTCTATCAATTATGATAGGGTTCTGATTATAGAGATAACATGTGAGAAAAATGTAGACATCCTATAACACAACAATAAGCTGGTATATGGCTCCCACATGTATTCGTAGATACGAACCCACTGATAATTTTTTTATAGTCTCTCTGGGCTTCATAATGGATGGAGGATTATATATTCTAGGGGTTTTCCATGCTTGAGTAGTAGAATATTTGAGATCTGTACATAATCCCGTCATAAAACAGTGTAATTCCTATGTAAGAACCACTCATCTTCCTATGCACCCCAAAGTCATTATTGGGTCATGTTTCTTGGATTATGTGGTTAAATGATTTTGGACATCACTCCTTTTCAAGATGGATTATGTGGCCAATATTTATTTAAGCAGTAGATTTATATTATATTCATTATTGAGTTGTGTGTTATATCAGGGGGAGATATAACAATGATTATGATGAGTTATTAATACCCCCTTCAAAATAATATAATAATTGATGACTATATGAAGTTATTTATATTGAGTCGTTATAATGATACATTCCAATAGTAAATGTGTAGGTTGAGGAGTGAGTTGTTCCTTTTGGTTGATGGATTATATTTCATCCATAGGGATGGGCATGGGTCCACCTTTATATAAGATATTTTTTTCAAAGAAAAATTTTATAAGGAAGAGTTTGTTCTTCCACGGATTGAAATATGACTCTTTATAACTCGTCCCATCCCTTGTGATGGTGTAGGAACCTTGATGTAGTAGGAATATATAATTTCTATTAGAAAAAGTTTTCTTCATAGACATATCTATGTCCAGGTTCAGTAAACCCTTGGATATGTTGTGTATACTAGTGCGGTTTGGGTATTATATAATAGGTCCATATTTCATCAATTAATTATTATAATGGTTACCCACTATTAATGTTTCATATATGATAAGTATTGTAGAATGACATGTTTTTTAATTATTTTACAATCAGTTCAATTCTTATAGACGAGCCATTTACGATATATATTTGTTACTCTTTTAAAAATAAATACATTTACCCACCGAGTGTGATTAAGATGATATGATTTCTGGTTTTTTTCTATATTTATTACACATTCCTTTTAAATGGGACATTTTTATTCTTAGGAATTCTATTTTATGTTATAATAGAACATGGATCGAACTGATGTGAGCTTTGGGGAGATAGTGTGGAAGGATGCCTCATTCTAAGAGTTATGCTGTGATTGTTGTTCTAGTTACATTTTTTATGTGTCAGTGATGGTTCATTCATGCGCAGTGTTGTTTATGTTCAGGCATACTACCATTGAATGGGGATCTCATAAAATTATTTGGGTTTGTTGTTGTTGTTATGTGGTCTTTCGTTTTTTCAGATTGGTCAATTAGTAATTATGTGGAAGAAAAAGAACATGAGTGTTTGTTCTTTTAAGGCGGGGGACCCTTCATTGATTCCCGACATTTAATATTAATTAATATTTAGGTTGCTATTTATTACCCTTAATGTATAGGGTGTTGATATTATATGGGGTCAAGTGATGTCTTCTCTCTAATTTTCTATTACCATGGTTTTCATTAGGAGGCATTATGGTTCTTCCTTACATCTATTCTAAAATTCCTCTATGTTTCCCATTATTCGGTCATCATAATTATAATTTTCATTCTCCCCTATCATGGGGGTCATACCCCACAATTGATGTGTCTCTTCAAACAATGTATAATTTGATATTATATTCTATAGATGTGGAGATTTTAGATCTTGTAAAGATAATGAATTAGTGGAATGGGAATGGTAGGTGGGGTTCACAGCCAATGATGTTCGAATTAGTGGATAACATGACATGGTATTCTACCCATACATTTATGATCTAGGAAATATATTTCTCAATTTGATGGGACATGTATTATTTCCTTTTTTCAGTAAGGTGAATTACAACCAGGCTTTCATGTCCTATGACGGTACAGTTTTTCTTCTAATATTAGTAGTTTCTATCTACTATAGGATGATTATGTTATGGAATACCATATGTTGATATGATTTCCTAGGGCCCCTCACAATACCCTATCCCATTATAGGGTTATTAGTGTGTCATTGTCAACCTATCACCACCTATATTGGGTCATGATGAGTCAGGTAATGTCAAAAAAACAAAAATATAATTAATGTTATTTTTATACATTATTTGAAATGGAACCAAATTTATAAGAAAGATATATTATCATCATATCCATATCCATATTTTATCTATATGAATGAAATATAATAGGCCCTATAATTGTATCTTGAGTAGAGGTCCCATTTGTGTTAACAATCATTACTTTATTATATTTTAAATCAATAAGAGAAAAATGAGTATTTGTTTACATGCAGAATATTTTAATTCAAATATAGAATATTGAGTTTGTTAAAATAATATGAAGAAAATATATAAAAAATTTAAGATGAAATGAAAGTAAATGTGTTAATATATTATGAAAAAAACATGAACTAGTTTTATATTATAGAAATATCCTTAGTCATTTTTAACAAATTTACAAAAAATGAATTTCTCTATTTCAACTCTAAAGAATGAGATTTAACATCCTATTAAAAATTAAACCTAAGAAATCACATCAATATTGATTTTCTTCCTCATATTAAATTGATTAAATTACTCTATAACATCAATGAAATTAACAAAATTTATATTTCCAATTCCTCTAAAAAATATTTTGAATAAAAAATTTTAACAACCAACACGATTATTTTACATTATGTGTTGAAAATCATTAAAATAATGAGAATAAAAATTTTCACAGAACAACGAAAACTAGTTTCATTAAAAATTAATAATTTTATTGAAATTCAATAGGATACATGTAATAAAATTCAATAATTTCAATATGGGTTTTTTTCGGACATCCACATATCACATATTAGAATAGAGACAAGGCTAAATAATATTTGAACTACATTTTATTTACTTCAATATATATAGAACTATTTTTTGAATCAATTAATTTTATTTTATTTCACACTCATCCTATTTTTCATGATCCTCTTTTCAAAATCCCTAGTAGAAAATTATAAATTCTCTTTTACAGTTTTATAGAAATTGTGTTATCGGTAATTTCATGAAAAATATATTGATGTTGCGTTAATCTCATTATATGTGAAAATTATTTTAATATACACTGAATTCCACTTATTTTATATTTTATAAATATTTCCCATAATAATTTTTTAGTTCATAATTTAAAAACTTTTAGGTTGTCATTTATATTATTGGTGTAACACTTTCATTGTTTCATGGGATCCTCAAATCTGATAGTCACATTTGAATTCACTATAGCCTCTTCATGGTGTTACATGATTCATTATTCTATGATTTTTTTTCTAAATCATCAAATTCTCATAACTTTTTCATTTTATAAATAATGGACTGGATTTTTAAAATAATTCATGAATTGAGTGAAAACACACAAAAAAATATTCACCTAGCCCCATCAATGAAAAATCTAGTAATTCATCAAAAACAAATAAATGAAATAATTAATTTTATAATGCCAAATGATGGGGGTACTAGTTCATTGATTTTAAATGTAAATGTGATTAAAATAATATCTTTATTATTAGAAATTTAGATTAACATATGTATACATGATACTACATATAAATTATCCATGATGTATTACTTGATGCCTATAAGTTCATAGATGGAATATGTAAATAAATATGAGAATTTATCACTACCCTTTATACTCTTATAAATTTTGTTGTTCTTATGAGAACATTGAATTTGAAATGATGAAAGGTATCTTAAAATGAATATAATACATGAAACACTGAGAATAGATGAGAAAAATTATTTATTATATTAATATGATCATTTTAACAAACTTATTCAGTACATAGATGTGAATATGATTAACTTAATTATGATTATCAATACATATCAACTAATTAGAAAATAAAATACCACTCTTTTGAATGTAATCAAAATAATTTTTTTAAAAAAATAATAGCATTGTGTAAAATGTGTGATATTATTAAAAAATTAAGTAAATAAATATTGGTGACTGATTTCAATAAATGATTCATATTTTACATTCATTAAACTAAATAATAATTCATATAATATATTTTCTATGAATGAGATAACAATAAAATTGGTTTTCTACATAAAACGTTATTTTATCAAAATAGTGGTTTTGGTGTATCATGTGCACTTATGATAAAATTAATTTTTACAAATAATAGAAATTTTATTTTAAAAAATTTACATACATTTTTAATTCATCATGTAAAAGTAATGTAGAATTATATTTTAAAAAAATATTATAAAACAATTAATTATTTGATAATTACAGAAAAATAGATAGATTTAATGAAAACTATTATTTCATTTAAGCAATTTATGAAATATAATTTTCTATAAAATTGTTTTAAAATGTATTTTTTCAATTATATAATAAATAATTCAATTTATTTCATTTTAATCAATTATATATTAAATTTTATCATATATAAAATTCATTATTTATAATATTTATTTTACTATATATTTTTTCATTGTGTTTATGGGTTCATTTTTAAATTAAGTTATTACACATAACTGAAGTTATTTTTCAAATATGGATTCCATATTTGGAATAATTATAATTAATATTACATAACCTTATCCACATAATTTTACTCATAATTAATTGTATATGTAAAAAACCTAATTATTGTTATTAACATTAAAATGAGTTTACGAGGAAGGTTATACCAAAAGATAAGGTTAATTTTTACAATTAAAACTATCACAATCACATTTTTTTGAAATATTTACAACTTACCATATCAATATTTATATATAATATAACATGGATGAATTTTTATTAATAATTACAATATCATTGTGTATTCTTTTGGGAAAATTCTAAGTAATTTTCATGAGGACCCCTCACCTCATATAAAATGTTTCCCATTATTCGGTCATAACCACAAACTAGGAGATCATTTTTTCATAAATGAATTTCAAAATCCATTCCCCACATCCCTAACCAATATATAGTGTCATTGGTTTTATCATTAAATAATTTAATGAATTATTTATGTATAATCATAATGTGGTTTTCTAATGAAAAGGTATTGTTTTTAACCACATGTTTACAATTTATCTCATTACATAACCCTTAAAATATAAAAAAAATATAAATAAAAATATTGATCCACTATCTTACATTAACTTATATATAATTATTATAATTTAATTACCTATATTCATCTCAACTTTTATAAAAATGGAAAACAAAATCATTGATGGTTTTTATGATAGACTATCATCAGGAAAAATAATGTAATACAACTTCCATCACCTCTGCTAACATATGTATATTATTATGTATTTAATTTATATATATTATAATTATGAAATAATTAATATTCTTTATTTATCATAACACACCTAAATTATTACAATTCAATTTGATGTAAAATGTTAACATCGCTAATGCATACATGTTGACTCCCACATCCAAGAAAAAATGTAAAAATATTATCATTTTATTTTGAAAAATGTGGTAATAATGATTGAAAAAAATATAAATTATATTTTTGATATAATAATAATTCATAAATATTTAATTATTAATTACCATTATTTAATTTCATCAATCAAAATATTATAACATCATTGTTGTGCACGTAAAACCAATAGATTTTATAAACATTGTGTCTCATTTTTATATGAATAAATTTTAAAGGAAAATATAAAAATTTATTTGAATGAATAAATTATATATATATATCATGTAATTTTTTTAATATTATTTAATAATGACCTATTAAAAATCAATGAATTTACCAAATAAAAATGTGCATGAAAATATGAAAATAATCACCTAAAATTTCATTTTTAATAATGAACTGTTAATAAAAATGTTGTAAAAAGAGATAATAAAGTCATATGATATGATATATATGAATATGTTTCAATTTTATTTGTATAAAAAATCAATATTTATTATTCATTTTGTTATATGGCATATGATGAAAATAATAGCATAGTTAAGGGTTTCTCATCTAACTGTTACTTCCATGAGACATTGCATATTCACTATTAATATAGTTTGGTGGTGTATAAACTAACCCATTGAAATGTACTATAATTAAGATAATTATGTTTATTTTATTTAATGGTACATTTTATGATATTGATTTTATGAGGATTATCATTCAAAAGTTAATAGTGTTAATGGTTAATTTCACAAGCATATCGTTATTTATATTGGTTGTCTTTATGTTTTTTCTCTAATAATTGCTTTATATTTATATATTGAACCCAATAAATAATAATCTATTGTTTTTTTCCATGAAATGTTTATGTTATAGAAAAAAATACCTCACTTTTGTGCAATAAATTAATAATAAAACGATCTTATGAAAAGGCAACTATATTTCTCTTTTTGGTCGAAAGTGATTTTTTTTCTATATCCATGTTATCAGAAAATATTTTCTAACAATATTTTTGAAATTATATAAATGATATATTAAATAAAAATGTATACATTTATATCTATTTAAATGTTTTTTGGAATTATCATGACTTTTTTTTAAATGAGGTCCTTTTTACCATTTTTACAACAGTGTAAAAAAAGGTTTTTTTATCTTCATGGTAAGTATAAAATATTCTGACATCATGACCTCTATATGTTTTTATTTTCTATTAAATGTTTATAAAGATATTTTATTTGCAAATATTTTTCCAAATATTCTATAAATTTTAAAATTTTCAACAATATTTCAATTATGATAATGAAAATTTCCCCAATAATGATTCAATTAAAAAATTTCAATAGTTTATACACACTATTAGTAATAACAAGAAATTTAAACTAATATCCATTGGTAATAATATGTTATGATACCATAATAATAATTTCTTTGTATAGTATATGATCAGTTTCAATTTGATGTAATCTTTTGGTGTAGTTTATTTTTATACTATCAATGGATTATGACTATGTTTATTTGGTGAGAAAATTAATATAATTCTTAAGTTATTATTATATTATGAATGTTTATAATGATTATGTTTATTTATTGTGTAAATTTAAAACTATTTGTATGTTAGTTTTTTTATATGAATTATTATGTTTTTTATGTTTATCATCATTCATATGTTGAATTTAGTGGACTTAGTATGTTATGAGAGGATCCCTTTACATCCCCTCAATGCATCTTTATGTCTTGTTTGATAAAATATCTGTTGTATTTTCTTAAGTACGTACATATTCAAATATGAATTATTTTCATAATTCCTTGATGTTATGTTTATGATGTATGACCTTATGAATTTATCTATTATGAAATTTTTTATTTATGTTCGTACGATTGTTTGATTAGATAGAAAATCCATAGATGAGTTTCCAAAACATGTTATTATTTATAAATAATTAATTTCATCCTAATTAATTTCTTCCTTATCAATTTTTATGGTCATGATATATATTAGACAAATTGTTTTTAGTTATTTACCTTGTTATATTGATTATTAATTATGTATTCCTGATATCTTCTATTCTATGTGTACCCTTGCTGATCATCTATGTAAACCAAATTATTATGTTAGAATTAAATTGGATTATAGGTAATTTATTATGATTGATATGAAATGATATTTCAAATAAAATAGTGCTTTTCAATGAAAATTTAATATTTTTTTTTCAAGTGTAATGAAAAATTCAAGTCCATAACATGATATCTAATACTAGTAAATAATTCAGTATTTTTGAATACAGTAGCTAGTATCTATCACAAATTATATAACGTAACCACTTATTCTGATATATTAAGCCTAGGGGTCGTAATAAAGGTTAACAGAAAAGGTATTTTATAAATCATCGGAAATATATTTTGGGAAACAAAGATCGCAGAATATAACCCTAAGAATACATTTTAGGATATATATATTTATAAGATAACAGCTTAAAATTTTCATATGATAGAAAATATATGGTTTTTTATTAATATATAAATGACTTGATACTACAACAGGTTGTGGATCTGGAAATGATATACCTTGGTAAATAACTCTCAAAAGGGAGAATTAGGATTTGTCAAAATTATCACATAGTTCATGACAATGTTCATTATTGCACTACTGGTTTGACTCTCTCATGAATTGTTCTATAGAAAATATAAATTCTTAATAAAAATGAATAATAAAGGTTTTAATTAATGTTCAAAAATGATTTACCTGGGTAAATTGTATGGTAAATAATATTTGATAGATTATTTGATCATTTAGAGACCTGATAAATAATTTTTCATAATTATGATTATTGTTTTGGACTCTATAATTTTTTGTTTTCTTAAATAGAAGTAATAAGGATTAATCATATAAATATATATTTTTAGGGAATATAATATTATTTGGAGTTAAAAAATATATTATGAATGATTTAAATGATTTTGTGATTATTCATATTTTGTTATACTAACACTTCATTAACAATGAATAACTTAACTAACTCTTAGATTAACAAAATAATTAATGTATGTAGTTCTCCAAGAGATTTTGTGGCTAATAATATAGAGGCTCAATTAACATTTTTCCAAAAATATTTAATTGGAAACCAAGGGGAATATCTAAAAGGAATAGAAAAATGTTTTATGAATTGAAAATAATGGAATATAAAAAAATGTTTAAAAGTGATTAACAAAATGGAGATAAAAAGAATTAATTAGAGAGATCTATTTGTATTTTTCTTTAAATGTGGGGATCCTAGGAAATATAATATTAAATATCATTTTTTATAGGTTAGATCTAATTTAAATGAATGAAATTTGTTACACTAATTAATGGAATTAATTTACTGACGTATTTATTGATTATGAATGAATAATAATTTTGTAGAAGTGATTTTGTCAACATTATTTTGTCATTAAGAGTCCTAAAACAACTATGAATTCTGATAATTTTTTGGATTTTTTATGATTAAATAATATTTCCCTTGGAGTTATGGTTTCCATCATGGTTTTTTTTGTTTATTGAATATCATTAGTTCTATGTCTGTGGCACTGATTTTGAGATTTTGTAATATTGATATAAAATATTAATAACAGTATTTTTTTAATTAATTTTTTTCAATATATCAATTGGGATTCGAATACATTTTACTAAAAATGATTTTTTGGAATAATGGTTTTTTTTCATAATTTTAAACGTACAGATATAATTTAGTGTTAATATGATATTAAATGGCATAGTAATAATAATCATTTATGATTTTATGATTATGTGAAAAAATTCTAATAGGAAATTATTTTTGTTTAAAAATTTCTTAATGAGTATCATTATTTTTTAAAAAGTGTTTCATGTTTTTTTTGGAATGATTTAAGAATTAAATAAATATAATATTATGAATGGATAACCCATATTTGAGGTGATGACTCTTTGCATTTAGTATGTCCATGAGGAATGAATCCACCACCAAAGTATGACAAGAGATTATTTCATGCCAATATTCAATAAGATGTTCTAGTTAACATTTTATTGTTTTTAGACAAATATTATGATGGATAAACATTGTGTGGATTTTTAGAATCATATAATACGATCTAATTGTTTAAATCATATTTTATTTTTAATTATTTATAATATTTTTTATTTTTTTCAGGTATATATAAAACCATGAGGCTTAAGGTAAATTATTTCTTTTGAATAATCATATTGATTTTTTTGAGATGTAATCTATATAGATTCAAAGATAAATACACATGGAATCTATTTTTATTTTCTTTGGGAGTTTCATTTGAGGTATAACTAATAAATGTTTTGAATTGGATAACATATTCTAAGGGTTTTTTTTATATTTTGAATAAAATGTAATGATTTTCCAGTCATTAATGAATTTCATGATCAAATATAATATAATTTTAATGCTCCACGAATAAAAAAATAAATTTTGGGTATTCATTTCCATGAGAGATAATTGAAGATTAAATTTATTGACACACAACCAAGGATGAAATTATATGTATTTAATAAAAAACAAATTAATTAATGTATATTTATTGTTTTTTACTATCATGAAAGTAAAACGGTTTATCAATAATATAAAAATACTCTTAAAATAAAAATTTTAAACATTATCTTTCATTTTTAATGAACCAAATAGTATAAAATTTAATGTTCTGTAGTCATTATGTTTCACATGAAAATTTTATTTTATCTAATAAATGATCTCAATCACATTCCATAATTAATTATTATTTTCTAACATGTTAATAATTTCACATTCCTATAAATGTTTTCCAAATTAAATCGTTGTTATGTGTTATTTTATAGATCCTTAAAACTTCCATTTCTATCATATCTTGAGGATGTTTTAGTATAAATTTTTAGGATGTGGGATTTCATAAAAGGAACTCTCAGATAGAGAACCCTTATTTTTAATGTGTATGTTAAAATTTAATGTAATAAATTTATTAAATGCGGGGAGTGTGAAATAGAACATGATTTAAAAAAAGGATATTTTGTTTTATTTTGAATAAGAAACTCATCAATGAGATTAAATGATGAAAAATATAAATTATCAAAATATGACTTTCATAACCTATCAGTTAAATAAGAGTCTTTGAATAGTGTTATCTAAATAATGAAAATAAGTTTTAGGCATTTTAATAATTTATTCATTGGTAATGAATTGACTAAAATTAAAAGAAACATACTTCAAAAAATTAAATTAAATTTTCAGATAATCTTTCTAAAATTATCTTGCGGTTTTATTTTTTTAAATTCCTAAAAAGATTAATAATTAGATATATGGTTAAAAATAATGATTTTTTATTAAAATATGTATTTTCAGATAAAGGTTTCAAAATTACCTTTTCCTTGTAAAATTATATTAACCAAAATTAATTCAATAATATTATCATTAATTTTTTTAATTTTTTTAAATAATCTATATGTATAATTTTAATATAAATGGTTTTTATAATTTTAAAATATTTTCCATTAGAAACTAATTTTTTGTGGAATCTAAGGGGTTATCTTTTAATTAATTTATAAAACTTGTACAAATTTAATTTTCTAAAATTTATTCAATATTTGGAATCTTATAAAATAATATTATGTAATATGGCCAACATAATTTTTTTTAAATGAATACTGAAAACTGAAAAAATTACTTCTCATGGTTAGTGTTAAAATGAGTTTACTATGAGGGATGAAAAAATATAATATTTTCCATTCCCATAAAAAAGTAAAAATACAATATTATGATAATATTTCATCCTTATCCTATAAATTAATTGAATATAATGGTATATGGATGAATTTTTCTATTTAATTACATTATCTGTTTAATTTATTGGGAATTTTCTATATAAATTCCAAGAATGTCCCCACCCACTCATATAAAAAGACAACCCTATCTTCTTATATCCAATCCAAAGTAGCTTTTTAGTTTAGTAAAACAAGCCCAAATATATTTTCTCAGCCCATACCCATGACCAACAGTCCTTATTTGGATCAAAAATCCAATTGTAACATCCTGGATCGGGGGGCCACTCAACGGGTGCCCCGATCCAGTTTGGTACATGACCTCAACACATTTTCCCAAGCACCAGAGGCTGCCGACTAGCAGCGAGAGCCCAGGTCTGATAGTGGGGAAACTATTCCCTCATTTGTCAAAGTGTAGTGCAGTAGAATAAAATATACAACATACAATAACAGCGGAAGTGGTAAACAATACACGTTTAATATAAACAAATACAGTAAAATATAACCAACAGTTATATAGATAATGATGCAACATGTCTCAATTTCAATGAAAACATCCAGAACATGTTATATAGCAATACAACAAGATATATTAGAATGTAAATGTACAACAGAACAAAACAAAATATCTGGAAACATCGCGATCCTATGCTCGGTCCCATGCTCCCCTATTCCTTAGCAACAATCATGTACCTGTATAGGGACCCTTTCCCTTATCCACACCTGCAGCAACACAATCTTTTAGGTCCAAAGACATGACCCAAATAGTGTGTGAGAAATAAATTTTAGTAGGCACCCACCAAAGGCCCATGCCAAACTATGTGAAATATATGCAACAATAGTGTGAAGTAGTAAAATGCAATAAACTAAGCAGTACTCAAAAGTAACTAACTTTACAATTAATATTTCCATTTTAGTATTTATCTTAACCATTTTATTTTATAACATTATGTGCTCAACAGAACTAAGCCCTTAGGCCATCCATAATCTTTCCCTCAGGCTAATATAGTAAAACCATGCCCTCAGGCTTTCCCTTAGGCTATAAAGTACCTTTCCCTCAGGCATTTCCCTTAGGTGAAATATAATCAGTCCCTCAGGACAAACTGAAACGAAACCCTAAGGTAATCAAAATCTTTTCCTCGGGCATTGCCATTAGGCTAATAGAACTACGCCCTCAGGCTAATCAACAGTGCCCTAAGGCTAATATATCCCTGCCCTCAGGATAAACAAGTAATCGGGTCGTGCCCAACATATAAACATGCAATTTACATACAATCATATCAAGGCTAAAGTAATGCATAATATAAACATAAAATACCCTCGAGTATCCTGAACAAATGGATAAATAGTGGAACACACCCCCGGGGTGGTCCTGGATCCAAGCTGCGATCCCAAACAATAGTTTATTATCACATTTAATTACCTATACAATTCTAGGTAGTCAAAACATCCAAGGCACCAGGCACACGACACCCCAACATGGGTTCGTAGCAAAATTGTACACAAAAATGCACAATAGTTGGAATTTAAAGACCAAGCCACCTACGTTAAATGCCCCTGAATGGTATACATGAACGTCACTTCTAGAAACTCCCAAAGACGACGTAGATCCGGAGTAGAATAAAATCCGTTCAAATGTAAATATCATTCCCTCGAGAAATAATTGTTAATAATGGATTAAGGAGAAGGAGAGGATTACCCGTACGGTTCCAACTAGACCGACAGAGGTAGAAACAGATTCCCGACATGCGATCTGGAGCTCCTCGAAGGTTCATCCCTCTCTCCTGACTCCTCCTCCAATTCTAAGCCTTCCCTATGAACAGGTGAGGATACTACACATTTTAAGAGAAAAAAAGACTACATGGCCTGTACTATTGGGTAAATGGCGTGTAGTTTTCATTTTTTAACTGTTCCTTCGGCGGCTTCTCACCAGCATGGAATTGTTCATCTATCGACATGAGTACACGACGTGTAATACCTGATTACACGGTGTGTATGGTTGCTCAGCTATCCACCACCTTAGTGTTTGCCTGCCGACTGACTACATGGCATTTAAATACCCACTACCCGGTGTGTAGTTGATTTTTACACCCTTCATCATCGACCATCCTACACACCCTGTGTACTCCTTCCACACGGCCAAGGTACATGGTGTGTGGAAAATTACATAGAGCGTAGTAAAAAAATTTAGGATTTTCTCCCATTTTTCTTTATTTCTAAAAAATTGAAGAAAAAGAGAAAAGAAGAAACTCGTACCTCATGAATAAGAATCGTGTTATTAAAACCTCCTCCCTTAAATCAATTCGTCCCTGAACTTACCTTCCTAGGGTGGTGAAGATAACGCTTAGAATAACACTTTCCACTGAGCATGTACGTTGGTCTCCCTCTCCCAGGGTTCGTCCTGCACTTGGTCATGCTACGATATCACCCATACGAGAGGAACTAACCAAACTAAGAGAACCTTCATGCTCCTATCAACAATAGGAATCAGATGCTCCTCAAAGGATGAATCTATCTAAAGATCAACCTCCTCGTGTTGAAAGATTTGAGATGATCTTGAATGATATCATTGCAACTGAGATACATGGAAGACGTCATGCATGGACTGATACCTCTGTGATATCTGCAACCGATAGGAAACCGGCCCGACTCTCTCCCGAATCTCAAATGGGCCCACATACCTCGGTGAATGTTTTCCCTATCTCCTAATCCGCATGTGACCCATCCTTGGTGAAACATGCAAGAAAACCTAATCCTCAACTGCAAACTCAAAGGATCATCTGCGGCGATCATCATAAGATTTCTAACAAGACTGTGTTGTAGCCATCCACTTCTAAATCAACTAGACCCGCTCAGAAGTCTCTTGCACAAGATGTGGTCCTAGTAACGGTACCTCACCTGCCTCCATCCAGCACAAATGTGATCGGCATGGCCTAACATATAAATCCCCTTAAGTTGGAATCTCAATAGTTTCCTGAAAATTGTTATTATAGGAAAACTCAAATTGGGGTATATGCTTCTCCCAATATCCCCAAAATTCTAGGACTCATGCACATATCATGTCTTAAAGCACCTGTATCATCCGCTTTGACTGGACATCAGTCTGAGGGTGGTAATCTGTGCTTAGAAGCAGATGTGTAGCTAGTGCCCTTTGATAATTCTGCAAAAAAGAGACGTAAAATGGGAGTCCCTATCTGAAATGATAGAACGAGGAACCCCATGAAGATGTACAACCTCTCAGATATACAGCTTTTCGAGCTCATCAACACCGAAGGTCTCCTTGATCGGAAAAAAGTGAGCTACCTTCGTGAGTCTGTCCACAACAACCCACACATCATCATTTCCTCGTGGTGACCTCGACAACCCAGTCACGATGTCCATCACCACATCATCCCATTTCCACTATGGAATGGGAAACTGATATAACAGTTCAGCTGGACTCTGATGCTCCACATTCACCTATTGACAGGTGGAACATCTCGTAATAAAACCAGCTACTTCTCTCTTCATACCCGACCACCAGTATAGACATCTCATGTCAAGGTACATATTGGTAACTTTGGGATGAACTGCCCAAGCTGAAGCATGAAACTCCCTCATCAACTCCTCGCGTATATCCCCTAGAACCCACACTCGTCAATGGAATCATAGTAACTCATCATCGCCTATCGTCCACCCAGGAGGAAGGGCCTCACTTGCCACTAACTCCCGTAGAACTAGGCCTTATGAATCAGATAGTTGTCTCATCCTTACTCTATCCATGAGGGTAGAGGTCACATCTAAAGAAGAAAGATAGGTCTTCCCCTGACTGTCATGCTCCTCCAAATGCATCTCAGTGAATAAGGCCATGAGCTGCCACTCACCACTGGACTCATGCACTGCCTATATCTGACTCCTCCTGCTCAGTGCATTAGCTACTGTATTACCTTCACTAGGAGTATAAGAAAGCTAAAAGTCGAAGGAATAAAGGTATTCGACCCACCTTCTCTGTCTCAGGATCAAGTCACGCTGAAGAAAGATATATATGAGTCTATTTTGGTCGGGGAAAACCAAAAATGCTCTCCTAAGAGATAATGTGTCGAACATCACAACCCATGAACAACTGCAGCCAACTCGATATCATGTGTCGGGTAATTCCTCTCATGTGGCCTCAACTGCCAAGAACCGTACTCAACAACTTGATCTCCCTATATCAACACTACTCCTAGCCCAATACCTGATGCATCATAGTAAACTGTATAGCTTTTCCCTTTCTCTGGAAGTATCAGGACTGGTGCTAATGTCAACCTTTCTTTCAGGTCCTGAAAGGCTCTCTCACAAGCTTCTGTCCAAATGAACATCACACCTTTCTTAGTAAGACCCGTCAATGGTGCTACTAAGTGGGATAAGTCTTGTATAAAGAACTTGTAGTAACCAGAAATCCCTAAGAAACTTCCTATCTCAAACACGTTCTTAAGATTCTCCAAGGAAACTACTGCTCTTACCTTCTCTGGGTCCATGAAAACTCCTACCTCTGAGATGATATGACCCGGGAAGTGGATCTGGTCCATCCAAAAGTGGCACTTTGAGATTTTACAATATAGCTGATGCTCTCTCAGTATACTCAATACGATCTCAAGATGGGTGGCATGGTCGTGTCGAGTGTGAGAGTACACCAAGATATCGTCCACGAATACTACCACAAAATAATCCAGATACAGATGAAACACACGATTCATCCGAGCCATGAAAACATCTGGCACATTCATGAGTCCAAACGACATAACCAAGTACTTGTATAGACCATATCTTCTCCGAAATGCTGTAAGCAGTATGGCCGATGGTCTTTTGCGCAACTGATGATATCTGGATCTCAAGTCAATATTCAAGAACACTCGTGATCCATGAAGTTGATCAAAAAGATCACCAATCCTCGTGAAGGGATATAAGTTCTTAACCATCAATTGGTTCATATTCCGATAATCTACACAGATTCTGTGGGTACCATCTGCCTTATTTGCAAAGAGGAAAAGAGAACCCTAAGGAGAAGTACTGGGTCAGATGAAACCCTTTTCCTGTAACTCCTCTAACTTTCTCTTGATCTCCTGCAACTCTGGTGTAGCCATCCTATAAGGAGTAATGGAAACAGGCACTACTCCTGGAACATGTTAAATAGAGAAATCATCCTCTGGATTTGAAGTAAGACCTGAAACTTCATCCGATAAGACATCCCGGAAACGATCAACCACTGGAGGGAAATCCTGCTGACAAGTCCCCTAATCATCCAGATTTATTATCGTAATTTGGGATGTAACTCCACCTCGCCCATGATTCTCTGGTCCACCTCGACTCTCCTGATAATCCCACTCTCCCTTATATAGAAACTCTCCGACCTATAGTGACATGAAACACACCCTGCGACGATAGCAGTCTACAAAGGCTCGAAAGGGAACCAAACAGTCCATCCCGAGAATGAAATCATAGCTCATGTTTTCCAAGACATAGAGGTCCAGAAGGATGTGACACCCAGCAACCTCAAGGGGGAATTCCTTGCACTGACAAACACCAGCCGTCCTAGTCCCCAATAGAGTGTCTAGCGTCATAACATCAGAAGAAGAAGAAACACAGAGCCCAAGGATCTCCACAACAGGCACATATACAAAAGATATGTGTAACACCTATATCGAAAATTACTGAAGACAACACAAAAGATACTAGAGTAGTACCTCTGATAGTTGATGATCTGAGATCCTGCTCATGTTTAGTCTATTACACTGCATATGCCTTCCCAATGACGTGGTCCACCGACACAGCCTGGCTACATTGAATTGTCCCACCTTGCTGCCTTAGGGATCCTGGTGTCTGGCTACCACGGCCATGACCACCATCACTGCCTACACACCCTGATGTATTCCAGTTGCCCGAATGGTAAGAAGATGTTTGTCTGGCTCCAGCACGCGGAGTCTACATAGAAACCCTCTCACTATCCACTGGTATAAACGCCCTGAAAAAGCGTTGTAGATGCCCCATCTAGCTGTAATCTCTATATTCCACTGGGTCACGTGGACAATGCGGTCTCTTATGCCCCTCCTTACCACACAAGTAGAAAAAGTCCGAGCCACCTGAAGAAACTACCTGGCTAGTACTGCCACCATGAGAGAGACTCATATGTCCCTTCCTTCCCGTTAGAAATTGTACCAGAAACTGGTGTCGAACCTCCCTGGCTCACACCACTAGCCTCCCACAGGTTCCGCTTTGTAATCAATGACTGGTTCATAATAACATGTATTTTAGGAAACCTGAAATCATTTACCAGTGCATCAATGTCATATCGATGAACATCCTCAAAGCGTTTGACCCTCAACGTATCATCACCCACCAGAACGGGTGTAAAACACAGAAGCTCGGTGAAACAAGAAGAATAATCCATCACAAACATAGCGCCCTGCTGCAGGTTCATGAAATCATGAGCTCGATCTTCCCTTAGCGTCTCTTTGAAGAAGAATTCATAGGAAGCTCTATAAAAATTGTCCCATGCCATGTCTCTGTGATGATCAGACTGAGTGGTAACATCCCACCACCTCTTGGCAGAATCCCGTACCATGTAAGTCGAGAGCTTGACCCTCCACCCTGGATGAATTTCAAGATGCTCGAAAATAGTCTGCATAGAATCCATCCATGACTCCGTAGCCTGTGGTCCGTCATCACCTGAAAACATAGGCAGATGTTGCTGCTTGAAGATACGAGTCAGCTCAACCATAGAAGTGGCAGCAAGCAGTGCTCCCTAAAAGGTCTACATGAATCTCATAATTCCTTCACAAAACTACGCAACTGTTCCTGTTTCTGGTATAATGGCTGGCGCCGAATCTGGCTCTACTGGAGGATCCACTAGTAGACCATGGCCCACTATCATTGGAGTATAAACGTTGCCTCTCTATTGGTGAAACACACGTGGTCATCTCGGCGGAATGACCCTACAATTTCATACACACACCTTAGATCAAGATTATCAAATATTGAAAAACCAAGGGACCAAAAGGGTAACTGGAGGAAGAAGGAATTCAGGATTTGCAAAACAAGACTACAGGGAATGTATACTAACTACACGGTGTGTACCTGACTTCTCTTCCCCTGACCGGGTCCTTCTATACCTCTAAGCCACATCGCTCCCAATGAACAAAACTACATGGCATATATATAATTTACAAGGCATGTACGGTGTAATTTTCTAACTGCCCGTGTAGTTTTTCACATAGCCAACAACTCAGAAAACACTACACGACGTGTTACACCTACACATGGCGTGTACACCACCCCATTTCACTAGCCACGCAGTCAACTCCACACGGTCTTCCACCGACCAAGTATACATGGAGTGTCCCTCAGGCACAGGACATGTACTAGATGAGCACCGTCGAACCATTTTGTTAGTTACACGGCCGGATACAAGGCTCACACTAAACAGAGTGCTCCATATACACACGACGTGTACATGAAAGGATTACACCAACCCATGTTATTAGTTACACAGCCGGATCCCAGGTCAGACTACATGGCGTGTTCCATAGTAGACACGGCGTGTATGTCTTAAGATCTCTTTTACGTCCGGGTTTGTTATCTACGCAGGCGGACTCCGAGTCAACCCTACATGTTGTGTACATCCTGTACACAGCGTGTTTTCCCCAAGAATTTTCCTTCCCCGTGTCCCTGCCTAGATGGTCTATGACATAGAAAGTGACTATACAGCGTGCACTGAGGGTACACGACATGTACTTAAAAAGTTTTCTTTTCTTCCTGAACAGAGGATCACACGGCATGTGTCCATGGAACTACACGACATGTATCTTGGGTTTTCTGGATAATAAGGCTTAGATACTACTCTAGAACCCAGAAAATACTGAAAAACATCACCTAAGATCCAAATTACGATCTGTGAGGGCCCATACTCCCTGCGAATCAATGTTTGCATATTATATGTGTTATAAAAAAAATAAACAGTCAGTGTTCCACCAAATTCCAGGCAATGAGGTCCCATACTCCCCAAAAACCAAAGTTTGGCATCCATTCAATCACCAATCACACACGGAAATTACCCTATCATATAGCATGTATTTAATCAAAGCAGCTATCACAACAACATTCTTTTTATATCAAAAAAACTATAACCACAACAAGGAATTTCTAATGCACCTACATGGCATGGAACTATGCATTGCATGTGATTTATAACATGTGCCTAAATGATGCATGAGATGGAATACCCTCATCTCATCACACTGCAACTAAATAGAACCCATGGATAAAATTTAAATATCACAATCACAAGTGTGTTACCCAATGGTGAAATCAAATCAACTGTAAAATTTTCAGAATCAGAATAATTGCAAAAATATGAGGTAGACTGGATTTTACCTGTACATGGGTTAGCTACGCCCGGGCACAACTTATTACCAACTATCATTTCTATCATATTCTTGACTAAGGCTCGAAATAGTATGTCAAAGAAAATAACTCCTCTGATACCACTTTTTAACATCCCGGATCGAGGTGCCATTAAATGGGTTCCCCGAACCCAGTTGGTCACATGTCCTCAAGCGCATTTCCCCAAACGCCAATGGCTGCCGACTTGGAGTGAGGGCCGTGGTCTGATAGTGGGAAACTATTCCCTCATTTTTCAAAGTGTAGTGCAGCAGAATAAAATATACAACATACACCAACAGCAGAAGCGGTAAACCATAAACGTTTAAATTAAACTGTAGAAAATGATAACCAATAGTTATATAGATAATGATGCAACATGTCTCACATTCTAATAAAACAGCCAGAACATGTTACACAACAATACAACACTATAAAATAGAAAGTGAAGGTACAACATAACCAAACAAAATAGTTGGCAGGATCATGAACATAAGTTCAGTCCCATGCTCATCTACTCCTTAGCAACAATCATGAACCTATATTGGGACCCTTTCACTTATCCACACCTGCAACAACGTAGTCTGTTTGGGCCGAACACAAGACCCAAACAGGGTGTGAGAAATAAATCTCAGTATGCACCCACCAAAGGCCCATGCCCAAATGTGTGAAATATATGCAACAAAATTGTGCAGTAGTAAAATGCAATAAACTAAGAAGTACTCAAAAGTTACTATCATTACCAGTTATTTTGACATTTTATTATTCATCTTTACCATTTAATTTAATAACATTCTGTGCTCAACAGAACCAAGACCTCAGGCAAACCAGAATCTTTCCCTCAGGCTAATATAGTAAAACCATACCCTCAGGGTTGTCCTTAGGTTATACAGTACCTTTCCCTCAGGCATTGACCTCAGGTGAAATAGAATCTTTCCCTCATGTCAAACTAAAATGAAACCCTCAGGTAATCAGAATCTTACCATCTGGAATTTCCCTTAGGCTAATAGAACTACGCCCTTAGGATAATCAACAATGTCGTTAGGCTAATATATCACTTCCCTTAGGCTAAACAAGTAATCGGTCCATGCCCAACATATTAAAATGCAATTTACATACAATTCTTCTCAATGAAAAAATATTGCATAATATAAACATGGAATACCCTCGAGTATCCTAGCCAAACAGCTAAAAAGTGGAACACACCCCTAGGGTGGTCCTGGATCCAAGAAGCGAATCCAAAAAATAGTTTATTATCACATTTAATTACTTGAACAATTCTATGTATTAAAAACATCCAAGGCATCAGACACACGACACCCCAACATGGGTTCGTAGCAAAATGGTACACACAAACGCACACCATTTGGAATTTTAACACCAAGACACCTACCTTAAACGCCCCTGAACGGTATATGTGAACGTCGCTTCAAGAAATTCCAAAAGACATCGTAGATACGGGGTAGAAGAAAACCTGTTCAAACGTAAATAACATTCCATCGGGAAAGAATTGGTAATAATGACTTAATGAGAAGGAGAGGCTTACCCGTACGGTTCCAATGAGATTGACAGAGGATGAAATGGATTCCCGGCTTACGATCTGGATCACCTCGAAAGTTAGACCCTCTCTCCCGACTCCTCATCCGATTCTAAGACTTCCCGGATAACAGAGGAGGCTACTGCACATTTTATGCGAAAAAACAGACTGCACAACGTTTACTATTGGTTACACGGCGTGTAGTTTTCAATTTATTAACTATTAATTCAGCGGCCTCTCGCCAGCATGGCACTATTCATCTGTCGACATGAGTACACGGCGTGTAATACCTGAGTACATGCCATCTACGGTCACTCAGCTGGCCATCGCCTTACTGTTTTCATATCGACTGACTACACGGTGTGTAGTCGATTTTTACCCCCTTCATCGTCGACCGGCCTACACGCCCTGTGTACTCCTTTTACATGGACAAGGTATACAACATGTGGAAAAGTATATGACATGTAGTCACAAAATTTCGGATTTTCTCCCATTTTCCTTTTTTTATCAAAAACACTAAAGGAAAATAGATAAGAAGAAACATGTACCTCAAGAATATGAACCGGGTTCTTACACCAATCTACAAAGGATTTAGGTATAAACCATGAATGATTGTTCGAAGAAGTGGTATTGTACATTACCATGAAGATTTATTTTATTTCAAAAATTATATCCTTAAAATCACTTTAAAATATGATTAAGTAACAACAAAAATATATTCCTTGTAATTTTATGTTATTATGTTCATGGGAAAACCTATACCAATCTCCTCTTCAATCAAATGGGAAAAAACTATTGATTATGTGCATGTCAAGATTCCACCTTACATACTGATGTTATCCTTTCACATCACAAGCTCTAACAACTAGATAAAATGATGGATTTAATTCATATATATTATTTTAATGTAAAAATTAATTGTATTTAGTTATAATATTCAATATTTCTTCTTACGTTATAATTCATTGGATAATAATAATTTCACTCATGGGAATATGTGGACCACCGCCTCCATAAACTGATGAGAAATGTTTTCCATTTTATGTTAATAAGGATTGAAATATTTTTTCATGACCCATCCTCAGGGCTCGTGCCTTGACTACCCCAAGCCCGCCTTTCATATGCCAGGGGCTGGGGACTAGCATCAAAGATGTAAATCTCGATAAAAGGGAAGGAATTACCTTTATATATGAAATAACACAATATATTACGCAACAGAAGTAATCACTAAGTAATTCTGAAAGACAAAAGTAAGTGCTAAAAGGTAAGGGGCTGAAAATACAAGCCCCACAGTAAGTACAGTACAACTGAAAGACTAGTACAATAGCAGTACAGTAAAGGAAAAACAATTGAGTCTTCCTCCGGGAATCCTACTTGAATGGTGGGTAAAAATGGTCTCCTCGACACCTCGATTCCATCCGTCCGCTCTATGTACATCTCGCCAAGTGGTCCACCTATGGGTACTGTCTAGCTCTACAAGTCTCTACCATGATCAGCGCTGTCTGTCGTCTGCATATAACAAAATGTACTGTGGGCATTCTCCGTGCAGGGGTGAGTCTAACAATACAAGGTAGAGACCCCGAGACCCCCGAAGGTCTCCCATAATCCATGAAGGATAAACCACAAATGTAAAGATACTATTAGGAAGTATCAACCAACTCTACTTAGGTATATTCCCATACATATACCTAAGTCATCAATCCCAGTTCAGCTCCAACTCTTGAGCTCATGTACAACCCTGTCCACACAGGAATAAAGGCAATCACATCAATGATAATGATTGGAAGTCAAGAATCAACTCACCCAGGTATACAACTCACGAAGAGTGGTGGATAAGATTAGATGTAGCCTCTAAATCATCTCTTCTGTTGAACCCGTGTAGGATCCTAGTAAATAAGTCGTCACTGCCAAACCCACAGAGGATCTAAGTATAGTAGTCATCGATGCCGAACCCACGGAGGATTCAAGTATAGTATTCATCGCTGTAGTACCCACCGAGGATACTAGTATAGTAGTCATGGCTGCCGAAACCATAGAGGATCCATGTACAGTAGTAATTGTTGTCGAACCCACAGAGGATCTCAGTATGGTTGTCATAGTTGTCGAACTTACGGAGTATCCCAGAACGGTAGTCGTCACGGTCGCAACCAGCTCTACGGTTCTCGTACACAGCACGCTCGATTCCGGGAGGGTCCGATCCTCTATCCAAGGGTTCGATACATCAACTATCACGAAGTCCAGAGTTGGTTTATCCTAATGTTCAATCTCATCAAAAAGAACCTGACACGAAAGACAACACATCAATCAGAAACCCGGTCTGAGAGATATTGACTTTTCTGTTTCAGGGGCACGGTTGGAAATACGCTCTTTCCTAAATGGGACGTTTTACAAAGACATCCAAAACTCACTTATAGTAAATCTAAAGGAATGCTCCATCACGAGGGTCCCAATGTCGCAGAGAGCGCGTTGATCGGACGCCATGTCGTGAAGTTATTCACATTTAAGTGAAACGGGCCTGGCCCGTCATGCCCAGTGGGCTGGTGGGTTGGCCCGACCTGGTTTGGTGGGTTTGACCCGGAAGAGGTTCGGACCGGCCTGGTGAAGCAAACGACCCGGCCCGGTGGGGTGTGTCCCAGCCCGAGGGGTAGCGGTCCAGCCCGAGAGGGCGTGGCCCGGCCTGGCGCGGCGCAGCTCGGCTCGGCGCGGCCCAGCGTGGGGTGGTGCGGTGCCGCCCGGCCCAGCGTGGCCTGATCTAGAGCGGCCCGGCCCAGCGTGGGACGACCTGGCCTGGATGGATGTGGCTCGGCACTCCTGGCCGAGCTGCTCGAATCGGGTGGCCGAGCGCTGTGGGGGCGCGACCCCCCTCTCTCGAATCGGCGATGCCAAGACGCACTGCCCTCTTGTCTGGCAGGACGAAGCTGGCCAGTCTTCCTAGTTACAGCAGCCAGCATGGGCGGGCCGTAGTTCCTATAGCGCGGTGCCCTCCTGGCACTGCAGTTCTTCCCAGCTCGGCCGGCCGGTTTATCTTCCGAGCGGTCTGCGGTCCTCCACAGTGCGACGCCCTTGTGGCGCGGCGGTCTCTTCGGTCCGACTGGCTTAGCTGGCCAGTTCATCATTAGTCGAGCGGCCCACAGTTGCAGGCTGAGGTTCTTCTACACGCTGTCGGCGTGCGGGCACCGCCTTCGCTCGTCGCCGCCTCATCCAATGCCCCTCTATCGTGATTAAATTCACATAAACATCGGAGGGTCCTCGGGCCGTGTTCCTTCGGCCCGCATCCTCCGTGTTAGTCGGTAACAATTGGATGAAGTTATTCCAATGAAATAAAAAAATGAGATAATTTATTTACTTTTAAATTATACGAAACCCCTACCTCGAAATAAGGTTCGCGGTAGTCGGGCATCGTGGAAGACGGCATCGCGGGGAGACGGTGTCAACACGATGACATCGGGAAAGAGGGAGTCGAGGATGGCACATCGTCGGTGTTCCTTGCGGGTGGCTCCTTCTCCTTTGGCATGGCCAAAGATTGAAAGTTACAATTTTTTTCTTTCAGTGGTTCTTTGTTGGAAGGACGCTGTTCTTCGTAGAAGATATGAACTCCTTATTCAAATTCTCAAGAGCTCTCCCCAAAAATATTTACCAACCTAAATAATAATAAGGACCTCCCTTAATATAACATTTCTAGGTATTTTCAAATTAATTCAAAATGTATATTGAATTAATTAAGGCATTAGAATAGGAAACATTAATTTGTGGGAGATGGAGAGGCTCCACATTCAAGTGGAAGTCCAATGGATTAAAGACGGTTGTCAAAAATTAGATAAAGGGGAGTGTTAATGGGGAGTTAAAGGAAGATGAAAGGATTTGGGCTTGTTTAGGCCCCACCACAGTAATTCCTCTCATGGGAGGTTATGTGGGCGTGGGACCCACCCCTAACTCCCCATTGTAGGAATTAACTATCATCTTTAAATAAAACTGTGTGCAACTGTATTATTTATTTTATTCTAAATCGACTAAAATTAACTCTCAACCCACATAAAACGCAACTACGGTAAAGGTCCCCTTAAGCGAATAACAGCGCTACGAGTTCATCGGTGCACTTAGATTTTGATTCTATGTTCTGGTTCAAAAGATAGAAAAACCCACACGTATGTTTAGTGAACGTACTCAGACAAAAATTCAGAAATTGATTCTAGGCACACTGGGCCTCATAATCAAGTGCCGTCAAAAACCATAGACTCTTAAATTTCAAAAATATTTACGAAAAAAATTCCTTGATATTTTTGGATCTTTACATATTTGAATATATATAATGAATATATAAATTATAAATTATATAAAAATTATTTTGGAATATTAAATAGTTTTTTAACTTTCTTTCATTCCATCCGACAAAAAATAAAACAATGTTTATATGTATATAAGAAAAACTATCTCTAGTAACACAAATTTATTTCTATAAAATTTATATAAATAAATATATATATATATATATAATAATTATATGTCATATTTATATATTTGATAACATTCTAGTGATTAATGAACTTTTATCATACTAAATTTACATATAAAACCAAAACCAAAAACATACATGTAAAATGATGTAGTAATTACAGGGAATTATATTTCTAATAATGTATTTTTAATGAACATGTCACAAAAAGTTATAAGAAAATAATATATGGTGTGTTATATATAATGATGTATCTGAAATTTATGTATAATAAATCTATATTTCTTAAACATGATATTTCAACAAGAATGAAGAACATTAAATATAGGGCAAGGGTTTCTCTTACAACTCTTAATTCCATGATACATATGTGATATTAAAAAATTACTTATTTAATTTATTTTTCGTAAATTACCATTCATATTTTATCACATGAAAATAATTATATTAATGTAATTTAGTGTTTCATTTGATGTTATTTATTTAATGGTGATTATCATTCAAATTTAAAAAAATTATTTAGGTTTTATTTCACAATCAAATCATTCTTTGAGAATATTTTTGTTTGATTTTATCTTTAAGGAATAATATAATATTTTTATCTTAAATAAATATATTTCATATCCTATTAATATTATTGAGAATTTTATGTAAAAGAAAAAATCTATTCCCTTTCGTGCTTAAAATTATTAGAATTTTTTTTAAATAAATACATACATAATTTATCAATTCGAGAGAAAATTAGTTTTCATCGGTTTATATAATTTATAGGATAGTTTTAAGAATTATTTTTATCATTCTCCATAGGATTTTTTATAAAATTATTTACCAATTTTTAATTAATAAATATGTTTTAAAGATAATATTCATATTTTTTTTCAAACATGATACATTTTAACCATAGTACAAGTGTGTGAAATGAGCCATTTACATATATGGTGTGTGAAGAATTTACCATAATCATGGACACTCATTAAATTTATGTTTCCATTAAATGTTAACAGTTTTATTTTTAATAAAAATCATTTTCCTAATATTATTTACTTGTTTAGAATTTTAATATGATTTTTGAAGTGAAAATTTTCATTTCCCAATGACTTTTTTTAATGACTTTTTTATTTTATTTATATTTACCAACAGAACCTCTAATTTTTTTATTATGATCTATTAGTAGTATATTTAAATGAAAATATAATATAATGTTGCCAAATTAGTTAAGATAATTTAAATTAGTAAGTACTATATTGATACCATTTTCCATATTTCTATAGATGAATTAGTATTATGTTTATTGATTGGGGAATGTGTTATCATCTGTATGCTAGTTTTCCAAAATGATTTATTATATTTTTATTCTTATTGATTTGGATAAATTATTAACATTTTGGATTCTATTTATTATAGATGTGTATTTTTGTTGATTATGTTTTTGAACTTTTATATGAGGAATGTATTGGACATTGTATGTGATAGGTATAGACCACTATAGCCCCTCGATACATCGTTAGGTCTCATTAGGCAAACTGTGTTTTTTAGGTGAGGGAATACCCAATTATTTATGATTTATTGGATATGAGAATTGAAGATATGTTTTTCATTATAGTAATTATTCATTTCATCAATATTAAATTTGTTATTGACGTCCATGTGATTATTCGAGTAGTTAGAATAACACATGTTATGTTTTAAGGACATGTGATTATATATATCAAATTATTTAGTTCACAATTTATTACAGCCACATTATTCTCCATGTTCATTTTATTGATAATGTGGAATATGTTTTAGTTATTTTAAATGAATTATTAATGAAACCTTATGAATATAAGAAATCTTATTTTGTATGTGTACCTTTTCTGAGCATCTGAACTTGTTTGTTATTTTTCTTCTCCCAATGATATGAGAACTTTTTTTAATATTAATATAAAGGGATATGATAAAAGGAATAATGGTGATCTAAATGAAAAAAAACAGTTTTTATTTTAGGTCGTCATGTATGCCATGATATTAATGTATATATCTAGTTTTATAATATTTATAAACTATTATGTCCATTAGGGTGTGACTACTTGTATCTAACAGTAATGTTATAATGTAAACCCAAACATTTTTCTATTAGGGTCTGGGTATTTTTCATTCTAGATCTTCGATTGGTGGTGCTGGGCTTATTGGATGTTGATCGATAGGTATAAGGTGGGGGGTCACATGAGAGGGAGTCATTAGTTATAACCATTTGATGGTTGGTGTTATGGTAAATATAATCAAGGAATCACCAAACATATACTTGGACATAAAAATACACATATATAGAGTAGTGAAAATGTATAACATGATATTATAAGAGAATTTATAATCTTTTGAGAACTATTCCTTCTCGAATGTGACTCCAAAAAAAATCCTATATCATATGTAGGTGAGATATTAGATGGAACTCCACATCAGAGGCCTCGATGAGGCATGGGACCTCCCTAAATTTGTTATGGTGGTCCTCATGGGTTCCTATATGAATGAGGAACATGTGACATGTTAGGATAAATATATTTTTGAGGAAGATGAAATGATACACATCCCCCACTTGCACCACTGGGTAGTCCTCACCAGAACCTAATGGATAATGTTTAGGGACATAGGTAAATGTCAATGTTGTATGGTTACAATTGGTAAATTATTGACACTAAATGATGTAATATATGAGTCCTCTAAACATTTTAACATATAGTTTTATACAACATCACAAGAAATTCCTTTTTTACTACATCCCTAGTTGATTAGTTCGAGATTCTAGTAGATCGCATATCCTAAAAAATCCATCTGGTGACTCCTAAAAAATGTGATCACATGATAATACACTTTTACTAGTGATGTGGAATTTAACTTTTTGGGTAGGGGGTTCCATGGTACCTCATAGTAGATTTTTTGAATATGTAATATTTAGTCATTGGTATATAATTATTTGAAATAGTATATTACCAAATTCATTACTTCCATCATAGAGTGATGTGCTTCTATAGTTATCGAACAAGATTCTCCATCATGTGTGATTTAAACCATTAGTTAATATTCCATTTTCTATATGTGACATCTTTTATTTTATAAACAACTAGATAGATAGTATGACTCTGTGTTTGAAAATGACCTAAAAAAATCAACATCTAGTACTGGTGTAAGAGTACATTGACTTTTTCCTAGTGGATGATTAACTATCTCCCTCAAATTTAGAGGTTTTATTTCCTATTAATATACACCTTATTTATAATATAATATCTTATAGAGATTTTTATTTCATACTGTTTAATCTTTGAGAGTTAAAATCGTATTTTTATCATCATATTTAGAAATATTTTTTCTATCCTAGTGTATCACCTAGGTAGATCAATTATTTTTCTCTAATAAAAATTGTGATTGTTTAAGGATTTTCTATCTCTATTTATACCCCATTATGGAGAATGTAAATATAATGTACCCTTTATCATGGAATGGTGACCTCATTATATTAATGAAGTCATTACTAGGTTTTTGCAGATAAATCATAGTTATATTTATTTTTTTCTATGAAATATTGAGGAGGATATCCCAATGATGTCCTTATAATTATAACATGACCATTATTTGTTTTTTTGTGTTTCCCTATGTTATTATACATTCCATATATACATTATTTTTAATTATGAATTAGATGTTATATCCATAATAAAACTGGTTCATGGTGGTCTTCATCAAATACATTCACATCTATTATTCTTTGGAAATGATCATTTTTAGCATCGATGGATTTTGTTAGCCTTTCATAAAGGGAACCAGATGTAGGAAAATAATGTGATGTGTTAATTAATGATTTGGGAGGACCACTTATTATGTAATGTTAACTCAAATAAAGGATTGGATAAGGATCTGGTGAATATATATGCAATTCTAACTTCATTGATTCCTAAGAGAATGATTATGGTGTGGATATTTCTATGGTTGGTAGGGGTACTTGAATTGATAATTTTCTTATTTTAGTTAGATTGTATAACCAATAAATTACCTTACTAGAAAGGGAAAACACATTTGATTAATTGAGTTATTTTTTATGGATATTTGGGAGTTTAAGAGAAGGTGGATGAGTGCCCCTCTTTAGAAGCTACCAAAAGTGGGTGTGAAATATGATTTGTTCTATGGGTAATTTTGTGATAATAATTCTTATGGGATTATTTATAGGATATAGATGATTTCATGGGGATGAAAATTATTGAGGATACATTTGAAAAATATAATGTGAATGTTGATCTAGATTTTGGATTGGTAGTGACTAACCTAAATACATGGTTGAACTACCTTCGTGGTGACCTGTTTGTAGAACATAATGTACCCATTGGTGTTTGGTTTGATTTTTAGACACTATGACTGGTTATTTATAATTTTGTAAATATAATTATATATTTGGGGATATCATGGGTTTTTTATAATGAATCCACCCAATTAAAGTTGATTCTGCCACTGATTATAAAAATAGTGTTAGAAAGATTATCAGTAGTGTCTATTGAATATCATAGTTGAAGAATTAGAATGCATGGTTATGAAATGTTATAAAATTTTTTATAATACGTATTAATAACTATAATTTTAAGAGTTTAATAGTTGAAATATAATTCATCAAGCTATTATATAACTTTTTTACTATTGTGATAAGTAACTACACACTCATGGATGTATATTTAAAAATACTGATGTTGATCATGGACAAGGTATGCTGGAGAGTTCATTGAAATAATCTACATTACATTTTTATATACATTTATAATATTTAGAAATATTAATTTTGTTATAAATTATTCAATTAATTCATTGATTTGTTTCATATAATTTTGATGTAATATTTGATGATTTTGAAGTTCAATGTATTATTTGGGGATACTGATAATGGATTTAAAGAAATTTCCTATTTATTGATTTGGGAAAAAATTATAATAATCACAAATTGAAAAAAAATACACTTTTTACCTATAATAATTTATTCTAAATTATGAAATGTATAAAATAATTATTCAATATTATGGCGATGTGGTCCATGAATGAGATAATATATTACTGTGAGAGTAAAATAAAGAATGATTTTCTTCCATTTGGTGAATGAATGTTTGATCCACAGAGTAGAATGTTTCTTTCTTATTTAAATTCATTTACATGATGATAATTGTGTTATTAACATGAAAATGTAACTACATGGATTGAAATAATCAAATACAATTTTCTATTGTGGAAGTGAAAAGACTAATGTATAACTGTATTTATCTAGTCGAAGTAAAACCCTAAAAGTAGTTTTTTTAATGAAGAATATCAGGTGATCCAATTTTGATGTTTTCATTAAATATTTCATCCCATGTAATGAAATGGTAAAATAAAATGGTAAACATTATATATATGGAAGAGAACTCTTATTTAGTAAGATAAATGTATATTTGAAATTTTGGACGAGATCAATGCAATGACAAATACGATTTACAAAATTTATAATATTTTGAACAATGTTTATTTTAATGATTTTGTGAATGTTCAATAATGTAAAAAACTTTATGACGGTTTGGAAGGCCTTAGTTTAATCCTTTTTTGAGAAATAAAATCAGAATAATGGGGTAAGATTTATATTTGTCTCATATTTAAATGAATGAGGATTCATTTCATGTATTCCTTCATGATGAAATTGATGTTTACAATTATTAAAAAATAATATAGTTAGTGATACAATGATTATTGTCCTATCCATCAAATCGTATATCATAGTGATATAATGTTTTATGAATAAATAATAAGAAGAGGCTTTGTTTCTATATTACATCACAACCTCAATCCATAGTCTATAGTATTTTCATATGAGTATACCAAACAAAAAAAATGAGTTCCATAATTCTAATTGTGAGTATTTTAAAATTCATATAGCTGTTATGTTTTTTGTGAAAATATTGAGGAATATATTTTATTTCAAAATTAATTATTTGAAATAAAAAAATGAATTTAGGACTATTATATTCTTGATATAGAAGAAGAATGAGACTTTAGAAATTTTCAAAATATATTTATAAAAAATGAGATTAAAATATAATGAATGGGATAATTATAATTATTGGATGTTGAAAATGTTGAGAATATGGGTTTTTAGTGTGCACACATCTCCTAATATTATTCCATTTATGGGAATGTTAGATAATACTATAAAAAATAAGCAATTAGAAATTATATTTCACTTGGATCTCAAGAAGAGTAGAGACAATGTGTCTATTAATTAATACAATAATATATGTATTATTATATATTGGACATTTATCTATGAAGCTAGTGGAACTATATAACTAATAGAATAATAAAATTTTCCCAATATTGAAAAAATAGGAGAAATTTTTTATAACAATGGTTAATAAGAAATTGGGGTATCTATTGCAAATTCTACAGAGGAAGAAAATGTGAACATATCATATTTAACCTCTAAGGTATAATATAATGAGAAAAAATAATAATGAATAGGTGAGAAGATATTGGAATACTATGTGTTTTTTATACTGGTTGTCTATCCTCGATGTTATTGAGAAGATATTTAGGGATCACATGTCTGAAAAATATATGGTAGAGCTGTAATGATTCATGACAAGAAATGATCTTGTAAAAAAATCATTATTGAATAACCTATTAAATTCTATGGATATAATATTGTGAATAATTGAATAATTATTTTGGGAAAATATTCATTCATATATTGATAATGATCTACAACAAGTGAATAAGAATGATCTAATGTATTAGTATTGAAATACTAGAATAATAGTTGTTAGGGTGATACATAGATCCAGTATGAAATATTTTCCTCAGATGTATAGAAAATATATTGTAAGTGGATTCATGATGATTCAAGAAAAACAACCCATATATTATATCATTAAATTTAGAGTGTGGATTCTATGACATAGACATCACATGAATGAAATAGAGTAGGAATAACAAAGGATCAAAACATTATAAATATAGTGTGGATACATTAAATATCTGTAGTGGATTAAATACATATGTATCCAATGTTTAAAATCGATATATAAGTCAATAATAAAACAAAATAGTTGTACTTGTCCAAAACAGTGTTTAAAAATTAAATAAAAAATTGTAATTGGTTTAAATAGAATAACACTATATTTATACCATCTCTACTGTCTATAAATGGTCTAATATTAAATCAAAAATTAAATAATAGCATATAATCCCTCTAATGAGATTTTTTGTTCTGTCATAATTAATATTAGATTAAGGGAAATACATTTTTAAATTTATATAAAAAACTAGTTATTTTATTTGTTATACTTGAAATGTAGATTTAAGATTTCCAGTTAATTGAATCAAATGGAAGAATCTAATTATATCATTATCATTGAGTTTTTTTGTTATTATTAATGATCATTTCAAATTGGTATAATAAATATGTCAATAATGTTATAAAAATTATTAATAATTAATAAGATCAAATATTATATGAAGGTATTTATATTTTTATGGTTTCTTTAGATAAATCTATTGATTATTATTCATCTATTGAAAAAAGATCAAGATTGGATAGTGATTTAATAGAATAATTTATAGATCTAAATGTTGATGTCATAGTGTATTTGAAGACTATCATTTTATAGGTATTAATATATATATATATATATATATTCTAATTTATATTGGAACATCATAATGAGACGTTATAGCAAGAAGATGGATATAATGATATTGAATAATCATGGAAATAGACGAGGAGTGGTTATGCCACTCTCAAAAATACATTAAAATATAAAACTGTAACTATTTCACATTGAAATAAATTATTATATACAAATAATAAATAATTTCAAAGGGATATATGTGAGAATTCATATGTTATTTTTTTAATGAAAACAACCATTCAACTGAAGATGTTTATATGTACCATTTTTATTTACGTCTTCCCAACTAATATGTTTATTAAAAGGGTGAAATAACTTGATAATTGTATACATGACCTATAGTTGATGTGTGATGATGATTTTATGATAAAAATTAATGATTTGGGGAAAATTAAAACCAATGTTGGATCTATAAATAAATCCCAATGTTTAATTTGTCTAAAGATTGGTGTAAATTTAAAAAAAATGACTTCCAACAACATAGAACATATAAATATATTCAGAGGAATGATCCTTTAATCATATTATATGAATAATTTCCACCACCATGTAATTCATAATGCTATTAAATATATCATTACATATTCTAGGGAACCATCCACATCATAATCATTGAAAGAGGTTACCCACTACCACGATAATTCTATGAGTGTTTGATATGAGTTTTCTCCAAGTTCCAGAAAAAGTTAAAATTATTAAAATATATTGGAATAATAACTTTTTGAAGAACCCACCAAAGAATCATGGTGGATATAAAAAATACGGAAACTAGAACCTCCAAAAAAAATATCCCCAATTTGTGTTAAAATATCCAAACAAGCATAAGGATTTAAAAAATAATATTCTTAACATACAATGTGGTCATGAAAAATAAAATGGTTTATAGGATTTTTTTTTATTTTTCATGAATCATCCAGGGTCAACCCGGAACCGATCACATGATCTAGCCCATAAAAAGTCCCAAGAGGAATTCTTGATCAACATGGGTTGGTGAAAATATCCATGGGGATCAGTAAAGTGATTATGGGAATGATTTTTACCAATATAAATAAAAAAAAGTAGGGGAATAATAAAATATCATCCCAAAATTAATAAACCAAAAATAATGTCAAGGAATGAAATGAAAAATAATATAACCAAACCAAATGACCATAAAAACTCAATTTGACCCCAGTAGTCACTCCCTTATCCCAAGACTCAGCATCGCCCTTGGTGAACGAGACCATGCAAAAATGTGCATATGAGACTAAGAAAATAATGAATAATTGTTGTGAACAGGTAATATTTAACAAAATTAATTTCAATCAAGAAAATGAATTATCAATTCCATATTTGAACTAAAATATATTAATGATGTATTTTTACATATTTTCCATTTAACACAAATCAATTTCCTTTTACATTTTTATTTTAAACTAGTTTCTTTTTTAATAATAAATATATATCATTTTATAGAAATAGGGATAGAAATTAAGGTAGTTTGAAACATTTTCAATAACAATTTCCAAAAATATTTGAAGATCAATATTACCATTTTTGGAAAAAAAATTCACCAAGAATGGATGAAAACTCAATGATTACATAAGGGAAATAGAAAATTGAATGAATGATTGACAAACCAAACAATTCACCTCAAAATTTACCACATATAACTAAGTGTCAATGTACATCAGAGAACCTATGAGCGAATAAATAATCTAGAATATATTACTCATTTGACTTGTCCCAAAGGCATTACTTTACTAAAGACATCATAATTCCCAAAAACTTGATCACACCCTACCTGGCCTGGATGAGGTGGAAAAACCCAAGGTATATAGTATATATTAAGGGCTATTAGCCAGTGTGTAATCTAAACTAGTGTTGTAAATTTTCCATGAAAGTTTCCTAGATATTCTTGGTTCCAATTTTATGGATAAATATTGGTTAGACAATCAATCCAAACAGGAGACCAACCTTGTATAAATGCAACATATACAATAATAAAACACAATAGTCACCCCCAGAATCACCCCAAGGGAATTTCCCTTATTTACATTAACCACCAAGGCATGAGTTACGTCCCAAATAATTACCACCAATTCACATCAACATAAAATAAGAAAATAGGTTCATCCCATTTAGATTATTCCAATTAAAACATTTTAGTAATGATGAAAACGCGCAACAAGTATCCATTTAACACCAAACCATTTCAACAAGAACAAACACACACCACCTCCAAAAAAATGAATCCACTTAGAAACCGGTTTGACACCAAAGACTAAATTTTAAATACATAACACATTTATAAAGTCTAAAGGGTTATTTCTTAAAAAACGTATTGTAAAAACCCCAATTAAACCATTTCAAAAAACATAATAAAATAAGGAATCAACATCATTTATAATTAAACAATTATTATAAAACCAATAAATCATTAATTAGTATTGAAACTAGGTGTGAAAAGAATGAAATAAATTATTATTTATAATTAATAATCAATGCATATGGAGACCTACCTCAAAATGAAGAGAACCAATGAAAACAATTTAACACTCAATGCCTTTGTGAAGATATCTCCACATTTTCATGCACATACACTCCTATATATTGTTATATATTCATTAATGCATGAAAATTTTAACCTTTTTTATGAGGGATTATTAATAATAAGGATTCATATATATAGATATACATCCTATGTTAGTAAATTCAAACCTTCGAAGAGACCCCAAATGATCTAATTAAGGAATCAAAAATCACCACATACTCAAAATATAACAAAATCAATAAAAATTGGTGTAAGAGACCATCTAAAAATGATGGAATAAGAATTTAAATGGTCCAATTCACTTCTATGTTAGTGAAGAATTCCAAAACACTAAAAAAGATTTCTAGAGAGACCCACCTCATGCCCTAAAAATCGAAGTATAAACCATATATAGTGAACCCATAATATAGGGTTTAAATTACAAAAGAGGGGTTGTTAGTAGTGGGTAATCTATAGAAATTGAAACAAGAGGCAATAAGAGGGCATATAATGCTGAATCAAGTGGAAAACCTATTAAATATAGTGAAATTGTGGTTAGTGGCAGCTTTCTCGAATGGGTGTGGGTAGAGATGGATATGATGAAGCAGTTGCATCATGAAATGTTTGTGGAGAGGGGATATGGTCATATTAGGTTTTAATTTTAATTTTTTATTTTATATTAGTTAATTAAATTTAAAAAGTATCAACCACACACGATTTGGACTGCACAGTTTGGAAAATCAGGCACCAACTATGTTCCCTCTACAAAGCTACTAGAGCACCCTGCCTGGGATAAAAGCATGGTTTGGAAATATTTACACCAACAGTGTGGTTGGATTTTTCAAAAACTATATTTCATGTCAAATTTTTTCTACAGTGTTTAAAAAAACATACGACATAAATTTCATTCCAAAAAACCCCAAATCTCAAGGAACAACACCTGGAATGGAATGAAATTAAATAGGAGTTCACAAATAAATAAAATAATGGAAATTTATTGGGTAAGTGTTTGAGAAAACACCCCACCATGTCACTTTATTCCCCCATAAATTCCCAAGATATTAAGTTGACCGTGACTAATGTAAGGATGAACTAAAACAAAGGAAAGACTCGAATACTTGATGATCAATGAACTAACACAAGCATCTGATAAAAACATAAAACTATGACCCCATTTTCAACTGTGTCCCACATATTTTTGAAATTCAATTCATAGAAGTGGAAAAATTATGTTTTATGAAAATTTGAAAATGTACATAGAATGTATGTAAATGTGTATTGAAGGTGGGTAAAAAGATGTTAAAAAGTTTCAATAAAAATTGACATATCTTAAATTATTATAAATTGACTCAAATGAATTAAATTGGACGAATATATGTTTTATGTATCTAAGTTTACATTAATATAAATTAAATATACTTTAAATGAAAATGTCGGTTTTTATCTACAATGTAGTGATTTTCACTATTCATAAAAAGTTGAATGTTTTCAAAAAAAATCAAATATTCACCCAAAAATAATTTTGATATTAAAAAATCAGAAATTTTTTCTATTTTACCAAATTAATAATATATAAGTTGAATTAATTAATTTGAAATTAATTCCTATTGTCAAAACCAGAAAGAGGGTTTTTTTGAAGTAAAAACTATCAAATGATTGATATGTGTTTATGTCCAATTTAAATATAAAATTACTTCTGATGAAATTTTTTGGATTAAATGATAAAAATATAATCTAATTATAATTCAAAATAATTAAAAATTATTATTTAACACTATAAATGATTTTTATTAAAAATTTTGTTTTTAATTTAAATATAATATTTTTCACTATTTATCAAAATGCGAAAGTTATCAGAAAAACACAAAACAATTATCCAAAATAAATTTTTAAATCCTTCTTCTAAAAAAGAATTTTATTTTTTCAAATTTGATATCTATTTTTTTCAAATATTTTATTTAAAAATAGTTCTCTATTAAAAAGCATAAAAATTGATTTTATTTTTTGAAAAATACTTCATTTATCTAAAAAATGAATTTGTTCTTATATTAAGTCTAATAAACAAATAATATGAATTTGAAAATTATATGGTGAATAAAAAATTCAAAATTCAGTTAATACTATTCATAATCGCTTTTTAAAAGGCTAATTTGGAAAGTCGTGGTGCGCTCAAACTCAGTGTTGCATGTGGTGCAAGCTATTGAAACTCATTAAAGAGATAACATACTATGAAATCATAGGGTGTCACATTGTCCACTCATTCAATAAATTTCATCCTTGCAATTTGATATTGTTCTTTGAAGTTAAATGGTTGAAAATAAAAAATACCTTTGTTAAAAACCCACATCGAAAATATGTCTAATAAAATCAAGTCTTAATAAAAGGGAAATGGAAATGAAAAATTCCCCACCAAATTAGGATTTTGAATAAGAGAAATTTGGTTGAAATTTGTGATACATAATTGGAGTAGAAATAAAAATATTTATAGGGAGTGATTGAGGTCATCAATCACAAACAAGTGAACAATAAAAGTAAAATTGGGGGACTTAATGCCATCAATCAAAGATGATTTAAAGTGTCATCGGTTCAACATAACATGTGCTATTAGGATAATCCATTTTTTAGATACTTAATTTATTTTTGAAGAGGAGGTATTGATTTAATATCAATATAAGACCTCAAAAAAATTACATGATTTAATTTCCTGTCGTAATCATATTTTCATCATTTGGTTGTGCATTGATCAATTTTCACTTCATCCCTTACACTAGGAAATGAATGTTGAAAAATGAATTTATGCCTAATGCACAATTGATAAATCATAATGTCCACATGTATTCCCTTAATTATCTAAATGTTTACTGATAACCAAAAGGATAGGTAAATGTATTCAATAAATCATACATTAACCTCAAACAAAAAATGAAGTGTCCATCTTGCTCAATTCTGTATTTAGACTTATCCAAAATACTTGTGTCCAAATCATTGTCAAAATATTTATAAGGAAGATAAACATAACATAATAATGATATATTTTATCACAATAAAAATTGTGAATACATTCATCATGTATTCTATTAAGATGTGGAAATAACTTAATTTACCATTAAACATTATTTGAATAGGTACGTACATCCTTATTCCTTCTATGAAACATAGAATAATAGAAATACTCCTTAAATCAAAAAATTATGTAATCTTAAACAATTATTGTTTAAACAACCCATTAATTTCCTCCAAGGTAGTATATAATATCCAGTATACTTTATCAAACTCAATTATATCTTAGTTCAAAATCACTACCACAATATCAGATCCATATTAAGGATTATCATTCTCTCAACCATATATTTTCCAACAAGATTAACGAGCTATTTACTCACTTTTCATGGTATCATACAATCTCAAATCCTTAATGAAATAGTACTTCTGTACAATCCTTATATACTCTATAATTCTTATAACATTCACATTATTAATATAATACTAAAATGTCAAAATTCATTAATAACAAGTTAAGAACACAAATCATTTCTCTTCATCTGTGTTATTATCATAACATTATTATTATCCAATAGAATCATTTGGGGTGTAGTCTAATTATTGGGATGTCGATTCACGTAGTATCCCAACTCCTTGAAGATTAATAATTGCACATTTGAAATATTTTTAATACCCTTTCTATCACAAACTTTGTGTTTTTTCCCTACAATTATAACAAACTCTCATTCCTTTCAATCATTTACATTGGTGATTCTTTCCACAATTATCAATGGTGGGAAAATTTATCATACCTTCTTCCAATCCTTCATCATTATCTCTTTTATCCTCTTCTTCTCTGGCTCCCCTTCAAATCCATAGGACTCAGAGAACTCATTACATATCTTATCAAAACATGATATTATTTCCTCATTCGATGCAGATACATGGGATGCTATTTCCAGTCAAAATGTTGTCTTAAGATCATGAATGTTGTTGTAAGAACCCAGACCTTCCTTTCAGGTATGTTTTTCTTTTTCCTGTAGTTTTTGAGAAAAGAGGAGTTTCTGGAAATTCTCTAAGTACACGTCTTGTGCTTTATGAGTACACGCCATGTACTTTTTACTGTAGCAGGCCATGTGCGGGCCATGTAATAGCCACACACATGGCCATGTGAGAGTGACATGGAGGCCGCTTAAAGCAGTGTTTAGAAAGGTGAGTACACATCATGTACATCAAAATTACACGCTGTGTACTTTATTTATTTTCATTAAATGCACCAGGGTCGCCTCTAATTTCCAGAATGAACTTCATTTAAGTTCTGTTCATCCGAGAGCACTGAGCAGCCACTGATCTTCAATGAGCCCCCGAGCCTTCGTCTGTCCTCTGAATCGAACAAAGATGATTGCGTTGGAATCACATAGATTAGTTCTATCTTCTACTAGAACCTCGTTTCACGATTTATATTATTTTCCATGGTATCATGGGTTGAACTTTTGATATGTCTTCATAGATCAATGTAATTCTAAGAAGATTCAAGCTTCGAGGTTCAAGTATATTGATCTCGTAACCCCAAGGTAGGTGGTCTGTGCCTTTTTGTAAGATGTCTTTGAGTTATATGTGAAATCTCATCCAATTCCTAGGAATGGGGTATTGTGTGTTTACTTTTTTAGCCATTTATTTCTCTTCTATGTTGGTATGCCTAAGTATATTTTTATTGATTCTGAATAGGGTGAATTTTTGTGCTTTGGTTGTATTTTCCAATCATGTTATTCTTGTTTTGACTTCTAGGTCTTATTTTCCTATTAGGATATTATTTCTTTCCCATGCCTAGTATGGTAGGATGGTGTGATTGTTGTTATGTTATGCTTGTGTGTTGTACAATGCTATCCAAGTTGTTCTTAAGGTTTACCTTGGTCGTTATGCACTGCTGCACTTGCTTGACTTACACAGGGCCGTGAGAAACTGGTGTATAGACCATATGCAGAATTTACGTTGAGGGAATATCCATAGTGTCTTTATAATTATATTATGTAAGACCAAAGGGGTCATTGACATTGAGTGCTTCCCCAGAGTTCTTTTAGTACAATACAAGACTATAGGGGGAATTTACGGTGAGTGCTTCCTCAGAGAGTCAATACATTAGCTGAACCAGAGCAGTGAGACTTTGAGTGATGCCTAGAGGGTTGCTTGTACTTGTTAGTTAGGATCAGAGTGTATAGGTTGGGGGTAATTTGAGAGGGTTTCAAATTTTGTTATCTATTCTGTTGTTTCATGCTGTGTGGTATTTCTAATGCTTAAAATTATGGACTGTTACAGCTTAGTGATTTCCTTGTTTACTGCTTCCTTCAGTTTTGCCTCCAAAATATTCACTGACTATTAGGCACAGATATTTTTGTGGTTACCTACAGGGATTCATCTCACACCCTGTTTGGGCCATCATGTTGGGCCCAAACAGATTATGTTGTTGTATGTATAGACAAGGGAAAGCACCCTTCGACCTCAGGTACTTGATTACATTGGAGTTGGAGAGCATGGGACAATGTCGAGGCTTGCGTTGTTGAGGATTTACTCATTTGTTCTTTTTTTGTAATTTGTATTAGTAATATATTCAGTATTGTAACTAGTTTGGCTCTTTTTCTAGAAATATACATGTCATTCATCATTTATATATATTTATGCTCCATTTGTTTCTTTACCAGTCTTCCGCTGTTTAATTTTTTTGAATTTTGTGGAATCTGCTGTTGTGTGTTGCTTAATTCTAATGTGTACTCTGCCAATGATGGAACAGTTTCCCCACCGTCAATCCCAAGGCCCTCTCAACTAGTTAGAATCCTCTGGAATTCGGGAAAATTCACTTCAATCCATGTGACCAACTGGGTACAGTGCGACACTCAGTGGATTCCAGAACCACGACGTTACAAATTGTTATCAGAGGGTTTCTTTTCTCTTGAATTACTATTTGGAGCCTTAGCCAGGGATTGTATGGAATAGGTAGTTTGGAATAAGATGTTCTCATGAGTATCTGACTCGTGTAATGGGAAAATCCAATATACCTCGTTATTTGCACAAAAAAATTTGTTTTGAAATTATTATAGTTAATCTGATTTCACCTTGTGCGATTCACATGATTTTTTCTATTATTGTTAATGTTATTGAGGTTATATTTCTGTTTCAACCCAATGATACGAGGTTATGCCATCTCATGAATCATATATGCACATTTTAGAGATCACATGTCATGCATTCCTTCCATGCAATCTTGGATGCATTAGTGACTGCCTGTTGTTATGATAGATATTGTGTAGAATATGCATGTTTTTGTGATAGATGCCTTGATAGAAAAACATACTGTTTGAGAGGGTATTGTCTTTAAGTTCATGTTTGAATTAATCCTAATCTTTTGTTATTGAGGTGTTATGGGCCCTCATGGACAGGAATTTGGTGGATCATTGCATTGTTTCCTTGTTTATAACTTGTATAGGATGTCAAACATTGATTTGCAGCAAGTATGGGCCCTCACATATTAGAATATGGCACTTCCAATGTTTGTTTCGGTGTTTATATGGGTCCCGGAGTAGTTTTCAAGGGTTATTATTCAGAAAAAACCAGAATACATGCCTTGTAATGTTAAGTACATGCAATGTGTTCTTCTTTTTTGGAAGAAATGATTTTTCTTAAGTATATGTCGTGTACATTATGTACATTCATTATAGCCTCTGACCATGTCGTAGGCCATGTTGGCAGAGACATGGGGTGGGAAATGTCTGGTGGAAACATGTCGTGTCCACATTGAACACACCGTGTAGTATAATCCTAGAAACATGGTCGTCAAGCTAACAACACAGATCAGAAGAGTCTCTTCTTATACACGTCGTGTCCACCATGAACATGCCGTGTACTCTGACCCAGGTACCCGGCCGTGTCACGAACAAACACGGGTCGGTGTTATCCTTTCACGTACATGCCATTTCTGTCAGGAACATGCCATGTAGTTTGAGTCTTGTGTCTGACCGTGTCACTAACAACACCGGCCAGGTAAATCTTGTCTAGTACTTGTTGTGTCTACCATGAACTCGCCGTGTAGTCTTGTCTTAGTAGAGCCGTGTGGCTTAACCATGTAGAAGCACCTGGGTAGGGAAAGAGGATTCAAGTACGCGCCGTGTGTTTTGAGAACATGTCGTGTGTTTGGCGTGTTACATGACTAGTTTAGGCAAAAATACATACCCAAGTGAATGACTTAATGTAACACATTGTGTATGGAGTGTACACGCAGTGTAGTAATTTTTTTAACTTGAATGTTCTCCTCCTCGTGTTCTCTTCGTATGCTCTAACTTTTCAGTCCTTGATATCTTGATCTAAGGTGTGTGCTTGACCTTGGAGAGTAATGCAACCGAGACATCCTCTGGTTGTACGTCAGTTTCCAGGCGGTGATCAGACACCTGACATGGCTGATCAGGGACTTCCCGTAGATCCTCCTATTGTCCCAGTCATGGCCCAGCAGTTATACCTATTTCCAGTGCTGATGCACAGTTAAGGGAAGGCTTCATGAGGATAACCCAGACTTTTTAGGGAGCACTGCCTCCTGCCCATCGATGACTCATTTGACATGGGTCATCCAGTCACATCATCCCCCAATATTATCACAGGAAGGAGGACCTCGGGCAGCAGATTCATGGATAGATTTCATGCTGACAATCATTGAGTTTCTGTAGATTTCTCCAGAGTGGAGTGTCAAGATCACTACCTATATGATATGGGATTCCTCCAAGAGATGGTGGGATGTAATCTCATAGGTGGGTCATCAACACATTATGGGTTAGGATGAGATATAGGGTATCTTATATGACTATATTTATCCGGAGACCCTATGAGCCGACTGGGCCCGGAAGTTTATGAGCCTTGAGAAGGGTACCCTATCGGTTATGGAGTATTCATCTCGTTTTATAGAGATTCAGTGTTTTACATCCTTCCTGAGAGGAGATGGGTAATTCATGGAAAAGAAGTTTGAGGATGGAATCATACAAGAGATCTGTTCTCAGGTGAATATCTTCAGGTTGACTTCCATCACTTCCATCGTCAACCAGACACTAATCATAGAGCAGAATATGTGGGAATCTGGGGTTGCGTGCCAGGGTGACTTGAAATCCAGAAATTGTGCTTCATCAGATGATAGCTGGATGTGCTGAAGGGAGACTACTCAGGGAGATCCGATTTGGATGGATTCATCTTCTGGTAGCTAGGTGGTGTGCTACCAGTGCGGGAGAAGCAGACATACGAGGCTGAAATGCCAGAGAGACCCGGTGGGGTTCCGATCTTGCTGCAAGATGGGGAACCTTCAACGTTTCTATCAGGTCTATTGACTAGTATTCATTGACCTAGGTTCATCTATGACCCCTTGTACAAGAGATGATCAACCAGTTTCTCACTAGTCTAAGAACTAGATTTTTTCCGGCTGTCCAGGCTGAGGTGGAGGTTGCAGCCGCATTGGTCAGTCACCAAGCCACCGGCGACAGCTGGGTGGATTATCTTAGAGTAGTCTGGTAGGGTCACAGGGCCATGGAGCTGGCCAAACTTTTTCAGTGGTGAAAACCCATTAGGAGTAGGATCCCAACGCCCCTATAGTTCAACGTAAGATCCTAGTTCCCTCGATTTTATCTTCACCTATTTTTGATACTGGTGCTATGCATAGATTTATAATTGTCGCTGTTATAGAAAGCCTTAAGCTCTGTATCTTTTCTTCTACCAATGTTTAGACACTAGAAAATCTACCGGGGACACGAACATCTTGTGTACATCAGTGCGAGGAGTGCTGTCTTGAGGTCGGTGGGTGTCAGTTCCTTTGGGATCTATATGCCCTAGAGATGATAGGCTATGATGTCATTCTCAGAATGGATTGGCTATTTCTTTTTCAGGCATTCATCGACTATTATCACCGTAGTGTGAGTTTCATATCACCAAAGGGTGGATATTTTCTTCATAAGGGTGAGTTGGATGTCCAATAGAGCATATAAGGTCTAGAGCAACATGGGATGGGAGCAGTTACCACCCAGATTGCTAGTCTTTATATTGCTGATCATGGGACGTCACAGTTAGACTTTCCTCCAGTGGTCTATCATTTCATAGATGTCTTTCGAGATTAATTTTCAGGTTTTCCTCAATAGTGGGAGGTAGGATTTTCTTTTGAGCTTTTTATAGGAGAGGCACTGATGCCCATTCCTTCTTATAGGATGGACACACCTGAGTTGTAGGATCTCAAGAAGCAGTTAGAGGAGTTGCAGGAAAAGGGTTTCATATGACCTAGTACGTCTCCTTGGGGTTTACCTTTCATGTTTGCGATGAAGGAAGATGGAACCCTCAAGATTTTTGTGTATTATCAGAAGTTGATCCTATTGATAGTAAAGAACTAATATCCATTGCCTAGATTTTTGATCTCTTTGTTCAGCTTCGAGGGGCCCGGTTGTTCTCGAAGATTGACTTTAGATCCGGTTATCATTAGTTACACATTAGACCATATGATATACCTCTTATAGCCTTATAGAGAAGGTATGGTCTATATAAATATATGTTTATGTTGTTTGGTCTCATGAACGTGCTTGCAGTTTACATGGCACTGATGAACTGAGTATTTCATCCATACTTGGACTCTTTCGTGGTGGTCTTCATGGATGATATTTTAGTGTACTGTCATACTCGGCACGACGTTGCTACCCATCTTTGGATCATTTTCAGTACACGGAGGGAGCATCAGTTATATGATAATCTCTCAAAATTCCACTTTTGGATGGAGAAGATTCACTTCAGGGGTCACGTTCTTTCAGAGACAGGAGTATCTGTAGACCCAGATAAGGTGAGAACTGTAGTTTCTTAGGAGCAGCCAAAGAACGACTTTGAGGTATGGAGTTTTCTAGGGATGGCTTGATACTACAGACATTTTATATAGGACTTTTCTAGCTTAGAAGCACCACTGAATGGTCTGACCAAGAAGTGTGAAAAGTTCTTATAGTGATATTCGTGTGAGTCCGCCTTTCAAGAGATGAATGGGAGGTTGAATTCATCAGTGATACAAGACATTCCAGAGCCGAGAAAAATCTATACAATTTATTGTGATGCTTCAGGTATCGGGTTGGGTGATGTGCTTATGTAGGGTGATTGAGTCATTGCGTACGGGTCTCGGTAGTTGAGGCCACATGAGAGGAATTACCTGACGCACAATCTGGAGTTTGCAGATGTTGTTCATGCCTTAGGCTATTGGAGACTCTATTTTCTGGGAGAGAATTTTGAGGTTTTCACCAAAAAATCATCAATTACATATTCACTCAGCATGATCTAAATTTGATACAGTGCAGGTGAGTTGAGTACCTACAGTACTTTGACTTGGAGCATGCCTATATGATTGGGAAAGGCAATGCAGTGGTTGATGCATTGAGCAGGAGGACACAGATACAAGCAGCTCGGGAGGCTATTAGTTAGTGGAAGCTTATGGCTCTATTCTCTGAGATGAATTTTGAGGTGAATGATAGAAATGGTATGGACGTTCTATCTTCTGAAGTTGTTACCTATAAAATTCTTGATCAAGTTTTATTGAGGCCGCTATCAGATTCTGAAGGCCCAGAACTAAGGAAGAGTGTGTCAGTAGAGGACACTATTCCTAGATAGACTATAGGAGATGATGAAATCTTTTGTTTCCAAGGATGTGTATGGGTTTCAGCAGATATAATCAAGGAGCTGATGCAGTATATTCATTACTCAGTGTAGGCAGTTCATCCTGGTGTCACCAAGATGTATTGTGATCTACACCATCAGTATTGGTGGCTAGGTATAAAGATGGATGTTTCTGGTTTCATCATGAGGTTTGCTATAGTTTGGTAGGTGAAGATGGAGTACCAGTGACCAGTATGGCTTCTATAGTAGTTACACATTCCTGAGAGGAAGTTAAACGATATCGTGATGGATTTCGTGATAGGGCTTTCGAGGTCGCCTAGAGGGAATGATGCATTATGGATTGTCATTTACAAGCTCAAAGAGGTTTCTCACTTCTTTTCGATCAAGGATATCATCATTGTTGATGATCAGGGAAGATTGTACATCCATGAGATTTTACATCTTCATGGAGTTCCATAATCCATTATTTCAGATATGGATTCATGTTTTACTTCTCAGGTCTGGAAGGTGCTCTAGAAGGCTTTGGTCATACATGTACTTTTGAGTAAAACATACCATCCCTAGAAACTTGTCCAGTCTGAGCGTACGATTCAGGTGCTCGAGGATATGCTCCGAGCATGCATTCTATATTTTTGGAGGTTCTTCGGAAAAGAATATACCTCTTGTGTATTTTTCCTACAAAAATAGTTTTCAAGCAACTATTCAAATTTCTCATTATGAGGATTTGTACGGTAGGCCATGTCGATCACCTTTATGTTGGCTGGAGGCAGGAGAGGCTGCTCTACTAGGACACCATCTTGTTCAGGAGACCACAGAGCAGATAGAGTGGATTCGGAAGAGGATGCCTATTGAATAGTCTCGATAGAAGTCTTATGCTGATCAGTGGAGACGTCCTTTGGAGTTCGAGGTCGGGGATCTGGTTTTCCTGTGTGTCATGCTGAATTTGGTACACAAGAGGATTATGAGATAGGGTAAGATTTCATTGAGGTTTTTTAGGATGTTTGAGGTGTCAGAAAGAGTTTCTCTGGTTGTTTATCAGTTGTAGTTACCTCATAGGTATGAGTTCATCCACGTTTCTTAGCTTCGACATTACTTTTCAGACCCATATCACGTCTTTCAACCCAATAAGTTTGAGCTCAAAGTGGATTCGTCATTTGGGGAGCATCATATCTGAATTGTGGACCACACTACAACGGTTCTATGTGTGCAATCTGTTTCCTTGGTACGAGTATTGTGGCAGCACGGGTGGGTGCATGACAACACTTGGGAGTGGGACGCCGATGTACAAGCACAGTGGCTGGAACTATTTAGGGTTTCGTCTTTTACACCATGCTAGGGAAATTCAGGGAAAATTTTTGATAAGGGGGATGTTTGTAAGAACTCGTACCTTCCTTTCAGTTATGTTTTTCTTTTTCTTGGAGTTTTTGAGAAAAAATGGATTTTCTAGAAATTTTCTATGTACACTCCATGTACATTATGAGCACACACCATTTAATTCCTTGGTGTAGAAGGCCATGTTCTGGCCGTGCAATAGCCAAACACACGGTCGTGTGAGAGTGACTTGGAGGCCGCATAAAGCGGAAAACAGAAAAAGAGAGTACATGCCTTGTACTTCAAAAGTACATGCCATGTAATTTTTTTCATTAAATGCACTGGGGTCTCGTCTAATCACTAGAACGAAATTATTTTAGGTTTCGTTCATCCGAGAGCGCTGATCATCCATGAATCCTTGACGAGCCCCTGATCCTCAGTCCATCCACAGAATCGAACACCATTTATTGCATTGGAATGACATCAGTGAGTTCTCTCTTCTATTGGAACCTCGTTTCATAATTTCTCTTCTTTTCCATGTTATCATGGGTTGAATTTTTTAAAAGTTTTCATAGATCTATGGTGTTCTAAAGAGAATCAAGCTTCTATGTTCAAGTATATTGATATCTTAACCATGAGGTAGTTGGATTGTGCCTTTTTATAGGAAGTCTTTGTGCTATATGTGTAATTTCTCACAATACCATTGAACGGGTTATTTGGTGATTACCGTTTTAGCCATTTTGTTTCTCTGTTATGCTAGTATTCATGATTATTAGTTTATTGATTGTGAATAGGGTGAATTGTTCTTCTTTGGATGTATTTCCCATGTATGATTTGTCTGTTTTGTCTTTTGGGTATTTTTTTCCTATTAGGATATTGTTTCTTTCCAATGACTAGTATGGTAGGACGGTGTGACTGTTGGTCTGTCATGCTTTTGTTCTGTAGAATGCTAGAAAAGTAGTTTTTGAGGTTTACCTTGGACGTTACATGCAGCTACACTTTCTTGACTTACACAGTGCCGTGAGAACCTGGTGTATAGACCATAAGATGAATTGACGTTGAGGGCTTCTACAGAGTGTCTTTATAATTATATGATGCGAGACCACATGGGTAATTGACGTTGTGTGATTTCCCAGAGTGTCTGTGGTTCCTCGACGTAGGACACATGGGGAATTTACGGTGAGTGATTTCCCAGAGAGTATATACATTAGCTGAACCAGAGTGGTGAGACTGTGGGTGTTACCCAGAGGGTTTCTTGTACTTGTTAGATATAACCAGAGGGAATAGGATATGGGTACTTCCATAGGGTAACATGTTGTGTTATCTATTCTATTGTTGCATGTTGTGTGGTGTTTTGATTACTTAAAACAGTGGATTGTTACTGCTTAGTGCTTTCCTTATTTACTGCTTCCTGCACTTTTACCTGCCTTATACTCACTGAGTATTAGGCCCAAATATTGTGGTGGTTGCCTACTGGGATTCTTCTCACACCCTGTTTGGGCCATCCTTTTCGATCCAAATAGATAATGTTTCTATAGGTATAGACATGGGAAAGCACCCTTTGACTTTAGGTACTTGATTGCATTGGAGATGTAGAGCACGAGCCATGCTGAGGCTTGCGATGTGGTGGATTTATTCATATATTCTTTTTTGTACTTGGGTTTAGTACTGTATTCAGCATTGTGACTTTTTTGGCTGTTTTTGTAGACATATATGTATCATGCATCATTTATATATATTTATGCTCCAGTTGTTTCTTTATTAGTCTTCCAATATTTTTTATTGTTGGATATTTAATGCTTCTACTATTGTGTGTTTCTTACTTCAATCGTGTACTTTTCTAATGAGGGAATAGTTTTCCCACCATCACACCCAAGGCCCTCACTTCTAGTCGGCAGCCTCTGGTGTTCAGGGAAATGCACTTGAGGCCATGTGACCAACCGGGTATGGGGCACCTCTGGGTGGCTTCTGGAACTGAGACGTTACAGTTATGATACTTATTACTCTTTGGGACATGAGTAATATTGGATACCTCATTACATATATTTTGAAACATTTATATATGATGAAATACACTAGGTTAGATCATATCATAATGTATTATCCAAAAACTAGAAAATTATACTCATTAATTGAAGATTTTCACTCGTCTTGTCACATGTTCATAAAAATGGTTTCATTGTAGAAATATTTACTCATAAATCTTTTATAATTGTTTGTAAATTAAATATGAATTACCCTAAACATATCCCCTAGGAGTGTCAAACTAGATGAATAGTAAGGACCATTTTTGTGTAATAGGATACCCCAAGTCAATCCAGAAACTCCTTTTCAGAGTTTTCACTCCTAGGTACATTTGTTCCAGAACCTCAAACACTTGTAGTATCCAAACAGGGATGTAATGCTTAGAAAACTCAAAAAATATCTACATTACCTAAAATATAGGGAATTATTCTATACTAATCCCCCAAATCTATCTTAGTGCAATGTTCTATAATCAATATTTTTATAAACCTAGTTTCCATGGTTATTGCCAAATTTTCTCTGATACCAACTGTAATCCCCCGACACCAGAATCCCTAAGCCGATGCATTATTTTAATACACTGGCATGATTACAAGGAAAAAATTCTCACAGTACATATTAGTTTAGCAGTATTGGAAAATAGATTACATTCATGAACATCACATTACACATTCAAGAATAAAACACAACATAAATAATCCATTGAGAACTCCATTATTCCTCTAGATTAACCCTACATATCAATTTTAATACACTTCTGGGAAATCCTGGGAAAAAAACATAAGAAAGCGGTGAGATCAGATTCTTAGAAAGGATAAAAATTTTATTGGATGTTATAAAATTTTAAGGAAACATGTGTATTATAAACATCATAATTTTAAACATAAACATGAACATAATATAGAAAAAAGACAAACACTACTACATAAACAGGCACATGGATATTCTACTACTCGAATAATCACATGTAATAACTATTTTCATAATGAGGGAATGCAGAATACTGCACATCATTTCCACAATGTCATGTCCTCATTAGAAGACTAAAAATAAAAATTTTAGTAAGGCCTTGCGCAATGACACTAATTTGTCTCATGAGAACTACCGATGCATCGAAGGTCTATAGCGGGCCATGCCCGTCACTTACTATGACATATAAATTCCTCATATGAATAGGGTGAAACATAACTTAAACATTCATATTAAAACATGCAGATGAAATTTCAATACATTATCCATAAACCATGAAGAATATAATAATATCATATCCATAGTCAAACATATCATAACTTATTCAATATAATATAGGATATTTTATTATAATTAATCAAACTCAATTAATAATAATATCTATTAATGGATGTTTACATAGTTCAAAATGATCAGTACAACGTTTTTGAGTGAAATATAACAATTTCATGATATCATTTTCAAGTCACTGAATTTATAATAGAACAAATTTAATACATACTTTTGAATCAAAGTGTTACATACCACATTGAAACATTGAAATGTAATTATCATTTTAAAACATTCATGTCCATATAAATAAATCCTTAAAACCATATTGAAAACCTGGATATTAATGAGAATGATTTAGAAGAATATATATTTAAAATATTTCAAATAATTATTTATTTAAAGATTACCATAAAAATATTCATCTCGAAAATAAAATTTATGAAACATGGACATGGATAATTAATATGTCCTAGTAAAAACATAAACATAAACAATCTCTTATAATAATGAGATTGAGGAATTAACCCTTAACTTGTAATTTCCTTTGGTCGAGGGTACACTTAACCTACTATATAAAAACCATAGTATGTTAATAAATTATAACATAAAAATATTTTTCTATATTATATCATACATGATTCATTTAGGACTTTATACTACCCATTTAATAATAACATCCATTTTAAAATAACAGTTCAGGTAAAAATCACTTTCATTATCATATGTGTTTTAACTTGTTATTCATGATTATATCACTTATATCATGATTTAATTTCTTCAATAATATAAAAAATTATTTCCAAAACATATATATTCATAATATAAATTTTTAAAACATATAGATATATTTAATGGGAAACACCATTTATATAGATGGTAGACCATAAGTACGCAGAAACATTCTTTCGGTTTTCATATCGTATTAATTGGAAGTAAGTAAATGATATATATGTAAATATATATATACATATATATTTATAGTATAATTATTATTTCATATATTACAGACTTATTAATAAAATTTATTTTTTATAATCAACGTTGAATGGTGAACGTGGAAATAAATCACATCACGTCGTGGAGACGGTAAGCCGTACGTACACCCGAGCGACGATATCATCCTATTTATGGTGAAATAGTATGTAATTGGATGTTATATTATATATAAATAATCATTAACATGTTATATTTATTATTTAAATCAATTATTTTCATTATAATACCCATCCAAATAATGAAACATTGAATAATAAACTACAGCACAACGTGGAGATAGTATGTTGTGTGTACGCAAATATGGTGACATTTTGATTCCTAGGATGTATAGAATAATTTATATGGTTATACCATATTTTTAATAAAATTTATTTATGTAGAATTTAGTGGAGTTATTATTTTATTATGGTAACAACAAAAAAAGTGGAAGTAGAAGAATAAAATAACATTGAAAGAGGTGATAAAAAAATTACATTTTTGTGGGGTGTTTCCATTATATTTAACGAAAAGGGAACCATAGGTTGTCTTTATGATAAATTTATGGACATTAGGATGAATTTAGGGTAGTTTGGAAGAGATTTTATCATGGTTTGGCGAAATGAAATAGCTTTGCAGGTGTGAATTTAAGAGTAGATTAAGTTCCCTTTTATAAGAGAGGTGAGGGGAACTTCAGGAAAATATTGAAATATTATTTTATTATAAAATAATTTTCTATTTTTATTTGATACAAATAAATTTATATAGATGATAAGGTCATTATGAGTCGAAATTATTTCATCCAATAGATTTTAGACATGTATAGGTCACTATTTGAACCTTATCTTTCAGATATAACCCTTAGTTAAATAGTTTTACATTTACCATTTATTCTTGTACTATTATTACACATGGTAAATAAATATACTATAAAACAAAAAAGAACCTAAGGTGGATAATTAATTACATATCTATCATTATATAAGTTATTTGGAGGAATCATCAATTTTTGGAATGTTATATCATTTAATAATATAGTATTTGTTTTAAAAAATAATTTATGTCAATTTGGACACTATTTAGTGTTTGGTTTTTGTGAAAGTTATAACAAGTTGAATAAATAAAAAAAATTAAAATAAACACTAATATATCTTATAAACCTATAAAATTATTGGAATTATTCAATAGAATCATTGTACATTTTTATTAAAATTTATAATATCAATAATTTTAATAATTCATTGATCAGTTAATTACTGCATAATCATTGCGTCATAAATAAATTTACTTATTTGATTTATAAATTTTATAAATAAAATACCATTATTTAGGAAATATTTTTAGAACCATAATTGATATTTATAGTCAAATTTATCTTATTTGTATCCTTATATTAAAAATGGAAAAGTTGTGAAACTTTGAATTTATTGCTTTTAACTCTTCTTTAAATAAAATATAATAAATTTCATTTTATTACCATAATAGATAAAAGAATTTTTTGTTTTTACCTATTGTTGATTTTGTTCTAAATACACTAATAAAATAGAATTAGGACATGTTTTGGGGTAATTTTAATATTATTTTTACCTGTAACTACCTTATTTAATTTAACCATGATAAATAAAATTCAAAAGTTACAATTGAATAAAAATATTTTAATCCTATTGAAAAAAAAATTACAAAATAATGTCAAACATGTCTCTTGGATTTTTTAAATTCAATTCTCAAAAGAAGTTTTTTAAATTCAATTCTCAAAAGAAGTAAAATTTCGTTTTATGAAACTTTGCAAACGTGCCAAGAAGGTGGGTAAATGTGCCTAGAAGGTTGGTAAAAATATGTTAAAATGATCATTAAAATTTGATATATATAATTTTATTATAAAATGATTCCATTAAATTAAATTGCACTAATACATTTATTATTTATCTATTTTTACTTTAATATAAATTAAAATTAATTTAACTGAAAGAGTCATTTTTTATCTATAATGTAGTGTTTTAACTATTCCTCAAAAAATAAAATGTTTTCAGAAAAATACAAACAATTCAACCAAAGATAATTCTGATATTCCAAATTAATAATTTATTTATATTTTACCAAATTAAAAACATAGATTTTTCATTAATTTATTTATTATTAATTATCGTTTTCAAAACCAGAAAGTGGGTTTATGAGAAGTAAAAACTATAAAATGATTGATATGTGGTTATTTCCAATTTAAATATAAAATTACATACATGAATAACATTGGATTAAATGATAAAAATATAATCTAATTATACTTCAGAACCATTAAAATTTGTAATTTAAGAATAAAAATTATTTTTATTAAAAAAGATATTTCAATAAAATTTTAGTATTTTCACAATTCATAAAAATATGAAAGTTTCATAAAAAACATAACATTTTTCAAACTATATTTTTCAATCCAACATCTAAAAAAGAAGTTTATTTTTTAAAATTGAATATATAAATGTGTCAAATGTTGTATTTAAAAAGGTTTCTCCATTGAATGGAGACAAAATGTAATTTTTTTAAAATACTTTTTTTATCTAGAAAATGAATTTTTTTCTTATGCTATGTCTAAAAAACAAATAATATCTATGTTAAAATTATATTTTGTATATAAAATTCAAAATTCAATTAATAATATTCATGAAATATTTTTAAACGATTAGTTTGGTAAGTTCTAGTGCGCTCGAACCTTGTGTTGGATGTGGCGAGATATTGAATTAATTTAAAAATATAACGTACAATGAAATCTTGGGGTGTTACATACCTGAAGAAGTATCCCATAAAATTTACACATGAAAATTTTGTATGAGATAAGAATAATTAAATCATATAACTTTTAAAAAACAAAATTTTTAATTTGATGTTGTGGTAAAAAACATAATATATATAGAGATTATTTTTTTTCATCATGAAGAACTAGAATGTTTCTAGGTTTAAATATTGATTTAGTTGTTTTCATGGTATTTTTTATAAATACTATAGTATAATTAATCCTTTGAGTAGTATCATAAATAATGAATCTATAACTATTTTGTATGATGCTCACACTATTAAATTTAGTAAAATCTCCCCAAACATGTTTCCCGAATCCTTACAAGCCTTCATTACAAGACCCAATGATACTTGTTCAGAGAAAAATATATTTTTCATTTTTAAGGAGAAAACCCACTAAAAAATGTGAAACATGGTACATGGATATGGATTCTTAATACAAGTGATTGTTGAATTTTTTAATTTGCATTCACCATAGAAACTATATTAATGATTTATTATCATTGGTGCTGCTGAAAAAGGAAATATCATTGTAATTAGATCAGTTGTATATACAAAAACAGTATTAATCCACAATGTTATATAGGATTATATGACAGAGAATAGTTTTATAGCCTTTTATCAACTCCATGATGATATAATTTCAATTTAATTTCCAAATAGATCATGTTCCTTTTTTAACACTATACGTTTTATTTTTAGAACATGTAGAAATTTAAATAATTATACAATATACATTACCTCCATGTGTAAAAAAGAAAACGAATTGTTTAACTTCTAAAATAAATAAATAATAGATATTTTCTAAAGGACATGTACATTTTACCATGAAGATCCAGGGATTGAGAATGCCGACCCTAAAGTTATTAAATAAAACGTAATGTACATGAAATTAGGCCTTGCAAGGGCAGTACAAGAACAAAATGAGTCACGCCCCGCATATCATCATCCACCATGCTAAAGTAGACGTCTCAATTCTTGAACGACCACATGGTGCTCATCTCCGCAATTTCCCTCTTCGAGAGGGAAGAAACAATATAATTGGCCTTCCTATAAACATGAGATAAAATTTTTTGAAGGTGACTGGCCTAAGTGAGACAAGTAATCTAATGAGAATGAGTCTCAAAGGAACATCTCTAGTGCATGTTCCAAAATCCTTCACAACCATTTGTGAGTCTGATTCAATCCATAGAGTAGATCAGTTGTGATATGCATGATATTTTATTTCATAGATCTCAACCTAAATTTAAGCTTCATGCATAGTAACTTGGCTAATGATGTTGTGAAATCTTCCTTTTATAAAAATTTGATAGTATGGAACACACCTCCACATCCTGATGGTCTATGTTATTTAGAAGTAGCACAATCAATGTTATCTTTAATGCCAAGTGGGATCAATGGAATCCATCTAATGAGCCTAAATTCAAGAGGCTACTTCTGCTTCCCTAAAATACCAAGCAACCATAGAGTCTCTATGTCTTCAATAGAATTCTACGTTGTTCCAGATTGCACAGTAGTAGCTGCACAAATAGCCCTATGTATAGAAACATAATCATCATGGAAACAAGTTGTTTGACTCCCAAGGATCTCTTGGTTACATGTAGACGAGATAGCATGAATGGCCGATATAACAACCACAATGATCTGATTGTGCACCTGCACACTCTTCCCTTCTTCATATGGTCATGAAACGAGCTCCCCAAGATTATTTTAATGATATACATTAAAGAAAAATAGATCACTATATTGTAAGAACCCGGATCTTTATTTCAGGTATGTTTTTCCTTTTCTGGTCATTTTTTAGAACAAGGGGATGATATTTAAATTTTCAAAGGACACGTCATGTACTTTCTAAGTACACACCGTGTACTTTGATGCTGTGCCAGGCTGTGTACCGATCGTGTCAGGGCCACACACACGATGTGTATAGGTGATGTGGAGTCCGCTTTAAGCGGAGTACGGAAAGGCAATGTACATGCCGTGTACCCCAGAAGTACACACCATGTAGTTTCTTTTTTTCATTAATCGGACCGGGGTCTCGCCTAAATGAAGAAAACACCTTCTTGTCCAGGTTCTTCGACCAAGATCACCCCGTACAACCACGAACGTCATTAGAGACCCTGATCCTCAGTCTATTTTCTGAATTGACCACTGTTGATTGCGTTGGAACTGTAGAGGTGAGCTCTTCCTTTTTCAGGAGATTCATTCCATGATTTTCCCTTTTTCTCAAGATATTGTGGGTTGACCATTTTATGAGTTTTCATAGATCAATGCCATTCCAAAAAGAATAAAGCCTCTTGGTCAATGTATTTTGATCTTCTAGCATCCATGTAGGTGGTTTGTGCCTTACCTTGTGAAGTCTTTGAGTTTTATGCGAAAATTCCACCAATTCCCATGAAAGGGGTATTGCGTGTTTACCCCTTTGCCCATTTTGTTTTCCTACCTTTCTTGTATTCTTGTGTAGAGGTAATTTGATTGTGTGTGAGGATAATTTGTTTCAGTTGGATGTTTTTCCATTCTTTGTTCTGTTTATGACCTTTGGGTCTTGTTATCCTTTGGTCGTTATTCCTATTTTCCATGCCTTATGACCATAGGATGGAATGATATTCTTGACATGCTTGTTGATGTATACTTATTAGCCAATAAGATCTATAGGTGTACTTTGGGTAGCCATGTATCTTTATTGGTGTACTTTGGCCTTATAGAATTATTATGCACTGCCTATCATGAGACCTTGAGAACCTGGTGCTATAGACTACAAGGGATAGACTGAGTGAGCTTCCCAGAGAGTCTTGGATTTTATATACTACAGGAGGATAGACTCTGTGATCTTTCTCAGAGAGTCTTGGATATTATAGACTACAGGAGGGTAGACCGAGTGAGATTCCTTAGAGAGTCATTACTTTGTTATAATTTATTTCAAACCTTTCCAGGATATTGAAGTAATTGACTGAGAGTGCTTCCTTAGAGATTTTTTGATATACCTAAGACTATAGAAGGATTTACCAAGTGATCTCCTCAAGGATTTTATAGACCTTGTGGCTATAATAGGGTTATATCGTGTGATCTTCCCCAGAGAGTCCCTAACTACTAGATACTATGAGGGGAATTGACTGATAGAGCTTCCCCAGAGAGTCTAATAATATCGTATTACCAAACCAGAGGGGATAGGTTGAGTGCACTACCCAGAGGGTTGTGGGTACTTCTTGAATAGGACCATAGGGGTTGGTTACGAGTACTTCCCAGAGGGGTTCCTATTGTGGTTAGTTGTTTGCTTCATCGGTGCTTGTTGTTCTATGGGTTGATCACTATTGTATATCATCATGTTACTGCTTACTGTTTACTGCCTGCTGTTACTGTACTTTTTACTACTTACTGTACTATTAACTGCCATATGCTCACTGACTATGAGGCATAGATCTTCAGGTGGTTTCCTACAGGGATTTAGTCTCACACTCTGTTTGGGAATTTTTTTTGGCCCCAAATAGACTATGTTTTTGCAGGTATAGATAAGTGCAAGCACCCTTCTTCTTCTTGTACTTGATTTCTTTGGAGCTGGAGAGCATGAGACTAAGCATAAGCTTGTGATGCTGAGGAGCTGGTTATCATTTTGTTTGTAGTTGTATTGGTACTATTTGTGATTCAAAAATTGTGACATGTTTAGTTTTTTCCATTATATGAATCATACATCATTTCATATATACATATGTTCTCCAGTGGTTTATTGTTTTAGTCTTCCGCTTTTTACTTGTGCATTGTTGATGGATATTTACTGCTTCTACTATTGTATGTTTTTTTACTTCCATTTTGTACTCTGCCAATAAGGGCATAGTTTCCCCAATATCACACCCAAGGCCCTCACTGCTAGTTGGCAGCCTCTGGCATTTGGGGAAATACGCTTGTGGCCATCTGACAAACCGTGTACGGGGCACCTCTGGGTGGATTCTGGAATAAGGATGTTACAAAGTGGTATCAGTGGATATCTTTCTAGGGGACTTCTCAGGTTTTCCTCTGGAGTGTGAGGTGGAATTCTTGATTGAGCTCGTGCCAGGAGTGACACCGGTGTCCATTCCTCCTTATAGGATGGCTACACCTGAGTTGCAGGAGCTCCATAAGCAGTTGGAGGAGTTGAAGGCAATGAGTTTCATCTGACCCAATACTTCTCCTTGGGGTTCACCGGTCTTGTTTGCGAAGAAGGTAGATGGAACCCTTAGGCATTTCCTAGATTATCAGAAATTGAACCAGTTGACGGTCAAGAACTGATATGCCTTACCAAGGGTCGATGACCTCTTTGATCAGCTTCAAGGAGCCCGAGTGTTATTGAAAATTGATTTGAGATCTAGTTATCATCAGTTGTGTGTTAGACCATCAGATATAAATCTTATAGCCTTCAATAGAAGGTATGGTCTATACGAGTATACGGTCATGCCATTCTGTCTTACGTATGAACCAGCAGTTTTTATGGCACTTATGAACCGAGTGTTCCATCCATACATGGATTCCATTATGGTGGTTTTCATGGACTATATCTTGGTGTACTCTCACACTCTACCCAACCATGCTACCCATTTTGATACCGTTCTGAGTACACTGAGAGAGCATTATTTATATGCTAATATCTCGAAATGCCACTTTTGTATGGATTAGATTCAATTCTTGGGTCACATTATCTCAGAGAAATTAGTATCAGTAGACCTTGACAATGTGATATCTATTGTTTTCTGGGAGTAGCTGAAGAATTTCATTGAGGTTCGGAGTTTCCTAAGAATGGATGGATACTACAACTGTTTTATACAGGACATCTCATGCCTGGCAGCACCGCTGACAGGTCTGACCAAGAAAGGGGCGAAGTTCTTATGGTCATATTCTTGTGAGATAGCCTTTCAGGAGCTGAAAGGGAGGTTAACCTCACCATCGATACTAGTCTTGCTAGACCCATCCAAGATCTATACATTCTACCATAATGCTTTAGGTGTTGGACTGACAGTTGTGTGTATTCAGGGAGATGAAGTCGTTGATTACGGGTCTCGACAGCTGAGGCCACATGAGAGGATCTACCCGACACACAATATGCAGCTGGAAGCTATTGTTCATGCCTTGCTCTATTGGAGACATTACCTTCTGGGAGATCAATTTTTGGTTTTCACCAACAACAAGAGTCTCAAGTACATATTCACTCAGCATGATCTGAATCTGAGACAGCACAGCTGGGTCGAGTATCCTCAGTCCTTCAACTTTGAGCATACCTATACGTCGGGAAAGGGCAATGAACTGGCTGATGCATTGAGTCAGAGAACTCAGATTCAAGCGGTTCAGGAGGCCAGTAGTGAGTGGAAGCTTATGGCTCTGTTCTCTGAGATGCATTTAGAGGTGGATGATAGACAGGGACATACTTTTCTATCTTCTGTATTTGTTACCTCTACCCTTCATGATCGGGTACGGATGAGGTAGCTATTGGACTCATAAAGACTAGTCCTATGGGAGAGTGTGTCAGGGGAGGACCCTCTTCTTCAATGGATAATGGGTGAGGATGAGATATTTCATTTCTAGAGATGTGTATGGGTGCTAGTAGAAATAAGCGAAGAGCTAATGCGAGACTTTCGTTCATCAGTTTGGGCAGTTCATCCTGGCGCCACCAAGATATATCGTGATCTACACCGCCAGTACTAGGGGCCAGATATGAAGAGAGATTTTTCAAGGTTCTTCATGAGATATTCAACTTGTCAGCAGGTTAAAGAGGAACATCAGCGACCAAAAATGCTTTTGTAGCAGTTACCCATCCCTGAGGGGAGGTGGAATGATGTTGTGATGGACTTCTGCACCAGGTTACTGAGTTCTCCTCGAGGAAGTGATGTTTTTTGGGTTGTCTTCAATGAGCTTACGAAGTTTTCTCACTTCATACCGATCAAGGAGACCTTTCGTGTTGATGAGATGTGGCAGATGTATATCTGAGAGATTGTATGTCTGCATAGAGTTCCAAAATCTATTGTTTCAGATAGGGAGGTGTGTGTTTTTCTTCATGGTTCTAGCAGGGGATTCAGAAGGATTTGTGTACACATGTACTTGAGAGTATGGTATACCATCCCGAGAGAGATGGAATGTCCGAGCGTACGATTTAGGTTCTTGAGGATATGATCCAATATTGCATTCTATAATTTGGTTATTCTTGGGGGAAGTATATTCCTCTTGTGGAGTTTTCCTATAACAACAGTTTTTAGGCGACTATTCAGATGGAACCTTACGAGGCTTTGTACGGTAAGCCATACTGGTCACCTTTGTGCTGGCTGGAGGTAGGAGAGGCAGCTTTGCTGGGACCTCATCTTGTCCAAGAGACCTCAGAGTAGATAGAGTTGATTCGGCAAAGGATGGCTACATCACAGTCTCGACAGAAGACTTATGCTGATCAGCGGAGATGACCTCTGGAGTTCGAGGTTGAGGATCAGTTTTTCCTGCGTGTCGCACCGAGGTTGGGACACAAGAGGATTCGAAGACTGGGTAAAATTTCACCATGGTATGTCGGGCCATTGAGGTATTGGATAGATTTGGTATGGTTTCCTATCTATTGCAGTAACCTCAGAGGTACTAGGCTATGGATGAATTCTTCCACGTTTCTCAGCTCCAACATTACTTTTATGACCCGCCTCATGTTTTTCAACCCAAGGAGGTTGAGCTCGAAGTGGATGCGTCGATTAAGGAGAATATTATCCAGATTTTCGATCGCAGCATGAAGGTTCTCTATGGCGGGTCTGTTCCTCTAGTATGAGTGCAATTGCAACATGAGCGAGTACAGTACGAGACCTGAGAGAGGGAGGCCGAAGTATGATCACAATGGCCGGAGCTGTTCGAGGTTTATTCCTCTATACCTCGCTAGGGAAATTCAAGGATGAATTTCTTCAAAGGGGGATGTTTGTAAGAACCCGGATCTTTGTTTCAGGTTTGTTTTTCCTTTTCAAGTCATTTTTGAGAAAAAGAGGAAAATCTAGAAATTTTCAAAGTGCACGTTGTGTAATTTATAAGTACACACCGTGTACATTGATGTCGCGCTAGGCAGTGTGCTGGCCAGGTCTAGGACACACACACGGTGTGTAGGGGTGACGTGGAGGCTGATTTAAGCAGAGTATGGAAAGGCAAAGTACACGCCGTGTACCCTAGAAGTACACGCCGTGTAGTTTTTTTTTATTATTCGGATCAGGGTCATGCCTAATCGACGAAAACACCTTCTTCTCTAGGTTCTTCGACAGAGAGTTCCCTGTACGGACGCGAACAACCTCTAAGCCCCTGAGCCTTCATCTATTTACCAAATAGACCTCCGTAAATTGCGTTGGAACCATAAAGGTGAGATCTTCCTTCTTCTTGAGTTTCAATCCTTGATTTTCCCTCTTTCTGATGATATCATGGGATGAACGTTTTATGAATTTGCCTAGATCTACGCTGTTCTAAGGATAATCAAGCCTCGTGGTTAATTTATTTTGATCTCCTTGCATCTAGGAAGGTGGTTTTTGCCTTACCGTGCGAGTTCTTTGAGTTTTAGGCACAAATTCCACCAATACCATTGAACGAGGTATTGCATGTTTACCTCTTTGCCCCTGTTGTTTTCATGCCTTTCTTGTATGCATGTGTAGAGGTAATTTGATCTTGTGTGAGGATAATTTTGTTCTCTTGGATGTTGTTCCATGCTTTGTTCTGCTAATGACCTTTGGGTCTTGTTAGCCTTTGTCTTTTATACCTGTTTTCCATGCCTTAAGACCATAGGATGGAATGATATTCTTGACATGATTGTTGATGTAGACTGATTAGCCGAGTAGCTCTATATGTGTAATTTGGTTAGCCAAGTGGCTCTGTAGATGTAGTTTGGCCTTATAGCATTTTTATGCACTAACTAGCATGAGACCGTGATAACCTAGTGCAATATACTACAACGAATAGACCGAGTGAGCTTCCCAGAGAGTCATGGATTTTGTATACTATAGGAGGATAGACCGAGAGAGATTCCTCAGAGAGTCTTGGATATTATAGACTATAAGAGGGTAGACCGATTGAACTTCTTCAGAGAGTCTTTACCTTATTTGAATTTCTTTAAAACCATTCCATTCTAGAGAAGGAAGTGATTGAGAGTGTTTCCTTAGAGAGTCTGTGATAGACCTGAGACTATAAGAGGATTGACTGAGTGAGCTCCTCAGAGAGTTTCTAGACCTTGGGGCTATAAGAGGGTTAGACCATGTGATCTTCCTCAGAGAGTCCCTAACTACCCTAGACATTGAGGGTAATTGACCAAACAATATTCCCCAGAGATTCTTATAATTTTGTATGACCAAACAAGAGGGGTTAGGATGAGTGCATTGACCAGAGGGTTGTGGGTACCTCTTAGATATGACTAGAGGGGTTGGCTGCGAGTACATCCCAGAGGGGTTCCTTTTGTGGTTAGATGTTTGCTTCACAGTTTCTTATTGTTCTGTGGATTTATCACTATTGTATATCATCCTGTTACTACTGAGTGTTTACTACCTATTATTACTATACTTTTTACTACATACTGTACTATTACCTTCCGTATGATCACTGACTATGAGGCACAGATCTTTGGGTGGTTGCCTACTGGGATTTACTCTCACACACTGTTTGGGACGTGATTTTGTGCCCAAAAAGACTATGTTGTTGCTGGTATGGACAAGGGCAAGAACCCTTTGACATCGGGTACTTGATTTCTTTGGAGCAGGAGAGAATGGGACCATGCTTAGGCTTGCGATGCTGAGGAGCTATTAATCTTTTCCTTTTTACTTTCTTTGGTACTGTTTGTGTTTCTAGCATAGTGAAATTTTTGTCTGTTTTCCTTGATATGTATGATGCTTCATTTCATATATACATATGTTCTCCATTGGTTTATTGTTTTAGTCGTTCACTTTTACTTGTGCATTGTTGTTGGATATTTACTGCTTCTGCAATTTCAGGTTTTATTTACTTTCCTTGTGTACTCTGCCAATGAGGGCATAATTTCCCGACTATCAGACCCAAGGCCCTCACTGCTAGTCAACAGCCTCTGGCGTTTGGGGAAAATGCACTTGAGGTCATGTGACCAACCCGGTACGGGGTGCCTCTGGTAGGCTTCCAGAACCGGGATGTTACACATATATTTCCACATATCCTTTTCATAAAATAGTCTAGGGTGAGGTGTTGGAAATTTTTTTCGGCCCGCATACATAGGGGGTAGGTAGAGGCAAGATGGTGCTCTTCATTCGGCAGCAGATCATGTGTAGTTATTCGGTTTCTCCATAGCCTCCAAAGAGGAACCATTCTAGATGGTTGAACAAATGGGGGCTCAAATTAAAGCATCCACTCAGGTTGTAAGAAAACATACATAATTCTTTATTTCCATCATAGCTTTATGGACGAGATAATTGACTGAGAGTGTATACCGAGTTCAATCACATTATCTCGTATACATAATTCATTATTTCCCGCATACTTAATTCTTTATTTCCAGTATAGCTTGTAAAAAAACATACATATTCTCAAAACTACATGAGGGTAGACCGAGTGAGCTTCTTAAATCTTTTCATGTGAATTGGGATTCCAGATCATGGTATTATTATACCTGCATACATAATACTTTATTTCCATCATAGCATGATGGGAATGAATATTAGCAAGAGAATGAATTGGATCATGTCATCGACCACATTAATCAAATCCATGGTATATGGGATTGTAGTGATATCAATAGGGTTCTCCATCCAAAAGGTTTTCCTAAAATTAAGCATGGAGTCTATTCTAACCATCCACTAATATACTTTTATAATTTAATATATTTTCCAAATTCATGTTCACTATAAAAAACATAGTTGCATATAATTCCATTATCAAATTTATTGAGAATATAATTATGATTTATCAAAAATGGGAAATCAATATAAGTCATATTTCAAAATAATTTCCAAGGTTTATATATCCAAACATTGAAAAATAATCCATATGTATTTTTTACACCATCAAAAGTAGAGATCATGATAGTAATCATCTTTTTTTGTTAATTTTTTTTCAAGATTTTCCAAGGATTATTCTATAAAATATAGCTACTTCATTCTATATTATTTGGATTTTTTATAATGAGGTTTAAAATTATAGATAGATCAAAATAACATCATTTAGATGTTATTCTATTGGGATTTTTTAGAATCAGGAGTTCAATCACATTATCTCATATATAGGTATTAAAACAACATTAAAAAATCGAGGAATATCTCAACAGAATGAAATGATATAAAGAAGAGATAATTATATTCAATAGATGAAAAAAACTATATTTAATACATATATATTTCCTAACTATATCTTTGTAGAGAATCTCTGTGAATCTTATGATATCATGAATAGGATTCTAATGATTCATTTCCTATAAAAAAATTTCACGAGTTATGAAAAAATATAAACGATGAAGTTAAAACAGTAATGTTTTTTGATGCTATGTGTATAACTATCATGACATAAAAATTATTTTTTTATTTTAAATTCTCATTTACATGAAAATGTGAGAACCCATGAAATTAAAGAACATAAATAATCAATAACCATACAAAATGGAGGACCAATAAAGAATAACATTATCCTATATGACATCTTATCCTTAAATAATTTCTATTAATGATTTTTTACCTCTATTGGCGGGTCATATTTGATATGATCATTTAACCAATAATCCATCTTTTCCCATGTTTGAATGAACTCCCCCATTTTTTATTTTCCTACATCAACACCTTTTACAAGAATATGGTCTTTATTGTTGATCCACTCCATCTACTACTTATTTGTTTCAATAATAAGAAACTTCACAGCCATATTATTTACATCTTGTATAAATCCATTAATCATAATAGATTCCTCTAACATTTCTTCCTTATAGTGGGAAACCAACTCCCATTGGTTAACAATATTGGGAATAGCCTTTCCTTCCTCCCACTACCGGTCATTTCTACATATTTTTATACTTTCTATTCCTTCAAATTCATTGTTAATTATTCACTTATATTTAAATAATCAGTTCATTTGATGTATTATAAATGTAATCCAATTGATTAAAATGAAATTCAAAATAATTAATTTACTGATACCATGAATTAATTATCAATTATATCATCTAATGCTTTTTTATGAAAATAATTTACAATATAATTAAAATAAAAATAGTTCAAAAGAATTTGAGACTATTGAACCTAAATGTGTGTTACCTATAATTTCTTGAATTAGAACGGATCCCCCATTGAACACTATTATAATAGACATGGAAGAAGAGAATGAGAATAAAAATAATATAAAAAACCTAGAATATTCTCTTATTTATTTCCATGTTTAAGAAAAAATATATAGAGTCATTCATAGAAGGTGAATATTTGATGATAATTATATATAAATAGCTAAACCAGTTCATGATATATGATGTTTGGAATAAGGATGGTAGACACTAAATCTTTCTAGTGATAAGAACCAAATGGGGTTTTTGGAAAAAATAAGTATTACTAAGGTCTAACCACCAAGAATAAAGCCAAGATAGTTCCCAAAGATTACAAATAAGAGGAAATAATATATTTTGGAGAAACATTATCCCATATTCAATGATAATAAGCCATTGGAATACTTTTTTCAATGCCTATCATGTGATTTTTAAAATATATCCTACTGATGTCAAATATTCCATCTTAAATGTAAATTTAGTTAATTATTATTAATTTGGGAACCCTATTGGTTTTTAAAATCATCAACAATAAAATATTTTGTAGACACAAAATAGATTATTTTGGACTTAAACAACAACCAAGTTCCTTGTATAAAATAATTAGTTCTACTCTATTGAATAAGTATTCATTAATTGGATTAGATAAAACTACACATTTCAAGAAAAAATTACACCATGATATTTTCGAAGTTAAAATATATTTAGATAGTGATATTTTTATGTCTAGAAATAAAAATCATTTTAATGATTTCTCAAAACATTTTCCATAAGAAATACGAAATGAGTATGATTGGATAATTGGATTTCATTCATGAATTTCAAATTTATTCAAAATATTGTGGGAATTTTCTAAATAAAAATAAATAATTTATTGATTTATTGACAAATTTTAGCCTTCAAAATAGTAAGATTTATTAAACTCCTAAAACTAAAAAAGTTAATGAATATTTTGATGATGTTATAAAACTAGTGGACATCAAGTTATTTTGATTTATCATATATAGTATACAATATCTTACAGCTGATAAAACATAAATTATGTCTTCTATTTTATTATCTTCAAGATTTTAGCTAAACCCAAAATAATCCAATACTACTTCTGTTAAAAGGGTATTTTATATATTTAAAAGGATCTTTTATCCTATCATTTTCTCATCCACAAATATTATGATTTTAATTGAATTTCAAATTTAGATGATGAAATTGGATGGTGCAGTGTATATAAAAAATATCCATATCTAATTTTCACATTCTCGGAAATACACTAGTTTCATGATCTAGAAAAAAGGAACATTAAATATAATAATCAATAGCTAAGGTAAACTATATATCTATTGGATGTTTTTGTACAGAAGAGTTTTGGATGAAGTACAAACTTTTTAAAAGTAGACTATGTTTTAATAATATTACTATTTAGGTGATAATACTAGTATAATTAAAAGATAAAAAAATAATGTGATTCACATTAGGACTATTAATATTTGAATTAAACATTATTATATAAGTGATAATGTTACTGAAGTGGATATATATTTTATATTTTTAACTATGGAGTATCAACATGAGAATATTTTCATTAAACTGCTTCCCACTTATAAATTTAATTTTATCTAATTGTATATTGTTGTATTTAATTATTTGTTAAGATATTATTACTTTTATTTAATATATAAGATAATTTAATATTTTTAGTTATGAATATTTCATTTTAGCCTAATTTAGGATGTTTATTCATACTTATTTGTTTTATTTTTAATTTAGGTCACTTATTTTTTCAAATTTTATTTTCAATATTTTTAATTATAAAAAATAACACAAATATTTCAAACGTATAAAAAAATCCTTGATAACTCTTTCAATAATACCCTTCTCACTCACATGTTTAACTATTGGATCCTTAGATCTTCTAATCTCTCAAAATATATTGAATCATATTTTTTGAACCATAAACCGAATTATTCACATCATGGGAAAGAAAAAGAAAACTAATTAATGTAGACTATGTATCCCAAAGGAGATGTGAATATCTAGTTATAAATAAAATGTGATACACATGAACAAATTTGATTTCGAATGGATCTCCAGGATTAATGTATTATTAATGAAATATCTGAACATTCAAGGCCATATTTTTTTAGTTTGGCCTAATAATTGTATTTTATATCCTAAAAATGGAAGCAACTTATTTATATAAAAATTTAAATATCAGTTTCATAGATAGAAAATATAATATTTCATTAATGTTAAAAGATAAATTTTTTATTTATATGGTCAATATCACTCACATTCTCATCATTACCAAAGAAAGAGTTTCTTATTTTTTTCATATTGGGGATATTATATACAAGTCAGGGGACAAAATGCATTTTCCATGTAGAACCTACAAAATAATGAAGATGTGTTAGAATAATTTTGAGTTAGCCAAATATTTTATTGTCATATTCTTTCAAAAATATCTTATTCTTCTAGGGATGAGCTATATAAAATTAAATTTCCCTTTACTTATGTAAATTGTTTGAGGTTTAAAAAAATCAAATTGAATTATTATAGGTATATGATTAGTTAACCATGTCTCTACTCGTTAAAATATATTTTATGTTTTAATATCCATATGGAGTAGTTTTTTTTCCTTATTCAAAAAAAAATTAATGATATACACAATTTATATTAGAAAAATAGGTCATCACAATAATATAATTTCATCCAAAACACTCGTATTTTTTTATATATTTAAGGGCATGAAAGAAAATAATTTTAATTCTTTTTAGAGTATAGGGGATGATTCATTAAGATCTCATGATCATGGTATGAAAATGAGTAATATGTTAACTGGTTCATCTAGAAATGTTGGTTAAGAATCCAGGAGCCCCATTTTAATGGAAGAGAAATTGAATATAATGTGGTTAGATATTTGGATGATGCACCTATTGGAAGACCTAATATTCCTTTTAGTTTTAGTGGTATAAATATAGTTAAAGAATATATACATATAGTATAGGTGTATTTCATCAATTCACAAGATATTTTAATACACCAAATATTTATTAAGGTGGATCATTCCATTTTCAGAGACCAAGATAAAGAGAATAAAATTCGCCTTCTGATTACGGTTGTGTGTCTCATGTAAAAGATGTTAAGATAATACTTATTTTAACTGGAGTAAATTTTTATGAGATGGCTGTGATGGAATTTTTGTAATATTGAGTGAACAATAAACCATTGATAATGAAATTACTGAAAATATTATTCATGTAGAATAAAAAAAGTTCAATAAACCTCTCATTATTTAGTTTATCATTGGATTGAAGAAATTCTTGATGATGTATATCATTATAGTGATAGTTTTTTTAATCTATTAGTTAATAAAACATTTACACTATTTTCATATTAGTTAGTTTCATTTTTAGAATGGGACCAATATAGTACATATAAATGGGTTTCTAAATGTATCAAAGTTCATGTAAAACATTATGGTACATAATTAGATGTCAAATCGATTGAATTTCTAGAATATGGAGTTCCTAATATAATCTGAGAGAAAGGATCAGTATAATTTTATGATGAGCTCAATTTTGAGAGGAATACCCTTGTGTTTTCTATGAGAATGATTAATGAATTTAATTAGTTTAAATAGATGTTTTAAAATAGATGTGAGAAGTTAAAAATTCTTATAATACAATAGAATATTTGAGAAATACATCTATTTAGTGAAAGGAATTTGAGTCGTACATATATTATCCAATTTTGGAAGAAATGTTAATGTGAATTCTGGATTGTGATGAAACTTATAGAGATATATATGATGATTATGAGAATAATAATTGTGAGGATATTTTAAAATATGATTTCGGTCATTCGAAACGATTTTTATCTAATAAGTTTAAATTTGGAAAATCTATCCATTAATGATATTGTTCATAATGTTAAAAAAATTCATATATTATAAAGATATTAGAGACTCATAATTTTAATTTTTTATGTGATGGATTATAAAATATAATTTTTATTGTATAATATTATTCCACAAAACTCTATATTTACATATCATTAATAGTTACCTGAGATGTTGACTTCAAAAGAGCTTGGAGTTATGGATATGGTTAACCAGTTGTACAATAACATTGAGAGATTTTTTAGTTAGCTAAATATATTCATATTTCCTAAAAGAAAATAAATTTTATTTATAAAAATATACAAAACATTATGGTCAATGACAAAGGTTGGGTTTGGTAGTTGAATTGAAATTTTACGCTATTGCAGAAGATATTAAAGTATATACATCAGACTATTCATGAATATCTAACTACCTAATTTACATTGGATAATCCTGGACTGTATTCTCATCCCACCTGACAAACTTTTCAACCTTATGAGTCTTTTTTTGTTATATGGGAATAATAATGAATGAAATAGTTTTCTAAATGTAATTGAAAGTTATCATTTTTATATTATATACTATTTTCCTATTTCTATGTCAAAGCCTATTTTTTCATGAGTCCTATATTCTTGGAAAATCATATAATTTACTAACATCCTTTTACTACATTAAATATATTTTATTCTATACATACACATTATTTTTTATTAACCAAAATAATGAAAAATTTGGATTAATTTAAAATTTATATTAATTATTATTATGAGTGGTTTTAATAATCTCATTTAACATATATTTACAACTTATGAATAAATTTGGATACACACAATAAAAAATATAATTAATTTTTTAAAAATATTCATATTTAAAATAACAAATATCTATTTTTTATATTATGTTATTGAGACACATAATTCAATTTTTATATTTAAATATATTTTGTAATTATCAAAAATGAGTATTTTTTAATAAAAATGATAATATATTAAATTCATTTGTTCTTGTTTGTTTTAATTCTTACAAACACAAAGAATATTTTTTTCTAATAATTTCACATCATGTAAACTTCATGATTATATTTATAGAGTTAGATTTTCAGTTTCCATATAAATTGTATATGTAATTTGGATAAAAAAAATTTCAATGTGTTCCACATGCCTCCAAGGATTCTGGGAAAACTGTTCTAAGAGAAACATTTATAATGAATGATTCTTTTAGGAACCTAAATTTTGATAAGGAATACGACTATTATAACCTAAATTTGATTTTAAATGTTTTCTTAGGCAATGAAAAACTCAATAGAACCAAACGTTAAAGAATATAATATAGTATTTTTATACCCAAATAGTAAAATTATTTATATTTTATATACTGTACTTTTGAATATTCCATACATAGAGAAACATCTATAAAGAAGTATTTTTCAAAATAATTTCAATTTATTATTTTTATTATATTTTAAAAATGAATTTAAGGGTATAAATATCTCATTAAATCATGATTGAAGACTTATTCAAATGATATTTAATAAAGGATTTATTTTTTCTTATTTCTTATTGATGTTATTAATTTAAATTGTAAACTATTATTAAAAATTAAAGCATGTTATATGTTTTCAATATCATTATTCATTTGTGGATATTTTATTATCTATTTTACAATGTTCAATCCTTTATTCTTAATTATTTTATGCATATTTTATCATTTAATGTAGATATATGAGATATAAAATTTTATAATAAGTAGGTTTAAAAGGAGAATCATTCATTTTTTGTTTCTTCTGTATGATAATATCTATCTACAATCATACATCGATGGTTAAGTACAACACTTTCGAGACATACATGTTACAATATTATATTTTGTGTTAATCATGCTACTCTAAAATGTTATTTTCTTTTATTTGTAACTATCTAAGGACTATTATGATATTAGGATCAGATAGAAATATTAATTATTTGAATACATTATTCAATAATATGGGAGATTCCTCATCTACGAGTTTTTTATACCACAATGTACTGAAGCATCTTAAATTTCAACATCATATATTACATTTTTTGACTTGTTGACTACATTACATCATTTAATGTGTAATTTTGTACTTCTCAGTCTATGATGTGGTTATAAAGGATCCCAATAATATAAATTGACTTGTTTAGTTTTTACAACTATATGTGCATAGATGGTGATATCCCTAGGAAATGAAATATCCTAGTAAAAGTCAACAATCTCACAGAGAGATCACTAGTGGAGTGTTATATGCTATTTACACCCCCAAAAAACTATAATTTTTTTGTTATTATTTTTTATTTTAACATTTCTATATATGTTTAAAGAATGGAATATTTTATTTCAACACAAATGGGTAATTTTGTTAATTTCTTTATGTGTTTTTATTAAGACACAATTAACCAACTTATGTCTTAATTTTTATTCTAACCAACACAGTTGTCCATTGTAGAAAATAGAAAATTGTCATAGATGCAGTAGATGATAGTGAAACATTGCTTTAATATATGTTTGATGGAGTTCCAATAACATGAAATAAATTATGAGGGTTTTTTTATCATATACCATACTATGATGCATTATAGGAAAATTCCATCTAATTGGGTTAAGTCATCCACTTATAATAATGTTTGTTAGCCGAAGTCTTGTAGTGAGAGGATGTGGTCTTTGGGTTCTTTAGATTAACCACTATTGGAAAATCCTAGAGTTTTTATGATTAACTAAGACCATAAATATCAATTTTATTATGAATATATGAATGTGAGTGCTGTCAATTTTATATTTTAGTGCCTCACCTTTTAAGAATGGAAGACAGGTCACCAACTTCTAGTTGGTTTAGTTTATGCTTAAGATTTTCAAAACTAGAAATGGGGATGAATATTTGATATATTTTATTGTTGGTCTACCAAAATAACATCATTTCATGATTCTATCTTAGAGATCATCGACATATAGAACCCCTCAACCCACTTCTTAGTTATTCACAAGTTGATTTTATTTTTTATTTTATGATTATTGTTTGTGGATAAGTTCGTATTGATTCATGGGATACCAATAATGACCATTTCTTATTAAGTCACCTGACTCACATCCTAGTTGTGTAGTATCTTACAGGATAAATTTGAGACTTAGTTTTTATTGATAACATCATTCTACACTCAAATATATGTCAATTCAAAGAGATGAAATAATGTTTATAAGGGAATTTCATTGAATTTTATGATGGATTCCATCCTGGTTTCCATTAGATGGTTTCTAATTCAATAACATTTAACATTCAAATTTTATCATCACAACTTTAGAGGCCCTATATGAAAGACTATGTATGTCACCCCAGGGGTGAATGCATAATAGAGTCATTAATCATGGTTCAAATGTTAGTATAGTTGATGATAAATAAGGATAATGACATTTTATTATATGTGATAACTACTCAGATCCACCATAATACTTATATGGACACGTTATAGAGGGGTTTGTTGTTTTGGTATGGAGACTATCTATTCCCATATTTCATTCCATTTTACTATTTGAAAATATTTTTTCGAGGTTGAAAATTTTTCCACAATGATCACTAATATAATCTAATTACTATGTAGGATAGAAATGGTTTTTTATGACCTTGAGATTCCATCATATCTAGATTAAAATTCCCCATGAATTTATAATATATATTTCTTTTCTGTTATGTATTTGAGGCCATTCCTTACATGAAATATTAAAAAATGAACTATCAATAAAATATAATATTATATATTACAGAGAATATAGATTAGTGGGCATGAATAAGAATAACTAATCATTAAAATATACGAATAAAATATTTCCTTAATATTAATTTAATTAATAGTTACAAGAAATAAGAGTAATCATCCTAAAATATCGATAATATTATCATTTAAATTTGATGTTGCTATTTTTCAATATATTTTTCAATAAATTACATATCATTGGTTATCAATATAATATATCTAAAGGAAGTATTATATGAAATTAAATAGGGAACATTTTTAGAAATCAAATTTAGTTGGAAAAAGTAATTATTTTCTTATAATGTAATACAATATATAATGAATAATGAATTTAATGTCTCTAATATATATTCAATTAAATAAATTTACACTATTTTATTTATTATTAATATGAAAATAATTATATTATGTTTCTTTTAAATTTTAAAAATAAAATTTTGAAAAATAATAATCAGAGTTTATTAAATTATTTTTAAATTAAATTAAACCATCTAGAATAATTGAATTCGATAAAATATTTTCCAAATTTAAAATAATCATTTTCAAACTATATAAATAGTTTAATTTAATTTTTTTCTCATTATTTTTTAAACGAGGTAAAAAATTACATTTCTAGTTGTTATAATGGTTAATTATGGGGGGGGGTTAAAATTAAGATATCATGGATAAATTTACAAAAAAAATCTATAAAACCAACTGCGTTTTATTACTTTTAACCAATATCTTCCTATATTATAAATTTTTTTGATTCAAAGGCATTTATAAAGAATGAGATGTTATATTATTTTAATGTATTAAATAATTTGAAGCATCTCAATCTACTCAATTATTAAATGGTACATCCTCCCCCACTCTTATTCACACATTCATCAGAAAAATAAGATGAAAAAGATCTTCCTTAATTACTTATAAACGTCCTGAGAAATTTTTTTATTATTCTTGTATTCTTGACAATATATCCCAATGGTATATTGAAATTGATCCAAAAGAGGTTTTCCAAAGAATAGGAATAACTCTAAGACACATTTTTCTTGATTTTGTATTCTTCTATATCAATCAGACCTATCATAACCATGATGGAATACATAAATTTTGTTATGATTATGGAAACCTCGTTTTTTTCTCTTTATCTATACTTTGATAATCAAAAACATCACATGTGAGTATGTACATACTACCACCTCCAGGAAGTGATGTGATTAATTTTACATCCTCATCACCAATAAAAGGTTATATAAGCATATTTGATAACTATATATGGAATTTTTTATGTACTAATGATTTTGGAAATAGGATATAACATTTTCGTTTCATTCAATATAATAACTGAAATATTGAACACAGTAATTATGTGTAATGACAGACTATGATCTTCATGAGTTGATGCGATTCATTTTTTTAACACCATATATGAGAATATCAAAATATTATATAATTAATTAATACTATATTTGTGACATGATTTAGATTCTAGGTTGATTGAAACCATGACCATGGTTGAGGAACTGGAATAGCTAAAAGAAAATATTTATGAAAGAGGGATAATTTTTTTTTGAATAATAATATTATAATTTAATTTTAAATAAAATGGAAAATAATAATCACAGAGGAATTATATATTTAAATATACATAGGTCTATTTTTATCGAAAATAATTATAATAAATATATATTTATTATACCATATCTTTGAATGAATATGATGTAAAACTGGAATTTGGGTAGGGTTTTATATAACAATGGCATTCATTTTTTAGATTATTTATTTAAATATATCAAAAAAGGGAGAAAAATATAATCAATATATTTTAAAATGCATATAATTTATTATCAATTTTTTATTTATTTCTTTTTCATGTTTTAGTTTAATTATATTTTTATCCTGAAATAAATGATGGAGAATTTTTTTTATAAAATTTCAATTTTATTTATTGTATTTGGACATTAAATTTTTTATTCTTTGTAAATGTTCATTAAAATCATACTAAAAATGTTATTTTTTATTAATAAATTATTGTTTATTTAATTATGAACCACATTTTAATTTATTTTCAACATTTCCAACATTAATTTTTATTTTTATTTCATTTTATTTCTAAGAATTTTTAGAAATGTAAAAAAATGAATCATTTTCTAATATTTACCATATGATTGGATTTTCATACCATTAATACGGTAATTCACATTAAAATTATAATTACATGTTTATATTTTTATTTGTAAAAAAATTATTTTCTTTATTAATTTGTATTCTTTTTGTCTACAATGGTATGAAATTAAATGGATATTTCAATATATTTTTAATGATACCTTGAAATTATCTTTTAAATTTATTTTTTTAGTCTATGTGAAAATCATTTTTTTACTCATGATCCACTAGGGACATTTTTTAATGATTCAATCCATGATATTCCTCTGGATGGATTATGATAATGATAGTTTAAGGATTATTTTATGATACTCATAACATTCGTATGGGTAAATTACGTTATGATAAAATATTTATGAAACACATGTAAATTCAATGTGAAATACAATGATTAAGGTTTTTAAGATCTCATTCCACACATGTGTATGGTATACAATATTTTATTATATGTTTTTGAAATATATAACCATATAATGAATTAATAGAAAATAAAATATCGTGATAGAATATCGATTGGAATAGGGATATATCATTGTTATGTAACGGAGTATATCAACAATGATTGTTTCAGATGTGATCCTTGAATGTGGAAATGTTTTATTGGGGAGTAGACCCATGCCACCATCAGACTATACCACTATGATATACATGTATGTGATACATTACAATGTAAATGATTTATTCTGATTCCTTGTAGACCAGAAACTCATGTTTTGTGATTTTAATATGTTTTCATGTCACAAGATAAATTATTTATGATTCTATAATCATATAAATCTTGTTTATTATTATGAAAATCTTCATTAAATGGCTCATTATTAATGGTATATTACTAATTTTTTTTTGATATACATAAGTTTTTATGATGTTAACATACCTTAATGAGTATATTATGCTCATTTAAGATCACTGATATTAATTTCATATGTTTCCCCTTATGGAGCATCCAAGATCACCATTTCATATGTGTTATTTCCCTATTTTATGATGAATGATTATATATAGGGTTCTTATAAGCATGTTTCTATATTCAAAGAACAATATTAGAGATATTTATATCCTTCCCTAGTAGAGTGGATTGGTTATATAGTATCCAATGACACTAATACTTTATGGTTATAAAAAGTATATTTCTATTATATTTATTGATTATTCAACTAAAATGATTTAATATTTTTTCATGTAATTCTTGGGACACAATATTTGGTGTAATTATAAGGTTTAGTTTTTTAGATTATCTTATGGGGAAAATATTGATAGAATTAAAAAAAATATTTATGATTAACTAACTGATATATTTGATGAACATAATGAAAAATACATTTATAATATGGTGCTATAATTTTGGGCATATTTATATTGAATTTTTTATTATATGACTTCTCGTTCTAGTTAACAGTTCCTAATTTTCAAAAAATTGTTTTTATTTTTATAAAATTTTTGGAATTAGGATAAACATGTGAATAGGGAATGTGACAAACAATTCAATAACCGTCCTCTTGAGAAAAAAAATGAAATGATAACATTGATGCGAAATCATTAAGTTATTCTCACAAAACTCTTTTATGAAATGGATTTTTACATGAATCATTTTGAACATCAAAATGTTCTATGGAATGAGAAAATTATAATTGATCATTTTATGCTGAAAATTATACCTTTCGTCAAGGGATCTTCTAATACATATATTTTTGAGAAATTCTTAAATGTTAATGAAAAAATTTAATATGTACTCAAGTGATTATCCATGTGATGGTTGTTTTCTTTCTAAATCATTTAAAAGGTTATTATGATAATTGCTGAAGTATTTGAAAAAATATTAGTCAGTAAGAGGAAAATTAATCAATGATATGGGATGTGGTAAAGAGTGTAATTTTCTATAATTATTTTCCATGAAAACGTTTCACTAATATAGAGAAAGTATTTAATTAAATAAATTAGATGTATAATAAATCTATCAGTACCTATATGTAAAACATCCCTATATTTACATGGTATGTTTTTTGTTTAATCATGAACTCTGAAATAAAAATTGTTTTATTCCTTAGTGACTTAGGTAAAAATTTCTAAAATGTGCTGGAAATAAGTTTATTTGAAAGTTATGATGAAATCATTTGATGTGATATCAATGTAGAAAGGGATATTTGAAACCCCCATTACTATCATGGATTTGAGGAAAATAATAGAAATATTTATCTTGAGTATGAAATGCACTGTGTTTCATTTGTTGTCAATGAGGCATGATGTTGTCATGGAATGAATGGATGTCAAGGAATGTCAAGATGTGAATGACAAAGGATGTGATGGTGTTGGTGGTGAAGGAGAATGGCCATGGTACTTAGAGGCATGTCACTTAGGAGATTCACTAAGTGACATAGGATGTTGTGGTTGAAACATTCTCTATGCATATTAGACGATTATAGAACTGATCTTAATGTTTCAATACTTGTATCAAGATGATACTAAGTTACAACACTTGAAGAATGAATGATGATGGAGCATAATTATATCTGACAATTGTTGAGCTGCTCTTTAAGTTCCAAGAACTTGTATCAAGTAGATACAATGTCACAACATTGTTTGAAGACCATGCATTGTACTGAAAATGCATGAGGAGATGAAGTGATCCGTCCACAATCACTAGGTGGATGAAGTGGTGCTAATTAAGTCCATGCACTATCCCTTGGTGCATGTGAATTGAAGAAGTTCCAATTGTTCTCTGATTAGATCAATGAAGAACATTGATGATTATAAATGATTCAGGAGTTTGATTGATGAAGTGATCCTTGATAATTCCATATCCTAAGTGAAGAGCATGAAGAAGTACAGAGGAATTATCAAATTAACAAAGTGAGGAAGAAGGCTTGAAGGGCTTGGCATTTGGCTTATACTCATAGGAGAACTTTGTATTTGACAAAGTCCTTATTCATGCCTTTGCCAAAAAAATATGGCCAGCCAAGGCACCTTGAGGGTTCAAACCCCAAGGCATGTGGCGCTAGGGCACCACGCCCATGGGGGAACCCCGTGGGGCAATCCAGGGCGGAAGGGCGCACCCAAGACACCGCATGGGCACCTGGGGCACGCCCGAAGGAGCGCGGCAGGGGCGTAGGAGCGTGCCCCCAAGAGTGTCAGTGTGCATAGAGGGCACATAGCGCGCACCCGAGTGGCAGGGGTGGGCGCAAGAGCGCGCCCGTAAGAAAAACTCGGTGCGGGGCGGCACCGAGAGGGTTGGAAGTTCAATTGAGGGGTTGCGGCAGGAGCTGGGTGATAAACCGCAGAAAAACCACGCGCCGTTTCGATGTGGGACGCGCAATTTTCACCGGGAGCGAATCCTGGCCGCTCGAATGATCGCGCGCCAGATCTCGACCGTACGATCGATCCCGCGCGAGATCTTCTGATCGCGGCCGTCCGATGTCTTCTCAACTCCGCATCCAACGGCCCAGCGTCCGTCTTCAACCTCGAGTTCAGCCGAAGGCCACCCGCGTGCCTCCGTCGAACCAGGAGCAACCCGAGAGATGTTTTTGAGCTCCTGGCCACCTCCGATCGAAGTAAAGCGTCTGTGGTGATCGTCTGGCCAAGACGAACTGATCCATGCTTAAAAATTCATTTGCATGAAATTTCTGGAGAGTTTGGGTATCCGGTCGAGGAAAGACGAAGTTTCCATGGTTTGGGTGTTTATGGTTGCATGTTTTGGATCGAAGGAAGGTCGTGCATGCGTTCTAAGTCGCATGCACGTAGAGGAAATTAAAAATGTGTTAATCCGCGTGAAACAGAGGAGAAACACGATTTTGGAAATCTTGAAAACCCGAGATATTCAGGAGTTTGAATTTATATCCACGCGGATTGAACGAGATGCCTCTGCCTATATAAAGAGAGGCCTTGCTCTTGAATTTGCTTGCTGATGTTTTGTTGAAGATCCGGAGTCCCGTGAGAGCGCTTAGCCTCGCGAAGTAGAAGCCCTGCGCGTACCACTTGCGCGGCAGAAGCCCGAAGCCTCCTGTTGGCTTCGTGAGTTCCTTTCGCGCACACTTGCGCGAAAGAAGAAGAAGGGGGACCCCTGTGCGCCTTCCCCTTGCGCGGTAGGAAGACCCGTGGCCGCAACATCTTGTGCGCCCACGGTTGAAGCCCGCACTCCTGCGCGGCAGGAGGTTACTTGCGTGGTGCCTGAACTTGCACCCTGTGTGGTTCTTGTGCCTTGTGCACCTGCGCGACAGTGAAGACAGAGGAGTTGGCCGCACCTTGCGCACCTCCTTTGAAGGCAGTAAGGGTTCGGGTGGTTTATGTTCCAAGTCAAGAAGTCCCTACGGGCATTGGGTGCAAATTAGGAAGAATCCAAGGACGAGACACATGTGCTTGTGTTCTAAGTGAAAGAAGAGGAAAGAGGCCAAGCTTAAGTGTGTGCAAAACGAAGAACAAAATGTGTGTGCATTCTTGAAGAGTGAAGACCAACACACTTTTGTGTGTGTGTGCAATTCAAGTGAAGGCCGAGACTTGCATGCCTTGTGTGCAAAGTGAACAAGAGGAGGTCGTAGCCCTTGTGTGTGCACACTTTGAAGAACAAACTAAAATTACACTAAAGTGTGTGTGTGAAACAAGAAGAGGAGGAGGCAAACTCATGTGTGTGCAAAAATAGTGAAGGCCAAATACTCACTCATTGTGTGTGTGCAAATCAATGAACAAAGTTGTGTGTTCACAACAACAAAGTGAAGTGGCCGAACCTAAGTGTGTGCTCTAAGTGGAGTGGATACACTTAGAAGAAGAAGAAGTTCCACACTAAAGTAAAACACACTTCTAAGTGTGTGAACAATTTGAATATAGTGTGTGATGATTGTGGAGAAGGTGTGTGATTAAAATTGACTACACCCTTAGTGGGTTTATTGCACCAAGAGAAGGAGAGTGCATGCTTGCATGCATGAACGTGCACACGTGAACAAGTCTGAATCTGCTTGTGTGCATTGGAGGAGTCCAAGACCAAGAGTTATTGAAGAATTTTGAGAAGCCATGCAGTCAGTGCATGAGGATGCAGAGATTCCATGCACTCAGTGCATGAAGTTGATGTGAAGTCAGACTGGACCAGATTGAAGTTAAAGATATCAGTTGTCTGAGTATTCAGTATTTGGAGAGAGGCCAGGTCATCCTTAGAAGAAGGAGATAAATCCTGAGCAAGACGAGAAGACCTGATCAACTCAAGTGATCAGAGGTACAGAGCAAGGCCAGCAGCCTTTATCCTAGGCTGCTGAGGATACTTGAAGAACATAAAAAGGAGAAGATCTACTCGTGTGACTCGAGGAGCTAGGAGAAGCCCCCTGTGAGACTCAGGGTGGAAGAAGTCTTCAGTGGGATTCTGGAGCAGGCCAGTGGGACTCCGGTAACACTGTGGGACGCAGTATAAAGACCCTCCTGTGGGACTCAGGAGAGATACAGTGGGACTCTGTATCGACCATTGTAATACTAACAGATTATAATGGAAGAAACCATGTTAGGGTGTATAACCAACATGGCAAGGACGTTGGCCTTTGGTGCCGAACCTTGTAAATCCTTGTGTCCAGTTCCTTTACATTTACTGCATCATTCGAGGAAAGGTGAGAGATACAAGAAGAGTGGATCGAGGCTTTAACCATCAATGGAGGTTTAATTGATTAAGAATCAATTAGTAAAAAGTTTTAAGGGATCACTGATTCACCCCCTCCCCCTCTAAGTGATTCACACTGATCTGGGCACTTCAGAGTATATAATTATAATACAACCCATAGGGGATATATAATTAATCATAATCCATTATATATTTCTATGAGGATGAATTAGGTAATCTAAATATGTTTTGAGGTAAATTTTTTAAGTATGGAAATGAATTATATCAAGAAAAATAATATTGAAGTAATGTGAAGAAGATATTAAAAGATATAAATGTAGGGAAAAAATATATAAATGTTTCCAAGATACTTTAATTGTACAATTTATAGTTGTATGGAAATTAGTATAATCAATGAATGAATCCAAGGTTTAAGGATGAATATCAGCATCAACAACCTCTCAATCTGATTTAAATGGCAAATATCATGTGATCGCATCTACTGAAGTTGTAATAAGAATGATTTTATAGAAGTTAAATGTTCTATCCACCCTATAACTATAAATTTCCTACATTATTATGACACTACCAATTGTTTTATATATATTGAACATTCGGATGGTATATAATCACCACCTAAATGATTTGATTTTGATTTCGTAGTTTCAAATATTTCTAGTAAGGTGATAAAATAAGATTTCTATAACTTCTATCTGATAGAATATTGTAGGTGTGATGTTACATCAGATCTTATTATTTAACCTATAGTTAAATTTAATAATATTTTTGAGATGGATGTAATTAATATATATATTGAGCATATAAATTTATATAGAAAGGATATAAAATTTTATATCATGATTCAAAATAATATCATATGTCAGTATAAGGATGAATATGAAATTATAATTTAATTTAATTTCAGTTTTATGTGTCTTACATCATATTGATTTAGAATATTTATCTCAAATGGTTATGGAGAAACTCACCATTAATGACATTCCTATTGTTTAAGAATATTCTAATTAATTTTATTATGAATTTTATAGTCTTTCTACAAATAATGATATCGAGTTTTCAATAAAACTCATACCTAGTTATTCTCTTATTTCAATGTACAATTATTAAATACCCCAAATAAATTTGAAATGATTTTGGAAGAAACTAAAATACAATCCTTAAATGTGATTCATATGGGAATGTTCATCACCATGGGGTGGATGTTTTCTTTTTTTAATTGGAATGATTGACCAATGCCTATTTAAATTGAAAAATGGTCTATTAAAAATATCCCTATTGAGAACAAGTATCCTATAATCCTTATTGATTATGTTTTTGATTAACTTTTTAAATATTAATACCTTTCAATAATTTTTACTCACTCTTTAAATCATCTATTGAGGTCCAATAAGGGATGTATACTCATTATAACCTTTCACTTGGCACATGAAAATATAAATTTATATTGATGTCTTTTGGAGTACCTAATTTTCTAACTATTTTCGTGTTTCCAATTAATATTGTATTCAAATATTTTCTTTTTTAATTTTTTTTCATATTTATATATTTTATTCTAATATATATTAGGAGTTTATGTATGAAAATGATTAATTTTTTTGGATTTGTTAGAGACCCTAAAGAATGAGAATATGTATAAAAATATACTCTGTGAGAATTTGTTCTATAGAACAATTCTGTTATGGGAAATATATTTACAAGGGAATTTAAATTATTTGATACTTCAAAGATAGAACTTGTTATGAAATAAACATGACTTACCATGGTGACTATGATCTGTAGTTCTCCTGAATTAAATTGATAAATCCATATAATTTTGAGGAATTTATCTTTTTCATTAAATTTAATAACCTTGTATAATTAAATGGGATCTATGCTTCTTTGGATTGAATGATATGAGAAACTTTTCATCGATATGAAATTACAATTAGTCAATGCACATTTACTCACACTTCCTTACAGCGGAGAAGGATTTTTCAACCTTAGTGATTTGTCAAATCTTGGAAAGTGATGTTTAATTTATTATAATGAAATGGTTATAAAATATTAATCATGATAATTAATGATCTATTTAAAAAATTTCCTATCTTTTGATTCAGAGATAGAATCGTTGATTTTTTCATTGAAAATATAAAAAATTTATATATGTGTTGGATTATTAAATAAATATTCTAATTATAAATGATAGTGGTATATATTAGTATTAAAATATACTAATATGAACCAATGGATATTATTCGAGTTTATTAAATATTATTAATACTAAGTATTAAAATATACTAATATGAACCAATGGATATTATTCGAGTTTATTAAATATTATTAATACTAAATACACTTACACTATAAGATAGATAACTATGAGGTTAATGCACTTTTTGGATAGATCTTGTTATTTTTAGCATGATATGGAAGGAAATTGAACATAAATTTTTTGATTTTAAAATATAAATTACGAAATTATGAATAATTTTAAAAAATATAGTCCATTCTATTTACGTTTTCAACTATATATCCATGTGGGGATTAAAGAGGCATTGAAAGAATATATATAACTATAAATGAAGGGGTCGAATGATCCTGAGTTTGGAGAAAGTTGTGATGGTTAGATAAATTTATAGAATAATGTATTTGTCCCACTAAAATGTGGCTGGAAGAAGGATTTTCTAGTTTAATATCATCGTAATTTTTATCTATCTAAGAAGTGAAAAGTTGTATAAAAAAAGAAATAGAATATTGTAAATTGGAAACAACTATATGGTTTTCATCATCATGCAACCAAAAAATTTAAAATCAACAATGTATTTTGATATATTTTTCATAGCTATAATTTTTCAGATCATTTAATTTTATTACATAACATTTTTACTGGAATATACTACAAATATATCAATTATAAATGTGTCATGGTTTCATGGGGTGTCAAATTCAATTACATATGATCAGGATCCTAGGTCAATCATTATGTTCATGATCATTCAACTAGTAGTTTGAAAGTAGAGTTAAAAATAAGAACTATATATCATACTGAAAAATATAGTTTTAAATCTATAATCTTTCAATCCTGATATGTTATCTTTCAATCATGTTCTATATAATTTAAATTAAATTTTCATCAATCAATTTTTCAAGTTTAATTTTCATTTAGAAATAGTTTTTCACATGAAAATTTGGATGGATCATTTTCAAGGCCAATATTTTGGGAATTATAGAACTCCATTTTTTTGGATAAAATTATTGTAATAAATATAATTGGTCCTTATAAATATATAGAAATTCTTGAGATGTTTATACCCATTTTTTTACACCAGGGCCCCACAATGTTGACAAAATTGTTATCGTGAAGATCAATGATGAGATTTATTGATCAGGGTTAGTGATGAGGTATACTTATAAATATTCCATCAAAAGAATGTATTTCTATTTTAAAATAAAGTAATTATAATCCATATATATTAGTCATATTTGAATTCATTATGTTATTAGGATTATTACTTATTGTTTGGAACTTCCACCGAATATTTCTTAGGATATGGATGTGTTGCATGTATGACTTTTGTAAAATAACATACTTGATCCAGACCAAATTAAAAAATTAATGTTTATAACATTTGGGGAATAATATTTTTCTTGATTAATAATTAGTGTGTATTATGTATCATATAGGTAATGTTTATTGGAATAAGACCAATAATAAGATTAATTTTCTTTGTGAAACATTAATCTAGAGTATGATATAATGGTAACTGAGTGTGTTATGAGGCATAAGTTTCCTCAACTGTTTTTATTATAGTAAAAAAAATTCTTGTTTGAGAATCATATAAGGAGTAATATATAACACCCTGTGAATTTGATATATATATATATATATATATATATATATATTTCTTTATTTCAATGTTTCGAATATCATTCATTACAAGAAACATTACACTTACTCATACTATTAATAAAATATTATATTATATATAACCTAACCAATGTATTGGAAACATTTAGTATGAATAACATAAGTATGAAATGTATGAATAAAATATCCCCTTAATATACATTTATTAAGCATTCCAAGGAAAATAAGTACTCAAATTGAATTATTATGAATAAAATCATTTAATGTTAATGTAATTATTTTTCAAAATATTTTATTATTCGTTAAATTATATTTAATTTTCACTAAAGAGTATATAATTTATTGAAATAAATTAATTATTAATTAATATTAATTTATAAAAATGTAATCAATTTGATAGAAAAAACAAAATAATAAGTTGAAATTGTCAAGTTTATTTCATTATTAAATTGTTTTAGGTAAAATACTTATTTATATATTAATAAAAAAATTATTATATAATGTTGAAGGATTTCTGTTTTTATATTATATATGAAATTATATAAATTGAAATTCACTTAATTTTGATTTTAATAAATATTTTATTATAATTTTCATTATAGGTTGGAAATATTTATTTTTATAAAAATTGTTTTCATAATTTTCAAGGGATTATATTAAAACTAAAATTTCATCACTTATTGAAATTATATTTTATAAAATGGTTTCTATTTTCAAATTTATCAGATCAGGATTTTGTTTACATGTGAATTTAATTAGTCTTCATTATAAATAGTGTATGGGTTTTATATTTATTACTATGGTATATAATAAAGGGTGGAAGGGGTTAAACTCAATTTATAAGGGTTAAAATTACCTAAAAAAATTTCTATATCCAAATTGTTAAATTATTTTTAACCCAATATAATGTCATTTCATAAAGTTAATTAATTTTTTAAGTACATTACAATTAATGTGATCATATATATTTTTAAAATATTAGAATAGTTTTAAGTCTGCCACTACCCTCACTTAAAAAAGAGAACATCACATCTTATACTATTCACTTGTTATTATGCCACCTAGAACTTAAAAAAACTAATAAATATATTCTATACATCAATATACATATTATAGATGTTATGGAATTCTTAGAAAACTATCCAATGGTCTTTAATAAGTGTTCTAAAGGAGGGTTCTCCAAGAAGAGGTATATATTTTAACCATTATAATTCATGATTATTTCCTCCAATAACTTATTAAAAACAATCATAAATATATTTTCATAAAAAATATTCTCTAATATAGTTCATTTTTTTGTAAATCAAAAATTAATATCATTTTTTCATTTTAGAAATGAAACCCAAACATGTGAGTATGTGTGTACTATGACTCTGTGAAACGATGTGTTTCCCTTTTTTCCCAATATTTCATATATGTTTATATAAATTTATTTATTTATTATGTATGAAAATAATAATATAATAAGTATTATTAATTTTTCAATCATTACAAATATTTTAATGTAGAAACATTATTTTTTTTTGCCTACAAACTACCGTCTCCATAAAGCGATGTAATTTATTTTTCTTGACAACACCATAATACTATTTATAAAACTTTATATAATGAGTGAAATAATATTTTTAATTTGATTCATACTCTTGGGAATATGAAAAAATTATTATTTTTCATGTATTGGAACTATTAAATTAAAATATTTTTCTAAAACATAAAACTATTCACATGAATAATTATTTCAATGGAGAATTAATATGAAGTGAATGTTTAAACTTATAAGAGAATTATTTATTTTAATAAAAAAATTATAATATTAATAAATGGATTTATAATAAATATATATTTTTACACTTCAATTTGAGCACCGATGAAGATGTACATGACTTGAGGTAATGGTTTATGTTATAACCTGATTTGTTATTGTTATTTTTTATACTAAATTTTTATTGAAGAAAATTATTAGATACTTATATTCTAAACCCCATTAATTTTAGTTTAATATTTTATGTGCTTGGTTTTTTATTTTTTCATGCCATTAAACTATAACTATATCTTAAAACTAAAAGAATTATCTTTTTGGAATATTTATACATATATATCATATTTAGTCAGAAAATTTTATCTTCTTTTCATATGTTATTAAAAATTGCATAGAGAAAGTTATTTTCTATGATCTACTGATTATTAATCTCATTTTGAAATAAAATTACTTTTTTCATTATTTTAAAAATAAATTTTTACAATTTTTTTAATATATTGTTTATGAAATTATACACAAAAGTGTGAATTCAATCATAGTTTTGTGGTATACATAATGATTGGTTCTTCCAAAAATTATAGTTGTAATATTTTTTTCTAATTAACTAGTTCCCATTTTTATTTTATCTAAACTGTTTTCTCAATATTCAGGAAATTCTAAATTTTTTATTCTACTTACGGAGAATAATATTTTCTTATATTATCACGAAAAATGATCAAATGACCGTTTAATGTTATTTTTTATAACTATGTCAACAATATTATATTTTTCTTACTCACTATCAATTATTTATCTCCAATGATTCTAGGGGAAATTTATTTATCTAGATAGATTATGATAAGTTTATTTTAGAGATGATTATAAGATACTTGTTTCCATTCAACATATTAGTGAGGTTTAAAATATAATTATGAAACATGTTTCTTTTCAATGGGTAATGTAATGATGTATGTGTTTGGGATATTAAATGTCATGTATCTATGTACTTATTATGATATGTGTGGGACCTGAATTATATATGCATATAATTAATTTGTAAAAAATGTTACATAATTAGATATTAAAGACATAAATAAGAATTTAAGCTAGATTATAATGGTACTCAGTCGACAATGATAGATTTTTCATATAAATAATAGATTATAGAGTGAACCCAATCAATAATAGGACATTATCTATAATGATAGTGTTGGTAGTAATCATTTAAATATTAAGTAATTATAAATTCATATTTATATCTCGTAAACTTATGTATTATTCTTATGATATATTCTTATAACTCATGATTGATTTATGATTATTTTAACACCTTAGGACTTATATATATTTTTACAATAAAGATGTTTTACATACAGCTTGAATAATGATCTAAGCTCAAGCTGTATTCAATTCCCAGGGGTAACAAATATATTTTTTGAGTCAAAATGTTTATTTATGGTAATATGTGAGCTTAATATTATTGGATATAATGAATATCATTCAATAAATATAATTATAATAAACAATTTCTACCTGTAACTGAAATCATAGGGTATTGTCATGTGTATCATTATGACATGTATTGAATTTTCTTTTAAATTTATTTAATATTTACATATACATTACTTGGGTCCCATCATATATTGGGTAAATAATTTCTATCATGGAATATATAAGGAGATGGGTTATTAACTCATAATATATCCTTTATTAGTTTGATCTGCATATTGTGGATATTGTAAATTTTTAGATTATCTTATAATAGTTAAGGAATATCTTCATTTGATAATACAATGATGAACTATTTTGATAGTTTGGATCTGTTGAATGTAATGGAATCATTATGAGAGATCATGTGACCATGTGATCTATATATGGTCTTAGTACCCAAAATTTACTGAGTAAATGGTGTTTTTTTAGGTAAAAATAAATTTATATTATGAAGATGTAGTGATCAATTATTTTTCTTCTTATACATTAGTATTATATTATATAATAATATTGAGGTAGTTAATTTTTACATTTTATATTTTTTTTGTTTAAGATATTTATAAATGATATGTAAATATAATAATAGATTTTTTTAGTTGAGAAAAAAAATTTATGGATGAAATGGATTTCTCTATAACTGAAGCATGAGATAGAGAAACTATTTTCATTGTTCTGTCTAGAATGTGGGATTTACCCCAAGAGTGGAATAATCATCATTCATTCCAGGGTCCATGTCAATGAACCATTATGAGTATGGAATAATTTAATAATTAAATTTATGTAATTATTTAATGGATTATATGATAACTAACCTAATCAACGCCATTTAAATTTATCAATATCGTCTCTATGATGTGATAATCATTAGAGTACTATCTTTAGAGATAGTTTGAGGGAAGGAGATATAGATCATATACAAAATCCAAAGTATGAAATTCTTCATCAAGAATCATCATTGAATCTGAATAAGAAATACATGTCAATAGTTATTGTTTCATTAGTGAGGAGGGCTGGTTATTTTTATCATACTATATTATTTTAGATATTGATCATGAATTTATTTTCATTTAATATATATTTAAAATTTATTTCCCAATACATTATCCTCTTTTATTATTTCAATGAATTTACGATTCTGCACTGCCTCTCTTATTCTAAAAGATTCAATTTGTACATGAAATGGATAGGGTTTACAATAATCACTATTATATCCATTCTACTATAATTTTTCTTTTTTTTTTCAATTAACATCACCCATATATTTAAAATTATCTCTATAGTCTATAGAATTATAAATATAGTTCTCGATTAATGAAAAATTGAAATTATGATCATTAACTGGTCGATTTTGTATTTACTATGAGAACAATAAAATAAAAAAGTATCATTTAGTGATGAAATATCATAGTACTAATTCTTCAGTAAATACTCACAGGTAAATAACATACTACGATATAGGTATTTATATAAGTCAACCAAGAATAATATTTATGTGGAGGGGTGGATAGATATTTTCCTTTAGAGATTGGAATCATTATACAATCCATTAAGTGATTTTTTTGGGATGTATTGGAGTAGGGAATAAATGAATAATTGTTATTTCTAGCGATTTTCATATTTTGGAATATATTATATAATAATAGGAATTTTCATTCCAAATAACACATGTCGTCGGCCTCCACATTCAAGGTGGCTAGGGTTTCTAATCAATTAAATATCACATGGCATGTGGTCGTAGTACAAATATCGTTTGAATATAATACAAAAAAAAATAATTGTATACTGTACATAAACATAAATTTTCATTTTAGGTTTTAAACTATGTGGCATAAGAGAATACACCATGTTCCCTCAATGGTTTATGACTTCGCCTCTTTGACAGTACATACAGAATGAGCTAACTAAGACAACATGTTGTGCTTCCCTTAGGACATGCCAAATCTGCTGACACACACAACACGATATATAGTAGTATATGTCATGTACCAAAAATTACCACCACATAGGTTCTCTATCACACAAAGCATGTATGTATACCAATAAGTTCAATTTGGAATGGTTGTACATAACTAGTCTATTTATGAGGAGTCATATTGTATTTCAATTTTTTTTGTAAATTTCATAATTTTTTTTACCATTGTGAATTTTTAATAACCATACTCATTAATCAAATATCATCTTTAATATATTACATCATAAGTGTTTATTCATGTGGAATGTGATGGTGTGATAATATTTATTTTCAATGTCTGATACGTGGATAGATACATGTAGTTATTATGTTTAGCTTCATAGGGATTTCAACATAGATCAAACATTGTGATTAGATTGGTTTAAAGGTAGATACCCATTATGGTGAATTTATATCATGGTTTAGGTCCAATGCATCATAGATATTTTCAATTATCCTCCTCACATATTCTAGTTTTGGGTATATATTCTATGAATTTAGTCACCTCCCACAGTAAGAGTTCAAATGGGTTAAGGTTCCTCCACTATAGATGGATACCACCCTTGACGACTACATATTTTCAGTGAAGTGGGGGTACTCAAATATTGTTTCTAAGAGGTAAAATGTGATTCATTATTTTTTATATCAGATTATAATGATTTTCTTTCTAGATATCTATATCTAGGCTATATAATATTTGTAAACTCACTTATATTTTACCTACTATTCTTAAAAGCATATTTGGTTTCTATTGTAGATATATTGATATCTCCCCCTAGTCATATATTTTTATGTATTATAGTTCTTATATTACTTCACTTTCAGTTTTGGGTCATTCTGTTAGATATGTATACACTCAGCGCTATATGTTTATCATCACCCATATTTGTTGAGTCATACATAGATGGTGAACAATTTGTAAATTATTGTGGTTAAGTAGTGGTTGTGGGTCTTAGGGTGGTTTGTTGGTGTTTACAGTTGATGAAATTAATGTTTTGATCTAGCTTTCAATAGGGATTTATTCATTGAAACTTTTTATATTGGACTTCCTTTTTGGGTTTTTGGAAATATGTATATCCTTTTTTATTAGGGGTTATGTTTTTTGTACTCTTATGGATCGTAGAAAATTTTTCCGGCATTATATATTATTTTATTTTATTTTAGTTATCCTTTTTTATTAATGCTTCCATGAACAAATGTATTGTGAACTGGTTCAATAGTCTATGGACTCATATCATGTTTGATATTCCTAAATGAAGATAGTCACCAAACCTGTAAGAACCCAGTTCTTCTCTTTGAGATACGTGCTTCTTCTTTTCTCTTTTCCTTAAGTGTTTTTAATAAAATATGGAAAATGGGAAAATTCCTAAATTTTAGAATTACACGCCGTGTCCTTTTTTCCACACGTCGTGTACTTCTATCCGTGTAGGGATGAGTACACGGGGCGTGTAGTCATGTCGGTGACAAAGGGTGTAGGAACCAACTACACTCCATGTAGTGGTCCTTTACATGTCGTGTAGTCAGTCGGCATGCCATAATAGTAAGGCGGTGGAGCAGCCGCCAGCTGGGCAGTAGTACATGTCGTGTACATGGAAGTACACACCGTGTAATTTGTTTTTTTCTTAAATTAGGCAGTTTCCTCCCCTATTCATAGGTTAGGGTTAGAACCGGAGGAATGATCAGGAGTGGATGACCAGACCTTTGGAGATCCACCGATCGAGCATTGGGAATCTGATTCCGCATCAGACAATCTCGTCGGAACCGCGCGGGTAATCCCTCTATTCTCCTATAATGTTTCTTACCAATTATTCTCCTAACAGATGTTATTTGAGGTTAAGCGAGTTTTGTTATATGTTAGATCTATGCAGTTGTTGGGCGTTTTTGGAATCGACATTCGCGTATAGCGCTCGTTGGAAAATAATGTAGGTGGCTTGGTGTTTATTTTTTCAACTGTCGTGTGTTTCGTGCATCTTTATGCCACGAACCCATTTTGCGGTGTCGTGTGGCTGAGGATGTTGCTATATTAAACACCTAGAATTGATTAGGTATTTAATTTTGTTATTAAAATACTGGTTGAGATCGTTGCTTGGATCCGTAACCACCCTGTGGGTGTGTTCCACTATTTAGCTGTTAGGCCAGGATATCCGAGGGTATTCCTTAAAAGTAGTAATTGTAGAATTTCCTTGAGAGGAATTGCTTGTTTACTGTATATTTACTTGTTGGGCATGGACCGGTTACCTGTTTAGCCATAGGGTGGAGTTATGATTAGCCTGTGGGCATTTTACTACTTAGCCTGTGGGAAACTTCTTTTGTGCCTGTGGGTAGATGATTCTGTGCCTGTGTCCAACACTTCTTACGCCTGTGGGAAAATACCATGTGCCTATGGGCAGATTCTGGGTTTGATTTCTCTTTACCCGAGGGTAGGAGTTGGACGTGACTGAGGAATTTGGATACTTAATTAGAATATTCACTGAGGTGGTATTTTAAATTAAATGATTAAAAATAATATTAAAGTGGCAACATACCTGGTTAAGTTAGTTACTTTTCAGTACTACTTACTTTATTTCACTTTACTATTGCACACTGTCGTTGCATGATTACACGCAGTTGGGCACGAACCTTTGGTGGGTGCCTACTAGGAATTTATTTCTCACACCCTATTTGGGTCATTCTTTTTGGCCCAAACAGATTACATTTCTGCAGGTGTGGATAGGGGAAACAGTCCCTATACAGGTACATGACTTTTTATGAGGAGTAGAAGGGCATGGGACCGAGCCTAGGCTCGTGATGCTGCTGCCATCTGTTTTGCTTTGTTTTGTTGTACTCTGCTTTTGGGGGTACTGTGTTGATGTATAACATGTTCTGGCTATTTTCATAGAACATGAAACATGTAGCATCATTATTTATCTATTGTTGGTTATATCCAATGTTGTTGTTTATTTCTGTTGTGTATGATCTACTGCTTCTGCTATTCGTTGTATGTTTTATATGTATTCTACTATGTAGCACTTTGAAAAATGAGGGCATAGTTTCCCCACTATCAGACATGGGCCCTCACTGCTAGTCGGCATCCTCTGGCGTTTGGGGAAACATGCTTGAGGTCACATGGCGAACCAGGTTCAGGGCACCCGTTGAGTGGCACCCCGAACCGGGACGTTACAAAGTGGTATCGAAGGGGTTCTTTTACTTGAATTACTATTTGGAGCCTTATTCTGGGATATGACGAATGGTAGTTGGTAATTAGTTGTGCCTGGGCATAGCTTACCAGTTTACAGGGAAAAGCCAGTCTACCTCGTATTTTGCAATTTTTATGAGTTTTCAAATTTTACAGTTGATATGTTTTCACCATTGGGTGATGCACTTGATGTTGTGCTGTTATAATTTCTTTTTGGGTTCTATTTAGTTCAAACCCGAGGAGATGAGGGTATTCCATCTCATGCATCATTTAGGCACATGATAGAAATCACATGCCATGCATATTTCCATGCCATGTAGGTGCATTAGAAATTGCATGCTGTTGTGATAGTAGTTGTGCTAGAAAATCATGTTGTTGTGATAGATGCTTGATAAATATCTGTTGCTTGATAGGGTATTTTGTTTAAGCTTTTTTATAGAATGGATGCCAAACTTTGGTTTTTGCGGAGTATGGGACCCCATTGAACGGAATTTGGTGGATCATTGACTGTTTATTAGGTATAACACAGATAGGATGTCAAACTTTGATTCATGGGGAGTATGGGCCCTCACGGTTCGGAATTTGACACTTACATGTTGGTTTTTGGTATTTTTTGGGTTCTGGAAAAGTTTATGCGACATACTCTCTGGAAACCCAGTATACACGCCGTATAGTATTTTTACACACGCAGTGTATGTCCTTCTATTCGGGAATAAAATTGAACTTTTTAAGTACACACTGTGTACTCTGAGTACACACCGTGTAGTCTCTTACTGTGTCACAAACCGTTTGGGCGGAAACACGGGGTAGAGAAGATCTTGGGTAAAACACGTCGTGTACTTGATATACATGCCGTGTAGTTTTGACCCAGAGTCCAGCTGTGTAACTAACAACACGGGTCGGTGAACTCCTTAACAGAACACACCGTCTTAATAATGTAAATGCTGTGTAGTTTGACCTGGGGACTCAGTCATGTAACTAACAACACGGGTCAGTTTCACCTCTCCTTGAACACACCGCGTACCTTTGGGACATGCCGTGTAGTCTTGTCAAAGGACAGACCGTGTGGACTTAGCCGTGTGACTGGGAAACGGGGTTGCTGACATGCCGTGTGCGGGTGTAACACGTCGTGTAGTGTCAAGCTGAGTAGTCATCCATGTCACAGAAGACACGGGCAGTTGTAAATAACACCATACACACCGTGTATATGAAATACGTGTCGTGTAGTATTTGTTCCAACAGGATCCATGTGGATTAGCCATGCAGAAGGACCCTGGCAGGGGAAGGGAAGTCATGTACACTCCATACAGACAGTATACACATAGTGTAGTCTTGTATTGTAAATTTTGAATGCCTTATTCCTCATGTTCCCTTTTGGGTTTCTTCATCTTCGGTCTTTTACAATCTTGTTCTAAGGTGTGTTTTTGACCTTGTAGTGTCATTCCACCTTGAAGACCGTGCATTGTTCGCTAGTAGAGCGGCAATGAGAATGCTCCAGAAATGGTGGGCCATGGGCTACCAGTTGATCCTCCAGTAGAGCCAGATACAACACCAGCTGCTATACCAGACACAGGAGCGGAGGCGCAGTTCTGTGAAGGCTTATTGCGGTTCATACAGACCTTTCAGGGAGCACCGGAGGCTGCCACATCTATGGCCGAGCTGACACGTATCTTCCAGCAGCAGCATCCGCCTACATTCTCAGGGGATGGCGGACCACAGGTTGAAGAGTCTTGGCTAGGGTTGATGTAGACTATTTTAGAGCATCTTGATATGCCTCCAATGTGGAGCATCAAGATCGCGACTTACATGCATCGTGATTCCTCCAAGAGGTGGTGGGAGGTTTCCACCCAGTCTGAGCATCACAGGGACATGGCGTGGGAAGAAATTCAGGCAGTCTTCTATGAATTTTTCTTCCTGGAGATGCTGAGAGTAGATAGACCTCTAGAGATCATGAATCTGCAGCAGGGCCTCTATGTTAGTGATGGACTATTCTGCTCATTTTATGGAGAATCAGTACTTTGCCCCGTGCTGGTGGGTGATGAGATGTTGAGAGCCAGATGTTTTGAGGATGGTCTTCAGTATGACATCCGAGTGCTAGTAAATGTCTTCAGGTTGCCTACTATTCACGCTATTGTGAACCAGGCGTTGATCACAGAGAGGAACCTTTAAGAATATAGTGGTGTGAGATAGGGTGGTTCAGCACCAGTTACTGGTACGTTTTCTTTTGGAAAGTAGAAGAGACAAGCAGACTTCTCTCAGGGTGGCAGTACTAGTCAGAAAAATGTTTTAGGTGCCCAAGTTATGTGATACCAGTGTGGTAGAGAGGGGAACAAGAGGCCACAGTGTCCATGAGACCCAGTTGAGTGCCGAGCTTGTGGCAGGATGGGTCATTTGCAGCGCTTTTGCAGGGCGTTTCTACTAATGGATAGTGATTGGGGTTTTATGAAGACTTCGTGAGTGAGAGAGGTTTTATGAAGACTTCGTGAGTGAGAGATGGACCAACAGCTTATTTCCAATCTGGGAATTGGAATACGTCAGGGCATCCAGGTATAGATGGTGGTCGTGACTGAGGTAGCCAGATACTAGGATCTCAGAGGCAGCAGGGTGGGACAGCTCAGGGTAGCCAGGCTATGTCACTGGTCCATGGCACTGGGCAGGCATATGCAGTGCAACAGACCGAGGAGGAGCAGGATCTCGGACCTTGTAAACTAAGAGGTACTATTTTAGTAGCTTCTATATTATCTTCAGTACTTTTCGATATGAGTGCTACATATAGTTTCATATCAGTGCCCATTGTAGAGAGCATTGGGCTATGTTATTCTCCATCTTCTGATGTTATGACACTAGACACTCCGTTGGGGACTAGAATGGGTAGTGTGCGTCAGTGCAAGGAGTGCCCCCTTGAGGTTGGTGGGTGTCACTTCCTTTGGGACCCCTATGTCCAAGAGATGATGAGCTATGATGTAATTCTCAGGATGGACTGATTGGTTCCCTTTCGATCCTTTATAGACTGCTATCGTTGTAGGGCGAGTTTCACGTCACTAGATGGAGGAGTGTTTTTATACAAGGGATAATGGGATGTTCAGGCGAGTCGAGCTGGACCAGAGCATCGTGGGTGAGGTGGAGTCACAGACCAGATTGCGAGCTTATATCTGGATGACCAAGAGACTTGTCAGGCCGATTTCTCACCTATTGTTGATCGTGTCAGGGTTGTATTCCTGGGCAACTTTTCGGGTCTACCTCCGGAGCGAGAGGTGGATTTCTCCATTGAGCATGTGCCAAGAGTGGCACTGGTGTCCCTTCCTCCATATAGGATGGCTACACTTGATTTTAAGGAGCTCAAGTGGCAGTTGGAGTAGTTGCAGGAAAAGGGATTTATCCGACCCAGTACTCCTTGGGGTTCGCCCGTCCTTTTTCCGATGAAGGTGGACAGTACCCTCATACTTTGCGTGGATTATCGGAAGTTGAACTAGTTGCTGGTTAAGAACCAATATCCCTTACCGAGGATTGATGATCTTTTTTATCAGCTTTGTGGAGCACGAGTGTTATCGAAGATTGACCTGAGATCAGGATATCATCAGTTGCGCGTGAGACCATCGGATATACCTCTCATGACATTCAAGAGTTGGTATGGTCTATATGAGTATACGGTTATACCGTTCATACTCACGAACGTGCCAGTAGTTTTCATGGATCTGATGAATCATGTTTTCCATCAGTATCTTGATTCTTTTGTGGTAGTATTAATGGATGACATATTGGTGTACTCTCACACTCGACATGACCATTCCACCCATCTTGAGATCGTATTTAGTACACAGAGGGAGCATCGGCTATATTCTAAGCTCTCAAAGTGCCACTTTTGGATGGACGAGATTCACTTCTTAGATCATATCATTTCTAAGGCAAGAGTTTCCATAGACCCAGAGAAGGTGAGAGTAGTGGTTTCCTAGGAGCAGCCTAAGAACGTGTTTAAGATATGGAGTTTCTTAGGGTTTGCTGGTTACAACAGACGTTTCATACAGGACTTCTCCGGATTAGCAGCACCATTGACAAGTCTGACTAAGAAGGGTGTGAAGTTTGTTTGGTCGGAAGATTGTGAGGTATCTTTTCAGGACCTGAAGGGAAGGTTGACATCATCACCAATCCTGATACTCCCAGATCCGGGGAAGAGCTATACAGTTTACTATGATGCATCAGGTATTGGGATGGGAGTAGTGTTGATGCAGGGCGACCGAGTTGTGGCGTACGGGTGTCGGTAGTTGAGGCCACATGTGAGGAATTACCCGACGCATGATATCGATTTAGATACAGTTGTACATATGTTGAGCTGTTGGAGACATTATTTATTGGGGGAGCATTTTGTGGTTTTCACCGACCACAAAAGCCTCAAGTATATCTTTACTCAATGTGACTTGAATCTGAGGCAGAGGAGGTGGGTCAAATACCTAAATTCCTTTGATTTTGAGATTTCCTATACATCTGGAAAAGGTAATGCAGAAGCTGATGCACTGAGCAGGAAGACTCAGATACAGCCAATGTAGGAGGCCAGAGGTGAGTGGAAGCTCATGGCTTTGTTCTCTGAGATGCATCTAGAGGTGCATGATAGTTAGGGGCAGACATATCTTTCATCTTTAGCTGTGACTTCTTACCTCCTGGATAGAGTAAGGATGAGCTAGCTTTGTGATCCAGAAGGCCAAGTTCTACGGGAGTCGGTGGCAGGTGAGGACCCCTCTCTTGGTTGGACGATAGGCAACAATGAGGTTTTTCATTTCCATGGATGAGTATGGGTTCCATGTCATATACGCAAGGAGCTAATGCAAGAGTTTCATGATTCAGCATGGGTCGTTCATCCCGGGGTTACCATGATATATTGTGACTTGAGACGTCAGTACTAGTGGCCGGGTATGAAGAGAGATGTATTTGGTTTTGTTACAAGGTGTTCCACCTATCAGAAAAAGAAGGCGGAGCATTAGAGACCAGCTGGGTTATTACAGCAGTTTCCCATTCCGGAGTGGAACTAGGATGATGTCACGATGGATTTCATGATGGGATTGCTAAGGTCACCTCTTGGCAATGATATCATGGGGGTTGTTGTGGACAGACCCATGAAGGTAGCTCACTTCTTGCTGATCATGGAGACCTTCGGTGTTGACGAGCTCGGAAGGCTGTATATCTGATAGATCGTACGTCTTCATGGGGTACCTCGTTCTACCGTTTCTGATAGGGATGATCGCTTCAAATATCGTTTCTGGAAGAGTTTTCAGAGGGCGCTTGGTACATAGATGCTTCTGAGCATAGCCTACCACCCTCAGACCAATGGCCAGTCAGAGCGTATGATACATGTTCTAGAGGACATGTTGTGTTCATGCATCCTAGACTTTGGGGGCTCTGGGGAGAAGCATATACCCTTAGTAGAGTTTCCCTATAACAATATCTTCCAGGTGACTATTGAGATGGCACCATACGAGGATTTATATAGTAGGCCATTCTATTCACCCTTGTGCTAGATAGAGGCAGGTGAGGAAACTTTTATTAGGGCCACAGCTCGTGCAGGACACATCGGAGCGGGTCCAGTTGATTCATAAGCAGATGGCTTCTGCACAGTCTCGTCAGATGTCATATGCTGATCATCAGAGATGACCTTTGGAGTTCGTGGTCGGGGATAAGGTTTTATTGCATGTTTCGCCGAAGTTGGGACACAAGCGGATCAAGAGACAAGGTAAACTTTCACCACGGTATGTGGGACCATTTGAGATTCTTGAGAGAGTCGAGCTGGTTGCTTATCGGTTGCGGTTACCGCAGTGGTACTGAGCCATGCATGACGTCTTCCACGTATCTCATTTGTGTCGCTATCATTCAGAACCATCTCACGTCTTTCAGCCCGAGGAGGTTGAGCTGGAGGAAGATGCACCCTTTTAATAGCATCCAATTTATATCATTGACTGGAGCACGAAGGTTCTCCGAGGCCAGTCAGTTCCTCTCGTACAGGTGCTATGACAACATGGCCAAGTGCAGGACGAGACATGGGAGTGGGAGGTCGATGTACGTGCTTAGTGGTCAGAGTTGTTCACTGCTATATCTTTTCCACCCTTAGAAGGACAATTCGGGGATGAATTTCTATAAGGGGGGAAGTTTGTAAGAACCTGGTTCTTCTCTTTGAGGTACAAGCTTCTTCTTTTATTTTTTCCTTAAGTGTTTTTAATAAAATATGGAATATGGGAAAATTCCTAAATTTTTGAAGTACATGCCCTGTACTTTTTCCACACGCCATGTACTTCTGGTCATGTAGGGATGAGTACACGGGGTGTGTAGCCATGTCGGCGACAAAGTGTATAAGAACCGACTACATGCCGTGTAGTGGTCCTTTACACGCCGTGTAGTTAGTCAGCATGCCAAAATAGTAAGGTGGTGGAGCAGCCGCCAGGTGGGCAGTAGTACACGCTGTGTACTCAGGACTACATGTCGTGTACTCATGTCGACGAATGAACAGTGTGGAAGTGCCTCCAGATGAACAGTTAAATAAAGGAAGTACACGCCGTGTACTTGGAAGTACACGCCATGTACATTGTTTTTTTTGCTTAAATTTGGCAGTAGCCTCCCCTGTTCACTGGGAAGGCTTAGAACTGGACGAAGGAGCGGGAGTGGATGAGTAGACCTTTGGAGATCCACTGATCGAGCGTCTGGAATCTGATTCCACCTCGGATGATCTCGTGGGAACCGTGCGGGTAAACCCTCTCTTCTCCTTGCACGTTGAATAACAATTCTTCTCCTAACATAATTTATTTGAGGTTAAGAGTGTTTTTTTCTTCATCATATCTACGTTGTTCTTGGGAGTCTCTAGAATCTATGTTTGCATATAGTACTCATTGGCGTATAAGGTAGGTGGCTTGGTGTTAATTTTTCCAACTATCATGTGTTTTGTGCATCTTGGTGCTAGGAAACCATTTTGGGGTGTCGTGTGGATGAGGAAATTGCTATATTAAACACATATAATTGATTAGGTATTTAATTTTTTTATTAAAATGTTGGTTGGGATTGTTGCATGGATTCGGAACCACCCCGTGGGTGTGTTCCACTGTTTAGCCGTTTGGCCAGGATACCCGATTGTATGCCTTAAAAGTAGTAATTGTAGAATTACCTCAAGAGGAATTGCTTGTTTACTGCATATTTACTTGTTAGGTGTGGCCCAGTTACCTGTTTATCCTGAAGGAGGTGTTGTGATTAGCCTATGGGCGTTGTACTACTTAGCCTGTGGGAAACGTCTTCTGTGCCTATGGGCAGATGATTTTGTGCCTGTGGGTGACACTTCTTATGCCTGTGGGCAAATACCGTGTGCCTGTGGGCAGATTTTGGGTTTGATTTCCCTTTACCAGAGGGTAGGAGTTAGAAGTGACTGAGGACGTTGGTTGTTTACTTAGAATATTCACTGAGGCGGTATTTTAAATTAAATGATTAAAAAGAATATTAATGTTGCAACATAACTGGTTGAGTTAGTTACTTTTTAGTACTGCTTACTTTATTTCACTTTACTATTTCACACTATCATTTCATACTTACACACAGTTGGGCATGAGCCTTTGGTGGGTGCCTATTGGGAATTCTTTTCTCACACCCTGTTCGGGTCACGCTTTTCGGCCCAAATAGATTACATTTCTGCATGTGTGGATAGGGAAAAGAGTCCCTATACAGGTACTTGACTGTTGCTGAGGATTAATTTGGCATCGGACCAAGCCTAGGCTCATGATTCTGCTACCAGCTATTTTTCTTTGTTTTGTTGTACTCTGCTTTTGGGTGTACTGTGTTGATGTATAACATGTTCTAGTTGTTTTCATAGAACTTGAGACATGTAGCACTATTATTTATCTACTGTTGGTTATATCCACTGCTGTTGTTTATTTCAGTTTTGTATGGTCTACTTCTTCCACATTTCGTTGTACGTTTTATTTGTATTCCGTTGCGCTACAGTTTGACAAATGAGGGCATTGTTTCCCCACTATCAGACCCGGGCCCTCGCTGCTAGTCGGCAGCCTCTGGCGTTTGGGGAAACGCGCTTGAGGTCACGTGACGAACCAGGTTTGGGGCACCTGTTGAGTGGCACCCGGAACCGGGATGTTACAATACCGGGGAATTTTGGATGTAGTTTTAGGGTGGTTCACTCATCCATTTACTCACTATGAGGGGTCTTTATGGGATGGATTATATAAGTTGTCATCATTACACTTTGATGTCACAATTATAAGGACATATGATTCTATTGTCATTGAGAAGAAAATTACTAACAAGATTCATAATTCTCATTATTACGTTAAATGGATCAAATTAAATTTTAATCACAATGTAGATTAGTGGAAGGGATTATTAAATTAAAAAAACACATGAAAGGAATTAAATATATATGGAATGAATCTACCAAAACACAAAAAGTGTAGAAAATATAAGGACGATTTGTGATTATGTCATATCTGATATTATTGTAGATTCTCATATATAAATATAGAGCACATTTTATGTATTTTATAGATATAAAACTCATGATGATATATAAATGGAATATTCCACTTTATCATTCATTCATGATGGATACATATACCCATGATGTGAAATGATAGTTGATATCTTAATTTAATAGATCATTTTATCATAAATTTATAATAATCAAGGATTATTATTGATTGTTGGGAAATTTTATGACTTGATGTAGTGGTATTATTGTATTCCGAATTATAATATACTAGTGATATATATAATGGGGGTTGTACATTTAATTTACAGCTATGTATACTAAATGAAGTATCATACACTATTTCTTAAGTATATTAGGGGTTCATGTTTAATATTTTTATTCCCTTTTATATGAGGATATTGATATAACAAGAATGAGACCCTACATATGTTGAAATTTCACAAGTGAAATCATTGAGGATATGTTAGTCCTCAGTGTTTGGGTATGATGATGGTCAAATCATTATATAGAGCTTAAGTAGGATGAAATTTATTCTTTCATTTGATGTGTTTCAGATCCAGGCCTTCAATTGGGATAGACTACGGAATTTTTCAATCATAGGAAGATGATATATATGATCCACTAATCTATCAGATAAGGTGAGTATGATTTCTTCCACCATAATTTTGGATTACTAGGAATGTATTCATCATCTGGGCATGTCCGTACATAGATAATAATGAAGATTTAATTCGTTATTTGAGATTTTTATAACTATTTTATATTGTTTGTCTATTTTATTTTCAAATAGATCATAAAAAAATCATTGTTTAATATTATTAATCTTGTGAACATAGTTACAGAGAATCAATTTTTTGATGGAGATCACAGTAGATGCCTTTATGGATTGAGTATCACCGATTCCTTAAAAGAACCACTATTTTCTTATATTTATGAATTGCTGAATTAATATTTTCTGTTAATGTAAAAATGGATGGTGGTACCACATATTGTTGTTCACTACATTAGGATTTAGTTTTATGAAACTCATAGATCCTCTATACATGTATTTAAATGTTAATAAAATATTTGGATGTACAAACAAAATTTATTATGTATGGTGAGACACACAATAAATCTCTTGAAAATTTTCCAATTATTTTAAATAATTAAATGGATCATTAGATAATGTTTTATAAGATATTTAATTTGAAATTAAAAAATGTCAAATGATAGAATCTTATAGGTATTCGGTGAATGTAAGATATTGATGGAGATATCCCCAACCTCTTTTATACAAAGGACCTATTTATACAAAAACCTGATGAATGACATATAAAATTCATACAGTATAATATAGATTCAAGTAAAACATATCTAATCCCTATATAAAATAATATCTTAAGGTGTGATATAGAGATATTCCACCACTGACTTCCTATCAAATTTTATGATATACCTGAATCGTGATTATCTTAATCGTATATTATGATTAATAAGAACATTTTATTATTATGCTTGACACAATAAATTTTTTATCAAATTATAATACATCCATGAAATATATTATATAATAAATTAATAATTTCATATAAATAAATAGTTTGGAGTTATATTTAGAATGCTTATAAGGAGTATTAACAAGTTTTCCATTTCATTAAATTTTATGAACATATACATTGTTTCTTGTCGCTCATGGAGATTTTTCAAAAACTATTTAAATAAGTCGTAACAATAAACATTGTGGTTTTAATTGAATTATAATTATCCTATCAATAACCTTATTCAAAATATTTCTCTTCCACCATCCTTTTAACAATGAGGTATAAGAAAATAGTTAATGCAAGGAGGATCCCACCCATAAAATGGGTGATTTTGCTGATATGTGGGAAATAATTGAGTTGAGAGTTAGGTGGTTGTTTCAAGTGATATTACATTTGAATTGATTGAATACATCAATTACCAACATTAGTGAGATGTAAAAAATGTTCATTATTTATTGTTTATAATATTTTACTTTCAATGAAAAATAATATTTTTAAATTTGGAAAATAATATAACTAATTACAACAAATAAATTTTATTTAAACTTTCACAATTACACATAATGAAAATGTTTCAATAAATATATATTCTCAATAAAATTTTATGAAAAATTGTACCAATTGTATATGAAAAAAAATTGAGAGGGTTTGAAAATAATTGAAGATATTATTCAAAAAAAATTGACACAACATAATGTAATAGGTCAGAAATACTATAAGTGATTTTTTGGTCCTGAAAAAAAATCCACAGAAGGGACCGAAGATAATCCCCTAAAATTAGTGGAAAAATATATTCAGTCTTCATCAACAATTTGGGAAAGATATGAAGAATGGTTATAAGAAATGGTGAAGGCCCTAACCAGTATGCATATCAGTTCACCATCTGTGGTACGTGGTCTGTTTGTTGAGACACCCTCCTATAGATGCTATCATTTGAAAAATGGAGGCGGAGCTCCTACGCGGGCAAAAACAAAATGACCAGCCATGATCCAGGTGGACCGACCCCCCCACCGTGCACAATGTCATTCACGAAATGGAGGTGATGCCTTGCGTAGCCACAAAATACCTTCGTGACCATGTTGGTTTGTGGGAAAGGTGAATTCATCATACCCCATGAACCTCAAGATGACTAAGTCATCCGTAGGTCAGGTTTTCAATCATGGGCCTCCACAAAAGGTGCCCCATGACCATAGATACAACCGTCCCCCTCTATAAAAATATCTCATGGGGGAGAATAACTAGATCGACTGATTGAGGATCAGATTCTTGGAGATCTACTTTTTGAGAAAGAAGAGGCTTCCAGGGGATTTACATTTGTTGACTGTGATGTTCGGATTTTCCAAGCACCCACATGTATAAATAGGGGACGAATTGTTAATAACTGATGAACACATAAGTAAATTGATAAATCGTGAAAATAAAATTTTTAAACCACAAACTATTCCCCCTGAATGGATGCACTTCCCATGAAATAGGGAGCCTATGACCCTTCATCGACCCAACACACCATGTAGCACCCTTGTACGTTGGTGAAGCCCTGACCGACACAGCTCCCAGCCGCTGCCGATCGATCAGAATGCAACGCAGCATACCAATTTTTACATGGACCAAACATGAAGCTGCATACCACTCTAGTACATGGGATGCCCCTCATTCCACATACCACACTGGTACATGGATGGCCTCTCTATCCACGTAGCACCTGCTTACATGATGGGTCCCATTCCTCATATGGACATGCGTTCCACCAAGGACTTTAGTGTTTCTATCATTTGATTCATATAAGGCCCTTCTAATTAATTTCAACCCTCCACAATCACCTCATAAGCCTATCCATTGGATCCATGCCAAGGCCTCTCACAAATCCACCAGACCAGCATGCTGAATGTTTCAAGCGCATTAGTGCACCCTCTTAAGTTCACATACCCACAGTAGGCAGAGACAAAGTGGATACACCATCACTTGAATGGACATTCAGAGCCCTTGTGGGTTGACATACCCACGGTTGTGGAGATTCTGAGACTGGGATACCCATTCTACCTCTCCACTCGTTAGGATTGTTGGATCCCGCTCACTATACCATTCATTGATCACCAGCGGGGACCAGTTCTCCCCTCCCTGAAGAGTGTTTTAGGGAATACCTCCTAGAGTAATCCCCACACCATCTTTACTGGAAAACAATTGCCTTTCCCCTTTCATACAGGATGCTTTATTATTCTGCACCCTCACCCATGGTCGCCCCAACCTCTTCTGTTGCGGGCTCTCTTTCCCCCACCAATAGGGGAGGAGTTGTGTGCATTGTCGAATCATTCACATCCTCTTGTTTCTCCCACTGAGCATGACTCAAGTTGGGTTAGAAGTTTGTTAGGATTACAACACAACCACACCTTTCTGAATTATGATAACTCTAATTCCTAACCAAATAAAGATATGTATAATGCTTTCCAGAAGGTCCGAACTCAACAGTGTGCCCATTACATGAATGGTCTACCCAATTATGTTCCCGTCTGATGGGAATCTTCCATGCGTAATCCCCACACCAAATAACTACATGGTTTTTGATTCTTGTCTCTTAAACAATGTATGTAGGACACCTCCTGGTGGTTCAATCCCATCTTGGGCCACCAACCACAAGTGAGGCCCAACCATACCCCAACATGGACTTCCAACCACACCCTCGACAAAAAACTATTACGTGTTAGCCTAGACCTTCCAGAACTACAAATACATTAATTTCTAGCCAACCAGGATATGTAGGAAACCTCACTGGGGGCCGACATCCTTGTCTGATACCCATATATCATTACCATACATTGTCTTCATACCTTTAGTAGGGCAATATGCAGGCCCATGAAATCATTTCCTCTAGGTCCTCTGGGCCTATTTGGCATATGTCTTTCACAAACCTACACAAGGCACATGTCTTCTAGAAGCCCTTGCCACCTGATGTTAAACTATATGGTTGGGTTCTTGTCACACGACCATAAAAGGTGATGTTCCCTGTTAAGTGGCACCGAACTACATGGATTCTGATTCCTCTCACAAGGATAGAATGGAAGCCAGTATTATAGGTCTGATCCAGATTCTCGAGTCACTCTATATCCCCCTAGATGGAAATAAACTCCAGAGCACCCAATTATATGTTTTAATGCAAGTCTTGTTTGATCAAACTCAATCATCCCCAGAATCGATAATACAACGATGGATGGTAATCCTCAGAAGTAGACAGTTCTGGATGCCTGCATATACCGATGACTTGCAACCCAGGGGTAATCCTTGGATACTATTCATGATGACAAACCATAGATTTGAAAACATAAGAACCCATCTTAAATCTATAAGAGAGGCTTGGAACAAGAAATTACTCCCCCAAATGAGTTTGCTAAGCTCTACATACCATCCTCTCGACAAATTTATGTTCTTATGTCTCATTTTTAATATCACTAAACGAGCGCTTGCCTTTGGAAATCATATCAATGGATCAATTTATACAAATATTGTTGGGAATTTATACCTCTATGAATAAACTATTTGAAGACCAGAAGAAGCCATAGAGATAGAAAACCCAATAGAAATGATTAAATGAAATTTAATTCCTTTAATTAGAGATAAGAACAGATCACACCCCACTTCGCAACGAAACAAAAATGGTGAACCCAACATGAATATTTAATCGGCATTAAAAATTTACCCTAATATGAAACTCTTAATAACAATAAAGGGGTGATTAATTTCCAATGGGACATCTTGTTCTGTCTCCAAAACAAAACAAAGATTGACCCAGCCGTGAGGCTTGAACTAAGGTGGTAAAAAAATCCCACTGTGTGTCCCCTTTGATGCTAAAAAGGAGGGCCATGCAAGTTCATTAATTACACATGAGATTATGAGATGCTATGTTGGCAAGTTTTTTTATTGGTACGTTCTAAATATTTTATTCATACACAAAATATCTTCCATTAATACAATTTCATCACAAAGGAGTTCACAAACACGCATGATGATTAACGCATAGACCAGGTCTCTCAATCAGCTGAAGACACCATCCCCCGCCTAGTGTTTTCAATGTTGGGTCTCAGATGCACTGATCTGAGTGTACCACTATAAAGGTGATCTCCCCACTGTGGAGGCGGCAATGTACACCCTCCAGTTGACAAAGTCCCATTGTCCACCGTCCCAACAACAACTGATGGATAGGATCCTGACATCCCCTATAGCCATCTCGAACTATTTTGGGAGCCTGCCCCCAAAACGAGACAGTGAATACATCCTTTATCTTTGGTAGTTGGATGACGTGGATGATGATGACTTCATACCTGCTAGAAATGTGTTTCGCTCCATGGCCCAACAAGAAGATGTCATCACAGCTACGCTACGACCTTGTATCCTCGCCCAGAAGAGGATACCACCCTGAGGATGTAATCTCACGATCCCAGAGCTCCTACCCCTTGAACCACCTACCTTTGGTGGAAAACATTAATCTATGAACATGTCATCACCCACAATCATAATAAAGAACATCAGTTCTCAGACATGGAGACATATCAATGGCAGGATTATCCACCTTTCCACTATTCCATACCCCACCATCCTAAAATGGAGGCAACCTACTAGTAGGTGCACATCCCCACTGAGCCTCCTCAAGATTTTCACCCATACATGATGACACCTACCTAGAAGAAACCTATCCCTACCAAGGATCATGAATCCCACTAACCAGATGTGGTGTAAATCCGGTGATTGCAGGACTAGCTCCTCACAGATTCTCCTAAAGCCCGCCATCCCGATATGGTGGAAATCAACAGCTGGGCACGTCTCCCTACTAACAGAGACCACTGACTCGATATGGTAGACCACCAACATATGAATGGCATGCTCCCTGCAGATGCAAGTAACGTACATTATCCCTATGTTGTGTTAAACGGAGTAGTACGCTAGTATATCCCAGTATAGGGGTAGACTTGTTCTCTTAACCTGACACAGCAGAATCATTAGTACCCACTGAACACTGGAGGACCGGTGCATCCCATTCCTACTCTGACACCAGAATGGAATCTCTTACCGATTCCATCCAAGGATATATCTCTACATATCCTTTCAATTATGGAAGAGAAGGTATCGATACCAGATCATATTTTTCAGAATACACATAAATGTAATTACATTGGTGACAACAACAAGGACTCAGGCATGTGAGCCCATATACCCAATTGAGTTGTCTCATCTAGAAGATGAGATAACCAACTCGTAGAAGATCTGAATCCTTGCTTCCACCTAGGAGGTTCCTTAGCTATACCCCATGATACAAGGGAAACTGGATCAAGTATACACACTCGTTACAACTTGGGGACACATGTCCATCACGGTGGATTCTCCAGGGCATGCATATATCCCTTCCATAACTGAGGATGTTCATCAGCATATCCTAGTACAAGCAACCAATTAGACAGGGACCCAGAGGTGACAACCATTATCAATAGGAGGTTGTCCCCACTGCCCGTAAGAGTACACCCCAAACGTGCCAATGGAAGCTGAAAATTTATAAAGGGGTCCATGAATCTACTCTACTAGAATATGTGGTTCTCAATGCTACCCAACATGACTCAAAGGATCAGATCCCTGCCAACCCATTACAATACTATGTTAGCAGCTGTAGCAGTTATGAAGGTCCTCCCCACAATGTCGCTACCAGAGGATATGAAGGGCCTCCATCATGGTCATATAACAATCAATCAAGAGAGTTCCTCTTTTGATGCGAGTCATGGATGCCCTCTGTGTTACTAAAATATCGCGCATCATGAAGGTCCTCCACTTTTTTCTGTCCACCAAGATGGTCTTATATAGGGTATACGTTGGAAACACTCTCCTTGTAGTAGGACCATAGTTTTTGATGGTATTCATCCCCATAATAGTCGTGAATCTGAATGTTCTCCTCATAGTGACACCTCATCATGATAAGAATGTTCTCCCCTTGTCGTGGCCTACCCTGATGGTCCTCCACAGGGGTTACGTTGCAATAATATTTCACACAGTTAGACATCATATTATGGTGGTAGTCATATCCACTCTAATAGAGGAGGTCCTCCCCGTATTGATGTCATGCAACGAGAAGTCCCTCCCCTCAATGAAGTACATTCTTGAGGCCCCCCCCCCAGGGTGTTCCCCGTTGTTATTATCCCCACGATAGCTGTGATGGTTGTCCTCGCCATCATGGTAGATGTGACGGTAGTCCTCGCATCATGGATTTTATTGCGATGGTACTCCCTTCAATTACCTTAAGCAACCACAAGATCCTCTCCTTGTAATAGTGTTTCCTAAAGTCCCTCCATAGGTTGCACGAAGAAAGTCAAACAATGGTATTCTTCTTCACCGCCATGTTATCCATTGTGATGGACCTCCCTAAAATGGCCATGAAAAACAAAAATGACCTCCCCTTTCTACAGTCCACTCTGAAGGTCCTCCCTAGGGTATGGACTGTGTAATTATTTCTTTTAGTTAGTCTTCAATCCGTGATGGTAGTCCTCTCCACTGCATCTTCAAATGTGAAGGTGCCACCTAGTGACATATCATAAAGACAAGAAAGTCCACCCACTATCGAATTAAGTATTGAAAATCCCTCCTATGCTTAGGCACTTAGAATAAGGGAATCAAACATGTAAGAGTATCATTCTACTATCAAATACATCCTTCTTCAGTCTGGAGATGGTCTGGGTCCATGTTCATCCTTTGTGCCACCCTGAAGCCACCCACATAATCTTTGGACCCCCACCAGCCCCGCTACATCAGATCATACTATGAAGGAGTGTCTCATCAGGGATGATAAAGTAGAGGAATCAATAGTGCAGAAACATGATGATGTATTGCACCTAAGGAAAATTCTTTCCATGTAATATATACCATTATTTTTTTGGCCAATGACTACCTCTTATTTCAACAAAACTATAGAATTTTTGGAAGGAAGCATACAAGACATCTGCTCCACCATCTATACAACCCTTCATCGGTTGAAATTAAACTTCCTTCCATATGAAGTGTATGTAGATCATGTCAAGACAATAATAGATATCTTACATCTCATTGAACTGGAAACCCTTCCATCGGTGCGATGATCTCAATAATAGAGGTGTAAAAGGGCCCTTGGGTTAACATTCCTCCACGCACTGCATAAATTACATCACCATATTAATGATGGGATGACGTGAGTTCATATCCTTGAATGGGGAGAACATTGGGATTTCAATTTCACTCCACTACCAGTCTATAAAATCCCATTTAGTGTAAGGACTTGCAATTCCATCACATCAAGACGACAATAAAATATAGTCCCTATTCAACGGAGGTGGAACATTTGATTTAAACAGGCCCCATGTAAGTCTCAAAAACATCTGGACAGATGAGAGTTATCCCTTCAAGGACTCCTGAATCTGGCTATAGAAAACATTCAGTAGGATTCTCTCCCAGGAAAAGACAATCAGTGATCAGTGCTTGCCTCCCTCGATGGAAATAATTAACAGGTTATGTCAACACCAGTGTAGAGACCCGAATCTTGACGTACATTGACATTACATTACATTTTCGGAATACTTAGTACATAACAAAAACACACACACAAGGATCGTAGTAGTTTAGTGTATTTGGAAACTCAGAATATAATCTTCTAATCCTGGTGAAAGATCTTCAACATCTCCCATAAAGATCTTCATTTTTTTATACCTAAAACCATTCTTTATATCCTGGGGAAAAGAAAACATAAAAGGGTGAGCTCAAATGCTCAGTAAGGGTAAACAAAAGAAATATCAATCACATCAAAAGAACATAACATTTTGAAAATCTTAACTAGCAAAAGAGAGTATAATTTCATAACATGGGATAAATCATGGCAGTGAAATGTAATAACAATAATCATAACTTAAAACATGAAAAATTGTGGCATACACACATAATCATAGAGAATAATTTCTTGTTAGTCAAGACTCATTGCCAAGACTATCTTTGAGGACAAAGTCCCTTTCTGAACCAAGTCACCCTCGTTTCAGTCCTGTTTCACTGAACTGGTATAACCTACCATTCCAGCCATGTCTATCTCATGAGATATAAAATCTTTACCCAATGCATTGGAGGGAGATATAGGTCCCACCCATCTCATAATGATACCATTCTTATGTGTGCCACAAAATCATAAATCATACATCATTGCATAAGCCATGTAATATAAATGGGAATCTTAAACATCATGACATCATAAAACAATTCATATAAGATAAAGGAATTCATTAAAATAATTCCATCACAACATAATCAAATCAATGTAATAATAGGGATAAAAACAGAACCCTTTATTATCTTAGATGGAAAATAATTTTGATAAAACACTAGAACTCCATTCATGAGGAAAATATCCTTTCTTCTTCAAAAACACCTTTCCTTTATTAATATGTCATAAAATTATAAACTAAAAGAAATTGATTAAAAATAAACTTGAAAACTTGTAAAGGAAGATTCTTGGAAATAATTTTTTAAAAATCCATTCATGCCGTATAATTTTAAAAAAACATTCTTCCCATACTTTTTTCAGAAAAGTCAAAAACTACCTCGTACGAAAAAAGAAAAAATATTCCTTTCATATCTTTTACTAAAATCTCATCGAAGGGTAAAAATGGATTTAAAAAATTGTAGGTGGATGGAAATAAAATTACATATTGATGAAACATGGATGTGGATGATAAAATACACCCCATTAAATACTTACGAATAAACAATCTCGGATAAAAATGAGATTGTGATATTTCCCTTACCTTAGGTCTGATTTGCTTCGTAAGTGTCCGAACCTCCTCTTTTTTGAATCGCCTCTTTGAGACCTCCTCTTCGGGCACTAAAATTGGTCTTTGAGGAAGACAAGAACCTCTAGGATGTTTCTAGGGAAGTGGAGAAGAGCATTTGGCAGGGGTTGGCTGAGCATGAAGGCCCAATGTTGTGTGAGGAAGAGAGGGAGGAGGTGCCCTTTTATAAGGGATGAGAGGGGCACCTTTGGAATAACTAAAAATATTATTTTATTATAAAGTCATGTTTGGTTTTAAATAGCTCAAAATTGATTTATTTCAAGGATAAGGTTGTGATGGGTCTAAATCCTCCCATACAATAGAATTTAGACAAGTTTAGGTTCCTATTTTAACATTATCATTTAGATTTAACATTAAGTTAAATAATTTTACTTTTACCGTGTCTTCTTGTGTTCTTACACTATAAGGTTAATAAACATACTATAAGAAGCCAGACGAACCCCAAGTTGTTTATTATTAATATATATGTCCTTATCTAAGTCATTTGGCCGAACCATAGATTTTTAGGAATAAAATAACAATTAATAATATAATATTTGTTTTAAAAACTATTTTATGTCAATTTTGACACTATTTAGTAATTGATTTTTGTGAAAATCATAACAGAATGATAAGTTCGAAAAATGTTAATTAAATAAATACTAACATGTCATATTAACCTAGAAAATTAGTGGAATTCATAAAAAGTATCAAATTATATTTATTTTGGTATTTATAACATCAATTATGTCAATATTTCATTAATAAGAAAATTACTGCATCATCGTTGTGTCATAAATAAATTAAATTATTTAATGTCTAAAAATTACAAATAAAATACCATTATATAGGAAATCTGTTTATCTTTCTAATTAATATTCATAGTCAAATTTATCTTTTGTATAATCCCATATTAAAAATGTTTTAGTAAATAAACTTTGATTTTAACTCTTTTAACCCTTCTTTAAATAAATTAATAATAATTGTCCTAATCTAATCCAAGTGGGCCTAAATGGTCATATTTTATTCCTAAGTTTGTTTTTGGTAGAATTACACTTTTCCAATAGAATTAGGACATGTGTTAGGCTAATAATAATATCATTTTTACCCTTAATTTCCCTATTTACTTTTAACTGTGGTAAAAAAAAGTAAAAAGTTACTATTCACCAAAAATTATTTTCATCTCAATGAACCACATTTTACTTACTGACATCAACCGTGTCTCTCGGATTTTTGAAATTCCACTCACAGAAGCGGTAAAATTAAGTTTTATGAAAAATTCATTTTTTTTACTACCACTTAGTGGTTTCACTATTCATCAAAAACTGAAAGTTTCCAGAAAAATACAAAAAATTAGGCCTAATATTTATTTGATATTATGAACTCAAAAATGATATCTATTTTACCAAATTCAAAACATATCAGTTAAATTAACTAATTTAAAAATTAAATCCTGTCGTCAAAACAAATGGCGTGTTTTTAAGAGATAATAACTATCAAAAGATTGACACTTGTTTATAACTAGTTTAAATGTGAAATTACATACAATGACCAACATTGTATTAAGTTGTAAAAATATATTCTAAATATACTTTAAAACCACCCAAATTAAAAATTTATCACTATTAATTATTTCGATTGAAAAAGTTGTTTTTAATTAAAATTAAGTAATTTTCACTATTCATCAAAATATGAAAGTTACCAAAATTTCACCCTAAGCTAATTTCGAAATTCCGAATCCAAAAATGAAGCCCATTTTGAAAATTAAAATTTACAAAATTTCCAAAAGTGTTTATTACTATTCATAACGGCTAGTTTTAATAATATTTTAATAGCATATTGTTGTTTAGAGAAACTCGTATTGCGTACGATGCAAGCTATCGAGGAAACTCGCGATTTTGTGTAATTCAAGCTAGGTCAGAGATGTGTGTCATGAAAGCTCCTTTTGATGTAGCGTATAAGACAAGACATTAATGAAATTAAAAAGAATATTTTTCATAAAATATCGGTGTGTTACATTCTACCCCCCTTAAAATGAATTTCTCCCTCGAAATTCGTCGGGGTTATAAATGGTTTACTACTTGAATGTTTCGTTAATAGAAACCCACATCGTAAAAAGGAATACCAAAACCATTCTTTAAAAACAAAAGTATGAAACGTAACGGTTACCCAAATAAACTAATCAATGGGTTTCCACATAGGTGGAAATATGTATATGGAAGAGAAATCTAACCATCATGTTCTGATGGAGAGTGGTAGAGAACATGGCTATGGAAAAGCCAGCTATCACAAAGCCATAAATTTGTGATGATCTATGGTACCATCTGATTCATCAGATATAAGAGCACTAGGACAACATTTTTGGTTTTCAAGATCATTTTGGAATTAGAAGAAATACTTTCGTGATTTTGGTATAGTCTCACCGTTTGTCGTTCTTTGGACAATTTCCACTTCATCTCTTAAAAAAATGAAGTTGAATTTTTCATTCGTGATGTGTTAGCAGATCATGTGATAGATGATGGGTCATTCCATCTGTCTCAAACAAAAGGTTAAAAAAATACATAAGTCTATCTATAGTGAAATTAATCCTATATAGTTCATAAAATGAACTTATACTTCATATATCATACTGCTTAATATAATAAAACTAGTTTCTACTAAACAGGGACTTCCTGTAGGCCAGTGGTAGGCGAAAAAGGCCAGTCGCACTTCGGTTGTGGGTTCGATTCCCACAGCCTTGTCCGACGTGATGGGCAGTCGCCCGTCCTGCAGGTTGTCCTTTTTCTAAAACTATATTACTATAACATCCCATCAATAATATCGAAAAAAGTTCTATCCTTAAACAATACAAACTTATGTCCAACATAATCCATTCCAATCTTTAGGCTTATCCATAATCTTTCAGTCCACTCTCATAATATAGTGAAAACGATTACCATAGATTTAATACCATCGTTGATCCCCATATATCATAAAATATGTCTTGTTGGTCACATTCCAAACATTCAAAGGCCTTAATCATGTATTCTCTTTAATACCCATTGAACCATAGTAAAAACTTGAATGCAGTTAAAAGTTAACACTTTCCACATACCAAAATCCTCAAAATTCTATATACTCAAACCATGATATCACTTAGTCCTTATATCAATCATGAGCTCATGAATACAATAAAACATCTCATTATCGTCTTATCCCTTCATTATGCGCATATCATCTACATTCCAAAAATATCTGAATAACCTTTCATGGATACTGGTACCATTATACACTTTCAAAACACAAGGAAAGACAACAGTGTAACAATCCTTAGATGTCTCTTTATTCCATAGTACCATGAGATTACTTATACAACATTACACATGATAAACATGTAATCATTTCACTACATTCTTAAACCATTGACCGAGCTTCAACAATTATTTCATCTCACATATCATTTGTAGTCTCTTCATCATCATCAATATAAATACTACCCATACGACCATACTGATTCTCTTCATGAAACCTTCCCTTAGGGCATTGGTTTGCATAATGCCCGTACATTCCACATTTAAAACATTTAACCATTGTTGATGTCATAGAAATACCATTATCCTCATCCCTGGTGTTAACTGAACCTTTTCTTTTGCACTTACTGGATTTGTGTCTTTCTTTTCCACACCCAAAGAATCTTCCAGTTCCTTTGAAACATTTTCCTTGATGCCTCTTCCCACATGATTTACATAGGGGAAATCGAACTTTCTTTCCTCTATGATCATCATGAAACTCCATCTTTCTCTTATTAGCCGATTCAGGAAACTTACAAAATTTTACTTTATTGATCATATTATGAGATTGCTGATTTGGCATAATAATGATGTTGGACTTCCAAATCCCATTTAATTTGGTTTCTCATGAAGAATATCATTCCATTGTCCATCATATCCTCCATTATCGTGAATCATCTTGTTTCTAGCCATTTTCTAAAACCCAAAAAGAATAGTGTGAGAGGAAAAAATCATGCTAGGGAAAACAACATAATAAAGGGGGAGTACCCTCAATATCTATCATCTTAGGTTAAATTCAATGATCATTAGTGCAATTCTAGGACTATAACCTATACGTATACTTAACCTTAGATACATCCCTAGACATACCTTAGAAATATCTCTAGGGATCTCACTAAAGTTCTCGCATCCTAGTTTCCAATGGTTGACTAAACCTTTCCTCTGATACCAACTGTAGAGACCCGAAGCATGACGTACATTGACATTGCATTACATTTGTGGAATACATAGTACATAACAAAAACACACACACAAGGATCGTAATAGTTTAGTGTCTTTGGAAACTCAGAATATAATCTTCTAATCCTGGTGAAAGATTTTCAACATCTCCCATAATGATATTCCTTTTTTTATACACAAAACCTTTCTTTATATCCTTGGGAAAAGAAAACATAAAAGGGTGAGATAAAATGCTCACTAAGGGTAAACAAAAGAAATATAAATCACATCATAAGAACATAACATTTTGAAATCTTAACTTGCAAAAGAGAGCATAATTTCATAACATGGGATAAATCATGGCAGTAAAATGTAATCACAATAATCATAACATAAAACATGAAACATTGTGGAATACACACATAATCATAGAGAATCATTTCTTGTTAGTCAAGACTCATTGCCAAGACTATCTTAGTGGACAATGTCCCTTTCTGAACCGAGTCACCCTCGTTTTAGTCCTGTTTCACTGAACCGGTATAACCTACCATTCCAGCCATGTCTATCTCATGAGATATAAAATCTTTACCCAATGCATTGGAGGGAGATATAGGTCCCACCCATCTCAAAATGATACTATTCGTATGTGTGACACAAAATCATATATCATACATCATTGCATAACCCATGTAATACAAATGGGAATCTTAAACATCATGACATCATAAAACAATTCATATAAGATAAAGGAATTCATAAAAATAATTCCATCAGAACATAATCAAATCAATGTAATAATAGGGATAAAAACAGAACCCTTTTATTTTCTTAGATGGAAAATAATTTTGATAAAACACTTGAACTCCATTCTTGAGGAAAATATCATTTCTTCTTCAAAAACACTTTTCCTTTCTTAATATGTCATACAATTATAAACTAAAAGAAGTTGATTAAAAATAAACTTGAAAACTTGTAAAGTAAGATTCTTGGAAATAATGTTTTAAAAATCCATTCATGCCGTATAAGTTAAAAAAAACATTCTTCCCGTACTTTTTTCGAAAAAGTCAAAAAGTACCTCGTATGAAAAATGACAAAAGATTCCTTTCATATCTTTTACTAAAAACTCACCGAAGAGTAAAAATGGATTTAATAAATTCTAGGTGGATGGAAATAATATTACATATTGATGAAACATGGATGTGGATGATAAAATACACCCCAGTAAATAATTACGAATAAACAATCTCAGATAAAAATGAGATTGTGATATTTCCCTTACCATAGGTCCGATTTGCTTCGTAAGTGTCCGAACCTCCTCTTCTTTGAAGTGCCTCTTTGAGACCTCCTCTTAGGGAACTAAAATTGGTCTTTGAGGAAGACCAGAACCTCTAGGATGTTTATAGGGAATTGGATAAGAGAATTTGGCAGGGGTTGGCCGAGCTTGAAGGCTCAATGTTGTGTGAGGAAGAGAGTGAGGAGGTGCCCTTTTATAAGGGAGGAGAGGGGCACCTTTGGAATAACTAAAAATATTATTTTATTATAAAGTCAAGTTCGGTTATAAATAGCTCAAAATTGATTTATTTCGATTCTACGGTGGGGATGGGTCGAAATCCTCTCATCTAATAGAATTTTGACAAGTTTAGGTTCCTATTTTAACCTTATCATTTATATTTAACATTAAGATAAATAATTTTACTTTTAACGTGTCTTCTTGTGTTCTTACACTATAAGGTTAATAAACATACTATAAGAAGCCAAACGAACCCCAAGTTGTTTATTATTAATATATATAACCTTATCTAAGTCATTTGGCTGATCCTTAGATTTTTAGGAATAAAATAACAATTAATAATATAATATTTGTTTTAAAAACTATTTTATGTCAATTTTGACACTATTTAGTAATTTATTTTTGTGAAAATCATAACAGAATGATAAGTTCGAAAAAAGTTAAGTAAATCAATACTAACATGTCATATTAACCTAGAAAATTAGTGGAATTCATAAAAAGTCTCAAATTATATTTATTTGGGTATTTATAACATCAATTATGTCAATATTTCATTAATAAGATAATTACTGCATCATCGTTGTGTCATAAATAAATTAAACTATTTAATGTCTAAAAATTAAAAATAAAATACCATTATGTAAGAAATCGTTTTAGCTTTCTAATTAATATTTATAGTCGAATTTATCTTATGTATGAACCCATATTAAAAATGTTTTAGTAAATAAACTTTGATTTTAACTCTTTTAACCCTTCTTTAAATAAATTAATAATAAATGTCCTAATCTAATCCAAGTGGGCTTAAGTGGTCATATTTTATTCCTAAGTTTGTTTTGGGTCGAATTACACTTGTCCAATAGAATTAGGACATGTGTTAGGGTAATAATAATATCATTTTTACCCTTAATTACCCTATTTACTTTTAACCATGGTAAAAAAAGTAAAAAGATACTATTCACCAAAAATTATTTTCATCTCAATGAACCACATTTTACTTACTGATATCAACTGTGTCTCTCGGATTTTTGAAATTCCACTCACAGAAGTAGTAAAATTAAGTTTTATGAAAAATTTATTTTTTTTACTACCACTTAGTGGTTTCACTATTCATCAAAAACTGAAAGTTTCCAAAAAATATCAAAAATTATGCCTAATCTATATTTGACATTATGAACTCAAAAATGATGTCTATTATACCAAATTCAAAACATATCAGTTACATTAACTAATTTAAAAATTAAATCCCATCGTCAAAACAAATGGTGTGTTTTTAAGAGATAATAACTATCAAAATATTGACACTTGTTTATAACTGGTTTAAATGTGAAATTACATCCAATGACCAACAATGTATTAAATTGTAAAAATATATTCTTAATATACTTTAAAACCACTCAAATTAACAATTTATCACTATTAATTATTTCGATTGAAAAAGTTTTTTTAAATTAAAATTTAGTAATTTTCACTATTCATCAAAATATGAAAGTTACCAAAATTTCACCCTAAGCTAATTTCGATATTCCGAATCCAAAAATGAAGTCCATTTTGAAAAATAAAATTTATAAAAATTCAAAAAGTGGTTATTACTATTCATAACGGCTAGTTTTAATAATATTTTAATAGCATATCGTTGTTTAGCGAAACTTGGTATTGCGTACGACGCAAGCTATCGAGGAAACTCGTGATTTTGTGTAATTCAAGCCAGGTCAGAGATGTGTGTCGTGAAATCTCCTTTTGATGTAGCGTATAACACAAGACATTAATGAAATTAAAAAGAATATTTTTCATAAAATATCGGGGTGTAACAATCAGGACCGGCTATCCCTCGAATAAGAGAAAATGAGATCATGAAGGAAGTGTGTCAACAGCAGATACCACAATAGAAGACCAACCCCACCCTACAGGGATAGGGGCATTTTTAAAAACAAATTCCCCCATAAGACCTACAAAAATGGTAAAAGGTGCAGTGCCCAAGTAATGGATCCAACCTCATCCCCCAAGGATGGGGTCATTTTTACCTCAACAACTCCCCCCATGAGAATCAGTATTATCTCATTTGGGGAGAGTAATAAGAAGAGGAGGTTCATGTCTGGTCTCATCCTTTGAAATAGAATCCCCACCAAGAGGAAGTCATGACATAATGTTTCCCCAAGTATCCTTTCGACTCACCCCTCGTCAAGTGACCTGAAGACGATCCAGAGACCGAAGGTGGAATACCAGTATGAGGCGTGGAAGGTCCTCTTCCTACTTGGATGATGAAACCACCTCAACTCGTGTTATGCATCTGTCAACATTGTGGATTTTAACCCCATAGGTTGTACTGATTATGATGCAAATCCAAATGGATCAGGATAATATGGTTCTGTTTTGGTTGTGATTAACAATGGGCCAGCAGGCGTGCCCACCTGGAACCAGAGGGCCGCCCTAAACCTGATCTCTCTATAAAATCACCCTCCACTCCCCCTAGCGAGTCGCCAATAGAGAAATGAAAAACGTCCATTGAATCCTCGACATGTCCCCTTCTCCCAACACCATCAATCCTCTCACACTTGAAGAGGGGTTTTCTTGGTAGGAGAAGGAAATGATGGAATTTTGGTGGATTAACGTCGAGATACTCTTGAGGAACTATCCTCTCAAATACGTTCCTCAACATGGGTCACAATACGCACATCCAGTATGTGTGTCTCAACAACAAGGGTCTACCTCGGCCAACAAAACAAGGTCAGGGACCTCTCCAAATATGTCACTAGGCCCATCCAACTACCTGAACAATGGTTCAGAAGCATACCAAGACATCCCTCCACATAATATGCAACCAGAGAGAGTACATATGAATCCTTGGAAGATACTACCAATGGATTATGAGCCTCAAATACCATCCAATACTACACCTCAAGTAGCACCACAGGCTATACCCATTCGGGATCAGGCCAGAAAGTATATAAATCTGGTTATTTCCAACACCATCGAAGCACTAACAACTCGATTAGAGGCAATGGAAGACTAAAACACTCAGATACATCCAGAACGAAATCCTTTCCCATACTGGGTGAGCAAAACACCTCCCCCCCTCAAATTTTCGGTGCCTTGTATTACATATATTCATTGGATTAGGTGACCCATAGTTTCATTTGATGCACTACACATATCATTGAGACACTATGATGGGATCTCTGGAACAACAAGAAGTGGAGAAACCCAGATTCTTGGTGCGAACCTTACAAGGTTCGACCATTTTCTGGTATACAAGTTTTTCATCTCTGTCAATAAAAGGATGGGCAGATCTTCAGTTTAAATTCTTATTATACTTCAACACAATGTTTCGTAGGAGGACATTTAGTGACATTATGAATTACAAACAAAGGGAGAAAAAGAGGGTCTCATAATTCATCACACGATGGAAGGGTCTGACATACTCTCCGAACAATCCATTGCCCCAGGATGAGATGCTCGCTATATTCTCAACAAACTATGAGATGAGCTATGAACGCAACTCGAACTTGTGAAATGAACCAATGGATTCTAGTATTTCACTTCTATTTCCTAGTGGATCGAATAATCTCTATAGAGAACTATCCTCAAGTCCTGAATAACCACACTGCCTCTTTTAAAGAGAAGATGTTGAGATGAACCATCCTCTGTCACGCTCAATCCAGTCCTCGCACCTGCTCTGCTGCCTAGGCCTCCGCCGAACTACCAAGGGCCCCCTGCATATCAATGACAACCTCTGCCCCGGTGAGATGATAAAATAGGACATAGTCGATACCAATTTGCGAAACAAAATAATAAAGTTTACTCATTCTGACATGATGAAGTACGCGACTATTTCATAGCAGCCATGAATTGTAACATTATCAACATACTAGATCCATGAATTCTTAAAAAAGACAGCCTTGACAACATACATGATTCTTTCCCCAACCATCAGATGTTGGGACACAATATTCAAGAATTCTTCATCTTTGAGGACTTCCTAAAATGGATGATGGACCTGGGTCAGGTCAAGATAGGACTACCCCTAAAACACATATAATATGTATTTTCCACCATCTCAGATGAGGGAGTGGATTGGAAGAAATTTGTTAGCAAACAAGAGATAAAATTTGATGGATTTATTACACGGATGACGATCAACAAAGATCATGGAATAATCTGTGTTCAATTAAAGAAATTGGTTGTATAACAAACATCTCCTTATGCAACAAAAATACCATCCTTAGCCCCACAACCCTCCACAAGCCAATCATCTAGGCGTATTCAAAGAGGGAAGAAACATGTACAATAGGAACAATCATTTATAGGAAAAAATATGGCCTTGAAACTTTTGGATTTCATTCCCTCATGCTTGACACAACGGGCACCGAACAACAAAACGACACCATCAGAGGTAGCCAACATGGCTATTATATCATTGAATGAGGTACTAATCATTGGTTTTATCAATGTCATCCATTTAATGGAAAAATTCTATAATGAAGAGTATGGTTATGACCCGGAGTTCCGGACACCTGACTCGGGGAGTGGAAGGATGAATCACAGAAGTAGGGGATAATTAGGTAGGCACAGAAATGACCAGAACCAGCCCTATGGTTATACCCCAGCTCTACCAAGCAATGTTGCGGATACTCATGGGCATATCCTTCAACGGACCCACCAGGAGCAATAATATTCCAATACCACCATGGTCAACCAATTTGGCCTCATTATACTATGGTGCCCATCAGATTATAATTAAGTGTATATCCACCTATAGAGAACATGTAAACCAACACGGTTGGGTCCCCAAAATGTAGGAACAACAACAATTCTTTCACCAATGACTAGTCCCACCTCTCGCATTCCCCATCTCCTAAAGTTCCTGTAAAAATCTCCCATAAATGTATAAGCATCGGACTCTAGAGAAATAATTATGATATCCTAAATCATTTGTCCCTAGTACTAGCCACGCTATCAATCCTGGATGCACTGAGTTTTTCATTAGACCTCAGGAAGGCACTCATTGAAGCCCTCTAAAGCCCCTAGGAATTTCAAGCTAATGTTTCTTCCACCGAGATATATTGAACGAAGACTATACCAACAGAATGTAATGCAGTGATTTCCTTCACCGATTAGGATGAAGATTCCACCATTCAATGACAAATCAAACACATATATTTGTCTAGAATGCTGAATGAAATTGAAGTCCATAAAATCATCTTCAACAATGGATCCAGATTTAACCTTATACCACTCCGAACACTTTTTAGGTTGGGCTAAAATGATGACAATATAACACCCCCAGCCATACCTGTCTTGGGTTATGATAAGAGAAAATAGAATCCAATGGGACAAATAAAGGGAAGATGTTTTTTAGTGACCTTGTGTACCATTCATAGTTACATGTGGTTCAACAAAGAAAGGAATTTAACTCACTATTAGGAAGGCCATGGCTGTAGAAACACATAGAAATTCCTTCCTCCTTCCACCAGTGTAAGAAATATTGTGTCATTGGAAAATGTGGGACATTTCACACTAATAATGAACGTTTTGATATCTCTGAGTCAAATTACATTGATATAGGATTTTACAAGAAAAATGTGAATACATCTACAATTGATAGAATTGATTTCATCCCCAACCCAAACAGTATTGAAGCGGTTCTCATAGACCCCCTCAAGCAGCTTGGTGAAGAGTACATGTTGTGCATCAACCATATCGAGGGCAGGAATATGAGTCTGGACACGTATTCAGCTATTCTCATGATCTCATTCGTGACAGCCGATTTTGACTATGCCGAAGAACCAACTGACCCTCACTCTAAGGAGGAATGTTCAAGCAAGGCTACACACAACCCATCATTTGAATCTCAATATATCCCTGGCGCACTCTCTAAAACAGAATAAGGACAAGAAACTTGTCACCCTCATGCTTCTACCTCACTAGAGGTTCCCTCACAACCAATTACAATAGAATGCGTCGCTTCCCCCATAGAGCGCCCTTGCGACATCTTATCTCCCTACTTCCGAGAGCCCACATTAAGAAATCTCTCCCCATCATAAGGAGAAGAGGAGAAGGATTCAGGGGAAGAAGTGGAAAACAACCAAATATATTCCCATCCACCATATGAAGAGGGTATCTCTACAACTGTCAATGAAATAATGGAAATAAACGTGGGTACCAAGGAAGACCAGAGAACCAATCTATGTAGTGCAGACATGTCGTCCGAGGAAAAATAAGTATATACCTCTTTTTTGAGGTAGAATCGAATTTTTTATCCTCTATTTATACTGAAATTCCAGGACATGATCCTAAGGTTAATATGCACCACATAGGCCTTCCGGATGGTCATCGAGGCTATAAGAAAACCTCCAGATGGACGCACCCCACCCACACAGCCAAGATATATGCATAAGTCGAAAATCTCATTAAAGAAGACATCATCTGTGGGGTCTGACATCCCATATGTTTGGCCAACATAGTCCCCATCAGAAAGTCGAATGGACAGATCTGCATATGCATCGATTTTAGAGATCTCAATCGGCACTACCCAAAGATGACTTCCCGGTCCAGATCACTGAACTATTGATTGATGCGATAGTTGGATTTGAGGATCTCTCCTTCATGGATTATTATTATGGATATAATAAATTCATAATAGTTCGAGAATATGAAAAAGTTCTACCTTTAGGGCACCATGGATTATATTGTTACAAGATCATGCCCTTGGGACTAAAAAAATGAAGGATCCACATATCAACGTGACATGCATTGCATTTTCGAATAGTTCCTGGGGATGTTTGTCAAATTTTATGTTGATGACTTGGTGGTAAAATAACTTCAATGCTCATATCACCTGTCAGACCATTAAATCATCTTTATCAAACATCAGAAACATAGCCTGAAGATAAACACCATGAAATACGCCTTCAAGGTTACCTATGGGAAATTTCTCAGCTTTGTCAAATGCCATCATGGAATGAAAGTCGACACTGAGAAGATTAATTCTATCTATAGTGTACCACATCCCCACAAACACACTAATATGAGAGGAATCCAAGGGAACATGGCCTATATCAGGCATCTTATAGCCAACCTCGCTAGAAATTTATTGCCTTTTACTAGGTTGATGAAGAAAGGAGTTACCAACCCATAGACAGATGATTTCCAAGAGGCATTGGATAGCCTCAATCAGTACCTCTTGATTCCACCGGTGCTCATATCTCTGGTTGAATAAAGGCCACTTATCATGTATGTGACAACCATAAAATAGTAATTAGGACCCCTCCTCATGCCGAATAATTACACCGGTAGTGAAAATAGTCTATATTATCTTAGCCAAACCAAGATCGATGCTAAGACCCTATATTCAAATATCGAGAAGATCTGTTTGGCTCTGGTCATTGCAGTCTAAAAGTTGTGAAATTATCTTTAGCATCATGAAGTCTATATGATCTCACGTAGTAATCTGCTAAAGTACATCCCCAGCCATCCAATTCTAAGCGGAAACCTTTCCCGATGGGTAGACATACAACAATAGTTTGAAATATTATTTGTGCCTCATAAATATTTAAAGAGCTAGGAATTGGTATATTTCTTGGTAGATCATCCCTTGATAGAGACCGCCTCATCAGATTTAGAACTCTCGACAAAGATGTCTTCCTTAATGCAAAAGGATTCCCGAACGTGGGAAATGTACTTTGACGGTTCGTCCAGATGCACGACATGTAAAAAAATGGAAGACCCCATGTTTATCCATGTGAGGATGGGATTCATAACCATATCCTCAGGGCTGGAGGTTTTGAAATTTGCTTCCACTTGTTAGAAGGATGGACAAACAATGACGTAGAATACCAGACCCTCATTACAAGTCTAGAGATCTCACTCCTAGTGCAAGTTCCACAAATTAATGTAAAAGGAAACCTGAAACTAGACATCAAGCATGTAAATGGTGAAAATTCTATTAATAAGTAGGAGATGATACCCATTTTCGACCACTTATGAGCGGTAATGGAAGAGTTCCCCATAGAACTGACATTGAATTATGTTCCCCGATCATAGAATTCCATGGCCGATGTGTTTGCCAATGTGTCCACAACCAAATAAGATCAAGACTGGGATGAAACAATTATCAACATTACTCACCATAGAATGGTCTTACCATATGTTCAAATTAACACAGAAGAAATTGATGAAGTCAGCCCTATCCCTGAACTATAAGGTCCTACTACCAGATGGATTACCAAAATTACAAACTACCTTCCATGGGGATAACTACCATCAGATAGGAATTAAATAGAGAAAATAAATATAATGGAATTAAACATAGTCATATATGGAGATATGAACTATCAGAAGGTCCTGTTCAAGATAGTCATTGAGAGATTCCTTCTCAAATGCATTGATGGATAAGAGACTGCTTCCATTACTAATGAAGTGCATTCTGTAGTTTTTTGATCACATTAATCGGGATCCAAGCTTTCTCATCAGATTCAAAGGCATGGATACTATTGGCCCACCATGGAACATGAATATATAAACATTACCATGAAATTACACTCCTTCTATATTCATTCTTACATCATTCATCAGCCCCCAGTGCAACTTTATCATGATATGTACTCTAGGACGTTCTTTAGAGAGGGAATGGACGTCATGGGACCATATCCTCTGGCCGTGGTCAATCAATTTATATATATTCTTACAGCGACTACTTCTTTTCCATGTGGGTCAAAACCGCACCCCTTAAAGAAGTCAGGGAAAGAAGCATCATCAGGTTTGTGAAAGCCAATACAATCACCAGATTTTGTGTCCTCATATAATACTGACAGAAAACGGAACCATCTTCTGCACTGCCAAATTTTAGAATATATATCACGAATATGGTATCAATACCAATCGTTCATCCTGATACTATGGAGCATCCAACTGAAAGATTGAGGCCTTAATAAAAAACATATCTAATATACTCAATAAAATGGTGTACAAAGATAAGAAGTCAGGGCCTGACAAAACCGTCCATGCCTTGTGGGCCTATCGAACAACAACTCGTACCACTACCCTAAGTAATCTGTAATCATTAGTATATGAAACATAAGACGATATAAATATTGAACTCTAATTACCATCAATCCGTGTAGCCATTTATGATCAATTGTCTGATGATGAGGAAGTGGAAGAGATATTTGATGAATTGGAGCGACTTTATGAGAAGCGGTTGCACACATGGCACCACCTTGATGTAATGGACCGGACCTCTCCATCCCATTCCTTTGTCAAAAAGAAGGCTACAAGTGTTCTGGAGGGTAAAATGGACTTTTCCCACACTTTCCAGAATTTTGAAACTACACACCGTGTAGTTTGAGTACACTCCGTGTACCCTCTTGCTGTGTATACCCCGTGTGGATGGTCGTGTCTTTGACGCATGAAGAAAATGGGTACACACCGTGTGTCTAGTACTACATGCCATGTAGTCCCTCCCCGTGTACACGTTACCGTGTGTTGACCAGTCATCGACCGTGTGCCGCGTTGGAGCCGTGTCCCAGTCATGTTCAATAAATTGGTACACGCCATGTGTCCAATCTACACGCCATGTAGTCCTTCCCCATGCATGTGTTACCTTCAAACTGTGTGTTGACCAGTAAAAGGTCGCGGAGCCGCGTTGGAGGCCACGTGGAGACCGTGTGAAAATGGCCAAGTACATGCCGTGTACCATAAGTACACTCCGTGTACTTTTTCTATTCACGCCTATAAAAGGAGGGTTCCCCTCCTCCTTTCAACTCACACCTCTCCTCCCCTCTCCTCTGAGTAGAGCTCTCTTAAGAGATTTGAAGACTCTTTCTTCCATAACTTTTCCGTTCGAGCTCCGATTTACGACCCGTTAGTGGCCACAGGATCGTAATGACGAGGAGGAACATCCGAGCCTGGGTCCGTTGTTTTTCCTTCAGCCTTTTCTTTCCTAATTCCACCTGAAGAGATTCTGCGGGGACTCGACAGAAGTGACGAATGCCGACGGATGACTTCTAAGGTTGATCTGGGAGAGCGTTGCGACCAGAACATGTTGAGGTAGGGATCTTACCTTCGTCTCTCTAATTTGTGCATCATGTGGGGTGGGTATCCACGTGTTTTCATGAGAAACAGTTGAACCATTAAATGAAGATAATAAATGTTTAAGGAACGGGGTTGGGAAGTTTTTGATTGATGTTACGTTTCCTTTTATATCATGTGATATTATGCTGTGAAATGAATTGGCTTATACCTACTGAAAATAACGGTCGTTGGGGGCCTTTGCTTGCATAATTAAATGTTTCCCTATCTTTCTAGACCATTTTTGTGAGTGGAACTTTGTTGAATGTGGAAATTGGTTAATCACGTAATGTTGACTGTTTAAATAAAAATCTGGAACCCTTGTGTGGTCACCCTGATTAAACAAAATGGAATAATGAATATGTGGATGTTGGCTTGGTTACGTGGCTTGTGTTGGCAGTGTTTTGTGGGATGTTGTGGTTTTGGTGAGCAGCGAGGCTGCGGTTGACTTGGTTGTGGGAAGATGTGAATGTTTAATGGTGATGGGCAGTGGGGCTGCAACAAATTGTATTAAAGGGATGATGATGTGTGGTTTCGATGCGGTTGTGGTTATAGCGGTTGGCAGCAGGGCCGCATAGTTGGGTTTTAATGTGAACGGGTTATAGGTTGTGTTTAATAAATAATAAATGTGGAAGAGTTAATGAATGATGGGGCTTGTTAATGAAACAGGAATAATAATCAATGGGTTTTTTGGTTAATAAGAAGGGACTTTCCGTGTTGTTGTGTTTTCCTAACTTGCTTTGTGGATGGTAGGGATATGTTTTACGAACGTTTGAAGTGGTTGGTTGTGGATAGTTTCCTAGTAGTTATGGAACCAAATAAGCTAATTTTTTCTGAACCGTGAAAACCTTAATGGGGTTGGGGTTGTTTGTTGTAGGCATGCTTCGTGGTAGCAGTGCCGAGGCACATGCTCAGTTTCTCTTTTTAGAAGCCATAGGTTGGGATGAGTGGTTGCTATATATATATATATATATATATATATATATATATATATATATATCTCTCTTTTGTGACTTATCGCACCACACCCATGTGGAGTACTTAGTGACGAACAACCCCATTTCATGGGAGAGGGTGTTTTCCCATATTTACTTGCTCATTCCTACTCATTATCCCATAGGTTGTGATGGCTTGAGGCGACCTTACTCCCAAGACTCTTCGGGTAGGTTTCGATTGGGGTGATTAGGCCCAAGACTCTTCGGACAGGCTTGTAGGCTATAATGGCTTGAGGCGACCTTACACCTAAGACTCTTCTGGTAGGTTTCGATTTCAGGCCCAGGTGTCTTCGGGCAAGAGTTATGTTACAATTACTGTTCCCAAGAATCTTCGGGATGAGGCCTAGGTGTCTTCGGGTGGGGATGTGGTTGTGGTTATGAGGCCCAGGTGTGTGCGGGTGGGATAAATGGTGGTGAGGCCCTGGTGTGTGCGGGCGGGATGTGTGGTTGTGAGGCCTAGGTGTGTGCGGGCGGGATACGTGGTTGTGAGGCCCGGGTGATTGCGGGCGGGGGGAGTGTGACAGCGTCACGACTTTCAGGTATCTAATGGGAAATGGTGCGGGGTACCGAATACTCTTGTTCTTATACTACTACTAACACATGTTGTGCTTCTGTTTTGGGGATTGTGGCTGGTGAGGTTGGGTGGGTAGAATTCCTTGCTAGGTTTCTTTTGTTGTTCTCACAGGACATTAGGATGTCTCCCCACTTGTGCACGAGAGCATTAGGTTTCCCTACTGAGTATACTTTTATTCTCACACTACATTTACTTTCAGGTTTCTAGGATGACTACCAGGGCCGTGCGGGACCCTACTAGTCAGGCAGTTGGAGTTGTTACAGTTGTTGTTCTCTTGTTTTCTTTTGGTATTGTACTTTTGAGATTTCCTATACTTGTACCTTGTTATAAAATTGTTTAAACATGCATGTGGGAATGGATTGGGTTTATTTCTATACACTTGTTCTATTTCCTTTTTGGTGGTTGACTTGTCCTATTTCCCAATCCTAAATAACAAAAAAAGGGTAATTCCTCCCATATTGTGAAAACTTATACCCTTGGTGCTAGTCGCCAACCCGGGGCCTACTGGAGGTGGGACTCGGGGGTCATTATCTACCTTTCACCATTGCCAGCTTAAGAGGGGAATCTTTTGGGGGAGGGGGTCGTGACAGAATGGTATCAGAGTGAGGTTTGAGAGATAGGATGGAGTTTGGATTTAGGCACAGTGAGGATTGCATGGGATGGTAGGGCAATAGTGTTAGTCAATCGTGGTGCCTGACATATGCCAGGGAAGACTAGCTAGGACAAGGGATTTTAGGGCCCCCCGTGATCTGATGCAAGGAATCTAAGCCTACCGAACGACCAAGTGAGACTACATTGATTGCAGGGTAGAGACCCTAGGGAAGGTACACACATCATCCTGATTGAGTTTTACGTGATTGGGTGTTCTGGGAAAGAAATTGAAATAATATGATAAATAAAACCTCGAGTTTTTCCTTACTACTTGGGCTTAGGCGATCCTTGTTTACCGTATAGCTATGGCACCTAGACGTCGTCACCGGGTGGCTCTGACGGCCGAGGCCCGGCAGATCCAAGCGGTCAATCAGTTGAGGATTGACCGAGAGGAGGAAGATAGCCAGTGGCAGAAGACTCTCCGTTCCTTCCAGCAGCAGACCCTCAAGATGTACGAGGGTAGTACTTCAGATACAGAGACGTAGGGGTTGCTTGAGGAGTTAGGTATTTATTTTACCATGAACCGTGCTCCGAGGGAGTATTGGCTTACCCTAGTAGTAAATCAACAGAGAGGTGCGGCACGACAGTGGTGGATGCTCTACCTCGGAGAGAGGATAAAGGCATAGGTTCCATTGGCTGACTTTGAGAAGGAATTCTAAGGGGAATTCCTTTCTTCCATGATCAAGGCGGAGAAGCGGCAAGAGTTACTCTCCCTTCAGCAGGGGAGTATGTCGGTATGAGAGCTGGGGGTCAAGTTCAAGGATCTTCTGCACTTTGCTCCGGATCTCTTTCCAGATGAGGAGTCTCGGGAGAGACGTTTGGAGGAGGTGCTTCATCCTTCGCTCTAGTATGCTATCACCCCCTTCACGCTTCCAACTTACTTGGCGGTGCAGAAAAAGGAAGAGGTCTTAGAGAGGATGCACTCGCAGGGTGGTGCACCGCGTGAGGTGTTTCAGCCAGGTTCGTCGAAGGGGAAGGCAATCAGCAGCAGGTCTCCTGCGACAGGACCTTCCAAGTTCAGGCTAGTGGGGAGCAGGCCCCAGCAGTTCTAGTTCAGAACTTTGGGTCCTCGTCCCTTTTCTATGAGCCCAGGACCGAGGTGTTTTTCTTGTAGAGGATTCGGGCACGTTCAGAGTCAGTGCCCGACCTGAGCTCTGTATAGTAGAGGTGGGTAGGTTCAGCGCCCACCGCAGCAGCACCAGTTGCCGGTGAGGCCCTTCTAGTAGCAGCAGGGCCATGCTCCTCCGAGGGCAGACTTTGAGGGAGGAGGCCGACCTCAGGGTTCTCCTCAGGGACCTCGACAAGGGCGTGGTCGGGGAAATGGATGACATCAGTGAGGAAGAGGAGCTGGGCATGGACAGTTGCACGCAGCAGAGTTGGCAGTTCCAGAAGGACCATAGGTGGTACAAGGTATGATTTGTTTGTTCAGCACTCTTGTTTATGCTTTGTTTGATTCGGGATCATCACACTCTTTTTTTCACCTAGTAAAGACAATGATTTCGAATTAGACCTATAGAGAATTTCCATGCCACTGGAACTGAGTACAATAGTTGGGGGCCAGACCAGCGTATCTTGTGTTTGCAGGGGATGTGAGCTGATGTTGGGACCACATCGATCTATTGGAGACCTTCTTCTGTTACAGATGCAGCCATACGATTTCATCCTAGGCATTGACTGGTTGTTTTCTGTTAGTGCCATTATTGACTGCTTCCGAAGAAGAGTCATGTTCTCCGATGTGGATGGGCAGCGCGTATCTATTGTTGGCGAGATGAGCTATCAGGCGGGAAGCCGGCGTGTGGATCCTCTCCTTTCCTTGATGGGAGGGTTATCAGTTGTTCCAGTTGATACAAAGATGATTGATGTCCCGGAAGTTGTTGGGGAGTTTCTCGATGTTTTTCCTGAGGAGGTTGTGACTCTACCCCCCCCCCCCCTCCCGACGTGACGTTGAGTTCGAGATAGACTTACAGCCTGGTTCCCGTCTGATTTCAATGGCCCCATATCAGATGGAACCTTCGGAGTTGCGGGAGTTGCGGATTTATATTGACGATCTGATGAAGAAGGGTTTTGTTCGACCCAGCGTGTCGCCATGGGGTGCTCCAGTTTTGATCGTGAAGAAGGCAGATGGTAGTCTCAAGCTATGCATAGACTACCGAAGGCTAAACCAGGTAACAGTCAAGAACCATTACCCCCTTCCAAGGATAGATGATCTCTTCGACCTATTGAGGGGAGCATGTTGGTTTTCTAAGATTGATCTACGATTGGGATATCATCAGCTGGGGGAGAAAGACAGTGACATCTCAAAGACAACTTTCAGGTGCAGGTATGGGAACATAGAGTTTGTAGTGACGCCGTTTGGAGTTATGAATGCACTGGCTGTGTTCATGGGACTTATGAACTTTATCTTCTAAGATTTTCTGGACCGGTTCGTCGTTGTGTTTATCGATGAAATTCTAATCTACTCAATATCTAAGGAGGAGCACATTGAGCTTGTTAGGGCAGTCTTGGGAGTCCATCTACACCACCAGCTTTATGGGAAATTGTCGAAGTGTAAGTTCTTGAAACAAGAAGTACACTTACTTGGGCACGTGGTGTCTCATCATGTAGTATCGGTGGACTCGTCAAAGGTGGATGCAGTTGTTTCTTGGGCATCACCCAAGAGAGTGGCTGAAGTTCGTAGTTTCCTGGGGTTGGCAAGTTACTATTAGAGGTTCATTTTGGACTTCTCTCGAGTTTCTTCTCCATTGACAGCTTGGACTAGGAAGAATCAGGTCTTCCTATGGAGCGATCAGTGCCAGAAAGCTTTTGACTAACTGAAGGAGAAGCTGTTTAGTTCTCCCGTGCTCAGGTTTCTAGAGGTGGGGTTGTTGTATGAAGTGTTTTGTGATGCTTCTGGCCTTCGCCTGGGGTGCGTGCTAATGGAGAAGAAGGGAGTGATTTGTTACGGTTCTATGCAGTTGCGCCCAAACGAGCGTAACTATTCCACCCATGACCTGGAGCTTATAGCAGTAGTGTTCGCATTAAAGTTGTGGCGGCATTACCTCTTTGGGGAGCGCCTTGTGGTCTTCTCAGATCACAAGAGCCTGCATTATATCTTCTCCCAGTGTGACCTGATCTTATGGCAGCAGATATGGGTCGAGTTTCTCTAAGACTATGACTTTGAGATCTCTTACACTGAAGGTAAGGGAAACGTTGTGGCTGATTCCCTGAGCAGGAAGTCACATAAGGAAGTGGTTCGGGAATCCGCTAATGCTTGGAAGGCGATGGGAGAATTGGATGCCCTACACTTAGATGCAAGGGAAGAAGGTGTTAGAGGATGTTGTTCCAGATGATGGTGTGATCCTCCTTGTCGCAGTAGGTGGAAGAGTCTCAGTGGGGGGACTCCGAGGCAGAGGTGATGCGGGATTGTGTGGATCAGGGGAATGCTCCAGAGGGATGGTCAGAGGACAACCGGAATCAGATGCTTTCCCACAGAAGGTTGTTTGTTCCAGAGGAAATATGTTAATGAGTTCTCCGTGAGTTCCATATCTAAGCCTTGGCGGTACATCCAAGAGTTTCAAAAATGTACTGAGGCCTGAGGGATCAGTTTTGGTGGCCCGGGGTGAAATGGGAAGCGGCGGAGTTTGTGGCTAAGTGCCTAGTGTGTCAGGAAGTGAAGGCTGAACACCGTGTTCCCGGTGGTTTGTTTCATCCTTTAGATGTCCCCGAATGGAAGTGGGATGACAACTCAATGGACTTTTTCATAGGACTCCCTAGAGCTCAGGGTAGTTATGATGCTATCTGGGTAGTGGTGGATCGTCTGACGAAATCACCTCACTTCTTAGCAATCAAGGAGTCAGACCCGGTGAGTACCATAGAACAAAGGTACGTAGACGAGGTGGTGCGTTTTCATGGAGTTCCAAGGACTATCGTCTCAGATCGGGTTACTCGGTTTACGTCACGAGTCTGGAGGGGGTAACAACATGATTTTGGCACCCAACTACACCTTAGAACTGCTTTCCACCCCCAGACCGATGAGAAGATGGAGCGGACTATCCAGATGTTGGAGGATATGCTGCGAGCATGTGTTCTGGATTTCGGAGGATCATGGGTACGACACTTGCCTTTAGAAGAGTTTTCCTACAAAAACAGCTTCCACTCTACTATTGGCATGGCACTGTTTGAGGCTATGTATTGAAGGCCATGTCGTTCACCCATTTGCTGGGTAGAGGTCGGTGAGACATGTGCTCTTGGGCCAGAGGTAGTGCAGAGCACCACGGAGAAAGTCCAGCTTGTGCGTGAGAGGATGAAGGCGGCTCAGGACCGAAAAAAGTCTTATGCCGATTGTCAGAGGAGCCCCTTGGAGTTCGAGGTGGGAGACCATGTGTTCTTGAAGGTTTCCTCTCGACGGGGGCAGCGGAGGTTTGGGAAAGGGAGCAGGCTCTCACCTAGGTTCATCGGACCTTTTGAGGTGATGAGGCGAGTCAGCGAGGTGGCATATCAGCTGGCCCTGCCACCTCAGATGGAGAAAGTCCATGATGTCTTCCACGTCTCCCAGTTTTGTCGGTACTTACAGGATGACTCAAACTTTATCTACTGGGGAGAGTTGGATATGGGAGACGACGCGACCTTCGAGGAACATCCAGTCAGAATCAAGGATCGTAATGAGAAGGTTCTTCGTGGACGTACCATTCCCTTGGTTCGTGTGTTGTGGAGGCATGGCGGCCTCAAGGAGAGCACTTGGGAGCAGGAGACCCAGATGCATGCTCAGTACCCGGAGTTGTTTGGACTTGTGTTTTCCCTTGTTCCTCTGAGCTTTGTGTTGATTTTGTAATCTCTACCTTTGATATATGGAATGCCTGTCTTTTCATTTGTGAGACCTTTTGTTTCCTTGTTCCATGGTAATGTGTAACATGTCCGGATGTGTGGGAAGGGGGAAAAATGGACCCATAATCGAGACGCATTAATGCGGATGCGATTGAACCCGTGCGGGCGAGTTAGTGCCGCCTAAAGCGGAAAATATCTCGACATAGGAGAGGGATTTTTCCCAAAACCACATGTTCGGGCAGTTCCAGTTGAAAATCCTAATGTATGGATGTGGGAAGACCCAACCCTTAATCGAGACGCATTAATGTGGATGCGATTAAACCCGTGCAGGAAAGTCAGTGCCGCCTAAATCGGATAATATCTCGACATAGGAGAAGGATTTCCTAACACCTAATTAGGATTGTTGGTTGGGTTCCTGTTATAACAAGGACCCTAAGATATATCTTATTGGGTTCCCCTGGGTTGGTTTTTGAATTCTCGGGGACAAGAATGTTTTAAGAGGTATCTGATGTAATGGCCCGGACCTCTTCGGCCCATTCCCTTGTAAAAAAGAAGGCTACAAGTGTTCTGGAGGGTAAAATGGACTTTTCCCACACTTTCCAGAATTTTGAAACTACACGCTGTGTAGTTTGAGTACACGCCGTGTACCCTCTGGCTGGGTATACCCAGTGTGGATGGCCGTGTCTTTGCCGCGTGAAGAAAATGGGTACACACCGTGTGTCCAGTACTACACGACATGTAGTCCCTCCCCACGTACGCGTTACCATGTGTTGACCAGTCATCGACCGTGTGCTGCGTTGGAGCCATGTCTCTACCGTGTGCAATAAATTAGTACACGCCATGTGTCCAATCTACATGTCGTGTAGTCCTTCCCCACGTATGCGTTACCTTCAAACCGTGTGTTGACTAGTCAACGGTCGCGAAGCCGCGTTGGAGGCCACGTGGAGACCGTGTGAAAACAGCCAAGTACACGCAGTGTACCATAAGTACACGCCATGTAATTTTTCTTTTCACGCCTATAAAAGGAGGTTTCCCCTCCTCCTTTCAACTCACACCTATCCTCCCCTCTCCTCTGAGCAGATCTCTCTTAAGAGACTCGATGGCTCTTTCTTCCATAACTTTTCCGTCCGAGCTCCGATTTACGATCCGTCAGCGGCCACGGGATCGTAACGACGAGACGGAACTTACGAGCCTGGGTCCATTGTTTTTTCCTTCGACCTTTTCTTTCCGAAATCCACCCGAGGAGGTTCTGCCGGGAGCCGATAGAAGTGACGGACGCTGACGGACGTCATCTAAAGTTGTTCCGGGGGAGCGTTGTGACCAGAACCTGTTTAGGTAGGGATCTTACCTTCGTCAATCTAATTTGTGCATCATGCAGGGTGGGTATCTGCTTGTTTTCATGAGAAACAGTTGAACCATTAAATGAAGATAATAACTGGTTAAATAACGGGATTGGGATGTTTCGGATTGTTGTTTCTTTACCTTTTATATCCCGTGATATTATGTTGTGAAATGAATAGGCTTATGCCTACTAAAAATCATAGTCGTTGGGGGACTTTTCTTGCGCAATTAAATGTTTCCCTATCTTTCTAGACCATTTTTGTGAGTGGAACTTTGTTGAATGTGGAAATTGGTTAATCACGTAAAGGTGACTGTTTAAATGAAAATCTGGAACCATTCTGTGGTCACCCCGGTTACACAAAATGGAATAATGAACATGTGGATGTTGGCTTGGTGACGTGGCTTGTGTTGGGGGTGTTTTGTGGGCTATTGTGGTTTGGGTGAGCAGTGGGGCTTTGGTTGACTTGGTTGTGGGAAGATGTGAATGTTTAATGGTGATGGGAAGCGGGGCTGCAATAAATGGTATTAAATGGATGATGATGTGTGGTTTCGATGCGGTTTTGGTTATGGCGGTTGGCATCAGGGCCGCAGGGTTGGTTTTTAATGTGAATGGGTTATAGGTTGTGTTTAATAAATAATAAATGTGGAAGAGTTAATGAATGATCGGTCTTGGTAATGAAAGGGGAATAATAATCAAATGGTTGGTTGGTTAATAATAAGGGACTTGACGTGTTGCTGTGTTTTCCTAACTTACTTTGTGGATGGCAGGGATATGTTTTAAGAACGTTTGAAGTGGTTGGTTGTGGATAGTTTCCCAGTATTTAAGGAACCAAATAAGCTAATTTCTACCAAAACGTGAAAACCATAATGTGGTTGGGGTTATTTGTTGTAGGCATGCTTCGTGGTAGCAGTGCCTAGGAATGTGCTCAGTTTCTCTTTTTAGAATCCACAGGTTGGGCTGAGTGGTTCCTATATATATATATCTGTATCTTTTGTGTTTTATCACACCACACCCATGTTGAGCACTTAGTTCCGAAAACTCCTATTTCATGGGAGAGGGTGTTTTACCATAGTTACTAGCTCTTTCCTGCTCCTTCTCCCCTAGGCTGTGATGGCTTGAGGTGACCTTACACCCAAGACAGTTCAGGTAGGTTTTGATTGGGATGATTAGGCCCAAGACTCTTCGGGAGGCTTATAGGCTATAATGGCTTGAGGCAACCATACACCTAAGACTCGTCAGGTAGGTTTCGATTTCCGGACCAGGTGTCTTCGAGAAAGAGTTCTGCTACTATTACTGTTCCCAATAATCTTTGGGATGAGGCCCAGGTGTCTTCAGGCGGGGATGTGTTTGTGGTTGTGAGGCCAATGTGTGTGCGAGTGGGATACGTGGTGGTGAGGCCCAGGTGTGTGCGGGCGGGATGTGTGGTTGTGAGGCCCAGGTGTGTGTGGGTGGGATAAGTGGTTGTGAGGCCTAGGTGTGTGCGGGCGGGGAGAGTGTGACAGCGTCAGGATGTTCAGCTAATTAATGGGAAATGGTGCAGGGTACCCAATAATCTTGTTCTTATACTACTACTACCTGTTGTTCTTGTGTTTTGGTGAGTGTGGTTGGTGAGGTTGGGTGGATATAATTCCTTTATAGGTTTCTTCTGTTGTTCTCATGGGAAATTAGGATGTCTCCCCACTTGTGCACGAGATCATTAGGTTTCCCTACTAAGTATACTTGTATGCTCACCCTACGTTTACTTTCAGGTTTCCAGGAGGACTACCAGGGCCGTGCGGGAACCTACTAGTCAGGCAGTTGGAGTTTATGCAGTTGTTGTTCTCTTGTTTTCTTTTGGTATTGTACTTTTGAGCTATTTTTACTTTTACCTTATTATAAAATTGTTTAAACATGCATGAGGGAATGGTTTGGGTTTATTTCTATACACTTTTTCTTTTTCCTTTTTGGTGGTTGACTTGTCCTATTTCCCGATCCTAAATAACAAAAAAAGGTAATGCTTCCCATATTGTGAAAAATCATACCCTTGGTGCTAGTTGCCAACCTGGGGCCTACTGGAGGCGGGACTCAAGGGTCATTATCCCCCTTTCACCATTTCCATCTCAGGAGGGGCATCTATGGTGGGAGGGGGTCGTGACACTTGAAGTATATCAAAAATGGATTGCACAATCCTTCAATAAAAAGGGTTTTCATCAGTATTTCCTCAAATGATAATTGGTATTGGTCCTCTAGAAACTAATGATACCTAGAAAGAATCCAATAAAGATAGAGCCAAAGTGGGAGGGATAATATATCATACATAAGGTTTACTCAAATGGATTGTATGCCCTGATCACCATGAATGGATAGCTCACCATCGCTCCTACAAATTCCATATTTCTGGAGAAATAAATAGTATATCCATAAGAGCAGTCTTCGACCAAGCTTCAGAATGATAAACTGCCATTCCCATAATATCCTTACTACATCACAATAAATAGCATAGTAGAGTTTCCTTACCAAACAATGTTAAAGAAAATGGTACTTCATCCCTGTGAAATGATAATAAACTATTCCACGTGGGTTCAAACTCTATTAACCTAAACAAAGACCCAATAATCATGGTACTTTGATTTCAAACTGTCCAAAATTTCCACCTTGAAGTACATGGAAGAGGCTCCCAGCCTCAATTTTTTCAGTTTTTCTTTAAAATCATAGAATGAACCCCAATTTGGAAGCTATAAATACAGGTCTATGCACTATGACCCCAAACTGTGTGAAATATGTCCTAGTTTCATGACATTAAACTTTAAAACAAGACAATGTCTTCACCTAAGAAAATATTGATATCCCGTCATTTGTCAAATACCGTTCCATGCTCAAAGAACTAAATATGACTCAATTCCTACCCTAAGATGATACGTAATGGTGCTGGGATTTTGGTATCCTGGCCCAACCACAATGAAAAATTTTCCCCCACATACGTATAAGTCATATTTTTACACGAAACACCTTTGAATTACATGGTCATTGAGAACTACGTACGGCTTGATTCCATCTATCGCTGGATACGTAGGGATTCTAGGATTGTTTTATACTAGCCCAGCCACCCACCGGAAAAAATTGATAACCCTCATCCATACCGTAGGAAGCTAAACTACATGGATATTGTCCTTACCTCTTGACACTAAACATCATACAATCACTTTTCACGTCAGTTCAACGCTGTTCTTACCTCACGATTCTAAAATTCATGGATTTAAAAATTCTCCCAGTCCTTACCACTTGACAATAATATGTACAACAATTGTCCTTACTGTATGACCATAAAATTCTTGTTACAAGTCATAATACACTCTAGATACATTGTAAACCATGACTGGAACACACCATTCATGTTTGGACGCATCCTTATAATGTATCAGACTCCATGATCCAGAGGATTCAGGATCATCATAATAAACCATAGACATTAGAAGTAGAAGGTCATCGATCAGCATGCACCTTTGTACGATTATGAATTCAATTCCCTCAACATCTCTACATATTGATAGCACCTTTACCATCTATAAATGGTAGGTCTTCCACAGGTGAAACTCTTCCTCAACCCATACTCTTAACGGCCACAGAGCCCCCATATCACATTTCCCAATCCAAAAATTTCTAGATTAATGGTTTAAATTTATGTCCACATCACATCCAGATGTTTCCAAGGTGCCCCTACATGGTTATCTTGATTATCCACCAATGGGTACTATGACGATCTTCATCCACCACATAATGCTAGAGCTATTCTGCTTTTACCAAACTGGCAATTAAAATATTGTTGTCTCTCATAAGCACGAACACATATCTCTCCATCTTCCAAACTCCATGTCATGAATGATCTCAGATCTTCATAATAAATCAATGCCATTAGACATTCAGGTTCATTGACCTTAGGAACCCTTTGAATGACTATGCATACCATTCCCTCAATGGCTATTCATAATGATCAGCCCTGGCCTATCTACCAAAGGAATGTCTTCCTCAAGAAAAGCACATCCTATATCCGTACGCTTACAATCCTTAGTGCCCCCATACCACAGATACTGATTTGAGTAACCCTGGGATTATAGTTAACACCTTCATCCCCTTTATTATCTAAGAAAACTAGATCATCCAAATTCTATTATCCCATAAGTAACTGCAGCATCAGCCAACACAAGTGAAAAATCTACAGCCGTTAAACTAAGAGAAAGATTGTCCTTACCGCACGACATCAAACTGCACAGAATAAATGTGTACCCCATGCATAGGGAAAATCATTGTAGGGAACTTCTTGATCATCATAGACAACTGTGACCTAACATCTCTAGAATGACCAAACATACCCATTCCGTTCATCATACTATGTGACCCTTATAATCATGGATCTTCATAATCCTCTATGGCCATCAGACATGAATGTTCATTGATCATTGGACCCCATTTCATGAATATTCATAACACCCCCCAATGACACTACATATTAATCACTCATGGCCCTTGTACCAAAGACAATTCTTCCTCAGGCAACACTATTTCTACCCCCGTACGCTTAAAGGTCCCAGAACCCTCATATGATTTCTCTTGATCCAAGAGGCCCCAGAATCATAGAATACAAAATCTGCATCCTTTCCATGTATTGTACATGTTAGGGTATTCAGACCCGGTTACATTCAAATTAGGAGTGACCTTTAGAGAAATTTCATTACTTCATGGAAATAAACTACACGTCTTTGAAAGAACTCATCATGGGTTCAGTCAAAAAATGGGTCTACCCTCTCTTCCTCAGTGCATAGGGATGACCCTCACGGATCATCCTATCACCCCTACATGGGACGGATGACTTCACCAATTCACTGGATATCTTAACCCAAAATGTCTCTACAATTTCTAGACATTCCCTCCTCTTGAATCCTACTCTATAAGCAGAATGAACAGAACTCCCATAAACCGACCTTGGTGGCCTTGAATCCCAAAATCCCTAATTTAAACCTTCTATCAAAAGAATACATCAATTTACACAAGGAAACATTTACATGAATATTCTAACCATGCATTAATAGTTCATCATATTGTTTCTCAGGGCCTGTCAGCCAATGTCATGTCTTCATTAGGTAATGCTTCTTTCTGAATGCCTCATGGCCTCTTAAACCCCATATCCATCCTGGGATTTGGAAACACTATGAGTTGTAGTTTACAAACCATTCCACAATCATGACTATGTTTGGTATGAAATTTTTGGTTTAATTCCTTAGAACAGGGGAAAGCCATATCATTTTGAATGAATTTCCAAGCTGTATGAAATTAAACTATGTCAAGTTCTAACCATCCTTCACAACAACCAATTATGTTTAGGAGTGGTCTCTAATCCATATTAATGATTAGTATGGACGTCCCCAAACACTTCAAACATCATGTCCTTTTTCATCCACCCCTGGTGGTCTTCATAAACCAAACTGGAATGATGTTACCCATCATTATAAATGAAAAATCATTGACCTAATGACACATTTTAATGACTATACATACAATTCCCTCAGTTTCCCTTCACAATGAGGCCCATGGCCCATATTCCAATGACATGTATTACTTGGGAGATGATTTTCTTACATATATATGCCAATATGGTGACCTTTCCCCATGGAATCCCCTAGAAGTTGTTGAGTAATGAATGAAAAAATTACCTCATATATGTCTGAAAGGTATTAAGGCATCCACAATTAGTAAAAACTGCATTGGGGACCTAACCTCATGACATTTAGTCAAATATGTTCAGCCTAAAATATCAGTAATGATAGTATTATTTGTGAGACATTAAACCACACACATAAAAAGGTATGAAACTCACCATTGGAAAAACTAGGAAAGGGAATATTGGGAAAAAATGAGTATCTACTCACTGGGCCTACAATTTGAATGGCCTTAGCAAAACATTTTAAAATAAATACCCAAAAGGCGCTAAGCCTATTAGGTCGAAAACCCTCAATGGGTGGCCTATGAAAAAACCAATTTATGCCCGCTAAGGATGTGTAATGTAGGAATAGTCAAAAATCAAGGTAATCATAAAAAAAGGAACAAAAGATCATGAGGTATTCTATTCCACTTATCAATTGCCGAACACCGCTGACCGAGCCCCTTTGCTTTAGAAAAAATTTGAGCTCGATTCAGTTATCTCAGGTTACCAATTTCAAGTCAAGGTTCATAATTAACATGTACCAGATAAGATTCTAATAGGAAGATGCAAGGAAGATATGTCTAAAAGCCAAATTTTGTCCATTATGTTCAGAAATAATAGAGGAATATCACCAATTCAGTGTATCTCAAGAGTGAAAAAGGGGGCGAGTGCATGCTGTAATTTGGGGAAAAGCTACAAGAGGGCCTAGATCACGCTTTTGAAAAGAATTGCATTTTATTGGAACATGATGTCAATAGTCTGTTCCATGGAAGTTCTTTCCATTTTGGCTTCAGCTGTTGGATTCACCCACACCAAGATAGAATTATGGACCCTCCCTCTTTTATGAACAACTTAATAAGTCACATGAGGGGAGGCCAATTTTCCCCTCAACATGGATGTGTGGGCATCTAACTCCCACAACTATTCCTCCTTAACAACCACCAAATCATGGGCCATCAATTACATGGTAATTTATGAGATCGATTGTTTCTTAGATTCCTAGAAAGTAGATACCTGGTAGTGGCGAAAAATTGAACCTGGTCAGCTTATCCTTATAGGTGGCAAGGTCCCCTAAGGATAAGAAGATTTGGTAATTAATGGATTTAAGGTACTAGTAATCAATGGCTCCAGAACCCAGCTCAATAAATAATTGCTGCAAATTTTCACCCTCACTCACGAAATTGGAAAGGGGTTTCTCTACAGTAAGAGAAAACAACTTGTACCATGCCTCTTTGCACACTGCCTCGTGTCTTGCTAAAACATGAGAACTATGATCCTCCTCTATGGTCAGATATTTGTAATAAGGAAATGTCACCATAAGAGTGGAGAGGGACCTAATGATAGTCACCCAAGGTGAGAGACTCTCTTTTCCCTCAAATGACCAGCCAGTAAGGCTGGAGGTGGAGGACTATCCTCAGCCTCCGGGATGATCGGTGATACATGGCAGGTACTAGTAGATTTAAGATCTTAGTCAATATCCACAATAGGGGAGAAGTCTGAATCACTCCTCATCAAAATGGGTTAAACTGACGAAATCTCTCCCAGATGATTTTAACAATGGATCGACCTCCTTCTCACCATGAGAGTAAAAGAAATACGTGTATCCATCTAGGATGTTGAAGGGACAGAAGAAGAAGGTGTGGTTGTTCCACATATCACGAAAAAGGGAATGTGTGGTGTAGTTATCGGGGAAAGAATTATATAAGAAAAAATCAAGGGATTCTGTACCCGACCAACCAGTACATTCAACATCCCATTTGGTTAACAATTGACCCATAGTCGGGCATACTCCAGCGATAGGATGGTGGGACCTCTAATGTTTGGAATACTGATATCTCTAGTATCACACTTTTGTATCATCAAAAGACACACTTGAATAAGACCACATGATGATATTCCCATCATAGTTAGACAACCAAAAGCAACACAGTCTGTTGAAGACATCCAAATTTCATGGAAAACCTTTATGGGAGGAATTGGTAAAACTTAACAACTTGGTCTACACAGGCGATGAGAAACCCATCTCAAGGATTGATAATGTTCATGAATTTATCCAGTGAACTATACTTTTCACCTCTATAGGATCCATGAGGATTTGGATGCGGTGCGAACAATAAGTAAGATATATCGTTAAACAACCCGATCGCGTCAGCAACACTCAAGACCATGTGATGGATAATAGAATTCTAAGAAGTTTTGGGTGAATGTCAGAATAAGGAACCCACATGGTATACCAATACTCATATAGGGTATGTCTTCTTCCATACACCTGTACATGAATTAGATCGGTCCACTAAGTTAGTGTGGAGTCATACCTTCCTGAATCTAACCAATAATTTGTAAATTTAGGTGAGGGTATGAAGGACCAAATTAATTGGTTGACCCTCCGCTAGCATGGAAGACATTATCAAGGTGCAGGCCCAAATCCCATTGTATGCATCATGGGGTGGAAAAATCCACCAACATAAGAAAATGGTGATGAAACCTCAAAGCATAGGCACATGAAAAACATATGACTGAATCTCATTCCCCCAAGAGGCATACTGCCATGCTTCAAGGGTAGCATTGTATAACCTCGTAGTTTGGAGGGATGGACAGGTTGGGTGAGTTTGACTGTGGCCCACCTTCGGCCTTTGCTCGGTCGTCTCTAAGAATAAATATTTCCACACTTTTAATGGGATGAGGGAACATACCTCTAGAGGAAGCCCCAATAATACATTTTCCATAACAAGTAAACTCAACGTCAAAGGAGGAATGTGATTGGTATCATTCCATGTGGAAATTAATGGGAGAAACTCATCGTACATCACTCTGAGGATAGGAAGACACAAAAGTGGAATGATTTCCCACAAACTGATCCCCACTTCTCCATGTAGGAGATTAATGGTGTGGGATCTCGAACACCAATGACTCCACAATTTTGTCTATATTTATTCCGGTGAGAAGGTCACAAACTGAGACTCATAGGATGCCTGGTGCAAGCCCACAACCTCCTACTGGTCAGGGCTCTATATAAATCTTTGATTCACCCAAAACACCTAGTCCCACTCATCAATGAAGCATCCTATAGCCAATAAATCCCACTTAGTGATTCATCCAACACTAGGATTTTCTTGGAATATGCTGATGATTGATGGTTATTCTCATACATCTAGTCTCAGAACATTATCAAGGCATTAAAAGTTTCCCTTACTCTCTGATGATCCAGGCAGTATGATGATGTTATCCTCAATCGGAGTGGTGAAGATTTCTTCTACTGGGGAAATTTTGGTGTGGTCATAACCTTTAGGTGCCTCTAAATGGATGATAGAGAGGTTAGGGTCTGGTAACAGAAGAATAACATCAATGAAAAGATCAATACTATAAAGCTTCAACTGTATGGACAATGGGTAGGCTAAGAGATCTTTTGATAGGAAAACCATTAGAAAGCTGTCATAGGGAATGATGTGGGTTTAAAGATTGTCATTTTCATTCTTTACAATTGAATACCTCATCTTCTTTAATCTAGAAACATCTCAGGGAGGAACCATATTTTTATCCTGCATTAAGAAACCATACCAAGGTTTATTCCATAGGATAATATTCAGGAAATGTCCAAATATTTGGAAAAGGCTCCACAAAGGGAATGCATAGAATTCCCCATGTACCAACACTAGATACATCATATTATTCAATGCACATATTCCGTGAACCAACAATACACAGACATGGTCTGAAACATCATATCCCATAGTGTGATGTCCAACAGACTACATACTAATCCCCTACATGGGTTCTCATAATTCAAGACCTAAATAATGTTCAAAATGAAAATTTCTCAGTTTGAAGGATAATTTCAGTCTGCAGACCACTGAACCGCGTAGAGTTTTCCCTACATAGCCCTCTGTGACATAATTTTTAATGTACTTATAGATTAGTTCAGAACTGGGAAATTAGTATGCAAATGGGGACAATTGAGTATGTGGATCAGTTCGCAGAAGTCAAAACTGGTTCACAAATGAAGCAGTTCGTGAAAGAAGATGTATCTAGAGGTGGTGTGGGTAAACCAAGAATGAGAGAGCATTTCTCCAAAGGATCCGGTAAAGGATAAGTCATGTCGAACCCTTTATATAGGCATGGTCAACCAGTGGGTCCATATCTCTTTCACACACCACTCTAGTTTTAGGAACACCCTACATAGAAATAGCCATATCTTCATTCTAATCGGATCCCATTCCGATGGGGGAGTTTTTAGGGTCCTGAGAAAGTTCTGCATAAGGGAAGAATGATACTCCATTAAAATCAGAGGAAAAAATATACCCAGTCTTCATAAATAATTTGGGCATGATATGAAGAATGGTTCTATGAAATGGTTAAGGTCCAATCTAGTCTGCATACCCGTTCATCATTAGCAGTACGCGGTCGGATTCACAAACCTCCCTCCCATGGATGTTGTCGTTTGTGAAATGGAGGCAGAGCTCCTATGTGAGCACAAATCAAATGGCCAGTCAGGAACCAAGCGGACCGACCCCCACCGCCATGCACCATGTCATTTTTGAAACGAAGATGGACCCCTACATGGCTGTAGAGCACCCCTATGACCAATTCGGTTCATGGGAGAGGTGAATTCAACATACCCTGCAAACATTAGGTTGACTAAGTAGTCAATAGATGAAGTTTTCTATCATGGTTCCTCTGAAAAAAGTGCAGCATTACAATAGTTACATCCCATTCCCCCTCTATAAATATACTTAAAGGGGAATAAGAAAGGTATGGCTGATTATGGATCAGATTCATGGAAAATAGATTTTGGAGAAATAATAGGCTTCCGAGACCTCAGGATTTCACGTACTGCGATGTTATGATTCGTGAACCAGCAATAGGTATAAACAAGGGACGAATTGTTAAGGGCTGATGAATGCATTGGTAAATTGATAATCTGCGAACCTAAAATTGGTAAACCATGAACCATGGCCCCTGCCCGGATGGACTACCCATGAAATGGAGAGACTATTCCCCTTAATTGATCTTGCACACCATGAAGTGCCCTCATACATGGGTGATGCCCTAAGCAGCACTACTCCCAGCCGCAACCGCTCAAGTGGAATCCAGTACCACATATCAATTTTTTATATGGACCAAACCTAATGCCACATTCCACTGCAGTATTTAGTATACCCCTCAGTCCTCATACAATGCTAGGACACATACGAACTCTCCAAACATGTATCACTTAACTAAATAGAGGGAACCACCCCTCATATATCCTTGTGGCCCGCCATGTCCTTTAGTGTTGTCGTCCCCCGAGTCATATAAGGACCTTCCAATTTATTCCAACCCTCGATAATGACGTCATTATATTATCCCATCAGCACCATGCCACAGAATCTCACAAATCCACAAGACTAATATGCTGAATCCTTAAGGCGCATTAGCGCACCCTCCTGAGGTCACGTACCCATGGTAGGAAGAATAAATGGGGTTACCACATCCCTTCAATAGATGACCAGAGCACTCCTAGGTTCACATACCCATAGTAGTGCAGATTCCGAGCATGGGATCCCCTTTCTGCATCTCCACTCTTCAATATAGATGGATCCCGCTCGATTTTCCATTCATTGAATGCCTATGGTGACAACTTCTCTCTTCTTTGAACAGAGTGTTAGTGTATACCTCCTGATTTAATCCCCACACTATCCATATCAGATGAAAATAGCCTTTCCCCTTTAATCTAGGAAGGTTCATTGTTTTGCACCCTCACCCATGATCACCCCAGCCTCTTCCTCTATGGGCTCTCTGTCCCCCACCAATTGGGGAGGAGGAGTGTGCATTGTCAAATCTTTTACATCCTCTTGTTTCTCACACCGAGCATGTGTTATGTAAGATTAGAGGTTTTTTAGGATTACGACACATTCAAAACTATCTGAACTATGAGAACTCTAATTCCAGACTAAATCAGGATACATAAGACGCTTGTAAGAAGTCCTGAGTTCAAAAGGGTTCCCATTCCAAAAGAGTCGTCCCAATTATGTTCCCATAAGATGTGTAGTTTCCCTGGATAAGCCTCACACCAATTAAAAACATGTGTATTGAAACCTATATTTTAATTTGGGTATGTAGGAAACCGCCCTAAAGATCAATCCAAACTCGAGCCACCAACCACATGTAAACTCCAACCATACCCCGATTTGGACTTCCAAGAACACCCTCAATAGGAAACTATTACATGTAACCCCTTATCTTCCAGAACAACATACTCATTCATTACCAACCAACATGTATACATAGGACACCTTTCTTGGGGCCGACATCCATGTATGTTACCCATCTATCCTTATTAGACTGTTTCCTCATGCCCCTAGTAGGAATATACCTAGGTCGAGGAAATCATATCCCCCAAGTACTCTGTGCCTCTACGTCTTATGTATTTCACCAACCATGAATAGGAAACTATCTCCTAGACATCCATGCCACATCAAGTTAATCTGTATGGTTGGTTCTGTGTCACACTACCTTAATTGTTGATGTGTCCTGTTACGTGGCACCGAACTATGTGGATTCTGATTACTCTCACAAGGATACGTAGGAAGCCTATATTAAGGGTTCGATCTGAATGCTCAAGTCACTCTTTTCCCCCTGGATGACAATAAACTCTAGGGAACCCAATTATAAGGTTTGAAGCCAGTGATGTATTAACAAACTCAAAAATCCCAAGAATCATTAATCAAATGATGAATGGTAATCCTAGGATGTAGACAGTTCTAGATCCATGCATATACCTATGACTTGCAACCCAGGGTTAATCCATGGATACTATGCTTCGGGATAAACTGAAGAATCATGAACATATGAACACATATTAAATCTATAAGAGGGTCCCAAAACAAGAAATAACTTCTCCCAAAAGGGTGCGATGAGCCCAAAATCCTATCCTCTTTACCTATGTATGTTTTTAAGATTCATTGGCCATATCACCAAACGAGTGTCTACCTTCGAATAGAAGGTCTATGGATCATTGGATACAATGACCGTTGGGTGTTTCTGGCTCGACGAATATATCTGTTTGAGACCAGGAAATCCATAGAGATAGGGAACACAATTGAAATGATTAAACATCATTGAATTCCTTTAATCATACATAGGAACAGATCACGTCCCCCTTCATTGTGAAATAGTGATGAAATAGAGAACAATCATATTTTTATTTGATAATAAAAAAATAGATTATTCATATATATTTTTCAATAAGTGATAAATTTCATGATGAAATTTTTTAGATAGTGGTAGAGTACCAGTATCATATATTTGTAATAGTTTTTTAAATATGATTCCAATTAATATAATGGATATGATTATTTATATAATTTATATATAAAGATAAATTAAATGATATTCAAGGTTTTGTAACAAAATTCCACCGTACTCGAATGTTTAAAATATTAGAAAATGATAGATATTAAATTATAGTATAAAAATATAAATAATTTTTTTTAAAAAATAAGTTATATACATAAGAGATAAAAATTAAAAATTAAAAATTTAGTAAACAACTTATTAATTAAAATAGTTAATTCCCAAAAAAAATCACATTAAAAATCTAAAGTGATGGTGATTATATCTACTTGTAGAAATATTCGAATTTTTGAATAGGAAAAAATAAAGTGAATAACTTATAAAACAAGAGTGTATTTTGTATAATTAATCATATTTATTGTAGAATTGTAATATTGGTGGTTATTTTGTTATGGTGGGATAAGGTGATAGTTAAAAATTACTGGTGTTAAGTAGTCATTCTTAGTCATTAGGGAAAGATGAGAATTTTTAGTGGTTGGAGTAATGTGATAGGTAAGGTAATGTAATTGATGGGATAATAATGTGTCATATGATTTATTACATTTATATTAGGCATCTAATTATGTAACACACCTTGAATTTATAAAAAATTATCATTAATAAATATATTTGATAGTGGGTGGTATATTCCACAATAACATTAATGATTTACAATATAAAAAAGAAATATAAATATTTAAATAATCCCACCATAATCTAGATATTGGATTCAATGGTATGACTAGGAATAATTATATTTTAAAATATATATAGAATGTTTTTCCCAAATAAAATAAATAATGAATCATACATTTATTATCAATTGGATATAAAAAATAATAAAATAATTTGTTTTTAAAAGATATAATTCCCTTAAAACCATTTTTCATCCATATGTATTTTTATTTTAATAAGTTAAATTAATCTCTATTGATAAATAATTATAATCAAAGTAGTATATTATATATCCAATAAAAAATGTCAGTCATTTAATTTTGTCGTTAGGAAGGGAATGATCATAATGTCATTTTATTATTCAAAAATGTATTTTATTATTATATGGGTTCTATTTAATTTTTTCTCATATATTATATGTTATTTTTTTAATTTTTTTTATTTTTTAAAATAAATGGAAATATTTTTTGAATATACATTTTCAAAATTATTATCGACCAGTTTTTGGGATTTTATTGAAATAATTGATTTATTAATGAATAGTAAAAATGTTGATATTTGGGAAACATTCATTTAATAAATATATTAGAACATAAAATACATATTCTGTTTTATATTTTTTTAATTTTATATAATATACCATTCATTACAAAAATTCATATGTTAATTGGCCTTAAATTTTATTTTGGTTCATAATAATTTGTGGAAGTATATTTATATTAATATTTATTATGTATAAAATTGAATAGTTATAAAGTTATTCTATATTTTTAGTCTGAAGGTTCAAATATATTAATGAGTTCAATTGCATTTTTGGTCATTATGAATACTAGATATGGTAAAAGATTATAATAATGATAAAATGTATAATGGGTTAAATAAGATAATAAACTATGAGATTAGTTTTCATAATCAATATAAAACATAAAATATTTCATTGGATGATTTTATATAAACCATACTCATAAATGTTTTAAAATTAAGGGAATTTGGTATCATTTACCTCTTATAATTACAATTATGTTATTACATGTAAATGATTCATTAAAAATGCCTCTTTTATTCTGATTGAATCTATAATATTGTTTCTTTGGAAAAAATCTATAATTTATTCCAACTAAACATTTTTAAAATGAATATTTATTAGTTTTAATGTTAATTTAGTTTTAGTTTTTATTTATTGTATAATTACTATCAATGCTTACACAACACTAATGTAGAACTTGTATAAGTATTTGGAAAATAAAATAAATTATATTTTTTTCAAAATTTAAATGAAATATACAATAGAAAAATTTTGTATTTCCAAAAAATTATTTTATAATAATAATATAAAAGTTGTGGTAAAATTTTTTTTTTTTTAATTCCATTATTTTATTGATATGTTTAAATTAAAAATGTGGGAAATGTCTAGAAAATGACATTATTTTAAATATAATGTTTTAAAATTACTTTTAAAAAATTTGAAAAATAAAAATTAAATTTATAACTCAATAAAATAGATAACGATTAGTAAAATCTTTAATTATACATTTATGTTAATCTTATAATTTGTAAAACAACATTCATGGCCCATAAAGATAGAAAATTGTGTCAAATTAGTTACGTTAAAACATTATTAATGAGGGTGTTAAAAAAGTGATACGGTATATATTGGAACATAAATTTTTATAAATTTTAATATTTTAATTTATATATACCTCGAACATGATATATATAAATAAATGAAACACTGGAGAAATTAATATTCAGTTATAATCATTTAATATTATAATATTTTTGTATTTAGAATATTTCCAGTAACACCACATATTAAAGGATACCTATAATAATATAATCTTAACATATAATGAGTCGTTTATTTCCACTAGAATATACCCAAATACCACACTATATTCATTTTGGAATTTGTAGATATTTTTTTCATCCCCTCAGACCATCCTATACTGTCTTAATGTGTAACACAATATTGGATTTACAATTAAGAGTTACAAGTCTTAATGGAGTTTTATAAATTTACTTAACAAAATAACTCATTAAATTAAATCCTTACAATAATGAAATAATAACATAATTGTCAAAAATAAAAATCAATTTTATTATTAAAATACTACAACCCTTATTCATCTTCTTTTCCACCCAATGGGAAATCAAATCAATGCTAACGTGTACATGTTCTCTAAAACTTCTATGAAGTGACATGTATCAATTTTCAAAAAATTCTCATTTGGATAGTTATTGTGATGAATTAATTTAATAATTTCATATTTTTAAATAATTATGATTCAATAATTTTGATATAGTACATATCATCTTACCCTTCCACTAGTTAACAATGGTAATTTTTCACAAGTTTCCATGTTTGCCACCACCACCATGAAGCAATGTCATTTGTTTTTCATGTGTTATATTCAACGAAGATTGAAAAACATTCTTTATAATATAAAATAGAAATTTATTTTATTATTAATATTTTAGAGAATATTGAAACATGATGCATTTTTCCAAGATTAACCTACCAATTTTTTATGGAATTATGAACCGAATGTCCTAAAATCATTCAATGTAATCCTAATATACTTAGTGAGTTAAAAAATAATGTTAATAAATGGAAATCATTTATAGTGATAATGGAATATACATGAACATGGTTTTTAATAATGTAAACTAATAAAATAATTTTATTATTCTGGTTTTATAAATGATCAAGATTAATTGGTGACTGAGGTAAGAAATGTTACATTAGAATTCCCATTTTTGAGACATATGCAATTTCCCCAATAAGATTTATTTTTTGTAGCATATAACATACCATCTGAGTGAATCTTAACAGTTGTTTTTTTAATATTAAATTAGTTAATATAAGATTTTCAATATATATCCATACATTTTTATTCGAAAGCTAAAAATGTCATAATGGATATTACCTTCAACTATGGTTAATATTTTTCATCTAAAATATTTTACCTTCATATACATGTTCATAAAATATTTAAATAATTTTATTATTTATGATTCAGTCATTGTTAATGTAAATTTTAATATTTTTTATAAAAAATAACGTGACTCAAATTATGACATAAAAAGATAGAAATTTGAAAACAAATATTGATTCAATTACTTCCCAAAAAATATTTTTGGTCTAGAGTTTTAGATAATTCGAATAAAATATACAAAATATTTCTCTTTTATGTTTCATGAAATGGATTTTTTACATTATTCCAACATTTTTCCTAACCCCTAAAGAATAACTAATATTTATGAAAAAATATATTCTTTTGATTAAAATCATTTTTTCATTCCTAACAATTATTTTTAGTTCAAGACATTTCTTCCTAGACATTACATTAAATTCTGGTTGTAAAATGTGTTATTTATGTTGTTATACCATCAATAGAAAAATTACATTTTTATTATATTTCTTGAAGGGATTGTTTGAATATTTTTTATCTCTTCGATATTGTTGATGTTTTTTATTCTATAATAGCGTATGTTGTATGATTTCCCTTATTGAGAATCTATGAGCCCCCTTTATTATTTTTTCATTATCCTGGATACTGAGAAGTGATTTACTAATAATGTTATATATTTATTAAAAGTGATATATTATTTTTCACGGCATTTCATTTTTTAAAATAAATATGGCTTTAAATATACGAATCCTATTTTATTTGAATGAATTTTTAATTGACGGTATGTGTCCACATTGTATTATAAGGGTATAATATGTATGTTTTGTCCCTTATTCTAAAAAACTATTAACCAATAAGATCCTAAAAATGTAATAAATACAATATATTATTATAATTTTTTTAATAATACGTCATTTTCAATATGATCAATTTCAAATTATTTGTTAATTAATTTTATTTATTATAAACAATTATTTAAATAAACGTATTTTGTTCTTTGTTCTTGACATAATATATTCGAAAATTTTTTATTATATTTATTATATGTTATCTAAGAATTTAATTAATTATTATATTTATTAAATTTTGTTATTAATATTTATTTTATTTTTTAAAGAAATTCAATTTGTTTATTTAAATTATATTATAATAGAAATATTAAATTTTTTAATTAAATATGAAACTAACAATTTTTTTTTGAAATGTGGTAAATATAAAACTATATATTATATATATAAAAAATAATGGTTTTATAAATAAAATTATTTATTATAATAAATATTGAACATGTAATGAGAATTTTGATTGATATTATAATAATTAGTACTTTGTGAATGGTGTGAAAGATACTATTAGTTTGAAAATTTCCTAATATTATGAAAAATATTTTTTTAAATTTTTTTAAATTTTATAAATATTTATAAAGTATAAAAAATCTAATAATTGTTATTAATTAATAAGGTGTTTTTTAATGATAAATATAATATTATATATGGAATAATCATTACAAAAACACATTTGAAATAACAAATTACAACTTTTAAAATATAAGAAGTGTTAAAAATGATAACATTAGCATTATACAATATGTAAAATATAATTTTAAGACAGTATAAAGATTTAAATTTATATTTATTATCATTATAGTAATTCAATAAATGATGTATTAGTTAAAACTGAATTCTTCAATTGTCTCCATAATTTTAATCTCAAATTTTATATTTAACCATAAAACATATAGACCATTATAAATATATTACCTATATGTTGTAATTCATTATCCTCTAACTCTTTTCTCTATATAAAATTATCTATTTAAATTCCTAATACTTCACAACTTGTTTTTATAAACCTTAATGTTTTATATATACATTTTCATAAATGAAATCCATTTAACTATATGATAAAAGGCCATGTTCAGTTGTTTTATATGGTTTTAATGATATTTAAAAAAATCTTATAACATTTTTAGAATATAATTAAATATATTTATAACTATGAAATTATGATTTATATATAAAAATATACCATAATAATATAAATTTAACACACATAGAAATGATATAAATATAAATTCCAAACAATATATAATTATATATATTTGATAAATATATTTCTTAAATTAAAAACAAGTATAAGATACAAAAAATTCATGTAAAAAAAATCTCTTGTGTTGGAAACACACTGTTTCATGGTATCCTAAAAATAAAATACCTAGAAAACAACAACAATATAAATATAAATGGTAATAAATGATGTTTGAATATTTTATATTGGATACAAAGAACCATTAAATACCCTAAGTGAATTATTAATGATGGAATTACGTGTTATTATTTTGATGGAAAAGGTTTATTTTTCAATTGCAATTAAAATATGAATGTTAACATAGTAAACCGACCATTTGAATTGTTTTATACTAGTGAAAATAATAATTTCACCATTTTAATTTTAAAATGATTAGTAAATAACATTTACCAAACATGAAATTCGTAAATATAAATACTCTAATTATATAAAAATAATATTCAAATTAAGAAAATCAATGGAATTATGTTTTATTATTTTGAAATGATTTGTATTAGAATACATTAAAAAAACATTAGTGGATTTCACGAGTTGTAAAGTAATTTTTTCACTCTCATTCAGCCCTTGGTACAAATCATAAAATCCTCATTGGGGGGAAATATTTGGAAATTTTGGGCCAATGAAATAAGTGACAAAACTTGTGACAATGCATCAAATTTAATTGGGGACGATGATGGATGGGGTGTATACCCATGTAAATACTGAACCATGTAAAACATAAGTTGGGGGACTTATAGTGATGATTAATTATAAGGCCCAATCCTTAAACATTACATAATCTTCAATTAAGTCAATAATCCACACTGAGGATCTTTTTAGGTGAAGAGTTTTAGAGAATTAGGATGCTACTATTACATTACTTCTCATAAATTACAAAGTAGACACTTCTACTCTATAATTATTTTTTCAAAAAAAAAACTCCTTAAACAAACAAGAATTCTTTTCATGATATAAATATTTCTGAATTCATTTTTTATTTTACTCTTCATTATACCATGTGAAAAAACAATTCAAAAATTGGGGATGAGTATAAAAATATTTGTAAGGGATATAAAATAATGAAACATAACATTATCCAATCAACATATACAAATCAATGAAATCATATTTTTTAATAATAAAACATATGCTATTTAACTTAGTTCAAGAAATAATAAAATTTCGGAATAACATATAGGAATAATAAATCATAATGGTAACTTAGGGCATCCAAAACATATTTACTTTGTAGCTTTCACTGCTATAGATTGAGTTATGATTGGAATAAGAATCATGGAATATTCCTTAAATCAGTTTGTAGAAACATTAATATTTACCTCTGTCATGTTACCCAATTCATTTGAGAGCTATATTGGGCTCACCAGCCCTAGGTTTATCACAGAACCACCCGTATGTGTAAACATTTCTCAAGAACCATAACGTAATCATAACACATGAACAAGCATAAAGGAATGATAACATTTCTACATGGTAATCATAAGATACCTGTTCAAGATATTTGAATAATAAATTCATTATAAAAACCATTTTCAATTCCAAAATTTGTAAAAAATGGTATATGGTATTTATTTTTCCTTTTAAAAATACTACGGCTTGTAGAAGAAGCCAAATATCAAATAATGCTCGCAGTGGTAGAAAGGTTGTTGACACCTGGTATGTTAAAAAGAAACATTTTCGTTGTCATTTAGAAAAATTATAAATAGAAAAATAATCCCATTTGAATAAAATTAAATGTCAATTTATATTATACACCATATAAAATAAATGCATGTATAAATCAAAATATGCCTCAATTAAAGTAGATTGAGACGTAGTCCCTTACCTTGAATCTGAATCGTCATGTACATTCCTTGTTCTTCTTGAATAATGAACAAAAGATAATTTAAACTTTCTTCTAAAGCATTAAAAGTGTATTATTCCATCTTTATCACTTACTACCATGTTATAGACAGTACATAATTAATTAAGTTAATATTGGATATTTTTTCGATATTTGGCACTTGCGTCAAAAAAAGATCTTTTTATAATAACAAATTGTCCATGTTGTAAAAAGTGCATTGTCTCTAAAATTTTATCCATATATTTATCATATATATCAAGAATATATGCCTTTATAATATTCCATAAAATTTGGAGATAATAAATGAAATGCACCGTTCATGGAGATGGTAAGCCGTACGTACGCATAAATGCTACTTTTATATATATTTTATATTTAATGGAACAAATTTTTTTTGAGAAATAGTTATATTGTAATAAAATATTTTCGTATTTTAAATAATTTCATTGACACCATCATTTATATGTTACATGTATAGCCTGAACAAGTCATATCACTTTGAGGGGGCGGTAATCCGCACTTTCTGAAATAAAATTATCTTATATACACATCATTAAAAAAATAAAGGTATATTGTAAATAGAAATTATAGATGATTTAAGACATAAAATAAATTATATATAATTATAGTCCAATCATAATTCCTACCATGAGAATTAGTAGGGATAAACTGAACAGTCATCATTTCGTGATGCAGTAGTTCCCCGTACACAGAAACAATATGTTCCTATCCATTAGATGGAGGTGTGTGGAAGTTTATATTAAATCTTTCTCATAACATAATCATATTATATTGAGGATATATTTTTTGTTATAAAATTACATACTAAATAGATTCATTTGGGTTGGATAAGGAAAATAAATGGTTGAATCTTGAGAGAAGACTTTACCTCTAATTGTGTAACTTCTTTGGATTTAAGCTAAAAGGACTCCTTGAATTTCCTTCTGCCAAGGGTATGGGTTCTAGGAAGAATATATGGATGTTGGTAGCTTATTTTAGTTGATTTTTGAAACACCAATGGGGAATGAGAGTTGGTAGTAATGTTTAGAGGTTATTTCGTTTTATAATAAGGGGGAGGGGTACTCTTTGATGGATTTGAAATATTATTTTATTATAATATTATATTCATTTTTAAAAGTTCCAAAACTCATTTAATTTGAAGATATGTTTATTATTTTTCTAAAAATCTCATCTAATATAGTTTATAAATTTTTTTCATTCATATATAACCTTATCATTTACCTTTAACCCTTAGTTATCATATTTGACTGTTACCATGTCTTCTTGTATATTGATACTATATGGTTAACGTAGTTACTATAAAATTCCAATAAACCCCCCAAGTGGTTAATTAATGAAATACTAAACCATATCTAAGTCATTTGGTCACAACATTTATTATTAGGACTATTACATCACTTAATAAAAAAGTATTTCTTTTAAAACTCATTTATGAAAAATTATATACTATTCATATCATATCTTTTTAAAAATTCCATAACAACTAATTTATTTCTAAAAACCTCTATTTACTAAAATATAAAAAGTCATAATAATCCATAAAATCCGTGGATGGCATAAAAACATTCAAAATAAATTTATTGTAATTTTTATAATCATAGTAATATAAAACATTTATTAATAAGGTAATCAATACATCATCATTGTGTCATAATTAATTTATTTATATGATGTATAAAAATTATAAATAAAATACAATGATGTATAAAATATTTTTATATTTATAATGACTATTTATATTCAAAGATATATTTTATGTGACCCCATATAATAAATGTTTTACTAAAAGATACATGATTAGGTTACATTTTCCTTAACTATGAATTTGAAGTAATTTACAGTCATTTTCAGATTCAATTGGCTCCATGGGATCCTAAAATAGACCCATGGATTCCCATGGTAGAAAATATATCATCCAATATGATTAGGACACGTTTTATGTAATTTATTATTATTATAATTTTATTTTTTTCAATTATTTACCAGATTTACCCTTTAAGCATGGTAAATATTATTTTTACAAAAGATAGTTTTCATAATGTCTAAAATATAAGTTAAATATTTACACATTTCGGTAATACCAATTCCAAATATGGTGTCAATTTTTTCAATTTTAAAACATAGAAGTCACATAAATTAATTTAATATTAAATCACACTGTTGAAACCAAAAAGCATGTTTTTATGAAGTAAAAACTACAAAATGATTGACATGTGTTTATGTCCATTTTCAAAGTAAAATTAATTTCAATGAACAAAATTTGATTAAATAACCAAAAAATCTTATTACACTTAAACCAAATTAAGAAAAAGTATAACTATATAAATAAATTAGATTAAAATGAAATTTTTAATTCAAATGAAGAATTTTTTACAATTTATTAAAAATTAATTTTATCAGAAAATACCAAAAATATACCCTAGGTATGTTATTATGTCCCATGTCTACAGAAGAAATTTATATTGGGAAATGGAATAATTTACCCAATTATTCTCCTCCTTATCATCCTTCTTATCTCAATGTTTAGGACGCTCTAAGACAAGGTTTTATATGGCATCAGCTCGACCGTCACCTTGGGTGACTGTCAGAAATCCAAACGACTATAATTATAGTTTTTAGCCTTGTGGTGTTTTAACTAAACAACAATTGAGTACAAATTTATTTTATGAATTGAAAATTTAAAAGATAATCCCTAACTAAGATATAATGATTTGAATTATGTTTTGAAATATAATAAGGAATTAAAAAAAACATTGGGGACTTTTCAATTATTAATTTAAAGAGTTTCAATTCTTAAATGGTGTTACGAATTATGTTAAAAATATTCAAATCTAATGATGTTATTAATTAAACAAATTTTTCTATTATATTAGTATAAGAGTTATCATAAGGGTTATTAAATCTCATTTTATAAATTTTATGTTAAAATTATAGTTTGTATGAATAATTGTTTTCTTTTTTTGAAAGACAATTAAGAAAAAGTCCAATTTATATATTTTAGCCATGTGATGTTTAAGTGGATGTCAAAAAAATTTATTTTTGTAAGGTTTTAATAAATATTTTTTTCCTTTAAAACTTAAGATCTTTGTATATTAGGTCTTATAAAAAAATGGGCCAGCTCTGGCCAGCCCATTAAGGCTAAGCCAAGGGAGGCATCTCACACGAAGTGGCTGAGCCTAACCCTCATCCCAAGCCAAGGCCAAACCTAGTATAGGAAGAACTTCCCTGAAGGGTGCACAAGAGCAAGAAGCCCATAGGTGTGCCACGGTGGGCGTAGTGTCACGACGAGTTGGGGTAAGCCAAAGCCTATGGGGGAAGGCAGGAACCCGTGTGTGAGGACTCCTAGTGTGTGCTGTGTTTTTCTAGTGTTGCGGGAGGATCAAGCTTATAAAGGACCACCAGAACTCTCACTGATTCGATGTGGGACAACAAATTTTCATCTGGGATCAAATATGTGTCGTCGGATCGCCCCACCCATGATATGAGCCATTGATTACGATCCGGGGGTCGATCCCTAGATGTCGTGAACCCCTCCGCATTTTTTCATATACCGTTTGATCTGGAATGATATAATCATGGTAGTTTGATGTTTTTAAAACAACGCGACGACTGAGAGCCCCCCAATCTCGCCTCAGATCAATCTGAATGATCCATAATTTCTATAAATAGAGGATGTATCAAGACTATTGGATCAATACCAGATCAAATCATGGTCGTCCAATTCTCCCAATATCACCCCACTGCGTCATCTTCTTCCTTTCCACGACTTGTGCTTCACCGAACCCTATAGCTCATTTAATCACTTATTTTCTACCTTCTTCAATTCAGGTGGACCCTCCTTGTCCCCCCCCCCCTCTGTCGATAAGTCTTCCCTGACCAATAAATTGACTAGTTAGACTCATCCCTTTTCAACGGTTGTAAAAAAGGCTTGGTATATTTTATGTAGTTTATAAACCAGTTGAACCCCTCAGTTTTCTCCTCTCGAAACACTGGTAATTCTTAGCCATGTCTTCCTTGAAGATCTTTTTCTCATTAAATATAAGTAAATGTTTTTATATTTTTTTCTCATGAAAAATCATATATATATATATATATATTATTTACATATATATATGGGCATGTATATGTTCATTCTCTTGCACCTATATGTATATATACTCTATTAGGTGAATATGGGTTTTGTATGGGTTTTCATGCTTTTTTTCTTATGAAAAAATCATGTATACATGCAGTATATACATATGTATATATAGGAGAGTTTTTATATGTTAATACTATTACACCTATATGTATATATACTCTCAAAGGTGAACATGGGTTTTTTAAAGGTTTAAAATGTGTATGCACTAATGTTACTATGGTCGATGACTTTCTTTTTTTGGATTCATATAATATGGTTTTAGTTATGCAAAATCAAATATACACATACTGCCCTTTTAGACAGATACAAATAACTCAATCTACTCCTATTTTATTTTATTTATTATTTTAATTTTAATATATAAATAATGACTTAGATGAGAGTAATGTTTTGGTTTATAATGTATTTATTATTAGAATGCAAACTTTTAGTTTTTATGTATGTATTCCCTTGCATTTATTTTCTCCAAACCAAGCATGAGTTTGGTCTCTCAATCCAATGATGTTAACAAGAGGTTGTACAAAGGTAGGGGAGTATTCTCTTTTAATACAATAAAAATTTTATTTAATAAATAAATAAATATATATATACATGTGTTTGTTGTATGTTTAATTTATGAATGTTTGATAGCACCTATAGACATATAGATTGGGTTGAAATACTCAATACCTGGTTCTAGGTCCTTTGGACCATCAAGTTATGAAAACTTAAAGAACTAATTACTTTCCTCTGAAACATATTCATGTGAATACTTTTTATAATTATATACACGATCACATATATAATAACCTAACATAGTTTGGATTTAATGGAGGTGTAATTATTTTTTTTAGGTAACTATTAAAAAAAAATTATATTCATGGTTTAAAATGTTGGAGACTCATATATATAGTATATTTATATTCTGTTAATGTTTCCAACACCTTAATTTTATGAATAGTTCATTAGAAATGCATTAAGTGAAACTTTAAATAAGGTTAACCTCTTTATAGGCCAAACCGAGTGGTATTTGTGTAAAAATTCATGTCATATAATCTTGTCAGACTTGTTTGGGTTAAATAATTCTTAATAATATGAGTCTTGTTATGATTCTATGTCTCAAATGAATTGTATGATGAACCTTGTTGTGACTTATGATAGAAAATAAGATTATCTTTAGTCTTGTTCTAATTATATGTGAAGGATCAAAGGTTGTGTTATGTCATGTGATTATCTTAAGCTCACCTAATGATGATTCAACTGCGGTGGTTGTTTCTATTGAGTCGTAATGTAATTTGATTGTCTAATCATTGAATATTCTTGGAAGCTCTTTAAATAACATTAATTTTCACACATGGAATAATGAATTTTAATTAAATTGATATCATTTTAACATATCATATAGAAAACCTCTTCTCAACCACTATCAGATGTGCTTAGTAAGTTTATCTTTTGCAATGAATGTTTAATAAATCATGTATTCCTTCTATAAACTCTTACATCCTTAATTTTAATGTTATATATCATATTATGTAATTATGTATTATATGGTTTTCATTTTGTATTTTCACTCAATGATTCATCCATGTAGTACAACATGATACTAAGATATGATTTCATATTTTTGAAATTTGTATGGGACACCTTGAGCAATATGAAATAAAATTTAATTATTCAAGGTTGAATGGGACCCCTTGAATACAAGATATGATCTAACATATGAGTAATGTATTCCACTAATATGTTTCGGGTTGGGGAACGGTAAAAGTAATCCCTTCAGGTTGGAGACTGGTAAAAGGAAGCTCTCTGAGTTGGAGACTAGTAAAAGTAAGCTCCCCGGAATAGAGACCGGTAAAAGTAAGATCTATGGGTTCGAGACTGGTAAAGGTAAGCCCTCCGAGATGGGGTCCAGTCATAGTCATCCCTTAAGTCTTGGTAAAGGCCTTTACACAAAATTATAATATTAAAAATTTCCTCATTATGTGTTTAATAATTATATAACCAAATTAATATCTGATTAGTATAATTTCCATGGTTAAGAGCCAGTACACATGAGTGTCAGGAAAGTAAAAGATTATGGCATGAAATATGATTAGCACTCAGTGAATTATTTTTTAGTGTATAAATTGAATTTATTATCTTTATGCGCAACTCTGATTATTTTTTATCTGTTCTTACATATCCATATGTCATACATGTTTAGAATGTCTTTTACTTATTACCCCAAATGAGAATGCCTGAATTGAACCATGTAACGTCATATTTCTGCTAGCATGTTTTTCAGTTGAGAACTTTTATGATATGTTATATGTGTAATAACTTTTCTTCCAAGAAAGTGTTTTGCTTAATGTTTTAAAGAACATTTTCAAAAGTTATATTTCAAAGCCCTTAATGGGCATTCGTGTTCTCACCTTACATTTTTGAAATAAATTTTCAGGTTTCAGCTTGAGCAAAAAGAAGTATGACATGAGTGGCTGGTTTCCATGAACCTGTACCGAATTTGATTTTATGGATGGGACATAATTTGTAATTTATCACTGCATGTTTTGTTAAAATGTACACATCATGTTCTGAAGGCACTAGCTCTCGGTGTTCTGGGGTTGGGTCTTCACGTTGACTGTCATGTACACCATAGAAAATAGCATTCACATTAAATTTCAATAAATAATTATTTCACAAATATTAATAAATATGAAAATTTCATATTCTTTATTTACTTGGGATGTTACATCCTTCCACCCTTATGGGAATTGAAACCCTGGAATTCTATTCACTCATCAAATAAGTGGGTTATTTATCTATCATAGCATTTTATATTCACAGGTTTCCTCTTCAACCATATAGTTTTTCCACAAACCCTTTACCTGATTAATTACCTTAGTATACAACCGTTTCTCTCTTTGGTCATGAATATAGATACGTTTTTCCATATAAGAAATATTCTCTTTCAACTAAACTACCTCTGGACTCAAAACATGAGATGAATCCAATATATAAATTGACAACATTTAAATATGAAAAAAATTGTACCTGGAATAAACATGGAGGTAAAGCCACTCTATATGAAAATAATCCATCTTTATATAGGATTTCATAGAGTCTAATTATCCTTGGACTTAGCATTCCACTTTTACCAAAACCCATGACACTTTTAGATAGATAAACTTTGTGAAAGATATGATCACCTACCTTGAAAGCAAGATCTATCCTCCACTTATCAGCATAATATGTTTGCCTGCTCTGAGCTATTGTCATGTTCATCTGAAGAAACTAAACTTTTTCATACATATCTTCTGCCAATTCAGGTCCCATCAACTTCCCTTCAACTATTTCATCGAAAAAAATATGGAGATCAACAAGGGATTACATATAATGATTTAAATGGTGACATATGTATAATAGATTGAATACAATTATAATAAGAAAACTCAACCAAATAAAGAAGTTGGTCCTAAATTACATGGTAAACCATTTATCAAGATCATAGAATATCCTCCGTGGTCATAATTGTTCATCCTGACTGCCCATTTGATTGAGGATGAAAATCTGTACTAAAATATAGTTCGCACCCAATGACATTTGAAGGCCTTTCCAAATGTTAGAAGTGAACCTTGGATCATGCTTAGATTCAATGTAGAGGGGATATCCATGTATCATATATATCTCTTTAATATAATATTGAGAATGTTGATCTAGAGACAGAGTATCTTGAATAGGATGAAAATGAGCATATTTAGTCAATTGATCAACCAAAACCCAAATTTCATTGTTACCTAAAGATGTCTTTGGATATCTGACTACAAAATCCATGGACACATTTTCCCATTTCAACTATGTAATTATAAAATGATGAAGAATCAGTTTTGGTAACATCCATTATCCTTTAATCGGTTGAAATTTTAAACACATCAGAGTAAAGTCAGTAATATATCATTTCATTCCATCCCACCAGTAATACTCTTGAAGATCTTAGTACATCATAGTACTTGAAGGATGAAATGAAAATAATGAACTATGAGATTCAACTAATAACTATTTCATAAAATAAGAATCACAAGGAAAACATAATCTCTTTACAACCAGTTAAAAAAGTCTTTATCAATGTTATATACTGGTAACATGCCCTTCAGAAGCAATTAGGCCTTTTTTGGAAACTCATTGTCTTATTTCTACGCATGGTTTATTTTGTCCGCCTGAGGTGATTGTACTAAAACCTGAAAGTAAACATAGTAATTCTATGCACCAACAACTTCCAATCCAAAATTCATCAAATCAAAAACCAAAGGATTTCATTCCAAATGAAGCATAGTTAATAATTCATTACTCATTCGGCTAAAAGCATCAACCACATAGTCTTCTATTCCTATATTGTAATTGATCATGCAATAATAATACTTGATTAATTCTAGAAATCTCCATTGTCTCATATTTAATTTATTCTCAGTGAATATATAATTCAGTATATTTTCATCAGTTTTTATTTCACACTTTACTCCAAAAAAAATGATGCCTTGATATTTTTAATAAACAAACAATAGAATATAATTCCAAATCATGTGTAGGGTAATTTAACCAATGAGGATTCAACTAACATGAAGCATATGAAATTACATGATCATTATTCATTAGGATACAACCATGTCCTTTCAATAAATAATTGCATTTGATAACAAACTATCCATTTCTAGAAGGTAATACCAATAATGGAGCATTCTCTAATCATCCGTTCAATTCAAAAAAATAATCATCTCATTTTTTTCCCGATGAACATAACACCTATGTGAGTTAACTTAGACAGTGGTCTAGAAAACCATGCGAATTTCTCAACAAACATTATGTAATAGCCTGCGAAACCATGAAAACCTGTAACATCGGTTATAATTGTGTGTCTTGTCCATTCTTCAACAATTGTTTTTAGTAGGATCAATAGGTATACCTTCTTTAGAAACAATGTGACAGAGGAATGAAATTTTTAGTAACTAAAACTCACACATGCTGAATTTCCCATATAGTTTTTTTTTCATTTAACTTTTGAAAAAAAACCTTAAATGATATATATAAACCTCTTTATTTTTACAATATAAAAATATATCATCAATAAACCCAGCCACAAACATTTCCATGAACTCATAAAAAGTTATATTTAATTGATCCATGAATATAGTAGGTTCATTGGTTAACCCAAAGGGAATAAAATCAATTTCATAATGTCTATATCTATTATGAAATGAAGTATTCAGAATGTCTGCTTACATTACCTTCAGTTGATGTTACCCTGACCTGAAGTCATTAATAAAAAAATACTATTATCCCTAGAGTAGATCAAACAAATAATCAATATGACTCCAAGGATAAATTTTCATAACAATGATATTATTCAAGGAACTATAACTAGGTCTATGTTTCATTAAACCATCTATATTTTTAACAATCAAGATAGGAGTAACCAATTGTAATTTTTGGGGTCAAATAAAATAATTTTATAATAACCCATGCAATTACTTCTTGAACTCTAAAATTTCAATTTGAGTCATTTGATAGTGGGTTTTCAAATTGGCTTTGCATTAGGATCCATTTCTATTATAAATTCAACATCATTATCAGGTATTATACCTAGATACTCATTTGAAAAAACATAAACATACTTATTTACCTATGGAACATCATTAATTTGAAAAGTTCCTTTGTTTTCAACAATATGTACATGTTAACATTCATTTCCATCTTTTTTTAGTTTCTCAATTTCCTAATATACTAAGAAACGTAAGGGTTAATTCTTGTACACAAAAATAAATTCTTTATGAATAGAATCCACTTTAGCTCTATAGTCAATCTTAGAATATTAAATATATAGGCAATCCATACACAAAATAACATCAAACCCTATTAAAGGAAAACCAATTAGTTTTAAATGTTGATTATTTCCACACACAAGTAATTGAAGGTTCATATAATTTCATTTTGACTCAACATTTCCTCCAGGTGTTTTCACAACAAGTTCATGATTTATATCATGCGATGGAAATAAAAATTTACTAGAAAATTTCTCAGAAACAAAAGAATGTGTAGACCATAAATCAGAAAACACATTGGCATAATCTGAATAAATAAATAGTGTACCTAATACTACTTCATTTGACATACCCACATCTGCTAAAGTTGTTGTAGAGGATTTAACCACCACTTTCTCCATGTAGTCCAACTGCTTTCCCTCAAGTGAGTTCTACGTTGGGCACTCACATTCAGAATGACCCATTTAATTTCACTTAATACATTTTACTGATTGTAAATCAGATTTGGTCATACCATTTCCCTTACCTTCTTAAGTACAATTATGGGCCTTTTGTATTATTTTACCACATCGATTGCAGTTAATCAAATTCAAATGTAATTCCACTATGTTCACTTTATAAATGATCTTATTCATAATATTCACTCATTTAGTCTCAATGTAGGAAAATCTCAGATTCTTATTGTGATTCATGAAGCCTCCACAATTAACAAAGACTGTTGCCACAACTCGGTTGGGGCCTTTGATATCCTTCTTCATCACCTTGTTCCTGGAATCTACCCTCAACCCAAATGATCCTTTGAAGTATTCTAGAAATCTCAGATGCTAGGATGGATCAAAGTGAATGTTAATGGTGCTTCTAAAGGAAATCCAAGCCCTGCCAGTTGTGGTACTATCTTCATAGACTCAGCTGGCCAGTGTCAGGGTTGCTTCTATGTTGGATGTGGCCACTCTTCATCTATAGAGGTGGAAATTCTTGGAGTCATTCACACTGTTGATTTTGCGCTTCAAAGAGGTTAGAGAAATCTTTGGATTGAAAGTGATTCTACCACCATCATTCATGCCATCTACAATGGCATCATTCATTTGGCCTAGCCGCTCACTACACGCTAGATGAATTTCTTGAAGACGCTCCATGGGATTGATTACATTGATACTCATGCCTATCGTGAATCAAATGTCATTGCTGATGCTCTTTCTTACAAAGGAGTTCACCAAAGCATGACTTGGCTGGACACTCTGCCAGCTGATTTATCTTATCTTTTTGATAGAGATTGTAAAAAAATCCCATCTTTCTGACTCTTGTAACCTTTTTTTATTGATAAATTGTTCTTTGGTCTTTGACCAAAGCATTACCTTAAAAAAAATTTCATTTTTGGATAGTTCTCCCCTTTCGTCTACCACTATGACCATATATTCTATGAATTTTCAAAGAAGACATGATCATCAGCAAATTCCATTTCCAACATCTCCACCTAGAGAACATGTTTTTCAAAAATATTGAACTCATGAGAACATGATGTCCTTCGATACATATTCATTATTGAAATGTAAAAATGATTGATTTTATTATCAAGATATAATATGAAATTTTGGGGATACTTTTTTAGACGGGTGAATTTTTCTGCATAAGCAGCCACTGAGTCATCCCCCTACCTCAATTGCAAGAATTGTTTTTCCATCCTAAGGTGAACCACCATTGGAAAATATTTCCATAGAAACATACCTTTAACTTAATACTAATCAAGTGAGTCAATATTTTCACTACCCTAGACTTTTTTAATGATCGACCACCATTGATCGGATCCAACTTCAAAATAGTTTATAACAAGACTAATATTTTGATGTTCTAAAGACCCTATGACATCAAAAATCTTTTCTAGTTCTTTAATCCACCCTTAAACTAGCACAATGTCTGATGATCCCCTAAATGATGGGGGATGTTGCATTATGAAATGATCCACTACTGACATATTCGTCTATGGTAGATCTGGCTGATCTCATGCGTGGATTCAACAACCACTTATATCCTCAGTCAAATGTCCCATCACTTAAACAAATTATTCAGATCTGATTCTGACCATCTCAGGTGGCTGATTTGGATGTTTATTTTCCACTTGATGTTGTCCCATCAAAACTTCCCTATTTAATTTACAAAAAACCATTATGTAGATTGATATATCCTAGGTGAATCAATATGGAAATGTTAAAAATTCTATATCATTTCAATATTACCATAAATCAATTTATATATTAATTTAACAATATTTAAACTCATAATGTTGTCTAAAGTGACCTTGGATACCAACCATTACAACCCAGCATTAAACATTACATTATATTGCGTAAAGACCAGAATTCACATTGAGGGTCTTTTCAAGTTTATTGATTTAGAGGAATCAGTCATAAATATTACATTACATCTTAAAAATTATAAAGCAGACTCTTCAACACTATCCAAAAAAATTTCAAAAAAACCTTAAATAAATAGTTATTTATTTCAGGATAAAAATATTCATGATTTCTTCTTTTCTCTTACTCTTATATATACATTATGAAAAAATATTTCCAAAACATTGGATGATCATTAAAATCTCAATAAGTGAAATAAAATAAGAAATGAAAACATTAGTCCATTAGTACATACAAATCAATGAAATCATACTTATCAATAACAAAACATAAGTTCTTTAACATAATTCATGAAGTCCTAAGATTTATGAATAACACATATAAATAATAAATCATAATGGTAACTTTTGGTATCCATAACATACTTACATTTCATATTTCACAGCTACGTAGGTAGATACATTAGGAATACCCATCACGGTATATTACCTAAATCTAAAAGAAGAATCCTTAACATTAACCTCCGTCATGTTACCCAACTAACTGGAGATATATCTCAGGAACACATGCCCTAAGTTTATCCTAAAACCTCCCATATATGTAAGAAATTCCCAAGAACCATAATATAATCATAACACATGAGCAAGCATAAAGGAAAGATAACATTTCCACATTACAATCACAATATATCAGATTAAGATATTGGAATAATAAATACATTATCATGAACCATTTTTATTAAAAAAATAAATTAAAAATTATATATGGAATTCATGGTTCTTTTTAAAAACACTAATACTTTTAGAGGAAGCCAAATATCAAATAATTATTGTCGCAGGGGAAAGGTCATTGTCACCACATACGTTAAAAAGAAACATTCCATTTTCCATTTAGTAAAATGATACATTTAAAAAATATCCCCTTTAGATGAATTAAAATGTTAATGATGTTTATAAAACATATAAAATTAAGGCTTGTATAATTCAAAATATGCCTCAATGAAAGGATATTCTTACAAAGTCCCTTACCTTGAATCCGACTCATCACATATGTTCCTTGTTATTCCTAAATAATAATCTCAAGTTATTTTATACTTGATTTAGAACCTTCTTAATGTTTATTAATCATTTTATATCACATGTCACCCGGTTAAAAACATTACCTAATTATTTTTGTTAATATGCTGTTTTTTGTCGATATTTGATACTTGAGTCAAAAATGATCTTGTTGTAATTACAAATTTTTCATAGGGTCAAAACATCATTATCTCTATAATATTATTCCCATATATATAATATACATCATGTATATATGAATTTATTATATTCCATAACATTTGGAGACAATAAATGAAATTTACTGTTCCTAAAGACGGTAAGCAGTACATACACATGAAAGCTACTTTCATTTATAATTAATATTTAATGGACTGAAAACATTATGATATATTGGTATATTATAATATAATATGTTATATATGTTACATATGTTCATAAACACCATCCTTTATAAATTCCATTTATTGAATGAACAAGTCATATCACATTGAGGGGGTGGTAGTCCACACTTTTTTAAATGAAATTGTCCAATTTACACATCCAGAGAAGAATATAGGTATGTTGTAAATAGAAATTTTAGAATAATAGAGTAATAATATATATCATATGTAAACAGAATTCAATCGTTATGGCCACCGTGATAGGTGGTAGTGTAAAATTGAACAGTCATCGTTTATGAGGTAGTAGTTCTTCATACACAGAAACTTCATATTAGAATCCATTAAATGTTTGTGTATGGGATTGTAGTTCAAATAATTCTCATAAAAAAATTCAATTATATTAAGGATTCTGGGTTTTTATAAATAAATGTAATAAATAGGATTTAGGGGGTTGGAGAAGTAAAATAAATTGAATGAGTTTGAGAGAAGACATTACCTCTACTCGGTAACACATTATGATTTAAACTAAAAGTACTTCTTGAATTTCTTTCTTCCTAGGGATATAATTTTATGAAGAAGAGTGGGATGTTAGAAGAATAATTGGGAAGAGGTTGGATGATTCATGGGGGCAGGAGTGGTGTAAGTAATGGTTAGAAATGACACCCTTTTATAAGAGTGAGGAGGGGTACTTTAGGAATGCATTGAAATATTATTTTATTATAAAATTTTTATCGGATTCCAAAGGACAAAAAATAATTTAATTCTAATATAAGTTGATTATTTTTTGTAATCCTATTAACCAATAGTGTTTATAAATTTTTTGTTTTCCAATTTAACTTTATCAATTAGCTTTAACCCTGAGTTAACATTTTTGACTATTACCAAGTCTTCATGTATATTCATACTATATGGCTATTATAGTTACAATAAAATTTCAATAGAACCTCAAGAGGTTCATTAATGACATATTAACCATTATATAAGTAATTTGGATGAATATTAAATTTTTAGGACTATTATATCATTTAATATAAGAGTATTTATTTATAAAACTAATTTATGTAAATTTATATACTATTCATATCACGACTTTTAAAAAAATATAACAACATTATTATTTCAAGAAACATTCATTATTTCAATTATATCAAGTCATAATCATCCTTAAAATAATTTTATGGAATAAAAAATTCAAAATAAATTTATTTTAAATTTTGTAATCTCATTTATATAAAACATTCATTAATAAGGTAATCACTACTTCATTATTGTGTCATAAATAAATTTATTAATATAATGCATAAAAATTATAAATAAAATAAAACGATGTACAAAATATTTTTAAATTTCTAATTAATATTTATTTTCTAAGTGAATACATATATAACCCCATATAAAACTTGTTTTACTAAAACTACATGCTTAGAATATATTTTCGTAACCTTTAAATTTAAAGTAAATTTATGTCATTTTAACATCCAAGTGGCTCCATGGGGTCCTAAAATTGACCAAATGACTCCATTGTCAAAATATATCATTCAATATGGTTAGGACATGTGTTATGGAAATTTAATATTATTATAATATAATATTTTAGCTTTATTTTACATATTTACCCTTTAACCATGTTAAATAAAATATTTACCGAACATACTATTCATAATTTTTAAAAATAGAAGGTACCTATTTAGAAAATTTAGACCTCCTAGTTCAAAATATAGAAACAATTTTTCTAAATTCAAAGCAATGTAGTTTCATAAATTAATATAAAATTAATTTCTGTTGTCAAAACCAAAAGGTATGATTTAAATAAATAAAAACTACCAAAATATTGAAAATTGTTTATCTAATTTCAATGTGAAATTACTTAAAATGACCAAAATTATATTAAATGGTAAATACATAATCTAATAAAAATTTAAAACCAATTAAAAGGAAAATATCTCCATATAAATAAATTATATTAAATATAAATTTTTAATTAAAATATAGTATTTTTCACTATTCATTAAAAAAAATTAACTTCATATGAAAATATCAAAAGATTACCCAAAGTAAATTTGGATTCCTCTCTTCTAAATAAGAATTTTATTTTGTTAAATAGAATATATAAATGTGAAAAAATTATATATAAAAAGGGTTCTCCATCAAAAATAAAGAAAAACAATGTTTTAAATATTATTTGAGTATTTCATGCATAAAATTAGAATATTTCTTATTTTAATCGTCTAAAATTTATTGGATATATGTAAAAAAAATTAATAAACATGTTTAATAATAATATAGTAAGTTCTCCATGACACTGCATTGTGTGAAACATATGATTTTAGAGAAACTCATTGTTGTGTGTCGGGTACGCCATGGAATATATCATCCAGATTAATGTAAAAGTAATATTTAATTCACAAATATTAATAAATATTAAAATGTCATATTCCTAATTATCCTAGGATGTTACAACCTTCTCCCCTTTTCAGAATTTTGTCTCCACAATTCTATTCACTTATCAAAAAAGAGGGGGTATTAATCCGTTATTGCATTATTAGATTCCCTTGTTTACTCTTCAACCATATGGGTTTTCCTCTAAAACTTTACATGATGAATTACCATATTCTGCAAAAAATTATCTCACCGATCTAGAATCTGGACTGGTTGTTTCTCATAAGTAATTGTCTCTTTCAACTGAACTATCTCTGGAATCAAATAATAAGATGGATCTGGAATATAATTTCTCAACATTGAAACATGAAAAATCATTAAGTACATGGGATAGACATTGAGGTAATGCTACTCTATAGGCATCTGATCCAACATTATCAAAGATTTTATATGTTACAATGAACCTTAGACTCATTTTTTCCTTTTTACAAACACACATGAAACTTTTCCATGGAGAAAGTTTGAGAAATACATGATCACTTTCCTCGAAAGAAAGATATTTCTTCCAGTTATCTGCAATAAATTTTCTACCTACTATGAGCTATTCTCATGTGATTATGAGTCAATTGAACTTTTTAGGCCATCTATTCTACCAATTATAGTCCCATAAACATAATATCACTTAATTCATAAACAATTCTAGAGTTTGAGACCACATTCCATATAATTCTTTAAATGCTGCAATATGTATACTTGAATAAAAATAGTTATTATAATAAAACTCAATCAAATAATGATTGTGGTCCCAACATCCCTAAAAATTAATTGAACAAGCACGTAGCATATCATACAAGGCCTGAATTATTCGTTCTGACCACCCATTTGATTGAAAGATCAAAAGCTATAATAAAATTTAATTAACTACCCAATAACATCTGGAGGGCTTTCTAAAAGTTAGAAGTTAACCAATGATAATGATCAAATACAATAGATAGGTGTACTACATGTCACATTACTATCTATTTAGTATATAATTGATAATGCTGATCTAGATACAATGTATCTCTAAGAGGATGAAAATGAGTTTTTTAGTCAATTGATCATCAATAACACAAATTTAATTTTTACCTCAAGTAGTACTTGGTAATCCAGCTATGAAATCAATGAACACAGATTACTATTTCCACTTTGGCATTAAAAAAAATGAATCCATTTTCCTAAATTTAATTTATCTTTAACCTATTCACATGTTCATAACTTTACAAAAAAGTTAACAATATCTTTTTTTATTCCATCCCACCAATAATAATCCCAAATATCTCTTTACATGTTGGTACTTCCAGGATGAAATGAAAATGGATAACTATGAGCTTCACATAAAAAATCATTCGTCAACTGGGAATCACAAGGCACACATAATCTATTTCCAAACATAAAAAAAATTCATTATCAATGTTAATTTTTGTTACATACCCTTCTAGACCAATTCCACCTTCTTCTTCAACTCACTTTCTTAATTATATGCTTTCTTTATTCTATCTTCTAGAGACAATTGTACTGAATACTTAATAAAAAACAGGAATTCCCTGCACCAACAACATGAAAACCATGATTAATAAAATCCAAAACCAAAGGATCTCGATCCTAATGTTGCATGGTCAATATTGCATTACTCTTACATCTCAAAGCGTCATCCACTTTATATTACATTCATGTATGGTAATGTATCAGGAAATAATAATCCTTGATTAATTATAACCATCTCCTCTATCACATGATTTATTATTTCTAAGTGAGTATATATTTCAAAATGTTTTGATCAATATATATTTCACTCTTTACTCTATACAAATGATGTCTCCAAATTTTTAATGCAATAACAAAATATGCAAATTCAAAATCATGTGTCGGGTAATTTAACTCATGATGTTTCAATTGATGTAAATCACAAGAAATTACCATATCATTATGCATAAGGATACTCCCATTTCCATTCAATGAATAATTACTGTAGATAACATGCTCACAATTTCTGGAATGTAGTGCCAAAAATGGAGCATTCACCAATCATCATTTCAAATCATGAAGACAATAATTACATTATTTTGTCCAGATTATCATAACAACTTTTCATGTTATCTTATTAAGTGGGCTAGATAACAATGAAAAATTCTCAACAAACCTTCTGTAATATCCATCCACACCAAGAGAACTATGAATCTTTGTTATATTTGTGGGTCTTTTTCATTCATCAACAAATTTTGTTTCTATATGATCAGTAATTTTTTCATATTTAGAAACAAAGTGACCAATGAATGAAATTTTGTGTAACCAAGATTAAAACATGATGAATTTCCAAAACAATTTCCATTCTTTTAATGTTTGAAAAATTACCCTTAAATGACTTTCAAACATCTTTTTACATTTAGAATATTCCAAAAATATCATCAACAAACACAACCACAATGTTATATAATAACTCATAAAAAATTATATTCATAAGATCTATGAATACAACATCTTCAATGGTTAACCCTAGAGTCATAACTACAAATTAATAATGGCCATATCTGGTATGAAACATGGTATTCAGAATGACTACTTTCTTTACATTCAAAAAGTTCTTCCCCGACCTCAAGTCAACATTCGAAAAATATTGTGCTCCCTAAAGCTCATTATACCAGGAAACTCATTAGAAAAAACATCAAGATACCCATTTACCATCAGTATAACATTTATCTGAATAGTTAATTTGTTTTCAAAAATATGTGCAATGTAATATTCATTTTCATATTTTACTAGTTTCTCATCATTATGATATGTAATCAAAATTATGGGTTCATTCTTGTACACAAACTGAAATTCATTCTAAAAAGAAACCTAATTATCACTATAGTAAATCTTTTCATGATAGACAAAAAGAAAATCCATACCCAAATAAACATCAAAATCTATTAGAGAAAAAACAATAATGTTTTCATGTAGATTCTTTCTGCAAACAAGTACAAAAAGTTTCATATAGATTATTTTTGACTCAATATTTCATCCATTTGTTTTTACCACATGTACAAGATTCCAATCATGAGATGGAATTCCCATTTTACTAGAAAACTTCTTGTAAATGAATGAATGTTTATCCCTGAATCAAACAACACATTAGCATAATCTGAATAAACAATCAATATACATGATAATACTTCATTTGGTGGCCCAACATATTTTGAAGTCGTTGGAAAGGATTTTACCACCCCATTAAGCATTTAGTCTAGCTTCTTTCAATCAGTTGAGTTTATCATTGGATACTCATTTTCATATAGAAAAATTTAATTTCACCTAAAACATTTTACTGATTATAAATCTGATTTTGTCTTAATATTAACCTGATCATTTTTAGTGCAATTTCGAGTCTTTTGTAAAATTTTACCACATCATTAGAACTTACCAGAATTCCAATGGCATTCCCTAGTGTGATTTTTATCACAACTTTTACAAATTGTAATCTTAAGATTCATACCATCAGATTTTTTAATGATTTATTCCGTTTTGTCAGCCACCTTTACATATTATTCTGTTCATTTTAATGAACACATGATCATTAACAAACTCCATTTCCACCTTCATCACCCAACAAAAGTGATTTCCATAATTTTTGACCTTGTGTGAAGCTATATCCCTTTGATAATTTGGAATTAATCCCGAGTAAAATGATTTATTTTACTATCATGAACTCATAGAAAAATTGTAGCATAACATAAAATTTGAGTGAATTTTTCATCATAAGAAACCATTGAGTCATCCGCCTACCTCAATTCCAATTATTGTTTTTCCATCCAATGACAAACCACCTTAGGAAAATGTTTCTCAATAATCATAACTTGGAATTCATATCATTAAAGAGAATCATTATCCTCACAACACTAGATATTTTTAACCATTTACCACCACTAATCGGCTTCAACTTCAATATAGTAAACATCAATACTAACCTTCGGATGTTTAAAGTACTCCATGACATCGAAAATATTTTCCAGTGCTTTAATCCAACATTCATCTAGAACAGAGTTAGATTATCCTTTGAATTATGGGGGATGTTTCCTCATGAAATGCTTCAAAAATGACATATTATTCAATATTTTATCAAGATGATTTTGGGCATGGATACCACCACCATTTATAGCATATGTCAAATATGACATCACTTAAAAGACAACTGTTCATTTCCAATTCTGACCATCTCAGGATGCTGATTTCGAAGGTTGTTTTCTTCTGGATGTTTTCCAACCATATCATCCCAATATCATATACTAAAAACCATTATAAACAAATAATTAAATTATGTGAGGAAACATGGAAATCATCAAATGCAATATCAGTTCAATCAATCCAAAAATTAACTTTTGGATATTAATTATACAATATCCTAACTCCAAAAGATTCCTAAACTAACCTTTGATACCAACTACAAGGTCCCAGTATCAATTATTACATAATCATGAGTTATGTCACGAATTTACATTGATTTTATTTTCTGGTTTAGTGTTTTTAGAATAAGTTCATATATATTACTTTACATTTCTAAAATTACAAATAAGGCACTTCTACTCCATCCAAAAAAAACTTTACAAAAGTAAAACTCGTTAAATAAACAAGAATTATTTTCTTGATAAAAATCTTCTTGAATTCATCCTTAATTTCACACTTCCTTATAACCTATAAAAAAACATTTTAAAAACATGGGATGAGCATGAAAAATAAGTAATGGATTCAAAATAAGGAAAGAAAACATTATACCATCAATAAATATAACCAATGAAATCTTGATTTTCAATAATAAAATATATGTTCATTAAATTTGTTCATGAAATCATAACATTTATGAATGACACATAGAAATCATAAAGCATAATGCTGACTTTTGGAATCCATAACAAACATATATTATAGCTTTCACAGCTACATAGGAAGTTATGTTTGAAATACCCATCTTAGTATATTACATAAATATCATAGGCGAATCCTTAATGTATACATTCTTCACATTACCGAATGCATTGAAGAGAAATCATGAGAACAGCAGCCCTAGATTTATCATAGAACCACAGGTATATATAAGTAAGTCCCAAGAACTATATCAAAATCACAACACATGAACAAGCATAAATGAAAGATAACATTTCCACATTACAATCACAAGATATTTGATCAATATATTTGAATAATAAATCCATTATCCAAACCATTTTCAATACCAATATACATAAGAAGGATTATATGGTATTTAATTTTCTATTTAAATACACTACAGTATGTAGAGGAAGCCATATGTCAAATAATGCCCGTGGTGGTGGAAAGGTCATTGTCCCCATCATTGTTAAAAATATAAATTCCCTTTGTAATTTAGTAAAAAACTATGTATAAAAAAGTATACCATTGAATGAAATTAAAATTCAAATGGTTATATACACCGTTTAAAATGAGGGAATGTATGAAGAAAAATATTCCTTAATGGAAGGAGATTGATACGATGTCCCTTAACATGTATCTGAATCGTCAAATATGTAGCATGTTCTTCCTGAATAATAAAAATAAGGAAATTTATACTTGTTTTAGAACCTTTTCATGGTTATCATTCCATTTATATATTTTTTTACAATGTTAAAAACATTAAATAATTATTTAATTTAATATCGATAATTTTGTCGATATTTGGTACTTTAGTCAAAAGTGATCTTGTTATAATTAAAATTTGTCCCTATGTAAAAAATCCATTATCTACAGAATATTATTCAAATATATATCATATATATCTGGACTATATGTATTAATTATATTCCATTACATTTGGAGATATGAAATGAAATGCACTATTCACGGAGATGGAAAGTCATACGTACGCATAAACACTACTTTCTTTTATGTTTCATATTTAATGTAATGAAAACATTATGACACATTTGTAAGTTAAAATATAATATTTCATATATGTTACATAACTTCATTTACACCGTCATTTATACTTTCCATGTATGCCATGAATGGGTCATATCACTTTGAGGGGGTGGTAATCTGCACTTCCTCAAAAGAAATTATCGTATATACGCCTCATGAAAATAATAAAGTACTGTTGTAAATAAAAATTACAGATGAATAATGATATAATATATATCATAAATAAATATAGTTCTACCATAAAATTCACCCTAAGAGGTGGTAGTTAAAAATCAAACAATCATCTTTTAATGAGGTAGTAGTCCATCATACACAGAATCCTTGTGTACGTATACATTAGATGGATGTGTGAAAAAGTGTAGTTAGAATTTTTATCATAATAGGATCCTATTATATTTAATATACTATTGTGGTTATAAATGAATGGAAGAAATATATTTTAGGGGGTTAAATAAATAAAATAATTGGAAGAATCTTGACTGAAGGCATTACCTATAATCCGGTAACTCCTTTTGATTTAAGCTAAAAGGACTTCTTGAATTTCATTATTACCAAGGTGTGGTTTCTAGGAATAATATAGGGATGTTGGGAGATTATTTGGGCAGATTTTGGAGGATACATGGTGGCATGAGATGTGAGAGTAAGGGTTATAGGTGATTCCCTTTTATTAGTGGGGGATGGGTACTCTAGGAAGTCTTCAAAATATTATTTTATTATAAAAATATTTTCTGTTTCACATGTTCTAAACTCATTTAATTCCAAGATAATTTGATTATTGTTTGAAATACTCTCAAACAATAGGTCCTAAAATGTATTGTTTTCAAATTTAACCATATCATTTTTCATTAACCCATTGTTAACATATTTGACTCATATCATGTCTTCTTGTAAATTCATAATATAGGGTAAAAATATTGACTATAAAATACCAATAATACATCAAGTGCTTCATAAATGACATGTTAGTCTTTATATTGGTCGTTTGTACCATTTTTTAGTACTATTAAATTATTTAATAAAAAGGATTTTTTTAAAAACTCATTTTACCAATTTATATACTATTCATATCGTGAATTTAAAAAAAATACATAACAAAATTATAGTTATGAAGAACCTGCATTAATTACAATATAACAATAAATAATAATTCCTAAAATTTTTTGATGGAATAAAACGTTTCAAACTATATTTATTATTATTTTTATAATCACATTTATATAAAACATGCATTAATAGTGTAATCACTACATTATCATGGTGTCATAAATAAATTTATTTATTTTATGACTAAATATTATAAATTAAATACCACAATATAGGAATTTTTTTATATTTATAATGATAATTTATAGTAAAACATTTAAATTATATAACCCCATATTGGAATTGTTTTACTAAAAGATACATGATTAGGTTATATTTTACTTAACTTTAAATTTAAATTAAATAAACGTCATTTTCACATCCAAGTGGTTCCATGGGGTCATGAAATTGACCCCACGATTTCCATAGTCGGACATATTACATAAAATATTGTTATAACATGTGATAAGATAATTAACTATTACTATAATATTATTTGTTTTCCTTTATTTATAAGATTTATCCTTTAACCATGGTAAATAAAATATTTTCTAAGGTTACTATTTACAATGTTTAAAAATTATAGGTACATATTTACACAATTTGGACCACCTAATTCCGAATATGGATTCCATTTTTCTATATTCAAAACAAAAATGTTTTAGAAATAAATTTTAAATTAATTCTCGTTGTCAAAACCAAAAAATATTGTTTTGAAGAAGTAAAAACTACCGAATGGTTGACAGGTATTTTTGTCCAATTTCAATGTGAAATTGCTTCCAAAGTAAAAAATGGAATAAATGGTAAATATATAATCTAATTAAATTATAAAACAAACTATAAAGATAATATAACCATACAATAAATTATATTAAAATGACGTTTTGAATTAAAATGCAGTATTTTCACTATTCATTATGAAATGAACATTATCAAAAAAATATAAAAAATTAACCTATAGTTAATATTGATTTACCAATTATAAAGAAGAAGAATATTTTTTTCAAATAGATTATATAAAATTGACTAGAACTATTTAAAAAAGGGTTCTCCATCAAAAGGTGTTAAAAATACCTTAAAACATATTAGAGTATTTTATGCTTAAAAGTGAATTCATTATTATTTTAAGCCTCTAAAATTTATTGGATAAATAAAAAAAATTAAAAATTACTTTTTATTATAATATAGTTAGTTCTGTTAATTCCAGCATGTACAATGGCTAGGCATTGACTACCATAAAAAATAATAATAATATATTATTATTATTATTTTATGCATGACTCTACATTGTGTGAAACATAAAATTTCATAGAAACCCATTGTTTCATGTCGAGTATGCCATCAAACATAGAATACCATTTAAAGTAAGATTAATAGTTAATTCAAAAATATTAAAATACATGAAAATTTCATATGTTTTATTTACTTGGGATTCTACATAAAGGGTCCTTAGGGAATTATGTTCAAGGGACATCAATATATTAAAATTATAATAGGCAAGATATGGATTTGTTAATCCCATAGAGGGGTGGGGTGTATGATCTTTCTATACTAAACTAGTTGGTGTGTTTTATTTACTTCATTAAGCCCATGTTCCCTTAAATATATTAATTTTTAAATAACATAATTTTTATTATAATATTTAAAAGTTATAATTAAATTATTTTGGATATTATGAATATTCATTAAATGAAAATTTCGAAATTAGCACATTGAAACATTCCATCATTTATTTTTCAATATTTCTCAGAGAACATAAATTTTAGATATGATATTAAACATGAGATTTTTCATAAATAGTTTGTTTTGTAACATAGTATTGAATTGATAGTAATCTTGAATTTTAGTGTGTTTTTTTCAATACTAATCTATTTTGATTAGATAAAAAATATAGAAATTATAAAATACATTTCTTAGAATATAATGTGATATAGAAAGTGTATAAAAATATTTTAACCCATTAAAAAGTATAATAAATTATTTTTAAGTATTCCAATATACCAGAAAATCCATCAGAGGATAACCCCCAGACTATTTATTAAATAAAATAAAAGGATAGTAAACAAGTACCACACGTAGAATGAAATGATTACATATCAAAGAAACCATACCCGCCATCACATCCATGATGAGAAGCCTCTTCTGCAGTAGTCGATTCCCATTTAAAACTTTCATAATGTTTAAGAACCCTTGCATACTTCCTTCGCAGGTTCATTCGTTCCAAGTATAGGGGCTCTATGTTCCCAGTCAATGACCTGGTGGCCATCAGCTTTAGCAATTTGGATAAGCCCTTCTTCATCCATTGTCATGATTGAGTATTCATGCTTCCCTGATTTACTGTTATCTTCAGCCCCCCTCCTTGAACAATCTCACTAATAGAGGGCCTAATCAGGCCTCTGTCATTTTCCGTTCCACTATCCGAGTAGTCCCCCCATTTCTAGAAATATGGACCTCATGGGAGCCATTTTCCCCTCCTTGGCCTTCCTAATATTTATAATTAGAGTCAATCAGGGCCAGAAACTTAGGATGCTCCAACAATTCATGACTTTCCATAGTCCTCTACTGATAGACATCCTTCCCAATTCCATCCTCTGGCGAAGAGATCCCCTGTTGTACACTACAACCTTCATCCATTTGTATATCCCCTTTCTCATTCACCTATTCTACTCCTTGGAGCCTATTTTCAGTCTCAATTGCAGCCATCATAGTAGCATTACTCACCTCCTGTCTATGAGACCTATCAGCAACTTTCAACACCTCCACGAGACAACTATCACTACTTTGAGTGTGAGCCCCAATCACAAGATCCTACTCCTTGCAGTCACGTACATCCTTCCCACTGGCATCCACTAATGGAAACACCTCTTAGTGTGAGGGCTTGATCAAACTAAAACCTGATGGCTCCCCATGTCACCAGTCCCATGGCCACCAGTAGACTGCTTCTGCCCAACCCCAAAAACCAGATCACTCGTATGTCGACTAAATAGAGAAGAAATGTAGAGACCCGAAGCTTGACGTACATAGATATCACATTACTTTTGCGAAATACTTAGTACATAACAAAAACAAACACACAAGGACCGTAATAGTTTAGTGTCTTTGGAAACTCAGAACATAATCTTCTAATCATGGTGAAAGATCTTCAACATCTCCCATAAATATCTTCCCTTTTTTTCTTACCTAAAACCTTTCTTTATATTTTGGGGAAAATAAAACATAAAAGGCTGACCTCAAATGCACAGTAATGGTAAACAAAAGAAATATCAATCACATCATATTCATAATAACATATATTTTGGAAATCTTAACCTGAAAAAGAGATCATAATTTCATAACATGGGATAAATCATAGTAGTGAAATGTAATCCCAATAATCATAACATAAAACAATAATCTTTGTGTCATACACACATAATCATATAGAATCATTTATTATTAGTCACGACTCATTTCAAAGACTATCTTAGTGGACAAAGTCCCTTTCTGAACCGAGTTCACTCCTCGTTTCAGTCCTTTTTCACTGCACCGGTATAACATACCATTCCAGCCATGTCTATCTCATGAGATATAATGTCATAACCGTCTTATATATATATATATTATATATTTTAATTTTTTCTGTTGGTCATTAGATAGTTTGGGTTAAGGTCTGAATTAAATTTTACTTGAGGATATATTTTAAAACGGATGTTTATTTTTCTTTTCCTTGGTTGCATCCAACACGCTGTAGTTGAAGCCGCGCGACCTCGCATGGGTCGCCGCGTGACCTCGCCCCGCTCACCGCAAGCTCTGCCCAGTGTTTAAGGAAGTTAAAGACAATTTAGTTAATAATAAAATGTAGATAAAATAAAAACAAGTGTGGTAAAATTTGAAAAATTATTTTAATAAAAAAAACAATATTATTTGAGATTATTATTATTATTATTATTATTGTTATTTATATTTTAGTTTATTGAAAATATTATTGTTTTGTTAATTTTACTGTTACTATTATTATGCTAATTATTATTATTAGTATTATTATTTTTACAACTTTTTTTGGTTTTGAGTTTGTTTTAAGTTTTTATTTAGTTTTATTTCCAACTGAATTTTGTTTCAAGTTTCTATTTAGTTTTTTTTTTCTCATCCTTTTTTTCTTTCCCACTTGCGTGATCTAGCTCTCCCCTTTCCTTGTTGCTTTTTTTTTCTTTCTTCTTCTTCATCCCGTCGAGCTCCCTGGTTCTGTGCCGCCTCCCTCTACACCAGTATGGCGGCCTCCCCCTATCAGCCCGGTCGAGGCGCGACCACCCCCCTGCCATGTCCGCCTTAGCAGGCCGCCGCCCATCTCCCTCACACCTGTTTTTTTCCCCACTCGGAATCGCTAAACCCTCGCAGGAAGCCTCCTCCTGCCAACCTCCCTTGCCGTCGCACGAACCCCCTTGGCCTCTCCCCAGATTTCGCTGTTTGGCCGAACCCCCCCCCCCCTTTCCCCCCTTGTTGTCTGCTCGAGCAGCACCCTCCCGGCTCGGAACCGCTGCTTCCTTTTGGAAGCCCGCCGTACCCCTTGTTTCTAGCCCGAAACCCCACCAGACCTCCCCTTTGGTGCCCCCTCCCGTGACCACCGCTGTCCAGCCGACCCGCTTCTCGCGACCCCCTTCGCGCAACCACATAGCTGCCCCACACCCCCTTTGCGGTATTGGACAGCCTCCCCGCACCTCCTCGCATGACTCCGACAGCCTCCATTGACCTCAGGCCGACCTCCCGCACCCCCCTATGTAAGTGTGTTTTCCTTGTTTGCTTGTTGTTTAATCATGGTTGAGTACGTCTAGAGTTTTGAATCGAGTTTGGTTCAATTTTGGTATAATTGGTCCGATGCGTTTTTTTTAGGTTCTATTTGGACTTTGTTTGAGTTGCAGTTGGTGTGCGACGGTTCGTGTGCACCATATTTGTGAAGTCTTCTAGGACAAGGTAGGTGGTTCCATGCCATACCATCTTTAGATAATTTAAATTGCTCATTAATTAAATTATAATGTGTTCTAGTGATAAATTGCGTGATGAGAATTTTATTTTTGGACATGCTTCAATATTCATATTGATGAATTTGAGTTGTTTTAAGTAAACACCACTGGTTTTCATGCGCGTTGTGTTGTTGAAATTTTCAGACATGTTTTAGTTAACCATTTAAGGTGTGCAAATTGTGTTTTCAAGAACGCTTGAGGTATGAATTTTATTAAAATGAGTTTTTCAAAAGAAGACAAACTATTTTTGACGTGTTAATTTTTATTATGAACATTGAGTATGTTTTAGGGGTGCAAATGAGATTTTAGAAGGGTTGAGATGTGCAATTGATTTTCAAAGGGTTCTGGCATTTTAAATATGTTTGTTTTAATGTGAGGCCTTGTGGTATGCATATGTGATGTTTTATTAATTGAGAAACTGTTTAATTAAGTGTCGTTTGAAATGCGGAGTATGGTTGGGAAGGTTTTAGGGGTTGTTTGGTACGTGCGAAATGTGTTTTCAAGTTCTTTGAGGTGTCTGTGTAATTAAGTGTAGATTCCAATGAAAATTAGTCACTTTGGGTGTGTTTGTCGTGTTTAGTACTATTGGAATTTAATTGAAAATTGTTTGCACAATTGGAAAACATGTTTTAGTTTGTATAAGATGCACCTTTTGTTTTAAAGTGACGTTCATATATGAAATCGAGTTCATCGTTCTGGTGCAAACCTTTGCTTTCTAATTTTATGTGTTTTTGTAATTTGTTAATTGCACTTATTAAATTATATGTGGAGCGCGGGAGTTGTGTTTGAAAGAATTATGTGTGAGTTAAGTTTTTAAAGGTATTATTACATGTGAAATTGGACATGTCTCATGTGAAAACTCTTATTGTGTGTTTTTTTTATGTTCTTCAAATTGTTTAAATAGTTTATCAAGTCATGCAAGTGATTTTAATTATTTTATAAAATGGTTTGGTGTGCGTGTGTTTTTTTTATGGTGTTTGGGTATGCAAACAGTGACGTGTGTGTGTAATGTTTTGTTGGGTTTGGGATATGTGAAAGCAACATACATTATGTGAATGTTAATCTTGTTTGAGCACAAGGGAAAACCCTGGGTATCTAGGTGGGCGGACTAGAACTAGTGCGCTAGTGAACCGGATGAGTTTCGTCCCTCTTTCACTTAGCTGGATTGACGATTGAAACACTAACTAAACATATGATATCTGAGGTTCGTGGCCTTTTAAGCCACGTGTTCTGAGGGTCATGGCCTTCTAAGCCACGTTTTCTGAGGTTTGTGGCCTTCTAAGCCACGTTTCATCGAGACACGAGGTTTCTAGGGTCCCACTCGAGCTAGATGAACCTTAGGGGATTTACCCACAGTTCTCTACCATCAATGGTGGTGCCTTTTTTCGGCATATGGGGGACCACTTTGGTGTTAGCGTGTGTGTGTGTGTGTGAGTGTGTGTGTGTGTGCGTGTGTGAGAGTGTGTGTGTCTGTGTGCCCATAATGAACTTCTCTCATCTTTTTTTTAAATCGTGTCTATGAAATGAGTTCTTTTTAGTGTTTTCCTTTAGCATTTGGTTTGTAACTGTTTTCTTTAAAAGTATTTTGAATGTATAATTTTGAATAAGAACTTTAAATTGTATTTTGATGTTGTGGCATGGAACTTTTTCTCGGTGGCATCCTACTAGGCTATTAGCTCACACCCTACATACACCTTTGGGTGTATGTAGATTCTCGTTTCTTGTGTATTCTAGGTTGTGCGTCGTGCTTAGTGATGGTGGTTGGTCGTTGGCGGTCTTCTCATGCAGGTTAACGTTTGTGATGTGTGGATGTCGCACTTCTCCTGTTGCTTGGAGGTTTGAGTTTGAGTTGAATTTCTTTTGTTGTCGTTTTCTTTTGGATGTTGGTTCATGTTGTAATCCTTTAAAGTCGATTTTAGTTAAGGTTATGTTTGGTGGTCAGTTCATAGTTTTATTTTATTCAACTTATCAGGGGTTTTTTGTTTATTATTTCTGGTAAATCGTTCCCAAGTGCTAGTTTTGATTCCCGGGCACTTGTGCCAGCCCGTGGGGATCAGGAACGCCCTTCGGGCCTTGCCGCGGACCGGGTCGGGCACCAGGTCGGATGGCGACCCGGCCTGGTTTTTGACAAAATGGTATCAGAGGTCAAGGTTTGCACTCATGGGTTGTTTTATTTTGGGATAGAGTCATAGTGGACTTTAGTTACGGTTTTCGGGATTCGACGTCCTAGCTACGGGTAAGGTGCCTGGCGAGCACACCTCGTGGCGGGACTCAAGTTACCAACGTATGTTGAGGTTTGTCTGAGTTTTTGGTCCTTGCGGAAAATCTTGTCTAAGGGAAAAGAGAAGGGGTTAGGTCAGTGGTCCTAGTGAGCTCGCAGGGTCTAGCAAGCCATGCGGAGCTAGGGACGCTGTTCTGGAATACCTTCCGTGGCAGTGGTGTGATTGGCGTATGGCCGCCAACCATATGCTCCAGTCACCCACTGACACAAGTTTCTCTTGCATCATTTCTTGTCTCTTTGTTTTGGATTCGTGGGAATTTGGTTTTTAAGTAAACATGTTTTGGTCTTGGAAATGTTTTCAAATAAAACGCTTTAAAAAGAAAATGAGGTATGAGGTTTGAAAGATGTGGGTTGAATGTTTTGGTTTTGAAAAAAAAAGGAATGGACTGTTTTTAATCTTTGGTGTTCTCGTGGGAAACCACATGCATGCGTGTATAAGGGAAGAGAAAGGGTTAATGGCACGAGCGTATGGGTGCCTGGATGGATGTGATGTGGATGCTGGTGCGGCACAGGAACATGCATGTGCGAGGCCCATGGGACACCATTGTTGTTTGTGCAACCCACAAGCTTTGCTTATTTTCGAAATGTTTTGTTAAATGAAATTTTGGTGTTTTAATGATTGGTGGTCGTGTGATGTGTCCTTTTATTTTGGGAAGTGTTGGATGTGAGGAATTTCGAGCCGAGAATCTTTTTTTTACTGAATTGTGTTCGAGTTTGAATTTTTATTTGTAAGTTGGTATGTAAGCGTGTGGTTAGTAAATTCCTTTGAAGAGTACATCAGGAAGCCCTTGCAGTTGTTTCCCCTGCACACCTAGTGTTCGCTTGTGGTATGTCTTGACTATTGGACTAGTTTGGTTTGGTCCATGGTAGTCTTTCTCAACTAGTGTACGCCCCCATAAAGTGTTTACATGTGATTAAAGTGTGGCCACAGGCAATTCGCCATTGGTCGACCCTATAGTTGATCAGATGAATCTCTTCTTGAATTCTAGAATTAAACCCACCTCTCATTTTTTACAAATAAGTGCATCCTCTCGCAACGGGATGACAGATGCGAGAGGAGTTGAAGGGAGTTTTGGTCTTTTGAGTGTATGACTGATCGGGTATGATGTTTGACACTGTCATGTTTGAAGGCTTCCCCCTGGAATGGCGAAAGGAAATTTAGTGGGGAAGGGTGAAGGCGGTTCCAAATTTTAAGTGTTGACCAGAGTCTTGATGGGTTTTGTATTATTTTTCATCGGTTGTAAGGGTCGTTTTCGGTGTTGTTTTGCAGTGTGAGTTCTCTTTGATTGTGAAGCGTGAAGTTTGACCTCATTGATTTGAACGTTCTGTTTGGAAATAGTGAAGGAGAATCCAGTGGGAAAAAGGTGGAAGCAACCTAGAGTGGCCGGTGCAGGCCATATTCGAAATGACCTTTGGTCCTTCGTTGGTTTCATTTAAGAAAAGGTCTACGTTAGGCCACTAGTGGGGCAGACCCAGTCACATGGGGATAATATGGTCGTTTGCAGGAATCATGTGTTGTTCAGACACGGTTTAAAGTCATTCTCAACGTAGTGTTTCTCTCGACAACAATGATCATGCTCGGTGACGTTTTGTGGTGTTGTGTTCTCATTCAGTGCGACAAAGGGTGATGCACATGCACCATTTCAGCTCTTGTGTTGGTGAATATTCTGCATACGATCAGTTGGATATCGTAATGTGTTGTGGTTGCTGGTGTTTCCTTGGTTGTAGTGTGATTGCATGTGTCACCAAAAGGAGAAGCTCCGTTCGGGAGTCTTCCATGCCTGACTACGAGGGAAAAGATGCTTCGAACATCAGGGCTCCATCTATAGGCCTCGGAGTGAAGCTGGGGCATGGTCAGGAACCCCAAGAGTATATGAGACCCCGACCATATTTCTGTCATCGGTGTAGAAATTAGAGTCAATTAATATTGTTTCTGTGGTTGTTCTGTTCCAAACGAACCATCTGGCTGTGTAAAGTTTCCATGACTAGGTGGAGGCGTGTTCGTCATGTTACCTTAAAGTCTTGGGGGTTGCATCCCACTGGATGTAATCGCTTTAGGGGTCTTTATGGGGTATGTTGGTTAAGTCAGTATCAAAGTTGAATGGGGATCATCCAGGGATGTGGAGATGCCGGTTTGTCTTGGGTTGTGGGTTTGACGCCCGATAGTTGGGCCCGACCCTCCCCGCCCCTTGTGGTGGGGTGCTTGGTCCCCATCAGAGAGTTTCTAAAGTTTTGTATCTGCTATTAGTTCCAATGGTGGGGAGTCCCACATTGGATCTCACACAAAGGTCTCTAGAATAAAATCGGTGTTGGACTTTCCATAATGGTGGGGAGTCCGCTCTGACCTCCCCATGTTGGTTCTAGTCTCGTCTTGGGTGTTGGTAGGTTCTTAATGGTGGGGAGCCCTTAGGCTTCCCCTTGTTAACTTTTTGGTTCTGTTTCTAAAGATGAGTCGGCACTAGCTGATTAGGGTGCTTCTTGGTCGTGGTTGGTCTCGTTGTTCATTTCAGACAGACGATGTGGTTTGACCTTGTTTGTTCATTCTATCCCAGTGTTGTGGTTTTTGTTTAATAGTGTTTGAGATGTCTTGACTTGGGAAGTTGGGTTCTGTGGGTTTAAGAGTTCGTTTTCTAAAACAATCATCTGGAGGCATTCTATCTCTTTTTGGTTGGCGAAACATATCAAAAAGTCCTTCTACGTGTTTCTTGATATTCTCTGGGAGTCACTCTCTCTGAGCACGATGTTTTTGCCTCTCTTTACTTGATGTTTGTGGGGATCCCCTTTGAACCTTAAGGGAGTGTAGTCTTCTACTTTGGGGTTTGTTTCTAGTTGTGGCTTTCCGGGGACGGAAAGCTTTATGGTGGGGAGAATTGTCATAACTGTATTATATATATATATATATATATATTATATTTTAATTTTTTCTGTTGGGCATTAGATAGTTTGGGTTAAGGTCTGAATTAAATTTTACTTGAGGATATATTTTAAAACACATGTTTATTTTTCTTTTCCTTGGTTGCATCCAACACGCTGCGGTTGAAGCCGCGCGACCTCACATGGGTCGCCGCGTGACCTCGCCCCGCTCACCGCAAGCTCTGCCCAGTGTTTAAGGCAGTTAAAGACAATTTAGTGAATAATAAAATGTAGATAAAATAAAAACAAGTGTGGTATAATTTTACAAATTATTTTAATAAAAAAACAATATTATTTGAGATTATTATTATTATTATTATTATTGTTATTTATATTTTAGTTTATTGCAAATATTATTTTTTTGATAATTTTTCTATTATTATTATTATGCTAATTATTATCATTAGTATTATTATTTTTACCACTTGTTTTGGTTTTGAGTTTGTTTTATGTTTTTATTTAGTTTTATTTCTAACTGAATTTTGTTTCAAGTTTCTATTTAGTTTTTTTTCTCATCCTTTTTTTTCTTTCCCACTTGCATGACCTAGCTCTCCCCTTTCCCTGTTGCTTTTTTTTTCTTTCTTCTTCTTCATCCCGTCGAGCTCCCTGGTTCTGCACCGCCTCCCTCTGCACCAGTCCGGCGGCCTCCCCCTATCAGCCCGGTCGAGGCGCGACCACCCCCCCTTCCCTGTCCGCCATAGCAGGCCGCCGCACATCTCCCTCGCACCTGGTTTTTTTCCCCGCTCGGAATCTCTAAACCCTCGCAGGAAGCCTCCTCCTACCAGCAGCCCTTGCCATCGCATGAACCCCCTTGGCCTCTCCCCAGATTTCGCTGTTTGTCCGAACCCCCCTTTCCCCCCTTACTGTCCGCTCGAGCAGCGCCCTCCCGGCTCGGAACCACTGCTTCCTTTTGGAAGCCCGCCGGACCCCCTGTTTCTAGCCCGAAACCCCACCAGACCTCCCCTTTGGTGCCCCCTCCCGTTACCGCCGCTGTCCAACCGACCCGATGCTCCGCGACCCCCTTCGCGCAACCACACAGCCGCCCCGCACCCCCTTTGCGGTATTGGACAACCTCCCCGCACCACCTCGCATGACTCTGGAAGCCTCCATCGACCTCCGGCCGACCTCCCGCACCCCCCATTGTAAGTGTGTTTTCCTTGTTTTCTTGTTTTTTAATCATAGTTGAGTACGTCTAGAGTTTTGAATCGAGTTTGGTTCAATTTTGGTATAATTTTTCCGATGCGTTTTTTTAGGTTCTATTTGGACAATGTTTGAGTTGCAGTTGGTGTGCGACGGTTCGTGTGCAACATATTTGCGATGTATTCTATTACAAGGTAGGTGGTTCCATGCCATACCATCTTTAGATAATTTAAATTGCTCATTAATTAAATTATAATGTGTTCTAGTGATAAATTGCGTGATGAGAATTTTATTTTTGGACATGCTTCAATATTCATAGTGATGAATTTTAGTTGTTTTAAGTAAACGCCAATGGTTTTCATGCGCGTTGTGTTGTTGAAATTTTCAGACATGTTTTAGTTAACCGTTTAAGGTGTGCAAATTGTGTTTTCAAGAACGCTTTAGGTACAAATGTTATTAGAATGAGTTTTTCAAAAGAAGACAAACTATTTTTGACGTGTTAATTTTTATTATGAACATTGAGTATGTTTTAGGGGTGAAAATGAGGTTCTAGAAGGGTTGAGATGTGCAATTGAATTTCAAAGGGTTCTGGCATTTAAAATATGTGTGTTTTAATGTGAGGCCTTGTGGTATGCATATGTGATGTTTTATTAATTGAGCAACTGTTTAATTAAGTGTCGTTTGAAATGCGAAGTATGGTTGGGAAGGTTTTAGGGGTTTTTTGGTATGTGCAAAATGTGTTTTCAAGTTCTTTGAGGTGTCTGTGTAATTAAGTGTAGATTCCAAGGAAAATGAGTCACTTTGGGTGTGTTTTTCGTGTTTCGTACTATTGGAATTTAATTGAAAATTGTTTGCACAATGGGAAAACATGTTTTAGTTTGTATAAGATGCACCTTTTGTTTTAAAGTGACGTTCATATATGAAATCGAGTTCATCGTTCTGGTGCAAACCTTTGCTTTCTAATTTTATGTGTTTTTTAATTTGTTAATTGCACTTATTAAATTATATGTGGAGCGCGGGAGTTGTGTTTGACAGAATTATGTGTGCATTACGTTTTTAAAGGTATTATTACATGTGAAATTGGACATGTCTCATGTGAAAAGTCTTATTGTGTGTTTTTTATGTGCTTCAAATCGTTTAAATAGTTTATCAAGTCATGCAAGTGATTTGAACTATGTTATAAAATGGTTTTGGTGTGCATGTGTTTTTTTATGGTGTTTGGGTATGCAAACAGTGACGTGTTTGTGTAATGTTTTGTTGGGTTTGGGATATGTGAAAGCGACATACATTATGTGAATGTTAATCTTGTTTGAGCATAATGGAAAACCCTGGGTATCTTGGTGGGAGGACTAGAACTAGTGCGCTAGTGAACCGTATGGGTTTAGTCCATGTTTCACTTAGCTGGATTGACGATTTCAACACTAACAAAACATATGATATCTGAGGGTCATGGCCTTCTAAGCCACGTGTTCTGAGGATCATGGCCTTCTAAGCCACGTTTTCTGAGGTTCGTGGCCTTCTAAGCCACATTTCACTGAGACACAAGGTTTCTAGGGTCCCACTCGAGCTAGATGAACCTTAGGGGATTTACCCACAGTGCTCTACCATCAATGGTGGTGCCTTCTGTCGGCATATGGGGGACCACTTGGGTGTTATCGTGTGTGTGTGTGTGTGAGTGAGTGTGTGCGTGTGCGTGTGCGTGTGTGAGAGTGTGTGTGTGTGTGTACCCATAATGAAATTCTCTCATCTTTTTTTTAAATCTTGTCTATGAAATGAGTTCTTTTTTGTGTTTTCCTTTAGCATTTGGTTTGTAACTGTTTTCTTTAAAAGTATTTTGAAAGTATAATTTTGAATAAGCACTTTAAATTGTCTTTTGATGTTGTGGCATGGAACTTTTTCTCGGTGGCATCCTACTGGGCTTTTAGCTCACACCCAACATACACCTTTGGGTGTATGTAGATTCTTGTTTCTTGTGTATTCCAGGTTGTGCGTCGTGCTTAGTGATGGTGGTTGGTCGTTGGCGGTCTTCTCGTGCAGTTTAACGTTTGTGACGTGTGGATGTCGCACTTCTCCTGTTGCATGGAGGTTTGAGTTTTAGTTGAATTTCTTTTGTTGTCGTTTTCTTTTGGATGTTGGTTCATGTTGTAATCCTTTAAAGTCGATTTTAGTTATGGTTATGTTTGGTGGTCAGTTCATAGTTTTATTTTATTCAACTTATCATGGGTTTTTTGGATATTATTTCGGGTAAATCGTTCCCACGTGCTAGTTTTGATACCCGGGCACTTGTGCCAGCCCGTGGGGATCAGGAACGCCCTTCGGGCCTTGCCGCGGACCGGGTCGGGCGCCGGGTCGGATGGCGACCCGGCCTGGTTCGTGACATATAAAATCTTCACCCAATTCATTGTAGGGAGATATAGGTCCCACCCATATCATAATGATACCATTCTTATGTGTGCCACAAAATCATAAACCATACATCATTGCATAACCCATGTAATAAAAATGGAATACTTAAACTTCATGACATCATAAAACAATTCATATAAGATAAATGAATTCCTAAAAATAATTCCATCACAACATAATCAAATCAATGTAATAATAGGGATAGAAACAAAACCCTTTATTTTCTTAGATGGAAAATAATTTTGATAAAACACTTGAACTCCATTCTTGAAGAAAATATCCTTTATACTTAAAAAACACTTTTCCTTTATTAACATGTCGTATAATTCTAAACTAAAAGAAGTTGATTAAAAATAAACATGAAAACTGGTAAAGGAAGCTTCTTGGAAATAATGATTTAAAAATCCATTCATGTCGTATGAGTTAAAAAACATTATTCTCGTACTTTTGTCGGAAAAGTCAAAAAGTACCTCGTACAAAAAACGACAAAATATTCCTTTCATATCTTTTAGAAAACACTCACCGAAGGGTAAAATTGGATATAAACTATTTTAGAATGATATAAATATTACATATTGAGAAAACATGGATGTGGATGATAAAATACACCCTAGTAAATTCCAAATTGTTAACAATCTCGGATAAAAATGAAATTGTGATATTTCCCTTACCTTAGGTCCGATTTTCTTTGTAAGTGTACAAACCTCCTGTATAATGATTTAAATAAAGTTATTGACTTATTCAAGAATCATGCTTATTTTTATGATATCATATATGGTCATATTCTTAGCTTCTTATTGGTAATATTTCATTATTACTTCTTATTCGGGTGTTTATTACTTTTTGTTCTTATGCGTGTTTTGTCAAATAAATTATTATTTTTCTGTTTAGGGTATAGATCCCTCATTTCCAGAATGTTATTAGGGTAATATATATCATATTAATTCATTAAATTCATTTATATAATCATTAATCAATGAAGATCATGTAGAACGAGTCGCATCACATCGTGGAGACGGTATTCCGTACGCACGCACGAGCGATGATATCGTTCCCATGATTGTGGAATTGTATTGGAGTTTATATATACTATTTCAGAATAAATATCACTTTAAAATAATAAATATAGTCATTATTTACACCATTATACCCATCCATGTAAGGTGGTGGTGGAAAATAGATTACACCACGGCGTGGAGACGATATTCCGTACGTACGCACGCGCGGTGATTTCATTTTCCGAAGGATGGATAGATGGTGAAATAGGGTTGTTTCATACTTATAATAACATATCAGTATATGAGTGATACTTATGATATTACTTCATAATGAAACAACCTAAGAAGAAGAAGTGGAAGAAGAAATAAAGGTGAAAGAATCGGTAACGAACATTACCTCTTCTTTGAAGCGCCTCTTTGATACCTCCTCTTAGGGCACTAAAATTGGTCTTTAAAGAATACCAGGACCTCTAGGATTTCTCTAGTGAAGTGGAGAGAAGAAATTGGCAGGGGTTGGACGATAGTGAAGGCTCAATGTTGTGTGAGGAAGAGTGGGAGGAAGTTCCCTTTTATAAGGGAGGAGAGGGGCACCTTTGGAATAACAAAACATGTTATTTTATTATAAGGACAAATTCGGTTTTAAATAGCTCCAAATTGATTTATTTAGAAGATAAGGTGGTTATGGGTCTAAATCCTCTCATCCAATAGAATTTAGACATGTTTATGTTCCTACGTTAACCTTATCATTTATATTTAACTTTAAGTTAGATAATTTTACTTTTACCGTGTCTTTTTGTGTTCTTACACTATAAGGTTAAGAAACATATTATAACAAGCCAGAATAACCCCAAGTTGTTTATTATTAATATATATAACCTTATCTAAGTCATTTTGCCTAACCTTAGATTTTTAGGGATATAATAACAATTAATAATATAATATTTGTTTTAAAAACTATTTTATTGCAATTTTGACAGTATTTGGTAATTGATTTTTGTAAAAATCATAACAGTATGATTAGTTAGAAAAAAGTTAGTAAGATCAATAATAACATGTCATATTAACCTATAAAATAAGTGTAATTCATAAAAAGTCTCAAATTACATTTATTTTGGTATTTATAACATCAATTATGTCAATATTTCATTAAGAAGATAATTACTCTATCATCTTTGTGTCATAAATAAATTAAATTATTTAATGCATAAAATTTACAAATAAAATACCATTATGTAGAAAATATTTTTATCTTTCTAATGAATATTTATAGTCGAATATATCTTATGTATAAACCTATATTAAAAATTATTTAGTTATTAAACTTTGGTTTTAACTATTTTAACCCTTCTTTAAATAAATTAATAATAAATGTCCTAATCTAATCCAAGTGGGGCTAAATGGTCATATTTTATTCCTAAGGTTGTTTGTGGTCGAATTAAACTTATCCAATAGAATTAGAACACGTGTTAGGGTAATAATAATATCATTTTTACCCTTAATTACCATATTTACTTTTAACTGTGGTAAAAAACGTAAAAAGATGCTATTCACCAAAAATTATTTTTATCTCATTGAACCAAATTTTAGTCCTTGATATTAACTGTGTCTCTCAGATTTTCGAAATTCCACTCACAGAAGCGGTAAAATTAAGTTTTAATGAAAAATTCAGTTTTTTAACTACCACTTAGTTGTTTCACTATTCATCAAAAAAATAAATGTTTCGAGAAAAATACCAAAAATTAGGCCTAAGCTATATTTGATATTATGATTTCAAAAATAATGTCTATTTTACCAAATTAAAAACATATCAGTTGCATTAATTAATTTAAAAATTAATTCTCGTCGTCAAAACAAAGCGTGTTTGTAAGAGACAATAACTATCAAAAGATTGACACTTGTTTATAACTGGTTTAAATGTGAAATTAAATCCAATGACCAACATTGTATTAAATTGTAAAAATATATTCTAAATATACTTTAAAACCACTCAAATTAATAATTTATCACTACTAATTGTTTTCATTAAAAAAGTTGTTTTTAATTAAAATTTAGTAATTTTCACTATTCATCATATTATGAAAGTTATCCGAAAAGTACAAAAATTTCACCCTAAGCTAATTTAGATATTCCGAATCCAAAAATATAGTCCATTTTTAGAGATAAAATTTCTAAAATTTTAAAAGGTGGTTATTACTATTCATAACGGCTAGTTTTAATAATATTTTAATAGCATATCGTTGTTTAGTGAAACTCGGTATTGCGTACTACACACACTATCGAGGAAGGTTGCGATTGCATGTAATGAAAGGCATGTCAAGGATGCGTGTTGTGAAAGATCCTTTTGGTGTAGCGTACAAAACAAGAAATTAATGAAATTAAAAAGAATATTTTTCATAAAATCTCGGGGTGTTACATTCTACCCCCCTTAAAATGAATTTCTCCCTCAAAATTCATCGGTTTATAAATGGTTTACTACTCGAAAGTTTCTTTAATAGAAAACCACATTGTAAAAAGGAATACCAAAACCAATCGTTAAAAAATGTATGAAATGTAATGGTTACCCAAATAAACTAATCACTATGTTTCCACATAGGTGAAAATATGGATATGGAAGAGAAATCTAACCATCATGTTCTGATGGAGAGTGCTAGAGAACATGGCTATATAAATTCCAGCAATCACAAAGCCATAAATTTGTGACGATCTAAGGTACCATCTGATTCATCAGATATAAGAGCACCAGGACAACATTTTTGGTTTTCAAGATCATTTCCCTAAAATTGAAGAATTTGAATTAGAATAAATACTTACTTTATTTTGGAACAATATCACTACTGTTCATACCTTGAACAATTTCCACTTCATCTCTTAGAGAAATGAATTTGAATTTGTTATTCGTGAAATGTTAGCAGATTATTTGATATAATGATGGGTCATTCCATCTGTCTCAAACAAAAGGTTAGAAAAGTTATCAAAAAATACGTAAGTCCATCTATAGTGAGATTAATCATATATGGTTCCTAAAATGGACTTAAACTTCATATATTATACTGATTAATATAATAAAACTAGTTTCTACTAAATAGGGACTTCCTTTAGGCCAGTGGTAGGCGATAAAGGCCAGTCGCACTTCAGTTGTGGGTTCGATTCCCACAGCCTTGTCCGACGCGATTGGCTGTTGCCCATCCTGCAGGTTGTCCTTTTTCTGAAACTACATTACTATAACATACCATAAATAATATCAGAAAAACTTCTATCCTTAAACAATACTAACTTATGTCCAACATAATCCATTCCAATCATTAGGCTTATCTAAAATAATACTGTCTAATATCATTTTATAGTGAAAACGATTACCAAAGAGTTCATACAACTAGCATGTTAATACAACTGTTGATCCCCATATATCATGAGATATGTCTTGTTGGTCATATTCTAAACATTCGAAGGCTTTAATCATGTATTGTCTTGAAAAAAATGAATACCCGTTGAACCTTATTGAAAACATGAGTTCTGTTAAAAGTTAACTCTTTCAACATACCAAAATCCTCACAATTCGTTATACTCAAACCATGATATCACTTAGTCCTTATATCAATCATGAGCTCATGAATACTGTCAAACATTTCATTTTCTTCTAATCCCTTCCTGATGCACATATCATCAGCTTTCCAAAATTTTTGAATCACTTTTCATGGTTACCAGTACCTTAAAATTATTGAAAACCACAATAGAATAATACAAAAATATTCTAATACACAATAAAACTACCTCAACAACATTATTCTTGAATACCAATACATAAACACTTCAATCCATCTTCTTCAGTTATTGTCCTGGATTAAGTCCTTCTTTGATTTAGAAGTTTCTTTTTAGGTCAGGTCATTGAGTTGGGTAATTCCCATGTTCTCCACTAATAATACATTGAACTCCATAATAGTCTGTCACTCTATGACCCTTTTCTCCACACAGATAACATCGGTCCCTCCATTTGAGGTATTCCTCTAGGTTCTTCTTCTCTTCTTTATAAATATAAATCTTCCTTTCTTTATGCTCCTCAACATGCGAACATGCATAATAGTTTATCTTCATCTTCTTTGATGAATTAGGCATACCACTAAATTTCACCTTGTTAATCATATATCGCAATGACTGATTCGGCATAATCACAATATCATTCTTTCTAGGAATTACACAATTTTGTTTCTCATAGTCAACAATTTGTCCATTAGATTCAATTTTTACCAAATTCCTTCTGGTTCCCTCCATTAACTAAAACACAAAAAGAATTCTGCGAGGGGAAAAAATCATGCTAGAGAAAAAAACATAGTAAAGGGGAGTACCCTCAATATCTAACATCTTAGGTTATATTATATGATCGTTAGCACAATTCTAGGACTATAAACTATACGTACACATAACCTTAGAGACATCCCTATACATACCTTAGAAATATCTCTAGGGATCTCACTAATGTTTTTGCATCCTAGTTTCCAAAGGATGACTAAAACATTCCTCTGATATCAACTGCAGAGACCCGAATCTTGACGTACATAGATATCACATTACTTTTGCAGAATAGTTAGTACATAACAAAAACACACACACAAGGACCGCAATAGTTTAGTGTCTTTGGAAACTCGTAACGTAATCTTCTAATCATTGTGAATGATCTTCAACATCTCCCATAAATATCGTCCATTTTTTTTCTTACCTAAAACCTTTCTTTATATCCTGGTGAAAAGAAAACATAAAAGGGTGGGATCAAATGCTCAATAAGGGTAACCAAAAGAAATATCAATCACATCATATTCATAATAACATATCTTTTGGAAATCTTAACCTGAAAAAGAGATCATAATTCCATAACATGAGATAAATCATAGTAGTGAAATGTAATCCCAATAATCATAACATAAAACATGAATCTTTGTATCATACACACATAATCATATAGAATCATTTACTATTAGTCAAGAATCATTGCCAAGAATATCTTAGTGGACAAAGTCCCTTTCTGAACCGAGTTCACTCCTCGTTCAGTCCTGTTTCACTGAACCGGTATAACATACCATTCCAGCCATGTCTATCTCATGAGATATAAAATCTTTACCCAATTCATTGGAGGGGGATATAGGTCTCACCCATCTCATAATGATACCATTCTTATGTGTGCCACAAAATCATAAACCATACATCATTGCATAACCCATGTAATAAAAATGGAATTCTTAAACTTCGGGACATCATAAAACAATTCATATAAGATAAATGAATTTATAAAAATAATTCCATAACAACATAATCAAATCAATGTAATTATAGGGATAGAAACAGAACCCTTTATTATCTTAGATGGAAAATAATTTTGATAAAACACTTGAACTCCATTCTTGAGGAAAATATCCTATCTACTTCAAAAACACTTTTCCTTTATTTAAATGTCGTATAATTCTAAACTAAAAGAAGTTGATTAAAAATAAACATGAAAACTTGTAAAGGAATCTTCTTGGAAATAATTTTTTAAAAATCCATTCATGTCGTATATGTTAAAATACATTTTTCTCGTACTTTTTTCGGAAAAGTCAAAAAGTTCCTCGTACGAAAAACGACAAAATATTCCTTTCATATCTTTTAGAAAAAACTCACCGAAGGGTAAAATTGGATATAAAATATTTTAGAAGGATATAAATATTACATATTGAGAAATCATGGATGTGGATGATAAAATACACCCCAGTAAATTCCAAATTATAAACAATATCGGATAAAAATGAGATTGTAATATTTCCCTTACCTTAGGTCTGATTTGCTTCGTAAGTGTACAAACCTCCTGTATAATGATTTAAATAATGTTATTGACTTATTCAAGAATCATACTTATTTTTATGATATCATATATGGTCATATTCTTAGCTTCTTATTGGTAATATTTCATTATTACTTCTTATTCGGGTGTTTATTACTTTTTGTTCTTATGCGTGTTTTGTCAAATAAATTCTTATTTTTCTATTTAGGTTATAGATACCTCATTTCCAGAATGGTATTAGGGTAATATATATCATATTAATTAATTAAATTAATTTATATAATCATTATTCAATGAAGATCATGTAGAATGAGTCGCATCACATCGTGGAGACGGTATTCCGTAAGCACGCACAAGCAATGATATCGTTCCCATGATTGTGGAATTGTATTAGAGTATATATATATATATATATATAATATTTCAGAATCAATATCACTTTGCAATAATCATATATAGTCATTATTTACACCATTATACCCATCCATGTAAGGTGGTGGTGGAAAATAGATTACACCACGGCGTGGAGACGGTATTCCGTACGTAAGCACGTGCAGTGATTTCGTTTTCCGTAGGATGGATAGATGGTGAAATAGGGTTGTTTCAAACTTATAATAACATATCAGTATATGAGTGATATTTATGTTATTAATTCATAATGAAACAACCTAAGAAGAAGAAGTGGAAGAAGAAATAAAGGTGAAAGAATCGGTAATGGACATTACCTCTTCTTTGAAGCGCCTCTTTGATACCTCCTCTTAGGGCACAAAAATTGGTCTTTGAAGAAGATAAGGACCTCTAGGATGTCTCTAGGGAAGTGGAGAGAAGAAATTGGTAGGTTTTGGACGATCTTGAAGGCTCAATGTGGTGTTAGGAAGAGAGGGAGGAAGTTCCCTTTTATAAGGGAGGAGAGGGGCACCTTTGGAATAACAAAAAAAATTATTTTATTATAAAGTCAAATTCGGTTTTAAATAGCTCCAAATTGATTTATTTCGAAGCTAAGGTTGGGATGGGTCTACATAATCTCATCCGATAGAATTTAGACAAGTTTAGGTTCCTATGTTAACCTTGTCATTTATATTTAACTTTAAGTTAGATAATTTTACTTTTACCGTGTCTTTTTGTGTTCTTACACTATAAGGTTAATAAACTTATTATAACAAGCCAAACGAACCCCAAGTTGTTTATTATTAATATATATAACCTTATCTATGTTATTTGTCCGAACCATAGATTTTTAGGAATATAATAACAATTAATAATATAATATTTTTTTAAAAAACTATTTTATGTCAATTTTGACACTATTTGATAATTGATTTTTTTAAAACTCATAACAGAATAATTAGTTCGAAAAAAGTTAATAAAATCAATAATAACATGTCATATTAACCTATAAAATAAGTTTAATTCATAAAAAGTATCAAATTACATTTATTTGGGTATTTATAACATCAATTATGTCAATATTTCATTAATAAGATAATTACTGTATCATCATTGTGTCATAAATAAATAAATTATTTAATATCTAAAAATTACAAATAAAATACCATTATGTAGGAAATCTTTTTATCTTTCTAATGAATATCTATAGATTAATTTATATTTGGTATAAACCTATATTGAAAATTATTTAGTTATTAAACTTTGAATTTAACTATTTTAACCCTTCTTTAAATAAATTAATAATAAATGTCCTAATCTAATCCAAGTGGGCCTAAATGGCCATATTTTATTCCTAAGGTTGTTTTCGGTCGAATTAAACTTATCCAATAGAATTAGGACATGTGTTAGTGTAATAATAATATCATTTTTACCATTAATTACCCTATTTACTTTTAACCATGGTAAAAAAATTAAAAAGTTACTATTCACCAAAAATTATTTTCATCTCATTGAACCACATTTTAGTCCTTGATATTAACCGCGTCTCTCGGATTTTTGAAATTCCACTCACAGAAGCGATAAAATTAAGTTTTATAAAAAATTCAGTTTTTTAACTACCACTTAGTGATTTCACTATTCATCAAAAAATGAATGTTTCCAGAAAAATACCAAAAATTAGGCCTAAGCTATATTTGATATTATGAATTCAAAAATGATGTCTATTTTACCAAATTAAAAACATATCAGTGGCATTAATTAATTTAAAAATTAATTCTCGTCGTCAAAACAAATAGCGTGTTTGGAAGAGATAATAACTATCAAAAGATTGGCACTTGTTTATAACTGGTTTAAATATAAAATTACATCCAATGACCAACATTGCATTAAATTGTAAAAATATATTCAAAATATTCTTTAAAACCAATCAAATTTATAATTTATCACTATTAATTGTTTTGATTAAAAAGTTGTTTTTAATTAAAATTAATAATTTTCACTATTCATCCGAATATGAAAGATATCCGAAAAGTACCAAAATTTCACCCTAAGCTAATTTCAGATATTCCAAATCAAAAAATGAAGTCCATTTTGAGAGATAAAATTTCTAAAATTTTAAAAGGTGGTTATTACTATTCATAACGGCTAGTTTTAATAATATTTTAATAGCATATCGTTGTTTAGTGAAACTCGGTATTGCGTACTACACACGCTATCGAGGAAGGTCACGATTGAGTGTAATGCAAGGCAAGTCAAGGATGCGTGTTGTGCAAGATATTTTTGGTGTAGCGTACAACACATGAAATTAATGAAATTAAAAAGAATATTTTTCATAAAATCTCGGGGTGTTACAAGAAACCAGCAGATTAGGGAGTGCTACCCCCTCAATTAATGTAATACATTTCACAATGCCATTCACAGGATCTGTTGTAGGTCCCTGACCAAAATACCTAACTAAATTCTCATTCGGACTAGAAATCCTCCCGGTCACTGCTTCACCTTGACATTCAGAAATGATGTGCCCCAAATGATGACAATTAGTGCAGTAATCAACCCATGTCTCTAAAACAACGGCCTGCTTCCATCAGAATTCCTCACCCACGGTGATCCATATCCACTCCACCGCTGACTTCGCAACATCTTCCGTAATACAGATGCGGGGATTAGCTCGATGACATACCGTGGAGGTTCGGACATCAAAACATGGGTAGCGGCCCACCATGTTCCCAATCATGCAGATAATTGTAGGGATTTGAAACGATAGAGAATGATGAGGAAGAGTCACCCATGCCTATATGGTGGAAGGATCACGGTTTATAAATAAATCAAAAGGCCATCTATGGAGGGAAAACTTAAAGCCATTGCAACAATGAGGGGCACTGGACCAAGCTCTGATAAAGTCCCCTTTTAAAGAAAACCAGACCATCAAGTGATGCTTATCAAGGAGACTGATGGATGCGCAGTCTTGCAAGTCACATATGATGAAGAAAAAATTGTCAAAATTATCAACTGAGGGCCTCCTGTGTCTAAAATGAGCCACCAATTTTAAATACATATGGAACGATTCTTCATAGAACTCTGGAAGTGAGATTGGCTGCTGAGGATCACCAAGATGAAGATCAGGGGCCTTTGGGCTAAACGAGATCGAAGGAAACATTGGAACAAAATTTGGGTTTGAAAATGGGTTGAACGACCTTTGTAAGACCAGGGGCGGCGTGATCAAATCTCCCCCCCCCCTTCCTCCTCCAGGAATAGGGGGAAATCATCCTCCTTCATCACCTACGACTTCATCGCGAGACTAGAGGCGGAGTGATCATCCCTTCAGATCCCCCTTCATACCAATATATAATTCATCTAAATTTTTAATATTAGTTTTGAGTTGGCTTAATAGTATTGAAAATATATAATTTTAAATTATTTTTTTTATTCCCCAAAAATCAAAATTTCATGTTTTTTATAGTGATATTATATTTTCGGATTTTTGTATAAATACTAAATCATTACATTTATTTGTTTCTTGAATGTTATTGAATATCATATAATGTGACATGTAGGATTTTAATTAAATAATCTTTTAATTAATTTGGTAATTATTTATATTTTTTGGGATCTAATAACATATACCATAAAAAGTGAACTACTGAAAGTTGTAACCTACGAAACATACCTCTATTATATGAATCAATGGAACAATAGCCCATATCTTAGACATCTATAACTCTAAATACTAGGAAACACATCAAAATAAATATATGTATACCTTATATAGGTTTAGATATCTCACTTAGATGGTGTTCAAGGTCTTACATCCAAACAATACATAAGAAAGCAATAAATAAACCAGAAAATTCCATGAAAAGGATAATGAAAAAATGATTTCAAGGTTGAGACAATCTTTCCTGAATCAATTAGAGGAAAATAAATTATTCAATAATCTCATGATATATTAATTTCTAATAAAGGGAATTTCAAATATTATATTATAGTATCCAAATTACATGATGATAACCCACCAATTCCATTAAAAACAAACTCCTATTACAAGATCCACTATAGTGATTATCCATGGGTTTGGGATATGACCAATCTAGATAATAATTCTTATGTTGGCACTCCTTTCTATTTTTGTTTGGTATTTGTAATGTGACCAGTCATTATTTTGAATTATCCCTTTGGGACATTTTTGTGTGGACTCACTACACTATCCTATGATGCATGACATTTTTCAGACATACTGGTATCCATGGTGTGACATTGTTAAATATATAAAATTACATAATTTCAACAGATTCCCACAAAAATGTGATTTATAATTAAATAATTCCACACATCACATAAATTTTTGGAAAACCATCCATGTAGTAAAAGTAAACAACTACATCAAATCATTGAACCAATTAATAATGCATAATAACTTTAATAAATTTAAAAATTCTCATCCCTACCAATGTATATCTATGTTTCCCCCTATAAAATCGTGTTCTATTCATAAGAATTAAACCATTTCAATACATATTACAACTATGTTTATGCATTCATAATTATATATATATATACTCCCACCCATAGGTTTTACTTTTTATAGAAACTTTTAGGCATTATCTGACTTAGTCATATTCATTGAATATCATCTATTCAAATTACAACACTATAGTTATTATACATGTGTTATTCAGATGTACCATGTTAAGAATTCCACAGGGCTGATTCTTTGTATCCTAAAGAAATGGTGTATTAGCATGATTTTTCTAACACATTAATAACTCTTGGAATCATGAATTATGATGTTTCAGAAACATAATAATAAAATATTTCATACACTAAAACCTAAAAATATCCCATATAAGAATAGTTTCTTATGATGATACCAATTTTATCCCAAGAGTTGAATATTATCATTCATTTACAAACATCTTATAAGTCATCTTTCATTCACGCTTTCCACACCCACAAGGTACTCCTTCATATTTAATTTTACAAATGAATGAATTTTTCATCACAAAATGATCTTTTGATATCATAATCATAAAAATCCATCAATAATAATATATTATAAATGTTTTACATCACTAAAATAATGAAATCATATTGAATTAAATTTTAACTTTTCATTCACCATTACCCAGTGCAACCAATAAACCAACTGGTCCTTTTCTCCCACCAAATTCAAGAATGGTATGAAACCCATTAAAAGGTCACCCCTATCATACTAAATAATTTTATATAGTAATGAATGTATAAAATTCAATACTAAATATTCATATTATGGAATTTTCCATAACCATAACTTTTCAAATTAAACACTACATAACATGGAATTTTATAATAATCAATAATAGTTTGGTAACCATTTACAATTTTTTAATACATTGAGGATAACATTAAAAAGTAATATTCATTATTATAAATATGATTACCTCTAGAAGATAATTCCCATATAAAATTCTTAATTTCCATAAAATATAGTCTCTAATAATTAGAATACTTCTTATTAATGAATGAATGTGTATCCCTAAATCAATCAACACATTTTCATAAGCTGAATAAAAAAACAATATACCTAATACTACTTCATTTAATGGCCCAAAATCTTATGAAGTAGTTTTAAAGGATTTCACCACCCCTTTCGTCATTTAGTCAAGCTTCTTTCCATCAGTTGAGTTTATCATTGGACACTAAATATCATATAGACCAATTTAATTTCTCGTAAAACATTTTACTGAATGTAAATCAGATTTTTTCTTTCCATTACCCCGATCATTTTTATTGAAATTTTGAGACTTTTGTCATATTTTACCACATAGTTAGAACTTAATATAATTCAAAAATCATTACCTAGTGTGATTTTTACCACAATTTTTACAAACTATAATCTTATGTTTCATGCCATCAAAATTTTTGAAGTGTTAATCCGTTTTGTCATCCACCATAACATATTATTTTGTTGTTTTTTAAATAACACCTGTTCATCAAAAATCTCTATTTCCACCTTCGTCGCCCATCAAACATGATTTCCATAATATTTTGACCTTGCATGAAGCTAAATCGCATTGATAATTTGGCTTTAATCCTGAGTAAAAATGATTTATTTTACTGTCCTGATTTCATAGGAAAATTGTAGCATAGCTTACCATTTGAGTGAATTTTTCATTATAAGCAGTCATTGAGTTATCCTCCTACCTCAATTCCAATAATTTGTTTTCCATAAAATGATGAACCAACTTATGGAAATATTTTTCAAGATTCATAAATTTTAATTCATCTCATTAAAGATCATCAATCTACTCATAAGCCCAGATATTTTTAACCATTTACCACTACTAATTGGATTAAACTTCAAAACGGTTAACATCAATACTAACCTCTGGATGTTTAGAGTACCCCATGACATCGAAAATGTTTTCCAATGCCTTAATCCAACATTCATCTAGTGCAGGGTTAGATTATCCTTTGAATTACTGGGGATGGTTCCTCGTGAAATGTTTCACTAATGACTTGTTCTTATATGGTTGATCTAGATGATTTTGTGCATGGATAACACCACCAATCAGAGCCTAAGTCAAATGTTCCATCACATCTACAAACTATTTAGTTCCAATTATGACCATCTCAGGATGCTGATTTGGAAGATATTTTTTCCTCTGGATGTTTTCTAATCATATATTCCCTATATCATCTTCTGCAAACCATTTTGAACAAAGAATTATATTTGGTGAAGAAATATGGTAATCATAAAATGCAATATCAATTCCATAATTACAAAAATTAACTTTTGGATATTAATTTTAAAATATAATTAATCCAAATGTATATAAACTATCCTCATATACCAACAACAAGGACCCAGTCATAATGATTACATAATCCCGATTTACATCATGAATTCACATTGAGGTTCTCTTCTGGTTTAGAGTTTTTAAAATTATTTCATAACTATTACATTACATTTTAAAAATCACAACATTAGAGACTTATACTTTGTCCAAATTTTTTTTTTAAAATAAAAATCCTTAAATAAACAAGAATTTTTTTCTTCATATAAATCTTCTTGAAATGATCCTCAATCTTACACTTCCTTATAAACTATGAAAAACATTTTAAAAACATTGGATGAGCATAAAAATTTCTGTAAGGGATTCAAAATAACGAAATAAAACATTATCCAATATATACATAAAATCAATTAAATATTACTTTAAAATAATAAACAAATGTTTATTATATTAGTTCATGTAATCATAACATTTATGAATAACACATAGAAATCATAAATCATAATAGTTACTTGTGGAATAAAAAACATACATACATTATAGCTTTCACACCCACATAGGGATTTATATTTGAAATACCCATCTTTGTATATTACCTAAATATCATAGGAAAATCCTTAATGTTTATATTCGTGACATTACCCAATGCATAGTAGACTAATATAGAGATCACCATCACTAGATTTACCATTGAACCACATGTATATGTATATAATTCCCAAGAACTATATCATAATCATATCACATGAACAAGAATAAATGAAAGATAAAATTTCCACATTGCAATCACAAGATATTGGATCAAGATATTGGCATAATCAATCCATCATAAAAAAATTTCAATAAAAAAAGAAGGAGTATATGGTATTTAATTTTCTATTTATAAACACTATAGTTTGTAGAGGAAGAGAAATTTCAAATAATGCTTGCGGTGGTGGAAAGGTCATTTTAACCCTGTACATTAAAAATACAAATTCCCTTTGTCATTTAGAAAAAATCTATTTAGAAAAAATATTAACATTGAATGAAATTAAAATTCAAAGTGGTATATACACCGTACAAAATCATGGCATGTATATAGAAAAATATGCCTCAATAAAAGGAGATTGAGATGAAGTCCCTTATCATGTATATGAATCATCATATATGTTCCATGTTATTCCTAAAAAATAAAAATAAGTTAGTTTTTACAAGTTTCAGAACATTTTTCATGTTTATTATTCATTTTATATCAGTTTTTAAGATGTTATAAACATTATATAATTATTTAATTTAATGTCGTTAATTTTGTTCGATATTTGGTACTTTAGTCTAAAATGATCTTTTTATAATAAAAATTTGTCTATGTGGTCAAAAGTCCATTATATACATAATAATATACACATATATATCATATATATATCTAGAATATATCTATTTATAACATTCCATTATATTTGGAGATATGAAATGAAATGCACCATTCACAGAGACGACAAGTCATACGTAAGAATAAACACTACCTTCACTTATATTTCATAATTAATGGATTGAAAGAATTAGAAGAAAGTGGTATATTATAATATAATATTTTATATATGTTACACAAATTTTCTAACACTATCTTTTATAGGTTACATTTATTCCATGAACGAGTCATATCTCTTTGAGGGGGTGGTAGTCCACACTTCCTTGAAAGAAATTATCATTTTTACACATCATGAAAAGAATACAGCTATGTTGTAAATAAAAATTACATAAGAATAAATATATAATATATATCATAAATCAATTTAGTTCCATCATTAAATCCACCATGAGAGGTGGTCGGTAAAAATCAAACAATCATCGTTTCATGAGGCAGTAGTTCATCGTACACAGAAACATTGTGTTCGTATCCATTATATGGAGGTGTGTAGAAGTGTATTTAAAATTATTATCATAACAACATCCTAGTATATTAAATTTAATGTTGTTTTTATAAATGAATAGAATAAGTAGATTTTAGGGGTTTTAAGAAGGAAAATAAATGGAAGAAGCTTGAGTGAAGAAATTTCCTCTAATCCAGTAACTCCATTTGATTTAAGCTTAATGGACTTCTTGAATTTACCTATTACCAAGGGGAGGCTTCTAGGACTAATATAGGGATGTTGGGAGATTATTTGGCTAGAGTTTGGACATTCCATGGGGGAATGATAGGTGTGTGTAGTGGTTATTGATGATTCAATTTTATAAGAGGGGGATGGGAACTCTAGGATGTCTTTAAAATATTATATTATTATAAAAATATTTTTCTATTTCACATTATCTAAAACTCATTTAATTCAAATATAAGTTGATTATTGTTCGAAAAACACTCAAATAATAGGTCTTAATTTTTTTTTGGTTTCAAATTTATCCGTATCATTTTTCATTAACCCACTGTTAACATATTTGACTCATACAATGTCTTCTTGTATATTCATAATATAGGGTGAATATAGTGACTATAAAATTCCAAAAGTGCCTCAAGTGCTTCATAAGTGACATTTCAGTATTTATATAAGTCATTTGGCCTAGTTTTTTATTTTTAGATCTTTGAAATTATTTAATAAAAAGTTTTTTTAAAACTCATTTTGTCAATTTAAATAATATTTATATCATGAAATTTAATAAAAACCTATAACAACATTTTAATTACAAAGAACCTGAATTAAATCCAATACAACAATTAACAATCATTCCTAAAATTTTTGAATGGCATAAAATGTTTTTAAATAAATTTATTCTTATTTTTATAATCGCATTTACATAAAGAATTCTTTAATAGGGAAATCATTACATTATCATAATGTCATAAATAAAATTATTTATTTTATGACTAAAAATTATATATAAAATACCAAGATATAGGAAATATTTTAATATTTCTAGTGATAATTTATATTTGAATATTTAAATTATATAACCCGATATTATAATTGTTTTACTAAAAGATTTCTGTTTATGTTAAATTTTCTTTAACATTAAATTAAAATTAATAAAATTCCATTTTCACATCCATGTGGCCCCATGGGGTCATAAAATTTTCCCAAGGATGCCCATGGTTGGAAATATAATGTACAATAGGGTTATCACATGTGATAGGAAAATTATCTATTACAATAATATTATTTTTTACCCTTATTTAAAAGATTTAACCTTAAGACATGGTAAATAAAATATTTACCAATGTTACTATTTACAATGTTTAAAAATCAACGTTACCTATTTACACAATTTGGACCACCTAATTCAAAATATGGATACATTTTTATAAATTCAAAACATAGAAGTTTCAGAAATTAATTTAAAATTAACTCAGGTTGTCAACCCAAAAATAATGTTTCTATGAAGTAAAAACAAATAAAATATTGACACGTATTTATGTCCAATTTCAATGTGAAATTTCTTTCAATGTCCAAAAATTGATTAAATAGTAACAATTTAATCTAATTACACTATAAAACCAGCTATAAAGTTAATATAATCATAAATAAATATATATTAAAATATAGTTTTGAATTAAAATGAAGTATTTTTCACTATTCATTAAGAAATGAACATTATAATAAAAATATAAAAATTTAAGCCAAAGTTAATTTTTAATTGCCACTTCTAAAGAAGAAGAATATTTTTTTCAATTAGAATATATAAAAGTGAATAAAGCTTTTTTAATAGTGGTTTCTCCATCAAAAGGTGGTAAAATTTCCTTTTAATAAATATTAGTGTATTTTATGCTTAAAAACAAATTCATTCTGATCTTAAGCCTCTAAAGTTTTTTGGGAAAATATAAAAAATTAAATATCATGTTTAATCATAATCTAGTTAGTTCTATTTTATCATTCATGTACAATGTCTAGGCGTTAACTACCATTAAAAATAATAATAATATATTTTTATTATTGTTTTACATATGACTCTACATTGTGTGCAACATAAGATTACGTAGAAACCCATAGTTTCATGTTAGGTACTACATCGAACATAGCATCCACTTTAAATAAAAATTAATATTTAATTCACAAATATTAAAAAATATGAAAATTATTTATGCTTTATTTACAGGGGATTCTACATGAAGAGTCCTTAGGGAATTATGTTTGGGGGATTTTGCTCTATTAAAATTATAATAGGAAAGATATAGAGTGTTAAAGCCTTGGAGGGGGGGGGGGGGTCAGATATTTATATACCATCCTAGTTGGTGTGATTTATTTATTTCATTATACATATGTACCCTTAGATATATTACTTTTTAAATCCCATTAATTTTATTATAATATATTAATTTCATAATTAAATTATTTTTGGGTATTATGAATATTAATTAAATGAAAATTTTTAAATTATTACATTAAAACATTCCATAATTTATTTTTTAAATTTTTTTAGAAAACAAGATTTTTAAATATGATAGTAAAAATGTGATTTTTGAAAAATATAATGTTTTGTAACATATTATTGTATTGATAGTAATATTGAATTCTAGGGTGACGTTTTTCAATCCTTATATATTTTGATAAGATAAAAATACAGAAATTATAAAATACATTTTGTAAAATAAAATGTTATATAGAAAGTGTAAAAACATATTTTAACCCATTTAAGAGTATACTAAATTATTTTTAACTTTCCTACTATATAATTAATCTAAAAAATGAATTTAATTTTTGTATTGGCTTAATAGTATTGAATATATATAATTTTAAATTATTTTTTTTATATTCACCAAAAATCATAATTTCATGTATTGGTCTATAAATGATATTATATTCAATATTTGGACTCAAAATACATCACCACTTACTATATAACTAACCCTCTCACTTCCATGTCAAATAACTTACAAAATTCATCCCATTGTTCATATTTATATATATATATATACCTCTTCATAAAACTCTAATATTCCCTTATGAAATTATGGTCTCTCCTCAATCCTTGATATAATGGAATTTATTCCTTACTAATTGATAACATTCCAAAAACTATAATACTCTATTCCCTTGAATTCTATTTTTCTCAATAATTTTCTCATTTTCATTCAATTTTCAATAATTTTGACTTATTATTTAATAATAAGTCATGATATATATGTTATTATGTTACTCTAGAGTAGTTAGGTAATTTTATAATATAAATTAATTATCCCACTCTTTTTAAATATACTTCGAATGGCTAGTTATACAGTTTATAGTGTGGTTTTCAATTCACTATCGATCACCTTCTTTAAGACATGTCATTTTTTTTATAATATATATATATATATGTCTATATGTGTGAGAGTTTATTAATGTATGCATTCATTAAGGAATATATTTTCATGTACTGTATAGACTTTTGAGTTATTATTACTTATTGAAAAATAGTAATGACCAGTACCGTGATGTTGAAATGATAATGGAAGAATTCACACAAACATGTTCTGAAGCCTTTTATTCATGAATGAAAAGTAAATAAAAAATTTCTAATGGAAATAAATGATAAAAATACATTAACATATTTAAATAAACTATAAAAAATATTAATATAGGTTTCTTATAAAAGAGGATTAAGCATGATTTAAAAAAATATGAACTATGGTAAAGAGATTGCTTTATGATTCACTCTCATGCGATTGAATTATCAATTTTTACAATTTATGCATTAATTATTTATATTATAAGAAAATAATTTAAATTTAATTTTTTATATTCTCATTTATTACATATTCTTTAAAATAAAAAATTTATTCTAATTAAAATATTATACAAGAAAGGACTCTTTTTATATCATTATTTACATGTTCTCTTTTTATATCCCCTTTTAGCAGCATCGATTTTTTTAATCCTCATAATTTTATTTCTGTAATATTTACTATGGATTAAGATTTATATATACTATATTCTAAATATTTTCTCTAAATTAATTTTATTATGTCTATTATAATAATATTCCTTCTCAAGTCCACTGTTCATATCTTTTGATTTCTAATAAGTGGTTAATTTACCATAATGGTTTATCTCTCATCTGTACGATGATAAGTGAATATGTATATATCCTAAATTATTCTTAATAACATAATATATAATATCTTTATTACATAGAAATCTTTCCAAATATGACATATAATTTGCTGATATGATATGTTTTATGATCATATTATGAAACCAGCATCCAATTTTATGATGGTTTGTCCGTGTTATGATTTTGGATTTTAGTATAAGTACTATATCATTAAAATTATTTTTTACTTGAATGTTATTGAATATATTATAATGTAACATGTAAGAATTTAATTAAATAACATTTCAATTAATTAGGTATTTATTTATATTTTTTGGGATCTAATAATACATACCATCAAAAGTGCACCACTGAAAATTGTTTCCTATGAAACATAGATCTATTATATGAAATAACGGAACAATAGCCCATATCTTAGACATATATAACAATGAATACAAGGAAACCCATAAACATCAATATATAAACCATATAAAATTTTAGATATCTCACCTAGATGGTGTTCAAGGTCATACATCCAGACAATATATAAGAAATCTATAATTAAATAAGAAAATTCCATAGAAAGCATAAATAAAAAAATGATTACAAGGTTGAGAAAATACATCCTATATCTATGAAAGAAAAATAAATTATTCAATAATCTCTGGATACATAAATTATTGATAAAATTAATTTCAAATATTATATTATCCTATCCAAATTACTTGATGATTAGCTGCCAATTCCACAAGAAACAAACTCCAATTGCATGTGCCACTACAATGATTATCCATGGGCCTGGGATATGACCCATATAGATAATAATTCTTATGCTGGTACACCTTTCTATTTTTTTTTGGTCTTTCGAATATGACCAGTCATTATATTGAATTATCCCATTGGCCTATTTATGTGTGGACATACTACACTATCCTTTGATGCATGACGTTTTTTGGACATAATGGTATCCATAGTATAACATTGTAAAATAAATAAAATTACATCATTTCATCATATTCCCACATAAATTATATTTAGAAAGAAATAATTCCACACATATAATAAATTTACGGAAAACCTTCTATGTAGTAAAAGTAAACAACTACTTCAAATCATTGAACTAATTAATAGTGCATGTTAAGTTTAATAAATTTGACAATTTTCACCCCTACCATTATATATCTATGTTTTCCAAAAATTAATCATGTTCCATTATCAAGACATAAACTATTAAAATAAATATTACAACTATGTTTATGCATTCATAATTATATATATACATATACTCCAACCCATAGATTCCACTTTGTTATAGTTATTGTTAGACATTATCCAACATAGTTACATTCATTGAATATCATCTATTCAAATTACACCACTATAGTTATTATACATGTTTTATTCAGATGTATCATGTGACGGCTTCCACTGGGATGAATATATTTATCCTAAGGAAATGGTGTATTGACATCATTTTTCTTACACATGAATAACTCTTGGAAACATGACTAATGATGTTTCTGAAACGTAATCATAAACTATTTATTACAGTAAAACCTAAAAATAACCCACATAAGAATAGTTTTCATAAGATTGGACCTATAATATCCCAAGCTTTTAATATTACCATTCATTTACCAACATTTTATAAGTCATCTTTCATTCACACTTTCCACACCCACATGGTACTCCATCATATTTTATTTTACAAATGAATGAATTTTTTATTACAAAATGATATTCTAATACAATAAACATCATCCTCCATCAATTATAAAACATTCCTAAAAGTTTTAAATCACCATAATAATGAAATACTATTGAATTAAATTTTCACATTTCAATCACCATTATCCCGTGCAACCAATAAACCAACTGGTCCTTTTCTCCCACACATTCATGAATGGTCTGAAATCCATTAAAGGCTCACCCCTATGAGAAAAAATTATTTTATATAGTAATGAACATATAAAATTCACCACCAAAAATTCTTATGATGGAATTTTCCATAACCTTAACTTTTCAAATTAAACACTACATAACATGGTGTTTTCTAATAATCAAAAATAGTTGGTAACCATTTAAAATTATTTAATACTTAGAGGATAACATTGAAAATTAATTTTCGTTATTATAAATAGGATTACCTCTGAAAGATAATTCCCAAAATAAATTCTTCATTTCCCTAAAATACATTTCATAATTAATGTTCTTCTCTCCCTAATCTATAATGAACAAAACCATAATATCATGTGAAATATCAACTAATTAAAAATCTATAATAATCAATGATTATGAATAAAATATCCTTAGCTTCATTATGAAATTATCCATACTTTTGTTCATTTTGAAGATGATTTTAAACATTCATAAAGCATGTGATTATTACGAATAAAAACCCAATCACTTTTTCACATCATTCATCTTGTAATAAGTAAAACGATCACATGAGAATATTCATAAAATTCCAAGATATAATTAAAGATGGCGTATCCTTCGAGAAAAAATATAAAATTTCTTAAAGACCATAGTCTAAATGTTTTCTATAATCCTTATATGTATTTTATTAATCCTTTATGAAACCATTGAATTTTTAACCCCTTCTAACATTCTCTACTGAGACTCCATTCCATTGATCACATTTCTAGTAAATAGTCAAACATAATAATTAAAAAAATATATGTATGAAAAAAGCACTAATCCTTTCCCATAAGCATAACCCTGCAAATGAATCCCATTCTATCCATAAACATTGTACAAAAATATTCACACAATTGGAGATATGGAATAAAAAACTAAAATAAATAAGGTTCATATCATATAAAACGTTTTGTTCTACATGTAAATTGTACCCAAACATTAACAACATTTGCGAGTTCCCCCCAGCAATTCTAATAGAAAAATAATAATTATCTTTTTGTACAAAGATTTATAAAACCCTTTATTTAATTACAAAATCATTTGGAATGGTGAAAATGGAAAAATTGATATCGACCCATCCATATATGTGGGATATAAGTGAAATTAGTATATTATTTATTATATGGGTAGAAATTGAATCCAATATATTCATCCTATGATCTATATATCTACCATATAATGATAATGATATTGTAAATATGGGAACACTAACCACGATTCACTAATATAAACCCAGATTATAATTTACTAAAAAATCCACCTTCTGATAGAATTCCATGTATTATCTAAATAGAACCTTCAAGAACAATTCTAATGCTTGTTTTAAAGGCCTTTAGTTTTCTAACCATCAGTATTCTAGATGAAAAACTATCTAATTGGAAGTAAAATAACTTTATGAAAATCAAAACCATATTCGTATATGATCTATCTATTCAACAATTTAATCATCACATCATGACTTACTCCTATAACAATTTATTTAATAAATAATAAACTACCTCTGAATATACATAATGTTGGGATTTGGATTGTCTATCTGAGTATTGAAATATCACTAATATGTTTCAGATTAAAAATATTTTTATAGAACCTGACAATATACTCACAATAGAATTTTATGGAAATTTAAAAATCTCATACTCTCTGGTACCTTTATCATTACACTGGATCACAAACTTATGAAGAATTAATAGAATACATCAGTTGGGAAACGAAATAGACTTCAAAACAAGATCAACAATTTAACTTAACAAAATAAAATTCATAAAGACATATTCTTATAATTATAACCTTCTATATACCAATATCAATTGTTGTAAAACTTTTAAATTTCGAGTGAATCCTTTTGAGCCTATGATAAAATGATCACGAGCTACTCTAAAAATTGGATCTAATACCACTAATTGGGGATACAGACCCAAAATCCATACAAATAAAGACACCAAATCATAAAAATTATATTATATAGATATTAACCATCCCATAATTGTATTTTATTCTATGTATTATGTATCTAGAAATAGGAAGACTTGTATCCCAAACCACTACACCATGTAACCGAACAATTAATTTAGATCCCACTTTTGTTTGGAATTAATTACATTCCTTCATGGAATTTGGAATGAATACATGTATCTAACAAGAAAAATCATTATTATAACATATGAACCTTAGTGGATACATTGTTAATAAAATTTATCCCAACTAAAATGGATAAGAATGCATATTTCACACATATAATTAAAAATTCATCTTAGTTAGACAGAATAACACATAATTGTTTATCCCATGTAGATTTTCATAAGATAACTTACATATGTTAATAGAGAGAAAGCATTATGACTAGAACCGACATTGATATTAAATATGAGTTCTATAATTTGACCCCAATAAATTACCCAACATATATAATTTATCATTCCAGTGTATACCCACCAGGTAGACTATGAGAACTGACTATAAAAACTAAGGAATATATTCAATAGATGTGCTTACTCCACAAACCATCCAACAATTCATGGAATATGTTCTGTTTACTAAAAGATAATTTAATATAATTTTAAATATAAAAGTACCATCCATTCAAATATATACTACTGAATTATTATTTTATGCAGAAAACACTATCCCACAATGATCATCATGGTCATCTATTCACATTTTCAATGTCAAAAACAACCATACCATGAATACAAAGTTAACAGTGCATGTTATTTTTCATAACATCTATATTTACCATTATTTTCGTCATACATGCATTCTATATCCTGAGGATTCTCATTTTACTTTCATTAGTTATTCCTTAAGAACATGACTAACAATATAAGCGATTCATTCTAATGTATTATTATCCACAATATCACACTTAGACTACATTATGTTGTGACTACAACTAAAATATATTTCACTTGTACACATCATCCAGGAATTGTAAATTCATCTATATATACCAAAACTATTGAAAATGTGATGTTCAAGAAAATTCAAGGAAGGGTAATGCTAATCTAAATATGTACTTTAGATTGTTGTGGTGTATTAACTTCTTTAAAATTTCCCAAGTGTAACTTAATGTCAAATAAATTATGAAACATAAAAAATAGCAAAAAAATATTCTCTAACCAAAATATAATATATAATACATGAGATCATTATGTGTGGAAATTGTGTCGATATATTTTTCCACCACTCCATAAAATTTTTCCAATATATTTGATTTTTTGTTTTTTTGAGAATTATGATTTATAAATAAAAAATGAGAAATTATAAGGTTTTGAAGATTAATTATACATAATATTTTCATGTAAAATGATTATAAGAACATACAATACAAATTTCAAATGTGTTCATATTTAATCATGAGAAATATATCATATTTAATATTTATGAAATTTTTATATAGTTGTATTATGGTAATATATTATAAATAGAAACAATACAAGGTATATGTTTTTAATGTAAACTAGGATGATGATATTATTTATGGTATAATGTTAAAAAAAATATTTATAAACGCATTCATATAAATTTTTTCTTGGAACTTATATCTATAAATTTTAAATTAATATATTTTACTTGGCTTTGAAAATGACCAAAAAATAAATATATCATTTTTCAGGTGATAATTAAATATATATTTATATACTATTAGATCTATGGTATGATAAATATTTTTGTGTTGTTCTTTTTATAAATCCATTTCCACGTTTATCAATGAGTTTGAATAAAAAGGGAGATAGTGTATGAGAACTGCAAGGTAAAATGAGAATCACTTATCTTTTTTAGAAGTTGTAGTTTCGTAGTTATTGAAAAAAAAATTGGTGTGAAAATTTAATATGAAGTGAAAAATATTTTAGGACAAAAATTATAGTGATTATCACATGTTTAAATGATTTTATAAATTTACTGTATTTTTTTGAATGTAATTGAAAAATCTATGTTAATGATTGTGATTCTTGTTGTCTATAACATACCCATAGAATTTGAGGTCTTACAAATATGGAACACCTAATTAATTTCATTAATATTATAGATGTTTAAGAATATTATAAGATGAGTTGACTAATTAAATTTTAGATCTAGAAAAGTTCCAGGAAACCCCATTATTTGTAAATGAATAATGTATCACCCCAACGTTAATAAATAATGTAAAATTATAGAAGGATAATAGGATATATTTTTTTAGAAATAAACATGTGTGAATATGATCAAAATATTAATGTCACAAAAATTTCAGAGAAATATTTCGAGAACATAACATGGAGAAATATGTTTTGGGATCGAAATTTATGAAATACTGTTTCTTTAATAGTGTTTCAAAAATATTATAGAGTAAATTATTTTTGAAGGACATATATTTCCAAATTCATGTTATAATAGATAGATGTGTGGAACTTAGTTTAACAATAGTAGTTTCACGACGATAATGGTACTAGTAGAATCATTTGAGAAATGAATATTAATATTATAGTGAATAATATTTCGGGAATTATAATGAAACGAAATCAATAATTCTTAATGATATTTCATTGAAAACAATGTTGAAAACCGAATATTAGAAATATCCAATGTAGTGATAATGAATGAGTCATTAGACGTGAAGGTGTAGAGGAAGTGTTCTTATGTATGGATCCAATTATATAGGAATTATGTTAGGGACATGGTGAATTATGGTATGAAATCAAAACAACAATTTTATTCTCCATAGACTATCACATAGTGTTGATCCAAGTTAAAATGATTTTTCATTATTTTAAATTACTTAATTTTTATGGATGTGAACCTGATGATGGAATATTCAAAACGAAACCATCAATGTAAGTATAGGATTCAATGAATCAAAAATAATATTTTTTCACTATGATTTAATTTTCCTCTCTTTTCATGTCTATAGATTCCATAATAAAAAATGTGAAATGTTATATATAATTATATCGTAAATAAATTATATATATAACATAATGAAATTTTACATAATATATTTATTCATTATTGATCCACACATGTAACAGATAAATTATTTGCATAAATTTAAAATATTTATAATGGAAGAAATGTAAATAAGATCAATAAAATTTAGAAATCTAATGGGTCATGATGTCCTAATATTTGGAAATCAATAATCACCATTATAATAAGAATGTAATTTTTATAAATATGGTAAACATAATTAAAATAAATTTTCTATAAAAATGAGTGATACTAATTGAATGTTGAATTATGTTGGAGATTTATAATGATACTTTAATGGTTATATGACCATCAAAATACTAACCAAGCAATTGAAACGGGTTTTAACTACGATCATAGTAAAATGATTGTTGGAATATTAAAATATCAATAATATAATATTTCTCATGAATAATATTAATAAATATAAAAATTATGTTTCAAAAAAATATTAAAATTATATAACACAATGAAATTATAATTTTTTGTTTTCTTATATGATATTTCATTTTATTCTTTAAGAATATATTTTTCGTGTGATTATATAATTTTTATAATTAAATAAAATGATAACAATTTAATTAAAATTAATATAACATTGTAAATAAACATATTAAAAACATCATTGAGTATATTTTTATATTTTTATGTAAAAAATGATTCTTTTGGTGAAATGATTATTGTTTTTTAAAATGCACTATGTTTTATGGAATAATTTTAATGTGGAAATTAAAATATAAAATATATATATTTTACAGAAAAAATTGATATTTTTATAAAACTAATACATTTAAGAATTAAATTCAAATTAAATCTGTTGACAGTTAATTTAAAAGGCTAAAAATATATTCTCTTAATAAAAAAACTTCCTCTTTTATTTCCTCTTTTATTTTAATAATATATTTAAATAAAAACTTTTGGTTATTAAATGGTTGGTATCCATATAATAATGTATTTGTTATTTGAATTTATTCATATTCCCATTGAAGAACAATATTGAATGATGTGGTCTAAAAATGAAAATATATTCAATATTTTATTTTTTAAATTACTTCTACCCAATAAATAAAAATACCCCACTCACCCCTAGAAAAATCACATTTTAACCTCACCCTATTGCCCGATATTTTCCTATATCCTTTCTATTATGCATATTATGTGTCTTGGATATATTATATTCAAGCTCCACCATATCCCCTCAATTCAATAATTCATTATTAATGTGAAATCACCAAATAAGAGGTAACCTTCATTTTATATTCAATTAATTTTTCTTCATATATTTTTTAATTCTCATTCCAATTTTTACTTCCTAAAATAATTTTTCAATAATTTAAACAATAATAATAATATTATAATATTTTTTAATTTTAATACTATATTTATAAGATATATATATATATATATACTATATCAATGAATCATTTGACACATATTATTAATGATCATTTTTACCTCCAATGGGGATGTCACCAATAAATTATTTATCATCCCTTCACAATTATATTGTGTATATTCTATAATATTATATATTTTTTTGTATTTTTATTTGGGTGTTTTCATGTATTATTATGAATACAAATATAGTTATAATTGGGGCTTATTAAAATTAATCAGAACAGTAATATTTATTTAAAAATATTATAATTCAAACAAACATTTTTCATGCCATCCTATTTATAATGAAATGTTAATAATAAATTTTCAATTTTTATACATGATAAAAAATTAAATTCAATTAATGTACTTATGAAATAGTTAAATATTTAATTTAATTTTATTATGTAAAATTTCAAACAGGAATAAGTAAAATGAATCCTTTTTAATGGTTTTCAAACTAATTTTCCCTCACAATAGGTTTCAATTCAATCATCGTACTCTTCATACATTGATTCATTATATTCTTCCCTATAGAATTCTATTTATTATTTTCACCAATCCTTTGTGATATTATTATTTTTAATATAACATCTTTCATGATAACAATAATATATGAAAAAAACATTCATTCTATCATTATCAATAATGTATTTTTAAAATTATTCATTCAAAAAATTTTATATGAAATTATATTCCATTTTATTTACTATCTTAAACATTGTTCTATATTTACATGAATATCTTATTTCATTTATACATAACCTCTATATTAAAATTATATGTATTTTAAGAGAAGTGTTCTCAATTCCTATCATGATTTCGTCTACTTTAAACAAATGATTTTCTTAACACATTAAAAGCTTCACTCAATTGTATGATTATATATGAATAATTATCCCCATTAAATGTTTTAAGACTTTTATCCTTTCCCACATTAATATGTACCACTCATTAAAATTACTATTATGATGTTAATCGCATGATACAATTTCTGAGTTGGGGATGAAAGCCGCTCAGACCGCCTATGCATTTCGTAAAAATACCAAATGGAGGATCATCATTGCACAATAACATTAATCATAGGTGGTTCTTTGAATTAGATATCAAATATACTGAAGTTTTCTTTACTAAACTATGTGTACTAAAGGATGTAATATGTAAAACCCTACAGAAGAAAAAATATTCATTTGAACAATGAATAAGACTCACAGACAGTAATGAAAAATAGAAATACACTTTAAATATATATATATATATAATGTAACCAATGATATAAATTTATTTCTATGAATGTTTTTTCTTATGTGGATGGGATGAAGAAAAAAAATTCATTTCACTATTATTATAACATATAGGTGATTAAAAATATATTTTGAAATATAACTAATGCTCACAAATATATCAGATCAATAATGAATGATCTCTCTCTACATACATAGTAGTAAATTCTTTCATATATATACTAAATATCTTTCAGTCACTATGTATTACCCCCTTGAAATCACATATTACTAAAAATAATTTCCATATATTTATTAATAAAAAAACTATCCTATAACATTACTCAACATTTGGGCCTATATTTCTCAATAATAACATTATCATATTTTTTTTCTGATAATGATCATAATTACCAAGGAGATAATCAATTGTCACTATCTACACATCACACCACATAAAATTATAATTATCATATTTCTGGTGACCTCAAATTATTGGATATTAATCTGATAAATAGAAATAAAAATAACTTCCCCAAAAGTCACCCATTTTAACCCATGATTGTCGGACATTTGAAGACTGCTCATTCTTATAAAAATTTCCATCATTATTCATCACTAGTTTTAAATGTCTATTTTTATATATTTTTTTAATATAATACCCTAAAGGAATGATTATAAATCAGAAATTATTTAGATATATAGTTAATGGATATTTCTTCTAGATTTTGTAATCATACTATATTTCGTATATCTTTTTCCTTATATATGAGATAATTTTAAAGAAAAGTATATTTCGTGTTGATATTATATGTTTTTCCTGAATTTTTTTTGAATGAGGATATCACATTAAATATAATAGAAAATAATTACTCTTTCATGAATCCAACAACATTCTTTTAGTGACCACATAATGAATAAAATTTCATTCCCATCTTCTAGTGTGTCTGAATATTCATCTCTCAGTATAAATAGGGTATAAATAAGTTTACACATTGACATAAAACATTACATTGCAAATATATAATTAAAAAAATTATACTATAATTTTCCTGGAATCTAATCCCCCAGTAAATATTTCATTAATATAATAGAAATGAAAATCAATCCTATAGATTAATGGTGTATCCTATGTTATATCCAAATATCGAAGGATCCTTTTGATGGCATACTATTCTGAATTATTTCGATTAAATATTGATCTAATTAGGACTCAAACTACAATGGAAATGTTTGACTGTGTGAAAAAGATTGAATTTATTAATTTTTTAATCTTAATTCATATGGATAATTATTCATGTATGATAATTCTTATATTAATTTTAGTGATATCCCCACGACTATTTTTATGTTTCTATTCGTTGGATTTTAGACATACTCACATATTAATATTTCAAATATCTTGATGTCTATATTGATATAATTCTGTTATGATAGAATCAATGTATATGATATCTTATCTATCTCAATTTTCATCCCCAAAATAATTATATCATGCCTTCTATTTTCTATTTTAAATATACAGACATAATATTGTTTTATCATCACGATTACTCCATTATCCTATCCAATTAACAATATTTTATCCTCATGAAATTGAAATTAGATAAGAAAAACATTTTCATATTGCTTTTGGTATTAAAAATATATTTGTTTCACCTTAAAAAATATTATTTCTACATAAATTAATTTAATTTAGGATTCCATTTACTTGGTTTTTTATTAAATAAAAATTTTTAAACCTTAATTTATATAAAAAATTATAAATTCAGTCATTATTGAAAACCATTGATTTATTACTTCAATTTTATTTTCCCATATAATAATGAATGAAGTTGTACATTATAATCACATGATTGGGGTACATGTATTCAATGAATATCATATTATAAACCATTTAATTTTTTTAATTTAAATATTTATGAGAAACTTTCAAATCATTTTAGTACCTTATATATGTTTAAATCCTTCTTCCACTTGTCATAGTATATAATTCTTCTTGAGATCAAATTCCCATTTCATTTAGAATACCCCATTTTATCATATTCCCTTTTTCATCTCATTATGTATTTGGGTACATGAGAAACATTGAATTTCATTGAATCATTTTATTCAATTATTTTGGAGTTAAAATATTTTTTTTATTAATATGTACACCCACATATATTAAAACTTTTGAATATCCTGCCTCTACTAGATAATATAGTTTCATGTTTTTCCCAAATCTCTATACTAGATTTTTATCCCTATTTAACCTCCTCAAATGAGGTGGAGTTTATATACTTTTCTACATTAATATATCTTCAATTACATAATATTGTTTTACTCTCTCTTCCAATCCATTAAAACTCTGTTCTGCCACTCATGATTAACTTTTTCTGAACATTCCAGCACATCTTACAATATCCTCACCTATATAATTTTGATTCTTACATCTATACTCTCAATAATTCATCAAAATTCATATTTTAAAGAAATATCAATATGGTTTTTATAGTTGTATTATTTACTTTAAATTATTTTCCATCAAAATTCTATTCCTTCCGCAAAAAACCATTATAGATGTGAACGACATAGATCTTGATGACTTGTCTCTCATATTCAACCCGTATACTAATATTGAAGTTATCATCACCATTCATAATGAAAAAAATATATAAATATTTTATGATTTTACTTATATTTAGAAGTAATATGTACATATACCAAGGTTTTGATGTATTATAGGTGGACAACTTCTAGTCCTTTACCGGAACATTTCTCCTCTATAATTTTAAAACCATCTATATATTATAAACTTTATTCACTAGATATGGCACTATGATGAGTTAGTTTTCCAAAATATTCTAAGGAATTCTATATATTTAACTCATGCACTGAGTTTTTTATATCATTGTATAATTAAACCTCTGTTAAACTCTATCCTTTAGCAGAGTTATGGGAATGATATTATCTTGACTTATTGTATTCTTCATTATGGATTTTTAAAATTTATATCTTCTCAAAAGAAAACCATTGTCAAGACATATGAATTTTATATTTTTCCCACATTATATTTTCCTCCATGATATTCAATTGAATGAAATTATTAAATAATTTATACTTCATCATAAAATAATACTTCCAAAAAATTCCTAAATAATTTTTAATAAATATTAATTTATAATGTGAACCTATAATGTATTGAATTGGGAAATATGCAGAAAAATCAATATAAACATGTTCTGAGAGCCTGGATCTGAGCTTCCACCAATCTAAATGAAGTATACCATCATTTTCCTTACAAAAGAACAAATTTTACATATTCATATGTATTTATAATCAAGACTCAATATGAATTTTACTTCTATATAATTTATGTTCTTTTCACTAAGATGAAAATGTATATAATACCAAACCTCTATATTTTATGATCTCCTAACCAATTTTATGGCATGTGTACTTCCATTCCAATACATCATCCAATAATTTACACATTTTACCACCACTGTGGAATCTCTTCAATCTTCCATACACTATTAGAAAATATATATAATTTCTATCCCACATCATGTAGTAAAAATGGAATTATCTTTCTAAATAGCCATGAGATATGTCTAATATTATATTGATTCATTATTCTATTATTCTTTAATGGGATTCTCACACATACTTCCCTAAAAATCCCTATAACATCATCAACATCAAAATGTACAATTCTGAAACATAAACTTAAATAATTTTGAAAGAATATAATCCTTCTATTGAATCAAATTATGCACCTAATTCAAATACCGATGGATTCACAAGAATGTGGACACCTATAAATTATTTATGCGCCATTCACTATACATATCTAATTTTTTATTTTAGAATATTTTTTTATTTAAAATAATTATTTACCATTCCATTTGTCCTTATTAAAGTGTTAATAGTTTTGATCCTTCAATAGGTTGGTTTAGGTCTATCTAGTTGATCTCGTACCCTCTCTTGTGACTTATATTTTGATTTTTTTGTTCTGATATATTTTATTCTTTTGAGATGAACAACCATATGTGGCATAATTAAGGATATTATTAGATTGTAATTTTACTATTATTTGACAGATATATTCATTTTGAATTAGATTCTTAATATCATTGAATTCCAAATATGACATTCCTCTTGAGTTACTGATGATAGTCGCAATCACATTTCAACTATATATGTGTGATGGTATCATTAATAGTATGCATACATTATTTTTTAACATTGCATTCAATTTTTCTATATATCATCATATCATATTCAAATTATTTGGGTGATATTCTAGGAACCTTAATTCTGATAACCCTTAGTTGAAATAAATATCCACTATGAAAACTTGTTCCAAAACATTTGGATTCAATACATATATTCTTTAACATCAATGAATTATTAAATTATATGTATTCATGTAATGTTAAATAAATTATTCCTTTATAAAGAAATTCTCACCTTTCCAAATAATTATTTTATAGTTTTTCTATTTTAAATTTTTTACCCCCCTTTGAAAAACTTATATGTGGAGAATCAAGGTCCCTATATGTAATATAATCCACAATATAAATTATTTATAAATCATAAAATAATCAAAAAACATGTTCACTCAAACCATTGTTCGATATTGAGCTATATATATTTCAAACATTAAAATTAAAATGAATACAGTATATTTGAAAAGAAATGAGATATTATATGATTATATAAACAATTTACATTGATAAATATAATTGCGGATAAATAACAATGTAATTCTTATAATTATTATTAATCCATGAAAAGGAGGGTCGATGTTTCAAAATAACATCATTCAAAAAATTCTATCTGTAGTAGAAATATATCCTCTGAGAATTACACATTATATAACCAAGTGTATTATAACTTTTAAAATATAGAACCACAATCTATGTAAAGACTATTCTTGGTCTCCAAAGAATACTAACATACACTCATGTAAAATGGATTAATATTCAACAAAAAATACAAATAATTAAATCAACACAATATATTAACAGATCTATTCATTTTTCCTTTTATTCATAGAGGAAACACTACTTATAATATACATTATAATGAAAAGATTATATTGATTAGAAAAAATTTATAAATTGAAAATATTTCATTCCCATATATCATCTTTGTTATTAATACTCTACATCTTCTTATATTGAACTGAGGTCCCACACACTTACATATTGATGGTCATCTCATCAACAAGTTTTACATATTCCCCTAAAATAAAGGTCTACAAAAAATGACCTCCTCAGCCAGGTTACTAAACAAAAGACCCTTTATTATTTTTGTATATTCATATTTGTTGCACATAATAATAAAATAATCTGAACTTGTGGACATATGAGGACATTTATTCTCATGGATAAGGATCCCTCCTACCAAATTAATTCTATCTAATCTTAACATCCAGTGACTATAGTTCTAATGACCAACATCTATTAAAAATTTCCACCATGAACTAAAATATACTTCACCTCCTAGAAGTATATCATTATTATCAAACTGTATTCCATTTTTCATCATGTATTATCAATTATAGGCTTATAGATTTTTATATCACAATTTTACAATTTTTTTTATAGTTTTTATTTAGACTTTTAATTAAATTATGATGTGATTGGTGGTACTAAAAATTTTAAGCACATAAATCTAATTGGAAATATATTTTAATCTCATGATATCATTACATATGGACATGTGGTTATTATGTTTAATAAAAATTATATTATGTATTATAAATATTCCATGAATTACAGTCAGTTTTTATCAATATTATTTTTTCAACACATTCATATTACATCATTTTTGTTGTACCATGTTCTATAATTTTTACTCATGTTCCTATTATGTTCAAATAAATCACTCATTACCCTCTCCATATTCTATTTTCTTAAACCATATTTAAAAAATATTATTGATGAATTTCCCCCCTTTTAGACCCCTTATAATATATATTGATACTTATTATATCAAGTTACTTGTTTTATCACATTTCCCTTTCTTCCAATAAACTAATATGTTAACTATCCCCTTCATTAATGTTATATCCTTTGAAAATATAGGTATTAATATGGTTTTTGTAAACCTATCAATAGTTTTTGATATAGTATTTGATTAATATATGAGAGTTTTATATTGTTTAATAATGTAATATGTACCTAGTTCACATAGATAGTAAAATTAGTTTTTTTAAATGATGAATGTTATAATTTTTGATATTATACATGATGAATATATTTATGTTGAAGAAAATCCAATAGTGTGGTTATATTGGCATCTCAATTTTTCAATTGAATCACTAAAACAAAGTAACAATAATCAAATACTAGATAATGTATGATTCATTTTTTCGTCAAATTATAATTAATATATTTGTTTTTTATTCTATGGAGTATAACTATACATGGAATTTTTATTTTATATATATTTAATAATTAAATTATTTTAATTTTTTTCCAATTTATTCTCATAAATATTATTTCATTCATTATATGTGTAACCCAGTTATGTGAATTCTTTTCACATATACATTAGTTGATTATATGAATTATTAATTATATTTATTCTAAAAAAATTAACCCCTAGTGAGCACAAATATATATTACCCAATATAAATGTGGTACAGCTAAATCCAAGCATAATATTTTAATAATATTGTGGTTTTTTATCTATTATAAGCTCATATATATTGGACGTGAAACATCAATCATTATTTAAAATATAATATTATATAAATTAAAAACATTATTTAACTAGATATTAAAAATTAATAAATTTATTTAAAAGTAAAAAATTACAAGAACACTCCCTTTTATTTGGTTAATTTTTAACCCATTATTTATTGATTTTGAAATAATAATTCACAAGATCTATAATGGGATTCCACACCCCCCAAAATCATCTAATTGATTAATGTTTCCTCATATTTTTAAACAACATTAATGGTGTTTTTTATCATCTTATGAATATGTCATGAACTAACCCCAATATGTGTTAGTATACGTCACTAAAGATATTTGGAGTTACCATCAATGACTAGATTCAGTAGTTCATGATTTAGAGAATATCGTCATGGGTATAGATAATTTAAAACATTGCCATTAAAAATATTAATTTTATGAAAATATGGAATCCAACAGTAAAAATATTTTTACAGATGATAATAAATCCCATTAATATAAATAATATTATATAAAATTACATGTTATTTAAAATAGTAATAATAATAATAACATGAAAATTAAAAACTAACCGAGGAAAAATATCCCATTGAAAAAATATTATAATTATTCTAATTTCATCCAATGGCCGAGGTTGGGCATGATAAAGGTCTATCCAAATATATAAAATTATACTAAAATATAACCCAACAATATATAAATATATGGGTGATTATATAAAAAATAATGATAAGATACTTCTTTAGAACACTTCTGTCGTCCTAAATGAAGTATACTATATATTTAATAAAAACCCATTGTAATTTTATTTTCTCTAGTAAAATCTACATAACCACTTAACTATACGAACTCCCCCAATAATAAAATAATAGTAAATATATAATAATATAATTACAATATATCAAAAATTGAAAATTATACCAACTTCACCACTAATCAATTCACCCACACATCTTAACACCATTTGTCGTGGTACTCTAATATATTACCATTTCACCTTACCACATTATACAACAAATGCATCCATCGTCCCCTTAGTTCCACAAAAACATACAAGTTAAAATCATATAACAATTTTAACTATATCACACCACTAAACGAGCATCAAGAGATGATGTTTAGTTATTTTTCAATTTATAAAAAACATGTATTTTATGATACACTCAGTACCCATTATCTTCAAAACAGATATCTATGTTATCCTATTCATGTGGTGTTTTGTAGAAATTATAAATTCCATATCATCGATTCATGAAGTTAAAAAAATGAATATATATATATATATTGTCACATACTATAACTTATGTATTAGATCCTTCCAATGCCACATACACTGAATTCCCTCACATAATCAGCCTTTCCAAATTCAAAATCTAGCTCATTTAGTAGTTTCCACATAATCTAATATTCACATTACATAATTATTTTTAAAATTAATTAATTAATTTCATTTAAAATATTAAAATCATTTAATCATTATTTATTTATTCATTTCCTCTCCAAAACACCTTTAAAAACATTTATCCGTTTAAATGAAACATAATGTGAATTTACATTGATGTCATAATATATGATCACCAACCACATATAAACTATCTAGCATAAAATTATATAATATAACCATATGAAAAATAATTAGAAAACAATATATATCCTGACAACCCCCATCCATATAATATTAAATTCATCAATATATAATTACAATAATTTAATCAACACAATCATTGAGTCAAATACATAATAATTATATTTTAAATAATAATAAATGAATATTACAAATCACATAACTTAATTTTACAATTGAATAATTATATTATTATTGAGAAATATTTTATGCCCAAATTCACATCTCCACAATAATTATAACCAATGAAAATATATTATAATATTTAAAAATAACTTCTTCATTAAAATAAAACATTGATCTGTATTCTTAGATCCAATAGATGGTTGAATAATAAATGATATGAGATTAAATTAGGAAAAATGGGAACACGTTTTTATAAGTTAAATATCATAAATGTAGGAATAAAAAATCCACCAAATTTCACCCAATAACATATAGGATACCCATAATTCCACCAAAATTTCCTAGTGTGATGGACAACAAATTGAATCTGATGAAAATACTAATTTAAAACTATATAATTATAGAAAAATACACGAGGTGGATTCCAAAACATTGTCATGGTTACAGTTATTTTACATAGTTTAAAAACAATAGTTCCTTTAATTATGGTCTCCTTAAATTATCATCTTTCATTTCCGTAGGAATATAATTATTTTGAACTAATCCTGATTTTTTTAATCAACAATATCATGGTTATTAGAATTTATCCATAAAATATTATGAAACTATAGAGATTTAGACAATAAGTATTTCATTATAGAATTATTCTGATAAGAAACCACAAATAATCCCCCCTTTTAATATAGAATCTCAAAAAAATTGTATTTTCAAACATCTATATAAACCACGAATATTTTAGATAAATCATGTTATTTCATTTAAGACAATTATTTAATATCACTTTTTGTAGAAATATTTATCTAACTTCATACTCTTCCTATAAACAATGACTGACACTACAATATAATTATAAACCTTATAGGAAATAGTATGAAATTTAAAATACTATAGGATAATATGAAAAATACTATGTTGTGGTTTCACTTGGACTAATATTTTTCACTTCTATTCCAAAAATATAATTTAATCATAAAATTTCATTCACTAGCACATTTTAAAATTTACAAAGGACTATGTAAAATTATAAGCCATGATATTATATTCAACTCAATGAATATTAACCGTAGAAATCAAAATTAATAATATATTAATAATATCAATAAACAAATAATCACATTAAATATATATCAAATAACATTCATTCCAAAAAGACACAATCTTAATATATAAATATATTTAGCATCATAAATAGAAAACTATTCATGAAATAAAAAAATATTGGAATTTCTATTGTGACTAATTATAAAATGTACAGTACACAATGTCATAATGTCTTTATAAAATAATATTTGGTTGAATAATTCATTTACATAAGACATTATTTAATTTTATAAGATTTATACTGGTTATTCAATGAACTTCATGATCTCTGAGATAACAGATTATCTCATTTGATTCAAATGGAATCCCCATTATTGTATTACAAATATGTGACACAAAGAATTTAAAAAATACACTATAACTTGGATGGTTGTTTGAGCATGTATTCATCATTTCCAATTTCTTCACATACCTCAACTACTCTAACAGGTCATGTTTAAAGTTTATAACCTCAAAACAATATATACATAGATAATATAGAGTTATAATCTGGAACACATGTTAAGACACATTAAATTCTAATGGCATCCTCATATAATTTTTATCATGTTTTTAATGAACTTGTGAATCATTAATTTACATTAAATAAACATACACGATATACATCATACTATGTAATACAGATAACCAAATGATTTCAATCAAAACAAATTATGTACAAAAAAATTTTATTCTTCGTAGTCATTCTTATAATTCCCAACATGATTCCACATAAATAGATGAGTGAGAATAGATATAATATTGAAACTAAACTAATGGAAAACTCCCAATATCATGATGCTATATAATTTATGAGGAATGATTGTAAATTTTAATCTAATATTGATATAATTATATCCATTTTACCTTTATTATATGAATATAATATTGTTCATAAAAATAACATAGTGCTAATATCACATAAAAATTGAATTCAAACCAATGAATCGATGAGAGGATATCAATATTAGATTACCATACTTGAAACCACTTATAATTTCATCACCTATAGTATATTAATCCTTGAAAAAGAGTCCATTATTTCTACTTAATTATTAAAATAATATTTGATGTATTTATCTTCTGACCCAAAACATCCAATATGTCATCATTTCCACATGATGATCAATTATACAATATCACTAATACATAAATCATACTCTCATTTACATTGTTGAATATTCAGTTTCTATATCAAGACTAATAGAATTTGATGGAATGATTTTTCCCGATGAAATATAATGTAATGTGATAAATATTCTCCCACTAACTTCTTCTCACCGGGATACTAAATTAACATTATAAAACATTGACATATTAAATGCATTACTAATGGAATTCAGTGGAATTGATAAGCAATTTTCATTATTAATTATAATGAAAAAATAACTTCCCAAGATATAACAAATGATGTTCATTATCCTCCTTCAAACAATCAATGTAACCTCCATGAATAATTTAATACATCATAGATACTGCCACTTGATCACCTAGTAGATATTTTTTTTAATGAAATAGACGATCATAGAAAACAATTATTTGATAGAAGAATGATCCTTTACATACATTTTATATTTCATTACTGAAGGCCCTAGGACAATCTATCATCCTCTATTCATAACCCTCAATGAAGGAAACATCACTATTCACATTTATACATTGAGTTTAGGTTACCATATTTCCCTAACCCTGAGTTTATAAACTTATAAAATAATACCTTAAAAATATCTAATCTTATCTAGAGGATTATATTTAGGGCTCTGTAAGATAAGATATAACAGAATATCTTTTGGTATATGAACACCAAAATGAACACTCCTACATGAAAATTTCTCTATATATTTAATGAAAATATCATTCTGGAAAAATTAAATTTCTTGTATTGTATAGTTATATTTATAGGATCTTAGCTACTTTGATGAATCAGATGTCACATTCACTAACACATAAAAAAATATCCCAAAATATGATGAGATGAACTTTTGTAAAACAATAACCTATATACATACATGTGTAATCTAGCGATATGAGCATTGATAATATATTTTAAAAAAATACTCAAATAAATCCTTAAATTGGTAAGTCAACATTAAATATTTGAACTCAATAGTTAATTTAGTTAATGTAATAATTACTCAAGAGATATATGACCGAAAAATAACAAAGTGACTTGATAAATAAATAAAATCACATACTACACCAACATTATTTGGCACTACATAAGAGATGGTCTCCTCAATAATGGATTTCTCAATCACTATACCATTATAAATAATTTTTCTTTAGTAATGGTTTGAAGCATTGTCAAATGTTTCATGACATTTTCAGAGAAACATCATGAATTTATGCATCAAGAAGAATTTCATGATATTTTTTTAACCAAAATATATCATATTGGGATTATTTCTCAAATTTCTAAATACCACAAAAAAAATTTTAAATCCATTTTTTATTTAGGTATTTAATTAAAATATTATTTAAAATTATATTTTATTCATTTATATTGTTTTCTGTTATTCAAAATTTAATATTTATGAACTTTCTACTAGTTTTAATAATTTTTATGCATAACACCATAAATTAATATATTCTTATACATCTTTAATTAACAGTAACTCATTATTACATAAATATATAAGTAACAAGCACTCCAAAACAGTTATAAATATTAACTCACTAATTACTAATCACACCATAAAATGTATTTAAATGATTTTACCTATAATTTAATTTTATTGAACCAATTTTAAATAAAGAATAAATTATATAAATTCCTAATTAATTAACGTTGAAATTCATAGTTATTTAATAATAATTAAAAAATATCTATTAATATTATCTAAATAAATATTAATTGATTAATTAATATTAAATTTTATAATAATTTTTTATTACATATTTAAAACGTATTAATAAAAGATTATTATAAACAAAATAGGGTTCGTTGATAGAAAATTGTGAAATATAGGCACAAATTTAATAATAAAAAGTGGATATGAAAGTACATGTGGAGTTGCATGCGAGTGTGGTTATCACATCATACATTATAATCACAGATAAATGATAAATAACCATACCATATAATGAATAAAATATAATCACATCCCACTATGTTTATCCTTAATATGTCATCAACAACAACTTTTCCCTCTCCATAATTATGTGATAATAATTATTGGATATTGTTGAGGTAGTAGATAAAATAAACGAAATATTTATAAATATTTCTTGTCATCCTATATGATATGATTTCAATAAATGTGATAATGAATTGGTAGTAAAATTCAATAAATTGTTTTCCCAACCAAACGGGTTTTCATATATGATAGAATGGATAATCACCCATTGTTTCAAATCATAGGAATTTTGTTTCCATTGAATTGGGAAAATGTACCCTTGATGAATCCCCTTAATGTTTTGAAATCCCCATCACACCACAGAGACCCATAATAATATCAAATTAAAAAATAAATTTTATACATGATACAAAAATAAAATGGATATTTCCATAAAATTTACTATTATTGTTTAGGGTTCTATAGAATATCATTGATTCCACAAATTTTATTATTGATGTTTTCTTGGAAATAGTTCTGCATACAAGCAGTTGGAATTTTTATTTCCATTTTATTTTCCTATGAAATAAATTTTATGATTTCATAAATATTAATTTCAATACCATCCAATATATAATATTTTTTGGCAATCCAAAAATATGAATTAAAGTATTCTATGATTATTTCAGCATGTTTTTCAATTGATCAAAAACATGAATACTTTGAAACCAATACATGAAGGAATAAACATAAAAATAAATGTTAATATGTTAATGGGATAGAGATAAAATATGATCTTATATTCCCTTCCTAATTCCGTAATTGAAAAAATGGGTCGAAAATAAAATTCAGTTATATAGAAAAAGACACAAATATAAGTAACAATTATATCAATAGATATTAAAATTTCATTACATGATAATATGTTATGGTTTATTATCATAATAAATATCTAACTTGATAGAAAAACTAGGACATTTATAAAAATAGAAAACCAATTTATATGGGTTTTCCACATTCATAACCATCAAATGATAGTGATTTATGGTGTTTAGAATGAAAAAATTCATTATGAAAGAAATTGGGTTTTATTTATCAAAGAAAGCGTACTTAAAGATTATCAAGGTGATGTTCTTACATAAAAACATCATTAAAAAGTTATAGGTTCTCAAATTAATTTCATGAAAATATGTTTTAATGCTTATGAATAGACATTATTTCATCAAATGATCAATGATTGGGTGACTTGGTTTTTTAGAAATTCATGTATTATATTCTTAAATAAATGAAAAATATGTGATATATATTATAAATATAAAAGTCCATAATAATAGAAATATAAATGAACCTATGATGAAATGGTTTCTCTTTTTGATTTTTTATATTATAAATTACATGAAGAACATTATAAACTCACTAAAATATGTTAATATATACCATGTAAAAATGATAACAAGAGCATAATTGAAGAGATTAAAATTCCTAATGCTAGCACTACATAAGTAAAGAGGCTTAAAACATCTATTCCTAGAGAATATCATAATTTTACATTGTGGAATTCAGCCAATGCAGTTGGAGTTTAATATTTCTTTGTATATTCCCTTGAGTAGTTTCCTTTGATAGAGTTAGAGGTGAAAGGAGTAGAAAAATACGAATATAACAACTATGTTAGAAAGACTAATTAATCTATATAATGAAAGGTTATTTGTTTTGTAACTACTAAAATATAATGTGATATTTTAATAAATTACTTAAAAATTTATTTAATAAAAATTTTAAATTAAAATAAATTAATAATTATATTTTCTTTCAAATTATTTGTTAATATTTAATAATTGATAATTAATAACTTATTGGAAAATTGTCTCCAATGAAGAACTTCTATGACCAGTAAAATTAAAATGAAATTATTAAAAATTTGTTATGTTTGGAGTTTTACATTTCTATCATTCCTCTATATAATGAAAATAATATTTTAAAACCTCTATATCACCATTTATTTAAATCTCACACCATTCTAGAATTATTACTCATCACAAGTATAATCAATATCAAGCTATAAATTTCTATAATTATGATACATTGAAATTTTAACATCCTTAATGACACTATGTGTCATCGTTTCTGATGAAAATGTACAACATCATTTCCCATGGAAATAATCAATGATATAATCCTAGTGATTTTTTAAAATTTTCCCACAACCAACATCCACTCGATTCTAAATTTAATATCGTAGTGTTCATCATTACCCTTTTTGGTATTAGTGGCTGCAAAGAAATGATAATAGATACCTTTTTGTAGTTTTCATTCATTCTCATTCTATTGTAGAAAATAAAATTTCCAGTGATATTATATACATTCCAATCATCATTTACTTTTTCAACTTTTATGATTTTTATAAGGTACTAACAAGAATATATAATTTATGATTTCATGAGAATGATTTGTAAATATGTTTCTTAAACTCTATATCTACTAATATAGTTCATCCATGTTAGTGAATATTTGGTCATGAAGTCATCTTGACGTTACGATATTTCTCAAGAATTTCATGAAATCATTTAAGATACTAACCATAATTGATCACAATATTAATAATTATTATTTATAATTTAATAATTAATAATTACAATTTAGCATCTAATAACAAATACTAACTAATAAATAATTAATATTTATAATTAATAATTATAACATAGTAATTATTATATAAATAATATTAATATATAATGTACAATTAAATAACTAAATAAATGTTAAAAAATAATAATATCTAATTATAAATAATTTAAAACTAATTATTAATTATTAAATAAAATATTCATAAATAAATTATAAAAAATATTAGTTTTTAGCATAATTATTTATCATGAATATTAATTAATTTAAAAATAAATATTGGTTATTTAGTCCTCAAAAATAAAGTCATCATTTTCTAATATTAAATGAAAATACACATTAATTAATTAATTATAATTTATTTCATCTTCTTAAAATTTATTCATGACTTCCACTATCTTCTACCGAAATAGAATGAGTTTGGCCACCCTCATCCACTTCTTCAAGAGGCATGTCATTTTCATCATTATGATTTTCATTTTAGAATATCATTATCTAACCAATTATTTATTGAATGTCGAAACCCATCCCACATACTTAATCAAATATAAAAATTGTCTTACCAAACCAGGATCTAATATTAAATTCCATTTCATTATCATGCAACACAATCCATATATTCTTGAACATCACATATAACCTCTTCAATTATATCTTTATAAATTAATGATTTTTGTCAAAACTTTATTGAAAAATTTTATGAATTTCTTGGAATATTTTTAAGCCACATTATGTGTATTTATATTATTCTATATGTAAAATATGGGATCTTTGATATCTTTCAAAAAATAGAAACATTATTGATATTTTATTTCTAAAGAATCTTATCCCACTATATATTGAAATTAATGTAAATCCTTCATCATTCTCATCAAGGGAAACTTTTGTATGTTCATTCAATGAATCATTATATTCTTTATTAGAATAAATTTATCAATCCAAATTATTTTTTAACTCTCTAATCGATATTATTATTATTTAAATTTTAAACAGTTCCTATAATTTATGTTATACATATGTATGAAATTTATTGACATGGAAAATATTTTTTCAAACCAGTTTAACAATAATATGATGTGATTTCCTTTTCATGATTTCTCTAATGTTGGTATACAATTTATATGGTAATTAATTGATCAATAATGATAATTAATCAACCAAAAATGAATTTTATTATTTCTAATAATGGAAGTGGATAGATTAAGGAAAATAAATTTTGATTACTATGATTTTTCAACATCTAAATAACATCAAATAGTTAAAAAATAGTACTTCGAATCCATTGATTATTTACCAATATAAGTTAAAAAATATTTACCAATTTTATCCATTTATTATAAACACTATTTAACCATGAAAATAGCTTAGTTCTCGACATTTTTAATTTATAATCATTGTAAATTGGGTTTTTTCACTTTTAAGTCCTTAATAGTGGAATGAAATATTGGTTTTAATATCCAATAGGACAAATAAAAATCTTATGGTGACTAAAAATTTCAATTATGTTTTTGATGCTAATTCATTTTTATTCTAGTGAGAATTTTGAATGAAAAATTTATTCTCAAATGGAAATAGATGAAGTTGGTATAGGTAGTCAATGTTCAATTCATATTCAGGTGCTATTGTACCCCCTAGAAGAAGACATCATTTTTTCACAATGATGATGACTTTTCTAGTGCCATCTTTAGTAATCCATAAAAAAATATTCAATCAATATTGAAAATTGATATTGTTTTGATAAAAAAATATTTAATTTTTGTCTATATTGGATAATCCTTGAGTCAACTAAAACAATTTAAATTGATCTAATAAAATTTTTATATTTATATTTTGTATATTAAAAGAACAGAATATAGTATAATACGTATATCATGATAATACTAATACTTTAAATTCATTCATCTATAAAAAATAGAATATCCTTTCTAATTGAAAAATATTCCATAGACAATAGTAGAGACCACTAATGGAATTTTAAATAAACAAAATTAACTATTAGAGGATTTTTATTTCAGTGATAATGAGATGTTTACAATTACACAACTAGTTGATATAGAGTGGATTGTGATCAAGAGGAATTCTGAATATCCGATAAAAACGTGTTTCAATAAGATTTTCTTCATAAATTAGAACAATAATCATAATTCTTATATTCTATGTTGAAAATTGGAAAGTAAGTATTTAAATACAATACCAAAAAATAAAGAAAACCTTCTATGGAATAATATCATCATAAACTAGGAAGATGAGAAATATATATCACAAAACCATAATATTATATGAGGTATTGTTTATCAATGAAATTATATAAATATGATGATTGATTGTGAGTTGTATTAACAACTAATGTATATTTATTTAACACATACAATGGATACACTAGTTTCTTCAGTAAAAAAATTCATAACCAAATGAATAGCTCTCCTTGAGAATTGTGAATGATTTAATGTTAATTTGGGAATTTGGAATGAATGATGAGCTGTGAAATCTATAATCTTGGGACCTCGCAAGTAAATGATAAGGTAATACTAAATAAAAAAGAGGAAGGGGATAAAAATAAACATATGATAAATATGAACATATGGGTAATTGGTCTAAATAGAATTCAATATATGACTTGAAGTAACAAAATTATGAAAATCATGACGAATTAATCAAGTAGTGTCACATGATAAAGTCAGAGAAAATGAATTACGAAGATGAACTGCAAATTGATGATGTTATAGTTTTAAATGAAGAAATCATTATTATTTAGGATATTTATTTCAACCTTTCATGAAATTACATGATATTGGTAATTAATTCATTTGAATCACACTATGTTACAACCTAAAGGTATTTAATATTTATATATAGTTGAGGAAATTTAATTTATGTGAATAAGGAAACTTATTAGGAATCTAAAATTACTTATATATGAAATATATATCTAGAAACTAATTATAAATGTTAGTTAATATTAAAATATGGAAGGATTTTGATGATAATAAACACAATATTATATCAACATGAATACATGATGATGGTGGAACCATCAATACGTTTGTTAATTTCAAATAGAATATTACCAACGGAAAGATATCAATTTTTAATAGGAAAAAAATTAATTCTATATGCACCATACATTATTGACATAACTGGGGAGAAGCCATTTTCGATAGAGGTGATGTTCCAAATGAATTGTTGCAGAAAAACATGATCACATGAGTGAAAGATGAATTACAATACATTGGAATAATGACCATGTACCAGGAATCAAAGGATCACATTTTCTATACATGTGTTGACTGAGAAATGATAACAGAACATAGATTTTCATTTTAGTTTTTTTTATTATCCCAAAAAATGGTTTTATAATTAATACACACTAATGTCTATGGGATGAGAACTAAATCATATAGAAGTGCTACATGCTTTTTTATTTTAATTAATGAATATTCTATAAGAAAAGTTTACATTACATAAGAAACTAAATATCATCAGAATTTTTTTTTCAACATTTATCACAGAAATTTGGAAATATAAATAATAAAATAAATGAATTGTTTGAATTAAAATAATATAATGGAATATTTGGTCATATCTGGTGAATATTATTGGATTTCAAGAATCAATCATAAAATTTTACAATTAGTGATTCAATAATAAATGGTTAATTTGAGAGTCAATAAATAAGAATATACATGTAAATAAGATGAATTCTCACAAATTCAAAGCTTCCAAAGTCATTTGGATCGGCAAAGAAATTTGGATTTGGATTGATATTATCAACCATCTTCTATTAGTCATATATAGAAATTATATACCCAAAAATGCTTTTGTATGTAATGATTTTTCATAAAACAGTTGAGAGTATATGATTCTTATAAATAGAGATGAAAAAATAAATTATTATTATGTCGTTAGGATGTAAAAAAAAGTAGGGATGGGTAATGTATATGCAATATAAGATGATATCCATTCTCATGAACTACATAATAGAATTTCTGATGTCATAATATATATATATATATAGGTAAAAAATAATAATTTATTGTATAGAATCAAATGGGATGTTTGATGATACTAATAATTATATATATCATAGATGTGTATAAATGGATCAATTATAAATAATTGAATTGACTATGATGACATTTTTCATATATTTTAAAAAATTCATCTACCAGAGTTGTATTATCAAAGGTTTGTAGAATAAATATAGATGTTCCAAATCATAATATAATGATCTTGATGACGATATTTATATAGATAACCATTATGTTTTCAGGTGAAAAGAATATAATCATCGGTATATATGATTATGAAAAGTTTTTTTGGTATGAAATAATAACCAAGGCAGTGATAAATTATTTTAGAATCTATAATATATAAAAACGACCATAGAAGAATGACTACATATCATTTTGATTTTATAAAAACGTATTCTTATATATATTTAATTTTTAGAACTTTATGATGATTATATACTAATTATTAGAATATATATTATCAATATTTAAATTTTGATGAAAGAGAAGAACGTGTATGTTGAAATGATGGACTTAAAAGATACAACCAACATTATTTGTTTGATGATTACTCATTATAAGATAAATCATATGATCTAAATAACACATGAATGGAAAATTTAAAAGGTTATAGAATGATTCAACAAGGTTATGGGGAATCAAGATTAGACCCCAATTTTGACTAATTTTATAATCACAAAATTATAGATTCTATAAAAACTGAATAGAAAGATGAGATTGAAAATGTTTCCTATCAGTTAGTATTTTTCTTTCCAATTATTCTATGGTGTTCATAGCACCCCATATGGATCATGATGTTTTTTTCTGAGAATATTTTATTCATATCATGGAAATGGTCATTAGATAATTGTAAAATAGATTATGAATTATTTATGAGGTACATCTAGTAATTTTTATATTTTGTATGTGATAAACCTATATTTAAATACTATACACATGTTGAAATGGTAAGAGATATAGACATGTGGAAATCCATATAAAGATAAAAAATATGATATACAAGTGGAGTTGTTTCATGATATCCTGAAATTATATGGGTTTTCCACTATCAACAACTAAAGTAAAATATATCGAAATAATTGAATATTTTACAGATATAATATTCATTTTGAAACTTATATAAGATTATAGATAGTTTCAAAATAATTATATTCTCTCTTGTGATGGTTATAGAGTCATTCGTCTCAGAACAACCCAAAATATAATTCTATTTGAAAACCCATTGATATTCAATATTTGTGGATGCAAAATGATATGGATTTTTTTTAATATTGATAAAATCAAAACTAATGATAATAAGGAAGACAAGATGATAAAATTTATTCTAAAAGAGAAGCTGAGAGCTTCCAAATTTATTAAAGGATTTGGTTCTTACACAAATTTTACATGATTAGTTTATTTATCGAGGATAGTCCCTAATTTTTTGAGTCTATTTTAGGAGTAACAAAGACAATAAAAATTGAAATTAATACAATGTTTGGGAAATTGGACTTTTCCAATAATAAGGGTAGACATACTTAATGAGTAAATCCTTTAGTACATTTATTTATTCCAATTTAGATGATATCATTCTCAAATAAATTGGCACATGTAATCATTTGATTTTTTACTTAAGAATGATAAATATATGTCTATATTATTCTCCCAATGATTAGGTACACCACTAATATGTGTAATTATATTGCATAATTCCAGATTTAAATTCATTTTCAGGTGATCTTTATCTTTATTTTGACTTTATATACACATAAAAATTCAATATGTTTGAATTTGTAGTCACATTTCTATAACTATATTGATTGAATTTTTCTTTTTCTAAACAACTATCAAATTTATATGTATTCTAAACATCATTATACATACCTCTAATATATTCATCTAATTTTTAGAGCCCCTGAAACAATGGATATATTATGGGACGTCATCATAGGTTGTTTTTACATAGTTATATTCTTCTTTTTAATAACATCACACAATTTAGAAAAATAAATATTGTTGTATTTGTGGTACAGAGAATGTATTATACTATTGTTGAGTGGGAAATGATTACCCTCTCTTATGGGGTAACTACCATTCAAAGATAAATACTACTCACTAGAACAATCCAAACCTAATAAATAATTTTTAAAAAAATATATGAAAAAAACATTAGGGTGTAAAGGAAAAACACATGTATAGTCTAGAGAGACATCCACATCCATTTTTGGGAAATATTTATGCAAAATATATTACAGTGGACTTATTTGATTATTGGAATAATTTTTTGTTGAAAATTCTCATATTTTGAATGATTATGTACATATAACTAAATAATAGATCCATAGAAATAATAATTACTCGTTCTATGCTTATTATTCAGCTTGATCCCTCACTATGATTTGTAGAGTAGATAATTTCACCAAGTAAAGTAACATCATCAATATCAAAATTTATTTTATGAAATTTTTATCTAATGTGTTCTTTATGATTCCTGAATTTCATTATAATCCATTTGGATCCACATATCACCAACAATGAATAAATTTCAATATTCTTGAAACTAGAATGTTTATGAAATTATTTCATAAGTAAAAAATATTTTTTCCAATGATCATAGAACAATTAGAAAAAATTTTATAGGCTATAATTCATAGAAATTGTGATCATCATAAATAGATTGAATAAAAAATAAAATCCATGATCAATGTATTTAAAAATAATTTTATTCAGTTAACCAATTTCATCAATTAATCCATGAATATCGATTTCTTTACTAAATCATCAATGAAATACTTTTTTTCGAACAGACCTAAAAGTCGCAACACTAATTTGTATCCCATATTTTCTCTCAATGTTCTTAATTCCATGTATCATCCTCATCAAAAAATTTATCCACTAACACCCTCTTTCCATATTATTTTTTGTGTATGTTAGATGATACTGGGGGATGAATAGGTGTTAATCACACCCATATATCAAAGTATGACATCCAATGATTTTTTTTCATAATCACAATTGATACCATATTTATTTACTTCTCCAATATTTCCATATGAATGGTATATTTCATTAACCCCAGATAACATGGCATCTATAAGAATGAACACATACTATTCTATCCCAAAGTACTATTTTACGATGATTATAAAAATCTTATGTGCGTTACATGTAGTGAAACACATCCATGTTAAATGTGTAATCCAAATTCACATCCATAAATTCATTGGTGGAATTAATTTAAATATATTATTGACTATAAAAAAATTGAGACTACTTATATCTCACGAAACATTGAGTTTCTAATACTCATAAACATCATAGGTTTATTCATGAATCTTAGTGGTATTACTATAGACATGATTTAAAATAGTAGTACTAGATATTTATCTTCCAAATGCCTTTATCATTATCCTAATGTAAATGATAAAATTATTTATAATTGAATATTGAGATAAATTTGGATCACATCAATTAATAATATAACATATCAATCAACATGTGGTATATTCAGTTATTTCACATGGAAAGACACTATCAATAATCTATAGAAAATCAATAGAACATTAATTCTCTTAAATGAATAAAACTAGGTAATGTGAAGTCCTTTAACAAAAAATCATCAATATAGATACATTTTAACCAATGATCTAATTGATTTATCTAATAAAGATTCATAAAATTTGGGAAAACTAGGTTAAACTAAATCATACACTCTATGTCTTGTTTAGTGGTTAGTTTTATAACAAATTTATTTAAAAAATATGTGAAATCTTATATAACTCTCATATATCCCTCCAACATCATGTCTACCGAATTAAACAGTAATCTATCAATCATTGGATTAATAGTTTAAAATAATCATTGCTATATCTTGTGATCCAACTAACTAATAAAACTCTCACTATCACCCTAAAAATCATTAAAGTTCACTCATCTCTCATTATAATAAATAATTGATAGACATTGTTTGAATAATACATTTAGTGTAATAAATCAAATTGTTATATATATAATTAAATTATCTCCAAAATATTTTGATATTCCTACATCAAGTGATGGAACACCAATCATATCCCCTTTAATCTATACATCCACCCAACTATAATTGACAAAATAGAGGGTCAAATATGATTGTTATCATTATGTCCCATCTAATGAACTACGATAGGTGTTATAAAATAGTCTAGATCATCTATGTAAATAAAGGTACGATCGAATGTATTATATAAATTGATGATACACTGAATTTTATATTGTTCTCTTGGACTATGAATCACCACCATATTTTTATGTTTTTCTCCAAAAACCCCACAATGTCACCAATATTATTTTCTACAACCTCATCCATGATTAGTCCAATGTCTTTGAGAGTAGGTAACATGGATTCATATAATTATATTAACCTTATTTCACATATGTGGTCTAGAGGACAAATTATCCAGATATTTGGGATACACTTTTGGTGGTATCTATCACATGGGTCGCATTAAAACGAACACGATGTGTCTATAATGATGATATCGACTGAATGTTAACTATTTAGAAATATCATAATAATATATTTTGATTCCATATGACATTGTAAAAGTATCACATGACTCTATATTTTTCTGTTCATGCCCAAAAGCTATATACTCATGATAAATTAGAGAATTATTGTCAAGGGAAGACATTTATTAATCATATCCATGTTTTCTTTATAAACATTAACTCTTATCCATATACTTACTCCATGAAACTTCATAATTACTATCATTATAAAATTATTAATACCACTCCAATGATCTCTTTATATATTTGTATAGTATAAGTAACAATATATATGAAATCAATAGTAATGGACCTATTTGTTATTTATACTATATAAATTGATCTCGCTCAGTTTTTCATTACGCCACATCCTAATCCATTAATATAATCAGGTAATTGAATATAAAATTGAAAATATTTCAATCAATATCTCCCACAAATGAATTCCCTTATCAAATTGGGACTAAATTATTTATCTAACAATATATGAGTGTTGATTATATAAATTTCATCTTAAAAATCCACCTAACATTTGACCATTTAATCACTATCATAACCAAGATATAGAATCAACCACATCCAAATCTCCTTTAAAAATATATCAATTTCCAATGGAATATATTTCTCCCATTATTATTGAATTAGTTTTAAATAAATCTCTACTTCCACCATCCACCTATCATTTTCATTAATATAATTGAACAACTCATACTTTTTAAAATTCTATAACCAAAACTTTCACATAGTAAACAATTAATAATAACTATCCCCTATGACAATAAACATATAAAAAACCATAGTATTCAATTTATCTTTTACCATATTAACACTAAGATGTCATAAATAATCAAAAATGTCTAAAATCATAAAATAAAATCCCTACCTTCTAAGGTATTGATATAATTTAGAAAATTTAATTAAATTTACATTTTCATTAGAACTAAAAACCATGAACACATGACTAACCTATGATGAATCGTATTCCTTAACTCATTCCCTCCACATAATCATTACAATATTTCAAAAGAATATTAGTAGAGTAAGTATATTGCATACAATGGATTTTATGTTCCATTTCTATCCTTATCTAGATTCACTATAATTCATTGCATTTGATGAAAAAATGATACTATTTGTCTAAAAATCTATAGTAATCCATAATGTTGAAATCTCTAAACACCATCCATAATGAATCACTATAATTGATACATTTCATTATACCTAAATTATATTGGAATACTCTTGATTTGGTAAGAATACTAATAGTGCCAACTGAATCTCATATGTAATAGGCAATTTCATGGTGACCGGCACGAAGTATAAGAAAAATTTAATGTCGGTTGTATTTAAATTTTTCCAACTAAAAATAATCTAACAATTAAATACAAGTATTAATTTATAATCATTCAAAATTATTCACGAAAATAAAATATAAAAATTAATTTAGTGTTTTAAAAAAATAATAATCATAATAACTCTAAATATCAATACCAGGAAAATGAGAAATTACAAACTAAAATAGTATGGGAAACTTCTAATGCATAACGACTATAATGATCAATCATTAGTAATGTGTATCCTGGTTTCTAATATTTATAAATATTAAAAAATATAAGTAACAAGTATGGGTGAGTATATAATAGACTAATAATGATCCCCTCTTACAATATAAATTTTTTTTCTATGTCTAATAAAATTAATTTTATTGGTCATATATATATCATAAAAATGAATTTTTCAAGTAATATTTTAAATAAAAATGATATTTATCACAAATTAAATTATTTTTGATGTAATTATTGTCTAAAAAATGAATTACTTCAATCAGACTTGCTACAAAAACAAGAATGTATTCAGTTAGATTAAGCACTTCAAACCTTGGATATCACCCTCAAGATTCATTCTCATCTGAAGACATGCTCAAAATAGAATTCCAAATGAGGTTTGTCTTCCATTATTTGGAATTCATCATTTATCTAAATGTAAAATCTCTTACTAATATAGTTAATATTCAAACCACCTCTTCCTTTCATGTGCTACGACATCTTCTCATTGGAACTCTATTTTTGACATATTTGTTTTATATGGTTTACACTTGTCTATTTCAATACTAAACATAAGAAATTATTAGAGATGGTTGGCTCTCATCCAATCCAGAATCACTTTCTTAATGCAGTTGTTGAACTCCACCATGTGATCAGGTATGATCAAAATGCTGTGATTCATAGTAACTACTCACTCGATCGTAATACAATTCGGAACCGAATCATTATTTCCATAATTGAAGCTTCTTGGTTAGAATAAGTCATTTACACAACTCCGTTCATGATTTTTCAATCCTATATCATCTACGGATCAATGGAAACTTCTTGTCAGCCACATCGCACTATGGAGGAGTTCTGGGGAGCCCCTATCCCTGAATGGATCAAAATCAACATTGATGGTGCCTATAAGGGAACTCCGAGTCCTTTAGAGTGTGGTGATGTCATCAGGAACCACCTCAGATAGATTCTAGGATACTTTAAGGGAAATTGGAGCATTGAAACCTCCCGTGAAGATGCGATGATTGGTTTGATTTATGCTATAAAATTTTCCATGGTCTTTGGTTGGAACAACAATTGGATTGAATGTGACTCAATGATAATCGTAAAAGATATTTAGAATTGTGTAACTCATTTAAAATGGATGATTACTACCTATTGGATGGAATGCAACCATTCACTCACCAATATGAACTAAATCATCACACATGTTTATCGGGAAGGAAACATGGTTTGTAATGTCTAGGATAACTTCAGAGATAATAAAGACATGACCTACTGTGGATAACTCCGTGTTGGTGTTATTCCATTCCTTGTGAATGATTATAATATAATCTTGTACTTTCGACTCTTGTAAACTTTATTTTAATAAATTTTCTTCTTTTTCCACTTATGTCAAAGTATAATCATTTTTTTTAAATGTTAAAAAAAATTTAGTAGGAAATTATTTTCATGTGACATTTTATTTCATTAAAAAAATTATATCCCTGATATTGTTTTTTTGTTGGGGAATATGTAAACCATAGAAAGAAAAATCATGATATATTATCTGAAACAATCCTTTTTCCAGATCAATTAGATTTTATAAAACCACCAAAAAAATTATTTATATAGTCCACTGTTTTTTAGATCCATCATTATTCACAAATACCAATCATGAATAATTCAGTCCATTAAATGTTTTAATTTCCAAAATTATTCTGGTATATTAATTTTCAATGGAATTTATTAATAATAAAAAATTTTCTAACCCAATAAAAAAATATTCATGGTGGCTTGTATTTGCAATATATCAATTAAATGTGTCAAATACCAATCAAAAATAATGACATCCCCCACAAATTTCTATTTTAAATAATTTGATTGCATACCTTTTGTGATAATCAGTTATAAAATTCTATCAAAAAAAAATTCAAATATATGTATAGATTCCCACCCAAACTACAAAAAATTTCAAAATCAATTCAATCTTATATAAATAACTAGATCTAAAAAGAAACATTTTGGAATCCAGATTGATAAATTTTTATTCAGTGTTAAAAAATTACTTATTAGTATTAAAGTGTTTATCTAAATATAATTTTATATAATTATCTTATTACATTTTAATTTAATTTTTATTATATAATATATGTATTATATTATTTATATCATTTTTGTTGTTTAATTTAAAATTAACTAAATAGAATTTTTGTCGTATTATAAATATTTTTTATAAATACTATGATTTTATTTTATTAATTTAATTCATTATGTATTTTTAGAAAATAAAAATTATTGTAATTTAGAAATGTTTGTATTACTAATTATTAAAACATTTTTTAGTTAGTTGACAAAATTAATATAGTAAAATAAAATTCATTAATTTAAATATGTAAATATTAAAAATTTAGTTTTTTTCATAAAAATATTTAAAATTATTTATATAATAAAATATATTAATTTATTCTAAATTAATAAAAAATAGGTAAAATATAATAGAAAATGTAAATATATTAATGTTACACTAGTTAGCGACGTAAAAAACCAAAAAATAATCAATAATTTTTTAAAGGTGTTAGTTTGGTTAAGGAATAAAAATATTATTATAAATCTCTAAAAAAAATAATGTTTACTGATATCAATTATTATAAACGGTTATTATTTTCATGAAAATATTTAATTAAAAAATTTTAAAATATGTTTTGGATGTTTTCTAATATATTTCTAACGAAGAGATAAATTATAATATAATTTAAATAAAAGAAAAATGTAAAATAATATATGTTTGGTTTATATTTGGGAAAAATAAATGAAATATGTACAATTTAATAAAAATTTATTAATAAAACACAATCATTATTTCAAATTAGTATAAATAATTAATTTTTTTAAAAAATATATAAATCATAATTTTCATTATTGAAATAATTATTTAAAAAATATTAATATTTAATATAACATTATTTAAATAAAAATATTTTATTAAAATCAAAATGATAGTTATTATATTTTTTTGGATTTTATTTTGTGTTATATGGGTTTTCATTTTATTAATTTTTTTAAAAAAAACATAAATCATAGTGAATTATAATTTTTGTTTTCATTTTATTGTTTTGTGGGGTATACATGAAGGTCATTCAGAAATAATATCCTCAATATTATTTATAACATAATTATCAATCTATCCCATAATGTATTTGGGATCAATAGAGAATTTTGCTACAAATAATTGTTATGTTATTAATAGAGATAAACGTAGAAGTTGAGCATAAATTCTAGTTTTGATGGTTTGAAAAGTCTATCATTAATAATAAGACCACTAAAATAAATAATGAATTTTTATCCCAAATAATATAAATTTAAAAACAATTTTTTCTAATGGATTGTTTTTTATATATTTTCAATGAAAATTACTATTTAATATAGAATTGTATAAAAAACAATCATTGTATTTTTTTTTGTATGAACACTCTTGTGAATATAATTGAACTATAATAAATTTTTAATGAGAATATAATAAAAAAAGTTTCATTCTCCCATTCTTGGTAAGAAAAAACATCATATCTCCTTATAAGAGAACACTATAACAATATCATATAATAATATACGTAAAAAGAAACCATAAAAATATTGTAATAGATGCACCATAAACAATCTTTCAGGAAAATATTATTTCCACTACATCTTAAGATTGGGAATCCGAGTATGATAATGAAATACTATTTTAATATACTATATAATATATACCTCAAGCTAAAATACATATATCAATAAAAATTCTCTTCAATATCAGATTAAATATTAACCACTTCACATTAATAGAGGTAGATAAATACATTGGGGGTAGTCAATTATCCATTTCTAAAACATCCAAGATATCGTGTGTTTTTCCATTACCCTTATTAAAAATATATTTTATGAGGTTATTGAATCAATGAGTGGTGCATAGAAATAGAAAATTTAATATAATATTTTATCTACTATGAAAATATATAATGATATATATATACTCAAATATTCAATCCTAGGTTGAATATCAAACTAATTTCATGTTCAACCAATATGATCTTATGAATATCCTTACACACACAACGAATACTATTAATATTATAATAATTTTTCCATATTATTAATTTATCATATTGAATAAATATTAATAGAATTATTTAGTTAAATCCATGTCATATATCATATCACATTCTTATAATTTTTTTTTACATTAGGTATCGAGGTCACTTTTAACATAATATATAATAGACATATCAAGCATATAATTTATCTACAACAAAATTATAATGTAAAATCTAAAAACACTAATAAATCATCAACGATAATTTTATATGAAATAACTCGATGAGAAATTGTAAGAAAATATTATACATGCACATACATACACACACACAAACCATAAAAATAAATAATTCAATCCATTACATTTACTAAATTATCAATCCTAAATCATGATTATTATATATTAAACAATAATAATAGAAATTTAATGAATCTTGTATCACAATCTAGTAATGAAATTTCATTAAGGAAATTGGCCTTTTACACTAATTCCCACATTCTTGTAATTGGTATGCAATTAATCTAAAATTCATTATTATGATGTCAGTTCTATATTTCCATAATATATAAACCATCTCTTATGGGTACCTATGATGTTAATAAAACTCAATGATTAAGGGTACCAAGGATTTTTAATATTCAAATGCACAAAGAGAGGAAATTAAAATTCCCTCATGGAGTACTAAAATCCACCAATATAGCCCTATAGATCACATGTAAATTTAAAATATGAAAAAGAAAATAACTATAGGGGATTGAGGAATTCAAATTTATAATTATATAATAAAATAAAATCCATGGAATGGGTTCTTAATCCATAATATGTATTGAGGTAATTTATCAAAATATAATATTCACATTTCCCATAATAATTATTCCCATATAATATCAATTTTAATTTCCTTTAGAATCCCACAATTTTAATATCAACCATGTTTTAATTTAATCCATTATTATGCAGTAATATAATATTCAATAAACCATGACATAAAACTGTAATGTCTTACCATAAAATCAATCAATTTCACCATGACTATGAAAATATCACATAATGTAATTAAATCTATATTTTTGAAATTATTTCATCTGTGTAATATTTTCAAACCACAATAGATACCATGACTATTCTTAACACCAAAATGTATTATATATAAAACTAGGATATAATTTGACACATCAAATATCCATGTATCAACCATAATACTCTTTTTTTAAATAATTTCTCCCTCTACACAATAATTTTATAATGCTGATAAAAAAATATCAAGCCACAAAACAATTTGATGCAACATTAAAAATATGTTGTAGTGTGTTTTTATAAAATAAAATTTATTTATTTTAATCTTTTGATTTCTATTTTTTACTTTATTTTCCTTCACCAAGAAATTAAAATAATTACAAAGGACTGAATTAAATTTTTTTCAACTATATAATGTTTTTTATTCAACTTTACCTATTTTATAAATATTCAGTTTTTTTTGAGAGACTTTAATTTTATTAATTTATAAATAAAATTTTATAAAAACTATAAGGGGATATATCTATATTTTCCATTATCTAAATTTGATGGTATTTTTATATTATCATTTTAATATGAAATGTTATGTTCCCTCAAATTTATAAATCATCACATTGTTACCTATTTATTAATATTTTCTATATTCATTGGGATTATATATTGTTACTTATATGTATTTTTTGTTTTAATATTTAGGTTATTCTCTTATTTTTAATCATTCCTTTGAATATTTAGATTATTTTTTCATTAAAAAATAATTTCTATTTTTATTTCATATATTCATTTGTATAAAAATATTTTCTAAAATCCATACATCAATTAACTCTTCTTATATACCTTAAAAAATAATAAATGGGTTTTAATGTAATTTTAAATTTGTATATTTTCAAAAATTCTCTTCAAATGTTCCCTTTCATTAATTATATTTATGGATCATCTTTGTTATCTCCGGATTATATGCTCTTTGTTATTAATAACCTAAATTTAACTTTTATCTTACTCTCAACATTGAATTCTTTGATATGATGTAGTCATTGTTTCTTTAGTCTTAATGATTTTTTATATTCTTTTTATAAATATTTTACAGTATGAAAGATCAAATTTATTTTATTCATCTCATTAATCATTTATGTTATATATATTTCCAGTTTTGTCCAATAATTTTTATTTCCTTCATTTAATTTCATAAATAAATTAATCTAAAAAATAAATAGATTTCAATCATTAAAGAATTATTTAATATTAAGATAACATGAAAGTCTTGATTCCCTAGATTTATAATAATAATACCTTGAATTCTATTTTAATAATATTAAATTATTTATTTTATTCATATGACCCTTTATGAATTGACCAAATTTTCATATTTTACATATATATATTAACTCATATTTACCATTAATTTTCATAACATAATCATATCAAAATTCATGACTAGAAAATTGTTATGGAAGATAAAAATGATAATTTAAAAAATATTTAGTGTGGTAGAAATGAATATCTTTTATGTGTACATAATATAAAATTTTATATAATTTTTTTTATTTTAAATTATTCTCTATAACCATTTATTGAAATAACATATTTTCATTATTTTTAAATTGATCATGTTTCAAATAATTAAACATAATTTATCCAAAAATATTATATTTACAAAAATTTCATCTTATTACTATTCAATTAATCACAATAAATAGTTGTTCATGAGTTAAATCAAGTACATGTGTTTCACTTATTCCAATTATTGTTTAGTAAATAATATAAATGTTTACATATTTAATTGATTTTCATAACAAGGTTTATATGAGATCTAATTCCTGAAATATTTTTTATTACTTTTCATTACACTTGATATTTCATGATAGACATATTGTTATGTCATAACCTAATGTGATGCATAGTTTTTTAATTCAAAAAGGATATATAAAATAAACCATCACTAACATTTTGTTGATAAAAATATTCAAGTTTCATTATTCCTTTCATAATACATCCACTGATATTTAATTTATGAACATATAATGATCAACATAGTTGTATCATTCTTATTAAAATATTTTGGAGACCATAAATAATAAATACATCAACTTTTAAAATATATCCACCACTAAGTATATCTCTAAATAAATCATTAATTGTTACAACCATATGACATAAAAATATATCATCTTCATCCACTTATTCCTTATAATATTATAGTATATTAACATTCTGAGTCTTATGGGATATGCACCAACTATATAATGTCATGGTACCTTCGTGTAAACCAGTTTTAAAAGAATTATATGATGTATTATATCGTTATTATATCACCCAATGTGGTACTTATATCTATTAAATTTGATCACTCATTGGTTATTTTATAACCATTAAAATATTTCTTTCATATATGTGTTTAGAATTTTTACAATACACTATAATCTAATTATGCATACACTTAAGTATAAAAATATCTCATATTAATGTTGTATCCAATGATGATGTTCTCTCTTAAAATATTAATTTTTATAGTATTACGTATTACGAAACTATTATTATTATATAAATAACTTCAATTAACATCAATAAATTGATCTGACATATACATCTAATTTAATCCCTTGTAATATTTTAAATAAAAATTATTAAGGGAATCTCATGGGTAGTACATTTTTAAATGATTCTTGTGTTGTCATAACAGTATATTCAATTTTTTAAAATTATTAGTTTTATCCTACACACATTTTATCATGTAATATCTCTAAAAATGATCCCATTGGGAAATTATGAAAAAACCATTCCAATAAAAATGGATAATTTTTCATTAGCGGGCAATGGAATTGATTAAAATTTCAGGAGGACACCACATCATTCTAGGGGTTCTCTAAAAATTAAACTAAATACAAATTATATGACCAAATTTTTTCAACATATATTTTGTTAAAATGTTTTTAAAGTTGGATAATATTCTATAGAAAATTAAAATCGGAGAGGATTTTAGAAAGCATGTTCTTTGAGTTTAGGATCACATTCATCAAGAATACAATAAATTATGATCAAAGGTGTATTTTTTGATCTAAAGATGATTCACCTTCTTGTTAGTGTATCATTATAAATTATCATTCAATGTTCTTCATGTGATTGTATTTGATTTTTTTCAAGTTAAATTTCCATCATTTGGGTTAATGAGAATTATTTGACATATTATCAATGTAATTAGATTTCACTTTATTGAATATTGATAATATGTTTTTAAATAATTTTTTAAATTTAAATAATTTAAATATTGTTGACACATTATTTATTATAAAATAGTTATTCAGATTCCATCATTGATTTGATAAGAGGATTTATTATTCATCACACATTAAAAATTATTGAACAATTTTTTTATATAATTTCATTTTTAATTTCAATTATTTTCCTTGATATTCGTTGGAAAATAAAATACCAAGATTTTATTAATTAAAACTGATTAAAGTTATTTACTATTCTCATGTATGAAATTTATTAGGTGGTTGGAAATAAATCTACTAACAACCACACTATCACTCATTCCCCATTTTTATTCCATAATGTTTCATCATCATCTACCATTTCAATGGTCTGTGGTTCAATACAGAATACCCACATTGATGGTTATATTGATGATATAGTTTGATATATATCTTCCCATGTATACTGGTGGCATTTTATACATTGTATGAGTGGATTTATAGTGTTTTACATGACAAGGACCCCTAATAGTGGACCAGTATAGATATAGGGTAGAATGAGAATGTGGAGACGGTTCAATTTTGAAGAATTACATGTGAATATAAAAATTGAGGCTTTGTTATAGAAGGGAAAGATTTATTGGTGAAGGAGATAAAATTTGGGTCATGTTATAGGAATGTAATTTTAGAAACAGTGGAAAAGATGAACTAAAATGTTATTGATAAGAATTTTATACCAGTAGAAAATAGGAAGACACATCATGTATTATATATATTAGTTGGTGTGTATATTTATTTCTAATAAGACTAAATTTTTTATAGAAATTAAATTTCTCAGGGAAAGTATCATTAAAGGACATATCTTGTATTGTATCCAAATTAGATTAGGGTTTTAAATTGTCTGAAATGTCACACAAAGTGTGACTATATACAACATGATATAATTTTAAGAACTACATGGTTTTTTTTGTATGAGTTTACATGCTAAACTGACACCTATCCCCACATTTCATTTGAATAAATTGTACGTTGTATTTTTCAAGGACACCACTTGAGCATCAGAAATAGTACATTCTCATTAAGACAGTGGTTCCCATACAATGTGTTCCATACTTGGACATTCCCTATAGGTTTACCTCACTAAGATGACCGACAATAGTGAATTCATAGATATTTACTAGGATAATGTTTCTTCTAAATAGGATATATTTCCATTTTTCAGGAACTCTATGGTGTTATGAACTTCTTAATTATAGATTGATTGAATTAAAAATGTTATTCAAATATTATTTGTGTTCTTTATACATTGAAAATGATATTGTGTACCCTTCATCATAATATGAATCTTTCCATGGTGATTGTGTTTGTTCGTTTTCCATTGATTTTTGGAGATTTTGAGACTTTTTTTGATAGAAAATTATAATAGAAATGGGTTTAGAAATGACCCATATGAAACATTGATAATAAGTTTTTGGTCCTTCGAAAACATAGTTATTTATGTTATGCCACATAATGAAGAGTCATGGGTCCCATACATATTGATTAGGAAATAGTATATGATGATGATAAAAACTCAAAATGTGTTGTGGACCATCCATATAGGTTGATGCTTGATCAACTAATATTCAATCCAAATTAATGAATATTATCTTCATTACAGTAATAGATATACAGTGTTGATATCGTTAGAATTTTTGATGATTTTACATTTGGGAGTTTTAGGATATTTAGGGTGATGGATGTTCCTAGTTACCTCCTACAAATTATCACTATAATGTCGATATGGGAATACAAATGGTAATTCTTTTATTTCTAATGTTTATTTTCTCATTAATACATATATGAGTCCATTCATTATTTTTTAATTTTTTTTAGTTATTAATATTTTTGGGGTGGAACTAACTAGGTAGTATTGTAATCATCATTTCATGTCATTTGTCGTCCCACATGGTATGTATATATAGATGTTGAAAAGATATTTGGAAACATCATTAGATGTAAATATTTTAGAGATATAGTTAAGATTATTTCAATGAAAACATTTATTGATGATATATGTTCAAGTGGTTAGTGTTTTCTAAATAAATATCTACCATGTCACTATGATATACATTTATTTGTAGTTTTTGGGTCCTTATATTTTACCACACTAAAATAATGTATTATTCAATTAGAAAGGATAGATAGTCTATATTATAATAATTTTATTATATTCCTGGTTTTTATATCAGTAATAAATTGATATATTCAATTCTATAGATATGTGGTTGTGTGATGGTTCATCAGTCTATGGCCTCCCATGTTTTTGATATACTATTCGAGTTCATTCTCATCCCTATCCTTTTATAAATAGTCATAGGGTTGATCATATATCTTACCACTAGAATATATGGTTCCTCAATGGTATTGAACATGTTAGAATGGTATAAAAGTGATTTTACACCTAGCGACAATTATTAGATCTAATACAATTGAAGAATTAGTTTATAAAACATCGGGAAACAGTGTTATGTGTTGTGGGTCTTAGTTTATAGATGATGGAATGCATTGATTATTGTTGGCGTCTAATGAATATTTTCACTAGGTCTCTGATAATTTACTGACCAACTCAAAACACTCTGACCATTTTCCTTTTTTATAATGATATAGTACATGAATAATTTTGTGTTTCTATTGTGCTTCTTATCTACATCTACCATTTTTTCACTCATCCAAATATGCGTTGATAAACATGATCTCATATAATTAAAATTGTTGATGTAACAATATATAAATCTATCATAAATACATATAAAATGATGATATGAAAAAATTTGAGAACATCAAACTCAAATAACCATGCATTTTTTAAAAGAGGGATCCTTATAAAAATAGTATCATGTGGAATATATACCCCTTTACTAATGGAATTATCCTCCAATAATTATAAAATTGTAATAACGACATGATATAAAGATGGAATTCCATAATGAGAAATATGAGACTGCTCATAGATTATGTATTCATAATGATTTATTTGAGATAATAGTCTCACAGGTTATTAGGTGTTCCAAAAATGAATTTATAAGATTAATGGAATGAGTCAGGTACTCTAATTTTCTATATAGTATGGTTCTATATTTATTATATGTAATTTCATAATTCATGTTATATTTATAGTTTAGTGGGATATTTGGTGTGTTTATCACTCATATTCCTGACGTGGCCACTCAACTGTGGTAAATTTTTTAGAGTTCTTTTTGGAGGTGTACTGTCTAAAGATACATAATATGGTATGATTATAGAATATTTTTGACCATTAGTATGGTATCATGGTCATGTCTGTATACACTTTGGGTTTAAAAAACCTCATAATATACTATGAATACATTAATCCTGATTGATTTCTTCAAGATCATCTTTTTGAGAAATGATTTTGTAGGGATACATTAGTTGGGAGAATACCATTTTAATTATCCATATATTATAGAGTTTAATATAATTCCATAGTTTTATAAAGACCCATAAAATAGTTATGGCATAAAAATATAGCCAGTTTACATTTACCTAGAGGAAATTCATTAGTAGAATATAACAAATTTTATATAACAAGGCCTCTATAACAATTGAAATAACATTTTTGAATAGATTTAGAAAACACTATAAGTAAACTAATCCTATTGGGGGTCCGTAATGAATTTTTTTTGATAATTCTACACACACATGGGTGGAGGATTTATATATTTTATTCTTAAAACTATGACTGAAACAAAATATATCCATGATGGAATTATCGATGAACATCCTTGAAAGATAAAATTGAGTTATCATGGGATTCCTTAATGAGGATAGGATATCCCCATACTGGATAGGTATGAAAAATGAGAAATGGGGGGGGGGGTAGATATTTTTTTCTCTAATTCCTCTCATACAACCTTATAGAGGGTTAAATTTTTGGAAAATGATATAAGACAGGGTCATGGTTAAATGATTATGATATATGAATTTATCATATGGATCCCGAAATGGTTCGTGGTATGATGTGTTTATTCATTACTTAATAATTCATAATAACTGAATATAATGTGATATATTATTTCTTTTATGAATCTTTTGTTCAATACTTTGAGATTCTTATAGATTTTCACTTCATGACCTCTTCAGATAGTGAATTATTCTGGTGATGATTTTCCTCTAAATCATGAATATCAACATTTTGATACACTTATTTAAAAAATCATCTTTCCATGGATACCTACAAATAGGACGAGTCCCTAATCTGTTATAATATTAATGGATATGTAATCTAGGTACAATGATTGAGTTGATTTCTATAGTTATAGGTTGATATATAATCAAAATAACAGATCCATCCTTACAATAACTTCGTGAGTAATACTCAAATTTAAAATAAGATGGGAAACCCCACATATGATTATTGATTATTACCCATTATTTTGTGATTATATTCCTATGAATATAATATTATAAAGTAGATTAATTCACTAATTCAATATTAAAACAAATATATTCTTTTATAGGGGTGAAATAATTGTTTGTCTTAGTTCAAGACTTCAATTATAAAAATGATTTTATCAATTAGACAAATCATTTTATATCCACTACATAATAACATTCCTTCATTGAGTATAAGGAGTTAATGTGTTATTTTAATGAACTTATATAAAATGGTTTATTAATGAATGATTTGTCCCATTATACACCTCATGTTCTATTCATAATGTCGGTGGATGAGATATTTTTTTTTGAATATAACCACTTGAATCCATTAAAAACATTAAATAAATTCCATCTTATTTATATTAGAGTTCTCTATTACTATTTAAAATCATAAAACTATTTCATGAAGCTTAATATATAGCTTTAATATAATTATCTTAGTGTTTTTGGGAACTATATCCTAAAAAAAAAATTTCTAGTACATCTATTTCCACTACAAGTTCCCCAAGATTCTGAGAATCCATGAAAAACATTTCTAGGAATTAAATACCAAAAATATAACTACTTCCAAAAATGGAGAATTTTATCTATTCATACACTTTTTGATATATATTCATGATTTTAATCATAGGATGACCAGTCCGTAATTTTTATGAATACTAGAGAAATATTTTAATTATGAGCTATATTAAAAATCTTAGAGGATTAGACATATATATGTCCTGGTAGATATTTGTGTTGGTATTACTTATGATTATATGCTTAAGAGACATCCAGAAAAAAATATTATAAACCATGACTTTAAAAAAATGGAAGTGAATTTTCCTTGATGATATTAGGTCATTATATTCTATATGATTGATTTTTTGTCTTCAATGATCAAAATATTGTCATGTATACCTTATTGAAGATATATAAAACAATAAGAAACTGAATTAGCAGGAAATCTATTGAACTATGACATTGAAATAGTGTATACATTAGGGAATATAAATGCATCAGTTGATTCCCATAATAGTAAATCTAATTCTTAACTAATGGACGAGACACCTGAGTAGTTACCCGTGATGTGTTATGTTTTGGTCATAATGTAAAAAGAGATTTAATTTCAATTTCTATTGTTGGACACCAAAAAATATACTTGAGTGATAGAATCATCGTGTGTTGTTATTTATTTTGAGATTATTTGATAGCATATATTATTAAGTGATGTGTACAATAGTATATTTAATGTTCGGGACCATGTCACATGCTTCATTGGATGGATAGTGGATCCATCAGTGTAGTGTGTGGTGAAATAATTGGAGGTTCAAACCTCTCCTATGGTTCTATAAATTTCAAGGATAAATATATTTTATGAGAATAAAAATCAATTTTTCCGAGTCATAATAAAGAAGAGTATTTTTAACATTACATCACAATCCTATTGTTGTCAGTAGGTGATGGCTGGGAAAAAAATAACCTCAGTTTCTGACAACCCCTATAATTTCTAGGTTAAATGTGGGATTTTTTATCAATTTATACCAGGACTACAAATCATCATTTGGTTATTCATCCTAACATCATCTACTTGATTATTGATCAACTAAAAATTTCATCTCACTTCTATCCCATTTAAGGGAATACTTGGGTGGTGAAATTAGAGAACAACAATATAGAAGATATGATTTGATTTTACATATTTCTTCTGATGATCATACTTATATTAGATACTCAATCCACATACCTATTATAGAAAATATTTTAGGATTCATTCATGATATAGTTGTTATTATGTATTGAATTATACCACCAAAAAAATAGTTAAAAAACAAATTTATATTATAGTTATTGAGGATATGTTGTCTGTATTCATGATGGATTTCAATAGGATTTGGGTTGATTATTTTGCCTTGATGGTGATTGAAAAGAACAATATCTATCACTCCACTATTAACAAGATATTATTTTACTATGTGAATTTGGATACCATATATGACACCCAATTATAGGTTGTATATTAATGAGTCATCACTTATAGGTCCCAAGTTGTTGTGGTTGATAGTAGATTTTGTTTAGGTGAATAAAAAGACAATAAAGAAAACCCATAACCATCTAAATACAAAATTTTATAGATGATATTGAACCTTGGAGTTTTTGATAGGGTACCTTATATATTCTTAAATATCCTAAATTAGAATTCTTTTAAAATATTCATTCATGCACGGAATGTTTCTACAATATTCATTAATGAATTTTATTTTATTTTATGGATGTTGTGGTAACATAATTTAGAATTAAACTAATAGATGTTACATTCCTATAATTATTTCTATATGTATCATCTAATATGGTATTTTCAATACCCATTAGCAATTGATTACTATTGAATGTTGGTTTTCAAGGATGACACAACAATTTTTTTAAAATAGAGGATTTTGGGGATTGGAAAGAAAATATTCTCTTTTTGTGACAAGTTATGTCATTTTGAATCCTTGAGAAGCACGTGAATCCTTAGGAGAGCCTACATTATCATGAGAATCTAATGGGAGCCTCGTAACCTCACCTCATTGAGTGGGTTGTTAATTTGAAAATGAAAATATTTTATTGTCGGGAAAATATAGAGACCCTTATTTCTTATTTAATTAAATTAAATATTTTTATCAATAAATTTTGAGGCGGTGCTATTTCCCATTAAATATTTAAATAACAATGGGTATTTTAATATTTTAATATTTTAAAATATAATTTTTCACTACTCTATATATGTAAATATATTATCCCATGGATAGATACCTACATTGATATTATAAAACTATAAATATGACTACAACATGGGGTTTTAACAATATAGGGTGTGATTTGTTTTAGTGTTTCCGGTCTGTAAGGTCATTTTTTATGAGTTCATTAAACATTAAAATGATTTGAGAATAAAAATACACTAGCCTCAATCTATAAATTTATTGGTAACATATTTATCAATGAGGGGTTTTCATTAAAAAAATAACATTAATGGTTTTTTGATTACATTATCATCGAGTTATTGATATAGTTCATAAATGATACGACATATTCTCGTACTTTGGTTGAGTTTTTAAATAAAATATTATATTCCATCATGTTAGTGAGTCATTATAAATTCAAATGCCCAAATTTTGTAGGATTTTAAATTGAATTATCTATTTAGTTAAATTTATTTCACAAAGATTAATAAGAATTCATTCATTTATAATCATTTCAAACAAATTTATTTTTACTGGTTAATGATAATATTTATTTTGTCATCATATATTATCATTATTATTAGTTTGAATTATATCATTATAAAAATTTCATTCAGATACCCATGAGGATTTAATAATATTTAAATTAGTTTTTACCATTTTATTACAATTTTTTAGTTATTACTTAATCTATATTTTGATCATACCTTTGGTTGGGTTTCGTTTAGTGCTATTTTGGGTGGAATTTTTGATATTTTCAATGTTTATGGTCTATGATGGTTGGTGAATTGTTTTCCCAAACCCTACCCCCCTATTAGGGGAAAATATTGAAACCCAAACAATGGATTTCTTCATTTATGGTTCTTGGTTTTTCAATCAGTTTTACCACCTATTAGAAACCATAAATCCACGAAAAATGGGGCACACAGTTTGGGTGCATGGTTCATCTAACCATGTGACCCTGCCTAGTTAACCATTTGTACAATATTTAATAAATTCAAAAATAAAATTTAAAACTCAAAAACATCACTTTATGTGCCATATGGGCTCATTCAACACTAATAAAAATAAATTCATAGGAGGCTCCCAAGAGATGATTTTGGCCCCTATACAACCTTCTAGAAGTGAATTAAAGCTAGATAAATGACTTATGATCTATTCCTCGTGAGTTTTTTCAACCCATTATTATTCTACAAATCTCTCCTTCTTCCCCCTAGGTTTTCATAGATCTATGTGTGGATCTAATCCCCTATCATGGGATCTGGAATGTAGGTTTGATTAAAATGTATTTGTAATAGACATTCATCATTAGAGTTTCATGATACTAGGATTATGTTTCAAGATCCCGTGATCCGAAGATAGGTGGATTCATTTATGATTGAAAAATTGTTCAACCACAAATTTCATGATAATTTTTTTTATTTTTTTGATTTAAATGTAACTATTTCCAATTGGTTTATTACAAACAGAATTCCTATGAATTATTTATTTGAAATATGATTTTAGAATTAAATTGGTAAAATACATAATTAAATTTAATTGGGTTATGATGTGTAATTGCAAGGTACTTGTTTAAATTAAATTTGGGAATTTAATTTAACAATATGAATTGTGTAATTTACATGATAAAATTAATTTCCAAATGGTATTTGATTAAATTTATTAATTATGGTTTGGATAGAAACCTAGTGGTTCTATCTTAGAATATGTATGTTTTGATTTATAAAACATATTCATGTTTTTAAATAGAAATTGGAATATTATAAATTGGGGGTTGGGATGAATTTTAATTTATAGGGTTCTAAAAAACACTTCATAAAAATTTATTTGTCCACCTGAAATCTAATATAGTTAGTGAGAAATTGGGATAAAACTCTATTGATTCTTTATAACTAAACAATCCTAGTGTAGTAGGCCACATCCTTGATGGGATTGTGGTAATTCCCTATTGACCAGTACCTGGTTGATGTGTGTAGACACATATTATCTTGATTTACATTTATGTGATTGAGGATATTGTATCTTGTAACTATTGTACATTTTTTGTAAATAACCATTTTTCTCTTTTATTAATATTTAAATTATATGACTTGTTTATTAATAAAGGTTTTTCACAAGGCTTATGAATTTATATCAACAATTTAATATAAAATGTTTATTAATCTATTGGTTTAAAGTATTTCCACAAATTGAAATGTAAGCAACGATTTGTATAACTATGCTTCTAAAATTATATTCCTTTTTTTTCAAAATTGAAAGCATTATTTGTTTCCTTAAATTTGGAATTATTATAATGGAGTTATTGGGGAGACACTACTAGTATTTTATCTATCACCCTATCTATTGATTGGATTGATTGTAGATTGTATCCTTACTGGTCCGAGGATGGGTATAGTGTCACATGGAGAAGTTTATAGTTATTGAAACCTGATATTGGAAACTTTTATACTTTATTACTTAGGTTTTCATCCTATTTTTAGTAATTTTTTGTAATAATGTGAGTTTGATTACCTATTTGACATCTGGTACAGTTCTCCAGATGGAGTTAATCGTGTATCAATTATAACTTTTATAATATTTTTTCCATCAATTTTATGGAACATTTATTGCTAATTTAATGTTGTCTGATTCTAGGTGATAATCGCCAATCTGATGGGATCGAGAATGTCCTTCAATAAATTTCATGTCTAGATCAGTTATCATGTTAACCAGGTATCAAGGATAGTTTGTGTCAAATTGGTATTAGACATCTTGGTTGATATTATTTATTTGATTTTAGTATGAATTTTTGAATTATTTTTGAGACATAAAATTTAGTGGTGATTAAGATCATTGATAACTATCTCTATGTTGATCCTTATGTCACTAGGGGTGGTTAGGGAATAAAATTTTGAGGAATATATATATTACTTTAACTAATTTATGTTGATATATTGAAATCAATATCTATTTTTTCTATATGTTGGAATTAGTTTTCATAGGGTTTCTTTGGATGAGGGTTAATATGATATATTTTATGTTGTATGCTTATGTTGTGTTGTATCATGACTCTAATAAGAAATGTTAATCTGATCCAAGAGGAATCTATTCCTGAACCATTTTAGGTAAATCATCTCACAAACTATGTTTGGTTGTGGTGATAGTTTATACCATGTAATCGTTGGGACAAGCACTGATACCCACTCCCATTCAGGATTAATTTTCAAAACCTTAAAGGAATTATTTATGGAATCATTCCCAAGAGTTCATTTACCATTATCAACTTGTATTAAAATGGTCCAATGATCTTAAAGAGGTTGAGGAATGGTTGGGTAGGATTGAGTGTCTGATTGAATTCATACAGACACCTGATGAAATCAAGGTGCTGTGTACGACCTTCACACTGGAGGTACTGAGAATGTGATGGTGGGACACAATGGTGAAAATGAAAAATCAATAGGGATCATAGTGGAATGACTTAAAATAACATTTCTCTGAACAATTATATACATATACAATTGTTTTTAACATATCTATTGACATTTTAATACTTGAAAAAGTAGAAAATACTGTGGTCGAGAATGATTTTTTTTGAGATTTTTTAGTTGTCATATGACATTGTATTGAATGATAAGATGAAGTCTTTATTATTAGTGATAGCACTTTGATATGATATTCATTATCAGGATTTCCTAATGATTCTAACATCTAATGCTGATGTGTTGAATATAGTGATGATGGTCCAAATGAAATTGGTTCAAAGGATATGGTTGATGGTACTTTCTTTTTATCCTAGGGGTGGGGAATGTTCCTTTTAAAGTAAAGAGATTGTGTGATGACTGTCATAGATGTTCTAAAATAAATCATTTTTCTAAACGTCATACAGTTCCTAGAACATGACCATTGATTTTATACCAGAACGAATGATTTCACATTTTACGTGGGTTTTAACAAAGAATCAGAAGATATCTAGATCCCGTAGAATATTAACTCACTTTAAAAACTTCTACAAGGTCTTTTCTCCTCGGTATAGTGTAAAATTTTCATTGGGTGCTGTTAAAACAGTGGTTTAATCAGATGCATCATGTTCATTGGGGCTCTATCCACAAATATTTGGAATAAATATTCTTTACATTGTGGATGAGTATCTATAGAAAAAATATTTGATCCAATGTCTTTGAGAGGTACCATCACTATATAATAATCATAAGTGATGTGTTTAATAGATATTTTTGCATCTCATTCAATTATTTCAACCACCATTATTAATCTTCTAAATATTTTTACAGAGATTTTATCTCATGTGATGGATATTACCAAGCCCCTTGAAATAAAGTGAAATAAGGGTTTATGATGTCTTGCATGTGTTTACTCATTTTCAAATATAAATATTTGGTTGGATTTTTCCTTTCATTTCATGAAACCACATGATATCATATTTGGGATGGATTAGATCATTCCCAATAATGACTTGCTTTATTTTTATCTTCGACGAGCCTCCATTAAAACACCTTATGGGTTGTGTAATATAATTCAATGAGAATTGGACTCATATTCATGTAGAGTAGCTCCTTCTTATCTAGAGTTTGGGAACGTGATATTTAGGTTTTCATTTTCCATGTATAATGAATCAGTTATTAGTGATCTATATATAGTTTTCTTCATGAATCCTAATGTTTTTCCTTGGAACATATCTACTTTTCCTCCCATAAGGGTGATGGGATTATTTATATATTTAATACCAAGTACAAAATGGGTAATTATTCATTATTAAAACATGGATCTAGATTAGATGAATGTTTTGAAGTCTTAGTGGGATGATCTCATATAGAATATCTTCATACTCACAAGTGTGTCACCATGGGATGTGTCAGTTCTCTTTACTAATAATTTTGATAGTTCGCATCAACTTTGTGATGATTACCAAAAACTAAATTGTGTATTGAACCAATGTTTTATCAGTGAACTACATATATTACGATTATCTCATAAATTTAAATCATATAACATTACCTATAAAACACAATAAAAACAATATAAATAAATAATTAGTGAAATGAAAGGGTATCTCTTGATGTTAATGAACATATACTGATGAAAAAGTTACATGATAATCAGAATAGAAATGTGAACATTATAAATAGTAAACCAACTAATATAATAGTAACCTCAACAATGAATGGATAAATAAAATTTTACCATCTTATATGTAACAATATGGTATAATTATATCATTTCATTTGTAAATTAATATTTTAAAAATTATTAAGTAGGCGATTATATTTTTGGATGTCATGTATTTTTAATTACAATTTTATGATTAATATAATAAATTAAATGATTTTTTTCAATAAAATGTATTAATAAATAATTATTTTTATGACTTATGATTTTAAGATAATTTTATGTGACCTTAGTAAATTTTTCAATGAGTTAGAATATCAATTTTTATTTAAAATTGTGTATTATTCAAGTAAATTATTATTTTAATTTAAATTTAAAATTTTCACATTTAGAAAATTATTTCCAAAATTGAATAAAATTATGTATTCTATAACTGAAAAAATGGTAGGGGTTATTTTTTGGGATTTTTTTAATGTTCTTCTATTTATTATGAATAGAAGAAAACCTTAAAATACGATAAATGATAAATAAATGAATATATACATCATTATTGAATAATGGATGATGTAAATGGCCATTAGATCAAACTCACATGCTCTATTTACTATTTTTTTTCACAAAAATCAACACTATTCATTGTCTTGAAAAAAATAAAAAACTAATGACTAAAATAATTTGACACCCATCCTCTCCTCCACTAAAATACTACCCATCTTTACCTCATCTCTTCACTCCTCTCAAGACTTGTGAATTTGGTAAATTCTAATGAAATATCCTCCAATTATACTCTACACTTGTGGTATCCCTTTGTCTATTTAAAATGAAAAATACTCTCCCCTATAGTGGTTCTCAAATTTGATTAATTATAGATGTAAATTACTCTTTTCATTTTTTTTATTTTCTTTCATGTTCATTTAGTTACTTTTATTACCTAATAAAAATTAATCCAAATGTCATGATAACTCGATTTACTTAAGTTATTTAGAGTTTTATTATGATGATGTAATATTTCATGACCATCTATTAATTTCCCTACTTTTATACTATAAATCAAAACACTATTTGTTTTGTCTTAATTTATCACATCTATTGACAAAGAGTTTTAAATTTATATTACCATCTTTATATTGGGTCTTGAAACAATTTGTATTGTTAAAATATACTATAATATATTTATTTTACCTTATTTATGGTTCTTTAATAATTTTAACAGATGATATTAACAAATCAATTAAAATGTGTTTGAGGAGATAAAAAAATGCCAATTAACCAAAATGGTTATCATTAAAGATTTAAATAACAATTCATTTTCAATTAAAATATCCACATAAATTTTATAAAAATTTATTCAAATATATGTTCAATAGTTACATAAAACATCAATTCATCAATCCATTATCAGCTTACAAGTTTATCCTAACATGTATATACATAAACCAATCATGAAAACCATGAAAAATGTCTCTCCCAAACAATGAAATAAAACATTTTAACCCTATAAAAAGGTCATTAATGAACATATTAAGGACATAATAAATAAATTAAATTAATAATAGGATACATACAAATTAATTAGTTAATTTAATTTGGTTTTCCATGACATTAATATCATATGAAGGACACCATTGTGCTGAAGGAAAGGGATTCTACCTGAACCTCCATTATTTATTCTGGTTGATCTATCTTTTTATTACCCAAAATAAGTAATATATTATTATTATGAAAATATTATAATGTTTTTGAATATGATCCAAAAACCTGTACCAATATCCATTCATCATTCTATTTTATTTAAAAACATGTTATCAAATGGCTCCCTCCTCAATACATCCTGAAAAGCAAAACTATTTTAAGGGAACATCTCAAACTATTTCCCATTTTTAAATGCACTCTATCATATATAGTAATACAAAAATTGTTTTTATAAATTTAGTTATTATACTATGAAAAAATTATTAGTTCACTTCTAGTTTTACATAAATGATTATTCCATTTTTTCTTTAAAATGCTCTTTAGTATTTTCCTTAAAATAGCAGTAAAATGTTTTAATGCCAAAATTTCAAATAATCTATTTTTGAATGTTATCACATATATTTGATGTTACTGACTAGGATATATTCCTATTATACAATATAATTTATATTTCCATTATAATTCCTTTTTTTCATGGAATCATGTATGATATGTCCATTTATTATACTTTGTGACAAGATTATGATAATTATTTCCTTCTACGAGATTCCATATGTTTATTTAAGATTAATTATGTATGACTATTTATGTGGAATGAATATTAATGAAAATTTTATGATGGGTTCACCCAGATACCACTCTAATTCATTGTCTAAAGTTGAGTCTCTTGATAATATTAGTGGAAAAATATTAGCGGTTAGACTTGACTTGTGCTACCATGTGAAACATTATTAGTGGTTAACATTGACTTGTGATCCTCTATATGAAATTAGCATTCACTTATGCTAATTTAATGGTTTATTTTCCAACCACATTTCTAATAATCCATTTTTATATGATCCCATTTTATTTGTTATGATTCCATATGTTCTATGTTTTTTATATCCTAATGTCACGCCTTCTAACCCATGTGCAAAATCATTATTCATTATGTTTTTACCTTACCATTATTTTTAGATCATCTATTTCTCCATCATAAAAACATGTTTTCCTATAAATATGATTGATTAAAATTAATGTTATGAGATCTATATAAATATTATGTAATGAAATATTTAATTTATTCCCAATTTTTCAGTTTTATGTACCTAGTCTTCAAAGAAACTAGATTTTAGGATCATTGGATTTAAATTCGATGTTTAATTATACATAAATTTATTTAATGTTATGTGTAAATGGATAGGGTATCTATAGTTGGTATCTTAGAATGTTCTAGTTATTTTTAAAAATTCGGAATATAGAACTTTATTAATAACCTTAGGTATGAGACAATGTATAGAGAACATCACTATCTTTTGGTATGTATAGGTTATGTGGCTTATCAATAAAATACATCCTTGTCCAGATAACAATAAATTGAGTTGGAGTTCCTATAGATGTATCCAAGGGTGAAGCCTAAAATCAAAAATTTGAGCTAGACTCAAAAAGGAACTGGTGCATGACAATAGGCCTTCATTCACTCATAGTTTGACACTCATAAGGGATATTATTCGGTAAATTAATAATACTAGTACAATAAATTATTAAGAGAAAAAGGAATCCCATAGGAATATATGTTATGAAATAGTTCATGGATAACCTATATTGAAACCTATGTAATCAAAAGATGGGATATAAAATTCCTTTAAGATTTTATCCTTTTATGTTTATTGTTTTCTTTTTTTATTAACAAATACGTATTCAAGAAACCTATTTGTAATTTTTTTTTGTATCTAATGGATGGAAATATAATAACATGTTCTAATAATCAATGATTTATTCTATGTGATTATTTCCCTAATTATATGCCTAATATGACTTGATTGGGTTATCAAAACATTATGATAGTAGTTTTTTAATGGATCATGTTATAAATAATAATGTTAATCATATGGAACACCCTTCTTCGTCAAGGAGATAGAGAGAGTTGTCATTTAATCTTTCATGTAGAAAAGGGATCCAATTTTTAGTGGAACATTTGATCCCGTCCTCACGGAACAATGGATTAAATCTAATAAAAATTTATTCTCTATTTTTAATTTCCTAGAAGTGGAAAATTCGTACTAGGGATCTATCGTTTTAATAGGGAAGCGGATTAGTGGTGGAAATGATCAAGTAATTCATATCCAATAAGGAAATTCATTCTATGGATTTGGATGAAATCATGAAAATGATTATCAATAAATATTTTCCTTAAACCATCTATCTCAAGATACAATGAGAGTTCCCCAGACATAAGAAGAAAGAAGATTATTCCATCAGGGAATAAGAAGAAAACCACAAAATGATTGAAATATATTCTTTAAAAATTTTCATTAACACCAAAATCAAGGTGGATAACTTTTCTGATGACGTAAGACAAGTCTATCAAAAGTTTCAATGATTCAAGAATTTTAAATTTATGGGAGATTGTTTGTTGTACCCTCAATTTTCAAACAGTGATTTGAGACTCTCAATGGTCTCATGGGATATGTGTCAAAATTTGGGAAATGGAGTCTAATATGGATGGTTCTACAAATAAATAATATTATAGAAATAAAATAGATCATCCCACATGTCAAAATTGATGGAATAGAATCTTGGGAAATGTCTAAATTGAACCAGGAATTTCTTAAAATGTGTAAATATGGGACATATTGAAGAAATAAGTGAAGGGATATGATTAATACCAATAACATGGATGAATAAAGGAAGGATCATATCAATATTCTACCTATAGTGTTGTGTTACAACATCTAGGAACATGGGCATTATAAAAAAAATCCCTAATCCAATGGTAGTCAGAGGAAATCAACAACAACTTCCATAGAAACAAGGAAGGGATTATGTTATCACTGCAGTTGAGGTGGATTCATAAAATTTTGTGATGATAGGTACACAAGTTATTAATTCAAGAATTACGAATATAATATTTGATTATGGTTCCATGAATTCATTCATATCTTGAATGTTTATAGAACTATTCAAACACAACCTCAAAATCTGGAGATTTTGTTAACTATGAGATAAAATTGGGGCTATTATTTTATCCAATGTATATAACTCCACCCCGGTTAACATTTGAGGACTAACCTCTAAAAAATCACTCCATACATCCTTGATTTATGATCAATGCAATCTTGGAAATGGATGGATATATTTACACAAAGCCAACGTTAACTCTCTGGAAGGGGAGATCACTCTACACATATAAAAGAATCTTCCAATTCAATTAAAGTGTAAAGAGGGGGATGAATCTCATTTAGAATATCAATATCAAGTGTTGAATGATTTTTCCTAATAAGAAAGCATGTCTAAATAAAATTATTGATAAAAATGAGAAAATAATGCTCTAAGACGGGCCTATTGTAAAGGACTACACTAATGTATTTCGTGAATAATTGCCTGGTATTACTATATATCATGACAGAGTGTTCTAAATTGAATATATCCCAAGATCCCTACCAATATCATAGAAACCTTCTATAAAGGTCATCATTCAGTTGGAAGAGTTGAAGAAGAAATTATAGGAGAATCTAAATAATGGTTTTATACACCTGATTATTTTTCCATATAGAGAACTAGTGCTCGTTGACATGAAGAAGCATGGTTCAATGATCCTCTATATTGATTACTATGAGAAAAATTAAATAACTGTAATGAACATGTATCCCCTACCATAGATAGATGTCTTGTTTGGTCATCTTCAAGGTAGAATTTATTTCACTAAAGTGGAACATTCGTCATGATATCACAAATTACAGTTTGGGAAGGAAAATATTCCCAAAACATCCTTTCAAAAAATGTATGGAAACTATGAGTTCATTGTTATTCCATTTAGACACAATACTATTCTAGTAATTTTTATTGATCTAATGAATATTGTCTTCAGAGAATACCTTGATAAATTTGTTGTAGTCTTTATCGATGATATTCTGATATACTCCAATAGTAATAAATAATGTGAGGTGAATATGAATACTACGCTATAGACTTGGAGAAGGGAGAAAATATATGAAAAGTACACTAATTGTGAATTTAGGGTGGAGGAAAAATAATTATTGGGGAATATTATCACCGGAAAATGTTTATCTATTGACCCTTCCAAAATAAAGGAAATCGAAGAGATTCCATAGCAATCATCTGTAACAAATATCTACAGATTTTTGGGCATATTCTGGTATTATAGATTATTTTTAAAGAATTTATCGTTATTATAAAACCCAATGTCCAAGCAGACATAGAAGTGGGTGATGTTCTTATGGAATCTGGAATGTGAGAAATGAATTAATGAGATCACAAATCAGTTTATCATTATGCCAGTACTCACGTTCCCAATTTGTAGAGAACACATTCTGGTGTACAATAATTCTTGAAAGAAAATTCATTGGTTGTGTACTAATTATAAATGAAAATGTGATAGTGTACGCCTAAAGGAAAATAAAAATCTATGAGAAATACTACCCCATGCAGATTTTGAGTTGGTAACTATGATATAGGCATCGAAAATATGGCATCATTATTTCTATGGGGAAAAGTGTGAGATATATTCTGATCCAAAGAATCTAAAATATATATTTACATACAAATATATTAATATCCACCATTGAATATGGTTAGATCTCAACATGGAATATGGCTGTTCAATCCACTTATATCCTCTTATGGAAAATAAGGTGATGGATGCTCTATGTAAAATTATCATTCCTCTACATCAACGATGAGAATTTAAAAGGATATAATCATCGTAGATTTGAAGATGTTGGACATGGTAATAATTAAGGTAAGAACATCATCAATACATTCTCAAATGGTTTCCCAACCATTAATCATGATGAAAATAATGGATTCTCAAGGAAATATATGGAATGTCTGTAATCAGTGGAAGATATTCAAAATGGGGAATCTTATGTGTTCAAGATTGCAGAGGAAGGAATTGTAATATTTTGGTCATGATTATGTTTACCATTTGATCCATAGATAAATAATAATATTTTGAATGATTCACATAGCTAAAATATATCTTTTATACCAAGGATCACAATGATGTATTATGTTCTATGGAAGATTTACTGGTGGGGAAATATGAAGGAGGATATTAATGAGTATACATTAAAGTGACATGCATTTCATCTAGTGGAGGCTAAAAGGATAAAATCTTTTGAGGTGATGCAATATCTACCCATACCAACTTGGAAGTAGGAGAACATCTCCATGTAAATTATCAATGAACTTCCCTAGAAATCCTAAGGAAAAAATGTTTCATGGGTCATTGTAGATTGTCTTACATAGACTTCTCACTTGATCACAATTTGAGAGGAATTCTCATTGGACCATGATGTGAAGATATATATCCAAGAGTTAGTAAGGCTTCATGTAGTACCACTATCTATTTTATCTGATATATATATATATATATGAGATTCAACTTGAATTCCTAGAAAAATCTGTAACATGCTCTATGAACTCAACTGAAAATCAGTATGACCTATTAGCTTCAAACCGATGGCCAATCTGATCTAACTATTCTGAAATTGGAATATTTATTTAGAGCATGTTGTAGGACCTGAAATGGTTGAAGAAATTGTGGAGAAGGTGAACACTAATAAAAATCACATCAAGGTATTCCAATGATGATAAAATATTTATGCAGACTATCATCAAAGGGAACATTAATTCATTGTTGGAGAGAAGTTGTTCCCCCATATATCTCTCAGGATGAAGGTATTGAGATTTGGGAAGCAATATTTGTAAGTATAAGGTACATCACACCCTTCTAGATTCATGATCATGTTAAAGTGGTGGCCTATCGATTAGAAATTCCACCTACCATGTATAATATACACACTTTCTTCCACATACCCCCTTTAATAAAGTACATACCATAACCTTCACATGTTCACTCTTCAATGGCGGTGCTATTGGATAATGTTGTTTCTTACAAAAAGAATTCAATGATCATATTGGATCAAAGAGATATTTTTCTACATAACAAGGCTACTCACTTGGTCAATGCACACTGGTGGAACCATAAGTACTGGGAGGAAACATGGGAACAAGAGAAATCAATTAAAGAAAAATTACCCGCACCCATTTATATCATAGAATGTAAAATGGAATTTTGATTAAAAAATTTCTTAAGGGGTGAAGAATGTAAAAAACAAATGTTTTATAAATTATATTCACTTATTATAATATGGTCTTAAATTATAATAACATAATATTACATATATTACACAATACAAAACATATAAATAATTAATGAGTCAAATAAAATGGTATCTGTTGATCTTATGGAACATATACAAATGAAATTGTAACAAGACTATTAAAATAGTAATGTGCCCTTTATAAATAGTAAATGGAGAAATGTAATAGTTACCTCATAAATGAAATCAAAAATAAAATTTATCCATATTATAAGTGACTAAATGTTATAATTATATCATTGTAAAATTAAATAAATAATTTTTAAATTTATTAATAAGGTTTTGGTATTTTTATATGCTATATAAATTTATTATTAATTTTCTATTTATTTAGCTATATTAAATGTAAATTTGTTTCTGTTAAATTTTTTTATAGTTTTTTTATTTATTATAATATGATCAATTTATGATACCTTAGTAAATTTTCCAAATTATTAGAAAAGTAGTTTTAATGTTAAAATTTGTATTTTTCATGTAAATAATGATTTTTAAAAAAATAAATTTATTAGATTCAGAAAATTATTTTTGAAAATGGGGTATATTTTTTGAATATACATAGTGAAAAATGGTAGGGGGATTATTTTTGGATTTTACTAAAGTATGTTATTTTTATGTGGATAATTTAATATTACAATTTAGAATAAATTCTAAATAAATGAATATATGCTTCATGAAAAAGTCATTGATGATTTAAATGGAAATTTTATCCAACTCAAATGATATATTTATATTTTTTTGTCACATTATTCTATATAATTCACAATCTTGAGAAAAAATATTAAACAAATACTTAAATTAATGGGAAATCCCTCCAATCCTCCACTATAAATACCACCCCTCTTTGAACACTTCTCTTCTGTCCTTTAAAGCATTTTTTCATGTCTAAATTATTCTAAAATCTCCTCCAGATATCTACCCCACATTCATAATCCCTTCCTATTTTCAAAATACCAAATCCTCCCTCCTAAATTGTCTCACAAGTACTACAAATTCAGGATATAAATTCCTATTTTATTTTCTTTTATTTTCATTCAAGTTTCTTTCTTCATAATTCCATGAATCCCATCATTAAAATGATATGATAAATCTTTTAAATTATATTTAGTATAATTTTATTATTATAATGTAATATTTCCTCATAATCTATTATTTTACATCTTTTAATTAAATAAATGAATACATTATTCGAGATGTGTTAATTTTTCACATCGAAGGACGACGAGTTTTCAATTTCTATTACCATATTCAATTTCTATCATGAAACTATTTTTATGGTTAAACCAGAAAATACTAAATGTATTACTCCTTATAAAAGGTTATGCAATTGTTTTTTCACTTGATAATAATTTATAAATCAAAATGTGTTCGAGGTGATAAAAACTTATCAATTAACCAAAACGATTGTCATTACTGTTTTATATATGTATACATCATAACATTAAATAACCAAATGATTTTTATAACCATGTAATCTGATATATGTTCATTAATCATAGATAATTTCAATTATGGACTACCATTATCATCTTACAAATTTATCGTCAAATGTATATAATTAATCCAATATTGAAAACCAAAGAAACAAGTCCTCTAAAATAATAAAATATAACCTCTCTACCCATCTAAATGGACATTATTGAACTTAATAAAGATATAATAAATATTTTAAATTAATAAAATGTTCCAAAATATTAATTAATGAATTCAATTTTGTTATCCATGACATTAATATCTTGTAAAAGCACTGTCAGGCTTTTGTTATGAGATTCTACTAAAACCACCATTATTCCATCAGGTTTCTATATCATTATTTTTACCCAAATGAAGTTATCTATTATTTTTAAGAACATCATATAAATTTATTCAAATGCTCCAAACACATGTGTGATGAACCATTCATCACTATCTTTCAGAGATATACATGGTTTGTAATGGTTCCCTCCTAAATACATCCTATAAAGAAATTTAATTTAATGGAACTACCTGAATTGTAAGCCAATTTCAAGTGAACTCTATCATCTATTTTAAGACACCATGTTTAAAAAAAATAGAATTTCACATATGAAAACCTCCTCTGTTAACTTATGGTTTTAAAAAATAATATTCCCTTTTCTATTTATAATTCTCTTGAGCGTTTTAAATAAAAATACACTAAAATGTTTTATTACTAAAATTTAATAAATACTCTTTTTTCTTATTATAACTTATGTTTGATGTCAATGATGATAATATATTTCTATTCTAAATTATTATTATCCATGTAAATTATAGTTATTTTCTATCTTGAAAACTTGTATTATACACCCATTTACTATGATTTATGACATGATTATGATACCCATTACATTTTATGGGGACACTTATTATTGTGTAAGAATGATTATGCATGATAAAATATGTGGAAAAAATATTCATAATCTTGTTATGATGAGTTAATCTTGATAGCACTCTAATGTATTTTGTAATCCTGAGTCTCATGAGATGTTCTGTGCAACAGTCTTGGTGGTTAGCCTTGACTCATGCTACCATGTGTGATAGTATTGGTGATTAACCATCACTTATGCTCTTCTATGTGTAATGTTTCTTGACACATGTTAAATTTTGGTTTTATGGTTCTTTCATAAAACTCAAAATCCATTTTTATATGATCCCATTTTTTTTATGAGTCATTTTGTTCAATATTTTTTATATCATTATGTCATGCCTTCAAACCCATGTTCTAAAGGTTTATTCAATTGATTATTCCTTAATGGAAATTTTATCCCATCGCTTTGTTCATGTTATCCCATAGTTTTCTAATGAATGTATATGAGAAAAGTGGATGTTAGGAGGTCCATGTGAATATTAAATACTAAATTTTTATTTAGTTCCACGTGGTTTGTTTTATGCACATAGTCTTCCAAGACACTAGATTTTATGATCATTTTCATGAAATTTGATATTTAATTATGTATAAAATAATGTAATGTTATGTGTAAATGTCGTGGGTCACTACAAATAGAATCATTGTAATGAAATGACATATGTTTCGATATATATTTTTTTTACTAGTTAATAAGGGATACGTGGTTCTCAATGATTGAGCATCCATCTGGGTACCTATAGTAGCGAATAAAATAATATTCCATAACTAAAACATTCTTTTAGACTAGGTATATCCAATATGAGTACCATATAATTCTATTTGGATTATCCAATTATTCGAAACTCTTCATAAATTTAATGAACAATATTTTCCAAGAGTATCTAGTTACATTCTTGGTAGTCTTAATGGATTAAATCCTTGATTACTCTATTGCCATGGAGGATAATGTTCAACATTTGAGAGTAGTTCTAGAATCAATGAGAAATCATTGAATATATGCCAATTATTAGATGTAACATCCCATGTAAATAAAGAATATTACTTTTTCATATTTATTAATACTTGTGAATAATATATTAATATTACTTTAAGAGGAACACTATGCTCGATGGCATACCCAATATGGAACAATGAGTTTCATTGAAATATTATGTTGCACTCTAATAATAAAATAAGATTATTTTAAATGGTAGTTAGAGCCTAGCCGTTTTATTGGTGGGAATGAATAGAAATAACTAAATATGATTATATATGTTTGTTAAATGTTTTTACATTTATCCAATAAATGATAAAGGCTTAAAATAAGAAAAGAATTCAATTTTAAGCGTAAATACTCTAATATTCACTAAAAGGTCGATTTATCACCATTAGATGGTGAACCCTCATTAAAATAGTTTTGGACACTCTTATACATTCTATTGGACCAAATAAATTCTTCTTTATAATCGGGATATCAAAGTTAACTTTGTGTAAATTTTGGGTATTTTTCTGATAATGTTAATTTTTTTAATGAAATGTGAAAATGTTGTATTTTTATTCAAAATCCCTTTTTAATCAAATTTATTTATATGATTAGATTATATTTCGAATTGGTTTTAAAGTTAAATTAAAATATATTTTTACCATTTAATCCAATGGTGTTCATTGTAATTAATTTCACTTTGAAATTAGACTTAAACTAGTGTCAATCTTTTGATATATATTGTTTCATAAAAACACGCTATTGGTTTTGAAAATGGGAATTAATTATTAAATTAATTAATGATGCTTATATGTTTTTAATATTTTAAAATAGACATAATATTTGAATTCGGAATATCAAATATAGCTTAGGGTAAATTTTTGGTATTTATCTGAAAAACTTCAATTTTTGATGAATAGTGAAACCACTAAGTGGTAGTTAAAAACTGATTTTTCGTTTAAATTAAACTTTACCACTTTTTTGAATTTATTTCAAAAATAAAACATATATGGTTGTCATTAGAATTTAAAATTTGATTCAATGGGATTAAAATAAATTTTTGGTGAATAGTAACTTTTATGTTTTATTAATCGCGATTAAAGGTAATTAGTGTAATTTAAGGTAAAGATAATGTTATAATAATACGAAATGACCTTGACACATGTCCTACCCTTATTGGATGAGTCATTTCCGACCAATAAAATCCATGGGGCAACTTGGGGACCCCATGGATCCACTTTGGTAGGAAAATGACATTAATAACTTTTTATTTAAAGTTAAAATTAAAATGTCACAAACATGTATTGTTTTACTAAACCAATTTTTACAAGGGGTTATACAAGTCATAATTTTGACTAAAAATATTCATTATAAATCTAACAATATTTCCTATATCATTATATTTTTTTATAATTTTTAGACATTAAATAAATTAATTTATATATGACACCGTGATGATGCAGTGATTACCTCATAAATGAATGATTTAAATAAAATGAAAAGATAATGTAAAATATAATACCTAAAGTTCTAAAAACATATTGGATGGGTAGATTTAGAACCCATATCACCTTATACTCTAAATATATAATTTTGGGACCTTTTATATCCTAAATCTATTTTATAATAAAGTAAAATTTCAAGTCTTTCCAAGAGAGCCCCTCCTCCCTCTTATAAAAGGCCCCCACATCTACCCCCTTACCCACACCCCTCAAGCCTTTGTCTCGAGTAAAATCTGCTCATCTTATCTATCCACATACCTCAACTAATCCTAGAGGACTTACCTTTGGCATAAAGATCTTCAAGAAACCATTTTATGTTCAAACGAAGAGGAGTTACCCGATTTAAAGGTAATGTCTCCACTTGTGTTATTTTGTTTTATTTTGCTTCTCCAACCCCCTAAATTCTTTTTATTCCTTTATTTTGTAACAAAACCAGTATCTTTAATATACTAGTAAGTTTTTATGAGAAATATTTGAGATAAACTTACACACACCTTTGTCTAATGGTTAAAGAACATATTGTTTCTGTGGATGGTGAATTATTGCCTCACGAAACGATGATTGTTCAACCTTCTCTTAACACCTTTCATGGTGGACATTATGATGTCACTGTATTTTATATATGATATATATGGTATTTATGTCTTCTATATGCTTCTGTATTTTATATTTAAAACATACCTTTATGCTTTGCATGTTGTTCAAATGCAATAATTTCATACGAGGAAGTGTGGACTACCTCCCCCTCATGTAATGTGACTCGTTCATGAAATACATGGAATGTATAATTAATGAAATTAAAGAAAATATGTGATTTATATAACATATATATTATACTTTAATTATAATATATATTTCTCTCATTTATTTTTAATTCCATTAATATGTCAAAGTAATGAAAGTAGCATTCTTGCGTACGTACGACCAACCGTCTCCACGAACGGTGCATTTCATTTCTTTCTATCTCCAAATGTTATGGAATAGTATAAAATGAATATTTAATGGATACATATGATATTTAAATCATTAATACTATTCTGGAGATGATTCTCTTATAACTACATGGACAATCATTTTCAAAGAAGTTCATTTTGGACTCATGTACTGAACATCGACAAAAACATATAATATGAACTCAAATTATTAACCAATTATTATAAAATTATAATATGTGACATGAATTGAATAAAAAACTTTAATGGAGGGCCTTATGAAATTATAAATTGACCAAAGTTTTTTATACAGGAATATAATGAAACAAACAAGATATGTCAGACTTGAGGTAAGGGATCTTAACTCTCTCTTTCTTTTCAAGTACCCTCATTTATGTCATTTAATTTATTCTCCTTCTTCTTATGTTGGAGGATGTTATTTTATATTAACCATACTGAAATTTTAATTTTCATATTATGAGATACACCCGCTTACTCTCATCAATTCATTTTTAGAATTTTTATGTGGCGCCGTTAGGCTGTCGAATTTTCACAAGGGATCTAACCTCTCTCTTTCTTTTTAAGTACTCTCTTTTATGTCATTTCTTTTAATTTAATATTTATTATTTTTCGGGATGTTCTTTAATATTCCTAATTCTGTACATTTTATGTTTATATTATGATAGACCCTATTTGATCTCATAAATCAATTTTTTGAAATTTTTAAGTGGCTCAGTTAGGCTGACGAGTTTTCGTAAGGGGTTTTTCATCTCACTTCTATTATCATGAGATTTATGCTACATTTTAGACCATTTCCTTTTAGTGGTATAGTACATCCCATTATTCTAATATTTGTGTAATATACTTTCGTTTATGATTATTTACATCAATGTTGTATTTTCATTCTTTCATGGGGTGTACGTTTCGAAAGATACCCAAGTCGGTAAGGGAACCTTTCACCCACCTCTTTTTAAAATAATTATTTTGTTATGTCTTTTAATTTACATCTTATTATGTTTGGATATGTTCTTATATATAATTATTGATTTAAAATTTATTTCCAAGTGATGAGATACCATTTTTGTTTAATCAACTCATTTTCTAAATTTTAAAGTGACGACGTTAGGCTGTCATATTTTTATAAGGGAACTTCTTAACCCAATTTTGATTTCTTTGGGTTCAACTTGCAGTTATTGAATATGTCATCCTATGAATATGTGTGAATGACCTCTAATAGTTTTACACCAAATATCCACTAATATTCGGTGTGTTTATATTTGTCACACATAATTATGAGATTTATTTATCATTAATTTAAGGATACCTTCTTTATAAGGGATTTCATCTCATTTTACATTTCTATTGAGACTTCATTGTCGTTATGCACCAATTCACTCTTATATGGTGTATATACTATCCTTTGGCATATTATATCATGAATCACTTTATTCTCATGAAATTATAATGTTTTGATTAAATGTTATTCCCCAATTATTTGTATTCAACTGTCTCTCATTTTGTTAAAAACTCTTTAACTAAAATAAAGTTTTAAATGTTTAAAGATTTATTCTTATAAATATTTCCCATTAATATCCATTTTTTCAAAATGGTTTTATAGATTTATTTATATGGATATTAATGGTTTAGAATGTTGAATTCTTTAAAGTGGTATAGGACACTTTGATTCAAAAAGATCTCTATTAAATGTTCAAATGGGTTTGAAAATGGTTTTGATAATGGACATGTTATGTCAATATATTTAAGTTATATATTGTGACTGAAATGTGGAAATCTTTTCTTTCCATTATATTTATTTATGTATTAATATTTTCTAGTGGTACATGGGAATATGAAGGGTGGTTATGTGATAAACCATATGACGAGTGGTGACGTGAATACCAGGATGGGTGGTTACGTTATAACCTCCAATGCATTAGGTATGTATGTAGGCCATATGGCTATTCCATTAAGTGATATGTATGGAAGTCAACCGCATGGTTATTCCATTTAAGTATGTTTGTGTCCCATGTTACCTTTATATGTTATGTGTTTTTTATATGGGTTTTATGGTAATATTTTGGTAACAAAAGGGTAAGTAATGATCTTTTATTCAGTGAAGAATATTAACTATTCCATAAAGTTGAAAAGTATTAATTTGATAAAGTATTCATGGTTTACTTTTTGTTTTGAAAAAATTAACAGTTTTCCTTTTTTGTGTATCCTTTACTGGGCTTTTTATGCCCATCCCCTATTTTTGAAATGTTTTCCACTTGACTTAAAGATGAATAGGGTCATGGATGAGATCAAGGAAAGACATGCTCTCTAAAACATAGAACTAGACATGTTTCTTTTTAAGAGTTTTTATTTTATGGAAACATAGTAGAAGTGTCTACATTGTAGTCTTTTGAGATGTAATGTCCTAGTTCTCTAAAACTATAAACTTGAAAAGATCCTCTATGTGAATTATTCATTTAATTCTTGATTATGTAAGGTTTTAAGGCTTGGTCCATATAGTTGGTATCAGAGGTCGGTGTAGATAACTTTATATGTTAGAGTGTTGTTTAAGCATAAGTGACAAGTTATGTATAACAACAATGGGTAGTATATTAGATGGAGTCATTGTTTTTTTGGAAAGTTACAATGAGTTTGAGAAAACATGGATAAATATATCTTAGTGTTTATCTTCCTCATTATTATGTGATGATTTTACTGATATTCTCACACTGACATTTTTGGTTTTAGTAAATTGCTGGAACTAGTAGGAACTAAAGTAACATTGGATGTGAAGGAAACTGTGACAGTTTTTTGAGTGAGAAACTGAATGATATGGGAGATGCAATGAGAACTATTGTTTTTATCCTTAAACAACTATCTGGAGTCCTGATTGACCACCTAATCCTTGGTGATTTTAATAAGGCATCATATATGTGAGAAACAAATCCATACTGAAGTTCAGGTAATAATTATAAAGGTAACCATTAGGGTTTATCTGATCCTTACTTTTGAGGTAATTATGGGTTACTATATGATGGAAGATAAAAGGATTGAGGTAAAATTGAGGTTTAAATATGTTGTGGTTATTTATGAAGATTTTATCTCTTTTTATGGAATTTTTTATGAATTATATAGATTTGGAAAAAGGAAAACACGCAGACCGTGTGACAACACTTCGCGTCAGATGAAGCTGCGGGAATCAAACCCACAACCAAAGTGTGACTGGTATTTATCGCCTACCACTGGACTACATGAAGTTTCTGGTTAGTTTGACTAATTCTTTTTAGTTATATGATCTTATGAATCTTTAATAAGTTTATTTTGGGTTATATATAGAAGTTATGAACCTATCATGGAGGATATGTGATTATGTTAATTACTTTTTGGTATGAGACTTTAAGAGTAACTGATGTTATTTGGAGATAAATGTTAAGGTTTATCTTGGAATACTATGTGATTAAATCCTTCATAGATTTGGGTTTCAATATTAGTTTGGTTTATTTTGAAGAATTTTATGGACAATTGTTTATCGAATGGTCTTTGTAGAACTTTGGGTTTTGTTGGACAAATTTTGGAGATTAATAATAGATTTTCTTTTTATAAAGGATTATCTTTTTGGGTATTATCTCATCTCGTACTAAAAACATTGGTTTTGGTTTTTGTCTAAAGACATGCGAAATATATAGTTCTATTTTGTGGATTAGGTGATTCTCTAGATGTTGATTATAGTGCTCTTAATGTGAACAAGCCATCCGAAATACTCATCTTTTGTATGAAAAAAGAAGTTTGTTTAAGAAATATAGTAAGAGATGAATGTCTAAATTACAAGAAAGTATGTTTCCTTGTGATTTAGTTAATCTAATAAATAAAATCCTCAATGAAAAGTAACCTAAAACAAAAATGTTGTAAGTTAACTTTTCCTACCGGGTAATCAGATACCGTTTAACCCATCACAAGTTTGTGATTTTCTGGTTGTTAACTTTATCCTAATCATGTTTTTTATCACTCTCCATCAGAACATGACCCTTTGTTTTCTCTCCCATGTCCATGTTTCCCTACATGGAATCCTCGTATGGGTTAACTCGGGTGACCTTTGTACTTCCCTTTCTTTTTTTAAAGTGACAGTTTAATTTACACTTTTTCCGATGTGGGGCTTTTAATGAAGTTTCGAAGCCCAATTTCAAAATTGCAAGGACGCAATTTCCAAAAGGGGGGAAGGATGTAACATCCCAAGTAAATAAAGAATATTTATTTTTCATTTTCATTAATACTTGTGAATAAAATATTAATATTACTTTAAATGGAACGCTATGCTCGATGGTATACTCAATACGCTACAACGAGTTTTTTTAAATCTTATGGTTCACTCTAAAAATAAAATAATTTTATTTTAAATGGTAGTTAGATCCTAGCCGTTTTATTGGTGGGAATGAATAGAAATAACAAAATATTATTATATATGTTTGTTAAATGTTTTTTACATTTATCCATTAAATGATAAAGGCTTAAAATAAGAAAAGAATTTATTTTTAAGCATAAATACTCTAATATTCACTAAAAGGTCTATTTATCGCCTTTTGATGGTGAAACCTCTTTAAAATAGTTTTTTTCACTCTTATAAATTCTATTGTACTATATAAAATTATTCTTTAGAATTGGGACATCAAAATTTACTTTGTGTAAATTTTTGGTATTTTTCCGATAAAGTTCAATTTTAATGAATAGTGAAAATGTTGTATTTTAATTCAAAACCTATTTGTAATCTAATTAATTTATATGATTATATTATCTTTTGATTTGTATTTAATGTTATATTAAAATATACTTTTACTATTTAATCTAATGGTGGTCATTGGAATTAATTTCACTTTGAAATTAGACTTAAACTAGTGACCATCTTTTGATATATATTGTTTCATAAAAACACGCTATTTTTTGACAATGGGAAATAATTTTTTAATTAATTAATGAAACTTATATATTTTTTATTTTCTAAAATAGGCATAATTTTGGAATTCGGAATATCAAATATACCTTAGGGTGAATTAATGGTATTTTTCTGAAAAACATCAATTTTGATGAATAGTGAAACCACTAAGTTGTGGTTAAAAACTGATTTTTCGTTTAAATTAAACAATACCACTTTTATGAATTGAATTTCAAAAATCCGACATATATGGTTGTCATTAGGATTTAAAATGTGGTTCAATTGGATTAAAATAATTTTTTGGTGAATAGTAAATTTTATGTTTTATTAATCGCAATTAAAGGTAATTAGTGTAATTTAAGGTAAAGATAATGTTATAATAATATGAAATGACCTTGAAACATGTACTACCCTTATTGGATGAGTTTTTTGAGACCTATAAAATCCATGGGTCAGCTTGGGGACCCCATGGAGCCACTTCGATAGGAAAATGTCATTAATAACTTTTTATTTAAAGTTAAAATTAAAATGTCACTAACATGCATAGTTTTACTAAAACAATTTTTACATGGGGTTATATAAGTCATATTTTTGACTATAAATATTCATTATATATGACACCGTGATGATGTAGTGATTACCTCATAAATGAACGATTTAAATAAAATGAAAAGATAATTTAAAATATAAGACCTACACTTTTCAAAAACATATTGTATGGGTGGATTTTTAACCCTTATCACTTTATCCTAGAAATATATAATTGTTGGACCTTTGATATCCGAAAATCATTTTATAATAATGTAACTTTTCATGTCTTTCCTAGAGTGCCCCTCCGCCCTCTTATAAAAGTCCCCCACCTCTACCCCCTTACCCACATCTCTCAAGCCTTTGGCTCGACCAACCTATGCTCATTTTATCTCTCCACATCTCTCTCCTAATCTTAGAAGCCTTCCCTTTGGCAAAAATGTCTTCAAGAAACCCTTTTGGTTAAAACCAATAAGTGTCACCCGATTTAATGGTAATGTCTTAACTTGTGTTCTTTTGTATGATTTTTCTTCTACAACCCTAAACTATATTTATTCCATTAGTTTGTAAAAACACATATAACTTCAATATAATAGGATGTTGTTATGAGAAATATTCGAGCTACACTTACACACACCTTCGTGTAATGGTTGAAGAACATACTGTTTCTGTGGATGGTGAATTACTGCCTCACGAAATGATGATTGTTAAATCTTCTCTTAACACCTTTCATGGTGGCCATTATTATGTCACTATATTTAATATATGATATATATGGTATTTATGTTTTCTATATGCTTATGTATTTTATTTTTAAAATATACCTTTATGCTTTACATGTTGTGCAGTTGCGATAATTTCATACGAGGAAATGTGGAATACCTCCCCCTCAAGTGATGTGACTCGTTCATGAAATACAAGGAATGTATAAAGAGTGAAATTAATGAACATATGTGACCTATATAACATATATATTATACTGGAATTATAATATATATATCTATCTTTTATTTTTAATTCAATTAATATGTCAAATAAACGAAAGTAGCGTTTATGCGTACGTACGGACTACCATCTCCTTGAACGGTGCATTTCATTTTTTAATCTCCAAATGTCATGGAATAGTTTAAAATGAATATGCACTAGATATATATGATATTTAAATCAGTAATAATATTCTGGAGAATATTTTATTATAACTACATGGACAGTAATTTTCAAACAAGTTCATTTTTGACTCATGTACCGAACATCGACAAAAACATCTCATATGAACTCAGATTATTAACCAATTATTATAAAATTATAATATGTGTCATAAATTTAATAATAAACTTTAAATTAGGGCCTTAAGAAATTATAAATTGACCAAAGTTTATTATTCAGGAATATAATGAATCAAACAAGACATGGCAGACTTGAGGTCAGAGATCCTACCTCTCTCTTTCTTTTCAAGTACCTTCTTTTGTGTTATTTCATTTATTATCCATGTTCTTATGTTGAATAATGTTCGTTTATATTCACCATACTTTAATTTTTATTTTCATATGATGAGATACCCCATATTACTCTCATAAATTTATTTTTATAATTTTTAAGTGGCACCGTCAGGCTACCGAATTTTCGTAAGGGATCCAACCACTCTCTTTATTTTTAAGTACTCTCTATTATGTCATTTGTTTTAAGATCATATTTCTTATGTTTGGGGTTGTTATTTTATATTAATAATTCTTTAAATTTTATGTTTATATTATGACAGACCCTCTTGGAACTCATAAATCCATTTTTGGAAGTTTTAAGTGGCGTCGTTAGGCTGCCTAGTTTTCGTAAGGGGTTTTTCATCTCAATTATATTCCCCTGAGATTTATGCTACATTTTCCACCATTTCCTTTGAGTGGTGTATGTACTGCCCATTATTCTACTATTTGTGTAATATACTTTCGTTTATGAGTATTTACATCAATTTTTTATTATCCTTCTTTCATGGGGTGTATTTTTTGAAAGATACCCAAGTCGGTAAGGGAAACTTTCACCCTCCTCTTTTTAAAAAACTTCTTTTGTTATGTCTAGTAATTTACATATTATTATGTTGGGATATGTTATTATATATCCTTACTGATTTAAAATTTATTTCCATGTGATGATATAACCTTTTTGTCTCATCAACTCATTTTCTGAATTTTAAAGTGACGTCGTTAGGCTGTCGAATTTTTACAGGGGAACTTCTTAACCCAATTTCGATTTCTTTGGGTTCAACTTGTAGTAATTGAATATGTCATCCAATGAATATGTGTGAGTTAACTCTGAATGTTTTACCCTTAATATCCACTTATATTCGGTGTATTTATATTTTTCACACATAATTATGAGATTGATTTATCCTTAATTTAAGGATACCTTCTTTATAAGGGATACCATCACATTTTACATTTCTATTGAGACTTCATTGTTGTTCTTCACCAATTCACTCTTAGATGGTGTATATACTGTCCTTTGGCATATAATATCATGAATCCCTTTATGCTCAGAAAATTATAAAGTTCTTATTATATGTTATTCCTCAATTATTTGTATTTAAGTGTCTCTTATTTTGTTAAAAACTCTTTAACTAAAATATCTTTTTTAATGTTTTAATGATTTATTATTATAAATATTTCTCATTAATATTCATGTTTTCAAAATGGTTTTAAGGATTTATTTATATGGCTATTAACGGTTTAAAATGTTCAATGCTTCAAAGTGGTATGGGACTCTTTGATTTAAAATGCTCCCTATTAAATGTTTTAAATGGTTTTGAAAATGGTTTTGATAATGGATTTCTTATGTAAAGATATTTAAGTTATATATTGTGATTGAAATGTGGAAATGTTTTCATTCCATTATATTTGTTTTATGTATTATGATTTTTTAATGGTACTTGGACATATGAAGGTTGGTTATGTGATAAACCATATGATGGGTGGTGCCGTGAATACCAGGACGAGTGGTTACGTTATAACCTCCAATGAATTGGGTATAGAAGTCGGTTGTATGGCTATTCCATTAAGTGATATGTGTGTAAGTCGACCGCATGGTTATTACATTTAAGTATGTTTATGTCCCAAGATAGCTTTATATGTTATGTCTTCATTATATGGGATTTATGGTAATATTATGGTTACAAAAGGTAAAGTAATGATCTTTTATTCCTTGAAGATGATTTACTACTTCATAAAGGTGAAAAGTATTACATTGATAAAGTATTCATGGTATACTTATTGTTTTGAAAAAACTAGCTGAATTCCTTCTTTGTGTATCCTTTACTGGGATTTTAATGCTCATACCAAGTTTTTTCAATGTTTTCCATAGGACTTAAAGATAAAAAGTGTCAAGGATGGGATCAAGGAAAGACATGCTATCTAAAACATGGAACTAGACATGTTTCTTTTTAAGAGTTTTTATTTTATGGAAACTTAGTAGAAGTGTCTACTTTGTAATCTTTTGAGATGTAATGTCCTAATTTTCTAAAACTATAAACCTAAAAATATCCTCTATAAGAATTATTCATTTAATTCATAATTATGTAAGGTTTTAGGTCGGGTCCTTATATTAGATGTGTGGCCTATGGATTTGGGAAGTTAATTTATGGGGACAATTTTGGTTCAAACTAATAATTTCAATTTATCCTAAAAAGATAATGGCTTTTATTCCATAGGTAACACCAAAAAATGTTTTCATGATTATGATCTTCTTGGGTATAGCTGGGTATTATTGTCGTTTTATTATGGACTTCTCAATGTTTCATTCTCTAATGACATGTCTATGTACGAAGGGAATAATTATTTCTTTGGATTAGAAATTTTTCAGTAATTATTTTGAGATTAAATGTCTTATGACTAATACACTAATGGTGACTCTTCCAGAAGATGGGAATAACTATATGGTGCTCTATGATGCATAAAATTTATTTTTGGGATATATTCTTATGCTTGGTGACCATGTAGTTTCTTATAGATCAAATCATCAAAGAATGAAAAAAAGAATTATCAAACTCAGGACCTTGAACGCTCGATTATGATGCATGTACATAATATTTGGATGAATTACCATTCTATAGAATGGTTTACCATGTTTTGTGACCACATGATCCAGAGCAATATCATTTCCAAAAAAGATATTAATATTATACATAGAATTTGGGTGGAATGCCTTAAATATATCAACATTTACATCACATATACCCCAGGGAAGTTGAATTTTATCATTTAGGATTTATTTAGGAAACCTCATACCCTGTCCCTGAACAAATCATTAGAAGAGTGATAATTGTTGGATATTTTCACAATGACTAATATTGGAGTTCAAGAATTAAGGGATAAGGATTCTAAGATAGTGTTCTGTTGACATAATTTCTAATCGATATGATTCATCAGAAATGTTATCTTCTTGAATAGTTCCATAGTGATAGAGACTATCTTTATGGTGGGGAGACATTATCCAACTGACCATTCTCTATAGAATACATTATATGATATTAGTGTCATTTTATGGTAATGTTATTAGATGGGAAATATTTTAGGGGGGATTTCACTAATTCCCATTAGTTTTTGAACCATGGAACCATGATGATGTTCTATAAAATGTGGCATGATTATGGTTCCCATGTCTCATATGGGGCATTGTTGAATTTGTCTCTCATTGATATAATTCCAACAGCTCCATTCTGAACACCTGAACTATTTTGATATCAATAGCCACTTACAGGGACTATATGGAAGTGGGATGAGATCTCTATGGAAAATGTGGTTAGGCTTTCAGGTACCCAGATAAAGAATATCATGATATGCATTATTACAGATTAGAAAACTGTATCATGTCAATTTATATCTATTGAATATAAAACCAAATTTGAAGAGTTTGGTAATTTCTATTAGGATTATATTATTATTTTGAATCTGGATTTATTTATGGTATCATCTAATAGGGTTCCTTTGTTTGCTTCTCTTTTTTAGAGAGTCCTTCAGGATGCATTAGCATATGATGCTCATTTTTGTACGACATATCATGTGAATATAGATGGCCCCACAGAAATAGCTATACATATTCATGAACACATACACCACACCTACATTATAGAGTTTTTTTAATATTGGTATCACCATCTAAGGTAGAGAAATTTTTCATGTAATAATATTTACTCACATAGGATCATAATGGAACCTTTTTAGGCCTTGTTTGGAAGTCCTTGTAAATATTTGTTGGGTTGGTCAAAGATTGTTGAACTATACCACATTAGACCAATCATGGTGAAAAATATGAATAAAAATATTCAGTTGATTAATTATATAATATTTATTCCAATTATATGGTATAATAGGTTTTTATTATTATCACAAATCACTGTAATTTTCAGTTTGTAATAATGTGTTCTTGAATTATTTTCCTCTATTGGGTTATTGAATGCATTGATGGAAATGGGAATGTTATCCAAATTTTATGGGACCTTTTGATATTCTTTTATAGGTGAGGAAATTTTATTACCATTTAGAACATCCCCCATATTTGATGTTGATACATAACATGTTTCACATGTCAAAACTGTGAAAGTGTCTTTCTGATCCATCTCATTTCCTATGTTGCAAGGATCTTGAAGTTGATACAGATTTATCTGGGACTGAGAATGTATTGAGGGATGTTAATTCATAATCTATATTATGTAATGGGAGGATAATACCTTTGGTACATGTGTGATGGAATCATGTTTCTGAATAACAAGATATGTGGGAGTCAGAGGCACCAATAAATGAGATGTTTCCTCATCATTTTGACGTGGAAACTTATGAGTGGGCATTATAGAGATATAAAAGTTCTATATTTGGCTGGTTATAACATATTATTATTGTTTCCAGGTACTCATAATCCTCTCTTTGTATCATAACAGTTGTTGTGTTTTATTTAGTGTTATTTTTTGTGATATATCAGAAATTCTGATACATTATGTGGAGTTTATAGTTGGCACACTATTTTTAAAAAACAAATTCCCTCTCAAGCATAACCCTGAAAACCCACGTAGTGGGGGATTTCTCGACTAGAACATAATTTGGAAAACCATTCACCATCCTATTAGAAATTATACACCTTGGAAATTTGGGGCACACTGTTATCATAAACAGTTTTTCTAACCATACCGCCCTAACTAATTAACCATCTATAGAATAAATATTTATTGCAAAAATTCATTAGAAATCCCAAAAACGCATATTTTTACTACCTGATGGGGTCGTTAAATACAAACAAAAATTATCCTTCTTGATATGCTCCTTGGAGGTGATTCATTGACCCTATTTAACCTTTTGGAAGTGAATTGAGTTTAGTTGAATGACGTTTGACCACATCACATTGAGTTTCCTCTCCCCGTTCTCTTTCAAACAATCTATATTATTTCATATCTAGGGTATCATTGATCTCCATGTTATTATAGGATGATGTCCCCATTTTTTGTATCATTAATATATGTTTTGTTCTAAAATATTCTTTACTGATGTTCTTCTTTTGAGTTTTTCAATTATGAATTTGTTTATTTGAGATCCTGTAATCCAGATGTCGGTGGTTACATTTATGTTGTACAATTTTATTAACCCTGAATTTTAAGATTTAAATTAAATTATTTTAATTAAATTTGATTTTTTTAGTTGGTTTATTTAAATCCCAATTGTACTAAATTAGGTAATTGAAAGATAATTTGGAATGAAATTTGGAAAAATAACAATTATATTCAATTTCAAGGCATTGTCAAATTGCAAGGAAATTAATCAAATAAAATTCAAGAGTTTAATTGGGGAATATGAATTTTTGAATTAATTTGATGAAATTCATTTCAAATTCCAATTTAGAAAACATATTAGAAATTTTGTGGATATAATTTTATTTTTTTATCTTTGAGTATGAATGGTTTGATTAAAAACATATGTTTTGGTTTAGAAATAGAAATTGTCATATTTAAAATATGATAAATGGATAAATTTTATTTTAAACATTTTTTTTAAAAAACCACATCAACGATTTTTATTATAAAACATGGAAACCTAGGTAGCATGTGTTTAATAAGCATATCAATATTTTTATGTGTTACAACTAAAACAAAACCTACTGAATCATGTCACACACTTGATAGGATAGTGAAAATTATTCTTTGACCATCCTCTATGGGACATGTGTATAGACATGTTGTCTCGATACAACTATTAGTGTGTGAGGATCCCATAGACTCGAAATATCATACATTTAAGTATATGTCTATGTTTCTATTTTTATATATATTTAATATATTTCATTATTTGTTGCAAACATTTTTAAACATTTCTTATAAATTTATAAAAATTATTTTATATAATATGTTTTTTAAGAAAATATTTAATGTATTTATATTATTTTAATAGTAAACTATGATTTCATTTAAATATATTTTGAAAATACAATGCATGTTCATTTTAAATTGAAATATTTTTTTTTGGATATTCAACTGTTGGCATATTATTATGGAATCCATGGTGAGACCATGATGGGATGTTAGATCTCACACAACTAGTGACTCATGTGTTTATAGATTATCTTCTTATAGGTCTCACCAATTGTAATGTACTATATGGAAGTGGATATTATTTATTATCCTTGGACATATAGGGTATAATCCATTAGTAATTGGGTTTTCATCAATTTTTCTAGTATGTTGGGGTTGTTATTTGAGTTTTTTACCTATTTAAATTCTCTTATAATTCATACCATGTATTTTAACTTCAAGTAATTACTGTCATATATATATTTCCTCTTTCATTATTGTGTTAAATTCATTCACACGTTATTTTTGTATGATTCTCGGTGCATGTCTCCAACTTGTGGGTATCTAGAACGCCCTTTGGTCCAGGTTAAGGTTAGATCAACTACCAGAATTCAATGGTATCCTTGTTGGTTCATGAAAAAGTGGTATCTGAGATCTTATTTATGATTCATTATTTGATATCAGTAGGAAATTTTTTATTCCATTAATGACATTGAAGTTAGTTTTTGTTGAGTGGCTTCTATACCATCACCTCGATAAACCTTAATTCACATAGGGTGGTTCATTAAATATGTCTTCATGATTAGTTCTAGTTGATTTAATAATATTGATTTAGATGGATTGATATCTAAACTGGTTTTATCTATCTATTGAGATTAATTTCCCATTATTTCTCTATTTGAGTTTTAATCTGATATCTTATGTATTGTTTTTAAATGTTGTGTAACATCATGCATCTGATAGGATGTGATAATTGGATCCATGATAAATATACTAAGGAACCATGATGAGTAAATACTATATTGGATTTATTTTTCGTTTAAGTGATTGTGTGTATACCCATGATCTGGGATATGCACCTACATCAACATCCATTCAGGACCTAGTTTTAGAACAAAGAAGTGATCATTTATATAATTATTCCTAGAGTTCCTTCACTAAAGGCCACTGTCGTTTGATGTAACCAATGATCCTCAAGAGACTGAGGAATGGTTATATAGGATTGATCAATTTTTTAGATCCTTATAGAAACATGATGAAATCCTGGAGAAAGTGGCCACCATCATGCTGGAAGGACATACAAGAAGATGATGGGGCACAATGTTAACGACGATGATGCATGACATATTTGAGTGGGAATATTAAAAATCTATTTTCACCAAACAGTTATATCCATATTCAATGGTGTTAGATAGTTATTTTATGGATTTCAAACTTGATTAGGATTGAAAGACTGTGAGAGAATATGAAAATGGGTTTGCAATGATTTTACAGTTTTCACATGATATTTTACTGAATGAGAAGATGAATAATCAGTTGTTCTAAATGGGAAATCGATATGATATTATGCCATAGTTTTTCATGATAAGGATAATTTTATATGTGTTGGATAGAGAGTGGATGATCATAATGGTCTTGGATTATAATTTAGGGTTGAAGGAAGTTTCATTTTCTCCCAATGGTAGTGCATGTTCATTTAATTGATAGTGTAATCACGTTGATTCTCATAGTGGTTCTCGAAACAAGGGGTTTTCTATACCTGGTGTATTTCCTCAAATAATCCATTTGATCTTGTAAAAGTGTTGAAATTTTACACATTATATGAATGTTTTCACTAATTCAACCATGAAATGTGGCTCTTATGGACACTTAGGTCAGTTGAAGAAGTTCTACCATGTCTTTTCGGATCTATGTAGTGTCCTGAGATCATCAATGACTATCAAAAAAATGTTTCAATGAGAAGATTCTTGTAAAAATGGGTTGTAAAAACAAGAATATGGAACAATACATATTAAAACTATAGAAGAGTCTCTAGATGAAGCAAATATGGGTCCAACATACGAGAGAGGTCCCATCACTATGGTTCATCATTATTCACTATTTTATTTAAAATATTTGAATGTAATTCATTTATTTAAACCCATGTTGTTAATCTTTTAAAAAATTATATTAATATTTTATCCTATGTAATGAATATTACTATTCCCTTGAGAATGAGGAGAGAGCATGGTGTGAATAATCCTATAAATTTTTATTTATTAATAAATTAATTAATAATTGTATTAAAATTAAAAATTATGATTTAATAATAAATTATCATTCCAAATTATAATGGATGTTTTTATAAAAATGATTTTTTATAATAATATTTAATTTAATGATAATATGATTAAATAATAGAAAATGGTTTCAATATATTTAGGAATATTTTGATTTCTGTTTTTAGAATATAAATATTCTTATATTATTTATCTGAAATATGAATATAATATAATGAATATTACTCTAACTATACATTATAAATATATTATGATAAAATTTCTATTTAAATAAATTAATATTTTTACCATTTAATAAATAAATAAAATATTCAAAAATGAAATGAAAAGAGATAAACCATGAAATTGAAAAAATTGGGCATGTGAGGGTTCGAGCAGGACGAAAGTGGGGGGGTGGTGAGGTTGATTCATGCCTCATTGGGGTTGTGATGTGGAGGATTCAAGATGCCGAATACTGGTAAGTGGGATCAATCCACCTAGGATGTTGAGGCAGGGTGAGGAGTCTAAAATTCAGTTAGGGGATCCAAGATGTGTTTGACTGGTGGATGTTAGGATCATGTGCAGATCTTGGGTTCGAGTGCGATCTATAGTTTAGTCATGAGGGTGTTCAACTGCGAAGAAGGAAATCAATAAAAATATAAAATTCAATGTTTTTTATATTTTTGTGTAATAATCTTGTTTGGAGAATTGATTTGGGAGAATAAAAACATCTTTCGTCATTTTCTTCTACATTTTTCGTAGTTCAATGTCAACTTTATTAATAATCATTGTATTCTTAATCCCTTACATTTTTTATCCATATGATTAATATAAAAATATATTTGGTTTAATTGATATTTTTTTCCCTCTGATTGACTCCAGTATTAAAAATTTCTCTTTGGTTTTAGAACTGATGCCTCATGAGGAAGATTGATTTATTTTATTGGGATATTAACATAAAATTAAAAAAAAATCAATGTTTTTTTATGATTCTAGATTTTTCATGTTTCCATTTTTTTAAAAACAAATCAATGTTATTTTCTTTTCTATATATCTTTTCATAATGTAAATTGTACTCAAACCAGTAGTTTTAGACACTCAAATTGCAGACTTATAGAATTATACATTCAATTTGGTATCCACTTCACCTATAAGTTGAAGGGAAATTCTATCACCAATACATATATTCCTTTATATACTATGAAGACCTATCTACTATTATCCTTCCCGAGTTAGGATAAATGTAAGCATTTTCACATACCTTCTATGGGTTGAGATCCTTATGGTTTGAAAAAAAAATTCATCCCTCATTTGGATTGAGAAACAATTGGCACAAGTGTTGTTGTTATTTTGGTTCTTCATTCTTGGTCAGGGAAATATTTTATTTATGTTTACAATTTATATATGTATGATTTCTTCATTATTTTATAAAAGTTATGTAAAAGACTATTTTTTTACATATCAACTCGTGTTTTTAAATTTATATGGGTTTAATTTTATAGTATAAATTTTGTTGTTTATACAAATATTTATCGTTTTATGTAGATAAATGTTATAATTTTAAATTTAAGGAGGAAGGCTTGATAGGATAATTGTTTTGAGGTTTTTTTTTCGATTTTACCAAAATATTTCATCAAATTTGAAATGTTTTTTTGGTAAGATATTTATTTTTTCAGATTTACTATTTATGGGATTGATTTCATTCCTTCTACTTGATATTTATTTTCAAATTATATATATATATATATTAACATGATTTATCGATTTGTTTAATTATAATCATTATTTGTTATTTCAAATCATAATATAATATATTATTCAAATTGAAAAATAATATTATAATAATAATTATTATTTCTTCTAAACAAGACTCGTTGTGATTATTAATTCAAACAGAGTACACATCGAAATATAAGAATATTATCATGTATGTTAAATGAAAATGATATAAATCATGTAAGCATGAATGTGTTGGCTTTTGTTTTGCATAAAATCTACATTCCAAATGATATATTCATTCTAATATGAATATATTTTTTTATGAATTTAATATTTTTATTTTTAAATAGAAACTACTATTTTTATGAAAGGGATTGTTCAGAAAATATTTTTCTAAATTTTAAATGAATTTACCATGACATGTTATAATAGATTTTATTTTATTTTAGAGAAATTTTTTTTATGATTGTATTTTTGAAATATTTTCTGTTATGATTGAGAAAGGATGTCCATTAAAAGTGTAATTCTAAATTTTAGAACTAGTTTAATTAATGTTAACTGATGTTATAGTTAGTGAACCAATAAAACATATGGGGGAATTATTCTATATGAGCTATGAATAGAGTCTTTATGATTTTAATATGGTAATACATGTATTATTAATAACCCGCTAAAAAATATTATTTTTAAGTGAGGAATCCCTATGATCTTTTCAAAAATAAATTTTTTGACAAATTTTTATTTTCTATCTTATATGTTATTATTTATATTTCTATAAAAATAATCATCTAAGTATATGTATATAAATATATTCAATGAAAAGATTTTAACACATGTCATGATGTTTTAAAAATCTCTTACATAAAATATTAAATTATCACCCATTGTTTTATATTATTTCTCACTAGTTTAGTATAATTTTTTAAAGGTGTTTATTTACTTTCGTGCGTTCACACATGTGAAGCCATTTTAAATTGTTTTGTTTTATATTTTTTATGTTGTAATTGATGTATATGATTCTATATAACCATGACCATTAAATGTTTTTTGTATGGTATAAATGTCATGTATTTTTTTAGATTCATTTATAAGAAAATACATATCATTTTTTTGTGTTTATTCCTAAAGTTTGGGATTGAAGTGTTTCAGTTGGTATCAAATAAAAATTCAAGAAAACATTGGATATTAGATATTCTTTCAAAACTATAGAGTATTTAAGATTTATAGTTCTTGTTTTTTTCTAAAATTTAGAATAAAAAATTCTAAATTTTCAAAAGATGAATGAATTATAAGGATGCAATTCATTTTATGGGGGAATAATGTGAAATCCAAAAATATTATAACTGATCAATACATGACATTTAATTTTTTCAAAATTGAACTATTTGTTTGTAAATTAATATTCCAAATATTAAATTAATCTTTTATATTGATAATTTTATTTATTATAATAATATTAAATGTAAAGAAAATAAGGTTAAAATATAGGAACTTATTTCAATATACTTATGAATAGAGTTACTTAATGTTTAGAATGTAATTATTTTTCTTTTATCTAACATAAATATGAATATAATCTAATGAATATTATTTAATTATAAATTATAATAATTTTATGATAAAATTAATATCTTAATATATTCATTTTAATATTTAATAGAATAATTGAAAAATGAATAAAAATGAAATGAAATCTGTTAAATGGTGAAATTGAGAAAATGGGAGAAGTGTGGGTTTGAGCGGGGCGAATTCAGAGGAAGGCAATGTCAATTCACATAGAACTAGGATCATGCTATGGAGGCTCTAGGAATAGATATACTGAGAATAAGAATCATGTTGCCCTGGATGTTGGGGCTAGGTGAGGAGTTTGAATGTCGATAAGGGGATTCGAGCCATGTTCGGCCACATAACATCAAGATCATGTGAATATATATGGTTCAATTCTGTTCTAAGGTTATTTCACAAAAGGGTTCAAATTCAAAGAGGGAAATCAATCCAAATATTAAAGTATCATCTTGTATTATTTAGCTTTTGTGTTGGAATATTGTTCTGAGAATCGACTTGAGATAATATGGGATTTTGTATTGATTTTTTCTAATTTCTACATAATTAAATTTTATATTTTATATTACTCTCTTACTTCGTAATTTCATACCTATTTCTCTTACCATAATCTTAATTTAAATTTTTTTTGTTTATTAGTGGTTTTTGTACCATTGATTAACACTAATTTTAATGATATTTCTATTTTTTATAACTAAAAATTTACAAGGACTGTCAATTTAATTTATTTGGATGTAAACATGAAATTCAACACTTTTCGTGTGTTTATTTTTTTATGTCTCAATATTATTTTACATTTCCTTTTTTAAAATCAATTTTTTTTCAATTAATCATTTTCTTTAGGTAAATCATGCTCAAACATGTATTTGTAGACCCTAAACTTGCGTTCACCTATAGTTACATGTTCACTATGATCTCAGCTTTTCACGGAAGCTGAAGACTAGTTCAATAACTTATACATATATTCCATGCTTCATTGTGAAGACCCATCTACTATTCTCCTTCATAACTCTAGCAAAAATGATTCCCTTTAAACTATATTCATTGGTTTGTATTCCTTTAGGAAGTTATAAACCTTCTTCACTCATTTGAAACAAGAAACCAATGGAAGAAGCATTGTTTTTAATTAATTTCTTCATTTTGGGTAAGGGAATGTGTTTTTATTTTTTCATATATGGTCTGTTTATATTTCAAATTTATATAAGTATGCTTTCTTATAAATTAACTAAAAAATTATTCGATCTGTTTTTTAGTTATAAATTCTTGTTTTTAAATTTATATATGATCAATTTTATCCTATGAAATTATGTTGGTTTTAAAAAAATTTCTTTTGATATAAGGACAAAAATTTAACTTCTAAATTTATGGATGAGGGAATGTACGACTAATATTTTTGAAGTTTATTTATTTGATTACTTCAAAATAGTTTAATAAATTAGAAATTTATTATCTTATCAGATATATATGCTTTTGAATTTCTTATTTAATTGTTTAATATAATTTCTTCTACTTATGTTTGATTTAAAGAATATATATATATATATATGTATGTATGTATGTATTTAAATATATATTACCATGATTTATTAATATGATTCTTTTTTTACAAAAATCCAATTTTTTTTTTGATTTCAAATTAGAAATTAATTTTTTACCCAAAATAAATAACAATTATATTATTATTACAATGATGTCTTCTATTCATTACACTATATAATTATAAATTCTAAATGTGTTCACATAATAATATATTCATATTATCATATATGAGAATTTAATATTATTAACATCACATTTTCATAAAGTTGTGGTCATGCATTGTGCATAACATGGGCATTCCATGCATTTTTTATAATGAAAGTATGAATTAATTTTAATTTGTATTTAATTTTTAAAATTATCAATTAGAAAAACTATTTTTATACAATAGTTTCTCATAAAAATGGTTTTATAAATTATCATGTAATGGTTCATGACATTTTATAATAATGGTTATTTTATTTTAGATAAAATGACGTTATTTGTGTATTTTGGATATGTTTTGGGTTAAGATTGAGAAATTCTTCTCCATTAAAAGTTTTTTCTATAAATTAACAGTAGTATAATGATTTTGAAGTTGTTTTATGGTTATTGAAAGAATAAATATTAAGGGGACATTATTCTATAAGAGTTTTGACTAGAGGACTTACTTTTTTAATATGGTCTACAGTGTTTTATGAATTGTGCACAAAATATTAATTTATACAATTACGAAATCCCAATTTCTTTTTAAAATATAATTATTTTTTAAATTTTATTTTTTATAAATTATATGTTCTTATTTATAATTCAGAAGATTTATTCTTGTATGTATATTTATATAAATTTATTCAAATAAAATATTTTTAAAAAATTTTGTAACTTTTTTTAAACACATTATTGGGAATATAAAACGCTGAAGCCTTGATTTAAATTATATTTCATGGTGTTATAAGAGTTTTATAAAGTCCTTCATTTCAGTTTCAATGATATAAAATGTGATGTTTTATTATTTTGTTTTGTATTGATTTGTTATGTTATAATTCAAGTAACTAATTTTCCATATTTTAGACAAGTAAAAGTTACTGATTTGGTATAAATATTTCGTATTTGTTTAGATTATTTGATAAAAAAATACATGGAATTTATATGTGATGAGTCTAGAATCACCGGATTAGAGGGTTCTATAGTGTCCATATTCGTTTTTGTGCTTTCTTGTTATCATATATCGTGCATTGATGGGATATTTTATTTCTTAATATGATAACATTTAACATCATATTTAGGATGAATTGGCTCATTTTTAATAAATCTTGGATTCATTATTATCTTTTAAAAGCCTCTTTTTCAACACCAGATGGGGTATAACATATCATTCAAGGAGAATAGAACCCATGTTAAATTATATGTAGGTCGTCTTATCGATAAATGGGGAATGTAATATCTATTTAATCATTTTACTAGGATTAATAATCATTGAGTAGTGATATACCACCAATTTTCATAGAGTATACAAATCATTCTATTTTTAATTCCTTTGGTTTCGATCATTATATGATGTAGAGATTTTTGTTTTTTAGGGCATGTTACGCAACAAGTTAATATTCATTCTTACCACATAGAACCAATTGAAATGAAATAATTATTTTCTTAGATTGAGGATCTTCTAGATATAAGTTTCTTATAACGGAGTGTGTCACCATGGGTGGCACTGGTTCTCTTTGCTAAAAAATTTAATTTTTCAATAATTATTTATTTAATTTTAAAAAAATAGAGTCATGATAGAGAACGAATATCCATTTCTAAGTACTTATGATATCTTGGACTATTTAAAATGGAAAAATTGGTTCTCAAAGATTGACCACCAGTATAATTACAATCAGTTTAGATAAAAAATCAGACATTAAAAAAATGCATTTGAGAGAATATATGACCATTATGAGTAACTTTTCATGCCATTTTGTTTACCGTTGACACTATAGTCTTTATGGAATTAATTTATAGTAACATACAAGAGTATCATGATACTTCCATCGTAGTATTTAAGGAGATATCCTTCATTACTCAAGGATTGAGGAGAATCATGTGCGATATGTGAGAATAAATCTATAATTTTTCTTGAATCATTAACATAATACCAGGATTTAGAAATATGATTTTTGGTTTTGGGAAGGTAATGTGTTGGACCACATGGTGTCAAAAAATGAAATTTCATTTGGTCATGAAGAAAGTAAAAGTTATTACAACAAGGGAACAACCGCAAATTTTTTTTAAGATTAAGAAGTTCTTGGGTCTATTTGGGAATTATCAATTGTTCAATAAGGACTAATCATAGATATATTATCTGATGACTACTTAAAAAATATAAGGGAGAAATTTTTTATTGGGATGAGAAATGTGAGATATTTTTTTATGATGAAATCTCTATTGACTACTGCTCTAGGGTTAGCTCTTCTAGAGGCTGGGTAGGCCTATCAGGTCTTCTACGATGAATCATGTTCTATTTTTGGTTCTGTTTTCATTTATGGTGGTAATTTCATTTCATATGGATATCTTCATTTTAGGCCCCATGAGAAGAATTATCTGAATAATCAACATGAATTCTAATACCTGATTCATGCACAAAAGAGTTGGTAGCATTACCTTTTTTGAAAATATATTGCATTGTTTTATGAATTCAAGAGTTTGAGTTATATATTTTCTTAAAAATATTCAAATATAATCCAAATAAGATGGGTTTAATACATATAATATCTTCACATTGACATCACCAAAACCACGTGAAAAATGAATCTCATTTATGATTCATTATGTAAGAAGATTTAAACTTAGACCATGAATGATTTATTAGTAGAGTGGAACTAGATGGAAATGTTTTCACATTTTCATATTGGAGCCTGATAATTAGTGGATGAGGTCACTTGGGAAAGGGTTCTATTGAAATAATCGATTCCCAAGAATATTTTTAGAACACCAACATGATGATGAGTTCTATAGCATTTGATAATATCTTTATATTGGGGATACCATATCTAATTAGTCATTCTCCATGGTGGGAATTACATGATTTCATAATCATATTCTAGTACTGTTATCTTTCTGAAATTCTGATATAGTGGATTTCCATAATTCTATGTGCATTGTGCACCTAGGAAGCACAAATATGTTCTATGGCATGTGGTGTCGAGCTTGCTGGTTAGGTTTGAGATGAGGTATTGTTGAACATGTCTGTAGTTGTAATACATTCTAACAGATCTGGGATGAGAAATATAAACCTTTATGATTTCCTCACCCACATCATGTTTCTACTTGAATGTGGGATGATACCTCTAAAGATATTATGGTGGTGTTTCTACATAACCAGAGAAAAAATAATATGATATGGTCTGTAATTGATTAGATAGCTATATCATCTCACATTATAAAATTTTTTGAAACAACTATTGTTTTAGAATATGATAATCTCTATGTAGAAGAGATTGTTCTTTTGGATAAGGATACATATTCTATATTCTATAATTTTGATCTTGTGTTCTCATCTCACTTTTGGAGAAGAAATCAGGAGGATATGCAATTTCAAGTGCATTTGAGTATAACAAACCATTGGTAGTCTGATGGTTAGATAGAAAAATCTAGACAAATTCTTATAGACTTTCTCCAAATCAGCATTATTAAATTTAGTGGATCTTGGGATGAACATATAGTGTTGGTTGATTTTTATTATATTAATATTTACTAGATTGCGATTTTAATTGACCCTTTTGAGGCCACATATTGATGCCTCTTAAATATCTATTATGTTGGTTAGATATTGGTGAATTTTCTTTGGTTATTTGGATCATGGTTCCCATGATAATGGAAATGATTAAATTATTTCATCAGTGAATGTTAATGGACAAGATTCAGTATATATATTTTGTTGATCTTCATTGAAGATAGATGGAAATTTTAGTTTCTGACTACATTTTCATCAATGTTTCACCTCATTTGGGTCATCAATGACTTTGGATAAAAGGGAAATTTTTTGATATTTTTGTGGGAAATATTGAGGTTATTGAGAAGGTGGGGAATGTTTACTACCATATAGAACATCCACAATAGATGACATTGATACTTAACATGTTTCCTATATCTATTCTATGAAAGTATCTTTATGATCCATCTCATGTCTTGATCTAGATAGATCTTGATGTTATACCAGATTTATCAATGACTGAGAATCTACTCAGAATAGTTTATTATGAATGAATTTTACATTGTGTGTGGATGATTACATTGTTATGCATGCTATGGAAACAAAATTCTGATTCTCATGAGAGGTGGAAGAGGGGGAAACTTACGAGGGAGAAGTGGCCTCATCTTTTTGACATGGAAACGTCTGAGTATGATTTGGTTTGTAGTGATATTCAGAATTTGTGTCCACCCTTATTTTGATTTATTTACCCATAATCCATTTATTGTATTATTAATGATAGGTAAGGATATCCAAGTGATAAAAATGGTACTATCCAAAAATTTAATTTTGTGATTCCATATATACTATTTTAATCTTGTATGTATATTTTTTATTGAAAATACAAAACTATTTGGTTATTTGGGATTTTATTCTTTATATATTATTCCAATTTAGTAAAGTAGACCCAAACTCATGGTTTTTATGGAAGGGGTAACTACATTTGTTTTCAGATGAATACTAGATGAAACCATGTGATCTATATTTTTGAAAACATAGATTATGGAACATAATAATATGATATTATTTGATGATAAGTATTGATGAATATAATAATGTTTTGGTAAGGAAAAAGATTATATGATTTTTGATTGTAGTAGAAACTAATATAGAAACCATAGCAAGATGTGGTTCTCGAACAGAGGATCCTAGGGGTAATAACTTTTAAAATGGTACATCAGGTATGACGAGATCATCCAATAGTCCATGAATGTTGGTTTAGTTGTGAACGTTGTTTTAAACTCCCAAGGGATATGATTAAGATAATTCATATTTAATTCCCAAAAAATTATGAAGGATTTCAATAGATTTTGGAAATGAATGACCTAGATCAAATCTGATCATTTTTATACTAAAATTAATGTGTCATTATTTACACATCCAACATGTTATTCTATTGTATTTTCACTACAATAATTATTTAACATTAAATATTTTTTTCAATGGATATAACCTAATTGTATTATGATAAAATTTAACCAGAATGAAAATGTGGGGACTTGGAAAAAAATAATTTGAGGGATTATAAGAGCAAAGGATATCTTGATTATGCCTAATGATTTTTCCCAATATATAATTAACAAACTATAAATTAACCAACTCTTAGACTAACCAAAGTAGATATGGATGGAACTCGTTAAGATCTCCACATTGTGGATACCCTACAGGAAAAAGGATAAATTTCGTTAATGTTAAATATGTGGAAGGAGACACCATGAAATATGGATCAATAAAATGGGATAATTCTTTAAGATTTGAAAGTAACGGCCTAAAAAAGTATTTCCAAGATAAAATTATGTATAATATTGAAGTAAATATATCCCATCCTAAGGATTTATTTATAGTTCATTTTTATACATATTGAGAACCATAGAATTATCAGATTCAATGGACCGATTTGAATGATAACAACTTGACCAATTTAGGACATATAATAAAAGGAATTAATGAAATTTTATTGGGACTCAATGAAAATATTATATAATTATTTTTACAAATGGTATTTAGTGATAATAATAATGAAAAATTTAAGTATTTTGTTAATTTTTAAAAGAATATAAGTATTTATTAAGTTAAAGATAATGGATACCATAATGTGATATTAGTTTATGGATGATAAAAATATAAATGTCTTAAACATCATTTTTAGGCTTTATATAGTGGGAGCCTTCCAAGATTAAGGATATTTTTGGAGAATGTTTTGGAGAGTAATTTTTTTAAAGGGAGATTCTTTGAGGAATAATAATATTTAATTTTTTATGAAAATCATAAATGGAAGTGATATCCATTTGGGTTCATAATATCATAAATTTAATTTTAATAGTAGTCAGATAATATTACTAGACATCATTTGTGAAAATAATATGTATTCAAAACCCATATTTAAAAAGACAGTTAATGATTAATTTAATTTAAAGGATATCATCATATTTTTTATGATATAAAAAAATTATATTAATGTAGTTTTATAAAAAATGGAAACCTACATTTTGGGTGCCCCCTCATCACAATAATCAAATTCATTGTGCATAAACCTGCATCCAATGGACAATAATAGTTAAATTCCAACCACTGGCCTATTATATTTCATTAATAATATGACATTAGTTAAATAATTTAGAAAATAAATTATATTGTTAAACCATTGGTTTCATAGTATATGTTTACAAATTATAGTATTATACCGGATAAAGTGTGCTAAAATTTTTGGTTTTCAACAATATTTATGATATATGGATATAAATATCACTCTTATTTATATAAGATGATTTGTTAACAATTAATGTTAGTTAATCATGTATCAAAAATAATTTATAAATATGCATTTATTGAAGTATGTTATTAATTAGAGATTGATAAATTTATAACCAAATGATAAAATTGTGCTTATGAAATAGAAGAGTATCTAGTATATATATTTACTTAATTCATATATTTTAAAATAATTTAAAAAATTTAATAAAATGATCATGAATAAAAAAATTTCTTATTAAATTCACTACCCATGATTCATTTCATTTTTTATATGACCATGTATTTTTTGTTTTGAGGTCTTTACATTTGGTTGATCATACACATTCTTGTGATCAATGGCCTCATTCACTCTCTAGTATTATTTATGATTTTATTCCATGTATATATCTTCACATACAACCAATGGAATCCAATATAGATACATATATTTTTTAAAATCAATAAATTCTATTTACATATTTTTTTATTAAGTTGATGTTTTATATTTTTTTATGATGTGAATATTTAACAAAATCATTTCCCAACATCAAACTCTTTATTGTAAATATCTATTTAATATTGTTAGAACATAATTAATTTAAGGTTGGTGATTTTGAAACCAAATTTTTTTAAATAATACCACAATATTTTATATTGTAAATGACATGCTACACTGATCTTAAACAACCCATGAAATATATTTCATTAAATAAAATATTTTCTATAGCATATGTGACATAAAAAACCTAAGTCAAAATTAACCTTAATATAGTATTCCATTTTTAAAAAGGAATTAAATTATTTTGTATGAATATTTGTAGATAAATTATTAAAAAATTGGTTATAAATTTATTATAATTAAACAATAACAATTTGAAAAGGAATGTAAAAAATACATGAAAAACTTTTTTCCTATAAAAGATAGTTTAATTGAGCTTTTTGAACACAAAATCAATTTAATTTTTACATGTTTTAGAATATATATTTGAATAATTTAACTTATTTTTTAAAATTAATGAAATATATCTTATCTAAGTGTGATTTTTTTATTTTAATGAAATAATTCATTTAATGATGAGTAGAAAAAGTATTAAATTTTAATTGAAATCTATTATTGCAAATAAATTAATTAAAATGTTATATTATATTTTAAATTTTTAATAGTGTTAAATTAGTTCAATAATATGTCTATTAATATAAATCTATATAATTCAATTCATTATCATCATTAATTTAGATATATAACATTTTTATACTTTTGAACATTTTCATTTCAAACCTTGCTCTCTCATCTTGTCTACAAGATTAATTATAAATTAATTTATTGTTATTTTATTTAATGCAATTTTTAATACTGGAATGCTTATTTTGAATCAGATTAATATTTATTCCAAAATAATCTCATGTTTAATTTTTATTATAAGGAATAGTGATAAGAGTATAAATTATTTTTTTGTTAAAGGAAATAATAGATTTATCAAGGTGTTGAACTACTAATATAATAATTAAAAGGTAATAAATAATTTTAAAACCTATTTTATCAACATATATTGAACTAATATTTACTAAGGCTCATGGAGATGTGTATTCGTGTTCTCTCTTCGCGCTCTCTCGCAGAGATGCCCTAGATCCATGGTAACAGATCCCACTCCCCCACTCGATTGGAGGGGGAGTCTCACGTTCGTCTAGGAGAGAGGACCCTTCTTCAAGATCTGTCATTCTTCCATCCTTCCCTTGAATTTCTATTTCCCTGAAGGATTCAGATCTTTTGTGGGGGCACCCCAGTTATCTCTACTTTTGGAAGAGGTTAACAGTGTTGTAGATCTATGCCAATATACATTTGTGTCTTGATTTCGTCCTCAGCGACCTTCGTTAGAATTCATTTATCAGTTCATCTCTGATTCCTCGAATCTCCGTGAGCACGCGGTCGCAGGGTTGCTTGATCGGAGACACATAATGGGCTGATTTGGATCGGAGGAAGACATGATTGCTGCTTGGTCTAGGGATTCACTGAGGTACGGTGGATCATCGTTTTATTTGTTTCGCTGGAGCTTTGAATTTCATATGCGGTGTGACCCTACGTCGATTGCAACATGGGTAAGCCTTCCTCATCTTCTACTTTCATTTCAAAATCCGTCTATTCAATGTTCTATTGGTAATTTTATTGGAAGATATCTATGCTCGGATCAATGGACAGAGTTTGTGTCACACCTGATTTTCCCACAGATCTGTATCGAGGATGATGTTGAAAATCCTCTGGTGAGTTTTTTCTAGATCACTGATGGGAAAGAGTTCCAATGAATTCAAGAACTTTTTTTTGAGTCATAGATGCATTTCTGTGTGGGGTGAAGAAGGTTCATGAATTTGGAGACTGTCTGCCGCAGTGGTAGGCTGGTTAGTGCCCCGTGAGTGGTAGAGAGGCACTACAGTGGCGGTTGTGATGGTAGTAATTATAGAAGACCAGCTCAGGCAGTGATGGCAGATGGCCTTGGAGTGGCTCTGTCAGATTCAGGAAAGATGAATGGGGGTATGTGCTCTTCTTTGGAACCCTGTTGTGTATACCACTGTAGGAGAGTCTTCTAGGAAGGGAGTTCGGCTAGAACCCTCTTGCACTGCTGTTTCATTAGTTGAAGAAAATCATGGTGGGATTGTGGAGGGGGAGGTGAGGCATGACCTTCTTATTGCTGTGCTGGACCTTTCTTGAAATATGCAAACAATAAAGGTGTTGAAAAATTCAACAATGTTGTAAGTTTTTAACTGGTTGAGGGATGATCTTAGAGTAGGGTCTTGGAATGAGGAGGAGGGGATATTCCATCTATAGTTGGTTCCTCTCGCTGAAATTCCCTTTGGGAATTTGGATGTGATCATTGAAGATACGAACATGAGTACCCACGGCTCTGATGGAGTGGTCACCTGTAAACGATTTGAGTGTTTGGAGAATGAGAAACAACCATTGCTGATGGAAGGTATCCAGGGAATTGAAGGTGATGATTTTCATGATGTTGTCACTAGAAATGGGGGAGTTGTAGAGGAGGAAAAGGATATGGAGTTTTCTGTTGGTCATAGTAAACCTAAACATGGGGAACATGCACAATGTTTTGCCATGATCGACTCTAACAGCCAATTTGAGCAAGAACGGGGGGGGGAGATGGTTATCAGAAGGTGCACACCTATGGATAATGTGGTGACCTCTCCAATAGTGAAAAGTATAATGATGGTAATAGGACTCAAATCTATTATAGTGTTATTGTTCAGGGTGGAAAGACGAATTCGTTCGGAATGAGAAAGCTGTGACCGATCCGCCATGAAGAAGGCAGAGGAAATATTACTCTTTTATTCCTATGCTGATGACTACAAGGTCCTCTGGACTGCAGTCTTCTATGGAGATTCTGTATTTGAAAAAGTTAAATCTCATAATAAAATATTCCATGATTCTGACACAGGTTGACAAATCGGAGTGGGAGTCATCTACTGTGGATGAAGCAAAGGATCCTGATTATGGAGACGGGTATGACTATTATGACTTGTAGATTATTTTATGGTTTGTGATGTTTTTTTCTATTCTGGATGCACGTTTCCTTTATTTTAAAAAATGGCCAGAGACATTGTCTCTGGCTAGCCTTCTGAGTATATATCCAAAGGCTCATGACTAATCCATTTTGGTCCCTTTTTGGAATATGAAAACCATGGGTACACCTTTTATATTTAAATAATTACATTTTTTCCACCAACATTAATTATAAAAGGTCATCAGTTCTATTTTCATAATCACAACATCATACACCTTTTTATTATACTTATTTTCCAGAGTACTTATGAAAATCGATCACCTCTTCCTAGATGTATTTTTTGGATGATTTAAATTAAAGGAAGGCTATTGTTATGATCCACTAGAGGATACCTAAATAAGATGTAACATTCTTCAATGATTTTTTAGGTTATTTTACATTATTCTAATAATCATTATTATCAAATAATTATCATATAATATCCTAGCAATATTACATATACATATATGTTTATATTATAATTTAATTTCATATAACCATCCCCACTTAAATGTATTTGGTTAAGAAATCATCATTTCTATATATAGTGCACTACTATCTAACAAACCATTGTGATTCATTGTTTCATTACCACCTCTAATAATATGGTAATATTATATATCTAAATTATATATATATATATATGATATTAAAACAATAATAATACCAAAATAGTCATTATATCATAGTTACCATTATATTATACAGTCAATTTAGCAAATAGTAATGTCAATCATGTGTACGGTGGACTAATTCCATAGGAAGTGATGGGATTCATTTTCCTCTTATGATTCACATGGAATGTAATAAAGATAAATTTTATAAATTATTGTTATATATATTATTTAATTATTATACTTGTTACATATTTGTCCTTATTTATATATGATTAATCATTTTCATTACCAACGTTTCACTCACATATAGATTAAAACATAATTTTTTTACATATGGATTGTAACCATCATGATTGGATGTGACTAAATAGACATCACACATACTGATGAAAGAAATATATTATTACATTTTAAAAAATAATATTTACTTATTATTTTGTAATAATTAGGTAAATATAATATATTACCTAGAAAATTATCATTATCATCACTGAAAAATGGTAACATTTTTCAAGAATATGTATGATATAACATCTTCATGATCAGAACATATTAAATGTTTCAAAATCATATTTTTTTTAATGTATAATGGCCATATAGATTTAATAATTATTTAATGATTATTATTAAGGATAGGGATTATTTGATGCTTCCTTTAGGTAAAATGTGATTCAAAATCTTGTATATTTGGTTTAAAAAAGTTATTTAATTATTGTGCAGTCATATTTAATTTTTTAATGTCATATTTGTTATTATTATAACATCTAATAATCCATTATTTAATATTATATTGTTGTTTTAATTGTTTAGGATGTTATGAATACTTTTTAATGTTTCAATAATATCAAAAAAATAATAGAGAGAACATTTCTATGATGTATGAAGTAAAAAAATAATTTCAATATGATGGATTGGACTTTTATTTCAATGATTCAATATAATTTTTTTGACTGGCCTTTTATTATTTCAATCAAAATCATCTCAGTTCTAATCAAATCTATATTCTTAATAATGGATCTCATGAGTGATAATTTACTTTTTCTAAATGTGTCAGGCATGGTGACCCTATATCTGCTGTTATTTTCCCATTGCATCAGATTACCTTAGTCAGTTCTTACCCATCAAGGTTAGCAATGGTAAATTGAAGTCTCTATGTATTGGAATGGGAGATTCTTGTCCTAATCATATTCGTTATAATGATGATATTATTTTCTTCACAAATGGGGAAAAGAGGAAAATTTAAAATATTTATAAATCTCCCATACATAATGAGGTGGTTTTAGGCCTATATGTTTTTTTGGAATACGTCTTATCTTTATATTGTGAGGTAAATTACTACCTATTAAAAAATTTATATTATATTGTATTATTGTGTCTGAGAAATAATTTTTGTATGTTTATATTCCATGGTGTTTCTATGTTTTACGGTGGCTAAAATCTTGTCACATTTTTTGAATTATTAGTTAGATCCGAAGAAAGTTGTCCTCTATAAAAAAAATATATTTCCATGCGGAGTCGTGTTTTTTTGTGTGTAAATTTTAAATCATTTAAAATTATATTTATTCTTTTATAATTCATATTTGGAATATTTTCTTTATCAAGAAAATTTTTTATTCCACCAATAATATCATTTTGAGTTGTAGAATTTCAGAAAAGAGATTGGATAATGTTCTATAGAATACTTGTTTGAAGAGATTTGAGGTGGGTGGTCTGAGAATAAAAAAACACTTATATTTTAATTATTATTTTCTTGATTCTTTTTATATTTAATCTTGTCAAAAGAAATTCATTATATCTTGTATTTGTTTAAGATATGTTCTTGAAAAATATTAAATATTGAAATTACAATAACTATAATTCTTCACTCTGAACTATCATTAAATCTATTTTAACCTTATTTACTTCTCAACCCAAATGGAAAATCTCTAGAGATATATCTCTTAATTTTTATACTATGAATTGAATTTTCATTTCAATAATTTTTTAAGAAACACATGATTATACATTTTATGTTTGGGAGATTTCATTCAATTATCAAATCAATGACATAAATGCCCTCTAGAGCACATCATGGACACAGTGGAATATAATGCCTCTAATATATAGGTTATTTATATATATTAAATCATTCTATAAGTGGATTTCATAATTTGAAACTAATATATTTCCCTTCTGTTGGTATTATTGTGGTTATATATTGGATCCTTAATTTTAATAGTGATGTTTTTATTCATTATCACTCAATATTGTTTAGAGTTTGGATCACTATAAAATCCAAACAATTGATTTCATATAGGTTTTTTAATTCATTATAGTATTTTTTTCATTTTCACCAAAAAAGAGGATTTAGATTATCTTTTTTGGTCTCTATTACAACTTTATATTTATGGAAGGATGTTACCAAGATTTTTTGAAGTTAAATTTCTATTTACTTTCTCCCTTCAGGATATTATCAATGGTTGGCTTCTTCTTTTTATCTCCCCCCATATTTATATTCTCTTTCGTTTTTTGTTAATGGCATTCTTCACTATTATCTAAATGAGACGAAATAAATGGATACATATTGGTGTTTCTCTTATTCTACATTTTCTGGGCTCATATATTATCTAATATTATAAATGTTAATATATCTTAATCTTTTTGTTCTCATAGCTCAATTAATGATATATTATTTTCTACGATGAATTGTAGTTAATTAATATTTTCAACCCCCCTTTCTACAAAGGGTGTTTTATTTTACGAATTATTTGAATAATGAATTAATATTAACATTTATGCATCATAAATGGGAAATCATGGTCAATCATGTAATGGATATGTCTTCAAATATAGAAATGAGGATGCATTAGGATTATTACATGGTACATGTCAAGTTGATTCCTCTTATGAAGCTGATATTTTTGTTGTTATCATTGCGACTGAGAATTCTAAGAAGATATGTCATAAAAATCATTTAATAGAATTTGAATCTTATTTTTTAATATATCAGAATATGATATGTTCATGTGCATATGATGTTATCAAATTGGAGGAAAAAAATTTGGTATTTCCTTATATTTTTTAATTATATCATCAATAATGTCTATAGGGAGGCCAATGCTCTGTCATATGGTTCTGGTAACACAATTGAACATGGAAACAATCTCATTGGGTCAGGTCATATTCCTTTAGATCTCATTTACATTCATTAGAGGAGAAATAGTAATATTACATTTTTAAGAATCATATTGTCCAAATTTAATTTTATTAACTACTGAGTCCTACTCTTCTGGGAATGTACTCATCTTATAAAAAATAATCTTTTTAAGGTAAATTGCCTCATTTTCCATTCATTAAGGCATAATGTAATGTTATAAACAAAATATAATTTATATGTTGTATATATTATGCCTTTTAAATGTTATATCATGAATAATCTATTATTAGTTTTATTTTATGCTTTAATTTGAATTATTTCTTCCAAGGGTATTTGACAAATGAGTTACCTAGTGGTAATGAACATTATATCTCCATTTCGTTTTATGGGGTTATGTTAATTCTTCATTATAATTGATATTGAATGATTATGTGTGTAATTGATTTCAAAAATATTATATATTATTTCCACTTGTTTTTTGGTAAATTTTCTGTCGATACATATAATAAATTCATTAACTAATTCCCACTTTAATGTTATGATCTTTGTAAGGGTTTAGTTTCCAATATGATTCTTATAGAGATAGTTATTTCATGAATTTCAATTAACTAAAACTATTTGATAATTATATTTTCAATGCATATTATTTTTCTAACTCAACTTATTCATGATATTATCTTGTAATAGTACAATTTTTCCCTCAATTATACATAAAATAATTGGGATGTCATTTCTATGAAAACAATATTTCATTTTAAATGAATCGTCATGTAGTTTTCAAGGAAATACTAAATTATAATTTACAAAAAAAAGTGAATGTAATTTTTTTTGAAAAATATAACATTAATGAAATTTCCATCTATCATGAGAAATAAGATGTTTTATAACATACCTTATATGTATCAATGTTTATTTTCAATGAATAATGTTTTAAACATATTTTTTTAAAAAAATAAATTGTGTTTTTAAAATTAACCGAATATATTATTGAAGAATGTTTTTAATGATATATATATGGTATTTTTATTTAAATATGGGAAAAAAATAATTATTATTTCCCCTATATTTCTTGCTGTATTGATAAAATCCATATTATTCCTCTAAAGGTTTTATGGTCCTTTTGAAAAAAAATATTATTTTCTTTCACTTCCATTGTCATTTATTATAGTCATAAAAATTACCTTGAATTATTCAATTTCCTATCGAATTTCAATTTACCTCAAATATCCATATTATTTATCAAGGATATTTTTTTAAAACTATATAATATTTCTCCATACAGGGTTATACATTGATTTTTTTAATCTCTGGAAATATCTGTAAATTTTTATTCTGTTCCGAATTCGTAAATTTTAAGATAATTTTAAAAGACTTTTGAATTAAATATATTTTTTCATATATGAGTAATACTTCGGACAAGAATCCATGACTGGGGATCTATAATATATAGCCCCACGATGAATTAGATGTGTCGTGATTCCATTTAGGGAGGTTACATAAGGTCAATATTCCAATCTAGATGGGTTTGTACCGAGTTGTAGGAAATTGTCCTATGAAATGTCTTGAATGAAGATGTATCATGATACTGAGTCAATGGGGTCTAGTAATTAAGAATTTCATTTCTTAATAATCATATTATTTTAATTATACATGATATTTGTATTAAGATATTATATCTATATGCATTTCTTTTTTAGTTATTGATTAAATGGAATGTCTGTTCAATTTTTAACCATTATATATTGATTGTGCATTATATTTTCATGAGAGTGAAGTAATTTATATTTAATGTGTGGTTAGTTATTTAAGTTTACGTTTTTATTACTCTTATTTATTCAATATAGCTTCCATTAAACATACCCCTTACGAAGCATTTGAACTCAAACTTATTTTCTTCCATTTTAGGAAATATAAGAACTGTACTAAAAATGATATGAAATGGTTTTCTAGATGTAAAAATGATATGAATGAAAAAATAAGTTGTAATTTGTTTTCCCAAATGTAATTTGTGAATAATGTATGCATCTAGCTTTCCAAGATAAAAAAATTATTTATACCTTGAGGATTATATTCCATTAATCTTATGCAAATATTATAAGGTAGACACTTGGCTCACATTTATCAATTTAGGGTTGATATATTTTTTAATATCTAGGATAGTAATGCATCGACAATTCATAGTTGTTAATAAACTCCATATAGCTCCTTTGTGACATGTATGACCATTTTTATATGAATATATATTTCTATATTTCATGATCAATATATATATATATATATCTTATCTCACTCCATAAATATAATTCCAATTTACTTTTAATTAATAACATTATGGATCCCAACGTCAAATAATGATTCAGGTTTCACATATGAATTTTCAATAGCCTTAATGTAAAAGAAATAATTATATAATTATTCTTTAGGACACATCCTAGTAATTTTTTAGATTCATCACCATAAATTATAAAATCATCCCTAATTAAGGTTTATGTTGGAATAGGTGCATTATCCAACCTACTCTTCAGTTCCCTTAAATTTTCCTCACCATCATCTGTCTAAAATAACATGGATCACTTTTGATTTCAATTGGTTATTGGATCATATATCCATGTTAAATATCTCACAATTCATCATTAGTATAAAGATAACATGATAGAGTTATGGATCCTACTCTCTTTGGTAGGTATGTTTCTTATTCTCTGTAACTTCCATTTTATAATAGATTACTTATATAACTTTTGATGATATTATATTTCAGATGAATTAAAAAAAATATATCCAGAATTCACACTTTTGAATTTATCACAAAACATCCGATTCTGTATTGTCTTCAACTAAATTAATATATTCTCTTCATGTTCTTCTTTTCTCAATTAATATATTTTAATTTATTAAAAAAATAAATCCAAAAAACAAATCATGGTAATATCTAAATAATCCATTAATTGTATCCATGAATGCATGGGGGGATTTGTTTACTCAACATGGAAGCAATATAAATTTATAATGACCATACATCACACAAAACAAATAATTATTGTAGAGGATAATTTATCTTGGTTATGTTATGGTTATGGTTTGATAATAAAAACAATGAAATATTGTATTGTATTTCTTCTTTTTAAAATGAATTAGTTCACTCAAAGGAGACTTTATGGGGCATATAAATCCCTTATAAATATAATTCTAGAGTAAATTATTTAATTATGATGCTTCAATTATTTATATTACATATTCTCTACTTTTAATATTTATATAACATGGTATGAGTTTTAATAAATATTTAACTTCACTCATTAGTAGAATTATATGATATCATTTAAGAAATAAACTAGAATCATCCCAAAAACTAAGAATATCATTATTGTTCACATTCACATAATAAATTTTAGATAAATAACACTCTTCAATATGTAATAATTGTCATAAAATGGGTGAAACATCAATTAGGATTTCATTTTCATACTTATATTGAATGATGATCATAATTTGATTAAAAATTTAAATAAAAACCTCCATTATTTAGTAATTTATATGTGATGTAATTGGTGACATACAAAACTTTCCAAAAATCAGATCAAATTCTAATATTAGATAAAAATTATAATTTTATTTTGGGACTATTCATAAAAAACATTAAGTGACTTAATATAAATTGGATGATATGTGATCCATAAACATAATGAACCACTATATTGATTGATAGATAAAATATCATTCCTTTTCCTAGTATAAGCCCCATGGATTGTTATTTTGACATAGATAAATCTCAAGTTTCCCACCAACAAGTCATTGACCTATAAATGGTACCATAGAATGTACTTCATTTCCCACCATTGAAATATTCATTTTTACATGATAATTTTTTTATCTATGAATTTATTTTCTATATAAAAAACATTTTACAATCCCATTCAGATATTTCCCTAGGTTATTCATCCATCATTTTCAACATAATGGATGTCAAAAATTGTTTCAATCATCGAATTAATTTACTTAACTCCCATTAGATTTAAATTTTATATGATTAGCTTTGTAGAGAAAATCTCTATTGTACAAAGATATTTAAGATTTTAAATAATTAAAATGTTTTTTATTCTTGCTCATATGTCGTTCAATTTCTCTTGCAGCCAATAATTTCGATGTCTATATAATTTCTCAGAACACACACCCTATAATCTGATCTGATGGTAATATTCATTATATTTCGTTCTTTCATATACAAATATGTAACTAAATTTTATAAATCAATAAATTTGGACATAAAATAAAAATATTTGATACCTTTCATTCACATGGCCCATTATTTGTATATATTTTAAGATATTTATGGAAAAATATTACATAAGAATAACCACTTCTTCGGATGGGTATTTTTTCAAAAATAACAATATTTGTTATACCAAAATACATCTTTAACTTCTACTATAAAATTATAATCATATGTATCCTTTATAGAAACAAATCATTCATCGTTAATCATCCAATCCTAGGATGTTTAAATCATAAGTGGTGTGATCTTAATGACTCAAATTGTGTACATATAATCATTAAAAGTTCTATGTAATTAGTTATAATAAGATAAGTGTTTTTTATTTATTAAATGATAAATTCACATGATCATTACATAAGATAACTCATACTCATCAATATGACGATCATCATGAATGAAAAATGGTGTAAATAATTATCAATGGAAATATAAATGAGAATCAATAATCGTTATCAATTGGATATCAATCATGGTCAAATGAACCATTACAAACTCATAAAATTCATACAAATTATTTTTATTAATTTTGGAACATTATATTTATAGAACCATTATATTAATCCTTATAATAGTAATAACCAAAATGGTCAACCTCACAAAAAATTTTCCATGAACACAATGAATAGACAATTAATTTGAGTGTTATATGAGGACCAACTATTTTCATGTGTAGTATCAGGATCACTCATCATCATGGACTACATCAGGATCTAAATTATTTAATGAAATTATTAATGAACCATATCATAATCACAAAAAATGCATTATTTAATTTTTCAACATAATAATAACCATTTTTCTTTCAAATATTCATTTACACATGTAAAAATGGTTCATAGAAAATATAATTATCCATAAACTAAAATAATATGGTTACTATCATTAAATTATATAAACAATAAAGAATTAGTAACATAATGGTATGTTATGGTTTATGAATAAAAATATCACAAAATTACATTGTATCATTTCTTTAGAAAATAATCTTTCCGGATTGAAATATTTGTTAAAATATAAATATAAAAAAACACTAAATTAATTATTTTATTTGAAATTATAATTTTAAAAATATAAATTTATATTTATTGAAAATACAGTTCTGGATTATGGGTAAACAAATTTTTTCTCTAAATGTTAAAAATAAATATTTTTTTCAATCTATTGTAAAGAGAGTGATAAGATTCACATGAAATAAACATTAAGAAACTTTCTTTTATAATATTATAAATTTTATGTAAATTAACATTATAAAATAATTTATTATTATAAAATATCATTATTTAAATCATATTAGAAAACAAGAATATGGAAGTGAAAGATTCATGAACTCAAAGAAGAAACAAGATCAATATTACTAATAAGAATTTTTATTGAATTTTCATTAATAAATACCTGGGTAAATGGAAAATAGGCACGAAAACATAATTCATAACCAAATTACATGAAAAACTTGTATTTTAAAATAATTATAGAATATTAATTACCATCGAAACCTTGAACTTAAATAATATATAAATTAAATGAGTTTACAACATTAGACATTCAGTTTATTTGTAATATTGAGGGTAAAAAAATTTGAAATAAAGACTATGATATAGATATATAAATCCAAATAATTTCCTAAAATAATTACTAAAAATTCAATCATGATTTAGTAATTACACTATTTAAGTAAATAAAGGTGTATGACATGAAACATTTTTTAGAAAAATAATTTTGTATCATTGAAAATATAAGGTCACATCCATAAACATTACATAATATTGAATTATGTTAATAATTCACATTGAGGATCTTTTCAAGTTTAGTACTTTAGAAAATTAGATTATAACATATACATAAAAACTTCAATATAACATGTAGACACTTCTACACAATATCCATTTTTTTTAATAAAATAAAAACTATTGAATAAAAGAGAAATGTCTTGTTCCATGTTTTTGATTGCATGACTTATCCTTGATCCCAACCTTGACCATGTGCATCTTTATGTACTATGGAAAACATTTCAAAAAAACATGGAATGAGAGGAAAATGGTTAACAATGGTTATAAAGCAAGGAAAAAAATTTATTTTTCCATTGACATATAAAATTAAATGAAATCATTATGTTAAATCTTTAACATACCACATAATAACATAAGATCCATTAATAAAAAACGGAAATCATTAATCATAAAGAAAACTTGGGTGATCTATAACATTCTTACGTTGTTTCTTTTATAGAAATGTAGGGAGATACATTTGGAATATCCATCCCAATATATTTCATAAATTTGTTAGGGAGAACATTAATGTTTACCTCTTCACGTTACCCAGTTCATTAGAGACCTATCTCATTCTCTCCCACACTAGGATTATCATGGAAGCACCTGTATATGTAAACAACATCCAAGAAACATAACATATTCATAACACATAAAAGAAACATAAAGGAAAGATAATATTTTCACATTTTAATCAAAATATACCATTTAAATATGTTGACATAAAAAATCCATTATAAAACCCATTTTCAATACCAAAATATTTGAAAGACTATATGCTATTTATTTTCCATTAGAAAACATTATGACTTGTTAAGGAAGCCAAATATAAAATAAAGATCACGACAGTGGAAAGGTGATTGTCATGAAATATGTTTAAAAGAATCATTAATTTTATTCATTTAGTAATTCTCTACTTAGAAAAAAGATTCCCTTTGAATTAAATGACAACTCAAAGAGGTTTATACACCATATAAATGAAATTCGTGCGTAAAACAAAATATGCATCAATTGAAGGAGATTGAGACGAAGTCCCTTACCACATATCCGAATGGAATCATTATTTATTTAATCTATTGAATAATAACCAAATGTAAATAAATACATTCTTAATAACCTTTTTCTGTTTTATTACTCTTTTATTCCACTTTTTGACATGTTAAAAAATTATTTAATCATTTCAGTTGATAACGGTATATTTGTAGTTGTTTGGTACTTTAGTCAAAAATGAACTTCTTATAATTACAAGATGTTATTGGGGTAAAAATTCCATTATATAAAGAATTATATTCATGATTTAGATATCATATATATAATATATATCAAGAATATATGTTTATTTATAATAGTACATAACATTTGGAGGAAATAAATGAAATGTGTCGTTCATGGAGATGGTAAGTCGTACGTATGCATGAACTATACTTTGATTTCTATTTCCTATTTAATGGAATAAAAACATAATGATAAATCGTTATATTATAATTAAAGTATAATATCATATATATAATTTCAGTAATTCTATCTTTTATAAGTTCTGCATTCGTCTTGAAGGAGTCGTATCACGTTGAGGGGGCGGTATTCCAGACTTCCTGAATTGAAATTATCACATTTACCCATTATAGAAACCATTAATGTATGATATAAATAAAACATATATAATTATAGAGACAATATAAATATAATTTATATCACATATAATTTCAGTTCCATCATAATGGCCACTAAGATATGTGGATGGAGATATTTAAACAATCATCGTTTCGTAAGGCAGTAGTTCATCGTCCAAAGAAACATTATGTTCATATCCATTAAAAAATGTGTTTGGAAGTGTTGCTAGATTAATAATCATAAAATCAAGATAATATATTTAATATACTGTTTTTTATATAAGATAAATAAATATAGTGATTTTAGGGGGTTAGAGAAGTAAAATAAAAGAATATAACTTAAAAGAAGATGTTGCCTTTAAATTTGGTATCTCTATTTGGTTTTGAACCAAAAGGATTACTTGAATTTCCATGTACCTAAGTAAAAGATTCTAGGAAGAATATAGGGATGTATTTAGCTTAATTTTTCCAAGTTTGTATGAGCCAATGGGATTGAGAGGTGTGATTAATAGGTTTGAGGGGATGGATATTTATAAGGGGGAGGAAGGGATATTTAGGAATGTTTGAAAATATTATTTTATTATATAATGATTTTCGGTTTCAAAATGTCATATACATATTTAATTAGATTATAAGGTATGTATAATAATGAATAAAATCATCTAATAAGAATTGGATAAGTTTTAGAAGTCTTTTTTATATTTAATAATCCCATTAATTTAAATAATTTATTAATAAGGTAATCATTACATCATAATTTTTTCATAAATAATTTTATTTAATTGATTTTTAAAATTTATAAATAGAATACCATGATGTAAGAAATTTTATTATATTTCTTATGAGTATTTATTGTCTAATATATAACATATATAAACTCATTTAAAAATTAATTCACTAAAAGATATATGTTTAAGTCATTTTTGTCTTTTCATTAAATTAATTAATATAAAGTTTCATTATCACTCTTAAGTGGCTCCAGGGGGTTTCAAAATCTACACAAGGATTCAAATAGTTAGAAATATATCAACCAATCAGATAATGACCAATGTTAGAGTAATTTAATAATATTATTATAATATTTATTTACCCCTATTTACAAGATTTATCCTTTAACCATGGTTAAAAAATAATTACTAAAGTAAATATTCATAATGCCTAAAAAAAATTACCTATTTACTCAATTTTTACCTCCTGATTACAAATATAGAATCCATTTTTTCAAATTCAAAATGCATAAGTAGCCTAAATTATTTTAAAACTAATTCATGTTATCAAAAAAAAAACAATGTGTTTTTAAGAAATAACTATCAGATGATTGACACTTTTTTATGTCCAATTTCAAAGTGAAATTACATACAATGACTAAAATTGGATTTTTTGGTAAGAATATAATCCAATTACACTTTAAAACTAATTAAAAATATTATTTATCCATATAAATAAATTATATTAAAAAGCATTTTTGAATTGAAATTGAGTATTTATCACTATTCATTCAAAAATGAACATTATAAAAAAATAAAAAAAAATCATCCAAACTAAATTTTGATGTCTTGATTCTATAGAAGAATATTATATTGTCAATTAAATCATATAAAATTTACAAAAGCTATATTTAAAAAAAATTCCCTATCAAAAGGCTGTAAATAATCCATTTAATGAATATTTGACTATTTCTGCTTAAAATTGGATTCATTCACTTTTTAAGATTCAAAATTTTGTTGGATAAATGTAATAACATTTAAAAAAATGTATAATCAAATTTTATTTAGTTTGTTTTCATGTTTTTCCATTAAATGTCTAGTCATTATCTACCATTTTAAATAATAATATTATATTATTATTTTTCAGTATAACTCAATGTGGTGTGCAATGTATGATTTCAAAGAAACCCATTGTTGCGTATCAGGTATGCCATCAAACATAGAATCCCCTTATAGTAAAATTAATATTTAATTCACAAATATTAATAATAATAATAAGATCATATTTTTTTATTTACCTATGATGTTATATCCTTCTCACCTTTTGGAAATTCCATCTTTGTGGTTTTTATTCACTTGTCAAATAAGTGGTGGTATTTATCCCACATACGATTTTATGATTCCCACATTTCCTCTTCAACCAAATTTTTTTCTAATTTTTTCTTTACATAATGTATTACCTTATTATTTAATACTTTTTCTCTACATTTTTGAATCTATAATGGTTGTTCAAAATAAGAGAGATTCTTTTCCATGTAAACTACCTTTGGACTCAAAACATGATATGGATCCAGCATATACTTTTTCAACATTAAATCATGAGAAACCTTGTGTACCTAGGATAAATATAGAGTTCAAGACACACTATATGCAGCAGATCCAACTTCCTCTGGGATTTATCAAGGTCAAATGAGCGTTAGACTCAGATTTCCCGTCCTTCCAAAATTCATCACACCATTAAATGGAGAAACATTGAGAAAAGAATGATCATCGACCTCAAATGAAAGACCCATCCTCTGATTATCTCATTAACTTTTCTAACTACTCTATGCTATTCTCAGGTGTTTATAAATCAATTCATCCTTTTCTACCATCTCTTTTACCAATTCTAGTCCCATCAACTTCCTTGGACCTATATAATCTCAAAAGGCTAGAGTTATGCACTGCTTCCCATATAATGCCTCAAATAGAACCATCTGTATACTAAAATGTTAATTGTCATTATATGGAAAATAAATCCAAGAAATATTTTGCACCCAACATACCTTGTGATTTATTAAAGAAGCACATAGATATCTTCCATGTTCTTAATTGTTCGTTATGACTGCTCATCTGATTAAGGATGAAATGTTGTTCTAAAATTGAATTCAATACCCAATGACATCTAAAGTTCATTATAGAAGTTAGATGTAATCCTGGGTTCACGATAAGATAAAATGATGATGGAATCATAATGAATCCTGATTATATTTTTATCATAAAACCAATAATGTTGATCTAGAGACAAATTATCACGAATATGAAAGAAATTAGCAGATTTATTTAATCGTTCAACAATAAAAATGATTGAATTTTTACATCGAGATGTCTTTGATAATCCCACAACAATGTCTGTGGATATATTTTATCATTTCCACTATAGCACTGATAAATGTTGAAGCATCCCTTTCGGTAACTATCGCTATGCCTTAACCTATTGTGTAGTCAAACACATCACATTAAAGTCAGTAATATCTCTTTTAATTCCATCCCACTAGTAATACACCCAATTATATCTGTATATCATAGTATTTTCTGAATGAACTGAAAACGGAGAACTATGAGCTTCACCTAACAACTAATTTTTCAACTGTGAATCACAAAGAACATATAATATCTTCCCATATCTCAAAATACAATAATTATCAATGTTAAAATCAGAATAATTACCCATTTGAACCAACTATTCCTATTTATGCTTGTAGTTTGGAAGTTTTCCCTCAGTTTAGTACTTTATTGGACACACATTTTCTTAATGACCCATTTTGTTGCACTTAAAACATTTTTCTAACTATAAATATTAGTTTTTCTAACCATTACCCTGATCTTTTTCAGTGCAATTACGAGCGTTATGTCCCATTTTACCACAGCGGAATCACTTACCATAATTCAAAATACAATCCCATCGTGATATTAGCAACAATTTTCTCAAACTGTAATCTTATGTTTCTTATAATCATATTTGGTGAAGATTTATTCCCTTTCGTTTTCCACCTCATCCTCTTATTCAGTTGTTTGTAAATGACCACCAAATCATCAGCAGACTCCATTTCCACCTTCTCCGGACATCGAACAAGATTTCCCTAACCTCTGAACTCATGAGATTTTAAGGCCCCTTGATACAATGGCTATAACCTTGAGTAAAAATGGATGATTTTACTATGAATATCTCATATAAAATTTAGACAATACATTTCTTGTCAAGGTAATTTTTCTCTATTTACAGCCACTGAGTCATCTTCCAACCACAAATCCATGAACTATATTTCCATCCCAACACAAACCTCCTTTGAAAAATATTTCTCAAGATACATATCATTAAATTCATCCCAATCAAGACCATCAATCTCACAACTATCCCTGATATTTTTCACTATCCACCACCACTGATCGGCTTCACCTTTTAAACATAAAACAAAAATACTAACCATTTAATGTTATGAACACCCCATGAAATCAACAATTATCTCCAGTTCTTTAATCCAACCTTTAGTTATTATAGGTTCAGATGATCCTATAAATGATGGGGGATGTTACTTCATGAAACGCTCCACTAGATACATTTTCCTATGTGGTTGATTGGGAAGATCTCCTGTATGGATTCCACCACCATTTTTTTCCCAGTATACAATTATGTCACTATAGAAAACTATACAGTTCTGATTCTAACCAAATTAGGGTCCTAATAAAAATGGTTGACTTCATATTGATGTCATCCCATTATAGCTGCCTTGTTTGCTCTGTGAAACAAAATTTTGAACACCGAAATATCTTAGGCGAAGCAACATGAGAATCTATAAATTATATATAATTTCAATTTTAACATATATAAATTTATGGATGTTAATTTAACAATATCCAAACTCCTAAAGTTGTCTAAACTGACCTCTGATACCAAATATAAGGACCCATCCCTAAACATTCCATAATTTTGAATTAATTTAATAAATCACATCGAACTTTTTTACAAGGTTAGATCTTTAGAGTAATAGGTCCTAACATATACATTACAACATGAATATTACATAAAGACACTTTTACATAGTATCCATATTTTTAAGAAAATAAAAACTATTGAAAAAAAGTACCATGTCTAGTTCCATGTTTTAAAAACATGACTTATCATTGATCCCATAAATGACCCTATTCATCTTTATGTCATGTGAAAGACATTTCAAAAAAAACATTGGATGAGCATAAAATCTCAGTAAGGGTTATAAAACATAGAAGAAATAATTAGTCCATTAATACATACAAGTCAATTAAATCATACTTTTCAATATTTAACATACCACATAGGATCATAAGATTCATGAATAATTAATGTAAATCATAAATCATAATGGTAACTTGTAGAATTAATAACATACTTATGCTGTAGGTTTCACAACTACGTAGGGTGATACATTTGGTATACCCCTCACAATATATTCCTTAAATCTCTTAGAAGAAACATTAACATTTACCTCTATTACGTTAGAAAAATCATTGGAGGGTTATCTTGGGCTCACCCGCCCTGTGTTTATAACAGAACCACACGTATAAGTAAACAATGCCCAAGAACCATAAAATATCTATAACACGTAAAAAATCTTAAAGAAAAGATAACATTCCCACACTTCAATCACTATATATCATTTAAATATATTGACATATAAAATCGATTATCAAAATAATTCTCAATATTAAATTATGTAAAAGGGTATTGGTAGTTTATTTTCCTTTTGAAAACATTACGGATTTTTAAGGAAGCCAAATATCATATAACACTCGCGGCAGTGTAATGGTCATTGTCACTGCATACGTTAAAAATAAATATTCATTTTTTTCATTTAAGAAAACAATACGTAGAAATAATATTCCCTTTGAATGAAATGAAAATTCAACGAGGTTTACACACTATATAAAATAAAGTCATGTATAAAATAAAATGTGCCTCAAAGAAAAGAGATTGAGACAAATACCCTTTCCTCATGTAACGCTCCGACCCCAGTTACCCAGAGTTGGTGCATTATTACCTAAAAATGGCATGATCATAAGGAAATCATGTCTTGAAAGACCGATCAGTGTTGTATTATTGGAAAAAATATTCATACATAAGTTGAACTTTACATCATGAAAAGAAATAAAATGTAAATATAATTCATTAGAATCATCCAAGCCTCCTAGATTATGCCTGCTAGTCACTCATAACTAACTTCTTCATATCATGGAAAATGAAACATAAGAAAGGGGTGAGATCAAACGCTTAGTAAGGGTATGTAATACAGTGGAAAATGACATAAATATTAAGCGTGGGAAATAATTGAAACCACATGCCTTTACCAATAATAAAAATGAATACTTTTATGGAAAGAATATGAGCTGAGTAAATAATTCCATAATAAAACATAATCATGGGAATTATAATAGTATAATTACCACATGAACCATCAATATTATTTATATAATGAGAGAATGTGTAATGCCGGAAATTATGAAACATATTGTCAAGTCCTCATACAAGACGTCTGAAAATGATTAAGGCCTAGACCAAAACCATAAATCAAATTGGGAAAGATCCTCGGCCAGTTCCACGTCTAGTTGTCCCATGAGACATACCGATACATCGAGGAGCTATAGCTGGCTCCACCCATCACTTACTAAGTCCAATACATTCCTCATATGAAAAGGATTAAATATATTATAGACAATCGTATTAAAACTAGTATACGAAATGTCAATACTTTAACCATAAATCATGAATGATATAAAAATTGTACATCCATAGTCAAACATATCACAAAACATTCAATACATTATTGGAGTTTTGTATCTTAATAAATAAACTCCAAATAAACTTAAAATCCATCAATGGATGTTGACATAGATGAAATCGAAACCCTTTTTATAGAAATATCACTTTATCTTTTAAAATCATTTAAGAGTACAATAACTATAAAATAAAACATTTACTTTGAAAATATTCTTACAATCATCTAAGGGATGCTTCGACGAGTTTATAATGGCGAAAAATAGCCGCACCCTCCGTATAAGTTCAAAAAAGACATTCTTTCCTTAATTTGGTCGAAAAAGGTTAAAAAGGACCTTGTTTGGAAAACTACGGAAAGATTCCTTTATAATATTCTTATAACAAGTCATACAATGGTATAAATAAATTTAATCGATGTTCAGTAAAACAGTAAGAATGATTTGAAATATATTTTTAAGAATCATGGATGTGGATGATAAAGAGGTCCCAGTAGATAATTACGTATAAACAACCTCAGATAATGAAGAGATTGTGAAATAAACCCTTTTCTTGTACATTCCCTTTCTCGTTGGTTTGTTAACCTCCTGTATAACAGTTAAAACATTTTAACTAAATTATACAAGAACCATATACATAATTATGAAAACATATATGATCTTCTAATAATGCTTTGTTAATAATATTTTAATATTATCGTCGTTTCTGGTGTTAACTTACTCGTTTTATTTTATATGTTTTGTTACATAAGATGTGTTTGTTATGGATAGGTTGTATCTTATTCATATCTAGAATTATATAAAGTCCTTAAAAATTATTTTTAATCAACAAATGAGAATTATACTTGAATGTATACGATGGGGAATGAATCTAATCGTGTTCATCGAGATGGTAGTCCGTACGTACGCACGAGCGACAATATCATTATTTTGATATTAAAATAATATATAATTGGATGGTATATAATATATACAGAATAATTATCATTATATATTTATTATTTACATGAATTACACATCATTATTATACCCATCCAAATAATAATATTTTGATTAAATATTACCCCACGACGTGGTGACGGTAAGCCGTACGTACGTACGAATGGTGACATGTCATTCAAAGGATGGATAGAATACTGAATATGGGTGCACAATGTTTATAATAAAATCAAAATATATATATGATACTGGATTTATTATTTTATAATGGTAATACCAAATAAATATGAATTGGAAGAAGAAAGAAACTTGAAAAAGTGTGGTGAAAACATTACCTCCTCTTCGGGTTCTTATTTTTTATTTGATCAATAGGGCTCCATAGTATGGCTTTATGATCAATATAAGGCCTATAGGTTGAATTTAGGGAAGTTTAGAGAGTATTTTGGTAGGGTTTTGCTAATCCAAAAGTCTTTTAATGTGTGAAGAATTGGTTAGAAGTGGTGTCCTTTTATAAGGGGGAGGAGGAACTCTTTAGAAAAAACTTAAAGTGTTAATTTATAATAAATTCATATTCGGTTTATAATGGCTCAAAAGTGGATTATTCAAAGTTTAAGTTGGGGATGGGTCGAAATAATTTCAACTAATATAATTTAGACAGTTTTGGGTCATTATATTATCCTTATCTTTTAGTTTTATCTCTTAGTTAATCAGTTTGACATTCACCATGTCACTTTGTATTTTTATATTATATAGTTAATAAACATAATATATACATCCAAGCGACCCCCAAGTGGTCCATTAATGATACAAATATCATTATATAAGTCCTTTGGCTGAAACTCAGATTTTTAGGAATAGAATTTCAATTAATAATATAATATTTGTTTTAAAAAATCATTTATATCATTTTGACACTATTCAATAATTGATTTTTGTTAAAGTCATAAAAAATATATTAATTCGAACCAAATTTATTTTAGAAATCCTATAATTTCATATTAACCAATAAAATTCATGGATGTCATTAAAATTTCAAATTATATTTATTTTAACATTTGTAATACCAATTATTTGATTCTTTCATTAATAATGAAAATAATGCATCATTATTGTGTCATATATAAATTTAATTATTAAATGTCTAAAAATTATAAATAAAATATTATTATGTAGGAAAACGTTTTAGCTTTCTAATGAACATATATAGTCGAAAATATAATATATATAACCCTATGTACAAATTGTCTCTCTAAAAGATATATGCTTATGTCATTTTTGTTTTTACTTTAACTTAATTAATATAAAGTGTCATTATCACTTACATGTGGATCTATGGGGTGCCAAAATCGACCCAAAGATGACCATGGTCAAAAATGTATCAACCAATAGGGTTAGGACACTTTTTAGGGTAAATTAATATTATTATAATATTTGTTTACCCTTATTTACCGGATTTACCTATTAACCATGGTAAATAAAATATTTACCGAAATAATTATTCAAAATGTCTAAAAATAAAAGTTACCTATTTACATAATTTTGACATCCTGATTCCAAATATGGAATCTATATTTCTAAATTCATAAAATAGAAGTGACAGAAATTAATTTAAAATTAATTCTCATTGTTAAAACAAAAAGCGTGTTTTAAGAGATAATAACTATCAAAAGACTGACAGTTGTTTATGTCCGGTTTAAATGTGAAATTATGTCCAATGTCAAACATTTTATTAAATGGTAAAAATATATTATAAATATACTTTAAAACCACTTAAATTTAAAATTTATCACTATTAATTATTTTGATTAAAAAAGTTGTTTTTAATTAAAATTTAGTAATTTTCACTATTGATCAAAATATTAAAGTTATCCGAAAAGTTCCAAAATTTTACCCTAAGATAAATTTGATAATCCGAATTCAATAATGAATTCTATTTTAACAAATTAGAATCATAGAAGTTTCATTTATTAATTTAAAATTAATTTCCACTGTCAAAACCAAAGGGCGTATTTTTATGAAATAATAAATTACAAATGTTTGACACTTGTTTATGTCCAAATTCAAAGTGATATTACTTAAAATGACAAGTATTGGATTAAAAGGTAAAAATATAATCTATTTATACTTCCAAAGCATTAAAATGTATAATTTAACAATATCAATTATTTTAATTTAAAAAGTTGTTTTCAGTTAAAATATAGAACTTTTCACTATTCACCCAAATATGAAAGTTATCAGAAAAACACCAAACCGTTATTGAAACTAGAGTATTATGTCCCAATTATATAGATAAATATTATTTGTTCAAATTGAATATATTAAAGTTTCAAATATTGGATTTAAAAAGGCTTCTCCATTAAAATGCAGTAAAATTGCATTTTTTGAAAAATACTTTTTTATCTGAAAAAAATGAATTCTTCTTTAAATTATGTCTATGAAACTCATAATATGGATTCTAAAATTATAAGGATTATATAATGTTCAAAATCCAGTTAATATTATTCATAACCGCTTTTGAACGGCTAGTTTGGTAATCTTGTGGTGCGTTTAAACTCTGTGTTGCGTGTAGTACATGTTATTGAATTAATTTGAATAAACAACGCACTATGAAATATTGGGGTGTTACATTCTTCCCAACATAAATAAATTGCATCCTCGCAATTTAAAAATTTTATTAGAAAATAAATGTTTAAAAATTGAAAATACCTTTGTGGGGAAACCCACATCGGAAATTGGGTTAATAAAATTTAGTCTTAATAATAGGAAAATGGGAATGAAAAAGTCACCCAAATTTTTTGATCGTGATTAGGAGAACATTGGTGGAAATTAGAGACACATAATTGGAGGAAAAACGTAAATATTTATAGGGAGTGATTGAGGTCATCAATCACAAACAATTGTAGAATTGTGGGCCTCAAAGCCACCGATCTATGATGATTTAAAATACAATCAGTTCAACAAAATGTATGGTATTAGTATAACAAATTTTTTTGTTTTAAGATTCCTTAGATAATGTTTAATAATTTATTTATTCATTGAATAATATAAGATAAAAAGTATACTTGTCAATTATAGTTCCATCCTTTAACTAATTTTGACCACAAACTCATCTTTCACTCTAAAAAATAATAGAACCTAAAAAAATATTCTATTTATCCTATTCCTTTGGGGTTCCAAAAAAATGAATTTATAATTAATCTTCAAGACCCTTTAAAAAACTACATAATTCAATCCAGAACATCACGTGGGTCAGTGTTAGGTGATACACCATTGTCGCCCTTCGGTTGCGAGTTCAAGTCTCACGACCTTACCGGACACGACAGGTTGTCCCCTGACCTCTAGGTTGTCCTTTTTATGACAATCCAAAAATAATCTTCACAAAACCATTAACATTAACAATTGTATCAAATGTAAAATATAATCCATTCCAACCTTTAGAGTTATCCAAATTACCTCTGTCCAAACTCACAGTCCAAAAATTATAAGGAAGGTAAATATAGTGAAGATTTTTTTCCCACGTAATAACATGTGAATACCTTCATCATGTATTCTTTTAAAATATGGAAACACCGTGAATTACCATAAAAATGTATTTATTAGATTCATTCTCCCTTATTCCTTATATAATTCTAGATATATTCTTTATATCCAAAAACATTGAATATTCCAACATTGATGAAGTAAACAAACCATTAATCAGTGCCAAGGTAGTCAATAATATCCAATATAATTTATCCAAATCAACCATCTCTTATTAATAAATTAGTACTTCAGTATCAAGACCATATTAAATATTACCTTTACTTCAAATATTTATTTTCAAACAAATTTTAACTTACTGTTGAGTTACCTTTCATAGTACCATATAATCTCAAATCCTAAATGAAATAGTACTTCAGTACAATCCTTATTTATCTATATAATTCATATAACTAGTACATCATTGATACAACACTCAAATGAAATAATTCTTTAATAACAACATAAGAAAACTAGTCAATCCTCTTCATCTATGGTAGTATCATAACTTTATTATTATCCAATGGCATCATTTGGGGCATACTCTAATGATTTGAACATTGAGTCATGTAGTGTCCCCACTCCTTGAAGATGAAGCATTGTACATTTGAAACCTTTTTCTTACCCTCACAATAACGAATATGGTGTCCTTTTTTTCTCCACACTTATAAAATACTCTCATTACCTTCTAGAATATTCCAATGGGATTTTTTCCACAGTTATCTCATATGGGAAAATCCTTCTTTACCTTCTTCCCTTTATCTGTCTTTCTCTTTACCATCCTTTTCTTCTCTGGCTTCCCTTCAAATCCATCGAACTCGAAAAACCCCTTACCTATCTTATCAACAAATGATATAATTTATTTATATGATGATAATACATGGGAGACTATTTCCCTTATAAATTCTATCTTATCACTATTAAATATATGATCCTTCATTCTCTATGGATCATGTGCATTACTAGAGTTCTCATTCCTTCTACTGGGCACCATTTCTAAACAATTTCATACACTAGATAAGTTTATGAATAGAAATACCTAATCACAAACTTATAGAACACTTAACATAAACTAAATAGTTTCTGGATATAATCCATAATCATAAAAAAAATGTTTTCATTGTGGAATTATATACTCATAACACTTCATAATGATTTGTAAAGAAAATGAGAATTATCCAAAGAATATCCCCCGGGAGTGTCGTAACGAAGAGTGCAACAAGGTCAGTTGTCATGAACCAGTTCCCGTTCGAGTCTATCTCAAAGCATTGTTTTCGGGTTTTACCACTAGGTACATCTGTGCCAGAGCCACCTCTACCTTATCGTATCCAGACAGGGATTTATTGCTCAGAAAACTCACAAAATCTCTACAATACCAAAATTCTAGGAAGTTCTTCTATACTAATCATCAAAGTTCATCATCGGTTTATGTTCTCTAATCAGAGTTTATATAAATATACTTTCCAAGGTCTGTACTAAACCTCCCTCTGATACCAACTGTAAGGCCCCGACCCCAGTTACCCAGAGTCGGTGAATTATTACATAACATTGGCAAGATCATAATGAAATAATGTCTCAAAGAACCGATCAATTTAGTAATATTGGAAACAAGATTCATACATAAGTTGAACTTTACAACTTGAAAAGAAATTCAACACAAATATATTTCATTAGAAACATCCAAGGATCCTAGATTATACCTTCTGTTCACTCATAACTAATTTCTTCATATCCTGGGAAAATGAAACATAAGAAAGGGGTGAGTTCAAAATCTCAGTAAGGGTAAGTAATATAGAATAAAATGACATAAATATTAGGCATGGTAAATAATTGAAACCACATTCCTTTACCAATAATAAACATGAATACTTTTATGGAATGAATATGAGTTGAGTAAATACTGCAATAATAAAACATAATCATGGATATTCTACTAGTCGAATGACCACATGAAACATCAATATTATTTTCATAATGAGAGAATGTATAATGTCGGTCATTATGAAACATTTTGTCAAGGCCTCGACCAAGACGTCTAAAAATGATTAAGGCCTCAGCCATAACCATAAATCAAATTGGGAATGGGCCTCGGCCAATTCCACGTCAAGTTGTCTCATGAGACCTATCGATGCATCGAGGAGCTATAGCGGGCTCTACCTGTCACTTACTAAATCCAATACATTTCTCATATTAAAAGGTTTAAACATATTATAAACATTCGTATTAAAACAAGAATACAAAATTTCAATACATTAACCATATATCATGAATTATATAAAAAAAGCATATCCACAGTCAAACATATCACAAAACCTTCAATAAATTATGGGAGTTTTGTATCATAAAAAATCAACTCCAAATAAACATAAAATCCATCAAAGGATGTGGACATAGATGAAATCAAAACCCTTTTTAGAGAAATATCTCTTTCTATATTAAAATAATTTAAGAGTCACATAATTATAAAATAAAAAATTTACATTGAAAATATTCTTATAATCTTGTAAGGGAAACTTCGACGAGTTTATAATGGCTGAAAATATCTGCACCCGCTGTATAAGTTAAACAAAGACATTGTTACCTTAATTTTGACGAAAAAGGTTAAAAAGGACATATTTTGGAAAATGATGGAAAGATTCCATTATAACCATCTTATAAAATGTCATAAAAGGTTATAAATGACTTTAACCCATATTCAGTAAAATAGTAAGAATGATTTGAGATACCTTTTTAAGAAACGTGGATGTGGATGATAAAGAGTTCCCAATAGATAATTGCGTATGAACAACCTTGGATAATGATGATATTGAGAAATAAACCCTTACCTTGTACATTTCCTTAGTTGATGGTATGTTAACCTCCTATATAATATTTAAAACATTTTTATTAAATTATACAATAACCATATACATAATTATGATATCATTTATGATATTATAATAATGTTTGTTAATAATATTTTAGTATTATCGTCGTTTCGGGTATTAACTTACTCGTTTTCTTTTATATGTTTTGTTACATAAGCTGTGTTTCATATTGATAGGTTGTATCTTATTCATATACAGAATTATATAATGTCCTTAAACATTATTTTTAATCATCAAATGATAATTAGACTTGAATGGATACGATGGGTATGGAATCCCATGGCGTTCGTGGAGACGGTAGTCCGTACGTACACACGAACGGCAATATCATTATTTTGTTCTTAAAATAATATATAATTGCAAGGTATATCATATATACAGAATCATTATCATGATATATTTATTATTTACATGAATTAAACATCATTATTATACACATCCAAATAATAATAATTTGAATAATAATTACACCACGACGTGGAGACGGTAAGCTGTACGTACGCACGTATGGTAACATGTCATTCAAAGGACGGATAGAATACTGAATATGGTTGTACCATGATTATAATAACATCACAGTATATATAAGATAATGGATTTATTATTTTTTAATTGTAATAAAAATGAAAGTAGAAGTGGAATAAGAAAGGAACTTGAAAAAGGGTGGTGAAAACATTACCTCTTCTTCGGGTTCTTCCTTTTGATTTGATCAAAAGGGATCATTAGGATGTCTTTATGATAAAAATAAGGCCTCTAGGTTGAATTGAGAGATGTTTAGAGAGTATTTTGGAAGGTTTCGGCCGATCCAAAAGGCTTTGAATGTTTGATAATTGGTTATATGTGGTGTCCTTTTACAAGGGGGAGGACGGGCTCTTTAGAAAAAACATAAAGTATTAATTTATAATAAATTTATATTCAGTTTATAATGGATCCAAATTGGATTATTAAACTTATATGGTGGGTATGGTTCGAAATAATTTCAACAAAGATAATTTAGACAGGTTTGGGTCATTATATTAACTTTATCTTCTAGTTTTAACTCTTAGTTAATTAGTTTGACATTTACCATGTCACTTTGTATTTTTATATTATATAGTAAATAAACATTATATATACATCCAAGATACCCCCTAGTGGTGCATTAATTATACACCTATCATTATATAAGTCCTTTGGCCGATCCTTAGATTTTTAGGAATAAAATATCAATTAATAATATAATATTTGTTTTAAACATTCATTAATGTCAATTTGGACACTATTCAACAATTGATTTTTGTTAAAGTCATAAAAACTTTATTAATTCGAACCAAATTCATTTAAGAAATCCTATAATGTAATATTAAACAATAAAATTCATGGATATCATCAAAACATTCAAATTATATTTATTTTAACATTTATAATACCAATTATTTAATTCTTTCATTAATAAAGAAAATACTACATCATTATTGTGTCATAAATAAATTTAATTATTCAATGTCTAAAAATTATAAATAAAATACTATTATGTAGGAAAACTATTTATCTTTCTAATGAATATTTATGGTAAAAAATATAATATATATATATTACCCTATGTACAAATAGTTTTTCTAAAAGATATATGCTTATGTCATTTTTGTATTTACTTTGACTTAATTAATATAAAGTGTCATTATCACTTATATGTGGATCCATGGGGTCCCAAAATCGATCCAAACATACCCTTGATCAGACATGTGTCACCCAATAGGGTTAGGACACGTTTTAGGATAAATTAATATTATTATAATATTTGTTTACCCTTATTTACCGGATTTACCTATTAACCATGGTAAATAAAATATTTACCGAAATAATTATTCAAAATGTCTAAAAATAAAAGTTATCTATTTACACAATTTTTACATCCTTATTCAAAATATGGAATCCATATTTGTAAATTCAAAACATATAAGTGGTAGAAATTAATTTAATATTAATTCTCATAATTAAAACAAAAAGCGTGTTTTAAGAGATAATAACAATCAAAAGACTGATAGTTGTTTATGTCCGGTTTAAATGTGAAATTATGTCCAATGACCAAAATTTTATTAAATGGTAAAAATATATTCAAAATATACTTTAAAAACACTTAAATTCAAAATTTATCACTATTAATTATTTTTATTAAAATAATTGTTTTTAATTAAAATTTAATAATTTTCACTCTTAATCAAAATATAAATGTTATCCGAAAAGTTAAAAAAAATTACCCTAAGCTAATTTTGATATTCTGAATTCAATAATGAAGTCTATTTTACCAAATAAGAAATATGGAAGTTTCATTTATTAATTTAAAATTAATTCCCACTCTCAAAACCAAAAGGCAAATATTTAAGAAATAATAACTACCAAAAGTTTGACACTTGTTTTTGTCAAATTTCAATGTGAAATTACTTAAAATGCCCATCATTGGATTAAAAGGTAAAAATATAATCTATTTATACTTCCAAACCATTAAAATGTTTAATTTTACAGTATAAATTATGTTGATTTAAAAAGTTGTTTTCAGTTAAAATATTGTACTTTTCAATATTCACCCAAATATGAATGTTATCAAAAAAACACCAAAACTTTATTGAAAATAAATTATTATGTCTTGAATCTAAAGAAGAAGTTTATTTTTTCAAATTGAATATATAAAAGTTCCAAATATAGGAATTAAAAAAGGCTTCTCCATTAAAAGGCGGTAAAATTGCATTTTTTGAAAAAATACATCATTTATCTGAAAAAAATGAATTCGTCTTTACATTATGTCTAAGAAAATCATAATATGGATTATAAAATTAATAGTATTATATAATGTTCAAAATCTAGTTAATATTATTCATAACCACTTTTGAACGGGTAGTTTGGTAATATTGTGGTGCACTTGAACTCGGTGTGGCGTCTAGTACAAGTTATTGAATTACTTTGAAGAAATAATGTACTATGAAATCCTGGAGTGGTACATTATTCCCTCCTTAAATAAATTTGGTCCTCAAAATTAAAAATTGGTCTTGGAAAATAAATGGTTGAAAATTGAAAATACCATTGTGGGGAAACCCACATCAGAAATTGGGTTAATAAAATGTTGTCTTAATAAGAGGAAAAGGGAAATGAAAAAGTCACCACCAAATTATGATCTCAATTATGAGAACATTAGTGGAAATTAGAGACACATAATTGGAGTAAAAATTTAAATATTTATAGGGTGTTATTGTTTTCATCAATCACAAACAATTTTAGAATTGTGGGCTTCAAAGCCACCAATCTATAATGATTTAAAATACCATCGGTTCAACAAAATGTAAGGTATTACGATAAAACATTTTTTTGTTTAAAGATGTCTTAAATAATGTTTAAGAAATTATTTCTTCATAGAATAATATAAGATAAAAATTATACTTGTCAAGTATAGTTCCATCCTTTAACTAATTTCTACCACAAACTCATCTTTCACTCTAAAAGATAATATAACTTAATAAAATATTCTATTTATCCTATTCGTATAGGGTTCCCAAAAAAATGAATTTATAATTCATCTACCAAAACCATTAAAAAACTACATTATTCAATCCAGGACATCATGTTGATCAGTTGTAGGTGATACACCCTTGTCGCCCTTCGGTTGCGGGTTCAAGTCTCGCGACCTTACCGAACGCGACGGGTTATCACCTGACCTCTGGGTTTTCCTTTTTATAACAATCCAAAAATAATCTTCACAATACATTTAACCTTAACAATTGTATCAAATGTCAAATATAATCCATTCCAACCATTAGACTTATCCAAATTACTTCTATCAAAACTCATAGTCCAAAATTTATAAGGATGGTAAATATAATGAAGATCTTTTTTCACGTAATAACATGTCAGTACTTTCATCATGTATTCTTTTAAAATATGGTAACACCCTGAATTGACATAAAAAATTATTTATTACATTCATGCTCTCTTATTCCTTATATAATACTAGATATATTCCTTATATCAAAAAACATTGAATATTCAAACAATGATTAAATAAACAAACAATTAATCAGTCCCAAGGTAGTCAATAATATCCAATATAATTTATCCAAATAAAACATCTCTTATTCCAAAATTACTACTTCCGTATCAAGATCATATTAAGGATTACCTTTCTTTAAACCATGTATTTTCAAAAAATTGTTTAACTTACTATTGAGTCACCTTTCATAGTACCATATAATCTCAAATCCTCAATGAAATAGTATTGCAGTACAATCCTTATTTATCTCCATAATTCATATAACAAGTACATCATTGATACAACACTCAAATGAAATAATTATTTAATAACAACATAAAAACACTAGTCAATCAACATCATCTGTGGTAGTATCATAACTTTATTATTATCCAATAGCATCATTTGAGGCATACTCTGATGATTTGAACATTAATTTACTTAGTGTCCCCACTCCTTGTAAATTAAGTATTGTACATTTGATACCTTTTTCTTACCCTCACAATCACTAATGTGGTGTCTTTTTTCTACACACTTATATAATACTCCCATTCCCTTCACGAATTTTCCAAGGTGATTCATTCCACAATTATCACATAGGGGAAAATCCTTCTTTACTTTCTTCCCTTTATCTGTCTTTCTCTTTACCATCCTTTTCTTCTCTGGATTTCCTTCAAATACATATGACTCCTAAAAATCGTTATATATCTTATCAACACATTATATTATTTCTTTATATGATGATAATACATGGGAGACTATTTCCCTTATAAATTCTGGCTTAATACCATGAAAGATATGATCCTTCTTTCTCTTTGGATCGTGTGCTTTGCTTGAGTTCTAATTCCTTCTACTAGGAACCATTTCTAAACAATGGCATACACTAGATTAGTTTATGAATAGCAATACCTAATCCCAAACATTTAAAACACTTAAAATAAATTAAATAGTTTATGGATATAATCCATAATCATAAAAAAATGTTTTATTTGAGGAAGTATATACTCAGAACCCTTCATAATGATTTGTAAAGAAAATGAGATTTATCCTAAGCATATCCCATTGGAGTGTCATAACAATGTGTGCAGCAAGGCCCGTTGTCGTGCACTAGTTCTCGTTCGATTCTTGCTCAAAGCTTTGTTTTCAAGTTCTACCCCCAGGTACATCTGTGCTAGATCTGCCTCAACCTGCTCGTATCTAGACAGGGATGTATTACTTGGAAAACTCACAAAATCCCTATAATACCAAAATTCTAGGAAGTTCTTCTATACTAATCCTCAATGTACATCTTAGGTCTATGTGTTCTAATCATAGTTTATCTAATTCTAGTTTCCAAGGTTTGTACTAAAACTCCCTTTGATACCAACAGTAATACCCCGACACCATTTACCCAGAGTCGGTGCATTATTACATAATTTTGGCATGATCATAAGGAAATCATGTCTCGAAAGACTGATCAATTTAGTATTATAGGAAACACGATTCATACATAAGTTGAACATTACAACCTGAAAAGAAATACAACAGAAATATATTTCATTAGAAATATCCAAGCCTCCTAGATTATGACTGTTGGTCACTCATAACTAACTTCTTTATATACGTGGAAAATGAATCATAAGAAAGGGGTGAGCTCAAACGCTCATTAAGGGTATGTAATTATACTGAAAATGACATAAATATTAAGAATGGTAAATAATTGAAACCACATGCATTTACCATTAATAAACATGAATACTTTTATGTCAAGAATATGAGATGAGTAAATAATTCCATAATAAAACATAATCATGGGTATTCTACTAGTCTAATGACCACAGAAACCATCAATATTATTTCCATAATGAGAGAATGTATAATGCCAGTCATTCTGAAACATTTTGTCAAGGCCTCGGTCAAGACGTATAAAAATGATTAAGGCCTCGGCCAAAACCATAAAACAAATTTGGAAAGGGCCTTGGCCAATTCCATGTCTAGTTGTCTCATGAGACCTACCGATGCATCGAGGAGTTATAGCGGACTCCACCCGTCACTTACTAAGTCCAGTACATTCTTCATATGAAAGGGTTTAAACATATTATAAACATTCGTATTAAAACTAGCATACGAAATGTCAATACTTTAACCATAAATCATGAATGGTATAAAAATAGCACATCTATAGTCAAACATATCACAAAACCATCAATAAATTATGGGAGTTTTTAATCATAATAAATCAACTCCAAATAAACTTAAAATCCATCAAAGGATATTGACATAGATGAAATCGAAACCCTCTTTAGAGAAATGTCTCTTTTTATTTTAAAATCATTTAAGAGTAGCATAATTATAAAATAAAAAATTTACATTGAAAATATTTTTATAATCTTTTATGGGATGCTTCTATGAGTTTAAAATGGTGGAAAATAGCCACACCCTCTGTATAAGTTAAAAAAAGACATTCTTACCTTAAGATTTTCAAAAAAGGTTAAAAAGGACCTTGTTTGGAAAACAACGGAAAGATTCCTTTATAAACATATTATAAAATGTAAAACAATGGTATAAATGAAATTGACCCATATTTAATAAAATAGTAATAATGATTTGAAATACATTTTTAAAAATCATGGATGTGGATGATAAAAAAGGTCCCAGTAGATAATTGCGTATAAACAATCTCAGATAATGGAGAGATTGCGAAATAAGCCCTTACCTTGTACTTTTCCTTAGTCAATAGTATGTTAACCTACTGTATAATTGTTAAAACATTGTTATTAATTTATAAAAGAACCATATACATAATTATTATATCATATATGATCTTCTTAAAATTCCTTGTTAATAATATTTTAGTATTATCGTCGTCTCCGGTGTTAATTTACTCATTTTCTTTTATATGTTTTGTTACATAAGCCATGTTTGTTATGGATATGTTGTATCTTATTCATATACATAATGATATAAAGTACTTAAACATTAATTTTAATCATCAAATGAGAATTATACTTGAATGGATATGATGGAGAATGAATCTCATCGCGTTTGTGGAGATGGTAGTCCGTACGTACGTACGAGCGACAATATCATTATTTTTCTATTAAAATAATATATAATTGGACGGTTTATCATATATACATAATAATTATCATTATATATTTATTATTTACATGAATTACACATCATTATTATATACATCTAAATAATAATATTTTGAATAACAATTATACCACGACGGGGAGACGGTAAGCCGTACGTATGCACGTATGGTGACATGTCATTCAAAGGATGGATAGAATACCGAATATGGTTGTAACATGTTTATAATAACATCACAGTATATATAATATATTGGAGTTATAATTTTATAATGGGAATAACAAAGAAAGATGATGTGGAAGAAGAAAGGAACTTGAAAAAGGGTGGTGAAAATATTACATCTTCTTTGGGTTCTTCCTTTTGATTTGATCACAAGGGATCTTTAAGATGGTTTTCATATCAAACTAAGGCGTCTAGGATGATTTTTGGGACATTGAGAGAGTATTTGGACAGGGGATGGCCGATCCAAAAGGCTTTGGTAGTTTGAAGAATTGGTTAGAAGTGGTGTCCTTTTATAAGGGGGAGGAGGGCCACATTAGGAAAAACATAAAGTATTAATTTATAATAAATTCATATTCAGTATATAATGGATCCAAAGTGTATTATTAAATGACTATGGAAGGTATGGGTCAAAATAATTTCAACCAATACAATTTAGATAGGTTTGGGTCATTATATTAACCTTATCTTTTAGTTTTGACTTTAGTTAATAAGTTTGACATTTACCATGTCACTTTGTCCTTTTTTATTATATAGGTAGTAAACATTCAATATACATTCCAGAGAGGCCCAAGTGGTCAACTAATGATACACCTATCAAGATATAAGTCCTTTTTCCTGTCCTTAGAATATTAGGAATAGAATATCAATTAATAATATAATATTTGTTTTAAAAATTCATTTATGTCAATTTTAACACTATTCAATAATTGAGTTTTGTTAAAGTCTTAATAAATTTATTAATTATAAAAAAAATTAATTTAAGAAATCCTATAATGTCATATTAACCAATAAAATTCATTTATATAATCAAAAAATTCAAGTTATATTTATTTTATCATTTATAATACCAAATATCTAATTCTTTGATTAATAAGGAAAACACCGCATCATTATTGTGTCATAAATAAATTTAATTATTCAATGTCTAAAAATTATAAATAAAACACTATTATGTAGTAAAACGTTTTATCTTAATAATTAATATTTATAGTCGAAAATATAATATATATAACCCTATGTACAAATTTTTTTTCTAAAACATATAAGCTTAGGTCATTTTTGTATTTACTTTATCTTAATTAATATAAAGTGTCATTATCACTTACAAGTGGATCCATGGGGTCCCAAAATAGGCCCAAATATGCCCATGGTGGGACATGTATCAACCAATTGGGTTAGTACACGTTTTAGGATAAATTAATATTATTATAATATTATTTCTTTACCCTTATTTACCGGATTTTCCCGTTAACCATGGTAAATAAAATATTTACCGAAGTAATAATTCAAAATGTATAAAAATAAAATTAACCAATTTTCACAATATGGACCTCCTGATTCCAAATATAAAACCCATATTTCTAAATTCAAAACATATATGTGGCAGAAATTAATTTAAAATTAATTCCCATTGTTAAAACAGAAAGCGTGTTTTTAAAAGATAAAAACTATCAAAAGATTGACAGTTGTTTATGTCCTGTATAAATGTTAAATTATGTATAATAACCAATATTGTATTAAATGGTAAAAATATATTATAAATATACTTTAAAACCACTTAAATTCATAATTTATCACTATTAATTATTTTGATTAAAAAATTTATTTTTAATTAAAATTTAGTAATTTCCACTATTAATCAAAATATAAAAGTTATCCGAAAGGTTCCAAAATTTTACCCTAAGAGAATTTTGATATTCTGAATTAAATAATGAGGTATATTTTATCAAATTAAAAAATAGACGTTTCATTTATGAATTTAAAATTAACCCCCGCTGTCAAAACCAAAAGGTGTATTTTTAAGAAATAATAATTACCAAAAGTCTGACACTTGGTTATGTCCAATTTCAAAGTGAAATTACATAAAATGACCATAATTGTATTAAAAGGTAAAAATATAATCTATTTATACTTCCAAACCATTAAAAATTATAATTTAACTATATAAATTATTTTGATTTAAAAAGTTGGTTTCAGTTAAAATATAGTAATTTTCACTATTCACCCAAATATGAAAGTTATCAGAAAAATACCAAAACATTAATGAAAATAAATTCGTATGTCCCGATTCTAATGAAGAATTTTATTTTGAAAAAATGAATATATAAAAGTTTCAAATATTGGATTTAAAAAGGCTTCGCCATTAAAAGGCGGTAAAATTGCATTTTTTAAATATACTTCTTTTATCTGAAAAAATGAATTCGCCTTTACATTATGTCTAAGAAACTCATAATATTGATTATAAATTTATAAGGATTATATAATTTTCAACATTCAGTTAATACTATTCATAACCACTTTTTAATTGCTAGTTTGGTAATCTTGTGGTGCGTTTGAACTCGGTGTTGCGTATAGTTCATGTTATTGAATTACTTTGAAGAAATAACGTACTATAAAATATTGGGGTGTTACACCTCATGTCCGACATGACTCATTCGTTCATTAATCTCCTGAATAATAAAATAAAGATAATATATACTTTATTAAGAAACCTTGTAAAATATATTATGCTTTTTATATCTCTTATTTATATGTTATAAACATTATGTAATCCTTTAAGATAATTATAGGTGTTTTGTTGATATTTCGTATTTGAATTCAAAATGGACTTATTATAATTACATGTTGTTCGTGTTGTCAAAATTCCATTATCCGTAGAATGATATTCACGATTTAGATATCATATATATCATATATATAATGTATATATATGTATTTATAATAGTAAATAATATTTGGAGGTATGAAATTAAATGCACAGTTAATGGAGACAATAAGCCATACGTACACATGAATGCTACTTTCATTTCTCTTTATTATTTAATGATATAAAAACATAATGATACATGGGTATATTATAATTAAATTATAATATCATATATACTATTTATGTGAATCCATATTTGTTACGTTTCACATACATCTTGAACGAGTCATATCCATATGAGGGGGCGATAGTCTGCACTTCCTCAAATGAAATTTTCGCATTTACCCATTATGGAAACCATAATGGTATGCTATAAGTGAAAAATAAAGACATATAAAGACCATATAAATATAATATATATCACATATAAATATATTTCCATAATAATTTCCACCATTAAAGGTGGTTATAAATACATTGACAATCATTGTTTTGTTTGGTAGTAGTTTGTCGTCCAGAGAATCAATATGTTCGAATCCATTAGATAATGGTTTGTGGAAGTGTTCTTCTAATACTTATCATAACAACATACTAGTATATTCAGGATACTTTTCTTCTTATAAAATAAATTAATAAAGATATTTTAGGGTATTGTATAAGTAAAATTAATGAAAAGAACTAAAGAAAAGACATTACATTTAAATTGGGTATCTCCATTTGGTCTAAACCAAAAGGTTTTCTTGAAATGGATTCATCATATGGGATGTATTAATGGAAAAATAGAGGGATATACGATGCTTAATTGGGAATAGGTTGTACTATACATGGGGCTTGGGAGATGTGAGTAATTGGTTAGAAGTGATGTCTTTTAATAAGGGGGAGGATGGGGCTCTTTAGGAAAGTTTGAAAATATCATTTTATTATATAATGATCATCAATTTATAAATTTCCAAAACATAATTAATTCAAAGATAATGTGTATATATCTCTAAATAAAATCATCCAATTCCAATTGGATAGGTTTTGGAGTTTTTTTAATTTATAATCTTTTTATTGAAATCAATCATTAAGAAGGTAATCACGACATCATCATTGTGTCGTAAAAAAATTTATATATTAGATGTATAAAAATTATAAATAAAATACAATGATGTAGGATATTATTTTATTTTTCTAATGAATATTTATAGTCTATGTGATAACATATATAACCCCATGTAAAAATTAATTACTAATTGATATATGTTTATATCCTTTTTACCTTTACATTATATTAATTATTGTAAAGTGTAATTATCACTCATAAGTGGATCTATGGGGTCCCAAATTCTACCCATGGATGCCCAGGGTCGGACATGTATCAACCAAAAAGATTAAGGCACGTTTTAGGGTTATTTAATAATGTTATAATAATATTTCTTTTCCCTTATTTATCAGATTTACCTTTTAACCATGGTAAACAAATATTTACTAAAAGAAATATTTGTAATATCTAAAAATAAAAGATAAATATTTACCCAATTTGAAACTCTTGTTTCCAAATATGAAATCCATTCTTCTAAATTAAAACAAAGAAGAGGGGGAAATTAATTTAAAATTAATTCCCATTGTCAAAACAAAAAGAATTTTTTAAGAAATAACTATAAAAATACTGACACATGTTTTTTTCCAATTTCAAAGTTAAATTACATACAATGAAAAAAATTTGATTAATTGGTAAACATATAATCTAATTACACATTAAAACCAGTTAAAATGAAAATCTATCCATAAAATTAATTTAGATTAAAAGGAGGTATTTGTCAAAATTCATTAAAAAATTAACATTATTAGAAAAATAACAAAATTTCATCCAAACTAAATTTAGATGTACCGATTATAATGAAGAATATTATTTTGTAAAATAGATCATATAAAAGTGAATAAAACTATATTTAAATATTGTTCTCTATCCAAAGGTAGTAAATTTTCCATTTAAAGAATATTAGACGATTTGTGCTTAAAATTGGATTCACATACATTTAAAGCATCTAAATTTTATCGAAAAAATGTAAAAACATTTAGAAAACATGTATAATCATATTTTAGTTAGTTCTGTTTATTCTTTCCAATAAAATATCTAGAAGGTAACTACATTTTAAAAAATAATATTATATTATTATTTTTCAATATAACTCAATGTTGTGTGAAACGTAAGATTTCATAGAATCACTTTGTTGTGTAAAGGGCATGCCATATAAAAAAAATCCACTTTAATGTAAAAATAATTTTTAATTCACAAATAATAATTTGTTTGAAAATATCATATTTCTATATTTAACTGGGATGTTACAGAAAACCCTTACAAATATCATAAAATTTGAAGTGGTATATAATAAAAGTAGTAATTATTACCCATAGTTAAATACACATAAATTTTTTTTAAATACATAGTCAAACTATTTAGATATAATTTATATATAATAAAGGATTTAAATAGTCAATAAACAAGATTTATATCCAATGGAAATGAAATTGTGTAAAAAACCCCATTACCACTTTCTAAAATCCAACTCAAAAACCTCATGATGAAATAATTTGAATAAAACCTAAAATAAAATTTATTATTATGTATTTATGATGTAACATGTTTATTTTTTAGTATATATATATATATATATTATAAATTAAATTAGGTTCATAACATAATAATATTCCCCAATGATGTGTAATTGACATGAAACCCATGACCTCTAGTAACAAAATTCCATTAATATCATATAAATCGTGTATAATAATGTTATATTTATTTTTTTTATAATGAATAACCTTTTATTAGATTTATCGTATCCTTATTCTAGTAATTTTATTTATTTTAATCACATATTAAAATACCAAATTATGTAATTTAACATCAGGTGTTCTAAGGATGTTCAGTTTATTACATCAAAATGACTTGGGTATGTTGACCATAGTCAATGAGATAATTTTTAAATTATATCTATAAAAATAATAATGAAATAATTAAATTTTAATTACAATAAATAAAATTAAAAAAATATTATTTAAATATGGTTGTAAAATGAATTATGGTACAATCATGGAGATGGTAGGCCATACGTATACATGAATGGAATTCCCATTTTTCAACAATCATATTGGAAAGAAGGTAACAATTGTATTGTATTTTATGAATAATTATTATATACTAAATATAATTTTTATCATCTAAATAATTTATATCTGTAATCCATGTGATGAGGTGATGAAAAACGAATCACATTTCCCCACAGAGTTGGTAATCCACACATAATCGTGAACAATGTTATAACACTTTAATGGATTCAATGGTAAGAAAATATATGTTATAATATATATAAAAACTAATAATTGTTTCATGAATATATTATATATATTACCTGAATTTATTATTATAATGATCCATTATAGGAAGTGATGGAAAATGAATTACATCGTTTTTTGAGGATGTAGTCTCTCGTACACACCAACAGCGGTTCCATTTCAAATTAAATGGATGTGGTGAAAGATCTAGATTTTGATATTAAAATAAAAAAATACGTGTAATATACTATTTTTATTATTTAATCATGTTTGAATACTATTTTGTGGATGTATATAATGAATTTTAACTAAAACATTCATTAAATGTTTAGACCTCTTATTTGGACAAACTCCTTTTTCATTACAACTTAATCACTATATGGATTATATTATGCCCAATATATTACCAATATAATTTTTGGGGAGAAGATATATAGTAATTTTGGTAGGTAATGGACGATCCAAATGGTTCATGAAGTGGGGGCAGGAGGCTAGAGTGAGTGACCATTTATAAGTCAGGGTAATTGATTCTCTAGAATTTACTAATGTATTAAATTTATATAAATACATTTCATTTTAAAATGTATCTAAATAGTCATAAATAGAATAATATATTACAATGAGTTTGAATAATCTAATAAATTAATATTTGGCTTGGTTTAAGTTATGACATTATACTTATCTCTTTGTTACAACTCATGCTGACCCGTTGGATAATTTACATGATGTCAATGGTTTTTACTCTATACAGGTAGGGGAGTTGAATATAAAAAAGAGAATTGATACATAATTGAACAATGGTTGACATTATAAAATATAAAATATTAAATTTTTTATATTTATAAATTTTGTTAATGTTAAACAATTAAATAAATTAATTTTTATTATAAAATATAAATATTATCATTTTTTGAAATATAAGTAATTTTATAATATAAAAATTGTGAAACATATGAAACTTTTATCAGGTTTAAATTTATTCAATAGTTAGAGGATATAGTCTTAATATTCTATTAAAATTAGATTTTTATATGTTTTAATAAAATTCAAAATGTTATCTTTTGGTTTAAACACTTCATTATCCAATTTTAACCGTAAATATTATAATGAATTTATGAATACTAAGAGGTTATAATGTCACATATAAGGAAATAAAATTTTCATGAATGGTACTATTTTGATATTTGTGACCATTTTTCAACCTAATTGTCCCCATTAAATATTTTTAAGAGTTTAAATAAGTTAAAAATTATTATTTAACATAAATTATTATTAATTTATCTTAATAATCTATTGAAGTAATATTATATTGAAAATAACATGAAAACATTGGAAATTAAATTTAAGTAATTTAACCATAAGTAATACATTATTATTGATAATAAAATCAATCATTACTCATAATTCATCAAAAATATATTACATTAGGTATTTCATAAAATCATTTACTTTAATTTTCTCGAGCGTTCACATACATTATGCCAGCATTGCATGAGTAATTATTTTATACGTAAAAGATAAAAAATAAATACCATGATTAATGAAAAATTGATGTCACAAATAAAAAATTATTTATAATTATTCTTCTAAATATTAGTAAATTTTTGAAATATACTAATCACGATATTGAATATTTAAAATTTTAATTACATTAATTAATTAAAATCACCTTATCCAAGGAAAATTGGGATGAAAATACAAATATTCAAACATTGTATGAATATGGGGGAATTTATCCCATAAAGGTAATTTTTTCCAATTTTTGGGTTGATTTTGACACCTTATTTCAGGGTTTCATCCCAGTTTTATCTAATTAACCTTACCAATATGATGAATATTTACCATGTTTACTGTTCATAATAACAAAAAATAATAGTGTTATTTTTCCAAATTTGAATATTCCAATTTCAAATATTGTATAAATGTATTCAATATTACATTTACATAAGTGGAATACTTTAATTTAAAAATAAATCATTATAACCAATGAAAAATTATTTTCCATTAAACTTTTGTTATGTATAAAAATCATTTATACCAAATTATAAAATAATATTGATTCAAATGAAATTTATCTAATTATTGTTTATAATAATAAACACATGAGTATAAAAATGATCAAAAATATAAATATACATTTTTATTAATATAAATGAATAGAAACTTCTCAATATGAATTAATATTTTTCCTATTCGTTAAAAAATCTCAAAAATTTGTCTTAAAATAAATTTTAAATGGTGTAATAAATAATTATTTTCATTTAATTAAATTATATTTCTAAAATTTAGAAAAAATAATTTTTATAGTTTTGAGAAAAAATTTATATAATTCCTTTTTGAATAAAAAATATAATTAATCATAAAATAACATTAATAAAAAATTCATTGATCATTTCCCATGTATTAATAAGTAAATTGGTATTGAGTATGATTATTTACATTCTATATATATCATGGTTTGGTTAATCATATTCATAAATTCGAGTTTTAAACCATTGATATAACTACATAATATAAATATTAATAATGTTTTATGTTTCATTTATGATCTGTGCAGTATGATGATTACACTATCTATCATTGTGTTATTTTAAAATTTATAGAAAATAAATTATCCCTCCAAATAAATTTCATCCTTTAAATATGAACTTTTTATCTATAATAAAGCATTTGAAAGGTGAAAATATCATTATTGATAACTCACAACAAAAAAATGGTTAATATATCTTTCTATTTGAAAAAGGGATAAAAAAATATGAAATCCTTTAGGAATAAAAAAAATAAGGATTTTAAATATCATAATGATCATGGGAAGCGAAAAAATGAATATGGATGAAATAATGATGTCTAAAAAAAATTGGATATTGACATAGAATATTGAATATAATCAAGTGAATGATTTTGATAATCTCAATTACCATTAAATTATAAACCAATTAGGTATTAAAAAGACAATAGATTTAACTAAAATTAAGGTAAAATGATAGCATTGTTTGTAAGATCCCAGGTTTTCAAAATGGGACAAAATCACGACCCTGTTTGAATTTTTTATTTGTTTTTGAGAAAACTAGAGAAAATGGGTAGTTAGTGGAAATTTCCAGAAAACACTCCATGCACATTTAAGTACACTCCATGTATAGGTTAGGATAGTGACAGTCGTGTATTTGCTGAGTACATGTCGTGTGATGACCGTGTAGAAATTTCTTACTACATGACGTGTAGTTATCGACATGTCGTGTACCCTTGTCCGAGTATGAGGGATATACATGGCATGTGGTCATGTTGGTCGGGTAGAATCGTTAAACCACATACATGTCCTATCCTTCTTGGACATGCCATGTAGTCTGGCCATGTATTAGGGATATATATTGTGTGTGGGTATGTTAGTGAGGAAGAGAAGGAAAACCAAGTACATGCCGTGTACCCCTAAGTACATGCCGTGTACTCATTTCAAAAGGTTCTGGAATATATTTCGGCAGAATTCCACCAGCCATATGAACAATTAAATGATATACACAACATATAGTCCTGAAGTACAGGCCGTGTAATTTCTAATTTTGTTAAAATTGTTTGTAGCCACATTTTTATGCAGGGTGCAGTGGTTTTCGTTCAAAAAACACGAATAGACAGCTTGAAATTCAATCTCTTGTCAGATCTGTGTCTGAACCCTAATTCAATTGCCGAAAATTGTGTTCGAACCCCCTCAGTAAGGCCTTGATTCCTATTGAGCCGTTTCGTTTGACGTCATTTCTAGAATGAGTTATAGGGGTTTGAGTGGTTTTGATTCTTTTGTAGATCTACCATGTTTTGGACTTAATTGGATCTGTTATCAGAGGTGTAGCATCTTATGAGTCTAAAGTAGGTGGTGCATAACATTATTTTGTGTTTTCATGGTCATTTACGTGGCGCGGCCTTCAACACATTTACAGGTATATTTAGTGGGACCCATTTTATCTGTTGTTTCATATTCAATTGATTTTTTGACCTGTGGGATGCCTTTGGGTATGCCCTGTTACCGGTTTTTCTTGAGTTGGGCCGGGCGAGGGGCTATTTCTCATTGGGGCATTTTGGCAGGGGATGCCAAAATAGTATTAATTTAAATAAATTCTTTTATAATATTTAGTTTTGTTTATTAAACATTAATATAAATTGTTAAAGGCATTCAACACCTTAGTTCTGTTGATTGATAATAGTTGAGTTAGGGAAATTCAATTGTTTAGATTGTATTTCATGATTATATGTTCTATTTAAATATTTTATATATGTAATTCCAGAATTTCATATGCTTGACCCTTTGAGTTGTGTTAGGCACGACCCAAATATTCTTCAGTGATGCTGATCACAGGTTGGGCTTGGTCCGGGTTACATTGGGTTGTGCTGACCACGAGATTGGGTGTCACTGGGGTTAGTATGAGGTAGGATGATTGTAAAGTTGGGCATGGCCTGGGTTACTCGGATGGCAAGGCCATCAGACTTGAGCACCATGGTTGCAGGGACAAGAGTTGTCAGTCTTGTTCTGGCTTGGGATATATTTTTCTAATTACTTCTCACCCGTAAACATTGAGTAGTGGGCACATAGAGAGACTTCTCGATGAGGTGTTTTTGACCACTCATGTGGGTAGAGGACCATGTTAGTTGTGGTTTAGGTACTATTGGTTTTGGGTTCTTGACGTAGGACGCCACATGGGAGGTGAGAAGCCATTAGGGGATATCATTGAGGCTTTAGGGTTGGGGGAAGATGTTTTCCATTATTTGAAGGAAGATATCGTTGTCCCTCCGGATACATTATTTTGAGGGAAGACATTGATGTCCCTCTGGATACATTATTTTAACGGTATACATTGACGTCCCTCATACTACTTACTTTTAGGGAAGAAATTGTGTCCCTATGGTACTTATTGGATTACATACAATGTTGTTCCTCTGGGTTACTACTGTTGGGCATGCCTTTGGGACATTGGTACTTGAGACACACGGTGATAGGGGGCACATGGCGCTGGGTTTCATGACAGAGATTTCTGCGTTGGCCGAAGCAGGTGAGACTCCATGGTGGATGTTGAGCACCAGTGGAGTTAGTGTTTATTTGTGCATCGTACTATTGACTTCATTCCTTATAAATGCATGTTTTCTTAAACCCTTATTTTAGGTACGCCATGTTGGGTGGTATCCTACTGAGATTAATCTCACACCCTACATGAGCCCTTTGGGATGTGTAAAGACTTTATGGATTTATGTGAAAGAAAGAGGCCAGTTTTAGTAGCTGGACTGTATTAGCTATTTCATGGAGATGGTATAGACTGTGAGGTTCTGGTTAGCTGGGGTTACCATGTTTTTCGGTATTCTTGTATCATCGTGCTTACTGTGTGCTAGCCACATATGGTTTGCCATTGGCAGCCTTTTTATATTCAAATATGTATGACCTACTTTGGATGCATGTTTTATTTTTTAGTACTAGTTACAAGAGATCAGCAAGTTGTTGGTTTTATTTCCTCTTCTCTTGTTTATTTTTATTACTTCCATTGTTTATTGATATTGAATATGCTTATACTCTATGGGCCTAGTTCACGTTTGTTGAGTCATTTATTCCGATGCATCTTTATTGTTATACATGGACCAGTACAATTTTTATTATCCTCTAAGATGGTATAGCCTTCCCACTATACCTATAGGACCCTCACTACTAGTCGGATGCCTTTGGAATTCGGGAGGGTGTGCCTAATTTAGTAGTACTCGTCCCATTTATCAATGTTCCAGTGGTTGTTCATGTCTGAGTCGTTACATTATTGTTTCAAGATTCTTATCATAATAGTGAGAAATTGCATTACCATATAAACTTAGAAGATATTTAAAATAATTTAAAAGAAAATTTTATTTTAATTTTGTAATAAATTTTAAGAAAAATCACATACTTTTTTCCAATTGATTTAAATTCAAGATGAAGTATACATTCCAAAAAAATTAAAATAAATTATATTTAAACAACTAATCCTTAAATGATAAAGAACGAGTGTTTATATCATTAGATATTATCAAAAACTAAATTTATTTTCCATATGATATGATAACATTAAAATGAGTAAACCATCATTTAAACATATAATAAATTAAACCCAAAAATTAAAAAACATAATCAAAGGTTGAACAAAGATCATTAAATAAATAAATAATCCCATATCCTAGTCATCCATAATAATATTAGTAAAGAAACCTTTTTAATGGTGATGGATATTCCACACACATTATATTACATACCCAAAAAAATAAAATTGAATTATTATAAAATAATATTGCATGATAAACCATATGATTCATTTAGGGGTTAATTACACATCAACCCAAAAAAATGTCTCCCAAAATATAATTAATTACCTCAAAATAAAATAAAATAAAACAAAAAATTTTGTTGTTATGCCTTGGAAATTATGATCAACATTAAATTTATACACCCATCATGGTATCAATATTTTTTATATTGACCATATTTAAAATTAAACTAACCCAAACACATTTCAAAAACATTTTTCTAGTTTCAACAATAAGAGTCCATAAGTTGAGATCGTTGATCGGGTTCTAAAAACATATTCAATAAATTACTATCTACTATAACAATAAATGTGAATTAATTCTATATATTCAAATCATATAATTAAATGTAAAAATAATGGATCACTTAAATACTACGGTACAGTTTTATTAATGATTTTTAATAATTTAGATAAGCTCTTATATAAAAATACCCATGACTTTATATAAATATATTTTTCAACAATACCTCGATTTTATTATTACACATTTTTTCATAAACATATCCATTAAAAATATAAACACTTTTAACCTTTGTAGATTAAAATAATTTAACATAATTTATTATAATATAGGTAATAAAAAAATAATAAGGGTAGAATCAAATTCATAGTAGGGATAAATGAATCATCAATAATTCTATATAATTGTTGATCATAAGATGAGTATAAGGGTATGATGACATAATAAATCTAAATTACAAGAAAATATGTGTTAAAAACACATAATAATATCATAAATAATTTTCATATTAATTTCTATTTATTTATTTTATTATTATATTCATTATTATAATTGTATGTAAATTTTCAATTTAAAAACATCATGATGAGATAGTTTTATTAAACTCTAATCAATTATTATTTTACATAAAATAATAATTTTAAAATTATATAATTTTATTTAGAAATTATTAATCTTATTTTTTTAATTATTCATTTTTAAATTATTGTAAGATTCATTTTTTATTAATTTTGGAAAAAATTAATTTTTTCAATTAATAGTGAATATATATATTTTTTTATAATTACAATTTCTATTCAATTATTTACAAATTATATTTATATTTTTTTTATGTTTTTAAATTTCATTGGTTAAAATTTAATTATTATAATACAATTATGGTATCTGAAATTTAATTTTGGATTGAATTTAGTATAAAATTAATTTATATTTAGAAAGACTATTTTTTGATAATACTATTTTCAAAGCAATTTTTTGTTATATTTTAAATTAAAATTTCACACTTTTGTGTTTTTAATCACCAAAAATTGATTCCATATTTTAAAATATGATATCCAAATTTGTCAAATAGGTCATTATCATGGTTCTTTACACGTTTCTGGTGAATGTGGATCGGCATGGAATGAATGTCCACGATGTCTAGGACGCTGCATTGCTAGGTGTGATGTCGCGGGGAAAAATAGAAGGTTGTGGATCGTGATGCACATTGTGACACATGTGACGACGTTGATATAACTATTTAGGATATCACGACCGCTTATGATGATGCTTATAGGGTGTGTGTGCGTTTCTAGGTCTTTGTTAGACACCCAGAATAGTGGAGATCTTCGTGTTGTTAGTAATATGAAGGATTTTTCTAATCTTCCATTTTGGGTTAAGAGAATGATAAATATTCCCTCTACTCTTGTGATTTTTGATCCGCTGATGGTGTAATAGAGGGGTATTTTTTAGGCCTCAAATTGTAATGATAATTTGAAGATTCCCATTGGAGTGGTGGAGGAACTAGAGATATCGTTGTTTGTATATTTTTTAGACACAGACACTGAATGGATTCTCTAAAAAGGGTCATCAACCCATGTTTAGGCAAATCCTGATGTGTTTTCTGAAAGAATTTCAATAGAGAAAAGTTCTCTAGTTGTGTGTCTTGATCTATTGATGGGTGAGAAGTCCTGGAGGATTGAGGACTTGGTAAGACGAATCTCATTTTTATGGGGATAAGACAATTAGAGATGTGTTTCTCTTGGTCTTGGTTTTTTACATTGCATTTTTTTCTTTTGAATAATTTATAAATACATGTGTGGGGAATCAGGTCTCTGTCTCTGAAACCTGTATTGATTCACCTACCTGAATGGTCCCTATATTTCAATGCATCTCATGTAAAGAATGCATTTTCTATGGTTTGGTATCGTTTCCAGGGACTAAATTGGGTCCTTTTTCATCCTAAAATATTTCATGACATCGGCATGGAAATTGGTAATCCTATATTCCTCGATAAGGAAGCAGAGGTTGTTCAGTTTGGAAACTCTTTCGGAATGTTTGTGGAGATTGATCTGAGGTCTACTTTGATTGATAAGGTAACACTCTCTACATCCTATTATAATATACATATTGATGTTCAATATGAATGGAAACCCCTTTTATCTACAGAATGTATGGTTGTGGGGAATTCTTTAGAGTTATGTTAGAGGAAGATTTTTAGTGAGAGATCCGGGATGAAGCGTGATCCAGCTGACCTCTATTGATGTAAAACTAAGAGGATGCTTGTGACTTTGTCAAAGTCTCATGATCATTATGGAGATTTTCTAAAAAAATAATCTTCCTCTAAGGATGATATGTTGTATTCAATCTAATCATTCTCTCAGGTGTCTATTTTGAAAGGAATAGACCCTGTAGTGGACATGTCTCCATTGAGTGGCCCCTCTACAGCTCGGGTTGGATTTGTTAATGAAAATACAGCTAATAATTGGTGTGTTACTTCTCCGACTGGATTAGTTGAAATTGAAGAGAATTATTTCCCCACATTTAGTGGGACTGGGGTTCCTGATCATAGTTTGGTTGATCACATTGGGATTCCTCAACAAGTTGAGTATCCTCAAAAGATTAAAAATTTATTGAACTCATCTTGGATTGCTGAGAGGTGGGGTGAAAGCTCTTACAAGTAAGGGATGAAAACAGAAAGAAGTGGCCCTTCCTATTTTAAGGATGCACTCTTATATAAAAAAGGGAAGACAGATGAAACTTTTTCTCTCTAGAATAGAAGACCAAGGAAATACTACACTAACACACCTCACACTGTGCCTACCAGATCTTTTTCGAAGTTTTCGAGTATGTTCAATTCAGAAATTTTTAATATCCTCAACAAGGGTAAGTAAAAAATCTAAATAGGAAACAGGTGATGATTCTGACTATCAGAATGAAAAGTTTTAATATGTTCTATAATTTTGTACTTAAAGGATGAGTCAAGTTTCTTTTTTTGACCATGAATGTCTCTCTTGTACTTTTTATTTTAGTTTTAATAAATGGTTAAAATCCGTGAATCTGGTTGGAGTAACTAGTTATGTACGAAATGGTTAAAAATATCACCATTCTACTTTTGTATAAAAAATTAACATGGGGATATCTAGAAGATAAATTGGGTTATAATTAATAATTTAAAATATATAATATTAATATTCATGAGGATAATTTATTTATAATTTAAAATGAATCAATAGATACCCTAAATTCTTACATAATGATGACACAATAATTATTTAATTAATAGAAAAAAATACAATTGAAATTTAAAATATTTAATGTAGTGTATTTTGGAATAATTAATGTTACACATGATTTTTTTAGAGAAAAATGACTAGTTTGGTACTTATTAAACATTTTTACTATAAATTTATTTGATTTTATGATGTTATAAATGTCAATGTTTGTGTATAGTTTTATAATTTTCATTATAGATATTTTATGAAAATAATAATCTATATAATGATAAAAAATTGAAATAAATTTTATCGTTATCTAGGATCCTTATAATCGGTTGGATATGTCAACAATGCCCAACATGGGTTATTTTTTCTATTTATGGTAACTCTATTGACCCTCGATGAGTAAAAAACTCTTTTGTCACCATCTGTTTGCAAAGGGTTAAGGAGGGATGAAAAAATTGATAAGTATAAAATTGTGGTCCAACTCATATATATTTTATTTTTTGTGATAGTTTTAATACAAACACATGTTATCCTCTAATATTATCAATATAGATCCATATAGACATCATAATTAATATATATTAATTTTTTATTCTACGAACTTTTTATGATTTCCACTCTCTTATCTTATAATAGGTCACTAATTAATCTCATTATTTCATACTTAAAAAATAAATTTTACTCCATACGTAACCAAATATATACCTTCAATCCAACCTTATATAGTATATTATTTATTCATCAAAAAACTATTACATTAATTCAATTGATGTAATTTTTTAGGGATTTTTTGAAGAGTACGTATCATTTTTTGAAGAGTAATTTTGTTTTAGTTCTTCTTCCACCTCATTATTTTATTATCTGATAATGTTGATAAAATAAAACCATTATCATATTTATATGGATTTTTTTATGTTAATGGAAAAAACTGTAGTTATCTCCCCTTTCATTAAATGGGAAATGAAACCATTATTCATTCCAACATCGGACTACTTTCTCGCAAACAGATGTAACTTTTTTCCATCACCATATATCAAGGTAGGTTATCATGATGGACTTAATTTATATATATGTTATATATTATATGTTTATCATTACAAAGACATAATATATTATTTAATTTCTTACCATTATTTTCACTGAAATATGACTTCGTTGTTCATGTGTTTGTGTGAACTAACACATATAATAATTTATGTGGACTCTTTTCATCACCAAATCTCATTGATTATATATATTAGTATTTTTATGGAAATAATAAGGTATTTGTTATAAAATTCTAATTCATTAAAGATAAAATAACACTTAACGTCTTTTCATATTAATCATTAAATAATAAAAATGTTACTCTTGTGTATATATGGCATACAAACATTATGATTATAATGAAGTTAATTATTCATAATCATATATCATTTAAAGTATTATAATTATAATTTATTAATATTAATGATAATTATTTTCCGATTATTATTCATTGGATGATATAATAATAAAATTTCAACTATTATCAATTTATAGAATTCGTTATGGATATATGAAACTAATATCATCAAAACACTTGACATAAACATAAATGATTAATGTACTATATTTAACAAGGTATTAAATATTGTAAAATAAACAGTGAACCAAAAAAAGTTTTAAATAAATTAAATAAATTTATATTTTTTTTATTTCAACAAATAAATGATAATATGTGATGATCCAGTCTCATGTTATGGTACACTTTAAAACCTCATTCTAAATGAAACAATAATTTATATTAAATATATTTATATTCCTTATCCATGTTTTTAACATTATTGTATAAATGTATTTAGATGTACATAAGTGAACATAAGATGGGATTTTATTATAGTTTCTTTCAAAGAAATTTAAATGTTTATAATGTTATTGAATGTTTATCTTTGATTACTATTTATAAAATGAGTGTTCTATTATAACATATATGTATAAAATAACTGTTACTTCCACTGTAACTATAATTTTAAATTTTTAATCCATTATATGATTTCTTATTTTCTTCAATAAAAACACAAAATTTAATTTTTCTATGTATTTTACTATTTTTAAAAAGGTTTTAAGAGAAATATATATTATATATATATGAAATATTTTTTCACATTAGTTCAAAGTATTTTTTTCACATGGTTCATTTATTTTGTGGCCCTTTAATTTTTTTTTATAAAAACACCAACACAATTATATCTCTTAGGTGAGCATGAAATAGATTACACAAAGGATTAATCTACATTATATCTCAATAGTGATATTGATATATCTTATATAATTATTGGTCCAAGATAATGCTCTAGTGAAATGATTATGTATTTTGTTCTATTGTGATTTCTTTATGTTAGTTGAAAGATTATTTAAATTTTAATGTGTTTTATGAGTTATATTATAATGATGACGTCCAATGGTACCTATAAGTGTTTTATATTTTTTTAAATCAGTTTTCAAGGATTTAATTTCACTCGGAATGGTACAATAATGATCAATTTAATGAAAATTGATGCCATTTTTTATGAAATGGTACATTTTAAGAAAAGGATGAACATTTATTTCATTAGAATAATGGATTTATCCTTTTTTATGTCCCTTACAAATAATTTTTTCTAATCCATTGTTTAAAATTGTTTTTTACAATGTATAATGATGTTTAATGGAATAGAATAAGTTTGGTCGAATGTTATGACGATTGTTCATGAAAATAAATCATGTTTTATACTCAATAATTTTTACAGTATAGAAAATATTAATGAATATAATGGTCCATATTTTAATATGTGTGTTTTAATTTTTAATTTACACTAAATCATAAAAAACACTAAACATGGATTTTTTCATGAGAATAAATGTTTTTAAATTTGAGTATAATGAAAACAGAACATTTATTGATTAAGAATGTGTCTATACATTTTTGTATCAGAGAATGTTTTATATAACATTATGGGTTATGATAATCATAATATAATACCTAAGATTATATTTTACCTAATATATATATTTTAAGGATAGTAAAATTTTAAATTACCAGGTCTCTTAATAAATATATGTTTGTTCATAATGTTATTCTATAGAGGAAATAGAGATTCCATAGAAGGGTGGAACCAAGGATATAATATACATACAAACTCAAAAATTTGAATTTACATAAATGGATATGATCCATTTCTTACTATGATTCACTTGTTAAATCATTCTATAAATGGTGGTGGAATACATGGTTGAGGGAAATAAGATCTTTTAAATTGAATCATAATGATAGTGGAGCACAACACACAAGATCACCCTTTGAAATTTGTTGCAACATAAAATCTGTTTATATCTAAAGGACTGACCAATACACTATAATATTTTTATAAATTCAAGTGGTGTTCAAAAAACTAAAATATAACACATTTCTTTTATCGTGAAAAATATGAAGATGATTAATGGTAAACATAGGATTATAAAACCAATGGGAGATGATGATATTGATTCCTTGGATTGTGACGATTTTTTGTGTTTAATCCATGAGAAATAATTAACTAGTGATTTTTTAATAAGGATGGAAAAAAATTTATTGGAATTAAGGAAAATTTTGATTCTCTATTAACTATGTATGAATCAAATTCATCATGATTTGGTTGGTAGATAAATTATTTTATCTCGTATCTTAAAAGTATGATTTATTATTTTTACTCCGTGATTAAAACAAGATATTGAATTTTATTGGATTCACATGAGTTAAAATGTTATGATAAACATATTTAGTGTGCTGGGAATTTAGAAATGGATTTAAAAAATTATCATGCCTTCCTTGAATAAATTTAGAAACCCATGCCTTGATAGAAGGAACATTGGAAGAAATTATTAAAAAAATTGGATGTTAAAAATTAAATTTCTCATCATCTAATAAGATTTTTAAAAAATTATGCTTGATTGATTGGAAACATTCACAATGTTTTAATGGTGTGTCATGTGTTTTCATAGGAGTTAGTAATGAATGTAAAAGATCCCTAAAATTATAATAATTGTTTAATCGATGCCCATAAACTAGTGTGTTATTTTACCTGCATACAGTTAGGTAATTATACTAACATGTGTATGAATTTAGATACTCTGGAAAGCGATCATCAAGAATATGAGAATATATATGTGGAAAAATCGTTTTCTAACACAAATTAAGTTGAATGGGTATATAATTAACTAAATATTGGGATTTTACATATTTATTCATTTTATTAAAATGCCTTGACTGAATCCAGTTATTTTAATTTCATCATCTCTATGAATTGTTCATAAAAATTAAGAGTATCACCTAGGTAATGTACGATATAAAATTTCATGAAAAATTGTGGATGAAGTATTATGGAAACCATGATTGTGAGGAATATTTCTATTATTATAAGTGGGATGGAAATTCTACAAAAAACATGCTAAGTATACTGTGATAATATTTCATATTATTTTGGGTATGGATTTGATTTTATTTGATCATCATAATATATATATAAGATCTATGAATTATTTATTAATTGATTTAATAAAATTGATAAAATACCATGAAACTAAGAAATTGATTCAAGATTGTAGTGAATGCAACATAGATCATGTGGTTTAAAATAAGAAAACTATTCAAATTAGATATGTGCTAGTAGAGATAAAATATAAGGATGTTTTTCTAATGAAATTCATGGTGTTATTATTGATTATGAGGATGAGTATACTGTTGATTTATTATTTGATTATAATACAATATCATGACCTTTATCGAAAGGCTAAAGATAATTTTTGGAACAAAACAATAAATTGTAGGTGTTTCATGATAAAGGTTTCATTCATCCGGGTAATTAAACTTCAAGTCAAATTGTTTTGTTTGTTAAAATGAATGATGATCCCATGAGCCTTTTCACTGATCATAGATACTATATTAAAATCACTATTAAGAAAAACAGTCTTTTTCAACCTTTTTATGATTTTTTGATCATATCCATGGAGCACATTATTTTTTATAGGTTGATATTATCCCAAGATACCATTAGTTGATAGTGAAGGTGGTTTTTTTTAGATGATATATTATTATGGTATATATGGTCACTATGAATATATAGATATTATAGTTAGGTTATATAATAGACCTTGTGTATTTTTGTATTTAAGGAGTTGAACACTCGATAAATATTTGGATAAGTTTCAACAAATATATACTAAGTACATTTTGGTTTATTTCAAAATTCATTAAGACATTGAAATAGAAAAAATAATTGTTTTTAAAAACATAAAATAAAAGAAACTATATTTGAAAATTAGTATGTGTGATTTTTTTTTAATAATTTACATTATCGAGATATATAGTATCCAATGATGATATAATTTTTTAACCCAATAATGATAAATATCTTGAATAGTGTCCATGAAATACTAATTTCATAGTGATTAATAGATTTCATGGTTAGGTAGGATAATTAAATTTGATTGTGGAAATATTTACATGGATTTCAGGCACATTAACTATGTAAACTTGAAAAAGAGTTAAATTTATCTTGACAAATGATCATGATAATTGTTTTCTTTATCAAAAAATAATCTTTTATAATTCTCTAGTTTTTTATTTTACATCGAAATATGGTTAATTATTCGTCTATATTGATGCTTCATCTATATGATTTGGTTGTATTCTAATGTCTAATTATTAGGTAACACTTTATTATTCACATCATCATAAACATTAGGAGTTAAATTATCTTATATATATTCTTGAATTATCTACAGTGTTTTTAAGTTGAAATATTTGGTCTCATAATTTATATGGATCAACGTGTGAAATATATAATGATCAAAAATGTTTTTAATATATTCACTCATAATTTGTAGAACAAAAGTTCAATAATAGAGTTAGATAATATAAATTGGTATGATTTCATGATTAATAATATTTATTAAAAAAATGTATAATATTATTCTTTTCAGGTAAATAATGAATAATTGACCATGAATTATTTTGAACATGACATTTTAGTTGTGAAGTTGATTAATATTTTACTATAAGTGGTGGATACCAGAACATACACTATCCTAGATTAGGATTCATTATATCATATATTGCTATAAATAACAATGAAATATATGAAATAATACTTTCAATTATATTAAAATGATGATATGGTTATGAATGGAATGTTTCCTAAATTTAATGTTGAAAGTGACTGTGTTTTGAGATTCAGAAAGTGTCATTTATTGCCTTATGATACATTATTGAGGATAGAATTGTTGAGTGAGTATCATAATACCTTGTGTTTGTTTCATCCTGATAGCAATAAGATGTATATATTCCTTCAATAGTTTTAATTTAGTGATGGAATGAAAATTTTTATTATTTAAATTAACATGAATTGTTTTTATTATAAACATGTTATAGTAAAATAATAATAAAAAATGGGATTCTACATCATTTTATAGTGTGTAGTGGAAATGGGAAAATGTATTATTGATTTTCATTAATGAATTTAAAAAGGAATCTTGATGTTATAATGTGATTTGAGTTATTTATGACTATAAAAATAAATTTATTATTTTTTACCATGAGAGATATTATGTTTTTTAGATAAAAAATATCTATAGTCTCTCAATGATATATTAATGTTAAATATACTTCCTTTTTTATATTGTATCTAACAACTGTAGAAGGTTCACTATTTTTTTTGTAAATAAAATCAAATGTCATTGGGTATGAAATTCATTTTTGAAATATATTTTCATAATAAATTTGATTTATAGTTTAAATGAATGATTCAGAAATTGGGTGAAATTATCTATTTATCATTAATGGATTTCAAAGAAAGTTTTTATTAATATATTTATTTTTTGTCTTTCCAAATAAAAAATTTTTCAATTCATTATGAAAATGGAAACTTTTATGTCATTATATTTAATATTATGTCTGACACTTCCATTTGGGGATGAAATGGGATAAATGGAGGTGATGGTACCCGATTTGGATGATGAAATGGCTAAGAAGGTGAAGACGATTCATTAGTACATGAGGATGTATCATAGGTGGATGAAATGATATGTAAATATTAGAATCAAATATCTTTCATTAGTGGTAGGTGATAATTCTATTTTTAATGTGTCTATATGAATCTTTGTAAAATATTTTGGTAAAAAAAGATGTTAAGTCAACTTGTTAATGGATCATATAAAATCCATAAGGATGGCGGATCAATTTTATTCAAAGTTTATTTCCCCTGATTTTATCAATTGAAAACATTATTTATCATGTGTCAATATTATAGAAATATAGTTCAGATTTATCACATTTTTTGATACATGAATTAGATTATTTTGGTGATAACCATTATTTTGAGGGAAAATTATTATAAATTCTTAACTGTATATAGTAAGTGTTTAGGAATTTTTTTATTTGTCTTGTTAATGTTTTTTGGAAAACCCATATGGATGAATAATCAATATCATAATTTGGGAATGCACTCAGGGAGTGATATCCCAATTTGATTAATAAGTGTATAATATTGTTAGGATGTAATTTATAAAAGGAATACGAATGTAACAACATAGCTAATGTTAGAATAATCAAATTTTTTTGTTTATTTGTATTAAATATGGTTATATTTATATTCATAATGACAATATTGAGTAATTTTATTATAAAAAAAATAAATCATTTTATGAAAAAAAATCTTGTAATTTTTTATTAAATTTAATAATTCCAAATTTATGAATACAATTTGAAACAAAATATTCATTTAAAATTTGTGAAAATCAAAATTCTCAAAGGAAATATATTTATTATTTAAAAAATGAATTTCCAATGAATATATAAAAATATATATCTTAATTAAAAACTAAATTTTCATTATAATTATTTAAAGTTAAAATTTATATATTTTTTTATTTTTAAAATTAATTTTTTTCTTTATTTATATTCCATTTATTTTTTACATTATTTTTTTCAGGAATTTATTATAAATATATTTTTTACTTATAATGATTTTTTTTTAAATTCATTTTTAATTTAATTTTTAATGTTTAACATTAAATTTTTCTCAACATATTGAATGTTTCCAATCTCCAAAAATATATTATATATTGGGAATTAATAGTATTTAATTTGTTAAATAGTCATATTTTACTTTGTTTCAATATGAATAGAAACTCTATAAATTTTGGTTAATATGATAAAGGTTAAATCAATTAATTAAATATAAAAAAATGTTACGGAAATAATAATTAAACGAAAAAATAACTTAATTTTATAGTGTAAGTAAATATTCTCCATAATGAACAAATTAATTAATATATTTGATTTTCATTCAATTAGATATGATTCCTATCATTATGATAGTTTATTTAATGAAATTTAAAAAAAATACAACTTTTTATTTTATAACTAAATTGTTTTTTAACATGGGTATAACCTTAAAATATGATCTATTATAAAGATCATTTAAATGAGGTAAAAAAATTATTTTCATGTTTTTTAATTTTTTTTTCATTTTTTAGTGAGGAAAAAACATCCTTACAAACATACAAAACACTGAGGATGTAATTTTTTATTTATTGGAAGAATAAATTAAATAATATAAATAATATTAAAGGAACTACTATTCGATGGATTTTTTTGCATAATTTTTTTTGGAGAAACCTTACCTGTTAATGTTATATTAAAATATTTTATTTGAATTTCCCCTATTTAATCGAAGTTATAAATTTAAATGTAAAGGGGTAGTTCTAAAAGTTATATTATTTATATTTTATGGAAATAGTATTTTATTAAACAATATAAAATTCATATAAGTCACATCATCATCAAATGGATTGGTATATACTTTCAAATATTTATCATCGTCCAGATATCGATTTTTTTCAACATATGGTAATTTACAATGTAACAACCATAGATTTTAAAAATATGAATATCATGTTTTATATCATCTATAAAACACAACATAAGGCTGACAAGATAATATGACATCCCCATATTATGATATATTTATTTTTAAATAATTTCAATCTCATTGATAGTTTTTGATGCCTACAACACAGGGTTAAAAAACATAAAACACTATTTAAATATTATTATTTAAATTAGACTGTTATAAAATAGCTATTAAGTTGGATTTTATGGATAGTACAAACTAAATTTAAAGAAAATATAATTTAAACATGTTTAAACTAAATTTAATTATTATATATTTATTTGGAATAAAATAAAAAATAGTTCAATGAAAATAAAATTTTTTATGGAAAAGTTTATTTTTCTAGATGGAGATTTACTCACCCTTTGGGAAATTAATTTATAAATATTTTTTTAATAATCTTAAAAACATATTTTTTTTAAAAAAATATTTTATAAATAACCATACTTAAATTATCTATTATTTAATTTTATAGATTGTTATGAAAAGACTCATTTTTTGATATATAGTGATGATTGCATAAATATTATTGAAAAGTTCATTTCCATTTAATGATATTTTAAATCTAAATTATAATTAATAAATTTTAAGTAATATTAAACAAAATATTAAAATATGAAAAAAATTTCTCTCAAATAAATTTTATATTTAATTATGATATTATATCAATCTATACTTCAGATAATTTTTACTTTTGAAACTCATTTTTCATCACATATATGGTTAAAAATTGATTATATAACTAATGCCAATTGAATTTGGATAAAAGGTTTCAATATTTTTAATTAGAATAATTTTTATTCTATAATATGACCAACATAATTTTTTACAATAATGAATAGTTAAAATGATAGAAAAAATTAATTATTGTGGATAATGTATAAATGGTTTAAGTGTTGGGATAAACTAACAATAAATGGGTTTTAAAGATTTACCAAAATTTTAATATCATATATTATATTTATATATCAACCTTATAAAATCTATAAATATAATCAAGGATAATTTTTATGATTTTTTGAAAAATAAAATTATCAGTTTTAGTTCATTTTTAAAATTTGAATTTAGTTTCAAATGGGTTCTCCTTCCCCACTAATAAAAGAGAACTCTCTCACATCTTTTCACCACTCCCCAAATTCCATTTTTAATGAAAATAAAACTTCCAAAATATATTCCTAATATAATTATATATATTATATATCTATTACCCATCAATAAATACCATCTAAAAGGTCCTTATGCAGATATACAAATCAGATTTCTCTTAGCGAGGGTAATTATATTAACTAATTTATTTCTTTTTTATTCCACTTTAAAAACTATAAATTATTTCTTATAAAATTAAGTATAATAACACTAGTATCTACCAAATTATTATTTATTATTATGTTAATGGAATAATATTTATCAATCTCCATCTCTATTAAATTGGAAACGAATCCATCAATGGTGTGTATGGAAGTCTAAGGCCTCACAAGCAGATGCAGTTTTTTCCCTCAACACCTTTTAGCGGTGGATATAACGATGGATTTAGAAATTCTATATGACATTTTTTATTCTAATACACATCTTTTCTCTTAATAATATATATATAATTTTTGTTTTATTGTGTTTCAAACATAATAATGTCACTCGTTTGTACGACGTATTACTACAATACAATGCGATGAAATTAAATTTTTATATATGATTAATAAAGAAATTGTATGAAATAATTATGGATTATATGTGATATAAATGATATTTTCAGAATCTATAAGATTAATATATCAACCAGTTCAATACCCATTCACTCGTTTATGGAATGATATCATTACTTGTTCATATGTATGACTTCCCATCTCTATGGTGTGATGTGATTAATTTTCCATATTCATATATAATAAATTATTATAAAAAATATATAATGAATATATATAATATTTTAACATTATTATCATCCTATAGATGATAATTATACTTATCTGGTTCTTTGGAAATATAGGTTTCATGAAAAAATGTGCATGAGAAAACAAGTAAATTAACACCCAAAACAACAAAAATAATGAAATAATATTAACAAAAGGTGGTAAAATTTTAATAGAAGAAAAAAAATATAATATTAAGAATATGTTCGTGGTTTTATTATAAATTAATAACAATATAAATCATAATACAAATTTTACTGACACATAAAAATGAAATCAAACAACATATAACAGTTTCTCCTCTCTCTTTTACTTCTGTGAAAAAAATATGATATTGAATAGTTATTTTCATTGTGTGGTGTATAAAATCTCTATTTCTTATGTCAGGTCCTGAATTTATTAATAATTGATCTATTTAATTACTCATTTTTTTTATTTTTCGGGTCTTACGTTTATGATATTACCAAATTGGAATGTTTATATGTCACAATCTCATTATTAATCAAGATTTTAAATTTTCATGTCTCCCCTAGGAGAATTATTTGATATCTATATCATAAAATTATTATTCTAATTTTAATATTGTTATTTATTAAAATTTTAATTTAATAGTATCATTTTTACAACATAATTTACTTAATATGATTGAGAAATATTGTTTTACAAAAATTTGAATCTATTTCCTCCTTCAATCGAAACAATTTTCATCAAAACCAATATTTCCTAAAAAAAGTTTTTATCCATTTTAAATTAATATATAATGAACATATTTACCACTTTTTACATTTTAAAAAAACATGGAATGTAATCATCATGTATTTTTAAGAACAACTCTCCATCTGATTTTTTTGAAAATTTAAATGGAATATTTGTTTTAATATGTATGGAATGAATGAATTTTTCTACCAACAAGAACAATAATGTTTGTAATGATTGATTATAAGGTTTTTTGGTTTTTTTAAAAGAAAATCACCCTCAAAATATTCTCTAAAATTTTATCCTTCTCAATTTCTTTTCAAAGTGAATGTTTAGTTTTTAAAAGATAGTTTTAGGATATCTTTATGGTATTTATATTAATAAATGGAATAAAGAATCTATTATAACATTGATTTATTGAGGATATATGGTATTGATATTATCCTTATTATTTATCTAGATGGATTCTAATAAGCTTAACTGGAGATGCAAATATTCACAATAAGATAAAATTTGACCTTCTGTGGTTATGATTATATTTATCTGTTGGTGTTAGTAGAATTGAATAAGTTTTCTATTACTATTAATATTATTGATTATTATGTTTCACCAAATTTATATGAAGAATAAATCAGAATTACTACATCATGGGTGAGTCCATCTAAATTATCTAGGTTCATTAGTAGGTCTTAAGAGACAATCTTGATTCAGTTATAACTAAGGCCTTGTCCATTTATTTAGATTTCATAGAACATGGCCTTGATGGTAGGAGTTAAATGTCTGGAATTATTAATTCCATACATAGAAATTTTGTTATTGATAATCCATGTTATTATGTGATAGGTTATAATATACATTTAAATGTTTTCAGATCATGTGTTTCTTTATATAGAATTATTTTATTCATAAATTATTATTTTATATTATGAAAAAGTTACTAATTAAATGGAATATGTTGTAGTTATTTATTTTTCTATATTTATTATTAATTATTTATTCATAGTTATCAGTATACTGATACTTGTACTAATGATCTGAGATCACCCATTCCTTATGTTTTATTCTCACAAAAATACCATGTTCTGTTTGGGATTTATATGAACTAGTACAATCTCAGAAATAATGGTGTAATCAAAGAGAATTATTTTTTTATTTTATGTTTCAAATTTTAATAAGGATTTCACGTATTAATATAGTTTTAAAATACTATGATTCTATTCTCTCCTTTGGTATGGAATACTTGTATCTTCTTCTAATGTAATAATATGACCACCGACTCTAGCATACAGGGGACGAGGTCACTACAGCTATAATTACATGATATTTAGTAGAAGCCATGGAAACATTACTTTAGTAAATATATATTAGAGAAAATAAAAATAGTATATAACTAGAAAACTTTTAAATAAATACATGATAATGTTTTGATAATGATGATATTATTTGTTCTTTCCTGGAAAATTAACCGTATATTTATAATATATTTGGTTTTGTTTCAATAATAGATTTACTATGGGGTAATGCCTCTTAAAAGATAACATTAGGATAGATTGGATCATCACCTAGTCCATGAAAACTATTCATATTAAAAACATGTTTGAAACTCCATAAGGTTATTCTTAGGATGAACCACATTTTTTATAAACTATTATAAAGTAGTTTAAAAATAATATATGCCCTAAGAATCTAACATTAGGATTGTGGGAATATCTAGGAATATTTTACTAAATTTTTGTAATGTGCTTCAAAAGTTCTAGAATTTAACATTAGGTTTCATAATGTTATGATTTAATCATGTATATGAAATTGTATATAATTGGAAAGTAATATTAGGAATGGTAACAATATCCACACACATACCCCATGTATTGACTTCTCGTTGGGAAATATATTGAAGCTAGAGTTTGGGTTGGATCTATAACTGATCAAATTATGACCATATTTTGGCATCTAACTAAAGTAATAAGTAAAAAAATTTCACGTATGATGGATTATATTGATCCACTGATGTGTTTAATAGTTATTGTGTGCATCATGAGTCATTTACCTCAATCATTCAATAGAAATAAAAATTCATTTTTAAATGAGTAATGGATTTTCTCCTTAAAGAAGTTATTTTCGAGAATGGGAAGTAATAAATTGGAGAATATTTTCGTAGAAGGTTATATTCTCTCAATAAATTGAGATCAATGTCCATATGTAATTCAAAGCACTAAGGATCAAATGGAAATTAAAGCATTGAGATTAATGATTTCATTGTAATGTTTGTGGAAAAATATTTTCCTCACGAGGAAAATGATATAGAATGATAGTTCTTCAGTGTATGATAGAATTGAGAGGAAAACCCCTCTTTGAATAAATATAACATTTTAAGGTTGTGAAGTAATGATCTGATCTACATGTGTAACATAATGATAATGGTTCACCATTTCTTGGATAGAATTAATTCTACACACTAAAAGGATCTATTTGACAAAAAAACATCATAATATAAGGATATTTTATCATATCACATCGAAAAATAAAAATAATTATACTTCTTTTATGAAATAAAATGAAACCTGGAGTGGAAGTGAAAATTAAAGGAAAATATGGACAATCTGATGAAGGGAAAAATTTATTTGACAATGTGTATTACATTTTATAGGAAAAACTAAAGAACATGATTAATTAGAAATATGATTCAATTCATGTTTTGGAAAAATATCATAGTTAACATTATTTAAATGGCATAAAAATTATACTAATGAGGAATTAATTAACTATAAAAATTTGATGCTCAAAAAATGAACTACATTAACATCAAAGGAAAACACATCAAATTTTTCTAATAGATAAAGATAGTGATTATTCTATTTCAATAGATGAATCGAAATGATTAATATTCTCAAGTTTGGATCCAAGAATTATGCTATATGAATGATTATATCAATGATATTATTGTTATAATAATTTCTTAAAATTTATGTATTATAAAACATTAGAATTTCAAAAATGATTTTAATGCATGTGTTGAGAAATATCAAGAAAAGTGATCTAGTGGAATGTTCAACTTCTTTAGAAACACATTTTTTGTGGAGGATGACACATAATATGTAATAGATATATAGATAATAAAGAAAAAGAGGAATTTATTATGGTATTCGGGAATCATTAATGATTATGGGATCCATGATGTTGAGGTAATTATATGACATTATAATTTTTTAAAAATATATGAATTATATTAATATGATTTTTCAAATGCAATATCATGAATATTTTGTGATAACCTATCATATCTAGCATAACCATGGGGGATAAACATGTAATTAATGGATGATAATTATTTAATTCATACCACTGACAGATATTAATTCATGATTAATATTTTATTGTTAGAATTAAAAATATTTGATGAAGAAATTTTAATTTTGAATATGTGGTATTAATATATTTAATTACTGATTAATGTAATATATTGGAAAAAATGTGATCACCAATTTATTTTTTGAAACAAATATATAAACATATAGAAATACATGTCACTAATTTTTTTATATTATTATCCTTTGAAATTTAACTTCAGTTAAATAGGATTTAAAATATTCATCTTATATATTAATTTATGGTAGTGTGAACTAATATTGAAAATGTTCAAAAAACATCCAAAAGATGACCTTGTGCCTATGAAATAGAACAATATGATGTTAGAATATTTTTATATATTCTCATTATAGATTGTAATGGAATTCCCCAAATATAGGAAAAGAATATTAACAAAATATGTTATCCTAATACGTTAATTTATATTTAACAACTTATGGTCAAATAATAACATATTTAAGGTTTTAGGTCCTTAACATTCTAATGATCATTCAGTTTCTTGTGATTATTCTCCGCTATCACTCTCTATAATTATTTACATGATTCTTCTTTGTCCACATATCCAATTCTCACCAATGATATTCTACAGAGAATCCTAGTTATGTATAGTTCAATATGACCTTTGTTGTACCCATTTCATATTATTAAAAATATTTGTAATTAATTATTTAATGATATAGTTTTTCAATAATATAATATTAAAATTTCAAACCCTTGATTATCGAGATCAATATTGAACCTTGAGGATACAGTGTATTTAATCGGAATGAATGTAATACCCCGATATTGTTAATATAGGACCATAATGTTTTATGGTGTGTATGAAAAACAACAGTAATATAATATTATAATATAACATCCTAATACGTTATGATACATTTGTTTTTTAATAAATTCAACATATCAGGTAGTATGAAATTTATTAAACAGCGAGTTAAAAAACATGGTAATAAATGAAAATATTATTATTTATATTTTTGCATTATATCCAAGAATTAATGATGGATTGTTTGAAAATAAATAAATAAATTAAATAAATTATAAGTATTACCCATGTAAAAAATAATAAGAATTGTTTCTATTTATTATAAATTAACTAATATAATTATGAATGTAATTGAACTTTCTTTGGAAAGTACTACATTATTAACAAAATGTGGGCTACATGGGATTTGTACAGATAATTCCAAATTATATTTTACCACTTATAGAAAATTTCATTGAAATATTAATATTAATTTTTTAAATCAACTTTTAAAAATCTTTTTAGAGTGAATATTTTTCATTTCTTTGAAAATTTTATATTTTTTTATGAATAGTGATACATTCAAAATAATAATTGAATGCTGACCTTTAATTTAGATTGTTTATAAAGTGAACATATAATTTAAATTGGTTTTGAAGTAAAGTTAGTTTAATTATATTATAATTTATCTAAATTAGGTCATTATAATCAATTTCATATTTAATGTTTATATTAAACAATTCTATAATTATAATAATTTTAAATTAGGAATCACTCTTTTTTAGTCTCTTCTATGGTAAATTTCATTGTACCACTTATATAAACTATATTTGTAAATAAATATTCTATTTTTTCAATCCAAATTTTTTATATCATCAAATATGTTTAAAATATTTTTTTCCATAATGAATAGTGGAACCACTAAAAAATTAATTATCATAGTTAAGATAAAAACTGGTTTACCATGGGGTTAAACTAAGAAGATAATTGTTAAAATACGTTATAAACTTGTAATAATTTTATTTAATTGTAATATTAAAAATAAATTTTATACCAAATTATATCCTATTATATTTGGATTATTTTAAAATGTGGATAAATTTTTCATTTTTTTCTTTTGGGAAATTTAAAAGTACTTTTCAAGATTATTCCCTTTCCCCCTATAAAATGGAATATGTACCCCTCACTTCGTCACACCCCACATGATCTTTGGATTGAATAAACTTATTAAAAACATATCCCCCAAATACTTATAAATATTATTGATCTTATTTTTTACTAAACAAAACCCCAAGGGTCCTTTAGAGGAGATCCAAAGTAGGTTTCTCTTAGATTATGTAAATATCTTAACAATGTTCTTTCATATTATATTTAGTTTTCCACATTTAATGAATCATTAAAAAGTATAATATAAAAACACAAGTATATTCCATATATTAATATTTTATTATGTGTATATTATGATATTTATCCTTTTATAATTCCATAAAATGAAAGAAAACATCGATTGTGTGTATGGAAGACTACCATCTCACAAACCAGTGTAGTTCATTTTCCTTCATCACCATTCAAATATAGAGATAATTATAAATTTAACACATGTAAATTATATTTATGATATTATCATACATATATAATATCAATATTAATGATATCATTTATTTGTTACTCTATTTCGAATATGATAACATTACCATAGTGTATAGAAGACAGAAGCCCTACTAACTGATATGATTTCGTTTTCAATTATGATTTATATTGAATGTAATAAAGAAAAAAATTAATTAAAGTATATTATATATATTGGAATAGATTTTTTTTTAAAATTAATATATGACATGCTATTTGGGAATTTAACTAATTTAGGAAATTATATCATTGCCCATGTGCGTGTATAACCTATCATCTCCACAAAGTGATGCAAATCATTTTCCTCACCAATCCTTCATAATTGGTTATATATATATATATAATTTAAAAATATGATATTCAAAAAATTATTATAATTATTTTTATTTTATAAACGTTAATATCTTCCAAGAATTATAAATGATACATTCATGAAAAAATGTTCATGTGGAAAAACACAATTAATACCCGAAATAATAAAAAAAATTAAAATATTTTTATAAATTATAGGTAAATTTTCATAAGAAGATAATATATGATATTTTAAATATAATTATTATTCTGTTACAAATTAATAAAATACTTATATATATTATATATGTGTTACGTCCATGTATGAAGTAAATTCGTCTTGAATTAATGTATTATCTTCTTAGAATTACATTGGGGATACATATACCATATTCACTGAATATTTTCATATATTTTCTATATAATTACCCTTTTTTATGTGATATTTAGAATATATTTATAATTACAGTATTTAATTTTTCATTTTATATCATTTATTTAATTGGGAAAATGATTCCAATGTCACCAAAGTTGGAAGGGTTTGTTTAAAAATTTCATCATTTTTAGAGAAATTTAATGTTTACTGATTCCATTGGGGAATTAATTTATAATTTATGGTAAAATAAATATTTTTTTATCCTATGTTTTTTCATGATATTTTTAATCTAATTATACAATATTTTTACTCTTTAGTATATATACAAATTATGTAATTGTTTTTTTTAAAGCTAATATAATATTTCTCACCAGTTTATATTAAATGTTCATTAAAACCAATGATTTATATTTTTTATTAAATCATTTATATTTTAAAAAATATTTATTAATGTAAAGTTTAAATATATTTTATTTTTATAAAAAACATTATTGAAATATTCATTTTGTATTCAAATAAATTCCTATTTGGATTTTACAAAAAATTAATACCGAATCATTATATTATTGTGTATTGCATAAATATAATTTTAATAAATCATGAACAATAAAATTTTTAATGTTTATTTTAACCTTATTACATAAATATTTTAAATGAAAATTATTTTCAAAATATTTTCATCTTTTTTTTAATAGGATTTTCTAAATGAAAATATTAGTTCTCTCAAAAAATAATTTAAGGACCTTTTCATGGTATTTATATTCATAAACAACATCAGACCTCTGTTTTACATCAAGTCCATTGAGGATATGTTTTAATGATAATATAATTATTATTTATCCTAATTCATTATGATTATTTTTACTGGGGATGTAAAAAACTATTATAAATATTCATTTAAATATGGATTTTTTATCATTATGTGTGTTTATTGGGTTTTGTATAAATATTTCATATGTTTGGTTTTTAGTAAGAATTTATATTTTAATTATATTTCACCCCTTTCATATAAGGAGTTCACTAGGCTTATTAGGAGATGTGTGGGTCCCACTATAACCGATCTATGAATCATTAGGTCTCATGAAGAAAACAAAATTGGGTTTGGGATGAGTCATTACCTATTTACATAGATGACTTTCCACAAAGCCTTGAATTTATGTTTTATATGTTAGATATTCTAATTTCAATCATTATGAATTTATTTATTTATATGAAATTTGATAATTTTATTAGTTATAATATCAATGCTTTTTTCAAGATCTTGTTATTATTTATATTTAATTATTTGGAAATTGTTTTTTAATCCCATTTTATGCTCATGTTATTTATTAAATGGAATTTGTTTTAATTATTTCCATGAATCATTGATCATTGCATATTTATTCATATATTTTATTGAATGATTAAATTTAAATAACATCATAGATCATACCATTATAATTTTTTATTCATACTTGGATAATATGATTTTTTAGGTTGATATAAAATAATATTCTATGAGTAATAATGGTATTTTCAAGGAAAACACATTCTGTATTTTATGATTTCATTAATAATGTGAATCACCAAGATATATCTAGATTACGCAGACTACTAAACTATTAATTCCATACTTATTTGATTTATTAGATAATATTCCATCATAATAATGTAACGAATTTATTTGGGATACTAGGTTATGGGATGCTATATACATTACACTAAATGTGAAAAGGCCTTATTATCACAATAAGTGGGAAATGTATTAATAGAGGATTAAAAAAAATATAATACTACAATATTGTTTAAAAATTTAATATATTTTATTTAATGATGTAATTTTTATTCATCCACATCTTATCTTTGAATATTATACATTTGGATCCACATAACATAAATATTACTTTATTTTATTTTTATATTTTATGATATTCAAACAGTTCATCTCCAATATATTCAAAAATGGAACATCATATGATAAATTAAACTCACTTAAAAACATTTTTGTTATTCCATGTCCAACCCAAATACATTAAATACATTCATCATTATATATAACAAGATTTTTTAATCCTAAAACCAAAATATTATTTATTTTCAAAAACCATATGATATTATCTTACGAACGTGTATGAATTTAAAATTATGAAATTGTAAAACCATTATCTTATATATATAAAGTTTTTTTATTTAATTTCATAACCTATATCCCGTCCCTCCACCATCAAATGGGAAATGAATCCAATGTTCGTGCGTACAGTTGTCTACATACTCTTGAAGAGATAAATTTCATATTCAATCACAGTCTATAATGAATGGTTATAATGAAGTAATTAATTTATATATATGATATTAAATATTAATTTTTCATTATTAAAATAAAACATATTATTTATTATCATACCTTTTCAATCATTGAAAAATGTTATCACCATTCATGCGAACGTGCAAACTACCACCTCTATGGAATGATGTGATTTATTTTTCAACACCATATCACATGGATGATATGTAGACGAAATTTTTTAATAAATAATTTATTATTTAATATATAAATATTTTTATTTAAATATAATATATTAATTTTATTCATTCAATCCTTATAATTTAATAATGCAATTGTTACTCATGCATAACTATAAAAAATCATCTCCCTGATTATAATGTAGTTTATTTTACGAAAACATCAATTAAAATTGGTTATAAAAATATTATTGATGTATAATATTGATATTTATATCATTATTATTATTTTATATATGTTGTAATTATTTCATTAATGACGATATTAAACTAATGGAAGACATTTTGGACTTATGAACCATATATAATCAAAACATCTTACATAAAAAATGATTATGTAATTATACTTAATATTGTAATAAATAAAATAAAATAAATATTCAACATGAAAATTATTTTTAAACAATTAAAAAAATTAATTTTGTATTTTTATTTCAGATGATAAGGAACGTAATTCACATGTTAGTCTCACGGTAAGAGAACTGTTAATGTAAAACCTCATTTTTAGATGTTATAATGATTTGTATTGGAATTATTTACCTTAAATTTCTATGTTTTTAATTATATTTTATGAATTTATTTGTATGAAAATAAATTAATATAAAATGGAATCTTATGTTTTTTTTCGTTCAGTGGTTTTCATGAAGGAATAATTTTACAGAATTCGTGACATTATTGGGTAAAGAAAATTATACTATTTTTCTATAACATTTAAAATAACTATGAATATTCCCAATACCATACTTTTTATTTTTTATTTGGAATGATTTATATAATTTCATGTTATCATCAATGAAAAACACACATTCCCTTTTTAATGTATTTTTGTTTTCCAATAATTTTATAATTATGATGGTTATTTTGTAATTATGAATTATTTTGTGTTTGGGTTTTAAAGATTCTTAAAAGAATATTATTTATGATACGGTAGTTATAAATATTTTGAACATGTTTCACCCACATTATATCTCATTGGTGATCCCAATATAGCTTATACAAGGGTTTATCCACATTATAACTCAAGGGTGAGCATGCTATAGATTATAATATTTGTGTGGCTGGAATGTTTTCTAAGGCATTGGGTAATGAATGTTTTCTCTTGATAATTATATTCGATGTTTTCAATATGATTATTCAACTAATAATGGATTTTTAAGGATTCTAATATGACTATATTCTAGGACACTAGCATGAATTTTCTAAGAATGATAATTAGTTTTCACTGAATTAATTTTAATTCAAAAGGTAAGATAATAATCATTATAATAGATAAAATAATATATTTTTCATATAAAAATTAATGTTTTCATAACATTATTTGTCATGGGTTTCATGTTTTCATTGTAATTAAGCATTTTATAATTTAATGACACATATATTTATTTTATTTATAATATATCTTTTTAAAAAAATTCTATGGTTTTTTGGGATGTGTGCTTGAATGGAATAACTAATCTATAAAATCATGAATATTTACCCTGAAAAAGTTAATGTTATATATTAAATGTTTTAAATTTTAGGAATATGGATACTAAAAAATGTTTCCATGTAATAAAATATTTTTTTATATAAGAGATGTTATCTAATTGTCTAATACTCTAAACCTAAAAATAAACTCACAAATCAAATTAATGGAAATATAGACTGTGGAAATATTAACATGTAATATATAAGGTTGAGTAATTATATTTAAAGAATTAATAACCACCAATTCCTTGATTGTAAAATATGAAACATAAAAAAATTATTATTAAATAAATTTTTATGATAAGAAATAATCATGGTTGTTGTGATATCAATCTTGGTCAATGAAACAAAATAAAAGACATAGTATGTAAAAATAAAACATGTTAGTATATTATAAAGTTATGTTCATATAATCATTTGACAAAACCATAATAGAGAAATAAACATTATGGTCATCATCAAATATAATTATATGTAAAACATAATCATTACATAATTTGTTGGATATATATATTATCCTCCATCATCATCATGAGCTATATTAAGCTCACCTAATAATTTGTGAAAATTATCGAAATTTGTAACTGCTGATTTTTCAATATAAAAATTACCATTTTCCTCTCATAGATTAATTTAACTATGTAAAAGGAACATTTTCTAGGAGTATAAAATAATCAATCTTGATAAAGAATAATTATTGTGTCCTTGAAATGTATACCCAATGGTGTATATGTAACATCAGTGGTTGATGTCATTGCGGAATAGAAATAAAATGAAAATATTTCAATGACCTCAACCACTATAGACCAGATGTAGTGTCTACATAGTCTCAATGGCATGAGACACAAGAAATAACATCCAAAATGAATTAATATATTAGATGTATTGGAAAACAATAATTATAATTTATTCAATATTACATTTAATAAATAAAATCACAACATAAAAATAAAATCTTTAGGCTAGTGTCATGTTTGGAAAAAAATGAATTATCATTTCACATTTCAAATAAAATCTAAATTTTAATCAGTTTGAAAATAAAGTGACATTAAATTGAAAATAATATTTAGAAAGAAAAAAATGGTTTCCATTTTCTTAAATAAATCAGTTTGAAAATGTTGAAAATATTTTTGAAAATATTTTTAGAAAGCATGTTTTTGAAATAAAACCAGATATTGATCAAATTTTGAAATTAATATATATTTTATTTTAAACACATTCTCAATAAATTTAAGCACTAAATAGTAAAAAATGGTAAAATTACTTTAAAATATCATTATTAATACATGAATAAATATATTAAATGGATTTATCCGCAAGTATTCCAATATTTCTGTTTAAATTAAATTCAAGAATGTACAATCTTGACTAGAATGAGATTGTGAACTAAACCCTTATAGAGATCATAATGTTGGAGTGAGAGTTATTAATTTAATCAATATTGGTTTAAAATATAAATACGCATAATTATATTCCAAATATAACCTAAATTAATAAATATTAATTATACACATAATTATAGAAAGAAATAATCTATGAAGTATATGTTTAACTAAATTACCAAAAATATAGTTAAGAAATACCTTTCCTCACACTTTATTTTCATTAAAAATAAATCAAAATAAAATATATTGGTTTTAAACATGTTATTAGCTTACATAAAATCCATATTCATATTATTAAAATAAAATATTATCTTTCTAATCCATCTTAAATCAATTTCATTAATAATATTTCATTATTTTCACTATTTTGTTTCTTGATTTCCTGATTCACCAATTCATTTTTTGTGATAAAAGCTAAAAATAAATCAAATTTTACATAGTTTAGTCATCTCTATAGTGATAACATTGAAATTATTATCATAATAATTCCTCAATTTTACTTTTAAACCCAGTAATTAATGATGTCCAAGATATATGTTCCACGATGCGATCATTGAGGCATTGTGTTATACAAACGCATAAGTAATGCTTCTTTTTTTCCAATAATCATTATATAAAGTAGGAAAATAATATATTATTATTTAATTATTATAATCACATAATATATAACACATTATATACATGTTTATATCATCCTTGTGGTGTGGTGACGAATAGATTGTCAACTCACTTTGTGAATATGATTGTCTTCGCACACACAAATGATATTTTCATATTTATATGAGTGAAATTGTATGAAATGAATTAAAAACTTATCAATATGTAATGTTAAATATATCATGAATACAATAATAATTTCATAAATATTATATATAATAATCATATTTATACTTATCGACTACTTTTTAATGTACTATTGAAAGCCGATTCACAATTCTTCATGAGGCGGTTTTACAACTTACGCAGGAGCCATGTTGTCATATCCTTTATAGAATGGATTGTAACAAATGAATATATGATTTAATGAATATATTATGACTAAAATTTTATAAATATAATATATATATATATACTTCATATAAATCATCTTTCAAAATCGTGAGAGGAGGTAATGGAGAAACGAATGAAATGGGTTCATGTTGATGTAGTCTACCTTAAACACGAATGATGATTTCATAACCCATTTCATAAAATTGGGTGTATTTGTTATAAAATCCATTAATATAAAACAATATCATTATATTGATGATACTTATTTTAATATAACTTCATTGTTTAACAATAAAAAAATTGGTTGGATGACGAAATATATTAAAAATTGAAATTGAAAAAAATTACATATTATTTAGGATTTATCCTTATATTTGTACTAAATACTTAATAGGTTGGATTTTTGCACAATATAAGGATTCTAGAACGGGTTCATGGAATTTTGGATGTAATTGGAAATGTTTTTGGTGATGATAAATTACGTAATGTTTTGATGAATATAGTTGATGGAGTTTCCTTTAATAAGTGAGGCTATTGGAACACATGTAATTTTATTAAAATATTAAATAATATACACACTTTTATCTTTTCACAAACATATAAAATAATACATTTAATAATATATAAGTTATATGGTTTATATATGTCCCACCATTTGGTTTTATATAAGTTTTGATGCCATTTTTAACATTATCTTCCCATTTTAACTCCATGTTAATCCATTTCTACAATAATGATGGTAATTAATTTTTAATAATTAAAAAAATTTTGTTTGGAAAAAAAATTAATTTTGAATTTTTAAAAAATATAAACATTTCATTTTCCAAATATTTAACAAATTTATCAAAATTCAATACACCAAAACAAAAAAAAATTAAAAATAATCTCTCAAACATGATGAGAAAGAATATTTTTTGAAGGGAAAAAGTTTCCATGATAACAATATTTTTATTTCCAAATTAAAATATAAAATTATTTTAATTACCTATATAATAATAATTTATTTATAATTATACTAATCTTTTAATTCCTTATCCCTGAAATCATAAATCCAGAAAATTATTTTATTACATTAGCAAATTTATATGGAATCAAATCCTAAAGGACCCATAATTTTAGAAGTCTTGGTAAACCATATTATATAAATGATACCATTATACTTTTAAAAATGAAAAAAAACTTGATACATAATAAAATTAAATAAAATTCCCCCTTAAACTATTATTTAATGATTTCATCTTCGTGACATTGGGGAAAAGAAAAATAATAAGGGTGAGATAAAATGTTCAGTAATGATAAGTAATGTGGAATAAATACTGAATATATATGAATAAAATATCATAAAATGTTAAATAACTGATAACAAATTCAATTAAAGTAAATAGATAAGGTAAATTAAATATGGAATGGTAAGAAATCAAAACACATTCTATTTAATCAATGCACTGAAAATTAAATATATACTTACATATGACGATGTAAAATATAATGGATAATAATAACAGAAAATAAATGAGGGAAATTATTATTAATTGGATACCATGTTTTGTAGGTATGTGGAAATAGTACCTTAATGACCTTTTATAGGATGGTCTAGCTACTAGGTTAAAGTTCATCTATTTTGGCCAACTATTTCATCTCACGAGACTACTAGAGCTTCTAGTGGCTATATACGATTAGGCACCATCCATGTAATATATGTATAATTCATTACTCATATAAAATTTTCAATTTAAATAATTAAAAATATGAATTATCAAATGTTATTATTGAATTAAGGATACAAATTTATCAATTATTCCCTAGTTAATCAAATAACTATCAAAATACACAATGTATCTAAAATTATATATGCTTTAAGAAATAATAATATCCTTTTTAGGAAAATATGAATACTTAAGGAAATTTATATAGGAAAATGATTAAACTAATGTTATTGTATCAATATAATGTTAACAATCACAAAAGGAAGTGAGATTGTAAAGATAATCATTATGAACATTCTTGAGTATAGTAATCTTTGAACATTCCGAAGATTCTCATACCACATTGAAACATTTAAATAATAATCTCTATTATATAATAAAATAAAACCTATATTTTCATTTGATAAATTAGATTAATTATATATCATTTCAAATGGAATTATAAACACCATAAAAAGTGAATTTGTACATAACAATAAATAAGTCTCAATATAATGTATATTGAGATTAAATAACATACTCGACCCTTAATTTTTAGTATGGTATTTATCCTTTAATATAATGGTTAAAATATATTACCTACATATACAATAACCATACTCATTTGGTTAAAATTATATATCCTCTTCATATAATGTCTTATTTCCCTTATGATAACAATATTTAATTATTTTCAATCTTTCTTGTGTTAATTTTATAGTTTATTCAACAATGTTTCGACTTGTTATTTCATTATCCTAGTAACTAGATAATGAATTTATAATATCTATAATGTAAACCACGATATAATTTTATTATTCATTTTGAGAAAATATATTTATTATAATCTACATTGTTTGGTGACAATAAATGAAATTCTATATTAATGGAAACAGTATGCAATTTGTACACAAGAAATTAACTTTAATTTCGTTGTTATATAAAAAAATAAAAGTAATTAATACATATGTATATTAATATTGTAGTATCATATTTATATTTTTTGTTTTTATTAGTTTTTCTAAAATAATTCTTAATACATTCCATGTATGGATTTAATAAGTTATATCTCTTTGAGGGGGTAGTAGTCTACACTTCCTCAAAAGATATTATCCTATTTAAACAAGTTGGAAAGAATAAAGGTAAATTATAAATAAAAATTAAAGGATAATATATACATTATAAATATTGTATATATCATATATATAATCAATGTTTCCATCATAATGTCTATTATACGATGTGGTAATGAAAAAATGAATAATTTTTATTTCTTGAAGTAGTAGTTTGTCGTACAAAGAAATAGCATGTTCATTTCCAATTTGATTTATGGGGGTATAAGTGTATTTTTAACCCTTAAAATACAAAACCCGAGTATATTTAAGATTTTTTTATTGTTATACAATCATGGAATAAGAATATTTTATGGAGTGGTTAATGGAAATAACTGTAGAAAACCGAAAGAATGGTGTGACCTCTTAATCGGGTAACTCCATTGTTTTTAACCAAAGGGTTAAATGGATTGATTTATTCACAAGGAAAAGGTTTTATTATTATTGGAGTGATGTGAAGGATATAGTTTTTTGAAAATATTGGTCAAGAAAATTTGTATTGAGAAGGGGGGGAAGGGGGAAGAGAGGAGACCCTATTATAGTGGATGAGGAGTGGAAATCTTGTAATATTAACAAAATGAAATTACAAATACGTTTTTAACATTTAAATATTATCAAATAATGGTATCAAATATATATAATATAATATAGGATCCAAATATTTCCATTAAGGGAATTTTGAACAATTGTATTAGTCATTTTAGGCATTATGTTTAAAATTTATTCCATAGTTAAGTTTAATTTTCTATTTATCGTTGTAATTAAATTTAATCACATTAACTAATATTTTTGTAAAAAAACTAATATCACCTTATTATAAATAAAAATTATTCTGATTGAAAATATGGAATAAATTTTTCCAAATTCAAATCATTTATGTGGCAAAATTTATTTTAAAAATCATCATGAGGGAAGGATGGCAATGCATGTTTTTAATGTAAAAATGTCCTAATTATTGCTAAGTTTTATAGTAAATTTCAAGGTGAAATTGATTCCAATTACCTAAATTTAATTAACATATAAAAATAAGATATAACTAAAAATTAAAAAATTTAATTTACAATTTATCCTTATAAACAAATTTGATGAAAATGAAGTATTGGATTAAATTTCAGTATTTATCACAATTTATTAAAATTTTAATCTTCACAAAAAGTACCCAAAATTCACCCTAATATAATTTTTATGTTTCTCTTCTAAAGCATAATATTATATATATATATATATATTAAATATATAAAATTGTAAAATTGGACTAAAATTGAATTTCCATTAGAAGGTGGGAGATAAACATTTATAAAAATACATTATTTTATGTTCAATATTGGGTTAGTTCTTTTTTATAATTATAAAATCTATTGAATGAATTCAAAAAATATAGACTGAATATAATATATGTATATAATAAAATTATTACATTCAGTAATTGTAATAAATTTAATTTATTTGGTTAAAATAACTTCTTGAACAGAAAAATATTTCTTTTCTCTTCAATATGTTCTTATATTCATATATAAGTAATTTGAAACCAGAGAATTTGTTTTATATTTCTATAAAACATTAATTTTCTTAATACTATTCATAACCACTATTTTATATCTTATAATATTATGTAATAATATTTTGATATTATATTTTCTTAGTATAACTCGTCCTTTGGTGTAATGTAAGATTTCAACGAATGTTTCTCTTATTTATAATTCATGCTAACATGGTGTTTCAGAAATTAAACTATATAAAATATATAAATCTGATTTCAAATAAAAATTATATTATAAATAATCTTGATATTATATTACCATACGTAATTGGTGATGCGTTTAATACATATTATTAAATATAATTATCTTACTCTAATATTTAAGGGTGTTACATTCTCCCCAGCAAAATTAGATTTCGTACTTGAAATTTAAACATGAGCATAGTAATAGAGGGACTAAAATTATAAAATATAATATAATAAAAATACCCACATCAGAAAAAGTTTTAAAATAACATATTATTAAATAGATGTAATGGAATGTGTAATTTTTATGTAACTAGGTTCCCTAGTAGGAGAACATTGGCATGAAATGGAAACATATATATTGAAAAAAATCCCAAAACATATTATAAAGGAGGGTTGTAGAGAACATGTTCATATAAAAGTTATCGAACTCAGAACTTGAAAATCTTATGTATAAATTAAGGTCATTTATATCATAAAAATGATGGTAATAGGGAAAAAAATTATACAGTTATTTTTCTATAGTTTTGGAAATATGTCATAATTTATGAATATAAGTATATATATGTTTTAATAAGCATATTATATTATAGACTGAAATATTTCTAATTCATCTCATAGAATATGATTCATCATATGGTGATGTAGTACATTAACCTATAACATCTCATCCAATTATCAACTTTAATAATTTTATAAATTGTTATGTTTCCCAAGAGATTATGATCCAACACTTTAGAATGAATTTCACTAAATTTCATAGATAAACGTATAATAATCCATTAATCCACATGATGTATTTATAAATTTTATGCTTCCAAAAACATGAATAACTTTATCATGACGCCTCTTGATATATGGTAATAACTTGAATCATCATTGAAACATATTGAATACATGAATTCATCCATATTCCTTATTTAAAAAAATGTTATTGGATATATTCCTTAAATACAATAGTGTTCTAAAATCCATAAATGATATTATACAGAACTTTTTAATATTTTATTATGTTTGTAAGAACATATCCAAATCAATCATTTATTCATAAATATATCAACATAAGAAACATGTTAATTATTCTCATTCCCTCAATAATGTCTTTTTAAAAAATAATTATATACTGAATAATGTTTCTTGGCACTATTCATCATATTTTATTAACTCATTAATTGAAAAGTAATTTAGTACAATTATTAAATATTTCACAAATAATATTATTAGAATATCATGACCAAAATTATTTGAAAACATATGTCATAGATCAAAATGAATATGTACAGTAATCAGTAAACATTAGTTTTGTTAAAAACAAATGCATGACTATGATCCTGTGCATTCTTCTAGGTATATTCTCTAGACATTTGTGGAATTTGTTTACATTGTGACCCATCTTATTTTTGTGACAAAATCGAAAAATAGAATTTTTATTCTTCCCAATGTATTCTTTTTCTTGGAAGGCATTTATTCCACACTTATATCAAACTCTCATTCATCTCAAGTATTTTTTATGGTGATATGTTCCATAGTTCTCTCATAAAGAAAATTACTCAAACTCTTTCTTCTTATTTCATAGATTCCATTTTTCATTGACCTCAGAAGAACTATTCTTCTTTTTTTTCATTGAATACAAAAGATTTTGATAATTCATCCTCATTCTTTATAAAACATAAAAATATTTCATTTATTGATGAAAAATTATGTGAAACCATATCTGTTCAATGATTTTTCTTAAGACGTTAAATTATGTGGTCAATATTGAACTCGATTTTGGGTTTATAATACAATAGCATGCCGAGATAACCATATAAATATATCTTCATAATTCACAACACCCTCTTCTTATTTTTTCTTTTAGATTATAATATTTCTTTTAATCTCAATTTTATGATCACAAGGGAAGTACTGATCAAAGAATGTATCCTTAAATAATCTTTATTTCTTGATTTCTATTTATTTTTATTCCCTAGTATTATGTATCTTGTACCATCATTGATCACTAACACCTTAGAGACAATACTCTATAATTGTATTTCTTTACATTCCACAGAATCATAATTCCATGAATATATTCTACAAATACTTAATCTATTGATCGTCTTCCATTGGATTAGTAGTTCCACTAAATGATGAGGTCCATTATCTTATAAATCGATCCAAAATAATAGAATCTCGTTTTGAAACATATTGTTCCATCCAGGAAAGGTTACATTTCATTATATGATTACATTTACCTAATATTTATATGAATTTATTAGTCCCAATACTAGGTGTATCTGATTCCCTAGTAGGGAAATCAATACATTGGATATGAATATTTCTATCATTCTTCCGTATGGTGTTAACTTATAAATAGTGACATATAATGGATTAACTACTTAAAGTATAAAATTTGAAAGACTATATATATTTTATAACACATAACATTTATTTATACACCTTAAATCCTATAATGATAAAAATTGGTTAATTAGGGAAAATCATGACTCTAAAATCATTTATAATGGTAGGTAAAGATAATGGAAACTATCATAAGAGTGTCCCATATGAGTATCAAATAATTTTTGAATTAAGGACCATTTTTAGGTACTAAATTACCACATTTCAGGATCATGATACATTGTCAATGATATTACTCCTAAGTACATTTGTGCTAGAACCAAATTCAATCCTATTATTTTGAGAGGGATGAATTTCTAGGGATACCCACATAATCATTATCATATGCAAATTCTAGGATAATCATCTTTTACTATCATCAATGTTTGACTTAGGGTTGTGCTCTCTAATATTTTTCTTCTTCTAAATCTACATTCCTTGCTTTCTTATAAGATTCCTTTCATACCAAATGTGAAACACTGACCCCATAATCCAAGAGATAATGCATTATTTTATTACATTAGTAGGATTACAGTGAATCACATCCCAAATAATCGATTATTTAAGTATAATTTGAATACTAGACTAAATATATGACACCCAAAATAAATTTTGAAAACTAAATAAAACATGAATCATAATAAAATTAAATAAACTAAATCCATGAACACTTAATCACTGATTTTTTATTCTTAGCATGGGGAAAACACATAATATGGATGAGCACAAATTCTAATTATTGGAAAGAAAATAAAAAAAAATAAATCAATAAGAATAAATTAACATGGAATAGTAAATAATTGATAACACATGACATTAAAATAATTAGACAAGGATAATACCATATTGAATGGTATGAAACTAAAACACATTACATTTAATCAAGGAACTGAAAAGTAAATATATCCATATATATGTAGATAAAAATGTCATGGATGAATAATAATTGAAAATAATTGAGGAAATATTTTAATTTTTAGACTATATTATTCCATGGATCGTGAAAATATTACCAAAAAATCTTTTCATAATATGGTTTAGCAATATGGTAGAATCCAATCTATTTTTGACAACTTTTTCATCACATTTGACTACCACTACATCAAGTGGATATCTCTAACTGGGCCCCATATGTGTCATACTTGTTTGAATCATTCCTCATATCTAATAATAAATTTACATAATAAACAATATTCCTAGTTAAATATTTTTTTTAATGAAAGATAAATATTTATCAATTATTCCCCTTGTAGTCAAATAAATTTCAAAGTAGACACCATATAGAAAATGATAAACGATTTAGGAAGTTATAATATCCTTCCTATGAATATATTGATAATCAATGAAATTTATAATGAAAATTGATTACAATATAGTGATTTATTCAAGATAATGATAAAAATCGCAATGGGAAGTGAGATTTCAAATATTATCATTAAGAATATTCATTATGAAAATAATCATTCAACATTCCAAAGTGTCCATACCACTAAAAAACATTTAAAAAATAATTCCCATGATGGGATAAAATATAACATAGTGTGTCATGAGATTAATAGTATTCATGATATGTAATGTCAATTGGAAATACAAACATCGTATAATAGTGAATCGGGGTATAACAAAAAATAAGTCTAAATGGAATATAAATTGAGACGAAATCCATTACCATAACCGTCATTTTTTTATGTTTTTAACATCCTGTAAAGGGATTCAAAATATGATAATACCTTATTCAAGATCCATTCTAATTCTTATAATATTATATATCATTATTTTATAATGTATTATTACACAATTTTTATCAATCATTCATTAATTTCACTATTTATGTTGTAAATTTCTTAGTTTACTCAAGAATGTTTTGAATTATTATTTGATTGTACTATTAATTAGATAAATATTTCATCATCACCAAAATTAAAACCATGAATTAATTATTTTATTTATTTAGTACATATGTTTTTATAAAAATAATTAATGTATTGATATATGAAATGAAATGAACTATTTACTGTGATGGAAGGTCGTACATACGCATGAAGGATACATTCATTTATTTGTCATATTGAAAAAATTGATAGTAAATGATACATATGTTTATTATAATTCTAGCACCATATCTATTCTATATATGTTATATAGAATTGTTAAAATCATCCTTAATAAATTCCATGTATTGGATGAATGAGTCTTATGGCTTTTAGGGGAGGTAGTTCACACATCCAGAATCAAAATTATCATATTTACACAATATAGAAAGAACAAAGGTAAGATTAAAATAAAAATAAAAAAGAATAAATACATTATAATTATATAAATATGTAATATATAAATAGAGTTTCAATCATAATGGCCATCATGAGATGTGTTAATGGAAAAATGAACAATCATCATTTCATGAGGCTGTAGTTCACCATTAACAGAAACTTTGTGTTCATTACCAATTATATGGAATTATGTGTATATATAGGTATAATAATTATCATAAAAGCAAAATATTATATTTTTTATTCTAGTGTTTTAAAATAATCATTGTACAATAATCTATGAGGGAGTGATGATTTGAAATAAAAATAAAAGGCTTAAGGAAAGATGCTACCTCTTAAACATGTGACTCCTATTTGTTTGAATGAAAGTCTTCCATGGATTGAATTTTGATCAATAAGAGGTATCTATGATATTTTATTAGTTGTGAGGAAGTGGGATGAGAGGAGGCCCTTTTATAATGGAGGAGGAGTGGCTCTCTTGCAATATTTTCCAAAAGGAATTCGATACACCTTTTTCACATTTGATATAGAACCATTAATGGACCCAGTTAGATCCAAGGGAATATAGGGGATAAATATGTAAATAAAATTTCTTTTTAACTGGGGTATATGATGTTTAAGGCCTAATTTTTATTGAAGTGTCCTATATTAATCTTAATTTTTTATTAATTGTTATAACTATTTTTAATCACTTTCACATATATTATTGGTCAATAACTAAGATGAAATTAAAAGACATAAAAAATTATTATGATTCTAAATATTTTATAATTATGAAAATATTACAATCATAGATGTGGTATAAATTAATTTAAAAATCATCTAGGGGTAGGACGATAATGTGGGTTATTAATGAAAAAACATATTAATGTTTTTTATTTTTTTTACAATGAATTGAAATCTGTAGTTTATTCCAATGACCTTCATTTGATTAATTGATAAATATATAATATAGTTAAAATTATAAATAATTAATTATATACTTTTACTTTATAAATTAATTACATTAAAATGATGTTTTGAATTAAACATCATCATTTTTACTATTCATGAAAAAATTATTATTCATAGAAAAATATCAAAAATTCAAAAACATATAATGTTTTTGTTTTTATTCCAAGTAAGAATTTTATTTTCACATATTATGTTTATAAAAAGTCAAATATTAAATTTAAAATGGATATTCCATTAGAAGGCAGCAAAACAATAATTATAAAAATACAATATTTTTTGGGAAATATTGGGTTTGTTCTTATCTTATGATTATCCAATATAATAGAAGAATGTAAATTTTTTTGGATGAATATAATATATATATATATATATATTACATTAATATCACTCAGTAATTGTAATTTATTTAATTTATTGGAAGAAAACAACTTTTTGGGAATAAAAATAGCTTATATATAAATGTTCTCTTTTATATTCAATTAGATCTTATATAATATTCTAGTTAATTTGAAACCAATGAAATAGTTTTATATTTTTGTAAACCATATATTATTTTAATATTATTAATATTATATATTTAATATCTTATTATAATTGATAATAAAAATTTAATAATATATTATTGTTCTGTAAAACTAGGCGATTCATGTAATGTATTATTTTAAGGAAAGAAGCTCTGGCATATAACACACGCTATCTCAGTGTTTCAGTAATTTAATTATATAGAATATAAAAAAACTATTTAATATAGTAAATATATTATAAATAATTAGGATATTATTTTCCCCTATGCTGGTGATGTGTGTGATAAATACTATCAAATACATTGTTTGTACATTATAATTTTTGGGGGATACAATTTTTTTAAAAAAAATTAAAAAACTAATTTACAATTATATATAATTTAAATTAATATTGAGTTTTAAATAAAAATTTAAAATTATTCACAATTTATAAAAAAATAAATTTTTTAAAAGAATCCAAAAGAAGGAACCCCAAGGTAATTTTGATAATAAAATTTCAAAAAATAATGATTAATTTTTAAGATAATTTTTCTACATGTTGATAATGATAATTATAAAATATTTGAGAAAAGTGATATACATCCATGTTTTAAATAAAATATATTTTTAAGAGACATTATGTAACATCCTAGGTAAATAAATAATATTAAATTCTAATGTTTATCAATATTTGTGTATAAAATGTTAATACTACATTAAAGGGAATGATATTCTTGATGGCATACCCAATATGCAACAATGAGTTTCTTTAAAATCTTACATTGCACACTAATAATATAATAATATTATAATAATTAACGCCTAGCCGTTGTAATGGAGGGAATGAACTGAACTGACTAAAAAATGATTATATATGTTTGTCACATATTTTTACTTTTTACAATAAATGTTAGATGATTAAAAATTTGAATGAATCCAATTTTAATCGTAAACATTCTAATATTCTTTAAAGGGTCAATTAACCGCCTATTTTTGGAGAACCTCTTTTAAATCCACTTTTTGACAATTTTATGTGTTATATTTGACAAAATAAAATTCTTCCTTAGAATCGGGACATCAAAATTTACTTTGTGTAAATTTTTGTATTTTTCCGATAAAGATCATTTTTAGTTAAAATGTTTCATTTTAATTCAAAACCTCCTTTTAATATGATTTATTTATATGGATAGATTATATTTTTAATTGAGATTATCTTTTATTTAGAATATATTTTTACCATTTAATCCAATGGTGGTCATTGAAGTTAATTTCACTTTGAAATTGGACTTAAACTAGTGTCAATCTTTTGATATATTTTGTTTCATAAAAACACGCTATATCTTCCGAAAATGGGAATTAATTATTAAATTTATTAATGTAACTTCTATGTTTTTAATTTTTTAAAATTAGATGTTATTTTTGAATTCAGAAAATCAAATATACCTTTGGTGAATTTTTGGTATTTTTCTGAAAAACATGAATTTTTGATGAATAGTGAAACCACTAAGTGGTAATTAAAAAACTGATTTTTTGTTTAAATTAAATTTTACCACCTCTGTGTTTTGAATTTCAAAAATCCGATATACATGGTTTTCATTAGGAAGTAAAATGTGGTTCAATGGGATTAAAATAATTTTTTGGTGAATAGTAACTTTTATGTTTTTAATCGTGATTAGAGGCAATTAGTGTAATTTAAGGTAAAAATAATGTTTTAATATTATGAAATGACTTTGAAACTTGTAAAAACCCTATTTGATGAGTAATGTACGACCAAGACAACCCATGGGTCGATTTTTGGGACCACATGGAGCCACATTGGTTAGATAATGACATTAATGACTTTTATTTAAAGTAAAATAAAAAATGACACAAACATGTATTGTTTTACTAAAACAATTTTTAGATGGGGTTATACAAGTCATATTTATTACTATAAAAAGTCATTGGAATTATAAAAAGATTTTATAAATCATAGTATTTTTTTAAATTTTTAGACATTAAATAGATTAAATTATTTATGACATCATGATGAGGCAGTGATTACCTCATTATTTCACGATTTAAATAAAATGAAAAGATAATGTAAAATATAAGACCTAAACATGTCAAAAACCTATTGGATGGATTTATTTATAACTATTATCACCTTAGCCTCTAAATACATCAATTTGGGACCTTTAAAATTCGAAACACATTTGAAAATAAAGTAACATTTTATACCTTTCCAAGAGTTCCCCTCTTCTCCTCTTATAAAAAGCCTCCACCTCTACCTCCTTACCCACACCTCTAATGACTTTGACTTGGACAATATATAATCCATTTGTCTCTCCACATCCCTCTACTAATCCTATAAGCCCCACCTTTGGAAGAATTCTCTTCATGAAACCCTTTTGGTTCAAACCAAGAGGAGTTACCCGATTTTAAGGTAATGTCTTCACTTGTGTTCTTTTGTATTATTTTGCTTCTCCAACCCCCTAAACTATTTTTATTAATTTCTTTTGTAACAAATACAGTATCTTAAATATACTATGGTGGTGTTATAATAATTATTCGAGCTAAACTTAGACACACCTACATCGAATGGTTAAAGAACATACTGTTTCTATGGATGGTGAATTTCTGCCTCACGAAATGATGATTGTTCAACATTATTTTAACACCTTCAAAGGTGGCCATTAAGATGTCACTATATTTATATATGATATATAATATGTTTATGTTTTCCTTAGTCTTCTTTATTTTTAATTTTTGGCATACCTTTATGGTTTCCATTATGGGTAAACGTGAAATCATCATTTTAGGAAGTGCGGACTACCGCCCCATCAAAGTGATTTGATTTGTTAATACCATATGTGGTTTGTATAAAGGATATATTTAATGATATTATATATGATACCATACTGGAATTATAATACTATTATTTATCATTAAGTTTTAATTCCATTAAATATGAAATAGAATTGGAAGTAGCATTCATGCATACGTACGATTTACCATCTCCATGAACAGTGTATTTCATTTCTTACCTCTAAATGTTATTTAATATTATAAATTCATGTATATAATGGAAATATATGATATATATGATATATACATAATGAATATAATTCTGTATATAATAGATATTTTACCCCATGAACAAACTTGTAATTATAAAGAGTTTATTTTTGACTCAAGTAGCAATGATCGACAAAACAACCATTATTAACCTAAATAATTACATAGTGTTCATAACATGGTAATAAGACAAGTAAAATGAATAATGAACATTAAAAAGGTTCTTAAGAAAGTATAAATTATCTCAAGTTTATTATTCAGGAGGTTAAAGAACGATCGAGTCAAGTCGGACCCGAGGTAAGGGATCCCACCCCTCTCTTTCTTTTTAAGTATACTCTTTTATGTAATTCCTTTTTTGCTCATCATTATAATGATTGGGATGTTATTTTATATTAATCTTACTGTATGTTTTATGTTAATATGATGAGACGCCCTATTTTCTCTCATCAATCCATTTTAGATGTTTTGAGTGGCACCATTAGGCTGCCTAATTTTCGTAAGTGATCCAACCTCTCTCTATCTTTTTAATTACTCTCCTTTATGACACTAATTTTAAGATCCTATTTGTTATGTTAGGGGATGTTATATTATATTCATATTGCTGTAAATTTTATGTTAATATGATTAGAGACCCTATTTGATCTCATCAATCCATTTTTGGGTGTTTTATGTGGCGTCGTTAGGCTGCCGAGTTTTCATAAGGGATTTATCATCTCACTTTTATTCCCGTGAGATTTATGATACATTTTCCACCATTTCCTATTAGTTGTATATGTACTACCCATTATTCTACTATTTGTGTAATATACTTTCGTTTATGAGTATTTACATCAATGTTGTATTGTCCTTCTTTCATGGGGTGTATGTTTTGAAAGATACCCAAGTCGGTAAGGGAACCTTTCACCCTCCTATTTTTAAAAGACTTCGTTTGTTGGGTCCTTTAATTTACATATTGTAATGTTGGGATATGTTCTTCTATATCCTTATTGATGTAAATTAATTTTTCCAAGTGATGAGATACCCTTTTAATCTCTTATCAACTCATTTTCCAAAGTTGGAAGTGACGCCGTTAGACTGTCGAATTTTTACCAAGGGAACTTCCTAACCCAATTTCAATTTCTTTGGGTTCAACTTGTAGTTATTGAATATGTCATACTTTGAATTTGTGTGAATTACCTTTTATTGTTTTACACTTAATATCCACTTATATTAGGTGTATTTATATTTTTCACACATAATTATGAGATTGATATATCCTTAATATAACGATACCTACTTTATAAGTGATTTCATCTCATTTTACATTTCTATTGAGACTTCATTGTTGTTATGCACCAATTCACTCTTATATGGTGTATATACTGTCCTTTGTAATATTATATCATGAATCCATTTATTCTCATGATATTATAATATTATGATTAAATGTTATTTCTCAATTATTGTATTCAAATGTCTCTCATTTTGTTAAAAACCCTTTAAATAAAATATCATTTTAAATGTTTTAATGATTTATAATTATAAATATTTCTCATTAATATCCATGTTTTCAAAAGGGTTTTAAGGATTTATTTATATGGATATTAATAGTTTAAAATTTTAAAATCCTCAAATTGTTATGGTAAACTTTTATTAAAAAATCTCTTTATTAAATGTTTTAAATGGTATTGAAAATGGTTTTTTGAATGGATTCATTATTTCAATATCTTAAAATGTTATATTGTTATTACAATCTAGGAATGTTATCTTTCCAGTATGCTTAAGTTATGTTCTATGATTATGTTATGGTTCTTGGGAATTGTTTATGAATACAGTTGGTTCTGTGATAAACTAAGGGTGGGTGAGCCCGATATAGCTCTCCAATGCATTGGGTAACGTGAAGGGGTTAAACGATTAGGTTTATTCGAAGAGATTTAGGGAATACACTATGATGGTTATTCCAAATGTAACCATGATGGTTACTCCCTATGTAAGAATGTTATGAATGCCTCAAGTTACCTTTATGTCTTATGATTTCTATGAGTTATTCGTAAATCATATGATTTCATGAGGTATGTTAAATTACTTATGCTTTATGAGTAAAGTATGATTTCATTGGTTCTTATGTATACATGGACTAATGTTTTCTTTACATATTCGTATAAACCTTTCTGAGCTTTTTATGCTCATCCCAGGTTATTTTGAAATGTTTTTCATAGGAAATATTGTTGAATAGGGTTACAGATGGGATCCAGGAAATGTCAAGCTGTCTAAAACAAGGAACTAGACATAACCCTTTTGTTCAATAGTTTTTAATTTTGTAAAAAAATGGAAGCTGGGTAGATGTGTCTACTTTGTAACCTTTGAGTTGTAATAGTTATGTCCTAATTCTCTAAATCTTTAAACCTGAAAAGATCCTCAATGTGAATTATTCATATAATTCAATAATAATTAATGTTTATGGTCGGGTCCTTATAGTTGGTATCAAAGGACTGTTTAGATAACTTTAGAGGTTAGAGTGTTAAGTTACAAGTTGTGTAAAACCACAATGGATATTATATTAGATAGAGTCATTGTTATTTTTGATGGTTAAAATGAGTTTGAGATTGCTTGGATGAGTATATCTTAGTGTTTACCTTCCTCTTTAGTACATAATGATTTTGTTGATATACTCACACTGACATTTCTGGTTTTTGTAAATGGATGGATCTAGCAGGCACCAAAGTGACAATGGGTTTGAAGGAAACTGTGGTGGTTCTCTGATTAAGAGACTGGATAAAATGGGGGATTCAATAAGAAATATCGTGGTTATTCTAAACCAACCATCAGGAGTCATGATCAACCACTTGAACCTTGGTGAGTTCTCTAATGCATCATATAAGATAGAACCAACTCGACATGGAAGTTCAGGTAATAATTATAAAGGTAACCAATTGGGTTTATATGATCCTTACTTTTGAGGTAATTATGGGTTATTATATGTTATGATGGAATATAAACAACATGAGATAATCGTGAGGTTAAATTAGGTTATGGTTATTTTTGAATATTTTATCTCGTTTTGGGGAATGTTTTAAGAATTATATAGTTTTGGAAAAAATACAACACGTTGACCGTGTGACAACCCGTCGCATCGGACAAGGATGCGGGAATCAAACCCACAACCAAAGTGCAACTGGTATTTATCGCCTACCATTGGACTATGTGAAGTCTCTAGTTAGTTAGAATGATTTTTTTAGTTAGATGATTTTATGATTTAAGAGTATGTTGATTTTGAGTTATCAATGGAAATTATTAGCCTATCATGGAGGATATGTGATTAGGTTAATTAATTTTCATTATGAGACTATAAGAGTAACTGATGTTATTTTGGAGAAAACTGTTATGATTTATCTTAGGAGACTATGTGAATAAATCTTTCAGAGATTTGGGTTTCAATATTAGTTTGGTTTAATTTGAATAATTTTATGTATATATTTTTATTGAATGGTCTTTTTTGAACTTTGGATATTGTTTGACAAATTTTGGAGATTAAGAATAGATTTTTTTTATAAAGGATTATCCTTTTTGGGTATTATCTGATCTCATACTAACCTTTTTGGTTTTTGTTTTGGTTAAAGTCTAAAGACATGTGAAGTATATATTTCTCATTTGCGGAATAGGTGATTCTCTAGAAGTTTATTATAGTACTCTTAATGTGAATAAGTCTTCTTAAATACTCGTCTTTTGGAGAAAATATGAGTTTTGTTAATGAATCTAGTAAAATAAGAAAGTCTACGTGACATGTAAGTATGTTTCATTATGATTTAGTTAAGCTAAAAAATAAATTCCTCAATTAAGAGTAACATAAAACAATAATGTTGTCTGTTAACTTTTCCTACTTGGGAATCTAATACCATTTAACCCATCACATGTTTTTGATTTTCTTGTGGTTAACTTTCTCTTATACATGTTTACTATCACTCTCCATTAGAACATGACCCTTTGTTTTTTTCCTTTATATCCATATTTTCATACTTGGAATCCTAGTATTGGTTAACTTGGGTGACCTTTGTACTTCTCTCCCATTCATTTAATGTGATAGTTTTATTGTCTCTTGTTCCGATGTGGGACTTTCAATTATGTTTCCAAGCCCAATTTTGAAATTGCGAGAACGCAATTCCCAAAAGGGGGTGAGTATGTAACATCCTAGGTAAATAAATAATATTAAATTCTAATGTTTATCAATATCCATGAATAAAATGTTAATACTACTTTAAAGGGAATGTTATGCTCGATGGCGTACCCAATACGCAACAATGATTTTCTTTGAAATCATACGTTGCACACTAAAAATATAATAATATTATAATAGTTAACGCCTAGCCGTTGTAATGGAGGGAATGAACAGATCTAACTACAAAATTATTATATATGTTTTTAAAATATTTTTACTTTTTACAATAAATGTTAGAGGATTAAAAATGCGAATGAATCCAATTTTAAGCGTAAACATTCTAATATTCATTAAAGGGTTGATTAACCGCATTTTATTGGAGAACCTCTTTTAAATCCACTTTTTTACAATTTTATGTGTTATATTTGACAAAAAAAATTCTTCTTTATAATCGTGACATCAAAATTTACATTGTGTAAATTTTTTGTATTTTTATGATAAAGATCATTTTTAGTGAAAATGTTGCATTTTAATTCAAAACCTTCTTTTAATATGATTTATTTATATTGATAGATTATCTTTTTAAATTATATTAAAGTGTATTTAGAATATATTTTTACCATTTAATTCAACGGTGGTCATTGGAATTAATTTCACTTTGAAATTGGACTTAAACTAATGTCAATCTTTTGATATATATTGTTTCATAAAAACACGCTCTTTGTTCTGACAGTGGGAATTAATTATTAAATTAATTAATGTGAATTATATGTTTTGAATTTTGTAAAATAGACATCATTTTTGAATTCATAATATCAAATATATCTTAGGGTGAATTTTTGGTATTTTTCTGAAAAACTTGAATTTTTTATGAATAGTGAAACCACTAAGTGGTACTTAAAAAACTGATTTTTCGTTTAAATGAAATTTTACCACCTCTGTGTTTTGAATTTCAAAAATCCGACAAACATGATTTTCATTAGGATGTAAAATTTGGTTTAATGGGATTAAAATAATTTTTTGGTGAATAGTAACTTTTCTGTTTTTAATCGCGATTAGACGTAATTAGTGTAATTTAAGGTAAAAATAATGTTTTAATATTATGAAATGACCATGAAACTTGTTATAAACCTATTGGATAGGTCATGACCGACCAAGACAACCCATGGGTCTATTTTTGTGAGCCCATGGAGCCACATGGGTAAGATAATGACATTAATGCCTTTCATTTAAAGTAAAAGTAAAAATGACACAAACATGTATTGTTTTACTAAAACAATTTTTACATGTGGTTATACAAGTCATATTTTTGACTATAAATAGTCATTGTAAATCTAAAACTATTTCCTACATCATAGTATTTTTTTGATAATTTTTAGACATTACATATTTTCAATTATTTATGACATCATGATGAGGCAGTGATTACCACATTATTTAACGATTTAAATAAAATAAAATGATATTGTAAACTATAAGACCTAAACTTGTCAAAAACCTATTGGACCGGTGGATTTAGAACTCTTATCACCTTATACTCTAAATAAATCAATGTGGGACCTTTAAAATCCGAAACACATTTGAAAATAAAGTAACATTTTATACCTTTCCAAGAGTGCCCCTCCTCTCCTCTTATAAAAGGCCCCCACCTCTACCTCCTTACCCACACCTCTAAAGCCTTTGACTCAGCAAAGCTCCGATCATGTTGTCACTACACATCCCTATCCCCATCCTAGAGGCCTCACCTTTGGCATTATTGTCTTCATGAAATCCTTTTGGTTCAAACCAAGAGGAGTAAACCGATTTTATGGTAATGTCCTCACTTGTGTTCTTTTGTTTTATTGTGTTTCTCCAACCCCCTAAACTCTTTTTATTCATTTCTTTTGTAACAACTCATGTATCCAAAATATAATAGGATTTTGTTATAAGAATTATTCAAGCTAAACTTACACACACCTACATCTATTGGTTAATGAACATACTGTTTCTATGGATGGTAAATTTCTGCCTCACGAAACGATGATTGTTCAATATTCTTTTAACACCTTCAAAGGTGGACATTAAGATGTCACTATATTTATATATGATATATAATATGTTTATGTTTTCCTTAAGCTTCTGTATTTTTAATTTATAAAATACCTTTATGGTTTCCATTATGGGTAAACGCGATATCTTCATTTTAGGAAGTGCGGACAACCGTCCCTTCAAAGTGATTTGATTCGTTAATACCATATGTGGTATGTATAAAGGATAGATTTAATGATATTATATATGATACCATACTGGAATTATAATACTATTATGTATCATTATGTTTTATTTCCATTAAATATGAAATAGAAATTGACGTAGCGGTCATGCGTACGTACGGCTTACTGTCTCCATGAACGGTGAATTTCATTTCTTACCTCTAAATGTTATGTAATATTATAAATGCAAGTATATAATGGATATATATGATATATATGATATATAAATAATTAATATAATTTTGGATATAATGGATATTTTACCCCAAAAACAAAATTGTAATTATAAAGAGTTCATTTTTAACTCAAGTAGCAATGATCGACAAAACGACCATTATTAACCTAAATAATTACAAAGTGTTCATAACATGGTAATAAGTGATTTAAAAGTAATAATGAACTTGAAAATGGTTCTTAAGAAAGTATAAATTAACACAAGTTTATTATTCAGGAGGTTAAAGAACGATCGAGTCAAAGATTCCTTTTGTCGTTTAGTAAATTCTTCGTATAAAAAAGATTCCTTTTGAATAAACGTAAAAGCCAAAGGGGTTTATACACTGTATAAAAGATGGTTGTGTATAAAACAAAATATGCCTCAATGAAAGGAGATTGAGACGAAGTCACATACCTCGGGTCCGACTTGACTGGGTCATTCTTTAATGTCATGAATAATAAACTTGAGTTAATTTCTACTTCTTTAACAACCTTTTTAAAGTTCATTATTTCTTTTATATCACTTATTGCCATATCATGAACACTATGTAATTATTTAAGTTAATAACGGTCATTTTAATGATCATTGGCACTTGAGTCAAAAATAAACCCTTTATAATTACAAGTTGTTCATGTATCCATTAAATCCAGAATGGTATTAATGATGTAGATATCATATATGTAATATATATCCAGTACATGAATGCATTTATAATATTACATAATCATTTAGAGGTAAGAAATGAAATGCACCGTTCACGGAGACGGTCAGCCGTACATACGCATGAACGCTACTTTCATTCCTATTTCGTATTATATAGAATGGAATCACAATTATATAAAGTTATATTATAATTCCAGTTTAATATCATATATAATATCATAGTTCCATCCTTTATACATCCCACATATGGTATTTAACGAATCAAACCACTTTGAGGGGGCGGTAGTCCGCACTTCCTTAAATGAAGATATATCGCGTTTACCCATAATGGAAACCATAAATGTATGGCAAAAAAGAAAAAAACATAAGCTTAAAGAAAACATAAACATATTATATATCATATATAAATATAGTGACCTCTTAATGTTCACCTTTGAACGTGTTAAAAGAATGTTGAACAATCATCATTTCAGGAGGCATAAATTCACCATCCACGGAAACAGTATGTTCGTTAACCATTAGATGTATGTGTGTGTAAGTGTATCTCTAATAATTATTATAACAACATCCTAGTATATTGAGGATACTGTAGTTGTTACAAAATAAAATAATAAAAAGAGTTTAGGGGGATGGAGAAGCAAATTAAAACAAAAGGACTCAAAAGAAGACATTACCTTAAAATCGGGTAACTCCCTTTGGTTTGAGCTCAAAGGCTTCCTTGGGAAGAATTCTTCCCAAAGTGAGGCTTCAAGGAGTAAGAGAGGGAAGTGGAGAGGCACAATGGTCAGGTTTTGGCCGAGCCAATGTCTTTGGGAGTGTGGGAAAAGGAGGTAGAGGTGGGGGCGTTTTATAAGAGGAGAGGAGGGGCACTCTTGGAAAGTAAAGAAATATTACTTTATTTGAAAATGAGTATCGGATTTAAATGGTCCCAAATTGATATAATTCTGGGATAAGGTGATAAGGGTTCTAAATTTACACATCCAATAGGTTTTGGACATGTGTAGGTTTTAGATATTACCTTATCTTTCCATTTTATTTAAATCGTTAAATAATGAGGTCATCACTGCATCATCATGATGTCATAAATAATTTAATTTATTTAAAGTGAAAAAATTATAAAAATATATCATGATCTAGGAAATATTTTTATCTTTCCAATGAATATTTATAATAAAAAATCTGATCTATATAACCCCATGTAAAAATTGTTTTAGTAAAACACCTTATGTGTGTGTCATTTTTACTTTAACATTTAATAAAAAGTTATTTATGTCATTTCCCACCCAAAGTGGCTCCATGGGGTCCCCAAGTTGACCCATGGCTTTTATTGGTTGTCCATGACACATAAAATAAGGTTAGGACATGTGTCTAGGTCATTTTATATTGTTAAAGCATTATTTTTACCTTAAACTGCACTAATTACCACTAATCGCGATTAAAAACTTAATAAGTTACTATTCACCAAAAAATTATTTTAATCTCATTGAACCACATTTTACTTATTGATGACAAACATGTATGTCAGATTTTTGAAATTCAAAACACAATGATGGAAAAATTTCATTTAAACGGAAAATCAGTTTTTATAAGTACCACTTAGTGGTTTCACTATTCATCAAAAATTAAAGTTTTTCAGAAAATTACCAAAAATTCACCCTAAGCTATATTTGATACTCCGAATTCAAAAATGAAGTATATTTTAAAAAATTCAAAACATTTAAGTCAGATTAATTAATTTAATAATTAATTCCCACTGTCAGAGCAAATAGTGTGTTTTTATAAAACAATAAGTATCAAAAGATTGACACCAGTTTAAGTCCAATTTCAAAGTGAAATTGATTCCAATGACCACCATTGGATTAAATGGTAAAAATATATTCTAATTTCACTTCAAAACCAATTCAAAACATAATCTAATCATATAAATAAATTAGATTAAAAAGCAGTTTTAATGTAAAATGCAGTTTTTTTCACTATTCATTAAAAAATGAACATTGTCAAAAAATACCAAAAATGCACACAAAGTAAATTTTGATGTCCCAATCATAAAGAATAAGTTTATTTTGACAAACATTGTTTATAAAATTTTCAAAAGATAGATTCAAAAATGTTTTTCCATCAAAAGGCAGTAAAACAATCTTTTAAAAATATTAGTGTATTCCATGCTTAAGATTGGATTTATTTTCATTTTAAGCCTCTAAAACACTATCTAGTTCATTAATAGGCATAGATAAAAATATATATCATTCATTACTTAATTTGGATGTTACATCCTTCCCCCCTTTATAAAATTGTGTCCCCACAATTTATTTACTTATCAGATAAATGGGGGTACTTATCCCTCATTGCATTTTCAGATTCCCATGTTGCCTCTTCCATCATGTGGTTTTTCCACAAAACCTTTACCTGATTAATCACCTTATTCCGTAACACATGCTCCCTGTGGTCAAGAATTTGGACCAGTTGTTCCTCATAAGATAGGTTCACTTCCAGCTGAACTACCTCTGGACTCAAAACATGAGATGGATCTGGCATATACTTTCTCAACATCGAAACGTGAAAAAAATTGTGTACCTGAGATAAACTGGGAGGTAAAGCCACTCGGTAAGCAACTGATCCAACTCTCTCCAGAATTTCATATGGGCCAATAAACCTTGGACTCAACTTTCCTTTATTACCAAATCTCATCACACTTTTCCAAGGAGAAACCTTGAGAAAAACATGATCACCTACCTCAAAAGATAGATCCTTCCTCCAGTTATCCGCATAACTCATCTGCCTGCTCTGAGCTGTTCTCATGTGCTTCTGAATCAACTGAAATTTTTCTGCCATCTCTTCTACCAATTCTGGTCCCATTAGCTTCCTTTCACCCACTTCATCCCAAAATGCTAGAGTTCGACACAGCTTCCCATATAATGCCTCAAATGGTGCCATCTGTATACTGGAATGAAAGCTGTTATTATAAGAAAACTCAACCAAAGAAAGATGTTGGTCCCAACTTCCCTGATAATCCATCGAACAAGCTCGTAGAATATTCTCCAAGGTCTGAATTGTTCGTTATGACTGCCCATCTGATTGAGGATGAAAAGATGTACTAAAATTTAATTCAGTACCCAACGACTTATGAAGGCTTTTCCAAAAGTTAGAAGTGAACATGGCATCACGATCAGATACAATGGAGAGAGGAACTCCATCTAACCTGAATATCTCTTTAAGATACAAACGGGAAAGTTGATCTAGGGAAAATGTATCTCATACCGCAAGGAAATGAGCAGATTTGGTCAATCGATCAACAATAAACTAGATTGCATTATTACCTCGACATGTCTTTGGTAATCCCACAACAATGTCCATGGATATATTCTCCCATTTCCACTCTGGCAATGTTAAAGGCTGAAGCATACCTTTCGGTAACTGCCGCTCTTCTTTAACCTATTGACATTTCAAACACTTCACAGTAAAATCAGCAATATCTCTTTTCATTCCATCCCACCAGTAATACTCTTACTGATCTCTGTACATCGTAGTACTGCCAGGATGAACTGAAAACAGAGAACTATGAGCTTCACATAACAACTCTCTCTTCAACCGTGAATCACAAGGCACACACAATATCTTCCCAAATCTCAAAACACAATCATTATCAATGTTGAATTCAGGAAACTTACCTTTCTGAACCAGCTCTACCTTTTTCTGCAACTCACTGTCTTGCTTCGGTGCTTGCTTGATTCTATTTGATAGAGATGATCCCACTGATACCTGAAACAAAATATAAGAACATCATACACCAACAACTTCTATGCCAAAGTTCATCAAATCCTTAACCAAAGGATCACGTTCCAAACGTAACATTGATAATGAAGCATTACTTTTTCGACTCAAAGCATCAGCCACTTTATTTTCTTTTCCCGGATGGTAATGAATTTTACAAACATAATCCTTGTTTAATTCTAGACATCTCCTTTGTGTCATGTTCAACTCTTTCTGAGTGAATATATACTTTAAAATTTTGTGATAGGTATATATTTCACACTTTACTCCATTCAAATGATGCCTCCAAATTTTTAAAGCAAAAACAACAATAGCTAATTCCAAATCATGTGTAGGGTAATTTACCTCATGAGTTTTCAACTGTCGTGAAGCATAAGCAATTACCTGATCATTCTGCATTAGGACGCAACCAAGTCCTTTCAATGAAGCATCACTGTATATAACAAACTCACCATTCCTGGAAGGTAGTGCAAAAACTGGAGCATTCACCAATCTTCTTTTCAACTCCTGATATTACTTAATTCGATGGCCCAACATCTGCTGAATTAGTTGCAATGGATTTCAGAACCCCTTTCTGCTTGTAGTCTAACTGCTTCCCATCAATCAAGCTCTTTGTCGGACACTCATTTCCATAGTGACCCATCTCATTGCACTTATAACATTTCACTAACTGTAAATCGAATTTGGTCTTACCTTCACCTTGATACTTTTCAGTGCAATCACGAGCCTTATGTCCCATCTTACCACATCGATAGCACTTTCCAGAATTCAGAAGACATTCCCCAGCATGCCTTTTTCCACATTTATCACAAACTGGAAACTTAGTTTTCTTACCATCAGACTTTTTTGAAAATTATTACCTTTCTCCTGCCACCTCGGTCTCTTCTTCTGTTGGTTGTTATAGAACACATGATCATTGAGAAACTCCATTTCCACCTTCTCAGCACATCGAACAAGCTTTTCATAACTTTTAAACTGACGAGAAGCTAATGCCCTTCGATATTTTGGCTTTAATCCTGAGTAAAAACGATTGATTTTACTATTAAGGTATCGGATAAAATTTGGAGCATACCTTGCCAATCGAGTGAACCTTTCTTCATAGGTAGCCACTAAGTCTTCCTCTTGCCTCAATTCCAAGAATTTATTTTCCATCCTAAGTCGAACAGCCTTAGTAAAATACTTCTCAAGAAACATACCTTTGAATTCATCCCAGTCGAGAGCATCAATCTCATCAGCGTATCTGATATTTTTAACCATCGACCACCACTGATCTGCCTTACCCTCCAAACGGTAAATAACAAGACCAACCTTTTGATTGTCTGAACACCCCATGAAATTGAAAATTTTCTCCAGTGATTTAATCCACCCTTCAGATAACACAGGGTCAGATGATCCCTTGAATGATGGAGGATGTTGCCTCATGAAATGTTCCACCACTAACATGTTCCTCTGCGGTTGATCTGGTTAATCTCATGCATGGATACCACCGCTATTTATCGCTTGAGTCAATTGCACCATTACTGCAAAAAACTGTTCAGTTTCAATTCCAACCATATCAAGATGCTGATTTGGAAGGTTATTTCCTTCTGTATGCCTTCATAGCACTGCTTCCCAGTTTCCTCTTCAGAAAACCATTCTGAACAAACATGTCTTAGATGAAGCAACATAGTAATCTTCAAATGCTATATCATTTCAATATATATATATATATATATATATATATATTTGGATAATCATTTAATATAATTCTAACTCCTAAAGTTATCTAAACCGGCCTCTGATACCAACTATAAGGCCCCAGCCTTAAACCTTACTTAATCTTGAGTTATTACAAGATTACACATTGAGGATCTTTTCGGGTTTAGAGTATTAGAGAATTAGATCATAAAACTTGCATTACATTCCACATATAAACAAAGTGGTTACATAAATATAGTATTCTTCATTCCCATCAATAGAAACATATTTAAAATAAACATGGATTCTTTCTTGACACTTCCTTGACACTATCATCATACCATGTACCTTTCCCTTGACCTGTGAAAAACATTTCAAAAAACATGGGATGAGCATAAAAAGATCATTAAGGGACGTAAAAATATGGAAAGGAAACATGGGTACATATATACATAAGGATGAGATCATACATTACCCATAAAACATAAGCACTTTAACATACCTCATCAAATCATGAATAATTTATTGAAATAATAAGACATAAAGGTAACTTGAGGCATTCATAACATTCTTACGTAGGGAGTAACCCTCTTGGTTACGTTTGGAATACCCATCACAGTATATTCCCTAAATCTCTTTAGAGAAACCTTAACGTTTCACTCCTTCGCGTTACCTAATGCATTGGAGAGCTATATCGGGCTCACCCACCCTTAGTTAATCACGGAACCACTCGTTTTCATAATAATTCCCAAGAACCTCAACATAATCATATCACATAAAACATGCATAAAGGAAACATAACATTCCCACCTTTCAATCACAAGATATCAATACAAAACATTGATATATAAAACTTTATGAAAACCATTTTCGATACCAAAATAAATGAAAAGTAAAACATTGTATTTATTTTTCTTTTAAAAAGAAGGTATGGCTTGTAGAGGAAGCCGAAACTCAAATAAAGGTCACGACGGCAGAGAAGTCATTGTCGCCGCATGCGTACGACAAAAACATTCCCTTTTGTCATTTAGTAAATGCTTCGTATAAAAAATATTCCTTTTGAATAAACATAAAAGTCAAAGGGGTTTATACACCGTATAAAAGAAGGTTGTGTATAAAACAAAATATGCCTCAATGAAAGTAGATTGAGATGAAGTCCTATACCTTGGGTCCGACATGACTCGGTCGTTCTTTAATGTCCTGAATAATAAACTTGAGTTAATTTCTACTTCTTTAAGAACCTTTTTCAAGTTCATTATTCCTTCTATATCACTTATTGACATTTCATGAACACTATGTAATTATTTAAATTAATAACAGTCGTTTTAACGATCATTGGTACTTGAGTAAAAAATAAACCCTTTATAATTACAAGTTGTTCATGTATCCATTAAATACAGTATGGTATTCATGATGTAGATATCATATATGTCATATATATCCATTACATGCATGAATTTATAATATTAAATAATCATTTAGAGGTAAGAAATGAAATGCACCATTCATGGAGACGGTAAGCCGTATGTACGCATGAACGCTACTTTCATTTATATTTCGTATTTTATAGAATAGAATCATAATTATATAAAGGTATATAATAATTATAGTATAATTTTATATATAATATCACAGTTCCATCCTTTATACGTCCCACATATGGTATTTAACGAATCAAATCACTTTGAGGGGGTGGTAGTCCGCACTTCCTTAAATGAAGATATCACGTTTACCCATAATGGAAACCATAAAGGTATGACCAAAAAGATAAAAACAGAAGCTTAAGGAAAAAATAAACATATTATATATCATATATAAATATAGTGACATCTTAATGGCTACCTTTTAAGGTGTTAAAATAATGTTGAACAATCATCGTTTCGGGAGGCATAAATTCACCATCCACGGAAACAGTATGTTCATTAACCATTAGATGTAGGTGTGTGTAATTGTAGCTCTAATAATTATTATAACAACATCCTAGTATATTGAGTATACTGGAGTTGTTACAAAGGAAAATAATAAAAAGAGTTTAGGGGGTTGGAGAATCAAAATAAAACAAAAGAACTCAAAAGAAGACATTACCTTAAAATCGGGTAACTCCCATTGGTTTGAGCTCAAAGGCTTCCTTGGGAAGACTTCTGCCCAAAGTGAGAATTCAAGAAGTAAGAGAGGGAAGTGGAGAGACAAAATGGGCAGCGGTTGGCCGAGCCAAAGTCTTTGGGATTGTGGGAAAAGGAGGTAGAGGTGGGGGCATTTTATAAGAGGAGAGGAGGGGCACTCTTGGAAAGTAAAGAAATATTACTTTATTTGAAAATGAGTTTTGGATTTAAATGGCCCCACATTGATATAATTCGATGATAAGGTGATAAGGGTTCGAAATCTACCCATCCAATAGGTTTTTGACATGTGTAGGTTTTAGATATTACATTATATTTCCATTTTATTTAAATCGTTAAATAATGAGGTCATCGCTGCTTTATCATGATTTCATAAATAATTTAATTTATTTAAAGTCTAAAAATTATAAAAAAAATACTATGATGTAGGAAACTTTTTTATCTTTCCAAATGAATATTTATAATTACAAATATGATCTTTCTAACCCCATGTAATTTTTTTAGTAAAGCACATCATGTGTGTGTCATTTTTACTTTAACATTTAATAAAAAGTTATTTATGTCATTTCCCAACCAAAGTGGCTCCATGGGGTCCCCAAGTTTCCCCATGACTTTTCGTGGTCGGCCATGACACATAAAATAAGTTTAGGACATTTTTCTAGGTCATTTTATATTATTAAAGAATTATTTTTACCTTAAACTACACTAATTACTACTAATCACGATTAAAAACTTAATAAGTTACTATTCACCAAAAAATTATTTTAATCTCATTGAACCACATTTTACTTCTTAAGGAAAACCATGTGTGTCGGATTTTTGAAATTCAAAACACAATGATGGCAAAATTTCATTTAAACGGAAAATCGGTTTTTATAAGTACCACTTAGTGGTTTCACTATTCATCAGAAATTGACGTTTTTCAGAAAATTACCAAAAATTCACCCTAAGCTATATTTGATACTCAAAATTCAAAAATGAACTCTATTTTAAAAAATTCAAAACATATAAGTCACATTAATTAATTTAATAATTAATTCCCGCTGTCAGAGCAAATAGCGTGTTTTTATAAAACAATAAGTATCAAAATATTGACACCAGTTTAAGTCCAATTTCAAAGTGAAATTGATTCCAATGACCACCATTGGATTAAATGGTAAAAATATATTCTAATTTCACTTCAAAACCTATTAAAAACATAATCTAATAGTATAAATAACTTAGATTAAAAAGCAGTTTTGATGTAAAATGCAGTTTTTTTCACTATTCATTAAAAAATGAACATTGTCAGAAAAATACTAAAAATTCACACAAAGTAAATTTTGATGTCCCAATCATAAAGAATAAGTTTATTTTGACAAACATATTTTATAAAATTGTCAAAAGATAGATTCAAAAATGAATTTCCATCAAAAGGTAGTAAAACAATCTTTTAAAAATATTAGTGTATTCCATGCTTAAGATTGGATTTATTTTCATTTTAAGCCTCTAAAACACTATGTAGTTCATTAATAGGCATAGATAAAAATATCTATTATTCATTACTTACTTGGGATGTTACAATTAATGATTTTAAATCCAACATAATGAAAATAGTTAATGAGATGTTCTCATAATATGATACGAACAGCACTAAAAAAGGTCATTTATAATTACATAAAACTGGGTTTCTATATATAATAACATTGGTTGAATGTGAATATATGGACCTAGAGAAAAATAATAAATAATTATAGATATTGATAATGTTCATTGATGAAATTATTTTGAGAGATCAATGAATTTTAAGATAATCAAAACCATAAATCATTGTTGATTTATAGGACCATATGATTCGTCATATATGAATATAATATGGAATCATTTTATTTTCATTATTTTTCTTAAAAATATGAGGTATTATTTTATTTCCAATGAATATATGGAAATATAATTAATCGATATATTTATACAACATATGAACAATTTCATCAAATGGGTGTGATTTAATAAATTTACAATCATCAATTACTACATGAAATGAATAAAAATTGATTTTTATGCCTGAATCCCTAAAATACCTTTTAACGAGTCATAAGAAGAAAATAATAGTAAAATGACTTTCTGTCAGTCTCTAACTACCTTCCAAAAAAATATAGTTAGAATTTGTAATCCAGTGACTCCCAGTGATTAGAATAATCCTCTCGATTAATTTTTGTCCTAATAGATCCTCTAAAATATTCCCAGTATAATTAAAAATGCATGTCCCTAAATAATTATTTTGTTCCCCCGAAAAAAAGTGGTTCTCAATCTCATATAGAAATCATGTTATTATCATCATCACGTATTGTCTTAAATCATGGTATTGACCTAAATAACCATAAAAACATATAGAATAAATTCTTTCTTATTTATATAATAAAAAATTTTTATTATTGGATGAATTCCATAGATCAAAAAATGTTAGAAACTTTATCAATCATAATAAAATTGAAACAAAATTACTAATCCATTCATTGGTAATCATTAATATTTAATTTTCCTTACGCATAAAAATCATATTTTTATCACAAAATCATCATCCTTACATCGTGAGCATATTAAGGTATATCATTCACTCAATCATATGTTTTCCAGAATGTTCATCTTCGGACTAAATCATTTTTTTGGTCATCTATACCATTGAAACCACACATTAAAATATATAATTGGAAATTACTATAGTAAAATCCTTATAAAATTCATAATTTTCATAACCTGTATATTATTGATAAAATTCAATAATGGGATAATTCATAAATCCAATAATAAGAACATTAATTATTCATATAAATATATAATAATTGTATAAGATTAACAAAGATCCATTAGATTCTCTTGAGGTATACTCCTTTTATAGTTAAGAAATTGTTTTGTAGTGTCATATCTTCTTCTAGTTGAATTATTGTAAGTTTTAATAAAATTTCATGACACTAAAATATCAAGCATGATGTAATTTAACTCCACACATGTTACAAACTCTTATTATTATTATGAATGGACCACAATGTTTATTTTCACAATTTTCACATATGGGAAACTTATTCTTTCCCTTGTTCCCTTTAACCATATTTTATATTGTCTTCTTATTCTTTTCTTACATGAATTTGAATCCATAATACTTGGATAATTCATTCTATTCCTAACTATTACATGATATTATATCTCTATACTATGGTATTGTTTGGGATACTAGTTCCCCTTGAATGAATGACATAATACCATTTTTTATTGATCATTACTAATAGTTTTATCATATTTATTAACATTTTTCCCATTAGATTTTTTAGGAGCCATTCCAAAATGATGTGACACTCTATGATAGATCATATCATTATGAAACTTAACATATAATCCAAAAGAAGTCAACTCATTAACAAAAATAGAAAAAAATTGTATATCTAATAACCTAATCATGACAACATATTCTTTGGGAAAATATGTATTTCAAAAAAATTATAATGGTTCATATATATAATTTGAATTCACCTAAGTATATTCCTTGGGAGTTTCAATCTAGGTGCATAGTAAGGATTGATTTCATGGATCAGGTGACCATCAGGTTATACCCAATGTGTCCTTTTCAGAGTTCATACCCCTATGAACATCTATTCTAGAACCACATCAAATTATACAATCCATATAGGTTTATATTTCTTTGAAGAACCATAAAATCGTATACTTTTCAAAAAATTAGGATGTTATCCTATACTTATAATCAATGTTTATTAAGTGGTTATGATCCATAATCTATGTTATCCCAAATATAGTTCTCAATTTTTTAATAATCATTCATAGATTCTATCATTAATGTACCTAACCATATAATCATAGATATGGTGTCTACATTTTCAAGTCGGAATACATTATATGGAATTAAATCCTGAATGGGTAAATAGTGTAGTAGTCTTTGTAAATTACATACATAATTGATTCAATAAGACATTTGAAAACACAAATTAGGATATATTTGTTTATAATATGATTATTAACTCTTTAAAATACCTTCATATAATACATATTACACTTTATGGGTTAATAAAGATATGATACAATATAAGGATGAGATAAAATGTTCAATAATAGAAAAATACTCTTGAATATTTCGAGAAAAATAAGAATAAGAATTATGAAAAGGTAAATAAATGAACATAAATTCAACATAAATAACTTTAATGCAACAATAAATTAGGTATTACTAACATGGAAAGGTAAATAATTGAAGAAAAGTTCCATTTTGTTAATAAACTGAGATTGAAAATCAAATAGAGATAATATCCTTTTGAAAATATAATGGTCAATAATAAATATATTTTAGACAAAGGAACTCACTACCACAAAACAGGGCAAGGGAAGCACTGCCATTTATTAGTGCTAAACAGAAATCACTAATAAAGGGGTTGTCCTTTATATGTTCTAGGTAAAAGTGCTAATAAATCTACCCTTTATCAGTTCTAAAAAATCGATGATAAAGGGTACACCTTTATCAGTTCTTTTTTTAGCACTGATAAAGGTTTTTATTCATAATTTATATAAAATAATAAAATTTATAATTGAAAATAAATTTTCTGTTTATATTGAAAATTAAATACCAATATTTATAAATATACACTCTTTATTGTTATAATTATTAACAAGTAGATATATATCTTTCTTATATTCCATTTTAAATAGATATATAAGAATATAAATAAATTACTAAATAAAAACCTTTGGAACCTTTGTCAGCGCTCGTTCAAAGTACGGATAAAGGTTTGTTTTATCAGCGTTAAAATAATGGTCCCAATAAAACATGCCTTTATCAGTGCTTTTAAGGAGCTATGATAAAGGTTCCAATAGTTTTTATTTAATAACCCTTACAGTCCCTCCTCTCACGCATGTGGTTAAGCTTTCACAGAAGCTAAACCAGGAACCTCTTCCATGGTGACCTATCCTCCTCTGAAACGTCCTCCTCCTCCTTCTCCTCCTCTTCCTCTACCGACTCTGCTGGGTTTGCCTCTACCGTCGCTGCCTCTGTCGTCGCTTTCTCCTCTATAGCTGTATCCACTGTAGCTTCTTCATCTCCATGGTCTATTTGATTTGATTGTACCCCAAGCATTTGTTTTATAGGAATTATTAGTTACTATGGTAAAAGATTATTATTTTCTTGTTTTATATATTATTTTTGATATGTTTACTAAATACTAGGTATTTACCTTAGATGTAATTATTTCAAATATCTCATTCTCCAATGGAAATAGGACTATCTATATGTATCATGGTCAGAATCTAGGACTCACATGAAATGTTCATACATGTTTCTTATTTTTAATAGGAGGTTCATCTTTTGAAAGTGTCATAAATAACTTATATATACATTTTTAATGTAAAAGTTTTGTGTAATTATTGTCTACTAAATTATAATGGTATGTCAATTCGATCCTAGTTTATAATGATCTGTATGGGTATATGTATAGGCTCTTTATGAAATGGATTCATAGACATCCCTAGTGTGTCAACAAAAGCATTACGTGCTTGATGTGATCCAAAAATGGTCATAAATTTTTTTATGGATAAGGATTTTGGATGAAGAAGAACACAACAAATAATCAAGTGAGGTTGAATTTAGTTCGTGAATTTTTTATCACTAAAGGTCCCTTTATTTAGTCAATATAGTTTTTAATCCATTTTTTTCACCAGTAAAAAACCAAAAGTAAAATATAATGTAAAATCTATCACACATAATTTTTTAGTGGTTAATTGGGGTTTGTGGGATGTGGTAAATGGTGTGCTTGGATTTAGATTATTTTATTCTCATGGGTTTCCACTATTTTATATTTTATTTTCAGTTTGAAATCTCTTCTGTTGTGTGCCTCTCCACTGCCACGAACGCACCTCTGTCGTGTGTTAAACAACACCTTCATGGTGATTTTTCTCCTATTACACATTAGGTTTCGCTTTTTCTCATGTTATTACTGTTTTATATTTATGGTTATAATATGAATTGTACAAGCTAAAAACCCAACTAAAAATCATGTTCATTGGTGGTTTTTGTTAGCGCAATAAATGAATTGCATGTTGGATGGTTCTAATTGAGCATTTGAATATAAAAATTGGTACTTTACATATACTTGGCTTATGAATGAATGCCCCCAGATGGTAAAACATATGTGATAACCCCTGAATTAACAATCAAAACTGAATAAGGGATGCTTTGTAAAAACTAAAATTGTGATAGTTTGGTTTGTAAGGTGTAGCGATTGTGTGAATGATTGGGATGTTGTATAGTGTTGCGGATGCTGGCATTATTGATATGCAATTTGTTTTCCATGGTTTAGTTCTTCCACCATTGAATATCAATCCAAACATTACCCATTTCAATGGAATCACCACTTTGTTAATGGTGCAGTCCAATTGAATCCTAGATACCCACTTCTAGAGGACTATATGAGACACTTTATAGTGTGAAGATGATGTTATTCCGATTCAATATATTTTTTAAATACATGGTATGTAGTATTTTTAAATGGAACACGATTCACCATACATGGATTTCATGTATATTTTAATTCCATGGAAAATTTATCTCCAAAATTTACACCACATGACTCAACTTCTGACTCAAACATGGAATAAGATTCATTTTAAATGTTACATGTCATGTGAACTTATGTCACACAAAATGTATCCCCAAGACATATATTTTAGCATGAAACCATGTAAAAGCCATGAAATGATGGTAGACCCACATGAAATGTGTTTTACTTCACTCACACCATGTATTCATACCAAAGAAACATGATTTGTATAGAATATTCACCCCTATTGGTCATGTAAGGACTAAACACCATGTATTCCACAAAAATGTGATGCATAGCCGGTGATGTGACTCAGTATGTATCTAATGTAAACAACTTTATCTCAAGTTGTTCTATATTTCATGTATTTTTAAAGGCATCATGCATTCATTGTAATACTAACTTGGAATTAATTTGATATATGTGAGATAAAATTAGGTATCTTATCCATACACGATGTTCACCCTACTGAACAGACAATGTATATGGATTTCACATGAGTTTAGAAATGGTAGTATACAACCAACCATGATAGAGAACCCTACACATTGTGTATCCATTGACTAATTTTGTGCAATGTTATTATAATTAATATTATTTATTTTTTAATTAGATGATAGTTTTTCATGTATGAGTACCCCATTATAAATATATTTTTATGTAGATCACAATAGTATAATTTCCTCAATTATTGGAAATTGTACACAATGTGGTTTGGATATTTTAATTATCTTCACTCTGCTAGAGAGTTTACAAGTGACAAGTGAGATGTTTGGAAAAAATATGGAGTATGGTCATGTTTTAGTGAAGAGTCCTCCATGTATAAGTTTTAGGTACTCCATGGAGATATAAAAAAGATAGGGTAAAATCCCTCATATATAGATAGAGGTCATGTAATTTCACATGTTTTGGGGTAGGTTCCTCTATTTCATGTATGAGAAGACCATTATATACTTAGATTTTTTTAGGTAATCATACTAGTTATGTTTACAATCACACATGTATGGGCTTTATAACCACATGTGATGTGTTTATTTTTATATTTTATAGTTTGGAGATGAATGTTTTGGACAAAGAGTTAGTGAGGATAGAGTAATAGTTAAATTCTATCCAATGATGGTTCATTATAGAGGCATTTGTACCATGATTTTTTTATAAAACCAAAACAATGCTACTTGAATAATTAAAACATAATATTAAGAAAGTACGAGATCAAACCCATAAATACGATGAATATGAATATAGAATGGATGAATTCCAATTGGTTAAAAAAAGAGTATGCATATGGCGTTAAAGAGTTTATCAAGTTTGCAGAAGATCATTCTTGTGACCCTTCTCAAATTATTTGTTCATGTTTACGCTATTGTTATTGAAGAAAAATTAGTCCATTGGAGTTGGAAGAACACCTAATCTATCAAAGAATATATCAATGTTATACATGTTCAAATAAACACGGTGAAAAAAAGAATGTAGGAAGTGGTTCAGATAACACTGTGTTTTATGGATCATCTTATATGATTACAAGAATGAACAGTGAATATTATCTTATGGAAGATGTGATTACAGATGTAAATGATGATGGAGATCGTATTGAATAAAGGAAAAGGGCATTTGAAGATGAAATCCGCGATTGCTCAAAATTGTTTGAGAAGTTACAGAGTTGTGAAAAAACTCCATTGTATGCTGGTTTCACTAAATATACTCCATTGTTAGCCATACTGTAGCTGTATAATTTGAATGCAGGAAACGGGTGGAGTGACGCTAGTTTTACAAAACTACTTTCTCTCTTGAATGACATTATCCTAGAAGATAATTAACTCCCAATCCGAACATACAATGCCAAACGAATTCTACGATCGATGGGTATGATCTATAAATGAATACAAGCATGCCCGAATGATTGTATATTGTTTTGAAAAGAACACAAATAACTTAAGGAATGCCCAAATTTTGGTGCTTCTGGATACAAGAAAAATGATTCTAGGCCTACAAAAGTTGAATGTTACATTCCAAACATTGATAGGTTTTGGCACCTATAAAAAATGAGGAGAATGCAAGACAATTGACATGGCATGAAGACACAAGAATTAATGTTGGGAAACTACATCACCCGGTAGACTCTCATTAGTGGAAGAGAATTGATCATGAGTATCCTGAATTTGTAAACAAGGTGAGAAACATTCGACTGGAGTTATCTATAAATGGAGATAATCCTTTTGGTTTTCAAAGCTGCAGTCACAGTACATGGCCAATTATGTTGGTAAATTATATCTTACCGTTGTGGTTATTCATGAAATTAAAATACATCATTTTAACTATGCTTATCTCAGGACCAAAACAACCAGGTAATGATATTGATGTTTATTTGGCTCCATTGATCGATGATTTGAAAATATTGTGGAATTCTGGTGTACGTTGTACGATGATTATAGAAATAATGTTTTCAGTTTGAAAGCCATGTTGTACGGGATGATAAATGAATTTCTTGCTTATAAAAATTTGTCAGGATATGGCATTAATGGAAGTCAAGGGTGTCCCATTTGCGAACAAGGTACATAGTCAATTAGGTTGAAGCATTCATTGAAAACTGTGTTACTAGGACATAATAAATTTCTACCTCGATGACATAAGTACCAATCTTGGATGACATCATTTGACAGAATTTCATAAGAATGCACATCACCGTCTTCACTAACAAGTGATCAATTATTTGTGAAAGTAAAATATTTGGACACTACTTTTGGTAAACTATTTTCAAAAAACATTTCGAAAACGCAATGGAAAAGAGATTAGTTATTTTTAATTACCATACTGAAATTGACTGTATGTCAGACATTTTCATGATGTTATGTATGTTGATAAAAATGTATGTGATAGTGTCATCATAATGTTAACAAATCCACCAGAAAAAAAAAGGATGGAATTAAGTCTAGATTGTACATTTTAATGATGGTAATATAAGAAGAGTTTGCACTAGTGAAGGGTGAAAAATGAACATTTATTCCTCATGCAACTTACACTCTTTCCAGGATGGAGAGATATCAGTTTTTCAACTTCTTAAATGACGTAAAGGTTCTAGAGGGGTATTTCTCAAATATCATGAACATCGTATCAATGAGCGATTTAAAATTAAAGTGTCGGAAATCACAGGATTGGTATGTTTTGATGAAATATCTAATTCTTATATGTTCACATTTCATTTTTTCCAATAATTTTTTCCATACATTAACAAAGCTCTAAAATATCTTCAATGTTATACGCAGAATTGTTATAGAACCGGTGAAATTTCCATGTATGGAATGTGAGATTATTGTCATATTGTGTAAATAGGAAATGTTCTTCCCGCCGACATTTTTTGATATGTTGGTTCATTTGATGGTTTATTTGGTGAGAGAGATTCGACTATGTGGTTCTATACATTATAGATGGATGTAACCCATTGAACTGTATATGATGATTTCGAAAGGTTATGTCAAAAATCATAGTCGGCCAGAGGGTTGTATTGCGGAGTAATATATTGTTGAGGAAGCCGTTGAATTTTATAATGAATACCTGTATGGTGTGGAAAACGTTGGCCTACTGAAATATCATCACACTCAGCGGATTGAGGGTGAAGGAATTATTGGAACAGAGGTTTTTAGAATCAATATTACAGATGGGGAGCAGGCTCACCTTTGCGTTTTGCATAACATTTTCACGGTTGAACCATATGTTCAAACCCACAAACAAATTCTTAAGAATTTGAATCCTTATAAGGCTAAAAAATTGATATTAGATACACATAATTAAAAGTTTATCGGATGGTTTCGGGACCATGTTTTTAAGCAGTTAGATGAAAATCTAGACTCAATTTCAGAACAAATTCGATGGCTAGCTAGAGGAGCAAGTGTTTATGTATTATCTTAAAATGCTTATGGAGTTAATGGTTATACATTCTATACTAATGAATATGATGAACATAGTACCATGCAGAATCATGGGGTTACACTTGTGGCTGAGGCGATGCATGTTTTCAGTGCAAAGGATAGAAATCGAATTTATTTGAATATTTCATACTTTGGAACCATCATACGAATATGGGAGTTGGATTATATGAAATTCAAAGTGCTGATTTTTCAATGAAATTGGGTTAATAACAGGAGTGCTATTAACAATGATGAATTTGGATTCGTTAAAGTTGATTTCAGTGAGGAATGGGAGAAAGACGAACCATTTATAATGGCATCATAGGAAGTACAATTATTTTATATTCCAGACCTCGCAAATAGAAATTCTTCTATTTCTCTGTTATCGACCAAAACAACGGAAGGGTTATATGAATGTTCAATAGAGGATGACCTTTTTATAAGGACTTCACAGCCATTTTTCAATGTCTTAATGTATGTGGCTTTTTGTATGTGAGAGGAGACAACAATGAAGGAATTTTCATAGTCGACAGAGGAGTAAAATCTCTTCATCCTTTAAAAAGAAAGAGAGTACAATAATCAGGTTATTTTTTTATTTTATAAAAATTGTTTTAAATTATGTTATTATCTATTCGCTTCTAATTTTATATAATCTAAAATAAATATTAAACAACTTATACATATAATGAATTCTGCATCTACTGATGTTCCCAATCCAAAGTCACAAAAGGTCTCTGAACCAGCTATTGGTGGTCCCAGTGCGGTGCAGTAACAATTTTCTAAACTAGCTATTGGTAGTCCCAGTTCAGAGAAACAACAGGTTTCTCAACATGTTGTTTTTGGTCCCAGTGATGAGGTACAACATCTTTCTCAACCTGTTGCTGCTGGTCCCAGTGCTGAGGTACAACCGGTTTCTCAACCTATTGCAACTGGTCCCAGTGCCGATGCTAGTGCTCCGGAGGAACATATTGATGGTTCTTATGAGGAAATTCTTGAAAGGAATCCATGAAAGTGAAAAAATACAAGAGAACCATATTTTGACAGTGTTAGCCGAAATCCATAAGGCAAAAGCAAAAGACATTAAATTTGCGCTGGGTTGGAATAAGCGAGGCCAAAATATTAACACCAACAGATCCATCATTAGTAGCTATATTAGAATCATAACTCGAAAACATGTGTCGATTGATGTACAGGTGTGGCACCATGTTGTCATCAGGATTATGATACTAATGTGGGAAGAGATTACGATAACATTATGATATCATTTTTTTAATTTATTAAAATAAAATAACATACCAAAACATTGACTTACTCTTCATCATCCATTACAGAATGCATTTATAATAGATTCCTCGCACATGGAATATTTATTAATAGTTACAGGAAGGATTCATAATGGTTTCCACACAATTTTAACGAAATAATATCTTATAGATGCTAAAGTGGAAATCAAGCTGCACACAACTCTTCTTTTTACCACATCATATCCCAAGGATCATGGGATGCGTTTACCAACTATCATGGGGACAAAACTTGTTAGGTACATTGTGTGGGAAAATACATTGTATGAAGTATCATCTATTCAACAAATTTATTGTCAGTATTTGATTTATTAAACAGAAACATAGTGATTAAAAAAATGTGCAACAGAACCAATGTACCCTTACTCTAAAGCAACGATGGGGTACGCTTCACTTGAGAAAAAATTGGTACATCTTTTTAATCTACCATAATACTTTTATGTGACATAAAACAACACCATAACCATATTTCTCTGTTTATATGGAGATTCATGATTCAAAATAAAAATCCATATCTATCCCATGCCATGTTCTATGGAAGGAGGCAGTGTAAATAAAGTAGGGATATTGATAGATTAAAAAACACAAAAAGTGTGGGAAACATGTGTAAGTATGACATAATATAAATTTGAATTTATATAAATCACTATTACATTATAATGACTAGTTATTTTTCTATATTTTCTATCTGACATAGTCACATGAATCAAAAATACCTGCACCAGATGCAGACATACTTTCAGTAGTCTTGAAACAGCCAGAATAGTATGGTTGTGTCAGAGGTGCGGGTTTTGGGGTGACACCCTGAACATATCTTTAAAAACAAAAACAAGCGGTGGATCAAAATGAAAAAAATGGAAAATCTATAAGAAAAAAAAAGTTATTTTTCAAGAAGAAAAAAAATACTAGAGAGAGATGATACAATGTTTGATGGGGGAGAGGCAATGAGAAGAAACAACTTAATAACAACCCATGTGAGACGATCATGCCCCACCCCCACTAGCTTTGAGGTGAGCCATTCCCCTAAAAAACCAGACCTAGATGAGGTAATCAATGTTTTAATACTTGTTTCTGTGAAATGTGATTCACATAGAAACCGATACCTTTCTTGTACTAATATCATAAAGGAAAAAATGAATGTAATTTATATCTAGCAACTCTCACCTACCACCTTATTGTGAGGGCTATTGTGTTCAATACGGAGAACGACATGCTACACAAAAGAAAAATTCCAACAGATCATTTCGGAGTGTAAATTAACATAGCTAATGAGCCGAGTGCCGAGATACATGTTCCAAAGGACGATGACGACATTCATATGGTTGAACAAGATGTTGGAAGATTCATCTCATGGCTGTAAAATCTTATAACAAAACATGTCAACAATGAGGTATCCATTTCCAATTTATTTTTCAAGATGGACCTTAAACATTTAATGAAAAAAGGCTTAAACCCATTAATGTTTTTAAAAAACGACTATGAGAAGGGGGTGAAAGAAAATATCATCACCAAAATATCTCAAGGATCAACCAACTAATTGAAACAGTCTACAAAGATCACTTTCACCCCTCCCATTCATTATCCACGGTTAATATCATTGCGGGCTCATGTGGATACAATCTTGATAGACGACAATACTCACATAGATGATTTTGAAAAAAATATGTATGGAGAGGATGAATCATATTTCATTAGTACTGGAAATGTAAATTAAATTATCATGTATTATTGTCTAGACACCTCAGTTATAAATGTATACATGATGTATGTTTTCATTATTTTATTTCACAAAAGCGGATATACTCTGATAATTATGACTAAATGCAATTAATATTTTTTGCAGGTGTATATATGAAAAACAATTGAATGGATTTAGTCATGAAAAAAATTTGACTCATTAGTCCTCACTCCACCTCTTCAAAGGGAGAAAAGGATTCTGATAATGAGGATGCAATAATGTCATCCCTGTTCAAATCGTTTTAAATCAAAATTAAGGATGATAGACTCTTTAATACCAACGATTCAGGGGTAAAACTCTACAATTTATTCATATCAAATATATTTTCTTTTCGTTCATTACTTATTTTTTTTAAGGTAGCAATGGATGCTGATTGCAGTAAATTTGGATACTCAAAAGGGTTATTTTGTGGATTCAATACATGGATTTCCAACAAACCGACCATACATGATGTCATTTGTTAATCTGTAATACACTAGATAACACATTTTAATACTACACATATAGTTATATTATTTATGTTATCATCTAATGAGGATTATGTTATGATAGGGTGGTGCATCAAAATCATCTACTGCATCAAATGAATCTAGGGCCTAAGGATAAGAATTACTACAAGATCTACAAATATAAAATTATCCTGGTATATATAATAAAATTTCACTATCAAAACACATATCAAAACAAATTACTTATTTTGGTCGATATTTTTGAGGTGTTCAAAACAATCAAATGGAAATAAATGTAGTTATTATGTTTGTAAATTTATGAAAGAGATCGTATTTCCCCAAAAAATTGGAATCCTTGACGATGTATTATAGATAATAATTATTAGTTCATTGAAAATATTTATTAATCCTTTTTGTATTTTTATTTTTTCAGTACTACCATGACTGTCGCAAAAACTCATATTCACAAGATGATATAGATGTGTTTAGAAATGAATGGGCATAATACATGACGGATGATTGTACACAAATAAGATGAAAGTGAATTCTTACTAATTTTATCTATATATGATCATTGATATATCGCTTTTTTACACTTATTTATCATATATGATCACCCTTTATTATGTTTTATATAATTAGGTTATGAAGAATGTTTATAGAAATTATTTGTCTTTCTAGTAAATCATAACTCATTGGACAAATCTGGTCAATATTGTGGAAGTCGACCAATGCATAATCATATGGTCCACTCACAAGCATCTTAAATGCTTTATGGGAACCAATATCTTTGATTTTCAATTTTTTTTATTTTAGTTTCCCTTAGATGTGGGTGGGAATGTTCAAGAAGGAGGGGGTGTCCAGGAGTTGGGGGTGTCTAGGAGGGTGTGTGTCCTAGAGGGAGTGGGTGTCCAGGGGTGAGGGTTGTAGGGGGTGTCATGGAGGGGAGGGGGGCTGTCCAGGGGGTGTCCAGGAGTGGGGTCTCCAAAAGGGAGGGGGTGTCCAGGGGGTGTCCATGAGTTGGGTGTCCAAGAGGGGAGGGAGGGGTGTGTCCATAAGGGAGGGGGTTTCAAGACAAAAATCCATTCAATTCCATTCAATACTAATAATAAACATTGGGTAGATCACTTATAGAGTATCCTGATGTTGGTTCATAGTGAGGCATCAAATGTTCCAACCAACCAAAACAATTCCATGCCCATGTAAAGGGCCATGATTTATATTTCAATTCACTTTGAGGCCCAATATATATTACTTAATGTCATAAAGTCCCAACAGAGACATCATTTACCTTTATCACACTATATTTATGTGAAAATTCGTTCATATTCCTATAATATTTTTTTTGGTGTTTTTCCGTGATTTTTTTAACTATATCTCTTCAAAATATATATGATTTTATAATTCACATTATTGAATGATGGTGTATGAATAATATTTATTCCATTATTAAATAGATGATGAAAATATATTTGGATAGAGAAGGTTATTAATGGGTTTACACTAAAGAACAATGAGGGAGGGGGTGTCCATAAAGGAGGGGGTGTCTGAAAGTGGAGGGGTTTCCAAGAGGGGAGGGGGGTGACGAGGAGGGGAGGGGGTGCCCAAGAGGGGTGGGGGCTGTCTAATGGGTAGGAAGGGGCTGTCTAGGAAAATTTAGTAGTGTCAAGGGGAGGGATGGGGGTAATCAAGGAAGAGGGAGGGGTTGCAGGTGGAGTAGCTGGAGGGAGGGGTTGCAAGGGGAGGGGGTTATCCATGGGTAGAGAGGGGGATATCTAGGTGGGATGTATCGAGGAGGAGACGGAGGGGGGTTTTCCAGGTGGGAAAGGGGGTTGTCTAGGAGAGTAGGGGGTTGTCTAGGAGGTGGGATGGGGCTTTCTAGAGAAAGGGAGGAGGGGTGTATGGCGAGGGAGGGGGTGTTGTCCAAGGGTAGGGAGGGGGGCATTGATGTTAACTGGAGTGTCGAGGTAGATCAGAAAACATGATAAAATACTGTTTTGATCATTTAAAAAGATCACCATATTTCCATTAAATAGGCATTAATATCTTAATTTAGTCCACCAATGACATGACTAAAATCCTAAAAGATAAGACTTAAATTCACTCAAATGTAGGTTATAGAATTCATGCATTCTGTGGCAATATTTTTCCAAAAGTTTTACCTCAGTGCTTAAAATAAGAATTTGTTACAGTTCACTATCTCAAGAGTTATTGTGTGGTTTCATCAACAGGATTTTTCCTCCAAAAAATAATGTTATAAGGTAACACTAGATTAAACTACACATATTCATAATCCGCCATGATATGAATGGTAGTGAAAAATATTTTATGGATATGTTCTCAGATGTTTCCACTCATGTGTCTCACTCCTTAGTTCCCCTCCATCAAACAAAGGTTTTTCAGTTCCTTGGGCAACTTGGTTCCCATCGCTTGTAACTGTGATCATGTTCTCCATGTTTTTCTCACATATGTGCTATATCCTCTATGATCACTGTTGACCAAGCATTGCCTTCTGCAGTTTCTTCGAGTCCAAACATGTGATTTTCCAGTTTCACCAATCTTTTCGACTGCCACACGTTGTCCCATGGAAAAAAAGTGTAGATGGATATTCTTGCTCAGTTTCATTCGCATTTTCCTCCAATGATGCGACTTGTATCCTGATCGCATCTCTCCCATTCTTCTCCCTATCTATGCCTCCATCAGAACGTGTCAGTACCCTTTGTAGCCACCATCAACTGAACATCATCCTTTTCCTGCATCTTAGTCATTTTTATTGCCAATGTAAGTCACTCCCCCTCTTGTTATTGTACTTTCTCCATGTTGCGCAGTGTGTTAGTGGTGTATTTTCAGTATTCATATTTCTTCATTTACTCATGTTCCCACTTTGCGGCTCTTGATCACACCATTATTGGTGCAACGTGAGAGCTTCCATTTTGGATACAATTGCTTAATTCTGAAATTTGCAAGGGTTTTTTCATCTATTTGTAATAATTTTTTTTATAACAATATGTTCATTTGGACATACCCATTAAAATCTATAATTATTGTTGTTAATATTTTCATTGATAGATTTTTAGTTTATTTTCATTCATTGTATAAATATATCATTTGGTTTTTTCTGGTTCATGTTCACTATAGATTTGCAGAACAATATGTTTTTGTTCTCTCTAGAGGGGTTGTCTCGGGGAGGGGATGGAGGCGGGTTTTCTAGGAAGGAGGGGGTGTCTGGGAGTGGAGGGGGTATCCCGGAGGGGACGGGGATGTTCAGGGGGTGGGAAAGGGGCTGTCCATGGAAAGGGAGGGGGTTTCAAGTGAAGCGAGGGGGTTTTCCAGGAGGAGGTTGCAGGTGGAGTGGTGGGAGGGAGGGGCTGTAATGGGAGGGGGGCTATCCAGGGGCTGTCTATGGGGGATATCTCGGGGAGGGGAGGGAGGGGGGTTGTCCATGAAGGAGTGGGTGTTCGGAAGGGGAGGTGGGGTTGTCCATGAGAAGAGGGGGGAAGTACAGGAGGTGTGAAGGGCCTATCCCGGAAAAGAGAGGGGGTTGAAAGGGGAGGGAGGGGAGGGGGTGCAGCATGAGTGGTGGGATGGAGGGGTCTGCAGGGGGTGTCTAGGGGTAGATAGGAAGATGTATGGGGTAGGGGATGGAGTGAGTTTCCAGAAGGGGAGGGGGTGTCCAGGAGAGGGGGGGTTGTCCAAGAGGTGGGAAGGGGGCTGTCCAAGGAAAGGGAGGGGCTGGAAGGAGAGGGAGGGGGTTAGCAAGGAGGAGTTAGGGGGGCTGCAGGTGGAGTGGTGGGAGGGGGTAGTCAAGAGGTAGGGCGGGAGATGCAAGGGGGGGTTATCCAAGGGGAGATATGGGGGTTGTAGGTGGACTGGTGGGAAGGGGGGTATCTAGTGGTAGGGAGGGGGCTATCTAGGGAGCTGTCTCGGGGAGGGGAGGGAGGGGGGTTTGGCTAACCACACTAAAAAACTTGGTGACCAAACTAAAAGTGAACCAGTATGATTGTGGCCTATATAATTGTGTAGGTTTTCATCAGTACCTGTCTAAAACTGAGAAATACAAAACAATATTTATAAGTCAATGAATCATGTTGAGCCTCTTATAAAATATTAATTCAATCCAAGGAAATGTGGACATATAAAGGTTGTAACATGTAAAATTGACATTTTATTAATGTATTTATTCATATTAATGTTTAATTTATTTCATTATTTTATTACTAACATAATATTTGTTTTCTTATATAGGTGAAATTTTTTTCTTGCGTTTGATTTCTTTGTTCGGCAACAAATACCACAGAATTTTTTTTATAGTGGATCGTGGTTGCAAAGAGGATGAAACATCAATGTTTTTTAAGTGTTTGTTGGATAATTGTAATTGTAACCAAATTATTCATTGTTTGAAATTTATATAGTAGTGTTTTTTTGTATTCATGATCTCAAGTAAATGTATAGAGATTTTTTGTTCTTCTGTGCTTTGTTGTGGGTTTTTTTGTGCTGTGTGTGCAGGTGATGCCTCATGTATGCACGTGCTGTGCAGGTTTAGTGTTTTCACAAGAAATTTGACCTTCTTCATTTCAATTTTTTTTTTATTAAAAGCACTGATAAATGGATAATATATCAGCGCTCAAAATAGCACTGATAAATGTAGTATTTATATGTTATATTATTAGCACTGATATATTATCCCTTTATCAACGCTATTTTTAGTGCTGATAAATACTACTTTTATCCGTGCTAAGAAGGTGATGATAAAGTCCCACCTTTATCAATGCTTTTTTTAGAACTGATAAAGGGGACCCCCCCCCCCCCCGTATCTTCCCCGAGATTAACATCACCTTTTTATCACTATTATAGTATGTTTTTAGTGATATTAGAAGCCTTGTTTGTAGTACTGAATTATCAATTGTTGTTTGTCATGTCTCATGGTCAAGGTAAATATATCATCTAGAACTTTGACATATATGATTAAAACTGCTTGGATTTATCCTATCCATGTTTTCCAACTATATTTTTATTGTGAGGATATTTTATAAGATAGTTAGAACCGACTACGTACATACTCATAGGGTTTGGCCAACATAATATTTCTTTTGAGACTAGTAAAATCATCAAGGTGAACTATATAAATCATCCCAAACCATGTATTTCATATCCAAATAATTATTTATATATCTAATAATTGATTAAATTCATGATCAATGTTCCTTAGATAAAAAAAATATATGTATTGACTAAATTTAAAAAATATATAAATATTTCTAGAAATAATAAAATAACTCTAAAAGTAAAACAATATATATAGAAATTATATACAGGAATATAAAAAACCTATACATGATAAGACTTAATATGAGTTTTTGGAAATTTTATTTCTATAGTAAATTCAATAATTCAAAGAAAAAATTAAATGAAAAAAAATGATGTTATGATGTGAAAGTCTATACATTATTTATCTCAAATTATTATAATCCTACGTGAAGAGGACTAAGGATGGAATCAATAAAATATATACCCATTGGGGTATTAATAAATTATTTTTTCCATTATTAATATAAATACAATAAAAAAGATATTTTCAGTACTTATAGAGTAATATAATAATTTCCTTATGAAAATCCAATTTTCTCATAAAAAACATTTTGAAAATAATTTTATTTAGAAATAACGTTTAAAATACATGAATATAAAAAATATAAGATTAATAATTTATTTGAAATATATATTTATATATGTAAAAGAATATACAAATAATTCATTGTCCTGATGCTGGGTATTAACACGCATTTTGAACAAGTTAAAAAAAACTCATTTTTCACAATAATAATTTAATTATAGTTCCTTGATTGAAATAAAAATAGATATTCATTTTAGGTTTTTTGTTAATGAAAAATGTGAATTATCTTGAAAATGAAAGAATATTACATTAAAAACATATTTAAAAAAGTTAAAATGGATAATAATAACTGTTATAAGTCATTATGAAAAGGTATAAATCATTTTTTAATGCATTTATAAAAAAATAGATTAAAAACAATATATTTATGAAAAATGTGAGAAATTATGAATATTTCATTGTAAACATATTTTCTCAATTAATTTAAGTACAAAAGAGTATAAAAATTGTACTATTACATGAAATCTTTTTGTCCAACTGAAGGATTGGAAAATGAAATTGGTTTATGTATGATCTTTATATTTTTAATATATTGTTCCCTTTTTAGTCTTCTATTTTATGGGGGGTGTTTAGTGTATGATTTAGGTTCTAATGTATTTTGATGTGGTTAGATCATTTATGTCCAGTTTTTTGGGCTGAAAATAGTATGTAAGGAAATTTACATGATGTATAATATAATTAAATGGAGTGTAATATTATTACAGGGATGAAATTAAATAAGGTGGCATGTTTTTTATTATAACCCATTACCAATAATTAAACTAAGTGTAATATTATTAAACAATGTTTATTGGATATACACACTGTGTAATTCTCCAATCATAATATTAAAAAGTGTCACCTATTTCATTTTGGATTTATTCCTTCGTGAATCCTTTAATCTCTTGACCTTATGGTGATTCTCGATGGGTTTGGAGTTTTTTATCTTTTATCATCTGGGTTTGGTCTTTGGGTCAGAGTAAAATCTTTTTTTTGACTTCATATATTCCCCTTTCTTCCAATGAATCGAGGGAACCATATGACCATTATTGGATTTGGATGTTAATATTATCCCAAGCATTTGAATCTTGATCTCTTCTATAATTGTGAATGAATTGGACCATTCTGGATCAACTTAGGGTTTTTTTGGATTTTCGTTCATCAATGATCTTGAGGTTGGTGGTATATTAATCAATTTTTAATGTATTGGTTTTAATTACGTTTCTGTATTGGTGAAATTTATATTTCACATATAGAAATTTCTTGTTGAATTGGAATGATTAGTTGGTTAATTAATTAATTAATGGTTGTCGAATTTTTTGATTAAATGCTTAATATAATTGGGACATTTATTGTACCAGGGAATGTATTTATTAATTTGAACAATGGGATGGTTATATTAATCTTAATGGTATATTGGTTTATATGATTAAATGTTGATAATTTAGTAAATAGTTAGTTGATCATATTATTCCACGTGATTAAAGTGGATTTGCAAGATTAAATTGTTAATTGAAATGGGATACTTTATTTATCAAAATTTTATAAGATGGATATTGATGCTTAAAAATGATTTAAAGTAAATTGATATATATGTGAAATTATCTTATATGTGATATTAAGAGAAATTTTATAATATTTGGGGGACATGGACTTAATAATCATAATACAATGTATGATTCACAGATATGTGAGTGTGGGACACATACTAATTATTGAAACCCCATTTTGATAACCACATGATTTTAGGTAGGTACTGAGTCTTTAATTACCCTTGGGGTGATAGACACGATGTTCAAGGAACAAAAAGTTGGAATTGAACTATGGTTCCATGTATCTATGATTTAAAAATGGAAAGTAACTGAATTAATAAAACCCATATTCAAATTATATGAGATATAAATTAAGGAAGGTACAGACTCCAACACAGGTTAAGGAATGTATTAAGGGATTGGGTTTCATCCCGAACCAATGTAATTATCTAGTTAATTAAATAATAACAAATTGTGAAAACTTTTTTCATTGTTTATTGAAATTTAATTTTTATAATACATCATACATGGTTGTATACTAGATAATGATTTACACAACATTGATAGTGACTTACTGAAATATACTCCCAACCTACTTTGGTTGCCTGATTTTTACCTGAGTATACATAATTACTGTAGGAAAATATAATGGTAAGATAACGGTTTTAGATAGCTAAGATGGGATCAAGAATCGTTAAGGGAATCAGATGTGATGTGAATGCCCTTTTTGTATGTTATCAATGTGTCTTTATTTTTAAATTTTATTTAGATGCATGATAGACATATTTAATTACATATCTACTATTTTGGAATGTAAAAAGTACTTATATTTTGTTAATATTGGGATCATGGTTTTATTATGGTTATGGTTATTTTAAATTTTTTATTGATTTTTTATTTTCTCTATTGTTATTCTATGATAAAGAGGGTATAGTCTTTGTATGTAATATATATGATCCTTGAAACTAGTTATAGGCATTGTTTGTTCAGGGAGGCTTTTTTGATGTCCTTAAAAAATATGATTGGGGAACATATATATGGAACCTACATATGGATGTTAAAAAGTGTTATTAAAGGGGTATCATTTATTTTATATTCTCAAACTATATAGTAATGGTAGATATGAGACTATTATTAGTCAAGCCTTTGATAAGATATCTTTCATAAGGTAGCTAACCCATGTATAGGGGTAATACCATGTACCAAAGGTGGGTTTGATGATATTAATGTTTGTTTTAATAGTTCAATGTTATTTTACCTTGGGTGATTCACGTTTTTTGTGATGATATTAATTTTTTTGATATTATTCTTCTTTTCCAGGTATGATGGGTGATTTTCATAAGAATGCATCATTCTAGGAACTAAGTACTTACTTTGTAATGTATCTATTTAGGCACACATTGAAAATAATGTTCATGTTATGATGTCTAATGAAAAATCATTTCCCTTGTCTTTTAAATTTATATGAAATGGTACATAATAGGAATTTTATAGTTTTATAATTTCTCTACATGTTGAAATTTGAAAGTGATAAATGGGTGCATATTTAGAGTCAGGATAGTGGATGTGTTTTAACTTTATTAACCATAATAAAGAGGAGGAATGGTTGAGGTTAGTGATAGTTTATCCATTTGTACCATTGTGGGATATAGGGGATGTATTATTATAGATTTAGGTGTAGCCATTTTTTAAAATTTGTTAAAATTATGTAATTTTTTTAGACAAGTGTTTTTAAATGTAGAGATATTCCTCCAAACCCACACATGTTGATAACATAGTTGGGGGACATATAAAGAAATGTTCCTCTAGTAGTGTAAGTTAAGGTTCCATTAGTTCTAAGTGATGAATAAGGGGAGATGTTTAATGGGAAAAATTATTAGTTTATTCACATTATGGAAAGAGACCCATGGAGGGTTGTGAAAAAATGTATTACTCCATCTAGGAGTTCTAGTTTTAGCACCCTCTGACATTTATCAAAAATGGAAAACATGAGGAAGTAGTGTTCTTGTTTCATTATTTCCATAATATCATTGACATCTCAGAGAATAAAACAAAAAAATGGAGTAAAACTAGCTTCTTACATGTTACATAATCCTGAAAAGTGTTGTTACGGAACCCATACATAGGATAGAAATATAGTGATTATGGAGTCGATGTATTTTATATAGATTTTCATAGTTCACTTTTACCTGAGATGCTCATTAGAGATAGGGTTTAAGAGTTCATGTGACTGATGTATGAGAGAATGTGTGTGATGGACTATGTCGTATGCTTTATATATTTGTAGTTCATTATTACGGTGTTAGTAGAATATGATGTGATAGTGACATATTATTTTCAAGATGGTTTTATAAATGATATTAAGTCATTATTTAACATATTTTGGATGAAAAAGTTTTCTATAATGGTTAGTTAGGATAACATGTTTGATGGAAATCTAACAGAGCCATCAAGTGGATATAACAGGTTCATTTTTGATATCATGGACGAATATCTTCATAGAGTCAGAAGTATCACTAAGAAAATTTCCATAGTGATACAGAAATATTATTAACTTGGTGGAAGGGTCATTCACACAAGACATTACATGAGTGACCACATACAAGTGTCTTAGTCCATGACACATTAACAGACAGAGACCTTAGCCTCAAATATAGTGTTGATATTTCAGACAGAATGGAAAACTATAGTGGTTCTATAGGACCCTCAATAGATGGATAGTGACGAAGAATCAAGGAATAATAGGAATATAGAATGGGGGTCTTCTAAACCATACTAGTCTGGAAGATATTGTTAGACTTTCTGTGGTTATAGAGGAAGTGAACATGGAACTTCATGGTGTGTGCACTCATATCACATGGGTGGTGCAACTTAGGGAACTCATACTATATCATAGGGAAGAGTGGTATGACAGTTACATGTAGTTCATCCTACACTTGTGGATTGTGAGGCTATACCATTGATATGTAAGAATACTATTCTTATTGATTCTATTCTTTCTAGTCCATTTTTAATTAAAGGGTCTGTCATTGTTTTATATCTAACAAACTTGTGAATTTTCTATGCCTATGTTAGTAGTTTGTGATTGGGGTGATCATGATTGAAACACCAACAAGAGAATGATCAAGAGACATATACCTATTAAAGGGTTGCTCTATTAGTGTTGGGGAGTACCATATTAGTTGGGATCATTACATATTTTATATTTCAAGCTTGAACATGATATTTTGTATGGAAAAGTTGGTAGTATACAAATACCATATTGATTGTTACCACTAGATATTTATTTTTTTGTCTCTTTATGTTGATAGTTATGTAAATCATTGAGAGTGAGATATATAAGAATTCCATACAGTGATTCTTCATCAGTAATTGTGGTACATTACTCAAAATGTTTCATGACGTCTCCTAGATAGAGTTTGTGAGATGTATGATGTATTTCCACTCATACTAGAAAAGTTTTATTATGTTCTTCCAGATGAATTAACAGGGATTCCATTAATGATATAAGTGGATTTTACTACTCATCTCATTCCTTGAGAATAGTTGGTTTCCTCTCCACCTTATAGAGTAAAACCCACTTTGCATGAAGAACCTAAAACATAATTAGAAGAGATGATGGATAAGGGATTTATCCATCTGAGTACATTGCATTTGGATTATTTAGTATATATTTAAAAATGGATGATGGAAACTTATGTATTTCTTTTGATTAACGTGTGTTCAACTAGAATATGTTGATGAACTAGTATCCACATTCATGTATAAATTTTATCTTTGACTAGCTGATAGAAGATTTTATTTAATCCCAAATTGAATTTAGGACAGTGTATCATCAGTTTTGAGTTATACCATCAAATATACATCAGATGGATTTCAGACCAGATATGGCCTATATGAGTTTGATGTGATGTGGGTTAGGTAGACGAATACACCTAAAAAGATTGAGTATTTGATTTATATAATATTCTACACATACATGTACCAGTATATTGGTTGTTTTTTGTATTAAATATTGGTTTACATCAATACTAATGATAATCATTTCCAACATCATGACATCACCCTAATTATACATCGATATAATCAACTATAATTGAATATACGTCATTATCAATTGTATTTTTATGGTGTAAACGTCATAGGAAACATCATCTCAGTTGAATGTTTGTAACTTTCCTAGGAGAATGTTTATGTAGTTATCTATTGGTAGAATCCCAATATTTTTTTGTTATCCATATCATTCTGGTGTAAGTGGTCTATTATCAAAGGATTATCTAGGACCAAGAAGCGGATAATGTTTGAATGGTCTATGGCATGTGATAATTCCTTCTATGATTTGAATTATCGATTGATAATAGCATTGTTTTTTATCCTACCTTATCAAGGGGTATAGTATATACTATATTTTGAAGAATTTGGGATTGTATGTGGATAAGTGTTGATGCTTTTAGGTCAATTTGTGGAATATGGTTAACGAAACTAGGGGACACATGAATGGAATTCCCTATTCATAACATTGAGTTAGCTATAGGTGTTTATACCTTATGGTGTTGGATACAGTATTTGTTGGGTGAATAGGTTACTATGTTTAATTATCATATGATACTAAATGATATATTTCCATAGAATTTTTTTATGTATTGGAGATGGTTTTTGTATATGAATTCTTTATATTTTTATATCCCAACTAGGATAAATAATATAACAGGGGGTCATGTTGGGTATCTCAGATTAAAAAACATCCCCTTCGAGTGTTGTTTTGTTGTTAAACAAAACCTACTTCTCACTCATTCACAGAGAAGTGTATGAATAAAAATGAATGCATGAATGAGATAAAACAATTTTACATGGTTCAACCTCTCAATGATACATCCAAGGATCACAAAACAATAATTTACCAATGTCCCAAATCCCATAAAATTGAAAATCCCTTAGAATATTCAGAGTAGACTCACTATCCCTCTTGATTTATAACCAATCATAAATTGAAATCTCACTTGTCTATCAGTTTAAGAGTGATCACTACTTATTCAGAAGAAACATATTTTATAACATGAATAAATATGTTTTACAACTAATTTAATTAATAATTAACTTACAATTTCATCTACATAATTAATAACACATTACTACATATTTACTAGAAAACATATATATTTTGCACTACCTTTGTCTGTATTGTACACAAATTTAACACTTTTATATCAACATTAGAGTTTAGGTTTATAACTCTAAACCTCTAAATAGTATTTAGGATCATACTCTTGCACAAAATGTTAAGATTGGAATGAAACACTCTTTACATGAATCCCCCCTTAAACATAACTCTTGCATGATTTAGTGCCCTGATTTTCAATAAATGTTAATTTTCTCAAGCTTGGGGGATATATGTAAATTTATAGTTCCCACCTAACCTTGAATTAATATAACATACTCTTCTTCCTCTATGAAAAAAATATACCCAATCACAGATGATATCAATTTTATATCATATAGGTCTCATAAAAACCTTTTACGCATGATCTATGTCTCTATTTTTCATACTGGATTAACTCTCATTTTTTCATAACACACATCATTTGACACATTAAAATATTTTGTTCAATATATTACATAGAAAAATCATTTATTTTATCATCCTAAATCTAATATTCCACACAAAATTGAATATCACCAACACTAATTTGCACCAAACATTTAAAAAATATATTTGGAACTACACAACTGACCATGGATACATTTAATTCCAATAGACATAATAAACCCAAAAATGAAACATTAACATGAACACTTCCACCCCAAATCCCTTTTACTGGGTTTGTTGAAATCTCTTTGAATTTTGATACCATGTTAAAGATTCTTCCATATTCCATCAATACTCTCCTCTTGAAATTCATATAGCAATCAAATATTTTCACAACACACACTCTACGACTACATGATCAACTACCATTGAGAAAAACAATAGTAGAATGAAAATTTCATCAATGATTCTCTTCCTTCCAAAAACCAGTCAACTACTTTCATAATGGACTCCATATATCATGATATATATCCTTTAATCAACACGTTCTGAATCATTAGATCTAAAACTCCCCCTAAATCATTTCGTGGGATCTCATTATTTGGAATGATTATAGATATCCAAAAAATTCTCCAATATCCATGAAATATTTCCTCATAAATCATAATTATCATCGTGTTATAAAAGATTACATTTCATGTAAAATTATTGTAACCTTTAAAATGATAAAAATCACCATATTATATTTCTTCCCCTATTATCTTCTCCCATATATTGTTTATGACATGAAATTTTATCCCCTTTAATATCTGTGAATTTCTCACCCTTTTCAACCAACCTGATAGTCACTCCTCTATGGTCTTTCATATGGTACAAAATAGATATCAGCACAATAGGTTGAAAAAATATCAGACATTAATGATTGGGGGTCTCACATTCCCACATTTTTTATTATGGGGATCTGAATTAACTCCCATAACCAGATTATGTCCTTTAATATATTCTTTTGTTAAGTCCTTCATTATAATTAATTCAATATTTTTTTAGAACAAACTTCAATATCAAAATATTGTTCTCCACCTTCACGTTAATAAAATGAAATATGATTTCAATTTAATTTTTATTTGAGTTATGGATTTGATTTCCTTCTAAGATTTTTAAATCTAGAATTATCACAATGGATAATAATTAGAGAACTCAATTCGTCCACAGTATCATCATGCTTCTCCTTCAAACTCAATATATGCATTCACTCCTAAGTATATAAAATGTATTTAGCTTTTGTGGTGCTCAATGAAATGAAATATTGTTTCATTATTAGACATGAAATTCAATATACAATAAGATATAATGAACCACCTTATTTTGATTTTCTATCATCTTAAGAACCAACCCAATCTGGATATTTATAGCCCAATAACTCTTGATGTTATTATTTATAGTAAAAAAATTGAAATCCATTATTCCTAGTCTATACTAAAGTATTCATTCCATTGGAAGAAAGTGGATTTCATTGTTATTTCATTAATACTATTACTCTTGGAATGCTGTAAAAATAGTATCAGGTTTTTTCACTATCATGTAAAATAGAATTCCATTTATTTTAATAAATTATATGTATTTAACATCATTTAATACATAATACAATGATAGATTTATTGAGGTGGCCACAGAAATCATCATCTCTTGGTAATTATCGGTCACAAATATTCAATAATCCATCATAGGATATTTAGATTTAGAGAGGAATGTTTTATGCATTTCTTGTCTCACTAGTAAAGCAAGGAAAAATGTTATTTCACCAATAAATGATATCGCAAATTCACTTTTATAAAATTATGAACAATTTCTTCTCTGTGCTTCATAATATCCTCTAAATATTAAGTCATAGACACAAAATATCACTAAAATCCTTGTAATTTTATAATTTTAGACATGTAGATTATAATCTACTCCACCATGTTGAAAACCGAATCTCACCATGAAATGAATGAGTCCCAAATACCATGATCTCAGTGTGTTCTTCAGCCTATAAAAATCCTTCCTAAGCCGACATAATCTGTTCTCATCTTCATGAATTAGAATACCATTTTCTTTCTAAGAATAAAAAACTACTTCTAAAATCGATTTAAAATTGATGACATGAAATCAATCTAGAAAACATTAAAAAAATTTCGTACTACTATGGGAATAAACTACATAATTCACATTTTCTTGGAACAGGTAAAATCATTTCATCAACAATGACACCATCTATATGGGATTACCCTTTTCACACTAGTCATTCTTTGTTTCAAATCATTGTGTTGTCTTAATTCATCCTATCATGACATACCCATTATGTCTCAATAAAATCATATTCTATTGTACATAAAGCTATCTACTAAAGCTGGTTTTTATAAAAAAAAATTTACCTCCTCATTCATAGAATTAACCAAATTTTCATTACCAAATTTTAATTGAAATAATTTTGGTTGTACCTGTGATAATAATGATTTTTGTTGTGAAGATATCATTCTCTTTTTTTAATGGGCACTTCAGGATCACTAATGATATATTGTTTGTCAATTTAGGGTAAACTATTTTTCTATTTCATAGATACAGATTTGATTTACTCTTCTCATTATCAATACCTTCTTCTATGTTTTAATTTTTAACTTTATCTCCAAATTTATTTCTTACCTCTACATCACTATCGTCAAAAACATTTTCATTGCATTGTATAAGATTCTGTTCATTTTCCACTATAGTAAGATCATTTGCTTACACTACTTTTCATAACTTCTTAAAAAAGAATTTATATACATTTATTTTTCATGAGTATCCATGGAATATTTCTCCAACTCCATCTGACTCAAATTTCCTATGTTTCTCATTATTTTTATTAAAACACACACATCAAAATATTTGATATCATTTCAATATTGAATTTTTTACATACCATATATCATATGGAGACATTTCATCCATTATATAGAATAGTTACCTATTAATATGTAGATCTATGTTAAGACTTATTCTTTCTAGAATTTCTCTGAAATGTTTTTTAAATAATAATTCTTCTGGACATTTTCTTGATAATATGATTTCACCTATCATCCACTCCATTTTGTTGAAGAGTTATCATAGCTGAAACATGATTCCTTATCTCATTTTTCATAAGATAATTATCCACCGTGATGTTTTTAAATTCTATACCACTATCATTAAGATACATCATATTTTTTATTCATCCTTTTTATTCCATAAGATATTGTTTTATGCATCTAAATACATCATTCATGTGGGAAATGAAAACAACCCATGCTATTTTGATGAAATCATCTATGTAAATAATGAAATACTTCTTCAAATTAATGGATATGGGTGAGAAAGGTCCACATACATCAGTACACACAAATTCATGTAATCTAGATAACTTTAATTCTTATACTTGTTTTCCTTTATGATGATATTCACGTATTGAAAGGAATAACACACATGTGTTAGATAACATGATAGCATAGGGGGGACTAAAGGTACATTACATTGGACTAGATATTTTAATGATGGTTGGAATATATGGAAATGACATTAATAACACAAATTATTTTCCTCTTCTATAGATAAATGAAACATATTTTCTTCTCCACAAACAAATTTATGATTCCCTTTCGTTAATTTCCATATAGAACAATTATAAAATATGTTCCATTGATGCTAAACATCTTCTTAATAAAATCATATTGAACTACCTTTTTCATATATTTGACTTTCACTATGAATGTTTTGACTCAGACCCTCAATGACTAATACATTATCACATCTCATTTCTTTCCCCCAAAAAATGGCTTAACCTAAGCCAATTATCTTCAGTCTTTCATCATTTTCAAATTTAACAACACCTTCCATGACATATTTTATGCCTATAATAATATAATTATTACTATTATTATGGGATGTGTATAAACTATTTAGGATCTATACAACATGAAATATCTCATACTTTAAGGTAAATTTCTATAACCACTACCTTCTCATCAGGTTTATTTTTTATTTTTGTTTTCACATCATACACGATATTGATTGAAAAAATTGATCTTCCTTGGAGTATTATAGATTATCTTCAATGTGTAGATGTTCAAATAGGTTTTTCATTTTTTTCAAACATGATAATTAATTTTGTTTCTACATTCTACCAATTTTGTTCTACTTCTACACATTTCTCTTCTTTGTAGATGTAAAAAATCAACCCATGTGTCCAAAAACTCTCCACCAAAAATAATGACCCTTAAAAGATATTCTATAGTATTGTTACATATTTGGATTCTTCTGTTTTTCTTGTCTCATTTGTTATCTATTTTCTATTGAACATAAATTTTGGGAGTGTCCTATATTTCCAAAACAATAACACCTTGTGTATGGAGAATTCATGTGTGTCACTTCTACAGCACTGGTTGTCCCTTATGTTCTCTTAGTATTCTGGTTATTATTTGTAACAATATCAATAATTAATCTTGAATCGGGTACATTTATTTTGGAATCACTAATCAAAACATTTTGTTTTTATTCAAGCCCCATAATGGCTTTATAATTTGAACATGTGTGTTGCTTCATTTATGCATGACCTCTAGCTCAAATTCATTCTTTTATCCCAACATAATTATTTAATTTCCAAATAACACACAAGGAATCGAGATTCTTTCTTAATCCTGATTTTTTTAAAGAATGATAACATCGATTTCATGTTCACCAATGCATTTGATTTTTAATTTCAAAATATTATCGAAATAATTCGTCAATATATTATATTATTAAAATTTTATTCGATGATCAATAACAATATTTGAGTCCACTTGTAAGGAATACTTGAGATACTAAATTTATTCCATTTTCTAAAAATTCAATTATTTTTTTTGCATATAGAGTTTTTTTATCAGAAACCACATTGTTATATGTCATATTTTTGGCGCTCTAAACATATATATCTTCAAGAGAGGCATCCAATAAGGACTTCATATAAACTCTTCCTCTGAAAATTTCTTATTTGGTTTTCTTCCCATTTATAGGGACTTCTAATAACTCCTGACATATCATTTTATCGATGATTATTACAGTTCAACATCTCTTCAACCATAGATTATTCTAAAAATTAATTTTAAAATTAAAGAAGAATCCTATTTTAGATGAAATTTATCATTAAATATTACTTACCACTCACGTAGGATGAAGTCTTATTCATTTGAATTTTATATTATTCCTCATCATATTGATTTAAAATTTATGGGAACCATTATATAAATTTCTATCCATTCTACATCAAAATAATGGAAGTAGATGTTTTCATTTGAACATTCCTTTTCCTATTTGTAGATTTAATGAGTATAATGGCATCACCTCATGTGTCTTTCCTTATTCATTTCCAGATTCAATGATGAACATCTTCATGGATTTGAATTCCACCTCTTTGGAATTATCCTTTTCTAATTACTCATTATCATCATTTCTCCTCTCATACAAAACTAGAGTACTTTAAAATATATCCAATGTTAGTTATTTTGTATATTTATCATCCATTAAAGAAACATTATCATTGAATTGAGGAGGATGTATTCTTCTGATACACATGAAAGTAATTACATATTCAATAAATTCTCAGTGACTATGTTTGTCTTCAAAATCAGTATTCACTAATTCAAGGTAATCATCAAGAGACTCATTATAGTGCATTCTATGATCATCATACTTATTCCACAGAACAAGAATCTATGACTATATGACCATTGAGTTTCCCTCATTAATATTTATCAATTTTTACCAAATATCAAGTGATGTCTTTCATGAAATAACCTTTATATTTATTTCATTAGATATGTCTCCCCCAAAGGTATTGATTCATTTAGTGTCATTTTCTGATTCCCTTCATCCATTGTATGATAAATCAACACATTAAACAAAGGCCATAAAAACACAAAACACTATTGTAGAGAAATCCATTTCTATTTATTGGAAGTATTTCTATAACAGATTCATCCATAATTAATATTATTTTCAACAACGATCAGAATCTTTTTATGATTGACCACCTCCATTGAACCCTAGAGAGAGAAAAAATAAAATTTTATATGATTCCAAGTGTAATCCAAACTGTAATAATTACCCTATGAGGGGGGTTGAATCAATATATGATAGAATAATACAACATCCCCTTCAAATCATGTTTCGTTATTAATCAAAACCGGATTCTACCTCTTCCCCGTATAAATTTATGAATAGATATGAAATCATGGACATGACACAACAATTTACATGGTTAAACATCATTAGGATATGTATGAGAATTATATAAAAGAAATTTTTTGATATACCAAATCCAATAAAAGAACATTGTTGTTACAATGTTCAGAGCAGACTCATTTTCCCTCTATGTTTATAACTAATAAAAAATTGAGAGATCACTTCCCTCTCAACTAGATTATTCTCACAGATCCATCAGAATAAATCTATTTGATCACATAAACTAATATGATTTACATATCATTTATTATATCATTATATTACAGTCTTAACCACTGGATAAATACCCATTTATTATGAAATTATAGGGAAGATCCTTTCTTTTTCATCATGTTTAAATTATTTTAGGAACCAGTATAAAATTTCACACAACATTTGAGTTTCGGTATGTAACACCAAAAATCCATGCAATATTATAGAATAAAATTTTGTGAAAAACATTATGCTTTACATGAAACACTCATTACATGAATCTCTCCTTCCATGTAATTATTTCATGATTCACATACATGATTTTCCTTAAGTATTGAGTTACTAATGATAGGGGTAGCTATCAATTTATAGACTCGGTGGACCAATATGAACAAATATCATACATGTCTTTCCTAGTGCATGTAAAATTTCCACTTGAAATGAATATCTCTTTTTGACATTGTGTTGGGTGCTTAAAATCTATTCACCTAGAAATATCCAACACTATTTTTCAGACTCTCACATATCTATTTTTCTTATTAAAATTCATATTTCATGCACATTAAAATATGTTTCACAATAATGAAATTGAAATATTTTGATGTGGTGATCGAGAATCATTACTTGAATGCAACTTTTAAAATCACTATAGCTCTTGTGAGAATATTTTATCCTTTAAATGAATGTAATCCCATTTCCAAATACATATTTTTGCATGCTATTGATTTTGATCTCAAAAATTTGAAAAACACGGGGAAATAGAACCCATTTTATATGCATCTTTTGGTATCGCCACTACAGTATTCATTAAATTATCTTGGTTCTTTTTGAGAATACCCTGTGAAAAATCTCTCTAGAATTCCTCAAAAGACTATAGAAACCCAATTTTTCCACAAATACTATCAAAATAGAAACATTAAAAGGTTACCAAACAAGGGTTTTCTAACATATTTAGATCTACCATATAAAAATGGAAAGGGAATTTTTTTTATGAATCTTTGAGAAGGGAAATCCATATTCAAGTTGTTTAGGAGTTTATCTTTGACCAAATGATGATTAATTTACTTAATGAAATGCATGTTGTGGTTTGGGTGACACATTAAAATATAACCCTTTTATTAGTCACCATAGTGCTTAAACATTTGAGCTAGATCAGTGATATGTAGTATGTTGGGACCAAGTTGAATGGAGAAGGAAGTTTGATGAGTTTTCCTTTGTAGAGTGTTGTATTTTGTTGTCAAAGAAGATAAATCAATTCACTTTGTAGAAGGATCACAAATCAGACGATGAATTACTGGCATGTATTTCACACATATCACGAGTTAGGAGAACTTTTGATGCATGCCTTATGAAGGAAAGGGGGAGAAATTATGACGTCAGTCATATAACATTTTGATTTGAAGGAATGATACTGCTAGAGGATTGGGAAGTTTCAGTTCCCATTGCAACTCTGATTATGATAAAGCTGATCTATCAAAGGATAAATATCACGATAGTGGGATTCGTGATAAGAGCAGAAGAATGGTTATGGGAAGCAGTGAATAGAGAAAATGACAAAGCAATGGAAAATATGGGGATGGCAAAAAAGCACAGTTTAAGGTTGATGGAGCATGCAAGATTGAAGATGGTTTAGATTTTTTCATGCAAGGCATGACTCAAGGTCAGAACATCGAAAAATGACAAAGGCATGGAGTGTGAAGAAATTTAGGCAGGTTGCGCGAAAAAATAAAGTGGTGCACAAAATAGTAGCTGGTTGCGCAAAATATACGCGCGATGCCCGAAATAGAGGAATTATGTTTTTCGCGCAAAAGATGTTTTGAGATCAGAAGTTCATAAATTTGCAAAGGCATGAGCTGCGCGAAAAATTGGATCATTGCGTGAAATACGATGTCGGGTGAAAATATGAATTTGCGAGCAATATGGAATGCAGTGGGGAATTTTTCCTGCAATTGGTGCTTCATGATTAAAAGGATGAAAAATGGAAAAGGGATGAGGTGTGCAAAATATTGAAGCATGGAGTGAAATATGATGTTGTATAAAATAGTTTTTACATGCATGAAGGATGTTTTACGTGCAGATTAGTGTTATTCATGCAGGGTCAAAAATGCCTATAAATATGGGGCTAACCCTTCTCATTTGTTAATGCTCGACACATAGAAGAAATTCCCAGCTCTAGTGCACGTAAAATCTTACGCTAAGTGAGTTTCGCAAAAAGAAAGATGTTTTCGCGAACTAAAGAAAGTTGCATGAAAAATTGGGAAGCTATGCAAAAAGTGAAACTTTGCACGAAAAAGGGAAGCTGCGCGTAAATGATTTCCGCGCCAAAAGGGAATTTTTACGCACAAGCCATTTGAATTGCACATAAGGCACCCTAAAGGATGTGTGAAATTTTTTGGGTCTTCGCACGTATTCCGTAATGCGTAATAGAGTTCTTACCGGATTCTGGGTAAGAAAGTGATGATTTTTATTTCAGAGAATACATCTGTTCAATTGTTAAAAAGCACTGAAACATTGTGTTACCTTATTTGTTCTAAGAGGGAGCACACAAACTATTGGATTGTTTTCAAAGTGCTGCACGAGTGTAAGGGTATATCCTACTCATTGTATTCCACATCAAAGGATTGTTTTCTAGTGGATTGTGTGGTACTGGATTGTTTTCGTACCATACCAAGGACCTAGCTACTCTTGTTGAGTAGTGAACCTTGTAAATCTAGTGTTCCTGGGGATGTGTGTGTTCAGCAGGGAAGAAACTCTCTAACAGGAGGCGAAGGTTATTTAAAAAAGGGGAAACTAAAAAAGAAAAAGATATCACTGATTCACCCCCTCCCCCTCTCAGTGATACTTGGATCCTGATTGGGAACATAAAAGTATGAGTATCTGGAGTTTTTGTCCTCAAAGGAAGGCCTTGATTGTGGGGAATCACCATTAAAATTGACAATAGATTATGATGAAATTATTTATGTAATTAATTGATTCATTTTTCTATAGAGTATACAAAAATAGTTTATGAACAAATTCCACTCCCCAATGTGGGGTGTTCATCAAGTACTGACCATAATGTACCATGACCAGTATCAAAATTTTTAATGGTCGGGGATAAAAAATAAGATTTTAAGTTTTTTAATATGATTCTAATATTGTTAATAGGATATGGATGAGAAAAAAAATGGTGTCTTACTACATTCATTTCTCATTATTTAATGGATGTGGGATGATGATACCATCGACATCATTATTGGTAATCCGATAAAAACTTGGAGGACTAATTGTATTTTGGTGTTTTGGTCTGGTTCATTAATGTAGATCACTTATTTACTATATAAGAGACATTCTTAGAGGATCACCATGGAATAATTTAATCTTAGGAGAGAGTTAATCTTTGCAGTGTTCCATAGAGAATATTTTCAGATATGAACACATATTTCACTTCACTATTATTGAATGGATTGAAAAAAGTGCGTGGTATGCAGTTATTTATATGTATGGATTTTCACCATCAGATAGATGGGTAGTAAGAGAAAACTAAAAATGTTTTTGAAATATATGTTATGGGCATGTTTCATGGTGTTTAGTGGGTCTAGAGAAAATCAATTGTCACTAATTTAGTTTACCTATAACAATAGTTATCAGGAGACTAATGAGATTCAACCATATGAGTCTATTTATAGTAGTACATGATCATAACCTTTATAATGGATTGAGGTAGGAGACTCAATGTTGATGACACTGAGTGTCATTCATGAATCATCATAGCAGTTTCAGCTAATTCAAAATTGTATGTATATGGATTTGATTAGTTTGATGTTATGTGTAGGTAGACGTTGATGTCCCCTTGGGTTTACAGGGAGTGATCTTGACTTCCTTTGGCTGTCACCTGGATCGGGTTGCCGTTGGATTCAGCGGCTGGTAACTTATTTAGTAGTTTTATTAGAAAATCTGAGGTTGTGGGGATAGTTGGTCCAATGTAATACTGAATTTATCTTTCATATAGTAATATTTCTCCACTTGGTTTTTATCATGTGTCATAACTTCGATGTTATCAACCCAACCCTTCTCATTTGATCATTGTTGATGATCATGACCTTGATACCGATTTGTACATTGTGAATAATTTTATATGATTTTAGTACAATTGTGAGAAAGGGTTTTGGGGAAATACCACTCTAATCAATTGAGTGTTCACTTAGCATCTTTTTGTTTATGAGGATACATGGTAAAGGAAGTGAATATGAGGGCTTAATGGGCCGACATTTTTTACCTTGAAATCAAAGATATTCTTGGGAGCACATCTAGAGGATTAGATTTTATACCATAGGATGATTGTAAAATCTTATTCTTTATCCTAGTGCATTCCATTTTGAGTTTTATTTCTTATTATCAGTTTATATAGGTTTTTATTTTGTTTTTTATGTTTTTTGAGTTTTTCGTATAACTTATCATAAATTTTTGTTTCACTAAAAAATTCCTCTATAAAATTTACACACCATGTGATATAATAACTCACCTGATAAAATTATAATTTGGATAAAATTACTCAAGACGACTGATTTTTTCAGTGAAACTAATTTTAAATAATTATAATTTGTGTAATGAAATTGAATTCCATGTAATTACCCAATAAGGAAATTAAACAAATCTTGCATTTACATATGGTTCTATTCCATTGTGATAAATAATTCCCTTATCCCTAGGGATACCCCCAGTTGTTATGGAATGATTTCTTCATCTTCAATCATCATGAATTGGTTTTTCAATCATGATAAGAAATTTTTCCTTAAGTATTATTTTATTCGGTGTTCTACCGATGAAGTAGTGAAATGTTTTTACCAAAGATCACTTTGGGGGTTTATATTGATCCATGATTTTGAATTATAAAATCTTATACCGTCATAAATATATCCATTTTATATCAAATGATGGTTGTGGTTGTGTAAACATTCCTCAATGATCATGAGGTAGATGTTCTATTCATCAATCCAAAAAATTTATCTAATTTATATGTATGTAATTAAGGAATTTCATTTTCACATTTAGAATTTACATATATAATTGGATGAATTAGTATGTCAATTTTTTAATTAATGGATTGTGGAACTATTTTATTAATGGGGTTTTGAAATTGGTCAATTGATGGGATTATAGATTTTATTAATTAATTGAAATTATTGGATGGTTTGATTAACCATAAACTGTCAAATGTTATATAATTAAATGTTTTTAAATGTTTTAATATTTCATTTTTCATATTATTTCATCTGATTAACGAAAAAACCCATGATTACATTGAAAATTTAAATTGGATAATTGGATGGGAAATTTTTTATAAGTTGATTAATGATACAAATCATTGATTTAGAGGGAATTTTGAAATATATGAAGATTTTTCATATGTGATATTATGATAAATGTGATGACAAGTGTGGGATATGGAATTATACTACAAAATAGTTTATTTTATTTACTTATATTTTAAAGGGGGACACAGAATGATGATTTAGTATCCCATTTGTGACCACAACAGGTTGTGTAATAGGGAATAATGATTAAATTACACATGTGGTGTTAAACATGGAATTCTCAGGAAAAAAAATGTTAGAATTGACTATAGTTCCATGTATCATTGAAAATAAAATTTAATTGAAAAAATTTATAAAACCTAGGGTGAAATTATAAGTGATATCCCTTGGTATTGTTTCAGAATCATGCACATGTTGAATTAGGTATTGATGTTTTGGGTGTCATCGTGAACCTGGGTAATTATGTGATTAATTAAGGAATAAATAATGGAGAAACATGTTTACTTGTTTTTTAATTTATTAATTATATAACTTCATACAATTTAATAGAATGGATATTGAATTATACACCATTCTTTGTGACATACAATGTCATGCATACCCCATACATATGTTGTATGATCTGTACCCAAATAGACTTCATGTTTTCAGGACTATATAATGTAAATATAGCTATGCTATAAGGATGAGATATGATGGTGCATGGATAAAGAAACTAAACGTGAGGCCATGAAACATTTTTGAATCTATCAGCGTGTCTTTAATTTTGGGTTATATTTAAATGGTTGATATATATGTTGCATGGAATATCTATAATTTCATTCTGGATAATTTATTTATGGTTTTGTAATCACGTAACACTACTATTATTCTTATTTATTTTAAAAATAATTTATTTATTTTTTATTTTTTTCAATTGTTTTGATTCATTGAAAATGAGGGTACAGTCTTCCCGTGTAATATATTTTTTCCACACTTGTAGTTCGCAGCCTCTGGCATATGGGGAGGCATAAATGATTCAACGTAGAAAATCCGATTGGGCTATCAACATGTGGAACTTGGGACATGATGCTAAATTTTAATAGGAATCATTCAAATTGTTTCCTTTCATAGAAATTCTTGAATAAAAAATCTCTATTAGAATGAGATTATGAAATAAAAAATTATAATGATCATAACATGATAGTAAGAAATAATTAGTGAATTTATTATGTGTTTCAAAAATATATCCAAATAAAATAATTGGAAATAAAACCTATGGTAATCCAAATTCAATATAAAAATAATCATATAATGATATAATCAATGACGTATTAGTTTATACCAATGAACAAAAATTGAGTTATGAAAGCCCTTAACACATGTTGCAATTTTATTGAATGTTATATAACCTCATGTTTGGTAGTTTTAAACATGTCATTATTTTAAATCATAACAATATTGAAAATTAAAATGTCACATATATTCCTTTTATGACATCATACCACCTCTTCAATAATAATCTATCTTTATTTTCATTGATTTGGGTGTTAATTTCCATCTTTTCTTATGTCTGTTTTGTTATTAAATATATGATTCTATAACATATTACTTATATTCATAATATATAGAAACCTAATAATGAAATAATTACAATAACTTTACCTGAATATTACTTTTAGAATAGATAATGAAATTTGGTTATGGAAAAGGAAGTATGTCACAATCATAATGATTGTAGGTCATATGTACGCGTAAGTAAAATATCTTTCTTACAATGATAATTATGGAAAATATTTATGTAATATATTACAATTAAATAATGATAATTATATCATATATTTTATATGATATGCTTATATATATCATCCTTGTGTTGTGGTTATTAAATTGATAATTACATCACTTTGTGAAGGTGGCATTTCAGACATACTAAAACAATGTTATCATCATTAAGTGGGTGAATTGGTAAAAAATAAAATAATATATTATCATTATAAATGTTATATATTTCATTAATATCATTATTCTTTCAGTTATATCACATATTTTCATTGTTCTTATTTTTTTACATTCCTTGTAAATAGTTAGTGGTAGATGAATTACATCAGTCTCTTGAGTGGATTTCTTATATAGAGACATGTGCCATTATCAAATCCCCAATAGAATGGAATGTAAAATTATTTATATGATATGAAAACTAAATATGTATAATTTTTTAAAAATATAATATATAAATATATATATACTATATATATTTCATCATACCCAACCATGAGAGGTTTTAATTGATAAATGAATGTCAAAAGTTCACGAGGAAGTAGTCCATGAGACACATGAATAATGATTCCATTACCAGTATGATGAAAGAAGATTTTTTAATAGGTAATTCCAATAAAATAAAATATTCTCAATAAATTGAATATATTAATATGATTATATCATCATGTTTTAATATTAATTAATTTTAGTGGACGAAGAGAAAATGCACATTGAAAAATGTTACCTCTTATCTAGGGACTCTAAAATGGTTTTCACTAAAGACTTATATTCGTAAAATTATGCATAGCCTAAGGATTACATGATAAGGGTAATATATTTCAGATGTTATTATTTTTTCATTTGAAAAAAATATTTGAAGTCTTGTGAAGAATAAGTGAGAGAGGTGGCCTTTTATAAGTGAGGTGAGTGGCACAAATGTAATGTTTTGAAAATAATCAATCAAACTGATATTTTTTCATTTTAATAATATACGAAAATGTTATATACTAGAATCCTAATGATATAATGTCAAAATATGTCTATATAATATTATATTCATTATTAAATAGGTCCTTTTTAATTCCTAATCTACTTAGTTTAACCGTGTAAAAATCTAGTTTTACCTTATCTGTGTTATATAATTTTAACTGATTTCAATATTCATTTTCGTAACAATTTATGTTCACTATATTATAAAATATAAATTATTATTTTCATAAATTTGAAATAAATATTTATAAATTCCATTCATATTTGTTGAAATTCTAAATTAAAAAATAGTCCTATAGTCATTACAAGAACATGGGATTTTTGAAGAGAAAATGATTAATGGTTAATTTTTTATATCAAAATTGAATATGAAATTTTTTTTAAATGTCCTAAAATTGATTAATTGGAATATAATTTTTCTGATATCAATTTAAAATAAATTCAATATAAAATCTAACATTTTATATAATATAAGGTTTTTATTAAATTGTTTTTATTTTTATCTACTTATAAAAATGAAACTTTATTAAAAAAATACCATACAATAACCCCAATGTATTTATGGTATTAATGTTTAAAATTCTATATTCGTTTAATTAATTTATTTTAAATAATGTGTTCAATGCAAGAATAATTTGTATTTTATTAAAATATATTTTTCTGAAAATGTTTCTTTTTATTTTTAAATATATTTATTTTTTATTATCAATAAATTAAAAATGATAATTTGTAAACTAAATATGTTAACAATTTTGGAAATATTATTATTAAAATTTATTCTAACAAATAGGGGATAAATATCATAGTAAATAATAAAACATTAATAACATGTCACATTTTTTTAAACACAGTGTTGTGTGTAATAAAATATACACTTAGTGTTGCATGTACTGAAAAAAATACTCAGTGTTGGTCGTGACGCAAGATAAATTCAGGTTTTATTGTAATGAAATCTATTGAATTTGTTAAAAAATTAGTGTAATGTCTTGGGGTGTTATATTTTATTTTATAATTCATGATTTGTGTCACATATGATATCAAATTAAATGTTTTAATATTAAATAATTTGAATAATACAAAGATGATTAAATATATTCATGATGAAAATAAAAAAAATAGAATAGAAATTTATTTTAAAAAATATAATTGGAAACTTGTAAATTTTAATTCAAATTATTTAAAACATTCTGTAAAGAGATTCAAATGTGATCACATATAATACCATTGAAAATTGCATTCTCAAAACATGATAAAATGGTGAAATGACATATAAATAAGAATATAAATTAATATATATTCATAAAATAATATTCTATGATTTTTATAATAAAAACATAGATATGGAAGTGAATGATTCAAAATCTAATATAATATACAATATTAGAATCAATAATAAAAAACTATCTATTTTCTTCTATAATACATAATGTAGATAATAGAAACTAAAAAAGTAAACCATATTAAAGAATTTTAGGATAAGAAAAGACACATGGTTTAAGAAAAATAAGAGCTTATTATTGACCCCAAAATAACATTTATTTCTATACATAAGAATACTTTTACTTTTAATCCATTATCCTTAACCATTTAATTAATTAATTATTATGAAAATTTTAATTACTAAATAAGGGATTTACACATTAGGTAGTTTGGTTCATTACCAAAAACATACGTCGGTATGTTGATAAAATTCAAAGAGGTAATTGTTCCATAATATCCAGAATAATAATAATATCATAGTGATGAATTTTTTATGTCAATTATTATTTAAAAAAAATATTGAACACGTTAGTGAAAAATGAACTACCTTACAATCATGGTCTAAATAGGTCATAATTGGGCATGAATTATGTTTTCTATCAAATATCAGCCATTAAATTTATTTTATTTTATTCTTTTACTTGAATAAGATCAGATTGGTTTCGGTTTATATTTATACACAATTTAAATTTCTAAATTTATATGTCATGGGTGTGTTTTTGGCTCATGCATAGTTTGATCATGGTTAGGGTAAACCATATATCTTAGCCCAGGTAACCTTGTTTCCTGAGTTGGGTGTCTAGTAGTCTGGCCCATGGGATGTGCGTGGTTTGGTAAACCATACAGAAACTGTGAAATTCATCTCCATATCATAACGAAGGTGTTCAAAATAGTCCATGCACAGTTTAGAAATTGTATGGCATGACCAAGCCTGTGCCCCATCTCTCTACTAGGGTGAACACAGTTGGGGAATGGCCTAGAAGAACGTGCTTCTTTACTGTGCAGGCTTCCTATGTTAAAAAATAAAATAAATATATAAAATAAAAATAAAATATGGAATGAAAATAAAATTTAAGGAAGTAGAATAATAATAATAATAATAATAATTATTATTATTATTAAAGAAGGTTATTGAATTATTTTTCTTTACCTTTTTCTGGTTTTTTTATTATTCATCCTTTAATTTTTTCATTATTTCTTCATGTTTCCCTTCATCCCTTTGCATCATGTGCGGTGCACCTCCCCCCACTACGATGGTCACAGATCACCCACTCCTTCAGCCACAATTATTCTAGAAAAAACTCTCCATTTTTTCACAAATACTCTCTAGATCGTTGAGTTAAGTCCTTATCCCCCTTGTCGTTATTCACTTTAATTGTTTTATGGATCTACCATTGTCTAGTGTTGCTCGAAGAAAACTCTAGGTTGGGGTTAATATATTTTGGATGGTTTTATTGATCGTTAAGTTTTAAAGAAGGTCTCTCATGTCATCCTAGTCAATATTCTTGCATATGTCCCTAAATGCGAGGAAAAAATGCAATCCATGGCATGGAAAGAGAGATAGGGGTAAGTGTTTTCTTGTGTTGTTTAATTTTGAACATTTATTTAGCACCCCTTTTTCAATTTAGGGTACACATGAATGGTTTGTAATAATATTGGTGGATTCTTTGTGCTTATAATGTCCATACATAATATATATATATATATATATATCTTGGGAGTATTCCCTCAATATGGGGGGAATGAAATCTTTTTACTAAAATATATATATATATATATATATATATATATATTCGTGTTTGTATGTGTGAGTGTGTGGAAATTTCGAGTGCTCTTCGACTAGATTATCGTGTTCCAAATTGTTAGATTTTCCCTAATTCCATTTTTTATGTAGGCCCCCTATACATTTCCCTTTAAATTCAAATAATTATTGATTTATTGGTTTTTTAATCATATTTTCTATATTAATTATTGTGGTATAATTTTTTGACTAACTGTTTGACTTGAAATAATGTGGTGTCTAACTTTTGTTATGTTTTATAAATTGGTAAAATTATGTTTTTCCCACCATGTGTGGGATGAAATCTCATGTTGGTTGTTATTAATGTTCTTTGAATTTAAATTTATTGATTAGTTTTCTAAAATGTGTTTATAAGTAGGTTGTTATTTTTCAAAGTGGTTTTTGTATGGTTCTTATATAAATGGTTTAACATGTGATGGTTATGTGAGGCCTTGTTGGTACTTTTTAAATATTTTTTTTGGAAGAATCAAAATGGATGGAATCACATACATTGTTTGTTGATGATGATATGGGAGTCTCATCTATTTGGGGCTTCCATTATGTTATAATAGTTTTAATGAATGTGACTAATCCTCATGTATTCCATGTTTTTGCTGGTTTGTGTGATTATATGATGGAATGTTTTTTTGATTTTTTATATGGTTCTTATGAAACACCGCTTTGTGAACATGAAATTTGAACATAGCATAGCTACAATGATTTCAAGGAAATATTATTTTACTCTAATATTATACACACAAGCAAGATGACCATATCAGAGGGATATTTTCTAATTATTGGTATTGGAGTGGGGCCCTCTACTAGTTCATGTCTGGAGAAAATTGAGCATTTTGGAGTTATAATTTCATCTGGTATGCCATGACTTCAGGACGTGTAACAATTATATTATGTTATGTTTTTATATTGAGTTTCTTGTTTTTCCCATTTTTTCTCTGACATGAGCATCATCAGCCCATTTTCCTATTGGTATGATCATAGTGTCTTCTCTTGGTTTATGGTATTTTCATGGTATATATATAACATATGGTGTTACCTAAAAATGATTAAATTTTTTTCTGAAATACATAAAACTTTTTCTTTTCTCTTGAACGAAAAATGATCATTTCTCATTCGGATTTAATTCCCCTTTTCCCCAAGAAATCAACATTACATTATAAATGGTGACTTTTTTAAAATTATGGAGGGAAATGGTTTGTGATTATTTTACTTTAAGATGAACCTAAATAAAAAAAATGTTTTATATATTGTAGTTAAAAAATTAAATTGATGATTATTTTGTTTTAAGTAAATTAATTTGGGAATAGTTAACTTTTACATGCCTAATGAGTTTTAACACTCTCACATATATTTTTATCTTTGTTTTTTAGATTTGGGTTCTTGTTATTTCTCAAATTCATTCATCATAGTGTGGCGTTAGTTTGAGGTATTTGGTGACCAATGGGGTCAAATAAATGGATGTGCAGTTTTATTTTTCATTCCCCCGAAATTCATCATTATTATTTATAAGATTCTGTTTATTGTTTGTCATTGGTTTATGGGAAAAATCATTCCCATCTTTTTTAATTTTGATGCATAAAACATATTGTATGACAGTGGGTATCGGGACCGCACTATGGTCCTTGCTGTCGACAAGGTCGAGTGTCTCAAAAAATGAAATCCTAGCTTGGTTTTTGAATGAATAGTCTTTGAGGAGGAACTTATTATTTATGGTGTCTGGTAGTTGTATACAAGGTCTATCAAGACTCGGGAGGTTGGTATGGGATGAGCGCCACAAAATATTTCTCATTCTGATCCTCCAATTTCTAGGGGTAGTCCGTGATTTGATTTTATTAGGTATGGTTTATATTTATGGGGTATGATCAGTGAAGCCAGTCAGTGTTTAATTGTGGACTTATATGGAGTAGAGACCCATGTGTAGCCCAAGTGTACAGTTTGAGACACTTTTATTAGTTGGTGATTTCTTGGAGTGAGGTATTCTAAACCATATTTTCGTGTATGGCATGACATATAGTTCCGATCATGGTGAATTGGTGTGACTATTGTTCTTGAATTTTTTTTGGTTGGTGTGAATTTAATTTTTTTCAGATTCATTATTGGGTTATGAAATGAAGATTTTTTGGAAAGGTTTAATTCCAAAATTTCAAAATCATAGGATTTTTTTAGGATTGAAGGGATGATTTTTTGAATTATGAAAAGATCTTCAAAATTTGAAATGAGAATTAAGTAAAAATACATGTTTTTTACAATGAATGGGTATATGTGACCCTTGGTTTTTATTGTGGACATTTATGTATGTTCATGCATGTATTGAAAGATAAAGTGTGTATGTATTTGTAGACGGTTTAAGTGAAAGATAGGATAAACACATATGTGACGGTTCCTAGGATACCATTAGTGAGTATTTAAAAATCAAATAATGATATAGTTTTCAAAGTTGTTTTAGAATAATAAAATGATTTTTTATAAAAGGAAGCTTCTTTTCCAAAGTTATTTGTGGGTTTAAAGGGAAAATTTTGATGGTGTGTTGAATTTTTTAGTGGATATTCCAGAATGATTTTTTGAAAAGGAAATGGAAATCTGATTTAAAATTTTTATCAAATTTCAATGTTGGTGAATTTTGAAAATGGTGATTTTCAAAATAGTATTCTTGCATAATTTTTAGATGATTATTGTTGTTCTATTTTCATAGTGATTTAGTTTAGATTCATTTTAGTTTGTGATGTGTTAGTCAATATTCTTGGAGTTTTGTTGGGGATAACCTTTTTGGTTGATCATGGGTTGACTTTTTGACTTGGTTTTGATAACTTTTGTTTTTTGGATTTTGTCTCCCAGAATGGACCTAGATGTTATTTATTTCCTTTAGACTTTTTCCATGAGTTGAAACCTTGTGGAGTGGTGGGATCGAGTTCATTTTAGTTGGTGCCCATATTTTTTAGAGATCAAGGTTTGTTATAGGTAACAGAGTTTCTTGAGGAATTGAAAATCATTTTGAAGAACATCGGAAGCAGTGATGGATCATGTTATTTTAATTTCCTTTGGATGTATGACTTTGAACCGGGGGAGGCTGGTCATCCCAACACAGATTCAAGTTGGAGTGTCATGGAGAGGATTTAAGACCACATTCATCTTGTGATATTTGGCTATGAATTTAATGGTGAGGAATGTGAAAAGACTCATGAGCATTCAGAAATGTTAGTGGATGATAAAGGATTATGTAGACCCGATTAAGGGGATGGTATCTGAAGCACTGATAGTTGGAAATTTGGTGTCTCTTGTTACTCATGAGGGTTCCTTATCTAGAACGGGTAGTGTTCACGAGGTGCCTATTTCATAAAGGTATCCCTTATTGGGTATGATCTATAGATTTGTTGACTATACTATTATTTTTTACCCATGTAGCTGGTTGGTGCATTCAATTTCATCTTGTTGAAATTAATCAAAGGAATGTCATTATAGAAATATTTTGGGACATCTGGAGATTTTTTGTAGGATGGATCAGTTGAATAAAAAATTCTCAATACAGGTTTTCAATATCTGAATATGAGGCAGGGGAGGCCTCTGTCGTCAGGGCTGCATCCTCAGTCCTCAGAGTGAATCCCATGCACAGTCGAGAAATTTATCATGGAGCGAAAACCCTATCCCAATTTTTGTTCCCCAGTGTTGGAGTGGAGACATTTTGAATCCCTACTTGTAATTTTCATCATGGGATAAATTTCTTTTATCTTGTTAAGAGACATTATAATTCTTCTTTCTCGGGATCTCATCCTTCTATTTTGAATGTTTCACTTTCAATCATTCATCTCTCTTAAAAGTTTACATTTCATTCATATGGGTCGATTTTTTAGTTTTTATCTTTTGGAGATGTATGTGTTAGTGTAAATAAATTTCTCTGGTTTGTGTTCAAGTTCATTTTCATATTGGAGTTTCTTTTTGTGCACTTATCTCCTTGGTTTTGGATCTTTGGCTAGTATTGGGAATTCTCATAGCTGGCTATGGTGTGGATTCACTCATGATAATTATGTTTTAATTTTCATCTTGGTAGTTCCCATGTCATTTTTCATGGAAGGAGAGTGTTTCTTAGTCAATTAGAGGAATTTTTAGGTTAACTCATGTCGTGATTTCATGGGCCTGGTGGTTTTGTTTGAGTTTTAAAAGTACTTGTGGTAGTTGAGTTCTTATGTTGAGGAGAACCCCCATCGTTTTATCCCTTCATTCATGTGATATGGTTTCTTCTTGATCAGTAAGGTGTGACTTGTGGATAGAAAGGGCACCCCAAGATTTGTGGTTCCTCTCGATTTTGATTTGGCACAAATTTGAGTTTGATTCTTATTCTGACTAGGTGAGTTTCTGAAGGAATAAACTGTTTGTAGTGGGGAAAATTTTTACACCATAACCATTGAAATTCATTTATATTAACTTTTTCTTGTATTTGGAACTCATTATTTGAGGATCAAGTTGATCTCAGGTTTTGTTTTATTAATTTTTAAGTATTGAGTTAGTTTTTGTCCTATGCATGGTTTGACCAAAATTAAAATAAATCGTGTGACCCTACCAATGTAATTGTGATACCTGAGTTGGGTGTCCATTATGGAGGTGCAGGGGTAGCGTATGTTTTGGGAAACTGTGTGGTTTGGCTCTGTAGCCAGAAAGAGTCTTGCAACATGGTCAAAACAAGGTTTGGAGTTTGTCTGGCCAACCCATCCATGTTCCAATTCTCTCTATTAGGGTGCACATGGTTGGTTGAGTGTCAACCAGAATGTGTATCCAAACTGTGTCTGCTTCCAATTTTAAAAATTAAAATTAAAAAATAAATAAATAAAATATATATAAATATTAAAAAAACTAGTATGTTTTTTTAAATAATAATAATTAATATTATTATTATTATTATTGATAATATTATTTTTATTATATGATTTATATTTGTTTTTATTTTATTTTTTCTTAATTATATTTTTCTCTCTTATTTTGTTTTTTCTTTCATTACCTTTATTTCCCTTCATCCATGTGCATCAAACGTGGTGTAGCTACCTCGCATCCCATGGTTGTGTGTCATCCCCACCTTTGAAATCTCTTCTTCTCAATAAAAACCTTTAGTTTCTTCACGAATCCTCTTTGAATATTAAAGGTAAGTCATTCTCCCCCTTCTCCTTCTTTGATTCCACATTTTTGGGGTCTTTCATCGCCAGGTGTTTCTCGGCCAAAACCCTAGGATGGGGTTAATTTGATATTTGATGGTTTCTTCTATCATTTGGTTGTGTGAAATGTATCTTGGGTATACCTCATCTATATTCCGGAATATACCACTGAATTTTTGGTGGATTGGCATATCTCGACATTCCAACACCATTCAAGGTAAGGTTTTTCTTCCACTATATAATTTTTAACCTTTATTTTGGGGGAATATGTTCCATAGACTAAAGAATATATATATATATATATATATAATGTTTTATTTTTTTTGAGTGTGGGGAAATTTCGAGTGGTCATCACATTGTTTGTTGAGTGCCAAACTGTTTGTTTTTATCTGCTTCCATTTTTGACGTAGGTCCCCCTATGCATTGACCTTTAAATTCAACGAATTATTATTTTCATGTTTTTCACACATAGTTTTCATATTAATTAGTTTCAAAAAAAATTAATATAATTTTTTTACATGAAATCAATTGGATTCCATGTATTATTATATCATATAAAAAAATTAATATTGATTTTCATGCCAATCGTATGATGAAATGCTCGATTTCCTCTTATTAATGGGTTTTGAATTTAATGTGATGGAATGTTTTTCACAATTATGATTCTAATTAGGTTATTGGGTTTCAATGTGGCATGTGTATGGTTCATTTATAAATTGTTTAACATGTGAGGGTTATAATAACGACCCGTCCTCGGGGCCCGTGCGGTGACTACCCCAAGCCCGCCTTCCATATGCCAGGGGCTAGTGACTAGCACCAAATGTGTAAAGCCTGACGAAAAGAGGAAGTCATTGCCTTTATAAAGTAAACAAACACCACAGAGTAAGCATGTAGAAGTAAACACTAAGTAAAACTAGTACAAAAGTAAGTGCGGAAAAGTCAGTGGGCTAGAATACAAACCCAAACTGAAAGTGCAATACAATGGAAAGTAAGTACAACTGAAAGAGAGTGCAATAGCAGAAAATTAAGTAGCATGTCCAATCCGTCCTTTGGAAATCCGACCTGAAGGTGGGTACAGATCGTCTCCTCTGCTCCTCGGCTCCAACCGTCCGCTCCGAGAATGTCTCATCCAGTGGTCCACCTCCAGGTACCGTCTGGCTCCACGAGTTTCTTCCTCGATCAACCCTATCTGTCATCTGCATCCAACAAAACGAAGTGCGGGAAAATCCCATGTAGGGGTGAGTAAACGCAACTCAGTAGGGACCCCGAGACCCCCGATGGTCTCCCATAATCCACAAAGGATAAACCATAAAGGAAAGATACAATCAAGAAGTAACAACCAACACTACTTAGGTATATGCCCATACATATACCTAAGTCACCTATTCCAGTTCGGCTCCAACATCCGAGCCCAAGTTCAATCTAGTCCACACATGACAGCACAAACAATCCACATAGGATAACACAACCCAACCCACATAGGAAAGAAAGTCAATCAATTCAAATATATTGATTGAAAATCAAGACTCAGCTCACATAGGTATACTTCTTCGTAAGATGATAGAGATGATCAGATGTAGCCATTGATTCATCTAAGCTAGGACCCACGTAGGATACTAGACCAGATAAGTTGTTGGACCCACGTAGGATACAAGTACAGTAGTCGTCACCGCCGAACCCACAGAGGATTCCAGTACGGTTGTCGTCGTCGTCGATCCCACGGAGGATTTGAGTGCGATAGTCTTCGCCATCAAACCCACTGAGGATTCCAGCACGGTTTTCATCGTCATCGAACCCACTGAGGATTCAAGTGCGATAGTATTCACCGTCGAACCCACTGAGGATTCCAGTACGGTTGTCATCATCATCAAACCCACAAAGGATTCCAGTGCGATAGTCTTCACCGTCGAACCCATAACTGCTGGGGAACTCCTCCTCAATCGATTACAGTGGGACTACCGCTACAACAAAGTGCTTCCCACTAACCTTGGACAGCTGTATTACTCCACCTGTCAAGTACTGTGGGCCTGCTGCTAAAACCAAGTGCTTCCCACCATGGGTCTGCTGCTACAACCAAGCGCTCCACCTCACAGCCTACAGAGGTACTCCTTCTATTGAGTACCGCGGTTCTGCCGGTACAACCAAGCGCTCCTCCACCATGGGTCTTCTACTACAACCAATCGCTCCCCACTGGGCTATCAAAACACTCTGAGTCGATCGGACAACAGTGGTCAAGTCTCAGCCATCTCTAGTGTTTCCGCACGTAAGACGCTCGTTCTAGGAGGGTCCGCTCCACGAGCCAAGAGGTTGAGACATCAAAATTCATGTAGACCAGAGTTGTTGTATTGCAATGTTCCATCATGTCAATAGGATGACAACACGACAGACAACGCATCAATCGGACGCCTGGTCTGAGAGTTATTGGCTTTTTCATTCTAGGGGCCCTGTTGGTTTTTTAAATCAAAATCAACCCGACCATACTCCAACTATGTCCAAACCTTGATCAGAGTAAGCCAAAAGGTCTGTCTCACTATGAGGAATCCAAAAAAGTCGACTGAATGTCAATCGGACGTCCAGAGCTCAAGTTATAAGTGTTTCCGCTCTGAGGGCCCGGTTGGTTTCGTGTTCGAACCAACCGGGCCATACCCAATGTTATCTGAAACCTTGAGTGTAATATACCAAAATTACCGTCTCAATCCAAGGATTTCATCTCAACTGATGATGGGTCGATCGGAGGTCGGTAGCCCATGATATGGGAAAATGATTGAAAACAGTCCGAAATGGGGGGTCTGGGCCCAGCCCGGCCTGGTGTGGCCGGTCCTGCTCAGCGGGTGCCGCGCGCTGAGCGGACGCGGGGGGGGGGGGGGGGGGGGGTTTGCTACCCCCCCTCCCCCTGTGATAGTGGATGCAGCGCTGGTCACCACGTCTCCCCCGGATCCAGCGCGACAATGGGATCCGTTCATCCCGACGCCGCTGTGGCTTCAGCCGCAACGACGTGCTGGCAGCGCCTTCCGCGGACCACTGGACATGCTTCGGTGGTCCATTATTCCCAGAATCTACGCATGTGGCTCTCCCGAGACTCGTAGATTACTACGAAGGGTTCAAAATGACTTTGCGGCCCGCTTCGTCGTCACCCGTGGATCCGCACACGAATAAACAAACTGCGGAGGGTTGTCAGACCGTGTTTGTTCGGCCCGCACCCTCCGCATTAGGTTTTTTTCAAATGGCAATCCTTAAAAGACATGCTCTAAATGACCGCATAATTTAGTCAAGGTAGAATTATTCAAAGACATTGAAATTAAAATACTCATGCACGAGGGGATAATTCACACATACACTTTATTTTAAAACCCCCTACCTTGATGAAGTCGTCGGACGCGGTACGTCACAGAAAAAGACGTCGCGGAATACGGCGTCGCGGAAGAGGATCATTGGCATCACGGTACACAGCGTCACATCTTCAATCTCCGAGGAACTTGCGTTCTTCTTCTTCTTTCATTAGAGGACAAGATTCTTCGTCGTTCTTCGCATTCTTCAATGAGGAAGAACGTTCTTTAATAGTTGAGTAATTCCTCCCCAAATCATCTCGCACAACACATCAACAATAATAAAATAAGGTTTTGCATTATTTTATTACTCATGCCATCACTTTTTCAAATTCAAAATTAAATAACAATTTAATTAACATGCGTTGACCAATTAAAGAGGTGTTTAATAATCCAACTAAACACGAGAGTTGGATTAACATTTAATAAGGGGGGTGCGGGTGTGTTACACAAAATTGATGGGGGTTTTTGAACTGAATGGGAGGTTTGAGGAAGTTGAATAGGTGGGGCTCATGTGGGTCCCACCTCAGTAATATCTTATCAAGAGGGGTTAGGATTTAGTGGGTCCCACCTCAAATTCCATACGTAGTTTTAAACTACATAGAACATAAAATAAAAATTGTTGGACAAATATTATTTTATTCGTTATTTAACCCATTTTTTAATAACAAAACCCGAGATAATGCAACTCCAGAAATGGTGTTCTTAAGAAAATATTGGCATTGTGGTTTCAACTGTGCCCTCAGATTTCGATTTCGAGCACCGGTTCAAAAGATAGAAATACCCGCTCATTCGTTCACTGAACGTACCCAAGCTAAACTTCGAAAATTGATTTCAGGCACATCGGGCCTTAGAACCAGTTTCCATCAGAAACTGCATACTCGTAAAATTCCAAATAAAATTAAGAAAAAATTTCCCTTGAAATTTACGGGTCTTTACATTACTCCCACCTCAGGGATTTACATCCGCGTAAAGCTATAATACAAACTAGGGAAACAAAAGAGATACTGATCACGCAACTGAGCGCCCTACTCCCATGTTCTCCCCTGGAGGTTCCTCTGTTACCACAAAAAAAGCGCATTAGAGGAATCGACCGTCAACGTAGGACTCGCTCCTGTCGATCCTCGATCTCCACCGGGACCTCCACAAAACTTTCCCCATCATCAAATTACAGCTCCCCATGGTCGATGATATGCGTCGAGTCATGCATGTATCTCCTCAGTTGAGATACGTGGAAGTCATCGCGCACCTGGTGCAACTGAGGTGGATGGGTCAAGCGGTAAACCACCTCGCTTGCCCTGTTGAGGACCTGGAAGGGTCCGATAATGTGCAGAGATAACTTGATGCCCCGACCAAAACTCAGTAATCCACATCGAGGTGAGACCCGTAAGAAAACGTGGTCACCATCCTCGAACTCTAGTGGTCTTCACCTCCTGTCAGCATAAGCCTTTTATCGTCTCTCAGCTGTCCTCATCCACACCAAGATGACTTGGACCTTCTCTGGTCGTACAAGAGCTAATAAGATTTCTTTTTCGCCGATAATTGAAATCTGGTGTCATCCCCTGGATGAACCACGTTCTTTGCCTAATAAAGTCAATTCTGATATGGATGATACTAATCTATACCAAGGATGATTTCGTAAGGCCTTGATGCTAATACCATGAGATCCAACTGTTACTCTCGCCTCTAAGGGTTGAGTCACACTGTCGGCATCAGTGTGTGGTCACTAGGTCTCCTCCAGTAGGTATCTCAAAAGTGAGGGTCAAGTCAATAGTTTTTAAATCGGAACCTCTTAGTAACAACATAAGGAGAGGAAAGGAAATAAAATGCTACAAGAAAGGTGTATTTTATTACTGTATCTCAAGTAAAAAGACATCGACGCTACTACCAAGAGATCCAACCGTTACTCTCGCCTCCAAGGGTTGAGTCACACTGTCGGCATCAGTGTGGGGTCACTAGGTCTCCTCTAGTAGGTATCTCATAAGTGAGGGTCAAGTCTATGGTTTTTAAACTAGAACCTCTTAGTAACAACATAAAGAGAGGACATGAAAGTAAATTCCACAATAAAGGTGTCTTTTACTATAGCATCTCACGTACAAAGACACATACAACCACCACAAAAAGAAAGCTAGAAGCACCAACAATAAAGGCCTCCATTCATGGAACTAGTTTCGCTCTTGTCCTCCAGCTTCCGGAGATCCATAGTCAAATTCCTCATCTACCTGAAGCTTTGCACTCCCATGTCCACATGTTCCCTGCGGTCGGGGTGGACCTCCTGGTGGTGGTGGTGGCAACACCTCAAAGCGTCGTCCACCTTCAGCTACACGGCCAGATCCCCTGCTTCTGTCTCCTTCTCCTTGTGATCCACCCCTATCGAACCACTTCCTCTGCCTGGGAGGTCCTTCGTTTATTTGGTAGTCATCTGTATGGCAGGTCGGACAGTCACGAGCCATGTGACCAACCCCGCCGCAGGAGTAACACTGCCCGCTCCTGGTAAGTCGTTCTCAACCCCGGGTGCCTCACACACACGATCTTGTGTCATGTGGTTGATCACCTGTAGGTCTGGTCCTCTTGTACCTCTACGTCATCTGCCTACTGCCCGCTGTAGAAGAATCAGCCACATGCCGACTAGTGATGGGTCCTTCTACTGGAGATTGCTCAGCAAGGAAACTATCCACTAAGAGGGCTCGTTCCAACACCCTTGTCTTCATCGTGATGTTGTGAGGGACACCTGAGGCTTTAATCTCTCTCCTGAGCCCCTGATCAAAGGTTCAGGCCCTGAAGAATGGGTCCCGTACAATGTCCTTCAAATAGCGCTAGAGATCGGTAAACCTCGCCGAGTACTGGGCCACGGTCATGCTGCTCTGTCGCAGCTGTAGTAACTCCTGAATGTGTACCGCACGGAGGGTGGCTAGGATGAACTCCGAGCGAAAGAGGCTCTCAATGTCCATCCAAAGGAGTGATGCCTCATCGTGCATCTGGAGCATCAGGCTCCCCCATATGCCTGGTGCCGCGTGAAGGAGACTCGCTGCAAGGATCACCATGAGGTCAGCTGGTGTCCCCACTAACCTGAAAACTCGTACAACTGACTCTAGCCAATCCTTGGCTACGCGAGGGTCTGTCTCCCCATGGAACCTAGGTCGTATCTGATGCTGGAAATCGTGCAGTGCACTAAGGCGACGTGAACTCTCAGCGGTCGGGGCTGGTGGCATCGGTGGCTCGGCGGGTAGAGGTACCGCTGGTGCCTCCGATGAAAAAGGGCTCTGCACCAAGGCCTCGTCGATCGGTGGGTTGTCATCTCGCACAAAGCCTTGAACCCTAGCTGGATGCTTTTGTGGAGCCATACTGAAAAGATACAGATGCTCCATAGTCAAAACAGTATACCTGGTGAGCTGACATAACGAAATCACAATGAAAACTTTTGAAACACACATGCAATCAATATTTTCGTGCATTGAGTCGGAAATCAGAAGTCAGGGTCCTGGTGTACGGATACGTCAGCTGCCGCCCCAACACTGTAATCCCTGGACTGATAACCACACTCAATACCCTTAACTTTATTGCTTCACATAGAATAAAGATCAGAGTCATGAGTTCTGCGGTAGCACCAAACTCCTCTGATACCAATTTGTCACGACCCGTCCTCGGGGCCCGTGCCGTGACTACCCCAATTCCTCCTTCCATAGGCCAAGAGCTGGAGACTAGCACCAAAGGCGCAAATCCCAATGAAAAGGGGAAGGCATTGCCTTTATAAAGTAATCAAACACCATAGAGTAAGCCAGCAAGAGTAAACACTAAGTAAAAAATGGTACAAAAGTATGTCCGGAAAAGTAAGTGGTCCAGAATAAAATCCCAAACTGAAATTGCAATACAACGGAAAGTAAGTACAACTAATAGAGAGTGAAGTAGCAGAAAAGTAAGTAGAAATTCCAAGCCGTCATCTAGAAATCCCACCTGAAGGGTGGGTACAGGTCATCTCCTCTGCTCCTCAGCTCTAGTCGTCCGCTCCGTGCACGTCTCGTCTACTGGTCCACCTCCAGGTACCATTCGGCTCCACGAGCATCTACCTAGATCAACGATGTCCGTCATCTGCATCCAACACAACGAAGTGTGGGAAAAGCCCGTGCAGGGGTGAGTAAACGCTACTCAGTAGGGACCCCGAGACCCCCGATGGTCACCCATAATCCACAAAGGATAAACCACAAAGGAAAGATACAATCATGAAGTAACAACCAACACTACTTAGGTATATGCCCATACATATACCTAAGTCCCCAATTCCTATTTGGCTGCAACATCCGAGCCCATGTTCAATGTAGTCCACAGAGGATAGCACAACCAACCCACACAGGATAACACAACCCAATCCACATAGGAAAGAAAGTCAATTATATCAGAGATATTGATTGAAAATCAAGACTCAGCTCACACAGGTATACTTCTTCATAACATGATAGAGATGATCAGATGTAGCCACTAATTCGTCTAATATGGGACCCACGTAAGATACTAGACCATCTAAGCTGTCGGACCCACGTAGGATACAAGTACTATAGTCGTCACCGCTGAACCCACGAAGGATTACAGTACGGTTGTCGTCGTCGTCGAACCCACGAAGGATTATATTACGATAGTATTCACAGTCGAACCCACTGAGGATTCCAGTATGGTTGTCATCGTCGTCGAACCCACTTATTATTCTAGTGCGATAGTCTTCACCTTCGAACCCACTGAGGATTCCAGTACGGTTGTCATCATCGTCGAACCCACGAAGGATTCTAGTGTGATAGTCTTCCCCGTCGAACCCATAACTGCTGGGGAACTCCTCCTCAATCGAGTACAGTGGGTCTGATGCTACAACCAAGCGCTTCCCACTAACCTTGGACTGTTGTAGTAATCAACCTGTCTAGTACTGTGGGCCTGCTGCTACAAAAAAAACGCTTCCCACCATGGGTCTGCCGCTACAACCAAGCGCTTCCCACCATGGGTCTGCTTCTACAACCAAGAGCTCCCCCTCATAGCCAGTACTCATTCTTTTGAGTACTGCGGGTCTGCCGCTACAACCAAGCACTCCTCCATTGTGGGTCTTCCGATACAACCAAGCACTCCCCACTGGGCTATTTAAACACTCTGAGTCGATCAGACATCATTCGTCAAGTCTCATCCAGCTCTAGGGTTTCTGCACACAGCACGCTCGTTCCGGGAGGGTTTTCTCCATGAGCCAAGATTCGATACATCAACTGTCATGTAGACCAGAGTTGATGTATCTCAATGTTCCATCATGTCAATAGGAACACAATGTGATAGAACACACGTCAATCAGACGCCTGGTCTGAGAGTTATTGGCTTTTTCATTCCAGGGGGCCGGTTGGTTTTTAAGTCAAAACCAACCCGGCCATACATCAACTACGTCCAAACCTCGAGCGGAGTAAGCCAAAAGTTCCGTCTCACTAAGAGGAATCCAACAAAGTCGACGGCATGTTAATCGGACGTCTGGATCTCAAGTTATAAGCGTCTCCACTCCGAGGGCCCGGTTGGTTTTGTGTTCAAACCAACCCGACCATACCCCAAGTTCTCGGAAACGTTGAGTGTAATATACCGAAACAACCGTCTCCATCCAAAGATTTCATTTAAATTTACTTTGCATCAATCAGAGTTCCGTAGCCCATGATATGGTCAATTGACTGAAAATAGTCCGAAATGTGGGGTCAGGGCCTACCCCGGCCCAGTCCCCACCCCCATGGGTCGGCCGGAACCGGGTCGACCCGACCCGGGTCCAGGTCTGGCCCATCTGGGCTCGGCCCGGCCTGGCCTGGGTGGCCCTGCCTGGTGCAGCCGGTCCGGCTCAGCTGGTTCCGCGTGCCGAGCGGACACGGGGGGGGGGGGGGGGGGGGGTGAGCTGGCCCCCTGCTAGAGGACGCGGCGCTGGTCACCGCGTCTCCCCCGGATCCCGTGCGGCCACGAGATCCGATCATCCCGCCGTCACCGCGGCTTCAGCCATAGTGGCTACTACTGGCGGCCCACCGGGGCGCCGCCGCCTCCTTGCGGCCAGCCGGTGTCGGCCGCCGCCTTTGGCCACTGGCGCCACCACGCCGGTGTGGCGTGTCAGCAGCGCCTTCCACGGACCACCAGACGCGCTCCGGTGGTCCGTTTTTTCCACCGCTTATGCCTGCGGCTCTCCCAGGACGCGTATTTTACAGCGTAGTGTTCAAAATGCATTTTCAGCCCGCTTCACCATCACCCGTCGATCCACACACTAATAAAAAAACTGTGGAGGGTTGTCGGGCCGTGTTTGTTTGGCCCGCACCCTCGACGTTAGGTGTTTTTCAAATGGAAATATTTAAAATTCATGGTCTAAACGAGGGCATAATTTATTCAAGGTAAAATTATTCAAACACCCTAAAATTAAAATATTCATGCACGAGGGGATAATTCACACATACACTTTATTCAAAAACCCCTACCTCGATGAAGTCATCGGACAAGGTTCGTCACGGAAAAAGACGTCGCGGAAGATAATGTCACGGAAGAGGATCATCGACGTCCCAGTACATGGAGTCGCATCATCGATCTCCAAGGAACTTGCGTTCTTCATCATCTTTCATCAGAGGCCAGCGTTCTTCATCTTTCTTCATGTTCTTCAATGAGGAAGAACATTCTTCAAGACTGGTGTAATTCCTCCACAAATCTTCCCGCACAACCCATCAACAATAATAAAATAAGGCTTTGCCTTATTTAATTACTCATGCCATCCCTTTTTGAAAATCAAAATTAAATCACGATTTAATTAACGTGCGTTGACCAATTAAAGAGGCATTTAATAATCCAATTAAATGTGAGAGTTGACTGGGCATTTAATAAGGGGGGTGCGGGTGTGTTACACAAAATTAATGGGGGTTTGTCAACTTAATCGGAGGTTTGAGGAAGTTGAATAGGTGGGGCTCGTGTGGGGCCCACATCACTAATATCCTATCAAGAGGGGTTAGGATTTAGTAGGTCGTACCTCAACATCCATACGTAGGTTTAAACTACATAGAAAATAAAATAAAAATTATTGAACAAATTTTATTTTATTAATTAGTTATCCAATTTTTTAATAACCACACCTGAGAAAATGAAATTCCAGAAAAGGTGTTCTTAAGCAACTATCGGCATTGCGGTTTCAAAGGTTCCCTTGGATTTAGATTCCGAGCACAGGTTCAAAAGTTAAAAATAACGGCTTGTTCATTCACTGAATGTACCCGAGAAAAACATTGCAAATTGATTTCGGGCACACCGGGCCTCGGAATCAGGTGACGTTAGAAACTGTGTACTCGTAAAATTCCAAATAAAATTAAGAGAAAATTTCCCTTGAAATTTAAGGGTATTTACATTACACCCACCTCAGGGATTTACATCCCCATAAATCTATTACACAAACATGAGAAACAAAAGAGATACTGAGCACGCAATTGAGCCCCCTGCTCCCATGTGCTCCCCTAGAGGTTCACGTGCTGTCACAAAAAGAAAATTAGAGGAATCGACCGTCCACGTAGGACACGCTCCTATCCATCCCCGATATCGATCAATACTTCCCAAAAGTTTCCCCATCGTCAAATTCCAGCTCCCCGTGGTCGATGATATGTGTTGGGTCATGCACGTATCTCCTCAACTGAGATAGGTGGAAGTCATCGCACAGCTGGTGAAAATGAGGTGGATGGGTCAAGTGGTAAACCACCTCACCTACCCTGTTGAGGACCTAGAAGGGTATAATAGTGGGACACATAGTCATCATTATCGTTCTTTATATCCAACCACCTAAATTTCTGGCTCACATCATATTACATATTCATAGTGATTAGTTGAATCGCCCACAAAAAACAATGAAAATAAAAAAATGATTTCATAGTAAATACAAGGATATAATATTTACTCCCAAGACATATTAAACCATATAATGTAAGTGTCCATATTAAAATGGCCTCCCCGCTATATAGGGTATCATGAATTATAAATATTTTGACCTACAATTTCGGACACTAGAGAATAGACTCATATAGAGATACAGATGGTTGAACAGTTGTCAAAACCATAAATGAGACAATCCCCCATAGAATCCATATGTATCTTAGAAAAGAGTAACATCATGTTGGAATCGTCCATTGACTCTAACATTTATTGCGATGGTACATTCATACGAAGATAATTTTTAATGGAACTCTCAGTCCCTATAGTATAAGTGATATCAAATTCATATGTATTATGTTATTCCACAAATAGTCTCTATAAAAGATCCATGTATTAATGAGTAATGATATGAGTCAAAATCATGTTTTTATAAAATACTATGAACTTTTACACATTATAATAATTCCCCCAATGCTATCAGGAAATAATAAATGTAGAAAATTCTAAATATTGTGTGGGGAAATTATTATAATATGGTAAAATATTATGAGAACTATAAGAAACCACATTATCATTCTACATGATCACACAACCCGATATATTTCATGTTTAATTATGGATATCCACATATCCCTTTGTTGGGATTATGTAAGATCAATATAGGAGTCTATTCGAGGAGTCATTTCAACTCGTTGGAAGAATATATACACTTCTCATCCAAATTATGTTTTACCCCTTACCTTGAAAATGAATTCAATAGTGATGTAAACATAGAGAAGTACATGATGAATTATCGTTAGAATCCAGCAAGGCTAAGGAATCATTAAATCTCATAGATGTTATATGGATCACTTGATGATAAGATGTTCCTTAACCTATCATGATAAATTGAGAATCCATTCATAGAAATAATGTAGCCTAAATATGTCACTTATTTGATCTATAAATTTCATTTTGACAGCATTCCATATATTTGGTGAATTCTATGGACTTCCTAAAATAGACATAGATGGAGATCTATCTCATTATCAGGTCTCTAGGAGACCATAATGTCATCTATAAACACTAACACAAAAGTGTCACTATTCTGATTGAATACCTTATTTATCAAATCCATAAAAACTATAGGATAATTTTTTTCAGACCAATTGGTATCACGATATATTAATAATGGACATATCTAATCCTAATGGATATCTTCGGTAAATCAGAATCTCTATATCTGAGATAACGATAACCCATCCAAAGGTCAATCTCTGAAATCGAATTTTCATCTTTTAATAAATAATAAAAATCATCCATTTGAGGAAAATAATACATGATTGCATTCATCCCTTGGTTCGTCTTTTGATAGTCTAAACATAATCTTTGTGAACTTTATACCTTCTTAGGGATGATCACTATGGTTGCACAAGATGAAACACCAGGGTGAAGAAAACCATATATCACTAAATCATCCAACTAAATCCTTATAACTTTTATCTCTTCTCATTACAAATGAAAATATGGTATCAAAATCGGTTTTACACACAGAACTAGGTCAATCGCAGGCTCTACCTCCCTCTCCACAGGATATCGAGAGAAACTGTATGGTAATGCATTTGATAACCCTTGAAATATGTTAGAAAGATCCTTGACTGTAGAAAATTCATCTGGATTAACTGTAATAGCATTCAAAAAACTCATGAGCTTTAGGAAGGATGGTACTGCATGACCCGGCCCTTGATCTCACTCTCATTAGAACACACATAAGCTCTAACTATCCATAATAAATTAGAAATAAAAAGGATGATAATAAATCTCTTATCAATTATAAATAATAAAATCGATCTCTATTATGAGGATTAAAAAATATATATTTAGAATAATTATATCCTAGAAAAGCTTCATAACAAGCATTAAAATTACTAAAAATGAAAAACAAAACACCTTATAGTTTCTCTTCCAAAGAAGTTTCTTGAACACCATTACTATATACATGAGGTTTGTTGGATTTTTTTCATATCAAAAAAATGGACTGATATAAATGATTGTGAATAACTTGTATAAAATAATGTAATCACTACTAAGGTAGTAATAAATATTATACCTCTCACTATTACTTGAACAATTTCTACCTCCACTAGATACTCATGAACTATGGGACAATGCATCATTATGATGAACTATGGGTGGAACCTTATGGTCATTTAGTTATCTGACTACTCCATAGTATCCTTTAGATATGACAATCTATGTCCATATCTAGGAGTAGAAATATACTAACAAAATTACTAAAAATTTCCATAAAACTCACACATATTACATATCATTTCTATTATAAGAAATGAACGTACAGTGTTTGTAACATTATGTCATTAATAGTATTTTATAAGAGAACTAATAGATACAACTAAAGGTGGAGAGGGGTCATGTCTTGGTGAAACACCTTCGCCACTCATGTTATGATCCTTCCACATTATCTTTTTCTATTAAATAACAAGGAAAGTATCACAATGTGGAATAATGGGGTAAAATATCCATCCCATCCATCCATATTCATTTATACCACCATATCCTTATCCAATATAGTTAAATAGTTTTAATACATGAACATTAATCCATGTGACTTCATATCTAGTTTCACACCCTATATGTACTTCTGAGCCTTCTAGTGGTCACACTTCACCACCTATGGGTGAAAAATGTACCGTCTCAACAAGATGATTAGTTTATCATGACACATAATTCGCCCCTACTAGAACTCATGAATTACACCACGAAAAGCGGGAATTGTTACACCTATCTTAATGAAAAAACATTTAACATATAAACAATAAATATATAATTGTGAAAGCAATTTATATTCCATAATAGATAACATAGAGGAAACTGAACAACTCAATGAATATATAATATCCAAATATAATTCTAACCATTAAAGGATAAAAAACGATAATTAATATTTCTTATGTTATCATGGGAAACCCCCTCTATATAACTAATAACTACCCCTACATAGATTACTAGAGACCTTAGAGCCTCATTGTGGTGCCATGCCATTCAATATGTTAAAAGATCAATAATTGTCTACACACAAATGAATTTGTAAGAATGGTTTCATCTATAATACTCAGTAGGGTCCCATCCATGTTTTCAATAACATTCCTCCACAAAAATAACTCATATATTCTCATTTCAATTAAAACATTTAATGAGATACAGTAAAGAAGTTTAATTAAAATCATGGAAAATATTTCCCTTTTCAAAAAAATAAAAAACAAATGCAGGTATAGAAATTTAAAACATAATTTTCATTATCATTTTTCAAAAACCCATTCATGAATTTGCAATCCTAAATAGTATAATTCAAATTATATATAGATCCTAATATGGAAATCAACCTGAAAGTATGTAATACTACACATACAATAATAATTGACTTATTCACAACATGCCCTTAGAAAACAGGACAATTTAGTATAGGAAAACCCCCCTAAGTGGACCCCATAACAATGTCATGACCATGTTAGTTGTAAAATATGTGTACGGTTAATAGAAAGTCCCCATGAGCTATCCTCCTATCTGTAACATGGATATGACCCAAAGCTATACAATCCACATATGTACCCAAGGCTTCACATGTATTGTGTTTTATAAATCATTTTAACTAATTGAAAATATCCATAATTCTATTTTCCAAAAATCGTAGAAAATGAATCATTTATCATAAACCTATTCACGCATATAAAAATATAATTCCATATTAATTCATAAATCAATTTAGAAAAATAAAAGAAATATAGTTCACCTAATACATGGTATAGATAGAACCACCTTACATGAAACTTAGATCACAGTAGCCCACAATAGAATCAACCAACTAGATAAAAAAACCATGAAAACGAAGGCGCTAGAACCCGGACCACTCAATGGATCCAGATACAATAAAAAAGGAAAATAATTATATAACAACATATATGATATGGAAATTAAAATTCACTACGATGTTCAATGAAATTAAGAATAGAACATTTCTACTCACTTATAGATATTCAATCCAACCCCAATAGTGAAACAACACTAACCATGTCAATATGTAATGAATAGAGACTCCCAAAATCAGTGTAAATACCTTCTAGGTCAAGAGATAAAGGAGATCTAGATGAATGAAATAAATTATCTATCAAAATATATATTAGAATAATACATACCAATATATATATGACATGTAAACACTTTTAATATAATTTAATCCATGACACTAATAAATATTGAAAGAACCATTACCATTGTATTAAAAACTAACCTCTTAACCAGACACATCTTGTAACTCTTACACAGAGTGTATTAATTTCAAATCATGTACCAAATTCAAAAAATTTATCAGGAGAAAAATTACACATTCTATAAACCCTTTACACATTATGTAATAATTCAACATAGAGAAGAAAACCTAGATTCTTACAAAAAAACAACACAATTCTGTCATTCTTTGTAATCTAGAAGAACATCACAAATCTATAAAATCATTTATAATCGTACTCTATTAATTCATAAAAAATATATATCGCAAAGCATTTTATTATTTTTACAAATAAATTACCCTCATCTATAAGAATATCAGTATGTACCCAATTTAATAGGAAAAGAAATGAGAAGGTAAATACATGAAATAAAGAATTGAGATATTTAAAAATGGATCTAAAAAGTTATTTTTATCTTAAGGATCTATTATTTCTAGTCCATTTACTCTAGTAAAATTACCCAAACCATCATCAATCATGTTTGGGGAAATAGAACTCATAACATCAATCACTATAATAGACTTATGATTTCTAAATTCCATGAAACCATGAGTGCTTATTGTATCAATTGATGTGTAAAAGACATTCATTACCATGTTCGTCTTTTGATCAATCAATCTTGAAATGTTAAAGTATCACTCATGTATAACATCCCTTCTAACCAAAATTGGAACCTAGGGTATATTACACATTGAATTCAAGTGGGGGTCTGAGATGTCTATGTTCTATATATATAGTTGATTTCAAATACATTACATAAAACATATACCATATATAATGTAGAAGACTCATCCATTTTTCAATATTAAATTTTCTTCACCCGACATGAAGAAATATATACCAATTAATTTCTATTAAAAATATAATTTATTTCTACAACATATTTTTATAAGAATTTATAATAAATGATATGATTATAAAATAAAACATATGTTAAATAAAATTCTGTTATTAAAAAATAATATATTAAATAAATAAATTAGTAATTAAAATAATAGTAAACAATATTTTCAAACTTTTGTACAAGAATCTCAATATGAAAAAATTATAATAAAAAAATAAAATTAAAAAAAAATAATAAAACATTTTTGGTAAAGGTATGATGTATAGAAATGTGGAACTCCTAAATCTCCCATAACAGCATCAATAATTCCACTCAAATAATCTTGTTAAATTTTTCTCAACCTAAACACATACAAAAGTACATTTATAGTTTATAAGAACGTATTTAATCATGGGTAACATATTAATCACCAACAATCATACAAAAAAAATATCAAGGGATAGAACAATAATGATATTGTAGAACAAAAACCGGACCATTGCATCAAAAATATTCCGAGCACACCCAGAAATATTCATTTTCATAACACTTACAACATAATTATGCATAGTTTAAAAAAACTACAAAAAAACAATTTATAAAAAATATTATGAAAATATATATGTTGTCACATATTTATGATAAATATTTCTAAATTTAATGTGTTAATTGATTTGTATACCATTTGAATTTGAGAATTTGTGTAGATGGATTGATCACATTTATGTGTTTTATGCATAACCAAATGAGATTTCGAGAATATATTCCATCTTAAATTAAAAGCATCCCTCAATTAATCCCCTTTAATATTGTGGACTAAATGTAACTCAATAGTACTCTATGTTTCCAAATATCATCAATAAATGGGAATTTTTTTTAAAACAAACTCTTTTACACATATCCATTACATGTGAGTAAAAAAATCCAATTAATCCATCAAATCATTGAAACAATCTATTGATCATCCTATCGGTATCCCATGAAAAACATGTATTATCACCATTAAAATAAATATTATATTTCAAACCATGATCCCCAAATTAAAAAATATGTAGAAAAATATCATTCTTGATCTTGGTGATTCAATCTCCATCTTCCAATATCATCCTATATTAGTGGATTTAAAGAGAGAATAAATGTTCTGCAATATATAATCATCAATAAAATAATATATCACCTCTATCTGGACACCTACAGTAAAAATAGACCCACTTTACAAGAGAATATACATACAAACAATAATAAATAGCTCAATAAACCCCCATAATTTATGAAATGTAATTAAGGCATATATTTACCCTATACGTGATCTCAATAAATCTTCTAGTTGAATATTAGTTCATAATTGAGATTAATTTACCATTATAAATATAAAAAAAATGTATTTTATAATGTAATTAAATGAACTCATATCTATATTTTTAGTGAGGCTAGATGACTCTAAAACTCGACTCATACTGAAACATCATAGGTTGGAAGGGGAACACAAATCCAAATCTTCAACAACTTGACTCCATATCTAAATCTGTGGGATTTATATCCCTTAAAAATATGTAGGTATATGCCATTATTAATTACCTTGATGTTCTTAATCAAATATTAACCACATATCAAATCTTGAGTTTGAAAATGAATTAGTTAATGAAACCCATCTAATTTTCATTATTTTATTCATTTTCTACTATATTGAAGATACATATAGTTTTATCTACATCATCACATGTTATACAATGTTACAATATATCATCCAATACTATGTTAGATATGATTTTGAAACATAATATTTTTCAATGATTATGAAAATTTTATATTTTAATTTTATTAAGAGAACTCACATTCAAAAAAATATGAAATGATAAATTTGAAACACTAAATTAAAATTTAAAATTATCATAAGAAACTAATGTATTCTAATCACCTAATTATATAATTATGACATTCAATACCTTAAAAATATTCAATATAGATAACATCAGTTTTATATATTTAAACTAATTAAATACATTAATATGATGCATAAATTGTAAAAAAAATTACAATTATATTAAATTATACACAAAATTTTTAACATAATACAATTAATATAATGGTAGGTAATGGTAATCATAAAAAAATATGATAATTGGAATTATAAATAAATCAACAAAAGAATTAACATTAAGGAATCCTACACACCAAATCAAAGAGTTATTTGTTAACAAATATATAATAGATAGAATAATTCATGTATGTATTCATGAATCAACATCAAATAAGATTATTGATTGTTATTTCATATATTAAACAATCAATGTCAACAAATTTATGGAATAAAATTAGGATATGGGTTGTTTTTTTTATAATGAATAGTATGGAATCATTTTAGTTCAATTAATATTACGTTCATACCTAGAACAATTCTTCATTTCATTATTTATTTCAAGAAATATCTTATTCTGAAACATGGGGTTCGTACTCATATTTATTAAAAAATATTCATTGTTTTAATGTTATTTTGTTGCATGAAAAAATTATTTTTGTCTCAATATGAAAAGTATAATTGAATTTACTACATCATGTTCAATATTTGTTACTTCTTACACAAAAAGTGTTCACCACATTGGTGATAAATATCATGATTTTTTTATCTATGAGTGTGTAAATTGAATATAATGGTTTTCACTAACCATTCATTGCTCTAAATTGAAAAATAATAATAGAAAATTTTCAATTTTCAATTATAACATGTTCTTCCAGGTCTAATTTGTTTATTTGGGACCATAATTTTAAATTAACATAAACAAAAATTTCTCCATATACTTTTGAAAACCATTGAGGATAATGTAGAGAATAAAAGAAAAACATCATGGGTGGCATGGTATGAAAATTAAAAATGTTAGATAATGATTCATAATATGTTACCAAATGGGAAATTGGTGAAAAGAATCCTAGATGGTGATGAGAAAAGTGGCAATGGGCCAAGGTGGAGATTCATTTGATGATTTTTTTTATAAAGGGATGGGGGATGAACTAATGTGTGAGGAATGGTATTGTGATGATCAGAAGGGAACCATAGAAGGTGATGAATATAATAGAGGATTATGATGTGATGATGAACATAGTTGATTTCATCTATGCTTTTTGGGTTTTCATGGTTGCTAAAATATATGGAATGTGGGTTTTATTTTAATGGATGAAATATAAAAAAATAATTATATAAAAATATTCAAATAATAGAAAAATAAATATATTAAGTTAATAAAATACAATATTTTTATTTTTTTAATTTCTAGTTTTATAATTGATCCTATTAGGGTGATATTGATTTTATGTCATCAATTATTAAAATGTTGATTATAAATTCTAATTTCAGAAAACATTAAGAAAATATAAATATTTAAACTTATTATATAAGAAGTTAATTTAATAAAATCTATGTCAATGCTGAATAAAAGAATGTAACATATATTTATAAAGTTAATCAATTTAGATATAAAAATAATTATTTGAACTACATTCATATCTTTGTAATTTAATTACTATTATTATAATTAAATGAAACATTTAGTAATTGATAAATCATATGTTGGTATTAAATAGTCAATATATAAATATATATAAGTTTTTAAGTAAAATATGTTTTCAAATTCGAATAAATATCAACAAAATATAGTATCATTTGAAATTATTGAATTTTATTAAAATATATATTATCTAAATATACATTTTTTATATATTCCACTTTTTAGATGAATGATACTACCAATTGATTGAACTGGAAAGGGAATAGTTTATGAAATTAAGATAATTAAAATAAATTATATAGATGATATTGTTGTTATTACTTCAGTATAGATGAATAATATTTGATGTAGGTTATATAATAAATAGAACTATAGAATTTAGTTAAAATTTATACATATTCTTTGAATAACCTCTTTTTCATTAAAACATAGTGCCATTATGGTTGATATGATATCAAAAATAAGGCCTCTAGATTGTGTAACTGGATGTTAGGAAGGTATTCAAGTATTTCATGGCAGAAAACAATCTCAATTATGTGTGGATAGTATTGGATATGTGGTGCCATTTTATATTTTATGGGAGGTTCATTTTGAAATTTTATAAATTAGTGAATTAATATAAACTAGTTATTATGCATAAATGGATAAAATGATATAAAAAAATTAAATGAAAATAATTAAACTAAATAATTTCCTAAATTAAAATTTGGAAAAAATTTGGATATTTTTTTACCCTCATCTCATTTTTTTATCCCTTTAGTTAGCCATTTTTTCAATTACAATGATATCACCAATTTTTTAATATTTTGTGCTAAATACTGCTACTATTGAAGGAATATTAACCCATAAATTAAAAATTGTTGATATATAAAAATATTTTTCAAACTCATAGCCTAATTTAGTATTTATAAGAATTATAATTCATTTAATATATTATTTTTCTATTATAAAACACCATAAATTATATTTTTTGAAATAAATGAAATATTATAACATAATTTACTAAATCATGTAAACTATATAAAGATATATATTTATTTAAATATAACTAAGATATAATATTAATACAATCTGCCAAAGAAATTCATACAATTTTAGATCTAATATTAAATCTTTTTTATCAACTCCCTTGGTCAAGAAATGGTAACCATAAATGTGGTAATAATTTTATCAATATTGAAGGGAAATGGATTTACCTATATGTTTAAAAATGGATCATAATTGGAAATTAAATGAAATTTTAAACCACATCTCATTTAAAATTTTCAACTATAATTCAATTATAAAATTTATTTAATTTTAAAAATCAATTTAACAAAAAATATTAATGTCATTTTAATAAATATTTATAGAATTTGAATTAAAAAAAACATGAAAATAATGGAATTATAATAGAATATATTTAATCATACATAATTAATTATAATTAACTATAAAGTTATTGTGAATTTATATTCATATAAAAAAATATTATTTTTTCGTTTTTTAAAATTATTTATGTTAATTTACTACTCCATACAGAATCACTATACAAGGGATGCATACACTGTTAATGTAATTTTATCATCAATATAAATAATAATTAATTTTCATGATAGAAAATATATATATATTCCATTTTCAAGAACAATTTATAACCAAACAGATATTCCATTTATAAATATTTTGGAGATATATAAATCAATAGAGTGACATTTTGGAATTTTTTTAATATAAATAATATAATTCTATTTATCAATGAAAAATGAATATATTATTACATATATTAAAATTCTATTTGAATATGGTCCAATATATCTAAAAATATATAATTTATCCAATTATTGGTTATGATTTTGAATTTGGGATTCATGGAATTACCCATATTTTATCTATTTTACCCTTCCCTAGGAAATAAATATTTCAGTTGTTACTAATCATAATGACCAAAATAAAATCGGTATATTTTGAAACTTTTATCCTCATAATTCAAAATATGGTATCAATTTCTATTCATTCAATTCACTAGAGTGGTATAATTTAATTTAAAATGAGTCACACAAATTAAAACAAACAACAATTTTACGGAAAAGTAATTCATTATGTATTAAAACAGTTTTTATTTGAAATTAATGAATAATCTTGATTTGAATGAAATTAGTTATTTTGATTCTAATAAGAATAAACATATGAAATATAAAACTAATACGAAACTGATTGTGAATGTTCATGTTCTTCAAAAGGATGGATTGTTTTCAATAAATTTTATTATATATAACTATTCATTAAAATATCAATCATTTCAAAAAATTATTAAAAATTATTCCTAATATAATCATGACATATTTATATGAAAAATTATGCACTTTTAGAGATGATTTTTTAAAAAAATTTATAGAAATTACTTATACTAATTTATTTGAAAAATAAATAGAAACAATTTTTGAACAAAATTTATATTTTAATGGTAATATATTAAATATTTCAAAATAGATAAATTAGATTCATAGTAATTATAATATGTTATTAACATAGAAACTTTTAGGTAACATTATTACTTATTATTTGAGAGAGCTCATTTTTTTAACACATTATGACATTATAGGTTTGTACTATGATAAGGGTTGGAGCTCAAGAATTAATGGATTGAAGAATGTTTTAAATTTAGGATTTAATAAGCTATAGTGTTCAATGATAGTGATTGTGGTATAAATATAGGATACCAGTTTTAAGTGCCATTGGAGACACATGTATCACCCCATGATTTTATAGTATGTTATTTTCTTTAAAGTAATTCAATTGCTTGCACTACACATAACACCGAGTTCTTACGCACCCCGACTAACCAATCTAGCCGTTCAAATAGCAGTTATGAATTAATTAAGGTCATTTTTAATTTTATATACACTATATAATTTTAATATCAACATAATGTGTTTTTTTAGACATTATATAATAAGAAATTTCATTTTTTTAAATAAATAATTATTTTTCAAAAAAAGAAAATTTCCGCCATTTAATTGGTAACCATTTTTAAATCCAATATTTGAAACATTCATATATTGAATTGACAAAGTAAAATTAGTCTTTATAATAGGTACATAAATATTTTGTTTTGATAAATTTTTGGTGTTTTTATGATAGCCTTTATATTTTGTTGAATAATGAAAATATAATATATTTTAATTGAAAACAACTTTTTTGATAAAAATAATATAGACTCTTAAATTATAAATTTGAATGGTTTTGAAGTATAAATATATTATATTTTCTTCATTTAATACAATTGAGGTTATGATAAGTAAATGCATATTTAAACTGGACATAAATGCATGTCTATCTTTTGGTAGTTTTTTCTTTTCAAAAACACGCATTATAGTTTTGATAATAGTAAGTAATTATGAATTAATTATTAAAACATATATGTTTTTAATTTGAAAAAATATAACTCATTTTGGAATTCGGGACATCAAAATTATCTTACGGTTAATTTTTGGTATTTTTTTGAAAACATTCAATTTCTGATGAATTCAGAAAAACATTGTGTTATTGTTTAAAATAAACATTTTTAAATAATTATTTAATTTATTTAAATTTATTTTAAGTCATTAAAGATATATTATACCTATATAAGTTCAATATAATTCATTGGAGTCATTTTATAATTAAATTGGATGTATAAAATGTTATTCAATTTTTTAACGTCATTTACCCAACTTTTAGGCACGTTCAAAAATTTTCATAATAAATAATTTTACTTCTTTTGGGATTTTAATTTCAAAAATATGAGAGAAATGGTTTATATCAGTATGTAAAAAGTATTTCAATAAGATAAAAATAATTTTTGGTGAATAGTGACATTTGAATTTTATTTACCACAGTTAAAAGTAAATATGGTCATTAGTGGTAAAAATTAAATTTTTGTTACCCTAACACATGTCCTAATTAAATTAGATATGTGTATTTCTTACAAAATAATCATTAAGAATAAAATATGATCATTTTTATCCACTTTTATTAGATTAGGACATTTATTATTATTTTATTTATAAAATAGTTAAAAGTGTAAAATTCAATGTTTAATAACTAAACAATTTTTAATATATAATTAAAAACAAGATAAATTCGACATTAAATATTCAATAAAAATATAAAAATATTTTATAAATCAAGATATTTTATTTACAAATTTTAGAAATTTAATAATTAAATTTATTTATGATACAATAATGATGCTGTAATTACCAATAAAATGAATGATTAAAATAATTAACATTATAAAATTCTAAATAAATTTATATTTTGAATTTTGAGGCATTAAAAATATTTTTTTGTTAATATGATATGTTTGGGTTGATTTAATGAATTTATTCAATGTAATAAAGTTGATATAACTTTAACAAAATCCTAATAGTAAATAGTGTCAAAATTGACATAATTGAGTATTTAAAATAAATATTATTTTAATAAATTATTTAATAGTCATAAAAAATATAATTCTCAGACAAAGGACTTATATAATGATATATGTTATATTAATTAACCACTTTGGATTATTTTTAATGTTTATTGTATGTTTATTAACAATATAATATAAAAATACAAGGAGACATGATAAATATCAAACTATATAATTAAGTGTTAAATCAAAATGATAAGGTTAATATAGAGACCTAAACCTCTCTAAAACATATTGATTGAATGTTTTAGATCCAAAATGACCTTATATTTTAAATAAATCCATTTAGATCTATTAGAATCTGAAAATGAATCTTTTGAAAAATATTTCATGTTTTTTCTAAAGTGACCCTCAACTCTCTTATAAAAGGGATTATCACATTCTCTTAATTTCTCACATCCAAAGCCATTTGTATCAGGAGAACCCTACCCAAATATCCTCCCAACTACCCTCACTTCATCATAGGGTCTTGAAATTGTTTATAAAGACATCTTATGGAGCTCTTTTAATCAAATCAAAAGGAATCACCTGATGAATAGGTATTAATTTCATCAATTTTTTCAAAGTTATATTATTCTTCCACTTACATTTAATTGTTAATTTAATACCAAAATAATACCTCCAGTACCTTGGATATATTGGGATGTTATTATAAATATGTTACAACCATATTTATTATTCTATCCATCCTATAAAACACAATGTCACCATTTGTGCGTATGTACGACTTACCGTCTCTGCATCGTGGTGTAGTTGTTATTCAACACATCATTATTTGGGTGGGTATAATAATGATGTATAATTGAGGTAAAAAGAAAATATTACTTTTTAATGTTTCTGTATATATCATATAACATCCAATTATATAAGATCTCTCCTTCAAATGATTGATGTTGTCGATCGTGCATACGTAAGGATTGCCGTCTCCACGAAGGCGATGAGATTAATTCCCCATCATAACCATTCAAAGATAATTTTCATTTTTTATTAAAAATAATTTTTAAGAATTAAATATAATTCTGTATATTAATCAAATACTTCCTATACATAAGAAATATGAGTTACATAATAAAACTTATAAAGGTAAAAAAAACTAGTTAACACATGAAACAACGATACTTCCGAAATATTATGAACAATGAAATATTATAATGTCATATATGACAAAATAATTATGTATGTGGTTCTTCAATAATTTAACATCAATGATTTAACTATTATATATTAGGTTAACATACCCTCAACTAAGGAAAAGTAAAAGGTAAGGTGTTTCTTATCTGACTTTTAATTATGTGATATTTCTATTATTCCCCACTTATTTTGTAAGAACCCAGTTCTTATTTTGAGGTACAGGTTTCTTATTTTCTCTTTTCCTTATGTGTTTTTAATAAAATATGGAAAATGGGGAAAATCCCAAATTTGGAAAGTACAGGTCGTGTACTTTGTCTACACACCGTGTACTTTTGGTCGTGTGGGATGGGTACATGGGGCATGTAGCCATGCCGGGGATGAAGGGTGTAGGAACCAACTACACGCCGTGTAGTGGTCCTTTACAGGCTGTGTAGTCAGTCAGTAGGCCAAAAAAAGTAAGGCCGTGGAGTTGTCGCCAGCTGGGCGACAATACATGCCGTGTAGTCGAGAGTACATGTCGTGTACTCATGTCGACAGATGAACAGTGAGGCGGTGATGCTAGAGGAACAGTTAAATGAAGTAATGACACGCCATTTACTTGGAAGTACACTCCATGTACTTTGTTTTTTCCGCTTAAAATTTATAGTAGCCTCCCCTGTTCATAGGTAAGGCTTAGAACTGAAGGAAGGAGCGGGAGGGGACAACTGAACCTTTGATGATCCACTGAGTGTTCGTCTAGAATCTGTTTCCACCTCGGACGATCTCGTTGGAACCGCACATGTATGCCCTCCGCTCTCCTTAAGCCGTTCATAACAATTATTTCCCGAGGGAAAGTTATTTACGTTTGAATGGGTTCTCTTCTTCGTCATATTTACATCTTTCTTAGGTGTTTCTGCAATCGACGATGACATATAACATTCGTTAGCGATAAAGGTAGATGGCTTGGTGTTTATTTTCCAATTTTCATGAGTTTGTGTGTGTTTTCGAGCTACGAACCCATGTTGGGGTGTTGTGTGGTTGAGACCGTGGCTAATTTAAATACCTATAATTGTATAGGCAATTAAATTTCATATTTAATTGTTGTTTGGGATCGCTGCTTGGATCCAGGACAACCCTAGGGGTGCGTTCCTCTGTTTAGCTGTTTGGCCAGGATAACTAAGGGTATGCCTTAATTATATTGTGCATTAATTTTTCCTTGAGAGGGATTGTATGTGAACTTCTTATTTACATGTTGTCAATGGCCCAGTTACTTGTGCCTGAGGGCAGTGTTTTACTATAGCCTGAGGGCATGACTGTATTAGCCTGCAGGCAGTGTTCTCATTCGGTCTGAGGGAAACTTCTTCCATACCTGAGGGTGATATACTTTGTTCCTGAGGATGACACTACTTACGCCTGAGGGAAAAATCTGTTATCCCTATGGGAAATGACCTACGGGTTGAATTCGGATTACCTGTGGGTGAGATTTTGTTTTTCTGAGGAGGCTGTCTGTTTACTTATAAATTCACTATGGTGTTTTCTTATATTATATGGATTAAATGAATGATTAAATGGAAATATAACTGTTCAGTTAGTTACTTTTGAGTACTGTTTAGTTTATTTCATTTACTGCTGCACACTGTTGTGGCATGTCTACACATAGTTGAGCACATGCCTTTGGTGGGAGCATACTGAGATATATTTCTAACACCCTATTTGGTCCATGATATTCGGCCCAAGATTATTAGGTTTCTATAGGTGTAGATAAGGGCAGGGGTTCTTAAATAGGTACTTTGTTGTTGCTAAAGTGTAGGAGGGCATGGGACCGAGCCCAGGCTCGTGATGCCACTTCCTATTATGTTTTTCTTTTCTGTACTTGTTCTAGGTATTGTATTGTATTGTAGTGTAACCTGTTATGGTTTGTTTCTTAGAATTGGAGACTTGTTGCATCATATCTGGTTGGATACGTCTACTATAGTTGTTTATTACAGTTGTGTATGGTTTACTGCTTCCGCTGTTGTTGTATGTTTATATTATATTTCATTTCATTACACTTTGACAAATGAGGGCATAGTTTCCGCACTATCAGACCTGGACCCTCGCTGCTAGTCGGAAGCCTCTGGCATTTGGGGAAATGCGCTTGAGGTCATGTGGCAAACCGGGTTTGGGGCACCCCTTGAGTGGCACCTGGAACCAGGACGTTACAAGTGGTATCAGAGGAGTTCTTTTCTTGGACTTACTATTTGGAGCCGTAGTTAGGAATAGGATGGACCGGGTAGTTTGTAATAAGTTGTGCCCGGGCATAGCTAACCCGTGTACAGGGAAAATCAAATTTACCTCGTATTGCAAATTTAATGATTTTTCAATTTTTCAGTTGAATTGATTTTTACCAAAGGGTGACACAAATGTGATTGTGCTGGTTATATTTTATCTAAGGGTTCTATTTAGTTGCAACCCGATGAGATGATAGTATGTCATCTCATGCATCGTATAGGCACATGCTAGATATCATATTCCATGCATAGTTCCATTCCATGTAGGTTCATTAGAAATTTCATGTTACTGTGATAGTTGATGTTCTAGAAAAGCATGCTGTTGTGATAGCTGCTTGATAATTACCTACTATGTGATTGGGAATTTTTGAATTATCTGATTTATTGAATGAAGGCCAAACATTGGTTTTTGGGGAGTATGGGCCCCAATTGACTAGAATTTGGTGGATCATTGACTTTTTATAATGTTATAACACGGATAAGATGTCAAACATTGATTCGTGGGGAGTATGGCCCCTCACGGATCGGAATTTGGAACTTCGGTGTTGGTTTTCAGTATTCTCCGGGTTCCGGAGATGTTTCTGAGGCATACTGTCTAGAAAACTAATATACACACCGTGTAGTGCTTTACACCAGTCGTGTGTGTTCTTTTGTTTGGGAAGAAAAATAATCTTTTTGAGTACATGCTGTGTACCCCTGAGTACACGCCGTGTAGTCACTTCCCGTGTTGCAAACTATGTGGGTGGCGACACGGGGAAGGGAAGAGATTGGGGTGAACACACCGTGTAGCTTACGTACATGCCGTGTAGAGTTGACCTGGTGTCCGCGATGTAACTAACAACACGGGTGGAGGAAACCTTAAGACATTCACGATGTGTCCATTATGGAACATGCCGTGTAGTCAGACCTAGGGACCCGACCATGTAACGAACAACACGGGTCAGTGTAATCCTTTAGATTACATACCGTGTGTATATTGAACACACCGTGTAGAGTGATCCATGTGTCCAGCCATGTAACTAATAACACGGGACATCTAAGTTTTTCTAGAACACATCGTGTACTTGTGGGACACGTCGTGTAGTCTTGTCCGAGGACAAATCATGTGGAGTTAACCATGTGGCTAGGGAAACGAGGTAGTTTACATGCCTTGTTTGGCTGTCAAATTCCATGTAGTGTCATGAAAAGTAGTTGGCTGTGTCACAAGCGAGATGGGCAATTGGAAAATTTCACCATACACAATGTGTAGATGATATACACGTCGTGTTGTTTTTTTCAAACGGAATCCGTGTGTCTTAGCTGTGTAGAAGGACCCAGGAAGGGAAAGAAAGACAAGTACACACTGTGTAGTCAGTATACACGCCGTGTAGTCTTTTTTTGAAAATTTTGAATTCCTTCTTCCTCCTGTTCCCTTTTAGGTTTATTCGTTTTCGGTATTGTTAATCTTCAATCTAATGCGTGTTTTTGACCTTGTAGTGTCATGCCGCCTAGAAGACTGTGTGTTGTTCGCCAGGAGAGAGGCAATGAGAATACTCCAGAGATTGTAGGCCATGGGATACCATTTGATCCTCCAGTAGTGACAGATGCGGCGCCAACTGTTATACCGAACACAGGCGCAGAGGCGCAGTTCCGTGAAGGCTTTATGCGGTTTATGCAGACCTTTCAGGGAGCACCACTGGCTGCCACATCATTGGCCGAGCTGACACGTATATTCCAGTAGCAGCATCCGCTAACAGTTTTAGGGGATTGTGGACCACAAGCTGTTGAGTCTTGGCTGGGGTCGATGCAGACTAATTTTGAGCATCTAGAGACTCCTCTAGGGCAGAGGGTCAAGCTCGTGACATATATTCTGCGTGATTCTTCCAAGAGGTGGTGGGATGTTACCACGCAGTTAGAGCATCACAGAGACATGGCGTGGGAGGATTTTCTTGTATTCTTTTATGACTTCTTCTTCCCAGAGACGCTGATGGCATATAGAGCTCGAGTTTTCATGGATCTGGAGCAGAGTGCTATGCCGGTGATGGACTATTCTGCTTGTTTCAACAAGCTTTAGTGTTTTGCACCTGTTCTCGTGGGCGATGAGATGTTGAGAGCCCGAGGTTTTATGGATGGTCTTTGGTATGACATCTGGGTGCTGGTTAATATTTTTAGGTTGCCTAATGTACATTCTATTATGAATTAGGCGCTGATCACAGAGAGAAACCTGCGGGAATCTAGGGTGTGGGCAAGGGCAGTTCAACAACAGTTACTGGTACTATTTCTGCTGGAAAGAGGAAGAGACAGATGGAAGTATCTCAGGGTGGAAGTACCAGTCAGAAGAATGATTCATGTGGTCAGGTCATGTGCTACCAGTTTGGTAGAGAGGGGCATAAGAGGCCACAGTGTCCAAGAGACCCAGTGGAGTGTCGAGCCTGCGGCAGGATGGGTCATCTATAGCGCTTTTGCAGTGCTCTTCCACCGATGGCTAGTGAGAGGGGTTCTGTGTAGAATCCGTGTGTAGGAGTAGGAATGACAACTTCTTACCAATCTGGGAACTAGAATACGTTAGGGCATGCATGAAGAGATGGTGGTCATGGCCGTGGTACCCAGACACTAGGATCTCAAAGGCAGCAGGGTGGGACAGCTCAGGGTAGCTAGGCTGTGTCACAGGGCCGCAACACCGGGTAGACATATGCAGTGCAACATACCCAACATGAATAGGATCCCAAACCTTCTACAGTTAGATGTACTATTCTATTAGCCTCTGTTTTATCTTCAGTACTATTCGATATGGGTGATACACATATTTTTATATCTGTGCCCATTTTGGAGAGCCTTTGGCTCTGTGTTTCTACTTCTTCTGATATCATGACGCTAAACACTCCGTTGCGGACTAGAACGGCAGGTGTGTGTTAGTGTAAGAAGATCCCCCTTAAGGTTGGTGGGTGTCACTTCGTTGGGGACATCTATGTCATAGAGATGATAGCTTATGTCTTCATTCTCAAGATGGACTGTTTGGTTCCCTTTCGAGCCTTTGTGGACTGCTTTCATCGTAAGGTGTGTTTCACATCACCATAGGGCAGAGATTTCCTATACAAGGGAGAGTTGGATGTTCAGGCAAGTCGAGATAGGCCACAGCATCGAGGACAAGGTGGAGTCACAGCCTATATTGTGAGCTTATATTTGGAAGAACAGGGGACTTGTCAGAAGGATTTCCCTCTAGTGGTTTATCATTTCAGGGATGTTTTCTCTGATGACTTTTCAGGTCTACCTCAGGAGCGAGAGGTGGATTTCTCTATTGAGAATGTGCCAGGAGAATCATCAGTGCCCATTCCTCCATATAGGATGGCCACACCTGAGATGCAGGATCTCATGAGGCAGTTAGAGGAGTTACATGCAAAGGGGTTTATCCGAACCAGTACTTCTCCATGGGGTTCGCCGGTCCTTTTTCTGAAGAAGGCGTACGGTAACCTCAAACTCTGCGTGGATAATCATAAGCTGAACCTGTTGACGGTTAAGAGCAAATATCCCTTGCCATAGATTGCTGATCTTTTTGACCAACTTCGTGGAGCCTGAGTGTTATCGAAGATTAACTTGAGATCAGGATATCATCAGCTACACGTTAGAACATCTGATATACCTCTCACAACTTTCAGGAGTAGGTATGGTCTTTATGAGTATATGGTTATGCCGTTCGGACTCACGAACGTGCCAGTAGTTTTCATGGCTCTGATGAATCGTGTGTTCCATCCTTATATAGACTCTTTTGTTGTAGTATTCATGGACGACATCTTGGTGTACTCTCACACTCAACACGACCATTCCACCCATCTTGAGATCGTATTGAGTACACTGAGAGAGCATAAACTATATGCTAAGATCTCCAATTTCCACTTTTGGATGGACCAGATTCATTTCCTAGGTCATATCATCTTAGAGGTAGGACTTTCAGTAGACCCAGAGAAGGTGAGAGAAGTAGTTTCCTAGGAGCATCCAAAGAATGTGTTCGAGATACGGAGTTTCTTGCGGCTGGCTGGTTACTACACGCGTTTCATCCAGGACATCTCCCACATAGCAGTGCCATTGACGGGTTTGACTAACAAAGGTGCGATGTTCGTTTGGACAGAAGCTTGAGAGACAACCTTTCATGACCTGAAAGGAAGGTTGACATCATCACTGATCCTGATACTCCCAAAGCAGGGGAATACCTATACAGTTTACTGTGATACATTAGGTATTGGGCTGGGAGCAGTGTTGATGCAGGACGATCAAGTAGTTGTGTATGGGTATCATCAGTTGATGCCACATGAGAATAATTACCCGACATATGATCTAGAGTTGGCTACAGTTGTACATGCGTTACGTTGTTGGAGACATTATCTATTGGGAGAACATTTTTTGGTTTTTACCAACAACAACAGTCTCAAGTATATCTTTACGCAACGTGACTTGAATCTGAGGTAGCAAAGGTGGGTCGAATACCTTTAGTACTTCGATTTTGAGATTTCCAATATACCTCGTAAAGTTAATGTAGTTGCTGATACAATGAGCAGGAAGACACAGACACAGGTATTGCAGGAGGCCAGTGGTGAGTGGAAACTCATGGATTTGTTCTCTGAGATTCATCTGGAGGTGCATGATAGTCCGGGGAAGACTTATCATTCATCTTTAGCTGTGACTTCAACCCTCTTGGATATAGTGAGGATGAGACAACTATCTGATTCAGAAGTCCTAGTTCTACGGGAGTCGGTGGCTAGTGAAGACCCTCCTCCTGGTTGGACAATAGGCGATGATGTGGTTCTGTGTTTCCGTGGACGAGTCTGGGTTCCAGGGGAGATACATGAGGATCTAATGTGAGAGTTTCATGCTTCAGCTTGGGCAGTTCATCCCTGGGTTACCAAGATGTACCATGACATGAGACGTCAGTAATGGTGGCCGTGTATGAAAAGAGAAGTAGTTGGTTTTGTTACGAGGTGTTCCACCTGTCAACAGGTGAAGGCAGAGCATCAGAGGTCAGCTGGACTGTGATAGTAGTTACCCATTCCGGAGTGGAAAAGGGATGATGTCATGATGGACTTCGTGACTAGGTTGCCGAGGTCACCATAAGGCAATGATGTCATGTGGGATGTTGTGGACAGACTCACAAAGGTAGCTCACCTTTTTTCTATCAAGGAGACCTTTGTTGTTGACGAGCTCGAGATGTTGTATATCTGAGAGATCGTACGTCTTCATGGGGTCCCTCATTCTATCGTTTCAGATAGGGACACCCATTATATGTCTCAATTCTAGCATAGTTTTCAGAGGGAACTGGGTACACAGGTGCTTCTGAGCACGGCTTACCACCCTTAGACCAATGGCCAGTCAGAGCATACGATACAGGTGCATGAGGACATGTTGCGTGCATCCTTCCAAGAAATTGGGGGCTCTTTGCAGAATAATATACCCCTATCCGGGTTTTCCTATAACAATAGTTTTCAGGAAACTATTGAAATGGAACCCTACAAGGATTTATATGGTAGGCCATGCTGATCACCTTTGTGTTGGTTAGAGGAAGGTGAGGCAGATTTACTGGTACCACATCTCGTGAAGGAGACTTCTGAACATGTCCAGTTGATTCAAAAGCGGATGGCTACTGCACAGTCTCTTCAAAAATCATATGTTGATCGCCGTAGACGAACTTTGGAATTCGTTGTCGGGGATCAGGCTTTCTTGTGTGTTTCACCGAGGCTGGGACACAAGCAGATGAGGAGACAGGGTAAACTTTCACCAAGGTATGTAGGTCCATTTGAGATTCTGGAGAGTTGGGCCGGTTTCTTATCGGTTGCAGTTACCTCAGAGGTACCGGGCCATGCACGACGTCTTCCATGTATCTTAGTTTCACCACAATCATTTAGACCCATATTACGTCCTTCGGCCTAAGGAGGTTGAGCTTCAGGTAGATGCGTCTTTTGAGAAGCATCTGATTCATATCATGGACAGGAGCACGAAGGTTCTCCGAGGCCAGTCAGTTCCTCTCGCACGGGTGCTATGGCAGCATGGCTGAGTACAGAAAGAAACTTGGAAGTAGGAGACTGATGTACATGCTTAGTGGAAAGAGGTCTTTATGAATTTATCTTCTCCACACTTGTAAGGGAAATTTGGGGAAGAATCGTTTTAAGGGGGGAAGTTTGTATGAACCCGGTTCTTATTTTGAGGTATGGTTTTCTTCTTTTCTATATTCCTTAAGTGTTTTTGAGAAAATATGGAAAATGAGGAAAATCCCAATTTTGGAAAGTACACACCATGTACTTTGTCCACATGTCGTGTACTTTTGGCTGTGTGGGGTACACGGGACGTGTGGCCATGCCGGGGATGAATGGTGTAAGAACCAACTACACGCCGTATAGTTGTCCTTTACATGCCATCTAGTCAGTCGGCAGGACAAAAATAGTAAGGCGGTGGAGCAGCCGCTAGTAGGGTGAAAGTACACGCCGTGTAGTCGGGAGTACATGTCGTGTACTCATGTCGATGGATGGACATTGTGGCAGTGCTTCCAGAGGTACTGTTAAATGAAGGAAGTACACGCCGTTTACTTGGAATTACACGCCGTGTTCTTATTTTTCGCTTAAAATGGGCAGTAGACTCCCCTATTCACGGGGAAAGCTTTGAACCGGAGGAAGGAGCGGGAGAGGACGACCGAACCGTTGATGATCCGCCGAGTGTTTGTCTGGAATCTGTATCCGCCTCAGACGATCTCGTTGGAACCATACGGGTACGCCCTCCGCTCTTCTTAAGCTGTTCATACCAATTATTTCCTGGGGGAAATTTATTTATGTTTGAATGGGTTCTCTTCTTCGTCAGATCAACATCGTTCATGGGCATTTCTGCAATTGACGTTCACATATAACATTCGTTGGAGTTAAAGGTAGGTGTTTTGGTGTTTATTTTCCAACTTTCATGTGTTTTTAGGTGGTTTTGAACTACGAACCCATGTCGGTGTGTTGTGTGGTTGAGGCCGTGTCTATTTTAAATACCGATAATTGTATAGGAAAGTAAATGTGATATTTAAACGATTTTTGGGATCACTACATGGATCCCGGACCACCCCGGGGGTGAGTTCCTCTGTTTAGCCATTTGGCCAGGATACCTGAGGGTATGCCTTAATTATTTTTTGCATTACTTTTTCCTTGAGAGGAATTTTATGTGAGCTGCTTGTTTACATGTTGGGAATGGACTTGTTACTTGTGCCTGAGGGCAGTGTTTTACTATAGCCTAAGGGAATGACTGTATTAGCATGCGAACAATGTTCTCTTTCAGCCTGAGGGAAACTTCTTCCATTCCTGATGGCGATAGACTCTATGCCTAAGGGCGATGATACCTACTCCAGAGGGAACAATCTGTTATGCCTGTGGGCAATGAACTGCGGGTTTGATTCTGATTACTTGAGGGTGATATTTTTTTGTCTGAGTATGTTGTCTATTTATATAGAAATTCACTGTGGTGTTTTCTTATATTAAATGGATTAAATGAATGACTAAATGGAAATATAACTTTTATGTTAGTTACTTTTGAGTACTGCTTAGTTTATAGATTTTACTATTGCACACTGTTGTTGCCTGTCTACACACAGTTGAGCACAAGCCTTTGGTGGGTGCCTACTAAGATATATTTCTCACACCCTATTTGGGCCATGCTTTTCAGACTAAGTAGATTATATTTCCGTAGGTGTAGATAATGGAATGGGTCCTTATATAGGTACTTGATTTCTTCTGAAGTGTAAGAGGGCATGGGACCGAGCCCAGGCTCGCGATGCTGCTGGCTGTTGTGTTTTTCTTTTCAATACTTGTACTATGTATTGTATTGTAATGCAGTGTAACATGTTCTGGTTGTTTTCATAGAATTAAAGACTTGTTGAATCATATCTATATATCTGGATGGATACATCTACTGTAGATTTTTATTACAGTTGTGTATGGTTTACTACTTCTGCTATTGTAGTATGTTTATATAATATTTCGCTGTGTTACACATTGACAAATGTGGGCATAGTTTCCCCACTATCAGACATGGGCCCTTTCTACTAGTCGACAACCTTTGGCGTTTTGCAAAATGCACTTGAGGTCATGTGGCGAACCGGGTTCGAGGCACCCGTTGAGTGGCACCCAGAACTGGGACGTTGCATATTTATTGCATTTAGTGTATTGTGTCCTACCATTTGATATATATTATCATGATTCTCTTTATGTTATGGTATTTTGTGTTTCATTTTGGGTTTATTATATTTTTTTCATACAACTCGATTGATTACACCAAGGAAAGTAGTTTTCATCTCACTTCTTAATTACCTGAGATTCATGCTATATTGCCACTATTTAATTTTGAGATGTGTATGTAATTCACATGATTGTATTACTTATGTAATATACGTTAATTTATGGTTATTTACATCTTTATTTTATCTTCCTTCATTCATGGGTTTTTGGTTTCGTAATTCCCCAAATCGGTAAGGGAATTTCTAATTTCTATTTACACTCATTTGGTTTTACACAAACATCATGGATTATTTTACTGAAAGATTATTTGTGAAATCACTATTAATTTATTAATGTAGAAATTTCTAATCTACTATCTATGGATATAAATTTGATACCCATAATCACTCTAGTGATAAAGTTTCACGTCAACGATATGAACATGATAAGAGTAATCTTATATAAATTTCCATTCATTGTCTTAAACATCCAGGTCATTATTGTTGATTTTACAAGAATATGTGTGACTATCAACTGATTGTTTTACACTATATATCTAATCCTATTTAGTGTATTTATATTTTTCACACATAATTTTGCCATCGATTTTTTTAACAAAATGATACAGTCATTATAAGGGATTTAATCTCAATTTACATTATATTGAGACTTTTTTGTTGTTATGCACCCATTTAACTTTTATATGGAGTAAATAATGTAATTTGACATATTATATCATGAATACCTTTATTCTCATGATATTATAAAGATTATATTACCTTATTAATTTGTATTCAAACATCTCTGTTTGGGTTAGGAACTCTAACTAAAATATCATTTAAAATGTTTTAAAGATTTATTCTTTTTAATTTTTTTCATTAATGTCCATGTTTTAATAATGGTTTTAAAAGATTAAAAGTGGTATGGGACACTTTGATTAAAAAATTCATTTTTAACAGCTTCTCAATAAATAATGTGACTTTTAAATGTTTTCAAGAAAAAGTGGATATTTCACTCAAATTTTTTTATTGATTATTTTCATCTATGCAAATATCCCTAAATATTATTGATTATGGTTGACTTATTATAATACAATATTTTATATTGTATTGAAAGAGTTATATTTGAATGTGGATGTTTTATTTTTATAACATTAATGGTTTATGATTAATGTGTTAACATTTCACATGCTAGTTTTAATACGAATGTTTATGTTATGTTCTACCATTTTCATATGAGGAATGCATTGGACTTAGTAAGTGATAGGTGTAGCATGCTATAGCTCCTCAATGAATCGGTAGTTATAATGAGACAAACCATTGTCTTGGCTAATGACCTTGGAAAAAATTTATTTTTATTCTTTTCACGAGGACTTGACAATGGGGTTGTAATGTATGACATTATACATTATATCAGTATGAAATTAGTTATTAACATTACATTTGATTATTTGACAAGTATAATATTCATTTGAATAAATAAATATAATTATTTTATTTATATTTCCCAAATTATGATGATTTTTATATTTAAAAGGCTTGTGTTTTAGTCTTATAAATTGAATTAAACAATTATAAATATTTATGATAGTTTCCAATATATTTCTATCCTTACTGAGCATCTGAGCTCACCCTTTTCTTATGTTTTATTTTTCCCAGGATGCATATATTTAAATTATGACCATCCTAAAAGAATAGGATAAGGTATATAAGAGTGTTCCAAGGAGACTGAATATTATTGTTTTTTTATTTAATAATTTAATGTAAATGTTTTTTATGTATAGAATACTTACAAAGCTTCTAAAATAATTAGTCTTTCGAGACATGATCTATTGGATCATGCCATTGTTATGTAATAATTCACAATCTTTGGGAAAATATGGTTGGGGTTTATAGTTTGTGTTAGAGAAAGATTAGAAGAATCCTTGGAAAACCTTTTTATATAAAATCTTATTAATGAATGTTACCCTTATATAGACATAGATGATTAGTATAGTGGAACATCAAAAAATATTCTTACATAAATATTATGTGGTTTTCCCAATAAATACATATTGGTATGGATACGATCCGGTAAAGGGTACTCCGGAAAAAAATGTTACATGGGGTGAAAAATACAATAAGGAGTTTTGGCCTAGACCCGGGGTATCCTGGTACACAACAACTGGCCATGCTGCACTCTTTTTTATGACACTCATAAGGGATATTATTAGGATAAATCATATTTTCCTTACTAAAATATTTGATGTATTTTAATATTAGATGAAAATAAATAACCTTGTTTAAACCTAAGGTGTTTAAGATTGAAACTATGGTATCATGAAATTCTCTAAATGATATCACGACTATTGTTACTCACACTATGCTTTCTGGTTTTATTCAATGGCATGATTCCAAGGAAGTCATAGTAACATTTAAAATGATGTACAAGGTGGGAACAATGGTGGAAATGAGAAAAAAATGGAATGTTGATTGGCGTAAAAGATATCATGTTCATGCATAATAAAATTTCAAAAAATCTGATCGAGAACATATACTTTAACCAACTCTCGAACTCAACAATAAAGAGAATGGTGGATAATGAAAAGAGCTCTATTATTGGATACCATGGAGAAAAGAATGATCACTTTCTATCATGCAATAAATGTGGAAGGAGACACCCAAAATGTGTTGCAATAGAAAAAGAAATTATATATGTGTGGGAAAGAAGTGAATAAAGTAAATAATTATAAAGATTAATGAAGAGTAATATGGAATAAAATAAAAATTATTATAAGAATCACTTTTCAGTTATTTTCCACAAATTTAGGGGACCTGGGCATTACCCGAGTCAATTTTCTATTCTATAAAATAATTTATATGTCAAGGAAGAACCTATGTCGAAATAAACAAATTGTGAAATGTTTAAAAGTATTAATGATCTTTGTTAATGGGATTACTTTGTAAGACATTTATCTTATATGTGTAACCCTGGAGTGTGTTATGAGAAAAGGTTAATTAAGGTAGAACTGTATTTTTTTTGTGGATATTCGAATAAAGAACTATTTGGGTTTTTGTGATAATTGAATTTGATTCAATTACTAGTTGCTACTTTTGGGGATGAAAATGCAAGGTATAAGATAACATTAGTAGTTAAAATATTTTATGGTTATTTTTTATGAATTAATATCATTTTGGGGAACTTTATATAATTATATAGTTTATGAAAAAGGAAAACATGCAGAACGTGTAACAACCCATCACGTTAGAAAAAGATGTGGTAATCAAACCCACAACCAAATTTTGACTGTGATTTATCACCTGCCACTTGACTGTGTGATTTCCATAGTTAGTATGACTAATTATTTTTAGTTAAATGACATTACGGATCTAGAATATGTTGATTTTCGGAACATACAATTTATCCTTTATATAAGAAAATGATTTTGTGGCTAAGTGATAAATGTTATTTTGGAATACATTCGCTCTTTTGGGTTAATTATGTAAATGATTAACCTAGAGAAAATGAGATTAGGTTAATTACTTTTAAGTATGGGAAATTAATATTTGACAATTTTATTTGGAGATAAAATTTACAATTTATTGTGGAAGACATTGTGATAATATCCTTCGGAATTTTGGGTTTCAAACTTAGTTTGGTTTATTTTAAAGAATTTTACGGAATTTTTTTTGAATGGTCTTTCTAGAACATTGGGAATTGTTTGTTTAATTTTAGAGATGAATAATAGTTTTTCTTTCTATAATGGATTATCCTTTTTCAGGGTAATCTAATCTTGTGATAATCATTTTTGTTTTGATTATGTCTAAAGATAAGGGAAATATATAGTTTATCTGTTGCTGATTATGTGATTATATAGATGTTTGTTCTAGCTCTTTATGTGTGACCATATCATCTTGATTACTCATCATTTTGAAGAAAATATGTGTTATTGGTAAAAATTTAATAAATGATGCAACTCTACATATATATCTTTATGTTCTTAACAAATCTCATAAATAAATTCCTCAGCTTTATGAAATTAAACTTAAATAAAAAAAGCTGTCTGTTTAATTTTCCTACTGGAAACTAAAGACTGTTTAACCCATCACATGTATTTGATTTTTTTGTCAACTTTATCCTGATCATGTTTTCTATCCCTCTCCATCAGATCTTGTCACATATATTATCTTTTATATCCATTTTTTCTTACATGGAATCCTAGTATGGGTAATCTTAGGTGATCTTTGTACTTCTCTTTCTTTATTTTAAAGAGATCATTTTATTGACTCTTTTTCCGATGTGGGACTTCCAATGATGTTCCAATGCCCAATTTTAAAATTGTGAGGATGAAATTTTCAAAAAGTGGGAAGAATGTAACATCAAAATATTTATTATTAAGTTATTTATTTAAAGTAATTAAATGTCATGCGCCACATAAAAACATCAAATTTAAGCGCACCACGACATACCGAAGTAGCCATTCAAAAAGTGGTTATAAATATTATTAACTTAATTTTGAATATTATATACTCCATATAATTTTAAAATCAATATTAGGTTTTTCGTAGACATTATACAAGAACAAATTTATTTTTTAGATAAAGGATGTATTTTTCAAAAAAAAAACTATTTTACCCCCTATAAATAGAGAACCCTTTCTAAATCCAATATTTTACACTTTAATATATTCAATTTAAAAATATAAACTTATAATTTAGAATAGGGACATAAAATTTTTGTTATGATAATGTTTTGGTGTTTTTTTTGAGAAGTGTCATTTTTTTGTGAATAGTGAAAAATACTAAATTTTAATTGAAAATATCTTTTTTAATCAAAATAATATATATTGTTAAATTATATATTTGAGAGGTTTTTATGTATAATTATATTATATTTTTATCATTTGATACAATTTAGGTCATCATAAGTAATATTCTATTTAAAATATACTTAATCACTTGTGAATCTTTTGATAGTTTCTACTTTTAAAAAACCCCCTTTCTGGTTTTGAAGATAAGAATTAATTTTGAATTAATTAATAAAAAATAAAATTTTTGAATTCAGTAAAATAGATTTAATTTTTGAATTTGGGATATCAAAATTATTTTAGGGTGAATCTTTTGTGTTTTTCTGAAAACCTTAAATTTTTTTATGAATTGTGAAACACATTGTGTTATTGTTTAAAATTAACATTTTATTAAAATAATTAATAATTTTATTTAAATTATTTTACGTAAAAATAGATATATATTACCTATTTATGTTCTATGTAATTTATTAGAATCATTTTATAATAAAATTTGATGTATAAAATTTTATTTAACATTTTAACGTCTTTTACCCACATTCTAGGAACATTAGAAAATATGCATAATATGTAATTTTACAGCTTCTGTGATATGAATTTCAAAAATATGAGAGACACAGTTGACATCAGTCAGTAAAATGTATTTCAATAAGATGAAAAAAATGTTCCCTAAATGACCACTTCTGAATTTCATTTACCACATTTAAAAATTAAATAGGGTAATTAATGGTGAAAATGATATTATGATTACACTAACCCATGTCCTAAATCTATTGTATAGGTGTATTTCGACCAAAATCATCCTTATTAATAAAATATGATCCTTTTTAACCACTTGTATTAGATTAGGACATTTATTATTATTTTATTTAAATAATAGTTAAAAATGTAAAATTTAATGTTTAATAACTAAAACATTTTTAATATTGGGTTATGAATAAGATAAATTATCCAATAAATGATCAATAGAAAGAAAAAAAATATTTCCTACATCATGGTATTTTATTTATAATATTTATAAAAAAAATAATTAAATTCATTTATGATACAATGATGATGCATTAATTACGTAATTAATGAATGATTAAAATAATTGATGTTATAAATATTAATTTAAATGTAAATTCATAGTTTTGGTTGACTAAAATGATTTTCTATGTTAATATAAAATTTTATTGTTTATTAAATAATTTTTATGAATAATTCAAGTTGATATGACTTTAAAAAAACAAAATACTGAATATTGTCTAAATTGACATAATTGTGTTCTTAAAAAAATACTATTTTGTAAAATTAAATAATAGTCCTTAAAAGGTTCATCCAAATGTCTTATATAATAATATATATTTTATTAATGAATCAAATGAGGTTCCATTGGCTGTTTATAGTATGTTTATTAATAATATAATATAAAATTACAAGGAGACATGGTAAATGTCAAACTATTTAACAAAGAGTAACATCAATATGATAATGTTAATCAGGTGACCTAAACCTGTATAAAACCTTTGGGTTTAGAATTTTTTGTCAAATACCAACGTTATCCTCAAAATAATTCCATTTGGAGATATTAAAAACAGAAATTTTATTTTTAATAAAATAATATTTAAAACCATTCCTAAAGTGACCATCACCTCTATTATAAAAAAGGAACTTCCCCTTCTCTTAATTTCACACCACCAAAGAAATTTTTCAGGGCCAAAACCATACCAAATATCATATAAACTACAATATCTTCTTCTTAGTAACATTTCATTGATTATAAAGGCATCCAAAGTAGACCTTTTGATCAAATCTAAAGGAAAAACCCTAATAAGAGGTAATAATTTCATCACCTCTTTCAAAGTTATCTTCTTCTTCCACATCCTCATTCTTTTTAATTTACATACCAAAATAATAACACTATTAAATTCTACATAAATTTTTGTTATTATAAATATGATACACCCATATTCATTATTCCATCCATCCGATGAATGACAAAGTCACCATATGTTCATACGTACAGTTACCGTCTCCACGTCGTGGTGTAGTTGTTATTCAACACTTCATTAATTTGGTGGGTATAATAATGAAGTATAATTTATGTAAATAATAAATATAAAATTTTAGATATTCTTTATATTTTATATTACATCCAATTATGTACGATTTAACCTTAAATTGAATGATTTTGTCGCTCGTGCGTATGTACGGATTATAGTCTCCACGTACGCGATGAGATTCATTTCTCGTCATAACCATTCAAGGATAATTTTCATTTTATGAATAAAAATCATTTTTAAAAAGTAAATATAATTCATGATTTTAATCTAATACATCTTATCCCGAACAAACATGACATACATAACAAAACATATAAAATAAAACGAATCTGTTAACACCTGAACAAAATGAATGTACTAAAATATTATTAACAATGAAATATTAGAAGATCAGATATGATATCGTATTTTTTTATTTGGTTCTTCTATAATTTAATAAAAATTATTTAACACTTATACAGGATGTTAACAAACCCTCGACTAAGGAAAAGTACAAGGTAAGGGGATTCTTAACTCAAATTCAATTCTGTGATATTTTCATTGATTTCCACTTATTTTATTGCATGTGGTGTATTGTGTACTACCATTTGTTATATATTATCAAGATTATTTTTATATTAATGGTTTTCTATGATTCACATGGTGGTTATTAAATTTTGGTCATATAATTCGATTGAATACAATATCGTAAGGGGTTTTTATCTAACTTCTTATTTCTGTGATATTAATGATATATTGCCACTATTTCCTTTTGTGTGGTGTTTTTACTATCCATGATTGTATTCCCTGTGTTGTATAATTTAATTTATTGGTATTTTCATATTCATTGTATGTTCCTTCATTCATAGGGTGTATTTTTCGTAATTCTGAAAATCAGTAAGGGAATTTATAATTTTGATTTCCACTCATTGGGTTTTACGCAAAATTCCTTGATTATTTTACTCAACAATTATCTGTGAAATCATTATTTTTAAATTTATGTAGTAATTTCCACTCCCCTTTGTACGGATATACTTTTTATACACATAATAACTGCATTGATAAATTCTCATGTCCTCGATATGACCTTGATAAGAGTAAGCTTCACTCAATTTCCATTAATTGAGTTAAACATCCTAGTCATTGGTGTTATTGTTATAAGAATATGTGTGTATGTGCTCTGCTTCTTTTACACTGAATATCCAATAATATTTAGTGTATTTATATTTTTCACACATAATTATTGTCATTAATTTATCCTTAACCAACAGATACGGTCTTTATAAGTGATGTCATCTCAATTTATATTCTATTGAGAATTATTTGTTGTTAAGAACCCACTTAACTTTTATATGGTGTATATATTATACTTTTTCAATGTATATCATGAATCATTTTATTCTCATGATATTATATGGTTTATATTACCTCAATTATATTTGTTCAAATGTTTATATTTGGTTAGGAACTCTAACAAAAATATCATTTTAAATGTTGTAAATATTTATTCTTCTAAATAATTCAACTTAATGTACATGTTTTAAAAATTTATTTAAGGATTTATTTATATAGAATTGAATGTTTTAAATTTAAATTTTCTTTTAAATGTTACAATGTGGTATGGGACACAATGATTGAAAAATCAATTTTTAACAGCTTCTTGATAAATAGTGAGTCTTTTAAATGATTCCACAAAAGTGGATATCACTCTCATATAATTTTACTAATTATTTTCATCTATGTCAACATCCTTCTTTATTTCTGATTGTGGTTGATTTATTATAATATAGTATTTTATATTTAATTGAATGAGTTATGATTTATGGTGGTTGTGCTATTTTTAAACTATTCATGTTTTATGGTAAAAGAATTAACATTTAGTATGCTAGTTTTAATACAAATGATTATGTTATGTTCCATACTTTTAATATGAGTAATGAATATGACATAATAAGATTTTGGTGGAGCCCTCTATAGATCCTTGATGAATCAGAAGGTCTCATGAGACAAACTAATGTCTTAGAAAAAGGACTTGAAAAATGTTATGTGTAGTCTTGGCATGAGTTGTTCACTATATGGTTATAATGTCCAGCATTATACATTCCATCATTATAAAATTAGTTATTGATATTAAATGTGATTATTCAACTAGTAGAATATCAATATTAATATGTAAAGGGAATTATTTGATTTATATTTTCCATATTATTCTTAAATTTATGTTTGAATGGTTTGTGTTTTAGTCTTATACATTGCTTTAAACATTAAAAATTATTTAGGATAGTTTTCGCTATATTGTTATCCTTACTGAGCATATGATCTCACCGCTTTCATATGATTTATTTTTCCAAGGATGTGAAGATGTAAATTATGACTGACCAGTAGGAATATGCTATGGGATATAAGAGTGTTCAAAGGAGACACAATGTTTATGTTTTTCATATTATAATTTAAAGTAAAACATATATATTTATCTAGTACTTCCAAAGATTCTAAACTAATTTTTCTTTCGAGACATGATCTATTATGATCATGCCAATGTTATGTAATAATGAACTGACTCTGGGTAACAAGGTTCAGTGCGTTACAACACACATTGAAATAAATAAAATATTTAATTTACATAATGTCATCTATGATTCAAATTGAATAAAAATGGTGAATAATTAGAATTTAAGATTTAATATGATATAAATACCTTAAATTAATCATACTAAGTGATGTTTAATTATGATGTTTACCATTATATATTAGTTTAATTATTGGTAAACCATTTTAAGACCAAACAATCGAAACCCAATTTTACAATTTTTTTATTTTCATTATGAATAAATATTAATTTGAACCTATAAAATATTATAATTATGATGATTTAAAATATTTTTCCAATATTATATGTTTTAATTTCTATAGGTTGTATAAAATTATTTTTATATGTCTTTAAAAAATGAGATGAAAAACATTTTGTTTAAAAAATATTTGTATGGAAAAAATTATGTTTACCTTCATTACCCAACATGAAAAATAAATTATATGAACGAAAACACATATTAATAAATATATATTCATTAAACATTATATTCTTCATTAATAAATTAGTACACGTTTAATTTATTATCAGAAAAAAAATTCATAATCATTAATAAAATTATAAAGAACAACTCCATTTACATTGAAATGTTTCTGTTTTTATTAATATCTAATTGATATCCCATAAAATCATTTTATACATGAGTAAATAATATTAATATTTTTATAATTTTTTTATCTTTTAAGTAAAATAATGATTCAATTTATTGATACATAATATAAAAACAACCCTAATAAAAAAATGTTTCAATATTATTTTTTGGGATTAATAATATTTCTATAGTAAACAAGAAATTATTTTAGATAATTATATATTATTAAAATAAATTAGAATATGTCAAATTTTATGTTGTATGAACATTATTCAAATTTGGTAAATGTTGTGTATAAATAATTATATGGAACACATCAAACATATTAGAAATAAATATACCATAAAATCATTGATTATTTTAATAATCCTCTTATACATCATCATGATAGTCTTATTAAAAAAATCAACGTCAATCTTGAAATATGTTTAGTTAACTTAATCTTCTCCCTTTTCCTGTTGAATTTCATCATCATAAATTTCCTCCAATTTAGTTCTATCATGTGAACGATTTTTTTCTACTTAGATTTTTATGTGAATTCCTTATATTTTAATGTTTCTTTTTATAATTTCACAATGAGTCGACACAATTCATTGTGTTATTTCTATATAATTGTGATTTTTTTCTTAAATAAATTATAGTATTTAAAATAACCTTTATTTTATGATTCTGGTTTCAAACATAAATGTTGAATTCCACTTTGAGTACACTTATTTATTTATTGAGGCTGTCAAGTAGAATATCAAATCACATATGAGCCTCCAACTCTAAAACATATAACTATTATCTGACCACCCATGAGCAATCTCCAAATCAATGTGGGAATCATATATATTATGTAGGACTACTCATTATTAAAACTATTACTCGAAGGGATTAATATAAATTAATTTCAAGGTCAATTAAAAATGGACTAGAGATCTATATCATTCAACAACTTGATCAAAAGATAAGTTGAATATTGATTAATAAATTTGTAAACATCAAAAAAAATTATAAAAATGAATTATTAGACTGACATGCTTCCATAAATATGGTTTCATTAGACAATTAAAATTAAAATGTTCTTAATGAATTTAATTTTTATTATTTAATAAAATAAAAATTAAACCTTTCTAGTGTTTTTTTTAATCATACCAAATAACTCGCCTTTTATTTTTTAATGAAGTCAATTTTTTTTATAGGTTTTGGTGATATGAAACCATATTTATATAAACCACCTAATCAAAATCTCGGGTAAATAAATATTTTAACTATAAGTATAACCATTAAAAATTACTACATAGTTAATATTAATTTATCATGAATAAAAATGAAAAAAATGTAGTTAAATTAATGAATGAATAAAGGAAATATTAATCAATATTAAATAGAAAATGATCAATTAATGTATTAATATTCATTAAAATTACCTTAAAATGTTGTTTACATACAAATGTTTTCAATTAAAAATGGTTTTATTCATGTTAGTTGTTATATAATTCATGAAAATCATAAAACTAAATTCAAAATACAACTTTCAATCCCTTTTAATGGCATGAAGAAGTTCTAAATCTTGATGATGATGTATTGATACCAAAAATAAAATCCAATGAACTCTTATTATAGATAATGATATATCAAATATCTCATTATATTTACCACGACATTCCAAATAAAATTCTATCTCATATTCAATTAAGGGTGTCCAAATCATGATAAATTTTTTTTAAAAATATGACCACAATTCCTCCAAATTTTATCCATAAATGATAGGATATTACCCATAGTGATATTTGAATTTAATTTACCAAATATATTCTTTAGGTTTTTCAGGTCACAAAGATGTTGATAATGCTACAACGATAAAACTAGATTTGTGTTAGGAAAATTTCACTAATCATTATAGTGTAGTGGTACACAAAAATTATCTAAAACTAAACCAAATATTATATATATCTTCAATTACTCTAATATATGAATTGTAACATGGTGGAATCATCAAGAATGGTTTGAGGATAAGAACCATATATTTTAGTTTAGTTAAAAAATCATCATATTTACAACACTAATTCTTCAATATTACACAATATTATGATGTGATTTTATAACCCACACTAAAATAGGGGTATTTAAATCCCAAAAGTATACTCAATGAATTGTTTTTCATAAACATATTATATCCACAAATACACAATTTAACCATGTTTTTATGGGCGTGTTTTATCAATAACTATTGTATATCAACTAGATTATGCGACATCATTTTAAAAGCTTTTTTAGCATATGAAATTTTGTTTATATTTAAAAAAATGATTACATCATGAAGTGTGTGTTATTGTAGTGTAATGAATTTCTTTGGAAACATTATAATTATTTGTCTCTCTGTTATATAAAAATAATTAAGTAAAACTTGGTCATAAATATTTTAATCATGTATCAAGATTTATCCCATGATTAATTAATTTTTTTATATCTTTTTCCTATCATTAGGCCACTATATAATTATTCTTTTTGAATTATGATTTCAAGAATAATCCATCATAATATTTAAAACACCTCCAATATCATATCACATATTATTCCTTCCATAAAAAAAATTTGAAAAAAAATATTATTCATAATTAAATAATTCATAAATGATAAAAAAATAAATTTTTATTTGTAATTGTTCAACAAAATCCACAAAACATAAAAGTATCCTTTCCAACCTGCATAAATCTGGACATCACCAAAAAAAATCCCACAAATCCAATGTTTAAACATCATTGAAAAAATAAAAATAATTTTTACTCTGGAATAATCATTCAAGTATCACATAAAAATCATACATTCAACACCTCACATTTCATGAAAATCAATAACCAATTTAAAGATACATTTACTATTGAATAGATGATATTTAAATTTTCTTCCATTCAGATCTACTATCGTATAATTTTTATTCATTAATAGTTGTGATATACTATAAAGGATAACTATTTCTCTAACTACTGAACAAAATTTAATTGAATTTATAATCAAACTAAATTATATAGAATCTATCCTTAATCTTGGAAGAAATCTAAATATCCACTTATAAATCAATGTTTCAAATATAAAAAATGATTTCATTAAGGTTATAAAGTCATTGAGGTTGTGGTTTTGTAGTTATTTAATTTAATGATTTCATGATTAAATAACATAAGGGGTCTTAACTCTTATGTAAAATACATGATAAATAATAGAAATATGAATGAAAAACACCAAACTGCAAGTCTTTCATTCAATATGACGACACCCAATCATATCACCTCCACCAAATTTTAACACACCATTTAAATTCATTAAATTATTTATAAATTTTTTATCATGTAGAAATGAAAACACAAGTAAATGGAATTTAAGATACATTCCTTTGTTAGCAATGATAAAAAATTAGATTACAATTATAATTAATCCTAGAAAACATTGTGAATCCAATATCCCAGCACAAATAATTTATTCTAAATCCTACAAAAATTCCATTAATATGGTATGATGGAAACTTTTCCTTGTAATATGGAATCCTATCATGGGAATTCATTATATCTCAGTGCTTATAAAGGAGTATCCAAACATCTCATAAATCTCAAATGTATATTGGATAATATAATATCCAACCAATGGTGAAAATATGCATAATATGGTTCAAACTCATTTTCATTGAAAATATTAATCAAGAAAAATATAGTTATGATTCATATATTAGGTCCTTTAAAAGATAGTTTCTTATAACTATTATATCATAATGTTACACATTTACACTCATTAATGGGACTAAAATTTTAACAAAGACACGTGGTGAAATTAATATTCATTAAATTAACATAAAATGAATCAAAATATTATTTTTTGACTTCTTTTATTTATATTTCTAAACCATTCCTCACAAATAATTAATTGGAAAATAAATATTCTCAAAATTATCTTTACTCACACAATCTGCCACCATACAATTTCAATATAATCAAAAATTACAATAAAAATATGGTGTGATGGTGTTCTTAAAAAACTATTTATATCCTTGATCACTTGTAGAGAAAAATAATGTATGTGTGTCCGGATAAATTATAAACACTATAAAATTTATGAATTTTTTTAATGTGGATATATACTATATTTAAATCCATAAAACCCGTTAAATTTAATCTCTTTAACTTCTATTTTAATCTTGTATCTTTTAAATTCCTTCATAATCATATTTTTTAGACCTTAAAATTCAAAATAAATATGTCAAAAATTTAGATCCATTCATTAAACGATAAAAAATATCCATATGAATTAATTAGACCTCTCAACATTTCTCCTATGAAAATCATTTTACTAAAATATTGTTGTTAAATAATCATAAAATAGTAAAACATTTATGTTAAATACTAGAAAAAAAATCTTTTTAATGATGTTTATAAAAACATGATCTCATTATTTCAAATACTAATTGAATTGAATAATAATAACTAGTAATGATCAGTGAATTATTTACATTAGAATATTTATCTATATGCGATTATTATTCTTTTGTATAAAATATATTTTAAGCTCCCTTTAGGTATCAACTTCTCTAGTTCCCTAGCATAAATCCAAAAAAATATTTACTACTGAGAATTTATTATTCATGTACTTTCCAAACATTTTGGATCTCTTTTATTGCTTATTTATAGTAATAATTTATAGATTCTTCTATCCATTTAGTAAACAACTTTTCTCCTTTATTCATTCTGTTTCCACCTTTTCTTTCACCTTCATAGAATCTCATTCATCCTTCTATCACTCGATGAAACATCCTCAACTAAAACCCTATATTACACATAAAAATTCTTTATATTATGATATATGTTAAACATTAATTTAATACAATTATCTTACAATGATAACTCAGTATTGTGTAAATTATCTTAAGATCTTCACATTTCAGTAAATGGCATTTGATATACAATGGGTGTTTTCTCTTCATTCATATTAAGTAAAAAATAATTTAAAAAAATAAAACATATCGACACCATAAAAATAATAAACAATCGAACCATATGTATATCTTATTATTTTATTATCTACAAATACAGTAACTTTATTGGAATAATCACTTTTTTTGGAACAAATCTGACCCAATATGGTGTATTGTGTTCTATTTTTTCTATTTTTAATCATTTTTTAGGATAATAAATTATATTTATTTTTAAAAAATATGGTTTTTATTATTTTTAATGAATATTTTTTAAATGGAAGTGAATTAATTCCTTGTATACCGATTCATGAAGTGATATTGAAAAGCTATGAATGATTCGTGTTATTTTTGTACACAATCATAATCATTATCAGGTTGAGATATTTTCATTAGGAAATGTGTAATGAATATAACATGAGAAGTATAATTCAATTTTCATAGGATATAATTCAAGAATGTGTTATGTTATTATAACAAATGCACATGGATGGTTTGAAATATTTGGAATTTTAAGATAAAAATATTTGGTAGAATATGAATGAGTGTATGTGTTGAGTTTTTTGCAAAGGATTCACTAATAATTGTGGTGATTATGTCTATTTTTTAGGATTGTTCCTATAAATACCCACTTTTTCATTCTATTAAGTATGAAATGAATATCCCAATATAATATATATGATATTTAAAATCCTCGCAGAAGGTACACTTCATTATGAGAAGGTAGTTCATAATGGATTTCCAATAGGATTTTTTTCAAATGATGTTACTAAAGTCAATACATAATAGGAAACCATATAGATATTATATATATGGTAGGGAATTCAGGTATTTCACCATTTTCTTCAAGACGGTAGAATTTTAAAGGATATATATGGAGGATTCATATGACACTGGTACACTGAGGCATTCCATGAAGATAATATGTAGTGCGTTTTTCTGAAATATGTAAATGAATGATCATTTCACATAGGTATTCTAGCATATGGGGAGAATAATATATAATCTTATTCAAACTATCATAATGAAAGCTTAACCACTGTTTCATTTTAAGATTAAAATCGAGTTAAATTATTTAAATTGAGGCATTGTTCTTGTTGAGTATTGTTTATATTTTATTGTGCAGCAGCGGTATGCAGGACATAATGTAATATCTAGGAAATATTTATAAAGGATATGAAACTGATATAGAGTGATCATGGTTAAACACGTATAATACAAAAAATACCACCAAATATTAGTGGATATATGAATGATTGATATATTTTCAATATATTCATCGTAGAATCACCCTTAGTGGTGAACTAAGTATAAATTTTTTTGTTTTATTTTATTTTTAATTATTCATGTTCCAGGAATGTCCATTACGAATAGTCATGTTTAATGAGTTACTACAAATTTAGGGATATGATCAATTTGATGGGGAAGAAAACATTGTCACCATAACAGACCCCTCACCTACAAGACAATCCCATGCTATATTATCCACCAATCACACACTGATAAATTTCAAGAAAGGCATGATATTCAAACTCACACATAAATTAGGAATGCTTATAGATATCCAAAAAATTCTCCAATATCCATGAAATTTTTCCTCATAAAACATAATTATCATCGTGTTATAGAAGATTACATTTCATGTAAAATTCTTGTAACCTTTAAAATGATAAAAATCACCATATTTCATTTCTTCCCCTATTATCTTCTCCCATATATTGTTTATGACATGAAATTTTATCCCCTTTAATATCTGTGAATTTCTCACCCTTTTTCAACCAACCTGATAGTCACTCCTCTATGGTCCTTCATAGGGTGCGAAATAGAGATCAGCACAATAGGTTGAAAAAATATCTGACCATAATGATTGGGGGTCTCACATTCACACATTTTTTATTATGGGGATCTGAATTAACTCCCATAACCAGTTTATGTCCTTTAATATCTTCTTTTGTTAAGTCCTTCATTATAATTAATTCAATATCTTTTTAGAACAAACATCAATATCAAAATCTTGTTCTCCACCATCACGTTAATAAAATGAAATATGATTTCAATTTAATTTTTCTTTGAGTTATGGATTTTATTTCCTTCTAAGATTTTTAGAACTAGAATTATCACAATGGATAATAATTAGACAACTCAATTCGTCCACAGTATCATCATGTTTCTCCTTCAAACTCAATATATGCATTCGATCCTAAGTATATACAATATATTTAGCTTTTGTGGTGCTCAATGAAATGAAATATTGTTTCATTATTAGACATGAAATTCAATATACAATAAGATATAATGAACCACCTGATTTTGATTTTCTATCATCTTAAGAACCAACCCAATCTGGATATTTATAGCCCAAAAACTCTTGATGTTATTATTTAAAGTAAAAAAAATTGAAAACAATTATTCCTAGTCTATACTAATGTATTCATTCCATTGGAAGAAAGTGGATTTCATTGTTATTTCATTAATACTATTACTCTTGGAATCCTGTGAAAATAGTATCAGGTTTTTTCACTATCATGTAAAATAGAATTCCATTTATTTTAATATATTATATGTATTTAACATCATTTAATACATAATACAATGATATATTTTTTGAGGTATCCACTGCAATCATCATCTCTTGGTAATTATCAGTCACAAATATTCAATAATCCATCATAGGATATTTAGATTTAGATATGAATGTTTTATGCATTCCTTGTCTCACTAGTAAAGCAAGGAAAAATGTTATTTCACCAATAAATGATATCGCAAATTCACTTTTATAAAATTATGAACAATTTCTTCTCTGTGATTCATAAGATCCTCTAAATATTAAGTCATAGACAAAAAATATCACTAATATCCTTGGAATTTTATAATTTTAGACATGTAGATTATAATCTACTCCACCACGTTGAAAACCGAATCACACCATGAAATGAATGAGTCCGAAATACCATGATATCAGTGTGTGCTTCAGCCTATAAAAATCCTTCCTAAGCCGACATAATATGTTCTTGTCTTCATGAATTATAATACCATTTTGTTTCTAAAAATAAACAACTACTTCTAAAATCGATTTGAAATTGATGACATGAAATCCATCTAGAAAACATTAAACATTTTTCATACTACTATGGGAATAAACAACATAATTCACATTTTCTTGGAACAGGTAAAATCATTTCATCAACAATGACACCATCTATATGGGATTACCCTTTTCACACTAGTCATGCTTTGTTTCAAATCATTGTGTTGTCTTAATTCATCCTATCATGACATAACCATTATGTCTCAATAAAATCATATTCTATTGTCCATAAAGCTATCTACTAAAGCTATTATTTATAAAAATTTTCTACCTCCACATTCATAGAATTAACCAAATTTTCATTACCAAATTTTTATTGAAATCATTTTGGTTGTACCTGTGATAATAATGATTTTTGTTGTGAAGATATCATTCTCTTTTTTTAATGGGTACTTCAATATCACTAATGATATATTGTCTGTCAATTTAGGGTAAACTATTTTTCTATTTCATAGATACAGATTTGATTTACTCTTCTCATTATTAATACCTTCTTCTATGTTTTAATTTTCAACTTTATCTCCAAATTTATTTCTTACCTCTATATCACTATCGTCAAAAACATTTTCATTTCATTGTATAAGATTCTGTTCATTTTCCAATATAGTAACATAATTTTCTTAAACTAATTTTCATAAATTCTTAAAAAAGAATTTATATACATTTATTTTTCGTGAGTATCCATGGAATATTTCTCCAACTACATCTGACTCAAATTTCCTATGTTTCTCATTATTTTTATTAAAACACACACACCAAAATATTTGATATCATTTCAATATTGAATTTTTTACATACCATATTAGATATGGAGACTTTTCATCCATTATATACAATAGTTACCTATTAATATCTTGATCGATGTTAAGACTTATTCTTTCTAGAATTTCTCTGAAATGTTTTTTAAATAATAATTGTTCTGGACATATTCTTGATAATATGATTTCACCTATCATCCACTCCATTTTGTTGAAGAGTTATCATAGATGAAACATGATTCCTTATCTCATTTTTCATAAGATAATTATCCACCGTGATGTTTTTAAATTCTATACCACTATAATTATGATACATCATATTTTTTATTCATCCTTTTTATTCTATAAGATATTGTTTTATGCATCTAAATACATCAGTCATGTGGGAAATGAAAACAACCCATGCTATTTTGATGAAATCATCTATGACAATAATGAAATACTTCTTCACATTAATGGATATGGGTGAGAAAGGTCCACATACATCAGTACACACAAATTCATGTAATCTAGATAACATTAATTCTAATACTTGTTTTCCTTTATGATGATATTCACGTATTGAAAGGAATCACACACATGTGTGAGAGAACATGATAGCTTAGGGAGGACTCAAGGTACATTACATTGGACTAGATATTTTAATTATGGTTGGAATATATGGACATGACATTAATAACACAAATTATTTTCCTCTTCTATAGATAAATGAAACATATATTCTTCTCCACAAACAAAGTTATGATTCCCTTTCGTTTATTTCCATATAGAAAAATTATAAAATATGTTCCATTGATGCTAAACATCTTCTTAATAAAATTATATTGAACTACCTTTTTCATATATTTGAATTTAACTATGAATGTTTGGACTCAGACCTTCAATGACTAATACATTATCACATCTCATTACTTTCCCCCAAAAATTGGCTTAACCTAAGCCAATTATCTTCAGTCTTTCATCATTTTCAAATTTAACAACACCTTCCATGACATATTTTATGCCTATAATAATATAATTATTACTATTATTATGGGATGTGTATAAACTATTTAGGATCTATACAAAATGAAATATCTCATAATTTAAGGTAAATTTCTATAACCACTACCTTCTCATCACTTTTATTTTTTATTTTTGTTTTCACATCATACACGATATTGATTGAAAAAATTGATCTTCCTTGGAGTATTATGGATTATCTTCAATGTGTAGATGTTCAAATAGGTTTTTCATTTTTTTCTCACATGATAATTATTTTTGTTTCTACATTCAACCAATTGTGTTATACTTCTACACATTTCTCTTCTTTGTAGATGTAAAAAATCAACCCATGTGTCCAAAAACTCTCCACCAAAAATAATGACCCTTAAAAGATATTCTAGAGTATTGTTACATATTTGGATTCTTCTGTTTTTCTTGTCTCATTTGTTATCTATTTTCTATTGAACATAAATTTTGGGAGTGTCCTATATTTCCAAAAAACTAACACCTTGTGTATGGAGAATTCATGTGTGTCACTTCTACAACACTGGTTGTCCCTTATGTTCTCTTAGTATTCTGGTTATTATTTGTAACATTATCAATAATTAATCTTGAATCGGGTACATTTTTTTTTGAATCACTAATCAAAACATTTTGTTTTTAGTCAGGCCCCATAATGGCTTTATAATTTGAACATGTGTGTTGCTTCATTTATGAATGACCTCTAGCTCAAATTCATTCTTTTATCCCAACATAATTATTTAATTTCCAAATAACACACAAGGAATCGAGATTCTTTTTTAATCCTGATTTTTTTAAAGAATGATAACATCGATTTCATGTTCACCAATGCATTTGATTTTTAATTTCAAAATATTATCGAAATAATTCATCAATATATTATATTATTAAAATTTTATTCAATGATCAATAACTATATTTGAGTCCACTTGTAAGGAATACTTGAGATACTAAATTTATTCCATTTTCTCAAAATTCAATTATTTTTTTGCATATAGAGTTTGTTATCAGAAACCACATTGTTATATGTCATAGGTTTGGCTCTCTAAACATATATATCTTCAAGAGAAAAATCCATTAAGGACTTCATATAAACTCCTCCTCTGAACATTTCTTATTTGGTTCTCTTCCCATTTATAGGGACTTCTAATAACTCCTGACATATCATTTTATAGATGATTTTTACAGTTCAACATCTCTTAAACCATAGATTATTCTAAAATTTAAATTTAAAATGAAAGAAGAATCCTATTTTAGATTAAATTTATCATTAAATATTACTTACCACTCACGTAGGATGAAGTCTTATTCATTTGAAATTTATATTATTCCTCATCATATTGATTTAAAATTTATGGAAACCATTATATAAATTTCCATCCATTCCACATCAAAATAATGGAAGTATATGTTTTCATTTGAACATTCCTTTTCCAATTTGTAGATTTAATGAGTATAATGACATCACTTCATGTGTCTTTCCTTATTCATTTCCAGATTCAATGACGAACAACTTCATGGATTTGAATTCCACCTCTTTGGAATTATCCTTTTCTAATTACTCATTATCATCATTTCTCCTCTCATACAAAACTAGAGTACTTTAAAATATATCCAATGTTAGTTATTTTGTATATTTATCATCCATTAAAGAAACATTATCATTGAATTGAGGAGGATGTATTCTTCTGATACACATGAAAGTAATTACATATTCAATAAATTCTCAGTGACTATGTCTGTCTTCAAAATCAATATTAACTAATTCAAGGTAATCATCAAGAGACTCATTATAGTGCATTTTATGATCATCATACTTATTCCACAGAACAAGAATCTATGACTATATGACAATTGAGTTTCCCTCATTAATATTTATCAATTTTTACCAAATATCATGTGATGTCTTTCATGACATAACATTTATATTTATTTCATTAGATATGTCTCCCGCAAAGGTATTGATTCATTTAGTGTCATTTTCTGATTCCCTTCATCCATTGTATGATAAATCAACACATTAAACAAAGGCCATAAAAACACAAAACACTATTGTAGAGAAATCCATTTCTATTGATTGGAAGTATTGCTATAACAGATTCATCCATAATTAATATTATTTTCAACAACGATCAGAATCTTTTTATGATTGACCACCTCCATTGAACCCTATAGAGAGAAAGAATAAAATTTTATATGATTCCAAGTGTAATCCAAACTGTAATAATTACCCTATGAGGGGGGTTGAATAAATATATGATAGAATAATACAACATCCCCTTCAAATCATGTTTCATTATTAATCAAAACCGGCTTCTCCCTCTTCCCCGTATAAATTTATGAATAGATATGAAATCATGGACATGACACAACAATTTACATGGTTCAACATCATTAGGATATATCTGAGAATTATATAATAGAAATTTTCTAATATACCAAATCCAATAAAATAACATTGTTGTTACAATGTTCAGAGCAGACTCATTTTCCATCTATGTTTATAACTAATAAAAAATTGAGAGATCACTTCCCTCTCAACTAGATTATTCTCACAGATCCATCAGAATAAATCTATTTGATCACATAAACTAATATGATTTACATATCATTTATTATATCATTATATTACAGTCTTTACCACTGGATAAATACCCATTTATTATGAAATTATAGGGAAGATCCTTTCTTTTGAATCATGTTTACATTCTTTTAGGAACCAGTATAAAATTTCACACAACATTTGAGTTTCGGTATGTAACACCAAAAATCCATGCAATATTATAGAATAAAATTTTGTGAAAAACATTATGCTTTACATGAAACACTCATTACATGAATCTCTCCTTCCATGTAATTATTTCATGATTCACATACATTATTTTCCTTAAGTATTGAGTTATTAATTATAGGGGTAGCTATCAATTTATAGACTCAGTGGACCAATGTGAACAAATATCATACATGTCTTTCCTAGTGCATGTAAAATTTCCACTTGAAATGAATATCTCTTTTTGACATTGTTTTGGGTGCTTAAAATCTATTCACCTAGAAATATCCAACACTATTTTTCAGACTCTCACATATCTATTTTTCTCATTATAATTCATATTTCATGCACATTAAAATATGTTTCACAATCATGAAATAGAAATATTTTGATGTGGTGATCGAGAATCATTACTTGCATGCAACTTTTAAAATCACTATAGATCTTGTGTGAATATTTTATCCTTTAAATGAATGTAATCCCATTTCCAAATACATATTTTTGCATTCTATTGATTTTGATCTCAAAAATTTGAAAAACACGGGGAAATAGAACCCATTTTATATGCATCTTTTGGTATCGCCACTAGAGTATTCATTCAATTATCTTGGTTCTTTTTCAGAATACCCTGTGAAAAATCTCTCTAGAATTCCTCAAAAGACTATAAAACCCCAATTTTTCCACAAATACTATCAAAACAGAAACATTAAAATGTTACCAAACAAGGGTTTTCTAACATATTTAGATCTACCATATAAAAATGGAAAGGGAATTTATTTTTTATGAATCTTTTGAGAAGGGAAATCCATATTCAAGTTGTTTAGGAGTTTATCTTTGACCAAATGATGATTAATTTACTTAATGACATGCATGTTATGGTTTGGGTGACACATTAAAATATAACCCTTTTATTAGTCACCATAGTGCTTAAACATTTGAGCTAGATCAGTGATATGTAGTATGTTGGGACCAAGTTGAATGGAGAAGGAAGTTTGAAGAGTTTTCCTTTGTAGAGTGTTGTATTTTGTTGTCAAGGAAGATAAATCAATTCACTTTGTAGAAGGATCACAAATCAGACGATGCATTACTGGCATGTACTTCACACATATAACGAGTTAGGAGAACTTGTGATGCATGCCTTATGAAGGAAAGGGGGAGAAATTATGACGTCAGTCATATAACGTTTTGATTTGAAGGAATGATACTGCTAGAGGATTGGGAAGTTTCAGTTCCCATTGCAACTCTGATGATGCTAAAGCTGCTCTATCAAAGGATAAATATCACAATAGTGGGATTCGTGATAAGAGCAGAAGAATGGTTATGGGAAGCAGTGAATAGAGAAAATGAAAAAGCAATGGAAAATATGGGGATGGAAAAAAAGCACAGTTTAAGGTTGATGGAGCATGAAAGATTGAAGATGGTTTATATTTTTTCATGCAAGGCATGATTCAAGGTCAGAACATCGAAAAATGATAAAGGCATGGAGTGCGATGAAATTTAGGCAGGTTGCGCGAAAAAATAAAGTGGTGCACAAAATAGTAGCTGGTTGCGCAAAATATCCACAGGATGTGCGAAATAGAAAAATTATGTTTTTCGCGCAAAAGATGTTTCGAGATCAAAAGTTCAAAAATTTGAAAAGGCATGAGCTGCGCGAAAAATTGGATCATTGCGCGAAATACGATGTCGCGTGAAAAGATGAATTTGCGAGCAATATGGAATGCAGTGGGGAATTTTGCGTGCAATTGGTGCTTCATGTTTAAAAGGATGAAAAATGGAAAAGGCATGAGGTGTGCAAAATATTGAAGCATGGCGTGAAATATGATGTTGCATAAAAGAGTTTTTACATGCATGAAGGAGGTTTTACGTGTAGATTAGTGTTATTCATGCGGGGTCAAAAATGCCTATAAATATGAGGCTAACCCTTTTCATTTGTTAATGCTCGACACATAGAAGAAATTCCCTGCTCTGGTGCACGGAAAATCTTACGCTAAGTGAGTTGCGCAAAAAGAAAGAGTTTTTCGCGAACTAAAGAATGTTGCATGAAAAATTGGGAAGCTATGCAAAAAGTGAAACTTTGCGCGAAAAAGGGAAGCTGCGCGTAAATGATTTCCACGCCAAAAGGGAATTTTTACGCACAAGCCATTTGAATTGAACATAAGGGACCCTAAAGGCTGTGTGAAATTTTTTTGGGTCTTCGCACGTATTCAGTAGTGCGTAATAGAGTTCTTACCGGATTCTGGGTAAGAAAGTGATGATTTTTACTTCAGAGAATACATCTGTTCAATTGTAAAAAAGCACTGAAACATTTTGTTACCTTATTTGTTTTAAGAGAGGGCACACACACTATTGGATTGTGGGGTGTTCATCAAGTACTGACCATAATGTACCATGACCAGTATCAAAATTATTAATGGTCGGGGATAAAAAATAAGATTTTAAGTTTTTTAATATGATGCTAATATTGACATAGGATATGGATGAGAAAAAAAATGGTGTCTTACTACATTCATTTCTCATTATTTAATGGATGTGGGATGATGATACCATCGACATCATTATTGGCAATCCAATGAAAACTTGGAGGACTAATTGTATTTTGGTGTTGTGGTCTGGTTCAATAACGTTGATCACTTATTTACTAAATAAGAGACATTCTTAGAGGATCACCATGGAATAATTTAATCTTAGGAGAGAGTTAATCTTTGCAGTGTTCCATAGAGAATATTTTCAAATATGAACACATATTTCACTTCACGATTATTTAATGGATTGAAAAAAGTGCATGGTATGCAGTTATTTATATGTATTGATTTTCACCATCAGATAGATGGGTAGTAAGAGAAAACTAAAAATGTTATTGAAATATATGTTATGGGCATGTTTCATGGTGTTTAGTGGGTCTAGAGAGAATCAATTGTCACTAATTTAGTTTACCTATAACAATAGTTATCAGGAGACTAATGATATTCAACCATATGAGTCTATTTATAGTAGTACATGATCATAACCTCTATAATGGATTGAGGTAGGAGACTCAATGTTGATGACACTGAGTATCATTCATGAATCATCATAGCAGTTTCAGCTGATTCAAAAATGTATGTATATGGATTAGATTAGTTTTAAGTTATGTGTAGGTAGACGTTGATGTCCCCTTGGGTTTATAGGGGGTGATCCTGACTTCCTTTGGCTGTCACCTAGATCGGGTTGCTGTTGGATTCAGCGGCTGGTAAATTATTTAGTAGTTTTATTAGAAAATTTTAGGTTGTGGGGATAGCTGGTCCAATGTAATACTGAATTTATCTTTCATATAGTAATATTTCTCTACTTGGTTTTTATCATGTGTCATAACTTCGATGTTATCTACCTGACCCTTCTCATTTGATTGTTGTTGATGATCATGACCTTGATACCGATTTGTACATTGTGAATAATTTTATATGATTTTAGTACAATTGTGAGAAAGGGTTTGGGGAAATACCACTCTAATCAATTGAGTGTTCACTTAGCATCTTTATGTTTGTGTGGATACATGGTAAAGGAAGTGAATATGAGGGCTTACTGGGATGACATTTTTTACCTTGAAATCAAAGATATTCTTGGGAGCACATCTAGAGGATTAGATTTTATACCATAGGATGATTGTAAAATCTTATTCTTTATCCTAGTGCAGTTCATTTTGAGTTTTATTTCTTATTATCAGTTTATATAGGTTTTTATTTTGTTTTTTATGTTTTTTGAGTTTTTCGTATAACTTATCATAAATTTTTGTTTCACTAAAAAATTCCTCTATAAATTTTACACACCATGTGATACAATAAATCACCTGATAAAATTATAATTTTGATAAAATTACTCAAGACGACTAATTTTTTCAGTGAAACTAATTTTAAATAATTATAATTTGTGTAATGAAATTGAATTCCATGTAATTACCCAATAAGGAAATTAAAAAAATCTTGCATTTACCTATGGTTCTATTCCATTGTGATAAATACTTACCTTAGCCCTAGGGATACCCCCAGTTGTTATGGAATGATTTCTTCATCTTCAATCATCATGAATTCGTTTTTGAATCTTGATAAGAAATTTTTCCTTAAGTATTATTTTATTCGGTGTTCTACCAATGAAGTAGTGAAATGTTTTTACCATAGATCACTTTGGGAATTTATATTGATCCATGATTTTGAATTATAAACTCTTCTACCCTCATAAATCTATCTATTTTATAGCAAATGATGGTTGTGGTTGTGTAAACATTCCTCAATGATCATGAGGTAGATGTTCTATTCATCAATTCCAAAATTTTTATCTATTTTACATGTATGTAATTATGGAATTTCTATTTCACATTTATAATTTACATATATAATTGGATGAATTAGTATGTCAATTGTTTAATTAATGGATTGTGGAACTATTTTATTAATGGGGTTTTGAAATTGGTCAATTGATGGGATTATAGATTTTATTAATTAATTGAAATTATTGGATGGTTTGATTAACCATAAACTGTCAAAGGTTATATAATTAAATGTTTTTAAATGTTTTATTATTTCATTTTTCATATTATTGCATCTGAGTAACGAAAAAACCCATGATTACATTGAAAATTTAAATTGGATAATTGGATGGGAAATTTTTTATAAGTTGATTAATGATACAAATAATTGATTTAGAGGGAATTTTGAAATATATGATGATTCTTCATATGTGATATTATGATAAATGTGATGACAAGTGTGGGATATGGAATTATACTACAAAATAGTTTATTTGATTTACTTATATTTGAATGGGGGACACAGAATAATGATTTAGTATCCCATTTGTTACCACAACAGGTTGTGTAATAGGGAATAATGATTAAATTACACATGTGGTGTTAAACATGGAATTCTCAGACAAAAAATGTGGGAATTGAATATAGTTCCATGTATCATTGAAAATTAAATTTAATTGAAAAAATTTATAAAACCTAAGGTGAAATTATAAGTGATATCCCTTGGTATTGTTTCAGATTCATGCACATGTCGAATTAGGTATTGATGTTTTGGGTGTCATCGTGAACCTGGGAAATAATGCGATTAATTAATGAATAAAAAATGGAGAAACATGTTTACTTGTTTTTTAATTTATTAATTATATAACTTCATAAAATTTTATAGATTGGATATTGAATTATACACCATTGGTTGTGACATACAATGTCATGCATACCCCATACATATGTTGTATGATCTGTACCCAAATAGACTTCATGTTTTCAGGACTATATAATGTAAATATAGCTATGCTATAAGGATGAGATATGATGGTTCATGGATAAGGAAACTAAATGTGAGGCCATGAAACATTTTTGAATCTATCAGCATGTCTTTAATTTTGGGTTATATTTAAATCGTTGATATATATGTTGCATGGAATATCTATAATTTCATTCTGGATAATTTATTTATGGTTTTGTAATCACGTAAAACTACTATTATTCTTGTTTATTTTAATAATAATTTATTTATTTTTTATTCTTTCAATTGTTTTGATTCATTGAAAATGAGGGTACAGTCTTCCCGTGTAATATATTTTTTCCACACTTGTAGTTCGCAGCCTCTGGCATATGGGGAGGCATAACTGATTCAACGTAGAAAATCAGATTGGGGTATCAACATGTGGAACTTGGGACATGATGATAAATTTTAATAGGAATCATTCAAATTGTTTCCTTTCATAGAAATTCTTTAATAAAAAATCTCTATTAGAATGAGATTATGAAATAAACAATTATAATGATCATAACATGATAGTAAGAAATAATTAGAGAATTAATTATGTGTTTCAAAAATATATCCAATTAAAATAATTGTAAATAAAACCTATGGAAATCCAAATTCAATATACAAATAATCATATAATGATATAATCAATGACGTATTAGTTTATCCCAATGAACGAAAATTGAGTTATGAAAGCCCTTAACCCATGTTGCAATTTTATTGAATGTTATATAACTTCATGTTTGGTAGTTTTAAACATGTCATTTCGTTAAATCATAAAAATATTGAAAATTAAAATGTCACATATATTCCTTTTATGACATCATACCACCTCTTCAATAATAATCTATCATTATTTTCATTGATTTGGGTGTTAATTTCCATCTTTTCTTATGTCTTTTTTGTTATTAGAGATATGAATCGATAACATATTACTTATATTCATAATATATAGAAACCTAATAATGAAATAATTACAATAACTTTACCTGAATATTACTTTTAGAATAGATAATGAAATTTGGTTATGGAAAAAAAGTATGTCACAATCATAATGACTGTAGGTCATATGTACGCATAAGTAAAATATCTTTCTTACAATGATAATTATGGAAAAAATTTATGTAATATATTACAATTAAATAATGATAATTATATCATATATTTTATATGATATGCTTATATATATCATCCTTGTGTTGTGGTTATTAAATTGATAATTACATCAATTTGTGAAGGTGGCATTTCAGACATACTAAAACAATGTTATCATCATTAAGTGGGTGAATTGGTAAAAAATAAAATAATATATTATCATTAAAAATTTTATATATTTCAATAATATCATTATTCTTTCAGTTATATCACATATTTTCATTGTTCGTATTTTTTTACATTCCTTGTAAATAGTTAGTGATAGATGAATTACATCACTCTCTTGGGTGGATTTCTTATATAGAGACACGTGCCATTATCAAATCCCCAACAGAATGGAATGTAAAATTATTTATATGATATGAAAACTAAATATGTATAATTTTTTAAAAATATAATATATATATATACTATATATTTTTCATCATACCCAACCATGATAGGTTTTAATTGATAAATGAATGTCAAAAGTTCACGAGGAAGTAGTCCATGAGACACATGAATAATGACTCCATTACCAGTATGATGAATGAAGATTTTTTAATAGGTAATTCCAATAAAATAAAATATTCTCAATAAATTGAATATATTAATATGATTATATCATCATGTTTTAATATTAATTAACTTTAGTGGACGAAGAGAAAATGCACATTGAAAAATGTTACCTATTATCTAGGGACTCTAAAATGGTTTTCACTAAAGCCTTATATTCATAAAATTATGCATAGCCTATGGATTACATGATAAGGGTAATATATTTCAGATGTTATTATTTTTTCATTTGAAAAAAATATTTGAAGTCTTTTGAAGAATAAGTGAGGGAGGTGGCCTTTTATAAGTGAGGTGAGTGGCACAAATGTAATGTTTTGAAAATAATCAATCAAACTGATATTTTTTCATTTTAATAATATACGAAAATGTTATATACTATAATCCTGATGATATAATGTCAAAATATGTCTATATAATATTATATTCATTATTAAATAGGTCCTTTTTAATTCCTAATCTTCTTAGTTTAACCGTGTAAAAATCTAGTTTTACCTTATCCGTGTTATATAATTTTAACTGATTTCAATATTCAATTCCGTAACAATTTAGGTTCACTATATTATAAAATATAAATTATTATTTTTATAAATTTGAAATAAATATTTATAAATTCCATTCATATTTGTTGAAATTCTAAATTAAAAAATAGTCCTATAGTCATTACAAGATCATGGGATTTTTTAAGAGAAAATGATTAATGGTTAATTTTTTATATCAAAATTGAATATGAATTTTTTTTAAATGTCCTAAAATTGATTAATTGGAATATAATTTTTCTGATATCAATTTAAAATAAATTCAATATACAATCTAACATTTTACATAATAGACGGTTTTTATTAAATTTTTTTTATTTTTATCTACTTATAAAAATGAAACTTTATTAGAAAATACCATACAATAACCCCAATGTATTTATGGTATTAATGTTTAAAATTATATAATCATTTAATTAATTTATTTTAAATAATGTGTTCAATGCAAGAATAATTTGTATTTTATTAAAATATATTTTTCTGAAAATATTTCTTTTTATTTTTAAATATATTTATTTTTTATTATCAATAAATTAAAAATGATAATTTTTAAACTAAATATGTTAACAATTTTGGAAATATTATTATTAAATTTTATTCTAACAAATAGGGGATAAATATCATAGTAAATAACAAAACATTAATAACATGTCACATTTTTTTAAACACAGTGTTGTGTGTAATACAATATACACTTAGTGTTGCATGTACTGAAAAAAATACTCAGTGTTGGTCGTGACGCAAGATAAATTCATGTTTTATTGTAATGAAATCTATTGAATTTGTTAAAAAATTAGTGTAATGTCTTGGGGTGTTATATTTTATTTTATAATTCATGATTTGTGTCACATATGATATCAAATTAAATGTTTTAATATTAAATAATATGAATAATACAAAGATGATTAAATATATTCATGATGAAGATAAAAAAAATAGAATATAAATTTATTTTAAAAAATATAATTGGAAACTTGTAAAGGTATATAAAAATAAAATTACAATATTGATAATGGGGAAATCAGTTATGTGATAAATTTTAATTCAAATAATTTTAAACATTCTGTAAAGAGATTCAAATGTGATCACATATAATACCATTGAAAATTGCATTCTCAAAACATGATAAAATGGTGAAATGTCATATAAATAAGAATATAAATTAATAAATATTCATAAAATAATATTCTGTGATTTTTATAATAAAAACATAGATATGGAAGTGAATGATTCAAAATCTAATATAATATACAATATTAAAATCAATAACAAAAAACTATCCATTTTCTTCTATAATACATAATGTAGATAATAGAAACTAAAAAATAAAACCATATTCAAGAATTTTAGGATAAGAAAAGACACATGGTTTAAGAAAAATAAGATCTTATTATGTTCCCCAAAATAACATTTATTTCTATACATAATAATACTTTTACTTTTAATCCATTATCCTTAACCATTTAATTAATTAATTATTATGAAAATTTTAATTACTAAATAAGGGATTTACACATTAGGTAGTTTGGTTCATTACCAAAAACGTATGTCGGTATGTTGATAATATTCAAAGAGGTAATTGTTCCATAATATCCAAAATAATAATAATATCATAGTTATGAATTTTTTATGTCAATTATTATTTAAAAAAATATTGAACACGTTAGTGAAAAATGAACTACCTTACAATCATGGTCAAAATAGGTCATAATTGGGCATGAATTATGTTTTCTATCAAATCTCTGCCATTGAATTTATTTTATTTTATTCTTTTACATGAATTAGATCACATTGGTTTCGGTTTATATTTATACACAATTTAAATTTCTAATTTTATATGTCATGGGTGTGTTTTTGGCTCATGCACAGTTTGATCATGGTTAGGGTAAACCATATATCTTAGCCAAGGTAACCTTGTTTCCTGAATTGGGAGTCTAGTAGTCTGGCCCATGGGTTGTGCGTGGTTTGGTAAACCATACAGAAACTGTGCAATTCATCTCTATATCCTAACGAAGGTGTTCAAAATAGTCCACGCACAGTTTAGAAATTGTATGTCATGACCGAGCATGTGCCCCATCTCTCTACTAGGGTGAACACAGTTGGGGAATGGCCTAGAAGAACGTGCCTCTTTACTGTGCAGGCTTCCAATGTTAAAAAATAAAATAAATATATAAAATAAAAATAAAATATGGAATGAAAATAAAATTTAAGGAAGTAGAATAATAATAATAATTATTATTATTATTATTATTAAATAAGGTTATTGAATTAATTTTCTTTACCTTTTTCTGGTTTTTTTATTATTCATCCTTTAATTTTTTCATTATTTCTTGATGTTTCCATTCATCCCTTTGCATCATGTGGGGTGCACCTCCCCCCACTACCATGGTCACAGATCACCCACTCCTTCAGCCACAATTATTCTAGAAAGAACTCTCCATTTTTTCACAAATACTCTCTGGATCATTGAGTTAAGTCATTATCCCCCTTGTCGTTATTTACTTTAATTGTTTTATGGATCTACCATTGTCTAGTGTTTCTTGAAGAAAAATCTATGTTGGGGTTAATATATTTTGGATGGTTTTATTGATCGTTAAGTTTTCAAGAAGGTCTCTCAGGTCATCCTTGTCAATATTCTTGCATCTGTCCCTAAATGCGAGGAAAAAATGAAATCCATGGCATGGAAAGAGAGATAGGGGTAAGGGTTTTCTTGTGTTGTTTAATTTTGAACATTTATTTAGCACCCCTTTTGCAATTTAGGGTACACATGAATGGTTTGTAATAATATTGGTGGATTTTTTGTGCTTATAATGTCCATAAATAATATATATATATATATATATATATATATCTTGGGAGTATTCCCTCAATACGGGGGGAATGAAATATTTTTACTAAAATATATATATATATATATATATTCGTGTTTGTATGTGTGAGTGTGTGGAAATTTCGAGTGCTCTTCGACTAGATTATCGTGTTCCAAATTGTTAGATTTTCCTTAATTCTGTTTTTTATGAAGGCCCCCTATACATTGCCCTTTAAATTCAAATAATTATTGATTTATTGTTTTTTTAATCATATTTTCTATATTAATTACTGTGGTATAATTTTTTGAGTAATTGTTTGACTTGAAATAATGTGGTTTCCAACTTTTGTTATGTTTTATAAATTGGTAAAATTATGTTTTTCCCACCATGTGTGGGATGAAATCTCATGTTGGCTGTTATTAATGTGATTTGAATTTAAATTTATTGATTAGTTTTCTAAAATGTGTTTATAAGTAGGTTCTTATTTTTCAAAGTGGTTTTTGTATGGTTCTTATATAAATGGTTTAACATGTGATGGTTATGTGAGGCCCTGATGGTACTTTTTAAATATTTTTTTTGGAAGAAACATAATGGATGGAATCACATACATTGTTTGTTGATGATGATATGGGAGTATCATCTGTTTGGGGCTTCCCTTATGTTATAATAGTTTTAATGAATGTGACTAATCCTCAAGGATTCCATGTTTTTGCTGGTTTGTGTGATTATATGATTGAATGTTTTTTTGATTTTTTTTATGGTTCTTATGAAACACCGCTTTGTGAACATGAAATTTGAACATAGCATAGCTACAATGATTTCAAGGAAATATTATTTTACTCTATTATTATACACACAAGACAGATGACCATATCAGAGGGATATTTTCTAATTATTGGTATTGGAGTGGGGCCCTCTACTAGTTCAGGTCTGGAGAAAATGGAGCATTTTGGAGTTATAATTTCATCTGGTATGCCATGACTTCAGGATGTGTAACAATTATATTATGTTATGGTTTTATATTGAGTTTCTAGTTTTTCCCATTTTTTCTCTGACATGAGCATCATCAGCCCATTTTCCTATTGGTATGATCATAGTTTCTTCTCTTGGTTTATGGTATTTTCATGGTATATATATAACATATGGTGTTTCCTAAAAATGATTCAAATTTTTTTCTGAAATACATAAAACTTTTTCTTTTCCCTCGAATGAAAAATGATCATTTCTCATTCGGATTTCATTCCCCTTTTCCCCAAGAAATCAACATTACATTATAAATGGTGACTTTTTTAAAATTATGGAGGGAAATGGTTTGTGATTATTTTACTTTAAAATGAACCTAAATAAGAAAAATGTTTTATATATTGTACTTAAAACATTAAATTGATGATTATTTTGTTTTAAGTAAATTAATTTGGGAATAGATAACTTTTACATTCTTACTGAGTTTTAACACTCTCACATATATTTTTATCTTTGTTTTTTAGATTTGGGTTCTTGTTATTTCTCAAATTCATTCATCATAGTGTGGCGTCAGTTTGAGGTATTTGGTGACCAATGGGGTCAAATAAATGGATGTGCAGTTTTATTTTTCATTCCCCCGAAAGTCATCATTCTTATTTATAAGATTTTGTTTATTGTTTGTCATTGGTTTATGGAAAAAATCATTCCCATCTTTTTTAATTTTGATGCATAAAACTTATTGTATGACAGTGGGTATCGGGACCGTACTATGGATCTTGCTGTGGACAAGGTCGAGTGTCTCAATAAATGAAATCCTAGCTTGGTTCCTGAATGAATAGTCTTTGAGGAGGACCTTATTATTTATGGTGTCTGGTAGTTGGATACAAGGTCTATCAAGACTCGGGAGGTTGGTATGGGATGAGCGCCACAAAATATTTCTCATTCTGATCCTCCAATTTCTAGGGGTAGTCCGTGATTTGATTTTATTAGGTTTGGTTTATATTTATGGGGGATGATAGGTGAAGCCAGTCAGTGTTTAATTGTGGACTTATATGGAGTAGATACCCATGTGTAGCCCAAGTGTACAGTTTGAGACACTTTTATTAGTTGGTGATTTCTTGGAGTGAGGTATTCTAAACCATATTTTCGGGTATGGCATGACATATAGTTCCGATCATGGTGCATTGGTGTGACTATTGTTATTGATTTTTTTTGGTTGGTGTGAATTTAATTTTTTTTCAGATTCATTATTGAGTTATGAAATGAAGCTTTTTTGGAAAGGTTTAATTCCAAAATTTTAAAATCATAGGTTTTTTTAGGATTGAAGGGATGATTTTTTCAATTATGAAAAGATCTGCAAAATTTGAAATGAGAATTAAGAAAAATACTTGTTTTTTACAATGAATGGGTATATGTGACACTTGGTATTTATTGTGGACATTTATGTATTTTCATGCATGTATTGAAAGTTAAAGTGTGTATGTATTTGTAGACGGTTTAAGTTAAAGACAGGATAAACACATATGTGACGGTTCCTAGGATACCATTAGTGAGTATTTGAAAATCAAATAATGATAGAGTTTTCAAAGTTGTTTTAGAATAATAAAATGGTTTTTTATAAAAGGAAGCTTCTTTTCCAAAGTTATTTCTGGGTTTAAAGGGAAAATTTTGATGGTGTGTTGAATTTTTTAGTGGATATTCCAGAATGATTTTTTGAAAAGGAAATTGAAATCTGATTTAAAATTTTTATCAAATTTCAATGTGGGTGAATTTTGAAAATGGTGATTTTCAAAAGAGTATTCTTGCATAATTTTTAGATGATTATTTTTGTTCTATTTTCATAGTGATTTAGTTTAGATTCATTTTACTTTGTGATGTGTTGGTCAATAATCTTGGTGTTTTGTTGGGGATAACCTTTTTGGTTGATCATGGGTTGACTTCTTGACTTGGTTTTGATAACTTTTGTTATTTGGATTTTGTCTCCTAGAATGGCCCTAGATGTTATTTATTTTCTTTAGACTTTTTCCATGAGTTGACACCTTGTGGAGTGGTGGGATCGTGTTCTTTTTAGTCGGTGCCCATATTTTTTAGAGATCAAGGTTTGTTATAGGTAACAGAGCTTCATGAGGAATTCAAAATCATTTTCAAGAATATCAGAAGCAGTGATGGATCATGCTATTTTAATTTTCTGTGGATGTATGACTTTGAACCGGGGGAGGCTGGTCATCCCAACACAGATTCAAGTTGGAGTGTCATGGAGAGGATTTATGACCACATTCATCTTGTGATATTTGGATAATAATTTAATGGTGAGGAATGTGAAAAGACTCATGATCATTCAGAAATGTTAGTGGATGATAAATGATTATGTAGACCCAATTAAGGAGATGGTATCCGAAGCACTGATAGTTGGAAATTTGGTGTCTCTTGTTACTCATGAGGGTTCCATATCTAGAACGAGTAGTGTTCACGAGGTGCCTATTTCATAAAGGTATCCCTTATTGGGTATGATATATAGATTTGTTGACTATACTATTATTTTCTACCCATGTAGCTGGTTGGTGCATTTAATGTCATCTTGTTGAAATTAATCAAAGGGATGTCATTGTAGCAATATTTGGGGACATCTGGAGATTTTTTGTAGGATGGATCAGTTGAATAAAAAATTCCAATACTGGTTTTCAATATCTGAATATGAGGCAGGGGAGGCCTCTGTCGTCCGGGCTGCATCATCAGTCCTCGGAGTGAATCCCATGCACAGTCAAGAAATTTATCATGGAGCGAAAACCCTATCCCAATTTGAGTTCCCCAATGTTGGAGTGGATACATTTTGAATCCCTACTTGTAATTTTCATCATGGGATAAATTTATTTTATCTTGCTAATAGACTTTATAATTCTGCTTTCTCATGATCTCATCCTTCTATTTTGAATGTTTCACTTTCAATCATTCATCTCTCTTAAATGTTTATATTTCATTCATATGGGTCGATTTTTTAGTTGTTATCTTTTGGAGATGAATGTGTTAGTGTAAATAAATTTCTCTGGTTTGTGTTCAAGTTCATTTTCATATTGGAGTTTATTTTTGTGCACTTATCTCCTTGGTTTTGGATCTTTGGATAGTATTGGGAATTCTCATAGCTGGCTATGGTGTGGATTCACTCATGTTAATTAAGTTTTAATTTTCATCTTGGCTGTTCCCATGTCATTTTTCATGGAAGGAGAGTGTTTCTTAGTCAATTAGAGGAATTTTTAGGTTCACTCATGTCCTGATTTCATGGTCCCGGTGGTTTTGTTTGAGTTTTAAAAGTACTTGTGGTAGTTGAGTTCTTATGTTGAGGAGAACCCCCATCGTTTTATCCCCTCATTCATGTGATATGGTTTCTTCATGATCAGTGGGGTGTGACTTGTGGATAGAAAGGGCACCCCAAGATTTGTGGTTCCTCTCGATTTTGATTTGGCACAAATTTGTGTTTGATTCTTATTCTGACAAGGTGAGTTTCTGAAGGAATAAACTGTTTGTAGTGGGGAAAAGTTTTACACCATAACCATTGAAATTCATTTATATTAACTTTTTCTTGTATTTGGAACTCATTATTTGAGGATCAAGTTGATCTCAGGTTTTGTTTTATTAATTTTTAAGTATTGGGTTAGTTTTTTGCCTATTCATGGTTTGACCAAAATTAAAATAAATCGTGTGACCCTACCAATGTAATTTTGATACCTGAGTTGGGTGTCCATTATGGAGGTGCAGGGGTAGCATATGTTTTGGGAAACTGTGTGGTTTGGCTCGGTAGCCAGAAAGAGTCTTGCAACATGGTCAAAACAAGGTTTGGAGTTTGTCTGGCCAACCCATCGATGTTCCAAATCTCTCTATTAGGGTGCACATGGTTGGTTGAGTGTCCACCAGACCGTGTATCCAAACTGTGTCTTCTTCCAATTTTAAAAATTAAAATTAAAAAATAAATAAATAAAATATATATAAATATTAAAAATTTTAGTATGTTTTTTAAATAATAATAATTAATAATATTATTATTATTATTGATAATATTATTTTTATTATATGATTTATATTTGTTTTTATTTAATTTTTTATTAATTATATTTTTCTCTCTTATTTTGTTTTTTCTTTCATTACCTTTATTTCCCTTCTTCCATGTGCATCAAACGTGGTGTAGCTACCTCACATCTCGTGGTTGTGTGTCATCCCCACCATTGAAATCTCTTCTTCTCAATAAAAACCCCTAGTTTCTTCACGAATCCTCTTTGAATATTCAAGGTAAGTCATTCTCCCCCTTCTCCTTCTTTGATTCCACAATTTTTTGGTCTTCCATCGCTAGGTGTTTCTCGGCCAAAACCCTAGGATGGGGTTAATTTGATATTTGATGGTTTCTTCTTTCATTTGGTTGTGTGAAATGTATCTTGGGTCTACCTCATCTATATTCCGGAGTCCACCATTGAATTTTCGGTGGATTGGCATATCTCGACATCCCAACACCATTCAAGGTAAGGTTTTTCTTCCACTATATAATTTTTCACCTTTATTTTGGGGGAATATGTTCCATATTCTAAAGAATATATATATATATATAATGTTTTATTTTTTTTTCAGTGTGGGGAAATTTCGAGTGGTCATCACATTGTTTGTTGAGTACCAAACTGTTTGTTTTTATCTGCTTCGCTTTTTGACGTTGGTCCCCCTATGCATTGACCTTTAAATTCAACAAATTATTATTTTCATGTTTTTCACACATAGTTATCATATTAATTAGTTTCAAAAAAAAATTAATATAATTTTTTGACATGAAATCAATTGGATTCCATGTATTATTATATCATATAAAAAACTTAATTTTTATTTTCATGCCAATCGTATGATGAAATGCTCGATTTCCTCTTATTAATGGGTTTTGAATTTAATGTGATGGATTGTTTTTCACAAGTTTGATTCTAATTAGGTTCTTGGGTTTCAATGTGGCATGTGTATGGTTCATTTATAAATTGTTTAACATGTGAAGGTTATAATAAAAACCCGTCCTTGGGGCTCGTGCCGTGACTACCCCAAGCCCGCCTTCCATATGCCAGGGGCTAGTGACTAGCACCAAATACGTAAAGCCTGACGAAAAGAGGAAGTCATTGCCTTTATAAAGTAAACAAACACCACAAAGTAAGCCTCTAGAAGTAAACACTAAGTAAAACTGGTACAAAAGTAAGTGCGGAAAAGTAAGTGGGCTAGAATACAAACCCAAACTGAAAGTGCAATACAACGGAAAGTAAGTACAACTGAAAGAGAGTGCAATAGCAGAAAATTAAGCAGCAAGTCCAATCCGTCCTTTGGAAATCCCACCTGAAGGGTGGGTACAGATCGTCTCCTCTTCTCCTCGGCTCCAATCGTCCGCTCCGAGCACATCTCATCCAGTGGTCCACCTCCAGGTACCGTCTGGCTCCACGAGTTTATTCCTCGATCAACCCTATCTGTCGTCTGCATCCAACACAACGAAGTGCGGGAAAAGCCCCTGTAGGGGTGAGTAAACGCAACTCATTAGGGACCCCGAGACCCCCGATGGTCTCCCATAATCCACAAAGGATAAACCAAAAAGGAAAGATACAATCAAGAAGTAACAACCAACACTACTTAGGTATATGCCCATACATATACCTAAGTCACCTATTTCAGTTCGGCTCCAACATCCGAGCACAAGTTCAATCTAGTCCACACATGATAGCACAACCAATCCACATAGGATAACACAACCCAATCCATATAGGAAATCTAGTCAATCAATTCAAATATATTGATTGAAAATCAAGACTCATCTCACATAGGTATACTTATTCGTAAAATGATAGAGATGATCAGATGTATCCACTAATTCATCTAAGCTAGGACCCACGTAGGATACTAGACCAGATAAGCTGTTGGACCCACGTAGGATAAAAGTACAGTAGTTGTCACTGCCGAACCCACAGAGGATTCCAGTACGGTTGTTGTCGTCGTCGATCCCATGAAGGATTTCTGTGCGATAGTCTTCGCCGTCAAACCCATTGAGGATTACAGCACAGTTTTCATCGTCATCGAACCCACTGAGGATTCAAGTGCGATAGTATTCACCGTCGAACCCACAAAGGATTCCAGTACGGTTGTCATTGACGTCGAAGCCACAGAGGATTCCAGTGTGATAGTCTTCACCGTCGAACCCATAACTACTGGGGAACTTCTCCTCAATCGATTACAGTGGGACTACCGCTACAACCAAGTGCTTCCCACTAACCTTGGACAGCTGTAGTTCTCCACCTGTCATGTACTGTGGGCCTGCTGCTACAACCAAGTGCTTCCCACCATGGGTCTGCCGCTACAACCAAGCGCTCCGCCTCATAGCCTACAGAGGTACTCCTTCTATTGAGTACCGCGGTTCTGCCGCTACAACCAAGCGCTCCTCCGCCGTGGGTCTTCTACTACAACCAATCGCTCCCCACTGGGCTATCGAAACACTCTGAGTCGATCGGACAATAGTGGTCAAGTCTCAGCCATCTCTAGTGTTTCCGCACACAAGACGCTCGTTCTGGGAGGGTCCGCTCCACAAGCCAAGAGGTCGAGACATCAAAATTCATGTAGACCAGAGTTGTTGTATTGCAATGTTCCATCATGTCAATAGGATGACAACACGACAAAAAGCGCATCAATCAGACGCCTGGTCTGAGAGTTATTGGCTTTTTCATTCTAGGGGCCCTGTTGGTTTTTTAAATCAAAATCAACTCGACCATACTCCAACTATGTCCAAACCTTGAGCAGAGTAAGCCAAAAGGACTGTCTCACTATGAGGAATCCAAAGAAGTCTACTGAATGTCAATCGGACGTCCAGAGCTCAAGTTATAAGTGTTTCCGATCCGAGGGCCCGGTTGGTTTCGTGTTCGAACCAACCAGGCCATACCCAAAGTTATCTGAAACCTTGAGTGTAATATACCAAAATGACCGTCTCGATCCAAGGATTTCATCTCAACTGACGATGGGTCGATCGGAGGATGGTAGCCCATGATATGGGAAAATGATTGAAAATAGTCCGAAATGGGGGGTATGGGCCCAGCCCGGCCTGGTACGGCCGGTCCTGCTCAGCGGGTGCCGCGCGCAGAGCGGACAAGGGGGGGGGGGGTGTGCTGCCCCCCTCCCCCTGTGCTAGTGGATGCGGCGCTGGTCACCACGTCTCCCCCGGATCCAGCGCGACCATGGGATCCGTTCATCCCGCCGCCGTTGTGGCTTCAGCCGCAGCGGCGCGCCGGCAGCGCCTTCCGCGGACCACTGGACATGCTTCGGTGGTCCATTATTCCCGCCATCTACGCCTGTGGCTCTCCCAAGACTCGTAAATTACTACGAAGGGTTCAAAATGACTTTGCGGCCCGCTTCTTCGTCACCTGTGGATCCGCACACGAATAAACAAATTGCGGAGGGTTGTCAGTTAGTGTTTGTTCGGCCTGCACCCTCCGCATTAGGTGTTTTTCAAATGGCAATCCTTAAAAGACATGCTCTAAACGACCGCATAATTTAGTCAAGGTAGAATTATTCAAAGACATTGAAATTAAAATAATCATGCACGAGGGGATAATTCGCAGATACACTTTATTTTAAAACCCCCCTACCTTGATGAAGTCGTCGGACGCGGTTCGTCACAGAAAAAGACGTCGCAGAATACGGCGTCGCGGAAGAGGATCGTTGGCATCACGGTACAAAGCGTCACATCTTCAATCTCCGAGGAACTTGCGTTCTTCTTCATCTTTCATCAGAGGAAGGCATTCTTCGTTGTTCTTCGCATTCTTCAATGAGGAAGAACGTTCTTCAAGAGTAGAGTAATTCCTCCCCAAATCATCTCGCACAACACATCAATAATAATAAAATAAGGTTTTTCATTATTTTATTACTCATTCCATCCCTTTTTCAAATTCAAAATTAAATAACAATTTAATTAACGTGCGTTGACCAATTAAAGAGGTTTTTAATAATCCAATTAAACATGAGATTTGGATTGGAATTTAATAAGGGGGGTGCGAGTGTGTTACACAAAATTGATGGGGGTTTTTGAACTGAATGGGAGGTTTGAGGAATTTGAATAGGTGGGGCTCATGTGGGTCCCACCTCAGTAATATCTTATCAAGAGGGGTTAGGATTTAGTGGGTCCCACCTCAAATTCCAGAGGTCGGTTTAAACTACTTAGAACATAAAATAAAAATTGTTGAACTAATATTATTTTATTCATTAGTTAACCCATTTTTTAATAAAAACACCCAAGAAAACGCAAATCCAGAAATGGTGTTCTTAAGAAAATATCGGCATTGTGGTTTCAACTGTTCCCTCGGATTTCGATTCCGAGAACCGGTTCAAAAGATAGAAATACCCGCTCGTTCGTTCACTGAACGTACCCAAGCTAAACTTCGAAAATTGATTTTAGGCACATCGGGCCTCAGAACCAGTTTCAATCAGAAACTTCATACTCGTAAAATTCCAAAGAAAATTAAGAAAAAATTTCCCTTGAAATTTACGGGTCTTTACATTACTCCCACCTCAGGGATTTACATCCGCGTAAAGCTATAACACAAACTAGGGAAACAAAAGAGATACGGATCATGCAACTGAGCGCCGTACTCCCATGTGCTCCACTGGAGGTTCCTCTGTTACCACAAAAAAAGCGCATTAGAGGAATCGACCGTCAACGTAGGACTCGCTCCTGTCGATCCTCGATCTCCACTGGGATCTCCACAAAAGTTTCTCCATCGTCAAAGTCCAGCTCCCCGTGGTCGATGATATGCGTCGAGTCATGCATGTATCTCCTCAGTTGAGATACGTGGAAGTAATCACGCACCTGGTGCAACTGAGGTGGATGGGTCAAGTGGTAAACCACCTCGCCTACCCTGTTGAGGACCTTGAAGGGTCCGATAAAGTGCAGAGATAACTTGATTCCCCGACCAAAACTCAGTAATCCACATCGAGGTGAGAACCGTAAGAAAACGTGGTCACCATCCTCGAACTCTAGTGGTCTTCACCTCCTGTCAGCATAAGCCTTTTATCGGCTCTCAGCTGTCCTCATCCACTCCAAGATGACTTGGACCTTCTCTGGTCGTACAAGAGCTAATAAGATTTCTTTTTCGCCGATAATTGAAATCTGGTCTCATCCCCTGGATGAACCACGTTCTTTGCCTAATACATTAAATTCCGATATGGATGATACTAGTCTATACCAAGGATGATGTCGTAAGGCCTTGATGCTAATACCATGAGATCCAACTGTTACTCTCGCCTCTAAGGGTTGAGTCACATTGTCGGCATTAGTGTGTGGTCACTAGGTCTCCTCTAGTAGGTATCTCAAAAGTGGGGGTCAAGTCAACAGTTTTTAAATCGAAACCTCTTAGTAACAACATAAAGAGAGGAAAGGAAAGAAAATGATACAAGAAAGGTGTATTTTATTACTGTATCTCAAGTACAAAGACATCGATGCTACTACCAAGAGATCCAACTGTTACTCTCGCCTCCAAGGGTTGAGTCACACTGTCGGCATCAGTGTGGGGTCACTGGGTCTCCTCTAGTAGGTATCTCATAACTGAGGGTCAAGTCTACGGTTTTTAAACTGGAACCTCTTAGTAACAACATAAAGAGAGGACATGATAGTAAATGCCACAATAAAGGTGTCTTTTATTACAACATCTCACGTACTAAGACACATACAACCACAACAAAAAGAAAGATAGAAGCACCAACAACAAAGGCCTCTATTCATGGAACAAGTTTCGCTCCTGTCCTCTAGATTCCGGAGCTCCATAGTCAAATTCCTCATCTACCTGAAGCTTTGCACTGCCATGTCCACATGTTCCCTACGGTCAGGGTGGACCTGCTGGTGGTGGTGGTGGCAACACCTCGAAGCATCGTCCACCTTCAGCTACACGGACAGATCCCCTGCTTCGGTCTCCTTCTCCTTGTGATCCACCCCTATCGAACCTCTTCCTCTGCCGGGGAGTTCCTTCGTTTATCTGGTAGTCATCTGTATGGCAGGTCGGACAGTCACGTGCCATGTGACCAACCCTGTCGCAGGAGTAACACTGCCCGCTCCTAGTAAGTTTTTCTCCACCCCGGGTGCCTCACACACACGATCATGTGTCATGTGGTCGATCACCTGTAGGTCTGGTCCTCTTGGACCTCTGCGTCATCTGACTTCTGCCCACTGTAGAAGACTCAGCCACATGCCGGCTAGTGATGGGTCCTTCTACAGGAGATTGCTCAGCAAGGAAACTATCCACTAAGAGGGCTCGTTCCAACACCCCTTGTCTTCATCGTGATGTTGTGAGGGACAACTGAGGATTTAATCTCTCTCCTGAGCCCCTGATCGATGGTTCGGGCCCTGAAGAATGGGTCCCATTCAATGTACTTTGAATAGCGCTAGAGATCGGTAAACCTCGCCGAGTACTGGGCCACGGTCATGCTGCTCTGTCGCAGCTGTTGTAACTCCTGAATGTGTACCGCACTGAGGGTGGCTAGGATTAACTCCGAGCGGAAGAGGCTCTCAATGTCCATCCAAAGGAGTGATGCCTCATCGTGCATCTAGAGCATCAGGCTCCACCATCTTCCTGCTGCCACGTGAAGGAGACTCGCTTCAAGGATCACCTTGAGGTCATCGGGTGTCCCAACTAACCTGAAAACTCGTACAACTGCCTCCATCCAATCCTTGGCTACGCGAGGGTCTGTCTCCCCATGGAACCTAGGTGGTATCTAATGCTGGAACTCGTGCAGCGCGCTAAGGCGATGTGAACTCTCAGCGGTCGGGGCTGGTGGCATCGGTGGCTGGGCGGGTAGAGGTACCACTGGTGCCTCTGATGAAAAAGGGCTATGCACCGAGGCCTCGTCGATCGGTGGGTTGTCATCTCGCACAAATCTCTGAACCATAGCTGGCTGCTTTTCTGGAGCCATACTGAAAAGATACAGATGCTCCATAGTCAAAACAGTATACCTGGTGAGCTGACATAACGAAATCACAATGAAAACTTTTGAAACACACATGCAATCAATATTTTCGTGCATTGAGTCGGAAATCAGAAGTTAGGGTCCTGGTGTACGGATACGTCAGCTGCCGCCCCAACACTGTAATCCTTGGAGTGATAACCACACTCAATACCCTTAACTTTATTGCTTCACTTTGAAGAAAGATCAGAGTCTTGAGTTCTGCGGTAGCACCAAACTCCTCTGATACCAATTTGTCACGACTCATCCTCGGGGCCCGTGTCGTGACTACCCCAATTCCGCCTTCCATAGGCCAAGAGCTGGATACTAGCACCAAAGGCGCAAATCCCAACGAAAAGGGGAAGGAATTACCTTTATAAAGTAATCAAACACCATAGAGTAAGCCAGCAAGAGTAAACACTAAGTAAAAAATGGTACAAAAGTATGTCCGGAAAAGTAAGTGGTCCAGAATACAATCCCAAACTGAAAGTGCAGTACAACGGAAAGTAAGTACAACTAAAAGAGAGTGAAGTAGCAGAAAAGTAAGTAGAAATTCCACGCCGCCATCTGGAAATCCCACCTTAAGGGTGGGTACAGGTCATCTCCTCTGCTCCTCAGCTCTAGTCGTCCGCTCCGTGCACGTCTCATCTAGTGGTCCACCTCCAGGTACCATTCGGCTCCACGAGCTTCTACCTAGATCAACGATGTCTGTCGTCTGCATCCAACACAACGAATTGTGGGAAATGCCCGTGCAGGGGTGAGTAAACTCTACTCAGTAGGGACCCTGAGACCCCCGATGGTCACCCATAATCCACAAAGGATAAACCACAAAGGAAAGATACAATAATGAAGTAACAACCAACACTACTTAGGTATATGCCCATACATATACCTAAGTCACCAATTCCTGTTCGGATGCAACATCCGAGCCCATGTTCAATGTAGTCCACATAGGATAGCACAACCAACCCACACAGGATAACACAACCCAATACACATAGGAAAGAAAGTCAATCATATCAGAGATATTGATTGAAAATCAAGACTCAGCTCACACATGTATACTTCTTCATAACATGATAGAGATGATCAGATGTATCCACTGATTCATCTAATATGGGACCCACGTAAGATACTAGACCAGCTAAGCTGTCGGACTCACGTAGGATACAAGTACTATAGTCATCACCGCCGAACCCACGGAGGATTACAGTACGGTTGTCGTCATCGTCGAACCCACGAAGGATTATATTACGGTAGTATTCACCGTCGAACCCAATGAGGATTCCAGTATGGTTGTCATCGTCATCGAACCCACGGATTATTCTAGTGCGATAGTCTTCACCGTCGAACCCACTAAGGATTCCAGTACGGTTGTCATCATCATCGAACCCACGAAGGATTCTAGTGTGATAGTCTTCACCGTCGAACCCATAACTACTGGGGAACTCCTCCTCAATCGATTATAGTGGGTCTGCTGCTACATCCAAGCGCTTCCCACTAACCTTGGACTATTGTAGTACTCAACCTGTCCAGTAATGTGGGCCTGCTGCTACAACCAAACGCTTCCCACCATGGGTCTTCCGCTACAACCAAGCGCTTCCCACCATGGGTCTGCTTCTACAACCAAGAGCTCCCCCTCATAGCCGGTACTCATTCTTTTGAGTACTGCGGGTCTGCCGCTACAACCAAGCGCTCCTCCATTGTGGGTCTTCCGAAACAACCAAGCGCTCCCCACTGGTCTATTGAAACACTCTGAGTCGATCAGACATCATTCGTCAAGTCTCATCCAGCTCTAGGGTTTCCGCACACAGCACGCTCGTTCCAGGAGGGTCTGCTCCATGAGCCAAGAGTTGATACATAAACAATGTAGACCAGAGTTGATGTATCGCAAAGTTCCATCATGTCAATAGGAACACAATGTGACAGACGGCACGTCAATCGGACGCCTGGTCTGAGAGTTATTGGCTTTTTCATTCCAGGGGGCCGGTTGGTTTTTAAGTCAAAACCAACCCGGCCATACTTCAACTACGTCCAAACCTCGAGCGGAGTAAGCCAAAAGTTCCATCTCACTAAGAGGAATCCATCAATGTCGATGACATGTCAATCAGACGTCTGGATCTCAAGTTATAAGCGTTTCCACTCCGAGGGCCCGGTTGGTTTTGTGTTCAAACCAACCCGGCCATACCCCAAGTTCTCTGAAACTTTGAGTGTAATATACCGAAATGACCGTCTCCATCCAAATATCGCATTTAAATTTACTTTGCATCGATCGGAGGTCCGTAGCCCATGATATGGTCAAATGACTAAAAATAGTCCGAAATGTGGGGTTAGGGCCTGCCCCAGCCCAGTCCCCACCCCCCTGGGTTGGCCGGAACCGGGTCGACCCGACCCGGGTCCGGGTCTGGCCCATCTGGGCTTGGCGCGGCCTGGCCTGGGCGGCCCTGCCGGGTGCAGCCAGTCCGGCTTAGCTGGTTCCGCGTGCCGAGCGGACGCGGGGGGGGGGGGGGGGGTGCTGGCCCCCTGCTAGCGGACGCGGCGTTGGTCGCCGCGTCTCCCCCGGATCCCGCGAGGCCACGCGATCCGATCATCCCACCGTCACCGCGGCTTCAGCCACAGTGGCTACTACTGGCGGCCCGCCGGGGCGCCGCTGCCTCCTTGCGGCCAGCCGGTGTCGGCCACCGCCTTTGGACACTGGCGCCGCCACGCTGGTGTGGCGTGTCGGCAGCGCCTTCCACGGACCACCAGACGGGCTCCGGTGGTCCGTTTTTTCCGCCGTTTGTGCCTGTGGCTCTCCCGGGACGCGTATTTTACTGTAAAGTGTTCAAAATTCCTTTTCATCCCGCTTCACCATCACCTGTCGATCCACACACTAATAAAAAAACTGTGGAGGGTTGTCGGGCCGTGTTTGTTTGGCCTGCACCCTCGGCGTTAGGTGTTTTTCAAATGGAAATATTTAAAATGCATGCTCTAAACGAGGGCATAATTTATTCAAGGTAAAATTATTCAAACACCCTAAAATTAAAATACTCATGCACGGGGGGATAATTCACACATACACTTTATTCAAAAACCCCTACCTCGATGAAGTCATCAGACAAGGTTCGTCACGGAAAAAGACGTCGCGGAAGATAACGTCACAGAAGAGGATCATCGGCGTCCCAATACATGGAGTCGCATCGTCGATCTCCAAAGAACTTGCGTTCTTCATCATCTTTCATCAGAGGCCAGTGTTCTTCATCTTTCTTCATGTTCTTCAATGAGGAAGAACAATCTTCAAGACTAGTGTAATTCCTCCACAAATCTTCCTTCACAACCCATCAACAATAATAAAATAAGGCTTTTCCTTATTTTATTACTCATTCCATCCCTTTTTGAAAATCAAAATTAAATCATGATTTAATTAATGTGTGTTGACCAATTAAAGAGGCATTTAATAATCCAATTAAATGCGAGAGTTGACTGGGCATTTAATAAGGGGGTGCGGGTGTGTTACACAAAATTAATGGGGGTTTGTCAACTTAATGGGAGGTTTGAGGAAGTTGAATAGGTGGGGCTCGTGTGGGGCCCACCTCACTGATATCCTATCAAGAGGGGTTAGGATTTAGTAGGTCCTTCCTCAACATCCATACGTAGGTTTAAACTACATAGAAAATAAAATAAAAATTATTGAACAAATTTTATTTTATTAATTAGTTATCCGATTTTTTAATAACCACACCTGAGAAAAAGAAATTCCAGAAAAGGTGTTCTTAAGCAACTATCAGCATTGCGGTTTCAAAGGTTCCCTTGGATTTAGATTCTGAGCACAGGTTAAAAAGATAAAAATACCTGCTTGTTCGTTCACTGAATGTACCCGAGAAAAACTTTGGAAATTGATTTTGGGCACACCGGGCCTCGGAATCAGGTGACGTTAGAAACTGTGTACTCGTAAAATTCCAAATAAAATTAAGTGAAAATTTCCGTTGAAATTTAAGGGTATTTACATTACACCCACCTCAGGGATTTACGTCCCCATAAATCTATTACACAAACATGAGAAACAAAAGAGATATTGAGCACGCAACTGAGCCCCCTGCTCCCATGTGCTCCCCTAGAGGTTCACATGCTGTCACAAAAAGCACATTAGAGGAATCGACCGTCCATGTAGGACTCACTCCTATCCATCCCCGATCTCGATCAATACTTCCCAAAAGTTTCCCCATCGTCAAATTCCAACTCCCCGTGGTCGATGATATGTGTCGGTTCATGCACGTATCTCCTCAACTGAGATAGGTGGAAGTCGTCGAACACCTGGTGAAAATGAGGTGGATGGGTCAAGTGGTAAACCACCTCACCTACCATGTTGAGGACCTAGAATGGTATAATAGTGGGACACATAGTCATCATTATCGTTCTTTATATCCAACCACCTAAATTTTTGGCTCACTTCATATTACATATTCATAGTGATTAGTTGAATCGCACACAAAAACAATGAAAATAAAAAAATGATTTCATAGTAAATACAAGGATATAATATTTACACCCAAGACCTATTAAAACATATAATGTATGTTTCCAAATTAAAATGGTATCCCCACTATATAGGGTATCATGAATTATAAATATTTTGACCTACAATTTCGGACACTAGAGAATAGACTCATATAGAGATACAGATGGTTGAACAGTTGTCAAAACCATAAATGAGACAATCCCCCATAGAATCCATATGTATCTTATAAAATAGTAACATCATGTTGGAATCATCCATTGACTCTAACATTTATTGCGATGGTACATTCATACGAAGATAATTTTTAATGGAACTCTCAGTCCCTATAGTATTAGTGATATCAAATTCATATGTATTATGTTATTCCACAAATCGTCTCTATAAAAGATCCATGTCTTAATGAGTAATGATATAAGTCAAAATCATGTTTTTATGAAATACTATGAACTTTTACACATTATAATAATTCCCCCAATGCTATCAGGAAATAATAAATGTAGAAAATTCTAAATATTGTGTGGGGAAATTATTATAATATGGTAAAATATTATGAGAACTATAAGAAACCACATTTTCATTCTACATGATCACACAACCCAATATATTGCTTGTTTAATTATGGATATCCACATATCCCTTTGTTGGGATTATGTAAGATCAATATAGGAGTCTATTCGAGGAGTCTTTTCAACTCGTTGGAAGAATATAGACACTTCTCATCCAAATTATGTTTTACCCCTTACCTTGAAAATGAATTCAATAGTGATGTAAACATAGAGAAGTACATGATGAATTATCGTTAGAATCCAGCAAGGCTAAGGAATCATTAAATCTCATAGATGTTATATGGATCATCTGATGATAAGATGATCATTAACCTATCATGATAAATTGATAATTCATTCATAGAAATAATGTAGCCTAAATATGTCACTTATTTGATCTATAAATTACATTTTGACAACATTCCATATATTTTGTGAATTCTATGGACTTCCTAAAATAGACATAGATGGAGATCTATCTCATTCTCATGTCTCTAGGAGACCATAATGTCATCTATAAACACTAACACAAAAGTGTCACTATTCTGATTGAATACCTTATTTATCAAATCCATAAAAACTATAGGATAATTTTTTTCAGACCAATTGGAATCAAAATATATAAATAATGGCCATATCTACTCCTAATGGATATCTTCGGTAAATCAGAATCTCTATATCTGAGATAACGATAACCCATCCAAAGGTCATTCTCTGAAATCAAATTTTCATCTTTTAATAAATAATAAAAATCATCCATTTGAGGAAAATAATACATGTTTGCATTCATCCCTTGGTTCGTCTTTTGATAGTCTAAACATAATCTTTGTGAACTTTATACCTTCTTAGGGATGATCACTATGGTTGCACAAGATGAAACACTAGGGTGAAGAAAACCATATATCACTAAATCATCCAACTAAATCCTTATAACTTTTATCTCTTCTCATTACAAAAGAAAATATGGTATCAAAATCGGTTTTACACACAGAACTAGGTCAATCGCTGGCTCTACCTCCCTCTCCACAGGATATCGAGAGAAAATATATGGTAATGCATTTGATAACCATTGAAATATGTTAGAAAGTTCCTTTACTGTAGAAAAGTCATCTGGATTAACTGTAATAGAATTCAAAAAACTCATGAGCTTTAAGAAGGATGGTACTGCATGACCCGGCCCTTGATCTCACTCTCATTAGAACACACATAAGCTCTAACTATCCATAATAAATTAGAAATAAAAAGGATGATAATAAATATCTTATCAATTATAAATAATAAAATTGATCTCTATTATGAGGATTAAAAAATATATATTTAGAATAAGTATATCCGAGACAAGCTTTATAACAACCATTAAAATTACTAAAAATGAAAAACAAAACAACTTATAGTTTCTCTTCCAAAGAAGTTTCTTGAACACCATTACTATGTACATGAGGTTTGTTGGATTTTTTTCATATCAAAAAAATGGACTGATATAAATGAGTGTGAATAACTTTTATAAAATAATATAATCACTACTAAGGTAGCAATAAATATTATACCTCTCACTATTACTTGAACAATTTCTACCTCCACTGGATACTCATGAACTATGGGACAATGCATCATTATGATGAACTATGGGTGGAACCTTATGGTCATTTAGTTATCTGACTACTCCATAGTATCCTTTAGAGATGACAATCTATGTCCATATCTAGGAGTAGAAATATACTAAAAAAAGTACTATAATTTTCCATAAAACCCACAGCTATTACATATCATTTCTATTATAAGAAATGAACGTAGAGTGTTTGTAACATTGTGTCATTAATAGTATTTTATAGGAGAACTAATAGATACAACTAAAGGTGGAGAGGGGTCATGTCCTGGTGAACCACCTTCGCCACTCATGTTATGATCCTTCCACATTATCTTTTTCTATTGAATAACAATGAAATTATCACAATGTGTAATAATGGGGTAAAATATCCATCCCATCCATCCATATTCATTTATACCACCATATACTTATCTGATATAGTTAAATAGTTTTAATACATGAACATTAATCCATGTTACTTCATATCTAGTTTCACAACCTATATGTACTTCTGAGCCTTCTAGTGGTCACACTTCACCACCTATGGGTGAAAAATGTACCGTCTCAACAAGATGATTAGTTTATCATGACACATAATTCTCCCCCTACTAGAACTCATGAATTACACCACGAAAAGAGGAAATTGTTACACCTATCTTAATTAAAAAACTTTTAACATATAAACAATAAATATATAATTGTGAAAGCAATTTATATTCCATAATAGATAACATAGAGGAAACTGAACAACTCAATGAATATATAATCTCCAAATATAATTCTAACCATTAAAGGATAAAAAACCATTATATAACTAACACCTACCCATACCTAGATTATTAGAGACCCTAGAGCCTCATTGTGGTGACATGCCATTCAATATGTTAAAAGATCAATAATTGTCTAGACAAAAATGAATTTGTAAGAATGGTTTCATCTATAATACTCAGTAGGGTCCCATCCATGTTTTCAATAACATTCCTCCACACAAATAACTCATATATTCTCATTTCAATTAAAACATGTAATGAGATACAGTAAATAAGTTTAATTAAAATCATGGAAAATATTTCCCTTTTCAAAAAATTAAAAAACAAATGCAGGTATAGAAATTTAAAACATAATTTTCATTATCATTTTTCAAAAACCCATTCATGAATTTGAAATCCTAAATAGTATAATTCAAATTATATATAAATCCTAATAGGGAAATCAACATGAATGTATGTAATAATACACATACCATAATAATTGACTTATTCACAACACGCCCTTAGAAAACAGGACAATTTAGTATAGGAAAACCCCCCTAAGTGGACCCCATAACAATGTCATGATCATGTTAGTTGTAAAATATGTGTACGGCTAACAGAAAGACCCCATGAGCTATCCTCCTATATGTAACATGGATATGACCCAAAGCTATACAATCCACATATGTACCCAAGGCTTCACATGTATTGTGTTTTATAAATCATTTCAACTAATTGAAAATATCCATAATTCTATTTTCCAAAAATCGTAGAAAATGAATCTTTTATCATAAACCTATTCACGCATATAAAAATATAATTCCATATTAATTCATAAATCAATTTAGAAAAATAAAAGAAATATAGTTCGCCTAACACATGGTATAGATAGAACCACCTTATATGAAACTTAGATCACAGTAGCCCACAATAGAATCAACCAACTAGATAAAAAAACCATGAAAACCAAGGCGCTAGAACCAGGACCACTCAATGGATCCAGATACAATAAAAAAGGAAAAATCATTATATAACAACATATATGATATGGAAATGAAAATTCACTACGATGTTCAAAGAAATTAAGAATAGAACATTTCTACTCACTTATAGATACTCAATCCAACCCCAATAGTGAAACAACACTAACCATGTCAATATGTAATGAATAGAGACTCCCAAAATCAGTGTAGATACCTTCTAGGTCAAGAGATAAAGGATATATAGATGAATGAAATAAATTATCTGTCGAAATATACATTAGAATAAAACATACCAATATATATATGACATATAAACCCTTTTAATATAATTTAATCCATGACACTAATAAATATTGAAAGAACCATTACCATTGTATTAAAAACTAACCTCTTAACCAGACACATCTTGTAACTCTTACACAGAGTGTATTAATTTAAAACCATGTACCAAATTCAAAAAAATTATCAGGAGAAAAATTACACATTCTATAAACCCTTTACACATCATGTAATAATCCAACATAGAGAAGAAAACCTAGATTATTACAAAAAAAAAGACAACACAATTCTGTCATTCTTTGTAATCTAGAAGAACATCACAAATCTATAAAATCATTTATACTCGTACTCTATTAATTCATCAAAATATATATCGCAAAGCATTTTATTATTTTTACAAATAAATTACCTTCATCTATAAGAATATCAGTATGTACCCAATTTAATAGGAAAAGAAATGAGAAGGTAAATACATGAAATAAAGAATTGAGATATTTAAACATGGATCTAAAAAGTTATTTTTATCTTAAGGATCTATTATTTCTAATCCATTTACTCTAGTAAAATCACCCAAACCATCATCAATCATGTTTGGAGAAATAGAACTCATAACATCCATCACTATAATAGACTTATGATTTCTAAATTCCATGAAACCATGAGTGCTTATTGTATCAACTGATGTGTAAAAGACATTCATTACCATGTTCGTCCTTTGATCAATCAATCTTGAAATGTTAAAGTATCACTCATGTATAACATCCCTTCTAACCAAAATTGGAACCTAGGGTATATTACACATTGAATTCAAGTGGGGGTCTGAGATGTCTATGTTCTATATATATGGTTGATTTCAAATACATTACATAATACATATACGATATATAATGTGGAAGACTCATCCATTTTTCAATATTAAATTTTCTTCACCTGACATTAAGAAATATATACCAATTAATTTCTATTAAAAATATAATTTATTTCTACGACATATTTTTATAAGAATTTATAATAAATGATATGATTATAAAATAAAACATATGTTCAATAAAATTCTGTTATTAAAAAATAATATATTAAATAATTAAATTAGTAATTAAAATAATAGTAAACACTATTTTCAAACTTTTGTACAAGAATCTCAATATGAAAAAATTATAATAAAAAAATAAAATAAAAAACAAATAATAAAACATTTTTGGTAAAGGTATGATGTATAGAAATGTGGAACTCCTAAATCTCCCATAGAAGCATCAATAATTCCACTCAAATAATCTTGTTAAATTTTTCTCAACCTAAACACATTCAAAAGTACATTTATAGTTTATAAGAACGTTTTTAATCATGGGTAACATATTAATCACCAACAATCATACAAAAAAAATATCAAGGGATAGAACAATAATGATATTGTAGAACAAAAACCGGACCATTGCATCAAAAATATTCCGATCACACCCAGAAATATTCATTTTCATAACACTTACAACAAAATTATGCATAGTTTTAAAAAACTACAAAAAAACAATTTATAAAAAATATTATGCAAATATCTATGTTGTCACATATTTATGATAAATATTTCTAAATTTAATGTGTTAATTGATTTGTATACCATTTGAATTGGAGAATTTGTGTAGATGGATTGATCACATTTATGTGTTTTATGCATAACGAAATGATATTTCGAGAATATATTCCATCTTCAATTAAAAGCATCCCTCAATTAATCCCCTTTAATATTTTGGACTAAATGTAACTCAATAGTACTCTATGTTTCCAAATATCATCAATAAATGGGAAATTTTTTTAAAACAAACTCTTTTACACATATCCATTACATGTGAGTAAAAAAATCCAATTAATCCATCAAACCATTGAAACAATCTATTGATCATCCTATCGGTATCCCATGAAACACATGAATTATCACCATTAAAATAAATAGTATATTTCAAACCATGATCCCCAAATTAAAAAATATGTAGAAAAATATCCTTCTTGATCTTGGTGATGCGATCTCCATCTTCCAATATCATCCTCTATTAGTGGATTGAAAGAACGAATAAATGTTCTGCAATATATAATCATCAATAAAATAATATATCACCTCTATCTGGACACCTACAGTAAAAATAGACACACTTTACAAGAGAATCTACATACAACCAATAATAAATAGCTCAATAAACCCCCATATTTTATGAAATGTAATTAAGGCATATATTTACCCTATACGTGATCTCAATAAATCTTCTAGTTGAATATTAGTTCATAATTGAGATTAATTTACCATTATAAATATAAAAAAATGTATTTTATAATGTAATTAAATGAGCTCATATCTATATTTTTAGTGAGGCTAGATGACTCTAAAACTCGACTCATACTGAAACGTCATAGGTTGGAAGGGGAACACAAATCCAAATCTTCAACAACTTGACTCCACATCTATATCTGTGGGATTTATATCCCTTAAAAATATGTAGGTATATTCCATTATTAATTACCTTGATGTTCTAAGTCAAATATTAACCACATATCAAATCTTGAGTTTAAAAATGAAATAGTTAATGGAACCCATCTAATTTTCATTATTTTATGCTTTTTCTACTATATTGAAGATATATATAGTTTTATCTACATCATCACATGTTATACAATGTTACAATATATCATCCCATACTATGTGAGATATAATTTTGAAACATAACATTTTTCAATGATTATGAAAATTTTATATTTTAATTTTATTAAGAGAACTCACATTCAAAATCATATGAAATAATAAATTTTAAACACTAAATTAGAATTTAAAATTATCATAAGAAACTAATGTATTCTAATCACCTAATTATATCATTATGACATTCAATACCTTAACAATATTCAATATAGATAACATCAGTTTTATATATTTAAACTAATTAAATCCATTAATATGATGCATCAATTGTAAAAAAAATTACTATTATATTAAATTATTCACAAAATTTTTAACATAATAAAATTAATATAATGGTAGGTAATGGTAATCATCAAAAAATATGATAATTGGAATTATAAATTAATCAATAAAAGAATCAACCTTAAGAAATCCTACACACCAAATAAAAGATTTATTTGTTAACAAATATATAATAGATAGAATAATTCATGTATGTATTCATGAATCAACATCAAATAAGATGATTGATTGTTATTTCATATATTAAACAATCAATGTCAACAAATTTATGGAATAAAATTAGGATATGGGTTGTTTTTTTATAATGAATAGTATGAAATCATTTTAGTTCAATTAATATTACGTTCATACCTAGAACAATGCTTCAATTCATTATTTATTTCAAGGAATATCTTATTCTGAAACATGGGGTTCGTACTCATATTTATTAAAAAATATTCATTGTTTTTGTGTTATTTTATTGCATGAAAAAATTATTTTTGTCTCAATATGAAAAGTATAATTGAATTTACTACATCATGTTCAATATTTCTTACTTCTTACACAAAAAGTGTTCACCACATTGGTGATAGATATCATGATTTTTATATCTATGAGTGTGTAAATTGAATATAATAGTTTTCACTAACCATTCATTGCTCTAAATTGAAAAATAATAATAGAAAATTTTTCAATTTTCAATTATAACATGTTCTTCCGGGTATAATTTGTTTATTTGGGGCCAGAATTTTAAATTAACATAAAAATAAATTTCTCCATCTACTTTTGACAACCATTGAGGATAATGTAGAGAATAAAAGAAAAACATCATGGGTGGAATGGTATGAAAATTAAAAATGTTAGAGAATGATTCATAATATGTTACCAAATAGGAAATTGGTGAAAAGAATCCTAGATGGTGATGAGAAAAGTGGCAATGGGCCAAGGTGGAGATTCATTTGATGATTTTTTTGATAAAGAGATGGGGGATGAACTAATGTGTGAGGAATGGTATGGTGATCATCGGAAGGGAACCATAGAAGGTGATGAATATAATAGAGGATTATGATGTGATGATGAACATAGTTTATTTCATCTATGCTTTTTGGGTTCTCATGGTTGCTAAAATATATGGAATTTGGGTTTTATTTTAATGGATGAAATATAAAAAAATAATAATATAAAAATATTCAAAAAATAGAAAAATAAATATATTCAGTTAATAAAATAAAATATTTTTATTTTTTTAATTTCTAGTTTTATAATTGATCCTATTAAGGTGATACTGATTTCATGTCATCAATTATTAAAATGTTGATTATAAATTCTAATTTCAGAAAACATTAAGAAAATATAAATATTTAAACTTATTATATAAGAAGTTAATTTAATGAAATCTATGTCAATGCTGAATAAAAGAATGTAACATATATTTATAATGGTAATCAATTTAGATATAAAAATAATTATTTTAACTACATTCATATCTTTGTAATTTAATTACTATTATTATTATTAAATGAAACATTTAGTAATTGATAAATCATATGTTGGTATTAAATAGTCAATATATAAATATATATAAGTTTTTAAGTAAAATATTTTTTCAAATTCGAATAAATATCAACAAAATATAGTATCATTTGAAATTATTGAATTTTATTAACATATATATTATCTAAATATACATTTTTTATATATTCCACTTTTTAGATGAATGATGGTTCCAATTGATTGAACTGGAAAGGGAATAGGTTATGAAATTAAGATAATTAAAATAAATTATATAGATGATATTGTTGTTATTACTTCAGTATAGTTGAATATTATTTGATGTAGGTTATATAATAAATAGAACTATAGAATTTAGTTAAAATTTATACATCTTCTTTGAATAACCTCTTTTTCATTAAAACATAGTGCCATTATGGTTGATATGATATCAAAACTATGGCCCCTAGAATGTGTAACTGGATGTTAGGAAGGTACTCAAGTATTTCATGGTAGAAAACAATCTCAATTATGTGTGGATAGTATTGGATATGTGGTGCCATTTTATATTTGATAGGAGGTGCATTTTGAAATTTTATAAATTAGTGAATTAATATAAACTAGTTATTATGAATAAATGGATAAAATGATATAACAAAATTAAATGAAAATAATTAAACTAAATAATTTCCTAAATTAAAATTTGGAAAAAAATTGGAGATTTTTTTACCCTCATCTCAATTTTTTATCCCTTTAGTTATCCAGTTTTTCAATTACAATGATATCACCATTTTTTTAATATTTTGAGCTATATACTACTACTGTTGAAGGAATATTAACCCATAAATTAAAAATTGTTGATATATAAAAATATTTTTCAAAATCATAGCCTAATTTAGTATTTATAAGAATTATAATTCATTTAATAACTTATTTTTATATTATAAAACCCCATAAATTATATTTTTTGAAATAAATGAAATATTATTACATAATTTACTAAATCATGTAAACTATATATAGACTTATATTTATTACAATATAACTAAGATATAATATTAATTCAATCTGCCAAAGAAATTCATACAATTTTAGACCTAATATTAAATATTTTTTATCAACTCCCTTGGTCAAGAAATGGTAACCATAAATGTGGTAATAATTTTCTCAATATTAAAGGGAAATGGATTTACCTATATGTTTAAAAATGGATCATAAATGGAAATTAAATGAAATTTTAAACCACATCTCATTAAAAATTTTAACCTATAATTCAATTATAAAATTTATTTAATTTTAAAAATCAATTTAACAAAAAATATTAATGTCATTTTAATAAATATTTATAGAATTTGAATTTAAAAAAACATGAAAATAATGGAATTATAATAGAATATATTTAATCATACATAATTAATTATAATTAACTATAAAGTTATTGTGAAATCATATTCATATAAAAAATATTATTTTTTGGTTTTTTAAAATTATTTATGTTAATTTACTACTCCATACAGAATCACTATACAAGGGATGCATAAACTGTTAATGTAATTTTATCATCAATATAAATAATAATTAATTTTCATGATAGAAAATATATATATATTCCATTTTCAATAATAATTTATAACCAAACAGATATTCCATTTATAAATATTTTGGAGATATATAAATCAATAGAGTGACATTTTGGAAATTTTTTTAAATAAATAATATAATTCTATTTATCAATGAAAAATGAATATATTATTACATATATTTAAATTATATTTGGATATGGTCCAATATATCTAAAAATATATAATTTATCCAATTATTGGTTACGATTTTCAATTTGGGTTTCATGGAATTACCCATATTTTATTTATTTTACCCTTCCCTAGGAAATAAATATTTCAGTTGTTACTAATCATAATGAACAAAATAAAAACGGTATATTTTGAAACTTTTATCCTCATAATTCAAAATATGGTATCAATTTATATTCATTCAATTCACTAGAGTGGTATAATTTAATTTAAAATTAATCACACAAATTAAAACCAACAACAATTTTACGGAAATGTAATTCATTAGGTATTAAAACAGTTTTTATTTGAAATTAATGAATAATCGTGATTTGAATGAAATTAGTTATTTTGATTCTAATAAGAATAAACATATGAAATATAAAACTAATACGAAACCGATTGTGAATGTTCATGTTCTTCAAAAGGATTGATAGTTTTCAATAAAATTTATGATATATAACTATTCATTAAAATATCAATCATTTCAAAAAATTATTAAAAATTATTCCTAATATAATCATGACATATTTATATGAAAAATGCTGCACTTTTAGCGATGATTTTTTTTAAAATTTATAGAAATTACTTATACTAATTTATTTGAAAAAGAAATAAAAACAATTTTTGAACAAAATTTATATTTTAATGGTAATATATTAAATATCTCAAAATAGATAAATTAGATTCATAGTAATTATAATAATTTATTAACATAGAAACTTTTAGGTAACATTATTACTTATTATTTGAGAGAGCTCGTTTTTCTAACACATTATGACATTATAGGTTTGTACTATGATAAGGGTTGGAGCTCAAGAATTAATGGATTGAAGAATGTTTTAAATTTATGATTTAATAAGCTATAGTGTTCAACGATAGTGATTGTGGTATAAATATAGGATACCAGTTTTAAGTTCCATTGGAGACACATGTATCACCCCATGATTTTATAGTATGTTATTTTCTTTAAAGTAATTCAATTGCTTGCACTACACATAACACCGAGTTCTTGCGCACCCCGACTAACCAATCTAGTCGTTCAAATAGCAGTTATGAATTCTATAAGGTCAATTTTAATTTTATATAGACTATATAATTTTAAGATCAACATAATGTGTTTTTTAGACAATATATAATAAGAAATTTCATTTTTTTTAAAAAAGAATTAATTTTCAAAAAAAGCAAAATTACCGCCATTTAATTGGGAACCCTTTTTAAATCCAATATTTGACACATTCATATATTGAATTGACAGAGTAAAATTATTCTTTATAATAGGTACATAAATATTTTGTTTTGATAAATTTTTGGTGTTTTTATGATAGCCTTTATATTTTGTTGAATAATGAAAATATACTATATTTTAATTGAAAACAACTTTTTTGATAAAAATAATATAGACTGTTAAATTATAAATTTGAATGGTTTTGAAGTATAATTATATTATATTTTCTTCATTTAATACAATTGAGGTTATGATAAGGAAATGCATATTTAAATTGGACATAAATGCATGTCTATCTTTTGGTAGTTTTTTCTTTTCAAAAACACGCATTATAGTATTGATAATAGTAAGTAATTATGAATTAATTATTAAAACATATATGTTTTTAATTTGAAAAAATATAACTCATTTTGGAATTCGGGATATCAAAATTATCTTACGGTTAATTTTTGGTATTGTTTTGAAAACATTCAATTTCTGATGAATTCAGAAAAACATTGTGTTATTGTTTAAAATAAACATTTTTAAATAATTATTTAATTTATTTTAATTTATTTTAAGTCATAAAAGATATATTATACCTATATAAGTTCAATATAATTCATTGGAGTCATTTTATAATTAAATTGGATGTATAAAATGTTATTCAATTTTTTAACGTCATTTACCCAACTTTTAGGCACGTTCAAAAATTTTCATAAAAAATAATTTTACTTATTTTGGGATTTGAATTTCAAAAATATGAGAGAAATGGTTTATATCAGTATGTAAAAAGTATTTCAATAAGAAAAAAATAATTTTTTGTGAATAGTAACATTTGAATTTTATTTACCACAGTTAAAAGTAAATATGGTCATTAGTGGTAAAAATTAAATTTTTGTTACCCTAACACATGTCCTAATTAAATTAGATATGTGTATTTCTTACAAAATAAACATTAAGAATAAAATATTATCATTTTTATCCACTTTTATTAGATTAGGACATTTATTATTATTTTATTTATAAAATAGTTAAAAGTGTAAAATTCAATGTTTTATAACTAAGCAATTTTTAATATATAATTAAAAACAAGATAAATTAGACATTAAATATTCAATAGAAATATAAAAAGATTTTATAAATCAAGATATTTTATTACCAAATTTTAGACATTTATTAATTAAATTTATTTATGATACAATAATGATGTTGTAATTACCAATAAAATGAAGGAATAAAATAATTAACGTTATAAAATTCTAAATAAATTTATATTTTGAATTTTGAGGCATTACAAATATTTTTTTGTTAATATGATATGGTTGGGTTGATTTAATGAATTTATTCAAAGTAATAAAGTTGATATAACTTTAACAAAATCCTAATAGAAAATAGTGTCAAAATTGACATAATTGAGTATTTAAAATAAATACTATTTTAATAAATTATTTAATAGTCATAAAAAATATAATTCTTTGCCAAAGGACTTATATAATGATATATGTTATATTAATTAACCACGTGGGATTATTTTGAATGTTTATTGTATGTTTATTAACAATATAATATAAAAATACAAGGAGACATGATAAATGTCAAACTATATAATTAAGTGTTAAATCAAAATGATAAGGTTAATATAGAGACCTAAACCTCTCTAAAACATATTGATTGAATGTTTTAGATCCAAAATGACCTTATATTTGAAATAAATCCATTTAGATCTATTAGAATCTGAAAATGAATCTTTTAAAAAATATTTCATGTTTTTTCTAAAGTGACCCTCAACTCTCTTATAAAAGGGATTATCACATTCTATTATTTTCTCACTTCCAAAGCCATTTGTATCAGGAGACCCCTACCCAAATATCCTCCCAACTACCCTCACTTCATCAAAGGGTCTTGAAATTATTTATAAATCCATCTTATGGAGCCCTTTTGATCAAATCAAAAGGCCACCTGATGAATATGTATTAATTTCATCAATTTTTTCAAAGTTATATTATTCTTCCACTTACATTTAATTGTTAATTTAATACCAAAATAATACCTCCAGTACCTTGGATATATTGGGATGTATTTATTATAAATATGTTACAACCATATTCATTATTCTATCCATCCTATAAAACACAACGTCACCATTTGTGCGTATGTACGACTTACCGTCTCCGCATCGTGGTGTAGTTGTTATTCAACACATCATTATTTGGGTGGGTATAATAATGATGTATAATTGAGGTAACAAGTAAATATTACTTTTTAATGTTTCTGTATATATGATATAACATCCAATTATATAAGATTTCTCCTTCAAATGATTGATGTTGTCGCTCGTGCATACGTAAGGATTGTCGTCTCCACGAAGGCGATGAGATTAATTCCCCATCATAACCATTCAAAGATAATTTTCATTTTTTATTAAAAATAATTTTTAAGAATTAAATATAATCTTGTATATTAATCAAATACTTCCTATACATAAAAAATATGAGTTACATAATAAAACTTATAAAGGAAAAAAAACTAGTTAACACATGAAACAACGATACTTCCGAAATATTATGAACAATGAAATATTATAATGTCATATATGATACAATAATTATGTATGTGGTTCTTCAATAATTTAACATCAATGATTTAACTATTATATATTAGGTTAACATACCCTCAACTAAGGAAAAGTACAAGGTAAGGTGTTTCTTATCTGACTTTTAATTCTGTGATATTTCTATTGTTCCCCACTTATTTTGTAAGAACCCAGTTCTTATTTTGAGGTACAGGTTTCTTATTTTCTCTTTTCCATATGTGTTTTTAATAAAATATGGAAAATGGGGAAAATCCCAAATTTGGAAAGTAAAGGTCGTGTACTTTGTCTACACACCGTGTACTTTTGGTCGTGTGGGATGGGTACATGGGGCGTGTAGCCATGTCGGGGATGAAGGGTGTAGGAACAAACTACACGCCGTGTAGTGGTCCTTTACAGGCTGTGTAGTCAGTTAGTAGGCCAAAAAAAGTAAAGCCGTGGAGCTGTCACCAGCTGGGCGATAATACATGCTGTGTAGACGAGAGTACATGTCGTGTACTCATGTCGACATATGAACAGTGAGGCGGTGATGCTAGAGGAACAGCTAAATGAAGTAATGACATGCCATGTACTTGGAAGTACACGCCATGTACTTTGTTTTTTCCGCTTAAAATTTGCAGTATCCGCCCCTGTTCATAGGTAAGGCTTAGAACCGGAGGAAGGAGCGGGAGGGGACAACTGAACTTTTGATGATCCACTGAGTGTTCGTCTAGAATTTTTTCCACCTCGGACGATCTCGTTGGAACCGCACATGTATGCCCTCCTCTCCCATTAAGCCGTTCATACCAATTCTTTCCCGAGGGAAAGTTATTTACGTTTGAATGGGTTCTATTCTTCGTCATATTTACATCGTTCTTAGGAGTTTCTGCAATCGACGATCACATATAACATTCGTTAGCGATAAAGGTAGGTGGATTGGTGTTTAATTTCCAATTTTCATGAGTTTGTGTGTGTTTTTGAGCTACGAACCCATGTTGGGGTGTCGTGTGGTTGAGACCGTGGCTATTTTAAATACCTATAATTGTATAGGCAATTAAATTTCATATTTAAATGTTGTTTGGGATCGCTGCTTGGATCCAAGACAACCCCAGGGGTGCGTTCCTCTGTTTAGCTGTTTGGCCAGGATATCTAAGGGTATGCCTTAATTATTTTGTGCATTAATTTTTCCTTGAGAGGGATTGTATGTGAACTTCATATTTACATGTTGGAAATGGCCCGGTTACTTATGCCTGAGGGCAGTGTTTTACTATAGCCTGAGGGCATGACTGTATTAGCCTGTAGGCAGTGTTCTCATTCGGCCTGAGGGAAACTTCTTCCGTACCTGAGGGTGATAGACTTTGTGCCTGAGGATGACACTACTTACGCCTGAGGGAAAAATCTGTTATCCCTGTGGGAAATGACCTACTGGTTGAATTCGGATTACCTGTGGGTGAGATTTTGTTTTTCTGAGGACGCTATCTGTTTACTTATAAATTCACTATAGTGTTTTCTTATATTATATGGATTAAATGAATGATTAAATGGAAATATAACTGTTCTGTTAGTTACTTTTGAGTACTGTTTAGTTTATTTCTTTTACTACTGCACACTGTTGTGGCATGTCTACACATAGTTGAGCACATGCCTTTGGTGGGAGCATACTGATATATATTTATCACGCCCTATTTGGTCCATGATTTTCGGCCCAAGAAGATTAGGTTTCTATAGGTGTAGATAAGGGCAGGGGTTCTTAAATAGGTACTTTGTTGTTGCTAAAGTGTAGGAGGGCAAGGGACTGAGCCAAGGCTTGTGATGCCACTTCCTATTATGTTTTGCTTTTCTGTACTTGTACTAGGTATTGTATTGTATTGTATTGTATCCTGTTATGGTTGTTTTCTTAGAATTGGAGACTTGTTGCATCATATCTGGTTGGATACATCTACTATAGTTGTTTATTACAGTTGTGTATGGTTTACTGCTTCCGCTGTTGTTGTATGTTTATATTATATTTCGTTGCGTTACACTTTGACAAATGAGGGCATAGTTTCCCCACTATCAGACCTAGACCCTCACTACTAGTCGGAAGCCTCTGGCATTTGGGGAAATGCGCTTGAGGTCATGTGGCAAACTGGGTTTGGGGCACCCCTTGAGTGGCACCTGGAACCGGGACGTTACAAGTGGTATCAGAGGAGTTCTTTTCTTTGACTTACTATTTGGAGTCGTAGTCAGGAATAGGATGGACTGGGTAGTTTGTAATAAGTTGTGCCCGGGCATAGCTAACCCGTGCACAGGGAAAATCCAATTTACCTCGTATTGCAAATTTAATGATTTTTCAATTTTTAAGTTGAATTGATTTTTACCAAAGGGCGACACACATGTGATTGTGCTGGTTATATTTTATCTAAGGGTTCTATTTAGTTGCAACCCGATGAGATGATAGTATGTCATCTCATGCATCGTATATGCACATGCTAGATATCACATGCCATGCATAGTTCCATGCCATGTAGGTTCATTAGAAATTGAATGTTACTGTGATAGTTGATGTTCTAGAAAAGCATGTTTTTGTGATAGCTGCTTGATAATTACCTACTATGTGATTGGGAATTTTTGAATGATCCGATTTATTGAATGAAGGCCAAACATTGGTTTTTGGGGAGTATGGGCCCCAATTGACTAGAATTTGGTGGATCATTGACTTTTTATTATGTTATAACACGGATAAGATGTCAAACATTGATTCGTGGGGAGTATGGCCCCTCACGGATCGGAATTTGGCACTTCGGTGTTGGTTTTCAGTATTCTCAGGGTTCTGGAGATGTTTCTGAGGCATACTGTCTAGAAAACTAATATAAACACCGTGTAGTGCTTTACACCCGTCGTGTGTGTTATTTTGTTTGGGAAGAAAAATAATCTTTTTGAGTACATGCTGTGTACCCCAGAGTACACGCCGTGTAGTCACTTCACGTGTCGCAAACTATGTGGGTGGCGACACGGGGAAGGGAAGAGCTTGGGGTGAACACACCGTGTAGCTTATGTACATGCCGTGTAGAGTTGACCTGGTGTCTTCCATGTAACTAACAACACGGGTGGAGGAATCCTTAAGACATAAACGCTGTGTCCATTATGGAACATGTCATGTAGTTAGACCTAGGGACCCGACCATGTAACGAACAACACGGGTAAGTGTAATCCATTAGATTGCATACCGTGTGTATATTGAACACACCGTGTAGAGTGATCCATGTGTCCAACTGTGTAACTAATAACACGGGTCATCTAAGTTTGTCTAGAACACATCGTGTACTTGTGGGACACGTCGTGTAGTCTTGTCTGAGGACAAATCATGTGGATTTAACCATGTGGCTGGGGAAACGAGGTAGTTTACATGCCTTGTTTGGCTGTCAAATTCCATGTAGTGTCATGAAAAGTAGTTGGCCGTGTCACAAGCGAGATGGGCAATTGGAAAATTTCACCATACACACTGTGTAGATGATATACATGTCGTGTTGTTTTGTTCAAACGGAATCCGCGTGTCTTAGCCGTGTAGAAGGACCCAGGAAGGGAAAGAAAGACAAGTACACACTGTGTAGTCAGTATACACGCCGTGTAGTCTTTTTTTGAAAATGTTGAATGCCTTCTTCCTCCTGGTCCCTTTTAGGTTTCTTCATTTTCGGTATTGTTAATCTTCAATCTAATGCGTGTTTTTGACCTTGTAGTGTCATGCCGCCTAGACAATCGTGTGTTGTTCGCCATGAGAGAGGCAATGAGAATACTCCAGAGATGGTAGGCCATGGGCTACCATTTGATCCTCCAGTAGTGCCAGATGTGGCACCAACTGTTATACTGAACACAGGCGCAGAGGCACAGTTCCGTGAAGGCTTTATGCGGTTTATGCAGACCTTTCAGGGAGCACCACTGGCTGCCACATCTTTGGCCGAGCTGACACGTATATTCCAGTAGCAGCATCCGCTGACAGTTTCAGGGGATTGTGGACCACAGGCTGTTGAGTCTTGGCTGGGGTCGATGCAGACTAATTTTGAGCATCTGGAGATGCCTCTAGGGCAGAGGGTCAAGCTCGTGACATATATTCTGCGTGATTCTTCCAAGAGCTGGTGGGATGTTACCACACAGTTAGAGCATCACAGAGACATGGCGTGGGAGGATTTTCTGGTAGTCTTTTATAACTTATTCTTCCCAGAGCCGCTGATGGCAGATAGAGCTCGAGATTTCATGGATCTGGAGCAGAGTGCTATGTCGGTGATGGACTATTCTGCTTGTTTCAACAAGCTTTAGTGTTTTGCACCTGTTCTGGTGGGCGATGAGATGTTGAGAGCCTGAGGTTTTAAGGATGGTCTTTGGTATGACATCTGGGTGCTGGTTAATATTTTTAGGTTGCTTAATGTACATGCTATTGTGAATCAGGCACTGATCACAGAGAGAAACCTGCGGGAATCTAGTGGTGTGGGCAAGGGCAGTTCAACAACAGTTACTGGTACTATTTATGCTGGAAAGAGGAAGAGGCAGATGGAATTCTCTCAGGGTGGAAGTACCAGTCAGAAGAATGATTCAGGTGGTCAGGTCATGTGCTACCAGTTTGGTAGAGAGGGGCACAAGAGGCCACAGTGTCCAAGAGACCCAGTGGAGTGTCGAGCCTACAGCAGGATGGGTCATCTGCAGCGCTTTTGCAGTGCTTTTCCACCAATGGCTAGTGAGAGGGGTTCTGTGCAGACTTCATGTGCAGGAGTAGGAATGAAAACTTCTTACCAATCTGGGAACTAGAATACGTTAGGGCATGCATGGAGAGATGGTGGTCGTGGCCGTGGTACCCAGACACTAGGATCTCAAAGGCAGCAGGGTGGGACAGCTCAGGGTAGCTAGGCTGTGTCGCAGGGCCGCAACACTGGGTAGACATATGCAGTACAACATACCCAACAGGAACAGGATCCCAGACCTTCTACAGTTAGAGGTACTATTCTATTAGCCTCTGTTTTATCTTCAGTACTTTTCGATATGGGTGATACACATATTTTTATTTCTGTGCCCATTGTGGAGAGCCTTTGGCTCTGTGTTTCTACTTCTTATGATATCGTGACGCTAAATACTCCGTTGCGGACTAGAACGGCTGGTGTGTGTTAGTGTAAGGAGTGCCCCCTTAAGGTTGGTGGGTGTCACTTCGTTGGGGACATCTATGTCTTAGAGATGACAGCTTATGCCGTCATTCTCAAGATGGACTATTTGGTTCCCTTTCGAGCCTTTGTGGACTGTTGTCGTCGTAAGGTGTGTTTCACATCACCATAGGGAAGAGAGTTCCTATACAAGGGAGAGTTGGATGTTCAGGCAAGTCGAGCTAGGCCACAGCATCAAGGACAAGGTGGAGTCACAGCCTATATTGTGAGCATATAATTGGAAGAACAGGGGACTTGTAAGAAGGATTTCCCTCCAGTGGTTTATCATTTCAGGGATGTTTTCTCTGACGACTTTTCAGGTCTACCTCAGGAGCGAGAGGTGGATTTATCTATTGAGCATGTGCCACGAGCATCATCATTGCCCATTCCTCCATATAGGATGGCCAAACCTGAGTTGCAGGAGCTCATGAGGCAGTTAGAGGAGTTACAGGCAAAGGGGTTTATCCGACCCAGTACTTCTCCATGGGGTTCGCCGTCCTTTTTCCGAAGAAGGTGTACGGTACCCTCAAACTCTGCGTGGATAATCATAAGTTTAACCTGTTGAAGGTTATGAGCAAATATTCCTTGCCATGGATTGCTGATCTTTTTGACCAACTTCGTGGAGCCCGAGTGTTATCGAAGATTAACTTGAGATCAGGATATCATCAGTTGCACGTTAGAACATCTGATATACCTCTCACAACTTTCAGGAGTAGGTATGGTCTATATGAGTATATGGTTATGCCGTACGGACTCACGAACGTGCCAGTCGTTTTCATGGCTCTGATGAATCGTGTGTTCCATCCTTATCTATACTCTTTTTTTGTTGTATTCATGGACGACATCTTGGTGTACTCTCACACTCAACACGACCATGCCACCCATCTTGAGATCGTATTGAGTAAACTGAGAGAGCATAAACTATATGCTAAGATCTCCAATTGCCACTTTTGGATGGACAAGATTCATTTCCTAGGTCATATCATCTTAGAGGTAGGAGTTACAGTAGACCCAGAGAAGGTGAGAGCAGTAGTTTCCTGGGAGCATCCAAAGAACGTGTTCGAGATACGGAGTTTCTTGCGGCTGGCTGGTTACTACACGCGTTTCATCCAGGACATCTCCAACATAGCAGTGTCGTTGACGGGTTTGACTAACAAGGGTGTGATGTTCGTTTGGACAGAAGCTTGCGAGACAACCTTTCAGGACCTGAAAGGAAGGTTGACATCATCACGGATCCTGATACTCCCAGAGCAGTGGAAGACCTATACAGTTTACTATGATACATCAGGTATTGGGCTGGGAGCAGTGTTGATGCAGGGCGATCAAGTAGTTGTGTACAGGTATCAGCAGTTTATGCCACATGAGAATAATTACCCAACACATGATCTAGAGTTGGCTATAGTTGTACATGCGTTACGCTGTTGGAGACATTATCTATTGGGAGAACGTTTTTTGGTTTCTACCGACAAAAAAAGTCTCATGTATATCTTTACGCAGCGTGACTTGAATCTGAGGTAGCAAAGGTGGGTCGAATACCTTCAGTCCTTCGATTTTGAGCTTTCCAATATACCTCGTAACGTTAATGTATTTGCTGATACAATGAGCAGGAGGACACAGACACAGGTATTGCAGGAGGCCAGTGGTGAGTGGAAACTCATGGATTTGTTCTCTGAGATACATCTGGAGGTGCACGATAGTCCGGGGAAGACTTATAATTCTTCTTTAGCTGTGACTTCAACCCTCTTGGATATAGTGAGGATGAGACAACTATCTGATTCAGTAGTCCTAGTTCTACGGGAGTCGGTTTCAAGTGAAGACCCTCCTCCTGGTTGGACAATAGGCGATGATGAGGTTCTGTGTTTCCATGGACGAGTATGGGTTCCAGGGGAGATACATGAGGATCTAATGTGAGAGTTTCATGCTTCATCTTGGGCAGTTCATCCCTAGGTTACCAAGATGTACCGTGACATGAGACGTTAGTAATGGTGGCCGTGTATGAAAAGAGAAGTAGTTGGTTTTGTTACGAGGTGTTCCACCTGTCAACAGGTGAAGGCAGAGCATTAGAGGCTAGCTGGACTGTTATAGTAGTTACCCATTCCGGAGTGGAAAAGGGATGATGTCATGATGGAGTTAGTGACTAGGTTGCCGAGGTCACCATAAGGAAATGATGTCATGTGGGATGTTGTGGACAGACTCACGAAGTTAGCTCACCTTTTTCCTATCAAGGAGACCTTTTTTGTTGACGAGCTCAGGATTTTGTATATCCGAGATATCGTACGTATTCATGGGGTCCCTCGTTCTATCGTTTCAGATAGGGACACCCATTTATGTCTCAATTCTAGCATAGTTTTCAGAGGGAACTGGGTACACAGGTGCTTCTGAGCACGACTTACCACCCTTAGACCAATGGCCAGTCAGAGCATACGATACAGGTGCTTGAGGACATGCTGCATGCATCCTTCCTAGAAATTGGGGGCCCTTGGGAGAATAATATACCCCTAGTCAAGTTTTCCTATAACAATAGTTTTCAGGAAACTATTTAAATGGAACCCTACAAGGATTTATATGGTAGGCCATGCTGATCACCTTTGTGTTGGTTAGAGGCAGGTGAGGCAGATTTACTGGTACCACATCTCATGAAGGAGACTTCTGAACATGTCCAGTTGATTCAAAAGCGGATGGCTACTGCACAGTCTCGTCAAAAATCATATGTTGATCACCGCAGACGAACTTTGGAATTCGTTGTCGGGGATCAGGTTTTCTTGTGTGTTTCACCGAGGCTGGGACACAAGCAGATCAGGAGACATGGTAAACTTTCACCAAGGTATGTAGGGCCATTTGAGATTCTGGAGAGAGTCGGGCTGGTTGCTTATCGGTTGTAGTTACCTCAGAGGTACCGGGCCATGCACGACGTCTTCCATGTATCTTAGTTTCACCACAATCATTTAGACCCGTCTTACGTCCTTTGTCCTGAGGCGGTTGAGCTTCCGGTAGATGTGTCTTTTGAGAAGCATCTGATTCGTATCTTTGACAGGAGCACGAAGGTTCTCCGAGGCCAGTCAGTTCCTCTCGCACGGGTGCTATGGCAGCATGGCTGAGTACAGAAAGAAACTTGTAAGTAGGAGACTGATGTACATGCATAGTGGAAAGAGGTCTTTATGACTTTTTCTTCTCCACCCTTGTAAGGGAAATTCGGGGATGAATCGTTTTAAGGGGGGAAGTTTGTATGAACCTGGTTCTTATTTTGAGGTATGGTTTTCTTCTTTTCTCTTTTCCTTAAGTGTTTTTGAGAAAATATGGAAAATGAGGAAAATCACAATTTTGGAAAGTACACACCATGTACTTTGTCCACATGTCGTGTACTTTTGGCCGTGTGGGGTACACGGGGTGTGTGGCCATGCTGGGGATGAATGGTGTAAGAACCGACTACACGACGTATAGTTTTCCTTTACATTCCATGTAGTCAGTCGGCAGGACAAAAATAGTAAGGCGGTGGAGCAGCCGCTAGTAGGGTGAAAGTACACGCCGTATAGTCGGGAGTATATGTCGTGTACTCATGTCGATGGATGAACATTGAGGCGGTGCCGCCAGAGGTACTATTAAATGATTGAAGTACACGCTGTTTACTTGGAATTACACGCCGTGTTCTTTTTTTCGCTTAAAATGGGCAGTAGACTCCCCTATTCACGAGGAAAGCATTGAACTGGAGGAAGGAGCGGGAGAGGACGACAGAACCTTTGATGATCCACCGAGTGTTTGTATGGAATCTGTATCCGCCTCAGACGATATCGTTGGAACCATACGGGTATGCCCTCCGCTCTTCTTAAGGTGTTCGTACCAATTATTTCCCGGGGGAAATTTATTTACGTTTGAATGGGTTCTCTTCTTCGTCAGATCTACGTCGTTCATTGGCATTTCTGCAATTGACGTTCACATATAACATTCGTTGGTGTTAAAGGTAGGTGTTTTGGTGTTTATTTTCCAACTTTCGTGTGTTTTTCTGTGTTTTTGAACTACGAACCCATGTCGGGGTGTCGTGTGGTTGAGGCCGTGTCTATTTTAAATACCAATAATTGAATAGGAAAGTAAATGTGATATTTAAACATTTTTTGGGATCACTACGTGGATCCAGTACCACCCCGGGGGTGCGTTCCTCTGTTTAGCCATTTGGCCAGGATACCTAAGGGTATGCCTTAATTATTTTTTGCATTACTTTTTCCTTGAGACTAATTTTATGTGAACTGCTTATTTACATGTTGGGAATAGACTGGTTACTTGTGCCTGAGGGCAGTATTTTACTATAGCCTGAGGGCATGACTGTATTAGCATGCGAACAATGTTCTCTTTTGGCCTGAGGGCTACTTCTTCCGTTCCTGATGGCGATAGACTCTATGCCTAAGGGTGACACTACCTACTCCAGAGGGAAAAATCTGTTATGCCTGTGGGCAATGAGCTGCGGGTCTGATTCTGATTACCTGTGGGTGAGATTTTTTTTGTCTGAGGATGTTGTCTATTTATATAGAACTTCACTGTGGTGTTTTCTTATATTAAATGGATTAAATGAATGACTAAATGGAAATATAACTTTTATGTTAGTTACTTTTGAGTACTGCTTAGTTTATAGCTTTTACTATTGCACACTGTTGTTGCCTGTCTACACACAGTTGAGCACAAGCCTTTGGTGGGTGCCTACTAAGATATATTTCTCACACCCTGTTTGGGCCATGCTTTTCAGACTAAGCAGATTATATTTATGTAGGTGTAGATAAGGGAATGGGTCCTTATACAGGTACTTGATTGCTGCTGAAGTGTAGGAGGGAATGGGACCGAGCCCATGCTCGCGATGCTGCTGGCTGTTCTATTTTTCTTTTCAATACTTGTACTCTGTATTGTATTGTAATGCAGTGTAACATGCTCTGGTTGTTTTCATAGAATTAGAGACTTTTTGAATCATATCTATATATCTGTATGGATACATCTACTGTAGATTTTTATTACAGTTGTGTATGGTTTACTGCTTCTTCTGTTGTAGTATGTTTATATTATATTTCGCTGTGTTACACATTGAGAAATGTGGGCATAGTTTCCCCACTATCAGACATGGGCCCTTTCTGCTAGTTGACAGCCTCTGGTGTTTTGCGAAATGCACTTGAGGTCATGTGGCGAACCGGGTTCGAGGCACCCGTTGAGTGGCACTAAGAACTGGGATGTTGCATATTTATTGCATTTAGTGTATTGTGTCCTACCATTTGATATATATTATAATGATTCCCTTTATCTTATGGTATTTTGTGTTTAATTTTGTGTTTATTATATTTTTTTTATACAACTTGATTGATTACACCAAGTAAATTAGTTTTCATCTCACTTCTTAATTACCTGAGATTCATGCTATATTGCCACTATTTAATTTTGAGATGTGTATGTAATTCCCATGATTGTATTACTTATGTAATATATGTTAATTTATGGTTATTTACATCTTCATTTTATCTTCCTTCATTCATGGGTTTTTGGTTTCGTAATTCCCCAAATCGGTAAGGGAATTTCTAATTTCGATTTACACTCATTTGGTTTTACAAAAACATCATGGATTATTTTACTGAAAGATTATTTGTGAAATCACTATTAATTTATTAATGCAGTAATTTCTAATCTACTATCTATGGATATACATTTGATACCCATAATCACTCCAGTGATAAATTTTCACATCAACGATATGAACATGATAAGAGTAATCTTATGTAAATTTCCATTCATTGTCTTAAACATCCAGGTCATTGGTGTTGATTTTAAAAGAATATGTGTGACTATCAACTGATTGTTTTACACTAAATATCTAATCTTATTTAGTGTATTTATATTTTTCACACATAATTTTTCCATCGATTTTTTTTAACAAAAGGATACAGTCATTATAAGGGATTTAATCTCAATTTACATTATATTGAGACTTTTTTGTTGTTATGCACCCATTTAACTTTTATATGGTGTAAATAATGTAATTTGACATATTATATCATGAATACCTTTATTCTCATGATATTATAAAGATTATATTACCTCATTAATTTGTATTCAAACATCTCTGTTTGGGTTAGGAACTCTAACTAAAATATCATTTAAAATGTTTTGAAGATTTATTCTTTTTAATTTATTTCATTAATGTCCATGTTTTAATAATTGGTTTAAAAGATTAAAATTTGTATGGGACACTTTGATTAAAAAAATCATTTTTAACAGCTTCTCAATAAATAATGTGACTTTTAAATGTTTTCAAGAAAAAGTGGATATTTCTCTCAAATTTTTTTATTGATTATTTTCATCTATGCAAAAATCCCTAAATATTATTGATTACGGTTGATTTATTAGAATACAATATTTTATATTGTATTGATAGAGTTATATTTGAATGTGGATGTTTTATTTTTATAACATTAATGGTTTATGGTTAATGTGTTAACATTTCACATGCTAGTTTTAATACGAATGTTTATGTTATGTTCTACCATTTTTATATGAGGAAAGCATTGGACTTAGTAAGTGATAGGTGTAGCACTCTATATCTCCTCAATGAATCGGTAGTTATAATGAGACAAACCATTGTCTTGGCTAATGGCCTTGGAAAAAAATTATTTTTATTCTTTTCAAGAGGACTTGACAATGAGCTTGTAATGTATGACATTATACATTCTATCAGTATGAAATTAGTTATTGACATTACATTTGATTATTTGAAAAGTATAATATTCATTTGAATAAATAAATATTATTATTTGATTTATATTTCCAAAATTATGATGATTTTTATATTTAAAAGGCTTGTGTTTTAGTCTTATACATTGAATTAAACAATTATAAATATTTATGATAGTTTCTAATATATTTTTATCCTTACTGAGCATCTGAGCTCACCCTTTTCTTATGTTTTATTTTTCCCAGGATGCATATATTTAAATTATGACCAGCCTGCAAGAATAGGATGTGGTATATAAGAGTGTTCCAAGGAGACTGAATATTATTGTTTTTTATTTAATAATTTAATGTAAAGGTTTTTTATGTATAGAGTACTTACAAAGCTACTAAAATAATTAGTCTTTCGGTACCTGATATATTGGATCATGCCATTGTTATGTAATAATTCACAATCTATGGGAAAATATGGTTGGGGGTTATAGTTTTTGTTAGAGAAAGATTTGAAGAATCCTTGGAAAACAATGTTAGATAAACTCTTATTAATGAATGTTACCCTAATATAGACATAAGTGATTAGTATAGTGGAACATCAAAAAATATTCTAACATAAATATTATGTGGTTTTCCCAATAAATACATATTGGTATGGATACGAGCCGGTAAAGGGTACTCTGGAAAAAAATGTTACATGGGGTGAAAAATCCAATAAAGAGATTTGGCCTAGACCTGGGGTATCCCGGTACACAAAAACTGGCCATGCTGCACTCTTTTTTATGACACTCCTAAGGTATATTATTAGGATAAATCATATTTTCCTTACTAAACGATTTGATGTATTTTAATATTAGATGAAAATAAATAACCTTGGTTAAACCTAAGGTGTTTAAGATTGAAACTATGGTATCATGAAATTCTCTAAATGATTTCACGACTATTGTTAATCACACTATGCTTTCTGGTTTTATTCAATGGCATGATTCCAAGGAAGTCATAGTAAAATTTAAAATGATGTACAAGGTGGGAACAATGGTGGAAATGAGAAAAAAATGGAATGTTGATTGGCGTAAAAGATATCGTGTTCATGCATAATAAAATTTCAAAAAATATGATCGAGAACATATACTTTAACCAACTCTCGAACTCAACAATGAAGAGAATGGTGGATAATGAAAAGAGCTCTAGTATTGGATACCATGGAGAAAAGAAGGATCACTTTCTATCATGCAATAAATGTGGAAGGAGACACCAAATAATGTGTTGCAATAGAAAAAGAAATTATATATGTGTGGGAAAGAAGTGAATAAAGTAAATAATTATAAAGATTAATGAAGAGTACTATGGAATAAAATAAAAATTATTATAAGAATCAATTTTCAGTTATTTTCCACAAATTTAGGGGACCTGGGCATTACCCAAGTCAATTAGTTATTCTATAAAATAATCTATATGTCAAGGAAGAACCTATGTCGAAATAAACAAATTGTGAAATGTTTAAAAGTATTATTGATATTTGTTAATGGGATTACTTTGTAAGACATTTATCTTATATGTGTAACCCTGGAGTTTATTAGGAGAAAAGGTTAATTAAGGTAGAACTGTCTATTTTTTTTGTGGATATTTGAATAAAGAACTATTTCGGTTTTTGTGATAATTGAATTTGATTCAATTACTAGTTGCTACTTTTGGGGAAGAAAATGGAAGGTATAAGATAACATTAGTAGTTAAAATATGTTATAGTTATTTTTTACGAATTAATATCATTTTGGGGAACTTTATATAATTATTTAGTTTTTGAAAAAGGACAACATGTAGAAAGTGTAACAACCCGTCACGTTAGAAAAAGATGTGGTAATCAAACCCACAACCAAATTTTGACTGTGATTTATCACCTGCCACTTGACTGTGTGATTTCCATAGTTAGTATGACTAATTATTTTTAGTTAAATGACATTATGGATCTAGAATATGTTGATTTTGGGAATATACAGTTTATCCTTAGTATAAGAAAATGATTTTGTGGCTAAGTGATAAATGTTATTTTGGAATACATTCGCTCTTTTGGGTTAATTATGTAAATGATTAACCTAGAGAAAATGAGATTAGGTTAATTACTTTTAAGTATGGGAAATTAATATTTGACAATTTTATTTGGAGATAAATTTTACAATTTATTGTGGAAGACATTGTGATAATATCCTTTGGAATTTTGGGTTTCAAACTTAGTTTGGTTTATTTTAAATAATTTTACGGAATTTTTTTTGAATGGTCTTTCTAGAACATTGGGAATTGTTTGTTTAATTTTAGAGATGAATAGTATTTTTTCTTTCTATAATGGATTATCCTTTTTCGGGGTAATCTAATCTTGTGATAATCATTTTGGTTTTGATTATGTCTAAAGATAATGGAAATATATAGTTCATCTTTTGCTGATTATGTGATTATATAGATGTTTGTTCTAGCTCTTTAGGTGTGACCATCTCATCTTGATTACTCATCATTTTGAAGAAAATATGTGTTAGTGGTAAAAATTTAATAAATGATGCAACTCTACATATATATCTTTATGTTCTTAACAAATCTCATAAATAAATTCCTCAGCTTTATGAAATTAAACTTAAATAAAAAAACTGTCTGTTTACTTTTCCTACTGGAAACTAAAGAATGTTTAACCCATCAGAGGTATTTGATTTTTTTGTCAAATTTCTCCTGATCATGTTTTCTATCCCTCTCCATCAGATCTTGTCACATATATTATCTTTTATATCCATTTTTTCTTACATGGAATCCTAGTATGGGTAATCTTAGGTGATCTTTGTACTTCTCTTTCTTTCTTTTAAAGAGATCGTTTTATTGACTCTTTTTCCGATGTGGGACTTCCAATGATGTTCCATTGCCCAATTTTAAAATTGTGATGATGAAATTTTCAAAAACTGGGAATAGTGTAACATCAAAATATTTATTATTAAGTTATTTATTTAAAGTAATTAAATGTCATGCGCCACATAAAAACATCAAGTTTAAGCACACCACGACTTACCGAAGTAGCCATTCAAAAAGTGGTTATAAATAGTATTAACTTAATTTTGAATATTATATACTCCATATAATTTTAAAATCAATATAATGTGTTTCTTAGACATTATATAAGAACAAATATATTTTTTAGATAAAGGATGTATTTTTCAAAAAAAAATACTATTTTACCCCTATAAATAGAGAACCCTTTCTAAATCCAATATTTTACACTTTAATATATTCAATTTAAAAATATAAACTTATAATTTAGAATAGGGACATAAAATTTTTTTTATGATAATGTTTTGGTGTTTGTTTTGAGAACTATCATTTTTTTGTGAATAGTGAAAAATACTAAATTTTAATTGAAAATATCTTTTTTAATCAAAATAATATATATTGTTAAATTATATATTTGAGAGGTTTTTATGTATAATTATATTATATTTTTATCATTTGATACAATTTAGGTCATCATACGTAATATTCCATTTAAAATATACTTAAACACTTGTGAATATTTTGATAGTTTCTACTTTTAAAAAACCCCCTTTATGGTTTTGAAGATAAGAATTAATTTTGAATTAATTAATAAAAAATAAATTTTTTGAATTCGGTAAAATAGATTTAATTTTTGAATTTGGGATATCAAAATTATTTTAGGGTGAATTTTTTGTGTTTTTCTGAAAACCTTAAATTTTTTTATGAATTGTGAAACACATTGTGTTATTGTTTAAAATTAACATTTTATTAAAATAATTATTAATTTTATTTAAATTTTTTTACGTAAAAATAGATATATATTACCTATTTAAGTTCTATGTAATTTATTAGAATAATTTTATAATAAAATTTGATGTATAAAATTTTATTTAACATTTTAACGTCTTTTACCCACATTCTAGGAACATTAGAAAATATGCATAAAATGTAATTTTACACCTTCTGTGATATGAATTTCAAAAATCTGGGAGACACAGTTGACATCAGTCAGTAAAATGTATTTCAATAAGATGAAAATAATGTTCCCTAAATGGCCACTTCTGAATTTTATTTACCACATTTAAAAATTAAATAGGGTAATTAATGGTGAAAATGATATTATGATTACCCTAACCCATGTCCTAATTCTATTGTATAGGTGTATTTCGACCAAAATCATCCTTATTAATAAAATATGATCCTTTTTAACCACTTGTATTAGATTAGGACATTTATTATTATTTTATTTAAATAATAGTTAAAAATGTAAAATTTAATGTTTAATAACTAAAACATTTTTAATATTGGGTTATACATAAGATAAATTATACAATAAATGATCAATAGAAAGAAAAAAAATATTTCCTACATCATTGTATTTTATTTATAATATTTATAAATAAAATAATTAAATTCATTTATGATACAATGATGATGCATTAATTACGTAATTAATGATTGATTAAAATAATTGATGTTATAAATATTAATTTAAATGTAAATTCATAGTTTTGGTTGATTAAAATGATTTTATATGTTAATATAAAAGTTTATGGTTTTTTTAATAATTTTTTTGAATAATTCAAGTTGATATGACTTTAAAAAAACAAAATACTGAATATTGTCTAAATTGACATAATTGTGTTATTAAAACAAATACTATTTTATAAAATTAAATAATAGTCCTTAAAAGGTTCATCCAAATGTCTTATATAATAATATATATTTTATTAATGAATCAAATGAGGTTATATTGGATGTTTATAGTATGTTTATTAATAATATAATATAAAATTACATGGAGACATGGTAAATGTCAAATTATTTAACTAAGAGTAACATCAAAATGATAATGTTAATCTGGTGACCTAAACCTGTATAAAACCTATGGGTTTAGATTTTTTTGTCAAATACCAACGTTATCCTCAAAATAATTCCATTTGGAGATATTAAAAACTGAAAATTAATTTATAATAAAATAATATTTAAAAACATTCCTAAAGTGACCATCACCTCTATTATAAAAAAGGAACTTCCCCTTCTCTTAATTTCACACCACCAAAGAAATTTTTCATGTCCAAAACCATACCAAATATCATATCAACTACATTATATTCTTCTTAGTATCATATCATTGATTATAAAGGCATCCAAAGTAGACCTTTTGATCAAATCTAAAGGAAAAACCCTAAGAAGAGGTAATAATTTCATCGCCTATTTCAAAGTTATCTTCTTCTTCCACATCCTTATTCTTTTTAATTTACTTACCAAAATAATAACACTATTAAATTCTACATAAATTTTTGTTATTATAAATATGATACACCCATATTCATTATTCCATCCATCCGACGAATGACAAAGTCACCATATGTCCATACATACAGTTACCGTCTCCACGTCGTGGTGTAGTTGTTATTAAACACTTCATTAATTTGGTGGGTATAATAATGAAGTATAATTTATGAAAATAATGAATATAAAATTTTAGATATTCTTTATATTTTATATTACATCCAATTATGTACGATTTAAACTTAAATTGAATGATTTTGTCGCTCGTGCGTATGTACGGATTATCGTCTCCACGAACGCGATGAGATTCATTTCTCGTCGTAACCATTCAAGGATAATTTTCATTTTATGAATAAAAATAATTTTTAAGAAGTAAATATAATTCATGATTTTAATCTAATACATCCTATCCTGAACAAACATGACATACATAACAAAACATATAAAAGAAAACAAATCTGTTAACACCTGAACAAAATGAATGTACTAAAATATTATTAACAATGAAATATTAGAAGATCATATATGATATCATATTTTCTTATTTGGTTCTTATTTAATTTAATAAAAATTATTTAACACTTATACAGGACGTTAACAAACCCTCGACTAAGGAAAAGTACAAGGTAAGGGGATTCTTAACTCAAATTCAATTCTGTGATATTTCCATTGATTGCCACTTATTTATTGCATGTGGTGTATTGTTTACTACCATTTGTTATATATTATGAATATTATTTTTATATTAATGGTTTTCTATGATTCCTATGGTGGTTATTAAATTTTGGTCATACAATTCGATTGAATACAATATCGTAATGGGTTTTTATCTAACTTCTTATTTCTGTGATATTAATGTTATATTGCCACTATTTCCTTTTGTGTGGTGTTTTTACTATCCATGAGTGTATTCCCTATGTTGGATAATTTAATTTATTAGTATTTTCATCTTCATTGTATGTTCCTTCATTCATGGGGTGTATTTTTCGTAATTCTCAAAATCAGTAAGGGAATTTATAATTTTGATTTCCACTCATTGGTTTTTACACAAAATTCCTTGATTATTTTACTCAACAATTATCTGTGAAATCATTATTTTTAAATTTATGTAGTAATTTCCACTCCCATTTGTGTGGATATACTTTTTACACACATAATAACTGCATTGATAAATTATCATGTCCTCGATATGACCTTGATAAGAGTAAGCTTCACTCAATTTCCATTAATTGAGGTAAACATCCTAGTGATTGGTGTTATTGTTATAAGAATATGTGTGTATGTGCTCTGATTGTTTTACACTGAATATCCAATAATATTTAGTGTATTTATATTTTTCACACATAATTATTTTCATTAATTTATCCTTAACCAACAGATACGGTCTTTATAAGTGATGTCATCTCAATTTATATTCTATTGAGAATTATTTGTTGTTAAGCACCCACTTAACTTTTATATGGTGTATATATTATACTTTTTCAATGTATATCATGAATCATTTTATTCTCATGATATTATATGGTTTATATTACCTCAATTATATTTGGTCAAATGTTTATATTTGGTTAGGAACTCTTACAAAAATATCATTTGAAATGTTGTAAATATTTATTCTTCTAAATAATTCAACTTAATGTCCATGTTTTAAAAATTTATTTAAGGATTTATTTATATAGAATTGAATGTTTTAAATTTAAATTTTCTTTTAAATGTTACAATGTGGTATGGGACACAATGATTGAAAAATCAATTTTTAACAGCTTCTTGATAAATAGTGAGACTTTTAAATGATTCCACAAAAGGGGATATCACTCTCATATAATTTTAGTAATTATTTTCATCTATGTCAACATCCTTCTTTATTTTTGATTGTGGTTGATTTATTATAATATAATATTTTATATTTAGTTGAATGAGTTATGATTGACCGTGGATGTGCTATTTTTAAACTATGCATGTTTTATGGTAAAAGAATTAACATTTCGTATGCTAGTTTTAATACAAATGATTATGTTATGTTCCATACTTTTAATATGAGTAATGAATATGACATAATAAGATTTTGGTGGAGCCCTCTATAGATCCTTGATGAATCAGAAGGTCTCATGAGACAAACTAATGTCTCAGAAAAAGGACTTGAAAAATGTTATGTGTAGTCTTGGCATGAGGTGTTCACTATATGGTTATGATGTCCATCATTATGCATTCCATCATTATAAAATTAGTTATTGATATTAAATGTGATTATTCAACTAGTAGAATATCAATATGAATATGTAAAGGGAATTATTTGATTTATATTTTCCATATTATTCTGAAATTTATGTTTGAATGGTTTGTGTTTTAGTCTTATACATTGATTTAAACATTAAAATTTATTTAGGATAGTTTTCGCTATATTGTTATCCTTACTGAGCATATGATCTCCCAGCTTTCAAATGATTTATTTTTCCTAGGATGTGAAGATGTAAATTATGACTGACCAGTAGGAATATGCTATGGGATATAAGAGTGTTCAAAGGAGACACAATGTTTTTGTTTTTCATATTATAATTTAAAGTAAAACATATATATGTATCTAGTACGTCCAAGGATTCTAAACTAATTGTTCTTTCGAGACATGATCTATTGTGATCATGCCAATGTTATGTAATAATGAACTGACTCAGGGTAACAAGGTTCGGTGCGTTACAACACACATTGAAATACATAAAATATTTAATTTACATAATGTCACCTATGTTTCAAATTGAATAAAAATGGTGAATAATTAGAATTTAAGATGTAATATGATATAAATACCTTAAATTAATAATACTCCGTGATGTTTAATTATGATGTTTACCATTATATATTAGTTTAATTATTGGTAAACCATTTTAAGACCAAACAATGGAAACCCAATTTTACAATTTTTTTTTCATTATGAATAAATATTAATTTGAACCTATAAAATATTATAATAATGATGATTTAAAATATTTTTCCAATATTATATGATTTAATTTCTATAGGTTGTATAAAATTATTTTAACATGTCTATAAAAAATGAAATGAAAAACATTTTGTTTAAAAAATATTTGTATGGAAAAAATTATGTTTACCTTCATTATCCAACATGAAAAATAAATTATATGAATGAAAACACATATTAATAAATATATATTCATTAAACATTATATTCTTCATTAATAAATTAGTATATGTTTAATTTTTTATCAGAAAAAAAAATTCATAATCATAAAGAAAATTATAAAGAACAACTCCATTTACATTGAAATGTTTCTATTTTTATTAATATCTAATTGATATCCCATAAAATCATTTTATACATGAGTAAATAATATTAATATTTTTATAATTTTTTTTATCGTTTAAGTAAAATAATGATTCAATTTATTGATACATAATATAAAAACAACCCTAGTAAAAAAATGTTTCAATATTATTTTTTGGGATTAATAATATTTCCATAGTAAACAAGAAATTATTTTAGATAATTATATATTATTAAAATAAATTAGAATATGTCAAATTTTATGTTGTATGAACATTATTCAAATTTGGTAAATGTTGTGTATAATTAATTATATGGAACACATCAAACGTATTAGAAATAAATATACCATAAAATCATAGATTATTTTAATAGTCCTCTTATACATCATCATGACAATCTTATTAAAAAAATCAACGTCAATCTTGAAATATGTTTAGTTAACTTCATCTTCTCCCTTTTCGTATTGAATTTCATCAACATAAATTTCCTCCAATTTAGTTCTATCATGTGAACGATTTTTTTCTAGTTAGATTTTTATGTGAATTCCTTATATTTGAATGTTTCTTTTTATAATTTCACAACGAGTCGACACAATTCATTGTGTTATTTAAATATAATTGTGAAATTTTTCTTAAATAAATTATAGTATTTAAAATAAACTTTATTTTATGATTCTGGTTTCAAACATAAATGTTGAATTCCACTTTGAGTACACCTATTTATTTATTGAGGCTGTCTAGTAGAATATCAAATCACATATGAGCCTCCAACTCTAAAACATATCACTATTATCTGACCACCCATGAGGAATCTCCAAATCAATGTGGGAATAATATATATTATGTAGGACTACTCATTATTAAAACTATTACTCGAAGGGATTAATATAAATTAATTTCAAGGTCAATTAAAAATGGACTAGAGATCTATATCATTCAACAACTTGTTCAAAAGATAAGTTGAATATTGATTAGTAAATTTGTAATCGTCAAAAAAAATTATAAAAATGAATTATTAGACTTACATGCTTCAATAAATATGGTTTCATTAGATAATTAAAATAAAAATGTTCTTAATAAATTATATTTTTATTATTTAATAAAATAAAAATTAAACCTTTCTAGTGTTTTTTGTAATCATACCAAATAACTCGCCTTTTATTTTTTTAATGATGTCAATTTTTTTTATATGTTTTTGTGATATGAAACCATATTTATATAAACCACCTAATCAAAATCTCGGGTAAATAAATATTTTAACTATAAGTATAACCATTAAAAATTACTACATAGTTAATATGAATTTATCATGAATAAAAAAGAAAAAAATGTAGTTAAATTAATGAATGAATATAGGAAAATTAATCAATATTAAATAGAAAATGATCAATTAATGTATCAATATTCATTAAAATTAACTTAAAATGTTCTTTACATACAAATTATTTCAATTAAAAACTGGTTTTATTCATATTAGTTGTTATATACTTCATGAAAATCATAAAACTAAATTCAAAATATAACCTTCAATACCTTTTAATAGCATGAAGAAGTGCTAAATCTTGATGATGATGTATTGATCCCAAAAATAAAATCCAATGAACTCTTATTATAGGTAATGATATATCAAATATCTCATTATATTTACCACGACATTCCAAATAAAATTCTATATCATATTCAATTAAGGGTGTCCAAATCATGATCAATTTTTTTAAAAATATGACCACATTCCTCCAAATGTTATCCATAAATGATAGGATATTACCCATAGTGATATTTGAATTTAATGTCCCAAATATATTCTTTAGGTTTTTCAGGTCACAAAGATGTTGATAATGCTACAATGATAAAACTAGATTTGTGTTAAAAAAATTTCACTAATCATTATAGTGTAGTGGTACACAAATATTATCTCAAACTAAACCAAATATTATATATATCTTCAATTACTCTAATATATGAATTGTAACATGGTGGAATCATCAAGAAGGGTTTGAGGATAAGAACTATATATTTTAGTTTAGTTAAAAAATCATCATATTTACAACACTAATTATTCAATATTACACAATATTATGATGTGATTTTATAACCCACACTAAAATAGGGGTATTTAAATCCCAAAAGTATACTCAATGAATTGTTTTTCATAAACATATTATATCCACAAATACACAATTTAACCATGTTTTTATGGGTGTTTTTATCAACAACTATTGTATATCAACTAGATTATGCGACATCATTTTAAAAGCTTTTTCAGCATATGAAATTTTGTTTATATTTAAAAAAAATGATTACATCATGAAGTGTGTGTTATTATAGTGTAATGAATTTCTTTGGAAACATTACAATTATTTGTCTCTCTGTTATAGAAAAATAATTATGTAGATCTTGGTCATAAATATTTTAATCATGTATCAAGATTTATCCCATGATTAATTAATTTTTTTACATTTTTTCCTCTTATTAGGCCACTATATAATTATTCTTGTTGAATTATGATTTCAAGAATAATCCATCATAATATTTAAAACACCTCCAATATCATATCACATATTATTCCTTCCATAAAAAAAATTTGAAAAAAAATATTATTCATAATTAAATAATTCATAAATGATAAAAACAAATAAATTTTTATTTGTAATTGTTCAACAAAATCCACAAAACATAAAAGTTTCCTTTACACCCTGCATAAATCTGGACATCACCAAAAAAATCCCTCAAATCCAATGTTTAAACATCGTTGAAAAAATAAAAAAAAAATTTACTCTGGAATAATCATTCAAGTATCACATAAAAATCATACATTCAACACCTCACATTTCATGAAAATAAATTACAAATTTAATGATACATTTACTATTGAATATATGATATTTAAATTTTCTTCCATTCAGATCTACTATCATATAATTTTTATTCATTAACAGATGTGATATACTATAAAGGATTACTATTTCTCTAACTACAGAACAAAATTTAATTGAATTTATAATCAAACTAAATTATATAGAATCTATCCTTAATCATGGAAGAAATATAAATATCCACTTATAAATCAATGTTTCAAATATAAAAAAGGATTTCATTAAGGTTATAAATTCATTGAGGTTGTGGTTTTGTAGTTATTTAATTTAATGATTTCAAGATTAAATAACATAAGGGGTCTTAACTCTTATCTAAAATACATGATAAATAATACAAATATGAATGAAAAACACCAAACTGCAAGTCTTTCATTCAATATGACTTCACCCAATCATATCACCTCCACCAAATTTTAACACACCATTTAAATTCATTAAATTATTTATAAATTTTTTATTATGTAGAAATGAAAACACATGTAAATGGAATTTAAGATAAATTCCATTGTTAGCAATGATAAAATATTAGATTACAATTATAATTAATCCTAGAAAAAGTTGTGAATCCAATATCCCAGCACAAATAATTTATTCTAAATCCTACAAAAATTCCATTAATATGGTATGATGGAAACTTTTCCTTGTAATATGGAATCCTATCATGGGAATTCATTAAATATTAGTTCTTATAAAGGAATATACAAACATCTCATAAATCTCAAATGTATATTGGAAAATATAATATCCAACCAATGGTGAAAATATGCATAATATGGTTCAAACTCATTTTCATTTAAAATATTAATCAAGAAAAATATAGTTATGATTCATATATTAGGTCCTTTAAAAGATAGGTTCTTATAACTATTATATCAGAATGTTACACATTTACACTCATTAATGGGACTAAAATTTGAACAAAGACACATGGTGAAATTAATATTTATTAAATTAACATAAAATGAATCAAAATATTATTTTTTTACTTATTTTATTTATATTTGTAAACCATTCCTCACAAATAATTAATTGTAAAATAAATATTCTCAAAATTATCTTTACTCACACAATTTGCCACCATACAATTTCAATATAATCGAAAATTACAATAAAAATATGGTGTGATGGTGTTCTTAAAAAACTATTTATATCCTTGATCACTTGTAGAGAAAAATAATGTATGTGTGTCCGGATAAATTATAAACACTAGAAAATTTATGAATTTTTTTAATGTGGATACATACCATATTTAAATCCATAAAACCCATTAAATTTAATCCCTTTAACTTCTATTTTAATCTTGTATCTTTTAAATTCCTTCATAATCATATTTTTTAGACCTTAAAATTCAAAATAAATATGTCAAAAATTTAGATCCATTCATTAAACGATAAAAAATATCCATATGATTTAATTAGACCTCTAAACATTTCTCCTATGAAAATCATTTTACTAAAATATTGTTGTTGAATAATCATAAAATCGTAAAACATTTATGTTAAATACTAGAAAAAAAAATCTTTTTTAATGATTTTTATAAAAACATGATCTCATTATTTCGAATACTAAATGAATTGAATACTAATAACTAGTAATGATCAATGAATTATTTACATTAGAATATTTATCTATATGCGATTCTTATTCATTTGTATAAAATATATTTGAAGCTCCCTTTAGGTATCAACTTCTCTAGTTCCCTAGCATAAATCCAAAAAAAATATTTACTACTGAGAATTTATTATTCATGAACATTCCAAACATTTTGGATCTCTTTTATTGATTATTTCTATTAATAATTTATAGATTCTTCTATCCATTCAGTAAAAAACTTTTCTCCTTTATTCATTCAGTTTCCACCTTTTCTTTCACCTTCATAGAATCTCATTGATCCTTCTATCACTCGATGAAACATCCTCAACTAAAACCCTATATTACACATAAAAATTCTTTATATTCTGATATATGTTAAACATTATTTTAATACAATTATCATACAATGATAACTCTGTAATGTGGAAATTTTCTTAAGATCTTCACATTTCAATAAATGGCATTTGATATATAATGGGTGTTTTCTCTTCATTCATATTAAGTAAAAAATAATTTAAAAAAATAAAACATATCCACACCATAAAAATAATAAACAATCAAACCATATGTATATCTTATTATTTTATTATCTACAAATAGAGTAACTTTATTGGATTAATCACTTTTTTGGAACAAATCTGACCCAATATGGTGTATTGTGTTCTATTTTTTCTATTTTTAATCGTTTTTTAGGATAATAAATTATATTTATTTTTAAAAAATATGGTTTTTATTAGTTTTAATGAATATTTTTTAAATGGAAGGGAATTAATTCCGTGGATACCGATTCATGAAGTGATATTGAAAAGCTATGAATGATTTGTGTTATTTTTGTACACAATCATAATCATTATCAGGTTGAGATATTTTCATTAGGAAATGTGTAATGAATATAAAATGAGAAGTATAATTCAATTTTCGTAGGATATAATTCATAAATGTGTTATGTTATTATAACAAATTCAAATGGATGGTTTGAATTATTTGGAATTTGAAGATAAAAATATTTGGTAGAATATGAATGAGTGTATGTGTTGAGTTTTTTGCAAAGTATTCACTAATAATTGGGGTGAGTATGTCTATTTTTAAGGATTGTTCCTATAAATACCCGCTTTTTCATTCTATTATGTATGAAATGAATATCCCAATATAATATATATGATATTTAAAATCCTCACAGAAGGTACACTTCATTATGAGAAGGTAGTTCATAATGGATTTCCAATATGATTATTTTCAAATGATGTTCCTAAAGTCAATACATAATAGGAAACCATATAGATATTATATATATGGTAGGGAATTCAAGTATTTCACCATTTTCTTCAAGAGGGTAGAATTTTAAAGGATATATATGGAGGATTCATATGACACTGGTACACTGAGGAATTCCATGAATATAATATGTAGTGCGTTTTTCTGAAATATGTACATGAATGATCATTTCACATAGGTATTCTAGTATATGGGGAGAATAATATATAATCTTATTCAAACTATCATAATGAAATCATAACCATTGTTTCATTTTAAGATTAAAATCGAGTTAAATTCTATAAATTGAGGCATTGTTCTTCTTGAGTATTGTTTATCTTTTATTGTGCAGCAGCGGTATGCAGGACACAATGTAATATCTTGGAAATATTTATAAAGGATATGAAACTGATATAGAGTGATCATGGTTAAACACGTATAATACAAAAAATACCAACAAATATTAGTGGATATATGAATGACTGATATATTTTCAATATATTCATCGTAGAATCACCCTTAGTGGTAAACTAAGTATAAATTTTTTTGTTTTATTTTATTTTTAATTATACATGTTCCAGGAATGTGCATTACGAATAGTCATGTTTAATGAGTTCCTACCAATTTAGGGATATGATCAATTTGATGGGGAAGAAAACATTGTCACCATAACAGACCCCTCACCTACAAGACAATCCCATGCTATATTATCCACCAATCACACACTTATAAATTTCAAGAATGACATGATATTCAAACTCACACATAAATTAGCCAAATCATTTATAAAATTATTAGATATCATAATCATGTGAATTTAATAAATACCTATTTTTTTATTCTATGGTAGAATACTCAACACCATGGATTAAAATTCCCCCATTACTAGAATTGTACCCATTCCTCGAAGCATCCTATTATATTAAATAAATATTACATGATCATATTATAATTTGGAATCTTCGCTAATTATTCAATAAATAGAACGTTCAATTGAAATTTTGTAAATTATATTAATAATTTCTTATTTGGTCTTTAATGTTTTCTTGATTTATAATTTTTTATAATAGTAGTTTTGTTTACTATATCTCTAGGTGTTTCCTATAACATCTTTCATCGTTATTTATCCTTTAATTTATATTTTCATTGGGTTCAGTCTTTATTTTAGCTTCCAAATCTAGTATTTTTTTTATTTCTTATTAAAATTTTATGGATTTTTCACTGTTTAATTTATAAATATTATTTATTCATAAGGTATTATTTATTTTTCACATGAATTTACTCCACATTCCAACTAATTTTGTTAATTTTAAACTATATTATCAAGAAACGTAATATTTCCAAAGGTATAAATTTCATATTAATTATTATATTAAAAATCATTTAAAGATGTAATTTTAGTTTTCCTGAATTGATGTTACCTAGTCAATGAAGTTTTATTATCATCAATAAACAATTTTTATATAGGATCTATAGTTTTTTTATATGAAATTTGTGGTGAATTTATATAAATAACATGTATGGAAAAATTCAATTTGAAATCCCCATAAATATGGGGACCAATGTCCTATTATTCTTGGAAATAAAATACAACAATTTAATCCTGAATTGAATCTATCAATAATATTTCATATTGGTTAATAATATATATTTTAAATTACTATAGATTATGATACTGTTAGAGGAATTCTATATAAAATTCATAAATGTGGCTAGACATTCTCTCTGTAAGGTGGCCAAACCCATCATGATATGGCTAACTCTTAATATTTTATGGATTGATACAACCATCTATATAATGTAACAAAATAATGGTCATATGGTATTGATAAGAGACTTATAAGGTTGAGGTATAAAATATCTATAAAAGTTAGATGTAAGGATGACCACACATTTTTGTAAGGTTGACGCAAGTCCTTCTATGGTTGAAGTAGGCCACTAAAATTTAGATGTTAACCTAATCAATATTTTCAGAGTTCCATGATTTGAGTTTTCTGGTTTCTGAAAATTTTTATATGATAATTCTACTATTGGGTTCTCTAAATAATAAAACTTCATGATTAATCCCAGTAGATCATGATTCAATCCATGTTCAATGATGAACTAGATGGATGAGAAGTTGGTGTCTTTGTGTTTCATTATATAAGGTATGAGTTCTATGTGGCCAAGAATATTCACATTGACATATGAATGAAGAGTTTAAAAGAGTTTTAATGCCTGAATTTTGTCTACCTTCAAAGACACAAATATCTCATATATTTTGGATATATAAATGTAAATATTGAATATGAATTAAAATGAGTTGGAAATATATTATATAAATGGATACATTAACATATTTAAAATATGAGAACACTATTTCTATCAATATTAATAGAGGTACCATAATTATATTATGTAATTTAGCTTTCATGATATTATGTGAATATAAAATAACGAATAAAATAAAGAAAAAAAATTCTAGATTTATTGTGATCATAAGTATCATATGAGTTATGATATGTAGTGGAAACCCTAGCACACATTAATTCCATGGAGTGAAGTATATTGTAACCAGATGATTTAAAGTAGTAGAAAAATAAAATATCACTTATCTTTCATAAATTTGAGAAACATCTAAATCAATCACGACATGGAAAGATAATTAAAAACATGATTATATGATAATGAGACAAAAAAATTACTTAATAACATGTATATGAGAAGATCATATATGTCCCTATTTATCCTTTCATGAATATAAATTTCAAGAGGTGAAGAAGAAATATATAGAAGAGTGATCACTTTCTTATTTTTTGAGGAATCTTCAGCTAATTTGTCTTAGTTTTCCATGGTTATCAATAAATAATGTCATCATGAGTGTAAATAAGTTATATATAAAGTAATAATGATGTTATTAGATATTTATTGATATGGTGATGAAGAATTTTTGATTTTTAATAAAGAGTTATCTATGATTAATAGAAAAGAGATGAATTCCCAATAATGTGTATACATATTTCTACGTATTACAATATCGAATGAAATATAATTGATGATTGGTTTGAAAATTGTTTGAATATTAAAATCTAAATTCTGTTTATATATTCTACATGATTGTATCAACCTATATGATGAAAGAGATCTTTTACAAATGTAACTGGATGAAAGGTGGATAATGTTTTAATGGTGTTTTGTGTGTAATTAAGATGATTCTTAATATTTTATTTATTGTGAATATATGATGGAGTTATTTCATGATGTTAGAATTAAATTATAGAAGGAGGAAGTAGATCTATAATATTTTTCATGGTTTACAACATATAAATTAATTTTTGAATATGTTTTATATTGTAAGAATTTACTATACAATTAATGGAGGATGGTTTAATTTTGGGTTCCCCAATATATTTACAGTCCTCAATGTCATAGTGAAACAACATTTAGAAATGGATAGACTAGATAATAGATCTTTATTTGGATGTAGTATCATTTCGAATAAGACAAAATCATATCAAAATTAGTGTTAATAGATATTTTGATGTTCCAAATCCATAATTGATATCCAATACAAATACTATTTATATTATGGTGGAAAACACTACAACATAGTATTTCATACTGAAGTGCTCAGGTTTTATGAATTTTTTCTTCCAAAATAATTTATCATCTTCATGATGTAATATCAATATATTCAATAGAGGGGGTTGGGTCCATATTTCACAGTCCAATTAAATTGGGAACCTCAATTCCACATAAATAATTCACATCATTGAATTTTCATGAAATTAAATTATAATTATTTTATACTATAAAGAGATACTACAAATTGGTTTGTTATTAAATGATTATTGGATATAAATAAATATAAAATGTTTAAATGATTTTATGTTTGGGATCCATCAAAGAAATTTATTCATTTTTTCAGTCTAGTAAAACATTCTCTTTGAATTTCATGTACAAACTTTATTATTTTTAAGATAATCCAAGGGATGAGACGACAATTAATGTTGATAGAAGTTAATTATTTAAATCAAATTTATAATTAAAAATTCAATAACTATTTATAATTTTTTATAATCACCTTTTACACAATATAGTACTGAAGTAGAATGATATGTGTGAAAAAATTTTAGACACTATTATGATAGAGATAAAATCCATTTTAAAAAAATGGATAAAAGGAACCACCATAGTTTATGTATTTGTCTTTAATAAAAATGTCTAAGAATAAAAGTTCTAGTGAAATGTTCTTACACAATAATTTAGGTAAAATGATTGAATAACTGACTCTGAACTAATTAAAGAGTGGAAGAGAAATATAATAAAAATTTCAATTCTATTATAGTTAATAGAATAAGGACTTGTATGCCTATATGTTTTCATTCAAAATTTTAATCCTTTAGATATTTTAGTGAATGTTAATGAATAATATGAAATATAAAACATATCAAAAACAGTTTAAAATTATACATTGGTACTTTGATTCTATTATTTTAACCAAAATTAATATCATTATGATGTGTGTGATGAATCAACATATGGTATATTCTAATCCATTGTAGGGAGATGTAAAAACACAACTATCTCGATTAAAACCAAGACATATTATCTAATGGGATGAATATAGTATAATGGGTGATATTTTAGAAAACATTTCAATCCATGGACTATACATGTAGCATTGAGTGGGGAAATTCTTAAATTTTTCTGTTTGTTGTGTTTATATTCTCAGTTATACTCTAAGAAAAGAAATATTTGGAATATGTAGTGATATATTCTCCAAAATAAGAAATTGAGTAAATTAAAAAAAAAGGTGAAAGTTAAAAGTTGTTAATGGGATTAATAAATACCAAAATTTCTTCAATCCTACTATCAATGTTATTCTTATGCCTCATAGTACCCTAAATTAGTATAAAAGAATATGTATGTCTCCATTAGATTCTTATTTAGAATTTGTTATCTATAATGATTTATTATTCATTTCCTAAAATTGTAATAAAGTGTTGTTTTAGAGTTCTTATATCTATGTTAGATCATAACATATTTTATTAATGGAACATTATAAAAATGAACACATAAAGATAGTTAGAAATTGAGGAAAGTATCACCCCTATAAATAGAAGGATACATATCTTGTTCTCCAAGAATAGATGTCATAATTATATTGGAAAGAGAATAACAGTTGGTTCAATATAAAATAAAATATTAGGAAACAAATATTATATTAGATGAACTAAGGGATTCAAGATATCATAATGTACGTAAAGATTAATGTTAAAAACGTCCTGAAGATTAATATATAGGATGGTGTGATATAAGCGAATAATGTTATCCATTTTATATTTTATAGATAATATGAATTTGTTTCCATGTAAATTATTTCATTAATTTTTAGTATTTTTTACTATAATTTAGAAGACATGAGAAATCCTAATTGCAATTTGGATAAAATGGAAAAATATTTATGAAAATGTGATATAACTTGTAATAAAACTCTAAATAATTTATTTTCAATGATGTTATCAAATTATAGAGAATAATGTTCCTTTTAAAATTGATTAATTAAGACTAAGTGGAGTCCTAGAACCAATAAGGTTGATGTGAAAAACATATATCAAAATATTCAATGTGGATTTACCAAATAGTTTATGTTTTTTTTCCATTTAGTTGAACTTGAGAAGGAAAGAAAGATAGATGATGAAAAGTAAAATAATTGTTAAATGTAAAAGAGAATAATCTACAAGAATATTCCAAATGTCATGATATTTTTATATCTAAAGAAATCTATTGTACTAGATATGCACTATGAAGGAGGTATGGTATTGATGAAAATAATTCCAAATATTTTTTTACAATTATTCTTTCCCAAGTTATGAAAACATTTGGAATTTAATTTGTCCAAATGGCAGAATATGCTTGTATATCACAATACAAATAGGATTCGAAAAGTACAATATTACTCTACAAAAAATCATATTATGAATTAATAATATATTCATGAATAATAGATAAAAAATTTTGAAAAAAATAATCTCAACCTTATTATTCACATTGTAGAACAAAATGGTCGGATGTATTCCCATAACATTATAGGATATTATTTTAACATATAATGTCGAAAATTGAAGGTGAATAGTAGTACAAATGAGATAACATAAGATATATTGAATGATATGAATCCTAGGAAATAATATTGATTATGTTTACATTATTAAATGATAATAAATTATTATTCCGAATAAAATATTATTGATGATATACATGGATAAAATTGAAACAAGAACAACTAGACTATTAATGTTAAAACTTGTATTTATTTCAATGAGAATATATTAAAGTGATAGACCATGTTAAATATGTGGATATTTTAATATCAATATATCCATTTGAATAATTTCATATTGTTGTATTATCATATATTAAATACTTAAGTGTGTATATTGAATAATTTAATCACAACGAATATGAACATGAATGACTCATTTAGGAGAAGAAAAATTAATAATGTTGAAGAATCTTATAGAATTTGAATCTTAGGAAAATTTAAATATACTAAAATGTGATTACTGATGATGTCAATAATTTGATATATAATTTTTTTGTCCCACAATTTAAAAAATAAAATTTTAAATTAATGGAATATAAAAATATTTTTTGACAATTTAATTAAATTTAATAGTAGATTTAGTGAGAAGGGTATTATACGAAGATATTTTTTTTAAATTTTTCTAATCTTTTTATTATTTATGTTGATGAAATAGTATATGATATATTTCAGGATAAAGGTCTATCCTAATTTGTATCATCATGTTTAATTAAATAAAAATAGTTAGTCTATCCTTCAAGGAATCTTTTAAGTTAAATTATTTTATTCGGTGTCACATAAATTTTATGGTACAATTAGTTATATAAAGAAAAAAAAAATTTCTACACTAATCATAGTTTACTATATATAGAGTGGAATAAAGGATGATTATTTTTTGATGTATGAATTGATTCCCTTGTCTGAGTGATTATTGATTCTTATCAATAAGGGGGGGTTATTGATAAATGAAAAAAATGATAAGAAGAAGGTGAGCTTAAACTAAGAAATTAAGAGAGAGTAAAATGAAAATATGTTTCATGATACGTGAAGAAATAAATATTAGATATTAATATAATTTTATATGAGGGTATTGTGAAAAAAAATATAAAGGGTGGGATAGTTTAGAAATTTTTTTTTGATTTTTATTTGGTTTTTTATGATTACTAGTGAAGAATGTATTCATTGATGTCAATATGTTGGAGGAATTGGGACGAATATATAATAAAATGTTGATTTATATAGTGATTATTATTGATAGGATTTAAATATTTAGAAGTACTGAATTTATAGATTAGGGAATAAGTTCACAATAAAATTTCTACCTTTTAAATATGTTTTAGTAGTTGATGAAATATCATGGATTAATGGTGTGATGTTTGTTTTATTTTTCGGAGAAATGTGTGTTCTAATGAATCTTTAAGACGGAGTCTATCTCTAGGATGTATGATCTCATTAAATAATGTTAATCCCTAAATGTTGGATGAAGTTATGATGGTGTTTAGACTAATAAATATGATGCTTAAAATAGTTTTAAATGTTTACATATCATGGAAGGAGTTTATAATTTTTGTAGTTTGTAGAAATAATATAACACAGCACTATCAAACAAATATTGTTTGTGGTTTTAGAAGTAGAATGAGGAAATCATTTCCGGAAGTATTTTGTAACTATAATACAAAAAGAGGAAATTTTTTTTTTGGGTGGTCATACGAATTTATGTACCTCCATGCTATAGTAATGTATAATGTTGTAATGAATAGATTAGATAAAAGTACAAACTAGGATAAGATGTTATGATGAAAATGAAATGATTAGTTTAAAATTGATTTACTGGGACATTTCTAGCTACTAGAGCCATAATAAACTTATACACTATAGTATGATTTGGTCAAGGATGACTACAACTCAATAAAGGTTTTCATGAAAAATCTCACAATTTTATGGAAATTGGTGTCCTTGATGTTTTCATATTCACCACATTGTTAAAAGATACAATGTATTAAAGGATTATATGTCTTTTTTTTGTCATTCTAGTAAAATTAATTACCTATATACCACATAAATAATGAATTCTTTCAAATGATCAATGTGAAAATGATAATTGTTTTCTTTTATCATTTTATTTTAAATAATGGGATGATATAATGGGATGATTTTCTTTGTAGTTAATTTTTAGAGATCAGTAAACAGGATAACATACCTCCGTCTAATAATTTTTCTGTCTTCTAGTAAACTATATCTATCAAATCGTAGTTTTTGGCTGGTCAATATTTTTTTATATTTGATCCAAGGGGTTGCTTTAAAATTTAAGTTTAATGAATTTAATGATTTATATTTTAGTATTAAATTAAAATTAAAAAATTAATTATGCAACCATGTAATTTATATATATTGATATAAGAGGATAATTTGAATGTTCTGTGGGATGAAAATATCAAAACTTTTATCATTGTGTGATTTTTTTGTTCAAATATTCAATTAATAAGAACCAATGTATTTTTTGTTATGTATGAAAATGATAATAATTAAATAATAACATACCCAATGTAATTTTGTTTCAATTAATTTACATAAAAGGATACAAATAGTTTATTACAACTAGTTCCAAGGAATTAGATGAAGAGGGAGAGGGATTTTGTTTTTCCTTAGTAGAGGGAAATATGAGTTGTGTGATTTTATATTTTCATATAAAAATGAATATCCCTTTGTTATTATTATTCAAGTTAAAGAAGATGATGTAACAAGAACAAATATACTAAAAGCGAAATTAGACAATGGTGATAACAAATCTTATATTTACTCAATCAAATAACATGTTATAGTTAAAAACTCACTTTTTTATTATTTGTACCAAATCAATGTTAGGAGAAGTGAAAAAATGATTCTAAATATTATAAACCACTCAATGTCTCTCAACCAATGAATATAGATGGTTATGTGATCTAGGGGTAATAAATTTTACACAACGTAAAATCCACCTCATATTATATTGCGATCCTTTAAATTTTTTTTGTTCCATTTGTTCATGAGTTTAGTTATTATTCCTGAATTAACAAATAAGTTTTGGGAGAACAAGAGATACCCATTCACCACTAAATGTGACTAATGTAAATTGAAATGGGAAAGATGATATGATTCTTTATTTATATTAATAACCATATACACTAATTCTTCCGCTTTCATTGTATCTCATATTGAATCTAATCCCCTATTTATTTAAGATCATATATTTCTAATCGTGTATTTTGAAGCAGTAAACTCCCCTATGGTACTCTATATCCTACGATTTGTGGGTCTCTAAGATGAATTGGCTAAAATATTCAACAGTGTTACCACATGTGTATATAGTATCAAATAAATTATTTGGGGGACTAACCATCCCCAAAAAGTAATATGCTATTATATTTATCCTAGTAAATTATTGTGCACTTTTTTCCTTTACATTATACTCCAATTATGAGAGGTTATGTGAATCAACAAACATAGTATCAGGGTTTTAAATATCAAAAAATGATGAATATTATTATAATACTTTTTATAAATATACCATTGGTTCAACTCCCCCAACCAATAATATTTGTACTATCGACCTATGATTTACAATTTTGGTTAATGAAAATTTTGGTTCTTCTACATTCCCAAGATGTTTCTTGGTAGGGATAGCTTAAATTCTATGAATAATAGGATAATTTTAACATTTATTGGAATATATTATCATTACTAATAGATTAATAGGATACCCTACCATATATCACATGACCTATATGTTTGATATATATCTATTGAGGTATTTCATTTAATTTCTAATGAAAAATCAAGGTACTTGATTGATAATTTAATTTTAATTAGATGAAAAAAACAACAATCCAATTAGATTTTTATTTTATAAAAAGGAATAAAAATTGTGTTAGGTCTTAAAAATAAGAAATACATTTGGGTCAGGTTGAGAAATAGAACTGAATTTATTTTTTTAGGAAATGAATCCAAACATCATGATTGAGGGAGTATATTTTGGTGATATCAATATTGGAGATGAAGAATGACATGATAAATATTTCATTATCATCAATGACGTTTTTTTGTAATATTCATTATTTTTGTCAGATTTATTATAAATCCATTATAGTTGAAATGATTATTAGATTCATTTTATATAGGCTTGGTCTAAATATTTCTACTTTAAGGATAAAAATTATCATAAAATCGTTTCATTTCACAGGAAATAAGAAATGATCATTTTTTATGAAGATGAAAAAATTAAATTGGATTTTTAGATATGATAAAAATTATTATAAAGATGAATATGTTTCATAATTATGTAATTGTAACAATTTTTTATAATTTATATATATATATATATTACCAGCAAAATAAAATATCTAAATGATCAATGGAATGTGAAATTTCTCACCAAGTTGTTGTAAATATAATGGTATTGGTAAAAATAAAATATGTTAAATTAGAGTAGTATATTATATTTAATTGTTAATATAATGTTGTAGATAAAATAACTCTAAAATAATAGAGAACTAAAAATATTAAAAAAAACCCGAGCATGAAAATGAACATGTTGATTAGGAAAAAACAAACCCAATCATTATCTACCAGCCAATTTGGTGATAGAGGTATATTTCTTTCTCATTTTACAGTGGGTTAAACACCATAAGAAATGATTATGGGTTGAAAATTATACACTGGGAGTGCAATTTGGGTGATGAGTTAGATTCATTTTTTGTGAAAAATAACTAACTCATTAAGGTGAAAATAGATATTGTAAATAAAATCATTTCTAGTTATAAATAAGAGTATGAAATCAAATTAATTTCTTATGTTGAGGATTTTAATAATAATATACTTAATATGTATGGGCATGAAATTATTGTAAAATATCTTGAATAAATATGAGATTCATATGATAAAGATATAAAAAAAGTTATAATCATTTTTAATGTGGTTTAAAATGAATTTATAAAAATTAAGGATGACGTTTTCTGGGTCATTGAGGTTATTGGGGTGTTTTATAATGATTGTGATAAAGTGGTTTCTATTAATAAATACATATCTACATCAATGTAGTCATAAAATAATCATTTAAATTATTAATGTGTTGGCTAGAAAACTATTTTTTGACAAATGTGTGAAAATATGATAAGTGAGAGGCCCTCATATACATTTAATGTAAATAGGAATATGATAAGAAAACCACATTCAATATTAAAAAAGAAAACCAATTTATAGTAGGAAAAAAACAACAACATAATTCATGATAGATTTTTTATCATAGTGAAAATAATGAAATTAAATTCATTTCAATTATTGTGTAAGGTGTACTAATAAATCTAATTGTTGTAGTATAAACAAATAATTTCAAAACAAAAGGAATAAAATGGGGTAATTTAGTGAGTTTATGAGAACTACTAATTTTTAAAAGAATGTTCTTGATAGAATACCATCAAATCTATCAAACAAAAATAAAATTGTTTATATATATGAGTAGTGGATAAAATTAAAACAGCTGGCATAAAAATATGAGTTATACAATACTAGGATAATTGGATAATTGACATATGGAATTAAATGTAATACTGTTCATAATAAAAAATGTGGAAAGATATATTCTAATGAAGATAAAAATATGGATAATGAGAGACCAAATCCAATATAGTTGGGAAATATATAATATCTATATGTTTCTTCAAATCAATTAAAATTTTATAAATAAATAGTGTATTCTCAAACTGGTGTTGCATAAAATTGAAATGACATTGTTTTAAATTAAATAGATGTAAATTACTATTATTCATCCATATTTAGTACCTGAAAAGTTTGGATAAAAAATCATGGGAATTATGTAAATATTTTATATAAAATGATATAATATATGTAAATTATAACATACTAGGAGGAGTCATGGATACAAATTATGAAAGGATCATGAAATGATTTTATCTTAATAATTATTGTGTAGAATATAAATCCACATATGGAAACAATTCATTTGTATTTGGAATATTGGAAACATTTATATTCAATTAAAAAAAATTATGAACCTCATATGATTATAAAAAAATAATTAAAAAGATTTCATAGTTGGGGGGTAAAATATTACCCATCTTTTCAGTACCAAAATACCCTGGGGTCCCTCATAGTTCCCGAATTTTGGTCAATTCAACAGAAATACATGATAAATTATTTGATATTTATATGTCTACCATGACTAGATAGTGGTATAAATTGTTCTTCATTGACTATTTCAAAAACCACATGTAATAGGAAGAGAGAGAATCTAATAAGGGGAAGCATATATGATATAAATCTATCAAAATCAAGTATTCCATTGCAATCTATAATTTAATGATGTCATGAAAAAGAAACTATATTTTGAGGTATCAAAGAACTCTTAAATATCTATTCTAAATTTTGTAGTTATTGAATCAAAGTGGAGTGAATTATGATTAAATTTTTTGGATTTTTATACCTCACTCATGTTCTATTTTTGAATGTTTTATATTATTTTTTTGGAATTACAAGTGTCATGATTATTCAATTTGAAATAGACCTATGAATGAGAACTAATTTAGTATCTCTTGAATTTTAATTTATGAATAAAATTTATAACATCGATCAAAACAATCATTAATTATACACTATGTTAGACCAAAAAGACTTGTATTTGATAAACTAAAGGATATTTTTTAGGAAAATCAAGGTGTATCAACATTCATTCAATATTGAGTCATGATATAAATTTTAATATAAAACGAGAGTATAATTAGATTGAGGTGATAAGATGAACTCTATTTTCCCATTGAATTCATTTCAATATGGTGGTGATAAATTAAATTTAAATTGTTTATGATAATAGGGGTATTTGAAAAAATTTACAAATGGGGTTATTTATTTTTCTAAGTAATTTTTTTTATATAATTTTGTTGAATGAAAACTTCAATGCATGATTATATAATAGTTGAGTTGTTTCATCCCAATGAATTTGGTTATATAACATCAAAAATTTATTACTATAAGTGTGGGTATTAATTTCGGGTTAAATATAAATATAATATAAAATTATAAAAAATTTAATATAGACAATATATTTTAATGTATTGTGTGGTTAATGGATCCTTGTGTAGATTAAAATAGTTTTTAATGATATTTGATGAAGTTCGGACTAAATCCTGCAAAAGGGATGGGTCATATCTTCAGTATATTAAGGAAACCACATGTTATATGGTTAAATAATCCATCATCATATTGTTTAAATAAAAAATTCATAATATTGGGAAAATTAGTTCATAATTATTATGGTAATCATTATAAAGATGAGATATTCAGGAAACGTTACATGTATGGTTGAGATAACGACTTTATAAGGTCGATATAAGACATCATATGGTTGAATCCAACCATCATATTGAACACGTGAACATTTTTTACTGTTTTATTGTAAAAAATTTCTCATATTTTAATGATGGAATAATTAAATATAAATATGATACTGATGGTGTCTTCAAATATATAAATATCATGATCAATATTTGTGATTTCTTATTCATGCCAATATCAATGAATTATTGGATGGATGAGAAGAGGTTATTTGAACATCCCTAATAGTATTCTATAGGTGCCACATCATATTTATTGTTTTCATTAATATACATATATATAAATACTAAAATGCATTAATTATAGGGTTATATAGAGTATCAATGATGTAAATATCCAAATTCATTTCTACATACCAATATAAATCATGATTACTAATTCATATATATTTGAATGTGGGAATAATATAAAATTCTTTTAAAAATTTAATAATTTTAGATCGTTATTACTAAAGAAAAAAAATTATCTTCTAAAATTTTATTTTTGATTCTACTATTCATTAGAATAATTGAATAAAAAGTAATATAAAAAAGAAAAATGTGTTATAAATATTATGCTAAGTAATTCTGTTGATGTTTTTAGATTTCAATAAAAACATGAAAATTGGTTCATAATTGATTGAATAAAGAGATTAGAACTAGAATATCAAAAGAATGAGAGGAAGGAATGTGTCCCATATAATTATGAATACTGATGATAACTCACATTATTTGAGCTATTGGGTGAGATTTTGAGATCGATAAATATGCTAACTATATTCCAATTCTCTTGGAAACCATTCTATGAGTAGACCATAATTTACCTAGTATGTTCATAGAGGAAGATAATAATTAAGAAGTGTCGAAGAAAACCAATGTAGTATATGTCTATTGTTATCTATGATTACATATTTATTTTGGGGTAGTGTAAATCTATAAAATCTCGAAAGGGAATCTGGGTCTAGTGTATAGTGGGAAATTATAATGATTTAATAGTTATGGTTCATGTTGAAACCGATGTGGTATATACTTGAGAATCCATGAGTGGGGGACTATCTAATCACATTGAGGAATATTATTTTATGTTGAAAATTGAATTAACTTTTTTATTGATGATTTTTTTCATTTCTGAGATAGTTAATGCTTTATTAATCAAGAAGTAGAGGGTAATCATATTAACCAAATGAAACACATTAATATTTTATGAGGAATTCATAAATATATACCATGGATTCAACCAATATCAAGGATACCATTGATCTGGGATATACACAAATGTTCAATATGTCTCCTCTAATAAATTAATTTTACTTTTTAGTGTTAGTCCTTTTATTTTTTTAAAACCATGATATTTTTTTTGTAATCCCTAGGTTTTTTACAACAACAAAAAAATTTACTATATAAGTTAAAATTAATATAATTAAGATTTTTGGTGTATATACACAACCTTCATTAAATGAGAAACAAAAACATATCTATGTTTTCTTATATATTGTTATGAAAAACAATTATAAAATGATTCTATAATGAAAAATTTACTTTAACCCAAATAGGGATACATTATTAACAACTATTTATGTCTATCACATTCAGCATAATGTGGCTCGATTTCTTATTGTTTATACATTTAGATATTTTATAATAAATTAATTTTTAATGGAGGAATAATTGTGTTAACAAAATCTAGTATATGTATTACCATATAGTTATGTAATTTTTTAAAGCATTGAAACAATTACATTTCCTTATCTTTTGGTAAAGACATTAATAATTTATACCGCACATCACCCATTGAAAAATTAATGAATTAGATTGAATAAAAAAATTCAATGGAATATCACAATATTTAATTCATATAATCATAGATAATCTTAGTGAATTTTTGTAAATTTATTATCATTTGGTTGATCAGTGACATTATCTCAATGTGGTTTATATTAACATGATCCATGTAAATTATTTTCCATTCCCCAACACATGAAGGCCTTCCATAATTATTAAATTTCTGTTACACCATTTATTTCCCTTAAAAACATGATCCACATCATAAAAGTAGTCAATGGAAACCTTTTTATATTCTTTATTGAATAATCATGATCCACTTTAACTTAAGATCATATTAGAATTGTAATTTTTTCCTTTTACCTGTGTTTTGTACTCATTAATTATGGTTACCCGGAACCATAATCCAAGAAATTCTCTAAATAACACATACATTACTTAGTATCTTTAATTAAAGTAGTATATTAAAAGATATTACTATCCCATAAACGGAAGTGTTATGGAAAATATTGAAATATAAAAATTACAGGAACAATTTAATTTTAATTCATTACATAATTATGATAAATAAAAATTTAAGAAATAATGTTTCTTACCCAAGGAAAGAAAAAAATGATCTCACTATATATGAATCTACTTAATCTATTCTAATTCCTCCACATCTCCCAAAACTCGCCCTAAAATACTATTCTTTATTTCATATCATCTATAATACAATTTTTTTTTAATTTGGGGAAATAGAAATATATTATGGGGTGAAATATAAATAATGGTAATGGAAATAATACAATTGAGAGAATCATGTAATAATAATGGATTAAATATTATTTCATAAATTCACAATATTAATAAGGGCATAATACTCTATAAATATTTTAATGATATAGACAAGGATAGAAATAAAAATAGTTATCTTAAATTTATAGAAATAAACATTTACACAATGATAAAATTCATAATTTCTTAGAACTAATTTCTTTAGAAATTCAATGATATCAAAGTCATAGGCCTCATGATATTACCATAAAAGATGTGTGTTTACAAAATTACTATTTCTGGGTATAAATACAAAAAATAACCCCATGTTATTGTATCAGGAGGGACCTTGATGCACTAAGGGGATATATATTTCCATACCCTTTCCATATGTTTTTTTATTTCCAATCCATTCATCATATAATTATTGAGAAAATAATTCATAATAAACCTTTCTAACAATAATCCATATTGGAATAATAATATATAAAACTCCAATAAATTTAACCATTTCAATAAAATGTTTAATGTGATGATACCACAATCAAATTATGAAAGAGGATAGTAATAAAATTCATAGTAATAATGAAATTAATAATTAGTATAAGAACAAAAAATAGAACATCATTATTTTTACTAGGTCAATAAAAGGTGTAACATGATCATAAATGAACTATAGAAATCTGGATAGTCAAAAAAACATACTAAAAATACCAATAATATTCCCTATTAAAATATACATATATATAATTACCATACCATTTCTTATGTAAAAAATGGATAACATGGTATAACCCTCTAGAGAATTAAAGTGAATGGTCAAACAATATATAGTCAACATAACAATAATAGTCTATATTGGAAAAAAAATCATATCGAATGACAATAATTTTTGTAACACACACATATTTGTTGAAATATATTTATTTTCAGATAAATTTAATCTTTTAAATATTTTTCATTATAAGAAAAAGTATGTTTAAAATTTTTTACATGCATCAATTAGTATTTTGGATAGGTTTTCCATATACAAGACAATGTTTTACCGAACAACAACATAAAATTAAAATTATTATTTAATATATCACCTTTTAATAGAAAATTTTAGTATTAATTATATTTATTAAATTTTGAAAACATATATAACACTATTTTATTAGATATATATTATTTAGTAATAAGATAATAATTTTATAGAAAAATTTATATTTTATTTAATAAAATTATATTTTTCTAAAATTATTAGTTTAACTTTGGAGAAATAACCTCAAATTAATTTTTAAGAATTTTAGAAAATTTATTTTAATGATTAAATTAATTTGTTACATAATCATTCAAAAATTATCTAATATTAAATTTTTGGCATTTTTCTGTAAATATTTATTTTTTGATGAATTTTGAAAAATATAAATTTTATTTGCATAATTAATTTTTCATGAAATTATTTATATATTTAAAAAATATTTGAAATTGGTTTTAACGTAAAATTATACCAACTATGTATCTATTAATCTAATTTATTTGATTATAGTCATTTTTAGATATAATTTAGATATACAAACACTGTAAAAATTGGAATTGTTTACTAAAAAACTACTTTCTAATCATATCTTCTTGATTAAATTGACATTATTTTTTTCAAATTAATATCATGTAATTTTTAAAATTTGATTATAAATTTTTAATAATAATAATTTATATTTTCTAGTAATGATAAATTAATTTTGGTCCAAATTGATTAGTTATACCCATAAAACATATTTGACATGGTTATATTGAAAATTGATTTATAGGGGTTAAACTTATATGTTAAATTTATCAAATAACCTATCATCTTGTAAAACACACATTTTATGGTAAAATTTCTACCCTTATGATCATAGGATTGTTATTATCCATTTTTTGGGACACTCTACCTTGAATATAACCAATATAATATGTTATGTATTGAAATATTCATAAAAATAACCTTCCTTACAATGAATATCTATAAAGAATTTTGATATGGAGAATCCCATTTTATGTAATAAATATTATTATAAAATATTAATTAATTTTTTATCATGAATTTTATAAATTTTAATCAGATAATACAATTAAATTATATGAATAAGAAAATTATATATTGTAATTATTTAGTTAATAATAAAATAAAATATATATTAATAAAAATATAAAAAGTGAAGTAAATTTAATTAATTATTGTCTTAAATTATTTATTAGGATGAATATATCTTGTTACGTATGAGTAAGAATAATTTATTTTTATTCCTTCATTCTCTTGGTATTTTTATATTCAAATTATATGAATAATTTAAATATAAATATAATTGTTATTTTATCATAAATGGTATTTTACTAAATGGTTTAAATATAATAAAAATAGTATATTACATCAATAATTTTTTAATTATTACTAAATATATACTATATTCCATTCATGGACCAATAATTCATTTATAATGACAATACTGACCTATAAATATTAAAATCTCTATTATTGTAGTTACGATTAAAAGAGTGTTTTTTCATGTTACATGAACTTCTATTAAAATTAAATTCCAAATTAAAAAAGAATTTATTTTGATTTCATTTTTATTCAGTGGGGAAAAAATATGTCCAATGTATCATTTTATTTTGTTGTTAATTTATATATTATATTGGTTTAAAAGGAAATTTACCATAATGAAACACCCAATATCAAAAAAATAAGGAATCATAGAAGTTAAGGAAAATCATTTTTGAAACATGGTTTTTGTTGTTTTTTGGATGTTTATATTGACTATATAATACCTCATAACATTTAATTAAAACAATTCTCGAACCTGAGGTATGGGTGACCTCCCAATAGTGAATACATTTGGGTATTTGCAAAAATGTCATCCCTCGTGTACTATAAAAGTGAACTCGCTCCAATAATATTTTCACACCTCTCATTCCATTTTTACAGGAAAAAACCAACCAAAAAAACCTCAAATTCTCTAAAATAATCCTAGAGGAAATATTATGAATATAAATCCACCCTAAAAAATATTTTGTGGAAATAGTATGAAGGTTACACAAAGAATAAGGAATGTTCATCCAAAGAATTTTTTGTTATTTCTTCCACAAGCACTATTAAGTATAATTATACCATATTGATATAATATTCGTAGTGTATTCTATATACTTACGTATTTTTATGTTAAGGTAATGATCTACAACCATCTCCACTTCAATCAAATTGCTTATGAAATCACCATTCGTTGGCACGATGGACTACCACAATACGAACAAATGTCATTTATTTTTCTTTTATCACCTATCATGGTTGGAAATTATGATTGTTATATTTTTAATATATCATAAATATACCATTATTATGATTATATAATTATTATATAACACAATAAATCATAATAATTATTTATGTTAAGATAATAATGGTGTCCAAGTGTGTGGAAGACTGATACCTCACGAAGAAACTTGATTCACCAACGATTAACATGAAATGAATTAGGATGTTTTTAATTGAAATATGGTAATTATATTAAATAAAAATAATTTTAAAAATATATTATATCATTTACAATGATTTATTTTAATCTTACAGAAAATTGGAAGGAATGATCATGCATAAATATGGCCTACTATATAACTTAATGTTGTATTTTATTTTCTAGTTTTAATTTTTGTGAATAAAAATAAAAATATATTTTTATAATTTATATTATATTTATATCATTTATAAAATTAGGTTTTTGATTAAACCATAATTTTTTTAATATGAAAGGCAATATTTAAGAAAACAAACAATAAAAATAAAGATATTATTCCACGAAACTTAAGCTTAATATAGAATCCATAATACAAGGGTAATAAAAGGACATATAAAACCAATTTATTGTATAAAATATATGAATATGGTTATATAATATTGTTTTATTAAATATATATTTATTATACATAAGTTTTAAAAATGTTTGATAGATGTTGTGATATTTGGTAAAGGATTTCGGTATCACTTTTTACTTCTGTGAGACTCATGAAATATTCACCAAATATTTATTTAATTTGGTGTATATACTCCCCATGTATTTAGTTTATAATTATTATCCATAAAATTATTTGGAATTAAATATCTATATTTGGGATCTATTTTTTAGTGGGTTTATGGCTCAAAAGATAGGAAATTGGGATGGGGTTTTTGTCTCAATTATCCTTCTTTCATATTTAAACATTATGTTATGAACCTATATTTTGTAACAAGGTGTATATAAATATCCTTTCCATATTATATATTGAATTTATATATCCTAATGATAGTTAAAATTTCATATTATGTTATTCTTTTGTATTTCATATGATATAATGTTACCAATGTCGTAATAGTTTTATATTACAATTTCATGTTTGGGTGCGATTGTTTATGATTTAAATTCCAATGATGAAATTATATGACACATGAAAACCTTTTGAGGAGAGTGGTGAATTATTCTGTATATTTTTTTAACATGAAATAGCTTGTTTTCATGTTGTTAAGAACTTGTAAAAACCATGTGATCGAATCATACAGTAATTAAACATTCATATTAAGATAGACTGCATTGAATTTTAACATGGTTCACCATTACGTACTAGTCCAAGGAGCATATGTCATACCTTTTCCAAGAATAACTAAATCAAATAAACATAAAAATATATTTTTGATTATATAAGAATTGATATAGTCACATTGTTCCATGAACACTTCAATTACACAATGTTTTATCATAGCACACTTCCCCCATAGAACACTTCCATCAACTCGCCCAAACTCAGTTCCTTGGGATAATACATACACAGTTTAATGAATTGATGTTCACTCAATTAGTTTTGGAATTTATGCATTTCTATATAGTTAACATGATTCTATTCTTGTAAACTATTCCATTATAGCTTCACATGAATGTGATGTTCAAAAAACCCAAATTTTCAACATTATTTTTCGCAGATCTCTCATCCTTTATGGATTTATATAATACCACTATTTATCAAAAAAACTTATTCCTTTCAAAATAGGTTCACTTTCATATTTATAAACTTTTCCTTTCATGAAGCTTCCATGATCCCAACAGTCTTTTTGTGAAACTCTTCTTCTATACTTGAAAAACACAATTATTTATGATGCAATACTAAAACATTTCCATTTTTGAAACTTATCATTGTCGCGGTGCCACCATATATTCCTCACATGTTTTTGAATCTCCACATTTGAATGAGAACACTATTTTCTCTCATGCATTCACGATTCCCCACATATTCAAGAAACCCAAATTTCATGAAACTCACGAAATTAACCTATTATTAATTGAATTCTCCATAACTATATATTTAGTGAAGATATATATATTTTTTAAACCTCTTAATCCCATCAAACACATGATTTTTAATCATTTATTTTTTTATCATGAAATGACATGTTTTCACTTCACTTTTTCTAGTTTATGTACTCTATAGTCCAAAATAATGTTTTTTTGAAAAATCACATTTTTGGTTGAGAAACCGTTTTCTTCCATCAACATAATTAAAAATATAATATTTTAAAAAATGATTCCAAATTACTAAAATTATTTAATAATTAAATATTTACCCATTTATCACAATTTTAAAAAATAAATTACTTGAAAATTAATGTCATTTTCCAAATAATACTTCTTTTGATTTTACCAATTTTGTGAAATAAAAATTTTAACTAGCATGCATTACATGAACATTATTTCACAATATAATGACCACTAAGTAATTTCAAGACGAACATGCATGTTTTCAATGTTATTTTAAGATAATAACTTTTAATTATTAATTTTTGTATTTTTAGATTTTTAATACATTATTTCAAAGTCAAAATGGATTATAAAAATATTTTAAAATGTTTTTCCATAGTTGAAATGATATTTTCAAAATAATTTTTTTAATGATTTATCAATATTCCTTTATATGAATTTATGTATATTCTAAAAGGAATGTATTTAAAAAAATTAATTTTAGAAAAATTAATTTTGAATGAAATTTAATTTTTCTACAACGAAATGATCTGTGTGATCTTTTAAATCATTTTAAATGTGAGATTCCATCCTTTTATATAAATTAATATTTTATCGGGATATAAACTGATGACACTATTCCAATTCCTTCTCTAAATTGGTTTAGTCTTTAAAATACATTTCTCATCCACATATTTTATAATGATAAAATTATTATGAAACTAGCATCTTTCACTATGTGCATGAAATGATGGAATTAAGAAAAATTTAAGGAAACAGGAAAATTTTCCAAAGGATATGATATGATTAAGTGTTTATAAATTTAATTTTATTTCAATGATTATTATATACTAAATGTTTTATGATCTTCCAGAACACATATGTATTATTTTCAATACTTGAGGTGTGGTCCATATGTATTGTTTCCATTCTAGAAGCCACCCAAAAGTGCCCCATACCCATTTTGTCACATGGACTCAAGAGAAATTCTCCTAAGGCCATAGGCTAACAACTAGCAGTGAGGTCCTTGGGTGTGATGGTGGGAAAACTATGCCCTCATTGGCAGAGAAATACATAGTGGAAGAGAAATAGATAACAAATGTGGAATTAGTAATAATGTCATACAACAGTAAACAACAGAAGAATTAAAGTAATAAGCAGCTGGAGAAAAAATATAATGATACATGATACATATATCTATGAAAGTATCCAAATATGTCACAATGATGATATAAAGTACTAAACCAATGTACATAAGAAAATAGTAAACAACTCCTCAGCATCGCAAGCCTCAACTTGGCCAATGCTCTCTATCTACCAAAGTAGTGAAGAACCTGATGTAGAAGGGTGATTTATCTTATCTATACATGCACCAATATAATCTCTTTGGGCCCTAAAGAATGACCCAATTAGGGTTTGAGACAATATCTCAGTAGGCAACCACCAAATGATCTATTCATAATAATTAGTGAATATATAAGACAAGTAATAAGACAAAGAAGTAGGAAACAAGGACATACTAAATAGTAAACATTCCTACAATTTCAAAAAATTCCACACCACATATTAAGTAAGTAGATAATCACAAATAGGTTACCCTCTGTGATGTACTCATAGACATTCCCCTCTGTTCAACTAAGAAAACACAAGAAACCCTCTGGAAAGTACACAGAGTCTAACCCCTCTTGCTTCGGATTTTGTAAAGGCACTCTAAGGAAGCACTAAACATCAATTCGCCCTATATCTAGGTATGATCAAATAATCTCTGAGGAAGAACTCAATATCAATTACCCCTATATTCATTTAAAAGAACCAACATGAAGCTTAAAGAATCAGTAAACGTCAGTTCCTGTTGTGGCCTTATAACGTACTATATACAGTTTAAGGGGGGAACTCAACATCAATCCCCCTATGGTTTCATAGCGTGATTATAAATAGAAACATTGGAAAAGACCTTATTTTCATTCTTCATATAGTCCACTACACTAGGTTCTCACAGCCCTATGTTATTCAAATTAGCATGGCAATGCAATGCGGCCAAATTAGACCTCAAAAACTACTTGGTTAACCAGTCAATAGTATAATAGAAGGACTGATAGAAATCACTCCCTCCAAACAATACAAGGCATGTAATGTAAACTGTAGCCTAATAGGAAAACTAGGCCAAATGGTTGAAACATGAATTATTTGAAAAATATTTATATCTAAGAAAAAGTAACCCTATTCTCAACAAATAACCTCTATCCAAACAAACTAGGCATAGCAGTCACAATCAGTGCTAAAAACCAATAACATTCAATACCCTATTCATGGGAATTGGGAACATTTGTAAATATAACTCAAACACTAACAACAAAAAGGAAAAAAACCACCAACCTCTGAGTTTTAGTATCATTATAATTTACCTCAAGTCGTGAATAACCCAAGAACAATGCAGATCAACAAAAAATTCTAAAATGTTCAACAAGAGATAACTTGTGAAAGAGGAGGAATCCGGAAATATAAAAAGGAAGAGAATACCTAGGTGATCCCAATGCAATCGACATTGGTCGAATTGGGGGATGGATGCTCAATAGGGATATCAAAGAAGTATTTTTGTCGAACTATCCCTCATGAATGAGATAGGTCGAGTAAAAGAGCATTATGTCTGTCAGACCTGACCCCAGTCTATTTAATTAAAAAAATAATTGTACTTGTCATGTACATGCCTTTATCGGCCCACACATTAAGTGGTCTGCAGGTCACCACACATGTCCATGTGCTCGATAGTGACACGTCCAGCACACAGCTACCCCTGGTAACCGAGTACACGGTGTCTACATAAGAAATATCTAGAAATTAATCTTTTTCTCATAAACACCAAAAAAGTAAAACATATATGAGAAGAAGATTTGGGTTCTTACTAACTTCCCCCTTAATGTATTTTGTCCCTAAATTTCTCTAGTAAGGATTCGTTGAAGAAGAATCCTGAAACAGCTCCGGCCACTGTGATCGTACATTGAATTTTGTTTCCCATGTCTCGTCTTGTTTTCATCCGTCTTCACATAGCACTCGTACCAGAGGACCATAACTTCTATGGAAAACCTTTGTTCTGTGATCAACAATCCAGAGAGTATGGTCCTTGAATAGGGTTTACAACTCTATCTTAAACTCCTAAGGTTTAAAAACATGAGATGGTTATGAGACGTAATGTCGGAGATGAGAAACATGGAAGACATCGTGCATAGCCCAATACCTATGAGGTAACTACAACTGATAGGCCACCGGCCCAACTCTCTACAATACCTTAAAAGGACAGACATACCTCAGTGATAGATTACCATGTATCCTGATCCTTATGTGCCGTAACCTCAATGTGACATGACGAAAAACCTGATCCCTGACCTCGAACTCCAGAGGTAGTCTCTGCTAATCAGCATAAGAGTTCTATCAAGACTATGCAGTATCCATCCTTTTTAGAATAAGAATTATTTTCTCTATGGTATCCAGGAGAAGACGAGGTCCAAACATAGCTTCCTCTCTTGCCTCCATCCTACATAATGGTGATCAGAATGGAATACCATACAATGACTCATAAGGTTCCATCTGAATAGTATCGTGAATATTATTATTGTAGGAAAACTCCACTAGAGGTATGTGCTTCTCCCAAGAACCTCCAAAATCTAGGGTGCAAGATCGAATTATGTCTTCCAGCACCTGAATCTTACAATCATACTGGCCATCTGTCCAAGGGTGGTATGCGGTACATAGATGTACCAATGTACCCTTGGCCTTCTACAATCCTTTCCAGACCTGAGAGGTAAAATGGGAATCCTTATCTGACATAATAGATTGTTGAACTCCATTTAGACACACTATCTCGTGGATATACAGCCATCCTATCTCATCGACACTAAAAATCTCTTTTTTCGAGAATATGTGATCATCCATTATGAGTCTGTCAATGACAACCCAAAATGCATCATTTCTTCAATGTGACCTCAGTAAACCTGACACTAAGTCTATCTCAACATAGTTGTCTTTCCAATCAGAAATGGGTAACTCCTACAAAATCCCTACTGGTCACTGATTCTCTGCCTTTACGTTATAACATGTGGAAGACCACATCACAAAACCAGCAACATATCTCTCCATACCTACCCACCAATACTAATGGTGTAGATCATGATACATCTTGGAGACATTAGGATGAACTGCACAAACTGAGGAATGAGATTCAGTCATTATCTCCTCTCTTATATCTGCTTACACCCATACATTCCCATGAAATTTAAAGATGTCATACTCGCCTATGGTCTATCTTGGAATAGGAACCACTCCTGATACACTTTCTCTTAGTACTATGACTTCAGTATCTGATAGTTTCCACATTCGCACTCGATCAAGAAGATTATAGGTAACAAATAAAAAAGAAAGAAATGTATGCCTCTACCTGTCATCCACCTCTAAATGCATCTCAGAGAATAGATCCATAAGATTCCACTCACTACTGGCCTCCTGAACTGCCTGTATCTGAGTCATCCTACTTAATGCATCATCCACTACATTGCCTTTCCCTGACATGAATTCAAGCTCTAATTCAAAAGACTGAAGGTACTCAAACAACCATCACTGTCTCAAATTTTTTTCACATTGATTGAAGATATACATGATACTTTTTGGGTTCGTGAAAACCACAAAATAGACTCCGAAAAAATTATGTCTCCAACAGCGTAAGTCATGAACTACTACAGCCAACACTAGATTTTGTGTTGGGTAATTTCTCTCTTGTTACCTCAACTTCCGAGACCCAAATACAATGACTTTTTCTTCCTGCATAATCACAGATCCCAACCTTATACCCGAAGCCTAACAGTACAAAATATAGATCTTTCCCAACTCTGGATAAACTATTATCGGTGCTAAAGTAATCCTCCCTTTCAAATACAGACTGGCTGACACATAAGAGTATATCCACAAGTACATCGCACCATTATTTTTTAGGACTGTCAGTGGAACTAAAAAGCGTGATAAGTCCATTATTAATCACATTTAGCATCGATATAGACCTAGAAAACCTTTAAACCAAAAAAAAACGGTCTTTGGCTGCTCCTAAGAAATTACAATTCTCACATTCTCTGGGTCTAAAAATACTCATGTATTAGAGATAACATGACCCAATAAGTGAATCTGGTCCATCCAAAAGTGGTATTTTGAGAGATTAGAATATAAATAATGCTCTCTAAGTGTACTCAAAACAATATCAATATGGGTAGCATGTTCGTGTCGAGAGTGAGTGTACACCAAGATATCATCCACAAAAACCACGCCAAAATAATCCTAATATAGATGGAACACTTGGTTCTTCACTGCCATGAAGAATGATGGCATGTTTGGGAGACCTAAATCATAACCACGTATTTTTATAGAACATAACGGAATGAGAAAGCTGTAAGAGGTATATAGGATGGTCTAATGAGCAAATGATGATAACCAGACCTCTAGTCAATCTTCTAGAACACAATGGCTCCTCGAAGATGATATAAGAGATCATCAATCCTTTTCAAGGGATATTGGTTCATGATATTCAACTGGTTCAGCATATGATAATCCACAAAAAGTTAGAGAGTATCGTCCTCCTTCTTTTCCAATAGGATAGGCGAACTACAACGAGAAGTACTGGGTCAGATGAAACCCTTAGCCTGAGGCTCCTCTATCTACTTATTGAGCTCCTGTAAATCTAGTGTAGCCATCCTGTATGTAGAAAAGGACACTGGTTCCACTCCTGGAACGAGATCAATAGAATAGTCTACCTCTCGCTCCAGAGGTAAACCTGAAAAGTCCCCTGGAAAGAGATCCCTGAAATGATCCACCACTAGAAGAATGTACATCTATGAAGTCATGTGGTCATATAGGTATAGACTAGAAATATGGGTTGTAACTCCATCCAACCCATGATGATCGGGTCCCGATCTACTCACCTAGACATCCCATTCACCCTTATTAAGAAACAATCTACCCTTTGGTGATGGAAAACACACCCTACAATGATATGCATCGACAACATCCTAGAAGGGAACTAACTAGTCCATTCCTCTAATGATGTCACATCCTTCCATCTCCAAGACATAAAAGTCATAAAATAAATGACACCCACCAACCTCAAGAGGGAACTCCTTGCACTGAGGTACAATAGCTTTTCATGTCCCCAAAGGAGTGTCCAAAGTCAAAAACTCAGTAGAATAAAATATATAGAGCCCATGTCTCTCCATAACATCAACATATATTAAGCTATGGGAAGCCCCTATATCAAAAAGAGCAGAAGCTAAAACGATGAAAACTAGAATTATACCTCGAACTGTAAAGGATCTAGGATCCTTCTCCTGTTGGGTCTGATACAGTACCAATGTCTGACCTACAACACGGCCCTGCGACCCTGCCAAGCCACCTTGAGCTATTCCACCCTATTGTCGATAAAAACCTAGAGACTGTCTACTTAGGCCAGGACCTCCACCTCTTCCTGAACGGCTTGAACGACTCTAGTTCCTAGACTGAGGACAAACTTGTGGTGTTTCTATTGAATTAGGATTTATAGAAGGACCCCTATCACTAGCAACTTGTGAGATGATTTCACAGAAGCGTTGAAGATGACCCATCTTCCCACAAGATCAGCACTCCACTGGTTCTCTCATGCAATGTGTCCTCATATTTCCGACCTTCCCACACTGGTAGCATACCACGTAGCTACCTGAAGGTACATCCAGCCTAATCATATCTCCATGTGTTGTCTCCCTACAACGCATCTTACTATCAACTGGGAAATCACTATCTTTGGATGCTGAAACACCCTAGCTCATAGCTTTAGAATCCCTCAAGTTATGCTTAGGGAGTAGCGCCTGGTTGATCGTATATGTTATGGATGTCAACCTAAATATGTTCACTTGATCCCAAATGTCATGTATGAGACCATCCTCAATAAACCTTTCCAGGAACAACCAATCTCTCCAAATAAAGGGTGTAAATCATTGCAGCTCGGTGAAGCGAGAAGAGTACTCCATAACAGAAAGATTACCCTGCTCCAAACCCATGAACTCTTGGGCTCGATTGGCCCACAATGTCTCCAAATATATGTAGTTGAATAAGGTGCATTGAAACTCCTCCTAACCAATATCTTTTTGGAATCCCACCTATGAGATCACATCCCACCATCTCTAGATGGAATCTTGATGCTTATACGTAGTGATCTTGACCAACCTCTCCAGATGCATATCTAGATGCCCGAAAATTTTAAGCATGGATTCTATCCATGTTTCTATAGTATAGGGTCCTCCATCCCTTGAGAAGGTGGGAGGATGTTTCTCCTGAAAGACCCGCATCAATTCTACCATTGACGGGGCATAAGGCAGTACTCCCTGGAAGGTCTGCATAATCCTCATATAGCCATCTTAGAACTATGTGTTAGCACCTAGGTCTAGAATGACGGTCAGTGCCAAGATTGGAACAACTGGAGGATATTCTGGTAGTCCTTGAAAATCCATGAATGGTGTCTGATCATCGCCTTGAAACTTGTGGACAGCCGGAGTACGTCTTGGTGGAATTACTCTATAAGGAAATGTGCACAACTCAGATCAAAATTAATAGGTACTGAAACATAGAAGTGAAATAAGGGATCAAGAGAAAGAAATAATTCATGTTTTTTTCAAAACATGGATACAAAGCGTGTATAATTACTACAAGGTATGTTCCCATAAGCCTTCACATGGGCATGTAATTTTTCCATCCCTGGTCATGTAGCACCCTATACACATGGCGTGTTTTCCTAAAACATGATGTGTACATGAATCCTCTTTCCCTGCTCGAATTTTTCTACATTGTTAAGAGATAATGTCCTCCATGAACGAGACTACACTATGTGTTAGTGCCATAAACAACATGTGTTAGACGTGCTTCACCGACCCGTTTTGTTAGTGACATAGTCAGATACATGTCTTACACTACACGACATGTTTTAGATGGACATGACGTGTACTAGGAAGAATTTTTTGACCCATTTTGTTAGTGACATGACATGTTACATGGTTCTACAACACGGTGTGTACATCCAGTACACGACATTTCCTACCAATGATTTCAAACCCCCATTTGTAGTTCACACAGTCTGAGACACGGTTAGTGACTGCACGGCGTGTACAAACATTATGCGGTATGTACTTAAAAATAGTTTCTTCCCGAACAGAAGAACATGTGTCATGTATTCATCATTACATGGTGTGTATTCTGGGTTTTTCTGAATAGTAAGCCTAAAAAACTACTCCATATGCCATAAAAAACGAAAACCAACAATAAAGTCCCTAATTATGATCCATGAGGGCCCATATTTCCCACGAATCAAATCTTGGCATCTTATGCATGTCCTAAAAAAGATAAAAATGAAATGATCCACAAAATTACAATCCATGAGGTCCCATAACACCCGAGGAAGCCAATTTTTGTTTTCATTCAACCAAAACATTCAGAATATTATGCTCTATCAAACACGAGAATTCTATCAAGGCATCTATCAAAACATCATGCATATACTACTCAACTTCTATCACAACAACATGAAATTGATAATGCACCCTAAATGGTATGAAAAGAATGCATGAAATGTAATTTCTAGCATGTTTCTATTTGATTCATGAGCTGTAAAACCATAATTCCATTAGGTTTATACATATATAGAACCTTAATAACAGAAAAAATAACAACACAAAACATGTTAATCACCCATTGGTTAAAATCAAATCAATTGAAAAATTGCAAAACAAAAAAAAATTACTAAATGTGGTAGATTGGATTTTTACATGTACAAGGGTTAGAAACTCCCAGACACTGCTTATTGATAATAGAAATTCCATCCTATCTCTGGAAATAGTTACATAATAGTATGTATAGAAGAAAAGAACTCCTCTGATAATGATTTGTAACATCTCAGTTCTGGCAGCTGCCCAGAGGTTCCACGTACCCAGATTGTCACATGGCCTCAAGCTCATTTCCACAAATGCCAAGGGCTGCCAACTAGTAGTGAGGTCCATGGGTGTGATAGTGGTGAAACTATTCCCTCCATGGATAACTAACACACAATAGAAGAGATAAATATAACAATATAGGAAGTAATAACAATGGAATACAAAAGTAAAAAAGTGGAATAATAAAAGTAATAAGCAGCTGGAGCACATATATGGTGATGCATGATACATATGTATAAGAAAATAGCCAAAAATGTCACAATGCTAAAATACATTACTAAACCATGGTACGAAAGAAAATAGTAAACCACTGCTCTGCATCGCAAGCCTCATCTTGGTCATAGTCTCTCCAGCTCCCAAAGTACCCCATAACCTGAAGTAGAAGGGCACTTTCCCTTATCTATTCCTGCAACTATATAATCTATTTGGGCCTAAAAGCATGAACCAAATGGTGTGAGACTAAATCTAAGTACGCAACCACCAAGAGATCTATGCCTAACAGTCAATGAATATATATGGTAGGTAATAATCAAAAGAAGTAGTAAACAAGAAATTACTCAATAAGAAAACATTCCTATTGTTTCAAATAATTCAACAACACATATCAAGTAAGAAGATAATCACAAATAGTTACCCCTCTAGTATGTACTCACCACCTATCCCCTCTGGTCATACCATGTAGGAACAAGAAACCCTCTAGGAAGTACACATAGTCTTACCCATATGATTTATCTTTTGAAAATGCTCTCTGAGGAAGCACTCAATGTAAATTCCCCCTATATCCCATTATGATCAAAGACTTTCTAAGGAAGCACTCATTGTCAATTCCCAACATTGTCATTTAATGGATCCTATAGGCACTCTGAAGAATAACTCAACGTCAATTCCCCTAGTGTCCTCATTACGTAACTATAGACACTCTGAGGGAGAACTAAACGCCAATCCACCCTATGGAATCATAACATGATAATAAACAGACACTCTTGAGAAGCCATTATGTCCATTATCCATATTCTCTACTACCCCAGGCTCTCACGACCATGTGTTTTTCAAACAAAAATAGCAATGCAATTTAGAAAAAGTGAACATCAGGAACTACATGGCTAACCAGTCTATAGAAATATATCAAGACAGATAATAATCACTCCATCCTAACAATACTAGTCATAGAAAGTAAACATTAGCCTAACAGGAAAACTAGACCAAAGGATAAAAGTAATAAACATGGGGAAAACAACCATAGATTAGCAAAGGTAACCCTATTCTCAACAAATAACCTCTATCCAAACAAACTAGGCATAATGTCACAATCAGGGCTAATAACCAAGAACACACAATACCCAGTTCAAGTGAATTGGGAACTTTTGCACACATATATCAAAGACTAACTATGGAAAGGAAAAAAAACACCTTCCTCAGTGTTTAAGATCATTATAAGTGAACATCATGTCTTGAATCATCTAAGAACACCGTAGATCTACAAAAACCTCTAAATTGTTCAACTGGAGATAGCATGTGAAAGATGGGGAATCAGAAAAAGATGCTCTAGAAGAAGGAAGGGCTTACCGAGGCGATCCCACAACAATCGAAGGTAGTCGAATTAGGGGATGGATGCTCGATTGGGGTTTCGTAGAAGTTTCCATACCGTACAGTCACACCTAGATGAGATAGGGCGATAAAGAGAGCATTCTTTCCATCAAATGCCACCCTGATCTGTTTAATGAAAAAAAGTACATTGTGTACACTAAAAGTTCACAACGTGTACATTCCCTTACTGGCCCATGCAATAGGCAATCACTAGTTCACCAGAAATGGATATGTGCTTGGTAGTTACAAAACCAGCACACAGATCCCCTCGGTAACCATGTCCATGACGTGTACTCATAAAGTACACAACTTGAACTCAAGAAATTTCCAGAAATTCATCTTTTTCTCAAAAACAATAGAAAAAAGAAAACATACATTAGAATACAAACATGGTTCATAGAAGATATATCTACCCCCATTCATTTGGTGAAAATACATTTTATATGAACTCAAATCGTATATGGGTAGTTAGACGAAGCCCAAAAAGTAGGTTATGTGGGTGGTTATCTCAATCCCAAAAAATCATGTACACGAGAGGTTAGATCAATCCAAATATTGGTATACGAGTTGTTTTCCCTTTCATAATAGGTTATGAATGTCACATTGGGTAGTATATACATAATATTATTTATGATTGAGTGTATCCCACAAATTAATGTCTTCTTCTAGTGTTATTATCACATGGATCATGTTCTTTGATTTCTATATGATTAATTTATTATGAAATGAAAATAATTATTCTATTATTAGATATTTTTTTCGTTGATATAAATGGTAATTTTTTTATATTTTTTCCACACGTTATCATTCACATATTTTCATTTTAGCATTACATATCTCCAATTTATACATTTATGGAGCATGTAAGATCTCACATTCAAATGTTTTATTTCACATTGTTTCGATGAAATGTTTATATAGGGTATATTTGTAAAGAGTAATAACGAATTAGATCATTATGGGAGTGTTGACGTTCCTTTCATCACAGAATCTAAAGATCAGAAAAGGGGAATATATGAGCATAATGTGATTCAACCTTTGAAGAAAAAATCAAAAATCGACAAAGGGATGAACAAGGAAATCATTGCCCATAGGCCGTGCAAGTTCCTTCATGGTCGCGCAAGTGGACTTGCGCGACGCAACTTGGCGCGCAAGTGACTTGCGCGACCTAATTGATTACCGCCCGATAACCACCCGGGGTCATCTCCTGCCTATAAATAGACCCTGTGGGCCCCCCATTCAAAAGGATCTTTTTCCAAAAACTCAGATTGAAGCTCCCGACTCCCAAGTCTCTTCTCAAAACTTCCGGAACACTTCTAAGGTAATTTCTTACCTAGAACGGAAGATCTAAAGAGAGGGAGGAAGGCCTAAGTGTTGAAACTCATCAACACTTGTGCGCCTGATTGTCCAGCCCTTAAGGGAAGTGAACACACTTGCGCGCCACCTTACTCCTTCGATAGAACTTGTGAGTCCCTTTTTTTAAAGAACCTCATGAGGATTATAAAGGCTTTAATAAAGAGTCGCTCAAGTATTTCAATGCTGGTTGGCCATCACGCAAGTACACCATATGTCGCGCAGGCATACCTGCACGACCAATACTTGCACGCCGCCGCAGTACCTGTGCGCCTTCCAAGACTTGCACGCCCCATCCTTTTTGGGTGCCTTTCTTGCCCATTTCACCCCTCTTAAACCATTACACCTTTCTTTTTCAAGATTCAGTCTTTAAGACACTCTTCAAATCCATTTATGGCATGATTTCTTGATTTCACTTCCATATCTAAAAGGAATTATGTGGAATATCTCTCAAAACCTAGTGATTTAAATATCTTTATGTCACTAAATATGGAGAGTTAATTCATTCAACCTCATCCTTTAAGATGAGAGAATCCTTAACCTGGGTCTCCTTTTCAGGAATAATCCCCAGTCCTAAGTCCTCCAAACTTGGGCATCCTCCTCGGGAGTAAGCCCCAAATTCTTAAAATTCCCAAATCTGGGCATCCTCCTCAGGAGTAAGCCCCAAACCTTAATCCCTTAACCTGGGCCTCCTTTTCAGGAATAAGTCCCAGTCATAAATTTTGGGCTTCCTTTTCATGAGTAAGCCCCATGTCCCCTAACCTGGGCCTCCTTTTCACGAATAAGTCCCAGTCATAATTTTTGGGCATCTTTCTTAGGAGTAAGCCCAAGATCCTCTAATTTGGGCTTCCTTTTCAGGAGTAAGCCATAATCTCTAATTTGGGATTCCTTTTTAGGAGTAATCCCCAAACCTTAATCCTTATCCTAGGCTTCCCTTTCAGGAATAAGTCCCAGTCATAACCGTAACCTGGGCTTCCCTTTCAGGAATAAGTCCCAGTCATAAATCCCTTAACCTGGGCCCCCTTTTTAAGAACAAGTCCCAGTCATAATCTTGGGTTTCCTTTTCAGGAATAATCCCCAAGTCCCTTAAATTCTCTTTAACCAGTCCTAATTTACATTTTATCTGGGATTCCTTCTCAGGATTAAAACCAAGTTATCAATCCTCTCCTGATTTGGGTTTCCTTTTCAGGAATAAGTCCAAGTTATAGTATTCAAATCTCCATGAAGCACATATACCTTTATGGACTCTGTTCCTGGATTTTCTCCCTAAAGTAAATCCTAACCTTCATTTATCTTTCAAGTAATATATACATAAGCCCCAAACCATTTCTTATGATTTCATCTTTCATGACACAATTGTCTAATTTTTACCAATACCTCTTGTTTCTCACACCGAGCATGACTCACGCGATCTTAGAGTGTAAAAGTAAATGTGGCATCCTTCTTTGAGCCATCAATCATAAACATCATACTCCTTTACTCGAACTACGTGGGTTCTGATTCCTTTTCCAAAACAAAGGATACGTAGGTAGCCCATCTATGGGTCCGATCCCAACTTTGAAATAATTCATGTCCTTCTGAATGACAATAAACTTCAAGTGCCCCACTGAGTGGCTTTAAAACCAGCCTAGTCATCATAATGACCAGGAGACTTTTATATAAATATTTTTAAGGATACTATTGACCAAGAATCTCTAAATAAATATAGATGATTCTCTATTGATGAAGAACCTCGAATACATATAAAATATTCTCTAAATTTCTTACATATTTAATCATTGATTGTTAAACTGAAGGAAAGCTCATTTTATACTTGGTAATGTAAAAAGGATTCACGAACATAATTTAAATCTATAAAGGGAGTCCCGGAATAGACAATAATTCCCCTCAAAAAGGTGTGATGAGTCCGACCTCCCATCCTCTCGACCAATGAAAATTCCTAAGCCTCATCTGTCCACAAGCTAATGAGCGCCAACCTTTGGAAAGTAGGTCCAAATGGATGTGGAATCATTGGATGTTTCTGGTTCTACGAACAAACCCACTAGAAACCGATCAGAACGTTTCAATCTTTCATCCAGGAGGTCATCCCCAGATTCCAAGGGAAACAAAAAATGGTGAACCCGATGTGAATCCTTAACCAAGTTAAAATGATGTTTTACCTATTTGTTAAGCCCCTATTTAAAACTCAATAAGAGGGCTAACAAAAACAATCATTGACATATGTGCTCATCCAAAGGATGAAGTGGCTAAATTTTATCTTGATTACGTCTTATATATCAAACATGCACTCTTTTCCAAGATCTTCTGTATTTCCATAATGGCTGCTCTCAAATTCACATCTGTGAATACTGCTGCTGCAAATACCACTACTACTATTCCTACTGGATCGTCATCCGCTCTGAGGATGACATCACCTACTCAGCGTCTTCAACGTTGGGTATCAAATGTGCTGGTTAAGGAGTACCGTAAACATGGTACCATCCCAACTCTAGAGGCTGCCTGACAGGCCCTCCAAGTGAACAACTCACACAGGTCATCTAGACAACGAAGACCAGTGATCAAGAGGCAGGCGGTGCTGACTACCATCTCCAACTGTTTCGGGTCGTTATCCTCAGAACGCAATTTCCATTCTCTCCCTTACTCTAAGGAAGTGAATGAGAAGGTCCCTCAGGACCATAATTCAAAAAGACAGGAGTTCTTCCCGAGGGCTCCCATCAACAATCGCCACCAGACTCGTGCGGCAGTGCTCCCTCAACATGATGAGGATACCGACTCCAGGCATTCAGCTCAGGTTCCTCGAACCCGAGAAGGAAATATGAACCGTCAGAGATGGAATCCGGTTAATAATGGGAAGGTTTTCATCCCTGCCATCTTCGGAGAAGTCCACCAAACTAACTTGGTGGCGAACAATGAACAGGCACACACACCTGTCTGTTTTAATTCCACTATCCAGCAGACTCGTCTGGAAGCATCAAGCCAATCCCGCTAGGCAATTCTGGCGGAGTACTATAGGCAGGAACATACACCTTCTTATACATCATCAGTTAGTCAGCAGGCTCGCCTGACTACATATGATGGATCTCGTCAACCGTGTTTGGCGAAGTGTAATTAGCAGGCACATACACATGCTAGTACTAATCAAGCCTACCAACAGTCTCACATGGTAGCGCACGTAGAAGTCAGTAGGAAAGCTCCGACGACAAACAGAAGGTATACTCAACTCTCTAACTCCACACATGAGTACTGTCAGGATTCACTGACAAGAAAAGAAGGACAAGAGAAGGCACATACACCTACCCCAAGCCCGGAATGGATGTATATCCCCGTTCTGGCAGCTGAAGTAACAAAACATATTTTGTCAATGGTGAAAGAGCAGAAGAAAATTCATGCTCATATTCTGGATGCTTGCCAGGATATCATATCAGCTTCAGCATCATCTCAGGGATAGACACATAAATATATCCCTATCAGTGGAGTGACAGATCAATGATTCACTCCGGAACAGACACACACATCTGTTGGAGTCCAAGAGGGTTATGGGGCATACTACCCCATATCATACGAACAACCAAGTCAGGCACATACACCGGATTTGAGTAATGATTGTCAGCCTAACCTGACCATCTTTCCTGATTAGGAACATACACCTACTCAGAGTAACCACTTTCATCAAAAAGTGGTTTCCAAAGAGAGTAAGAAGGCATCTAAGAAAAAGATCTTCCCAACACAGTCAGGAGAACAAAGGCCAATCTGCAACAAGGCCTTGCTCGATGCTGGAGTTCTTGAAGCCCTCATACATTTATTTGTTGGAATTAAAGATTCTACTCCCTTAGTTCCCAATAACGGGAACATTAATTCTGAAAGCCTTCAACATACACTTCCTCATGAAGGCTTGTTTCATGAAAATTCGGTCAATCTTGACGTTTCTTCTTCAGATGAGAGCCACAGGAACCATCTGTGTGGTCAGAAGACCAAGGAGCAAGAGATCTCATCTTTTGCTGTAACCCATTATGGTGGTCCTCCCCATGATGATGAATTTCGCTGCGAAAGTCCTCTCCGCAGTAGTGATTCAAATGGCCTGGAAAATACTCCAGTGGAGAATGTAGTGCTGGGAAAGCCCTCTTATCTTGAGGCACTTGCAAATGAAAAACCAGTCATGTCTGATGCTTTATCGCTAGTAAGTGAAATACTTTCTCAATCAGAAGATAGCCCAGGGTGTAGGTCATTCTCTGAACCACCCCTAAGTCATGCATCATCTAGTTTGATCAATGATTTCTCTACCAATCTTGTTGAATCTGATGAAGCAACAAGGAAACACCAACTCTGGTCAAAAGAGGTAGAAGAATCTTCATTTAATGATAAAGAGGAATTGCGGAACATGAGGAAAAAACTGGAGAAAAGTGAGGTACCAGTCATGTTTTGGCCTTTGGCTGACTCCCAGTATGACATTCCAATGATGTTAACGGAAGATGGAGTCCATGATATTCGTCTCAACATATGGAAAACACTTTTTCAATTGAAGAAGAAGGTATTATCTTATGATGAATATGAAAATCATCTTAAGATAATAGAAGGGCTACAACGTCAGATTGATTTGGCATCTCTATCAGTCTCTCGGTATCCGAAGGCTGAAAAGCAACAGAGAAACCTTCAATGTTCATGCCTTGGCGCACTATGAAAATTGTGTCAGTTAATTACCAATGCTCCATCTGGTGTTCATATCATAGTATGGGGTGTTCACGGAGCAGTACATTTCACAGTGCTTTCCAGTTAGCAATGAACGCCGAAAATGGTCTCATGCAATGTTATTTCCCATGGCCGGCCAAAGTCAATGGGCTTTGTTCATAATCAAAAGCTTTCTCAAGAACAGGCTTCAACTAGTTCCTCTCAAAATCAAGCATATAGCCAACAAGTTGTTGAATTACTCCTACATCAAGAAGGAGATAATATTGCACAAGCCTCTCGTATGGAGCAAACACATCATCAAATGACAGAGGTTTCGGAAATCATCCAACGGTCTATTAAACCAGGTGATAAAAGTGGATACAATATAATGCATCCAGCTAATTTCCGAACTAAAATTCGTAAGATCAAGAGAGATTTTAAGAAGGTCTCAGACATAGCATGTCAAGAGCCACCCCAGCTTGTCAGACTGGGGACTCCTTTGACCCAACACTCAGAGTCAACAAATGGGATTCGAGGAGTTGAGCGGAAGTAGCAGGAACATCCCCAGTTCTCGAGACTGGAGAATCTTTCAAATCATCAATCCCCTTCTCAGAGAATATCAGTCTTTTCTCATTGGGGAAGAAGCCCCAAGAGGAATGAAGAGCCAAATTACCAAGAGATTCCCTCCAAGTTATAGCTCGTCAAGAAGTTCCTAAAAGATTAAATCAACAAAAGGCAATGTCTCATCAAAGACATGAAAGAAGACAATATCACAGAAATGTTGATATAAGGGATGTGATGCATTATTAATCAATCAATGTCATCAATTCCATTGTTGCTAATCCACTAGAGGAGACTCACTCAGAGGAATCAGATGAAGAGCGTCCTGCTCAAGAATATGTATGCGCCGATACAAATGAAGAAGGTGTGCAAACACGAAGTCAATGGATTACTCACAACCTAGGTAATCCACTTCCTTCTCTTCAAAAAGTATCCAAAAAAGTTAGGGGAAAAATCAGGTTACATGTCCTTCCTCTAGAGAAGATCAATCTCTCTCGTTAGAGAAAAGGTTTGTACAACAAGAGGAAGAAATGAAAGAATTAAGAAGGTTGAATGCGGAACTACTTCAGAGTAGTCTTCTTCTTAAGAATGATGAAGTCCGACAGCCGAAGGAATTTGTTGTAACTACTGAGATGGATCTGGAATATCATCCTTTATCATTACAACCTCAGAGGTATAATCCTACGGGTCAAACGCAACAACGGTTGGCAGTGCTCCCATCAGTTGCAGCACCAATCACCACATCTGTCCAAGATCCATTCATTACACCTACCCAAGACCAAATTCAACCTGATGTTTCTCAAAAGTTAATAACTACTACTGAGTCACTAACACCTTGGTTAGAAACTACGGAAGGGAAGCGGGTGCAAGTTCAACCAGAAAAGAAAGTTTACCCTTAATGGGTAGATTCAATTTCTCCTCCATCTAGTTTTGGAAACCATGTTTTCCCTACTTTCAATGGATCAGTTGACCCTGAACAACATTTGATGCATTACATGTCTTGTTGTGATCCAATGATGGGAACTCCAGAGCATCAAGAAGCAGTGAAACTCAGATGCTTCGTGCGAACCTTGCAAATACCAACTTTTGTCTGGTATACAAGCTTGTAGTCCCGGTCAATCATCGGGTGGGAGGATCTTCGCCAAAAATTCCTTCTTCAGTTCATCTCAACTTTGCCAAAAATGACAGTTTTCGATCTTACAAACTGCAAGCAAAGGGAGAATGAAAGAGTCTCTGATTTCATTGCTCGCTAGAAGGGATTAACATATTCCCTGAGTTTAGCACTCCCTCAGGAGGAGTGGTTGCCAATCTGTGTGGCAAATTTGTGTGACGAATTACGCACTCTATTGATCTCTGTGAAATACACAGGAGGGTTTCGATACCTTACTTCAATCACTCAGCAGATTGAAGATTCCCTTATACAGGCTAAGGTTAAATCTCATGTAATTCCATCAGCTTCAGGAAGAAGAATGGGTAAAGCATAAACTGCTACAATTATTCTTAAACAAGCACATTTACCTATTTCTACTTCAAAACCTTCATCTTCTCGAAGGGCTCCACCTCCTGAATGTCAACAACAATGGCCGTTTTGTCCAATTGATCAAAAAGATCAACGACGAAAACAATTTGAGGATTTCAAGAGTAAAACATACTCTTTCCGAAATGAACAAGTTCCTGGTTACATCATTTCATCTCTGGAAAATAATTTGGTTCAATTACCAGTGCCCAAGAGGCCAAACAAGGAAGGAGATGAAGACCTTCCCAATTATTGTCCCATTAATCAAATGTTGGGGCCTCCTATCTAGGAATTTTTTTCCTTTAAATACCTCCTGCAAAAGATGGTCGACTTGGGACAAGTCAAGTTGAATGGTCCATCGACTCATGTAGCATGTGTTACTGCTACAGTTCCAGAGGAGGAAGGTGAATGGAAAGAATTCAAAAGCATAAATGCACAGAAGTATGATGAGTGGATGGTCAGAAAGACAATCAACCAGACTCATTCTATTTTGCGAACACAATTAAAGAAACCAATTGTGTCTTCTTCCATGAATATTTCAGTAAAACCCTCTTCGTCAAAGGGAAAGTCCTCAAAGAAACAGTTTTATTCAAATAAGAAAAAAGAATCAGAAGAAGATGAGTATGTGTCAAAGCCTAAATTGTCTTTGACTCTGGCAGACTTTATGCATTCTACATCAAAACCATGGGCACCGCACCATCAAACGGCACAACCTAAAAAGGCTAGTCAGGAAGAGTCTTTATTAGACGAAGAGTTAATCTTCGGTTTTGTTAATATGATTCAATTAACAGATCCGTATTCGAGTCATAATTTCAATTTTGATGAGCCTGAATTCCCTGTATCAAATAAGGGAATCTGAGGAAGTTCCCGAGGTTCAGGATACAAGGGAAGACATGGATCTTTCTGAAGGCACTACTCCAATTCTACCCCTGCTAGCACTGTGTATGCAGCAGAAACTCGTGGTAGAGCCCTTCAGCGAGCTCAAATAGAACAAGCGGGTTTTTCTGCTAATAGCCAACTCATTCTTGGAACAATTATTTTAGAAGACCACTTGAAGGTTCCATCTTCTTTATCTCAGCAAGTAAATGGATCTAATTGGTCTAATCTTCCAAAACCTGGGATGTTGCCAACTTCTATCCCAATACAAGATGCATCAGCTTCCAAAGCATCTGCTTCCAAGGTACCTGCTAAACCGCATATTCCTATTGGTAAAATGTAGACCCTTAGATTAAAAGTATGATATATTGAAACACTTGGCCCAAGTACCAGCCATGATATCAATTTTGGATGCTTTGAATCTGTAAAAAGATATTCAGGAAGCACTCACAGAAGCTTCGTCAGGTCCTCAATAGTTTGAAGCTGAAATTGCTGCAGCTGAAGTCTATCACATAGAGAATAATCCTGTAGAATTCCATGTAGTGATATCTTTTATTGATAAAGATGAATATGATGTTGTGAATGGGCACATAAAACCTTTGTACTTATCTGGCAATGTCAATGGTGTAGATATCCGAAGAGCTTTCATTGATAATGGTTCAGGAGTCAACCTCAAGCCCATTCGTACACTTCATCGATTAGGCCTCATGGAATCTGATTTATCTCCTTCTACCATGATGTTACAAGGATATGATAAAAATGAACAAGAACCACTGGGCAAAGTTACACTCAGAACTCAGTTTGGAAATCTTGTATCCAATTCGTATTTCATGATTGTTGATCAAGACTCATCTTTCAATGTCTTGCTTGGAAGACCCTGGCTACATCAGTATGCATTTATCCCTTCATCATACCATCAATGTCTCAAATACTGTTTCAATAGTCAAGTTGGAACATTGTATAGTGATAAGACCACGTTCAAGACATGTGAGTCTCAATACATTGAGGCAGAATTTTATCACATGAAGGGAAGAGAAAAATATACAATGAAGGAAATTACCAAATTTAGTGCTCCATATGGTTTGGATAAAATTCCAATAAATCCATTTAGACATGTGAGTACAGATTATGTGTTACCTATCAGTCAAATTCACAAAATAGGCCCAAATTAAAATACTCTTATGGAAAGATCCATAATGTCAATTACGACAATTGAGCCAGACAACATGGGAGAAATTGGTAACCTACCAAACAGTGATGAAAGCACAAGTGGTGACGTCTTCATTTCATCTGCTGAAATCCAATAGGTCTATACGTCGCCAATCAGGACAGAAGAAGTTATAGTAACATCAGAGGTGAATAATGATGTCAATTCTCAATCCATCATCTCATCTTTATTTCCCAAAGAAGGCCCTTTATCATCAATAGGGTCGGAAATGGAAGCTTCTTCTTCAAAATGTGCAAATTTTGACATCTCATCTGATCATGAAAATTTCGTTTTGTTATCTACTATCCAAGTAGAAACGGAAGAAATAGCACATAATGAAGAGGAAGAGGAAGTGCATAGAGATGCTCCTCCAGCATTTGAAGAGGGTATCTCTACCACTATGGATGAACTCAAAGAAATAAATCTGGGTACATAGAAAGATCCACACCCCACATTAATTAGTGTGGCCATGACCTTTTAAGAGAAAGAAATGTATACTTATTTTCTAAATCAAAATTAAGATATTTTTTCTTGGAACTATACAGAAATGCCTGGGCTTGATCCTGATATTGCTACTCATCATCTGGGTTTACCAAAAGAACATCGAGGATTTAAGCAAGCCGCGAGAAGAACACACCCAACGTATGCTTCCAAAATTGAAGCTGAAGTGGATAAGCTGATCAAAGATAACTTCATCAGAGAAGTTAAGTATCCCAAGTGGTTGTCTAATATTGTCCCTGTAAGGAAGAAGAATGGACAAATTAGGGTTTGCATCGATTTCAGAGATCTTAATCGGTATTGTCCTAAAGTTGATTTCTCAGTTCCGATTACAGAACTCTTAATTGATGCGACGACTAGCTATAAAGTACTTTTCCTTCATGGATGGATATTCCGGATATAATCATATTCGAATGGCCCCAGAAGATGAGGAATCTACAGCCTTCAAAGCCCCTCAAGGTGTGTTTTGTTACCGGGTGATGCCCTTTGGTTTAAAGAATGAAGGTGCAACATATCAACATGCCATGCATCGTATCTTCTAACCTTTCTTAGGGAAGTCTACTGAAAGCTATGTAGACGATTTGGTGGTTAAATCCAAACAACTTTCTAATCACTTGGCTGATTTGGAAGTCATATTCCACAAGCTTCGACAACATAATTTGAAGATGAACCCCTTAAAATGTGCTTTTGGGGTAACCTCAGGAAAATTCCTCAGCTTTGTTGTACGCCATCGTGGTATTGAAGTTGATCCTGAGAAGACCAAATCAATCATTGGTATGTCACCCCCTCAGAATTTGAAAGAATTAAGAGGACTTCAAGGACACTTAGCCTATATTCGGCGTTTCATCGCCAATTTGGTAGGAAAAAGTTTACCCTTTACCAAATTATTGAAAAAAGGAGTAACATACTAGTGGACTGAAGAATGTCAAGAAGCGTTTGATGTTCTCAAGAAATACCTCTTGAGTCCACCAGTACTCATGCCACCTGTTGAAGGTATACCACTTATCCTCTATGTGACAGCTCTAGAGCGATCATTGGGTGCCTTTCTTGTTCAAGGGACTGATGCTGGGAATGAAAATAGCCTCTACTATCTCAGTCGAACTATGCTTGAAGCAGAAACCCGGTATTCAAGTATTCAGAAGTGCTGCCTGGCATTAATCTTTGCAGTTCAGAAACTGAGACATTACCTACAACATCACGAGCTCCAATTGGTATCTCAGAATAATCCGCTCAAATTCATCATTAGTCGTCCAATTCTTACAGGACGTCTAGCAAGGTGGACAGTTATTTTGCAGCAGTTCGACATTCAGTCAGTATCTCAAAAGGAAATAGAGGGCCAAGCTATGGCTGATTTCCTGGCTGAACATCCTTCAGTGGAAGACACATCTTCAGATATTGAACTCCCTGATGGGGATGTTTTTTCTATTCAAGAGTGTCCCCAAACATGGGAAATGTATTTTGATGGTGCTTCCAGAAGTCCAACAGGGACGAAAATGGAAAATCCTAAATTCAACAAAGTTGGTTTAGGAATTGTACTAATTTCTCCAGATAAGGCATTATTACCTTATTCCTTTTTATTGTGGGAAGGTGGTACCAATAATGAAGCTGAATACCAATATATTATCACAGGCTTGGAGTTAGCACTTCAAGCACAAGTGAATCACTTAAAGGTGAAAGGTGATTCAGACTTGGTAATCAAACAAGTCAAAGGGGATTATGCCATCATAAAAGAAGAGTTAATCCATTTTTATGATTACGTCAGAAAGTTAATGGAGGAATTCCCTTCATAACCGACATTTTCTTATATCCCAAGATCACAAAATGCTCAAGCTGATGCACTGGCTAATATGGCCACAGCTCTAGAAGATCCAAATCAGGACGAGACAACCATCAGTATTTCTCACTGTCGTGCAATTTCACCTTATGTTCAAGCCAGAATAGAGGAAATTAATGAAATTAGTCCCATTCCTGAACCATATGGTCATACTACAGGATGGATGTCACCTATCAGGGAATACCTTCAAAATGGAACACTTCCACCTGATAGAGTTGAGAAAGAACAAATCTGGCGACGTGTGGTCAATTTTACTCTTTATGATGGCCCAAACCACCTAGAGAAAATTCTCTAAAAACGTGGTTTTGATGGAGTTCTCTTTAGATGAATTAATGGTGAGGAGACAATGGTTGTCATGAATGAAGTGCATGCAGGAGTCTGTGGTGCCCACCAGTCTGGACATAGATTTTCTGATCAAATTCGAAGGCTTGGATACTTTTGGCCTTCAATGATACAAAATTGTCTTGATTTCACAAAGAAATGTCATTCATGTCAAGTGCATGCCAACTTCATTCATCAACCTCTAGAGTTTCTTCATACAGCTAAATACTCATGGCCATTTTCCACATGGGGAATGGATGTGGTGGGACCTTACCCTTCAGCAACAGCCAAGCAGTTTAAGTACATTCTTACTGCTACTGATTTCTTTTCCAAATGGGCGGAGATAGTACCTCTCAAAGAAGTCAGTTCTAAATTCATTTTTAGGTTCATCAAGTCTAACATCATTACTAGATTTGGTGTCCCTCATACCATATTGACGGACAATGGCACCAACTTCTGTTCATCTGAGGTGAAGAAATTGTATCAAGAATACAACATTAAATCCAACCATTCATCTCGGTATCATACGGCAGCCAATGGCCAAATAGAAGCATTTAACAAGACTCTTTCAAATAGACTTCAAAAGATGGTGGATAAAGATAAGAGGTCATGGCCTGATAAAGTCTTTCATGCTTTATGGGCTTATCGGACTACCACCCGCAATGCAACGCGGTCAACTCCATATTTGTTGCTATATGGAACAGAAGCAGTCTTTCCAATTGATGTTCAATTTCCCTCACTCAGAGTATCCATTTGTGATAAGTTATCTACAAATGAGCAATCCCAAAAGTGATTGAATGAATTGGAACGGTTAGATGAGAAATGATTGTGCACTTTTCACCACTTGGAAATCTATCAGAATCGAATAGGATGAGCTTTTAACAAAAAAGTTCGTCTTCATTCATTCATTCAGGGAGAATTGGTATTAGTTCTCAGAACTCCAATGATTTCAGGAAAGAAACCTCCCAAGCATGAGCCAAAATAGGAAGGACCTTATTCAATACATAGGGTCTACTCCAATGGAGCTTATTCATTAATCTTGATGGATGGAAAACTAATTACTACTCCACTAATGCCAGATTTTTGAAGAAATATTTTGTATAAAATACAAAGTATTCACAAGATGTCCCCGCAACATGACACTAAACTGTGTGGCACCAGTTTGTCCTTGCTATATGATGTTTAACTATACAGCAACGGTCTAATCATATGACCCTAAACTATTTGCACATATGTCCAACATGACGTTAAACTGTGTTACCTTCAATGTCCCTGCAACATGACACTAAACTGTGCAGCACCAGTTTTTCCTTGCTATATGACGTTAAAACTATACAGCAATGGTCTTGTATGACCTTAAACTGCAACTTCGTCCCACACGACATTAAACTGTGAAAAAGTTACCTAAATGGTCCAGTATGACCTTAAACTGCATCATCAACGGTCCATGCATATGACCCTAAACTATTTGCAAGTCCATTATGTCTAGCAAGACATTAAACTGTGATGTCCTAACTACATGACGCTAAACTGTATAAATGTCCCTTACGTACAGAAAGACGTTAAACTACAAAATCACCAAAGGTCCTGTATAGCCTTAAAACAACACCACCGTCTAGCAAGACATTAAACTGAACCATCCACAGTCCATTTATATGACCTTAAACTATTCGCCCTTTTGTCCAACATGACACTAAACTGTAGAAAAAAATCCCCAATGCGTCCAACATGACATAAATGGTGTGTTATTTTGTCCTTACTGCATGACATTAAACTGTGCAGTCCCCCTTTTTGTCCAACATGACATTAACCTCTATTGTTCCCATCGTCCTAACTACATGACGCTAAACTGTACAGAAAGTTCATAATACGTCTTACATGACAATAAACTGTATTTTGTCCCTTCTACATGACACTAAACTGGGCAGCACCAATAGTCCTAACTGCAAGACTTTAAACTGCATAGTCCCTTTATATGTCCTACATGACATTAAACTACGCATAGTTAAGGTTATTGTTACCTCTTGTTTCTCACACCGAGTATGACTCATGTGAGCTTAGAGAAAACCTCAACCATAACACTCTCTTCGGGCCGCTAACCATGTATAAGTCCCAACAAATTTTTTTTATTATTAGATAGTTGTCCCCAAGAACAACTTGATCGTTAATTCATTCTTTAATTGGACTACACATACTTTGATCCTTGCCTTCCAGGCTGGGTACGTAGGCAACCTCCCAAGTTTCAAGCCCAAAAAACAATCTCTTCACTTCGGTTCACCTTCGTCTCATATGATGATGATTTGTGAAACCGCCCCTAGAATCAATATCTATACATTGATTCACTTTTGTCCTTGTTATATGACGTTAAACTATGAAACACATTTGTCCAGTATGATAATAAACTACAATACTCTTTGATTTCCTCATTTGAGAGAGAACTATTATTGACATTGATTTTTCAATCATGTTTCAATTCAAAAGACTATGTGCATACATGGTAATGACTAAACTTTTTATCTCAGGTTGAACCATGATTGCACTAAAGTCCTCTTTCACCCTTCACATGTACGAACCAAATTTTTACAAAGGGTAGTTCTAGAACAACGTGGGCTTGATTCCCATATTTATGGGATACGTAGGAACGTTCGAGTATCCCTAAAATTTATCCCCAAGTCTTTTGGGCCTAACCCCAAATTTCACTTTCAGTCCCTTGGCTGAAAAGTCATCATGAAAACACACACTGTGTATTCATTATTATGGTCCGAACTCTATGACCCTAAACTAAGATCTCTCATACTTTCATCCTGCATGACGTTAAACTGCATTTCAAGAACTACGTATGGCTTGATTTTCATTCTTATGAGATACGTAGTGAAGTCCAAAATTTCAATTCAGGACCCAGCCACAACATGATTATGGTTATCATTGACCTATGTATCTCTATATACATTGGACAATACCCATATTTATGTGTTATAATCCTAGCCTTAAATATTTTCAGATCTTCATAACCCTTTTCATGACTTTTAGTCACAAAAATGTCAAACATATGAGAATTATTTTGCCTGACTATGCAGTACGTGCCCATAGGTGGCCTTGCATAAACAGTCCACATAACAGACTTGTTATCCAAAAGATACTATTTATTTGACTGTGCAGCCAATGCCCTTAAGTGGCCATGCATAATTTAACCCTCTAATGGGTTTGTTAGATAGTGGTAACTTCATTCTTGGTAAAAATGTCTCTTTTGTCCTTATTTGTCTTAAAACGACAGTATGTAGGGATTCGCAAAAAATAGCCATCCTTAACATATTTGTCCCATATCCTTTTTCAAGATATGAAAGTATTCAAGTCTATGGATTATATTCTCCTTCCCTACGTTTGGGTCAGACCTTCGTAGGAGTAATATTCATCTAGTTCTTCGATAATCTTGTCTGAAAATATCTTCTCCATATTCTAGTACCTCTTTCCATACAAAAAACTCTTAACTTTAGAAAATTTGAATCTCCATAAACCTTAACTGGCTTTTAGCACTAGGAATGTAAATTTCTGAGAGTTCTTTTGCCTGACTATTCAGCACGTGCCCATAGATGGACTTGCATAAACAGTCCACACAACAGACTTGTCAGCTGAAAGATTCTATTTATTTGACCATGCAGCCAATGCCCTTAGGTGGCCCTACATAATTCAACCCCATAACGGGTTTGTTAAATAATGGTAACTTCATTCTTGGAAACTACTTCTTTTAATGCCTTTTAGCTCTTTTTCATATCATTCCTCTGATTCAAATATTCTCAAGTCATAGCTTACATATTTTCCCTCATACTTGAGTATGGTAATATGTTTTCAGATAAAATTTCAAGGAATTGAATCAATTTTAATCCATTTTGGTCAAAGCTATTTCGACCTTAATCATTAGCCCCTTTATGTATGGCATGCATGACATTAAACTACCCACAAAAGACAAAGGAACTCTGAATAAAAGTCAAGTTCCAGCTCACTAAATATAAATTTTTGTATGATTTAGGTAAATATTGAGCAATTAAAAGGTTCAAAGTTTGTAGGGTTATTTGTAATAATCCTAGTAAAAATCAAACTATGCTTACTAAGCCCATTGACTTAAGTAAATTTGAAGCAGGTCATGAGAGAATACATGTACAAATAAGTGAAAGTGAATGTGTTTTTCATTGATGCACAAGAGTTAGAAGGACATCCACAGACTGGAGTCTCTTCTCTTTTTCAAGAATTACAAGAGACTTTCAACATAACACTTAATTTGATTTACGGCATCCCGAGCTTCATCAACAAACACCTGGAATTCATTCATTCAACTGGATACAATAAGAGATGTAGTGATACCAACACTTCTTGGAAAAATTTTAAAATGATGTTCTTGAATGCGGCTTGAGAAAATTTTCTACTGATCAAACAGTGACTCTGTTTCTGTCCAAGAGACTTGGAAGATGGACACATGGATTTGAGAATGGAGCATTGGAAGTAAAGATCCATTTGGAGAGAGTACTATTTTTAGATATTGCTCTAATACCATGTTTGTCTTCTCTACACCAACCGGTAGTGGAAAACATTTCAGCCCATGGGTTTTCCATTTTCATATCTGCAAGGAAATGACATGGAGGAAGAATATGAAAGTTCACACCATTTTTGTTCCTCTTAATGCACAGCATAACTGAAATGAAGGAGTAGCAGCGCAGCTGCATTTCAGGTGTATAGTTATTTGCATCTGGAACATTGACTCCTTGCAGGTGACCATGACCATATAGAGGCAGGTAGATGCTCTGTGGGAAATTAAGATGATATTTCTTCATGTGCTTAGCCAAATCCGAGAGAGTTCTGTTGTAGATATCATAGTAATAATGGCCAATGATGTTCATCATGTCATCAATCCGCTTGCTAGCCAGTTCATCAGACGTTTTAATTCCATTAGGAGCCATTGAATCTACCCAAAAGTTGAATAAATTAAACTCTTAAATGGGTATATTTTTCATAAAATTTGAGAAAGATTTCGAAAAAATGTCTAAGGAATTAAGGCACACAAGTCTAAAACATGGCGTGCAAGTATTCGTGTGCCGCGCTAGTTTTTTCCATGCAAGTATAAACCGCGCAAGTAAAAATGCCTTTACAGTAGCGCGACATCAAGGAAACCACTGGAAAACAGAGCAACCTGTGCGGCTAAGGTGACATGGGCGGCGAGAGCTCGAAGGTATGAAGTTCGGAAATCCAGATGCTTGTACGGAAGTGAGGCCCTCTATTTATAGACACGGCCGAGACCATGCGTGCTGGACCCTGCACGATCGAGGGCCATATCCCTGCGTGATGCACACTTGCGCGCTGCCTCTGCGCCATCAAAACTTGCGCGCCCCCTTTTCCTTTGGATGTATTTCATTTTCTCAGAGTCAAGTCCTCTATTTCTCTCCAGATCCAACTCTGAGGGGGGACTTTTGTTGACTTTCCTTTCATCATAGAATCTAAAGATCGGAAAAGGGGAATATATGAGCACAAAGTGATTCAAACTTTGAAGAAAACATCAAAAATCGACAAAGGGATGAACAAGGAAAACTTTGCCCATAGGCCGCACGAGTTCCTTCATGGTCACGCAAGTGGACTTGCGCAACGCAACTTGGCACGCAAGTGACTTGCACGACCTAATTGATAACTGCCTGGTAACCGCCCGAGGTCTTCTCCTCCATATAAATAGACCCTGTGGCCCCCCCATTCGAAAGGATCATTTTCCAAAAACTCAGATTGAAGCTCCCGACGCCCAAGTCTCTTATCAAAACATCTGTAACACTTCTAAGGTAGTTTCTTACCTAGAACGGAAGATCTAAAGAGAGGGAGGAAGGCCTAACTGTTGAAACTCATCAACACTTGCGCGCCTGATTGGCCAACCCTTAAGGGAAGTGACCACACTTGCATGCCGCCTTACTCCTTTGATAGAACTTGCGCTTCCCTTTTTTGGAAGAACCTCAAGAGGATTCTAAAGGCTTTAATAAAGAGTTGCTCAAGTATTTCAATGCTGGTTGGCCATCGCAGAAGTACACCATGTGTCGCGCAGGCATACCTGCACGACCAATACTTGCGCGCCGCCGCAGTACCTGAGCGCCTTCCAAGACTTGTGCACCCCATCCTTTTGGGGTGCCTTTCTTGCCCATTTCACCCCTCTTAAACCATTACACATTTCCTTTTCAAGATTTAGTCTTCAAGACACTCTTCAAATCCATTTATGGCATGATTTCTTTATTTGAATTCCTTATCTGAATGGAATTCTGTGGAATATCTCTCAAAACCTAGTGATTTAAATATCTTTATGTCACTAAATATGGAGAGTTCATTCATTCATCCTCTTCCTTTAAGATGAGAGAATCCTTAAACTGGGTCTCCTTTTCAGCAATAATCCCCAGTCCTAAGTCCTCCAAACTTGGGAATCCTCCTCAGGAGTAAGCCCCAAATTCTTAAAATTCCCAAATCTGGGCATCCTCCTCAGGAGTAAGCCCCAAACCTTAATCCCTTAACCTGGGCCTCCTTTTCAGGAATAAGTCCCAGTCATAAATTTTGGGCTTCCTTTTCAGGAGTACGCCCCAAGTCCCCTAACCTGGGCCTCCTTTTCAGGAATAAGTCCCAGTCATAATTTTTGGGCATCTTTCTTAGGAGTAAGCCCAAGATCCTCTAATTTGGGCTTCCTTTTCAAGAGTAAGACATAATATCTAATTTGGGCTTCCTTTTCAGGAGTAAGCCCCAAACCTTAATCCTTAACCTAGGCTTCCCTTTCAGGAATAAGTCACAGTCATAACCTTAACCTGGGCTTCCCTTTCAGGAATAAGTCCCAGTCATAAATCCCTTAACCTGGGCCTCGTTTTTAAGAACAAGTCCCAGTCATAATCTTGGGTTTCCTTTCCAGGAATAAGCCCCAAGTTCCTTAAATTCTCTTTAACCAGTCCTAATTTACATTTGATCTGGGATTCCTTCTCAGGATTAAAACCCAGTTATCAATCCTCTCCTGATTTGGGATTCCTTTTCAGGAATAAGTCCCATGTTAGAGTATTCAACTCTCCATGAAGCACGTATACCTTTCTGGACCCTGTTCCTGTATTTTCTCCCTAAATTAAATCCTAACCTTCATTTATCTGGGATGTAATATATACATAAGCCCCAAACCATTTCTTATGATTTCATATTTCATGGAACAATTGTCCAATTTTTACCAATACATCTTGTTTCTCACACCGAGCATTACTCACGCGATCTTAGAGTGTAAAAGTAATTGTGACATCCTTCTTTGAGCCATCAATCATAAACATCATACTCTTTTACTTGAACTACGTGGGTTCTGATTCCTTTTCCAAAACAAAGGATGCGTAGGTAGCCCATCTATGGGTTCGATCCCAACTCTGAAATAATTCATGTCCTTCTGAATGACAATAAACTTCAAGTGCCCCACTGAGTGTCTTTAAAACTATCCTAGTCATCATAATGACCAAGTGACTTTTATATAAATATTTTTAAGGATACCATTGACCAAGAATCTCTAAATAAATATTGATGATTCTATATTGATGAAGAACCTCGAATACATATAAAAGATTCACTAAATTTCTTACATATTTAATCATTGATTGTTAAACTTAAGGAAAGCTCATTTTATACTTGGTAATGTAATAAGGATTCACGAACATAACTTCAATCTATAAAGAGAGTCCTGGAATAGACAATAATTCCCCTCAAAAAGGTGTGATGAGTCTGAACTCCCATCCTCTCGACCAATGCAAATTCCTAAGCCTCATCAGTCTACAAGCTAATGAGCGCCTACCTTTGGAAAGTAGGTCCAAATGGATGTGGAATCATTGGATGTTTCCAGTTCTACGAACAAACCCGCTAGAAACCGATCGGAACGTTTGAATCTCCCATCCAGGAGGTCATCCCCAGATTCCGAGGGAAACAGGGAGACAATGAAGATCTCTGAACTAATTATTAATATTGTGTCTAATGATTATAAATACTTTAAAAAATTATGGTGATCATTTTTTTTGTTTTTGTAATGTATTGAATATTCATAAAAAACTACATAATATCCTTGAATAAAATGTTTCGTTTACTATACGTGGGATCATAGGATTGGTTTAGTCAACCTTTTGAATATAGGATGATAAAACTTTAGTGAGATCATAAGGGATATTTATATGTATTTTTCTAGGGATTTCAATATATACAAGTATATTGATGTGTCAATTTTAAGGAAATTTACATGAAATTTGGTAAAAGATACAACAACTGGTTTTCACGAAATTAGATCATTGTGTGGATAGTACAAGGGTATGTGGAACTAAAACAGAGGAACATATGGGAAATAACATAAAAATTGTTCATTTAGTTTGACTCAAACATAACATGATTCAGAAAAATGTTTCTTTCTACACATCCATTCTGACAAGTATAAGGGATATGCTTTGGAAATTAACAAACTATTTATGAAAAAAATTGAATTTAAATGGATGATGAATATGAATAACAAATGATATAACAGTGTCATATATTTAGGAGGTTGTCACAATTTAGATATCATATTACATAATCTTCATGATTATGTGGTTCAATGAAATGATTAATCATAATTATAGTATTTTTTTTGGTTTTAGTATATGTTAGGAACAAAAAGGTACCATGATAAAATTTAATGTGATGGAAAATTTTATAATGTGGATTGAAATGGGATGATGAAAATTGAGAATGTTGTTTCGATAATGCAAAATTTGTTATCAACCATCTTGATTAACAGTGTCCACCATTACCAACACTGGGACTCACTAAAGAATAAATGGATAGATTTAATTTATACTTTAGTTAATGGAGACCATAGAGGAAAGAAGATTTAGATATATATATGTTGAGAATATGGGAGTAAGAACTATAGAGAATGTCTTAGTGTTATTGGAAGATATTTTGAGTGTAGAAAAGAAGTACCCAAATGAAGTATATATAAGGGAAAATATAAATTTTGTTTAATGAAATGGATGAGAATAATTGTATCCATTGTGTATCATCAATTGATGAACGTTTTAAATGTTGAAATTGTGGGGATTATGATAATATATTTCCCAATTAGAATGATCATGATTTTAATCAGAAAAGTTAAATGATTAATAGTTATTATATACGAATGATGAAGATATTTTGAATGACATATTAAATAAATTAAGTGTTAAAGAATAAGATGATAAAGACTAGTTAATGTTTTGGTATGTAATTTGTATTATTGAATTATAATTTATTAATATTAATTGATTATTTTAAATAAATATATAAATATATAAAGATATTTTGGTATAATATTTTAATTAAGGGATTGAATGAGTCAATTAAAATATGTATATTATAAAAAAATTTATTTAGTACAAAGGTTATATTCAGGGAAAACCCTGATTAAGGGAACGATAATCCTTAATATGCACTTTATGTTGAAGCAATTATATTAGGAGAAAGAAAAAATTAAATGGATTCAAAAAAAATTGAATTTTACAGATGACCATGGATGTGATTAATAATTTACAGAAAATGTTACTTATCTTAACCTTGATGGGGTTTAAAAAATTATTAGATAAATGGAATATATTTCACATTTTTGGACTTATTCATTGAATGATGAAGAAAGTGGGTTTTCCTTGAGGTTTTAAGGTAATTTAAGATATTTCCATGTGTTGAGACAATATATAATGAAGGTATTATGATTTTTGTTTTGTTAAAATAAAGAGATTATTTTTTAATTATGTGGAATTATGTTTAGGTTGATTGTGAAAATTTTGTAACCTTATATATAATTTTTTTGAATGTTTTCAGTGAAATGGTATAAGTTCATCATCCGATGACATTTTAGATATTATTATATTTCTTCACCAGATGAAACATTATATATATTGGATTACAAGTTCTACATATTTTTATGAGACAAGTAATGAATAATAATCAAATTAAGGATTTTATTTAGTGATTCAGACATGAGAATTTGATAATATTTTGTTATAGATGATGTCGAAACTCATCATGGAACATCCAAAGGATGAAATTTATCTAGTAAAATAAAAATATATCATGTATATACATTTTCATATGCATTTAGTCTATAAAAAAATGTAGTTCACTAAAATAAGGAAAATGATAATGAAACAAAAAGTTTATCCAAGTACCCTAATTTTGGAAGAATCATTTGGTCTCATATATCATCATAGATTTATGGTTTTGTGGTCTTGAACCTTCTCTGGACTACCGAATTTTTTATGATCAATGTTCTCTATCACTCTATATCAGTATTTGGGTGTTACATTTCAATTTTATTTCCTTGTTTTTATATCTTGGATATTTTAGTATGTTCTAAAAACAAATATTTGTTATTCCTTATGACCATCTCACATACATTTTTCTTTTTAAAGTGAATTTTTAGTAACCCTTTTTATGATGTTGGTGTCTTGGAAGGAATTTTCAAATGTTAAAACATTGAATACATAAATGAATTTTAGTAGAGAAATACATTTTATATGGGGTATAATATTACACCCTTAGATTTTATCAAACACTTTTATTCAATTAAATTTTATATTTATAATATTTTTATTTATAAATAACTATAATTTTATCTTCCATTACATGAAACAACAATTTTTTTAATAGCTTGTCTAATATGTAATATTGAGTCTCACTGAATGTCAATATAATGTTAACATTTTTGTTTAATATATTCCTTATATATTGGAATGGATGATGGGAATAGAATTAACAAAAATATGTAAATATTTATATTATTAATTTTTTTTAATAAAATATTAATTATTATTAATATAAAAATTTTATAAAAGAAAAAGTAATTTTTTCTAAAAAACTATAATTTTTAAAATGAAGGATTAGTTGCGATTTGTTTGAAAATTATTTAATAAAAATTTTAAAATATAATAAAATATATTTTATAAAATTAAATTCTTTTTATAATCATCTTTTAATGATTATCTTATGTTAATGTTTTTTTCTTTTTCTAAAAAACAATATTTATTTATTAATAGTAGAAAAATACTAAATTTTAACTAAAAACTATTTGTCTGTGAAATTTTTTTATAAATATAAATTATATTTTATGTTATTTTAAGCTAAAATTTGATCAATTGTATATCTATTAAAACAAATTACATAATTTTAGTCATTTTCCTATCGAATATTATATAAAAACATCGTATACTTTCAAACATATTTTCATAAAACCATGATTTCTAATTATATGCACAAAATTAATTTTAAAATAATAAATTTTAATTATGGGAATTGAATTTTTTAAAATAAATCAATAATTTAGAATCATCCTAATTTATATTACCTAATGAGGTAAAACAAATTTCCAAATTAATTTGTTAATACATTAAAAAAATATTATCATGTCTACGGTAAAAATTGATTTATCGTGGGGTTAAACTAATATTTTAAGGAATAAATATAACCCACCAACTATTAAAAACCAAATAAGATGTCCCAATATCAACCTTTATAACCTTTTTCAAAGTTATTATGAGTTATTATGACATTATTCAATGAAATTGGCATTTTTTATAATTTATGTATAGAAAAAGTAAAAATAAAAGAATTCCTTGCATTTAATATATATAAGTAATTTTGGCGGGGATAAAGTTGCATATTTTAATTTATAAATATTAATTAAAAATATTGTTGAGTTTTTTTCATTTTATTTTATTTTATTCAATTTTATTTTGATGAAATAATAGATTTTTATGCTTTCGAAATGACGATGTAATAATTAAATAGTTATTAATTAAATAACATTTATGATAATAAATATATTAATAGTGAACTAAATTTAATTAATTGTTGTATTAATTTACTTTTTAGAGGAATATATCTTGTTATATAGGAATGATAATAATAGATTCTATTTCCATCATTGCAATGATATTTTTGAATTCAAAAAAAAAATAAATATTTCAAAATTAACATCATTGTAATTTTATAATAAATGATATGTTACTAAATGATTTAAAATAAATTAAAATAAAAAATAATAATAAGTGATTTCTAAATTTTAATATATATCAACTATGTTCCATTAATATACCAACTATGCATTTATAATGACTATATTGACCTCTTAATAATAAAAACACAAATAATGTTTCTTTCTAATAATAATGTTTTCGAACGTTACATAGAGTTGTTTTAAAATTTAATTTCAACAGGAAATATATTTTTATTTTATTTATTATATAATTAGTGGTTTAAAATTATTTATAATGTATAATTCTATTTATGTCATAAATAATTAATTAACTATTTTAAAATACTAATAACAATAGTGAAAAAATAAAAATGGAACAAATTTTGAAACATAAAAGTTTGGGATTTTTTTCAAACATTGGTTTTACTATGTTCTAGAGGAATTTATAGACCATAACATCCATCTAAACCATTAATTATAAATTTTTTAGGCACATGAGGAAACAATGACGTCTCAAGAGTGAATACATTTCGATATTTAAAATAGGTCAGCCCTCCTCATCTTTAAAAGGGAACTAACTCCCATCACATCTTCAAACCTACCAGTCTATGTTCAATACTAGAAAATTATCCTATAGACACAGTATCAATCTGTGGGTATAGCTCATGAATCCGTGGGTATAGGCTATACCCACAGTTTCATGAACCGTGGGCTCCCAAGGCGTCGGGAAAGCCCTATACCCACAGTTCTGTAGAAACAGTGGGTATATTTCACTTAAATCCCATATTACCCACGGTTATGGTTAACTGTAGGTATAAATATATTACCACGGTTTACAGAACCATAGGTATACATTTTTACAGCCCAAATAATATACCCACGGCTTAGTAAACAGTGGGTATAGATAGTTTTTTCATAGTAAACATTCCCACAGTTCAACAAACCATGGGTATAGATAGTTTTGAAGCTGCATATATACCCACGGTTTGTTGATTCGTGGGTATAGACGGTTTTCCCAGAAAAAGAAGGTGGCCAAATTAAACAATTTGAAACAATGTACTTGTAGCCCCCCACAAGACCAGCAACCCCTCACTTCCCCCTGGATAAAAACCCCTCTCCCACCCTCAGGGCCTGCAACCCCTCACTTCCCCCAAGGACAAACTCCCCTGCAGCCCCCCATTGAACCTACATCTTCTCCCTGCCACCCCCCCCCCCCCGCAGCACCTCCCTTTCCCCCTATAGCCCCCACTAGAGCTTTAGCCCCTCCCATCCCCATGTTCATACCCCTTGGAACTACAACCCCTCCCTTCCCCCTGGAATGACCCCCCAAACCTGCATCCCCTCATGGACAGACCCCCCTGGAGCCCCCCACTAGACCTGCAGCCCCCTGGATATACCCCCCCTACCTGCAACCCCCCACTAGACATGCACCCATGCCTTCCCCCCTGGACCTGCATCCCCCCATGCAACCTCCCACTGGACCTACGGCTGCTCCCCCCAGGACCTGATGCCCCCTCCCCCTAGACAATCCCCCCTAGTGCCCCCCCACCCACCCATGGACCTTCAGCACCCCCCTGGACAGACCCCCTGCTTCTTCCCCCACTTGACATACAGCCCCCGTAGAAACCCCCCCCCCAACACACACACACACACACTAGACCTGCAGCCCCAGCAACCCCCACCCCTTGGACAGACCCCCCACCCATGGACCTACATCCCCTCCCCTTAGACCCCCCCCCCCACTGGACCCCCTGTACCCCCCCCCGGACACCCCCCATTGGACCCCCCTTGGACATTGTACACTCCCACTGGACCCCCCCCCCTCTTAGAATTCCCCCACTCCTGGACATCCCTCCCCCTGAAACCCATGACACTTCTTGCAAAACTTTTGTAATATGGTAGAAATTGTTCTACCTCAACAATTGATCAAATATTAGAGTATGTTCTAGTCTAGTCTATTCTTGATTATTGACAGGGAGTCTGTTTCAGTCCTGCTATGGTTACGGAAGCAGAACCAGTTCCTTTAAAGAACAATGCTTTGGATATTCTCCAGAAAATAATAGACACCTTCTAATGTAATGTTTAACCCTATTAAAAAGAGGGGTGTCTTGAAATATTAGTGATAATGTTTGAATTTGATGAAAATATTGTGGCTGTAAGTGTAAAATGTTTTTTTATTGTTATAGGGTCCTAATCGAAGACATTGGTACTCATTAGTGTAAACTAGGATGACCATTATGATATATTGAAATATTTCAAGATCATTTTAAAAGAGAATATGTGTCCTGAGGCCCTAGATAATTCTATATCCTGGGAGTATATTTATCATTCTAAAGGTGGTTGATCAGTGATGGAGTATACAAATCATTATACTGAACTAGTGTAGTACACAACCTATATCATTTCAAATTAGTATATGAAATCATCGAATTTTGATATGGGAATACATATAGAGATTTATTATCATTTATTTATTTCAAGGTGAAAGCTTACAGTGAGGTATTTGATCATTCTTTCAAGGTTTAGATCATCTTGAATGGAATGTCCAGTTACATTGGAAACCCCCTGGACTGCCCTTGGACAGCCCTAGACACCCCTCCCCACTCCAAATGTAGCCCCTCCCATCCCCACTGAACAAACCCCGTAGACACCCACTAGACACCCCGCCCCACTCTCCATACGACCCCTCTCTTCCGCCCTGGACAAAGCCCCCTACTCCCTTGTCAAGAATAATGGCATAAAAATCTTCTGAATGAAGATGTGTTGAATATATATATATATATATAGTGCATTCGATGTCTTAACTTAAATATGAAGTCTTGGAAGAGGACCGAGGGTGATGGTATGTAAGGAATAATTTCATAATGAAATGAAATTAATAATTTGGAGATATTGATCTGAGTTTGGAGTATGGATGAATGTTGATATTGGTTGGCGATTGGATGTGGATCATGTTCAATGGTTGAATTATAGAGGTGGCAGATATATTAATGATCGAATTGATCTTAATATCTGAGATCTGGAATTAATTTAAAATACAATAATGATGGAGAAATTTTTAACTGGTTTAGTAGTCTGAGGTTACACTATATTTCAATGTCCTACCTAAATATTGTTGCACAGGGAGTCAGAAGCTTCCATGAAGCTATTATAAAATGCGAAGTACGGCTTTAGGTGTGGACAATCTGGCTAACAGGCATTGGTCATGAGGAAAAACATGCAGCATGAAATAAAACTCTTGCATGGTTCAGGTGGTTGCATGAATCATGTTTTCAGGTCTCATTCCAACGATGTTTTGAATGAATATTTTTTGTAATATAGATTCCATAGTATTCTGATTATTAAATGAAGAATATATTGGTGCGATATTCATTATGTTCTACTGGTACATAGTTCCTGATGTGCTCCTAAACGCTATGAGGGAGTTCTTTAACCATTACTCAATGCCCTATGTAATTGACACCAATTTTATTTCCCTGATCCAAAATAAGGAAAATTATGTGGATGTAAAGGATTCAAGACCTATTTCTATTGGGAATAAATTTCCAAAAATCATTAGTAAAATTATTACTATGTTTTTAGATCCCATTTCTCAACGGTTTATATCTTCAAATCAGTTTGGCTTTACCCCCAGTAGGAATATTCAGAACTACATCTGAATGTGTTAACATCATGAAACATATGGTTAAAAATAGGAACTTTGTTTTAATTCATGATATCTCAATGTAATTTGATAAAATAAAGTGGAGTTTTATTTTTGAAAAGATCATAAGGTATGGAAACCTACTGGAACCCCCATGCCCCATGGAAAGCCCACTCAAACACCCCCATGCAACCTAGACAAACCCCATGTAGCCCCTGGACATCCCCCTTGCAACCCCCCTAGATTCCCTCCCCCTAGACACCCCCTGGATGCCCCACTTGGACACCACCTAGACACCCCCACCCCTAGACAGGCCATGGACACCCCATCCTAGACACCCCGCCACCCCCAAACAGGCCCTGCAGACCCCCCTAGACAGCACTTGGACACCCCCTAGAAGCCCCCCCCCCCCCAGACACCCCATAAGCACACTTTCTCTTCCCTACAGACCCCCGAACCCCCCCGGACAACCCTTGGACACCCCTTGGATAGCCCCTCCTAGACACGACACCTGCACCAAGCCCCCCCCCCTCCCTGCACCAAGCCCCACCCCCTGCACCCAGCGCCACCCCCAGCACCCAGCCCCCCTAATCTACCAGCACCACCCCCTGCACCTAGCCCCACCTCCCCATGCACCCTTCCCCCCTCCCCACCCTCCCCCTCCACTCTGCAACACCCCCGAGTACCCATCCCTACCCCCTGCAACCAGCCCCCTCCCCCTTGCACCCATCTTACAAAGCCACCTATAAACCCAAAAAAAATCTCTAGAATTTTCCATATCATTCTGGGAATTGGGATCTCAAAAAACCCATCCATTTTAATCAATATAAAAACTTCCGATTTTACAAAATTTAAATTTTATAAATAAAAACTAGGGAATATATTCTTTTTTTTCCTATATTAATATAGAATTTTCAATTAAATAATTTATGAATAATGATAAGATAATAAATGTAATATATTCATTTTATACCTACATCTTGTCCAATGTGTATGGTCACTTTTAAAGTACTGGTTATATGTAAAATATAATCATGAATGAAGATTCAAGGTCACTATATTGTCTTGGTATAGGTATTAGATGTGTTCCTAAGTTAATGATCATATATCCCTTAGTAAATTGATAGCCCATGTACAAACCCAAAGAAGGGGAAGTAGAAATATGACTATAATATGTGTGGAGAGGTGAACCTGGTGTCTAGGATCCATAGGGATAGTTGGTAGGTTCTACATCTACACAGGTCATGTTCCATCATGGAAAAATGTAATGTGGTATTATACATAATGGTTTGTGAGGCTACATGGGCTTCATGGGTGTATATTCCATACAAAAAAATATCAATATAAGGGTAACATATTGTATGATTTAACCACAAAATGTGTGGAATTTAACATATCCTAGAATCCCTAGATATTGTACCTACCAAAGTACATGATGTCTTTTATTTCAAACTATAACCCATTTAGTTGGGTTCTTAAATCTAAATATTACTCTAGACCTCAATTCATTTATACTTCCACTTATTTTTCTTCACATATCACTTGAATTTCCTTTGGTCATTCTAAACATGATAATACCACCTATGTTAATTGGTTTCTATCCTTTGGTACCTGAATTGATGATTCATATCACAATATTGTCGATGTGCATATTGTTATTCAAGAAGAAACCCCAAATCCTTACCCCCCATCCAATTTTATCTTATCCTATAATCCATACTCGCGTTATAATCCTACATGGATAACAAACAATGTAAATATTCCGAACCTATTTTAACTGTGAAATAAAATCATTCTGTGACATTAGTTGAAGCATTAACTAAAATCTAAAGATAGTGATGAACATGTAATGTAAGGTGGGAGAAATAGAAGAAACCAAGAGAATGGAACTGATGATCCTGTATGATCAGGAATCTTCTACATTCACATAAAATAAATAAACAACGATGTAATTTATAGTCCCAATATCTGTTATCACAAAATCATAATTTCAACCAAATATCATAAGTTTAAAAGGCCATCTGATACCTGAATATTGAGTCAATTTAATGAAAATTATTCCATGTCCAAATCCAGAAAAAATGGGAGAGTTCCATATATATAAATTCCCTACCATGATTGTGAAATGATTTTTATTTGATTCTACCTCCCAAACAAGGTACATTTTATCGACGTCACTAAAATTGTGATATTTCTTCCCAGATTTGTCATCACCACCAAGCCCTCACTCAATCTTATTTTTCCTCTCCCTCTAAGGTTCAAGTGGTCATAGAACAACTAACCCTAAGAAAATTTCATAATATTGACTAAATAAACAAAATTTATAGGTTTCTTAGAATAATAATAAATTAATTAAATCATTTAATCATTTAATTAATCATCTCATCATTGAAAACACATAAGAGTCCCAATGAAAATGAATCTTAAGCCATGAATATGGTAAAATTCACATTTAATATTCAATATCTATCATTGTTTCTCTATATGAGACTTTATTTAAGAAATAAAAGAATCTTTAAAAAACATACAATGCATGGACTAAAATAATATAGTAAATTTTTATATTATTTCTGAATATTCGTGACAGTATATTTTATAAGAAAAAGAAGACTTGGTGTAAAAATCAAAATATGGAACCAAAGAAACCTTCAAAAAATTGTGTGAGGTTTCATACTATATTAAAAGTACCTTTTTACCCCAAATAATGTCTCAATATAATATTTAAACATAAAATTCATCTAAGAATCATCTGATGAAATCTTTGGTCAATACACCTACCTACATTTTTCCAGTACTTGCATAACTACCCCTATCTTAATGTCTGTTAAAATAGATTCCTATAATGATATGGGTGACACTATAACAAAACTTATAGAAACATGTGGTCAAATTCCTAACCTATTTTGTGAATTACATATAGACCATCTCCCACTAAAAATATTGGTATCATTAATAATATAGGAAACTCATTACAGAGGAGGATAGTGAGGTTCTATCTCGCCTCACCCAATGCCATGAGGGATAAATACTACCAAATGATCCTTCCCCATGACTAGGGAAATATTTAACCTAGGATTTCCTATAGGATCCTCCATTACTCCATGTCATCATTGGATTCACACCAAATATCAAATTTCTTTTTTCTATTAATTCCTACAATATATCTGAAGGTGGAATAATAGAGCCCCCATCACAAATGAGAATCCTAGAATCAATACACTATAATTAGTTGGTGAATTCACTACAAAAATAGTAAAAAAAAATTTATGGGGCTCAGTTCCACCCTTTTCTCTCCTACTAAAGCCACCACCCAGCTCTTGAAGATGTGGAAGAGCCTCCATCATTACCTCCAGAAAAACAACATATAAAACTAATTGAAGCATTTAATTATTTATAAACTCTATAAGACGATCAAAATTCATCAACAAATTGAATGGAAGTATATATCAAAACCATTTATGAATTTGGAGATATCAATCCATGTGATTCTCCAAAAGGTTAAAGTGATGAAAATAAATTGTATTACCATCATAAAAAATCGTAGGGATAAGACTAGTACCATAATAAAAACTAAACTAAATGAAATCTAGGAGAGTTTGATATAGTATTTGTTAAATACTTAATCTAGCCTGAATGGGTTCCTTCCTAGTAATTTCCAACTAATCAGCCCATAAGAACACCCTGAATGCATCACAAAAATGCCTAAGAACACTAAAATTATTGGAATAGAGCAGAATTCTAGGGGTCAAAATAAAAAAATTTCAAAAGTAATATATTTTAGTGCATGAATAACCAGATACCAACACATCAGAAAATAATATAGAGGCAGAAAAGCATGAAATATATTAGACTAATCAAACCCAAATTCCTCTTCAACCACTCATCTAACAGAAATAGAGTGGGGCCTAATGCGGCCTAGAATCAACTTTTTACTCTGAAACTCACTCTAGGATAACTTACTGATAAAACACATATTTTGAAGTCTGTCATGTGCTTTATATTGAAAGAATAATTAGTTTGAGAGATGAAATCTCGAAAAACCAACTTAGTGTAAGAGATATCAACCACTGGAAAAACAAGGTGAAGAAATTTCATACCTAGATGTTGGAGTTGGGGGAAGGGAGGTGGAGGTTGGGACTAGATGCTTTTGGAGTTGGGGGAAGCTAAGTTGGAGTCCAAGGCAGGTAGGAGAGCGAGCTGAGACGAGGGGACGTTGCTGAAGCTGGGGGTCGGGAGGCGGAGGTCGGGACGTTGAGGCTATGGCGAAGGCTGGGAGGGAGGGAGGGTGCAGAGGTGGAGGTCGGGGAGAAGGGTAGATGGCCGAGACTCGGTGGTCGGATGGCCGGGAGGAGGAGGTCGGTGAGGGGAGGAGATGTTCGAGTGGCGGAGATCGTATAGCCTGAAGGCGGAGATCAGAGAGGGGAGGAGAGGGCCTAGAGTCGGGGAAGTGAGGAAGAAGTAAAGGCCTATGGATGTGAGGGTAAGGAGAAGCATGATGGAACAGGAGCGTGATGGAAGTGGGAGGAGGAGCACAATGGTATTTGGGGAATTGGGATTGGTTTCCCACATTTTTATTAAAACCATGTGAATAGATAATAAAAAAAATAGATGTCCCAACTGTTTTTCTAAACCATGGGGATAGATGCATGGAGAAAAATAACATTTCCACTAGTGTTTGATTCAAAAAAACATCCAAATCACTTCCCCATTTACCTAACCACAACATATTATACTTAATTTGTACCTAAATCAATACTTGTAACGATCATGGTGTGAACATAAAGAGGATAACCGAAGATGTAGTAACGTTTTTTAACAAGTGTTTTGTGTTATTACTTACTCCACATACATAAATTATTGTTTTACCATGATGAATTAATAAACACATTATTTCAAATATTATTCAATTTTTTTGATAAATAATTTACTTATAACAATCTATACATCCATCAAATGGGTTATGAAATAATCAATCATGTGTATGGAGGATGAAAAATTCTTGAACCGATGACATTAATTATTTAACATGCCACATATCATAGTAAAATACAATGATGGTTTTATTTTTTTATTTATAAATATTTTGATTTTTTTATTATATTATATTATAATTTTACAAATTTTTGATACTCTATATTTTATGGTAATATGATAATGTCGCACATTTGAATTAAACATTACTCCATCGCGAAGTGATGTGACTATTTATCAATTTACATTAAACGAATTAAAAAATGGATTTAATTAAATATATGACATAATTGGCATAGAAACTATTCTAGTAATATATTGCAACATTTATCCTTTTTTCATACAACAATATAATGGAAACATCATTCATTCATAGGTAAGACCATCCTTCTCTAAGAATTTTGTATTTTATTTTCTATCAAAAAATTATATGGATAACTCTAAAAACATATGTACAAAATATATATGATATTTATATCATGTTTAGTAATAATTATTTAAAAAAATTATTTAATTTAAAGGAAAAAGATCCATGATAAAACATACAAGAAAAATAAAGCAATTGTTTCCCAGAATGTGACGTTGACATGGAATTGTAAATAAAAGTTTAATAAAAGGGCATAAAAATTATATGGAATCATATTTTTTGATATTTTTTTATTAATATATTTATTTTTAAAATATATTTATTATAAATTATTTTTTAATGTGGATGAAGGATCTCAACAAATAAGCTAAGGGATTTCTGTTCCAATTTTTACTTCTGTGAGGCACAGAACATATTCACCCCCTCTTTCATTAATGTGTTTTATAATATAAGAATGAATTTATTTTATGATATTTCTAATTATATTTATTGTCAATTAAATATCCATTTTAGTATATCCCTTTTATGTTGTTTATGGAATAATATTTTACAAATCACTAAGGAATTGTTTCCCCAATTAACATTCCTTAAGAGATACATTATGTTATGCACCTAAATTATTTCATGATTTATACATATATCCATTTTTAAATGTGACACCATGTATTTATTTATCCTTATATTATAATATCTTCCACATATGTTATTTTTTCATGGGCCTCAGGGTTCAAATTTACCAATGTGGTAAGAGTTTTAGCTTACTATCCAACTGTTTATGAGGATCTCATATGGGTATGCTTCCAATGATTAAATGTTGTGATGTATCTATCAATAATTTCTAGTTTTTTGTTCTATTATATTTATTTCATAATAATAATTGTTTTATTTTCATTTTTTTTATGTTCACAGATTTTAAAATGAATATTTTAATAAAAAAAAACTTTTCGGACGAACACAATTTTTCATTAAAAACTGTGTTTTTAGAAAATGTATTTAAAATCAATAAAATAATTTATTAAAAAAATACTCTTATTTATGTTTGTTTTAAAATAAATATTGTAATATATATATTAATTTTTTAAAAGATTTCATTTGTACTCTAGAAAAATTTGAAAATAAAATTTGTTTTATTAACATGAATGGAATGAATAATATATCCCACTATCATGACCACTAAATGATTTCAATATTACTTAACAATTATTAAAATTACATTTTAATGACCAATAAATTTCAATAGAATATTATAATCCCTCAGATTTTAACTAAATTATTTCAAAATAAAAATGGGTTTTTAAAGTGTTTCTTTGGTGTTTTCAAAATGGAAATAAAAATTTAGAAATTAAATTTGTTTTCAATTAATCTTAAATATTACATTATAAGTATTCATTTTTTATTTCATAAAAAATTATTTATATAAAAATTATGTTTTAAAAATTGTTTTTAATGAAAATTAAATTTTCCCGAATGAAATGATCTGTGTGGTCTTCTTTCAAAATCATTTACCATTTTAGAAGGAAAAAATTTATTTAACTTGTTATTTGTTAGTCACATGACAAATCATACAATTATTATTCTTTGACATAATAGTTTCTGATTGAAAAGCCCATTTCTCCTTTATGGGTTATACCATTATAAACATATTACGAAATTCACTTCATTCCCCATATGTCATGAAGTGATGAAAATATTATGAAACTTGAATTCTTTCCATATGTTATCATATTATTAAATGGTTATAAAACCCATTTCATATAATGGGTTTTTATATGATGAATGTTTTTTTTAAATTTTGAAACAAATATCTATTATTTTCTTAATTTAATGGGTAGGACTAGTATCACCCTATGATTCATTGGGAAATGTTAAGTGTTCTATGATCTCAAAGTTTACACATTTGGTTAGTCAAAGAAAAAAAACATGGTACAAAGGTTGTTAGAAATGTACCAAAAGGATTGTACATGAGTGGCAAGACCAATCCTGAAAATAGGGTACACTAGTTGATATCACAATACCGAAGATGGTACATGGTTGGGAAACCCATGTAACTTATTTAATGAATGTCTTAGTGGGATTTCATTACATAATATTTTATATACATATATGTTTTCAATAAGAAATGTCTTATTCCTATTTCATGCTCCCTTTTCTAGTGTTCCATTATTCTCCTTTGAATCAAATCTTATGTACTTGAAATCATTATACATGAATCATTATTATGAACATTGATATGCATGGTAGGGTTTCCATATGTAATGGTCATGTTCTCATACCCTTATATTTATTTTATTCGTCTATATCTACATTGTTTTCCGTTATTGATAATACATGTTCACCCTATCATATGATTCCATTCCCCATGTTATGAATCAAGTTTTATTGAGAGTATGATCTTGAATAGTAATAAATAGTAATATTTTTTTGATACATTGCTATTAATTCACCAAATAAATAATATTTTGTTCCAAACATCCAATGGGACTAAAAAAGTATAGTCCCTGAGGATGTTTGATTGTAATTAAATGAATAATAACATAAATATATTGTTACATCAATCTATAAAAATCTTGGATTTATATACTTCTCTCCATGTCAAAAAAGGGATAATAAACATTCTGAATGAGAACCATCCAATCTGAATTTTTTAATCTTTGATGTTTACAGTATAAAGAGTAATGATTATAATGATAATTTAATATTTGAATAACATAATCCTAAGTCATACTGAGAAATAAGGTTATTGTTTTTAAAATAACACATACCTAGTCTAATAATATAACACTATAAAGCTTTTTATATAGATGAAAAAAACATATTATCAACAGAATACATCGAACAGTATAATGAAAGAAAGGTTAATGAGTTTATTTTTTTAATATTGTGATATAAAACACCTAAAATATATAAATTTATTATATAATAAATTAGGAAACATGAACAACATTAGCGTAACTCTTTTGAATAGAGAAATTAGAGTAAAAATAAAAAATTTTGGGAATATTTTTACAATTAATTTTAAACACAAACAATTGAGTAACTTCTAAATTTCATTTTCAAAAGTTGAAGTAAAAAATTATATGAATTGTTTTTTTAATGATTCAAACATAATTGCACCATTATATTACATATGGGTTTTCTTGGAGAAATTTGGATAGGATGTACAAACATATAATATATAAATTAAAACGCCTTTTATTATTTAAAAAAAACGTTGATAAAAAAACATTATAATAAGATTAAATAAACATTATTTTTTATCAAAATATTTTTTCCCATAAATGATCTGACATTAATATATTATAAAATATTATTTTCTAAAAAAATAATTGATGGATAATTTTCTTTATGATATAATATAACTCAAGGAATAGAGACCTAGGTTAGCAATATATTTTTTATAAAACAAACATCTTTAAGAAAGAAATATTTCAAAAGGAGGTTTTATGTGGTATTACTTTAATGAATGAAAATAGAATATAATATAATCTATTTTCATATTATACCCAATTTTAAATTCTTATTATAATATTATTACTCAATGAATGAAAATTTATTTTCCAACAAATATTGACAACTAGGCTAAAAAAGAGTTGAACACATTTGATGAAAATAAACTGATATGGATTTTAATTTCCCCAAAATATTATGAATAAATTATAAATATGAATCCATGGGGTGTTATTACACATTTCAAAGGAATACATGGAATATAACATAATCTTTTCTTGAGTAAATAAGGTATGTTATAATGAACCCTTACATGTTTAGTAACATTTTAATCAAAACTAATTTCAATAGGTGGATTTTAAATGAACATAAAATTACATGATTAAAATAGAGTTAAATATATTTTTTCTTAAATAGCTATTTTTTACCCCATATAAACGAAATTAGGTCTTTAATAGAGACCATCTATCAATTATAGGGAAGTGAGATGAAAACCCTTACCTTTTTACATTTTCATTATGCGCATGTTCCCAGTAAACAAAATAATCAAATTCTTCTTTTCAGATACCATATTTGGATCCTTATTCATAAATATTTATTAAAATATATTAATTTTCATGATATAATTGTTTCTTATTTTTAATGAATATGGAATTTTTGTTGGCTTATTGAGTGATTTTAGTGGCCAAATATTATATTTTAGTAATAAGTTTTATACTAAATATAACCATTATAATTATAAAAACCAATATTTATAATCTAATAATATTATAATAATAATATTTATGTTCCCATAAGCATTCATGATATATTTTACTAAGAACCTAGATCTTTATTTCAAGTATGGATCTTGATTTCTAGTTTTTTTGGAAGAAGAGGATATTCTGGTTATTTTAGGATACACGCCATGTACATATGAGTAAAATTTGTGTATCAGGTTACTCCAGGTATCAGTGAATTGGCTGTGTAATGGCCGAGTACATGGACTTGTGGGGTGAACTAGATAGAACCTAAAGCGGGCCCCGAAAAATGCATATACACACCATGTATCATTAAATAACACGATGTGTAATTTTATTTTTAATTGATATATCATATCGAGAACACATCTCTTTTATAGAAAAATGTTATTTTAAGCCTCTCTTGTCTTGGAGTGACATGAATCACCAAACATTCACCAAGTAATAGATCCACCATCTTTGCTATGATTCGACCACCGTTTATTGTGTTGGAATCACATCAGTGAGTTATTGCTTCTTCTAGAACCTCATCTCTTGATTTCTCCACATTCGAGAGATAACCATGGTTGATCATTCATGATATTTCTGAAGATCTACCATGTTCTTTGTCAATTACAAGGTAAATAATAAAACATATAGATTAAACATCGTCGATGTAGGAGGTTTGTTCATTTCCGTATATTTCTTTGAGGTATATAGGCCAAAAGTTCCCAATACTATAGTTTAGTGTTTTCCCGGTTTAGAGAATTTGAACATATCAAATATTGAAATGAATTTCTAGATCGAGTAGGAGGTGTTTCATTAGGAATATGTTTTATTACCTTATTATGGATGTGTTTTCCCATGTTTGTTTGAGATTTGGTTGTTGGTTCTAGAATTTCCAGGTATGCAATTTTTTTTCCATTCCTAATGTTATTAAGATGGAGTTGATGTTATATGACATGCTTGTGATATGAATTGTAGTTGATTATCCTTTTTATATTTTATATTAAATTTTTTTGGTTGATAACTTTTTTTGCACGATTGTATTATAGAGGGCTATGAGAACCTGGTGTAGTTATACCATAAGGGGAATAAGCATTGAGGGCTTCTATAGAATGTCGGTTGTACTTTTCATGTTCCAAGACCATAGGGGGATAAATGGTGAGTGATCCCTCTGAGTGTATATAGTATACCATTACGAGATCTTAAGGGGAATTGAACTTAAGTTCTTTTTTAGAGAGTCTATAGTTTATCACTAAAAGATCACATGGGAAATTGACAGTGAGTTCTTCCTTGGAGAGTCTTCGTTTTCCTGTGACCACAGGGGTTAGACTGTGTGAGCATTCCTAGACGGTTTTTATATATTTTTTATCTAAATGATAATATGAACATGTGGGGTTATATAGGGATAAAATACCCATAGGGTTTCTTGTGAATGGTTGTTTGAATAATTGATAAATGTAAATGAATATTGTATGAAACTACAATATTGTTTACTTTTGAGTACTTCCATATTTATTACTTCATTTTTCATGTTGTATGATATATATCTTCATTGATAGATAGGAAGAGATATTTGAGTGGTTTCCTACTATGATTCATCTCACAACTTGTTTGGGTAATGTTTTTGGCCCCAAACATATTATATTATTTCTAGTATAAATAAGGGAAAGCCCCCTTCTACATCATGTACATGATGGTTTTGGAGATAGAGGGCATGAGAACAAGCTGAGGCTTGCGATGATGTTGGTGTTGTTTACATGTTTTCATTTTTTTCTGTGGTTTAGTAATGTATTTCAGAATTGTGAATTATTTAGATTCTTTCCTAGATACTTGTAAAATGCATCATTATTTATATATATGCTGCATTTGTTTATTTATTTTCATTATACCATTATTTACTTTTTTTATGGTATTACTAGTTCCGATACATTTATCTAGTTGTTTCTGATGTGTTACATTTCTTATAAGGGAATATATTCATCACTATCAAACCTATGGCCCTCACTTCTAGTCAACAACATCTAGCGTTCGTGGGAATGCATTTGAGGCCATGTGACTAACAAAGTACAGGGCACCTCTATGTGTCACCCAAAACTGGGAGGTTACAATGTTGTATCAATGGATTCATTTATTCTTGACATTCTATATAGATCCTATAGATATAAATAGGAAATAATAGGTAGTTGTGAATAATATGTACCCCGGAGTAGATTACCCGTGTATAAGGAGAAGCTAATTTACCACGATTATTTCAATTTTCTGGTTTTGCAATTATTATAGTCGATTTTATTTCTCTATTAGGTGTTTCACATGTTTTCTGCAGTTATCATTGATATTATTGAGATTATAGTTTTTTTAACCTGATGAGATGAGGGAATTATATCTCATGCATCATATAGGCACCTTCTAGAGATCTCATGTCATGCTTTCTTGTCAGGCCATTTATGGTACATTACTAATATCAGGTTTTTTTGGTAGATATTGAGCTAGATATGAAAGTCGTTGTGATAGATTACATGATACAATACAATCTATTTGAGAGAGTATTACGGATATGTAATGTTTCTTTTGGATGGATTCCAAATTTTGATCCTTTAGGTTTTACTGGCCCTTGTGGATCGAAATTTTGTATAGCATATTCTTGATTGCACCATTATACATTGATATAAATGATTTTGATGCGATGAATTGATTCTTATGGAGTATGGCCCCCCGCGGATTGGAATTTAGTACTTCAATGTGTATTTTATTATTTTAAGGGGTTCTGGAGTTGTTTTTGAGGCTTAGAGTCTGGAAAAACACCGAATACACTATTTTTATTGATAAATACATTCCATGTATCCTTCTGTTCAGGAAGGAAATGTTTTTCATAAGTAAACATAGTGTACTATAAGTACATATCGTGTAATCCTTTACCATGTGATTGACTATTTGGGAAGAGACACGAGTTGGGAAATCATTGGTGGAATATGTTGTGTACCGGACGTACATGTCATGTTGTAGAAAACATGTGTCCATTCGTGTGACTAACGACATGGATGGATGAAACTCAGGTGGTACACACCATGTTCATCTTGAACAAACCATGTAGACTTGACCGTGTATCTAGCTATGTGACATAAAACAAGGGTTGGTGAAATCCTTATAGTACAAGCAATGTCTGGAATAAACACGTCGTGTAGTTTTGTTCTAATTGAATTCTATGGTTTACCCATGTAAGGGAACATGAGTAGGGGAAAATGATTCAATTACATTTCGTACCTTGGGAGGAAAATGCCATGTGTATAGGGTGTTACATGACCCTGGATGGAAGAATTAAACGACCATGTTAAGTATTAAAGGAACACACTGTGTAGTGGTCTTACATCCCATGTGTCCATGTTTTGAAAAAAATGAACGTCTTCTATATCATCTTAGTTTCCTACAATTATAAGTTTCAGTCCATGATAAATGTGTAGTGAGGTGTGGGCACAATCTTGCAGAGGCATTCCACTGATATATCCACTGATAGTATGCGAGATACAGGGCAACGATCAGACACCGAAAATGGTATATCAGGGACTACCAGAAGATCCTAATGTGGAGACCGTCTTGGAACCAACTATAGTACTGGACCCAAGTGCTTAAGTATATATATACGAGAAGTCTTCATGATGTTTATTCATACCTTCTATGGATAACTGCACCCTTCCCCATTTATGGAAGAGTCAACATGGGGTTTTCAGTAGTAGCATCCTCCCACATTCTCAATAATTGGAGGTGCTGAGGCTGCATAATCTAAGTTAGAAGCCATATTTTCAATCTTCAAGAAACTAGAGCCGCCTACAGAGAGGATGGTGAAGTTCACTATGTTCATTCTTCGATATTCCACCAAGAGATGGTGGAATGTGATATCATTTGCACGTCTCCAGAAGGGCATGGAATAGGATTATTTCCCAGATACCTTCTATGGCTACATCTACATGGATTATTTTAGGGCTGAATAAGCCTAAGAGTTCATGAGTTTGGAGAATTGTAAACTCTCAGAACTTGATTATTATTCTCTCTTCAAGGATCTGCTACACCTCTCACACATTCCTATGGGTGATGAGTTATTCTTGGTGTGTAAGTTTGATGATGATCTCAAGCACAACATCTAATATCTATTGAACTTATTCATGCTAATATCCTTATCTATATAGTCATTTAGGAACTGATCCCATATCATAACCTGATGGATTATGGGGCTTATAGCCATGATGACATTGTATCTGGAGTTTTACCCCTGAGACTGGCATCAAGAAGTGCTGTAGGGAGTCGACACATGGAGATCCGAGTAGGCGCATTACTTCGATAGGTAGTTAGAAGGTATGCTACTAGTGTGGGAAGAGAAGGCATACCAGGAATCATTTCTTGATAAACCCATTTAAGTGTTGATTTTACCGTAACATGGGTAATATTCCACGTTTCTATAAGTTTTTCTCACCCATAGATGGTGATAGGAGTTCTTCTATAACTCCACATTTAGGTGGAGGACCACTAGTTTCTCCTTTTTTTAGGAACTATAGTTCATCCAGCCATTTAGGAAGAGGTTGAGGTCATGGCTGCAATGATCAGACATAAGGTTTTCGACATCTGTAGGGTGGATTAGATTAGGGATTTCTATCATCCTTTAAGGGCGTGGCACGGGTTAGGATTTCAATAAAGAGCATACCCATTATGAGTATGATCTTAGATCATATATAATTAGAGCTTTTATTCTAGTAACCTATGTTTTAGCCTCTTCATTTTTAGAAATATGGGCCTACCGTTGTTTCATATTAGTGGCTGTTGTGGATAAACTTGGGCTCTGTATCTCTACCTCTGTAGATATCTTGGTACTGGAGACATTGTTATGGACATGAATGGATTGTGGGTGTTAGTGCAAGGAGTTCCCTCTTGAGGTTGGTGGGTTTCACTTCTTATGGGGCCTTTTTATTGTTGAGATGATGGGATATGATTTCATTATTATAATGGACTCATAAGATACCTTCCATGCTATTGTCGATTTCTATCACCGTATGGTGAGATTCACATCACCAGAGGGAAATTTTTTCCTACCTCTAGGTGAATGGGATGTCCATGCGAGAAGAGAAACACCCAAGCCTCGTGGGTTGGGAGGAGTTACTGCCAAGATTCCTAGTTTTATTTGGATGACCATGGGACTTCACATATGGACATTCATCTAGTAGTGGATCATTTTCGATATTTAATTCCATTGGAATTTTGATGTTTTCCTCCATAGCAGGAGGCAGAATTTTCTGTTGATATTGTGCCAAAAGTAGAACTGGTGTTCATTCCTCCTTATAGGATGTCTATACTAGAGTTATATGAGCTCAGTAAATAGTTAGAGCAGTTATATGAAAAGGGTTTTATCCAACCCAGTAATTCTCATTGGGGTTCTTCTGTTCTATTTTTAATGAAGCTGGACGACACCCTTAGAGATTGTGTTGATTATCATAAGCTAAACCAGTTGATAGTCAATAATCATTATCCATTGCCAACTATTGATGATATATTTGATTAGCTTTGTGGATCTCGATAGTTCTCAAAGATTTATTTGAGATCAGGTTACCATTATTTGAGTGTTATATGATCAGATATACCACTTACATCCTTTCAGAGTTGTTATGGTCAATACATGTATGTGGTTATGTCATTCGGTCTCACGAACGCACCTGTAGTTTTTATGGCACTAATGAAACGAGTTTTCAATCCATACATGGACTCCGTTGTAGTTGTTTTACTTTATTATATATCAGTGTACTCTCACACTAGACATGACCATGATACCCATCATGAGATTGTTTTTAAACACTGAGAGTGCATCAGTTATTTGCTATGATCTCAAAATGTTACATTAGGATTTACTGCATTCACTTCATGGGTCATGTAATCTTAGAGACACGAGTGTCAGTAGACCAAGAGAAAGTGAGGGCAGTAGTTTTTTATGAGCAGCTGAAGAACGTCTTTGAGGAATGGAGTTTTATAGATCTGGTTGGTTACTACAAATGATTTTTAAATGATTTTTCATTCTTATCAGTGCCACTAACATGCCTGACTAAGAAGGTTTTGAAGTACCTATGGACCGATTCCTATGATTATTCCTTTCCGGAGCAAGAAGGTAGGTTGAATTATACACCGATACTACTTTTTCCAAATCCTGTAAAGACTTATACTATTTACTGTGATGCTTCTGCTATAGGGGTGGGAGAAGTTCATATGAAGGGGGATGAAGTCATTGCATATGGGTCTCGGCAGTTGAGGCCACATGAGAGGAATTACCCAACGCAAGATCCTACGTTGGTTGTAGTTGTTCATGCTTTAAATTTTTGGAGACATTATATGTTGGGATAACATAATTTTTTTCCACATCCACAGAATTATAAAGTATATCATTACTCATCATGATATGAAATTGAATTGGTAATGGTCGGTTGAGTAACATTATTCCATTGACTTTGCGCATGCCTACATGCCTAGGAAAGGAAATGTAGTGGTTGTTTCATTGTACCCAAGGATGTAGATACAGGAAGTTTAGAAGGCCTATAATTATGGTCATCTTATGGCTATGTTCTCTAAGATTCATTTGGAGATGCACGATAGACAAGGGATAATATTTCATTCTTTTGTAGCATTTACCTCTACTCTACTTCATCGAGTGCGAATGAGGTAGCTATAAAATTCCCAAGGCCTTTTCCTACAAAAGAGTTCGTCATGAGAGGACACTATTCCTGGATGAACCATAAGCAAGGATTACCTCATGCGTTTTCATGGGAGCATGTGGGTTTCAACAGACAAATGTGAGGAGCTGATGCATGATTTTCATTATTCAGTTTGGGTAGTTCATCCTATTGTAACCATGATTTATCGAGATGTACACCTTCAATATTGGTGGCCAAGTATGAAGAGAGATGTTTTAGGTTTTTTAATAATATGTTCACACTGTCAATAGGTGAAGGCATAGTATTACTGACTAATAGGTATTTTTTATTAGTTACCCTTTCCCTAGTGGAAGTGGAATGATTTCACAATAGACATCTTGATAAGTTTACCGTGGTATCCTCAAGGGAATGTGGTTGTTTAGGTTTTCATTGACAGACTAATGAAGGTTTCACACATCATTCTGATTAACGAGACCTCTAGTGTGGATAAATAGGGAATATTGTACATCTGATAGATTTTACATATACATGGGGATCCACACTCCATAATTTTAGATAGGGACACCCGTTTTACTTCCCGGGTCTGGAAGGGACTACATAGAGATTTTGGTACACAGGTACTTCTGAGTACATCATTCCATCCTCGGATAGATGGCTAGTTTGAGCATATAATTTAGGTGTTGGGGGAAATTCTATGAGCATGAATCCTATATTTTGGAGGTTTTAGGAGAATCACGTACTTTTCTGGAGTTTTCCTACAATAATAGTTTCTTGGAAACCATTATTATGGAATCTTATATGGATTTGTATAGTAGGACACTCCGATCACCACTATGTTTGATGGAATTAGAAGATGCAGCTATGTTGGTACCTCATCTTGTCCATGAGACCATAGCATAGGTTGAGTGGATATGGAGGAGGATGGAAACTGCATAGTCATGGTAGAAGTATTATGCTGATTATCAAATAAGACCTATGAAGTCCGATTTCGACGATCAGGTTTTCCTATGTGTCATATTATGGTTGGGACATAAGAGGATTAGGATACAAGGTATTCATTCACTGATATATGTTTGGCCGCATGATGTTTTGAAGAGATTCAGGATAGTTTACTATTGGTTTTAGTTACCTCAGAGGAACTGGGTTATGCATGACATATACCACGTTTGTCTTCTTTGACATTACTTCTCAGACCCACCCAATGTTTTTCAACCCGAGGAGGTTGAGTTGGAGGTCGACACATAATTCTAGTAGAATTATATCCAGATCGTTGATCACATAGAGAGGGTTATACATTGTATATTTGTTCCCCTTGTATTTTTTGTATGGAAGCACAATCGATTACTAGACAAGTCTTTGGAGAGGGAAACTGGTGTGTGGTCGTAGTGGTCGGAGCTCTTCGAGGATTATTCTTATTCTTTGGTACCTTGTTAGGGAAATTGGAGGATAAATTTTATTAAGGGATGATGTTTGAAAGTACCCAGATATTCATTTAAAGTGTGGATCTTGATTTATGGTGTTTTTTAGAAGAAGATGAGTTTCTAGAAGTTTTAGAAGTACACACTATGTACGGGGTTACCATGGGTAGCTATGTATGGGTCATGTAACATCCAAGTACATGGTTGTGTGGGGTGACCTGGAGACCACCTAAAGTGGGGGCCCAACAAAGGCATATACACGGCATTTATATTTAAACAACATGATGTTTATTTTTATTTCTAATTGATATATCGTATTAGGATGGCATATCGTTTACATAAACGACTTCTTCTCAAACTATCTCTTCTAGGAGTGATAAAAATCGCCCAACATTCACCGAGCCACTGATCCTCCTCATGTTATCTAAATCAAACATTTTTTATTGCATTGGAATTGCATCGGTTTCATCTTCATTCTTCTAGACCCTATTCACCTTATTTTTCCACTTTCATGAGATATACTTGGCTGAGAGTTCCTGACATTTTTTAAGATCTACCATGTTCTATGACCATTTAATGTCTAAGGTTAATCTATATCAATCATTCAATGTCATGTTATGTGGTTTGTGCCCTTCCGTAGATTTCATTGAGTTATATTTGAAAAATTTCTTAATGACCTAGTTTAGAGTATTTCATAATTAGGGAATTTGACCTAATTAATTTCTTATATGCATTGTTTTCATGAGTAGGGGAGTATGATTATAAATAGGGGTTATTACCTTGTAATGGATGTGTTTTACCTTGTTTTAATGAGATTTATATGTTGGGTCAAGAATTGAATGTTAGGCTTGTTTTCATTCCTATTGTTGTTAATATGAATTTGATATTATATGAAATGCTTGTGATATGTATTGTAGTTGTTTATCCATGTAGTTTATGAGATTTATTCTAGAAAATTTATATTGTTTGTGCACGATTGAATTAAAATGGGTGTGAGAACCATATATAGTTAGACCATATATGGAATTGATGTTGAGGGATTCCCCAGAGTGTCTGTTTTACGTTCCATGTTGTTATACCATTGGTGGGATTGATGGTGAGTTCCCTCTCAAAGTGTCTATAGTATACTTCTAGGAGACAACTGTGGGAATTGACATTGAGTGATACCTCAGAGAGTCTATAGTTTATCATTATAATAATAAATTGGGAATTGATGGTGATTTCTTCCTCATAAAGTCTTTGTTTTCTTGTAAATAGAGTGGTTAGTCTATGTGATATTTCCTAGAGGTTCGTTATATCTTTATTGATCTAAATGATAAGTTGAACTAGAGAGGTTAGACTATGAGAACGGTCCACGAAGGTTCCATGTTAATGTTTGGTTGAATAATTGATAAATTTAAATGAATGTAGTTTCAAACTGTAATATTTTTTACTTTTGAGTACTTCCTTGATTATTACATAATTTTTTATATAGCTTTCTATATATATTCACTAATAGTTTTTCATAAATCGTTGGGTTATTACCTACTAGGGTTCATCCCTCACCCTAGTTGGGTCATGTTTTTGGTCCCAACTAAATTATAATGTTGCAGGTATAGATAAGGGAAAGTGCAATTATACTTTAGGATCTTGATGGTTGTAGAGATGGAGAGCATGGGACTGAGTTGAGGCTTGCGATGATGTTGGAGTTGTTTAATTGTTTTACCCTGTATTTTGGATTAGTACTATATTCCAGCATTATGACTTGTCTGTATGATTTGCTTGACACATGTGACAATAATAATTATTTATATATATGATCAAATTGTCTATATATTTTTATTCTTCTGATGTTTACTTATTTTATGACATTACATCTTTTTCGACTATTACCGGGTTGTTTCCGCTGTGTTACTCGGCCAATGAGGAAAGAGTTTCCCACTATCACACCCAATGCACAATGTTCTAGTTGGAAGTCTATAGAATTTATGGAAATGAGCTTGAGACCATGTGATCAACTGGTTACGGGGTACCTTTGGGCAGCACCCGGAACCAGGACATTACAATTTCTATAGAATTATTAATTTTGGTGGCTAGACTAACCAAAAAATGAACAATCTATATCATGATTGTTGAGATTGGGTATTATTCTATATAATATTATTATAAATAAATAATTATTATTATTATTATATTTTTATATGATTCGTAATTATATTTTAATAGTATAGGTTAATTAACTCAAATCACGATGAAAATCAAAAAACGTTACTTTCTGGTTGTTGTTGTTCATACAATATATGGTTAATGATAAATGGATTTTTAATGTATATTAAAATGAATAAACAAATTATTATCCATTAATACAACAAAACAAATATAATATAACATTACATTAGTATTATTAATAATGTGGTTTGTGTAGTTTTGGAAGAAAATATTAAGAAATAATTGTAAAGAGTTGGATATAGTACCTATTGTACAATAACCTTTCTACTGAGTTTTCCCTTCAAAATGAAGTGAATAAGATAAATTTTGTTGAGTAGAGGATTATTATCATGAGATAGATTTTCATTATTATAATAATAGTAGAGATTAAATAACACATTTTATGAAATGTGTGTATAATAAAGAGTACGAAATTTCTCCTCTTATAAGTGATGTAAATGAAAATTTTGGGAACACATTTTAAATTTCTAGGATATAGTTACACTATTAATTGTTAAAGGACTCAAAATGAAAAAATCATTGAGTTTGGGGTGATCCTAAACCATCCATGAACTTCCATGAATGTTTTATACATGTTGGGAGTCACTTATTCATAGATTTCTGCATTATCCTTTTTACAGTGGTAACTAGATTTTAACTATGTAATTTATGATTTCATAAAATAACCCATCGTCCCTAATAAGGATAGTTTAAACATTAATATAATCTCAATTTTATATTTTTAAATTTTTATATAAAATAAATTAATAAAAAAATTAGATCTGTTTATATATATTTTTTAGAATAATGGATTCTAAAAAATTATGTGTTATTAATCATATTTATCATAGGTTATAGTGGATTAATATAGATATAAGGTTCATAACCATAAGTTTGATATAGTGGATTCTTTTTTTGAATTATCTTTTATAGACTAGAATATCATGGACATTGATAGTTGGTCCACCATTTCCCATCACATTTACATTTCCATTTGTAGAGACATGCAAGTTTCCTATCATAAATTATTATGTTCAATAAATAATAAAATCGCTTGTGAAAAAATTTTATATTTTTTTTTGTTCCATGTATGATGAAAAAAACATTGAATTTTTTATTATTTAATTGGATTCCATTGATCCTTAGGTGGGTAAATGTTGAAATTGATAACATGTCCTCAGGTGAACCAATCCCTTCAGCATGTGGAGGTGTCTTCCTCACACACTGCACCATTGTCAAAAAGAGTTTCCAACACTACATTTGGAATGAATCTACCATTAAAAAAAGACTTATGATATTTTTAAGTCAATAATTTTGACAATATAATGTGGGTGTAATTAGATATGTATTTAATGTGATCCATCCCATTTTTTTGAGACCATGAATACAAGTTCAAAAAATTTCCCAATAGGAATTAGAACTTTCTATATAGGATGATTTTTTGGAACAGAGTGCGTCAATCTAAGTGTAAAACATACCAATTGGTAGATATATAATGTGATGTATTATTTTTTACACAATTTGATCAAGATGAATGTATCAATATTGACATTTATTCCTCAAACATTCTTCTCAAACATAATTAACCCAGATAAAAGAAGTGAGATCCACACATGCATAAATTAGCCCCCTATCACAACATTAATTTTTTATGTATTATGATTTCTGTATTGACCATCCTTCCTTGTTCATGAAATCATTTATATATTTAATAAATCAATTTCTATAAGGAAATGTCCATAAACATTACACATTATATGAAATTCAACTCAAATTATATTTATTTCATTATTTATGATTTTATAAGGTTATATTTTTAGAGAATTAGTTGATAATTCATACCTGAAAACACACTATAATACATAAGTTATACTACTAAAAAACTATCTATTTCTTCCAAAATTTTTTTTTTTAATAAAACATGAATTATTTTTATGAAATATTCTCACAACATTCATCATGGATTTTTTTTCACTTACACATCCTTAAAAACTATGTTATATATTTTAAAACAAGATATGAGCACGAAAAGAATAGTACGATTTATAAAAAATAACGAAACAAATTATTTGTCCATGAATTCTTATAAACCTACGAAATCATTTCCACACATATATACTTCTCACACATAAAGAATCTTACACTTAATTTGTTTGAACATGAGATGACCATGAAATATTGAAAAAATAAATTCATAATTTAGATTACATGTGGCATCATATTAATTTCATACATACATAGGATTCTATCCCTCATGATGAACATATAATTCTTAATCATGATGTCAACCTTATAATGTTACACTTGCAGCTATTATTTAGTTTAACCATCATATTTAAATATAGAATAACCATTAAGGTGAACTTCCAATATAGAAAAACCCAACGAATTAGAAGGATTTCAAATACCCACCCATCATCATAAACAATTCCCAAAAACTAAAACATAATCATAAATAATGAATACTTGTATCATGAATACAATCTTTTGGAATTTAAAAAAAATTAGAAGAGTGTTTTTTATGAAAATTTACATACCTCCACATTTAAATCCTTTAAAAATATTCAAACCTACGTTATAATTGATTATATTTTTTTATTAATTTATTATTGAACTATATTTATATTTATAATACCATATATAAAAATTTATGACATATTTACTTGAATTTTTTAATAATATTTTGTAATTTTCATTGTTTTGGGTTTATTTGTTTCATATTTTTAATGGTTTGTTCATTTTATAATTTCATATCGAATGGAATAGAAAATAAATAAGTGGAAATAAAAGGGATTAATATGATTCAATAATTTTGTACATAATATTTTTATGATATGATAATTAATAAATTGATAAAACATTACTGAAATGATTTAATTTATTTTGGAAGTTGTTTATGACTATTACAAACATGTATCGTTTTATTTAATTTCATGATTATATATAGGTTAAAAACATTATATAAATTATAATATCCATAGTAGAATATGAACTAAGAATTATAAGTGTTTTATGAACATCCATGAATGTGGTGAAGTAACATTAAATCTATTCATCCACAAATGAGTTGAATAAACACATGACAAATGATGATTTCATTTTCTATAATAATATGATAAGGGTAAGGTTTGTTGGTGTATATTCCATTAAGAAAACAACATTATATAATATTTAATATGATGGAGTTATCATGTCACATGTATGTTGGGGGGTTGAGGAATGAATAATAAATTAAATGAAACTTAAAATAAAATAAATGAAAATGAAATGGGATTTTACCTCTTGAATAATTCTCCTTATGAAACTACTTAAGGACCATGGTTTTGGACTCATGGTGAGACAAAAAGGTATTATATGTGTTAAAGTGTAATTTTAATGTAATGGGGAATCAATTATACATTTTATAATGCTTTTCAAGTGTTAATATTTTAGGTAGAAAGGGGTGGTATTTATAGTGGAGGACCGGGTGCTTTTTTACGATTTTATGTATTATTTATAATTTTGGTTTTAGAGTTTAAATATTTTTTATTATATGAAAAAATAAAATAAATATTGAAGGATTGTTTTAAATTCTAGTGTTTACTTCATCAATACATCATCTATGATTCTGTTATTAATGTATTATCTAAATATTGTAAATTACCATATTTCACTATTCACCAAAAATTATACTATTTTATAAAAATCCCAAAAAAAAATCATGGCCATTAATAAACATGTAGAATTAAATAATGTAATCCATTTTTTGAAATAATATTCGAAATATAATAAATTTAATTTTTATTTAAATTTATCATTTATTTGAAATATACTGAATTTATCAAAATAATAGATTTAACAATACATTGAACAATTATTTATGGTCTCATAAAATTTAGTTATAGTTAAAATAAAAAATCATAATTTATGTATATATTTTTGGAAAATTAATTTTAATTTAAATCATTAAATTAGTTATTAAATTTTTAATAAACATTTATGTTTTCCAAAAATACCAATAATAAATTCATCTTCTCCAAAAAAACACATTTTCTTATTAAATAATATAAATATATTATATTTTAACATATATGATAAAAAAAATTATTCATACTTCCATGGGTGATGATACTATTCTCTTCATGTCGAATCCTTAATATCTATAAATAAAACATATTTCATTATAAATTTAAAACGAATTTGAATATATAATTCTAAAATAAAAACAAATTATATTATAAGATTTTTTTTTATATTCCCCCTTATGGAAATTGAATCCCTATAATTTTTATTCACTTATTAAACATGTTTGGATACCTTTCCCTCATATAATTTTCAAATGTTTAGTCTTCTATATCAAGTATGTGCTTTCTCCACAAAACCATAATCTAATGAATTGGTATATTCCAAAATACTTTCTCTATTTGGTTAATAATATAATGGGGTTTATATTAATTGTAAAGGTTCTCTTCCAACTAAACTACTTGTAGGCTCAAAAATTTAGATGAATCTGGAAAATTATTTTCATAGCATTGAAATATAAAACACATTATATACTTGGGAAAAACTAAGGGGAAAACCCATTCAGTAAGAAATTGATCCAACATTCTCTCAGATTTCACAGCTTCCAAAGAATAGCTCATTCTAATTTTTATTATTTAAATAATTCATCAATCTTTTACAAGGAAAAAATTGGATAAATACATGATAAGATACCTTTAAATAATGATCCATCCTCCTCTTATCGGCATAACATTTATTCCTTATCTAAGTTTTCATTGTATGTTTTTGGGTCATCATTACAACATAAACAAATTCCACTATAAATTCTAGTCCCATAAACATCATTTTCAAATCATCATCAAAAAATTATGTAGCTCTTTAGTAATTTATATAAAAATCCCCAAAAGGCATTTCCTTTATACTATAATAGAAACTATAAGTATATGGAAACTCAACTAAAATATGATTTTGATACCAACATCCTTGGTAATCCATTTAACAAGCTCAAATAATGTCCTCCAATGTTTGAATTGTTTACCCAATCCTTCCGTAATATTGTGGACGAAAATAAAGGCTAAAAATTAATTCAGTTTCAAGAACCTTATAAAATAATTTCCAAAAGTTATAAGTCATCCTGGGATTATATTCAAATAAAAAGGAAAAAAGGAAAACCCGGAATCCTTAAAAATATTTTTTAGGTACAACTGATAAATTTGATCCAATGACTGACTATCTTGAATAGGAATCAAATGTAACAATTGAGCCAGTCGATGAAAAATAACACAAATCACTTTATTAAATCAAAATTTATTTGGTATTACCACCACAAAATCCATGGAAATATTTTCCCATTTCCACTCAGGCATTAAATAATGTTGAATTATACCATTTGGTAGATTTTTATCCTTCTTAATCTTCTAAAAGCCATACATTTAATGGTAAAATCAGTAATATGTGTTTTCATTTAAACCCAAATGTAATACTCTAAATATTCATGGTATATCATAGTACATCTAAGATGATCTAAAATATTACATATTTGAGCTTCAAGTAAAAACAATTTCTTCAACTATGAATCATAAGGAACACATAATATCTTAAAAAATCTATAAATTCAATATTTATCATTGTTTAAATTTGGATACTTACCTTTACCAAAAATTATATGATTCTATATAAATCATGCTCTTCCTTATACTATTTATTAATTTTATCTTCTAAATATGATTTCACTGACACCTGAAACAATATAGTGGAGTTTTTTAAACGTGTATCATCTAATCCAAAAATTATTAAATCCTTAACAATTGGTTCATGTCCAAAACGTAACATGTTTAATGTGTCTTGATGTTTTTGAAATTAGAAATATTACATATTGATTTATTTTATATTGTATTTGTTGATTGTGCATTGAAAATACTTTATCAATACGTCCATCTTATCTACCGCATGTTCAGTTCCTTCTGAGTGAATGTATTCTACAATATTCATAGGCCAGTATATATATCACATTTTTCTCTATATAAATTATGTATCTAAATTTTTAAGGTGAAAAAATACTCTAATTACAAATCATGTGTGACATAATATGTTTCATGAGATATAATTTTATTGAATCATAAGTAATTACCTATTCATTATTCATTATATCACAAAAAATTCGATTCAATTATGCATCACTGTACATTGAAAAATAACCATTTCTGGAAGGAATGTAAAAAACACGATCATTCACCAATATCCTTTTAAGTTTACGAAAATAAAAATCACATTCCTCTATCCAATTAACACTGTACCCTTTGTTTTATTAACTTAGATCTCATACTATACAATAGTGCAACAAGTGTAACAAAATTTTGGTAATAGCCTACTAATCTAAGAAAACTATGAATCTTAGTAAGTTTTTTTCCTTTTCCATTCATAAATCACTAATGTATTGTCGGTATCGAATTTTGGGCCATTTTTATTTACTATGATCCGATGTAATGTGATCCCTTACAACAAAAATTATGATTTTCTAAATTTCCCTTTTAATTTCATTTCATTAAGGGTTGAAAAAAATAGAGTGATTTTTTTTCGTGATCATCATAACTTTTTAATAAAAAAAATCATTAAAAACAATAATAAAATTATCCATATATCACAAGAATATTCTATTCATAATATCCAAAAATATAGTAGATGAATTTGTCAAAACAAATAGAATAACAAGAAACTCATTATTCCCATATGTAGATCAGAAACATGTTTTTGGAATGAAATTCTTAATCCCCGTCAGTTGATGGTGACCAGAACACATTTAAATCATTGGACACACTAAGATCTCCGGAGATGGTAAAAAAAGATATTAAAAGGATGAAATGTATAATTATTTTTAACAGTAATGTTGTTCAATGATCTATTATAAATGAAAATAACTATGGAAGCATATTTCATTTTAACTTGTATAGTAGAAGCACCTCAGGGTTAAGTGTTAGGATAAATGAAACATTTATCATGTTAGAGATGAAATTGCATTCTAAATTCTTATTGATCCACTTGTTAAATTCAATAAGGAGGTAAATAAATTGTATTATCATCAGGATCTAATTAAATGGAAAATTCAACATCTATATTAGTTCTAACATTGGAAAAATCATCAAACAATCATCCAATTATTCATTTACCATTAAAACATCATCAATCTAATCATATCCCTTATTTTATTCAATATGAGCAAGATAAATTTCATTTTAATATTTTATCATTATCATAATATCAATACTTTTTATCAATAGATTTATTTTATTAATTTATACAATCTTCTACTACTTCCAAATTTTCTTATCTCTAATATCAATCATAAGAAAAAAACAAAAATCAAATCCATAAATATAATAACAAAAAACCCTACTCAGGAAAGAACAACAACTTTTGTATGAAATTTATTTTCAATGTCAATTAATGTAAGACTCTTATAATGCCTTTTTTCAATAATATATTCCCCCATGTGTTTTAACTAAATTGACTAGTTTCATTTCATGTGGTGAAGACTATAATTTAACATAAATTTTCTCTAAAATAATAAAAATTTGAGACCCCATATCTAATAAGATATTTTCAAAATCATAGTAATTAATCAATGTACCTGATACCACATCATTGGATATCTTGTTATATGTTGAAATTTTGGAAAAGAATTTCACTACATCTTTCTTCATAATGCTTGGGTGTTTTCTATCATTCAAACCCTTTATTAGGAAGGTTGAATTATAATAAACCACCATGCCACATTGAAATCACATTATAATTTTCTTATTAAAATTAAACATACCATCACCAGCACAATTTTCATTGAAATATCAAGCCATATGTACAAACATACCTCATCAGAAACACTGCTTAGATTTTTATGTCATTACCTAGGGTTCCTTTTTCTACACATCCAAAAAACTAGAAACAATATTTTCATAACATCAGTTTATTTTGACTGAATCATACCAGTTTTTTCTTTATAGGTATTTACCTCTATTATTTACAATGTACATGTTGTCATCATTGAACATTATTTTATCCACTCAGCACATTGAACATGTTTTTCATTTCTTCTAACTTTAATATAATAAAATTACATATGAGACATTGTATTTAATCCATAATAAAAAATATATATTTTTCAATCATCATGTTTAATATGATTTGGATCACACCATGCTTATTGGATGAAGTTTACATCATAAAAATACACAAAATTTTCCTCACATTGTTTTAATTGAACAATTTTTTTATTCTTTAGTTGAACCACCATAGGAAAATATTTTTCATGTAAAATATTATTATTTTTACCACATACAAAGGCATCGATATCCTAGTTATCTATGTTATTTAATACCATTAACCACCACTGATCGACTTCCCCTTTTCAAAAATAAATAGAAATTTCTAACCTTTTGATTATACAAAAACCCCATGATATAGAATATTTTTTCAAGGGATTTAATACTTCGTTATTCTATCATTGCGTTTAAATATCCATTTAAATAATTATTATGTTTCCTCATAAAATGTTCCACTATTATCGTGGTCCTGTGTGGTAACTACAAATGTTAAATTTCATGGATTCCACATGAATTCTTAACCTATTTTAAAAACATAATACTATCACAAACTCGTTGGATCTGTTTCCCACTATTCCATATTATATATTTCTAAATATATTATCCTCTCGATGCCTTCATAGTTCAACATCCCTATTTATTCTCTCTAAAACTTTCCATATAATATAAATTTCGGATTAAACAACATGGAAATATTAAAATGAAATATAATTTCAATATAAAAATAAGGTAAAAATTATTTATGGTATTATATTAACATCAACCTGACCTCCAATGTTATCTTAATTTATATCTAATACTAACTATAAGAACTTGACCTTAAAAAATACATTTTTTAATTATTTCAACTAGAATTAATTTTTAATTATCGAATGTTATATCATGTAATAGACCTGGAGAATTATGTTATAATTCATACATGATAATTGACAAGCATTCAATTATGATAATACTTAAATTTGTACCCATTTCGTTAACAATATAAATGTGTTTAATTAAAAATGATTTTTTTAATGAAATTTATTCTGAACATTTATTTGGGAATATTCTTTTCTCTAACCCTCCATAAATCCTATGAATATAATTTTAAAACATTGAATGAGAACAAAAATCTAACTATGGGAAATAAAAATATGGAAAGGAAATATTAGTCCCTGAATACTTATAAACACATGAATAAATTTCCACAAAGATATTATTCTCACATATAAAGAATCATATACTTACATTATGAGAACATTTTGTTTCCATGAAAAATAGAAAATATAAATAAACCATTTAGGTAGAAATATGAACCATTTTATTACAATAATAACATATGATTGTAATAATCATGTCTATATTATGGTTTGTAACCCTCACTACCACCTTACAATCATACCATTGTGGATACTTTATGGTGTAACCATCAATATTACACTCAGAATAACCATTATGGTCAACATAAAACATAAACATACCAAATGAATTATAGGGATATAAATTACCCAACCATGATAAACATATTACAAAATTTACTTCATTCTCCATGTGTCGTGAAATGATGAAATGATTATCAAACATGAATTCTTTCAATATGTCATCATATTATTAAATTTTTATAAACCCCATTTCATATAATGGGTAATTATATGATGAATGTTTTATAAACTTTTGGAACACATATCTCTTTTTTTTTCTTAATTTAATGTGTAGGACTAGTATCTCCCTAAAATTCATTGGGAAATGTTAAATGTTCTATGATCTCAAAGTGTACACATTTGGTTAGTCGAAGAAAAAAATGAGGATACAAAGGTTGTTATCATAAAACCAAAAGGATGGTACATGAGTGGCAAGACAAATCCTGAAAATAGGGTACACTGGTTGATATCACAATACCGAAGATGGTACATGGTTGGTCAACCCCTGTAAATCATTTTATGAATATCTTAGTGGGATTTCATTAAATAATATTTTATATACATATATGTTTCAATAAAAATGTCTTATTCTTATTTTATGCTCCATTTGCTTGTGTTCCTTTATTCTCATATGATTCATGTCTTATGACCTTGAAATCGTTATCCATGAATCAATATTATGAGCTTTGATATGCAGGGTATGATTTTCATATGTAATAGTCATGTTCTCATACCCTTATATTAATTTTATTCTTCTATATCTACATTGTTTTCTCGTATTGATAATACATGTTCACCCTTTCAGATGATTCTATTCCCCATGTAATGAATCAAGTTTTATTTACTGTGTGATCTTGAATAGTAATAAATAGTAATATATATTTTGGATAAATTGGGGTTAATTCACCAAATAAATAATATTTTGTTCCAAACATCCAATGGAAATAAAACACTATAGCCCCTGAGGATGTTTGATTATAATTAAATGAATAATAACATCAAAATATTTTAACATCAATCTATAAAAATCTCGGATTTACATATTTTTCTCCATGTCAAAAAAGAGATAAAAAATATTCTGAATAAAAACCATCCAATATGAATTTTTTAATATTTGATGTTCACAGTATAAAGTTTAATGATTATAATGACAATCCTATATTTGAATAACATAATACTAAGTCATCCAGAGAAATAAGGTTATTGGTTTTAGATTAACACATACCCATTCAAATAATATAACACTACAAAGTTGTTTACATTGATGAAAAAAACATATTATCAATATAATACGTCGAACTGTATAATGTAATAATGGTTCATGAGTTTAATTTCTTAATATTGTGAGATAAAACGCCTAAAATATTACAATTTATTATATAATAAATTAGGAAGTAGGAACAACATTATGGTAACTCCATGGAATAGATAAATAAGAGTAAAATTAAAAAAAAATTGGAACATTTTTACAATTAATGTTAAATACAAACAATTGAGTAACATCTAAATAACATTTTAAAAAGTTGAAGTGAAAAATTATATGATTTTTTTTAAAAAGATTCAACAATAATTGGCCCATTATATTACTTATGGTTTTTTCTTGGAGAAATGTGGATAGGAAGTATAAACATATAATATATAAATGAAAACCCCTTATATTATTTTAAAATATCATTGATCAAAAACAACATTATAATAAGATTAAATAAACATTATTTTTTATGAAAATATTTTTTCCCATGGATGATCTGATATTAAAATATTATAAAATATTAAGTTTTAAAAAATCAATAATAGATGAATAATGTTCATTATGATATAATTTAACTCAAGGAATAGTGACCTTGTTTATCAATAAATTTTTATATAAAACAAACATCATTAAGTAAGAAATATTTCAAAAGGTGGTTTTATGATGTATTAATTTAATTAATGAAAATAAAAAATAATATAATCTATTTTCATATTATACCCAATTTTTAATTCTTATTATAATATGAAAAATCAATGAATCAAAATATTTTTACCAACAAATATTGACAACATGGCTAAAATAAATAGTTGAATACATTTGATGAAAATAAACTGATATAGATTTTAATTTCCACTAAATATTATGGCTAAATAATAAATATTAATCCATGGGGTGTTATTACACATTTCAAAGGAATACATGGAATATAACATGATCTTTTCTTGAGTATAAAAGGTATTGTATAATGAACCCTTACATCTTTAGTAAAATTTTAATCAAATCTAATTTCAATAGGTGGATTGTAAATGAAGATAAAATTACATGATTAAAATATAGTAAAATATATTGTATCTTAAATAGGTATTGTTCAAACCAAATAAATTAAATTAGGTCCATAATTCTGATCATCTATCAAAGATAAGGAAGTGAGATGAAAACCCATACCTTCTTCCATATTCATTATGCTTATGTTCCCAGAAACCAAAATAATCAAATTATTCGTTTCAAATACCATATTTGGAACCTTATTCATAAATATATATTATAAAATATTATTTTTATTGATGTAATTTTTTCTGATTTTTCATGAATATGGAATTGATGTTGGCTTATTGGGTAATTTTAGTGGCCAAATATTATATTTCAGTAATAAGTTTTATACTAAATATAACCATTATAAATATAAAAACCAGTATTTATATTCAAATTATATTTTAATAATATTATTATTTATTTTCCTATAATCATTCATCATATAATTTAGTAGGAACCTAGATCTTCATTTCTGGTATGGATATTGATTTCTTGTTTTTTTTGGGAAGAATAGGAGATTCTGGTAATTTTCGGATACACACCATGTACATATGAGTACACTTTGTGTATTAGGTTGCTGCAGGTATCCATGAATTGAACGTGTAATGGCCGAGTACATGGCCTTGTGGGGTGACCTAGATACAACCTATAGCGGGCCCCTACAAATGCATATACACACCATGCATCATTAAATAACACACTGTGTAATTTTATTTTTAATTGATATATCATTCCAAGAGAACATTTCATTTACAGAAACAAATAATTTTAAGCCTCACTTGTATAGGTGTGACATGAATCACCAAATATTCACCAAGAAACAGATCGACCATCTGTGCTCTGATTCGAACAACATTTATTGTGTTGTAATCACATCGGTGAGTTATTGCTTCTTCTATAGCCTCTTCTCTTGATTTCTCCACATTTGAGAGATAACCATGGTTGATCATTCGTGACATTTTTATAGATATTCTATGTTCTCAATCAATTCAAAGGATGAGAATCAAATATATCGATTCTACAACGTCGAGGTAGGAGGTTTGTGCATATCCATCGATTTCTTTGAGTTATATGTGCAAAAATTTCCCAATACCCAAGTTTAGTGTTTTTCGAGTTTAGATAATTTGAACATATAAAAGATTGAAATAATTTATTTGATTGAGTATGAGTTGTTTGAGTAAGAATAGGGTTTATTACCTTATTATGGTTGTGTTTTCCCATGTTTGTTTGAGATTTGGTTGTTGGTTCTAGAGTTTCCAGTTATACAATTTTTCTTTCCCTGCCTAATGTTGTTAAGATGGAGTTGATGTTATATGAAATGCTTGTGATATGAATTATAGTTTATTAAAGTTGTTGTATTTGATATTAAATATTTTTTGTGGATAACTTTTGTGAACGATTTTATTATATAGGGCTATGAGAAATTGGTGTAGTTAGACTATAACTGGAATGGACATTGAGGGCTTCCTTAGAATATCAGTTGTACTTTTCATGTTGCGAGACCACAGGGTAGATTAATGGTGAGTGATCACTATGAGTGTATATAGTATACCATTAAGAGATCCTGAGGGGAATTAAGCTTATGTACTTTCTTAGAGAGTATATAGTTTGTCACTAAAAGACCACATGAGGAATTGATAGTGAGTGCTTCCTCAGAGAGTCTTTGTTTTCCAGTGACCATAGGGGTTAGAATGTTTGACCTTTCCTAGACGGTTAATATTTATTTATTTATCTAAATGATAATTTGAACCTGTGGGGATAGATACTGAGAACATACCGAGAGGGCTTCTTGTGAATGATTCGTTGAATAAATGATAAATGTAAATGAATGTAGTTTGAAATTACAGGATTGTTTACTTTTGAGTATTTCCTTATTTATTACATCATTTTTCATATTGTCTGCTATATATCTTCACTGATAGTTAGGCATATATATTCGGGTGGTTTCCTACTATGATTCATCTCACACATTGTTTAGATAATGTTTTTGGGCCCAATCATATTATATTGTTTCACGTATAAATAATGGAAATCCCCCTTCTACGTTATGTACATGATTGTTGTGGATATACAGAGCATGAGAACAAGCTGAGGCTTGCAATGATGTTGGTTTTGATTACATGATTTCTTTTTTTTCTTTGGTTTAGTACTGTATTCCATCATTGTGAAATATTGGGCTTCTTTCCAATATACTTGTAAAATACTTCATTATTTATATATATTCTGCATTTGTTTATTTATTTTCATTCTTCCATTGTTTAATTATTTTATGGTATTACTAATCTTGATAATTTTATCAGGTTTTTTCTACTATGATACTTTTCCAATGTGCGAATATATTCCTTACTATCTCACCTAAGGCCCTTACTGCTAGTCAGCAACATCTGACGTTCGTGGAAGTGCACTTGAGGCCATGTGACCAACAGAGTATTGGGAACCTCTATGTGTCACTTGGAACTGGGACATTACAAAGTTGTATCAAAGGATTCTTTTCTTCCTGACTTTCTATATAGAGCCTATAGATATAAATAGAAAATAATAGGTAGTTGTGAATAATTTTTCCCTGGAGTAGATAACCCATCTATAGGGAGAAGTTAATTTTCCATGATTATTTCAATTTTCTGATTTTTCAATTATTATAGTTGATTTTATTTCTCTATTAGGTGTTTCACATGTTTTCTTCATTTATCATTGATATTATTGAGATTCCAGTTTTGTTTCAACCTGATGATATGTGGTAATTCTATCTCATGCATCATATATGCACCTTCTGGAGATCTCATGTCATACATTCTTGTCATGCCATTTAAGGTACATTAACGATATCAGGTATTTGTGCTAGATGTTGAGCTAGATATGAAAGTGGTTGTGATATATTCTTTGATAGAATACATTCTATATGATAGAGTATTATGGATATGTAATGTTTCTTTTGGATGGATTCCAAATTTTGGTCCTTTAGGTTTTACTGGCCTTTGTGGATCGAAATTTTGTGGATCATGTGCCTGATTGGACCATTTTACTTTCATATACATGATTTTGATGTAACAAATTGATTATCAGGGTGTATCAGCCCCCATGGATTGGAATTTATCACTTCAATGACTGTTTAATTAATTTAAGGAGTTCTAGAGTATTTTCTGAAGCTTAATGTTTGGAAAACACCGAATACACTATTTTTATTGATGAATACATGCTATGTATCCTTCTGTTCAGGAAGAAATTTTTTTTAATAAGTAAACATAGTGTACTATAAGTACAAGTTGTGTAATCCTTTACCATGTGACTGACTATATGGGAAGAGACATGAGTTGGGAAATCATTGGTGGAATATGTTGTGTATTGGACGTACATGTCATGTTGTAGAGAATATGTGTCCATTTGCGTGACTAATGAAATAGATGGATGAAACTCAGGAGGTACACGCCATGTTCATCTTGAACAAACCATGTAGAGTTGTCCGTGTATCCAGCTATGTGACATAAAACAAGGGTCGGTGAAATACTTATAGAATATGCAATGTCTAGAATAAACATGCCGTGTAGTTTTGTTCTAATAGAATTCTGTGGTTTAGCCATGTAGGGGAACATGAGAAGGGGAAAATGATTCAAGTACATTTCGTGTCCTTGGGAGGAACATGTCGTGTGTATAGGGTGTTACATGTCCATGGTTTCCAGAAGTACAAACCGATGTTAAGTCTTAAAGTAACATGCTTTGTTGTGGTCTTACACTCCATGTGTCCATGTTTTGAAAAAATGAATGTCTTATATATCATGTTAGTTTCCTAGTCTTATAAATTCCAGTCCATGATAAACCTGTAGTGAGGTGTGTGCATGACCTTGCAGTGGCATTCCACCGATATATCCTTTGATAGTATGCAAGATACAGGGGAACTATCAGACACTGAAAATGGTATATCAGGGACTACTGGAAAATCCTACAATTGAGACCGTCTTGGAACTAATTATAGTACTGGACACAAGTGTTGATGAATATATACGATAAGGCTTCATGAAGTTTATTCCGACCTTCTAGGGATCACTGCACCCTTCCCCATCTATGGAAGTGTCAACATAGTGTTTTCAGAAGTAGCATCCTCCCATATTCTCAGTAGATAAAGGACCTCTGGCTGCAAAATCTTAGTAATAAGCCATTTTATCAATATTCGAGCAACTAGAGTTACCTCTATAGGGGAGGGTGAAGTTCACTATGTTCATTCTTCGAGATTCATCAAAGAGATGGTGGAAGGTGATATCACATGCATATCTCCAGAAGGGCATGGCATGGGATGATTTCCCGCATTCCTTCTATTGATAGATCTACATAGATTATTTAAGGGCCGAATAATCCTAAGAGTTCATGAGTTTGGACAATTGTAAACTCTAAGACATGGATTATCATTCTCACTTCACTGAGCTATTTCACCTCTCACCCATTCCTAGGGGTGATGAGTTATTCTCGGTGTGGAAGTTTGATGATGATCTCAAGCACAACATCTGATCTCTGGTGAACATCTTCATGCTGACATACATATCTCTATATTCATTTAAGAACTGATCATATATCATACCTCGAGGGATTATGGCACTTGGAGCCATGGCGACTTCATATATGGAGTTGTACCCCTCTGACTCACATTAGGAAGCACCGTAGGGAGTCTACACATAGAGATCCAAGAAGGCGTATTACTTCTTTATATTTTTAGAAGGTATGCTACTAGTGCGGGAAGAGAAGGCATATGGGGAAAAATTTCATGAGAGACCCATTTGAGTGCTGATCCTTCCGTAACATGGGTCATCTTCCACGTTTCAATCTGTTTTTCTCACCCATAGCTGGTGATAGGATTTCTTCTATAACTCCACATTTAGGAGGAGGACCACTAGTTTCTCCTTGGTCTATGAAATCGAGTTCAACCAGCTGTTCGAGAAGAGGTTGAGGTCGTGGTAGCAATGGTCAAACAAAGGGTTTTCGATATCCATAGGGTGGATCAGCTTAGGGATTGCTATCATGTTTTAATGGTCATGGAACAGGTTTGGATTTCTCTAAAGTGAATACACATTAAGATTAGGATCTAATATCCTATATAATTAGAAGTATTATTCTAGTTACCTCTATTTTAACCTCTACAATTTTCGGTATATGGGATTCCCATTGTGTCATATCATTTGTTGTTGTGGATAGCCTTGTGTTATGTATCTTTACCTGTACTGATATCTTGATGCTGGAGACATTGTTATGGACATGACTGGATTTTGTACGTTAGTGCAAGGAGTTCCCTCTTGAGGTTGGTGGGTTTCACTTCTTATGGGACCTTTATGTCATTGAGATGATGGGATATGATTTCATTCTCAAAATGGACTCATAATATTCCTTCCATGCTATTGTCGATTTCTATCAGCATATGGTGAGATTCACATCACCATAGGGTAGTTTTTTTCTACCTAAGGGTGAATGGGATGTCCATGCGAGAAAAGTTGCACCCGACTATCGTGGGTTGGGAGGAGTTACTGCCGAGATTCCAATTTTTATTTGGATGACCAGGGGACTTCAGAGATGTACATTGCTCTAGTAGTGGATCATTTCAGAAATTTCATTCCATAGGAATTTTTATGTTTTCCTCCATAGTAGGAGGTAGAAGTTTCTATAGATCTTGTGCCAAAAGCGGAACTGGTGTCTATTCCTCCTTATTGGATTTCTACACTAGAGCGATATGAGCGTAATAAATAGTAAGAGATGTCACATGAAAAGTGTTTTATCTAACCTAGTAATTCTCTTTTGGGTCCTTATGTCCTATTTTCAATGAAGTTGGATGATACCCTTAGATATTGTGTTGATTATCATAAGCTAAACCAGTTGACAGTCAATAATCGTTATCCATTTCCAACTATTGAAGATCTCTTTGATTATCTTTGGGGTGCTAGATTATTCTCAAAGATTGATTTGATATATGCTTACCATTATTTGTGTGTTAGATCATCGGATATACCTCGTACAACCTTTTGGAGTAGTTATGGTCTATACAAGTATGTGGTTATGTCGTTCAGTCTCGCGAACACACCTATAGTTTTTATGGCACTAACGAAATGAGTTTCCAATCCATACATAGAATCCTTTGTATTTGTTTTAGTTTATTATATATCAGTGTACTCTCACACTTGACACGACCATGTTACCCATCTTGAGATCATTTTTTAATCACTGAGAGTGCATCAGTTATATGATAAGATCACAAAATGTGACTTTCGGATGAATTGGATTCACTTCGTGGGTCATGTCATCTCGGAGAAATGAGTGTCAGTAGACCAAGAGAAAGTGAGGGAAATAGTTTCATTGGAGCAGCTGAAGAACATCTTTGAAGAAATGGAGTTTTATAGAGATTTTTGGATACTATAGACTCTTTATACGTGACTTTTCACGCTTAGCAGTGCCACATACAGGCCTAACAAAGAGGGTTATGAAGTGCCTATGGACCGATTCCTATGATTATACCTTTCAAGAGAAGAAAGGTAGGTTGAATTCTACACCAATACTACTATTTCCAGAGCCCATAAAGTCTTATACTATTTACTGTGATGCTTCAGGTATAGGGGTGGTATGATTTCATATGAAGGGGGAAGGATTCGTTGCGTATGGGTCTCGGTAGTTGAGCCCACTTGAGAGGAATTACCCACTACAAGATCCTAAGTTTGTTGTAGTTGTTCATGCTTTAAATTTTTGGATACATTATATGTTGGAATAACATATTTTTTTTCCACATCCAAAAAATTCTAAATTATATCATTACTCATTATGATCTTCAATTGATACCGTAAAGGTCTATTGAGTAACATTATTCCAATGACATTGATCTTTCCTACATTCCTTGGAAAGGAAATGTAGTGGTTGTTGTATTGTGCAAGAGGATGTAGATACATGCAGTTCATAAGGCCTATAATCAGGGTCATCTTATGGCTCTATTCTCTAAGATGCATTTGGAGATGCACGATAGACAATAGCTAACATTTCATTATTTTGTTGCATTTACCTCTACTCTACTTCATCATGTGAGAATGAGGTAGCTATCAAATTCTGAAGTCCTATTCCTAAAAGAGAGTTTTTCAAGATAACACACTATTCCTGGATGAACCATAGGTGAGGAATACCTCATGTGTTTTCATAGGTGCATGTGGATGTTAACAAACATATGCGAGGAGGTGATGCAACACTATAATTCTTTAGTTTGGGAAGTTCATCCTGTTGTTACCATGATTTATCGAGATGTACACCTTCAGTATTGGTGTCCAAGTATAAAGATATATGTTGTAGGTTTTTTTAATAATATTTTCCACCTGTCAATAGGTGAAGGTATAATATTAGTGACTAGTAGGTATTTTTCAGTAGTTACCCTTTCCCTAGTGGAAGTGGAATGATGTCACAATGGACATCTTGATAGGTTTACCGAGGTATCCTCAAGGGAATGTTGTTGTTTAGGTTTTCATTGACAGACTAATGAAGGATTCACACTTCATTCCGATGAAGGATACCTTCAGTGTTGATGAGATGGGATGATTGTGTATCTGATAGATTATACATTTACATGGGGATTCACACTCCATAATTTACGATAGGGACACCCATTTTACTTCTTAGGTCTGGAAGGGACTACATAGGGATTTTGGTACACAGGTACTTCTGAGTACATCATTCCATCCTCATATATGTGGCCATTTTGAGCATACAATTTTGCTGTTGGAGGACATGCTATGAGCATGCATCCATGATTTTGGCGGTTTTAGGAGAATCACATACTTTTGTAGAGTTTTCCTATAATAATAGTTTCTAGGAAACCATTATTATGGAAACATATATGGATTTGTATAGTAGGACACTCCAATCACCCTTTTGTTAGATGGATGTAGAAGATACAGCTATGTTGGCACCTCATCTTGTCCATGAGACCACAGTTTAGGTTAAGTGGACATGGATGGGGATGCAAACTGCATAGTCATGATAGAAGTATTATGATGATTATCAAATAAGACCTCTGGAGTTCTAGTCCGAAGATCATGTTTTCCTATGTGTCACATGATGGTTGGGAATAGCTTCATTAGGATACAAGGTATGATTTCACCGATATATGTTGGGTCGCTTGATGTTTTGCATAGATTTAGGCCAGTTTACTATTGGTTTTTGTTACCTTAGAGGAACTGGGTTATGCATGACATATACCATGTTTCTCTGCTTTGAAATTTCTTCACAGACCCGCCCAATGTTTTTCAACCCGAAGAGGTGGAGTTGGAGGTCGACACATAATTCGAGTAGCATTCTATGCAGATCATTGATCACATAACAAGGGTTCTCCATAGTCAGATTTTTTCTCTTGTATGTGTCCTATGGAAGCATAATCCAGTACATGACAAGGCTTCGGAGAGGGAGACCGATGTGTGGTCATAGTGGTCAGAGCTATTCATGGATTCTTCTTCTTCTTTGGTACCTTGTTAGGGAAATTTGAGGATAAATTTTATTAAGGGGGGATGTTTGTAAGTACCCAAATATTCATCTCAAGTGTAGATCATGATTTATTGTGTTATTTAGAAGAATTTGAGTTTCTAGAGGTTTTAGAAGTATATGCTGTGTAGAGGGTTACCATGGGTAGCTATGAACTGGTCATGTAACATCCAAGTACATAGTCATGTGGGGTGACTTGGAGACCACCTAAAGTGGGGGCCCGACAAAGGAATATAGAATACATTTATATTTAATGAACATGATGTTTATTTTTATTTCTAATTGATATATCGTATCAGGATGGCATATCGTTTAGAGAAACGACTTCATCTCAACCTATCTCTTCTGGGAGTGATGGAAATTGCTAAACATTCACCGAGCCACTGATCATACTCATGTGCTCTGAATCGAACATTTTCAATTGCATTGGAATTGCGTCGGTGAGTTATTCATTCTTATAGACCCTCTTCACCTTATATTTCCAATTTAATGAGATATACTTTGCTGATAGTTCCTGAAATTTTTTTAGATATACCACGTTCTATGGAAATTTAAAGTCTGAGTTTTATATATATCAATCCTTCAATGTCACGTTATGTGATTAGTGCCTTCCCATAGAATTCATTGACTTATATCTGAAAAATTTCCTACTTACCCAGTTTATATTATTGCATAATTTGGTAATTTGACCCAATTAATTTCTTCTATGCATTGTTTTCATGAGTTGTGGAGTCTTGTTATGAATAACAGTTATTACCTTGTAATGGATGTGCTTTACCATGTTTTTATGAGATTTATATGTTTGGTCTAGAATTTAATGTTAGACTTTTTTTAATTACTAATGTTGTTAATATCAATTTCATATTAAATGACATGCTTGTGATATGAATTTTAGTTGTTTAGCCATGTAGTATTTGAGATTTACTCTGTCTAATTGATATCATTTGTACACGATTGAATTACAATGGGTGTGAGAATCATCTATAGTTAGACCATATGGGGTATAGATGTTGAGGTATTCTTCAGAGTGTCTGTTTTACTTTTTATGTTGTTAGAATATAGGTGGGATTAATGGTGAGTTCTCTCTCAAAGTGTCTATAGTATACTACTAGGAGACAACTGGGGGATTTGACATTGAGTGATTCCTCGAAGAGTCTATAGTTTATCGTTAAAATAATAAACGGGGAATTGATGGTGATTTATTCCTCATAGATTCATTGTTTTCCTGTAAACAAAGCGGTTATTCTATGTGAGATTTCCCAAAGGTTCGCTATATCTTTATTGTTCTAAATGATAAGTTGAACTAGAGAGGTTAGACTATGAGAACGGTCCATGAATGTTCCATTTGATTGTTTGGTTGAATAATTGATAAATATAAATGAATGTAGTTTCAAACAATAAAATTGTTTAATTTTGAGTACTTCCTTGATTATTACATAATATTTCATATAGCTTGCTATATATATTCACTAACAGTTTTTCACATATCATTGGGTTATTACCTACTAGGGTTCGTCCCACACCCTAGTTGGGTCATGTTTTTGGGCCCAAATAAATTATAATGTGGTATGTATAAATAAGGGAAAGATCCCTTATAAGGCCCCAGCCTTAAACCTTACTTAATCTTGAGTTATTGCAAGATTACACATTGAGGATCTCTTCAGGATTATAGTTTTAGAGAATTAGATCATGAAACATGCATTACATTCCACATTTAAACAAAGTGGTTACAGAAAAGACAATATTCATTCTTCCCATCAACGAAAACATATTTAAAATAAAACACTTATTATTTCTTGACACATCCTTGACACTATAATCACATAATGTACCTTTCCCTTGACCTGTGAAAAACAATTCAAAAACATGGGATGAGAATAAAAAGCTTAGTAAGGGTTATAAAAAATATGGAAAGGACACATGAGTTTATATATACATAAGAATGAAATAATACTTTACCCATAAAACATAGGCACTTTAACATACCTCATCAAACAATGAATAAATCAAAGAAATCATAAGACACAAAGGTAACTTGAGGCATTCATAACATTCTTGCGTAGGGAGTAACCCTCTTGGTTACGTATGAAATACCCATCACAGTATATTCCCTAAATCTCTTCGGAGAAACCTTAACGTTTCACTCCTTCGTGTTACCCAATGCATTGGAGAGCTATATCGGGCTCACCCACCCTTAGTTTATCACGGAACCACCCATCTTCATAATAATTCCCAAGAACCTCAACATAATCATATCACATAAAACATGTATAAAGGATACATAAAATTTCCACCTTTCAATCACAAGATATCAATACAACAAATTGATATAAAAACATTATGAAAACCATTTTCAATACAAATATAAAAGAAAAGTAAAACATGGTATTTATTTTTCTTTTAAAAAGAAGGTATGGCTTGTAGAGGAAGCCAAAACTCAAATAATAGTCACAGCGGCGGAGAAGTCATTGTCGCCGCATACGTACGAAAAAAACATTACCTTTTGTCGTTTAGTAAACGCTTCGTATAAAAAAGATTCCTTTTGAATAAACTTAAAAGTCAAAGGGGTTTATACACCATATGAAAAAAAGGTTGTGTATAAAACAAAATGTGCCTCAATGAAAGGAGATTGAGACGAAGTCCCTTACAAAGACGGTATCCTTGGTTTAAGTATAAATCAATTACATAATTATGTGTGACAAACGAATATTCCAAATATAAGTGGATATTAAGTGTAAAATAATCAAAGGTCATTCACACATATTCAAAGGATGACATATTCAATAACTACATGTTGAACCCAAAGAAATCGAAATTGGGTTAAGAAGTTCCCTTGACAGCCTAACGGCGTCACATCAAAATGAGTTGATGAGAGATAAAAAAAGTGTATCTCATCACTTGGACATAAAATTAACATCAATAAGGATATATGAAAACATATCCCAACATAACAATATTTAAATTAAAAAATCCAACAAAAAAAGTCTTTTAAAAAGGAGGAGGGTGAAAGGTTCCCTTACCGACTTGGGTATCTTTCAAAACATACACCCCATGAAAGAAGGACAATAAATCATTGATGTAAATACTCATAAATGAAATTATATTTCAGAAAGAGTAGAATAATGGGCAGTACATACACCACTCAAAGGAAATTGTGGCAAATGTAGCATAAATCTCATGGGAATAAAAGTGAGATGAAAAATCCATTACAAAAACTCAGCAGCCTAACGGCGCCACATAAAACATACAAAAATGGATTGATGAGTTCAAATAGGGTATCTCATAATATTAAATTAAAGTTTATAGAAAGAGGATTATAAAATAACATCCCCCAACATAATAAAGATGAGCTTAAAAGAAGTGACATAAAGGAGAGTACTTAAAAAGAAAGAGAGAGGTTAGATCTCTTACGAAAATTCGGTAGCCTAACGGCGCCACTCAAAACTTTCAAAATGGATTGATGAGAGAGAATAGGGTCTCTCATTACATGAACATAAAAATTATAGTAAGTTTAATATAAAATAACATCCCAATAAAAAGATGATCTTTAGAGGGAATGACATAAAATAGTGTACTTAAAAAGAAAGAGAGGAGTAAGATCCCTTACCTCGGGTCCGACTTGACTCGATCATTCTTTAACATCCTGAATAATAAACTTGAGTTAATTTCAAATTTATTAAGAACATTTTTCTAGTTAATTATTCCTTTTAGATCACTTATTGTCATTTTATAAACATTATGTAATCATTTAGGTTAATAATGTTTGTTTTGTCGATATTAGGTTCTTAAGTCGAAAGTGGACTTCTTACAATTACATGTTGTTCGTGTGGTCAAAGGTTCTTAATATCCAGAATGTAATTCCTGATTTGGATAACATATATATCATATATATCTATAATATACATATATTTATAATATTACATAATAATTTAGAGGTAAGAAATGAAATGCACCTTCATGGAGACGGTAAGCCGTACGTACGCATGAACGCTACTTTCATTTCTTTGTCATATTAATGGAATTAAAACTAAATGAGAGATATGTATATGTTAATTACAGAATCATATTCATCATTTATATGTATAATTCATCATATATATCGATTATATACATGTACTTATAATAGTACATTACATTTGGGGATAAGAAATGAAATGCACCGTTCATGGAGACGGTAAGCCGTACATACGCATGAACGCTACTTTCATTTCTATCTCATATTTTAATGGAAAGAAATAATAATGATATGTAGGTATATTATAATTCCAATATAACATCATATATAATAACATTAAATCCATCCTTTATACGTCCCACGTATGGCATTAACGAATCAGATCACTTTGAGGTGGCGGTAGTCCACACTTCCTAAAATGAAGATATCGTGTTTACCCATAATGGAAACAATAATGGTATGACATAAATGAAAAATACATAAACTTAAGGAAAGAATAAACATATTATATATCATATATAAAGATAGTGACATCATAATGTCCACCTTTGAAGGTGTTAAATGAGTATTGAACAATCATCGTTTCGGGAGGCAGAATTTCGCCATCCACGGAAACCGTATGTTCTTTAACCATTCGATGTAGTTGTGTGAGAGTGTAGCTCAAATAAATATTATAACAACATCCTAGTATATTGAAGATACCGGTGTTGTTACAAAATAAGTAAATAAAAATAGTTTAGGGGGTTGGAGAAGAAAAATAAAACAAATGAACATGAGAGAATGAATTACCTTTAAAAGTGTAACTCATTTTGATTTGAGCCTAAAGGCTTCCTTTTAAAGGATTCTTCCCAAAGTGAATCCTCTAGGATGAGGAGAGAGATGTGGAGAGAGTAAATGGGCAGGGTATGGCCTATCCAAAGGCTTGAGGAGTGTGTGAAATTAGGTAGAGGTGGGGGCCTTTTATAAGAGGAGAGGAGGGGTACTTTTGGAAATCATGAAACTATTATTTTATTTTCAAAAGTGTTTCGAATTTCAAAGGTCCCACATTGATATAATTTGAAGATAAGATTATAAGGCTTCTAAATATTCCCATCCAATAGGTTTTGGACATGTGTAGGTTTTAGATATTACATTATCTTTCCATTTTATTTAAATCGTTAAATAATGAGGTTATCGTTGCATCATCATGATGTCATAAATAATTTAATTTATTTAAAGTATAAAAATTAAAAAAAAAATACTATGATGTAGGAAATATTTTTAGCTTTCCAAATAGTATTTATAGACAAAAATATGATTAGTATAACCCCTTCTAAAAATTGTTTTAGTAAAACAATTTATGTTAGTGTCATTTTCACCTTTATTTAAAAAAAGGCATTAAAGTCATTATCTCACCCAAGAGGCTCTATAGGGTCCCCTAAATCGACCCATGGGTTGTATGGGTCGGACAATGATCATCCAATAGGGGTAGGACAATTTTCATGATGTTTTCATATTTTTATAATATCATTTTTACCTGAAATTACACTAATTACCTCTAATCGCGATTAATGAAAAAAAATTACTATTCACCAAAAAATTATTTTCATCCCATTGAACCAAATTTTACATACTAATGACAACCATGTATGTCGGATTTTAAAAATTCAATACACATTAGTGGTAAACTTTTATTTAAATGATAAATCAGTTTGCTTGATTACCACTTAGTGGTTTCACTATTCATCAAAAATTGGAGTTTTTTGGAAAATTACCAAAAATTCACTCTAAGCTATATTCGATATTCTGAATTCAAAAATTATGTTTATATTACCTTATTCAAATAATATAAGTAGAATTAATTAATTTAATAATTAACTCCCGCTGTCAAAACAAATAGCCTGTTTTTAAGAAACAATATATATCAAAAGATTGATATTTGTTTATGTCGAATTTCAAAGTGAAATTAATTCCAAAGTCCACCATTGAATAGAATGGTAAAAATATTTTATGGCTTCACATTAAAACCAATTAAAAAGATAATCTAATAATATAAATAAATTATATTAAAAGAGGTATTGAATTAAAATACAACATTTTTCACTTATTCATAAAAAATGAACTATATCGGAAGAATAACAAAAACATACACAAAGTAAATTTTGATGTCCCAATTATAAAGAATGATTTTATTTGGTCCAAAAGAATGTATAAGAGTGACCAAAACTATATTTAATGAGGGTTCCCCATCAAAAGGTGATAAGTGAACCTTTAGTGAAAACTAGGGCATAAACGCCTAAAATTGAAATCTTTCCGTATTTTAAGCCTTTATCTTTTATTGGATAAATGTAAAAACATTTAAAAACATATATAATCATATTTTAGTTATTTCTATCCATTCTCTCCAATACAACGGCTACATGTTAACTGCCATTTAAAATAATATTATTTTATTATTAGAGTGCAACGTAAGATTCCCAAGAAACTCGTTGTTGCGTGTTGGGTACGCCATCGAGCATAGAGTACACTTTAAAGTCATAATAATATTTTATTCAAAAATATGGATAAATATGAAAATGTTATATTCTTTATTTACATGGGGTGTTACATCCTTCCCCCCTTTTGGGAATTGTGTCCTCACAATTTTAAGATTGGCCTTGGTAACATCCTTGAAAGTCCCACATCGGAAGAAAAGTCGGTAAAACAATCACTTTAAAATAAAGAAAGATAAGTACAAAGGTCACCTGAGTTAACCCATACTAGGATTCCAAGTATGAAAACATGGACATAGAGGAGAAAACATAGGGTCATGTTCTGATGAACAGTGATCGAAAACATGTTTAGGAGAAAGTTAACCATGAGAAAATCACAAACTTGTGATGGGTTAATCGGTATTCGATTCCCCAGTAGGAAAAGTTAATAGAAAACATTTTTGTTTTAAGATACTTTTTATTGGGGAATTTATTCAAAAGGAAACATATTCACTTATCATGTTGACTTTCAACTTTTATTAGATTCCTTACACAAACTCATATTTTCTCCAAAAGGCGAGTATTTAGGAAGACTTGTCCACGTTAAGAGTACTATAATCAACTTCTAGAGAATCACCTAATCCAGAAAAGAGAACTATATACTTACCATGTCTTTAGACCAAAACCAAAACCAAAATGGCTAGTACAAGATTAGATAATCCTGAAAAGGATAACCCCTTATAAAAAGAAAATCTATTCTTAACCTCCAAAATTTGTCCAACAAAACCCAAAGTTCAACGAGGACCATTAGAAAAACAATTTGCCCATAAAATTCTTCAAAGTAAACCAATCTAAGATTGAAACCCAAATATTTAAAGGATTTAGTCACATAGTCTTCCAAGTTAAATCGTATCATTTGTCTCCAAACAACATCAGTTGCTCTTAATGTCTCGTATTGAAAAGTAATTAACCTAATCACATATCCCCCATGATAGGTTAATAAATATCCATAGATAACCCAAAATCAACTTACTCTTAATTCATAAAATCATCTAACTAAAAAGAATCAGTCAAACTAACCAGGGACTTCACGTAGTCCAGTGGTAGGCGTTAAATACCAGTCGCACTTTGGTTGTGGGTTCGATTCCCGCAGCATTGTCCGACGTGACGGGTTGTCACACGGACTGCATGTTGTCCTTTTTCCAAAACTATATAATTCTCAAAAAATTTCCCAAAACGAGATAAAATCATCAAAACTAAACATAACATATTTCAACCTCAAGTTTATCTCATGCCTTTCATTTTCCATCATAACATATAATAACCCATAATTACCTCAAAAGTAAGGATCATATAAACCCTAATGGTTACCTTTTTAATTATTGCCTGGACTTCCACATCGATTGGTCATCTCGTACATGATGCATTATAGAACATACCAAGGTTCACATGGTTGATCATGACTCCTTGATTGTTGGTTTAGAACAACCACGAGTTTCCTCATTGAATACCCCATTTCATCGAGTCTCTTAATCAGAGAACCACCACAGTTTCCTTCAAACCAATTGTCACTTTGGTGCCTATGAGATCCATCCATGCACTAAAAATAGAAATGTCTGTGTGAGTATATCAACAAAACCATCATGTACTAATGAGGAAGGTAAACACTAAGATATAATTACTCATTCACTTTATCTAAAACTAGGACTCTTTCTGAAATCCTAACCATTATGGTAATGTCACTTATTCTTAGATAATACCCTAACCTTTAAAGTTATATTAACCGACCTTTGATACCAACTATAAGTCCCCAGCCTTAAACCTTACTTAATATTGAGTTATTGCAAGATTACACATTGAGGATCTGTTCAGGTTTAGAGTTGTAGAGAATTAGATCATGATACTCGCATTACATTCCACCTTTAAACAAAGTGGTTACATAAAATACAATATTCATTCTTCCCATCAACGGAAACATATTTAAAATAAAACACGGATTCTTTCTTGACACATCCTTGACACTATCTTCACATCATGTACCTTTCCCTTGACCTGTGAATAACATTTCAAAAACATGGGATGAGCATAAAAAGCTCAGTATGGGTTATAAAAAATATGTAAAGGAAACATGAGTTCATATATACATAAGAATGAAATAATACATTACCCATAAAACATAGGCACTTTAACATACCTCATCAAACCATGAATAAATCAAAGAAATCATAAGACATAAAGGTAACTTGAGGCATTCATAACATTCTTACGTAGGGAGTATCCCTCTTGGTTACGTTTGGAATACCCATCACTGTATATTCCCTAAATCTCTTCGGAGAAACCTTAACGTTTCACTCCTTCGCGTTACCCAATGCATTGGAGAGCTATATCGGGCTCACCCGCCCTTATTTTATCACGGAACCACCAGTCTTCATAATAATGCCCAAGAACCTCAACATAATCGTATCACATAAAACATGTATAAAGGAAACATAACATTTCCACCATTCAATCACAAGATATCAATACAAAAAATTGATATAAAAACATTATGAGAACCATTTTCAATACCAAAATAAAAGAAAAGTAAAACATTGTATTTATTTTTCTTTTAAAAAGAAGGTATGTCTTGTAGTGGAAGCCGATACTCAACTAATAGTCACGGCGGCAGAGAATTCATTGTCGCCGCATACGTATGACAAAAACATTCCCTTTTGTCGTTTAGTAAACGCTTCGTATAGAAAAGATTCCTTTTGAATAAACTTAAAAGTAAAAGGGGTTTATACACCATATGAAAAAAAGGTTGTGTATAAAACAAAATATGCCTCAATGAAAGGAGATTGAGACGAAGTCCCTTACAAAGACGGTATCATTGGTTTAAGGATAAATCAATTACATAATTATGTGTGACAAACGAATACACAAAATATAAGTGGATATTAAGTGTAAAATAATCAAAGGTAATTCAAACATATTCAAAGGATGACATAATCAATAAATACATGTTGAACCCAATGAAATCGAAATTGGGTTAAGAAGTTCCCTTGACAGCCTAACGGTGTCACATCAAAATGAGTTTATGAGAGATAAAAAAAGTGTATCTCATCACATGGACATAAAATTTACATCAATAAGGATATATGAGAACATATACCAACATAAAAATATGTAAATTAAAAAACCCAACAAAAAAAGTCTTTTAAAAAGGAGGAGGGTGAAAGGTTCCCTTACTGACTTGGGTATCTTTCAAAACACACACCTCATGAAAGAAGGACAATAAATCATTGATGTAAATACTCATAAACGAAAATATATTACACAAATAGTAGAATAATGGGCATTACATACACCACTCAAAGGAAATTGTGGAAAATGTAGCATAAATCTCATGGGAATAAAAGTGAGATGAAATATCCCTTACGGAAACTCGGCAGCCTAACGGTGCCACATAAAACATACAAAAATGGATTGATGAGATCAAATATGGTATCTCATCATATTAACTTTAAGTTTATAGAAAGAGGAATATAAAATAACATCCCCCAACATAACAAAGAGGAGCTTAAAATAAGTGACATAAAGGAGAGTACTTAAAAAGAAAGAGAGAGGTAAGATCTCTTACGAAAATTCGGCAGCCTAACGGCGCCACTCAAAACTTATAAAATGGATTGATGAGAGAGAATAGGGTCTCTCATCACATGAACATAAAAATTAAAGTAAGTTTAATATAAAATAACATCCCAATAAAAATATGAGCTTTAGAGGGAATGACATAAAAGAGTGTACTTAATAAGAAATAGAGGAGTAAGATCCCTTATCTCGGGTCCGACTTGACTCGATCATTATTTAACGTCCTGAATAATAAACTTGAGTTAATTTCCACTTTATTAAGAACCCTTTTCTAGTTCATTATTCCTTTTAGATCACTTTTTGTCATGTTATAAACATTATGTAATCATTTAAGTTAATAATGTTTGTTTTGTCGATATTTGGATCTTAAGTCGAAAGTGGACTTCTTACAATTACATGTTGTTCGTGTGGTCAAAGGTTCTTTATATCCAGAATGTCATTCCTGATTTGGATAGAATATATATCATATATATCCATAATATACATGTATTTATAATATTACATAATCATTTAGAGGTAAGAAATGAAATGCACCGTTCATGGAGACGGTTAGTCGTACGTACGCATGAACGCTACTTTCATTTCTTTGTCATATTAATGGAATTAAAACTAAATGAGAGGTATGTATATTTTAATTCCAGAATTATATTCATAATTTAGATGTATAATTCATCATATATATCCATTATATACATGTACTTATAATATTACATTACATTTGGGGATAAGAAATGAAATGCACCGTTCATGGAGACGGTAAGCCGTACGTACGCATGAACGCTACTTTCATTTCTATATCATACTTTAATGGAAAGAAATAATAATGATATATAGGTATATTATAATTCCAGTATAAAATCATACATAATAACATTAAATCCATCCTTTATACGTCCCACGTATGGCATTAACGAATCACATCACTTTGAGGGGGCAATAGTCCGCACTTCCTAAAATAAAGATATCATGTTTACCCATAAAGGAAAAAATAATGGTATGCCATAAATGAAAAATAAAGAAGCTTAAGGAAAGAATAAAAATATTATATATCATATATAAAAATAGTGACATCATAATGGCCACCTTTGAAGGTGTTAAATGAGTATTGAACAATCATCGTTTCGGGAGGCAGAATTTCGCCATCCACCGAAACCGTATGTTCTTTAACCATTTGATGTAGTTGTGTGAGAGTGTAGCACGAATAAATATTATAAAAACATTCTAGTATATTGAAGATACTGGTTTTGTTACAAAATAAGTAAATAAAAAGAGTTTAGGGGGTTGGAGAAGAAAAATAAAACAATTGAACATGAGAGAATGAATTACCATTAAAAGTGTAACTCCTTTTGATTTGAGCCTAAAGGATTCCTTTGAAAGGATTCTTCCCAAAGGGAATCCTCTAGGATGAGGAGAGGGATGTGGACAGAGTACATGGGCAGGGTATGGCCGAGCCAAAGGCTTGAGGAGTGTGTTAAATGAGGTAGAGTTGGGGGCCTTTTATAAGAGGAGAGGAGGGGCACTTTTGGAAATCATGAAACTATTATTTTATTTTCAAAAGTGTTTCGTATTTCTAAGGTCCCACATTGATATAATTCGAATATAAGATGATAAGGCTTCGAAATATTCCCATCCAATATGTTTTTTACATGTGTAGGTTTTAGATATTACATTATCTTTCCATTTTTTTTAAATCGTTAAATAACGAGGTTATCGCTGCATCATCATGATGTCATAAATAATTTAATTTATATAAAGTATAAAAATTATAAAAAAAATACTATCATGTAGGAAATAGTTTTATCTTTCCAAATAGTATTTATAGACAAAACTATGATTAGTATAACCCTTTCTAAAAATTGTTTTAGTAAAACAATTTCTGTTAGTGCCATTTTCACCTTTATTTAAAAAAAAGGCATTAAAGTCATTATCTCACCCATGAGGCTCCATAGGGTCCCCTAAATAGAACCATGGGTTGTCTGGGTAGTCCATGACTCATCCAATAGGGGTAGGACAAGTTTCATGGTGTTTTCATATTTTTATAATATCATTTTTACCTTAAATTACACTAATTACCTCTAATCGCGATTAATGAAAAAAAGTTACTATTCACCAAAGAATTATTTTCATCCCATTGAACCACATTTTACATACTAATGACAACCATGTATGTAGGATTTTCAAAATTAAATACACATTAGTGGTAAACTTTCATTTAACTGAAAATCAGTTTGCTTGATTACCACTTAGTGGTTTCACTATTCATCAAAAATTGGAGTTTTTCAGAAAATTACCAAAAATTTACTCTAAGCTATATTCGATATTCTGAATTCAAAAATGATTTTTATATAACCTAATTCAAAGTATATAAGTAGAATTAATTAATTTAATAATTAACTCCCGCTGTCAAAACAAATAGTGTGTTTTTAAGAAACAATATATATCAAAAGATTGATATTTGTTTATATCGAATTTCAAAGTGAAATTAATTCCAAAGTACACCATTGAATAAAATGGTAAAAATATTTTATGGATTCACTTTAAAACCAATTCAAATGATAATCTAATCATATAAATAAATTATATTAAAAGAGGTTTTGAATTAAAATACAACATTTTTCACTTATTCATAAAAAATGAACTATATCGGAAGAATAACAAAAACATACACAAAGTAAATTTTGATGTCCCAATTATAAAAAAGGATTTTATTTGGTCCAAAAGAATGTATAAGAGTGACCAAAACTATATTTAAAGAGGGTTCTCCATCAAAAGGTGATAAGTGAACCTTTAGTGAAAACTAGGGCATATACGCCTAAAATTGAATTCATTCCGTATTTTAAGACTTTATCTTTTATTGGATAAATGTAAAAACATTTAAAAACATATATAATCATATTTTATTTATTTATATCCATTTTTGCCAATACAACGGCTACATGTTAACTGCCATTTAAAATAATATTATTTTATTATTAGAGTGCAACGTAAGATTCCCAAGAAACTCGTTGTTGCGTGTTGGGTACGCCATCGAGCATAGAGTCCCCTATAAAGTCATATTAATATTTTATTCACAAATATTGATAAATATGAAAATTTCATATTATTTATTTACCTGGGGTGTTACATCCCTTATACTTTAGGATCTTGATGGTTGTAGAGATGGAGAGCATGGGACCAGTTTGAGGCTTGTGATGATGTTGGTGTTGTTTACTTGTTTTACCTTGTACTTTTGATTAGTACTATATTCCATCATTGTGACTTGATTGTATGATTTCCTTGATACATGTGACAATAATAATTTTTATATATATTATCAAATTGTTTATATTTTTTTATTCTTCTGGTGTTTACTTATTTTATAGAATTGCATCTTTTTCTACTATTATTGGATTGTTTCTGCTGTGTTGCTCGACCCATGAGAGAAAAGTTTCCCTCTATCGCACCCAAGGCCCTAGGTTCTATATGGAAGCCTCTAGAATATGGGGAAATGTTCTTGAGGCCATGTGATCAACTGGGTACAGGGTACCTTTGGGCAGCACCCGGAACCAGGACATTACAATTTCTGTAGAATTATTATTTTTGGTGGCTAAACTAACCAAAACATGAACCCTCTATATCCTTATTTTTTAGTTTGGGTATTATTATATATATATTATAATTATAAATAAATAATAATTATAATAATTATATTTTTATATGATACTAATTTATATTTTAAGAGTATTGGTTATTTAACTCAAATCAAGATGAAAATCAAAAATCGTTACTTTTTGGATATTGTTGTTCGTACAATATATGGTTAATGATAATTGGTTTTTTTATGTATATAAAATGTATAAACATATTCTTAATCATTAATATAAAAAACATAATATGATAGTACATTAGTATTAATAATAATGTGGTGTGTGTAGTTTTGGAAGAAAACATTGAGAATTAATTTTAAGGAGTTTGATAAATTACCTATGTTACAATAACCTTTCTATTGAATTTGTCCTTCAAAATTAAGTGAATAAGATAAATTATGTTGAGTAGAGGATTATTATTATGAGATAGAATTTCATTATTATTATAATAGTATAGATTAAATAACTCATTTTATGAAATGTGTGCATAAAAAGGGTGGGAAATGTCACCTCTTATAAGTGATGCAAATAAAATGTTTGTGAACAAATTTAAAATTTCCATGATATAATTACACTACGCTTTGTTAGAGGACTCGAAATGAAAAAAAAATTCTGTTTGGGATGATTCTAAACCATCCATGAACTTCCAGACATGTTTTATACATGTTGGGAGTCACTTATTCATAGATTTCTACATTATCCTTTGTACAGTTTTAACTATATTTTAACTATGTAATTTATGATTTCATAAACATAACCCCCATCCCTAATAAGGATAAGATAAACATTAAAATATTCTCAATTTTATATTTTTAAATTTTTATATAAAATAAATAAATAAAAAATAGATAGGTTTATTTAGTTTTTTGAAAAGTGGAGTCTAAACAATTATGTTCTATTAATCATATTTATAATAGGTTATAGTGGAAAAATATAAATATATAGTTCATAACCATATGTTTGTTATAGTGGATGTAGTTTTTGAATTCTCTCTCATGGAGATGAATAGCATGGACACTGATAGTTGGTCCACCTTCACCCATCACATTTACATTTCTATTTGTAGAGACAAGAAAGTTTCCAATCATAAAGAATTAAGTTCAATAAACAATTAAATCGCTGATATTGATAACTTGTCCTCAGGTGAACCAATCCCTTCATCTTGTGGAGGTGTCTTCCGCACACACACCACCATTGTCAAGAGGTGTTTCCAATACTACATTTGGAATGAATCAGCCATTAAAAAACTTATGAGATTTTTAGGGCATTACTTTTTACAATCCAATATGGGTGTAATGAGCTTTGTATTTAATGTCATCCATCCCATATTGTGAAGACCATGAATATAAGGTCAATAAATTTCCCAATTAGGATTAGAACTTTCTATATAGGATGATTTTTTGGTACTGAGGGAATAAATCTAAGTGTAAAACATACCAATTGGGAGATATAAAATGTGATGGATTATTTTTTTTTAAACAATTTGATCAAGATGAGTGTATCAATGTGGAAATTTATTGCTCATACATTCTTATCAACATTAATGGCCTCAGATGAAAGAAGTGATATCCATACATGCATAAATAAGCCCCTATCACATCTTTAATTTTTTAAGTATTACGATTTTTGTATTGACGATCCTTCCTGGTTCATGAAATCATTTATATATTTAATGAATAGATTTCTATAAGGACATGGCCATAAAAATTACATATTCTATAAAATTCTACTAAAATTATGTTTGTTAAATTTTTATGATATTTTAAGTTTATATTTTTAGATAATTTGTTGATAATTCATACATGAAAACAAACTATAATACAAAGAATATACTTCTTAAAAACTACCTATTTCTTCCAAAATAGATTTTTTTTTAATAAAACATGATTTATTTTGATGAGAAATTCTCACAACATTCATCATGGATTGTTTTTTCTCTTACACATCATTAACAACTATGGTATAAATTTTAAAACAAGATACGAGCATGAAATGAATAGTACAGTTTATAAAAAAGAAGGAAATAAATTTTCATTCCTTGAATACTTATAAACCTACGAAATAATTTCCACACAGATATAATTCTCACCCATAAATAATCTTATACTTACTCTGTTAGAAGATAAGATGACTGTGAAACATTGAAAATATAAATACAAAATTTAGATAACATGTGGCATCATATTTATTTCATACATATATAAGATTTTATCCCTCATGATGAACATATGATTCTTATTCCTGACGCCTACCAAATAATGTTATACTTACAGCTATTATTTAGTTTAATCATCATAGTTACACATAGAATAACCATTACGGTCAACTTCCTACATAGAAAAACCCAACGATTTGATGGATTTTAAATACCCACCCATCATCATAAACAATTCCCAAAAACATTAACATAATCATAATTAATTCAAACTTGCATCATAAATACAATATGTTGGAATTTTAAAAAATTAAAAAAGTGTTTTTTAAGAAAATTCACCTACCTCAACATTTAAATCCTTTAAATATATTCCAACCACCATTATATTTGTTTAAATAGTGTTATTAATTTTTTATTGAACTATATTTATATTTATGATTCCATATATAAAAATTTATAACATATTTACATGCATTTTTTAATAATATTTTGTAATTTTCATTATTTTGGGTTCATTTGTTTCATATTTTTAATGGTTTGTTCGTTATATAATTTCTTATCGAATGAAATAATAAATAAAGAAGTGTAAATAAATGGATTAGTATGATTTAATAATTTTTACATCATATTTTTATGATATGATAATTATTAAATAGATAAAACATTAGTGTAAATGATTTAATTTATTTTAAATGTTGTTTATGACTGTTACAAACATGTATCATTTTATTTAATTTCATGATTATATATAGGTTCAAAAACATTATATATATTATAATATCTATTTTAAAATATGAACTAACAATTATAAGTGTTTTATGACCTTCCTTGAATGTGATGATGTAATATTAAATATATTCATCCACAAATGTGGTGAATCAACACATGGCAGACAATGATTTCATTTTCTAGAATAATATGACAAGGGTGAGGTTTGTTGGTGTATATTATATTAAGAAAAAAACATTATATAATATTTAATATGATGGAGTTATCATGACACATGTATGTGGTGGGGGTGAGGATTGAAAAATAAATGAAAAGAAACTAAAAATAAAATAAATGAAAATTAAATGGGAATTTACCTATTGAATAATTCTCCATATGAAACTACTTAAGAACCTTTGTTTTCGACTCATGGTGAGATCAAAAGGTATTATATGTGTTAAAGTGTAATTTTAATATAATGGGGAATAAATTATTCATTTTATAATACTTTTCAAGTGTTAATAATTTATGTGGAAAGGGGTGGTATTTATAGTGGAGGACAGGGGTGCTTCTTTATTATTTTATGTATTATTTATAATTTTGGTTTAAAAGATTAAATATTGTTTATTACATGAAAAAATAAAATAAATATTAAAGGATTGTTTTAAATTCTAGTGCTTACTTAATCTATACATCATCTATGATTCTATTATTTATGCATTTTCTAAATATTGTAAATTACCATATTTCACTATTCACCAAAAATTCTACTATTTTAAAAAAATCCAAAAACAACATCCTGGCCATTTATCAACATGCAGATTTAAATAATGTAATCGCTTTTTTGAAATAATTTTCTAAATATTCTAAATTTAATTTTTAATTAAATTTATCATTTATTTCAAATATACTGAATTTATCAAAATAATTGATTTGACAAAACATTGAAAAATAATTTAAGGTCTCATGAAATTTAATTATAGTTAAAATTGAAAATAATAATTTATGAATATATTTTTGGAAAATAAATTTTAATTTAAATCATTAAATTATTTATTAAATTTTAAATAAACATTGATGTTTTCCAAATATACAAATAATAAATTTGTCATTTCCAAAAAACATATTTACATATTACATCATATAAATATATAATATTTTAACATATATGATAAATAAAGTTTATTCATACTTCCATGGGTGGTGATAATATTCTCTTCGTGTTGAATCCTTAATATCTATAAATAAAACTTATTTAATTATAAATTTAAAACGAATTTAACTATTTAATTCTAAAATAAAAAAACTATTATAGGGAAAAAAATTTACATTCCCCCCTTTTAGAAATTGCATCCCTATGATTTTTATTCACTTATTAAAAAAATTTGGATACCTTTCCCGGATATAATTTTCAAATGTTTAGTCTTCTATATAAAGTATGTGTTTTCTACACAAAACCATAATCTAATGAATTTCCATATTCCAAAATACTTTCCCTATTTAGTTAATAATCTAATGTGGGTTTCTATGAATTGTAAAGGTTCTCTTCATACTGAACTATTTATAGGATCCATAATTGAGATGAATCTGGAACATTATTTTTGTAGCATTGAATTATAAAACACATTATGTACCTGGGAAAAACATAGAGGAAACCCCACTCAGTAGGAAATTGATCCAACATTCTCTAGGATTTCATAGCTTCCAAAGAATTGTTCTTTATGATTTTTTTCTTAACATAATTCATCAAACTTTTCCAAGGAAAAAATTGGAGAAATACATAATAATATACCTTTAAATAATGATCCCCCTCCTCTTATCTGCATAACATTTCTTCCTTTTCTGAGTTTTCCATGTATGATTTTGGGTCCTCATTACAACATCAACCACTTCCACTATTAATTCTTGTCCCATAAACATAATTTTCAAATCATCATAAAAAAATAATGTAGCTCTTTAGTAATTTCCATAAAATTACCCTAAAGGAATTTCCTTTATACTAGAATAGAAACTATAAGTATATGAAAACTCAACTATAAAATGATTCTGATACCAACTTCCCTGGTAATCCATTTGACAATCTCAAAGAATGTCCTCCAATGTTTGAAATGTTCACTCAATCCTTCTATCAGATTGTGGATGGCAAGAAGAAATAAAAATTAATTCATTTTAAAGAACATTATGAAATAATTTCCAAAGTTATAAGTCATCCTGGGATGATTTTTAAATCAAAAGGATTAAATAAAACCATGAATCCTTAAAATTATTTTTTAGGTACAACTGATAAATTTGATCCAATGACTGAGTATCTTGAATAGGAATCAAATTTAATGATTTATTCAGTCGACCAAAAATAATACAAATCACTTTATTTCCTAAAAATTTTTTTGATAGTACCACCACAAACGCAAAGGACATATTTTCTCATTTCCACTCTGGCATTGGAAATTATTTAATTATGCCTTTTGGTATATTTCTATCCTTCTTAATCTTTTGAAAAGCCATACATTTAATGGTAAAATCAGTAATATGTGTTTTAATTTAAACCCAAAAGCAATACTCTCAATAGTCCAGGTACATCATAGCACTTCTAAGATGATCTAAAAGATGACATATTTGAGCTTCAAGTAAAAAAAATTTCTTCAAGTATGAATCACAAGGAACACATAATATCTTAAAAAATCTATACATTCAATATTTATCAATGTTAAAATTCGGATACTTACCTTTACAAAAAATTCTATTATTTTGTATAAATTATGGTCTTCCTTATACTCTTTATTAATTTTATCTGCTGGAGACAATTTCATTGACACCTAAAACAATATAGTGGAGTTTTTTAAACGTGTATCATCCAATCCAAAATTCATTAAATCATCAACTATTGGGTCATGTCCCAAACGTAACTTTCTTAATAAATCATAATGTTTTCAAAATAAGAAATATGACATATTGATTTATTTTCTATTGTATTTATTGATTGTTCATTAACAATCCTTAATCAATATGTCCATATTATCTACCACTGGTTCAGTTCCTTCTGAGTGAATTTATACTTCAACATTCATTGGCCAGTATATATATCACATTTTTATCTATATAAATTATGTATCTAAATTTTTAATGCAAAAAATACTCTAATTACAAATCATGTGTGAAATAATATGTTTCATGAGGTTTTAATTGTCTTGAATCATAAGTAATTACCTATTCATTATATCACAAATAATTTGAATCAATTAAGCATCACTGTAAATGAAAAAATTACCATTTCAGGAAGGAATGTAAAAAACACGAGCATTCACCAATATCCTTTTATGTTCACAAAAATAAAAATCACATACCTCTGTCTAATTAACAATGTACCATTTGTTTTATTAACTTTTATCTATACTATATAATAGTGCATCAGGTTTAACAAAATTTTGGTAATAACCTACTAATCTAAGAAAACTATGAATCTTAGTAAATTTTTTGTCCTTTTCCATTCATCAATCACTAATGATTATTTGGGATCAAATTCTAGGCCATCGGTATTTACTATTTTCCCATGTAATGTGATCCCTTACAAAAAAATTATGATTTTATAAATTTCCCTTTTAATTTAATTTCATTATGGGTTGGAAAAAAAATACAGTGATGTTTTTCATTATCCTCATAACTTTTTATTAAACCAAAAAAAACTTCCTTAGAAACAACAATAAAATTATCCATATATTACAAGAATATTCTATTCATAAGATCCAAAAACATAGTAGATGAATTTTTTAAACCAAATAGAATACCAAGAAACTCATTATTCCCATATGTAGATCAGAACCCTATTTTTGGAATGAAATACTTAATACCCTTCAGTTGATGGTGACCAGAACTTAGTAAATCATTAAACACACTATGATCCTGAGAGATGGTAAAAAAGATATTAAAAGGAATAAATATATAATTTTTTTTAACGGTAATGTTGTTCAATGGTCTATAATAAATGAAAATTCCCATGGAAGCGTATTTCATTTTGACTAGTAGAATAGGAACACCTCAGGGTTCAGTGTTAAGATGAATGAAACATTTATTATGTAACAGACGAAATTGCATTCCAAATTCTTATTGATCCACTTGTTATGTTCAATAAGAAGGAAAAGAAATTTTATTATCATCATGATCTAATTCAATGGAAAATTCAACATCCATATTAGTTATAACATTGGAAAAATCATCAAAAATCATTCATTTATTCATTTATCATTAAAACGTCATCAATCTAAACATATCCCTTATTTTATTCAATATGAGAAAGATAAATTTAATTTCAATATTTTATCATTATCAATACATCATAATTTTAATCAATAGTTTGATTTAATTAATTTATTCAATCTTCTACTACTTCCAGATTTTTTTTCTCTAATATCAATCATATTTCAAAAAATAAAAAACAAATCCATAACTATAATATAAAAAAACCCTATTCAGGAAATGCAAAAATTTTGTATGATATTTATTTTCAATGTCAACAATTGGATGAAAAAGATATTCCCCAAATGTTTTAACTAAATAAACTAGTTTCATTTCATGCGGTGAAGATTATAATTTAACATAAATTTTCTATAAAACAATGGAATTTTTAGACCCCATATCAAATAAGATATTTTAAAAATCTTTGTAAATAATCAATGTACCTGATACCACTTCATTGGATGTCTTGGTATCTATTGAAATTTTCCAAAAGAATTTCACTACATCTTTCTTCATATTGCTTGGGTGTTTCCTATCATTCAAACCCTTTATTGGGAAGGTTTATGTATAATAAGCCATCATGCCACATTGAAATCACATTATATTTTTCTTATTATAATTAAACATAACATCACCAGAAAAATTTTCATTGAAATATAAAGCCATATGTACAAATATACCACATCAGGAACAATTATTAGATTTTTATGTCATTGCCAAGGGTTCTCTTTTTTACACATCCAACAGACTACAAAAAATATTTTCATAACATCAGTTTATTTTTACTGAATCATACCAATTTTTTTCCTATGGGGATTTACCTATATTATTTTCAATGTACATGTTGTCATCATTGAACTTCATTTTATCCACATAGTACATTGAACATGTTTTTCATTAATTCTAAATTAAATAGAATAAAATTCCCTTTGGGAGATTGTATTTAATCTAGAATAAAAAATATATATTTCTCAATAATTATGTTGAATATGATTTGGATCACACTGTGCTTATTGGATGATGTTTACTTCATACAAATACAAAAAAATTTCATCACATTTTTGTAATTGAACAATTTTTTTCTTCTTTAGTTGAACCACCAAAGGAAAATATTTTTCATGTAAAATATTATTATTTTTACCACATACAAAGGCATCGATATCTGTGTATCTCTGTTATTGAATAACATTAACCACCACTAATCTGCATCACCTTTTAAAAAATAAATTTAAATTACTAACCTTTTGATTATATAGATACCCCATGATAGAGAATATTTTTTCAAGGGATTTAATACTTCATTCATCTGTCATCACGTCTGAATATCTATTTAAATAATGAGGGTGTTTCCTCATAAAATGTTCTAGTATTATCGTGGTCCTTTGTGGTAGCTAAAATGTAAACTTTAATGTATTAAACCTATATTTTTAACCTATTTTGAAAACGATATTACTATTACAAACTGGTTGGGTCTATTTACCACTATTTTGGATTATAGATTTCTAATTATATTATCCTCTCGATGCCTTTATACATCAGCATCCCTATTTATTCTATGTAAAACATTTTATATAATATAAATCGTGGATTAAACAACATGGTATTCTTAAAATGAAATATAACTTCAATATAAAAATAAGGTAAAAATTATTTATGGTATTATAATAACATCACCATAACCTCAAATATTATCTAAATTGATATCTAATTATAACTATAAGAACTTGACCTTAAACAATAAATATTTTAGTTATTTCAAATAGAATTCATTTTTCATTATCAAATGTTATATCATTTAATAGATGTGGAGAATTATGTCATAATTCATATTTGAAAACTGACAATCATTCAATTATGATAATACTTAAATTAGTACCCATTTCATTAACAATATAAATGTGTTTAATTAAAAATTATGTTTTTCATGAAAATTATTCAGAACATTTATTTGTGAATCTTCTTTTCTCTAACCCTCCTTAAATCCTATGAATATATTTTTAAAATATGGACTGGAAAAAAATCTATTATGGGAAATAAAAATATGGAAAGAAACTATTAGTCCCTAAATACTTATAAACACATGAATAAACTTCCACAAAGATATTCTTCTCACACGTAAAGAATCATATACTTACATTGTGAGATCATTTTTTTCCATGAAAAAATAGAAAATATAAATAAAACATTTAGGTAATAATGGTAACCATTTTAATACAATAATAACAAATGATTATAACCCTCATGTCTATATTATAGTTTGTAACCCTCACCGCCACCTTACGATCTTACCATTGTGGCCAATTTATGGTGTAACCATCAATATTACACTCGAAATAACCATTATGATCAACATAAAACATAAACATACCCAATGCGTTATATGGAAATAAATTACCCAACCATAATTTTAAAAAATTACCATGAACCAAAACATAATCATTAAACAAGAATACATACATCAAAAAACAGTCTTCATAATTTTAGAAAAGTAGAAATTTTGAAGAGGATTATAAAATAAAAGTATGTTACCAGAGGATTGAAATCCTTCAAACATGTTCATAAATATTGTATAATGACTAAAAGTGTGTTATAAATTTATTATATAACAATATTAAAATTGACATTAACTTATAACATATTTTATAACATATTCTTCCCATTTATTAATATTAATTTTTATTTACTTTTTCTGGGCATTTCATTCATGGTTTACATGGTTGGATCATTATCGAATTTAGTTTGGATTGAAATAAAAACTCTAGAAGATGAATGAAAATGAATTAATATGTTTCCATAATTCAATATATCAATTCATTTTCTGATATGAGGATGATTCATTAGATAAAAACATTAATGAAAATCATTTAATTTATTTTGGCGGTTATTTACGAAAATATAAACATATAAAATTTTATTTATCATCATGTGTATATATAAGTTAAAAAACAGTATATAACTTATAATATTGATAATAAAATAAAATTTTATCATTATAGTTGTTTTATGGCCATAGTGTAATGTTATAATTGTTAATGAAAACTCAGCATCCATGAAGGCGGGGAATCAACATGTCACAGACGATGATTACATTTCCTAGAATAAGAGGAGAAGAGGATAGGTTTCATGGTGAATATTTATTTTAAAAAAATATTTGAGTAAATATAGGATATATAATCTATCTTTTCTTGTGGATGAGGTGATGGTTGGATATAATTAGAAAATAATATTAATTTAGATAAAAATAAATTATAATGATAGAGGATGTAACCTCTTGAATTATTCATCTTGATAACCTTCTCATGGCCATTATTATTGTACATTAAGTTACAACAATATTCCTTGAACGTGTGGAAGAGTCGTTGTTAGGTAATGTGGAATGTATTAGACATTGTACAAGGATATATAGGCATAAGGAGAAGAGTTTGTGATGTGAGGTATTTATATCGGAGGAGATCAGTTTTTTTAAATATTTTATTCATTAGTTATTTTTTTGGTTCAATAATATTAATTGTTTTGATTTCATGACTAAATAAAATAATGAGAGATGTATAATTCAAGATTTGGTTTATAAATTAATATAAATAATCTATCAAAAAAATCATTCATTTTATTAATACCATAAATTGCAATATTTCACTATTTACTAAACATTCAACTATTTTAAAAAAATTCATGAAATTAATCATACCCATTTTTTTATGTGAAGAATTCAAAAATGGACTAAAATTTTTGGTTTATTATTTCTAATAATGTTAAATTTAATTTTTAATAAAATTAATCTTTTATTTTAGCAATAGAGATGTTATTAATATAACAGATCATGAAAAAAAAGAAAATTTAATTAGTGTATCATTAAATATTGTTATAATTAGAATACGACATAAAAGAAATTTAAGAATATATTTTAAGAAATAAATTTTTATTCAAATAATTTTATTAATTATATAATTAAAAATAAATATTTATGTTTCACAAAAATACCAATAATTAATTTATAATTTTCAAAAAATTTATTGGCTTATCATATAACATAAATATATTATATTTTTACATATAAGATAGAAATATTCTATGTATATGTTCATAGCTATGTTTACTGTTATAATTTTATTTATTTTATATATTCTATAAACACCACTTATTTCATTGTACGTTTATAATGTATATGACAATTTAATCCAAGAATTAATGAATAATATTTTTCAATTACCTGGTTGTTATATTTACTCTTATTCATTCACAATATTTTTCTGTCTAAATTTCAAAAGTTATAATCAGATATTACATATTTAATTAAATATATCATTGTTTTATTTTTGGTTAAGTGTTACCTATAGAGAATATTATTGAACACAGTTAGATCATTAAATTAAATTCATATATTATAATCTTGGGGTGTTACATTCTACCCCATAAAATAAATTGAATCCACACAATTTTAATTATAATATAAAAATATAAGTTTTTATTGGAACCAGAATTATTGATATTATAGAATACATATCTTAAAATAACATGTCCACATTAATTTCATAGTTTTACCTATGAAAAACAAAATTCTTCAAGTTAGAGAATATATTATTTTTTATATTCCCAATATTTAAAAATATAAAACATCATAAAACTTATTGATGTCCTTTCCATGGTGTCTTATTCCAACATTTTTGATATAAAAAATATTATAAATTCATTCATCTATCATATTCATCACTTGAACTTCAATATGATTCCAACCTTATCATCATTTATTTTTTCAGTATTTCAACCATGCTTATATTTTTAATCATAATTCATGATAATTGGTATTTGATCATCAAAAGGTCTCTATCTTTATCTCGTATCACATTAGGTTGTGTATTGGGACAATATCTCATCATAGAACTATTTTCAACTTGTTCCAATCATGATATATTCATTAATAAATAAAAAATACATTAATATGCATTTTTTTATAAATAAATTAATTATTGTACAATAACAAATTCATCATCAAAATTTTTAACTCCTCAAAATTATATTTTAGGTATACATAAATAAATATTGGTTAAATATTGGTTTCAATATATTTTTTTCTCCCATAATTCCCACATGAACATTAAAAATTGATATACCAAATTACCATGAACATTATTAATATATTATAATCGTGATAACAAACTTATCACTTATGTAGGAGAGCACATATTAATTAATATATACCTCAAAATATGAATCTCTACATTTAAATCTATTATATTCATGCATAGGTTTCTATTATTTAATCAAACATAAACATATTCAAATACCTCATAATGGTTTATAAATAAAATGTAAATTAAATAAATGATATCCCCAAATAGTGTCAAACATGGTGTATAATTGGGCATCTTTTTCTTGCATCAGGTTATGATTGAGTTTATTCCTAGTCCACTTTTTTTGGTGGATATGTTTTGGAGATTTATTAATTTTAGAGGTTAGATCCACTGGTAGTATCTTGAAAAGGATTTTAATACATTAAGAACTATCCAATATATATTTTACCAATCTAATGCATATTATCCTATACATAGAAAACTCACATAGACATTTCCCTATGTTTCCACAAAAGTTCAATTATTATAATCCACAAATAAAATATAAACTATTTAAATAAAGTTACATAATATGTTATCTAAATGGATTATCTATACTTTTGAAATTATGATAATCCATTACATACCAACCATTAAACTAAACTAATAACATCTTAATATCTTTTGTTATTTAAGCCCACCACTAATACAGATTGTGATGCCTTAGGCCAACACATCCATATGTAGTGTGAATAACACCAACATTAAACACTAACAATGAAAATAATAATAGATTATCAGACATAAAAATCACATAATTAAATGCATAAAATAAAATATTTCATCATATAGATTACCAATACCTTTTATGTTTACATGTGTATAGAATTATGATCAATCTTCAAGTAATAAAACCCCTGTATTTCCAAAATTAAGGATAATTTTCCCCATGATATTGTAAACTAAATAACTCATAATATGTCATCAATATTGCAAAAATATCCCCAACCCATGATATTTTTTGTTAATATTATCTGTTATATTTTTCATTACATCCAATGTATGTGGAATCATAAAATGTGTTAACAAAAAAATGCTCAAAAGGTGATGAAATAAAACTTATGTAATTTGAGATCCCATATTATTGAAAAAAATAATTATTCAATATAAATAAATAATCTACTAAAACTGAGAGAATAACTAACTATTTCAATTCCATATTCTAATATGACATTATCTAACTATCAAGAGTCTGTGGATATAAAAATATCTTATTATGTGTCAAAAAAACTAAAATACCCATTCAATATGATCATATGAGACATACCGAGAAATCAAGGTGATATATAATATCGATCGCCACCTATCAATGCTTTATGTTCATTACACTCATCATATGATTTATAATTTAAATAGTACATAAATAAATTTTCCAATAATAATTTTTATTTCGATTATTATACAAATAATTATTATACATTTATACATGGTTATAAAGGGGATAACATGATCATAACCCATGTGATAGAATAATTTTAACAGAAAATAGATATCAGAAATATTTCCATAATCATCCATATTGGAATTACACAATATGAAATACAAAAACATTTACCCATGTCAATAATTGGTGTAAAAATATCATAATCCATATGATCAATTATGGGGGGTGGTGAAAAAATACATATTCAGCATGAAATTAAAAAAAATATTGGAATAACAACATTTTTGACACCAATACTATTCCCAATGATAATAATAACGTTGACATGGTCATAACCCATCCATAGAGTGAAGGTGGTTTGTAGAACAATCCATTTTCAAAATTTTAATAATCAATCATATTGGAATAAAAATATGTGAGTTTCTAATATGTTTCCCAAACTTAATAATATAAATATAATTTCTCTATTTGAACATCATATAATCTTTATTATATGAAATGTTATATTATAATTTTATAGTTCAATGAGTATATGAATAATTAAATTCTATAATAACATGAATAAAATCCCTAAAAATAAAAAGGTGACTAGTTTAAAACAATCATACCCTAGAGTAACAATGTAAAGATAGAAGGATGTTTAAAATATGAGAAAATATCCATGACAATAATTATTTGATTGGTATCATAAATTAAATGATAATTATTTAAAACTTTTTGTAGTATAAGTTAAAAAACCTAATTGGTAATTATAAATAACATTTAAAATAATTGATACCTGAACCATGTTAGTTTATTTCTTTTTAATAAGATAAGTAAAAAGTCTGTTAATTAAAAAACATGTTTTTAGGTAATATTTTCAAAATTTATGTAATATATAATATTATATTTATTTCCAAAATAATTTATCAAAAGATGAATTGAAAACACATTAAAAAAGTTATTTTAAAAAATAAACATCAATATTAAGGCCCTAAAAATATTTAATTTTTATCTCCAAAAAAATAAAGGAATAGAAAAAATATAAAAGTGAAAAGAAACCAATTTTTATTTTTCTTGTAATTTCATTTGATAAAATCATACATTGCAAAAAAGTAACAATAATTTATGCATAACCATCTTCTTTTTTATAGAGGAATAAAAATTAAAACCAAATAATATATATTGGTGCAAGAACCCAATAAAGTATTATTTATGTTTTGCATAAAACAATATAACACATGGAAATAAGACTTGGGTCATTAATATCTCTTTGGGGAAACATACTTCATGAAGTATGGAAAAAATAAAAAGGGGTTTTAATATGATAGAAATATAAATAATGGATATATTACATAATATAATCAATTAGTAAAATTTAAGAAACATTTTAGTCTAAATAAAAATATTTTACATCCCAACAATGATTTTCAACTCAGAAAACAATTGAGTAAGATAAATTTTATTAAAATTAAAAAATTTGGATTATTATTTACAAGGAATAACTTAAATAAATTTTAACGATACATCCATGGGAACTGAATTCAATATTAATTGGAAAACATTTGGTAAAACCAAAAAATGTCTAAAGTAATTAATGTTAGTGACCAAGAACATTTTCAACTTGAGTAAAAATTTAATAAGAAACCCATTGAAAATTTTTTATTTTAATTTAACATAATGTACCATGAGTGAAATATATTTCAAGATAATATTTCAAAAATATGTTGTATATATAAAACATTAATGAAATTATGTTCACTATACCAAACACGCCTCAAAGAGATGAATTTGAGATGAAATCCCATCCTTTTTTTAATAATTCATTATTTGAATGCACCTAACATATAGATTTTTTAAATTAATTTTACTAAATACGTCCATAAGAACATTATTATTCTTTATTTAATTTGTTTTTAAAAATTTATTTTATAATTTTTTAGAGATATTCCTTTATTATTCATTAAATTCCCCAGGAATGATCCTTCCTCTATCCATGAGTCACATTTACTTAACATTGAATATTGTTTCTACCATTAAAATGACATCATAATAGTATTGTAATACTCCTCATAGTCCTCCTTTATCTTGGATAAAATTAGAATATCATCAATAAATACAAAAATGGATATGTTGAGGATATAAATAATAGAAATTGTGATTAAATACATGAAAATTGATAGAGCTTTAGTGAGTCTGAAAGGAATCACTATGAACTCATTATGTCCATACCTTGTAACACCCAAATATTTCATAGTACGTTATTTCTTCAAAGTAATTAAATAATTTTCACTACACGCATCACCGAGTTCAAGCACACCACGACTTACCAAACTGGCCGTTGAAAAACTGTTCTTAATAGTATTAAATTAATTCTGAACTATATATAATCCTTATAATTTTAAAATCCATATTATTAGATTCTTATACATAATGTAAGAACAAATTCAATTTTAGATAAAATAAGTATTTTTCAAAAAATTAACTTTTACTACATTTTTATGGTGAACCCTTTTTAAATCGAATATTTGAAACTTGTATATTTTCAATTTGAAAAAATAAACTTCTTCTTAGTTTTCCTCATAATCTTCATATTTGGGTGAATAGTGAGAAATACTATATTTAAACAAAAAATTTAATCAAAATAATTTATAGTGTTAAATTATAAATAAAAATAGTTTGGAAGTGTAAATAGATTAAATTTTATCAATTTAATCCAATTCTGGTCATTGTATGTAATTTCACTATGAAATTGCACATAAACAAGTGTCAATCTTTTGATAGTTATTGTTCCTTAAATATAAAACTTTTGGTTTTGACAACAAGAATTAATTTTATTTTAATAAATGGAACATCAATGCGTTGAATTTGGTAAAATAGACTTCATTTTCAATTAGGAATATCAAAATTAGCTTAGGGTGAATTTTTGGTATTTTTTCTAAAAACATTCTATTTTTAATGAATAGTGAAAAACACCGAGTTATTGTTTAAAACATACTTTTTTTATTTAAATAATTATTTATTTTATTTAAATTTGTTTTGGGTTAAAATAAATACATAATACATATATATGTTCAATGTAATTCATTGGAGTCATTTTGTAATAATATTAGATATATATAATTTTATTGAACTTTTCACCCTCTTTTACCCACCTCCTAGGAGAATTTGAAAATTCACATAAAAACTTAATTTTACCACTTCTGTGAGTGGAATTTCAAAAATCTATGATATCAGTAAGAAAAATGTGGTTCAATAAGATAAAAATAATTTTTTTTGTGAATAGTAACTTTTTACTTTTATTTACGACTGTTAAAAGTAAATAGGGAAATTAAGGGTAAATATGATATTATTCTTACCCTAACACATGTCTTAATTCTATTGAATATGTGTAATTAGAAAAAATAACAACCTTAGAAATAAAATATTATCCTTTATTTCCACATGGATTAGATTAGGAAAGTTAATATTATTTAATTCATAGAAGAGTTAAAAGAGTTAAAATCCATGTTTAATAACTAAAACATTTTTAATATAGGGTTATACATTAGATATATTAGAATATAAATATTCATTATAAATCAAAAACGATTTCCTATATAATGGTAGTTTATTTTTAATTTTTATATATTATATAATTAAAGTTATTTATGACATAATGCTGACGTATTAATTACCGTATTAATGAATGATTACAATAATTGAAATTATAAATATCCAAATAAATTTAATTTTAGACTTTTTATAAATGACACTAATTTTCTAGGTTATTGTGAAGTTTTATATTTGGTTAGATCGATTTTTTAGAAGTAATAATGTTGTTATGATTTTACCAAAAAAACAAATACCAAATAGTGTCAAAATTGACATAAAATTGTTTTTAAAATAAATATTATATTATTAATTGATATAACTGACCTAAAAAACTATGGATCAAGAAAAAAGACTTATATAATAATATATATGACATTATTGAACCAATTTTGGTTCTATTTGCATTTTATATTACGTTTATTAACCATATAATATAAAAATACAAAGAGACATGGTAAATGTCAAACTATTTAACTAAGAGTTAAATCTAAAAGTTAAGGTTAATATGGTGAGATAAACCTGTATAAAACCTTTTTGTTGAGTGATTTTTGACCAATCCCCACATTATCCCTTAAAAAATTCATTTTGGAGCCATTATAAATATAAAATTAATTTATTATAAAATAATACTTTAAGTTTTTCCTAAGGTGCCCCTCACCCCTCTTATAAAAGGGAACTTCCCCTTCTCTCAAATTCACATCTCCAAAGCCATTTGGGTCGGCCATAACATGCCCCAATATCCTCCCATATATCCTAACTTTATCCTAGAGGACATACTTTTGACATAAAATCATCCTATGGAGCCCTTTTGATCAATTCGAAAGGAAGAACCCAAAGAAGAGGTAATGATTTCACCACCCTCTTTCATGTTCTCTTATTATTCCACTTACTCTTTCATTGTTGTTTCCATTATAAAATAATAAATCTAGTTTCTTATATATACTTTGATGTTATTATAAATATGGCACAACTATATTCATTATTCTATCCATCTTATGACAGATAATGTCACCATGCGTGCGTATGTAAGGCTTACCGTCTCCACAACATGATATATTTGTTATTCAACACTATTTTATTTGGATGAATATAATGATGAGTAATATTTATATAATTAATGAAAATAACATGATAATTTCTCTATAAAATTAATATACCATTCAATTTGAAACCTTTAAGGAAATTATATTGTCGCTCGTACATACGTACAAATTACCATCTCCACGACGCGATGAGATTCATTTCCACGTTTACCATTCATCAACGATTATAAAAATATATATATTACTAATAAGAATGTAATAAATTAAATAATAATTCTACTGGAGAGATATATATATTTACTTAAATATATATTATTAACTTAGTTCCGTTCAATACAATATGAAAACGGAAACAACGTTTATGCGAATGTACGGACTACCATCTCCATAAACAGTGTTTTTCATTTCATATATATATGTCTATTATATATATTTATATTATAAATATAAATGATATATAATTCAATTTTTATATTTTGTAAGTATTTAAATCTTGATCTATTTTATAGAATCAAGAATAACAAGTTAAAACACATACGAAAAAGAAAGTGATTATTACCCAAAATGCTAATTTAACATGGAAATTATTATTAAATGGGCAGTATAAAGTCATAAATGAATCATGTGTGATATCATAAATACGAATATGGTTCTGAAATAATTTAATAACATACTAAAATCTTCATATAGGAGGTTAAATGTACCCTCGACTAATGAAAAGTGCAAGGAAAGGGTTAATTCCTCAATCTCATTATTATCCGAGATTGTTTATGTGTAAGTATTTACTAGGAAATTTTTATCATCCATGTCCATTTTTCATAAAAATGATTTCAAAATGAATATTTTATGGATTTTTGAAATGTACTATTTATCAATATCATAATTTTAAATGTTTTAAGGATTTATATTTCTAAATCTTTTTAATTAATTTCAATGATTTCAAAATAATTGTAAGGATTTATTTATATGGACATGAATGTTTTGAAATGATAACAATTTTCAAAAGTTCCAAAGTGTTATGGGAAACATTGATTAAAAAATCTCTATAAAATTAATTTCTTTATAAATTTATGACTTTTAAATGATTTTACAAAAATGATATTTTTCTCAAAAAGTATTACTCATAATTTTTAACTTTGTCAGCATCTTTTACTAGATATTATTTTTGATTGAGGTTGATTTATTATAATAAAATCATCCATATTTTATTTAATGAGTTATGATATGTTTGACGATGGATATTGTATTTTAATAACATTCGTGGATTATGGTTAATGTATTTACATTTCGTATGCTAGTTTTAATATGAATGTTTATGTTAATTTTCAACTTTTTAATATGAGTAATCTAGTGGAATTAGTAAGTGGTGAGTGGAGCCTGCTATAGCCCTTCGATGCATCGATAGGTCTCATGAGGCAAACTAGTGTCTTGACACAAGGCTATTGCAAAATATTTTTTTGTAGTCTTAACACAAGGCCTTGACTATGTGGAAATGATGCCCGACGTTAGGCATTCCCTCATTATGAAATTAGTTATTACATGTGATTATTAAAATTATAGAATATTAATGTTCATGTTTATATGGTAATGTTTGATTTATTTTTTTCCATATTATGTTCATGTTTATATTTAAAAAGGCTATTTTTTATCACACATCTTGCCTTAAAAGTTTATAGCTTCCGCTAAATTATTTACCCTTACTGTGCATCTGAGCTCACCCCTTTCTTATGTTTTATTTTCCTAGGATTCCAAGAATTTTATTAGGATTGATATGGAGGGTTAAGCTAAAGGGAATAATGGTATTATCAAAGAACTATCTCTGTTTTATTTTTTGTTTTAAATTGTAATGTAAAGTTAATGTATGTAATCTATTTTCCAGGACTGTTAAACTGATAGGTCCATCGGGACTTGATTCCATGTAATCATGCAAAATGTATTAAAATAATTCACCGGCTTTGGGTAACTGGGGTCAGGGTGTTACATACATCATCAAAAGTTATTCATTGTAATATATTCCTTCCTAGACAACAATTAGTAGTATCCTAACCAATGGTCCACATTATAGAAATACATGGACCCTTGTAGTTGATTGAAAAATTAATTTATCCATGTTAGGGGATACATGTTCTTTATCATTATTTTTTATCTCGTGATAATAAATACAGAGGCGCATTGACCCATCCTTATTCATTTTGAAGATGTTTGGTGCTCCCTATTGTGAGGCACTCATGCATATGAAACATTTTTCTAGACTATATTGTAATTTATTATTTATTCATCCAACATAATGGTGTCCATTATATATAGATTCATTAATATAGTATGATATATGCGTATAAGATTAATTGATAACTCCACTTCTAATTCACGAAGAATTCCATGAAATTCTACAGGGAACACATCAGAGTTGTCCCACACAATGTCCATGTCTTCAGGCTTGATACACTCCTATGAATAAATAATATGGTCTATATATAAATTATGAAAATTAAATAATATCCAAAATTTATGTGATGATTTATAAGGAGATTCATCATTCTCTTGATACTTTTATAATATTTTAGGATGCCTCACGATGTGAAAAGTGAACTCTCATTCCAAATAGTTGATGCTATATTTGTATAAATATATCCAATACATAAAATATATATCATCAAACACTTCCAAAAGAAATATGAAAATTTTTTATGGGAGGATTATTCCACAAAAATTAACCGGGGAGGAGTTATATACATTAGATGAAATAAATTTCCCATTTTTTGTTCCCAAAAATAAATAAACCATCATATTTTTATGTTGTGTCTGAAAAGTTTTACTAAACCTGAGAGATATGATAGAATGTGTAGAACCAGAATCAAATAGTACATTATCTATTCTTTAATAGATATCAATCGTACCCATAACCACATCATTTTCAGGTTCAACTTTTGTAGTAGGGGTAGCATATTCCCTTCCTTTATTCCTTGGAGGTTGTTCTTATTTATTAACACCAACATTCATATATTGGAGAATTGGATCGCAACATCCCTTGTTATTAGAATTGGATATAGTACATTATATGCTATGTGTAGATATTAAAAATCAATTTGACAATAATCAGCATGATTATCCTCTCTTCAACATCTAGAGAGAAACTTGGTTCTCTTTAGATAATTTACTGGATGCTTCATCCCATAATTTTAACATGTAAGATGTTAGTATTTTTTTTATTTCATGGGATTTTTATATTTAAACTCCCATATTAATATCCATTAACTAATTTTTATCCTTTAGTCTATGAGTCAACATAGAGTCAACAATCTCAATCTCCATAGTTATGGAACAACATCAATCCTCATCATAGTTTTCAAAATATTGAATTTCCATGGATTTTCTAATAATCTCCATTAGTATAATAAATAATTTATCCAAATTACATTAAGTTTTACTGAAAAATATATAAGTGTATCATGAATGACATTTAATTTTCTCATATAATTCCCTGATACATTTATTGTTATTTTACATTAGTCTAAGAAACTCCCTCTCCATCTTAGTATGTAAAATTTGGGGAAAATCATTATTGAAATATATTTCATGAACCCTTCTGAATCCATGGAATCAATTTAGTCATTCTAATTACTTCCCTTTATCATTGTAAATCACTAATAAGCATCCCCATCAAAATGTTATACTACCAATACAAACATTATCGTTGTCTAAGAATTGAAGGCTGGATGATATGTTATCAATGGATTAAATAAAATGATTTGTGATTATAGGATCTGAATATACACAAAATTTAAGAAACATTTTTCACATAATGGACTATAACAAGATATTTCATAGGATAAGGTGGGTGTTATACATGATTTGTGTAATTATTAATAACATTATTATGTTGATCTAGTAATTTCATGTTGTTCCTAACTCTAATTATCATCAAGATTTTCAAAATACTTGGGTAATGAACACATTTCCTATCACATTGATTTTTGGAATAGATTTACTTTTTATCACCAAAAATATAAAAAAAGAAATAAACTAAATATATGAGGATTCAGTATATAGATAAAAGGAATATTAAATAGACAAATTTGAATAAATAAGTATAAATATATAAATGAAATGTATATCATATCATCAAATTACTGATGATTTAATTTAGATTATCCATGGTGATAAAATTTTATTGAGGTTTCATAAAAAAGATTTTTTTCCTAAAGATCCAAAATAACATGTCCATTATATAATACCACATATAGAGATCATATCCTTTTACACATATTATTACATTCTTTTAAGAATAATTATCCATAAAATACTGTAATGGCTTGGACCACTCAGGCCCATTCCATTGTCTAAAAGAAGGTCATGAAGTGTTCTAGAGGGTACAATGGACTTTTCCAACAGTTTCTAGAATTTTGTAACTACACACCGTGTAGTGCGAGTACACGTCGTGTACCCCCTTGCCAGGTATACCCCGTGTTGAAGTCTGTGTCCATGCCATGTTAAATTAATGAGTACACACCGTGTATCCTATACTACATGTCGTGTAGTCCCTCCCCGCGTACGTGTTACCCTCAAACCGTGTGTCGACCAGTCAACGGCCGCGTCCAGCATTGAAGGTCGTGTTGGAAGCCACGTGGTGACTGTGATAAATGGATTAGTATACGTCGTGTACTAGAAAGTACACATTGTGTACTTTTTTTTCTCGCCTATAAAAGGAGGGGTCCCCTCCTCCTTTTCAACACACCCCTCTCCTCCCCATTCCCTTGAGAAGAGCTCTCCCAAGAGGCTCTAAAGCTCTTTTCTTCCATAATTTCTTCGTCTGGGCTTCGATTTATGATCCATCAGTAGCCACAGGATCGTAACGATAAGGCAGAACCTCTGAGCTTGGAGATGTTCAGCCTTTTCTTCCCAGTTTCCACCCGAGGAGGTTTTTTAGGTTTTTCCCGAAACGAAGAGTGCCGACGGACGTCTTCTAAAGTTTATCCAAGGGAGCGTTGTGATCATAACCTGTTGAGGTAGGGATCTTACCTTCGTCTCTCAAAATTGTATATCATGCGGGGTGGGTGTCCTCTTGTTTACGTGAAACACATTTGAACCGGTTTAATAAAGAGAATAACTGGCTTATATAACGGGGATGTGATGTTTGTGAATGAAGTTACATTATTTATATCCTGTGATATTATGTTGTGAATTGAATAGGCTTATGCTTACAGAAAATCAAGGTCGTTGGGAGCCTTTGCTTACACAATTAAATGCTGCCCTATCTTTCTAGACCGTTTATGGATGGAAATTTTTATTGAATGTGGAAATTGGTTAATCACGTAAGGTTGACAGATTAATGAATAACTGGAACCCTTGTGTGATCACCCTGGTTAAACAAAATGGAATAATGAACATGTGGATGATTGCTTGGTTATGTGGTGTGTGAAAAGGTGGGGGGGTGAATCCTGAGTTTTTACGAATAGGGTGGATGGTGGAGCTCCAGTAAATGTTATTAAAGGGACAATTATGTGGCACAAGCCTTGTTTTTTTATATAGTTTTTTTTATGGTGGTTGGCAACGGGGCTACATGGATGGTTTGAATGTGAACGAACAATAGGTTGTGAATAATAAATAAAAGTGGAAGAGTTAATGAATTGTGGGGCATGGTAATGGAACATGATTAATAATCAACGGAGTTGGTTAGTTAATAAGAAGGGGGTTGTTTATGTTTCTTGTGTTTTCCTAACTTGATTTGTGGATGGTTGGGATATGTGTTACAAACGATCAATGTAGTTGGTTGTGGATAGTTTCCCAATAGTTAAGGAACTATTAAACTGATTCTAATGAAACATGAAAACCTAAATGGGGCTGGGGTAGTTTATTGTATGCATGCTTCGAAATAGCATTGCCAAGGCACGCGCTCAGTTCTCTTTTTAGAAGCCATAGGTTGGGCTATGTTAGGTATACATATATATATATATCTGAATCTTTGTTTTTTGTCACACCCTACCCATGTTGAGAACTTAGTGTCTAACACTCCCATTCCATGGGAGAGGGTGTTTTCCCCTTAGTTACTATCTATTTCATGTGTTTTCTTCTATAGGCTGTGATGGCTTGAGGTGACCTTACACCTAAGACTCTTTAGGTAGGTTATGACTGGGGTGGTATTAGCCTAAGTCTCTTCCGGAAGGTTTACATGTTCCCAAGAATCATCAGGATGAGGCCCAGGTGTGTGCGGGCGAGATGTGCGGTTGTGAGGCCCAGGTGTGTGCGGGCGGGATGTGTGGTTGTGAGGCCCAGGTGTGTAGTGGTGGGATATGTGGTTCTTGAGGCCCAGTTGTGTGCGGGCGGGAAGAGTGTGGTAGCATCAGGATGTTCACCGTTAGGAAGAGCAGCTAACTAGTGGTAAATGGTGTGTGGTACTCAAATAATCTTATTCTTATATACTAATACTACTTGTTGTTTGTGTTATGGTGAGGTTGGGTGGTTATAATTCCTTGATAGGTATTGGTTTCTTCTGTTGTTCTCATGGGACATTAGGATGTCTCCCCACTTGTGCACGAGAGCTTTAGGTTTCCCTACTGAGTATACTTATATGATCACCCTACGTTTACTTTCAGGTTTCTAGGAGGACTACTAGGGCCATTCTGGACCCTACTAGTCGGGACAGTTGGAGTTGTTGCAGTTGCTATACTCTTGTTTATTTTGGTATTGTACTTTTGAGCTTTCTTGTACTTGTACCTTGTTCAGAACTATTTAAACATGCATGCGGGATTGGTTTGGGTTTATTTACTTGTCTTTCCTTTTCCTTTGGTGTTTGACTGATTCTATTTTCCTATCTTTAATAAATAAAAAGGGTAATTCCTCCCATATTGTAAAAAACTCATACCCTTGGTGCTAGTCACCACCCCAGGGCCTACTGGAGGTGGGACTCATGGGACATTATATTCCTTTCACCATTGCCATCTCATGAGGGGAATCTTTGGTGGGAGGGGGTCATGACAGAATGGTATCAGAGGTGATGGTTGAGAGATAGGATGGAGTCTGGAGTTAGGCACTGTGAGGATTGCATCGGATGGTAGGGAAACAATGTTGGTTGATCTTGGTGTGTGACATAGGCTAGGGAAGACCGACTAGGACATGGGATTTTACGGCCCCCCCAGGATCCAATGCAAGGACTCTGAGCCTACCGAACGTCCAAGTGAGAATACATTGAATGCATGGTAGAGACCCTAGGGAAGGTACATGCATCATCATGATTGTGTTTTACTTGATTTTGGTGTTTTAGGAAAGAAAATGAATAAAATGATGATATAAAACCTTGAGAAATTTCCTTACTACTTGGGCTTAGGTGATCATTGTTTACTGTACAGCTATGGCACCTAGACGACATCCCCGGGTGGCTCAGACAGTCGAGGCCCAGTAGATTTAGGCGGTCGACATCAGAGAGGAAGAGGAGTTGGGCATGGACAGTTTCACGCAGTAGAGTTGATAGCTCCGGAAGGAAGAGAGGTGGTGTGAGGTACGATTTGTTTTTTCAGCACTCTCGTTTATTCTTTGTTTGATTCAAGAGATTCACACTCCTTTTTTGCACCCGGTCTAGCCCATACTTTGGGTCTAGACGTAGAGAGACTTTCCATACCTCTGGTACTGAGTACACCAGTTTGAGGCCATACTAGCGTATCTTGTGTTTTCTGGGGATGTGGGCTGACATTGGGACCAAAGTGATCTAGTTGGGACCTCCTTTTGCTACAAATGCAGCCATACAATGTCATTCTAGGCATCAACTTGTTGTTTTCTGTTAATGCCATTATCAACTGCTTCCGAATAAGGGTCGTGTTCCCCGATGTGGATGGGCAGCGTGTATCTTTTGTTGGCGAGAGGATCTATCAGGTGGAAAGCCAGCATGTGAAGCCTCTCCTTTCCTTATTAGGTGGGTTATCAGTGGTTTCCACTGATACCGAAATGAGGGATTTCCCAAAGGTTTTTGGGGAGTTCCTTGATGTTTTTCCTCAGGAGGTTGTGACTCTACCCCCTCAACGTGATGTTGAGTTCAGGATATACTTACAGCCTGGTGACTGTCCGATTTTGATGGCCCCTTATCGGATGGAACCTTCAGTGTTCCGGGAGTTGCACGTTCAGATTGATGATATGATGGAGAAGGGTTTTGTTCGACCTAGTGTGTCACCATGGGGTGCTCCAATTTTGTTTGTGAAAAAGGAAGATGGTGTTATAAGGCTATGCATAGTCTACCGAAGGCTGAATCGCGTAACAGTCAAGAACTGTTACCCCCTTCCATGGATAGACGTTCTCCTCAACCAACTGAGGGGAGCAGGTTGGTTTTCTAAGATTGATCTACGATCTCGATATCATCAATTGAGGGTAAAGGATAGTGACATATCGAAGACGACTTTCAGGTGCAGGTATGGGCACTTCAAGTGTGTAGTGATGCCGTTTGGAGTTACAAATGCACCAGCTGTGTTGATGGGACTTATGAACCTTGTATTCTGATAGTTTTGGGACCAGTTTCTCGTTGTGTTTATCAATGAAATCCTGATCTACTCAAGATTAGAGGAGAGCACATTGAGAATCTCAGGGCAGTATTGGAAGTCCTTTTACACCACCATCTTTATGGGAAATTATCGAAGTGTAAGTTCTTGACACAATAATTACACTTCCTTGGGCACGTAGTGTCTCAGCATGGAGTGTCAGTGGACCCATCAAAGGTAGAGGTAGTCGTTTCTTGGGCGGCACCAAAGAACATGGAAGAAGTTTGTAGTTTCCTGGGGTTGGCAGGTTACTATCAGAGGTTCGTTTAGGACTTCTCTCGATTTTCTGCTCCATTGACGGATTTGACTAGGAAGAACCAGGTCTTCCTATAGAGAAAGCTGTGCCAGGAAGCTTTCTACTAACTGAAGTCGAAGTTGTTCAGTGCTCCCGTACTCAGGTTTCCAGAGGATGGGTTTTTCTATGATGTGTTTTGTGATGCTTCTGGCCTTGGCTTGGGGTACGTACTGATGCATAAGAAGGGTGTGATCTGGTATGGGTCTAGGAAGTTTCACCCTCATGAGCGTAACTATGACACCCATGAACTAGAGCATGCAACAATAGTGTTCGTATTGAAATTTTGGCGACATTACATTTTTGGGGAGCACCGTTTGGTCTTCTCGGATAACAAGAGATTACATTCTATCTTCTCCCAGTGTGACATGAACTTACGACAGCGGAGATGGGTTGAGTTTATCAAAGACTATGACTTCGAGATCTCTTATACTGAAGGGAAGGGAAATGTTGTGGCTGATTCCCTAGGAAAGTAGTCGCATAAGTGTTTCAGTAATCCACTAATTCTTGGAGGGTGATGGGAGAGTTGGCTGCCTTGCACTTGGATGCAAGGGTAGAGGGTGTTAGAGGTTGTTTGTTTCAGATAAAGGTACAATCCTCCTTGTTGTATCAGGTGGAAGAGTCTTAATGGGGAGACTCCGAGGCAGAAGTAATGCGGGATTATATCGATTAGGGAAATGATCCAGAAGGATAGTCAGAGGACAGCCGACATCAGATTATTTTTCATAGAAGGTTGTTTTTTCCAGAGGCGATGCGAGAGGGAGTTCTCCATGAGTTCCACATATCAGCCTTTCCAGTACATCCAAGAGTTTCAAAAATGTACCAAGGCCTGAGGGAACAGTTTTTGTGGTTGGGGGTGAAACGGACAGTGGGGGAGTTTGTGGCTAAGTGCCTATTTTGTCAGCATGTGAAGGAAAAACACCATGTTCCCAGTGGTTTGTTTCATCCTCTATATGTCCCCGAGTGTAAGTGGTATGAAATCTCAATGGACTTCTTCACCAGACTACCCAGAGCTCAAGGTGGTTATTATGCTATCTGGGTAGTGGGGGATCGACTGACGAAATCAGGTCACTTCTTAGAAATTAAGGAGTCAGCCCCTATGAGTACCTTAGAACAGAGGTACGTAGACAAGGTGGTGCGGTTGCATGGAGTTATGAAGAATATCGTCTCAGATCGGGATACTCGGTTTACCTCGAGAGTCTGGAGGGGGTTACAACATGCTTTTAGAACCCAGCTACGCCTTAGCACTGCTTTCCGCCCCCAGACCGATGGGTAGACAGAGCGGACTATCCAGGCGTTGGGGGACATGTAGTGATCATGCATTCTAGATTTTAGAGGATCATGGGTGTGACACTTGACTTTAGTAGAGTTTTCCAATAACAACAGCTTCCACTCTACTATTGTCATGACACCGTTTGAGGTTTTGTATGAAAGACCATGTCGTTCACCCATTTTATGGGCAGAGGTTGGTGAGACAGGTGCTCTTGGGCCAGAGGTAGTACAGACCACCACGAAAAAAGTCCATCTTGTGCGTGAGAGGATGAATGTGGCTCAGGACCAACAGAAGTCTTATGTTGATCTTTGGATGAGGCCCTTGGAGTTCGAGGTGGGAGATCATGTGTTCTTGAAGGTTTCCCATCGACGAGGCAGTAGAGGTTTGGGAAGGGGAGTAAGCTCTCTCCTAGGTTCATCGGACTGTTTGAGGGGCTGAGGTGAGTTAGCGAGGTGGCATATCAGCTAGCCCTTCCACCTTAGTTGGAGAAGGTTCATGACGTCATCCACATCTCCCAGCTTCGTCAGTACTTGCATGAAGACTCCCACGTTATCGACTGGCGAGAGTTAGATATGGGATACGGTGAGACCTTCGAGGAGAGACCTGTCAGAATCGAGGATGGTAAAGAGAAGGTGCTCCGTGGATGAACCATTTCCTAGGTTCGTGTGTTGTGGAGACATGGCGGTGTCGAGGAGACCACTTGGGAGAATGAGGCTTAGATGCTCACTCAGTACCCAGAGATGTCTTGACTAGTGTTTTTCTTGGTTCTTCTGAGTTTTTCCTTGATGTTATACTCTGTACCTTTGATATATGGAATGCTTGGCTTGTCGATTATGAGACTTTATTATTTCTTTGATCTTTGGAATTTTGTAACATGTACGGATGTGTGGAGAAAGGGGAAGACCTGATCTTTAATCGAGACACATTAATGCAGATGTGATTGAACCCGTGCGGGTGAGTCTGTGCCGCCTAAAGCAGATAATATCTCGGCATAGGAGAAGGAATTCCCCCAAACCATTTGTTTGGGCAGTTTGTTGGTTGTGCGGTGTTGGGGGAAGTGCAAGTTGAAAAATCCAAATGTATGGAAGTGGGAAGACCCAATTATTAATCAAGACGCATTAATGAGGATGTGATTAAACCCATGCAGGAGAGTCAGTTCCACCTATAGAGGATAATATCTCGACATAGTAGAAGGAACTCCTAACACTTATGATTAGGGTTGCTGGATGGGTTCCTGTTATATCAAGATCCCTAAGAGGTATATTGTTGGTTCCTCTGGGTTGGTTTTTGATTTCTCAGGGACGAGAATGTTTTGACAGGTATATAATGTAATGGCCCAGAACTCTTCGACCCATTCCATTGTCTAAAATACGGTCATTATGTGTTCTGGAGGGTAAAATGGAATTTTCCCAGACTTTCCAGAATTTTGTAACTACACGTCGTGTAGTGTGAGTACACGTCGTGTACCCCCCTCGCCGGGTACACCCCATGTTGAAGGTCATGTCCATACAGTGTGAAATAAATTAGTACACGCCGTGTATCCCATACTACATGTCGTTTAGTCCCTCCCCACATATGTGTTACCCTCAAAACGTGTTTTGACCAGTCAATGGTCGCGTCCCACATTGACGGCCGTGTTGGAAGCCGCGTGGTGACCGTGTGAAATGGATGAGTACACTTCGTGTACTATAAAGTACACTCTCCGTAATATTGTTTTTCTTGCCTATAAAAGTAGGGGTCACCTCGTCCTTTTCAACTCACCCATCTCCTCCCCATTCCCTCGAGCAGAGTTCTCCCAAGAGGCTCAAAGGCACTTTTCTTCCATAACGTCTTCGTTCGAGCTCCGATTTACGATCTATCAGCAGCCACGAGATCATAACGACGAGGAGGAACCTCTGAGCATGAATCTGTTCAGCCTTTAATTCCCAGATTCCACCCAAGGAGGTTTTTCAGGGTTTTTCTAGAAATGACGGGCGCCAACAGACGTCTTCTAAAGTTGATCTAGGGGAGCGTTGTGATCAGAACCTGTTGAGGTAGGGATCATTCCTTTGTCTCTCTAAATTTTCCATTATGTGGGGTGGGTGTCCACTTTTTTATGTGAAAAACATTTGTACCGGTTTAATAATGAGAATAACTGGCTTATATTACAGGGATGGGAAGTTTTTGAATGTAGTTACATTATTTATATCCTATGATATTATGTTGTGAATTGAATAGGCTTATGCCTACTACAAATCACAGTCGTTGGGGGCCATTGCTTGCGCAATTAAATGATGCCCTATCTTTCTAGACCGTTTATGGATAGAAATTTTTATTGAATGTGGAAATTGGTTAATCACGTAAAGTTTTATGATTAATGAATAACTGGATCCCTTGTGTGATCACCTCAGTTAAACAAAATGTAAAAACGAACATGTGGATGATTTCTTGGTTACATGATGTGTGAAAGGGGGGGTGAATCCTGGGTTTTTATGGATAGGGTGGGAAGCAGGGCTGCAGTAAATGTTATTAAAGGGACAACGTTGTGGCATGAGCCTTGTTTTGTGATACGGTTTTGGTTATGGTGGTTGGCAGTGGGGCTGCAGGGATGGGATGAAAGTGAATGAATAATGGGCTGTGAATAATAAATAAAAGTGTAAGAGTTAATGAATGGTGGATCATGGTAATGGAACTGGATTAATAATCAACAGAGTTGGTTGGTTAATAAGAAGGGACTTGTTTGGGTTGCTTGTGTTTTCCTAACTTGATTTGGGGATGGCAGGGATATGTGTTACGAACGATCGATGTGGTCAGTTGTGGATAGTTTCCCAGTAGTTAAGGAACTATTAAACTGATTCTGTTGATACATGAAAACCTAAATGGGGTTGGGGTTGTTTGTTGTATGCATGCTCCAAAATAGTAGTTCCAAGGAACATGCTCAGTTCTCTATTTAGAAGACATATGTTGGACTATGTGAGGTATATATATATATATATATATATATATATTTGTGTTTTGTCGCACCCCACCCATGTTGAGCACTTAGTACCGAACACTCCCAATCCATGGGAGAGGGTGTTTTCCCATTAGTTACTAGCTCTTTCATGTTCCTTCTTCCATAGGCTGGGATGGCTTGAGGAGACCTTAAACCTATGACTCTTCTGGTAGGTTTCGACAGGGTTGGTATTATCCCAAGACTCTTAGGACATGTTTTCTTTTTCCCAAGAATGTTCAGGATGAGGCCCAAGTGTGTGCGGGTGGGATGTGTGGTTATGAGGCCCACGTGTGTGTGGGCGGGATGTGCGGTTGTGAGGCCCAGGTGTGTGCGGGCGGGAAGAGTGTGGTAGTGTTAGGATTTTCGCCATTAGGAAGAGCATCTAACTAGTGGGAAATGGTGCGGGGTACCCAAATACACTTGTTCTTATATACTACTACTTCATGTTGTTTGTGTTTTGGTGAGTTTGGCTGGTGAGGTTGGGTGGTTATAATTCCTTGATAGGTCTTTGTTTCTTCTGTTGTTCTTATGGGACACTAGGATGTCTCCCCACTTGTGCACGAGAGCTTTAGGTTTCCCTACTGAGTATACTTGTATGCTCACCCTACGTTTACTTTTAGGTTTATAGGAGGACTACCAAGGCCGTGCGAGACCCTACTAGTCAGGACAATTGGAGTTGTTGTGGTTGTTGTACTCTTGTTTCTTTTGGTATTGAACTTTTGAGCTTTCTTGTACTTGTACCTTGTTTAGAACTATTTAAACATGCATGTGGGATTGGTTTGGGTTTATTTACTTGTCTTTCCTTTTCTATTGGTTTTTGAATCATCTTATTTCCCGGTTTTAAATAAATAAAAATGGTAACACCTCCCATATTGTGAAAAACTCGTACCCTTGGTGGTAGTCGCCACCCCAGGGCCTACTAGAGGTGGGACTAGGGGGTCATTTTCTCACTTTCACCATTGCCATCTCAGGAGGGTCATCTTTGGTGGGAGGGGGTCATGAAAAATACAAACCAAGTATCATAAATTCCTGCATCTTTTAATGATTTCGTCCCTAAAATTAAAAATAGGGAACTAAAATTAAACATACAATTATTAATAATAGATAATGGTATAATAACTTCAATTGAGATCCAACATAAATATAGGTTAACCTGGGTAAATAATATAAAAAATCATGCGTAAAAAATCTCTATAAGGTAATAATAAAGGTAATGAATAATAGCACATGAGTTAGAAGGTAATACATGATAATATAAAATTAATGGCTCTTGAGTAAACATATTTAAACATTACATATAAAATATGGAATCATGTGATCATAGTAATATTGGGATTTGGTAGAAACATAATATATGATAAAAACATGAGTCAAGGCCAGTTTTCATGACTATATCATGTAGTACAAAAAGTTACATAATGTCTTAGGTTTACTCCCTACTCTAATATATGATATATCATGATACTAAGAATTATACAATTCATTTAATCACAATCTAGGTGTTCCCATGATAATCTATTCAGGCACATGTGTACCACATAAACATTCAAACAAAATATATTATCATAATGGTTACCCATGTACTAAAATGTTTTACGTAATCATGTACTAGGGAATAAATATTTCCAATATCAATATGGAATCCATTAAATATAATATTTAATAATATTTGGAATATAATATAGTAAATTTAACAGTATGTCATCACTAAATATTCCCAACTAATGCAAATACATGATACATAGTGATTAGGAATCATTAGAAATGAGGGATTTTGTGTGGATTATGGGAAAATAATAAAGATTATTTTAAGAATAAAAAGAAATAATTTTTTGTATAAAGTATAAAATTAACTAAAATATATTTTATTGATAAAATGATTTATTTTTTAAAAATTATGGTTACTTAAAATAGTTTATGGAGTGTACTTCAAAATGTGCATGACATTGAGAGGTTCTCTTTTATTATGCTTACTAATTCGGATAAAATGAGAAGGGGAATTATAAAATATATATATAATAATAAAATAATGATTTTTAAGATAAATAAAAAGTATTTGAACATATTTTATGAATTCAGGTAAATTATATAAGTGTAATGAATGAATACATTGGTGTAATGAGATAGAAAGTGTATCTTGAAGGAAAAATCATAGGTTTGAAGAGATCCCATTCTTTAGGTTTGAATGTCTTCTGCACTTTCACTTAATTTCATATGTAGTAATATTATATTCATTATTTAATATTATAATAACCTATTATAAATTTATATTATTTATTATAAATTTATTAATTTCATTTTTGTCCATTTTTATAGTTTTAATGTTTACATTCATCAAATATGAGGGTTTGTTTCTTAGTTTCATTTTCAGTTTACTTGTATATAATTATTTAAATTCATTTAAAATGAAAATAATTATATTGATGTAATGTTATACGGTAATAATGAAAATTCCTATGTATAAATGGTATAGTTTAACATTTTTTCTGATATAATGATAATTCATTCGATAAAACAATAATGATAATTGATTAGTTTGTTTTGGTTTGTTTTCAATCATTATGAAAAAGTTTAACTTTATTTAATATAGTGTATATATATATATTAGTTCCAAAATATGAAACAAGTATCAATATACACGTTAAAATCTGATCTAAAAATTATAATGGCTTTATGACCATCCTTGAATATGGTATCCTACCTTTTTATTACCAACCTTTTATTATATTTTTACAAAAATAGGATCTATAAAGTTTAGTGTATTGGAAATAAGGTACATAATAATGAAAACATATAAAATTATTATGATAAAATTTAAAGGATAATTCATTTGTTCATATTTTGTAAAATTACTCCAACTCATAACATAGGGACATACATTAAACGAAAGGGGGAGCAGAAGTCCATGTAAGAGAAAAGTTAGAGTAAAATATTTTACATTTGATGTTGAGGAATATCTATAAGAACATGAAGAATATCATAATAAATTTATAAGGATGAATATCATAAAAATAACACAAATAATCATAACTATAAAATATTACTATTGAATTTAATTTTAACATTCATAATCATACCACCCTGCTCCTTCCCCAAAGTGTAATAAAATCACCAAGGTTATTCACCAAAGTATCATAAAAATGACATCTCCAGAGATTAATTTATTCAAACAATGAAATGGATAACTATTTTGGTAAAACAATAATATTTATTCATTTTCATGTGATCAACAAACATCATAATAAAACATTTCATTAATAACCCATAGAGAATTAAATAAATGGGATTCATATCCAAATCATGTCATTTTAAAAGGTGCTTAAAAACAACATCCTTTTGAAATTTTAATAAAAAAAGAATGGTGGGTTTAATGAATTTTATAAAATAATTATTATATTTAATTTTTATATAAATTATAAAACTACCAGAGAAGATATAGTTTTTGTTATTCAAAAACTAAATACAATAATTTGTTGATAAAAAGAGAGAAATTCCGAGATGAAAATCCCGCAACATAATTGTTATGAAACATAGATATAGAAAACATTAAAAAGAAAGGGGAAAAGGGTCTAACATTAATATAATACTAATAATATAGTATCTGTATATTTAAAAATGGACAGATGAACATTATAAATAAATATGAAATACATATAAAATAATGAGAACATGAAAGGAAAATTGACGTTGGCATTTTGATTATCTTGAAGAGTAACTTCTAAGACTCTAAGATAGATACCTAGGTAGATTGAGGACACATTAAGAGGACTTCTTGGTAGGTAATACTATCATATCTTCTAGGGGATTAATTTTTAATTTAATAAAACGAAGTAATTTCTTGGTATTTTATATAGAAGAGAGGGAGTTATTTATTAATATTCGAGGACACATCACAAGTAGTATTGGAAAAATCATGGGCTTTACAATGCTATTTTACAATGTTTTTGGGATCATGGGACACCAAATATAATATTTTAATTCAAATGAGTCAAAAATAATTTAAATTACATATTTCATCATTATGATGTCATAAAACACAATGAAAACTCAAAAACAATATTTTTACTATTCACCCAAAAAAACATTTTTTTAAAAACTCATAAATTCATCCTAACCTAATACAGATTTTCTAAATTAATAAATGGTAACCATTTTATTAAAATAATATTATAAATATGAGAAAGTTAATTTTTATGTAAAAAGACTATTTACACTAAAAGTACTAATACTTAACTAATAATTTCAAAATTAGTAATTGACTTATAATATTATATTACATTTCCGTTCAAGATTCCTAAATTAAATTTATACATTCTTAGGTTAGGTTACTATTTCAATGTTCATATTACTATTCATAAGGGTAATATTACTATTCATATGATACTATTCAAAAAAATAAAGTTTATCATATCAGAGTCTATATTTATTACTGATCAAAACTATGTATGCCTGTTTTTTGAAAATAATTTCAATGTATCAAATTATTTAATGTATAATAATTATATTAATAGACACTTCTATTCAATATTAATGAATAATATAAAACATATTAGGAAAATCAAAAACATTCATCTAAGATTAAATTTTACATTTGAATTCATAAAAATGATAGTTATTATACCATAATTATAAATAAAAATTTTGTTTATAAAAATGTATTATACAATGTAACTAATGCCACATTAAAAAACCCCTTATTACTCTTGTATTAGACATAAGATTAAGGTATGCAGTAGTGATATAATATTGGGGTAGGTGGGAAAACATTACCTGAGTGGTGACATCTATAACATCCTAAGTAAGTAAAGAATAATAGATTTTCATGTCTATGTCTATTTATGAATTAGATATTGTTTTAGAGGCTTCAGATTAGAATAAGTCCAATCATAAGCATAGAATACTCTAATATTTTTAAAATATTATTTTACCGCTTTTGTATGGAAAATAATTTTTAAATATAACTTTTGACAATTTTATAAGATATAATGGTCAAAATAAACTTATTATTTAGAATTGGGACATTGAAATATACTTTTGATACATTTTATGTATTTTTCTGAAAATTTTCATTTTAAAATGAATAGTGAAAATTACTGTGTTTTACTTCAAAACTAGTTTTTCATCTAATTTAATTATATGGTCAGATTATCCTTATAACCAGTTTTAATGTGTAATTCAAATATTTTTTTATCATTTAATATAATGGTTTTCCTTAGAATTAATTTCACTTTCAAAATTTGACATAAACAATTGTTAATCTTTTGATAGATATTGTTTCTTAAAAACACACTATTTGTTTTGAAAAGAGGAATTATTTTTAAATTAATTATTTCACATTTTGTGATTGGAATTTGGTAAAATAGAATCCATATTTGGAATCATAAGTTCTAAAAGAGGTAATTAAGACTCTTTTATTTTTGGACATTATGAATAGTAATGACGGTAATTATATTTAATTATCGTTATTAATTAGTAATCGTGTAGTTATGTGTAATAAAATACTATCATAATAATATAAAATGACCCCAAAATGTTTCCAAATCCTCTTTTTTATGTCATGGCCAACCATGGGGTGCCTTTTTACAACTTAGGGACCCCATGGAATCACTTTTGTGTGATATTGACCTTTTATCATATTATTTTTTAAAGAAAGGAAAATATAACCAATAAATGTAACACCTAAGAAACAAAATTTTAATTCTATTTAAAAAAATGATCTCTTAGACTAAAAATATTCTTTGTAAAGATAAAAATATTTCCTACATCATGGTAATTTTTTATAATTTTTAGAGATTAAATAAATAAATTTATTTATGACACCATGATAATGCAACGATTACCTCATTAATGAATAATTTATATAAAATGAACATATAAGGTAACATTTAAGACTAAAACTTGTCTAAAAACTATTGGAATTTGGTATTTTGAACCCTTATCACCTTATAATCGAAATATATCATTGTGGGACCTTTAAAATTTGAAAAGCATTTTACAATAATGTAACATTTCAAGACATTCCAAAAGTGACCCTCCTCCCTCTTATAAAAGGCCCCCACCTCTACCCCCTTCCCCACACCTCTCAAGCCCTTGGTTCATCCAACCACAGCTCATATTATCTCTCCACATCCCTTTATTCCTCCTAGAAGCCTCACTTTGGGTAGAATTCATTTCATAAGAACCTTTTCCTCAAATCCAAAGAAGTTACCCGATTTAGAGGTAACGCCTTCTCTCAAAAGCCTTTGTTGTATTTTCCTTCTTCACTCCCCATAACATTCTTATTCATTGATTCCATAAAAACAATTGTATCTTCAATATACAAGGCTGTTTTTATGAGAAGGAGTTTATTTACACTTACAGACACTTTCGTCTAATGGTTAAAGAACATATTGATTCTGTGGGAGGTGAATTACTGCCTCACAAAATGATGATTGTTCAATATTTTTTAAACACCTTTCATGGTGGACATTATGATGTCACTGTATTTATATAAGATATTTATGGTATTTATTTTTTCTATATTATTCTGAATTTTATTTTTAAATCACATCGTTATGCTTTTCATGTTGTGGAACTGCGATAATTTCATCTTAGGAAGTGTGGACTACCACCCACTCATGTGATGTGACTAATTCATGACAAACATAGAATTTATAAAGAATTTAATTAATGAAATTATGTTAGCTATATAACATATATATTATATTGGAATTATAATAAATATGTGTCTCATTTAGTTTTAATTCTTTTAATATGACAATGAAATGAATGTAGCATTCATGCGTATGTACGACCTACCGTCTCCATGAACGATGCATTTCAATCTTTATCTACAATTGTTATGGAATTGTATAAATGAATATATACTAGATATATATGATATTTAAATCACTAATATCATTCTGGAGGTGATATAATTATAACTATAGGGGAAATTCTTTTCAAACAAGTTCATTTTTTACTCATGTATCGAACATCGACAAAACATGTGATATGAACTCAAATAATTAACTAATTATTAAAACAAGATAATATGTTATATGAATTGTATAATAAACTTTCAAATAGTTCCTTATGAAATTATAAATTTACTTAAGTTTATTATTCAGGAATATAAAGAACAAACAAGAACAAGTCGGACTTGAGGTAAGGGACTTCATATTAAGCTCCATTCATTGAGGCATACTTGAATTTATATATGACCTTATATTAAAAGATGTATAATAAACCCTTTTGAATTTTAATTTAATTCAAAAGGAATATTTTTACATGAAGCGTGTTACCAAAATGACAAAAGGAATGTTTTTGTCTTACGTATGCGGCGACAACGACTTCTCCGCCGTTGTGACCATTATTTGAGTTTTGGATTCCTCTACAAGCCATAACTTTTTAAAATGAAAAATAAATAACATGTTTTAATTTTATTTTATTTTGGTATTGAAATTTTTTTTGATAATATTTTGATTATATCAATGTGTTTTATTTATATATTTTGATTGAATTGTGGAAATGTTTTTTTTCTTTTATGCATGTTTTATGTGATACGATTATGTTATGGTTATTAAGCATTTTTTATGAAGTGGTGTGGTTCCATGATAAAATAAAGGTAGGTGAGCTTGAGAAAGCTCTCCAATGCATTGGGTAATGTAAAGGATTTAAAATCTAAGGTTTCCCTGAAATGATTTAGCAAATATACATTGATGGGTCTTCCAAATGTAACCACGAGTGTTACTCCCTACGTAAGAATGTTAAGAATGCCTCAAGTTACCTTTATGTCTTATGATTTCTATGATTTATTCATAAATATAATGATTTCATGAGGTATGTTAAAGTGATTATGTTTTATGAGTAAAGTATGATTTCATAGATTCTTATGTATACATGGACTTATGTTTTCTTTCTATATTTTTATATCCGTTACTGAGCTTTTTATGCTCATCCAAAGTTTTTGAAATGATTTCCACAGGTCAAGGTAAATGTACATGATGTGATGAAAGTGTCAACGAAGTTTTAAGAAATAAACCATGTTTTATTTTAAACATGTTTCTTTCGGTGGAAAAAAATGAATATTGTATTTTATGTAACCATGTTTTTTAAATGTTGAATGTAATGCATGATTGATGATCTATATATTTAAAACTCTAAACCCGAAAAGATTCTAAATGTGAATTCTTGATGTTACCCCAGATTTGTTAATGTTTATGGCTTGGGACTTTTAGTTGGTATTAGAGGTAAGTTTAGATATATTTAGGAGTTATAATTATATTAAATGATTATTCATTTTCTTACAAATTATGGTAAAATTGAAATGATATAGCATTTTAATATTACTATGTTGCTTCATCTAAGACATGTCTTTTTAGAATGGTTTTCCATAGAGGAAACAAGGAAGCAGTGCTAGGAAGGAATATAGATGGAAATGACCTTCCAAATCAGCAGCCTGAGATGGTTGGAATTGGAACTTAACAATTTTTTGTAGTAATGGAGCAATTTACTCAAGCGATAAATGGTGTTGGTATCGATGCATGAGATCGGCCATATCAACCGCAGAGGAACATGTCAGTGGTGGAAGATTTTCTGAGGAAACATCCCCCATCATTTATAGTATCATCTAACCCTATGCTAGCTAAAGTGTGGATTAATTCATTAAGGAATATTTTCTATGTCATGGGGTGTTCATATAATCAAATGGTTAGTCTTTTTGTTTAACGTTTGGAGGGTGAATAAAATCAGTGGTGGTCGATGGTTAAAAATATTAGGGGCATTGATGAGATTGATGCTCTTGACTGGGATGAATTCATAGGTATGTGCCTTAAAAAATATTTTCCTATGGCTGTTTGACTTAGGATAAAAATCAATTCTTAGAATTGGTGCAAGAGGAAGACTTAGTGGCTTCTTATGAAGAAAAGTTCACTCGATTGGCATGGTATGCTCCAAATTTTATCAGATACCTTGATAGTAAAATCAATCATTTTACATAGGATTAAATCCAAAATATCAAATGGAATTAGCTTCTTGTGAGTTCAAAAGTTATGAAAAGCTTGTTCAATGACCTGAGAAGTTGGATATGGAGTTTTCCGATGATCATGTGTTCTTTTTCAACCAACAGAAGAAGAGACAGAGGTGACATGAGAAAGCGAATAATCCTTCAAAAAGGTTTGATGGTAAGAAAACTATGTTTTCAGTTTTTTATAAATATGGTAAAAATATTGCTGTGGAATGTCTTTTTAATTCTATAAAGTGCTTCCGATGTGGTAAGATGTGACATGTTGATCTTTATTGAACTAGAAAAGATTAGGGTAATGGTATGAAAAATTTGATTTACAGTTAGTGAAATGTTTCAAGTGCAATGAGATGGGTCATTATGAAAATGAGTGTTCGACAAAGAGCTCAAATGATGTGAAGCAGTCAGACTATAAGCAGAAAGGTGTGGTGAAATCCTCTGCAACTACTTCAATAGATGTTGGGCCATAAAATTAAGTGGTATTAGGTAATTTGTTTTTTCATATTATGACAATGTGTAGTTTGATTCAGGTTCTACACATTATTTCATCTCTGAAAATTTTTCTAGTAAATTAGGAATTCCATCTCAAGAAATGACTCCTGAACTTGTGGTAAAAACCCTTGGGGGAAATGTTAAGGAAAAAAGTATTTTTAAGAATCTTACTATACTTATCCATGGAAATAATCAACATGAAAAACATATTGTTTTACCTATAGTAGAGTTTGATATTATCCAAGGTATGGATTGGCTCTATGTTTACCCTACTATGATTGAATGTAGAGGTAAATAGGTTTCTTTTCAGAAATAATTTCAGTTTGTGTACAAGAATAATTCCTTACTGTTGATAACATATCAAGAGGCTGAAAAAATAGTAAGAGATGGAAATGAATGTTACCTTACACATATTTTTGAAAAAATGGAATCGTTCAGATTAATGTTGTGCCAGTGGTAAATGAGTATCCGGATGTTTTTCCAAATGATTTGCTTGGAATAATACCAGATCAAGAAGTTGAATTTACAATTGACATAGTTCCTAATGATAAGCCAATTTCAAAACCACCTTATCGAATTGCTCAAATTGATCTTTTAGAGTTGAAGGTGAAATTGCAAGATTTATTAGAGAAAGGTTTCATTCGACCTAGAACATCACCATGGGGTGCTCCTGTCCTATTTTTTAAAAATAAATATGTTTCAATGATACTTTTCATTGATTATAGAGCCTTTAATATCATCAATTTTATGAATAGATATCCTTTGCCTCATATCAATTATTTGTTTGATCAGCTCCACGGAGCACAACATTTTTCAAAGATTGACTTGATATTGGGGTACCATCATTTGAAGGTAATGGAAGAAGATATTCTGAAGACCGCGTTTCGTACAAGATATTTCCATTATAAATTTGTAGTTATTCATTTTGTGTTAACCAATGCAGCTACAGTGTTCATGGACCTTCTGAATATAATTTTCCATGAGTTCTTGGATAAGTTTGTGGTAGTTTTTGTTGATGATATTTTGGTGTTTTCTAAAAGTAAATAGGAGCATGAAATTCATTTATGGGTCATTTTGAAAACATTAAAAGAGAAGAAATTGTATGGGAAATTCAGAAAGTGTGAGTTTTGGTTGTAACAAATTTCTTTCATTGGTCACATTGTTTCTAAATATAGAATAACTGTTGATCCTGAAAAAACAATAGTTGTTGAATAATGGACAAGACCCACAAATGTTATTGAGATTCGTAGTTTTATTGGTTTGGAATGTTATTACCAATGGTTTGTTAAAAAATTTCCACGGTGTTCCATCACATTGACTAAGATAACTTGGAAGGGTGTTATTTTTACCTGGAAAATATAATTTGATGACTGTTTTCAGGAATTTAAAGGAAGATTGATGAATGCTCCATTATTTGCCACTACCTTCCAGGAATGGTTTGTTTGTTATCTACAGTTATGCTTAATTTAAAGGAATTGGTTGCATCTAATTGCGGAATAATCATGTAATTCCTTATGCTTCACATCAGTTGAAAACACCTGAGATAAATTACCCTACACATGATATGGAAATAGGTGTTGTTGTTTCCTCTTTAAAAATTTGAGGCATCATTTTAATGGTGTGAAGTGTGAAATATATTCAGATCCCAAAAGATTAAAGTATATATTTACTCCGAATGAATTGAACATGAGACATGGGATATGGCTATAATTAATCAAGGATTATGATTGTACAATTCATTACCATCTTGGAAAAGAAAATAATGTGGATAATGCTTTGAGTCGAAAAAGTAATGCTTCATTAACCATGATACATTTGGAAAGAGATCCTTTTGTTTTTGATTTGATTAAATTTGGAATAAGAATTTGTTGCTGCAGGAAGTTCTTCTAGTTTGTTTTGGGTATTAGTTAAATCCTCTCAATCAGACAGAATTAAGCATGCACAAAAGCAAGATAGTGAGTTTCAGAAAACGTTAGATCTAGTGTAGAAGGGCATGTTACCTGAATTCAACATTGATAATGATTGTGTTTTGAGACTTAGGAAGAGATTGTGTGTGCCTTGTGATTCACAGTTGAAGAGAGATTTCATATGTGAAGCATATAGTTCTCTATATTCACATCTTCCAGGAAGTACTAAGATGTATAGTGATCTTTGGGAGAATTACTGGTGGGATGGAATGAAAAGAGATATTTCTTGATTTTACTGTGAGGTGTTTGACTTTTCAATAGGTTAAAGTAGAGTGGATGTTAACAAAATGGATGCTTTAGCCTTTACCAGTGCCAGAGAGGAAATGGGAGAATATATCCATGGACTTCATTATGGGCTTGCTGAAGACACCTCAAGGTAATAATGCACTATGTGTTATTGTTGATCGCTTGACTAAATCTTCTCTTTTCCTTGATATACGAGATACTTTTTCCCTAGATCAAATTTCTCAATTGTATCTTAAAGAGATAGTCAGGTTTCATAGAGTTCTACTCTCCATTGTATCCGATCGTGATCACATGTTCATTTCTATCTTTTGGAAGGGCATTTAGAAGTTGTTGGATACTGAATTAAATTTTAGTACAACTTTTCATCATCAGATAGAAGGGTAGTCCGAACAAACAGTTAAGAACTTATAGGATATGCTACGTGCTTGTTCGATGGGTTATTAGGGACATTGGGACCAACATCATTCATTGGATGAGTTTTCTTATAATAACAGATTTCATTCCATTATACAGATGGCACCATTTGAAGCATTATATTGGAAGCAGCGTCGAACTCCAACTTTTTGGGACGAAGTAGGTGAAAGGAAGTTGATGGGACCAGAATTGGTAGAAGATATGGAAGAAATAGTTCATCTAATAATGAAACACATGAGAACCGCTCAGAGCAGGTAGAATAGTTATGCGGACATCATGAGGAATGATCTATCTTTTGAGGTAGGTGATCATGTCTTCCTCAAAGTTTTACAATGGAAAAGTGTGATGCGATTTGGTAAGAAAGGGATAATGAGTACAAGGTTCATTGGACCATATAAAATTATAGAGAGAGTTGGATCTATTTCATATCGAGTGGATTTACCTCCGAGTTTTTCTTAGGTACAAAATGTTTTTCATGTTTCAATGTTAAGGAATTACATGCCAGATCCTTTTCATGTTTTGAGTCTAGAGGTAGTCCAGCTGGAAGAGAATCTATCTTATGAGGAACAATCGGTCCAGATTCTTGACCACAAGGTGAAAGTGTTGTGAATAAGGTGATTTATCAAGTTATGTTTTTTGTGAAAAAACCACATGATTGAAGAGGCAACATGGGAATCTCAAAATGCAATGAGGGATAAATACCCCCCCACCCTTATTCAATATGTAAATAAACTGCGACGAAGAAATTTACTAAAGGAGGGAAGGATGTAACATCCCAAGTGAGTAAAGAATAATATATTTTTATATCTATGTCTATTTATGAATTATATTGTGCTTTAGAGGCTGAAAATGAGAATAAATCCAATCTTAAGTATAGAATACTCTAATATTTTCAAAAGATTGTTTTATTTCCTTTTGATGGAAAACCATTTTTAAATCATACTTTTTACAATTTTATAAGCTATATTGGTAAAAAAAACTTATTATTAATAATTTGGACATTGAAATTTACTTCGGATTAATTTTTTGTATTTTTCTGAAAATGTTCAATTTTTAATGAATAGTGAAAAATACAGCATTTTACATCAAAATTGCTTTTTCATCTAATTTAATTATATGGATAGATTATATTTTTAATTGGTTTAACACGTAATTAGAATATATTTTAACCATATAATCCAATAGTGGTCATTAGAATTAATTTCACTTTGAAATTTGACAAAAATAATTGTCAATCTTTTGATAGATATTGTTTCTTAAAAATACGCTATTTGTTTTGACAACGAGAATTATTTTTAAATTAATTACTTCAATTTCATTGATTTGAATTTGGTAAAATTGATTCCATATTTTTAATATTATGGTTAAAATTATGTAATTATGATTCTTTTGTTTTTGGACATTATGAATAATAACGACGATAATTATCTTTAATTATTGTGATTAATTAGTAATCAGGTAGTTAAGGGTAATAAAATAATATCATAATAACATAAAACAACCCCCACATGTGTCCAAATCCTCTTTGTTGTGTCATGGAAAAACATGGGATTCCTCGATCCAACTTAGGGACCCCATGGAATCACTTTTGTGTGATAGTGACCATTTATCTTATTATTTTTTAAAGAAAGGAAAATATAACCAAACAATGTAACACCAAAGAAAAAAATTTTAATTTTTGTTACATACATGATTTATTAGACTATAAATATTCATTGGAAATCTGAAAATATTTCCTACATCATGGTATTTTTTTTAAATTTTTATACATTATATAAATAAATTTTTTTAGACACCAAAATAATGCAGTGATTACCACATTAATGAAGGATTTAAATAAAATGAAACGATAAGGTAAAATATAAGACATAAACTTGCCTAAAACCTATTTTATGGGTGGATTTAGAACCCTTAACACCTTATCCTAGAAATATATCATTTTGGGACCAATAAAATCCTAAAACCATTTTTTAATAATGTAATATTTCAAGAATTTCCAAAAGTGACCCTCCTCCCTCTTATAAATGGACCCCACCTCTACCCCTTACCCACACCTCTCAAGCCATTGGCTCATCCAAACTCTGCTCATATTATCTCTCCACATCCATATCTTCCTCCTAGAGGCCTCACTTTGCAAGTATTTCTTTTCAAAGGGCCTTTCCCTCAAATCAAAATAAGTTACCCAATTTAGAGGTAATGCCATCTCTCAAAATCCTTTGTTGTATTTTCCTTTTTCACTCCCCCTAACATTCTTATTCGTTGATTACACAACAACACCAGTATCCTTAATATACAAGGATTTTTTTATGTGAATTATTTAATTAACATTTAAACACACCTCTGACTAATGGTTAACGAACATGTTGCCTCTGTGGTAGGTGAATTATTGCCTCACGAAACGATGATTATTCAATCTTCTTTTAACACATTTCATGGTGGTCATTATGATGTCACGGTATTTATATATGATATATAAGGTATTTTTTTATATTCTTCTGAATTTTATTTTAAAATCACAACGTTACTATTTTCATGTTGTGGAACTGTGATAATTTCATCTGAGGAAGTGTGGACTACCGCACCCTCAAGTGTTGTGACTCGTTCATGAAAAACATGGAATTTATAAAGAATGTAATTAATGATCCTATTTTACCTATATAACATATATATTATACTGGAATTTTAATATATAAATGTCTCATTTAGTTTTAATTCCATTAATATGACAAGGAAATGAACGTAGCGTTCATGCGTACGTACCACCTACCGACTCCATGAACGATGCATTTTATTTTTTATCTACAAATGTTATTTAATAGTAAAAAATGAATATATATTGGATATATATGATATTTAAATCATTAATACCATTCTGGAGATAATGAACTTATAAATACATGGGCAATTATTTTCAAAGAAGTTCATTTTTGACTCATGTACCGAACATCGACAAAACCTGTGATATGAACTTACATAATTAACTAATTATTATAACATGATAATATGTGATATGAATTAAATAAACTTTAATGAATGTCCTTATGAAATTATAAATTGACCGATGTTTATTATTCTGGAATATAATGAATGAATGAGAACAAGTCTGACATGAGGTAAGGGACTTCGTCTCAATCTTCTTTCATTGAGTCATACATCAATTTATACACGACCTTATTATATTAGTGGTACAATAAACCCTTTTGACTTTTAATTTCTTTCAAAATGATTCTTTCTACATGAAGCATTTTACTAAATGACAAAAGGAATGTTTTTGTCTTATGTATGCGGCGACAACGACTTCTCTACCGCCGTGACCATTATTTCAGTTTCAGAATACTCTACATGCCATAACATTATTAAATGAAAAATAAATACCATGTTTTACTTTTATATTATTTTTGTATTGAAAATGGTTTTGATAATGTTTTTATTATATCAATGTGTTTTATTGATATCTTGTGATTTAAATGTGGAAATGTTATGTTTCTTTTATGCATGTTATATGTGATACGATTATGTTATGGTTCTTGGGCATTGTTTATGAAGTCAGAAGGTTCCATGATAAACTTAAGGGGCGTGAGCCCTAGATAGCTCTCTAATGCATAGGGTAATTTGAAAGAGTTAAACCCTAAGGTTTCTATGAAAAGATTTAAGGAATATACTGTGATGGGTATTCCAAACGTAACCACGACGGTTACTCCCTACATAAGAATGTTATGAATGCCTCAAGTTACCCTTATGTATTATGATCTATATGAGTTATTCATAAATCGTGTGATTTCATGTGGTATATTAAAATGCTTATTTTTTATGAGTAAAGTATGATTTTATTAATTTGTATGTATAAATGGACTAATGTTTTCTTTTCGTATTTTTATATCCCTTACGGAGCTTTTTATGCTCATCCCAAGATTTTGAAATGTTTTTCACAGGTCAAGGGAAAAGTACATTTTGTGATGATAGTGTCGACGTTGTTTCAAGAAAAAGACCATGTTTTCTTTTAAACATGCTTCCTTTTGTTGAAAAAATGAATATTGTCTTTGAGGTAACCACCTTGTTTAAATGTGGAATATAATGCATGATTTATGATCTAATTCTCTAAAACTCTAAAACTGAATTGGTACTGAATGTGAATTCTTAAAATAACCCAAGATTAAGTAATGTTTAAGGCTGGGGCCTTATAGTATTTAACAACATGAAATAATCTTTTATGTAATATCGTTCCAGCTTAACATGTTGATGCTTGGTTTGGGCCTGGTCTAGAGAAAAGCCCAATTATGATACATACTTCTCAATCTCTGAAAAATGGGCATTGAATGACATGATTATACTGGTAGAGGTGATCATATCTTTTTTTTATGCATTAATTTTCCATTAACATTTCTATTTTTTAATAATAATTTTAACATTAAAATTTATAATTATTTTCGACTGTCATATTAACTAACATTTTTATAATTGTCAAAACATGATGGTTACAATTCAATTATACATGTATAGTTTTGTTGATTATGACATAGTAAAACATAAATTTTTAGGGAAAAAATATTATTCAAAATTTTGAGTTGTTACATTACAGGTGGAAATGGAAAATGAAAGCATATCCTCCATGAAGGCGTTGAATCGACATAACATGGATGATGTTTTAATTTTTAGAATAAAAACTAATGAGAAAATGTTTTATAATATATATTCGATTATCACCAAAAAAATTAATATATATATATATATATTATTAAATTTATCATTCTTATTTTGATTTCAGAGTTGAGGATATCAAAATAATATAAAATAAATTAGAAAAATTAAGGATTTTACCTCTTTAATGTTGCTCTATGAGAACCTCCTCATGGAAATTTTTATTCATCATTTGTTGAGACTATATGCTCTATTATGTGTGGGAGATTATTGGTAAGGTAACTTCATAAAAAAACTACAATATTTATGACTTATAATACATGAGGATAAGTAGTGGTTAGTGGTGGAATTTATAGTGGGGGAGAGGGTTGTTTATTATTATTATATTAATTAGATTATTATTTTGCTTCAATACTATTAACAGTGTTTATTACCATGAATATATTCAGTAAATGGTTCTTGTGATTTCAAACCAATGGGTTTTTACATCAGCAATACATCATCCACGGCTCAAAATTTTATGTTCTTGTTAAATATTTTATATTATTATATTTCCCCATTCACCAAAATTTCCAGAATTTTAGAAAAATCAATGAAGTTATCCCCATCAATTTTTCATAATATAGATTTAAAAATTTTAATATATTTTATGCAAATAATTTTCTAAATATGATAAATTTAATTTTTAATAATTATCATCAATAATTTGAATGATACTGATTTTTATATTATAATCGATTTTTTGACCCTTTGAAAAATTAAATAATTCGTCAACTAATTATCTTATAATTATAACACAACCTAATCGTAATTAACGATGTTATTTTGTGAATATATATTTCCTTCTAATTTATTATATTAATTATAAATTTTTAAATTTTTTTTTCTTTTTTACCATAATTACAAAAATTAATTATTCATTTTTTTAAAAAATATTTACTTATACCATTATACAATGTTGTTATATTTTCTATTATATGATACCTAAAGTTATTTATAATTTCTTAGTGATTTAACTATGAGAATTTCTAGTTTATTATCCCAAATGGTCAAATAATAGTTACAATTTTCAGTTTACTATTCCAATGGTAAGGTTCCTTAATTTCTTTAAATTCTTCTTATTTAATTCAATTTTCAGCCAATTATATTTTATATTAAGGTTATATATGTATAAAATCATCTTAAAATTGACTATTATATTATTTTTTTTTATTTCCATAGATTTCTGCATGGGTGAGGTAATTCCAGTTCATATTGTAGATCCAAATTTTCAAATTCTTATTATCGTATTTTCTATGTATTATCTTTATGTAATATTCAGTATTCTTATTGGTTTATTTTATGACAACCTTATCATTTTTAATTTAAGAGATTAATGTTTTTATTTGGTTCTCTATGTAATGTTTGTGTTGTATGACTTATTAAGGGAAATTCCACTCATAATATTACAGATTGTAATATAAAAACCCTTTATGAATCAAAAGGAATATTGACCAACCAAAATAACTCCACAAAACATAACCTCTATTAAACAATTAAAATGGCTGTTACAATGTAATATATATCATATATAATAAATTTATGGTTTTATATTTCTCAATGATCCTAATCATATTTACTCTATGGAATAAGAGCCATCATTTCATAACCTCCAATTCCATGGTTCATGGGAACAACCAAGGGATTATCTAGAAAAAAATTGATTGATGAAATCTCCAACTAAATATTTAATAGTACATTTTTGAAAAACTATTAGTTATTAAATATTCCAAACCATTAAACATTTTCTTAATTTAAAAGGATACAAAGTGACCTGATAAACATGTAATCTAAAAAATATCATATAGAAAATAATACAACTTAACATGCACTTCCTTAACCTTAAAATTGTTTATTTTTTGAGAAAACTAGATAAATCACTTCCCATGAAGGGAATTGTTTCTTCTGTCACTAATGATATAAAATTCATCTCATCTAAATTAAATTAAATTAAAAAAATATACCCAACAATAAGTTATACTATCCAATGCATTATATCTAAATTATATCAAACTATATAAAATAAAACTAAATCATGAACAACCGATATCCTCAATAAAATGGATTATAACCAATAAATCCACCAAAACGAGGAATCTACTCCCCACATTTAAAGAGTGTTATTTAATTTTTTAATATATGTACAATACTCCTATATTACCCATAACAATATATTGATTCATAGATATTATTCACAAATAGTTGAAGAGTTCAAAGATATCATGCTGCTAAGGATATATTTCAGTTTTATGTCATCTCATTAGGGAATAGAGGAAATAAAAAAGTCTCTATCTATAAATAAAATTTTAATCACAGTCATGCTTATATCGAAAGATTATTTCAATACATTGATATTATACATCGATATATCGATATCAGACAGCCTTTCATAAATCATAGAAGACCATCAGAAATTATTTTTATAATTTTTTCATTAAATAAATCAATGTGGACATTAATAAACAACCAAAAGACATAAAAATTTCTCAAATACGTTTAACTATCCATTAGATGGATGCAGATTTAATAATATGAAGAAAATATTCATTTCCAGTCATGTAAACAAAGTCTATTAAGAATAAACTATTTAATAACCTATATTAAAACATGAATAGTCAAAAAAAATAATCACTCATGAAAATATCCATCACCACCAATATAAATATCCGTAATGTGATAGGAATTCTGACAATGTATTTTGGGATTCACCATGTTCCAATCCATAGTTTACTTGGATGATCCATGATTTTAATGGTCATAGGAAAATTTAATATGAATTCAAGTTTATAAACTATATATTACTATAGATATGGAAGTAGTTCTTACCACCATCATAAAAAAAATCCGGAATATAATTGATAAAATCTATTAACATTATGCCACTATATCAACATCAACACTATGGTTCTTCTCACATAATACACAAGTTGAAAATCATGTAATTCCTCAAAAAAAAATCAGCTACATCAATGCTCAATATTTTATAGCCTCTCCCATTAAACAAAAATTTATATTTCACTAAGGTAAATAACCATCATTTCAATAATTGAACACCTAAATTTAGTATAACACTTTAAAATCAAATTCACCATGTCCAAATTAGACTCTATGAATACAAGACTCTCCTTAAATGTGTTGGTTTAAGGGTTGGAACTCTCATGATAAAACTAAGGTAATTATTTGATTTCCTAATAGCCTCCTCCATGAATTGACCTTATGTAGGTTCATTATACATGTACTATGAAATAGTAATGTTGATCGATATTATACTAAGTAACATAGGAAAACATATCTAGAATTGAATATAATATTTACATCAATATTTTATTAAGGGGAACCAATGAGACTCCATTTCATATAATCCATGAATTCATTCACATTAATAGGAAGTGAAATATTAAACATGCCCTTAACATTTAAAATAATTATTACCAAATAATGTGTATCCATATAAAAAAATATAATTGTCGAATCCAAAAATCCATGACAATGGGGATCCCAGTTAACAAATAAGGCCGACCTTTATTCATTCACTAATATAAATTTTACTATATTATACTAGAAATGATAATAATGTCCAAACCAATTTTTACTCTTCTTAATCTCATATATACTATAATGGAAGACCATGCATGTCCTCTTTCTCCATTAATGATAAACCCAGTTCAGCAAAAATAGGTTAATGAATTATATTTATGATAAATGGAAATTAATTATCTAACCATGGTCTTGATAGGGGTTCCGCTAGAATATAAAAATACCCATCATATATTTATGGAAGAGTATATCACACTTGTTATATACTGTATATGGGTCCATAAGGAGGCTTTCAAATTCATACTCCATGATAAACTCAGTATCACATGAACATATAAATCCATGTTGATTATCTTCTCATAACTATTATTATATACACAACATATGTGATTGGAACTATCCAATATTGGTGATTGTGGGGGTGGTTCTATGTATCATCCATTGTATACAATTTTCACACTAGAAACTCTTATAATAAATAACACCCTTGTATGTAATTGATCATTCAATAAGGATTAATACGATTACAAATATCTCTTTTATATTGATGTCTGTCAATGAAATCACACTCTTTTCACATGGAAATATATATTACCTATTAACATAACTGGGTCTCATATCTTTAAAGATTACACAACTATAAAATTTCACACTAAATAATTTGACATAGGTGTTGAGGCATAAAAGATAATCATGCAAATTAAATCACTACCTAGAGGATCATCATGAAATAATGTGGTCAAAAAATTTTAATATTAAACATTTATATAGATCAACAGATGAGTTATGGGAGCCTTGACACTAAATTTGACATGGTCATATCATCCAAGGAATGGTCCATTACCAATAGATAAAATATCCACCATATACCAGATCTCAATGTCTAATCATACTACAATACTCCCACCATGATTTGGATAAAACCATTATCCATTAATAGGTCACATTGTTGTTTAGGGATCTCATTGAAAGGATCATAGTCTATTTAATATGTGCTGAATAATATGAATACCTAAGTCTTAAACATGAGTTAAGCCTTTAACTCATAATTCATAAGATCTCCTTGTATAACTATAAGGAATTTTTGTAAAAAAAACATTAGTATGGTTATAATTATTAGGAACTACCATCCAATATATAAAAAAGTATACATAAATAGTTAAGCGGATACAGACTCCCTTAATTCATAGGATATAAATATATCTCCATCATTTTGTTTCAGCAATGCCTCTTCACTCAATAATCAGCAATGAGATTCCAAAATATATAATTAGAATAATCATCAACTCCAACCCCCATAGTAATATTATGGCTACATATCAGCGAAAACATATTTTTCATAGTATAAATCCATATGTGTTAGAGAATATCTGTATGAGATTACAAAAAAGTATAAGAATGATCATAAAATTAAAATATATGACGCATGAGTCAAAACATTTTATGAACTAATAATTATCTTATATATATTTGGGTTTCCTAATTTTTTATCATATTCTTATCAAAATGACACTATATTTATTCTTCTTGAGTTAACCCAACCCGTCACCCAGGATAAAACATCACTTTTCACAACCCATTTTCTATATCTTATAGATATTTTAATATCCATCGAGCACAACAGACAGTATCTTTGTAATAGTATGTCCACTGGTAAACTACTATGATCCATCTATGAAGTGATATGTTCACACGAATGACATAAAAGAAAAAAAATTAAATTATAATCAATATAAATGTGTCATAATAAATTAAATTTAAATAATAAAAAAACCACATATACACGCATTCGATAAAAAGAAATATACATGGTATCTCATGTGAAAACCTAAAACTAAAATGATTTATTAGAATTAAAAATAATGACCATATAAACATACCAATAGAAACTAAATCCCAAAACGATTTATCATGGCTTATCCTATGTAATACCATGTATCCCCTTTAAAACATTATTTATTGGTAACCCTAAATAGACACCATGGTATATAGTTCCCTTTCCCTTACTAATTCCATAAAAATAACGTCTATAAAATCTTAAAGGCCCAAATATTTTATGAGGAACATATCCCTATATGACAATTGTATGAATATATTAAATTGACTTAAACATGAAAACCAATAAACTAGTTTGAAAAAACATTTCCAAACTAAAAAACATTGAAAACATACGCATTTCAAATAAATCATTGAAATACACATGTTTTTACAATTAAAACCATTTATAAAAAATCCAATTGTGGATCAAATAGATAATAAACACAACAAATAAAATTTCATATAAACCAAAAAATTTATAACCAAGTATTATCAAAATAATATTTACATATACCTATATTAGTGGAAAATGGTCATAATATATTTTATTACATACAATATAGAACTAATTAAATTCATAAATTGAATAGCCAAACTAGAATTAGTATGTTAACCTATGATACATACCATCATGCATATCATGATTCAGTATACATTTATTTATTTAATCTATGAAAATGAAATCCCTCATGTTCATAATCATGGCTTGCCTGAAGTTCTCTCGTGGTCTCATAGAAATGAAAATGGATGTTCTCACTATATTCATACCCAAATGACTTCATGGACCCTTGGAAACCAAAATGGAGTCTAGCACAGCTATTCTAATGAATTGTAAATAATTACCTAAAAAACACTTCACTCATATCTTGGTGATCCCATATGTTAATACATACCTACAAAATCACATTCAAGTTCACATATCAATCAATTGATTTTAAAAGACAGTTCTAAACCAAACATGGAAAGTTAATAAATACATGTTTTCTATGGTAATACCATTTCCCAAACAATTTTAGAATTCTATTTGGAATAAAAACCCACTAGGACAGATTTTAATAGCCACTTGGTGTGTATCTAAGACACACCCATTTGGAAAACCCCTATTAACAATCCATTCTCATAATAATTGATCAAGAACAACAATAATTGTTTAAAAATCATCCATAAAATTTTTTTATTAAAATTATAAAACCTAATAATAGGAAATTCATAATTTAATGATAATCCTTGGAAAAAACCCAAAATGTGAGTCACCTATCTCAGATTTGGTATACAAATCATAACAAAAATAGCAACCATAAGGATGTGAATGATCAAAGACTCAAATTCCTGTGACACAATTAAATTGAACATATCTACTTTACATACACTTTATTTTTCCAAAAACACCCCTAGTGTTCTATAGAAGTAGAAAGATGGGAAAAATAAAGGGTAAAGAGGAAATATCCATGTTGAATAGGGATTACCACAAGTAAAACACAATGATTCCCAAGGAAAATTATCACCATGGAGGTTGATAAGGATCCACGACCAATGATAAGTGGATGAATTCATTTTATAATGACTATTATTCAAAAAGAATTATGAAATCTATAGTGTCATAATGGTAAAAATATAATTTTTTTGACATGGACATGCCTCAAGGATTACAATACCATGTGCCTACTATGTGGATACTACTATCATCTTAAAAATATTCTACAAAGGTAACCATTTTTTTCATGTGGTTTGGAAAACCATTCTCCAATATTAAACAAAACCACCTCTAACCACTACATCAACATATCAGGGAGTAGTATTACTGTCAGAAAAGTTGTGTGATAACTATGTGATCAGGTATTTCCTTCTATAAATCCTTATTTTCATCCCCAACCACCAGGGAACTCCATTTTTGTGCCTAATGGTAATTTAAAAAAAATGTATTCTAGTGACCCAATGGGTGTCAAAAATTGTCATCCATTCCACGTTATTACAGCAGAATGATCTCAGTGGTCTGAGAAATATAACTAGTCAAGCTATATATCCTTCTACTCAAACTCACAATCCCATGTCCTATGGCTATTGACTCCTTGATACTTGGTCAAAGAGACTAACAAGTTCGACATACCGTGGATAATGTTTTTCATGTGATCTGTAATATGAATATTTTTCTCTCTAATAATGGCATCTGTATCATACTCTATTTCTTCCCTATCTAACACGTGAGATGGGTTTGTGTGGTTTTTCATTAGTTGGGAAACATGAAAGATGACATAGATAAAATTCATCTTGGTAGGAACACTAACCAATTGGATTTCTTCCAAATATTCTAATCAAGATCAAATGAATAGATATTTTGTTCTGATAATTTCTTAGGGTTTCCTAAACATTTATTCTAAATTAGAATTTGTACCTAAATAAAGAAAAGACCAAGAACATTAAACTATAATAGATGATTAATATGTTCGATGTATGACTTATTGGGAACCTGATCTCTGTTTATCTATTTTTAAATTATCCTAACAATCACTTTCATCATATTGATGAGGTTTATTACAGGTGAGGATCCTTCACCCACCTCTTCCTTACATGGAACATGACATGTGAAACTCCCGTACACTTCCAAAATCATGACCATACAACAAAAACATGTCATGAAAGGACTAGTTGATGAACATAGACATTTCATCCAGTTACATATAATACACGGTGCCTAATTTATTCTAGTATCCCAATGATTCCTAGAGTACCTTTTATATTTGGTATGTGACCCATGAATCCAGGTCTAACAGTATCATTAATGGAACTCCATGAATCATAATAACCTCTTTAATGTACATCAATTTGTGGTCTTATACATTTTTTAAATCCGTAATGGGAGGAAATATGGACAATTTCAACAAAGGACAAACAATAACCACTCTGATATCTTTACCAAAAATAATATGTGGTATCCCAATCAATAAATACATGAAGATCACATCAAACATTCACATAGGTATAGGGAGTGGATGAAAAAATTTGGATTCTCTATGGTGCTTTGTTTTAATTATTCAGTAGCTCAATCCTCACAAAATATAGTATTTTACAACATATCGTGTCCCAGTTCAAGAATATGAAACACTCATGTAATAGAACATCCATGTCATGCAAGGATGAATGATCCAACTGGAATGATGTTACTCTTGTATAAATTCATAAATCTGGCTCAAAGAAACAAACAACTACATCCATATGATAGGATAACCAAAGGAAGTCTGAGACCAATCACTTAAGGTATACCAACCATTTAAATATCAACTAGTTCTTTTATCACTCATAGTCAAAATAATGATAAATCCTTACTAGATAAACTATAGAGGGTGGAACCGACACACTAGGTGGGAACAAAATCGCTCCATCCTCATGCACATACATCCTTATATTAACAAAAAAACACATTAGAGCACACTCATCCTCTAATTCTCAAATCGGCTGATTTAGTAGATTACTTGTCATTGAATCATGAACCCCATTCCCATTCACATGGGAATAATTGATATTTAGATGAAAATTCTAAATGTATTCCACCCAGTTTCTTTTAATTTGATTCATATCCTTCTAGTTGAAAATTATCTTCAAAATATTATGATATGATAATAAAATAATATGCTCCCTGAAGGGGGAGTATCGCCATATAATCACTATATACTTGATGAATTCCAATATCTAATCTTGTATTAGATAATTATGTGCATGAAGGAATCAATACCATGTGTCATAGGCCACTAAATGGAAATCCTAAAACATCACGAATCCCAACAACTACACTATATGATTTAGAATCAATACTTAAGCTCTCCTCACCTGAGGAATAACCAAGATTATTGCATATGTTAAATTTCCAAAAGGTGATCATGTTCAATCTATCACCTCTCACACCACACAAACATCACACCATTAATATTCAAACTAATCTAAGGATAATATTGGTTATAAAATTCTTGAATAAACCTATAATAATATCCAAAAAATCCCATAAATATAAAAATACAAAACACACTCTTGGACTTATAATAATACATGATTGTTATAATGTTCTATAAATCCATTGAAACCCCTTTGGAAATCACATGTCCATATAATATCACTCATTACTCTAAAAAAGTAACATAATCAATTTTTAATATATATGGTGCGTTCACAAAACACCCAAAACATCATCCAGAAGGTCTTCATTATCTTAGTTCATTTTGGATTACACAAAGGCATTTTATATAAACATGACAATGATGGATTCTAAATAGCTATGTATGTTTTATTTTATCAACACTATAATTATTGAATGATGATTTTCAATCTAGAATGGCATCGAGAAATACTAAAATGTATATATCGGCTCTAAATGGTTTCTATTGTGACATCATCTTCTTAGAACCCTCAACTAGTGGTACCATGATCATAGATTGATCTATGGAAAGCATTGGGCTCATTAATTTTCATCTAAAAAATTATAAATTCTAGTAAGAATGTATTTATTTTTCATGGTTACAAAATTATTCTTATGATTGTCTATGGAATGATAGATTATGTTATTCTCCTTCTTTACAAATAGCACTATCCAACCACACATTGAAATGTTGGGTCTAATAAATCCATTTCCTTCATGATGATATGACTAAAGCATCAACCTGTCATATCCACATAGTAATATTAAATAGATATTTGTTGGGAAAAAAATCCCTCAAGGTATCATTGAAGCATTTTTGAAGTGATTGTGTTTGTTGACAAAGTGTACACTTGAGTGGTGATTGTTGAAAACGAAAAATGATGACATACAAATTTGTTGTCAAAGAGGTTCTCATGGTGGAATTTAGAGTTTAAGAGATGTGGCTAATGATACATGTTTGATTCAAGAATGTAGAAAAAGTGATGGATGATTTTTAGGCAGTACAAAAAGAACTAATACATGGTGGAACAATTTTCCAGTGTTTGCCAAATTTTTGGGCCTGAAAATCGTCAAATTAAGAAAAGTGGTTTTTGGAAAAGGGACTTGTGCACCATGTATATGAAGGATTGGAAACTTGCGCACCATATTTTTTTCAAGATCAGATCATCAAAATATGGAAATGGTATAAGTTTCGCGCAAGTATTGGTGGTGTCACGTATGTAACATACACGCCGCGAAAGAGACTTGCACGCTGATGCCTTGGAAGCATGAGAACATGTGTGCCTATGGTTTTTCAAGACCAGAAGATAATAATATGGCAAAGGAAAGAGGTTCTTGCAAGTTTTTAATTGGGTCATGAAAGTGTCTTGCAGCGGAAGAGACATGTGTGCCAGGACTTGCGTGCCGAAGGGAGAATTGCGCACCACCATGAAGGGTGTTCATATTGTCTATTAATACTGGACCACCCCTCCTCATTTTCAATGGAGTTCAAAACATTGAAAAATCAGAGATCCCATCGCGTAGGTGTTGTGGTCGTGCAAATGGTGGTGTGTCGTGCCAGTGGGACTTGCGTTCCAGTTTTTGAACATGTGTGTTGTTTGGTAGTTGTGTGTCAATATAGTTTTGGGCGTAAAAGGAAGAGAGTCGCGCAAGTTTAGAGTTAGAGAATCTTGTATCGCTCAAGTGTCTGAGGAGGACTTGCGTGCCAGTTGTGGCTTGCACGTCGATACTTTCACACCGAGGTAGACTTGCGTGCCATGTAAGGTCGATTCCCCAGCCATATTATCGGGCCGTGTGGATGCTGGAAGATTGCCTGATACCTTCAGTGAAAAGTGAGACTCATCTACGGGTGAAAGTTGGGATTCAATAGAGCATCTACTTAAAGGGAAAGATGTATTCCTTCATGAAAATGAAGAGACCTACAAGTCTATAAACTGTGAGGGGATTCCACCCAGAGCAGTGAGCAAAAGAAGTGGAAGAAGGTGATCCTATCCACCGGCAGTTAGCCAGAGAGAGAGAAATAGGGAGTGACCATTAGGAAAGCAGTGAGATGACCATAAACCTTGTAAAGGCAGTGATCTTGGGAATGAGTGAATTTTCCCAAATCCTTGTACCCACATCTAGTAAAGACATGTAGAATTTGGTATGACCAACAACTTGTTGGCGTAAGCTCCATTGATGTATCCCAGTGAGGGTGAACCAAGTAAAAATCCGTGTGTCTGCCTCCTTACTTCGCTGTATTTCATTTAAAGCATCATCATCATATAAAGATGAAAATAAGTGATCATAATAAACACACAAGTGAAAACAATGTAACCCTTGTAGTAAAGAGGTTAAGATCCAGTGGTGCAGGAAGAATTTTGAAAAATAATATCCATACCCTGATTCACCCCCCCTTTCAGGGTATATAGGCCCATATTGGTCCTAACAATATTAGGATATCCCCATGAGAATATCAATAGTAAACTTGACCTACCTCTAGGGCATAAATCAAAAAAATAAAGAAACATATCATGTTAAATATCCATAAAACCTGATGTTTTCCCAATAAATCCTACCCAATAACATCAGGAAGAAACATGGACATATGTTAATAGATCAACCTAATAATTAAAAAAATAATTCCCTCCCTAAATAATGTTCTCAATATCATTGACATATGTGAGTTCTCATCTCAGGATTTTGGATCTGTAATCTATAATGATAAATTTCATCTCCCACCTTGAATCTAATCAAACAATATATGTTGATTAAACATTTAAAAACCAATGTACAAAATAAGGATAAAAGAAACTACTTCCAAGATATATACCACAACAATGATCTTAGGGAAGTTGACACCATGACCCTTCTTCCTACACGATAGTGCTCGAAAAACCATAATGTTATTGGTTCCAACTCACCTTGCATGCCAAAAGAATAAATTACATTTTATGAAATTAATGATTCTGTTGAAAAATGTCACTTAAAAATTATTCCATGGATGTAGATATCGAAATTAAACCTCAATTTGGGTTGATCTAGTTACTGAGTCATCTCGGAAAACCATTAATACATGTACATGTCATGGTTTAAACCCAACCATAATTATATTTTTTTGGTGATAATATTCTATATAATAAGTGTGATATTATTCACCCATTGAAGGTCCGAACTAATCCTAAAATCTATTCAAAATAGAAAATCCAACCAACTCCCCCATTAAACCTACTGGAAAAAATGGCAGATATTTCCTATGTTACTATACCATTGGCAAATTATTAGGGTTTATGAGAAATTACTAATGGCGTGTTAATTCCTTTTTCACTAAAAAAACAATTGTTAAACACTCGGTACATTCCACTGGATCAGAGCATGATGAATGTTCGACACTATTTCCACTTCCCCTATGAGACTCATCCCCCACATTATTCTGATCATACAATGAAAACTAACTATCACAAACTCAATATGAATATTATTTCCAGTCAAATCTAACTCTTCAATATTTTCCCTAACAACCACCTCTGAATAAAGAAGTAGAAAGAAAATAGCAAAAATAGATCTGATATCTATCATCATGGTCATCCCAAAATGATGAACCTTGAGCTATTTAAAATATGATTCAATTAAAAAGGAACAGATTTAGTATTAATGGAATCAATCTCCATGAAATAACTACCACATACTCCATCATTAAAAATCAAGGACCTTCTCAACCCTTAACTTGTCCCATTTTATCATCTTGATAAAAGATTACCTAAATGGGGATCATGTAAGATCTTCATTACATTTAATGAAAACTATTTATTCCAACCAATTCATATTTATTCCCACAATCCCAATCCAATAAAATAAAACTTTATAGGCCTCAATGATATTTAATAACTATATGGTATGATCAATATTTTCCAACCACCGTCCATGATATTTCAAGCACTTGTCACCACAAAAAAATTGTTTTTTCTCGCAAACCCCTAATAATGTTTTACGATAAATGTATTCTCTAGACCACCTTCTTGACACAAGTAGTGGATCATATGGTTCAATTAAAAACCAGATCTATATAAATATGAGGGTTTTTTGATGGGGGATTTTCAACATCACCCTATCCATAACCATATGATCGCCTTATTGGTTTCTTTTTCCATACATAAAAACATATTCATAAAGAATAATATATCATTAAACTAAATAAAATTAACAATGAAATTAATGTCCGAAACAATACCTAAATGGACTCAAAACATAATCACAATATCAGAGAACCCATAGGAGTTCATGGTTTCATATGAACAAGTGTTGTCTCAGAATTACATCATTTTTACATGTCAAGAAAAGATGATACAAGATTCTATCTAACATGGACATTCAATTAAAAATTTGCATTGACACCATTTTGTACGAAACCATCCTTGGTCAACCCAACCTATCCTTGATATCGGTCCATAACACAGACCATAGTGTGTTCCTATAAGGACCCAGCATTAAACATTTACATAATATTGAATTAAATGAATACTTCACATTGAGGAACTCTTCAGGTTTAGTGTTTTAGAGTTTTAGGACATAACTATTACATATTAACAAGAAAATTACATGTAGAAACTACTAATCAGTATAGATTTTTTCATTTAATAATAAATCTTTAAAAGAAACATGTCTAGTTCAAAATTTTAGACAACATGACTTTTCCTTGATCTCATCCTTGACCATATTCATCATTATTTCTTGTATAAAATATTTCAGAAGCATTGTATGAGCAAAAAAATATCATTAAGTGTTATAAAAAAGGAAGGAAAATATTATCCCATGAATAAATACAAATCAATGAAACCATACATTTCAATAACAACATACCTCATGAAAGTATAAAAATTATGAATAATACAAAGAAATCATAAATCATAAACGTAACATGTGGCATACATTACATACGTACATTGTAGCTATAATAGATACATTGAGTGTTACATTGGAATACCCATCATTATATATTCCATAAATCTCTAAGGAGAATAATTATCATTTACCTTTACCACATTACCCAATGCTTTGGAGAGCTATCTCGGTCTCATCTGCCCTAGGTTTACCATAGAACCACCCTTATATATAAAGAATTCCCAATAACCATAACAAATCCAAAACACATAAAACAATAGTAACGGAAAGATGAAACTTCCTTATTGCAATGAAAAAATATCATTTCAATGATTTGACATTATCAATGATTTATCAAACTAATTTTGAAAACATTTAATAATGGGATTTTTGTAATCAATGGGTCACATACCAAATTGAATATTTTAAAGGAATAAACATTTTAAAAAATTAATGTCCTTATAAATAAATCCTTAAAACCTTTTTTAAAACATGGACATTAATGGGAACTTTTTATAATATCAAATCATTAAAACATTTAAAACGATATTTTAGTTAATGAGTTCCTAACAAAATGAGGGAAGCATGAATACAAATAATTAAAATTTAACATTAATAAAAACATTATAATGTCATGAAAATAAATGGATTCTTTTTATAATATGCCAAAGGACATTACTAACAACAAATAAAATTTAATTTTTTAATAATAACAATGAAGTCTCAATGGAATGTAAATTGAAATGAAATCCATTATAAAAATTGTACCCTTTGATTAATGATAAATATATTACATAATTACTTGTGAAAAATATAAATACACTAAATATGATTTTATATTCATTGTAAAATAGTCATAGGTCATTCACACATATTCATAGCATGACATAATAACCATGTTAATGTTTAACCCAAAGAAATAGAATTGTGTTAAGAAGTTCCTTAAAAAATATTTGACTACCTAACGACGTCACATAAAATTTAAAAAAAAAGTTAATTAGAGAGAAAATGGTATCTCATAACATGAAAATAAAATTTATAGCAATAATGATATAGAATAACATATCCCAACACAATAATATAATAGAAAATAAGTCTTTTAAATAGAGGAGGGTGAAAGGTTCCATTACCGATTCGGTAACTTATGAAATATACTCCCCATGAAAGAAGAATCATAAAATAAAGATTTAAATACCCATAAATTCATTTATATTACACAAATAACACAATAATGGGATGTAAATCCACCATAAAAATTTAAATAGTGGCAAATATAGCATGAATCTCACGGGAATAAAAAGTGAGATGAAAACCCTTTACCACGTTGTAATCAATCAAGTCCTATGAAAAAAAGGTTAATAAACACCAAATAAATCGCATAATACCAGGAATATAAAGATATTCATGATAATATATATCAAATTTTAGTAAACAATACACCACATTCAATAAATATGTGGCTAATAATAGAAATCTCACAGAATTAAAAATGTGATAAAAATCTCCTTACCTCATGTCTGACTTTACCCGTTCGTTCCTTAATCTCCAAAATAATATACTAAAGATAATTTCTACATTATTAAAACCCTTTTTCAGTTTAAATTTTTATTTTATATCACTTATTACCATGTTATAAACATTACACAATCGTTTATGTTAATAACGGGTGTTTTGTCAATATTTGGTACTTGATTCAAAAATGAATTTCTTATAATTACAAGTTGTTGATATGGTAAAAATTAAATTATATCATGATTTATATTAATTATTTAGATCTATTATATATCATATATATCATATATATATGTATGTATTTGTAATATTACATAACATTTGGAGATAATAAATGAAATGCATCGTTCATTGATAGGGTAAGTCGTACGTACACATGAACACTACTTTTATTTCAATTTAATATTTAATGGAATGAAAACATAATTATACATAGGTATATTATAATTCTTTTATAATATCAAATGATATATATATGTTAAATAATTTTATTAATTCCATCTTTTATACATTCCATGTATGTCATGAACTAATCATATCACCTTGATGGGGAGGTAGCCCGCACTTCCCCAAATTAAATTATCATATTTACAAATATTAGATAGAATAAAGGAATGTAATAAAAAAAATTACAGAAGAATAGAGATAACATAAACATTATATATATCATATATAAATACTTTTCCATCATAATTTCTTCCATTATAGGTGGTAAGAGAGATTGAACAATCATTGTTTTGTGAGGCAGTAGTTCATCATCCACAGAAACATTATGTTCATTGCCCATTAGATAGAAGCATGTGTATGTGTAGTTAGAATAAATATTATAACAAAATCCTATTATAATTTTGATTCTGTTTTTGTTATAAAATACGAAAATAATAAGTGTTTATGGGGTTTGAGAAGAAAAATAAAACAAAATAACTTAAGATAAGATGTTAACTTTAAATCAATTATCTCCCATTGGTTAGAACCAAATTGTTTACTTGAATTTCTTTATACCCAGTTGAAGTCATCTATGAGGAGGATAGTGATATAGGGAGGTTAATTTGGTAGAGGTGTTTTGTGCCAATGGTCTTGAGAAGTGTGAGAAATGGGATTGATGTGGTGTCTTTTATAAGGAGTGTGAGCCTCTTTAGGATAGTTTGAAAATATTATTTTATTATATAATTATTATCAGTTTTTAAAGGTCAAAAACAAATTAAAGTTGAAGATAATATGTCTAATGATTAGAATAAAATAATCCAATATGAATTGGATAGGTTTTTGATATTGTTTTAACCATTATAATCTTATTTATTGAAATCATTCATTAATGAGGTAAACACTACCTTATTATTGTTTCCAAAATATTTTTTTAAATTTTAGGTCTAAATATTATAAAAAATATATCATGATATATTAAATTGTTTTTTCATTCAAATGACTATTTATAGTCGAAGAGATAACTTATATAACTCTATTAAATAATTTATTTACTAAACGATATATTCTTAAGTCATTTTTGTCTTTCAATAAAATTAATTAAAATAAAGTGTCATCATCACACTTAACAAGCTCCATGGAGTCCCAAAATCAACCAAAACAGTGTCCATTATCGGACATGTATCAACCAATAGTATCAGGACACTTTTTAAGATTATTTAAGATTATTATAATATTATTTTTTCCCCTCATTTACCTTATTTACCCTTTAACCATGTTAAATAAAATATTTACTGAGGTAAATATGTAAAATGTCTACAAATAAAAGTTCCCTATTTACATAGTTTGGACCTCCTAATTAAAAATATGGTATCCTTTTTTCCAATTTCAATACACATAAGTGACAGAAGTTTATTTAAAATTAATTCATATTGTCAAAAAAGTGTGTTTTTAAGAAATAATAATTTTCAAAATATTGACACTTTTCTATGTCAAATATCAAAGTGAAACTACATCCAATGGACAACATATAATTAAATGGAAAAAATATAATCTATTTACACTTTATTTTTATTTAGAAAGATAATCTGACAATATAAATATATTATATTAAAAGGTAGTTTAGAATTAAAATACATTATTTTTCACTATTCATAAAAAATGAACTTTATCAAAAAAAAATACCATAATGTTATCCAAAGTAATTTTTGATGCCCAGATTCTAAAAAAATATTATTATTATTTAAAATATAACATATAAAAGAGACCAAAACTAGATTTAAAGAGAGTTCTCTATCAAAAGGACTTATATTGACCTTTTAATGAGTATTAGAGTATCTATGCTTGAAATCACATTCTTTCTTATTTTCTGTCTCTAAATTTATTTGATAAATGTAGAGACATTTTACAAACTTGTATATTTATATCATAGTTAGTTTTTTACATTACCACTAATAAAATGACTAGGATTTAAATACAATTTTAAATAATAATATTATATTAATATTTTTCAGTATAACTCAATATTTTTTTTCAATGTTAGTTTTCAAAGAAAACTATTGTTGTGTATCTGGTATTCCATCAAACAAAGAATATACTTGAAAGTAAAAAATAATATTTAATTCACAACTCTTGATAAATATAAAAAAATTATATTCTTTATTTACTTGTTATGATAAATCCTTCCCCTTTTTGGAAATTGCATCCTTGCATGTTTGAAATTGTGCTTGGAAACATCCTTGAAAGTCTGACATTGGAAAAATATTCATTAGAAATATCACTTTAAAATAAATGTATATAAATAAAAAGGTCACCCATGATATCCTATACTAAGATTCCATGTAGGAAAACATTGATATGGAAGAGAAAGAAACCATAATGGTTTGATGGAGAGTGGTAGTAAACATGATTAGGAGAAAGTTAGCCACCAGAAAATAAAAAAATATATGATGGGTTTTATGCTATTTGATTGACCATTAGGAAAATTTAACGAAAAATGTTTTTGTTTTAAGTTAATTTTCATAAATATGAGGAAATTATCTATGAGCTTAACTAAAAACATAAGGAAAAATATTTAATTTTAATTTAGAGCGTCATCCTTTAAAAATTTTCTACGAAAAACTCATCTTTTCTCCAAATGATGAGTATTTTATAGAAAAACTGCCTTTTCTTAAATTACAATTACTTAATTTTGGAGATAAAAAATATAATATTATTACACATAGATTATCCAAAGGTTTAGTGTATTGGGAAAACTAGGACCATACATAACAATTACAACATCAAGCATGAACATTTATTTAATTTTTTCTTCTCAAGATTCTTATGGGAACTTGTCCTCTCCTTAGTATATGTAGCCACCTGAGGATATAATCAAAATGGGTGAGCTATTAGCCCAATAATATGATAGATAATAACAATATATCATGGGGTGAGAATAATAATATCATGGAAAAAATATCGTGAACATGAGAGGAAGCATAAATATAAGACTTGAAATGTGGCAATGCATAAAAATGAAACATCATGTCTTAGCAGTTAACTACCACACATAATTGTGAACCGAGATAGAATCTTGTTAAATCATCATTTCACATTTACTAATGAGATTCATCACTTTAACCAATGCATTGGAGCACTGTATAATTTCGGGCGCACCCGTCACAGTGAAACATTCATAATACACCATATAATTATGGGCACAACCATCACATCCTAACATTATCATCACCATGCTTTCCACATAGAACACATATCAAAAAATTAACATAACTAACCCATGGTATGGAATGGGTTTAATCTCATAAGAATACATTCATAATATATGGGTTCCCAATGGAAAGAGGGATCAAAATACTTAACACAAGAACCATCAACCATGAATGAGGGGTAAAAGTTGAATTCATAACAGAAGAGTTCTTTTGGAAAACATTTTTGTTTGACATAACAGTAGTGGAAAACGTTTATATCCCAGAAAATTAAATACAATGATGAATAAATTATCTTTAAGGAGTAACCCTATCAAAAATAATGGAGTGAAAGAGGGAGAACCCGAAGGATGAATATTGGGTTTGAGAATTTCCTCTTACCATGTATCTGAATGCTTTCTGTCTCTTTAATGTCCTGTATAATAACATTATATTCATTAATTATAAATCCAGAACTTTTTGTACATTAATATGGTTCATAATGGTTTTATTAAGTGATTTTATGTTCCTTGGGATGAGTTATGGAGTTTAAAAATATTATTTGGGAATGTCTGTTTTTATGGTTTTCTTGAGTGGTTCACTTGTATTCATAAATTGAATTTTGGTAGATCATGGGTAAACATCTAGGACTGATATTAAATTTTATTAATTATATTACATGATTTTGAATGATCTTATAATGAATCATATTATTTCCATTTATATGAATCATTAGATAATAATTAATTAATGATAGTTTGGGTTAATTTGAGCGATTTTTCGTTTATAATGAACTTGTTTTATTTTATCACTAGAGTTATGGTAATAAGTTAGTTACAGAAAATTAAATAGGAGATAATACATATAACATGTTCTGGTTCAACCATAAAAATGGATTCATGTCCAGATCTGATGGTTGAAATGTAAGAAGAAAAATTTGGTGTTCTTAAATGTGATAAATTAACACCTCACAAACAATGTTCTCTATAATAAAATAAAACTAAGAGGAAAGGGGGTTGGTTGATATAATATCCCATTATCATCATAACATTACATTATATGTATAATACTGGAGTTACAATACAATTTAGATGAAGATATGTGGAAAGAGATCAAGAAATGGACTTGAACTTGAAAGGAAATTAAAGGAGAATAGGGAGAGAAATTACCTCTTAACCTCCTCTTGAGATCATCCATGAGGGCGTGAGCATGGTCTTTTGATGAGACCAGAAGTTGTTAGACGCGGGGTATGGGATAGGGAAGATGTTTGGGTAGAGTTTAAAAAATTCATGGATCATGAGAGGTGTGAGGAAATGATGGTGTGAAGGGTGGTTTTTATAGTGGAGGGGAGAGGGGTTTTCTTGATATAAAATTAATAACTTTTTTAATTTCCCGAAAGATATGAAATAGTGAGTCATCCATGACCAAGAATATTAAATAAGTCATGTTAATTTGAGATTTGGGTGCTTACATCACTTGTGATGTCAGGAATAGTGGTTTTTAATTATAATGTATTAATACGGTAAATTACTTTATTTTACTATTCACCAAAAATTCAAGTATTTTAGAAAAATCCCAAAAGATTACACCTACAATTTCTCGACGTGTAGAATCCAAAAATGAAGTCCATTTTTCAAAAATAATTTTCTAAATATAATTAATTTAATATTCAATTAAGATCATAATTTACATAAAAACACTTTTTAAAACTAAAACTGATTTTATAGTGCTTTCAAAAAATACGTAGGGTCTTATAAAATTTTCTACAAACTATAAGGTTTTGATTCAATAATTTATGAACAAATTTTAAGAAAATAAATAAATTAATTAATTATAATTATTTATTTATGACTAACAAAATACTAAAACATTTACTATGGTCAAATTGCCACTTTCTAAGATGTTTAAATTTAATTATTCATGGTTAAAGTTACTCTTATTTTGGATGATTTACTATTCATAAGGGTAATATTACTATTCATAATGATATTTTACTATTCATAAGGCTATGTTAATATTCACCAATTTATTTTGTTTTATTAGACTCCAAAAAACATCTTGAACACAACCGTGTTTGTTGGAATTTCAAAATTAAAAACACAAAGGTGACAAACATATGTTTAAAGGTCACTTATCACTTAGTAGTTCATTATGTTGTGTTTTCATGTGATTTTATGACGTAATTATAAGAAAGGAATTTCCATTGAAAAATTTTGGGTCGTTATATTCTTCCCCCCTTAAGAAATTTCACCCCCAAAATTTCACTTTACACAAACAGGTGAGGGTGTTTCTTATTCATTACCTCTTTTGGTTTCCAAGTTTCTTCCCCAAAATTATGGATCATATACAGAACTTTGACAATATGGGTTGTACTTTTGCATAGAACCTTATCTATTTGATCCATAATCTTTATTGGTTACTCCTCATAGGATAGATCATCTTCCAGCTACACCACCTCTGAGTTAAGTACATGTGAGCGATCAGGTATCTACTTCCTCAAGAGTGATATGGGAAACAAATCAGGAAATCGAGCCATATTCAGTGGAAGTGCAAGATGATAATCCATGGATCCTATGAGTTCAAGGATCTCAAAGGGACCAATGTACCTTGGGCGTAGCTTCCCTTTCTTCTCGAATCGAATGACTCTCATCCATGGAGATATTAGAAGGAAGACTTTATCTCAAATGTAGAACTCAATGTCCCTTCGACAGTTTCCATCATAACTCTTTTTCTGACTTTGAGAAGATTTTGTAGAGAACCGAAGCCTGACGTACACATAAATTACAGTAATTTTGTGGAATACTTAATACATAATAAAAACAAACACTGAAGGACCGTAATAGTTTAGTGTCTTTGGAAACTCGGAACATAATCTTCTAATTGTGGTGTAAGATCTTCAACATCTCCCATAAAGATATTTCATTTTGTTTTCTTACCTAAAACCTTTCTTTAAATCCTGGGGAAAAGAAAACATATAAAGGGGGATCTCAAATGCTCAGTAAGGGTATGAATAGAGAACATAAAAAAATCCATAAACATTTGAATTCAAAAATTGAACATAAAATCTAAATATCAAAATTATGAGAAACGACATAAATCTTGGATGTACATAAGGCATAGATCATAAAGGAACATTAGTAATCAGAAACTATCATGTTAATAATAAATGTAATTATTTCATCTATTAAGCATATGTTATTATTTACATATTAGCCAAGACATTGCTGCCAAGACCATCTTAGTGGACAAGGTCCCATTCTGAGTCGAGTTCACTCCCCGTTCTAGTCCTGTAAAACTAAACCGAATTAACTTACCATTATAGTCATGTATATCTCATGAGATATAAATCTTTACCCAAAGAATTGGAGGGAGATATAGGTCCCGGCCATCTCATAATTAAATCATTTTTACGTGTGCCACAAAATCATAAATCATACAACATAGCATAACTCTTGTAATAAAAATGGGATTTCTAAACATCATGCCATCATAACATAATCCATAAAAAACAAATGGATATCATTTCATCATATGAAAAGTGAAACCATGTAAATCATAGAGACATTATACTTGAAACATACACATATGAAATAATTTCATCTTAGATGGAAAATGGATTTGATAAAACACTTGGAATGAATTCTTGAGGAAAATATCTTTTCTTCTTCAAAATCATTTTCTTTTCACAAAATGCCATGAAATTTTTAAAAAAAGTATTTTGTGGAAAATATTCATAAAAAATTGTAGAGTAATCTCCATGAAAATGAGGCATTATGAAACTGTAAAAATCTATTAACGCCGTATAAGTTAAAAAATCATTCTTCTCGTACTTTTGTCAGAAAAGTCAAAAAGAAACTTGTATGGTAAATAAAAAAAGATTCCTTAAATACCGTGTAGTAAAAGTAAAAAATGGGTAAATTGAATTTAAACATAAAAGAAACTTTTTTTATAAAACATGGTCATGGATGATAAATATAACCCCAGTAAATACTTACGTATAAGTAATCTCGGAAAGAAAACAATTGAGATTGAAACATTATACTTTACCTTATCTGATATGCATCGTATGTATCCCAAACTCCCGTATAATGATTTAAATAATATTATTGACTTATTATAGAATCATATTCATTGTTATTATATCATATATGGTTCACTTAGGTATTTATATTACCCGTTCTTTTGTCGATTTCATTTTAAAGTAGCGTTTTGGGTAAAATTGTTTCATTTATCATATGTGTTTGGACTCATAGTTCTTGATATAATTATTACTTATATCATGATTTACCTACATACAGAATGTAATACATTATTTATATATCATATATATTCATAATTTATATATATATATAATGGATAGATAAATGAAATGAAACACATCGTTCATGGAGATGGTAGGCCGTACGAAGGCATGAACGTTGTTTTCCTTTCGTTATAGACTTGAATAGAAGTAAGTAGATGATATATATATATATATACATAAATACAGTAGCATCATTATTTCATATATTTCATTATTATTCATTATATATACTTTATAATCATTCTTGAATGGTTAACATGGAGAATGAATCTCATCGCGTCGTGGAGACGGTAGTCCATACGTACACACGAGCGATGATATCATTCCCATGATCGTGGAATTGTATTGAAGTGTATGTATAGTATTTCAGAATCAATATCACTTTAAAATAATCATATATGGTTATTTATTTATACCATTATACCCATCTATGTGAGGTGGTGGTATAAAACAGATTACAGCACGGCGTGGAGATGGTATTCCGTACATACGCACGCGTGGTGATTTTGTTTTTCGTAGGATGGGTAGAAGTTGAAATAGGGTTGTTTGATATTTATAATAAAATATCAATATATAATTAATACTTATGTTATTAAATTATAACAATACATCTAATGAAGAATAAGTAGAAGAAGAAAGAAACTTGAATGAATCAGAAGAAGGGATTACCTCTTCTTCAACTCACCTCTTTTAAGATTCCTCTTAAGGAAGTAGAGTTGGTCTTTTGAGAAGACCAGAACCTCTAAAATGTTTCTAGGGAAGTGGTTAAGAGAAATGGGTATGGGTAGGCCGAGCTTAAAGGCTCAAAAGGGTGTTAAGGGAAGAGGGAGGGGGTGCCCTTTTTATAAGGTAGGAGAGGGGCACCTTAGGAAAACATAAAATATTATTTTATAATAAAGTCATATTCGGTTTTTAATAGCTCGAAATTGATTTATTTCAAATATAAGGTGGTTATGGGTCAAAATAAACTCAACCAATTGGTTTAAGAAAAGATTAGGTTACTATTTTATTCTAATCATTTAGATTTAACTCTATGTTAAATAATTTAACTTTTAACGTGTCTTTTTGTTTTCTTACACTATATGGTTAATAAAGCTACTATAACAAGCCAAAAAAATCCCAAGTTGTTCATTATTAATATATATATCCTTATCTAAGTAATTTGGCCGAACCTAAGATTTTTTGGAATTAAATAACAATTAATAATATAATCATTGTTTTAAAAACTATTTTATGTCAATTTTGACACTATTTGGTACTTGATTTTTGTCAAAATCATAAATCATGATGAGTTAGAAAAAAGGTATTTAAATCAATACGAACATGTCATATTAACCTATAAAATTATTGGAATTCATAAAAAGTCTAAAATTACATTTATTTGGGTATTTATAACATCAATTATGTTAATATTTCATTAATAATGTAATTATTGCATCATCATTTTGTCATAAATAAATTGAATTGTTTAATGTCTAAAAATTATAAATAAAATACCATTATGTAGGAAATATTTTTATCTTTTTAGTGAAAATGTATAGTCAAATATATCTTATGTATAACCTTTTGATAAAATTTTTTAGTTATTAAACTATGATTTTAACTATTTTAACACTTCTTTAAATAAAATAATAATAACTGTCCTAATCTAATCCAAGTGGACCTAAATGATAATATTTTATTCCTAAGGTTATTTTTGGTCGAATTACACTTATCCCATAGAATTAGGACATGTGTTATGGTAATAATAATATCATTTCTACCCTTAATTATCCTATTTACTTTTAACCATGGTAAACAAAATTAAATAGTTACTATTCACCAAAATTTATTTTCATCTTATTGAACCACATTTTACTCCTTGATATTAACTGTGTCTCTCGGAGTTTCGAAATTCTACTCATAGTAGTAGTAAAAATATGTTTTATGTGAATTTCCAAATTATCATAGGAGGTGGGTAAAAGACGGCGAAAAATTCAATAAAATTTTTATATATCTAAAATTATTATAAAATGACTCAAATGAATTAAATTGAACTTATATAGGTATTATGTATCAATTTTGACCTATAATACATTTAAATAAATTATATTATTAATTAAATAAAAATTCTGTTATTAAATAGTAACCTAGTGTTTTCACTATTCATCAAAAATTTAATGTTTTTAGAAAAATTCCAAAAAATCACCCTAGTTTAATTTTGATATTCCGAATACAAAAATGAAGTCCATTTAAAAAGATAAAATTTATACAATTTTAAAAAGTGGGTATTACAATTCATAACAGCTAGTTTATATAACATATCATTCTTTAGTGAAACTCAGTATTGCGTACAACACGCGCTATCATGGAAGGTCACAATTGCGTGTAATACAAGCCAAGTCAGGTATGCATATATTGAAAGCTCCTTTTTGTGTATCATACAACACAAGAAATCAATAAAATTAAAAAGAATATTTTTCATAAAATCTCAGGGTGTTACATTCTACCCCCTTAAGATAAATTTTGCCATCGAAATTCGTCGGGGTTATAGATGGTTTACTGCTCGAAAGTTTCATTAATAGAAACCCACATCGTAAAAAGGAGTACCAAAAGCAATCTTTAAAAAATAAAGTATGAAACGTAATGATTACCCAAATTAACTAATCACTGGGTTTCCACATAGGATAACATAGGTGGAAATATGGATATAGAAGAGAAATATACCCATCATGTTCTGATGGAGAGTGGTAGAAAACATGGTTATGAAAAATCCAACAATCATAAAGCAATAGATTTATGATTATCTAAGGTACCATCTGATTCATCAGATATAAGGTCACCAGGACAACATTTTTGGTTTTCAAGATCATTTCTCTAATGTTCAAGAGATTGGAATTAGAAGAAATTCATTCTTGATTTCGGTACAGTCTCACCATTGTTCTTTCCTTAGAAAATTTCCACTTGATCTCTAAAATAAATGATGTTGAATTTGTCATTCGTGAAGTTTTAGAAGAACATGTGATCGAATGATGGGTCATTCCATCTGTCTCAAACAAAAGGTTAGAAAAAGTTATCAAAATTACATAAGTCCATATATAGTGATATTAATCATAAATGGTTCCTAAAATGGAATTATACATCATATATCATACTTATTAATATAATAAAAATGGTTTCTACTAAACAGGGACTTCCTGTAGGCCAGTGGTAGGAGATAAAGGCATGTCGTACTTTAGTTGTGGGTTCGATTCCCACAGCCTTGTCCGATGTGACGGGTTGTCGCCCGCCCTGCAGGTTGTCATTTTTCTAAAACTACATTATTATAACATTCCATAAATAATATCGAAAAAAAATTCTAGCCTTAAACAATTATATCTGATGTCCATCTTAATCCATTCCAACCTGTAAGCTTATCAAAAATACTTCTGTCCAATCTCATAGTGTATTGAAAATGATTACTTGAGAGGTCCCATAACAAGTACGTGAATACCATCATTTATCCCCCATATATCATACGATATACCTTGTTGGTCACATTCCAAACATTTTAAGGCCTTAATCATGTATTATCTTGAAAAATGAATACCCATTGAAACTTACTAAAAACATGAATGCAGTTAAAAGTTAACACTTTCTACATACACAAATCCCCAAAATTCTATATACTCAAACCATGATATCACATAGTCCTTATATCAATCATGATCTCATGAATACTATCAAACATATCATTATCTTCTTATCCCTTCATTATTCACATATCATCGACATTCCAAAAAATATCTGAATAACCTTTCATGGTTACCAATCCCATTCAACATATACTTTCAAATTCATTAGGAAAAACAATAGTGTAACAATCCTTAGATGATTCTTTATTTCATAGTATAAATAAATTACCTATACAACATAACACTTGATAAACCCACAATCATTCCACTACCATTATAAAACATTGACTGAGCTTTATCATTTTATTCATCAACACTTCTTTCATCTCACATATCATTTGTATTCTATTCATCATCATCAATATAAATACTACCCATAAACCCATGATTATTCTCTTTATGATATTTTCCATTAGGGCATTGGTTTGCATAATTCCCATAAATTCCACATTTAAAAAACTTAACCATTGTTGATGTCTTAGAAATACCATTATCCTTGTCCATGGTGTTAACTGAACCTTTTCCTTTACAAATACTAGCTTTGTGTCCTTCTTTTACACACCCAAATCATCTTCCAGTTCCTTTGAAACATTCTCCATGATGGCTCTTCCCACATGATTTACATTAGGGAAATTGAACTTTCTTTCCTCTATGATCATCATGAAACTCCATCTTTCTCTTATTAGTTGAGTCTGAAACATACCAAAGATGAGATTATTGATCATATTATGAGATTTCTGATTATGAATAATAAAGATATGAGAACTTATAGATCCAATTTCATTTGGTTGCTTATGAAGAATATAATTCCATTTCCCATCATATCCTCCATTATCGTGAATCGTCTTGTTTCCAGTCATTTCCTAAAACCCAAAAAGAATAGTGTTAGAGGAAAAAATCATTATCACGGGGGAGTAACATCAATATCAAACATCATAGGTTTGATTCTAATATCATTACCTTAATTTTAGGACTATAACCTATACTTATACTTAACCTTAGGGACATCCCTAGACATACCTTAGAAATATCTCTAGGGATCTCACAAAAATTTTCGCATCCTAGTTTCCAAAGGTTAACTAATCCTTTCATATGATACCAACTGTAGAGATCTGAAGCCTGACATACATGTAAATAACATTAATTTTCTGGAATACTTAATACATAACAAAAAAAACACCGAAGGACTGTAATAGTTTAGTGTATTTGGAATCTCGGAACATAATCGTCAAATCGTGGTGAATGATCTTCAACATCTCCCCTAAAGATCTTCCCTTTTTGTTTTCTTACCTAAAACATTTCTTTAAATCCCGGGGAAAATAAAACATATAAATGGTGATCTCAAATTCTCATTAAGGGTAAGCATAGAGAACATAAAATAATCCATAATCATTTGAATGCAAAAACATGAACATAAAATCTAAACATCAAAATTATGAGCAACGACATAAATCTTGGAAGTACACAAGGCATAGATCATAAAGGAACATTAGTCATGAAAAACTAGCATGGTAATAAAACATGTAATGGTGGAATAAATTAAGCACATTTTATGATTTCCATATTAACCCACTCATTGCTTCAATGACCATCTTAGTTGACAAAGTCCCAGTCTGAATTGAGTTCACTCCTCGTTCCGGTCCTGTAACACTGAACCGGATTAACTTACCATTATAGCCATGTCTATCTCATGAGATATAAATCATTACCCAATGAATTGGAGGGAGATAATGTTCCCACCCATCTCATAATTAAATCATTCTTACTTGTTCCACAAAATCATTAATCATATATCATAGCATAACCCATGTAAAAAATGGGATTCTTAAACATCATGCCATCATAACATAATCCATATAAAACAAATGGATATAATTTAATCTTAAGAAAAGTGAAAATATTTATATCATAGAGACATTATACTTGAGACATACAGATATGAAATAATTTCATCTTAGATGGAAAATGGTTTTGATAAAACACTTGAAATGAATTCTTGAGGAAAATATCATTTCTTCTTCAAAATCATTTTTTTTCACAAAATTCCATGAAATTTTAAAAAAAAGTATTTTGTTGAAAATACTCATAAAATCTTCTAGATAAAGATCCCTGAAAATGAGGCATTATGAAATCGTAAAAATCCATTCACGCCGTATAAGTTAAAAAAACATTATTCTCGTACTTTTGTCAGAAAAGTCAAAAAGTACCTCGTATGGTAATCAAAAAGCAGATTCCTTATATACCATGTAGTAAAAGTCAAAAATGTATAAAAAGGACTTTAAACATACATGAATTTTTTTTATAAATCATGGACATGGATGATAAATATAACCCCAGTAAATACTTACGTATAAGAAATCTCGGATAGAAAACAATTGAGATTGCAACATTATCTGTTACCTTATGTCTGAAATGCTTCGTATGTATCCGAACCTCCTGTATAATGATTTAAATAATGTCATTTACTTAGTATAGAATCATATTCATTGTAATTATATCATATATGGTTCACTTAGGTATTTATATTACCCATTCATTTGTTAATTCCATGTTAATGTAGCGTTTTGGGTAAAATTGTTTCATTTATTGTACGTGTTTGGACTCATTGTTCTTGATATTATTTTTACTTATATCATTATTTACTTACTTCCAAAATGTATAAAATGATTTATATATCATATATATTCAGTATATATATATATATAATAGATATATTAATGAAATGAAACACACCGTTCATGGAGACTGTAGGCCGTACGTATGCATGAACACTGTTTTCCTTTCATTATTGACTTGAATGGAAGTAAGTAGATGATATATATATATATATATACTGTAGCTTAATTATGTCATATATTTCATTATTATTCATTATATATACTTTATAGTAATTCATGAATGGTTAACATGGAGAATGAATCTCATCGCGTCATGGAGACGGTAGTCCGTACGTACGCACGAGCGATGATATCATTCCCATGATCGTGGAATTGTATTGAAGTGTATGTATAATATTTCATAATAAATATCAATTAAAAATAATCATATACGGTTATTTATTTACACCTTTATACCCATCTATGTTAGGTGGTTGTCGAAAGTAGATTACACCATGACATAGAGACAGTATTTCGTACGTACGCACGCACGATGATTTTGTTTTCCGTAGGATGGATAGATGGTGAAATAGGGTTGTTTCATATTTATAATAACATATTAGTATATAAGTAATACTTATTTTATTACTTTATAATGAGGTAACTAAATAAGATTATGTAGAAGAAGAAATAATGTTGAAAGAATCAGAAGAAGAGATTACCTCTTCTTCGACGCACCTCCGTTAAGCATCTTCTTCAGGAAGTAGAGTTGGTCTTTTGAGAAGACCAGAACTTCCATAATTTTTTTAGGGAAGTGGAGGAGAGAAATTGGTAAGTTTTGGCCGATCTTCAAGGCTCAAAAGGGTGTGAGGAGAAGAGGGAATGGGTTCCCTTTTTATAAGGGAGGAGAGGGGCACCTTAGGAAAACAGAAAATATTATTTTATAATAAAGTCATATTCGGTTTTTAATAGCTCCAAATTGATTTATTTCTAATATAAGGTGGGTATGTGTCGAAATTCGCAAAACCAATAGGTTTTATACAAGTTTAGTTTTCTATTTTATTCTTATAATTTAGATTTAACTCTAAGTTATATAATTTTACTTTTACCGTGTCTTTTTGATTTCTTACAAAATATGGTAAATAATGTTACTATAACAAGACAAAAGAAACCCAATTGGGTCATTATTAATATATATATTATTATCTAAGTGATTTGGATGATCATTATATTTTTAGGAATAAAATAACAATTAATAATATAATATTTGTTTTAAAAACTATTTTATGTCAATTTTGACACTATTTGGTACATGATTTTTGTGAAAATCATAACAACATTATTAGTTCACAAAAAGGTAATTAAATCAATACTAACAAGTCATATTAACCTATAAAATTAGTGGAAGTCATAAAAAGTCTAAAATTACATTTATTTGGGTACTTATAAAATCAATTATGTTAATATTTCATTAATAAAGTAATTACTGCATCATCATTGTGTCATAAATAAATTGAATTATTTAATGTCTAAAAATTATAAATAAAATAAAATTATGTAGTAAATATATTTATATTTTTTATGAATATTTATAGTGGAATTTATCTTCTGTATAGTTCTATATTAATAATGTTTTAGTTATTAAACTATGATTTTATATATTTTAACTCTTCTTTAAATAAAATAAAAATAAGTGTCCTAATCTAATCCTAGTGGACCTAAATGATAATATTTTATTCCTAAGGTTGTTTTGGTCGAATTACACTTATCCAATAGAATTAGGACATGTTTTAGGGGAATAATAATATCATTTTTACCCTTAATTACCCTATTTACTTTTAATCGTGGTAAGCAAAAGTAGAAAAGTTACTATTCAAAAAAATTTATTTTCATCTTATTGAACCACATTTTACTTCTTGATTTTAACCGTTTCTCTATGATTTTCGAAATTACACTCATAATAGCTGTAAAATTACGTTTTATATGAATTTCCAAATTCTCCTAGGAGGTGGGTAAAACACGGTGAAAAGTTCAATAAAATTTTTATATATCTAAAATTATTATAAAATGACTCAAATGAATTACATTGAACTTATATATGAATTATGTATCAATTTTGACATATTATAAATTTAAATAAAATAAATAATTATTTAAATAAAAAGTCTATTTTTAAATAGTATCCTAGTGTTTTCACTATTCATCAAAAATTGAATGTTTCTAGAAAAATACCAAAAATTCACCCTAGGATAATTTCAATATTCCGAATCCAAAAATGATGTCCATTTAGAATGATAAAATTTATAAAATTTTAAAAAGTGGGTATTACTATTCATAACAGCTAGTTTATATAACATATCATTGTTTAGTGAAACATGGTATTGCGTAGAACACACACTATCGTGGAAGGTCGTGATTGCGTGTAATGCAAGCCAAGTAAGGGATGCATATAGTGCAAGCTCCTTTTGGTGTAGTGTACAACACAATACATCATTAAAATTAAAAAGAATATTTTTCATAAAATCTCGGGGTGTTACAAATTTGATGTGTTTCTAGATGACATAAACCTTCTCTGTCATCTCTTGAACAAGCTTGGGTCCAAGTACCTTTCTTTCCCCAACTTCATCCCAACAGGTTGGAGTTCTACATCACATTCCATACAGAGCTTCGTATGGATCCATCTGAATACTCGAGTGGAAGCTATTGTTCTATGAGAACTCAACCAATGGGAGATGCTGATCCAAACCACCTTTGAATTCAAGAGATCATGCTCTTAGCATATCTTCAAAAATCTGAATAGTTCTTTCAGACTGGCCATCAGTTTGGGTGTGATTGGTCATACTGAAATTTAATTCAGTACTCAAAGCTTGTGGAAGGCTCTTCCATAATTTTGATGTGAACCTTGGATCACAGTCAGAGACAATTGAGAGTGGAACATCGTGCAGTCTCACCACTTCCTTCACATATATCTTTGCATGTTGTTCAAGTGACAGGTCTTCCTAAATAGCGATAAAATGCATAGTATTTGTGAGTCGGTCAACCACAACTAATATCACAATATTTCCCTTTGACGTCTTTAGGAGATCCATGACAAAGTCCATAGTAACACATTCCCATTTCCACATGGGTATAGGCAATGGTTGCATCATACCTCTGGACTTTTTCTGCTCATCTTTAACTCGCTAACATACCAAGCACCTTGATATATATACCTCAATCTCCTTCTTCATGTTACCCTACCCGAAGTGTTCTCAGAGATCATTGTACATCTTAGTACTCCCAGGATGGATAGAGAACGTTGATCTATGTGCATTTTCCAATAGATCCTTCTTTATCCCGAATGATGAAGGCACACAAATCTTCATTCCAAACCAAATCACCCCATCATCACAAATAAAGAAATCATGCAGCTTCCCTTCCTTTACATCATTCTCTCTCTTTTGTATCTCCCTATAATCCCTTTGTGCTTCCCTAGTCTTCTCTTAGATGGATGGTTGTGCAATCATTTAGGCAAGGTAGGTTGTATCCCCTTCCCTTATGAGTTACAAATATATTCTTTGCATATCCAAGAGGATATAGTCATTCTCAATCTGCAGCATGGATAGAGAAGCATGTTCTTTTCTGCTTAGAGAATCAACTACCTTCTCCTCCTTTCTAGGATGATATTGAATAGAGAAATCATAATCCTTTATTAGCTCTAACCATCTTCTTTAATGCATTTTGAGATCCCTTTTTGTGAATATATACTGTAGGCTCTTATAGTCAGTCTATACGTCACACTTCTCTCCATAAAGGTAGTGTCACCAGATTTTCAAGTCAAAAATCATGGATGCCAGCTTCAGATCATGTGTCGGGTAGTTCTTCTCATGGATCTCCAAATTTTGTGAGGCATAGGCTATCACATTGTCATTTAGCATGAGTACACAACCCAAGCCTTTAATTAAAGCATCACTGTATATCACAAAACTCTCTCCACTTTTTGGTAGTGTGAGTACAGGTGTAGTGATCAGCCTTCTCCTTAGCTCTTTGAAGTTTCTATCACATTCTTCCGTCCAGACAAACATTACCCCTTTCATTGTTAACTTAGTCAGTGGGATTGAAAATCATGAGAAGTTTCTCACAAAACGTTGGTTGTACCTAGCTAATACAAGAAAACTACTTATTTCTGTGACACTAGAGGTCCTGGTCTATTCCTCAATCGTCATTTTCTTTGAAGGATCCACAAAAATTCAGTCACATGTGATCACATGTCCCAATAATGTGACTTGCTTCATCCAAAATTCACACTTTCTGAACATGGCGTACAACGTAGCCTTTCTCAATGTCGCAAAAACAAGTCTTAGATGTTCTTTATCTTCCTACTTTCTCTTGGAGTAGATGAGAATATCATCAATAAACACTACCACAAATTGGTGAAGGTATTGTCTAAAGACACTATTCATCAGATCCATGAAGATTTCAGGGGCATTTGAAAGTCCTATGGGCATCACCATAAACGCATAGTGCCCATACCTTGTACGGAAGGCAGTCTTCTGAATATATTCCTTCTTCACCTTTACCCGATGGTATCCAGAATGAAGATCCACCTTTTAGAAGTATAGAGAACCTCTTAACTAATCGAACAAGTCATCAATCCTTGTGATATGATACTTGTTCTTAATATTGATCTTGTTGAGTTCCTGATAATCGATACACAGCCGCATTTTTTCATCCTTCTTCTTCACAAAGTCCACTGGCACACCCCAAGGTGATGCATAAGGACATATGAACCGTTTTTCCAGATGCTCTTGCACATGATTCATTAACTCCTCCAGTTCGATAGGATCCATCCTATAGGGACACTTCGAGATAAGAGTAGCTCTAGGTATAAGTTCAATTGATATTTCTACCTCATGATCCAAGGGAATTTCGTGTAAATCTTCAAGAAATACATCGTCGTATTCCCTCATGATGGGAATTTACTCAAGGTTGGCACTTTCCTTCAACTCATCCATTTGGGCGAGGTATGCTTCTTCATAGAGAATCAATACTGAAACCATTGAATGATTTTTCAAAGGAGATTCATGATAATCCTTTAATTTGTAGAGGATCATGGGATGATTCGGGATATAAAAAGATATTTCCTTTTCCCGACTGTTGATATGTTCTCTATATAATAAGAGCCAATCCATTCCCATTATAGCATCGAATTCCACCAAGGGAATTATTATGATATTTTTTGAGAGAATCTTCCCATATACGCCAACAGGATAAGAGTCAAACACTTGGGTTGAAATTATTGCACACTTTGTGTTTTTACAGATATCTCAACTTCAAGGTTTAGGGATTCAATTCTATAGTTCTAGTAAACTTGCAGGATATAAAAGAATGCGTAGAACCATAATAAAATAAGAAATTTTCCATTCTTTAGTGAATAGAAAGTGTACCTTATATGACATAATTATCTTGTTCCACTTCCTCAGTAGTGATGTAATAAGACTTCCCTTGATCCTTTGTCTTTTTTGGCTGCTGACGCTAATTACCACGAGAGCTTGTGGTTTAGTGCACCGGTTTCCATAGTTCCCTAGATCCCTATAGTTGTAGCATTGACCCATGAGTGATTCTCTCCTTTCATCAGATACATTATCTTTCTTTTTTTGTGTCTTTTTGACACTCTTGATCATTTTTTCCTTCTTTCAAACACTTGAAGAATTTCCCCGTCCCTTTGGGGCAGTTCCCATGGTGAAACGTCACACATTTTTGGCATGTGGGTCATTGAGTTTTCTTCCCACCATTATCATTAGATCCACCTACTTGAAACTCCATTTTTCATTTCTTATAACCATAGATAGTGTACCATTCTCCAAAATCTATCACCAATTTGAGGGCACATCAAACAACTTCTTCATAACTCCCAATGTCTCGAATTTCAAGATCCTTTTGAAGGTGTGATTTTTATCCACTAAAGAATCTATCAAATTTTCTATCATTGTTGATAAAAAAACCTGAAGTGTACCTTGGAAGCCTTGTGAAATTTGGTTCATAGGTTGTGATATATTCTTCTTCCTTTTGAATGAGCTCTATGAATTCTCTCTATCTTTTTACGAAGTGTTATTGGGAAATACTTGTTATGAAACAATATCTTAAAGTCTTCCCATTCCATCTCTTCAATTTCTTCCCTTGGCTTGGTGTTCTTAATCAAAGCCCACCATTGATCATCCTCTCCATGTAGACGATAATTGGATATGGTCACTTTCTCCATCTCAGAATAGTGAATCACAGAAAAGATCTTCTCCCTAGATTTGATCCACTGTTCCACAACTTGTGGATCAGAGTATCCACTAATCGTCAGTGGTCGTTTCCACATAAAACATTCGATAGCCAGTTTCTCCCTCTTTGGTGAAGGAGGACATTCCCCATTATTAAGATTATTGTTCATAACCTGTGATAACTAGGTAAGCATCGCCATGAGGTTTTGAACTCCATCTCAAAAATAATTTGGGATGTTGTACGGGAAATCATTGCATTGGCCCTCACAAGAGTTGTTGGCCTGATTTCTACTGGTTCCCACCATTTTCTAAAATATAAAATGTTAGAATAAAACTTAAGTCAACAATTCATAAATAAATACCTTATTTATTTGCACAATTTATACTAAAATCATAACATATGGGATCCCAATGTATATACTCTTGTGTGCATATTTGTACTTAGTCACATGCTATATGTTTTCTCTAGGGTTCACTAATCTTAATTCCAAAATTAACTAAACCGCTCCTCTGATACCAACTATAGCGACCCTGCATTCTCATACATTACTATTACATAATTTTAAAGATAAACAACATAATATTATTACACATATAGGATCCAAAGGTTTCAAGTCTTGGAAAAACTAGGATCATTCATAACAATTACAACATCAAGCATAAACATTTATTTAATTTCTTCTTTTCAAGATTCTTATCGGTACTTGTCCTCTCCTTAGTCCATGTATCCACCTAAGGATATACATCAAAAGGGGTGAGATAGAATCCCATTAATAGTATAGATAAGAACAATATATAATGGGGTGATCATAATAATATCATGGTAAAAATATAGTGAACATGAGAGGAAGCATAAATATAAGACTTGAAATGTTGCAGTGCATAAAAATAAAACATCATGTCAAAGCGGTTAACAACCACACATAATTGTGAAATAAGCTATAATTTTGTTCACTAATCATTTCACATTTACTCATGAGATTGATCACATTACCCAATGCATTGGAGCACTGTATAATTCCAAGCGCACCCATCACATTGAAACATTCATATTGCGCTATATAATTCTGGGTGCACCCATCACATTATAACATTATCATCATCATGCTTGAAACATAGAACATATATAAAAAATGAATATAAATAACCAATTTTAAGGATGTGTATCATCTCATAAGAATACATTCATAATATTTGGGTTCCCAAAAGAAAGAACGAACAAAATACTTGATACAAGAACCATCAACCATGAATGAGAGGTAAAAGTTGAGTTCTTAAAAGAAGATTAATTTTAGAAAACATTTATGTTTGACATAAAAGTAGTGGTAAAAATGTATATCCCAAAAAAGAAAATAAAATGAAGAATTTTTTTTTAAGAGTAACTGTATCAAAAAGAATGGGGTGAAAGACGGAGAACCTGAAGGATGAAAGTTGGGTTCGAGAATTTCCCCTTACCTTGTATCTGAATACTTCCTTCTCTTTAATGTACTGTATAATGACATTATATTCATTAATTAGAAATAAAAAACCTTGTGTACATTAATATGGTTCATTATAGTTTTATTATGTGATTTTATGTGCCTTTGGATGACTTATAGAGTTTAACAACATTATTTGGGAATGTTTGTTGTTGTGGTTTTATTGAGTGGTTCACTTGTATTCTTAAATTAAAGTTTGGGTAGAACATGGGTAAACATATAGAACTGATATTACATGTTATTAATTCTATTACAGGATATTTAATGATCTTATAATGAATCATATTGTATCCATATGGGTTAATCATTAGATAATAATTAAATGATGATAGTTTGGGTTAATTTGCGCGATTTTTCGATCATAATGAACTTGTTTTATTTTATCACTTCAATTATGGTCATAAGTTAGTTATTGAACTTTAAATATGAGATAATAGTGATAATATGTTCTGGTTCAACCATAAAAAAGGTTTCATGACCATATCTAAAAGTATATATTCAAGAAGAAAAAATTGTCGTTCTTAAAGGTTATAAATTAACACCTCATGAACAACATTCTCTTTAATAAAATAAAATGAAGAGGAAATGAGGTTGGATGATATAATATCCCATTATAATCATAAAATTATAGTAGATGTATAATACTAGAGTTTCAATACCATTTGGATGAAGATATGTGTAAAGAGATCAAGAAATGGATTTGAACATGAAAGGAAATTAAAGGAGAAGAGGGAGAGAAATTACTTCTTGAATCCTCCTCCGGAGATCTTCCTTAAGGGCCTAAGCTTGGTCATTTTATTAGACCAGAAATTGTTGGACGTGGGGGAGGGGATATGGTAGATGTTTGGGAATAGTTTAGAGAAGTCTTGGACCTTACGAGGTGTGAGGAAATGAGGGTGCGAAGGGTGGTTTTTATATTGGAGGGGAGCGAGGTTTTCTTAACATAACATTCATTAGTTTATTAATTTCCCCTAAGACAAGCAATAGTGAGTCATCCATGACCACGAATAGTATATAAGTCATGTGAGTTCGTGATTTGGGTGCTTACATCACTTTTCATGTTAGGAATAGTGGGTTTTAATTATAATGTATTTTTACGGTAAATTAATGTATTTTACTACTCACAAAAAAATTATGTATTTTATAAAAATACCAAAAATTTACCACTACCATTTTTTGGGTGTGTAGAGTCAAAAAAAGAAGTCCATTTTTCAAAAATAATTTTCTAATATGATTAATTTAATATTTAATTAAAATCATACTTTACTTAAAAAACTGCTTTTAAAACTAAAACTGATTTTATAGTGCTTTCAAAAATCACTTAGGGTCTTATAAATTTATCTAAAAACTACAATATGTTCATTCAATAAGTTATGAATAAATTTTAGGAAAATAAATAAATAAAGAAGTTATAATTTATTATTTATGACTAACAAAATACCAAAACGTTTACTAAGGTCAAATTGTCACTTTCTAAGATGTCTAAATTTAATTATTCATGGGTAAGGTTACTCTTATGTTGGATGATATACTATTAATAATGGTCATATTACTATTAATAAGGGAATGTTACTATTCATATAGGTAGGTTACTATTCACCAAATATTATTTTTGTTTTATTTGACTCTAAAAAACATCTTGAACACAACCGTGTATGTCAGATTTTTAAAATTCAAAACCAAGAAGTGAAAAACTTATGTTTAATGGTGACTTATCACTTAGTTATTAATTATATTGTATTTTCATGTGATTTTATGAAATAATTATAATAAGGGAATTTTCATTGAAAAACATTGGTTCATTACATATTCAAACCGAATTGGTCAAATTAAAAGTGTTGGAATAAACATATAGAGTATCACATAATCCAAAAAAGGTGAACTATATATTTCCCCTATCATTATACATCAACAAATACAAAAAATGGTCAGTATGAGATTAGATAATCCCAAATAAAGAAAATCCTTTAAAAAAGTAATACGACTCTTAATCTCTATAATTGAACAAAAAGTACCCAAAGTTAAATATATACCATTTAATACACATTAGAAAATAAATTTCTTCCAAAATAATTCAAACTATGTTTGAAACCAAAAATTCAGAAGGATTTGATCACATAGTCTTCCATGATAAATCATAACATTTATCTTCAAATAACATAGACTACAATTAGTGTCTCATACTAATGTGTAATCATCCTAATCACATATTCTCTATTATAGGTTAATCATTTCTCTATATATCCCAAATCGCCTTTTGTCCACAATAAAAACATTGAATCTTCCAAAATATAATTTCAACCATTACACCATAAATGAGATCCCACATTATTTTATTTCCCTTAAGTATATAATGTTCAAAAATTGAAAACATCTTCTAAAATAACATTTATCACATAATGACCAATTCATTTTCCTATATTATGAATAGCCATTTAAAAAAAACTTAAGTTCCCAAAATCGACTTATTCTTGATCCATAAATCATTTAACTAAAATGAACCAGTCATACTAACTGTGGGCTTCACATAGGATAGTGGTAGACAATGAAAAATTGTTTTCCTTTGGTTGTGGGATCAATTCTTCCAACATTTTCAGACATGACGGGTTGTCACCAATCTTACGGGTTGTCCTTTTTATAAAACCCAAATATAACCCTAACATGTTTTAACCACAATGGTTTTCTTATACCTTTAATATTCATCCCAATACCTTAATACCTCAACATTTTATATATTATCATTTTATTCAATTCCACATGATAATATAAAACTAATCCCAATATAATGAACATCATTCCTGGATCATGGTGTCCATATTTTTTCAACATCATATTTTTCACATAGGTAGAAGGTCTGGGCATTGAAACAATGATTCAGAGATCCTTTGTAATAATTTTATTCCTTCATCCAAATACACCTTTTACAACTTTGGTCATATGGGTGTTCGCAGAAAAATAGTTTTGAAATATAATCATATATGGCATATAATTTCAAAACATTTGATAAAACATGATTTTTATAAAATAGTCGGACTGAATTTGAGTACAATCTTTCAACTAATGGTCCTTTTAAAATGCCAAAATTAGGTGCTGAGAGATTATATTGTAAAAGAAAATATAAATTGGTTAAAGAAGGGTCTCCTTATTTAGCACCTTTTTGAAAATCATTTTATGCTTCTAAATCATTTGATAAGGTAAAATATATGAAAATTCATTGATAATATTTACCTTTATTGAAAAATATAATAATATTATGAAAATATTTTTGTGTTAAATACATCCCTTGATCCACGATGATATCGAGGTATATTGGCAGTGTTTGATATCTCAATCAACTAATTGCAATTGAGTTGTATATGAGAAAAAGTTTCACAATCATCTGAACATGAATTTTTAATAATTATTGCATGTTTTTCATCAAGAAGAGATAATAATAATGTTTGAGATCCTTCTCCATCCATTTGTATCCAAATTTCTGGGATCTAAAAAATTTATAAAATAATGATTTAACCAAAAAATAGACATAGTGAAAAACCATGTATTTAAATAAAATTTATAATCCCTAAATTAGCCTTAACCAACCTCTGATACCAACTATAAGGACCCTACATTAAATATTTACACAATATTGAATGAAATGAATAATTCACATTGATGATATTTTTTGGTTTTGAGTTTTAGATAATTTTTCCATAACTATTACATATCAACTTGAAAATTACATGTAGAAACTACTTTATAATGTCCATTTTTTCATAAAATAAAAACTCTTAAAAAGAAGCATGTCTACTTCCATGTTCTTTACATCAAGAATATTCATTGATCCAATCCTTGAAAATATTAATCTTTATGTCTTATGGATGGAATTTCAACAAATGAGATAAGCAAACAAATCTCAATAAGGGTTATAATATAAGGAATGAAAACATTATCCCATTAATAAATACAAATAAATAAAACCTTACTTTTGAATCATAACATACCTCATGAAATCATAAGATTTATATATAATACAAAAAAATCGTAAATAATAAAGGTAACTTATTTAATACATAATATACTTACATTGTAGCTATCATAGCTACATAGGGAGTTACGTTGGAATACCAATCATAGTATATACCCTAAATCTCTGATGGGAAACATTAAAGTTTACCTCTGTCATGTTACCCAATGCATTAGAGAGCTATCTCAGGCGTTCCTACAATTGGTTTATTACAGAACCACTTGTATATGTAAACAATATCCAATAACAATAAAATATTCATAACACATAAAACTATCATAATGTAAGGATAGCATTTCCACATTGTAATCACAATATATCATTTCTAGATATTGACATAATCAATGCTTTATCAAACCATTTTCAAAAACATTAAATACAGTTATTTTTGGAACAAATGTATCCCATATAACATTAAAGATTTTAGAAGAATAAACATTTTAAAAAATTAATGTTCATATAAAAAAATATTTAAAACCATTATGAAAACATGTACATTAATGAGAAATATTTTGAAAATTAAATCATTAAAACATTTAAAATGATATTTTAGTAATGTGTTCCTAAAAAAATGAGAGATGCATGAATACAAATAATTGATGAATAAAATTAATAAAAACATTATAATATCAGGAAAATAAAGTTATTCATGATATAATATGTCAAAGGATGGTATTGACACCATATAAAAGTGAATTGGTGCATAACATCAATGATGTCTCAATGGAAGGTAAATTGAGGCAAAATCCATTATAAAAATTATATCGTTATATTAAGGATAAATAAATGAAATAATTATGTGTAAAAAATGTAAATACACTAAATATGATTGGATATTTAATGTAAAACAATCATAGGAAATTAAAACATATTCATAGCATTACAAAATCAATATGTAGAAGATTAACAGAATGAAATGAAATTGGGTTACGAAGTTCCCATACAAAAATTCGAAAGCCTAATGGTGTTAGTTAAAATTTCATAAAATTATTTGATGAGATAGGAAATGGTGTATCATCACCAGGACATGAAATTTACATAAATATGGATATAAAATAACATATCTCAACATAAGAAGATAACAAAAAGAAGTCTTTTTAAAAGTGGAGGGTGAAATGTTCCCTTACCGATTTGGTAACTTATGAAACATATGACTCATGAAAAAAGGATAATACAATGAAGATGTAAATACCCATAAATAAATTTATATTACAAAAAGAACACAATAATAGATAGTACATCCACCACACAAAAGGAAATAGTGGGAAATAAATCATGAATATCACGGGAATAAAAAGTGAGATGAAACCCCACTACCATGTTGTAATCAATTGAGTTGTATGACCAAAAGTTAATAAGCACCAAATGAATCAAAGAATAACATGAATAAAAATAGAATCATGATAATATATATCAAATTTCTATACACAATAAACCACATTCAATAAATATGTGGTGAACAATGGAAATCTCATGGAATTAATGATGAGATTAGAAACCCCTTACTTAATGTTCGACTTGACCCATTTGTTTATTAATCTCATGAATAATATGATAAAGATAATTTATACTTTAATAATAACATTATTAAATTTTATTTTCTCTTTTATATCACTTATTACCATGTTATAAACCAGATTCAATCATTTGTGTTAATAATAGTTGTTTTGTTGATATTTGGCACTTAAGTCAAAAATGAACTACTTATAATTACAAGTTGTTCATGTGGTCAAAATTACATTATTTACCGAATAGTATTCATTATTTATATATATTATATATCATATATATCAAGTTTGTGTTTGTATTTATAACATAACATAACATTTGGAGATAAGAAATGAAATGCACTGTTCATGGAGACGGTAAGTCGTACGTATGCATAAACACTACTTTCATTTCTATTTCATATTTAATGGTATGAAAAAATAATGATAAAAAGGTATATTAGAATAATATTATAATATCATATGATATATATATGTTGCATAATTTTATTAACAACATCTTTTATACGTTCCATGTATGTCATGAACGAATCCTATCACCTTGAGTGGGTGGTAGTCCGTATTTCCTCAAAAGAAATTGTCATATTTACACATATTGGAAAGAATAAAGGCATGTTTTAAATAAAAATTACATAATCATAAAGAAAACATAAACATAACATTTATTTAATATAGATATAGTTCTATCATAATGGCCACCATGAGAGGTGGTGGGAGAGATTGGACAATCATTATTTCGTGAGATAGTAGTTCGCCATCCACAAAAATAGTATGTTATTTACCCATTAGATGGAAATATGATTAAGTTTAATTCAAATAATTATAATAAGAACAACCTATTATAATTATAATACGGGTTTTCTAATAAAATAAACGAATAAAAAGAGATTATGGGGTTGGAGAAGTAAAATAAAACAATAGAACTTAAGTGAAGGAATAACCTTTAAAATGGGTATATCACTTTGGTTGGAACCAAAAGGTTTTCCTGAATATCTTTATTCATTGGGGAAGGATTATAGGAGGAGGAGAGGGATGTAGGGAACATTATTGGGTAGTTTTTGGATGATCTGTTGGGCTTGAGAAGTGTGACAAATGGGTTATAAGTTGGGTCCATTTATAAGGGGGAGGAGGGGCTCTTTAGGAATGTTTGAAAATATAATTTTATTATATAACAATATTCAATTTATAAAGGTCCCAAACTCATTAAAGTTGAATAAAAGATGTCTTATGTTTGAAATAAAATCAATCAATAAGAATTAGATATGTAATGGATATTTTTTATTCTATATAATATTATTTATTTTAATCATTCATTAATGAGTTAAACTCTACATCATTATTGTGTCATAATTATTTTTATTTATATGATCTTTAAAAATTATAAAAAAATATCATTATGTAGAAAATATTTTTATATTTTGATTTAATATTTATATTCTAAGAGATAAGTGATATATACCCATGTAATAATTCATTTAGTAAAATATATATGATTAAGTTATTTTTCCCTTACTTTAAATTAATTAATTTAAACTGGCATTATCACTGTTAAGTGGCTCCATGGGGTCCCAAAATAGACCCTAAGGATTCCCATTGTCAGAAATGTATCATCCAATAGGATTAGGACACTTGTTAGGATAAATATTATTATTATAATAATATTTTTTTACCCTTATTCACTAGATTTACGCTTTAGCCATTGAAAATAAAATATTTACGGATATTTTTAGAAAATGTGGACTTATTAATTAAAAATTTGGAATCCATTTTTAAAAATTAAAAACTATTATGCAACAAGTATTAATTTAAAATTAATTCTCATTGTAAAAACAAAATACGTGTTTTTTACGAAATAGTAACTATCAAAAGATTGACACTTGTCTATGTCCAATTTCAAAGTGACATTACATACGACTACCAACATAAGATAAAATGGTAGAAATTTATCTCATTAAAATTTAAACCCATTTATAAGTAAAATCTATCAATATAAATAAATTATATTAAAATATAGTTTTGAATTAAAATATTGTATTTTTCTCTATTCAAAAAAATGAAGAATATTAGAAAAATACCAAAATTTAATAAAATGTATATTTGGATATTCCTATTCTAAAACAAAATATTAATTTCTCAAATAGAACATATAAAAGTGACCAAAACAAGATTTAATGAGGGTTCTCCATCAAAAGGTGGTAAATCGACCTTTTAATGAGTTTTTGAGTATTTATGCTTAAAATAAGATTCTTTCTTATTTTAAGAATCATTATTTTTTTAGATAAATGTAAAAAAAAATTAACAAACATATATAATCAGATTTTTGTTAGATCTATCTATTACCACCTATAAAATGGCTAGGCATTAACTACCATTTAAAATAAAATTATTATATTAATATTTTTCAGTATAACTGAATGTTGTGTGCAACGTAAGATTTCAATGAAACCTATTATTGTGTATCATGTATGACATCGAACATATCATCCCCATTAAAGTAAAATTAATATTTTATTCAAAAAAATTAATAAATATAAAAAATAGTTATATTCTTTATTTACTTGGTATGTTACAGTTCCCAATCTCCATGAGCTATCAATAGACCTTGAGCATGGAAAATTATCATTTTTAATTGTTTCCCAATAATTAATCCATTAGACTCAAACAAGAAATTATATGGAAACAACAATATAATTAGTGTAATATTAATAAAAAAATAATCCATGGACTCATTTAATATTAAAGTTGGATTCAAAAAACTAAAACAAAAATCAAATACAAGACATTACATAAATATCCATACTAATGGTATCTTATTTGAAAACACAAAAATCAAAATTTTATGATTGATTCCAAAAAATAACCCTAAAAAACCACACTGATACAAAATACCAAAATTAGTCCTTCTGATCCAATCCTTGTGAGAGAATTTCCCCACTAAAAATCACGACCCTCAGTAATTATGATTATCCATAGTGTATATGGTTATATTTCTCTTATATGTGTCCTACAAAACTGATTCTACAGACACCTGAAGGACCATGTAAGATGTGAGACACATATTTCTTTAGAACACCACTATGAATCAATTTGATTATTTTACCTATTAGAATCAATAAACTAGTTCGAAGAATCTTTTCCAAATTAAACCACCTTCAAAAAATAACATTATAAAATAAAAAATTAAAATAAATTTTCATGTCAATTTTTTAAAAATTGGTACTCTTAAAAACTGATATGTTGCTATAGTAGAAAATAATACACAATAAAAAACAAGATAAATGAAACACATAAGTAATTACCATGTATGATCATAACATTAATAAATGTAACAACATGAATTAAAAATATGCAAAATATATTACATCAAATAAGATATGGAATCAATCAATCCAAAATTTATTTTAAACCAGTCTAGAATCAGTATGTTAACCTGGGTTCCTAATCATGGGTTCTATAATGATTGATAAAACATGTATTCGAGCTATCTATGAACATGGAATCTATTAAGGTCATCCTAGGCCCTAGCTCTATGATCTCTCATGATATGTCAAAAACCTACATGGAACCTCTCACTGTCATCCATCCCAAAGGACCTCACAGTCTACTAGAAACAAAAAAATTAATCTCATATGGTCTTGCCAACAAATTATCAAAAAATTCATTAAACAAATTATCCACTCACACCATAGTTATCCAATGATTTACTCTAAAAAAAAGTAATCACAATCATGTGTGGGTATCAAATAAGAAATTTCATTACAAAAGATGACCATTTAATTAAACACTATAAACGTGCTATAACCATTTCAAAAAATATTTTAAGCCTTCTATTATATTCATATAACATCATTGATACATTTTAGAAAACACTTTTCACGCATCCAGGACGCACCAATTTTGACAAATTCCCTTCCAACTTTCTGTTTCCAAAAAAACATTTATCTATCACATCAATTGTTGAATAAAAATCTACAAATTTTTTTTATTAGAATAATAAGTAAAAAATAAAAATAAGAGATTCCAAATTTAAATGTATTACAATAACAAAAATATTAAATATAATCTCTTACATCATATTCCATCAAAGACACGTCGCCCTTAAAGATGACCACTTGGAAGCTAGAGATTATGGATTTAGGAATCTAATTTGCAAAAAGAAAACAATTCGCCAATTACATATCAAAAATTTCGAAAACATAACCCTTAATGTTACATATATACATGAATATCGAATAAAAAAATATGTGGAAGGGGAAATAAACCATTATATAAATGGATTATTCCAATCCACAACACTATGGTCGCAAAGGGAAATAGTCACCGAGGAGGTCGATGGATCTCCACAACCAAAGAGGTCTGGATTCATGCATTTGGGAAACAATATGATGGTTCCATTATTATTAAATAAATATGGGAATAAAAGAAAACACTCCACTTTTTATGTTATATGGATAGGATTCAAGTGTTTTCCTTATGATCTTCCAGACCACATGCCAAACATGGTAGTTCAATTGTCCACATAATAATGGACTATATGATTACCCATGGGTGTCACATGGTTTGAAAGATATGTTCAAATTGTAAAAATACCCATTATCACCAAATGGATACCCTCTTATCATCATACCCCTAATTAGACAATCTATTATATAATTTTGAGCCTTGATATTCCTTAAAAAAAATCCACTTTTGACCCCTGGTACCCAGGAACTACATGAATGGTCCAATATCTAAATAAAATTATAAATTTTTCATAATAGTAACTCGGAGGGTGTTCTAGATATATCATCTACCTCACCTATAATGGTATCCCTATTCTAATAACCATATACAATATTCCCTTAACATAGTTACCCTAAATTACATAACCACTCCTCACAAGGATATTAACATTGAACACTATCACATTGACTAAACCTCTATAAAACCACATTTAACTAACCCAACCCATTAAGGCCTAATTCATGTTTTTAATATATAATGTGTTCCACCTGAATCCACTATTAAATATGTCATATGATAGTGAGTAGCAGTAAGTATACATATCAAACAATATGATATGCCTTATCTGTTATTAACATTTAAAAGAATAATATTTGAAAATTCCTAAAATAACTAAAAAACAATATATTAAATGAATAAAAATACTATATGCATTTCTTTCATGAGAAATCATAAAGTAATTTTATTTCCATGTAAGTAAAATAACATAGGAATATTACATCAATAAGGATACATAATTCGATGAACATGGAATAAGTGATAGTTTATCCTCAATATAAGGATTCATAAACCATTATATAAATATACAGGTCACCGAATCTATCTTGAACTGATCATTTAAAAACCATAGAAATTTGAGGATTAAAATAATAAATAGTACCGCCCATGTAAAAAAGTTTCACATTTAGTTTTTGGAGTCTACCTAATTATGACCCCATAGTGATGTATTCTTTACCTTGGTAGTTTTATGATGGTAGACCTCTTTAGTGTTTTCCCATGGTGTGTGTGTGGACAAAAAGGAGGATCAATGAACATGTAGTTTAATCTATGGATAATAATTAATCTAGAATGTGATATCAATGGATAATATCCCATGGTGATCTAGGAAAACAACCGCATTATTAAAAAACCATAGGGAAATAGTACTATAATCATTGATAGGGGTGGATGAGTTGTGAAAAATGGAATTAGATATAATACCCAATTTAAGGTGTATCCTTATTTCATAAGATTTACATTTGGGGTCCATAATAAGAGTTTCATTATTTTAGGCGGAGACAAAAAAAATATTAACGTCAGACATAAAAGATAAAATTGTACTACCAATGTTGAAATGGAAGACATCTTCTTAGGTGGAAGCATGATTATAACTATGTAGTTAGTCATTCTTGGCATGGAGTAGGGTAAATATGGATTCCATCCTTTTATGTTTTGCATGGTGTGTTTGGATGAGGATAGAAAACAATAAAATAAAATTGGTTTCACTATGGGGATGTTCATTATTGTAATAATTGCCTCCAATATTTAATTTCTTTTGATGTCATAAGAAAGAAACAAAAAAATTATATGAGACTTATGAGGCCATATGAATTGGTTCATGGAATCGTTTGGTTGGGATGTGTCAATTAATTTACACAAAACTTCACCAAGTCTCCCCATCCAACGTGATAATACACTAATAAAAACTATGTATAAACTTTGAAAAATCAGTACCCACTTCTTGTCCACCAAACGACCTCTGAACTCTATGACATCTAACTAGAAAAAAAACATGTGGGAATGAAAAAATTGTAATGGTGAGTATTGAAAAACTCATTAACACTAAAAAAGCTATAAAGTAAATATGAAATAACATTCAATATCCAAACTCTAAAGAAATATAGGAATTACTAAATGATAATGAAATATAGTTATAGTACCAAAAGAAATTTATCTTTGATATATAAAAATCCTTATCCTCACATCATTTATACCAACAATATATTATCTCATGATAAATTTGGTATTTTGGACTACTGGAAGGTTCACTAAATCTTATCCAAAATACAAGTCACTTACAAAATAGAACCATGTTGTTCCAAAGGCATCACATGGATTAATGTATCCAAACATCTTAACATCTATAATAATATATATTTATCCCAGTTACCATTATGTCAAGAAAAAAACTCACAAAATTATATGTATTATTCAAAGGATTTATGTAACAACAATCCATGATTTCCATGTCATTATAAAACATTTGTACTAATGAAACCAAAACCATGTATTGGAATTTTTTTAATTATTGGAGTTTTATACCCTAATGTCATAACAACATTTGAATGAAAATAACGTCACCTTATTGAATATTTATTGGAGAAATTGGGCATAATTAAATTATTCACATAAAAAAATATACATTCAAAATTCCTAGATATATGACTTTCTACATGAGCAATTCATTATTCCATTATAAACAGATAATCCAACCTGAATTCATCCTATTTATTATGGTGGAGGACTAATACGTTGGTAAGATAAGTTTTCAGTAATGGATTATTGAACCACTAATATGGGACTCAGTACTTTTATAATATGGTTGTTGAGTTAGAGAGTAAAATAACCTATAAATAAAAGAACAATTCCTTGATGGTCCCTGGAACACTGATCGTATGAGATGAAAACTCTATTCACCCAATGGATGTATTATTTCCTTTCTAGAGCAAGGTTCTTTCAAAATTATAACAAAAATATTGATAAAAAGCACCCTATGAATGTGGGGTAGGAAAAAAATAAGAAAATATGGGGTTACTATTCATTATCATCAATACATATCTTAGGTATTTCCCTTACATAGGGAATTATTCTCTTATCATGTCTGAAATACTTTATCGTACCTAAAAATCTAACATCGAAACCTCCCACGAGCATGAAATGAATGACCATATATGGTATAGAGTATGAAAACATAATTAACTACATGTAAAACTATTTGGGATAGAATTTTTCCTTTTCTAAATCAGATATATGGAAGACAATATTTATGAACTCACACAAAGTGCTCATGATAGGTATTTCTCTCCAGGGTTTGACAATAGTATAGTGTGATCTTTTCTATCACATCATGATATTTGACACACTATTTTCAAACAGATATTGAAAACCCATGATGTTATAAATGATTCCCGGAGACATATTTACTATTCAATGACCACATATCCACAATATACCTATAATATTCATGTTGTATCCAAAATCACACGCAAAAATACTCTTTAGGTGAGGTTTACTAAAAAACCCTAACCTCCATCAAATATAATTTAAAAATCATTACATGTATTATAACATCGCACTGAATATGGGGGTGGTCACGATGATCCGAATAGTGTTATAGCATTAACAACCCGTGAATGTTATTGGAGAAATCACATGATCTCATGTTGTAGCATGTAATTTCTTATTATTGAGTAAAGAGAACATTATTAACATAGAATCATTATATCTCCATTCCCATATATTAAAATCATCTTCACATCTTTCCTTATTTTCCATAAAATAATTCCCCACACCATCAAATGGGCTAGTGGACTCATGTTAATCAAATGATTAGACAATAGGGATTCAAAAAAAATTAGAAAATATAATATAAAATATAGAAAAATTTATCTACAATGTTTTGATTTAGAAAAGGGAAATTTTAAAATATATTAGAATGGATTCATGTAAATTGATTCATAAGAAAAATTAATGAATCATTAGATATATTTATAATTAAATGAATATAAGATAAAAAATAATACGAGAAAAGAGTCATGAAAAAAATATTTCATCGATTCTATATGAAGCCGCCCACTTGAAGAATAAGGAATTAAAATGTGATATTCATTACATGTAGGATCTTCAAATATGTCTAAGTATCATAAATTAATCATTATATTGATTATAATTTTATAAGGGAAAGGAATTTTATACGATATATGAGTATAATTCAATTTAAAATAAAATTTCTCTGGTCCCTCGTCATGCCTACTAGTCTCATAAAAACTTTTATATCATCCAATGGTAGATCAAGACAAAACTTAATAATTGAAATATATTATAAAAAAGTTTTTGGGATTGTAATGGGATTGTATAGGACGTCATTTTCCAGGTTCTTTAGAATTGTGAGGTTAACACACATTGTATCCACATATAAACATCATGGACATCTAGACTCCATAAGATAGAGGTCGACAAACAATAATTCATTTTACAGAGTTGAAATACCACATTGATTCATTGCAACGTGACATGAAATATATGGATTCACGTGCATCCTTCATGAGATACATGCTGCTTAAAAATCCATATAGACACCCTAAATAACCACCTACTCTTGATGTAGTCTTGTTTTACCAAGGGTTTCATACATGTTTTATAAATTATCAACATGAATTTTGATATAAAGTGTCTTTTCCCCAAAAAAGAGTGAAGATTACCCATTTTAGACAGAGCATTCAACTTTTGAAAATCATTGGTGAATTAATTAGTCCATTATTCATAGACCAAATTCCTAATGAATGAAATTAAAAATAATAAAAACCAATACAATACATTATGTGTTTTATGTGTTCCTCCATCACATGGTTCTATTTATAAATAATTATCTACAATCCTCCTTCATGGGATGTCATCTTCAAGGTTCTACCCATGAACCGCCTATCTGAGACACTATTCATGGCCTTCCTTTATGATAATTTACCAAATGTTCTCATGTACATAGTACTTTGTATGTGAAAACATTATGATAGACTCTTCCAAGGGGATGAAAATACAACATCATAATTCATCTCTAGATGGAATTTCCATATTATTTTGAGATCTCTATGAGCGTCAAATGAAATTTCATAAGACACTCAGCTCAATCATTGTAGTCCTTCAGTCGGATGATCCTTATTTAATGTGACCAATTATCATACAATTATATTCTATATGTTAACTCTTACCTCCACTACCACATATGTTGGTTGTTATAGAATATGGATGACACGCCATAAATTAAAATCCAGACTCCTAAAACTACATTATGTATTATTGTTTCAATATACTGAACCTATATTATTTTCCATAAATTAATGTTATAAAACATATGAATACTATCTATATTTGACACATCCAAATTAGTATATTATCCTCATTTTTTCCAATTTCAATGTACTAAAAAACTACACATCTATATTTTGACCTCATATTTGGTGGATTTCAAAAAATATAATCTACTTTCCAGTTACTAATAGATAAGTTGATCTATTTAATTATACATGTTCATAATATCTATTTAATATTCTCTTGTCACCCCTTTTATGAAAAAAACGTACTTGTCTATTGATTTATGACTACATAATAATGTCAATATAACTTTATGTGAAACTGGATGGTATTATATTATCACATGAATATACAATCTATTAATTGAATTATCTTGTTTTTTACAATTAATTAGGAAACATCGTATTCTTCTTTGATGCTCAAAATTAACATAGCAAACTGTATTTTTTTGGGGTTATACTCATTGATAAAACAAAATCATACCTTGGAAATATTCCTTGTGATCCATTACACTTATACACAATTTCCCATATTTCATGGTAAGGAAAATAAGTCATTCTAATTGGGGATATATTAACCTATGAATATATCATTCTTTATTCAATAATTTTACTAATGGATATTTTAATATCACAATGTTTTTTCTTTTTTATGTATAACAAAATATTTTCAATGAAAAATTCCCCTCATAGTACACTCCACATGAAATACAAAATCATAGAACCAGTCTTGCATACACAGCCTTAAAAACCAAAAATAGTTCTTTTCATTTGACCTTAAAAAGTACAACAAGGCTTCACACAATATGTGTTTTTACTCCCATTATTATTATATTTTGGATAACAATATTATGGGTTTGATCTCAATAAAATCAATACCTACAACCTCATTACTCTGTGATATACTCCATAATTCCCAACAATATGACTTTAATCCATAAAATCATTGAGGGAAAAAAGAAATAGGAATAAACTCTCATATATATATATATGTAACCGTTGAGAGATATTGTCTAATATATATAGATTATCCAATAAATAGATAACCATTGATATATATATATATATATATGACTATATTGACAAAATATTTTGATCAAAACCCTATAAAGGTTGTAATAATTCCCAAACATTGAGTTGGGAGGGATTCCCCTCAATATCAAACATCTATAAGAGGGCCCTAGATTAGTCAAAAATTTACCCCTAAAGAATGTTCATAGAAACACCACTCATCATCTTAATCAATTAATATTGTAATGTATCATATCTAAAAAAATAAGCCACCTTTTTCCCTTTGAAAGTGGGCCTATACTAACTAAAAGTGTTAGATAGCTGAAATACAGAAATATAGGAATGGTGAACACGATGTGAACACATTACTCAAGAAATTGATCGATCATGAATGATCTGACTATTGAGACTTCAATACTGGGTTTACAATTTTTGTTTTATAAATATTGAAATTATTTCATATCGTTTTCATTAGACACATAAATCTATGTACAATAATCATCATGTACAAATCATAATGATCAATTTTCTTGATTGAATAATAGCTTCCATGATTCCACTTAGGTAACATCCATGAAATTGAGGAATATCACATATTTATTAGCCACCATAGTGGTTGATCCTTCTTAAAAAGAAGGGATATAAGTACTTATTTTTTCACATACAACAACAATAATTTGAATATAAATATCATAGAGTGTCTTAAAATATTATTAATCCCACTCAGCTGGTCTCTTGGGAGAGCCTATGGGTGATCATGCACCATAATCAACCTTGTTGACCATGAACCACACTAAATCCTATGGATCCAATTTCAATAGTATAAATTTCTAGGAGCCTATCCCAATAATATAAAAACACCAAAACCATTTTATTATGGAATCATATAAGGATGATAATTTCTACCTCGTCATAGAAAACATGATACAGAGGAGGGAATCTACAAGCCACCAATGTCACTATTTCCTTATACCAATTTCACCCAATGGACACACTTTGGATTCCACCAAGGATATTATAACCCTAGTTACCATTATTGGAGTTCCATGGAGGATGAATAATCTAAATAGATAAACCCTATAAAGATGGGTACATTACAATATTCCCATTCTTAATTACGACCTTTTCTAAGACATATCATTTAGGGAAGAATCATGTTGGTGAAATTGAGAAAATTGCAAGATAATATCCCCATATTGAAATTTAGATAAAATATATCTCACAATAAACCACGAATAGAGTCATCTATTAATATTATACTGTTTATCTTCTATATAAAGAATGTTTGAATATACGAATGAAAAAAATAGTGAAATGGTCTTATATCCCCATTTAAACTATTTAGTGGGAATTTATCACCGTCCATAATAAAGAATCCTATAATAATATCCTATGGAAAATTGGTGGAAAAACATGAATCCCTCTTCATATGTTGTAGATATACCAAAATATCATTTCCAAAAAAATGGAATACTATCATTATTATATAATTGTGGAAAAAATGGGAAACTCAAGTTCTTTCTCTAGACATGATATGAGATCATCAATATACTCAAACTACTACTCAAATGTTGGTACATATTCTATCTCTCATTAATGTTGACTGTAAAAATATCATGGTAGGTAATGAAGAGAATGATCGGTCTCATATTCCAATTCCAAATAGATTTCTATAGCTGTCATAAAACTTTAATCCGGATCAGATCATATACCTTCTTATATTATAGGACATCAATGAAATACTCTAAAATCACTATCGAGTAAGAAAATATTCATACCTTATCTACAAGAAATCAATATTGTGTTCTAAAAATTATACAAGGGAAAACTCATAAGCCTTACCGCATGCATGAATAAAATAAATATATCCCAGTGGCACCAGTCCTAGAGCTGAATGATACTAATGTTATAAACTATATGTACTTGAATATATTCAAAATTATATAATGGTAATCATTGATCTTATTTCCCAATAACTTCTCGTAATTTAAATTTAGCTCAATATATTACTACAACTAAACATGAATATCACCAATATTTTCCATTAACATGTATGAGATCTCATAGGAGGTTTACTTCATTATTTGTTACCCACGATATAGGATTCTGATTATGCGAAATTTTATGGCCTCAATATTTGGATTTTTATTATTTAGATGGTCTCATATAGGAAAAACAAAAAATATAGAGCATAGACATAAACCTTCACCAAATAATGCTAACATTATTAATAAAAACTATTATTTGGTAATTTTAGCTCAAGAATATACTAACTAATGATCATCACGAGACGTTAGTAACCATTTTGGAGAATCTCATCATAGTAAAAGTATTGGAATATTTGAAGTTCTATACCAAGTACTCATTCAAGTGGTTCTCCATGTGAAAATATAATGATTTTTCACAATGGTACACCCATTGATTCTTATTTTTAATTCTTCCTATAAATATAATGATTAACCTATATGGAGGTACTCCCATTCTGAATTCATCATACATCGATATCCCTGATGTTTCTCCAATTGAAACAGGTTCATCTCCCTTTAATATCCTCCCCATGTTATATATTGTAAAGTTCCACCTTAAAACATAATAATAAAATATAATAGGAATCCTTCGAGAATGGAAAAATTGAATAAAACTGTAAATACCTCAAACCAATTATCCCTGAGTCAGTAGTAATTTTATTGCAATGGCATTTATATAAGAGGTCAGAACTCCAATAATCGATTAGATTAGTATTATATAAGATCTAGATAACAACATGGTTCCTTTATTATGTTAGTAATTAAAAATAAAACATAACAAACAATAATATATTGTTTCTTTGACACTTATCGAAAGAGTTCATCTTCATAACATAGGTAAGGGGAAAAAATAAAAAGATGAGATCATATACAAAAAGTTTGGGTTACATATAGTTGAAACATGGATCAGTAATAAGAGATTCATAACCAATAAGGTATATTCAATATGTTATGGTATGTAGTAAAAAGATAAATTCCTTTTGATTAATAAAATTGTTACTAAAATTCATCCTTAATTTTTTTCATAATGAATATCACATGGATGGTAATAAATATATACTAAATGATGGAGATTCCTAATTATTATATGTCATGTATCTAGAATGTAAAATAATACTGTTGAAACCTCTTTCAAGATAAATTAAAATTTCGTGTAGAAAATCTTCTAATTATTCATAGAATCAAATTCTAAGAGTTATTCACAAATATTCATTTCTCATGAGGCCTACCATTGCATCGAGGGGATATATAAAATCAATCCCCACCCATCAATGCAAATCAAAAGAATTTTTAATTAATAGAAGTAATTCATAAAAATTATTCCTTATCAAAATATCCTTATTTAGTAGAGGATACATATTTATCAATACATCCCCAATTAAATTAACATTCAAAGTAAATATTGTATGTATAAATGGTATACATATTAAAAAATAATCATTTACATGATACAGGAAACAGGTATATTTAAAGAAATAATAAATTATAGTCGATTATAAATAAATATTTCATATACAAGGGTGTCATATGATGAATATGATATATAACCCATAAATATTAAAGCGAGATCAAAACCAGTTACCACTTGTAATCAATTTAATCTTATGACCCATAAAATTAAAAAATCATCAAATGAAATATTTAGTACCATGATGATAATGATATTAAAAATATTATTAATCAAATGGTAGTATTAAAACAATATATAATATCCACAATTGCTGGATAATCCATATCTCTCAGAATTAAAATTGAGATGAGAAACCACTTATATTATGTATGGAAGTGTTCCTTACTTTTATTTTTTGTCCTAGATAATCACATTAGATTCATTAATTACTTAATTACCATCAAATTTAATAATATATTTTATTTGTTATATTTTATATTTTTTATGTTAATTTTTAAGAGTTATGAAATTTAATTTTTTCGTTCCATGAGCATTGATTTCATGATTTTATAGTAGGTTCCCCTGTGTTTAATTATGGTAGTTCTTGTCAAATCGAAGAAAAACACCTCAAGTGGAATGAGATGATATCCATATACATCTAGGATTTTTAAATTAACCCATATATCATTATTTTTGTAGAATGAGGATAATTAATTATATAAATCATAAATATAAAACATTTGGATTATTTTTTCTAGTTTTGCTGAACATAATAAAGTAGTTTTGTTTTCCAATTTAACAGTATGTATATATATATAAGATTCTGAACAAAAATCAAGTTAAAATTTGAATTTTATAATATGATTTATCTATAATAGTTGTTTTATGAAATTCCATGAATGTGATAATTGAATACAAAAACTCATTGTTCCTGAATGTTGTAAATATACATATCTCATACGTTGTTTTCATTTTTAAAATAAAATGAGCTGTTAAAATATTTGATGATTGACATTCCTTTTTAATGATAAAATTATAGTATATATATGATTATCTAGTTAAAATTCTATATTGGATAGGTTAGTTGAGTAGAGGATATGAAATGAAATGGATTTAAAAGATAAAGGAGAATTATACATATTGAATATCTTCTCATAGGGAACCACATTAATACACATAGATTTGGTATTTTGGTAATACCAGTAGGTCTTAGACTTTGTGAATAGGGTTGGTAGTGGGATTGGTTATAATTTAGACGTGATTAAATGATTATATGTTGTAAGGAGAAGGGTTAGTGATGGGTGGTATTTATAGGGATGGGATAAGTGTGTTTTTTATTATATGATTCATTTTTATATTATTTTGGTGGAAGAATAACAATAGAGTTGCTTCCAATAATTGAATATAGTAAATATTTCATGTGAAATCTAACTAACAAGAACATAATTTATCCATACATCATCCATTACTCAATAAATCATTTATTTTCTTATAATGTAATATACTATAAATTACTTTTTTTCTCTATTGACCCAAAAATCAATAATGTTAGAAAAATATCAAAAAAGTAACCCTCCCCATTTTTAACATTTATTTTTAAAAATGTTCTACATTTTATGAAATTAGTTTAATAAATATGATAAATATAATTTTTAATAAAAATAATCATTTATTATAAAATTACAGGTTGTTATATAATAACATATTTTACAACAGATTTAAAAATTTATTATTGTCTCCAAATTTTTATTATTATTAAAATTAAACATTATAATAATTTATGAATCAAATAAATTTTTATAAAATCATTATAATAAATGTAAAAATGTAAATGAAAATTTTCGTTTCACAGAAATTTCAAAAATTAATTTACCTTCTTTAGAAAATTTATTTACATATTACATGATATAAATATATCATGTTTTTATTTATAGAATACCCAATCATTTTTTATACTTTAATGGGTGAGGTTATTATTCAAATTTCCAAATTACTATTCCATATATTCATGTTAACATTTAATATTATATAATGGTTTGTTCAAGATTTTTATTGTGTTAAATAAAATCTATCATATGAATTGAGTTTATTTGGGAATTTACATACCAAAAAATGTTTGTGTTTTATATTATTTCTAACATCAAAATTTTCTTCCATTAAAATTTTCATAAATATTTCTTTCTTAATGGATGAGGGTGGTTCTTTTTTATAACGTAAACATGTTCTCACATTGCTTCTTTTATTTTATGGTTTCTACAAATATCTTTTACCAGTCAAGTCATCCAGTTTTTCAATACATTCTCTATAGATTCATGAATCTCAATAGGCTCTTCATATTAAGGAATATCAGTTTCCAATTCAATTTCATCATAGATCAGTACATACATTATGTATGGAATGAAATTCATTATAAATGATTTGCAGAACAAATCAAAAACCTTGAAGGGACTTTGTTTCACTTGTAATCGATGTGATACTGCTCCAAATAATTCAAGAATTTAAAATAATATGATTTACTGGATTGATAGTTTCCATTTCCTGATAAATCATTTGGTACCCATCTATTGAGATACATTCATAAATACATGGTGTCTCACATGAAATTAAAAATTTGTTCAATGGTTTTCAGAATTATGTTATTTCCTACTTTTAGATTCTTTTATATAAGCATAAATAATAATTACCATAGTATTGGTCTCCTAAATATGCTTTGGGACAATAATGTAACTCTCACCAACGTTATCCCAATAATATTGATATCGACATATCCTTCAATATAATTCTTTATATAGTTCAACAAGAATGTTATAATGGAAACTATTATTGTGTTAAAACTCTAAATTAGGTAAATACTAATCTCTCATCCCTTAAATTCATCCAATAATGATATAAACATTCATTCCAATGTTTATATTTTCATTTCCTTCAACAAATCACTTTGATGGAGTTATTCAATACTTAGATGAATCTCAATATCCAAATCCTTCTGAATGCTCTTCAATAATATTGATGTAAAATATGTATCTAGATCAAACACAATCGATATAAATTCATTGTGGAATATTATAAAATCATTATTTTTTTCGAGGAATCAAAAGGTAAATATTTCGATATAGTAATAAAATGTTCAAATTTTGTAGGATGATCTATAATACACATTATCTTATCAATCATTCTAGAGGTATTAGGAAATATATTAATGAAGTATATATTTATTCATCCCACTTCATCAATGGAATAATTATATGATACAATAATGTTCTATAATATTTTCTCTGAGCTTCAAACTATTGAAAAAATAGACATCATGACACATAGTCTGCAATTCTCTACATCATATCATCACACAAAAAATTGTCCTTCATATATCAATAAATCATGGCACTACTATGGTGTGTATAGAAATTTGTTCTATATGAATCATCTAATAGTTCCCTTCTAGCTCGTGTAATTATAGAGAGGATATACTCTTTCAAAATTTCTTAAATCCATCTTCATACACGATGTATGCCAATCTTCCATCGTTAAGGACTTTAGTTATCTATAAAAATTTCTCATCATCGGATTTAGTGGTTTTTATCTTTTATAATATTGATGTTTTCTTAATAAATTTAATAAGGAGTGATGTATCTCAATCCTTATAAATTTACATATCCATCTTTTATAAATCACTGAACATACGATCTTTTTTAATCCTCATTTGGGTTAGAATTCCATGATCGATCATTCATAATGCATCTTATACATTTTTTCCATGGGTGGTAGTGTATTGAGAAATAATAATGATTGAGTAACATAATATATCATCTTTTCCACAACTTCAGTTATTTATATGTAAATATATATTTCAAATTCTTGTGATCATTATATATCTCACATCATTACCATTGTGATAGTGTCTCTATATATGCAGAGAAATGAATAATTATTTTAACTCAATATAATGGGTTAGATAATTTTTTCCATGAAACCTCTAATTCCTTGATGCATATGCACTAATATTAACATTATTCATAGGGAAACATCCAATTCCATTATTCAATCCACCAGTTTATATGAAAATTTCATAATTTCATGATGGTATAATAAAAATGGGATCATTAATTGATGTTCTAATAATTTAGTCAAAAAATTGTACACATGATTTTGTCTAGATGAACATATCCAATTTAAGTGTTCAATTGGATTATATGTTATCCAATACAAAAATAAGTTATGAAGAACCACTGTTAACCAACTATACCAATGAAACTACATACCTTTGTTATATTCAATGGCATCAGTCATTCATGGGATTTTTTAATATTTATTGGATCAGGTGTGATTCAATCCATAGATAAAACATGGCCAATGAAATAAATTTCAAAAATATAGAATTTAAACATTCTAAATTTACCATATAAATGTTATCTTCTGAGAGTCTCAAAAAATTATCTAAAAGTGATTCTCATTATCTTCATATGTTTTGGGATATAATTTATTATCATCAATAAATACTAAAAACAAAACATAATTATTTTCATGAATATTTTTTTCATCATATCCATAAATATATAGGGTTTTGTCATCAATCAAAATGGATTTTTTATAAAATCATAATTTCTTAACCTCATCTGAAAAGATATCATCAGATTATCTTTTTTTTTGTTCGTAATTTATGATACCGAGAACGAAGGTATTAAAAAAATAATGAACTCAATTATGTTGTTCAAATAAATCATCAATGTGAGTTAGAGAATAATTTTTATTTATTCTAATAGATATGGTTTTTAATAGTCCATGAAAAACCTCATGGATCCATAATTCTTTTTAATTAATAGAACATGGGACCCCCTTGGAGAAACACTTGGGATAATAAATCAATTTTTACTAATATCATATAATTTTTTATTTTTCTCCATTAATTCCTTTGTGGAAATTCTATAAGAACTATTTGATATTTTCTTGACATCAGTGATTTAATGAATGGTGAACACAATTTCATTTTCTAAGGGTGTCTTTGTAATTCTTTAGGAAATATATCAATGTATTCTGGTAAATTTGGTACAACCTAAATTTGATGACTACTTTCCTCATCCCGATATGTGTTTTTCTCTTCGTCTTGAATAATTTCATCTAGTTGAGCTACAAGTGGTAGATATATATTAGAATAATTTGATATAGTTTATATTCTAATGATAATAAATTCAATATATTCATTAGAAATTTAAATTTCCATCATCTTATAATAAATTCTTGCCGCATATTTTGTAAGCTATTACATACCAATGATTGCATCAAAGTCAATCATAAGGGTTATTATACGGTTAGAAAATTAATATTTTTTATGTTTTATAATGGGGATTTCCTTTAACATTTTTTTCAATGATAATTACCTTAGGGGTGTTGAAAAAAAACTCATAGATTATATAAAATGGGAAATGCTTCATTTTCATGGAAAACTAGTTAGATATAACGTGTGTGATGATCCAGAATAAACTAATTCATTGGATAAATTTTAGGATAGTATTAGTGTACCTACAACTACATCATTTGGAACTTATACATCAGTTGTGGTAATCACATAAGCTTGTACATCTGCCATTGGACTCTTTTATAGTACATTCTCTTGTTTATTATAACACTGATATGAATAATTACCCATTTTATTGCAATTGAATCATGAAACATCATTTTTTTCATCCTCTTAAATTAATTATCTCAATGAACCTTTTCTATTCATTTGTTACAATCTCGTATGCCTTTAAATCATTCCCTAGTATGGTTATTTCCACAATTTTTAAACAAGTGGAAATTATTTAATCCACTATTCTTCTTTGGTGCTCTATAATTTTCATGGAAATTAGAAGAAATTTAATTCTAAATATCTTCTTTAAACATATAGAATCTAGAAAATTTATTCACTATTTTGATGGATCTTAATATTATTTTTTTGTATGATGAAACTATTTTACAGTCCCAGACCCCTTTAGAAAATTCAATTAAGACATTCAAGGAAATGATCAATATTGTTTTCTGAATCATATATGTAATTTGTATCATACATGGATTGCCTTGTTAAGGTATCATCATATTCTGTAACACATTCTTCTTCTTGATTAATTATGGTAAAAAATTTCATTTCATTTCATTCATTTCTCAAAATTGAAATATTTTTCTATGAGTGTTTCTTAAAAATATCTACATTTCATGCCTTTTATTTTAACTTCCCCATTATGAATTGGATATATGACCACCATTTAACAGCATCTCCCTTGAGGAATTATACAATTAGCACTATTTTATCCCTTTCATCGCCTCCGTATACCCAAAATATATTTTCAAGGGACTTGATTAATTTATCAGCTACCAATAGAATAGTAATCTCACAAAAATATGTGTCTTATGATACATGAAACTTTATTACATAGGTGTTGTAGGGTTATTTGTCAAAATATGATTATGTTATCCTAATATGTTCTTTATTTTTCAACTCTGATACCAACTGTGTTGGCTTTCTCAATAGGGAAATCACTACATTATTTGAGGGTATTTATTCCCTTTCATCCATTTGGTGACATCACAAAATAATGGACCACATTATGTTGGATCATAATAATCATGACTATTTAACAAAAAATTTACAATACTAAATTACTGTAACTATCATAATTATTTAACATCTATCCATATATGTTTCTACTAAATATAATCTAAAACCAACTATAACAACTTCTGCACCAAAAAAAACATAGTCAGTTGTTATTTTTTACAATTTTGTGGATATAATAGATAAAATAACTAAAGAAAAATCTGTATATTAGTCTTGAAGAACTATATACAAACACATTTTTGTTATTAAATTTGTAACTAAACTATTAGAATAACAATGGAAAATAAAATTCCTATTTAAAATTTATTCAAAGATTATATCTTTATAATTTACAGAAGGAAAATATAAAAGGGTGATATAAACTTCTCAATGTGGTTTATATATATATGAAAAATTAATCAAATTTAAGAATCAATATCTTTATTTTAGTTATGTATCTTTTTCTTAGTGTTTTTGAGAAAAAAAGGGAGAATTTAGAAATTTCAGGAGTACTCTCCTTGTATATGAGTGTGCATTCCATGTACCCTGTTGCCATGGGTTTCCATGTACTATTCAGGTAATAGCCGAGTTCATGGCTCTGTGTGGTGACCTAAAGACCGCATATTGTAAGTCCTGATAAAGGAAAGTACATAGTGTGTAAATTAATTGAACGCACCATGTAATTTTATTTTTATTTGTATAATCAATACAAAGTTGTGTCTAATTTCCAGAGACACCTTCCTAGGAGTCTCTAGAATATTTGAATCTTCTCTGAGACACTAATTGGCCATCCGTTCTCTGAATCAATCCTCTTCGATTGAATTAGAATCTCCATGGTGAGTTCTTCATTATTTTAGATCCAATACTCCTAACTTATCTTCATTCATGAGATATTCATGGTTCAACATTTTTGATGTTTAAATATATATATATATATATGAAGTTCTAGGTCGATTAAAAGACTAATATTCAATAATACCGATCGTCCAACATCATGGAAGGTTAAGTGTTTCCTTTCTTGTTTTGACTTTGAGTTTATATTCCAAAGTGCCAATTACCTGTGTTTTGGGTATTTATTTTCAAAGGGGTTGAACACAGTTTAATTTACCTTATAATTGATTGTCATATTAAGGCATTTTTGAATATAAATTATGTGAAATATAAAGTTAATGAAATACCCCATGGGCGTGTTTCCCTGTTTGACTGTTTTTGGTCGCTTGTTCAAGGTTTCCTATGAGGAAGACATTGTCTCCTAACTTCTTGTTAAATTCTTGTTATATGAATTTAAATTGTTTATCTATATAGAATTTGAGATTAATTTTTGATACTTGTTATCATGTACCCAGGATTGAATTACATAGGGACGTGGGAACCAAGTGTGCTTATACCATAGGAGGTATTGACTATGGGTTCTCCCTCAGAGTGTCTATATTTATGATATGAGACTACTCAGGGGGACTGACATTAATGATCCCTCGGAGTCTCTGATATGATTTGAGCTATGATACCACAGGGGGGATTGACCAGGAGGGCTTCATTAGAGTGTCTATAGATATTTTATGAGACTACATGCGTTAATTGATGTTGAGTGCTTCCCTACAGAGTCTATAGTAATTATATAATCAACATATGGGGGAATAGACTGTGAGATCTTCTTCAGTGTGTCTTTTCCTCTTTTTTATTATTGGAACAAAGGGTTAGACTATGTGAGATACCTATAGGGTTAGTATATGTATTTAATGTATGTGATACATCTTCCAAGACAATGCACACTCTTGAATTATATCCAGTTAGGTTTTCTTCTGAGATTCCTATTTGTGATACAAGCTTGATTAAATGTGGAATATAAAATTTTAATTAATGTAAATGGAAATTATAGATTTGGTTACTTTTGTGTACTCCTAGTTTCATTCATATATTTCCATCGTTTACCTGTTATATATACTCATAGATAGTTAAGGACAAATCTTATGGTGGTTTCCTATTGGGATTCGTCTGACACCCTTTGTGGGTCATGATTTTGGACCCAAACAGATTATATTATTGCATGTGTAGATAAGGGAATGTTCCCCTCTACTTCATGTACTTGAATATTGTAGAGTTTGAGAGCATGAGACTATGTTGAGGATTGTGGTGCTACTAGAGTTTACTTATTTTCTTTTTTACGTTGGTTTAGTACTATATTTTCCAACATTGTGACTTGTTTGGCTGCTTTCCTAGAAATATGTGAAATACATCATTTATATATGTGCTTTAGTTGTTGTTTACTAATTGAATTGAATTACTAATTTAGTATTGTATATTATTGTTATTCTTTTAGGTTACTCTTACAATGAGTGCATAGTATCCCTATTATCACACCTAAGGACTTCTCTTCTAGTCGGTTGCCTGTGGCATTTGGGGAATTGGGCTTGAGGTCATATGACCAACTGTGTACCAGGCACCTTTGCGGCGGCACTTGGAATTTGGAAGTATCAATTTTGTATCAAGGGAAGTATTTTATTATTTCACTTACTATTTTTAGCCTATAGAAATGGATATGATGTAATTGGTAGTTGGTAATATGTTGTACCCAAGAGTAGATAAACTGTGTACATGGAAAACCCAATATTCCTCGATAATTGAAATTTTATGGTTTCTCTATTATTACAGTTGATTTTATTTCATCGTTGGGTGATTCACATGTTTTTTATGTTATCATTGATTTTATTCAGGTTCTATTTCTGTTGCAACCAGATGAGATGAATTTATTTCATCTCATGCATCATATATACACCTGATATAGATCACGTGTCATGAATTCTTGTCATTCTATTCAGGGTGAATTGCTGATTCCATGTTGTTTTGATAGATGTTGTGAAAGATGTTCATGCTATTTTGATAGATTCTTGGATATATTACCTAGTATTTGATAGGGTATTGAATTGTGTAATGTTTCATTTGGATGGGAACCATACTTTTGTCTTTAAGGTGTTATGGCCCTCATGGATCAGATTTTGGTGGATCATATTGAAATTTTAATGAATTCAGCTATGATATGACTTGAATATGATGCCAAGATATGATTTGTGTGATGAATGGTCCCCCATAGATCAGAATTAGGCACTTTAAAGTTTGTTTCAGTGTTTTATGGGGTTCTATAGTAGTTTACGAGGCTTACTGTCTAGAATAACCCAATATACATGGTGTGTAATGATGATTACACACCGTGTACCCTTCATTTTGATAAGGAAATGTTTTTGTTATGTAGATTTAGTTTACTCTATGTACAAGTCGTATAGTTGTTATGTCATATACATAGCTTATTTTAAATGTATTTTTATTTTACTTTCCATTAATGCTTTGTTTTGGGGGGTTTCCAATGTTTTTATGGAGAATAGGTGAGTTTTCATGAATTGGTCCAAACCGTGAGCCCAATTCCAGATTTAAAAATAAATTTTGTTTCTTTTATAACTTATTCATTTTTTAATATTTTTCACACATTCCAACTCCTAAATTTCATCCCCTGATATATTAAGACCACAGTTAAAATTTGGTGTCTTTGAAAATCCATAACCAAGGTGTAAATGGGTTTTTATTTAAGGGATTGGGCCTGCCCGAAAGCCCAATTCCAGTTTTAAAAATAAAATTTGATTAACTAATAACTGATTCATTTTTAAGGATTTTTCGGTGATTCGAAGCTCCAAACACGGCACGTGAACCCATCCGCGCGTCCCATATCCTCCCACCCTCCTTTCAGCTCATTTGCATCACGGGTTAGGTCGAAATTTCTGGAGAACTCAAATTTCGGGCAGATTTATAAAGGTAATTTGTTTCCTTCATAAATCCTTCGATTCTTACTCTTTTTCCCCCATTCAAATTCCTAAAACATCTACCTATTCTTGTTCAAACCTCCCTGGAAGGTTTTATTTTTTTTGAAATCAGATACTAGTATTTTGGGGGGCGATTTCTACAAGATATTTTATGTAAGTTGTTCTCCTCCTTTCTTCTTTCAATTTGTTTAGGGTTACATCCAATTTACATAGTGTTTCTTCCATTATCATTGAGGTTTATTATGTAAAGGAAGTAGGGTTTAAAATTTAAGGTTTTATATTGTGTTTTATGGTCTGAAATTCTGGTTTTAGGTCTGTTTGACCTTCCTAGAGGTGCGACGGTGGTGCATTTGAGTTTTCGCACAAAGGATTCAAGGGTTTCCTTGGTTTTGGTAGGTGATTCCAATTTTAATATACATAGATTATTTTAAATGTATTTTTATTTAACTTTCCATTAATGCTTTGTTTTGGAGGATTTACAAAGTTTTTATAGAGAATAGGTGAGTTTTCATGAATTGGGCCAAACCGTGAGCCCAATTCCAGATTTAAAAATAAATTGTGTTTCTTTTATAACTTATAAATTTTTTAATATTTTTCACTCATTCCAACTCTTAAATGTCCTCCCCTGATATATTAACACCATAGTTAAAATTTGGAGTCTTTGTAAATCCATAACCAGGGTTTATATGGGTTTTTATTTAAGGTATTGGGCCTGCCCGAAAGCCCAATTCCAGTTTTAAAAATAAAATTTGATTAACTAATAACTTATTCATTTTTAAGGATTTTTCTGTGATTCCAATCCCCAAACACGGAACCTGAACCCATACACGCGTCCCATATCCTCCCACCATCTTTTCAGCTCATTTGCATCGCGGTTTAGGTCGATATTTCTGGAGAACTCAAATTTCGGGCAGATTTATAAAGGTAATTTTTCTCCTTCATAACTCCTTCGATTCTTAATCTTTTTCCCCCATTCAAATTCCTAAATGATCTAACTATTCTTGTTCAAACCTCCCTGTAAGTTTTGATTATTTTTGAAATCAGATACTGGTATTTTGGGGGGAGATTTCTTCAAGATATTTTATGTAAGTTGTTCTCCTCCTTTCTTCTTTCAATTTGTTTGGGGTTACATCCAATTTACATAGGGTTTCTTCCATTATCATTGAGGTTTCTTATGTACAGGAAGTAGGGTTTAATATTTAAGGTTTTATATTGTGTTTTATGGTCTGAAATTCTTGTTTTAGGTCTGTTTGACCTTCCTAGAGGTGCGGCGGTGGTGCGTTTGAGTTTTCGCACAATGGATTCAAGGGTTTCCTTGGTTTGGGTAGGTGATTCCATTGTGTATGAAATATTTGTGAATTGGATACTGTTTTTATGGTATTTTCATTCTTATTAAATTTTATTATTTATGAAAAATATAGTTTTAGTGGTGTTTGTATTTAAAATGAATCTTAAAGGCCAATTTCATGTGAAATTGGGGGTTTTTCATAGAAATGTATTATTAGTTTAATTGGGGATACCCTATAAGTAACTACTTGATTTTATTGAACTATAATAGGGATAAAAATACTGTTTTTAATGATTGTACCTTGTGTTTGTTTCTGAAAAATCTGGTTTTAATGGTGTTTGTGAACCACATGAAATTCTAAGAGTTGTGTTGTGTAAAAAAATGGAGACTTTGCAATGATGCCGTTTCTTGAACCATATAGGGTTGTCGTAAAAATGATTTTCTGTTTTCACTGAAATTTAGTGGGATCTAATTTATGTTTTGGAAACTTAAATATGTTCACATAGTATGCAAGTGAGGTTTATAAGGTGTTTTGTGTCCGAAACACTACGAGATTTTGAGGAATTGTTTTATGAAAAATCTAAGTGTTTTGTTGCATGTTTTAAGTGGTATAAAATGTGATAGCTACTGTATTGGTTGTGATTGACCAGTAATGGTGTTTTATATGAAAATTTATTTATGTCGCATGCTGGAATTGATTGAGCACAAAAAGGGTAGCCCAGGTACCAAGGTGGGGCGGATTTGTACTAGTACGGCTAGTGGACCGGATGGGTTTTGTCCCTGTTTCACTTAGCATTTGGATAAAGACAACTCTAACTAAACTATGTGGATGATTATTGGGGACCACTAGGTTATGTGTATGTTCCCTACTAGTGGCTCGTGCACGAGAAACGATTTTTCTATGGTTACTTTACACCGAGGTACGAGGTACATAGGGCCCAAGACAACCTAGTGCCTAGGGGTGTTCCCAGTGTTGTTGCCCATTGGATTTGTAGTATTTACCCATGTTTTAGGGTGTGTTTGGAAGTAAATCACAGAATCTATCATTTCTATTTTAATGTGTTAATATTCTGAAAATTTTGGATTGAAAACTATTTTCATTTAGAGGTTTCATTTCTTTAAATTTTAACAGTACTTTTTCTTGCGTTTGAAAACTACTAGCTCTTTCACATTGTATTTCTTACTCTTTGGAATCATTGGGTGGTATCCTATTGGGATTAGGCTCACACCCTACTTACACCCATTGGGTGTAAGTAGACTAGGTTATGTTTTATTCAGGTAAAGGAAATACTAAGGGTGATGGTGGTTCATGGTGTTAGTTCCCATTCTTGGTGCGGAGTTGTGGAGATAGCTTGGGGGTGATGACCCATAGTCGTGTGGAGTCCTTGGGGCTATCTTGATGCTATAATTATTTTTATTTGGACCACTTGTATTATCTTTAAACCAATATACTCAGTTATGGTTTTCACTTAAGTCTTGTTTGGCTCAAAAATTTCAGATTTATATTGTGGATTGTTTTTAACATTTTATGCTTTCATACTCGGGTAAATAGTTCCCAAACCTAAATTAATGATACCCGGGCACTTGTGCCAGCCCGTGAGGATAGGGAACGCCCTTAGGGTCATGTCACGGGCTGGGTTTGGTGCTGGTTTTGGCAGTGACCAGATTCGGTTCGTGACAAAATGGTATCAGAACAGGTTCGCTCCATGGGTCATGTTATTTGGGGAAGAGTCAGCATAGTCTGGAGCTAGGATTTTTGGGACTTGAAATTTCAGTCATGGGTAGTGTGCTTGGCCAGCACACCTCATGAAGGGATTCATGTAACCATGGTAAGTATGGATTTATCTGAGTCCTTTGGTTTTCTTGGTTTAATGATTACTTTGGGAAATGAAAAAAGAGTTGGGAGAATAATCTCAGTGAGCTCGCAGGGCCTGACAAGCCATGTGGATCCATGGATATTTTCCTAGAATACTCTCTGTGATGGCGAAGTGATTGGAATATGGCTGCCAACCATATGTCCAAGTCACCCACCGAAACTAGTTTCCTCTTGCATTGTTTTGTGCATTAGTTTTGAAATCTTAGAACTATGGTTTTAAGGTGACTTGGTTTTAAGAAGCATAACATTTTTATGAAATGATTTTCAAATAAGGAGGGAATGGTTTGGTTTATGAAATGGCAGAACTGAATTTTCAGAATTTTTTTGAAATGTAAAATGGTGCGCTTACACCTCTTTGAAAGCAGGAACTATATTGAATTTGGTTTTGAAAAGCGTTTCCAATAGAGTTTTATAAATAATTAGAGTGTGTTTTAATGGGATGATGGATGGTTTATGGCACGACTGGATGAGTGCTGGGATGGATATGAGGAGGGTACCTGGTGTGGCACCAAAACATGCATGTGTGAGGCCCATGGGGTACCATTGGTGTATACGCTTACTGCTAAACCGTTTTTTTAAAAAAAATTGGTTTTAAAGAAAAACATGATGTCTTGATGAATAGTTTTGTATGATTTGTATTATGGGTTTTTGAAAATGTTGATGTTGTGGGATGTTTTGAGTTCAAGAACCCCTTCTGTTTGAACAGTGTTTTGGGTTTGTGTTTGGTCGGTAAGCTGTGTTGTGGGGACGGTTAGTGGTCTCTTTTGAAAAAAAAAATTGTGATGCCTTTACAGTGGTTCCCTTCATGTGTTTGGATCTGGTTTGTGGCATGTTTTGACCAATAGACCAGCTTGGTTGTGTCCTTGGGTTCTCTCATTGGATAAGGTACACCCCCATTAAGGGTTAATGCACAACTGAAGTGCAACCCATTTTGTTTCGCCATTGGAAAATCCTCCAGTTGATCAATATAAAGAATATTTTATTGAAATGTATTTTTATTGAGTCTACACCCATTCATTTCTCTGATTTTTGGATCCTTTTGTAGTGCGATAGTGCTTGTGGAAGGTTGAAAGGGACATTAGTTTCTTAAGTTTCCTGATTCATCAAAGGTGGGAGTGTTCTTTCGTTGTTAGTATGGATGAGTGTCTTGATGGTGTCTAAGAGGGCCTCTGGGTTCTTTATTGTTTCTTTGAAGAAAGAGTTATTATTAAACCACCAATTTTGAGATTTCGGTCATGATAGGATATTGTGTCCACTTTTCGGAGTTATCTGTTGTTTAGGGACTTTGAATACGGTCCCGTTCCATGTATTGTTTCTATCAATCGCCAGGGTCATGTTCGGTGACGCATTTGATGTTGTGTGCTCTTTTGACCATAAAGGTGAAGGTCACACAATCCTGTATGGTTCTATGTTATGTTGGGATTATGTCTCCCTTGGGAAAACATAAAATCCTATATCTTAGAGGAAGGTGTTTATATGTGTCTTTCCCTTCTGTTGTTTCTCACCCAAGGAAACAAGGTGCGATGTGTGTTCATCTTCTGATCCCTTGTTTCAGTGAAATGAATGTTTCTGGGTAAAGTGGGTTATGAAGTGTGTTATGTCTTGATGAACACATCGGGGTATGAGGTGTAGTTGTTTCTGGCACCGAAAGAAGAAGTTCCACATAGGGGTTTCAACAGCCTAACTGCGTGGCCGAAGATGCTTCAATATTTTATGCTCCAGCCATAGGTCCCGGAGAGAAGCTGGCACGTAGTTAGGGGAAACACCAGTGTTGTTTAAACCCTTGTATAATTTCATATCCTCAGTGTGAAAGATAGAAAGTGTTTAAACCTATGGTTTCATCATCTTCCTTCTGTTGTTCTCATTCGGTGGAAATAGGTAGAGGGCCTTGTACCCATGTCATCGCCTAATGTCTTTCCCTCCCACATTGGTTTCCATTGAGTCATTGGAGAATGGTTGGAAATTTGGATATAAAGTTTGAGCACACATTTTGTGCACGATTAGTAGTGAAAGTGTGATGGGAATCCATGTGGAAAGAATTATCAGCATAGTTAGTGCACAGTTTCCCAAACCGTGCGGAATGACCCTGTACCCTTCCCAAATCATAAAAAAACGGGTCTTTCTGTGTCGGCCCATGCTGGTCAGTTAAGATGGTTGGTTCTTGTGGTGGGAAGACCCACTGTGGGTATCATGTATATTATTTTGTAAATTTCTAATTTATGTATACCCTTTGTACTAGGGAGTCTGTTTGGTCCTCCCCCTATTAGTGTCTTCATTCTGTCTCAAAAAAAAATTAATTAAGTTGTCTCTTACGGTGGGGAGCCCATTTGTGTCTCCTCATATGAGTAACTCATATTTTCCCTTGGTTTTTTATGGGAAGTAGGTATTATAATTTGGAGATATCTAACTACCTACATCTTACTTTGGTAAACATTGATATTGGAGAGTGACAATTGGATTAGTTATAGAATGGAAAGTGTAACCTTGTTTGATGTTGTTGTTTATTTGGGTAAATTGATTGAGTATTGTTCAGATTGTGTTTGAGGAGTTTTCATTTGGGATAAAGCCTGAATGTTCTTGATTATTTCTGGAATGTGTTGTAAGTCATGTTTGTGAGAGTATTCCCTCCTTCATTGATCACTGGAGGTGTTATGGCCTTTGAGGGAGAAACCTGGCAAGAGAGTACCTCTTGGTTTCTCAGTTGAGTTTAGTTGTTGCTTTGGCCTTACTGTGACTTTCCGGGGAGGAAAGTTATCATGATGGGGAGAATTTTCATATACATAGCTTATTTTAAATGTATTTTTATTTTACTTTCCATTAATTCTTTGTTTTGGGGGTTTCCAATGTTTTTATGGAGAATAGGCGAGTTTTCATGAATTGGGTCAAACCGTGAGCCCAATTCCAAATATAAAAATAAATTTTGTTTATTTTATAACTTATTCATTTTTTAATATTTTTCACTCATTACAACTCCTAAATGTCCTCCCCTGATATATTAACACCACAGTTAAATTTTGGAGTCTTTGGAAATCCATAACCAAGGTGTATATGGGTTTTTATTTAAGGGATTGGGCCTGCCGGAAATCCCAATTCCAGTTTTAAAAATAAAATTTGATTAACTAATAACTTGTTCATTTTAAGGCTTTTTCGGTGATTCCAAGCCCCAAACACGGAACATGAACCCATCCACGTGTCCCATATCCTCCCATCCTCTTTTCAGCTCATTTGCATCGCGATTTATGTCTAAATATCTGGAGAACTCAAATTTCGGGCAGATTTATAAAGGTAATTTTTTTCCTTCATAACTCCTTAAATTCTTACTCTTTTTCCCCCATTAAAATTCCTAAATGATCTACCTATTCTTGTTCAAACCTCCCTGGAAGGTTTGATTAATTTTGAAATCAGATACTGGTATTTTGGGGGGCGATTTCTACAAGATATTTTATGTAAATTGTTCTCCTCCTTTCTTCTTTCAATTTGTTTAGGGTGACATCCAATTTACATAGGGTTTCTTCCATTATCATTAAGGTTTCTTATGTACAGGAAGTAGGGTTTAAAATTTTTGGTTTTATATTGTGTTTTATGGTCTGAAATTCTGGTTTTAGGTCTGTTTGACTTTCCTAGAGGTGCGGCGGTGGTGCGCTTGAGTTTTCGCACAAAGGATTCAAGGGTTTCCTTGGTTTTGGAAGGTGATTCCATTGTGTATGAAATATTTGTTAATTGGATACTGTTTTTATGGTATTTTCATTCTTATAAAATTTTATTATTTCAGAAAAATATAGTTTTAGTGGTGTTTGTATTTAAAATGAATCTTAAAGGCCAGTTTCATGTGAAATTGGGGGTTTTTCATAGAAATGTATTATTAGTTTAATTGGGGATACCCTATAAGTAACTAGTTGATTTTATTGAACTATAATTGGGATAAAAATACTGTTTTTAATGATTGTCCATTGTTTTTGTTGCTGAAAAATCTGGTTTTAATGGTGTTTGTGAACCACATGAAATTCTAAGAGTTGTGTTGTGTAAAAAATGGAGACTTTGCAATGATGTCGTTTTTTGAACAATATAGGGTTTCCCTAAAAATGATTTTGTGTTTTAACTGAAATGTAGTGGGATCTCATTTATGTTTTGGAAACTTAAATATGTGCACATAGTATTTAAGTGAGGTTTAGAAGGTGTTTTGTGTCCGTAACACTACGAGATTTTGAGGAATTGTTTTATGAAAAATCTAAGTGTTTTGTTGTGTGTTTTAAGTGGTATAAAATGTGATAGCTACTCTATTGGTTGTGATTGACCATTAATGGTGTTTTAAATGAAAATTTATTGATGTTGCATGCTGAAATTGATTGAGAAAAAAAAGGGAAGCCCAGGTACCTAGGTGGGGTGGATTTGTACTAGTACAGCTAGTGGACCGGATGGGTTTTGTCCCTGTTTCACTTAGCATTTGGATAACGAAAACTATAACTAAACTATGTGGATGATTATTGGGGACCACTAGGTTATGGGTATGTTCCCTACTAGTGGCTCGTGCATGAGAAAGGATTCTTTTATGGTTACATTACACCGAGGTACGAGGTACATAGGGCCCAAGACAACCTAGTGCCTAGGGGTGTTCTCAATGTTGTTTCTCATTGGATTTGTAGTATTTACCCATGTCTTAGGGTGTGTTTGAAAGTAAATCACAAAATCTAACATTTCTATTTTAATGTGTTAATATTCTGAAAATTTTGGATTGAAAACTATTTTCATTTAGAGGTTTCATTTCTTGAAATTTTAACACTACTTTTCCTTGCGTTTGAAAACTACTTGCTCTTTCACATTGTATTTATTACTCTTTGGAATCATTGGGTGGTATCCTATTGGGCTTAGGCTCACACCCTACTTACACCCCTTGGGTGTATGTAGACTTGGTTATGTTTGATTCAGGTAAAGTAAAGGCTAAGGGTGATGGCGGTTCATGGTGTTAGTTCTCATTCTTGGTGCGGAGTCGTGGAGATAGCTTGGGGGAGATGACCCATAGTCGTGTGGAGTCCTTGGGGCTATATTGATGCTATAACTATTTTTATTTGGACCACTTGTATTATCTTTAATCAAATATACTCAGTTTTGGTTTTCACTTAAGTCTTGTTTAGCTCAAAAATTTCAGATTTATATTATGGATTGTTTTTAACATTTTATGCTTTTATACTCGGGTAAATCGCTCCCAAACCTAAATTAATGATACCCGGGAACTTGTGCCAGCCCGTGGGGATATGGAACGCCCTTCGGGTCATGTCACGGGCTGGGTTTTGTGCTAGTTTTGGCAGTGACCGGATTCGGTTTGTGACACGTTAACCATGTCACCGAATGTGTGGGCAGAGACACTGGGTTGATAAATGTTTGGTGGAACATGCCATGTAAGAGGAGTATACACCGTGTTGTAAGGAACGTGTCTCCAGCCAGGGGGGTCTAATAACATCGATGGGAGAAACTTATGTTGTATATTTTGTGTCCACTTCTTGCACGATGTGTCGAGTCGACTATGTTTTGAGCTATGTGACTAATGACACGGGTCGGTGAAATCCTTATAGTACACACCATGTTTGGAATATAGACACCTTATAGTTTTTTTCTAAGAGAACTATGTCGCTTAGCCATGTAGATGAACTTAGGTTGTGGGAAATGATTCAAGTACATAATGTGTCCTTAGAAGAACACACCGTGTGGATGGAGTGTTACATGGCTAAGGTTGGCAAGAGTATACCCCCATGTGAATGCTCAAGGGACCACATCGTGTAGGGGTCATACATGTTGTGTATTCATGTTTCAAAAAACATGAATTTTTTCATTATCTTGTCCGCCTATTTCAATTATTTGTTTCAGTCCATTATAATCATGAACTATGGTTTGATCTTGACATTGTAAAGGATTTCCACCGAGATGTCCTCTAGTTGTATTCTAGGTACAGGACAACGATCAGACACTAGACATGGTAGATTAGGGAATGCCATCATATCCTATCATTGATCTTATATTGGAACCATCCATCATTCTGGATATAGGTGCTGATGCACAGTTTCAAGAATCTTCATGAGGATGATGTTGACCTTCCGTGGAGCACTGTATCCTATCTTATCTATCGCAGAGTTGAGGCAGGTTTTTTAGCAACACCATCCTTTAACATTATTAAGAGATTGGGGACCTCAGGTTTCAGAGTCTTCGTTAGATTCCATGTTTTCCATCTTCAATAATCTCAAGATTCCTTTATATTGGTTAGTGAAGATCTCTATGTATATTCTTCGAGAATCTTCCAAAAGATGGTGAGATATGACATCACATGCAGGACACCAGAAGGTTATATATTGGGAAGATTTATAACATACATTCTATACCTACTTCTAATTAGGGACCTTGAGGGCTGACTGAGCTTTAGAGATCATGTGTTTGGAGTAGGGTACTCTCTCTATCATGGAGTATTCTTCTCGCTTCATAGAGTTGTAGTGCTTCACACCCAATCTAGTGGGTGATGATTAATTCCTATCGAGGATGTTAGAGGATGGTCTCAAGAAATACATCTGATCTAAGGTGGACATCTAAAGGATGACTTCCATAAATTCTATAGTATACTTGGAGCTGATGACAGAACATAATTTGAGGTATTATGGAGCTGTGGGATACGGTGGTTCATCATCCATAGTTGGTACCCTTCCGAATTATAGTAGGAAGAACCATAAGGAGTCTACACATGGAAATAAAAGTAGGTGAGATACTACTCTAGGTAGCTATGTGGAATGATAACATTGTGAAAAGAGTGGGCATACAAGGCCACATTTCTTGAGAGACTGTGGTGAGGACGATCTTGCAGAAAGATGGGCTATATTCAGTGATTCTGTCAGTTTTCCTCACCTGCTACTAGTGATATAGGTTGTACAATGACTTCATATTCAGGAGTAGGACCACCATTTTAACATCAGTATGAAAACATGGGTTTTTATAGTCATTCTATCTGAGGAGGTGGACGTGTACATGTGAATCATACTATATGTTTCTAGCTATAGCTAGAGGGTGAATCACCTATAGGATCTCTGACAAATTAATAAGGCCACAACGTTGGTCAGTAATTTTTGCTAGAGTAGACCTAGTAAGAGAAGGATCCTGAACCCTCTGTGGTTAGAGGTATGATTTGGTTTGCATCAGTTTTATCTTCTATACTTTTTGACACATGGGCTTCCCATAGCTTTATATCTGCGCCTGTTGGGGGGAACCTTGGGCTCTAAATCTTTACTTCTGCTGAAATCTGGATGATGGAAATACTCTTGGGCACTATAACATCTAGTGTGCTTTAGTTAAATGAGTTCCCTCTTGAGGTTGGTGGGTGTCACATCTAATGGGACATTTATGTCTTAGAGATGAAGAGATATGAATTCCTTTTCAGAATGGACTAATTTTTTTCTTTCAAGGAAATTATTGATTGCTATAACCAATGTTTGAGTTTCACATCCCCAAATGGTAGAACATTTCTAAATAAGATAAAATGGGAGGTCCAAGCGAGAAGAGATAGACCCGAGAATCATGGGTTGAGTGGATTTACAACCTATATTTCTAATTTATATTTACATGAATAGAGGAATTCATAGATAGACTTTAATATAGTGGTGGATCACTTCTGGAATATCTTTCTATATTACTTTTCATGGACTTCTCCTTAATGATAGATAAAATTTTTTATTGAGATTTTTCTCGAAGCCACACCAATTTCCATTATTCCTTATAGTATGGACACACAAGAGTTATTGATATCAAGAAGTATTTATAGGAGTTGTAGAAAATGGGTTTCATAAGACCCAATACTTCTTTTTGGGGTTCGTATGTCTTATTTTCGAAGAAGGGGAAAGGTACCCTTAGACATTGCATGGATTATCGAAAGATAAACCAGTTTACAGTCAGGAACTGATACAACTAAACAAGGATTGATGATCTCTTTGATCATATTTGAGGATGCGAGGTGTTCTCAAGGAATGAGAAGATATCCAGTTAACATCAGTTGGATGTTAGACCGTCGTATATACATCTTATATCCTATTAAATTAGGTATGGTCTATAAGAGTATGTGGTTATGTCATTCATTTTCATGACTGCACTTGCATTTTTTATGGAACTAATGAACTGAATGTTCCATCCATACATGGAATCCATTTTAGTGTCTTTCGTGGATGATATCTTGGTGTACTCTCACAGTCAACATGTCCATGCTACCCATATTGAGATCATTTTGGGTACACTGAGAGAGCATCAGTTATACTTATTCTCACAAAATAAAACTTTTAGATGGACCAGATTCACTTCATACATCATGTTATCTTAGTGATAGGAGTATCATTATACCCATATAATTCTATTGTAGTAGTTACCCAAGATCATCCAAAGAAACATATTTTAGGTAAAAAGGTTTCTAGGGTGGGTTGCTTACTATAGGCATTTTCTATATAACATTTCATGCTCTAAAACCCCACTGATGGGACTAAATAAGTTAGGTGTGATGTACTTGTGGACAGATTCATATGATTAATCATTTCCAGAGATGAATGGAAAGAAGAATTTATCACTGATCCTTATTTTTCTAGATCTGGGAATGAGTTATAACATTTACAGTAATCCATCAGGTATCGGGTTGGGAGTAGTGATTATGCATGGGGAAGGAGTCATTATGTATGTGTATCGGTAGTTGAGGACACATGAGAGGAATTACCTGACACATGATAATGAGTTTGTAGAACATGTTCATGTCCTGTGCTATTTTAGGCATTACCTTCTAGGAGAGGATTTTATGGTGTACACTGACCTCAAAAGTCTCAAGAATATATTTACCCTACGAGGCCTGAATTTGAGACAGTAAAGTTGGGTTGATTACCTTTAGTGATTTGACACTGTTAATGATAATATGCCTGGGATAGGAAACATAGTTCCTGATGCATTGAGATGGAGGACTCAGATATGGGTAGTACATGAGGCTAGCCGTTTGTGGTAGCATAGGGCTCTATTATCTATGATGCATTTGGAGGTGCATGAAAGACATGGGAAGGAATTACTTTATTTTGTAGCAATTACCACGACTATTAATGATCATGTGAAAAGGAAGAATCAATCAGATGCTGAAGATGTTGTTCTCTGGGCCAGTTTGTTAGTAGAGTACATATTTCCTAGAAGGAGAGTATGGAAAGATGTTATTTTGTGTTTTCATGGGCACGTATGGGTGTAGTAGAAATACATGATGAGCTGATGTAGGAATTTCATTTTCTAGTTTTTGTAGTTCATCTTAGTGTCACCAATATGTATAGATATATACTTTCTCAGTATTGGTGGCCAGGTATAAAGAGATATTTTTCTAGTTTTTTCATGAGGTGTTCTTCTTTTTAGAGGGTGAAGGCAGAGCATCAATAATCAAAAATGATTTTGAATTAGTTTACCATTCCTGAGTTGAAGTGGAATGATTTAATGATGAACTTTTTTATTGTTTTATCATGATTTCGTTGAGGGAATGATTTGGTTTGGGTTATCATTGATAGACTTGTGAAGGCTGCACAGTTTTTTCCGATGAAGGGGACCTTCATTGTTGATTATCTGGGAAGTCTGTTCATCTTAGAGATATATGTTTGTGCAGGGTTCCACACTACATCATTTCATTCATAGACATATGATTTACCTGTAGGGTCTGGAAGGTAATACATAAGGCTTTGGGAAAATAGGTAGTTCTTTGTACAGCTTACCATCCCGAGACAAATGGCCAGTCCGAGCACATTATTTAGGTGCATGAGGACATTCTTTGTAAAGGCATCCATGTTTTAGGAGGATATTGGGATAAGAACATGCCTCTGGTGGATTTTTATTAAAATAATTATTTCTAGGAAAATATTCAAATAACACATTTTGAGGATTTCTATGGTAGGTCGTGCCTATCACCTCTATGTCGGCTGGAGGTAGGAGAAGCAGTTATGTTGGGAACTCATGTTTTCTATGAGACAAAACAGTAGGTGGAGTTAATTAAGAATATGATGGATACTGTGCAGTCATGGAAGAAGTCTTATTCTAACCAATAGAGACAAAAATTGGAGTCCATGTTCGGAGACCAGGTTTTCCTACGTGTCAGACTGAGGTTGGCACACAGGAGGATTGTGAGACAGGGTATGATTTCATTGAGATATGTTTGGTCTATTGAGGATTTGGAGAGATTATGGTTGGTTGAATATCAATTTCAATTACCATAGAGGTATCGATCTATTCACGATGTCTTCCACGTTTCCCAGCTGCATCAATACTTCTCAAACATGTCTCATGTTTTTCAACCCAAGGAGGTTTAGTTGGAGGTGGATGCATCGTTTAATGAGAATCTGATCTAGATTGTTGATTGAAACATAAAGGATATTTCTACAATGTATGTTATTCAGGTACAGGAGTTGTGGCAGCACGAGTGAGTATAGGACGAGACATAGGAGAAAGTTACTGATGTGCAATCATAGTAGCTGGAGCTATTCGAGGATTCTTCTTCTTCTTCTCCATGTTATTAAGGATATATTGGGATTAATTTCATTAAGGGGGATGTTTGTAAGACCTAGATAATTATTTCAGGTATGGGTATTGTTTTGGTTATTTTTTAGGAAAATAGGAGAACTTGAAAATTTCAAGAGTACACACTGTGTATTTAGGAGTACATGCCATGAACTTGGTTTCCACAGATAGTCGTGTATTTGTTTTGTAACAACCAAGTACATGGCCATGTGAGATGTCCTAAAAATAGCCAAAAGTGGGGGTTGATTAAGTAAAGTACACAAAATGTACATTAAATAAACTCACCATGTAATTTTCTATGTATTTGCTAAATTATATAGGGGTCGCATCTAATTAAAAAAATGCCTTCTTCTAGCCCCATAACACCCAGGAGTTTTTGGAATCATTGAATCTTCCATGAGCCACTGATCAACCATCTATTCTCTGAATTTCACACTGTAGACTGTGTTAGAAATTCCCCAGTTGGTTCTTTTTTATTCTAGATCCCCTCATCTTGATTTCTCTTCTTTCGTGATATATTTGTGGTTGACCAGTTTTGACATTTTTTATAGATCTAAGATGTTCTAGGTTGATTCAAAGGCTTATATTCAACTATTTATATCCTACAACATTATGGTAGGTGGTTTGTTGCCTTTTTTGAATTGTATACGAGTTTATATGCTAATGTGACGATTAACAATGTTTCAGTTATTTTAGGTTAAAGAGTTTGAAACCTATTTTATCTTCATTAGATTCATTTTTAGATTAATTCTTTTTTCATGAGATATAATGTGAAATTTCATGTTACAGGAACACCCCATGGGTGAGTTTCTTTTTTTGAGTGTTTAAGGCTGTTTGGTCCACGTTTCTTATAGGGTAGACCTTATCTCCATTCTTCTTGTTAAATGCTTGTGATATTCATTGAAATTTTTTGTCCATATAAAATTTAGGGATTACTTTGGCCTTCTTGTTATCATGTACGAATGATTAAAATACACAGGGTTATGGGAAACTGTTTTCGTTAGATCATAGGGGGGTTGACTCTGAGGGCTCACCTATAGTGGCTATAGTTACATTACGAGACCAAATAAGGCATTGGATATAAGTGGTCCCTCATAGTGTCTGTTATAATTGGAAATACAAAACAATATGGGGGATTGACTGTGAGATCTCCCTCAGAGTTTATATCGGTACATTATGAGACAATAAGGGCAAATTTACATTGAGTGCTTCCCCAGAGGGTCTGTACATATTGTGGAAATACCATAGATGGAATTGACTGTGAGAGCTTCTTTAGAGTGTAATTGCATTTTTTTTCATAATTCGACTACAGGGGCTAGAATGTGTGAGCTACCCATATGGTTAGTATATATATTTAATGTTTGTGACGTGCCTTCCATGGAAAATCCCATGATTGGATTCAGTCAAGTTAGGTAGTCTTCGAGATACTTATTTAGGATACTTTCTTGATTAAATTGGGAATATTTAATGTTAATGAATTTCAAAGGAAACTGTAGGTTTTGTTAGTTTTGTGTACTTCATGTTTCATTGTTTCATTTCCATTTTTACCTACTATATATACTCACAGATAGTTTGGAACAGATCTTGTGGTGGTTGCCTAATAGGCATCATCTCACACCGTTTTTGGGTCATGATTTTGGACCCAAATAGATTATATTGTTATGGGTATATATAAGGGAAAGATCCCTTCTACATAAATTATGTGATTATTGTGGACTAGGAGAGCATGATACAAAGATGAGGCTTGTGATACTGCTTGAGATTACTTGTTTTCTTTTTTACTTTGTTTTAGTTCTTTATTTTTGAGCACTGTGAATTATTTGGATGCTTTCATTGACATATGTGACATGAAACATTAATATATGTTCTTTAGTTTTTTTAACATATTGTATGGAATTAATACTTTCATTATTATATATTATTGTTATTCCACTACGTTACTCTTCCAATGAAGGAATAGTTTCCCCATTATCTCACCCATGGCCCTCACTACAAGCAAGAATCCTATGGAATTCAATGAAATGCGCTTCAGGCCATGTAACGAACATTGTACGGGGAACCTTTGTGGCAGCACCCAGAACCGGGATGTTATATCATCAAAAATTAAATCATAATAAATAAAAAAAATAATCAATATGGATGGTTATATAATTAATGACACATTCCATTATTATGTAAACTGAGAATTAAAATACATCGATACATTTTGTAACAGTATAAATATCCAGGGTAATAATAACTAAATACTGAATAAAATGCATATTTATTGAATGTCATTTATCAAAAACATTAACCACTATCATAAACTCCAATCACAAGATGTTTTTAATTTGTGGGTTGAAATCCATCTAGTTTTACATGGAAATAAACATGTAAGGTTTGCCGCCAATAGTTTTGTATCATGAGACCTATTGATGTATTATTGGGCTATATAATGTTAGGCCCCACATGTCCCTACATATCCAAATAATTATTCATATTTATATTTAATTAATGAGTAATATTCTATATCAAAATATCAATATTGAGCAGATTATATGGATTTTTCAATATTTCCCTAGTTAAAATTACATTCAAAGTAAACATTGTATGAAAAAATCGTAGAAAGGTTAGACAATAATCCTATATATGATTCATGAATTATTGGTGTTTTTAAGAAACGAGAAATGACTGATGATTCTCTTTAAAAGGTGATGTACACATGGTAATATTTTTTCAATATGACATATGTCTCATAGAAATTAATGTGAGACCAAAACCATTACCACTTGATATTAATCAAATCGTATTGCCAAAAAAAACATCAAATACCTTGAACAAAAATAGATTAATGATATGTTATATCAAAGAGAAGTATACATACACTAAAATGAAGAGATAAGTGCTGAATAAGGGATATATCATAGAAATTAATGTGAGATGAAAACCCCATACCATATGTCTGAAACTGATCTGTAATTGTAAATAATATCTACGATAATCAAATTAAATAAAAATATTAAATAAGTAAGAAAATGTTAAAAATTTATATGGTTTATTTTAATTTTATTATGTTTATTATATCTATTTTAATCTATTATAATATTTAATTTTGTTACCTTAGAAACGTTCATTTCCGGGTTTTATGGTTGGTTCACCTTTGTATAATTATTAGAGTTCTTGTAAAATGAATGGAAAACTATAAAATTTGATTTAAATGATATTAATATAAATAAATGGTTTTAAATGGTCCAATATATCATTCTATTCTTATAAGAGCATGTTTAATTATATAACACATTAATGATAATTGTTTAGTATATTTTTGGTGTTCTTTTCATATATCATATAGTAGTTCTATTTTCAAATATGATGTTATAAATATATATTTATATATATGTTAAAAATAGATAAAATTGATATCATTTATATATTATAATCTTATTTATCCATAATAATGGTTTTATTTCCAACCATGAAGATGGTAATGGCAATCCAAAAATCATTATTAACGAAGGTGGTGAGTCGACACATCACAGTCGTTGTTTTAATTTTTTTAATAAAAGTAGAAGAGAAAAATATTTGATGATATATTTTACATTTTGTAAAATAAAATTAAATATTATATAAGATACTAGACTTCCCATTCCCATTTGGAAGGATATGCGACGATAGGATAAGAAACAGAAATCAAATTACAAGACAAATATTAAGGATTTTACCTCTGGAATATTATTTCATTGGGATCCTCCTCAAGACACATGGATTTTGTATATTGGAAATACTAGTTGGTATTATATATGTGTAATAGAATTAAAATGGAATTGAGATTAATCTGGATAGGGCTCAAGGCCTATAAGGTGGTTGGAGAAGGGGATTTGATGGGTCATATTTATTGGGAGGGGAAGGGGTGTTTTTGATTATTTCATTCATTTGTTTATTATTTTGGTTCAAGAGTAACAATAGTGTTGTTTCCATGACATAATATTGGTAATTGAACATGTTAGTTAGAACTAATGAGTTCTAAATCCATACATACAACATCCTTTACTTAATAATAAATTTATTTACTTATAATAATAAATATATTAAATTACAATATTTCATTAATAACCAAAAATTCAACTATTTATAAAAATATCAAAAAATCATGCTAACCCTTTATCAAAGTTATATTTTAAAAATGGACCCCATTTAATGAAAATATTATTTCAAATATGAGAAACATAATTCTAATTAAAATATTTATTTCTTAAAAAATACTAATTTAATCATTTAAAATACTTTACAACTCATGATAAAATCAATTATAATGTCATTAAATTATATTATAAATATAATAAAAAATAAAATTAATTAAAAAATCCTATATATTTAATATTAAATCATTATATTAATTATAAAATTGTAAATAAACAATTATGTTTAAAAAAAATACATATAATTTTTTTAAAATTTTAATACATTTATTAAATAATTCAATGATATAAATATATAATATTTTAATTTATAAGATACATAAATTTTATTTATTAAATCATGGGATTAGTTATTTTTATATGGATCACAATATTTTTCCTAGAGGTCATGTTAATATTTAATAGTATATGATAGTTTGTTTATATTTGTTTTTTCATGTAATGTAAGCTGTCAAATGAATTGAATATATTTAAGATGTTACATACTAAAAAATATGGGGTTGTTATAAAAAACATGTTTTTCCCTTTAATATTTTATGCTGAAATGGTCTTAGATGATGTGTTTTATCATAAAATTCCTTCATCTGTCAATATTACATTATGGATTCACTCATATTATGAAAAACTAAAAAAGTCGAGGATAACCATGGCTATAAACTCATTTTATGTTGATGGTATCTTAAACCACAAATTAAAGAATCATTTGGACTGACAAGATGAATCCAGGACTCCCACAAACTATAATTACTGCAATAAAACTATAGAGGTTCCAAAAAAATTTCTTATCCTGATAATTAAATTGAAAAAATAACACATTGGTTAGATATGATACAAGTTTGTCACTCCAATAATTTTGAAAATAATCTAGATGTATGGAAAAATTATAATTGGATAATATTCCGCCATGATCTAAAAAACCTCCACTTCTTGATATGAAATTTTAGATTCATTAAAATAGGATTCTAAACATTATGTAAGAATGAAACTAAATGTTATTTTCAAAAATATCAAGATCAAATATTTTTCTTATAGAGAATGTTACACCAATTTAATGTCATTAAAAGAGTATTGATTTCATGTATACATGGGTTCCCTACCGGTTGCATGACTTCAAATGTTGGGAAACATCATTGAATCTTTCACTATATAGGTTTCCATTAATTACATACATTTTTACAAGTAATCATTTAAAACTCTCTCATATACACATTAGATGGTGGGGTAAACATGGAGTTTTGAAAATTACTACACAAAGTGGTTACTAAAGTCCCCCCCCCCCAAAAAATCATATGACATAATATCCTAAATAGAGGTCATATGATTGTGTTCCATATTTACTAAAAAATCATCCATGCACAATGTTACATCCTGTATATCCTAGAAATGAGGTATTTTACCAGATATTTCCATTGAAAAACATATTCGTTAGGTAGAAAATAAGGTATAATGGGCGTATCACTTGAGGAAAATGTAATTAATAGTTGTAGATAACATCTCAGAAGAATGAAACTCACTCCAAGATTGTGAAGAACTAATAGTTCATACTTAGATTATGGAATGAATATTCAAGAGAGATACAATAGAAAATTTTTTAGTATCATTACTGGAATAGGGTCATACCATAGGGATATGAATTTTTTTCCCACCACCATATATATGGTTTCTATGGACTTAACTATTAAGAATAAAAACAAGTGTAATAGTTTATTTAAATACAAGTTCCCCATGAAATAAATATAAAACATATAATTAATGGAAATGAATTGTTGCTACAACTTTTTGTATATATAATTATCAAAGCCTTTCAAAACATCGTAACATTCATTGTATTTATATGATGATGTTAACCAAATAGTTAAATTAACCCCATCACATTAATAGGTATACATAGGTTAATATGTTTTTTTCATTGTATGAACTTAATTCTCCTTAACTCCGAGCAATTCTAGAATATTTTTTGATGAGATGGATGATGAAGAAGGGGGTTCATGAATTTATGAGTTTTGGAAAATAAATATACAAAAAACACAAAACAATACCTTCTAATGAAATTGATTTTTTTAATTCCCAATGTTGATAAATGTGTACATTTTCATTTATGCAAGTGATATAATGAATAAACAATTGTTATTTCCCATTGATGTGTCCATCGTATGGATGAAAAATCTCCCACGCATTTAATCTTTGGAATCAATCCAATTAATAATAACATGGGGTGATGATTGATAGTCTACCCACATCATCAATGATAATTGAATAATATAAAATGAAATATTATATATACATATGTTGAACATAGAATCTAAATTTATGGAATATATCTCTTTCAATATACAACATGAAAAATCCTAAAAGAAGTTTTTTCAATTTATCTTAAATTATTTCATATTTAATAACCTGTTAAATAACTTCCAGAAAACCATTTGGATATCTACCAAAAAAAATTTGGATTTCTATTCCTAACATCACATTGTATCTCATAATTTTTAATACCTTATAAATACACCACTAAAATGACATTTTGGATGAACATTAAAACACATTTAGAGTATCAATAAATTAATTTGAACCCAAATTTAGTCAACCACAAAGAGTAATCCTATAAGACATTGAAGCATTGGAAAATGTACAAATCCCTTTGTCTATAATTATAAAAAAAGAAACATCTAGTAAGGTCTCATTTCAACCAATTCTATAAATGGATATAGTGATATTTCAATAAAACACATGTATCTCTATACGTGTTTCTACCATTATAAATCATATAAAATTTTATACACTATAATTTTCCCATATTCTATGATACTAAGTGACCAAATCACACATAATATTTCAATCCCGTATTAAAAACTCATATATTATTAGTAATCAGAGTATAGAAAAAATTAATCAATAAATATATCATTCGTCATTCACCATTATTGATAAGGGCATCACACCAACATTATCCAAAATGAAAAACACATTATATTTTCTATTTTTCTGTTGAAAATACTATAAATTTTATTGAAATCATATGTATTGATTACATTCTCATCATATGAGAGGATAAATCAAAGATTTTAGGATCTCTAATTGAGGACGTTATCAAAAACATACCCAACAACCCATGATTTCGATTAGCTAATATACAGACATGAAAATTAGGGTATGAATGTATAAAAATTATAATGCTAAATATATAAAAATATCTGGTATTTGTTAAAAAAATATGATTTATGTATTAATATAACACCAAATACATATTTATAAAACTCCATTTCCTATTTTAGTGGGTATTAATTCACATAAAATGAATCATATTCGTTTTTATGGCTCATTCGCATAATTTTTGTCTCTATATGAGATTATAAATGACATAAATAATATTTTTTACATAATATATAATACTTTTTGGTGAAAATAATTTGGGGATTATTCAAATTCATTCATTGAGATGTTACTAAACATTAAACATTGAAAAAAATTTGTATATAAATTTTGGATGTCAAGAAGAAAAATTGATAGTCCATATTTTTCATTTTTACAAATCATTATATATAAATATATATCTTTCTGTAATATTTAATAATCCCAAAATAAGAACCAACCTATCATATCATAAATGGTATACTTCCATTTAAAAATTATGTATACTAAACTTTCATGGGTTATATTAACTCATAAAAAAATATACAAATATTATCACATCTCACTATGAGAATGAGATAAATCCCTACCACTATGTATTTAATAATAATATTATATGAATATAGTAAAATTGATAAATATAGATATTTAGAAATCATATTTATAAAAATTTATCTATATGAAAATATTTTATATTCTTAACAAAATAACATAAAATGTTATGATGAATTCTGATGTTTCCTACGTAAAACTATTTCTATGTGCACCATTATGTTCGTTTCAACAAATTCCATCAATATTTACCATGAAATTTTTCAATTTATATTATTTTTACATTATTACTTTTCTAGAATATCCTTAAACCATTTATAAATAAGTGACATTTACTCTATTATGGTAACTAATGTAACAATTCCCATATATCATTACCTCAATTACCTATCACTTTTATTATGTCATGGGTGACTCAAATTATAATCCAAACTAGCATAAACTCATGAAAATTGTGATATTTACATTTTCATCGAAACTAAATTTATCATTTTATTTTTTTAACTTATGATGTCCTAAATCTCTTTTAGGATATTCAGTGAGAAAAAAATTTTCATTGACTGGTATAATCATTTTTGAGAAGAATTAATATTCATCTATTCATGATATCTAAATAAAACTCTTTTTATTTTTCATTATCGTAACATATCCTAAATTCGTTAATATTTCATGTGAAAAAATAAACTATATAATCCTATAATACATTTTTTTTTAAATTGAACTTCGTTAAGTTCAAAAGAACTCCCACTAGATTCTAATACATTATATTCACTAAAAAAGTAATAAGGTTATCTAGAAATAAATTTTCATTAGAAAATAAAATTTATTTCTTCTAATTAAAAATATTTAAAAATAAACTATTTTCTACAAATAATATATGTTATTCTATGTTTTTGAATAATGTTTTCCTATTGAAACAATGCCTTTTTGAAATATATCACCAATGGGATACAAGAAGACATTAACATATATTTTAAAAACAATGATGAATAATTTAACAAAGATATATAATTTAATCTATATCTTAATATCATATAATGATTTTCAAAATTTTTGAATCATAAACCATGTTTATTCATATAATCTACTCATGTTGTTCATGAAGACTCTTTATCATCAAACAAATTCACTTATAATAAATGAGGAAAATATAAATATAAGCATATATTACATAGATTAATCCATACATGAAAATTTACATTACATAAATCTTATTCTTTTAAGAACCATTGTTACATCAGTTGAATTAAAATTATAGGCTCTTTCAATTCATCTTTTTATTTTGAGATCATATAAATATACAACTCTTTTAAAAATATACATTAAGTATCATTATCCATTCAAAATTGAATAATTAATTTTTATAACCCCGATACAAAACGTGTAATATACAAGGAGTTTCTTAATAATTTTTAGTTATTTAGAATAATATTACCATATGAAATTATTATCTCTCTTGCTTGAAAACCCCAGATTTCTATGACCTTGAAAAAATCCATTGAATATAATTATTGAAATTTTAATCTAACCTTAATTCTTTGGGTTGTTTTTTACCCATTTACTATTCACATAGTCCCTAACTCAAAAAATCATGTGAACAGTTCATCTGTTCTAAATATTTTATGATATTTTAATAAATTTTTCACGAATAGATTGAAATAATCTGGAAATTTCCATAAATTAAAATATGATTAATTCCCTGAAAATAAAAATTCATTTCAGACTATCATAATTCCTGAAATAAAATTAAATATGTTATAAAAAATTTGTATAAAAACATTATTTTTTGTTTGATTAAAGAAACGTTGTTTACATTGTCTTATCATGATAAAAAAAAAGTAATATATATCTTATGGAATTTTCACATAAGCTTGATTAATCCATGTATTCAATTTCAAATCCACATTACTCTATTAAATTTAGCTCAAATATTTAATTATGTTCTATTTCTAACATATATATATATATATCAATAAAATTTTGATCATACAGTTGATATATGTATATCATTTAAAAGAATAAATTTAATTTTATAACAAAAAATTACTTAATTGAACCATAAATATCACTGATCAATAATCATATTCAATAATATTTATATAATGTTTCATAACTAATAATAATTGATATATGATACAAAATTTCATTAAATTATCAATTTTCATAATCATATATAGTTCCAGAAGGGATAATAAGATTGTTTTAGTAAATTTTCATCTGTTTGTTTTGAAAAGCTAATTGAATCAATTTATTCTTCCATTAGAATCTTAATTCATACATTTACTATCATAAAATATGGATTACTCATGATAAGGTATTTTTCTAGCTCATATTTTAATTGTTTTACTTATGAAAATTTCCTAATTTTCATTTCAAAGAAGTTATTTAATTATGATTCTCAATCCAGAGATTAATATCAATGTTTTTTACAATGATGAGGATGATGTAATTCTTCTATAATAGATCATTTTTTGTTGCCTATAATTATTTATAAATAGATAATAAATAATTTTTTTAAATTTTCACCCACATAAAATAATTCCCCTTTTTAATCCAACATATCTATTAGTTGGGATATATCAATAATTTAATTTGAAAATGTGTTCATAAGGGTGATAATCTATCTAATTATATATTCCATTCGGAATTAATCCCAGTAAAATAATATATTGATCTTGGTTTTTTAGGTAGATAACTCATTATCTTATCTATCATATATATATCTATAAATAATACTCTTCATCTCGAATACTAACTGTTAGGATTTCATAGATAGTGTAACGCCATTAAAATTAACAAATCTATTTTATACTAGATTTTCCATGGGCACCCAGATGTGGAATGAAAAAACTCACAATTAATATATACAGTAACATGTTACTTTAATACCTTAAAAATATAATCATGGGGAAACTTAATATGTTAAAAAATGATCTCATTTGATGACTGAGGCCCTAACATATGATGATTTTGATGGGATCCCACACTTTGTGTATGATGAGAAATTATTTCCACCATCATATGTAAATAAATATCCATAATTCATGAATTCTTAGAGATATATATTTTTAAATACTATTCCATTTTCTAATCCAATATGTTCAAATCACATTTATGTGTAACTATTTTCAGAACCCACATATTTCTATTACTCACCCAAAAATTGAAGCCAATTATATTCACACTTATCAAAATACATATTATACATCAGGTGCATGAACAATTCATGTAAATGATAAGAGTTATATGAAATTGAAAATATCTATAAGAATAACCATATAGTGATAGATAGATAATCAGAATCACATTTCTAGATATGGGAAATGCTTCCATGGTAGTTGGTGGTCTTATCGTAATTATTTCACCCATAAGTGAGTTTAATCAATATATAATTAAAATAAAAATATCTATTAACATGTAATATGATATAATTATATTTAAAAACTAAATTCATGTTCAAAAAATGAATTAAATTCATTTTTCAGTATAGATGGATTACTATATTGATAATTATACATTGCCTTTAATGAATTCAATTATCTTTTAGAAGAAATATAAAATTTAAATTAAAATATACAGCAAAAAATATATAAAACTATTATAAATAAGAATGAAATAGGTAATAACCATTAAATAAATGAATCTTTCAAGTATTTAAACATTAAGGGATGATTTATTAACAATTCATTAATAAAACAAAAAAAATATTATAATTATTTATGCCATTATGGAAAGTCCATAATATTGAATATAAATATCTTATAAACATACTAATATTAACTCTTTCACATTATTCATTATATGAAATTTTTCATTATATGATATTTTAGTAATTATAAATAACTTAGAAGCCAATTTATATTATTTAAATCTTTAATATAATATAAATATAATATTTGTATCATTATTTAAATCATGAACATATCAATCATCAAAACTCTTTTGATGTGTATTAAATAATATCCAAAATAATTTCATTTTATTTTATCAATTCAAATTCACAAATTTTTTAACAATTAATTATATTTGGAAAAAAAAATTATATTATGGAATTAATTTATAATTTATGTCTCTATATCAATTTTTCAATTTAATTTCATAAAAAATTATTTCTAAACCATAATACATGGCGTATAATTAGTTTGAAGGTATTTTAAATTTTAAGACATGGTATTTAATGAATAATATATATTAAATGTTTTTAAAAAATTTATTAATTAAATATAAATTCTCAAATATGTAAATATTATTTTACTGATTAATGTACATCCTTATAATACATTTTTGAATTATTTATTTAAAATTTATTAAATAATATATATTAAAATATATATATAATTTTAAAAAATTTATTTTAACTATATACATTAGAAGATACATTTATAAGACTAAATTATACATCCATTCTATGTCCCAGTATAATAATGTTCATTCTATGATTACCTTTTTAAAAATTGATTACATAAATGTAACATTTATATAACCATTAAAATGTGCTGATGCTGGGGTGTTGTATTTCCATTGGTCAATTCCCATTATATAGCTAGACTACATTAGTGTAAATTGTTCCACAATGGTATCAAATAATATTTTTTATTTATAAATATAAATTTTAGAATCATTGAAAATGTATAATACAGATTCTACACTATTCGCAATATTAATATTGTCTATCTATTTTCATGAAGTAGTAGTTAATGCAAGAATTGAAATAGTTTCCTCACATTTCCCATGTGAATAGTTGGTAATCCTTTTCATGTGATACTTCTTTAATCATATGGTCTTAAAATAAAAGAACAAAATCATGGAGATGAGTTGGAAAATCCATGTTTATGGGTTATGAAGTTCTATATGGTTTTCTTGTCTTCATTCTACATAATCGACATCTCCTAATATCTGGGATCACTCTAAATCAATTTCTGGGATTCAACAGGGTTTATTAACACTTAATCATACCAATAAAAGATATTTAAACCCAAAATAGTGTATATCCAGGTAATGAATGTGAAAATTTATAAATAAAAGAAAAAATTTACAACTATAAATTTTGGTACAATTCACTGAAGAGGCCTTTCAATAATTCTTGGGTGTCTTCTAGTGTATTTTATGATAATAAAAAAGAAGAAAGATGAAAACCACCAACATTTATAAGTATCAGTGGGTTGAGTGGAACATTTAATTATATATTCATGGTCCCTCGTCATTATTTGGTGTTCTATATCCTCATAACTGTAATGGCGATTATGTAAGCGATACGATTATATATGAGTTTCTTCTAAAAATTGTGAAGAATTACACACAGCACTATCATTGAAAAAAATTTATATAACACCAAAAAAATAACAATGGTTCATGTTTCATCAATTCAGGTATTATGACACCCGGATATATTTAATGTATAGCTTTTTTACATCTATCATCTTAATGAAACAACTCCCCCACAGTTTATATTATGAAATAGTTAAATTAATATTAACCTAGGTAGAAGATTGATTGTCTAGCCATGACAGAATATATAGTGTAAAAATATATCGTGTAATATGATAAATCCATGAATTAAATGTAGTCATTGGATTTAGGGAATATATATCCTTAACTATCATTATTTAGATCATAAAATCCCTAAGGGATCTTGGATTTAAAAATAACATAGAATGTGAAACCCCCTCTCATAGTACTAGTGAAATTATTACTCCATCCTACCGCATGGAAGTGGTTCTCTATAGATTTTGAGAATTATTATATGAATATAAATTCCTATTTATTCTGTTGTGATACACATCCTCCACAGTTGGAATTTTTTCACTGAATGTTGTTGGGGACTCCATCAGTATCACACATTATAAATAAATTCTTCGGGAACATCAAGGAAACAAGGTAAAGAATGTAACATTCTATTAATTGAAATTTTCTGCCAATTTGGTTTACACAAAAGAAGAATGTAGTTTATCTATTAAAAATATAACTAGAGGATGATAAATCGAAATAACAATCTTGTGAAGATATGTATTTTATTGAATAAAATTCATTACTGAAAGTTATTAGTTTCTTCCCTATGATATCTGTGATAAGGTCATTTGTACAAAATAAAATTATATATAAATCTCAGTTTGAAACATATTACAAATTGAAACACTTTATTATGGAGTGTTTTTGGTTCATTAATGGTGAATTTTTAATTAATAGTTCAAATAATTACTCAGTTTCTGATTTCCAGATGTCATATACAAATGAAATTGGGATAAGAATTTTCAAATCCTTCCTACCACCCAATAATGTTGATACTCTTACTATTGATGCGATGGTTTCAAAATATGATGATGCTCTAGAAAAATTTAGGAAAATAAATTCTAAAATACAAATTGAAAATATTCATGTTGATTATGACATATTGGGTAATACTAATAAATTTCATTAAATGAATCATCTTAGACCCAATAAATCTATTAAACCCAAGAGGGTATATTCGATCAGAAAAAGGATATTAGTCCAGATATTAATGAATCTATTTATTTTATGACCAATTAAATTGAATTAATTGGATCATAATGGAATAAATGAAACATGAAATAAATCAAGAACATATGTGGGTGGATGTGACTCCTCATCTACCCAACTTTTGGAAGACTACATTATCAATAATAATTGAAATATAAATTATAAACAATAATCCTAATATTTTCATGTATTTCTATGGAACCATGGTTTGTATTAACTAATATATAAATCCAAAAAAAATTAGAATCATTTTATAAAACCTGGAGTGGGAATCATTTTTCGGGATAAAAAACCGATCAGTTTGTTCTGTTGTAGGACATGAATACCATTATTTGATATTTTTATACCAATTATACTCAACAATGATAAAGTTACTGATCCCAAAACTCTCTAATATATTTATGCATTATAGAAATAGAGTGTTAGAATTTATTAACATATATAATGGAAGAACTATTACTTGAACATGTATAAAATACATGAAAAAAACTATATATTTGAATTGAAAATTGATAGGATGAGTTTTAGTCACCCATAATACTATAAAAATACCATATAGGATTCTGGGATTTTACCATAGATATAAAAATGTATTACAATGTTATATTTTGTTGAAAATAAAAATCTCAATTGATGTAGTAAGATTAAGGAATGTTTTTTTTTTCAAGTAATAAGTAGAACCCATGGCATTTTGAAAACATTCATTAACATATTGTTCCCTTATAACTATCTAATATCTTGTGGTTACATTTTTGATTGAAAGATCAATAAGAACGCCCCCCCCCCTAAAAGAAAAAAAATTGATACTCATATCCAAGGATTAAAAATTGGAAGAGGAATATTTATAATATATGTATGGACAATTTCATAAGGTATTTCATTACAATAATGAATAATTACCTTATCAAGATGTTAGAGGTTAAAATTACCAAAGATTTTATTTTTAAGGACCACCATGTTTACTTAAACTTCCCTCCTATGTTGGAACAACATATGTAACATTCAATGAATTTAAAAGAAAAAATATTATTTGACAGAATAAAGGACACACAACACTGATTTTATCTTATGTTACATGAAACAAAAAATATATCTTGTGTTACACATAACCATGATAATTTTTTGTCCGATGAATTATTCAACACACGACACATAACATAAATAAAAAAATAGAATATATTTTAGTTATAACCTAATCATTAGATAGGAGGGAATGAAAATTATAAACTGAATTAGAGAAATATGTTTTACACTAAATTCATTATTGACCAATTAATTCTGAATAAAAATAAACCCCTTTAAAAAATAATAGAACATATTTCTTTAAAAACAATTTAAATGCGCATAATTATATATTATACCAATAAAATAATCAAATGATTATTTTTTGATTATATTAATTAAATTTATATTTAACATATTCAATATATTTTTGAACATTCATGATATTAGTTTACTAGATATGATTTAAAAATAAAGAAAATTTAAATGATAAAACTACTTGTTTTTTCAAAAAAAGATGTTTTCCTCATTTTTATAGCTCACTTTTTTTTTAAAATAATTATTAAAAATATTATAATTTTAATTGGAAGAAATAAAATCATTATTTTAATTTATAATATTATATATTAATTTTGATTAAATTTTACGATTTTTTAGAAACTATAGATTTTTTGGTGAATAGTGAAAATAAATTTTTTTTAAAAATATTTTATTTTTGTTAAATTATGTAATTTAAAATTTAAAAAAGGTTAAATTTTTTTTTCAAGGACAAATATGTTATATATGCATCACTTAATTACATTTAATATACTTTAAATTGGTTTTAATTTAATTTTTCTTAAATCTGGTTTTCTAAAAATGTTTTAAATTGAATAATGTTTCCACTTTTAATAAAATTAACATAATATAGAATGAAAAAAAATTATTAAATTAATATAATATATATCATAAATTTTTAATTTATTTTCATACAATTATTATTAGTATTCATAAATCTAATAGAGATTCATTTTTTTCTAACAAAAAACTCTTATTAAAAAAACATTATCTTACTGCATATACAGGTTTAATATAAGATTATATTTTGAAACATTTGTTATTTTAAAAGAAGAAGCCAAGAAAAGACTACTCCAACATGCCGAGGATGGTGTCTACTAGGTCCTCTGCCAAGAATGGAAAAGGGAAAGAAGTAAACTCAAAGAAGGGACAGAATAAGGCAGTGATCAGGTCATCTATGACTGAAAGAGAGTTATGTCTTAGGGAGCAATACCTCAACATGCTCAATCAATATGCTCCATCTGAGTGGGAGTCGGCGGATCCAGATGATTCGGAGGATGGAGATGTTGGAGATTTTGAAACATTTTGACTGACACTGTTGTTGGGGGTGTTTTCATATCATTTCATTTTCTTTGTACTTTGTACTGATTTTTCTTTAATAGATTCTCATGGGACCAGGCATTCGGCCTGGGCCTGCATCTTTCTGGTTAAGTTTACATTGTTGTTAATGTTTAATATTATTGGACCAAATGACCTAGAAACCATTAAGTACACATTTTATGTAAATTTTTGTACAAAATAAATTAATTAATCAAATTTTTTTCATTATCAAATTCTTTTTTTAGGGAAAAAGTGGGTTCACCTATCAATCTTTGGACAAATATTCTGCATGTGTTCCATCCCCTGCTTATAAAGTTCCACCAACTATCATCCTCTATTAACTACATAAGAACTAGTTGGTTCATCCATAAAAATCCCAAATATATTATAAATATCCATCATATGATCCTATAATAATTTATTTGTTCATTATATCAACCAATATTGGCATTTGGTGCGATCTAAAATGAGTAAACCAAAGAATATGTAACATTCATCAGCACATATTTTTATTTTATTTAATTATCCACCAACATAAATTATTATTAATATATACATATGTAACAACGTCAGTATGCCAAATATACATAGATTCGGTTATTTTATGTTTACAAGATAGGCCCACACACACATTCATCAAATGGATTATGAAATCAGCATTCATGCATATGAAAGACTACCACCACGTGAAATGATGTCAATATTTTTTCATTACTGATATTCATGGTTGAGAATAATGATATAAATAGTATTTATTCATTATATCATATACAATCTTTTTCCCTTCCTAACATTATTTGGAATGATATCATTTATTTTGAGTATGGTGGAATGTTGTATAAGGCCACAACCTTAAAAATTCCAAAATCATGAATTATGATAATAATTAAAATTGAATATATTTTTAGGATTATATATTTAGAGAATTTGGCTACAACTATTACATAACAACTTGAGTATTACATGTAGAAACGCCTACTAAGTATCCATTTATTTCATAAAATAAAAAACTCTTAAAAGAAAACTAGTATTATTTTCGTGATATAAATCTTCTTGATTTTTTATTTTCTCTTACCTTTCCTTATAACCAAGCACAAGAATTTTAATAACCTGGGATTTGTATAAAATGCTCAGTATAGATTATAAAAAAAGGAAAGAAAACATTAGCTCATCAATACATACCGATCAACAAGATCATTTTTTTCAATAAAGAAACCTATTCTTTTTATCATACATCATGAAATCATAAGTTATATGAATACAACGTAAAAATTATAAATCATAAGGGTTACTTATGGAATCAATAAAATATTTACATTTTAATTTTCACGGCTGCATAAAGATTAATATTTGGAATACCCAAAATGGTATATTCCCTAAATCTCTTAGAAAAAATAATAATGTTTTCCTCCATCACATTAGCCAAGGAATTAGAGTGCTATCTTAGCCTCACCCGACCTATTTTTATCCCGAAACCATCCGTATATATAAATAATACCTAAGAACCACAACATAATGTAACACATAAAGGAAACATAACATTTACACATTGCAACAACAAGATATTTGTTAATTATATTGACATAATAAATCCATTTTTAATACCAAAATACATAAAAGGGGGTATATGAAATTTAATTTTCTTTTGAAAACATAATAGCTTTTATAGGAAGTCTAATATTACGTAATGCTTGCAGTACCGGAAAGGTCATTGTCACCATGTATGTTAAAAATAAACACTCCCTTTATCATTTAGTAAAAATATATGTAGAAAAAATATTCCATTTGAATTAAATTAAAAGTCAATGGGATTTATACACCGTATGAAAGCAAGTCATGTATAATTGAAAATTTGTCTCAATGATTGGATATTGATATGATGTCCCTAACATTGAATAAAACTAGTCACTTATGTTTCTTGTTCTTCCTGAATAAAAATCTTATGTTAATTTGTATTTTCTTCAGATCATTTTTCAAGTTTATTTGTCCTTTTATATCATTAATTACCACATTACAAAAATTAAATAATTATTTATGTTAATATATTTTTCTTTGCCAATATTTTCTATTGAGTCAAAAATGAACATGTTATAATAACAAATTATCAATGTTGTTAATATTTAATTATATATAGAATTGTATTAGTGATTTAAATATAATATATATCCAATATATATGTATTTATAGTAGTCCATAACATTTTGATATATGAAATGAAATGCACCATTCATGGAAAAGGTAATTCATACATACGGATGAATGATACTATCATTTCTTTTTCATATTTAAAAAAATTGAAAACAAAATGGTATGTAGGTATATTATAATTCAAGTATAATATCATATTTTTTATATGCTTCGTATGTTCACTAACTCCATCCTTTATACATTACATGTATTTCATTAATGAGTCATTTCAATTTGTTGGGGTGGTAGTATGCACTTCCTCAAATGAAATTATCATTTTTATCCTTTTTAGAAACCATAAAGGTGTGCTACAAATGAAAAATAAAGAATCATGGTAAAAATATAAATATAATATATATAACATATAAATTAAGTTCCATCATAATATCCACCATGAGAGGTGTTAGGGAAAATCTAATAGTCATTGTTTCGTGAGGCGGTAGTTTTTCGTACACAGAAACAGTATGTTAGTATCCATCAGATGGAGGTGTGTGTAAGTGTAGTTCAAATACATATCATAAAAATAGCCTTGTATATTTATTATACAATTTTTTATGTAATCAATTAACAATAATAAAATTGGGAGTAGAGAAGGAATATAAAATAAATGGACTTGAGAGAAGATATTACCCCTAAATCGAGTAACTACCATTGATTTGAACCAAAAGGATTTGTTGAAATGCATTCTGCCCATGGTAAATATTCTAGGTGGAAGAGAGGTATGTTAGGATCTGATTTGTGTAGAGTTTGGATGATCCAAGGGGGTATGAGTTGTGTGAGTAATGGATAAATGTGGTGATCTTTTATAAGAGGGAGGAGGGGAACATATGGAATATCTTGAATTATTATTCAATTGTAAATTCTTTTTCCATTATAAATGAGTAATATTCAGTTAGTTTGAATATAATATAAATATAAGTGTAAATAAAATCAGCCAATAAGAATTATAAATGTTTTTAATGTTTTTTAATCATTATGTGTTTTTTACCCTCTTTTTAATCTTATCATTTTATCAATCATTTAACACAATCAAAATCAAAATATTTCCCAAAACATAAAAAATAGCCAGTTAAAGTGTTAATAATAAAATTTTAGACTTATGATACCTATTTTTATAAATAATATATTTTTTAGAATATTATAATATTTAATAAAATATTTTATATTTTCAAATATTAATTATATTAATTTTGTCACAATTCATATTATGACTTTTTAAAAAATCCATAACTACTTGATTGATTCAAAAAAACTTCATTAATAAAAATATAACATATATATATGCTCTAGAAAATTTGTGAATGAAATAAGAATAACCAAATTACATAAATTTTATCATTTATAATATCATTTATCAAAAACCTTTATTAATGAAGTAATCACTGCATCATCACTATGTAATAATTAAATTTAATTTTTTAATTTCTATAAATTATAAATAAATTTTCCATAATGATGGAAAACATTTAGATTTCTAATTACTAAATATAGTCAAATATATCCATTCTATAAAACCATATAAAAATATATATAGTAAAATATATATGTTTTTGTTAAGTATTCCTTAACATTAAATTAAAAGTAATTAAATGTCATTTTCACACACAAGTGGATCCATTGGGTCCTAAAATCGACCCCATGATGACCATGGTCGTACATATATCATTAAATAGTATTAGGATAGATGTTAGGTTAAATTAATGTTATTATAATATTATTTTTTATCCTTATTTACCAGATTTACCCATTAACCATGGTAAATAAAATATTTACTGAAATTAGTATTCCTGATTTCAAAAAATAAAATGCATCTATTTACACAATTTGTAAAACCTAATGAAAAATATGGAATCCATTTTTCAATATTAAAAACCCATAAATTGAATAAATTATTTTAAATTTAATTACTGTTGTCAAAACCAAAAGCGTGTTTTTAAGAAGTATAAACTACCAAAGGATTGTCATGTGTTTTCGACCAATTACCAAGTCAAATTAAATTCAATGACCAAAATTGAAACAAATTTTATAAATATAATCCAATTATATTTTTAAAAAAATTAAAAGGATAAACTATCTATATAAATAAACTAGATGAAAATTCATTTTTGACATAAAATGCAGTATTTATCACTATTCATTAAAAAATGAACTTTATAAAAAAATAAAAATCATTTAAATGATATTGGATGTACTGATTCCAAATAAGAAGTTTAGTTTTTAAAATGGGGCATAGAGAAGTGAAAATTATCAATTTAAAAAGGGTTCTCCATCTAAAGGCGGTAAACCAACCTTTTAATATTGTTAGGGAATTTCATGATTAAAATTCTATTCATTATCATTTTATGCCTCTAAATTTTAAATATAAAAACATTTAATATACATTTTATAATCATAATATGGTTAGTTTTGTTCATTCCTTCTAATAAAATGGAATGTCTTTAACAACCATTTAAATTAATTATACTATATTATAATTTTTTCAGTATGATTCAATCATCTGTGCAACATCATATATTAAAGAAACCCGTTGTTGTGTGCCAGTTACACCATAAAACATAGAATACCCATAAAGTAAAATTATTATTTAATAAAATAATAATAACATATATGAAAATTTCACACTATTCATTTACCGTAGATGTTACATCCTTCCCCCCTTTTCAATGTTGTGTCCTCAAAATTTTATGCACATATCAAATAAGTGGGGTATTTATCTGTCGTAGCTTTCTCATATTACCATGTTTCTTCTTCAACTATATGGGTTTTCAAAAAATCCATCACATGATGAATTAATTTATTCAATAACACTTTCTCTCTTTGGTCAATAATCTAGACTGGGTGTTCCCCATAGGAGATAGTCTCTTCCAACTAAGCGACCAATGGACTAAAAAATTGAGAAGGATCTATCATATACATTATAAACATTGAAACATGAAAAAAATTACATACCTTGGATAAACATGGATGTAAAGCCAAACTATATGCAACTAATCCAACTTTTTCTAGGCTTTTATTGGGACCAATGAACCTCGGACTCATCTTTCCATTTTTACCAAAACACATCACACTTTTCCATGGAGAAACTTTGACAAATTAATGATCACCTACCTCCAAATAAATATCCTTCCTTTGGTTACGCACATAACATTTCTGTCTGCTTTGAGAAACTCTCATGTGCCTTTTTATCAACTGAACATTTTTTCCATCTCATCTACCAATTTCTATCCCCTCGTCATATATTCACAAAATTCATCTAAAAAAGCATGTGTTCGAAACTAATTTCCATATAATTCCTCAAATGGTTCCTTATTTATACTAGAATTAAAACATTTATTATAAGAAAACTCAACCAAATAATGATGTTGGTCCCAACATACATGGAAACCCATTGAATGAAAACGTAGTATATCTTCCAATGTTTGATGTTTTTTTTGAATTCCCATCTGATTGATGATGAAATGTGGTAATAAAATTTAATTCAGTACCCTTATACTTTTGAAGGCCCTTATAAAATATAGATATGAACATAGGGTCATGATACGATACAATGGAGTGGGGAAATCCATGTAACCTGAATATCTCCTTACTATACAATCAAGAACGATGATCGAGAGCTAGAGTGTCTCTAATGAGAATAAAATGAAACAATTTCGTCGATCGATCAACAATAATATAGATTTCATTATTACCTTGAGATTTCTTCGGTAATCCAACAACAAAATCCATAGAAATATATTCCCATATCAAATCTAGCATTGGAAAGGGATGAAGTATCTCTTTCGATAACGGATGATCTTCATTATCATATTGACAAAACATCATAGGCGAAAGACAGTAAATATCACTTTTAATTGCACCCCACCAGTAATACTGTCGAATATCTATGGAAATCATTGTAATTCTAGGAATAAATGAAAATGTAGAACTATGAGATTCAAATAACAACTCTTTCTTCAACTGGGAATCACATGGCATACATAATCTATTTCCATACAGCAAGAAACAGCCCCTATATGTGTTAATCTCTGGTAACAGACCCTTATAAACCAATTATACCTTTTTCTCTATCTTACTATCATCATTACACACATGCTTTGTTCTATCAACCATGGATGATTATTCTAAAACCTAAAAGAAAAGAGAAATTCCCTTGACCAGAAACAACCAATCAAAAATTAATCAAATCAAAAACCAAAGGATCTTGTTCCAAACATAGCATGGTTAATGTAGCACTACTCTTTCCACTCAAAGCATCAGCCACATTATTTTCCTTTCCTTGATGGTAATGATTCATGAAATCATAATCATTGATTAATTATATCCATCTCCTCTATCTCATGTTTAATTCTATCTAAGTTAATATATACTTCCATTTTTTCTATCAGTATACATTTCACACATTAATCCATACAAATGATACCTCTAAATATTTTATACAAATTCAAAAACATCTAATTCCAAATCATTTTAGGGTAATTTAACTCATGAGGTTTCAAATAACGCTTACCATAAAAAATTTTGTGATCATTTTTCATTAGGACACAACTATGTCCATTCAATGAAGCATCACTATAGATATCAAATTCACTATTTCATCAAGGAAGTGCAACAACTAGAGCTTTCACCGATATTCTATTCAATTCTTAAAAACATTCATCATAATATTTTTTTCAGATGAACTTACCACCATTTCGAGTTAAATTAGCTAGTGGCCTAGAAAACCATGAAATATTTTTAGCAAAACTGAGGTAATGACCCACTAATCCTGGAATACATTGAATCTCGATAATATATCTGGGTCTTGGACATTCTTTAATAACATCTGGTTTGTAGGATCAACATATACTCCATCTTTAGAAACAATGTGACAAATGAATGAAATTTTTTGTAACCAAAACTCACACATAAATAATTTTACATACAATTTCTTTTATTGTATGGTTTTCAAGAAAACCAATAAAGGACTTTCATGATCCTCTCTACTTTTAGAAAACAAAAAAATAACATCAATAAATACAACCATAAACATATCAATGGAAAAATGAAAAAATAAATTATTAAGATCCATGAATACAATAAGGACATTGGTTTATCCAAAAGGCATAAAAAATTAATAATGGATATATCTAGTACGAAACATAGTCTTCAAAATGTCTACTTTTTTACTTTCAACAGATGGTACCCTGACCACAAGTCAATCTATGAAAAATACTGAGCACCTTGGAGCTGATCAAAAAAATCATCGAAATCGGGAAACAAATACTTGTTCTTAATATTGATATTATGTAGGACTCTATAATCAATGAAATGTCTCATTGAACAATATTTATTTTTAAGAAACATGATAGTAGAACCCCATGGTGACGTTCTAGGTAAAATGAAATTTTTATCTAATAACTCCTGTAATTGCTTTCTTTTACTCTAAATGCTAAATTTGATCCATTCGATAATGGGGTTTTGAAATTGGATTAGCATCATGAAGTAATTAAACAGTAAATTCAAATTATTGATAAGGTATTATACTAAACAACCCATCTGGAAAAACTTCAACATACTCATTTAACACTGAAACATCATTATTCTAAAGATTATCGTAGTTGTCAAAGTTATGTGTAAGGTGACATTCATTTCAATTTTTACTAGTTTCTCAGATTCCTGATATGTTATCAAATTTAAGTGTTCATTCATGTATACAAAAAGAAATTCATTTTGGAAATAATACTATTTTGCTCAACATTCAAGCTTACCATGATAATCATATATCCAATACATATCCAAAATAACATCATACTCTGACTGTGTAAAAACAATAAGGTTTTTACGTAGATTCATTCTACACACAAGTAAAATATGGTTATAAAAATTTCTTTTTGTCTCAAAATTTCCTCTAGTTGTTTTTATCAGAAGTTCAGGTTTTATATCATGAGATTGAATTCTAAATTTAATAGGAAATTTCTCCGAAATGAATGAATGTGAGGACCCTGAATCAAACAACACATTGGCATAATATGAATAAATAAATAGTGTACCCGATACTACTTTATTTGATATCCCAACATCTGATGACGCAGTTGAAAAATATTTCACCACTCCTTACTGCTTTTATTCTAGATGCTTTCCATCATTTTAGTTCTTCATTGGATAATAACTAGAATTATTACCCATTTAATTGCAAATAAAACAATTTACTAAATATAATACATATATTTTCTTACCATTACCAAAATATTTTTTAGTTCAATTACTAGTCTTATGTCCCATTTCACCACATCTATATCACTTACCATAATACAAATTCCATTCCCAAGTGTGATTATTATGACAATATGCACAAACTGTAAACATTAGATTCTTACAATCAGAATTTTTTGAAGAGTGGTTCTCCTTTGTCTGCCACCTAGACCTCTTATTTTGTTTGTTGTCAATGAACACCTCATGATCGGAAAACTTCATTTCCACCTTCTACGCACATAAGAAAAATTATTCAAAACTTTTTAACTCATGAGAGTCTAAATCGTTTTGATAATTTTTATTTTTTAATAAGTAAATAATGATTGATTTTACAATAATGATCTCGTATGAAATTTGGAGCATTTCTTTCTAGTCTGGTGAATTTTTCTTCATACGCAGCCACTAAGTCATCCTCATGCGTCAATTCCAAGAATTTTTTTCATCCTAAGATAAATTAGTTTAGGAAAATATTTCTCGAGAAACATACCTTGAAATTCATCCCAATCAAGAGCATCAAAATTTCCACTTTCCCATAGTATTTTTAACCATCGTCCATGACTGATCTGCTTCTCCTCAAAATAGTAAATACAAATACTATCCTTTTGATTTTATGTACACCCCATGACATTGAAAATAATTTATTGTGCTTTCATCCACTCTTCAAAATGCAAAGGGTTATACGATCCTCTAAATGATGGGAGATGTTTCCTAATGAAATAGTCAACAACTAACATGTTCTTATATGGTTGATCTACATAATCTCATGCATGGATACAACCACCATATATATCTTGATTCAACTATTCCATCACTAAAACAAAATATTCAGTTATGATTCCAACCATCTCAAATTGATGATTTAAAAGGTGGTATTTTTCTTGATTTGGTCACATCATAGCTTCCATGTTTCATCTATAGAATACCATTCAGAAGTTAGAACTATATTAGGAGAAGAAAAATATTAATCTTAAAATGCTATATCATTTCAATCTTACCATAAAGTTAAAATAGTTTATGGAAATTAAATTAACAATATCGAAAATCCTAAGGATGCCTAAACTCACATATGATACCAACTATAAGTTCCTAGACTTAATCATTAAAAAATATTTAATTCATTTAATAATTCAAATTGAGAATATTTTCAGGTTTATAGTTTTACCGAATATGGCTATTACTATTACATAACAACTTGAATGTTACATATAGACACATCTACTCAATATACATTTTTTTATAAAATAAAACTCTTAAAAGAAAACCAGATTTCATTTCTTAATATAATCCTTCATGTTTTTTCCATTCTTTTACCCTTCCTTATACTATGTGAAAAAATATTACAAATGTAAAGACCCGTAAAATTCAAGGAAAATTTTTTCTTAATTTTCTTTAGAATTTTACAAGAGCGCGGTTTCAGACGGCACCTGATTCCGAGGCCCGGAGTGCCCGGAATTAATTTCCGAAGTTTGGCTCGGGTACGTTCAGTGAACGAACGAGCGGGAATTCCTAACTTTTGATCCGGTGCTCGGAATTGAAATCCGAGGGCACCGATGAACTCGCAGCGCCGATATTCGCTTAAAGAGACCTTTTCGGGAGTTGCGTTTGTTGCGGGTTGAGAGTTTCGTTTTGGGGTTTTTAGTTTGAGTTAAATAAAATTGTGTAGAACAATTTTATTTTTAACTTGTTAAAACCTATCTAAGGAGGTTGGGAGTGGGACCCACACCCACTTAACCTCCCTTGGGAGGATTAAGTGTGGTGGGGCCCACACGAACCCACACCTTTTCAACTCCCCACTCTCCCTCTTAATGGCTTGATAACTTAACTTCTTTTTAATTATACAACTCTTGTATATTAAATAAGTGAGTTAATTTTGGGGTTAGCCATTTTGAATTTCAAACTTTTGAAATTCTTTTAAGTTTTGTAATAATAAAATAAGATGTTATCTTATTTTATTTTGGGTTGATCGTTTGTCTTCTTGAGAGGTGGAGAGCTCCTCTTCTTCTTCTTCAACCTCAACGAAGAACGCGAAGAACGTCGTTCTTCAACGAAGAACTTCTCCGCCGAAGAACACGATCCATCCGCGACGCGACGTTCTTCTTCCGCGTCATCCCTTCCGCGTCGGTTTTCCGCAACGAACGCCTTCGACAACAACTCTTCCTCCGACGTCAAAGGAATCGACACCGATTTTCCACGACTCCGTCAACGTGCGACTATCGAGGTAAGGGTTCTTGAGTTCGATGTTACCTTTTATTTGACTTTCCGCAAGACTTGACGAGGAATGCTCTTTTTCCGACGAAGAACGCCGCTCCGCTCTTCTTCGTCTTCGGTGTCAACGAGAGAGAACACCGCACCTTCCTCGGAAAAACCTTCGTCGGCGTACAAGGATTCGCCAACGATGTGCTTCTTCGGACGCGCCTCTTCGTCAACGGATTTGACGAACGACGACCGCGACGCCCGACTTCCGCGACGCCGTCTTCCACGGACATAGTCGAATCCTCGATCTTGTACCCAAGGTAGGGGTGGTTGATTTAATATTTAATTATTTCATTCTTCTCGTGGTTCGTATAACTAACATGGGATGTTGATTATTTTAAGATGCGTTATTAATTTAACGTGAGGGGGGCCGGTCCGTACGAACACGACCGAACCCCTCCAACATTCTTGTTGTTCTTGCGGGTGGAAGCAAGTGGCGTGGTGCCGTCGCACCACGCGGATGATTGTGCGTTTAATTTTACGCAACGCCGTCGCGTTACGCCAAGGAGAATCTTCAAGAACGCGACGCCGTCGCGCCGCGTTGGAAGGAATCATGGCACGGTGAAAGGGGCGCGGTGCCGTCGCACCGCGCCGGACGACGAATACCGCGGCCGGTTCCGGGCCGCGGCGGGACGTGGAGACCGCGGCCGGTTCCGGGCCGCGGCGGAACGAGAAGACCGCGGCCGGTTCCGGGCCGCGGCGGAAGAGCAGACCGGCGGCCGGGCCGCCGGCGTCGAAAGCCGAAGGGGACCGGAAATTTCCGGTCCCGTTAGAGAAAACCGGCCGGCCAGCTGGCCGGCCGGATATCATTAAAACCGGGGAATTTAATTCCCCGACCACCTAATAAAAACCCCCCTCTTAAAGAGGGGGGCGGTTCTTGAGGGAAGGGGGCAGCCGCCCCCTTGGTTCACCGCCAGCAGGCCCCCACGTGGTTGGGGGCGGTTTTAAAAAAAAATAAACGGCGCGGCCAGATTGCCGCGCCGCCCTTCAATCAAGCCCCCCACGTTGGGGGGGGGGGGCGGTTCTTACAAACCGGCGCGGCTAATTGCCGCGCCGCCTTCCAGCAAAGCGGGAGCTTTGCTCCCCGCTAGCCGACCGCCAGCGCGGCCTCCCGCCGCCGCCTCGCGGCCCGCCGCCGCCACGCGGCCCGCCGCCGCCGCCGCCACGCGGCCAGCCGCCGCCGCCGTCCGCCGCCGCCGTCTGCCGCCGCCGCGCCGCCGCGCCGCCGCCCGGCGCCGCCGTCCGCCGCCGCCGTCCGCTGCCGCCGGCCGCCGCGCCGTCCAGAAGGGGGGGTCGGGCCGGGTCGGCCCGGACCCGGACCCCCCGTTTCGGACCAGATTCGGTTCTTGGCTCATAACTTGAGCCTCGGACCTCCGAATGACGAACCGTCTGCGGCAACGCGATCCTTGCATCGAGACGGTCGTTTCGATATATCGCACTGAAGGTTTCGGGTTACTTTGAGTTCGGCCGGGTTGGTTCGTTCACGAAACCAACCGGGCCTTCGGAGCGGAAACGCTCATATCTCGAGCCACGAACGTCCGATTGACGCGCCGTCAGTCGCATTGTGTTCCTCTTAGTGAATCGGATCTTTTGGCATACTCCGCCCGAGGTTTGGACGCAGGTGGAGTACGGTCGGGTTGGTTTTTCCGTAAAAACCAACCGGGCCCCGGAGACGAAAATGCCAATAACTCACAGACCGGGCGTCCGATTGACGCGCCGTCTGTTTCGTTGACTTCCTCTTGATGAGACGGAACTTTTGACATACTCCGCCCGAGTTTTGGATACAGTCGGAGTATGGCCGGGTTGGATTGTACCCGAAATCCAACCGGGCCCCTGGAACGGGAAAGCTGATATCTTTCAGACAGGACGTCCGCTTGTCGAGCCGTCAGCGGCGTTGGTGGTTACGTTGAGTAACGGTCCCTTTGAGTATACCCTATGGGAGTTCGGGGTGCAGTTGAGATACGGCCGGGATTGGTTTCGCTCACGAAACCAACCGGGCCCCTGGGATGAAAAGGCTAATAACCAACAGACCGGGCGTCCGATCGACGCGCCGTCTGTTGCGTTGAGACCCCTGTGACGAGACGGGCCTTTGAGACACTTCTTCGCGGGACCTTGTGATACTTGGAGTATCGACCAGTAGCTCGTGGAGCGGACCTGTGGTACTTGACAGTGGTGGTGCGCTTGGATGCAGCAGCAGACCCTTGGCGGTGGAGAGCATAGTTGTAGCGGCGGACCCGCGATACTCTACGGAGTGTGTGCGCTTGGTTGTAGCGACAGACCTGCGACGGTGGAGACGAGCGTGCAGAGTACGGAGACCGTGTAGCCGGCTGAGACCTGACGACTGCTTGACCGACTCGACTTGGAGTGAGTCGACTAGCCCAGTGGACGGAGCGCCCGGTATTTGGCGGCAGACCCACGGCGGACGGAGCGCCTGGTAGTTGGCAGCAGACCCGCGGTACTCGACGGGAGGAGTGCCTCAGCAGGCTATCTGGGTAGCGCCCGGTATTTGGCGACAGACCCTCAGCGGACGGAGCGCCCGGTAGTTGGCCGCAAACCCGCAGTACTCGACAGGAGGAGTACCTCAGCAGTCATAGGTTAGTGAGCAGTACCTCGGAGTCGTGATAGGACTACTACACACTTCAGAGACGGGGCTCTTCAGCAGTTACGGTTTCGATAATGAAAATCCTGGTTTGAGCTGAGACTTTTGACCTTGTGTTTACCTCATGATTGAGATGGGTTACTTGATAACTTAGGTATATGTATGGGAATATACCTAAGTAGAGTTTATCTGTTGAGATCTTCTTGTGTTTATCCTTGTTGGTTTTAGTGAGACCTTGAGGGTCTCGGGGTCCCTACTGAGTATCGTTATACTCACCCCTGCACGGGCTATGCCCGCACCTCGTTGTGTTGGTTGCAGACGACGGACAGAGCTGACAGAAGCCGAAGGTTCGAGGACTTGACGGTACCTGGAGGTGGACTATACGACGAAGTGGTACCCGGAGGTGGACCACTGGGCGGGACATACTCGGAGCGGATGGCGGGACCCGAGGAGTAGAGGAGCTATCTGTACCCACCCTTCAGGTGGGATTTCCAGTGGACATCTCAGCGTAGCAGCTTTACTTTTCAGTCGCTGTTTTTCCCTTTCGAGTTGTACTTTACAGTTGGGCTTGTATTTCCGGCCCCTTTTACTTTTCAGCTCTTCTTTTTGTACTTAGTGTTTCACTTCCGCTTGTACTCTGTGGTGCTTGTTTTCTTTTATAAAGGCAATGCCTTCCCAGTTAACGGGATTTTACGCCTTTGGTGCTAGTCGCCAGCCCCTGGCCTATGGAAGGCGGGCTTGGGGTAGTCACGGCACGGGCCCCGAGGACGGGTCGTGACAAATTGGTATCAGAGGAGTTCGGTTCTACCGCAGAACTTATAACTCTGATGTTTCTTTCTGTGAAGCAATAGTGTTAAGAGTACCGAGTGTGGTTTTCAGTTCAGGGAGTCCAGTGTTGGTGCGGGCGGCCGACGTATCCATACACCAGGACCCTGACAACTGATTTCCGACTTTGTGCACGAAAACACTGATTGCGTGTGTTTTCAATAGTTTTTCCCCTTAAAACGGCTCAAACCAGGTCAGCTCACCAGGTATAATCGTTTGATCGTGTTACGTTGTTTCTTTTAGGATGGCCCCACGACGGCAGCCAGCTAGGGTTCCGAGAATCGAGCGTGACGACAGCCCACCGAGCGACGAGGCCTCGGTGTAGGGCCCTTTTCCAGTAGTGGCACCGGCGGTAGCTCTACCCACCGAGCCCCCGATGCTTCCAGCAGCAGCCGCTGACGATGCACGTCGCCTCAGCGCACTGCATGAGTTTCAGCGCCAGCGACCGCCCAGGTTTCGCGGGGAGACGGATCCCCAGGCTGCAGAGGACTGGCTGGAGGCAGTGGTACGAGTGTTTAGGCTAGTGAGGACACCAGCAGACCTCATGGTGATCCTCGCTGCGAGCCTACTACACGCAGCAGCAGGTAGGTGGTGGAGCCACTTGTTTCAGTTTTGCGATGAGATGAACTTCACATGGGAAGACTTCGAGACCTTCTTCAGGGTGGAGTTTGTGCCAGTATCTCTACACCCCGAGCGTGTACAGGAGATTCTGCCTTTACCGCGTGATTTTCGATCAGAAGCCGAGTCATCTGTGGGCAGTAGGCAGATGATGCAGAGGTCCAGGAGGACCAGACCAGCGGTTGGGCGAACTCGGGTTTTAGGACCGGTGGTGCAGGGCACCCGGAGTGGGAACAGAGCTAGCCGTGCAAGGAGCAGGTTGTGTTACTCATGCCGAGGAAAGGTACATCTGGCACGTGACTGTCCGACTCCCGATCCGCAGGCTTTGGGAGAGCCACCGAGATAGAGGCAGCGACAAATGCTTGAGCAACAGTAAAGCAGGTGGACAGGGGAGGAACTAGTGGATACGTCTTTTGTACTTCTAGTTCCATGTTGATGTTGCTTTTATGTAGCGTCTTGTATTATGATCTGCAATAATAAAAGACGCATACTTTTGTGATGTTTTCTTTCCTGTCCTCTTTTGTGATGTTACTAAGAGGTTCCAGTTGACTGTTGACTTGACCCTCACTTGTGAGACATCTACTGGAGGAGACCCAGTTACCACACACTGATGCCGACAGTGTGACTCAACCCTTGGAGGCGAGAGTAACGGTTGGATCTCTTAGTAGTAGCGTCGAGGCCTTACGACGTCATCCTTGATATGGATTAGTATCATCCATGTTAGGATTGACTGTTTTAGGCAAAGAATGTGGTTCATCCAGGGGATGAGACCAGGTTTCTCTTATCGGCAAAGAAGAAATCTTGCAGCTCTTGTGGGACCAGAGATGGTCCGGGCCACGTCGGAAGAGGTCCATGTCATCCAGGAGCGGGTCCTACATGGGCGATCGATTCCTCTTGTGCGCAACAGATGGCGGCACGAGAATCTCCAGGAGAGCACATGGGAGCGGGAGGCTCAGATGCGTGCTCAGTACCCTCTTTTGTTTCCCTAGTTTTTGATGTAGCTTTACGGGGACGTAAAGCCCTGAGGTGGGAGTAATGTAAAGACCCGTAAAATTCAAGGAAAATTTTTTCTTAATTTTCTTTAGAATTTTACAAGAGCGCGGTTTCAGACGGCACCTGATTCCGAGGCCCGGAGTGCCCGGAATTAATTTCCGAAGTTTGGCTCGGGTACGTTCAGTGAACGAACGAGCGGGAATTCCTAACTTTTGATCCGGTGCTCGGAATTGAAATCCGAGGGCACCGATGAACTCGCAGCGCCGATATTCGCTTAAAGAGACCTTTTCGGGAGTTGCGTTTGTTGCGGGTTGAGAGTTTCGTTTTGGGGTTTTTAGTTTGAGTTAAATAAAATTGTGTAGAACAATTTTATTTTTAACTTGTTAAAACCTATCTAAGGAGGTTGGGAGTGGGACCCACACCCACTTAACCTCCCTTGGGAGGATTAAGTGTGGTGGGGCCCACACGAACCCACACCTTTTCAACTCCCCACTCTCCCTCTTAATGGCTTGATAACTTAACTTCTTTTTAATTATACAACTCTTGTATATTAAATAAGTGAGTTAATTTTGGGGTTAGCCATTTTGAATTTCAAACATTTGAAATTCTTTTATGTTTTGTAATAATAAAATAAGATGTTATCTTATTTTATTTTGGGTTGATCGTTTGTCTTCTTGAGAGGTGGAGAGCTCCTCTTCTTCTTCTTCAACCTCAACGAAGAACGCGAAGAACGTCGTTCTTCAACGAAGAACTTCTCCGCCGAAGAACACGATCCATCCGCGACGCGACGTTCTTCTTCCGCGTCATCCCTTCCGCGTCGGTTTTCCGCAACGAACGCCTTCGACAACAACTCTTCCTCCGACGTCAAAGGAATCGACACCGATTTTCCACGACTCCGTCAACGTGCGACTATCGAGGTAAGGGTTCTTGAGTTCGATGTTACCTTTTATTTGACTTTCCGCAAGACTTGACGAGGAACGCTCTTTTTCCGACGAAGAACGCTGCTCCGCTCTTCTTCGTCTTCGGTGTCAACGAGAGAGAACACCGCACCTTCCTCGGAAAAACCTTCGTCGGCGTACAAGGATTCGCCAACGACGTGCTTCTTCGGACGCGCCTGTTCGTCAACGGATTTGACGAACGACGACCGCGACGCCCGACTTCCGCGACACCGTCTTCCGCGGACATAGTCGAATCCTCGATCTTGTACCCAAGGTAGGGGTGGTTGATTTAATATTTAATTATTTCATTCTTCTCGTGGTTCGTATAACTAACATGGGATGTTGATTATTTTAAGATGCGTTATTAATTTAACGTGAGGGGGGCCGGTCCGTATGAACACGACCGAACCCCTCCAACATTCTTGTTGTTCTTGCGGGTGGAAGCAAGTGGCGTGGTGCCGTCGCACCACGCGGATGATTGTGCGTTTAATTTTACGCAACGCCGTCGCGTTACGCCAAGGAGAATCTTCAAGAACGCGACGCCGTCGCGCCGCGTTGGAAGGAATCATGGCACGGCGAAAGGGGCGCGGTGCCGTCGCACCGCGCCGGACGACGAATACCGCGGCCGGTTCCGGGCCGCGGCGGGACGTGGAGACCGCGGCCGGTTCCGGGCCGCGGCGGAACGAGAAGACCGCGGCCGGTTCCGGGCCGCGGCGGAAGAGCAGACCGGCGGCCGGGCCACCGGCGTCGAAAGCCGAAGGGGACCGGAAATTTCCGGTCCCGTTAGAGAAAACCGGTCGGCCAGCTGGCCGGCCGGATATCATTAAAACCGGGGAATTTAATTCCCCGGCCACCTAATAAAAACCCCCCTCTTAAAGAGGGGGGGCGGTTCTTGAGGGAAGGGGGCAGCCGCCCCCTTGGTTCACCGCCAGCAGGCCCCCACGTGGTTGGGGGCGGTTTTAAAAAAAAATAAACGGCGCGGCCAGATTGCCGCGCCGCCCTTCAATCAAGCCCCCCACGTTGGGGGGGGCGGTTCTTACAAACCGGCGCGGCTAATTGCCGCGCCGCCTTCCAGCAAAGCGGGAGCTTTGCTCCCCGCTAGCCGACCGCCAGCGCGGCCTCCCGCCGCCGCCACGCGGCCCGCCGCCGCCACGCGGCCCGCCGCCACCACGCGGCCCGCCGCCGCCGCCACGCGGCCCACCGCCGCCGCCGTCCGCCGCCGCCGTCTGCCGCCGCCGCGCCGCCGCGCCGCCGCCCGGCGCCGCCGTCCGCCGCCGCCGTCCGCCGCCGCCGGCCGCCGCGCCGTCCAGAAGGGGGGGTCGGGCCGGGTCGGCCCGGACCCGGACCCCCCGTTTCGGACCAGATTCGGTTCTTGGCTCATAACTTGAGCCTCGGACCTCCGAATGACGAACCGTCTGCGGCAACGCGATCCTTGCATCGAGACGGTCGTTTCGATATATCGCACTCAAGGTTTCGGGTTACTTTGAGTTCGGCCGGGTTGGTTCGTTCACGAAACCAACCGGGCCTTCGGAGCGGAAACGCTCATATCTCGAGCCACGAACGTCCGATTGACGCGCCGTCAGTCGCGTTGTGTTCCTCTTAGTGAATCGGATCTTTTGGCATACTCCGCCCGAGGTTTGGACGCAGGTGGAGTACGGTCGGGTTGGTTTTTACTTAAAAACCAACCGGGCCCCGGAGACGAAAATGCCAATAACTCACAGACCGGGCGTCCGATTGACGCGCCGTCTGTTTCGTTGACTTCCTCTTGATGAGACGGAACTTTTGACATACTCCGCCCGAGTTTTGGATACAGTCGGAGTATGGCCGGGTTGGATTGTACCCGAAATCCAACCGGGCCCCTGGAACGGGAAAGCTGATATCTTTCAGACAGGACGTCCGCTTGTCGAGCCGTCAGCGGCGTTGGTGGTTACGTTGAGTAACGGTCCCTTTGAGTATACCCTATGGGAGTTCGGGGTGCAGTTGAGATACGGCCGGGATTGGTTTCGCTCACGAAACCAACCGGGCCCCTGGGACGAAAAGGCTAATAACCAACAGACCGGGCGTCCGATCGACGCGCCGTCTGTTGCGTTGAGACCCCTGTGACGAGACGGGCCTTTGAGACACTTCTTCGCGGGACCTTGTGATACTTGGAGTATCGACCAGTAGCTCGTGGAGCGGACCCGTGGTACTTGACAGTGGTGGTGCGCTTGGATGCAGCAGCAGACCCTTGGCGGTGGAGAGCATAGTTGTAGCGGCGGACCCGCGATACTCTACGGAGTGTGTGCGCTTGGTTGTAGCGACAGACCTGCGAAGGTGGAGACGAGCGTGCAGAGTACGGAGACCGTGTAGCCGGCTGAGACCTGACGACTGCTTGACCGACTCGACTTGGAGTGAGTCGACTAGCCCAGTGGACGGAGCGCCCGGTATTTGGCGGCAGACCCACGGCGGACGGAGCGCCTGGTAGTTGGCAGCAGACCCGCGGTACTCGACGGGAGGAGTACCTCAGCAGGCTATCTGGGTAGCGCCCGGTATTTGGCGACAGACCCACGGCGGACGGAGCGCCTGGTAGTTGGCCGCAAACCCGCAGTACTCGACAGGAGGAGTACCTCAGCAGTCATAGGTTAGTGAGCAGTACCTCGGAGTCGTGATAGGACTACTACACACTTCAGAGACGGGGCTCTTCAGCAGTTACGGTTTCGATAATGAAAATCCTGGTTTGAGCTGAGACTTTTGACCTTGTGTTTACCTCATGATTGAGATGGGTTACTTGATAACTTAGGTATATGTATGGGCATATACCTAAGTAGAGTTTATCTGTTGAGATCTTCTTGTGTTTATCCTTGTTGGTTTTAGTGAGACCTTGAGGGTCTCGGGGTCCCTACTGAGTATCGTTATACTCACCCCTGCACGGGCTATGCCCGCACCTCGTTGTGTTGGTTGCAGACGACGGACAGAGCTGACAGAAGCCGAAGGTTCGAGGACTTGACGGTACCTGGAGGTGGACTATACGACGAAGTGGTACCCGGAGGTGGACCACTGGGCGGGACATACTCGGAGCGGATGGCGGGACCCGAGGAGCAGAGGAGCTATCTGTACCCACCCTTCAGGTGGGATTTCCAGTGGACATCTCAGCGTAGCAGCTTTACTTTTCAGTCGCTGTTTTTCCCTTTCGAGTTGTACTTTACAGTTGGGCTTGTATTTCCGGCCCCTTTTACTTTTCAGCTCTTCTTTTTGTACTTAGTGTTTCACTTCCGCTTGTACTCTGTGGTGCTTGTTTTCTTTTATAAAGGCAATGCCTTCCCAGTTAACGGGATTTTACGCCTTTGGTGCTAGTCGCCAGCCCCTGGCCTATGGAAGGCGGGCTTGGGGTAGTCACGGCACGGGCCCCGAGGACGGGTCGTGACAACAAAAACATTGGATGATCATAAGAAGCCTAGTATGGTTTATAAAATAAATAACGAAACCATTATCCAATCATTACAAAAAAATAAATGAGATCATACATTTAAATCGTAAAAAATATTCTCTTTATCATACCTCATTAAATATTACGATTTATGAATAACACCTAGAAATCATAAATCATAATGATAACATGTGGAATCCATTACATACTTACATTGTAGCTTTCTGAACTACAAAGGGAGTTACGTTTGGAATACCCATCATGGTATATTCCATAAATATCTTAAGTTAAAAATTAACCTTTAACTCTGTCACGTTAACCAATGCATTGGATATCTATCTATGTCTCACCCAGCCACGGTTTATCATAGAGCCTCCCGTATATGTAAAAATTCCCTAGAACCGTAAAATAATTGTAACACATAAACGAAAGATAGAACTTCCACATTGCAATCACAGGATATCAGTTCAAGATATTGACATAATCAATCCATTAACTAATCCATTTTCAATAAAAAATACATAAAATGGGTATATGGTATTTATTTTCTTATTAAAACACTTACTACTTGTAGAGAAATCCAAATATCACATAATGCTCACGATGATGGAAATTTTCTTGTCACAACGTATGTTATAACAAACATTCTTGTGGTCATTTAGTAAAACACTAAGTAGAAAAAAGATACCTTTTTAATGAAATTAAATATAAAATGGATTGATATACCATATAAAATAAATTCGTTTATAAATCAAAATATGCCTCAATGAAAGGAGACTGAGACAAAGTCCCTTACTAAGAATCTGACTTGTCATGTATGATCCTTATTCATCTTGAATGATAAAAATGAATTAATTTATAATTTATTCAGAACCCATTTCAATTTTATCATTCCATTTATATCACTTATTAACACATTACAGACATTAAATAATTATTTAATTTAATATAGGTTGTTTTGCTGATATTTGGTACTTGAGTAAGAAATGAACAAATTTTAATAACAAATTATCCATGTGGTAAAAAATTACATTGTCTAATTTTTTTAAATAACTATTAATATATAATATATATCAATTATATATATATTTATAATATCCCATAACATTTGGATATAAAAAATGAAAAGCACTGTTCATGGATATGGTAAGTCGTACATCTCCCTTAAAGATACTTTCATTTTTTTTCATGTTTACAAAAATGTAAACTAAATGATATATATGTATATTATAATTCTAGATTAATATAATTTTTTATATATGTTACATAAGTTAATTAAATCCATCCTTTATATGTTTCATGTATGTCATGATTGAGTCATATCACATTGGGGGGAGGAAGTCCACACTTCCTCAAATAAAATTATCATATTTACCCATTATAGAAACCATAATGGTCGGATATAAATGAAATATATAGAATAATATAGAGAAAAAATATATAATATATATATATATATAATATAAATTTAGTTCCATCAAAATTCCCAACATGAGAGGTGGTAGGTAAAATCTAAAAATCATTGTTTCATGAGGTATAAGTTCGTCGTACGCAGAAACAGTATGTTCGTGTCAATTAGATGGATGTGTGTGTAACTGTAGTTTGAATCATTGTCATAAAAAAATTACTCGTATATTGATGATACAATTTTTTATGTGATCAAATAATATTTATAGAATAGGTTTTGGAGAAAGAAAATAAAAGAAATGAACTTGAGAGAAGACGTTAGCTCTAAATAGTATAACTCCCTTTTATTTGATACAGAAGGATTTATTGAATTTCCTTATTCATAAAGTATATTTTTTAGGAGGTAGAGATGTATTATTGGAGGTTACATTTATAGTGTTTGGACATGACAATGGGGATTGAGAGGTCTGAGTAAGGGTTAAATTTGGTGGCATTTTATAAGATAGATGAGGGGAACGTAAGAAATATCTTGAATTGTTATTTTATTATAAATTATATTTCGATTATAAATTAGTCAAAAATAAGTTTTTTTAAGATAATAAAATTATAAGTTGATATAAAATCATCCAATAATAATTAGATAGGTTTTGTATATTTTTTAATCCTTATCTTATTTATTTATCTTTTTTTTACTCTTACCATTTTCTCAAGCAATTAACACTTTGGTAATCAAAATAGTTACCAAAAAAAAAAGAATATCCATTTAAAGTGTAAATAATAAAAGTTTAGACATATGATAATTATTTTTCCATATATAATATTTTTTAAAATTTTATAATATTTAATAAAATATTTTATATTTTAAAATATAAATTATGTCAACTTTGACACTATTCATATAATGAATTTTTTAAAAATTTATAACAACATGATTGGATCAAAATCACTTAATTAATACAAATATTACATGTAAATATAATTCATAATGTACGTGTATGATATCAAAATAACTAAATTAAATTTATTTTAACATTTATAAGATTATTTATTTGAATTATTTTATTAAGGAAGCAATCAGTGCATCATAATTGTGTAATAATTAAATTTATTTATATAATTTCTAAAAAATAAAAATAAAATACCATGATGTAGAAGTGATTTTTATCTCTCCATGTACTTTTTATAATCGAAGATATATCTTATATAACCCCATATAAAATTTCTTTTAGTAAAAGATATATGATTATGTTATATTTTCCTTAACATTAAATAAAAAGTAATTAAATGTCATGTTCACACATAAGTGGATACATGGGGTCCTAAAATAGAATCAAGGTTTCCAATGGTCGGAAATATCTCATCCAAAAGAATTATAACACGTTCTTGGGTAATTTAATATTATTATAATATATTTTAGTCTTATTTACCAGATTTACCCTTTAACCATGGTAATGAAAATATTTATTGAAGTTACAATTCATAATGTCTAAAAAATGAATTTATTTACTCAATTTTATACATCTTGATTCCCAATATGGAATCCATTTTTTCAAATTTGTTACACATAAATTTCATTATTTAATTTAAAATTAATATCTATTCTCAAAACCAAAACTGTGTTTTTAAGAAGTTAAAAGTACGAAATGATTGACATGTGTTTACACCCAATTTCAAAGTGAAATTACATTACATGACCAAAATTAGATTAAATTATAATAAATTTATCTAATTAAACATTAAAAACAATTAATAAGATAATATAACTATATAAATAAATTAAATGAAAAGGTAGTTTTTACTTAAAATGCAGTATTATTCATAACGCATTAAAAAACATTATCAAAAAAATACCGAAAATATACCCTATGTAAATTTTTCTATCCCGCTTTTAAAGAGGAAAATTATTTTGAAAAATGGAGGATATAAGAGTGAAAAAAACTGTATTTAAAGAGGGTTATCTGTCAAAATGCGGTAAACTGGCCTTTTAAAATTATTAGACTATTTTTTTCTTAAAATTTGATTCATTCTCATTTTATGCCTCTAAATATTAATTGTAAAAACATTTAACAAATTTTTTTTAATCATAATATAGTTATTTATATTCATTGTTTCCATTAAAATGGGCAGGCATTAACAACCATTTAAAATAATAATATTATATTATTTTTTATTTCAGTATGACTTTACCTTTTGTGCAACATAAGATTTCAGAGAAACTTAATGTTGAATGGGAGGTATGCCATCGAACATAGTATCACCTTAAATTAAAACTAATATTTAATTAAAAAATATTAATAAATATGAAAATTTCATACTCTTTATTTACCTAGGATGTTATATACTGCCTCACAAAGTACTGTGATTCGATTTCACTAACAGGTTATCAGTATCATAATAAGGGTAAATATTGTAACAACCTAGGTATTTATAGAAAAATAAATTATCATTTCAATAAATATTTAGGAATATGATATTTTGTTCATTTAAAAGGGTATGTTTTTTCTGATACCATACTCGACCCTCAATAACGGGTTCCTCTGAAGACTTATGTTGCACAGAACATTGAGTTATACTGAAAAATAATGCAATAATGTTATTATTATTTTAAACAGTAGTAAACTCTTGCACATTGGAATATAGGAAAAAATTTATATAAAATGAATTTTTAAATATGATTTATAAATGATTAAATAATGAATCATTCGGTGCCAAATTTATTTGAAATGGAAATACAGACCAATTGAATATGAATGAAGTGTTTTTATAAAAACCTATTTTATAGAAAATAATTGTATTTATAAAATTATATCACTTTTTATGGTTTTTTATTTAATGAAAATTAAATTTTATATATTCAATATAAGGTTTTAATTCATCTTATATGTTTTCTAGATATTATATATGAAGAAATTAAATTTTTTGGATAAATGAAGTATTTTTCAAAAAATACAGTTTTTCTAAATTTTTATGAAGAACCGTTATTATATATAGTTTCTGTCATATTTATGTGTTCTGTTTGAATAAAATAAACTTATAACGTACAATAGGGATGTTAAAATATACTTTGTATGAAATTTTGTTATTTTTTGTTAACATTTATATTTTTATGAATAGTGAACACAATACATTTTAATTCACAACTGCCTTTTCATATAATTTATTATTATAGTTAGATTCTTATTTTAGTAAGGTTTAATGTATAATTGTATTTTTTAAATAATTTTAAAAATAACTTCATTAGATGTAATTACACTTTTTAATTGGATTTAACACGTGCCAATCTTTTGACAGGTTTTACATCTTAAAAATTCCCTTTTTGGTTTCAGAAATGGAATTAATTTTTAATTAATTTCTGCAAATTATGTGTTTTGAATTTGGAAAAATATATTCCATTTTAGGAATCTAATTTCCCGAATTTTTTAAATATTTACATTTTATTTTTGGACATTATGATTTCTATCTTTAGTCGTTATTTTTATTTACCATGGTGAAATGATAAATTAGGCAAATAAGGGGAAAGTAAAAATATAATAATATAAAACTACCATAACACTGGTCATAATCATATTTTATTAGATATTTCAAACCATGGTTATCCTTGGGTTGATTTTGGTGCCCCATGAAGCCACTTGCGTATGATAATAACATGTTATATGAATTAATTTTAAGTAATGGTATTAGAAATACATGATTTAAGGTTGAATTATTAATGTTAGTTTTTTATAAACCGATGCCGATTGTTTATGCGAGAATTTTTATGGGTATGTTATACTAAAAACCAATGCAAAAAATTTTAATGTGTGGTTTTTCCATCTATTATGCTAAAAAAAGACACAAAAAACAAAAATGCTTTGATTTTTTGTGTAGGTTTTAAAATGAACCGATTCTAAAAAAATGATTTCAACTTCAGTTTTTACCATAACCAATTCCAAAATTAAAAAATATATAAATTTCCATTATTGGTTTTTTCCAAAAGCAATGTGGATTTTTTTAAGACAAAATCAGCATTGGTTGTCGTAAAAACCTACGCTTAAATTCATTTTAAAATCGATATGATTAGGAAACCCTCATATCTAATGTTCATCAAAATTGAACCCGCTGGCAGCTAATCGAGACTCATGATGGCTTTAAAGCCTTTTTTTCATTTCCAATGCCATTGTTGAATACTTTCGTCCATTTTCACGATCTACTATATACGTTCTACATTATATGGTCTTCATTGATCGTCTACAGATTATCTTTTCTCTTTAATGATATTTTTATTGACTATCAATCATGGTTTGATTTTCACTCCTTATTTATCTTTTTTTTATATGATAAATTTTTTTCTAGATTTCACATTGCATAATTTTACAAACTTTTTTACGGATCAAAGCTTGTATTTGAGAACTATTTTTGAGTTAAATTCCAAATTTTGTAATTTTTTAAAAATATTTTAAATTAATTGGTGATCATTAAATATTAATTTTTATATGAAAAGATATATTAGATAATAATTTATTTAAAATGTGTTGGAACATAGTTAATAGTTGTCCTTAAGAGTGATTTGTCAATATTCTTGATACAGATAAGAGTTGTATGATTTTAGGATACGAATTTTTATCTGACATTATGTATAAATGTATTAGTCAATGTTCTTGAATAAATTTTACCATAAACCAATTAAATGGTTTATATCTGAAATTATTTTTATCTTGAATTATCTATAAATGTATTTGTAAATGTTCTTGACCAATTGTATTAGTCAGTGTATTGAATTTGTTTTATCTAACATTATTTTATCTTGACTAATTGACTAAATAATGTTATGATATTATTTTTATCCTAAATATTAGTCCTCATAGGATTGAGAAAATAAACTTGAGAGGGTTGGGGGTCGGGGGATTGAATCATGTATAGAAAAATTATACCAAAAACCAAATAATAAATTTATATACTCCTTAAAACATGCAATGGATCCACAACCATTTATTCTTCCTTGAATTATGCTATTGTTCTTTCACCCAAATGTGTTGTAAAATATATCTAATTTTATGATTTATTTTCCTCTATCATAATATTTGGTGTAATATGGTTGATTTAACACATTATTTTGACATTTAATCTAATTATTATTTCATACTACTAATAATAACATATTTTTTTCCTTTTAAATTATTTAAATATTAAATTCCATTTATAAATGAAACATCAAAATAATTCAACCACTATTTATAATGAAGTAATAAATTTTAGAATATTGATATTATAATTTAGTTATATTATCAATATAACACATTTATATAATACGAAAATAAACTGTTTACTATTTGTAAATGTGTTTCATATATAAGATCTTCTTTCATATTATCAATAGTTTTCATTAAATATGTTTATGTTAACCATTTATTTGTGTGTGTGTGTATATATATAATTAATTGATTATATGTTATAATCAATGAACCAATTCTTATTGTGATATCATATATTGAACAGATCACAATTGGATACATTTACAATGAACCACTACTGAATAGTTAAAAGGAGTTGATGAATTGTTGGAATTCATTAAGCGACATCTTCAAAAAAATTGATTTTCTGTCCATGTGTGGAGTGTTTAAATATGAGAATGTTAAACTCTAGAGAAGTCAAAGAACGTTTCATTTGCTATGGTTTTAGCCTTAATTATACACGTTGGATTAGGAATGGTGAATGAACTGAAAATTCAGCATTCAATGTTGACGCAAATATTCATAATGAGGTAGAGGATAATGTTTAAGAAATAATTCATGATTTAGGTGTTGAAACCATCAAAAAAACCAACTCTTGAACGATTTTATAAGGATTTGGAAACAATAATATTCCCAAAATGAAATAAATATATTTTGTTATCTACAGTTTTGAGATTAGTTATCATAAAAGAAAAAAATTGGTGGGGTGATAAAAGTTTCTCTAGCTTACATAAGCTTTTAAAAGTTATACATATAAAAGGAAAAGAGCTTCCAGATTCCAATTATGAGGCGAAGAAAATATTATGCCTAGTGGGATTGGGGTAAAAAACGTTACATGCTTTCCCCAATGATTGTGAACTGTATAGGAATAAAATTGAATATTAATCAAGTTGTCTTACATGTGGTACATCACACTATAAGATAGATGAGAATTTAAATTAAGATTAATTCTCAGGTTATTTCATATAAAGTCATAAAAAATCAATTTTGTAATTTCTAATGATATCATCCAATATTTTTTGGCATGCAATTCAAATATTTCAATTGTGATTAATTTTTAGGTACCAGAATCAAAACTCCTACAAATGTAATTTGGTACCATCAAATATTTATTTTTGAAGAAAATATATTAAAATTCAATTGACATAAAATGGTTATGATGACATTGAGATGAGCAATTCTATGATGGTAACTTATGTCACCCTACCGATTCACCGTAGTGGAAGGGTTTGGATATAATATTTCATGATTTTGGATATGAAGATTGAGATATCAGAATGAGATTTTGTACTTATGGAATGAATCCATATCAGAGCATCAGTAGCCAACATATGTCATGACCCATCCACTAGGGCCCATATCGTGACAACCCCAAACCCGCCTTCCATAGGCCAGGGGCTGGCGACTAGCACTAAAGGCATAATTCCCAAAAACTCAGAACGCATTGCCTTTATAAAACGTAAACACACACAACCAGAGTACAAGCATATAAAAACACTAAGTAAATATGTATAAAAAGTTTACTGAAAGGATAGGGTGCTAGAATACAAGCCCAATTGTAAAGTACAAATACTACTGAAAGCTAGTACAACTAAAAAGGGACAAACTGCTGAAAGGTGAAATTAGCTCCTGGATCATCCTTCGGGGTTCCTACCTGAATCCTAGGTACATATGGCCTCCTCCGCACTCCACATTCATCAGACAACACTATGTACCGATACATCATAAGGTCCTCCTCTAGGTACCGTCCAGTCCTGGCACTCTCGACCTCCGTCAGCGTTGTCTGACGACTGCATACAACACAATAATGTGGGGCATAGCCCGTGCAGGGGTATGTATAACGATAGTCAGTAGGGTCCCTGAGACCCTCAAGGTCTCACAAAATCCAACAAGGATAAACAAAAAAGTATGAAATCAATGGATAACCATTACTTAGGTGTTTTCCCATACTTATACAAATGTTATCAAGTAATCCATCTAAATCATGAGGAAAATACAATGGACATTGACTCAGCTCAATCCAAGATTTTCATTATCGAAACCATAGCTGTTGGAGAACTCCACATCTGTCGAGTACAATGGACCTATCATGACTCTGAGGCGCTACTCACTAACCATATACTGCTGAGATACTCCTCCTGTCGAGTACTGCAAGTCTTCTGCCAAACAGGGCACTCTGCCCGCTGTGGATCTCCACCATACCAGGCGCTCCCCCTAATAGTCGTCAGAGGTACTCCTCCTGCAGAGTGTCGTAGGTCTGCTACCACACCAGGTGTTGGGACCACTGTGGGTCTGCCACCAAACCAGGAACTCCATCCACTAAGCATGTCACATCACTCCAAGGAGAATTGGTCAAGCAGTTGTTAGGTCTACAACTATTAGGTCACCGCACTCTGTATGCTTGTCTCCGGGAGGATCCTTTCCAAGAGCTTCTGGTCAACACTCCAAGTGTCACGAAGTCTCAGGTGGAAGTATCTCAATGGAACTGCACGTCATAGGGGTCTCAATGCAATAGATGGGACCATCAATTGGATGCCCAGTCTGTACGTTATTAGAATTTTAGTATCGGGGTCCCGGTTGGATTCGTGAACAAACTAACCTAACAATATCTCAACTATACCCCGAACACATGTGGTGTATTTTCAATGGGACGGCTATGCTCCCAAAAAAACTCACATCACAGATGGTTCGTTAAATAGATGTCCGGTGCCAAAGATATAGCCCAAGAAGGTAATGGGTTAGTAAAAGGGTCGGTTCGAGTCCGAACCTGTTGGACCGACTCGGCCCAACCCAAACTGGGCCGACCAGGTCAGGGTCGACCTAGTTCGACTCGCTGGGTCTGAACCGGCCCATTGAGCGAGTTAGCCTGCTATGTTTTGACCCGGTCCTCTTGGCCCGACCTAGTGGACCATGAGGGCGGTTTGGCCCGATAATCGCCATGTAGGTGGATCAGTAACTCAGCCCGGGAAACCAGGACGGTTCGGCCAGCGACACCGAGGGGGTCGCTGCAGGTCGGCTAGGGAGGCCAGTGGTTGGGAGGCCAGTAGGCAGGCCGCATGGGGAATAGTCCGGCCGGTTGTTCCCTGTCTGGCTTTGGGTGCACCGGGCAGGCCACAGCCAGAGCCGGGTAGGCGGGAAATGCGCCGGTAGGGGCGTGGGGTGCCGGGTGTGCACTGGCCGGGACCCTGGGCCCTGGGCAGCCCGTCTGCAAGGGAGCGTGGCTCCTGGTGGGTGCCGGTAGGGGCGCAGGGTGCTGGGAGCGCGCCGGAAAGGGCGCGGGGTTCCGGGTGCACGCCAGAAGGGGTTTCGGGTGCTCGGAGGATGCCGGCAGGGGCGCGATGTGCTGGGTAGTGTGCTGGTCAGGGGTGCGGGGCACCGGGGAGCGCGCTGGCAGGGGCGCGAGGCGCCAGGTAGCGCACCGGGGTGTTGTGGGGGTAGCGCAGTTCACGGAGTCGACAAGTGGTGTGGCCTTTGTCGTTTCCACCTTCATCGCCTCATTGCTGCTTCGTTCTTCCAAGGAACATCACAACATGATCGGCGGAGGAGTCAGTCCATGTTTATTTGGCCTTCACCTTCTGCGTTTAGTGTGGTAAAAATTGTCTTAAGAAAGGGGATGATCTTCAATTGTTTTTAAACTACAAAATGATTCCTTTCAATTCAGAAGAACAGAAAAATAAAAGGGATATTACATCAACAAAAAGTAAACACCCTACCTCGATTATCGTTCAAAGACAGTGGCAGGAGGTGACATCGTTGTTCCATTGACATCGGAGGAAAAAGGGTATTCGTTGTTGGCAGACAAGCATGTGAAGGTGATGAAGTCAAAGACGACGTCAATTCTATTCATGGGCATTTATTTATTTTCCATGACTCGGTTGAAGAACGTTGAAGGAGGAAGATGGTGAAGGTTCGTTGCGTTTATTTTTGGAAGACAGAAGGCTCCTCTCAAGCTCTCCCCTTTCTCTGTTCCACCCAAGCATATTGCACAACCAAAATAAAATAATAGGTTTTCCTATTATTTTATTATTGGAAAGAATTTGAAATGTTTCTAATTAAATTAAGTTAATTCACTTAATTACAAGGGTAGTGATGGCTCACTGAATGGAGGGGGATGGTGAAGAGGCTCCCCTAATTAAGGGTAGGGATCCACCAATTATGGAGAGTTTCAAGGGGTTAAAGAAGTTTAAGACATGTGTGGGTCCAACCCAATAATATCCTCTTAGGGGTGGTTATGTGTGGGTGGGCCCCACCCCCATAACCTCTCATGGGAGGTTATGGTGCGGTGGCCCCCAACACTAACTTCCCTTTTGAGGTTTAACTACCGTAAAATAAATTATGGTTATTACTTTATTTTATTCAATTTAATTTAAAACCCCCAAAAACTATCTTCTGCTCTAGTTGAAACGCAACTGCAGGAAGGTCTCACTGGGAATTTACAGACACTGTGAGTTCAAAGGTGCCCTCAGATTTCAATTATTAGCACCAGTTCAAAATATATAAAACCCGTAGGTATGTTTACAGAACGTACCCAAACAAAACTTCAGAAATTGATTTCGGGCACACCGGGTCTCAGAATCAGGGGCCGTCAGAAACTGCGGACTCATAAAATTCCAAAGAATTTAAGAATAAAAAATTCCTTGAAATTTTTGGGTCTATACGACATATTTCATGGAATATTTTACTAATATTTTATAACTTCTCCCCACATCTATGTACGAAGAAAAAATATGTTTTGATAATATTGATGATTCATGGACCAAAATAACTGAGAAATGATATTTATGTGTATCATTAACCATTGATTTATGATTTGAACCTTCTATGGTAGGCATGTGTTAAAGTTTTCTATGCATACAAAAAAGAGTATTTTATTTTTCATGATATCATAATGTTCACTATAAATTACTTTCCTGCATATGGAAACATATATGGATAAAATGTTAAGGGACATAGATCATGTCCAATATGTGAAGAGAAGTCCACTTATTATCAATTTAACATTGGAATAATGATAGTGTACAAGGGATATCAATGATTTTTTCAAATTGATCATTCTTATGGTAGATAGAAAAATCATTTAACAGATTACATGAAAACAACCTTACCCCACGACCATTGTCACCTGATGAATACTTTGACAAGGTGAATGATATTTATTCAACATTTTAAAAAAAGATTTTTTTTATACGATGAAATTTTTTGATGAAGAAGTGTATTTCATTCAAACAAGTTTATCTTAAATTTTTAATGATATAACATAACATCGATGTTATGCATATTAAGAAAAACATATGTGAAAGTTTGATAGGAACATTGTTAGACATAAAACTAAAGATAAAAGATGGATTTTATGCTATATTAGACTAGATATTAATGAGAATACGTTTGGATTTAGCTCCCACTATAAAGGAAACAAAAAATTTTTACCTCCGGCTTGGCACATATTAAGAAAGATTGAAAAGATGAATTTCCATCAGTGTCTTCATTGTATTAAATAACCCAATGTTTTTTCTTAAAATGTGAATAATTTGTTATCATTGAAGAAATTTAAATTAATACATTTGAAACTTCATGTTTTCCATGTGTTGAATAAAAAACTTTTATCAGTACTAGTGCATGGTATTATGTCGAAAACTATCAAAAAGACTATCATTAGGTTAGATAATTTTTTCAAATCCATTTGTAGAATGTTCATTGATCCAAATTTTTTAGATGTGTTAGAGAATGAAACTTGTCTTATTCTATGTCAACATGAAATGTATTTCCCACCCACAACTTTTGATATAATGGTTAATCTGATGATTCATTTGGTGCATGAGGTTGGAATATGTGGGATTGTTTAATTAATATGGATGTATCCTTTTGAAAGTTATATGAATATTTTGAAGGGATGTGTTCAAAATACATATCTATCATAGGAATATATTGTTCAAAAATATGTCTCAGAAGAGGTGATAGTGTTCAGTACAAATTATTCTTATGTGGTGGAGCATATTGGTCTCCTAGTATCTTGACATATGATAGTTGATAGTGAAGGTAGAGGGGTTCGAGGCTTAATTTTATTGTTCATTCAACGTGATGAAGTGATGTAAGCAGATATATACATCATGAATAACACAGGTGAGGTTCAATCATATATTTCCTCACATATTGCTGAATTAATGTTACGATATTAGATAAAAAATGAAAAGTTGTTAATGATTGTCCTTAAGAAGTCATTTTTCATGTTTTGAAGAGAAAGCTACCTAAGATATATCTGCATCATAAACATTGAAGTGGTTATCAGGGGGACAGTATCTTAATGTGATCACAAGGTATAATTTATATTTCAATGGCTACAGATTTTAAACAAAAAAAACCTGGATGGTAAGAGTACTATTCAGAATAGTGGTGTGATGGTTTTTGCTGAAGTGGTGCATTTTTTAGTGTGGAAGATAAAAAACCAATTTCTACACCAACACCATATTTTGGAGTTCGCGAAGATATATGGGTAATTTATTATATTATATTTTATCTCACCATTTTTATGTATAATTGGGTTTATAGTAATAGTGGTGTGAATCATTATGAATATGGATTTAAACTTGTTGATTTGAAAATATTTAATTACAATGAGAAACAATTTATCATGGAAACACATGAAAAGAATGTATTTTATGTCCTTGATCCATTAAATAATCATTGGTCAGTTGTTTATCAAGGTAAATGATACCATATGGGTGATGAGGATGATGCTGAGGATGTTCGTGATTTACATAAGCCTTATTCATCTATTATGCAATTTCTGGATGATTACAATTAGTATAAGACAGACATCGTGCATGAAGTATTTAATGATCCTCATGGAGTCATGTTGGAAAACACAAAATTTTCCTCCTAAAATTTTCTGGTAAATATATATATTTTTTTAAGTTTTTAAAACATAAAAATTCTTGTATCATTATTTTAGTTAAATATTTGTTTTTCTTCTTTGTTTCTAAATATTAATTTTTAAAATGCTATGCAGGTACATAAAATTTCATTACACTTTCTAGTAGAAATTTAAGATACATATAGAGAGGAGCAGTTACCGAGGAATATCTTTTTTTGAATAATTATTAAATATTTAATAATAAAAATATTTAATGAAATAAAACATTAAATTTAAAATTTTTCTATTTGGAAGGACTAAAAATGAGTCCTTGTAAGAAGAGACTTATCTTATTAGTAAAAAAAATTAACATCTCAAGTAGAAAAACATTGTTTTACACGTTTAATAGAACAATCAATTGCTCATGATGATGACAGAGTAAATATCCATTTTGATGATGATAATACTGCAATTGGCCCAAATACAGTTCCATTTTTCAGTTATATAGTGATGGAGATCCATTGCATGATTAGTATGTTATATCCTGATTGGATGTTAGTGGACCGCATGGCAATGCAACGGCTTTGGGAGGTCATGACATCAAAATATCTTAATTTATAACTTTTATCTCCTTTTTTGTAATATTTTATATTTTAAATATAATATTTAATGTATTAAATTAGTGATGAAATTCAATTTTGTTGAAACCATAGAAATTATGAAAATACATCTCTCTTTAGCGGCTGTTCAATGGAGAGATTTTAAAACAAAACTCACAAAAAATATTTTTTTGGAAAAAGATGGTTTAAAAACCCATGCCTCAAATATTCTTTTATAGATGAAGATACATGGAATTGATTTGTTGACATTCTTAATGAAGAAAAAATTCAGGTATGAAAATTATTTTATGTAGTAAGAATTTATTATATATTTTTTATTACCCAGTAGTTTATTTTTCTATAACAGTACTCCAGAGAATCTCATTAGAAGATCTTGTTGAAAAATGTATACCATAATACATTATCATATGGAGGGTACTCATATTTAGAGCAGAAAAGGATTGATGAAAAATTTTAATCATTAAGAGCTTGATCTAGAAGTTTCTCAGAAGAGGTCCAGTTTGGTCCTCCATCACGTCCTAGTCGCCTTGAAATATTTAAATGAGCAAGAAGAAGAAAAAATGAACAATATATTATAGTTGAAGATAAGAAAGCAGACGAAAAAATTCTATGTAAATATAATTTTTTTGTTTCAATTTTATAATTTTATAAATTATATAAACAAATATAACATTTTTATTTCTTTATTTAAGGATGAACTTCAGGAGCCGGGGACACATGGCTCATTTATTCCCAGGGGTAGGATAGAAATTATAGCCACTACTTTAGGAATGGAAGAACACCTCGGTCATATTAGAGGATATCAAGAGGGTGTTAGTATTAGGAATATTTTTTTTATGATTATGCAATCAAGAGACCCAGAAAAATAATTCTTAAAAGAATCGATGAAAGTTATGAAACAGTCTATGGGTGATCAGATTCAAGCAGCAGTGCCAAAGGATTTATTAGAACACATGGCAAGAGAGTCACAGTCTGCACAACCTTCCCAGGTGTCTTATTAATTTCTCATTAGTTTTTCTATTTTATATATTATAAACAGTAATATAACTTTTTCATTTTTCATCCTTCTTATCCTACTCACCTGGACAACCCTGCATCATCTACCTACCCCACCCCGCATGAGCAGCCTTCCCATGTATCTTATTTTTTTATCAATTTTTCTATTTTCTAAATTATAAGTACTAATATAACATTTTCATTTTTTAGCATTCCTAGCCAGCTCACCTGAACTACCCTGCCCCATTTCCCTTCCCTACCCCATATGAGCAGCCTTCCAAGGTATATTATTTCTTTGCCATCAATTTTTCTTATTTATAAATTATAAATAGTAATAATTTTTTTTCATTTTTTACCATTCCCAATATTCTCACCCAGAATACCCTACCTCATCTACCAACCCTACCCCATATGAGCAGCCTTCCTAGATCATAATGCTCTACAACCAATACATGGGGCGGAGATCACCAGATTTGGGGATTGTGTTTGTCATTTTATTCTTCGTCCAACATGTTTTCGATATTATATTTAATATAAGGGTTTTTTTTAAATATTAATTACAAATGATTAAAAATTATTTATAATGGTTTCTAAACGTTTAAATTATATATGATTATCTAAAAGAAAAAGAAGCTGGAAAAATGAATCAAAATGTTCAAGAAGAATCAACTTTATATTCTTCAGATATTTAATATTTGATAAAAATATTGTCTCAGGCATCATCTTCATTGAATTTTATCTATGAGTTTTGGATGATGACCGATATATGTATAAGAGAATATCCATGGATATTTCTCAAAGGAGATATCATGTATCTAATAAGTTTTAAAGTGCTTGACCTGAATGTGGTGTTGTTGTTTACTATATATGTAAATTGACATTTGAATTTTTATTTATTTATTAAAATAAGTTTTTAAAATTTCTAACTATATTTTGTTTTTATATTAGGTATCCTCACATGCTTATTTTACAAAATGAAAGTATATACATTTATAGTTTTATAGATTCAGAATTCATTTCCACAGAAGGAAAACATAATTATGAACTAATGATCGTTATAATGTCATTAATTGTGAACTTTTTGTATTGTAGGGGCATTGTATGTTAGGCATACTGTGCCTAAGTGAATGCACCGAATATTGGGTTTTATCTTTATTAGGGTATGTTCATAAAATATTTTCAACCTTATTAGAAGGTAAGTTTTTTTGTTATTTATAAGCTCATTATGTTTATTTCTCATTGTTTAGATATGTATTATTATTTCATACATATGAAAATGAAGTTCCTAGAAAATATTTAACAAGAAATAAAAGTCAATAAAAACACCAAACAAAATCAAATATGTAGTAGTACAGATAATTAATTTTCATATTAGAATTTGATCTATTAGATTTATAAATCCCCAGCCTTAAACCTTACTTAATCATGAGTTATTAAAAGATTACACATTGAGGATCTTTTCAGCTTTAGAGTTTTAGAGAATTAGATCATGAAACTTGCATTACATTCCACATTTAAACAAAGTGGTTACATAAAAGACAGTATTCATTCTTCCCATCAGTGTAAACATATTGAAAATAAAACATGGATTCTTTCTTAACACATCCTTGAAACTATCATCACATCATGTACCTTTCCCTTGACCTGTGAAAAACATTTCAGAAACTTGGGATGAGCATAAAAAGCTCAGTAAGGGTTATAAAAATATGGAAAGGAAACATGAGTTCATATATACATAAGAATGAAATCATACTTTACCCATAAAACAAAGGCACTTTCATACATCATCAAACCATGAATAAATCATAGAAATCATAAGACATAAAGGTAACTTGAGGCATTCATAACATTCTTACGTTGGGAGTAACCCTCTTGGTTACGTTTGGAATACCCATCATAGTATATTCCCTAAATATCTTTGGAGAAACCTTAATGTTTCACTCCTTCGCGTTACCCAATGCATTGGAGAGATATATCGGGCTCACCCGCCATTAGTTCATCACGGAACCACCCGTTTTCATAATAATTCCCAAGAACCATAACATAAATGTATCACATAAAACATGTATACAGGAAGCATTACATTTCCACATTTCAATCATAATATTACATTTTAGTATATTGAAATAATGAATCCATTCAAAAATTAACCATTTCCAAAACCATTTAATACATTTAATAAAGAGACTTTTGAATCAAAGTGTCCCATACCACCTTGAAGCATAAAATTTTAAACCATTAATATCCATATAAATAAATCCTTAAAACCATTTTGAAAACATGGATATTAATAATAACAAATAATAAAAACATTTAAAACGATATTTTGGTTAAAGGGGTTTTACCAAAATTAGAGACACTTGAATACAATAATTGTAGAATAACATTTAGTCAGAACTTTATAATATCATGAGAATAAATGGATTCATGGTATAATACTCCAAAGGATATTATATACACCGTATAAGAGTGAATTGGTGCATAACAACAATGAACCGTCAATAGAAATGTCAAATGTGATGAAATCCCTTATAGAGAAGGTATCCTTAAATTAAGGACAAATCAATCTCAAAAATATGTGTGAAAAATATAAGTACACCCAATATAAGTGGATATTATGTTTAAAACAATAAAAGGTCATCCACACATATTCAATGGATGACATATTCAATGACTACATGTTGAACCCAAAGAAATCGAAATTGGGTTAAAAAGTTCCCTTGACAGCCTAACGACATCACATCAAAAAGAGTTGATGAGAGATAAAAAGTGTATCTCATCACTTGGACATAAAATTTACATCAATAAGGATATATGAGAACATATCCCAACATAACAATATGTAAATTAAAATACCCAACAAAAAAGTCTTTTAAAAAAGAGGAGGGTGAAAGGTTCCCTTACCGAATTGGGTATTTTTCAAAACATACACCCCATGAAAAAAGGACAATAGATCATTGATGTAAATACTCATAAATGAAAGTATATTAAACCAAGAGTAGAATAATGGGTATTACATACACCACTCAATGGAATTTGTGGAAAATGTAGCATAAATCTCACGGGAATAAAAGTGAGATGAAAAATCCCTTACGAAAACTCGGCAGCCTAACGACGCCACATAAAACATCCGAATATGGATTGATGAGATCAAATAGGGTATCTCATCAAATTACAATAAAATTTTCAGTAAGAGTAATATAAAATAACATCCCCCAACATTACCAAGAGGAGCTTAAAAGAAGTTACATAAAGGAGAGTACTTAAAAAGAAAGAGAGAGGTTAGATCTCTTACGAAAGTTTGGCAGCCTAACGGCGCCACTCAAAACTTCCGAAATGGATTGATGAGAGAGAATAGGGTCTCTCATCACATGAACATAAAAATTACAGTAAGTGAAATATAAAATATCATCCCAAATACAAGAAAGATGAGCCTTAAAAGGAATGACATAAAAGTGTGTACTTAAAAAGAAAGAGAGGAGTAGGATCCCTTACCTCGGGTCCGACGAGACTCGATCGTTCTTTAACATCCTGAATAATAAACTTGAGTTAATCTCTAATTGATTAAGAACCTTTTTCAAGTTCATTATTTCTTTTACACTATGTTATAAACAACATGTAATCATTTAAGTTAATAATGTTCATTTTGTCGGTATTTGGTTCTTAAGTCAAAAGTGGACTTTTTACAATTACATGTTGTTTGTGTGGTCAAAGGTTCTTTATATACAGAATGACATTCCTGATTTGGATATCATATATATCATATATATCCAGCATATACATGTATTTATAATATTACATAATCATTTAGAGGTAAGAAATGAAATGCACCGTTCATGGAGACGGTAAGCCGTACGTACGCATGAACGCTACTTTCATTTCTTTGTCATATTAATGGAATTAAAACTAAATGAGAGGTATGTATGTTTTAATTAAAGAATTATATTAATCATTTAGATGTATCATTCATCATATATATCCATTATATACATGTACTTATAATAGTACATTACATTTGGGGATAAGAAATGAAATGCACCGTTCATGGAGACGGTAAGCCGTACGTACGCATGAACGCTACTTTCATTTCTATCTCATACTTTAATGGAAAGAAATAATAATGATATATGGGTATATAATAATTCCAGTATAACATAATATATAATAACATTAAATCCATCCTTTATATGTCCCACGTATGGCATTAACGAATCACTTCACTTTGAGGGGGCGGTAGTCCGCACTTCCTAAAATGAAGATATCGCGTATACCCATAATGGAAGCCACAAAGGTAAGACACAAATTAAGAATAAAGAATGATAAGTAAAACATAAACATATTATATATCATATATAAAAATAGTGACATCATAATTTCCACCTTTGAAGGTTTTAAATGAGTATTGAACAATCATCGTTTCGGGAGGCAGAATTTCAACATCCACGGAAACCGTATGTTCTTTAACCATTTGATGTAGTTGTGTGAGATTGTAGCTCGAATAAATCTTATAACAACATCCTAGTATATTGAAGATACTTGTTTTTTTACAAAAGAAGAAAATAAAAATATTTTAGGGGGTTGGGGAAGCAAAATAAAACAAATGAACATGAGAGAATGAATTACCGTTAAAAGTGTAACTCCTTTTGATTTGAGCCTAAAGGCTTCCTTTGAAAGGATTATCCCCAAAGGGAATCTTCTAGGATGAGGATAGGGATGTGTAGAGAGTAAATGGGCATGGTTTGGCCGAGCCAAAGGCTTGAGGAGTGTGTTAAATGAGGTAGAGGTGGGGGCCTTTTATAAGTGGAGAGGAGGGGCACTTTTGGAAAGTAAGAAATAATACTTTATTTGAAAATGTGTTTCGGTTTTAAAAGGTCCCACATTGATATAATTCGTGGATATGGTGATAAGGGTTCGTAATCCAACCATAAAATAAGTTCTGGACATGTGTAGGTCATAGTGTTTACATTATCTTCTCATTTTATTTAAATCGTCAGATAATGATGTCATCGCTGCATCATTATGATGTCATAAATAATTTAATATATTTAATGTCTAGAAATTAAAAAAAATTACTATGATGTAGGAAATCTTGTTATCGTTCCAATGAATATTTATAATAAAAAATCTGACTTGTATAACCCCACATAAAAATTGTTTTAGTAAAACATATCATGTTTGTGTCATTTTTACTTTTACATTATATAAAAAGTTATTTATGTCATTTCCCAACCAAAGTGGCTCCATGGGGTCCCCATGTTGAAACATGGCTTGTCTAGGTCGTCCATGACACAACCAATGAGGGTAGGACATGTGTCAAGCTCATCTAATTTTATTAAAGAATTATTTTTACCTTAAACTACACTAATTACCACTAATCGCGTTTAAAAACTTAATAAGTTACTATTCACCAAAAAAATTATTTTTATCCCATTGAACCACATTTTACTTCTTAATGACAACCATGTATGTCAGATTTTCAAAATTCAATACACATTAGTGGTAAACTTTCATTTAACTGAAAAATCAGTTTGCTTGATTACCATTTAGTGGTTTCAGTATTCATCAAAAATTGATGTTTTTCAGAAAATTACCAAAAATTCACCCTAAGATATATTTGATATTCAGAATTAAAAAATGAAGTCTATTTTACAAAATTGAAAACATATATGTCACATTAATTAATTTAATAATTAATTCCCGCTGTCAGAGCAAATAGCGTGTTTTTATAAAACAATAAGTATCAAAAGATTGACCCTAGTTTAAGTCTGATTTCAAAGTGAAATTAATTCCCACAACCACTATTGGATTTAATGGTAAAAATATATTATAATTTCACTTTAAAACCAATTCAAAATATAATCTAATCATATAAATAAATTAGATTAAAAAAAGGTTTTGAATTAAAATACAACATTTTACACTATTCATTAAAAAATTGAACTTTATCGGAAAGATACCAAAAATTTACACAAAGTAAATTTTGATGTCCCGATTCTTAAGAAGAGTTTTATTTAATCCAATAGAATGTATAAGAGTGAAAAAATCTATATTTAATGACAGTTCCCCATCAAAAGGTGATAAGTTCCCCTTTAGTGAAAACTAGGGCATATACGCCTAAAATTGAATTATTTCCGTATTTTAAGCCTTCATCTTTTATTGGATAAATGTAAAAACAATTAAGAAGATATATAATCAAATTTTAGTTATTTATATCTATTCCCACCAATACAACGGCTACATGTTAACTACCATTTAAAATAATATAATATTATTATTAGAGTGCAACGTAAGATTACCAAGAAACTCGTTGTTGGGTGTTGGGTACGCCATCGATCATAGCGTCCCCTTTAAAGACATATTAATATTTTTATTCACAAATATGGATAAATATGAAAATGTCATATTCTTTATTTACCTGGTTTGTTACATCCTTCCCCCCTTTTGGGAATTGCGTCCTCGCAATTTTTAAAATTGAGCATGGAATCATCCTTGAAAGTCCCAAATCGGAACAAGAGTTGGTAAAACAATCACTTTAAAATAATGAAAGATAAGTACAAAGGTCACCCAAGTTAACCCATACTAGGATTCCAAGTATGAAAATATGGACATGGAGGAAAAAAAGGGTCATGTTCTAATGGAGAGTGATAGGATACATGTTTAGGAGAAAGTCAACCATGACAAAATCACGAACTTTGGATGGGTTAAACGGTATTCGATTCCCCAGTAGGAAAAGTTAATAGACAACATTTTTTTAAGATACATTTTTATTGGGGAATTTATTCATAAGGAAACATAATCACTTATCATGTTGACTTTCAACTTTTATTACATTCCTTACAAAAACTCATATCTTCTCCAAAAGATGAGTATTTAGGGAGACTTGTTCGCATTAAGAGTACTATAATCAACATCTAGAGATTCACCTAATCCACAAAAGAGAACTATATACATCCCATGTCTTTAGGATTTATCCAAAACCAAAACCAAAAAGGTTAGTACAAGGTCAGATAATCCAGAAAAGGATAACCCATTAAAAATAAAATCCATACTTAATCTCCAAAATTTGTCCTACAAAACCCAAAGTTCAAAGAGGACCATATGATAAACAATTTTTCCATAAAATTATTCAAAGTAAATCAATATAAGATTGAAACCCAAATATTTGAAAGATTTAGTCACATAGTCTTCCAAGATAAATCGTAACATTTGTCTCCAAACAACATCAGTTGCTCCTAAAGTCGTGTATTGAAAAGAAATTAACCTAATCACATATCCTCTATGATAGGTTAATAATTTTCATAAATAACCCAAAATCATATTAATATTAAAAAAAGAATCATTCAAACTAACCAGGGACTTCACGTAGTCCAGTGGTAGGCGATAAATACCAGTTTCACTTGGATTGTGGGTTCGATTCCCGCAGCTTTGTCCGACGCGACGGGTAGTCACACGGTCTACGTGTTGTCCTTTTTCAAAAACTATATAATTCTCAAATCAATCCCCAAAAAGGGATAAAATCATCAAAAATAACCATAACATAATTTAACCTCAATTTTATCTCATGCCTTTCACTTCAATCATAACATATAGTAACCCATAATTACCTCAAAAGTAAGGATCATATAAACCCAAATGGTTCTTTATAACTATGTCCACAAAAGAAAATATAACTATTACATGAATAAAATTTTCCTATATTAAACATCAAGGTTACACATAATATAAAAAGTCTTCTAATGTAACCCCATCATCAAAAGAGACTTAATACTCTTAAGAATTTTACCATAACTCTTGAAGCCCTTATATGTTGACATCTTACTCATTCAACATTCTTCCTGATCCATTATCCATTCCTTTCCAACTTATTCCGAAATACCTCTTTCCTAAAAACAAAATCATGAATCATATCCTAATATTCCAAAATAGGAAAACAATAGTCATGAAATAGTACATACCTTTGATTGGTCATTGTCAGTTTCTTCACCCTCTATCGGAATGGCATTAGGTATTGGTAAATGAATACTGGTACGCTCTTGGTGACCCCATTCACGAAACTTCTTCATAGGTCATGTGTTTTCATAATGACCATGCACACCACATTTAAAACATTCAATTGATCCCTCAGAAAGAACTCCTTTCCCTTTCCTCGAGTCAACTGGATGCTTCCTTTTTCCATGGTAGGTTCTTGCTTTATGACCTTCATTTCCACATCTATATCATATTTCTGTCCCTTTGAAACATTTTCCTAGGTGTTTCTTTCCACATCTTTGACACATAGGTTTTTGAACACACTTACCTTTATGATTATTACCTGTATTCCATAGGGATTTTTTTCTTTCATATATGATGCCTTAGAGAAATATCCAAGGTTTAGGTGGTCAATCATGACTCCAGATAGTTGGTTCAGGATAATCACATGAGTTCTCATTGCAGCTCACATATCATTCAGTTTCTTGCTCAAAAAACTGTCACGATTTCCTTCACATCCCTTGTTACTTTGGTGCCTGCTAGATCCAGCCATTTATTAAAACCAAAAAGGCCAGTGTGAGTATATCAACAAAACCATCATGTACTAATGAGTAAGATAAACACTAAGATATACTTACTCATTCACTTTATCTAAAACTAGGACTCTTTCTGAAATCATAACCATTATGGTAATGTCACTTATGCTTAAAGAATACCCTAACCTCTAAAGTAATCTAAACCTTCCTTTCATACCAACTATAAGGCCCCAGCCTTAAACCTTAATTAATCTTGAGTTATTACAAGATTACACATTGAGGATATTTTCAGGTTTAGAGTTTTAGATAATTAGATCATGAAACATTCATTACATTCCACATTTAAACAAAGTGGTTACATAAAAGACAGTATTCATTCTTCCCATCAGTGTAAACATATTGAAAATAAAACATGGATTCTTTCTTGACACATCCTTGACACTATCATCACATCATGTACCTTTCCCTTGACCAGTGAAAAAAATTTCAAAAACTTGGGATTAGCATAAAAAGCTCAGTAAGGGTTATAAAAATATGGAAAGAAAACATGAGTTCATATATACATAAGAATGAAATCATACTTTACCCATAAAACAAAGGCACTTTCATACCTCATCAAACCATGAATAAATCATAGAAATAATAAGACATAAAGGTAACTTGAGGCATTCATAACATTCTTACGTTGGGAGTAACCCTCTTGGTTACGTTTGGAATACCCATCACAGTATATTCCCTAAATCTCTTCAGAGAAACCTTAATGTTTCACTCCCTCGCGTTACCCCCAAGGCATTGGAGAGCTATATCGGGCTCACCCGCCCTTAGTTTATCACGGAACCACCCATTTTCATAACAATGCCCAAGAACCATAACATAGATTTATCACATAAAACATGCATAAAGGAAACATAACATTTCCACATTTCAATCACAATATTACATTTTAGTATATTGAAATAATGAATCCATTCAAAAAGAAACCATTTCCAAAACCATTTAAAAAATTTTATAAAGAGCTTTTTGAATCAAAGTGTCCCATACCACCTTGAAGCTTAAAATTTTAAACCATTAATATCCATATTAATAAATCCTTAAAACCATTTTGAATACATGGATATTAATAAGAACAAATAATTAAAACATTTAAAACAATATTTTGGTTAAAGGGGTTTTACCAAAATTAAAGACACTTGAATACAATAATTGAGGAATAACATTTAGTCAGAAAGTTATAATATCATGAGGATAAATGGATTCATGATATAATACACCAAAGGATAGTATATACACCATATAAGAGTGAATTGGTGCATAACAACAATGAACCCTCAATAGAAATGTCAAATGTGATGAAATCCCTTATAGAGAAGGAATCCTTAAACTAAGGACAAATCAATCTCAAAAATATGTGTGACAAATATAAGTACACCCAATATAAGTGGATATTAAGTGTAAAACAATAAAAGGTCATCCACACATATTCAATGGATGACATATTCAATGACTACATGTTAAACCCAAAGAAATCGAAATTGGGTTAAAAGGTTCCCTTGACAGCCTAACGACATCACATCAAAATGAGTTGATGAGAGATATAAAGTGTATCTCATCACTTGGACATAAAATTTATATCAATAAGGATATATTAGAACATATCCCAACATAACAATATGTAAATTAAAAGACCCAACAAAAGAAGTCTTTTAAAAAAGAGGAGGGTGAAAGGTTCCCTTACCGACTTGGGTATCTTTCAAAACATACACCCCATGAAAGAAGTACAATAGATCATTGATGTAAATACTCATAAATGAAATTATATTACACCAAGAGTAGAATAATGGGTAGTACATACACCACTCAATGGAATTTTTGGCAAATGTAGCATAAATCTCACGGGAATAAAAGTGAGATGAAAAATCCCTTACGAAAACTCAGCAGCCAAACGGGGCCACATAAAACATCCGAATATGGATTGATGAGATCAAATAGGGTATCTCATCACAATACAATAAAATGTACAGCAAGAGGAATATAAAATAACATCCCCCAACATTACAAATAGGAGCTTAAAAGAAGTGACATAAAGGAGAGTACTTAAAAAGAAAGAGAGAGGTCAGATCTCTTACGAAAGTTCGGCAGCCTAACGGCGCCACTAAAAACATCCAAAATGGATTGATGAGAGAGAATAGGGTCTCTCATAACATTAACATAAAAATTAAAGTACGTGTAATATAAAAGATTATCCCAAATACAAGAAAGATGAGCCTTAAAAGGAATGACATAAATGTGTGTACTTAAAAAGAAAGAGAGGAGTAGGATACCTTACCTCGGGTCTGACGTGACTCGATCGTTCTTTAACGTCCTGAATAATAAACTTGAGTTAATCTCTAATTGTTTAAGAACCTTTTTCAAGTTAATTATTCCTTTTAAACTATGTTATAAACATCATGTAATCATTTAAGTTAATAATGTTCATTTTGTCGGTATTTGGTTCTTAAGTCGAAAGTGGACTTCTTACAATTACATGTTGTTCGTGTGGTCAAAGGTTCTTTATATCCAGAATGACATTCCTGATTTGGATATCATTTATATCATATATATCCAGCATAGACATGTATTTATAATATTACATAATCATTTAGAGGTAAGAAATGAAATGCACCGTTCATGGAGACGGTAAGCCGTACGTACGCATGAACGCTACTTTCATTTCTTTGTCATATTAATGGAATTAAAACTAAATGAGAGGTATGTATATTTTAATTACAGAATTATATTCATCATTTAGATGTATCATTCATCATATATATCTATTATATACATGTACTTATAATAGTACATTACATTTGGGGATAAGAAATGAAATGCACCGTTCATGGAGATGGTAAGCCGTACGTACGCATGAACGTTACTTTCATTTCTATCTCATATTTTAATGGAAAGATATAATAATGATATATAGGTATATAATAATTCCAGTATAACATCATATATAATAACATTAAATCCATCCTTTATATGTCCCACGTATGGCATTAACGAATCACATCACATTGAGGGGGCGGTAGTCCGCACTTCCTAAAATGAAGATATCGCGTATACCCATAATGGAATCCATAAAGGTAAGACAAAAATGAAGATTACAGAAGAATAAGTAAAACATAAACATATTATATATCATATATAAAAATAGTGACATCATAATTTCCACATTTGAAGGTGTTAAATGAGTATTGAACAATCATCGTTTCGGGAGGCAGAATTTCTCCATCCACGGAAACCGTATGTTCTTTAACCATTTGATGTAGTTGTGTGAGAGTGTAGCTCGAATAAATATTATAACAAAATCATAGTATATTTAAGATACTGGTTGTTTTACAAAATAAGTAAATAAAAAGATTTTAGGGGGTTGGAGTAGCAAAATAAAACAAATGAACATGAGAGAATGAATTACCTTTTAAAGTGTAACTCCTTTTCATTTGAGCCTAAAGGCTTCCTTTGAAAGGATTCGGCCCAAAGGGAATCCTCTAGGATGAGGATAGGGATGTGGAGAGAGTAAATGGGAAGGGGTTGGCCGAGCCAAAGGCTTGAGGAGTTTGTGAAATGAGGTAGAGGTGGGGGCCTTTTATAAGAGGAGAGGAGGGGCACTTTTGGAAAGTAAGAAATATTACTTTATTTGAAAATGTGTTTCTGTTTTAAAAGGTACCACATTGATATAATTCGTGGATAAGGTGATAAGGGTTCGAAATCCACCAATCCAATAAGTTTTGGACATGTTTAGGTCATAGAGTTTACATTATATTCTCATTTTATTTAAATCGTCAGATAATGATGTCATCGTTGCATTATTATGATGTCATAAATAATTTAATTTATTTAATGTCTAAAAATTATAAAACAATTACTATGATGTAGGAAATAGTTTTATCTTTCCAATGAATATTTATAATAAAAAAACTGACTTGTATAACCACACTTAAAAATTGTTTTAGTAAAACATATCATGTTTCTGTCATTTTTACTTTTACATTAAATAAAAAGTTATTTATGTCATTTCCCAACCAAAGTGGCTACATGGGGTCCCCAAGTTGACACATGGATTTTCATGGTCGTCCATGACACAACCAATGAGAGTAGGACATGTGTCAAGCTCATCTCATTTTATTAAAGCATTATTTTTACCTTAAACTACACTAATTACCACTAATCGTGATTAAAAACTTAATAAGTTACTATTCACCAAAAAATTATTTTTATCCCATTGAACCACATTTTACTTCTTAATGAAAACCATGTATGTAGGATTTTCAAAATTCAATACACATTAGTGGTAAGCTTTCATTTAACTAAAAAATTAGTTTGCTTGATTACTACTTAGTGGTTTCAGTATTCATCAAAAATTGGAGTTTTTCAGAAAATTACCAAAAATTCACCCTAAGATATATTTGATATTCCGAATTCAAAAATGAAGTCTATTTTACAAAATTTAAAACATATAAGTCACATTAATAAATTTAATAATTAATTCCCGATGTCAGAGCAAATAGCGTGTTTTTATAAAACAATAAGTATCAAAAGATTGACCCTAGTTTAAGTCTGATTTCAAAGTGAAATTAATTCTAACGACCACTATTGGATTTAATGGTAAAAATATATTCTAATTTCACTTTAAAACAAATTCAAAAGATAATCTAATCATATAAATAAATTATATTTAAAAGAGGTTTTAAATTAAAATACAACATTTTACAGTATTCATTAAAAAAATGAACTTTATCGGAATGATACCAAAAATTTACACAAAGTAAATTTTGATGTCACGATTCTTAAGAAGAGTTTTATTTGGTCCAATATAATGTATAAGAGTGAAAAAAACTATATTTAATGACGGTTCTCCATCAAAAGGCGATAAGTGCCCCTTTAGTGAAAACCAGGGCATATACGCCTAAAATTGAATTATTTCCGTATTTTAAGCCTTCATCTTTTATTGGATAAATGTAAAAACAATTAAGAACATATATAATCATATTTTAGTTATTTCAATCTATTCCCGCCAATACAATGGCTACATGTTAACTACCATTTAAAATAATATAATTTTATTATTAGAGTGTAACGTAAGATTACCAAGAAACTCGTTGTTGCGTGTTGGGTACGCCATCGAGCATAGTGTCCCCTTTAAAGACATATTAATATTTTATTCACAAATATGGATAAATATGAAAATATCATATTCTTTATTTACCTGGGGTGTTACATCCTTCCCCCCTTTTGGGAATTGCGTCCTCGCAATTTTTAAAATTGATCTTGGAAACATCCTTGAAAGTCCCACATCGGAACAAGAGTTGGTAAAACAATCACATTAAAATAATGAAAGATAAGTACAAAGGTCACCCGAGTTAACCCATACTAGGATTACAAGTATGAAAATATGGACATGGAGGGAAAAAAGGGTCATGTTCTGATGGAGAGTGATAGAAAACATGTTTAGGAGAAAGTTAACCACGAGAATATCACAAACTTGTGATGGGTTAAACGGTATTTGATTCCCCAGTAGGAAATGTTAATAGACAACATTTTTGTTTTAAGATACTTCTTTATTGGGGAATTTATTCATAACGAAACATAATCACTTATCATGTTGACTTTCAAATTTTATTGGATTCCTTACACAAACTCATATCTTCTCTAAAAGACGAGTATTTAGGGAGACTTGTTCGCATTAAGAGTACTATAATCAACTTCTATAGAATCACCTAATCCACAAAAGAGAACTATATACATCCCACGTCTTTAGGCTTTATCCGAAACCAAAACCAAAAAGGTTCGTACAAGGTCAGATAATCCAGAAAAGGATAACCCATTAAAAAGAAAATACATGCTTAATCACCAAAATTTGTCCAACAAAACCCAAAGTTCAACGAGGACCATCCGATAAACAATTTGTCCATAAAATTCTTCAAAGTAATCCAATATAAGATTGAAAACCAAATATTTTAAGGATTTAGTCACATAGTCTTCCAAGTTAAATCGTAACATTTATCTCCAAACAACATCAGCTGCTCCTAAAGTATCGTATTGAAAAGTAATTAACCTAATCACATATCCTCTATGATAGGTTAATAATTTTCATAAATAACCCAAAATCAACTTAATCTTAAAAAAAAGAATCAGTCAAACTAACCAGGGACTTCACGTTGTCCAGTGGTAGGCGATAAATACCATTTGCACTTTGATTGTGGGTTCGATTCCCGCAGCTTTATCCGACGCGACGGGTAGTCACACGGTCTACGTGTTGTCCTTTTTCCAAAACTATATAATTCTCCAATCATTCCCCAAAAAGGGATAAAATCATAAAAAATAACCATAACATAATTTAACCTCAATTTTATCCCATGCCTTTCACTACAATCATAACATATAGTAACCCATAATTACCTCAAAAGTAAGGATCATATAAACCCAAATGGTTCTTTATAACTATGTACACAAAAGAAAATATAACTATTACTTGAATAAAATTTTCCTATATTAAACATCAGGGTTACACATAATATAAAAAGTCTTCTAATGTAACCCCATCATCAAAAGAGACTTAATACTCTTAAGAATTTCACCATAACTCTTGAAGCCCTTATATGTTGAAATCTTACTCATTCAACATTCTTCATGATCCATTATCCATTCCTTTCCAACTTATTCCAAAATACCTCTTTCCTAAAAACAAAATCATGAATCATATCCTAAGATTCCAAAATAGGAAAACAATAGTCATGAAATAGTACATACCTTTGATTGGTCATTGTCAGTTTCTTCACCCTCAATCGGAATGGCATTAGGTATTGGTAAACTAATATTGGTACGCTCTTGGTGACCCCATTCACGAAACTTCTTTATAGGACATGTGTTTGCATAATGACCATGCACACCACATTTAAAACATTCAATTGATCCCTCAGAAAGAACTTCTTTCCCTTTCCTCAAGTTAACTGGATGCTTCCTTTTTCCATGGCAGGTTCTTGCTTTATGACCTTCATTTCCACATCTATATCATATTTCTGTCCCTTTGAAACATTTTCCTAGGTGTTTCTTTCCACATCTTTGACACATAGGTTTTTGAACACATTTACTGTTATGATTATTACCTATACTTCCGTAGGGATTTGTTTCTTGCATATATGATTCCTTAGAGAAATCTCCAAGGTTTAGGTGGTCAATCATGACTCCGGATAGTTGGTTGAGGATAATCACAAGAGTTCTCATTGCAGCTCCCATATCATTCAATTGCTTGCTCAAAAAAATATCACAGTTTCCTTCACATCCCTTGTTACTTTGGTGTCTGCTAGATTAAGCCATTTACTAAAACCAAAAAGGTCAGTGTGAGTATATCAACAAAACCATCATGTACTAATGAGTAAGATAAACACTAAGATATACTTACTCATTCACTTTATCTAAAACTAGGACTCTTTCTGAAATCCTAACCATTATGGTAATGTCACATATGATTAAAGAATGCCCTAACCTCTAAAGTAATCTAAACCGACCTTTGATACCAACTATATGGACCCAGCCTTAAACCTTACTAAATCTTGAGTTTCTACAAGATTACACATTGAGGATCTTTTCAGGTTTAGAGTTTTAGAGAATTAGATCATGAAACTTGCATTACATTCCACATTTAAAGAAAGTGGTTACATAAAAGACAGTATTCATTCTTCCCATCAGTGTAAACAAATTGAATATAAAACATGGATTCTTTTTTGACACATCCCTGACACTATCATCACATCATGTACCTTTCCCTTGACCTGGGAAAAACATTTCAAAAACTTGAGATGAGCATAAAAAGCTCAGTAAGGGTTATAAAAATATGGAAAGGAAACATGAGTTCATATATACATAAGAATGAAATCATACTTTACCCATAAAACAAAGGCACTTTCATACCTCATCAAATCATGAATAAATCATAGAAATCATAAGACATAAAGGTAACATGAGGAATTCATAACATTCTTACGTATGGAGTAACCCTCTTGGTTACGTTTGGAATACCCATCACAGTATATTCCCTAAATCTATTTGGAGAAACCTTAATGTTTCACTCCTTCGCGTTACCCAATGCATTGGAGAGCTATATCGGGCTCACCCACCCGTAGTTTATCACGGAACCACCCGTTTTCATAATAATGCCCAAGAACCATAACATAAATGTATCACATAAAACATGCATAAAGGATCCATAACATTTCCACATTTCAAAGACAATATTACATTTTAGTATATTGAAATAATGAATCCATTCAAAAATAAACCATTTCCAAAACCATTTAAAACATTTAATAAAGAGATTTTTGACTCAAAGTGTCCCATACCACCTTGAAGCTTAAAATTTTAAACCACTAATATCCATATAAATAAATCCTTAAAAACATTTTGAAAACATGGATATTAATAAGAACAAATAATTAAAACATTTAAAACAATATTTTGGTTAAAGGGGTTTTACCAAAATTAGAGACACTTGAATACAATAATTGAGGAATAAGATTTAGTCAGAACCTTATAATATCATGAGAATAAATGGATTCATGATATAATACTCCAAAGGATATTATATACACCATATAAGAGTGAATTGGTGCATAAAAACAATGAACCCTCAGTAGAAATGTCAAATGTGATGAAATCCCTTATAGAGAAGGTATCCTTAAATTAAGGACAAATCAATCTCAAAAATATGTGTGAAAAATATAAGTACACCCAATATAAGTGGATATTATGTGTAAAACAATAAAATGTCATCCACACATATTCAATGGATGACATATTCAATTACTACATGTTGAACCCAAAGAAATCGAAATTGGGTTAAAAAGTTCCCTTGACAGCATAACGGCATCACATCAAAATGAGTTGATGAGAGATAAAAAGTGTATCTCATCACTGAGACATAAAATTTACATCAATAAGGATATATGAGAACATATCCCAAAATAACAATATGTAAATTAAAATACCCAACAAAAGAAGTCTTTTAAAAATGAGGAGGGTGAAAGGTTCTCTTACCGACTTGGGTATCTTTCAAAACATACACCCCATGAAAGAAAGACAATAGATCATTGATGTAAATACTCATAAGCGAAATTATATTACACCAATAGTAGAATAATGGGTAGTACATACACCACTCAATGGAATTTGTGGCAAATGTAGCATAAATCTCACGGGAATAAAAGTGAGATGAAAAATCCCTTACGAAAACTCGGCAGCCTAACGGCGCCACATAAAACTTCCGAATATGGATTGATGAGATAAAATAGGGTATCTCATCACATTAAAATAAAATGTACAGAAGGAGGAATAAAAAATAACATCCCCCAACATTACAAAGAGGAGCTTAAAAGAAGTGACATAAAGGATAGTACTTAAAAAGAAAGAGAGAGGTTAGATCTCTTACGAAAGTTCGGCAGCCTAACGGCGCCACTCAAAACTTCCAAAATGGATTGATGAGAGATAATAGGGTCTCTCACCACATGAACATAAAAATTAAAGTAAGTTTAATATAAAAGATCATCCCAAATACAATAAATATGAGCCTTAAAAGGAATGACATAAATGTGTGTACTTAAAAAGAAAGAGAGGAGTAGGATCCCTTACCTCAGGTCCGACGTGACTCGATTGTTCTTTAACGTCCTGAATAATAAACATGAGTTAATCTATAATTTCTTAAGAACCTTTTTAAAGTTCATTATTCCTTTTACACAATGTTATAAACATCATGTAATCATTTAAGTTAATAATGTTCATTTTGTCGGTATTTGGTTCTTAAGTCGAAAGTGGACTTCTTACAATTACATGTTGTTCGTGTGGTCAAAGGTTCATTATATCCAGAATGACATTACTGATTTGAATATCATATATATAATACATATCCAGCATATACATGTATTTATAATATTACATAATCATTTAGAGGTAATAAATTAAATGCACCTTTCATGGAGACGGTAAGCCGTACGTACGCATGAACGCTACTTTCATTTCTTTGTCATATTAATGGAATTAAAACTAAATGAGAGGTAATTATATTTTAATTACAGAATTATATTCATCATTTAGATGTATCATTCATCATATATATCCATTATATATATGTACTTATAATAGTACATTAAATTTGGGGATAAGAAATGAAATGCACCGTTCATGGAGACGGTAAGCCGTATGTACGCATGAACGCTACTTTCATTTCTATCTCATATTTTAATGGAAATAAATAATAATGATATATAGGTATATAATAATTCCAGTATAACATCATATATAATAACATTAAATCCATCCTTTATATGTCCCATGTATGGCATTAACGAATCACATCACATTGAGGGGGCGGTAGTCCGCACTTCCTAAAATAAAGATATCGCGTATACCCATAATGGAAGCCATAAAGGTAGGACACAAATTAAGAATACCGAAGCATAAGTAAAACATAACCATATTATATATCATATATAAAAATAGTGACATCATAATGTCCACCTTTGAAGGTGTTAAATGAGTATTGAACAATCATCGTTTCGGGAGGCAGAATTTCGCCATCCATAGAAACCGTATGTTCTTTAACCTTTTGATGTAGTTGGGTGAGAGTGTAGCTCGAATAAATCTTATAACAACATCCTAGTATATTTAAGATACTGGTTTTGTTACAAAATAAGTAAATAAAAAGATTTTAGGGGGTTGGAGAAGGAAAATAAAACAAATGAACATGAAAGAATGAATTGCCTTTAAAAGTGTAACTCCTTTTGATTTGAGCCTAAAGGCTTCCTTTGAAAGGATTTTGCCCAATGGGAATCCTCTAGGATGAGGATATGGATGTGGAGAGAGTAAATGGGCAGGTTTTGGCCGAGCCAAAGGCTTGATGAGTGTGTGAAATGAGGTAGAGGTGGGGGCCTTTTATAAGAGGATAGGAGGGGCACTTTTGGAAAGTAAGAAATATTACTTTATTTGAAACTGTGTTTTGGTTTTAAAAGGTCCCACATTGATATAATTCGTGGATAAGGTGATAAGGGTTAGAAATACACCCATCCAATATGTTTTGGACATGTGTAGGTAATAGAGTTTACATTATCTTCTCATTTTATTTAAATCGTCAGATAATGATGTCATCGTTGCATCATTATGATGTCATAAATAATTTAATTTATGTAATGTCTGAAAATTATAAAAAAATTACTATGATGTAGGAAATCTTTTTATATTTTTAATGACCAGTTATAATAAAAAATCTGACTTTTATAACCCCACTTAAAAATTGTTTTAGTAAAACATATCTTGTTTGTGTCATTTTTACTTTTACATTAAATAAAAAGTTATTTATGTCATTTCCCAACCAAAGTGGCTCCATGGGGTCCCCAAGTTGACCCATGGCTTGTATTGGTCGTCCATGATACAACCAATGAGTGTAGGACATGTGTCAAGCTCATCTCATTTTATTAAAGCATTATTTTTACCTTAAACTACACTAATTACCACTAATCACGATTAAAAACTTAATAAGTTACTATTCACCAAAAAATTATTTTTATCCCATTGAACCACATTTTACTTCTTAATGAAAACCATGTATGTCGGATTTTCAAAATTCAATACACATTAGCGGTAAACTTTCATTTAACTGAAAAATCAGTTTGCTTGATTACCACTTAGTGGTTTCACTATTCATCAAAAATTGGAGTTTTTCAGAAAATTACCAAAAATTTACCCTAAGATATATTTGATATTCTGAATTCAAAAATGGAGTCTATTTTACAAAATTCAAAACATATAAATCACATTAAATAATTTAATAATTAATTCCCGCTGTCAGAGAAAATAGCGTGTTTTTATAAATCAATAATTATCAAAAGATTGACCCTAGTTTAAGTCTAATTTAAAAGTGAAATTAATTCCAATGACCACTATTGAATTTAATGATAAAAATATATTCTAATTTCACTTTAAAACAAATTCAAAAGATAATATAATCATATAAATAAATTAGATTAAAAAGAGGTTTTGAATTAAAATACAACATTTTACACTATTCATTAAAAAATGAACTTTATCGGAAAGATACCAAAAATTTACACAAAGTAAATTTTGATGTCCCGATTCTTAAGAAGAGTTTTATTTGGACAAATAGAATGTATAAGAGTGAACAAAACTATATTTAATGACAGTTCTCCATCAAAAGGTGATAAGTGCCCCTTTAGTGAAAACCAGGGCATATATGCCTAAAATTGAATTATTTCCGTATTTTAAGCCTTCATCTTTTATTGGATAAATGTAAAAACAATTAAGAACATATATAATCATATTTTAGTTATTTCTATCTATTCCCACCAATACAACGGCTATATGTTAACTACCATTTAAAATAGTATAATTTTATTATTAGAGTGCAACGTAAGATTAACAAGAAACTCGTTGTTGCGTGTTGGGTACGCCATCGAGCATAGCGTCCAATTTAAAGACATATTAATATTTTATTAAAAAATATGGATAAATATGAAAATGTCATATTCTTTATTTACCTGGGGTGTTACAAGATTAGTTATATATTAATTTTTATTAACAGTTTAATGTTTAATAACTATAGTGTAATTGTCAAGAAGGAAATGTTGAATGTGGTTTTTATATTATATGATTCATGTATGAGATAATAATAACTATGAAACCTACTAACTTTGATAAGGTTAGTTGTATTTTTTTTTTATATTTTCATACAAATTATTCTATTTTTTATCTAACTTCATTCAATGTTATTGTAGGCATTCCATGATTCACAGTCTTATACCCATTCTGATTTGACCCATATCCAATATAATTTTGAGAAATATATGATATGTCTAATTAGTATTTGAGTTATGTATATTATAATATTTAAAAATAATACTAAATATGGGTTTAAAAACTACATCTTTTAAAATAATAGGTGTTTGAAACTAATAATACTAACATAAATTCTTCAACAGTAACCAAAAATGAGAAAGCCATAAATTTTCGGTATGTTTATTTTAATTCTACATTATTTTGAGTTTGTAATACTTTGAATTTTTAATAAAAAATGTTAACATTCATCTTAGGTTTTTTTCTTCATGTTATATTAATGAATAAACAATCAATCAACCATATTTTGAGTGTCTATGTACTATCCAAGATGACATAAACCCGTGTCGTTCCAGCTACAACTCCATGCCAATTAGATAAAAAAAGACATTATAACTGACCAACAAACAATCAAAAAGTGAATTAAACATATTATATGGTAGCCTTAAGGCATTGAGCATTGATTCCGGCCATAATAATGATGACTGAACATGTACTTGAGATCCACATGGCATAAACGTCATGAATGGTACTTGGAATCCATTATGGATTGTATTTTAGGTCTACACATAAAACAATCATAGGTATATCATTATCATTATGTCGTGTCAGGTCAACTACCCTGGTATAATCATATCATGATGGTCCACTTGTTCCAACTACTAAATTATGATTCCCTAGGAATGGTAATACATTCAAAAACAAATATAATAAAATGAAGCAAAATAAATTTCATTATGAGTTATCTATAGAAACATACAATAACATGTTATAATTATGTAACATGGTAACAATTTACATAAAAATATTTAGGTAATAAAACATAAAATATGGTCTCATGGGAAACACATGAACATTAGTTACCATATCAGAAAACATCTCTCAAGTCCACACACACACACCAACCACTATGGATAACATTAAAATAATAGACACATTAGAAAAACAGAAATTTTGATATATTCCAAATCCATTATAGGTCACAAATAAAATAACATGAATAGAATGAAAATTGTGCCCTATAATGTATATGATAACCCCATGTGGTAACAAATTTATGAGGTATCCTATTCAACTTGTTTTTCATCTCATCCCTCAAATAAAAATGAAATATAAGATATTTATCTACTTCTTACCAGATTATTTTTAACATATCACATATTTATATGAAATTAGAAACATGGTAATTTTTTTATTAAATCACAAAAACCCTAAACATACAACCTAGTATACATATATTATTAGAAATGTACATACACTCAGCCATCATGAGATATCTACTCACACATAAAAGGAATAAAATCACTAATTTGAAATGTGAAATGAATTTCTTCAACCATGTATATTCATTAGCCATCTCATTCTCATTGTACATTATCTAAACAACCATTGTAGAATAGTTTACCATAAATCCATCCCATTCAGCCTTAACCACAAATGTCTCATTGCCTATAGTGACATATTCTTCCAACATTCAACACTAGAATTCATTGAGTTTTCTCAAGTTACTCTACATTGTCATTGTGTAATTTTTTATAAGATTTATTGATGAATTGATATTTAATAGAAATCAACATAAATTTTTCATTAACTCAAATGTATTGTCTTGGATATTAAAGAATAGTTTGGTGGTGCGAGAACTAAAAATGGTGGATTCGTGGGACTTTCCAAGGTAACAAATTTTTTTAAAGAATTCGTTGATTGTAGGTACGTGTACTTTAGTTCTAAATTATAATAAAAATTAGTACACGATTTTTTGATTAAATAGATAAATTTATTTATGTTCTATATTTTTATTGAATTATAAATATTGTTTTATTATTTTGTTTTTGGTTTTTTATAGGTGTATTGATTTAATTGGTATAGTAATTTTTCTAAAGTTTAAAAAAAACTATTTTTAACATACGATATCATTTATTTGAATAACAGATGCTGATTGTTTTAAAAAATGGTTTTTGATATATATAATCATTAAAATTGATGCTGAAAACGGGTTTATGGCGTCCTTTTTATCAAAAACCGACACTGTAAACTCGAGTCTATTTGATTTTCAGCTTCAGTAATACCTAAAACCAATGCCAAAAATATGTTATCGGCATAAGTTTAGTTAAAAAACCGATGCTAAAACCCTTTATGAAAATACAATTTTTTATGTCTCCTTTATAGACGTCTGTTACAAACTGACCTCAAAAAACATCCGACGTTAAAATTTGTTTTCACACATATGTAAAGAGAAATATTACATAAACATGAATATTTTACAAAAAAATTTAATATAGGGTTATTTAAAAAATAGTTTTGACTGTAAAAAATCATTAGAAATATAAAATAATTCAATAATTATTTGTATTTTATTTATTATTCTTAGAAATTATATAAATAAATTTAACTTTTAAACAATGATGATGCAACAATTTCTTTATTAATAAAGGATTCAAATACATGATATTATAAATATTGAAATAAATATTATTTCACATAAATTATGCATTATATGAATTTTAAGGATGAATATGGCATTTTATTATAGATTCAATGATTTTATCAAAGGAATTAGGTTGTTTTGAATTTTTTAAAAAATTCAAGTATGAATAGTGACCAAAAATGACCTAATTCATATATTAAAATAAAAAAACTTATTTAATGATATTAAATTACATAAATTATAAGATTCATCTAAATGGTTAATATAAGTCCATATATGTCAGAACAAGAATTTTTGGCATACTTTTGAAATTATATTGTAATTAAATTAACTAATTTTTTTAAAAAAAACATTATATCACTATAAGATTAAAAATGATAAAATACGGGTTAAACGAAAATTATTTGGATAAAAAATGGTCAAAACCTCTCTAAATATTATTGGATGGTGGTATTTTGAACAAAAAACATCTTACCTTTTAATAAAATGTGTTTTGGTACATTTTTAATTGAAATTAAATTTATAATAAATTAATATTTCAAGACTATCATGAAGTGTCCCTCACCTCTTCTATAAAGGTAACTTCTTATTCCCATTATCCTACAATTCTAAAGCCGTTTATTTCTGAAAATATCTATCCAATACTTTTTATATAGACCCTCACTTACTCCCAGAATCCATACCTTCGGTAGAAGGAATATCATGATATCATTTTGGGTTCAAATTAAAAGAAGTTACCCAATTTAGAGAAAAAGTCTTCTCTCAAGTTCCATTCATTTCTTTTCCTGCTCCACCCCTATAATCATCTTATTATTTGATTACATAACAAAATAAGTATCATCAATATACTATAATTTTGTTATGATATTTATTAAAACTACACTTACTCATACCTTCATCTAACAGATGTGAACATACTGTTTCTCTGAACAACAAACTACTACCTCACAAAATGATGATTGTCCAATTTTCTTCTACAACCACTCATGATGGCCAGTATGAAAGAACTATAAATATATATGATATATTTGATATTTGTATTTTCCCTACTATTCTCTAATTTATTTACAACATACCTTTATCCTTTCCATAATGTGTATATATACGGTAATTTCACTTGAGGATGATTGGACTACCACCCCCACAATGTTATATAACTAATTCATTCTATACATGGAATGTATAAAGGATTGAATTAATTAACATATGTAATGTATATAACATAGATATTATACTATAATTATAACATACCTATGTATCCTTTAGTTTTCAATCCATTAATATTACAAAGAAATGAAAGTTGCGTTCATGTGTACATACGACCTATGATCCCCATGAACGGTACATTTCATTTCATATCTCCAAATGTTATTGACTATTATATGTATATATATATATAATGGATATATATGATATTTAAATCAGTAATATCATTTTATAGATGATTTAATTTTGACTACATGGAAAATTTACATCAAAACAAGTTTATTTTTGACTCATGTACCCAATATTGACAACACATCTAATATATTCTCAAATAATTTACTAATTTCTAAATAATTGTAATATGTTATATAAAAGGAATAATGATAATATAAAATTTTATAAATAACACAAAAATCAACCTATTTTTATTATTCTGGAATCTATAGAACGAACATGACAAGTTGGATTTAAGGTAACAAAATTTCTAAACTCAATTTCAACTAATTGGGTCTTCCACATACTTCGATGATTATATTTTGCCAAGATTTTGTGTGTAATCACTATTTATTTATTTATGTTGTAATTTCCACTTCCCATAGTGTGGATATACTTTTTCTATACAAAATCACCCCCTTTATAAATTCTTACATCATTTGTATGATCTTTGTATGGGAAATCATAACTCAATATTGATTCATAGAGTTAAATATCATTGTCATTGGTTTTGTTATGAAATGAATATGTGTGAATGACCTATAATTATTTTTACACTGAATATATACTTCTATTTGTTGTGTTTATATTTTTCACATATATTTTATTCATTGATTTATATTTAATCTAATTATACAATATTTTTGAAGGATGATGTCTCAATATCCTTTTATTGAGTCATGTATTGATATTGTACATGGTTATTATCATATAAGGTTCATATAAAACGTTTTTGAAAATTTATATCATGAATTTTTTTATTATATTGATAGAAAATATTTCTCTTTATTTTATTTTAGAATGATTTTTATTCAATTGTTCTTCAAGTGATATGGGTATCTTAATCTAAATAATCATTTTAAATTATTTAATGAATTATTATTATAAATCTTTATCATTTATGTCAATTTTATAAAAATGGTTTTATGGTTTTATTTAGATGGACCAGAATGTTTTAAAATTGTACTTCCTTTCAAATGTTTTAATGTTTCATGGGACACATTGATTCAAAATTCACATTATTAAAAGTTTTATATAGTTTGGGAAATGGATTTAATATTTTTATATCTTGAATTGATTTCATGTGATTTATGAATAAAATGTAAATAATTTCAATATTTTATATGTAATGATTATGCAATGGTACTTGGAAATTTGATGGGTGGTTATGTTATATACCAAATATCGAAGGTTCTGTGATAAACCTAGGGTGGGTGATCCCATGATAGCTCTCTAATGTATTGGGTAATGTGATAGAGGTAAATGATAAAGTGTATATTATGTGATTTTGGGAATATACTGTGATGGGTATTCCAAACATAACCATGATGTTTACTCCCTATGTAGCTGTGAATGATACATTGTATATATGATATGTATTCTACAATTTAAATTTATGTATTATGATTTTTTTGATGTTTTGTAGCATTATTATGATAACATGATGTGTGCTAAGTTGATTATTATTTATGGGTAAAAAGTATGATTTTGTGAAAAAAAATTCATGGGTTGTAAATATTCTTGGTCTAATGGTTATATTCATTAGTTTACATTTCTTATTAAGATTTTTTTTATCATCCCCTGTTTATAAATGTTTTTCATAGGACTTAATGAATAATAGAGTGATGGATGGGATCAAGGGATGTTTTTTCTGTAAAAACATTAAATGATAACATGTTTCTTTTTAAAGAGTTTTTGTTTTATGAAAAAATAGATAGTGAGTAAAGGTGTATAATTGTAATATTTTAGTTGTTATTTATGTGTTATAACCAAATTCTATAAAACTCAAAACTTGAAAAGATCCTTATTGTGAATTGTTGACATATCTCAGGATTATGTAACATTTAAGGAGGGGCATTATAGTTAATATCAGAGGAATAGTTTAGAAAACATTATAGATTAGGAAGTTTTATTAACGTTTTGGGGATATGAACATCAGTTTATAATTTTTTGGTATATTATATGTTCAGTGTTTTAGAAACCCCTTTTTAAGGCTTATGTCATTTCAAGGTGATTAATGGTATTTTTTGAGACATTAACCTTTGATGAAATTAAAGTTTATTAGATTTTGGGATGCAAAATGTGATGTTTGAATTAACCATTGAGTTTAAAAAATATTATGTTTTTTATATGATTTTTCTTTTTTTCTAATTTTATAAAACTGTTCTGTTTTTTGAAAAAGGACAACGCACAGACTGTTTGGAAACCCGTCAAGTCGGACAAAGCTATTGGAATCAAACCCATAACTGAAGTGAGAATAGGATTTATCACATACTAATGTACCATGTGAATTCCATGGTTAGTATGACTTATTAGTTTTAGTTAAATAATTTTATGGTTTAAGAATATATTTATTTTAGGGAATTTTGTTTTTTCAAATGGATATCAATATTATAGGAAAATGATTTGGTGATTAAGTGATAAATGTTTTTTGGGATGAAATTCTCTCTATTGGAAATATGTGATTAGGTTAATTAATTTTCTATATGAGACATTAAGAGTAGTCGGTTATTATTAAAGATAACTATCATGATTTATCATGAAAGACAATGTTATCAAATCTTTTTGAATTTTGTGTTTCAATCTTAGTGTGGATAATTCTTACTGAGGAATTATATGGAATATTATTTGTTGAATGATATTTGTTGAGCTTTTGTTTATTTTTATTGAATTTTGGAGATTAAGAGTATTATTAAATTTCATAAAGTATTATTCTTTTCATGTGATTATCTAATCATGTACTAGGAATTTTGGGTTTGGTTAGTGTCTGAATAGGGGGATATATATATATATATCATCTTTTAAGGATAATGTGATTCTCTAGATAAAAGATAAGTGTGTGGTAGAAATTTATTTAATGATACAACTATAATTATCATGTAAGTATATTTCCTTATGTTCATATTCTATTTAGTAAAATAATTTCATAAATTTATGAAAAGGTTATTAAATAAACATTTTTCATTTACTTTTCATAATGGGAAATCAGTGACTTTTTTACCCATCACAATTTTATTGATTTCTGGTGGTTAACATTCTCTTGATCATTTTTCTATTTCTCTCCATAAGAACTTGATGGTATGTTTTTCTACCATATCTATGATTTATTACATGGAATCCTATTATGTTTTATAATGGGTGACCTATTAACTTATCTTCCTATCATTTAATTTGATATAATTTTTGACTCTTTTTCTAATGTGGGTTTTTCAATGATGTTTCTGAGACCAATTTTAAAATTAGGAGGATGCAATTTTCAAATTGGGGAATTATGTAACAAACCAATTATATATAGAACAATATATTTATAGATATATTAATATTTATTAAAAATATATTAATTTTATGTTAAAGTGGATTCTTTTTCTGATAGTGTACTCTACAAGCTACAATGTGAATCTCCAAAATCGTATATTACACAAAACATTGAGTTTTACTCAAAAATAATACAATAATATTATTATAATTTTAAATTTTAGCTAAATCCATGTTGTTATAATGGAGATACTTAATATTATAAAATATATTTGGAAATATGGTTACACATTTTAAAAAAATGATTAATTGTTTATCAAATTTATTAGAAATAGAAATTAAAATCAATTGAATATAAAGGATGTGCTTATATGAAAATCTATTTAAAAGAGAATAAGTGTGGTTATAAAATTATATCACTCTTTATGGATTTTTATTTATCAACAAATATATGTTATATATTCAATGTAATGTTCTAAATACTTCTTATATGTTTTCTACATATTATATAAGAACAAGTTCAATTCTTCGAAAAAAAGTATAAGTTTTCTAAAAATATCATTTTTACTAGGTTTTGTTAGAGTACACATTGTAAATCTAGTAATTTTCACATATATATGTTTTATTTGACATAATAAACAACATTTATTGATGTATTTCATCATAATTGACTTTTAATGAAATTTTGTTATTTTTCTGAATAATTTTTTATTTTTATGAATTGTGAAAATTAATTAATTTTAATTCAAAAAATCATTTTCATTCTAAGTTATTTATGTAGTTAAATTTTCATTTTAATTGGGTTTAAAGTGTAATATTATGATTTTTTATCATTTAGTCCAATTTTAGTTATTTTATGTAATTTCACTTTTAAATTGAACAGAAACACATTCTATCATTAGATAGGTTTTACTTCTTAAAAACCAGTTATTTTGTTTTGTCAACAAGAATTAATTTTAAATTAATTTCATAAAATTTTGTTCTTTGAAATTGGAAAAATAGATTCTATATTTGAAATCATAAGTTCCAAATTGTATAAATAACTACCTTTAAGTTTTGGAAATTATGAATTCTAACCTCAGTAATTGTTTTTATTACCATGGTTAAAGGCTAAATTTGGTAAATAAGTGTATACCACAATATTTTAATAATATAAAACTACCATAACACAAGATATAATCCTATTGGATGAATTATATCAGACTATGAGAATCCATGGGAGGATTTTGGGACCTCATGCAACCATATGGATGTGATAATGACATGTTATAATAATTAATAAAAATTAAAGAGAAATATAACATAAGCATGTATATCTTACTAAAAAAATTAATATTGGGATATATTACCTATATATTTGAATATAGATAGCCATTATAAATATATAACTATTTAATAAATCATAGTATTTTATTTATAAATTTTTTACATTAAATAAATAAATTTAATTATGAAACAATGGAGATTTAGTGATTGCCTCATTAAAAGAGGATTACAATAAATGATATTAGAAGTATTAAAATAAATATTAAAGGACATAATTTATGTCATCCATGATTTTTATGAATTAATATGACATGTTATTAACGATTTAATTTATTCTATTGAATAGGGTTGTTATGAATTTTTAAAAACGTCATGTATGAATAGTGACCGAAATCGATATAATTCATAACATAATATATTAAATTGTTTATTAGATTGTATTAAATTCATAAAAATATAATATTCATCCAAATGGTTAAAAAAGGTCCGATATTTAATAAATGGTATTTTTAGGTTAGTTTTGACATGATATGGTAATTACATAAACCCACCGAGTGAAAATAACATGATATAACTATAAGCATTAAAAAGATACATAAGGGTTAAACCAAAATGATTAAGATATAAAAATATTCAAAACATCACTAAAAAATATCAAATAATGGTTATTAGATAAAAACTCCTCTTTTATTTGAATTAAATTAGTTTGGACAATTTTTAATCGAATGTGAATTGATTATAAATTAATATTTCAAGACATCCCAAAAGTGACACTCACATGTTCAATAAAAGGGAACTTCCTATTATCATTATCATACAAATCCAAAAAAATCGGTTGGAAAATATATATCCAATACTCATTCATGAAATCATTCCTTCCTCCTAGAATCCTTACCCTATTTATATGGAAAGTCATGAAATCATTTTTTGTGCAAATCAAAAGAAGTTACCTAATAGAGAGGCAATGTCTTCTCTCAAGTTAATTTCAATTATGTTTCTTCTCCTCTCCCTATAATATTCTTATTATTTTATTACATAAAAAAATTATCCTAAATATACTAGGATATTTTTATGATTACTATTATAACTACAATTACACACACCTCCATCTAATTAATAAGAAACATATTGTTTCCGTGTACGGTGAACTACAGCCTCAGAGAACTATGATGGTTCAATTTACAGCTACCACATTTCATAGTCGCCATTATGATTTCACTATAAATATATAATATATATATTATATTTATATTAGCCCTCTTATTCTTTAATTTTTATTTGAAACATACTTTTATGCTTTCTGTAATGTTTAAATACGATAATTTCATTTGAGGAAGAGCAGACTAATGCCCCCTCAAAGTGATATTACTCATTCATTTTATACATGGAACAAATAAAGGATATAATTAATGAACTTATGTAACATATATAACCTATATATTATAATATAAAATTAATATACCTATATATCATTTATTTTTAATTCTATTAATATGACAATGAAATGAAAGTAGAGTTCATGCGTACGTACTGCCAAATGTCTCCATGAATGGTGCATTTCAATTCATATCTCCAAATATTATGGACTTTTATAAATACAAATATAGTATATATATAATACATTTAAATCATGAATATCATTTTGGAGATGATTTACTTTTGACTACATGAACAATTTACCTTAAAACAAGTTCATTTTCTACTCTTGTACCCAATATCAACAAAACATCCAACATAAACTCATATAATTAACTAACACTTATAACAAGGTAATTAGTAATATAACCAGAATAATAAAAATTATATAGGCTCTAAATAAATTATTAATTTTCTTGTGTTTATTATTCCAGAATTTAAAGAATGAACCGGACATGTCAGGTTCAGGGTAAGGAAATTTCAAAAATGAATTTCCAGTCATTGGGTTTTACACATACTACATTGATTATATTTGTCCAATATTATGTGTGAAATCACTGTTTATTTATTTATGTTGTAATTTCCACTTCCCTTTGTGTGGAAAATATTGTTTCTACACAAAATTACCCCATTGATAAATTCTTACGTCATTTTATATGATCTTTGTAAGGGAAATCATAACACAATCTTTATTTATTGAGATAAATATCAATGTCATCGGTTTTGTTTTTCCAAAAAAAAGTGTCTGAATGTCCTACGATTGTTTCTACATTGAATATCCACTTATATTGGGTTTATTTATATTTTTTACACATATTTATGTACTTTATTTATCCTTTATCTAATTATCTGATCTTTGTGAGGGACTATGTCTCAATCTACTTTCATTGAGATATATCATGGTATTGTGCACCTTTATTATCCTATAAGGTGTATATAAAACCCTTTTGACATTTTATATCATGAATTTCAATATTCTTATGATAGTTAATGTATTGTTTCATTTTATTCTTGAATTATTTTTATTCAATTGCTTCTCAAATATTACAAGATTCCGTAACTAAAACATCATTTTAAATGTTTTAAGGAGTTATTATTCTAAATCCTTCTCATTAATGTACATGTAATCACAATGGTATTATGAATTTATTTAAATGAAAATGATTGTTTTAAAATTTTAATTCCATTCAAAACTTTCAAAGTGGCATGGGACCCAATGATTCAAAAAGAAAATTATAAATTGTTTATATGGTTTTGAAAATGGAATGATTATTTCAATATCTTGATTGATTTCATTTTTTGATGTGTGAAATATACATAATTTAAATATTTTATGTCTTATGATTATGTAATGGTATATGAAAATTGGTTGGGTTGTTACATGATAATCCAAATATGGGTGGTTCCATGAGAAACCTAGGGTGAGTGAGCCTGTGATAGGTCTCTTATACATTGGGTAACATGATAGAGGTAAACGATAATGTTTTTATTAAGTGATTTAGGAAATTTACTATGATTTTTATTCCAAATATAACCAAGAAGATTACTCCTTATTTATCTCTGAAAGATACAATGTATGTATGATATGGATGCAATAAGTTACCTTAATGATTTATGATTTCTATAATGTTTTGTAGCATTATAATGATTACATGATGTAAGCTATGTAGTTTAAGTTTTATGGATGGAAAGTATTATTTTGTGGAAATGTTTTATTTGTTTATAAATATTCACGGACTTATGGTTTTATTATTTATTTTATATTCCTAAATGTTCTTTTTATGTTCATCCAATGTTTTGAAATGTTTTTCATAGGACTTAATGAATAAGAGAGTCATGGATCGAATTACGGGAAATTTATACACTAAAAACATCAAATGATAACATTTTTCTTTCTACAGTGTTTTTATGAAATAATGGACAGTGAGTATAAGTTTATACTTTTAATATATATGTTTTATGTGTGAGTTATGACCTAATTCTCTAAAACTCTAAATTTGTAAATATACTCTATGTGAATTTGTGACCTATCCCATTGTTATGTAACATTTAATGCTGGGATATTATAAATATAATTAATATACATTATATAAATGACATAAAATTTATATAAATGATCTATATATCGTTTTGAAGATATATTATACCATTTTATTCTTACAATTTCCAATGGATAACAAGTGATAACGTCATTCGTGGAATGGTGTACTAAAACCTCATCGAACCAATATTATTCTTATTTAAACATCACCACATTACAAGATGGAAACACAAAAATATATATATTTTAATAATATGGTATTTATGATATAATTATAAATCATTAAAGTAAAATATTTCCTATCATATTTCAATAATGATCATTGAAATAATGGAAACATTAATCATGTGTATGTATACCCTACAATCTTCAAGATCATAAACATAGTTCATTTTGAATAATCATGTTCCATGATTGGTTTTTAAAAAAATTATTTATAATTATGATAATAATATTATTATAATTATTTTCTTTTTTTTAAATAATGACCCCTTCCTCATTGTAGTCCTACTAAAATCATTTTTAACAAATAAACCAAATATGGTCAAAAAATTCAACCTAAAATAAATTGATTAAGATGTTAGATATTATTATTTTGATAAGTGAAATAAAAATAATAAAAAATTGTAAAAGGATATCAATAAATTATATTAATAAAATATAAATATAATTCATGAGGTTATGTAACAAGTGTAATGAATCAGACTCAATGTAAGCAGTTTTCCGGTCACAATGTTATTTGTGTGAGATATCTGGCGTATTCACAAAATTTTTTATTCTGTGGTGTATATACTTACCATGAATGAACTTTTATTTTCATATAGTAAAATTTATGTAAATTTTAATATCAATTTAAAGATATCTCTTTGATGGAATTTATATTTTCAGTGTTACCAATTCATAAGGGACTTCTTTCATAAATTAACATCTTTTATAGGTTTGTAATGTTATACACCAATATTCATTTATTATGTTTATATACTACCCCATTAACATTTTATATCATGCATATCCATATTTTCATGTTTTCTTAAGTATCATTTAATTTTATTCTGTTTTGGGTGTTATGGTTAAATGTTACAAACGTTGAATGACTTTTATGTTCTGATTTCATAGTTTATTTGATTTTTTATTATATCTCCATTATTGAAATTGTAACACCCCAACATTTCATAGTGTGTTCATTCTTCAAAATTATTCAATAACTTGCACTACACGCAACATCGAGTTCAATCGCACCATGACTTACCAAAAAAAGAATCCATTCAAAAGAGGTTATAAATAGTATTAACTAAATTTTAAACTTTATATAATCCTTATAATTTTAGAATCCATATTATGAGTTTCTTAGATATAATGCAAGAACAAATTCATTTTCAGTATTGCACTTTTATCAACTTTTAATAGTGAACCCTTTTTAAATACAACATTTTAAACTTTTTGACTAAAAGGGGACATCAAAAATCTAAAATGAAACATCCCAAGCTTCCACGGTACGCTTTCCTTTGAATAATGCAGTAGCGTGTGTTGTACGCAACTTCGAGTTTTAACACACACCACAACTGATCAAACTAGCCGTTATGAATAGTAATACCTACTGTTTGAAATTATATATATTTTATATTTCAAAATGGACTTCATTTTTGGATTCGGAATATCGAATTTAGCATAAGGTGAAATTTTGGTACTTTTCGGATAACTTTAATATTTTGATGAATAGTGAAAATTACTAAATTTTAATTAAAAACAACTTTTTTAATCAAAATAATTAATAGTGATAAATTATGAATTTGAGTGGTTTTAATGTATATTTAAAATATATTTTTACAAATTAATATAATGTTGGTCATTGGACATAATTTTACAATTAAACTGAACATAAACAAGTGTCAATCTTTTGAAAGTTATTATCTCTTAAAAACACGCTTTTTGTTTTGACAGCAGGAATTAATTTTTAATTCATTTCCGCCACTTCTGTGTTTTGAATTTAGAAAAATTGATTCCATATTTGGAATCAGGATGTTCAAATTGTGTAAATAGGTAACTTTTATTTTTAGACATTTTGAATAATTACTGCGGTAAATATTTTATTTACCATGGTTAAGGATAAATCCTGTAAATAAGGGTTAAAAATAATATTATAATAATACTAAATTACCCTAAAAGAGTCTTAGCCTTATTTTTTGATAATGTTCGACCATATGCATATTTGGGTCGATTTTGGGACCCCATGGTGCCACTTTTAGGTGATAGGGACACTTTATTTTAATTAAGTTAAAATGAATACAAAAATGACACAAGCATATATCTTTTAGAAGAAAATTTTTTAAATAGGGTTATATATGTTGGATTTTAGATTATAAATATTAATTAGAAAGATAAAAATATTTAATATATAATGATATTTTATTTATAATTTTTAGGCATTAAATAAATTAATTTATTTATGACACAATTATGATGCAGTAATTACTATAATAGTGAAAAATCAAAATAATTGATATTATAAATACTCAAATAAATATAATATTCTACTTTTCATGATTTAAACGAATTTTATAGGATAATATGATATATTAGGATTGATTCAATTGACTTTTTTCGAAGTAATCAATCTGTTATGAGTTTCACAAAAATCAACTATTGAATAGTGTCAAAATTGACATAAAAGAGTTTTTAAAACAAATATTATATTATTAATTGGTATTAAATTCCTAAAAATCTAAGGCTCAGCCAAGAGACTTATATAATGATAGGTTTCTCATTAATGGACCACTTGGGGGTCGATTGGATGTATATAGTAAGTTTATTAACCATATTATATAAAAATACAAAGAGACATTGTAAAGGTGAAACGAATTAACTTAGAGTTAATACTTAAAGATAAGGATAATATAAGTACCCAAACCAGTCTAAATTCTATTGGTTCAGTTTTCTGCGACCCATCCCCACCTAAAAATTTAAATAATCAACTTTGGAGCCATTAGAAACTGAATATGATTTTATTATAAACTAATATTTCTAGCTTTTCCAAAGGTGTACCTCACCCCTCTTATAAAAGGGCACTCCTCCTTCTCATTTCTTCACACCTTCAAAGACTTTTTGTTCTACAAAACTCTGCCCAAATACTCTCCCAACATCCCTCAATACAACCTATAGGCCTTAGTTTGATCATAAAGCCAACCTACGGATCCCTTTTGATCAAATCAAAAGGAAGAACCCGAAGAAGAGGTAATGATTTCACCACCCTTTTCCAAGTTCCTTTCTTCTTCCACTTCTTCTTCCTTTGTTGTTACCATTCTAAAATAATAACTCCAGTATATTATATATACTGTCCTGTTATTATAAATATGGTACAACTATATTCAGTATTCTATCCACCCTTTGAATAACATGTCACCATACGTGCATACGTACGGCTTACCGTCTCCACGTCGTGGTGTAATTGTTATTCAATATATTATTATTTGGATGGGTATAATAATGATGTGTAACTCATGTAAATAATAAATAAAACATGTTAATGATTCTGTATATATGACATGACATCCATTTATATATTATTTTAATATCAAAAGAATGATATTGTCGTTCGTGCGTACGTACGGACTACCGTCTCCACAAATGCGATGAGATTCATTCTCCATCGTATCCATTCAAGTATAATTATCATTTGATGATTTAAAAATGATGTTTATGGACTTGATATCATTCTGTATATTAATAATATACCACCTATCCATTACAAACATGTCTTACATAACAAAACATATAAAATAAAACGAGTAAGTTAACACCCGAAACAACGATAATACTAAGATATTATTAACAAAGCAATGTTAAAAGATCATATATGATATAATATTAATATATATGATTCTTGTATAATTTAATGACAATTATTTCACTATTATACAAGAGGTTAACCTACCCCAAACAAGGAAAAGTACAAGGTAAGGGTTATTTCACAATTTCTTCATTATCCGAGGTTGTTTATTCATAATTATCTACTGGGATCTCTTTATCATCCACAGCCATGTTTCTTAAAAATATATTTCAAAACATTTTTACTATTTACTAGAATATGAGTTAAAGTCAGGTATACCATTTTTGACTTTTATAAGTGGTTTATAAAGGAATATTTCTGTCGTTTACAAGACAAGGTCCTTTTTAACCTTTTCGACAGGATTAAGGTAAGAATGTTTTTTTAACTTATACGACGGGTGCGGCTATTTTCCGCCGTTATAAAATCTTCAAAGCTTCCCTTACAAGCTTATAAGAATATATTCAAAAGAAAATGTTTTATTTTATATGGCTCTTAAATGATTTCAAAATAAAAAGAGATATTTCTCTAAAAAGATTTTTGATTTCATCTATGTCAACATCTTTTGATGGATATTACGCTTCTTTGATGTTGATTTATTATGATACAAAACTTCTATATTGTATTGAAGGTTTTGTGATATGTTTGACTGTGGATGTGCTATTTTTATACCATTCATAGTTTATGGTGAAAGTATTGACATTTCCTATGCTAGTTTTAATATGAATGTTTATGTTATGTTTAAACCTTTTCATATGGGAATGCATTGGACATAATATGTGACAGGTGGAGCCCGCTATAGCTCCTCGATGCATCGGTAGGTCTCATGAGACAAACTAGTGTCTTGGCACAAGGCCTTGTCAAAATCTTATTTGTAGTCTTGGCACGAGGCCTTGGCTATGTGGTTATGATAGTCTGGCATTATGCATTCCAACATTATGAAAGTGGTTATTGATATTTCAGGTGATTATTCGATTAGTATAATATCCATGTGAATAAGTAAATGGCATTATATCATTTTACTTTTTCTATACTATGTTGAAGTTCAAGTTTAAAAGGCTTTTGTTTTAGTAATGCATTGCCTTATGTGTTTATGCTTATTTTTGAAAGTTCCGCTATATTGTTATCCTTATTGGGCATTTGAGCTCACCCCTTTTCTATGTTTTATTTTTCTCAGGATGTGAAAAGTATGTTATGAATGACCTTCATGGATTTTATGTGGGGGTATGAGTGTGGAATATGGAGACTATGTTGGGGTAGTAGTTTTTAACTTTATGATGTAATGTAAAACATTATAAATATATATCTAGTGTTTCCAAGGCTACTAAACCAATCAGTCTTTCGAGATTTGATCATTCTTGTGATCATGCCAATTTATGTAATAATGCACCGACTCTAGGTAACTAGGGTCGGGGCGTTACAGAAATAATATTTTACACCTAAAAATAATTATCATGAATTTTATTCTCTTATATATATGTAATCATAATACATGTTTTCCATTTTTTCCCCACATTATGTACACAATAGTTCAAATGAAATTTTTTATGAAAAATTATCTTTTCGATCACAAAATATTTTTCATCAAAATAGACATTTTCCAAAACAAATGTTCAAAAAATGGATTAAAATTTGTTTTTTAAATATGAAAAAAAAAATTATTTAAAAAATGATTTAAATTATCATTAAAATATTTCTCTACAATATTACAAGGTCAATTTCCAATAAAATTCATACTCAAAATTTTTACTTTTTTGAAAAGATATTTTCAAAATGAAAATTGTATTTTTCTACACAAGTATTTAATGATACTTTAAAGGTATTTAATTTCAACAATGTCAGAAAACCTTGTTGAATCTTATGGAACAATGGGGATATTTTTCAAAAATTCCATCAATTTTTTTCATTAGACTGATTAATATTATTTCAAAGATGTATTTATGGATTTATTTTTTGTTTTATAGGTTAACCATGTTTCAATGAAATTGTTATGGAACACTTTTTTCCACGTGTTAATAAATTTTCAAAGAGATAGTCATAGAAGACAATTATTTCACTTCTGTAAATTATGTTTCAATTATATTGTTCAAATAATTGTTTCTCCTTTACATGTTAATCATGATTAAAATTTATTACTATGGAACAAATTTATTTCCTAATGGATAATCATGTGTTCAATGAGACAATTATTGAACACATTTATTTTCCATGGGTTAATCATGATTAATAAATAATAATGTTTTTCAATGAGTTATTTTGAAATGAATTGACTTGATACATATTCATGTTGGGTATCATATTCATTGGAAATGATGGGGGTGCGCAGATAATATTTGATGAGACCATTATAGATTTTATGATGGGTTCTCCAATATAGAGATACAATTCAATGGGTAATAATTATTGTCTACATAGAATTATAATGGATGTTGGATTTATAGTTATACCAATTTTAAGGGTTTTGTAAGATTATATAAGGGTTATGTAATGGTTATCTAAGATGGTATTATAAGACACCATTGATTTTATGTTATGCCTTTTAAGGGATCTTATTGTTTCATTTGATTTTGATTGATATCCCATGACTCATGATTATTGATTACTATGACTATTTCCATGGATAAATACATAATATATGATTTCATGTTTGATGTTACAGGTACTGATGTGTATGAATATTCTTATTTTATTTTCACAATAATTGATTTCATCATTATACTCATATTACCTTCTTATTCTCACTGATGAAATAAATTTTTAATTCTTCTGTTTCCCCTAACCATGTTGTTTAGATGATCATAATTAATATTATTATTTCACATATTTTAAATAATTATGATTAATTAATTATGTATATAATGTTTTTCATTATGATGATGATGATGTCTTCATGTGAAAAATAAAACATGCGTTCAGTGGGGGAACTACTCAAATTAATGTATTTTGGACGGTTTATGTAGGATTTTATACTACATATCTAAAAATAATAACCTTTAAGTGATTAAAGGTAATTTTTGGTATAATCTTTCAATATTATGTATTAATGTATGGAATGAAAAAATGGTTCTTTGTTATTGGTATCAATGCCAGAAATGTAATGGTAATACTTTCAGCATCGCCTCTTAGACTGTGGGTTTTGGGATGTTATGTTTATTATCAATGGTTTGTTTTGAAGACATTAATTTTCATGAAGTTTTAATGTGATGGTATATTATGATATATGGTTTCCAACATATGTATATAAGATTAATGATGATAAATAAATCAAATTATTAGACAACACATTTGAGGGTTTCATGTTGTTAAATTTTTTAGGTTTTTAATAGAATATTTGGAGACATTTTTTTCGTAATTAGTATTTGATACTCATAGTATTAATATAAATTCTATTTAGTGAGGATAAATTTTTTAGTATTAATGGAATAAAAGGGTAAACTTCAAATACTTATTAAAAACCGACTACATATGGGTAGGAAATGGGACTTCAACCCATGAGTGATGGATGATAAGGGATTGGATTTTACAATTGGAAGATTAAATTCCATAGTTAGTATGACATATTTATTGGTTAATATTATATTTATATTAGAAAAATATGGTATTTTATTTTATGAATAATTTTGGTTGCATCATATAAGAATTTATGATCAAAATCTTATAATAATCGGTATTAGAAAATAGTAAGGAAATGTTTTAATAGTTTTAAGGATTTTTATTTTTTGAATGATTTCACTGATGATTATGTATTAAAATTATATTATGAATATTACTGTATCTTAGAATTAGTTTTTCATTTTTCGAATTGTCTTACGATATTATAGCCATTTTGGTTTTTGATAATGCTTAATGATAGGTGGAATATTTTGATTATCCATTTTATTGTTATCTGATATTTAATAGTGGATTTCAATTCATCATTCCTGAAAAATTCTTTTTGAACACTCAGATTTTGGGAAAGGGATTATATTATGGAGGATATTTTCAAAGGGATTAAATTATGCTTGAAATGCTTGTATATTTCACTATTTTCGAATCAAAATGGCATGATATTTCCTCATGTCTATAAAATTGATATTGAAAGAGAAATATTGTTAAAATTCATTATATCATGATTAACTTATGGTATACTTTATCATCATATTCTTGTGGTTTTGAGGACCTTAAACTTCTATTGATCAATAACTTCCATCCGATCAATGTCCTCAATCACTCCATATACATATTTTCATTTCTCCTCTATTTAAAATACATTCTCTTATTTGGAGACCTTGTTATTTTTAATTCCTTATGACCTATGAAATTCATTTTTGATATTAATAATAATATGTTTTATTAACCATTTTTATAATGTCGGTTTATAACTAATGTATTTTCATTGTCCAACCATTGATTTATAAGATAAATTCAAAATTGTGAGAATGAAATTTCATAAAGGGGGAGGATGTAAAATCCATGATTTTAAAATAATAAAATTCAATTTTATATAATAACCGAAATGAAATAATGATTTTATATTATGTAACATAAAACACTCAATTTAGATTGTGCAACACACATCCCTAATATTTTTATGTTCTGTGGAGTATTCAACACAAAACACCAAATTTAAATAGAAAATGATATATATTACACTTATAACCAAACTGTTGGAGTGTAAGGAATGAACAATATTAATATAATTATGAAAATATTTTTTCAATAAATTCATGGGTGACTAATTTATTTGAAATAAAAATAATTCAATTTTAAAAATAAAAAGTAAATATATTTCCAAAAAATTATTTTAATGTACGCAGTTGGGTCTTATTCAAATAAATTAAAAAATAACTATTTTTTTATATTAGTTAAATTTTTGGATAATATATTAATTATAATTTTCAATATTAATTTAATGTGTTTTAAATATTTAATATAAAAATAATTACAGTTTTATTCTTAAAACAATATATTTCTCAAAAAAAGTATTTTTCTGACCTTTTTATGGCATACTTATTTAAACAAAAAATAAAATTATTATAAAATATATTTCAATAATTAAGCTTTATTTTTGAAATAATAATATTATAATTTATTAAGGGTAATGTAATTTTTTTTTGGAAAAAATGGATTTTTCAGAGAATATTGAAGAATACAAATTTAGAAACAAAATTCTATATATTATTTTATATAAAATTACAAATATTTTTTGAATATTTTTCCATTTAAAATATGTTATTAATAATCTAAATAATTAATTTTAATTAAATTTATATTTATTTTTAGTACATGTTTTCTCTAGGTTTAAAAATATGTTTTTCTAAAAATGGTTTTGAATTACATAGTCATTCTCCTTTTAAATTAATTAGAATAATACCATATCATAAATGTTATAAATTATAATTAAATAATAAATATTGATAATAAATAATATTGTTTCACACAATGAATATTATTAAACATAAGGATAATAATTAATAACATTTTTCTAAAAAATAATCTTTTTAAAAAGAATCTTGTCTCGCTGTGTTTGCATGATTATTGTTAAATTATAATTTTCCACTTAATGGATTATAATTTGAAACAATGGAAAGAATATTTGTAAGAATAGTAATTTAAAATCTGTAATATATTAAAAAAATTTACTAAATATTTTAGTGAAATAATTAATATTAATTTCTGCGATTATGTGAAAAATGAGTTTACTTATTGTTTATCCTGTACTCTTAAGGGATAAATTGCCCACAAAACATGTGCAAAATAGATTAAAAGGCCATATTTTGACCTCATACGTTCTGGTATATAATTTTTAACATTATTTTATAATTTTTTGTGAAAACATGGTTTAACCTAAATTTATTTTGATAAAATAGAAAGTGTGTCCTCTCCCACATATATAAATGGCCACCATCTCTCATGCACACTTCACACCATAAAATAATTTGTTTATACAATAATTACCCAAATAACTTCTCCAATTCCATAATCTCTTAATATATTCGTTTATGTGGGATTAAAGGAAACCATTATAGAATTTGTGGTAATTGAGAATTAGGTACCTGAAAAAGATGTACCACTCATCAATATATATTTTTATAATATTTCTAACTGCATCGACAAAAAATATTATTATATAATTATAAAATAATAAAATAAATATAATTAATATAATTTGTTGTCTTAAGTCAAATTAAATCTCTATAAATACACATAATACTTCAAATTGATTATGAAATCATCATTTACATGTTTGATGGACTACAGTCTCACGACACGATGTCGTTCGTTTTTTCATTACCACCTATCAAGGTTGGTCATATTGATATATATAATTTGCATATATGATATTTATGAAATTTATAAAATAATAATACATCTATAGTAATTATGTCATATCTACTATTTTAAATTACATACTGTTGGGGGTATGGTAATGTTGCTCGTGGGTACATTAGACGACCACCTCATGAAGCGAGGTGAAGTGTTTTTCATTAATATGTCACATGTAAGCTAATTAGTGTAACTATAATAAAATTACATAATGAAAATTAAATATTTATTATAATCATGACATAATTTCATTTCTGAAAAAATGAGGTACCATTTCATTCTTACAATTTCACACACTAAAATAGTGATAAAGTCATTTATGGACGTTTGGACTAGCTCCTCCTCAAAGAGATGTTATTCTTATTTTATAAACACATGAAAAAATATTATATATATGTATATATTTTTAAATAATATGATATTTATGATAAAATTATCATTATTTAAAAATTAATTATTATATACATTCTTTTGATAATAATAATTTGAAAATTGGAATGTTACTCATGCGTACATATGACCTACAATCTCTATAATAATAAGGTTAGTTAATTTTTTATTACCATATTACACGATTGGTTTTAAAGGAATAAATTATTTATATATATTATAATTTTTTTATGATTACTATTCTTGTTATGTTTAAATTGTTAACACTTTGACAATAGTCAACCCAATAATTTCTTTTTTGGCACATAAATTGAATATTATCAAAACATCTTACACAAATATAATTGATAATGTAATCATATATAATTTTATAAATCATAAATAAAATAAATTATAAATTTCCTAATATTATCCAATATACTTAAATAATTTTCATAAGTTTATTATTCAATAAGATAATTAAAAAGTGCGATAAATCAAACTTAGGGTAAGGGTTTTTTATTATTCAGAATTATTTTTGTGATATAAAAGCCATATTCACCACATAATTTTATTTTATGGTGTATATAATTCCATTTTATTTAATTTTCTTTATAGTTAAATTTATGAGGGTTTAAATATATATTTTTTTCATCTCAATTTCTTGGATTATATTGTTTCAAATTTATAAAATAGGTAAGGGACTTTTTGTCATAATTTCCATTATTTGAGATGTCTGTTATTTTAATCACCTATCATCATTTTAGGAATTTAAAAATCCCACTAAAAATTTTATATTGTGAATATAATTATTTTCTTGATATTAAATTTCCTAATTAATTTTATTCTTTCATGTGACTTGTGGTTCAATGTTACCAAATTGTTAATATTTTGATGTTACAATAACAATGTTTATTGTGATTATTTGGGATTAAATATTCAATTTTGAAATATTATTATCTTAATCAAGATAATTCTCATTAATTTTAATCTCAAATGTTTATTTCATTAGGATACCTTTTTTCTCTTCAATTTTTAATTTTTATATACTTCGAAGTTCAAAAGAAACTTTTTAGGAAAGCCATCTTTTCCATTGAAATGTATTTTAATACAGAGATATGTTTTCAAAAAAATTCTTCAATAAGTTTTAATTTTTTTTAATATGAAATGATATTGACCACAAATTTTTTTTAAATTAATTATATTTTATTCCTCTTATGTTTATCAATGTTGTTTTTTGATAAAAATAATTTTCAAAAAAATTATGCTTTGAAATTTTATTTTCAAAATTAAAGGGGTATTTTACTCAAAATGTATTCTAGGATATTTGAGTTAAAATTCATCAACATAAATGGCCTCATTAATAATTAGGAACCATTGGTTATATTTCATAATGATTATATTTTTATTCATTTATTATGATAAATTAAAATTATTTCAAGGATATTGTATTGTGTCCTCTTTCTTTTCCATGAGTTAACAATGTTTCAAATATATTTTTATGGAACTCATTTTTTCTTTGTTTAAATAAGATTTCAAAAATATTTTCATGGAACCCATTTCATTATCATGGGTTAGTCTTATTTCAAATATATTTATTTTAACCTCATTTATTTTAAATGGGTTAATCATGTTTCAATGATATTTTTATGGAAGTCGCGTCATTTCAAAAGATTAATCATGTTTCAAATGGATTGTTATCAAACACATTTTTCTCCATTAGTTAATAATTTTGTTAAAATTTTAATTATTTTTTTCAAAGAGTTTTGATAAAATAGATTATCTATGGTCTTTTTCAATGAGGTAATTCTTGAACACCATAAATGATTGTTAGATCCTAATAGTTTCGTGTGATCCCATTATATATTATGTGATGGGTTTACCCAAATAAAACTCCAATGCATTTGGTAATGATGAATTTCTCCAAATAAATATATTATATGTTAGATATAAGTTTAATGTCACATATTATTACCGTTATCAGGTATTTTTAATCTTTTCTAAGATAATTTCTCATTTTTATAGACTGGGAGATCACGTCATGAATGGGGAGATCATGCCATGAGAAGGTACACATCGTTTATCTGAGTTACACATCATGTAGGGGTTAAATAGTGGATTTTTAAAGAGGATGATGGAGAGTGAGAGGGCACTGCATATCTCAGGCCAAATGGTGAAAAACCCTAGCTCAGTAGGGATACGTGATGATAGATCTTTCATAGATGTGGTTTCAGGTCAGGTACCCTCTATTGAATTGAAGATAGAAGAGACGATTTCTCCAAAAACGTACAAGCATCGAGGCCTTCTTGAAATATCTTTCACAAATGATGAGGTAAAATCTCTTGCCTCAGATATTAATTTTTCCTTCATGAGAAAGTTCTTTAAGCATCATCCTTGGCTCCTATTCCTCCAAAAGTCCCTTGAAAATATTGGTTTTTCTGATTTTCACATCTGTTTGTTAAACTCGTGGAATGTTCTATTATTATTCTCTTAAGATTATGATTACTATCGTATTTGGATGTGTGGTTATTGGAGTTTTGGAAAATCTAGTATGAAGGTGTTTAAATGGTCTCCAGATTAAGATACTGGGTCAGAACATCATGTTGTTCCATTTTTGATAGGGTTTCTAGGCTTACCGCTTCATCTTTTCAAACGGAAAGTACTCTTTTCAATTGCTAGTCTTTTTGGAACCCCAATTAGGTTGGACTCTGCTACATTGAACCTTTCAAGACCCTCTGTTACTAGGATATGAAATGAAATTGATATCTCAAGGGATCTTTCATCTCACATTTAGATCCAGAACGGGGATAAAGGGTTTACTCAGGATGTGGTCTTTTAAAATCTTCCAAATTATAGTAATAAATGTTTCATTGTTGGACATCTATTCAATGAATGTGAGAAACAATGGAATCCTCCCCCATCTAGGGTTAAATCTATGTTGGTTGAAAAATCACCATTAAAATCAACTGCTAATGCTCATACAGTTCACTGCCCTAAGGAAAATTGGAAGCTTAACCAAGATGGTTTGGCTGGCCCTTCTAATGTTAGCATAAGTAAAGCTAATCCTGAGGTCATATATAAAACAAAAATTAAACAAGCACCTGAAAATCATATTGATGAGTATGTCAATATTGTCATGGATGGTATTGGGCATGAGTCTTCCTGCAATGATGTAGCTTCCACTCAGGAGGAAAATTCTTATGTTGGAGTTTTTGAAGGTAAAGTGAGTGTTTCCCCACCCCCTACAGTTGATGAACAAAATAATTTGCTGCACTCTTCAGAAGATGAGAATAAAGATTATGACATAGACCCCAGTGATTCCTCTCATGATGATGCAGATCATCCTATACAGTTTGAAGGAACCTACTTGAATTCAATGGCCAAAAATGGTAAAAAGCATATGGTGGATGCTGATGGTTTCGTCACACTAAATCCGAAAAAGACAAGAAAGTGCAGAGATTACTCTCAAATGGAAAGGACCATAGTCACACGCTCTATGGATGTGTCTAAGAAAGGTTATTCTCAGAACCCACAAGACATTAATACTATTGTTCAATCAAAATAAGAGTTTTCTCACAAATATACTGATAAGGTGAAACAACAACTCTCTTACATGGAGGGAAAAATGGATATTGCATTTCAAAAATTTCAACAGGGAAAGATTTCAGCAGAGAGATATCTCAGTGTGAAGTGATATTACTTCAACCAGAAAATATTGCTATCAATGCAATCCTTCTAATGCTATTGCCTTTTCTTCCCTAGTTTTGGTTTCTGTCATGGACTGAAGGACAGGTTTTTCTCGGTCTTGGAATGATTTTGCTACTCCTTTTGATTGAGGTTGTATGGTTGAGGAGTGAAGTTCTTGATTGATCTTCCTTTCGTACTATTTACATGCCACTAAGGACTCGATATTCTAGACCTTTAGGTTATTCTTGCCTGGAATCTGGTGGGTTTTGATGTTTTTCCTACCTGCTTAAAGTGATGGTTTTAAGTTCTATGATTCTTTCGTCTGACCATTTTGTCATTTTCCTGTTTGATTGAAGTGGCAAGGAATCTATGGAAGAAATGTGGCCTCATTCTTGCTCTGCTTGGGTTTTTTTGATCTGACCCCGACTGAATACTAGAGGATACGGGCTTTAGATTACTTTCTAAGTTGGATTTTCTGTGCTAAAGGATGGTTTGATGTATTAGGAAGGGAGGGAACTCTATATTGACTTTCTGTTTCATTTTTTAACCCATTGTTTCTACTATTCTCTTCATCGTTTATAGCAGTTAATGCTATCTACATGGGAGGAAGGATCGGGCTGTTATAACTTTTCAATAGGATAGATCTTTGATTTTATGGATGGACTGCAGATTTGAAGATCCAACTTTGAAAGAACCAATTGACTGTTAACAGAGACCTGTTATTGCTGTTTTTTGCATCGCTACATGACATTCATCTGGAGGATGACGTTGTGCTGCTAGTTTCACCTTTTCCCTTACTAAAATTTAGCAGTGTGAGAGAAGTATCTCATGTTGATAAAGAAGCAACATCGAGCAACACTCCAGATTTTCAGCTTCAATCATGCTCTATTCTTCCAGTATCATCCTTTCCGGATGGATTGGTAGAGCCTCCGATGGTGTGTGCACCTCATGATTTTTAATGTATCTTCCTTGGTGTTTCTTAGTTTGTAATTATCAAAATTCAGTGGGTTCAAATTCCTTGCACCTCATGTTTGTAATGTTACTTTTGTTTTTAATAAATTTCATTGGGGATGAATTGGGCGACCAATTCCTGTCACCACTTTTTTTTTAATTTGAATTTTTAACATAAGGAGATAGGTTTTTCAGCATAACATTTCCAAAGTGGACTACATTTTGTAACCAAGGGGTATACATCATGACCCGGATCATACCATGTATAATTTCATGCATTCAAGAGATTCTCTCAGTCCTTTTCTCTTCAAACATCATGTCTCTTGACCTATGGCAGTTCAGATGTGCTTTTGAGAGGCTCAACACCTTCCGAATCGATATGATCGACATTGGATCATCGTTTCAATTTGGGTTTGTATTTCTGGGTAATTTTTCTCCTGATTTATTCAGTTTGTTTGATAGTTATAGGGCCCTAGCCTTGAATTATCATATCTTCTAACCAATGTTGGATTTTTTTTGTCCTTATCTAGATCTATTGTGTAATCTTGTCTCAAAGTCCATTCCATGTCTACTTGTGGTGAAGCGGACTTTCATTCTTGAGGTACAAGGACCTTCTTCATTCTACCAACCCCTTTTCTTCTAAATTAAATCAATCCTTTGAGGTGAGGGGTTGATTCTAGCGTATTCTTTGTCTGTATTTTTTTGTTTCGTTGATTTTATTATTTCTATTCTTGGTGTGTGTGACCCAAACTTTTAGGTATGTGGTTCCCTATCTCTCCTATGATAATGAGATTTATTATTATTTATTAATTAATTGATTAATGAAATTTGAATGATTAATGTGTGAGTTGAAAGAGGGTTTTTAGTGATAAATGTCTTTCCACCGGATATTGGTAAATAGATTATAAATGGGTGTGAATGGATTTACAGGCATTAAAATGGGTTTGTGAAAAAGGGAACATGGGATACCTGGGTACTTTGGTGGATGGTTTAGGATGAGGCCCTAGTTCATTAATTTGTGATTATCATAGATGTTTGTCCTAGGGATTTTTTATGTTTCCTTGGCGTGTTGTTCTAGGGGACAAATGTCAATATTGGGGGGGTGGGGTTACTCATGGGGTATTCCTCTACTTCCTAGGAACATTGTTCTTGTATAAAAATTTGTGCACTTGATTCTTGTTGTACGAGTAGTCTTCTTCCTAGATGTATAGTATTCCTTGGTGTGTGATACCTGTGATTCTATTTTTTATTTCATGTATTTTTGAATTATCCATGATATTAACATTTATGCTTGTCGAAAATTATATGGAATGTTTTTTTTAAACTATTATAACGTAATTTTTTTGAAATATAGATAATGTATTGTTTACCATGTTTCCTATAAAATTACTTATTAAATATCTTTCAATGTTTTATTTTTAAAAACGAGAACACCATATTTTTTTAGAGATACTAGTTATGGAACCCCTAGGTGGGATCCGACTGTTCTTGTTAGCTCACACCCTTTACACTGCATCTCAGGTGCGTAGACATTTTTTTTCTTCTATTGGAGGGAATGGAATTGAATCCCATTGAGGTTTGGAGGATCATATTATCTGGATGGGGTAGCTACTGGTTATATGGTTGGAGTTCATCCATTCCATTATTGGAGTAGTTTTTTTTGTTTTGATTCCCATTCAGTCAGAATTTTTGTTTGGAGTTTCTAGATTATATTTCAGTTGTTTTGTTTCCACTATTTTAATTATAGGTATGGCATATTTATATATTTTTTAGTATTCCTCTATTTATTATTTTCAATTTATATTATTTGTGTGGTTATTCTAGTTGGGAGAAATGGTTCCCATAATTTTGTAGTTCGATGCAGGGGTTCTCTTCACCATCCTGTGGGGATCAGAATACACTATGGTTATGTGATGGTTTGGGTCAGGTGCTGGGTTTTAGGGAAACCTTAGTCGGCACGTTTTAGTTTGGTATCATAGGAGGTATGTCCTTGATAATATTTTTTTGTGTTGTCCGTTAGACTGGTGATAGAATTTCAAGAATTGATAGGTATGTTGTGATGAGTGTCATTCTAGATTTGGTCATAATGAGACTCAAGCTACCATGGGAAATCAGGATATGTGTCTCTAGTGTTGATTTTTTCTTTTAAAATATTTTTTTTTCGCTTCGGGGTTTCTTGTTTGAAAGGAGAGTTATTTAGTGTCGAGTTTTTCTTATGATTCTGTGTGTAGCAGTATGCCCCCGAGATGTCTTTCACAGGTTCCATAGAAAGATGCATATGATGCTCTTAAAGAAAATCATCCTATAGATCATAATCCCATCGATATTATCATAAAGGTAGTACGTTTTAATAAATCTGAGTTTCCACGAGCTCAAAAAATAGTGGTTGTAATATGACTAGGAGTAAGAGGAGAAATAGATCATTCAGATGATTTCTTGTACTAGAATCCACCATCATTTAATGGGATGACTAAACCACAACAGGATGAGAATTGGCTAGAGATGATCGATATAATCATGGACTTCTTGGAGACACTTGAGAATGTCTCGGTGAAGTGTGCATCATTTAGACATGAGGGTTCAGACAATCATTGGTGTGAATTTATCATCCAAGATGATACACATGTGGTCTTAGATTGAAAGGGTTTAAAATCCATGTTCCTTTAGTATTTTTTTATAGAGTCTCTGGGGTTGGAAAAATCTATGGAGTTTGTTTCGTTGTAGTAGGGAGATTGTTCAATGTTGACATACGCCAACTGGTTTGCTGAGCTAGTCAGTTTTTCTCCAAATGTGGTAGAGAATGGCTACATAAAGTCATATATGTACCAACAGGGCTTGCAATGTGATGTTAGATCACATGTGTTCATGTTGAATATTTATACCTATGCTGATATAGTGGAAATATCAATGATGGTAGAGATGGACATGGAAGGAAATGTCTTATTTACTGCCTCTTCTCTTCATGCGGGCTGTTTTCTTTAGTGGTGTGCATGAGAAGAAGATGATGTGGAAGGACTATCATAGTAGTATTGGATGTGGGTCTCAGTATTGAGTCTACTCTGCACTATTATTACAGCTGGAAGTGTGCCTCTGACTTGCTACCAGTGCGGCAGGGGGGCTCACATCAGATGTTCTTGTCCTTTGCCTGCAAATCTGTGCAATAATTGTGGGCGTGTTGGTCATCTATAGAGGTTTTGTCAGGAAATAAATATGCCTCATTATGGTAAGTTTTTTCTGACTCTAGAGGATATTTTAGTGCAGTTATAAGCTTTATGGACAATAGGGATCTATCCACAAGCCTCAATATTGAAGCATTTACCCATATTAGATGAGGGTCTAATGGAAGTTTATGTAGGTCTAACAACAGTGAGAGGTACACTCCTTAGTAAAGATTTAGTAGGTACTTATTTGTTTGATATTGGTGCCTATCACACATTTATATCTATATGTTTTATTTATATTCTTAAATATACAATGGAACATATTCCCTTTACAGTAGAGGTAGAGACACCTATTTTCAATAGGAAAGAGCATATGATCATGTCTCCTTATTGTTTGTTCTTGTAAGTGGACACAAAGTTGGTTTGGGATTTTCTTTTTATTGATCAAGATCTGTTTGACGTCACCATCGATATGTATTGGCTTATCACTCATCAAGATGAGGATTATTTTTTTCATTTTTGTGTTTCTTTTATTGATGCTGATGGGATCTCTTGTCTGTTTCAGGGAAACTATGTCAAGTCGTGTAGACCATCCCACCAAGAGCACGGTATTTTTTTGGTTATTGTGGCATATGATCCAGATGATGTTTCAGTTTTTAGGGTCTTTCATCTTTTATCCATGACTTTCTCTAAATTTCCATAGAAAACATCTCTAATCTTCTTATAGAGATAGATATGTAGAGTTCATGATTGAATTGATGCTAGTTAAGCTGTCGATATTGATTCCAGCATACCATATAGAATCATCAGAGTAAAAAGAACTCATTAATCATCTATATGACCTATTAGAGAAAGGTTTTTTCTCCCTAGTGTTTCACCATGGGCATTCTCTATACCCACTTTAAAAAAATAAGATGGTTTAATTTTGGATTTTTCGTAGACTATTGAATGCTTAACAGGGTAACGATTAAGAACAGATACCATTTGACTCGTGTGGGTTATTTGTTTGATTAGTTTACGGGAGGAAATTGGTGTTAAAATATCAATCATTGAGAAGGATATCATCAACTTAGAGTCTGGGAGTCAAATATACCCAAACATTGTTCATGAAAGGGATTGGCCATTATGAATATCTTATGGTGTCATTCGGTTTGACTAATGCTCCTTCCGTTTTTATAAACTGATTATTCGGATATTCCAGAAATATCATGTTACTATTATTGTAATTTTTGTGAATGATATTCTAGTTTATTCATTTATTGAACATGATCACGAGCACCGTCTGATTTGGGTGTTAGAGATTCTACAAAATAACCTTAAATATAAAATGATTTGAAAATTTATTTTATATATTCGAGAAGTTATTTTCATGGGGAATATAATTTATGATCATGAATTATCTGTTGATCCGAAGATTGTAAATATTTATTTTTTTTGGAAGAAACAACAAAATGTGTTTGTGACATAAGTTTTTTTCTCATGCTAGATACTACCAATGCTTCATTAATTATTTCTCTAATATAGCATCACTTTTGAATTTTTTTACCAAGAAGGTAGTGATATTATCATGGTTGAAAAATGTTAGTGCTCTTTTTATGAAATTAAACGACTTCTAACATAACTTCATGTTCTGATCTTACCTAATCCCAGTAAGGGTTATGTGGTGTTTGTGATGCATATGGTTCTAGTTTGGGATCCATGCTTATGAAAAATGATTATATGGTAGCTTATAGATCTTGTCAGATCTAACTACATGAGCATAATAGACCAACTCATGAATTAGAGCTTGCAATTGTGATTCTGTGCTTAAATTTTGGTGGCACTATCCCATTGGGGAGAAGATCATAGTCATATCTGATCATAAGACTCTAAGATATGTATTTTCCCATAAGGACATGAATCTCAGATATGGGTTTATGGGTATAATACCATCATACAATTGACATTGTCATCACCTACACACCAGAGAAAGGTAATGTGGCTAAAGATGATTCATGATGTAAGGTACCAACATAGGCTTTCTGCAATCAAAGGATGAGTGGAATCATATGAGGATTTCACTCAGTTGGAATTTGATGTTTAGGAGGATGTATCAGGTATGGTTCTGACCGGTGTTAAGTTGTTATCATCTCTCCTAGAGACAATCTTCCAAATTCAACAACATGATGATGAGTTTCAGCAGATTCGAAAAAACCATTATGTTTAGAAGGTATTTCAAGGTTGGTCTCTTTCTTCAGATGGAATACTTCAATTTGAGATTAATGTTGTCATCCAAAAACCTATAGAATGTTAAATCTTGAATTTTTTTTATAGATATTTATGTTACATTCATCAGGGCTATATAATGATGTATTATGACATGAGAATACATCTATAGTTTCCAGGATTGAAGCGTGACATTGAAGATTAGGTGTTCCAATATTACACCTACAAATAGATAATATCAGAGCACTTGAATCCCTCTAGTTTTCTTTAGCCACTTATGGTTCTAGTTTGGAAATGAGACCAGGTTTACATGGAATTTTTGTTGGGTTTTCAGGGACACCCCGAGGGAGAAATGCTATATTGGTAATTGTTCCGCAGTTGACGATGTCTGTTCATTTCATTTTTTTCAAATACACCAATAAATTTGAAGATATGGAAATGTTTTATGATCAGGAGATCAGAAAGTTAAAATGGTTTCCTTCTGTTTTTGTTTCAGATAGGGATACTAGGATTACCTCAAGGTTCTGAAAGATTATTCAAGATGAAATTTGGCTCAAGAAAAGTTGGAAAAAACATACCATCCACAGAAAGATGGCCAAATGGAGCATGTAATTCTGGACCAAGAGGATATTCTTCATTCATGCGTCTTGGATTTCAATGGATTGTGGGATATCAATCTAGGACTAGATGTGTTTTTTTACAACAACTGATACTAGTCTTCAATCATAATGGATCATTTGGAGGCACAGTATGGTCTCCCTTACTGATCACATCTTTGTTGGGAATAGGAGTGTGAGGTAGCATTAGTTTGACATTTTCTTTTTCAAGAGTCATTGGTAAATATTCAAGAGGGTTAATTTCATTTTCTTATATCCCAGATTCAACTAAAATATTATGAAGATCAACGACATCATCCATTGGTGTTTTCCATTGGTCAGTGGGTTTTCATGAATTTTTCTCATCAGTTGGGTCACCATTGACTAGAAAAACAATGAATGTCTGCCTCAAGATATGATAAACCATTTGATATTGATGAATAGTTTGGAAAATTTTCTTTTCAATTACTATTTCCAACTCAGTTGGAGATAATTTCCGGATGTTTTCCACATATCATAGCTTAGGAAGTATTACCCTAATACTTCTAACATTATGAGTTGGGAAGAAATTGAGTTAAAGCCAGATATATTTGATTTAGAGAAACCAGTTGGGATCATTGAATCTTAGACAAATGTCTTCTGTGAGATTTGGATTCAATTGGTCAGAGTTCTATGGAAACCATGATCAGATTCTCATGAGGCCAGGGAACACGAGTCATTGATGAGGGAGTACTGGAATCATCTTTTTCTAGGAATTACTTCTTCCAAATGACTTCTCAGGTATAGATAGTCCTTATGGTCGGGTGATTGTATAAAATTGTTACCTTGATCGAGTATGTTCCCCCTTTTTCTTTGTTTATTTTTTATTTTTAAATAATTTAGTGTGATTTATCTGGGTTTACTACCGACTTAAGAATAGTTACATGTTGTGTACCTGAAGTACACATCTTGTACTTGGTGCTAGTTGCATGTCCTGGAATGGGAGATCACATCATGAATGGGGATATCATGCAATGATCTAGTACACATCGTGTACCTAAGGTACATGTCATTTTGGGGTTAAATAATGTATTTTTAACCTACAGTGATGGTTTTTTTGATGTAACATATCCATAGTGGACTAATCATTCGGAAAAAGGTGTACATATCATTACCTAGCCTATGGCCAATATAATTTCATGAATTCAAGAGCTTTTCTCATTCCATTGTTGTCTAAAATTTTTGGCCCTCAACCTATAAATTTTTGGAGTGTATTTTAGAGACTCAAATCCTTCCGGATCTAACTAATTAGCATTAGAGCTTCGTTGTGTTTTCAGTGTGTCTCTCTGGGTAAGTGTTCAGTCCATTTCTTCCATGTGCTTGATCAAGAAAGGTACCTAGACTTCTGTTATCAGATCCATTGATCCTTGTTGGATGTTTCTTATTTTCCAAGTATAGATTTGTTGTGAGATCTTGTCTCGATGTCTGTTCCATGGATACATGTGGTGAAGCAGACATTTTTTCATAAGGCACCTAGGATTTCTTCTATATTCCAACACCATGACTTCTATTTTTAATAAATCCTTTAATGTGGGGGGTTTGAGTTTAGGGACTTCATTTACGACATTGTTGGGTTTCATTGATTTTGGATTTCTGTTATGGGTATGTGATATCTAAAATTGAGGTAGGTGGTTCTATTTATACTCTATGATAATGATATCGATTTCTATTTATAAATATATTGATTTATGAAATTTTCATGATTGTTGTGTGGTTGAAGAAGGGTTTTGAAAGAAAAATAATTTTTCCCTAGATTTGGATAAATGGATTATAAGTGGGTTTGAATGGTTTTCATGTCATTGAAATGGGTTTGTGAAAAAAAGCACATGGGTTACCATTGGTACATAGGCGAAAGGTTTATCTTGAGCCTATCATCCATTGGTTTTTGATTATCAAGGAGGTTTTTCATGGGAATTTCCTTTATTTTTAAGGCCCGTTGTTCGAGGGGACCGATATTGAAAGTTGGTGGTGGGGGTTACTCATGGGGAATTCCTCTACTTCCTAGGACCGTTGTTCAAGGATTGGATTTGTGAACATGATTATTATGGTACGAGTAGTCTTCTTCTTAGACATATAGTATTCCTAGTTGCATGATACCTATGATTCTATTTTGTATTTCTTGGATTTTTGATTTGGCCTTGACATTCATGTTTATTCTTGGGGAAAATGATATGGAAAATTTTATTTGAAACTATTATACATTATTTTGTTTATAACTATAGAAAAGGGTATGTTTACCTTGTTTTCTATGAAACTATTGTACTATATCTCATGCAATTTTTTTATTTTAATAATTGAGAACACCTGATTTGTTATAAAGAGACTTGTTGTAGAACAACGGGGTGGAATCCTTATGTGCCTCATAGATCACACTCTATGAACGACTTCAGTGGTGAATAGATATTTTTTTGTATTACAGTGTAAGGAATGGAATGGTGCTACTTTGATGCAGTGAGGTTCATTACATGACCATCCCCCAGGGATCATGTATTGACATACCCAAATACCACCTCCCAAAGACTAGGGGTTGGAGACTAAAGCCAAAGGCACCAACCAACAAATGTGAGGCATTTTTTTGAGTACCATTACACAGGAACACACAACCAAATTCCAACAAAGGAAAAGTAAACATGAATTATAATAAAAAAAACCTAAGTAAAAGTACAAACAATTGGTCAAATGGGCTGGAATACAAATCCAATATAAGAGAAAGTGAAAACAAGAATGTATAAGTAATCTCTGTTAGTTGTCTGCTGAAAAATCCCAACTGATGGGTATGTTCAGAGCTGCTGTAGGAGGTTGTAAAAGTATGCCCCGCCTGCCTTGTCTCATTGGGTACCACTGTCTCTAGGGCCACCAAGTACTATGTCAAGGTGGTCTTCATCTGCACCACACACTAAACATGTGAGAGATTCCCGTGCAGTGTTGAATAACAAATTACTCAGTTGGGACCCCAAAAAAACAAGGAAATGCCACAAAGTAATCCACAAACAAATGAAAAATCATGTCCATGAAGCATGATCATGAAGCTAGACAGATCACACCATGTATATTATATAGTAGAAAGGTAATTACATTATTCACATCATCCAACACCATGGTCAATCAGAGAACTCACCCTTAATGAGTAAAATGGGCCTTCCAGATCACACAAAATTCACTTACCACTAACCTAGCATGACTCTGCTACTCATCCCTGATGAGTACTGTGGGTGTGTTGGGTCACAAAAATGACCTTCCCCACTGTGGGCATGCATGTTCATACAGATGATACTTCCCACCTATGGGAAAACCGAGGTACTCCTTATGTCATGTAACATGGGTTTTCCAGGTCAAACAGAACCTACTCCCCACCATGGGAATGTTGGGTCACATAAAAGACAAAATCCACTCAGTTTTAGTATCTGACCCACATAGTGTCTCCGGTCAGCATTCTTTACGTCTTAACAAACCATAGGGTTACCATACGTGTCATGTTTGCTCTCAGGACAACCACACCCCATTCCATTCATAAAACATCATCATTTGTCAAATCCTTCATAGATTATGCTAAAATATCTTCCACATTTTGAGGGATCCAACACCACATACAACTCATCAAACGGATAAACAGATTGAAATATATTGACCTTTTTCCAAAAAGGTACTCATTTGGTCTTGGTCTGGTCTGACTGAGTCAGACCGACCCAACCTGATCCCGGCCCAGCTTGTCTCTGAGCAGGTCCGCCCTGCAACTTCCCTGGTCTGCCTGGCCGGCATGTTTCCAAGAGCTTCATCTGGAACCCCTTTCCCATTCAGGACATCCCCGAGGCCGACCTCTTCACCATGGTCTTCCGACCCCATGCCCTCGAGATGCGTGTCTCACTACCTACGACTGCAGGATGCCCCACAGATGGGATTGACGGGTCGTATCGCAACCGCCAGCCTTAGTCCGAGCTGACGACTCTTCCTACTACGTCGTGACACAAATGGGTTGCAACATCCAACACTGATGCACTATTGTGGTGTGCCACCAACCACCCACGACCACCATAGTGTCATTCCATGGGACACTGGGCCCGCACCTGTGGTACGTTCTTCAAACTACCTACGCCTCTGACCTGTTTAGGGTGTTTCATTTCTTATGAAGGCCCTAATCCTACCATTCTAGACCCTTAGAATGCTTGTCCATAATGAATGAACACGTGATGGGGATCAGGACTTGTTCATGATGTCCCCCACCCTTCACATTAGAGTTTTATAATAGGGGAGCTTTAGGGATGATGTTATATCAATTATAATTTAATCCTGCAATAGAAAACCCAAGAAGAACAGCCACCCACAAAAATGCACGGTCTGTTGATGAACATGTTCATGGGTTGATCCTCATTATTCATTTTAGAATAAGAACGTGGAAAATGTAAAACAAATAATCCCCTATCATGATAATTGTTCTTCATTTAAGTTCTTCCCCCTCATGGATTCAAGATCTATTGGCGTTCGTCGGTTCCTAGTATCGTTCTTCGTAAGGAAAATAAATTTCTAGTGATCCTTCTGGTGTTCTTCATTTGTCATAGGAGTGTAATTTTTTCATAGGTCAGTCAGAATAAATTAGACCAATTTATTTCTCAAATGTGTTATCTCATAAAAAAATGCATCTCAACATTTCTGTTCCTTTGTGATGTCGTGTCGTTACACTGTTTCATTTTTGAAACATCATGTTTGTTATGCTTCAATTAATGCATCTTTTGGATACACAAAAACTAGTAATTAATTATCTTTATTTAATGCACTTCTTTACTGCACCATAACCCCATCATTCACTACACAATGTTGAAAAAGGAAAATAAAATAACTTTTTATATTATTTAATTATTTTTCAAAAATTCCAAACAAATACATTTTCCATCTGACCCTTACCAGTCGATGTTAATAAATTTCTAGGAAAATCCTAAAATTCCAAGATCAATGGTGGCCACATATTTTTGATCTGATCACAATTATAAATGTTAGAAAAACTCACTTTCATGTTTACTAAATCCAACAAGAAAAGGTTCAAAATTATGTCCTATGATCATCAAGGCTCATAATCAAATTATATCAAAGCGTGTAGTCTAGAAATTATTCCATAAAATTTAAAAAAAAATATTGAAATTCATGGATATTATAATCTCCCAAACCTAGGTATTTACATCCATGAAAGACAATACAAGGGATAATCAAACATATGGGGGTAATGAACATTAATCGGATCCTCCTTCACTCTTGTGCTCCCCTACAGATTCTCGTGCTGCCACCGAACGCGCATTAGAGGAATTGAAAATACATGAATGACCCACCTCTATCGATCCTCTATCTCCACTATAAACTTCTAAAACATTTACCCATCTTCAATTTTAATCTTTCCCCAGTCGATGATGTGTTATGGACCATGCACGTACCTCCTTATCCGCGACATGTGAAAAACATTGGGCACCTGATGAATTTATGGGTGTAGAGATGGGAGGTACACCACATGTCCAACACTTCTATGAATCTATAATGGTCTGATAAACCTCAGAGATAATTTTCTACACCTTCCAAATCTCTAAAATCTCCATTGGAGTGAGTGCCAATGGAAAACACGGTCTCTCTCCTCAAAATATATGGGTCTCTATCTCCTGTCAGCATATGATTTGTGTCTTCTCTGTGCAGTCCTCATCTTCTCTAGGATGATATGAATCTTCTCAGTCATAGCTCATACCAACTTCAGACCCATTAGTTTTTACTCCCCTAGGTCTGTCAAGCATTGAGTTGATCTGCATGGCTACATGTACAAGGCCTCAAACAGTTTCATGCCAATGGAGGAGGGATAAATGTTATTTTATAAAAATGACACCAGTGGTAGGTGGCCAAAAAAATTGTGACTAAAATCATGGAAATATGCATGAAGCATTTTCTCCATGATCGGTATGGTATTCTCTATCTGACCATATTTCTGTGGGTGAAATGTTGTGATCAAGTGAAACTGATTCAAAAATGCATCCTATAATCCCTTCCAAAACTGGGATATAAATCAAGAAGCACGGTATGAGATGATTGTTGAAGACACCCCATCAAACCACCAAATCCTTTGATCATAGAGGAATCCCAAGACCTCTACAGATCCTGGATCCCAAATGGATAGGAAGTGTAATGAGTTTTCGAGTCAGTCAATGATCACCCAGATAGAATCGTGGCTCCTAGAAATTTTTTGTAACCCCATCAAGAAGTAAAATGAGATACCATACCATTTCTACTACATTTATTTAAGTGGTTCTTCCAATCCTAGTGGATCCTAATGCCCAGCCTTCACTTGTTGACATGAAAAGCATCGTGAAATGAACACTGCCACCACTTTCTTCATTCGTTTCCCCCAAAACTGAGGTTGGAGGTCCTGTTACATCTTCTCCCCTATTAGATGTACCACCAAAGGGGGTGTATTGAACACCAGAAACACATCCTATCACAACGTCACTGGTAATATATTGATCTCTCTAAAAAGGATGACATGCACCCCACCTATCAAAAATCCATTAAGAGCCTATCCAGAGGATATCAAAGTAGTTCAGTCATAGTAGTCAAAATCCACATGTTGTGCATCCCCAACTCTTTATAAGAGTTTGGGAGTGACATTTATTGATTGAAGCTAATCCACTCCATCAATATTGTTGAAGGATATCTACATGGGGGCTAGCTTCTCTCTCGCCTCACTCTACAGATATAAACCAGATCTCATGCTGAGCGCGCCTCCCATCCCAATCCCCTTCCCATGAGTACAATCTATCCTAATTAAATAGTTCATAAGGAACCCCATATATAAATGATGTTCCATGTATAGGTCCTTATATGGAAATATATTCCTAAGACTCTTGGGGTCAGAGTAGACGGTAAATGGTTCACCCAATAAGTAGTATCACCACATCTTCATGTAAAAGACCACTGCAGCTAAATACAAGTCATGTGTCACATAGTTAAGCTCATTCTACGTCATCAGTCATGAGATATAGTCTATAAATTCTCTATATTACATTATGACACAACCCAATCGTGTCCATGATGCGTCAAATAAAAATGCATGCCCAACGCCGTCTTCTGGTTGCCTCAAGATGGAGTGGCTTGTCAGTCTCTGCCTCAACTCCTAGAAAAACTAATGGATCTTATACAACCCCATGAAGAGATATCCATTCTATTTCACTACTGATAATGGTGATGCTACTATAGAAATGTCGAGAACAAATCTCCTGTTTTATCTAACCAACCCCAAAAAACACCACACCTCAATCATGCTAATCATTGTCTCCAAGGAAGGCATTGACTCTACATTCGCTGGATCCAATGAAAATATATCCTCTGAGATGAAGTGTCCTAGAAAGTAGAACTCCCATATCTAGAACTATAACATTGAGATCATGCCAAAAATTGGGTCCTCTAAGATTTTATCTAGAACTATCCACATGTGTGTAGTGTGACCCTCCTCCAATGAAGAGTACACCAAGATGTCATCAATGAATACCACCACAAAACGATCGAGGTAAGGTAGGGAGATCCTTTTCATGAGTCCCATCACCACTATTGGGCCATTGGTCTAGGTGAATGGCATCATTATAAACTTCTAGTGGAAAAACTGGTATACAACGCCTATATTCGTTGTGTCTTCATCCCATACCCAAAGCTGATGATATCCTTTTTTGAGGTTGATCTTTGAGAACCACCTCTCTCTCCCATCAGTTGGTTGAATAGGTCATCAATCCATGAAAGTGGATACTTGTTTTTCAGGATTTCTTATTTCAGGAACCATAAGTCGATAAATATCATTAAGAACCCCTCTTCCTTCTTGGAAAACAACACTGGGGCTACCCATGGTGAAACAAATGGCCTTATGTAGCCCCTCACCGGAAATTCCTCCTACTATACCATCATTTCATGAAGCTCTGAGGGAGCCATCTAATATGCCGGTATGGATATCAGTGATGTCCCATGGTACATACGGATGCATAGTTATCCCTCCCTGTGAGTAGGATGTATCAAAAACTCCTTAAGAAAGACATCCTCATACACTTCCACCACGAAAGGAAAGTTAATACTCTTCTCATTCACCCCATAGAGGTTAAGGCTATCCAAATGGTGAGTGATTAGTTGTACCCTCATCGAAGAAAGTCTTTCTTGTTCTGAAAAAGTTTCCTTCTCTTCAATGAAGAGAAACCAGTCCCATCAGTGTAGACACACCGTACATTGTTCCTAATACAGTTGATTTGAGCATGGACTATAGATGACCAGTTCATACCAAAGATGACGTCCTAAGGTCTCGACTCTGCTACTAGGAGCTAATACCCGAAGTTATCGCCAAATAGATTAATCTTACAATACAGGGACAAGTGTGTAATAAATAAATAACCACCAATTAGAGTCTCTAATCATAATTATCGGGCCAATGGATCTACAAAAATCTCCAAAACAAGACATTATAGGTGGTATGGATCGTATGTTTTTCCGAGAACTCTTGGTCGGCCCCAACCCAAAAATTCCCAATGGATACCCTATAAGAGATACAGAGATCTAGGAATACGTGGACACCTTGGCCTCTCAATTTGACAATGAAAGGTAAAAAAAGAAACTAAAAGAGGAGGTGATTCAGGTGGCCTGGATGAACCATAACCCGGAGAGTGCACTGGGTTCATACTGATTTCTTGGTGCGTTTAACTAGGATGCAAGATAAATTGTTAACGGTGATTTCATTGAAGAAATTCAGGATTTTTTGGGTGTTAGCCTCTTGCACACTAGCCTAGACAACCACGCTAGTGCCCATTCTTAGAATAAATAACCCCTCCGCCCATGAAGATTATAGACAGGTTAGTATGTGCAACATTCTGAAAAAATATTTTGGAAAGAATAATCAATTAAATCATGTATATACACCTACCTCAATATCTCTCCACTGAAAAATACAGGTTTTTGAAAGACCAGTCCATCCCAAAAGTTATAGCCTTGCCACAAGAGGTTTTGAGATACATCAACATCAAGACACATGGTTCTAATATGGAGGTTAAATTGGATATGAGTAAGGATTATGACAGATTTGAGTGGGGATTCATCAAAATAGTGCTTAGGACTATGGGATTCTTTCACAGAGTCATTGATATCCTTTTCAAATGATTCAGTTCTTGATGGATGGCAGTCCCCTTCTTGGGAATACTTAGAGTTTAATCAAGGCATCATGCAGACTGAGGAAAATCCATCTCTTTTCTCCAAGCTTATTCTTCCTCGTGGAGGACACTCTCAGATGCCTCATCAACAGAGGATTGGCTCATGGTATCAATCTTACTTATAGGAGGAAAATAGATATACATACTATTTCTCATTTTATTTTCATAGATAAAACCATTGTCTTTATCAATTGTGGTAGGATATCAACGAGTAGTCTCAAGAGGATCCATGAGAAGTATTGCTCTCGGAGCGGTCTGCTTATCAACAATGCCAAGGTCAATTTATATATCTCCAAAAAATGTTTCTCTAATCAGGATTCTTGAAATCTAAATATGTTGGAAATGATTTTTTGATATTTCCCCAAGTATTACCTTAGTTCACTTATATCTTCGAGAAGACTCTAAGTTTATGATTTTGACCACCTCATGAGCAGAATATCAGACAGAGTGATTAACTGGAAGAACAAATTCCTATACATTAGAGGCATGATTCCATGGGTTAGCAGTGTTTTGAGGACCATTCTCGTCCACACTATGGATTACACTATTGTTCTAAATGTATTTATCAAAACAATTGATAAGATTTTGGCCAGGTTAGTCGGCGACACTTGTTCGGAAGGAATGAGGCACTGGGTGGCATGAGAAAAAATGGAAACTCATATCCATGATTGGGTAATAAATGTGAGGAGATTCAGTAATATGATCTAAGGAATGTAGGAAAATCTTGCATGGAAATCCGTCGAAGAATGAAAGCTGTCGGGGATATCGTTGCCCCACAATCTGGCTGGAAATATAGAATCCATCGGAGGCCAGGTATCTCCCTTCTACACCAAGATCCACCAGATTATTCCCAGCCTACAACAACACTCACAAGGGATTGTCAGGGAAGTTAATATTTTATTCTGTTATCATCACTAGGTAGGCTATATTATTGGATTTCCGGGATTCCATTCCCTTGTGATTATTTTTAGTGAATAAATTCTCTATCATTCATTCTACAAAGTTTTTCTCGATGAGGGGCAACGGGAAATCATTGAATATATATTTTTATGCTTCGAAGATGAAAAATTTATATTCACACCATTTTCCTTGGGAGATATTACCACTAAGGAATTTTGGTAGCATTAGTTTGAAAAGGATCACTATGCTAATTTGAATAACATGATATGGTGCACAAGGATTCCGTCAAATTATAATTTACATACCTAGGGAATAAGAAGTCTGGTTGTGGAAACAAATAAAAATACCATAAATATGGGTATTAAAAAGGCCTCATGATGCAAATTATGTATCCTACCCCAGGAGGAATATACAAACCATCTGTTCTGTTAAGGCGAGTGGGCATAGGATGTTTGGTTATTTTTTGGTGGAAAAGCTAAGATTGCCGATTATACTCACGTGGGTGACTAGTTCCAATATAGATGATTCCATGGAAATAATGATGAGGGTCCTAAAAGAATGTAGAGATCTATCATATTCAGTGCCACCTAATAGTGTCTATGGCAGGCCTGAAACCAATCTAGGTTTGAGGGAACCATCCCAACATCAAGGGGTATCATAGTGAGAATTAATAACCTGTTGATGGACATTTCCTCCCTCTTCAGGGACTGGAGTGATGACCCCCTACTAAACCTGATCAACGGTCTTCCCGTTAATGCCAAGTTCTCGACAAAAAAACCAGTGGGACAATGGGTATGCTGGGATCCTCCTCCAATGTGCTAGAAGTTTAACACCGATGGGTCATGTATTCTGTGAAATATCAGAGGTGAGGGTGTGGTGTGAGACATGTAGAGGATTGTAATCATGGCCATTTCTAAGATTTATGGTACGGGTGGCCCCCATCTAGTGGCGGTGAGACCTACTCTAACATGGTTATCTATATATAATTGGAATAACCTGGATATTACCCATTTTGAGACAGATTCATTGATATTTCATGAGGCCCTGGATGGAAAATGTGACATCCCTTGGTCTGTATCCTATATAGTTAGAAAGTGTAAAAACATCCTCAACAACAATATACATGTGACCCACATGTGGAGGGAGGGAAATAGGGTTGTGGATTATATGGCCCCCATAGGTTGACCAATTTTAAATATTTTTTGCAGTCTACCAATCCTTTCTAGGCTGAGTGGGTTAATCTGATATGAATGGATTCCCTTGGTCTTCATTAGTATAGCCCCCCCACCCATGGAGGCATTGGTTGGAATTTCTTGTAGGTATTTATTGTATGGCTTGCATAATAAAATTTTTTTTGAATGGTGACTTGAACCGTTTCTTATAAGAATAGTAGTTAAGGTGGAGAAGACATAGATCACACCTCAAATTATCTTTGGAGAACCATGGTCATAGGCCCCAATCACGTGAAGATGTCATCACCCTTGTCTTCCTATTCCCTAATTCTGTAGTGGACTACTTCGGGGTGGTGGTGGTAGCACCTAGAACCATCATCCACCACCTGACATTCATTATGTTCCCCTACCATGTCTAAAAAAACATACATCCTTTCTCGAACCTCTTTCTCTTCCTTGGTGTCCCTTGATTGTCAGCTAATCATCTGCGTGGTTAGTCAGGTAGTCACACACCATGTGTATATGGACTCGGCCTTCAACATTACATAATATTGAATTATTTTAATAATTCACATTGAGTATCATTTTAGGTTTAGAGGTTTAGATAATTAGGTCATAACATATACATAACATTTTTAATTTTACAAGTAGACAATTCTAATCAGTATCCATTTTTTCATAAAATATAAACTCTTAAAAAAAGAAACTTTTTTAGTTCCATGTTTTAATAATCATGATATTTCCTTGATCCCATCCTTAATCCTATTACAAATTAAGTCATGAGAAAAACATTTCAAAAAACATTGGACGAGCATAAAAATCATAGTAAGGGGTACCCATCAAAGTAAAGATGCTAGTTTTGAAAAACTACAAATAAACCATGAATACATTATCATAAGTAAAAATTTCACCATTATGAAGTAGTAAATACTCTACATTAAATAAAATCTTACTAATTTCCATTTTGTAACCAAATTATTACCACAAACCCCATAAAATCAGACATAACATATAATGGTAACTGGGGAGATAAACAAACTTAAATTTAATAACCATATGGTCAACATACACACATATCACTAAATTGAATAGTCATACAGCTGACTTCTATACACCATGAATTACAATTTATAACGTAACAACCTATCTCAGTTTATCACAGCACCACCTATCATTTGCTTTATCATTTAACCACCTGTAAAATGTCCATTTACCATTATAAAATCACAACACATAAAATATTTCCAATATAAATATTTCACTAATAAAATTTCATTCGAAATAAAAATAAATCATTTCATGATATTGAAATAATAAATCCATTTAAAATTCATTTTCAATTCCAAAAAACCCAAAAAAAGATAATATGTGATCTCTTTTTCATTTTTAAAAACATCAAGTCTTATAGAGGAAGCCAAAAATGATTTGCAGTGGTGGAGAGGTCATTGCCGACACAAATGTTAAAAAATATACCTATTGTCATTTAGTAAAAAGATTCATAGAAAAATATTACCTTTTAATGAATGGAAAATCCAAAGGGTTGAATTACACACCATGTAGAATAAAAAGGTGTATATTAAAAAACATGTCTCAATAAATGGAGAATGATATAAATCCCCTTACCTTGTGACCGACTTGACTTGTTCGTTCATTAATTTCTAGAGTAATAAAATTACGTTAATTTCAACTTGTTTAATAAAATTTTTCAAGATTATTATTCATTTTATGTTATTAATTACCTTTTTATAAAAATTAGCTAATTATTTGAGTTCATAACAGACATTTTGACGATGTTTGGAACTTGTGTCAAAAAATGAACTAGTTATAATGACAAATTTTCCATGTGGTCAAAATTCCATTATATACAGAATGATATTCACGATTTAGATATCAAATACATCGTATATATATCCAGTGTATATGTATTTATAATATTTCATATCATTTGGTGTTGATAAATGAAACACACCATTTATGGAGACAGTAAGTCATACATACGCATGAACGCTACAATTATTTCTAGTTTATCTTTAACAGATTGAAAAAATAATAATAAATAGATATATTATAATTATAGTATCATATATATGTAATATTGTTTACATATTTTCATTAATTTAATCTTTTATATATTCCACATATGTTATGAATGATTCATATCACTTTGAGGGAGAGATAGACTACACATTCTCAAAGGAAATTATAATATATATACAACATGTAGAACATAAATGTATGTTATAAAAGAGAATAACATAAGCATAGGGATGAAATAAATTTCATAAATATAATATATAATTATAGTTCAATCATAATGCCCACCATGAGAGGTGTTACGGGATAATTGAACAATCATCGTTTTGTGAGGTAGTAGTTCATTGTCCAAAGAAAAAGTGTGATCTTATCCATTAGATAGAGGTGTGTGTAAGTGTAGTTAAATAAATCTCATAAAAACAAACTAGTATATTAAGGATACTGGTGTTGTTATATAAACAAATAATAATAAGATCAAAGGGAGTTGAGATGAAAAATATAAGAAGATTACTTGGGGGAAGACGTTTCCTTTTTGTTCAGTAACTCCCTTTGCTTTGAAGCAATAGGATTAATTGAATTTCCTTATTCCTAAGATAAAGATAATTGTAGTAAGATAGGGATCATGGTAGATTATTTCAGCATAGGATTAATGAGCGAAGGGTTCTTGCAATGTTTGAGTAAGGGATAGAGGTGACAGCCTTCTATATGTGGGGGGGGGTTTAAAAATGTTTGAAAACATTATTTTATTATAAACTAAATTTCAGTTTAAAAAGGCCCAAAACTCATTACATTAGAAGCTAAGATGATTATTTTTCGAAATCAACTCAACCAATAGGGTTTTGACATGTTTTGGATTCAAATTTAACATTATCATTTATGTTTAACCCTTAGTTAACTAATTTCACTTTTTCCATGTCTTCTTATATATTCACTCTAAAGGATTTATATAGTTACCTTAAAATTCCAATCGATCCAGAAGAGGTTCAATAATGGAATTTTCAAACATATCTAAGTAATTTTTCCTAATAATTGATTTTTATGATTATTATATCATTAATAAAATAATATTTGATTTAAAAACTCAATTATATCTATTTAAATACTATTAATTTCATGACTTTTGATAAAAACCAAAAAAACATGATTCTTTTGAAAGAATTTATTAATTCAAAGATAACTATTCATACTCTTCTATAATATTTGTGGATGGCATAATATTTTTCAAAATTATTTTATTTTTATATTTATAAATTCATTTAATTAAAGCATTCATTAATGGGGGAACTATTACATCATTATTGTGTCATAAATAAACTTTTTTTTGTCTAAAAATTATAAATAAAATTCCATGATGTAAGATACCTTATAAATTACTAATTAATATTCTTACTAAATTATATCAACTATAAAATCCCAATTTAAATTTTCTTTTTTCAAAACAATACATGTGTTTTATATTTTTTTTATATTAAATAACGAGTAATTATTATCATTATCCTACCCAAATGGATTCTAATGGAAAAAATTATCACCCAAGGATTGTATAAGTCGTCCATGAATCATGAAATAACTTTAGGACAATTGTTAATATAATTTTAAATTATTATAATATTATTTTTACCCTGAATTAGCGTATTTACCTTTAACCGCGGTAAATAAAAACCAAAAGTTACTATTCAAAAAACATTGCAATCATCCCATTGAACCAAATTTTACCTAATTATAACGATCATATTTGTTGTATTTTATTAATTCAATGAAATTAAATTGTAAATTTTCATTTAAATAAAAATGTTATTTTTAACTACTATGCAAAGTTTTTTATTTTTCATAAAAAATTTAACATTTTCAGAAACATGCCAAAAATTCTATCCATGCTTATTTTGATATTCCGAATTCAAAAATGTTTTCTATTTTACCAAATTCAAAACATATAGGTTCCATTAATTAATTTAAATTTCATTTCCATAGACAAACTAGAAAGTATGTTTTTATGAATTAATAACTATCAAAAGATTGACATTTGATTATATCCAATTTAAAAGTGAAATTACTTCCAATGACCACAAATGGTTTAAATTGTAAAAATATAATCCAATTACAATTTAAAACCATTTAATAAGGTAATCTATCCATATAAATTAAATTGATTAAATGGCAGTTTTGAATTAAAATGCTGTATATTTCACTATTCATTAAAAATTGTTCCTAATCATAAAAATAACAAAATTACATCCACAGTAAATTTTGATTATTTGATTCTAAAGAATTTTATTTTTGTCAAGGGAAACATATTAAAGTAAAAAAAACATGACTCAAGAAGTGTTCTCCGTCAAAAGGAAGTAAACTGCCTTTTTAAATAAATATTAGTGAATATTCTTAAAATTTGATTAATTCAAATTTTATGCCTCTAACATTTATTCGATAAATGTAAAAACATATATCAAACAAGTGTAATCATATTGAAGTTATTTCTGGTCACTCCCACTGATACAACAGTTATGCATTAACTACCATTTAAAATGATAATATTAAATTATTATTTTTCAGTATACTTAAAGTTGTGTGTGACGTAAGATTTCAACGAAAATGGTTGTTGTGTACTAGGTATGAATCAAACGTAGAATACCCTTTGAATATTAATATTTAATTCAAAAATATTAACAAATATGAATATTCCATATTATTTATTTATTGGGGATGTTATATTCTTCCCTTCTTTTGGAAATTATGTTCTCGCAATTTTAAAATTGGGGTTGGTAATTTTATTAAAAGTCCCACAATGGAAAAAGTTTCAATAAAAAAATAACTTTAAATGAAATAAAGAAAAGTAAAAAATGTCACCCAAGATAACCCATACTAGGATTCTATTAGAACATAGTTACGGAAGCGAAATTAAGTGTCAAGTCCAGATGAAGAGTGATAGAAAAATGATCTGGAGAAAGTTAACAGTCTTAAAACCATAAACATGTGATGGGTTAAATGGTATTTGATTCCAAAGTAGAGAAATTAAATTGACTACATTTTTGTTTAATTTTATTTTCATAATGTTATAAAATTTATTTATGATCTTGACTAATAATGAATGAAAACATACTTACATGACATGTAGACTTTCATCCAATACAAAGTTTCAACAAAAAATTCAGCTTTTATAAAAAAAAACGAGTATTCAAGACTACCTTGTCACATAAAAAGCACTAGAATCAAATTCTAGAGAATCCCATAATCCAAAAAATAAGAACTATATATTTCCCATTTCTTTAGACATTAACCAAACCATAATGGATATTACAATATCAGATAATCCCCCCAAAAGGATAATCTTTTATAAAAAGTGAAACTATTCTAAATCTCTAAAATTGAACAAACAACACCCAAAGTTCAACAACGACCATTAAATAAACTATTGTCTTCCAAATCCATCAATCTAATCCAAACTAATATTGAAACAAAAATCATAGACGAATTTAATCACATAGACTTCCATAGTAAATCATAACATTTATCTCCAAATAATATCGAATACTCTTAAAGTATCATACTGAAGTGTAATTAACCAAATCATGTATTCTCTATGATAGGATAATCATTTCCATAAATAACCCATATCGGCATATGTACACCCCAAAAACATAGATTTTTTCCAAAAAATCAACTATTCCCCCACAAATGAAATCCCATATTATTCTATTTTCCTATGAATATATTGTTTCCCCAAATGAGAGAATGTCTTCCAAAATAACTTTTATCACTTATTATCCAAATTATTTTCCTATACAATTGACATCCATTTGATAAAACAGAAGTACCCAAATTCAAATTCTTCTTGATTCATAAAATCATTTTAATAAAATGATTATTTCATAATAACATGGGACTTCACGTAGTCCAGTGGTAGGTGATAAATACCAATCGCACTTTGGTTGGGGTTCGGTTGTCGCTGCTTTGTCCAACGCGATGGGTTATCACATGGTCTGTATGTTGTCCTTTTTCAAAAACTATATAATTTTGTAACATTCCCGAAAAAGATATAAATTTCTCTAAAATAACCATAACATATTTTAACCACAAATGATATCTCATAACTCGCATATTCATCACAAAAATTAATACTTTGTAATTTACATTTGTTCAAGGATATTTTAAACCAATATGGTTCTTTATAACTATATCCACAAAAGGAAAGATATTTCTCCTTTTAATAACCCTTTCAAACATCAATCTTCTAGGTTGATATATACTTTAAATACTCTTCCAATGTAATCCAATCATTAATACATTTAAACATATCATTATCTATAGATCCAACTTAACTCTTAAATTCATATAATGTAGACATCATAATCATCTAAAAATCATCCTGATCCTTTATCCATGTTTTTGCATCTAATTATTTTTTACTTCATTCCTACAAAAAAATCATGTATAATTTCCTACGATTTCAGTAATGTCAAAACATGAGTTATCAAATAATACATACTATTCATTGGTTATTGTCACTTTTTGAATCTTCAAATGGAATGGAATTAGGTATTGGTAAAAATATATTTTTTTATCCGGAAGATCCCATTCATGAACCTACTATGTTGAACATCTATTAGTGTAATGACCATGTGCACCACATTTAAAACTATTATTTGATCCTTTGTAGAGATCTTCATTCCCTTTCCTAGAAGAAACCAAATGCTTCCATTTTATATGGAAGGTTTTTGATTTATGACCTTCATTACCAAAACTATATCATCATCATGTCCCTTTGATTCATTTCCTAGGTCTTTCATTCGACTCCCATAACAGATAAGATTTTGAATATTCCAAACATTATGATTATTATTTGAACTTTCATAGGGATTTGTTTCACTCATATAACTTTCCATATAAAAATACCCTAGGTCCAGGTGGTCTATAATGAATCCATGTAGTTGGTAGAGAATAACCACAAGATTTATCATTACAGCTTCCATTTCATTCGGTTTCTCATTTATAAAAGCAACAAAATTTCTTTCCCATCCACTTTCACTTTGGTCCTCACTAGATCTATACATTTACTAAAACCAAAAAGGTAAGTATGAGTATATAATTAAATTCATCATATAAAATCTTATGAAGTGGTTAGACACTAAGATATACATATTCATGTTATATAAAACTCATTAAATTTATCTAAAATAACTGTGACTCTTTATAATATTATAACCATTATTGTTATGTCACTTATGCCTAAATATCACCCTAACCTCTAAAGTTATCTAAACCGACCTATGATATGAAATCTAATGACCCAGCCTTAAACATTACATTATCATGAATTATTTAAATAATTAAGATTGAGGATATTTACAGGATTAGAGCTTTAGATAATTTGGTCATAACATATATATAAAAATTTCAATGTTAAAAGTTGACAGTTCTACTATGTATCCATTTTTTCATAAAATAATAACTCTTAAATGAAAAGAAAAATGTTTAGTTTCATGTTTTAATCATCATTACTTTTCCTTCATCCCATCTTTGACCATATTCCACTTTATTTCATATCAAATATATTTCAAAAAAACATTGGATGAGCATAAAAATCTCAGTAAAGGACACGCAAAGAAGGAAAACTGTTGGTTTTTTAAAACAACAAATAATCCTTGAATACATTATCATAAGTTATAATTTCACCTATATGAAGTAGTAATTAATATTCACGTAATAAAATATCATTTCTTACCCTTTTTTAACCAAATTTTTTCCATAAAACCCATACAATGCACACATAACTTATAAAGGTAAATTGGGACATAAACATACTTAGATGGAATTACCATATGGTCGACTTACTCACATATCACTAAATAAAATAGCCATAAAGCCAAAATTCATACCCAATGAATTGATGGTTATAACGTAACCACAAATCCTAGATTATCACATTAGCACCCATCATTTGGTTTATCACATAACCACCCGTCAAATTTCATTGTACCATTATAAACTCATAACACAAAAAATATTAAAAATATAAATATTTCAATAATAACTTTTTTTTTCATTCAAAATAATTCATTTAATGATATTGAAATAATTAATCCATTTCAAAAACCATTTTCAATACCAAAACACCCCAAAATAGAATAAGGGTTTTCTTATTCATTTTAAAAAACATTAAGGCTTATAGAGGAATCCAAATAACGATTTGTGGTGGCAAAGAGGTCATTGTCGCTATATAGGCTAAAATAATTTCTTTTTTCAATCAATAAAATGCTTCATTAAAAAAGATTCCCTTTGAATTAAAGTAGAATCCAATGGGTTATATTACACACTGTGTAGAAGAATGTGGTGTATATTAACAAAACATGCCTCAATAAAAGGATATTGAGACAAAGTCCCTTACGTTGTGTTAGAATTGAGTTGTTCATTAAATTATAGCCTAAATAATAAAATAAATTTAACTTTTACTTTATTAAGAGCATTTTTCAAGTTTATTTTTCATTTCATGATACTTATTACATTTCTATAACAATTAGTTAATTATTTGAGTTTATAATGGACATTTTGCAGATGTTCGAAAAGCGAGTCAAAAAGGAACTTGTAATAAAAAACAATTGTCCATGAGGTCAAAAGTACATTATCTAGAGAATGATATTCATGATTTATATATCATATATTTATAGTGTAATGAATTTATATTATTCCATATCATTGGGAGTTGATAAATGAAACACACCGTTCATGGAGACAGTAAGCCATACGTATGCATGAACGCTAATTTCATTTCTATTTTATATTTAATGGAATTAAAACATCATAATATATAGGAATATTATAATTTATATATAATATATATGTTATATTTATTACATAAGTTCATTATTTCCATTCTTTATATGTTCCTTGTATTGAATTAATGGGTCATATCACATTGATGGCATGATAGTCCGAACATTCTCAAATAAAATTATAGTATATATACGACATGAAAAGAATAAATGTATACACTAAAAGAAACTTAAAGAATCATATAAATAAAATAAGTATCATAAAAATCATATATAATTATAGTGCCTATATAATGGCCACCATGATAGGTGATAGGGAACAATTAAACAATCATCGTTTCGTGATGCAATAGTTCATCATTTACAGAAACAATATGTTCTTATCCATTAGTTGTTAGTGTGTGTAAGTGCTGTTTACATAATTCAAATAGAAACAACCTAATATACTTAGGATACTGGTATTTTTATATAAACAAAGAATAATAAGAGCATATAGTGTGAAGAAGTAAAATAAAAGAAGATAACTTGAGGGAGGATGTTACCTTTAAGTCTGGTACCTCCCATTGGTGTGAACAAAGAGGTTTTCTTGAAGTTACTTATGCCTAAGGTAAGGCATTCAGAAGGAATATAGGAATATTAAAAGATTATTTGAGTAGATTTTGGATGATACAATGGGTCTTGAGAGGTTTTGGTAAAGGTTAGATGTGATGTCTTTTTATAAGGGGGTGGATGGGCTCTTTAGAAATGTTTGAAAATATTATTTTATTATAAACTAAATATTGGTTTCAAAAGGTCCCAATATCAGTAAATTAGAATAAAATATGTTTAGTTTTCTAAACCCTCTCAAAAAATTGGTTTTATTCAGGTTTTGGTTTCAAATTTAACCATATCATTTTTCTATAACCCTTTGTTATGAAATTTGACTCTTACTATGTCTTCTTATTTATTCACTCTATATGGTTAATATAGTAACCATATAATTCCTATCAAAACACAACTAGTCAATTAATGACATTTTCAAACTTCACTAATTAATTTTTCTAATTCTTATATTTTTATGATTATTATATTTTTTAATAATATAATATTTGTTTTAGAAACTCATTTATGTCAATTAAAATACAATGAATATCATGACTCTTTAAAAAATTAAAAACAAATTTATTCATTCAGAAAACCATCAGTAATTCAGAGATAAAAATTTATACTCATCTATAAAATTTGCGGATGTCATAAAAAGTATTTAAATAAATTTATTTTCATATTTATTATCTCATTTATTTAAAACATACATTAATGAGGTAACCATTACATCATCATTGTGTAATAAATAAATTTATTTATATGAGGTATAATAATTATAATTATAATATCATGATTTAGGAAAAAAATCTGTTTTATAATGAATATTTATAGTAAAATATATCATTTATAAATCCCATCTTTATATTTTTTTTACAAAAACAATACATGTTTATGATATTTTTATTTTTACATCAAATAAATAGTTATTAATGTCAATTTCTTACCCAAATGGCTATGAAAGAGAACTATTTTCACTAAAGGTCTGTATTGGAAATCCACGACTAAAAAAATATTATTAGGACAAGTTTTATTGTAATTTTATAATTTTATAATATTATGTTTGCCTTGAATTTTCATATTTACCTTTATTTACGGAAAATAAAAAACAACTGTTATCATTCCCCAAAAATTATTTTCATCCCATTGAACCAAATTTTACATGAAAATGACAACCATGTATGTCATATTTTTGAAATTTAATTCACACAAATGGTAAATTTTCATTTAAATGAAAAATTCGGTTTTTATCTACTTTTTAGTGTTTTTCACTATTCATAATAAAATTGAACATTTTCAAAAAAAATACCAATAATTCACCCAAATATAATTTGGATATTCAAAATTCAAAAATGATAAATATTTTAAAAATTTTAAAACATAGAATTATCAATAATTAATTAATAATTAATTTCTATTGTCAAAATTAGAAAGGGTGTTTTTAAGAAATAATAACTATCAAAATAGTGTCATTTGTTTATATCATATTTCAATGTGAAATTACTTCCAATGACCAAAATTGGATAAAATGTTACAGAAACTTGTAAAATTACACTTTAAGTTATATTAAAAAGATAATCTACCCATATAAATAAATTAGATTAAAAGGATGTTTTGAATTAAGATGCAGTATTTTCACTATTCATAAAAAATTCAACTTTATCAAAAAATAAAGAAATTTCACCCTAAGTAAATTTTGATGTCTTGATTCTCATGAAGAGTTTTATTATGTCAAATTTAAAATATTTATGGTCAATAAAAATATTTATAATGTCTTCTCCATCAAAAGGTGGTAAATGAATTTTTAAATAAAATAATAATGTGTTTATAATTAAAATTGGATTAATTCACATTTTAAGAATCTAAATATTATTGGATAAATGTAAAAAACTTTTAAAAAACATGTGTAATAATTTTTTAGTTAGTTATATTCATTCTCTCTAACACAGAGGTTATGTGTTAACTATCATTTAAAATAATAGTATTATATTTTTATTTTTCAGTATACTTAACATTGTGTGCAATGTAAGATTTTAATGAAACCCGTTGTTGCGTATTGGGTACTCTATCAAACTTATAATCCCATTTGAAAATTATTAATTTATTCAAAAATATATCAAAATTATAAAAATTTCATATTATTTATTTACCTGTAATGTTACATACTTCACCTCTATTGGAAATTGCGTTCCACAATATTAAAATTAGTCTTGGAAATTTCATTAAAAGTCCCAAAATGTAAAATTTTCCAATAAAACTATCACATTAAAAAAATAAAGATAAGTAAAAAAAGGTCCCTGGATATCACCTATACTTGGATTCCACGAAAACATAGATGTGGAAGAGAAACTAAGTGTTGTGTTTTGATGAAGAGTGATAGAAAACATTGTCAAGAGAATGTTAATGATCTGAAAACCATAAACTTATGACCAGTTAAATAGTATTTGTTTCCACAGTAGAAAAATTAAATGGGCTAAATTTTTGTTTTAATTTACATTTCATAATGTTGAGATATTTATTTAAGAGTCAGACTAAGAACATTAGGAAAATATACTTACTTTTCATGTAAACTTTCATCCTATAGTAAATTTCAACAACAAACTCATCTTTTCTCCAAATCAATGAGTATACAAGATGACTTGGTCAAATAAAAATTGCTAGAATTAACTTATAGAGAATAACATAATCCAAGATAGATGAACTATTTATTTCCCATTTATTTAGAAATTTACCAAAACCAAAATGGTTATTACAATATCAGATTATCCCAAAAAAGGATAATCTTTTATAAAAAGATAAAATAATTTTAATCTGAATATTTGAATAAACAATACCCAAATTTCAAAAAAGTATATTAAATAAAAAATTGTCCTAAATATACATCAATATAATCCAAACTATGATTGAAACCCAAATCTCAGAAAAAAAATTCACATAGTCTTTCATAGTAAATATTAACATTAATCTCTGAATAAAATCAACTACTCATAAGGTCTCTTACTGATGTGTAATTAACCAACTCACATATTCTCTATGATAGGATAAACATTTCCATAAATTACCCAAATCAACATATTTAAACCATAAAAACATATATTTTATCAAAATAAATGTCCAACTATTACGCCACAAATGGAATACCATAGTACTCTATTTTCCTTAGGCATATAGTGTTTCCCCAAAAGAGAGAACATCTTCAAAAATAACCTTTATCACTTAATCAAAAAATCATTTTCCTAAACTAATGGTATTCATTAGATAAAAAAAGTTCTCAAAATCAACTTATTCTTGATCAATAAAATAATTTAGCTAAAATTAATAAGACATAATATCAAGGGACTTCATGTAGGCTTGTGGTAGGAAATAAATACCAATCGCACTTTAGTCTTTGGATCGATTCCCACAGCATTTTCCGAAGCGATGGGTTGTCACATAGTCTCTGAATTTTCCTTTTTCAAATACTATATAATTTTATAAAATTACAAAAATGATATAAAATTTTCAAAAATAACCATAATATATTTTTACCACAATTTTTATCTGACACCTTACATTTTAATCACAAAAAGTGATGGCATGTAATTTCCTCAAACTCAAGAATCATATGAACCCAAATGGTTTCTTATAACTATATCCACAAAAGAAAATATATTTATTCCTTGATTAACCTTTTCACATATCAAAATTCAGGTACACATATAGTATAAATAGTCTTCAAAAGTAATCATATAATTAATAAATTTAAACATATCATCATCCTTAGATCCAACAAAACTTTTCAATTACTATAATGTATACATATTAATCATAAAAAATTCATCATGATCATTTATCTGTGTATTTACATCTTATTATTTTATTAATTTTTCCTACAAAATGAATCATGAATAATTTCTAAATATAAAACTAATGTCGAAACATGATCTATTAAAAAATACATACATTTCATTGGTCATTATCTGTTTCCTCATCTTTATTTGGAATGGCATTAGGTATTGGTAAAAATATATATGTATGATCTATCTGATCCCATTCAAGATATTTCTACATAGGACATCTATTAGTTTAATGACCATGAACAGCACATTTAAAACATTCAATTGATCCTTCGAAGAGAACATCATTCCATGTTCTTGATTCAAATGAATGCTTCCTTTTTCCAATGAAGGTTTTTGCTTTATGACCTTAATTACCACATATATAGAATCAACCCGTCCCATTGAGGAATTTTCCTAGGTATTTATTTCCACACCCTTGACACATATGTTCTTTTGTGTTTGTAACTTTATGAATAACACCTGAACATCTATAGCAATTTTTTTTCTCTCATATACAATGCCTTGTAAAAATCACCATAGATCAGGTGGTCAATAATGACTCCAGATATTTGGTTGAGAATAACCACAAATGTCCTCATTTCATCTTCCATTTCATTTTGTTTGTCATTTAGAAATCCACCACAATTTTTTTCACATCCATTGTCACATTGGTGCCTTCTAGGTCCGTCCTTTTACAAAAACCAAAAGGGTTGGTGTGAGTATATTAGTAAATTCATTATATAATATCTTATTAATATTGTAAAAAACTATTATTTACCTATTAATGTTATCTTAAACTCATTCTATTTATCTAAAATAACTATGACTCTATATAATATTCTAACCATTATGGTTAAGTCACTTTTGCATTAATGACACTCTATCCTCTAATGTTATCTAAACTGACCTCGGATACGAACTATTTTGACCCAACCATAAACATTATAAAACTATGAATTATGTTAATAATTCACATTGAGGATCTCTTCAGGTTTATATATTTAGATAATTAGGTCATAACTTATACATAAAAATTTGAATATTAAAGAAGACACTTCTACTCAGTATCCATTTTTTCATAAAAAAAAACTCATAAAAGAAAAGAAACATGTTTAGTTGCATGTTTTAATCATCATGAATTATCATATATCCCATCTTTAACCATATTATTATTTATATAATGTGAAGAAAATTACCAAAATAATTGGATGATCATCAAAATAATCGTAATGGATACAAAAATTATGAAAATAGTTCGTTTTTTGAAAAAAACCAATAAACCATGAATACATTATCATAAGTAACACTTTTCAACATTATAAAGTATTAATTACTCTTTAGTGAATAAAAGAACATTCCATACCTATTTTTATCAAAAATATTACCATAAAACCCATAGAAATTACAGATAACTCGTAAAGGTAACTGGGGGCATAAACATTCATATATAGAATAACCATATGACCGACTTCCACACATATCACTTAATGGTATAGCCGTACATCCGTCTTCAATACCAAATTAATTAGAGGTTATAACATAACCACCCATCCTGTATTATCATGGCACCACCCGTCATTTGGTTTATCACATAACCACCCGTCAAATGTCCAAGTACCATTATACAATCATAACACATAAAATATTGAAAGTATAAATATTTCACTAATAACATTTCATTTTCAATAACAATAAATTGTTTCAAAATATCGAAATAATCACTCTCTTTTAATAAACATTTTCAATACCAAAACACCCAAAAATAGAATAAGTGGTTTCTTTTTAAATTTAAAAAACATTAAGGTTTATTGAGCAAGAGAAATAAAGATTTGTGATGGTGGAGAGGTCATTGTCATAGCATACGCTAAAAAAATACAATTTTCTTTTATTAAAACACTTTGTAGAAAAATATTCCCTTTGAATGATTGTAAAATTCCAAGTGTTTTACTATAAAACATGTTGACAAAGGAGGTTTATATTCACAAAACATGCCTCAATAAAACGATATTGAGACGAAGTCTCTTACCTTGTGTCTAACATGACATGTTCATTCATTAAATTACTGAATAATAAATATAAGTTAATTTTTTCTTGCTTAAGAATATTTTTCAGGTTTATTATTTGCTTTATGTTACTTAATACCTTTCTATGAAAATTAGTTAATTATTTGAGTTCGTAATGGACATTTCATCGATGTTCGGAACATGAGTCTAAAATGAACATGTTATAATTAAAAATTATCCATGTGGTAAAAATTACATTATCTAGAGAATAATATTCATGAATTATATATCATATATAACAATTTAATATGTATTTATAATATTCTGTATTAGTTGGTGATGATAAATGGAACACACCATTCATAGAGATTGTATGTTGTATGTACGCATTAACACTACTTTCTTTTCATTTTTATATTTAACAGAATTAAAAATCATAATACATAGGTAAATTATAATTCTTGTATAATATATATGCTATATTTTTTATATAATTTCATTAATTACATCATTTATATGTTCTATGTATTGTATGAACGAGTCAAATTACATTGAGGGGGAGATACTCCGCACATTCTTAAATGAAATTATCACATATATACAACATGAAAAGCATAACCTTTTGATATAAAATATGTTTAATGAATAATAGAGATAAAATAAATATCATATATATAATATTATAATTATAGTGTCATTATAATTTCCACCATGAGAGCCGGTAGGGGAAAATTGAACAATCATCATTTCATGAGGCTGTAGTTCACCATCCATAGAAACTATTTGTTCGTATCAATTAGATAGAGGTTTGTGCAAGCATAGTTTAAATACATCTCACTAAAACAACCTAGAATATTGGGGATACTAGTTTTGTTATATAAACAATGAATAAAATTAGTATTGGGAGTGAAAAAGTAAAAAAAAAGAGAACATGAGATAAGATATTAACTTTATGTCGGGTAACTCCCATTGGTTTGAACCAAAAGGCTTTCTTTAAGTGACTTATGCCTAAGGAGGTGTTATAAAAAAAATATAGGGCTCTTGGGAGCATATTTTGGCAGAGTTTGAATGAACCAAGGGGACTTGAGTGGTTTTAGTAAGGGTTATAGGTGACGGCCTTTTATAAGGGGGAGGCGTGGCTCTTTTGGAATGTTTGAAAATATGATTTTATAGTAATGTAAATTTTGGTTTAAAAAGGTTCTAAACTCATAAATTAGAAATAAATATGATTTTTTATTTGAAATCCTCTCAAAAAATTAATTTTTAGAGTTTTTTTTTCAAAATTAGCCTTACCGTTTTACTTTAACCCTTAGTTATCAAATTTGACTCCTACCGTGTCTTCTTATGTTTTCACACTATATGGTTAATATAGATATCATAAATTTCCAATAGAATGAAAATTGGTTCATTTATGACATTTTGAAACCAATCAATTTCATTGGGATGATTATTATATTTTTAGGATAATTATATCATTTAATAAAATAATATTTGTTTTAAAAACTCATTTATGTCACATTAAATACAATTTTTATCATAAATTTTTAAAAAATCCAAAAAAAACATGATTGTTTCGAAAAAAACTACATTAATTAAAACATAAAAAGTCATTATCATCTCTAAAATTCTTGTATGGCATAAAAAGTTCCAAAAGATTTATTTTTATATCTATAATATAATTTATTTCAGACATTCATAAATGACGAAACCATTGCATCAACATTATTTCCTAAATAAACTTATTAATTTGATGTATAAAAATTATAAATAAAATACCATGAAGTAGGAAACCTTTTTAGAATTATAATGAATATTTATAGTAAAATATATCAATTATAAAACCCCAATTTAAATTCATTTTTGAAAAAATACATTTTTATTATATTTTTAATTTATATTAAATAAAGAGATATTAATGTCATTATCTTACCCAAATATCCTTGAAAGGTCAAAAGTATCACCAAAGGAATTTATTGGTTGGAAAAAAACAATCATCCTATAATGTTAGGAGAAGTTCTATTTTAATTTAATATTATTAGAATGTTATTTTTTCCTTGAATTACCGTATTTACCATTAATCGCCGATAATACTAATCAAAAGTTACTATTCACCAAAAAAATTATACCATTGAACCAAATTTGACTTACTAATAACAACCATGTATATTAGATTTTTTAAATTAAATTCACATAAACGGTATAAATTTATTTAAATGAAAAAGTCAATTTTTAACTACTACGTAGTGTTTTTCATTATTCATAAAAAATTGAACATTTTCAAAAAATAAAAATATTCACCCAAAGCTAATTTTGATATTCTAAATTCAAAAATAGTTCTGTTATACAAAATTCAAAACATTGAAGATTCATTAATTAATGTAATATTAATTTCTATTGTAAAAACTAGTAAGCATGTCCTTTCTTAATAATAACTTTCTTGTTATTTATATTTGATTTTATCCAATTTCAAAGTGAAATTACCTCCAATGACCAACATTAGATTAAATGGTAAAAATATAATCCAATTACAAATTAAAACCATTTTAAAAAATAATCTATCCATATAAATAAATTATATTAATAGGAAGTTGTAAATTAAAATTCAATACTTTAAACTATTCATATAAAATTGAACTTTATCTGAAAAGTAATGAAATTTCATCCAATGTAAATTTTGATGTCCTGATTCTAAGGAAGAAGTTTATTTTGTCAAATATAACATATAGAAGTAAAACAAAATTGATATAAAAAGTGTTCACCGTCAAAAGGCGGTAAAAAGACATTTTTAAAATATATTAGAGTGTTTATACATTAAATTGGATTCATTCACATTTTAGGACTCTACATTTTATTAGATAAAGGTTAAAACTACTTACAAACATGTTTAATCATATTGTAGTTAGTTCTATCCATTTTTTCTAGTACAATTTCTATGAGTTAACTACCATTTAAAATAATAATATTATATTACAATTTTCCAGTATACTTAACATGCTGTGAAAATTAAGATTTCAAATAATTACATTGTTTCATATTAGATATGCCATCAAATGTAGAATCCCATTTAAAAATTAATATTTAATTCACAAAAATTAATAAATATGAAAATTTCACATTTTTTATTTACATTGGATGTTACAATTTTTTCTGGCATACCGAATTTGAAGCATAGCTTGGTTCCCTACTAACTGCCTCTTCTCGTGGAGCCCCACACTACCAACCTCGAGTCCAGGGGTCATCCCCCAAATGACTAGGACTGCTTGGTCCCCCATGTCTATTTTCACCTTCTCATCATTGATGTGTGTTTCTCCTAATATCTACATGTTCCTCCGAATGTTGGTGTATTCTCTGCATGGATGCTCTCCAGAATAAGGGCTCGCTCCAGTACTCCAGCCTAAGTGGGGCTCCTGACAGACATGATGGATTCCCTAATCTCTAATAATTATCCCCACTCAAAGGTACGAGACAGGATGAAAATTTTATGTACAATGTATGTGGAGTAGCGAGATAGGTTTGTAACCCTCATTGAGTACACATCCAATGACATGATGCCTTGTTATAGGGGAAGGAACCATTTAATGATCATAGAGCACATTGTTGTGGGGAAATACTCTTCCCTGAAAAAAAACCCTCTAAGACTGTCAAGGCGAGGGTTGCCTCATCATGTGTCTATATGGTCAAGCTCCCCCATCTACCTAAAAATCTTCAAAGAAGGCATGAAACAAATACATCCAACTGGACAAGTTGTTTCTTCACTAAGTAGAAGACCTGCATCACTACCTCCAGCCAATCCTCAGCGAATTGAGGATTCGTATATCCCCTAAACCTAGGGGGCTCTATATGTGAAACTTGTGAATGAAATTTAGTATAAGTACGTTCTCTATAGGTAATTCAGATGTAAATTCTGATCAATGGGTGGTGGAAACACTAGTGTGCCACCTGTCTGGGCCATCTCTAGTAATTGTATTTTATGTGATGCCTTGTCACAAGGTGGGATGTCTACATGATCACTTATCGTAAGCCTTGGTGGCTGTCTGTGTGGGGGAATCATGAAATAGTTCAAGATGAACCATAGTCAAAGGTTATACCAAGTCATCTAACTCATACTCAAAATATTCATAAGGAGATACTTATAAAACCAGTGTATTCATGTATAGAGTTGAAAAGAAGAATTCAGGGTCCAGGAGTATGGATTGATCGGCCACCACAACAATAATGGACTCCCCAAATCTGAAATTTGATTTGAAAACATTCCACATTATATCCCAAAAAACAACAACAGACTCTCAGTCTTTGTGGTAGAACTGATATCCTTCTGATACAACATTGTGACAACCCATCACCTACGGCCCATGTCATTAAATACCCCACGCCTGTACACATGCACACTCAACCACATCCCTAATCAAAAAATTTAATCATGAATGCCACTGAAAAACCACTAAGTAAAATTAAAATTTGTAGGTCAAATTGGGTATAATAAAAACACAATAGAAGGTCATTTGAAAATAATAATATACGAGTAAACTCTTTATGTCATCCACTGAAAAACACCCATAAGATGGGTAAGTGCAGAGTAGCTACTGGAAGTCATAGAAGTATGTCCTACCTACCCTGTTTCACTTCGCACCAATGAGTTCTGGGCCACCAAGACCTCCATCAAGGTAGTAGTTGTCTCCACCAGACACCACACATGCGGGCAAAGCCCATGCTGGGGTTTATCACAAAATACTCAATAGGGACCCAAAAAAACAAGGATAGACTACAAAGAAGTCAAAAAACAAACAAGGAAGCATGATCATTATGAATTATAACAAATAATGACTTATCAAATCAGTTATATTCTAGAGTAGAAAATTGAGAACATTAGTCACATCACTGAACACGTTGGGATGCTAGAGAACTCATCCGTAATGAGTACAGTGATCCTATAAGGTCAATGAAAAGACACTTCCCACTTACCTAGGACTATTGTGGTACTCCTCTGAGATGGATAATGTGGGAACATTTGGTCACACAGAAGTCGCTCCCCGCCATGGGAATTACATGTCACAAAAGATATCGCTTCCAACCTATGTCCTTACTGAGGTACTCCTCTTGATGAGTATTGTGGGTCTGTGAGGTCACACAGAAGATTCTACCCACCTTGGGCCAGCTTGGTCACACAGAATTAGTGTCCCACTATGTCATAGTATCCAATCTATATAGGGACTCTTGTCACAAGTATTTAGGTCTAAGACAACCTCATGGTTTCCGTATGTAGCGTTCTTGATTTCAGGAGAACCTATCCAGAAGACATTTTTAGAATTTAAAATTATTTTAAATCCTCCATTGAGTATTCCAAATGTTCCACCTCAACACGAGGGTTCCAATGCCGCAAATGGATCTTCAATCGGATGCCGAATTTGAATGATATTTGCATTTTCCCAAAAAGTGGTAGGTTGGGTCTAAGTCAAGTCTGAACCAAACCAACCCGTACCAGGTTTCACCAACCAGTCCTAGGTCTACCAACCCACCCTAGGCTCGGACCAGCTTAGGTACGACCAATTAGATTAGGTCTGACCTTTTACCTTCCCAGTTCTCTTGGTTGGGATGCAATTGGAAGCCGTGTTCTACTCCCCTTCACCCTGAGGGTCGTCGGTAGGGATAGCCACTTCACCATAGTCAAGCGACCGCATCCTACATCTACACAGCCTTCCAATCTAGATAGTTAGAATCCCTCCACACAATCAATAGACCATGTTCTCTGGAGATTCATGGCTCATGGCTATGGGCTGTTCAACTGATGCGACTGATGAGCCATGTCTTTGTAGCCAGTCGTTGGAACTACCGGCTGCTCTTCCCGCTGTACTATGGCCTGAGTCATCCATAAAAAACAACTCTTCTGCACTGTTATGGGACGCCACCCCCAGCTTGTGGCCACCAGTGCACATGAGGGTCCTTCCATGGGCCACCGAGTCAGCATCGGTGGACCGTTCTTCTTACCGACTACACCTCCAGCCTCCATGGGGTGTCTCCTTCACCATAAGGCCCTGAATCCAACTGTCCACCCCCTTTGAATACATGTCAACACATAATGCACTATAATATGGGATTTTTCCTTTTTCATGTTTTCTTGTTCCCTCTACATTAGTTTTTTATAAAAGGGGGTGGTTTGGGTATGATGTTCTATCAACAATAATTAAATCCTTTTATAGAAAATCATAGAAGAACACCTTCCCTCAAGAACGAACAATCTACAGATCAACCTATTCATAGGTTGATAATTTTTTTCATTTTAGAATAATAATAAAGAAAACATAAAACAAATAAACCCCTACCTCAATCGATGTTCATCATTGAAGAACTTCACCCTTTAAGATTTATGCTCTATTGGGATTCGTTGCATCCCAGTCTTGTTCTTTTTAAGAAATATATGTTATTAGAGATCATGTCGGTATTCATCATTTGTCATGGGAGGGGGATTTCTCCATTGTTATTCTCTAGGAAATTCGACCATTTGAATTCCCATATGTGTTATCACATTAATAGAGAATACGTCACAGTGTATCTATTATGCTGTGATGTCACATTGTTATGTGGTTTATTTGAGAATAAATGTATATGTTACATTTCAATTAATGCATAATTATGTTTAAAAAGAATGATTCATTAATAATATTTATTTTATGGGCCTTGTGGTCACTCCATAGTTCCATCGTCTACCGTATAATGGTGAGAATATAAAATAAAATAACTTTTTATTTTGTTTTATTATTTTCTGAAATGTTTAAAAAATAACTTTTTCGTACAACCCTTTCCTGTAAAAGTTAAGTCCATTCTAGGAGAGTCCTTATATCCTGAGTTCAATGATGCCCTCTTTTTTTTTGATCTTTTGTCCAATTTAAATGTTTTAAAAACCTACCTTTACATTTCCTTAAATGAACTAAAAATGTTTTAAATTCTATTCTGGAATCACCGGGTCATGGAATAACATGCTGTGAAATATTGTGGTCGGGTCTCGAAATAATTCTATAATTTTTTTAAACATTATATATAAATTCTAGTATATTATATTTAAGTTCATATAGTATATGTAGATAGGTGTGAGATAGTTGGATTTGATCCATACCATCGTTGTAGTAGCTGTTTGGTTTCAATTCCCTTGTAGACAGACATGTCATTTACAGTTTTTAGTTTCTTTTTCAGTTAATCTATTAATCTTTTTTCAAAATGTTTTGTAATATATATTTATATTTTAGTTTTAAACTATTTATTATTCTCCATTTATATATGTACTGTGGTTTTTCATCCTATGTGAAATCATTCCCACAGTTTTCATTCGATGCTCGGGTGCTTGTCACTAGTTAATGGGGATTGAGAACGCACTTTGGTTATGTGACAGATCGGGATGGGTGCTGAGATTCAGGGAAACCAGTTTTGTTGTTTTATAGTTATTCAAATATTAAGGGTTATGTAGGGGTTTTTAAAGAATCTATGATATGATAATCCATGATACTAATAAGTTTCACCTATTCTTTATATGGGATTATAATGTTTCAATTGATCAATATTTATATGACATATGTCACACCCGATTTTTCATGTATTTGTTTTGATCTGGTTCATTTGAAATGAAGATACATTTCATGGGTATTTTATGAGATTAATGTTGAGTTTTTATGTTTCATCTATGTCTAATCCGCCTAATTTGGGTTCCCCATTTTTTGTTTAAGAGTTTTCGAAGAAAGGGTAGTTACTTCATGATTTGGGCCAACCGTGAGCACATTTCCAGTTTTAAAAAATGAATTGTTTTCTTTTATAACTCCTATGTTATTCATATATTTTCACGCATTCAACTTCCCACTAGTCCTATACTGACTTATGAATACTAAAATATCCTTTTTCACCCCTTATAAAGTCAAAAACATGGTGAATTGGGGTTACTTATTTAGGTAATGGTCCAGCCCAAGGGCCCATTTCCAGTTTTAAAAACATAATTTGTTTATTTTATATCTAATTCAATATTTAATATTTTTTGATGATTAAACCTCCCACAAAAATCCAATATCTCTATACTGACCCCCATTATCTATTAACCCTCTTTGGGGCTCATATGAGTCATGGATTAGGGAAGAATTTCACAATGTCTCTCAAATCATTCAGAATTGCAAAGGTAAATTGTTTAATGAATAAATAATTCTAGTCGTACTATTTTTCCATCAATTATTCTTTTACTGGTTATTAATGATCTTATGATACTCTCCATGAATTTTCAATACATTCCCTTCCATCTATGGGGGCAGATATAATGGAACACGAAGAGTTTCTAGATAAAAATGTGAGATTCCATCTCCTTTCTCCTCCCTCTTCTTCCTCCATTCATTATATCTTGGTTTTATAATACCATATAGTAATTATTGACCTATTGTATTGTTATAACATGGATTTTTATGTATTTTATATTCATTTATGTTTGTTCTTCATATTTTTAGGGTTTATAATCCCGCAGTAGGTGATTTTTGGTGTCTGTTTCCATTACACCCAGGATTTGAGGTAGGATGTCCCTTGCACAAGCCTTTATCATTTAAGTTTCATCATTATCACACTATTATAACCTTATGTATCTGATATGTTCTGCTGTGAAACCTTGGTTTTAATGGTTTTTTGTGAAAATTATGTTTTATGACTTATTTTGTTAAAAATATTGATGTTTTGGTATGAATGTGCACTCCTCTAATTTGATAAATTATTCCATAAGCATATGAACTTTTTTATGGTATTTTGAATATTTTTCAATATATTTAATATCTTTATGGCATGAAAATGGTATTTTATCCATTTTTAAGTGATTAACATAAGGTGTTTTTTTAAAGAGTGCATGCCACGTTTTTGGTAAATTGTCTGGTTAGCTTTTATGTGTCTAGTGAAATTTAAAATGATTTTTTTGGATTTATAAATACATTGGAAGAATGTAAAAAAATATTTTGGGATACTTTTATGGATTTCCAATTTGTATTTTGTTTTAAAAATAAATAGGTTTTGGTTTACAACATGTTTTGGCCCGAGTTGCAAGAAAATGGCATGTTTCACATTCTTATAAAAATGGTTGTGTTTTGCATATGAAATATGAATGTTTAATTGGAATTATGAATTTGGTTTGATTCTTTATATGGTGTTTATACACCTCTGTAAAAAAATTAAATGCATAACTTTTTCAAATGATTGTTTTGGGAAAATGTTTAAAGGCCTATTTGGCCTTTCCTAAAAATAAAGAATGAGTGTTTTACTTGTATATACCATGTATTTCAATTGGTATTGTTTTATCTTCCATGAAATGATTTTATTAAATGTTTTTAGGTCTTAAATATGGTTGGGTATGGTCTTGTTGTGTTTTTATAATTCAAATATTGTTTTTGAATGGTTTTTATGTGTGAAGCCTCAATAAACCCCTTGAAATTATTTTCTGAAAATTTGTAGTAGTTTATTGATTCATGAATGAAATGTGAAGAAAGATTATGGGTTGTTTGTGTATTTTTGTTTTGGGAATTTAATTTGGATGTGAAATGTGTATTTGATAATATGTATAACTTTATTGAGAACTAAAGGGAATCTCAAGTATTTAGGTGGGCGGACGTGTACTAGTATGGTAGTTTATTTGTGGGGTTTGGCCCGTGTTTCATGTAGCAAGTTTGAATATGACAACACTAAATAAAATATGATGATCATGTTGTTGGGAGACAACTATGTTATGGTTATTCTCCCTACTAGTTCCTCGTATGCATGAGAACGAATATTTATTATGGTTATATTCACAGAGATACAAGGTACCTGGGGCTCACTACTAACTAGTGCATATGGGTGTTCCCGTGAGTTGTGCTCATTGGCTATTTTGTACTCACCAACAGCATAAGGTGTGTTTGGTTGGTAAATTCAGTATTTTGTCTTATTTATTTAAAAGTGTACATTTTCTGAGGCATCCCTCTTGAAAACTATTTTCATTTTTATGTTTGACCTCTTGAAAAATTGTTACTTGCATATTTGTGTATTAAACATGTAGATTTTTGCTTGATAATTATTATATCATGGAACCTCATTTTTAAAACGTACATTTATATCTTTTATTTAAAACTATAAATTGATGTTTATTTTATTTTAATGTATGTTCACTGGGAATAGAATATCGGGATAACCAACTGAGTCTTAATACTCACACCTATAGTTTTCTTATGTCTTTATCCCTTGTGTAGGGTTCATCTCGATTTTGATCACCTTAGGAGACATGTGATCATTGTGTTGGAAACTGACCAGCGGTGTCACATGGAGTTAGTTGGTTATCAGGTTTGGTAAGAAGAGTCTTTGGTTTAGTTTTAATTTCAGTTTCTTGTACAAATAATGTTTAGTTCAATTTTTATGTAAATGTTTTTTGGCTGTCCATTTCATTCTACTGTTTGTTTGATTGATTATATATGGGGGAAATCATTCCCTTGTGTACTATAATAATGCCCTTGTTGATTTTCTTCATCTCAGGAGGATATGAAACGCCTCTCGAGACTTGTCGCGGGTTGTCTTAGGTGACCGGTTCAGGGTTGACTCGGGCTGGTTCGTGAGAAAATGGTATCAGAGGAGGTCGGCTCTTAGTAGACAAATATTTTTAGTGTGCCCTTGTATTATGGGGATGTCATGGTAGATGAAGTAGGATTGTTGAGACTTGATGGGTATGTGCATGAAGAGCGTCTCAAACTCTTGCTTGTTCTGATCCTTGGGTTTCCATGTGAAGTCTTGTTTTATTAGGGACATTTGTTCTTGCTAATTGTTTGGTGTTGGGATATGAGAAGGGGAGTCAGACTAATGGCATCTGTGAGCTCCCAGGTCCTAGAATTCCATGTGGAGTCGGGGCATGGTCTTAATAATTCTCTATGTGTTGGTTCTATGTTTGACATATGGCCGCCAACCATATGGTCAAGTCACCCACCGACACTAGTTCCCTTTTTTTGGGTTTTTTGGACCATTCATGAATTATGAATTTTTTGTTGAAAATCCTTGTATCAGAATTATGGAAATGGATTTTAATGGAATTTTTGGATTTGAAAAAGTATAAAAGGGGATTTCAAAAATTAAATATAATAATTATCTTGGGAAGTTTTTGTTTTCTATAAACAAATTTTGGAGAGGAATTGGAAATGATCAAACGAGATTGGATTTTCCCCAATCTAAACATGTTGTTTGTTGAAATTAAATGTTTTGAAAGTGTGAATAATTTTAAAGTAATTTTGAAACATTGTTTTAAATGGGGTGTTTTGTGTTGTTGAAAATTGTTTGAATATGATGAATAGGTTTTAGAAATTTAGTTTTTAGCGGCTGGTGTTTTTCTAGAAAGGGGTTTTGGCCCTTGTGGTTTTTCGACTATGAGAAGAGAACTTGCTATTTTTAAAAAAATGGGAAAGGGCTATTTGGAATTGAATCGTTGTTTTTGTATGTTCTATTAAATTAAATGGATTTTTTTAATCAAATGGGTTTTGATGAAGTGAGGATTGTTTTGTGGAATATGAAAAGAATTTTTGAATTGGCAGATGGTGTTCCTTTTGATGGTACATGATTTTTGGAATGATTTTGTTTTTTTTCCTTTGGTGTTTTTATGGGTTCTCACATGCATGGTTTTATTGATATCTGGAAGGATGGCCTGTATGGCATGTTTTTTTATTTCCTGGGGTGGCACTTAAATGTTCATGTGAGGGAGACATGATGAAACACCATTTATGAATGTGAAAATTGTCCAAGTTAGATTTTGTTTTCAAAAGTATTTTTAGCTGAACAATTGTGGTGTTTTTTTGAACTGACGGTTATTTGGATGGTTTATCATATGTCAAAGAAGTTTTGTTTATTCAGTATGCTTCCTTATGATCTTGAATTCATACACTTGTTGCTTCTTGATATGGGATATTGTTGGTGGATCAGTTTTGGAGTTATGTTCAGTGGGTTTCTTAATATGCATTGGATGTTGTGATGTGGCCACAAATAGTTCTATGTTTTCAAGATTTCCAATTGATAATCCTAAGGATAATTTATCATGTTCCACAAGCTAGATTAACCTCCGAAAATAATTCCTCATCTCTTGAGTTTAAATAGAGAGCTTTATGGGATCGATTTAAAATGCTTAAAGTTCTTGAAAATTCTCGTGGACATAGAAGTTGTGTTCGATGATGTTGTTTCTTTTCTCCATATTCATTGTCCATTATGCTCCTCGTTCCGAGTGACATATAATTTTGATATGTATCTATGAGTTCTTATTTAGAAGATAGTTTTTTGTTGAGAAAGTCGTTTTTTAGTGTTTTGATACTTAGCACCTGACTGTGGGGTAGCAGATGTTTCATGACTTAGGGCTCCAGCCATAGGCCTCGAAGTTAAGATTTTCACGCAGTCACGAAATCTATAGAGTTGCGGTGCACTTTTCTAGGCTCTTGCCTCAACCATCTTGGTAAGGGGGTTTCTATGTCTATATTGTGTATCCTCATTACTATGAATTTCCATTTGTCACAACAAGTGTGGTGGAATTAACCCTCACACAATGTATACGGTTATGCTTTCATGGATGTGAGTTTCCGATTAATTTACCTTTGTGGACCGCCTCTATAAATCAGGTGTGGTGTTGGTGTTACCTGTTCATAGGTGGGGAGTTTTGGGTAGTTCCTTGGTTTTATTTGTGGTTCCAGTGGCCAAATTATTAGGTCCCCTTCCCTCCCCTCCATGAGTGGCAGGGGTCCATATCCATGCTGAAAGTGTTGGCCAAGTTCTCGTACCCTCCGTTCGGAAGTGGGAAGATTATATGTTCATGTTTTAACCATCTTAACATGGGTTGGGAGTTGTTTTGGGAGAGTTTTTTTGGACTTGTGAAAGTGAGGTAATGTTGAGTTCTTGTTTTTTTTAATTTCTTGTTGGGTTCTAATTATGGGGGGACCCACCACAGGTCTTGTTGAATTTTAACTCCTATGAACTTATCTAGTGGTATTTGATCATTATTGTTGAGGATTCCATTTTATAATCCACAAGATTAAAAAAAATTTGACTGGTCTTTAGTTTGGGTGATTATTTGTTTCATTGGAAGAAGGCACAACAATCGGGTTCTTGGCTTTGTTATTGAGGTGGTGTCTTGACCTTTCTATTGATTTTCACAAAGTCGTTGTGAGTTGGTGTTTTGTTTAGGAAATAGGATTAAATTATGTTGATGGAAAATGATATTTCACTAGATTGATAGGTTGTGTCATGTTGATAAAGAATCCTTAGGTTCTTATCATTTAGCTGGAAAGTGTTATGGCTTTCGGGAGGTGGAAAGCATTAATGATGGGGAGAATTGTCACACCTGGTTTTTCATGTCTTTGATTCGATCCAGTCTATTTGAAATGATGATACTTTTCATGGGACATTTGTGAGATTAATATTGACTTTTTATATTTCATCTATGTCTAATCACTCTAATTTGGGTTCCCCATTGCTTGTTTTGGAGTTTTTGGTGAATGGGTGGTTACTTCATGATTTGGGCCAATCATGAGCCCATTTCCAGTTTTAAAAAACGAATTTGTTTCTTTTATAAATCCTCTCTTTTTCATCATTTTTCACCCATTACACTTTCCAAATTTCCTATACAGACATATTAATATGAAAATACCCTTTTTTACCCCTTATAAATTCATAAAAATGGTGAATTGGGGTTACATATTTAGGTAATGGTCCAGCCTAAGGGCCCATTTCGAGTTTTAAAAACATAATTTGTTTATTTTATATGTAATTATATTTTTAATATTTTTCTATTATTACCACTCCCATCCAAATAAAATATCCCTATACTCACTCCCATTGTCTATTTACCCTCTTTGGAGCACATATGAGTCGCGAATTAGGGATGACTTTCTCAATGTCTCTCAAATATTCTAGAATTGAGATGGTAATTTTTTTCATGAATAAATCATTCCATTCATACTCATTTTCCCACAATTCTTCTTCTAATGGTTATTAATTCTCTTTTGATACTCTCTATGAAGTTTCAATCCATTCCCTTTTTTATATGGGTGCATATCTAATGGAATATGAAGAGTTTTCTAGTTGAAAATGTGAGATTCCTTCTCCTTTCTCCTCCATCTTCTTCCTCCATTAATTATATCATTGTTTTATAATACCCTATCATAATGATAGATCTATGGTTATGTTATATCATGGTTTTTGATGGAGTTTATATTCATTAAGTCTTGTATTCACAGTTTAAGGGTTTATAATCCCACGGTAGGTGATTTTGGGTGCGAATTTCCATTACGCCAAAGATTTGAGGTAGGATATCCCTTGCCCAAGCCTTTATCATTTAAGTTTATTCATTATCACAATTTTATAACCTTATTTATATGATATGTGCTGTTGTGAAACCATTATTTTAATCTTTTTGTGTGAAAATTATGTTTTATGACTTCATTTTTTAAAACTATAGTTGTTTTGGTATAAATGTGCGCTCCTCTTATTTAATAAATTATTCCATGAGATTCTTCACCTGGTTTATGGTATTTTGAATATGTTTCAGTATATTTAATATCTTAATGGCATGAAAATGGTATTTTATCCCTTTTTAAGTTTTTAACATAAGTTTTTTTTAAAGAGTTCACTCCACGTGTTCGGTAAATTGCCTGGTAGGATTTTATGTGTCTATTACAATTCAAAATGATTTGTTTGGATTTATAAACACATTGGAAGAATGTAAAAAAAATATTTTGGTATCCTTTTATGGAATTCTAATTGTTTTTGGTTTTAAAATTAAATAGGTTTTGGTTTACAAAATGTTTTCGCCCGAGTTTCCATAAAATGGATTTTTTTTCACATTCTTATGAAAATTGTTGTTTTTTGAACATGTAACCTGAGTGTTTAATGGAATTTATGAATGTGGTTTGATGATATATATTGTTTTTATAAACCTATTTTAAAAAAATTAAATGAATAACAATTTCAAATGTTTGTTTTTGGAAAATGTTTAAAGGCATGTTTGGCCTTTCCTAAAAATTAAGAATGAGTATTTTACTTGTATTAACCATGTTGTGTCAATTGGGATTTTTTTCATCCATGAAATGATTTTGATAAAAGATTTTATGGATGAAAAATATGGTTGGATATGGTCTTATTGTGTGTTTATAATTAAAATAGTGTTTTTGAATGATTTTTATGTGCAAAGCCACAATAAACCCCTTGTAATTGTTTTATGAAAATTTGTAGTGGTTTATTGATTCATGAAAGAAATGTGAAGAACTTTTATGGGATATTTCTGTTTTTATTTTTTGTGAATGGATTTTGGATTTAAAATGTGTATTTTATAATATGTGTTACTTGATTGAGCACTAAAGGGAATCTCGGGTATCTAGGTGGGTAGACAGGTACTAGTATGCTAGTGATTCTGTGGGGTTTGGCCCCTGTTTCACGTAACAAGTTTTATGATTACCAAACTAACTAAAATATGATGATGATGATGTTGGGGGACCACTAGGTTATGGTTCTACTCCCTACTATTGGCTCATGTGAACTTGAATAGATATTAATTATGGTTACATTGATCGAGATACGTGGTACCTAGGGCTCAAAACTAACTAGTTCCTAGGGGTGTTCTCGGGAGTTGTGCTCATTGGATATTTTGTACTCACCATCAGAATATGGTGTGTTTGGTGGGTAAATTCAGTGGTGTGGGTTATTTATTAAAAATTGTACATTCTTTGAATCATCCCTCTTGAAAACTATTTTCATTATGAAGTTGCACCTCTTGAAAAACCGTTACTTGCATTTTTGTTTATTAAACATGCATGTTTTTGGCTGATAATTATTATTTCAGGGAACCTAATTTTAAAAAAATACTTTTATATCTTGTATTTAAAGCTATAAATTGATGTTTCTTTTATTTTAATGGATTTTAATTGGGAATATAATATCAGGTTTACCTACTAAGTTTTAATACTCACACCTAAAGTTTTCTTCTTTTTTAGCCCTTGTGCATGGTTCAGCTCGAGTTTGATCACCTTATGAGACATGTGATCATTATGTTGGAGAGTGACCAGCAGTGTCACATGGAGTTATTTGGTTATCGGGTTTGGCCAGTTGAGTTTTTGGTTTAGTTCTAATTTCATTTTCTTGAACAAATAATGTTTAGTTCAATTTTTATATAAATGTATTTTGGGTTGTCCATTTCATTCCTCTGTTTGTATGATTGTTTTTATATGGGAGAAATCATTACCCTATGTACTATATTGATTCCCATGTTGATTGTCTCCATCTCGAGAGGATCGAGAACGCCTCTTGGGACTTGTCGCGGGCTGGCCTGTGTGACCGGTTCAGGGTTGACTCGAGCTGGTTCGTGACAACATAGATCATGATAATATATAATTATAACTTTTTAATTTTATAAAGACTTATACCTTGTGATAATGTTTGATGATCTATGAATTTATGGTTATAAATATTTTAATTTTATGCACACTAAGTTTTATTATAAGATCATACACTTATTATCATCTTATCTTCAATGATGGAATTAATTTGTTCATTTATTCATTTTCCTTTTCTAATAATTTGATCTCAATCCTATTATATTTCATATTCCCTAGGTTATATAGAAATTGGTTGAACATATTATGTTCACAAATAATTTCCTATGGATTATGATGATGTCATGATGTAAAATATAAATGCTTATTTAAGTGGAAGAAATGCTCTTACAAATTAATGTAAATTGTTTTTATATGATTCTATCAAAACTATAAAAATCCCTAATACAAATTGCCCCTCTATGATTTACATGATAAAAGTTTTCATTTTTTTGTTTTATTATTTGTATAAAATAAAATGGTTCAAAATTATGAGTATCATAGAAAGAAATATAATGTTCTCAATTTCATCAATGAATCATGATGTTCTGGTTCTGGACTATTATGTCGTTTATAATTAATTAGTATTTAAAAAATCATTATGGTATCGTTCATATTAGGGAAGGTAAATTGAGAAAAACAAAACACATGTGACATTAATGACTATTACCCTTAAAAAATATGTAGAAATATAGAAGGATATTCTATGTATAGGTTGACAAAATTTTGATGACCCGATAACTACAAATTTGGCCAACCAGAAAAAAAAATCCTTAGGGTGTATCTCATTCATACTTTCACAACCTCAATTCTGTCCATGAAAATCAATATATATTATTTATTAACAAGTCATTTTAATAGAAAAAAATGAAAATTAACAAATTACATAAGGAATAACCCATTTTTAATAACCTAATATTATATGTTTAGATAATGCTTCAAAAAATACATGGAAAGCAACAACAATCTTCAACAAAAGTGAAATATAGTTGTTTGATATTGAAATTATAATAAAATTTTTGTATTGGATATTATAAATATGTGAAATAAATTATTATTATTTATATATATAACATAATAAATACAAATTTATTGATTATTATTCTGAAATAATCACTTAGTTTTTAGTGATGACAATTTATGCTTCAAAAATACATTTTCTCAATAAAAACCATTTATTGCTTTGTGTGAGAAAACATTTTAATTAGTTTTTTAAATTTTTTAAATTATATTTTTTGATAAGGATATCATTTTTTAAATAAGAATTTCTGAATTAACTTATATATATTTTATTGATATTTTTCTGAATTATTTTGATGAATTTTGATATATACTATTTTTTGTAAAAACTCTAACATGTTTCATTAAATGAAATTATTTAAAAGTACAATTATGTATTAAATTTAATATAAAGGTAATATAATGAACATCTAATTATATATTATATAACTAATTATAGAAAAATTAATATTAAACTATAATTTTGTATAAGTTTACTTTTAATCTCCAACATAATTTTTTCTAAAAATTTGTATTTATTTCCTTTCATATATTAATATAAAATATACTACTTCCACTACGAGAAATTGATTCCTAAAAAATAAATTTCAAATTTATTCATGAATTTAATCTTTTTTAAATAGGTCTCTCTTATTTTTGGTTATTATGATTACTAACTATATTAAATATTTGTCATCTAATAAGGGTAAAATAGGGTACATATAGTTTAAATTGTGGGGTAAATCATTAAAATACTACTAACATGAAAATTATAGCTATTAGATGAGTTTATTTATAATATATATATTGAAGTATTAAAATAATATAGTTTAAAATATAATTACTAATTTTGGGACCCAAAATTTAATTTTGGGGAGATAATTTGTATTTCATTGAAATTATAAACATTTTTAGGTATTTTCATTAAATGGTAGGGTTAGAAGGATACATTGTATATTTTCAAAAAAAATAATGAAAGCCATATTTCTTATAAAATTATGATAAAAATATATTTTAGTTATTTTTTAATTTTGTTTCATTGTAAGATTATTTTACACTGAAATAGTTTATTAACCTATAAATATTTCATGCATATTTTTTTATTATATAAAAATTAATTTATTATACCTATATTAATTGAATATGATAAAATTTATTAAAAAAATATTAATTATTTAATAAAAAGTTTGTATGAATTATAATTTTAATTTTATTAATATAATGATGATATCATGGTAAAAAAGTTAAGTTATCATAGTTTAAATGAAAATTGTTTAAAGATGTCTAATGGGGATATATGGATTAATATGTAATCAAATTTTGTATAAATTTAAAATTTGAATTTATTTATACCCTATAACATCTTATATTAGAAATTTCGGTACCTTGGTTCTACTTGATAGGATTGGGTTATATATATATATTTGAATATTTTAAGTACATCCACATGAGTTTTTTCCCACACTATTGAGAGAGAAAAAATCCCTATATCTTTCAAAAATATTTGGAGATATCAGTTTTGTCCCACATGCACCAATTTATATACCCAATAACCCTAATTCCATCTTAAATATCATGGCCTCACCCAAGGTTGAAAACTATAAGGATTAAGGTGTAAGCCAATGGTGGTTTTAAAATGAATTTGAATAGATCATAACTTATAATTTTTTAATTATTTATATAACAACATAAAGTATTATCATAAAAAATATTAATAAAATTAAATATAAAATATATATTGATATTTTATTAGGATTATGTGAGTCCCATGATTAATCTTCTTTTATATTTTATGGGGACTAAAAACATCATTCTTGTGTACATATAGACTACATCCTACGCAGAGCGACGTCTTTCATTTTCCATCACTTCCTATCATTGATTTTTTTTATGATGGTTTAATTAAAGTATATAATATTCATAATGTAATTAAAATTCTTGAAATATAAAATTTCATCAATTTTTGTACATTTACATCATTGATAAATGATAATTTTGGTTCTAGGTATGTGTAGACTACCATATAGATATGGCAATTTGATTATTTATCAATGTATGAAATTAATGGATCGATTTAAAATTTTATTTAAATTGTAAAAATGATAATAATTTTATGATTACGAATCTAAATATTTTATAATAATTTCTCCTTTAACACGTTCAAATTACGAATTCTTTTTTTTATTAAATGATAGTCCTCTATTTCTAATGTAAACTTAATTGATTATGTAAGTAAATAAAATATAGAGATAAGTGATATAAAATGTGTAGTTACAATGGAATTAAAATGAAAACATTACAAAATCAATTAAATAATTAATATAAATTCTATATATTGGATTTAAAGAATGCACACGACAAGTCATATTTGAGGTTTGGGACTCTTTAACGTAAAATCATTTTAAATGTTGTAATGATTTATGCTCTAAATAATTTTCATTAGTTTCCATTTTATTAAAATTTTATATATATTTTTTAATATATGCCTAAATGACTTATAAATAACAATTTATCTCTATTTTTACATTATTTCACTTTTATTAAAAATTATTCCTTTTCTAAATTTTATATGCTGCATTTTGAAATTAATTATAATATGAAAAAAAATATTCTATTTATGAATATATGATATGTTTGGATTTTACCAAGTCCACATCATTTTTTGTATATTTTTATTCCTTTATAATCGACCATTTTTTAATAAAATAATAAACCCCATTCACTTTTTTGGGTAATTATGTTTTGAAAATTCGGTTATAATAGAAATGAAAATACCAATATCTGAAAATGTATTAATTATGCAGCATCACAAAATGAGATCCACCAACTAGTTCCCTATTCATGTGGTTCCCATGGAATCAATCATGCCTCCCTTTATCACAGATGCTTCCAACCATTATCAAGGGACTATGGTGTGTGGTTCAGGAGATAATTCCCTCTTATCAGTGTGTAATACACATGTCTAATCCTATTTAATAAGTATTAGTATATAATAAATCAATGAATTAACATAAATCATATTTATAAATTTAAAAATAAATAAATAAAAATAATTTTCATATAAAATTTGATGATAAATCCATTTATCTATAAAAAATTTCATGAAATTCACATAAACATGCATCCTCGTACAATTCCATCCTCAAAATAAAAAATCACCAAAAATACATATTTGTATAAAGAACCATGATCGTAGATTGTTCTTGTGCTTACATAATCATATGTATTGAAAAATAAATCATCGTATAGTGAGAAAATTCCCTAGTCCCAAAGTATATAAATACAGCCTATTTGGGTACCCAGTGGCTACCCAAACAATAACTGAGATATCACTCAGTAGGCCCCAATGAAATTTTTATGTAACAAGTCTTATCTATTTAGATAAAAAAATGAAACTTTATATGGTAATTTATAGGTGTAACAAGAAATAATTTGAGTGTGATCATATAAAAAAATTACGGTTCCTACTAACCAATAGTCAATATCCAAATATAATATCAATATCAATGCAGGAACAAGCATGTATGATATTGTCTTGTCTTAAAACTATAAATAAATACCCATACCAATGATATATGTAAATGATAGAACAATATCCACACTAACAACATTGTTTAATCCTGTGTTATTCCATGAAGGGATGGATATAAGGTATAGAAGACTAATACATCCACAATGAGTCCTAAGAGCATCTTGATGGAAACACAGTAAATACATGTGTGGATACTAGGGTGAAAATCCCCATAGTGTGTAAATTTTGGATCCTAGAAAGAAATATCCCATGATCGCAAGGCCATTGGAATCATATAGAATTAGGATAAAAGGAGTATAAATATCCATGAATCCCAATACAGTAATAAAGATCCGTTTAGTAGAAATGCACATGCAATCTAAGTGAATTATTATCCAAGTAAGTCTTACAAGGAATCCACTTGATTTATCTATTAGTCAATCAAATCATAATCCATTATATTATAATTTAAAATTCATTAGTTAATCTAATAAATTTCCACACATTCCTTTTAAACAATATAATAATTTAAACATCATGTTTCAATAATTAAAATAAGTGATAATCCCTCCCATAATAATTTGTTTAAATATTATTCAATTTGATATGTCTCCCAAAACTAGTTGTGAGCACACACACACTCAAAGGGTTTCCAAACATTGGAAAGGTACATGGGAAGACATCATGAGTGTCTTTTTATGGGGATAAAAAACTCCATTAAAAATGAAAAAAGGGGGCAGCCTAATCAGATTCTAAAATTTTATTCAAGGTGTTTAAATATATTTTGTGGAAATATTTTTTGGTTAGTCATGAGATACAACTATAATAAGATATAAAAACAAAATAAATAAGGAAAAGTTATATAACATCAACTATATACCTGTGGTATAATAATAATCCATTATCAATCTCTTATTTGGTTCAAATCATAAGAAATATATTGAATGGACCAAACCCATGTAAATAAAAAATATTAACTATTACAAAAATAACACCATAGAGGATATGAAAAACAGAAAATGGAATAATATGATGTACAAATTCAATAAAATGATTCAAATAAAACTAATGGAAGAGGAAATGTAGTACTAATCATAAAGCGGAACCATATAGTAGATATTTCTTTTTAAGGGGGTGATTTGGCATGATTGAGAAGGGAGGGAGGGTGAGGTTTTATTAATAGTCATGAAAATGCATATTATTAAAAAAATATTACATCTGGATGTCACATGAATTGTAAATTATTTTCAAATCATGTAAATATCAAGGTCATCCTCCTTGGAATATCTATTTACACAATGAGAATTGTCCATACCACACTATTCCACATCAGTTAATGAGTACAATCTATTTAAAAAAAATTACATGTCATGTAATTTAATTGAATCCATCCTACAACACTCCTACCTCTTCCCTTCCAAAAAAATCATCAGAATATCATGCCTAACTATATCTTCTAAGACAAATATATAACTAAAACCCTAGTTTAGCAAGAAAAAAATAATTTTTATTCCATTTGTAAACCTAGTATCCTATAATATTACCTCGTTATGATATTAGAATCACAATTCCCCTTCCTATTGTAGTAAATATTTCTTTGAGAATAGCTCTAGCCACTGAGGATATATGTCTATATTTTTCTCCCATATTCCATTATGTAAATGAACATGATTCCATAACACCCATAATAATGAAGCAGAGAAGCCATAGAGAAATTTAATGCTCTTATGAACGTCACATATAGTGTTCTCCCCAATGGAATCATATAACTATTCCTCAAAATCATCTAGATAAATTGTATGATATTAGTATTAATGAAAATGTTGTACATGAGATATGTGGAAGATGTCATGAATTCTATGGTAACTCTGAGATTAATAAAACTGATTGGATACTGACCCAATTATCTGTAGAATCTGAAATGACCTTAAATTTAAGGGTAAAATCCCAAACTATATTTTAATCTATCTATGTCGCTTCCTCAATGAGATATATAATGAGAATAGATCACCAACAATGAAATGAAGAGGTCATCAATGGAGACTGACAAAAGATTTCTATCTAGACTTTGTCGAGGTTATTCACATTAAGATATTCATTACCTTTTCCAAAGACTCCTACATAAGTGGATTTTAAGACAACACTGCTTCCTTTAACTATAAAATGGGATTTCAATATGGCCTATCATAAAAATACTCATAAGGTTCTATCTATATTCTCACCTCACAGTTATTATAATATGGGAACTCAACTAGGGGTATACACATCTCCCAATATCCCTTGAAATCTAGTACATGTGCTTCAATAATGTCCTATATAACCTATGGAGTGCACCCATTAGTTTGAGGATGATATGATTCCCTCATAAGAAACTGTATACCCAAATCCCTCTGTAAAATATAACAAAAAGTGATATGAAAATTTGGAACCTCATTCTGATATAGTATATGAAAATCACCATGATGGTTCTGAATATCCCAAATATAAAGTCTCATAAGATAATATACATAGAATAAAATAATGATTAGTTGGATAAAAGAGACCTGCATGAGCCTTCCACAACAACCTATACAACATCACTACCTCATTATGACCACATAAAACTAGCCAACAAATCAATTACAACATCTTCCCATTTCCACATGGGAATGGGTAACTATAGTAAAATCCCATATAGTCCTTTGTGTTATGCCTTTATCTTATGAAAGGTGGTTCACATCATGAAAATTTCAACTACCTCGCATTTCATCCCTGACCATAACTAATTGTGATTCATGTCTCAGTACATAATGATAACACTGGGATGTAGTACACAAGATGAAGAATAAAATTGTTATATCATCACCTCACGAATATATGATATAACCAAAATGTGACAATGAATAGAGATAATTTCATCCCCTCCAACCTTCCAACTAGGATGTAGGCAGTCACCGTCCACACTCCCATAGGACATGTCTCTCAACAACATATAAACACCTCATCCTCACTATATCAATTTGAGTGGAAGTCACCACTAGGGATGAGACTAAATTCATCCCAATATTATCTGATACTTACATGTGAATTAAGGAAAAAACAACATCATATTCCACACCCTATTGGACTCATGATATATATATATATATATCTGAGTTCTCATACATAGCCCAACCACCATTGTATTTCAATTTTTGGTTGTATATGAATTCTAGATATAAAAAAAACTATTATTAGTATATCAAACTTCATTTCCTAATATTCAATTCATGCTATTTAAATATATACATGAGTATTATTTTTGTGTATGTACATAAAAAAATTCTCTCCCAGTAAATAGTACCTCTAATAAGTCATTGAATGTGCCACAATAGTGAACTTGATATCATGTGTTGGGTAGTTCCTCTCATATTGTCTCAATTTGAAAGACTCATATACCATGAAATGATCCCCCTTCACTAAAAGTAGTCCAACATATAATAAAAATTAATTCCAATAAATATTATAGATTCTTCATTGTTTTTGTGGATTCTGAACCGTCTCTAATGTCAATAACTATTTCTCCTCTAAAAAGGATTTATCATATTATTATAAACATAAGAATGTAAAATTCATCTCATTCAATCCCATAATAGGTATTTTTTGTCATCCTATGGTTTTTATGAATTTATTTTAATATCAAGATAACCCCAAGAAACTTCATATATAAAATATATTCTTGATCTACTACTATGAAACTACTTCACACACCTTCTCTGAAAAAACTGATATTCCAATCATTGAAATAATATAACTTAGTAAGTGAATCATATCCATCCATAAGGGAAATATTGCACTGTGAGAAAATAAAATAATCTCTATCTGTGTGTCCATAACAATATCACGATTTTTATCTTGTTAGTGACCAATTTTATAATACATGAAGATATCATAAATTAATACAACCACAAACAAATTCAGATAATGATGGAATACTCAGTTCATTGTTGACTTTAAAATAGCTGGAGTGTTCATAATAATTAATGACATTACTAGATACTCTAATAGACCATACATGTTATGAAAATATATACGAGGAATATCTACAATTTGAACACATACAATGTGATAATTTTTCCTTATTTCAAACTTCATGAAAACTCAATCTCCATCGAGATGTTCCAAGAGATCCTATATTTGAGATAAAAAATGGTTACTTACTATAATCTGTTACAATATCTAGTAATCCACACAAATCAAAAGTATTTCATAATCCTTTTTTACAAAAATAATTTTTCAACCTCATAGAGAAGTATTGATTCGTATAATATACTTTTCTTCCAAGTCCTCAAGCAGTCTCTTCAACATTTGAAACTCTATAGTTGTCATCTTATAAGGAGGAATGGATACTGGTGTTGCTCCTGGAACCAATACAATAATGAACTCCACCTCTCACTCATGAGTTGTACTAGAAAATTAGTTTGAGAAAATGTTCCTTAAATAGTAAACTACTGGAAGAATTTCCTCATGAAAAACCCCTTGATCATCTAGAAATAAAATAGAAATCTTGGATGTCATCCTTCCTAGCCCAAGATGATCGACCATAGATCTACCTTCATGGAAATTCCATTCACCCTGGTGAATAAAAACACTATCATTTAGTGATCTGAAATTCATACTATGGAAAAATAAATCCACATGAGAATGATAATTAAATAGTTAGTCAATCATGAGTTTGATTCCATACCTTTTCATCTCGATTGAAATAATATTCCATATTAAGTGACACCATCCAATCTCAAAGGGGAACTCACTACACTAGTGTACACCCTCTTTTATGATTCGAAATTGAGTATTATTCCTCAAAACAAAATCCAAAAACTGAATAATGAGCCCAAGGATTGAAGAAATTGGTATAAATATTAAATTATGAGGTGAACATGAATTAAAAAGAGACAATGCTAGAGTGAAGGCTAGAAATATCATTCCTCTCATAGTATATAGCTAGGTGAAATTATTATAAATTGTAAGCTATATAGAATATATCTATCCTAAACCACATACCTATGAAACAACATCACAACCTATCGTAAAACCACTTCATTTTCTATGTTCAATTACTGTCTGGATTCCTTATTCTTGACCACCACCTTGACCGCAATTTATCTCACTAATATGACTCTCACCTTGTTGTAGATATATGAATATTGATTCTAAACCTAGATTTAGATTCAATCACCATCCACTAAATTCGAGATGTAATTTCCTATAGAAAGGATGTTTGTGGAACATCCAATGTCTTGCTCGGCACTCAACTGTGTCTCTATCACACCGAATCCTCACATATCTTCATCTCCCACACAGATTATAGAAGATATAAATTCTTGAACTAGAAACCTGACTAGTGTTCCAAAAATGACGTGTTTCATAAGGTTTCTTTCTTCCAACTAAAACTAAAAAATTGCATCAATAGGTTGAACTTCCATTCTCAACACACCCAACATCCCTTTTGTTCTTCTGAGTAATAAAAATCTAATTAACTATCTCTATAATATCTATCAACTGAAATCGTTTTACCAACTATGCAATGTCATTTTTGAGACCTTATTTCAATAATCTCTCCATTGACAGTACATTATCTAGTTATGTTATCATAAAATGTTAATTCTTTATAAGAGTGATTAAAACTCCATAACTTCTATTTCCCCTAATCCAGAAGCACCTCATTTTCCTTTTCATCTATTAGGTTCTAAGTAAATATATAGTCACAAAAAATACTTTCGAAATCCCACTGAACCATATCTTGAAGTGTACCATCTAGGTTGAAAACATCCCACAATGCTTATTTTCTCCTCAAAGAATATATTATGGATGACTTACTCCCCTATCAAGAGGTTTATCAATATAATCAATGAAATAAAATATATTCCCAATGAGTAACTAAACATCATGTGGTCCACCATCCTCCAAAAAAATTTGTGGAATATGCTATTGAAACACATGTATCAACTCTACCATAATTGTGGCAGGATGCAAGGATCCTAAAAAAGTATTTATCAGGATCTTGAAGTTCCCTTTGAACTGGGAATCAGCAGCACATATGGTACAACCACTAATTCTAAAAATAGATCTACAGTTGGTTATATCATTAGTCCATATACCACCACCTCTAGATCTTGTTCATCTCCTCCATCCTAGAAAAACTCAAGGTCTTCATGGTGTATAATCTCATTAATGTCATGAATACACCATTAAAAAGAATAATGTATCGAAAAAGACATTGATAAAACCAAGGTATTGTTCAAATCCTTCAATTATAAAAGACACTCCACTTTTATTACTCCTAGTTTGTAGACCATGTAAAAGGGACTTCATAAAAAGAACTAAAGACACAACATATTTCTCTTTCTAAAGACCAGTCTTGGGCAAGATCTCTGTTTCAAAATATTGAGACATTCTAAATTAATATTTATATCATACTTATCATTAAATGGATGAAAAAATGGGTCACCAATTCTAATCAATAAGGTAAATTACACCTTATAAAATGATGTCTGACATATACTTATTCCATAACATAACACATTCTAGTTCATATTACGAATGATCAAGGAATCAGTGTTCCATAATTGGATACTAAGGGTGTATATTGTAGCCTATGAAGGAAAACAATATTTAGGTATTGGATGTCACAATATGTAAAAAATATTTGTCTTAATTCCATTTAAAATTTATTTATAATACAACATGTATATCACTCCAGGAACACATAATAATCATGCAGTCACGAAATAAATCCTTGAAGCCATGGAATAATCCATGGCATGTGAATTCTGTAAGGTTCCAAAACTGATGCATGAGATGTAATTATCTCATGTAATAAGAACATGTATGAAAAAATGTATTAATAATAAACATCAAACCTCATGTGTGTCACCAAATTGTGGAATCATGTCTAATGTAATAGGAAACATCAAAATAAAATTTATTCTTTCTGGCAATTTGGATTTTTTTGTACATGGGTTGGTTACTCTCGGAAAAAACAGGTTAACAAATTATTATTCATTCCAAATATCATTTCTAATATCTCAAAACAGAAAATATATTATTGATAAAAAAATCACACCACTTTTTAATGTCCCAAACCTGAAGCCACATGACAGTACCTCGTGCTAGTGGGTCAGATGATGTCATGTGCACCGACCAATACATTGGAGGCTACTAAATAAAAAAAGGTACTAGGATGTGTTTGTGGTAAGGCTAAGAACACATTTCAATGTGTAAAGTACATGTGTAGTCATATAAATCATGTAAAAGAATATAATTAATCATGTATAAAAGATAAATAATCTATTTCACTATAATATTAAATAATTAAATTGTTTTCATATATATAATATAATATTCATTCGTGTATCTAAATAAAATATCAAGGAATACCTGGACATAAGGACCATAGTAAAATACATAAATCAAAATAAAATAATTACAAAAATAATTGTATCCATATATCATTATAATACCAACAAGATCTTATGCTCCCAAACACTTATGTATACAACAATATATTATCATAGAGTGGGTGACTACATAAGTCCCATCCTTCCTCCATAATGTCAATATAGTTACTTCGTTACTACATGAACTTGGTGTAAGATAACCCTCAATAGGGCCCTACCAACAGTTTCTAAAAAATCACAAGTTAGTGTATATGAAAAAATAATCAGTGAGTAGTATATACTAGGTTTAAAAGAAATATACATAATGTCTGATCTTATCCCTCCCAAAAAGGGTCCCAATAAATAATAATCTATCTCCCTTAAACATGGTAAACAAAATTTCATGAATAATAATTTGTGGTAGTCCCTAGACTAATAACTATAAATAGATTACCATATCATGTATATCCATAATATATATAAAAATATCCACAGTTTACACACCATGTAATCCATTTTTATTCCATGAAGGGATAGAAATGAGGTATAATGGACTGTGTAATCCCCCTGGATTCCCTAGATATTCTCAATAGAGACTCATTGAAAATATTTTCAGGGACCAAAGAGAATCTCCACAAAGACTGTCCAATGCAATTTTATGCAAGATGGTTCAAAGGGGATGAAATGAACTTGGAATACTCTGGAATCAAGATCCAATGAGTAGCAAGGTATATGTATTTTACTACTATAATCATTTTCAATGGAGTATAATTTTTTTCATTTAATGGGATTAGGATCCCAGAAACTCTTTTAATGCATCCAATACCATTATCAATTCATCAATACATTCAAAATACATTTCATTTTCATTCATAATTCATGACTTCTTCCAACCCATTTTGACATTTTCCATTTTATAGATTGAACCATTTTAACAACATGTTATAAAATTTTGAATAATGGAAAATCACCCTCCTAATATTTCTTTATATTCTTTATATATTAAATAGGGATGTCAAAACTAATGGAGATCTCACACATATCCAATTGGTGTTATAAATTGGGTGGGTTTAATGGAAAAACCAATGAGGGCTTTGGATGGGGATAACAACCTCAGACTACATGAAGGCACCAAGTGAGAACCCAAATTATGTTCCAAATATTTATTCAATGAGTTAAATTAATTTATTGGGGTAAAACATGATTGTAAAACATGTATTACGGCTATAAAAATCTATAAAAAACCAATCCATATTGGAAAAGGTGTAGACTATCTGTTGGAGTTGGTGGCCTAGAAACAACAACATTGTACATTTTTCATTAATAAATACCATATCACATCTTGTTTGTAGTTCTATATAAAAATGCCTGTGAAAATGTTCTATGGATAGTTGTTTCATTAAAGGGTCATAACAGATCCATGTTATGATGAGAGCGGGGAAGTGTCAAAACACTGTTCTTGAAAATATGTTCTATGGATGGATGATGTTATTTGAGGGAAAAAAATTACATTCCATTAGGGGTGAGGAATCATAAAACATTTTGGCACCTTCTCATGGTGTACGCCCTTGGTAATGTTAAGGATGATATAATGAGAACGAGAACCGCCAGTTGGAAATTCACATTTCATATTGTCATTGGATGTTCCTATATGTGAAAGTGTATATTGGTCCATAGACATTGAGATTTTTATTAATGGGAATTACAACATGTGTACATAGATGTATTGAAAAATACTTTGATGACACACTATTCACTGTGAGGTATGATATGTTGGGTGCATCACAAGTGATATTGCATTAATAGATAATGTGAGATAGGATTTTTCCCTTCTATTCGATAACGGAAGTTAATATCGCATTCCCTTTCATGGAATTAGTATAGCATAAATAAATCCATGGCCATGGTGATGAGTGGGAAAGTTCAATTCTAGAAGGAAAAAAGAACGAATAATCAAGACCATTTGTTGATGGAACTAGCATGCAACCCTCTTGATTCGAGATATTTTGACAAAGGGATTACATTACATGGTAAGTGTTCATAGGAGGTGAAACATCGTTGCAGTGTTAACTTCGCTCTCTATGGGTGCATTGGCTTATTTCTAGATGCTATACATGGACCTTATGAAGGCTCTTCCGAATGCCACTAATAAATTGTCCTAGAGTGTCACAAACTAACTGGGTCCAAGTATCTCTATTAAATAGTAACTTAACAAATTCAATAATCATTATTCCCGATTGTGGTTTAATAATTATTCAAGGATTCATGATCGCATTTATTTCAACACTTGTTATTCGAAAGAATATATTGTGGGAAAAATAATATTTTTATTAGTGAGTAATGTAATTATATTTATTTGAGAAATAAATACTCATTATTCGAGGTCTTATAAATTTGGTGGAGATAATTAAGAATAGTAGAAAATAAAAGTACACACCATGTATATTAATATATACATTCCATGTAGTTTTTTTGTGAATTTATGAGAAATAATATTATGTATAATTCACTGAGCGTGTGTTATGTAAAAATAATAGTCAACTTATTTATTAGACACAGGGTATTACTAAGAATTAAATGAAATGAATAAATTTTTTTGTGTAATTAATTCATTTTATTATCCTATGTAATTAGAAATACCAATTATATATCTATCATTAGCCTAGAAATTTAGAGTGGTTGTGCACAACGGATTTTAAAAAGCTCTCAATCCAAGAGAGAATTGTTTTCCACCAAGAAAGCTCTCATGCAATGAGAGAGAGATTCACCTCCACAAGATCAAGGCGATCAAAGGTGGACATCGCAAGAAGAGGCTCTTATTCTCAAGAACCCAGAGATCCCTTTGGTGATGTCCAGAGATATGTGGAACATGTGTTGATCACCACTAGGGGAATCCTACACTTGGATTCTATGACATAACGATGGATCACACTGGATCGTGACCGAGGACCTCAATGAAGAAATAATTCCATCAAGGTAATTCTTGTTAATTAATTAAATTAATTATAACCAACATATTATGATACTTTATATAGTTCTGGGACACCCCTCTTTCATTTTTTTCATTATTATATTTTGAAGATCTAGTGTTTTATTATTATGACGGATCTCAGATTGAATGTTGTTAATGCTAAAATCAATGTTGGGTACACCCACCAACGTTCTTCCGATGTGCCCAGAACCTACAAGTGTTATCAGAGGGAGTCATATAATTTATTATAATTATGTAGTTTTTCTTTGGTGATTTAGGCATTTAATAATTTTGTTGTTTCAATTATAGTTAATAGTTCTTTAAATCCGAATCTCGTGATTTGTTCCTCCTCTCTCATATATCATTCACATTACATAAATGATTTTTTTAATTGTGATTAAAATAAATTAGAGGAGATAATCTAGAGGTCGCAGATGTTCTTGTCCATACAACACCAGAATACACTGAATGTTTTCAGATGTACATGTCGTGTAGTTTATGTTCAATTCATTGGACTAGTCCACCAAATCAGGTTGTGTTAATGGATCTTCTCAAAGTCATTAAGACTCCTTGTGTTGACCAAGAACATGTGGCACAAGTTTTATGGATTACATGCTTTGTGGACCGTTGAACATGGTGTGTAGTCCCATCTGGTTAGGGTTGGACTATGTACCCCGTACACGGATCACCTGACTGGAAACTGTGTAACGTGGATACTACATAGTTTCTGTACCATTTAACATACCATTACTCTGAAAATTTATGAAGTACGTCTACACGCCATGTCCCTAGGCATGTACTTCAGATTGACGGTTACCAAAATTACATGACATGTAGTCAAAACTATACATCGTGTAATCATCTGAATTACACAGATTTATTTAAATTTATTATTATATTTTACAAAACCTTGAGACGTGTATAATAGTGCAGGCGTAATGCTGAGGCCAAACACGTGATAGGTGTTTTATATTTATGTATTTAATTTAACATCTGTGTAATGTTTATTTCTACTCATTGGGTAGTTTGGAACTAGAATTCATCGGGTTGCCTCCAAGGTACAAGTTGCGTACAAAGATAATTTCAAATAAACTTATGTGTTTAAAATTATGATGGATGAGAATCTCACGGAAATTCCGAAAAAGTTTTAGGAAAAAAGGATTGATTAATTAAATATAATTAATTGATTCGAGCATGATTTATCTTAAATAAGAATGATTAATGAATTTAATTTTACTTTTATTTATATTTAAATATCATTTCACGCATGGATGATCACGATCTAGGACAAGACCTTTGTATGAGAATGGTTTCTTCTAATTTATTTATTTCAATTAAATTTGAGGGCCTACGAGCCTTCTCCTCCTTAATATGTAGGGCATGTATGCCCAAGGTTTATTTTATATAAAAACCCATTTTACCCCTCACCTGTATGTGAGATAAAAGAGTATGTAATGGATAGAGCTCTCAGGCTAATGGTGGCATCTCAAGTTAGGTTCCAAGGTGAAACTAATACATGGAGATACATTGGTGGAAATGTGAAAGCTGTAAACAAAAAACCAAATGGTTTAAGGTGTTTCTCCCATAGTTCTTGGGTTAGATTATCAACCACCAGATAAACTAACCAATAGAACAAGATCATGATCATACCATTTATTTTATTTCTATCAGTTGTATGGTTTATTTATTTTTGGTGTGTTTTCACGATCATACAATTAATTAATTAAACAAGCATGCATGATAGAACTAAAATAAGATCATCTTATGCATAAAATATTATCTCAGACTTGGTTAATCACATAATTATATCCCACCTAATATTAACAAGCATGTAATCAAATATAATAAAATAGAAATTTATATATAAAGATAAAATCACTCAATGAAATATTAAGTTGGTATTTCCTTCCATAATATTAGTTAGAATCGTACCAATGTTCAAAGTGCATGACCAACCCTAGTTGGAGTGATTTCAATTATATGTAATTCTAATTCAAGGTTTTAGGTTGAGTTGACTTGGTTTACATAAAGGGTTGACTGCCACATCAGGACATGGTGTGACCATGAGTCAAAGGTTGAGGAAATACAAATTAAAAAAGATTTCTGGATTGGGGAATCTATACAAGAGATCAAGGAGATGTGAGTTAATGCTCTTGGAATTTGGAATTCCATCCTAAAACCCTTAATTTTTCTTGACCAAGCCTATTTTGGGTAATGTGAAGGAAAATATGGATACTTGAAACTAGAATATTTAGCTAACAGAATTTTCTGAAGTCAATTGTAAGGGCTATAAGATTTCGATAAAATAGTGTGAGACTAATAAGTAATAATTTTTTTGTTTCTCTCAGTTTTATTATTATAATGTACTAAAATATTGCTCATCATATTTTTTAAAAAATGAAAGAAAATGAATTCAAACATATCATTGAGAACCATTCTCATGAAGGAAAACCTTCTCACATGCACCTATTTCCATTGGTGGTAGAGGCGTTTACGCTTCATCCAACACCACGATAGGAAATTGTATGTGCTAGAAGAGCATGTTCCAGTTCTACCTGGGACAGAGGATAGTGATGAGGAACTATCTAAATATTTGAAACATATGGATGATACCATAGATGTCCAATGTTTCATGCTAACATCTATGTCTAATGAGATCTTGAAGCAACGTTAATACATGGACGTGTATAGCATAATGTCTCCCCTTAAGGATCTCTACCTAGATAAGGCGAAAAAGGAGAGATATGAGATATCAATTTATTTTTTTTCAACTAATATTAGAGATTCTGTGCCATCTGGGACTTATGTAGTCACGCTTATTATCTACATTGAATGCTTGGACATCAGGGGGGTTATGTTCTTGGATGAGTTGAGTACACATCTCATCCTATCATCACTGCCCAAGACCTTCTCTAGCATTATTTTTAGTTATAACATGAGAAACAATAAGAAGAGTCTATTGGATCTTCTGACCATAATTCTCTAGGTAGATATGGACATGGGGGTCACAATCTAGTAGTCCGTAAGGTGAATAAGAGAAGGAAGTACAAGGAAAAGGGTATGAGGACCTATAAACGATCTGAATCGCCCGAGCACCGTCCCTCCAAAAAGGGGAAGATCTGGAGGAAGGGAAATGAAAGGGAGGCGGTATGTTTTTCATGTGGAAATCAAGGCCACTAGAAGAATAACTTCACCAAGAAGCATGGGGACGCTAAAGGAGCATTTGTAATCAGGTGTAATCATTCAATTTATAAAAATTTGGTATAAGATGTAGCTTGTGGGGATCACATCTATATTCAAATGTAGAAACCAAGTACATTTAGAAATATTTCTAGAGGATAGGTGGATATTTGAGCTTCAAATGGTGCGAGAATGGCTACATTAGCCATTATCAATTACCACATCTCATTGCCTAATTAGATGATTTTGGTTTTACATAACTTTTATTATATTCCTAGTGTTACCAAAAACCTAATTTCAGTATCATGTTTGGATATGGATGGATTTATTTTCATGTTTAGAAATATGGGTTTCTTCATTTATAATAAAAGTATATTTTATGGCAGGGCCAATTAAAATAATGGTTTGTATGTATTAAATTATGAAAACCAAGTGTTAGAAATCGATAATAAAACAAACACACACAACTCATACATCACTGAATTGTGGCATCACTATCTTAGTCATGAAATTGAGAAGCGCTATTCAATGCTCTTCCATGATTTATATTTAGATCCTACTAAGAAAAAACAACTTGATAGATGTCACACTTGTTTCGAAGGTAAAATTACCTAGAAGAATTTTGGTGGATAGGGTGAAATGGATAAAAAGCTTCTAGGATTGGTCCACATGGATGTGTGTGGACCATTTCTAGTAGGAGCTAGACGTGGATATTTTTAATTCATTACATTTACTAATGATTTAATTAGATATGTACATGTATACTTAATGAGGTATATGTTAGAATCCTTACAGAAATTTGAGGAATTCAAGAATGAAGTAGAGAATTATCTTGGGAAGAAGATAAATAAGCTTTAATATGATTGAGGTGGAGAATATATGAAAGAGGAGTTCATCGATCTTCTATAGGAGTATGGGATTCTATCTCATCACACTCATCCATATACACCATAGTGGAATGGTGTTAGTGAAAGGAGGAACCACATCTTGTTTGATATAGTGAGGTCGATGATGGGTCATGCAGATCTTCCATTATCCTTTTGGGGATATGCATTATAGAATGAAACATACACATTCTCCTGAGTACCATAAAAGGAGGAAAATGGAATTCCCTCCGAGTTATGGAATGGAAAGTAACCCATTTTTTCACAAACATGTGTATGAGAATGTGAGGAATTTGTTAATCCCTTCACTGGAAACAAACTAGCACCCTGGGGCGTGATGTGTATCTTTATAGGATATCCCAAGGAAACTAAATAATATTATCTATAAAAACCTTCATTTTAGAAAGTGAATGTCTCCAGGCAAGCTCTGTTTCTCGAGAGGGAGTAAATCCTCAAAAAGTTTATTGGGAGAATGATTGAATTCGATAAAGTTTATTCTCAAGATATAGAGGAGTTGGTAATGGAACATGTTCCACAAGTCCCCATGGAAGAGGTTCCAGAAACACAAGTACTGCATATGAGCTCAAGAGAGGTAAGGCAATTATAGAGATTTGGATTCATAGTCACTGAGGATAGTGAATAATTATTGTTTGATGATGATGGACCTCTCTCCTATATGGAAGTAGTTGAAAGATCAGAAGCTGTAAGATGGCTAGAAGCTATGAATTATGAGATGTATTCCATATATCAAAATGAATTCTGGGTTCAGGTCAAAGAGCCAATTGATGTAAACAATGTTGGATGAAAATGGGTATTCAAGAGAAAACTGGACATTGAAGGTAATATTAGAACCTATAATGAAAGGCTAGTGTCTGAAGGATTCAAACTACATCAAGGAATTGAATATGATAAAACCTTCTCACTAATTTCCATGTTTAAATACATAAGAATCATACTTCCCATATCATCATACCATGACTATGTTATTTGTAAAATGGATTTCAAAACAACATTCCATAATGGGAACCATCAGGAAGATGTCTATATGACCCAACCTGAAGGCTTTGTGATCCCAGGTGAAGCCAAACAGATTTGAAAGTTGCATAAATCAATTTATGGATTAAAGCAAGCAGCCAGGTTGTGGAACATTTAATATGATTAAGCTAATATGGAATTTGGTTTCATTTTGAATTAATTTGACCCATGTGTTTATATACGGATTAATGAGAATGCAGTTGTTATCCTAGTAGTATATGTTGATGACATATTGCTTACTGAAAATGATGTAGCAGTCTAACAATAAATTAAAGAGTAGTTGAACAAGTGTTTCTCTGTGAATGACTTTGGTGAAGCATACTATATTCGATGTATCAAGATCATTCGTGATATATCCAAGTGGATTCTTGGACTAATTCATGGTACATACATTGACGAGATATTAATGAGATTTAGAATAGAACAATCCAATAAGGGATTGGTTCCGGTGTCACATGGACTACATTGTTCTAAGAAAATGTGTCCTCTAACACAACAATAGGAAGATATAATGTGTAATATCTCTTATGATTTGGCTATAGGATCCATCTTGTATGCCATGTTATGTACCAGGCATGATGTTACCTATGTACTGAGCATGGTAGGAAAATATCAAGAATATCTTAGAGAATAATAGTGGACTACTTTTAAAAATATCCTTAATTATCTTAGAAAACATAAGGGTATTTTCCAGGTGTATGGAGGATATGAGAATATTTTCATTATAAGGTATACTGATGCTGGTTATTAGACATATCAGAATGATCTGAAGTCACAATCTGGATATGTTTTCTGTCTCAATGGAGATGATATGAGCTGGAAGAGTTCAAAGAAGCCAGTTGTCATCGATTATAGAGTGGAGTCCGAATATATAGTGGCTTCTGATACAGCCAGGGAAGCAGTATGGATTCAGAACTATGTTCAAGAGCTTGATGTGGTTCCTAGCAGTAAATATCCTATCACGTTGTATTGTGATAATACTTCTATGATGGCTCATGAAAAAGATCCAAGGTCACATTAATGGGAAAAGAACATACTCAGTAAGTATCACTTCTTCTGGGATTTCATTCGAAGGGGTGATTTTTCAGTGAGAATACTATCCACAGAAGAGAACGTGGAAGACCCCATGACTGAAGGCCTATCTATGTATAAGAATGAATATCAAGTGAGAGATAGAGGGTTAATCATTTTTAGTAGTCTGATCTATTCCAAGTTGGAGTCTACAATAATTGTTTTCCTAGAACCATCTACCTTGTACATTATTAGTTAATAAATACCTTATCACATCTTGATTATTATTCTGCGTGACAATGAATGTGATAAATTCGTAAGGATAGATTTTTCATTAAAGGTTCATAGCGGATCCCTAGTAAGATGAGAACCAAGAAGTACCATAACACTATTCTTGAATATATTTTCAATTGTTGAAAGATGTCATTTGTGGGTCAGAAATAATACAGGAAATTTGTGGTGAGGACTCATAAAACATTGAGCCACCTTCTCATGGTGTGCGCCCTTGGTAATGTCCAGTAGGATATTATGAGGACGAGACCCACTAGTTGAAAATCCACATTTCATAGTGTCATTGGATGTTCCTATCTGCGAATGAGTGTATTGGTCCTTAAACATTTAGATTATTAATAATGGGTATTACAACTTGTGCACTTAGATGTATTGATGAAAACTATGAAGACACACAATTCATAGTGAGGTAGGATATGTTGGGTGCATCATGTGTGATATTGCATTAATAGATAATGCAAGAAAGGATTTTTACCTTCTGCTCCATAACAGAAGTATATACCTTAAGCCCATTGATGGAATTTATATAGAATAAATAATTCCATGGCTATGGTGAGGAATGTGCAAGTTCATTTATGGAATGTCAAAGAAGGAATAATCAACCACATGGGTTGGTGGCACTAGTATGCAACCTTCTTGATTCGAGATATTGTAACCAATGGGTTACATTACATGGTTTGTGTTCTTAGGAGATGACACGTCATTGTGGAATTATCCTCTACCTCTATGGGTGTCTTTGTGTGTTTCTAGATGCTAACCTTGGACTTTAGGTAGGCTCTACATAATTCCACTGAGAAAGAGGCCTAGAGGGTAACACACAATGTGTGTCTCAGTATCTCAGTTAAATATTAATTTAACAAGTTGAATAATGATTATTCCCAACTGTGGTTTAATAATTATTCAAGGATACCTGATTTAATTTATTTCGACAGTTGTTATTCTATAGAATATATTGTGGGTGAAATAATATATTTATTAGTGAGTAATTTAGTGATATTTATTTCTGATATAAATAGTCTTTATTCAATGTAAAATAAATGTGGTAGAGGAAATTAATAAAAATGTAAAATAAAAGTACACATAGTGTATATTAATATATACACACCATGTAGTATATTTGGAAATTTATGAGAAATAATATTATTTATTTTAATATTTAATATTAGGTGTAACTCGTTGGGTGCATGTTAAGTAATAAAATTGTCAATTGATGTTATTAGACATAGGGTATTACTAAGAATTAAATGAAATGAATAAATTATTTACAGTATTTAATTCATCTTATTATTCAATGTAATTAAAAATCCCAATTATATATTTCCCATTAGACTAGCCATGTTGAGTGGTTGTGAAAAATGGATTTAAAAAAATCTCTCTAACCAAAAGATAATTATTTTTCCCCCAAGAACACAATCAATCTTTGAGAGAGAGATCTACCACCACCAGATCAAGGAGATTGAATATGGACATCGAAAGTGAAGGCTCTTCTATGCTAGCACACATTGATCCCTTCGGTGACATCAAGTGATATGTGGAGCACGTTTGGATCATCGCCAGAGGAATCCTACGCTTGGATTCTATGACGCAGGGACAGATCACTTCAGATCATGACCGGAGACATCAATGAAGAATGAATTCCATCAAGGTAATTCTTGTCAATTAATTAAATTAATTATAACCAACATTTTATAATCATCTTTATAGTTTTGGGAATCTCTTATTTAGTTTTTGTTCTTCATTCTATTCTGAAGATCTGACATTTTATTATTGTGACAGATCTCAGATTGATCGTTGTCAACGCTAAAATTATTTTTGAGTACACCCACCAACGTGCTTCCACTATGCCCGGAACCTACACATTCTACCATATATTGATGGTAGAACATTTTTCATGTATAAGGCATTGTTTTAGTGAAGATCAGATGAAAAATTATGAACATACAAAAATCAGGGAAAAAGGGAATATTATATTTCCCCATAATATATACATTTAGGGGAAGTGAAATGAAGAACAACACAATATGAATAAATAAATAACTATTGTGGCTCTAATGAGACTGGTGGTAGTTTAAGTGAAGACGAGATCATGAATTAAACCTAGAACCTAGATTAGTTTTAAAGGGGGTGCTCCTGCATGAGAGATAAGGGAGGAGTTATTTCTATCGAAAATGGGCCCCATGTGTATTATTTTAAAAACATACTTAATTCATATACATGAATGTTAAATTATTTACATGTCATGTTAATACCAGGGTCTCCCCCCTTGCAAAAACACATAAAAATGATAAATATGAATTCCCATTCCACTACACATCTTGCGAGGAGTACACACCATGTATTCCAATTACACATCATGTAATTTTCCTAAAGCCAACCTAAAAGCACCTATCCACTTAACTTATAAAAAAACATTATCAATCCATGAATCCTATCTTTAGGGTTTCTGAATAAATAGATAAAAAACATTAGTTTAACAGGAAAAATTATATACTTCTTCATTGAAAAATATAATATATTGCATATTAGGGGTTCAAAAGTACAATCTTTATATTTTTGATGATGGAAATGAAATATTTAATTTTTTTCATAAATTATATGGTCCATGTAAGTTTTTATGAATAATTTTGATCCTAATATATCTCTCCAATAAATTAGGTAATTATTTTTATGTCAATTATATTATGATGTAATTGACCAAGTATGTTTTTACATGGGTTCTCATGAATTCTAATAAACCCTCTTGAATATGATGTTTGTTTTTAACATTCATATAAATAGTTTATTAAAAAAAATTGTCTAAATATTATTTTATGTGTATGTAAATGATTATTTGACCTCAATGTTTATTACACATAATAAAAAAATTGTTATATGATTCTATGGTTTTGTAATGGACTAATGGGGTTTTATTAATATTAATATGTCCCTTATTATGATTGTTTTTCGTATACCACAATTTCGATTTTTTTATAGGTTTTAAGGATTATAATAATATTTTATAAATTAATTTTTCTAGATATGGGAGTCACCATGAACAAATCAAGATTTTGATAATAGATAATATTATTATTCATAACAATTGATTTTTTGTGGAAATGACCACATTTTATAGTAAATTTTTTTCATTATTCCTTAATAGTTATTGGAAAAAATACCTGAAGGAATACTTGTGTTTTTTTAGGTGATTTTCTTTGTTAAAAAATCCAAATTACTATGAATCGGTATGGTTGGTTTTTTTAAAGAATTTTTTTAAGGTGACATGGTTTCAAAGTGTTTTTAAAAATATTGAGCCTCAAAATAGGGTGTAATTTTTTTTGAAAAATAATGTTTTCTAAATAGGGGTTAATGGTATGCAGTCCATGTGGAACAGTTCACATAATGAAAAAAATGCATGTGAAATAGCATATGGAATTAAAAAATGGTGAATTTTGTAATGGCCTGGGTTTTTGGGGTCTATGACATTGTGAAAATCTCATGTTGGGTTTTCTGGTCTGGGAATCTCGGTGATGTTTGGCCTAACGGTATGCCTACCAGTTGCCTTAGCCTACTGGTAGCAGGCCTACCAGTAGCTCGGTCTACCGATAGCTGCAGCCTATCGGTAGCTCTGTCTTCCAGTGGCTCGGTTTTCCGGTAGTTGCAGCTACCGGTAGCTCTGTCTACCGGTAGCTCGGTCTACTGGTAGCTACAGTCAACCGGTAGCTCGGTCTACCGGTAGCAGCAGCGTACTGGTAGCTTGGTCCACAGGTCATTGCAGCCTACCGGTAGCTCTCGGCTACCGGTCGTTGTCAGCCACCGGTAGCTCTCAACTACCAGTGGCTCTCGCCTACCCCCACGGGGTTTTTCTAGTAGTGATCCTTTTTGCGAAAATTAGGTTTTAAACATTATTTTAACACATTTATCCTTTTTTAAAAGCCCAGTAATGCCCATGAATTTCGTTTAATTAAATATTTAATGAGTTACGTGAATCAGATTAAATCGCGGGGACCCATTAATGACGTGTGGGGTGTCTCAACCATGTGGTCAACCCACAACCCCACTCCTTACGTGGTTTGGCATTCTTATCTCAACTGTCCCTGTGTAACATCCCAGGTTAATAAAGAATAAAGAATTTTCATATTTATTAATATTTACGAATTAAATATTAATTTTATTTTAAAGGGGTTGTTATGTTCGATAGCGTACCTGATACGCAACGATGAGTTTCTTTGAAACTTACGTAGCACACTAGTAATAAAATAATATTATTTTAAATGTTAGTTAACAAGTAGTCATTGTACTGGCGGGAATGGATAGAAATAACTAAAATATGATTAGATATGTTTTTAAATGTTTATACATTTACCCAATAAAAGATAAAGGCTTAAAATACAGAAAGAGTTCAATTTTAGGGCATATATACTCTAATTTTCACTAAAGGTTCACTTATCACCTTTTAATGGTGAACCGTCATTAAATATAGTTTTTATCACTCTTATACTTTATTTTGGACCAAATATAACTCTTCTTTAGAATCGGGACATCAAAATTTACTTCGTGTAAATTTTTGGTACCTTTCTGATAAAGTTCATTTTTTATGAATAGTGTAAAATGTTGTATTTTAATTCAAAACCTCTTTTTAATCTAAATTATTTATATGATTAGATTATTATTTTAATTTGTTTTAAAGTGAAATTAGAAAATATTTTTACCAATTAATCCAATGGTGGTCATTGGAATCAATTTCACTTTGAAATTGGACTTAAACTGGTGTCAATCTTTTGATACTTATTGTTTCACAAAAACACGCTATTTGTCATGACAGCGGGAATTAATTAATAAATTAATTAATTTGACTTATATGTTTTGAATTTTTTGAAATGGACTTCATTTTTTAATTTGGAATATCAAATATAGCTTCGGGTGAATTTTTGGTAATTTTAGGAAAAACATCACTTTTTGATAAATAGTGAAACCACTAAGTGGTAATCAAGCAAACTGATTTTTCAGTTAAATTAAAGTTTACCACTAATGTGTATTGAATTTTGAAAATCCGACATACATGGTTGTCATTAAGAAGTAAAATGTGGTTCAATGAGATTAAAATAATTTTTTGGTGAATAGTAACTTTTTTTCATTAATCGCGATTAGAGGTAATTAGTGTAGTTTAAGGTAAAAATGGTATTATAAAAATGTGAAAACACCATGACACTTGTCCAACACCTATTGGGTGAGTCATGGCCGACCAAGACAAGCCATGGGCCAACTTGGGGACCCCATGGAGCCACTTTAGTTGGAAAATGACATTAATATATTTTTATTTAATGTTAAAGTGAAAATGACAATAACATAAATTGTTTTACTAAAATAATTTTTGAGTGGGGTTATACAAGTCAAAATTTTGATTATAAATAGTCATTGTAAATCTAAAAAGATTTCCTACATCATAGTATTTTTTTTATAATTTTTAGACATTAAATAAATTAAATTATTTATGACATAATAATGATGAAGCGATGACATCAATATTTGACGATTTAAATAAAATGGAAAGACAATGTAAAATCTATGCACTAGACATGTCCAAAACCAATTGTATGAGTGGATTTCGAACCCTTATCACCTTATCCACGAATTATATCAATGTGGGACCTTTTAAAACCGAAACACATTTTCAAATAAAGTAATATTTCTTTACTTTCCAAAAGTGCCCCTCCTCTCCTCTTATAAAAGGCCCCCACCTCTACCCCATTTCACACACTTCTCAAGCCTTTGGCTCGGCCAACCCCTACCCAATTACTCTCTCCACATCCCTCTCCTCATCCTAGAGGATTCGCTTTGGGCAGAATCCTTTCAAAGGAAGCCTTTAGGCTCAAATCAAAAGGGAGTTACACTTTTAAAGGTAATTCATTCTCTCTTGTTCATTTGTATTATTTTGCTTCTCCAACCCTATAAACTCTTTTTATTTACTTATTTTGTAACAACACCAGTGTATTCAATATACTAGGGTGTTGTTATAATATTTATTTGAGCTACACTCTCACACAACTACATCAAATGGTTAAAGAACATACGGTTTCCGTGGATGGCGAAATTCTGCCTCCTGGAACGATGATTGTTCAATACTCATTTAACACCATCAAGGGTGGCCATTATGATGTCACTATTTTTATATATGATATATAATATGTTTATGTTTTCTTTAAGCTTCTGTTTTTTTTCGTTTTTGGCATACCTTTATGGTTTCCATTATGGGTAAACACGATATCTTCATTTAAGGAAGTGCGGACTACCGCCCCCTAAAAGTGATGTGATTCGTAAATGCCATATGTGGGACGTGTAAAGGATGGATTTAAAGTTATTATATATGATGTTATACTGGAATTATAATATACCTCTATATCATTATTATTTCTTTCCATTAAAGTATGAGATAGAAATGAAAGTAGCGTTCATGCGTACGTACGGCTTACCGTCTCCATGAACGGTGCAATTCATTTATTATCCCCAAATGTAATGTACTATTAAAAGTACATGTATATAATTGATATATATATATTATTGATATATCTAAGTGATGAATATAATTATGGAATTAAAATATACATACCTATCATTTAGTTTTAATTCCATTAATATGACAAAGAAATGAAAGTAGCGTTCATGCGTACGTACGGCTTACCGTCTCCATGAACGGTGCATTTCATTTCTTACCTCTAAATGATTATGTAATATTATAAATACATGTATATGCTGGATATATATGATACATATTAATTCCAAATCAGGAATTTCATTCTGGATATAAATAACTTTTGACCACATGAACAACATGTAATTATAAGAAGTCAACTTTCGACTTAAGAACCAAATATTGACAAAACAAACATTATTAACTTAAATGGTTACATAATTTTTATAACATGGAAATAAGTGATATAAAAAGAATAATGAACTTTAAAAATGTTCTTAATCAAGTATAAATTAACTCATGTTTTTTATTCAGGGCGTTAAAGAACGATCGAGTCAAGTCGAACCCGAGGTAAGGGAACTTCTTAACCCAATTTCCATTCTTTGGGTTAATCTCCTACTTTCAAATTATGTCATTATATTATTATGTAGTATCTTGTATTTGTACTTTATTTATGTGTACTTATAGTGAATACACATAATATATCTATTTCATTTTAAAAATTATCAAGGTAAGGGACTTCGTCTCAATCTCCTTTCATTGAGGCATATTTCGTTTTATACACAACTTTCTTTTATACGGTGTATAAACTCCTTTGACTTTTACTTTTATACAAAAGGAATCTTTTTCTACTAAGCGTTTTACTAAACGACAAAAAAGAATTTTTTTTAACGTACGCGGTGACACCGACCTTTTTTCCGCCGCCGCGAGTATTATTTGATCTTTGGCTTCCTCAACAAGCCATAATGTTTTTAAAATAAAATAAATACCATATAATCTTTTATATATTTTGGTATTGAAAATGGTTTTGATAAATGATTCTATTATGTCAATATATTTATGATATATTGTGATTGAAATGTGGAAATGTTATCATTCCTTTATATTGGTTTTATGTTTTATGATTTTATATTGGTACTTGGACATTTTAACAGGTGGTTACGTTATAAACCATATGACGGGTGGTGCCGTGAATACCAGGACGGGTGGTTACGTTATAACCTCCAATGCATTGGGTATGGAAGTCGGCCGTATGGCTATTCCATTAAGTATGTATCGAAATTGGCCGTATGGCTATTCTATTAAGTGATATGTGTGGAAGTCAACCGTATGGTTATTCCACTTAAGTATGTTTATGTCCCAAGTTACCTTTATATATTCTATGTGTTCTTTATATGGGTTTTATGGTAATCCTTTGGTTACAAAAAGGTAAGTAATGATACTTTATTCAGTGAAGCTTTTTTTTACTACTTCATGAAGGTGGGGGTATTACTTTGATATAGTATACATGGTTTACTTGATGATTAAAAAACTAACAGTTTTCATTCTTTTTGAATCCCTTACTGAGCTTTTTATGCTCACCCCAAGTTTTTCGAAATGTTTTTCACAGGACTTAAAGTGGAATAAGGTCAAGGATGGGATCAAGGGAATTTCATGCTATCTAAAACATGGAATCTAGACATCTTTCTTTTTAAGAGTTTTTATTATATGGAGACTTTGTAGAAGTGTCTACTTTGTAATCTTTTAAGATATAATAGTTATGTTCTAATTCTCTAAAACTCTAAACCTTAAAAGATCCTCAATATGAATTATTCATTTAATTCAATATTAAGTAAGGTTAATGGTCGGGGCCTTATAGTTGGTATCAGAGGACGGTTTAGACAACTTTAGGAGTTAGAAAAGTGTTAAATTATAATATGATTCAAATGATATAGCATTTATGGATTACCATGTTGCTTCGCCTAAGATATTTCTTTGTTCAGAATGGTTTTATGCAGAGGAAACAAAGCAGCTATGTTGGGACGACATCAGGAGGAAGATAACCTTCCAAATCAGCAACCTGAGATGGTCGGAATCGGAACTGAACAGTTTGTTGCAGTGATGGCACAGTTGACTCAGGCTATAAATGGTGGTGGTATCGATGCACGAGATCAGCCAGATCAACCGCAGAGGAACATGTCATTGGTGGAACATTTCATGAGGCAACATCCCCCATTATTCAGAGGATCATCTCACCCTGTGAAAGCTGAAGGGTGGATTAAAGCACTGGAGAAGATTTTTGATGTCATGGGATGTTCAGAACATCAAAAGGTTAGTCTTGCTGTTTACCGTTTTGAAGGTGAAGCTGATCAGTGGTGGTCGATGGTGAAAAATATAAGGGATAGTGATGAGATTGAGGATCTTCACTGGGACGAATTCAAAGGTATGTTTCTTGAGAAATATTTTCCTAAGGTGGTTCGTCTTAGGATGGAAAAACAGTTCCTAGAATTGAAGCAGGAGGATGATTCAGTGGCTGCTTATGAAGAAAAGTTCACTCGATTGGCAAGGTATGCTCCAAAATTCATACGAGATCTTGATAGTAAAATAAACCGTTTTTACTCAGGGTTAAAGCCAAAGTATCGAAGGGCTTTAGCTTCTCCTGAATTCAAAAGTTATGAAAAACTTGTTCGATGTGCGGAGAAGGTAGAAATGGAGTTTGCCGATGATCAGGTGTTCTATGACAAACAACAGAATAAGAGGTCTAGTTGGCAGGAAAAGGGGAAGAATTCATCAATGAAGCAAGGAGGTAAGAAAACCAAATATCCATCCTTTGAGAAGTGTGGTAAAATGCATCCTGGAGAATGTTTATCCAAGTCTGGTAAGTGCTTTCGGTGTGGTAAGTCTGGTCATATTGCTCGTAACTGTAAGGAAGATGATCAAGTAGGAAATGAAAAGCCAACGGTAAGATGTTTTAAGTGTAATAAAATGGGTCATTATGAAAACGAGTGTCCAACGAAGAACTCAACTGGGGGAAAGCAGTTAGACTACAAGCAGAAAGGGGTGGTAAAATAATTTGCAACAACTTCAGCAGATGTTGGGGCATCGAATGAAGTGGTATCAGCTCCAGGGAGCTCAGTATTTTTCGAAGATTGACTTGAGGTCGGGGTACCATCAGTTCAAAGTAAAAGAATCAGACGTTCCGAAGACTGCGTTCCGTACTAGATATGGCCATTATGAATTTGTAGTTATGCCTTTTGGGTTGACCAATGAACCTGCTGTATTCATGGACCTTATGAATAAAATTTTCCTTGAGTTCTTGGATAAGTTTGTGTTTTTGTTTTGAGGTTTGTGAAGAGGTTATGTGTGCCTTGTGATTCACAGTTGAAGAATGAGTTGTTTTTTCATCCTGGCAGTACTAAGATGTACAGAGGTCTGCGGGAGTATTACTGGTGGGATGGAATGAAAAGAGACATTTCTGATTTTACTGTGAAATGTTTGACATGTCAACAGGTTAAAGCAGAGCAGCAGTTACGGAAAGGGATGTTTCAGCCTTTACCAGTGCCAGAGTGGAAATGGGAAAACATATCCATGGACTTTGATGTGGGATTACCGAGGACATCTCGAGGTAATAATGCAATCTGGGTTATTGTTGATCGCTTGACCAAATCTGCTCATTTCCTTTCTATACGAGATACTTTCTATCTAGATCAACTTTCCCTTTTGTATCTTAAAGAGATAGTCAGGTTACATGGAGTTCCTCTCTCCATTGTATTGGATCGTGAACCCAGGTTTAATTCTAACTTTTGGAAAGGCCTTCAGAAGTCGTTGGGTACTGAATTAAATTTTAGTACAGATTTTCATCCTCAATAAAATGGGAAGTCAGAACGAACAATCCAGACATTGGAGGATATGCTACGAGCTTGTTCTATGGATTATCAGGGAAGTTGGGACCAACATCTTTCTTTGGTTGAGTTTTCTTATAATAACAGTTTTCATTCCAGTATACAGATGGCACCATTTGAGACATTATATGGGAAGCGGTGTCGAACTCCAGCTTTCTGGGATGAAGTGGGTGAAAGGAAGTTGATGGGACCAGAATTGGTAGAAGAGATGGTAGAAAAAGTTCAGCTGATTTAGAAACACATGAGAACAGCTCAGAGCAGGAAAAAGAGTTATGCGGATAACCGGAGGAAGGATCTATCTTTTGAGGTAGGTGATCATGATTTTCTCAAGGTTTCTCCTTGGGAAAGCGTGATGAGATTTGGTAAGAAAGGAATGTTGATTCCAAGGTTTGTTGGACCATACGAAATTCTGGAAAGAGTTGGATCAGTTGCATACCGAGTGGCTTTACCTCCGAGTTTATCTCAGGTACACAATTTTTTTCATGTTTCGATGTTGAGAAAGTGTATGCCAGATCCATCTCATGTTTTGAGTCCAGAGGTAGTTTAGCTGGAAGAGAACCTATCTTATGAGGAACTACCGGTCCAGATTATTGACCACAGGGAGCAAGTGTTACGGAATAAGGTGATTCATCAGGTAAATGTTTTGTGGAAAAACCATGTGATTGAAGAGGCAACGTAGGAATCTGAAAATGCTATGAGGGATAAATACCCCCACTTATTTTGATAAGTGAATAAAATTGCGAGGATGCAATTCCCAAAAGGGTTGAAGGATGTAACATCCCAGGTAAATAAAGAATAAAGAATTTTCATATTTATTAATATTTACGAATTAAATATTAATTTTATTTTAAAGGGGTTGCTATGTTAGATAGCGTACCCGAAACGCAACGATGAGTTTCTTTGAAACTTACGTAGCACACTAGTAATAAAATAATATTATTTTAAATGTTAGTTAACAAGTAGCTGTTGTACTAGCAGGAATGGATAGAAATAACTAAAATATGATTAGATATGTTTTTAAATGTTTATACATTTACCCAATAAAAGATAAAGGCTTAAAATACAGAAAGAGTTCAATTTTAGGGCATATATACTCTAATTTTCACTAAAGGTTCACTTATCACCTTTTAATGGTGAACCGTCATTAAATATAGTTTTGATCACTCTTATACTTTATTTTGGACCAAATATAACTCTTCTTTAGAATCAGGATATCAAAATTTACTTTGTGTAAATTTTTGGTACCTTTCTGATAAAGTTCATTTTTTATGAATATTGTAAAATGTTGTATTTTAATTCAAAAACACTTTTTAAAATAAATTATTTATATGATTAGATTATTATTTTAATTGGTTTTAAAGTGAAATTAGAAAATATTTTTACCAGTTAATCCAATGGTGGTCATTGGAATCAATTTCACTTTGAAATTGGACTTAAACTGGTGTTAATCTTTTGATACTTATTGTTTCACAAAAACACGCTATTTGTCATGACAGCAGGAATTAATTATTAAATTAATTAATTTGACTTATATGTTTTGAATTTTGTGAAATGGACTTCATTTTTGAATTCGGAATATCAAATATAGCTTCGGGTGAATTTTTGGTAATTTTCTGAAAAACTTCAATTTTTGATGAATAGTGAAACCACTAAGTGGTAATCAAGCAAACTGATTTTTCAGTTAAAAGAAAGTTTACCACTAATGTGTATTGAATTTTGAAAATCCGACATACATGGTTGTCATTAAGAAGTAAAATGTGGTTCAATGAGATTAAAATAATTTTTTGGTGAATAGTAACTTTTTTTCATTAATCGCGATTAGAGGTAATTAGTGTAGTTTAAGGTAAAAATGGTATTATAAAAATGTGAAAACACCATGACACTTGTCCAACACCTATTTGGTGAGTCATGTCCGACCAAGACAAGCCATGGGCCAACTTGGGGACCCCATGGAGCCACTTTAGTTGGAAAATGACATTAATATATTTTTATTTAATGTTAAAGTGAAAATGACACTAACATAAATTGTTTTACTAAAATAATTTTTGAGTGGGGTTATAAAAGTCCAAATTTTGATTATAAATAGTCATTGTAAAGATAAAGAGATTTCCTACATCATAGTATTTTTTTTATAATTTTTAGACATTAAATAAATTAAATTATTTATGACATAATAATGATGCAGCGATGACATCAATATTTGACGATTTAAATAAAATGGAAAGACAATTTAAAATCTATGAACTACACATGTCCAAAACCAATTGGATGAGTGTATTTCGAACCCTTATCACCTTATACACGAATTATATCAATGTGGGACCTTTTAAAACCGAAACACATTTTCAAATAAAGTAATATTTCTTTACTTTCCAAAAGTGCCCCTCCTCTCCTCTTATAAAAGGCCCCCACCTCTACCCCATTTCACACACTTCTCAAGCCTTTGGCTCGGCCAACCCCTGCCCAATTACTCTCTCCACATCCCTCTCCTCATCCTAGAGGATTCCCATTTGGGCAGAATCCTTTCAAAGGAAGCCTTTAGGCTCAAATCAAAAGGAAGTTACACTTTTAAAGGTAATTCATTCTCTCTTGTTCGTTTGTTTTATTTTGCTTCTCCAACCCTATAAACTCTTTTTATTTACTTCTTTTGTAACAACACCAGTATCTTCAATATACTAGGGTGTTGTTATAATATTTATTTGAGCTACACTCTCACACAACTACATCAAATGGTTAAAGAACATACGGTTTCCATGGATGGCGAAATTCTGCCTCCCGAAACGATGATTGTTCAATACTCATTTAACAGCTTCAAGGGTGGCCATTATGATGTCACTATTTTTATATATGATATATAATATGTTTATGTTTTCTTTAAGCTTCTTTTTTTTCGTTTTTGGCATACCTTTATGGTTTCCATTATGGGTAAACACGATATCTTCATTTAAGGAAGTGCGGACTACCGCCCCCTAAAAGTGATGTGATTCGTTAATGCCATATGTGGGACGTGTAAAGGATGGATTTAAAGTTATTATATATGATGTTATACTGGAATTATAATATACCTCTATATCATTATTATTTCTTTCCATTAAAGTATGAGATAGAAATGAAAGTAGCATTCATGCGTACGTATGGCTTACCGTCTCCATGAAGGGTGCATTTCATTTCTTATCCCCAAATGTAATGTACTATTAAAAGTACATGTATATAATGGATATATATATATTAATGATATATCTAAGTGATGAATATAATTCTGGAATTAAAATATACATACCTCTCATTTAGTTTTAATTCCATTAATATGACAAAGAAATGAAAGTAGCGTTCATGCGTACATACGGCTTACCGTCTCCATGAACGGTGCATTTCATTTCTTACCTCTAAATGATTATGTAATATTATAAATACATGTATATGCTGGATATATATGATACATATTATATCCAAATCGGGAATTTCATTCTAGATATAAATAACTTTTGACCACATGAACAACATGTAATTATAAGAAGTCAACTTTCGACTTAAGAACCAAATATTGACAAAACAAACATTATTAACTTAAATGGTTACATAATGTTTATAACATGACAATAAGTGATATAAAAAGAATAATGAACTTTAAAAAGGTTCTTAATCAAGTATAAATTAACTCAAGTTTATTATTCAGGGCGTTAAAGAACGATCGAGTCAAGTCGGACCCGAGGTAAGGGAACTTCTTAACCCAATTTCCATTCTTTGGGTTAATCTCCTACTTTCAAATTATGTCATTATATTATTATGTCGTATCTTGTATTTTTACTTTATTTATGTGTACTTATAGTGAATACACATAATATATCTATTTCATTTTAAAAATTATCAAGGTAAGGGACTTCGTCTCAATCTCCTTTCATTGAGGCATATTTCGTTTTATACACAACTTTCTTTTATACAGTGTATAAACTCCTTTCACTTTTACTTTAATACAAAAGGAATATTTTTCTACGAAGCATTTTACTAAACGACAAAAAGGAATGTTTTTTTTAACGTACGCGGTGACAACGACCTTTTTTCCGCCGCCGCGAGTATTATTTGATCTTTGGCTTCCTCAACAAGCCGTAATGATTTTAAAATAAAATAAATACCATATACTCTTTTATATATTTTGGTATTGAAAATGGTTTTGATAAATGATTCTATTATGTCAATATATTTATGATATATTTTGATTGAAATGTGGAAATGTTATCATTCCTTTATATTGGTTTTATGTTTTATGATTTTATATTGGTACTTGGACATTTTAACTGGTGGTTACGTTATAAACCATATGACGGGTGGTGCCGTGAATACCAGGATGGGTGGTTACGTTATAACCTCCAATGCATTGGGTATGGAAGTCGGCCGTATGGCTATTCCATTAAGTATGTATGGAAATTAGCTGTATGGCTATTCCATTAAGTGATATGTGTGGAATTCAACCGTATGGTTATTCCACTTAAGTATGTTTATGTCCCAAGTTACCTTTATATATTCTATGTGTTCTTTATATGGGTTTAATGGTAATACTTTGGTTACAAAAAGGTATGTAATGATACTTTATTCAGTGAAGATTTTTTTTACTACTTCATGAATGTGAAGGTATTACTTTGATATAGTATACATGGTTTACTTGATGTTTAAAAAACTAACAGTTTTCATTCTTTTTGTATCCCTTACTGAGCTTTTTATGCTCACCCCAAGTTTTTCGAAATGTTTTTCACAGGACATAAAGTAGAATAAGGTCAAGGATGGGATCAAGGGAATTTCATACTTTCTAAAACATGGAATCTAGACATATTTCTTTTTAAGAGTTTTTATTATATGGAGACTTAGTAGAAGTGTCTACTTTGTAATCTTTTAAGATGTAATAGTTATGTTCTAATTCGCTAAAACTCTAAACCTGAAAAGATCCTCAATGTGAATTATTCATTTAATTCAATATTAAGTAAGGTTTAAGGTCGGGGCCTTATACCCTGGCCTTTATAAACAAAAGGGTTCTCCTGAGGTTTCTTTTATCGATCACCCTGTGCTAGGAGTACCCTTTGTTAAGAGATTTTCATTCGGACGAGACGCATCGCTATCCGTGAAGTTCTGCGCTCGGTCGTAGCATGGATCATTGATCAACAAGTAGGGAATTTCTCCATCATCTCTCTTTTTGTGTATCATGCGGGGTGGGCATTCTTTTGATTCTGTAGAATTATATGAACCAAACCAAACCTAAAAAAATATAATGAATGGATTCTATAAGGAATGAAGGGAGGCTATGATTTTTGACTCTGCTATGTTCTATGATCTTCTATTCTGAATTTTGTCGGCTTACGCCTACTGAAAATCATGGACGTTAGTGGTCTTTTCTCTGTGCACTAATGAACCCTTACCTCGGGTGATGTTTAAATGGATTGTATTTGTGAACCCTTGTTGTGTAAAGGAATTTTGGTTAATTATATATATACGGCTAAATAAATTGAGGAACCAGGATCAATCCCTTTTTGTGATAACCCCGATTAAAGCACACAGAAATTGAAATCATGAAGTGTGTTAAATATTATAAATCTGAAAATATCAGGGTGGGCCGACATAGTAGTGGTGGTTTGGTTTTATTTCTCTTTATGGGTTGTTTGCTGGGTAATGTGGGTGGGGATGGGATCCCCTGTTATTATACTCTCAGTGGTTCTGAAATTGGGGATGGGATCCCCTGTGTTATGCTTTCAGTGGTTGTGAATTTTAAGACCGGGTGGTTACCTTGTTTATATCACAAATTGGGGTGGGATCCCCTATTGTTGAGAAACCCTTTTTGGCTCCTAGATATTGGACATGGGGCAGCATCTTGAGGTTTTCTTGGTTACGGTGGCATTACAAGAGAACTGGGTGTGGGTGTTATGTTTGATGCTTAACTGTTTGCTTTCCCTCGACTTGTTATTATGATTACTAGTTTCCCAAGTAGGTGTAGAAACGTATTTATGCATTACTACTGAACATATAAACCTGGATGGGAAAAATGGGTTTTGGTTTGACATGAGTTGTGACTTGGACGTATTACTATTTTTGTTCTTTAGGCATGCTGAAGAAAAACCTAAACTTTGGGTGAGTACTTCGTACCTTTACATATACTTGTAGTTTTTTGTTTCTTATTCGCGCCCCACCCAAGTTGAGCACTTAACACCCCCATTTCATGGGGGAGGTTGTTTTCCCAACAATAATATTAGTGGACAATTATTAGCTCCTTTTCTGCTCCCTTTCCCTTATAGCCCAAGTATCTTCGGGCAGGCTGTAATGGCCTGAAGTCCATTATTAGCCCAAGAACCTTCGGTCGGGGTTACTGTGGTGGTTACAGCCTAGGTGTGTGTGGGCAAGTGGTTTTCCCAATTATCTTCAGGATGAGGCCCAGGTGTCTTCAGGCGTGGCAGTGGGTCTTCTAGCCCATGTGTCTTCGGGCGTGGTGGGGGTTGTTCTAGCCTAGGTGTTTGCAGGCGTGGTTACATGTGACTGTTGTGGCCCAGGTGTCTGCGGGCGGGATTTGGCTGTGGGACTGCGTGTGGTTATGACCCAGATGTGTGTGGGAAGGGTGTGGTAGTGGGACTGTGGTGAGAATGGTGGGATTGGTTCAATGCGTAGGATGCCTTTAATAACCAGTGGGAAAGTGGCACGGGGTACCCAAACATCGATGATCTATTACTATACTTTACTTGACTTGCGTTATTTGGAGAGTGTGCCTTGGTGGGGCTTGGGTGGTTAGTTTACCTTGTTAGGTGTTCGGTATACTCTTTTTCTCATGGTACTCTAGTACGTTCCCCCACTTGTGCGTGGGAGCTTTAGGTTTTTTCATACTGAGTATACTTGTATGCTCACCCTACGTATATAAAACTATTTTCAGGTTTTGAAGAGGACTCCGGGGATCGTGTTGGACCGTACTAGCTCGGACATTTGGGGTAGTTTTAGTCACTGTTTTTCTTACATTTTTAAATTACCCTTTTAGTCACTTGTACTTTCTGGATTTTTACTTTTCTAACATGCATTAGGAGTGGTTATTTGCTTTACATTTACTTTCCACTTTTGGTGTTGTTGGGATTTACCATTCTATCTCCTGATCCTACTAAAAGAAAAAGGGTAATGCCTTTCATTTAGTGTGTGATTCAATACCCTTGGTGCAAGTGGCCACTCTGGGACCTATTGAAGGCGGGTCTCGAGGGGGTCATTATCTCTCCTTCCACTTAAATAAGGAAGGGCCTTGAAATCCGCAAACCCTTCCAACCTTTTGGTGAAGGTAGGTCGTGAAAGAATGATATCAGAGGTATGGTTGAGAGATAGGATGGAGTCTAGAGTTAGGCACGGATGGTAGGGAAGCAATGTTGGGTGATCTCGGTGCATGAATTAGGCAAGGGAAGACTAGCTAGGACATCGGATGTTAGGGCCCCCTGTGATCCGATGTTAGGACTATGGACCTACCGAACAACCAAGTGAGTCCATGTTCATTGTAGGGTAGATACCCTAAAAAAGGTACATGCATCATATTGACTTTTTTTCTCATGTTTCTGGGGTTTATTTGGAATTAAGAATAAATAAAAAGTTTAAGAAGTTTTAAGAACAATATTATGCACAACTTGGGCTTAGGCAATCCTTGTTTACCTTGCAGCTATGGCACCTGGAAGGCGACCACATTTGGTGTGGGCAATCGAGGCCTCGGAGACTACCATGGCCGATCTTAAGAGAGCTGATCGAGAGGGGGAGGATGACCAGTGGCAGAAGAAACTTCGGGCCTTCCAGCGACAAACCCTTGAGAAGTATGAGGGCAGCACCTCTGATATGAAGACGAAGGGATGGTTAGAAGAGCTAGTGATAGCCTTAGGCTTGATCCGGGATCCGACCGAGTTCTGGGTTCCTCTGGAAGTCAGCCAGATGCGGGGAGTAGCACATAAGTGGTGGACGCTTTACTGGGGGTGAGGATAGAGTCTGAGGTGGCATGAACTTATTTCGAGAGGGAGTTCCGGACGAAATTCCCCTCTTCGACGATGAAGGCGGAAAAGATACAGGAGCTACTCTCCCTCCAGCAGGTGAGTATATCAGTGAGGGAGCTAGGAATCAATTTCAAGGACCTCTTACGTTTTTCTTCGGACCACTTTCCTGACGAGGAGTCTCGGGCAAGACATTTAGACGAGGCGATCCAACCCTCCCTCCAGTATGTTGTTACCCCCATTACTCTACCGACGTACTTAGAGGTCCAGAAGAAGGCTGAAGTGGTGGAGAGGATGCACGCTCTAAGAGGTGTGTCATGAGAAGGGATCCAGCTGGGACAGTCGAAGGGGAAGGCCGTCAGCACGAGGCCTCCAGCGTCAGGACCCTCCAGGTTCTGACCAGAAGGGAGTAGGCCGCAACAGTTTCAGTTTCAATCCTCTGATCCTCGCGCTTTTCCCTCAGACCCAGGACTGCGATGCTTCATGTGTGGAATCCATGGACATCTCCAGAGTCAGCGCCCGGACTGGGTAAAGTATGGCGGTGGCGGACAGCCCCAACACCCACCCCAACAGCAGCTTCCATCCAGGCCTTTCCAGCATCTGCAGTAGGGACATCGAGCCCCCGCTCCTACGAGGGTAGATGTAGGAGGAGGCTGACCTCATGGCGCTCCTCAGGGAACATGATCAAGGCATTGTTGGGGAGGTGGCCGACAGCCGAGGGGCAGAGGATATGGGTGTGGATAGTTACATGTCGGGGAGACAACAGTTCCAGCAGGGCCGGAGGTTGTTCGAGTTACGATCAGATTGTTCAGTACCCTTGCTTTTGGCTTGTTCGATACAAGTGCTTCACACTCTTTTGTTGCACCCAGTCTAGCCCGTGCCTTGTGTCTAGATGTCGAGTGACATCCAGTTCCCATGGTGTTGAGCACACCAGTCGGAGTTCAGAATTACTTGTTTTTGTTTATCGATGATGCAGACTGATGATAGGGCCACATCAGTCGGTTATGGATCTTATTCTACTACAGATACAGCCACATGATGTCATCCTAAGCATTGAATGGATATTCTCTTTGTGTGCTGTCATCGACTGCTTCTGAGGAAGGGTTGTGTTCTCAAACATGGGTGGCTGGCATGTAAACTTCACCAGCGAGTGGATCAGTTAGAAGGGCAGCAGGCGAGAGGAACCCCTCCTCTCTTTTTTAGCCGAGCTATCAGTGGAGTCAGTAGATGCTGAGATGGCGGAGGTTCTAGGGATTGTCCGTGAGTTTATGGACTTCTTCCCTAAGGGGGTGACGACTCTACCCCCTCAACGTGATATCGAGTTTGGGATAGACCTTCATCCCGACGCTCGTCCGATTTCGATGGATCCTTAAAGAATGGAACTTTCGGAGCTACGAGAGTTGAGGATTCAGATTGACGATTTGATGAAGAGGGGTTATGTTCGACCGAGTGCATCACCATGGGGTTCTCCAGTCTTGTTCTCAAAGAAGTTAGATGGTGGTATCCGGTTGTGCATAAACTACAGGAGGCTGAATCAGGTAACAATCAAGAATCGCTACCCTCTTCCGAGGATATGCGATCTTTTCGACCAGCAAAAAGGGGAAGGGTGGTTCTCAAAGATCGACCTGCAGTCTGGGTATCACCAGTTGAGAGTGAAAGAGGGTGACAACCCGAAGACGGCTTTAAGTTTCAGATTTGGACACTTTGAGTTCGTAGTCATGCCTTTCAGTGTTACGAACGCCCAGATATTTTCATGGGGCTTATGAACTCCATCTTCATGGAGTACCTAGATCGGTTCGTAGTTGTGTTCATCGACGACATCTTGGTCTATTCAAGATCAGAAGTGGACCATGCGGAGCACCTGAGGATGGTTTTGGAGGTCCTCCGACAGCACTAGCTCTACGGGAAGTTGTCAAAATGTAAATTCTGGACACGAGAAGTGCACTTCCTAGGGCACGTGGTGTCCGAGCAGGGGGTGCCGGTGGACCCATCAAAGGTTGAGGCAGTTGTTTCTTGGGTAGCACCCAAGAATGTGGCAGATGTCGGAAGTTTCCTTGGGCTGGAAGGTTACTATCAGAGGTTCATACCCATCTTCTCCTGAGTAGCAGCCCCTTTGGTAGCCCTGACCAAGAAAGATCATGTTTTCATGGGGAGTGAGATGTGCGAGGCAGCCTTTAGCTATCTGAAGGAGAAGTTGGTTAGTTCCCCAGTGGTGAGGCTACTAGAAGAAGGGGAGGCCAATGAGGTGTTCTGTGATGCTTCAATACATGGCCTAGGATGTGTTTTTATGTAGGTCCAAGGGGTGATCTCTTATGGGTCTCGGCAGCTACGCCATAATGAGCGTAATTATGCCACCCACGACTTGGAGCTTGTAGTGGTCATTTTTTCAATAAGTTTATGGCGACACTACCTCATCGGAGAATGCTTTGTGGTCTTCACAGATCACAAAATCTTGAGGTATATCTTCTCCTAGTGGGACTTAATATTGCAGTAGTGGAGGTGGATATAGTTCCTCTAGGATTACAACTTCGAGGTTTCCTACATTACTGGGAAGGGGAATGAAGAGGTTGATTCCTTGAGCAGGAGGGCATAGAAGGATGCGGTCCGAGAGTCGGCAGACCCCTGGAAGGCGATGGAGGAGTTGGCTGCCTTGCACCTGGATGTGAGGATGGATAGCAGTAGAGGTTTCCTATATCAGATGACAGTGCAGTTGTATCTATTTCAGCAAGTGGAGGAGTCTCAGTGGGGAGACCTAGATTGCGAAGTGATTCGTAACCGAGTTTGACCCGAGCAATGCTCCAAAAGGATGGACGAAAGATGGTCAACACATGATGTTTTTCCAGTTGAAGCTGTTTGTTCCAGAGGCGATGCGTGGAATGGTTATCAATGTGTTCCACAAATCACCCCTTACAGTACACCATGGAGTGTCCAAAATGTACCAGGGACTAAGGGGACAGTTTTTGTGGCCCGGAGGGAAGCGAGCAGTGGCAGAGTTTGTGGCCAAGTGCTTGGTGTGTCATCAAGTGAAGGCTAAACACCGAGTTCCATGTGGCCTACTGCAGTATCAAGATTTCCCCGAGTGTAAGTGGGATGACATCTCAATGGATTTCATCACGTTACTACCCAAGTTCCAACATGGATACGATGCCATTTGGGTAGTAGTGGACCCGTTGATGAAATCGGCTCACATTCTGGTGATTACGGAGTCGAGTGTACTGGATGCTTTGGAAAAAAGGTACGTGGATGTGGTGGTGTGATGGCATGGAGTTTCGAGGTCAATAGTCTCAGATAGGGATGAACATTTTATCTTGTGAGCCTCAAGAGGATTGCAGTATGCTTTTGGCACCCTGCTAAATCTTAGAACTGCCTTCCATCCCCAGACAGATGGACAGACAGATCGCACCAACCAAACCTTGGAGGATATGCTGCGGGCATGTGTTCTCGACTCAGGAGGATCATGGGTGTGATAATTTCCTCTGGTATAGTTCTCTTAAAATAATAGTTATCACTCTACCATAGGTATGTCCTCATTTGAATCCTTTTACGGGAGTCCATGCCCTTCACCTGTGTTTTGGACTGAAGTAGGAGAAGCAGGTGTTCTTGGCCCAGAGGTGGTGCAGAGCACAACAGAGAAGGTTCATCTTAAACTAGAGAGGATAAAGGAGGATCAGGACCGAAAGAATTCATATGCTAGTTCCAGTAGGAGGCCCTTGGAGTTTAAGGTTAGAGACCACGTGTTCTTGAAGGTCTCCCCTCGGTGTGGACAATGGAGGTTCGGTATAGGGAGTAATATTTCTCAGAGGTTCATTGGACCATTTGAAGTGTTGTGGCGGGTTGGTGAAGTGTCTTATCAGCTAGCGCTACCACCACCAATACTGATGATACATGATGTATTCCATGTGTCCCAACTTTGTCATTACCTACACGACGATTCACATGGCCTTGATTGGGGAGAGCTAGAAATCGAGGATGACATGAATTTTGTGGAAAGACCAGTGATGATCGAGGATCGTGAGGAGAAGGTGCTCCGTGGGCGAACCATCCCCTTGGTTCATGTGCTATGGAGACATGGTGGGCTTGAGGAGAGTACGTGGAAGAGGGAAGTGAAGATGCATTCCCAGTACCCAGAGTTGTTTTGAGTTTTGTATTGTTCATTTTATAGCTGTTGTGGTAGAACGTTTTACCTTGTTTGATATGAAATACTGGTTTTCATTCCTCTGAATGTGTGTGAAAAGACATGTCTATGGGGAGGGGAGGGCCCAACCCCTAATCAAGACGCATTAAGGTTGAAGCGATTAAACCCGTGCGGGTGAGTCTGTGCCGCCCAAAGAAGATAGTATCTTGACATGGGAAAATAGGCTCCTCAACCCACATGGATGGGCAGTTTGACATGGTACATTGCTTGGTTCATGAATTAAAGGCATTCTTATTTAACAATGAGGTTCACTACAGAGAGGTATCTTTCGAGGTGGTTGTTTGGACTCTCTTTTCTTCTGGGTTGTTTTGATTTTCAAGGACGAGAATCGTTTAAGTGGCATCTGATGTAATGGTGCAGGTTTTTGGGGTCCATTACTTTGTGAAAATCTCAAGTTGGGTTTTCTAGTTTGGGAATCTCGGTGATGTTTAGCCTAACGGTAGGCCTACCAGTAGCCTTAGCCTACTGGTAGCTCGGTCCACCAGTAGCCACAGCCTACCAGTAGCTCTGTCTACCGGTGCCTCGGTCTACCGGTAGCAGCAACAACTAGTAGCTCTATCTACCAGTATCTCGGTCTACCGGTAGCTTAGTCTGCCGGTAGCTGCAACGTACCGATAGCTAGGTCTACCTGTAGTTTCATCCTACCGGTAGCTCTTAGCTACCGTTGGCTCTCGCCTACCCCCATGAGGTTTTTCCAGTAGCACTCCTTTTTGCACAAATTAGGTTTTAAACCATATTTTTACCCCTTTAACATTTTTTAGAAGCCCAGTAACGCCCATGAATATCGTTTAATTAAATATTTAATGAGTTACGTGTGTTGGTTTAATCTGGGGGACCCATTAATGATGTATGGGGTGTCTCAACCGCGTGGCAACCCACAACCCCACTCCTTACGCGGTTTGGCATTCTTATCTCACCCTTCCCTGGCCTTTATAAACTAAAAGGGTACTCCCGAGTTTTCTTTTCTCGATTACCCAGTTCTAAGAGTACCCTTCGTTCAGAGATTTTTGTTCTGATGAGCCGCATCGCTGTCCATGAAGTTCCATGCCTGGCCTTAGCATCGATCATTGATCAACAAGTAGGGAATTTCTCTTTTGTCACACTTTTGGTGTATCATGCGGGGTGGGTATGCTTTTGATTCTGTAGAATTGGATGAACCAAACCAAACCTAAATAAAGATAACGAATAGATTCTATAAATAATGAAGGAGGCTGTGATTGTTGACGCTGCACTGTTTTATGATCTTCTTTTCTGAATTTTGCGGGCTTACGCCTACTAAAAAACATGGTCGTTTGTGGTCTCTTATCTGTGCACTATTGAACCCCTACCTTGGGTGATGTTTAAATGGATTTTATTTGTGAACTGTTGTTATGTAAAGGAATTTTGGTTAATTATGTATATCCGGATAAATAACATGAGGCACCAGGATCAATCCCTTTTTGTGAAAACCCTAGTTAAATACCTCGGAAATTGAAATCATGGAGTGTATTAAATCTTATAAATCTGAAAAAATCAGCATGGGCCTGCTTAGTGGTGGTGGTTTGGTTGTTTTTCCCTTTACAAGCCGTTTGCTGGCTAATTTGGGTGGGGATGGGATCCCCTATTATTATACTCTTAGTGGTTGTGAAATTGGGGATGGGATCCCCTATGTTATGCTTTTAGTGGTTGTAAATTTTAAGACTGGGTGGTTAACTTGTTTATATCATGAATTGGGGTGGGATCCTCTGTTGTTAAGAAACCATTTTGGCTCAAAGATATTGGACATGGGGTAGAATCTTGGGGTTTTCTTTGGTTATGGTGGCTTTAGAAGAGAACCGGGTGTGGGTGTTATGGTTGATGCTTGACTATTTTCTTTCCCTTGATTTGTGTTTATGATTACTAGTTTCCAAAGTAGGTGTTGAAACGTATTTAAGCATTACTACTGAACATATAAAGCAGGATGGGACAAATGGGTTTTGGTTTCACATGAGTTGTGACTTGGATGTAGTACTGTTTGTGTTCCTTAGGCAGGTTGAAGAAAACCCAAAACTTTGGGTGAGTGCTTCTCACCTAAACATATACTTGTAGTTTTGTGTTTCTTATTTGCACCCGACCCAAGTAGAGAACTTAGTGTCGAACACCCCCATTTCATGGGGGAGGGTGTTTTTTCCAACACTACTATTAGTGGCTAGTTATTAGCTCCTTTTCTGCTCCATTTCCCAGATAGCCCAAGTAACTTTGGGCAGACTGTGATGGCTTGAAGTCCATTATTAACCCAAGAACCTTCGAGCGGGGTTAGTTTGGTGGTTACGGCCCAGGTGTGTGTGAGGAAGAGGTTTTCCCAAGTATCTTTGGGAGGAGGACCAAGTGTCTTCGGGTGTGGAAATGGATCCTCCAGCACATGTTTCTTCAGGAGTGTTGGTGGTTGTTCTGGCCTAGGTGTTTGCAGGCATGGTTACATGTGAAAATTGTGGCCCAGGTGTTTGCGAGTGGGATTTGGAAGTGGGACTACGTGCGGTTATGGCCCTGTTGTGTTCGGGTGGGGTGTGGCAGTGGGACTGCGGTGAGAATGGCGAGATTGGTTCGATGCGTAGGATGTCTTCAATAACCAGTGGGAAAGTGGTGCGGGGTACCCAAACATCGATGTGCTATTACTATAATTTACTTGACTTGTGTTATATGGAGAGTGTGCCTTGGTGAGGTTTGGGTGGTTAGTTTACCTTGTTAGGTGTTCAGTTTACTCTTTTTCTCACAGGACTCTAGTACGTTCCACCCACTTGTGCACGAGAGCTTTAGGTTTTTCCCTACTAAGAATACTTGTATTCTCACCCTACGTATATATAACTGTTTTCAGGTTTCCAGGAGGACTTTAGGGATTATGATGGACCGTACAAGCTCGAACCTTTGGGGTTGTTGTAGTCGCTGTTTTTATTACTTTGGTACTTTACCCTTCTAGTCACTTGTAATTTCTGGATTTTTACATTTGAAACATGCATTAGGAGTGGTTCTTGGATTTAATTTTACATTCCTCTTTTGGTGTTGTTGGTATTTACCATTCTATCTCCTGATACTATTAAAAGAAAAAGTGTAATTCCTTCCATTAAGTGTGTGATTATATACCCTTGGTGCTAGTCGCCACTCCGGGACCTATTTAAGGTGGGTCTTGGGGGGTCATTATCTCTCCTTCAACTTCAAGAAGGAAGGGCCTGGCAATCTGCGGACCCTTCCCTCCTTTTGGTGACGGTGGGTCATGAAAAATTTCCTCTTAGTAATGATGTTTGGGCCTTGAAAAATGCAATGAAAATCAAGAATGAAAAACAGTTCACATTATTCTAAGAGTCCATACAAAACATGAATTTCACAGGATGTATCATTTTTTTTGTAGGCGATGAATCATTTTCTAAATACATTGGAAACCATGTGGTGGTAAAGGAGATGTGAAAACAAAAAACACAATACAAAGTCATGAAATTACCGAATATAAGATTTTGTTGAGGAGGAGTAGTGAAATTTCTAGATATATTTAATTATATATTGAATACTAATATGGTCATTTTTTTGATAATATTTTATTATAAAACAACATATCTCTATGAAGAATTCAATGAATAATTCCAGAGTTTTCATGGAAGGATTCCACAAATCACAGTGTTCATGGGGATGTTGTTCCATGAAAGCCTTTTCATGAAGACTATTCACATAAAAGGGATTCTGGTGATGTATATACCTTAATGTAAAATGGTCTGCAAAGGAGGTACAATCAATAGAAGAAGAGTCCATACATGATGTGGGGATAGACCGTGAAGGATGAAGTGATCTATGAAGCACTCATGTCACACAATAAAAATCAATTTGTAGATGAAGCAAGGTTGTTCGTGGATGATTCAAGGAAGATTATACATGCACAAAAATAGTTTTCAAAAAAAATCTCAACAATTGTTTTTTTGGAATTTGGATTTATTCAATGGGTGGAAATGATAATTTAAAAAAATATCTTCCAACAGTTGAGGATGCATGCATTCATGAAAAGGAAGGGACCCACAAGTTGATAAACTGTGTGTGAATCCATTATAAGAGAAGCGAGAAACGGAAGAGGAACACAATGATCATTTACACATGTATCAATCCAAAGAATATGACATATTGAGTGACCCAAGGTAATGTAGCAGGCGGAATCTGAACCTTGTAATTTTAGTGAGTCTATACATATAAGTAATCTAACCCGAACATTGTAAATTGGTTGTGATAATTTGTGGATACATTATACCAGCACATTGTCGATGTATGGTCCTTGGATATAGCCCATTGAGGGGGCACCATGTAAAAAATCATTGTATTTTGTGCATAATATCATTTGAATCTATATATTTCTATGAGAAGGATATTAAATAGTTTTTTCATCTAATAAAGAAACAATATCCAAAGGGGTAGGTGTTTAAAACTATCATACCTTGATTCCCACCACCCTCCTGTTATTTAAAAAACTAGGATAACATATACCATAATCCTAATATTACCTTTGATATATATGTTACCAAAGTTTTCAATTTTATGTTTTTTATTTTATAATTTGGGTAATGATTTCCACTATGAAATCTAGAAATGTAAAGATTATATTTTAGCACTGAATTTTGGATTGTAGGTTCAGGGATTCTATAGTTGGTATCACAAAAAAAGTTCAGATAAATGAAGATTTTATTATTTGAAAAAAATGTTGAAGAAGATAGATATAGGTCTCTATTAAGGACAAGAACTTAAATTTCAGGTAATGTATTGATTCCAAGCATTCATGAAATAAAATGTAGATATATATATTGAAAAATGGATAGAGTTGTGACATATATTGAAATATGGATAGAATCTATGAAATGGGTAGAGTACGTATGAACTATATCATCATGAGTACCTTTTGACAATATTTTTGACTACATATCTAGGCAGACACAATAGGGGGATAAGTATTTTTTAAATTCACATTTTCTTTAGGAATCATTATGAAAAAAGAAATGATTGTACCTATAAAGACTAATTTAAGTCATAATTAAATATTATAATCCCAATGTTTCAGGCATTCATATGTCTAATATTGATCCTAATTTTATGTCAAAAATAACACTTTTCAGGTTCAATGTGATTGGAGTACATTCATAGACATATATTTAGTCTTAAAAGATTCATGAAGTATTTTTAACCCTCATGTTTATCATTTGAATATGTTATTTTAGGAAAACATCATTTATATTTTTTTTAAAATTGGTTGAAATGTATTTTTGACATTAAAATTTAATATTATATTTGATTTTTTGTTAGTTAAAGTTAATTGTGTTAAAAATGTAGTTATATTTTTGGAAGAAATGAATTTTTATATAGATGACATTTTTTTTGAAACATTATTTAGAAAGTAAGTTCTTATTTGTTTAAGAAATACAATACTATGGGTATATAAAGGATTGCGGTTAAATTAGTAATATTGGATAATATGATATATATTTTTTATGAATAATTTTTTATTTGACTTTTGGAAACCTATGTGATTTTATTACTGGTTTATAGTGAATATTTATTTTTATCAAAACGTTTAGTATATTTTTGATATTATTTGATTAGGGAATATATATTTTATATAATTTATATTAGGAATTATTTTTGATATTTGGATATATAGGTTAACATCATAGTGAATGAATATGTGATAAATTAATTCTATTACCTAGGTTTCAATAATTTCTAGGCATAATATGATGAATATTAACATTAGATATCTTTATAATTATTTTAGTTGTACTTTTGGAGTTGTTACTAAAATTTTAGAGATTAATGTATGAATGATTTTTCTTACTGAATATTAAATTTTCTTATGATAACCATTTTGAATTAGGTCAAATACTAATGATATAAGGAATAAAATATTTCCCATTTGTGGATCTTGTGATATGTTTTATGTTAATTTTATTGATTCTTGTATAATAAATTAATCACGAATATATATTTAATAATTTAAGAGATATGATGGATGTGGAAATTGATCAAATCACAACCAAAGGATTAAAATTTTCTTCTTAAATGAAATTAAGTCATGTAATTATATTCAATAATTGTGTCCCTATAAATATAAAATGATTCTAAACACACTAAAAAAGGATCCTGAATGAAAAATGGTATCCTTATATCATATTTTTAGTGAATATATGGTGTCTAATCTTTTCTAAAATAAATATTTAATAATTTAAAGGGAACTTACATCCATGCATACGTTTTCACTTCCCACTAATTAACTTTTTATTTGGTTAATTTTTTATTCTAAGTGACCATCCTATTTTAATTTGACTCTATCCAAAATCACTTTTTATTATCCATTTATACGATTTGGATTTTTAAAAATTCATTTTTTAATAAATGAAAAAATGTTTTTCAATTCATGGTCGTATGTTTTATCTTTCATACATTACAATGGATCTTAAAAATTTGTTTAAAGCCCTGGTATGGAACATCAGATAAAATTTTTAGGATTTGATTTCTTTAATAGGGGATGAATGTAATTACTCAATATTTTTTAGAAGGATATTTTTGATCACATACATGACTGAAAAAACATAGAATTAACGAGCACCCAATATTATTATTTAATTTTACTATTATGACAAATTCATTTAACTAGTATTCATTAATAAAAGTAACCCAATTATGATATATATATATATTTACTACTATTTTTTAATATAATGTTAGGAAATTATGCCTTAAATTATAGTAATTTCATTTAGAGATTTATAATATGTCCTCATCAAAAAATGGTTTTTTTAAATATGGTTATTCAATTGTTCATAATTTATAAATATTATTTTAAAAAATTTATATAAATTTTGTTATCATGACATAAATAAAATATTGTGGAGAATTTATGCTATTTTTAAAAAATATTTATTTTTTGTTGAATATTGGAAAAATATCTATTTTGTAACACTATTGATTCATTTAAATAGATAACGAAATGAAAATGTCTCATTATGTTATTTATTTGATATTAATGTAACATATGTCTCTCATTATTATATATAGTATAATTAACTAAATGATCATCACTATTTTACATTATTTTTAAAAAAATTTATTTGTAGAATTAAACATACATTTTTCAAAGAAAATTATATATTTGATATTTAAAAATATATATTAAAAATGATTTCATAAACAATATAAATTTATTCCTAAAACAATATTTCATTAATTGAATAATTAAATTCAACATTGTAAAATATGTGACTTTTATTTTTGGTTATTTGGAATTGTAACTATTGTATATTTTTATCACACAAGTAAGGGAAAAACGAATAAAAATGGTTAAATATATTGTGTACAACATTAAAATCTCTCCAATATATGACCTTATCCTATTATAAGACATATTTTTAGAATAATATATTTTTATGGAGTTATATAAAGTATTTAAAAACTGTATTATTGATTTTGGGATCATAATCATTACTTTTTTAAAGATACAAAATATTTTATTAAAATAAAAAACTAATTTGGTATCTTTCCATTTAATGGGATATTTGGGAGGTTCCATTCTATTTTTTCAATAAAAATTTATGAAATATTTCAATTTTTAATATTTAATAGTAAAAAATTTTGGAAGCCAATTTTTTATTTAATCTGAATGTAAAATAATTTTATGTTTAAATTAGATTTTTTCTCAAAAAAAAAACAGTTTGTCATGCATATTCCATTCATAAATTATACATACTTTATTACTCCTATTGAAATTTCACATTATAAAATTTACACACAATTTTGATACTTTAATTTCAAAAAATAATGTCACATTTAATTTTGGACATATAATAATTTTTTTATAATAAATGTTTATGTTTTTATAATTCAGGTAAAAAAAAGTTCTTGAAGTTGTTTAACTAATATATAAGGATTTTGATATATCAAACATTGGTATATGAGTTATTGATTGAGTTTATCTATACCCTTTGAAATAATATATTCCAATTTCAAGTTCATGGTTACACATAAGATGAATATTATATATATATATATATATATCTATATATTAATATTTTATATAATTCCATGGGTTTCCCTTCCCTCTATTATAAATGACAATGTCATTCAATATCTTACTCACACAATTTAAAAAAATTCATAAAAATCATACCCAAATATCTCCCCAAAATAAAGCATAATGTCATATAGATCCCAATATAAAAAAAATCCGATATTAATATTGATTATGGTTTGATCCCTAAGTGGATTTCCAAAGAAGATTTATAACTCTTAAATTAAAATTTTCATTATATTATATTCTACCTTATAAAAATCATACAAAAAACAAAAAAATATATAAACTTTTAAATTTCATATACTTAATTTTTCATTGGATTTATTTTAAACCATTTTTTTCTCCCTTTACATCTTATGGGGAATGGAAACATCATTTATACATAAGTGTCGAGTACCACCACAGAGTAGCAATGTGTTCTGTTTTACATCACTAACTCTCATTGGTATTTATTATGATTCATTTAATTAATATATGTTTCATTCATTTAATTATTATAATTATAAAATATATGATATCATTTAACTGATTATGTTTCCATCCATTCAAAACTGATAATGTAATTCATGCATACCTATGGACTACCACAATTATAATTCAATGAGATTCTCTTTAATGTATTTCATTCATGTATTGATATAAAATTTTATTTAACTTCTAATAATGATAATAATTTATTAATTATGACTATGTATATGAATTAATAATCAAATATTTCAAAATGATCAACCTATCAAATATATTTTTGTATTATGAATTGAACAGCATCAAAAAATTTGTCGTAAACATAGTTGAATGATAAAAAAAACAGGGTCATAAATGAAATAAATGGGATAATTATAATGAAATGAAAACTAAATATTTACATATTAAATTAAATAACTAGTATTATATATCATAAATATTTTAAATAATGTACGTGAGATTTCGAGTTTGAGGTAAGGTACTCTACCAAAAAAATACTATTTTGAAATTTTTTACGATTTATTTTATAATAAATTCATTTCTATGAAAAAAATATTAAAATTACTTAATTGGTGTATTTTTATAAATATAAATTAATTATAAAGAACATTTTTAATTGTTTTATATTTTATTAATTTTCTTATAATTGACTCTATTTACATATTTTATATGAGATATTTTGACTTAATTTCCAAAAATAAACAGTAATGTTATATTTTTACAAGTAAAAAATTAATTGATATTTTCACAATAATTTTTTTTTCTTTGGACTCCATTATAAGATTTTATATTTTCTTATAAAGGAAGAAAAATAATATTTTTTATTCTTGATATTCATGTTTTGAAAATTGGGGTTTATAGGATATGTATATATCAATATTAGAAACTATATTACATATGAGTTCAAATATATATTTTTTATTATGTTGCTGTAGGAAATGTAATAATTGATTCTTTATATGTATTTTAGGGTCTTTTTTCTTTTTTACATTTTTTTGCTTGATATAGCTCTATAATGCATCACGTAATGATTATGTTATATGAAAAATTATTCTACAATTTATTGAGTATGGTATACCATTCATAAAGATTTTTAGAAGGGTTATATTGAGATTATATCCAATGAAACATTCATTTAGTTTATATTCTAGTTAAAAAGTTTTCATAAAAATATATTTATTTCACTAGGTAAGCTAATGATATTTTATTTTAAAGGAAATATTAAGTCCTTTTATGGTAAAATGTATTATTTTTATTAAAATATATTTTATTATTTTTGGTTTTTCTTTGAAACCCCATGATAAAGATTTTTTATTTATGATTTATTAAAATGTATTTTTTCTAAAATATTATGTATTTAATAAAATTTCAACAGTAAGTAAATGATTAATTGGGAACAATGATTACTATATTAAATGATGACTCATTTTTATTATATCATGGATTTTATGTGGACTAATGTGTAGATCAATTCATTATTATTTGTCCCTCAATATTCATTTGAAACTCATACTACATTATAAAATGTTTTTTATTGGTTTTAAGGTAGATTATAATTATTAATAATGTTAGAGTTCTATATATTATAGTTACCTAAAATGAAGGATGTGTGCCTTTATAAATTACTTTTATGGGATAAATAGAGAAGGAGTTAAAATGTCCACCGAGTAGTGTATATGTTTTTCCTAATTCAATAAAACTTTAAACCTTAAATATTAATGGTTATGTAAGTGATCAAAAAATTTCATTTTTTTGTAATATGTCTTGGATGGAAAAAATTGGGTCTCATTAATCATGTCAAATACAGAAGTGTAAATAATATTCTTTTAGAAGATGATCAAGGAGTGTTATCTTGATTTTGGTTTTTCCACATTGATGATGAAGGAAATATAATCTTTTCTAGTGTTCAATCCTCCATAATTAAGAGGACATTCACCTTCTAAATTTTTTTTTGGAGGAACCACACCATCAATTCAGATGCTCATCAAATGAAGAGTCAAAATGGTTCCATAAATAAAATAAAATTGAAAACCCCTCTTATAAATAAGAATAATCATTTGAACATAAATTCTCTATAAATAATTATTTAATGGGTGAAAAGGATTAAATTGTTAATGAAGAATGGGTTGAAATATTCACAGATATTCATGTTCCATTTATTATAAGGCCTTGTACGCCCCAAAAAACATAGAGACAAGAACATTAGTAATCTCAACAAGAAAATTTATCTACACATGAAACATCCTGATTTAGTTTGGTTCTAATTATATTATTGTCCGTCTAGAGAGCCTATAATTGTTTTCCATCATCATTTTATTTCATGGATAGCTCAAATGAAATCACATTCCACAGACAAAAAAACTGAAAGTATTTTTCTAGAATGGAAACCACCAACTCATTAAAACTTAGCCTCTAACCTGTAGACCATGCACGAACATTATGATATGAAGAAGATTCCCATGGTCAAGAAGTTTGAATTCATGAAATATATATAAATTCTCCGAACAAACCATCGTAACCATGATCTAAGGCCCCATTCCATGTAGCTCATGGAGGCACTCATTAAGGGAATGTAAGTCCCCATATATTTTAATGCTAATGTTATAATGTTAAAGCATATATTTTTAAAAAAGTTTTAGAAGATTTTGTCAGTAAGAGTTTATATCTTAAGAATGTTGTGAATTTTGATTTTGATTTTTAATTTATGATTAAACCAATCTAAAATCATCTCACATAAGATAACCTAGCATACAAATATATCACTTTTTTTAAAAAAATTATCCATTTCAATAGTATCATAATGTTTTAATAAAAACAAAATTAATCATTTATGAAACTGATTTACCATTTAATTTTATTTTACCAAAAAAAATATATTATATCACATATAGATGTTTAATCTCTGATGTTTTATGCACATACCAATGGTTATAAATTAATGATATAAAAACATATGAAATGTTATAATAATTGAAAAAAATTGATATAGAAAGTATAAAAATCAGTATGAAAAGAAAAATACTGCAAAAAAGGTTTTTTAGTTTCGAGATGTAAATTAATCCACTATAATTTACATTCACCTATAGCTGTGAATTTTTATTAAATCATAAAATTAGTTATCCAAATATTTGATAAATAATTCTATTAATAATTACACAAATTATAGTATTTGGTAAAAAAAGTGTCATCCATAAATATTTGCAGGATAATAAATGTTATAAAATTAGCGGAGTGTATATTGTACTCCCCAATTAAAATCATAATCATGTCATAATATGAATATAGTCTTATATAAACACAACAAAAAATTTAATGAAAACATATAATGTTATATGATGGAATAAATTTTTTATAATTATTTAAATCATTGATTAGATTTATTTTAACCATTATCTTAAATATACCCTATAAAATATATAAATTGATTTTAAACTGTGTGTTAAAATGAATATACTATCTAGGAACTTCATAGTCATGTAGACTGTCTTATATTATAATATTTTTACAGGTAACTAAATTTCTATCCTTGAGTGTCTCTTATTAATAAAGAGGAAATCATTATCGTATATTTTATTGAAAATAATTCAAAATCCTCATACTAAATAATCAAATGTGATTTTATTAAATTCGTTTAATATCAAAAAATTCATCCAAATATGTTAATCTTAATTACAAAATTCCATATTATTGGAAATATATTAGATCAATTCTTATTTTTATAGTCATGATCAATTGATCATACAGTCACTTTGCATCGTCACATGGTATCTAATGTTCCTTTTGATTTCACATATGTTCCTTACATGAAAGCTTCAATACATATCCAAAATTTTAGTATTTATTCATGATAGGTCAAATTCATGATGTGGTAGGTTAACTCCTTCATTAATTCAATTCAACACTTCATGCATTCAATTTAGTACTCATGAATCCAATTCAAAACATAGAAAATTTATTCTTATCTGAAACAAGGTAACATTTATTTCCATGTAGTTACTTAGACATCTTCCATGAGTTACAATAATATGATTAATTTACCTTCAAGATATGTTTATCATCTTCATGTGGTATATTTATTGTATTATATCTAGTCATAGCAACTTTTAAATATTTCGTATAAAAATTTTGACTATAATAAAAAATAGAAATAATTAATAATGTAACAAACAATATTTATAATCATTAAAATAAGGATTTTATGGACTATGAAAACAGTCTCCCTATTTTTATGATCACAAATTATAATAAATTAGACAATTAAATCAATTATTTTTTAATCCCCCATTGGGGATTAAAAAACAAAAAACAATATATGAGGAATGATAATGTAAAGATAAAAATTGGCATTTGATGAGGATTGTGAATGAATTTGAAAAGTTGATAAAAGGAATCCTATGAATGAAACAACATAAAATATTTCATTCAACAGGGGTTAAAAGATTAATATCAAACCCTATAATACGAATCAGAATCATAGACAACAAATCTAATGGAATAAGATTGAATAGATGATTTACAATTAATTTTGTAGTTTCTGGAAGGAGGTGTATGTTTTAGTGAGAATATGGGGGAATGTTCTAGAATAGAAACACAACTATAAATAGGGAAAGGGTATTGAAAAACATATCATGGAGAAAAATATTTAATAGTATATGAAGTGGCGAAGGAGGTTGTTGAAGAGATTTAGAGATTATGAGGTTCTATAATGGTATTAATTTTTGAAGATAGATAATGATCTTATGATCAGGTTAAATCCTTTAAAAATTCAGTTCCATGCTACATGACATAAAAATAAACTTCTGTTTTCTACAAGATTTATTCTAATGTTGGAGTGGTAGTATTTATTATGTCCACTTCAGTGATGAATTCCAATGTCAAAGAATGATTTCAAATACCAATGGATAGGGATTTAAACTTGCTCCTTCGATCTAACATGTATGGAATTTTTATCTTTCAAAGATGATAACCTTTTTTATTGTGTCTCTGTCTCTTATTTCATTTTTAACATAAATTCAAACTAACACATGATTTTTTAGAATAGGTTTTGGAAGTCCCTCAAACACATTTTGTCATGTATTTTGATTTTTTTTAATTCCGCATTAAATTAATATCCTATGATTGTTTCTGAATAGATAGTAATTTATATCACTCTACATGGGTGTAGATAATGAAATAAGAGGATATATATGAGTGGATACATCTAAGGTTGTTGTATGAATAATTACAATCATGAACCTATGATCTAACATATGAATAATGTATTATATATATACTTTTAAGGATCACACATTGTCACGAACCAAGTCGGGTCGCCATCCGAACCGACACCCGACCCGGCCCGCAGTAAGGCCCGAAGGGCGTTCCCGATCCCCATAGGCTGGAATAGGTGCCCAGGTATCAAAATAAACATCGGAAATGATTTACCCAAGTAAGAAAACATAAATAAGCCAACAAAATAAACCAAACAAAAGTAAAAGTTTCTACCAAACAAGTCTTTATCCAAAAACAGATTTTTGAGTCACATGTAAAACCAGAACCCCAACTATACTAAAATTAAGGTGACCAAAAACCAACCTAAAAACTATCTCTTGGTGTGAGGACACCACCATCAAGCCACCACCACAACGTCACGTAAAGAGGCCTGTTAACAACCCAAACCACTGCTCCCAAATACTGGACCCTTACCTATATCAGACATAAACAAATCTACTTACACCCAAGGGTGTAAGTAGGGTGTGAGAAATTTCCCATCATGATATCACCAAGAAACGATTCCATGCACAATTATTAAAAAACAATACATTTTCAATGATATATAAAAGAAATCAAGAAATTCCTAACCACGTTAGTGAAAACGGTTTTCATAAAAATGAGTTTAAAGAAAACAGTTTAAAGAAAACATTTGTTTGGGCAGTAACTCAAGTGACATATCTTGTATCATTTATGTGTGAAAAGTAACTGGTAGCACCAAAGGATGGGAGAGGCCCTATGGGAACTAGAAACATGTGGAACCCTTGAATGTTGTGTATCAGTGAAACGTGGCATAGAAGGACACGACCCTCAGATAATGTGTCATAGAAGGCCATGACCCCCAGTCATCATATTTTTAGTTAGTGTTGTAATCCTCAATCCTGCCAGTGAAACTGGGATGAGTCATCTACAGAACACTAGCTCACTATTCCTAATTCCCCCCACCTAATACCCAAGCTTCCCTCCATGTGCTCACCTAAATTCAATGTTCACATAACTTGTCACCCGCATACTGTTATCCTTTTTGAAAACCACACGCACACCAAAACTTTTAAAACATAAACTACACTGCTTACGTATTAAATTAATCTAGATACATAACTCAATGAAATCACTTTGAAAATTAAGAAAACCACTTCAAAAATTTATTAAATAGTTTCAAACATGTCGCAAAAAATTTTGACGGGAAAAAAGTCACTAAAAACTGATTTTTAAAATAAAAAATATTCTGACACATGACAAAATATAAACGGCCTCATCTTCACTTCCTAACTCGCACACTGTATAGTTTAAAAACAATAATAAACAGTCCAAAGTGAGTTTTCACAATATAAAAAAGGACCAGCATCACATAAGTATACTTATAGAAAATTAGATACACATTAAAAATGTAATTAAAACTATTTTTTTCAGCATGGAAACTAATTAGCAAGGTGTTGAAAAATTAAACCAACATGCAAATGATCACCAGATAATAATTGAGTGTGGAATTACCTACCAACACGTCACAAGCTTCGCAAAAAATGGTGCGAAAAATCCACCGCACCTATTTCACCTCAAACAAGATCAAAACACACCCGAAAAACAAAGTACAACACAAATGCTTCATTATTGAATCAAATACAAACTAAAAATATTCACAACATCACCAAAGCAGAAGAAAAAGCAACCAAAGTGTTCCGCACCTATAGCAATGGGTTCAAAAGGCTGGTCAGATGAAATTGGGGGGGGGGTCCGGAAGGCTGTCCGATGGAGGGAGGAGTGGTAAGTGATGTCGTCTGGACAATCCGGAAGTTATTATGGGTTACGCAGTGCTGGAAAAAGAAGGGGGAAGGCCGCTGTAAATTCGTCTGAGCAAAGGGGAACATGCAGACCTCAGCTTTAGGGGTAGGTAATGGGGAAGCCGGCTGAGTGGTAGGGAAGCAGGGGTAAGGTGCACAAGGGGAGGCCTGGTCAAGCGAGAGGTAGCTAGGGAGCGGGTGCGCATCCTGGGTGAGCTTGGTCGAGGAGGAGTCGGCTGGTCTGGTGAGGAGGCTGGGCGGCAGGGCTTTGGCTGGGTAAGAAGGAGGATAGCATGGGGGAATGTGGAGGAGGTTGGCCGGTGTTGGAGGTAGTAGGGGGTAATGCAACCGGGCAAGGTGGAGGAGGAAGGACCGAGGTGCGTCTTTGGCTGCACAAAATGGGTGGGCCGAGCAGGAGATGTAGTAGGGGCAGTGGGGAGATCGCGGAGGAGCTGGGAATAGGGACGTGCATGGCTGGGTGCAAGAAAGGTCCAAGGAGGGGTTATGTAGCGTCGTCTCAAGGAATTAGGGAGTAATCTAGGGTTCGTGTAGGCCAATGAAGCCGTGACAGGGAGAAAAGGTGAGGGTAAAAAGAAATAAGAGAGAAAAAAATAGAAGAGAAGGAATGAAAAAAAATTGAAATTAAAATAATTGAAAATAAAATATACTAAACTAAAAATGGAATAGGATCCTAAAAAAAAGACTAAACCAACCTAAAATAAAATAAAAGAAAATAAAATGGTAAATGACAATAATAAGATTAATTAATAAAGGTGGTTTAGTAACAACAACAACAATAATAATGGTGATAATGAATAAAATTACGTTTTTAAAATGTTAATGATAAAAAGGTCCACCCGCACACTAGGCAGGCCACACGGCTTCGCCTGTGCCATGCCTTCTCATCAGGGAATTGTCAAAGATGAATTCATTTATCAGCACAAAAGTGAACACTAATTTTTTTCTCATTCTTCTTTCCAATGAAACAATTATTAAAATGCAATTTTTCTTACGTGATAAAAATAAAAATTAAAAACATACCTCCATGCGAAGTCCCGGTGTGATAATTCTCCCCACCATGAAAATTTTCTGCCCTCGGAAAGTCAATTCGAAGCCTGATCAGTGAATAATAATGGGTATTCCTTCTCAAACAAAGACTTCCACTCTCATGTCTCATGTCTGTCATTCCCATGCTGCCAAAGAATACGAACCAAAGGAATGGACTTTCCATGAAACACCATTTCCTAAGAATCCACTATCTGCACTGGCTGCTCAAGCACAGATAATTATGGCTAAATCTCCGACTCCTTCCAATTCACCACATGTGATGGGTCGGGATTATACTTTTTCAGTTGGGAGACATGAAATACGTTGTGAATCGACATCAACTGTGATGTCAAAGCTAACCATTATTCCAATTTTCCAATCCACTCAGTAATCTCAAATGTCCCAACATACCTCGGTGTCAGAATTCTTGGCATTCCCATGCGACGGTGACCCAAGCGATGGGCTACCTTCAATAATACTCTATCCCCAACTGATAACTCAAGATATCGATGCCTCTGATCTTCATAAGAGTTGTGGTGACTTTGACCTATCAAAATCCACTGTCTAATAAACCTGACCTTCTCAAACGTCTCTTGAACAAGGCTCGGTCCCAAGAGTGAAGACTCGCCTACCTCTTCCCAACAAAAATGAGACCGACAAGGATGACTATAGAGTACCTCAAAGGGTGTCATTATAATATATGATTTGTAACTATTTTTATAAGAAAACTCTACCAATCCCAAATGGTTATCCCATGATCCTCCAAAATTCAACACACATGCATAGAGCATGTCCTCCAGAATATGATTTGCACACTCTGTATGGCCATCCATTTAAGGATGATATGCTGTTTTCATCTTAATTTGTGACCCCAAATCCTTCTGGAGGCCTCCCCAAAACCGAGATGTAAAGCGAGGGTCCCTATCAGAAACAACTGTTGACAACACACCATGGAGTCTAACCACTTACTAATCATAAAAATGGCCCAACTCCTCCACCTTTGTTGTATCTCTGATAGGGATAAAGTGAGATGACTTGTTCAAATGATCAATCACTACCCAAATTGCATTCCTCCTCGGAGGTGTACAAGGCAATCCAATGATGAATTCCATGGTGACCTCGTCCCACTTCCAGGTAAAAATGGGTAATGTCCGAAGTATGCCAGATGGTCTCCTGATGCTGTACTTTCACCTGATGACAAGTGTACCATCTCGATACAAATTCGACGATGTCATGCCTCATACTTGGCCACAAGAACTGGTGACGAACATTGTAATGCATCTTGGTAGCACCAGGATTGATGGCCCATTGAGATTGTTGGCTATCATCCATTACCACTTTTCATAGAGACAATGGAACCACATCACGGACCATGAATCGCAAGATCCTCTCGAGAGACAAAGAACAATCATAAGGGATCTCTCCACCATGAAAAAACCGCATGGATTGCTGACACAACTCATCACCAGGATGCTCCCGCTAAATCAACTCCAGAAGAGCGGGAGTCAACTGAATGTTAGCCAATAATGTACCTCCGCTATGATTCATGCTCTCCAAGTGCATCTGGGGAAAGAGCCCCATCAAATTCCACTCATTTATGGACTTCCTCAATTCATGGACTTGTACCATCCTGCTCAAAGAATCCGCCATGACATTAGACTTTCCTGGGGTATACATAATGCGAAATTCGAATCTCTGCAAGTACTCGATCCAGCGACACTGCCTCAGATTGAGATCCTTCTGAGAGAAGATGTATTCTAGGCTATTTTGGTCATAATAGACCACAAATTTCTCCCCAATGATGTAGTGACACCATGTCTTCATGGAATGCATCACTGCTTCCAACACTAAGTCGTGAGTTGGATAATTCTTATCGTGCGGTCAGAGCTGACGAGAACCATAAGCCACCACATGATTATCCTGCATGATTACACACCCAAGGCTCGTATCTGATGCATCACAAAAAAAAAACATATCCTTTCCAAGAATCTGGTAAGATCAACATAGGTTCGGCGGTCATCCACCACTTCAACTCCTCAAAAGATTCCTGGCACTGAGGGATCCATTCAAACATCAACCCTTTCTGGGTGAGTGCGGTCATGGTAGAGGCAAGACAAGAGAAATCCTGAACAATCACCTGTAATAACCCGCCAGGCCAAGAAAACTCCTGATCTCAAACACATTCCTCAGCTGCTCCCACGACATCACCACACTGATCTTATCAGGATCCACTGAAACCCCATGTTCTAAGAAGACATTCCCTATAAAATTAACTTCCTTGAACCAGTAAGTGCACTTTGAGAGTTTGGCATACATGCGGTTATCCCACAATGTGCCCAAAACAATGCGCAAGTGATGCTCATTTTCCTCCTCAGATCCAGAATAAACCAGGATTTCGTCCACAAATACCACGATAAAGGAGTCTAGATTTTGGTGGAACACCCTATTAGTGAGTTCCATAAAAACTTCCAGAGCATTCGTCAATCCGAAAGGAATGACTAGATACTCGAAGTGACCATACCTGCTTCGGAAAGTCATCTTTGGAATTTCTGCTTCTCTCACCCTAAGCTGGTGGTATCCCGAACGCAAGTCGATTTTGCAGAACAACTTTTCCCCCTTATGTTGGTCAAAAAAATCATCAATCCTGGGAAAATGTTATTTATTCCTGATTTTCATGTTATTAAATTTGCGGTAATTGATACATAACCGGAGGGTTCCATCAGCCTTCTTCATGAATTGAACTGGGGCGGCCCTAAGAGGGATGCTCGGGCGAATGAATCATTTGGATTCAAAATCGTCTAGCTGTTTCTTAAATTCCATCAATTCAGTGGGGGGAATACTATATGAGGGAAGAGATATAGGATGTGTTCTCGGTGCCAACTCAATCGAGAAATCCACGTCTCTCTCTAGAAATAATCCTAAAAATCATCAGGGAAGTCCTCTGAGAACTCATCCACTACACAAGGTAACCTTCCCTAAAAAACACCACCATCATCCTCTAGTGCAAGTGGCAACAACTGATAACCATGATTCCCCAACTCAGGGAGGGGAGGTCCCGTGTGACCCGACTGAGGATCCCATTCTCCATGAAATAACTGAGGACTCCCATCTGGTTCCATAAAGATGACTCGATGCCAATAGTAGTCAATATTCACTTGGAAGCGCACCATCTAGTCCATGCCAAGGATCACATCAAACAGGTCCATGTCAAGGACCATGAAATCCCACTCCATCTCGTCTCCCGACACAGATCGTGCATAGAAACGGGAACCTAATACCCTACTCCTTTTTCTTACCCAACGGTGTTACTAACTCCATTGAAACAGGTAAAAGCTCGGTTGGAAGGCTCAACATGTTCACAAGATATGAAGATATAAAAGAAACTAAAGCACTCGTATCAAATAAAACTGCCGTTATAGAAGATGCAATCAGAATGGTACCACGAACATTCGAAGGTCCTATATCATATCTCGCCAGTGCCTAATCCACATCATGCAAATTTCTAGTCCCTTCCTAAGAATGACAACTCACCTGAGGCTCTACCCTGATCTGGATCTTCCCTAAAGACGATCCGGTCCTACCACCATGGCCACCAAACTGAGATCATGTCATCCTGGTCTGCTCTGACTGAACTGATACCCCTATGAAAGCTACAGATCTAGTCCCACTCTAGTAAGGGCGTATAGTCCTACAGAAGTGCTGTAGATGTCCCAAAACTCCACACTCATGGAAAGGTCTAGGATGGTATAGAAAATCAGGTCGAATGTGCCCTACCCTTCCGTACTGATGGCACACCACGAACACTGCACCAGAAGCCCTAGGTGAGGTCTGCATGGGAGGATGACCTGAGCTTCCACCACTCTTCTTCCATTCCTCGTCATGCTTAATCTTCTTCTCGGATGAACTACCACTGCCAAACCTTGATACTAATCCATAAAAACCTGACTTTCCTCTCTAGTCAATCTCGACCATGCATGAATTATCTACAACCTTGGAAATATTTCCCAACATGAACAAGAAGACCTGAGAGTGGATTTCTGGTCGAATGCCCTTCTCGAACGTCTGAGCTTTCAAATATTCACTTGAAACAATTTCAGGTGTGTACTGCAAAATATCAGCAAAGCAGTTTACATACTCCATCACTATCTGATCCCCTTGAGAAAGATCAATGAACTCCCAGGATCTAGAATAGGTCAGGAACATGGGACAGTATTGCTCATTGAAGATAGCTTTGAAATCCTTTCAACTCATCTTCTCATCTTTCCCAGCTTGAATAACTGTTTCCCACCACATGTGACTAGAGCCCTCTAGCTGGAAAGAGGCACACTTTACCCTGACTTCCTATGGAGTGTCAAGGAACTCAAACATATGTTCTATCTATTAAAGCCATTCCTATGCCTCTTGAGGTTATGAACTACCTCATAATAAAGTAGGTTTATTCTTCATAAATTCCTGAGCTTTATCCCTCTTGGAGAAAAAATCATCTCCTCTAGCTGGAATAGGGGCAGGGGTAGGAGTCGCCCCCTACCTTAATTTCTGAACATCTCAGACCACGTCTTCTACCAATCTATGTTCATGCGGTGAGGGAGAACTCTCCCCCACTTTTTCCTGTGGGTGCATATAAGCTATCCAGGGAGGCATCTTGTCACAAAGAGAAACATTCATAAAAGAACATAATCAATACATCATATCCAAAGAAAAGTCAAAATTTTTGCCACAACATTATTAATCCTCAGTAAACCAAATATGAAAAAGTAACATCCATACCAAACTCTTCTTCACCGCCAGATGTCCACACACATTCTGCAGCCTGCACGCCCCACATTTGGAGAGAAGTCAAACAAGCATCCTGACATCGAATGGCAACTCAGGGTCTGTCACGAGGTGTGCTGACCAGGCACCCCACTCACAACCAGAATTCTGAGCCCCGACAATACTAACATCTGTCTAACCAGACTCAACCCAAAGAAAATAACTCATACAAAAAAATAAACCTACCTCTGATACCATTTTGTTATGAACCATGTCGGGTCACCATCCGAACCGACACCCGACCCGGCCCGCGGCAAGGCCCGAAGTGCGTTACCGATCCCCACAAGCTGTCACAAGTGCCCGGGTATTAGAATAAACATTGGGAATGATATACCCGAGTAAACAAATATAAAATAGCCAGAAAATTAAACCAAAAAAAAGTAAAAGTTCCATCCAACCAAGTCTTTAACCAAAAAAAGATTTTTGAGTAACAAGTAAAACCAAAACCCAAAAAATACTAAAAGTAAGGTGACCAAAAACCAACCAAAGAACTGTCACCCAACTTGAGGACACCACCTTCAAGCCACCACCACAACCCCATTTAAAGAGGCCTGCTAACAACCTGAACCACTGCTCCCAAATGCTGGACCCTTACCTGTATCAGACATAAACAAATATACTTACACCCAAGGGTGTAAGTAGGGTGTGAGAAATCGCCCAGTATGATATCAATAAGAAAATATTTGTTGTAAAATTATAAAAAAACAATAAATTTGCAATGATATATAAAATAAATCAAGAAATTCCTAACCACGTTAGTGAAAATAGTTTTCATAAAAGCGACTTTAAAGAAAAATAGTTTAAAGAAAACACATGTTTGGGCAGTAACTCACATGACATATCATGTATCATTTATGTGCGCAAAGTAACCAGTAGAACCAAATTAATGGAGAGGCCCTATGGAAACTAGAAACAAGTGGGACCTTAGAACATCGTGCCTTGGTGAAACGTGGCTTAGAAGGCCACCATCCTCAGATAACATGGCTTATAAGGCCACGACCCTAAAAAAAGTTGCATAGAAGGACACGAACCTCATTCATCATATGTTTAGTTAGTGTTGCAATCGTCAGTCCTTCCAGTGAAACTGGGCCGAGAAATCTCTGGAACACTGCCTCACTAGTCCAATTTCCCCCCACCTAAAACCCCAGATACCCACCTTGTTCTCACCTAAATTAAAAGTTCACATAACATGTCACCCACACACTGATATCTTTTTTGAAAACCACATGCACACCAAATATTTTTAAAACTTAAACTATAGTTCTTATTTATTAAATTAAATTAGATACATAACTCAAAAAAGTCACTTTGATAATTAAGCAAACCACTACAAATATTTATTAAACAATTTCAAACATGTCGCCAAAAATATTTAAGGGAAAAATATCACTCAAAACCCATTTTTAAAATAAAACATATTTTGACACACGCCAAAATATAAACCGCGTCATCTGCACTTCCTAACTCACAGACTGCACATTTTACAAACCATAATAAACAGTCCAATCTGAGTTCTCACAATAAAAAAATGGACAAGCATCAGATAATTATACTTCTAGAACATTAGATGCACATTAAAAAGGTAATTAAAACTAATTTTTCATCCAGGAAACTAATTAGAAAGCTGCTGAAAAATTAAACAACCACACAAATGATTTCACGATAATAATTGAGTGTGGAATCACCTAACAACGCATCACAAGCTTCACAAAAAATAGTGCATAAAAGACACCACACCTAATGCACCTAAAACAAAATCAAAACACAACCTATAAAAATTTCAACACAAAATCATCAGGATTGAATCAAATACAAACTAAAACCTATCCGCAACATCACCAAGGCAGAAGAAAAAGAAAATGAAGAGTTCCACACCTACGGTAATGGGTTCGAAAGGCTGTGCATATGAAATTGGGGGGGTGTCATAAGGTTGTACGATGGAGGGAGGAGTGGTGAACGATGTCTTCTAGGCAATCCGGAGGGTATTATGGGTTGCGCAGTGCTAGAAAAAGAAGGTTTAAGGATGCTATAAATTCGTCCGAACAAAGGGGCGCATACAGAATTCAGCTATAGGGGTAGTGGTTAAGCTAGCTGAGTGGGATGGAAGGAGGGATATGGCGTAGTAGGGGAGGGTGGGTCGAGTGGGAAGTTGTTGGGGAGCTGGTACAGAGCCTGGGTGAGCTTGGTCGAGGAGGAGCCAGCTGGTTCGACGAGGAGGCTGGGCGGTTGGGCTTCGGTTGGGCAACAAGGAGGACAACAGGGGGAATGTGGAAGAGGTTGGCCGGTGCAATAGGTAGAAGGGGTAATGCAACATGGCGCAACAGAGGAGGAAGGACCGAGGTGCGGCTTATGCTGGGCAAAATCGGCCGGCTGAGCAGGAGAAGCAGCAGGGGGCAGTGGGGTGATCGTGGAGGAGCTGGGAATAGGGATGTTCAAGGCTGGGTGCAATAAAGGTCTGAGGAGGGGTTGTGCTGCATCAGATCAAGGAATTAGGGAAGCGGTTAGGGTTTGTGTATGATAGGGAAGCCATGATGGGGATAATGGTTAATGTAATATGAAATAAGAGAGAAAAAAATAAAAGAGAAGGAATGAAGAAAAAAGTAAAAGAAAAAGAATAGAAAATAAAATAAAATAAAAATGGAATAAAAATGTAAAAAAAGAATAAACCAACCTAAATTAAAATAAATTAAAATAAATTGGTAAATGAAATTAATAAGATAAATTAATAAAGGTGGTTCAATAAAATAATAATAATAATAATAATAATAATAATGGTGTTAATGAATAAAATTACCCCTTTAAAATGTTAATGATAAAAAGGTTCACCCGCACACCAGGCAGTTCGTAGGGCTTCACCCGTGCCCTGCCTCTCATTGGGCATTGTCAAGGAAGCTTTCATTTATCAGTGCAAATGCGCACATTAATTTCGTGCTTAGACCACCTTCCATTGAAACAATTCAAAAAAGGAAACTAAACTTACCTGATAAAAATAAAAATAAAAAATTTACCTCGATGAGAAGTTTAGCTGTTACAATTAATGTGACAACCGGGACCTGGTGACAACACATACACCCTGCCTTAACAAGGTCATCATGTCCTGGTCTACCAGGTACAACTATTTTCCCCCACAGACACATGTGGCCCACCCTAGGGTCCACCCACATGCCTGAATGGGTCATCTGACTTATGAAAGTCCCCACATGCCAACACATGTCCTTTCCAGTGTGCTTTGTCCCCATTCACACACACCCTGGGAAACTTCCCAGAAGGTCACCCATCTGGATCACTACTCCATGAGAACCATGCTGATATGTGGATTTCTAATCAGATAGGCACACGAAAAGGATAGTGCACCTTGTTGACATTAGTCATATGATTTAGTCATCTAACCCTTTATAATTTGGGGGTTTTATAATAACCCCCCCTAGAGAACAATGTCCTCATTGTGGGCCCTACATGTCAACCCAGGCAGTTCACTGAACTTAAGGCTGGGTACCACCTCTGATACCAAATGTTACAACCCGGTCTCGGTGATAGGACAGACACCCCGCCTTAACAAGGTCGTCGGGTCCTGGCCTACTATATACCACCTGTTTCCCACGCAGACATGTGGGGCCCACCCTAGGGTCCACCCACATGCATGAACGTGTCATCTGACAAATAACAGTCCCCATAGACCAACATATGTCCTTTCTAGTGTGCTTTTTCCTTTTTCACAAACACCCTGAGAAACATTCTAGAAGGTCACCCATCCTGATCACTACTCCAGGTCAAACACGCTTAACTGTGGAGTTATAATCTGACAGGCTCTTGAAAACGAAGGTGCACCTTGTTGACATGAGTCATCTCATTTAGTCATTTAACCCTTTATCATTAGGGGGTGTTACAAACATGAAATCCATGTTTCTTAATTTCATTCTTTATTAGATATAAAAAAAAGATAAATCATTCATTGAATATGAGTTATTTGTAGAGAGACTATATTTTGGATTTCCTCTTCTCAAATTGGTTTTATAGATTTTAAAGAAAAAAATAAGTGTTAATTCCTTACACCCAAAAAATAAGTTTTTGAATAATAACTTTTTTAATTTTATCCAAAATGATGTAGGACTAGAAGTAAGGATGGGTATGGATTTACCAAAACAGGAATTCATACCCAGACTACAATTTTCAACCACCATATGTTTTTTTCTAAAATATTGGACATCGGGCATAACACTAGTTCCTTCATTAAAACCATAAAGAAGGTCAGTCTGAGTAGATCCAGAAGGTTTTGTACCACCACAATCACTGGGTTTCAAGATAGTGTTTTTGGGAGTATGGCCAAAATTTTCTTGAAGAACATAATACTGTTGGTTAAGAAGGATATAAATAAACCCTTTACTGTATGTATATATTTTCAGCTAAAACCCTTTAATAAAATTCTACATGTTATATATGTAAAGTACACAATATCTATGTTTACATCCCCCATGTTCACGACTTTCATCAGATACATCCCACCCCCTGTGGAGTTGATTTTATTATAATTTTCCTTGGAGTGCTTCTAATATCAAGAGTCCTTGTAAATGATTTTCAATACAATATCCAATTAAATATATGTGAATTGAAACACTATTTTTGAAAACTATATATTATTCATTATCATTCACATATAATTTATTATCAACATGATCATAATCTCATATTTATTTTTCTTGAGAGGGTAAAGGAATATGCGATTAAGGTGATATAAAAGATATATAAGGAGGGAGATTATGATCATTATCATGTGTTTCTCATAATTGTTTCTCCTTATCAACAACTTCGACTTCTTCTTCTTCTTTATTTAATACTACATAAATTTCCTCAAATGATTTCTCAATAATCTCATAACAATTCATACATTAAACCACATTGATCCTTGGACCCATTGTATCATTAACACAGTTTATTTTTTCATTTATTTTATTAGTATATTCAACCAATACTGTCTTCATCAGATTTTATTTTCCTATAATAATTTTTATTAATTTCCAATTTAAGAAAAACAACTATATGAAAATATTATTTCTACCCCCTCCATAAGAACTTTTTTACTAAATTAGGTATAAAATGTACTTATGATATGGAAATGAGAGGATCTAGGTAGTGGGATTTCACAACTCTATCATGTTCCAGATATTACAAATTGAAATTATAATATGAAATCCATTCATGATTAGATAAATTATAAAACACATCCTAATGTGATAGAATACTAAAGTCCAAATTCCTTGGACAATAAAATGTTGATAAGCCATAAAATATTTTTCATTATATATCCAATTCTTCACTATTATGTAATTTTGAATTTTATAATTCAGTTATCTCATCAATAGAATCCATATTATCAAAGTGAGAAAAATAATTAGTATTTAAAATTTTATTATATTCACACTCTCTTTTAGAAGGTATAGTAAAAAATGAATCCTGAAACTTTGATTAGAAAACTGGTCTTACTCAATTTTATATGGTTCAAAAAAGTCCCTAAAACCCTAGTATAAAACACCATAATCAAATACAATTATTTATCTACTTGAAGATAAAATTTGATCCAATTTTAATTATCCAATCGACATAATCATTCCTATGAAGATATTTTCATACCAAATATTTTCTTAATTATAACCACCTAGAATCCAATTATTTTTTTCACACAAGTAAGTCTAACAAATGAGGGTTGTGAGATGAAATATAATAACTTGATCATTCATTAATTTCAATTGCCTAAATTAAATTTGAACAATAAGATATTATAATGAGACATACAAATTAATTCTGACCATTCATCCCCAGAGATTAAAAAATGTGATGTTGCATGTTTGGTTTCAAGAGACGAACATATATGGGGATGAAAGATTCATTAAATACATCATATAGGGATTAAATATAAATATAGTTAATGGGGTGTTTCAATTCAATTACTATTAAATTATGATTATGATTTTACAGAATATATTAAATATAGAAACAACAAAAATAAATTAAACAAAACTAGAACATGTAATTATTAAATGAAAATATTCATTGTAGGATGATTCGCCATAATCATATGATTATTATAAATTCAGTAGGTCACAAATAAATCAATTATAATATAAATTGTGTTGTTGTAACTTGTAGAGTTCATGGTATGTTAAGTGGACATATGAAAAATATATCAAGGTTACTTAATTGGCCATATGGACAAATTTCCATTTTTGGTTAACTGACCATATGGCATTTTCACTTACAACACTTTTGAACAGAACATAAAAAACGTTATGTTAAATATAAGATAAGAGAAAAAATAATAAATAGAAATGTTAAGTAATACAAGAAAACTATCAATTTGAAAAACATTGAGATTTTGATTTAACAAAAACACATTGTGTATGAATTGAAAAATTAATAATATGATTAATTAATCATTACAAATTCATCTATGATATAATTCAATCTCTATATATTCAAAATAGTTGTTTAAAAAACAACATACTGATTTTTTGTTCCTTTGAACTCAATATTGATATAGCAATTTTTAAAATTTTCTCTTAAAAGGTGATGTCTAATATATATATAATTACTCCTTGTATGCGATACAATATTCCAAGAAATGTTAATAGTACTTTAATTTTCAGAAACTTTTGTTACATTTATGAAATGATATCTACAGTCCGGTCATGTGTGTCTCATTCATTGACTTTTTATGGAACAACCTCTTTCTGTAATCTACTCAGCTTTAGTTGTTGATAATGAAATAGAGTCTTACTTTTTTTCTAAACTATGAATCTATAGTCTTTCCAAAAAATATACCATGTTCTAGAGATTATTTTTCTATATAAAATAAAACCACCAATACTCGCATTATATTTTCAACCTTATTCAAATACATGGATAGTGGAGTACAATGAACAATAATTTGATCTGTTGTTAAGGTGTAAAAAAATTCATTCAATATAATTTAAATGATATCCCATAGTATTTTCATGAAATTAGAATCCCAAACATACACTAAAGATATTATAACAACATCCAATAGTTAAATATAATAATCATCCAATCATACGTCTAGAAGTTGTCTGGTTTGAAAAATATCATCATTCATCTAAATTCCTCTTAAAACATACCAAAATTGTATAGAACATAGTTTTTTCTTTTACTTCGATTTAATAAAATTCCATTATCATTTAAAAAAACTAGAATTCAAGAATAAATGTAAACACACCCAGTAAAATCATTTCAAAATAATTTTACAATTTTTTTATAATTAAATATCCAATGAGTTTTTGGTTGATCTAGAAATAATATCATATATATTTATTTAAACTAAAAAAACATACTTTGAAATTAATTTTTAAAACATATATCCATCACATGTACATGTTAAATATCCATTGGAGATTAAGAATGACTAGGTCATATCATACAATGGTTTACAAGCCTCTTTTAAAGCATTAATACCATATATAATTTCACGAAATTATTTTTAAAATGATAGTTTTGAAATCCAATAGGTTAGTAAAAAACATAATTAATAATATATCTAATATTAAATTCACTCTTGTTGAACATTTTTTATTGTTTATAATTTAGATGTTCTACATATGATATAATTATTCAAAATGATTCCATTCCAGATATTCATGAAAAATATTAATCATAATCTATAACTTCATATTGATTATATCATACTACAATGAATCTAGATATGTTTCTAGATATTTTACCAGTCTTAATAAACATGTTTCTATATTCTAGATTGGTGTCAGTAGTTTGGTATTATTTAGTTCAATAAAATAATTCATAAAAAATTTATATCAATTTCATTCAATTATTAATACATATATATGACTTAATTATCATCAATTACAACTTAATTTATTTGTTTGTGTTCAATATGGGAGATAAATCAATGATATTAAAAATAGCCTCTTTGTTTAGCTCTAGATTGATAACTTGTATCATGGTCGCCCACAATAGTATACAAGGGATGGTTCTTAAGAATATAATTGATCTAAGAACTGATTTACATGTCACATATAATACTTATTTCATGTCTTAAAACCCATTGTTATCATAGATATCGTATTTATTAGGTAAACCACTGGCATAATCAGTAATATTTGAACTATTAATGGCATCCAATTTTCAAATATAAGAATCATGGTTTTATACATTATTTTTGAGTTCTATGGAACTGTCACATCAAAAGTAACATATAAAAAATATTAAAAAATGGTATATTTATCATTAAATATACTTTATTTCATTGTAGTGGTGTAATATCCACTAAAAAATTTACATTAATTTTCAGTGAAAACATTTCATGATTATACATTGTTTTTAGAATTACTAAATTCTAGTAAAAAAGTTTAATTTGATTTCAATCAGTATATATTCCATTCCATCAATCCTATATGGAATTTTTCTTGATTGGTTTGTGGGGAATTAATTGATTATATTAAATGTTCTTTTACCATTTGTTACCCAAAAATAAACTAGTAAGTCATATTTAGTATTGTTTGGGAAATATTTTGAAGAGCCATATTTATTCAATCTAAAACCACATTTTGTTAATTATTTTGATGTACATAAATATAATGATTGTATTCATATTTTCAATTGATAGATTTAATATCCAACCTCTCAATCTCTCAACAACTATCACTTTTAAATGTTTTAATAGAAAGACTGCTAATATTCCCTAATTCTTGTATATTTAAAAAAATAAGGACTTTCACTTTTTTGAGATAGGGAAAAAATATTTACATCTTGAATAATAATAAAAAATTACATATAAATTGTGTTTTTTTGAGAAAAATAAAATTTCTAGATGGACCAATAAATCCATGTCAACTGATTGTAGTGGTTATGATGTATAAACTAATATAATTTATTTTAATTGTGTTTTATTTTTCATTACCATTTGAATAGGACTTAAAATTTTTTATTTGAAAAATTATAGTTTCGGTAGCTCCATGTCTAAAACATATTTTTTCTGTAGTTTATGTGAGTATAAATTATATTGTCATAGTATCCTACACCACAACCAAGATTATATTAGATATTAATTTAATTAAAAGTTGTTATAAGAGAATATAGTATATAAATTAACATCATAATCATTAGCATTTTTCAATGTAGTAAAAACTAAAAAATTCAGCGAATAATAAATATTAAAAGATTAATATTCAGATTTTACCTAAACACTATCATCACATAAATGAGAAATAAAAAATAGATTTTATTTTAATAAATTAAAAAATAAAACTTAATAAATAAGAACCGATTTAGAGTGAATTATTTTTCATGTTCAATAATCATACATTATTCATTTGTAACTAAATTTGATATGTGTTGGAACTAAAAAAATCAGAAATGGTGAAGGATAATAAGAAACACTCTGAAGCAGCCTCACGAAGACTATTTGTGGAGTGCCATGGCCTCGCCCCCGCCATTAAGCAAGGAGGCCGGATGTTCTGTGAGCCCCTTTGATGTTCACAAGCCCACCACGAAGCGAGGAGGTGGAATGATCTGCAAGTCAATTTGACGTTCGTGATCCTGTGGTGAAGTGACGAGGAAGGATGCTTTGTTGGCCCCTATGTCATTCGCGAGCCTACCATGAAGCAAGGAGGTGGGATACTCTTCCATCCCCTTTGAAATTCACAAGCCCACCATCGAGCGAGTAGGCGGGATGCTCCGCGAGAACCTTTTTCATTCGAGAGCCCACCACGAAGCAAGGAGGTGGGATGCTTCATGAGCGCATTTGACGTTTGCAAGCCCACTATGAAGCGAGGAGGCGGGATGCTTTGCGATCCGATATGACGTTCGTGAGCCCACCGTGCAACGAGGAGGTGGGATGCTCCATGATCCCCTTTGGCGTTCATGATCCCACCGCGAAGCGAGGAGGTGGGATGCTCCTTGAGCAGATTTGATGTTCACAAGCCCACCACAAAATGAAGATTCGGGATGCTCCATGATCCCATTTGACATTCTCGAGCCCGCTGTGCAGTAAGGAGGCAGGATGTTCTGTGATCCCCTTTGACGTCCGCGAGCCCTCTGTGAAGGGAGGAGGTGGGATGCTCTGCAATCCCCTTTGAAGTTTGTGAGCCCTCCATGAAGCAAGGAGGTTGTATGATCCATGAGCCTATTTTATGTCCGCAAGCCCGCCTCTACGAGAGGAGGTGAGATGCTGCTCGTGCTCTATTGACGTTCACGATCCCATCATGGAGTGGAATCCATCATTGTGCCGATCGTGCTCTTCTTCATGGCGCCTCTGGCCTATAAATATTGGTCTCTCCATAGGCCCAAAGGATCTATCATCCGACTCTTCACATTCTCAGCTCTCACATCGCAAATCAATATTTTCTCTACGAACCATGCACTGCTCAAGGTAATTTTTCTCTATGAAGTTCCTCCCCTTTGCCTTGTTTTTACCCCCTCATTCGAGAGGGACATCTTTCACAAATCCCATGGGCCTTTACGATGGTAGGAGATCATCATGGGGACTCGTGTCATCATGGAGCATTCATGCTTCACGAAGCACCCCCCACGCACACGTGACTCTAATGCTATGGAAATTTCACTATGCCTCGCGATGCTCATTTCCTAACAGGACCTTGCTGCGTGAGGCATCCATGCTTTGTAGGGATTTTCTTCACGAATTCCCTTCCACATCGTGCATCACCTCTTGTATGCACCTATTCCCAATTCCAAGGATAGGCCACTTCACTTCGTGAATCCCATACCTTCACGAAGCCCTTACATTGCACGGAGAACCAGAGCTCCATGAGGCCTCTACTCATAAACCCCTTTTCTCTCCAACTCCCTCTCCCATGCATCCTCCTTGGTTCTCAAGATGAAATTTCAATGTCCTTTGGATGAAACTGTTTGTTGTGTTGCTTCACCTCATGATTCTTCTAATATGTATGCTAACAGCTATTTCTTCTTCACATAGCCAAGCAAACGTGGACCCCCAATGGGATCACCTCAGGACATCCCCAACCACGATATTTTTTGGTGCATTCCCATTAACAAGGGACATAGGGTACCGGGTATGTAAGTACTATGGGTGCGGAGTAATCCCACCTCATCCGAGCTGTAGGAAGTTAAACTGCCCAACACTGTTGTCCTCATTACATGATGTTAAACTATGAATTCTACCCATGCATCCTACGTGGGGAAAGGGAAACCACCCTGGTGTAAGCCCCTAGATATTCTTCCAGGAGCCAGCATCCCTACCCCTCCTTTCTTTGGTGCCAAATCCCTCTCCCACTGGGCCTTGTCGTCACCAGGCCTCCATCTTGGAGAAAGTCCCAACCTCTTCGGGCTGCTAGCCACACATAAGCCCCTGTTTGCTGTTTGGGCTATGGTCAGGTGTAAGCCACACTCCATTTCCCAGGGACACACCTTTCTCAACGTGATAGGTAGGTCTTTGATGTCTCTTGTTTCTCAAAATGAGCATGACTCATGTTGTCTTATAGCAAGCACTGACCATGTCATCCTCTTTGGGTATCCTAGAGTGTAATCCCCACTCCACCTGAACTATGAGGTCTTTGACCCTTGTTAAGGAAATGTACGTAGAAATCCTCCATGAGGTTCAAACCCACTATCCATTGGTCACTCTAACCCCCTTCATGTTGGTTCACCAACACCTTCGGCCACCTCGGAGCATAACCCCCAAATTCCACCTATAACCTGAACAACATGGTAATTTATCCTTTTCAAGGCATGGTTCATAAGAAGCCTCCATGAGGTTTAATCCCACCACCCATTGGTCCCGACCACCTTCATGTCGGTGCACCACATCCATCTCAAACTACTAGGTCTTTGATTCATAACAAGGTGAGTACATAGGAAGCATCCAAGAGTTTCAATCCCAACTCTCAGTCGCTTCATCCACCATCACATCAGTTCACCCCCGTCATTCAAGATTTCAAACTATGGACCCCAATTAGTGGTAATCCATTGTTTCCCCATTTAGTGGTAAGCCATTGCACACCGCCATTTTTACATGGACTACACGGTCTTCGATCCATGCCGAGGCAGGGTACGTAGGAAGCCTCCCAGAGGTTCAATCCCACAATTCCCCCAGTAGTTCTGGCCCTATTCACATTAGTTCACAAATACCTTAGGAAACCTAGAGTATAAGCCCCACACACCTATCCTAAACTACGTGGTATTTGATCCTTGCTAATGTAGGGTATGTAGGTAGATTCCCAGCGGTTCAAGCCCACCACCCAGCTGTCATCCCGACCATCTTCATGTCGGTTCCCACCACGTGAACTATGACGTCTTTGATCCTTGCCAAGGCACGGTACATAGGAAGCCTCTACGAGGTTCATGCACCATCATCTATTTCGGCCCCAGGTCCCCATCCATGTTTATTTTCCCCCTTTTTGTGGTAATCCATTGTGACCTCAATTAGCTGTAAGAAATTATGACCCCATTAAATGATAATTCATTGAAACCCCTATCTATTGGTAGGACGTTGTGACCTCAATCATTGGCAAGTCATTGTGAACCTATTTAGTGGTAAGTCATTGACATCCTTATCCAGCTATAATCCGTTGCAACCCCATCCAGCGGTAAGCCGTCGAAAACCCAAATCTGTGGTAATCCATCATCAGATAAACTATGGGGAAATTTATTCCCTTCCACGGAGATATATAGGAAGCCTATTCGAGGCTCAAAACCAAAACTAGCATCATCCTTATGATGTTGCCATCCCATTCCCATGAACTTCATAGAACCTTCCATCATCCATCCTAATTCTTACTTGGGCCACCACATCTCGGTGGGATCGTGCCACACCATTATTCATTCTATTTAATAGCATTCTTGAATCCAACCACACATTGGCCCCAGGATTGGTGTTCCCTTTTGGGGTTTCACCCATCTGATCTACTGTAGTTAGTGTTCTGGTCAGTCCGATCCATCTCTGTTGAGTGTTAAAATTGTGGCATACCCTATGTTATACATGGGAAGATGAGTAAAATCATAGATACATTCCCATGGAGTACTATTCCCCACATTTGATGTGGGATGACTCAGGATTCCACTCCATTAAGAAGCCCTATAATAAGGGGAACAAACCGAGACACATCTGTGTCCCAACGCCCAGACACGCCAGTGATCTCCTACATTAGTACCCCCTGAGTGATGGTTACTACCCTGACTGGACCCTTTGGAATGTCCCAACAAAAGCATCATAATTATCCAGTGCCCATGAAGATATGGTTCTAGGAGGATTTTCATGAAAAATGTCTTTAATCTATTAGGGATACCTAGACCAGGTGATGAGTTCTAAGGAGGAATACAAGGAAGGAATAAAAGACATAGAATCATATCAATTCAATCATGGAGAAAACATCCATGAAAAAGGAATGGATGCTGCCCGCCTTTGGAAAGCGGGAATGTAGGGAAAAAAAGAACACTTTTTTTCCTCATGTAGATGGATGCACACACCCTAGAGAAAGCATCGGAAACAGAAATGATGAACCCGAAGTAATGTTATTCTACTCAATATGGAGATTAGTAGCGCTCGAGGAATTAATGGATTGACGTGTCACTGGATCCATTTTTCTTTCGCTATGTCCCACAAGGCAAATAGTGGGTCTGGCATGAAACTCAGCCGAAGTAGGGGTAGTAGAAAGTTGGGCATCCCGTTCTATAATGTTGTTAGAGTGGATCCCTTTTATAGGTCATGGATGATGGAATGGCACTGGGGATTTGTTCATCGATTCCTATATCATTCAACACTAACGAGTTAATCTCTGTGCTTCCAAGAATCAGGTTGTTGCACCTAAAACACAATTATATCCTTTACACCGACGCAGAGGCAGGGGCAGCGTGAACAAGGTAGTCTTCTGTGGTTCCACCGCTTCCACGATGACCTCCACACCCATGGTCGTCGGGCGTCCATGCCCCATCTCCCCATCCAAGTTTATCCAATGAAGGGTAATAAATGACATCATGCGTCACTAAAAGGAGGGGGTTATCCCTACGTGGGATATGGCCCACATGGATTTGGAGGCATTTGCGCCTCATCGTCAGCGCTTCCCCTGAGGGCCGTGCAGGGAGCCGCTGCTCCCCATGCAGGCATATAACTGTTTTGGAATCCTCTCCAAAGAACGCATTGACGACTCCCTACCGTGCGTTGACTAGTTAGGTGATGTCCGTACCAGCCATGTCAGAATCCCATTCAAGGGGCTCCCAGCGAGGTCTCCCACCCGGCCGCATCATCACCACCACCCATTCATGCTGGATGAGGAGTAGGTAAGCCACATACCTATTCCACCAACTCCGGTTTGTCTGACCCGATGCCAGCATCAGATGCCAGCTGATGAGGATGCCCTCTAAGGATCGTCAACGTCGACGACTGCTATGGGACGAGCCACCACAGACTCATATCATTAGTTCCATGTATACATTGAGTAGTGTAACTTATATTCCCAACTAGGATCGAGTCCCAACCACCCCACGGGTAGGCTAGGTCGACTCTCTCCATCCCTAACACAAGCAGCGGTCGCCGCGAACAAACCCACAGTGATGCCACCTAGTACGGAGGTCCTCCCCAAACCACTACCACAGAATGCGAGGGCCTTCCCCACTTCGAGGATCATTATGGAGGTCCACCATGTGAAACCCTCTATCCAAATGAGGCTCTTCCCCATCGTGTTGATACTCTGTATAGAAGTCTCTCATGTGCCCATTACACTGGGTATGGTGTCATTCCTCCTGCCCCGACCGCCGGTGTAGGGACATTGCATATCTGGTCTCTCTTCAACTTGGGGATCCTCCCCATGTCCTCTTAGCAGCTAGTGAAGGTTCTCCTCGCCTCGACAACCTGAGTGGTGAAGGATAGCCTCACCTAACTAGAATCCAACACGGAGGTCCTACCCATGTTCATCTAGACTGGTACAAGGAGCCTCCTCATATTGAGGTCACCAAGGGAAACAAGCATGGTGTCCTCCCCATGGTACTACATATTCAATAGGAGGTATTTCCCTCTCCAGGCATATTCACAAATGTCCTCCCCATCTCCCATTTGACATTTGTCCTAGTGCCCCACGCACCTCAAAATACTCATGTGGAAACCCACTCTGCATCAACACAAGTGCAGCTGAAGGACCCCTTGTCTGAAATCAGGCATGTCTTGAGGAGCCACCTAGGGGAAGGAAGGAAGTCCATCGCCACCATATGAAGAATTCTGGAAATTTCCTAACATAGATTAAACTATTCCACTTCTCAGACTCTGAAGTGGAATGTGACTCAGCACGACAACCCTATTATCTCTCATCTGTGCCAAGGGCTAGGGAAATAATGAGGCACATCAGCCAACTACTCTCGGAATGTGTGGTCCATCGGATTCCCACCTTCCTCATTTATTATATCCATAAGGATGAAAATAAATTGACCCCACAGGTCACAGTCGTGAAATCACCACCATTATCACTGAAAGCTCTCTCTACCTCGATAAGAGATCACGAACAACTATTTTGGGGACTAATAGCGGGAGAGTAGCTTCACGACCTATCGCCAGTAGCCCTAGACCCTGAGCCAGGAACATCACCCATTAGCCCATCTTACCACAACGTAGTGCCCAGGTCACTACACTCTTAGGAGTAAAACAGGAGATTTAGAGTCTAGTCAGCCCGCTCTTCATACTCTCCACCATCTTGCCTGTCATCCTAGCGGTCTGCCTCAGTACCGCTTCCAGTTACTCATCCACACCCAGTTGATGAATGGGGAAATCATGGTCTAGACCCAGAATATGAGCTGAGGAGCTGATGGAACATACACATAGCATACCACCTCCCTAAGATGTTTTGGCCCATGGCAGTGCCTAATTTTTGCTTGTCGGAATCCCTCACCCTAGAAAAGGTTGAATATTTCAACCAAACCCTATGGGTGCTTCACTTTCACCTTCTTTATCAGCGAGTGGTTTATCATAGGAGCTAAGTGCATTTTGAAGACATTAGAGAGCAATGCTGTCTTGTCAATATGGTTGCGCTCCTTGTGTCCTAGCACTCCAAGTCACCAGGCCGCCGTAAGGTCCTCCATTATCAATGCGTTCATTGTTTCAAGATACTTCAAAAGATCATCAAATAGGAATCCCACCACTTTCCAATTTGAGGTTGGGGGCAGTATGATGGCTTCCTCTTCAGTCCTATCTAGAGGCAGCCCGACAAGCTAGGTGATATCGAGGACATGCCCTCATGGAAGGGTCACGGTCAACATGGACGACATAGTGGATGAGGAGGAAGAGTTGGAGATTCTTGATGTGGAATTACCCCATGAGGGTGTGACACAACTATTGGACCCATCGGGGAGGGTTACTCGCCAATAGAGGAACGTACTAGGTCTCCATGCTTCCACTGAGTCATTAGAAATCAGCCGAAATTCTTGTAAAGGTAAATAGCTTGTTAGAGCTACCAGGATCTACGACCTGTCCGTCTTAGTGCATAAGACTATGGAAGACCCTGAGAAGGCTACATTGTGCCAGCAACATGTCGAGCATAAGAAGTTGGTCGATAACCTCTTGGAGGAACGCGCTTTAGAGCGACATCCTAACTATGGTGATCCTCGGCCAAGGCACCAGAGGTAGGAACAACTTCCCCTCGGTGAGCTGCCTCTAGGCGACCATGACCATCCTTCCCCCGCAGATAGGGTTGAGGATGGAAGATACAGAAATAGGGAATGATATGTCTCTCCAAACCCTACTGAAAGGCGCGACAAACTAAGGGAACCAGATCGGGCTCCCCCAGCTGCACCACGAGCCGCTGGGTCTTCTTACCCTATTGAAGAACATGGAAACGAGCTCGTGGATAGTGATTCCTATTAAGACAGGGACTGCCACCCAGGTGAACCAATGGTGGCACTCATTTCCCACCTTGAGGCATTGGAGACACGACAGGTGTCAATCCCTCCTGATGGAAAGCCATATCAAGAATGGATAGATGATATGATGGCCCCTACGGGATTCAGTAATCCCACCTTCTCTCCCTTTAATGGGATGGGGGACCCGCCGCATCACATGGCCCACTTCTACTCAATGTATGGGCCCATGTTAGGGACTCCACTACAATATGAGCCTACCAAGATCTGCAATTTTGTTCAAACATTGAAGGGGTATGCATTCTTCTAATACAACCAGCATACCATCAGATTCATAACTAGATAGAAGGACCTTCAAAAGAGATTCCTCTACCAGTTCAGATCCACCATGTAGAAAAAGAGCATCATAGAAAACACCAAGATAAAACAAAAGCCTAATGAGTGTTTCGTGGACTTTATCACCCAGTGGAAAGAGATTACATATTCCCTTGACATGAAACTGACTCGGATTCTATTACTGGTGATGTGTATAGGACATATCAAGACATAACGGGTTCCCAATATGATACCCCATAACAACTATGGGGAATTTCGAGACTTCTCCGGCAAGGCACAATGCCTAGAAGAAGCCCTACAATAGGCTAGCCTGACACGTCTATTACCTCCTGCAATTCCGGCGAGAAGGGCTGTCAGAGTTGAGCTTGCCATGGTGGCCCAAATAGAGGCTCCCATATAGATAGAATTTTGACTGACAGAGCCACTTACCTAACCTTGTAGATGCCCGCTACCACATTTGATACCTCCATCCCAGTAGCGGGTTTCCCTAGAATCGGTAGGTGCCCCCGCAAAATTTTCTGCCACCGCCTAGGCGGGAAAATCAAGCCCCACCTCATCTATAGGATTCTCTAGCTCCTTGTTAGGGATAGGATCCAAGTCCTCCCTTACTAGACAGAAATAAATGGACATTCTCATTCAACTTGAATCAGATCGCTGACTATTTCTGTAGTGCCTTGGAACAAGGGATTATGTGTTTCTTAAGTGCAGAAGGCTAGAAAAGGCAAACCTAATTGATCTCACCAACTACTTACCCTATCAGCAGATCCTGGGGCACACCCTCAAGGAGGGATATGTGATCAAAAACTGGCTTCAAGGCTAGAACAACATAGTCAGATTGGGCCTAGCTCCGGCACACATGGGATACATCGTCATAAGGCAAGATAGCAGAATCGACAGTGAGGAGGAGTGGCAGCAGGTATTTAACCGCGAGTACCAGATGTATGATGACTGGATGGCTGGAAAAGTAGTTTCTCATGACCATGGTATAATTCGTGCATACTTGAATCAGCCAGATCCTTCAAAAGATGCAGCCGCTACTTCTTTATCATCATCCCAGCTGACCTCTTCCCAGAAGAGCAAGCATCGTCGTTGCAAGGGAATGCAACACGCGCCCCAATTCCATTATCGTATTCTACTCTCAGCGACTACATGCCTCTAGAGATGAGGATTCCACCTATAATTTTCCCAGTAATGGATGAATCTTCATGTGATAGTCAAGGGTATTATTTGGTTTATACCGTGGATCTGATAAATCCCTTTATTACTCCTGATGACATGGAGCGCCAGGAGAACCTCTCCAATGTTTACAGCTGACATCAACGTTGGTGGAGCCGTCACCATATCGGTCATCAAGGCACATCATTTGGCACCTCCAACTCGTTTGTGCATGCCACTGAGACCAGACATCATGCCCAATACAAAACTCAACACGTGCAGCCTCTTCATCTGGTGTCATAGGGCCTGCCTCCACCGCCGTTTGTGCTACTGGATCAAGTAGAGCCACTTCGACCATGCTGCGACCAGCCTCCCCCTGCTATAAGCCAGTATGATTCATCTGACCCTCATCGTGTAGATAATTTATGTGCTTTTACTAGTGATCATCAAGATATGCCTAGCACAAGTCAGCTACCGGCCCCGCCGACAGGGCCCGCCATGCCTTCTGTCATAGAGCGACCTCTTGTAAGTAGATGTTCGTGCCTGACATAGAAGTATGATATTCTCAAGCACATTTAGAAAATCCTAGTGAGGCATTAAATCCCCAAGGCCCTTCTCCAGTCAACAGATATGTGTGAGTCCCTCGCAGAGGCTTTAGGAAGCCCCCTCCAGTTTGAGATGGAGGTAGCAGTTGCAGAATCCTTTCATGTTGAAGCGATCGAGAATACTGAATTTTAGGCCATCATTGCATTATCTGGAAAATATGATGGGTCTCCAATATAGGGGAACATTCCCCCACAGTACCTCACTGGCCAATTTAATGGTGTGGGGGTTTCACCGCTGTCTTGTTGACACCTGCTCTAAGATTAACCTTATCTCAATACGGACACTACTGAAGACGGGGTTATCTGAATATGACCTAACTCCCTCTTATCTAAGAATCCAAGGATCTGATAGGACAGAGAATACCCCAGTCAGTAAGATCCGTTTTAAGACACAATTTAATGGGGTAGTGTCCAGCACCGAGTATATGGTTGTCTCCCAAGGCACCGCGTACATTGACGTGATTGGCAGACCATTTCTCTACCTGCACGCAGTTGTTCCCTTGTCGTGTAACAAGTGCCTCAAGTACTCCCTCAATGGTCTATTAGGTGTGATCCAAGGTGATGTGTCTCCTTTCACCTCTTTTGAAACCCATTACGTATATTCCGACTATTACAAGAGCAAGGACAAGCTGATTTAGGCTAGTGAGGTTGAACCCGTCATGGTTGCAACTGACCCCTGGGCAAGTCTGGATGACACATATGTCTTCCGGATCCATCGATTGGAGGCCATGACCCCCGAAACCTATCAATGTTTTTGATTTATTTGGTAAAAGGTAGAAGCATATTCCCAAGTCTATGTGACATCATAAAATCACCTCGTACTCCTACAGAAATGAGGCCCAGGTGATCCCAGAGTCTCCTACCCCTGTAAGTATCAGGATGCCCGCCCCATGGGGACTGTAAAACATCATACGTGCATGTTTTTCTAATATGGAATCAACCAGCTCATGCCAGAGTACCACAATTGCTTTGATATCATTAAGCAAGTCCCCTTGGTCTAATGTCTATATGGGATCTAGTCGACAGCCTTTATTACTATGGTTTTGGCAGTACCAGAATTCCCTGATGTAGTGACCACTACATCTCAAGCAAGTACCAGACTCCCAACGGAATATGCGGACCTAGAGGAGGATCCTCCCACTAGAGACCCCTCCACAAGAGTATAAGTGGATTGGATGGATTCTCCCCACACCATTGAAGAGGGCGTCTCCACCACGGTCGATGAACTGGTATAGGCGAACCATGGTAGTGAGGCAGATCCGAGACTCACATTGATTAGTGCCGACATGTCCCTCAAAAAGTGGTAGAGGTACATAGACTTCCTTAAATAGCATTGTGACGTGTTTTCCTAGAGTTGTGAAAGGATGACTGGACTGGATCCTCATGTAGCCATCCACCACCTCAGTCTTCCGGCAAATCATCGTGGGTTCAAGAAGCCTCCCAGAATGATGAACCCTTCTCTTGGTGCCATGGTAATGTCCGAAGTTGACAAGCTCATCAGGGACATCATTGTAAAGGAGTTATAGAATCCAAAATGGTAGGCCAACATCATACAATTAAATAAGATGAATAAAAAGAACAAAGTCTTCATTGACATCATGGATCTCAACCATCACTGTCTGAAGGATGATTTTCCCCTTCATGTGACGGAATTGATGATTGATGCTAAAAATGGGTTCCAAGCCATCACCTTCATGGATGGTTACTCCAAATACAATTAGATATGAATGGCCCCTTAGGATGAGGAGTCCAAAACTTTCAGGGTGTCGAAAGGAACGCTGTGTTACCAGGTCTTGCCCTTCGGCTTAAAGAATGCAGGTGCCACCTATCAGCGGGCCATACACCGCATATATAAGCCAATTTTTGGGTCATTGGTGGAATGTTATGTGGATGATTTGGTGGTCAAATCCCTCTAGCACTGGGACCATCTCAAGGATCTTGATAATTTTTTCATCTTCCACCTTTCTCACCACCTGAAGATGAACCCATTAATGTGTGATTTTTGAGTCACCTTCGGAAAATTTCTTGGATTCTTTGTCAGACATATGGGCATCGAGATCGACCTAGAGAAGATCTAGGAAATAAGTTAGATGCCTCTCCCAGAAATATTTCGGAGCATCGAGGATTCCAAGGCCACATAGCCTACATACGCCGATTCATTGTGAATCTGGTCGGAAAATGTAAGAGATTTTCACAACACATGATGAAAGGCACCACCTATGAATGGGATGAAGATTGGTAGACCATGTTTGAGGAAATCAAGTATCATCTCCTCTAGTCTCCAGTCTTGATGCCACCCATCTCTGGAAAATAGATGATCTATTATGTAACCACCCTGGAATAATCTCTTTGCACCCTTCCCATCCAGAAGAACAATGAGGGGATAAAGAACTATCTTTACTACCTTAGCTGCATGCTCCTATATATAGAGAGAAGATACTCCCCCATCAAAAAATCTTCCTTGGACTCGTATTTTCTTATAGAAGTTGAAACACTACTTTCTTCACCATGAGGTATATCCGGTGTCTTGGGTAGACCCACTGATGTATATCCTAAGTCTTCCCATGCTGACAGGCCGACTAGCACGGTGGGCGGTAATCCCCCAGTAGTTTTATATCATGTTCGTCCCTCAGAAGGCTATCAAGTGAAAATCATTGGAATATTTTCTTACTACCCATCCAACCCCCATGGACCAGTCCCTAGACCTATATTCTCCCGACGATGCAATCCTCTCAGTAGATCATTCTATCCCATGTTTGAAAATTCACTTCGATAGTGCCTCCCGAAGTCCCGTCGGAAGGAGGCTCAATGATCCCATACTGAATAGAGTGGGCATGGGTATTGTCTTTATTACCCCGACACTATCCATTCTGCCATACTCATTACTGTTGTGAGAAGGTTGCACCACCAACAAGGTAGAGTATTAGGCTCTTATCACTGGCATCAAGCGGGACCATGATATAGATGTTCCCTATTTTCATGTGAAAGGGGATTCTGAACTAGTCATCAAGAAAATAAACGGTGAATACATCGTCAGAAAGCTAGAGCATAGACCTTTGTTGGATCACACTCTCCAGGTAATGGCCCAGTTCTCATCTCAGCCAGGATTTACTCATGTCCCTCGATCTCAGAATGATCAAGCTGATGCCCTAGCCGGCTTGGCTGCGTCACTTGCAGAACCCGGGCAGGATGACCTGATTATACAAATAGCACATTGGAGAGTCATTTCTCCCGTCACCCCAGATGATGATGACGACCTACATGTAATCCATCTTAACACTGGAGCCTCCACGTCAGAACCCCCAGGTCCCTCAAATGTAGTGGTTGAACTGACTCTAAAATGGAGATCCCCCTTTATCATGTATCTCCAAAATGGTTAACACCCGACAGATCAGGTCCAGCATGAGTGAATCCGACATCATGTGCTATATTTTACCCTCTATAGTGGTCCCAGTATTGATCAGATATTATAAAAGCTCAGGTTTGATGGGGTTCTCCTCCGTTTCATACAAAGAGTCAAGATTTCTCATGTCATGCACTAGGATCATGACAGTTCGTACAGTTCCCACTAAACTGGACCAAAGCTATCTCATCAGATTCGAAGACTGGGGTACTTCTGGCCCTCTATGATCCACTATTTCATCGAGTTCACCAAATGGTATCACACATGAAAAATTCATTCTAACATTATGCATCAGAAGCCAGAACCTCTCCACTCCACCATGTAATCTTCTCCATTTGCGGTGAGGGGGATAGATGTTGTAGGATTATATCCACCAGCAACAGCTCGCCAGTGCAGGTAAATCATGATCGCTACAGATTTATTTTCCAAGTGGGCTGAGGTAGTTCTTATCATGGAGGTCAAGGCATGTTCTATCATAGACATTGTGATCTCCAAAATCATCTACCAGTTTAGAGTCCTGCACTCCATCCTCGCCGATAACGACACCACCTTACGAGCAGCTGAGTTGAAGAAGTTGTACGCCAAGTACAACATCTAATCAAACCATACCTCCCACTATCACGTGCAGGAAAATGGACAGATCGAGGCATTCAATAAAACCCTCTTGATCATTTTGCATAAAATGGTTTGTCAGAGTAAGAAGAGTTAGCCAGAAAATCTCCCCACTGCCGTCTAGGATTATCAGAAGACGACTCGTAATTCCACCCAAGTGACCACATATTCCCTAGTGTACGGAGTTGAGGCCATCCTTCCCATCGATATGCATCTACATTCATTACCCAAAATGGTATATTAAAATAAGGTGCCATATAAGATAGCTAAAATTCATCTGGATGAATTGGAAACACTTGATGAGAATATGTTTCGTGCCCGACACAATCTGTAAAGGCTTCAGAATAAGATAGAAGGATCCTTCAACAAGATGTTCAGCCTCCGCTCTTTCCTGCTAGGAGACTTGGTATTGGCCCTCTGGACACCAATGACCTCTGGCAAGAAACCACCCATGATAGAGCCCAAATGGGAAGGACCTTACAAAATTCACTAGGTTTATCCCAATGGTGCATACTCCATAGTGACTGTGGATAGTGTGCATATAACTCCTCCTATGAATTCCAAGTTCCTCAATAAATATTTTTCCTGAGACTAATGGTCCTACACGACCTTAAACTGGATGGTCCTACATTACCCTAGACTGTATGATGGTCCGGCATGACCTTAAATAGATTGGTCCCACATGACCTTAAACTATTTGGTCTAACATTACTGTAATCTATAAAACATCCCACATGACATTAAATTTTATGTTGTCCTACAAGACGTTAAACTACACCCATTGAACTATGTGTGGCTTGATTCCCTTCTGCATGGGATACATAATAACTCTCAAGCATTTTGTCTTGAGACCAGCCCCCAAAATCTTCTCTTTGACTATCCCCTATGTGTATAGTTCAATAAGAGGGACCTTTCATGATATGTTATAGGATTCCTTAGCCCCACTCATGTCAACATTTCGACGATCACACCATGTTCCCACTCATTATTCTTCTATCGTCCCAAGTTATCACTATACGATGCTAAACTTCATGGAATTTAAGAACTATGTATGGCTTGATTCCCATCCTTATGGGATACGTTGGAACGCTCGGACATTTTAACTGTTGGCCCAGCCCAAATTCCATAATCTTCTCTCGGTTCATGACATATTTTGTGGTGCATACTTTTTCCACAATTCACATCATTCTCATCTCGATCCTACCATATTTTCTACTCTTGGAGGTGTTTGACTCTTTCACGAATGGGTACAACTATGCTTCACCCACTACATTGATTGGGACTGCATCATCTTTCCCATCCAGAAGGCCCCCCGAAAGGCAGGGATACTAGTCCCAAGGTCTCTCCTACCGCTTCAGGACAATGCCCTCGATGAAATTGAGCAACAAACTGATACAAGTCCCACGTTACAAATATTGTAATTGGTCGATGCTCATTTGTTATTCCATTTCCAGGACACTATAGGGGAGTTGTGTTTCGAACATGGTCAACAACTCTCATTTGTAATTAAAGCCATCCCATGATGTCCCAATCATTGTGTGTAGTGATTCATTCTACCATATTTTATCTCCATGCAACGAACTCCATTCATGTGATGTGAGTTATTAGAACCCTATATGTCAGGGAGAGATGAGTCCGACTTGTTTCTTCCCACACCGAACGCTGCTCACATGGGATTAAGAGCAGTGATGAGGCAATAACCGCACAAGAATTCGTATGACTACCATTGGCTGGGACGCCCATCCTCAGGCCCCTTGGCCTTTTCCAGCCCCTAACCTAATATCTCATTTAGGTTTATGTGGTGTGGAGCAGACTTATTTCCTCATTCACTTCGGGATATTTCACCATGCCACACATATCCCCTTGAGACATCACTACCATCATTTATCATCCATTCTGCGAGTATAGGCCTTGTCACACTTCATGTGTTCAATTTCGGCCCACTCGGCCAAAGTCGTAATCACTAAAGGATTGTACGATGTGGTATGGGATTAGGTCCTCATTAACACCGGGTTACTAATTGCATTGTACACCTCCATTTTTTGGGGTATCTTACCCCTTTCTGCGTCCTTACTAAAAGATGTATAACTGCAAACTAGTCAGGCCTTTCCGTCCGAGGCCTATCCATAGGCCCCTTGGACTTTTCGGGCCCCCGACCCAGGTCCTCATATAGGGTTATATTGTGTGGCATGGGATTATTTCCCCATTCCCATTGGGTTACACGTCGCGTCATACACCTCCAGTATGTGGGGCGTCTTACCCATTTGCATCCTTACAACATGAAGATAAACTACACATTACTCCTTTCAAGAAATACATGTGGCTTGATTTAAATCCTCATGGGATATATTGGACTGCCCTAATGTATATAATTCAGGTCCAGCCCCATCTCTTTGAAATCTCCCTCTCATTTTGGACCCTTGGACTGCATTCCCCCTAGAGAAAGGAATATATGGTGTGGTATGGGATTATGTCCTCATTCAAATTGGGTTTTGTAACAACCACGCCATTTACCTCCTCCAACTAAGAGTTTTCAATCCCCTTGTGTTATACTCATATTTTCAAATCGGCCGCTATCAATATGATCCCCTAGGTCCTCTTCAAAGATTCAGTAATGTTCCCAAGGGTACTCTGGTTTAGCACCTGGAATGTCAGATTCTACCCGAACTTGCATTCACCCATTTCTCAGGCATCGTGTTCCCATTCATTAGGGGTACCATCACCTTTCACAACCAATGGGACCCCAAAATGGAATGGATGATAGGCCTAAGGTCTCTACCACCAAGACGAGCCAAGATCCTCAATGGTTTCAGAAAATAAATCTACACAAGTCCCGCATTGCGAATATGGTCATCGGTGGAAGCTCATTTGTTTGTCCCCATTTTAGGCTAACACAATATAGATGATGGGTTTTGAACATGGTAAACAGTTATCCTCCATCATCACACCAGCCCCATTAAGCCCAAAATACTGGTTACATTACTCGAATAATTCTCCACCACATCATGTCCCAGTAGAACTTCTAATCTCTTGTTATTATTCCTTAGTGCACATCCACACGTTAAGAGGAAAAATCTGCGATAAGGAAATCATTCATGGCTCCACTAATTTCCCATTTTCATGTATTTCATTTATTGAAAATACCTTATCTTCCCTTTTTTCCTACATTGAGTTCGATACACGTAGGCCAAGGGATCAAATTATGGTCCACACTTACTTGGAATAGTCCCACTTTTCCGCGGTCCATGTTCTAAGACCATAAACTAAGATCTTTTCATATTTCCCCTTTGTAGAACTTCATACAACTTGATTCACATTACATGGGATACATAGCGCAACCTAGAAGCCTCATCTATAGGTCCATCTTAGTAGAGAGACAATCTATCCTACTTCCTATCTCTTACCTCTTTTTGTCCCCTTGGCCCGAGGTTTCTTTCACGGAGTCACACATGGTGTGGTGTGGACCTTTTCCACATTCATGTCAGGTATGCTTTATTTCACCATTCTCATTCCTCTTTTAGCCTCATATCTACAACATCTATGCCATACAATGTTAAAATGTATGGATAGTACCATCACATGACCCTAAACTGAGACTATATTGTCCCAGCTGCATGAAGAAAAATGTCACCGCATTGTGATGTCCTCACTCAATGAAAATCATTTTTGGTCTCAGTCAAACACCATAACATTTTTCAATTACTTCCTTTGGTATGATTCTTATTGAAATTCCTAGATTAGCTATTCTAGGCCCATCACTTATTAATAAAAAACACCTCCATTCACCTTAAAGGACAAACAAATCCTAACAAATGCTGCTTCTTTTGGTTCGAGAGACAAACCTGCAAGCCCCTGTTATCCCCGCCACTGGTTCCTTACATTACCTCCTCTCAAAACTTTGTTCTACTGGATTATTATTCTCATGAGATACGTAAGAACACCTAAAAACGTCTCTACATTCCCAGTTTAACATTCGTGTTTGGTCCCTTGACCTAAATGCTTCCCCAAGGAACATATGGAATTATGGACTTCGGGTCTTCATTCACATAGGGTTTTATAATTACCCCACCATGTGTCTCCCGCATTTCCTACCATCCATGGTCTGAGATCAATGAATATAAACAATGACCAGTTTACATCCTTGCCGAAAGACATTAAACTACATAACATGTTCCAGAACTATGTATGGATTGATTCTTATCCTCATGGGATACATAGAAACACCAATGCATTTTTGTCTCTGGGTCTACCCCCAGGAATCTTCAAATCTTGTCCCTTCTATTTCAGCCCCTTGGCCCGAAATCATTTGGGAACATGTGTTGTGACGAGTACCTCTTATGTTCTCATTTACGTCAAGGTTTTCAAAAGCCGCCCCATGTGCTTCCCATATCCTTTCATAGCATCGTCCGAGTTCTAGGACCCAAAACTAAGATCTCCCTATGGGAAATGTGCATCACGTTTGGCAATTTCAACGCCCTAAGCACAATCCATTAAATCAAGCCCTTTTGATAGACCACCCTAGGACCTTAAGATTAATGTGTGTGACCCGAGGACCATTTTCCTTGGAAAGGGACTTGACTCCCTCTTTCTAATACGTCTTATAGTCCTATTCTGTTGCATTTAGACAAAGATCCTGATGTATGGAATTTTCACGGGGACACTCTCCTCTTTCCATATCCGAGCTTTGTGAGCTCGTCCTTTAGATCTTCATCCTACTCCATGTCAGAAGGGACCCCCTTTGCGGCCTGGTATCATGCCAAATGGATTACCAATTACCCTAGGAATCTTCCCTGAAGACCACAAACGAAATTTGCGACATGTCATGTGTTTTGAACATGGTCAATAGTCAACCCTCATTTGTTTATCCCCATTCCAAGATAATGTGATATGGATGAAGTGTTTCGAACATGGTCAATATTTATCTCCTATCGTCACAACATTATCATTGTGGTACAGATCTCGAGCTTCATGATTCACATACTTCAACTTTCATATGTCCAAGTGGAATTCCAACATACTTGGATTGGCCCATCAGTGCATCTAGGTTAGTTATTTAGTATAGTGGGATGTCATTCACCTAATTCCCCATCATCCCTAACGTGTGCCTCCCTATGCTAGTAAAGTCCCATAACTACTTCTTGTATCCCACATCGGACACAACTCATGTGGGCTTAGTAGTTCTGATAGGACGTGTACTGGCGCAACCATGCCACACAAACCTTTCCTCCTCCCGCATGACATAAAATTGGGTTTTCATAACTACGTATGGCTTGATTCCCATCCTCATGGTGTATGTAGGAATGCCCGTCCACATTTCCTAGAGCCCAAATTAATCTTCACTATTGGTCCTTCGACCTGAAGTGTTTCCTCAAGGGATACGTGGTGTGATCTGGACTCCAAGTCCTCATTCACATCAGGATTTTAGCTACCATGCCACATGTTCCCATCCAGGGATCTCTCCTTTCAATCCAAATCCTATTGTATGACATTAAACTTCATGATTCCATATTTCCTCAATGCATGACACTAAAATATGGTTCTACACTGAACAAGTTCGGGATTCCCTATGTTAATATTGGGATGTGTTAGATTTTTCTCCAGAAAGAATTCTCCTTACCAGTGCTAGTCTATGACCACAATGTGCCCGAAGAACTATGTTTTTCATGATTTCCATTTTCATGGGATACATAAGAACCTCCGGACATCATATCTCTGGGTCAATCCCCAGGAATTGCAACTCCCATTTCCCCCACTTTTTTCAGTCCCTTGACCTGAGCAATTTTGGGGATCCATGATATTGTAGCTTTACCCTAAACATGTTCGGGATACCCCCAAGATAAACATTGGGAGGCTACAGTTTCCACGTTAGAGAGGACCTGTTCAGAAGTATGTTTGATCCATGATCAGGCTGGTGTATCTACCTAATGTGTTTCCACCATAGTGGAGTAATTACAAGAGTGTCAGATTCTATTCAGACAAACCACCACTCTATATTCCACACCATTCATGTACTTTATTCAGACCCCCATCTTCTCTCACCTCTAATGGAACCCCCTAAAATTATGGATGCTCGGACTATGGATTGCCTACTGTCTGAGGCCAACATTCTGGAAGGCTAATCAATGATATTCTGAGTCAGGCCCCATGTTTTGAACATGGTTAGGTGTCGGCCTTCATTTTTCATCCCCATTTTAGGCTAACACAATATAGATGATGTGTAACGAACACGGTCAATAGTTATCTTTTATTACCGTGCCATCCCTACAGTGTTATGAATTTGGGGTATTGAAATTCACACTTTCCAATACCTTATGTTTGGATTGACATCCAATTCCCCTGGAGTTACCCTACTCGTGCACTATAGCACATTGGGAACAGGACACATCGATTGTTCTAGGGTACTCATCCTCTAATCGGGCCTCTCCCTTCTCTTATCAGAAATCCGGATTGGTTGTTCAAGCCCCCAGATGGATGAAGCATGGTCTGCATTCCCACATTTGATTGGAATAATAAGTTGGTCTTCCCTTGTTTCTCACATTAGGCCTATCCGATGTCAGTGTAGGGATTGACAGCTGGACGCTCGATGAATGTCACAAAAATGTAATTAAACAACACAAATAATGGAACTCGTGCATACAAATGGCATAAAATAATCAATGCATGAAAGTGCGTTCAAAGGTTACAGGAATCACAACACCCTAGGATCGACATATCCCAAGGAAGGGTTGACCTCATCGAAAGAGCATAGCAGCTCTGCCACCCTCTGGCTAGTGGAATCCAAGATTTTATGCTGCCTGTTTAGTTCCTGCTCCTCCCTGGCAGCGATAGGGTGCAATTCATCAGCCCCAATCTGGACCCACTCTACACAGGTTCTGATGAATATCATTTTATCGGAGTCTCGCTTCATGACTTCTAGAACATCTTCCAGCTGGTCCGTCAATATCAATTTTAGCTTAGATTGCATGTTGAGGGAGGTCAAGTGCTCGTCCGCATGACTCTACAGCCGCTGGACCTCATCTTCAGCCTCCTAGAGCCTCTTAATGTTCACTAATTTCCTTTTCTACCAACCCACATAGATGCCATGGTCATGCTCTAGAATATTCTCTGCCATAAGATCTCGGACGAGCATGTGAGGACATTGGGAACCCAATACCCAAGTACATAGTTCGCGTAGTCGTGAGCAATGTCGGTCCATCTCATCCCGCCAGAGTGCTTGGGGGTGTCCTCTATGATGTTCTTGATCCATTTAAATGATCGGTGATGAACTATTCTAATGTCCTCTTATTTAGAGGTCATGTTGTCCCAGCCATTGTGTTTGGAAGGCTCATATGCATGGAATTCTCCAAGGAACTCATTAGTTGGGTCCTCATCCAGTGTTTGATCAAGAATGGAGGGACTTGGGCTGTTCGACCAATCCTCATCGTCAGACCCCACCTCAATGATCTTAGGATTAGACTCCCTGACGGTCCCACTAGTGATTGGGACCGCCAATGTTCGTTCAATAAGGACCTCCACCTCCACAGTCACCAGCATTCCCCCGGCAAAGGCACTCCTAGGGGTACTGAATGACCACACCAAGGAATCCCATGCCATTTGGAGGATTGTGCGTACCAAAAAGGGATAATGCACGTTATATAACATTGATGATGGATGAAAGTAATTAATTTTGTAGAGGATACTTACAGAGATTGAATTCTATGTCTTGTTATTGGGTTGATTCCACTGGAAACCCAAATCGTGGTCCTCCATATATAGATAGAAATTCTGAAGATTTGTGAGCCGCTATGGGTATTCCATCCCACCCAGACATGTTGATCTCCCTGGTAGAAGGTGTGGACCCTGAAGGTCATGCATCTATATCACTTGAAGGGAGAGAACCTGCTCTGTAAAAAAGGCCCTTCTGCACAATTTAGATGTTAGGAAAGAGTCTAGAATGACCTAAATGTGTTCATGAAAGAAGGGGTTTGGAATCATTACCTTGAGGGCCACAACGAACTCTTCCGGATACATGTCTTGATCTCCGACTTCACCATCCTCCAACAGGCTCACTATCCCATCCTTGTCTCCCCATGAAGATTCATCTGATTCTTCCGATAGAGGTAACCTTTCACTTAAAGTCACCAACTGACAACTATGGGGGAGTGGTGCGATCGAGCAACACCTTGACTCGATTCATAATCAGATGTGGGGTACCTCGGGACTACAAAAGTTCACCAACTCTATTAAGTATTTCTCCACCTCCACCTAGGATAACTCAATGCCTTCCATGATAGAGCCTATCATTGAAAAATCTATCCCTAAATTCGTCAGATGTTTCCACATCTCCAATGGGATGAGGAATTGCTGGGTAATTTCCCAAATGACCCATGCCTCTAGGAAGTCAAAATTCTTTAGCATATCAATGTGGTGCAGCTGCCTCGCTAGAGACAGAGTGGATATTCTGCAGAACCCGCTAAGTGGCCTCCCTTCAGGATAACTCAAGTCTTCTTGGACCACCGGGTTCATTGCCACTGCTGCCCCTCCCTCAACTAGTGTGGGACTCACCGCTACGACATCCCTGTCATCGCAACTTGCCCTTACAGCCTTCTGACCTCAACCCCAAGGTTTGGGTGGAATGCCATCATCACCTCGAATGGTTAGTTGATTCATCATTTCCCCGGGTAGGCCACCTCCCAACTCTTGGCATATTCCTTCACTAAACCAATGATAGTGTTCAGCAGAGGTAGCTGGTTATGCATCTTCTCGTCTTCTCGTGTGAACATGAGCCACATCTTCCCCAGAACACATGGGTGTTCCTTGAAGAGCACCCCCAGATAGACCTGCGGGGTCGGTCACTACATGCACCGGAACTGCCGATAAAATCGGTGCGGAGTGTATGGCTCGTAGAGAGGCTCACAGTCCTCCGTTTCCACCAACTCCACGTTGAAATTCTAGGAGATAGGATTGATTCTCCTTTGTACCCATGCCATCATCAGCGCATACCCCCATCGGCAATAGAAACGAGTGTAAATTGAACTCTTCCACATTCCACACTCAGATCCGAACCGATGGTGCGGTCATCTTGGCTGGAATTCTTCTGATAGCATTTAGGATAGATGAGAGGATGTTCGATTCCAAAGGGGAAATGGGGTTCATGTTTTCGTAAACCCCCCTAACGTGTGATGTTATGCACCCATACAGGAGTTGGAATGGCCCTCATATTCCCTACGGCCTCTTCCCATCACTAATATGCCACAAAATCTTATACAGCTTGGCAAGCATCAGTACCTCGAGGTCGACCCACCCTCCTGTCTCCAACAAAGACGACATAATAAATGTTCCTGGTTGCACTCCCATGTTGTTTACCATTACTGGTAGGATCCAACTATAGATGTGAGCTGCAATGAACGCTTCCAACCTGACTATCGGTTATTGTTCGGTGATGAAACTAAATTTCAACTCCTTCCACTATATGTCCTCCAAATGTTTATACTATAAGTGTTCTTTACTCTGAACCCCCTTCGGCCAAGTCTGAGGCCACTCTGGAAACTGTCTGTTGTCTGGGAAGTTCCGGAACTGTTTGAACCACCACCTGAAATGGATGTTCCTCCGCACCTCCTTATCCTCTCCTTACACATGCTCCATTAAATCCATCACCAGCCATGGAATTTGTTCCAGGTCCTCCCTCGCACTCATGACCGGGATGAATTCTTCACACATAGCCCCCATTATCGGGACCTGTGAGATTTGGTGGACGTCCCACTTGATGATGCCAACTTCCCCATAGTGAAAATGGAATGTGTTGGTCCTCGATGACCACCTACTCAAAAGCATTGAAATCAAAAACTTTTGTTAGTAGATGGGAAACTAGGAGGCCTATGCTACCTCATATAGGCCCACTCTTCTGAACTCCCCCCAAAGTCCTCACACGAGGCACCTACCCAGTTGGCCCAGCCCCAATCACCTATGAAGTTGCCGCCCTGGCATAGGTCCCACTCCTCAGACCACCCCTTCTCGAGGTTCCCCATAGTTTCCTCCAATATTGTCTTATGCATGTAGGGAGACATCTCCTGATGTAAATCCATCCCATCAACATTATTTAGCTAATTTTATAAGAATCTTGCAATTACGGGTGTAAAGTCCTCCCATGAAAGGTCGTCTGCCGCCCTGAACCATCTGCACTGGCACGATGTGCTCATGAACCAATATGCTGGTTTGTCTCGACATCCTTCAGGGATGAAGATTTCATCCCTCATCCCTAATCTATACAACAGAAACCTCTTTCATAATGGGTAGTTTATATGGATTTCTGATTGTAGCTCCACCAAAAAACCATAGTCATAGTGGCTCCGAATTAGCTCTCCTATTCCCAGACTATTCCCCATCTCATACATTCAGGAATAATTCGCAAGGACCCACTGGGTATCTTCATGACGAGCCATTCAGTCTTTTAGTTTGGGGAAATTTATGGGTTCATTCATGAAGCTTGTCTGCGGAGTGCGTTCGCGAGGTCTATTCGCGGAGCCCTGCCTCAACCTCTGAATGCGGTGTCACGAAGCACACAAACGCAAAGTAAAAGAATCACTATGCACTGCAAATCTGAAATCCTTATTCCCGAAGAGAAATCACGGAGTACAATGAGCTTCACGAATTGAGAGTGCTAAAATATAAAATCGCGAAAGGATAGAAAGTACAAAAGAGAAGTAAACCCCTCTATTTATTGGCAACGACCCCGGCAGCTTTGTGGCACGTCTCGACCGCGACGAGCTTTGCAACGCACTCGTCTGACCTTTCCCTTTCCCACATGGCGATCTTTCTTCTCGAGCCATATTCGCAAATGGCCGTGGAATTTTGGCGATCGACCCTCAAAATTTGACCCTTGATTTCTCCTCAGCTCTGTGAATAAGGGGGAGGGCATTTGTTGGGACCAAAAAAACAGAAATGGTGAAGGATAATGAGAAAATATTTGAAGCTGCCTTGTAAAGACTATTTCAGATCGTCAAGGCCCCATAACCACTGTGAAGAAAGGAGGAAGGATGACCTACGATCCCCTTTGACGTTCGTGAGCCCACAGTGAAGGGAGGAGGCAGGATTCTCTGTGATCTTATTTATCATCTGCAATCCCTACGCGAAGTGAGGAGGTGTGATGCTTCATGAGACCCTTTCACATTAGTAAGCCTGCCACGATGCAAGGAGGCAGGATGCTCCATGAGCCCCTTTGATATTCGCGATCCCTCCACAGAGCGAGGAGGTGGGATGCTCCGTGAGCCCCTTTGACTTTCACGATCCTGCTGTGAAGCGAGGAGGTGTGATGCTTTGAGAGCCCCTCTAACGTCAGTGAGCCCACCTAGAAGAAAAGTGGCGGGATGCTTCACATGCCAATTTGAATTTTGTGAGACCACCATGCAGCATGGAGGTGGGAAGCTCCGTGAGACCCTTTGACATTCGCGAGCCCGCTGTGAAGTGAGGAGGCAGGATGCTCCGCGAGCTGATTTGGCATTCATGATCCCGCCGTGAAGCGGAGAGGCGGGATGCTCCGTGAATCATTTTGACATTTGTGAGGCTGCCACACAGCGAGGATGCAGGATGTTATACAAGCCCATTTGATGTTTTTGAGCCCTCCGCGAAACAAGGAGGTGGGATACTATGTGATCCCCTTTGACATTCGCGAGTCCCTCGTGAAGAGAGGAGGAGTGATGATCCATGAGACGATTTCACATTCACAAGCTGGCCATGAAGCGAGGAGTTGGGATGCTCTACGAGACCCTTTGACATTCGCGAGCCCGCCGTGGAGTCGAATCCATATTCACACCGAGAAAGTTCTATTTCGTTGCGCCTCTTTCTTATAAATATCGGCCTCCCCCATGCCATAAGGACAGATCATCCAACCTTTCACCTTCTTAGCTCTCAAATCACGAAGCACATTCTACCATGTAAACCATGAGCTTCCCAAAGTACTTTGGTTCTACGAATTTCCACCCCTATGACTTTTTTTCACCCCCTCATTTGGGAGAGATACCTTTCTCAAAGACCACGGGCCTCCATGAAGGAAGAAGATCCTCACGGGGACTCAGGTAATCACAGAGCGTTCATGCTTCGTGAAGCACCCCCCATGCACATGTGACTCAAATGCTATGTTAGAGTCAATGTGGATCGCGAAGCACATTGCTTCATAGGACCTTGCATCATGAGGCACCCTTGATTCGTATGGATTTTCTTCACGAATTCCCTTCCACATATTGAAGAACCTCATGTATGCACCTATACTCTATGCCTAGGCTAGGCCACTTCACTTCGCGAAGCCCACACCTTCACGAAGTCCTTCCATTGCATGGAGCTCCAGAGCTCTGCAAGTCCTCTACTCATAATCCCCTTTTCTCTGCAACTCCCTCTCCCGTGCAACCTCCTAGGTTCGCATGAAGCAATTTCAAAGTCCCTTGGATGACATAGCCCATTGTGTTTCTTCACCTCATGCTTTTTTTCATTGGCATGCTAATGACTATTGATTCTTCTCAGATCCAAAGTAACTTGGACCACCAATGGGATCAGCTCACTACACCCCCAAACATGGAATTTCCTGTGCATTCCTTTCACCAAGGTGCAGAGGGTACTAGTTATGTACGTCCATGCGGTGTTGAGAAAACCCCCCTCATCCAAGCTGCACGGCGTTAAAATTCCTAGCACTATTGTCCTTAGCACAGGACATTAAACTTTGACTTCCCCAAATGCATCCTATATGGGGAAAGGGAAACCAACCTGGTGTAATCACTTTGCTTTTCTTATAGGAGGCAGCGTCCATACCCCTCCTTTCTTCGGTGCCGAATATCTCTCTCACTGGGCCTTCTCGTCATCGGGCCTCTAACCTGGAGTAAGTCCCAACCTCTTTGGGCTGCTAAAAAGGCATAAGCCCCCATATCCTCTTTGGGTTGTGATCACGTGTATGCCCCACTCCTTTTCCAACGGACACACCTTTCATGACGTGATCGTCATGTCTTTTTTGTCTCTTGTTTCTCACACCGAGCATGACTCACATGGGATTAGATCAAGCACCGACCATGACATCTTCTCTGGGTATCCTAGAGTGTAATCACCACACCACCTAAAGTATGAGGTCTATGATCCATGATAAGGAAAGGTATGTAGGACGCCTCTATGAATTTTATTCCCATAATCCATTGGTTGCCTCAACCCCCTTCATATCGGTTCACCAACACTTTGGGCCACCTTAGAGCATAATCCCCAAATGCACCCTATAACCTAAACTACAAGGGATTTAATCCCTAAAAATGAAAGGTTCATAGGAAACCTCCACAAGGTTCATTCCCACCACCCATCGTCCCATCCACCTTCCCCTCGGTGCACCAAAATTTGTCTGAAACTACGAGGTATTTGATCTTTTCCAAGGCGATGTATGTAGGAATCCTCCAAGAGGTTCAAGAACAAAACTCGGTTGCTCCGACCACCTTCACGTCAGTTCTCCGCTGTCCTGCATGATGTTAAACTGTGAACCCCAATCAGTGGTATTCCATTATTTCCCTAGTCATCGGTAAGTCATTGCACATTGCCCTTTTTACATGAACTAGGTGGTATTTGATCCTTGCCATGGTAGCGTACCTAGGACGCCTACCTGAGGTTCCAGACCACCATTCAACCGGTCATTCTAGTCCCATTCATGTTGGTTCACCAACACCATGGGAATCCTAGAGTGTAATCCCCACACACCCTCTTGAACATTGTGGCCTTTGATACTTTCCATGGTAGGGTACGTAGGAAGCCTCTCGGAGGTTCATACCACCACCCACCGGTCGTCCCGACCATCTTCACATCATTTCCCACCACATGAACTATGAGGTCTTTGATCCTTCCCAAGGCAGAGTACGTAGGAAGCCTCCACGAGGTTCAAGCCCCATCATCTATTTGGACCCCAGGTCCCCATTCACATCGATTCGATGCCATCCAGCAGTAAGCCATTGTGACCTCAATCAGTGGTAATCCGTTATGACCCCATTAAACGATATGTCCTTGACACCCCTATCCAAAAGTATGCCATTGTTACCCTAATCAGCGTTAATCCATTTTTACTCTCTTTAAAGGTATGTCGTTGACATCTATATCCAACTATAAGACATTGCAACCCCATCCAGTGTGAAGCTTTTAAAAACCCTAAATAGTGGTATGTCGTTGTCAGATTAACAACAGGGACTTTGATTCCCTACCAAAGGATATGTAGGAAGCCTCTTCAAGGCTCAAGCTCAAAACCATCATCATCCTCATGATGGTTCCATCCCATTCACCATCCACTTCACGAATACTTCCATCATCCATCCTGATTCTTACCCAGGCCGCCACATCTCGGTGGGATCATGCCACCCCATTCTCTATTCCATTAACAGCATTCGGAGAAGCCAACCACACATCGGCCCTGAAATTAGTGTTCCCTCCTGGGGTTACATCCATATGATCCACTCTAGTCAGTGTTCTGATCAATCCAATTTGTATCAAATGGATATTAAACTTGTTACATACCTTGTGTTATGTATGGAAAGTAGAGGAAATCCTTAGATACATGCCCATCGAATATGATACCCCGCGTTTGATGTTGGATGCCTCGGGCCTCCGAGCCCTTGAGAATACCTATAATAATGGATAGAAACCAAGACGCACTAGTGTCCCTATTCCCAGACATTCTAGTGATGAAGAAACATGACTACTCCCCTGACCAAAGGGGAATGCCCTAACTGGACCCTTTGGAAAGTCTCGACAGAAGTAGCGCAATTAACTGCTGCCCAAGAAGATATGGCACTAGGAAGAGTTTCACGAACAACATCTTAAATCTATTAGGGAGACCCGGACTATGTGAAGAGTTCATAGGAGGAATCCAATGATGGAAGAACCAACATCCCATTATCCAATTTTGATCAAGGAGAAAACATCCCTGAACAAGGAGCGGATGTCACCCACCTTTGGAAAGCGGGAATACAGGGCAACAAAACTGCACCTTTTGTTCTCAAGTATATGAATGCACGTGCCCTGACGAAAGCATCGGAAACAACATGTCCAACATATACGTTTGAATGGTTCTTGAAAATCATATAGTATTTAGGATTTTTAGAAAATCCAAAATCACTATACAACATATTTTAATGGTTGGTTTTCAAACACTATTCGTACAAATAATAAAACAATAAAGTACTTTGGAACATAGTATTCCTTGTATCTATAAATGTTAACATATAAGGCCTATAGAATCAATATTTTTTATGGGGTTTCAAACAATGAAATTGAATGTGTTAGGAAAAAATTATTTTTTAACTCGAACCTTTTTACAATTATTCGCAAAACTATTATTTTTTTTATTTTTATTGATTGTGGTTTTAATCATTGAGTTAGAAAAGAAAAAGTTAAAATCATAACATATTGTTCTTATCTATACCAATGTCCAGATTTCGATGTATGATATTATTATTAAAACAATATAATATTCAAGGGTTTTATACTATTAAAAAATAATTCCAAATCTATTTCAAATTTCTCATTTTATATTTTAATATTTATTTAATTTTATAAATTGGAATTATTTTCCATTTTGGTACTAAGATCATATTTTTAAATAGTACATAAAAATGAAAATTTTTAAATTTTTTATATTTATCTATTAATGCATTCAAAATATCATTCAATATAGTACATTAACATTCTAATTATTCATTTGACATTTTTGTTTCATTATATAAAAGAGTAGAAATGATAGATTGTTTCTCTGAAAGACATTCCATAAATTGTTGATTTGATCTCACATTTACAACCTCTCAACTATAGTTTGAGTGACTAGGGATATACTAATATTCCCTCCAAGTGGCCTTTACTTCATTATTTGGACTTTTATTTTTATCTTAATGTTTCTTTTTTTCCTATGATTTTTTATATTAGTCTTTTATATATTGTTCCCTCTTACACACATTACAGTGAATTTTATTAGAGGTTTAATCCCCCTTAAAATATTTTAACCAATTTCCTCATTTTTCCTGTATTCCATAGTGATTTTATTTTAGGAAAAGAAACATTTTTAATAAAAATTCAGGATTATATTGTCTGGATAATCCATTTCATCATCACTATCGATGTCATACTCACTTCAACAAATAATATTAACTTTGAAAACAACGTTTTATTTTTTTTATTCTTAATATTAATAATTTTTTTTGGTTCATCATCTTTATTTTTTACTTTTATATCTTTTTTGAAACATCATTAACCTGCCAATTAGAACATTTATGACATGATTTATAATGTCACATGATTCTTGAATAGTGACTATAGTACCAATCAATTATCTGGAAGTCATATGAAGATCCCTAATAGTTAAGATTTGTCATCCAAATTTTTTCCATATTTTATCCATAGTTTTTATAATTACATTAAACCATTTCTACATTATAGAAATTTATTTATTAATATTAATTTTTAATGTATAATACTTTATTATGCTGGTATTAAATAATATTCCTTCCACATTTTATTTGTCTTAACAGGACAAAAATCATTATCCTAAATTTTTTACGAAATATCACAATAAAATAATCTTCTAAACTAATATTCTCGAAAAAAATTCATTCATATATATATTTTTAAAATTATATAGAGAATTAATAGGGGCATCCAATTATTTTCTAATATCATTAGGTTTTTTATATTATTTATTAGGAATTCCACATATATTAAATCCCACTACCATAAGTTGAATTGTCTTATTTATTTTTCGCTAACCATTATTATGATCATGTAAATAATGTCGGCTATTTTTAACATACCCATTGGAAATTTCATCCATAAAAATATAATATTGATTAAAAAGAAATTGAAAAAGAAACATATTAAGAACTTGTTCTAGGTCCAAAAGTATTAAAGGAAAGAAAAATTAACTAATACCAAATTTTAGTCCCATAAGATAATTGAATTAGGGGTGAATTGAGTTTATAATATAGATTTTTTTAAATATAAATTTCAAAATATCTCACATAAAATATCCAATATGTCCATGTATGTTGGTATAACTAATTTTATGATTTAAAATGGACTATTAATAGTATGACCCAAAACTCATTAAAAAAGTTTGAAACTGATTTAAATCATCAAAATACATTACTTATAAAAAGAATATAATACATATAGTTTCGATTTATTTAATATTTTTTGTTGGAAATCATAGGATAGTAAGTACTAACTCGAAAATAGTTAAATGATTTTAACCTATGAAAATATTATAAATAGAGTATTTAATGAATTCAGAATAGATAATGGGATTTAAAACAAGCAGTTTTTTCCAAGATAAAACATTATCCTCTATACCTAATAGCTGGATACTATTAAGAATGATTATAACATGATAATAAACTCGACCTACAACCAAGATTATTGATTAAAAATATAAAAACAAAAAAAAGTTAGTCTTTTATAAAAATAGAAACCTCATTAATTATTCATCGAATAATAGAGGTAGAAAGAATAAGGGGACAATATCTAGTACTCTATAATACAATGACAAAGAATTTGATTATAAATATTTAGATTCATATAAAAAAACTCGTACGTAATGTAAAAAATTTAGTTCTAATGAGGTGATGAATGTATTTTAAATAAGATTAATCATTGTTAATCTTTGGATCATCAATTTTTATAAATCTATCATTGAAAATCATTTATCTCATATTTCCAATTGATGAAAAATAATTGAGTATAATTTTATCAAATAGTAATTTAGAAATTATGACTTTAGAATATCAGTACATATCAATATATTTATATCCATAACAAACACTTATTATTAATGAGAAAATCCATCTCTAATTAGTCATGGTAGAATTTTCAAAAAATATTTATCATATTGACTAATATGATATGGAATACAAAAATATTATTACTATAAATAAATTAATCAAAATATAGTTTCTGGATATTAAAATTATAATACTATCTAAATAACACAAGTCCACTTATACTTCACTTAGGTAAAGTAACATTATCATATGGTCTCTTGTTCCCTTGGTCACTTCATATCTTCAATATTTCATATATGTTTCTTATAGAGTATCTTATGTTCCCCATGTGGTGTTATTTACAGTGAACTCAAATTTCATTATTTGTACATCGTTGGTTGAATTCATATTGTAGTAGGGTGAATCCTTCTTGTGGTCACTTGAACACTTCATTTGGTTGGTTCTGTACTTGTGTGTTTTGTTCAAGAACAAATGATTTTTTGGACACATGGTTACTTGTTTCTTAATGATGTTACTTGGAATTCATCTTATAGTTATATCAAAAAAAATTGTTCTTCATAGTATGTTGAATGGTCCTGTATAGCACTGAATGAGCTTTGCAAAGCCTGAAAATGGACTTTCTGTGTTCTACCCATCCCCCAAAAGACCTGGTAGTGTTTCGGGGCTCAGGTTAACTGAAATTTATTTTATTTAGTTAATTAAATATTATTATTAAAATTATATTAAATAAAATATTAATTTTGTTTAAAAATAAAAAAAATTAGTACCTGGAGGATAAAATTAATTTAATTTTTTTATTAATTTATTTATTTCTTATATTAAAATTAAATTAATTATCGGTATGATTATGAAATATATAACATATGTAAATTTTTATTTCATTAAATTATTCAACACCCGTCATACATTAATTTATTACAATTTCATTATTACCATGCTATAATTTTACCTTTTTACTTGTCTTTAGAAATTAACTATCCTATTTATGAATTAATTTATTTAATTAATAATTTTTAGCTTCATGAAATGTTTTCAAATAATTAACTAATTATGATGGTCTATGCATCATAATTTTTCATTCATTATGTCTAATGGACTAAATGTCCAAATTTATCTGATATACATCATGCCCCTAGTTATCCTCGCCTGCACGTAAGTATACGCGTACCATTGACGAAGAAGATGTATGGAATGTACCACTCTATGAAGAAGTGGTATTCTATGATGGAGAAGAATTATGATGTAGAAAAAACCATGATGAGGAAAACATCATGGTGATAAATGGACATATTGGATGGGGATGAGCTATATGAAGAGTCAAGCTACAACTCTATTATGATATCCCTAGGTCATGGTTTGTACATTGAATTTAAATGAAAAAACTAGTTTTATATTCTTAAAAAAATTCAGGTAATTGATTTTCATTAATAATTTATGTTTTAATTAATTTATTTAATAGTAGTGGGAAACTAAATGAAACTATCAATTATAAAATTTATAAATACAGACATATTGTTTTTATTAATTAGTAGTTGTGAGAAACACAACATTTAATGCATCATATTTATAGAAACAGATTACATTTTCTATGAAAAATAAAAAATCCCTCGATGAAATATAAGTCCCAAACACCATTGGTCATTTGAATTTGAGCACAACCAGGAGATCGATCAGACATAACTAAGAGTGTATCATAAAATTGATGAGTTATTATGAGACTTATAGGTTTACATGAATAAATTGGTTGGAATATTATCCATATCTAACATTATATCACATATGAAAAAACTTTTGAGAAAATTATGTTTTTGATTTTGGAAGTTAGGATTTCACTCAACAGATTAAGGAGTGATGAGTTAAAGCAGTTGTCTAGTAAAATGCCTACAATGAACTCTTTGATTAGTCGGATAGCCCTAATTTGTAGAAAATTAGGGGAGGTTCAAATATCCTTTCCACTAGAATACTCAAGCAATAGAGTATCATGACTCTCGTACATAGTGTTCCTCGAATATGTTAAAATTTTGGGTGTCATTTAATGATATACTTGATCGATAATTTCTAATTTAGTAATCAAGTCAAAAGAAAAATCCTCTAGAAATTATTTTATAGAAATTAGATATTAATACCTCAAGATAAATTGTGATGATTTTGAACAAAATTAATATTCAAAATAGCCGGAATTTTGACGTTTAGTATGATACACGAAAATCTAGGTGTTAGTATCCCTAGACATGTTATGACATCTCATTAAGGATGGGTGAGAATTTTTCATAAAGGAGACCCATGTATTAGGAATATGATATGCATGTAATAATACTATCATCTATATCCAATGTAAATTTTATATACAAATATTTGTAAATCAATCAATTTACATGTTGTCTCGTCTCTGAGAAGCTAGTGAAAAGAATGTGAAGAAATATATGAATGCTGATCATTACACAAGTTATGTGTAATTTTAAACAATTATTACACTATCATTCAAGACATACCTTTCATACATATTGTCCACCTAATTACTCAAGTTTCATTTAATGATTGAAAAATGAATATGATTTATTAAATGCATCATTACCCTTTTAGGTAAGGTCCTTCACATAAATAAGAATATTAATGGAATTTCAATCATTAGTTGTTATAGATAAGAAGGTGAAAAGCAATCCGAAAAGGCCAATAATAAGTGAAACTCAATGGGAACATTCACTTCATCCTTCAATGAAAGGTTTTTTTATTAAATGAGATGTTATTTTACACTCGTATTGTGAAATAAAATATATGGATTTTAATGTGGAATGGTCTGAATCATATAAGCAAGTACCCACTTATTATTCATTATATATTCATCAATTAATGTTTCTATTAAACTAAATGGGTATTAAATAAAATAGTTTTATAACAGATGTATATCAAAATACAGTAACCAAGTATGTATAGAAAAATTATAAGTGTGTTGAATTATCCAAGTTGCTAGTAAAGGGTGATTCATAAGTCATCTATTAGAAGCACATAACTTCATATTACTAATTGATTGACTCTAGTTGAAAAAGTTTTTGGTATAAAAAGAACATTTATCTCATGTATCCATTATACATAAATATATATTATATTAATTTCTTGAAGTAATGTTTTTTGTGGTGTCTCATTGTCAACCAATAGTTCATTGATACTTGAATCATAGGTAGTACATGATGAATATATAATATAAAAGTAATTTAATAGGTTGTAGAAATGTAATTATTTTTAATGTAAAGATAAAGGTTTTTTTAAGGATATAACCAATTTGGTATTTAAGCTTAGTAAATATAAACAATTTTGGTATTATTGACATACATACTAATTATGTTCGGACATTGAACCATTTTGAAATAAAGGTATGCCACAATAATTTTAGTATCAGTTTGAAATGAGTGCATGAACTCTTCCATGGAAAATCTAGTGGTAAAAATAATTCTTAATATTATTTTCAGTTATTAAGTAATATAAAAATTATGAATTATTCTCATATTTTCATTAGATATGAGTTTTTTCGGGGTGGTATGTATATGAATCTCTAGAAAAAATCATTTTTATCAAATAATAGTAATGTAAAGTAGTGTAATCCCAAAATTCTCATTACCATATATAAATCACATAATTGAAATTAATAAGGATGATAAATTGTTAGTCTAACATGTTAATAATGAATAGTAAATGGTAGAATTGATAAACTCTTTAACACATATTTTATACACGACAGTCACAATGTATGTAGTATCAATGTTGAAACATGTAGAAGAATCCATTATTTTTGATGTTTTGATTTTAAAATAATGGATATATCTCATATCCATATGCTAAATATTATGATTAATGGAAATCATAAAATTTTTATTATGATGGAAATCAATTTTCATAATAATATGGGTTGATCTGCAAAGTGTTTGTTAGGATATATACAAAATCTCAACAAGAAAAACACAAAGTGCATCTAATTTTTCAATGAAAAAAATTTATTAGAATATTAAATAAATACATATGATAAAAATGATATAGTCAATGTTAATGAATATATTTCTATATAAGGGTACACATATGTACTTGAGATAGTGGGATAAATATTGAATTGGGATGATTTAATGCTAGAGATGGACATGTAATAGTCATAATAAGTAGTTACACAAGTTCATGTGGATCATAAATGTTCTAGATACATATACTATATATGAAGGTTAAAACCATCATGATTTTTTTTACCATGTTTGCAGATAAATTATTCATTAAAAATGAAAAATCAAACAAGTATACAGCATATGTAAATCAGCTATGATTGACAAGGTCAATTAACAGTCCATAATGGATCTAATTTATCAAAGTGAAAAGGGGGTAATTTTTTGAATAATGTGGTGGGTATTTAAGTGAGATCATACATTGGTGGTACAAGTGTGGTACCAAAATGATCGATTTGTTATACCATTTCTGATGCCTAAATTCCTTATAATATTAATTGTCATGGGATCATTATATGATAATTTTATTATTTTTCATCTAATGTTATTATCACTAATTGTGGAAAAAATAAATACGACATATGTAGAATGAAATGGTGACATAAATGAATGATTTTAAGGGATAAAAATTAATAAAATCTAGGTTAGGATTTATGAAATAAACAATATAGTAAAATATTAATTTTGAATGAATCGGTGTAGTGTGTCTACCAGAGGTTAGTGGGAGTTCCAACATTTTCTCGGTGTAATATTTTCATTAACATATTGAAATAGACTTTTGGACTTATAGTTTGTTAAGACTATGATGAAATAAATAATTGTATGATTGAAATAATGCTGCAACCTATGTTCTAGAGAACAAGATCTACTATTGTAGATTTAGAAGTTTATTATACCAAGGCAATCATATATATAGTGATATTTTATTGAAAAATTAAAGCTGGAACAATAAATGATTGAATTATTACCAATGTCACATGGAATAAATCTCTCCAATAAGACATGTATGTTATATATGAAGAGATTAAATTAGATAATTTAATTCCATATAATTCATGGATAGATTGACCATATATGCCATTATATGTAAAAAATGATATTTTAAAAATAAAAATTATTATCGGAAAATATCAGTTACAATTAAGAGAATGGAAACTTTAGCAGTAAAAAATATCCAATTTCACTTGGGAATGAACAAAGGATGTGTACCAGTTATATGGAGTATAAGGATAATAGTTTTTAGGGAACAAAACTTATTTTTTTCATAGAAAAATTTGATCTATTGTAGCAGTTAGGAAAAGGGTATGAGATGGAAAAGATCATACAATCTAGTGGTAACCATACATAAAAATATAGATTACTTTTGAGATTATGAGGAATAACTGAATTAGTTTTTAAATAAAAATATTTTTTTATGTAATTTAAATCAGACAAACCAAATAATCATTTATCATAATGATAATTCTGTTATTGGTACTAGCCTTAATGTAATGTTTTGAAAGTGTACAAATAGGATATACTAAGGGATATAGTCTCTTGAGTGGTTATAATCAAAAAGATTAGATTTTGTAGAGAATAATAGCCATGTAGATAAATCATTGAAGAACTAAGACCTAATTTTTAGACTCAATAGAAACATGAACTTAATCCTATGAGAGATAACATGTATGATCATAATGTTTTTTATAGTGAAAGTGGGATTGAAAAAATATTGGTTTCCCTAGACCCATTGATATGGTACTCTTGATTACAATATCGTGTAGACAATTAGATATAGATGGTGTATTCCTACCATTATAGTCGACAAATTTTAGCATCAACTATTGATATGGTAATGTCTATAGATTAATTGTCATATCAAAAGGTTATAGTGGATCCCATGATATAATGAGAACCTCAAGATAAAATGAAATTAATCATAGAAATTTACTATGGTCTCAATACATCATAATAATTTTACATAGTTGATGTCTAGCTATCTGGTGTTAGGGGATCATAATCATTGTGAATTTTTCTCATTATGTTCGAACATAGTCATATAAAGTAATGAGATCATGGGGGAATACCCAAAAATAGGAGCACCAGATGTTTTGGATGTTGTTAGTTGTTCATATCTATTAAAATGTGTTTTTGTCTCCTGTATTGAGATCATTTTCAATGTGTTCCATTTGACAGCATACTTATATGCCAGGAAAAAACCAGGATAATGAAATCATGGTGAGGTACCTTGTGTTGGATACATCATTGGGGTAGGATATTTGATGAATGGTCAAGAAATTGTTTTTCACTTATGGGTTATAAAAATATTATATCTAAGGCCTTTTATCAGAATGGTAGTACATTCAAAATTCCTTTTCAATGTAAATCAAGGTTAAATATTTCTAGATAGATCAACAAATACAAAATAAATAAATGGATGATGACACAACTGTTCATCCATCTTTATGTATAATTAATTACAAAGTGATCATATTATACTATATGAGCATGTAGTTTGGTTGTCTTTATTATGATATTATTTACCTTTTGATGGGCCTTTATGGGTTTCCACACTCTGCTCTTTGTCTAAGGATACTCCTAACTATAATCGAGATAAAGTCCTAGAGTGTCACCTGAAATATCATATTTGAGAATTAACCATATTATGGTGAATATATATATTGGACATTGTGGGACCCAACATGGGGTCTGAGTGTTATCGAAGATATCAATTATAAATAAATAAATAAAATCTTTATTACTTATGTAATGAATAACATGGTTTAATTTAATTATTTAAATTATATAAATGTTAATTAAATATAACAAATAATATTAACTGAATGAATATTATTTTAATATAACAAGTTCATTTAATATTAAAGGGAAGGAGTACAGATAAGGACTTGGTTTTATTGTGTAAAATTATATATATATATATAACAAGAAAATGATAAAATATAAATAACATTTATGGTTTACTTCAGTTAATCCAAAATATATTTATCGCTTCTTTAGAGGGGGATATATTTTTGAGGGATGGAAACCCATACAGTTATTTTAAATATCATTATTAAATTTTTAGAGGTGGTCATTTTTATTATGCTATTTATTCATATGATGTGAGATCCTCTTTTTACTCCAACCTTATAGAGAGAGATAGTCTCTCAATAAGTGCCAATCTATGAATGCCTTCAAGAATCGAAGGTAGAGCATCATTGTAACATCTTAAGTAAAGAATAAATATTACATTTTCATATTTATTCATATTTTGGAATAAAAAATTAACTTTACTATTATGGGGATTCTATGTTAGATAGTGTACCCGACATGCTACAATAAGATTTTTTGAAATCTTACATTTCACACAAATAATTATATAATATTAATATTTGAAATGTTTGTTAACTCCAAACCATTGTATTCTTGGGAATTAATAGAACTAACTAAAATATAATTATACATGTTTGTTAAATTTATTTACATTAATCCGATATATTTAGATGCTTAAAATGAGAATGAATCCGATTTTAAGCATGAATTATTATAGTATTTTTAAAGGGATGTTTTACTGTCTTTTGATGCTGAACCATTTTTAAATCTAGTTTTTGTCACTTATATATATTTTATTTGAAAAAATGAAATTATACTTATAATAGTAACATCAAAATTTACCTTGAATTAAATTTGGGTATTTTTCAGATAATTTTCATTTTTTAATGAATAATTCAAAATAATACATTTTAATTTAATTTATTTATATAATTAGACTGTAATTTTAGTAGGTTTTAAAGTGTGATTAGATTATATATTTACCATTTAATCCAAATTTGGTCATTTTATGTAATGTCACTTAGAAATTTGATATAAGCACTAGTAAATATTTTTGTTGTTTTTACTTTTTAAAAACACTATTTTTTAACAATGAAGATTAGTTTTAAAATAATTTAGGCAACATATGTATTTTGAATTTGTAAAAATGGATTCTATATTTCTAAAAATGATGTCCATATTGTGTAAATAGAGAAATTTTATTTTTAGACATCTTTTACATTAACTTTAGTCAATATTTTATTTACCATGGTTAAAGTGTAAATCTGGTAAATTAGGGTTAAAAATAATATTATAAATATATTAAATTATCGTAAAAAGTGTCATAAACCTCTTGGATGATACATGTATCACCATGGAAATCCTTAGTTCGATTATAGAACCCCTTGGAGCAACATGTAACTGAAAATAATATTTAAAAAAATAATAATTTAACGTTAAGAAAAATGTAACAAAGACCAATATCGTTCCGTAAAGAAATTTATATATGTGGTTATATAACTTATCAATTTGACTATATAAATATTAATTATAAATATAATAATATATCCTACATCATGGTATTTTATTTATAATTTTTCAACCTTATATAAATAAATTTATTTATGACACAATAATGATATAATGTTTACCTTATTAATGAATGCTCTAAATAAATGAGATTATAAAAATTAAAAAAAAATTATTTTCTTGATACATTTTATTCCATCCATGAATTCTAGGGAAGATTATGACTTGTTATCATTGAATTAATGATGTTTCTTCAAAATAATCAAGTATTTATGAATTTTTAAAATGTCATGATATGAATAGTATATACATTGAAATAAAGGAGTTTCTTATAATTTTTTTTTGATTAAATGATATAATAATCCTAAAAATATAAGATATATATAAATTAAATTAATAGGGATGATAATTGAATTAATGTACCACATGTAGTTTGATTGGTTTTTTATTTTAACTATATTAACCATATAGTATGAATACACAAGAAGACATGGTAAGAGTTAAATTAGTTAACTAAGTGTTAAATATGAATGATAAGATTAAATATTAAACCAGAACATGTGTAAAATCTATTGTTAAAGTGGATTTAAAAAAATAGTTATCCTATATTATAATTTAATTATTTATGGACTTTTTTAATCTGAAAATAAAATTATAAAAAAATAGTAATTTCAAACATTCATAAAAAGACCATCATTTCCCTTATAAAAAGTCATCTACTCCAACCCCTACACACACCTTCAAAACCCCACAGCTCATCCAAAATCTACTCCAATAATATCCCAAAATACATGTCATACAACTAGAATCCTTACTTTGGTAAGAAGGCAATTCAATAAATAATTTTGGTTCAAACCAAAGGGAGTTACCCGATTTAAAGATATCATCTTCTCTCAAGTTATTTTCTTTTATTTTCCTTCTCAAACCCCCTAAACAATCATTTTTTCATTATTTTATAACAATAATATAATCCTAAATATACGACGATTTTGTTATGATAATTATTCTAACTACACATCCACACACCTCTATCTAATGGATATGAACATTGTGCTTCTGTGGACAGTGAACTACTACCACAGGAAAGGATGATAGTTCAACTATTTCCAACCGCCTCTCATGGTGGCCATAATGATGGAAATGTATTTATGTGTGATATATATTATATTTATATTGTATCTATTCTTCTTAAATTTTCATTTATATAATACCTTTATGGTTTTCATAATGGGTAAATATGATAATTTCATTTGAGGAAGTGCATACTACCGCCCCTTAAAGTTATATGACCTTTTCATACCATATGTGGAATGTATAAAGGATAGAGTTAATCAAATAATATATGATATTATACTATAATTATAATATACCTATTTATTGTTAAGTTTTCATTTTACTAAATACGATATAGAAATGAAAGTAACATTAATGCGTACATATGACTTACCGTCTCCATGAATAGTGTATATCATTTCTAATCACCAAATGTTATGTTATATTATCAAAACATATATATATATACTATATATATATATATGATAAATATGATATCTAAATATTGAATATCATTATGTATAAAATGTAATTTTGAACACATGGGAAACTTGTAATTATATGAAGTTCATTTGTGACACAAGTTCCAAATATAGAAAAAACTACCGTTATTAACAAAAATGATTATGTAAGGTTTATAGTGTGTTAATAAGTGATATAAAAGGAATAATGAACTTGAAAAATGTTTTGAAGTAAGTATAAAATAACATTACTTTATTATTTGAGAGATTAAATAACGAACGAGTCAAGCCGTACATGAGGTATGAGACATCGTCTCAATATCCTCTTGTTGAGGCATACATTGATTTACACACGACATTCATTTATATGGTGGATAAACCCCATTGACTTTTAATTACATTAATATTTAATCTTTTCTCAAGGATTCATTTTACAAAGTGACAAAAAGAATGTTGCTTTTTAATGTATGTTGTGACAACAATGATTCCACCACCATGAGCATTATTTGATATTTGAATTATTCAACAAGATGTATTGTTATAAAATGTAAAATAAATAACATATACAATTTTTACATATTTTTGAATTGAAAATGGTTTTGATAATGGATTGATAATTTTAATATATTGAAATGTTATGTTGGAATTTCATTATGGAAATATTATCTTTATTTTATGCTTGTTCATGTGTTATGATTATGTTATGTATCTTGGGAATTTTTTGAGTATATGGATGGTTTCATGATAAACCTTGGGATGGTGAGCCCAAGATAGCTCTCCAATGCATTGGGTAACATGAAAGAGGTAAACACTAATATTTCTTCTAAGAGAATTACTGAATACAATCTGATGAGAATTCAAAACATAAATACTTATGCAATTGTGAAAGCTACAACATAAGTGTGTTATTGATTTTACAAGTTACCTTTATGATTTATGATTTCTATGTGTTATTCATAAATATTATGATTTCATGAGGTGTGTTAAGGAGTTTTTGTTTTCTGTATATTAACGGATTGATGATTTATTTCTTTATTTTATAACCCATACTAATATTTTTATTCGCATCCCATGTTTTTGAATTGATTTTCATAGGGTATATGGTTGGGTAAGAGAAAAGAATAATTTTAGATGATTTATATCATGTAAAGTATTCATGTTTACTTTTATGAATTTTTATTTTATGTAACTATGGATCCTGAGTAGATGTGTATACAGTGTTATATTTGAGATGTAATGTAATAGTTATTGCCTAATTCTCTAAAACTATAATATTAAAATTATAGTCAATTTTATTTCATGACTTAACTCAAGATTATGAAATTTTTATCGATGGGACCTTACAGTTGGTATTAGTGGTCGGTTTAGACAAATTTACAAGTTATGATATTTTTAAATTAATATTTGAAAAATAATTTATAGTAAGATTGAAAGGATATAGAATTTAAATATTACCATGTTGATTCTTCTATGAAATATCTGTGTTCAGAATGGTTTCCACAGTGGAAACATGGGAGCTATAATGGGAAGACATAAAGGGGAAAACAACATTCCAAATCAGTAACCTGAGTTGGTTGTAATAAGAACTGAATGGTTTTTTTGATGTGAAGAAACAATTCACATAGGCAGTAAATGGTGGTGAAATCCATGCACGTGATCAGCCATATCAACCATAGAGAAACATGTCAGCAATGGAGAATTTTAAGAGGAAACATCACCTATCATTCAGAGGGTAATCTGACCCTGTGATAGTTGAACAATGGATTAATGAACTAGAGAATATATTTAAATTCATTGGGTGTTCATAAAATAAAATGGTTAGTATTTCTATTTATCATTATGAAGGTGAAGCCGATCAGTGGTGGTTGATTGTGTAAAATTTAAGATATGGTGAAGAGATTGATGATCTTCCTTTGGATGAATTCAACGATATGATTCTTGAAAAATATTATCATATGGTGGTTATTCTTAGGAAAGAAAACCCATTCCTAGAATTGATGTAGGGGGATGACTCAATGGCTTCTTATGAAGAAAAATTCACTCGACTAGCATGGTATGCTTAAAATACCATACGAGATCTTGAAAGTAAAATTAACCATTTCTACTCATGATTTATGCAAACAAATTGAATGGATTTTTCTTCTCATGAGTTAAAATTTATGAAAAACATGTAATATGGTAGATAAGGTGGGAATCGATTTTGTTGATTGTCACATCATCTTTAAAAAATAACAGAATAAGAGGTGGAGGGGCTGTAGTAGGCACTATAGCAGTACTGTATTAGGTACCGTAGCAGCGGCGACACTGTAGCACTGGAGGAGCTGTAGCAGGTACTGTATCGGTGGAAGAACTGTAGCAGCGCATGCACTATATCTGTACTGTTCACAGAAGGGTCCTTTGGGCCAAAAAAATAGGCTTTCAAGCCTCGTATTCAAGACACATGTCCTTGGGCCTTGGGGATATATAATGGGTCTCCCAATACCTAGTCTGAAGAGGTATTTGGATTAAATAATAAATTAAGGCTTTGGGCCCAAACATAAAAAAACAGAATAAACTATCAAGGAGGAAGATGAATGGGATGAACTCTTAAAAAATTATTTTCTGGTAAGAAACTTATGCTTAAGATTTGTGAAAAATATGGTAAAAATCAGGTTGGGGAATGCCTTTTCACATATTGTAAGTGTTACCTATGTGGTAAAATGGGGAATTAGTATCGTAATGGCACTAAAAAAGATAAGGTTAATGTTAAGAGAAAATATGATTTACAGTTTGTAAAATGTTGTAAGTGAAATTAAAGTGTCACTATGAAAATAAGTGTCCAACAATGAACTCTACTGAGCCAAAGGATCCAAACTACAAGAAGAAACAGGTGGTGAAATCCTTCGCAACTACTTCAGCAGATGTTAGGACATTGAATGATGTATTATCAGGTATATTTTTTGTTTATTAAGATTATGCCAATGTTTTATTTGATTCAGGGTCTATACATTCCTTAATTTATGAGAAACGTTATAGTAAATTTGTAATTCCATCTCATGATATGAATCCTGAACTTATGGTAAAAACTCTATGAGGAAATGTTGAGATAAAAAAATTATAAGAACCATCATGAACTTGAGTGCATAATGAATATACTATTAAACCTTATTGTTTTTCCTCTAGTAAAATTTGACATTGTTTTTAGTATAGATTGTCTTTCCAATTATCATGATAAGATTTACTTCCATGATAAATATGTTTCTTTTCAGAATGAATTTTAATTTGTGTACAATATCAAGTCTTTACTTTGGATAAAATATCAGGATGCTGAAATACTAGTAAAAGAAGAAAATGAATGTTACCTTGGACATATTTTTGAAAAGAAAGGAACTGTTAAGATTAATGTTGTGCAAGTGGAAAATTACTTTCTTGATGTTTTTTCTGATGAGTTCCCTGATATAATACTTGACTGAGATGTTAAATTTATTGTTGCCTTATTTCCTCATGCTAAGCCAATTTGAAAACACCCTTATCAAATGGATAAAATTGAACTTTTAGAGTTAGGAAACAATTGATGGAGTTATTAGATAAATGTTTAATTTGACCTAACACATCACCATGGGGTGCTCTTGTATTGTTTGTTAAAAAGAAAGATGATTCAGTGAGACTTTTCATTGATTATAGAGCACTGAATAACATCACTATTAAGAAAAATTATCTGTTGACTCATATAGATGATTTGTTTGATCGTCTCTAGGGAGCTCAGTATTTTGAAGATATTAAGATGAGGCTGGGGTCCCATCAGTTTAAAGTAAAGGATAAAAAAGTTCAGAATACTACGTTTCATACATGATATGGCCATTATGAATTTTTATTTGTGCCTTTTTGGATAACCAATACACCTGCTATATTCATGGATCATATGAATATAACTTTCAATGAGTTTTTTGATAAGATTTTGGTGTTGTTTATTGATGATATTTTGGTTTATTCCAAAGATAAAGATGAATATGAATATCATATAAGGGTTGTGTTGTAATCCTTATAAGAAAAGAAACTATATGGTAAATTCTAGAAATGTGAGTTCTGGGTACCACAAATTTCATTCCATGGTCACATTATTTCTAAAAATAAAATAACTATTGATCCTGGTAAAATAAAAGTTGTTTAATAATAGAAATTTCCCTCAAATATAACTGAGTTATGTAGTTTTCTTCGTTTATCTGGTTATTACTATAGGTATGTTGAATAATTTTCACAGTTATCTAGCCCACTAAGTATGTTAACTCTAAATGGTGTTAAGATTAGTTGGACAAAAGAATGTGATGATTGTTTTCAGGAATTGAAACTAATATTGGTGAATGCTCCAGTTTTGGAATTACCTTCTAGAGATTGGGAATTTGTTTTCTACAGTGATGGTTTGTTGAAAAGACATGGTTTTTTCCTTATTCAAAGTGATATGGTAATTGATTATGCTCTACGTTAGTTGAATTCTAATGATATTAATTACCCTACACAAGATTTGGAATTATCCACAGTTGTTTTTTCTTTAAAAAATTGGAGGAATCGTTGGTATTGAGTAAAATGTGTAATATATATTGACCACAAAAGATGGATGTATATATAATTTCATAAATAATTAAACATCACAAATAGGATATGGCTATAATTAATCAAGGATTATGATTTCATGATTCATTATCATCTAGGAACGGAAAATAAAGTGGTTTATGATTTGAGTAGAAAACGTAATGCTACATTAAATCTGTTATGTTTGGAACTAGATTTTTTGATTAAAAATTTGATGATCTTTATCATAGAAGATGTTGGTGAAGGAAATTCAATGATTTTGTTTTAGGTGATAGTGAAATCATATCTATTAGATTGAATTAACCAAGCGCAGAAAGAAGACATTGAGTTGCATTAAAAGGTAGAGTTGGTTCAGAAGGGTATGTTTCTAGAATTTAACATTGATAAAGATTGTATTTTTTAGATTTGTTAGGATATTATGTGTTCTTTGTGATTTAGAGTTGATGAATGAGGTGTTATGTGATGATTATAGTTTTCCATTTTTAGTTCATCCCGGCAGTACTAAGATGTACATAGATATTCATGAGTATTACTGGTGGGATGGAATGAAATGAAATATTACTAACATTACTATGAAGTGTCTGAATTTTCACAAAGTTAAGGTTGATAAGAAGTTACTAAAAGGTATGATTCATCCCATACTGTTTCCATAGTGTAAATGGGAAAATATATCCATGTACTTCATTGTGGGATTACTGTAGAAATCTTGAGGTAACAATGCAATCTGGGCTATAGTTGATCGATTGAAAAAATCTGCTCATTTTATTATATTCAAGATACACTATCTTGAGATCTATATTCTCCATGTTATGTTATTGAGATTGTCAGGATAAATTGTTTTCCACTCTCCATTATATCCAATATTGATTCTATGATTACTTCTATCAATTGTAAAGGCCTTCAAACGTCTTTGGGTACTGAAATAAATTTTAGTATTTCTTTTCATCCTAATTCAGATTTGCAGTTAGAATGAACAATTCAAACTTCAGAAGATATGTTACATGATTCTTCTATGGATTAACATGGAATTAGGGACCAATATTCTTCTTTGGTTGAGTTTTCTTTTAATAACCTTTTTCAATACAGTATATAGATGGCTCCATTTGAGGCATTATATTGGAAGCGGTGTTGAACTCTAGCTTTTTGGGATAAAGAATGTGAAAGGAAGTTGATAGGACCAGAATTGGTAGAGGAGATGGTAGAGAAATTTTAGTTGATAAAGAAACACATGAGGATAGTTCATTTTAGGTTGAAACATTATTTGGATAACCAGAGGAATGATCTTTATTTTAAGGTAAGTGATCAAGACATTATCAATGTTTCCCATAGGAAAAGTGTGAGGCATTTTTGCGAGAATGGAAAAATGAGTCCGAGGTTCATTGGACCCTATGAAATCTTAGAGAATTTAAGATCAATTTCCTACAGAGTGGGTTTACCACCAATTTTATCATAGGTACACAATTTTTTTCATGATTTATGGTTAGGAATGTATATTCAGGATCAATCTCATGTTTTGAGTATAGAAGCAGTTCAGTTGGTAGACAATCCTTTTTATAAGGAACAACTAGCCTTGATTCATGACCATAGATAGAAAGTGTTACAAAATAAGGTAATTTATCAGTTAAAGGTTTTATGTAAAACCCATATGGTTTAAGAGGCAACATGGGAAAATTAAAATTCCATGAGAGATAAATACCCCCATTTATTTGGTATGTAAATTAAAATAAAAGGATGCAATTCCAAAAAGTGGGGAAGGATTTACCTTCCATGTTAAATAAATAATATGACATTATCATATTTATTAATTTTTTTGTATAAAATTTAATTTTAACATTAAATAGGATGTTATGTTCGATGGAGTAACTGACACGCAAAAACAGGATTCTTTGAATTCTAATGTTGCACACAACTTTCTGTTACACCAAAAAATAATAATATAATATTATTATTTTAAATTAGTAGTCAATGCTTAACCGTTTTCTTGGAGGGAATGAATAGAAATAACTAAAATATGATTATACATGTTTTCTAAATGTCTATACATTTATCTGAAAAATTTATTGGCATAAAATGTGAATGAATCTAATTCTAAGCAATAAATAAGATTATATTCATTAAAAGGTCATTTTAATACCTTTTAATGAAAAATACTTTTTAAATCTTGTCTTTGTTACATTTTATATTTTATATTTGAAAAAATAAAATTCTACTTTTGATGTGTAACATAAAAATTTACTTTGGATAAAATATTGGTATTTTTCTGATAAAGTTGATTTTTTTAATGAATAGTTACAAATACTGCATTTTAATTCAAAAAAATTATTTTAATATAATATATTTATATTGTTATATTGTACTTTTAATTAGTTTTAATTTTTAATGGGATTATATTTTTACCATTTAATATAAATATTGTCATTGGATATAATTTCTCTTTGAAATTGGACATAAACACATGTCAATCTTTTGGTTGTTTTTACTTCTTAAAAAGTCACTTTTTGTTTTGACAACATGAATTGATTTTAAATTAATTTCTGCATATTCTGTGTATTGAATTAGAAAAAATGGATTCCATATTTGAAAACAAGAGTCCCAAATTGTTTACATAGGAATCTTTTATTATTAGTCATGATGAATTGTATCTTCGGTAAATATTTTATTTACCAGGGGTAAAGGATAAATTTGGTAAATAAGGGTAAAAACAATATTATAATAATATTAAATAATAATAACACATTTTTTACCCTATTGGAAGATACAAGACATACAATGGGATTCCGTGGGTCGATTTTTAGACCCCATTGAGCCACTTTTAGATTAAGATGATATTTTATAAAAATTTAATTTATATATAAGGAAAATGTAACATAAACATATATAGTTTAGTAAAAAAAATATGAGGTTATATATGTGATATTCTCAAATATAAATATTTATTTTAAATTGAAATAGTTTTCCTACATCCTTGTATTTTATTTATAATTTTTAGTCATTAAATAATTAAATGTATTTATGACAAAATGAAGATATAGTGTTTACCTTATTATTTAATGTTTTAAATATATGTGATTATAAAAATTAAAATAAACTTATTTGGAAACTTATTATACCATTGGAAAATTTTAGAGATGATTATGAATTTTTATGTTTTAATGAATGAAGTTTTTTTGAAATAAACCTGTTGTTTTGGATTTTAAAAAAGTCATGTTATGAATAGTTTATAAATTGACATAGATGAATTTTTTAAAACAAATATTTTGTTATTAAATGAAATAACAATAATAAGACTCTAATATCAAGAAAAATGAATTTTATAAGGTTGATAATGGCATTAATGAACAACTTGTGGTTCAATTGACATTTTATGGTAACTATATTAACCATATATTATGGATATATAAGAATCTAATGTAAGAGTTAAATTAGTTAACTAAGGGTTAAAGCTAAATGAAAATGTTATATATGAATAATAAATATGTCTAGATTCTATTTGTCTATAGGAAATAAAATAATAGTAATATTATCTTATAATTTATAGAGTTTGGGACCTTTTTTCACTGAAAATCATTTTATAATAAAATAATAATTTCAAACATTCCAAAAGAGCCCCTCCCACCCCTTATAAAAGGCCATCAACTCTAATCCTTACTCACACCTCTCATGCGAGTTGGATCTTCCAATATCATATCCAATAATCTCCTAACATCTCAATTTTCCACCTATAAGACTCAATTTTTGAATAAGGAGATTCAATAAATCATTTTGGTTCAATCCAAAGAGAGTTACAGGATTTAAAGGTAACGTCTTCTCTCAATTTATTTTCTTTTATTTTCTATTTCCATCTCCCAAAAATATTTTAATTTATTTATTTTACAACAAAACCACAATAAAAAATATAATAGGAGTTTTTATGTTAACTATTATGAATAATACTTCCACACACCTCTTTCAAAATGATACGAACGTACTGTTTATATGGACGACAAACTACTGCCTCACGAAAAGATGATTATTAAATTATCTCCTACCACCTCTCATAGAGGCCATTATGATGGAAATATATTTATATATGTTATATATTATGTTTATATTGTATATATTCTTCTATTTGTTCATTTATGTCATACTTTTATGCTTTCTATAATGGGTAAATATGATTACTTCATTGGAGGAAGTGCAGACTACCGCCCCCTCAAAGTGATATGACTCTTTCATTCCATTAATGGAACAAATAAATGATGAAATTAATGAAATTATAAATGATATTATATTAGAATTATTATATACCTATGTATCATTAATATTTCATTCCATTAAATACAAAATAGAAATGAATGTATCATTCATGTGTACGAATGACATATCGTCTCCCTGAACGGTGTATTTTATTTCATATCTCCAAATGATATATACTATTATATATATATATATACTATATATATATTATATAAATTATATATAAATCATTAATATCATTCTATAGATAATTTACTTTCGACCACATGGATTACAAGTAATTATAAGTTGTTCATTTTTTTCTCATGTACCAAACATCGACAAAAGAGCTGTTATTAACTTAAATGAATTTGTAATGATTATAACGTGGTAAAAAGTGATCTAAAATGAATAATATACTTAAAAATTTCCTAAATGAAGTATAAATTAAATTTAGTTTGTTATTCAAGAGATTTCAGAATGAATGAGTCAAGTCAGACAAGTGGTAAGGGACTTCATCTCAATCACATTTTATTAAGGAATACCTTGATTTATACATGACATTCCTTTATACCAATTATAAACCCCTTTGAATTTGATTTTCATTCAAAGGGAATCCTTTCTGTGAGAATAATTTTACTAAATGACAAAATGAATGTTCCTTTAACGTACACAGTGACAATGACCTTTCCTCCGTAGTGAGCACTATTTGAAATTTGGCTTCCTTGAAAAGATGAAATGTTTTTAAAAGGAAAATAAATACCATATACCCTTATTAAATATTTTCATATTGAAAATGGTTTTTAGAATGGATTAATTATATCAATATATTGAAATTTTATATTGTGATTGTAATATGGAAATGTTATCTTTCATTTATACATGATCATTAGTTATGATTATATTATGGTTCATAGACATTATTTATGTATATAGGTGGTTCCATGTTAATCCAAGGGTGGGGGAGCCCTAGATAGCTCTCTAATGCATTGGTTAATGTGATAGATGTAAATGTTTATGTTTTTCTTAATAGATTTAGGAAATATATTGTAATGGGTATTCCAAACGTAACACCCTATGTAGATGTGAAATCTACAATGTAAATATGTTATGGACCCCACAAGTTACCTTTATGATTTATGATTTCTATGGGTTATTCATAAATCATATGGTTTCATTAGGTGTGTTAAAGAACTTATGTTTTCTGTGTACTGATGGACTAATTATTGATTTCATTATTTTATAAACATTACTGGTTTTTTTCTCATTCAATGTTTTAGAAATGTTTTTCACAAGGTATAAGCTAGGGTAAGGGAAAGGAATAATTCAAGAAGATTTATATAAAGAAAATAATTATTGTTTTATTTTAAGAGTTTTTATTTGACCAGAAAAATTTATACTTAGTATAAGTGTCTACCTTGTAATATTTGATATTTAATGTAATAGTTATGGACTAATTCTCTAATACTCTAAAACTTAAAAGATACTCTATGTGAATTATTGACATAACTCAAGATTATGTAATGTTTATAGATGGGGACTTGTAAAAATGGTGATCATTGGGATATTGAATTCATCTTAAGACCACTATGCTAGATACTGAAATTCAATGATAGACTATATTTTAGATTCTTGGAGCATTTATGGATGATCTAATGAAATTATATTGTGGTTCCATCAATTAATGTTCAACTACAATGAGTGACCATTGGGCGCACAATGATTTGGAATGAGAAAAGTGTTTATTTTAGTTTTTATTCGCTTTTTGATTTATGTGAAATCCTATAGACTGTACCAGGGATTAGATCACTGAATACAACATTCATCATCATCCCAATTTAGAAAAAATTTAAAATTCCCAACCCAACAACTTCCATTTAAAACCTGATACCTTCTAAATCAACCGATCCCCTTTATGAAATATTATACTCAAACATACGACCCCACACTGAATCCAACACCAATAGTGGGAAATACTAATGTGCCATCCAGATAGTTATATCTCACTTTTATGGGCATCTACTAGGGGTCCATCATAACCAATATTCCGACCAAATAAATGAGGCTCAATGATCAAATAGACCTCAAAACTCAAATAATAAGTTTCCATTAGGTCTAAAGTTAATTCTACCTTATCATAGTTATATCATTTACATAAATAAATACATTCATGAAGAGATATATGATCATTGAAAAAATAATAGCATACCTAAAAATAATGATCCCATATTATGTTATAAATCCGAAGATGTTACTGTATATTTTCACCACGAATAACTTGAAAATAGACAATATAAAAGATTACCCAACATTATATTTTTTATCTAAATATACCCCCACAAGATATAAAATAACTATACATTAATATCCATATTCAAATTAAAATAATAAAATCAGGGAAGAGGATGAGGAGGAGGCTCTTAGAGGTTCCCCATTTGTATTTGGGGATGGTGTATCGAATACCATTTATGTGCACAGAAAATTGAATCTGGGTATAGATTGGGATTTAGAGACTATTTTTATTAGTGATTCAATAAATAAAAATGAAAAATATCAGGAAATAGATTCCCTAAAACAACATAGATATGTCTTCACATAGTACTATATAGAAATTCCCAGTCCAGATCTCATTATATTTGACCATCATTTGCGTCTTATAGATGACTACCATGGTTATAAATAAGTAACCAAGATAATGCATCCTACCCATTCCACTAAGGTGTAAAGAGATGTATGTATGAAAATTAAATCCTACATAATTTGGAAAGGGACAGTCTAAAAATTTTATGACAATAATGTACATGTTACGAAAAAATAATAGAAAAATTTATTCTTTAATTATCTTTAGAGATCTCAATTAGGACTACCCAATGGGTGATTTGTAAGTTAATCCTAAATATATGAAGTGATTAAAAAGTCATTTTTTATAACTCTCCATCATTGATGGATACTCAAGATACATTTAAATTATAATAGCCCCCGATGAGGAAGAGAAAACGTATTTTAGAGCAAGAAAAGGGGTATACTTTTTTAATGATTTTATTTGGATTATTGAATGATATTTTTTATAGAAATATTCCATGAATCATGTAACACCCAATGATTCTGTGAATTTTTTTATTAATTAAATTTAATATTTTAAATATTTTTCATTATAAAAAACATTTTTTTATATTTTGTTACTTGATAAATTTTTTTTATTGTGTTACACATTACATGGAGTTTATAACACATTACATGCAACACTATGTTTAAAGGTAATGTGTCATATTATTAAAATTTTATAATTTAAAATGATATTAATCTCATCGAAATTATAATGGTTGGTATAAATAAGAATTACTAAATTATGATTTTATATATTGTTTATAAATTTATATAAAATTATTCAATTGGTTACAAATTAATTAGAAATGAAAATAACATTAATGTCAAAATAAAGAAAATATGTTGTTTTCAAAAACTTTATTTATCAACATAAAAAAAATTAACACAATAAATTTGAAAACCCACATTAAATATATTATTTCAATGATATTTATATACTATATATTCATAAAAATGTTTATCATTCAACATATGAATTTTTCTAGATAATATATTTGAATAAGTCCCTTATTACCCATTAAAATTACATTTTTTATAAGTTGTTTTGTCACTTTTCCATACATAGTGTAATTTTATTACACTCTTATAATACTTATTTTATAAAATTAAATTAATTTAAGGAATGAAAATATAAAAATTAAGTTCGAGTTTAATTTTTATAAATTTTTGACAGGATTTATTTTTTCAGGAAATTGAAAATTTGAGCATTTTAATTAAAAACAACCTTTTGATTATTTTTATTTATAAAAAATAATATAAATAAAATTATTATAAAGTAAAATTAATTCAATTATTAATAGATTAATATAATTTATGAAACATTAATAAATTTAAAATTACAATTTGATATGAAAATAGTGTATTATTTTGAGTGATTTCTCTATAAAACCATGCTTTCTCTTCTTGTATGATGGAATGATTTCAAAATAAAATTTTTAACTTATGTGATAAGAATTTTATCAAATGGAATCCATATTTTTATCTTGAATAATTTATAGTATATAATGTGTTTAACATAAATTCTTTCCAAAATTAAATGTAAAAACTATAAATTTTAATTATCGTGACTAAGGTATATTATGGATTACTAGGCCTGTTAAACTGAAAAGATAATGGTTAAAATAAAAAATATGTTAAAAAAACATTGGGAGGAAATGTTTACTCCTTAAAAATTAATTTTTCAAGAATGGTTCATTATTAAATTATAGTAACATAAAAAACCTAGTTTGAATTATTTTGTTCAAAAAATTACCATACACCCACTCAGCTGACTTATAAAAGGCCACCCCTTCTTCTCTCCTTGACAAAAATTCTAACACCTTTGTCTCAACCATTAAAAAAATCCCTAAATCACTCCTAAATGCATAGTGGTATATTTTCATTAGAAATCCTTCCTAGTATGGCTTCTTGTGAAAACCAAAGGATGATACCTAATGAATTGGTAACATTCATCAAAAAAGAATTTTTATTTTATTTAATCCTCTATATCTATAACTTATTATTATAACATGATGATATTATAAATTAAATATTTTACATTTTATTATATTCTTTTATGTTAATTGTATAACTGAAATCCATGTCCACTTAAGAAAAGTGGGTTAGAAAATTATCATTCGAGTGTACGATAGACTGTAACCTCACAAACTGTTCTCATTCATTTTTCCATTATGAACTCTCATAGCTGAATATAATTATGTATTTTATTTTTTATATATGATATTTATGATTATTTTATGACTATATAATTAGTATATCGTACATTAATTAATTAACTATAATTTTTGGGAAAATTATAATTTTGACTGTCTGTACGATGAACTACCACATAACGACACAATTTGATTCGTTCATGCATTAAATGAATGTAAATAAGGTTTGGTTTAATAAAATATATATATTTAAAATAAAATTATTTATTTAATGATAATATATCTTTTTACATTCATGATATCAATTCATTGATAAAATGTAAACAATATGGTTTTGTACTTGCATCCTCTCATCACCCAGATTATTATATTTCATTTTTTATCATTGTCTTTTATATTTTAATATAAATACATAAATGATAAATATAAATTATATTTATTTCATAGAAAAAATTATTTATTTTATGTAACCATGATCAAATTAATAGGACTAAATGTATCAACATAATTTATATTTAATAAAAATAAATAGGTTATTAACCAAAATGTATATTTAATATGGAATTATTGACAAAGATGTAATAATAGGTCATTAGAAAATAAAATATGCTATTATAAATATATATTGTTATTATTATATTTATAATTAAATTATATATTATAAACATTAATTTTTAATGTTTATAACAAAATTGAAGACATATGGTAAGGGTTTCGTAGTCATATTTATTTCAAAGAGACATATGCCAATTCACAACTTTATTCTTATATTGGTTGTATATAATTCATCACTGAAATGTTATGTCATTAATACCATTATTTTCATAAAATTTAATGTTTTATTTGATATTATTATTTATTTTTTATTTTGAAAAAACATTATTGAATTGTTCAGCGTTTTTTAGCAACATTCATTCATTGAGTTATAAGTTATGTTATGAATATATATTCTTTCATAGGGAGTATATACAACCCAATATTTTTATAATATAATTATTTTTCTTACTCATGTTATTTAATGTTTAATTATTTTTTATTCCTTTATAGATTTTGTTATTCAATGATACCAAAGTGGTATTGATTTTTTATTATAATTTTATTTTTTATCGGAACTATTTTCAATTTCATTTCCAATAATAAGATTTCATGATCCATCTCTTAAGAACCAAAAGAATATTCTAATATTATAGTTATTCAAACTATTTTAATGTAATATTACCATCTAACTCCTAATTGGTACATAAAATATTTGTGAAAATGTTTTTAAAAAGATTTGATGTTATTCTAATCTTTATTAGGAATAGGTTTTCATCGAAAATAATGATTTCTTTATGTTTTTTTAAAAATGTTTTATTTTTAAAATATTTTTTATAAAATTATTTTTTAAACATTTTTTTAAAAAAATAATACTCTTTTTGTCTGTTTGCAAAAACAATTTGTTCTAATTTTACCAAAAATTTTAAAGGAATCATTATTTTAACATGTACAACTTGAACAAAATTTTCTACCATCATCGTCATTGTTTTCATTAAGTCTACCATTAAATGTTATGAAAGTTATTTTAATATAATGTATTTTATTTTATTTTATTTTTAAAAAGTGTTTTTAAATAAAAATAATTACATTTTCATCCATAAATGTTTCATTTTATTTTTAATGAATTTGTTATAAATATTCATGTTCATTTTCTATGAAAATTATTTTGAAAATTATTTATAAATTATAGTTCCTAAAAAATTATTTGAACTATCAAAAAATGCAATGTTCTTTATATTTCAATATAAATTTTCATTTATGATAACATCCATTGATAATACATATTATTTCATGGGGATATTTTCCAAGGATTAAATTATTAAGGTTTTTCATAATGTATTATCATTATGATGACATGATTATTATGAAAACTATTTCACTTCCATGTATTATACCATAATATAATTCTAATGAACTCACTTTTTTTCTATGGATATTCATTAAATTTAATATGAAATGATTATGAAACCTATTTATTTTCTATAAGATATGTTTTAGTAAAGTTTTTATGAAATAACTTTCATTCCATGGGTTTTGATATGATAAATATTTTTATTACCTCATGATAAACATATTTTTGAATATCATTATGTTTTTATGGTGAATATATATCCCTATAATGAATTAGGCAGTGATTAATTTTATACAACGTTAGAGGGTACATGGGAGATTAGCTAAAGACTTAAAAGGATGGTAAATTGGTTGATAACCCATGCCTAACATGTATGAATGTCTTCATGGGTACCCTTAACATAATATTTTCAACAATTTTGTATATTCATCTATTTTATGTCTTATTCCAATTCTATGATCACATGACCTATGTTATTTTATTCTCTAGTGATTCATTTTTTATGAACTAACAATCATTATTACATGACACAAGATTATATACATTCATATGTAGGGTATGGTTTTCCCATGTTATTCTAATGTTATCATTCCATTATGTTTATGTTATTCTTATATATCTCCCAATTTTACCCTTTATTAGTATATTATATCACTGGTTATTATGTTTCTTATCCCCATGTAATAATGAAATGGTTTATTTTGATTATGTCTATGAAGAGTACAAAAAGGGATGATCTTTAGGGGTAACACTAACAGTCATTCACCAGATTATAAGATTGTGTACCAAGAATTAAAATTCACTAAACTATTATTGTTCTCATTCAGGTGTTTTTTAATGTATTACATACTCATCTAAACATATGTTATATCCATATCTGATTTTTTTTGTCTCTATAGTTCATATAAGTGGAATGGTTTTGGTAACCAATTGAAACTACAATCGGAAAAAAATGTAAGATCCATAAATATATTACTACGGATATATATAGCAATATCTCAGTGGATAATTATAAGGATGAATGAGTTTATAGAATACTATCCTTGAATTAAGGTAAAGGATATAGAAAGTGGTTGAAAAATAAATAAATAAATAATTGATAAAATAAGGAGATGTGGCTCTGATACAGAGATACAAATGAGAAACATCTCTGAAAAGGGTTCATTAATATGGACTCTATCAACACCTAGTGTATGAAAATAGTCCTTCCTACACAACTGGATTTAAAATCCCATATGTTATTATTTTTAAATTCAAAAAACAAATTACAAACAATAAGAAAGTATTTAAAAAGATGATCACAACAAATGATATAGGATAAAACTATGGTGTTATAAATTAAAAATAATGTGTTGGGATTTAGGCAACATATAATATATTTTCATGTTTTGTTGGATTCCCATTATGATTATTGTTTCTCACACTATAATTTTTTGATTTATTTAATAGTGGGAACCATATGTAACTTTTATAACATTGAATTTTGTATGCAATTTTCTAATAAAAATCCAAATGTGATGTGGTTGATATTTTTATTATTTTCTATTTATTATTAATTAGTTATCATTGAACATGATTAATAATGTGAACCATAACCATATATTACACTCACTAATGAAGATAAGGATATATTTGTCTAAATTTAGATTAATGGATAATATAGAGGAAAGAATATTCTGATTCTAATATGTGGACAATGCTGAAGGAAGAAACCATGGTTATGTATTAAAAGAATGGATGACTGTTTGAGCATTGGAAGGAAGGAAATGATATAATAAAAATTTTATGAAATTTTAAAGGTTCTGTTAATGAATTGGATGGTAATATTGGTATCCTAGATGTATTTTCAATTGATGAATTTTTTAAATGAAAACACTATTGCAATTATGAAAAATCAATGTCCTATGGGGAAATATAATTATGGAAATGAACATGGTAGTATGAGTAATGGTTTTACTGTTGATGATAAGGAGACATTGAATATCATATAAAAGGAGATAGTTATTATGGAATAAGATGATGAATCCTGGTTATTTGTTTGAGAATGAAGATGGAAGATGGAACCGATTATGTATTTGAATCAATGAAATTTATCATGAAATTTATTTAGATTATTTGGTTTATGTTTTTAATTAAGGATTTGAATAAATATGATGAACGGTTTTTTTACCTCAAATATTAATTTAATAGAAAGAGAATGTATTATGAAAAATAGAAGATTCGGTGAAAATTACCCATTATATTAAGTTTATTTTCAGATAATGATAATTGGATAAAGAGATAATTTATAGGGAAAAATTTAATTGAATGGTACTGATGTCCTTTTAACTGATTATTGATTTGTACACAAACTGTATTTCATCCATTAATTTTATATCGCTATTTTATTTTAGGAATATATCATATAACATATCGTTTTATTATAAAAATGTTGAAGCATGTATATTTTCATTAAGGTTTAATGGTAATTTTACTTATTAACATGATTCAAGAAAAAATATATCTAATGTATTAACATATTTGGAATGTGAATATCAAGTTCTACTTTATGATATTTTTGGGATTAATGTTATTTTTATTTTGATAAAATTTTCAACCTTATTTTTAAAATAATAAATTTGGAATTTTTTTATGGTTAACCATTAATGGAATGGTTTATGATAAATTAATGAGTTTTCCTAGATTAATGTATCATATCACATTTTCTTATTAATGTATAACTTGATCTATACATATTTTTGTGGTGATCACTATGGATAGATGAAATGACATAATATTCAATTATAGTCTCATGATATAATTATTTCTTTAGGAATAAAAATTTAAACTTAATTTCATGGAGTGAGAGATGATATGGAAATTGACCGTGGCACAACCCAAAGTTGAGATTTTTCTTATGAAATGGCATGTAATCAAGTAAGTGTATCATAAAATGAAAATTCGCCAAAATAAGGAAAACTATTTTAGAATCAAACAATATCATATTATCATCATTTTTTATATCATTAATATACTTTTTACACAACATTGTTATATTGATTTGGGGTTGTTAACATTCTCCTAACCATGTTCTCTATGACTCCCTACCATTTTTTATGTGTTTGTTTTATCTTCATTTTTTATTTTATCACATATCATAAATTCTATTATATGAGAAAACCAAGTAAAGAGTTATGTTAGGGAACCTATATGTTTACAACATTATCCTTTCAAGATACTTTTTATAATTCAAATTACGAGGTGAGTTTCTACGAATGAATTTTTAAATTATAATTCTTTGATGACATAGTTTATTTTCGAGGATGAAATTCATTTTACGGAGGGGTATAATGTTAAGTTCATGATTTTGGGAAATATATATTGTAACATCCCAAGAAAGTAATGAATAATATATATCTTTATCTATGTCTATTAATGATTAAGATAGTGTTATAGAGGCTTAAAATGAAAATAAATACAATCTTATGCATGGAATACACTAATATTCTTAAAAGATTGTTTTACTGCCTTTTGATGGAAAACCATTTTTGAATCTATATTTCTACAATTTTATAAACTATGTTTGTCAAAATAAACCTATTCTATATGATTGGGACATCAAAATTTACCTTGTGTGAATTTTTGGTATTTTTCTGACAATGTTCATTTTTTATGAATAGTGAAAAATACTGCATTTTATATCAAAACTGCTTTTTAATCTAATTTATTTATATGATTAGATTATGTTTTGAATTTGTTTTGAAGTGAAATTAGAATATATTTTTACCATTTTATCCAATGGTGGTCATTGGAATCAATTTCACTTTCAAATTAGACTTAAACTAGCGACAATCTTTTGATACTTATTGTTTCATAAAAACACGCTATTTGCTCTGACATCGGGAATTAATTATTAAATTAATTAATGTGACTTATATGTTTTGAATTTTTTAAAATAGACTTCATTTTTGAATTTGTAATATCAAATATAGCTTAGGTTGAAGTTTTGGTAATTTTCTGAAAAACTTCAATTTTTGATGAATAGTGAAACCACTAAGTGGTAATCAAGCAAACTGATTTTTCAGTTAAATGAAAGTTTACCACTAATGTGTATTGAATTTTGAAAATCCGACATACATGGTTGTCATTAAGAAGTAAAATGTGGTTCAATGACATTATAATAATTTTTTGGTGAATAGTAACTTATTATATTTTTAATCGCGATTAGTGGTAATTAGGGTAGTTTAAGGTATAAATAATGCTTTAATAATAGGAAATGACCTAGAAACATGTCCCAACCTTATTGGTTGTGTCATGGAAGACCAATAAAAGCCATGGGTCAACTTGGGGACCCCATGGAGACACTTTGGTTGGGAAATGACATAAATAACTTTTTATTTAATGTAAAAGTAAAAATGACACAAACATAATATGTTTTACGAAAACAATTTTTACATGGGGTTATAAAGTTCAGATATTTGATTATAAATAGTCATTGGAAATATAAAAATATTTACTACATCATAGTAGTTTTTTTATGATTTTTAAACATTAAATAAATTAAATTATTTATGACATAATAATGATGCAGCGATGACATCATTATTTGACGATTTAAATAAAATGGAAAGATAATGTAAAATCTATGCACTAAACATGTCAAAAACTTATTGGATGAGTGTATTTCAAAGCCTTATCACCTTATCCACGAATTATATCAATGTGGGACCTTTTGAAACCGAAACACATTTTCAAATAAAGTAATATTTCTTTACTTTCCAAAAGTTCCCCTCCTCTCCTCTTATAAAAGGCCCCCACCTCTACCTCATTTCACACACTCCTCAAGCCTTTGGCTCGGCCAACCCCTTCCCATTTACTCTCTCCACATCCCTCTCCTCATCCTAGAGGATTCCCTTTGGGCATAGTCCTTTCAAAGGAATCCTTTAGGCTCAAATCAAAAGAAGTTACACTTTTTAAGGTAATTCATTCTCTCATGTTCATTTGTTTTATTTTGCTTCTCCAACCCCCTAAACTCTTTTTATTTACTTCTTTTGTAACAACACCAGTATCTTCAATATACTAGGATGTTGTTATAAGATATATTTGAGCTACACACTCACACAACTACATCAAATGGTTAATGAACATACGGTTTCTGTGGATGGTGAAATTCTGCCTCCCGAAACGATGATTGTTCAAAACTCATTTAACACCTTCAAAGGTGGACATTATGATGTCACTATTTTTATATATGATATATAATATGTTTATGTTTTCCTTAAGCTTCTGTTTTTTTTATTTTGGGCATACCTTTATGGTTTCCATTATGGGTAAACACGATATCTTCATTTTAGGAAGTGCGGACTACCGCCCCCTCAAAGTGATTTGATTCGTTAAATACCATATTTGGAACATATAAAGGATTGAACTATGATATTATATATGATATTATACTGTAATTATAATATACCTTTATATCATTATGATTCCATTCTATAAAATACGAAATAGAAATGAAAGTAGCGTTCATGCGTACGTACGACTTACCGTCTCCATGAACGGTGCATTTCATTTATTACCTCTAAATGATTATGTAATATTATAAATGCATGTATATACTGGATATATATGACATATATTATATCTATATCATGAATAACATTCTAGATATAATGAACCTTTGACCAAATTAACAACATGTAAGTGTAATAAGTCTATTTTTGACTTAAGAACCAAATACCGACAAAGTGAACATTATTAACTTAACTGATTACATGATGTTCATAACATGGTATAAAAGGAATAATGAACTTGAAAAAGATTCATAAGAAAGTAGAGATTAACTCAAGTTTATTATTCAGGAGATTAAAGAACGGTCGGGTCAAGTCGGATACGAGGTATGGGACTTCGTCTCAATCTCCTTTCGTTGAGGCATATTTTATTTTATACACAACTTTCTTTTATACGGTGTATAAACCCCTTTGACTTTTACGTTTATTCAAAAGGAATATTTTTTATATGAATCGATTACTAAATGACAAAAAGGGAATGTTTTTGTCATACGTATGTGGCGACAACGACTTCTCCGCCGTCGTGACCGTTATTTGAGTTTCGGCTTCCTCTACAAGCCATGCCTTCTTTTTAAAAGAAAAATAAATACCATGTTTTACTTTTATTTTATTTTGGTATTGAAAATGGTTTTCATAATGTTTTTATATCAATGTGTTGTATTGATATCTCGTGATTGAAATGTGGAAATTTTATGTTTCCTTTATGCATGTTTTATGTGATATTATTATGTTATGGTTCTTGGGCATTATTATGAAGACGGGTGGTTCCGTGATAAACTAAGGGCGGGTGAACCCGTTATAGCTCTCCAATGCATTGGGTAACGCGAAGGAGTGAAAAGTTAAGGTTTCTCCGAAGAGATTTTAGGGAATATACTGTGATGGGTATTCCAAACGTAACCAAGAGGGTTACTCCCTACGTAAGAATGTTATGAATGCCTCAAGTTACCTTTATGTATTATGATTTCTATGATTTATTCATGATTTTATGATGTATGTTAAAGTGCCTATGTTTTATGGGTAAAGTATGATTTCATTCTTATGTATATATGAACTCATGTTTCCTTTCCATGTTTTTTTATATAACCCATACTGAGTTTTTATGCTCATCCCAAGTTTTTGAAATGTTTTTCACAGGTCAAGGGAAAGGTACATGATAAGATGATAGAGTCAAGGATGTGTAAATAAATAATCCATGTTTTATTTTAAATGTGTTTCCATTGATGGGAATGAAGAATACTATCTTTATGTAACCACTTTGTTTATATGTGGAATGTAATGCATGTTTTATGATATAATTCTCTAAAACTCTAAACCCGAAAAGATCATCAATGTGAAATCTTGTAATAACTCAAGATTAAGTATGTTTTAAGGATGGGGCCTTATAGTTGGTATCAGAGGTCGGTTTAGATAACTTTAGGAGTTAGAATTCTATTAAATGATTATCCAAAAATATTTTTTTTTCGAAATGATATAGCATTTAAAGATTACCATGTTGCTTCATCTAAGACATGTTTGTTCAGAATGGTTTTCCGCAGAGGAAACAGGGAAGCAGTGCTAGAAAGGAATACAGAAGGAAATAACCTTCCGAATCAGCATCCAAAAATGGTCGAAATTGGAACTGAACAGTTTGTTGCAGTAATGGCGCAGTTGACTCAAACGATAAATGGCGGTGGTATCCATGCACGAGATCAGCCAGAACAACCGCAGAGGAACATGTCAGTGGTGGAACATTTCATGAGGCAACATCCACCATCATTCAGAGGATCATCTGACCCTGTGCTAGCTGAAGGGTGGATTAAAGCACTAGAGAAGATTTTTGATGTCATGGGGTGTTCAGACAATCAAAAGGTTAGTCTTGCTATTTACCGTTTGGAGGGTGAAGAAGATCAGTGGTGGTCTATGGTTAAAAATATCAGGGACGCCGATGAGATTGATGCTCTTGACTGGGATGAATTCAAAGGTATGTTTCTTGAGAAGTATTTTCCTAAGGCTGTTCGACTTAGGATGGAAAAGAAATTCATGGAACTGAGGCAAGAGGAAGACTCACTGGCTGCCTATGAAGAAAGGTTCACTCGATTGGCAAGGTATGCTCCAAATTTTATCCGGGACCTTGATAGTAAAATCAATCGTTTCAACTCAGGATTAAATCCAAAGTATCAAAGGGAATTAGCTTCTCGTGAGTTTAAAAGTTATGAAAATATTCTTCGATGTGCTGAGAAGGTGGAAATGGAGTTTGCCGATGACCAAGTTTTCTATAACAACCAGCAGAAGAAGAGACCGAGGTGGCAGGAGAAACGTAAGAATTATTCAAAAAAGTCTGATGGTAAGAGAACTAAGTTTCCAGTTTGTGATAAATGTGGAAAAAGGCATGCTGGGGAATGTCTTCTGAATTCTGGGAAGTTCTACCGATGTGGTAAGATGGGACATAAGGCTCGTGATTGCACTGAAAAGGATCAAGGTGAGGGTAAGAACAAATTTTATTTACAGTTAGTGAAATGTTATAAGTGAAATGAGATGGGTCACTATGTAAACGAGTGTCCGACAAGGAGCATGAGTGATGGTAAGCAGTTAGACTACAAGCAGAAAGGGGTGGTGAAAACCTTTGCAACTACTTCAGCAGATGTCGGGCCATCAAATGAAGTTGTATCAGGTTCTTTGTTTGTTTTTTCAGATTATGCCAGTGTGTTGTATGATTCGGGGTCTACACATTCTTTCATCTCTGAAACCTTTTCTAGTAAAATGGGAATACCATCTCAAGAAATGACTCCTAAACTTTTGGTAAAAACACCTGGGGGAAGTGTCGAGGAAAAAAGAATTTATAAGAATCTTCCTATCCTTATCTGTGGAAAGAACCTACTTGCAAACCTTATTGTTCTACCTCTAATTGAGTTTGATGTTATCCTGGGTATGGATTGGCTCTCTATTTACCATGCTAAGATTGACTGTAGAGCTAAAGAAGTTTCTTTTCAGAAAGACTTTCAGGTTGTTTACAAGAATTAACCCTTACTTTTGATAACATATCAAGAGGCCGAGAAACTTGTAAAAGATGGAAATGAATGTTACCTTGCACACGTCGTTGAAAATAAAGGAACTGTTCAGATTAATGACATGCCAGTGGTAAATTAGTATACTGATGTTTTTCCTGATGAGTTGCCTGGAATAATATCAGATCGGGAAGTTGAGTTTACTGTTGACTTAGTTCCTGATGCTAAGACAATTTCAAAACCCCCTTATCGAATGGCACAAATTGAACTTTTAGAGTTGAAGGAGCAATTGCAAGATTTATTAGAGAAAGGTTTCATTAGACCTAGCACATCACCATGGGGTGCTCCTGTTTTATTTGTTAAAAAGAAAGATGGTTCTATGAGACTTTGCATTGATTATAGAGCCTTGAATAATATCACTGTTAAGAACAAATATCCTTTGCCTCATATCGATGATTTGTTTGATCAGCTCCAGGGAGCTCAGTTTTTTTCAAAGATTGACTTGAGATCGGGGTACCATCAGCTGAAGGGAAACGAGGCAGATATTCCGAAGACCGCATTCCGTACGAGATATGGCCATTATGAATTTGTAGTAATTCCTTTTGGGCTAACCAATGCACCTACTGTATTCATGGACTTAATGAATAGAATTTTCCATGAGTTCTTGGACAAGTTTGTGGTGGTTTTCATTGATGATATTTTGGTGTTTTCTAAAAGTCAAGAGGAGCATGAAAAACATTTAAGGGTTATCTTGCAAACCTTAAAAGAAAAGAAACTGTATGGGAAATTCAGCATGTGTGAGTTTTGGTTGCAAAAAATTTCTTTCCTTGGTCACATTGTTTCTAAAGATGGAATAATTGTTGATCCTGCAAAAAAAAAAGTTGTGGAAGAATGGCCAAGACCCACAAATGTAACCGAGATTCGTAGCTTCCTTGGTTTGGCAGGCTATTACCGAAGGTTTGTTAGAAATTTTTCACGGTTATCTAGTCCAATGACTAAGCTAACTCGGAAGGGTGTTAAGTTTATCGGGACAAAAGAATGTGATGATTGTTTTCAGGAATTGAAAATAAGATTGGTGAATGCTCCAGTTTTGGAACTACCTTCCAGGAATGGTGAGTTTGTTATATACAGTGATGCTTCATTGAAAGGACTTGGTTGCGTCCTAATGCAGAATGATCAGGTAATTGCTTATTCTTCACGACAGTTGAAAACTCATGAGGTAAATTACCCTACACATGATTTGGAATTAGCTGCTGTTGTTTTTGCTTTAAAAATTTGGAGGCATCATTTGTATGGAGTAAAGTGTGAAATATATACCGATCACAAAAGTTTAAAGTATATATTCACTCAGAAAGAGTTAAACATGAGACAGAGGAGATGGCTAGAATTAATCAAGGATTATGATTGTACAATTCATTACCATCCGGGAAAATCAAATAAAGTGGCTGATGCTTTGAGTCGAAAAAGTAATGCTTTATTAACAATGTTGCGGTTGGAACGTGATCCTTTGGTTAACAATTTGATGAACTTTGGCGTAGAAGTTGTTGGTGCTGGAAGTCCTTCTGTTTTGTTTCAGGTATCAGTGAGATCATCTCTATCAGATAGAATCAAGCAAGCACAGAAGCAAGACAGTGAGTTGCAGAAAAGGGTAGAGCTGGTTCAGAAAGGTAAGTTGCCTGAATTCAACATTGATAGTGATTGCGTTTTGAGATTTGGGAAGATATTGTGTGTGCCTTGTGATTCACAGTTGAAGAGAGAGTTGTTATGTGAAGCTCATAGTTCTCCTTTTTCAGTTCATCCGGGCAGTACTAAGCTGTATAGAGATCTGCGGGAGTATTACTGGTGGGATGGAATGAAAAGAGATATTGCTGATTTTACTGTGAAGTGTTTGACTTGTCAGTAGGTTAAAGCAGAGTGGCAGTTACCGAAAGGGATGCTTCAGCCTTTACTAGTGCCAGAGTGGAAATGGGAGAATATATCCATGGACTATGTTGTTGGATTACCGAAGACATCTTGAGGTAATAATGCAATCTGGGTTATTGTTGATCGCTTGACCAAATCTGCTCATTTCCTTGCTATACGAGATACTTTCTCTCTTGATCAACTTTCCCATTTGTATCTTAAAGAGATAGTCAGGTTACATGGATTTCCTCTCTCCATTGTATCGGATCGTGATCCCAGGTTTACTTCTAACTTTTGGAAAGGCCTTCAAAAGTCGTTGGGTACTGAATTAAATTTTAGTACAGCTTTTCATCCTCAATCAGATGGGCAGTCAGAATGAACAATTCAGACATTGGAGGATATGCTACGAGCTTGTTCTATGGATTATCAGGGAAGTTGGTACCAATATCTTTCTTTGGTTGAGTTTTCATATAATAACAGTTTTCATTCCAGTATACAGATGGCACTATTTCAGGCATTATATGGGAAGCGGTGTCGAACTCCAGCTTTCTGGGATGAAGTGGGTGAAAGAAAGTTGATGGGACTAGAATTGGTAGAAGAGATGGCAGAAAAAGTTCAGCTGATTCAAAAACACATGAAAACAGCTCAGAGCAGGCAGAAGAGTTATGCGGATAACCGGAGGAAGGATCTATCTTTCGAGGTAGGTGATCATGTTTTTCTCAAGGTTTCTCCTTGGAAAAGTGTGATGAGATTTGGTAAGAAAGGAAAGCTGAGTCCAAGGTTTATTGGACCATACGAAATTATGGAAAGAGTTGGATCAGTTGTATACCGAGTGGCTTTACCTCCGAGTTTATCTCAGGTACACAATGTTTTTCACGTTTCGATGTTGAGAAAGTATATGCCAGATCCATCTCATGTTTTGAGTCTAGAGGTAGTTCAGCTGGAAGAGAACCTATCTTACGAGGAACAACCGGTCCAGATTCTTGACCACAGGGAGCAAGTGTTACGAAATAAGGTGATTAAGAAGGTAATGGTTTTGTGGAAAAACCACATGATTGAAGAGGCAACATGGGAATCTGAAAATGCAATGAGGGATAAGTACCCCCATTTATTCGATAAGTAAATAAATTGCGGAGACGCAATTTTCAAAAGGGGGGAAGGATGTAACATCCCAAGTAAGTAATGAATAATAGATATTTTTATCTATGTCTATTAATGATTAAGATAGTGTTATAGAGGATTAAAATGAAAATAAATACAATCTTATGCATGGAATACACTATTATTCTTAAAAGATTGTTTTACTGCCTTTTGATGGAAAACCATTTTTGAATCTATATTTTGAAAATATTATAAACTATGTTTGTCAAAATAAACCTATTCTATATGATTGGGACATCAAAATTTACCTTGTGTGAATTTTTGGTATTTTTCTGACAATGTTCATTTTTTTATGAATAGTGAAAAATACTGCATTTTACATCAAAACTGCTTTTTAATCTAATTTATTTATATGATTAGATTATGTTTATAATTGGTTTTGAAGTGAAATTAGAATATATTTTTACCATTTTATCCAATGGTGGTCATTGGAATCAATTTCACTTTGAAATTAGACTTAAACTAACGTCAATCTTTTGATACTTATTGTTTCATAAAAACACGCTATTTGCTTTGACAGCGGGAATTAATTATTAAATTAATTAATGTGACTTATATGTTTTGAATTTTGTAAAATAGACTTCATTTTTGAATTCGTAATATCAAATATATCTTAGGGTGAAGTTTTGGTAATTTTCTGAAAAACTTCAATTTTTGATGAATAGTGAAACCACTAAGTGGTAATCCAGCAAACTGGTTTTTCAGTTAAATGAAAGTTTACCACTAATGTGTATTGAATTTTGAAAATCCGACATACATGGTTTTCATTAAGAAGTAAAATGTGGTTCAATGAGATTATAATAATTTTTTGGTGAATAGTAACTTATTATGTTTTTAATCGCGATTAGTGGTAATTAGGGTAGTTTAAGGTATAAATAATGCTTTAATAATAGGAAATGACCTAGACACATGTCCCAACCTTATTGGTTGTTTCATGGACGACCAAGAAAAGCCATGGGTCAACTTGGGGACCCCATGGAGACACTTTGGTTGGTAAATGACATAAATAACTTTTTATTTAATGTAAAAGTAAAAACGACACAAACATAATATGTTTTACGAAAACAATTTTTACATGGGGTTATAAAGATCAGATATTTGATTATAAATAGTAATTGGAAAGATAAAAATATTTTCTATATCATAGTATTTTTTTATGATTTTTAGTCATTAAATAAATTAAATTATTTATGACATAATAATGATGCAGCGATGACATCATTATTTGACGATTTAAATAAAATGGAAAGATAATGTAACATATATGAACTACACATGTCCAAAACTTATTGGATGAGTGGATTTCGAAGCCTTATCACCTTATCCACGAATTATATCAATGTGGGACCTTTTGAAACTGAAACACATTTTCAAATAAAGTAATATTTCTTTACATTCGAAAAGTGCCCCTCCTCTCCTCTTATAAAAGGCCCCCACCTCTACCACATTTCACACACTCCTGAAGCCTTTGGCTCGGCCAACCCCGGTCCATTTACTCTCTCCACATCCTTCTCGTCATCCTAGAGGATTCCCTTTTGGCAGAATCTTTTCAAAGGAAGCCTTTAGGCTCAAATCAAAAGGAGTTACACCTTTTAAGGTAATTCATTCTCTCATGTTCATTTGTTTTATTTTTCTTCTCCAACCCCCTAAACTCTTTTTATTTAATTATTTTGTAACAAAACCAGTATCTTAAATATACTAGGATGTTTTTATAAGATATATTTGAGCTACACACTCACACAACTACATCAGATGGTTAAAGAACATACGGTTTCTGTGGATGGCGAAATTCTACCTCCCGAAACGATGATTGTTCAAAACTCATTTAACACCTTCAAAGGTGGCCATTTTGATGTCACTATTTTTATATATGATATATAATATGTTTATGTTTTCCTTAAGCTTCTTTTTTTTCATTTTGGGCATACCTTTATGGTTTCCATTATGGGTAAACACGATATCTTCATTTTAGGAAGTGCGGACTACCGCCCCCTCAAAGTGATTTGATTCGTTAAATACCATATTTGGGACATATAAAGGATGGAACTATGATATTATATATGATATTATACTGGAATTATAATATACCTTTATATCATTATGATTCCATTCTATAAAATACGAAATAGAAATGAAAGTAGCGTTCATGCGTACGTACGGCTTACCGTCTCCATGAACGGTGCATTTCATTTCTTACCTCTAAATGATTATGTAATATTATAAATGCATGTATATACTTGATATATATGAAATATATTATATCTAAATCATGAATAACATTCTAGATATAATGAACCTTTGACCAAATTAACAACATGTAAGTGTAATAAGTCTATTTTTGACTTAAGAACCAAATACTGACAAAGTGAACATTATTAACTTACCTGATTACATGATGTTCATAACATGGTATAAAAGGAATAATGAACATGAAAAAGATTCATAAGAAAGTAGAGATTAACTCAAGTTTATTATTCAGGAGATTAAAGAACGGTCGGGTCAAGTCGGATACGAGGTATGGGACTTCGTCTCAATCTCCTTTCGTTGAGGCATATATTATTTTATACACAACTTTCTTTTATACGGTGTATAAACCCCTCTGACTTTTACGTTTATTAAAAAGGAATCTTTTTTATACAAATTGTTTACTAAACGAAAAAAACGGAATGTTTTTTTCGTACGTATGCGGCGACAACGACTTCTCCTCCGTCGTGACCGTTATTTGAGTTTCGGCTTCCTCTACAAGCCATACCTTCTTTTTAAAAGAAAAATAAATACCATGTTTTACTTTTCTTTTATTTTGGTATTGAAAATGGTTTTCATAATGTTTTTATATAAATGTGTTGTATTGATATCTCGTGATTGATATGTGGAAATTTCATGTTTCCTTTATGCATGTTTTATGTGATATGATTATGTTATGGTTCTTGGGCATTATTATGAAGACGGGTGGTTCCGTGAATATCTAAGTGCGGGTGAGCCCGTTATAGCTCTTCAATGCATTGGGTAATGCGAAGGAGTGAAACGTTAAGGTTCCTCCGAAGAGATTTTAGGGAATATACTGTGATGGGTATTCCAAACGTAACCAAGAGGGTTACTCCCTACGTAAAAATGTTATGAATGCCTCAAGTTACCTTTATGACTTATGATTTCTATGATTTATTCATGATTTTATGAGGTATGTTAAAGTGCCTATGTTTTATGGGTAAAGTGTGATTTCATTCTTATGTATATATGAACTCATGTTTCCTTTCCATGTTTTTTTATATAACCCATACTGAGTTTTTATGCTCATCCCAAGTTTTTGAAATGTTTTTCACAGGTCAAGGGAAAGGTACATGATAAGATGATAGAGTCAAGGATGTGTCAAGAAATAATCCATGTTTTCTTTTAAATGTGTTTCCATTGATGGGAATGAAGAATACTATCTTTATGTAACCACTTTGTTTATATGTGGAATGTAATGCAAGTTTTATGATCTAATTCTCTAAAACTCTAAACCCGAAAAGATCCTCAATGTGAAATCTTGTAATAACTCAAGATTAAGTAAGGTTTAAGGCTGGGGCCTTATATATATCTTTATATTACTTTTAACAATTTTTATATTTTAAATTAAAAAACAATATTTTTATCTTCCCTTATATTTAACATTTCTTTTGATTGTTTTAGTTGTGTCATTGAGTTTAGATTTCATTACATTTAACTTCTTGTTTAAAAAAACATATAATATTAATAAAATTTTATTATTTAATGTGAAAGTATTATCATGTCGATTTAAATTCTATCTATAAATTATATTTTTTAAATTATGAATATATAATTTTTAGACAGGTATATAGAATTTTTAATTTAGTGACTAGTTATATAAAATGAAAACAAAAACAATTTCATGTGAAAGTAAATATATTGATTAAAACAATTATGCACATAAAGGAATTTTAACAAAATAAATTTAACAAAAATATGTTGGTGGAGATATTTTCATAAAATTTATATTTTATATTTTAAATGGAAATTTAAATAATTAAATTATGGGTAATCTTCACATGTAATTATCCATATATTCAATATTAGTATTAAAACTGTATTTTTCTAAAAACAATTTGTTTCCTTCTACAAACTTATTTTAAAAATAGTTATTGAACATTTAAATAATTTATTATATAATTTTTTTAAACTATATTATATATATAATATATTAGTCTATCGTTGAGATCTTTTTGAGTAAATTAATTTTTTGATAAATATTCTGAAATACTGGATTTTAATTGAAAATTTCATTTTTTTAAAATTATATTAGAAGATAAATTAGATTTAAAATTAAATTTCATAAATATTATTTATACTATAAATCCATTGAATTAATTTTTTTTATTTGAATCAATTTATTTTAAAATTTTTTATCAAATGTTTTTAAACATTTGAACAATTTCTCTTTAAAACCCTACTTTCTCTTGGCATATGAGGGGATAATTTTAAATTAAAAATTTTCACATATGTGAATATAATTTTAAATAAATTATTCTTTATTTTTTTATTGGAGTAATTTATGTTATATCATAATATAAATTTTTTTAACATAATTAATTATAAAAACACTATAAATTATTTATTATGATTAGGGTAAACATGGTATACTATGGGAGTAAACTAACAGGTTATTTTATAAAAACAAACCAAATAATTAAAAAACACCATTTAATGAAATATATAGACATTATAAATTATATATTTGAAAATATTTTTTCATTTGATACCTAAGAGAAGAAAAAATGTTGGATTAATTAATTAATTCAAAAAAATTTATAGCCTCATGATTAATACTACATGAAAACATTATGGTCACATGATGTAATACCACATTACAATGTCTTAGTGGAATGACTATAAAATATATAGACATATTCCATTTGATAAGACTATAAAATACATGGTGTAATTCTACATAAAATTTAATTAAAACATAGAACATATGATTCCAAGTTACATGAAATTATACAAAATGTAATATGGTCTACAACACATAGCCTCTCAATCTATTTGGGATGGTCAGTTCTTGAGATCCTATCACCGTACATGATATACAATTTCATATATAAGTTATTGGTGCATGTTCTATAATATAAATAATTTATATTCATTAAGAAAAAATTTATAGAGATACGACCTATAGTTTTTTATTGTTTGGGATGCCCAGATTTATCATGTACATATGATATAGATATGAAAGCATTAAATTATAATTCAAGCATTCTACTAACATTGAAACTAATAATGGAAAAATATTTTGTTTGTTAATATTTTAATTTTATAACTCTTTTAAATGTATCAACTATTATGTTGTAATATATGATATAATGTTTTTAGATAAATTCCTATTTTCCATAAACTACATTTCAAATTTAATAATGTGATTGAAAGAAATTGTAAATGAAAAATCACAAGGGGTTTTCTAATGTAGTTATAAAAATTTATCATGCAATGACAATGGGTGTGGGATATGTGGAGATCTTATCATATGGATGAAACTCACTCAACAAGAAGCTTGTTCATCTTCTTTCTTTACACACAAGGTACTAGAATACCATTTAGAGATGGTGAATTCCATCCATATAATGGATGATTCTAATTAGACCATGGAAAGTAATATAGGTGGGATACCTTTGTTTCCCATTTATTAAATTTTATTATATAAATACAAATAAGATGATGATAAAATGGATTTTCTATTGTAAGTAGAACCATATTTATAATGTTACTCATTTCACATAATTATCAAAAAATTTGTATTATCATTATTAAAACATACATGCATTAAATTGTAAGAAAAATTGTTGTCGGAATAATTGAAAACACTTTTGTGGTATCTGAAGAGGTTATAATTAAAATTAATGAAATTATTTTTTGATATGAAATAGAAATCATAATAAGGAACCCTATTTAATAGGATTTTCTAAATCATGAAATTTTTTTTACAAATACATATTATGTTATATAAATTTATTCCAAAGATTTACCCTTATACATCTAGGTTTTAAAATGTTAACAATGCCCTTAACCATTTGAAACTGAGATGTCAAAGGGTCACCATAAATTAAAAATATACAGATTATCATTCTTGAGGATTACACATAATAAAATTTTCTATACAAGGGTGATTACCCTTACACATAATGGTAGTTAAGTGTTTTAAATATTATGTAAATTAAAATAGTGGTTGTATAAATGTATCGACTGACATAACTATATTTGATAACATACATAAATGTGTCTTATAAATGTTGTTGTATTTTTCCAAATTCCACAATAGGGTATCATGTAACTTACCCACACACAAAACATGATTAAATAATGGTTAGACCATATGATCTGTTATGAAATGCTTGCTACATACAGGTCGTACACTTGCACAATGCGTCATTTTTTTGGTACATAGTAGTAATATCTTTTTTATCTTTATGTAAGTACAATTGATCTATATTTAAAATATATAGTGTGTATGTATAATGATATAAGGAATTTACCCTTACAAATAATAGATATTCTATTAATGTGTAATCAGAATAGATTTAATGTTTTTACAATTGGGTTTTAACGTTTAAAAATTTTTAGATGAATTATAAAATTTTCATAAATAATTATAAAATAAATTTTATGATATATTATTTTATAAAAGGTTCATAAAATAAATAATTACATATTTTTTATAACCAATTACATGATTATTAAAATTTTAAATTCCAAAATATTCAATAATAATATTTTAACAAATTATTTGAAAATTATTATGATATAGAAATAAAAGTGTTTATAGAGAAATGATAACAAATAATTTTCATTTATATTATATATTATGGAATAATTCCAAAACATAAATTCTTTATATTTCAAAAATAAAATGTCCAATATTAAAAAAAATTAATTGTTCAAATTAAAGGGAATTATTGTGATATTATTTTAGTGCAACAAAATGTGATTTAATTATTTATATAATCAAGGATTAAATAATATTTTTTACATGATATTTATATTTTGAATAAAATTAAATAATAAATATAGTTTCTGAAAAATTATATAATTTATCTAATATCATAAATTGAAAATAGAAGTTCCATAAAACTATACATATGAAAGAGTTCATATTAAAATGAATTTTTAATGTTAATATTACTAGTTATGAAATGTAAATATTGTTAAAGATAAAATATTATTAATGTTTTTATAACTAAATATAATTTTGAAATATTATATAAATAATTTTCTTATTTTTTAATATGTGAATTCATTATTTATTTAAAAGCTAATGTATATTTTATTAAAACTAATAATTTTTTTTTAATATATATTTCTGAAACAAAAATTTTATATACAAATTTCATTCTAGGGGAGGGCCCATCATTTCATGATAGGTATAATATTGAATTGAGTTTTTCTTCTACCAAGAGCATAACTTCTAATTGATTTTATTAACCAAAATTTTGTGATTGAATGTTGTTTGAGAATATTTACAGTTACATTTATAGTGAATTGTATTATATCATGATTAAAATAACATAGGGTAAATGGACATGGGGTAAGTCAAACAACAAATGTATAGGTATATTACTAGTCAAGAAAAGTGAATGGGTATGATATTGGTCCCATTGGGCTTTCACATGTGGATATTTTTGGTCTCATATAATTATAAACCTTTAAATTATATCTTCATGTAGATTATTCATAAGATTAATCTCAATATCAATTAATATTTTTGACTTCAAATATTATTCGAGTAAAAAATATGTGGGTTTCTTAAATAGTTACGCATCCATATGGATTGATCATAATGTTTTTAAGGAATTTACATAATTAAATACTAAATTACTAGAATAACAAATACATAAAATAGAGTAACATGATATAAGAAAATGACTTAAAATCCCCTTAAAATACAAGGTGTGATATTCTTCAAAAATGACACTTTTTAAGACCTCAATAATCTAACTGGGAATTTCTATTCTAATGTGTGGTGCCTCTAGATTATCTTTAATAATACAAGAAAGTATTGACTGATTATATATCATCCTAGGTTATTTTAACACTAAATACGGGTCCCCCTATATTTTTTATTAGTTATATTCTTTTGTCTTCTTCGGGTCACATTAGATATGAAACAATATGGTTTTGAATTTTTGGGGAATAAATATTGTTTTATCCATATGGAATATTTGACAAATTATTGTCTTATCAACTCTTAAATAATCATAAATTATTTGATTGGGTTGATTCCCTTCCAAAATAACTATTCAGTGAGATTCAAACAAATTATAGCTCATTTTATTATCGATATGTAGATCTTGGACATCTAATGGATATAATGGATATTAAAAGGGTGCATTATCTTAGCAAGGGATCATTAAATATTGTACCTTCTTAAATATTTAATAAAAAATGATACTAATTTGAAAAAAATAATTTTATAGACAAATTTCATCATCATCCTTAAACATTGTCATTACTAATTGATAAGTTGAATCATAATCAAATATACTCCTAATAGTAGTAACATAATAAAATTTATTAACCAAAATAAAATATTTAAGAAATATTATCCATGAAAATTTTGTGCTTCAAAAAAATTACTTCATAAGTAAACATGTTTCGAATTTTTTTACAAGAGAATCTATATACCTATTGTTGTATTGAGTAATTAATTTATGGTTTTAAATGATTTTTCTATTTACGTAATTCATTATATTTTTATCTATGGAAATTTTATGACAGTGTGTTTTATTTTAGTTAATATATACCCTATATTAAAAATATTTTGGGAATATATTTGAATTAGTCAAGTCATATAGTAGTTATAATGTACTATATAGATTAAAATGTAAGTAAAATTTCAATCTAATATAATAAATGTTAGTATAAAATGATCAAAAATTGGTATTTAATAATATCTTCTATGTGATTTAAATCTATTATTTATATGAAGGAAAAAAATAATTCAATATTATTGAATTGTTAATGAAATACTTGATGGAATATGAGATATTTCAAGGAATTTACATAACAAGAATAAATGCTATAGAAATTAATTTAGATATTTTTAATGAATATGATATTAAATGTATATTTTACAATGAATTATAAATTTAATGGGGTTAAAAATAAAAGTATGATATGTTCTAGATTTTAAAATAATTTCCTAAGATAATGTAAATAGTTACTAGATAGAATATTATAATATAAAATATTTTATCAATCTCAATTGAATGTAAGATGTTCATCTATTTCTAATTATCCTTATATGATATGAGAAGAGGTTTTCTAACAAAGAGTTATAATGTATAAAATTATATTAATCTTGGAATGTATGTTTTATGAATTAGTATGTATCTATAATATGTATTCAGAAAAAGAATTGGAAAAAGTGATTATCCAAGATAAAAGAGGTTATCCAACTATTTTTTACAATATTTCAGAAGGTGTTCCTTCCACCAATCAAGGGTATATTTTATAAATGGTTGCATTTTAAATTAAAATATTCTTATCACATATAACACTTTATGTGATATGTAAATATTTTTTAATTTGATAACTTTTTCTACTAAAAAGAGATAAATGTATATTAAAAAATGATATAATTTTTAAAATGAAATTGGGAATATATTTTACCATAAATATGTTCAAAAATTTTTTAAAAATTGAACAAAAATAATTTTATAGATTATTTACCAATTTATATTCAAAATGGAATTCCTATATGTGGGGGAAAATATAATAAAAAAATTTTACATTTATTCCACACTTATATATTTAATTTCACTATTATAATAGCCTATGTTTAAATTATTTTCACACAATTTAATAAAAGTGTTTAGTGTATGTGATTATAATGAAATATGTAAATATTTGAATTTAAATATCATTAGAAATGAAAGACTATTTTTAAAGTATACTTCTATTCTAAAATTTCATGTTTCTCCACTCAATATGCTATATTCGTTTAAGGTATGTGATGATAAAAAAATTATTTAAAGAGTTTCATATATTTTCATGAATATAGAGGACTCTATTCATTTAAGGATAGTAACAGACAAAAATGGAATGTGAATTACACATGAAATCCTAAATAAGTTCTTTTAATAGTGGTAGATTGAAATATAAATAGGCGCGTTATTTTTATTAAAAGTGATACCACATTATAATTAATGTTCTTCAGGAGTTAAAATAAGGGTAAATTTAAAATGTCACATTAGTTATTGTGAAAAGATGATTTCAAATTTAACATAAATGTGTCAAATATGCATAGGTAAATAATTTAAGTAGTTAAATTTCTTAAAGGAAAAATTTGATTGAATCAGGTTCCAAATATGACGATGATAGTGATGATAGAATGTTTTTTATGTTTGAAACTAAAATATACACCATAAAATTTGATTTTATTATTTTAAGAATATTTAAGATATTCAGTAAGTGGAATAGTTTGTAAAGTGATTCTAATATCTCACCATTATTCATATTACATAACATCATTGACAATTATCACTTAATGAGTTTAGAGGTCAGGTTTAATTATATGGTCATATAGGTATGTGTGATTGTCAAATATATATTTGACTAAATTATTTATTTTGTAATGACTTAATATAAAATATAAATTTGGGTAAATATAATGAATATTTGGTAGTTCTTAATATATTATATGAATATTAGTTCTTATGTAAGATTTTATACATATTCTTAAAGGGTGTAATATTTATAAAATGATTAATTTGTAATAATTTTAAATTTTATCATGTAAAGGAAAAAATAATTTTATCATTCGTTCACACTTGTTATATATAAATATAAATATATATATTGAAATGTATATTGATAATTGAACTCTCAATGTATAAATTTGGGTCTATCCCTAACCGATGATCATCAGGGATTATTATAGCTGCAAAATAAAATGTAGAGAATACTAATAGTAGAATTTTTTTTAATGATACCAAATTTTCTTATGAGGAAAAAGATAAGAAATTTAATTAATTGGGTTTGTTGGAAGAACTTCTAAGTATATTACATAATGTTTCATACATTTGAATTTTTTATACTATTATGTCATGAATCATATTTGAGACCCTCTTACTCATGATTTTGAGATATTATCTGCATGAGTTCCTTCATAATTTTATACCCTAGTTATGTGTGTCCTTATATTTAATTTTATACTATAGTGTTTCTTATGAATGTTTCTAATCATTTCATTGTTTGGAGAGTGTACGAGATAAGTTTTTTCATCTTATTGGATGAGTATAAAAAAGGTCCCTATATTGAGTTAGATTGTGGTGGTTTTCAACCCCAAATACAAATTATATATATGTGTGTGTGTATGTATATATATATGTGTGTGTATATATATGTATAATGGAAATGTGATGTGATTATATAGAATTTTTAATTAACTTCATTGTATTCATCAATCGATTTAGTATACAATCTGAGAATCCAGAACAGATGAAATTTTTATGTAGTATTAAAATATTCCATGTCACATGTTAGTAGATGATTAGGTTAAAAGGATAATGTGATTACTCATGTCATCATATGATAAATCGTGGTGGAAACATGTATAGAGATACATGTTCTTGATAGAGACCAGGGTAGATCCGATTATATCTTTTGTGCAATTGATTCATTGAATGGGGCCCCAACCTTTATACTTACATAGATATGAAGATTATTATTTATTTCCAATTCTATAAAGTCCAATAGCTTCACCCATCTTGGTTGAATGAAAATGTATTTAGCTTGGCATAGAGATCTATTTTGATCTATTTAGAGAGAATCCAAAAATCTTTTGTATGGTTATTCACAAGGTATTGTATAATATTAGATACAATGTGATGTTAATGATAGAATTTAAATAGTATTTTTGAATGATTTCATAAAGGATTCTTGGATATGGTTACACAAGTTAACGTATATGATGCAATAAAATTTAAAATGGTGCATTTTCTGTTACGATATAGTGAATGTAGGAGACTAAAGTTGATATTAAATAATGATATATAATGTTTTTATTGCATGTATTTATCATGTTCAAGGGATACCATGATTCTTGAATGAAATACAATTTCGCACTTGTTACAACCTTTGATCAAATGAAGAAACAAATTTTATGTGTATTAATATTGGAATAGTTCAAATCATTTTAAGATAAAATTAATTGAGGTTTTATATGAGATATAATTCTAGGGGAGTAAATATATATGATTCATCAACTGTAATTGAAATTTACTCATGTTGTTTAAATGCTATTTAAATGTTAAATAATTAGGATATTCCTAGTGTATTTTTTTACAATTTTCAAGTGATGGATGTAGGTGTGGGATATATTGAGATATTCATTTTTGGATGAAAATCCTTGAACAAAAATATCATTCATTTTCCTCTTATGAAAACTAGGTACAAGCATACCCTAATAAAAAATTATTTCTATCTATATTTTTTGTGATCTATATTGGCCGATGGATTCCAAAAAAAGGTGGTATTATTATGTTTTCCACTCAGTGATTCTTGTCAAGTATTTATGAATATAATATTGTGTAGTGTCTTCTACAATGTGTGGAATTCCATATATACAGTGATGTTAATTTCCATTATTTTTTTCTTCTTGATATTATCATGCATGAAATATCCTTTTTTTAAAATTCGACTAATCATTGATAGTATCTAAGAAAACACTTGCAAAATACCCTCAAAAATATCATATCTATGTGTGGATTATTCGTATTGTCACAGTATACATTAGGATGTTGAGATCTCTTATACTATGACCACATACAAATCTAAATCAAATATCCAATTAAAATTCATGTTCTGTCTCTTTAAATCATTCCATGTTTCTAAAAAATTGTATATAACTAAGAAAAAGCCATTTTATTCTATGTAGAATAAATATTTACACAATCCTCCTCTGTCCTTATGACATAATTATAAACAAAACGTCTTCCGGTCTATTATAAAAAAACATAAACTCATTAGAACATATTACCATGCCTGACCTAATATCACTATAAGAAAGAAACATCAATATAAAAGACTCTCCAAATCATAGATCATTATCCTCAATCCCATAGTTTTGTAGAAATGTCATTGAATTACAAAATTAAGTCTTAATGTTTTGACCCTTTCTATCGTTGTTTTGTTTCCCCCATTAATGTCTTTATATTATGATGTAATAATTTCACCTTTATCAACATATAATCTAGATCTATATAGAACATCTCTATTATAGGGATCTTTATCGATGAATCTTCATTGATAATGAGTTATTATATATGAAAGATAATTCCACATTTGTTGGATTTTCTATTTTGAATATATTATAACTATGGTTACATTTAGTTTATCTAATGTTGTGGTTCACCTAAACTATAGTGAGAAAAATGACTCACTAATTTAAAAGAGAGAAATGATTCTAGATTTGAATTTTATTTTGATATAAAGTGATTAATGGTTAATCTATCATACTCTAAATACAAAACATCCATCAAATTTTACAAACCTTTATATCCATCGGTTTGGGATCTCATCATCCAGATTAGATCTCTCCCAATGGCCTCTCATACATTGTCCTTATAAGAAATATATGTGAATTAATAAAAATTATTTTAGGATATGTAGTGACACATTGATAATTTATTCTTAGTTTAATCACAAATACTTCAGATTTCACTTAGGATTCATAGGCTCTATTGAATCTATGTGAAATTCACCTGATGTTGGGATTCAAAATTCCAAACAGCAAGGTAATTTATTTTTCAAAAAACCACGAGATATATGTATCCATTGTAAAAATAACATCATGATAAACTCGATGAAATAAAATATTCCATACATGATAACCTAATCCACCTAGTTACTATATTTGTGAGAAATTTTTTCAATACACTTGACTCAAATCCACATAAGTGTCTCTAGTGCTTGTTGATATTTGTTTGTTATGTTGAACATAAAACCAATACCCCCATATTAAAAGAACTCTATATTTCATGAATTAAATTCCATGGGATACATTAGATCCCATATTATAGGACTATTTTTTTATTAATAAGTCCTTATTTTTTCTAATACCCCAAAATTCATTTTAGGGTTTTATCTGTTTACGTTAGTCTATGTCATAGTTATAAAATCTCTCTCATAATCCATAATATTAAAAATATATCTACATTGATGTCCTTATATAATAATATTAATAAATATAACAATTAATCCATTATTTAATGTGGTTAAACTACTAACCATCTTAGATTAGTGAAATATGTGTGAAAAACTATCTAAATTTGAGTTATATATATGTGAAACACCATATCTATAATTATGTACCCATTAATATACCCATAGAAAATACCCCCTCCCCCACACAAACATTCAAAATAATTATCAAATCATTATACCTCCTTCTATGAATCAAATTTTCTTTCATGGGTTTAATTTCATTGTAATTATACCTTATCATACTCATGGGCTAGATTTCTGGAAAATAATAATATAAATGTTTTTGTTGTATAACCATAAACCAAACAACTCATTTTTACCTATTTTTAATCATAAAATAGTATTATCGTAGGTTTATTATCCAAGATAATAGAATTTTTATGTATTTCACACTATATTATCCATCTTCCATACATTAGGGAAAGATCCATGTAATGGTGAACCTCATATGTGGCCCTATAATATTAAAGTTACCCTTTGTCCCTATTTTTTAGTTTTTTAAACCCCATATTCATATTTGGATATGTATGATAGAATTTCTATGGATAAAACCGTAGGTAATATTCTAACTCTACTCTATGAATGGATAAAATAATCCATTCTTACATAAAAATAAGATCTATGAAGTGACTATATTTTTTATGACTTTGTGTGAGGTAATTCTTATTCCATGGGATATGTCGTGATTCCTAGATCTCTGTTCTCATTCTAAACTGTGAATTAAGTTCATTTTAAACTTTTTTATAGTATATTGAAACTTTATTTGTGTCATTTCATTCTATAACAAACTCTATACTGGGATTATAAATTTTTACAAGCACTACATGTTTCATGAATCTTGTTCACTCATGATATTTAGGGACATCCAGACAATATTTATCCGATTTAGCGACAAACTATTTTAAATTTCAACAAGACTCTAATGAATTATAATAGTTTAACCATTTTGATTTATGATAATATTTCCTTTAATTCCATTTTTATATCATCTTCCCACAAATTACACATTTTTATATCAAAATAATAAATTTTAAATAATTTATTAGATGACCAATGTAATAAATAATTAAATTATACTAATGAATCAAAAAAATACATATATTATTTATTCTCATAATCAATATAAATATAAAAATACTATAAATTTATAATTTTCAACATTTATTTAAATTATTTCCGAGATAAAAAATTAATATCAAGGAGTAAAATGTGGTTCAATAGGATAAAAATAATTTTTTTGTGAATAGTAAATTTTGACTTTTATATACCATGGTTAAAAGTAAATAGGGTAATTAAGGGTAAAAATTATATTATTATTACCCTAAACCATGTCCTAATTCTATTGGATAATTTTAATTCGACAAAAAAAACCTTAGGAATAAAATATGACTATTTAGGTCAACGTAGATTAGATTATGACATTTATTATTATTTAATTCAAAGAAGAGTTCAAAGAATTAAAATCAATGGTTAATAAGTAACACATTTTTAATTTAGGGTTATACATAAGATAAATTAGACTATAAATATTCATTATAAAGATAATAATATTTCCTATATAATGTAAGTTTATTTATAATTTTTTGACATTAAATAATTTAATTTATTAATGACACAATGATGATTCAGTAATTACTTTATTAATGAAATATTAACATAATTGATATTATAAATACCCAAATAAATGTAATTTGAAATTTTTTATGATTTAAAAAAAATTATAGGTTAATATAACATATTATGGTTGGTCAGATTAATTTTTGTTGAAGTAATAACATTGTTATGAATTTAGAAAAAACAAAATACCAAATAGTGTCAAAATTGATATAATTGAGTTTTTAAATAAAATATTAAATTATTAATTGATATTCTATTACTAAATTTATAAGGTTCATCCAAAAGACTTATATAATAATATATATGACATTGATTAACCAATTAATATTAGATTGGAATTTTATTTTATGTTTATTAACCATATAGTTTAAGAATAAAAGAAAACGAGGTAAAAGATAAATTTTATAACTTAGAGTAAAATATAAATGATAAGGGTAAAATGGTAACATAAACATTCATAAAACCTATTGGTTGAGATTATTTCAACCCATCCCCACCCAATCATCAAAATAAGTCACTTTGGATCAATTATAAACCGAATATGAATTTATTATAAAATAATATTTTATATTATTCCTAAGGTGCCACTCACCCCTCTTATAAAAGGGAACTCCCGATTATCTATAATTAACACCTCCAAAGACATTTGGCTTGGAAGAAACCTACCCAAATACCCTATCAATTATCCTACATTCATCCTAAAGGCATTTATTTATTCATAAAAAAAACATAAGGATCACTTTTTGTCAAATCAAAAGGAAAAACCCGAGGAAGAGGTAAATATCTCACCACCTATTTCAAGATCCTTTCTTCTTCCCATTCCTCATTCTTTGTTGTTTCCATTATAAAATAATAACTCCAATATATTTTATATACTGTGATGTTATTATAAATTTTAAAACCATATTAGTTATTTTATCTATCCTATGAATGAAAAAGTCACCACACGTGCGTAGGTACAGCTTACCGTCTCCACGTCATGGTGTAGTTTGTCATTCAAACATTTAATCATTTGGATGGGTATGATAATGAGTATAAATGATATAAATATTAAATATAACATTAATATGATTCTGTATATATGATATAACATCCATTTATATACGATTCTAATACCAAAATAATGATATCATCGCCCGTGCGTACTTATGGCCTACCGTCTCCACGATGTCATGTGAATCGTTCTACATGATATTCATTGAATAATGATTATATAAATGAATTGAATGAATAAATATGATATATATTACACTAATACCATTCTGTAAATGAGGTATATATTACCTAAATAGAGTAATAAGAATTTATTCGACAAAACATGCATAAGAACTTACAGCAATGAACACCCGAATAACAAGTAGCAATGAAATATTAATAATAAGAAGATAAGACTATGAGAATATATGATATCATAACAATGATTATGATTTGGTAATAAGTCAATGAAATTATTTAAATCATTATACAGGAGGTTCAGATAAGTATGAATCATATCGGACCAAAGGAAAGAAAAAATCTCACAATCTCATTTTTATCCGAGATTGTTTATACTTCAAAATTTACTAGGGAATATTTATCATCCACATCCATGTATCATCAATATGTAATTTTATATTTATCTTCCGAATATTTTTTAAATCCAATTTTACCTGTTGGTGAATTTTTTTTAAAATATATGAAAGGAATCTTTTTTTATTTTCTGTACGAGATACTTTTTGACTTTTCCGGCCAAAGTACGAGAAGAATATTTCATTTATCTTATATGGAATTAATGGATTATTTTGATTTCATAGAACATTATTTCTATGAAGTTTCCTTTAATTGTTTTCAAGTTTATTTTTAATTAACTTCTTTTATCATAAAATTTTATGACATGTTAATAAAGAAAATAGGTTTTTGAAGTAGAAAGGATATTTTCCAAAAGAATGGAGTTCAAGTGTTCTATCAAAATTATTTTCCATCTAAGATAATATATGGTTCTGTTTCAATCCCTTTTTTAAATTGATTTGATTATGTTTTGATGAAATTATTTTTATGAAGTACTTTTATCTTATAGGGTTTATGTTATGATGGCATGATGTTTAAGAATCCCATTTTTATTACTAGGGTTATGCTATGATATATGATATATTATTTTGTGGCACAAATAAGAATGGTTTAATTATGAGATGGGTGGGACTTATATCTCCCTCCAATGCATTGGGTAAATATTTATATCTCATGAGATAGACATGGCTAGAATGATAAGTTAATCTGGTTTAGTGATATAGGACTGGAACGAGGAGTGAACTCATTTCAGAAGTGGACATTGTCCACAATGATAGTCTTGTAAATGAGACTTAACTAATAAGAAATGATTTTCTATAATTATTTTTGTATGCCACAAATTTTCTTGTTTTATGTTACGATTTTTGGGATTATATTTCACTACTATGATTTATCCCATGTTATGATATTATGATCTATTTTGCAGGTAAAGATTTTCAAAATTTTATATTATTATGAATATGATATTTTTGATATTTTCTTTGTTTACCCTTACTGAGAATTTGATCTCACCCTTTTGTATGTTTTAATTTCCCTAGTCCAGGAAGAAGGGTATTAAGTAGGATATGACAAAAGGGACTCTAGATATGATGAAATAAATTGGGGACAATGTAGATTCTTTATGAACTAGTTGTTTATGTTTCCCAATTTCTAAAGACCCTATTACTATACAGTTATATCATGGTTTTGTTATATGATGTAATAAGTATGCTTCAATTATAAATTAATAACAATGTTTGTAAATTATTGGTTGTTATATGAATTATTTACAAAATAAATTCATTCATTTTCATAATATTATATGCAAAATATACTTGATATGTGACGATATTTCCATAATGTATTATCATAAATTAAATTAATGAAATAAAATTTAGTTTAAAATAAATAATTTAAAGTTGTGTGTAAACAAGGCTACATAGTTTTTATCTTCTCTATTAGATGAAATCCATTAATGATATGTCATATTTATATGTTTGTATTCATGTATTGTTTTTTGTTATAAAGGAATTATTTTGATGATAGAAAATAACTTCACATTGAATTTGGTGGAAATCATACTATCCATTGACTTCAAAATAATAGGGATTATGTTTTAAAAATAATTAGACTGACATTTTCTACCGTAATAAGTAGAAGTAGTTTTGGAACAAATGGGTTCAATCAGAAATTCCTTTTTTATGGAATTGGAGAAGATAACAGTTACTAATTGATCATTATTTGGAATGAGAGAATCAGTTTCATTAAGAATGTATCTTTAATGGAAGTAAATGATCATAATATTCACTTAGAAATTAGTGTGAAATAAGTTGTTGTTTTGATGGAGAATAATAGTTTCCAAGACTATGATAAAATAAATGTTACAACGCATAGATGATTTATATTTAATAAATCATAATTTAATTAGAGAACTTATGATTCAACCTTGTTGTTGGAATGAGGGTGAAAAATATTTAGCCGGTAATTCTAATGAAAAAGGATTCAGGTTAATAAGGAAAGAAAAAAATGAATTGAGGATCATAATCATAATGATCGTACATAGGAAAAGTAGCATCCGATAATCGATAGTATGGATATAAAACATTTCCATGACCAGGATGATCGTACTATGGATCTAGAACCAGATGATCACATTCAAGAAAATCATATTCTGAAATATCATACTTTGGAGAAACTTATTTAGAGAATCAATTTCTTGAGGTTACTGAAAGAAAAGATAATGATATAAAGGGATAAAAATTCATCAAACCCTTCAAAAATGGTTGAATTACATTATATGTTTCAATAGTGTAATGATCCATTATAATAGAGATAAATTGTTTTATATTTCTAAACTAGGACAAGAGAAGAGGAAAATAAGAAGTATAATATCTTAACAGGGTCATGAAAAAATGTGAATAAGTTAAAAAGGCATAGGTGAAGGATTTTTTTGGATGTTATATCAAGCGTGTGCATAAAATTCAGAATAATTATCTTATTAAGCATTTAGTATTTATATCTATATCTTCAAACACATTTCTAAAATTGGTACATTAAATTATTTTGATGAAATAAGATTAAGAAAAATAGACAAATGTTTTGAAATTATGTTGGCAATTGAAATGAGAGTCTAAAGAAGAAGTGATGATTGTAGAAGAACTGATATGAAATGAGAAGAGTCGATGAAGTCAATACTCCCTTGAGATTTTAGGGTAAATTGAGATTCAGGTGAATTTGATTATGATGATTTTTTAGAGATTCCATCCAAAGCATGTTGAGGGGAACCTATAAAAGGGGAAAAGTAAAATGTACATAGTAGATGAATGATGTATTAATAATGATATAGAATCTCCTAGTTTTAGACAGTAGAAGATTTTTCTGAAATCACTTTTGTTGAAATTTTTTGTCTGATTAAAGAGAAAGATGAGGGAAAAGATCACAACTTTGCATTAAACTGATCACCATAATTAGTGATTATCATACTCTGCTGATTACCAAAATCTTCTTTTTCAATTGTATTTGGATGATAATTATATCAGGATAGATTAATTAGATCAGTATTTCTTTATATGGTTTTCCAAAATAAGAGAGTTGGATAATTATAATTTTTCCTACTCATCTCTACCGTATTCTATAAAAGTTGTATTTTTATTACATGGGATAATAGTACAGATAAGTATTTTACCAAGAATAATTGTATATGAGAGAATTGTACTTAGAGGAATCAGACATGAAAAAATGGACTGAAAAAATCAGGGTTGTTTTTTCAAAATAAATTCCAAGAATTTCTTACCATATTCTAGGTAATAAATTGAAGATGCATTTTCAATTGAATTCATTATTCAATTGAATAGAAGAAAATGTGACATGAGTTGTTGCAAATTCCTTGTATTATCTTATATGTGCTAAGAGGGTGCATGTGCACTATTAGATTGTTTACCTAGTGCTACACGAGTGAAACGGTATATCCTACTCATTATAATCCAAGGATTTATTTCTTATGTATTATTTCATAATGGAATACTTTCAAAACATAACATGGATGTAGGTATTATTATTTAATAATGAAACCTTGTAAATACTTGTGTGCTTTTGGATGTGTGTTTGAAATGTTCTTTTGGAGTAAATTGAATCTATAATAGGATGAGAAGGTTGTTTCAAAGAAACATAACTGAAAAAGTATCATGGATTTACCCCTCCACTACTCAGTGAAACAATTATCATGATTGGTATATTTGAAGTAATATTAGATCTAGGCACACTTCCATTATTTTTTGTTGATGGAGACTTGTAATTTTTTGATTAATAATGTTATTACAATCTTAAATGAAATAAATTATAAAATATAGAATGATAGACTTATTTTTACCTTATGTCTATTGGATATGATGATCATGAATCCACAATAGATGGGTTCCCTTCAATTGATTACAAAACTCCACTTACATTTGTTCAAAAGAAGAATATTGAGAATGATGGAAGGGTCAATAATGATCTATTAGCATCACTTTGTGAGAGTTAGTTTGTAAGGATGAAAGGTTTTTTAATAGCCAAATGTATATGGGATAAATTAAGAAAATATAAAAAGGAAGTAAAAATGGGAAGAAGGAAATGTTAAAAATCTGGATATTGAAATATGAAGATTGAAATGTGATTATTGAAATATAAAGATTTGATTATGGGTGAGAAATAATATGTATGGGGATTCATTAACTTGTTAAATGAAATTGTTATTAAAATCATATTACATGGTGAAAACATGGACTACTCTACATTAGTTGAAAAGATATTTAGAACACTTCCTAAAAATTTTGATTCCAAAGTTTCTTCATTAGAAGACATGGATCCTAAAACATTATCTCTTGATGATTTATATCAAACTTTCACCACTTATTAAATTATAAGGGAGGCAACTACGAAGAGAAAGAATGTTTTATAAAGAAATAATATTTAATGATGAGTATAAAGAAATGTCAAAGAAGTGTCTTATTGATGATGAAACTGGTAAATATAATTCCGAAAATAATTTATCTAAAAAACTTGATGATATATTATCCATGTTTTCTAAAAATGTAAAATATGGTTGAGGGATATACAAATGGAAACTCCTCTTGAAATGTTTCAAATGTTGAGGTATTGGGTAATTTTCAACTAATTGTCCATGAAGAAAAGAATAAAATAGTAATGAAGAATAAATAAATCCAACAAGAAGATGGAATAAATAGTTTTTTAAAGAAAAATTGTATTACACATGGAAATATAGTAAGTTATTCAAATATAAAAGAAGATGTTTATTACCTACAGCGGAAGAAGAAACATTATATGATGTCGAATCCAAAAATTGTATTGACCATTATAATGAAAATACATTTTTTACAATGAATGATGCAGAATTCAGAAGCAATTGTTTTGAAGATGAAGCGACATAAAGTTGAACATCATTTGAAAGAAGCGTTTATAAAATGTCTAAGAAATATTAGAAGGCATAAAAGGGTAAAAAAGTGTAAGGTATATTCTCTTCGATAAAATATCACGAATAATTATAAAATTATAATGTATAGCTAGTAAAATATATTGATGATTTTAAGAAATCTCTTGAGGAAGATACGAATCGTAATGACCATCTTGATATGAAGATGGATGAAAACAGAGAAGATTTGTAAGATGTCCATAAACAAAATCTCTAAATATGAATTGAGAAATACAAGTTTCCAAAAAACAATTACTAAATTTAGTGAGAGATAAATAAATGAGAATCCACAAAAGGTTCAATGCAATTTTCCTTCAAAATGTGAGAATAAAGAAGGAGTTATTTTTGAATTGAAGAAATTTTGAAATTTTTTGCAAGGGGTGAAGACCAAAAAATTCTGGAATTCAGAAGTCTCAAATAACCAATAGTATGAAAATGTTTTGACATAATATGAGTTAGGAAAATTTTTTAAAAAAATTTTATCAATAAAGTAGAAAACAAAAGGAAGACCCCAATTGATAATATGAATGTTGATGGCTTAGAAAATAATGAGAATGTGAACACAAAATGTATTCTCCATTCTAGAGAGTATGGATGTTTGAGAGGAAAATAATCATTTTATGGATATTGTTTGTATTTTGGTGTATTTACAAATACGTAAAATATGTGTTGGTTTAACCAAAAAAAATACTGTCATTCAATATGTTATGAAAGGAAAAGGTTGAGTGGGAGTCAATTTCCTTAAAAGAAGAAGTCTGGGATTGTTGAGAATAGATGAGTAAAAATTGAAAATAGGTTTCAAACATTGGAAACTATTTTCGAATGATGTTAAAAACCTATTCATCTTGAAAAATAATTTCTTCTTCATTTCTTCCATCACAAAATCAATAATCCTGAAAATTCTCAAAATCTTAAGGTGAAGAAATAAATGGAATAAGGTGTTATTTTTGAAACATCATTAAAAGATACAAAAGGTAAACGGCCATATATTCTAGATAGTGTGCTTTTCTCTCAAATGAAAATGTATTTTAAACTATTGAAAAATTGGAATGATTTTAAAGAAGTCACAGTGAATGATAACAATGATAAGTCCCTGAGAATCAAAGGTGTTGGATCATCTATCATTTTGAAGAGAATAGCTGAAATCGAAGAAAGATTTCTTTGTTGATGGGAAAAATATTTTGTTAAGTGTTTCACAATTAAGTGATGAAAATATCTATGTTATATACATGAATGATTTTTTTTATGAAAAGTGATGTATAAATTTTATTTTTTAAAAGGCCGATGAAAAAAATGAGATTATTTCATATTGGAGAAATAAAAAATCTTATTACATGAGTATAGTGGAAGAGAATCAAATGAAAAATAAATGGTATTAAAATATTTTTCAGATAAACCTGATAATGTTATATATAAAATATATTTTTTGATACATTCATGATTTTCCAAGAGGAAGATATAGGTGTTGCAGTATTTTTTAAATATGAAATATTACAATCTCAGTTCATAAGAAAGTTGAAATTTCTTGAATACCACTTTTGTGACAGATTGATTCTGATATTTGAAGTCCATTGCGAAAACAATAAAAAATTATCGATAAGTACATTACCACTTTCATTTATGATATTAATCTCATTACTTATGTAATGTATATATAAGATAAATCAGTTGCTTTAAAAATGTTTAAGAGTTTGATAAAGAAGGATGAGAAGGAATTTTAGTACTCCATGAAGATGTTTAGAACTGATAATAGTGGTGAATACGAAAGTGGATTATTTTAATGTTATCTACAAAAACATATAATAATTCTTGAATATAGAATCTCATACAATCCTAAACAAAATGGGGTTGGTGAATGAAAGAATAATTGTTTTGTGGGAATGTGAAGAACTAGGTTACTTGAAAACGGCCTTTCACAATACTTTTAGATGAAATACATGAGAAATTATATTTATATCTAGTACTATTTTTTTACAGGCCTCAATCAGATATGACCCCATTCGAATCGTTTTATGGAAGAATTCCATGTTTGAAACACTTAAGAGTTTTCAGGAGACCATGTATCATAAATGAAAAAGTTGGAAACTGTGAAAAGTTTGAAAAAATGGTGAAGAATGAATCATTTATGGCTATACTCTGGAAGAAAGAGGATATAGATGTTTCAAAAATGAAATTGGTAGAATTATTGATTCAGTTGATGTGTATGTGATTGAATGGGTGGAATAAGATAAACATACTCTAGTAGATGATTAAAAAGATAAAGATTGTTTTGAAAACTATTATGATAATGATATAGACAATTGTATTCATAATCTAAAAGAAGAATCAAACTCCATTATTTCTAGGGATGAAGAAGATATTCAAAAATCACATCCAAGGATTGGGAAGCCTTTATAATATCTAAATATAATGTCATAAACATCATATGGTTCAAAGAATATGAACAATGAATTTTATTACACGGACTTAATTGTATTCAATTGTGGTTTCAAATGACGTGAAATAAGTTTTTGAGAATCTTGAATGGTTTGATTCTAGTAATAATGAATTGTATAAAATTGAAAATAATGATACATTGGAACTCATACCCAAGCCAAGAAAAAAAACAAAATTTTCACAACATGGTTTTTATGGGACAAGATGATTGATGAATGCGAAGTGTTAAGAAACCAAGAAAGATTGGGGTACAAATGTTATCAACCAATTGAAGGTATTAACAATGGAAAAACCATTTCTCCAATAGAAAGATGCGAAACTATTAGAATATATATTTTTATTTCTTCACAATAAGGCTAAAAGATATTTCAAATGGATATTAAATCAACATTCTTAACAGTTTTTATTGAAGAAGATGTTCACATTGAACAACATTGTGGATTTGTTGTTGGGAAAGATGCATATTATGTGTTTATATTAATAAATATTTATATATCCTAAAATACGATGAGAGGGAATGGAATTCCAGATTGGATACATTGTTAAGGAATATGAAGTCCAGAAATGTGAGAGTGTATAAAAATCAATATATGCGAGAATGTAAAGAGTATTCCCTCATTTTAATTTTTCATATTGATGAAATTATTTTTATGGGAATGATGAATGATGTTGTGAATGGTTTGCTAAAGAATTGAAAATGGTATTGGAAATATCCATGCTGGGAGAAATGAAATACTTAATTTGGTTACAAATATAAAAAAATAAAGAAATACTTTTTTATATCTCAGAAAATTTATAATATGTAAATTCTTAAGATGTAGGAAATGGAAAACTAAAATCCTGTTTCCACACCTATTTCACTACAAAGAATAATTTATAATGATAGAGAATGATAATAAGTTGATTAGAAAGAGTTTATAATGTTAATTTAATGTTTGTATATTTGACTTCCTCATGACACAATATTGTTTATATTGTTACATTATGTGAAAAAAATTAGAGTTCTCTAAGAGAATCACACATAATTTCTAGAAAAAGAATACATAGATACATCAAAGGCTCATCAAAATTAGGAAAAGTATATGGAATCATAGATATTACAGAATTGTGTGTTTATTTAGATGAAAATTATATAGGAAATATTGATGATAAAAGATCCACATAGGGTGGATTATACATTATGGGATTGAATTGTGTATGTTGTCAATAAAAGAAATATAATTCTGTAACTATCACTATGAATGATGTTGTGTATGTTGATAAAACTCAATCCACTACTCATCTTATGTGGATTGAAAATAAATTGGGATATTTACATGTTAAAGTGATGTTACCCCTTCTCTTGGGATGTATTAATCAATGTACAATAAATCCACAAGGAATCCAATTCAACATTCTCATTCAAAAAAATTTTATATCAAATATCATTTCATCAATGAGCATGAGGAAAAAAATTAATTAAAGCTAGAATATGTTCCAGCATTGAAAAAAGTTTATGACATTCTTCACAAAACCATTAGTGATGGAATTAGTCAATAAATTGAGGTTGAACATGGGTGTCCAACCTCTTGTTCATTGAGGATACGGTATTTGTTTTTATCCACCCTATCATCATACCTTGGGATTGAAATGTTAAGGGGATAATTATTTCATAAATTAATGTACATAATTTAAAAAGAGATAGGTGTGGGTAATCTGTGAATTCGGTATTTTTTATGTGTGAACTATTATATCTATTTTATTGAGTGGTTTTATGAAAATAAATTGTTTTATATTCTATGAAGGATTAGGAAAAAAGAACTTGAAGAAGATATAATGATCGAGAAAAAATAATAGTTGTCATAATCCCAAATTTTTCACAATATAGTTTTTTATCAAAGATTCTTATTTTGTATAATGAGTTGGATCATGTACAATTATAATTATTGATATGTAATCTATTGCCTGAGTATATATAGTTTATTGAATTATGTAACATGGATGAAAACAAATATAAACGGAATATTGTTTGGACCATGTTTATGAGGAATGTGTTTGTTTTATATTGTTTTCATTTATTGTTAAGGAAATATTTTGAGAAAGAAAATCACTTTTGATTTAATTTGGTGGAAATATTACTCAATGGTGTAATCAATATATTCAATATCATGTGTTTAAAATAATTGGACTTTCACTATCAATTGTATTATAGAGAAGTTGTTTTGATAGAAAACAATATGATCAGACATGCCATGGTTCCAGAATGAGAGAATATCATAATGAGTAATTGATCATTATCTATAATGATTGAATTAGTCACATGGAGAATGAATCTTGAAGCATATAAATGATCATAAGATTCCCTCTGAATTCTTTGTAAAGGAAGTGGGGTTTTTAAGGAGAATTGAAGTTTCCCTGAAAAGGAAAAATTAAATGTGATGATGCTTTGATGATTCATATTTCATAAATCATAATTTAATTAGAATCATATGATACACTCTTGATGAAATAAAGGATGAGTGAAAATTATTTAGGATGATTATACCCTCGACAAACAGATTTATGCTGAGAAGGAAAGAAAAAAGGTATTGAGGACAATAATCACAATGATGATACAAATAATGGTCATACTCAGGCTCTCTATCATCCAATCATTCATACTATGAATAAAAAACATTTCTATACCCTGGATGATCATGCTCAGGGTCAGGAAGAATATGATCTTATCTAGGCCATTCTTACTAAGGAATATAATAATCTGGACAATCATATTTATAGAGTGAATTTATTATGGCTGGTGAATGAAAATAACGTGAGAGAATGAAATCAAAAATGTATTAAACCATTTTAAATGGTTTTAATTACATTGTATCTTTCGATTGGGACAAGAGACATTGTAACAATGTTAATTTTTTTATATTTTTGAACTGGGTTAAGAGAATTGGGGGAGAAGAAGTCTTTATCTCAAATGATTCAAGAGATAAGGTGAAGAAGATCAAAAAGAAGAGGTGAAAAAGATTTCTGGATATTATATTAAGTGGAAGCTCGACAATAAAAAGAATTACCATATTCATTGTTAACAAGAAATATCCTCCAATTCACACACTTTCAAAAAAATAGAATAGATCATTGCTTTTATGAAATCAGATTTAAAATATCGAACACACTTATTATAATCAGACTGGAAATTGAAATGAGACTATAAATAATAAGTTATTATTATAGATGAATATAGAATCTTCGAGAAGCGCTGACATGGTAAACAATCACATGAGATTATAGGGGAAGTTGAGATTATGGTGAATTTGATTAAGAGTGATTTTTTTGGATTCCATGAAATAATGCTTAGGGTCACCTATAAAAGGGGCAAATTTCACTGTACCTAGTATCTGACTAATCTACTTTTCATGAGAGATAATCTCCAAGTTTTAGAGAGAAGAAGAGGTTTTCGTATTTTTCTGAAAATGGTTTGACAGATTGAAGAAAAATAGAAGTGACATTATCGCACCGTTGTATTTAGCTGATCGTCATACTCAGTGATTATCGTAATCAGTGTTTTACCACTTCTTTCTTGTCAATCATATTCGGTTGAACATCATATTGAGCTAGATTAATCATATTTGGACTTCCATACTTAGTATTCTAGACTGAAGAAGATGGAGAATTAAATTGTACTAATTCATATCTATCAAATTATGTATAATTTATATGTTATATACTTGTTAAAATAATACCATTAAGTATTGTAATGTAAATAGTTGTATTAGGGAGAATAATCCTCAGAGAAATTATACTGGGAAAGAAACACTAGTAAAATCAAATTTGGTTTTTCATAGAAATGTCCAAGAAGTACGCAACATCTTCTGGGTAAGAAGTTAATGAGTTTTTCTGAATTCAATAAACTTTTTAATTAAAATGAATAAAAGGTAACATAAGTTATTATATATTCATTGTATTACCCTATTTTTTCTAAGAGTGTTCACATGAACATATTTATTTTTTTACATAGTGCTACACGAGGTAATGGGTATATCATACTCGTTGTAATCCATGGATTGCATTCTAATGGATTGTATGGTATTGGATTACTTCCAAACCATAACAATGATGTCAGAATTCATATTTATCAGTGAACCTTATAAATTATTATTTCGATTTTTATGTGTGGTTAAATCATTTTCATTATGGAATTGAATATTTAAGGTGAAGAGATTTTTGATTGAAGGAACCATTCAAGAAAATGAATCATGGATTCACCCTTACCCCTCTAAGTGGTATAATCAACCTGGTCGGGAACTTTTAGACACATGCCATGTAAGTTGGGCCCTGAATAAAATAATGTTGACTAAAACATGTCACCCAGTGTATGAAACCAACTAAATAGCATGTAGATTTTTTATCACTTAAATTATCCCACATGTTAAACCACTTTTCCCGTCTAAAATCTCAGTGTGCACCTTTCATTTGATGTCTCATGTTATATGACATGTTTAACCTACTGCACATAGATTAATCCACATTAAAACATGTTTATTGTCTGGAGGTCAGTACTGAGTGTATACTAATGTCACATATTTTTACCATAAATCATATAGTTATTTATGTGAGGTTGAATCCACATGAGGTTACATGGAAGCTACACATATTTATATTCTATGTACTCCTTGATGAAATATGTTCCATGTTGGTGGAAAAATTGCATTATGTAATGACTCCACATACCAATACAAATATATTTATATGATAATTGTTACATGATCCATGTGTGGTTCACCATGTGAATATGATCTTTAATTTTCCATTACACATCAGGTATACATGAAATTCATCTAGTGTCTTCAACACCTATAGTTGGGATCATCAAGTGTTCTTCACATATCATGGATAGTTCATAGTAGTAATAATTATGATGAACCCATTATCTCAACATTTCAATTAAGAAAACAATATCATAAAATATAAATAAAAAAGAACACATTTAATTATTCAAAACTATTTAAATTACTATAAATTTTAACATGAACACTCAATTCCACAACATGAATTTAGGTTTAATGATATGATTTGCTTCGATGAATGATTATAAATCTCCATCACCCTTAATAGTTAAATATAAAAACCAAAATTAATATAACCCCAAAATATACATGGTAGTAACTTTTCAATTATAATCTATATTTAATTTAAATGAATAATCACCATAGCATGGGAGTTCAATTCATTTAAATTATGACTCATCCATTATGTCATTTTCATTCCCATTAAGAATTCAATTGAATATCCCCCAAATTGTTTTATAATTATAAGGCCCCATCCTTAAACATTACATAATATTGAATTAAATGAATAATTCACATTGAGGATCTTCTCAAGTTTAGAGTTTTAGTGAATTAGGACATAACTATTACATCTCAAAAATTTACAAAGTAGTCACTTCTACATAGTTTCCTTTTTTTTTTAAACATGAACTCTTTAAAAAAGTGTCTTGTCTAGTTCCATGTTTAAGACAGCATGGATTTTCCTTGATCCCATCCTTAACCCTATTACACATTATGTCCTATGAAAAACATTTCAAAAAAACATGGGATGAGCATAAAAAGCTCAGTAATGGATACACATATAAGGAAAACTGTTAGTTTTTTCAAAACAACAAGTAAACCATGATTACTTTATCAAAGTAATACTATTCACCATTATGAAGTAGTAAAAACTCTTCACTGAATAAAATATCATTACATACCCTTTTGTAACCAAAAGATTACCATAAAACCCATATAAATAACACATAACATATAAAGGTAACTTGTGACATAAACATACTTAAATGGAATAACCATACGGTCGAAATCCACACATATCACTTAATGAAATAGCCATATGGCCGACTTCCATACCCAATGCATTGGAGGTTATAACGTAACCACCCATCCTGGTATTCACGGCACCACCGGTCATATAGTTTATCACATTACCACCCTTCAATTTCCCAAGTACAATTATAAAATCATAAGACATAAAACAAATATAATGGAAAGAAAACATTTCAACATTTCGATCACAATATATCACTTAAATATATTGACATAACATGTTAATAATAAAAACCGTTTTCAATACCAAATAATATAATATATTATATGGTATTTATTTCATTTTAAAAACATTACGGCTTGTTGAGGAAGCCAAAGACCAAATAATACTTGCGGCAGCGTAAAAGGTCATTGTCACTGCATACGTTAAAATAAACATTCCTTTTTTTCGTTTAGTAAAATGCTTCGTAGAAAAATATTCCCTTTGAATGAAATGAAAATTCAAAGTTGTTTTATACAGCGTATAAAAGAAATTCATGTATTAGAACAAAATGTGCCTTAATGAAACGAGATTGAGATGAAGTCCCTTACCTCGTATCCGACTTGACTCGATTGCTCTTTAATCTCCTGAATAATAAACTAAAGCTAATTTTTACTTTCTTAATAACCTTTTTCAAGTTTTTTATTCCTTTTATATAACTTATTTCCATGTTATAAACATTATGTAATCATTTAAGTTAATAAAGTTCATTTTGTCGATATTTGGTACTTAAGTCAAAATTGGACTTCTTACAATTACATGTTGTTCATGTGGTCAAAGGTTCATTATATCCAGAATGATATTCCGGATTTTGATATCATATATATCATATATATCCAGAATGTATGTGTATTTACATAACATTTAGAGGTATGAAATGAAATGAACCATTCATGGAGACAGTAAGCCGTACGTACGCATGAACGCTAATTTCATTTCTATTTCGTATTTAATGGAGTGAAATCATAATGATATAAAGGTATATTATAATTCCAGTATAATATCATATATAATATAATTATCTCCATCCTTTATATGTCGCACATATGGCATTAATGAATCAAATCACTTTGAGGGGGCGGTAGTCCACACTTCCTAAAATGAAGATATCACATTTACCCATAATGGAAACCATAAAGGTATGCCCTAAATGAAAAATACAGAAGCATAAGGAAAAAATAAACATAATATATATCATATATAAATAGAGTGACATCTTAATGGACACCCTGAAAGGTGTTAAATGAATATTGAACAATCATCATTTCGTGAGGCAGAAATTTGCCAACCACAGAAACAGTATGTTCATTAACCATTAGACGGAGGTGCGTGTAAGTATAGATCGAATCCTTATCATAAAAACATCCTAGTATTTTTAAGATACTGGTTTTATTACAAAATAAAGGTATAGAAATAGTTCAGATGGTTGGAGAAGCAAAATAAAATAAAAGAACACAAGTGAAAACAATACCATTAAATCGGGTAACTTCTCTTGGTTTGAACCAAAATGGTTTCTTGAAGAGCTTTCTGCCCAAAGTAAGGCTTCTAGGATGAGTAGAAGGAGGTGGAGAGATAAAATGAGCAGAAATTGGTCGAGCCAAAGGCTTGAGAGGTGTGTGTAAGGTGGTAGAGTTGGGGGCCTTTTATAAGAGGAGAGTAGGGGCACTCTTGGAAAGTCAAGAAATGTTACTTTATTATATAATGAGTTTCGGATTTAAAAGGTCCCACAATCATATATTTATAGGATAAGGTGATAAGAGTTCTAAATCCACCCATACAATAGGTTTTTGGCAAGTGTAGGTCTTAGATTTAACATTATCTTCTCATTTTATTTAAATCATTAAATAATGAGGTAATCACTGCATCATCATGGTGTCATAAATAATTTAATTTATTTAATGTCTAAAAATTAAAAAAAAATATCATGATTTATTTAATATTTTTATATTTATAATGAATATTTATAGTCAAAAATATCACTTGTATAACCACATGTAATTTTTTTTAGTAAAACAATACATGTTTGTGAAATTTTTATTTTAAAGTCAAATAAAAGTTATTAATGACATTTTCTTACCCAATGGGCTCCATGGGGTCCCCATGTTGACCCACTGATTGTTTTGGTCGGATATGAAACATATAATAATGGTAGTACATGTGTCAAGGTCATTTCATATTATTATAACATTATCATTACCTTAAATTACACTAATTACCTTTAATCATGATTAATAAAACATAAAAGTTACTATTCACCAAAAAAATTATTTTAATCCCATTGAACCACATTTTAATTCATAATGAATACCATGTATGACGGATTTTTTAAATTCAATTTACAGAAGTGGTAATATTTCATTTAAATGAAAGATCAATTTTTTAACTACCACTTAGTGGTTTCACTATTCATCAAAAATTGATGTTTTTTAGAAAAATACCAAAAATTCACCCTACGATATATTTGATATTATAATTTCAAAAATGATTTATATTTTACAAAATTAAAAACATAAAAGTTTCAATAATTAATTTAATAATTAATGAACATGTCAAAACAAATAGCATGTTTTTATTAAACAATATATATCAAAAGATTGACACTAGTTTAAGTCCAATTTCAAAGTGAAATTAATTACAATGACCACCATTGGATTAAATGGAAAAAGTATATTCTAATTTCACATTAAAACCAATTCAGAAGATAATCTAATCGTATAAATAAATTATATTAAAAAGAGGTTTTGAATTAAAATACAACATTCTTCACTATTCATTAAAAAATGATCTTTATCGGAAAAATACCAAAAATTTACACAAAGTAAAATTTGATGTCCTAATTTTAATGAAATATTTTATTTGGTCCAAGAAAATGCAAAAGAGTGACCAAAACTATCAAAAGGATATAAATCAACCTTTTAGTGAATATTAGAGTAATTATGCTTAAGATTGAATTCTTTTCTTATTTTAAGCCTTTATATTTTATTGGATAAATGTAAAAACATTTAACAAAAATAAATAATCATATTTTAGTTATTTCAATTAATTCCCTCCAATAAAATGGCTATATGGTAACTACCATTTAAAATAATATTACTATATTATTAGTGTGCAACGTAAGATTTCATAGAAACTCCTCGTTGCGTATCAGGTACGCTATCGAATATAGAAACCCCTTTAAAGTAAAATTAATATTTAATTCGCAAATATTAATAAATTTGAAAATTTATTATTCTTTATTTACCTGGGATGTTACATCCTTCTCCCCTTTTGGGAATTGTGTCCTCATAATTTTATTCACTTATCAAAATATGTGTGCGTATTTATCCCTCATAGCATTTTCAGATTCCCACATTGCCTCTTCAACCATATGGGTTTTCCACAAAACCATTACCTGTTAAATTACATTATTCCGCAACACTTGCTCTCTATAGTCAAAAATCTAGACTGGTTGATCTTCATAAGATAGATTCTCTTCCAAATGAACTACCACTAGGCTCAAAACAAGAGATGGATCTCGCGTATACTTTCTCAAAATCAAAACATGAAAAAAATTGTGTACCTAAGATAAACTCGGAGGTCAAGACACTCGGTAAGAAACTGATCCAACTCTATCTAGAATTTCAAATGGTTTAATGAACCATGGACTCAGCTTTCCTTTATTACCAAATCGCATCACACTTTTCCATGGTGAAACTTTGAGAAAAACATGATCACCAACCTCGAAAGATAGATCCTTCCTTCGGTTATCCACATTACTTTTCGGTCTTCTCTAAGCTGTTCTCATGTGTTTCTGAATCAACTGGACTTTTTCTGCCATCACTTCTACCAATTCTGGACCCATGAGCTTCCTTTCCCGTACATCATCCCAAAAAGCTGGAGTTCGACACTTGTTTCCATATAATGCATTAAACGGTGCCATCTGTATACTGGAATGAAAACTATTATTATATGGAAACTCAACCAAAGAATGATATTGGTCCCAACTTCCCGGATAATCCATAGAGAAATCATGTAGCATATCCTCCAAAGTCTGAATTGTTCGTTCTGACTACCCATCTGACTGAGGATGAAAAGTTGTACTAAAATTTAATTCAATACCCAATGACTTTTAAAGGCCTTTCTGAATGTTAGAAGTGAACCTGGGATCACGATTAGGTACAATGGAGAGGCTAAATCCATGAAACCTGACTATCTCTTTAACATACAACCGAGCAAGTTGATCTAGAGACAAAGTATATCAAATAGGAAGGAAATGATCAGATTTAGTCAATCGATCAATAATAACCCATATTGCATTATTACCTCGAGATTTCTACGGTAATCCCACAAAAAAGTCCATGGATATATTTTCCCATTTCCACTCTAGATCCGCTAATGACTGAAGTATCCCTTTCGGTAACTGTCGCTCTTCTTTGACCTACTGACAAGTCAATCACTTCACAGAAAAATCAGCAATATCTCTTTTCATTCCATCCCACCAGTAATACTCTTGCAGATCTCTATACGTCTTAGTACTTCCTGGATGAACTGAAAACGGGGAACTATGAGCCTCACATAGCAACTCATCCTTCAACTGTGAATCAAAAGGCACACATTATAGAATCCCGCCTTTTTATCACATAAACTTTCATTACATTTTACAAAACCGAGGATCATTAAGGTTTAGAGTCTTGGAAACCAGAAACCTAAAACATGAAAACATAAAACATTCTTCTTAAACACTTGAAAGGCTTCTCCTCATGTTCATCCTAGGTTCATTACTGCATCTCATAACCTGGGGACATAATCAAAAGAAACGGTGAGCAGAAGGCCCAGTAAAGAAAACAAGAGAAACATTTAACATGTGAACTTGAGATACATCAACTATGTCATGAAAAAGAACATTAAGACATGAGAACGAATCATGTGGAATATCATAATAAAAATAAATTTTTTTATAACTTGAAGATGTGGCTACAACATTTAATATTGAAAATAATTTCGTTTCACCAAGGTCAATCCCCAAAGTGTCATTAAAAATTACCAAGTTTATTCACCAAGTTATCAGTCTAAAAAGTCATCTCTAGAGATTAAGTCTTTACCCAATGCATTGGAGAGCTATCAGGGCGAACCCTTAAATTTGCCTTTATTATAATGTGAGACACATATATCATCATAAATCATTTCATAAACAACCCATATAGCATAAAATAAATGGGTTTCATCCCATAATCATAATGTTTTAAAAACTTCTTTAAAGACATGATCTTTATGTCACTTTAAACCCACCGAAAGGGGAAGCAGGTTTCATGTATGTAAATCCCAGATTTTAAAATAGAAAATTTTGATATATATGTGAATACCCTTGTATAAATAAGAGCTTTGAGAATTCACTTTATAACATAAAAATAATTTTTAGAAAATACAGAGGCATTTTGAGATGAAAATTATGCAGCATAACGTCTACAATACATGGTTTTAGAAAACATTGAAAAGAGAGGGGACATGGGTAACCCACTCGAAAATGATACATAAAATAGTAGGGGAACAAAATATATAATATTTATGAACATGGTAATGAAATTTGAATGATATACCATATGAAACTAAGAACTTGAAAGAAAGACAAAAATAAGATTTCTCTTATGAGAATTCAGCAACCTAACGGCGTCACCTAAAACTTTCCAAAAATGGATTGACGAGATCAAATGGGGTCTCTCATAACATGAAAATAAATTATTAGTATGATAGATATATATTTCATACCCCAAAATAATAAAATAAACTTGAGAGAATTGACATGAAAGTAGATCTCGAAAACGAGAAGGGTTAATGGACCCCATAGATATTCGGCAGCCTAACGGTGCCACTTAAACTTCAACAAAAATGAATTGATGAGATCAAATAGGGTCCCCCATGATATGATCATAAAAGATCAGTATGATAGATACAGATATTATACCCCAAAATAATAAAAATGAACTTGAGAGACTTGACATGAAAGTAGATCATGAAAATGAGAAGGGTGAAAGAACCCCTTAGAAATTTAGCAGCCTAACGACGCGACTTAAACTACAACAAAAATGAATTGATGAGATCAAATAGGGTCTCTCATCATATGATCATAAAATATCAGTATGATAGATTTAGATATAATTCCCCCAGAATAATAAGAAGGAACTTGCAAGACTTGACATGGAATTAGAACTTTGAAAAGGAAGAAAGGTGAAAGAACCACTTAAAAATTCGGCAGCCTAACGACGCCACTTAAAACTACAAAATACTGAATTGAAGAGATCAAATGGGGTCTCTCATCATATGATCATAAAATATCAGTATGATAAATTTAGAGATCATACCCCAACATAATAAAAAGGAACTTGAAAAACTTTACATGAAAATATATCTTGAAAAATGAGAAGGGAGAAAGAATCTGTTACAAAAATTTCGGCAGCCTAACTGCGCCACTTAAAACATCATAAAAAGAAATAATGAGAGTAATAGGGGATCTCTCATTATATTAACATGAAAAGGTTAGTAAGAGGAGTAAAAATGAACATCTTTTAACATAATAACATGGAGTATAAAGAAATTACATAAAAGAGATTTCTTGAAAAGAAAGAGAGATGTCTGATCCCTTATCTTAAAACGTAACTCTTAAAACTCAACGGTTGGGACCTTGAGGGCTTGGGGGAACCTTGGAAGGACTCCTTGGGAGGTAATGAGACCAGAACATAGTTTGGGGAGAGTGGGGAGTCGAATGGATGAGTGGATGGCTTGGTATTTATAGGGAAAGTGAGGGGACAGGGCATTAATGGCCAAGGGACACCTCATTAGTGGTTTTGGCAAAACCATGGGCTTGCCCAGGGTATTTGCCTATGGTATTGGCCACTTGGGACACCTCATACCTTATATTACTATTCTTAAGTCGACCATATTGATTACATACATAATACATCATTTAATGATGTCATTAAACACCCATAACTTAAAAACGGTATTTTCACTATTCATAAAAAATTCAACTTTTTCAGAATAATCCCAAAATTTCTCCTTAACCAAATATCAATGCTCTGATTTCAAAAATGAAATCCATTTTAAAAAAATAATTTTCTAAATATTTTTAATTAAATTTTTAATTAAAAACACTAATCATTGAAAATTCATTTTTTTCAGAAAAATCCCCAAAAATTACCTTAACATAATATCGATGCTCTGAGTTCAAAAATGAAGTCCATTTTATAAAATTTTTTCTAAATATTTTTAATTAAATTTTTAATTAAAAAACACTATTCAACCGAAAAAACTAATAATTGAATAATAATTTATGAAACCGTTATTTAACCATTTTATTGAATCACATTACTTAATCAAAGTGCCTAGCTTAATTTAATACTTTCTTTAAATGAGATTATTAATCCATTTGGTCACATTTCTAATCCTAAGCATAAAATCACAATTCATAATTTACTATTTATCAAAAATTAAGTTGATCTTATTAGACTCTAAATTTTGTACGGAACATAATTGTAGAAGATCATTTTTCGAAAATATTTACACATTTTTAATTATTTAAGGTTTACCTAAACATTTTTAAAATATACTTTTTTCTAAAATTCATCAAAACTATGCATACTATGTTTATCCGGACATTTGAAAATTCATAAACTTCATCATAAGAACAAATCAAAATTTTTATTTAAAACAAAGGATTACACAAGGCAGTTACGGTCTCCTTACATAGCCCCTTATCACACCAGCATAGGACCTAAGAGTGAGGTGTGCTAAGGTGAAAGAATCCGATGGAGGCTCGGCCAACATCGCACGAGTAGTAATTTCTATCAGTTTTATCTTCTCGCGAAGTTGATCCCATTCTAGCTTCACACGATGAAGTTCAGCTTTGGTTTGGTCTAGAGCGAATCCCAGTGGTGCTACCTCCTTCCCAAGTCCTGTTAGATGGGTTTCGATCGGTCCAAGACTACTGGGTGAGGCCATCAAATCTTCTTTCTATGTAAATTAACCAATATTACTTTTATTTAGAGAAAATAAATGAAACATTTAGTTTATAGCGGTCATATTGGCCAATGGTCATATAACAATCAAAACCCAACGGTCTCATTTTAATTATACTCATGTTATCAAATGAAACATTTTTTTGAGTATAAAAATAAAATAAAACAACACACAAAATTAGGAAACAAAATTTATTCAAAATTTCGGGTCGTTACAGTATTTACCCCTTATGAAATTGCGTCCTTGAAATTTTTAAAATTGGGTTTTGAAATTTTATTGAAATCCCCACATCGGAAAGGAGTCAGTAAAACAATTACTTTAAAAAAAAGAAAGGGAAGTACAAAGGTCACCCGAGTTAACCCATACAAGGATCCCATGTAGGAAAACATGGACATGGTGGAAAACCCCAAGGGTCATGTCACAAGGGAGAGTGATAGAAAACAGGATTAGGAGAAATTTAACCATAAGAAAAAACCAAACTTACGATGTGTGTAAACGGTCTTTGATTACCTAGTAGGAAACGTAATCCAACAACGTTTTTGTTTTAAGTTCCTTTTCATAATTTTGAGGAATTCATTTACTATATAAAACAAAAACATAAGAAAATATACATACCTTCAAGTATAGTTTCATCCATTAATAAGTCCCTACCAACACTAATCTTTTCTCCAATTGATGAGAATTCAAAAACACTTGGTCTCATAAAAAGCACAAGAATCATCTTCTATAGAATCACGTAATCCACAAAAGATTAACTATCTATTTCTTCTATCATTAAACATTATCCCAAAAACATCAAGTTTAAGTTAAAACAACTCTTCAAAAAGATAGAATACCATAGGAATGGAAACTACTTTTAAATCTTCAATGTTCCGTGGTACTACCCAAAGTTCATCAAAGACCATTCCATAAATAACAGTCCTTAAAATTCCTCAAAATAGACCAATCTAAGATTGATACCCAAATACAAGAAGGATTTAATAACATAGTCTTCTAAAATAAACATCATTGTTCATCTTTAAACAACATCAACCACTATTAACATCTTATAACAAAAGTAGCTAACCAAAACATGTTTTACTCACGATAGGTTAATCATTCCCATAAGTAACCTAAATTACTATAAGTCCACCTTAAATTCATCGATTCATCAAAATATAAGTCAAACTTACTCCTCAATGAATATACCGTAGTAATCTATTTACCACCATCATATAGGGTCCCCAAAATAGTGAACGTCTTCCAAAATAATAATCATATTTTAATCCACTAATCATCCCTGTCATATTAATACGGAAATCGTCTCATTTCCTATCACATTGGTTGTTGGGACATGTTCATCCATTTCCCACCATTAACTAAGAAGAGAATGCATAATTAGGGGCTTAATTACTTAGCCAATAATCAAGAAAATGAACTGAAAGCATATAAGGATAACGTGTAGAAGAAAAGTATAACCTAACTTGTGATCCCCTAGGTTCCCATCTAGGTTATCCATGATCATATATTCTTATGTAAATATTTATTTTGTTTTATCTTTGTTCCTTTAACAATGGTTCATACTAAGCTTATGAATTTACCAAAGCATATCCCCCAGGAGTGTCGTAACCAAGTGTGCAGCAAGGCCCGTTGTCGCGTACAAGTTTCCATTCGAGTCTAGATCAAAGAAGTGTTTTCAGGTTTTACCCCTATGTACATTTGTGCTAGAGCCACCTCTACAGGCTCGTATCCAGAAAGGGATGTATTTGCTTGGAATCCCCTTACACAATACTAACCAAAATACAAGGAATATTTCCTATATATAAACTTTTCTATAGGGTTCTTCCTAGAGTTTTCATATCCTAATTTCCACAAATAACTAAACCATCCTTTGATACCAACTATAGCATCCCACCTTTTTATCACATAAACTTTCATTACATTTTACAAAACCGAGGATCTTTAAGGTTTAGTGTCTTGGAAACCAGGAACCAAAAACATGAAAACATAAAACATTCTTCTTAAACACTTGAAAGGATTCTCCTCATGTTCATCCTAGGTTCATTACTGCATCTCATAACATGGGGACATAATCAAAAGAAAGGGTGAGCAGAAGGCCCAGTAAGGGAATCAAGAGAAACATTTAACATTTGAACTTGAAATACATCAACTATGTCATGAAAAAGAACTTTAAGGAATGAGAAAGAATCATGTGGAATGTCATAATAAAAATAACATTTTTTTTATAACTTGAAGATGTGGCTACAAAATTTAATATTGACAATCATTTCGTTTCACCAAGGTCCATCCCCAAGGTGTCATTAAAAATTACCAAGGATATTCACCAAGGTATCAGTCTAAAAAGTCATCTCTAGAGATTAAGTCTTTACCCAATGCATTGGAGCGCTATCAGGGTGCACCCTTAAATTTTCCTTTATTATAATGTGATCCACATATATCATCATAAATAATTTCATAAACAACCCATATAGAATAAAATAAATGGGTTTAATTTCATAATCATAATGTATTAAAAACTGCTTTAAAGACATGATCTTTATTTCACATTAAACCCACGGAAAGGGGAAGCGGGTTTCATGTATGTAAATACCAGAATTTAAAATAGAATATTTTGATATATATGTGAATAACCTTGTATAAATAAGAGCTTTTAGTATTCACTTTATAACATAAAAATAATTTTGAGAAAAGAGGGAGGCATTTTGAGACGAAAATTATGCAGCATAACGTCAACGATACATGGTTTTAGAAAACATTGAAAAGAGAGGGGACATGGGTCACCCACTCGAAAATGATACATAAAACAGTAGGGGAACAGAATATATAGTATTTAAGAACATGGTAATGAAATTTGAATGATATACCTTATGAAACGAAGAACTTGAAAGAAAGACAAAAATAAGATTTCTCTTATGAGAATTCGGCAACCTAACGACGTCACTGAAAACATCCAAAAAATGGATTGACGAGATCAAATGGGGTCTCTAAAAACATGACCATAAATTATTAGTATTATAGATATATATATCATACACCAAAATAATAAAATTAACTTGAGAGACTTTACATGAAAGTAGATCTCAAAAACGAGAAGGGTTAAAGGACCCGTTAGAAATTCGGCAGCCTAACGGCGCCACTTAATCTTCAAAAAAAATGAATTGATGAGATCAGATAGGGTCTCCCATCATATGATCATAAAAGATCAGTATGATAGATATAGATATCATAACCCAAAATAATAAAAATGAACTTGAGATACATGACATGAAAGTAGATCTTGAACATGAGAAGGGTGAAAGAACCCCTTAGAAATTTGGAAGCCTAACGACCCCACTTAAACATCAAAAAAAATGAATTGATGAGATCAAATAGGTTATATCTTCATATGATCATAAAATATCAGTATGATAGATTTAGAGATCATACCTCAACATAATAAAAAGGAACACGCAAGACTTGACATGGAATTAGAACATTGAAAAAGGAGAAAGGTGAAAGAACCACTTAAAAATTCGGCAGCCTAACAGCGCAACTTAAAACTTCAGAATACTGAATTGAAGATATCAAATGGGGTCTCTCATCATATGATCATAAAAGATCAGTATGATAAATTTAGAGATCATACCCCAACATAATAAAATGGAACTTCAAATACATTACATGAAAATAGATCTTGAAAAATGAGAGGGCAGAAAGAATCTGTTACAAAAATTTCGGCAGCCTAACGACGCCACTTAAAACATCATAAAACGAAATAATGAGAGTAAGAGAGGATCTATAATTATATGAATATGAAAAGGGAAGTAAGAGGAGTATAAAAGAACATCTTTTAACATATGAACATGGAGTATAAAAGAAATTACATAAAAGAGATTTCTTGAAAAGAAAGAGAGAGGCCGGATCCCTTACCTTAAAACGTAACTCTTAAAACTCAAAGGTTGGGACCTTGAGGGCTTGGGGGAACCTTGGCAGGACTCCTTGGGAGGTAATGAGGCCGGAAATTCGTTGGGAGAGAGTGGGGAGTCGAATTGATGAGAGAATGTCTTGGTATTTATAGAGAAAGTGAGGGGACAAGGCATTAATGGCCAAGGGACACCTCATTAGTGGTTTTGGCAAAACCATGGGCTTGCCCAGGGTATTTGCCCATGGTATTGGCCACTTGGGACACCTCATACCTTATATTACTATTCATAAGTCGACCATATTGATTACATACTTAATACATCATTTAATGATGTCATTAAACACCCGTAACTTAAAAACTGTATTTTCACTATTCATCGAAAATTCAACTTTTCAGAATAATCCCAAAATATCACCTTAACCAAATATCAATTCTCTGATTTCAAAAATAAAATCCATTTTATAAAAATAATTTTCTAAATATTTTTAATTAAATGTTTAATTAAAACACTATTCATTGAAAATTCATTTTTTTCAGAAAAATCCCCAAAAATTACCTTAACATAATAATGATGCTCTGAGTTCAAAAATGAAGTCCATTTTATAAAAATATTTTTCTAAATATTTTTAATTAAATTTTTGATTAAAAAACATTATTCACCCGAAAAAACTAATACGTGAATAATAATTTATGAAACCATTATTTAACCATTTTATTGAATCACATTACTTAATCAAAGTGACTAGCTTATTTTAATACTTTCTTTAAGTGAGATTATTAATCCATTTGGTCACATTACTAATCCTAAGCCTAAAATCACTATTCATAATTTACTATTCATCAAAAATTATGTTGATCTCATTAGACTCTAAATTTTGTACTGAACATAATTGTAGAAGATTATTTTTTGAAAATAATTACACATTTTTAATTATTTAAGGTTCACCTAAACATTTTTAAAATATCATTTTTTCTAAAATTCATCAAAATTATGCATACTATGTTTATCCGGACATTTGAAAATTCATAAACTTCATCATAAGAAGAAATAAAATTTTTTATTTAAAACAAAGGATTACACAAGGTAGTTACGGTCTCCTTACGTAGCCCCTTATCACACCAGCATAGGACCTATGTGTGAGGTTTGCTAAGGTGAAAGAATCTGATGGAGGCTCGGCCAACATCACACGAGTAATAATTTCTATCAGTTTGAACTTCTCGCGAAGGCTATTGAAACCCACGGCCGATTTTTGCCTATCGAACGGTCAAAGTTCTGGTGCTCTGCTAATGTGTATAGCAGCACTCGGGTCGAATCCTCGGCGATGACACTTTGTGATAGTCGTTTGTTTTTAGTTGATTGTATTTTTATTAGGGGGGTTTGTTTGCAGAGATTAATTGAAATGATTTATGGATGATGTTTGATTTACCAAATTGATAAAGATTGGGGTGAGTTCATTATTGGGGAGTTAAGCATGTGATATCCTTGAGCCTTACTTTGTATTTCATTAAATTAACACCCATGTCATAAGTTGACGTTGATTGGAATTCCTAAGTGTGAAGGCTTTAATCCAAGCCTTAACATAACTTAGGGTTCTAATCTCTATCAAAACTTATTTATGGTAGTGTATTTATGGTTCCAATAATCCATGGAAACCACTCGTTAAACAAAACATATCATTAATCCATGACATATTATGTTTAACATACACAATATTAATTTAAAGAATACTCATCGAGCAAAACTATCAATCACATAACATCCCCGAATTATAACTCACCCCAATGAGATATTTACTCATCCATTTGGATGTTTAATATTCTTGTTAAATTAATTATGATGATAAATTATGAATAGGATAAAAAGAAATGGATTAGAAAAGAGTGGTACGTTGACACACACACACGAATGATGATGATAATTAAAAATGGATTTTCGATTGAATGAGGAAGCAAAAGAAGGGAAGGGGATTCAACTGAATTCAAACTATTTTAAGAACATAAATATTAAACTACATAAGGTGGATGATAATAAGAGACATTGAAGAAGTAACTTGCATTAAAATAGAATTACAAAGAAAGAGAATTACAAGATTACAAAAATGAAGAACACAAAAGTAAGTGAAAACAAAGAGAGCAGGAAAGGTCTCTCAAGTGAAAAAATGAGTATGGAAGGTCCTCCCAAGTCTTTGGCAAAACTTTGGTCGTGCCAATATGATCTCCTCTCTTCTGAAATGCCAACCCCTCTCAAGGAGAGAAGGGGAGAGTATTTATAGCCCAAGGAGTGGACTGTTTTCATTCCTAATCTGTCCCTCCACTTGCATCGACAATTTGACTATTCAGACACCCGAATATCCAAATATCTCCTTATTAAATGTTGTAGATAATAAAGTTGTCCGACTACTGTCAAAATATGGAGGAATTTGGAAAAGTGGATCCAACGATATGGCGGTTTTAATAAACAAAGGTAAACTGTCCATTTCAATCCAGTATTTTTGAAGTCCATAATGTGAAAGGGTTTTTGAATATGAAGATGCCTTCAAATACGAATGGTGGATTCAACAAAGTAGGCTGCCTATATCTCCTCTTTCACACTGCAAAATCTCAGCTCGATTTGATGCTTACATCAGGAGATATTTCATGCATACTAAACTGATTTTAATTCTCGGCCAGAATGGTGGGCTGGACTTAAAAGATTTATTTGGGCCCCTTGTACTTGGATTTGGGCCTTGAAAATTTATCCAAGATGACATGTATTGTCCCCCGAATTATGTTTAGGAGTTAATGTTTTTGGACTTCTGGATTGAGCCCAGTAAATCAATCTTCAAGGCTGGTCCAGTTTGTTTACAGATTTTTTGGTCTTATTTGTGAGGACTATATGACCCTTCAAATGGCAGAATTGGATCATAGTTCCTTATAATGAAATGTTTTATATTGAAAGGAGAATCCTACAAAACAATAACCACACAATTTGGATCAGTATAGTGACAGTTATTATTAAAACATTAAACTGACTCAATTGGACTACTTCTAAAAATGCTCAAATTGTATATTTAATATTAAAACATTAATATTTCACACAAATTATGCACATTTCATATAAAATCAGTAAAGGGGGAATATAATAAATCATGAAAATATTAATAACATCAACTCCCCCGCACTTTGTTTTGTGCATGTCCTCATGTGAAACAAATATAAAAACATCGCAAAATCATTTTCACTCACCAACAAATATTAAAATTTTGTTTTCTCCAATCAGGGAAGGTTCAGACTATTTCACTCATCCATATTGAATTCCATGACAAATTTGGTTCACAATAATGCATCAGAAACAATTCATTTTTTCATGTTCAAGGTTTGAATTGGAAAATGTAGGAACTCAAAACTTACTCCTATCAAGATGATAAAAATGTATTTTAGGAGGTTCACTCATTCACCAACAAAAAGATAAAATCAAGAGTTTGTAAGAGCTCTCAGCTTCCATTCCCAAATCTAATGTGTACAAGAATCAAGTGGTATTTTAAGGGGTTTTTCAGTGGCTATGGGACGGTAGGTATATAATGTCCGAAGGAAAAGAGGGGTTAAAAACACCAACATGGAAACATCAATGCACATTTTTTTTTAAAATTTGATTTGAAAGGAAATAGAAACACATATTTAAAAGGGCATGAATGTGTGATGAATGAAAAGTGAGGGAGAAAGAAAATGGAATAGGGTGAGATGATGGAATATGTACAACATGGAAGACTTCCAATAATGACACAATACAAGATGATTCAAGTGTTCTTTTTTTTCTCTCTTTGCTCTTTTTTTTCCGAAAGTTGTGCTTGAAACAAGTCCCACAGTCATCTCCCAAACCATGCTTGATCTCCTCATGAAACTAATTTTAGTAGTTATAACATGATCAAAGGTTGATGATGAATGAATTTTGACCCACCCAAGACACAACCCATTCTTTTTTTTCATTTTTTTAATATTGTTTTTTTCAATTTTTTTGAACACTTTTCAATGACTTTTGTTCAAATGAAAATTACACATATACACCCCAAAGCTCACAGAATTACAACCTCTCCCCCACACTTGAATGGATGCTTTCCCTTAAGCATATGATGACACATTGGAAATCAATGAAAGTACGCCCAAAAATGAAGTCCATTCCCCCCACACTTAAATTTCAATAAATTGTACAATGGAAATCCATGAAGATGTTGGGTGGGACAAGGTATTAGGCTTGTAATGAGGCTATCAAAATAAAGGTTTTCATAGGCTCAAAGGGGCTTTCAAAAGTAGGATCAATGTAAGGGTAACGGGAGGCTATTAGGCTATTCTGATTCTCATGTGGCTTAGAAAATTCCTCTATCATATTAATGCACTCAAAAGATGGAAATTCAGCTCGAAGGTCCACAAACTCAAGACTCACAATCAGTGGTGAAGACACACAATGAAAAAGATGGCCATAGATGACCTTGGAATTAAGGCTAATGTTATTCCTCACGGTAGGGGAAAATCATTTTCCAAATAAAAAATTGAGCATTCAAAATGTGTTGGTTGTTGACACAAAATTGTTTACTCAAGTTTGAGATAAAAATTCAATATATTTTAGTCTAAAACAATCCTTTTGACTCCCCAAAATGGTTGGACAGAATTTCAATATTGGATGATGAGTAATTATGACACCCCTTTTTTTGTTAATTTTCATTTTTTTTAATTAATTTTTTTTTTATTTTTTTTATTTTTAATGACACATCCACAGAAAAGAGAAAATAGAAAAAAAAGGTTTTGGAAGAATGTTGTAAAAAAATGAGAGGGATAGAGGAAGAAGAAGAAATAGAGAGAAGAAGAGAGGGATGAGAGATTGAGGAGATAGAGAGTTAAAGGGAAAGAGGTGCCCCCTGGTTTGGATTTGGTGGGTCGCCATTTCCATCTAGTGGTGGGTCAATGGAAGTCGATGTGGAACCTGAAGTGAATGGCCTCTCATGGTGATGCTTTAACCGGTGTCCATTTACCGTGAATGTTCTTTTTGAAGAAGGGTCTTGGACTTGCACTGCACCAAATGGGTAAACATTAGTAATAATAAAAGGTCCATCCCAACGAGAATTGAGCTTACCTTGGTGAAGTCGAAATCGAGAATTGAAGAGCATTACCTTTTCACCTTCATGAAATACCTTTCGAAGAATGTGCTTGTCATGGAGTGACTTTGCCTTTTCTTTGTATAGAATGGAGTTCTCATACGAATCGAGTCGAAGCTCCTTCAATTCAGTCAACTGCAACAATCTTTCTTCACCAGATTTTTCGTAATCAAAATTACAAGTTTTGATAGCCCAAAATGACTTATGTTGGATTTCAACTGGTAAATGACAGGCTTTACCAAAAACTAGCCTAAATGGAGACATCCCAATGGGTGTCTTATAGGCTGTTCGATAGGCCCAAAGTGCTTCACCAAGTCTATCATGCCAGACTTTTCTTGTGGGCTTAACAATTCTTTCAAGCACTCTTTTCACTTCTCTGTTAGAAAGTTCAGCCATTCCATTTGTTTGAGGGTGATATGCAGTGGATGTTTTATGTACAACCCCATTCTTTTTCAAATGTGACTCCATGGATCTATTACAGAAATGAGTTCCTAAGTCACTTATCAAAGCACATGGTGTTCCGAATCGATGGAAGATATGGGTTTTGAGGAACTCACTCACATTTTGAGCATCATCTTTCCTAGTGGGTTTGGCATCGACCCACCTAGAAACATAGTCAACAGCAAGGAGAATGTAGGATAATCCATTGGAAGGGGGAAAAGGTCCCATGAAATCGATGCCCCAAACATCGAAAATCTCACAAAAGATTAATGGCTTTTGGGGAATTTTGTTTCTTTTGGAAATTGTGCCAAACTTTTGGCAAGTGGGACATGATTGACAGAACACATGGGAGTCCTTGAAGAGTGAAGGCCAAAAGAATCCAGAATCTAGGACCTTTCGAGAAGTCCTTTGTGGTCCAAAGTGGCCACCTCCAGGCATTGAGTGGCAGAATTCCAAGATGGAGGATTGTTCAGTTTCATCAACACATCTCCTAATTACCATGTCAGCCCCAGTTTTCAAAAGTTTATTATCTTCCCAAAAATAATGCTTTGAATCCCTTTTCATCTTTTCTTTTTGTTCTTTTGAAAAATATTCAAGGAAAACACCAGAAACCAAGTAATTGAAAATTGGGGCATACCATGGTAACTTTGGAGTGAGAGATGAGAGGTGTTCAGTTGGAAATTCAGGATCAATTATTTCAGAATGAGAAGAATTAGAAATTCTACTCAAGTGGGCAGCCACAGGGTTTTCTTTTCCAGGTTTATCTTTTATCACAAGGTCAAACTCTTGGATCATTAAAATCCATCTTATTAGCCTTGGTTTGGAATCACTTTTCTTAAGTAAGAACTTTAATGCTGAGTGGTCCGTGAAGATGATGATATTGGCACCTAAGAGATAGGGCCGGAATTTATCCAAGGAAAAAACCACAGCTAAAAGTTCTTTTTCAGTCACAGTTTAGTGTGATTTAGTTTCATCCAATGTTTTTGATGCATAAAAGATGACAGGAGGAATGTTTTCTCTTCTTTGACCAAGAATAGCCCCAATGGCCCTATCAGAAGCATCACACATCAATTCAAATGGTAAAGACCAATCTGGGGGTTGGATTATTGGAGCAGATGTGAGAGTAGATTTGAGTTCAATGAAGTCTCTCTTGCAAGCCCCATCTAAATTGAATGTGACATCATTTTGAAGTAAACGATTGCGTGGGAGGGAAATCTTGCTGATGTTCTGAATGAATCGCCGATAGAAACCGGCATGACCATGGAAGGACCGAATGTCTCGAACTGATTTGGGTTCAGGAAGTGATTGGATCACCTCAATTTTGGCTGGATCAACTTGGATACCCTCTTGAGAAATTATGTGCCCTAGAACAATCCCATTTGATACCATTAAGTGACATTTTTCAAAATTCAGCACAAGGTTGCACTTGACACACTTTTGAAGGACCAAAGAGAGTGAATGTAAGCAAGATTCAAATGACTCGCCATAAATGGTAAAGTCATCCATGAAGACCACCATGCAATTCTCAATGAATTCAGAAAAGATACTCATCATACACCGCTGGAATGTTGCAGGAGCATTACAAAGGCCAAAAGGCATTCGCCTATAAGCATAGGTTCCAAAGGGGCAAGTGAATGTGGTCTTTTCTTGGTCTTGAGGTGCGATTGGAATTTGGAAGTAGCCGGTGTAACCATCTAGAAAGAAATAGTGTGACTTTCCGGCCAATCTCTCAAGGATTTGGTCAAGGAAAGGAACTGGGTAGTGATCTTTTCGTGTTTCAGCAATCAATTTGCGATAATCGATGCAGACACGCCATTTGTTTTTCACTCGAGTTGTGACCACTTCTCCATGTTCATTTGTGACAACTATTATCCCGCCCGTCTTAGGAACGCCTTGAATTGGACTAACCCATTCACTATCAGAAATTGGGTAGATAATACCATCTTGAAGAAGCTTGGTAATCTCTTCCCTAACTACCTCTAGTATGAGTGGATTGAGTCTTCTTTGAGGCTGCCTAATTGGTTTGGATGATTCCTCTAGATGGATGTGATGCATGCAAAGGGCAGGGTTGATTCCTGGAATATCCTCTAGGGTCCAACCTAAGCCATTTTTGTTTTCCTCTAACACTTGAACAAGTTGGGACTCCTCTGTTTCAGAAAGTGAAGTAGAGATAATGACAGGGTAGGAGGGATCATGGAAAAGGAATGCATACATGAGGTGTGAAGCAAGTGGTTTTAGATCAGTTTCAGCCTTGATTTGAGATCTAGATAAGTTAGGAGAAGGAGAAGGGATTCCAGATTGGTTTGGATCATTTTCCTCAAAACTATCCAAGGTGGAGCAGTAGAGATCAGAGTTGATGTGGGATTCAAGAGAGTTTTCAAGTTCCTCTAGATTGATGGAGTCTATGAATGAGAGGTCCACATCAACTTCACCATTTATGACTTTGTTAATCATGGTGCAGATTTCACAAGATCCTTTATCATTAGAACATGAAGAACATGGTGGATTGGGGTTCGATTGAATCTTAGAAGTGTCCTCAAAAGCATTGATTGAGAATGTAGAGTGATCCTCAGATGGGTATCGCATGGCTTGGAAAATGTTGAACTTGACCAGTTGGTCACCGAATTCCATGGATAAGATGCCTGAATGGACATCAATCTTGGTTCTCGCAGTCATGAGGAATGGTCTTCCTAGAATTATGGGAGATAGACAAGAGGTCGTCTCACCTTCCATTTCAAGGACATAGAAATCAGCTGGGAAGAAAAGATCATTGACCCGAACAAGGACATCCTCAATTATACCCTCAGGACTGGCAGTGCTTCGATTGGCTAATTGAATGAAAACACCCATTGGGTGCAAGGGACCTAGACCAAGGTTGGAGAAAATTGATTTGGGCATGACATTTATTGAGGCTCCAAGGTCTATGAGTGCATCATCAAAGTTGGAACTCCCTATTTGACATGGACCCTTGAAGGTCCCTGGATCATTGCACTTCATGGGAATAGACTGTTGGGTTGAAACATTTTCAATGTTCCTATATTGCCTCTTATGGGTGCACAATTCCTTAAGAAACCTGTCATACTTAGGGATTTGTTTGATGGCATCTAAGAGGGGGATGTTCACTTCAACACGTCTAAACATGTCAAGCATTTTAGGATCAGGTTCAAAGGGCTTTATAGGCTTGGAGATGGCTTGAGGAAAAGGAATTGGGTTCCTTAGAGGAATGGAAGGAGGTGAAGGAGTGGATTCAAGTTCCTTTTCCAGCTTTTTGTTCTTTTCATTTTCTAGATCAACATCGAAAGGGGAGGTAGAGCAATCAGCATGGGGCATAACAATTTTCTTTCCTGATCTAAGTGCAATTGCACTTACATTACCCTAAGGGTTGGGTAATGGTTGAGCTGGGAGTTGGGATGAATTGGATGGTTGTTGCTGGCTAAGGTGGGATGCAAGTTGACCTATTTGGGTTTCAATTTTCATGAGGCTAGAACGGGTGAAGGAAGCAAGATCCTCTACAGCACTTTCCCATGGTTGTTTAGAAGAAGAGGCTTGTCCCAAATTGGGTTGGCCTTGATTTTGGTTCTTGGGAAAGTGATTGTATTGGGTGGGGAATTGGGAAGGCTCGTTAGGATAGTGGAATCCAGGAGGAGGATTGTTCCTTTGGGGTTGAGGAACAAAAGGATAAGGTTGATGGATGTTACCACCACTTTGAACATATTGGAACTGGTTTGGATTTTGATGAGGGAACTGAGGAGGATGAGAAATGGGATTACCATATCTCAGAGGTGGGTTAAAGGTAGAAGAGAAGGGCTCAGAGTGGGGTTGGTTGAAGTTTCTAACAAACTGACCTGATTGTTGAGGGTTGAAGTTTTGCTGAGCATACACCGCATTGAGCTCCATTGGACTAGATGAATCAGATGGATCATCTTGAAGTTGTGGACATGTGTCAGTCGAATGAGATGGAGAGTTGCAGATTCCACAATTCTTGATAGGTCCAGGGAATAGTGAATGTGAAGAAGATGAGGTTGGGGCTTTGGTAGCCACCGCTAGTTGACGCACAAGACCTGTAAGTTCACTCATCCACTCAATCATCTTGTTGGGCTCTATGGATTGATTATCTTGGGCTTGTTTCACTTGAGCATGTGCTCGAGTATGGAATTGCTGCGTGTTTTCTGCCATGTTTCTTATGAGTTCTCGTGCAGCTGCAGGAGTTTTGTCAACAAGAGCACCGCCACTTGCGGCATCAATGAGAGTTCGCTCCATAGCCAATAACCCCTTATAGAAGTATTGGATCAGGATTTGGTCAGGGATTTGATGGTGTGGAAAAGTTGCCACAAGCTTTTTGAACCTCTCCCAATACTCATGGAGTGATTCATTAGGGAATTGACGGATGCCGCTTATTTCCTTTAGGATAGAAGCTGTTCGAGAAGCAGGAAAGAATTTCTCTAGGAAAAGTCTCTTCATGTCAACCCATGAATTTATGGAACCGGGTGGGAGGTAGTAGAGCCAAGACGTGGCAGAATCCGCTAGGGAAAAGGGGAAATCTCTAAGATTGATTTGTTCTTCAGAAACCCCTTGAGGTTTCATGGTTGAGCAGACCAATTGGAACTCTTTGAGGTGAAGATGAGGATCCTCACCAGCTAGACCATGGAAATGAGGAAGAAGATGAATCAAACCCGACTTGAGTTCGAAGGCAGCTTCAATGTTTGGATATTGAATACCAAGAGGTTGGTAATTACTATCAAGGGAAGCAAGTTCTTTCAATGTTTATTCCCTAGGATTGGCCATATCTAATTCAATTGGTAGGGCAATGATTGGTTCTTGGGTGATTTGGTTATCACTAATGGTCCTCCTAAGTCGACGAAGAGTTCTATCAATTTCAGGGTCAAACAAATCCGAGGGATTGTTTGGGAGGCTGTGGGGCATTCAAAGAGATTTAGAAAGGATGAGGAAGACGGGTTTTCCTTTTTATTTTTTCAGTTTATGATTTTTAAGAGGAAGACGGGTTTTTCTTTGTGTTTTTTTTTCAATATTTTTTCAAAAATGTTGATTTTTTTTGTTTTTTTACAATAACCAGAAACTAATGACTACTTAAAGCACTATCCCCGGCAACAGCTCCATTTGAAATGCACGGCCGATTGTCGCCTATCGACCGGTCAAAGTTCCGGTGCTCTGCTAATGTGTATAGCAGCACTCGGGTCGAATCCTCGGCGATGACACTTTGTGATAGTCGTTTGTTTTTAGTTGATTGTATTTTGATTAGGGGGGTTTGTTTGCAGAGCTTAATTGAAATGATTTATGGATGATGTTTGATTTAACAAATTGATAAAGATTGGGGTGAGTTCATTATTGGGGAGTTAACCATGTGATATCCTTGAGCCTTACTTTGTATTGCATTAAATTAACACCCATGTCATAAGTTGACGTTGATTGGAATTCCTAAGTTTGAAGGCTTTAATCCAAGCCTTAACTTAACATAGGGTTCTAATCTCAATCAAAACTTATTTATGGTAGTTTATTTATGGTTCCAATAATCCATGGAAACCACTCGTTAAACAAAACATATCATTAATCCATGACATATTATGTTTAACATACACAATATTAATTTAATGAATACTCATCGAGAAAAACTCTCAATCACTTAACATCCTCGAATTATAACTCACCCCAATGAGAGATTTAATCAGCCATTTGGATGTTTAATATTCTGGTTAAAATAATTATGATGATAAATTAAGAATAGAATAAAAAGAAAGGGATTAGAAAAGAGTGGTACGTTGACACACACACACGATCGATGATGATAATTAAAAATGGATTTTCGATTGAATGAGGAAGCAAAAGAAGGGAAGGGAATTCAACTGAATTTAAACTATTTTAAGAACATAAATATTAAACTACAGAAGGTGGATGAGAATAAGAGATATTGAAGATGTAACTTGCATTAAAACAGAATTACAAAGAAAGAGAATTACAAGATTACAAAAATGAAGAACACAAAAGTAAGTGAAAACAAAGAGAGGATGAAAGGTCTCTCAAGTGAAAACTTGAGTATGGAAGGTCCTCCCAAGCCTTTGTCAAAGCTTTGGTCGTGCCAATATGATCTCCTCTCTTCTTAAATGCCAACCCCTCTCAAGGAGAGAAGGGGAGAGTATTTATAGCCCAAGGAGTGGACTGTTTGCATTCCTAATCTGTCCCTACATTTGAATCGCCAATTTTGCTATTCCGACAGCCTAATATCCAAATATCTCCTTATTCAAAGTTTTAGATAATAAAGTATTCCGACTACTGTCAAAATATGGAGGCATTTGGACAAGCGGATACAAAGTTATAGCGGTTTTAATAAACAAAGGTAAACTGTCCATTTCAATCCAGTATTTTTGAAGTCCATAATGTGAAAGGGTTTTTGAATATGAATATGCCTTTAAATACGAATGGTTTTTTCAACAAAGTCGGCTGCCTATATCTCCTCTTTCACACTGAAAACTCGCAGATCGATTTGATGCTTACATCAGGAGATATGTCATGCATACTAAACTGATTTAAATTCTCGCCCAGAATGGTGGGCTGGACTTCAAAGATTTATTTGGGCCACTTGTACTTGGATTTGGGACTTGATATTTTTATCCAAGATGAAATGTAGTGTCCCTCGAATTATGGTGGAGAGTTAATGTTTTTGGACTTCTGGATTGAGCCCAGTAAATCAATCTTCATGGCTGGTCCAGTTTGTTCACAGATTCTTTGGTCTTGTTTGTGAGGACTATATGACCCTTCACATGGAAGAATTGGATCATGGTTTCTTCTAATGAAATGTTGTATATTGAAAGGAGAAGCCTACAAAACAAGAACCACACAATTTGGATCCGTATAGTGACTGTTATTATTAAAACATTAAACTGACTCAATTGGACTACTTCTGAAAATGCTCAAATTTTATATTTAATATTAAAACATTGATATTTCACACAAATTATGCACATTTCATATAAAATCAGTAAATGGGGAATATAATAAGTCATGAAAATATTAATAACATCAGTGATCCCATTCTAGATTCACACGATGAAGTTCAGGTTGGGTTTGGTCCAGAGCAAAGCCCAGTGGTGCTACCTCCTTCCCAAGTCCTGTTAGATGGGTTTCGATCGGTCCAAGACTACTGGGTGAGGCCATCGAATCTTATTTCTATGTTAATTAACCAATATTACTTGTATTTAGCTAAAATATACGAAACATTTAGTTTACAGCGGTAATATTGACCAATGGTCATATAACAGTCAAAACCCAACCGTCTCATTTTAATTATACTCATGTTATCAAATGAAACAATTTTTTTGAGTATAAAAATAAAATAAAAGAACACACAAAATTAGGAAACAAGATTTATAGAAAATTTTGGGTCATTACAATCTTTCCCACTTATGAAATTGCGTCCTCGCAATATTTAAAATTGGGTTTTGAAATTTTATTGAAAGCCCCACATCGGAAAAGGAATCAGTAAAACTATTACTTTAAAAGAAAGAAAGGGAAGTACAAAGGTCACCCGAGTTAACCCATACTAGGATCTAATGTAGGAAAAAATGGACATGGAGGAAAAAACCAAGGGTCACGTTATAAGGGAGAGTGATAGAAAACATGATTAGGAGAAATTTAACCATAAGAAAATACCAAACTTACAATGTGTGTAAACGGTCTTTGATTACCTAGTAGGAAACGTAAACCAACAACGTTTTTGTTTTAAGTTCCTTTTCATAATTTTGATAAATTCATTTACTATATTGAACAAAAACATAAGAAAATATAGATACCTTAATGTAGAGTTTCATCCATTAATAAGTCCCTACCAACAGTAATCCTTTCTCCAAATGATGAGAATTCAAAAACACTTGGTCTCATAAAAAGCAAAAGAATGATCTTCTATAGAATCGCATAATCCACAAAAGATTAACTATCTATTTCTTCTATATTTAAACATTATCCCAAAAAAAGAACGGTTAAGGTAAAACAACTCTTCAAAAAGAAAGAATCCCATAGGAATGGAAACTACTTTTAAATCTTCAAAGTTCCATGGTACTACCCAATGTTCTTCAAAGACCATTCCATAAATAACGGTCCTTAAAATTCGTCAAAATAGACCAAACTAATATTGATACCCAAATACAAGAAGGATTTGATAATATAGTCTTCCAAAATAAACATCATTGTTCACCTCCAAACAACGTCAACCACTCCTAACATCTTATAATAAATGTAGCTAACCTAAACATGTTTTACTCAAGATAGGTTAATCATTCCCATAAGTAACTTAATTAATATAAGTCCACCTTAAATTCATCGATTCATCAAAATATAAGTCAACCTTACTCCTCAATCAAAATACCATAGTAATCTATTTACCTCCATCATATAGGGTCCCCAAAATAGTGAACGTCTTCCAAAATAATAATCATCTTTCAATCCCCTAATCATCCCAGTTATATTAATACGGCAATCGTCTCATTTCCTATCACATTGGTTGTTGGGACATGTTCTTCCATTTCCCACCATTAACTAAGAAGAGAAAGCATAATTAGGGGCTTAAGTACGTATCCAATAATCATGAAAATGAACTGAAAGCATATAAGAATTACTTGTAGATGAAAAGTATACCCTAACTTGTGATCCCCGAGGTTCCCATATAGGTTATCCATGATCATATATTCTTATATAAATATTTATTTTATTTTATCTTTTTTCCTTTAACAATGGTTCATACTAAGCTTATGAATTTACCAAAGCATATCCCCCAGGAGTGTCGTAACCAAGAGTGAAGCAAGGCCCATTGTCGCGTACCAGTTCCCGTTCGAGTCTAGATCAAAGTGGTGTTTTCAGGTTTTACCCCTATGTACTTCTGTGCAAGAGCCACCTCTACCTGCTCGTATCCAGATAGGGATGTATTTTCTTGGAAACCCCGTACTCAATACTCACCAAAATACTAGGAAGATTTCCTATATTTAAACTTTTCTATAGGGTTCTTCCTAGAGTTTTCATATCCTAATTTCCACAAATAACTAAACCATCCTTTGATACCAACTATAGCATCCCTCCTTTTTATCACATAAACTTTCATTACATTTTACAAAACCGAGGATCTTTAAGGTTTAGTGTCTTGGAAAACAGGAACCTAAAACATGAAAACATAAAACATTCTTCTTAAACACTTTAAAGGCTTCTCCTCATGTTCATCCTAGGTTCATTAATGCATCTCATAACTTGGGGACATAATCAAAAGAAAGGGTGAGCAGAAGGCCCAGTTAGGGAAACAAGAGAAACATTTAACATGTGAAGTTGAGATTCATCAACTATGTCATGAAAAAGAACGTTAAGGAATGAGAAATAATCATGTGGAATATCATAATAAAAATAACATTTTTTATAACATAAATATGTGGCTACAACATTTAATATTGACAATCATTTTGTTTTACCAAGGTCCATCCCCAAGGTGTCATTAAAAATTACCATGGTTATTCACCAAGGTATCAGTCTAAAAAGTCGTCTCTAGAGATCAAGTCTTTACCCAATGAATAGGAGCGCTAGCAGGGCGCACCCTTAAATTTTCCTTTATTATAATGTGATCCAAATATATCATAATAAATAATTTCATAAACAACCCATATAGCATAAAATAAATGGGTTTCATTTCATAATCATAATGTTTGAAAAACTGCTTTAAAGACATGATCTTTATGTCACTATAAACCCACGGAAAGGGGAAGCAGGTTTCATGTATGTAAATCCCCGAATTTAAAATAGAACATTTTGATATATATATGTGAATACCCTTGTATAAATAAGAGCTTTGAGTATTCACTTTATAACATAAAAATAATTTTCAGAAAAAAGAGAGGCATTTTGAGACGAAAATTATGTAGCATAACGTCTACGATACATGGTTTTAGAAAACATTGAAAAGAGAGAGGACATGGGTCACCCACTCGAAAATGATTCATAAAACAGTAGGGGAACAGAATATATAGTATTTAAGAACATGTTAATGAAATTTGAATGATATACCATATGAAACAAAGAACTTTAAAGAAAGACAAAAATAAGATTTCTCTTATGAGAATTCGGCAACCTAACGGCGTCACATAAAACTTCCAAAAAATGGATTGACGAGATCAAATGGGGTCTCTCATAACATGAACATAAATGATTAGTATGATAGATATAGATATCATACCCCAAAATAATAAAATTAACTTGAGAGACTTGACATGAAAGTAGATCTCAAAAACGAGAAGGGTTAAAGAACCCGTTCGAAATTCAGCAGCCTAACGGCGCCACTTAAACATCCACAAAAATGAATTGATGATGTCAAATAGGGTCTCCCATCAAATGATCATAAAAGATAAGTATGATAGATATAGATATCATACCCCAAAATAATAAAAATTAACTTGAGAGACTTGACATGAATGTAGATCTTGAACATGAGAAGGGCGAAAGAACCCCTTAGAAATTCGGCAGCCTAACGACCCCACTTAAACTTCAACAAAAATGAATTGATGAGATAAAATAGGGTATCTCATTATATGATCATAAAATATCAGTATGATAGATTTAGAGATCATACCTCATCATAATAAAAAGGAACTTTCAATACTTGACATGGAATTAGAACATTTAAAAGGGAGAAAGGTGAATGAACCACATAAAAATTCGGCAGCCTAACAGCGCCACTTAAAACATCAAAATACTGAATTGAAGAGATAAAATGGGGTCTCTAATAATATGATCATAAAAGATCAGTATGATAAATTTAGAGATCATACCCCAACATAATAAAAAGGAACTTGAAATACATTACATGAAAATAGATATTGAAAAATGAGAAGGGAGAAAGAATCTGTTACAAAAATTTTGGCAGCCTTACGACACCACATAAAAAATTATAAAACGAAATAATGAGAGTAAGAGGGGATCTCTCATTATATGAACATTAAAAGGGATGTAAGAGGAGTATAAAAGAACATATTTTAACATAAGAACATGGAGTATAAAAGAAATTACAAAAAATAGATTTCTTGAAAAGAAAGAGAGAGGTCGGATCCCTTACCTTAAAACGTAAGTCTTAAAACTCAATGGTTGGGACCTTGAGGGATTGGGGGAACCTTGGGAGGACTCCTTGAGAGGGAATGAGACCCCAAATTCGTTGGGAGAGAGTGGGGAGTCGAATGGATGAGATGATGGCTTGGTATTTATAGAGAAAGTGAGGGGACAAGGCATTAATGGCCAAGGGGCACCTCATTAGTGGTTTTGGAAAAACCATGGGATTTTCCTTGGTATTTGCCCATGGTATTGGCCACTTGGGACACCTCATACCTTATCTTACTATTCATAAGTCGAAAATATTGATTACATACTTAATACATCATTTAATGATGTCATTAAACACCCGTAACTTAAAAACTATATTTTCACTATTCATCGAAAATTCAACTTTCTCAGAATAATCCAAAAATATCACCTTAACCAAATATCAATGCTCTGATTTCAAAAATGAAATCCATTTTATAAAAATAATTTTCTAAATATTTTTAATTAACTTTTTAATTAAAAAACACTATTCATTGAAAATTCATTTTTTTCAGAAAAATCCCCAAAATTTACTTTAACATAATATCGATGCTCTGAGTTCAAAAATGAAGTCCATTTTATAAAAATAATTTTCTAAATATTTTTAATTAAATTTTTTATTAAAAACACTATTCACCCGAAAAAACTAATACTTGAATAATAATTTATGAAACCATTATTTAACCATTTTATTGAATCACATTACTTAATCAAAGTGCCTAGCTTATTTTAATATTTTATTTAAGTGAGATTATTAATACATTTGGTCACATTACTAATCCTAAGCATAAAATCACTATTCATAATTTACTATTCATCAAAAATTAAGTTGATCTTATTAGACTCTAAATTTTGTACTGAACATAATTGTAGAAGATCATTTTTTGAAAATCATTACACATTTTTAATTATTTAAGGTTTACCAAAACATTTTTAAAATATCATTTTTTCTAAAATTCATCAAAATTATGCATACTATGTTTATCCAGACATTTCAAAATTCATAAACTTCGTCATAAGAAGAAATCAAAATTTTTATTTAAAAAAAAGGATTACACAATGCAGTTACGGTCTCCTTACATAGCCCCATATCACACCAGCATATGACCTAAGTGTGAGGTGTGCTAAGGTGAAAGAATCTGATGGAGGCTCGGCCAACATCGCACGAGTAGTAATTTCTATAATTTTGAACTTCTAGTGAAGGCGATCCCGTTCTAGCTTCACACGATGAAGTTCAGCATGGGTTTGGTCCAGAGTAAAGCCCAGTGGTGCTACCTCCTTCCCAAGTTCTGTTAGATGAGCTTCGATCGGTCCAAGACTACTGGGTGAGGCCATCGAATCTCTTTTCTATGTTAATTAACCAATATTACTTGTATTTAGAGAAAAGAAACAAAACATTTAGTTTACAGCGGTCATATTGGCCAATGGTCATGTAACAGTAAAAACCCAACGGTCTCATTTTAATTATACTCATGTTATCAAATGAAACTTTTTTTGAGTATAAAAATAAAATAAAACAACACACAAAATTAGGAAACAAGATTTATTCAAAATTTCGGGTCATTACACACATAATCTCTTCCCAAACCTCAAAACACAATCATTATCAATGTTAATTTCAGGCAACGTACCCTTCTTAACCAGCTCTACCTTTTTCAGCAACCCATTTTCTTTCTTCTACGCTTGCTTAATTCTGTCTGATAGAGATGATCTCACTGACACGTGAAACAAAACAGAAGAACTTCATGTACCACAAACTTCTATTCCAAAGTTCATCAAATAAAAAACAAAAGGATCTCTTTCCAAACGTATCTTGGTTAATGAAACATTACTTTTTCTACTCAAATCATCATCAACTTTATTTTCTTTTCCCAGATAGTAATGAACTGTACAATTATAATCCTTGACTAATTCCAGCCATCTCCTCTGTCTCATGTTCAATTCATTCTGAGTGAATATATACATTAATCTTTTGTGATTAGTGTATATTTCACACTTTACTCTATACAAATGATGCCTCCAAAATTTTAGAGAAAAAACAACAAAATCTAATTAAAAATCATGTGTAGGGTAATTTACCTCATTAATTTTCAACTATCATGAAGCATAATCAATTACCTGATCATTCTGCATAAGGACACAACCAAGTCCCTTCAATGAAGAATCGCTGTAGATAACAAACTCACCATTCCTGGAAGGAAGTTCCAAAACTGGAGCATTCGCCAATATTCTTTTCATCTCCTGAAAACAATCATCACATTCTTTTGTCCAGATAAACTTTACACCCTTCCAAGTTAGCCTAGTCATTGGACAAGATAACTGTGAAATTGTTTTAACAAACCTTCTATAATAACCCGCCCAACCAAGAAAACTACCTATCTCAGTTACATTCGTGGTTCTTGGCCATTCTTCAACAACTTTTGTTTTAGAAGGAACGACAGTTATGCCATTTTTTCAAACAATGTGACCAAGGAATGAAATTTGTTGTAAACAAAACTCACACTTGCTGAATTTTCCATATAGTTTATTTTCTTTTAAGGTTTTCATGATAACCCTTAAAATGACTTTAATACTCCTATTCACTTTTAGAAAACACCAAAATATCATTAATGAAATCAACCACAAGATTATCCTAGAACTCATGGAAAATTATATTCATAAGGTCCATGAATACAGTTGGTGCATTGGTTAACCCAAAAGGAAAAACTACAAATTCATAATGGAAATATCTAGTACGAAACACAATCTTCAGAACATCTGCTTCTTTTACTTTCAACTGATGGTACCCCAACCTCAAGTCAATTTTCGAAAAATACAGAGCTCCTTGGAGCTGGTCAAACAAATCCACAATATAAGGAAAATGATACTTGTTCTTAACAGTAATGTTATTCAAGGATCTATAATCAATGCAAAGTCTCATTGAACCTTTTTTTTAACAAACAAGACAGGAGCACCCCATGGTTATGTGCTAGTTCGAATGAAACTATTATCTAATAACACTTGTAATTGTTTCTTTAACTCTAAAAGATCATCTCAAGTCATTCAATAAGGGGGTTTTGAAATTGACTTAGAATCAAGAACTAAGTAAACAATAAATTCAACTTCCAGATCATGTATAATACAAGGAAACTCATCAGAAAAAACATCAAGATACTCATTTACCACTGGCACATCATTAATCTGAACAGTTCCTTTATTTTCAACAATATGTGCAATGTAACATTCATTTCTATCTTTTACTAGTTTCTCCACATCATGATATGTTATCAAAATCAAAGGTTCATTCTTGTACACAAAATGAAAATCTTTCTAAAAAGAATCCTCTTTGTCTCTACAGTCAATCTTAGCAAGATAAATAGAAAGCCAATCCATGCCCAAAATAACATCAAACTCTACTAGAGGCAAAACAATAAGGGTTGCAGGTATATTATTTCCACACATAAGGATATGAAGGTTCTTATAATTTGTTTTTGTCTCAACGTTCCCTCTAGGTGTTTGTACCATATGTTCAGGATTCATATCTTGAGATGGAATTCCCAATTTAATAGAAAACTTCTTAGAAATGAAAGAATTTGTAGACCCTAAATCAAAAAACACATTTGCATAATCTGAACTAACAAACAGTGTACCTGATACTACTTCATTCGATTCCCCAATATCTACTGAAGTAGTTGCAAAGGATTTCACCACCCCTTTCTGCTTGTTGTCTGGCTTCTTTCCCTCAATTGAGTTCTTCATTAGACACTCATTTGCATAACTACCAATTTCATTACACATAAAACATCTTACCGCTGGCTTTTCATTGCATGCTTTATCATCTTCCTTACAGTTACGAGAAATATGATGAGACATACCACACTAAAATCACTTTCCAGACATGGATAAACATTCTCCAGGATACATTTTACCACACTTCTCACAGGAGGGATATTTTGTTTTCTTACCTCGATTATTTGAGGAATTCATCCCCTTTTCCTTCCAACTGGACCTCTTATTCTGTTGTTTGTCAAAGAACACATGAACATTAGCAAACTCCATTTCCACCTTCTCCGCACATCGAACAAGTTTTTCATAACATTTTAACTCAGGAGAAGTTAATTTCCTTCGATACCTTGGCTTTAACCTTGAGTAATAACAATTTATTTTACTTTTAAGATCTCGTATGAAATTTAGAGCATACCATGCTTATCAAGTGAACTTTTCTTCATTAGCACCCCATGTGTCATCCTCCTGCCTCAATTCTAGGAATAGTTTTTTCATCCTAAGGCGAACCACCTTAGGAAAATATTTCTCAAGAAACATACCTTTGAATTCGTCCCAGTGAAAATCATCCACCTCATCATTATCCCTGATATTTTTCATCATCGACCACCACTGATCAGCTTCACCTTTAAAACATTAAACAGAAAGACTAACCTTTTGATGTTCTGAACACCCCATGACATAAAAAATGTTCTCCAGTGCTTTATTCCACCCATCTGCTAGCATAGGGTCAGATGATCCTATGAATGATGGGGGATGTTGCCTCATGAAATGTTCCACCACTGACATGTTCCTCCACAGTTGATCGGGATGATCTCGTGCATGGATACCACAACCATTTATAGCTTGAGTCAACTGTTCCATCACTGCAACAAACAGTTCAGTCCCAATTTCGACCATCTCAGGTTGCTGATTTGGAAGGTTGTCTTACTCCTGATGTCATCCCATAATAGCTTCCTTGTTTCCTCTGCGGAAAACCATTCTGAACATAGAAATATCTTAGGCGAAGAAACATAGTACTATTTAAATGCTATATCATTTCAATAATTCCAAAAAAATAATTTATAAATTTAACAATTTTCTAACTCTTAAAGTTGTCTAACCCAACCTCTGATACCAACTATACGGCCCCGACCTTAAACATTAATAATATTGAATTAAATGAATAATTTACATTGAGGATATTTTCAGGTTTAGAGTTTTAGAGAATTAGTACATAACTATTACATCTCAAAAGTTTAAAATGTAGTCACTTCTACATTGTTTCCCTTTTTTATACAAAACATGAACTCTTGAAAAAAAAGATTCATGTCTAGTTCTATGTTTCAGACAACATGACTTTTTATTGATCCCTTCTTTGACCCTATTCCACATTATTTCCTATGAAAAACATTTCAAAAAAACTTGGTATGAGCATAAAAAGCTCAGTAAGGGATACACATAGAAGGAAAACCATTTGTTTTTCAAAAGAAAAAGTAAACCATGAATACTTTATCAAAGTAAAATTTTTCACCTTTATGAAGTAGTAAAGAGCCTTCATTGAATAAAAAATCATTACCTACGCTTTTTTAACCAAAATATTACCATAAAACCCATATAAAGAACACATAACATATAAAGGTAACCTGGGACATAATCATACTTAAATCGAATAACTATATGGTCGACTTCCACACATGTCACTTAATGGAATAGCCATACAACCAAATTCTATAACCAATGCATTGGAGGATATAATGTAACCACCCATCATGGTATTCATGGCACCAGCCGTCATTTGGTTTATCACATAACCACCTGTCAATTGTCCAAGTACCATTATAAAATCATAAGTTGTAAAACAAATATAATAGAAAGAGAACATTTCCAAATTTCGATCACAATATATCACTTAAATATATTTACATAACAAGTTCATCATAAAAACCATTTTCAATACCAAAATACAAAAAAAGATTATATGGTATTTATTTCATTTAAAAAAAATTACGGCTTGTTGAGGAAGCCAAAGACCAAATAATAATCGCGGCAGCGGAAAAGGTCGTTGTCACTGCGTATGTTAAAATAAACATTCCCTTTTATCATTTAGTAAAAAGATTCATAGAAAAATATTCCCTTCGAATGAAATGAAAATTCAAATGTGTTTTATACAGTGTATAAAAGAATGTCTTGTATTAGAACAAAACATGCCTCAATGAAAGGATATTGAGACGAAGTCCCTTACCTCGTGTCCAACCTGACTCGATTGCTCTTTAATCACTTGAATAATAAACTATAGTAAATTTATACTTTCTTAAGAACCTTTTTCAAGTTTATTATTCCTTTTATATAACTTATTTCCATGATATAAACATTATATAATCATTTAAGTTAATAAAGTTCGTTTTGTCGATATTTGGTACTTAAGTCAAAAATAGACTTCTTAAAATTACATGGTGTTCATGTGGTCAAAGGTTCATTATATCCAGAATTATATTCATGATCTGGATATCATATATATCATATATATCCATCATATATGTGTATTTACATAACATTTAGAGGTATGAAATGAAATTCACCGTTCGTGGAGACGGTAAGATGTACGTACACATGAACGCTACTTTCATTTCTATTTCGTATTTAATGGAGTGAAATAATAATGATATAAAGGTATATTATAATTCCAGTATAATATCATATATAATATCATTATCTTCATCCTTTTATACATCCCATATATGGCATTAATGAATCAAATCACATTGAGGGGGCGGTAGTTCGCACTTCCTAAAATGATGATATTGCGGTTACCCATAATGGAAACCATAAATTTATGCCACAAATGAAAAATACAAAATCATAAGGAAAACATAAACATAATATATATCATATATAAATATATTGAAATCTTAATGGACACCATGAAACGTGTTAAAAGAAGATTGAAGAATCATCATTTCGTGAGGCAGAAATTCGCCAACCACAGAAACAGTATGTTCTTTAACCATTAGACGGAGGTGTGTGTCAGTGTAGCTCGATTCCTTCCCATAAAAACATCCTAGTATATTGAAGATAATGGTTTTGTTACAAAATAAAGTAATAGAAATAGTTTAGGAGGTTGGAGAAGCAACATAAAACAAAAGAACACAAGTGAAGACAATACCTTTAAATCGGGTAACTCCTCTTGGTTTGAACCAAAAGGGTTTCTTGAAGAGATTTCTGCACAAGAAAAGCCTTCTAGGATGAGGAGAGGTATGTGGAAAAATAAAATGAGCAGATATTGGTCGAGAAAAAGGCCTGAGTGGTGTGGGTAAGGTGGTAGAGGTGGGGGCCTTTTATAAGAGGGAGGAGGGGAACTCTTGGGAAGTCAAGAAATGTTACTTTATTATATAATGTGTTTCAGATTTCAAAGGTCCCACAATTATATATTTCGAGGCTAAGGTGATAAGGGTAAGAAATACATCCATCCAATATGTTTTTGAATAGTGTAGGTCTATTATTTTACATTAGCTGTTTATTTTCTTTAAATCGTTAAATAATGAGGTAATCGCTGCATTATCATGGTGTCATAAATAATTAAATTTATTTCATGACTAAAAATTATAAAAAAAAATATCAGGATGTAGGAAATCTTTTTATCTTTCTAATGAATAATTATATTCTAAATTATGACTTGTATAACCCCATGTAATTCTTTTAGTAAAATAATACATGTTTGTGACATTTTTATTTTAACATTAAATAAAAGTTATTAATGTCATTTTATTACCCAAGGGGCTCTATGGGGTCCCCCAGTTGACCCATGGATTTTTTTTTGTCAGCCATGACACATCCAATAATAGTAGGACATGTGTCAAGGTCATTTCATATTATTATAACATTATCATTACCTTAAATTACATTAATTACCTTAAATCGCGATTAATAAAACATAAAAGTTACTATTCACCAAAAAATTATTTTAATCCCATTGAACCACATTTTACTTCTTAATGACAACCATGTATGTCGGATTTTTGAAATTCAATTCACAGAAGTGGTAATGTTTCATTTAAATGAAAAATCTATTTTTTAACTACCACTTAGTGGTTTCACTATTCATCAAAAATTGAAGTTCTTCAGAAAAATACCAAAAAATCACCCTAAGCTATATTTGATATTCTGATTTCAAAAATGATGTCTATTTTAAAAAATTCAAAACATAAATGTTTCAATAATTTATTTAATAATTAATTCCCACTGTCAAAACAAATAGCGTGTTTTTATGACACAATATATATCATAATATTGACACTAGTTTAAGTCCAATTTCAATGTGAAATTAATTTCAATGACCACCATTTGATTAAATGGTAAAAATATATTCTAATTTCACATTAAAACCAATTAAAAAAATAATCTATTCATATAAATTAAATAGATTAAAAAGTGGTTTTGAATTAAAATACTACATTTTTCGCTATTCATTAAAAAAATGAACTTTTTTGGAAAAATACCAAATATTTACACAAAGTAAAATTTGACGTCCTGATTCTCAAGAAAGATTTTATTTGGTCCAAGAGAATGTATAAGAGTGACTGAAACTATCAAAAGGTGATAAATCGACCTTTTAGTGAATATTAGAGTAATTATGCTTATGATTGAATTCTTTTCTTATTTTAAGCCTTTATCTTTTATTGGATAAATGTAAAAACATTTAACAAACATAAATACTCATATTTACATTATTTATATTCATTCCCACCAATACAACGGTTACCCGTTAACTACTATTTAAAATAATATTATTATATTATTAGTGTGCAATGTAAGATTTCAAAGAAACTTTTTGTTGCGTATTTTCTACGCTATCGAACATAGAAACCCCTTTAAAGTAAAATTAATATTTAATTACAAAATATTATTAAATTTGCAAATTTATTATTCTTTATTTACTTGGGAAGTTACAATAATATTCTCAAGGGAATCATAAATAATTATCATAGAATTCAGAGTGTTGGAATGGAGTAACCTGGAGATCCAGGCCATTATCTGTTGATAATAACAACAGTGGTATAGAATGTCGTGGAATTCTAAGTAAAATATTTTTTCAGGTAATGTGTATAAACTGCAACACCAAAAAAATTAGGTAACATAATATCATGATAATTTATAATATATTTACTATTTTAAATAAATTTAATATATTTTATTGATTTAAATACCCACTATAATTTGTTAGCGTGTGAAACATGCCACAATGAGTTTCCTTAATGACTTGTGTTACACGCATGATTGAGTTTTACCAAAGATTGTTATGTGAAATGTATATTATAATTAAATTTAATAACACTTATCCTAGATGATAAGTTAGTAGTTATGAATATAATTAACAAAATTATGAAAATACATGGTTTACATTAATATAAAATTAAATAACAGGTTACTAAATAATTAGAAATGAATATATAAACTAGTAGAATATAATGTAAATATTATTATGATCATTCTCATGAAGGAATTTTTACTAAAAAAATTAAATAAATTAAGATTATGGAATTAAATATATTAAATATATGTGTTCATTAAAATATTTTTGATATTTTTCCAATATATTTTATTATAAAAAGATAAGTAAAAACCCAATTTCACACATAAAAAAACTTATTTTTATTAATGCACTTTTACCGCCTTTTAATGGTGAACCTATTGTTGAACCCTATGGGAATATAGTTTCTTTATTATATTTTTATAATCCCAATTATGATTATTTGTATTTTGTTAATCCCTAGTTGATAAATGGTTAAATACTTATTTGGGAATCTAGATATTTGTTTGCTTTATGTTTTTTTCCATTGTTCAATATTTAAATATTAGTCTTTCGGTTACTGGATGTTTGTACACTCTGAAATAACCTATTCTACCAATAGAATGCTTAAATAGAACAGAGCTACCGATACAGTTAATTCTACTTCTATGTGAGAGCTACCGATACAGACTAGTCCCTGTTACATTAAAGTCAACTGTTACAGATAATAGCTACCATTACAGAACAGAGCTACCGATACACACAAGTCCACCGATATGCTGAAGCTACTGTTATCAAAGGAAGTATATTGTTATAACAAAGTCTACTGATACAAGACAGACCTACAACTACTGATCATGACACACCGATGTTGTTCAAATGAGTCACCGAAGATGTCTCACCGATGCTGATCAAATGAGTCACCGATCATGACACACCAATGCTGATGAAATGAGTCACTGATCATGACACACCGATGCTGATCATCTGAGTGAGAAAAGTTGTCTCACCGATGCTGATAAAATAAGTCACTGATCATTACACACCAACGCTGATCATCTAATTCACCGATCAGAACGCACAGATGTCTAGCCACCAATGCTGATACTGATGAGGTATCGATCACTTGACTCACCGATAATCATAAACAGCTGTTTGAATTTCATTATATTTATTTAATCTACCCAATAGTCATATTAGGTATATTTTAATACACTGAAATTTATTTAATGTGTGTTGTTGGTTGTCAGGGAACAGTACCTCGTACCTGCAAAAAGTAAATCATATTTTTTCAGAGCTCGTACTTTAAATAAAGGAAGCATGTGCTACTGCAAAGAGAGACAGAGAGATAGAAGAATACACAAAGATATACATATGATGAGGTGTGAAAAAATTTCAACCATGTGTGAATGAAATGAGATGACAGAACTTACATGAAGAACTCGTTCATTACTGCATACCAGTGAAGAGGTGAGAGCGAGAACATAACACAAGAACTTCATCGACTACTTTTTCTCTATATCTGAACCTGGAAGTCAAAGAAGAAGACTACACTCTGTTTTCCAGACAAAAACCATAAGAGGACTTAGAACCAATTCTGATCAATCCAAAGGAGTCTAGAGCTACACTACAATCACTAGAGCCATTTCTAAAACTCTAAATATTTGCCTCTGTGATTTATCTTTTTATATATTGAGCAGTGTGTGTTATCTACTATATTTTACACACACACTACCTCATGTACTTTAACTAGAGGATCTGTAAATCCTCCCTCAAACTCTTGTATCTTTTATTTCCCACTGGGATAGTGGTAGAGGTCGTGCGTGACCTGGACAGCTAGTTTGTTGTTGTTTCTGTTCCCACGGATAACAGTGGTAGAGGTCTTGGACCTGGACAGTTGTATACTGTTGTAATCCCTGATCCAGGGTGTGGATCACTTTTATATTAAGTTTTGAGAGGACTAATTCTTAGCATGAGACTGAACCTCTTGGTTAAACCTGCTGTTCTTATTTAGTTTCAATGTTATTTTTATTCCACAGCAAACTACCTTAAAACCAAAACTGTTTTAAAGTCCCTTTGATAATTAAACTCGAAAATGTTTATATTAGTTGTAAATAAGTAAGTTAGTTTCAAAAGTTAATAAATTCTTCTGATTTTATTAACTGGGAAATAATAAATCCTTTGAGAACCTAACCGAACCTTTATTTTGATATAAATTAACTACAATTTAATTTAGTATTTTTTTTGGGGGTTTTAAGACAATGTTTTTAAAACATAAATTTTAATTGGAACTCAATTCACCCCCCTCTTGAGTATCCACTCCGACCAACATTTGGTATCAGAGGCTGTTTAAAATATTTTGTACTCTATTTTTCCACTGTGATTTAAGTTGTATTTTAAAGTTCTTAAAATTTCTTTTACTTCTATATTTTTATCTCTTTAAAATCCGTTAATTTAGAAAGTTATCATGGATAACAGACTTGAAGGTGTTGCTACCAATAGACCACCATTTTTCATTGGAACTAACTATGCTCAGTGGAAAATCAAGATGAAAATTCATTTAGAGAGCATGGGTTTTGATATTTGGACTGCTATAGAATCAGAATATAAAATTCATTCTGTTGTTAGATCTACTTGGAATGAAGCTACTAAGACAGCCTACAACAATAATTGTAAAGCCATGAATGCTCTGTACTGTGATTTAGGAGATGAAGAGTTTAATAGAATATCTTCTTGTAAAACAGCTTATGAAATTTGGGATACCTTAGCTGTTTCTCGTGAAGGAACAACAAATGTTAAGGAAATGAGATTGAACACTTATACTATTAAGTAGGATAATTTTATGATGAATCCTGATGAACCCATTTCTGACATGTATCTCAGGTTCAACAAAATTGTCAACACAATGATATCTCTAGGAAAGGGTGTTCCATCAAAGGAACAAATTATGAGAATTCTGAGATGTCTACCTGAACGATGGAGGGGAAGTTCTGTCGCAATTAGAGAGTCATGTGATATTGGTGAACTGCCAGTCAAGGAATTAATTGGAAATCTGATGATGTATGAAGAAGAACTCAAAGTGAACAAAGAAGAAGAAGATAAACCAAGAAGGATGTCTGTTGCGTTCAATACTTCAACTTCAAAGAACATGGATAAGGAGAAGCTCCAAGCTATAAATGAAAGTTCAAGCTGTAAAGACAGTGAAAGTGATTCTGAGGGTGATGCTGAGATGGCTCACATTGCCATAAGGTTTAATAAGTTCTATAGGAAGAATAAGTTTTTTTAAAAAATAAACTTTCAAAAGTAAGTATGATAGCAAGGGACATTGGAAAAAGAATTGGAAGAAATCTGACAAATCAGATGAAGTCGTTTGATATGAGTGAAAAAGAAAAGGACATATAAAAGCAGACTATCCAAATCTAAAGTACAAGAAGAAATATGATTACAAGGATAGTAAGTACAAAAAGGCTATGAAGGCTACTTGGAGTGCTTCTGAGGATAGCTCCACTGAATCTGAAGTTTCTGAAACTAAACACAGAAATAAGGCAAATATGTGTTTCATGACAAACACATCTGAGGTAACATCTGAAACTCTTGATTTAAATTCATATTATTCTGGAGATTATTCTGACTCAGAAAACATGTCAAAATAAGAACTATTTGAATATTGTGATATGTTAGAAGAAACCTGTAATGAGCTGAAAGACAAATACAAAAGTTTAAAGAAACAGTATGCTTTAACTGTTCAACATAAATCTGATCTTGATATTGAAATAGAAAAGAATGCTCAGTTGCTTAAAGAAAATACTGAATGGAAATTATCTAATGAGAAACTCAAGAGAGACTTAGAAAAATTTTCCAATGGAAAAGATACTCTTACTCAGATGCTAGGTAAGAAAATAGCACCTAGATACGCTACTGGTATAGGATACCAACCTGGACAAAGGAAAATTACCAAAACTAAATTCATTCCTAAATCTGGATAGAATGTAGCTAGTTCTGAAAATTCATATGATTCAACTAGTTATATTCATAGTTATGGATCTAATAAGGTTTATCTTTCAAAATATTTTTACTCTAGAAATCTTATGAGACCCATTAGACAAATATGGGTACCTAATGTTTTATTGACTAACCTGTCTAGACCCAAGAAGATCTTGGTACCAATGTCATTTCCTATCTAAATCTGTTTTGTAGGGAACCTGCTTAAAGAGCTCCTCTAGAAAGCCTTGGTATTTGGATAGAGGATGTTCCAGACATATGTCAGAAGAATTCTCATGCTTTAAAAGCTTAGTCAATGTTGATGGAGGGTTTGTCACTTTTGGTGATAACTCTAAAGGTAAAATCATCGGCTTAGGCCAGATTGGTAACAAAAACATAGTATTAATTTCTAAGGTTTTATTTTTTGATGGACTCAAATATAATTTGTTAATTATTTCTCAATTATATGATGATGGTTTTTATGTTAAATTTGAAAATGATTCTTGCAATGTTTTTAATTCTAAAAATGTTTTAGTGTTTTCTGATTTAATAAATGAAAATGTTTATGCTGTTGATTTAAATTCATTATCTAAGCAAAATATTACTTGTTTAAATGATTTTCATAAAGAGACTTGGATTTGGAACAACAGATTAGGACACTGCAATGTACAATCACTTAGTAAACTTTCTAGGAAGAACGTAGTTAGACACCTACCCAAACTTGAATTTCCAGCAGACAATGTTTGTAATCCCTGTCAAAAGGGAAAGAAACATAAAGTTTCTTTTAAATCAATGAAAGAAGTTTCAACTTCTCAACCTATCTAGTTGGTTCACATGGATTTATTTGGACCTTATAGAGTATCTATTTTAAATGGGAAGCACCATGTCTATGTTCTTTTAGATGACTTTTCTAGATATACTTGTGTATATTTTCTAGCTCACAAAAGTGAAGCTTGTTCTTGCTTTGTAAAATATTCAAAGTCTGTAGAAAACCATAGTGGACATAAAATTAAAACCCTAAGAAGTGATCATGGCCATGAGTTGAAAATCAGGAGTTTGAATCTTACTACTCACATAGTGGCTATAGTCACAATTTCTCTGCCCCTAGGACACCCCAACAAAATGGTGTAGTAGAAAGGAGGAATAGAACCCTGCAGGAAATTTCTAGTACTATGCTTAATGAGTATGACCTACCTATTTATTTTTGGGCTGAATCTGTAAATATAGCTTGTTATGTTATCAATAGAGTCTTGATTAGACCTGTTCTTATGAAAACCCCTTATCAGTTATGGAACCATAGGAAACATAAGGTTAACTACTTCGGAGTTTTTGGCTGCAAAGTCTTTATTCTTAATACTAAAGACAATCTCGACAAATTTGCATCCAAGGGTGATGAAGGAATTTTCCTAGGATAATCTACTTCTAGTAAAGCCTATAGAGTTTTCAATAAAAGAACCAAATGTGTGGAAGAATCTGTTCACATAAAAATTGATGAAACATATCCACATGAACCTAAGACCTATCTTGAAAATCTTGAAGATGATCTATCTGCTTTGAACCTTAATGATAAAGACAGTGGACCTGTAGTTAAAACATCCAGTTCTGGAAATTTTCCAGAACCTGCTTCTATTGAACCTCAACCAGTAGATGAACCTGAAATCTCGAGTCCTACCTTTTCTAGACCAACTAGGATTCTAAAGAACCAACTGTTAGATGCTGTTGTAGGGAATTTAGATAGAGGAACCCAGACTAGAGCTTCACTAAGAAATTAGGTTGAACATCAAGCTTTTCTTCCACAGTTAGAACCTAAAATTATCAATGATGTTATCAATGATGAATTTTGGGTAACGACTATGCAAGAAGAACTAAATCAATTTGAAAGAAACAATGTCTGGAAATTAGTAGAAAGACCTAAGGACACTTTAACCATAGGCACAAAATGGGTGTTTAGAAATAAAGTTGATGAATCTGGAAACATCATTAGAAACAAAGATAGGATAGTTGGACAAGGTTACAGTCAAGAAGAAGGAATTGATTATGAGGAAAACTTTGCACCTGTAGCTAGATTAGAGGCTATTAGAATCTTACTTGCCTATGCATCACATCTGAATTTCATGTTATATCAAATGGATGTGAAAAGTGATTTTCTAAATGGTTTTATTATTGATGATTTTTTTGTCGAACAACCACCTGGTTTTTCAAATCCTCATTTTCAAAATAATGTTTTTAAACATTCTAAAGCTTTATATGGTTTAAAACAAGCTCCAAGAGCTTGGTATGAAAGACTTAAAAATTTTCTTATTTCAAAAGGATTTTCAAAAGGAATTGTTGATCCCACTATTTTTATAAAAAGGATTCCAAAAGATGTTTTAATAGTACAAATCCATATTGATGATATTATTTTTGGATCTTCTAAAAATTATTTCTGTACTGATTTTTCAAAGGTTTGGCAAAATGAGTTTGAAATGAGCTTAATGGGATAGCTTAAGTACTTTCTTGGATTTAAAATCTTTCAAACTAATGACAGTATTATTCTGAGTCAAAGTAAATATACCGTGGATTTCTTAAAACATTTTGGTTTGGATAGTATTAAGGGAAGTGATACACCTATGAGTACCACCTGTAAATTGGATATTGATGAAACTTGTAAACCAGTTGATCAAACTAATTATAGAGGTATGATTGGGAGTTTAATTTATTTTAATGCTAGTCGACCTGATATTATGTTTACTGTATTTATGTGTGCAAGATTTCAAGATAACCCTAAAGAGTCACACTTACTTGCTGTTAAAAATATTTTCAATTATCTTAAAAATACTGCTAATTTGGGATTGTTTTACCCAAAAGGACAATCATTTGATTTAAAAAGTTATTCAGATTCTGAATTTTATGGAAGCAAGATAGATAGAAAAAGAACTTCTGGAACATGTAATTTACTTGGAATGTCCCTAGTATCATGGTGTAGTATGAAACAGAACTCAGTTGCATTGTCTACTGCTGAAGCAGAATATATAGCTAACGGTAGTTGCTGTGCACAGATTTTGTGGATGAAACACACTTTATTGGACTATGGATTTGAATTTAAACATGTCTCAGTTAACTGTGACAACACTAGTGCGATTAAAATCACTAATAACAATGTGTCTCACTCTAGAACAAAACACAGTGATGTTAGACACCACTTTTTAAGGAATCATTATCAAAGAGGTGATATAACACTTGAATTTATAGGCACTGATCGTCAATTAGTAGATATTTTCACAAAGACTTTATGTTCAGAAAGATTAAGTTTCATTAGACATGAATTAGGAATGATAACTTACCCTTAAACCATTAAGAGACCTCACCGTTAGGAAACCTCACCGTTAGAAGACCTCACTATTAGAAACCTCACCGTTAGAGACCTCACAGTTAGAGACTGCACCGTTAGAAACCTCACCATTAGGAGACCTCACCGTTAGAGACCTCGCCATTAGAGAATCCTTACTGTTAGAGAATCCTCACTATTAGAATACCTCACAGTTAGGAGACTTTACCGGTACATCTCGCGCTATTTTAAACTTCTTTAAAGCCGAGACATCGAATTTTTTTATATATGATTTATTTTATTTTTGAATCCTAAATGATATTAAACCAAGTCTAGACTTCACTCAATCTCACCACGAACTCGTCTGTTGGAATCCCTCCAACCTAACCCTCTCAAGCCATAATACCCTAAACCTCGAATCTGTAATGGCCCGTTTAAAGTGACCCCAGGTAACATATGGGAGTGATGAGCTGCAAGCGAAAAGACAAAAAGTAAAAAATTCTAGTACCAGTGGAAGTGGATGTGGATGTATAGCTCGAAGAAATCTAATAAACCCGCATCTCTCAAAGCGAGAGATTGTCATTGAGAAAACAGGTGTGTGCATAATGGCTCATGGAGAGCAAGTCTTTGGTTCTTAATGTTTTAGAAGAACAAGGTTGGACTGAGTGATTTGCGAACAACAATGGAACTTATTATCCAGGACTGGTGAAACATTTCTACAAATTCGTTCATTTTGAAATGTCTGAAGAAGAAAGCAGAATTATTTCTGTGGTAAATAGTCAGGAAGAATCTTTTACTTCAGGGGAATGGGCAAGGAACTTATGACTTCCACATGAAGGTGATTTTGCGTTCTACTCAAAGTCTGTAGCTTCGACCAGTGATGTGTTTCAATATGAATATTCTTTGCTGGAGCTTACAGGGAATGGGACCCCTAGAAAGGTGATTGTTGTAGAGATGACAGGAGAAGATAAGATATTTTTTAAATTTATCAAACATGTTGTTAGTCCTAGAAGAGGAGATTTTGCTACTTTGAGATTCCAAGAAATATATCTGTTATATTTGCTGAAGCACAGTGTGAGAATCAATCTATGTAGACTGATTAAGGTTCAAGTGGAAGATATGACTAGACCGAAGTCCAAATCAAATGCACTGTTTTTCTCAAAGCTAATTTCTATGATTCTAAAAGTGAAAGAGGTAGCTGGACCTCAGGACGAGCTGGTAGTGGTTTAGGAAAACTTCTGTATTACAAGAAATGTCTTTAAATACACGAAAGTCAGCTGGAATCCTTGGACGAAATCATGGTTGAATGATGATGGAGAAATTTATAACAAGTTCTCTCTTGTGGATCATCCTTCTAGACCAAAGGATGTGAGGGATCCTGATCTTCAACCAGATGAGCTAGAGCCGGTCTATAGTGATGAAGCTAAAGCTGAGGAGGAAGAGACATCATTAGAGGAAGAGGAGACCCAGACATAACCCCTAGTCCTGTGCATCAAGTTATTTCTTATGGAACAGCTTGCCCTCCAAAAAGGCTACCTAGGAGAGAAACTGTCTTGAAGGACATGGATATAGAGACTACAGTAGAAGGAGAAAAAGCATGCCATTATGTTTTCAAGGAAACCTCGGAGGAGGATGAGGCAACCAAATCTAATCGTGATGTTAATGGAGAAAAGGAGGCTTATGGTGAAGTAGATGATGAGGAAAATATAGAAAAATTTCTCAGTTTGAGTCCTCTGATAGATATTACAGTTAGGACAGTCCCTGATCAGGAAGAAGTAGCAGCAACACCTATTGATGAGAGAGTCACTAATAAATCATAACAAATGGCTATTGAATGTGCTGCAATTGTATAGGAAATTACAGAATTACCTCAGGAAGAACAGTTGAAGGAGATACCTCAGGAGAATGTTCCAAGTGAGGGGATGAATCTTGGCTCAGTATCAGTGCTATATGACATTGAAGGTTGGACATCAGATCCCAGATATATGATTCATGGACTTTCTTATCGAGATTCGGATAAGGAAGGCCAACCCCAAAAGGAATCAGTTACCTTACCCACTATGGCTGAAAATGTGTCAACCAAGGAGGACCCTGAGTCCTTAAAAGCTGAATTGAAAGAATAAATAAGGGAATCAGTGGAAGATATGAAGAAAAGTATGGTTGAGGAGATGAAAAGTGTGGAGCAATACCTTGATTTATCCATTGGATATGGTGTATCTAGTCCTGTGAAAGAAATGATGGATGAACTTAAAGTGTGCCACACTCAGATTGAGAGTTTGACAGGAGCTGTAGTTGCCTTGAGACAATCGATTGCTTCTCTAAATACCATGTATAGCTCTAAAACTCCAGTAAACTCTGACATTCGATATATCAAAGTAGTGGTCAAGAAATTTTTGGATGTTTTGGGGCCTTTATGAAGTCAGTCAAAGAACATCTGAACAGTCAGGATGAACTTGTTCAGAAAGTAGTTAGTAGTCTGACTCAATCCTACATGGGGACAGTGGCCTTCTCAATTAAACCTCTTCCCTCATCCAGCTCCAGTGTGAACCTTGACCAGATCCTCTCTATTATTCAGGAATAATTGGCTAAGGCCAATCCCAATGGTGCATTAGATACCCATATTCTTACTAACACTAGGGAAGTTAGTAGTTTTGTTCGTGATCACCTGAGAGTAGCTACTGCTTCTCAAGAAGCAATCAAGAATAAGGTGGAATCCTATTTTGATAAGGTTTACACCAAGCATCATCTGACCAACCATTTCAAGATCTTACAGGAAAATATGAAGTTACCTCCAGTAACCCAAGACTTCAGAAAATAGGTTAGTAAGCTCAGGGAGCTTACTCCAGCCTTGGATAAATTCATTGAAAATAGAGATGATTTTGTGTCTGCAATGGAGATAGGAGGAAGTATTATAATGGATTTCAGGAACCTATTGCTACCCTTCTTGTATGTGGATGCCAGAACTGTAATTGTACCTCCTGCCCTTCCTGCTTCTGCCTCTGAGAGTACTCCTCAATTGACTCCAGTTCAAGCCATCAGGATCTTGACACCGATGATCACTGAGAGGAGCACTGATTTCAGATCCGGTACAGTTTCTGTAGCTGAACCCCCAATTGTGCCTTCAGCCATTCTGAAACACTCTGATGATCCTAAGGGGAAGAAACTGTTTCAAGAGGAGGATTGAGTGGTTTTATATCCTTTTGATAGGCTTCACTTCTATTTTTGTTCTGATTTTATCATTGTATCTTTTGTATATTAATGACATTCCTCTTCATTCTCTACTTTACTGAGTTTCTATTACTTTGTCATTTATTATCTGCTAATATTTATCTTTTCTCTGCTACCCTTCTTTTTGTTAATCACAAAGGGGGAGAAAATGAGCAAATGAGAAAATGAGAAAATGAGAGCAAATAAGAAATGAGACCTAAGAGTTAATAATGGAGGTGAAACACACAAAGGGGGAATGAGAAACTGAGACATGAGAAAATAATACTTAAGAGAGAATATTGAAGTACAATTGAAATGGAGGAATATGGAAGTTTTGTTCTGAAAAAACAAAAGAACCTTTTCCTCTGAGGCTAATTTCTTTTCCACTTTTTCCTCTGATACTATTTCAATTTTTCTTCGGCATAAGTTGTGATTATCAAAAAGGGGGAGATTGTTAAACCCTATGGGAAACTAATTTCTTTATTATATTTTGATAATCTCTATTTTGATTATTTGTATTTTGTTAATCCCTAGTTGATAAATGGTTAATTACATATTTGGGAATCTAGCTATTTGTTTGCTTTAAGTATTATTCCATTGTTCTATATTTAAATATTAGTCGTTCTGTTACTGTATGTTTGTACACTCTGACTTAACCTATTCTGCCAATAGAATGCTTAAACAGAACAGAGCTACCGATATAGTTATGTCTACCGTTATGTGAGAGCTACCGATACCGACTACTCACCATTAAATTAAAGTCCACCGTTACAGATAATAGCTATCGTTACAGAACAGAGCTACCGATACACACAAGTCCACCGATATGTTGAAGCTACTGTTATCAAAAGAAGTCTACTGTTATATCAAAGTCTACCGATACAAGATAGACCTACAGCTACTGATCATGACACACCGATGCCGATCAAATGAGTCACCGATCATGACACACTGATGCTGATCAAATGAGTCACCTAAGATGTATCACCGATGTTGATCAAATGAGTCACCGATCATGACACATCGATGCTGATCAAATGAGTCACCAATCATGACACACCGATGCTGATCATCTGAGTCACCGATGATGTCTCACCGATGCTAATCAAATAAGTCACCGATCATGACACACCAATGCTGATCATCTAAGTCACCGATCAGAACACACCGATGTCTAGATACTGATGCTGATACTGATGAGATACTGATCACTGGACTCACCGATAGTCATAAACAACTATTTGAATTTCTTTATCTTTATTTAATCTACCCAATAGTCATATTAGGTATATTTTAGTAGACTGACATTTATTTAATGTGTGTTGTTGGTTGTCAGGGAACCGTACCTCATACCTTCAAAAAGTAAATCATCTTTTTTCGGAGCTCGTGCTTTAAATAAAGGAAGGATGTGCTTCGGAAATGATAGACAGAGAGATAGAAGAATACACAGAGATATACATATGATGAGGTGTGAAAAAAGTACAACCAAGTGTGAATGCGAAGAGATGATGGAACGTACACGAAGAACTCATTCATTTCTGCATACCAGTGAAGAGCTGAGATGAGAACATAACACAAGTACTTCATCGACTAATTTTTCTCTATATCTGAACCAAGACGTCAAGGAAGAAGACGACACATTGTTTTCCCGACAAAAACTGGAAGAGGACTCAGAACCAATTCTGATCAATCCAATGGAGTCCAGAGCTGTACTGCAATCACTAGATCCATTTCTAAAACTCTAAATCTTTTCCTCTGTGATTTATCTTTTTATATATTGAGCAGTGTGTGTTATCTGCTGTATTTTACACACACACACTGTCTCATGTAATTTAACTAGAGGATCTGTAAATCCTCACTCAAACTCTTGCATCTTTTATTTCCCACTAGGATAGTGGTAGAGGTCATGCGTGACCTGGAAAGCTAGTTTTCTGTTCTTTCTGTTCCCATGGATAACAGTGGTAGAGGTATTGGACCAGTACAGTTTTATACTATTGTAATCCTTGATCCATGGTGTGGATCACTTTTATATAATGTTTTTAGACGACTAAGTCTCATCTTGACACTGAACCTCTTGGTTAAACCTAATGTGCTTATTTATTTTCAATGTTATTTTTATTCCACTACAAACTACATCAAAACCAAAACTATTTTAAAGTCACTTTGATAATTAAACTCGCAAGTGTTTATATTAATTGTAAATCAATAAGTTAGTTTCAAAAGATAATCAATTCTTCTAATTTGATTAACTGGGAAATAATCAATCCTTTGAGAACCTAACAGAACCTTTATTTTGATATAAATTCACTACAGTTTAATTCAGTATTTTATTTGGGGGTTTTTAAGACAATGTTTTTAAAACAGAAATTTTAATTGGAACTCAATTCACCCCCCTCTTGAGTATCCACTCCGACCAAAACCTATTTTAAATCCAATTTTGACCCATTTATAAATTTAATATGTAAAAATAAACATCATCATTTAAATTGAAAAAAAGTAGGTTATGTTATCATTTTTGTATTTTTTTGATGGTTCATTTTTAAATGAATAGTGAAAAACATTGAAACGTAATTCAAAAAAAAAATTCATGTAATATATTTATAAGGATTAATTATACATTTAATTTGATTTAAAGCTTAACTATATAGTTTTTTTTCCAAATAATATCATTTAGATCATTATAATTAAGTTCACATTGAAATTGAATACAAAAGAATAGAAATTTTTTGACTGTTTTTACATTAAAAAACCAGTTATCTCAACTATGGAAATAAATTTAAATTGATTTCTTCCATTTAAGGGATTATAAATTCGAAAATTTGAATCATTATCTTGGAGAATAATAATTTATAAAATCTAATATGGTATCCTTTTTTGACCAAACATATTTTTAAATGTAATTAAAATTAATTACATTGACTAATGTGAAATTAAGCGTAACAGGGGATTAAACCCTAATAATAAGGCATAATATACCCTAGAATATATCAAAAATGTATTATATGGAAACAATTTAAACCAATACCCCATTTTATAACCATTTTACTATTATGGTTCCACTTTCAATAAAAAAACGTGGATGGGGTTTCCCTTTTTGAAAATATTACAAGAGTGCCACTCCTCCTCTCTTATAATGGGAATATTTTCCTCCCACTTCCCAACGACCCTAAAACCACTTATTATACAAAAATGTATTCCTAATTCACTTGATAACATCCATAAAATTCTAAAATAATCAAAAATTTAGGTATAAATTAATTTATTCATGCCTTTCAGCATAGACCAACATAATTTACCCGATTAAGAGGTAATGTCTTTCCTAAAGGTCTTTGATTTATTTTCCATTATCAACTACAAAAAATTGTAAAAAATAATTTTTTATAAAAAATATTGTACCCTAAATATACTAAGATGTTGTTATACTACTTTTTTAAAGTATAATTACAAACACCTCCAACTAATGTGTAACTAATATACTCATTACGTTTATGGAAAACTACCTCCTCAAGAAACGAAGACTGTTAATTTTTTATATTACCAACCATCATTGTCTCAGTTGTGATATAAATTATGTTTATATATGATATATATAATATTTATTATTTATTTAATATTTTTTAATTCTATTTACAAAAATATCTTTATACTTCCCATTTTGTGTAAAAATAATAACAATGTTAGTGGACATGTAGACTACATCACCCTCAAAGTAAAGTGATTCATTCACACGATAGATGTAATTTATAAAGGATGGTTTTAATGAAAAAATATGAGTCATATGAAAAATATATATTATATTCATGATATAATTAGCTTTACAAAAATATAATATATCTTTTTCATTATTACAGTTTCACACACACTAAAAATGTGATTACGTGGTTCATTGGCATGCAGACTACCACCTCCTAGACATAATGTGATTCCTTTTATATATCAAGAATTGTATAAATAAGTATATATGGTCGAATAATATTTCATTATTATATAATTATTATTATGAAAATATATTGTGTCACTTATCTTCTTTCAACAGTGATCCATGAGAAATTGAAACGTTAATCCTACGTACGTATGACATACAACCTCCATTAATGTTACATTGGTTCATTTTTCATAACTGAATTTTTTATAGGTTTTAAAAGTGTAATTTTTGAAAAAATTTGATAATTATGTCATCATTAATAATATTTATATTTTATATAATTACTCCATTGGCTATAGTGGGACAAGTCATGTTTTTTGACATATAAATTTAATCTGGTCAAAACAACCAACGTAAGCCTGATTGATTAAGTAGATGAATAAAACATGACAATAAGTGAAATAAAATTATTTGAATTATTAAAATGATTTTAAATAAACTATATAATAATAATATACTCATTATTTACGAATATAAATACACAAGGGATAACTTGGGTGCACTATAAGGGATTTTCTCTCAATTTACATCTCATTGAGTCTTATTTTTTTTAAAGTACCAACTTTCATTCATATTTAGTATGTACTAACATTTTTCTTGAAATATAATGAATCTACATTCTCTCACGATATTAAAACATCCAACAATTTTTATTCCGTCATGAGGATTATGATTTAAAATATTGGAAAGGTGTATAGGACACTTTAGACTATTTAATGAATATTTCCCTTAATAATAAGTGGAATAATATTTCCAAGAGTTATCCATTTAAGGAATTTATATGTCCATTTTATAATAAATCTATTAAATTTTCTATCCTTTGGTTATTCATTACCATTTTCATGGGTTAGTATTATTTTTCCCCTCATCAGTACTAAAAATACATTAGAAAGTTTTTCTAGAAGACATGACTTTATTTTTCTATTTAGTCGGAGAACCTATTTTCTTCTATAATACATTTTTTATTAAAGCATTTTCAAATAAAATTAAAAATTAATTGGTGAAGAAAATTTTAACCCTTTTTGACTTTTACCAATGTCTTTAATGGAATCTTCTTGTCTCATTCCGATCAATGGATGGTTTATACCTTTTTACCAAGAAAAGTTAATTTTCTTTTTAACTGGAATGACATTAATGGATTTACCCACCATCAATCAATTAAATATTCCCATGAATAATGAAAAGGGTAATTTTCAAATAATGTTTTTTTTCATATGGTTTTTTAAAATAAGAGGGCATTTTCCTCAAAAATGTTTTTAAAATATTTTTTTAATAGTTTCATTCATCATCTACAGTAAACCTTTATTTTAATCCACTTGAGATATGTTGTATTTATACCATATTTATTCATCCTTGGGATAGTTTATGATTTATTTGGGAAGGGTTAGTATTCGTATTTACTTCCTTGATTTCTTTTTTTAGTTCCTAATGAAATATTAAATATTTTATTCTCATTGAAGTTTGAATTACCCCTAGTTGTCCATATCAATTTTAATGGATAATTTTACCGAATCAACATTATATAATTATCCATAACATGCTTATATTGAAATTTATTTGATAATTTTGGGAAATTTTAATAAATATGTACCTTTTAATCTATATGGATATCTAATAGGAATATATTTAAATCTATTATTATGATATGTGAGTACTGATTTGGACAAGTATGACATAGGTGGGCCCGGTTATAGACATCCCATCGATGAATCAGTAGTCACATGGGATGAGTTAATTGGATAACTACATTAGATGTGTTTTTAATCAATATACTAAACCCTCTTGTGAATGGTACGGATAGTAATACATCCACACAAGTAGGAAAAATTGAGTCCAACAATCAATAATTTCATTTATTTTCTTTATGTTATTATTCATCCATGGGATTTTATATCAATATATTATGGATACATTTCATTTTCAGTTTTTCGGTTGGCATGTGTTTCTATTTTTTTAGAAAAAATTATTTATATTTATTTATCTAGTTATTTGAATTCCATATGCTTCCAGTTATTACCTTTACATATTTTTATGTTATTCCATTCAGTTAATTGATTCAATGGAATGTCTGTTCAGTTATATCCATTTCCATATAATATATTCTCATTTATTCACTATTTTTTCTCAACATTAACCTTACTAAGAATTTTAGTTAACCCTTGTTATGTTTCATTTCTTTAATAATCCAATAAGTAATAAAGATATTCAAGAAGATTATAGATATAATAAAAGTAGTGTTGATGTTACTTATTTAATGAAAAGAAATTACGTTGTAATTAGTTTTACATTTGTAATTAAAGACTCATTTATGTACCTAGTTTAACGAGAATAAGAAACTATTCATTCTATTGGGATTTTATTATTTTCATCATGACAATATAATATAAGAAGACACAATATCTATGATACCTTGGGTCATGTCACTATAGATGGAATTAACAGATGTATAGTAGCAACCATGGGAAATTGATTTAGGAAAACATTGATTAGAAAAAATTAACCTAAGGTAATATTTAAATATAAGTATATATGAACAAACTAGAAAATAGGTTAGGTAAATATTTATGAATATTCATGAAATACCTCCCAGTGTTGATACTAAAGGTTGAAATAGTTCTAGGACATATGTACCTATGAGTTACAAATCCATCATGGTGTCCCAAGCATAAATTCGGGTTGCATGGTTCATGAAAGTGGTTCTTATTTCACCACTATTTTGAATCTCCAAGGGGGAATGCTTATGAAATTCCATGTTTTCCTTATAATCCATTGTGAATAATTTTAATAGATAATGAAAATGAAATATCAATGTTAATAATAAAGTGTTTTAGATTTAAAAATAAGTTATAATGTTTTAGATATTTTATAAATGATTTTATACTTTTGTGATAATAATTTTTTTCTCACAATATTAATTATTTTTTTGGAAATTACTTGAAACCAAAGGATTCATGTTAACATAGAACATTAAGGAAAATGTTCTAAAAATGGGAAACCAAATTGTGAGTCAAAAATAATGATGGATATCATGTTTATGAAAAATCAATTTCATAAAATATGATTATTAACATATACCACTTCCAACTCCCGAACACGCCAAAGAAGGGAATGATGAGGTTGATAAGAGATTGAGTACTCGAGACCATAAATAAATTAATGCTCGAATTCTGACATGTGAGAAGTGTGGAAGGAGAAACCCAAGATATTTTCTCAATAGAACATGGAAATTCATTATGTGTGGTAATAAAGGAAACTGATAAAATGATTTTTGAAGAAATTTGAAGAGTATAATGGATGGAAATTAAACACATCCTAATGATGTATTTGTAGTTTATTTCCATAAATGTGGGTATCATGGTCAGTACTCATTCCAATTCCCACTATTAATCCACAAACCATATATCATGGAAGGATGTGTGTAGGAAATAGATGGTTGAAATAGTTTTGTATTTTGGATGTATTTAAAACTGTAGTTAAGATGTTATTTATTGATTAAATTTCAAATATGTTTTTTATATATTGTTTAATTTATATTAAGATGTTTTTAGAAAATCTCAACATGTATGTTGGGTGATAATCAATCATGTCAGGAATGGTTTCAGGTCTTGAACACATGACTGAATGATGATAAGGGTTTTGTTCAAACAACTAAACTACCCAATATGATGGTTAATTTTTCAGTTTATTTTGGTAAACAATTTGATGAATAAATGTTAATAATGAACCAATAGTATCTATTTTGAGGATTAGATATTATTCTATTAAACATATTGGTTATTAAGATAGTTAAAAGAAAATTTTAGACATGTCACTCTTTTAAACGCCATAAAATCCTTTTTAAATTATTTTAGTGCATCATGAATAAAAAAATTCATTATTTTTAATCAATTTCTAGTGGTAATGGGATGAAATATAATTTAATTGAAGAATAAAAAAAATGTGAGATTCTTCTTGACAAATTGAAATGTATTAATGAAATTTATTTCCTTTTATTCAAATAAATTAAAATATTTAATTAAATTTAGAAAAATGAAAAAAAATGATTTTTCATAATACCTTTTATTGAACCTATATTTTATTAAACCATATTAGATTTATGGATTTATAGCCCTCAAAATTACTGTCATTATATAATAGTTTGTGATTGATGTCACAAATCTCTCCCTGTTAATGTTTTTTTTAAGGTTCGAGCTAGAGCCTCTTTTTTATTAATGCAAAGCAAAGACCGCTTTTAACTGGGAAGAGGGAGACCCATTACATAACTCAAAGACCGAGTTGGAATTTAGACCATTACATGGACCGTAGGCCCAAAATATTTGGCCCAAATCCAATTATATGAATAGTACTGCTACAATACCCACCTGCTACAGTACCACACAGTTCCCGCGGCTGCTATAGTTCCCTACTATTGCTACAATGCCTGTCATTGATGTCCTACTTATATATTATTCCATGTGACCCTTTTGCTTCCCATTTTCCCTTTTATAGATGATGTTTTATAAATATTTCCCACGATGTCAGATTTGAAATTAGTAAATATTGGACATTATATTACCATGATGGAGTTTAAATTGTGAGTGAAAATTTTCAAAATTATGGGTAGGAGAATGTAACACCCTGAGATTTTAAAGTAAAACATTATATCTAATATTAGGTATGACATGCAACACCAATCGCATATGGTTTCATAATATCATGAGAATTTGTAATATACTAACAATTTTAAATAAATTAAATATATGTTTTAGTTTAGGATACATGATACACTATGTTATCATGATACAGATGCAACAACGACTTTCTTCAATGGCTCGTGTCACATGTAAGTATGATTTGGGCCAAACAATAATATAGTATTATACTATTATTATTTAATAAATTAATACACAAACTAGAAATTAAATTCTAGTTATGAATATTATAAACTATCATATGAAGATTTTTTATTTAAAATATATAAAATTAATTAATTCATTACTGATTAATAAAAAATTAAATAATAAACAAATTGAATATAATGGAAATATTGTTAATTTTTATGCTCACAAAGGCATTTTTTTCATAATAAATTAAATTAAATACAATTATTTAATGAAATTAAGGAAATATATAAGGTCAATAAAATAATTTTTATATTCATCCAGTATATTTAATAACCCAAAGATAAAAATAATCCCAATTTTACACATGAAATCCTTTATTTTAATTAATGCTCTTTTACCAACATTTAATGGTGACCCTATTTTGAATACATTTCTAACCCATTTATAAATTTAATATGTCAAAAATAATCATCATCATTGAAAAAAAATATTATGTTAGGGTATATTTTTTTATACTTCGGTGATGACTCATTGTTTAATGAATAGTGAAAAACACTAAAATTTATTTCAACAATTCTTTTTCATCAAATTTGTTTATAAAGTTAAATTATAATATTAATTTTTATAAAAATTAATTAGATAATATTTTTGTCAATTAATCAAATTTAGGTCATTATAATAAATTTCCCTTTGATATCCACAATAAAAATATATCTAACAATTTAATGTTTTTACATAAAAATAGTGCATTGTTGTCCCATTTGTGGGACTAAATTTATATTAATTTAGACAAATAATTTATTATAATTTGTTATAATGTTTTCCAATTTATGAATTATACTAATTTAAAAAAATACGTGAAACATGGTTTTTTATAAAAAAATTAGTTAAAATAATTAAAATTAATTACAAAGAAAAAGATGAAATTAAGCATAACAAGGGATCAAACCATAAATATAAGGTCTATTATGACATAGAAACCAGTACTACATTAATTATATGGACATATATATACCCTACACTCACTTATGTCTATTTTTCACCATTATTTAACAACATTCAATAAAATAAGTTGGGTGGGGTTTCCCTTTGTCACGACCCATCCTTGGGGCCCGTGGCGTGACTACCCCAAGCCAGCCTCCCATATGCTAGGGGCTGGTGACTAGCACCAAAGGCATAAATCCTAATAAAAAGGGAAGGCATTGCCTTTATAAAGTAAAAAAACACCACAGAGTAAGCTTGCTGAAGTAAACACTAAGTAAACAGGGTACAACTGTATGTACTAGAATGTAAATGGTCTAGAATACAAACCCAACTAAAGAAAAGTACAACTAAAAAGAAAGTACAACAACTGAAAACTAAAGTAGCAACACTAAGCCATCCACTGGAAATCCCACCTGAAGGGTGGGTACAGATAGCATCCTCAGCTCCTCGGGTCCAGCCGTCCGCTCTGTGTACGTCCCGCCCAGTGGTCCACCTCCAGGTACCGACTTGCTCCACAATCCACAACCACGATCAGCGATGTCTGTTGGTTGCATCCAACACAACGTAGTGCGGGAATAGACCATGCAGGGGTGAGTATATGCAACTCAGTATGGACCCTAAGACCCCCGAAGGTCTCCCAGAATCCAAAAAGGATAATCCACAAAGGAAAGATGAAATCATGAAATAATATCCAACACTACTTAGGTATATGACCATACATATACCTAAGTCATCAATTCCAGTTCGGCTCCAACATCTGAGCCCAAATTTGATCACATCCACATAGGATAGTAAAACCCAATCCACACAAGAAAGCACAACCCAATCCACATAGGAAAGCAAGTCAATCATATCGAAGATAATGATTGAAAGTCAAGATTCAGCTCACACAGGTATACTTCTTCGTAAGGTGATAGAGATGATCAGATGTAGAAACTGATTCATCTAAGCTGTGACCCACGTAGGATACTGGCCCTGCTAAGCTCTTGGACCCATGTAGGACACTAGAACAGCCACTCTGTCGGACACACGTAGTATATAAGTATAGAGTCAAATACTGCCGGACCCATGAAGGATACAAGAATAGTAGTCATGTACTGCCGAACCCACATAGGATACAAGAACAGTAGTCATCGTCGTCGAACCCATGGAGGATTTCAGTATGTTCGTCATCGCTGCCAAACCCATGGAGGATTTCAGTGAGGTCGTCATCGTTGCCGAACCCATGGAGGATTTCAGTGCAGTCGTCATCGTCGTCGCAGTCGCAGCCAGCTCTAGGGTTCCCTCACACAACATGCTCAATTCCAAGAGGGTCTGCTCCACAATCCAAGGGGGGTGATACATCAACCGAAAAGTACTCTGGAGTTTATGTATCCCAAAGTTCCCTCTCGATAAATGGAACTCAACGCGACAGACGATGCGTCAATCGGACGCCCAGTTTGAGAGTTATTGCCTTTTTCATCCCAGGGGCACGGTTGGTTTTTAAGTCAAAACAAACCCGAACGTACTCCAACTACATCCAAACCTCGAGCAGAGTAATCCAAAAGGTCCATCTCACTAAGAGGGAACCAAAAAAGTCAACGACACTTCAATCGGACATCCGGAGCTCAAGTTATAGGGGTTTCCGCTCCGAGGGCCCGGTTGGTTTTGTGTTCGAACCAACCTAGATTTACCCAAAGTTCTATGAAACCTTGACTGTAATATACCGAAATGACCACCTTGATCCAAGGATCATATCTCAACTAACGGTGTGTCAAACGGAGTTCTGTATCCCATGTTACATGCATTTTAACAGACCTGTCCGTTTTTAGGGGGTTTTGGGCCCGGCCCGAAACCCCCTGTGTCGGCCCGAACCGGGTCGACCTGACCCAGGTCCGGGTCCATCCCATTAGGGTGCGGCCCGGCCCGGCTAGCGCGGCCCGGCTCGGCCCGGTGCGGTGGCTCGGCCCGGCACGGCCGGTCTGGCCCGGGCGGCTCGGCGCTAGCCAAGAGGGGCGGCTCGGCGCTTTCCAAGCCGATGCGAGAAGCGGGGGTGTACTGCCCCCCTTATTGTAATGGTGGCCCCCACATGGGGGCCCGCTGCTTTTCCAGCCAGGGGTTACGACCCCCGGTTCTTTCAAAATGGTCAGCCCGGTTGGCCGCCCAGTGCCGCCGCCGCAGGACCCTGTAGTCCCTCCCCTCCGAAACACCGACGACCGGTGATTCTGGCCGTCCTTCCTTGCACCGCCATGTCCTTAGACCGCGGCCCTTGTTTGACCAGTGTCGCGCGATGGCGCCGCGCCCCTCCGTTGTGGCCATGATCCGTTCACGACTTCTTTCAGCCTCAATGGTTTGGCACGATGGTGCCACACTTCTTCGACGTGTTCTTCCTTGTTTCCACACGGTGCCCTCGTACCGCGCCGCCTTCATTCGAACCGCAACGAATACAACAACAAAGGGGGCGGAGGATCGGCCGTGTTCGGGCGATCTGACCTCCTCCTGTTAAATTGATAATTGGTAGCCCAAATATTTATCAAAGAACGCAATGAATATTCATGAACAAAAAATAAAACCCCTACCTCGATGGAGTTGTCAAACGACGATCATCACGGGAAAAAGACGTCATGGGAGACGGTGTGGTGGAAGACGACGTCGCGGATCGAGGCTCTGTAAGCGTCGTCGGTGTTCGCTCGATGAAGGATGTGGTGCATCTTTATCCATCAGAAATGGAGTCTCTCACCGGCTACGTAGAGGAGAAAATACGGAATGGTGATCTCCCCTTGCGGTGATGGAGTTCTTCGTCATAGACTCGGCATTCTTCGCGAATAAGAAGAAGTTCTTCAAGAATGTGAGAGTTCTCTCCTTTTTCCCACACAACGAATCAAACAACAAAAAAAAGGCATTGTCTTATTTTATTCACACACACACATGCCAACAACAATTTGAAATTCAAAATATCTCATTCAATTAATTATATTAATTGAAGAGCCTTGAATAGTCCAATTAATTGTGACAGTTGATAGGTCATTTAAAAGGGGGTGCATGTGTGTTACACAATTAAATTCGCGAGGGAGGTTTTAAGGGATTTGAAGGGGTGGGGATCGTGTGGGACCCAAATCACTATTATCCTATCATGTGGAGTTATGATGTAGTGGGTCCCACCTCAACTTCCATGCATAGGTTATAATTACTTAGAATAGAAATAAAAATTGTAGCACAAATTTTTATTTCACTCTTCAGTTAACCCATTTATATAAAAACCTCATCCGAGAAAACACAACTCAAGAAAAGGTCTTCCTAAGCAATTACCGACACTACAATTTCATCGGTGCACTCGGATTTCGGTTCCGAGCACCGGTTCAAAATTTAGGAAAACTCGCTCATTCATTCACTGAATGTACCCGAGCTAAACTTCGGAAAATGATTCCGGGCACACCGGGCCTCTGAATCAGGTGCCGTCAAAAAATGCATACTCGTAAAATACCCAATAAAATTAAGAAAAAAATTCTCCTTGAAATTTACAGGTCTTTAAATTACTCCCACCTCAGGGCTTTACGTCCCCGTAATGATACATCACAAACTAGGGAAAAAACGAGGGTACTAAGCATGCATCTAAGATTCCCTCTCCCAATTGTTCTCCTGGAGGTTCCCATGCTGCCATCTGATACACACTAGTGGAATCGACCACCCACGTAGGACATGCTCCTGTCGATCCTCGATCTCTACTGGGACCTCCGCAAAAGTAGCCCCATCGTCAATGTCCAGCTCTCCATGGCCGACGATATGCGTCGGGTCGTGCACGTACCTCCTATGCTGAGATATGTAGAAGACGTCGAGCACCCGGTGCAACTGAGGTGGTAGAGGCAGGTGATAAGCCACCTCACCTATCCTGTTGAGAACCTGGAATGGTCTGATGAAGCACGAACATAACTTTCCACCCCGGCCAAATCTCCGTAATCCACGTCGAGGTGAGACCCGCAAGAAGACGTGGTCGCCATCCTAAAACTCTAGTGGTCTCCGCCTCCTGTCAGCATAAGAATTCTATCGGCTCTGATATGTTCGCATCCGCTCTTGGATGACCTTGACCTTCTCTGTCATGGCCTGGACCATCTTTGGTCCCACAAGTGCAACTCCCCAGGGTCTGTCCAGCATAGAGGTTACCTTCAAGGTTAGTCGTACAATGCCTCGTATGGTGCCATCCTGATGGTGGAGTGGTAGATGTTGTTTTACGCAAACTATACAAAGGGTAGGTGATCCTCCCAGCTACGACCAATGTCGAGGACACATGCACAGAGCATTTCCTTGAGAGTTTGAATGGTCCTCTCCGTTGGACCATCCGTCTGAGGGTGAAAGGTGGTGCTCATACGTAGTTGCATCCTGAATGCCTCCTACAACCCCTTCCAATGTTGGGAAGTAAAGAAATCATCTCGATCGAAGATGATAGATGATGGAAAACCATGAAGCCGCAAGATCTCCGGAATGTAGAGGCATCTCAAGCTCTTCACCGAGGCCTGGTCTCTGATTGGTATGAAATGGGCCGACTTGGTGAGTTAGTCGCCAATCACCCAAATGAATTCATGACCTCTGGAAGTATGTGGTAGTCCAGTCAAGAAATCCATATATATCCCATCCCACATCCACTCTAGGACCTCCAAGGGATTTACCAAGCATGCTGGTACCTGGTGCTCCACCTTCACATGCTAGCAGGCGAGGCATCGAGAAACAAAATCTGCTATAGCCTTCTTCATTCCCGGCCACCAGAACTATTGCCTACGATCCTGGTACATCTTCTCCACTCTTGGATGTACCTCTAAAGGGGAAGTTTGGAACACTCTAAGAACCACCTCTGGTAAAGAAACTGGCACGATGGAACGTTCTCTGGAAAGGACTTCATGCTCTCCTCCTATAAAGAATCTATAAGGTTCATGTGCTGAGGATATCTGTGCATGCCACATCTCACAGTCAACATCCCCACATTGTGCCTCTCTAACCCGCTGAAGAAGTGGAGGAGTGACTGTGAGTGACAGAAGAAAGGCTACTCCATCTCTATCAACAAAGGATATCTGTAAAGTGGTTAGCTTCTCTGTCGCCTCCCGAAGAAGCCGAATGCCCATCCTCCTGCTGAGAGAATCAGCTAATATGTTCCCCTTTCCAATAGTATAGACTATCTCAAAGTCATAGTCCTAGAGGAACTCGAGCCATAGCCACTTTCTCAGTTTCAGGTCCTTCTACGAGAAGATGTACCTGAGACTCTGGTGGTCAGAATAGACTGTAAAGTGCTCACCCATCAGACAGTGTGGATGCGTCTTCAGAGCGAAGACCACTACTATTAACTGCAAGTCAGGGGTAGCATAGTTCTTCTCATGTTGCCTCAACTATCGTGATTCGTATGCTTTCACTACCTACTCCGACATTAGGACACATCCGAGTCCGGTCCCTGATGCATCACAGAAGACTACGCACCCTACTCCCTCCTCTGGTAGCCTGAAGATAGGTGCGTTGGTCAATATCTGTCTCAGCTCTTGGAAGCTCTGCTGACATCTATCTATCCACACGAAGTGTTTCCCCTTATTTGTCAAAGATGAAAGTGGTTCCTCAACTCTGGTGAAGTCTGGAACAAACCTTCGGCAATATCCAGCTAGACCCAAGAAACTCTGCACCTCTGTCATGCTCCTGGGTCGCTCCCAAGATAACAATGCCTCGATCCTCGCTGGATCCACCATAACTCCTGCCTCAGATATGACGTGTCTTAAGAAGTGGACCTCACGTATCCAGAACTGACACTTTGAGAGCTTACCATAAATTTGGTGCTCTCGGAGTGTGTCCAGTACAACCTGCAAGTGGTAAGCGTGCTCCTCCTCAGGGATCAAGTATATCAAAATGTCGTCAATGAAGACCATGAAAAATCGATCGAGGTAAGGCTGAAAGATCCGGTTCATGAGACTCATGAACACTGCTGGAGTATTGGTTACACTGAAAGGCATAACCAAGAACTCATAGTGGCCATACTGACATCTGATGGTCGTCTTCTGCACGTCCTTGTCCCGAAATCTGAGCTGATGATAGCCTGATCTGAGGACTATCTTCGAGAACCACCGCGGTCACTTGAGCTGATCAAATAGGTCTTCAATCCTCAGTAGATAATACTTGTTCCTCATGGTCACCTAGTTCTGGCGATGATAATCAAGACACAGTCGCAAGCTCCCGTCTGCCTTCTTGGCAAACAAAATCTGGGAAGCCCAGGGTGAAACACCGGGTCGGATGAATCCCTTGTCCTGCAAGTCCTCCAACTGTACCCGAAGCTCTCGAAGCTTAGCAGGAGCCATCCGATATGCTGGAGTGGAAATCGGGGCTGTCCTAGGGTATAGGTCATAATAAAAGTCTACCTCTATGCGAGGAGGTAGTCCTGGAACATCATCAGGAAAAACGTCCGCATACTGATCCACCACTATAGGAAAACTCGGACTCCGCACATCAACTACTCCAAGGATGAAGCTAGCTAACTGATGAGTGATCAGCTGTCCTCTCCTCTCCGTGAGTCCATCCAGTGCTGCTAAGGCTCCCTTCTCACTGGTGAAGGTTAACATGCTCCCATCGATGCAGACACACCGCACCATGCGCCTAATATAGTCGATCTGAGCATGGACTGTAGATAACCAATCCATGCCCAAGATGACGTCGTAAGGCCTCGACACCGCTACAAGAATATCCCAGATGAAGCTCTAACCTCCTAGAGTAAGCTCACACTACTGGCACCAGTGCGTAATCGTCGAGTCTGATCCCATAGGAGTCTCTAGACATAAGGATCGAGCCAACGGCTCCGTAGGAATCTCCGAGCTCTGAACAAGGGTAGCAACAATGAAAGAATGACTCGCTCTTTTGTCTATAAGAACTGTAGAAAGGGTGGAGTAGACAGAAAGGGAACCTCAAATCATCTCTGTTGCGCTGTGGTCGTAGGCCTCCGCTGCTTGAAGCTGAGCCTGCCTCTGCCCTCCAGCTCCCTGTGGTCGGGGTGGACCTCATGGTGGTGGTGGAGGTAAAGCCTCAAAGCATCGCCCACCACCTGTTTCTCGTCCATCTCCCATTCCTCGTCCGCCTACTCTCTGCGGAACTCCATGGTTGACCCTCTACCTCTTCTTGGGTGTCCCCTAAAACATCTACTGCTCCTCCGCATGGCGGGTCAGGCAGTCATGAGCCATTTGGATCTGCCTTCCGCATTCTTAGCATTGTCTACTCCTCGTAAGGCTGGCTCCGCGCCGTGTGCCCCGTACTTCTGAGCTAGTGTCCTGAGGTCGCCCGCCTTCTGGTCTGATCCACCTGGACCCATGTGATGTCCGTCGACTACCAGTTGTGGAAGACTTTGGTATGTGTCGCCCTATGGTAGGTCACGCTACTGGTGTAGGCTCAGTATGAAAGCTCTCTAGGAGAAGGTCTTTCTCCAGTACTCTTGCCTGCATCGAAATGGTGAGGGAGATCATCGATTCTCTGATCTCATGCCTCAATCCATGTTCGAAGGTCCGGGACCAGAAGAATGGTTCCTGTACAATGTCCGTGGGATAGCGTGAGAGATCGGTAAATCTCGCAGAGTACTGGGCTACCCTCATGCTGCACTGTCGTAGTTGTAGTAGCGCCTAAATGTGCACAGAACGGAGGGTGGCTGGGATGAACTCTGAGTGGAAGTGGCTCTGAAAGTCCGTAAAAAGGAGAGATTCCTCGTTGTTTACCTGGAGCATCAGGCTCTACCATATGCCTACTTCCGCATGCAGGAGGCTCACTGCAAGGATCACTATGAGGTCAGCTGGTGTCCCCACTAACCTGAAAACTCATACTACAGCCTCAATCCAATTTTCGGATGCCTGAGGGTCTGTCTCCTCACGGAACGTAGGCTGTATTTGATGCTGGAACTCGTGTAGTGCACTAAGGTGACGTGCACTCTCAGCGGCTGGGGCTAGTGGCATCAACGGCTCGGCGGGTAGAGGTACCATCAGTGCCTCTGCTATAAAAGGGCCCTGCACCGAGGCGTCGTCGCTTGGTGGGATGCCTTCTCGTACAATGCTCTGAACCCTAGCTGGCTACCGTCGTGGGGCCATCCTGAAAAGAAACTGGTGTTCCACGGTCAATACAGTATACCTGGTGAGCTGACACAAAGTAATCACAATGAAAACATTGAAACACACTTGTAATCAATGTTTTCATGAACTGAGTCGGAAATCATAAGTCAGGGTCCTAGTGTACAGATACGCCGACCGCCTCTTCAACACTGGACTCCCTGGACTGATAACCACACTCAATACACTTAACACTACTGTGTCACATAGAAGAAAGATCAGACTCCTGAGTTTTGCGATAAAACAAAACTCCTCTAATACCAGTTTGTCACGACCCATCCTCGGGGCCTGTGCCGTAACTACCCCAAGCCCGCCTCCCATAGGACATGGGCTGGCGACTAGCACCAAAGGCTTAAATCCTGATAAAAAGGCAAGGCATTGCCTTTATAAAGTAAACAAACACCACAGAGTAAAAAATATGAATTAAACACTAAGTAAACTGGGTTCAACTGTAAGTGATGGAAAGTAAATGGGATATAATAAAAACCCTACTGAAGTAAAGTACTACTGAAAAGAAAGTACATCAACTGAAAAGTAAAGCAGCAACGTCGAGCCGTCTACTTGAAATCCCACCTAAAGGGTGGGTACAAATAGCCTCCTCAGCTCCTCAGGTCTAGCCGTCTGCTCTGTGTACGTCCCGCCCAGTGGTCCACCTCCAGGTACCGACTTGCTCCACAAGCCTCTACCACGATCAGTGATGTCCGTCATCTGTATCCAACACAACGTAGTGCGGGCATATCCCCTATAGGTGTGAGTATACGCTACTCAGTAGGGACCCTGAGACCCCTGAAGGTCTCCCAGAATCCACAAAGGATAATCCACAAAGGAAAGATAAAATCACAAAGTAACATCCAACACTACTTAGGTATATGCCCATACATATACCTAAGTCATCATTTCCTGTTCGGCTCCAATATCCGAGCCCAAGTTCGATCACATCCACACAGGATAGTACAACCCAATTCACACAGGAATGCACAACCCAATCCACAAAGGAAAGAAAGTCAATCATATCGAAGATATTGATTGAAAGTCAAGACTTTGCTCACATAGGTATACTTCTTCATAAGGTGATAGAGATGATCAGATGTTTCCACGGATTCATCTAAGCAGGGACCCACATAGGATAATAGACCAGCTAAGTTGTCAGACCCACGTTGGATACTAGACCAGCCACTCGATCAGACCCACGTAGGATACAAGTACAGAGTCAAAAACTGCCAGACCCATCTAGGGTACACGAACAGTAGTCACGTACTGCCGAACCCAGATAGGAGACAAGAACATTAGTCATTGTCGGCGAACCCATGGAGGATTTTAGTACGATTATCATCGCTTCTAAACCCATAGAGGATTTCAGTGCAGTCGTCGTCGCTGCAGAACCCACAGAGGATTTCAGTGTAGTCGTCATCGTCTTCCTAGTCGCAGCCAGCTCTAGGGTTCCCACACACAGCATTCTCGATTCCAGGAGGGTCTTCTCCACGAGCCAAGGGGGACAATACAACAACTGACACGTTGTCTGGAGTTGATGTATCCCATTGTTCTGTCTCAATAAAAATAACTCAACGCGACAGACGGTGCGTTAATCGGACGCCCGGTCTGAGAGTTATTGGGTTTTTTTTCCAAGGGGCCCGGTTGGTTTTTAAGTCAAAACCAACTTGGCCATACTCCAACTACATCCATAACTTGAGCAGAGTAATCCAGAAGGACCATCTCACTAAGAGGGATCCAACAAAGTCGACGGCACATCAATCAGACGTCCAAAGCTCATGTTATAGGCATTTCCGCTCCGAGGGTCCAGTTGGTTTCATGTTCGAACCAACCCGGCCATACTCAATGTTCTCCGAAACCTTGAGTGTAAAATACAAAAATGACCGTCTTGATCCAAGGATCGCATCACAACTAACAGTGCATCAAACGGAGGTCTGTATCCAATGTTACAGGCGTTTTAATGAACCTATCTGTTTTTAGGGGGGTTTTGGGCCTGACCGACCTGGCCCGAGACACCCTGGGTCGGCCCGAACCGTGTCGAACCGACAGGGGTCTGGGTCCAGCCCATTAGGGTGCGGCCTAGCCCAGCGTTCCGGCCCGGCCCGGTGAGGCGGCCCTACCATGTGTGGCGGCCCTGCCCGGCGTGACCAGTCTGGCCTGGGCGGCTCAGCACTCGCCGCGCGGGGCTGCTCGGCGCTGGTCGAGCGGACGTGAGAAGGGGGCGCGCTGCCCCCCTTGTTGTAACTGCGTCCCCCACATGGGGGTCCATTCCATTTCCACCCAGGGGTTACGACCCTCGGTTCTTCCGAAACGGCAGGCCGAGTTGGCCGGTCGGTGCCGCCGCCGCGAGACCCTGCGGTCCCGCCCCTCTGAAGCGCCAGTGGCTGGTGATTCCGGTCGCCCTTCCCTTTACCGCCGAGGCCTTAGGCAGTGGCCCTTGTCTGATCGGCGCGGCACCGAGGCCCTGCTCCGGTCGCACCTTCTTTTAGCCTCAACGGCGCGACGCGATGGTGCCACACTTCTTCATCGTGTTCTTCCTTGTTCCCGCGCGGTGTCGTTGCACCGCGGAGCCTTCGTTCAAACCACAACGAATACAAAAACAATGGGGGAGGAGGATCGGTCGTGTTCAGGTAGTCCGATCACCTCCCGTTATATTGATAACAGGAGGACCATGTATTTAATGAAGAACACAAAGAATATTCACGAACAAAAAATCTAACCCCTACCTCGATGGAGTCGTCGTACGAGGATCGTCGCGGGAAAATGACGTCGCGGAAGACAGCGTCGCAGAAGACGACGTCACGGATCGAGGCACCTTAAGCGTCATCGGTGTTTGCTAGATGAAGGATGTGGCACGTCTTCATTCTCCGGAAATGACATCTCTCACCGGCTTTGGAGAGGAGAGAAGACGGCACGGTGATCTCCCCTTGCGGTGATGGAGTTCTTCGTCGTAGGCTCGGCGTTGTTCGCGAAGAAGACGATGTTCTTCAAGACCGTGAGAGATCTCTCATTTTTTCCACAAAACAAATCAACCTAAAAAAATAAGACATTGTCTTATCTTATTAACACACACACATGCCAACATCAATTTGAAATTCAAAAGATCCCATTCAAGTAATTAAATTAATTGAAGAGCCTTTAACAGTCCAATTAATTGCGAGAGTTGACATGTCATTTAAAAGGCGGTGCGGGTGTATTACACAATTAAATTCACGAGGGAGGTTTTAAGGGATTTGAAGGGGTGGGGATCGTGTGGGCCCACCTCACTATTATTATACAATGTAAAGTCATGATTTAGTGGGTCCCACCTCATCTTCCATGCATAGGTTATAACTGCTTAGAATAGAAATAAAAATTGTAGCATAAATGTTTATTTCACTCTTCAGTAAACCCATTTATATAACAGCCTCACCTGAGAAAATGAAACTCCAAAAAAGGTCTTCATAAGGAATTACCGGAACTACGGTTTCATCTGTGTCCTCGGATTTCAGTTCCGAGCACCAGTTCAAAAGTTAGGAAAACCCGCTTGTTCGTTCACTGAACTTACCTGAGCTAAACATCGGAAAATGATTCTGGGCACACCGGGCCTCAGAATCAGGTTCCGTCAGAAAATGTGTACTCGTAAAATACCAAATAAAATTAAGAAAAAAATTCCCATGAAATTAACGGGTCTTTACACCCTTTTCCAAAATATTACAAGAGTGTCACTCCTCCTGTATTATAAAAGGCCTACCTTCCTACCACTTCCCCACGCTCTCAACCCATTTAGTTTTGGAACAACTATACCAAATTAACTCACCAAAATATCTTCATTCATCATTTAATCCTCCATTGGTAAAAAATAAATCAATGGATACCTTATGGTATAAACAAAAATTAGTTACCTGATTAAGAGGTAACATCTTTTCTATAACTCGTAATAATTTTTTACATTATCCAATCCATAAACTCTCTTAATTCCATTTTTAATATAAAATAATGTATCCAATTTATAATATTATTATTTATTTATATTATTCAAAAATAAAATTCTAAATAACCTCCATCAAATGGATAAAGAACATATTGTTAATTTGTATGGTGAACTACAACCTCAAAAAATGAGGATTATTCAATTTTCTTCTACTATATCTCATGGTTCAAATTATGATGGCAGCTATGATTATATATGATATATATGATATTCATTATGTATTTATTATTTTGAAGTTCATTTACACCACACATATTTAGATATTCTATTTTTTTAAATGATAACATCATTTGTGGAGGTGTAGACTACAACACCCTCAAAGCGATGTGATTCCTAAACACAATACATGGAATGTATAAAATATGGTTTTAATAAAAATAATGTGGCATACAAAACTTCTCTATGATACTCATGACATAATTATATTTCTGTAAATATGATATATCTTATTGTTTATTACCCTTTCAGTCACACTTATAAAGTGGTATTGTTTTTCATGGATGTGTGGACTACTGCCTACTCAACACGACGCGATTATTTTTCCATAATATTTTAATGTTTGTGTTTAAATTATAAATGAATATAGAATTACTTTATAATAAAAATTGTATAACGATATAATTTTACTTATATTATTTCGACAATGATCATTGAAAAATGGGAGTATTACTAATGTGTACGTACGACCTACCATCTCCATGATTTTAACACCGATTCATTTTTCATAACCATTTTTAACGCATAGTATTAATAATATTATTGATGTATAAATTTAATAATTATTTCATGATTGTTATTATAGTAATTTTATATAATGACACCTTTGGTCATATTTGACCAACATATGTTTTTTGACATATAAACCGAATCATCGTAAAACACCAAATATAAACATAATAGAATTAGTTGTGGAATATAACATGATAATAAATGAAATAAAAGATATGATAAATATTAAAAAAATAATCAATAAATTAAATAACAATTTATGTTTATTAATTAGGAATATAAAGACAGATGAGACTAGTTAGACACAAGGTAAGGGATTTCGACTCAATTTACATCCCATTAAGACATATTTGTGGTTATACACCTAGTTTCATTCATATTTTGTATGTAATTCATTTTTTCCTGAAATATCATTGACATAATTACTCATATGATTTTATAAATTTAATTAAATTTTATTCCTTCAGGTGTTTTAATATTAGAATATATGAAAATTGTATGGGAAATTTTGGAATGTTTAAAGATTAGTTTCTTCAATAATAACATTAATGATATTTTAGTGGTATTTCAATTCATGGAAATTATTTGACCATATTAAATAAGAACATTAATTTTCCTATTATATGTTAATTAATGACCTTTCTTTGGTATTTGTACAATTTTTCCACTCTTTGGTACTCAAATTTTCCTTGAATTTTTTTCCATAAAACCTATCATTGTTTATCTCTATAGGCGGAGAACTAGTTTTCTTCTAAAAAAATGCTTTATTAAAGTATTTTACAAAATGGTTGGTAAAAGATATTTTTACCCCTTTTTTCACATACCAATTATTTTAATATAATCATAATATCTATTTTTGAATAAGGCATTTGTTACATTTTTTTTCTCAAAAAAGGATTGTTTTTTACAAAATATGTCATGTACGAATTAACCACCACCATTCCATGGAAGAATCAATTTCTTGTTTAAAATTTTAATTTTTGAAGAAAATACATTTCAAAATACATTTCAAAGAAAATAAACATTTCCCTAAGAATATTTCCAAAATATCTTTTTATAATATTTCTATTCATCAAAAGAAATAAACCATTATATTGATCCACATTTAATATGTTGTATTGATACCATCCTTAATCCTCATATAGATGTTTTATGAATACTGTTTTCACTTATTGAATTCACATTCAATTCCGTGATTTTAATTATTATTTTCCAATGATATATTCATCTTCCAATGGTCATTGAACAATGAATTTCCCATTGTTATGTATATAAAATATCATGTATAAGTTTATTTTGTAAATTGTAGTCAATTTTTATATGGTGTTTCATATGAAAATAATTTTATTATTGGGGGGGTTTTTTAAAAAATTCTCACCTTTTAATCGATACAGATATTTGATATGGAATGTTTTTAAATTGATTATTTTGAAATGTGATGTATACATTAGATAGGTACAACCTGAGTGGTGACCAGTTATAGATTTCCCATCGATGCATCACTAGTCCCATGGGAAGAGTTAGTTGGATATCCACGTTAGATGGGATTTCACCCAATACGATAAAATGTATTATGATATATTTTTATTGTACTAGTTCCCTGTACCTAGGAATCATGGAATCTAATAATCAATCATTACGATTATTTTGATTATGTTATTATTCGTCCATGAGAATTATATTGACATAGTAAAGGATACATTTCATTTTTAGTTATTCAAATGGAATGAGTTTCAGTTTCTTACCTTTCTATATTCATCTTTCAATATCATGTTATTTTAATGTCATTTACTTCTGGTTATTACCTTTCTTTAATTTTACACACTTCCATTCAGTTTAATGGTTACATGGAAGGTGTGTTAAATTATTTACCTTTCCATATGGTATATTATCATTGGTTCACTATTTTTTCCACTAAACATTAACCTTAATTCTAATTTTATCTCATCCTTATTATGATTCCATTCCCTAGGAATCCAATCTGTAAGTTATATATGCAAGGATACATTAAATGTAATAAAGATATTATCAATGTTATTTATTTTAAAACAATATTTTTTAATTATTGTATTAATTTCTAATACAAGTCTAATATATCTATCTAGATTCCCAAGACTACTAAACTCTTCATTCCTATAAGATTTGATTTCTTGTAATCATGCTAATATAAAAGAAACAGACACTATTTCTAGACAATCTAGGGATGGGTCTTTATATGTTCTCTAATTCTATATATCTTCTTGGTTAGTAGGGTGGATGAAATTCTCTCTATGACATAAAGTATTTCTCTATTGTTTCTCTATTATTCAAAACCACGCATTAATGGTTTAAAGATTACATTTTTTTATTTTAATTATATTGTTAATATTTGATAATATTTTAAATGAACCTTTATTAAATATTTACAATAAGTAATTACCGACATCCCATAATATTAATAACAATATTATTATTACTATATCCCATTACATACAATTATTTTAATATAATTTTTATGTAAATAAATTAATATTTACTTATATTATTTTAAATATATATATCATTTTCATCAGTATCTAAAATTAACACATCAATCCTCCATTTACTAAACATAGGAATAATAAAATATTTAATCAAAAAAATATTTCATGTTTTATCAATAAATAAATGTTATAATAACAAAATTCATGAATTGTTATTTATTTTAATATTCATTTAGCTAATAAAAGTAATACAAATATATTTAACAAAATGTTATATAAAAAAATTATTTTTTACCTTGTATATATTATGTATGTGTCAAAATTCATCTCAATTATTAAAAAATTCAAAATATCATATTTTTATTTATGAGATCAAATTTTTTTGAATTATTATTATTCATTAATACACTAGTAATATGTACTATTAATATTAAGATTATGGAAATTCACTGATATTCTAGATAAACATAGTTTGTGAACCTCTAAGCCTCTTTATCAATGGCATTATGCTATCCTACTTAATTTAGAAAATTAATGTCAAATTAAACATCAAGGAACCCAGATAAAATGATTTTAATTTCCATATAACAAATTCTATCCTATGATCAAAATTCTTAGATATAATAAATTTTAAATGATATCTCTTTAAGAATGATGCATTCAACTTACATCACTATATATTTTTTATTTATCCTTAATTAATATTATGAAATGAAATCATCAATAATATAATATGGGCATGAATGATAAGAGAAAATTTTTATGTTAATCATATGGAAGAAATATCATTTTCAATTAACTCAGAATGTATGAATCCTCTTGGATTTATTCAATTAATGGTTAATCCCTTATGGTTCACCCAATGTATGAATCATCATCTTGAGATTATGTTTTTATGGTTTTCATCCATAAATTAGAGTATATGAATCATGTTTAAGATTATTAATAATAAAATATATTTGGAAAAATTCACATATTAAAATATTGAAATGTATAATGATAAATTTACATTAGTAATTTCAATTAGTGGGTATATCTTTGTAACATCCCTTCATGGAAGTTAACATATTCAAAATTCATGATTAGAAGTATAATTTCCTTATAGTAACCCATCACCAGATAGTAAATCATCCTATTTTTCATTTTATGTAGATGTTATAGAGTCATTATAAAATATTTTTAGGAAAAAAATCATAGAATCACTAGGATTTCATTATTATAAGTAATTGTAACAATATTTTTATGTGACAAATAATTTTGAGGAAATTATCATATTAATAATACACATAAAAATCGAAATAAAGTGACAAATTTTAACGTAATTGTTATTAAAATTCCATTGGTTTTAGGGAACCAACTCAAACACTAGTATGGGGACACTGGGTAATTTTTGTCACCTATATTTGAAAATGGCGACCGACACCACATCATTCTTCCCCATAACTACAAAACCTCTACACAACCTCAATCCCTAACTATAAATGACCATAATTTCATCATCAATTATCTAAAATCAAACCATAATTTCTAAAATGAATGGATATCCCTAAACTAGATCTAAAAATGCAAACAACCACATGATCAACAAATCTCTATTTTTTAAATAGGATATTAATAGAACTATGACCAGGTTAATGAAGACATAATCCATTAAAGAAACCCCAAAATATGAATTTTCATACATGAGATGAACCAATATGTTATCACCAAAATGGATCACCACCCATATATTTTTAATTAATATTATAATTCATAAATTAAATATATTATTCACAACTCTTGAATAGATTACAGGTCACCAAAATAAACAAATTCGTTATTCAAAATCAGAAAAACACAATCATAAAACTAATACATGTGTCAAATATATCTTAAAAAATATTTCAATTAACCTAGAAATTTATAGTTCATAACTTCCAAATCATACCCAAATCACTAAAAATTATAAACAAAATCTTGCATCCACAACTATAATACTAATACAACCCAATTATATACAAATTAAAACAAAAATCCTAGAAAAATATTGTTCGTCCACTATAATACATAAATACTAAATAATGTAACAAATATCTAATAACTCACAAAATACCATCAACCTTCAGAAATATAATTTACGAAACACCCCACTATAAGATTAACCATTTCAGTAGATGATCGACTATCCATTGGGGTTATTGTTTATTAAAGGAATTCATTTTTTAGATTATTTATGAAATTTTTTATCTATATAAGAAATTTAATAATAGGTTATTTTTAAGAATAAAAAATTTTCACACAAAATCTAGTCATTATAATAACTCATTTTATGAAAATATATTATCATCATTTCTTTTTTAAAAGCAAAACCATGTCTTTTTAAAGTGTAGTCCAGAAGTCTAACACATAGTTACATCCAATTTATTTTAAAATTAGGCAAATATTACATTCCAAAATGAGTCTCCCATTTCATTTCAAAAATCAACATTATAGTTCATGACACATTTTATTGATGATATTAAAAATCATAAAACATTTTCCACTAAACCCCTTCAATTTCGAAATGCCTAAATAATTTACATTTTTATAATAGTAGATATTTTATAGGAAATTAAAGACAAGAAAAACTCATTTGAAAAAAACATATCCCCATTAAAAAATTTGTAACCAGTAAATATATATTAATATTAATTCACTATCTCATATTTTTAAAACATAATATTATAAAATATTTCCCCTTACTCGATGAAAAAAATAGAATACTATTTATTACTTTTTAAAAATGACATGAGTTGCCCATTAACATGAAAATGTAATATATAGTATGTTTGAAATAATAAATTTCAATAAAATCATATAAAAACATAAATTGAAAGAAAAATATAAAAATTATAACTATAACAATATCAAAATGATCAAGAATTTATTTTTTTCACAAAAATAAACAACATACATAGTAATATGACTTTTAATATAAATAAAATCACTTCTAAGAAAGGTATTAAAATATTGACCTTAATAAAAGATATTATAATTGGATAACCCTAAAAAAGTGAAATGATCAACAACGATATATAATAAAAAATGAGGATCATGCCTAATAGGGAAATTTTAAACATAGAAATATATATTAACCAAATGAACCAATTTTCTATTCTTATTAACTTACTGTTTTTCAATATATATGTAGAAGAAATTTATTTTTATACTTTTTTTATGTTTTATTTAATTAAATCATCTATAGGTTTTAACTATAATATTACAAGCATAGAAAGGAATATTATATGTTATGATCTCCTAAATATTATTACTTTTTAATGCCTAACAAGATGAAAATAGAGGTTGATTTTTGTATATTTCCTATATAAATATATCATGATTTAATCAATACCACTCGATAAAGAAAAATAAAGCAACACATGAACATGAAGTTTCAGTTTTTTATATCCCTAGTTTTATAATTTGAAATTTTTCGTCTGTTATTTTAGATGTTCGATGAAAATGAAGAATTACTTATATTATTAGAATGAAATATCTTTTATGTTGAATTTTTGAAGAATAATCTTTGCATATTGATTTATGTGTAAGGGTATTTCATGGAACCCCTTTATTTATGTATAGTCACTCCCTTAATAAAAAAATTAAGTCCAATCCACCTTTCAACCAAACTAGGGATCTAGAAGAGCACCGTGTGTGGAAAATGATAACCACACCAAGTGGGACCTAGCCCAAGCTAGCCAGCCAAAGGAAGAGAAAATTTTCCCTAAAAATATTGGGTGAGCCCATGTATAGTGCATGTTTCTGTGATCTCAAAGGGCCAAATACTGTGGGTCGAGAGTTCACAAGGACAAATCCTACGTGGTAGTACATGTTTGTTGTACATGTGATAAACCCCATTACAAGATCAACTAAAAATTGGTCAAGAATCATATTATATAATTTAGGGAAGGATAATAGAGATTTTAATGAGTGTTGGGATTTTTATATTACAGTTCATGTAATTGAATCCTGGTCACTTGATCATTCAGATGACTAATATCAAGTGTCTGTTTAAATCCTACAAGACACATTTGAATCTTGTGATCCTACAATGAAAAAATTTGACATTTTTTGAATCCTACTTAATACAGAACTCTATATTCTACCTCCCTACACCATGGTTCAATGTGTCACAAAAATCATGACTCTCTCTTGACAACACCTCCATATCTACTTAATAAACTGATATCAAAATAAGAAAAAATTGAACAAAAGTATGAGATGTATATTTTTTTCATGCCATTGAAGAATAGATTTCATCTTGATAACTAGTAATGAGATCTTCTACACATTGTTCAAGAGATTGTGCATCTATCTTTTGACCATGTTATCAAGGTAATACAATCACTTGTTTCATCATAAGAAGTTTCTGCTAGAGAGACCCTTCCAAAATCTGTATGATTTTTATCTGAATTAAAATAGATTTGGATAGTTTTTAACACATTATCATAATGGAAACTGAAAGAATAAATATCGTATGAAGTTATATCATGGTCATGTAACAATCCTGTGATGTCTCCATAACCTTATTAACCACACATAGAGTCCTCTCGGTGAAAAGTATCACAATACAAGCCCTCTATCAGACTAAAAGTTACTTTGATCCACAAAAAAATTATTTCTAGTGGGAATGGAGGAAGTAGTGGAGAATGAAAGATTATGAATAGAGTTCGTCAATGATCATCCCTAGATAACCCTTAGGAGATCGTAATAACCAACCACTTGATCTTTTGAATATTAGGGGATCTCATGGTGAGCTGAGTGTCATGAGGTTCCTGGTTCAAATTAGGTATTCAAATGATCATGTGATGCCCCATTATGTTCTTGAAATCACCATGGTGGGCCTTTTACTATTCATATAGTCTGGGTGTGAAATAAATCACACTCTTTGTAATAACCTTGTTGACCTCACCTGGTTTGATAATCCCAATCGTGTATTTATATGTTTTGATAATAACAATTATGTGTTCATATTTTATGATATTCTCAATTACTGTTGATCTACACTTTAATTCATTCAAATCAGTGATCCAGTTAATAATAATGTTTAAATAATTTTTGATTTATGTTAATCTCGATTATCCTTGTTTATAAAAGCTTTGAAACAATTCTAAGTCAATTAGATGTGGTTTGCATAAGAGTTTGAAGAGCTACTAATAGCTAGAGCTACTGATATCCAGAGCTACTAATAGCCAGAGCTACCGATAGCCAGAGCTACCGATAGACAGAGCTACCGATAGCTAGAGAAACCGATATCCAGAGCTACCGATAGCCAGAGTTACTGATAGCCAGAGATACCGATATCCAGAGCTACCGATAGCCAGAGCTACCGATAGCCAGATCTACTGATAAGAGAGCTACCGATGCACAGATCTACCGATGGTTAGAGAGCTACTGATAAGTGCTACCGATAAGAGCCACCGATTAGAGTTTGAAGAGCTACCGATGGAAGATCCTACACCGAGTCAAAATTACACATCTAAAAACAAACGGCTACCTATAATGAATTGCAGAGTCAAATCCTATATCCTCTACACTATTTATTTATTATACTAATGGTTACATTTGTTACTTTTGATGCATTTAATGTTATTAAATGATTTGTGTTGCCATTTCCGGAAACCGTACCAAGTACGATCAAAAAGCATAATCATTCCTTCTTCTCAGAAAAACAAAACCAATGGGGCATAAAAGAGGACATCGTGTATGTATAAAAAGGATGTGAGAGAGACACTAGACAAAAAAAATAGAGATCGAGCACACATAACACACTTGCGATCAAGCTCAAAACGTGCCAAGAACAACTGGAGAACTTGCACTCACGAGACTACTACTACCAGCCTCCAGAACAAAGAGCATACATCGAGCAATCTATGCTAAAGAAGAACCACACAAAACTCTTCAATCTTTGAGCCGATAAGCAAGCTGAACCTGGAAGTTAAGGAAACAGATGATACTCTGTTTTCCAGACAAAAACCAGAAGAAGACTCAGAACAAATTCTAATCAACAAAAGGAGTCAAGAGCTGCACGAAGATCACTAGAGCCATTTCTAATCCCTAAATATGTATCTTTGTGATTTAATTTTTACATTACGAGCATTGTGTGTTATCTGTTGTATTTTACACACACAATGTCTCCTGAACCTTAACTGGAGGATTTGTAAATCCTCACTCACTATCTTTTCATTCATTTTCCCACTGTGGATAGTGGTAGAGGTCGTGTGTGACCGGGACAGCTAGTTGTTGTTGTTTTGTTTCCCATGAATAATAGTGGTAGAGGTCTTGGACCTGGACAGTTGTAAACGGTTGAACCCTGATCCAGGGTGTGGATCATCTTTATATAAACTTTTGAGAGGACTAAGTCTCGGCTTGAGACTGAACCCGTTGGTTAACTCCTCTGTGTTTTTAGTTAATGTTTATATCCATACAGTACATATTTATTTCATATTCCGCTGCTATTACTTTGAAATATAATTTATCTTCAAAGCTACTTTGATAGTTAAACTCGCAAGTGTTTATATTTATTATAAACCAGTAAGTTAGTTTCAAAAGTTAATTTAATCACAAGATTAAGTCAACTGAGAATTAATCAATCTTTGAGAAACTAATTGAAGCATTATAATCTGTATAAATTCACTACAGTTTAATTTGTTTTTGAAATTCAGGTATTTTAATAGAAATTGTTTTTAGCAGAAATTTTAATTGGAACTCAATTCACCCCCCTCTTGAGTGTCCACTCCGACCAACATTTGGTATCAGAGGTTGGAAAATATTTTCTATACTACTCTGTTTTCAACTGTGATTTTAATTGTATTTTAAAGTTCTTAAAATTTCTGTTATTTCTAAATTTTTATCTCTTTAAAATTCATTTTGTGATATCATGGATAATAGACTAGAGGGAGTTTCTACTAACCGACCACCTTTCTTTAATTGAAATAACTATGCTCAGTGGAAGATCAAAATGAAAATCCATTTGGAAAGCATGAGTTTTGATATTTGGACTGCCATAGAATCTGAATATAAAGTTCCCACTACTGATAGATATACTTGGGATGAACCTACAAAGACTTCTTACAACAATAATTGTAAAGCTATGAATGCTCTGTACTGTGCTTTAGGAGATGAAGAATTTAATAGAATTTCTGCATGTAAAACTGCTTTTGAAATTTGGGATACCTTGGCTGTTTCTCACGAAGGAACAACTAATGTTAAAGAAATGAGATTAAAAACTTATACTATTAAATATTATAATTTCAAAATGAAGCCTGATGAACCTATTTCTGACATGTATCTCAGGTTCAATGAGATAGTAAACACAATGATCTCACTCAGAAAGATTGTTCCTGCAAAAGAACAAATTATGAGAATACTGAGATGTTTTCCAGATAGATGGAGAGGTACATCCGTTTCAATTAGAGAATCCTGTGACATTGGAGCACTGCCTGTCAAGGAGTTAATTGGTAAGCTGATGATGTATGAAGAAGAGCTTAAGGTAAATAAAGAAGAAGATGAGGAACCCAAATTAAAATCTGTAGCGTTTAAAACTACTACCTTGAAGATTAAACACAAGGATAAACTACAAATGGAGACTGAGAGTTCAACGAGTAAAAATTCAGAATCTGAAAGTGATGTCGAGATGGCTCAAATATCCATGAGATTCAAGAAGTTTTATAGGAAAAAGAAATTCTTTAGGAAAACAAATTACAAAGGAATGTATGATCAACAAGGCAAATGGAAAAAGGATTGGAAGAAGGCTGACAGGACTGATGAAGTTGTCTGCTACGAATGCAAGCGAAAAGGACATATCAAAGCAGACTGTACAAAGTTAAAATTCAAAAAGAAATATGATTACAAAGACAAGAAGAACAAGAAAGCCATGAAGGCTACCTGGAGTGCTTCAGAATATAGCACTAGTGAAGCCGAATCTTCGAACTCTGAATGAAATCGAGCCAACATGTGTTTCATGACAAATACTTCTGAGGTAACATCTCACACTCCTGTTTTAAATTCCTATTATTCTGGAGATGATTCTGATTCGGAAAACATTTCAAAATCTGAACTATTTGAGTACTGTGATATGTTGGAAGAAACCTGTAATGAGCTTAAAGACAAATACAAAGGTTTAAAGAAACAGTATGCTTTAAGTGTTAAGCATAAATCTGATCTTGATATAGAAAAGGAAAAGAATGCTCAACTACTAAAGGAAAATACAGAACTGAAACTGTCAAATGAGCATCTCATAAATGAATTAGAAAAATTCACAAATGGAAAGGATGCTTTAACTCAAATGCTAGGAAATCATGTTGCACCTAGATATGCTACTGGTTTGGGATACCAACCTGGACAGAGACAGTTCACTAGAACCTGATTTATTCGTAAGTCTGAAAAAAATTCTGCTAGTTCCAGTTTTGGAAATCTGTATGCTTCAACTGGTTATTCACTTGGTTATAGACCAAATAAAGTTTATCTTTCAAAATCTGTTGTTTATGTTAATTTTATGGGACCCATAAAACAAATCTGGGTACCTAAAGCCCTGATTGCTAATGTATATGGACCCATGAAAATCTGGGTACCAAAGTCATTTCCTGTTTAAATCTATTTTATAGGAGACCTGCTTGAAGAGCTGTCACAAGAAGATATGGTATTTAGATAGTGGGTGCTCAAGACACATGTTTGGAGATTATTCTTGCTTCAAGAGCTTAATAAAGGTTGATGGAGGTCATGTCACCTTTGGTGACAACTCTAAGGGAAAAATCATCGGCCTAGGCCAGATTGGTAACACTGACTCAGTATTAGTTTCTAAAGTTTTATTCGTTGATGGAATTAAATATAACATGCTTAGAATATCTCAATTATGTGACAATGGTTTCAATGTCAAGTTTGAAAATGATTCATGTGATGTTTTTAACTCCAAAAATTCTTTATTATTTTCTACTCTAAGGAATGAAAATGTTTATGCTGTTAATTTAAATTCTTTAGCCAAACAAAATATTTCTTGTTTGAATGCTTTTCATAAAGAATCTTGGCTATGGAACAGAAGATTAGGACACAGTATCATTCACTCACTTAGAAAACTGGCTAGGAAAAACTTAGTTAGAGACTTACCTAAGTTAGAATTCCCAAATGACAAAGTGTGTAATCCCTGTCAAAAGGGAAAACAACACAAAGTTTATTTTAAATCAAAGAAAGAAGTGTCAACTTCTCAACAACTTTAGTTGGTTTACATGGATTTGTTTGGACCATCAAGAGTTTCTAGTTTAAATGGGAATCATTATGTCTATGTCCTTGTAGATGACTTTTCTAGATATACTTGGGTATACTTTCTAGCTCACAAAATTGAAGCTTGTCCTTAATTTATTAAATATTCCATGTCTGTAGAGAACCTTAGTGGACTTATGATTAAAACACTAAGAAGAGATCATGGTCATGAGTTTGAAAATCATGAGTTTAAATCTTACTGCTCACACAATGGCTATAGTCACAATTTCTCTGCCCCTAGGACACCCCAACAAAATGGTGTAGTAGAAAGGAGAAACCGAACCCTTCAAGAAATAGCTAGAACCATGCTCAATGAATATGAACTACCTATTTACTTTTGGGCTGATGCTGTTAATACAACTTGTTATGTTATCAATAGAGTCTTGATCAGACCTGTTCTTAAGAAAACCCCTTATGAGTTGTGGAACAATAGAAAGCCTCAGGTTAATTACATTAGAGTTTTTGGTTGCAATGTCTTTATACTTAATACTAAAGATATTCTGGATATGTTTGCTCCAAAAAGCGATGAAGGAATTTTTCTGGGTTACACTATTTCAAGTAAAGCCTATAGAGTTTTCAATAAGAAAACCAAGTGTGTGGAAGAATCTGTTCACATCAAATTTGATGAAACTGATCCACATGAGCCTAAAACCCCTCTTGAAAATCATGAAGAATATTTGTCTATTCTGGACCTTATTGATAAATCTAAAGAACCTATTATAAAAACATCCAGTTCTGGACTTTTTCCAGAATCTGCTTCTGTTGAACCCAAACCTATAGATGAACCTGAAGTTCCTAGTCCAACCTTTACCAAATCGACTAAGATTCTAAAGAATCATCCTTTAAATGCTGTTTTTGGTAATCTTGATAGAGGAACACAAACTAGAGCTTCTCTAAGGAACTAGGTTGAACATCAAGCTTTTCTGTCACAGCTAGAACCCAAAAATATCAATGATGCTATCAATGATGAATTCTGGGTAATAGCCATGCAAGAAGAGTTGAATAAATTTGAAAGAAACAAAGTCTGGGAATTAGGTGACAGGCCCAAGGACACCCTGACAATAGGCAAAAAATGGGTTTTTAGAAATAAAGTTGATGAATCAGGAAACATAGTTAGAAAAAAAGCTAGACTAGTTGCACAGGGATATAGTCAAGAAGAGGGTATAGACTATGGAGAAACATTTTCACCTGTAGCTCGACTGGAAGCTATTAGGATCTTACTTGCATATGCATCACATCTGAATTTCAAGTTATATCAAATGGATGTCAAAAGTGCATTTCTAAATGGTTTTATAATTGAAGATGTTTTTGTGGAACAACCACATGGATTTACAAACCCTCATTTTCCAAATCAAGTTTTTAAACTTTCTAAAGCTTTATATGGTTTAAAACAAGCTCCAAGAGCTTGGTACGATAAACTCAACAATTTTCTTATTTCAAAAGGTTTTACTAAAGGGATTGCTGATCCAACTCTTTTTATTAAAAGAATTTCTAAAGATGTTTTAGTTGTACAAATCTATGTTGATGATATTATATTTGGATCTTCTAAACACTCTCTATGTACTGATTTTTCAAAATATATGCAAAATGAATTTGAAATGAGCTTAATGGGAGAGCTTAAGTATTTTCTTGGTTTTCAAATTTTTCAAACTAGAGATGGAATTATTCTAAATCAAAGTTAATATACAAATGATCTTTTAAAACGTTTTGGATTGGATAGTATTAAGGAAAATGATACACCTATGAGTACTACCTGTAAGTTGGATACAGATGAAGCTGGGAAACCAGTTGATCAAACCAATTACAGAGGTATGATTGGGAGCTTACTTTATCTTACTACTAGTCGACCGGACATTATGTTCAGTGTATGTATGTGTGCTAGATTTGAAGCTAATCCTAAAGAATCACACTTACTGGCTGTTAAAAGGATTTTTAAATATCTTAAGCATACTGTAAATTTAGGTTTGTTTTATCCAAAAGGACAATCATTTGACCTCACTAGCTATTAAGATGCTGACTTTGCTGGATGTAAGTTAGAATGGAGAAGCACATCTGGAACATGTCATTTACTTGGAAGATCCCTAGTGTCATGGTGTAGTACGAAACAGAACTCAGTTGAATTTTCTACTACCGAAGCAGAGTATGTAGCTGATGGTAGTTGATGTGCACAGATTCTGTGGATGAAACACACTTTATTGGACTATGGATTTGAGTTTAAACATGTTTCAATCAACTGTGACAACACTAGTGCAATAAACATATCTATGAACCCTGTATCTCACTATAGAACCAAACACATAGATGTAAGACACCATTTTTTGAGAGATCATTATCTAAAAGGTGATATTACTCTTGAATTTATTGGCACTGAACATCAATTGGCCGATATTTTCACTAAACCTTTAAGTTCTGATAGGTTAAGTTACATTAGGCACAAGCTGGGGATGTTTAATTCTCACTGATGTTGAAATTCTCACCGATGCTGAAATTCTCACCGATGCTGAAATTCTCACCGATGTTGAAATTCTCACCGATGCTGAAATTCTCACCGATGCTGAAATTCTCACCGATGTTGAAATTCTCACCGATGTTGAAATTCACACCGATGCTGAAATTCTCACCGATGTTGAAATTCTCACAGATGTTGAAATTCTCACCGATGCTGAAATTCTCACCGATGCTGAAATTCTCACCGATGTTGAAATTCTCACCGATGCTGAAATTCTCATAGATGTTGAAATTCTCACAGATGCTGAAATTCTCACCGATGATCAATTCTCACCGATGAAATGTTTTAAAACTTCTATCTACCGCCAAGAATATGAATCGTTTTATTTTTATGTTATTTTACTTTATTCATTTATTTATGATTCCTACATGATAAAACTAAGCCTAAACCGCTTCTCACTCCACCGGACCCAAAACCTTTCACCTTCGAATCTTAGCTCCCTATTCGATTGAGAACCTTAAATCCGCGATGGCAAAAACCAAGATTCCTGCCAGCAGAGATGACAGTGTAGAGCCTAAAACAAAGAAGCAGAAAGTGCATCAAGAAGCTAGTGGAAGTAATGTCAGAACTAGGTCGGGAAAGCGACCAGTAAACCCTCATTTGCAGAATAGAGATATTGTGATTGAAAAGGAGCTATGCGGAGATTGGTTGAAACCAAGAAAGTCGTTGGTGCTTGCAATTCTGGAAGATCAGAGATGGGTAGATTGTTTTTCAAATAACAATGATCCCTACTACCCGAAGTTAGTGAAACAGTTCTACAAATTCGTAAGCTTCGAGAAGTATGAGAATGAGAATCGGGTAAGTTCTTTTTTAAATGGAAAAGAAATGTCATTTTCTTCAGTAGAGTGGGCTGAATGTTTAAAAGTCCCACATGAAGGTGTATCCGGGTATGTATCAAGGGAAATTCCACCTAACAGTAACATCTTTGACTATGAGACCGCATTAAAATAACTAACGGGTAATGGAAGTCAAAGGCAAGTGGTTGCTACTGAATTGGATGGAGAGAACAGATTTCATTTAAAATTTGTTCAACATGTTTTGATACCGAGGAGAGGAGATTTTTCTAATCTGAGATATCATGATATTTATCTTCTACATTTTTAAAGACATGGTGTGAATGTTAATCTGTTCAGACTGCTGTTTAGTCAAATAGAAGACATGATTAGGCCTAAATCAAAGACTAATGCTTTATTCTTTGACAAAATGATCTCTGTACTGATAAAAGTGAAAGGGATGGCTGAGTCTCAAGATGAGACAGTTGTAGTTAATAATAACTTCTGTATCACTACTATAGTTTTTAAGAACATGAAAATAAATTGGAACCCATGGAAAGGAGAATGGGTCAGTGATGACCAGAAGGTGTATGATAAATATAATCCTGTGGATTATACTTCAAGGCCAAAGGATAAAAGAGATCCTGGTTTAGGTGCTCATGAAGAGGAACCCGAGTACAGTGATGAGTCAGAAGAATAAGAAGAAGAAGAAGAAGAGGAAGAAACTCTTATGGATATTGGAGGAGATCCAGACTTTCCCCCAAGTCCTGTTACTGAGTTTGTATACTCAAGAAAAGGAAATGTAGGGCAAGTGTTATATATTCATGAGGAAGACCAGCCAGTTCCTCAGTAAGAAGGAGAAAAAGAGAATGTATCTGAATCGTCTGATTCTGCTAGGCTGAGTCTGAGTCCATTGATTAGAAACATAGTTGTGCCTACTGATGAAGTAGAAAAAGAAGGAGAAGAATATGTACCTTTTTCAGAAAATCTCCTTACTGCTGCTTAGATAGAAGTTGTTGTGGAAGATTCTGATGAAGAAAGACCAGCAGAGAATGTAGATGTTGTACATAAGAATGCACCCATTGAGGGGGAGAATCATTCCAATCATGGAAAGGTTACAGTGACTGTTTAGGTTGAAGACTGCGTAGAAGACCCAGGTTTTATAGTCTGTGGTATGGATTATCCTGATTCTGATAATGAAGTATCGTTTAATAGACCAAATATCAGCTATGACATCAATTCTGAGTTATTACCTGAAGATGTGGTCCGAGTACATGATTTATATGTGCTGAAATAAAATCTCAAAGTCAGTTTTGTAGAAGAAGTAAAGACAATGGATTCTTGTTTAGTATCCTCGATTCAATCAATCATGAATGATTATGTAGTCAGTTTAGCTTCTTCAAGAGTATCTACTACAGTTGATCCTACTGATTTTGTTACAAAGCCTGATCCCTAATCCCTAAAGCATGAGATGAAAGAATCCTTCAGTGCCTCAATTGCTGAGATGAAGCACTGTTTTAGTGAAGAAATAAAGTAGTTAGAACAATCTATTGAGATTTCTCTTGGTTTCAATCTGTCAACATTTATGGGTGATCTGATGGAAGCAGTCAAAGAGTTCCAGACCCAATCTTCAAGAATAGATTCAGATCGTGAAGCCTTAAAGAAGTATGTTACTGCCTTAGATTCTTACATGAGCATAAAGCCTCAAGCTGATAAGGATTTAGCCAATGTGAAAAGTGTTGTAAGCCAAATGGTCTCAGTATTTGAAGATTTCAAATCTTCTATAAAGGATCATGTTAAAAATCAGGACTCTCAACTGCAAACTCTGATTAGTGGTTTGACCAAAAGTTTCAACGAAACTATATCTTTCTCAGTTGGTCCTCTAGCTTCAAAACCTGCATTTGATTTGAATCAATTACGAGCTATGATGAAGGAGGAGATTGGTTCTATTTCAAACAGTGGCTCTGTGGACTCATCAGACCTAATCCAAGTAGTGCTCTCTACAAGAGATTCAGTCAGGGAAATAGTGAAAATCGTCCACGACCATATGAAAGAGGCCTCTGCCTCCCAGGAGGAAATCAAGAACAAGGTGGATTATTATTTCTAAAGGATTTTTACCAAGAAACAACTCAACCATCATTTCAAGCTGATGTTGGAAAACATGAAGTTACCCCCTGTAACTCAAGCCTTCCGAGAACAAGTGAGCAAGCTAAGGCAGCTGACTCTTTCCTTAGAAAAAATCATGGAGAACAAAGATGATTTTATATCTGCTATGGAATGAGGAGGAGGAATCATTATGGATTTCAGAAATCTGTTGCTGCCCTTTTTGCATGTTGATGCCAGACCAGTTATTGTCCCTCCTGCCATGCCTGCCTCTGCCTCTACTGAGTCTCCAGTCCAGATGACTCCTTCTTAGGCCATCCGAAGCCTCACACCTATGATCACTCAACAAACTTCCCAATACAGGCCAGGCATTTTATCAATGGCTCAGCCTCCTGTGATCATTTCTGGGATTCCAACGCCCTCACCCACATCCTCACCACCTGCCTCCTCTTTTGATCCAAAAGGAAAATCTCATGTTGAAGATCAGGATTGCTAAATTGGCCAGGCTGTTTGATAGGAATTTTTTTCTTTTCTATTCTGTTTATGTAAGTTTTGTCTGGTCTAGTACAAATTCTTTTCTTTACACTATCTCTGTTCATTAGTTTTCTACGTCTCTTTTCCCACTTTTTGATTATCACAAAGGGGGAGAAAAATATAAAGAAAGGGGAAGAAAGGGGGAGAACATATAAAGAGAGGGGGAGAAATATCAAAGGGGGGAAATTTGAGCCTTTGATACTATTTCTTACATTTCCTTCTTTGGTACCAATTCTTTCAAAGCTTATCTATGATACTATTGTATTTAATACTAACTATGATAATTTTTGATCTCTCTCATTCTATTACTATTTCCTATATTTCCTCTGGTACTGATTTCTTTGAGAAATTAGAATATAAATGTTATATTCTCTTATACTATCTTCTCACTTTTTTTGGGTCATATCATAAGTTGTGATTATCAAAAATGGTGAGATTGTTGACCTCACCTGGTTTGATAATCCCAATCGTGTATTTATATGTTTTGATAATCCCAATTATGTGTTCATATTCTATGATATTCTCAATTACTGTTGATCTACACATTAATTCTTTCAAATCAGTGATCCAGTTAATAATAATGTTTAAATAATTTCTGATTTTTGTTAATCTCGATTATCCTTGTTTATACAAGCTTTGAAACAATTCTAAGTCAATTAGATGTGGTTTTCATAAGAGTTTGAAGAGCTACCGATAACCAGAGATACTGATAGCCAGAGCTACCGATAGCCAGAGCTACCGATAGCCAGAGCTACCGCTAGCCAGAGCTACCGATAGCCAGAGCTACCGATATCCAGTGCTATCGATAGCCAGATCTACCAATAGCCAGAGCTACCGATAGCCAGAGCTACAGATATCCAGAGCTACCGATATCTAGAGCTACCCATAGCCAGAGCTACCGATAAGAGAGCTACCGATGCACAGAGCTACCGATGGATAGAGAGCTACCGATAAGAGCTACCGATAAGAGCCACCGATTAGAGTTTGAAGAGCTACCGATGGAAGATCCTACACCGAATCAACAGTACACGTCTACAAACAATCAGCTACCTATAATGAACTGCGGAGTCAAATCCTATATCTTGGACACTATGTGTTTATTATACTAACGGATACATTTGTTACTTTGGATGCATTTAATGTTATTAAATGATTTGTGTTGCCATTTTAGGAAACCGTACCTAGTACGATCAAAAAGCATAATCATTCCTTCTTCTCAAAAAAACAAAAAACAAAGGGGCATAAAAGAGGACATCGTGTATGTATAAAAAGGAAGTGAGAGAGACACTAGACAAAAAAAATAGAGATCGAGCACATAGAACATACTTGAGATCAAGCTCAAAACGTGCCAAGAACAACTGGAGAACTTGCACTCACGAGACTACTACTACCAGCCTCCAGAACATAGAGCATACATCGAGCAATCTATGCTAAAGAAGAACTACACAAAACTCTTCATTCTTTGAGCCGATAAGCAAGCTGAACCTGGAAGTCAAGGAAATAGATGATACTCTGTTTTCCAGAAAAAAACCAGAATAAGACTCAGAACGAATTCTAACCAACAAAAGGAGTCATGAGCTGCACGAAGATCACTAGAGCCATTTATAATCCCTAAATCTTTATCTTTTTGATTTACTTTTTACATTACGAGTAGTGTGTGTTATCTGTTGTATTTTACACACACACTGTCTCCTGAACATTAACTGGAGGATTTGTAACTCCTCACTGACTATCTTTTCATTCATTTTTCCACTGTGGATAGTGGTAGAGGTCGTGTGTGACCTGGACAGCTGGTTGCTATTGTTTTGTTTCCCACGAATAACAGTGGTAGAGGTCTTGGACCTGGACAGTTGTAAACTGTTGAACCCCGATCCAGGGTGTGGATCATCTTTATATAAACTTCTGAGAGGACTAAGTCTCGGCTTGAGACTGAACCTCTTGGTTAACTCTTATGTGTTTTTAGTTAATGTTTATATCCATACAGTACATATTTATTTCATATTCCGCTGCTATTACTTTGAAATATAATTTATCTTCAAATCTACTTTGATAGTTAAACTCACAAGTGTTTATATTTATTATAAACCAGTAAGTTAGTTTCAAAAGTTAATTTAATCATAAGATTAAGTCAACTGAGAATTAATCAATCTTTGAGAAACTAATTGAAGCTTCATAATCTGTATAAATTCACAACAGTTTAATTTGTTTTTGAAATTGGGGGATTTTAATAGAAATTGTTTTTAGCAGAAATTTTAATTGGAACTCAATTCACCCCCCTCTTGAGTGTCCACTCCGACCAACAAACTTGGTTCTTCCATTAAGGTACAAATCAGTACTTTTAAGTTTTTAGTTAAGGAAATGGAAGGAAAAAAGGATTACAAGCCATGTATTTTCAAGAACCTGTAGTGGAATATGGATACATGCCATGTACTACTCAATAAAACCCATGTGAAGGTCTTTCAAGGTCCTGTATTGAAAAAATAAACTACACGAAATGTAGTTTTATGTACACACAATGTACTATTTTGTGATAAAATAGGTTGTAGACACGTGTTTTGTCAAACAGACAGGTCGGTCAGGGTTTCTTCTCCCATATCTTCACCAAAACTCTGATTTGATCACCGTTAGAGGCATTTAAACCCAATCAATAAGCTCTGAATTCCACTTGATCCATTCTTCATGTTTTTTATCTCAATGAATTTATCGAGGCATAATAGTTTATTATCATTTTGTAGATTTATTCTATTCTAGGTCGATTTAGAAGATGAAGATGAATAAGGAGAGTCGTATGACTATGAGGTTTGTGGTCTTGTTCCATTATCTCAACTTAAATTTTTATATATATGTCATAGTGCCATTCGTCCATGTTTATTGTATATCCTTAAATGGATATGGACCACTCTTTTTTCTAAATGGTGATTAGGTGATGGATTAAATTATTTGAATCATGTTTGAGCTTGTTTGGTTTATTAAGGGAAACAATGATTGTGTGTTTCCATCATATGACCATTGCATTTCCATTTGTCCTGGGATTCCTATGTGCATGCCTTTGTTTCCCATTTTAGTTTTTTTAAAATAAAACTAGTTAATTTAATGTTAACCACACGAGATGAGTTTTTTTTAAGATTCATGATCATTTAATTCATATGTTTGATTTTTAAATATAAATAACTCATCTGAGTATATTTGTTTAATCCATGTAATTTTTAGATTACGTTTTAGGATTGTGATATGTATTGACCAAATAATATTATCATTGTTAATACTAGTAATGGTAATATTACTTGATAGTCTTGTGAAACGATAGTTTCCCATGCATGTTTAAATTTCTTAAATTATGTAATAGTGTAATTGCAATCCATAGTTAATTATTCTGAAATGATAATATAAAAGGGGTTTACAATGAAACATGCTGAAATTCTAATATACTGTGGTCTACCCTGATTGAATTCTATGATTCTGGGTGGGGATTTGTTATTACTACTGATGAAGATTTGTTATCCCTGTGGGTGAGGATTTTTATATTCTTGTGGGTGAGGTTTTTTTATGCCTAAGGGAAAGGTTTTTCTATGCCAAGGGGAATTTTTTTTCTATGACAGAGGGTGAGGTTCTAAATATAATATCGATGAATTTGGACATATCTTCCAATCCAAATCACAATCATTTATTTTATCTACCAATGTATCTATTTAAATATTTTTTGAGACATTTTATGTGGTTACTTTATATGGGGGATTTTTTAGTTAAGGCCAGATATTAATATTTTTATAATTCAATATAATAGAATTTTATAATGAACATGAACTAAATATAAATTGAAATCATTACTTTTAGGAATTATTACTTTTGAGTACTTCTTATTTTACTTCTTTTTTTCCTTTTTGTACACAATCTATTGTATATGCTCATTGATAGATAAGCACTGATCTTGGGTGGTTTCTTACAAGATTTTTTTCCCATTCCCATTATGTGTCATGGTATTAGTCCCAAAATGTATTATATTGTAGTAGCCATTGATAAGGGCATGTTCCCTTCTATCGGTACTTGATTGGTGTTAGGAGAAATAGAGCATGGGACTGAGCTGAGGCCTACGATGCTTCTGATTTTCCCTTGTATTAATGTACCTTGGTATTATATCTTTTATCTGAATTTAGTGTCTATTGATATTTATGTTTTCCTAGATCATGTGACATTCTTCATCATCATTTGTATTGAATGATTCCTGGTTTTTTATCTTATCATTAATCCAATTTTTTTATTAGTTTTATGTTGTTTTCTACTTCTGATATTGTAATTTTATTTATTATGATGTGTTACAATCTTCGAATGATGTAATTTTTCCCCACTATCAAACCATAAGACCCCACCTCTATTCGGCAACCTATGGAATTTTGGGAAATTTACTTGAATCCATGTGGCCAACATAGTACGGGGAACCAGTTGAGTGGCATAAGGATCTGAGAGGTTACAAATTCATATCAATGGAGTTTCTTCAGATTTTCCTTACAGTTTGGTGACTTTATATTGGGATCACAAGGAAATGTAGTTTGGTAATAAACCGTTCCTCGGAGTAGCTACCCATTGTATATGTAAAATCGAATGCTCATTGAATTGAATAGTGATATATTGGTATTATCAAATGATGACTCTTGAAAAACCTCTCGAGGGCGATAATGTCAAAAGCCCTATGCAGGGTGATGACGCTGAATTTCCTGGGATGAAGGATGATCCTGGGTTGGGTGTTGAGGATCGCATTGGCCATTCTGATCTCTTTTATCTCTGTACGAAGCGTCGAACTGAGAAATTGGAAACGGTTGTCTCAGGTTCTATGGTTTATACAAACAAAGGGATTTCCTTTGCTAAATCTCTTGCAGGGTCTTCTCATCCTGAGGGAACTCATGTCAAGCCTCTAATGTTTAAGAGGGCGGGAGAGTGTACGATCATGATCAATGCTGACCTTGAGGCTGTCAAGCAGCGATTGGAGGTTTTCAAATTTTCTGTGCTTGGTCGCATCTCTTATGAGAAGGGCACCAAGCCTTGGTCCTATTCTGATCTCAAAAGGAGAATTTCAGCTTTTTTGAATTTCTCTTGCTGGCGATTAATTCCATTTGGAAAGGGTTTCTTTCACATTCTTCTACAGAAACATGATGAACTGAATCGAGTCTAGAGTTTTGGATCTCTCAATCTGAAACCGGGTCCCTTTCTTCTCTCTGAATAGGATCCACATTTTAATCCATTTACACAGAAGCAATCTATTTCCCAGGTTTGGACAAAGGTTCATGGACTTCCATGGATTTATTGGTATCCAAAAATACTGAATGATATTGCTTCTGGAATAGGTATCCCTCTAAAAATTGATCAATGACCTATAAATGGGGATCTTGGCTTCTTTTCCAGAGTTCTGATTGAAATTGATATGGAATCTCTGCCTCTTGAATGTGTTCTACTAGATGTGAATGATCACTTTCTTGACATCTTCTTAGAATTTGAAAACCTACCTAAGTATTGTGAGCATTGCAGGATGGTTGGTCACCACATTGATCAATGTCGTATTGTTCAAAGGACTACAAGGCCAGCATTAAGTAAGAATGTCTGGAAGGATACTCCTAGAAAGAAATCTTATTCTACTAAATATGTCAAAAAAGGCTCTGATAGTGTCAAGTGTGTTGATTCGGAACAGGTTGCTGGACCTAGTAAAGACTGGGCTGATATGGCAGAAGAGGAAGAGAAATTGGCTCCTGATGACTCTAATCAATTACTGGATGATAGCAGGGACCAACTAGAGCAACATGAATTCTCGAATGACATTTTTTGAACTATTTTAACTCTTCAAAATGAGGATCTAACTCAAGATCTGATCAATTCAAGAATCATTGACGTTTTGTTCACTTGTCAATATGTTCTTGAAAATATTATCCCTTATCATATTATAGACTCTTCTCTAAAAAAAAATTTGATCCATTTCAGATAATGGTATCATTGTTTTAGAAGATCATTCTGAGAGCAAGAGGGGAGGCTCATTTCTGCCTGAGCAGACTTCTATACCAGAGCTGGATGCTTCTCTTATGTCCAATATCAATTCCAAGAAGGATGATTCCCAATCCTGTACTGAAATGCTTTTGGAAATCAATTCGGGAGGGGTTACACATAATACTATCAACAATTCTGAATTTTGTCCAGAAAAATATGCTTATATTGATGTTCCTTAGGACAATGCCTTAATAAGATCCCATAGAATTAAAGAGTTTCATAATCAGCAGAAAAAGGGGTTCAACCCCACTCAAAGTCTCTAATGAAGATCCTCTTTTGGAACTGTCAAGGCATAGCCACCTCTGGAACTTTGAGTTCCCTTTGGCTTCTTGTGTCCAAACATAATCCTGATGTCATTGGACTTACTGAACGTAAGACAAAGGATACTAGTTCTGTCTCTATCATTGATAAATTTGGATACACTTTTTTTAATTCTGTACATGATGATCATCATGATCGGCTATGGATCTTGGTGCATAGCAGGGTTGTCAATATTACTCTTGTTGAAGTACAGGAGGAAATTATTACTTGTAAATTCAACATCCAAGCTCAAAATTTCTACTGCTCAATGGTTTATGCTTCAAACAATTATCTGGTCAGAAGGGATCTTTTCCAGAAAATCTCTAATCTACAACAAATCATAGATGACTCTTGGATGATTACCGTATATTTTAATGCTACTCTCCATGCTGATGAAAAGCTAGGAAACTCCTCTTACTTTTCTGGTATGGATAGCTTTCGTTTCTAAGTTGAAAATTCTAACCTGATTGAGGTCAATCTACATGGGTCCAAGTATACCTGGTATAGAAAGCATCTTTATGGCATGAGGGCTAGTAGAATTGATCGTGCCTTTGTTAATGATAAAGTACATGATTGTTTGAAAACCATATCTTGTGTGATTCAAGCCAAACATAACTCTGATCATCATCCTATCATGTGTTACTTTATTGGAAAAGATAAGAAGTGACCTCTTCCCTTCAGGTTCAACAATTCTTGGACCACCCTTCCTGAATGTTCTACATTGGTTAAAGATTCTTGGAGCATTGGGGAAATAAATCATCCTTTATCTTGTGTTTTCAAACTTTTCTCTCTCAAAATTAAGATAAAGAATTTGAGAAAAATCAAATTCAGCCTTATTATCCAGGAAATTGACTCTCTTGAGAACACACTGCAAGGAATTCAACAAGCTATGACCTATACTGATTTTTCTTGCATGGATGGAACGGAAGCTGAGATATCTTCTAATCTGAAAAATCTGCTTAATCTCAGAGAGAATATTCAAAAGGAAATTTATATGGTTAAGTGGATTATAGATGGTGATAGAAACTCTATGTTCTTCAATTCCTTACAAATATTTAAAAAGGTTAGCAGGCCTCTATCTCTCCTAAAGGATGGGGATGTTATTCTTGATGATAATCAAAATCTCTCGAATCATATTGTCTCCTTTTTTATGAACCTTTTCAATGGACCTAAACGAAATGGTGATCTCCTGGATGGTATTATACCTACTATTTTTACTGATGAGGATAACTCAATGTTGATAAGAATACCATCTGATATTGAAATAAGGAATGTTTTCCTTGATCTCAAAAAAGATAGCTCTCCTGGGCCTGATGGATTCACCAATCACTTCTTTCAATTTTATTGGGATATCATTTAGAAGGATGTTTGCAGATTGTTCAAGCACTTTTTTACTGATGGCTCACAAATTCATGGAGTCAATGCTCAATTCATTGCCTTAATTCCAAAGGTGGAAAATGCTAGTGACATCAGTCAATTCAGACCTGTGGCGCTGATCAATACCATACAAATAATTCTCACAAAAATCATGGCTAACAGGCTTGCTTGCATCTCTGATAAAGTCATATCCTAGAATCAGTTTGGGTATATAAAAGGCAGAAGAATTCAAGATTGTCTTTTGAATGCATCTAAATGTGTTAATCTTCTTCAAAAACATACAAGAGGAGGAAACATTTCTCGCAAATTGGATATTAGAAAATGTTTTGACACTATTGATTTGGACTTCATTGGTAACGTTATGCATAAATTTGGGTTTCACCCGATCTTCATATAGTGGTCTTATACTTTGATTAGCTCAGCCTATATCTCCATCCTAATAAATGGATCACCAGAAGGATATTTTAAGTGCTCTAGAGGAGTTAGTCAAGGGGATACCTTGTCTGCCATTATCTTTTCCATCGTAGAAGATTACCTTAGCCGATTGATTACTTATAATGTTGACAAAGGACAGTTGAAAGTTCTTCAAGAAAACCGAGGAATCTTTGCCCCCTCCCATCTTCTCTTTACAGATGATATTATCATTTTTACTCAGGGAGACAAAAGAAACATTAAGCATCATAAATCCGTCCTCCATCACTATGAGATTGTCTCTGGTCATGAGGTTAGCTGGAATAAATCTTTCATATTATTTGGGAAAAATATTTCAGATTCCAGGAAGCATTGTATGATTCAGAGTCTGGGTGTAAGAGAGGGTTCTCTCCCCTTCACATATCTTGGGGTTCCAATGTTCTTTGGAAGACCACACTCCACATACATTAATGATGTTTTTAGTCAGATTAGAAGAGCTCTCTCTAATTGGAAGGGTAAAACTCTATCCATGGCTGGACGAATTTTCTTGGTTAAACATGTGATCATTTCCAAACCTGTTTACTCTTTTATGGTGTACTCCTGGCCTGCTTCTATAATCAAAACTCTCAATTCCCTTATGAGGAATTTTTTTTTGGAGTGGTAGCATTCTTGAAAGGAAAATTATCACTGCTCCATGGAAAAAGTGTTGTCTACACCTCTCTACGGGGGGGCTTGGAATTAAAAGCATTGAGCTCTTTAATCATTCCCTTCTGGCCCAATTTATCTGGAGGCTCCATAATGGAAAATCAGGATCTCTTGATTTTCATAGGGCAAGATTCCTCACCAGATTGGTTGCTGGAAGGTTTTCATATATTCAATCCTCTGTTTGGCCTGGTTTCAGAAAAATATTTCAGAAGATTAATAAAAACTCTCGCTGGTTGGTGACTGCCTCCTCCAATCTGAAATTATGGAGGGATAACTATACAGGTACTCCATTTATGATACTATTGATGATGATTCTTATAATGTTGATTTAGATGCCTCTATTTGAGATCAGATTGAGCAGAATGGTAACTTGCCTGCCCATATTGCTCAAATTGTTAATTCTTATGATTTCATTAACTCTGAGGACATCATGGGTTGGGAACCAAGTGCAAATGGAATGCTTGACTCTAAAGGATTTTACAATCATTTAATCCAGGTCAACACTTTCAATGTTGTTCAGAAATTCAGAGTATGGGTTCAGCCCTCTCGTTTTACTCTTCTTTGGAGACTTCACCTGCAAAAAACTGTCAATGGGAAAGAATCTTCAGAAGGTTGGTATCTCTCTTTTCTCTAGATGTGATTTGTGCCATCAACATAGAGACGACTTGCATCACTTGTTCCTCTCCTGTGAAACTACTACTTCACTCTGGATCATTATATTTGATCTCTTTGGAATCTCAATATCACAAACCAACAACATTGTAGATTTTATGCACATAATTTTAGCAGTACAGTGTTCCAAGAAAATTCATGCCTGATTTCTTGTTTCTTGTGCTGAAACATTTCACACTATATGGACAAGCAGAAACAAAAGTAGGAATGAAAATTCCACATTTAATCACAATGTTTTTATTTCAAATATTCTCTCAGCGACTCGATATTCAAATCAATTTCACACTGAACAACATCATAATTCCATCACAGACATTGCTGTCTTGAGGAGGCTTCATCTGTCATGTAATTTTCCTAAACCCATGGGTACTATGGAAATTTTCTGGACACCTCCCTTTGCAGGTTGGATCAAATGTAACCTGGATGGTGCTTCAAAAGGAAATCCTGGACCTGCTGGATATGGTATTGTCTTCCGTGATCACAAAAGTTATTTAATTGATGGATTCTATTGTCCTTGTTGTCATTCTACTGCCATTAAAGCTGAAATGATGGAATTAATTAAAGCAGTGGAGATATCTCATCAATGAAATTGGAATGATCTCTGGTTTGAAAGTGATTCTTCTACTATTTTCCATGTTGTTCAGAAAAATTAGATCCATCTTGCCTGGAAGCTTACATCAAAATGGATCAAATGTCATGATTCTCTTGCTTCAAAGAACGTCATCATCACCCATGTTTACCGTGAAGACAACTCTCATGCTGATAAACTTGAAAATCAAGGTATTTCTAAAGACTCGTGTTTTCATTTGACCACTATTGATGAGTGGATGCTTTATATTCTTACTAGAGACAAATGTAAAATCTCCTCATTCAGACTGTTGTAATTAGTTTTGCTTAATTGAAGCTTTAATTCTTGCTTTTCTAAAAAATAGTGATATATTTATTTTGAGTTGTTACAGTTGATTTGATTTCATTGATGGGTGAAAAACTTATTTTGTGCGGTAATTATTAGAATAAGCGGTGTTCTATTTTGTTTCAATATGATGAGAAGAGGGTATACCATCTCATGAATCATATAAGCACTTGTCAGAAATATCATGCCATGCATTCTTGTCATTCCATTAAAAAGAATTAGTGATTTCATAAGGTTGTGAATTTTTTCATGCTTGATAGAACAAAGTTTGTTAGTTTTTGGTTAGTGTATGCCGTGTGTGGTAGATACACACAGTGTAGTTCAACATAGGTGGATCTACTGTGGCCCTCAACATTTGGAATTACATGGCCACTAGGGTTAACTTCAGTTCACAGAGTGTGTTTGGGATCACATGTCGTGTACCTAGTATGTCTATATACCTAGGTAGAAGGGTGTACGTGCCTTTGTAAGAGCTTGAGGTTTCACATCCTGTTTTGTGTAAAGAACAAGACATTTCATGGAATTTTTTTCTTAAATTCATTGGAATTTTTCGAGTCCGTTGTTTCTGACGGCGCCTGATTCCGAGGGCCGCTGTGCCCAGACTCAATTTCTGATGTTTTTTGGGTATGTTTAGTAATCGTACGTATGGGTTTTTCTATCTTTTGAACCAGTGTTTGGAATTGAAATCTGAGGACACTGATGAACTCGCAGTGCCAGTATTCGCTAATGGAGATGTTTACCGCAGTTGGGTTTGGTCGAGAGTTGAAGTTAATTTTTGGGGATTAAATAAAATTTATGTGTTACATAATTTTATTTTAGGTGGTGGTTATTTTACTCAAAAGTGAGGTTGGATGTGTTTCCCACACCACACATAACTTCTCATGGGATTATATTTTTTGCTGGGGATCACACAAGTTCAAACCTATCAACTCCCCATGAACCCCCCCCTTTAACTGTTTAACTCCCCTTTAATTTATTAAGACCAACACCCCTAATTTATTATGGAGGATCCTTTACACCTCCCTCCCCTTAATTATGTCGAAAAAATTAATTAATTCCATAATTAATTTGTATGTGGTGTGATGAATTATTTTGAATTAATTTTAATTTCATGGCATCTTTAAAATATGAGGAAGCTTTTTATTTTATTTTCTTGTAAAATATTCTGTTAAGAGGCTTTGGATAATTAGAAGGAAAGAGTTATTCCCATGAATAACGCGAAGAAGATATTCCTCTCAAAAAATAAAGCTTCACGACTCCGAAGGACGTGAAGTAACATCTCCTCCACTTCTTCGACCGGAGCAAGGAAAAAAGGAACCCTCATCCACAAAGTACACTGAAGGCGTCGTCTCGACACGACGTTCTGAACTCTACTTCCTCCGGCGTTGATGAAACGACGACCGTCTTCCGCGATCCCTGACTTTCGTGACTCCCATCATCCGCGGCTCGTCAACGTGCAAATGTCAATTACTAGGTAGGTGGAATTTGGTTTATTTATTTGAACGTGTGAATTATACCCTCGTACTTTGGTAATTATATTTGGATTGATGGTGGACAATTATTTAGTTATCACTTAATGCATAGGGAGTGGGCTGAAAAAAAAACGGCCCGACAACCCTCTGTTGATTCTTGATTATGTTAACAATGGAGGCAGAGCTGGAAGGGAATAGTTCCGTCTAACCACACCGGAGGAAGAAGACCACAACCACGAGGCTGCGGTGACCGAAGGCCGTGGCCAGGCCTGGCTGAGGCGATGGTGGACCGGTGCCGTTATGCTGGCTGCGTGGAGGAAAATCACGGTCCGCATCCGTGGGCCGCTCAGGACAAAGAAGAAATGTCCATCCTCATGCCGCCCGGGCTGGATGAACTGGCAGGTTACGGCTGGTCGTGCTGCTAGTTCAAGGCGCCCACAGGTGCCGTGTGGCAGGGAACCGCGGGCCGCTCGCCGGGCGAATCGGCCGGCCGCCTGCCAGCCGGGCTGAAGAACCCTGGCAACGCATGGAACCGCATGTAAGGAACAGTGGCCCACTATGCGGGCCCCTCATTCCAGATAAAGCGGTCCGGCTTCAGCCGACCGGGCAAGGACAGGCGGCGTGGTTCGGCGCCGCCGGGCGAACAGGACATGCACACTCTGCTGGCCGGTTCCACTAGTGGGCCACGCCTCACAGGGCTGAGCCGACCACCCATCTGTGTCAGACTTGCCAAACCGATCCGGGCCAAACCCCAGCCTGGTCAGAAACCCTGAGTCGGTTCAGGCCACCCCGCCAGCCCACTGGGCTTGACGGGCTGGGCCCGACATCGCCTAAATGCGAATATCTCCAAGACCGTGCGTCCGAACGATGTGCCGTCTGTGGCACTGGGACCCTCGCAACGAGGCGGTCCATTTGAGTAATTATATCTGAGTTTTTGTGATATTTTAAAAACGGCTGGGTTTGGAACGAGCGTAAATCTAACCGTGCCTCTCCTACAGAAAAGCTAATAACACTCAGACCGAGCATCCGATTGACGCGCCTTATATTGCGTTGGGTTCCTTATGATGAGGCGTAACATTGGGATACATCAACTCAGGACTTCTTGATAGTTGATGTATCGACCCCCTTTGCTCGAGGAGCGAACCATCATGGAATCGAGCGTGCTGTGTGCGGGAACCCTAGAGCTGGCTACGACAGCGACAATTACTATATTGGAAACCTCCGTGGGTTCGACGTTGATGACTACAGCAACAGAATCCTATGTGGGTTCAACAGTTTTGATAGCTGGCTTGTATCCTATGTGGGTCTGACAGCTTAGATGAGATAGATGGCTGGAATCATGTGTGGGTCAGATAGCTTAGATGGGATAGCTGGCCAGTATCATGTGTGGGTCCGACAGCTTAGACGAGATAGTTGGCCGGTATCCTTTGTTCGTCTGAGGGCTTAGACGAGATAGCTGGCCTGTATCCTGTGTGGGTTTGACAGCTTAGCTGGTCTTGTATCTGGTGTGGGTCTGACAGGTTAGATTATCATGTGGCTATATCTAATCATCTATATCTCTCTACTATTGTGGTATACCTGTGTGCGCTGGGTCACGTCTTACAACCATTATCATCGTGATGATTGACGTTACTTCCTTTGTGGAATTTGTTGGTGCTTGGTCTTGAGAGTTGGAGAGAGAATTAGATTGGTAACTTAGGTTTATGAATGGGAATATACCTAAGTAGGGTTGGTTAGAACTTCATGATAGTATCTTTCATCTTTTGTTGATTCTTAGTGGATATTGTGAGACCTTGTGGGTCTCGGGGTCCTTACGGAGTATCGTTATACTCACCCCTACACGGGCTATGCCCACACCTCGTTGTATTGGATGCAGATGATGGATAACACTGACAGAGGATGAGAGTGCCATGATTGGACAGTACCCAGAGGTGGACATTGTGACAAGTCGGCACATGGAGGAGACTGACAGACGTGTGTTCTGAGGTGTCCATCTGTACCTACCCTTCAGGTGGGAACCCCGGAAGAAGATCCAGGATCTCTTCTTTAATTTCATCTATTTATCCCTTTTTTACTTGTACTTGTTTTTTAGTTGGGTTTGTATACTGGCCCATTTACATTTCAGCACACTCTTTTGTATTCAATTTTACTTAGTGTTTACATCTTGTTGCATAATCAATTGTGTTTATTTACTTTTATAAAGGAAATTCCTTCCCATATGAGGGATTTATGCCTTTGGTGCTAGTCTCCATCCCCTGGACTATGCAAGGTGGGATTGGGGTAGTCACGAAACAGGCCCCAAGGACTGGTCATGACAAATTGGTATTAGAGGAGTCATTTCTACCACAAAACTTAGACTGCGATTCTTTTAACATCAATAGTGTTAATTGTTTTGGGTGTGGTTATCAGTTTATGGAAACCGGTATTGGTGTAGTGGCTGATGTATCCACAAACTAGGACTCTGGCTTCTGATCTCTGACTCAGTGCATGAAAACACTGATTGTGTGCGCGTTTCCAATGAAAAGTTCTCTTTGTGATTACTTTGTGTCAGCTCACCATGTATAAAGTTTTGAATGTGGCACACTTGTTTCTTTTCAGGATGGCCCAAGAAGGAACCTAGCTAGTGTTCTGAGTTACGTACGAGGTGGTAGCCCACTGACCGACGAAGCCTTGGTGCAGGGCCCCATCGCAGCGGTGGTACCAGCGGTACCACTACCCTCTGGGCCACTCATACCACCATCTCCAGTAGCAGAGAGTACACGCCACCTGAATGTTTTGCACGATTTCTAGTGCCAGAGGCCACTAGGGTTCTTGGGAGAGACAGACCCATAGGCATCTAAGGATTGGCTGGAGGCTATCGTGAGAGTTTTCAGATTGGTAGGGACACCATCTGACCTTATGGTGATCCTTGCCATGAGTCTCTTGCATGAATCCATAGGTAGATGGTGGATCCTATTGCTCCAGGTTCATGACGAGTCAACACTACTCTGGGAAAATTTCGAGAGCCTGTTCTGGGTGGAGTTTGTTATAGCCACCCTTCATGCGGTGCCGATTCAGGAGTTACTACATCTGCAATAGGGCAGTATGACAGTAGCTCAGTACTCTGCGAGGATCACCAACCTCTCATGCTACTCCACAAATATGGTGTGAGACCCATTCTTTAGGACCCAAAACATCGATCAGGGACTCATCCATGAGATCAGGGCTTCGATGATTCCCCTCAGTATTCCGACATAGGAAGGGGTACTAGAGTGATCCCTTCTAGTGGAGAGATTTCTCGCTGAACAGTCACCAGTAGTGAGACCAACAACAGGGCGACACATAGCGGAGTCTTCTACAACCGGCAGTATATAGAGGACGTAGAGGCCCAAGTGGACCAGGTCATCAGGTGGGAAACCCCATGATACAGGTTCGGTTGTGCGGGGAACACGAGACAAAACTGGTTATACAAGGAGCAGGCAGTGTTATGCATGCGGAGTTCAGGGCCACATGGCTCGTGACTGCCTGACCTGCCATGCATTTGAGCAGCAGAAAGTAAAGGGACCTCCCATTCAGAGTTAGAGGTTTGACCATGGTGGTCCATCAGGAGCAGGCAAACAAGGTATAGGAGCTGGCCAAGCAGTGGGTGGTGGATGACGTTTTGAGGCTCTACCACCACCACCACCATGAGGTCAACCCCGACCACAGGGAGCAGGCGGACAAAGGTGGGTTCAACTTCTGGCAGTTGAGACCTATGACCATGGTGCACCTGAGATGATTTGAGGTACTATCTGTGTCTACTCAACCCTTGCTGCATTTCTTAAAGACACAGGTGTGATTCATTATTTTATTGCAGCTGCCCTTGTTCAGAGCTCAGAGATTTTGAAGGAGTCGTTGGCTCGATCCTTACGGCTAGAGACTCTAACGGGAGAAAACTCAACTATTACGCACTGGTGAAGGCATTATGAGCTTACTCTAGGAGGCGATAACTTCGGCTGGGATCTTCTTGTAGCTGCATCGTGCCCTTACAATTTTATCTTGGATATGGACTAGATATCTGCAGTCCATGCTTAGATAAACTGTATTAGGTTCAAAGTGTGGTGTATCCACATGTATGGGACCAGGTTCACCTTCACCGGTGATAAGGAAGACTTTGTAGTGCCAGATGGACTTCTGTAGTGGAGGGGGTAGCCGATCACACATCAGTTGGCCAGTCTCATCCTCGTAGTGGTTGATGTGCAGAGTCCGAGTATTCCTGTTGTGCTGGATCAGTACGTGGATGTTTTCCCTAGCGACATTCCAGGACAACCTCCATAGAGAGATGTAGACTTCTATATTGACATGTACACCGATACAACACCGATATCTACTATAGCATATCGGATGGCTCCCGCCGAGCATCTTGTGCTGTAGGTATATCTGGAGGACTTGGAGGGGAAGGGATTTATCTGACCTAGTGTTTCACCCTTGGCATCACTGATTTTGTTTGCTAAGAAGGAGGATGGGAGCTTGCGACTGTGTGTCGACTACCGTCACCTAAATCAGGTGACCATGAAGAACAAGTACCCACTCTCGAGGATTGATGACTTATTTGATAATCTCAAGGGATGTCGATGGTTCTCGAAGATAGACCTCAGGTCAGGCTATCACCATCATAAAGTTCGAGACGAGGATGGGAAAAAGACGACCTTCAAGTGTCGGTATGACCACTACGAGTTCATGGTTATGCCCTCCGGCGTAACCAAATCTCCAGTAGTGTTCATGAGTCTCATGAACAAAATATTTCATCCTTACCTTGATCGCATTGTCGTAGTCTTCATTGACAACATAATGATTTACTTAACTACTGAGGAGGATCACACCAACCATTTGCGGGTAGTACTAGATACACTCCGAGAGCACCAGCTTTATGGTAAATTCTCGAATTTACATTTCTAGATTCGAGAGGTTCACTTCTTGGGACACGTCATCTCGGAGGCTGGAGTTGCAGTGGATCCATCGAAGATTGAGGCAGTACATTCTGGGGAGCCACCCAGGAGTGTGACAGGGTTATGGAGATTTTTGAGACTGGTTTCGTACTATCGAAGGTTTTTTCCAGACTTCTCCAGGGTTGCAGCACCGCTTTCAGCTTTGAAAATTAAGGGGAAACCCTTCGTGTGGTCAGATAGATGCCATTAGAGATTTCAAGGGATGAGAAAGAGATTGATTAGTGTTCCCATCTTGTGGCTGCCCGAGGATGGCGTAGGGTAAGTAGTTTAGGCCGACACATTAGGTACTGGACTCAGGTGTGTCCTGATGCAGGCACAAGTAGTGCTTGTGTATGGTTCATGGAAGTTGAGACAGAACGAGCAGAACTACGCTACCCATGACTTGCAGTTTGCAGAAGTGGTCTTCACCTTGAAGATGTGGCGGCACTATCTGATGGAGGAGGGTTTTATAGTCTACTCTGACCACCAGAGTCTTAGGTACATCTTCTCATAGAAGTACCTGAACCTAAAATAGTGGTGACGGCTCGAGTTCCTCTATGACTATGACTTCGAGATAGTCTATACTACTAGGAAGGAGATTTTTGTAGAAGATGCACTCAGCAGGAGATCAGTTCTTCAACTGCTAGGAGAGGCGACAGAGTAGCTGGATGCGTTGCATATATCCTCTGTGGATAAAGATAGAACAACCTTTCTTTAGTCTCTCACAGTTACTCCTCCACTTTTTCAACGAGTCAGAGAGGCATAGTGTGGGGACGTTGAATGTGAGATGTGACATGCTCATATATCAACATGTTAGGCACCTGATTGTTTTTCTGAAGTTGGGGAGCACGTCATACTCTTTAGAGGAAAAACCATGGTACCTATTGCACTACCAAAACATGTGTTGAGTGAGTTCCACACTTCCCCTCTAAAGGGACATCTAGGAGTAGAGAAGATGTATCAAGACCTTAGATGACAGCACTTGTGGCCAGGTATGAAGAAAGTAGTAGTAGATTTTTTATCGCAATGCTTCACATAGAAGTATGTGAAGGCAGAGCAATATGTTCTAGAAGTATTGGTTCAGCCCTTAGAGGTCCCATAGTGGAAGTGGGATGAGATATACATGGATTTCGTGATGGGACACACACGTACATCCAAGGGACACAACTCTATCCGGGTGATTTTCAAACGACTCACCTAGTCATCCCACTTCCAACCGATCAAAGAGGTGGGCTCAGTAGAGATCTTGGGACGCCTCTACATTCAGGAGATCGTATGGCTTCATGGTGTTCCATCTTCTATCATCTCCGATCGAGATGCTCGTTTCACTTCTCAACTATGGAAGGGGTTATAAGAGGCTTTTGGGACATAGCTTCTCTTGAGCACCGCCTTACATAATCAGACAGATGGTCAGACTAAGAGGACCATTCATACTCTCAGGGATATGATCAGTGCATGTGTAATCGAATTTTTTCACTGCTGGGAGAATCAATTAACCTTGGTGGAGTTTTCATACAAAAAATGCTACCACTCCACCATCGGGATTGCCCCTTACGAGGAATTGTACAGCCGACCTTGCAGATAACTTCTGTGTTGGACTGACCTAGGGGAGTCAGCACTTGCAGAACCAGAGATGGTGCAGGCTACGACAGAGAAGGTGCAGATCATCTACTACCAAATGAAGACTACACAGAGCTGATAGAAGTCCTAATCTGATAGGAGACAGAGACCACTGATGTTCGAGGATGGCGACCACGTCTTCTTGGGGGTCTCACCTCAACGAGGTCTAAGGATATTTGGACGAGGCGGTAAGTTATCTCCTTGATTCATTGGACCATTCCAGGTCCTCAGTAGAGTAGGCGAGGTGGCTTACTGCATGGCCCTTCCACCACAGTTGCAGTGGGTGCATGACATCATCCGCATATCTCAGATGATGAGATAAGTTCAATACCCATCCAACATCATCGACCACGGGGATATGGACATCGATAACGGGGTGAATTTCAAGGAGGCTCCCATGGAGATTGACGATTGACAGGAGGAGGTCATGCGTGGATGCTCAATTCATCTGGTGCACGTTTACTGGCAGCTCAGGAACCTCCAGGAGAGCACATGGGAGCAGGAGGCTCAGATGCATGCGCAGTACTCCAATTTGTTTCCCTAGTGTGTGTTGTAGCTTTACGTGGATGTAAATACCCATGGTGGGAGTAATGTAAAGACCCAGAAATTTCAATGAATTTTTTTTCTTAAATTATTTTGATTTTTACGATTCCTCAGTTTATGAGGGAACATGATTAATAGGCCCGGTGTGCCCGGAATCAATTTCTAATGTTTTTTTCAGTTACGTTCAGTAAAGGTATGTGCGGGTTTTTCTATCTTTCGAACTGGTGCTCTGAATTGAAATCTGAAGAAACCGATGAACTCGCAATGCCAGTATTCAAAAAAGGAGATCTTTACCGTAGTTGCGTTTTGTCAAGAGAGGAAGATAATTTTTGGGGACTAAATAAAATTTATGTGATACATAATTTTATTTTTGGTCGTGGTTATTTTCCTCCAAAGGGAAGTTAGAGCTGGGGCCCATACCCTACATAACTTTTCATGGGAGGATATTTCGTGGTGGGGACCACACGAGTTCAAACCTCTCAACTCCCCTTGAACCCCCCCACCTTTACCACTTTAACCCCCCTTTAATTTATTAAGTCCAACACCCCTCATTTATTATGATAGAGCCACCTCCCTCCCCTAAATTGTGCCAACATAATTAATTAATGCAATAATTAATTTATTTGTGGTGTGATGAATTATGTTGAATTCATTTGAATGGCATGGAATCTCTAAAATATGAGGAAGCCTTTTATTTTATATTCTTGGAAAATTATATTTTGGGAGGATTTGGAGAATTATAAGTGATGTGTTCTTCCCATGAAGAATGCGAAGAACATCATCCTCTCAATGAAGAATGCTCAACGTCTCTGAAGGATGTGAAGCAACATGTCTTCCACTTCTTCAACCAGAGCAAGTAAAAGAGGCACACACTCCCACGAAGTACACCGAAGGCGTCATCTTGACATGACATTCTGAACTCTACTTCCTCCGGCTTTGACGAAATGATTACTGTCTTCCATGATGCCTGACTTCTGTGATTCCTACGTTTCGCAGCTCGTCAATGTGCAACGTCAATTACGATGGAAGGGAATTTGGTATATTTATTTCAACGTGTAAAATAAACCCTCGTACTTTTTTGATTATATATGGATTGACAATGGAAAATTATTTTTTTTATCACTTAACACGGAGGGTGTGATCCAAACAAAAATGACACGACAACTGTCTGTTGATTCTAGATTATGTTAACAGTGGCGGTGGACCCAGAAGGGTGTAGTGTTGCCCCACTACATCAGAGGAAGAAGACTAAGGCCATGAGGCAGCAGCGACCGAATGTTGCGGCCAGGCCGGGCCGAGGCGGTGGTGGACCAGTGCCGTCGCGCCGACCTCATGGAGGAAAAATGCGGGCCGCATCCGGGGTCTGCTCAGGCTGGAGAAGAACCAGCCGACCTCAAGCTAGCTGGGCTGGAAGAACCAGCCATCTACGGCCGGCCGTGCAAGAGGTTCGCGGTGCCGCGTGGTGGGGGAACCGCGGGCCACAACCGCGGGCTGCTAGACGGGCGAATTGGCAGGTCACCTGCCACCCAGGCTGAAGAACTGTTGCGCCGCTTGGCATAGTGTGGTAGGAACATCCTCCCGCTATGTGGGCTACTCGCACTAGATAGAACCGGCCGGCATCGGCCGGCCGGGCAGGGTGAGGAGGCGTCGCTCGACGCCGCTGGGCGAACCGAACCGGCTAGCTCCGTGGGCCGAATCCGCTGATGGTCCATGCCTCACCAGGCTGGGCCGACCCCCAAGCTAGGTCGGGCCGACCCACCATTCCACAAGGCTTGATGGGTCGGTCCCGACATTGCCTAAATGTGAATATCTTTAAGACCATGCATCTGAACGACGCCCCGTCTGCAGCATTGGGACCCTCACGATGAGGTTGTCCTTTTTCGATACTCTAAGTGAGTTTTTTAAAGTGTTGGAAAATGGCTGGGTTTGGAACAAGCGTAAATCCAACCGGGCCCTTGGGACAGAAAAGCTAATAACTCTCAGACTGGGCATCTGATTGGCGCGCCGTCTATCGCGTTGGGTTCCTTATGATTATATGGATCTTCAGAATACATCAAATCTGGAAAATGTGATAGTTTATGTATCTAACCCCGTTACTCAAGGAGTAAACCCTCCAGGAATCGAGCATGTTGTGTGTGGGAACCCAAGAGAAAGCTGCGACTGTGACAACTACTGTACTGGAATCCTCCATGGGTTTGATGACGATTACTACTCCACCAGAATCCTGTGTGGGTTCGGAAGTTCTGATAGCTGGCATGTATCCTGTGTGGGTCCGACAACTTAGATGAGATAGATATAATGTATCCTGTGAGGGTTCGAAAGCATAGACGAGAGAGCTGGACTATATCTTGTGCTTGTCCAACAGCTTATACAAGATAGCTGGCATGTATCATGTGTCAGTCTGATAGCTTAGATAAGATAGATGGCATGTATCCAATGTGGGTCTAATAGCATTGCTTCTCCTATACCCGATGTGGGTCCGATAGCTTAGATGATCTAGTGTCTACATCTGATCATCTATATCTCTCTACTATTGTGGAATACCTGTGTGAACTGAGTCATGTCTTACAACCATTATCATCTTGATGATTGAATTTACTTCCTTTGTAGAATTGGTTTGTTCTTGGGCTCGAGAGTTTATAGTTGGACTGAGATTGTTAACTTAGGTATATGTATGGGCATATACCTAAGTAGGGTTGTTTGATACTTTGTGATTATATCTTTCATCTTTTGTTTATCCTTATTGGATATTGTGAGACCTTGTGGGTCTCTATGTCCTTACAGAGGATCGTTATACTCACCCCTACATGGGCTATGCCCGCAGCATGATGTGTTGGATGCAGATGATGGACAGTGCTGACGGAGGCTGAGAGCGCCATGACTGGATGATATCAGGAGTTCGACCTTACGACGAGTCGACACACGGAGGAGACTGAAGAACATGAGTGCTGAGGTGGCCATCTATACCTACCCTTCAGGTAGGAACCTCAGAGGATGATGTAGGAGCTGCTCTTTACTTTCATATGTTTGTCACTTTTTACTTGTACTTGTTGTTTAGGTGGGTTTGTATACTGCCCCATTTACTATCGAGCACACTCTTTTGTATTCAGTTTTACTTAGTGTTTACTTCCTATTGCGTACTATGTTGTGTTTCTTTACTTTTATAAAGGAAATATCTTCCCATTATAGGGATTTACACCTTTGGTTTCAGTCGCCAGTCCCTGGCCTATAGAAGGTGGGCATGGGGTATTCACGACATGGGCCTCGAGGATGGTCTGTGACATGTGGTTTCTACACACTGTGTGCTTCTTTTCTAGTACCCTTTAAGGGGTTTTAATTTTTAATTCTCCATTTATTGTTTTGGACCTAAGAGTTATCCTTGATGAGTAGTTTTCCATGTAGATTGCATTGTTGAAACCTGTGGAGTGTTTTGAGGACTCGTAATGGGTATTTTGGAGATTCTTTTTTAATAGATCAGATCTTACTCATGTTACCATTTTCAGTTGTCACCAAAAATTGATTATGGAGTGAATGATCTGTCGTGTGTTCAAACAATCCTTATTGATACATGTGTTCTAAGATTCTATGTGAACTATCTATCTTAAACTATGCTATTATATAGAGTCCCTTATAGGATATCTCTTCCATTATCCATTTTTTAGGATCCCTGTTGTAGGATGACACTGTTGTTTAACATTCGACAATCCCATATAGTATTTGTCCCTTGACATTTTATCAATGGATAACTTGTAGGATGAATTCACTCGTGTTACCTAGAGGTTCTCAAGTAGGATGCCACTTAGTTTTATAATTCTTATGCTTTGTAAGTCGATATCATGTGTTAGATATTTCCAATGTGGGTACCACCCATGTGTCATTGTCCTTATTAGGATGTTTGAGTCATTAAATAAGAAACCCATGTTCTGATGGGTGATTTTGGTATCTTGTCCCTTGAAATGGGAATGAGCATTAGGGAATGCTTGATTTAGTATGTTAGAAATGCCGCGATCATGGTCATATTCTTAGGTTGTTGTGTGAACCACTCATTCTATATGGGATGGGTGACTCAGTACGTTGTCATTTGTGTAAATGGTTGTGTTGATGATGTGATTTTGAGACAAGTTATTGCAAGAGGCATCTGGTACTCTAATGAAAACGGTAGATAGCCTATGAATATTACACCGAATTTTTCATTTTTTCTTTTAAACTCAGGGTAGTATATGTTGACATACGCAGTACACATCATGTGTTTAATGTAAAAAATGTCCAATTGAGTTTAGTTAAATCGTTGATATCTGAGCTATTTTGTCTGTTCTGGGTTCACTTTGGAGTAGAGTGAGCTGAACTTTTTGGAGGAATGTTTATCCTAGAGATCAGGAAGACTGTATGGGACACTGATGTTTTAATGTGCTAGTTAGTTTAATTTTGGATTTCATGCAAACGGATTTCATGTGGTGACTGTGGTTCATGGATCATCACACTGGTTCTATTTAAATATTTCCTTCAAGGTAGAAAGGTCAAAATCAAGGACCATTCAATGATAGTCATTTCTACATTCATTCCTTTGAGACATGAAATTTTTGATACCTTTTGTTTATTTTTTGGCAGTGCGTGAAACCCCTATGAAGAACCTATAATCATGAATGGTCCTCGGTGGTTAATTGCAATTTATCACATAAATGTTTTGAAATCAAGGCATTGTGGTTGGTTCAATGACAATTCATTGGTAAGAGAAGCTATGTTTAATTCATAAGGCCAGACCCTAGTGTTATGACTATCGTTTTTATGGTAATACCTAAAATCCTATTATTGTTCTCTTCCTTAAGGGATGATCATGTCCCCAATCTTGGCATCATCCAAGATACACATAAGGAGTGCCAGTTATGCGTTGTGCTACAGTTGAAATATGTGGGGCTTGTTTGTGGTCTCTTTCTGCATTGTGAAATGGATTTGTAGTTTTTAATGAGTCTTGGTTATGCTAGAGCGATACAAGGATTCCCATGTATGAATTCTTTAGATAGACTTTCAGATGCCTACCATTTTCAAAACCTGACCTCCAAGGGGATGTCTCTATGCATTCAATTAGTGTTCTTCTGTGGACATTTGGCCTTTTACCAATGTATCTCTTTTAATGTGGTGTATGGACCACCTTGATGAGTTCCACAGACTCAGGGTAGTTGAATCTGAGGTTATCTATGACATATATTCAGTCTCAATGTGATTATTCGAAAATGGGTAATGATTCCAATGGTATGGATCTTGTTTTCACTATTACTTGTGATTTTGAATGACCCATTTTAATGATAGGTTGATTGCTTAACAAATGAGTGTCTTCAATTTATAGTTATGGGATTTTATGAACCAGTTTTTTTGTGGACGCATGGTTTCATGGAACAAGACGTTGTGGTTCTGTTGCAATATTGTAGTCTCCCATGCTAGCTATTTATGTGATAAGTCAACCATTGATGGTTTGGATAATTATCTCTCATTTTCCTCATGTATAGCTTGAGTGGACCAGTTTAAAAACATTACCAATTTAATGTGGGTGATGTGTAAAAGTATGGAATGTCTTTTTAGGAATGATTTGATGACTAATTTTGATAAGGTCAATGGGTGTTTGACCATTACTTCTTATGAGGCTACTATTATGAACTCAAATGTGTTTAGGTTTTCCTAGTTAAACAAAAATCACATTGGTAGCATCGATAGAATGCTCATGGTATAAAATTGTGGTGTTTTCTAATTATTTGAGTTCTATGGTATTAAAGTCATGTGAGTTTTTTTGATAGGATCACGAAGGATGATATCTTCCTAAAAATCAAGGAAACCTTTAGTATTGATGAACATGGGAATTAGTACATCCGTAATATTGTACAACTACATGGTGTTCTTCATTATATCATTTTATATAGGGATTCATAGTTTACCTATTGTTTCTAAAATCGAATATAGAGGGATCTTTGTACACATGTGCTTTGGATAACATCTTATAACCGCCATATGGATAGCCAAACTCAGCACACGAATGAGGTGCAGGAGGAAATTCTTCGGTCATGCGTTATAAATTTCAAGGATTAATCGGAGAGACACATACTCGTGTTTGATTATTCCTATACATTTTTTCCATAATACTTCTAAGATGTCTTCATATGAAGATCTATACGGTAGAACATGCCAATCACCCCCCATTGTTGGCTAGAGGAAGGAGAGGAATCTATGTTGGGACCTCGTCTTGTCCAGAAGACTACAAATCATGTTAAGTTGATTTGAAAGTTGATGGCTAATACATAGAAATGTCAGAAATCCTAATTAGATCATCATTGGAAACCTTTGGATTTCGAGGTTAGGGATCATGGTTTCATATGTTTATCACTGAGGTTAAGACACAAATGGATCAAGAGAGAGAACATGATTCCACCTATATACATAGGACCTTTTGTGTTATCTGAAAGATTCGGGACAATTGACTATTGGTTACAGTTAACATAGATGCGCAAGGTAATGCATGACATATTACACACTTTTTAGTTGTGATGTTACCTTTTATACGCGTCTCCCGCTTTTCATCATGGGGATGTTTATTTTCATGTAGAAGTGTACTTTTAAGAGAATCATTTTCCTACTGTGGATCTAACATTAAGGTTATATGTGGCCAGTTTGTTCCTTTAGTAAGGGTGCTATGGAAGACTAGCTAAGTGAAGGAAATGAACATGGAGGAAGAGGTCATTGTACTATTCTAGTTTCTAGAGTTACTCTCATATTTTTTCCCTTCACCACACATGAAAGGGAAATTCAGGGGAGAATTTTATTAAGGAAATCATTGTAAGAACCTGGCTTCTCCATTGAGGTATGGATCATTCCTTTTATGTTTTTACTTATGGAAATTGAGTAATGGAGTATTATATCCCATTTTTTTCAATAAAAAATCATTGTAATATGGCTACACACCATGTACAACCCAGTGCATGCCATGTGACAATCTGGCTAGGACCTGTATGGAAAAAGGCACTGCCTGGAATATTGGGTTAAGTAAATGTCATGTACTATTTTTTTAGAATGGGATGGAACCTTGTGTTTCATCATACAAACATAGGGCTCACCCCATGACCCAAAGAACAGTGCCGGATGAGATTCTTTATCCAGACTCTATGCCTGAACTCTGATTAGATCGCTGCTAGAGGCATTTAAACCCAATCTGTAATATCACGATTCCTATTGAGTTATTATTTGTGATTTTTTCTCTCGAGGTTGTTATCATACAATTTGATTTTATTCCTATTTTGTAGATATAGTCCATTATATGTTGAACTATAATATGATGTTGGGCGAGGTGGGTCTTACGAATATGAGGTTGGTGGTACTGTGACTTTCATTCAATGTCATGTTTTTTTATATGTGTTGTAGTTACATTCTCCGATGTATAGGGTATAGCATTGAATAGAAATTGAACCATGTTATTTCGTAATTATTATTAGGTAATTGATTAAATTAATCTATTTATGTTTGACCTTTTTTTGTTTGATTAATGGCCAACCAATGGGAGTGTTTCCATCCAATGACCATTTTTTAGCTATTTGTCACATTTGGTCTATGTGCACACCTTTGTCTCACTTTATAGGTTTGATTAAAATAAAATTGTTTAATTTAATGTTGAACAAGTGAGATGAATATTTCCTAAGCCTTTTCATAGTTTAATTCACATTTTTTCATGTAATATATAAACTTCCCCTGGGAGTATATTTGTTTATGCCTTATCAATTTTTGATTAAAAGTAAGGCTTCTAATATGGATTTCCCATGTAAGATTATAATTGTTAAGCCTAGTAGTGGTTTGATTTCATGATTGTATTGTAAAATTATTATTTACCATGTGAGTTTTTGATTTCTTCATAATTTAATAATTTAATTTACATGCATTTTTTGTCATGATAAAATAATTATATCTTGCATTTTACTATAAAACATACTAAATTGATGATATACTAGGCTCGCATTTGATAGACTGGTATAACTTCTTGTGATAATTTTTTATGATCATGGGTGAGGATTTCTTATACTGGAAAGAAAAGATTTTCTACTCGATAGGGTGATAATATTCTATGCATGAGGGAATGGTTTTTTTATGGTTGCGGGTGAGGTATTTGATATGATTAAAGTAGAGGTTCTAAACTGTATATTGAAATGGATGACTTTTGATGCATTATCCAACCCAATGAACAAGATTTTATTCAAACATCACTTATATCTATTTTGATGGTCTTTTGATACATTTATTGTTCTTACTATATACATGGGTTTTTCGATTGAAGGCCATATCTCGATATGTCTACAACTCAATGTAATTGAATTGTTTATTGAACTAAATATAAATGGAAATCAGAACTTGTAGGATTGTTTAATTTTGAGTACATATTAGTTTAATTATTTTTTTCTTTTTGTATAGTACCTATAACATATACTCACTGATAGATAGTCACATAACATGGGTGGTTACCTAATATGATTTATTTCCCACAAGCTATTTGGGTATTTCATTTGGGTCAAAATTGATGATATTGTTTCTAGTGTTAATAAGGGTAATCACTCTTCAATAGTTAGATGATTGTTGTTTAGAATAAGAGAGCATGGGACAAAGTCATGGTTTTCAATTATCTTGAGTTTTCCCTTGTATTCTAGTACCTTAGTATTTTATCTTTTTATAACTACATTGTATCTTGTTTTTTATTTTTTCCTAGAATATGTGACATGTTGTATAATCTTTTGTATTAAATTATTCCTATTTATTTATCATATCAGACTTCCATAGTTTATTTAAGTTTTATGATGTTTACATCTTATTATATTATATAATTATTTATTCTCTTGTGTTACACTCTTCCAATAAGTGTATAGTTTCCCAACAATTACACCCTAGTCTGTCACTACTTGTTGGTTGTCTCTAGAATTTAGGTAAATGTGAATGATTCCATGTGGCCAACCGGGTATGGGGCACCATTTGAGTGGCACATGGAAGGCTTATCATAAAGTACCCCATGGGGTTTTTCATGGTCAGACAGTTCATTAAAAAACCACATGGAGAACATGAGAATTAATAAGGGTAATTTTTTAGACAGTTAAATCATGCGATAATTCATTAATGATACTCTATCATGTAAGGGATTCTCATGTTGGTGTCTAAAAGAATTCAATAATGGAAAATCAATGCCTTATTTTTGTGGTGTCATGGGTCCATGTAAACGAAACATAATCATGATGAATGAGAATCTCATATTCCATAATCCATTATTCTTCATGAACCATGCACCCTAATACATGATTGTGATGCCAATGGGAATCCATTGTATACATTGGCTTGGACCGTTATAAGAACTCATGATGGTCATGTAAATCCCCTATTTAATAATTCATGGTGTGGTGTCACCAAAATACTAATGACATTATCATGAATACAAACACATTTTCATGAACTATCATTTTACTTGAAAGACCTAAGACATGTTTCTCCAAGATGAGTTATTAGATATGCATTAATCAAAATAAAATCATTGCCCAGGCATCGAAGTCATGATCCCTTAATACATGTAACATCAACACATGTATGGATGAATTATCATAAACATGTCCCCATGACCTTGTTGTGTGATCATTTTATTTTCATGAGATTTAAAGATTCATCATTGATCTCACAATGTCATCGGGTAGACTAGTACATGTCACATTGATCACAAGGAAAGTACTAGATTCGTTGAGGTGTTCTCTACAAATTTTTTTTACATGATAGAATCTTCATATGATAGTAATAAGATAATTAATTTTTGTCCTTGAAAAATATTTTACAAGTCGGTATTTTCTTATGGTTGTTCAAATAGAAGACATGTTTATCAGGAAAAAATCCCTTCAGATGTATTCATTTCATTAAGAAGTGATCTATAAAAATAAGATGATCTCATGAAGTATTATTTGAAAACCTAATTGGATCATGATACAACCCTTTTACATGTTTACAACACTCACGTGAAGGAATCCTTGATAGTCTATGTGGATTGTTCCACATCCTAGAGACATTACCTATTAGATCATGTGGAAGACATTCAAAATAGACTCTAAGGATTTGGGATACATCATAGACTTTTCTTCTTTTCTCATATGAAGGAATCCAATTCAAATCAATTGATCATGTTAATGACTATAGAGATATCCTAATTCATCATAGATAAAATATTTAGAATGATAACATATGTAATTAAAAGATTTGTGGAAATAGAAGGAAAAACCCTAAGATGTGTCTAATATAAGATATAGACAACATGATCATGTTGGGTAAGAAATCAAGGCATTCCTTTAGGAAAACACAGACATGTTAGGAAGAACCTTCATGACATGTAATCTTTATCTACATGAACAACTTTGAATCATTCCATGTGAACCCCAATCAAGAACCTTAAACCTCTTACACCATTTATAAGGGACGTTTCCTTGATGATATTGGGTTTCTCACTCAAGTGACCCTATTGGTTTCATAATATTGAAAATACCATTTATGGTTATCATCTTTCTTTATACATTATACGTTACAAAATGAGTATTCCAAAGGGTAGCCTTAGTGTGTAAGCCCCAATCAATAGGAAATCTATCCTCGTATAAGTCCCTAGAATTACCAAAACCTCATGAATAACAATAAGTCCTACATTGGAGATCATCCAACTTAGACAATCAATAGTTTAAGGGATAATTGTACTATAATTACATTGATTCCTATTATTAAATAGGATATGTAAGAATAATTCCTAAGGGCTGATCTCTATGCCATATACTTTAAAAGAATGTTAATCATGACAATCAGAGGGAATATTTAATGTGTATTCCCCGTAAATATATTCAATCATGCTGTGTGTTTGATCTTACACTATCTCTTGATTCTAAAATCAATTAAAGAATATATCCCATGGTCTTAGAGATGAGTGTTGACTTCCTAGATATCGCATTGAGAATTACCAAAGTGTTTTATCTTCATGATTTGTGATATAATTTTGATTTTATCTCATCCTATGTAAGAGGTAATAATCCCATTGAGATAATCCTAGTCATTCAGATATGTATAATCCCCATATAATTCCTCTATGGTTTAATCTCTGAGAACAAAGGTTCATGTATAATAAATATGTGTACTATGATTCATGTATCAAATAGGATATGTAAGATGCGTCACTGAGGTCCAAGCATTATATCTACATCTTATCTACATAATGTTAAACTACATGGATTGTCCATGCTATGTAACCATAAACTATGACCAACGAACTATGTGGGTTTTGATTCCTATTTTCTGAGGATATATTGGACACCTCATAGAGGTTTAATCCCATTTATATGACACACACCTCCTTCCTAGATGTAAATAAACTCTAGAGTTTTTTATTATTTTCATAACATAATCAATCAAAAGTAATTAAGAGAATGATAGAGAACCCTTGATGCACACCACTGCTCCCATGAATGATTCTTCATAATAAATTCATTGGAAAATTGGTAACCAGTCCCATGTTAGGGATATGGATGGATTTTTTGAAAATATCATAAATCAATTATAGTGTCCCAAAATAGGAAAAACAACCTTCCAAAAGTGTTTGATGATCCTGACCACCATCCACTCGACCAATATGAGTTTGTATGGGTAATTGTGTCTAAAACCCCAATGGGACACCTACCATTGGAAAGAAAAATTATAATTAGTTATGGATCTGGGAAACATTGGATGTTTTGGTGGAAGACTAAACAAACGAGAATCCAGATATGGGAATTTGAGCAAGCCATTTTACCGTCACAATCAAACCATATAGTAAATTCTATCCAAATATTTCCTCGATGAAAAACATGTTGAAGAAGATGCCAAATTATTTAACCATTCCATCCCATTCATGTGATAAATAGGATAAATTTTCTAGTTATAATCATACCCAACAACTTGTATTCAACTACACCAAATCTTACATAAAAAGAACTTAAATCGATATAATCATTTAAATTGTTAATGCTATTGATTGAACATGTACTCTTAAATGTGATGCGACACTAATATGGTGTATTGTTTCTCCTTTTGTACTTCCTTGTATTATACACAATTGAAATGACATCATAGAATCTTCCAATGGATTATAATGTTACTTGAGAAGGTTATTTGTCCCCATTTCCATGAGGCACATTTCCACTAACAAACCACCCATAATATCAATTAGTGATCATCATGGTGTTGAAGTACCACATCAATATCGCCATCCAGACCGTAGAATCAGCTCATGAAATCCATTATATGATTAATTCCCACTAATAATCTTTTCAATGGAATATATTAGGAGAATAAGTGTCCCTTTTTTCCACATTCTACCATTTTGGGATGCTATCCCTATAGTGAAATAAATAATACCTTTCCTATCTCATGAAGTTGGATGTGGAAAATCATTATTTCTAATCCATCACTTTTGAAATTTCAATGTGGTAACCCATATATTATGGTAATCATCATCATATTAAGATAATGATTTCATAAAGAGAGTCTGGGGATGTTGTGCCTACAGGATCTTTCCATGTTGTGGTTTAAAGAAGGAAAGACCGCAAGAGGAATCCAAACGATGAAGCTTAAGAGTTGGCTTATAACCCTGCTGCCTCCAAACAAACTAATACCCCCAGTGTTTACTGAATGTGGCTAGAATCAATCCAAGATCATCACAAACAAGGAAATTTTGACTATATCACATCTATCCTTGATGAAAATAGAATTCTACAGACATACCCACCCCAATGATATGGCTTCATTTTTATCATGTTTTACCCGAGGATTGTCTTCACCATTGACATCATCCCCTGAAATGGTATCGTGGGATCAGACCCTCAAATTGAATCATTGACACTGACCCCTAAAATGGTAAAATAATAAATAACCCCACATAAACTACAATGGGAAAAGACCCTTCAAATTGTAACACGAGAACCAATCAATTGAACGGTACAGTGGGCACCGACCCTCCAAACAATATACTTGGTGCTGACCCACTAAATATGATTCTCTATAGAGGTTGATCACCAGCCTGCTTATGTATAATTAAATATGATATCAATATAATATTTAATATCTTCATCATATTTAGACAATCACTCTTCTGAAGAGTAAAATCATACCCTCCTGTAGCCATCTATGTCACAGTAGGTTAGCCTACCTTCTTCCACTGACACCACAGAAGAAAGGATCATTGGTATCTCTAAGGAATCATGAAGAGATGTTACTGATCATATTATTATTTCATTGTGCAATGATATTACTGAATATGTCTAGTTTATTTAGTGTATTCTATATCTAGGATCCACATTAGAACTCCCATCATAATCCACTCACCCCACCAATGAAAGAGGAGGCGATGCTTTCACAGCTTCTTCCAGCTAGCTTATTTATGATAAGAAGGTAATTTCTTCTAAAGAATAAACATCTTGACTCCAAGAATAAGATAGAGTTATCCATGAAATATTTAAAAGAATACTCTTATGATATCTAACTCAATATTTTTTACCAGTACCTTCCCATGGGATATCTTCATTGAGTGAAGATCCCTGACAAATAGGGCTAAGATCATTTTCATAATTAACATCCCCTTATTAGATGAAATCTAGACATTGTTCCTCCAATACCCATTCTATAGGACTGGTGGAATTTTATATTTTCTACATCCTCATCATGAATATTCTAGAAACAATATAACCTCATACATTTCCACAAATCCTATTGGACAGTTAGTATAATTTAATTAGTGGAAAACATCAGTGTCATCTAAGTACTCCAATTCTTCAGTGCCTTCCCCTAGAACAATAATGAATGGGATTATGTACCCCTTTCTTTAGACTCATCCATGTTCCCACACAATGGGGGGACAGATAATATGTGAGTGAAGAATCACGTGAAATCATACATTAATGATAGTCAATGAAAATTATATTTCTTCTGATTGATACATGGTCTAAGGTATTTATACTATGAAATAGAAAATGATTGGATATGGATTTTGTGGATGAGAATGTTGTGTGAGGCAATTGAGATAGGACATGAAAATAAATTACCCTGTGATACTTGTATCAAGAGAAAAAAAATTTTATTTTTCATTAATGATTGGCTTCATGTATATATGGATATAGATATCTTAGAACAACCAATACCTGGATCACCAATCAAGTCATCTGGGCACGTGGAATAGAAAAAAGTAGTTATGCAGTATAGCTTGAGCCACATACCTCACATGGATAAATTACCATCATTTAAGGAAATATTGAACAAATAATTATATTTCAAAAAAATTATGCAATAATATTTTTGACTACATCATGGAAATTTGCTTGATGTAACTCATAATGATAATAAATCCAAATTTGGGTTGATAGGAATTACAAGAAACAATTTCACCAACCATTTATGTCTTAGGAACACAATATATTTTTTAATTTTCATCAAGGTTGATTGGATATTTTTTGTAATTGAAGTATCTATAGTGTTGAAGGAACCCAAAACCTGTGAATTACGCATAAGTGTTTTACATGCTCAATTAGAAGAGCCACTATGCGGATAGGTTTTTACTTTTTTCCTAACCACATGACATTAATCATCATGATTGTCATACTTATTGAATGATAATAAATGGGATTGTTTTAGTCATTACTTGATGAAATTAAAATACATGGCTATCATCCTTCACACAAGATTTTAAACTAAATGGTCATTTTCCATACCATATGACATTAAACTATATAGATGTTGTCCTTATCGCAGGACATAAAACTATAAGGTTGTTTTCCATAATAAACAAAACTAAAATACATGGATTTCATCCTAATCGCAAGACGTTAATCTTAATTGCCAATGTACTCACAATTAGACAATAAACGGTAGGGCCACCATCCACACTGTGAGATGTTAAAATTCCATGATCACATCTATACCACAAGATATTAAACTACATGACTGATTTGAATTCCATATAACATTTACATAAAAGTGTATTTTAGAAAAAGGTATGTCATGATTATCATCCAAAATATATATGTAGGGATTCACAAGTACAAATATATATCTATAATGTTAATGTTTTCATATCGGTTATTTAGAATCATTGTAAAAACCATGGAATATTAATTTTTTTGTCTTGTTTCCTTTAACCTTCATGAAAAATGAATTTTCGTCTCTCATTAATGTCATTTCTATCATTTAATTGATGTGAAAAAGTGATTTTGTACATCAGTTTTTATATAGATGATGTGAAAAACTGTATTTTCAAATTGGATTAATAATTACTAACGTAAAAAATCATTTAAAATTTTTTGAATTAATTTAGGGTTTAATATACAATAATCCATTATTACGACACATGCCTTGTTTCTCAATATAATTGTCCCAAACTATATCATTTCTTCAATCCAGTGGTCAAATTCTACATTATGAGCTCAATAAAAACCTAGGTTTTAGCCATAATGTTACATATTGATGATAGATCTGATGTAAGCCCCACCCATTATCATCATTCAATTTCCAGTCATTATCTGGCATGGAATGTCTAACTAAAGATTTTTTTTATCAAGTGGAATTCATTCTCACATTACCATCTTCACACACTCATGTGTTTTCTACTTCATCATTGCATGTTTGATTATAGATCTGATCATCACCAACTATCTCACCTTTATACTTGAAAATATTTTATAATATGTTAATTAGTTGTTCCTAATTTTAATTCAAGTATGAATTACGTGATCTCATTAAAAAAATTTCTATTATTTTTATTACACTAAAATTATTTTTATAGAATATTCTTTAATAATTATTATTATTTAGGGGATAAAATACCTAGATCTTGCGTGTTTATAAATTTTTATTCTGGGCAATGAGTTTGGTATTAAATTAATTATGTTTTTATATCCTAGTGTGTTTATTTCAAATATAATAAATTTTATACATCCAATTATTGAAAAACTATTTACCACATAATTGTATATAAAAATATTAGATTTATAATGGTATTTCAAATGAATGTTTTGTTTAAGAGAAATAATGTGCGTATTGTAGAAATGAATTGGAGTTTTTTTATAAAATAGTTGGGATGGACTGATCATTGAATTTATATGGATATGAAGTGTATGAAATTGGTAATTAGTAGTAAAACACCTATTTAATTGATTATAAGAGCAAGTGTATCATGATAGATGATTTTTATTAATGATAATGCCTATTGGGTGGGGTTTATTATGGGTTGATTCATTAATGGTTAATCAATTTTGTGGGAAATTGAATTCCTTGTATAGAAGTACGAGTGATGTGATAAATAGGACTCATACAAGAATTTTAATACTATGTTAATATTTAGGGGGTGTTTCAATACATGACCATGTGTTTCAATAATACACACGTGCCATTGAAAAAGAGTTGAATGAGTGAGGGATCTAATTTTTAAAGTACCCGACCGACCAAGTACCTAGATATGGAATACTATTTACCAAATGAAGTCCCGTGAAACATGGTTCAATATTACATTTTGTTAAAATTTGAATCAATTTATTATAAAAAAATATTATTAAATAGATAATTGAATAAATTTTCAATATTTATAAATAATCAACTATGAATTTGTTCTTCTCATTCTATATATTTTTTATCAGTATTGTTTTATACATATCACTGTTTAATTTTTTAAATAATTTTATAAGCTTATATTCATTTATTTTTTATTGAAAAATTATTGAAATGAATATATTTGATAATTCCATCCTCCAGAATGAATTTTATCATATACTTTTTCTACTTTCCATTATAATTTTACACACTTTTTTTCTATATATTTTTATATATTTTCTAATCTCAATAATATAGAAATTACCCCCTTTTTTATAATTTTTTTTTATGATTTTTTTAGATTGTCATGAATCAAGGTAGGATTAATTCAACACGAATAAGAGATCAATATGAGGAAGCTGTGAATGTTTTTTTGTATGAAATTTCAAAACAAAATTATCCCAACATCGACCTAATTTTCTATTAATAACTAAACTATTTTAATTTGATGATTTTGGAAATTAGAGAGATGAATGTTCGTTTAATTTTTCATTTTTTTAATTTGACTTATCATCCATGGATTTTGCATAGCGAACCAAGGCATAATTATAGATATATTGATGATGGTTCTTCGCAAGATGATGAATCTGATCAACTTGATGTAAGGTATCATTCTATTGATGTCATAGAAAATGAGAAACTACATTTATTTATGAATTTATCTGGAGGTACCAAAAATCGATTATATTCAAGTTGAATGAAATATATGGTTTTATCAATGGTGTTATGATTTATTAACTTGAAGGAATAATAGTGGTATAGTGACAAGAGGTTTGTAGAGATGTATAAATTTTTGAAAGTTATTCATCAAAATGATAATTATCTTCTAAATTCACATCACATGGCCAATAAAATATTATGCCCGATGGGATTGGGGTAAAAGGAAATACATATCATCTATATTTAGTATTTTATATATTTTAATGAATATGAATTTCTATTATAGATTTATAAATGTGGGTCATTGTGGTATAAGTTGAAAGAAAAACCTTAGGCAGATTTAGATGTAATAGAGACTCATGATAGGTATTGATTGTATTTTACTATAATTCATTATTTGAAATGTTTATTTCTTAATTAACATGATAAGAAATGATAATATGGAATGATGATAAGTAGACATGTGATGGAGCAATACATCATCCAGCTGATTGTCTACATTGGATGAAAACTGTTCACTAGTTTCCTACATTATAAAATGAAGTTTGAAATATCATACTTGGACTGTTCTCATATAGAATCCATCAATATCTAAGAATTAGTATCACACATAGATCATTACCCTTTTTATTGTAAATTTATAACTTACATCATAAATTTTGTATGAAGATAACATATTTCATGTTTAGTTTCATGATCTGTGGACAAAAATATACCAGAAATGATATTTATTATTTCTTGTCACCATTAATTTATGTTTTGAAAATGTTACGGGAAAATGTTATAAGGGATTATGAATTTTATAAAATGAAATATTTTCAACTGCATTAAATGATTATGTTCTATATAAATAACTTCCAAGCATATATAAATTTGTCTACATATATTCTTAAGGGGCATGAAACATGTCCAGTTTTTGAACAACATACTTTATATTATTAACTAAATCATGGGAGAAAACATTTATACATTGATCGTTAAAATAAATTTTCAAATAGAACACTCTTATAGAATATTAAAAATTATTTTCAATGGATACCATGAATTGGATAATGCTCAAAAACCATTGTCCACTAATAATTATTTTGAGTGGGTGTATCAATTAATGGGAAACCAAGAAAGAGACATAAATATGTTAATTGTAGAAATATTTTGAAGAAATTGTCAATAATTTTTGAGCTACAATATTGGAGATATCATGAGGTGAAACATTACATTTATGTCATTATTGTATAGAATGTTATATATGAATTATTTATTTGATCATTGTTAGATATTAATGGAATGACTAAACATGGGTTGAATGGAAAATTCGATTTAATCTCAATGGGATTATGTATGGAGTTTTCCCGCACACCTAACGGAAGATGAACATTCCTTCCCTAGACTTTTCATACCTTATCCAAGAGGGATAAAATTAGATTTTTAATGTGATGATGATATCAATGTGCCTCATGGATATTATTAATATGTAAAAATATTTGTATTTAAAGGATTATAAGTTGACATGTATAAAATTTCATGATAGTCACATAATGATGCACCGACTCCAACCAGTTTCATTGTATGGAAAATTTCCCACTAATGTACCAATGGCTATCATGAATGTGTGTAATTCTTTAAAATAAATTTATAATATTGTGATTTATTGATATTCAATAAAAAATTGGAGAAAAATGATGTTTATATACTTTCTCAATTTTAAATGTATATTTCTCCATGTTTTTTTGATATCATGATGCATTTAATGGTCCATTTAGTGTGAGAAATAAATATTTTCATACCATTGTATATATAAATTGGATTTATCCATTTGAAAGTTATATGATATATTTATGGGTTATGTTAAGACTCTATATTGACATGAAGCATCCATTATTGTGAATTATATTTCTTATGAGCTTTTATATTTTTGTAGAAGATATTTTTCTACAGCGAATCACATCAATATGAATACATATATCAATGAATGTTCTAATTATAGGGGAAGGAGATTCATGGAATGAAATAAAAACCATTGACTAGTGAATAGAAAAGGAAGGTATATTTATTCATCTGGAATAACATAAACAATGCTCAATAATATATAACATTTCATATTAATTTTCTTAGAAAAGTTACCCAATTAATAATGATATGTGGATTTTGAATGGTCATAACAAAAAAATTTCTATGGTTTAAAATGATGGTGATTGGTAAACCAGATGGATCAGAAACATTGATATTGTTACTGGGAGTCCAAATTTAATTTGATAACATGGTCCAAGTATGAAATTGATGAAAATATTATTCATATGAATGCATAAGTCAATAAAAGTGAAGTTCATATTTGAAATGTGTTGGTGTTCGTGGAAGTAATATATCATTGGAGTGCTAAATACAAAAAATAAAATCTATGCATAAACTGAATATTAGGGTTTCATTAATAAAATATGGCAGGCTAATTATATTAAATCCGATGATCCAATTTTTTGTGTGTAAATGTTTAATCTGTAACAATTCTGTCTAAAATAATAAATTTGGAAGGAAACTAGTTAGTATGTGAATATTGAAATACACAAATGATCGGTTTATTGTTGAAAGACGTGAAAAATATAATTTTATGTTTTTTATCAATATGATATGTAATCCACTATTATTTTTATGAAAAAAAACAGTATATTGGTGATGATAAACATAAGGAACATACTGATTTAGGTAACACACCTACTTCCATGGAATAAAAATTAACAAATATTGATGATCACATCATATACATGATTTATTCCATAGTGAATTATCAAGATGATGGAATTTGGGAAAACAACAATAAGTAAATTCATAATATTACACATAAAAAAAAAGATAAATTATTGTTTACTTTTTTAAATTTCATAAGTCAGATTTTTTTATTTTTATAAAATTTATTAAAAACATATTATAACTAATAAGATATATTTTATATTTATAATATTTTAGTTTTTTAAAGTTTTCATGTATTATAACAACCCTGGTCTTTATTACACTCTTAAAAAATATTTATTACATAATCATGAAATTAATACAAACAAAAAGATCAAAAGGTCTAGTGTATTTGGGACTTATGAAAATTAAATTAAAAATTTTCAAATAAAAACAAAACATCTGTATTGAGAATTTATTTTAAATGACCACAAAATTCTTTCGCACTTAGCAATGAATGGGATAAACTAAGGACAAGCATAAGAAAGGGTGGGATATAAATCCCAGTGTGGGAGTAAAAAAGGCATAATAGGAAGAATACAATACATGTTAGGAAATATGAATATTTATGGATCATAAGAGAAACATGAACATAAAGGCATTATATATCCTGATTATCATAACGTGTAGATGTGGAAACAACACGTAACATGATATAAGCATGATACTAGGCTCATTGCCCATGGAGAATTAGTAAAACCTCATTACACTTGAATTTCCTAGAGAAAAACCATCATTTCACAAAGAGTATCATGGTACTATTCTTTACCCAATGCATTTGAGATCTATTAAAGCACACCATTCTTATTAATTTTATTTCATGCATCAATTTTCCACATAGATCACAAAACATGGATTCATTAAACATCAAAATTTATTTCTTGAAAAAAGAGATGTGGAATACATTAATTTGTAACCTCAATCAATAAGTAGATGCTCATAGTAGTGAATACCCTTTATAGTGGAATGGTTATGGTATTCACGTACATGTTGATTTTGGCACGGTAAATTTTGGAGTAACTTTTGCAGTATAACAACGTCAAATATAAATCTTAAAATGCATTGATAAAACATAAAGAGTTATATCATAATTTATAAATTCAATTGATAGTAAGGGGGTCATGGAACAAAATATTCCAACATATGTAATCTAATTTTGATGCAAAATATAAAATAATTTCAAGAATTTAATTAGGGATAGAGAAATCCATTATAGAATTTCAGAATTTTAACAGGTGTAAATGGGACGAATTAATGAGAGAGAGATGAATATATCATCATTCAATCATAAGGAGGATAGTGTAGGATAAGGGAGAAATCATACCACACCAATTTTAACTCAAAAAAGTGCATAACAATACTAGAAAACATGGATATAAATAAAGAAGTAATGAAAGTGAGGATCCCTTACTTAGACGTTTGATTCCAAAGGCATGGGAGGGGATTGAGGAAGAATTATTGGGATATTAGGGAGACTTGGGATGATTCTAGAGAGAGGAACGAAAGGTTTGGTCAATCTCCAAATGGGTTTAGTTTATAAGAATGGGATATTGAGTGGGTTTCAATTTGAAAGTATATGGAATTCTATATTATTTAGGTTTTGAACACCACTCATTAAACAGTACAAAAACAAAACCCATCCCAGTATTTTTGCCATTGTTTTTTCCAAAGTGGAGTGGAAAAAAAATTTAGATGTCCAATATCCTAAATTAGTATAATATTAGGCTTTCCTATGTGGTGGTGAGTCACACACTCATGTAAATCATTTTAAAAAGATAAAAAAATTTATATGTCTTTGAGGGTCCACTAAGGGACCATAAAATAAAAAATTCTTTAATTACATTATTTTAATGGAAAAAAATTTAATGGATGAATAAACATTATATGGTATTTTATTACATAACTATTGGGTCATTATGATGTCATAAAACATAGTATATATTTATATGGTATTTAATTTTTACCAAAAAATTCGATTGTCTTAGAAAATTATGAAAAATTATCCATTAGGCAATTTCAACATCTTGAATCCAAAAATGATATTCTTATTATCTAAATAATATTATAAATGTTTGAATTTATAACTTAAAAAAATGAAATTTATTAACAATTCACGGGATTGGACAAAAAATATTTGAAACCATAATAAAAAGTACCATTGTATTATAAAAAAATTGAAATAATTTATATTTAACAAAAATTATATTATTAAAAATATTTTATTAAAATATATTATAATTAAAAAAATCCATTAATTCATCAATATAGATATCTTAGTTGAATATTTACTAAAAATAATTTTTTTCTTTAAAAACCATTTAAAAAGTACCTATAATAAAATGAATGTATATTATTTATACAAAAAATAAGGCACATGATCATAATTCTAGGGTCTTGTTACATATCCCCTTATAACACCCACACAATACCTAGGGGTAAGGTGTGGGATGATGACCGAGTCTTTGGGTAGCTCCGATAACATCTCTTAGGTGGTAATCTTAATTAACATATACCTCTCCCATAGGTGGTTCTATTCAAGCATACCATGTTGAAGCTCAGATTAGGCTTGGTCAAGAGAAAACCCCAGTGACGCTTCCTCCTTTCTAACCTCTCATAAATGGGATTCATATTGAGCAATTCTACTGGATGAGGTCATCGCTTCCTTTGTCAAGGTAAACTGGATTTTTTAAAGACCTATATTATACTAATCATGTGATCAATATTAAATAACTATATTAGTAATAGTAACCATTCATAACGAAATTTTAAAAACAAAAAACATAAAAACAAGGAATTGTATATGTTTTATATAACTATTTCATAATAATACATTTAATTAATTCAATATGAATTTTTTTTAATAAAATTTTGGGTCATTACAATCATCCCCCCCCCCCAAGAAATTTCACCCTCAAAATTTACATTTACCACACTTATATAGATTATGGTTAGTTTGTTCCATCACTTCCTCTGATTCTTACATTTCTTCTTCAAACATTTGGTCTCTCCAGAACACCTTGAATAGGGACATTGTATTATTTTATAAATTTTTTTACCTTTGATCTAAGATATTCACCAGATTTTTTTCAAAGGAGATATCAATATCAAATGGTTCCACCTATGGATTGAGTAAAAGTGATGGGTCAGGTATGAACTTCCTCAAAAGTAATACAAGGAATACATCATGTATTTGCGATAATTTCGTTGGGAGCGCTAGTCGATAGGCCAAATATTCAATGCGATGATGGATCTCTAAATGACCTATGTACCTTGGTCAATGCTTTCCCTTACTCCCAAATCTCATAACTCTCTTCCACGGTACTTTTTTTGAGGAATACCATATCCCCAACATAGAAATCAAGGTCTCTTCAACAATTATCATTATTTATCTTTTGTTGACTCTAATAAGATTTAATGTGCTGCAAGATGGTCTTAACCTTCTCCCCCATTTCATCTCCTAATGCTAGACCTAGGAGTTCTTTCTCCCCCACATCATCCCAACCTGTTGGGTTTATGCACCTATTCCCCTAATGGGCTTCATAAAGAGAAATTTGGTTTCTTAAGGGGAAACATTTATTGTAAGGAAACTCATCTAGAAGAATATGTTTAACACATCCCCCATTGATGTATATTGAGATTTCCCTCAACATTTCATCAAGGGTTTGGATAATCATCTCTTATTGTTCATCATTCTGAGGATGATAATCCATAATGAAGTTCAGCTCAGCATTTAGAGAATGATGGAGACTCATACAGAACATAGAGGTCAATCTGCGATCTAGATCGGAAACATTTGAAATTGGTACTTCATGCAGCCTTACCACTTATCTAATGTATAGCCATTCTAGTTGATAGGGTGAAAATTACTCCAATATTTAAATGAAGTGTGTAGTATTTGTAAGATGATCCCTAACAACCCATAAAACTTCGTTTTTTGGACATATTTGGAAGTCCTTTGATAATGTCCAGGATGATGTTTTCCAATTTCCATGTTGGTATGGGTTCTGGTTACATCATCATCATAGAATTATGCCACGTATCCTTCACTTTCTAACATACCGGGGACATTTATGTAAACTCATTGATCTCCTCCTTCATTTTATCTCACCCAAAATTCTATCAGAGAACTTGATAAATCCTTGTGTTTCATGGGGTGAATGATCAAATTCAATCTATGTGCATCTAATAAAAGAAAATAATTTTGTTCACATCCTCATTCTACTCTAGGACCCCTATGTGATATTTAAACATTCCATTGGATAGGATCATATCAATTATATAGAATCTCATTAACATAATCTAGTAGCTTCTCAATAGTGGGTTAATATTCCCACGTTGTTAGGATATTATCAACAGATTGAAAATCTGTCTTAGAGAATTATTATATCCATGCTCATCCCCAAAAGGTTTTATATAATTTTCCATCCCTAATCAAGAGTTTAGATCGTAACCCTGACCCGCTAAATGAAATGTGTCCTAATGGTAATTTGAGACACATTCCCAATATCTCAGGGGTCGGTCACCCTTCATTTGAAGGAGAATCGGATCATTACCTTGACATAATTCCTCAAGGTAGTGTGGTGATGGATTGAAAGGGATATACTCCTTATATCTTCTTTGTTAATCCTTCACATGGTGATATCTCCAATGCAAAATGAAATCCACCCATTTCCTTAACACCCTTATATAGATAATTGGTCAAAAACATCGGAAAAATTCTTATAAAGAGGTGATGAAAAAAAATTTGGAGCCTCCATATAGATATATTCTTATATGACTATTTTTAACCATATATAATTACCCAAATAACAATCAGTAACACATCACAGTATTTAGTAGGAAAATTAGAGAGGAAAACTCTTTTGGTTGACCGGGTAAAGAAATATATCATTGATGAATATGTAGAAGACATGAAGATATAGAGAGTGGTATTCGAATAAAACATCTCAAACATGCTTAGGAACATTTCCAAATCCATTTATGATATATCCCAAACTGGAAAAAATAGACTTACATCATTTTTCTTAACCATATGATGTTAAAATGCATGGAGTTCATTATAGCTACATGATTCTAAACTATATAGAACTCATCCTAACCAAATGAAGTTAAACTATATAGAATAATTATTAGAACATGAAATTAAAATATACACATAATGTACTGGAATAAATACATTAATCCAAACAATACCCCACATAATGTCTACATGAGAATAAAAATTACATATTCATCAACTCATCAAGACGTTAAACTGTAAAACACCTTATTTCCTATTAGAAATAAATCATATTATATGCTACCTTATGTCCTGAATACATGATGATAAAATGTATGGTGTATTCATAGAAGTATGATGTTAAATATTAGGGCATATATAATCTAGGAAAATGATTGTAAAATACAAAATATCTCTCTACCCTTATCATATGACATTACAATTCATGGGAAATTTTTGTAAAACATGTCATTAAACTATACAAAAACATTTCCTTACCACATTATGTAAAACTGAATATTTCTAAAAAATCCATCTTCATTAACATTTGGGGTCCTAATCCTTACCACAAGATATTAAATGAAAAATATAATGTCTTTTCTGCCTGACATTTAAAATTAATGGGTTCTCTAGGAAAATGTAAGGCTTGATTATCATTTTTAATGATATACATAGGGATGCATTGATATTATATCTTCCTCTGGCCACCAGATAATAAAAAATTCTTTTTAATATCCTTAATATTATCTGCATGGTAAGAGGAATTCTTGAACATCATTTTTAATCACATAGATCATAGCTAACGTGATCTTATGAATTTTAGTAATTGAATTCCAACACAAACGAGGCACCAAATCTCACAACAGGATCATCAATGTCCAATATGAAATTCTATAAATGTAATTCCTTGAGTCCTCACCCCATGGAGTAAAAACTGCAAGGTTTCTGTTCTTTTCACTACCTAAAACTACATATTCATATTGACCTCAACATGATGTTCCGCTATTATTTGTGTTGGTATACAACCATGTGTCTATTAAATAAATATTTGTGAAATGATTCCTAGAATCATAGGATACATCATGAATCTTGGATGTTCAATCCTACATCTAGTTGCAAAAATAAAAAAAATCACCCTCTCAGTATATTATCTAGAATAGGGGAGGAATGTCCATCCTCAAGAACTATATATGGATAGATTAACATTACCATAGGATACACATTGAAACCCATACATAAATTTATGGTTCTAGCCATATTACCCCTTTTTTACTTTGAGAATCCATTTTCCGTTCCGCATGATGTTACATTTCACAGTTCCCCATGAAATACATGTTGACCGATTCCTATAATAAATAGATACATAGTGATGTCTGGACCTCCAATCATAGGCCCAACTACAAAAATGCAGCCAATTGAATTTCCACCACTGTATTTGGGTTAAACATATTTTGGGAGTTTCATGATCAAGAACTATGTGTTTATTGATTCATATCATCGAAAGATATGTAGTGATTCCATAATATACAATCATAGGACCATATACAATCAAAGATAATAAATTCACCTCAAATTCATAGTGTTTAATCCATAACAGATCATTTTTTCTATATATTATTCAGATATATGAATAGAATACTTTTGGAATCAATATATTGTAGAAAATATCATGTCATTCCCATGTACATACCACATGACATAGAACTAGAAGGAAAACATCATTGTCTCATAAAATTAAAACTATAACAAAAACATCATTACTACATGATGTTAAACTGAATTGAACCAAATACATCCTTATTTCAGGATGTCATGCTACAATGTAATTTTTCTAGCCAGTCACCATTAAAAAGGAAAAAAACAAAAAATCCCCACTACATGATGTAAAAATGTTCATACCATAATCCATCATAATTCTTTATTAATGGATAACACGGGCCATACCCCGGTCAAACACAGTATGAGGTACATCCACCATATTTCAAGAATGTCGATCCATATGCCATATTTTATGCCTTGGGAACCTTGTGTTGTTATAAACCATTCGTAGCCCTAATAAAAGAAAATTGATATCCTCATCTGTCTATTATATTAATGCATATGGGCTGAGACATATCAATTAGAGATATATTGGATCTATATGGAGGGATTTTTAATCTTTCTGATTACACTGTAATCATGGTAGAGATTATCACATGAGGGTGATCTAATCTATACTTGGTATTCTTGTCACATATTATTACTTATGACATTAGAGTGGTGAGCCATTATTTATAATAATTTCATCTCCCTATCAGAATGTTGTTTTGTTACTCTTAACCTTATGTATCCTGAATGGGATCTTATGTAATGTCCCCAATATTAGGTCTCTGTATGTCATGAATTTATGATAAATGAACATTAGTGAAGGATGTATGACCATAAACTTTAGCCTATAATGGTTAGAGTCACAATACCCTAAAATGCTAGCGGGGGGGGGGGCATAAAATATGATAGGCTGAAAACACACAAATGGATTTATGAGTAATGGTTAAGTCTTCTCTCATGAAATTCATCATATGTATAGTTTAGGAAAATATTAAGGCACCAATAAATAAGGAATAAATCACATAGGGTCCACTTTATGGTTGTTGTAAAAGAAACAATATGATTTTTGGACCCCCCAAATCTTGGAAAATGGTAGAGTAATAGCTTTTCACCTCTCATCGATGTGATAATATGTTCGACAGGCATTGGAGTAAAATTTATCATACTCAGAAACTTTTTGAAAATTACATATTCTACAAATAAATCTTTATTATTTGACCTCCTTGGGTCATTGTAAACCATTCATATCCCTTGGAAAGGAAAAGAGATCTCTCGGTTCATCCATTTAGTTGATGTAGAAGGAAATTCTGCAACCAACCATATATATTATGGATTGATATAAATTCATTTTGGATTCCTATGACCCTAACAATAATGCGGTAGAACTATGAACTGGAGGTTGTTTCAGTTAATTATCATATTGATTGTACCATTACTTCCTCATGGGCTAAGCCATTTGGACCATGATTTATAATTCCATTAAATAGAATATTCAAGTGGATTTGAAATCCCCAATGTTACATCATTATGTTTTATACCCATTCTCAAATACCGAATGTGAACCTCAATTCATAAACCTTTGATATCCCAAACCCCATGATTCGATACCACAAGGCATACAACTCGAGTTTCACATTAAGAGGTAAATTTGCATAGGGTGGTAGAGACCTTCCATGATATATTTTCTTCCACTCTCAAATAAATTGGTCAGTTGATTGAGTTTTCAAAAAAATTTCATAGACTGAAAAAGGGGTGGGATCTACACTACATGGCCATACATGTATGCCCTATAGGATCATTCATAAGTTATTTGAAATACCTATTAGCAGCATCTCATCCTAATAAAAATTGTAATACAATCAAAATTATCCCTAGCGACAGAACAATGAATCTATGAACCCCATGCTATCTTTGTTCATCCATGGAATGTCTATCCCATACTACGATTCATCGATTCAAAATCCTAGGAAAATAATTTAAGCAACACAATTTAAACTAATTAGGTGGACTTCTAAGTCCCTATATTATCCCCATCCACCCATATTACCCCCATAAATCATACATGAACCATTGAAAAGAGAGGAGACCCATTTTTGTACTATTTTAGTGATGAATAATGGATTTCAAATAGAAACCCTAGGTATAGCCTTCTTACCGTGAAGGAACTAAAAACCACTTCATCCATAGAAACACTATGGAAGATCTCCACAAGACCAGGTGTTTTGAGTAATCCTTGGTCTATTTTCCTCACATTCCATATTCATTAACCAATTACTAGCATCAATAAGTTAAACTACTTGGAATATTTAGGTCTAGGATAGAAGACCCTAAAATAAATAACATCAAAGTTCTGATCTAGAAGACCCTAAACTGTAGAACCAAAATGGTGCATGATGAAATAATCTAACATATATCTCAGTGATTGTATAGATCACAAGTCCTTAAAAACCCAACTAAAATAGATGTAATTCTCTCCAGGTTAAATATTAGGTATTGGAATCACAATATAAATCTATGTTTCTTATCATTGGACATGCACTCTATGTAGTCCTCAAAAAATTGAGCATCTTTATAAAATAAGAGGAAAAAACTTTTTACGTAAAAAACAATTAAGAAGGTGTCCTAAAAAAGACATCTCTATTCTGCTAATCTTTCCTCTATGTGAAATATAAGAAAATTTTAGGGAAAAATAATTTAAGATATGAAACTCTTGTTGTTCCACTATATAGCCATATTGAAAATCATTTTGTTACTTCATTTTCCCTTTACAAAGGAAAAAATTATTGTATTCTCGTTTTTGGATGGATTCTATGACCAAATTACCCTTTTAAATTATATTTTCTAAAGACAACTTGAGTATGTTCATCAATGAATAATTTTATGATACTGTGAATTCTGGAATATTTCACAAAGAGAAACCTGTAATATGTTAAGCACTCAAATCCTGTAAATTGGATCTATTTGGTATTGGACTCAATGGATGGGAATAATGGATGATTCTTGAAACATATCCACCTAAAAATGGATATAAACAGAGGATTTCATTATAAATCACTGACATTCCAATTCATGTGCTTGAGATAGATCAATTGAAGGGAATTCATCATTGATTTCTTCATCTATTATCCCATGTTCTATATAAATGAGGTTGATCTAAATTGTGGTTTATTTCATAACTAAGTGCTGGTTAATTCTAATTCTCATGGGATATGTAGAGACATCTATGTACCTTACTTTAGATCCATCTTCAAGTTCCTTTCCTCCTATTCCTTCTTCAATATCATTAATTTACATGCATTCCAGGCTCAGGGTACACATTTTCCCATGTTAAACATATTTCCTATAATGGATTATACCTATAATTCATTGTCAAAAGCATCCTATTGATGGACGTTCAAAAAAAATATTCAACATACTCTAAGACGGATCCTATAAAGTGGTTTAGTATCTGATATCGTTATTCATTCATATAAATGGAATTGTGATATATGTTTTTCGTAGAATTATATATTTTTTCTTTCTGAATGAATCTCATTCTAAAAAGGATCATTTTGTTAACAACCAAAATTATGTGATAAGAACTTTTCATTGTGAGATTTTAGATGCTCTATGGAAAATAAAGAAAAACTAAAAATATTTTATTCAACAATCATGACGGTTGGACATTTTGAACAATGGTCTTGGTATTTTTTATATATATTTGTATGGGGGTTAATGGAAATTATACATTTATAATAATTAACACTCTAAAAAATAAAATAATTTCAATCCAATTACTAGCCAAACATGGGATTTAGCATAGGCCCATGTGAGACCGAAGTCCACCATTCCTAGTATGAGCTAGCCTCATCTAGAAAATGAATGGTGGAGGGAATAATTTCAGAAAAAGCGGTAGGCATGCTTATAGGGAACCTACTGTTTGAGCCTAATTGGGAATATATCACATGTTGAGATCCCATAGGGGTGAAGCCCTGGTGGTGGTGTGTTTAGGTCGTAGGGGTACAAAACCTAATTTCTGGATCGACTGAACAGTAAATGTGAAATTTCATATATAATAAAAAGATTAAATATTTGTATTTTGATGTGGGATTAGATTTTCCTGGATCTTTTTATGTGATTGAAACCAACATCTCAATCATCAGATTGATAAATCTCAACATTCTGTTTAAATCATACATAGTGCATTCAAAGCTCACGTTCTTACACTATGCATATTAAAACTAATTCCAATTCCATGCAGTTTTAAACTCTATATTCAACCTCCCAAAAAACTGGTTTGATGACTCAAGTCACACCTATCACTCACTCGACGCCACCACCATCTCTATCCGTTTGAATGATACCAAACAAGATATAATTTTACCAAATTAGTACATGAAACTTTTTTTTTCAGGTATGTGAAAAAAATATTTCATTGTCGAAAAAAGTCGGGAGAGCTCAATCCAAGGATTGAAGACATCACATGACCATATTTTCATGCAATCGAGAGGAGAAAATTCTAGAAGTCATCATGATAGGTTAATGAATATGAGACCATTATAACTTCTACAAGATTTTGATTTTAGTAAAAAAATATTTATCTATGATTTTCATCATTGAAGAAAATAAAATAATGAAGATCATGTGAAGCCATATAACAAAAGCGTGATGATCACACTATGTCTCCATATCCTTAGACAACATTCCAAGAATATTTTTCATGAAAAGGTAGGACATCCTTGGCCTAATATTTCCACAAAATACCAATTATGAGTTTTCAAAAGATACATACATGTGAGGATGGAAGGGAAGAGTGGGGAAGGAAAGAAGAGTAGAATAGATCACTAACTATCATCCCCAGGGAAGCACTTCATGTGATCACAAGAACTTCTTGCATGATATTATTATGATCAGGTGGTCTCATGATGAAATGGGAGTAAGGAAACATCTGGTTAATACAATGTATTCACACATTCATGTGAAGAAACATAGGGTTCCTTACTTCACCAAGTATGGACTTTCTGTTCTCGTACAGTCCCACTCTACACTCTCCTGCACTAAGTCACAAGACCTCATGTATGACATTCATTTAGTTTATGTGAATTCTGTGAGACCCAATACATACAGTTCTTGTATACATCCATATTCATTACTACCTTTCATAGGGCACCCCTGTGGGTTATTTTCCTTGTCGGATAGATCATCACAAGACACCATATAGATATTGTGATTTTAGGTAGTTATTTGAGATTTAGATGGTTCTCTCATGTCGACATTCCTCAATTAAACTCTATTTATTAAGAGATGCCTAGGTTAGTGTATGTAAACATTAAACAATGGAAATGGATTAATTTAGTTATATGATTTTTTGGATCCTTATTCATGAATTCAAATCACCATGGACATGTATTATATATGTCCGGCTCCCATATTTTCAATGAAACATACATCCCCATCTATTATTATGACACCAATGAGAATCCTCTATATTCATTGGTAAGACACATCACAAGACCATGTGAGTGTCCTATGAGTTAAAAATGTAATTTCTCACAGTGCTTTGTCATCAACATACATGTGGCATTGTCAAAAATGAGACACTACTAAAATGAACCTTAACTTTCAATCAAAGCCCATATACTTGTGCCTCTAACATGATTACATAGACATGAATTCATCCAAGGAAAATGAATTCCCATGAGGTCAAGGATTTCCTACATTGGGAATGGAATTTCATCACATGGATATTGTCTAGATCATAAACATGTCCATGGGATCCTTCTGAGTTATCTTTTAAGGTCACAAGCCCATAAGATTCTCATAGACCTCAATATTTTTTTGGGAAGCCCAAGATATGTCACATTCTTCACAACAAAAGACTTGGAAAAGTCTGGTTAATCTCAAGATGGTTTATTGACATGTATGTATTGTAATTATACCATCCAAAGACAATTTATGTTGATCTCATGATAACTAATTAGAATGTTACTATTTTCATATGGCATTCTAAAGACAATAAAAGTTGATATTGTGAAAAACAATTTGCATGTCAGCATTGTCAGAAGAAGAGATCATGAAAATTAAATTGATATTGTGGCAACGTATAGACATGCCTTATTGGATAATGCATTAACCCTTTGAAATTTATGATTCAGTCATTTGTAGGCATCCAAGACATGCAATGTTGAATATATAAAAATATAGATACAAGCCTGCTTTAATCATGCAAAAGACATCAGATATTTCAATGTTGGTTATGGGAATTATATTTGATATTTCCCCCTCAATCATGCAAAGGAATCGAAGAAAAGTTTGTTGATCATGTGAAATAGAATCTCCATGTCATCCTTGATCATGGAGAAAATCCAAGGCATGGAAGCTTAGTTTAAGTGAAGCATCATATACATGTTATGAAGACACCCTCGGTTGTTTCTACAATAATAGAATTATGCCCCATGCATGTTTGGTAGGTAATGACTAAATTCCTAATATATAGTTAGAACATGTCAAGGAGATCCCTAGGGGCTTGTAATCATAGTCTGAAAGTATCATTTAGACTCATTCCATGTCGACCCCAGCAAGGAACCTTTTTCCCCAACCACTTTTATGGCGTATGTTTCCTTAATGAGCTAGGGTTATGTACTCATGAGACCTTACTGGTTTCATGATCTTTGATTGAACTTTTATGGTTTTCATGTCACATTATCCATTAGAATACAAAGAATTAGTATGAAATATGGTATCCTTACTGTGTAATCCCAGATCAATAAGTCATCCATCTAGGTATAATCTATTTAAATTCATAAAACATTAGGGATAATAACAGTGTCTCCAGGTGTGATCATCTACATTATCCCATCAACTGGATAAGGGATAAATGAAAAATGATGACACTATTTATATTTATAAAATAAGTTACATGTGATACCTTCTTATGGAAAGTCTCTATACCATATCATCCATGAGATGGGTAATCAAGACTCTCAAAATACAAATTTAATGTCTAAGCCCTGTATTGATATTCTCTCATGCAATGTGTCTTCTTTGAAATGATCTCTTATTTCTCACACCAAGGATGAATCACATGGGCATTGAGACGATTGATGATTGTATCAAAATAATTTTTATAATTCCCCCAATGTTGGAACATCACCATTGGGATTTAAGTTGAATTTCATATTATCCTCACTGAAAGGTTAATACTTATGATTAGATAATCTAGGAAATTCATTTATGAGTAAATGTCATCTAATTCTGCTCTAGTTTTAATTCTAATAACAAAGGCACCAGTATCATAACTACATAGTCACTAATTCTAATCTTAAATAGTCTATGTTGAATGAATCACCAAGATCTGAGCATGATATTTATGTCCTTACCTAAATATTTCATATTTCATGTTTTGGTTCAGTTACATCACTATAAACTATGTCAAAAAATGTTTTTGGTTTTTGATTTTTAATTTAATTGGAAACATTAAATGAATAATCAAGGTTAAATTCCATATCCAAGACACCAAATTCTTTTCTGGATGGAAATAAAATGATGATTATGTGAATACAATCCAAACAAAAAATCATCATTAATAACTTATAGAATGATAGAGAACATGTTACATTCACACTCCCACTCATATCAATACATCATCATAATAAATTAATTAGAACATGGGTAAACTATCCTATATCGGGGACTTGGATGGAATTTGAAGACATATAATAAATTTATATGACAATTCTATATTGGGAAATAATCCCCCCCCCCCAAGATGTGAAGATCATGACTACTTATTCCTGCAACCATTGTGAGTTTATAAGAGTCGTTGTGTTTATAACCCCTATAGACCAACATCATTTGGAATGAATTTTTGTACCATGTTATAGACATGCGAACTATTGGGAGTTTCTGGGGAATACTATCCAAATGGGAATCTCAATGTGAGCGATTGAAAAAGGAAATGAACCTCAACAATCAAACCATTAGTTGAATACTATCCATGTCATTTCCCAAGGAAACACCTACTAAACACTTCATAAACCCTTAGAATATTGAAATTCTTTTAAAAAGTAGTTTTTATTCCCTTTTCTAGGTTACTTATCAATTTTTTAATATAATAAATCTTTTCAATTGAAATGAAAATACCTTAAATCTCCAAATCACACAAATACAATTGCATAGTTATTCCAAAAATGATACCCTTATAATACTAGAATTTGGATTCTATTAACCCCATGTGTGCTTCCTCATCCCTAAGGGATAATGGCATGAAGTGAAGATCTTGATAAATAAGTTTTTAATAATTTTCCCTCTTTTTATATGAATAAATATATTTACCAATTATATTACGAATCTGACATGATTCATATTTAAATAATACATTACTCCTATAGAGTAGAAAACAAATAAATTCATGCATATATTGTGAGCTTTAAAAACATAACAAAACTCAATAAGTGATTGCATACATGTCCAACATACATACATACCATCTCGTACAACTTGTCCATGGAAAATGTTCCTGATAATGGGGTTTTAGACATGATAAATAAATATAGTAATATGTTATGAAGATTAACAAGACCCCTAATCATATTAAATAAATATAACCCTAAATTTGGAACTAATCCCTCTTTCATGAATAACAGAAATGATTATCCAATTAAATCACTTAACTACCTGTGTATTAGTAGGTAAATGGGAAGTAATAATGAATGGTCACATGTATATTTAGGTTTTAAATGATGGTGTAAGCCAAAATACTAGTTGGGAAACACCAATGATGTATCAAAAAATAGTCAGAAATAATTTCATATATGAACAATTATAGTAATTTAAATAAATATTATAATTGTATTTTCATTCATAAAAAAGACTTTAACAACATGTTGACCATAAATTTGGGAAACATATCTAAAATGGAGATATAAAAATAGCTATATAAAATCAGACGATTTACTACCTATAAAAGGAAGATCTATATAAAGATGATATATAATTTTAATACCTACCACATTTTAATACAAAAAACGTGATGAAATTATATTGTTGTTAATAATAAACACAATTATATAACTATAGAACATAGAATTTCATCCTATAAATCTCTAGAGAAAACATGAATTCCATGGATAGGGGAATGATTATTTAAGTGTTAGGTCAATGGAGAATATCCTATTTTGGGAAAGTGGATAGGGCTGACATTTCCAAAACCACCAAGGTACCACCTGGGCTATCTGTAGTCCGGGAGTGACTCTACATTCCCACCAATAATAGTCCTAATAATGACAAATAGCATTGATTAGGCATATCTCAAAACATGAGAGGCCATAATCTGTAACAATATAAAACAATCTTATATCAAATGCATAATATTATTCTAATTACTAATATGATATATATGTAATCAACCAAACTATAATATAAATAATATTTTACATGAATGAAACAATAATTTCAAGTAAAATCATAAAGTTTGAACAATTTAATCAATTAACACTACGTGTATCTAAAACATAAGGCACTAAGAAGATCCTGCACAATGTAAAAAATTACAGGATCACACTCTAGTCAAAATAATCACCAATACTCTCAAGAATAACAACTATGTATAATTTTTTCTCTATGACTAACTTGTGTTTTACTCTACAAAGACCACTCTAGCACCATGTCTACATGTACTCTCATTGAACCAATGTGTTGTTTTCATATAACCAAATTATATGGTAATACAAATAGTTTAGTTGTGATTAATCAATTACAAAATATTATTCCCCAAAAATTGAATAGAAACATCAATCATAATGTTTTTCTAATTCCAAGAATGATTATTTACAAGGAGTAAGAAAAATAGGAAAACTCTATTACATTTCAACTAGAATAACCCAATAAGAAAAGTTAATGTATGAATTATAAAAAAGTAAACAACTATATATTCATTGTAATTTTATATCATTGGAATATATTAAGTCATAATAATATTAACTCCTTCCCTTAAAAGGCATATCACATGAGGAAATAATTGTTCTACAAACACTACAAAGTCCACAATGACTGGATTTGATAACCAAAATATATTCAGTATATCTAGGTATACCATTGGGGTGAATTATGATTCCCATGTCTTAATTTAATCCACTATACTCACCAATTACAATAACTACTTCATCTCCAGAAAACATGAAGGGTTTTCAACTCAATGATGAAGACTTATTTTCAGACTATGGATAATTATAGCCTTAATTTATCCAATATTGTATCATAATAAAAGTATCTGAACAATATGTTCTATGTAATTATTTTAGTATCACAAGAGTTTTTTTTGGGGGGACCCATTCCATGAAGATGGAAATAAAATTATTAGTGGCTATAGGCCCCACTGCGGGAACAACACCATTGCTACAATTCTAAATGTGGGGATACTCAATCCACTAGTCAATGTCTCACTGCCAAGGAGTTTATAGGGTGATATTGATCCTATATCTATAATGTATTTTTTGGATCCATTCCATAACATAACCACTCTTCCATGGGGATAAAAACCACAATATAACTCTAATGATCACACATGAATCCCCATAACTAGCTATTTAAAACTAATGAATTGGTATGTTCAAGTACCACTAAATGGCTCATAATTGATGATGAAGAGATATCCATCATCATATTCTTTCATAAAAATACCTCCATTTGGGATATTAAATTTTCATACAATGAGTCTTGCATACAAATATATACGAACAACATGTTTTGGAGGGAGTGCACTCTGTTTGTTATAAGGTATATGGTTTTCATCCCTGATAAGTAGCATGATCATGTTCTAAAACACTATATTTTTGGCAAAGGAAACCAATATTTTTTTCAGGTTTTACTACATAGTATTTTAGTTCATGATATTTACTCAGCATATACCATACATACATGAGTCTTGTTCCACTAATACAAAGTGTGTGGGCCTGAACAACACAACATATAACCCCAAAAGGTCACTAGAATGATAACAACATATAAACACCATTAAAAAGTAATATGTGTTAACAACCTATAGTTTCAGAACAAATCACATATAATTTTAATATCAAAGTAAAATCCTATATACTATAATAATGGTATATATATTATTTTTTCTTCTAAACTACATTCTATGTAGTTTGTATTCCATCCCAGATTTTATCCCTCTCACAATAATTTTGCTATCATTTTCAATTTTACAATAATTATTAATGTTTCATTATATAATACCATATTAAATGATGTAATTATAACATGCATAACCATATACAACTCATCAGTTTCTAGACTGTGGTTTATATTTATGCCTAAGAGGGCCTCCCTATGTGATAAACGAAGCCAGCTATTATTAGTGGTCTAAAACAATACCATGGGAAGACAATACCCCCATATCAGATTTCATAATAATAAATAAATAATACAACTCATTGATATATAATTTTCATATATTTAATAAAAATGAAAATAAAAAATATATCATAATAATAAATATACAACATCAAGATCACATAAGGAGAATCATTAAAGAAAGTATACAACACTGAACACCCATCAAGATTTAATGATATAAAAAATAATAAATTTTTCAAGTGATTTTAGGTTCTAATATCATCCTCAAGACTTACATTATCTTATTTTTCAAACCAATAAAATCCATCCCACTCAATAATTTTTTCCTCTCACCCTACCTTACATAATAGTAAAAATAAAAAGGGTTTCTTTGTTATGAGTGTTTCCAGGCCACCTGAGCATGGTGTATGTATAAATTAGTAGGGTACCAAAAACACAATCACATATATTATAGGTAAATTTAATTTTAACATGTGATATAATAATAATAATAATAATAATAAATTATATTGATTAAAAATAAATAAATATATAATTTTAATCAATAGGTTCTAACATGACTCCCAGGATCAACAAAAACCCACATCAACAAAAGTCAGGGTGTCCTTGAGCATATAGTCCAATACTAAAAAAAAATCTAAGCCACAAAAAAATTCCTCTAAAAAAGTCCTTGTAAATTTTATAACGTCATAGTTAAATTATTTTATATAAGAACATTTATTAATTAATCTAAATCAATCCCAAACACTACCAGGTATGGTTGAATCCCCTACCCCAAATAAGTGGTGTTAGTCTAATGAAATCAAATTCATATCACATCAAAATCCATTGAGTATATTTAAATAATTCCAAATTATTTTCAAAAGTAATACTAGTATCATGACTATGTAATTCCAATCAAATTAAAATCAGAATCTGTAATGTATGTATAAGGTATTCCAAACCATTTCAAATTTAAATCCAAATAGAATGTCCAAGAAATTCAAAACCAACTCACATATGAATCCAATGAGCATTCCTATTAAATTCCAATCCCTTTGAAATATGAATCCAATGAGATTCTCTAAATATTTCAATACCAGTACACATATAATAAATAAAATGTGTCAAATGTATTTGAAACCATATAAGGAATAATTGATGGATTTATGAAGAACATCATAAGAATATGATATATCTCATGACAACATTATGGTAAGTTTATTCCACCCAAACTAGATCACGTGTCATCATCGATTTATGTTATTAGGTATCACCAACATTCACCACATACCATGCATCATATCACACTCTCAGGGGTTATTAACTCACTAGGGTCCCTATTTGGTCCTTGTAGGTATCATCAATTCAACAACACTTTTAATATGTTTTTTGTCCCATTACTATCTCATACATCTAACACCATAACTAAGAGGCACGAAAGTCCCTTTACATCAAAGTTACAATATAATAACCTCATTATCTACATAGGATAAGTGTAACTAGCATTTTTTCAAGAGACGGAACCATTGAAAACCCTCTTATCAAGGTCATCTTATGTTAGTCTCTTCACTCAACATAACCCCAATCTACACATGATAGACCAACATGGGTCTCTTTAAAAATTTTGGGATGTATACTCATAACATGGTCAACCTAGCTATCCCAAATTCTATATAAAAACATGATGTTCTCAGATTACCTATATAGTAAAAAAACACTCTAGTTATATTACTATCTTTTATAAAGAGGTTTTATATACTTGAACATTAGGGGGGAATGTTAAAATCTATTTTTTTTAATTCCTAACCTTTATGGTATATCTATATAATCATATATTATATTCATCATGGCCTTTTCCATCTATGACTATGAAAATAAAGATCGTACATTGCTGTCTATCATGTCCCTTGGCACTTGTTTTCATTTATTCATGGGTATTTCATTGATATTAAATATTTCATTTTATAAAAAAGGGAGGACATCCATTCTGGTGATACCCGAAATAATATTCACCATATAAACATAATTTACAATACTTAGGGATATTTTTATGACCCAACCCACTATGCCCTACATGATTTTTGGTTTACCATGAATGATACCCCTATCCTACCAACAATAGTCTATTGGATAGAAACTAGCACCAAGTATGAAATCATCACATATGGGAGGCCTTATCCAAATGTATTTATACGCATGCACACATCTCCATACATAATTATAATGTTGAAAGATAAATATAGCATACATTAAATTCTTTAATAACATTTATTTCACAATAGAATACAATAATATGTAAAACCAAAAAATTAATGTCCAAATACAAGCCCACTAAAACTAGTTGAAAAACTGACAAGCTAATAATAAGGGGGAAGCTACCCAAAACAAAAATCATTGATCGATTTGACTTCCATGTAGCAGAAATAATGTTTTACTAATTCTATTAAACCTAGTACTATATTGAAATCCATACGATCCATATAAAACATTATATGTTCCAATCGAGATCATGATGGGGTTAGTATAAGCATACCCAGTTGGAATCCCTAAAATCCCTAATCCAAAATATACATAGTGAGTTTTCATTTCATCATCCCAAAGAGAGGAGTTTTATATCTTTTGAACCAGTACTTGGAATTGAAATCTGAGGGCATCATTGAACTCACAACATCGGTGATTGGTTAGTGAGACCTTGACCGCAGTTGCGTTCTAACGATGATGAAAGTTAAATTTTGTGGTTTCTAAATAAAATTAAAAAAAATATGTGTAACATATTTTTATTTGATTGGTGGTTAAAACAACCAAGTGGAGGTTAGAGGCAGGGCCCACCACACCCTAACCTCCATTTGGAGGATGTTTTTAGGTGGGGCCCACCCAAACCTTTTAACTCCTCTAAACCCCCCTTTAAAACCCTTGAGTTCCCAATAAATGGGGGAAACTCTTGAACTTCCCCATAAGGGTGCCAACACACCTAAAATTAATTAATGCCTCAATTAATTAATCTTTTTGAATTATTTTGAATTCCTTTGAATTATTTTGCCAAAAATAAAATAATGGGTTGGCATAAACCATTATTTTTGTTGGAGATCCTTTTTGGTGGATCAAGTAAGAACTCTTGGAAGAACCTCATCCTCTCGACGAAGAACGCTACTCATCTCTGAAGAACGACAAATACCGTCTTTGATCTTCGATTGAATTAAATGAGAAAGAGCCTCTCGCGAAGAACGCTGATGAATCTTCTTCCACGGTTTCCTACCTAGGACATTTCCTGATGTCACCTTTCCATGGATTCATCAACGAATCAACATCCTCTCTTTTTTGGACTTCATCAACGTTCATCAAAATTTTTTATGGGGATTTGATTTTTTTTATGTATGAGTTTTAATTCCGATCTTCATCATTAAAATGATGGTTGAGATATGCCGATTATTAACAACGCAACGAAGAGGGCTTGGACCGCACAAACACGGTCTGACCCCCCCCCCCTTTTGTTGTTCTTGTTGTGTTGACGACGGAGGTGGAGCCATGGTGGTCAGCATCGGGCCGACCGAGAAGAAGACCGTCGGTGGAAGGCCACCAGATTTCCAAGAGGGTGCGACACCATCGTGCCATGTAGAAGGGGAGTCGCGGCCATGACGGGCTGTGACGGAGTCATGCAGTGCTGTCGCGCCGCGCAAAGGAAGCAGGGGGCCACGACCATATCGGGCCGTGACAGAGGTGGTGCGGCACCGGCGCGCCATACGGAGGAGCTGGAGGACTGCAGCGTCGTCGCACCATGGCGGAGAAGCCATTCGTCAGGTCGGGCCAGCCGCTGGAGGAACTACAAAAGTAGGACCCTTAGGGTCCTACGTGACCTGGACCGGCACCACCTGGCACTATTTGGGGTTACCACCTGAATGGCGAAGCCGGTCAGGTGCCAGGGGGAATGCGCCTCCCCCCTGGGTGCTGTCGTGCTGGGCCACCCTCAGTCGTGCCACCCTCGGCTGGGACACCATGGGTCGGGCCACGCACAGTCCGGGTAGCTTTCGGCCAGGCCGCCCTCGGGTCGGGTCGTCCCCACGAGCTGCACCCCTTCCTCTGACCGGGTAGAACCCTCAAACTGGGTCAGACCCCAGTCTGGACCGGGACGGGCCAGGTTGCTCTGACTATGTCAGATTAGACCCGAACCCGCTATAGACAGTTTCACCTTTCCGCCCATATTTTGGGCTACATGTGTCCTAATGATGAACCGTTTGTGGAGATAGAAGTCTTAGTGAAGGATAGATCTTTTGGCATACCCTTCTTTAATATTGGATGTATTTGGGGTATGGCCTGGTTGGTTTGAACCTAAAAACCAACCGGGCCCTTGGAACGGAAAAGCCAATAACTCACAGACTGGGCGTCTGATTAACGTATCGTCTGTCGCGTTGGTTTCCTTATGATGAGACAGAACTACAAGATACATATACTCGAAACATAGTGGTAGTTTATGTATCGACACTTGGCTTGAGGAGCAGACCCTCTCGAAATCGAGCGTGCGGTGTGCGGGAACCCTATGGCTGGCTGTGCATGAGATGAATGGATTGTCTGTGGGTTCGATAGTGATAATATAGTACCTAGATCCTTCATGGGTTCGAAAATGATGGCTTTTTTACTGGGATCCTCTGTGGGTTTGACAATGGTGACTTTTGTATCGGGGTCCTTTGTGGGTTCGATAGTGATGAATTTTGTACCTGGATCCTCGATGGGTTTGACAATGCTTATATTATCTCAGTATCCTACGTTGGTTTGACAGAGGAGATGATTTAAAGTATACATCTAATAATATCTACCTCTTTTCATGTGTTGTATACCTATGTGAGCTGAGTATTTTCATTCAATAATTGTCATCGAGATGATTGACTTACTTCCTTTGTGGGCTGGGTTGTTCTTGGTCTCGAGAGATAGAGCTGGACTGTGACTGGTAACTTAGGTATATGTATGGGCATATACATAAGTAGGGTTGGATGATACTTCTTATCTGTATCTTTCTTCTTTTAGTTAATCCTTATTAGATTTTGGTATACCATTGGGGATCTCGGGGTCCCCTATTGAGTATTGTTATACTCATCCCTACATAGGCTTCGCCCGCACCTTGTTGTGCTCTATGCAGACAATGGTCAGCAGTGATCGAGGATGAGGGAGTCGGACGAGAGGCTGCTAAGTGATCGACAAGACTGGATCTACCTCATGGAGGAGTTGGTCATGTTCTATACCTAACGATCAGGTAGGATTCCCTGGTGGACAATCTAGGAGTTGTTTTTCCCTTTTTTACTTGTACATTTACTTGTTGTTCAGTTGGGTTTGTATATTAGCCCACTTACATTTAGCACACATTCCTTTTCTATATTAGAACTTATTACTTCTACTACTTGTGTTCAGACTATGTGAGTTATATCTTTAAAGTCAATGGCTTCCCTTTTTATCAGGGATTCACCTTCGGTGCTAGTCTCCAGCCCCTGGCCTATGGAAGAAGGGCATGGGGTAGTCACGACACGAGCCCCGAGGATGAGTCATGACAAATTGTTATCAGAGGAGTCAGTTATACCGCAGAACATGGACTCTGATTCTTTTATGTGGAAATATGTTATGTTTTTTGGGTGTGGTTATTAGTTTAGGGAAACCAGTTTTGGTGTGGTGGCCAACATATCCTTACACTATGTCTCTGGTTTTTGATTTCCGACTCAGTACATGAAAAACACTGATTATGTGTGTGTTTCGTTTGAATAGTTTTCTTCATGATTAAATTGAGTCAGCTCACCTGGTATACTGTTTTAACTGTGTCTCACCTATTTCTTTTTAGGATGACCCCATGTAGGTAGAAAACTAGGGTTCCGAGTTTCATACGAAATGGTATCCCACCGAGCGATGAGGCTTCACTGCAGGGCCCCATCACAACAGAGGTACTAGTGGTACCACTACCCGTTGGCCTACCAATACCACCGGCTCCAGTAGTAGAGGGTGCACATCGTTTGAGTGCATTTTATCAGTTCCAGTGCAAGAGGCTGCCCAGGTTCCCGGAAGATATGGACGCACATGAATCTGAGGATTGGCCGGAGGCTGTCTTGTGAGTTTTCATATTGGTAGGGACACTAGCCGACCTCATGGTGATTCTTGTCGTTAGTCTTCTACACGAAGCAACATGCAGATAGTGGAGCCTGATGCTCCAGTTTCTTGATGAGGCATCACTACTCTGGTAAGACTTCAAGAGTCTCTTCTGGTCAAATTTTGTTCCATCCACCCTTCAAACAGTGTTGATTCAAGAGTAACATCATCTGCAGTAGGGCAGTATAACAGTAGCTCAGTACTCAGTGAGGTTCACTGACCTATCATGATACTCCAGAGATATGGTACGAGACCCATTCTTCAAGGACCAGACCATTGAGCAAGGACTCAGACATGAGATCCGATCCTCGATGATCTCCCTCATCATCCCGATGTAAGCGGGGGTGCTGGAGTGAGACCATCTAGTTTTGAGTGTTATTGTGGAGCAGTCACCAACAACGAGCCACACCACAGGGTGACACGTAACATAGTCTTCTCTGGTGGGTAGTAGACAGATGTAACAAAGGTCCAAGATGAATAGGCTATCAGGTGGGTGACCCTAGGATATAGGTTCGGTTTTGTGGGGCACACGAGACAGATCCAGCCATATGAGGAGCATGCAGTGCTATGTGTGCGGCGGGCGGGGTCACATGGCGCGTGAATGCCCGACCCACCATGCAGATGAGAAATAGACAGTAGAGTGACCTCCCAGGTAGAGGTAGAGGTTCGACTATGGTGGTCTTCTAGGAACAGGCAGACGTGGTAGAGGAGTTTGCCAAGTAGCAGGTGGTGGATGACGTTTCGAGGCCCTACCACCAACACCACCAAGAGGTCCACCCTGGCCACAAGGAGCTGGTGGACATAGGTGGGCTCAACTCCAAGCAGTTGAGTCTTATGTCCACGAAGCACCTGAGATGATTTGAGGTACTATCTGTTTCTACTCCACCCTTACTGTAGTACTTATATACATAAGATCTAGTCATTCTTTTATTTCCACTGCCCTTGTTCAGAGATCAGAGATTCTGACTGATATGTTGGACCGATTCTTACGACTACAGACTCCTACAAGAGCAGACTCGACAATTACCCACTAGTGCCGGTAGTGTGAGCTTACTCTAGGAGGCGAGAGCTTCGGCTAGGATCTCCACGTAGCAGCGTCGAGGCCTTACGATGACATCTTTGGTATGGACTGGTTATCCTCAGTTCATGCTCAGATTTACTGTATTCGGTAGAAAGTGTGGTGTGTCCGCGAGGTTGGGATGAGGTTTACCTTCACCGGAGAGAAGGGAGCCACTGCAGCACAGGATGGACTTACCCAGAAGAGTGGGAAGCCTATCACACATCTGTTGGCTAGCCTCATCCTCAGAGAGGTTGATGTGTGGAGTCCGAGTTTTCTTGTTGTGGTGGATCAGTATGCGGATGTGTTCCCTAATTATGTTCGAGGACTACATCCTCATAGAGAGGTGGACTTCTACATTGACATTTACCTCGGGACGACAACGATATCTACTCTAGAATATGGGATGGCTTCCTCTGAGCTTCGTGAGCTGCTGGTATAGCTGGAGGACTTTTAGATGATGGGATTTATCCAACCTAGTGTTTCACCCTGGGTATCCATGATTTTGTTCGCCACGAAGGCGGATGGGACCATGCAACTATGTGTTGACTACCGTTGCCTGAACCAGGGGACCATGCAGAACAAGTACCCACTCCCAATGATTGAAAACCTCCTTGATCATCTCAAGGGAGCACAATGGTTCTCAAAGATAGACCATAGGTCAGGATATCACCGTTTTAGAGTTCGAGACGAGGATATGTAGAAGGCAACCTTTAGGAGTCAGTATGGACACTAAAAGTTCTTGGTTATGCCTTCTGGTGTAACCAATTCTCTAGAAGAGTTCACGAGTCTCATGAACATGATATTTCAGCTTTACCTCGATCATTTTCTCGTAGTCTTCATTGAAGACATACTGATCTACTTGAAAACTGAGGAGGATCACGCCTATCATTTGCGGGTAGTATTGGACACACTCAGAGAGCACCAGCTTTATGGTAAATTCTCTAAGTGCCAAATCTGGATCCGAGAGGTGAAATTTATAGGACACGTCATTTCGGAGGATGGAGTTGAAGTGGATCCCATGAAGATCGAGTCAGTACGTTCATGGGAGCCACTCAGGAGTGTGACGGAGGGATGGAGTTTTATGGGATTGGTAGGGTACTATCAGGGATTTGTGCCAGATTTATCTAGAGTTACAACAGTACTTTCAGCTTTCACAAAAAGGGACAACCCTTTGTGTTGTCTGAGAGATGCTAACAGAGCTTTCCGGAGCTATGGAAGAGGTTGACTAGTGCGCCAATCTTGAGGCAACCGGAGGAGGGCATAAGGTACATAGTTTGCTGCGACGCATCAGGGACCGGACTCGGGTGTGTCCTGATGCAGGAGCGAGCAGTGATCACGTATAGTTCTCAACAGTTGAGATACCACAAGAAGAAGTACGCTACCCTTGACCTGGAGTTAGAAGAAGTGGTCTTTCCCTTGAAGATGTGGCCACACTATCTGATGGGTGAGCGTTTTACAGTCTACTCTAACCACCAGAGTCTCAGGTACATCTTCTCTCAGAAAGACATCAACCTGAGATAGTGGAGATGGCTTGAGTTCCTCCAGGAAAATGACTTTTAGATAGTCTATACTCCTAGGAAGGGTAACGATGTAGCTGATTCTCTTATTAAGACATCAGATATTTAGCTGCTAGGAGAGGCGAGAGAGCAGCTGGCCACGTTGCAGATATCCATTGTGGAGAGAGATGGAGCTGCCTTTCTACAGTCTCTTGTAGTCACTCATCCACTTCTTCATCTAGTCATGGAGGCACAACGTGGGGATGTTTACTGTGAGACACGACATGATTAGATATTTACAGGGCAAGCACCTGATTGATTTTTTGAAGGTGGGGAGACCGTCATTCTCTTCAGAGGATGTACCATGGTACCAGTTTCACATTAGGAGGAACTGTTTAGGGAGTTCCACATATCTCCTTTAATGATACATCCAGGAGTTTCAAGGATGTATCGGGACCTCCGATGACAGCACTGGTGGCCAGATATGATGAGGGCAGTAGCAGAGTTTGTCTCACGATGCCTCACTTGTCAGAAAGTGAAGGTGGGGCACCACGTTCGAGCAGACTTGGTTCAACCCTAAGATGTCCCAGAGTGGAAGTGGGATGGGATATCCATGGATTTCATGATAGAACATCCACATACATCCATATTTCATGACCCTATCTGGGTGATTGTAGACCGACTCACCAAATAGGCCATCATCCTTCCTATTAGAGAGAAGATTTTAGTAGAGATCCTGAGACGCCTCTACATAAGGGATATCGTACGACTTTATAGTGTGCCATCAATGATCGTCTCTGATCGAGATGCTTGTTTCATTTCCTGGCTATGGAAGGGGTTGCAAGAGGCTTCCATGAGGTAGCTACGCTTGAGGACAATATTCCATCCTCATATAGATGGTCAGACTGAGAGGACCATTCAAACTCTCGAGGACATGCTCCGTGAATGCTTCCTTGACGTTGGTCGTAGCTGGGAGGATCACTTACCCTTGGTAGAGATTACGTATAACAACATATACCACTCCACCATTGGGATGGAACCTTTTGAGGAACTTTATGTCCGACCTTGCAGATCACCTCTCTGCTGGAATGACCCAGGGGAGTGAGCACTTATGAGACCGGAGATGGTGCAGTCTATGACAGAGAAGGTACTATTCATCTAGGAGTGGATGAAGACTGCACAGAGCAGACAGAAGTCTTATGCTGATAGAAGATTCATTCCACTGGAGTTTGAGGATGGAGACCACATCTTTCTATGGGTCTCACCTCGACGAGGTTTATGGAGATTTGGTCGAGACAAAGAGTTTTCTCCATGATTAATCGGACCATTCCCGGTCCTTAGAAGAGTAGGCGAGGTGGCTTACTGTCGGGCCCTTCCACCTCAGTTACACAGAGTGCACAAAATCTTCCACGTATCTCAGATGAGGAGATAAATGAACGACCTGTCCCATATCATTGACCATGTGGAGCTGGACATCGATGGCATGGCGACATTCATGGTGGATCCAGTGGAGATTGAGGATCGATAGGAGAGGGTCCTATGTTGATGGTCGATTCCTCTGGTGCGCATTCACTGGTAGTACGAGATCCTCTATGAGAGCACATTGGTGCGAGAGGCTCATATGAGTGCTCAGTACCCTCATTTGTTTCCTTAGTGTGAGTTATAGCTTATGGGGATGTAAATCCCCAAGGCGGGGAGAATTTAAAGACCTGGAAATTATGTGGTTTTTTAAATACATGGAATTTTTTTGAGTCTGCGGTTTTTGAAAGCACCTAATTCTGAGGCCCGGTGTTCCGAAAATGAATTTCTGATGTTTTTTAGGGTATGTTCAGTAAACGTACGAGCGGGGTATTATATCTTTTGAATTGGTGCTCGGAATTGAAATATGAGGGAACTGTTGAACTAACAACATCAGTGACTTCTTAGTGAGACCTTCACCACAGTTGCATTCTAACGGGGACGAAAGTTAATTTTGGGGGTTTCTAAATAAAATTAAATAAAAATATGTGCAACATATTTTTATTTTATTGGTGGTTAAAACCAACATGTGGAGGTTAGAAGTGGGACCCACCACACCCTAACATCCCTTGGGAGGATGTTTTTAGGTGGGCCCACCCAAACTCTTTAACTCCTCTAAACATCCCATTAAACCCCTGGAGATCTGCATAAATAGGGGAAACTCTTAAACTTCCCAATAATGGTGCCAACACACCTAGAAATTAATTATTGCCTCAATTAATTAATACGTTTGAATTTTTTTCATTTACTATGAATTATTTTTCCAATAATAAAAAATGGGTTGGCATAACCCATTATTTTGATTGGTGATCCTTTTTTGTGGAGCTTGGAAGAACTCTTGTAAGAACTTCATCCTCTTGACGAAGAACTCTCCTCATCTCCTAAGAATGACGAATACCATCTTCAATATTTGACTGAGTTAAAAGAGAAGGATCCTCCCCCGAAGAATACCAATGATGCTTCTTCCACAGTTTCCTACCACAGATATTTCCCAACATCACCTTTCCATGACTTCATCAATGAATCAATGTCCACTCTTTTTCCGGCTTCATCAAAGTTCATCAAAAAAAGATCGGGTGATTTGAGTTGTTTTATGTATGATTTTTAGTTCCAATCTTCATCGTTCAAATGATGGTTGATATATAATGATTTTTAAAAATGTAACGAGGAGGGATCAGACCACACGAACATAGTCCGACCCCCACCCCGCCCTTGTTGTTGTTCTCATTCTGTTGACAATAGATGCGGAGCAATGGTGGCTGACATTGGGCCGACCACGAAGAATACTGGCGGTGCAAGGCTGTCGGGTTTCCAAAAGGGCGCAGCCCCGTCGTGCAGTGTGGAAGGGGATCCATGGCCATAACAGGTCGTCGCGGAGGAGCGTGGCGCCGTCGCGCTATGCAGAGGCGCTAGAGGACCGTAGCACTGTCGCGCAAAGGTGGAGAAGCCGGGATGGCCACTGGAGGAACCAGAGGAGAAGGACCCTTAGGGTCCCATGTGACCTAGATGGGCACCACCTAGTGCCAGTTGGGGTTATTACATGAATGTATAAGCCGTTCGAGTGCCATGGGGTGCGCGCCTCCCCCCTGGGCACAACTAGGTTGGACCACCATCAGCCGGGCCGCCCTTGGCCGGGCCTCCCTCGCATGGGCCGCCCTTGGCCTGGCCACAAAGGGCTGGGCCGCCAAGGGCCACGCCGCCCTCGGCCGAGCCTTCCTAGCTGAGCCGCCTCAGCTGGGCCGCCATGGGACGGTCCACCCTCGGCCAGGCGACTACGGGACGGGTCACCCACGGGTCGGGCCACTTTCAGCAAGGTCGCCCTTGGGTTGGGCCATCCCCAAGGGCCGTGCCATTTATTTGGACCAGGTCAAACCCTCAGCCTAGGTCGGACCCCAGTCCGAACTAGTATGGGACGGGTCACTCTGACTGGGTTGGACCGGACCGGAAGCCGCTATGTTCAGTTTCACCTTTCCTCCCATATTGTGGCCTACAGGTGTCCGAACAACGAACCGTCTACTGCGACAGAAGGCTTAGAGCATGAAATGTATTTTGGAATACCCTGTATGAGGTTTGGATGCAATTGGGGTATGACTAGGTTGGTTTGAACCTAAAAACCAACTGGGCCCCCGGAACTGAAAATCCAATAACTCACAGACCGGGTGTCCGATTGACGCGACTTCTATCGCGTTGGGTTCTTTATGATGAGAGGGAACTACGAGATACATCAACTATAGACTTCGTAGTAGTTGATGTATCAACACATGGCTCCAGGAGAGGACCCTCCTGGAATCGAGCGTGTTGTGTGCGAGAATCCTAGGGATGGCTGCGACTGAGATGACAGGATCCTCCATGGGTTTGACAACAAAGATACTGTACCAAAATCCTCTGTGGGTTCGACAACGATGAATTTTGTACCAGGATCCTCTGTGGGTTTGACAGTGGTGACTTCTGTATTGAGAAACTCTGTGGGTTCCACAGTGATGACTTCTGTACCAGGATCCTTCGTGGATTCGACAGTGCTGATATTATTCCAGAATCCTAAGTGGGTTTGATAGAGGAGACGATTCAGAGGATACATCTAATCATCTCTACCCCTCTTCATGTGTTTTATACCTATGTGACCTGATTCGTATCTTTCAATCATTATCATCGAGATGATTGACTATACTTACTTTGTTGACTGGGTTGTGCTTGAGCTCGAGAGTTGGAGTCGGACTATGACTGGAAACATAGGTATAAGTATGGGAATAAACCTAAGTAGTGTTGGATGATACTTCGTGACTGTATATTTCTTCTTTGGGTTTATCCATATTGGATTCTGAGAGACCATCAGGGGTCTCGGGGTCCCCTATTGTGTATTTTTATACTCACCATTGCACGGGCTTCGCCCGCACCTTGTTTTTTGTGTGCAGACAACGGTCAGAAGTGATCGAGGGTGAGGGAGACAGACGAGAGGCTACTCAGAGTTGGACTAGACGAGATGTACCTTAGGGTGGGTTTTTTAGTGTTCTTTACCTACCCTTCTGGTAGGATTCCCCGGTGGATGATTTAGGAGCTGTTTTCCACTTTTTACTTTTACGTCTACTTATTGTTCATTTGGGTTTGTATACTGGCCCACATACTTTGATCACACATTCTTTTTAAATATTAGTACATGTTACTTATAATTCTTGTGTTCATACTGTGTGAGTTTCAGGTTTAAAGGCAATGCCTTCCCTTTTTATCAGGGATTATCCTTTGGTGTTAGTCGCCAGCCCCTGGCCTATAGAAGGAGGGCTTGGGGTAGTCACGACATGGGCCCCGAGGACGGGTCGTGACACGAAATGTCCAGAAATATACGATACATTATAATACAAAAATATTGATATTCTCAAAGGATGACACTAGTATCAATGTGTGGTCACTTACTCACTACCGACCCAGGATGCAACTATTGGGACAAGGAAATATCATTCAGTAGATCCACTCTTTGAGTCATTCCATCACTTATGGAACTCATTCATGAGGTCTCCCCTGTTACGTTTTTCATTTTATATGGTACTCATCCAAGATAAAGTGCTCATTAGCTCATTCCATAAATAATCCTTATAGAAAAAAGAGGGATCCCTTGAGATACTCACTCAATAAAAACAACATACCATAAGAATGTTGGATCTGAATCTACGGATTACACAAAAGAGGGGGGTGAATTGTGTCTTTTCAAAATTATTACAATCTCTTCAATTTAGACAAATTCTGTCCACTATGCTTTAGCACGATTAAATATGCAGCGAAAAAGTAAAATCATGAACACACGGATGTATAGTGGTTCGGGGAACAGAAGGACCCTAGTCCACTCCACCAACGCTCAAATCCACGAGCTTGGCGATTTTCACTATCTGGTCCTCGTTTCCACAGACCTGTTCACAACTGAGTACAGGCAGTTGACACCTTTACAAGTTTCAGGCAAACACAGCCTTCCTGGTTCAAACACGAACCCACACAGCTTAGAACGAGAAGCTGATCACTCAAAAATAAAAAGGGTTTCGATAAAGAAAACACTTCTCCAGTTCTTCTTCACAATTGCAACAGAATGCAATTGACAGTAGATAGATCGTCATCTTCAGAAAATAAAGATCTGTAATCAAAACAGTTCTGAGTCGATCCAGTTGCAATAGATATTACAAGAAACTTCACAAATTCAGCAGCAGTAGATTCACAACAGATAGTCGATGTAGAACACGTGAATCTTCTATCAAGATCTTCCTTCGGTAATAAATGTTTTACACTTCTTCTCGATCACCAGAAAAGAACGCTTTCACACAGTCTCTGTTTCTTACTCGTTAAAAGATCAATCTGTATATTTCATACACTTTCCTGTGTATATATATATATCCGAAGTTTCCAAGATAGAACATATATATTCAAATCTGAGAAAATCATCTGCATAAATAGATCCATGAAAATCTCCTTTAGATTCGCGAAATTAAATAACAAAGCCGTTGTAACTCCCCTGAAGAATCGGCATAAAAAGCTCTGTTTTAAATCAATCATTAATCCGTTGAAAATCGTCTTTGATTCCGTCAAAGTCGTACATAAGAATCGGCTCGAAATCCGCTTAATAATCCGCCTGTTTGACCAATGCAAAAGGAAATATTGTTTGTCAAAAATATCCCGACGCCAAACGTAGGGTTGATGACGTGGCTCCAAACGTAGGGTTCACAAACGTAAGGTTTACAAACGTAAGGTTCACAAACGTAAGGCTGAACATACATATTTTCTCTTCAGCATTCAAACGTAGGGTTGATCATCCATACTTTGTCTTGCTTCAACTCTCCAATGAACGTACGGTTGATTATAAAAGTAAGGTTGATGATCCATACTTTTGAGAAACAAACTCAACACTGAAAACTAACGTACGGTTTCTCTTCCATACTTGTCTAACAACAAAAACGTAAGGTTCCTTCCAAACGTAATGTTCTTCTTCCATACTTTTCAACAACGTAAGGTTCATTAACCATACGTTTCAAAATAACATAAGGTTCCTTAACCATACGTTTCTTTTAACATAAAAAGTAAACTTTTCATCCATACGTTACGTTCATCAACGTAGGGTATGAACAGTGATTCCAGTACGCGCTAAAACTGATCTCGCGCTACAGTGATTCCAGAACGCGCTAAAATTGATCTCGCGCTACAGTGATTCCAGAACGCGCTAAAATTGATCTCGGAATAAATGAAGTATGAAATCTCGTTATATGAAATAAATAAATAAAATAAATTCCTGAAAAATACTCAACGAAATAATTAGTAAATAATTAAGGGTATTTGTGAGCATCAAAATCATCATAAAGAGACAGAGTATTATTTAAAATAATCTCCCCCTTTAAAAAACATTATTTTGAATTGTTTGAAAACAATATATTGCTCAACAATCTCCCCCTTTTTGATGATCACAAAACCCATAAAAATAATAGAACTAATTTAATTTCAATCTTCATTGAAAAATTAGTTTTATAAAATTTTAGAATTTTGAAAGGATTAAAACAATATTTAACTATAATAAAATTTCTCCCCCATAAAAATAAATTTTCAGCTAAAAACAGATAAAAGATAAATATCGTATATATCCAAATTCTCCCATATATCCAAATTTCATCATAAGAAACAAATGAATTTAAATGTTGTGTTTATCCAAATTCTCCCCCTTTTTGTGATATAAAAAAGAATGAAAAAAAAATTACGGATTTGAAAACATTCAATATTGCACTGAACTATAAGTAAATGCTATAGTTAACTGTGTATGAATAAGTGAATTTGTTATACTGGCTTACTTAATCATAAATCAATAAACAACAAAAAGAAAAAAAAAATTCCATTCACAAGCTGTTATATATAAACGATTGTGATATACAGAGGAATCAAGGTTCATAGATAAGACAGGGAAAAAGGTGTCTATTTCCTTTGAATCGCGGTCTTTATCTCTGTAAACTGTTCTCTGAGTCTCTTCATCATCCCATCTCCTAACTTGATGATAAGATCTCTATTCTCTTGAGTCATATGAATATCTTCAATCAAATTAACTCTGAAAAACTCATGCATTCTTTCTTCTTTTTCAACAAAAAGAGCCAGTTTTTCTGATAACTGATTCAAAAGAATCCTAATCGGTTGCTCTCCAGATGTCAACTAATCCACTAAAAATCTCTGATTATCTAGCAAAACTGACAAAGGGGCAATATTACACTGAAGATCGTGTAATCTGTCACTCATATTGCTCATTGCTCCAGTAATTGCTTGAAATCTCCGAATCAAATCAGGTGAAGAGCCTGATTCACTCACAGCACTGTTTGCAACAAACTCAAATTTATTCTCCATGTAAATCTTCAACTCAGACAAATCATCTTTCTTTACCATCTCTGATTTTAACTGATCAACAACATGCAGCATATTAGTCTTAAACAAATCTACTTCCTGTCTTGAAACAGTACATTCTTTCAGCTTCTGAAACTTCAACTGCTCTAAGTTCAGAGAATTTCTGAGACTAACATTCTCAGATTCTAACTGAGAGATACGCTTGTACAACTCAACAACTTCTTCTTTTCTCGAATCAGGGGCACCCTGTGCTCGATTCTCATGTCCAGAATTAGGTTGATGAAGCAGGGCAAGTGGTAAGGAATCTGCATCCAACTGTTCTTTGTCCTTGTCCTGACAAGGTTGATCCACTGAACTATCTTTTTAAGCCTGTAACTCTTCCACTGAAAAATCTTCCTAAAGTACCTCTGTATGAGCTTCAGAAGTATGTTCATCACGAACAGTACTCTCTCTGACTTCTACTGATTGGTCAAGACCAATATTTTCATGTAAATCTTGAGGGCCGGCCACTTCTTCAATAGGAACTGCCTCCATAAGTTGTTCTTGTTGAATTACTTTTTCAACAGCCACAACAGCAGATTGAGGTTCTTCTTGAGTTTCTGTTTGAGCTGCTGGTTCCTCTATCGGTGCAGTCTGCTCCACAACAGCTTCTCTCACAAATGAATAAGAAATTACCGGTTCAGAGGATTTCAAGTCAGGAGAGATAACTTATTCATCAATTGACCTCTTCCTTCTAGATTTAAGTCCTTCTTGACTTCTCTCTTCCTCAACTTCCTCCATCTCAAAACGAATTCTCCTTGCCACTGTACTAACTCTTGATTCTGCTTGTCCCTCCTTGGACTTAGCCGGTTGAGCCTGAGAACTCTCCGAGTTTTCTTCAGCTCCAACAGGTAAGAGTTTTCCTTTAATTGTGCTCCAGAAGTATCCTACTTTCCTTAAAGTTCCAGCATTGAAAACATTACTGTGGTGACATTTCACCCCAGCATCTACCAATCTGATCATTCCTCTTTTAAACAAAAAAAAAGAAACGAACATTCCATAAGGGAAAAAGGTCATTATTGCTTCACTCTGACAGCAGTAACTCAGATATCGTATCATAAACCGAGGAAAATTAAACATAATATCACACATCAGAAGATACATTATGTACATTTCCGGGTATAGGATTTTCTCCATCTCAGCCATTCTTGGTGCTAAACCAGTCTGAACAAATTTTACCAAAATTTTCTGATCGGGCTCCAAATCCTTAATAAACATCTTCTTTATCACTCTGGTTCCAAACAGAAAAGACATAATGTCTTCAGACTTATGTAGAGAATCTCCAATATTCCGTAAATCGAAATAAAAAACTCCTTCATGAGGGCAGTTAAGAATTTGACTTATCTCTACAGATGATATTGAAATGTCCTTATCCTCTATTTGAGCCAATAAACTATCCTCCGTATCTCTAAGGCTAAACTGAACAGTTCTAAAGAAATGTCTCATTTCTGCCTCATATGGAAACTCAGAATTTGCACTATTAAAAGCTTGCTCAAGGATTTGAAACGACAACGCTTGCTTCAACAATAAATTAGTTTCAAACAGCCACTCTAAATCTATGACTTTACCTTGCAGTATTTTCCGACCTACTACCATAGGTTTCTTTGAAGCACTGCTCTCGGCTTCATCTGGACGCTTAGTATTTTCCATTCCAACAACGATTTCTGAAGGTTCGTAAGTTTAGGGTTTGAAGATTCAGAAAAGGGTTTTGGAGCAGATGTGCGGTTTTAGGTTTTCGAAAGGGTTTCCGAAAAAGGTGAAGCAGTTTAGAAGGTGAAACGGTTCTGACAGCCTTGATTCCCGTGTAATCACTAATCATTACTTTTATTTAAAACAAAATAAAATTACTTATATCAAAAAACAGAAGTTAAGCAGAATTCGAAAACAGAATAAGATTTAAAAAAATATATTTAAAATTAAATAAACCTAACTCCCCCTTAATAAATTCAATCCTTTCCGTGGGAAGTGGTTTAGTAAAAATATCTGCTAATTGATTTTCTGTATTTACAAATTCTAAAAATATATCCTTTTTAAACACATGATCTCTTAAAAAGTGATGTCTTATATCAATGTGCTTAGTTCTAGAATGACTAATAGGATTTTTTGAAATATTAATTGCACTAGTATTATCACATAAAATAGGTGTATTATTGAAATTTAATCCAAAGTCCATAAGAGTGTTTTTCATCCACAACACCTGTGCACAGCAACTACCTGCAGACACATATTCTGCCTCGACTGTTGACAGGGCAACTGAGTGTTGTTTCTTACTAGACCATGATACTAAAGACTTCCCTAAAAAGTGACATGTTCCTGAAGTACTCTTCCTATCTAATCTACAGCATCCAAAGTCAGCATCTGAATATGAAATTAAATTAAAATCAGAGGTTTTTGGATAAAGCAGAGATTGATAAATAGTACATTTTAAATATCTAAAAATTATTTTAACAGCAGTTAAATGGGATTCTTTGGGATTTTATTGAAATCGAGCACAAAGACATACTGAATACATTATATCTGGTCTACTAGCAGTAATATATAACAAACTACCAATCATACCTCTATATAACTTGTTGTCCACTGATTTTCCAGTTTCATCCAAATCAAGTTTTATATTAGTACACATAGGAGTTGTAAATGGCTTGCTGTTTTCAAGTCCAAATTTCTTAAGTAAATCAGTAATGTATTTGCATTGATTTAAAACATTTCCAAAATCTTTTTGAAATATTTGAAGACCCAAAAAGAAATTTAATTCTCCCATCATACTCATTTCAAATTCTTTTTGCATTAATTATGAAAATTCATGACAAAGAATTTTATTGGTTGATCCAAAAATTACATCATCAACATAAATTTGTACCAACAAAACATTATTTTTCACAGTTTTCTTAAAGAGTGTTGGATCTGCCAGTCCAACAGTAAAATCATTTTTCAAAAGAAAAGAACTTAGTCTTTCATACCAAGCTCTAGGTGCTTGTTTAAGGCCATAAAGAGCTTTAGTAAGTTTGAAAACAGAATCTGGTTTTTGAGAATTTTCAAAACCAGGAGGTTGCTCAACATAAACTTCCTCCATTAAATAACTATTTAAAAAGGCAGATTTAACATCCATCTGAAATAATTTAAAATTCATATAAGATGCATAGGCTAAAAGGATTCTAATGGCTTCTAACCTGGCTACAGGTGCAAAGGTCTCATCATAATCTATTCCTTCTTCTTGATTATATCCTTTAGCTAATAATCTTGTTTATTTCTAGTTATTATCCCTTGATCATCCTGTTTATTCCTAAAGACCCATTTAGTTCCTATTACTGGATAATCATGTGGTCTTTCAACTAATTCCCAAACCTTATTTCTCTTGAACTGGTTCAATTCATCCTGCATTGCTATTACCCAGCTCTCATCATCTAAGGCTTCTTCTATGGTCTTAGGTTCTTGTTGGGATAGGAAAGCAGAGAATTCAACTATGATTCCAAGGTTTCTTCTAGTTTCATTACCAGTCTCTAAATCACCTATCACAGATTCTAAAGGGTGATTCTTTAAGGTTCTAGACTGTCTAGGCATTACATTCAAGGGTTCTTCAGTGTCATGTTCTTCTGAACTGGACTGAATTTCTTTTATATCATTTTCAAAATCATTCTTTAAATTCTCAAGTCTCATGTTTTCATTAGAATCAGGTTCATCTATTTGTTCTATCCTTTTCTCAAAAGGATCAGATTCATCAAATTTCACATGAACTGATTCTTCAACAATCCTTGACTTTTTATTATGTACTCTATAAGCTTTGGAGGTTGCAGAATATCCTAAGAAAATACCTTTATCAGATTTTGGATCAAATTTACCAAGATTATCTTTGGTATTCAAGATGTAAACCTTGCATCCAAAAACTTTAAAGTAATTTACTTTAGGTTTTATGTTATTCCATAGTTCATAGGGTGTCTTTTTCAAAATAGGTCTTATTAAAATTCTATTCATTATATAACAAGCTGTATTAACAGCTTCTGCCCAGAAATATATAGGTAGGCTATATTCATTTAACATAGTTCTAGCCATTTCTTGAATAGTTCTATTTCTTCTTTCTACAATCCCATTCTGTTGAGGTGTTCTTGGAGCAGAGAAGGTGTGTTTAATACCCATGTTTGAGCAAAAGGAATTAAATTCCTGGTTCTCAAATTCTCCACCATGATCACTTCTCAATGAGAATATATTAAAACCTTTTTATTTTTGAATAGAATTACAAAAACCTTCAAATAAACTAAAAGCTTCACTTTTAAATTTCAAAAAGAAAATCCAAGTAAATCTAGAATAATCATCAACTAATACATAAACATATAATTTACCAGCTAAACTTGCTACTCTTGAAGGTCCAAACAAATCCATATGGATATGTTCTAGAGGTTTAGTTGTAGCAACTTTATTAACAGATTTGAATGATGATTTGTGTTGCTTGCCAAGCTGACATGCATCACAGAATCTGTCATTTTAAAATTTGAGACTAGGCAAATCAGAAACTAGATGTTTCTTAGATAATTTATGTAAAGCATATATATTGCAATGACCAAGTCTTCTATGCCAGATCCAGGATTCACTTATATTAGCAGTTAAGCAGTTTACTTGTTGTTTACACAAGGAATACAAATCCAAAGTATAAACATTATCAGTTCTGGGTGCTCTAAACTTAAACAGTTTATCTTTAGAAACAATATAACTATTGTTAGTAAAATCAACAGTGTATCCATCATCACAGAGTTGAGAGATACTTATCAGATTGTGTTTTAACCCTTGTATATAAAGTACTTTGTTGATTGAGACTGTCTCTGGATCTCCAACTGTTCCAATACCAATAATCTTTCCTTTGGCATTGTCACCAAAGGTGACAAGTCCTCCTTCCTTTCGAGTAAGAGAAGAGAAATTAGCTGAAGTTCCACTCATGTGTCTTGAGCAGCCACTGTCCATATACGATATTTCTTTCTTTCTTTGATGACCTGTTACCTGCAAAGACATTCAAACAAATTGCTTTGGTACACATATTTTGTTGGGTCCAGGAGTGTTAGCAAGCAGTGATCTGGGTATCCAGATTTTCTTTGTTTTCTTAAAATTGATTGAATCATATAGATCATTGGAAATATAAGCTTTCTTAATTCCACATATTTGAGGTTGTCTTAGAAAACAGTTTTTAGCTATATGACCTTTTGTTCCAAAGAAGTTACAAATAACCTGTTTAGTGCTAGGAACAAAATAATTTTTGTATAACTTAGGTTTTTCTCCTTTACTTCCAATTCCAAACCTTTCCTTTTTAATTACAGTTTTTCCAAGTATCTCATTTAAGGCTTTTTCTCCTTTTTTAAAAACTAATGCAGCCCTTTTATAAGATTCTACTTCATCCTGTAGAGTTTTTATTTTTGATTCAAAATTAATTTTATTTGAGTCAGCAGAGTTGTATTTGTCAATTAATTCCTTATGTTGTTTTAGCAAAGTATTTCTCTCATCTAAAATAGCTTTATGCAACTTCTTTATAGATTTATATTTTTTAAATAATGATTCATACCTTTCTTCAAGCATATTGCAGTAAGCTGCAAGTTTTTTATTTGAGAAACCTGTTTCAGAGTTTGATTCATTATTTGAGTCAGAGGAGTAGTATGAGTGTACCTCATCAGTTTCAGCCATGAAACACATATTTTCTTTTAAATTGGCTTCCTCCTTCTCTGAACTTGATTCAGAAGAATTACTTGAGTCTTCAGAAACACTCCAAGTATCTTTCATAGCTTTCTTGTCTTTCTGCTCATAATCATCTCTTTTGAAGAATTTCTTCTTCTTTGCATCTTTAAATTTTGGGAAATCCGGTCTTATATGTCCCATATTTTTGCATTCATAACATCTCACTTCCTTGCTATCCTTCTTGAAGGATTTCTTGAAGTCTTTCTTCTTACTGTAGAACTTTCTGAATTTTCTGGCTAGCTGAGCCAGTTGTTCATCCGAATTTGAAGAATCAGAGCTTTCTGATTTAGCACTTACTTCTCTGTTTTTCATCTTTCTATCCTTTTGTTGAGAAGTCAATTTCAAAGCATTATTTTCCCTTTTTATGTAGACTTTATGCTCATTTACCTCATCTTGCATTTCAGCCTCGTACATCATCAATGTACCAATCAGCTCTCTCATAGTTAGATCTTTAACAGAAGTTGATTTTATGATTGCTGCAGAGATTCCATTCCATCGAGTAGGAAGTACTCTCAGTACCTTTAACGCTTGATCAGCCTGCTTGATTGGTTCTCCTAGAGCTGTTATATTATTGAAAATTTCTGTCAATCTTCCATTCATCTGAGTGATGCTCTCTCCTTCAATCATTCTGAAAGTATCGAATTTTAATTTAGCAGTTGCATATCTCATATGTCTTACATTATCTGTTCCTTCATAAGCAACAGCTATTGTTTGCCACATTTCATATGCAGTCGGGCATTGAGATACTCTGTTAAATTCATCCGGTCCTAAACCACAGATGATTGCATTCATAGCTTTTGAATTCATGTCATACTCAGCCTCTGTAGCAGCACTCCATGTATCGGGATTTTCAGGAATTTCATAGGGAGTCAGAATCTTTGAATAGACTCTGTAACCAAGATTTTTCAGATAAATAATCATACGTGATTTCCAGCAGCCATAATTATCTCCATTAAAGTAAGGTGCTCTGACCATTGACATTACCTCTCTCGTATCAGCCATGATACACTATGTATAATCTTTAAATACTTCTAGCTTGATAAGACATTAAAAATAAGAAGCTCCTCCTCTGATACCAATTGTTGGATCTGAATCTACGGATTACACACAAGAGGGGGGGTGAATTGTGTCTTTTCACAATTATTACAATCTCTTCAATTTAGACAAATTCTGTCCACTATGCTTTAGCACGATTAAATATGCAGTAGAAAAAGTAAAATCATGAACACACGGATGTATAGTGGTTCGGGGAACAGAAGGCCCCTAGTCCACTCCACCAACGCTCAAATCCACGAGCTTGGAGATTTTCACTATCTGGTCCTCGTTTCCACAGACCGGTTCACAACTGAGTACAGGCAGTTGACACCTTTACAAGTTTCTGGCAAACACAGCCTTCCTGGTTCAAACACGAACCCACACAGCTTAGAACGAGAAGCTGATCACTCAAAAATAAAAAGGGTTTCGATAAAGAAAACACTTCTCCAGTTTTTCTTCACAATTGCAACAGAATGCAATTGATAGTAGATAGATCGCCGTCTTCAGAAAATAAAGATCTGTAATCAAAACAGTTCTGAGTCGATCCAGTTGCAATAGATATTACAAGAAACTTCACAACTTCAGCAGCAGTAGATTCACAACAGATAGTCGATGTAGAACACGTGAATCTGCTATCAAGATCTTCCTTCGGTAATAAAGGTTTTACACTTCTTCTCGATCACCAGAAAAGAACGCTTTCACACAGTCTCTGTTTCTTGCTTGTTAAAAGATCAATCTGTATATTTCATACACTTTCCTATGTATATATATATATCCGAAGTTTCCAAGATAGAACATATATATTCAAATCTGAGAAAATCTTCCGCATAAATAGATCCATGAAAATCTCCTTTAGATTCGCGATATTAAATAAAAAAGATGTTGTAACTCCCCTGAAGAATCGACATAAAAAGCTCCGTTTTAAATCAATCATTAATCCGTTGAAAATCGTCTTTGATTCCGTCAAAGTCGTACATAAGAATCGGCTCGAAATCCGCTTAATAATCGGCCTGTTTGACCAATGCAAAAGGAAATATCGTCTGTCAAAAATATCCCGACGCCAAACGTAGGGTTGATGATGTGGCTCCAAACGTAAGGTTTACAAACGTAAGGTTTACAAACGTAAGGATCACAAACGTAAGGTTGAACATACATATTTTCTCTTCAGCATTCAAACGTAGGGTTGATCATCCATACTTTGTCTTGCTTCAACTCTCCAAAGAACGTACGGTTGATTATAAAAGTAAGGTTGATGATCCATACTTTTGAGAAACAAACTCAACACTGAAAACTAACGTACGGTTTCTCTTCCATACTTGTCTAACAACAAAAACGTAAGGTTCCTTCCAAACGTAATGTTCTTCTTCCATACTTTTCAACAACGTAAGGTTCATTAACCATACGTTTCAGAATAACGTAAGGTTCCTTAACCGTACGTTTCTTTTAACATAAAAAGTAAACTTTTCATCCATACGTTACGTTCATCAACGTAGGGTATGAACAGTGATTCCAGTACGCGCTAAAACTGATCTCGCGCTACAGTGATTCCAGAACGCGCTAAAATTGATCTCGCGCTACAGTGATTCCAGAACGCGCTAAAATTGATCTCGGAATAAATGAAGTATGAAATCTCGTTATATGAAATAAATAAATAAAATAAATTCCTGCAAAATACTCAACGAAATAATTAGTAAATAATTAAGGGTATTTGTGAGCATCAAAATCATCATAAAGAGACAGAGTATTATTTAAAATAATCTCCCCCTTTAAAAAACATTATTTTGAATTGTTTGAAAACAATATATTGCTCAACAAAGAAAACATATATTGATGCATATATAGAGGATCATAGTGAGTGATTGTGGGGTATACCACAAATGAACTGAAAATAATATTCTATATTGGAGATCATTATCGTGTATCTTATTAATTTGATTCCAATAACAATACTAGTGAAGAGTATGATGGGATTGAGGATACAACCCCCATTCATTGTAGATGTATTAACACTATAGTCTATTGAGAGGGTCTTCACTAATGCACTAATCAATATTTCACAATGAACCCTTATACTGGGTAGCTGAGAAAGTTCACTCCTGAAAAATAGGATCACATAAATCACTCACCGAGATATGGTTCGAGGGAACTCAACCTACCTCATAACACCTATGGAATTAGATGAAAAAGATATTTAACATTCAATTTGTGGAATAAATACTATGTGACATGGGTAGACCATGTATATAAATATTCATGGAAATACCAATACCTACAATCTAACAAAATTTATATTTTATAAGATGCACACCATTTCCACTAGGGGTAAATGATGTTTAGAGTTCGGTCTATAACTGAGTGTTCTGGTTAGTCACGATCATGTACTAAAGATTTTTCACAAGCTCAAATGAAATACTGGTGCATAATGGTCATGATTAAGTACATTTTATTTAAATTCACCGTACTCTACACTATATGGTGTTTCATTATATATGAATTCTTAAGTGTGTACTCATTATACATAGAAATACAAATGTATATGGGATACACGTTGTATTACTAAACTACATAGAATGTGATATCAAAAGCAATGAGTAAAACTAATCCTATGTAAATGTGGAACTTCCCCAAATTTCATTCTCAAAACTACATTTCATGCAGTTCATAATTTTCCATAAATTCTAGTTCTTCACACAACATCTCTCATGAATGCTGGTTCGTTCATTATCACTGAATGTTAAATCCACAAAACTATTATCCTTGTTTTTTGGGCCTTTAATGACACTAGTGGATAGATAATGACCACCCACCCATTCATAAATTTTCAAACATCACACCATAAAACAATCATAGTGCTATACCATGAGCAACAATTCACAGTTATATTCCGTATCGTAAATCATTACCATGAACCACAATAAGACAATTAATCCCTAACCCAATCATTGTGTAACTATCCAGTTGTATAAAAATTATTTCACTGCGATCATCTACAATGTATTTTTTAAAACATGGACCAATGAAAAAAAATACAATGAATAATGGGAGAAAATCACAACATTCAATCATTTGGAACAAAACTAATATATTGTTTCTGTTGGACTCTATCTATTCCCATGAGAATGAAGGATTAATAAACATAAATAATTTCCAAAATGTAATAATCTATGGGAAAAATAATCAATTTTAATTCATTATTTAACCCCAGAATCATCATTTATCCCTTGATTCAATTTTTAGAAGGTTCAATTTTTTTGACATAAAATTAAAAACTGATGGTTAAACAAATTTAATAAAATGACCTACCTTCAATATTGATCAATCAATTACAAATAATTTTTTCCATTTCATTTTCAATGGTATGATTCGTATACTCATTTACTGAAGATGAATTACTTGGTACTGATCATCAATACATGATTTTTTAATGTATGATTGATCTCTAGTTCATGATCATTAAATTTCCCTACTGGTATCAGCCTGACAAATGAATTTTCACCTAACTATGATTAAATATTGTGGGATTTTGGTCATAAAAATTAATTAAAGAAATAATTTTTTTATTTATTCACCATCCTCCCATGAAAAATTTTAAATAGACCACCCTAATACAAAAAATATTACATTGTTCCTAGGGAATCATATTTATTCTAGATTTAATGATGGACTTAAATTTCCTATATTAATCATTTTTCAGTTGAAATATTATTATTTACAAAATCATATCCAACATGATATATTATATTTAATTTTTTTAATATATCAGCACCCAGCCTTTCTTGGCTCATTAATTCCAAGAAAACTCCATAGCGATCTCTTAAAAGATTACATAAATTATTCTAATGTATTACTTTTTAAAAACATATAGATTACATTATATCAACAATCAATGATTTTAATATTTAAAATTGATGAACTACTCATGAATGATAGTACTAATCTCATTTCATGATCTCCCACTCCAATGGAAACGAAGTATGTTCTCATGCTACCAAAAATTGACCATAATGATAAAATATTCACATTAAGGGTCTTCCCCCACAAGTTCAATCCTCTAGTAGACACCTAAATGAATTAAATCAAACTTCATTGTTAATATCAATACAATTGACATCTTAAAAATATTATAGAAGTTATTTTATCCGCTGTGACATGTGGAATACATTGTGTTTCAGGTATAATGAATTTGTAGGTATGAGTAGTACCTAACCTTAGTATTCCAATTTAGTAAAAGAAACATGACCTATCAACCTCATAGATATCCTATATCCCCAAACAAAACTCCATATTCATTGGTGAGGTGATATGTTCAAGAACACGTGTTTTCCTTTGTTGAACACCACATACCTCTTTATTCAATCAATATAGAACTCCTAACATCATTATAAATTACTTATCGATCCTTTAATAAACTATACTATCAACACCATCACCAACACTAACACTGGGAAAATAAACATTGTTTCTGTAGACCCAAAATGTACAACAGTGAACTATAAAGTCTCATATACATTGACACAAATTATTCTACACCAATGGTGGAGTTGTAAATGTAATTATAACCATACACAATCAATGGTAGATGATTCTCCTAGATATAAAAAAACTAGTATGAAATCCTAAATAATATGCATCAAAACCAAAATTTTATAAATTACATAGCCATATTTATGAGCATTGAAACACTTTGCTCAACCATAATAGAGTTTCAATGAAAATTATAATCCTCCACATAAGCATAGAGTGATATGTGAACCATGTTAAAAAATATTCATCGAGTAAAATCTTTGTATCATGAATACCAATTAAATGTATAAGCATTCGAAAATATATAATAAACACTACTCATGAATTTATTGTAAATGGATTAAATTTTTGAGTGAGTATATAATCACACAAAAATATCCATGAAATCTCACTGATCATTGAATCTCCATCCAAAAATACCTATTGAAACCATCCTATTTCTTCTCCCATTAAGGCACTGAGGACTTCACCTACTAATTAGTAATGTATAAAGATATGATCTCTACAACACAGAACAAAATATTTGAAAAACAAACAAAATTAAAAAGTATTCGGGTACATTATCACCTATCCTAGAAGAATTTATTAGAGAAGTCATGAAATATCCTAGCCCCATAATCTTAAAACATGAATGGTGCCACCATTAATCTTTTAATAAGGATGATGTTCTCCTCACCATCAAAATGTTTATTAGGAACATTTGTAATCGATATATGGAAATGAAACATATCAAAATTGATATACCCAAGTTGTTAAATCATGATTCCCGAAATAAGAGGATATGGAAGACCATTTACTAGAGGTGTAGTAAACTATCCTTACCCTTAAGGGTCAACTTTCTATGGTCCATATTTTCTTCAACCTAGAACATCATTCTCAGGTTGAAAAATATTCATTAATGATGTGATAAAATTTTTATGAACGTAGTTTTACCAAAAGTTATCCCTTCCTCAACTTTTTCTACATTTCCTTTCACACCCTTGTCTGAGTTAAAATACCCATGATGCGGGCATCTACAATTAAAAATTTTCACTTCGAGTGATTCCCATTCAGCTAGTAGTCTCATATCATTCCTATAACCATCTATAAGTTTTTTAAAGCTCCATCTCTAAAACAATGTAAAAAATTAATTAGTTGATGAAAACAAAATCTAAAATTTACATGAAGGGTTTATGAATCATGTTCATAAGTTTCAAAATAACTACTTAATCAATCAGCATGTTAAAGGGTGTCAACAATAACTCAATGGGACTATAGAACCACTTGAATAAACCCTTGTTTTATCCATAATTCATAGCAATAATGTGATAAACAATAATAAGGTCGAACATTGACAATGAATAAACCACTAAACACCGCTTGAAGATGTCTTTGATTCATGAGAATAGATATTCATTATGGATAGTATCCTGGTTTGGGTGATCTAAATCCATACATATATTTCAATATCTCATACATCTTCTTATATTATAATACATGGTTTTATTGGAGTCCACAATGTATGTAACAAATCCAACCCCCTATAGACTTATCAAAAAACACATTCAACTCCTATGGCCACATATGTTTATTAAATATTCTATCATTGATATCAGTTACCCCCTTGTTGTTGGTTTAGGTATAAATCATACATTTTACAGAACACAAGTTAGGTTAAACTCTTGGAAATACATCAACATACCTCTCAAAATTCATAAGTGGATAATGATCATAGAATCCTCCAATATAGTGTTTATACAATCCTACTAATATGTAATCAGTTGTATTCACATTCACATGAGATCATTATTCTTTGTCTTGGATTCATTACCATAAGAGAGGAAAAATCCATCACACTAACTATGATGCACTGACTTCCTAACTAATAGTAGTAAATTGATCATCAATTGTATGTGTGTAGTCTATATTGAGGGAAAAATATTGATCCCACTACAACTATAGAACAATTCCACACAAGGACCTCTCCCTCTCTCCTCCCAAATCCACAACACATTATTAGATGAAAATGTGTCATCAGGAAATACGATCACTAAGAGCCAAAAAAAATAACATGGGTGGGGGAAAAGCAAAATTGGAATTGCATGATCCCTAAAAAAGGATACATTCATGGGAATATTGTTTTCAAAATCACTAAAACTATAGCTATAATTGAAAAGGCGCATATCATACCTTATTCCATACTTGAAGAAACCAAGACTTAATATCCCATTTCCCAAAGTTATACCTTATCATGTCAACTTTTTCACCTCCACTAGGGGTCACCTAGACACATTAGAAAAAAAACAACCTCCAACATACTATTTAAAGTAACTCATCTACTAGACATCAATAGTATCCTTTTTGGGTAGCACTGAGTACCCTGCATAATTTCATATTTCATAAAAAGTACAGGTCTACGTGGGGGAAGTATCACTCTTTCTTATATGCCTAATGGAACATCAAACATCACTAAAACATGGATCTATATATTTCCATAATAACTATTGATAGGTATTAGTTTAAGGACCACAGTCATGAGGGTTCCTAACTAAGAGGAATACCTACTCCACTAGATCGAGCCAATACTCTACCGCTTGAGAAGGAGTTCTAACACACCAAAAATATTGGTGATCACAATCATCCAAACTCACAAAAATAACTCAATACAAATCCTCCATGTTTCTTTAAAAACATAATTAACTACTTCTCATCCTTAAAGGGAGAATACATCAGAAAAATTAGTGGTGGGTAAACTTGTTGCTAAACTCATAGAGGCATACCTAGATATCCACATAGAGAACCACCTTTTTCACATCCATAAACCCAAGCCTCATAACTATGGAAATCATGACCATGATCCAGCAATAGAATCCAAATTTTCAACATCATTGAGGCATTTTAAAATCATCGATATGAACCATGGATATTGATATTATTTAGGGATATGTCTGAAAAAATATGAGGAATTTATATCTCATTTTTAATTGATGCAAGTTCCAATGTTTTCCCTATAATTATTTCCAACATGTGTCGAGTCCACAACTATATTATCATTATCCTAGAAAATATTTGTGTTTGTTGATGCACATACACAGGTATCTCTATCCAAAGATTCCAAATGAAGATAATTTGACAAAAATTCCATATTTCAAAAAAATTACCTCATATCTGGAAAATCTATATGATCTTCCTATGATGGACCACTTTGATACAACACATTCATAACCTAACCCCCTATGGCCCTCTAGGACGTTTGTGAGTTTATATTGATACAACAATACTACCCCAAATAATCTTGGGGAATGAAACCAACACAAACATGGAATATGAAAAACATATAAGCGCTTTCCCTAATGTATCTACGCACAAGTACAAATCTACACACACCAGTATAATGCATAAATATTAAAAAAGGCATAGTTTAAATAAATGGAAATCATTTACCCTCATCCAAGAACAAAATGAAGTAGGACAAAAGAAAAAGGCCCAATACATTCCCACAAAAATACTCAATAACCCAACATACAAAAAATTTCATCATACCCAAAAGTAACTCTTGAATCTATCCTTGGCCCATCGACCACAACTATGTTTCACCTAGGACTATTTAGAAAATCGGGTATCCAGTAAAAAGACAATACATGGATGCGTATAAATATAAACAGTTTGAAACATTTAAAACATGAAATAAAAAGCATAAAAATACTTCTGAACTCATCATTACTTAGACATGTCTACCAGAATGTGACATAGAACAATAATAAATACTCATAAATTCAAAATGGTAGAAAAAATATCAATGTGAGATCACATCCCCACTTCTATATTATGATTCTATTGGTCGCACAATTATTACTCATTCAGATGATCTCTCTCCATAAATAATTCAATCATTTATGGAAATTATCGGAGAATTATTTCACATGGGGTCTTGTAATAATGATGACACAGTTACAAAATAACATGTAAATGAAGTTATTCTATGATGAAGCATGAAGAGATATAGATGGATAGAATGAAATACTGACTCCAGAAAAACAAATTACAATAATAATATAGATGTTGTTACATATATAGGGGATCAAAACCAATTATTCTGGTGTACACCATACTTAACTGGAAATAACCTATTAGATAGGGGATAATGCCCACTTATATTGGTCACATGATTCTAGAAACACATCACATAGAAGAAAATGTTGTTAAATCGGATATAATCCACAATCCTCATGGATAGATTCCAAGTTTAGTCATCAATGAGGATCATGTTAAATTCACAGAATAATATATAGCACTAAATCCACATAGAGGTGTTCTTTCAAAAATAGTTATAGAAAAAATGAATTTGGGAACTCACCAAAATAGATTTAGTTCAATGAAACTCACCTTATATCACATGGTAGATGGATTTATATGAAAAAGGGCACATATTTTACATTACATTATACATAGTGTGTACCATTGGGTACATGAAATTACTATCTAATACCTACACTTCATGTTCTATTCCATCTTATTGGACATGAATTTGGTGAAATGGAAAGCATGACCACTTGGGTTTAATAGTTCGTAGAGGTTGTGCTTGCACCTTGTATACAAAATAGTCTATTTATGTATTATGGACCTTTCATGTTTATTTACAACATTAATATATATAGATTACATTTTTATGTACATTATAAATCACTGAATTTGTACTCATCTTGACACAGTATATATCACCGCATGGCCTCTTATGAGTTAACTCTTTATGAACAATGATGTGTTTCCAAGGGTTACGAGTCAGGTACGTATAGTACTCAAATTTTTTCTCTACATTAATTTATGGGTGTGTAATAATTCAAAATAAAAAAATTATATACAGGAAAAAAAATATGAATGTAAATCACATGACATGTGATATTTAAATCAGCTCAAAAACCACAAATCACTCATAGAGGCCACTACATGGTGTTTGTTCTCTGAACTAAATTTCGATTTGAGAGTAATTTTTAATAAAAATATAGTTATTCACTTGAAATAACTCAAAATGTAGGTTCCGTTCCTCCTACATATAATAACTTCCATAAACCTATGATCCGAGTTGATTGGGTGATGAAGATCTGCCATATATGGATTCCAACCACCCTACTAATCCAAAATCACTTCTCATCACACCACATCACATTCGCAATGTTGAACCAAAAACTAAAAGTCTTTATTACATTCTGAATCTTCCAAAATAAACTTATTCTATAGTCATTCCATAGATGCCCATTTCAATCCAATAAATAATAATCCATTAAACCAATGAATGAGTATGAAATGATCATCCACTAGGTATATGTAAAATCCAAAACTAAAGGAAACTGCGGTGATGAATGTGTGATGAATGATTATATAAAGGTATATAATCTCATCATAAAGAACAAAACTATATCATTTATTGGGATATAATGAAAATATTTACATCATAACGAAAAAACTATGAAAAATATATGATAATAAAAAATAATAATCTTCTGTGAGAGAATCATTAACTGTAAATCGATATTCACCAAGTGAATAAAATGAAAAAATGATTCATTCACATTGGCCATGGAATAAAACAATATTATATTTAACCAATAAAAAACCCAAACTCATGTTTGGAATGACCACAGATGTAGAATGGTTCTACATCTTTATTGTTGCAGAGATACATGATCTCTGCTAGAGAAGACAAACTCATATGGAAATAATAATCGATCCATGTTCTGGTCATCATCATCTAATTCCCTCCTACACACTCTCTTAACAAAAATAGGGTTATGTATCTAACCTATGAAAATATAATAAATATAATTTAATAGATAAGTAATTGGGTCATAAAAATTAATTAAACAAACAAAAAAATTATTTTTTTACTTATTCTTCATTTTCCCATTACTTATTTTTTCTAAAGAACATAATTTTAAAAAATATTATGTGTTTCACAGGGAAAAACGCACATTCTATATTTAACATAAATATTATATTTTCCATCCAAAACAAATTTTAGGGTATTTTTCATTATTTTTTAAAAAATTTCATGTGAGGTATTTTATAAATAATGTTTTTAATATATCCATACAAAGTCACTATAGCCCCGAGAATTTTATGATTACTATAAACCCAATCCCCTAAATATTTCTTGATATATTCCAACAAACTACATAATGAATATAGAGTCATTTCATCAGTCTATAAGGACTTTTTACCTCAAAATGTAATCATTTCCATCTAATATTAATGCAACATATCAATACGTAGGCACTTTTAAGAGTCACATAATCATTCAAACACCTATATCTAGTAAAGAATCCAATAATTATGTACTAAAAATTTAAAAAATAACTATTATAATTATATTTAAAATTTAATTCAATTTTACTTAATAATATATAATTTCTGTAAAATCACGAGGTTGACCACATAAAATTGATATTCTATACAGCAACACACGAATATCCCATCGCTTGATTATATAATATCTACAATAAAAAATACATAAAAAATAACTTCAATTATATAATAAATTATACATAATATATGTAACAAATATAAAAAATCATATGGAAACATACCACCAATCACAAAACCAGTGATGATGTGTATATATTAAAGTAGGATGCACTGTTTTTGTTCTATTTTAAATAATACTTAGAACAGAATGATTATAACATGTACTGGTGGAATTGCCTCTCAAACACCTTGTTGAACCATCAAAAAAACAAGGAGTAAATAGTGAGAGTAATATATATGGGAAGAAGAGTTATATACCTTGAAACTTCGGGTCAAATCCAAATAAAATAACCATAAACAAATGGTAATTGAAAAGGGAGTGGTGGAGAAAACCACATAGTACACCCAAAAGCTTGGATAGATAATTTGGGGAGGGGGTATAAAATGTTATAAGTGGAAATTGAATAAGTATATGTTATTTATGAAATCATGTAATCTATAGTATTTATTGGTATCATATTTCTATCCATTATATAATTAATTATCCTTCACTACCCATGAAGAAACACCTAGAATGGCATGATCACATAGTTTTACAGGTTATTCATCAATTGTTCGTATCATATTATCAAGAAAAATTTAGTTTTATAATGGTTGTTTTTGTAACGTTATAGTTACCACAAACCATACCCAGGAACAAAAACTTACAACAAATATGGTTTTCATTCTTATCCATAACCACGAGGTAACCATGTGTTAGGAAAAACCACTTAAAAATTACAATCCTCTATGCATAAACCACATAAAACACATATAATCACGAAAAGAACATTTTTGTGCCACAATCCTTTTAAAAAAAATCCACTTTAGTGACTGAAAACTCGGAATTCCAATTCAAATTTTTAGTTTCAAAATAAACCTTCTATATTTATAAAATTTAAATTTTCTCTAAAATTAAATACTAAATATAAGAGATGTTTTAAAAAAGTCAAATTCTTTTCCCTTACGGTACATAATAATTCTCAAGAGTCATCCAACCATATATATGGACTTATTAATCTTATTAATTGATCACTAGATCATCAAATTCCATCTCAATGTGATAAATGTAATTTTTCTAAACAACTAAAAAATATGGAAAACTATTCATAAAAACTCAAGTCCCTTCTCCCAACCATCACTAAATCTCTATGAAGGCTCTTAAATGAACACTATTACTCTAAGATACCTTAGTTTCATCAATGAATTAATTCTCAAGATAATTAGACTTCCCCATATGACATAAATTGTAATGTGTAATTCTAATCAATGGTGGTCTTAATAATCAGAATCACTAATTGAAGATAATTTGTAATAGTTAAATGATATACAAGGAGGATTTTTCATCTCAGTACACCCAATAATATACAAACACCCTATTTGAACCTCAATTGCATAACTATTTCCCAATATCATGGGTTCACACACCAACACACTATATAACCTATTGTTAATGAATCCACAACACCTGATGGAAAAACTAGACTTTATAAACTCATGAACCAATATTCAAACCAAAACCATTATATCATTTAATGACTACATCTTCACATAATAAAATCAGTCTCAATTCTGTCACCATGACACATCTCAAATCAAAACCACCCTAATATAATATCAAAAATAAACACAATCCCAAGGAAAATGAACATAATTCATCCCAAATAAATTATTATTTTTAAATCTACATTTTTTAATTGATATAGATAAATTGGATTCACCATCAAACTGGTATAGAAATTCCATATCGACTATCCAATGATTTGTCTTATCATTCCCAACACTGTTTTTGCATGGGCGTCAATATTATGTGACCAATTTGAATCTAATAAAATGGATGTATTGATATCATCTCTCAATTAAACGAATACAGAAATTCATGAGTACAATGAACCATCTATTTAATACCATGAGTTGTATTGAAAAAAATCGAATGAATTTAATATTCTTAATATATTAAAACAATAGATATACCATTTGTTATATGTAAACACAATGATTGTATAACATTTTATTCTACAAGGAGATATTATTTTACTGAAGGAAATAATTTTACTAGCTTTCAGTACATGATACATCATGTTTTGCTTCTATTACCCACAATACCAAGTCTCTTTGTTAGAATATGTAACACGCATGCTAAATTTTTACCAAACTATAATATTCTACTAATATTTTTATTATTATAATTTTCACCAATACATTAGAATTAATAATATCATGGTAATTGAATGAATTCTGAAAATATGGATTAAAAATTTATATATAAATAATAATATGTTAAACTATTAGTTATAAATGAATTCAATCACTATTTCATAATTTAGAAATTACATTTTTAAGAAAACTATTTTTCAATGTATAAAACCCCATTTCTTCCTAACAAATTAAACAAAAAATGATGAATATAATTTTAAATTAAATAAATATATATATAAATAGATTAATTATTAAATAATTTTTATATCCATCCAATCAACTTTATTTAAAAATATAACAATATATTCATTTATATGAATAATTCGATGCATTTTTCTTAAAGGGAATTTATCCACTTTTTAATTGTGATCGCATTTTAAATATAATTCTAATAACATTTATAATTTTTATATGATAAAATAGACCATAATTTTGAAATGTAGATTTCAAAATTTAGTTTGGGTTAATTTTATTAGATGATGCATTTATTGATAGATAGTGAAAACACCGAATTTTAATTCCAAACGACTTTTTCAAATAATTTATAAAAATAGTTATATTATATATTAATTTAATTTTAAAGTTATAATATATCAATTTTATATCATGTAATAAAATTTATTACATTTTAACTATTTTAACACTGTATTTAGATTTTAAAAAATTCAATCTTTTGGACATTTTCTCTTTAAAAACTCATCTTCTCACCCCGTCTATGGGATTAATATTTAATTAATTTATTCCACTTCTATGATTAGAATTTAGAGTAATGGATTTTAATTTTATAATATGAATTATAAAAAAAATATAATTATGTCAAATTAATTTTTTTACCAAAATTATTAGTGAATGTAATTAAAATTATTTTCAGTGATTAAGGTAAGACCAAAATTATTTTGTTGGTAAAAATTAATTTAAGGAGCCATATAACCAAGAAAATACCCCAAATAGATATTATAGACATATTTATACCAATTCCAAAATTTTATAGATACTGTAAAATTATTAGAGACACATAATGTAAGGGAGACATTTCAATAGTGTTTACCTTTTTTTATTTTCAAGTGTGCAACTGGTCTTCCACTATAAAGGGATTTTCACCTCCCACACTTCTACACAAATATCAAGACCTTTTTTACATCCAAAACATACCAAAATATCATAAAAAATATCTAATTTCTTCCAATATTTGTTACATTGTGAATAAATCCATCTACAGAATCCCTTTGGTGAAAACAAATGGAGTTACTCAAAAAGTGGCAACAACCTTCTACAAGATCTATTGTATTGCTTTTATTGTCCACCACTTCAACTATTTTTTATTTAATTCCTATAAAATATATTTATAATTATAAATATATGATATATATTAATGTTATGGTTTCTATATACACTCAAACACCCTTATCTCAACTTGGACACCCAATCATCGTCGTCTGTATTGTGGTCTACCACCGTACAAACTAAAGTCACTTGTTATTCCATTGCCAGTTTTTAAGGATTGAAATAATTTTTAACATTATTTTTATATTATATATAATCTATTTTTGGTTTATTTTTGTTAATTAAATTATTATATAGATAATACCTTCATACTTACCATTATATATATATATGATTTATTCATTTCAGGATGTGTGGACTGCCGCATCCTCAAAGCGATGCAATTTATTTACACTTTTCATGGAATGTATTAAATATGTGTTTAGTAAATTTATATTATATGTATTAAATACTAATGATACTTTATTTATAATGAATCAATATTTTATTTACATTATTCCTTTCAATAAAAAAAGAAAATTTATATAAGAATTCATGTGTACGTACATCATACCATCTCTAAGAAAGATGTATTCCATTTCACATTTCTATATTTTAAAAATTATTATAATATTAATATAATGAATATAAATGATTTTTATATATCGATTTGAAATATATAAATATGTTAAACCTGATATAATTAATATTATGAAGAATAATAAGTTATAAAATATACAAAAAACAATGTAGATATTACCTAAAACATAACATTAACATGGTATAGTTATTAAATTTGTAATATAAATTCATAATAAAATAATAAATGTTATAGGATATAAGAATATATTAATTCATTTTATTTTTTATAAACAACTTTTTACTATAGAGTACTTTTTAATGTGTAAAATAAATGTCATGATTTAAGGTATGGTTTTTCTCACCTCACTTTTATTTAACTGATATATATGTTTTATTCAACACTTATATTTTTTTGTGGTTTATATAATTCCAAATGAAATGTTATACCATGTCTTATATTTATTTAATGATATTTAATATTAAAATTTAGGTAATTATTTCATGCATACCATTATTCTAATGTTACTCATGTTGTCTAGGGATTTCATGCCTCACTTTTATTTCAATGAGACTTAATAAATAATCACCCCTTGATTATTTTTTATTGTGAAGATACTAAACATTTTTTATATTATATAATTATTATACTTGTATGTATGTGTATTTAAATAGAAATTTCATGATATACCTTTCATGGGGTTTATGGTTTAACCATGTTTCTATAAGTAAGTTAATATTGTCTCAATTTTCCTCCATTATGACACAAGTTTTACTATGCATCAATTTTTTTATGAGGTGTTTATAATTTTCACTGGCTTGTTTTATCACAGATATTGTTATTTTAGTTATATTAAAATCTTTATTTATTTTTATTATCTCATGGGTATGGTTATTTAATGTTACCAATGAGGCATGATTTTATTACTATAATCTCATCATTTATCAGGATTGTTTACAATTATGCTTTAAGTAATGAAATATTATAATTAATAATTTAAAAACTCTTGTGAAGCATCATCCCATATGGTAATTCAAGTTAAATCCATGTAAAGGTATCATTTTCCAATATTTTGTACATAAGATAACATAGAAAATGTTCTTATGAAAATATGGCATTTTTTTGCCATTTGGTTGGAAATATTAATTCTTTTGAAACCATGTTTTATAAATAAAACGTTTTTATAAAATTTAAAATAATAAAATATAATATTTAAATTTAATTTTTACGGACGCTTGAAATTTTTAACAAAATGTCTTTTAAAAAAGATTATTCTTGTCATTTTTGGATAGAGGTACCTTTCTAAACTTTTTAATGCATATAAGGAATATTCAGTATGTATAGATTCGACATCCATCATGAAAAAATTATATTCCAATCATTTTTATATATTTTAAAATTATTTTTCCATGAAATTGTTTTTAAAAAAATGGTCTATTTATGATTTTTTAAATGAATTTTAGTCCCTCTATATAAATTTTCAAGGTACTATCATAGAGAATGTATTTAAAATTGATTTTATAGAATCCTTTATAAGTATTCAAGGAAAATGTATTTAAAAATAATTTTCAAGTATCATTTATATTTTTTCATGGATATATTATTTAAAGATATATTAAATATTTAATTATATGTTTTAAAAGTAATGTTTTTAAAAAAATTCATAACGATTTCAAGCTCCCCTTATAAGTTTTCATTGTTATTTTCAAGGTAAAATGTTTTCAAATGTTTTTCTGATTTAAAAAACGTTTTTCAAAGTATAAAATATATTTTTATTAAAGATATGTTTAAAATGATATTATAGATACATCTTTATAAAAAAACAATTTCTAAAGTGATTTTATGAAATGAATTTTCAACGAAATGATATTTTCATTATTATATGTCATATTTAATCATTAAAAATCTTTCTCCCTATAAGATGACATAATATCTTATAGTTTAGGATTTTAATGGGATATGATCCCTCAAAACCATCCATATTCTTCCTTGAATAGTTCATGTTTTTATGGAATGATGTTTAGGACATCCCTTTGTCTTCCAAAAGTTATATGGTTTTGAATCCCTATTCATTTCATACGTTATGCTTCATGAAATGATTATGTGTCCTAAATCATTTACACATGTTAGGATATGATGAGATGTAATTGATACCAATTTCATTTAATATGGTATGATATAATTTTTATGAAACCCATCCCCTTTTATGGGCCATGATATCACAAATAAAAAATGCAATTAACAATGCTAGAATCAGCCTTTCTACGTTCTAGAAAAGTGATAACAACGTTAGCATGATTAAAAGTACCATGATTTTATCATCTCTAAAAAGGATCCATTAATGGGTTGCTTCATCTGTTAAATTAAAAGCATAGGTTAATCGTAATTTTATTAATTAATTTAAATTCACTAATATAAGACCCTATTTATCAATGCTTTTATCTAGTGTGGATAAATATTCCCTTTATCCACACTTTCTAAAGAAATGATAAATGAGGCCCTTTATCATGGATTTTCAATGAACTGATAAGTTTTTGATTTATTGGTACTTTATTTACTCTGATAATTGAATGATTTATAATAAAATTTATTTGTTCTGATAATAGTATGATTTTTAGTGCTTCTTTTTGCATTGATAAAAAAATATTTTATCAGCACATTTAAAGGTGAACATAATGATAGACTTGATCAGTGATTGTATAGGGCCTAATATAGTGTATATTTATAATAAATGATAAATTATACTTTTATCATAATATTTAGTAGGGATAATAAGAGTTAAAACTATAATGTGATGATATAACACACTACATCCCCACGGAACAGGTACAATGTGCTGCAACAACAAACTACATCACACAAAATAATAATTGAAAATACAAAAATAATATAAGAATACTGAATTTAAATTTAATAAAATTTCTAGAAAAAATATAAGAAAATAAAAACACTATGATATAGTATGTCAACTGTTTTTTTATTACTCAAATTATTGTTAATTTTAAATAAAAAGATGTACTTGGAGTCATACCAGTCAAACTGTACCTTATATTGATATGTGACTGATCCCTATATATCCAGAATTATGTATAGACCATTGTACTAATGTACCAAAAAATCTGAATTCATTTTCGTATATTTGAGTTTGTAAGTGTTTTTTTTTCACTAAAAATAATTTCAATTTTGATGAAAATCAACATATGGAATCATGACTGTCACACCATGCATTTTAGTGAAAAAATTATAATCCCAAATTATCCAAAATGACTCATGGACCATTTTTCTAAATTACCATAATAATCATAACACATTTCATCAGTTTTGAATATGCCAAGTGTGTTTTTTTTACTAAAATTTCATTTTAAACTGGAAATGCACTCTTTGAGGGATACAGGTAGAATAATATGCGGGTTTGAAAAGAGAGTAATTCATACACATAAAAAATGAATTATTAATTATTGACCCAAATTATCATGTTTATTAGAGGGTGTTTTATCAGTTATCTAGGAGTGCCGCTTTTTGTATTAAAATGTAAAATTTAAACCGATAACAGACACATAGAATAATAGAAGCCACATCAGTAATCAGATTTAGGTGAAGTATATTCCTACACATCACAAATTATGTATGTATCATTTTACTAATGTAACAAATCAATATGAATAAGTTTTTTGGAATTTGATTATGTCAGCTTTTTCCACAAAATTTGATGCCAATATTGAATATGAAGATTCAATTTATGTCATACCGGTCACATTGGGCATCATATTGATGTTTAGATAATCCTTACACTTCACAAACGATGTATCTATCATTTTTATAATGTACCAGAAGAATCTAACAGATTTTTCATTGTTTAGATTTTGTATGTTGTTTTTTTCGCAAAAATTGATTTCAATTATGAATAAAATGTTGCTTATAAAGTCATTCTGGTCATACCATGCATCCTATTGAGGCACAAATTATCCCTACACATACCAAATAAATCATGGATCATTTTTGAAATGTATAAAAACTATTATAATGTGTTATCTCAATTTTTAGTACACCACATGTGTTTTTTTACAAAAATGGAATTTTAAACAGAAACACACACTTTGAGGTATACATGTGTTTCCATATGTGGGTATCACATGATAATTATTAATACACATAATAAAATAATTACGAATCTTTTCCTCAAATTATAAAGGCATTCCAAGAAAATTTTCCAAATTTTCAGGGAGTGAAATGTTTTTTGTATTAAATTTCTAGCTTTAAACTTCTAATGGACACATGGAGTCATATTAATCACACCATGTGTTAGATAAATCTGTGGATGATCCATAAATGACACAAATTTAATATGGCTCTTTTTTATATATTTCCAAAAATAATAATAATGTGTTTTCTCAATTTTTTGTATGTCAGTTTTTTGCATTAAAATTAAGGTCAATTTTGAATAAAAAATACACACATGTTGTCATACCAGTCACACAATGAATTGTATAGGGGAGTGGATGATCCCTACAAGTATTAAAAGGAACATGAATAATTTTACTAAATTACCTAAAAAATATAAATTTGTTTTCTCTATTTTGAGTACGCCACACGCATTTTTTTACTAAAATGTCATTTTAAACTAGAAACATGCACTTTGATCCATATAGGTGGAATCGTGTGTGGGTTTGACATGAACCCAATTCATAAATATCATAAATTATTTATGATTTATTGTATCAAAATATCAATAAAATGCATGAGATTTTTTTCCCAGTTCTCAATGAGTGACACCTTTTTTTTATTAAAATGTCAATTTAAAACAAATAACGGACAGTTGGAGTCATTCTAGTCATACCATGCATCATATTATGGAGAATATGATCCCCACACTTCAAAAATTATATGTGGATCACTTTTATAATTTATGATATTTATACGAATATTTTTGATCAGTTTTGAGTATGTTAGTTGATATTTTTCTCAAAAATTAGTGTCAACTTTGAATAAAAATACACAAATGGAGTCATACAGGTAACACCACACATCATATAGATGTGTGGATGATACTTATATGTGAAAAATTATATATGGATCATTTTAAAAAATTACCAAATTAATTTGAATGTGTTTTCTCTATTTTTAGTATGTTAGTTGTGTTTTTCGCAAAATTTAATGTCAATTTTGAATAAAAAGACACACTTGGAGGCATACCAATCACACGATGCATCAGATTGAGGTACATATGATCTATACACACCCCAAATAAAATATTTATCATATATTAGAATTAAAAAAGTTAATCATATGTCTTTTTTGTTGTTTTGATTATGTTAATAGTTTTTCTACTAAATATAAGGTCAATTTTGAATAAAAAGACGCACTTTGTGTCATACTGGTCGAACAATTCATTGTATTAAGGTTTTAAAAATCCTTAATAACCACAAATGATATATTGTTCATTTTACTAAAGTACCAACATAATCCAATTTTTTTTCCCTGTTTGGAGTATGCCACGTGTGTTTTTTACTAAATTTTCATTTTAAATTGGCAACCTGCATAATTAATCATGTATTAAGTGAAAGGTTTTATGTCCAATTTTATAAAATAGTTACCAAACACTATAATATTATGATTATTATTCTAATTCATTGAAAAATAATTTTATTATTTTTATGCTAGTGCTTCTTAACCTCTTCAGCCAAGGTCTCCACCTCCGTTTCCACCTCTGCCTCATCCTATGCATCGATATCTAACTCCAACTTTTCCTCCTCTATAACCTCCAAATCTACCTTTTCTATTTCCTTATCCTCCACTATACCTTACCCTTTTTTATTTACTGTCCTTTTTACAGTTTTTAAGTTAGCTCTTCCAATCAAATTGATTTCATCCCTTATTCTTCTCCTTGATAAAGCGATCGATAATAATATATAAGAATTATGAAATTAATTATACACACCACAAATAAATTTTGAAGGTCATAAAACATACTAGATTAGAAAAATAGTAGTTAATCACCTAAATTTTTTATTAGCACACATTTTGAAAAAAATTATGATGCCTAATCATCTCTAAACAAATTGATTTCTTCAATTGAGTATCTATGTTTTAAACAATCTTGATTGTGGGAAAAAAATAGAGAAAAAAAATGATATTGAAAAAATTTTTATTAAATTTTAATTATCATCCAAAATTATCAGTTGGGGGAAGATGGTTTTTTATGTTTTTTTATTTTTGCCATAAATTTTCAAACCTAATATCCAAAATCAATTTCGTTATCTTATTTCAGAAATTGCTGAAACATTAAAGATAATAATAATATTTTTTTGAAATTTTTTAAAATGTATATCTCTATATATATACCTTAACATGTTTCCATTTATAGAATTCTTAATGATTTATCTATTCTGACACCAATATAATTCTATGATCTAGCCAGTATTGAGTGATTACCCTATCATAACAAAATTTTCATTAAAACATTGACTGAACATATAATTCAATGTTTATATATAAAATTTATATTTTACTATATTACATATTCTCAAAAAAAATCATGTGTGTTTTTTGGATTACATATCAATGCATTGAATCCCAAAAATAAATAACAGGGGGTCTATATTGACTGTTATAGTCATCTAGTGTGTCCTAAAAAAACTTAAACTATTAGTAATGAAAAAATGAAACAAATCATTTCATGTGAATAGATCGTAGTTTTTTACACTTGAAATATATGAAATAATAATTTTCCATTGTATGAAGTGTGTTAATGAAATTATTTGAGTAACTTTCCTTTTTGGTAAATTTCATCCTCATTAAATGTATATTCATGCATAGAAATGAAACATGGATTAATAAATCCAAATCATTCTTACAAAGAGCGTACTATTATATAGTTGTAATATAAATTTCTGTAAAAAATATAAATATTCATTAACATTAATAAACAAGATTATCTAACTGTATGGACACACATATTATGAAAATGTACCTTATGTATGTATTCACAACTGATATGAAAAAACATTCATGATTGAGAATTTTAGTTAGACTCTCGAGACCAAATAAATATATGAAGTAATATCCATATATGTTTTCTTCATATTCAATATAATAAAAAGTTTTATCTTTAAATTTAGTATCTTTTTTAAGTTATAATAATAATAAATGACTCCCTAGAACTGGCTGGGATAAGGTACTCTAGGAAGGTCTTTTTATTTTATAGGTCAACTGAACTATATTTTCTTTATTCGACCTTTCATTTCTCCACCACGTTATCAATATATAAAATCACACCTATGTTTAGAAAATTTATCATCAAATATTACATTATTTTAATATGAACAAAATTGTTAATGATTTTCTTTCTATATCTGTATATGATTTGAAGTCCATGCTATGAAAGCTCTAAAAGAAGCATTAACCATTGTAATATCTGAATTATCATGTGGAACCAAACAATAAGCAGTCGTCTCATAAGCTTCCACAATCCCAAATCTCATATTATTTTTTGGGTGGGTTGATTATTTAGTTGGTCTCTTGAGATAATATACATTGTACCCATCTAAACATAGAAATACGTGGGTGATGACATATTAAAATCACACACAACTATACCCAAAATAATTTTAGTAATATAAAGTTATAGAAAGTTGTTTTATCCACATTTTGGATAAGTATTAATGAAAAATTTTATTACCCAGTACAAGGTAGGAGGTTCGGTAATTAAGAGACTCAAAGATAGTGGGACCATTTGGTTTATGTGGGTAGCTTTACTCTAACTCTGATTCACTTTAATCATTTCTTATGCATTGGTCTGCCAAATCAATCCAAAAAATAAAATGTTGAAGTGAGTCTATTTGTGTCTGAAATCATCACATAAAATTATATGTATCATAATGTTGTTTTATCTTCTAAAAACTAATTTATGGAGATAATCCAAATCCCAATCCTATAAGACGACCAAATTGTTCATGATGCTTCAAAGCTATTGAATGATTCATTTCATTGGGTACAGTTGTTGTAGTTTCTTGTTTGTAATTCATTTAAAATAATATGGACATATTTATTTTCATGTAATATTTTCATAAATCATAAACAATTACCTTTATTTAATACTTACACTGGCTTTCCATATTGATTTTCTGTTTTCATTAACTAATATACCCTTATTGTTTACATGAGTCTCCTTCCATAGCACATGGAATAAGAATAGAAGTGGATTTATATTTTGATTCATCAATATACATATAAAAAAGGAACATATTTTGATTCATATCACCTCATTAAACATCTATTGTTGATTTAGTATACATACCAATTTCCTCTCTAATAATGCGTACCCCTTGATTCTTTTTTAATAGGGGTATGTTCATTTTGATGCTTGTTCATTATCATCAGTATCCTTTTATAGTTTCAAAAATTAAATTTTTTGAATCATGCCGGATAAAATAAATAATTAAAAATAATTTATTATCAACCGAAATTTACCTGGAATGATTTTTCATTGTGACTGTCCATGATTCCTTCTTAATAATGTGTACCTAACAATGTGGCGTGTGGGGATTTATCTTCCCCTTAGCATCCCTAACATGTACCATCCTCAATAGAGTATGGTAGCCTCTATGGGAATTTCCATTGGCATTTATGAAAAATTTCCTATGGAAACCTTCTAAAATTAATGAAGTCTATAAGGAATATTGAAAACCAAATTACCATTTTATTATATAATTTTTTATTAAAATGGAGAATGTTTATTATAACAGTATCATTATACCTTTACAAAGTATTTCCATCATTACTGGTTGGTTATGGCACCATGAGTAAATATCAATTGGTATATTCATCTTCATTGTGATCCTAGGATAACTAATAAATTTTGACTTTTGGAGTCAATAGGTTTTCTATGTTATTCCAATGAACTTCAAAAATTTATACCCCAAAATATTTCCTTGATAATTTTATTAAAAAACTATGATGTTGCATTATATTTTTTCATCAACAGGTTATTGATCCCCTAATAATTCAATAGTTTAATAATAAATAATATATTCTCCTTTGGGATTGGTAACAATTTCATTTTTTGAATACATTTTCTACATTAATTGTCAAAAATTTATTTTGTCTTGAATAATAGTAGTACAATACACTCCATGAATAAAATTCCATAATTGATTAAATATTGGGTGACAATTATTATTGTATCAACCAGAGATATAAAAAATCAATAATAAAGTATGACTTACCTTATCTACCATTATTTAATATCTTTTTAGATTCCTGATTACATTTTATCTCTTGATAATTTATCTGAGTCTACTCATTAACTATCTAAAATTTTCATCTCCCATCACTATTCGAGATTTATGTCATCTATGAACATTGAAATCACAATGATGTGAGGAAGGCTAATTTTAAAGAGGGAGTCCAATACATCATCAATAGATAGAAGACAATCAGTCGTCTTTGGACTAATTTATACTAAGAACCTAAAATCAAGGAATCACTCAAAACGTATCCTCAATTGAATATGAATTGGAAAAACTTCAAACAAATGGTGTCAAAGAAATGAATCTCACCCGACCTACATTGTACATCACTTTTTTCAACTCAATGATTCATCACCTTCTACTGAAAAATATTTTTTAAATTCACCATAAGATCCATCCAATAACATACATCATGTTAAAGGGTGAATTTTTTAACCTATGCTCTCAAATGAATCAGATTTTTTTAATCTTATAATTGAAATAAATCTATTCAACGAAATCCTAAATGTCTTATTATGATATATTACCTTGAAATCTTAATGAAAACATAGATAAATACCATTATTGAAAATTATACCACATATATTGTAGTATATCTAAAATTACATCTTTTCCATGAAGATAAATATATGTTCTAGAAATAGGAGATGTTCAGTTACTCTTTCCTACGGAGATCTAGGGATTAGAGTGACAACATATGCTATATCAACGTAGATATTCACATTATGTTCCCCTTTTAAAAAACAATAATCTATCGAAAATATGAACAAAATAATCTATATTAAATGATAAACCCCTACCCCTCTCTCTCATTTATTTCATTTTTAATAATTATATTCATACTTTAAATATAATTTAAAGGATTTTAAAAGAATTGTTTTAAATATAAATACTAAAAAACTAAATAATTTTTTCGATAAAGGGGATTACTAAATAGAGTCAATAAATTAATAAGTTATACCAACCTAATCATTTCGAATAAGTAAACAAAAATGAACTATTTATTTACTATTCAATTTTTAATTAATATAAATCTATATGTTTTTCTAGAAGAAAAAATAATTTCACATTATAACATGAGATTTTTTTTATTCTAACTGATTCCAACATATCAAATCATATGTAAGAATAATGAGACTCAAGAAGATAAGTTAATACAATGTCATAAAATAATCATGACCATGATAATGATAAAACACTAGTTCATAAGAAAAATTCAATAGTACAGGATATTATGTGTATCATTCTAAAATTTCATCAAAAACCTCCACAAAAACACATAATTAAAGTAGGGTATATCCAACCAATGAGGCTCAATAAGGAAAAAACCCAATTAATATCAATAAAGGATCCATCCTCTAGGTTCCCAAGCCTCAACAGAATCTACATCCAAATAATAAAAATCATAACATGGGGTATGGGAGAAATAAGGTTCCATGTTCCCTACTTGATTTAGAGTCTAGGTAGTGATTCCAACAAAACTAGTCTCCCCTAAATGAAGGGACAAATCAATACAAGGGTTATACTAATAGACAAACCCTCTACTATATTCATTGAACATTTCAGGAGGAATAATTTAAAATACACAAGTCATGAACTCAACTATTTAATCTTCAACATATCAAACTAAAAAACCCTCCAAGACCACATGACAAATCCAAAATCATAAACACAAAAAACACAACATCCAAAAATTATGAAACATGTTTTTATGGAAAATTACTAACCTTAAATAAAGAGTTTAAAATATTACACATGGTTATAAATAAAATAGAACAATTTTTAGAGTTTATTAACAGGTGAATATATATTTCAATAATAATTTTTCATTATAAATAATTTATATAAAAATCAATATTTTTAACAAAGTAGTTTTCTCAGAACCCTAAATGAAATCAACAACATTTTTAAATATATTTTATGATATACTAAAAAAAATTCATAAGAAATCATTAAAAATATATAATAACCTGACATTTATTGAGAAAATAAGAAAACCCCATTTAACCCAAAGAACTTTTAAAAATTTTAAAACACTACACAATACTAGATCAAATTCATTTTAAAATTGTCGAAAAACACCGTCCCCTCTTTAATTCACCTCCCACAAGTTTTAATTCACATTAAAAGTAATTAAAAAAGTTTAATTCATTTACAAACTACTAAAATGAAGTGTGAAACTTCTTGTTGGTTTTGTGGGGTCCTTAGAACTATCCACATGGTCTTTACGTGGTAGGATAATCCATGGGGACTAACCGTGTAGCTACATCCCTTCATCCACCATCACCCTAATCACATAAAAATAAAAAAACACCTAAATATCATTGGGAATTTAAATATAAATTGTCATATAAAATATATAGAACCAATGAAAATCCAAATTAAATTCCCAGACTAAATCACAATGTTCCCTGGAATGTCATTTCACTAAAGGGAATTGAGACCATGACACTCTCCCCAACATGTACCTCTTATGTTTTAACATCTTAACTTCACACCACCAATATATTAAAATAAGAAAAGTCACATTGAGACATATCAAATCCGAATAAGCTTTGTTCAGAAACCAATTTTTCAAAACTATCCAAAGTAATGTGTTAATGCTAAGGGATATAGACAACATGATTAAGAAATGTGTTCTCTTTTTCAATGTTTATCTAAGAAAATTTTTCTCATCATATAAACATTGTAATAACATTATAGTAGGATGTGTTAAAAAAATATAATTTATTTATCCATATAGGCCCACACACATAGGTTGACAAACCATTCCATATGAAACATCCCTAAGTTTCTTTGATACCCTTGTATAGAGTGTAAAAAGATAAAATTGTGCAACTCGTTGTATTTCTATAGCAAGGAAAATAGTGGTACAGTTATTCATTGGTTTGAACCGTAATAAAAAATAAAAAATTGAACCCAAAACATCAAAAAATGATAATGGAAAATTAGAAAATAACATACATTAGATTCCAACATTGATTATTCTGTGGGAACGAAGTGGAGTCACACCGATAATATAGGATTTCTGAAAGAGATTGTGAATTGCAGGTGAATGGTGAATGGTTAGGGTTTTTTAAATAGATTAGGAAATATTTTAAGAGTACTTTCAAAAAAACTGATAAATATCCATTTCATTAGTCTGAAATTTATATGTGACGATAAAAGGAATATTTATTAGTTCTTTTTTAGAATTGAAAAATATCAAGCTTTATCAGCACTATAGAAGAGCTGAGAAAATCCATATTTATCAGCACTAACATTTTAGCCCTAATATATATCCATATTAATAGAGATTTTTTAGTTTTGATAAATGTCTTATTATTATAATTATTTAAATAATTTTTTTATAATTTTAAAAATACTTAAATATATATAATTAATTATTTATAATTATGTACATACTTATTTAAAAAAATTATATTTTATTTAAAATAATTATAAATATAGTAAATTTATATTTATATATATTTTAATTTATCAATATATATTTACAAATATATTTTTAACATTATTAGTAGATATATAATCATAAAACCATGAATTTTAAAATTTTGTGAAATTAAATAACTTAAAATGAGTACACATTAAAAGTTTTGAAGAAATGGATAAGATTTATTATTTAAGTATAAATTATTAATATATATATCTATATTTATATTTAAGTGGATGAATACACATTGAAAATACTAAATCATAGAAAATAAATAAATATAAATATTAAAACACAAAATGATCAAATTCAAAAATGAAATAAAAATTAATAAATACTAAAAATTAATACCCTAACATTAGTGTTAAAAAATTGACCAATTAAAAATATAATAAATATTAAATGTATCTTGTTATAATAAAATTCTAAAGTATGCTAAAATTAAAATAAATTAAATAAATATTATGTGTATATGTTTGTATATATTGAGAAAATATATCTATGTTTGTGATTGTGTATAAAAAATCATTAACACACACACAAACACTCACACACACACACACATATATATATATATATGTATGTTAAATAAATGCAACACACGATGTTTCAATTAAGGTATATTTTAAAATAAAACAACGTATGAAATGTATAAGACATTAATTTCTTCTTAATTAAAATTTTATAAATAATATACGTATTCATTTTAATATCTATATTTAATATATAGTATTTATAAATATTTATAGTCTATACACATGTATATTATATTTAGTAAAATTTTTTCACTAATTATTTAACTAATAAACTATTTCAATATTTTATTATTTTATTCATTTTATTTTATATGTTTAATTTTTAAATTTATTCCAGAACTCTATTAGTGAAAAAATAACACAGATAAAGGGAATATTCTGTTAGTTATAAAAATGTGATGATAAAGGTAACCCTTTAATAGTACTATCAATAAACCACTGATAATGGTTTCCTTTATCATCTCTAAAATAAAGCACTGATAAATGTTACCTTTTATCACCCCAAAAAAAATCATTGATAAAGGGTGCCCTTAAGGAATGTGTATTTTAGAACTGATAAAGCTTGAATTTGTAAGCTATTATGTTTTTCAGGTGATGATAAATGTCCATAATATTAAACACTTTTTTGTAGTATTGAATGTTAAAGGTTTTATTATCATGTCGCATATGTATGTGTGATTTTAGTATGTGGCAGGTGAGACCTATATCTACCTCCAATGAATTGGGAAAAGACATATATATCCAGAGATAACGATGTGAATCAAGTTGTTGGTCTTGATAAACTATGGAATATGGGGAATATTAATTAACTATGGGAATATGGGGAAACTTGATAATCTTTGGAATGATGTGGAAACATTATCTCTTATAAGGAATGTTCTATGACTAATGATTGTGGTGTCTCCCACCAAGTAGGTGTACCACCATAAAGTTCCTTGAAAATTATTTAGAAATGATTATTTTCTTATAAAAAATAATATTATATGTTATGTGTCTTCCACAATTACATATCTAATTCATATTTTATGATTTCTTTGATTCAAATCATTATGACCTAAAAATTCTTGACTTATGAACATTCAATATTTGATGTCATCTTTCTTGTTTATAATAATAAATAAATAGGGTATGATATTATATTTTTCAGATCATGCCCTCATAACCATATGCTTGTAATTATTATAACATATATATTTGGTTACCCTTACTAAGCATCTGAGGTCACCCCTTTTTTATGTATGATTTCCCCATTTTATGTTGATAAAAATTATATGTGATGTGTCTTTGAAGTGTTCTAGTCATGAAACACAAAGTTGGAGATAATTTGGCTAACTTCTGTACTAGTGTCTATGATTACATATTTCAAAATCCACAAAACTAATATGGTATTTGAGTGTATATTTTTGTAATTTATTATATATTATAGAATAATTATTTAGTGTTAATGTATGAAAAGAGAGGTTTTCTATACTCTATAATGGATAAAATTTTTCGTTACACATTAAAAACTAGGATGAGAAAACATTAGTGATTCCCTATGGAATTTTATAATTTTATTTGTATGGATGTATCTAAGGATAATCATAAGGTGTTATAGATTTAAATGTAGGTGTAATGATTTTTTCATCCTAAAAATAATTTTTTATGATAATGTGGTTTTTTGCAATGATTCATGTTTCTCAACCTATGAAATATGGTTTTAGTAAATTTTTATAAATAGATTGAGAATTTTTAACATTTAATGTCTCAAATGTGTAATGTATAGGCATTATTAAAATCAATTTTCTATTTTAAATCATATAATGAGATTCAAAAATGTGGTATGAGTATTGTTTTTATTATAGAAGATAAAGATACAACAAACAACATGACAAAGTTAGGGGATATTATAAAAATATTTTTTACATTACATGTATGAAAAATTATTAGATTGTGTTTGAGGATCCTGATGACATGATTCATATTTCATATTATAAGGAAGGGTTATTAAGGGATAAGATGACGAGGTAAGAGTAATGGATTAAGAATAAATTTACATGATTAAAGTGTATATGTTTAGGAAATTAAAGATTATATAATATGAATCATAAAATTTGAAGACCCATAAATTTCATAGAAATGTCTTTCTTAAATACATGGAAATTTTACGAGTCCATAGTCTTTGAAAGCACGCGATTCCGAGGCCTGGAGTGCCCGGAATGATCCGTCGAAGTTTTGTTAAGAATAAATTAATGTGCATATGATCATTTCCTGAAAAAGTGGAATAACTCTTAATTGGTTACTTGGATAAGAAATCAGAGTCCACTCTTTCACTCAGGATGGCAGGTTTACCCTAGGCATGGCTTAATTTTAGTCGGCGTGGGCCTCCTGTAAGGAAACCCGAAAATAGAATAACCGTAAATAAATTAATTAAATAAAGTTATTTTATTTTCAAATGTTTATAACTCAAAAATGGTAACTCATATTAAAAATCCAAGACCATTTCTGAAATCGTGTGTGAAGGCTTTCCTTAAGTATATACTGACTTTGGTCATCTAAGGCCACCAGAGAAAGTTAGTTTTTGGCTGTAAATAAAATAATTAAGTGACAATTATTTTATTGTAAAATTTATTACTTTTATGCAGCAACTCAGATTGGAAATCCGAGGGAACCGTTCGTTTTTTTGGGGTGTGTTTCACCTAGGTAGAGACTAACCTCGACCGTAGTCGGTCGAGGAAGGCTGTTAATAATTTTCTGATCTTTTGTTCAGGTACATTCAGTAAACGTGCCAACGATGTTTTATATCTTTTTAACCGGTGCACTGAATTGAAATCCGAAGACACTGTTGAACTCACATCACCGATATTTTCTTGAGGTGACCATTACTGTAGTTTTGTTTTATCGAGATTGGAAGTTAATTTTTGGGGGTTTCTAAATAAATTAAATAAAATTATATCTAACATATTTTTATTCTATAGCGGTTTAATTCTCCAAGGGGTGGTTGGAGGTGGGGCACAGCCGCGCATAACCTCCTTTAAGAGGATTTTATGTTGTGGGGCCCACACAAACTCAAACCCCACTTAACCCCCCATTAACCCTTCGAACTGCCATTTTATTATGGTGCCTCTTCACCATCCTTCATATGTATTCCAACACAAATTAATTAATGGATTAATTAATTAATTTTGAATTCTTTTTAATTATTTTGGGGAATGAATTGCAACCATAAAATAATATCTTCTCTGTTATTTTTTGTTGGTTGGTGTTTCTCTCCAGTGGAACTTTGAGAGAAGACTTGGGATATTTTTGGTGGAGCCTTACATCTCCAATGAAGAATGGCGTCCTCTCCAATGAAGAATGAAGTCCTCTCCAATAAAGAATAGTGTCCTCTCCAACAAAGAATGACCTCCTCTCCAACGAAGAATGACTTCCTGTCCAATGAAGAATGCACCGTCTCTGACAAAGAATGAGGATGACACTAGAACTCGGGATCGGCAACGTGTGACGGGCGCAACATACGACGACGTCTTCGAATTATTTTCCCACACCTTCAACAATGTTCACCGGAATCAAGGTAGGGGTTTGTTTTGAATAATTAATTCATCATTCCTCATCAATTAATATGATTCGAATATGGCCATTTGTTATCACCTAATGTGGACGGTGCAGGCTGAACAAACATTGAACAACATCCCACTGTTTATTCTTGTTTGGTTGATGATGAAGGCGAAGCTGGAAGGATGTGGTGCCTTCGCACCCCCCGGAGGTGCAGAATCGTGGCCTGGGCGGGCCGAGGCAAAGGGGTGAGGCGCCGTCGCGCCACAACGGAGAGGAACTGAAGTAGGGTGGGACGTGGTTTATGGAGAAGCGAGGCGCTGTCGCGCCGCATTGGCGGAATGCTGGGCCGGCCGCCATGGAGTTGGATGAACGGGACCAGCCAAGTCCAATAGCCCCTGAACCGGAGCAGCACACTCGTTTTGTTCGTCAAACCAAGGAGGGGTGCAACACCCCCTCCCTTGCATGTCTGACTGGGTCGCCCAAGGCCGGGCCACCCCTCGGTCAGTCCGCCCTCGGCCGGGCCGCCCTCGGCCGGACTACCCTGGTCGTGCCACCCTAGGATGGGCTGCCCAAGGCCAGGACGCCCTCGGTCGGGCCGCCCATGGGTGATCTGCCTTCGGCTGGGCCGCCCTCGGGCTAGGCCGTCTCTTCGTGTTGGGCCTTCCCCTCGGCTCGGGTCACATCCTCAGACCAGGTCAGACCCGCGGATCAGGTCAGACCCTGGTTCAGACCGGGTAGGGCAGGGTCAGTCCGACTGGGTCGGACCAGACCCATACCTGCTTTGGCCGTTTACACATTTTAGCCCGCATCTAGGGCTACGGGTGTCCGAATGAAAAACCGTCGGCGGAAAAAAAATTCTTGGAGTGAGATGATTCTTTTGATATACCCCACATGTTGTTTGGACAAAGTTGTTTTATGGTCGAGTTTGACTGAGCCTAAAAAACCAACCAGGCCCTTGGAACAGAAATGTCAATAACTCTCAGATCAGTCGTCCGATTGACGCCCCATCATTCGCATTGGGTTCCTTATGATAAGACGGAACTACGGGATACATCAAATCGAGACTTTGTGGCAGTTGACGTATTGAAACTTGGCTCAAGAAGCGGACCCTCCTGAAATCGAGCGTGCTGTGTGCAGAAACCCTAGGGATGGATGCGATTATGATGACTTCTGTACTGGAATCCTCCGTGGGATCAACAGTGAAGAAATCAATACCATAATCCTCCATGGTTTCAAACGTGATGACTATTGTAATGGAATCCTCCGTGGGTTCGACAGTGATGACTACTGTACCTGGATCCTCCGTGGGTCTGACATTTCTGACTTTTGTTCTTGGATCCTGTGTGGGTCCGATAGAATAGCTGGTCCGGTATCCTATGTGGGTCCGACAGCTTAGCTGATCTAGTAACCTGTGTGTGTCCGACAGCTTAGCTGGTCCTATATCCTGTGTGGGTCTAATAGCATAGATGAATCAGTGACTACATCTAGTCATCTCTATCTCTCTACAAATTATGTATACTTGTGTGAGATGAGTCTCTACTTTCATTTGATATTATCGTGATGTTCGACTTTACTTCCATAGTGGAATGGGTTGTTCCTGGGCTCGAGAGTTGGAGCCAGACTGTGTAACTTAGGTATATGTATGGAAGTATTCCTATGTAGGGTTTGTAGATACTTGGTGACTGTATCTTTCTTCTATGATTTATCCGTAGCGGGTTTTGGGAGACCTGAGGGGGTCTCGGGGTCCCCTACTGAGTATCCTTATACTCACCCCTGCACGAGCTTTACCCGAACGTCGTTGTGTTTCATGCAGACGATGGACATCGCTGACCGAGGTGGATTGTACGAGGACTGGACGGTACGCAGAGGTGGACCACACGATGAGTCAGTAGCCAGAGGAGACTGACGGATGTGGAGAACTGAGGAGGCTATCTGTACCTACCCTTCAGGTAGGATCCATGGTGGATGATCCAGGAGCTGCCTGTCACCTTCCAGCTGTTTTGTCTTTTTCTTGTACTTTATAGTTGGGCTCGTATTTCTAGCCCCTTAACTTTTCATCACTACTTTTGTATACAGTTTCTACTTAGTGTTGTGCTTCCAGTTCATTACTCAGTTGAGTGTGTTTACTTTTATAAAGGCAATGCCTTCCCAGCTTAGGGATTTATTCCATTGGTTCTAGTCCGTTGCCCCTGGCCTGTGGAAGGTTGGCTTGGGGTAGTCATGGCACATGTCCTGAGGACGGGACGTGACATTAAATATATATAAATTTTCAATATATGTTTTTCCATTTAGGATTGAAAAGTATATGTTTAATGGTGATAATGACATAGAATAATGATTTTATGGAAAGGTGGTATTTTGTTTTGGGAATGTAAGGATTAATTAGTTCCCAATATTTTGAAACGTTTATTTTACTTGGATGAAGAGATGGTTAATATGGTAAATTTTGGTGCATAATACTAATTACCCTGGAACATATAATTGATTTTTTTAAAATATGTTCTATGATATCATGAATAAGGTTTAAAAAATCATGGATTTAATGAATGTATCCACTAATCATTTTAATAATTAATCAATATTTTTTCTGAAAGGATTTACGGTAATTCAGGTTATTAACATGTTTTATGAAATTATATGATAAGGGTATTCACATGTTTGAAATAAGACAACAAAAAGATACATTAAAATATAGTAGGGATCAATGCTAAGCTGATTTATTGTAATTATATGAAAAAATTTTTATTTTTAACTTTCAGTAGGGTTAAAATATAGATCATTTATGCAATGGTTTAAGTTAAACATCAGATACATTTTTTAAGATGAATGTACTTTCTTTCCATATGAGGATTTATGCATATTGGAAAACCAGTTATAAAAATTTTGTGTGATGTTAACTAAAGATATATAGAATGACTTATCATTCTCTTTATGGATCCCAGGACATTGTAGTTATTCAGGAATAAAAAATTTACCTTCATTTCCAAGAGTATGATATAAAGTGGGAATTATTAAATGCACATCAAATGTAATATATTATTCATATGAAATGGAATTAAACCAAGCACGTATATACCCATATGAAAAGAATTCATTAACATTAATAAAAGGGGATTAAAATAAAATGGTTCCCAATTATATTAATTGTTTACGATATCAATGACCTCTTTAACAAATATTTAGTTTATGGTTTTTTCATTGTTACCATTCTATAGATCCTTAAATTTCATATGATAAGTTATCTTTATCAATCTATTTTATTATTTAATATTTTTTCCAAGTTCGTGTTTTCATGTTCTACATATGTTCTCCCATGTCAGAACCTAGTTATGAGTTATATTGTGTAACTATTAGGTTTACCACCATCGCTAATTAAGTCATATTTCTTAATTCATTTTTATGATATGAGGTTGTTTTAAATGATCATTAATGAATTAAAACATTTAAAATAATGAATAATTTCGATGGAGACATTTTTATGGGAGATAGAATGGGACACTAAGAGATTTCATGATTTGTTTGATTTAATTTAGTTTTTTTGATATCTTTCAGTACTAAAAATAGATTTTGTAACACAAAAACACAATGTATGGAATTCATTATATGAAACATCTTGTTAATATTTAATTACACTAAAAAATAAATTATATTTGCATACATACAAAAATATTTATTTCTTGTGTTACACACAATACCTAGTCCCTTCAAAAGCTTGTGTTACAAGAAGAACTATGTTTTACCCAACTACAATATTCAATTAGTATTATTATTAAAATAATCATCACATATCAATTATAATGGAATATATAAATGAGATTGACTAAATAATTAAACTATGATTTACACAATTCTGTAAAATAAATTCTCTAATAATAAATTAATTAAAAATGAATGTAAGAACTATTTGAGAACAAAGAAATAATTATTAAAATAAAACATCTTTCTATGTATAAAAAACATTTTATATCAAATAATTAAAAAACCACATTTTAATAATTTTATCAAAAAATATATCTATTATATATCCAATAAAAACTGTATATACTCATCGAACAGACAATATAGCCATAATATAGTAATAATTTTAATTATATGAATAAAACGATGTATTAATGTTGACCCTATTCGAAATCTATTTTTTTGAAACTTTTTTATTTTTTATTTTTAAAATATAAATTTATTTCTGAAATATGGATATAAAATCATCTTTCAGTTATTTTATTGTATTTTTCTAAGAACATTCATTTTTGATTAATAGTGAAAACCAATGGATTTTTATTCACAATTTAATTCTTGTATAATATATTAAATTCAAAAAATTATATTTTAATTAATTTTATTGTTTATTTATGTCATTTTTCGTAATACATTCCAATTTAGGTCTTCAAAACTAATTTAACATTTAAATTAGATATAAAAACAATTCAAACTATAGGACCTTTTTGCTTTAAAAGCTCATCGTCTCGTTTTTTCATAGAGATTATTATTAATTTAATTTCTACCACATATTTTATTATAATTTGGTAAAAGGTTTTCCAAATTAGAAATCAGATTAATTTATAATTTCTAAATCGGTAAATTTATTGTTTGACCAAAAATATTATTGGATTTAATTAAAATTAATTAGAGTGATTTAGATAAAAACAAGATTGGTTTGTGGCTAAACATTAATTTATGTAAAAATTGTCATTAAATATTTTCCAAAATCCACTTTATGGAAATATTTTGACCATGTAAATAATTGATTGAAAATGAAATATTATTTGGGACACATCATTTAAGGGAGACCTCTCAATAGTGATTTCCATTATATATTTGCAAAAATGTCACTCATCTTACATTATAAATACTTAGTCACCACCTCCCATACTATCACATAAATATGCATTTGGATCCTTCAATCCTTACCAATATCTCTATTTAAAAATTTCAATTCATCCTAGAAGACTCTCTTTGTGGAGAAACCAATCCACTGAAGGCAATCTGTGAAAATCATAAGGAGTTACACAAATGAGAGGTGACATCCTTCCATAATCTCTTTGGTTTTATTTTCATTTTCAACCACATAAACTATTAAATTTACAAGATAATATAATAGAATAATTATAATAACTACACTAAAATGTTTTTAATTTATGGGTTATAACTACACTACCAAACACAATCATCAAATCAGATACAAATTCATCATTTTGTGTGTACGGTGCACTACCGCCTCAAGAAAAGATGTCGTTTGTTCATGTATTTCTTGCTTTCAAGGACAGAAATAATAATGGAATTTATATTTATTATGATATATATTCAATTTTTTAGTATCTTTTAATCTATGATTATTATATAAAATACACATTCATACATTACATTTTCTGTAAATATGATAACTTCGTTTCTGAACTTGTGGACTACCGCCTCCTCAATCTGATGTGGTAAGTTTAGTATTTGCGTAGAATGTTTCAAAGATGGGTTTAGAAAATGTATATGAATTTTATGAAATTAAAATTATAATGTAATGATTATAGATATCTATATACATATATTTCATTTACTCTCTTCCATTTAATATGATTTGAAAACTATCACAATGTTATTGTGTACGTATGACCTACCATCTCCATTAACGATTTATTCCATTTCAAATATCTATCTTTTATATACTATTATAAATATTTATATAAAAATTAAATATGATATTTATATCATGGTTTACAATCTATAACTATTTACATCCTTATATATGTTATAGTATCATGAATAACAAGTCAAAACATATTAGAAAAACAACATGGATATCACCTAAAATGAAACAGTAACATGAGTTTGTTAATAAACAAGTAATATGAAGTCATAATAAAATAATATAAGTTATTATATATATTAATAAGTTAATATGTTATATTTATAATAATAAAATATTTATTATATATGAGGTTTGGATGTGTTAGAATACAATCAATAATTATAGTATGGTTTATCTTATCTCACTTTTATTTCATTGAGATATATTCTTTATTCCCAACTTATTCATTTTGTGGTGTATATAATTACGTTATAAATTTTATATAATTAATTTAATTTATCTATTGAAATTTAATATTCCAATTTATTTTATTCTTTCATGGGGATCATGATTCTAATTTTATACATGCATTATTAGAATTTATTATCTCACTTTTATTTCTTTGAGATTTGTGTCAAATTCTCTAGTAATTTATTTTGTGTGGTGTATATACATAATAAAAGTTTAATATTTTATTTCTATTCTTAATTTTATATTTATTTACATATATATGTAAGACAGATGTTTTACAATAAAAGTATATTCCTTTACGAGTTATTTAAATTTTCACATTGAAATATTATATAATGAATATTTGTATTTTCATTATACTATATGATTAATTTATATTCATTCTATCATGGGGATTATGTTTTCATGTTGCCAATTTTGTAACATTTTTTATCAAAAATCTCATCATATATTGAGATTGTCTACAATTAATCTTCCATTAATGAAATATTAAATAAAACACATATCAACATCCTTGTATTTTAATCTACCTTATTTATTAATGTTATATAAAAGTAATGTTGTCAATTTTTCCACTCTTTTTTACGTAATATATCTAAAAAATTTTTATGAAAAATCTGCTATATTTATCTGTTTAGTCATAAATCTATCATCATTCAAAAAACAAGTTCAAAAAAAAGTTTGCATAATTTTTTTAATAATATAATATGCTAGTTAAAATTCTTTCTTACCCATTATTTAACATTAGAAAATGAATTATTATAAAAAATAGATCTAATTGTCATTTTTAGGTTGAGGAACTTTTTAAAAAAAATTACTTCATAAAAGGAATACTTTTTGTTTGTTGATTTTTCTTCCATCATGACTGTAATGCCATTGAATAATATTTTATATTCTTTAAATTTTATTTTATAATAAAATTTAATTTAAAAATTAATTTTTAAGTAGTGTTTTAAATGATTTTTAATTCTTATTTTAAAGTATTCAATGTATTTTCAAGGAAAAATGAATTATAAATGATTTCCCAACATCCTTTATTAGTTATCAAGGGAAAAGAATTTAAAAATTGTTTTCAAACAAAATATTTAACTCTTCGTGGAGAATGACATTTAAATCACTTACAGATTCCTTAATATTTTTTCAATGTTATTTTCAAAGAATATGTTTTCAGAATAATTTTGTTATACCTTTATCTGTTTTCAAGGTTATTTTCTAGGAAAGCGTTTTTCAAAATTATTTTTGATTAAAAAATAAAATTTCAACATTGAAAAGATATATTCAATAAGAATTGTTTTAATTTAAATTGTAATTATTTATTTATAATAAACAGATTTTTTGGATGGTTTTATGAATGGTATTTTAAATGAAGGTTTATTTCCATTAAGAAATATTCTATGTGATCTTCTAAAATCATCCTCCATCAAAGATGAAATATTTTCATATAGTTTATGCTTTACTAGGGATGTGATCCATGAATACCATTCATATTCACCATTGAATGGTTTATGTTTTGATGGCATTATTTTTATGTCACATGTATCTCTTCCACAAGATATATGAATTAGAAACTTTCTTATTTTCATTGGTAATGCATGATGAAATGGTAATGAGAGCTAACTATCTTCCCAAAGTTATGATATAATGAAATGTTTATGACCCGCATTTCTTTTCATTTGTTTTGATATAATGTTAATTAAACCAATATATTATTATGGGTTAATATATGATGAATATTTAATTATCATGTTTCACATGTATACTTGATTTTATTTTATGGCGGCAAGGACATATATCTGTAAGGACCCCATAATAACCAATAAATATTATAGGTATTCTAAATCAATTAACAAGATTTTTTACCCAATGATCATTTAGATTTAGTGTTTTATAGAATTAAAAAAATATAACATAGTGATCCCATATATTACAATTGGAAACATATTCATACTTTACATTTCATTCATAAAACAAATATCTGTAAAATAAAACATGATATCTTATGAAGATATTTCATCACAATTTTCTCAAGATCACATCATGAACCAAATTTTTCTTACACCCTAATTTTTTTAAACATTGGATCGATAGATAATATCAGTAGGGTACTTAAAATAAAGTAACTATTAGTATAGTGAATCTCCATAAATACATTTACATAAAACAAACTTTTTACCCAATATAAAGTTGTAATCATTTCAAAAATATAATTATACTTCTTTTTTAAAATCAACAGATTTTCATGAAAATAAATAAACAAGTATATAAAATATAAGTGACTATCTTGGGACAATACTCAGTTTGAATAACCAATAAATTGACATTCATAGATGTCACTATTTGAAATGGAATATCCATATGGTGAACTTCCATACATTTCACACAAAAAAATTTAATATTGATACAATCAACTTCTATGCACAATGCATTGGAGGTGATAACATGACCACCCATCAAAGATTTATCATAGAAAAACTAGTCAACTATACAAGTACCAATATATAATCAAAACACATATAATACTTCAATTTTCAACATGTAAATCTTAATATTTTATATGAACAAATAATTACACATTTTTTTCTATTGAAATAACCAATCCATTTTCAAAATACATTTTAAACATTTAAAATTATAATTTTAAATCAAAGTATCTATAACCAATTTGAAACATTATAATGAAACCCAAAAATTAACATTTTGAAACATTAATGTTCAATTAAATAAATTCATAAAAGAATTTTGAAAATATGGAAACAAAGGTAAAATATTTCAAAGAAGTTTTCTGAAACTTATAAAATGATTTTTTTGGTTAACAAGTCCCCTTCCTTGAGTCTGATCCATCATGCATGTCGTTTTCCTTCCAAAATAAAAAAATTATATGATTAATTTTATTTATTTAGAACCTTTTAATTATTTTTATTTCATTTATTTCAATAATTATGATGTTATTATGTTATAATAATTACTTCATTATTTTAGTTCATGTTGGATGTTTCGATGATTTTATATTCTTGAGCCCAAAATTAAATTGGTACGATGAAAATAATGAAAATGGTAATTTGTAAATCCTCTCTAGAAATATATGAATGACTTAATATCCAATTTTATTCTGTGATTTAACTTTAAAATCCATCCATTACTTATGGATATGAAAAATTAACTAAGATACAATCATGGAGACGATATTGCATTCATATGCAAGAGTAATTTTTTTGTTTTTCATCAATATATATGGAATGAAGGTATGTATTATTAATTTTCATATAATTATAATATTATAATTATTATTATATTATTAATTAAAATATACCTATATATATCATTTATTTTATGTGTTTATGAAAAACAAATCGCATCACTTCTAGGGGAAATAGTTCACACATACACATAAATGATGTTGTCATTATTATATGAATGGAAATGTAAGAAATGAAATGATATATTAATTTTTTATAAATATGTATAATTCATAAATATCATATAAAAAAATAATTACATCATTATAATCATTTTTGAGAGAAAATGATGAAAAATGAATAATATCATTTGTAGGCTGTAGTTTTCCCTAGATATGAATGATAATTCATTTCCGATTCAATGGAAGTGGAGAGATATTTAGGTTATTATATAAACATAATATTATCTATGTATATTGTTTATATTGAAGTTTTTATTTGATCATTTTTAATAATATTTTATTTAATTTAATGAATACATAAAATAGAAACACTAAACTAAAAATGGTACCTCTTCTTCAGACAATCTCTTTTGATTAACACCTTATCCCCTCTAAGAAGGGTATTCTGAAAAAAATAATCCCTCTAGAATTTGTGGAGGGATTGAATTTAGGTATTTGGGTAGATATTATCTTATCCAAATAGGTTTTGAAATGTGAAGACAAATAATGATGGGTTCCCCTTTATAGAAGTTGGGAGGGGCACTCTTGAGATTCATTAAAATATTTAATTAATATAAATTCTTTTCCAAATATAAATACATAAAAAAAGAATTATTTCTATGATATGAATATTATCATTTGAATCCCCTTCATCCAGTGAAAACTATATATTTTTTGACTATTTTTTATTCCTTATCTTTTTAATCCTTATTTATCCCTTTTAATTCTTTCTGTGATATCATGGAATTTACACATTAATGCGTAATATAATTACACTAAATTAAAAAAATATCAATAAATTATTAATCGATGAAATTTATTGAATTATTAAATGTTTTGTTTAAAATGTAGATCCTTGTGAATTTTATATCATTAAATAAAATATTTTTTATTTTAAAATATCTATAATGTCAATTTTGACTTTATTTCTTACGTGAAATTTTAAAAATAACATGACATGATATCTATTAAAATCTCTTTTAAATCATACCTAAAATTTAAAATTATTCCATATAATTTTTGGTTGATGTTAAATATTCCCAATAAACATTATTTTAATACTCTTAATATAATTTATTAAATTCATCTGTTTATGATATAATTATTGCATCATCAGTGTGTCACTATTTAATATAATTATTTATAACTAAAAATTATAAATAAATAACCATGATGTAGTTAAAAACATATGAATAATTGTCCTCATTCAATTATAGCATATTTTACGAGAAAAATCAGATATTTATTATTTCATTTATTAAAAAAACATATGATGAATTTTAAACATTATATTTAATAAATTATATATATTCCATAAAAAAATATATAAACCGTGATAATTTTTATTTGTTTTTATGTTACCCACTAATGATAATATATATAGATTTTTAGAAAAACAAATCGTTTTATTTTAAAAATTATTTTACTATGTTTTATAATTAAATAGTAAAAAAATTATATATACATGTGAAAACAATAAATTAATAATTTATTGAATACTAGTCTTACCAACCATTCAAATGGATAGGTTATAATGGTAAAATATATATAATTATATTTAGTCGTTTTCTTAATCTTGATGTGGCGTATCATATACACCATCGAACTTAGTATTTCCACATAAAAAACGTAGATGTTACATCACCCATTTTGAAATATCAACCAAGAAATTTTGAATATTTGATCGGTATGTATGTTTCAACCTTTAAAAATACCTTTATTAAAATCCCACATTAGAAAAAGGGTTAATAAAACATCAACTTAAAATAAAAAAAGGAATTTTGAAGATCCCCTAAGATAACAATTACTAAGTTTCCATGTATGAAAACATTGAAATAGAATATAATACTAACTCTCATAGACTAATAGAGAGTGATGGAGATCATAATCATTGGAATGTGAACCATCATCAAACCATAAATATGTGATGGGACAAAATATATTGATAATTGTATATAGATAACATATTTTCACAATTTTTCCATAGAGTAGAGGAATTATTTTACTACATGGGCTAAGAAAATATTGAAATATACTTACATGAAAAGTATAGTTTCATCCTTTAATAAATTTCCACCACAAACATAACTTATAATGCTTATTATGAGTGCTCAAGATGATATTTTCACAACTGTAGCACAAGAAACAACTTCTTGAGAATCAAATAATCGAAAAAATATATATTATTTATTTCTCCTACATTTAGAAATTATCCCAAGCCAGAATTTTTAGGATAAGATAAAATAAATTTCCAGAAAACAATAATCCTCAATATGATAAAAAAATAATTTAATTAACTAAAATTCCACAGTATTACAAAAAGTTCAACATAGACAATTCAATAAATAATTATCCTTTAAATTCAAAAAAATAATCCAAAAAAAGACTCAAACTAGAAATATAAAAGTATTTTTTGACACATACTTGTAAGATAAATTTTATAATGTTTCTTTAAATAAACTCAATCACTGTTAATGTATCACAACGAAAAGCATTTCACAAATAACCTATTTTATATGATAGGTTAATATTTTCCATAAATAACATGAATAACCATGAAATATTATTTCTATTTAAATGATAATTCACCCTTTGTGTCCCTAATAAAATACCACAATATTCTATTTACCTTAAACATATGGTAATTTTCATCAATATAACGTTAATGTTTTCATAAAAAACATTTTCCAATCTCATGGAAATGTATTCAATAAAATAATTGTTACCAAAGTAAAATATTTATGCATACATCTAATTTCTGTAATAAAAAAAAATTCATAATAACCATGAATTCACGTAGTCTAGTGGTAGGTTATGCGCCCTTATCGCCCTTTGGTTGTGGGTTCAATTTTTATTTCATTTCCAAATGTGATAGGTTGTCACCCATGTTGTGGGTTTTCTATTTTCAAGGACTATATAATTACTATGTCATTCAAAAAATACGATAACATCATAATAAATAATAATAACATTTTTAACCTCACAATATCACTCATTCCTTTCATTTTTACCTCAATATGTAATAACCCATATTTAACTCAAAAATAAATGTCACTAAAAAATTAGGTAGTCACTATAAAAATTTGTAAATTAACAACTAAAAATAGATTATATGAAATTGAACTTATGATCAACCTTAAAATTATATTCACATGATGATCTCTTTAACTCATAATAAAACCTCATAAAATCTAAATTTTTCTAAACACTACTCAGATACTTGTTGTAAGTAGGTGGCCTTAATTATTAAATATTCCTGTTATTTTGGAAATAGTAATCACATTCTTTTCAAGAGAGATGTTTTAATGTTTATTATTGCATAGAATTAGAGAAAACTCTATCAAAGTGAACACATAAATTTCAATTGTAAACTTATATAGATTATCCATTTCTTATGTATAGAAATGACTTTAAAATAAAAATTGATTTATTATACTAATATTTCATCTTAATTTTCCCTTAATCTCATCCTTGAACGAACTCTTCCTTAAACCCTGTGGTTATTTTTTTATCATGTGACGAAGCTAAAATGTCAGTAAGGGACATAAAAAATCATAACTCTATGGAAAAACCATAAATCCTATCCTTAAAACAATCATTTTTACCCTAAAAAAGAGATCATTATTTCAAAAATATCAGTATCTTACCTTTTGAAAATCATGAAATATTCAGGAAAACTCAGAACCATGCATATATAAGATATATAAGTAAATAAAAATAATAATAAAAATAAATAATAATGATGTAAAAATCCATACATGTCACTCCTACAAAAAGAATATTCACACGACAGACTTCTATACATGTCATTGTAACAAATTGGATAACCATATATCTGGCTTCCATTCTCAATGTATTATAGTTTATAACATAACCACTCATACATGGTTTATCAGGAAACCACTAATAAAATGTACAAGTACCATTATATTATCAGAAAACATAATTGAATTCAATTTTTAACATATTAATCTAAAACATTCATCTTTTGACATAATTAAATATTTCATATTTTTGAAATAACCAATCTATTTCCAAAACCCATTTTAAAAATTTATAAAGTTATTTTTGAATAAAAGTGTATACTACCACATTCAAACATATAAATGAAAATATAAAACACCAATTAAAAAAATTACTTATATATAAATAAATCAAGAAAATTATTTTTGAAAACCTTTACATTAATGGTAATTATTTATAAGAATGTATGTTTAAAATCATAAATTTTTTTATGTTAAGGAGTATTATACCTTGAGTCTGATTCGACACATATGTCCCATTTCATCCTAAAAAATAAAATTATGTTATTTATTCATTTACTTTATAACCATTTCAATTTTGTTATTTCTCTCAAATAAGTTATGAAAATGTTAGCATGTTATAATTATTTCTTAATAATTTTAATTCTTGTTGGATGATTTGATGATATTCCGTGATTGAGTTGAAAATGTATTTTGTTTGAATTAAAAAGTAAAAGTTTTCATTATTCCATCATATAAAAAATAATATTCATGACATAATAATAACATTTGTACACCAATTATACTTTTAATTCGTCCAATACATATTGATATAAAAAATAAAATATGTTAAAATCCCAGAGATGGTAATTCATTCTTAGACATGACTGCCATTTTAATTATTCAATAATAATTATAGAAAGATAGTAAATATTATATATCTCTCCATAATTATAACAATATAATTATAATTATATTAATAATTTAAATATAATTATATATTTCATCTATGTGACATGGTGGTGAAAAATGAATCACATCACTTTATGGAGGGAATAGTTCACACATACGCACAAACAACACAATAATTTTTATGTGAAAGAAAGTGTAAGAACATAAATGATATATTGTTATATGATAATGATAAATATTAAACTATTACCATATATAAATTTTAAATACTTGATTATAAACAATCATAAGATATGGTTATGGAAAATGAATTATGTTGGTTCGCAAGGAAATAGTTCATTGTACACACCTATGTAAATTCATTTACCATTTTATAGAAGTGGAGAATGATTTATGTGATGATATTAACATAATGAAATATTAGTATAATAATGATACTGGTGTTATTATTTTATCATGGTTGAAGAATATTTGATGGATGTCTAAGAAGAAATAAAATAAATACACTTAATTAAAAACAATGCATATTCTTCAAACAATCACATTTATTAACACATTGACACATCTAAGGAGGGGGTTATTAGTAAAATAAGGCCTCTATGTGGTTGGTATGGATTCTAATGAGGGAAATGGTATATATTGGTTAACCAAAATAGGTTTTCATGTGTGAGGAAAAGAGAAAAATGGGTTCCATTTTATAGGATAGTGTAACACCCCAGGTAAATAAAGAATATGACATTTTTATATTTACCCCAATTTGTTAATTAAATGATAATATTAATTTAAAGGGAGCACAATGCTCGATGGCTTACCCAATACGCAATAACGAGTTCCTTTGAAATCTTACGTTGCACTCTAATAATAATATAATATTAGTTTAAATGGTAGTTAACGCCTAGCCGTTGTAATGGAGGGAATGAACGGAACTAACTGAAAAATGATTATATATGTTTTTAAAATATTTTCACATTTATCCAATAAATTTTAGAGGCTTAAAATGCAAATGAATCCAATTTTAAGCATAAATTTTCTAATATTATTTAAAAGATCGATTAACCACCTTTTGATGGAGAACCCTTTTTAAATATACTTCTGAAAATTTTATATTTTATATTTGAAAAAATAAAATCCTTCTTTAGAATCTGGACATCAAAATTTACTTTGTGTAAATTTTTGTTATTTTCCCGATAAAGATCATTTTCATCGAAAATGTTTTATTTTAATTCAAAACCTCCTTTTAATATGATTTATTTATATGGATAGATTATATTTTTAAGTGAGATTAAATTTTATTTATAATATAATTTTTTCATTTAATCCAATGGTGTTCATTGGAATTAATATCACTTTGAAATTAGACTTAAACTAGTGTTAATCTTTTAATTGATATTGTTTCTTAAAAACAACATATTTTTTTGACAACGAGAATTAATTAATAAATTAATTAATGAAACATATAAGATTTAAATTTTATAAAACAGACATCATTTTTGAATTCGGAATATCAAATATATCTTACGGTGAATTTTTGGTATTTTTCTGAGAAACATCAATTTTTGATGAATAGTGAAACCACTAAGTGGTAGTTAAAGAAACCGATTTTTCATTTAAATGAAACTTTTCCACTTCTGTGATTTGATTTTTAAAAATACTACATACATGGTTGTCATTAAGAAGTAAAATGTGGTTCAATGAGATTTAAATAATTTTGTGTGAATAGTAACTTTAAAGTTTTATTAATCACGATTAAAGTTAATTAGTGTAATTTAAGGTAAAAATAAAGTTTTAATAATATGAAATGACCTAGACACATATCCTAACCTCATTGGATGTGTCATGGCCGACCAAGACAATCAATGGGCCAACTTTGAGACCCCATGGAGCCACTTTGGTACAAAAATGACATAAATAACTTTTTATTTAAAGTTAAAATAAAAATGTCACAAACATGAGTTGTTTTACTAAAAAAAATTAAATGTGGTTATACAAGTCATATTTTTGAATATAAATATTAATTAGAAATATAGAATGATTTCCTACATCATTATAATTTTTTTATAATTTTTAGACATTAAATAAATTAAATTATTTATGCCACCATGATAATGCATCGATTACCTCATTATTTAACGATTTAAATAAAATGAAAATATAATGTAAAAACTAAGACATAAACAAGTCAATAACCTATTGGATGTGTGGATTTAGAACTAGTATCACCTTATCCTTGAAATATATAATTTTGAGACCTTTAAAATCCGAAAAGCAATTTTTAATAAAGTAACCTTTTATAACATTCCATGTATGCGCCTCCTCTCCTCTTATAAAAGGCCCCCACATCTACCACCTTACCCACACCTCTCAAGCCTTTGGCTCGGCCAAACCCTGCCCATTTTGTCTCTCCACATCCATATATTACTCCTAGAGGCTCACATTGTGTATAATTCTTCCCAAGGAAGCCTTTGAGCTCAAATCAATAAGAGTTACATGTTTTACAGGTAATGTCTTCCCTAGTGTTCTTTTGTTATATTTTTCTTCTCCAACCCCCTAAAATCTTTTTATTTATTTCTTTTGAAACAAAACCAGTATTCTAAATATACAAGGATGTTTTTATGAGGAGGATTCAAGATACACTAACACACACCTCCGTCTAATGGTTAAAGAACATGCTGTTTCCATGGATGGCGAATTACTACCTCACAGAACGATGATTGTTCTATCTTCTCATACCACCTCTCATGGTGTCCATTATGATGGAACTATATTTATTTAAGATATATATTATATTTATTTCCTCTATATGATTCTGAAATTTATATTTAATACATACCTTTATTCTTTTCATGTTGTGCAAATGCGATAATTTCATTTGAGGAAGTGTGGACTACTGCCCCCTCAAGTGATGTGACTCGTTCATGCAAAAGATGGAATGTATAAATAATGAAATTGATGGACTTATGTGTTATATATAACATATATATTATACTATAATTAATATATATATATATATATCTCTCATCTAGTTTTAATTCCATTAATGTGCCAAAGAAATGAATGTAGCGTTCATGCGTACGTACGACTTACCGTCTCCATGAACGGTACATTTAATTTTTTATATCCAAATTTTATGTACTATTATAAGTACATATAAATAATGGATATATATTTAATATATTACATATAAATTATGTATATCATTCGGTAATTATAATATATATATCTCTCTTTTAACTTTAATTCCATTAATATAACAAAAAAATGAATGTAGCGTTCATGCGTATGTACGACCTACTGTCTCCATGAAAGGTGCTTTTAATGTTTTATCTCCAAATGTTATGGAATAGTAAAAAATAAATATATAATGGATATATATGATATTTAAAACATTAATAATATTCATGAGATGATGTACATATAACTACATGGAAAATTATTTTCCAACATGTTCAATTTTTACTCATGTACCGAACATCGACAAAAACGTCTGATATGAACTCACTTTATTAACCAATTATTATAACATTATAATATGTGATATTAACTGAATAATAATATTTAAATTTGGTCCATAAGAAATTATATATTGACCAAATTTTATTATTTCGGAGATTAATGAACGACCGAGTCATGTCGGACACGAGGTAAGGGATCCAACCTCTCTCTTTCTTTTTATGTACTCTCTTTTATGTCATTTCTTTTAAGCTCATATTTCTTAGGTTTGGGGATTTTATTTTATATTACTATCACTGTACTTTTTATGTTCATATTTTTAGAGACCCTATTTGATCTCATAAATCCATTTTTGGAAGTTTTAAGTGGCGTCGTTAGGCTGCCGAGTTTTCATAAGAGATTTTTCATCTCACTTTTATTCTCGTGACATTTATGCTATGTTGGCCTCTATTTCCATTGATTGGTGTATTTAGTGCCCATTATAATACACTTTATTTAGTATAATTTCATTTATGAGTATTTACATCTTTATTGTATGAACCTTCATCCATGGGGTGTACGTTTCGAAAGTTACCCAACTCAGTAAGGGGACATTTCACCCTCCTCTTTTTAAAAGACTTTTTTTGTTATGTCTTTTAATTCACATACTATTATGTTGGAATATTTTATTATATATCCTTATTTATGTAAATTTTATGTCCAAGTAATGAGATACCATATTCTCTCTCATCAACTCATTTTCTGAATTTTAAAGTGATACTGTTAGGCTGTCATATTTCTGTAAGGGAACTTCTTAACCCACTTTCAATTCTTTGGGTTAAACCTCTACTTCTTGATTTTATTATACCCAAATTATGTGTGGAATATCTATGTTGTAATTTCCAAAAACCTTTGTGTGGATATACTATTTCTACACATATTCTTCCCATTGATAAATTCTTACGAACTTATATGGGAAACCATAACTCAATCTCATTTCATTGAGTTAAATATCTATGTAATTGGTTTTGTTTTTCCAAGAATATGTGTCAATTATCTATGATTATTTCACACTTAATATCCACTTATATTGGGTGTATTTATATTTCATACACATAATTATGTGATATAGTTATCCTTAATTTAAGGATACCATCTTTATAATGGATTTCATCTCAATTTACTTTTCCATTGAGACTTCATTGTTGTTATGAACCAATTCACTCTTATATGGTGTGTATACTGTCCTTTGGCATATTTTATCATGAATATCTTTATTCTCATGATACTATAATGTTTGGTTAAAATTTTATTCCACAATTATTTGTATTCAAGAGTCTCTCAATTTGTTAAAAACACTTTAACAAAAATATCGTTTTAAATGTATTAAAGATTCATTATTCTAAATCTTTATCTTTAATGTCCATGTTTTAAAAATGGTTTTCAGTATATATTTATATGGATATTAATGTTTTAAAATTTTAATTCCATTAGAACCTTAAAAGTGGTATGGGACAATTTGATTAAAAAATCTCTTTTAAATGATTTTTGAAAATGGATTGATTAATTCAATATCTTGGAATTACTTATTGTGATTTCAAATGAAATGTTTTTATTGAAATGTTTATATTTTCAATATTTTATGTGTAATGATGGTAATTGTAGATTTTAATGGTGGTAACGTGATAAACCATATGACGGGTGGTGCCATGAATACCAGGATGGGTGGTTACGTTATAACCTCCAATGCATTGGGTATGGAAGTCGGGCATATGGCTATTCCATTAAGTGATATATGTGGATGTTGACTGTATGGTTATTCCATTTAAGTATGTTTATGTCCCAAGTTACATTCATATCTTATGTGTTCTTTATATGGGTTTTTATGGTAATATTTTGGTTACAAAAGGAGTAAGTAATGATATTATAATCAGTGAAGAGTTTTTTTACTACTTCATAAAGGTGAAAAGTATTATTTCGATAAAGTATTCTTGGTTTACTTGTTGTTTTGAAAAACTAACAGTTTTTCTTTCTTTGTGTATCCTTTACCTAGCTTTTTATGCTCATCCCAAGTTTTTGAAATGTTTTACACAAGACTTAAAGATTAATAGGTTCAAGGATGGGATCAAGGAAAGACATGCTATATAAAACATGGAACTAGACATGTTTCTTTTTAAGAGTTTTTATTTTATGGAAAACTTAGTAGAAGTGTATACTTTGTAATCTTTGAGATGCAATAGTTCTGTCCTAATTATCTAAAAATCTAAACCTGAAAAGATCCTCTATGTGAATTATTCATCTATTTCAATAATAAGTAATGATTAAGGTTGGGGTCTTATATTTGGTATTAGCAGTCAATTTAGATAAATTTAGAGGTTAGGGTATTCTATAAGAATAAGTAACATTACCATAATGGCTAGGATTTCAGAATGATTCAATGTTTTTAGATAAAGTGAATGAGTATGTATACCTTAGTGTTTATCTTCCTCATTAGTACATGTTGAACTTGTTGATATACGCAAACTGACATTTCTATTTTTAGTAAATGGATGGATCTATTAGGAACCAAAGTGACAATGGGTTTGATGGAAACTATGGTGGTTCTCGGATTAAACGACTGGATGAAATGTGGGATTCAATGAGGAATCTCATGGTTGTGCGAAACCAACTATCAAGGAGTCATGATCAACCAATTGAACCTTGGTGAGTTCTCTAATGCATCATGTACGAGATGACCAACTCGATGTGGATGTTTATGTAATAATTATAAAGGTAACCATTAGGGTTTATATGATCCTTAATTTTTAGGTAATTATGGGTTACTCTATGATACGATGGAAAATGAATGGCATGAGATAAACTTGAGGTTAAAATATGTTATGATCATTTTTGAATAATTTACCTCATTTTGGGGAATGTTTTACGAATTATCTAGTATTGGAAAAAGGATAACACGGAGACCGTGTGACAACCCGTCACGTCAGACAAAGCTGTGGGAATTGAACCCACAACCAATGTGCGACTGTTATTTTTCGCCTACCACTAGACTACGTGAAGTCCCTAGGTAGTTTGACTAATTATTTTTAGTTATATGATTTTAGGAATCAAGATTATGTTTATTTTGGTTTATCTATGGAAATGATTAACCTATCATGGAGGATATGTGATTAGGTTAATTACTTTTCAATATGAGACTTTAAGAGAAAGTAATTTTATTTGGAGATAAATGTTAATTTTTACCTTGGAAGACTATGTTAATAAATCCTTCAAATATTTGTGTTACAATCTTAGTTTGGTTTACTTTGAATAATTTTATGGACAAATTTTTTATCGAATGATCCTCGTTGAACTTTTAGTTTTGTTAGAAATTTTTTGGAGAATAAGAATAGATTTTCTTTTTATAAAGGGCTATACATTTCTGAATTATCTGATCATATTCTAAAAATTTTGGTTTTGGTAACGGTCTACAGACATGGGAAATATATAGATCTATTTTGTGGATTAGGTGATTCTCTAGATATTGATTATATTACTCTTAATGTGAACATGTCTTCCTAAATAATCATCATTTGGGGAAAGTATGAATTTATGTAAGAAATATAGTAAAATTTGAAAGTCAACATGACAAGTAAGTATGTTTCCTTATGATAAAAAATAAATTCCTCAATTAAAAGTAACTTAAAACCAAAATTTTGTCTATTAAATTTTCCTACTGGGGAATCTAATACTGTTTAACCCAGCCCAAGTTCGTGTTTTTGTGTGGTTAACATTCTCCTAAACATTTTTTCTATCACTCTCCCTCAGAACATGACCCTTTGGTTTTTCTTCCATATCCATTTTTCCTACATGGAATCCTAGTATGGGTTAACTTGGGTGACCTTGGTAATTGTATTTCATTATTTTAAAGTGATTTTTTTACCGACTCTTGTTTTGATGTGGGACATTCAATGATGTTTCCGAGACCAATTTTAAAATTGCGAGGACGCAATTCCCAAAAGGAGGGAAGGATGTATCACCCCAGGTAAATAAATAATATGAAATTTTTATATTTACCACTATTTGTGAAAAAAAATGTTAATATTAATTGAGAGGGAACTCTATGCTCGATGGCTTACCCAATACGCAACAAAGAGTTCCTTTGAAATCTTACGTTGCACTCTAATAATAAAATAATATTATTTTAAATTGTAGTTAATGGTTAGCCATTGTAATGGTGGGAATGAATGGAACTAACTACAAAATTATTACATATTATTTTCAAATATTTTTACTTTTATCCAATAAATGTTAGAGGCTTAAAATGCAAATGAATCCAATTTTAAGCTTAAATCTTCTAATATTCGTTAAAAGGTCGATTAACAGCCTTTTGATGGAGAACCCTTTTTAAATAAACTTTTGACCATTTTATATGTTTTATTTTCCAACATATATTCCTTCTTTATAATCGGGACCTCTAGATTTACTTTGTGTAAATTTTTGTTATTTTTCCGATAAAGATTATTTTTATTGAAAATGATGCAATTTAATTCAAAACCTCCTTTTAATTTGATTTATTTATATTGATAGATTATATTTTAAATTTATATTAAAGTGTAAATAGAATATATTTTTACCATTTAATCCAATGGTGGTCATTGAAATTAATTTCACATTGAAATTGGACTTAAACTAGTGTCAATCTTTTAATTGATATTGTTTCTTAAAAACACGCTATTTGTTTTGACAGTGGAAATTAATTATTAAATTAATTAATGAAACTTATATGTTTTGAATTTTTAAAAATAGAAATCATTTTTGAATTTTGAATATCAAATATATCTTAGGGTGAATGTTTGGTATTTTTCTGAAAAACTTCAATTTTTGATTAATAGTGAAACCACTAAGTGGTAGTTAAAGAAACTGCTTTTTCGTTTAAATGAATCTTTTCCACTTATGTGATTTTATTTTCAAAAATCTCACATACAAGGTTGCCATTAAGAATTAAAATGTGTTTCAATGAGATTTAAATAATTTTTTGGTGAATAGTAACATTTATGTTTTATAAATCGTGATTAAAGGTAATTAGTTTAATTTAAGGAAAAATAATGTTTTAATAATATGAAATGACCTAGTAACATTTACTACCCTCATTTTATGTTTCATGGGAGACCAAGACAATCCCTGGGTCAACTTGGGGACCCTATGGAGCCACATTGGTAGGAAAATGACATAAATAACTTTTTATTTAATGTTAAAATAAAAATGTCACAAACTTGAGTTGTTTTACTAAAACAATTTTTATATGGGGTTATACAAGTCATATTTTTTACTATAAATATTCATTATAAATATAACATGATTTCCCATATCATGATAGTTTTTTTTATAATTTTTAGACATTAAATAAATTAAATTATTTATGACAGCATGATGATGCAGCGATTACTCTCTTTTATGTCATTTCATTTAAGCTCATCATTCTTATGTTTGGGGATGTTCTTTCATATTACTCATACTTTAATTTTTATGTTCATATTATTAGAGACCCTATTTGATCTCATAAATCCATTTTTGGAAGTTTTAAGTGGCGGCGTTAGGCTACCGAGTTTTCGTAATGGATTTTACATCTCACTTTTATTCCCGCGACATTTATGCTATGTTTGCCACTATTTCCTTTGAGGGTCGTATGTACTGCCCATTATTATACACTTTGTGTAGTATAATTTCATTTATGGGTATTTACATCTTCATTGTATGACCCTTCTTCCATGGGGTGTACGTTTCAAAAGTTACCCAACTCGGTAAGGGGACCTTTCACCCTCCTCTTTTTAATAGAATTATTTTGTTATGTCTTTTAATTCACATACTATTACATTGGGATATATTATTATATATCCATATTTATGTAAATTTTATGTCCAAGTGATGAGATACCATTTTCTCTCTCATCAAATCATTTTCTAAATTTTAAAGTGACGATGTTAGGCCATCAAATTTCTGTAAGGGAACTTCTTAACCCAGTTTCAATTCTTTGGTTTAAACCTCTACTTCTGGATTTTATTATTCCAAGATTATGTGTGGAATCTATATGTTGTAATTTCCACAAAACATTGTGTAGATATACTATTTCTACACATAATCATCTCACTGATAAATTCTTACGAACATGTATGGGAAATCATAACTCAATCTCATTTCATTGAGTTAAATATCTATGTAATTGGTTTTGTTTTTCCAAGAATATGTCTGAATGACCTATGATTGTTTCACACTTAATATACACTTATATTCGGTGTATGTATCTTTCTAAAACATAATTATGTGATATATTTATCCTTAATTTAAGGATACCATCTTTATAATAGATTTCATCTCAATTTATATTTCCATTGAGACTTCATTGTTGTTATGCACCAATTCACTCTTATATGGTGTGTATACTGTCCTTTGGCATATTATATCATTAATCCATTTATTCTCATGATATTATAAAGTTCGGATAAAATGTTATTCTTCAATTATTTGTATTCAAGAGTCTCTCATTTTGTTAAAAAATCTTCAACAAAAATATCGTTTCAAATGTTTTAAAGATTTATTATTCTAAATAATTATCTTAAATTTCCATGATTTAAAAATGGTTTTCAGTATTTATTTATATGTACATTAATGTTTTAAAATTTTAATTCCATTAAATTCATAAAAGTGGTATGGGACACTTTGATTAAAAAATCTCTTTTAAATGATTTTTGAAAATGGATTGATTAATTCAATATCATGGAATTACTTATTGTGATTGCAAATGAAATGTTGTTGTTGAAATGTTTATATTTTCAATATTTTATGTGTAACGATATTACTTGGACATTTTACGGGTGGTTATGTGATAGACCACATGACGAGTGGTGCCGTGAATACCAAGATGGGTGGTTACTTGAAAACCTCCAATGCAATGGGTATGGAAGTCGGCTGTATGGCTATTCCATTAAGTGATATGTGTGGAATTCGACCATATGGTTATTCCATTTAAGTATGTTTTTGTCCCAAGTTACCTTTATATGTTATGTTTCCTTTATATGGGTTATTATTGTAATCTTTTGGTTACAAAAGGGGTAAGTAATGATCTTTTATTCAGTGAAGAGTTTTTCTACTACTTCATAAAGGTGAAAAGTATTAATTTGATAAAGTATTCTTGGTTTACTTGTTGTTTTGAAAAACTAACAGTTTTCATTCTTTGTGTATCCTTTACTGGGATTTTTATGCCTACCCCAAGTTTTTGAAATGTTTTCCATAGGACATAAAGATGAATAGGGTCAAGGATGGGATCAAGGAAAGACATGCTATCTAAAACATGGAACTAGACATGTTTATTTTTAAGAGTTTTTATTTTATGGAAAACATAGTAGAAGTTTATACTTTGTAATCATTGAGATTCGATAGTTATTTCCTAATTCTCTAAAACTCTAAACCTGAAAATATCCTTCATGTGAATTATTCATTTAATTCAATAATAAGTAATGATTAAGGCTGGGGTCTTATTGATAAGGTAAGGGAACTCACTGAAATATTTGAAATAAATAAATATAATATATTAACTTTCTATTCTAAATGGATAAAAAATGATTTATTATCTAAATATAATGATTATGGGTGGAATAAATTTCATAATATTAAATTTATATTAGTTTTTACTATTTCTTAATCCTTCTCATTTTTTATAACATTTATTTATACATTTTAGTTCTTACTGTGATGTGAAGAAATTTATATTTTGATGGTTAATATAATTACTCTATATTGAAAAATGACCTGTAAATGATTCATTGATGAAATTTGAAGACATATCACAATTTTTGTTGAAATTTTTATATATTTATTTCAATTTTATATCATTTAATAAAATATTATTTATTTTAAATTGTCATTAATGTCACTGTTGACGGTGATCATTACCTTCCTTTTTAATAATATAATTACAACATGACATATTAAATAAACTATATCATTTCATCCATATAATGTCAAAATAATCTCTAAAATTTATCTATTACATTAATTACATTATTTTATATTTAATTTAATATTATTAATATCATTTGTATAATTCATCCACTAATTAACCATTTATTACATAATTGTTCTGTCGCTATTTAAAGTAATTATTTTGTCCCCAAAAAAATTACATTGATGAAGATAAAACATATAAATTTTAAATTCATCATTAAATTTAAAAATATAATTTATATAACTACATATATAAATTATTTTACTTGTATAAAACCAAAGTATAGAAAAATTGACTTTCCAATCAATGTAATTTTACTTAGGTTATATTCTCAGCCAAAAGGTAACAAATTTTATCATAACCAAACCATTAATGTTTAGGGTAGAAAAAAACCCATACAATTAAATTAGATCATGTGTTAGAATAATTTTATAAAATTGATAATATTATTTTTACCCTTTATTACAGAATTAACCTATAACCATGTTAATAAAATAATACTCACACTACTATTCATAATGTCCAAAAAAACTAAAAGAAAATTATTAATAAATTTGTAAAATATTATTCAACAAATGGAAAAAATTTGGAAAAATTAAAAACACATAAAATTAATAAATTATTTAAAAATAAGTCTCTGTGATGTAATGAGAAAATTCATTTTTAAATTAAATAATGGTCAATGGTTCATAAAATATTTAAATCCAATTTCAATGAGAAATTTATTATAGTGACCTAAATTGGATTAAATCAAAAATTTCTTATTTAATTATACATAAAGAACATTAAAATATCACATTTATGTCACTATAATAAAATTTGATGAAATTTTAGTTTTCAATTATAATAAATTATTTTTCACTATTCATCAAAACATGATACTTTTTAGAAAAAATCCAATAAAAAATTCAATGTACATTTTGATACTATGATTTATATTTATATGATTATTTGAATAAATAGAACATTTAAAATTGTCAAAATAAATATATAAAATAATTTCTCCATCAAAATGCAGTTAAATTTCTCTCTTTCCCAAATACTTCATTCATGAGTAAAAATTAGATTTTTCCTTATACCATGACTGAAAATATTATAAATTTTTTTAAACAATATATTGAATATATTATGTATGTTACATTAATAAAATAAAAAAAGTGTGATTTTCCCATTTAGTGGTATAAAACACACATGTAAAAATTTAAATATCTTTTTAGAAAAACATTTCCTTTTGTTTTACTAAGGGTTTTACAATCATTTATAATGAATAGGTAAATAAATTATATATAAATGTGTACACCATTTTATCATAATTTAGTTATTATTACACAAACCCATCATTCTAACGTCTTGGTTATAGATGTAATAGTTAAATAATATTAATCATTCATTCACTTAAGCTCGATGTGGTGTATCATATATGCTATCATACATAGTTTTTAAAATTAAAATCAGAGGATGTTACATTATACCTTATATTTGTAATTTTTTCATTACAATTTTGAATTTGGGAAAGGTAAAAAAGGTTTTACTTTTCCAAATATCTTTATACAAATCCATCATCGGAAAAAGTATTGATTAAGTATCAACATTAGAAGAAAAAAAGGAAGTATGAAAGATACTTCATATTCCTATTAATACGATTACATTTACGAAAATATGGACAAGAAAGAGGAAACAAACAATCATACCCTAATATGTTTTGTTAGACAACACAATTATAAAAATATTTACCATAAAAAATATATAAATATGTGATAGGTAAAAATACCACTAATAAAAGTTAATTGATAACTTTTTTTTCATGATCCTTTTCATAGAAAAAAAAATTATTTTACTTTTTTGATAAATATATATTATGAAATATACTGATTAAAAAGTAAATTTTCATCCATTAATCAATTTTTAACAAAAACATAATTTTTACACCATATGAAGCCTATTTAAAATGATTTTTTCTTGCCTAAAGAACTAGAATGATATTATATTGAATCAAATAATATAAATAAGATTAAATATCAATTTATTATACCTTTAAAAACTATCCCAAACCCAAATGTTATGGATAATATAAAATAATTATCAAAAAAATAAATTCAATATGATAAAAAACCAAATTAATCTACTAAATTCTGCAGTATTACCAAATGTTCAACATTGTCCATCAGACCAATAACTCTCCTTAAAATTCATAAATAAAATGATGAATGTAACGAAAAATTACAAAGGATTTTTTAACTGTCTTCTAAGATAAATTTTATCATTTATCTCTAAATAACCCAAATAATTCTAAATGTCACATACTACAAAGTAATTTACTTAATAACATGTTATCTGATATAGGATAATCATTTCAGTAAATAACCTTAGTAACAAAAAAAAATATTTACCTCTAAAATAATATTCAACCATTCTAGATCTAACAATATCCAATGATATTCTATTTATCTTAATCATATAAAAATTATCTTCTGAAATAACATTATTTTCTTAATCACAAATCCATTTCAAATACCATGGAAATGTATTCGATAAAACATGTGATAACAAAGTCAACTTTTTCTTCATCCATAAAATTGGTTCAATAAATGAAAATTTCATACTATCAAATACATCACACAGGCTAGTGGTAGGAAATTTACCTTTGTTTCCCTTCGATTGAGGGGTAAATTCCAACAACCATGCTGGACAGGTTGAATTTTCACCCATCTTATAGTTTATCCCTTTTATATGACTATAAAATTAATATAGACTTCCCAAAATATTATAATTTCATTCAAACTAACCATATCATTTATATCATAAAATTTTATATGTCAGATATTTCATTATTTATCAAAAAATGTAATAACCAATAAATAAATAAAAAATATGTATGCATAAATACACAAGTAGTCACATTAAAATTTAGTAATTAATGAATAAAAATTGTTTCTATGTTATTATAGCTTAGGGGAACCTTAAAATTATAAACTAATGATGATATAACAAGCTATTAAGAAAAAATAATAATCTCCAAACCTTTCCAAACACTTCTCTAATACCAACTGTAGATAATAGGTATCAAACATTATATATTTTAGTTATTTTAAATATTCATATCACATTATTTTCAAAAATATCATTTATGGTTATATTTTTAGAGAATTAGGAAAAAATTCAACATATTTAATCATTACATTACAAATAGAAACTTGTACATACTATCTATTTCAAAGATAAAAATTTATTCAAATTAAACATGATTTCTTATTATGATATTTCTTTACAATTTTTACATGATCTCATCCCTGAACATAATATTCCTTAAATCCTATAAAAATTAATTTTATACATGATATGATAATAAAATATTATAAAATGACTTAAAATTAAATAAATAACTAATCCAATCAAAAAAATAAACATTTCATTATGAGATAAAATTTTACAATGAAAAAATATATCATCATTTCAAAAAGATCTTTATCTTACATTTTGAAAATAAAACATTTTCCATGATGTCACGACCTTCCTTCACCAATAGGAGGGAAGGGTCAGCAGATTGCCAGGCCGTTCCTTCTTTAAGTTTAATGAGAGATAATTACCCCAGAGACTCGCCTTCAATAGGTCCCGGAGTGGCGACTAGCACCAAGGGTATAGAAATTTCTCACAAATGGAAGGCATTGCCCCTTTTTGTTTTATAAGATCGAGAGATGAGATGATGAAACTCAATAACACCAAGGTAAAAGAAATGTAAAGCCAAAAATAAACCATTCTTACATGCATGTTCCAAAAGTAAAGCCACAAGGTACAAAAGGTGACTACAAAGGTAAGTACCAAAGAGGAAGAGCAACAATTGCAACTACCCAAAAGGTCCGAGCTAGTAAGGTCCTGTCTGATCCTTGAAGTCCACCTGGAAACCTGCAAGCAGTTTTATATATGTAGGGTGAGCATTCAAGTAAACTCAGTAGGGAAAACCGAAGACTCTCGTACACAAGTGGGGGAACATACTAAAGTCCCGTGAGAAAAATAGTAAACGAAACACCTATCAAGGTAAACTATCCACCCCAGGCCTCACCAAGGCACACTCCCAGAATAACGCAAGTCAGGTAATATATATAATCAGAGAACATCGATGTTGGGTACCCCGCGCCGCTTTCCCACTGGTTAATTAGACATCCTACGCATCGGACCAATCCCGCCATTCTCACCGCAGTCCCACTACCACACCCGCCCGCACACACCCGGGCCACAACCACACGTAGTCCCACTGCCGAAATCCCACCCGCACACACCTGGGCCACAACTATCACACGTAACCACACCAGAAAACAACTAGGCCAGAACAACCACCACCACGCCCGAAGACACTTGGGCTAGAAAAATCCACTGCCACGCCTGAAGAAACTCGGGCCCCATCCCGAAGACACATGGGAAACCACCTTCCGCACACACCTGGCCAACCACCACACGACCTCGCCCCGAAGGATCATGGGCTAATAATAGCCTTAGGCCATCATATCCTGCCCAAAGATACTTGTGCTATCCAAGAAAGGGAGAAGAAAATGAGTTAATAACCAGCCACCACGAATAGTGTTGGGAAAACACCCTCCCCCATGAAAAGGGGGTGTTCAGCACTTAAGTGCTCAACATGGGTAGGTCGCGAATAAGAAACAAAAAACTAAAAGTATAGATACAGGTAACAAGTACTCACCCAAAGTCTAGGTTTTTCTAACCAACCTACAGAACACAACACCACTATATCCAAGTCACAAGTCCCAACTCTCGCCGACAAAACCCATTTGTCCCATTCTTGTTTCATGTTCAGTAATAATGATTATGTTTAAGCACTACTGGGCAATTAGTAGGCATAGGAATAAGTCCATGAAAGTAAACAGTCAAACATCAACCAAAACTCCCACACCTTGTTCTCAACAACAGAGGATCCCACCCCAATTTGTGATATAAACAAGTACCCACCCGGTCTTAAAACTCACAACCACCGAATCCATACCAACAGGGGATCCCATCCCTAATTTCACAAAACCACTCAGGGTATAAAGACAGGGGATCCCAGCCCCTCCCACGTCTCCAGCAATCGTCCCAAAAGGAAAACAACTAACTACCACCACCAACACAAGTTAGGGTCATGCCAGTATTTTTAGATTTAAATGACTTAACACACTCCATGATTTCAAATTCCGTGTGTTCAAACCGGGAGTTATCACAGAAGGGTTGATCCTGGTGCTTTCAATTTATTCAGCCAGATATATGTGATTAACCAATTTAATTTTCACAGCAGGAGTTTACAACCACAAACAAGCCATTTAAAACATCATCAGGGTTCATTAGTGCACAAACAATGACCACCAACGACCTCAATTTTCAGAAGGCATAAGCTAGCACAACTCAACAAGATGGTCATAGAAGAAACAACATCAAAATATAAGACAACATCAATTATCACAACCCCCTCCTTTCTTTATAGAATTCGTTCATTATCTTTAATTAGGGTTGGTTTATCAAATCCTATAGAATCAAAAGCACGCCCACCCCGCATGATACACAAAAGAGAGAGGCAAAGGATAAATTCCCTACTTGTTGATAGATTATTGGTGTCTAGGCCGGGTGTGAAACATTATGGATAACGATGCAGCGCGCCCGATGCACCAGAAGCTGTTTGTGAAAATCCACGATCGAGGAAAGAGAAACCACGGCTAACCCATATATTATAAGAGCCAGGGACGGTTAAGGTGAAAACGCAAAACCGCGTAAGGTGTGGGGGTCGTGGGTTGAACAAGTGGCTCCACTCATCATAAAAGGGTGTCGGGTGGTTTAATCCAACTCATGAATTGGGTAAGTATTTAATTAAAAATCTTATGCGCGTTACAGGTATTTAAAACACGCATAAATGAGTCAGAATAGGGTTTAAAACCCTATTTTCACAAAAAGGAGCGCTACTGAAAACAACTCGACAAGGCCGGGTGATGCCAATCAGTCTCACTGATCAGTCGCGCCGATCGGTCTCACTGATGGGTATCACCGATCGGTCTCACCTATCGGTCGCGCCGATCGGTCTCTCCGATCGGTCTCACCGATCAATCGCACCGATCAGTCGCACCGATCGGTCTCACCGATCGGTCTCCCCGATCGGTCTCACCGAGACGGCACACCTTTTGGACCCAGATTTTGGCAAAGGGAATGGCCAAGAGACTCTGGGTCATCACATCAGATACCTCTCAAACTATTCTTGTCCTCGAGAATTTAAACAACCCAGAAGGAAAGGGCGGGTCCAAAAAGCCACCCCGAAAGATACCTCTAAAGAGTGAACGTCGTTGTTTAACTAAGAACAACTTCTTGTCACGAACCAAGCAACATACCATGCCAAACTGCTCGAGCATGTGGTTTGGGGAGTCTCCTCCCCCATGTCAAGATATTATCCACTTTGGGCGGCACTGACTCGCCCGCACGGGTTTAATCGCATCCTCCTTAATGCATCTTGATTAGGGGTCGGGTTCTCTCCTTCCCCATAGTTGGGGATTTTCACACACAAACAGAGGAAAGAAAACCAGTACATTTCATAGCCAAAAGACAAAAAGTTCTACCACAACAGGTACAACAAGGAAAAAAACTCAAAACAAATCTGGCTAGTGGGTACACATCTATGCCTCCCTCTCCCACGTAATCTCCTCAAGCCCACCATGTCAACAAAACACACGAACCAAGGGGATGGTTCGCCCATGAAGCACCTTCTCCTTGCGATCCTCAATCACCACTGGTCTCTCCACAAAGGTCACGTCGTCCTCGATGTCCCGCTCACCCCAATCAAGGACGTGTGAATCATCTTGCAGATTCCGATGGAGCTGGGACACATGAAAGACATCATGTATCCTTATTTGCGGCGGTGGAAACACTAGATGGTAAGCCACATCGCCGACCCGCCGCAACACTTCGAAGGGCCCGATGAATCTGGGAGAAAGCTTACTCCCTTTGCCGAACCTCCGCTGCCCACGCTGAGGGGAGACCTTCAAGAACACGTGGTCCCCAACCTCAAACTCCAAGGGCCTCCTCCTGGTATCAACATATGACTTCTGTCCGTCCTGGTCCGCCTTCATCCTTTCCCGTATGAGCTGAACCTTCTCTGTCATGTTCAGAACCACCTCTGGGCCAAGAATGCCTGCCTCTCCTACTTCGGTCCAACACACAGGCGAACAACATGGACTCCTGTACAATGCTTTAAATGGGGCCATTCCAATGGTAGAGTGGTAGCTATTATTGTAGTAAAATTCTACCAGAGGCAAGTCTCACACCCATGATTATCCTGAGTCCAGAACAGATGCCTGTAGCATATCCTCCAAGGTCTAGATGGTGCGCTATGTTTTTCTATCTCTCTGGGGATGGAAATCAGGGCTAAGGCGTAACTGGGTTCCAAAAATATGCTGCAATACTCTCCAGACACACGAGGTAATAGTTCATCCCTATCCGAGACTATAGACCTCAGAACTCCATGCAACCGCACCACCTCATCCACGTACTTTCATGCCAAAGCCTCACCAGTACTCGACTCCCTGATTGCCAGAAAGTGAGCCGATTTCGTCAACCTGTCCTCTACCACCCAGATGGCGTCATACCCTCCTTGGAACTTGGGTAGTCCCGTGACGAAATCCATCGGGATGTCATCCCACTTCCACTTGGGGACATCTAGAGGCCGTAGTAGGCCACCTGGAACTCGGTGTTCAACCTTCACTTGCTGACGCACTAAGAACATGGCCACAAACTCTGCCACCACTCTCATAACTCCGGGCCACCAAAACTGCCTCTTCAAAACCCGGAATATCTTGGAAACTCCTGGGTGTACTGCCAGGGGTGAGTTGTGTAACTCACTGAGAACCTTTCCACACATCTCCTCCAGGACAAACAAACTTTTCTGGAAAAGCATCCGGTTCTGACCATCCTCTGTCCATACTTTCGGAGCATTGCCCTGGTCAACATGGTCATGAATCACTTTGCACTCTAGGTCTCCCCACTGATACTCCTCCACTTGATGAAATGGGGACGACTGTACTATCTTCTGATATAGGAAGCCTCTGCCGCTATCCATCTGTGTATCCAGGTGTAAGGAGGCCAACTCCTCCATTGCCTTCCAGGCGTCCGCCAACTCTCGGACCGCATCTTTCTGCGTCCTCCTGCTCAAGGTATCATCCACCACGTTTCAATTTCCCTCAGTATAAGAGATCTCAATGTTGTAATATTGGAGGAACTCCACCCATATCCGTTTTCTCAAGTTTAAGTCCCGCTGGGAGAAGATATACCTCAAGCTTTTGTGATCCGTGAAGACCACAAAGCATTCCCCGATGAGGTAGTGCCGCCATAACTTTAGTGAAAAAACGACCTCTGCATGCTCCAGGTCGTGGGTGGCGTAATTACGCTCATGAGAATGCATCTTCCTAGAACCATAAGAGATGACCCCTTGTCGCTACATCATCACGCATCCCAGGACCTGTCTTGAAGCATCACAGAACACCTCATAAGCTGCCCCTTCTTCTGGTAACCTCAGCACTCGGGCACTGACTAACATCTCCTTCAGATAGGTGAAGGCCGACTGGCACTGCTCACTCCATATGAAAGCCTCGTCCTTCTTGGTCAGAGCCGTCAAAGGGGCTGCTACTCCGGAGAATTTGTGTACGAATCTCCGGTAGTAACCATCTAACCCGAGGAAACTTCGGACTTCTGCAACATTCTTGGGTGCTTCCCATGAAATAACTACCTCAACCTTTGATGGGTCGACCGCTACCCCCTACTCAGACACTATGTGCCCGAGGAAGTGCACTTCTCGTGTCCAGAACTTTCATTTTGACAACTTCCCATAGAGATGGTGCTATCAGAGGACCTCCAAAACTGTCCTCAGGTGCTCTGCATGGTCCTCTTTTGACCTCGAATAGATCAGGATATCGTCGATGAACACAACCACGAACCGATCCAAGTACTCCCGGAAGATGGAGTTCATAAGCCCCATGAACATAGCCGGGGAGTTCGTAGCACCGAAGGGCATGACTACAAACTCGATGTTTCCATACCTGCACATGAATTCTATCTTCAGGAAGTCACTCTCATTCACCCTTAGCTGGTGGTACCCAGACCGCAGGTCGATCCTCGAGAACCATCATGCCCCTTTCAGCTGGTCGAAAAGATCATCTATTCTCGGATGAGGGTAGTGATTCTTGGTCGTTACCTGATTCAACCTCCTATATTCTATGCACAACCTGAGGCCACCATCTGCCTTCTTTGCGAACAGTACTGGAGCACCCCACGGTGACGCGCTCGGACGAACATAACCCCTCTTCATCATAATGTCAATCTGTATCTGCAACTCCCAAAACTCTGAAGGTGCCATCCGGTAAGGAGCCATCGGTATTGGATGAGCGTCGGGCTGCAGGTCTATCCCGAACTCGATATCACGTCGAGGGGGTAGAGTCGTCACCTCCTCAGGAAAGATGTCCATAAACTCACAGACGATCTCTGGCACTTCCACCATTTCAGCATCTACAGATTCCACTGTCAGCTCGGTCAACAAGGAGAGGAGTGGTTCCTCTCTCCTGTTTCTCTTCAGACTACTCTGCTCACCGGGGAAGGTAACATGCCGGCCTTCCATGTCTGAGAACACCACCCTTCTTCGTAAACAGTCGATGACGGCACACAAAAAAAATAGCCAGTCGATGCCTAGGATGACATCGTATGGCTGAATCATTAGCAGAAGAAGATCCCTAATAGACTGATGTGGTCCTAACATCAGTCTACATCCCCGACAAACGAACAACAAGGCGGTCTGACCTTCGACTGGTGTGCTCAACACCAGGGGCACTGGACGTCTCTCGGCATCTAGACCCAAGGGACGGGCTAGAGTGGGTGCCAAAAAGGAGTGAGAAGCTCCGGTATCGAACAAATCATAAGCAAGAGTTCTAAACAGAATGATTGTACCTCGAACAACCTCCTGCCCTGCTGGAACTGCTACCTCTACGGCGTGTAACTGTCCACGCCCAGCTCCCCTGACCCTCGGCTCTCGGCCACCTCCCCGACCATGCCCTGGTCGAGGTCCTTGTGGAGTGCCCTGAGGTCGGCCTCCTCCTCCTACGTCTGCCCCCTGAGGAGCGGAAGCTCGCTGTCCCTGCTACTGCTGCTGGAAAGGTCTGGCAGGAAGCTACTGCTGGGGCGGGTGCTAGGGATGACTGCCACTACTGTAATGCACCCGGTCGGGGCACTGACTCCGGAGATGCCCAGGGCTCCCAGAGATGAAGCATCATGGTCCTAGGCCCGAAGAAAAGGGAGAGGGTTGGGGGATCAAAACTGAAACTGTTGCGGCCTTCTCCCTGCGGGTCGGAACCTAGAGGGTCCTGACGCTGGAGGCCTGGTGCTGACGGCCTTCCCCTTCGATGGTACCAGCCGGATCCTCTCTCGTGATACTCCTCCTAGAGCAGGAATCCTCTCTACCAATTCTCCCTTCTACTGGATCTCCAAGTACGTCGGCAGTGTAAAGGGGGTAACAATATACTGTAGGGCGGGTTGGAGTGCCTCCTCTAAATGTCTTACCCGAGACTCCACATCGGGAAAGAGGTCCGGAGAAAAACGTAGGAGGTCCTTGAACTTGATCCCTAGCTCCCTCACGGACATACTCCCATACTGGAGGGAGAGTAGTTCCTGACTCTTTTCTTCCTTCATCGTCGAGGAGAATAATTCCACCCAGAACTCCCTCTCAAAATCCGCACTAGACACCTCAGACTCTCTCCTCTCCCCTAGGTAAAGCATCCACCACTGACGTGCCGCTCCCCGCATCTGGATAACGGCCAGAGGAACCCATTACTTGGTCGAGGCCCGAATCAGGCCGAAGGCTATAACTAGCTCCTCTAGCCAGCCTTCCATCTTCATATCAGAGGTGTTGCCCTCATACTTCTCGAGGGCCTATCACTGGAAGGCCCGAAGAGTCTTCTTCCACTGGTCGTCCACTTCCTCTCGATCAGCTCTCTACCGATTGGCCAAAGTAGTCTCTGGGGCCTCAATCTCCTGTACCACACGTGGTCGCCTTCCAGGTGCCATAGCTGCAAGGTAAAAAAGAATTCCCAAGCCCAAGTAGTGTAGAATATCGTCTTCAAAACTTCTTAAAATTTAATTTATTCGTAATTCCCAAGACATCCCAGAAACACAAGAACACAAGTCATTATGATTCATGTACCTTTCCTAGGGTCTCTACCCTGCAATCAGTGTGGTCTCACTTGGCCGTTCGTTAGGTCGAGAGTCCTTGCATCAGATCACGGGGGCCCCTAAAATCCTGTGTCCTAGCTGGTCTTCCCTGGCCAAATTCACGCGCCAAGGTCACCCAACACTATTGCCTTACCATCCCATGAAATCCTCACTTTTCCTAACTCCAGACTCCATCCTATATCTCAACCATAACCTCTAATACCATTCTGTCACGACCCGCCTTCACCAAAAGGAGTGAAGGGTCAGCAGATTGCCAGACCCTTCCTTCTTTAAGTTGAAGGAGAGATAATGACCCCTGAGACCCTCCTTCAATAGGTCCTAGAGTGGCGACTAGCACCAAGGGTATAGAAATTTCTCACAAATGGAAGGCATTAACCATTTTTTGTTTTATAATATCGAATGATGAGATGATGAAACTCAACAAAACCAAGGTAATAGAAAAGTAAAGCCAAAAATAAACCATTCGACATGAATGTTTGAAAAGTAAAGCCACAAGGTACAAAAGGTGACTACAAAGGTAAGTACCAAAGAGGAAGAGAAACAACTGCAACTGCCCCAAAGGTCCAAGCTAGTAAGGTCCTACGTGATCCCCAAAGTCCTCCTGGAAACCTGAAAGTAGTTTGATATATGTAGGGTGAGCAAAAAAGTACACTCAGTAGGGAAAACCAAAGACTCTCGTGCACAATTAGGGGAACGTACAAGTCCTGTGAGAAAAAGGGTAAACCAAACACCTATCAAGGTAAACAATCCACCCCAGGCCTCACCAAGGAAAACTCCCCAATTAAAGCAAGTCAAGTAATATATATAATCAGAGCACATCGATGTTTGGGTACCCCACGCCGCTTTCCTACTGGTTATTGAGACATCCTACGCATCGGACCAATCCCTCCATTCTCACCGTAGTCCCACTACCACACCCGCCCGCACACACCTGGGCCACAACCACGCGCAGTCAAACTGCCGAAATCCTGCCCGCACACACCTTGGCCACAACTGTCACACGTAACCACGCCTGCAAACACCTAGGCTAGAATAACCACCACCATGCCCGAAGAGACCTGGGCTTGAAAAATCCACTGCCACGCCCGAAGACACCTGGGCCTCATCCCGAAGACACTTGGGAAACCACCTGCCACACAAACATGGCCAACCACCACACTACCCCGCCCGAAGGTTCTTGGGCTAATAATGGACCTCAGGCCATCACTGCCTGCCCGAAGATACTTGGGCTATCTGGGAAAGGGAGCAGAAAAGGAGCTAATAACCAGCCACCAAGAATAGTGTTGGGAAAAACACCCTCCCCCATGAAATGGGGGATGTTCGGCCCTAAGTTCTCAACTTGGGTGGGGCGCGAATAAGAAACACAAAACTACAAGTATAGATATAGGTAACAAGAACTTTCCCAATGTCTAGGTTTTTATATCCAACCTACAGAACACAACACCACTACATCCAAGTCACAAGTCACGACTCTCACCGACAAAACCCATTTGTCCCATTCTTGTTTCATGTTATGTAATAATGGTTAAGTTTAAGCACTACTGGGAAACTAGTAGGCATAGGAATAAGTCCAGGACAGTAAACAGTTAAACATCAACCAAAACTCCCACACCCGGTTCTCAACAACAGAGGATCGCACCCCAATTCGTGATATAAACTAGTACCCACCCGGTCTTAAAACTCACAACCACCGAATCCATACCAATAGGGGATCCCATCCCCAATTTCACACAACCACTGAGGGTATAATGACAGGGGATCCCATCCCTTCCCACATCTCAAGCAATCGTCCTGAAAGGAAAACAACCAACTACCACCACCAACACAAGTCAGGGCCATGCCTGTATTTTTAGATTTAAACGACTTAACACAATCCAAGATTTCAAATTCCATGTGTTCTAATCGGGAGTTATCACAGAAGGGTTGATCCTTGTGATTTCAATTTATTCAGTCGGATATACGTGATTAACCAATTTACTTTTCACAGAAAGAGTTTACAACCACAAAAAAGACATTTAAAACATCAGCAGGGTTCATTAGTGCAAAAATAATGACCACCAACGGCCTCGATTATCAGAAGGCATAATCCATCACAACTTAACAATATGGTCATAGAAGAAACAACATCAAAATATAAGATAGCATCAATGATCACAGCCCCCCCTTTCTTTATAGAATTCGTTCATTATCATTAATTAGGTCTGGTTTATCCAATCCTACAGAATCAAAAGCAGGCCCACCCCGCATGATACACAAAAGAGAGAGGCAAAGGAGAAATTCCCTACTTGTTGATAGATGATTGGTGTCTAGTTCGGGCGTGGAACATTACGGATAACGATGCGGTGCGCCCGATGCACCAGAAGATGTTTGTGAAAAGCTACAATCGAGGAAAGAGAAACCATGTCTAAACCTAAGTTTATAAGAGTCGGGGACAGTTGTGGTGAAAACGTGAAACTGCAAAAGGCGCGGGGGTCGTGGGTTGACCACGCGGCTCCACTCATCATAAAAGGGGGTCAAGTGGTTTAAACCGACCCATGAATTGATTATTTATTTAATTAAAACTCTTATGCGTGTTACGGGTCTTTAAAACATGCTTAAAAGAGTCAGAATAGGGTTTAAAACCCTATTTGCGCAAAAAGGAGTGCTACTGGAAACAACACGACAAGGCCGGGTGACGCCGATCGGTCTCACCAATCGGTCGCGCCGATCGGTCTCACAGATTGGTCTCACCGATCGGTCGCGCCGATCGGTCTCCCTGATCGGTCTCACTGATCAGTCTCACAGATTGGTCTCCCTGATCGGTCTCACTGATCGGTCTCACCGATCAGTCGCGCTGATCGGTCTCACCGAGACGCCACTCCTTTAGGACCCGGATTTTGGCAAAGGGAAAGACCAAGAGAGTTTGGGTCATCACACATGAAAACTCTTAAGAAATTATATTATTTATAATTAGGTTACATGGGAAAATACTCAATTGGGATAACTATATCGTCAAATTTTATACATGTCACTCTAAAAATTGAATATCCATACAAATGATTTTCATACATGTCTCTCTTGCATGTGGAATATCTACACATCTAACTTCTAGACCCAATGCATTAGAGGATCTAAAGTGAACACCCATTCCTAGTTTATCACAGGAACAACCGTAAAATTTTAATGTACCATTATATATTCATAAAACATAAAATTTTTCAATTTACAATATTTCAATCATAAAATTAAATTTACAGACATTATAAAATATTTCTTGTTATTAAAGTAATATATCCATTTTGAAAACTAATTTTAATCATGTAAAAATATATTTCTAAAAAAAATTGTCTCATTACAAATTGAAAAATATGAAAGAAACTCAAAAATTACAATTTTAATACATTAATTTCAAAATAAATAAATTCATAATAACCATTATGAGAACATGGAAATGAAAGGGAATGATTTGGAAGAATACATCTCAAAAAAAATTAAAACAATGATTTAGTTATAGAGTCCCTTTCCTCGAGTCCAATTCATTATGAATTTCATTTTTGTTCATGAAAAATAAATATATGTTATTAATTTAAACGATTCATAACATTTTCAATTTTATTATACATTTTACATCAATTATTACTATGTAATCATGTTATAATAATTACAAAATTATATATTTTGATGTTGGGTGTTTTAATGATATGTCGTTCTTCACTCCAAAATAACTTAGTAATGATGTCAACAGTCAAATTGGCAGTTATTTCATAATGTCCCGAATAGTATTATTGACATAAAAGTATACTTTATATATAAATTCTAATTTTAAATCAATACCTAACATATGAAAATTTAAAATGAAGTACATTGTGATAATGGAGATGATAAGTCATGCCAGTCCATGATTAAGGTAGTCATTTTTAAATGATCATTATAGAAAGATGTTAAGTATTATTAATATTAATAGAATGATAATAATATATTTAATAATATGTTAATAATATAAATGTAATTATATATATCATTCATTTTATGTGGTGAAAAAACATTATGACATAGCTTTGTGGAGACAATAGACTAAATATACGCATGAATGATGTTAACCTTTTTATGTGAATGGATATAAAAGAATATAAATGATATATTTTTCTTTTATAATTCTATATATATCATGAATATCATATATAATCAATAATTCCACCATCATAACCTATCTTGAGAGACAAGGATGGAAAATGAATTATATATGTTTGTGAGGCATTAGTTCACGATACATACAAACAATAATTAATTACCCATTTGATGTAGGTGGCGATGAATTTTAATGATAAAAATAAAATAAAATATTATTTTTATTTTGAGGATAATGGATTTTTTATTTCATATTTGTTTAAAAATATGTGTATGGTATTGAGGAATAAATAAAAAAGCTTATTAAAAATGATCACTCTTCTTCAGACTACATCCATTAATTAATAACATGATACATTTATAGAAGGTGTTATGTCTGGACCTAGGCTACTATAATTTGGGTAGGGATACTAGTAATGTGTTTAGTCGATCTTGGCCAAACCAAATAGGGTTTTATGTGTTAGGAAATGAGAATAATGCCTTCTCATTTATAGAGAAAGGGAGGGGCGCTCATGGAATTCTGAGAAATATTTAATTAATATAAAATATTTATTTAATACAAAAATATCCCAACTGATATATTTAAAATATATGATAGTTTTGGGTCAAATATACCTAATCAAATAAAAATTAAATTTTTTTTATTAATGATTGGTCATTAGACTTTTTTTAAACCTTGTTTAACAAATTTAACTCTTACCGTGATGTCATGAAATTTATTATTTATTGGTTAATATAATTACAATAAAATTCCAAAAAACAAATAAATTAATAAGTAATATAATTTATAGATATTCTGAATGGTTTTGATTTTTTTTTTGTTTTTATGAGTTTTATATCATTTAATTCTATATTATTTAATATAAAATATCAATAATGTCAATTTTGATATTATTCATTACCTGAATTTTAAAAAATGAGATAAAAAATTATATATTAGAAAACAAACTATATTAAATCAACCCAAAAATGTTAATTGAATATATAATACTATTTTATGACACTTATTATATAAAATTATATTTATTTTAATATTATTAATAAAAATCATTTAATTCATCCATTAATTAAATAATTTCAACATCATCATTGTATCTTCATTTAAGTTATTTATTTTATCACTAAAAAATAAAAAAATTATTATAATGTAGATAGAGTATTTATTTATTAAATTTTTATTTAAAGTTGAACATATCACATATATAACCCCATATAAAAAATTACTTGTTAAAAACAAATGTATATTAAAATTGACATCCGTTAGAATATAATATTATTATGGTAATATTTTAAACCAAAAGTCCATAAATGGTATCGTAAACTATTAATTATTTAATAGATATGAAAAATAATAATCTAATAAAATAAAGAAATGTGTTAGGATAAATTTATAGGATTTATAATATTATTTTTACCCTTAATTAACCAATTTTCCCTTAACTCTGAGTATAATAACATTACTAAAGGTTTTTTTTATATTGAAAAAATTAAAAGGAACCAAGTTCAAAAATATTTACCAAGTGATTCAAATTATTCATTCTATATCAAAAAATTCTAATAATTTAAATCTCATAAGTTAATTAAAAATTAATTTCATTGCTGGAATACGATGATGAGTTTTTAAAGTAAAAACATTAAAATGTTCATAATGTTTTATATAAAATTTCAATGTGAAATTTATTAAAAATAACTAATTTAGATTATGTGATAAAAACAAGATCTATTTATACTTTAAAAAAATTTAAAAATATAATATCTCACTATTAATATTTTTTTTGAAAAATTATTTTTCAATTAAAATGTATTATTTTCAGAATGTATCAAAACATTAAATTTATCGTAATAATAAAAAAATTTCATCTATAGTAAATTTTTTTACTTTTATTTCAAATAATATTTTCATTTTGTTAAATGGAACTTATAAGTGTGTAATAAAGTATATTTATAAATATTATGCTATCAAAAGATAGTAAAACTACCTTTTTTAAAATACTTATTTTTTGAGTGAAAATTTGATTTTGTTCTTATATATTTCCTAAAAAATGTATATTATAAATGTCAAATAGTATATTATATATATTATATATATTCCATTTAAAAAATACCAATTTTTTTTATTTAATGGTATAAAACAAACTTGTGAGCATTTATATAATTTTTTTGAAAAAACATTTCTTTTTTATTTTGAAAAGAGGTTTACACTAATTTATGATTAATTTTTCCAAAAAATTATATATACCTATGTAAACCATGTCTTCATAATTTAGTTAATACTATTCATGACCACCATTCAAATGGTTATTTTAAAATGGTAACATTTAAATAATTATATTTATTCATTCACGTAAGCTCGATGTGGCGTATCATGTACGTTATCGAACACATTGTTTCATTTTAAATATGAAGGATGTTACAAGATATCCCTTTAATGAATTGGATATAGATTTGTATCTAATGATATAAAAATGGAATCAATAAGGCAGTTTTGATTCCTTATAGAAGATGGGGAAATTATGTTCTCAATTGGATGATGGGTAAACCAGATAACTATGGGTAGATGGGGAAACTAGATCTCTTATAAAGAAAGGACTAAAACTGTGGATTGTAGTGTGTACCACCCAATATGTGTAGAACCCATGAAGTTCCCTTATATGTATTTGGTAATTGGACATGACATATAGGAAATGATAATACATATTTCTTTGTCTTTCCCAATCCCATGTCATATACATATATTATGTTTCCCCAGATTATGCTCTTGATTCCCTTATGATTCATGTCTTATGAACTGCTAATATTTATTTCATGAAACTTTTTTAAAATATTTGATATATAAGGTATGATCATATATTCTCACCATCATGTTATCAATCCCTTATGATCATGTTTATACTTATATATATCCCTTGGTTTCCCTTACTGAGCATCTAATATCACTAGTTTTTATGTTTCCTTAACCTAGGATACAAAGATAAGTATTAATTAAGATGTGTATATGTATTTTTATAGTCATGAAAAACATAATGGGAGATAATTTAGCTCACGTATGTATTGATGATTATGATTCCATGTTTTTAGAGGCACTAAACTAATATTATCTCTAGGAATTTATTTGTGTAATGTATTATGTATTCCATAAAAATGATGTAATGTTAATATATGAAAACTAAGGGTCTCAATAATTTTTTTACCACATGTAACGATTGTGAACGGTTAGCCTACTCATAAATATTTTCCAACACAAAACACCTGCTTTTAAAAATTCCTAACTCAACTAAAACGTATTCTTCAATGAAAACAAAATTTTTGACCCGCAATAAGGTTTAAATTGTCCAATGGACAATGAAACACTGCAATCTATATGTCTTACCTAAAAATAATTCATGGGAGTAACCTCAATTGGTTTAATTATATCACACATGTCCCTTATTTAGTGTCACTCACATTCATCCTATTAATATAGAGACCATCCATCCAAAGTGTTGTTGTAAAATCGTAGAGGAGTTAGTCCTCATTCTCCTCAATGCTTTAGGAAATTATAATTTTGATCAATTCAACAAACAATTTTCCCCAGCCTATATATTATTTCTCACAAATATATATAAATGTTTTACGAATATATGATGTCTATAAGTAAAACCCACTTGAAAACCAAATCCATTATCCCATGAGTCATAAATCATCATACTATCAATCAAATGCCAAACCAGTATCCAAACTCACTTAATATCAATCACATCCACAATGAATCACACTCAATGTTCTCATAAAAATTGACAATTTCACCAATGTCATGGTCTTGCTCATGATCAACTTCTAAATGATGTCCCAAGAAATCAATACTTTCTAACCACTATCTATCAACCATAGAACTTGAATTTTTTGTCATGTTAAGATATTTCGTTGAAAGCCATACATAATATAAATAATGTTAGGCATCCTACAAATCCATTCAAGTGAAATACACCTCAATACCAAATGATTTTTATTCTTAGTGCTGCCCTCTTTAAAATCATATTCATTTATATTCCATTATCACATACCCAGTTCCACCCCATGTGCATTGATCTAAACTAAATGCATCAAACTATTGTTTATCATTTAGATCACACAGAATTCTGGATAACCCATTTCGTTATAATCCCTATCATATATAACAACCTACTTCGACCATAATACCTTGATTACCAATATTTGACGTTATATCTCCATAAAATATAATCTCCCAACTAATAAATATGTAAATTCTATCATAGGTAAAAACTCATGGGAACACCACTCTACACACTCTCAAACATCACATGATGTATAACATTCCAACAACCAATATAGGGTTTTAAATTCATATATCGTAACATAACATGAAAAATCATCTTAATGCTAATCATAACTAACTCTCATCAGGAATCCACATGTGTGACAACCCCTTAGAAACTATAATTTGAAAAATACATGTATACATCATCGTCTTTCTATCATGATATATGTCAACTATTTTTATTTCTCCACCCTCAAATTATTTTTATTCTAATATTATATAATTTCCTTAATATATTTTGTTTTATTTATGATATGGTTTTTATGTACACTCGTACATAATTCCATCAAATGGGATACACAATCATCATCCATGGGTACAATGAACTACCACCTCTCAAGCTGATGCCATTTTTTATTCCGTTATCACCTTTATTTGTACTTATAAATTACATTGTCTTTATCATTACGTATATTGATATATATATATATATATAACATTTATTATGTTTATACTATTTTTTATCTATATACTATTTAAAAAAATCAATCATAATATAATATGTAGGGAATTAATTTGTAATAAAAATAATTTTCATAGAAAAAATACAAGGGAATAATAAAAATATTGGATTAAAATCATACTAAACTATTTCATGGATTTCATTAGTTTATGAAATTACACTTTTTATGCCATATTATTCCTTATTTTGGTAGATAAAAATTTAAATACATCAAATAATTCACTTTAATTAAAAAAATTATTTGTGGAATTTAAAATAATTCCTAAAAATGATTTTAATTATAAGAAAAAAAATTCAACAGAAAAAAATACAAACATTCATTTTCTCTAGTAATTTATACTTTTTAATGTGATTTTTTCTTAACCATAACATTTTTAAATGATGGTTACATGACACAAATGTAAACATCATTGGATGAACCATTTTCTTCTTTTGAAGAACATTTGACACAACCCTTTTCAACCATATTGAATTTTTTATTGAATACATAGTCGAAAGAAAAAATATATACAGTTTAATGGATAAGGAGAATAAAATTTTACTTATAGACTTGTAATAATTACTATTTAATAATTAATATGTTTATTTATTCATCTTCTTTAATTATTTCTTTATTATTTTAATCCAACTCACTTTATTCTTCATTTGATACTTCTTCATCATCTAAATATATATATTTATTGTAGTTTTGGTTCTATCATCTTCATCAAAATTCACATTAAATTTTTTATAAAATCCCATTATGAATTTGGTTGTGTTCATATTCTATTCTTATTTTGGCTTTTTTGTCACCTTCATATTCTTTTTTCTACCACTTTTTTTCTATGGGTTGGCATCATCACATTGGTGAAGAGGAATAATATATGTGAATATCCTTTGATATTGTTGGTGGTGTTATTTAGAGGTTAATGATACGAGGTATTATTATTTCTTATAAGGTTATTATTTATTGGATTTAGGAAAATGTTTTACATGCTAATGAAAATGGGTAGCCATATTCAATTTTTGTATTTTCCCCATCTGACAACCCAATTATATTCCCATGTAAATACACTGGTATTATTATATAAATACATACATATATATGTCCTTTAACATAAATTATATCTATAATGGTTTAATGTGGATCGAAATATTCAGTCTGCGGATGGGGAAAGTATGGTTAGCTAGGAGTCCCTAACAAACCTATGTTGACTATAAAATATTTATTTATTTACATCATTATCAACCATTCCCACACACTATTGTAAACTATATTCATGGAATGGATTAATCACAGGCACCATTTATGGTGATCTAAAATGTATATCTCACAACCTGTATGGGATGCCATTGTGTCGGGGTATCAAAACAGACCTCATGGTTGTATGACTAGGTTTTTTTTATTATTCATAGATTTTTACCCTCATACATATGAGCTTATAAAAATATAAATAATTTGGATCTCAAGAAACTTATGTGGATGTAAATTAAATATGTTTTCATTTCATTAGTATTCTTTTTCTATTACTTATTTTATGTAATATTCATAAATATTGTAGTCACCTAGACATGAATTTTTGTATATTTTATGATGACCATTTCAGATTTCATAATATATTTAATTATTCATATGTTACATTCTATTTATTTTATACTGATTCCACTATCATTTGATTTATTTATTATATCATACATTTTGTATCTAATATGATCATAAGGGTATAGTCTCTATGTCTTACCGTCATTAGACCTTAAATGCTAGTTTTTGTTATCTAGCATATAGGGAGGCACACTTGAGGCAATCTGACCGACCAGTTCCTTCCACCTTTTTTTTGGTTATCATGTTGGGACTTTTCAATGTGGTTTCAGATCTATTTTGTCCTCTATATTATGATTTTTGGTTGGTATTAAAGATTCTAGGTCTATGTTAGTGCTTGGTAAATTTTCATGTGTGGTGGTGATCATATAACATAAATATTCCATGACATGTATATTTCATTTTTATGAGGATTCTTCTATTATTTTTAGAAATTCTATTATATTCTGTGATGGTTTTTTAGTAAAAACAATGTTTTATACCTTCATTGTTATTTTATTAGCATGTTTTTTTGTAACAAGAACCGTAAATTATTTATTTTGTCTAATTTTACAACATAGTTCTGGAAATTTTAGTTTTTGATTAGCATGTTTAACTATGTAACATGATTTGGTGTTTTCCTTATTATATAGAAGTATTCCATGTTTATTTTTTATGATTTTATGCTAATTTAGAATGATTATATATATTTACTAATTTTTATTTCTTATATGATTTTAATTATCTGATACACTTGGTTATTAAAGTGTCAACCTAAAACAAAATGGTGTTTTCACATTTAACTTGATGGTTCCACTTTCACTAACCAGACATGGTATGTTTGATCCTTGAACTATTGGTTTATCATGCTGAAACATAATTCTTCACATTATATGTGATCTAATGTGAAAACCTCGATGCGTATAGGAATAATATAATTTGGAAAATGATGAACCATGAAATTAATCCATAATATATTAGAATAATATTCCTTCAAAGAATTTCATAAATTCAAAATGTATTAAATTTTTACATTATACAAATTGGTTTCTTAGGGAAAATTTTTAGGACTCAAACTATTAGGTCAACATTGACTTGTAATAGATATGATATATAAATGACTTAGTCTTTGTAGGTGGTTCATAGTGATAAATTCATATAGTCTGAACCCACTAAATGAATTTTAAGATTTTATTCTTCAAATAGTTCAAGTTCTATTTTCATGAACCTGGAATGAATAATTCATACTCTCACAATTCACCATTTTTATTTTTGTCCTTAGTATGTGACCCCATGGGGGAACATTGTTTTTATATAATTTTTTTATTTAAAGGTCTACAAATTCTTATATAGTTTCACATATAGATATGTTAGGTTTTATTACCTAACCACTCCCCACTTAAATTTAAAATAATGTTATTATCTTCTTTTTAGCTATATTTATAAAAGGTGTTGGTTAGTAAAACTTCTAATATCATCCAATCGAATGTATTTAATTATTTAATCCAATGGAAAAATTCTATAACTAATTAAAATTGTGATAAAATTATGTATTAGTAAAATGGAAATAAGTAATTTACAAGATAAATTCTCTAAAAATGACAGGATATAATTTAAATAATAACTATCAGTGTATTTATTGATATAACATTCCTATGTGCATTATGGCGTGGTGTAAGTACATTTTATTTTCATTTTTTTCCATAAAACGTGTTCATGATGTTTAATTTCAGACATCAAATATTTTAAAAATAAAATGTGAATTAATGTAATGACTTAAAAAATAGTAGTACAAGTGGTTATAACACAAAAAAATATGGTAGGGTTTTGCATTAATTCATCTTTATCAAGTTAATGGGTTGAAAATGTGGACATTTCCCACTGGTCCTAAATTACTTTTTTTGTTGGTGTTGAACCTAAATTATAGGTGGTAGAGAACATTGGTCTCTTTGATACGACTTAGCTATAGTGTGGACACTTTATTCATTCATTGGAGATATCATGTGGTAGTTATCACTATTCTAACTTTTATAAACATTCTAAATTGTTATCAAATTTTTTAGACATGTTGTTTGATTCTGATTCCATTTTTCCTATGTATGAAATTTATTTATAAAACTACACCCTAGATGGATAGGAGATTGTGTGATAGTTTGACCATTGTCATGTGAATGTGGGTTATTTTATTCTTGTCCATATCATATTTTGACTTTCCTAAGGCATGTTTGGTCGCTTAATATATCATGAGGTCATTCTTTCTCAATGTTGGAAGACTTGGTAATTCATTGACCTGATTATTAGTCATGTGGAATGATATTATATTTCTCTATTCTCTCTTATGATTCATCAAATATTTGAATTAATAGGATTCTAAATCCTTTTGGTGGTGTGAATTATGTTCTATTAAGTTAATGATATCCTAATGTTGTATGTGTTGATACGAACAATACTCATAATGTATATAAAATGGTAAGGTGATCTCTGTGAGTTCGGTGTAATTCGTTAAATCATTGATCTATTACACTTCATTTACATGACATTTTTATGTATATATACTTTTGTATTAATGTAATCTTGACACATCACAATTATAGGGATGACGTTCAAAATTTTATTGGGTTCTTTGATACAGCAATTGGGTTAGTTTTGATTTTATGTCAGATTGTATCGAACACATGGATGTAACTCAGAAATATTTTCATTAATATTTATTGAATATATCTATGCTAGAGTTATATAATGTATCTAGTACATATATCTATTTGGTGTAACACTTTACCAGTGTTTGTATGGCATGTATTGGACCCGTAGTCAGGGGTCAATGAACCATGTGATTTGGAGTGAGTTTTTGTTTCCAATAAATGATGAATAGTGAACTTATATGATGGGGAGCTTCACATAAACTAGGATTATAATTTTATTATTGGTAGATGATTCCCAACTGTGAAAGTGAAATTTTTTAAAGGATGGACGCAATTTTTAATTTCTATGGGGTTAATAAATTCAAAATAGTGTCAAGGCACTCGATATAGCATGATGATTCTATGGATGGATGGTTATCAAAATTTTGAAAACACCATTAGTTTGGGATGTAATTAGGGGACTATTCATGATATATCATGGTATTCCTTTGATGTTAAATGCACCATGGTTAATTAATGTTAAAATGTTGATAGTTGTAACATACCTCTTTATACAGAAGTCGACAATCCATGGTTCTACTTATCCTCTAGTCTATTATTTGAAATATATTGTTAGTCTAGAATAGTATTGATCACTTCTTTCTATGTGATAGGAGTGTATCAGGTCTTCTTATTGGTAATTATTGGTATCCTCTCAGTGTACTCTTTTTATAGTGGTGACCATGTTCCCAATCTATATATCATCCAAGATACACTCTGAGATCATCACTTATATTTTTTGCAAAAATATATAATTACATTATGTTATGATAAATATATTCTATGGTAGTTTCACTGTGATAGTATTTTTGGTATTAATGGACTAGTTTTCATCATTAATACTTTAGTTTTTTAGTTGGAACACATATCAGGGATTCACAAACACCAACCAAATGTTTGACTTGACCACCAAGAGGATACCACACTGGAATCCATTAGTGTTCATGATATATGGATGTTTTAGACTTGTAAAGAAAAAATATTTGTATATTCTATTGTATAGACTACACTAAATTATCTCATTCGACTCCATTTGATGATTCCAAGGTTACCTAGACATTAGTTAGTCTCAAATGGGATGTTTTATGGTTGACTATACAAGTGTGTTATATCGATTATGACACCATGTTCATGTTAGGAATCAATAATATAGATTGATTTTTAGATATATTTATCACTAGAATCATGTTTCAATATTAGGTGTGCAATTTCAGATAAAATTGTGATGTTCCTTAATTTAAAGGCATCGAGTCAAGATTTTGGAATACACCATCAATTTAAGCTATGTATTTTTTAGCATAGTGGACCAGAGGTGGCTCAACATGATATATATACCTCTATTTTTTATTACACACAGTCTGTGGGAAACCACACTATGTGTGTCTTCTAGATATGACATGTTAATATCAATGGTCAACAAAGTATTTTAGAGAAATTCTAATGAGGGAAGTGAAAATTTGATCAATTTGGAATCACCAATAAATTAAATTTATGAATCATGTTAGGAGAATCATTGGACCACCAAAGTAATGAATCAAAAAAATTAGGATGGTGTAGGTACCTTGACTCCATGTTTCCTGTTCAATATTAGAACTTATGTAAGTGAGAACCATTGGCCAGTTGGTGAAGGTGATGATGATGTAATCATTTCTCATACTAGAATGATATGGGAAATCTAGATGATAATGATTCATATTAGAATATGAGTTTATTCTCAATTATTAATCTATTATGTACCATATTTCTTGAGTGATACATAGATGGGTATTCTGTTTTTGAAAACAAAACATGGATTTTTGTACAAAACCTAACCCCCTCCCCAATTAGGTTGGTTGTTCATTCAATCATTCATTAAGGATTCATGGGGATGAAAATTTATTATGTAGTGAGATTGTATATATTTTTAAATTATGTCATGGTATAATTCTAAAGGAATATTAATTATAATATTTATTGGATTGTATGTACATTGAACTAATCATCAAAATTTAAATTAGTGATTTAGAATTATTATTAATTTTTTAGTTTTTTATTTCTAAGAGATATCCTGGAAGTTTAGTTGATATTTGTGAGAATAATGCCCCCAAAACTAAAATATGGAAACCATAGAACAAGCATATGGTTTTTGTAAAATTGTTATCACATAAGAGAAAATTATCCATGTATCCAGAGGGGTTGGGGTGATGCATGGTTTGGTCATACCATGCACACCATCAGACATGGTCATATTTTTTTTGTAGGCCTCTTAGTAATGAAAAGACAGAAAGATTACACATGGTTTCTCAAATTGTTTGGATGGACCACGCAATCCTCTTGAAGAAGTTGTAGCACATGCTCAGTTAGGGCATGGTTTGGCCACCCATATTGATCAATTAGGAACTTCATTTTAATGTGTTTAATTTATCCACATCCTTTGTTCCCTTTTATTTCATTTCCTCTATATTATTATCCTCCATGAACATAGTTAGGACCTACTTGCACATCTCCTCATATCCTCTCCTTGTAAGGAATAAAAAAACTCTATCGAGACTTTATTTTGAGTGTCTTTTATCTAAATGGAATCCCCTCAATGATTATATAACACATCGTCCTTCAATACTCATTTTTCTCTCCCCATCGCAAATTCTCTGATGGTGCGATGTAATTCTATAAAATTTATGGGTATTTGACTATTTATTCAATTTCTATGAAACCATCTAAATTCAATCGTTCATTTTGGAATTGTGTAATATCGGAGGCATGAGGTTGGTGGTAAATAGATTTTACATTAATGAATTTCAATTTTATAATTTACAAGGCTATGTCATGCATTGGAATTTCCATGTGACACCTCTAAATTATGAATTATTATATGTTAAACCAAATTCATGAAATTATTTTCCATTTTACATTAAAATTTATATATTTTTGTTGTTTTCATCATCCAGAATCAAAACCATGGGAATTTCTATGTTTTTTATTATTTTATGATTTTTTTAGGAATTTTAGTAACCTCTGTAGGGTGTTACTTTAAATTATAGTAAATAAAAACCATTTCCATCTATTAATTTAATTGATGTGAATTGGGGTAACTATTATATAAGGGAAAACATTTAATAATATTGTTTTCTTCCATTTCTGATTTTTATAATAATACCACCATTATGGTGTACTGTCTTCTATAATAAAAAGGGGATAATAAATATGAGATGAGAAAATGATGAATTGTGTTGTTAAGTACATGAAATTTTTATTTATCATTTAATTGAATAATTTGAATATTACAATTTATTATACATGTGTTTAGTCTGAATGATCATGAATATATCCTAATTTTAAATGATAATTAATGATAAAATGATTTATTTTACGCCTTTATCGATTCTCATGTCCCTTTTTATGAAATTCCATTGATGAGATCATTAGATATTATAGTTTATCTATACCATGAATGATAAATTGGATTCCTTTATAAGGAATACTATGGACTAGCTCATTGGATACTAGTGTTATATTAGTCATAGAGTGATATGTGGCTTCCCTTTTCCGAATTAATTTGAAAGACTATTAGGGTGAGTTTCGTGTATATGAATTGCGGCATATTAATATTTCTATGTATAAATCACATGTATCGAATCATAGGGTAATTGTGGTTATTACACCCATGAGTGATACATGCTTCTATAGTGGTTACCTTGGATGAGATCAAAGGGAATGTATATATTCCATGATAAAAGTGATAATTGATCCCCTAAATGGTATTATAGGGATTGTTTAAGTGGGTTATTCCTTAACACCATATTGAGAGTGATACATGGGATTCCTCTTTACAGATAGAACTTGATGTACACATAGAGTGATGTGTATTTATGGTTCTCTTAGAGTGATACTTGGGATTCTACATTATTAATCGATGTTGATAGGGCAATGATTTCATTTTAAGGAGAACTTTAATGCCATTTTTTTAAATTTCTAAGGAATTATAATTTATCATATTTAGGGACATGTTTTCCATTCAAAATAAAATGCTTAGGTTTAGTATATATTTTAACTCGACCCATATGATTTCTAAATTTTGTACTACTGTTCATAAACCAATATATATATATATACAAACATATATATATATTTATCTTTCAAATATATTAAATTCATAAATTTTTTCCCTAGTTCGATATATTCTAGCTGAGGCTAAAGTATGTATGGATGTCTAGGTTTCTCTGGGGAACATGCGGTGACTTTCTTACTTTTCTTTATTTATTGATTTATCTACCATATGTGCAAACTATTGTAAATTTTATTCATGTACTGAATCATGCATAAAAAATATTCTAGGTAGCCTACTAAATATATCTCACATCTTATTCGAGATAAACTTCTGTTGGGTTTCTATAATAGACAACATGGTTGTAGGGCCAATTTCTTTTGATTATTCCTAAATTGTGACAATTGTATGTTGGATATTAGGAGCACATGAATGAGATAGAGTGAATTATGCTCTTGTGGATATCACTAAATTATTTTTTTTCAATTATTTATAAAATTTTATTATTACCAGTTGTATGTCATATGCTTGTATATTGCTTCCCCATGGACATGTATTTATGTATATTAGATGTCAGACAATTCATATTTCATTAGTTGATGTATATATAATTTTCATGTGTACTTTTATACTTATTCTACTTAAATTTTTATATTATCTATTCATTATATATTTATCTTTTGTGCTACCCTTATTACGATCGTAAAGTCACCCAACTATACAATAATTATAACCTTTCTATTAGTTGATAGCATCTTGCAAACTAGGTGGCACACTTAAGGCCATCTTACCGATCAACTCAAGGAACCATTTTAGTTTCTATTTGGTAGGTATGTTAAATCCTATATATCTCTATTATGTTAAATAGAAACCTCATAGTTAATTTTTTCTTAAAAATTCATGTTGTACATCTAAATTTATTAAAAACATGACTAATGTGGTTCCTTTAATTGTTGTTCATCCATGATAATGCGATGTCCCATTTAAATATATACCTATTCTATTTGGTAGGTATGTTAAATCCTATATATATCTATTAAGATAAATAGAAACCTCATAGTTCATTTTTTTAACAATTCATGTTGCACATCTAAATTTATTAAATACATGACTAACGTGGTTCCTTTAATTGTTGTTCATCCATGATAATGCGATGTCCCAGTTAAATATATACCTATAAAGTGTATGGGTTTTTGTGATTGAAACTTATGTAGGATTAGTAAAAAAAATAGACAATGATAATCAAATCTATTGTAGGTTGTGTTTCAAAATTAAATGTCGTATGATAGGACCACACCATATAACTTAACATCATGTCAAAAAGAAATGTGATATAAAATTTAATGTAACACATATTAGATATACTTAAAAGGTTTTATAGAAATTATGTAAGGTGGATTATGTATATTTGTGGTTTTATAAGAAAAATTATGTGAAATATGTCTCATTGAAGAATGGAGACTCAAAAAGAATATTATCATTTCAGGAATTTTACCTTTAAAGAATATTGACATATTCATAATGAGACTCATGAGGAATAAGGACATTTGAGGAATTGGTTTCAGATTACACAAGTTATTCTTAAGACATTATTGAGAACAATAAATATATTGGTGGGATTCTGATTTTTCTTCCCAGATACGCGTGACATAATTTGTGACTCATGTAATGGAATGTTTCAAAACATAAACCAGATTGGAGTCCCAATGAATATACCAAGATCATTTAGTAAAATAACTAGTTATATTATCTTATTGTAATGATTAAATACCCAATATATGGGTCAAACATCATTGTAAACATTAGCCAAGAACATTTTTAGAAGTATCTTTAAGATATGACAACTTTTTTATCATGGGTGTACATGATGAAGACTACACTGAGGGACCCAAAATCATATGAATAGAACCTGAATTATTTCTTTTATCAAGGGTGATCATGATCCATGGGGTACACATTTTTTGGGAAATAATATCCATGCCTATTAAGAGGTTGTGGATGGGTCCTATAAGGATAGGAACTAAGGAGTGGGACCAAGGAGATGGTAGCACCCCAAAAAAATTCATGGAAATGATTATGCTTATATAGGATACTTATTATAAGGTACACTAAAAAATGGATCCAAAAAAATATACACCATAATAAAGGTACTATGGTAAAATACTACATTGTTTGATTTATTGGGTGAAGTATCACCATAGTGCGGGTTAAATTGAGGGTGTATATTCCTCGAATATAGATGAGAGTTATGTGTGACTTATGTTATAGGTACGATGAATATGAAGACCTAATGACAGGTTTGGGAGATCATTTACTATACTATAGAGGATTTTGTATAAAATATCCCTTAAAAAAGGTTGGTTGATGTGGTCATCTTGGAATGGTGTAATAAAATGTTTCTCCTGGTAAGGAATTCAAGAAAAGTAGTAAACCTGAAATAGGAGAGGGTGATGTGGTATCTGTTTATTATGGTACAGTGAAGTTATAACCATCGGTTTATGATTATGGTGATTTTTTACCCTATTATAGGGTTTCAGATAAGTGTTTTACTATTTAGACCACCAAGGGTGACTAAGGAATGTGTCACCCTAGTGGGATAATGTCTTCAGACATGACCTGGGTGCGTGGTGCTCTAGTTTATCATCTAGGATGTTTCTCTTCACACTAGTCCTTGAGAATAATGTTGGAAGTGGTATTTTGTTATGTTTCAGGGTAATAACTTCTTAGGATGATGAAATTTCCCATGTTTTTGTGAATTCCATTAGGTTTAACCATAATTAAGGTACATTAAGGAGGTTAATGTCATGGGCACGTGGAGGTGACTCAATGGATTGTCTAGGTCTCGCTTGTCTATTTATACCTCTCCAATTATTAAAAATAAATACCCATGGGATATCTTATTATTAAAATATGTTGATCATAGTGTGTAAGGGTTGATCATATAAGTAATTATTAAATTTAAACATGGGGATCAATTTGGGCATGCAAGTGATGTGTGTTAATAAATGATGCACCCACAAGCTAGAAAAGGAAAAGTGTCCTGAGAAAAGTGATTTATATTTGATTCTACTAAAAATTGATAAGTGAATTAGAAATACTTCTAGGGTCCTAGGTGAATTGAACTGGTTATGATCATGAGGACCAGTGAAAAGGAACCTGAATATATTCTTGGGGACCTTGGTAAAGAGGTATGGTCTCGTTCTCATGAACCTTGGTGAAGTGTCATGAATGAATGCTTGAAGACCTTATTTAAGGGTCCAATATAAATTCATGGGTATATAAAATTAGTGTACTGCAAATATTCTTATGGATAAGGGTGATGCTTCATGGGCTGGAAAGTTTAGTGAACCAACATAGAGTTTATGTTGATGTAAAACCATAATGTTTCTAAAACTATCCAATAGAAAAATGACTTAAAATTTTATTGATGTTTCCATTTGGGATTCACATGTTTTCAAATCCAATCATGAAAAACACTTAATTTCCATAGATATTTGGATTCACCATTATAGTTGTATTATATTGTTTACAAGTGTCAGTAAGACCTAAAATGTTTTTCCACAGTAAATAAAACTCTTTTCATGATCCATGGATGGAACACATTGGCTAAAATTAGTGATAGTGTTTCTGTACTATTTCATTAAATTATGACTTTTAAAAAATTAAATCCCTCTGTGTGTAATAAATAATCTGATATACCAATATCCCCTTAATTTCTTCTTTATTTAAAGAGTTTGAAAACCTAGACATAACCATCACATATTTCAATGAATAAAGGTAAATATTTCATTACATTCAATCACATAACCATTTAGGTTTACATTATTTTGGAATTATGAAAAATAATTAACAAATAAATCATATTTATTTATCATTAAATGGTACTTTATTCAACTAAATTGGGATATAATTAATCCATATCAAGTCTTCAACATCACTCCAAAATTACCATCTTGTTTTTTTTCTTCTAGACATATTATGGGTAATAATTTTCATTATAACTTTGGGAAATTTAAAAATGAGAATAATGAGCTCAAATGCTTGTTATGGGAATGATTACAGCACATGTAGTCATAGATAAAACAAAGAAGGAATAATATTACCTAAAATAAGTAATAATCAAATATATCCAAATAAATGTTCATAAAATCATAAAAAAACATATATTACATAAAAAAAATTAGGTGGATAACAATAAAGAAATACATTTACATGGAATTAGTAATGCCAGAAATCTTAATGCTTACCTTTAAGTCCATAACCTAGACATTATTCTTATCATTAAGTTTAAAACCAATACATCATGATTTTATTGCGAAGACATACAATAAATACAAAAATAATTTAACACATGAGAAAAACAATGAATCAAGGGGATATATTGTATTATTCATTAACCATCACTCCAATACGTTAAATATATTAACTATATGAATCATGTAAGTAAGAACACAATATATAATCTACATGTCTTAGTGATCAAATGACATGTATATTAATATAATAATATTTAGAATTCATATAACTTTGTTATCAATAAAATACCATAATACATACAACTAAATAATTTGTATTTTAAATCAATACATAATAAAATTTCATGAGAAATAAATAAGAATCCATATAGAAATTACAAGTCTATAAATTGTCAATATCTAACCAATCTCTATGTGTAATATCATACTATGTATTCATACACAATATATCATTTTATATTTTAATTACGGTGACCCAATGGTTATTTATATTCGTATTACCTCATTTTATATGAATAATTAATAAATATTATAATAATAAATGTCTATGAACCATAGAGGTTTAGTGTTAATTGAGACATAATACAGAATAAAATTATTTCTTGGAAGATATTCAATATATCCCTGAAAATATTTCTCACAATGTAACCTTATTATACACACCCTAATTAATATCATCTTCTTTACTTTGAAAAACAGATATAATATAAAGGGTGAGATCATAATCTCGATATGGTTAATCATATTAGATATAATTCAATGATTATAATTAAATAAAAGATAAGTGTAAGGTTAGGATAACATGAAAATTAAAATTAATGTTATACCCAATCTGTAAAAATTAAATAATCATGAATTTTGAAATATATTATTTTCATAATAATAGAAATACTTTATAAGAGTGTGATTAAACAATAGTTAACCATGATCCATGAGAAAATATGTTGAGAATTAGATATATGTTTTTGGAAAAAATAATATCATATATGGTTATTTTCATTTTCAAGGATCACAAATAAGACTATCATAGTAGATAGAGTCCCATATTTCCCTAGGTTAACACCCCATTCCTTTATTTCCATGGATTAAAATTTCATAAAAAAACAATAACAATATGATGAGTCTCTTGCTAAAGTAGGATAAGTCACTATTCATGCCTATATTATCTTATAAGATATCACAATCTAACCTTCACATTAAAATATATATAATTCAAAAAAAACTAATAAAATAAATAAAACCATGCATAATTAATTCAAAATATAAAATCAATATTCATCATATGATAAAAAATGAAAAAATAGGTTTCCTAATGATTTAAACATATATTAATTAACCCCTGGGAAATTAACTAGTATCAAAGAGTTGTCCTTTAATATAATTATCATAAGACACTAATGGAAATAACATGGATGTAACCATTATATAATGTCATCATTGGATCAAAATTATTTACTATGTACATTAAAATTGAAGAAAGTACCTTTTAACTAGAATGTGTACATTTAATATAAAACAAGGGTAAGTATCCATTTCAGTTGGTAAAATTAAAATTGAAAATTTAAAGTGTATTGAATAAAAAAATATTTGTAAATAACCATTAAAACGTGTAAATGTTTCCTTAAAAAAATTAAAGGTAAAGATTCCAAAAAAAAAATCTATTAATTTGGTAAACATTAAAATAAATTTATCTTTAAAACTTTCTATAAAAAATCATAAACACTATATTCGAATGAAATTATAAAAATTATTATTAAAATATTTTTTTAATTATTAAAATGTGGTTGAATATAAATTTAAAAATAACTGTATTATAGCAAAAAACATTCTTGAAATCATTTTTAAATAACATGGATATCGAAGAAAAGTTTCTCTAATAAATGCAGAATGATGAGGATGGATTCTATTAAAACATATTACTAAAATCATTAAATATAAAAATTTGAAATTTTAATGGAACAAACATTAAAACACCATAATAAAATTTTTATAATAAATTATGTGTGGTTTTAATGGTAAGTATCATATAAATTTATTCAATAGAAATTTATCATAGAAAATCATGAAGAGAAATGTTATTTTTACATGAACACATACCTCAAATCAAATATTTCATTATATGTGTGTAAATAACCTATATAATATATACTTGTTTATTATTAAATTCATATAAACCCATATTCATATAAATAATATTTTAAATATTTCCTTAATATTTAATAATTACAATTTTTAATAATTCCACAATAAATTTATTATTAAGGTGAAACAATTTTTTATTTCATGAATGTTTTTTTGAAGGTTATGGTCCATAAACTGTCTTAATTGTTCCATCATCACCAAAATATTAATATTCTCATTAATTATATATTTATTTATCATATACACTTTCATAACATTTTATATATGTTCGTGATGAAAAGTGAATTTCATCACTTCATAGAGACAAAAGTATAAACATGAACAAAATTAATGTTCTCTATTTTAGAATAGTTGGAATAAATTAAATTTATAAAATAATTAAACGTTATAGAATAATTATTATATTATAAATATCTTATAAATTGATTATATACATCTATATAACCATCCTTGGGAGATGGAAATGGAAAAAAACAAATCCCTTCCTAGATGTAGTAGTCCACGTGTATGACAGAAAGACGTTTACATTTCCAAAATGATGAAAGGGGAGATAAAAAGTCGATAAAAAACAAAATTTGGTTATATTATAAATATCAATTATATTCTTATATCTGGGTTATGATATTTCTTATGAGTTTAAAAATAAATAAAAATTAATTATCACATTAAAGAGTTATACACCTTATTTGATGAGCCTCATTTGGATCTCTTCGTAATGACCAATGGATTTGTATTATAAAAATACCAAAACCACCATATAATGTCTAGGGATGTTTATAATATATTTTTATATAGTACTATATAGCTAAGTGGTTTAATTATTTTTTCATATCATAGAATAAGAGGTTCCCTATTATAAGTGTGTAAATTGTCACAATTGTATATATTCTAAAATGTAAAGTAAAATAATGTCACATTCATAGTAAATTTGTTTAAGATTTGATAAATATAACATATTTTTTGATATATGGTTCAATCTAATCAACCAATACAATTTAACCAATTTTTTTTTCATATATCCTAATCTCATTAGGATGATGCCTCATTTACCATTTTACCCATTACCATAGTAAAACGTTTTACCACAATTTCTATTTATGATGAAAAAAATGAAATGTACCTATTTCACTAAATAATAAATAAAGCTATAAAATCATGAAACCATTTAATAAAATTATATTAATATAATTTGTAAATATTTATATTAAAATATTCTCTTAATATGTGCGGAACCTTTTTTAGAAATATGATTTTTTTAAAGAATAAATGATCGTACTCAAATTACATTCTTAGTAGTAATATTTAAGTTAATTTAATTTTTTTTAAATAATATATAATATATAAATTTATGAAAATAATAAATATATCTTATATTAATTTTTTAGTATATAATTATATTTTTCAATTATTAACATTTTTCTTAGAAATTTACATTTTTAACTTCAATTGTTTTGGAATTATTTTTATAAAATTAAAATCCAATTGGATACATGTTACTCACTAATGTAAAATATATTTAATAAAATTGAAATATAAATATTGATCATGATACATAATGTAAAAAATAAAAACAATATCTTGGAAAATAGTACATTGATTTTTAAATAATGTTATTTTTAATATTTTAAAATGGAGTACTCATTTTCCATGGAACTACTCAATACATTTTCATTAATGGAAATATATTTCCATATATTTAAAATTTTAGTTATTCCAATTCATAATATTCATCACAATGGAGATATTACATATGATTCATTGATTTTCAGTGTTGCATATAAAGGTTTTTATCAAGAACTTTGACAAAAAAGAATGATATATTATGAGATCTAATGTTGTTACATTTTAATGCCCTGATAATATTTTGTAACTCAATTTTACGTTAAATAGATTTATTAAAATGAGGATAATTCTTCTCCATAACATCCATGCATTCCCATATCAATTGATAAATTTTTTGGCTTTTCAATAGGACATTCACCAACTGAGTGGTAATGTTCTATATCATTTATTATGTGTGATCCAGGATATTCACAAATTGTTACTTATAAGAAATTTCATGATCTAGTGGTACAACCTCTGAGTATTGTACATATGAAGGATTATGTATTTAAATTAAAAAAATTGTTTCATGTAATAAATCATGAACATGATATCGATTCGGTGGAAGATACATGAAATAGTAATCTTTCAAAATTGGATCATGAATATCGAGGTGGTGATCATATATGGCTTATATTTATCATATCTCAAACTATCATATTTTATTTTGAAGGGAATATTCATATGAATAATTTTTCCCCAACATCAAACTCTATATCTCACATATGGTTGTTATCATAACTATTTTTGGGTAAGAGTTTCCATGATGTGATTTTGAATGGATCTACCCTTCTTTTTCATATCATTAACTAGTTCAGGTGTCAAAATATTTTATTTTATATATTTATTCCATAATGAATTTTGTTTTTAAATTCATTCAATAATTAAATAAAAATGTTTTAATTTTAAATATTGAGTAATAGTTTTTTTATGAATATATTAATAGAGGAAGGTGTGGATCGCAACCACATTTTGAATCGGTAAAAAACTAACAAAACATATATTCTAGGGTTTGAATTTTTCTAAAATACATTAGATGTATTTGTGGAAAATTTAAATTCAAAATGATCAACTTCATATAATAAATTATTTATAATTTTATAAACATTGAGGTAATCCTCAAATCCTGATCAGATTCAGTTGAGTATGGTACTCGATAAAACATTTCTAGTTCCTTAATATATATCATTCAATGATGGGTTAGATAAAAATATGTTCAAATATTAGTGAAGTATTCAGACATTATAATTTGATCGACTATACCCAAAGATAATTATGTATTATAATCATATTGGGGGTCCTATGATCGAATGCATAATGATTTTTCCTATTCCTACTCAAGTATGGGTAATGACACTGATGGCCCCATTGACATCTGACAATCATATTTACCATTACGAAAACAATGAATTGAGATAAATATTTCAAAATATCCCATTACATGGTATCCAACCATGATTACTCTTTAATATCTCCATAATTCATCATTATTCCAAGATGGATTGAGAATGATTAACTATTAGATCAATCTAATAACTTCATTAATTCCAGTATTGATGAGACACATACATAATATGGGTAATTTTCTATTCCATCATAATCTTTAATGAACATTGGATCAATAAAATAAATTATTCTATATTTCCAAATAATTTTTATATGGCTCTCTAATCCTCTGACGGGTATATGGTTGAAACTAATCTAATAAATCTAGGATTTATTCTCTCTCCTTTTGATTTCAAGATTAATATTATAAAAAATCAAATTTATTTGAACACTTTATATAATGAAATTATATTTTTGGTTTTCTTAAATTAATTCATTATATTAAATAAATATTATAGCCCCCAAAATTTATTTCATCATTCTTTTTATGCAATAATGTGTTTCCTTGACAACTAGTGTTTTTTTGGAGGAATGTGTTTTATGGAACAATAATACACCTATAAAAGTATTATTCAATATATACCATTTAAATTTGAATAGAAGGTATAAAAATTATTAAATTTATTAATAAATAATAATGCTTAGATATGTATATTAATTAACTATTAAATACTAGTAATCTCATAATATTATAAAATAAAAATAAATATTTTCAAAAAAAATTTCATTCTATAAAATACAGATTAGTCGTGTTTTCATGCATTTTTTAAAATTAATTATTTCCAATTCTAGAAAATTTGATTGATAAATTATATAATTTTTATAATTATAATGTCATAATTATGTTTTCATGATTTCATAATATTTTTATGAAATGTTTTATTTGTTGATAAGTATTGAAAAATATATAATTTTAATTGAATGATTCCATTTCATTATATTTATTAATAAATATATATTGTATTTAAAATTGGTTTTATTGTGAAATTTGATCAATAATATATTTATTAATAAAATTTATTTCATTCTAATCATTCTCATATTGAATTTTCATATACAAACACTGTAAACTTTTGAAAATTTTTTATAAACAACATGCCTTCTCATTTTGTATGCAATATATATTTTTAATTAAACATTTACTATTATGAGAATGAAATTTATATAAATGGATTACATATTAAGAATCAAAAAAATATATATTATCTTGTACGTTCAAAATCATTCATTAACTAAATTAGTAGGGAAAATAATACAAATTATTTAATGTGGTTTAGTTAAAAATCAGTTTACCAGGGGATTAAATGAATATGATAATGATTATAAATTACCTACAAACATTTATAACACCCATTGGATAACAATATTTAGAATATTTTCTCCTCAATACTAATAATTATGATTTTTGGTTCACTTTTCCCAGAAAGATACATGCATAATAAGTTGATTATAGAAAATTGAAAAAGAATCCTCCTTGATTTTAATATCTATAAATATTTAGGATAGGGAGAAATAAATCAAAAGTTTATTTATCTATAATATTTTAAAATATAAAGGATTTTTTATCATGGATTTCTTTTTTAAATTTTTTTGAGATGAAATAATTACATAAAATTCTTAAAACACCAATATAGTAATTATTTAGTTAATAATAAAATAAAATAAATGATACAAAAAATATTAAAATTTAAGTATATTGAATGTATTTTTTCATTAAATTAATGTTTTCTATGAATATATTATGTAACATAGCAGTGGGAATAATATAATGAATTTCATAATTTTCATAAAAGTTTTAAATTTTAATTATATTAATAATTTCACAAAATAATATAATGTTTTTTATAATAATTTATACTTAATTAAATGATTTTTAATTAATACATATCATATATTATAAAAATTAATTTTTAAAGTATAATAAATATTAACAATGTTCCATTTTTATAATGATTATTCACTTATAATTAATATATTAGAAACCCAATAATATAAATTCGGAATGTGTGCTTATGGTGAAAATGATGTTTTTGTACATTACATAAACATGTGTTAAAAATAAAATACAAAGAAATTTTTTTTATTGGATGTAATATCAAAAATATTTGTCAAAATTATATAGAATGTTTCATTTTATTTATACATAAAAGATAAATTTCCTAGGTTAAAAAAACTACTTACCATAGTGAAAAAATGATAAAAATAGGGAAACATTCACATTAAAGAAAAAATATATTTGAAACATGTGTTTTATTGTGTGGTGTATTTGTAGCTTGACCATATCATCCATCATTCCTTTAATTATAAATTTTAGCAGACCATGATGTAAGGGTGACGTCCTAATATAAAATGCATTTGGGTATTTAAAAAATGACACACCTCATCTACTATAAAGGGACAGTCTCTCCCCTAACATATCCACATCTTTCGTGCAATTTAAGTCAAAAAAACACAACGAAAATCAATTCCCTACAATCATAATAGAACAATTAATTTTTTATATAAACCCACCCATGTTTGGAATTTAGTGCAAATGAATGGAGGTTACCTGATGAAGAGGTAACCACCATCAGCAATCATTTTCATTTAATTTATTACTACACTAACATAAATTAGTGTTATACAATGCTGCTAAAATATCATTGATATCATATATATATTTAGATGTTTTAATTTAATGTTAGATACCTAAATCCATCACCACTTCCATTAAATGGGATATGAAATAATCATTCGTGTGTATGAAAGATTACCAATACACGAACTAATGTCATTATTTTTTCTTTTACCACCTCTTAGGATTTGAAATAATATAATTTTTATTTTTTATATATGATATTTTTGAATTTATTATTATTATTTAATAATTATATCACACATTACTTCATACATCTTGTTTTTTGGGAACATGATAACGAATCACATGTGTGAGACAGATTAATTCCTCACAAAGCAATGCATTTCATTCTCTTATTTAATTTTTATAATTAAGTATGAATTTAATCAAAGTATGGGGTAAATTTTACAAAATAATTATTCTTGAAATATAATATATCAATTTCCTTTCTTTACTTAAATCCAACAAGAAAATGACAATAACATTCATTGTTATGTGTGTCCTGCTGTCTCCATGAATTGTGTACCTCATCCTCTATAACTAATTATTTGGGATTAAAAATAAAGGTCATTTATTTAATATATATTATATTAATATACTGTTTAATATTTTGGGTATGATGAACCCATGATTGAATTAATTTGACGAATAATATGAAGACAAAACATAAAAGAAAAAAATCTGATATTCTCAAAACATATTTTAACATCGAATTAATAATAAATTGTTATAAAATGTCATAAAAACACATATATGGTAATATATATAAAAAAAATATATACATACATATAAATCTTATATTTTTTGGAATATTTAATACATTATATAATAGATTCACAAAGATCGTATTAGTTTAGTACCTTTGGAAACATGGAAACATAAACGATGGTACATGAGTGAGATACATTATCCCCCACTAGGTTCCCTAAGATTATAACCCCAAATAATTATATTATACATGAAAAATGTATTCATAACCTATGGTAGGAAACAAAAAATGTGGAGGGTATCAGATGCTCAGTTAGTTTAAGGACCCGACCTTTAACATATCACAATCAAGCTATTTCAACTATATGTAACATCATTACATTCCAAAAGTTATATTTGGTTTAAAATTTTCGAAATTGAGGACCTGACATATTCATATCAACCCACAAAGAAAAATGGTGACATTAAAAAAATAAACATCTCTTCTAATATATTCAATTTTGAACACAAAACAATAACATTATTTATTTGATAAATTTTAATGACAATTAACTTGAATTATGTAATTTCCTTAAAAATACTTATAACCTATTGGAAACATTTATAAACCTAGTATGATCATATGAACTCAATAAGGTATGTTAAATGAATTAAATATACCATTTCCCCATGAATACTTATTAATATAAAAAATCATTTTCACCAAGGAATATTTCACACCCCATATATACATAATTTGTGAAAAATTAGATTTACATAAAACATTAAATAAAATAAATAAGACCACAATAGGTATTATGTGGAACTAATTACTTATATTGTAACACTGGGGCTACCTTGTGATTTTTAACCCTAAAAACTACCTTACAATGTTACTCTCATAACAACCTTATGTTGTAACCATCACAGCAACACTGGGAGTAACCATGTGGCCGACCTCTAATAAACACATTCCAAATGCATTGGAGGGATAAATAGTTCCAAACCATATTCATGAGAAATTCTTAAAAAGCAACACATAACCATATAGCATGAATAATTGCATAAAAATATTATTTTTGAAATTTGTAAAATAGAATTTTAATAGATGATTTTCAATGGAGAGTCCTCTAAAAAAGCCATATTATTGAAGTGAGAATTAATATAATGAATAGATTATGTACATAAATAGTAAATATACATAATATATCAAAACATTGACAAAATTAATTACAAATAATCTCCAAAAATAATCTATGTATCACATATTCAATGAAGTAGAAGGTTAATCCAAAGAATAGAAATTGGGTTAAAAATTCTCTTTCCTCATGTTCCAATTACATATATAATGTTTAATCCTCCTGTATAATGGTTAAAAGGGTGTTATTAATATTTTAAAGTAGCATAATCATGTTTATAACACCCTATATGATCGTTTTATAATATCATTCCACCCATTAAATAATAATATTTTGTAATATACATTGTTTCATGTATGTTCGTTACATGGTTTCCATGGTGGGTTGATAACGAATATTCTTCTCAAAAGGTATTGAATATCATGAATAAATTTTTTTTTAATTATATTATTAAATAATATTAAATTATTCCAAAAATAATTTTGGTTCTATGATATGAGGATGAATCGTTAGATTAATTGTTAGTGATTTTCATTTAGAACATTTTGGTTGTTCTTCAATAATCACAAATTTGTTTCATCATATACCTATAATATTCTGCATATATATTAATTGTTGAAAATAATAGAGTTCATATCATACAATTTAAAAACTTTTTTAAAAATTTAAATGGTTTTACAAATATCTTTGTAGGAATTAATAGAAATTTAAGACACATCGTCTGTGATATTCGTAAATCAACACATCAAAGATGATGTTTTTTCCTTCCACAATAAAAGGAAGGGGAGAAGAATAATATTAATGAAATTAAACATAAATATGATAACAACTAGTATAAATATTATTATATAGATTTCATGCCTCCTGGATAAGGGAGGATATGAGTGTATATGAAAAGATTAAAACATAAAAAAATATCAATTAAATGAAAGAGGATCTTTACCTCTTGATATACTCTCCTTGTGATCTTTATTAAGGCCTTTGAATTTTTCATTTCGGTGAGACCTGTATGGGTAAGATCCTTGATACAAGGATTTGAATGAATTTAGACTATTATCAATTCTTGAGAGGAGTGAGAGGAATATAGGGTGATGGTGGTGTTTATAGTAAAAGTGGGAGAGTTTTTAATTAATTTTAAAGGAAACCTCAATAGTGGTACTCGAAAAATCGTGGTCTTGACCCTGGTATTGTCCAAATTGTACACCTCATATCATATATTAATTATTAATATTCTACTTGAATTATTGTTGAATTATTAAATCACTAGGATGTCATTAAACACCCGTAAACTTAAAACTATATTTTTTAACAATTCACCGAAAATTCAACTATCCTAGAAAAATTAAAAAAACCATTTTTTGAGGGGTATAATTCAATACTGAAATATTTTTTTTGTAAATAAATTTATAAATATTTCTAATATAATAATTAAATAAAATTATAAAATATTCAAAAAATGAAAATTTTAAATCAATAACTCATTTTATTTCACCATGAAAAATTAAACAAGATCTCATTATATAAATAACGTTTGAAAATAAAATAATAATTTATTTTAATACTCATATGGGTCATATTACTATTCATATTACTATTCATAAGGGTATGTTACTATTAACAAAAAAAAGACGGTTCTATCAGACTCAAAATAACATACTGATCACAATCGTAGATATCAATTTTTTTGTAATTCAAATTATTTAAGTGGAAAACGTATATTTAATAGATATTTTATTCGACATAACAAAAAGTGTCATTATGTATAGACTTAGTGATTCATGCATTTTAATTTATTTTATGAAACATTAGGGTGTTATATTCTCCCCACCTTCTAGAAATTGAATCCTCCCTATTTTATTTATTATTTAACAAATGATGGTACCTTTCCCTAATATCATTTTCCGATTCCCGTGTTTCTTCTTCAACCATGTGGTTTCTCTAGAAAACATTTACCTAATGGATAACTTTATTCCCTAATCCTTTGTCTCTTTGATCATGAATAGAAACATGTTTCTTTGGTAAAAACCCAATATTTTATAAGATATATTATTTTTAATTTCTTTTATATCTCCTATTGTATGCTACACCAAGATTATCTTGTGTTATACGCAACATCGTATTAGCTTGCAGTATATGCAACACTAATCTTGGATCGTGTTACAAACAATTTCATGTTTGTTTGATTGTAGTTATTCTACGCAACATTGAGAGTATATATATATATATATATTCAATTTATAAATGAAATATGGTTGGATTTTGTTATACGCAAAAACAAAGGAGTCTTGCACTTCACACAACCCTGACTTGTCTTGCATTACAAGCAATCACAACCTTCCTCGATAGTGTGTGTTGTACGCAATACCGGGTTTCACTAAACAATGATACATGGATATAATATTTTTATTAACTAGCCATTATGAATAGTAGTAAACACATTTTGAATTTTATAACAATATAATTCATCTTACACATTTTATAGAACATTGTATGAGAACAAAATAATTTTTTCGGGTAAAATAATTATTTTTCAAAAAATTCAGTTTTGCCGCCTTTTGATGAAGAACCCCTTTTAAATATAATTTTTTACAAGTTTATAAGTTAAATATTAAAAAATAAACATCTTCTTCGGAATCAGGATATAAAAATTTACATTGGATAATGTTTTGATATTTTTCTGATAAATTTCATATTTTAATGAATAGTAAAAAGACTCTATATTTAAATTAAAAACAAATTTTTTCATCATAATAATTTATATGGTACAATTATAATATTTAATGGTTTTAAATTATTAATAGAATATCTTTTTATCATTTACTATAATTTATGTCATTAGCATTGATTTTACATTAAATTCATAGGTAAAAATATTTCAATATTTTGCAATGTTTTATCTTTTAAATCTCGTTTTCATAAAAACAGGAATAATTTTAAATTAATTTCTACAACTTTTGTGTATTGAATTTAGAAATTTTTTTTCCATATTTGTAATCAGTGGGTCCAAATTATGTTAATAAGCTACATTTTATTTTTTGGGAATTATGAATAGTAACTACGGTAAATTTTATTTACCATAGTAAAAGGAAAATCGGGTAATTAAGGGTAAATATAATATTATAAAATTACCTTAACACTTTTCTTAATATAATTGGATGCTTATATTTTGTCCTAAAGCATATTTGGGTCAAAATGGAATCCATTGGAACCCACGTGGAGGTTATTAAGACAATTAGATTATTTTATTTAAAATAAAGTGAAATATATCTCATTCAACATTAATAATTAATGTATTTATAATATACGTCTTTACAGAATATAAATTCAGTTAAAAATAATCATTTTAAATAAAAAATGTTTTACTTTATCATGGTAATTTATTTTAAATTTTTAAGAGTTATTTAATTACTTTATTACCTTATAAATTAATGATGATGAAATTATTTATTTAGTAAAAAAATAAATAATATTGTTTTTATTGAAATATTAATACATATTAAAGGGATCCCAAACCTTAACAAAACTTATTGGTAGTGTATATATACACCATAATCATCCACGAACCGAATATATGACCATTTGGAATCTTTTAATAGTGATTATGACACTTATATTAATTTATTTTATATGATGTCAATGTTTTCACCATCATAATTTAATAAATATAACATTTTAAAATTTGGGTGTTTTAGAAGATAAATCCTACTAAATGTATTATTATTAAATATATAAGATATATCTTCATCCTAGTATTTTATTTGTAATTTTTATGCCCCAAATAAGTATATTTAATAATTATAAAAAAATGTTGTAGAAATTATTTTATTAAGAGAAGTATCAAATTAATTGTTTTACAAATAGTAAAATAAATATTATATGAACTATTTAATGTTCTCCACTAATTTTTTGAGAAGAATATGACATTTTAGAAACCTATTAAAAATTTTAGTTTGAATATATCCTCTGTGTGGGTTTTATTTAAATTCAAATAAATGAATAGTGTCAAAATTGATACTATTTTTATTTTATAAAAAGAACATATTATTAAATTGTTTAAAAATAAAAATAATATTTAAAAATTATAATTTGAAATTTATATAGTTTAAAATTTCATAAATTATCCACTTATGGAAAATTAACAACACATAAGTGATTATTTATAACCATTTAAAATTTAGAATTTTATTACCACAAATAAAATTAAATAGATTAAATAAGGATAAATCCAAATGATAAGGTTTAAAATAAGATCAAAAGAAATATAAATTTTATTGTATACTGATATTACAACCCTATATCATCTAATATTATAATATGAGTCATTTTCGGAGGTTTTTAAGTGGGGTTGGAATTTATTATAAATTAATATTTCTTATAATTCCAAAGGTGCCCCTTTCCTCCCTTATAAAAGGGTGCCTCCTCCCCTCCTACTCACACAATTTTGATCCTTTATGTTCGGAAAACCTCTGTCCATTTCACTTCCTCAATTCCCTAGAAAACATATAGAGGTACTGGTCTTCTCAATAGACCAACTCTAGTGCCCTAAGTGGAAGTTCAAAAGAGGCACTTCAAGAAAGAAGTAATACCTTCTACAGATTCATTCATGTTTCTTTCTTCTTATACTTTATCTTCTTTAGTGGTTTAAATATGAAGTAACAACATCAGTATCACTCATATACTGATATGTTATTATAAATATTAAATAACCTCATTTCACCTTATATCCATCCTACGTAAAATGAAATCACCGCGCATGCGTACGTACGGAATACCGTCTCCACACTGTGGTGTAATCTCTTTTTCCACCACCACCTTACATGGATGTGTATAATGGTGTAAATAATAACTACATATTATTATTATAAAATCATAATGATTATATTATATTATATCATTCACTCTAATTCCATTCAATAAATATGGTAACAATATCATCGCTCGTGTGTACGTACGGATTAACGTCTCTACGACGCGATGAGATTCATTCTCCATGTTCACCACTCAAGAATGATTATTAAGTATCTATAATGAATAATAATGAAATATATGACATGATGATGCTAATGGATTTATGTCTATATATATATATGTCATCTACTTACTTCCATTCAAGTTAATAAGGAATGGAAAACAACGTTCATGCGTACGTACGGCCTACCGTCTCCATAAACGGTGTGTTTCATTTCATTTATCTGTCTATTATATATATATACTGAATATATATGATATATAAATCATGATTCAAATTATGGAAGTAAGTAAATCATGATATAAGTAATAATAATATCAAGTATAACAAGTCCAAACAAGTATAATAAATGAAACGATTTTACCCAAAACGCTGCTTTAACATCGATTTACAAAAGGGTAATATAAAGACATAAGTGAACCATATATGATATAATAACAATGAATATGATTCTGTAATAAGTCAATGACATTATTTAAATCATTATAATGAGGTTCAGATACGTACGAAGCATATCAGACCTAAGGTAAGGGATAATTTTGCAATCAAATTTTTTTCTGAGATCGCTTATACGTAAGTATTTACTGGGGTTATATTTATCATCCATGTACAAGTTTTATAAAAATGTTTTCATGTATGTTTGAAGTATTTTTACCCATTTTTTACTTCTACTATATGTTATGTAAGGAATCTTTTTTTCCATATGATGTACTTTCTGACTTTTCCAAAAAAAGTACGAAAAGAATGTTTTTTAACTTATACGACATTAATGGATTTTTACGATTTCATAACACCTTACTTTCATGAAGTTTACTCAACAAGATTTCATGTTTATTTTCAATAAAATCTCTTTATTTTATTATTTCATGGAATTTTGTGAAAAGAAAATGATTTTAAAGAAGAAAGATTATTTTCCTCAAGAATTCTTTTCAAGTGTTTTATCAAAACCATTTTCAATCTAAGATGACATTATTTTCATATGTGTATGTTTCAAGTATAATGTCTCTATGGTTTACATGGTTTCACTTTTATTATGAAGAAATGATATCTATTTGTTTTATATGGATTATTTTATGATGGGAACATGGTTATGAAACCCATTTTATTCTTTGGGTTATGATGAATGATTTATGTTGATTTTGTGGAACAAGTACGAATGATTTCATTATGAGATGGGTGGGACCTATATCTCCCTCCAATGAATTGGGAATGATTTATATCTCATGAGAAATAAATGTATGGAATGGTATGTTAATCTGGTTCAGTGTTACAGGACTGAAACGAGGAGTAGACTCGATTAAGAAAGGGACTTTGTCACTAAGATGGTCTTGGCAGCAATGCATTGGCTACTATGGAAATCATAACTTGTGCTTAATGGTTTCCACAATTACATGTTTTATTCTCATGCTATTTTATCAGGATTAATGTTTCTTTATGATCTATGCCTTATTCACATACATGTTTTATGTCATTGCTCAAGATCTTGATGTTTAAATAATATGTTCATATATTTAAGTTCAAATGTATATGATTTGTTTTATTTTATCCATGCTTACCCTTACTAAGCATTTGAGCTCACCCTTTTATATGTTTTCTTTTCCCCAGGATTTAAAGAAACGTTTTAGTTAAGAAAACAAAAAAGGGGAAGATCTTTATGGGAGATGATGAAGAACTTTTCTCCACGATTAGATGATTGTGTTCCGAGTTTCCAAAGACAATAAACTATTACAGTCCTTGAGTGTTAGTTCTTGTTATGTATTAAGTATTTCGCAAAAGTAATGTACTGTCCATGTACGTCAAGCTTTGGGTCTCTACAGTTGGTATTAGAGGAATGATTTAGTTAACCTTTGGAAACTAGGATACGAGAACTTTAGTGAGATCTCTGGAGATATTTCTACGGTATGTCTAGGGATGTCCCTAAGGTTAAGTATATGTATAGGTTATGGTCCTAGAATTATGGTAACGATATTAGAAATAAATCTAGGATGTTAGATATGGAAGGTACTCCCCATTTATTTTGTTGTTTTACCTATCATGATGTTTGCCTCATGCTATTATTTTTGTGTTATAGACGTTGGCTGGAACAAGAAGCAACTGTTTTGATCAATGTAATGGATGATTCAATGATTATCCTCCTAAAAAAACAATGTTTTGGGAGATGGAGTACATAATCATATTATTATACTTACACAAGCTTTGAATCATTCTGGACTTCCAAATGAGCAGACAAAGGAGCAACATTATGTTGAATCCTTAATGAGGGAGTGTCCACCTTCATTCAGTGGGTCTAATGATCTATTAGTGGCTAAAAAATGGATCAGTACCACTGAAAAGATATTTTCAATTCTATAATTTTCTGAGCATGATAAATTCATCTTAGCAGTATATTTTTTGGAAGGTGAGGCTGATCAATGGTGGAATCTTATCAAGAATACGAGGCAAAGAGATGAAATTGATTCAACGGAATGGGACGAGTTCAATAACATATTTTTCAATATGTACCTCCCTCGTATTCTTTGAATGTAGAAGGAGATGTAGTTTCTTGAACTTAAGAGAAATGATGATGAATCTGTTGGTATATATGAGGCGAATTTTACAAGGCTTGTAAGGTATGCATCTGTATTTTTCATTCAACCTGAAAGTAAATATGATCGATTCTTTAGTGGATTAAAACCTAGTCTTCGAAGGGCATTAGCCATAAAAGACTACAGTAGCTATGAAGCAATTGTGCGTTAGGCTATCAAGGTAGAACTGGATATTGGTGTTACATATCCATCTCATGGTTTTGACAAGAAATGAAAGTTGGATTTCAAGGAAAAATCTCAGAACAATGGTGAAAAGAAGATGAATGTTACTTTATGCTCAAAGTGTGGAAAGAATCATGTTGGAGATTGACTAAAAGGTACTAGAAAATTTTTCATGTATGGAAAAGAAGGTCATCGAGCAGTGGAGTGTCGAAGTAATGGAAAAAAGGTTGCTAAATATCTGAATAAAGAAAAGACTGCAGATAACGCACCACCAACACTTCAATGTTTCAAGTTCAAGGAAATGGGGAATTATTCTAATCAATTACCTAATCCAAGGGTTAATGATGATCAATATGAGCAACCACAGAAGGAAAAGGATAAAGGGATGTCACATGCAATCACTATTTGAAATGTTGAGTATGACAATGATGTAGTGGAATGATTATGTGTTTATGTAAGGAGATTCTAAAATAATGTTGTGGAATCTAATTTATAGTACTGTGGAATATTAGAATATCTATGTATTTGTTTATTATGATTTTCAATAATTATATGGTAGCGGTAACCATGAAAAGTGATTCAAATAATTTGGAAAGAATATGATATGTGCATAATAAAGGGATAATGAGAAAATAAATTATTTGATAGTCTTCATGAGCTCATGATTTATATATAGACTAAGTTATATCATGTTTGAGTATATAGAATTTTTGGGATTTTGGTATGTGGAAAAAATTTAACTTCTGACAGCACTCACATTTTCACTAAGGTTCTATAGTAATTAATCTTTCAAAAGAATACATGATTAAGGTATTCACATGTTTAGAATGTGAACAACAAGATATATCTTATGATATATGGGGGATAAATGATGGTATTCACATGCTCGGTAGATAAAATTTCTAGTAATCATTTTCGTTATACAATGGGATTGGACATATGTATAAGCCTAAAGATTGGAATGTCTTATGTTGGACATAATATAGTATTGTTTAAGGATAGAATATTTTTTGTTATTTTTTATGGAATGGTATAATAGTATAGTTTTAGAAAAAGTAAAACCTACAGGACAAGTGAAAACCCGTCGCGTCAGACAAAGATGCGGTAATCGAACCCACAACCGAAGTGCGATAGGCCTTTATCGCATACCACTAGCGTACAGGAAGTCCCAGGTAGTAGAAACTAGTTTCATTTTATTATGTTGTATGATAGATGACATATAAGTTCATATTTGGAATCATATATGATTAACCTCACCATAGATGGACTTATGTATATTTGATAAGTTTTTCTAACCTTTTGTTTGAATTAGATTTAATGAATCATCATTCTATCACATGATCTGCTAACACTTCACGAATGACAAATTCAACATCATTTCTTCAAGAGATGAAGTGGAAATTGTTCAATGCACGAACAACGGTGAGATGGTACCAAAATCAAGTAAGTATTTCTTTTGATTCCAAAATTTTTCAACATTAGTCAAATGATCTTGAAAACCAAAAATGTTTTCCTAGTCCCCACATATCTGAAGAATCAGATGGTACCTTATAACATCACAAATTTATATATTTTTGTGATTATTGACTTTTTCATATCCATGTTCTCTACCACTCTCCATCAGAATTTGGTGGTTATATTTGTCTTCCATATCCATATTTTCACCTATGTTCTCCTATGTGAAACTCAGTGATTAGTTAATTTGGGTAACTGTTATATTTCATACATTAGTTTTAAAAGTTATGTTTTGGTATTCCTTTTTACGATGTGGGTTTCTATGAATAGAAAACGATTTATAACCCCAATTAATTTCGAGGGCGAAATTCATTTTAAGGGGGGTAGAATGTAACAAACCGAGATTTTATAAGATATATTCTTTTTGATTTCTTTCATATATTCTGTTGTACACTACACCAAAATTATATTGTGCTATACACAACACCGTATTAGCATGCAGTATACAAAACACTAATCTTGGATCGTGTTACACATAATTTCAAGTATGTTTGATAGTAGTTATTCTACGCAACATTTAGTGTTTATATATAAATATATTCAATGTATAAATGAAATATAGTTGGATTTTTTTATACACAAAAACAAAGGAGACTTGCACTACATGTAACTCTGACTTGGCTTGCATTACACGCAATCTCAACCTTCCTCGATAGTGTGTGTTGTACGCAATATCGGGTTTTACTAAACAACGTTATATGGTTATAATATTATTACAAACTAGCCGTTATGAATAGTAGTAAATAAATTTTGAATTTTATGAAATTAGAATTCATCTTACACATTATATAGAACATGGTATGAGTACAAAATAAATTTTTCGGGTAAAAGAGGTATTTTTCAAAAAATACAGTTTTGCTCCCTTTTGATGGCGCACTAATTTAAATATAAATTTTAACTTGTATATAAGTTAAATATTAAAAAATAGACTTCTTGTTTTGAATAAAGATATAAAAGTTTACATTGGATAAAGTTTGGATATTTTTCTGATAACTTTCATATTTTTATGAATAGTAAAAACAAGCTATATTTTAATTAAAAACAACTTTTTTCATCGTAATAATTTATGTGGTTATATTATAATATTTAATGGTTTTAAAGTATAAATAGATTATATATTTACCATTTAATATAATATATGTCATTAGCATTGATTTTAAAATGAATTCATAGGTAAAGTCATTTCAATCTTTTGCAATGTTTTAACTTTTAAAACTCTTTTTCTTAACAATGGGATTATTTTTAAATTAATTTATGCAACTTTTGTGTATTGAATTTTGAAAAATGGATTCAATATTTGGAATAAGTTGGTCCAAATTATGTTAATAGGCTATTTATTTTGGCATTATGAATAGTAACTACGGTAAATTTTATTTACCATAGTAAAATGTAAATCTGTTAATTATGGGTAAATATAATATTATAAAATTACCCTAAAACTTATCTTAATATAATTGGATGCGTATATTTTGTCCCAAGGAATATTTTCATAGAAATGGAATCCATTGGAACCCACTTGGAGGTGATTAAGGCCTTTAGATTATTTTATTTAAAAAAAAGTGAAATATGTATCACTCAACTTTAATAATTAAAGTATTATTAATATAAGTTTATACAGAATATATATTCAGTTATAAATACTCATTTTAAAGATAAATGTTTTTTATTTATCATGGTAATTTATTAGTAATTTTTAAAAGTTATTTATTTACCTTATTAGCTTATACATTAATGATGTAGAAATTATTTATTTAGTAAAAAAATCAATAATATTTTTCTATTGACATAGTAATACATATTAAAGGGCTCACAAACCTGACCAAAACTTATTTTTAGTTTATATATACACCATAAGCACCCAAAGACCTAATATATGATCGTTTGGAGTCTAATAAAAGTGATTATGACACTTATATTATTTTATTTTATATGGTGTCAAAGTTGTCACCATCATAATTTAATAAATATAACATTTTAAAATTTGGGTGTTTTGGATGATAAATCAGACTAAATGTATTCTTATAAAAGATATAAGATTTAAATTCATCTTATTATTTTTTTTAATTTTTATGCAACAAATAAGTAGATTTAATAATTATACAAAAATGATGTAGAAATTATTTTATTAAGAGAAGTATCAAATAAATGGTTTAGAAATAGGAAAATAAATTTTATATGAACTATTTAATGTGCTCCACTAATTTTATAGATGAATATGACAAGTTATAAAACTATTAGATATTTCTTTTTGAATATATTGTCTGTGTGGGTTTTATTTAAATTCAAATAAATAAATAGTGTCAAAATTGACACTATTGTTATTTTATAAAAATAACATATTATTAAATTGTTTAAAAATAACAAAAATATTTAAAAATTATAAATTGAAATTTATATAGTCTTAAATTTTATAATTTATCCAATTATAGAAAATTAACAACACATAAGTGATTATTTATAACCATTTAAAATTTAGAATTTTATTACCACAAATAAAATTAAATAGATTAAATAAGGATAAATCACAATGAAAAGGTTTAAAATAAGATCAAAACATGTCTAAATTTGATTTTTGCTGATCTTAAAACCCTATCTCATCTAATATTTGAATATGAGTCGTTTATGGAGGGTTTTAAGTGGGGTTGGAATTTATTTTAAATTAATATTTCTTATAATTCTAAAGGTTCCCCTCTCCTCCCTTATAAAAGGGAACCTCCTCCCTCTCCTCCTCACACCATTTTGAGACTTGAATCTCAGCCAAAATCTGCCCATTTCACTTATCAACTTCACTAGAAAACTTATATAGGTACTGGTCTTCTCAATAGACCAACTCTAGTGCCCTAAGTGGAAGTTCAAAGGAGGCACTTCGAGAAAGAGGTAATACCTTCTACCGATTCATTCAAGTTTCTTTCTTCTTATACTTCATCTTCTTTAGTGGTTTCATTATGATGTAATAACATCAGTACCCCTAATATACTGATATATTATTATAAATATTAAAAAACCTCATTTCACCTTCTATCCATCCTATGGAAAATGAAATCACCACGCGTTCGTACGTAAGGAATACAGTCTCCACGCCGTGGTGTAATATGTTTTTCCACCACCACCTTGCTTGGATGGGTATAATGGTGTAAAGAATAACTACATGTGATTATTATAACATAATACTTATTCTAAGATATTATTTCATTCACTCCAATTCCATTCAATAAATATGTGAACGACATCATCACTCGTGCGTACGTACGGATTTCCGTCTCCATGACGCGATGAGATTCATTCTTAATGTTTACCATTCAAGATTGATTATTAAGTATATATAATGAATAATAATGAAATATATTACATGATAATGCTACTGAATTTATGTATATATGTATATACATATGTCATCTACTTACTTCCATTAAAGTCAATAAGGAAAGGAAAACAACTTTAATGCGTACGTACGGCCTACCGTCTCCATGAACGGTGTGTTTCATTTCATTTATCTATATTATATATATATATATATATATATACTGAATATATATGATATTTAAATCATGATTCAAATTCTGGAAGTAATTAAATCATGTTATATTTAATAATATTATCAAGAACAACAAGTCCAAACATGTACGATAAATTAAACGATTTTACCCAAAACGCTGCTTTAACATTGATTTACAAAAGAACGGGTAATATAAAGACATAAGTGAACCATATATGATATCATAAAAATGAATAAGATTATGTAATAAGTCAATGAAATTATTTAAATCATTATACAGGAGGTTCGGATACGTACGAGGCATATTGGACCTAAGGTAATGGATAATTTTTCAATTTCATTTTTATCTGAGATCTCTTATATATAAGTATTTTCTAGGGTTATATTTATCATCAATGTCCATTTTTTTAAAAAAAAGTTTATTTATGTTTAAAGTCCCTTTTACCCATTTTGAATTTTACTACACGGTATGTAAGGATCCTTTATTCCATACGAGGTACTTTTTGACTTTTCCAGCAAAAGTACGAGAAGGATGTTTTTTTTAACCTATACGCCATGAATGGATTTTTACGGTTTCATAACACCTTATTTTCATGAAGTTTACTCAAAAAAATATCATGGTTATTTTCAATAAAATCCTTTTATTTTAAAATTGCGTGGCATTTTGTGAAAAGAAAATTATTTTTAAGAAGAAATGATATTTTCCTCAAAAATTCTTTTCAAGTGTTTTATAAAAACCATTTTCCATCTAAGATGACATTATTTTCATATGTGTATGTTTCAGGTATAATGTCTCTATGGTTTACATGGTTTCACTTTTATTTTGATGAAATGATATCCTTCTGTTTTATATGGATCATGTTATGATGGGTTGATGTTTAGGAAACCCATTTTATTATTTCAGTTATGATGAATGATTTATGTTTATGTTGTGGAAAAAGTAAGAATGATTTCATTATGAGATGAGTGGGACCTATATATCCCTCTAATGAATTGGTTAATGATTTTATCTCATGATATAGACATGGCTGGAATTGTATGTTAATCTGGTTCAGTGTTACAGGACTGAAATGAGGAGCAAACTCGATTCAGAAAGGGACTTTGTCCACTAAGATGGTCTTGGCAGCAATGCCTTGGATAATATGGAAATCATAACATGTGCTTAATGGTTTCATGAATTACATGTTTTGTTCTCATTATATTTTATCAGGATTAATGTTTCTTTATGATCAATGCCTTACGCAATAATATGTTTTATGTCATTTCTCAAGATCTTGATGTTTAAATAATATGTTCATGTATTTAAGTTCAAATGTTTATGATTTTTCTATTTTCTACATGCATACCCTTACTAAGCATTTTAGCTCACCCTTTTATATGTTTCCTTTTCCCCAGGATTTAAAGAAAGGTTTTAGGTAAGAAAAAAAAGGGGAAAATTTTTATGGGAGATGCTGAAGATCTTTCACTACGATTAGAAGATTGTGTTTCGAGTTTCCAAAGACACTAAACTATTAATGTCTTTGAGTGTTAGTTCTTGTTATGTATTAAGTATTCCACAAAAGTAATGTAATTTCCATGTACGTCAATCTTTGGGTATCTACATCTATTATTAAGAAAGGTACTCTTCTAGCTGAACAGATTCTAGCCTCCACACATTTGATGAACTATAACATAAATTCTCAACATCGAATCATGAAAAACATTGTGTACCTGATATAAAATTAGAGGAAAATATACTCAATAGAAACTAATAAAACATATTCATGATTTCATAAGGTCTATTGAACCGTGGACTAATATTCTCTTCCATACAAAAATGTATAATAGTTTTCCATTTTGATATTCAATGAAAAACATAATCACCTACCTTGAAAGTAAAGTCTTTCCTCCTATTAACTTCATAACTATTCTGCCTACTATGAGAAATCTGCATCTATTGCCTGATCATCTTCACTTTCTCAACCTCTTCTTATACAAATTCTTCCTTATTAACTTCATTTCCCCTACTTCATCCCAAAAATCTGATGTTTCACACCCCTTCTATTTATAATTCCTCAAAATCTTTCATTTCTATACTGGAATGAAAAAATTTATTATAAGAAAATTCAACTAAAGAAATGTGATGATTTTTACATACATAGTAATCCATTTATCAAGCTCAATGTATATCCTCTAAAGTCTAAATCATTCATTTTGATTTCCCATCTGATTGAGGATGAAAAGATATACTAAAATTTATTTTTATTCCCAAAGTCTTATAAAGGCATTTCCAAATGATATATGTGAACCTGGGATCATGGTCAAATACCATGGAAAGAGGAACTCCATGAAACATGAAAATATATTTTTGGTATAGTTTTGAATGATGATCCAAATACGTATTATCTCAAATAAGAAGGAAATGAGAAGATATATTCAATTGATCAACAATATCCTAGATTGCATTGTTAACTCGAGAAGTCTTTAGTAGTCCCAAAATGATGTCCATGGATATAGTTTCCTGTTACCACTCTAGAATTGGTAAAGGATAATGTGTCCCCTTTGGTAACTGCTTCTCTACATTAAACTATTAACATGTCAAACATTTCACTATAAAATCTGAAATATCTCTTTTCTTTCCAATCACCCAATAGTACTCCTGAAGGTCTATGTACATAATTTTTCTTCCATTATGAATAGAAAATGGAGATCTATGAGCTTTACACAACAAATCATTCTTCATCAGAGAATCACAAGGAACACACATTCTTTATCCAAATACCAAAAACAATATTTAATAATGTTATAATATATAAACATACCTTTTTAACTAGTTATTCATTTTTTTGTAGCTCCCTATCTGATTTGTGTGATTTCATAGTTATTTCAAAAAAATATGAATGCACTAAAACCTATGACAAGAAAAATAAATTTACTTCACTAACAACATAGAAGGAAACATTAATTAAATAATTGATTAAAGGGTCATGTTATATATGTAACATAGTTAATGATACATGCTGTTTTTGACTCAGGGAATCTACCACTTTTTTTCTTTTCATGGATGGTAATTGATCATGAAATCATAATCATCTATCAATACAAACCATCTTCTAGGTAACATGGTAAAAACCTTTTGAGTGAATATATACTTCAGAATTTTTTGGTCAATTTATATTTCACATATTGATTTTTTTAAATGATTCATTCAAATGTTCAAATCAAAAACCATATCCTCTAATTAAAAATCATTTGTGGGATAATTAAACTCATGAGGTTTCTACTATCTAGAAACATAAGCAATTTATTGATCTTTCTCCACCAATACACAACCAAGTACCTTTGATAAATCATAAATATAGATGAAAAACACTATATTCAAGAATGTACGGTCAGAACTGAAGCATTCTCCAATAATCAATTCAATTACTGAAAATAATCATCATATTCTTTTTCCCAGGTATATTAAAATACATTCTAGGTTAACATTGATAGTGGATAAGATAATTGTGCATAGTTTTTGAAAAACCTTCAGTAATACCCTACGACGTTGATAAAACTACGAATCTAGTTTATATATATGAGTGTTGGAAAATCTTCAAAAAAATTCATATTAATTGGATCAATAGGTAAAAATATCTTTAGAAATAATTTAACCAAAGAAATAAATTTTTTGAAAAAAAATTCAGACATTTTGAGTTTTCTATATAGTTTAATTTCTTTAATGATTTTTTAAAACATCTCTTATACTTTTTCTTGCTCCTCATTACTTCGAGAATATATTAGAATTTCATCAATAAACACAACCAAAAAATTATCGCCAAACTGATGAAATATCATTTTCATAACATCCATGAATATATAAAGTGCATTAGTTAACCCAAAAATCATAAAAAATCATAATAAATATATCTAGTATGAAATGATATTTTTTGGATGACATCCTTCTTCTCCTTATGATAATGGAACCCGAATCTCAAATCAATCATGGAAAACAATTACTCACCCTAGAGCTGAACAAACCTGTCATCGACGTGAGGAAAATGTTACATATTATTAATTGTTATGTTTTTTAAAGTGTTGTAGTCATGGAAAAGTCTTATGTTACTATATTTCTTTTTAATAACCAAAATTGGAGCTCCCATGGTGATATTTTAGGACGAATGATTCCTTTAACAAGAAACACCTACAACTGATTTTTCAATTCATGAAGTTCCATGTGAGAAATTCAACAAGGGGAATTGAAATTGTCTTAGAAAAAGTAACAAAGTAAAACGTGAATTAAAATTCCCACTCATATATAAGAAAATGTAACTCATCAGGAAAAACATCAAGGCATTCATTTAACACTAGCATATCATTAATCTAAATAGTTCCCTTATTTTCAATAATATGAGAAAGATAAAAATCATAAAAATCATTCAACAGTTTCTTAGATTCTTTATAGGTTATCAATTGTATGGGTTTATTCCTATATTAAATCTAAAACTCTATATGCAAAACAACTTCTTTCGATTAACAATCAATATAAACATGATAATTTGAACGATATTTTATACCCAAAATTCTATTAAACACTACTAATGGAAAAATAATAAGGATTTAAGTTTATTTATTTACACAGATAACAAAAGAAAAATTCATAAAATTTATTTTTTACTGTAACATTTCCTCTTAATTTTTTATTCCATAAGTTATAGTCTCATTTATTAGGGTGAAATTTCCAATTTACTAGAAAATTTATTAGAAATAAATGAATTTATAGACCGCATATAAAACAACACTTTAGAAAAATTTGTGTTAATAAAAAAAGTACCTAATACCACTTTATGGATGGCCTGACATCTACTAACGTAGTCACAATGGATATCACTACTCATTTCAACTTATATTATGGATTCTTTCCATCACCTAGATATTTCATTGCACATAAATTAGAATAATGACCCACTTAACAACATTTGAAACGCTTTATAGTTCTCTTATCATAACTAATATTATGATATTTTTTATTACAACCACGAGCCATATTTCTAATCTTAACAAATCAGAAACACTTCTCAGTTTTGGTAAGACATTCCCAAAGGTTCTTTCTACCTCACTTTTTACAAACTAAAAACTACTCATTAGAAGCATTAGATTTCTTTGATTGACTCTTACCCATTGCATACCATCTAGACCTCTTCTTCTATTTGTTGTCAAACTACAAGTGATCATATAAAAACTCTATTTCTACCCTCTCAACACATCAGATGAGTTTTTTATTACTTTTTATATCGTATGAAGCCAATTCCCTTCTATATCATGGATTCAATCTTGTGTAAAAATGGTTAATTTTTCTATCAACATTCAGAATAATATATGGAGTATACCATTCCAGTCAGGTGAAGTTCTCTTCATACACGGCTACTAAATAGTCCCCATTCAGCTTCAATTTATGGAATTTATTTTCCATCCTATGTCGAACCACATTAGGAAAATAGTTTTTAAGGAAAATAATTTTAAAATACATCCCACTATATGGTTTAAATATCCTCTCTATCCATGATATAATCATACATTGGCCATTACTAATTAGATTCACGTTCAAAATGATAGTGGAAAAAATTATCGTATTTATTATATAAACATACCATAACATTAAATATCTTTTTAAATAATTTTATTCATCCTTCAACAACTAGTGGGTTAGAATATCTAGTGAAATTAAGAGGGTGTTGCCTCATAAAATGTTCCCAATTCATTAGGTTCCTTTGTGGCAACTCTAGTTATTCTATTTCCTAGAAGTCACTACCATTTATTTCCTACGGCATTTATTCCATTACTATCACCAACTTATTGGTTCTAATTCCCACCATTTATTGTTGCAGATTCAAAAAGGTATCAGCCTCTTGGTTCCTTCCAACAACAACTTCCCAGTTTTGTCTGTGGATAACCATTACGAATAGACTTATCTTATATGAAGCAACATGGTAATATTTAAATTCAATACTTTCAACATAATCAAATGTTAATGATCATTTATGGTATCCTATTAACATCATAATAATTCTTAATGTTATCTAAACTGTGCACTGATATCTACTATAAGGACCTGTCCTTTAACATATCATAACCTCGCTATTTAAACATGATTTAACTTATTTTCATTCCCAAGGATATTTTCGGTACATATTGTAATAATGTTAGGACATAAATAATACATATTAACCCACAAGAATAAATACTTGGTACCATTTAAATTATATCCATTTCTTTCACAATATAAAATTCCTAACACAAAACAACAACATGTTTTTGTTGAAAAATCTTCAAAAAAAATTAACATTACTTATTTATTTCTCTTATAAATCCTTATAACCAATGGAAAAATTTAAAAACAAGGGATTAGAATAAATATCTTAGTAAGGTATATAAAAAAGAATGAAAGAATCCATTTTCTCGGAAGAATTGGAAACACATGAAATCATTTTCACAAATACATACATCTCAACCATATGTACATAATTTGTGAAACATTTGATTTCTATAAAACATTAAAGAACATATATCAAGCCATAATAGGTATCATGGGTAATTACTTACATATATTGTAACCCAAATGGATACTATATGATTTGTAACCCTCACAACTACCTTACAATGTAAGCCTCACGACAACCTTTCAGGGTAACAATCACAGTTACACGTGGAGTAACCATATGGATAACCTATAACATACACATATCCAATGCATTAGAAAAGGATATAGGTCCCACAAATAATAAAAAACAATTCCGAAGAACTGTATCATAATCATTTAACATAAATAATTTCATAAAATCATTTCTTTTTAATTTTCTAAAATCGAAATTTAAAAGAGTATTTTTAAAGGAGTGTCCCTTCCCAAAAACATATAATTGATTTGAGAAATAATATAATGAATATATTATTTATATAAATTATAAATAAACATAATAAATAATAATATAAATTTAATTAAATAAAAATATTTTCCAAAAATAATCTCAGTAGCACATAATCAATGACGTAAATAGTTAACCAAAAGAATGGATATTTTTTTATGAATTCCACTAAATTAGGTTCTTCCTCCATAAAACCTGTTTCATCCTCCTTTATAATTGTTAAAATGGTAGTATTAATAATATATAGAAGAATAATCATGTCTATAACACAATATATGTTTATTTTATTACATCATTCCACTCACTCACTAATAATATTTTGTTTTTTTCATTATTTTGGGTGTGTTATTTATATGGTTTCCTTGTTTTCCACGGTTATATCATAACCGATTTTAATTTTGAAAGGAATAGAATGTAAATATGTTGAATGAGTTATTTATAATAAGTTTACAGATCATTAAATGATGCCATAAATTATTACTTTTATATGGTATGACGATGAATCATTAGATTAATCAACCATGATTTTCATTTAAATTAATTTTTGCAGTTCTTCAGTATTCACAATCATGTTTCATCATATACTATTAATATAATGGGTTTATGTTAATTATAGAACATAATATAGGTCATATAATACACTTCAAAATCTGTTTTAACCATTAAAATTGATTTACAACCTTCTTTTTAAGAAGTAAAGGAAAATGAAGACACATTGTGCATGATGTCGGTAAATAGACACATCACATATGAGGTTTTTTAATTTTAGAATATTTGGTATAGGAGAAGATTTAAATTGATAAAATTTTACACTAAAATTATAAAATTGAAAATAAATAATATTTTGGATCTTTCAAGCCTCTTATATAAAGGGAGTTGAAAAGAATATAAGGAAATAAAATAAATGAAAAGAAAACTCAATAAAATGAATGTGGATCATTACCTCTGAATATCCTCTCCCTTAGATCCTTCTTAAGGACTTTGATTTTGGCCTTTTGGTGAGACCATAAGGTCACGAATGTGGGTATGGGCCTTGGAATTTTGTTGGGAATAATTTATTCAATTCACAAATCATGAGAGGTGTGAGAGGAAGAGGGGGTTAGAGTGGTATTTATAGTAAAAATGGGAGAGTTTTTAATTAATTTCAAAGGACACATCATTAGCTATATTTCAAAAACCAAGGGCTTTTACATGGTTTTGGCACATGGTATAGGCCACATCAGACAACTTATATAATATTTAATTAACAAGGGTCGACCAAAAGGATTATATACTTATTACATCATTATGATGTCATTAAACACCAGAAAACTTAAAACTGTATTTTTTACTATTCACCAAAGATTCAAAATCTAAGAAAAATACCAAAAAACCACACTTACCTTTTTTTGACATGTATAATTCAAAAATAAACTCGATTTTTTATAATAATTTTTTATATATTTTTAATTATGTCCTAAAAAAATCATAATTTATTTGGAAAATAACTATTTTAATGTTATAACTCATTTTAGGTCACTGTGAAAAATTAATCAACACATCATTATATTATAACCATAAAAAAATAAAAAAATAATATAATTTACTATTCATAAGGGTCATAGTTCTCTTAATATTACATTTCATAATGGTATGTTATATTCACCAAAAAACAAGTTTGTTATTTTAGGCTCTAAATAACATAGTGATCACAACTGTAGATATCTAATTTTCTAAATTCATGATATATAAGTAGAAAAACTATTTTTAATGAATATTTTATAATTTTATAATTAAAAAAATGTTTCATTATATATAGACTCAATGATTCATGCATTTCAGTTTAATTTTTAAGACCATGTGGTGTTATAGTATAGGTAATCAAGGGAAATATTTATGAATAAACATGATTATAATGATTTTTGAATTTGAACATAACATTAAATGTTTAGACACTACACATAAAATATCATAATCTTAAATCATGGGATAAATATTATCTAGTAAAAAGACAGGAATCATAAGGGAATCATGATCGTAATTCACGAATTCATAACAAATAAATAAGAACTGGAATTGTGGCATACAAAAAAATATGTATTATCGTTCCCTTTTAGAAATGATGAATTCAAATTAAATATCAAGGAATATCATGGGGGTTACACCTATTGGTAATGAAATTCCACATTCCCTAGTCATAGTCCTTTCCTTGTGAGGGATTTTGTTTCCACATATTCACATAGTGGGTCACCATTTCCCATCATCCCATAGTGGATGATGTTTTCTATATTACCCAGTGGATTAATGAAATCATCATGAATCCCATCATTGTTACCTGAGATATAAATATTTACCCAATTCCTGGAAAATAGATATAGGTCCCACTATCACGACCCATCCCTTAGGGCGCGTATCGTGACTACCCCAAGCCCATCTTTCATATGCCATGGGCTGGCGACTAGCACCAAAGGTGTAACTCCCTAAATACTGGGAAGGCATTGACATTATAAAATGAAAACACCCAACACCAGAGAACAAGCAGAAGAAAATACTATGTAAATCAGTATAACAAGTGTACTGAAAATACAAAGGTGCTGGAAATACAAGACCAATAGAAAGGGGCCGGAAATACAAGCCCAACAGAAAGCCACAGCTACAACTGAAAAGAAAAACACCTGGAAGACATAATCAGCTCCTCGATCCTCCTCCGGGTTCCTACATGATGGGTAGGTAAATATTTCCTACTCAGTACTCCACGTCCATCCGTATACTCCGGGTACTGACTCATCATGAGGTCCACCTCCAGGTACCGTCATGCTGAGTGTCTACCTCTGGGTACCATCCAGTCCTCATACACTCTGCCCCGGTCAGCGCTGTCATTCGTCTGCATCCAACACAATATGGTGTGGGCATAGCTCATACAAGGGTGAGTATAACAATACTCAGTTGGGACCCCGAGACCCTCAAGGTCTCAATAAATCCAACAAGGATAAACCCCAATGAAATATCTCAATAGATAACCTTTACTTAGGTATATTCCCATACATATACCTAAGTTATCAAGTAATCCATCTCATTCATAAGGAATACAAAAAGGTCATTGACTCAACTCAAACTAGGATTTTAATTAATGAAACCACAGCTACTGGAGAACTCCACCTCTGTTGAGTACAGTGGACCTATCATGACTCTGTGGTACTACTCACTAACCATAGAATGCTGAGGTACTCCTCCTATCGAGTACCGCGGTTCTGCTCACAAACAGGGTGCTTCGTCTGCTGTGGTTCTCCCGCCAAACCGTGTCCTCCCCCTAATAGCCGTCACAGGTATTCCTGTTGTCGTGTACCACAAGTCTGCTGCCAAGACATGCAGTCTGTCTACTGTGGGTCTGCCGCCAAACCGGGCACTCCATCCACTGGGCTAATCAAATCACTCTGAATCGAATAGGTCAAGTAGTCGTCATGTCTACAGCTACATGTTCTCCCCACTTTGACTGCTCATCTCTGGGAGGATCTACTCTACGATCTACTGGTCGATACTCCAAGTGTCACGAAGTCTCACATAGTAGTATCACAATGACCACCTCGTCATTGGGGTCTCAATGCAACAGAGGTCGCGTGAATGGGACACCTGGTCTGTGAGTTATTAGTTTTTTTTATCTCGGGGGCCCGGTTTCTTTCGTGTATGAACCAACCCACCCATATCTCAACTATACCCCGAACTCCGAAGGGGAATAATCAAGGAAACTGTTTCTCAAAGAGATTTCCATCACCATTGACGGTTCGTCAAACGGACGTCAGGTTTGAGAGTTATTGGATTTTCCATTCTGGGGCCCGGTTGGTTTCTAAGCTAAACCAACCCAGCCGTACTCTAACTGTGTACAAAACAAAAGTGGAGTATTCCAAATGAAGTATCTCATCAAAAGAAACCCAACGCGACAGATGACACTTCAATTGGACACCCGGTCTGAGAGTAATTAACATTTTTTCTCTAGGGCCCGGGTAGAAATACGCTCGTTCCAAAACCCGGCCATTTTACAATATTATCTAATACTCACATAGAGTATCACAAAAGGACCTCCACATCATGAGGGTTCCATTGATGCAGACCGCGCATCGATCGGATGTGTAGTCTTCAAGTTATTCAATTTTAAGTGAAAATGGGTCCGGTCCGTTATGCCCTGCGGACTGGCGGGTCAAGTCAAGCCAGTTTTGGCAGTCCGACCCGGCAGGGGGTTAAACCAGCCTGATGAAATGCACGACTCGGCCTGAATGGGTGAATCCTGACCTGAGGGGGCGCGGTACGGCCCGAATGGGCGCGGCTCGGCCAGGCGGGGCGCGGCCCAGCCCGGCGAGGCCCGGCCCGACACGACATGGCCCGGCGCGGCGTGGCCTGGCTCCGCGGGGCGCGACCCCGCTGCAGCTTGGCCCAAGGGGGCCGAGAGGTTTGAGGTGGGTTGGGGGCGAGGTCCCTTGGTTTCCCGAACCCGCTGCGCCAAGTGGCACTGCCCTACCTAACCGGCCGACCTTCTTGGCGCAAGAGGCCCGCTCGGGAAGGCTGTAGTCTCTCCAGCACGGAGCCCTCCTAGCACCGCTATTTTGCTCAGCACGGTCGGCTGCCTGCCGGCCAGTTCGCCCGCTGAGAGGCACGCGAATTGTGGGCTACGGTCTTCCGCAACACGGTGCCATTTGTGGCACCGCCATCCTCCTTTCGTCGGCCCGGCTTTAGCCGGCCGGTTCTTCGTCAGGCGAGCAGCCCACGGTTGCGGGCCGTGGTTCTTTCGCACGTGGCCGGTGAACGGATGCCGCTTTCGTTCGTCGCCACCATAATATCATGATATCCATCACAATGAAAAGTGACTACTGATGGTCATCGAGACATGTGCTTTCGGCCTACGCCCTCTGCATTTGGTGGTACAGTTGGGTGAAAATAAACAATGATTTCCAATGAAGAACGGGGTACAAGATAAGTACATCAAAATGAACAAACCCTTACCTTGAGATAAGGTTCTCGGTAGTCGAGATCACAGAAGACAGTGTCGTGGGGAGATGGTGTCAACTTGTTGACGTCGGGGAAGAAGGGTCGAGGATGATGCGTCTTCGGTGTTCCTCACATGTGGCTCCTTCTCTTTTGGTTTGGCCGAAGATCGAAGGCGATGATTGATGTACCTCGATGGTTCTTCGTTGGAAGGATGGTGTTATTCGTTGAGAGAAGAACACCCTTCTCTATTTCTCCAAAACTCTCTCAAAAATCCTCTCAACAAAACGAATTCCCACAAAAAAAATTAATAGCTATGTTATTATTTTTATTCACACATTAAATTCAAAATTCAAACTATTTAATTTATTAATTGAATAGGTTGAGTTCATTAATTAAAGTTTGTAGGCCAAAACTGAAAAGAGATATAGGGAGGTGAAGATATCTCTTAATTAAGGGGGGTTGTGAAAGAATTAAATAATGGTGAGTTAAATGGGGGTTGAAGAGAGTTATGGGGAGATGAAAGGTTGGGGATCGTATGGGCCCCACCTCACAAATATCCTCACATGGGATGTTATGTGGGTTTGGGATCCACCAATAACTTCGCCATGTAAGATTTAACTAACTCTCAAAATAAAATTGTATACCTCACCATTTTTATTCTATTTAAGTTTAAACCCCAAAAGATAACTTCAAACCCACATAAAAAGTAACAACGGTAAAGGTCCACCTAAGGGTATACCAGCACAGCGAGTTTATCGGTGTCCTAGGATTTCAATTCCGAGAACCGGTTCAAAAGATAGGAAAACCGACACATACGTTTACTGAACGTACCTAAAAAAACATAAGAAAATTGATTCTGGGAACACTAGGCCACAGAATCAAGTGCCGTCAGAAACCACAGACTCGTAAAATTACAAAGAATTTAGTAAAAAAAATTCCATGAAATTTCCGGGTCATTACACTAACCTATATCATAAAATAATCATATACACATGTGCCATAAAATCATAAACAGTTATATCATAACCCATGAAATTGAAGGGGTTCAATAAAAATGTTTCATATTGTAACATGTAGAAATAGATAGGTTCTATAACATTTTCATAATTTCATAACTCTTGATAAGAAGTTGTATTCATAATCATATAAACCATGACATGAAAATGGGTTTTGTAAACATATAACCCGTGAAAGTGAAACAAGTTTCACAAACATCCTGAAATAAAAAAATAAACCATTCAAATAATTAATAATAATAGATCATTTGGATTGTTTCCATATAAAGATGCGAGTGACATAAATTTATTTAATCATATATTGTAAATAATTTGGAAATAAATTAAAAAAATTCATCGTTGTAAAATTTTCCTTTCAACTTCGAAAAAAAATTATTTTTAAAACATAATAACATTTGAAAACCATTTAAATGAAAATAAAAATTAAAAAAAATGATTCTATTGAATAAAAATTGAAAAAAAAATTCATTGAACAATTATTAACAAATAAAAAAATTCATAAAACATTCCATTGAAAAATCATTGAAAACTTATATAGAAATCAAAAATATGTTTTGAAAATCATTTTTCATGAAAACTTAAGAAAAAAGCGTGGAATCATTTTTAAAACCATTTCATTGAAAATAATTTAAAACATATAATGAATGATTTAAAAAAAATACCCCATTTTAAACGAAAATAAATTTATATCTTATATATAATTATCAATTTTTTTTTCAAAAATCATTATTTTGAAAAAACACAGATTTCCACCAGAAGAGAGTGGTTATGTTTGACTTCATTAGAAGAAATGTTTAATAGAATTTTGTACCAATGAATGGAAAATTTTAAAAATACATGATTATATCATGAATACACATTAGAGAATAAAATTCATGATATTTCTGGAGTTATGGATCATTATATTTCATTAATGTAACCATAATCATTAACATTATAGATAAATGATGACATAGTTTTAATAAACTCTTACAACATGGTAATGCTTAATTAAATTCCTCACATAAGAAACATATATTTATTGAATCTTATTTTAAAATTAAAATAATGAGTTTTGTGAAATTTTATTTTTAATGGTGGTATATAAATCTCATAAAACAATGGTGCGGCATAACATACCATGTGTCTCAAATTAGAAAAATCGAGAAAAAATTACTTTACAGATTTGGTATCTTATAAAATATAAAACCTAGGAAATAAAGATAATAAAATAGAAATATAAATAACCATAAAAATAATTAAAATAAAAATATAATACATCCATGTTCATCAAATACACAACATATAAGAATTTGATGGTAAACATGGCTTCGGTCTAACTGAAAATAAAATTGAGATGAGAAAACCCTTAACATAATCCTGATTTATTCATACTCATTTATAAATCGAGTATAATAAATATATATTTATTATAAATATGCGACATAAAAATATCAATATATCCAATAAAATATATTTTCTGATCATGACATTATATTAAGTGTTTATTAACAACTCAATGTTAATGTTATGTTTCAGGTAATAATATCTTTTTTTCATATGTTCTAATTTTTGTTATCAAAATTCTATCATGAAATAATGAATATCTATCCTGAAATAAATTTCATATATATTTACTATAAAATTATTTATAATAATCTTAAAATATTAAACTAAATAAACTATTCAGGGAGACGATTGGTTGTACGTATACATAAACATTGTTTCTATTTTACTATCATGGTGAATGAAAGAAATTAAATTACATGTATGAATGTGTATATATAACATAATTATATTATAATTATTATTTAAAATATTTTAGATAATTATAATAATCCCATTTTTAATACATTCCAGGTTATTTTTAAATGAATCCCATCGCTTTGAGTAGGCGGTATTTAACACTTCCACTAACGAATTTATTATCTTTACACAAAAAGAAAATCATGAATGTATGTTTTATATAATAATTTAAGAATAATAAAAACATTATATATATAATATATGTAATATTAAAAAAAATCAACAACATAATTCACATCTATGAGAGGAAACAAAGTAAAAATGAACAACGTCATTTTAGGAGGTGATAGATCACTATACACAAGAAGGGTAAGTTCGTTACTCATTAGAAAAATGTGTGTGTATGTTCAAGTGTTACCCATTGAATTTAAACATCTAATTATATTGAGGTTATTTAGGTTATAATATATGATTTTAAAAATAATATTTGGAGTGTTGGAGAATGAATATAAAACAAATTATCTTGAGGAAAAGTGTTTCCTCTTTTTTGGGTAACTTATTTTGGTTTTCACATAGGGATCCTTTCGATTGATTTATGGAGAAAAAAAAAGATTATAGGATTAATGGAGGGATATTGGGATCTTATTTGATCTTATTTTGGGTGAGAAAAAGGTCTTCAGAGTTTTGAATAAATGGGATGGGTGAGTGCCATTTTATAGTGGTGAATGAGTTGTGTTTGTTTAAATTTGGGAAAAGGGGATTCCACCAATGATTTTCCCAAGTCATGTGGCTCTAATATTGAACCCCATTAAAAAAATGGATTATTGGCTGAAAATATGTAAATAAAATGTACATTGGAAATTTTTCATGGTCATTTTGGTCCCTATGTTTATGGTTTAGTTCCTAGTTCATTTTAATTTAACCTTAATCACTACAATAAATTTTTATTAAATTCACTAAAACCATTTATCAAAAATAAGTTGAAAAAATTATAAATTATAAATTATTATTATTATAAATATTTAATACAGTTTCTAAATTTCAAATCACATATGGGACAGAAATTACTATAACTTTTACCCCGTATATGGGACAACAAAGCAAGTTTTTGATGTAAAAATGTTCAAAAGTTTTTATGTTTTTTATATTAAATTTCAAGGTGAAGTTGATTCCAATTACCAAAATTTGATTAATTTTTTTTATAATTGACATAATTATACATTAAAACCAATAAATAAAATAACATACATTGTAAATTTAGATATTCTGATTACAAAAATGAATTATTTTTTCAATTGAAAGAATTCATGGGTCAAAATCAGATATAAAATGTGTTCTACATTAAATGTTTTTAAAATTACAATTATTATAAAATAAAATTCTTATTCATTAAATTGGAATTATTCTTATATTATGCCAATAAATTCTATTTTATGAAAGTGAACGTATTTTATTTAATATATTAAAAAAATTCCTGAATATTGGATTGTATAATATATTGATATAAAATAGTGTTTTTATAATGAAATGACGTTTTAAAAATAAAGAATTTCTTTAAATTAAAATTGATAAAAATTTAATTTCTAGATAAAATGGTTAATTTTATTCACAAGTTTAAAAATTATATTATTTCTGTCACCCATAATTATAGATATGAGGATAATATAATAATATTTTAACAATAATGTTAAGAGTATGTTGTATTTTGGTAAATATAGGTGCTGTGTGTAACACAATCTATCGAAGGAAATAAAAATTGGGTAAAACAAAAGACACACATTATGATTAATTTACCAAAATATAATTAAAATGCTTCATGTATTGTATGATTAACCTGGGGTTCTATAAACCCCAAGAAATCCATTTTGTTTTTTATAACATATATAATATTTAAATTTCAGTGAAATAAAAAATATAAAAATATTAAGTTAATTTGAAAAAAAAATAACAACATCTTAGGGTATTATATTATACCCTAACCCCCATTAAAATGATTTTTCCCATGCTGGTTTTATACAAGATGGTTTCATTCATTTAAATAAACATTGTAAAATAAAATATAATAACATAATTTTAAAAAATCAAATTATGAAACATAATGTGTGTATAGGGTTACAAAAAACTAGTTTTTTATATTGGAGAACATTGGTGGCATGTGAAGTAATGGAATTTGATAAAAAGTATAAATATTTATAGGGATTTATTATGATCATCAGTTAATAACATGTGAATGATAAATTCATAATTGAGGGCCTCAAAGTCATAAATCTGTGATCTTTTAAAAGGCTATAAAATTGATAATAATTAACGTATTAAGAAAATATTTTATTTATAGATCATTTTCCTGATGTTGGGGAATTTTAATTGAAAGGTATAATTTCATTATTTGTGGAAAACCTTGCCCTTTTTTCCAAGCTCAATTTCAACTTCGTCACTAATTATATAAAATGATAGTGGATTTTTTAATTCCAAATAAATAAGAAGATCATTAGATCCATAATTATAATTATTGTTCATTCCATCTATCATAAAATAATTTTTATCACAGGCTATCTAATATGATTAAACCCACATATATTGAGATAATAATTAAATCTCTAAAAACTCATTTGATGTTTATCATAAATCAAGCCATAAACAAAACATTCTGTATAATGTATTTTTACAATATTAGAAATAAGGTAACTAAATAATCATAACATTCATCCCTCATATATAATAATGTATCTCTTGGTTGTCACAATACATTTATATTAATACCCTAATCATATATTCTATTGAAACATGATAACAACATGAATTATTATAATTCTTCTTTGAAAACATGAATGCTTCCTTATTGAAAATATTACTAGATATAATGTTTAAATACATGAATTTCTAAACTTCATATAAGATAAAATATAACAATTTTTTTTATAAAAACCATTTTAAGTAATGAGGTAATTAGCATCATCCAATCTACTTATTCTTATCCAATATATCATTATCCAAACATCATTATCTCAACATCAGTAAAAAATTATGGTTTACCTTCACTTAAATAAAATATCACTTTTCCATGAAATAAATGTTATACCTACGTAGAATGATTCAACAAATCATTTAATGTACTAAATGAAAACTTATACTGAAAAAATATATACTTCACAATTTTTATAACATAATATTTGAATTAAAAAACACAAATACATCATTCATCCATCATTATTATTAATAAATTTAATATGATTCATCATATTATTCCACAATAACCATTTCATAAAATATGATATATGAATCATGTGTTAACATTTATCAAAATAAATTAGATTATTCTTGTAAAAAATATTATTAGAATAACATATATCTTTCATATTCTGTTTTTGGTCTCTTCATCATCAGTAGAAAAAACACTACATATACCACCATACAGACTTTCATCGTCAGTCTTCCACTTATGAAATCATTTTCAATAATGCTCATACATTCGACATTAAAATAATCCTTCAATTTATAACCAAGAGATTCCAATATGTTCAAATATTTTAATATGTATTTTTATAGTCCCAGGATTAAACCAGAGGTGGCAGAGTTTATGTTGATGTTCTTCGATTTATATCGGGTAAATGCAGAGCATCATGTTCTGGTGGTTTTTTACATCACATGGATGTTCCTAAGTAGAAATGGGATGAAATATATAGTTATCTCGTCACATGGTTACCTAGATCACAGAGATGTTGTGATTATATTTGGGTTCTCATGGATCTGTGGATAAAAGTTTCCCACATATTTGAAATCAGGGAGTTGGTCATAATATATTATTTTCCTAATAGGTTTGTAGATGATATAGTGTGGTTTCATATTTTTCCTAGGTCCATTATATCTGATCAAGATGTATGTTTTACCTCATGAGTTTAGAGGGGATAAAAGCATTCATTTGGCATTCAATCACAACTCCGCACTGTTTTCCTCCCTTAGACTGATGTGAAGTCAGAGAAAGTCATTCATACCATAGAGGATATGTTGGATACATGTGGCATACACATTGGTGGATGTTGGGACTGACACTTTCTTTTTGTTGAGGTTGTGTACAAAAATATAAATAGCTCTTCTTCTACAATGTATTTGTTTATGAAATTATATGGGAGACAATTTCATACACTATTGTGTTGGATAGATTTACGGGAGGATGCATTTATTGTTCCTGATATGGTGGAGAGCATAATAGAGAAATTTAATCTCATTCCTTATAAGATGAAAGCAACACTAGAAAAGGATAAGCCCTATACCAATTGTTGGAATAATCCACTGGAGTTTGAGTATAGATACCATAGTTTCCTATTGGATTCCCTTCACTGTAGGAATTAGAGTAATTTTATAGGTATTAATCTTTAACCATGGTTTATTGATCCCTTTGAAGTGAATGGGTGAGTTGGAAAGGTGTCATTTTGGTTGTTGTTTCCACCACAATTAGAGAAGATCCATGGTGTATTCGACACCTCTCAAGTCTGTTGGAATCTTCATGATGACTCCCAAGTCATTAACTAGGGAGAGTTGAATATAATGGTTTATGTGACATTTGTTGATAATCCAGTACATGTTGAGGATCCCCAATAGAAGGTTCTATATGGAGGTACCATTCCCTTAGTTCTCATATTGTGGAGGCATTGTTTGATGGGGGTAAGAACTTGGGAGTGATAAATATTGATGTTCTCCTAGTGCTCGTATTGGTTTTGAGTTTTTATTTTCCATATTTTCCATTTTGATATGATTTTTTATCCCCATATTTATTGTGTTGTTCTATTTTACATTGTTTTTATTAATGAAGTGAGATAAATTTCCAACATTTATAAGGGGTGACCTAATTAATAATTGATTAATTTTAACTGTGATGTGATTAAACACATACAAAAGAGATAGTGATTCCCATTATTGATAGAATATTGACATTGAGGATAGAATTCCATGATTCATATGATTGGGGTCATGAAGTTTTATAGTTTTGAAATTTATTGGTTTCAAATTCGTTGAATCTATATGGTTGTGGTGATGTGGTTGTATGAGATGTTTTAGGGAATTTTCATTAACATGTTTTTATGGTGGTAGAATTTTTGGAATGAAGAGATCCTTGATAGGTATCTCGCGTGGTGGGTTTTCAGAACTCATTAATTCTATTCATGGTTTTGGATTCTCCAGGGTGATAATTTTTATTGAGTAAACTAATAAAAGGGTTTATACGTACCTTGTCTATTACATTTCCAGTTTTTGGTGTTAATGTTTATGGGGGTAGTCCTAGAGCTAACCTGGAACAGTTTTCTTTCTGAAAGGTATAATTAGATGAAACAAATGTTGTGTAAACTATAAAAGATATATAAAGGTTACTCATGGCCAATGTGAGGCCCTTTTTATGATTTGAAAAAACTCAGGAGAAAAATTACTTTAAGCCAATGTTTTTTTGTGGAACATAATTCCCTACATTTACATAGTATTTAGGGATTACACTCCTTATAAATGTCTTATGTTGACCGACATTATATGCTGTAGTTATCTAGTTTATTTCTCAAACATTATTTTGGCACTAATTTATCCAATTCTATGTGATTCAGAGGATCCTTCATCAAGAATTTGGGACTCTGTTCAACGGGGATTGATTTGTGGCATCTTTTGTTCGATTTATGGTGTGTTTTCCTCTCATTCTCATCTATTTACTTTCATTTTTTTCATTGTATCACAATGGTAGGGTGGCCTTGTTTGTCTTGTATGTTTGGGATACATTATAATGATATTTTGGTGTGTTTTAGGTTGATCTATAGTCTCTTGTCGTGTGATTGATGTTTGAAGGAATTTCATCATTTCCCTACGATACATAGTTTTTCAGAAATGTTTCGTATGGTATGTAATACATTTTTTCTCATTATTATGTATTATGCATGGGGGGATTTCTATTTTTTATATAAGTGTGATGGTCAGTGTAGGATTAATCAAAGATATATAATATGTTAATTTGAAATTTAAGTGTACAAAGGGGATTGATTCACAAGTTATTACTGCTTTGATGTTATTGTAATATTTTGATTTTATAGGATTGATACCCTACTGAACTTTTTATTTATTATGGTACTTTTTCATAGGATGATATAATTTGTGACAGGTGCATTTATTTTGATTGTTGTGATTGGAACCTAAAAAGTTACTTTTATAACCGCTTATATTTGGATATTAAAATTATTTCCCAACAATTGTGACTTTTGAGATAATTCCAATAAAATAATTTCAAATTTCATTAAATCCCATTTATAAATATGTAAAATGGTTTTTTATGTGCCATGATGTGTTGTAGTTTTTTAGGGTGATGATGTATGTTTGGTGCGTGGATGGGTCTTGTTGGTCTGATGGATAGTTGGTCATGCTCTGGGGAAGATAGGTCAATTATTGGCCATTAATTTGGGTAGGCAATGTGGTTTGATGCACATTTATTTCAGACGGTGAGGAGGTTATATTTTGGATGTGATTTTGGGGCAGTGAGGTGGTTTTTGTTTTTCCATGAATTTGTGGCAGTGAGGTAGTGGTTTTTTTGCCATAATTTTTTAGAGGCGAGGTGATGGTATGACGGGGATTATGGGATTTTAGTGAAAAGTGTTTTCTTTATTCCTGAATGATAGTATTTATGGAATAAATAATTGGTTAATAATGAATTAAATTCATGGGGTTCTATCTGGTTAATGAGATGGGATAACTAATCATTAAAAAAATTTATTCTTTGTGATTTAATTTGTATAATTCTAAATAATTAAAGGAATAGTATAAATAAATGTAAATATATAATAATGTGAATATGAATATTCATTTTTTTGGTGTTGTGAATTTAAGAGTGGAGAAAAAGAATTGATGTTATGACCTAGTTTATATTTGGTTGTGAACCCCTAGGTTGGGATTATCTGTGTGGAAATATGTATATAGTAGTATAATCCTTTTTATTTATATACATAACCCATCCACATAGATCCCTATATATCAACACCCACTTAGTCATTTGGGGGTGTTTTTTCTGACATCCAATGTGCAGGGTGGAAGAATGGGTACCTTCTCTTTCCCTCTCACTCTTCAAGATCTGGTTGTTAATGGATAAGATATGACTGCTAGAGGTTTTATTGTTTATTAAATGTTCATAATGATAGACCCTATGTTTTCATGTGATATGTGACAATGATTATGGGATTGTGGAGCATGTTTTTTTGGGAATGAAGATATATGATCATGCCTGTGGTGTGGCTTGCGGTGTGGGATATTAATGGTAGGAGGATAGAAAAATGTGTTTGTAATACATGTATGTGATACCCTATAACTATTGTTTTGTAATTGTGTGTTATTTTAGGGCCTATGTGTTTATTTTGGATATAATATGTGATAGTTCTTGTAGGTTGATGACCCAGGTGTTTTGGAGAGATATTTTTCGAGACCATGCTTTTGGGTGGTGTGGTATATAGAAAAGATGGGAGAATAAGGATGCAGATCATTGGGAGTGAGAGTGCTATACCAATTGGAAATTGATTGGGGGTACCCCTTATCAATTTGAATAATGATACACTATATCACCTAGATTTCATTAATTGTAGATAATTCCATGGTAAGGTTGGGATGGACAGTCAATCTATTAGGGTGATTTTGATTCATCTTTTTTTTTCATGGGTACATTAGTATAATTAATTCACAAGTGTATGAGATACATTGGTCTCCCTAATGAGTACACCTATATTATCACCCTATGTATATAAAAAAAATTCTCAATTTTCAAGGATGATCAGGTGGATCATGAAACACATTACTATATTAGTCATTTGGATAACAACTGAGTTGCAATTTATCTTTTTTTGAGATTTTATATTGGAGAATTTGTTTGGATAAGATTTATTTGTACATACATTGTGAAATGGTATTTAATTTCATTTATATTATTTCATGGAGTTTATTTTTTATGATTCATCTTATCATATAATCTTATTTATATTATAGAGGGAAATTCCTCCCACAAATTAGATTATTTAATTCCCTCTTTATTATTCACCAATTCATGCCCTACTGGATGTGGACATCTAGGATCCTTATCACCCTTATTTCATTGTAGTATATTTGGAAGGAGAGGTTCATGACATGCAATATTTTTCTAACACACTTGGTAAGAAATTACTAAGGGATGTTTTTTAATAGTCTATTGATTCATGGTGGGAAATTGTGTATTTATTATTACTAAGCATTGATGCAAGGCTTTTTGTTTCCTTTTTAATATGACAAATTATCATTTATTGGTGCAATATGTGGAATAGATATAGTTGGAAGACATACAAGTATAAGTTATCTATGTCCATGTTGTCCTTATAGATTCCCCTAAGGGATGGATATGGGATGGATAGAACTATATGTTGTTCAAGGATAGTTTTTTATCTAGATTGTGATTCATAAGGGAGCCCATTATAATTTTCAAATATTACCTTTATTGGCTAATTGTGGTGTATCTAATATGTTTTGTGGTTTGAGGAATCATTTTCAGTGGAACATAATAAAATATGAAGTGCAAAAGCTCATGGACTACTATTAAATTTTCCAACAATCAAAGGTAGAGAACTATGTTTGTAGAGGATTTGGGTTTCCCTTGTATATCCACATATATAGGTGGGTTTACATATTGGTGGTCTTCATCACAGGATTTCCCCAGTCTCAGGGTGGATATGATTCAATTTGGTTAATCATGAATTTAATGACTATGTCGGATCAATTTCTATCAATAAAGGATTCATGAATTGTGGATGTTTTGGTAAAGAGGTATATGGATGATATTTTCCAATACATTCAGTTTTGATGTTTTTTTCTCTAATCAGGGTGTCCATTTACCTAATGATACTAGAGAGTATTTTTTCATTCTTTTGAAGCTCAGTTACACCTTAACACTACATTTTACCCTATTACAAATGGTTACATTGAGAAAACCATCCATACACTATATAATATGTTGTGGGAATAAATTTTGGACATTATATAGGATATTTATAAAAGAAAATTACTTTAGTCGATTTCACTTATAATAATTTCTGCCACATATCCATTAGTATGAACACATTTGGCTATTTTTACAGGATTCTGTTTCATTATCCATTTCACTGTTGTGAGGTTGGGCAGTCATCAGTTCTCAATGTCGATGAGGTGTATACCACAAAAGAGATGATTAATGTAGTTTTAGAGAGGATAAATGGTCTTAATGACTGAAAGATATCTTATGAAAATTAGTGTATGATACAATTATTTTTTTTAATGGGTAACCATGTTTTCTTGATGGTATATCCTCATAATCGATGGTAGAGGTTTTGTTGGGGTAGAAAGATCTAAACCTAGATTTTTATAACCTTCTTGTTATTGGAAGATATCAGAATAGTGTATTATCATTTATTTTCTTCCTTTGAAATCAGACAGGTCCCATGTCATCTTCCACGTGTCCAAGATCTATTGATATCTTCCTAATGATTGCAATTTTATGGACTTGAAAGAGTGACATATAAATGATGGCATGATGATTGTGGAGTGACCCGTAGAGTTCAATGATCATATGGATAATGTTCTACATAAATTAAAATCACCAATGGTTTATGATTTTTGTAGGTATTGTATCATAAAGAAGTGTTCTTTAGAGAAGGATATTCAAATGTTTTCTTATTACCCTGAGCTATTTTTATTTTTTCATTTATTTTTTTATTTATGATTTGAGGATTGAATCTTTATATTTAATGAGATGCTCTATTTTATCATTAAAATAATGTGTGTTATGGATTATAGAATATGAATATGGGGAACCCCAATTATAATAAAGACACATTATATTAAATAATTGATTAAAACTATAAGGGTGAGTTAGTGCCACCCAAAGTGGACAATATATTTATACATATGGTGGGTATCTAAGATTTTTATACTTGGGGAAGTTTTTTTAATAGTTTGGGTAGTTATTATCTTAGGTTGAGTAGAGGTCTAAATGGTGAAGCTGATAAACATAAGGATGATAGGTGGATTGTGGCATCTGTGAGATGGTGGTTATGTCAGGGTTATAGTGAGATCACTGAGTGGTATCAAATTGAGAGATTATTAAGACACCATTCAATTAATCATTTTACCAGGATTGGTTATTGTTTTTATGGACGATAATAATTTTAAAGGGATCGAATGTAATTTTCTGGACTTCCAGGCCCATTAATTTTCAAGAAATGAAGTGGTGGGGTATTTGGAGGATGTACTTAAGGATTTGAGGAGTTTATGGTGGAGTTATAACTAGTATTTTTGGTTGAGATGGATTTAGGGATATAGATTATTGTTTTCCTCTTCAAAGTTCATGTCTTATGTTTAGAGATAATTACAATTTAATAAAACTATATAGGTTTAGTTTTCATAGTTCTACCATTTTTTCCTATAGTTGAAATATAGAGTATTATCTGTAGTGCAGTTTCCATAATGATGGATTCATTTGTTTATCTTTTTATTTTTTTTTATTTTAGCAATATCATAGTGATATGAGAGGGTGAGGCCTTATTCAGTGTGGTTGGAATCTATTTTGTAGAATATATAGTTTCATTTTAGTATAATTTTTGATATTTTTGATCTTCGGTGTAGATGTCACCATGTTTCTCATACATGTATTTTGATATACTTATTGTGTCATTATACCTTCAATTATTCATTTTTGTTTACCTATATTGGATCCCAAGCATTGTAGGGATGAGATCTCCTCAAATTCATATGTTTACTTCATTTGTTATACATTATTAATCCTATCTGAACCCTATATTTTTATAGTCATTCCTTTATACCATTAGGTGAATCATATGATCATTTAAGGGGGCCCTTAATATCCTTTTATGGGATTTGATCCATGTAAACTAGATGAGAAGTGTTAGAAATTATATTTTTATTAAATTATATTCTTTCTCTATTCTCCCTAGTTATTATTTTGGAAGAGTAATTACATAGGGAGAAAGATTGTTAGTGAGATGTGTAGGTTTCAAAAATTTAAGGATAATTTGAACTGGTTTGAGTGAGGTGTTCCCTTGTGTTATGGTTCTTGGAAGTTTTATGACACATTTTAATTCCGTTTTTTCTAATTTGGAAATATTCATTGAGGTATGGGAACTATTTTCATTCCACATTTAGATATACATGTGTTAATTACATGCCTTTTTGTTCCTTTTGCTGAATAGTATTTACTATCAATATAAGGATAAATAATTTCATTATTGGAAATTGATGTTGGTGGGAATAAATCAAATGATATTTAATTAATCATAATAATTCTATATTTTTTAGAATGCTAATTACCATTTCCAATATCAGCCTATGTTTCAATTTATTCTATTATTTTTTTTAAATAGTGATCCTTGTTGTCTATTTTTTTATCTCACCATAAATGATGTTGGATAGAAAAATATATCCACATTATGATTTAATTTTCCATGGATTCTCATATTGTTCTAGAAATAATGTGGATATTTTAATGTAAAGGTAATGGAATCCCAATTGTTAAAAATAAAGTGGATTCCATTGTAATGTGTCTAGTTTACTATGAAAATTGTTTTTTATTTGTGGTGCATATGATGAGATCAGTTGTGATATGTGGTGTTGGTAATGTGGTATTTTTTCTGTGAACTGAATGGGTTTTTATATGTTATATATGTATCTTAGTGGTGATATAATGAAATTTTTATATACAACACCAAATGAAATAGTTTAGAATGAAAAATTACTCCTTATACATAAAATATGATGCGTAACTAATTTTTTATTAAATGTGAATTGATATGTTTGTAATTCGAAAATATATAATTGTCTGTATTTGAGATGAAAAAATGGAATGTGGATTTTCATTGTGGGTTCCTTGTGTGTGGAGATGAATTTAGAGGTGATAGTGATTTTTGAGTAGGTTGTCAGATGGCATGGTGATGTTATCATTATAGACGTCAATTTTTTTAAAACCCCATTGGATGGGATTCTATTAGGCTATTTTATAATGTACTTTCCTTCTATTATCAATAGTCTCTCACAAACATTGATCATTGTGTACTGATACTGAAATTATTTTGGGGTGTTCTTTCTGACATCAATGATTGTGTGGATGGACGGTTGGATACCCCCACATCACATTTGTCCCTTATAGGTGATGTTCTTATGCACGATTTTTGATAAATTAAAGACATAATGTTCAAATTATTGTGATTGCTGATATATATGATGGGTATTAAAGTTGGTTTCATGAAAGTTTTGAGGTTGGTATGAGTTTTATTTCCTTCATGTTCATGATACCCTACTGTTATTACAATATAGTATTTTTTGTTGGAGAATGTGGCATCCTAGGTGGCTTCAAGAGGGATCTCATAAGTAGATGCACACGATGTTCTTAGTATGACTCTATTTCCTTGGTGTCATTGTGATTAATTATATGAATTGGATGGAGCACTAATATGAATGATGTTGGTTTGTGAGAGTGAAAAATTTATGATAAAGTTGTTTTGGGTACCCTTTTTATTAATATGGACAATATTTTATTACAATACATGGATGAGATATTTGGTGAGTGTGGCATAGTGAGGATAGGATTAGTCAGTTGACCTGCTTTGGTGCATGTTGGTTCTTTTTTTATGCTGGTGTGCTAGTATTATATTTTCAAATGAGCTTGAGAGACCATGTCTATTATCATATATAGTGTGCATTTGTACTCTCCAATCATATATAAAAATATTTAATAAAAACCTATAGATTTTTCGAGAAAGTGATGAATATTACATGCCCAAAAAATGGAGTTGTTATTAGGTCCATACATTTGGATTTATTTTAGAAACTTATTTGGTGTCCCTTTATATTTTTTAAATTATACTTGTATTTTGGGGTGGTTGTGGTTTATTTTCATATTTCAATCATATATTTTCATGGTTATTGCTATCATATCTCCCAATACTTGTTTATCTATAGAGGTTACTTCCAATCATCTATGATATTTTATACACATGAAGGTAATCATCAACTGGGGTGTATCAAAGTTAATACTCAAAGGACACTATCTAATTTCATTCATTTACAAATTAGGAGGGGTAAATTGGGGAAGAGGTGTTGTGAGAAGTGACATATTAAGAGACCATTTAAACCTTGATAAAAAAATGAAAAGAAATAAATTAATAATTTATTTAGAAAAAAATATCACATAATTTCCCTAGATAAAATTTTTTCATGTCAATCTTGATTTCAAAAGGAGACTACAATAACAACCCATACAAACAACTCTATATCTAATGAAAGGAAAATATGAAAATGGTTTAATGTTATATAATTTGGAATACTCTAAAATAATTAAGAAATAAAACACAGTCAAATTATAGATTAAAATATACCCATCACATAAAAATTGACTTCTTGACTAAACATTACATCTTATTGAAAGTAAACTGAGTAAATAAACAACACTAATAATTTTGAAAAAGATTAATCAAAAGGATATTGAGGATGGAGTCTTGAATGTAATTTGAAATTCATATAAAATAATTAGTAATAATAATAAAAATCGAAATTATTATTATATTGACTATGAAAAAGAAATATAGAGGTGTAATATGAGAACATGCCTCGTTTAAAAGAAATTTAGGTAAAACCCTTACATTAATTTTATGATTGGTTGAACGCGATATACTCTAAATTATATTAATGATGATAATATTAATAATATTTTTAGGAAATTATTTATCAATAAAACCATTAATATACATTATTTACTATAATTATCCATGAAAATAGTAGTACGTCATTGTTTATATTCCTGATCATATATTAATATATTTGACCGTTATGTATGGGTTTTGTAGTGGAGATATCGATTCACATACTTTGGTAAATAGGTTATCATTCCTATATTATTTATGATACTAGAATAATAGTTCCCTAATGATTTTTAAGGATATAATATCTCTCTATGAGAGTTTTTTAATGATTTATGATGATGGAATTAGTGATGGTCTTGTTTAAGGTAATTTTATGATATCAAAATATTACTTTAAAATAATCGTTTATTTACAGGTCATCATTTAAGCACAATATTAATGAAATATATTAACCTTAGATATCTTATAAATTCACAGAAATTTTTCATAATAATAAATTTATAGTGGTGATGAAATTAAAAATTTCGCTCATTGAGCATATTATATTTACGTACGGATGAATGATGTTTTGATTTTATAATGAATATGCGAGGAGGAAGGGAAAAAATAATTTATCATTAAATATTATGATTTATTTGAAAAATTAAAATTTTTATTCATTAAATATATTCTAATAACCTTCCATGTGAGGAGGTTATGGATAATAAAATATTTCATTTGTGGAGGTGGTAATCTGTGTGTACGCACAAGCTTCGTTTTCTTTATTTAAACCATTTGGAGGAAGATAGAAAATGGAAATTACAACATTCATACTATATTTTTTTACTTATTATAACTATTTCATAATTCAATATTGTTTATAATAGTTTTATTTGATTTGTATGAAGAAATAATTATATAGAATTGAAAAAGGCGTGGTTAATGGTTTTTCTGTTACTCCTTAGGAAAACACCTTGAGGAATCTTTGAATATAATTTTTGTATGGTTATAACCCATAAAAAAGAGAGATATTTATAGAGTTATATGGATATATATATATATTATTCAAGGTAAAGGTATTTTGGAGTGAATAGAATTAGGATGGTGAAGCGTTTAATATATAAGTGAGAGGTGTGACACTTTTGTTAATAACCCTCTCATTATATTGAAGGAATATTAATTCAAAAGAATGTGGTTACAAATTAGAACATTATGGATAAGTTATTATTCATGGTTAATCCATCACACATCCACATAAATAATGTATATATATATATATTATCTAATTTCCATGTAATTTATATTTTTACCAAAAATTACATTTACCACTATAACTCATTTTTTAGAAACAGTAAATTAATTTTAAGACTAAAAACATACCCTTATTAGATAATTTTGATATTTGGATTCAAAATATGAAAAATATTTTATAATATCAAATATATAATCGTGATAAAAATTTATTTTCAAATATTTAATGTGTAACACTTACAAAATTATATATAAATATAACTTAGATTACAAATAATCATACATAGTTTCCTAAATTTATATTTCAATTTATAAATCTATAAATTTACATATTACGTATATATCTTCATAGGAATAATTCTTCATAAATTTTGATGTAATGATTATATCTAAATTGTGACCTAAAACCCCAAACATTTATATAAACAAAATTTTGTAATATTCACCAAAAATCAATATTTTCATAAGGATCTCAAGATAAATATCTAAAATTGATTATTATAAATTGAATCAAAAATAAAAAAATTAAGAAACTAATTTTCTATATATCATACCTTAATATTTTGGATAAAAATATAATTTATATAGAAATGTAATAAATTTTAAAAATACGTTATCTATAAAAATCATTTATTATTATTGATATAATTTTAACATTAGTTATTAATTTAAAATTGGTGTTACTTTTTTTTAATTAAAGTAACATTCATAAAAATATATTAAAATTGATAAATTATCCTTATTAGTATAATCAAATATGAATAAAATTTCAATTTTATAAAAAATATACAATGAATTATTTGATTAATAATTTTTTTAAGATTGACCACATTCTAAAATGATTTTTAATTAAATTTCCTCAATTCGATTTTAATAAATTAAAATGTATTTATTTTATTAAATTCATTCATTAAAATGAAATATTATGGAAATACCACATTTATAAAAAACTTGTATTTATATAAATTTTGTTACATTTCATGTTTTTCTAACCATAACTTCGAATTTAAAATACCCTAAAAACATATACATATTATGTAAGGATAAAATAAGTAGTGGTTATTATCTTGGGTGGTGACATAAAAAGAATGGATCTCAGACTTATTTCCATGATCATGATCTTCTACAATAAACAATTTCACTCATGGAACATTTTATGGAGTTCAGTTTTTGGATTTGACTAATGAAAAAACTACAAATGATTGTTTTCCTTCCAAATATAGATATATAATCCAAATTATAAATTCTTTTAATTTATAATCTGATTTATTATTTTTTCCATATGGATTTTATAATAAATTAACTTGTATTTATACACAACATTTTAATGACTATTATAATTTTCATATAAAATACTCAATATTTTATCGTAATAAAAACAATTTCTTATTAGTTTGATATTGGGTTTCAAAAAAATATCCATAATAATATTTATATAATGGGAAATTAAAAATACAATATTTTGGTATTATACTACATATATTTACAATATAGTTTAGTATATAAATTATTGATGAAAAATAGAAAATATATAAATATTTTTAATTCATCAATCTAAATTATAACATATGAATATTAAAAATAAAAAAAATGAAATTAAAAATAATGTAATGAGGATATAATAAATATAGATAAAATATCTAATATTATAAATTATAGTTCATCGTGTTCTCCGATATTTATCCCATATGTTAACAACATAATAAAAATAAAATAAACTATTACAAAAAGTATTATAAATATATAAATAAAATATAAATAAAATGTAAGGTAAATTGACAGGATGAATATAGAAGGAAAAAATATATTTATTAGATCAATTATGATTTTAATGTCATTGGTGGTGATGTGAGAATTGATAATTCCTAGGGTTATTGAATTTATAAATTTAAATACCCATAATAAAAAAAAATACCTAAACTACATGATATTAAAGGAAATTCAAACTGATTATCGAACACATAGAGAGAGTGTTGTATAAAATATTAATTAAATAAAATATAGTATAAACTGTATAATGACTAAATGGATTTAAATTTAAACTATTGTTCTTTCCATTTTTTAATAAAAAAGGTTACTAAAAAGTAAAAATGATTTATGGGATGTATTGATTTTGGGTTCTGGGAAAACAAGGTTTGAAATAACTAATTAATAAATATGCATTTATTGGAATTTTTTTCATACAAATCCAATGGTGGTGGTAAACACCATCCATCCTAAAATATTTATTTTTCACTGAATGGTATTTCATATTTGCAAAAAAATGGGTGCATGAAACTGTATTTAAAAATATGATAAGAACTATCCCAACTATTATCATAGATGACTAAAACCTAGTTCTCATATTACTGAAAGAACATTTAATTTCACTAAGCAATATTTATTCTCATAGAAAGAAATAAATTATGTGACAATTACATACCACATTTCAATGGTCCTGAAAAATAAATAGGGGAAGGATTAGTGAACCAAATTTAAGAAATACCGACATGAATTTCATGTTAAAAATAAAAAACCATGTACATTCAGTCCACTTTCATCATACACGTCACAACATAAAATAGGTCACCAATGAATTCTAACCATGAGAGGGTGTGAATAAATTTAATTAAAACCTAATGGATTGAAATTTAAGAAACACTCCAAGGTAGTGCACTCTGGTCCCATTCAACCATCTCCCATTAATGATGATATATTTTATGTATGTCCACATGGTCATGTAAATTTCCCTCCATATCGAATCATTAATTTTTTGAATAATAAAAAAATTGATGACTCTGGATTCATGATGTAAACAAATAATTTATTGTGTAAATATCATGAATCCCATCTCTCCAAGTCTTCTCTATCGAAACATTTTCCACGTAAATATGAATTTTATGTTGTAAATGAGATAATTCATATATTCCATCTCAAAAAACATTAACATTAAATTATAATTGTGGTGTGAATTCGATTTTTATAGTCTAAAGAAATTTATGACACCTCCTTTCAGTTGATTAATAGGCAATGTGTTATTCAACATATCTATACTCCCTACTAGTTCATGAACTATATGGTTATTATGATGTAAAAAAATATTTTTTTCTTGATTTTGAAACTCTGGTCCATCTTCATAACGTCTTCAAACATTTATTTTCATGAAACTGCATAAAGTGTCACAGTGTAAAGTTTTTTCATCCCCAAATTTTTTCATACTACTATTTATCACCCAAATGTTTTTGCATGCAACCGAGAATCAAAGAACCAAAAATCAAGAAACAAAAATCAATTAAATCATAAATACTAGTGTGCTTAAAAACAAATATATATATGAAAGGTATTTATAATCCGGTGAAATATTAGTTGATCATTGAAAATAATGATAACCCATTAATTTAGTAACTTGAACGATGCGAGAAATAAAATAACTAAAAAAAATTTACTGTTATTAAAATAAGTAAACATTAATATTATATTTATATAAAAAATATAAAAAAATAATTATCATAAACAAAAAATTAATAAAAATATTTATAACATAGGCCCTAACAATTTATTTAATTTTAGTTTTTTATTAAAATTTTGTTATCTAATTTTGAAAATAATTTTCGTCAAAATATAAAATGACCTCAACTATAGTAACATTGAGTCGATACCTACTTTATTACATTGTCATCTATTTAGATGTTCATATCATAATAGATAAACTAGATTAACATTTTTAGAGAAACTAGTACATACGTGATAACCATTTTAAATTGGGAAAATAAAATCAAATATAAGAAAATTAAATTCTCATCATCCTTGAAATTCATTCAAATGATCCATCTTCATAACCTTGAAAAGGGAAAAAATATGGTTAGATAGAAATGCTCATTATGAGTTCCATTCTATATAATTTATCATCAATAGACATATAATATTAAAAATTATAAGGTAAATAACTAAAAAACTCCATTTAATCATTATCATTATCATGATGTAATGAATAATCAATATATATTGGGACCAAACAAAACACAATTTATATATTTTTCAATAATTTAAAAATTAAATGAAAATAAAGATAATATAAATGTGAAAATATCAGGAATAATAAAAATAACTAAATTGTCAATGAATTAGGTTTTTTATTATGTTACATCATGATCACATTCATCATTATACCTCTACTTCAAATCCCATTCACAATAAAGTTTAAAAATATTTGTAAACCCCATTTGATTTAGCCAATTGATATGTATCAAAGGATATTTTGATGCATCATGGGGAAATATATAACCATGCCCTACTTAAAACTATTTATCCAATGTATTCAAAATATATTTAATATTTCAATTAATTCAAGAGTCAATATTCCTAATCATCAAATATATGTTTTGAGTAATGATATGAATTTCTCGATATTTCCCTATTTAATCAATTAATAATCATTGTAAAAACCATATGGGAAAAAAATTATAAAGTTTTTCAAATAGAAAAAAAATCATAAAATAGTAAGGATATTTAAGATAAATGTAATTTTTAATTAGTAATATGAATAATAAAGTGATTCATTCTATAGGAATTAAACCATCAATAAAAAATTGATATTGTAGACTATATTATTTTCCTCTAGTAAATTTTTAATTAAAAAATATTCATGAATTACATTTATATTAAAAATAAAAAATCATTAATAAATATTTATTCATGTTAAATCCATAAAATGGGCCTTATATACTCCATATAAAATTTATTTGGTTCATGTTAACAAATATGACTCAATGAAATAGAAATTTAGACGAAATCCCTTACCTTACGCTTTCTATTACTTAAAAATTATTTAATAACCTATATAATGGTTTTTAGATTGATTTTAATTTATAAGAGAAAAATAATAATATTTATTATATCTTATATGATCCTACTATTCATTTTTCAAACCAGCTTTTTAATAATAAATAATTATTTTCATTGTTTTACGTGTAAATTTTCATGTTTTATTATTCGTGTTTTCCTATAAAAGTTCGTGTTCTTATAAATATGATATAAATATAATATATGAATAATGATAATAATTGTGTAAATATCATATGTAATGATTTTATACATTATTTTTCAAATTCATAAATGTTTTCATTGGAAAATTAAATGCAACTCTTTTTGGAAATTGTTGGTCGAGCGTACACATGATCAAAGATATAATTCCCTTAACATGTAAATGGGTAATAAAGTGTATGGTATATAGATTTTTTAAATTTTATATCATTTAATAAATATCACTTATAATCCTTTAATTTATCCTTATTACCATCAATGTATTGTGTATGTGAAAAAAGAGTCACATCACTTCATGTGGCAGTAGTCTGCCATACACAGGTGAAACATTATCAAATTTTAAATGAAATGAATTGTTATAAGGTATATGTGATATTATAAATTAAAAATTATAATTAAAATATATATATATATATATATATGATCATTATATCTAACCATGAAAGGTGCTGATGGAAAATGAGTTACATAGGCTTGTGGGGCGATAGTCCGCCATTCACACAATCTATCGTTTCATTTCCCATTTGATGTAAAATGAATGGATATGGGTGTTTGTATTAACATAATAACATATTATTACAAGTTATAAACTATTATTATTATAATATAATAGATAAATAAGAATTGAATCAAGTGGAAGAAGAAGTAAAATAATAATGATGGCTTAAAAAAATTACCTCTTCTTCAAAAAACTCTTTCGGTTTCACCAAAAGCATTCATAGGATAGATATTAGATTCCAAATAGGGATATAAGAAATTCTAATGGTATTAATTATGGGGTTTATAAAATTATTTTCAAAAACAAATGGCTTTTGATGTATAAATTTGGGAGGAAATGGGTGGCCTTCTATAATTGGGGGAGGGGTGTCACGAACCAACCCAGGTTGAACCTGAAACAATCACCCAAGTTGTTCCGCGGCATTGTAACAGCCCGAGATTTTATGAAAACTATTCTTTTTAATTTTATTAATGTCTTGTGTTGTACGCTAAACCAAAAGGAGCTTACACAACAAGAATCCTTGACTTGCCTTGCATTACACGAAATCACAACCTTCCTCGATAGCGTGTGTAGTACGCAATACTGAGTTTCACGAAACAACGATATGCTATTAAAATATTATTAAAACTAGCCGTTATGAATAGTAATAACCACTTTTTAAAATTTTAGAAATTTTAGCTCTCAAAATGGACTCCATTTTTGGATTCGGAGTATGGAATTTAGCATAAGGTGAAATTGTGGTACTTTTCGGATAAATTTCATATTCTGATGAATAGTGAAAATTACTAAATTATAATTAAAAACAACTTTTTTAATCAAAATAATTAATAGTAATAAATTATTAATTTGAGTGGTTTTAAAGTATATTTATAATATATTTTTACAATTTAATACAATGTTGGTCATTGGATGTAATTTCACATTTAAACCAGACATAAACAAGTGTCAATCTTTTGATAGATATTGTTTCTTAAAAACACGCTATTTGTTTTAACAGCAGGATTTAATTATAAAATTAATTAATTCAAATTCTATGTTATGAATTTGGTAAAATAGACTTCATTTTTGAATTCGGAATATGAAATATAGCTTAGGATGAAATTTTGGCATTGTTCTGAAAAACATCAATTTTTGATGAATAGTGAAACTACTATGTGGTAGTTAAAAAACTGAATTTTTTATAAAACTTAATTTTACCGCTTCTGTGAATGGAATTTCAAAAATCCGAGAGACACGGTTGATGTCAGTAAGTAAAATGTGGTTCAATGATATGAAAATAATTTTTGGTGAATAGTAACTTTTTACTTTTATTTACCACGGTTAAAAGTAAATAGGGTAATTAAGGGTAATAATGATATTAATATTACCCTAACACATGTCCTAATTCTATTGGACAAATGTATCTCGACCAAAAACAACCTTAAGTGTAAAATATTATCATTTAGGCCCACTTGGATTAGATTAGGACATTTATTATTATTTAATTCAAAGAAGAGTTAAAAGAGTTAAAATCAAAGTTTATTTACTAAAACATGTTTAATATAGGGTTATACAAAAGATACATTCAATTGTAAATATTCATTAGAAAGATAAAACGATTTCCTACATAATGGTATTTTATTTGTAATTTTTAGACATCATATAATTTAATTTATTTAGGACACAAAGATGATGCAGTAATTATCTTATTTATGAAATATTGACATAATTAATGTTATAAACACCAAAATAAATGTAATTTGAGACTTTTTATGAATTACACTAATTTTATAGGTTACTATGATATATTAGTATTGATTTAATCAACATGGTTCGAACATATAATTCTTTTATGACTTTCATAAAAACCATATATCAAATAGTGTCAAAATTGACACAAAATAGTTTTTAAATAAAATATTATATTATTAATTGTTATTTTATTCCTAAAAATATAAGGTTCGGCCAAATGACTTAGATAAGGATATATGTATTAATAATATAAAATTAGGGGTTCTTTTGTCATGTTATAGTAAGTATATTAACCATATAGTGAAAGAAAACAAAAAGACATGGTAAAAGTTAAATTATTTAACTTAGAGTTAAATCAATTGATAAGGTTAAAATAATACCCTAAACATGTCTAAATCCTATTGGATGATAGGATTTCGACCCATCCCCACTTTTCTTTGAAATAAGACCTTTTGGAACCATTATAATCCGAATTTGACTTTAATATAAAATAATATTTTGAAATATTCCTAAGGTGCCCCTCTCCTCCCTTATAAAAGGGCACCTCCACCCTCTCTTCCTCACACAACTTTGAGCCTTCAAGATCGGCCAACCCCTGCCAAAATCCCTTATCCACTTCCCTACTATCATCCTAGAGGTCCTGGTCTTCTTCAAAGACCATCCTTAGTTATTTATGTGGAGGCTAAGAAAAGGCGCGTCAAAAAGAGGTAATATCCATTACCGATCTTTTTCAATTTCTTTATTCTTCAAATTCTTCTTCTTTAGTTTTTTCATTATAAAGTAATAACATCAGTATTACTTACATACTTATATGTTATTATAAATATGAAACAACCCTAATTCACCTTCTATCCATCCTACAAAAAAATGAAATCACCGCACATGCGTACGTACGGAATACCGTCTCCACGCCGTGGTGTAATCTATTTTCCACCATCACCTTACAAGGATGGGTATAATGGTGTAATGAGTAACTATTTATGATTATTATAATGTAATATTGATACTGAAATAATATATATATACTCAAATACAATTCCACGATCATAGGAACGATACCATCACTCGTGCGTACGTACGGAATACCGTCTCCACGATGTGATGCAACTCGTTCTACATGATCATCATTACATAGTAATTATATAAAAGAATTGAATGAATAAATATGATATATGTTACACTAATAACATTCTGGATATAAGGTATCTATAACCTTAAAATAATAATAATAATTTATTTGGCAAAACACGCATAAGAACAAAAGGCAATAAATACCCGAGTAACAAGTAACAATGAAATATTACTAATAAGAATATAAGAATATGACCACATATGATATCATATCAATATGTATGATTCTGTAATAAGTCAATAACATTATTTAAACCATTATACAGGAGCTTCGGACACATACAAAGCAAATCGGACTTAAGGTAAGGGAAATATCACAATCTCATTTTTATCCGAGATTGTTTATACTTTGGTATTTACTGGGGAGTATTTTATCATCCACATCCATGTTTCCTCAATATGTAATATTATTTCCATCCACGTACAATATTTTAAATCCAATTTTACCCTTCGGTGAGTTTTTAGTAAAAGATATGAAAGGAATCTTTTGTCGTTTTTCGTACGAGGTACTTTTTGACTTTTCTGACAAAAGTACAAAGATTGTTTTTTTAACTTATATGGCATGAATGGATTTCTAAAACATTATTTCCAAGAAGCCTCTTTTAAAAGTATTCAAGTTTATTTTTAATCAATTTCTTTTAGTTTAAAATTGTATGACATGTTAAGAAAGGAAAAGTGTTTTTGAAGTAGAAAAGATATTTTCCTCAAGAATAGAGTTCAAGTATTTTATCAAAATTATTTTCCATCTAAGATAATAAAAGGGTTTTGTTTTTATCCCTATTATTACATGGATTTGATTATGTTGTGATGGAAATATTTTTATGAATTCCTTTATCTTATATTAATTGTTTTATGATGTCATGTTGTTTAAGAATCCCATTTTTATTACATGGGTTACACTATGATGTATGGTTTATGATTATGTGGCACACATAAGAAAGGATTCATTATAAGATGGGTGGGACCTATATCTCCCTCCAATGCATTGGGTAATGATTTTATATCTCATGAGATAGATATGGCTGAAATGGTAGGTTATACCGGTTCAGTGAAACAGGACTGACACGAGGGTTACTCGATTCAGAAAGGGACTTTGTCCACTAAGATAGTCTTGGAAATAAGTCTTGACTAACAAGAAATGATTCTCTATGATTATGAGTGTATGCCACACAGTTTCATGATTTATGTTATGATTATTGGGATTTAATTTCACTACTATGATTTATCCCATGTTATGAAATTATGCTCTTTTGCAAGTTAAGATTTCCAAAAGTTAGGTTCTTATGAATATGATGTGATTGAGTTTTCTTTTGTATACCCTTAATGAGCATTTGAGCTCACCCTTTTATGTTTTCTTTTCCCCAGGATATAAAGAAAGGTTTTAGGTAAAAAAAGGAAGATCTTTATGGGAGATATTGAAGATCTTTCACCACGATTAGAAGATTACGTTCCGAGTTTCCAAATACACTAAACTATTACGATCCTTGTGTGTGTGTTTTTGTTATGTACTAAGTATTCCGTAAAAGTAATGTAATTTCCATGTACGTCAAGCTTCGGGTCTCTACCGTTGGTATCAGAGAAAAGGTTTAGTCAACCTTGGGAATCATGGATGCGAGAACTTTAGTGAGATCCCTAGAGATATTTCTAAGGTATGTCTAGGGATGTCCCTAAGGTTAAGTATACGTATAGGTTATAATACTAGAACTACGCTAACGATCATATAATTAAACCTAAGATGTTAGATATTGAAGGTACTCCCCCTTTATTATGTTGTTTTCCCTAGCATGATTTTTTCCTCTCACACTATTCTTTTTGGGTTTTAGACGATGGCTGGAACCCGAAGGAACCGTGTTGGTCAATGCAATGGACAATGCAATGATTTCCCTTCTGAACAAACAAATGTTATGGGAGATGGAGTGAAAAATCTTATTGCTATACTTACACAAGCTATGAATCATTCTAGATTTCCAAATGAGCAGAGAAGGGAACAATATTCTATTGAGTCCGTCATGAGGCAACGTCCACCTTCTTTAAGTGGGTATTCTGATCCACTTGTTGCTGAACAATGGATCAGTACCACTGAAAAGATATTTTCAGTTCTTCAATGTTCTGAGCATGATAAAGTCATCTTAGCAGTATATCGCTTGGAAGGTGAATCTGATCAATGGTGGAATCTTATCAAGAATACGACGCAGAGAGATGAAATTGAGTCCATGTAATGGGATGAGTTCAAGAACTTGTTTTTCAATAAGTACTTCCCTCGTATTCTTCGAACAAAGATGGAAAAAGAGTTTCTTGAGCTGAAGCAGAAGGATGATGAATCTGTTGGTATATACGAAGAAAATTTTACAAGACTTGCAAGGTATGCATCTGGCATTATCATCCAACCTGAAAGTAAAGTTGATCGATTTTTCAGTGGCTTAAAACCAAGTCTTCGAAGGGAATTAGCTATAAGAGACTTCAGTAGCTATGAAGAAATTGTGCATTGTGCTATCAAGGTAGAAATGGAAGTTGGTGTTACATATCCATCTCATGGTTTTGACAAGAAACGAAAGATGGAGTTCAAGGATAAATCTCAAAATAATGGTGAAAAGAAGATGAATGTTTCCTTATGCACAAAGTGTGGAAAGAAGCATGGTGGAGATTGTCTTAAAGGGACTAGAAAATGTTTTATGTGTGGAAAATAAGGTCATCGAGCAGCTGAGTGTCAAAGTAATGGAAAAAAGGGATTCTAATGATGTGAATAAAACAAACACTGCAGAGAACGCACCACCAACACTTCAATGCTTCAAGTGCAAGAAAATGGGGCATTATGCTAATAAATTCCCTAATCCAAGGGTTAGTGATGATCGAAATGAGCAACCGCTTAAGGAAAAGGACAATGGGAAGTCACATGCGATCACCATTGGCGATGTTGAATATGATAACAATGTGGTGGAATGATTAAGTGTTTATGTAATGGGATTCCAAAATAATATTGTATCATGGAGTATTGGAATATTTATCTATTGGTCTAATGTGGTATTCAAAGTAATTTAGATATTTTTGGAAATAAGATGATATGCGCATAATGAAGGGAAAATGAGAAAACGAAATGTTTAACAGTATTCATGAGCTCATGATTGATATAAACCATTATGTGGAAAGTGTTAACTTTTAACTGCATTCATGTTTTCACTAAGGTATTGAAGAGGATACATGATTAAGGACTTTGAATAACAAAACATATCTTATGATATATGGGGATCGACGATGGTGTTAAATCTCTGGTAATCGTTTTCACTATGTTATGAGAGTGGACTACAGTATTATGGATAAGCCTAAAGATTGGAATGGATTATGTTGGACATAAGTTATTATTGTTTAAGGATAGAAGTTTTTTTTCGAAATTATTGATGGGATGTTATGGTAATATTGTTTTTGAAAAAGGACAACCTGCAGAACGGGCGACAGCCCATCGCATCAGACAAGGCTGTGGGAATCGAACCCACAACTGAAGTGCGACTGGCCTTTATCGCCTACCACTGACCGACAAGAAGTCCCTGTTTAGTAGAAACTAGTTTTATTATATTAATCAGTATGATATGTGAATTATAAGATCATTTTAGGAACCATATATGATTAATATCACTATAGATGGACTTATGTATTTTTTTATAACTTTTCTAACCTTTTGTTTGAGACAGATGGAATGACCCGTCATTCTATCACATGATCTTCTAACACTTCACAAATAACAAATTCAACTTCATTTAATTAATAGATGAAGTATAAATTGTTCAAGGCACGAACAACAGTGAGATTTTACAAAAATAATGTAAGTATTTATTCTAAGTCAAATTCTTCAACTTTAGGGAAACGATCTTGAAAACCAAAAATGTTGTCCTAGTGCTCTTATATCTGATTAATCAGATGGTACCTTAGATCGTCACAAATTTATGGATTTGTTATTTTTGTCTTTTCCATAGCCATGTTCTCTACCACTCTCCATCAGAACATGATGGTTAGATTTTTCTTCCATATCCATAGTTTCACCTATGTGGAAACCCAGTGATTAGTTTATTTGGGTAACCGTTACGTTTCATAATTTTTTTTAAAGATTGGTTTTGGTATTCCTTTTTACAATGTGGATTTCTATAAAAGAAACTTTCAAATAGTAAACCATTTATAACCCTGACGAATTTTGAGGGCGAAATTCATTTTAAGGGGGGTAGAATGTAACAGCCCGAGATTTTATGAAAACTATTCTTTTTAATTTTATTAATGTCTTGTGTTGTACGCCACACCAAAAGGAGCTTGCACAACACGCATCCTTGACTTTCCTTTCATTACACGCAATCACAACCTTCCTCGATAGCGTGTGTAGTACGCAATCCTGAGTTTCACGAAACAACAATATGCTATTAAAATATTATTAAAACAAGCCGTTATGAATAGTAATAACCACTTTTTAAAATTTTATAAATTTTAGATCTCAAAATGGACTTCATTTTTGGATTCGGAGTATCGAATTTAGCCTAAGGTGAAATTTTGGTACTTTTCGGATAACTTTCATATTCTGATGAATAGTGAAAATTACTAAATTATAATTAAAAACAACTTTTTTAATCAAAATAATTAATAGTGATAAATTATTAATTTGAGTGGTTTTAAATTATATTTAGAATATATTGTTAAAATTTAATACAATGTTGGTCATTGGATATAATTTCACATTTAAACCAGACATAAACAAGTGTCAATCTTTTGATAGATATTGTTTCTTAAAAACACGCTATTTGTTTTAACAGCAGGATTTAATTATAAAATTAATTAATGAAACATATATGTAATGAATTTGGTAAAATAGACTTCATTTTTGAATTCGGAATATGAAATATATCTTAGGATGAAATTTTGGCATTGTTCTGAAAAATATCAATTTTTAATGAATAGTGAAACTACTAAGTGGTAGTTAAAAAACTGAATTTTTTATAAAACTTAATTTTACCGCTTCTGTGAATGGAATTTCAAAAATCCAAGAGACACGGTTGATGTCAGTAAGTAAAAGGTGGTTCAATGAGATGAAAATAATATTTGGTGAATAGTAACTTTTTACTTTTATTTACCACGGTTAAAAGTAAATAGGGTAATTAAGGGTACGAATGATATTAATATTACCATAAAACATGTCCTAATTCTATTGGACAAATGTATCTCGACCAAAAACAACCTTAATTGTAAAATATTATCATTTAGGCCCACTTGGATTAGATTAGGACATTTATTATTATTTAATTCAAAGAAGAGTTAAAAGAGTTAAAATCAAACTTTATTTACTAAAACATTTTTAATATAGGGTTATACATTAGATAAATTCGATTGTAAATATTAATTAGAAATATAAAAAGATTTCCTATATAATGGTATTTTATTTGTAATTTTTAGACATCAAATAATTTAATTTATTTATGACACAAACATGATGCAGTAATTATCTTAGTTATGAAATATTGACATAATTGATGTTATAAACACCAAATTAAATGTAATTTGAGACTTTTTATGAATTAAAATAATTTTCTAGGTTACTATGATATATTAGTATTGATTTAATCAACTTGGTTCGAACATATAATTCTGTTATGACTTTCAAAAAAATCATATATCAAATAGTATCAAAATTGACACAAAATAGTTTTAAAATAAAATATTATATTATTAATTGTTATTTTATTCCTAAAAATCTAAGGTTCGGCCAAATGACTTAGATAAGGATATATGTATTAATAATATAAATTTTGGGGTTCTTTTGGCATGTTATAGTAAGTTTATTAACCATATAGTGAAAGAAAACAAAAAGACATGGTAAAAGTTAAATTATTTAACTTAGAGTTAAATCTAATTGATAAGGTTAAAATAATACCCTAAACTTGTCTAAATCCTATTGGATGATAGGATTTCGACCCATCCACACTTTAGCTACGAAATAAGACCCTTTGGAAGCATTATAAACCGATGTTGACTTTAATATAAAATAATATTTTGAGATATTCCTAAGGTGCCCCTCTCCTCCCTTATAAAAGGGCACCTCCACCCTCTCTTCCTCACACAACTTTGAGCCTTCAAGCTCGACCAACCCCTGCCAAAATCCCTTATCCACATCCCTAGTATCATCCTAGAGGTCCTGGTCTTCTTCAAAGACCATCCTTAGTTCATTAAGTGGAGGCTAAGAAAAGGCGCGTCAAAAAGAGGTAATATCCATTACCGATCTTTTTCAATTTCTTTCTTCTTCAACTTCTTCTTCTTTAGTTGTTTCATTATAAAGTAATAAAATCAGTATTACTTACATACTGATATGTTATTATAAATATGAAACAACCCTAATTCACCTTCTATCCATCCTACGAAAAAATGAAATCACCACGCGTGCGTACGTACGGAATACCATCTCCACGCTGTGGTGTAATCTATTTTCCACCATCACCTTACAAGGATGGGTATAATGGTGTAATGAGTAACTATTTATTATTATTATAATGTAATATTGATACTGAAATAATATATATATACTCAAATACAATTCCACGATCATAGGAACGATATCATCACTCGTGCGTACGTACGGAATACCGTCTCCACGATGTGATGCGACTCATTCTACATGATCATCATTACATAGTAATTATATAAATGATTTGAATGAATAAATATGATATATGTTACACTAATACAATTCTGGATATAAGGTATCTATAACCTTAAAATAAGAATATGAATTTATTCGGTAAAACACGCATAAGAACAAAAGGCAATAAAGACCCGAGTAACAAATAACAATGAAATATTACTAATATGAAGCTAAGAATATGACCATATATGATATCATATAAATATGTATGATTCTAGAATAAGTCAATATCATTATTTAAACCATTATAAAGAAGCCTTGGACACGTACAAAGCAAATTGGACTTAAGGTAAGGGAAATATCACAATCTCATTTTTATCTGAGATTGTTTGTACTTTGGTATTTACTGGGGAGTATTTTATCATCCACATCCATGTTTCCTCAATATGTAATATTATTTCCATCCACGTACAATATTTTAAATCCAATTTTACCCTTCAGTGAGTTTTTAGTAAAAGATATGAAAGGAATCTTTTGTCATTTTTCGTACGTGGTACTTTTTGACTTTTCCGACAAATGTACAAAGAATGTTTTATTTAACTTATATGGCATGAATGGATTTCTAAAACATTATTTCCAAGAAGCTTCCTTTACAAGTATTCATGTTTATTTTTAATCAACTTCTTTTAGTTTAAAATTGTATGACATGTTATGAAAGGAAAAGTGTTTTTGAAGTAGAAAAGATATTTTCCTCAAGAATAGAGTTCAAGTATTTTATCAAAATTATTTTCCATCTTAGATAATAAAAGGGTTCTGTTTTTTTCCCTATTATTACATAGATTCGATTATGTTGTGATGGAAATATTTTTATGAATTCCTTTATCTTATATGAATTGTTTTATGATGTCATGTTGTTTAAGAATCCCATTTTTATTACAAGGGTTACACTATGATGTATGGTTTATGATTATGTGGCACACATAAGAAAGGATTCATTATAAGATGGGTGGGACCTATATCTCCCTCCAATGCATTGGGTAACGACTTTATATCTCATGAGATAGACATGGCTGAAATGGTAGGTTATACCGGTTCAGTGAAACAGGACTGAAACGAGGGTTACTCGATTCACAAAGGGACTTTGTCCACTAAGATAGTCTTGACAATAATTCTTGACTAACAAGAAATGATTCTCTATGATTATGAGTGTATTACACAAAGTTTCATGTTTTATGTTATGATTATTGGGATTTCATTTCACTTCTATGATTTATCCCATGTTATGAAATTATGTTCTTTTGCAAGTTAAGATTTCCAAATGTTATGTTCTTATGAATATGATGTGATTGAGTTTTCTTTTGTATACCCTTACTGAGCATTTGAGCTAACCCTTTTATGTTTTCATTTCCCCAGGATATAAAGAAAGGTTTTAGGTAAAAAAAAGGAACATCTTTATGGGAGATATTGAAAATCTTTCACCACGATTAGAAGATTACGTTCCGAGTTTCCAAAGACACTAAACTATTACGATCCTTGTGTGTGTGTTTTTGTTATGTACTAAGTATTCCGCAAAAGTAATGTAATGTCCATGTACATCAAGCTTTGGGTCTCTACAGACATGGCTTGAGAGGCATTCCCGATCCTCTCGGGTTGGCAACAAGCGCCAGGGCATCAAAAGGGAGTAAGAAGAAAATATTTTTCCCAATGAAAATAGATAAAGGAGTAGAAAGAAAATAGAACAGTTCAAAGTAAATAAACAACACAAAATGAAAGGACGGTCAACAACAACAAACTAACCAGGCCACGACCAACTCTTCTCACTACTCCAAGAGTCGCTCCCCAGTCCATAACCAACTCTCGCCCACACTAAGAATGTTTCAGTCAAACCTAAAACAAAACTAAAAATAGGAAAACACTATATGCGTGAGTAATAAACCTCAATAGGCATGCCCAAAGAACATTCCCAATGCGCTACCATTAAATAATCAATTTATTAATTCCAGGTATGAACTAAATTATATAAAAAAATTTATTTTTACACACACACATTAATTTAAAAATAAATAGTAGTCAATTTCCATTTTTAATTTAAAAAAATTATTAATTATAGAAATGGGAATCTTCATTACATTTGGAAAACTTATTCGCGAACAATTTAGAAAATCCAAATTTCAGTTATTAGCCAAAAAGAAAACCACACATAACAGAAAAGACACACTAAGTGCTATGGAAATTGTTTCACGCAAGGGATAGAAACCAAAATAGACCTCTCAATCATTCACCACATACAAATAAACACTAATGGATGAAATGGTAGAACATAGGAGCTCGTGTACAATCACGAACGTACTATACATGTGATTCATCTTGAAGGCTTTCCCTATTCAATGTCATCATAACACCCTAACGCCCGATGTTTCCGTACATGACATAACAATGGGGCCATATCCCATATCACTGATATAAAAAAACCTCTCTGTTATGGGCCCCAAGCCAGTGCGTAGTCTAAACTAGTGCAACAATCTTTCTCAGAAGAGTCACATACTATGACAGGTTCTCATTTCAACACACGCAATAAAAAGGGGTGAGTCCACAATGTAAATCAACGAATCCTGATGCACAAATATAACACACTACACACGTAACCAACGTTCACAAAGGATCACACCATAGTCACCTCAAAAAAAATATTCCAAAATAATTTATTTCATTAAAGGGCCAGACGAGCCCTCACCATATTTAAAGAAGAACCCAATTTCTTAAATGAACAAAAAAACATCTTCATGCTTCAGATGTAATAATTTATCATTAAATACGAACTATACATGAAATTAAATGAATTATATTCATTATAAAAATTGACATTCTTTCACTATTGTGAGTTCGTTTATCAAGAAAATATTTCTACTATCGTATATAAAATAAATATCTCTTTTTACATAGAATAATTATTAAAAAAATAATTATCTAATAATATTTCTCATTTGATAAAATTAATAAAATATAATGAAATAAATAAGTTCAAAATTTAATGGTGAGTGCAGTGGGAGACGTTCCTCAACTCGCAGCTCAAACAAGACAACGTGACATTCCTTGCACAGGCACACAAGCATGTAGAAGCCGATGATCGCTGTAACGCGGGGATACCCTGCCAACGCGCTGAAATAAACACAAAACAACCAAGGTACATAAACACACCTTTAAAACAATAAAAACTAACAAACAACTCAAACACCACATCAACATGTTTTCAACACAAAAATCACGCCATCAAAAATATTTACTAAACCCATTTAAAATCACCAAAGTGTTTACAAAAACCACACAATGCCAAAGTAACTCACTAATAAATTTATAGAGCCAGTAGTCCATTTTGAGAAATCAATTAGAGTTCACAACTAGAAAAAATCACACGACATGATGTGAATGTCATTTAAAAACACGTGCACTGAAACACATTTTCAATACCAGGCTCGAATCACCCATATTATTTTATAAATCATTTAAAAATTTATAATTTTTTATTTCAACAGAATACCACGACTTTAAACAAATGAAACAAAATCAAGCATCATTTAATTAATTATAAAGATATTAAACTTTGATCAAGTGCCAATGTGACTATTTAATACATTTCTTGCAAAACCCGTCAAATTCATACCACAAGTTTGAACTACATAATGGCGCACACAACATCAATTCACATAAACAGGGTGAAAAATATTAAACGCAACTACATTATTTTAAAAAATCAATTTACACAAAAATAATTAATTTAATCATATACTAAATTAATTAATTAGTATTTAACCAGTGGAAAAAACCCCATGAATTCCTTTTATTTTAATACATAAACGAGGAGAGTGCAATGGGGTTCCTACCTCAACCGTTGATGGACCTCCCGATGTCGGTGTGAAACCTCATTCGCACACACCCACTCTTTCAGGAAGCCAAAACTAACCTATGCAACAAATAATATCACATAATTTGAAGAGAAAGACCATAAAAAACAATAGACCTTACATTTATGGTTTGGGGAAAACCCAAAACCCTCAATCAAAAAGCAAACCATGTGGTAGCCACGACCGGAGGGAGTGGCCAGAGATGGGGTGGTTGGGAGTCTAGCCTTATGGTCTGGTCATCCAGAGCGCGAGTATGAGGGGTCGCGGATAGAGGGGGGTGCCATTGATATTTGTTTGAAGGGAAATGGGTCACCAGGAGGAGTTGCATACAGTAAGGGGGGTTAATTGTTGGTCTGGTTTTCCGGTAGGAAAGAGGCATGCAGATCACTGGTGCTTGCCAGTAGGAGGAGGCTCCGAGGATCACTGATGTGGGGAGGTGTTGTGCGGGTGAAGTATGATAGGAGAGGGTGGTGTGGTTCTGGTAATAGGGATCCATGTTCATGGGAGAGGGAGGCTGTAGGCGGGCAGCTGGGCACTATAATGGGAGGCGTGATGAGGGCACATGATGGGGAGGTGGGTTGTTGCGCAGGGTTGACGGGGTTGCAGCAAGGAGGTGCAGTACCAGGAGGTGGAAGAATGGGAAATTATAGAGGGGTGAGCATAGGTGTGTCAGATAGCTTCATGGGTTCACGGGGGAGGTCATGCGGTGGAAGGGTGCTCGACCGGTGGTGCAGGGCGGCAGGACGGCTCCAGTATGAGGGGTTATCGTAGGGAGGTGCCAAAGGAGGGGAGGATCATGTATAGTATAGGGGTGAGAGAGTTGGGCATGACACAATTGGGAAGGGGGTGGAAACATGTGCAAGAAAATAAATGATAAAATAAATCAAAAATAAAAATATTATTATTATTAATACGAATAATAATAATAATAATAACATTAATAAAAAATATATAATAATGATAAACAATTCTTTTAACAATTATCATTCATTAATAAAAATGATAATAAAAACAATTATACTAATAAAAATAATAATTATATCATATTTGATAATAATAATAATAATAATAAATGTATTCATATTATTTAAATAATTATAAAATTAACAATTTTTTTCATTTAAAATAAAAACATTAAAATCCTTAATAAATAAATGATGCAATAAATTAGCATTTATTTATCCATTTTAATTTTTCTGAAATTAGGCAGACTGTGTCATTGCATGGGAGAAGTCGCACGGGGTCTCCAAAACGTGCTCTGCCCAGGTGTTCAACAACGTCAACTCAAATGTCTCATTTGTGATTCATCTTGAACCTTGACAAAAAAATTTAAAACCAAAGAAAATAATAATATAAAAAATTATAGATAGGTTGGGGTGTGACAATTCTTTCCACAATAACGCTTCATATCCCCGATAAGACACAACATGACCAAGACTCAAGAAGAAACTCCTTAAGTTTCACTCACCCCCGAAACATTGAGCGCATCCTGTTGATTGATCCAAATAAACACTGAAAACCCATGACACACAACTTATCCTCAAAACATGAACTCTTTAGACTCCACCAATACGAATCCCGAATTGAAACTCTGATACTGACATGGGGAGGCCCAAATAGATGACGCACAATAAGAAACATGCCTAACTAAATTCAATGAGACCCGCGATGGTTCTCCCCACCAAAAAGACAAATGAGATTAACCGAACTTTAAAACATCCCGCACAGACATACCCCCCCCCCCACACACCATGAGGGGGAGAAGGGAAGGGCCCAACTGATAGAGCATCTAAACTACCGCCACTACTACTCCAATGACGTCACACCCTTGGAAGTACAGAAACCATGCCAAAATAAGTAAAAGGATTAAACCAAGGCCCTTATTCCCCACTAGGGTTCACCTGAATATGTTCCTGCTTCACTCTAGGGTCTAAGGCTTGAGAGAAAATTATTGAAGCTTCTCCTTCATCACAGTCAGGCTTCATAAATTCTTATACATGACACATCAACCTGAATTTTAACAAATTCACATCTATTAGAATAAAGGTTTAAAAGGTGTATGAAAAGAACCATTATTAGAAAAAAGAAGAAGAAAAGAAACACCAAAAAACAGTACAGGTGATGACTACTACATCCATGAAACACTACAAAGAGATGACCTCAAACTAATCCACAAACATTTCCCTACTCCTGCTGACGGGCTGAGGCGACCTACGATAAGCCAGGTCTGGCTCCAGTGCGCTTCTTGGAAACACCTCAAAAAAATTACATTAAGTGACCTAGATATCCATAGGTGTGGTAGGGTTTTGGATCATTCGGGCACATCATCCTCTTGTTCCCCCATTTGCCGCACTGGTGAAAGATCAAGGCACTGAGCTATGAGGAAAATGACTGAAGGTATGAAGGACACTTGTTTCCTCAACCAGAACCACCACCCTCAGGCTACTTACCATACTTATTATCGCTATCTACTGCACTACTTCCCAATTCCAGATGAGTATTATCCTCCTCAAGTCCTCCTCCTAACTCAGCATTGGCAAGGAAAGCATGTCTCACCACGTCAGGGAAGGTGATTACGTTTCACTCTTCCACCTTCGAATGCATCTCAGGATGAATCCCTAGTTCAAAATGTCATGATTTGACAGGGTCACATCCAACACACCTAGGTTCATACATAGACAAGTCCATGAACGATGGAACAATTCCAAAACTGATCCAACACATTTCTAAATACCACACAACCTCATCCTCTTCCACAGCTTCGTCAACTTAGAGTAATAGTGCTGGATGAATGAAGACATGAAGAACTTTCAAGTAAGATCTTCTTGAGGCATACTTTGAGACACACACTTCCTCCTCTTCTATGTTGGACATTCAATCATATAGATAGCCAACATCACCATCGTTGTCTCTGGCGACATGAGAGAATAGACGTTCCTCTCAAAAATTCACACCCACTACTCTACCTCAAGAGGATCTAATTTCCTATAAAAGATGGGAGGGTTCATCTTTCAAAACACAAAGAAATAGTCCATGAACTGATCAACTGGATGATCTGATAAGGATGCACCAACCGAAGCTACACCTTTGACATTAATTGATCCTTCGTGGGGGCGAACACTAAAAAACTAGAAAAAAAGGAGTGAGATCAAAACATGGTCATTATCATTTCAAATAACTAAATAACACTTTTCAAAATGATTTCCAAAATGAATGGAAACCCAAACGATTCAGTAGGGAGAAACTAGAGATGATGGATTTCTCAAACATATGGTCGGCGGCCATACGCTGGTCACACCATCGTCACATAGAGAATTCTAAGGTAAATTCCATAGATCTACATGGATTTACGAACCATGTGAGCTCATGGAGATCACTTTCCCATCTCCCATTTCATTTCCCAATACGAATCATACAATAATAATCGAAATACATCTACAACCCGAACATCCCATTGTATCATGAGGTTTAGAACGTGCAAGTGTTCATGACGTCCTTCCCTTCTATATGCCCCAAGTTCCAAAAATTCTACTCCTTCTACGATGACAACCTCAAATAACAATGGGAACTCTGAAAAACAATGTCTGCTATGGAGGTGAGCTCCACTGATACCATATTGTCTTGAACAAACTTGTGTTAACTGAGAACCAGTCATCCGAGTCGGTCCATGACATGGCTCGATAGGTGTTCTCGATCCTCCCGGGCTGGAGACAAGTCCCAGGGCATCAAAAGAGAGCATGAGGGAATTATTTCACCCAATGAAAATAGATAAACCAGAAAAAATAAAATATAATAACGCAATTTAAATAAATAACACGAAAAGAAAGGATGATTAACATCAACCTACTAACCTGACCATGCCCAACACATCTCGCAACTCTGAGAGTCTCTCACCAGTACACAAAAACCTCTCACCCCAGACAATCATGTTCAAGTCAAACTTACAAAAAAACTAAAAACAGGAAATCAAACTAGGCTTGAGTAATAAAAATATGTAGGTGTGCCCAATAAACTATTCCCGCACTACCTTTAAATAATGAAATTTCTAATTCCAGGATTAAACAAAATTTTTTAAAATATGGGTTTCCACAAACACATATTCATTTTTTATATAAATAATAGTCAATTTACATTTTTAATTATAAAATATGTTTAATGTTTGAAAGGTGAAATTGAATTACTTTTTGGAAAACATCTTCGTGAACAATTTAGATAATCCAAATTTCAGTTATTATCCAAAAGGAAAACCACACATAACACACAACACACAATAAGGTCAATAGAAAAAGTGGAACACATGTGCCAACAATGGAACTTGACCTCTCAATCGTCCACCACATACAAATAAAAACTAAAGAGAACATGGGTCGAACCTAGGTGCGTGTGAAAAATCCAGAACATACTGTGCATGTGACTCTTCCTGAAGGCATGTCATACTCGATGACGTCATAACAGCCTAATGACTGGTGTTTCCCAACTAGTCCTCACAGAGGAGACCAATCCCATAGCATTGATAAAAAAACCTCTCTGTTATGTGCCACAGGCTAGTGAATAGTCTAAACTAGTGCAAAAATCGTTCTCAGATGATTCACTTACTATGTCGGGTTCTCTTTTCAACACATGCATTACACATGGGTGAGTCCACAATGTAAATCAACCAATCATGATACAAAAACATCACACACAACTCACACATGCAATGTACAAAAAGGATCACCCCTATGTCACCTCAAAGAATGTTTTCCAATATAATTTTTCTATTAAATTTCCAAACGGACCTTCACTAGTATTATAGAAAAATCACCTTTCTCAAAAGAACCAAAACACATGTTCATGCTTCAGAAGAAATAAGTTATCCTTAAAGAAGAACAAAACCTAAAATTATGTGAATTTTGATCTAAGGAAAAAAGAGAATTCTTTCACTATTGTGCATCTGTTCATCGAGAAAATATTTCTAGTGACGTGTATAAAATAAACAGCTCTTTTTACATTGAATAATTATTCCAAAATTATTTATATAATACAATTTCTCATTTATTAAAATTATTAAAAATAAAGAAATTAATAAATTTTAAATTAAAAGGTGAGTACAGTTGAAGACCTACCTCAACTCACAGCTCGAACACGACAACACGACATGCCTCAAACAGGCACAGAAGAACGCGCAAGCCGATAATTGTGGTAATGTGGGGTTACCCCACCAATGCACAGTAATAAATGCACAAAAAAGGTACATAAGCACAGACTTAAAAAATCCAAATAAAAAAACAACACAAACAATACCTCATCATGTTTTCAACACATAAATCGCAATATCAACACAATTTACTAAACCACTTTAAAATCAACAAAGTGTTTACAAAGTCCACAAAATTCCAAAATAACACACTAATCATTTTAAAGATCCAACAGATCATTTTAAGAAATCACTTTGAGTAGACAAATTGACAAAATCTCATGACACTATGAGATCGGTATTGAAAAACATATGCTTCTAAAGAAATTTTCAAAACCAAGATCGTAACACCCATATTAATTAATTAATCATTTAAAATATTATAAATTTTTTTTGATAAGTATATCGAGGCTTTAAACACATGAAACCAACTCAATCATTATTTAATTCATTCTAAAAACATTACACTACAAGCAAGGGTCAGCATGACTAATTAAGCCTTTGGATGAAAAACCCTTCTTATTCAGACAACATTTTTAATCAAAATAATTATGCACACAACAAAAATTCACATAAACATGCTGCAAAATATTAAATGAAACTAAATTATTTTAAAAAATCAATTTACAACAAAATAATTAATTATATCATATACTAAACTAATTAAATAAAATTTATGTACTAGAAAAAAACACAATAAAATAATTTTTCTAATACTTAGAGGAGAGTTCAAGGTGGTTCCTACCTCAACTTGGGATGGACCTCCCGAAGTCGGTGTGAAACCTCATTCGCATAACAACCACACCTGCGGGAAGCCAAAACCATCCTTTGTAAAATGAAGATCACACAATTAGAAGATAATGACCCTAAAAAACAATAGACCATACATTTATGGTTTGGAGAAAACCCAAAACCATCAATAAAGATGCAAACTAGGTCCCGAAGGGTGTGGCCGGACAGGAAGAGGTCGGTAGTCTGGGCTTACTGTCTGGTCGTCTGGAGCACGGGTAAGCGTGGTCGCGGCCAGAGGGGGGGTCGTTTTAGTCTATTCTAAAGGAAAGGGATCACCTAGAGGAGTCGCGCACAATAAGGGGGGCTCTCCACGAATATGGTCATCCAGCGGGATGGATTTCCAGTGCTGGCCAGTAGGATGAGGTTTCGTAGATCGGTAAAGTTGGTCGGTGTTGTATAGTAGAAGTAGGTGGGGTGAGGGTGGTGTGGCACTGGGAAGAGGGAGCCACATGCATGGGGTAGCTAAAGGGGGGTACTGGGCACTCCAACAGGAGGCGCGGCGAGGGTGAAAGATAGGGAGGTTGTTGGCATGGAGGGGTCTATGGGGTAGCTACAAGGAGGTGTAAGACTAAGAGGTGGATGCTGGGGGCACTATAGAGGGATGCACCAAGGTGTGTCGGATGGCTATAGGGGGGCACAACGGGAGGTCGCATGGCAGAAGGGAACTCTCTCGGTGGTGTGGGTGGTGTTACAGCTATAGCCGAAGGGGTTGTCATAAGGAGGTGCTAATGTATTGGGAGATCATGTATTGTAGAGAGAGAGAGAGAGAGTTCGGCACAACCCAAGTGGCAGGGGAGAAAACGCATGGGAAAAAAAGAAAAGATAAGAAAAAATAAAAAGTAAATAAAAATAAAAATATTATTATTATTTATACTACTAATAATAATAATATTATAATAATATTGATATTAATAAAAATAATAATAACAACATTTATGATAAAAAATATTATTAATAATAAATGTATTCATAATATTTCAATAATAAAAAAGTTAATAATTTTTTTTTCATCTAAAATAAAAACATTAAAATCCTTGATAAATAGATTATTTAGTAAATTATCATTTATTTAGACATTTTAATTTTTTAGAAGATAGGTGGACTGTGTCGTTGTAGGGGAAAAGCTGCACGGGGTCTCCAAAACGTGCTCTGCCTGGGCACTCAGTGACGTCAAATCAAAAGTATGGTTCAGGATTCAGCCAGAACCAAGACAATAATTTTTAAAACCGATGAAAATAGTAAAATAAAAATAATATATTGGTCAGGGTGTTACAAGGGGACACACATAATTTATTAAATTAATCAATTACACCTACAAATTTAGGATACCAAACACCAAAAAACAGGTCTTTCATGACCCTTATAAGTTATTTTCTAAAAATATGTCCAAAAATGGGGCTTTACATGTTTTATTTTGGATATTTTAAACTATATCATTTTAATTTTAACCCCTATAAATCATTTTTTATCTGACCCATGGTAATTATCATTATACTGATTTTACAATTCATAATGGTAAAAAGTTATGTAGACCTTATTAGATAATATAAATTATCTTATTATGGATATAGAATCTATTTCCCTAAATTTAATTCCTAGAAATTTCATAATCCAAATTAGTAAGATGCATGTAGAAGCGATGAAAATGCATGATTCCAAAAATAAAATTATCTTATGTATATGATGTTTTAATTTCAATTAAATTGATTAAACAAACCTAAATTGTATTGATAATAATATAATTTATCTAATTTTAATTTTTTACTGATTTCAAGTACAATTTATTTGTGTAAATAATTTAAATGAAAAGGTTATTTTCAATAATAATTAACATTATTCTCTATTCTTCAAAAAATGAATCTTTTTAGAAAAATAATTCATACGATAAATTTGATATGGTAATTTATAAATATAAGTTCATTTTATCATATAATTTTTTTAAATGTTTCAATAATTAATTTTTTCATAATATTGCAATTAAAGATGAGACATTTTTCATTGAAATAGATAATGTTTTCCAGAAGATAAAAAAATTATTTCAAAATGTTCATTATGTAAGGATACTCTATTGATAAAAAATGAATATATGTAAAATATATATTTTATATAATTTCGTTAGTCTTTTTCATAAATAAGTACATAATTTCTAGGTTATAATGGTCATGCTTAAATAATATAATAATATAGTTTTTTTAGACTCAGAGTTGCATGCATCAAAAGCTATCGAAGAGATAGATTGTTTTTAAATTACATAAATCATAAAGTATTAGTGTGTTATATTATTACCAACTACAAAATTATTCCTCTAAATTTCAGGGATATTACCTTCTAAATAGAACAAGGTATTTCTTTTTCTTAATATCCTCTTTTTCCCTTGTTGTTTCCACTATTTTTTTTATTTGTATAAATTACGTTTTCTAAAAGAGTCTTATGACTCCTCAATACATGATCTATAGTTATAATAATCTTGTTGGGTAATTTAAATAATATTGGTCTGGTTATTATTATAATTAATCCGATATGAGAACATGTGTTGGTTCGTGAAAGTACTTCTTAAGTAATGATATATGGAACACATCATGTACTTTTGAGAGACTTGGTGGAATTTCCAAATGATATGAAATATATCCAATTACTTCAAGGATTTAAAACGGTCAAATATAACTGGGGATCATTTCCCCTTTCCTACAAAACATTATGACACCCTCCAAAAGATATAATCTCAATAAAACATGATCTCCCAATTGTAAATGTATATACTTTCACTGATTGTCACTATAACTCTTTTTCTTACATTGATCTTCTTTAGTATAATACTGAATAGTATTTACCATTATTGAAGTATCTTCAACAACATCTGGTCCAACATGTTTCCATTCACCAAATTCATCCCAATAGGTCATATTCACGCAACACATGTTATATAATATTTCATACAGTTCCATATGAATAATTAAAAAGGAAACATATCTTACAAGAAAATAATACAAAATGTACATACTAATCACTAAAACCATTAAATTCATGTGAGGTTTGACATAACATATATTAAATTGTTTGAATATTATTTTCAAACTATCCATAATTTTGATGATGGTAGGTGGTTATAAAATGTATCATCTTATCATGATACTTCTAAGGACTATTCCATAATTTCAATGTAAAATATGAGTAATTGTTTGAAAGTATTCAACGTGGTGTTCCATGATATGTTAAAATATAAATATTATTATGCCTTATATGGCACTCAATAGGTAAGTATTTTCTTATGGAGATTAAATCAGAATATCTTGTTAGGATATCTATAGTAACCAGTATTACATAATTCTTTCAAGAAGTCTTTTATAATCCTTTGATAAAGTCTATAATAATGTCGTCTATAAGACCACATGACCTTGTGAATTATTATTCTTCCAAATTCATTTAATCATTTTAATATTTTCACAACATTAAACATTGAATATAGATTTTTTTATTATATAAAAAATCTATATTTGGATTACATTATACACAATTCCATGTTATGCTTACACTACACACAACACCATCGTGGTTTACATTACATGAAACATCGAGTTTCCATTAAACATAATTTTATTATTATAATTATTTAAATAAAATGTTTATGAAATATCCATTAAACATAGAATTATTTATAGTACTAAATACTTTTCAATTATTATTTATAATGGATTTATATAAAAATATATATTTATATTAAGATGTTTTATTTTATGATGAATAGTGAATAATACTACATTATAGTATAAAACTATCTGTTTAATTTATATAATTATTATACTTTATGTTTATTTTTGTAATACCAATGGATAAATTATACATATATTATTAAAATTTAGGTTGTTTGAATAATTTTTAAATCGAAATAAGATATTAAAACTTAATTAACTTTTGAACGTTATTTTTACCTTCAATCCCACCACATAGTGTAAGAAAAATTAGATGTTATGAGTATTAAATTTAATAATTTTTTTTCTTCCACGGTTAAAGGTAAATCCAGAAATTAAAGGTTAAAATAATATTGTAATATGATTAAATATCACTAAAACTTTATATAATTTAATTTAATTTGTGGTTTGAAGAAAAAATAAACCTTAATATGATATTATAAACTTTTTAAGCCACATTCTAAAAATATGTCATTTTTTATATTTTACTTAAATATTTGTAAAGAATTTCATACTCCTAATTTTAATAAGTAAATACTTTTTAATATACTACTTTATAGAAGATAAATTAGACTATTAAAATTAATTTGAAATATAATATATTAATATTCAACATGAATGTTTATCTTTAATTTTTAAATAATAAATAATTTAATTAATGGATTTTATAATAATGATTCAGTAATTGTTTAAAAAATTAAAATATCAAATACACGATATCAAAAATATTAAAATGATTACAAAATATCTTAATATATAAAATCCACGAATTATATTGATAAATAAAAAATATTATCGAGATATTATAATTGATGGGTAGATGTTATCAGTTAAATATGATATTTTTTAAGAGATAAATAATGAGTATTACCAAAATTGACATAAATGATATGTAAAAATAAGTAAAATATTTTTAAATTATATCAATATCATAAAAATATAAAATTAAAAAAAATAACTATAATAAGTTCCAAACATAATAAATGATCCATTTTGGGTTATTTTTGCATTTTATTATAACTATATTACCCATAAATCATAATAATACAAGTGGCCATGGTAAAAGATAAATGGTCTAACTAGGGGTTAATTCCAAATGATATGGTTAATTTTGTGAACTAAACATGTCATCAAACCATTGTTTGAGATTATTTTACCCACAATAATATTATCTTATAAATTACTCACTTTTGAGAAATTTTAAAATGAAAAATAATTAATATTAATTTAATATTTTGATAGTAACCTAATGTTTCCCTCCCATCACTTATAAAAGGGAACATCCTTCCTCACTTCCTCACACCACATTAAGCCTTATACTTCAATGAAAACCAACCCATTTATCCAATAATAATTCTTATATATATATATATTTTAGGTGATTTTAATGTCAAAAACCAACTCTAGTGTCCCTAAAAGAAGATCTATAGGGAGATCACTGAATATGATGTAATCCACCTTACAAACTATCTCAAGAGTATTTCATCCTCTAGTTCCTCTTAATTTGTTTTCATTCTTTCAAATTTAAAAAATACAGTACCACATATATTTTTATATTTTATTATGATTATGTAACGAACATAACACACCATTCATTTATTCTAAAAAAATTAAATTACAACACGTGCATACGTATGGCTTGTCGTCCCCATGATGTGGTGTAATCATTTTTTCAACACAACATTATTCGGATGGTTATAATGATAGATATAATGGATATATATAATAATTATTACATGATATTTACCTTTTATATTTAATATACTATCAAATTCTTCACCCATTTAATATCAATATAATTATATCATTGATACTGTGTACATATGACTTACCGTCTCCACGATGCTTTGAGATTCACCTTCCATGCTAACCTTAAAAAGAAAGATTATTAAAATTAATATAACAAATAAGTATAAAATATGTGAAATAATATTTCTAATGGAGTAATATATATATATATATCCATATATTTCATTTACATTTTTCCATCATAACTACATGAAAACAAAAACTATGTTGATGTGTACATACGACTTGTCGTCTCTTTGAACAGTGTTTTACATTTCATATATCAATAATCTATATATATTTATATACTAATTATATATGATATGTAAATCATTTTTTAAATTCTATAATTAATAAAAAAGGATATATATATATAATATGATCAAGAATAACATGTATAAACATGTAAATTAAACAAAACAGTTATTACATTAAACATTTCATTAACATAAAACATTTTATAGATGTGTAATATAATGTTATAAATGAATCATATATTATATAATAATTATTATTATTATTCTTTTATAAGTTAAAAATATATTTTAAACCACTATAATAGAGTTTCAGAAACGTACGGATGAAATCAGACATATGATTGGAGAGTTTCATTACACTTTTTAATTTTGTGGGGTGTAAATACTGATATCTTAAATGTTATCTAATTTAGTTTTTTTTATTTAATGATATTGAAAACTGTATTTTATTTTATAATTAAATAGGGATCATGATTAAAAATATACACTAGTAGAAGGGGATTTTTGTATCACATTTACTTCAATGAGACACATGCCTCAAACCCAACTTCTTTCTTCTGTGTGGTTATATATTGCCCATGAATGTATTTTATGATCCATAAAAATAATATTATGTTCTATAATTTTTATATGATTTATTTTATTTCATGTGGAATATGATTTTAATGAAAATAATGTTTTAAGGGATAAATTCACAATCTCATTATTTTCTGAGATTGTTCACACATAAGTATTTACAAGTGTATATTTATTATCAATAAACTTATTTATTAATACAATTTTTATAATATTTTTAATATTATTTTAATTTTTTTAAATTCATTTTTACGAATGTATGATTATTTATTAAAATATGTTTATGGAATATATTTATGTTTTCCTGATGAGGTAATTTTTGAATTCTCTTAAAAAGAAACTTGAAGAATGGATTTTAATCGTATACAACATGAATAGATTTTTACATATTCATGATGCCTTATTATCTAAAATATTTCCTTAAAATATTATAAGATTATTATAAAATAATATTCTTTCTTTTCAAATTTTATGGAATTTTATGTAAAGATTTTTTGTTTGAAAAAAAGTATATATTTTCCTCAAGAATTGTTTTCAAGACTTATCACAAATATATTTTCCATCTCAAATAAAATTGTCTAATTTTTTCGTATGTTTTACTAGAGATAGGATACAATGTTTCCATTCTTATTATTTTGATAAATTTTTTGGTTTATGATTTAATGATATTAATGAATCCCATTTCTTTTATGTGGGTTATGTTATGATTGAATGGTGTTTATAGAACCCTATTTTTTTCCATGGGTTTTGATATGATAAATGATTTATTTGATTATAAAACACATATGCATGATTTCATTACATAATATGTGGGTCATATATCTCTCTCCGATGCATTGGGTAAATATTTATATCTCATGTGATATCCATTAAGGACATTGTCCACTAAGATGATCATGGGGGCGAACCATTGATACCAAGATGGTATGTGAAGTGAACCGTAATACCAATATGGACTTCGAAACAATGCCTTATCAAATATATGAATAACTATTATATGATTAAGTGTCTTCAAAAGATTTGATATTTTTTCCTATGTTATTCTTTGATTGATCATGTATTCTATTTTCTAATGATTCACTTATTATTAACTTTCAATCATTATGCTTGGATTTATATTAATAATTTATGATATGTTGGTTGTGATTTTATATTTTCATGATCATGTTTGCGTACCCTTATATTCATGATAATATTTACATATAACCATTGTTTACCCTTACCTAAGATATTATATAACCCATTTTTTGTATCCTTCCACCTTGGTTATGAAGATATATGATGTGGTATATGTTTCATAGAGGGGTGAGAGTCTAGAATAATTTAATGGGAGATAATGTATCTTAATTATGTGTAATGTTTTATGTTTACATGTTTCTAAATTCAATATACTAATACAGTCTTTGGGTATTATTTTGTGTAATATATTAAATATTCAACTAAAGAAATATAATGTTTATGTATAATAAGTTAGGGTTGTTATAGTTAGTATCATATAAATTATTTAGTTGTCCTTTGGAAACTAGGATTAGAATAAATTATTTAGAACAGAAAGTACATGTCTAGAATAATTATTTAGATAATGAAAAGTGTTGGAAAATATCATAGAATTTGGTAAAGTATTTTATTAGTGGTATCCTAGAAATTCATCCATATCATGATACTATATGTTTATGTTTTTCTAGAAGATAAGTACCTAGGGGTAACAACTCAATCATGTTGTGTCAATCCTAACTCAATCATAACCTAGTACATAAAAATGGTCCTTGTTTCACACCTAGTTTAAAACAAGTTGGGGATATATATTAGGAATTAAAATACTCTTCATAAACCAAAATGAATGATTTAAATATATTTTTTTACATGAATAATTTAGAACAAAATAAAGGTGTCTTAGATTAAGGATGGTGTCATAATTTAGAAATTCTATATGTACTTTTTTACAAGTATATAGTTTTAGAAATTTTCTTGAATCATTTCAATACCAAATATTAGCTTCCCCTGACCCATGGATGCTCTCCTTCTCCCGGTGACGACGGTGGACCCAACGTCAGCCCCTCCTCCCTCGGTGGGGGAGGGAGCTTCGTTTTCCTTTGGGAGAGCAGGGTTAGCTTTTCGCCCATTTTCCAAACCTGATTTTCTTCCCCCATTTCCGAAAGCGATTCTTATCCCTAATGTTCTGGATCTCATCGATGGCCTCCCTAATCTTCAACTTTCTAAAACAGAGTTCTCCGAACCCTCTGCCCTCTTAAACCTCACTTTGGTTGCTCACTTCATGTCGGGAAGACCTTCGGTTGATATGTTTGATAGGTTTCTCTTTAAATCATGGGATCTCCAGGAAAGGGCGATTGTCGGCTTTCTTGACAGTTGACACATCATGATTCGATTTGAATCGGAAGAAGACCTCATCAAAGAATGGTCGAGAGCTCCACTTATCGTCAATGGGTCCAGGTTATTTCTCTTATGATGGTCATTCAAATTCTATTTGAATCTATATTTTCCAACTACTGCCGTTTGGGTTAGTTTTCCTACTCTCCCGTTTCCATTTCAGAATCCTTCTATGATTCACATGATTGGTAATCTCGTAGGTATCCACACCAAAGCTATTTGTCAACCCGGTTTGTACAAGGGTATGCATGGAAGTAGATGCGTCGCAAAAGCGGGTTGATTATGTCTGGATTACTATTTATGAGGAGTATAGGTGAAAACAATGGGTCATATATGAGAGTTGGATAGACTTATACTCCTCATGCGGTCGTTTGGGTCATGCATCGGAGGTCTGTCATAAGGGTGTTTCATCTCAGGAAGTCCGCTGTCAGGTATCCCAGTCTAAAACTATGAAGGAAGCCAGTTTGAAAGGTAAGTCACATGTTACTAGTGGTGAAGTTGGTCTGTCGCAGTTGAAAAATAGAGGAGGCAGTGGTAGGGACTTCCACTCTCAACATCTGGTAGAGAAGGAACAACTGAAAGGAAATTTTAGCAGGTCAGTTGAGGCTACACAAGAGTTGGAATTGAGGGGGAGTAATATGAAGATCCCAGATGAATTGGGAGGATCATCCGAACCTATGGGTGGTTCAATCTAGCAGACTGAGGTGCATGTTTTTTCCAAGTTGGTGGGGAAAAAGGACTCAGTGGAGCAGGAGGTTGGTGGTGTGCTGATCTGTCATACTGAAACATCTGGTGCGGATAGCGATGGCTCTCAAAGGGGAGTGGGTGGTGAAAGGGAGGTCATGCAGCCATGTGATGGGGAATTCTCCCAGCATAGGGCTGATTATAGTGATGTCAGGCAGACATAGTGTGCGACACATGTAGCAGATGCGGAGGAGCACCCTAGTAGAGCAGTTTGTGGGGAGATGGGCAGAGGCAGTGGGGACCTTCACATGGAGAATCAGGGGCATTCACTGGATGTGGAGGTCTGTAACCCAGCTAGTAAAGAAGGGAGCTCGTTCTTAGGGAAGAAATATGTTATCCAGGTGAAGAATTTCTTTGATGGTCTTGGTAGTTTTGGGGAGTGTATGGAGAGGATCTTTGAAGGCAGTAGGATTTCTTCTATAGGGGAAATCAGCCCGACGAGCAATAGATGTAGCAGGGGGAGGAAGGGGAAGAGGGACTACTCCTCCCTACCCCCCCCCCTTGCAGAGTCGGTCAGCCATAAAGAGAATGGAGGAGAAGGTGTAAAGTGAGGCCATGAGCCAGGATTCCCTTGAACAACCTGAAATTTCCATGGATTTGATTCTGTGTTCAATGGATGAGGTGCCAAAACAGGTGTTGTATCTCAATGCCTCGGAGGAGGATGCTGCCAAGATGATGGGCCGAGACATTGGAATGAAGCTAACTAAGGACCAACATTCCTGGGTTGACAAACAGGACACAATAATGGTTGGGGGTTTCAATAAGGGGTTGATCAGACTTGAAGAATATATCGAGGTCTGGGATAATCTGACCTCTGCATTGGAGGAATTTTTAAGTGATGATCCACTCACGCATGTAACAACTATTTCCTGGAAGTTATTCAGCGATATGGATTCTGGAAGAATTTTATTTTCCTTTAATGATTCTTCTTTAACATTATTTATTTAATACTTGGTTTTCCACTCTCACCTTTCTTATTCATATGTTGGGGCTTACCCTCCGCTTGTACTCTGGAGATGTTTTTTTTATTTGATGCTTGTCACATTGATCTACTTCAGCTGAGGTTCAGATTGCAAGGCCACCACTACTGCATGGTACTTAGAGTGGAAGACCGAGAGGGTATGGACATGTGTTGTTTGGGTTCTTTTTTATTATTATTTTGTATGTTTTTTTGGACTTGGTGGTTCTCACTTCCTTATTAAAAGTGATTCAATAATCAAATAAAAAATAATTTTCAGTTTAGGGGTATAGTTTTAACCATGAAATGAATTTATCACATTAATCATTCTAGTTTTATTCTATGGAAGTGGCTAGAATGAAATTTATTAACATTGAATATGAAAGAAAATTTATTGATGTGAAATAAAATGTGATGTTAAATATATCGAAGTATGTAATGATTATTTTTAATCATCTTTCACTGAACATTATTAAGAACCTGTAACTTAACCAACTCTTATACTCACCAAAGAAGAAAAGGAAGAAGTATGTGGAGAGTTTGGAAAATTGAGACCATATAAAAAGAAAATGGTTTTTTGTGTCAATAATGTGGAAAGAACATCTTAATTGAATGGATTAGAATAATGTGGATGTGTTTTGACTATTCAAAAGATAAACAAATATAATCTAACAATAAACGAAAAATGAAGGGGTTGGTTAACAAAATGGATAGGAATATTGGCCTCTATGAGACAAAATCAAAGGATAAATTCATTATATTTTTAATGAATGGTCAATATGAAAATAATTTTCCTATGTTGAAATATCAATTAGAGAATTAGAAAGGTTGTACATGTAAAGGTAATATTTTTGAGGTTGACGATAATATAAATAAAATGTGAAAGAAAAAAAATTATTTTGTAATATGATGAGGCACACACATTATTTTTTATGGATGAAGTAGAATAATAGAATTTTAAATGTATTTATATTTAATAAATATGTTATATGATTGATGAAATATACAAGGATTGTTCAAATTATGTTTTTATTTGAGATTTAAATTTTTATTTTGAATATTTTTTTTGGATTGGAAATGTTATTTAATGGAAGGATGGCATTTTAACTACTCAAGGATAACCCATAAAATATTTCATATGTTAAGATAACGATACATTAGATATGAATAAGTAAATTGGATTATATAGGTTACCACATTACTTATTAAAGACTTTTTAACAAGTGGTTATGTTATAATTGATGATGGTAACAACAATTTTTCATTTAAGAATTATATCTTGAAAACATTATCATGTTGAAGCCTCCATGTTATCCATAATGATATATGGTAATTAAAGAATTTCAATATTTAAAATAGAATTAATGATAAATATATTCACATATTTGATATGTTTCAAAGAAGGACTACATTATGATACACCATGGATCGATGGTAAATTATTTTTGAGAAACATATTTTCATTCATTCATTATTCATAATGAATACATGGTTAACCATTTATTGAACAGATTATGATAAACATCATATGTGGTTATACATATTTAATTTTTATCCTTATATAAAAGGATTTATGAATATTTCATATCTTGTTCTAGCATTTTTTGTGATAGATATTGACAGAATGACATAGAATTTATAGATGTTGTGTTCTACTAATGCTTTTGGAATGAGAAAATAGAATTAATTTATTTGAATAAGACATGAGTATAAATTAATCAATTAGCAACAAAGAGTGGTGTTTTCCAAAAATCAGGTAATTATTTTACCTCAAGAAAAATATTCATCTATATGAAAATGGATATTGAAACCAACAAATTTATCACAATACCTTTGTTTCAGATGAATCAAATGGTCCCATAGATAGTAACAGATTTATGGCATTATGAATTTTAGATTTCTCCAAAAAAAATTCTCTATCACTCTCCATCCGAACTTGATAGATTTATTTCTCTTCCATCTCAAGGTTTTCACTCGACACCTATGTTCTCCTCTATGGGAATATTATTATGTGTTATTTTGGGTTACCGTTATGTTTATAACATTCCTTTTTAAAAGGAAGTTTTGTTATAAATTTTTATGGTGTATATTAATATGAATGGAACATTATAAAATAAATCATTGATAAACTGATGAATTTTGAGGTCTAAATTCATATTAAGGGTAGTAGAATGTAACAGCCCGAGATCATGTGAATTATTATTTGTCCAATCTAATTTAATATTTTTTATATTTTCACATCACACAACACTAAATATAATTTTTTTATTATATAAAAGAAATATGTTTGTATTAAGTAATACATGACACTAATATATGCTTTTTCTATATGAATCCCCAAATTGGCACGCATTACATGCAACATCGTGCTTCCAAAAAACACTATTTTATTGATATATTTATTAAAAAAAATGGTTATGACCTAGCTGTTAGACTTAATAATATGAATAGTCATAGCTACTATTAATATATTATTTATATTTATTTAATGTCAATTAAACATATTGATAATGAAAATCTTATTTTTTGTTAAAGTCTTTATATATTTAAAAAATAGTATTTTATCTACAAAACTACTTTCTATATCATTATATGAACAACAATAAAAATAATTTTTTATACTATTAGATATTTAAATTTTATAATATAAACCTAATTTTTTAATTTGTAATGTCAAAATTGAACTTAGGGAGTAATTGCAGTATTTTTCAGAGAAGATTCATTTTTTGATGAATAGTGAAAAATGATGCACTATAGTTAAAAACATCCTTTTCGTTTAAATTTTTTTTATAATTTCAACTGATTTTAATTCCAAATAGATCAATTATATATATATATATATATATTAATCCAATTTATATCATTTTAATAATTTTTATATTGAAATTAGATATAATATTTAAATAAACTATTAAGGGTTCTTCTAACCCGCCTTCTCACCACATTTGTAGGATTAGTGTTTAACATAATTTTACTAATGTTGTTGATTGAGTTTAAAAAAACGGACATAAAAGTATGTAATTATTATGAAGTTTATATTCTAATAATATCCTCATATTTTTTTAATGTTATGAATAGTAACACTAGTAAATTTTTTTTACTTTCCCCAATTAATGATAAATAAAGCAATTAAAGGTAAAAATAACATTATAATATTATAAAATGAATATAAAATTTATCCAATTTTCATTGTATTACTACGTTTTGACCAAAAAAACCTTTTACTAAAATTATATCCTTTTTAGTCCACATTGTAATAAATATAAATTTTTTTATATTTTAGTAAATCATAACATAAAAATTCCATACATATAATTGTAATATTTAATTCATTTTTAATATAATTTTAAACAAAATATAAGTTATAATTAAATATTAATTAGAAATAAAACAATTTTACCTCCATCCTGATAATTTATGTATAAATTTTAGAGAGAAATAATTTAATTGTTGGCTTGAATAATCATTATGTAGTAATGGTTTAATTAATTTAAATATTAGATAAAGGATATTTAAGAAACTAAATTAATTATTATTTAAAATAATTAATGAAAATAAAAAATTATATATTACTAAGAAATATTATTGAGATATGGGAATTATTATTTGCATATTATCTTGTTAATATAGTATTTTACGAAAGATAAATAATGAATTGTATCAAAATTGACATAAATGATTCATTAAAATAAATAATATTTAATTACATGATAAAAAATCATTACAATATATAATTCATCTAAATTACTATAATACAGTTAAATTATTCATCAATGATCAATTTTTTATTCATTTGTCTTTTTATAGTGACTATATTATCGCTAAAATGTAAAAATTCATGTTGTCATTGTAAAAGTCGAAGGAATTAACAAAGTGATAATGTCAAAATATTAGTTTAATTTTTGTGACCTAAACAAGTATATAAATCATTGGTTGAGATTATTTTAACACATCCACATCTTATTTGTCACGACCCGTCCTCAGAGCCCGTTTTGTGACTACCCCATGCCCGCCATTCATAGGCCAGGGGCTGGAAACTAGCACCAAAGGCGTAAATACCGATAAAAAGGGAAGGAATTGCCTTTATAAAAGTAAACAGACACAACATAGTACACAACTGAAGTAAGAACTAAGTAAACTGAGTACAAAAAGTAAGTTCTACAAAGTAAATGGCCAATATACATTCCCAACGGAATGTACGGTACAACTGAAAAAATAGTACAACTGTAGTAAAGTAAAACATCAACCATTGACTTGTCCTACGGAAATCCCACTTGAAGGGTGCATACAGATGGTATCCTCATCTCTTTAGGTCCATCCGTCCACTCCATGTATGTCCCGCCAAGTGGTCCACCTCCGGGTACCGTCCAGCTCCACAAGCCTCCACCGTGATCAGTGGTGTCTGTCGTCTGTATCCAACACAATGTAGTGTGGGCATATCCCGTGCATGGTGAGTATACGATACATAGTAGGGACCCCGAGACCCCCGAAGGTCTCCCAGAATCCACAAAGCATAAACCAAAAAGGAATGATACAATCACGAAGTATCAACCAACCCTACATAGGTATATGACCATACATATACCTAAGTTATCAATCACAATTCGGCTCCAACTCTCGAGCCCAAGCACAACCCAGTCCACACAGGAAAGAAGTCAATCACATCAAAGATAATGATTGAAAGTCAAGACTCAGCTCACACAGGTATACATCCTTCGAATAGTGATATATATGATCAGATGTAGTCACTGATTCATCTAAGCTGTCGGAACCACATAGGATAATAGACCAGTTAAGCTGTCGGACCCACATAGGATACTAGAACAACCACACTATCAGACCCTTGTAGGATACTAGAACAGAACTCAAACTATCGGACCAACTTATGATACAAGAACAGTAGTCTAACTGGAGGACCCACTTAGGATACAAGTACAATACTCATTATTTTCGATCCCATGGAGGATTTAGTACATTTGTCTTCATGGTCAAACCCACGAACGATTCAAGTACGATAGTCGGTGTAGTCACAGCTAGCTCTAGGGTTCCCGCACACAACTAGCTCGATTCTGAGAGGGTCCGCTCCTCGAGCCAAGGGATCGATACATCAACTACCACGAAGGATCATGTTGATGTATTCCAAAGGTCTTCCATGTCCTAGGGGATAATCCAAACAAAACGTATCCAAGATAATGTGTACAAGATGACTAAGCCTTTTACCAAAAAGCACATGGTGTGTTGGTATATGGTACACGCCGTGTAGTCGGACCTCGGGTACTGCCCAAGTGCAACAGCCAATGTCGAAGGGATGGTCATGTAGAAAAGTAAGTACACGGCAAGTGTTATGGTTAAACGCCGTGTCCAAACATCTAGGGTTGGCTCCGTGTACGCTGTCCATGTGCCCATACACTGCCTCAACCCGTGTTCTCTAACCCATATAATTGGTACATGGGTTAGCCTGTACCACCGACCATGTCTGGCCGTGTCGTAGAGTACCTGCATTTGTACTCCACAATGTGTCTGTGTATCCCCAAGATACATGTTGAGTCTCACAAAGCGGTTTCTGCCATTTTGCGTAGATAGTACATGTCATGCCTCTTAAGCGTGTATTTCCGCCTGTGTTTGTGTATTTCCCAAAATACACGCCAATTCTAACGTAGGAAAAACCTCCTTATTGTGTGGTGAGTACACGCCATGTGAAAGAGGTCACACGCCATTTGGTAGCCATCTGACGTCCGAAATGTTAGACGTAGAATTCCTGTAATACACTGCGTGTTCTCTAGGAGTACACGCCGTGTAGTTTATGATTTTCCAGATGTGACGCCTCTGGTCAGCGTGCCTCCCATGATGCCCATTCTTCCTTCTGACTGTTCTTTCGTCACGAAACTTTTGACTCTAGTATACCCCAATATCCTGATGTCGATTTCGGTGTTTTCGGGCTTCCGATCGTCTCCAAAAACAAGTTTTTAATTCTCGATCAAAGAAAAGTCAAGGAACGGTCCATCCCGTTCCGGTCTGAACCGTCGCCTGCTATCATCGTCACAACTCTACTAGGTGGTTGTGATGTTGAGTCTTCAATTTTGGGATCTTTGCGTCGCATAACGAACTTGTAATGATCCGTTTTTCATCACCCATGAAGAACACGAAGAACCACCAACAATCACAATAATGGCAGAGGATTTGGAACCTGTTAGTTGGGCCTGGTCTCTCTACATTAGTTTGGTAGCAGGCGGTTTAAAGGGAAACCAGGCAAGAAGGAAAGAATATTAAACGTTTATCCAATAAAAAGACACCCCAACCTAAAATTCATCGTCAACAAGTCGCGGAAGAAAAGCATCGCAGTGGTTGGGCATCACGGAAGAAGGACGTCGATTCTGTAGATGTCGGAGTGCGCCTGAAGAAGAAGCATCATTGGTGACTTCACATTCTTCTACAGAGATATTCATCGTTGATAGAAGAATGGTGTTCTTCTATTTCTACAGAGGTTCCCCCACAATAATATTTGTTATGCAAATATTAAAATAGATCTCTCCCATTTTAAAGAAGTTCCATGCAAATAAAATTAATTCAAAAGTGAGTTTCCAATTAATTAATAATGTTATTAATTAAATGGTTGGCATCATCAATAAGTGTGAGGTGGAGAGGTTCCACCTTAATAAAAGAGAAGAGGTGTCAAGAATTAATGAAGGGGAGTAAAATGGGGGGTTTAAGGGGAGGTGATAAGTTGGGGGTTTGTGTGGGCCCCACCTCACAAATATCCTCTCATGAGAGGTTATGTGGGTGTGTGAAACACCAAAACCTACCCCTTTTAGGATATAACTACCCTAGATAAAAATAAAATTGTGTTCCACACTTTTATTTAATTAATTCCAATTCCACCAAAAATTAACTCTCAACACGCATAAAACGCAATTGCGGTAAAGGTAACCTTAATTAAATACTGGCACTGTGAGTGCATCGGTGTCCTCCGATTTCAATTCTTTGCTCCGGTTCAAAAGATAGAAAAATCCTCTTGTACGTTCATTGAATGTACCCGAACAAAACTTCAAAAAATTATTCCGGGCACACTGGGCCTCGGAATCAGGTGCCATCAGAAACTGCGTACTCGTAAAATTACAAAAAAAATAAGAAATAAATTTTTCTTTGAAATTTCCAGGTCTTTACATTCCCCCACCTCCTGTATTACATCCCCGTAAAGCAACAACACACACTAGGGAAACAATTGAAGGTACTGAGCACGAAAATGAGCCTCCCGCTCCCATGAGCTCTCCTAGAGGTTCTCTTGATTCCAGTGAATGCGCAACAGAGGAATCCACCATCCATATAGGACGCACTCTTGTTGATCCCCGATCTCCACCGAGACCTCAGTTAATTTGGCCCCATCATCGATGTCCATCTCCTTATGACCAATGATGTGTGACGAGTCGTGCACGTATCTCCTCAGCTGAGATACGTGGAAGATGTCAGGCACCATGTGCAACAAAGGTGGAAGGGCCAGGTAAAAAGACACCTCTCCTACTCAGCTGAGGACCTGGAAAGGCCCGATAAAGCATAGAGATAACTTTCCGCCCCGGACAAATCTCCACAGACCTCATCGAGGTGACACTCATAAGAAAATGTGGTCACCATCCTCGAACTCCAGTGGTATCCGTCTCGTATCATCATAGGACTTATGTCTGCTCTGTGCAGTCTTCATCCACTACTGGATGATCTGCAACTTCTCTGTCATATCCTGAACCATCTATGGTCCTACAAATTCTGACTCCCTAGGGTCAGTCCAACTTAGAGGTGATTTACATGGTCGGTCGTACAGTGCCTTGTATGGGGACATCATGATGGTGGAGTTGTAGCTGTTGTTGTACACAAACTCCACTAATGGTAAGTGATCCTCCCAGCTACGACCAACGACAAAGAAACATTCATAGAGCATGTCCTCGAGAGTCTGAATGGTCCTCTTAGTATGGCCATCCTTCTGAGGATAGAAGGCAGTGCTCAGACGTAACTGCATCCCAAAAGCCTCCTGTAACTTGATATAAAGCGGGGAAGTGAAACGAGAATCTTCATCAGAAATGATAGACTATGGAACACCATGAATTATTACGATCTATTGAACATAGAGGCGACCCATGCTCTCTACTGAGCCCTGTTCTCAGATGGGTAGGAAGTGGGCCGCCTTGGTGAGTCGGTCCACGATCACCCAGATAGAGTCGTGTCCCCTGGATGTATGAGGATGCCCCGTCACAAAATCCATGGATATCCCATCCCACTTTCACTCTAGGACCCCTAAGGTCTGTACCAATCCTGCCGGAACATGGTGCTCCACCTTCACTTCCTAACAAGTTAGGAATCATGAAACAAACTCTGCTACGACCTTCTTCATACCTAGCCACCATTGTTGTCGTCTGAGGTCCCTGTACATCGTCAGCACTCCTGGACATACTACTAGAGGGGAAGTGTGAAACTCCCTCAGCACTTCCTCCTGTAATGCAACTGGTACCATGGTATGTCCCATGAAATGGATGACGTGCTCTCCTACTTCAGATAATCCATCAGGAACCTGCCCGATAGAAATCTGAGCACGTCGCATCTCACAGTAAACGTCCCCACACTTTACCTCTCTAACTCGCTGAAGGAGTGGGGAGTGACTATGAGTGACTGTAGAATGGCCGATCCATCTCTATCCACAATGGATATCTACAAAGCATCTAGCTTCTCCGTCGCCTCTCCTAGCAGTTGTATGCCTGAGCTCGTACTAGGATAATTTTCTCATACGTTCCCCTTCTTAGGAGTATAGACTATCTCGAAGTCATTGTCCAGGAGGAACTCAAAACATCGTTGTTGTCTCAAGTTCAGGTCCTTCTGCGAAAAGATGTACCTAATACTCTGGTGGTCAGAGTAGACTGTAATGTGCTCGCCCATAAGATAGTGTCGGCACATCTTCAACGAAAATACCACTGCTGCTAAATCCATGTCATGGGTAGCATAGTTCTGGTCATGCTGTCTCAACTATTGTGAACCACATGCGATCATTGTCCTCTCCTTTATCAGGACACACACGAGTCCGGCCCCTGATGCGTCGCAATAAACTTTGTACCCTATGCCCTCCTCTGGTAGCCTCAATATGGGCGCACTGGACAATCTCTGCCTGAGCTCCAGAAAGCTCTGTTGGAATCTCTCTGACCACATGTAGGGTTTCCCCTTCTTCGTTAATGCTGAAAGCAGTGCTGCAACCCTGGAGATGTCTCGCACAAATGTAAGTCTGAACCTCTCCGGAGTGATTGACTACACCATATTATACATGATTTAATCTTCAGCTTCCTAGGTTTTCCTTTTTGCCGACCAAGGAAAACCACATCCCAACATTGTAGATAAACCACAACCTTTTTTCCTAATACAATCAATCTGTGTATGAAATGTGATTGCCCAGTCCATACTCAAACTAACGTCATAAGGCCTCGACGCTGCCACCAAGAGGTTTCAACCAAAACTCTCACCTCAAGGGTTAGATCACACCATCGACATATGTGTGATTATCGAGTCTCCTCCTAATGTTTTCTCTATATGTGAGGTTCATGTCAGTGGATTAACCTAAAACTCTAGGTCTGGGACAAGATTCGTCGAAGGAAGGAATGATTGGTACCTATGTCTATTGATACTGCAGCTAGTAGTAGACACAGACCGTACCTAAAATAATTCTTAGAGCCCTTGGGTCACACTCCTTAACCTTATGTAGCTATTCTCTTCCTCTTCCCTCCAACTCCATGAGCCTGGAGGGGACTACAAAGGTGGTAGGTTGTATCATGTCGAAATGTACACCACCTCAGGCTACTCTCCTAGCTCTGCTTCCACGTCTACTGCTCTGTGAATTCATCTTTCCTAAACACTTGCTCTTCTTGAAACATTTTACACACCCTAGTATCTAATACTAGCGTCAGTTCCCTGATTTCTCATTGCTAGTATTCAGTAGCGGTATCCGTTCAGCCAAAGAACATTCAACCACAAACATTCTCTTTAGAACTCTAGTATAAGTAGGAATTCAATGACGGAAAGTGATGTCTTAGATGTTCATTAAACACACCTCGCTCCGAGGTCTAAGCTCTAAAGTATTGATCGTATCATAGTCATTATGTACCAGTTACAATCAGTACGCCTCAATGAATACTCAGCTACCAACATGTCATCCTGTCGAAGCTGTATAAGCTCTAGAAAACTCTCACCCACCTCCTCAAAAGAGTCCTCAGTCACCTATGAGTCGAGCTCACCAAGGAACCTGAACGGTATCTGATGCTGAAACATATGTAAGGCACTAAGCCTACACTTGTCATCAACCAGTAATTACGGTTGTAATCATTGACCAACATGCAGTAATATTGATGGCACACTAACCGAAGGTACTATATCATGCATCGATCCACGTACCAAAGCATCATCACTATGCGGACCAACCTCATGGTCACTCATTGGGAAACACTAGTATCTAAGTCCACCATCCACTCTAATGGTGTCTCAAATAGGCAGAAAACTCTAGAAATCACCCCCATCCAGTCCTATGATACCTGGGAATCTGTCTTGCCTCATAACACTACTGGAAATCAGATCTTTCCCAACACTTATATACACCCTTTCCCAACGGTTCTCCCAAACCGTTGGGAAAGGGGGGTCTTTCCCAACGGTTTGGGAGAACCGTTTGGAAAGGGGCCTCAAAACACCCCTTTCCAAACGGTTTGGGAGAACCGTTGGGAAAGGGGGGGTCTTTCCCAACGGTTTGGGAGAACCGTTGGGAAAGACCCCCTTTCCCACCCCTTTCCCAACGGTTCTCCCAAACCGTTGGGAAAGACCCCCCCTTTCCCAACGGTTTGGGAGAACCGTTGGGAAAGACCCCCCTTTCCCACCCCTTTCCCAACGGTTCTCAAGAACCGTTGGGAAAGAGCATCAAAAAAATTCAACATTCGGCCAACAAATTCACACCCCACCAGAACCTATCCCAACGGTTTTGAAAACCGTTGGGATAGGTTCTTTACTTTTTCCAGATCCACTAACCGAGAACATTATATAAATCAAAATTTAATATAATTATGATAATACATATATATAATTATGAAATTATGTTTACAAAAGTGATGTTAGCTTAGTGGTTAAGTCGTTCGATTATAAACGAGGGGTCCTGGGATCAAATCCCGGCGGATGTTTTATTTTTGGAATTTATATACCAACGGTTCCATTACCGTTGGTATAGATTTCATATTACCTATACCAACGGTTCCCAAAACCGTTGGTATAGGTCTATACCAACGGTTTTTGGAAAACCGTTGGTATAGACCTATCCCAACGGCTTACTTGGCTACGGTTCTCCAAACCGTTGGTATAGGCTATACCAACGGTTTGGAGGCCTATACCAACGGTTCCAAACCGTTGGTATAGGGTATTTTTCCAGTAGTGTAAACTCAGAAGCCTCTACTGTTGGAACTCATGCATCGCGCCCTGTCAGGGTGCACCACCTACTTGTATGGCTGGTGGTATCTTCTATCCAATGGTTGGTGGTTCTACTAGTACACCACCCGAAGGTGACAACATGGTAAGAGGGCCCTACACGGGAGCCTCATCTCTCAGTGGGTCGTCATCGTGTACTCTCTTTCAAGAACCCTAGCTGGTTTTCTTCACAACAGCATCCTGATAAGGAACAGGTGTCCCAGGGTCAATAATATATACCCGGTGAGTTGACTCAAGGAGACCACAATGGAAACTCTTGAAACACACATAGAATTAGTGTTTTTAGGAAATGATTTAGAAATCATAGGTCAGGATCCTGGTGTATGGATACGTCGTCCGCCGCACCAAAAATGGACTCCATGGACTGAGAACCACACTCAATACTCTTAACACTATTGATTCAAAAAAAATGGAATGATCAGAGTCCTATGTTCTGCAATAGAACCTACTACTTTGATACCAATTTGTGATGAACCGTCCTCGGGGCCCATTCCGTGACTACCCCAAGCCCGAATTCCATAGGCTAGGTGCAGGAGACTAGCACCAAAAGAGTAAATGTCGATAAAAAGGGAAGACATTTCATTTATAAATGTAAATAGAAACAACAGAGTAAACAACTGAAGTAAGAACTATGTAAACTGAGTACAAAAACTAAGTGCTAGAATGTAAATGAGAACGTATACAAACACAACTGAAAGTACAGTAAAAATAAAAAACTTGTACAACTACAATAACGTAAAACAGTAACCACTGAGTCGTCCTCCAGAAATCCCACCTGAAGGGTGGGTATAGATGGTATCCTCAGCTCCTCAGGTCCGACCGTCCACTCCGTGTACATCCCACCAAGTGGTACACCTCTGTGTACGGTCCAGCTCCACAATCCTCCACCTCGATCATCGTTTTCTGTCGTTTGTATCCAACACAACATAGTGCGGGCATAGCCTGTGAATGGATGAGTATACGATACTCAGTTGAGACCCCGAGACCCCCGATGGTCTCCTAGAATTCACGAAGGATACACCACAAAGGAAACATACAATTACTAAGTATCAACCAACCCAACTTAGGTATATGCCCATATATATACCTATGTTATCAATCACAGTTCGACTCCAACACCCGAGCCCATGCACAACCCAGTCCACATAGGAAAGAAGTCAATCACATCAAAGATAATAATTGAAAGTAAAGACTCTGATCACACAGGTATACATCATTTGAATAGTAATAGAGATGATCAGATGTAGTCTTTGATTCATCTATGTTTTTAGACCAACTTAAGATGCTAGAACAACTATGTTGTCGGACCCACATAGGATACTAGACCAGCCACTCTGTCAGACCCATGTGGGATACTAGAAGAGAAGTCAAACTGTCGTACCCACCTAGGATACAAGAACAATAGTCAAACTATCGGACCCACTTAGGATACAAGTACAATAGTCATCACAGTCAAACCCAGAGAGGATTTAGTACAATTTTCATCGTCATCAATTCCATAGAGGATTCCAGTACGGTAGTCGTTGTAGTCGCAGCCAACTCTAGGTTTCCCGTACACATCACGCTCGATTCTAGAAGGGCCGCTCCTCGAGCCAAGGGATCGATTCATCAACTACTACGAAGGCTTATGTTGATGTATTATAATGTTCCTCCATGTCATAGGGGGCTAATCCAAAAAAAATGTATCCAAGATATGGTGTACAAGATGACCAAGCCGTTTACCAAAAAGTACATGGCATGTCGGTATACGGTACACTTCGTGTAGTCATACCTCGAATATATCCCCTATGCAACGGCCTGTTTCGAAGGGTTGGTCGTGTAGAAAAGTAAGTACACAGCGTATGGTATGGTTACACCCCGTGTCCAAACATATGGGTTCGGATCCGTGTATGCTGGCCATGTGCCAGTACACGGCCTCAACCCGTGTTCTCAAACCCGTATAATTGGTACACGGGTTAGCCCATACCACTGGCCATGTGTGGCCATGTGGTAGAGTACATGCCCGTGTACTCTACACTGTGTCCGTGTATCCTCGGGATACACGCCGAGTCTCATGAATCTATTTCTATAATTCTGCATAGATAGTACACGTCGTGCCTCTTGGCTGTGTATTTCTGTCCGTGTCAATATATTTCCCAAAATACACACCGAGTTTCGCTTAGCCGCCACCTCCTTCCTGTGTGGAGAGTACACACCGTGTGACAGAGGTCACAGGCCGTGTGTTAGCCGTCTGACGTATGAAACCCTAGCCACTAAATGTTGTCACTACACAGCTTGTTCTCTAGGAGTACAAGCCGTGTAGTCTGGGACATTCCAGAAGCGATGCCTCTGGTTAGTGCACCTCCCTTGATGCCTATTCTTCATTACGACAGTTTGTTAGTCACGAAACATCATAATCTAGGTCACCCCAATGTCTCGAAGTCGATTCTGGTGTTTTCAGTCTTCCGATCGGCTCCGAGAACATGTTCTGAATTCTCGCTCGAAGAATGGTCAAGGAATAGTCCATCCTGTTCCGGTCCAAATTGTCACCCGCTATCATCATTTCACCTCCGGTTGGACACCGTGATGTTGAGTCATTAATTGTGGGATCATTTTATCTCATAACAAATATGTAACAATTCGTTTTTCTTCACCCTTGAAGAACACGAAGAACCACCAAGAATCACAATAATGGTAGAGGATTCAGACCGTGTTATTTTGGCCTGATCTCTCCGCATTAGTTTGATAGAAGGATTTTTAAAGAGAAAAAAAAACAAGAAGGAAAAAATATTCAACATTTATCCAATATAAACACACCCCTACCTCGAATTCAAGAGCGGAGAATGTAAACGAGTCACAGAAGACAAGCGTCGCGGTGGTCGGGGGTCTCGGAAGAAGAACATCGATTCCTTCGACATCGGAGTACGCCTGAAGAAGAAGTGTCATTGGTGACTTCACGTTCTTCGTCGGAGATATTCTTCGTCGAGAGAAGAATTGCGTTCTTCTATTTCTCTAGAGGTTCCCCCACCAAAATATTTTCTATGGAAAATATTAAAAGATATCTCTCCCATTTTAATGAAGTGCCATGCATATCCAATTAATTCAAATGTGAGTTTCCAATTAATTATTTAGGTTATTAATTAAATGATTGGCATCATCAATATGTGGGAGGTGGAAATGTACCACCTTAATAAAAAATAAGAGTTGTCAAGAATTAATGAAGGGGAGTTAAATGGGGGGTTTAAGGGGAGGTGATAAGTTAGGGGTTCGTGTGAGTCCCACCTCACAAATATCTTCTAATGAGAGGTTATGTGGGGGTGGGAACCACCAATAACCTCCCCCTTGTAGGATTTAACTACCATAGATAAAAAAAACTTTTGTTCCACAATTTTATTTAAATAATTACAATTCCACCAAAAATTAACTCTCAACTCACATAAAACGCAAATGCGGTAAAGGTCCCCTTTAGTAAATACTGACACTGCATGTTCATCGGTGTCCTTAGATATTTAATTCCGAGCCCCAATTCAGAAGATAAAAAAACCACTCATATGTTCACTGAATGTACTTGAACAAAACATCATAAAATTATTCTGTGCACACTGGGCCTTGGAATCAGGTTCTGTCAGAAACTGCGTACCCTTAAAATTCCAGAGAATTTAAGAAAGAAATTGTCCTTAAAATTTCTGGGTCTTTACATTATATTAAAAATAATTTACTTTTTTGAGATCTAAAATTTAAAAGATATGTATATTAATTTAATGCATTGAGAGTTATATAAAGTGCATGTCTACTATCTAATAAAAGTGTACCTCCTCCATCACATCCTTAGATTAAAATGAGCCTTATAGATTGTCCAGACACTATACAATTCTTTTTCCAAAATTCATATCACTTTTCTTGTGGATTTTTTCTCTTCAAAAGTCAGTCTCTAGTGTCTCTATTATAATATATGGAGAGAGCTCAGTGAAGATGAGGTAATCTCCTTTATCAACTCTCTCAAGAGTATTCATTCTTGTATTCCATCATCAAGTGTTGTTTCTAATATAAATTAATAATAAAAGTATAACTTATATGATAATATTTTATTATGATTATGGAAAAACCATATTCAACATTTAATTCACCCTATGAAATGAGAAAGAACCCTATGTGTTTGCACATGACTTATTGTCTCCACATTTTGGGGTAATGTTTTCCATCACTACAATATTTCGTTGGGTGTAATGACTGATTTATAGGATATAAATAATAAATATGAAATTATATTTATTATTTATAATTAATATATCATAAAATTACTCACCCTTTTACCATTATGATAATGATATCACCCCTCATGTTTACATTCGGGTTACTGTCTCCACGATGTGACAACATTCTTCTTCCACACTAACCATTAAAGAAGGATTATAAAAATGTGTATAATGAAAAAACATGAGATATAAGATATAATAATTCTAATGGAACAATATAAAAAAATAACTATATATATACATATATGTAATTTACCTTCTTCCCTTGAGCATTATATGAAAATGGAAATAACACTCATGCATATATATGGCTTACCATCAACATTAACCATGTTTTCCATTTCATATATCGGTCTTATATATATATAGTTATATATATTAAATATTATTTATATATAAATCAATTTTTTAATATTGTATACATGTAAAACATGATCTTAGTAATTGGATCAAGAATAAAAATTCAAAACACATAAGAAAAAAAAATCAAATATTTCCTGAAATTATATTTTACAATGGAACTACTAATAAACACGTAATATAAAGTCATAAATGAATCATATGGAATATTATAAATATTATTATTATGGTATAATTTAATAATATTTTTAGCACCACTAAACTTGAATTTTAGACATGTACTGAGGGAATTGGACAAAAGGTATGTGAATTTCAAAACACTTTTAATTTTGTGATATACATGGCATATTCAACACTCGCTTCTATTGAGGGTTTCATATACTGACCTATAACATGTTATATAATTAATTTTATTTATTTAATGATATTAAAATATTTAATTTATTTTTTATTTCCATGTGGTTCATGATTCCCAAGTTACACTATTCGTATAGGATTTCTGTCTAACCTTTAAATTTTTGAGACACATGCCTCACCCACTGCTATTTTATTCAACGTGATGTATATTATTCCTACGAATGCATTTTAAGGGGACTAAACACAATATTATGGTATTTTTATATCCATATATTTTCATTATTTCACGAGTTATACGATTTTTCTTGATTATTATGTTGTAAGTGTTAATTTCCCAATTTTGTTTTTTATATTGTTTATACATAATTTTTTAATGGGATATATTTTTCATCTATGATAATGTTTGATAAAAGTATTTTCCAGAATATTTTTATCATTCTTTAAAAAAAATTAAAATTTATTTTTACCCATGTATGAATTTTTATTAAATATAACATAAGGAATCTTTTTTCTTTATCTATAGAGGTCCCTTTTGACTTTTCTAGAAAAAAGTACAAGAAAATTATTATTTCCCTTATTCAAAAAATAGACTGTTAGGATTTCATGAGATTTTGTTGTATTGATGATTACATTACAAAATTTCAAGGATTATTTTAATATTAAATGATTTGTTTTAAACTTGTGCGTCATTTTATGTAAAGAATTTTTTTACAACGTTGTAAGCATATTTTACTCAAGAAATGTTTTTTTGATTTCTCTCAAAATAATTTTCCTCTAAAGATATTAATTTTTTACGATACATAAGTCTTACTAGGTATATTCTTCACTGTTTCCATTGTTATTATTTATATTTATGGTTAGGTTTATTATGTAATTGTATTCATGAAACCCATTTTTTGTGTTTTATGTTATGATTGCTAGATGTTTACGACACCCATTTCATTTCATGGGTTCTGATATGATAAATGATTTATGTTCTTATAGAACACATATGTATTATTTCAGTTTAATGTGGATGGGACCAATGTCTCCCTCCAATGAATTTTATTATGATTTATATCTCATGAGATAGAAATAAAAGAAATTTTTCACATAAACGACCACACTAGTGAACCATTTTTACAAATATGGTATGTGATGTAAACCCATACATCCAATATATCCTTGGAATTAATTCTTTGACTATTATGTAAATAGTTATTATATTGTTATTTGCCTTCCATAGTTACATGTTTTATTCTTTTGTTATTATTTCGGGGATCATGTTATTTATTTCCTTATGATTCATGTATTAGGAACTACCAATCTTTATACAATGATACATGTTTATGTATATTGATATAAAGGGTATGATCTTCTATTTTAATAATCATGATCTCATACCCTTATTCCCAAGATGAATTTTCCATATATCCATTTCTTTCCCTTACTAATAATGTAATATCATCCCTTTTTATGTTTCCTTTTTTCCTATGATATAAATATATATATTATGTCTGATATGTCTAAGAAGGGATATATTAAAGAATAAACTAGTGGGAGATAATTTAGCTCAATTATGTACCAGTATTTATGTTTCTATACTTCCAACTGCACTATAATAATATGATATTTGGGTGTATTTTTGTGAAATTTATGAACTATTCCACTAATGTTATATAATGTTAATGTTTGAAAATATAGGGTTTATATATTTTCCCATTTCCATATTTGGATAGGAATAGGTTTCATGACTCTTCTAGGATTCTACCTCTCTTCCTTGATTTACTGTAAAACCATGAATCTTGATACATAGTCTACAATTTCAAAATTCCTTTTATCCCACAAAAATATGTTCCTTCAAAACCATATACATCTTGGTACTACTGTAACACCCCAACCCCAAATACTCAAAGTCTGTGCATTATTACATAACATTATCATGATCACAATGTATTATGTCCCGAAAGACCGATCATTTTAGTAGTCTTGGAATTAATAGATATGTACATAAGTTTTACATTACATAATGAAATAAAAAACAACATTGTTCCTCCTTTGAATACTCTCAATATACAATAGTCTATTCCTACATGTTAATCAGAATATGATTCTCTGCATCCTGAGAAAAATAAAAAAAAGAAAGGTGTGAGCTCAGAAGCTCTGTAAGGATAAAAATATAGCGGACACTTTCATATATAAGAATAAACATTTAAGGGAATGTAAAAGATTAAAACACAAGACACTTAAACAACAATATCAGAATAATATGGAAAATATAAATCGAATAATTCTGTTTACATATTTAATTGGGTTTTATACTAGTAGAATAATCACATGAAATATCAATATCTAATTTCATAATGATTGAATTCATAATGTCAGACTTCATAACAACATAGTCAAGGCCTTGTGTCAAGACTTCAAATAAGATTTTGTCAAGCCCTTATGTCGAGAATCTAGTTTGTCTCATGAGACCTCCCAATGCATCGTGGGTTTATAGTAGTCCCTGCCCATCATTTATTATGTTCAATACATTCCTTATATGAAGAAGTTAAAACATAACTTAACCATTCGTATTAAAAATATAATAATAAATGTTAATACCTTAACCATAAATCATTAATGGTATAAAAATAGAATATCCATAGTCAAAAATATCAACAAACAATCAATAAAATATAGAAGATCGTATTATAAGAAAACAAATTAGACAATCATAAAATCCAACAAAGGATGTTGACATAGATGAAATAAATCCAAAAACTATTTGACTGAAATATCTCTTTTTTTACTGTAAGTTCATTTAAAAATTGTGTAATAATAATGTAAAAATATATTTTTAAAATATACTTACAATATTTTTAGGGAAGATTCAAAGGTATTATAACGGTGGAAAATTGTTTCACTCACCGTATAAGTTAAAAACATTCTTCCCTTAATTTCTAGAAATGTTCATAATGTACCTTGTTTGGAAAACAATTGAAATATTCCACTCATAAAAAATTATAAAATGTAAAAAAAGAATATAAATGACTTTAACCCATAGTCTAGGAAATAGTAAAAATGATTTTAAATTCATTTTTATGATACATGTATTTAGATGACAAGGAAGTCCCATTAGATACATATGTATAAATAACCTATGATAATAGAGAGATTGTAAAATTAACCATTAAATTGTACTTTTACTTAGTCGAGGGTAGGTTAACCTCAAGTATAATGGTTAAATAATAATTATTAAATTATAAAAGAACCACATACACAAATATTATATCCTATACGATCCTCTAATATTTCATTTTTAATAATATCTATGTAGTATCATTCTTTCTTGTGTTAAATAACACATTTTCTATTATATATTTTGTTATGTAAGTCATGTTTGTTATGGATAGTATTTATTTGATTTATATCCAGAATTATATTAAGTTATTAAACATTATATTTGATCACCTAATGGATATTATTCCTGAATAGTTTTTATGGGGTATAAAATCTCATCCCGTCGTAGAAACGGTAAGTCATACATACACAGGAGTTATAATATCAATCTATTGATGTTGAGATTGTATGTAATTTGGATTGTATATTATAATTATCAAATAATTAAGATGTTATATTTTTTATTTACATAAATTATAATCATTAATATACCCATACAAATAATGAACTTTGGAATAACAAACTACACAATGATGTAGAGATGGTAAGCCATATACACACACAAATGGTGAATTTGTTTTTCATAGGATGGGTAGAAAAATGAATATAATTGTACCATATTTATAATAACATCTTAGTGTGTAGAAGATACTAGATTCATTATTTTATTATGGAAACAACGTAGAGTGATGAAGTAGAAGACGAAAGGAACTTTAAAAGAGGTGACGAACTAATTACCTCTTCTTTGGGTGCTTTCTTTTGATTTGAATAAATGTGATCCTTACATTAGATTTGGGATAAAAGTAAGGCCTCTAGGTTTATTTGTGTTTAATTGGGAGGATATTTGAGTATGGGTTGGCCGATACAAATTTCATTGGTTTTATGAAATTAAGAGAAGGGGAAGTACCCTATTATAAGAGAGGTGTGGGTCACTTTAAAAAAAACATGTTATATATTTTTATTATAAAATAATTTTCGGTTTATAATAGCTCCAAATTGATTTAGTTCATGTAAAAGGGGGTATGGGTCTAACCCCTTTCAAAAAATTGGTTTTTGAAAAGTATATGTCACCATATTACCCTTATCTTTTTAATTAAACTCTTAGTAAAATAGTATAACTTTTACCATGTCTTTCAGTATTATTATTATAATACATAGTTAATAAACATACTATAAAATGAAAATAGAACCTTATGTGGTTAATTGATGGAATATTTATCATTATATAAGTATTCTGGACAAAAAAATACATTTTTATGACTTTTTTATAGTTTAATAAAATAGTTTTTGTTTTAAAAACTCATTTATGTCTTATTTGACATTATTTAAAATTTGGTATTGTAAAAGTCATAAAAAAATTATCACATCGAATTTTTTTATCAACCCTAACATGTCATATTAAACTTTAAAATTCGTGTAATACCTCAAAAATCTCAATTTACATTTATTTTTATACTTATAATATCAATTATTTTAATCATTCATTATTAGGGTATTTAATGCATCATTATTGTGCCATAAATATATTTAATTATTTAATGTCTAAAAATTATATATAAAATTCCATTATTTAGAAAATATCCTTATATTTAAATGCAATATTTATATTGTAATTTATATTATGTATAAACCTATATTAAAAATGGTATATTTATTAAAATTAGAATTTAACACTTTTAACTCTTTAAATAAAATATATTAAATGTACTAATCTAATCCATGTGGATCATAAAGGGTTATATTTTTCTACAAAGATTTACTTTAGTATAAAAAAACTATCCAATATAATCAAGACTTGTGTTATTGTAATTATAATATCATTTCTACTTTTAGTTACCCTATTTTCTTTCAACCGTGATAAATAAAATTTCAAAGATACTATTCAACAAAAAAATGTTTTCATCCAATTGATCCCCATTTTACTTACACATGTGAACCAGGTCTCTTTTATTTATGAAATTCAATTCACAAAAGCAGTAATATTATGATTTATGAAAATTTACAAATGTTCCAAGAAGGTGGGTAAAAGTTGTTAAAAAGTTCAATAAAAAATTATATATTTAATCTTACTATAAAATGTCTCCTATAAATTAAATTGCACTAATATAGGTATTAGGTATCTGTTTCCAATTTAAATTAATTTTATATTAAAAATAATTATTAAAATAAAAATTTTAGTTTTAAACAATAATATAGTGTTTATTAATATTCTTCAAAAATTGAACGTTTTCAGAAAAATACAAATAATTGACCCTAAGCTAATTTTGATACTCTGAATCAAAAAATGTAGTCCATTTTGAAATGTAAAATTTAAAAAAAGTTTATAAGTGGGTATTACTATTCATAACGGCTTTTTAAATGGGTGGTTTTATTGGTCAAGGTGTACTAGAACTCGATGTTGCGTACAACACAAGATATTGCATTATCTAAATAGAAGCTTACTGTGGAAGCTTGGGGTGTTACAACTACCTAGTTATATAGAGATTTTCAATCTATTATTGTCATCCAATAATTCCAATTTATCTTAGGTATAGATAGAACACATAATATATTTCCTGATTTTTAAACACCATTTCTGAGATAAATTCTCTTAACTTCCCATCATTCACAACATTAAATTTATTCTAAAAATTCTCATTACCTTATTGATATATTTTTAGGATTTCCCATAAATATAGTTTTTAAAAACATCAAAAAATAATTTGTGTCTCCATTTTCGTATTACTTTTGATATCTATTTTCACTAGATCCATGAATATCATATCCCTATCAATCCTTATTTAGGTTAGAAATACCTCTTAATTTCTTACTTATTTCTCATTCTAGCTTATTTTACATCCCCATGTGGTAGGGTATTGTGAAATCATAATTTATATATAGCTTGAGCCATCGTATTTTTATTACATTGCAAAATTTCAATTGAAAGAAGACATTTTTTTATTTTTATGATCTATGTATACCTCATATATTTTAATTTATTGATATTTTATCATTATCATACATGAAATAATTCTTGCTTTTGTATCAAGATTTTCGGTTTGATAGTTCTATTCATGAATATTCAATTTCCTTGAAATATATGAAATAATTTGATTCTTTTGAATTAGGTCACAACCAAGTACCTTATTCTATGAATCCCTATATAAAAAACCAATCATTTTAAGAGGGTAAAATCAAAATACAATCTTTGCTCAATATTTTCATAGGTTCATCAAAACAGTCCGCACATTCGTCTGTCAAAATAAACATAACACATTTACAAGTAATATTTGATAACAAGCTATCTAAATAGGGAATTTTTTGAATGAATAACTATGAGTAACCTACAAAACCATGAATCAATGTTCCTCATATATTTATATTGGTGTATTCAATTTTATGATTTCCTATTTAACCATAAGATCAACTAATATTTCACCATTGGAGACAATATGTACAGGAAAAGAAACTTCTTGAAGCCAAAAATCACACAAACTGAATTTCATCTCAAACCCTCTCCTTAGAAGATTATCAATAATGATAATATATTTAATCTTATAGTCCCCATAGATTTTATAATACATCAAGATTTCATTAATGAATACAATAAATCATCAAGAAATTCCACTAATACTATGTTCATAAGATCCATAAATAATATGGTGTTAATTCAGCGAAAATGTAATATAACTAAAATCATAATGTCTACACATCATTTGGAATGATATATTTGGGAATTTATTCCTTCGTAATGTGCAACTTAGGATACCTACAATGATGTAAAATCATAGAAAAATATTTGTCTCTGTGAATTTGATCAATTAATTCATCATTGTGAGGTAGAGGATACATGTTTTTTCATAATACCATTGGCTTCCCTATAATAAAATTGAATATTAATGGGTTAATATTTCTTTTTTTAATGATGGAAACATGGGATTAAAATGGTGAAACACTATGGATAATAAATACCTTATCACATAAAAATGATAATTTTTTTATAAGGTCCACAAATTATATAGTGGTCATTATATTGGGAGTCATTTATATTATTCATTCATAAGGGATTAAATTAATTGAAAACACAATTTCACACTCTTGATGATTTCTAGGCAATTATTTTGGATATACATCATTGCATTAAGTTATAAAATTAACATCCTCAATTTTATGATTAATTTTTTCATCCATGCATTGTTTCTTCTCTTCTTCCCCAGAAACTCCATTTTGTGGAGACAATAGGGTTGGATCTAGAAATTTCCTAAATAATTATGTCTCTTCTATAAAGGTAAGGAATTATATATATTCCTCATGAATCATAATTTCCGTATTCTTAGAATAAATGTTTTGATCATATGTTTGAATCCACGATATAAGAAAATTTATGTCGAAGTTAACCATTTGTATGATAATAAGGTCATCAAAAATAGTATATTTTAGTATCATATTGTGGAATATATAAAGTAAAATTATTTACTGAGACTTCTACTAGAATTTTTGACAAACAACAGTATTATTAATTTTTTGGGTAAATATTATATTTTCGTAGAAAAACTAGATGTTTTAAAATGGTTCTATGATCCAGAATCAAATAAAGAACTGGTTAATTTAGAATCTATGATTAAATCACAATCCACGACATCAATTGGTAATTACACCTCAACTATAGTAAATTTCTAAGAATGGACATTTCCCATTTGCCCCTTGTGTGGAATATTCCTTTGACACATGTGGAATTCAATTCTATTGTGATACATTTACCCTCGGTTGGATCACTAAATATGAGTGTTTTATTTATTTTCTTTTAATTATTTATCCTCATTACCGTAATATATATACGTATAAAAATATTTTATTCAATTTATCAATTTACTAGGATGATTCCTTCAATAGTTCTCATAGAATAGATGTTTATCATTTTGTTCATTTTCATTAATTTATTCACTTTTTCTTGGTTATCATTCCACCTCTAATTTTATTGGTTTAACTTAACATGTATGATTTAGATAATAAAATATCCATTTTGATAGAATATAAAAATATTTCATCATATGATGAAAAATTTTGAGAGACTATTTCCGTTTAGATAATTTCATTAAGCCCTAGATTGAAATGGTCATTAATTCACTGTGAGTTGCGTAAAAAATATTTATCATAATTGGATAACATTGTAATGGTATCATCATACTCAAAAACACATAATTATTCATTTTTCATTATTCTATTGAACATTTATTCATTTCATTGATTTTTTGGGAAATATTAGTCAAACACTTTCCCCATAAAAGGGTTACAATAAAGGAGTTCAATTTCCCATTCCCCTTAGTTTTCAAGTACAAAAACCACCATTGATCAACATTAACTTTTCGAAAATACAATACGAATATAAAATTTTACTTTTCATTACATCCCATGTCTATAAAAATCTTTTCAAGAGACTTAATCCACTTCTTATATAACAAGGGATTAGTAGTCCCCAAAAATTATGGAGGATTTTATCTTATGATATAATCTAATATGGGAGAATCATTCTGAAAAACATGTTACTTCATCCAATAAAGGTTATTTTTCATTTCATGATTAATATACCCTAGTATATCCATGATCTTATTAATTCAAATATCAGTTGTATTGTCTTGATCAGTAGGGAAATCACTAAAATTGAAACAAGTTTGGACACACATCTTCCTTCTAGTATCCATTTTCAATCAATTGTATACACTAGATTAGATCATAAAATTATAAATTTTAAATCATAATTTATAATAATTTATATTTATTAACACGTAAAATGAATTAAAAACATTATACATTGGTAATATCATAATAATAAACATTGTTTATTTGGTGATATGGTTATTTTTAAATCCTTCATAGTGGTTTGTAAAGAAAATATTAATTATCATAAGAATATACACTAGGTGTATCAAACCATGATTTTGATAACAACCGTTTTCAAGAACCTAGTGATGATTGGTTTAATCTAAATGTGCTATTTTCATATTTATTACCCCAATGTACAATTGTTCCAAAACCATATCCAAATATAATATCCACATTAGGATGTATTTCTACAAAAATACATAATATAATCCAAAAAACCCTGTATTATGTTCTTATATACATATTTTCATTGTAAAAAATAGTCTTATGTTCAATAATCTATGTTTTCATTAATATAGTTTCTAAGGTTTCTACTGAAATCCGTTAATGCCAATTGTAATGAATATATATATTTAAATTAACTATTGTTTTACATAGGTAAAAGTAAATAGATCATATCCAAATAAAATTAGCATCATCTATGAAACTCATTCAAAAGAATCACCTTTATAACTGAAGAATATGAGATAATTAAGGGTGATCTCAAATGATTCATAAGGATTGTATATAATAGAATCCATGAAGTGAAAATGAATAATACTAAATATTGAAATGTAATTAATATAAAATAATATATTTAAATAATAATTTGAGCATAAAAAAATAATAATCAAAATGAAAAGGTATCTAACTGACCACACATTCTATTAAATCAATAAAATTGGAATAAAATAATTCTTGAGATATTATAAATAATGAAATAACATGGATAAAAAAAATAATAACCAAATTACAATTGATTAGAATACTTAATTTTTTAATTTCATGATCTTCTGCACTGTGATACCACTATTGTCAAAACCATTCAACAGACAACAGAATACTATAGGTAAATGCCTATCTGAATTTGAAAATTGATTTGTCTCATGAAATATTTAGATGAATAAAAAGTATATATATCACTAATACCCAACTATAACTTTATTTAAAATTAATTCATCATATATTTAATATTATATTAAATTCATGATTTAATATTCCTCATCATCAAATATATGTATCGAGTAAATATGAAATTTTTTTCAATATTCCCATAGTTAATAATATATCATTAAATGTAACCACCGTATATAAATAACTCTATATGGTTTAGAAAAATATAATATCCATAATTCTATAATATTTATATTTAATTAGTTGTAATTTTTAATGAAAATTTATCAAAAAAAATGTTATTCATTCGAGAGGAACTCAACAATCCCTATAAAAAGTGAGGCAATAAAATAAACTGATTACCTTATTTATAAATGTAAATTTGTAACCCCTTAATAAATAAACATCAAACAAGAAATTAATAATAAGTAATAAATAGAATTTTTTTTGAATAACATAATGTTTAAGTATATACACCCTATAAAATTCAATAGGCACATAATAACAAATTATAGAGATGAAATCCATTAACCCATGCTTTTATATAGTTAGAAATGTTGTAACCACATATATAATGGTTTTAGGTTGGAAATTAATTTAATATATAACCTTAATAATATTTATAATATTATATATTATCATAATATAAAAATTTTACCTATATCATGAAAATAATATTTCATTATTTTCATTATTTAGGGTGTTAATTTCATTAATTCTGCATGCGTGTTTTGTCATGAATGTTCTTGTTTTTTTATATAAGAAATAAATTAATCATATAAAAAATTATTATAATGTTATAATTATCATATTTAATCACTATATACCACTTTATAATAATTATTAATTATTGGGAATGTGTATTTATTTTAATCATCACGTGGCGATGGCATATCGTACGTATACTAGAGTGACGATATCATTCCATTTACAGGTGAGTGTGTATAATAGTGTATGATTTATTATTATCAGATATATTATATAATTTCATATATATTACATTTATCCTTATTACCTTAAATGTAATTTTATTGTGAAATATGAGGACATTTCTTCAAGAGGAGATAGTTCATCATATATAACAGAAACATTATCATATATTAAAAAAATGGAATGTAAGATGGAATTTTTGATATTATAAATAAATATGTATAATTATATCATAAATATTATATATATATATATATATGTTAAATAAATAATTATATAGGACCATGATAGGTGTTGATATAAAATTAGTTCCATCCATTTGTGAGGAAGTATTCATTCGTACAAAAGATCGATGGTTTGATCTCCCATTTCATAAAAAAGAATATGGATATAGATTATTATATTAAAATAATTACATATAAATACATTTTATATAATGGTTTTTTAATACTATAATTTTTGAATAAAATTTTTTGGAGGTGGAATAAGACATAAAATTAATATGATCGTTTAAGAATTTTACGTCTTTTTCAGATATCCTCTTTTAGGATCATAGAAAAATACTTATAAGGAAGGATTTATAATCCTAAAAGGGGATTTAGGATTTTGGTAGGAGAGTGAATAATTTTTTCATAATTTATTTCCCAAAAAAACTACCATTGAATGTGTGAATATGAGAGGATTTGGGGTTTTCATTTATAATAGGGGGACTAAACACCCACGTTATTTTAAAAAAAACTATTATATCAATGTTTTTTTAAGGAAAAAATAATCCGAAATTTTATGATCATGAACCATAGTGTTGATAAAGTAATAATAATGAAAAAATGGGTGTTTGAAATGTTGGTGGTTAATTTTAGCCTTTATAATTTTAGTTTAACCCTCGATAAATTAGTTTTTACCTTAACCAATGTACATATTTTTTTTATAAATTTTACTATTAATAATTGTAAAAAAATAAGTTTTCCTTATAATATAGATTATATTATGATGACTCAAAATTTATAATAAGGCTTTTAAAATTAATTCACATAAGGGGAAGAGTATAATTTAAAATTATACCTGTAGATTCGATAAAAAATTGTGTTTCCAAAGAGAGAATTCTAATAAGTATATGATAGATTAATATTAAATTTCAAATATGAAATAAATTCTGCTAAACTAATATTTTTTATGTCATTAAAATTTAAGTAATTATAATTTAGACATAATTTGAAATATAATTTGTCAATGTAAATAATTTAATAAATAATAAAATTTTAGTTAATAATGAGTATATTTCAAATAAAATTAAAAATTAAAACTTTTTTTAAGAATAACAATAATTGTACCTATGAAATATTTGATAATATGAATACAAAATTGATGTTATATTTTTCATATAATATTGAAAAATTGTAAAAAATTAACTTTATTACTTGTGTGTATGAAATGATAAAACTCTTTCATTGAAACAAATACATATTTTTCATAAAAATTATCTTTTACTTTCAAATTATTACCTTTTTATTTATAATAAATATATAACCAATGAAAGTGTGTTGAATATATATTTTTCATAATTTAAAAACTCATATTCATACCTTCTAACCTAAAATATAGGTTATAATTATCATGTTTAAAAAATATTTTAATATTGTTTTTCATTTAATCATTGCTTTGTTTACATAACATGACTTGGAAGAGTTTGAAACTATTGAAAAAGCAAATAAGTCATATTTTAAATGGGAGCTAAAAAATATCTATAATAATTACTTATAAAAAAATTAAAATTATTAAATAATAAAAAAATATAAATATAATAACAAATATAATAAATGACATATGTATTTACCCCAGAAAAATTTTGTTTCTGCCATATTATATGGTTTTGTTGAAATGAACAATTTTTAATATTTAGATTAATAATTTCATATAATATAATTCATTTTACAAATTTGGACATATAAATTTTATTAGGTTAAAATTTTATAGTATTTATCAATGAGTTGAATTTTGGTTGAATAGAAAAAAATACAGTTATTACAAATAAAATTAGTGTTAAAGTATCATCATAATAAAAATATTTCTGAAAAATTATAATTTATTTAGGAATGAAAAAGTATTTAATGATATGAAAATAATTTTAAAATAAATAACTTAATATCAAAACAATAAAATTAATTTCATTAACTAAATTTATATTTTATTTAAATAAAAATAGTTATTGATGCATTAACTTGTATAAATATTTATTATATTATTTTCATTTTTGAGTGTATAACGATGTCAAATATTTTTTTATCATTTAATTACACACTAATAAAAATAATAATAATCAATATTTTTTTTGGCCTAAATAATAAAATATTAGATGCGTCATTCTAAAATATTATTCCCTCATGAATATATTGACATTTTTAGTCCTCTACATTCTCCAGACATATAAGATATTTAACAAGGAAAATATCTACCATAATTACTCATTAAACTCTACTAGTAACATCCTTAAGACAATTTTTTGACCAAAATTTCCTCCTATAAAGAATTAGGCTAAGTCAAAAGATGGTAACTCATGTGTATATTTAGAGTTTGAAACCCATGTTCTCATTTCAATTCATAAATTAAAAATTTGATAATATATATATTCAATAAAAAGAAAAATTAAAGTACAATATTTAATATTTCATTATGTTTTTATATAACTATAATATTTTTTTATTTAATGATTTTTAACTCATTAAAAAACATTTTTTCTCTTGTACTTGTTTTATGCTACCTTGGTGTACAATAGTGTAGTGTTTTTCACCTATTCAATTCATGTATATTATAATATATGATTTTATGAAATAATATGATGTTACAACTATGTAAAAAAATATGGTGTTGTAGTAATAGAATTTTAATTGTAATATTAAAATTATATGTAAACACAACTAGTCATTTTAAATAAGAAAAAACTTTCTTACAAACCAAGGTTCTCAAAATTTGTAACAATATACTAATTTATTTATCATCATCAAATATGTATTATTATTATTAATTATATACACTGACACTTCTTGATTTTATTTATCCACTTTTTGGGGAAATTCCCCGCTACCATTACATCAAGGTAGTTTTAGAAAAATGAACTGAACGATCTCAAAATTGTCAAAACATAAAATATTATTTTAATAAATGAACAAAAAATTAATAAAAATATGTTCAAGTGAAGAAATAAATATGAAACATGTTCTTAATAAAGTAATGGAAAAATAACACTAGATTATTTTAAAGGTTTATGGACCATATAATGTTTATAAATAATCGAGGTAAATAGACTTTCATGTTCTTTCATATTCTTATTGATATATTATCTAATAGCCTCATCCTCAAACACTTCCTATTTTTATGCTTACATGATGATCATTATAATTCATTTTCATTCCCTTTTATTATGAATATTGATAACATTATTTTCCCTTTATATAATTTATATATGTAAAACCCTATAAAATTTATAGAATAAGATTTAAATGTTTCATTGAAAAAATTATAATTCTTGTTATGTGGTTTTTTTAGCTTTATATATCCATTGATTAACTAAAAAAATTTATATCCAACTTCTTTTATTTGATCATCCAATGAGTTATAATTTTTTTTTGGTTTTGATATTACTCTATTAATTTACTAGTCTCTATGACATAGTTATGTTACCCATTTCATTATATTGATTTCATTTCATGCTAAATAAATACATGGACGGTGTGGATAAGAAGATCTGTACAACAGCCTGTGGTGAATCACTGTGGCGGGTTGACGAATCAACCCCCATCCTTGCACCATTCCCCTAAATGAATCTGGGTGGGTGGGGGGGGGGGGGGTTTCCCCCACATGAATGAGTGGGTGAGTCACTCTCCAACAATATTTATGACTCTAGTATGATATTGGGGTGGGACTCAAGGGCGGTGGGACACAAGAGCATGGTATGGGTCAAAAGGTACTCATAAGTGAAATCATTAAGTGGTGTATGATACGACAGGTCCCTAGATCATGTAGGTTTCTAGGAATTGCGATATGAACTACGAAAAAATGGATAATAAAAAATATCGATTTTTTATATAAGGCACTAGACCATTATTGTTTGGACTTTTTTTGTGTATTATTTTATACTATGAGTTATGTAAGTGATACCACATAACCAAATATAAATAATTATTTTTATAAAATAAAAACTAAAAATGGAATTATATTAATATTATTTGTGATATATGTTCATTTTCTTTGGGTCCCATATATAAATGATGTATTCTTATTTGAATGGTGGGTATATAATTACATTCCCCCCAATAAACTAAGTATAGATTATGTGCCATGTGATATTCAGTATGATTCATTAGACATGAACCTATAATATTATATTGTATTGTATTGAAAATGATAATTCACTTGTAATGGCATGAATAATATTTTCTCCACATTGTTACGTTTCTCATGATTAAATGAACTTATCACATGTTTTATCTTCTTAAATATTTCTATTTTATGGTTTATAATTCTTCGTTTTATTTACTATGTGTGAGGACAAAGGTCATAACCCATGTTTCGCTAAAACAGTTCCATGAGATTTTTAGTCACATGGCCTTCTCTGAACCTCCCTTTAAACTAAGGGTTTCTAACTAGATTTGAGGGACATTAGTTGGTATAGGGAGGACAATATACCCCCCATATAAAAACTAAAATACATGAGAGGAATAAATAAATTATGGGTTGTAATATAATATCATACAAACAATAATAAACGCCTATAATCCCTAAACATTTTCATAAACATTTTATGTTAGAAAGATACCTAAAGAAGAAACAAGTCATGGTGGTAGTCATACCCAATTAACTAATAAATAAAAGAAATAAATAAATAAGGCCCAACAAATAACTCTATATTCATCTCTAGAACTTATCATATTCTGTTACTCCCATCCAATAAATCGTAAATGTGTAATATGGAGCTTCTCATTAACATTATCTACAACACTGAGGTATGTGAGGGTACTAAATGGAATCCCAAACTAGATGTGAGTAAAAAATAACAAGCCATCCCAAATTGTTTCAATAACTAATCCATATTGTAATTCTAAAATAAAATAATGTAAATATATAATAATAATAAAGTATTCATGTAAATAAATACATCTAATGTCGAGCATGGATTCCCCACGAAAGACCCATCCATCCATACCTACATCGAGTTCAATCAGAATTCCTTTGAACCAATGTCAATATACATATTCATATTAAGTAATTTCTAGGACTCAAGGTATATAGTTGAGGTTCGCCAGTTTAATATAAAAATGATCCTTGGAATGACCATGGAATCCATAACCATAGAAGGTCCAACCCAATATCAATGATAATATAATATATATGGATGATGGAAAAAATATGTATAAATAAGTTCATATAACAATCATGAATAATAATAATAGTATAATTTTCACTATGATCCTATCTATTGAATTTTTTCCTGGGATTCAAGGTGTCACTTTTATATCATGATTTATTTCCCTTCTGAGCCCATCTATGTAATTGGAAGATAGAAATCTAGGTACCTCATAATGCATAACATAATTAATCTTCTGAATAATCCTATCAAATTTATTCTTACATGGGAAACCTTTTATCACAAAAAAAATATTGTAATTCATTTCTACTATATAGTCGTCCATGGTATTCATAAATGGGAATCCTTGTATCACTCAAGGAATAACATCATACATTTTCCCTATAATCCAATTCATGTAATTTTTACTTGGGTATGTGGTATCACTCAAGGAGTCACATCACTAATTTTCCATATCATCCCATATATATAATTACTACATGGGAATCTATTATTTCTCAAGAATAAAAAGAATGAGTAGGTAAATTTCCCTGAAAAATAACATTATGTTATTATTATATATTCCCACATATAGTTTCGATACACACCATCAAATAGTTCATTAATAAGTAATAAAAAATACCATATGATAATAGATTATCATTTACAATTCAATTCATTGAAAATAAAAATTTTAATTTAATTCATCAATGAATAGTCAAGAATTATTATTCAAATTTTAAATATTTTTAGTCACTCAATACATATTATTTTATGATAAAAAACAAAAAAATGGTCTTAGGTGTTATCCATACAATATAACTATTTATTTTATTAAATTTGGTCATCTCACACTAATATGACATATAATTATAAATAAACAGCATTATGCATTCAATTCATATCCTTGGCTAGGATTAATTATATAAATTTGGAATATTCCTTTATCAGTGAAATCCAAATCCACCTTAGTGGTTTTTTGGTCATAAGAAAACTCATTCATCAATGAAAATGATCAAAGACACCAATGGGGTTGTTCAGATTGAGGTGATCAACATCTAAATAGGTATAAAATTCATATAATATTCCTATGTAATTAATTATGTAATTTATTTACAGTGTTAAACATTAAATGAGAAATGTGTGGAAGTGTTCAAGTGAAACACATTTTATAAAAGAAGTTAAATTGAGTTTAAAGGTATAAACCACCCACCTGACACCAATATCTATTAATTCATCAATCATGGGGCATCTATTCATGTAGGAAATGTTAATTTGGATGGATTTATAGGCTATGTGAAAATATTATATATTATCACACATGTAAATAACATCAAATAAGCTAAAATAAATACACACATGATATAAGATGACTCATAACCTTAACACTAGGAATATAATGAGACTAACGATGATTGAATTGAACCTAACTGATATTAGATACCACCCAATGAAGAGGATATTGTGGAATAACATTTTGTGAGATACTACCAAGAATTAATAATAGAAAAGGGGTGGAAACGATTTTATGGTCGAAGGAGAAAATGGAACTTTTCTCCATTATTTATAGGTGCATGGTTAGGATGTACTATTAGGAGATCCATGCACTACCCTTATAGTTCCCTTGTAAAAAGTACTTCCAAGATTCATAGTTTCCTTTCATAGTTTACCAACCATGAACCAACTATGTGGTGCGACATCCTTAGAACATCCTTATCCCACATGGTTAAAATATGTAATTTGGTAAGATGTGCACTAACTATGCATGGTTCCCATTAAAACCTATATTAAGTCACATGCTTTACCCCTGTGTGACACACAATTTTAAAAAATATTGTCCAATGAAAAAAATATTGTAAGGTTTAGACCATACCCTTATCACTAACCATGTACTAACTATCTACTCAAGTTTGTTTTTACTAAAACTAAGTCTTCAAATCCTAAATTTCCTGATACCCATCTTTCCTCCAGGGACACCTTTTAGTCCTAAACCCTAATCTAAAAATGACTATATTTAGTTTCACTACACTCAAAATTAAATTCCAAATATCTTTTTATGATTCAACTCATCCACGTAATGAATTGTCACATTCTTTTGGAAATTTTAACCAGTCCAAAACAATAGTAATTTCATCATGTTTAATAAATCTTATGATTTTACTATCCCATGTTTACCCTATTTTATCCCGTTACATGGATTTTTTGATTACCAGATTAATTATTTATATCTTCATGATGTCACATTCAGTGATATAAGAATAATGAGATCTTGGTGAAATATATAAATATAAAAATAAATTTTGCGTACATCTTAAAAAATGAATATCAATATGTTCCAAATTTTCAAGTACATTGAACCACTACATTTAGGGGTGTGTTGTACTAAATTTTATTTTATTAATGATTTAATAATTTATTAAATGTATATAGTAAATGGGAGACCCATATCAATTGTTATAACAACCCCAATATTTTTAAAACTAATGAATTTCTACATTGTGGTTCTTTTAAAAATATTAGATAGGAACTTCACTAGTAAATAAAACTATACCACAATACTTAAATGGCCATTTTACTCAATCCCAAATTTTTTTCCAAACCACATTATCGTTTTCTTCTTATAGTGGAAAATGGTTACAAAGTCACTCCACATCTAAATCCATGACCACATACCATGATATTGACAACATCCAAAACCAAGAATAAACACAATTTATTTGTACGAAATAACAATTAAGATTAGTTTAAAACATAAAAAATAAATTTTTACATAAATCCCTCTATATACACAATCATAAAATATTCAAAACCTAAAAATTATGAAGTATTAGATAGGGAAATTTTTTTAATCAATAATTTATTTGATTTCAAAAAAAAATCATGGATGATCAGTTTCCTACTAGAACCATTTTATAATAAATATATTATTCAATAAGAGGTGTTTCGGGAAAATCGTAATATTTGATGAATAAAGGGATGTTTTTATATAATATCAAGTGTAAACATTCCTCTTTATTTTGATATTAATGACCCAAAAGTCATGTTACACTCCCTTGATGATGGATATAATTACATAGAAATTTTTTTATTCATTGATCAATGAATAAACTAAGATATTAATATAAATTTTGTTATTACAAACTATTATATAATGTTATATCATTTGGAATAGGAGATATAATCATAGTTGTTAATGGAGTCACAAATATATAGAATAATATTGGTTTCAATTCTCACTAACTGAAATAATAATCAAATGTTTTATATATTAATGAATTAGAACCACTATTCTATATAATGAATAGTGTTGTTAATTATTATAATGATGATGATAAGACACCATATTTGGATTTTTTGAATAATTAATGACTTTTTAGGAATATGTAAAAAATTAGAGTTTTTTATAGATCATCCCTAACTCAATCTTCACCACCTATGGTATTGTATCAACATTAAATAATTATTGATTCTATTTTAAAAACATTGAGGCTTGATCCAGCTCACCCATTATTCAATTATTTCCTTCCATACAAATAAATTGGACAGTTATCGAAATCATTTTCACAATTTGGGTATCTATGTGATAAATTTAAATTTCAATTCATTATCATTTCTAATGGAATATTTTACATGGAATAATTCTATAACGTGTAAATGTAACCATTATAAGATACAAATTTCAAAATTATTAATCATTAAAATATTATTCTTCTTGTTATATATAGTTATGTTTGTATCAATTTATTTGGGTAGTATCATTTACCCTTATTATTTTAACGAATACAAATATTTTTCACATATTTCTTCTCAAATTCACGTATTAAAAACTCAAAAATCAATGTGCTGTTGAAAATAAAATTTGAAATTTTAATTTATCATAAGAAAATAGTCTCTTTGAAAACCATGTTCATGATATTTTATTCATACCATACTTAATATTATGTTTTTACTATTTCCTTTTTTGGCTGAGTGTGAGTTAATTATGTACAGAAAAACATCTTGTGTGGTCATCATAAACATTTCATCATACCCTAATTTACTAGATTCCCAATGTTTTCTATTAAGTGGACAGTTAAACATTTTTTTGTATATTTTTAGTTCCCAAAATCATAACTTCGAAATGTATCATGACATCACATCCATAGATATAAAAATTCAACTATGATTCTAACTTAAAACACCTCAATGAATAGATATGAATCTCAAGAACCAAGATAAAATGGTACATAGATTAAAAAACCCATGATCCCTAGATGTTTAAAACAAAAAAAAATTGATGAAATTAACCATTTAAAAAAAAATAAATAAAATTTCATAACCAATTATAATAAATACTTGTTCATATTTTACACAATACAATAAAAAGAACCTCTAATAACGTTATAAATGATATTTTTTGTACTAAAATTCACTGACATATTGTGATACCTTAAAAGAAAAAGTTCTTTATCAGTACTAAATATTCAATTCTGTGTTCCCCCTTTATCTATTTCTTTTTAGTCATGATAATGGGGACCTTCATATACACATTTATTATCATTGTTAATAGATCTTATATCTGTTTTTTTAGCATTAAAAAAATGCCATAATGGATATTACAAAACATACACACCTACAACAACCCTATTACAGAACATTATCAGAATCATAATAAAATTATAATACAAACATTGTAGAAAATGATATTGGAATAAAAATATTACATATTTCAATCATTTTTGTTTCAAATTTTAATAATAAATAATTACATTGGTGTGATATTTATAATTAATCAAAAAATTTATAACCCAATATAAAAATTCAAAAATCATATATAAGGTATTTATTCAAATGATCATACGTTATATAAATTTTAGTATTTGTGATAAAATATATTTCTATTTTAGTATTAGTATGTGAAAAAATAATCAAACCATAATTTAATTATTATATAATCCACATATGATCAATTATATTTTTCGTAACATAATTTTAAATTTATGTTATCAATTATATGATAAATTATATTAATCATTAATATATTTTCAATTTTATATTATCTAACAAATATTAATTATTATATATAAAATAATTTAATTTTAATATTATAAATTTTTAGATACATTTTTAATTAAAAATCTTTAATAAATATATTTTTAATTACAAAATATAATAATGATATTTTCATTGTGTAATTATCTTAATAACATAAATAATTAATAATAATTTTATAACAAACTAAATTGAGGTTTTTACATTCAAAACAAAAAATTTATGTTACATTATGATCATTGTGCATAAAATTTATTCAAGATCAATTTCTACATGTCATAAATTAATTATGCATCATTTTACACAATTTTGATAAAATCTTAGATCATTTTCATAGTTCTGAATTTGGAAGACTTATTTTAAACTAAAATGAAACCGTTCTATTAAAAAAACAAACTTACAGTTATACTACCCACATCATGTGTTAGGTTCATGTATGATCAAATCCTAATCATAACAGATAAATAACATATAATTTTTCAAATGTTTTAAAACAATTAGTGATAATTTTTTCATTTTTAAAAATGAGATATGTGTTTTATACAAAAATGTCACTTTTATATTAAAAATAAAAATTATGATCAATTCCATGAATAACATGTGTCATATTGAGTGGGGGAAAATTCCTATAATTCATAAATAAAATATTGAATTTTTTACATAATTTATAAAAATCCTAGTTTTTTTCATTAGTATTTCAATGCGGATAATGTTTAGAGAAAAGATTTCACATTTATATTGAAAACAATCACATTATTTCATGCGATCCAAATCATGTGTCAAATTAAATGGATGTCAATTCCCAGATAGAAATAATTAATTATGGATTATTTTCATTAGGTTTGAAAATAAAAAAAACCTCATTTTCAGTTTTGGAAATAACACACATGTTTTATGCTAAAATGACATGTTCCCATTTAAAACGGTAACATCATGTCATACCAGAAACATAATGCGATCGATTGAAATGCGGTCAATTACTAAACACAAAATTTTAATTTCAGATTATTTTCATAAATTATGAAAACAATCCAACAGAATTTTCACCAATTTTATATGGAACATGATTTTTTTTATAAAAATGAAACATTAATATTGAAAACTCTCACATTCATTCATACCTCCCACATCGTGTATTGGATTGATGTGTCATATATTAATAATATAAAACATGAATAACGTTATTTCTAATAATGTCTAAAAATAATGTGATCTCATTTTTATAGTGTTGGTTATGCGATAGGGGTTTTAAACTAAAATGATACTTTTATATTTTAATCATACATTTTGAATCACCATATCCCCATTGTCAGCTATGTTGACATTTTATCAATTCTTATACATATCAAATTATTAATGTATATTTTTTATAAAGATTTATAATGATTTGAGATGGTTTCCTAGGTTTTTTTCTATATAACATTTGTTCTATTGTAAATGACACTTTTATATTGAAAACATGCACTTTGAGTCAAACCGACCATATCATGAGTTGGATTGAAAAGTGGTTGATTACTACAAATCAAAAATTAAATATGGATCAATTTTTAATTTTCAAGACATCAAATGTTCATTTTCGCATTTTTTCTATGTAACATACATTTTAAAATAAAATGACACTTTTATATTGAAATTGTGCACTTTGAGTTATACTAGACACATCATCTATTAGAATGATGTGTGGTTGATTCCAATAAATCTTATATTAATTATGGGTTATTTTACTAAATTTTGATAATAATCCATTCTAATTTTCATGGTTTTATTAATTTGACAAGCTTTAAAATATAATATTATGATAAAATTGAAACTAAAAACATTGAGTTATACCAGACACATTGAGATCCATATTGACATATGGATTATTCCTACTTGTCACATTTGAATTATGGATCATTTTCCAAAATTTTCAAGACAATATGTTCTCTTCTTCTCTAATTTAGTTGTCTGAAACACATTTTAGTATAAAATGAAACGTAAAAACATGTACATTGAATCATACCAACCACAACATGTGTCAAATTTATATTAATTGATTTATGCATGCCATAAATAAAATATGTATCATTTTATTATGGTTTGAAAATAATATGATATTTTTTCCAATTTTTGGAAATCTTAAATTGGTTTTAAAATAATATGACAATTTTATTTTGAAAACATTCACTTTGATTTATACTAGTCACATCATGTGTTTTATTGATGAGATTTAATTTTATAGATATAAAAATGATTAATGGACCATTTTCCTAATGTGTTAAAACAATTCATGATTTTCATCACATTTATGGATTTGGGATGTATTTTTTTAACTCAAATGACACTTTTAATGTGAAATCATTGACTATCAGTCGTATCATTAGCATCATGTTTCATATTTATGGAAAGTCATTTGTTTCAAATCCAAAATTAATTATTGATCTTTTACCAAATTTATCAAGATTATCATAACTCATTTCCTCGGTTTTTTCTATTAGATGTATTTATTAAACTAAAATTAAAATTTTAATGTAAATGAATGAGAATTGATTAATACCACTGATATCATGTTTAGGATTGATATAAGGTCAATTCCTAAAAATCACAAGAAAAAATATGGTTTATATTTTTTTTGTTTTTGAATATAATAAAAACATCCTTTATTGATTTTGATAATGTGATGTGTGTTTTAAACTAATAAGACACTTTAATATTGAACAAATGATCTTTGATCCATATCGGACACATCATGTGTAAGATTATTATTAAGATAATTCCTACACATTGGAAATGAATCATGGAGTTGTTTACTAATGGTTCCAGGTAATCTGATGTTGTATACATAGTTTTGACTATGTAAATTGTGTTTTTGATTAAAATAATAATTTTCATGGGGAAGCACGCACATTAAGTGACACTAGAAACATGGTGTCTTGGATTGACATGGGGTTGATTAAGACACATAAATCATAATTATTGATTATTATAATAAATTTAGAACATAATACATGATCATTTACGTTGTTTTTTTATGTTAAAAACGATTTAAACTATAATGTTTATTTTATATTTTAAAAACAAAATTTCGGTCATACTATCCAATGGCAAATCTATCTTATTGAATGAAATTATCTTGTATAAAGATTGGTTTTATCAGATCATTCTATTTTATAATTTATAAAAACTACATTTATAAAAATTTTGTTTATTGTCGAAAAAATATTATTATAATAAAATATGAAAATACTAATTGAATATATATTAAAAATGAATAAATTAACAATATATTAAAATATAATTGATATAATTAGTGAATTTATAATTTTAAACTATTTAATGTTAAAAATCGGTGAAATTGTATAATTAAAAGCGATTAAAGGTTAATAATATTTAAAAAAATTATATGATTTATTAATAATATAAATTGTTTAAAAAATAAATAATGATTATATTTTAAAATTAAAATCAATTCATATTAAAAATTTACATTACAATCATATTCAAAACGATAAATTTTAATGAATAAATATTTAAAAATAAATATTTGAAATCTATGAACTAAAAAAATATAAAATGAGTAAAAATAATAAATTAACAAATTTCAAAAAGAAAATAAAATTATAAGATAATAAATAGTATTAAATAAATGAATTTTATAAAACCAAAAAATATAAAAAATAAAAAAATAAATAAATTGAAAAACTACTGAAAATTGAAGGAGTGTCACTATTTATAAATATTAATAAAAAATTAAAAGTGAATATTTGTAAAAATCCAAATTATTACGCATTAAAAAATAAATAATTATTTTTAGGACGAAATAATATTAAATATGAATTAATTAGAAAAAAAATTAAAAAGTAATAAATAATATATATTTAATAACATTATAAATTATTAATAAAATCTAACGATAAAAAATAATATATAAAATATGTTCTGATATAAACAATATTTTAACATTAATATTAAAATTTAAATTAATTATGTAAATATTGTGTGTGTGTTTTTGTTTATATAAAATTTCATTAATTACATATGTGTGTTTGAAATTAATGTATATAGATAACACAAGTTTCATTTATGTTAAATTAAAAAATACAATAGCCTATATAGTATGTTATGTCTATTACTCATTACTAAATAATTAATATTTTCCATTGAAATTTTTTTTTATTCTAAACCGATTTTACATAATATATGACTTATTTAATGTAAATATAGATTTTTTATTTAAATAATATTCAATGATATATTATATATTGATATATATATTTATCAATATCAATGAAAACTAAAATGAAAAATTACCAAATTATAAAAAGAATAAATATTAGAAAAAGAAATTATTAAAATGAAAATAATATATAAAATTATTAATTAATAAATAATATTTAACTAGTGATTGTAAAAATGAGTGAAATTTAGTTAAAACACTATTTATTGAAAAACTCATTTACAAAATGAATTAGCATTATTAATTATATTCATTAAAAAAATACCAAAGAATGATTAAAAATAAAATTAATATTAATATTAATTATGTATATTAAAATGGTATTAAAAAAATTAATGTTTTAATAAATATGAAAAAATATAAATAAAAATCGAAATAAATCATGAAAATAAATTATTACAATAAAAATTAATAATGAATAATTTACAGAAATTACTGAAAACTTATTAATGAAAAACTTCATAAAAAATTTAATAAATAAATATATAAATTAATAATTAATAAATAGATAATACCAAATGAAAATTATAAATTAGTAAAATATAATGATTTAAAAACATAATATATCAAAGGATGAATATTAATAAATAATTATAAATAATAATAATAATAATAATAATAATAATTTATGTATGTATGTGTGATTCTATAAAATTGAATTAATTATGTATGTGTGAATTTATTATATGACATAAATTGAAAATACATAAATTTAGTTTATATTTTTAAATCATAATAACATATTTATTTTTTGTTATATATATATATATATCAAATTGAAAAAAAGACCATTGATTCTATAAAATGTTACTAAATGTATATTTGTGTTAATTTAAATAATATTTTTAACTAATTTTAAATTTTAATAAAATAAAAAAACATTTATCAATAAATATATGACATATTAATTATAAATGTATATTTATTATTACTTAAATCATAGTTGATCAATTTATATATATGGGTTTGTGTGTTTGCGTGTGTGTGTGTGATTTTAAGAAATATTTTTTTTCTAAGAATATCGACTTTTATTAGCACTAATACACTAGAATATATAAGTTGTTATTATTAAGACTATTTTAATGTGATAATAAATAGGACCTTACTCACTACTATGTAAAAGCACGGATAAATTTGGTATTTTTTCAGTGCTGATAAAACCACCCATTTATTGGTACCTGTTCAAGCATAAATAATGTTTATCACTCAATTTTCATAATTCAACAGCAGTGTAGGTTCTATAGTGGTGCTGAAAAGAGATTAAGAGTTTAATTTTTAATCTTGAGGAAAATTAGAGTTGAAAAAAAACTAATGTGGTATGTGATAGAAATTTAACTAGATTAAATAATCTAAGCACACTGTTATGGGTATTTATAAAGTTAGATAAACAATATTTCTATAAACATTGATGAATAATAAATCATTTAAATTTATAGTGATCTTGGTAAAAATATAATCAAATAATTAAATAGTCTTTAAATATATAAGTGATGTGGAAAAATGTTAATATCATCACTTTTTAGGAGACTGCAAAATGATTATAAGGCCCAACCCGTATGCTTTTTACTAAAGGAAAATCATACCCTATCTATTGATGTGGTGGTATAACAAACCTTTCCATTTAATCAAGAATAATGTCACAAAACCCAAAACGTCAACATGTATTACTCATTGGGTAAAATTACAATTAAAATAGTTTCTTCAATAATGAAGGACCACATGATGTAATTCAAACACTATTCAGTATCTTCTCATATGAAAAAGAATATTCCCAGCATTGATGGAGAGTAACTATATCACATTACTTTTTAAATATATTTTTTCTCACAAATGATATTTGATTCTCTAAAACTATCACATTAATTGAGTGTCAACCCATCATTCGATAATACTAATTTTCCAAAAAAACAATTTTAGTATTAATGAAACCCAATCTATAACAAAAAATTACATTTCATTGTGTATAACATTGTTAGTCACACATATTTAATTTCTAAATTATAGTGGTATGTAAAAATAATATAATTAGGCATGGTTGATCTTTCCAAAAAATAAAAACAAGAGAAGGGTACAAAGATGTGAAGTTTATATCTTGTTTTTAAAGGGCTTATGGACTGTGTTTAGAATGTAGCATTATATGGTCATCACATTTGGATTTGATCCATGGAACTCCATAGGAAATGTGATCTTCTTTACCACTACTCCATATTTTTTTATTTTATAAATTACAATATATATATATATATTTCATATATATTTTATATCCATATATTTTTATATTTTTATATAATTATTTTTAAATAAATTACTAAAATATATTTTAGTGCTTGTATTTATTTTTATTTATCACCTTGTGTGTCTGTATCACATATATATACATCTATTTATTTGAATATAATATATTTTAATATTTAATTACATGTATTATATATATATATATATATTTGGTTTTTAATACAAACATATATGTATATACAAACATTATATATACATTTTTATGTATTTATATATTCATACATTTTTATACATTTAAAAAAATGGTTAGATATTGTTTTAATTAAAATGGATAATATTTATTTTTATATTATTTATATATTTATTTATAAATTCAGGATTCAAATATGTCTTTGTAATGTATGTTTAGATATAAATTTTATACATATTTACAAATATATTTATACGGCAACATATTTAATGTTATTTTTATCCATATTCCCATATAATATTACATTTGTATATAAATATTTTTATAAGGAATTTATATATAATTATTGTAAATGTGTTTATATAATATATTTAGTGCTAATTTTATATTGTGAAAAATACATCTATATATCATATATTTAAACTATATTTACACACACATAGACAAGAGTACATGTAGATATTTACACAAACATATAGAAATTTATATTCAAGCACACACACATACAAAAAATATTTATATATATGTTTTTATAAAAATATACCAGAATATAAACATAAATATATATTATTTTATTGAATCATGTAAATTTTTATATAATCATTACATAAGTATTTTTGTGTATGTGTGTGTGTATTAATAAACTCTTATAATTTAGGTAAATAAAATGAAAATATGTTATTAAACCTAAATTAAATTATAAATATTTAATGATATATGGGCTATATGTTTAAATTTTTTTATGCTAATATATATAAATATTTATCTATAAAATATATTATTTCATGTAAATATATGAATATATATATATAACACTAGAAAATGAAAAATGTTAAAATTTTAATACTAATATATATATATATATATTTATATATATATATTCTGTGTTCTATGAATAATTTTACTCTGTCCTAAAAAAAGTCCATAATTCCCCCTCAAAGAGTGGTGAAATTCCATCAAATGGTCAAAACATTACATACCACAAAAAATCAATTTTAGAGGACTTATAATACTTTTTTAACCACAATAATATACAAAAATGGCTTCCCTTATCTAGATTTGAAAGGAATTTTCTTAGTATTTGATTGGATACGTGGTAAAGCACATCCAGACACCCAGATAAAAAGTTATGAACATTTTATGTTCATGTCTGTTTATTAACTTACCCTTGGTTATTTGTTAAATTATTAAGTGTTTATGTCATCTAACTATCATTAAATGACAATTAATAAATAATAATTTTAAAATTAATAAATAATAATAATTTTTTTATTTCATTGGCCATTGTTCACTAAATATAATATATAGTTAGAATAAATTAATATTTCATATATAAATCATATATAATGAAAATTTATTACAAATTATATATATATATTATTTTTAATGATATATAATTTATGTATAAAACATACCTTTTATCAATGTTTAAATTGACCAAATAAATGGAACCATTTACAATTATATATAAAAACATTGATAAAGGGTAGTGATAAATGTTATTTGACATATAATTTAGGAGGGTGCCACTATGAAAACATATATTGTGTCAACCCTAGTGAAGATTTAAAAAAAATACCATGGAAAAATTCATAAGATAGTGTAACTCATCCCAATGTTGCATTGAGTCCCAATTAACAATATTAATTCAATCATATATAACTACTTTTGATACACATTATTTTAGTGGAATACTAAAATAAAATTTATCCTTGTTTTTCATGCCCAATGTAGCATTATGTTATTACATAATAAGAGCATTATACCTAATGAGACACTTTTTTCCCTTCCTATTGTCAAAAATATAGAGATGCATGCATTCACCATTACCACTATTTTAGCCCCCCAATTTAACATGAATCAATGCATAAGATAGATTCATCCATGTATCATAGTCTTTATTTTGTTAAAAAAATATCTATGCTTTTTAAATATCTTTATATTCCTCCAATGATATCCATGAATATTCCAGAAGTAAGTGGATTATTTGATATATTGAATCTACCCTATAAATGTATAATGATCCTTTATCGTTGATAAGAAATGAGAACTACCTGGATCGTATGAATAAGATGTGGGGAATAAATAATGATTCATTTTAACTATATATATTGGAAAATCCTATAATATTCTATCCATGAATTGATAGATCCTTGAGAGATAAGGGACGATTATATCATGGTGAAAGTGCATGTAAATTCAATCTTAGAAAAGAAGGATATCCATTTACCATGTGGAATCATATTTTACATATTCAATTCTATGTGGCAGTGATATATGATGCCTTAATGAATGATGTTTGAGATATTTCTATGTGAGTGATAGACAGAAACAGGGGAAGGGATCTTCACTAGGTAGATGAAGATGTTTTATACCAGTTAGAGGAGAGTTTTTTCTAATCCAATAGAATTTTACAATGAGGGATCCAAAGCATGTGGAGAATATAATAGTTGGGAGGATATAGATAGGGTTTTTAAAAAATTAATAATATTTCATTATTCGTTTTATGTAATTACATATAAAAAAACTCAATATTTGGATGATGATCATGTTAATTTTTGGGAGTTGTTTTTAATTGATATTTTCCAGTGTTATAATAATATGAATGTTCTCTTATGTGATTTTGGATTATTCCGTAATTCCAATTCAGATTTTTAGTTGTGATGTTTTTTGTATGATCATTTAATAACCATTTCTAATGAAATACATCTCAAAATTAGTTATATATTTATGAAATAATGAATAAATATATATATAGAAATAGGGTGCTAGGTATTAAAATGTTTCAGTAGTATTTATATTCTTTTCTAAGAGAATGTATGTGAATGTTCAAGAGGAGTAGATTCGATAAACCCCCATCCTCTGAGGGAATACAACATTAAAAGGATCTATGAATTCCATGTATGGTTTTATAATTTTCAAAGGTGTTCTACAACATTCCCAAAATATATAAATAGTGATCGAGAACATGAGATTTTAATTAGAAGACAATAAGTATTACAATACTCACACCCAATATTAGAGGATACCATCATCTTATAGATATAATTCCTAAGGCTCCTCCAATGCATCATTTTCACTTCTATATTTTATCTTATTGATCATTAAATACTTTCAATTAACTAATTATATTCTTGTAATGCATTCATAAATTGATTATAACTTAAGAATCAATATAGGAGAAAATAATATATATATAAATATATTCTATATATTGTATTCCAATATGAAAAGAACGATAAATACATGCATAATATGTATATATTAAATATATAATATATATATATATTATCATATTTTATTAATATTATGAAACCTATGAATTTTTATATGAAACTCATACATATTAATTTTAGGGAACATCTTACAATCTTCTTCTTTCATAAAAATACCATAGGAGTGTTAGGAAAAACATTATAATTAATTGGTAATCCAATCAAACACTTTTAGATTTGGGTTATCATCAAAATCACTTCATTTTAAACACAAATTTTGTCTAGATTGTTATCCATATCCAAGGGCATCTTGTGTGATAATAGGCTCCTTAGAAGTGTTGAGAACAACTATGAGATACGAATTTAAAATGTTGTAATAAAAAAAGGCCTCTATAAAATCAACAATGTTTCTCAAATACCTACGGGTTTCATGCGATATCCCTCTAAAAAGGTCATATATATATATATGACCAGTATAAAAATAATCAAATACATCATATCTATCTAATATAATCACATTGTCCGTGACATGAATAACCACTAGACATGGATCATGTAAATATGGTCTATCTACCACATCTTTAATTCATTCCCTAAAAAATATTGACTAATAATATTAATACATCACAAGTCACTCATTTATATAATATGTAATTAATATTTCACATATCTAGGTTGTTAGAAACATCGTGTATTAGAAATCAATGAATGGAAACAAATTTATTTATTCTAGTTCAATAAATGGTCATATGTATTTAAAATGTAATACATGTGGAAAAATTACATTTTTTTCACTCCAATATTCTACTTAATCATCAACACACCAAACCACCAATAATAAGCTACTTTTATGGGTTGACTTATATATTTAGATTATAAATATATAAAGGTTCACATGATAGGTATCTAACCAACCATTAATAAGAGGGATTGATAATGAGAATACACGCATAATTATATCTATTTCCATATGATATTCCATGAGATAAACATTAATAGTTTAGTCCCAAAAATATATATATATGTATATATTGCCTAAAAATGAATTCTTCATGTATAATTTAGAAAATGTTGTAATAAATACAAAAACCTATTAAATATACCATTTATATTTCATCACATACCAATACTATTCCTGATGATCATCAGTTATGTAAAATAAAATTTTGTACAATTTATGGGATATATATAATTTTACCATTTATGTATTGTAAATGTTTAGTAGACATGAATTAATGATAAATGGTGATTTTCTTTATAACAATTAGATGATATATTTATCTCTACTATAACAAATATAATAATAATTTCTACATTGAAATAGTTTCTCTTCTATAGAAATGTATTGTTAATATTATATTGATATGTAATTCAACCCACATCCATATGTGACCAACTAATAAATACTTCCAAAAACCTATTTGTGAGTAACATTTATGAAGTACATTAGTTTGAGTAATGATGAGGCTTAGGAATCATATTCCTTATAATAAACACTTTAAAATTATTTTTAAAATCCTTAACATAAAAAAAAATATATATAATGTAATAATTTGTTGTATAATTTTGAGTGATTTGCTCACAGTCCTAGAAATAATTTCTATCAAAATTTTTAAATTAAATCTTCTGTAAATAATTTATCCATTTACATTTTCACTTCACTAGGCCATCCTATAATTTTTTATGATAAGTGGAAATACTCATTTTTTGGAAACTAATTTTACACTTTACAATTATCTTTATCGCCAATACATTTATAATTCAAGAGGTCCTATGGATACACTTTGTGTATTGGTTGGTATAAACCATTTGGAAATAGGGATGTTGATTTGTTATGGTAACAAAATGTAACTATTTACTATTTTTTCACTATCACATATCTTAATTATCATTGTTTTATTAATTGAATAATCACAATAATCTTACACCAGTGCAATCCCTTAATTAATAGTGATATTCACTTTCTCAATATAAATAATTTTAGTATGTATGTTTATCATAATTGTTATATATCCTAACACATTTGGATAAAAATTAAAAAATCAAAAAAACTAATCCTTCTAAAATATTTTATTTTATATCTTTTAAATTACATATGTTTAAAAATAGTTTCAGTAGCCTCATAAACATTTCACTTTCAATTGAATATCTTTCTTTGATATAAAAAACTACACTGTGTTTTGGAAAATTTCACTTCTTTCCTTTTAGTATGAATATCTAAAAGATAATATAGTATTTATATATCCTATATGGTATTATATATATTTGGAACACATTCACTTTAAAATAAGAAATTATTAAAGTATACCTTCAACAGTTTGAGGGAACATATTCCAATGTAGTTTATCAAATATTTTGATAAACAGTTGTATCAAATATATACACATTTATTCACATCTTCTTTTTTAACAATGTTATCAAAATTGATTAATCATAAGTAATTTATATTCAATTAATCATCTAAAATAATTTTTAATGTATTTTGGTTAGTGAACAACATATATTTTCTCATAATATAAATGATATGACAACACCAAACTTTTACATATATTCATTTGAGCGTGATAAAATCATTTATATTAAAATCCATGATGTAATACCTATATACGTCATTATATGAATATAATATACAATTCCAATCAATTAATCCAATATATTTTTACTCTGATATATTAAAAACTATTTTTAAAATATGCATTTAACATAAAATACATTTAAAAATCCTAGAATAAATATCCATTGAATTAATAAATGGCCGAGAAATTCCAAGAAGATCCAAAATTGCCTCAGGTATTCTATGTAATCCCATCATATGGAATCATTACTCTTTCTTGATAGTAAATAAATGATTCAAATAACCATAAATGTATTCTTAATAATATATTTTTGATCTTTTTTCAGTAATTCCTCTTCAATTTTTTACCTCCTTGTGATTTTTGAACCTAACTATAATATAAAAATAATTTTCCAACTTCATCCATTATCCCCACAGTATGTATATAGGGAAAATATTTCTATAACTCATTTATATTTATAGGACATTTATATCATTTAAAATGGGATGAATTATCAAACAATATTGACAAATGTTTTATCCTTTCCTAAAATTATCTTTTTATGTGAAAAAATCATAGATATGAGTATAAAAAACACCTCATGTCATTTTATTAAAAATAATTTTTTTCATCTTTCTCAGAAAAATGTGATTATTTATATAATATCACATGTTTATAAAATCTTAAAACTTGAATGTTTTTCAATGCATAATCTATTTTTCTATATAACTAGAAATGTACCTGCAATTTCTAAACATCATTTTGTTTTTCTTTATAAAAATATGAATATTTAAAATACTATTATGTAATATAGTTGATAAAATATATATGTTAGACTAATATAATTGATTAATAAATCCATTAATACTATATAGAAACTATTAGTATCATTGTGTAATTAACACATTCAATCACATGGAAAATAATTTGATGTACCCAATCATATTTAGTGTAGGAGAAAAAAAGTATTTATGTACCCAATAATATTTTGAACATGAGTGGTTAATAAGATCCCTATAGTAAATTTAAATATATTTCTTTTGAATCTTTTAATGAATCATTCAATGTATACATAATCATATTGATTCACTTGATGAACAATATAAGAACTAAGTTACTAATGAAGGGATATATATAACATATAGAATTTTTATATCTCTCATGAAATTTTCATATGCTATGAATCTTATGAGTTTCGCACATTAAGATTACAATTTCAAGGATTAATTTAATTTTTATTTCAACGATAATGATGGATTTATCTAAAAAAATTAATCATGGAAATATCATTATGTATATCATTTCATTAAGAAATTTTAATTATATTTCTCTGAGTAAATGGATGACCTCGTGCATGGTATCTATTTAGTGATCCAAGATCCATATTTCACTATTCAATATTTCCACTTAGGATTTTTTCCCACAAAATACTTATTTAGGTATGAAATCATACCCATAAAATAATTTGTGACTCAAGGATAATTATGGTGAAAAACCGATATCCATATTGATAGATTCACTCAACTATATTCCCTTGGATACTTAATCCTATTAGGGTATCCCGGTTAGTGTACTCTAATATAAGTGCTATCAATAAGGTAAAAAATAAAAAATCTATGGGAACCAATCATTGGAATGATAGAAACCAGAACCTTATAGTGTTACCTATCCTTTATTTTCTTACATATCATAATACTAGGGAACCCATCATTTGAATAACCGACCATGTTGAATGATTTTGTTCTTGAAAAGTTCCATTTTGGAAGAAATCTCGCACAAAGTATTTGAGGGGTTCTATTTTCTAAAATATCACTATTTTATTATACATAATATTAATTTATACTTCATAACTTTTAAATCAAATTTATTAATTATATTATCATATATTATTCACTTTTTTGTGAATTTGGGAAATTATTTAGTTAAAGAATCTCTATTTCACTGACCAAATTAAATTATCCCCACTGTATTAATATGAAACACTTCACAGAACCCATAAGCCTATTCTAATCACCAATAACATAAGTCCAAGTATATTTATATATTTCTAAATACATCATATGAATATGAACACATCAAGGGAAGACATAGAGTAATATGAGACAAACAAACTCTACATGGTTAATCCCAAAGTGATTGATAAATAACCACATTTACTATATTAGTCAAGGAAACCCCTTAATAAAGTTGGTTTTCCAACCCTAAGTCCCTAAATTTGGGAAGAATTTAACCAAGAGAGAATTCAATTCACGAAAATACTTACACATAATAAGAACAAACTATTCCAAACAACTCTTATTAATATCATAAATAAAATAAAAATTGTGGTCATTGTAGACAGAAACTAAATTTTATGAAATAAAACCTAGTATAATATACAAGTCTCTATACTAAAATCATTTTATCATATAAATGGTTGTTAAAAATATAAATATTTTATAAATAAAATATTGAACATAAATATCAAGGAATTTTAACAAATAAAATAAAAAAATATTTATTTTCCAAAACAGAAGACATTTTTTATCAATTCAAAAAGAATAGCTAAATTTAACCCTTTTAAAAATTCAAATTTAACATAATCGACCTTACATAATTTTTAATATAAAAATTTTATATTAATTAAAACATGGATTATTTTATATTTATCATTATATCAAATTTCCATTATATGTATATGATATTTTAACAATTATAAAAAACATATAATCCAATTTTAATTATGTAATAATTTCATCTAATATCAATATCATAATTTATTTATTATTTAAAACACGGTCATACCACTAATCAAATAAATTCTAAATATATATAGAATAAAGTTACAAATAAAGCCCCATTAATTTGAAAATTTTCAAATTACTTAATTATGAACAATTCATATTTTTTAATATAGAAATTTTATATTTTAGTATTGTTAAATCATTTATAAACTAAATTAAATTATTTTTCTTGATTTAAAATAGAAATTGTTTTTAATAGATCATAATAAATTATATACACCTTTTTAAAAATAATTTTTTAAATACAAACCCTTAATACATATAAATTGTGTTTCTATTTAGCTTAATTTAATTTATTATATAAAATTATAATTGACTATATAATTTATAAAATAAATTAAATATTATATATCAAAAAATTAATTATTTAATGATTTATGTATAATTTATACAACATAAATACAATTTTATTTGTTAATTTTTTTTATCATTTTCCAACACACCCTTATATTGTACCCCTATTCTATGTAACTGTATCACCATTATAACCAAATAATTAAATGATATGTAAGGGTAATAATGTTTTCCTGTGATGTATAAAAGCAATATGCAAATCTCCATCATGAAAATGTATTTCTATTACTTATCTTTTTTAAATAATATTGCCCTAAATATTTCATACAATATGTAAATATAAACATCAAAGACCATAATGTAGCATATTCATACCATTATTCTTAATGTTATATGAAAATAGCCCTTTAATAATCACCGTGTATAAGTGTACAACCTTCACACAACACACTTTCACATAGGTGACCACATGGTTACCGTTATCTAGACATTCTCCAGAAGTGTATCATATAAATATAATGTTATAACTCTCATTTATTTCACAGCTATGTAATAGTACTGCCTTGACACATACCATTTGTGTAATGGTAATGTAGAGAGTAAAATTATAAAAAATTGTTTTTAGGTTATAACCTTTTCATAGGCGACCTGCCTAAGGGTAAATAAAATTTTACCATAATATAAACCATCTAAGGATTTGTAACATTTATTTCGTTTACAAAAACATAGTTTTTCATTTTTCTTCAAAAACCAGAGGTTCAAAAAAACATACTATCATGAAGAAACATCATTTTATCCCGCTAATGAGATTTCAATATCTTTTAATGAGACTTGATAGTAGTTGAAAACCATAATATATGAGATCTATCATTAAGTAATAACATATAATTTAAATTGTATTAAACAATATTGATTTTATATTAATATTTCATTTTTCTACATAATCCTTCACCAATGAATGTTTAAGAATGACTATGGGGAGAAATGAACATAATCACCCTACCATTGAGGTAGTACACTGGGTAAAGCAACCTAGACAGCATTGTGAGGATAGTTAAAACTTGAAAGGGAGTAGTCTCTTTATCAAAAGTGAGTAATAGTGAAGGGGAATAATAGTGTTTTGATGGTGGCTTACAACTATTTCACAAATCACATCTAATTGGAGAGGATCTCATATTCATATATAGAAAAATCCCTTAGTCCCTACAATGAATAATATTTGTTTTTACTAGTTGTGGAATAATTCGATTATTCATTTTAAATAAATAATGTATAGTTTTTAATACAGTAAAAAATGGAATGCAACAGATGAAACTATTCAGAATGAAATAAATGTTATGTATATATCATATATAAATTTATGTTATATTAATACATCACATGAATGATAAATATTTGAATCGTATATATATATTGTACATAAAATATAATTTATGTATATATATACTATAGAAAACTCATTTGTATACGCATCCCATGTATATAAATTTTATTTCACATCTAAAATGGGGGATCATGCATAGTGTGTGTTAGTGAGGAAAAAATGGGATCACATGAATCCCGCATAAAATTTGTACACAAAATCTTTGTTGTGATTATTGAGTGTGTGGTGGAAATGAAATTTGACTATAAAATAAGAATATTAGGTGGAATAATATCTCACTGTTTGAGGTGATCTTAGTGGGCGGAATGCCAACATAGGTTTATTTACAACCATACTAATTATATAATAAAAAACAAAAATTGTACACCCAAACCAAGAGAGCCTGTTCTGGAAAACAACATGGAACCAAAAACTAATTTCTTCTCTTAATGTGAGTTATGAAACCCTTGGATTAACTACCTATACAATATAAAGTCCTTTTATTACATTTAGAGAGTTTTAATAATAGTACAATGGTGGTTTCCCATTTTATTACTTTAAGATCAGGTATAAATTTGTGTTTTCAATTGAATTACAATTATCCATTTCTTGGTTTTTCACTCCAATAAAGATGAATATTCTTTGTTTCCATCCTTAGGATAGGACCACTTCATTATTCAATCCCACTAGTCTTTACATATAGTACTTCTACCAAATTATATTTCTTTCGATTTATTTCCACCAAGAGCACCACTGGAACCCAAAATTTCCTTATTAATAGACTAGGACCACCAAATATAAATTTTATTTATTCCAATTATAATTAAATGAAAAAAAGTTATCATTATTGATGGAAGGATGTTTTTTCAATTTATGTTCATGGAAAAAAAGAACAAAATAATTCGAAAAAATAAATCCCACAAAAACATAAAATATATTTAACTATATAAATTAAATGAACACTCCTACAGATTAGAATAAAATTTTACACATTATTTTCAATATTAGATCCATTTAAATTTCACTATTAAATATGTTTTCTTATGAAATTAATCGGTTAGAGAAGAGTGATCATCTGTAGAAATTTATCATTTGTAGAAGAATAAATCAGATGTTTTTTCAATGCAATGTATTTTAGCTGAGCCAACCCCAACATCTTGAAGATCAGTAAAGTATAGTTATTTCTATTAAATAAAAGATGATAATAGAAAATCATGAAGATATTAAAATAGGAAAATAACAAAGGGATGCCTAGAAGAATTAAATTTCTTCAATCATACATGATAATGATAATGAATCGATTCCATCATATCCACTACAAAAATATATATTTTTTAGAGAGACTACTTGTGATGGAAAATAATTCTTTTTTAAGTGCTTCCAAATGAACATCATTTTTACGGGATGACGTATTCTATCACATCCTGTTTTTTCATCACATGTTTTTTCAATGGAAGAGGATTCTATCATAGAAATCCTCGTCCAAAACATGACCCAAATTGTTGGAAACCTATATTTCTGAAGGGTTGTTTGATTCCATAACAAATATGGTATGTCACAAAACATTGATGATGAAATATATATAATATTCATAGTGAATTTACTATTTACAATGGTAAACATTACCAGTCATATATTGTTTGTTCGTAGATGTTAAAAAACAAAACATGATTAGTTGGATTTACAATGGGAATCTTTATGTGTAAAAATTACAATTTCAATTTTCATGAAATAAATTTATGGTGGATATTATTTAAAATGGAATTATTCTATAATACGGGTATTCAAGATGAAAATTTCATTATTAATAGACCATTATAAAAAATTATTCTATAAAAGGTGACCCTTTCCACTTCCTCCTTCATCCCCTAATTTAAATTGACCCTCACATTACCCCCTTTTTCAATAAAATTATCTTTTCAAACATCATTATAATTGTATTTTTTAATACATTTTCTATTCTAGTTTTTAATTTCATTATTATATTTATTTCCCATATTATATCTTAGTTGATTTAATATATTTAGACTAATTGAAATTCATAGACAATGTTATTAGTTTTTCTTTTTTAATTTCTACTATTGACTTTTAATATAAAATTTTAGTTAAATATGGGTATTAATATTACAAATTTAACGTAAAAAACTAAAATATTACAATATACAATAATTTTTAAAAATTAATTTTAATTTATATTAATTTTTACAAAATAATAATAAATATTCATATTTATTTATATTTAGTAATCAAATATCCAAATGATAGTATATCTATAGTAAACAATATTATAATTTATTAAAATACAAATACCTATAAAAAATTATAATAATTATTAAAAATTACGAACAATTATTAATAATATTTAAAAATTAGCAATAATTAGCAATATTCATATTGATTAGTAATAATATGAAAAAATTCTAGAGATATGAATAAGTATTAATAATTGTTAAAAAAGTAATAATTACACAAAATAAATAAAATATAGATAATTTGAAAAAGAATTATTAATATATATTTATAATTAGTCATTATTAAAAAAAAGTAATTATTATTGATGTTTATTACAAATTAGAAATAATTATTATTATTTTTTGTTCAGAAACCCTAACAAAAATTTACAATGAATACTTAGAAATATTTAGTACTAATTTTTAAAAAGTTCTAGAAAATTGAAATAATTAAATATAATTACTAAAAATTAATAATAAATATTAATAATTTTCAATATTTAGAAATAATTAATTAAAAATATAAATACATTAAAAATTATTTAAAAAATTTTAATTTTTTTATTAATTATAAAAAAATCTAAAAATCTAAATGATTAACTATAGTAACAAAAATATATATAAATTGAAAATTATTATAAATAATTATGGATACTTTTAAATAATTAGAAAAATTCAATATAATTTGAAATAATTTGTAAAAATTTCGTAAAAATTTGAAAATCAAATAAAAATATTGAACAATAGTTATAAAATTTATAAAAAAGAAATATTAAAAAAACAATATTTATGGAATAATATAAATTTATAAAAAAATTAATATTTAATAAAATTGTAATTAATAGAAACATTTATTACAAGTCAATTTTTTTTACTATTAGTTAGTAATTTTAAAACAAACTATAAATAATTAGAAATATCTAGAAAAAAATAACAATAATTATAAATATTCAAAAATAACCTTCAATAATTACTTAAAAATATGAATTATTAATTAAAATTTAAATTATTTTAGAATAATTAGTAAAAAATACATATTAATTTGTGATAAAATGTTAAAAATCAGAATAAATATAAATTTTATTAATAACTTATTAAAAAATTTATTATATAGACAAAATTGTAATATCCAAAAAAATTAAATCTTTGAATTACATTAACAATATATACTTCGATTTTATTAAAAAATAATAATAACTAGAAAACTGTTTAACTTATTAGATATTATTATTATTAATTAGTATGAAATAATAAATATTGTAATAATTATAAATAATTATAAAAATAATAACGTTAAATAATAAAAATTAGTAGTTTTTATAAATTAGTAGTCAAAAATAGAAAGATTTATTAAAAATTAGTAAAATTTAACAATACCACTTATGTTTTTTATAAATAAATAAAAAATAATATTAATTATACCTAATTAGTAATTAGTAATTTAAAACTGGAATAAATATTAATACTTTTTAAAATATTATTAAAGTAAGAATATTTTGAAAATATAATATAAAATAAATAAATTATTAAAACTTATTAATGCTTATAAATATTTAGTAAGAATATAAAAATTTAGAAATATTTATTACAGATTAGTAGTATTTATTTTTTATTATTAAAAAATGTTTACTAAATATTAATATTAGAAAGAATTCGTGAAAAGTAACAGTATATTTTTATTACAATTAATTATTTATTAACATTTCAAAGTAATTATAATTATTAAAAATTTTAAAATAATTTAGCAATATTTATTAAAATTTATGAAGAAATAGATACAAATAATTTTAATTGTAGATAATTAGTAATAATTAGTTAAAATTAAGAACAAAATTTTATAAATATTAATAACTATAAAATTTTTTAAATAAAAATAACAAATAAATAAATAAATAATAACTAGAAAAATATATATTATAAATTAGTAATTTTTTTAATAAATATAAATAAAGTCAAATAATTATTAGTTCTTATTAATAATTAACAATATTTATTTTTAATTAGAAAACATTAATAATAAGTACCAATGATGTGGATAGAATTACAGCCATCTTATACTAGGTTGTTGCATCACACTAGTTGGAGAGGGGAAAAATCCATCACTAGACATTTGGTTCCCTATTTTTTGGGTGGTTCATTTCTCCCCATGCTCAATCATGATAGACAGACTCATGTTTCTATATACATAATTCCGCCATTAGGGGAGTGGAGTTGACCCCACACATAAAAGTGTGGTGGTAGTGACGAAGGGTCATGATTGTAACTATGTGAGAAATAGGGTAGAGAGGATGTAGGAATTATAAGATATAAGAGGGATCGGTCTAGGCATAAACGTGCTGGATCAAATATGGGAGGGTAGAACTCGGTGAATGTTGACTAGAAAAAACATATGCTGGTGGGAAATAAAAAAAATTACTTATAACAATATAAATTTGTCGATGCTTAATAAATCTATTTTTAAAAATGGGAAATTCCAACACATGTTATGCTTTATTAGAATTGATATTATATACCAATAATAATTTTTAAAAATAAATATATCCTTTTGTATTGAACAATTCATACAAGCTTATCTTTTACCAATAGTTAAATATGTTGCATTACCATAATAATACCATCATTTTTTTACTAACAATTTAATCTATAATTAATAACAACTATTACCATTTAATATTTTTCTATCAATAAAATTTAGCATAATAAACACTTCAAATATAAAAACCACTTTAATGAAACCAAATTTTTTATATAGATTTTTTTCATTCAATGTAAATATTTATTTTATGAGTTTTATTAAAAACATCTCATTAATGGATTTTAATTCACAATTCTTTCTACATACCAATAGTGAATATATTTTCCAATAATTTTCATTTTATAAAAAATTAAATAAACTTCATAAAAAATATTGAAACATTTCAAACATTGAAGTTGGTATAAATAAATAATAATAATTTATAATATATAAAAAATTATTAAACATAATAAAATATATTTTTTAATATATCATTCAGAAATATAAAAAATAATTGACCAGTAACAACACCAATTTTAATGACATGTCATGACCCACCTTCACCTAAAGGAGGGAAGGGTCAGCAGATTTCCATAACCATCCTTCTTCAAGTTGAAGGAGAGATAATGACCCCTGAAACCCGCCTTCAATTGGTCCCAGAGTGGCGCCTAGCGCCAAGGGTATATAATAACTCAATAAATGGAAGGCATTACCCTTTTTTATTTAATAGGACCAGGAGATAAGATTGTAAATCTCACAACACCAAAACTAAAAGTGAAAGAAAGTCCAAAACAACTATTCCCAAATGCATATTCAAAGCATCACCAAGGTACAGTCCAAAAATAATGCAAGTCAAGTAACAATATAATAATAGAAAATCAAAGTTTGGGTACCCCGCGCCACTTTCCCACTGGTTATTGAAGACATCCTATGCAACGAACCAATCCCACCATTCTCACTGCAGTCCCACTACCACACCCCGCCCGCACACACCTCGGCCATACCCTCAAACAGTCCCACGACCAAAACCCACCCGCAAACACCTAGGCCACAACTGTCTCATGTAACCACGTCTGCAAACACCTAGTCCAGAACAACCATCGCCACACCCGAAGACACCTTTGCTAGAAGATCGACTACCATGCCCGAAGACACTGGGGCCTCATCCTAAAGACACTTGGGAAACCACCTTCCCACACACACCTAGGCCAACCACCACACCACCCTGCCTGAAGATTCTTGGGCTAATAATGGACTTCAAGCCATCACAGCCTGCCTAAAGATACTTGATCTATCTGGGAAAGGGAGCATAAAGGAGCTAACAACCATCCACAAATAGAAGTGTAGTTAAAAACACCCTCCCCCATGAAATGGGGGTGTTCAGAACTAAGTTCTCAACTAGAGTGCGGCGCGAATAAGAAACACAAAACTACAAGTTTATGTATAGGTAACAAGCACTCACCCAAAGTTTAAGTTTTTCTTTAGCCCGTCTAAAGAACACATTTAGCGCCCACGTCCAAGTCACAACCCACACCAAACCAAAACCCATCTGTCTCATCTTTGTTTTAATGTTTAGTAATAATGTTATATGAGTTTTCTGCTCCTACTTGGGTGACTAGCAAGAAAAAGAACAAGCCAAGATACTACCCCATGTTCTCAAAATCCAGGAGCCAACATCTTCTCAACAACAGAGGATCCCACCCCAATTCATGATATAAGCAAGATAACCTCCCGACCATAAATTCACAACCAGCGAAACCATAGCAACAGGGGATCCCATCCCCACCCACATCACCTAGCAATCAGCCCGTGAATAAGAAAAACCAAACCACTTCCCCCAGCAAAAAGAAGGTACATGCGGGTATTTTCATATTTTAACGATTTTACACACTCCATGATTCCAATTCTGCTATACATTAACTAGGGTTATCACGGAAAAGGGGATTGATCCTGGTGCTTTTCAATTTATTTAGTCAGATGTACGTAATCAACCATTTTCCATTACACATCAAGGGTTCCCAACCACAATACAATCCATTTAAACATCACCAGAGGTAATGGTTCTTTAGTGCAAAGAGGAATACCAACAACGACCATGATTTTCAGTAGGTGTAAGCCCGCACAATTAAGAAATCATTAATCATAGAAAAAGAGAAAAAAAGAGAAGTATCATTGTTCACACCCCTCTCCTCCATTCTTTAGAATACGTTTATTATATTCTTTAAAAATTGGATAATTCAATTATACATAACCAATATCATACCCACCCCGCAAGATATACAGAAAGGAGAGACGAAGCTGAAACCCTACCTGATTCGTCGACGATCGAAGTTTATCTTTACGAGCCAGGAACAGAATATGCGCGATTTTCAGGGGTGGGGCCTCAGGAACTCAAGGACGAGCAGCCGAATTGATGGGAGTTTGATCGAGAAAAAGAAACCCAGGAAGAACCCTTTAGTTTATAAGGGCTGGGGACGGTTGAGATAAAAACATGAAACCACATAAGGAGCGGGGTCATGGGTCGACCACGCGGCCCCACATGTCATTAAAGGGCCTCCGCCTTTAGGGGAGGTTAAAACTAACGCACACACCAGGGAGAATCATTAAACATTTAATTAAACGCCACTTATGGGTGTTACTAGTCTTTAAAACAAGATTGAAGGGGTCAAAATAAGAAATTTGCGCTAAAGGAGCCACTACTGGAAAACCCATGGGGATTTGGTCTAGGTCCACCGGTTAGCTGTGCTACCGGTAGGCTGCGGCTACCGATAGGCCAAGATACCGGTAGTCCGAGCTACCGGTAGGCTGAGGCTACCGGTGGGCTGAGCTAAGAGTAGGTCATGCTACCGGTAGGCAGCCGCTAACGGTAGACCGAGCTACCGTTAGGCTGCGACTACCGATAGACCGAGATACCTGTAGCTGAGCTACCGGTAGGATGAGCTACTAGTAGGCTACGACTACTAGTAGACAGAGCTTCCAGTGGGCCGAGCTACCAGTAGGCTGCGGCTACCGATAGACCGAGCAACCGGTAGGCCTACTACCGGTAGGATAAGGCCAGAAGTAGGCCCACCATGGGTCAAAATTCACAGAGAAGTTGGGATGGCCTCCAAGACCACCCAAAACACCTCAACCACCTGATTTTTACTAAGTAATGGTCCTCTAACAACCCGGGCCATTACATCAGATACATCCCATACTATTCTCACCCTCGAGAATCATGAAAACCCATAAGGAAATAGAGGGTTTGAACAACCACCTCGAAATATACCTCTCAGGAGTGAACCTCATTGTCACTAAAAAACACCTCCCTCTCAAGAACCAAGAAACATACCAGGTCAAACTGCCCAGTCATGTGGGTTGGGGAGTCTCTTCTCCCATGTCAAGATACTATGCACTTTGGGCGGCACTGACTCGTCCGCACAGGTTTAATCGCATCCACCTTAATGTGCCTTGATTAGCGGTCAGGTCCTCCCCTTGCCATAGCCAGGAAATTTCACACATATTCAGAGGAAGAAAAACCACATATTTTATAGAAAACAAGGTAAAACGCTCCACCACAACAACTATAAATAGAACAACACAAAACTAAGAACAAATCTGGGTACTGGGCACACATCTGTGCTTCCCTCTCCCAAGTACTCTCCTCAAGCCCACCATGTCTCCATAACACACGAACCAAGGGAATGGTTCACCCTCAAAGCACCTTTTCCTCACGATCCTCGATCATCACAAGTCTTTCCACAAAGGTCACATCGTCCTTGATGTCTAGCTCTCCCCAGTCGAGGACGTGTGAATCGTCGTGCAGATACTAACGAAGCTGGGAAACATGGAAGATGTAATGTATTCTCAGTAGAGGCAATGTTAATGCTAGATAATAAGCAACTTCGCCCACCCGCCGCAACACTTCAAAGGGTCCGATGAACCTGGGAGAATGTTTACTCCCCTTACTGAACCTCTGTTGTCCACGCTGAGGGGAGACCATCAAGATCACATGGCCTCTAACCTCAGACTCCAAGGGCCTCCTCCAGGTGTTAGCATATGACTTTTTTCAGTCCTGGGCTCGCCATCATCCTTTCCCGTATATGTTGAACCATCTCTGTCATGCTCTGCACCACATCTGGGCCAAGGATACCCGCCTCTCTGACTCTGGTCCATCACACATGTGAGCGGCATGGTCTCCCATACAAGGCTTAAAATAGGGCCATACCTGTGGTAGAGTGATATCTATTATTGTAGGAGAACTCTATAAAAGGTAAGTGTCGCACCCACGATCCTCCTGAGTCTAGAACACATGTTCTCAGCATATCCACCAAGGTCTGGATGGTGCACTCTGTCTGCCCATTTGTTTGGGGATGGAAAGTAGTGCTAAGACGTAGCTGGGTGCCAAAAGCATACTGCAATCCTCTCTAGACTCGTGAGGTAAACTGTGCATCCCTTTTCGAGAGTATGGATCTTGGAACTCCATGAAGCCACACCACCTCATCTATGTATCTTCGTGCCAAAGAATCCACTGTACTCGACTCCTTAATCCCCAAAAAGTGAGCAACTTCGTCAACCGGTCCATTACTACCCAGATGGCATCATATCCCCCTTGATCCTTGGGTAGTCCTGTGAAAAAATCCATCGAGATGTCCTCCCACTTCCACTCAGGGACATCCAGAGACTGCAGCAGGACACCTGGAACACGGTGTTCAGCCTTCACCTGCTGACAAACTAGGCACTTGGCCACAAATTCTACCCCTAATCACTTTACTCTGGGCCACCAGAATTTTCTCTTCAGACCTTGGTACATATTGGAAACTCTTGGGTGTACCACTAAGGGTGAGTTGTGGAACTGACTAAGAACCTCGCCACACATATCCTCTAGAACAAATATCTTTCCTTGGAAAAGCATCTAGTTCTAACCATCCTCCTTCCACCCTTCCAGAGCATTTTTTGGGTCAACTCAGTCACACATCACCTCGAACTCTGTGTCTCCCCACTGAGACTCCTCCACTTGCTACAATAGAGAAGACTGCACTGTCATCTGATACAGGCAACCACTATCACCATCCGTCCTCACATCCAGGTGCAAGGCAACCAAATCCTCCATTGCCTTCCAGGCATCTGCTAACACTCGGACCGCATCCTTCTATGATCTCCTACTCAAGGCATCCGCCACTACATTCCCCTTCCCTGAAGTGTAGGAAATATCGAAGTTGTAATCTGGGAAGAACTCCTCCCAACTTCTCTATTACATGTTTAGGTCCCGCTGGGAGAAGATATACATCAAGATTTTGTGATCCGTGAAGACAAAAAAGTGTTCTCTGATGAGGTAATGCCACCATAACTATAGCGCAAAAATGACTGCTGCTAGCTCTAGGTCGTGGGTGGCATAATTACGCTCATGAGGGAATAGCTTCCTAGACCCATAAGAGATCACCCCTTATCGCAGCATTAACACACATCTGAGGCGTTGCCCTAAAGCATCATAGAACACCTCAAACGCCGCCCCTTCTTCTGATAGTCTCATCATTAGGGCACTGACCAACTTCTCCTTCAGATAGGAGAAGTATGCCGTACACTGCTCACTCCACCCGAAACCCTGGCCGTTCTTAGTCAGGGCTGTCCAAGGTTCTGCAACTTGGGAAAAGTTGGGTAGAGACCTCCGATAGTAACCTGCCAGCCCGACGAAACTGCGAACGTCTGCCACATTCTTGGGTGCTTCCCAGGAAACAAATGCTTCAAACTTTGATGGGTCCACCGCTAACCAATGCTCGGACACTACATTCCCAATGAAGTGCACTTCTTGTGTCTAGAACTTTCATTTTGACAACTTCCCATAAAGCTGGTGCTGTTATAGGACCTCCAAAACTGTCCTCAGGTGCTCCGTGTGGTCCTCCAATGATCTTGAATAGACCAGGATATCGTCGATGAACACAACTATGAACTGATCCAGGTACTCCTGGAAGATGGAGTACATAAGTTCCACGAACACAACCAGGTCGTTAGTAACACCGAAAGGCATGACTACGAATTCGGAGTGCCCATATCTGCACTTGAATGTCATCTTCAGGATGTCGCCCGTTTTCACTCTCAACTGGTGATACCTGAACCGCAAGTTGATCTTCGAGAACCACCATGCCCCTTTCAGCTGGTCGAAAAGATCGTCTATCCTCGGAAGTGGGTAGTGATTCTTGATCGTCTCCTAATTCAGCCTCCGGTAGTCTATGCACAACCTTAGACCACCATCTACCATCTTTGCGAACAAGACTGGCGCACCCCACAATGATTCACTTGGTTGAACATAACCCCTCTTAATCAGATCAACAATCTGAATCCGCAACTCTCGTAGCTCTGAAGGTGTCATCCGGTAAAGAGCCATCGAAATAGGACGAGCACCGAGCTGAAAGTCTATCCCAAACTCGATATCACGTCGAGGGTGTAGAGTTGTTACCTCCTCAATAAATATGTCCATAAATACACTGACAATTCCTAGAACCTCCGTCATCATAGTATCCACTGACTCTACTGACAGATCGGCTAACAATGAGAGGAGGGGTTCCTCTCGCTTGCTGCCCTTCTCACTGCTCCGCTCGCCGGTGAATGTAATGCGTCGGCGACCCATGTTTGAGAACACAACCCTTCCTCGGAAGTAGTCAATGATGGAACACATAGAGAACAACCAGTTGATGCTTAGGATGACATCGTATAGATGTATCTGTAGCAGTAGTAGATCCTTGACCGACTAATGTGGCCCTATCATCAGTCTGCATCCTTGACCAACATATAACAAAAAGGGCGGTCCTCTGACTGGTGTGCTCAGCATCAAGGGTACTGGATGTCTGTTGGCATCAAAGACCAGAGCATGGGCCAGACCGGGTTCCACAAAGGAGTGCAAATCTCTGGTATCGTACAAGGCATAAGCAATGGTTCTAAAAAAACCGATCGTACCTCGAACGACCTCCAGTCTGGCTGGGACTGCTGCCTCCGCAGCGTGCAACTGCCCACGCCCAGCTCCTCTGCCTCTCGACTATCGGACACCTCTCTGACCACGCCCTGGTAGACATCTGTGAGGAGCCACCTAAGGTCGGACTCCTCCTACAACATTTGCTCTCGTAGGACCGGGAGCTCGCTACCCCTGATGCTACTGCTGGAAAGGCTTAGCTGGAAGCTGTTGCTGGGGCGGGTGCTGGGAATGTCCTCCACGGGCATACTGTACTCGGTCCAAGAACTGATTCCAGAGATGTCCATGGCTCCCATTGACAAAGCACCTCGGTCCTGGGCCTGAGAGGAAAGGTCGAGGACTAGGGGACCGGAAATGGAACTATTGTGGCTTGCTCCCTATTTGTCGGAACTTAGAGGGTCCTGATGCTGGTGGTCTGGTGCTGGTAGCCTTCCCCTTCGATGATCCCAGCTGGATCCCCTATCGTGATACACCTACATGCGTGTGCAACCTCTCCACCACTTCGGCCTTCTTCTAGACCTCCAAGTATGTCGGTAGGGTGAAGGGGGTAACAACGTTCTAGAGGGAGGGTCGGAGAACCTCCTCTAAACGTCTTGCCTGAGACTCTTCGTCTTGGAAGAGGTCCAGAGAAAAATGTAGGAGGTCCTTGAACTTGATCCCCTACTCCTTTACTGACAAACTCCCCTGCTGGAGGGAGAGTATCTCTTGCCTATTCTTTGCCTTCATCATAGAATAGAGGAATTCTGCCCATAACTCCTTCTCGAAATCATCCCATGCCGCCTCAGCCTCTCTCATCTCCCCCAGGTAAAGCTTCCACCACTAACGTTCCTCTCCCCACATCTGGATGACGACCAGAGGGACCCAGTACACGGTCGCGGCCTGAATCAAGACGAATGCTATCACCATCTTCTCTAACCAACTCTCTGTCTTCATGTCAGAGGTGCTTCCCTCATTCTTATCGAGGGCCTATCGCTGGAAGGCCCAGAGCATCTTCTGTCATTAGTAGTCCTCCTCCTCTCGATGAGCTCTTTGTTGACCTACCAAGGTAGCCTCCTAGGCCTCGATTGGCTGAACCACATGTGGTCACCTCGTAGGTGACATAGCTGCAAGGTAAACAAGGAATGCTTAAGCCCAAGTGGTGGAGAATATTTTTTCTTAAAACATCTTAAACTTATTATTTATTTAAAATTCCCAAAACACCCCAGACACATGATAAAAAAAGTAATTATGATGCATGTACCTTTACTAGGGTCTCTACCCTGCGATTAGCGTGGCCTCACTTGGTCATTCGGTTGGTCCAGAGTCCTTGCAGCGGATCACGTGGGGGCCATAAAATCCCTTGTCCTAGCCGGTCTTCCCTAGCCTAATTCACGCACCAAGGTCACCCAACACTGTTGACCTACCATCCCATGCAATCCTCAATGCCTAACTCCAAACTCCATCCTATCTCTCAACCTCTGCCTTTGATACCATTCTGTCACGACCCACCTTCACACATAGGGGGTAAGGGTCAGCAGATTTCCAGACCCTTCCTTCTTCAAGTTGAAGGAGAGATAATGACCCCCCAAACCCACCTTCAATAGGTCCCAGAGTGCCGACCAGCGCCAAGTGTATAGAATCACTCACTAAATGGAAGGCATTACCCTTTTTATTTTAATAGGACCAGGAGATAAGATAGTAAATCACATAACACCAAAACTAGAAGTGCAAGAAAATCCAAAACAACCATTCCCAAATGAATTTTCCAAAAGTAAATACCACAAAGTACAAAATGACTACAAGAGTAAAGTACCAGAGAAGGAAAAACAACAACAGCAACTGTCCCAAAGGTCCTGCGCTAGTATGGTCCCACGCGATCCCCGAAGTCCTCCTGGAAACTTGAAAACTATTTTATATACGAAGGGTGAGCATAAAAGTATACTTAGTAGGGAAAAACATAATGCACTCGTGCACAAGTGGGGATGCATACTAATTCCCCGGGAGAAAAGAGATAACCAAGAACATAACAAGGAAGCTAACCACCCATGACTCACCAAGGTACACTCCCCAAATAATGCAAGTCATGTAAAAATATAATAATAGAACATCGAAGTTTGGGTACCTCATGCCACTTTCCCACAGGTAATTGAAGACATCCTACACATTGAAACAATCTCGCCATTCTCACCGCAGCCCCACTTCCACACCCCGCCCGCACACACCTGGGCCATACCCTCACGTAGTCCCACTGCCAAACCCCGCTCGAAAACACCTGGGCCAAAACTGTCTCACATAACCAGGCATGCAAACACCTAGGCCAGAACAACCACCGCCAGGCCCGAAGACACCGGGGCTAGAAGATCCACTGCCACGCCCGAAGTCAGCTGGGCCTCATCCCGAAGACACTTGGGTAACCACCTGCCCGCACAAACCTGGTCCAACGACCACACCACCTGGCCCGAAGATTCTTGTGATAATAATGGACTTCAGGCCATCACAGCCTACCCAAAGATACTTGGGATATCCGGGAAAGGGAGCAGGAAGGATCTAATAACCAGCCACTAATAGAAGTGTTGAGAAAAACACCCTCCCCCATGAAATGGGGGTGTTCGGCACTAAGTTCCCAACTTGGTTGGGGAGAGAAAAAGAAACACAAAACTACCAGTATATGTATATGTAACAAGCACTCACCCAAATTTTAGGTTTTTCTTCAACCCGCCTAATGAACTCATTTAGCACCCACATCCATGTCACAACCCACACCAATCCAAAACCCGTCTATCTAATATTTCTTTTCATGTTTAGTAATAATGTTAGATGATTTTTCTTCACCTACTTGGGGAAATTGAAAGCATAAGAAAAAGCCAATATACTTCCCCATGTTCCCAAAATCCAGGAGCCAACGGCTTCTCAACAATAGAGGATCCCACCCCAATTTGTGATATAAGCAAGTTAACCACGTAGCCTCAAATTCACAACCAGTGAAACCATATCAACAGGGGATCCAATCCCCACCCACATCACCCAGAAATCGGCCCGTGAATAAAAACAACCAAACAACTGCCACTAACACAAAGCAGGCCCATGCGGGTATTTTCAGATTAAAAAGATTTAACACACTCCATGATTCCAATTCTGCTATACTTTAACCGGGGTTATCACAGAAAAGGGTATTGATCCTCGTGCTTTTTAATATATTTAGTCGGATGTACGTTATTAACCAATTTCGATTACACAGAAAGGGTTCACAACCACAATACAATCCATTTAATCATCACCCGAGGTAACAGTTTTTTAGTGCAAAGAGAAAGACCACCAACGGCCATTATTTTCAGTAGGTGTAAGCCCACACAATTCAGGAAACATTAATAATGGAAGAAGAGAAAAATAGAGCAGTATCATCACTCTTACCCCTCTCCATCATTCTTTAGAATCCGTTGATTATATTCTTTAAAAATTGTTTACTTAAATTCTATAGAATCAATAACATACCCACCCCACAAGATACGTTAAAAGGAGAGATGAAGGTGAAACCCTACCAGATTGATCGATAATTAGAGTTTATATTCACGCGCCAGGAACAGAATATGCGCGATTTGTAGGGGAGGGGCCTCAGAAACTCAAGGACAAGCAGACGAATCGATGAGAGGGTGATCAAGAAAAAGAAACCCATGAAGAACCCTTTAGTTTATAAGGGTCGGGGACAGTTGAGATATGAACGTGAATCCGCGTAAGGAGTGGTGTCGTGGGTTGACCACGCGGCCCCACACGTCATTAAAGGGTCCCCGCCTTTAGGGGTGGTTAAAACCGACGCACACACCAGGGTGACTTGTTAAATATTTAATTAATTGACATTTATGGGCATTACTAGGCTTTAAAACAAGCTTAAAGGGGTTAAAATAGGGAATTTGTGCCAAAGGAGCCGCTACTGGATAACCTATGGGGATTTGGGCTAGGTTCACCGGTTAGCCGAGCTAACGGTATGCTGTAGCTACCAGTAGGCCGAGCTACCAGTATGATGCGGCTACCGGTAGGCGGCGGCTACCGATAGACCGAGCTACCAGTAGCTGGGCCACCGGTAGGCCGAGCTACCTATAGGCTGTGTTTACCGGTAGACAGAGCTACCGGTGGGCCGAGCTATCGGTAGGGTGTGGATACCGATAGACCGAGCTACCAGTAGGTCTGCTATTGGTAGGCTAAGGCTAACAGTAGGCCTATCATGGCTCAAACATCACTGAGAAGTTAGGATGGCCTCTGAGACCACCCAGAACACCTCAACCACCGGATTTTTACTAAGTAATAGTCCTCCAACAACCCATTCCATTACATGACATATTATAAATGTATAATATTGTTTGACAGTATTTAGATATCAATATGGTGGAAACCTTTGTTCATGATTTATAAGTTAAAAAAATATTTCATCTATATTTTATCTAAAAAAGATAAATGTATGTTTATTGGAATGAAATTCATTTCAATCTAATTAATAAAATTAAACAAATTTAAATTTAATTTAACAAGCCTAGGTGAATAATCAAAATTTTCTTCGAAACATTTTTAGAAAATAGGGATATGGAAGGGCAAAAATAGGCTAAAGAGAGAAATGAACCTGATTTTCATTAAAAAATAAATATTTCAGATATTATAATAATTATAGTGACGAAAATTAATGAAAAATATATATATTCAAAAATTAACCATATGGGAATAAAATTATTATTTCTCTTGAATATTTGATTATAATATTTTATCATTGTAAACATAATTAGAAACCATCATGACAAATAATTAATTATTTACAAAAAACACATACCATAATTGTTACTATTGAATTAGAAGTCCCTTGAAATATAAATTATTATATTTATATTTACATCCCCATAATTTATATAATAATAATAATAAAATACTTTCATGGTTAGTATATAAACCACAAAAAAACACATGGGGAATAAGGCTTGTGTCCCACAAAAATAAAAGCTATACCAAAATCCTTTAGCTATAGTTAACCTTACTTTGAAATCACAATGTCATCCTTTATAATTATTTTTAATTAATTAAAGTTGTATATAATAGTTTTTTTTATACTTATAATATCATATATTATCCATTTATAAAATTTCAAAACCCCATTTTATGAATATTTCTTTATTAATAATTGTATTTATGGACGTTAACGTCATCATTTATCATCAATATATTTGTTCAATAGTTTCAGTCATTGTACATTTATCTTGGAAACAAATCACAAGACTATTATTCATGAAATAAATATATTATATATTCATAATGAAAATATTTATATTAACCTATAAATTTTATATATCGAAAAATGAATTACACCATTTATAGAGATGATAGGTCATACATATGCATGATTATGGTGTTAATTTTTTAACAGATGGAATCAAAGAATAGAAAAATTTAATTCTAATTTCTAAAATCCTTATTATATCAAATATATAATATATATTTATTATTTTTTCCAAATTAGAAATAATGTAAAATATAAATGAAACTGATTCACATCACATTGTGGAGGTGGTTGTCCACACAAATGGACAAATGACGATAACATTTCCCAATTTATTTGATGATATGCTATTAGATGAGATATTACAATTCTTGAAGAATAATTAATTAATTAAAAATATATATATAGTAAACCCATCATAGTAACCATCCATATTATATAGTTTTTCAAGATGAATTGTATCACTACATAGAGATGATAATAAATACATATTCATGAGTAATATTTTTACTTCTCGTTTGATTGCAAATATGGTGTATAATGTTGTTTTTATAATTAGAATAAAATTTTATCATATTTCTTATACTTAATTTATTTCTTTACGATACATACCATATAATTTTAAAAGGTAAATTAGTGTAAAAAATAGTTATCATGTACAGTGATTACTTATTCATTGAAACAAATACATTATATGTCATATAATAGATTATATGGTTTGTATTTTGGTAAGAAAATAAACTAAAAAATATTTTTATTGATATTTATGAGGGAAAATCGTAGTGATTATTCAATATAAGGTCCCAATTTTGTGTAAATAAGTGAGAGAGGAGTTTTCCTTTTATAATTGTGGTTAAAAGAACTTTTGTAATTTATTAAAACAATAAATTATAATAAATTCATTATAAATCCATATTCATCTAAGTGGACAAGGATTGGAGGATAATATGAGATATAATTTTAATCCCAAAAATAAATTTTAATTATAAATTTTTTGGTGTAATTTTAAACCTATTTCATTTTGATTAAACCACAGTTAAATAATTTTAATTTTCACTACTATAATGTCTTCTACAACTTTAATGGGTATTAATTTTATTGTATACGGTGAAAAGTTTCATAGATAATGGAAATTTATATCATTTTAATAAGTATAATATAATAATTGTTTTATTTAAATAATTTTATGATTTATAAATTATATAATAAAATATTATTTCGAAAAACTAACAATAATTCTAATTTTACACTATTTATTGAATTGAACATTAAATACAAAAATAAAAAGGGGATTCAAATATAAAAATTTAAAACTACAAAAATATTTATATATATATATAATTAATGGTTCACATAAAATAAATAAAATTATAAAACATTTATTTATTTAGGATTATTTATCTTTTTTCTTTTAGTAAAAGCAGAAATAATGCATCATTGTTTCATTAGAAATCAAGAACAATATATAGTTGATATAAATTAGAAATAAATTTCAATAATGAAAATAATTATATTATTATCCATGTAAAAAAATATATATACATATTAATAAAATATATTTTTCTAATGTTGACACGTTAAAAATATTAAAAACCAAGAGAGGGACATTTTTTATCGTTCTTTCATATACAAAATTTATAAACAATTTTCATTAATAAGTGTTCATTAAACTAATTAACATAAATAATAATGGGATAAGAGTAAAATTAAATTCATCCTAAATTAATTACAATGTAAAAATGGAATTATCAGATATTTTATATATTCATTAACTAGATTCACTCTTTAATGAGGTGATAAATTTTACCACTGTTAATATTTATATTTCCAATGATTAAAATGGGTTTGTTTAAAAAAAATTAATCCTCATGATTCCAAATTTAGAATCCTTTCCAAAAATTAAGTTTTTTAATGCGTTATAAATTAATTATAATGTATGTTTATAGAATTAGAAAAAAATGCAATAAGAAAATATTTTTTAAGCATAAAAATTGATTGATTTTTAGTGTATTCTAGAGAAATTATATTTTTAATTTTTAAAACATTATATAATGTAAATGATATATATATATTTATATATCCTTATAGTTATTCAACATTAATTATTAATTAAATTTATTAATATATGTATATTATTCACATAGAGACACTTTTTTAGAAAAAAATATTTCTTTTCTTAGATGATTTTCATTTTCATTTAATATTATTCGATAAATAATAATTTAATTTTATAAACATATAATAATAAAATTTTCACAATTTTTTTAATTCTATTAATTCCCACACATCCAATGACATGGTGATAAATGTCAATTTAAATAATTGTATTTTAATAGTATATCACTGTTCCTTTAAACTATATGTTTCATATAACTCATTTTATCGAAAAAATGGAATTATTTAAGGACATATATTTTATAACAATCTCAAGGTGTTTTATTCTTCCCACCATAAAATATGTTTTACCCTAAAAATTAATCACTCTAATAGAAATATATGTTGATACCTCTACATCATCACATCTTCAGGTTCCCAAATAGATTCTTCAAAATCACACATTTCCCTCTAAAAAACGATCACCATTTGACATGTCTTCACTACTAGAATATTCATTTTTTGAGAAGAAGAATTTGCGACGGGGTCCCGTTGAAAATTCCCATTTTATAAATGGCATCGCAAATATATTCCACATGTTTTTTAAAAACACTATTAGGATGGGGCACCTCACCACCACAAATATTATTCCCATATTGTTTAAAACCCTTATTGCGATGGCCCATCACAAATTTTATTTACCACCGGCCTATCATAAATAGATTAAAAAATAAAACTGAAAAAAAATAATATTATTTATAATAATAAAATAATATTTCAAAATAACAATATTATTATTTTTGTTATTATTATTAATATTGATGATAATTATAATAATATATATAATACTTATATAATAATAATATAAATAATATTAATATAATAATAAATAAAAAATTATTATATAATAATGGTACTAATATTAATATATATATTAATTTAATAATAATAATAATAATATTAATATTAATTAAATAATAATATTAATATAAGTTAAAGAATTATAATTTATAAATTTATAAATTTTTTTCCTTAATAATAATGTCAATATAATAATTATAATAAAATAATAATAATAATATATTATTAATATTGTTAATGAAATAATAATATTAATATTACTAACATAATAAGAATATTATAAGATAACAAAAATATATATATTAAAAAAAATAAAAAAAAATAAAAAAAATACCACAATAATAAAAAATAAAAAAAAATAAAAAATAAGATAAACAATTATATAAATAATATAAAATGAAATATTCATAAAAATATAAAAACACACTATAAAGAAATATAAATAGTTAATATGACAAACAAATTACATTCAAATGTATTATCATAAAAAATAAACACATTACTGAGGGGCAGAGTTTTCTTAGGGAACCGTAAGAGATTTTGAGGGAAAATATATCCCTAAACCATGAGTCAAACATCACATGTAATCCATCTTCTCATGTTGATATTGTTTTCATTGATGCATCTCATACTCATGAAGTTGTTTCTACTATTGTCGGAGCTCTTCCAGCGGTTGCAACAGCCATTGACGTGTCACCTCATATTCTGTATACAAAATCTCTATAAGATCACCCTAAGCTCGTATCTTCTCTTTCTACTATGAATACGAAGAAGATAACTTTCAATGATCTCTTCTCAAGATGGAAGCCAACATCATAGTGGTTCCATAATAACTCCCAAGCATCAATCGAGAGTCAATACCAACTACATGGCCTTTCTTGAAGGTATATTGGGTCGCATGCATCTATGTTTTGTAATGAAATATGGATTCACTAGTCTAATGATGGGTCATATCCTGATTCTTCATCTGTATTTGACACATTGAGACCAAATATGACTACTACAATAGAAGTTTAAAATTATTATAGTAAAAATATTTTTTTATATTTTTTTAAAAAAAATATATATTGACCACAATCAAACTCTAACGATCACCTATAATATCTCTAGTGATAGGATTGTTGTATATATTCCTTTAAAATAAAACTCCATAATATCAGGCTATTAGAATTATTATATGAATTTAAAAATATTACATTTATGTTTATATTACTTAATTACAAAAGGTACTACCATATGTTCCCTATGTGTACAGAATGTTTGACTACAAGCTCAATGTGTCATCTCCTGTCTCCCTGATTTTTTCAATATACTGATGATCTTATTTTAAAATGACCACCTATCATGTTTGAAAATAATCAATCCCAAAACTGAGGTGAAATGTAAATAGGTTGGCAGGTGGAGTAACATTGGTCGAACTTTGTGTCCCACTCTTTCTCCATTGTTGTCCTCCTCTAATAATTCCTTTACATTATCTTTGGTCTTACCTACTGTATCCGAAACTATATAATATAAATTATGAAAATATTTCTTCTCAATATTTAGTACATCCATCATGTGAGAGACCAACAAATCAATCCAATATGGTAGATCCCAGAAAATGTTCCATTTTATCCAATTGAGTTCTTTCCCATAGCTTTCAATTTTATGTTGGTTTAATTTTTGTTCTAGTTTATTGGTAGGTAATGAAGAGACCATTGATTTTAACTTTGTACCAGATATCATTTTTGGAGGACCATATCTTTTGGTTGTTCCTTTTCTAAAATTATATTTGTTCCTCTGAAAAGGTAGATTTTTAGAAGGAATATTTTATTACAGGTGAAAAAAATATCTTTTTCCATTCACGAGCATAAACGTATTGTGGTATCTCATATAGTATAGATATGATTTGGTACCATGTATACCCTATCCAGATAAATTTTCATATGCTAGGATGTCAAAAAATTTCCACATCAATGCATCTTTCATTTGGAGATATTATTTTTTAGTATCATCATATATACTGACACCATTACTCCATAATTAAATTACATAATCCATCAATGGTTTCAAATAAACATCAATATTGTTTTAATAATTCCCTAGAATTAATAATGACAAAACCATATATTTCTCGTTCATCAACATCCAAGGAGGTAAATTTTATGGAGTAATGAAGACATTCCGACAAGAATACTGAGTACCGTAAGAACCAAATGGATAGAAACCATCAATTGAATGACCCAACTACATGTTTCAGGCCTCTGAAGCAAAAGATTGATTCACTTTGTTAAAATGATTCAATGATTCCTCATCAGATTGATGATTAAAGTTTTTACTCATTGAAATATAGTTTTTGTTCCATGAAATCAATAGAGCTATGTTATGACATTAAACATAAACCCTGCAATCTTGATGTAAGCAGAAAATATATCAACTATTTTATAGGAGTTATTATAGACTTCTCTAGATGATCATTGTTATACCTCTATCTTCCACAACTTGTAAAACTATCCAATGACTCATTTTAATCTTCATATAAGTTTAAATCATTCTTTTATGTATGAATCTTCAGATATCCATGAACCAGATTACTAACCAGCCTCTTACTTGCATAGAAATTTTGATTCCATAGCTTTCATTTAGGTAACAGTTTTTATCAAAAAAAATATTGTCTGATAAAAAAAATCTATTTGAAATTCAATTATATTAGTTAATAGCCTGAAATTTTAAAACCTTTTAAATTTATCTTATTATGTAACCAGGATATAAGGCATCCTCAGCAAAACTCAACAACTCAAAAAATTGAGATAATTCTAACATAAGAGTTAAAGAAATCTCATCTCAAGTTTTAGATTGTTGAAAAGACTAACCTTCCACATCATGTACTAAATCATAAAACTAAGATTTATTTAGAACCAAATTATTAGTATCTTTTATGGGACAATGTTCACCATGTTGATTCCAAAAAACATAATCATGTGGAAACCCAAAACACAATAGATGGCCCATAAGTTTTTTTAAATGTGACAAACATCCTTAGAGAACATTTTTAACAAGGATACATAATTTTCCCTTCTGAAATATGTTATGGTTTTGATGATTCAAATGATAAAAATGCTCCAACACCCACAATATATATAGGATTTAAACCAAAATTGTTTATATTCATGTACTGATTTTTCCAAGTGTGATCATATAATAAAGATTGGTGTGAAATTACTTGTCCAATATTTCATAAAAAATATAAAATAATTAGAATTTTATTAATTTGATATAAAAACACTATCTACAAAAGATAATTTAATTTAATATAATTTTCTATAAATTTGTAAAAATTTCTATTATTTGATATAGATTTATAGAAATTTGTTAAAGTTTTTACAAATCTATACTTACATATAAAAATTTAATCTAAAAATGACAAATTATTATTTATTAAATCTATTTTATACTATTTAAATCAAATTACAGGCTTCACAATTTCCAGAAGATTGGTGGATGTTCTTTTTCCCAATGGATCATCTCCTTGTATATATATCTAACTAAAATCACTAGGAAAAATCTTCTTTGGCGTACAAATATCTATTTTTAGATGCCTAATAAGGTAATTCAGGGTGACCTCACTATACTTATCTTCATTCTTGTGTATAGAAAATGGATTTTTTAGGTCATTAATGATTTTTCCATGTGATTTGAGATGAAGAATGTTCTATAGAGATGAGTCATTGGGGAAAAGAGCCTAATTTTTCTAATTTCTCTTCTCCATTAATCTTTTTCTGGCTAAAATCAGTATGAAAAAATCTTCTATGATTAATGCATATCCATTTTCTTATGCGTGAGAATATAGATTAGGGAGGCATTCCACAATGGTATCCATTCTCATGTATACGAAAATTGATATTTATACCTTCCAAGAATGTTTTTCATAGTGATTTGAGACAGAGAATGTTGCAAGGAGGTGAGTCATCAAGCATAATAGTTCTCTCTAATCTAGTAGAAAATGTACCAATTTATTACTAATTACTCTATTTATTATATTTATTGATAATTTTTACTAATTATTATATTTTTACTATTAATTACTAATAAATCAATTTATTGTAATTTATTTCTATATATTTTTATTTATTACAACTTTCCCCTATTTATTTCTATTTTACCATTTATTATTACTTATTAAAATTTATTACTAGTTATTGTTATTTATTTCTATTTATTTTTATTTATTTCTATTTATTAAAATTTATTATGAATTATTAGTAATTAATACTAATTATGTATAATTATTACTATTTATTACTAATTAATTATAATTATTACTAATTATTACTTATTATTTCTAATTATTACTATTTATTACTAATTATTACTCATTGTTACAAATTATCAATAATTATTACTATATAGCACTAATTATTACTAATTATTACTAATTATTACTATTTATTACTATTTATTACTATTTATTATTATTAATTTCTATTTATTATTATTTATTACTTTTTATTACTAATTATTAATATTTATTTATAATTATTACTAATTACAACTATGTATTCTTAAATTTTAAAATATAAATAAATTATTTCTATTTATTATTATTAATTAAAATTTATTACAAATTATTAGTAATTAGTAGGAATCGCCCATAATTACCACTAAATATTACAAATAATTGTTAATTCTTACTATTTTGTTCAATTTTTTTACTCTTTATTATTAATTATTACAAATTATATCTAATTAGTAACAATTTATACTAATTTATTCTAACATAGACTAATTTATACTAATTAAAACTAATTTATACTAATTAATATTAAATTAAAGTGTTTGTTATTAATTATTGATAATTGAACCAAATAATTACAAATTAATACTATTTACATTCAAATAAAAAACATTAAATTTTAATGAAACATTATATTGGTACAAATAACTGATTTAAAATAAAACCATATAATTCTAATTGAATATATTTATCATTAGTTAATAATTATTAATAATAATATAAATATAAATTAATTAACTAAAAAATATAATTAACAAATGAATTCCATAAAACTAAATCTTTTGAAAGATACCAGTCCTGAAAATGGGTCCACTATAAAATTAAAATATTTGAAAAAACTATAAAAAGTTATATGAGAACAGAGGAAAGAGGACTTGAGATAATTGTAAAATGGGAAAAATTGAATGAGATTATATATTGGTTAGAGCATTTGCGAGGGTAGTACTTGTGATGGGTCCCTTTGAAAATCCTAACCCCCTATTAAATAAAGACCACTCTTAAAAAGGTATTTGAGATGGAACCCTTCGAAAATACATTCATGCAGACACATTATTTGTGACAGGATAATGCAAATATAATTTGTTCTGATGGGACCCACAACAAATAAAAGAATCCTGAAAAGATTATTTTCAACAGGGGTTTAGTCCACATCACAAATACTCTTACTACACCTGGGAACATAGGTCACTCCAAATATATTTTTCATACATCATCAAAAATACCTCATATTAGTGATTATTTGCAACGGTTCAACACTTTCGTTGCAAATAGTCACTTTTAATAGACTACTTATGATGGGTCATTCAAATGTCGTAAGAAGCATTTTTTTTATTTTAGTTTTAAGGCTTTGAAAGATAGTGATTTTAGAGGGCTAGAGCCACTATGATGTGGCTCAGAGTTTTGGGGTGTTATTTTGGTACATTTTAGTCAAATATAAGACTTTAATTGGTTATAAAAATATAGTGGAAGTGAAATCCTTTATATGTTGAGAAAATTTCATTTTATAATTACTCATTACTTTTTCAATGATGAAATTACACTATTCAAGGTTCAAAATATGCAATAGTGGGTATTAATTATTTTTAGGGTGAGATAAGGATGAGAAATTCTCTACCATTCATTTTCACATAGGTTTTATCAATGTTTTGAGTCTTTTACCACTATATTTTTACATTTTACCATTTTAGTTTTTACCTTTGTATCTAATTTTTAGCGAAAAATTTATATTTTATTAAAAAAATAATGTTACCTATCATGCCGAGTTTTTATGTCATGATCCTAAATTTAATCTACGTGTAATCTAATTCAATTTCTATATAAGATAAAATTTACTTTTAAATTAATTCATTTAATATGAAATCTATTTTTCAGGATTTTATTTCTACAAGTGATGATTTTTTTTAATATAAGTAAACAAATACAATGTTTTTTATTAAAATTTTATTTAACATTCTAAAACATTAGACACTTGATTTAAAAATTTAATATAGTATTTATATGTTGTTTATTTTACATTATATATAAATATTTTTTGTATAAAATAGGTTTAAATGTCTTTAATGTTTCTCTGTTATTAGTATAACGTAATAAAAGTTATGGTATTAACAAAATAAATGTTTCTTTAATATTCACTTGACAAAAATTATTTTACAAAAATCACAAATATTAACTCTAAGTTAATTTTGTCATCATGGATTCATAAAAGAAGTTCAATTTTAAAAAAATCCTATTTATATATTTATAAATTTTGTATTTAAATGAAAATAAAATATATATAAATATAAATTTATTTTATTGAAAAATATCATTTAAAAAATATAAGTGCTATTGATTCTATTTTGTATGCATTTCTAATTAATTTAAAACTTTTTATTTACTTGAGATTTTATTATTCTTATGTTTTATTAATAACAATTATCTAATATGTCACAACTAGTTTTAGTCTAGTGTTGTGTGTGAAGGATGATATCAAAGATTATGTTAAATTACTGAAAAATATTTTCCAAATCTCAAAGTGGTTCAATCATGAGAGTAATGTGTGTTTTTATTAGCGATCTCTTGATCATGAGACATTGTATAAGATTGATATTAATTTATTTTACGACATAGAGTATTAATGTCATAAATAACCTACAAAACATGGTTTAGCTCCACCTGAGGGTTCTATGGCGGAAAATTATATGAAAATCACTCTCATTGATTGGTTGGAGTCTTTCTGGGAGGCATCAGCTAAAATACAAGAAGCCTGAAAATTCCACTAGTGGGTGTCCAAAACCAATGTCATTTTTAGCACAATATATTCTAGGTTATTCATTTTCATTTGTTACCCATGTATTTCCTCCCATTTTTAATCCAAAACATTGAGTTCCCAAAAACGACCCATATGGTCTTCATAAAACCCATAATAGCGAAAAACCATATCAATATATCTAAAAAAACTTGAAACTGAAGTTCAATCCATGAAACGAATCTTGAATTCCCATGGTATCTCGAGTTTTAATGTGAGGAATATTTTTTCAAACACTTCATAGAACCCACATCTTGGGCTCTAATTTTCATATCTTCAGTCTATCATTAGTACCCAAATAATAAGAGATCTCTAATATCATTTATTAATGATCCAACCTAGATTAACCTGCCACATCACCAGGGTTATCTCACCATAAGGCTTGAAACACATTTTGTGTTGTTATGGTCAGGTGACACATGTTGATGGTATCAATACATACCAATTAAGAATAATTTCACCCTCTTAAAATAGTAAACCAATATCATGAATTCCATCAGATTATATGGAATAAAGTGTCTATAAAGTACATAATCATGCTAAATGTAAAAGGGTATTCAATATATATGTTCAACTAAACAAGTCAAGAAAATAAAAAATTCAAAATAAATATCCAAACATACCTCCATAATCAATGTTTAATGTGATGCATTAAATATACGGTAATCCTGGCTGTTCCAGTGGTCCATCGCGACGTTCTTGACAAGCTGTGTTGGTCTCTTAACTAATCTGGATGATATGTTGTTTGTTTGGGTTACATGGCATATGTTTTTGAGGGAGATGGTACTTATCCCCCTTTGGAAACATCTTTGGAATATAAATGGAAAAATGATGTCAAATCATTTATGTTGTAAAATGTGTAGGGGTATCCTTCCTATATATGCACGTCTGTTTTATAGGAACCTCTCTAATAACAGAATATGCCCTCACTATGGGGTAAAATAGAGTCATTCATTCAGGAAATTTTTCCCACCCTTGGGTAACTGGGTTTAGTTCACATGTGTGACATAAGAACTCATTCACTAGAGAAATATATGAACTGTGAGTGTCACTATGGGGGATTGGATCATATCATTTCTTGCTCACACAATTATAGGTATTTTTATTTTAGTATAGATTATATGGGTATACATTAAAGCATTCACTTTTGAGAAAATTTCTAAATATGATAGGGTCTACCTCTCCATTATAAATAATGGGAGATCTCAATGGCTTGATGTTGAAGGGGTCCGCACACAGTCACATGTTCTTCCCCCTCCAGTAAGTTTTTTACCACCTTTTGGGTGTTATCAAACTTAATACTGACACAATGATTCATGTGTATTGGTCTTCCAGTTTAGGGGATGTTCTCTAGAATCATGCTAGCTCTATTATTACATCTTGTCACTCCTTAGTGATTGTTGGTTTGTCACATCCAATGGAAGAGGCTACAACTATTTGGTAGGTTTTGCAGTATATCATTATTGGAAGGATTTTGTGGTTGAATCTGATTGTGATGATATTATCAATGCAATAAAGGAGGATTATGGTGGGCACGATGCCTATAGGTCCATTGCCAACATTATTTACATTTATTTACTATTAATTACTGTTAATTACTATTTATTACTAATTATTACTTATTAATCATATCTATTACTAATTAATGATATTTATTTCCTATTAATCATATTTACTATAATTTATAAAAAATTATTACTAATTATTACTAATTATTACTAATTATTACATGTAAATCATATTTATTACTATTTATTGTTATTTATTAGTAATTATTACAAATTATTCATATTTATTATTATTTATTACTAATAATTAATATTCATTAATAATTAGTACTAATTATTACTATGTATTAATATCTATTAATAATTATTACTAATAATTTTTATTTTTTACTATTTATTACTAATTATTATTATTTATTATAAATTATTACTAATTTTTACTAATTTTGAAATATTAATAACAATTATTTTAATTTATTCCTAATTATTCATATTTATTCTTAATTATTACTAATTATTTCTAATTATTTCTAATTATAACTAATTATTCATATTTGTACCTAATTATTCATATTTATTACTAATTATTCATTTTTATTACTAATTATTCATATTTATTATTAATTATTCATATTTATTACTAAATATTCATTTTCATTACCAATTATTCATATATATAACTAATTATTCATATGTATTGCTAATTATTACTAATTTATTATTAATTACCACTAGTTGTTGTTTATTCCCACTAATTATTACAATTTATTAATAATTTATAATAGTTGCTATTAATTATTACTTATTATTTAGAATTATCACTAATATTTACTAATATGTACTAGTTGATACAAATTATTAATATTTATATCAATTTACTACATATTTACACTATTTTTTACTAATTATCACTAATTATTACTAATTAAGACTAATTATTAATAATTTTTCTTATTAATAATATTGAATACTAATTAATAATAAAGAATATAATAACAATTAATTAATACTACTTAATATTGATCACATGTAATTAGTATTAAAAATAAACAATCCAAAATAAAATGATTTAATTTTGATTTAATTTAATTGTCGTAAATTAATAACAATTATAACTAATATAAAATGTAATGAATTAATTAAAAAATAAATGAAAAAGATAAATACATTAAAACTAAATCATTCAAAGGATGTTAGACATGAATATTGATCCACTATATAATCTTAATGTTTGAAAAATTTTGAGAGGGAAAATATAATTAGAGAGGGAGATAGTGGTAGAGAAATGAATGAAATGGGAATAAATGAGAAAAGTATATATATATATGCTAGATTATTTACGATATGAGTATTTGTGATGGACCTACCATCACAAGTATTATTATTTGTGATGGATCCCGATGAAAATACCTATTTCCACTATTAATTAGGGGTGGTGGTTAAAAAGTTATTTTTGAATGGTATTGTCGCAAATACCCACCTCTCACATAGTATTTGCATTGGGAGTTAATTCCTGTCGCAAGTACTAAAATTCACTGACGTGTATTTCTGACAGGTAAAAAGGCATGTTGCAAATACCATTCCAATTGTTTTTTATGCAAACCAGACCATACATTTTGTGATTGGGACAAAATTCCAAATGAAATTAACTTCATATATGTTGCAGTCTGTGGGTCCCATTGCAAATATCCCATTTTCCCATAGTGCTTGTTTTGAAGAAATCTCACTCTATGTGTGTGTGATCTATATTATCTATTATTTTCATTAATAATAAAATGTTGGTCTAGTGGTATGACATCTATATTTACAATCATTATGTGACTATGTATCTACTTCCTCTAGTGAGATATACGGAACACATAATGATCTCGAGCGAGACTAATTGTAAGTGCCAATCGATAAGATATCATCATATTATGATAAAAATTTTCAAAAGGACAGGTATACATAGGGCATAGTTTTCACTTATTTTAAAATCTACCAACCCTCTTCTGTGGATATATTAGTAGGAATACTTTGTCACAAACTTCAATCTCTATTTATTTTCAATTAATTTTAACATAATTTGTTTGGTTGACAACGAGTTAATATTAACCATTTTTTTAATGGATCTAAATTTCTTTTCTATTTCCTTAGCTATATCTGTTCCCAATATCATTGTTTCTCCAACTTCATTAAAAAATCTTGTAAATCTAAAAATCTTTCCAATGAGGGAATCATAAGGTTCCATTTAAATATTGGCATGAAATATGTTAGGTAGAAAATTTCATTCAATTGAAAGGTGCTCATCAAAAACACCATTAATATCCTTAAAGAATGCTCTCAACATATCTCCTAGATTTTGAATTTTCATTTCATATCAAAAATATTTTTGAGGGTGATGACCAGTTCTGAAACATAACTCTATATCACTATTATTCTGTAGACATATTAAAAACATCGAAGTAAACCTCATATCCTGATCAAATACAATTGATACTCGTACACTAGGAATTCATAAATCTTCTTTATTTTATAATAGAGTATGTTTATCTAAAGATAAATATTATTTAAGTTCATAGAATTGATATGACTTCATTTGGTGATCAAATATTACTCTAATAGCATTATTCCCATTAGATGTTCATGGGAGTCTGAATATAAATCCATGTTGATGTTTTCCATTTCCATTCTAGTATGGGTAATGGATGTAAAATCTCCATAAAATTTTACCTCTTTGTATTTACATGATATCATTCCATGAAATATGAATCATACTCTGTAATATCAATTTATGTCCATCAGAACTGAAATAATCTTCTAAATATCATTACAAATTCATACATCCAGGATAAATTGGAATGGAGAACTATGGGATTTATGCATTTTCTCCTTCAAATGTGGTACAAAAGGGAGACAAACATGGTTCATGAACCTTAATATTTATTCCCAATAACTTTTGAAATCAATTAAATTTATCACAATATTTTAATGATCTTTATATAATTTATGTTTCTCATTAATCATTACATAGAATGATATTTGAACAATCATTTGAAAAATATATCATTTATCAACTTCCTTCAATATTTGAATATGGATACTTTGCATGTCTAGAAATATGGGATCTTTTTTGTTCCTCATCACAGTCAATTTATCATAATCCTTTCAAATAAGTCCATCTTCCAAATTGTTCTCTTTCCCATGGTGGAAACATATTGAGAAATCATAATCATTGATCATATCCAACCATCTCCTCTATCTAATATTCACCTCTTTCTATGTGAATAGGAATTTTATGATTTTTTGATCAGTATATAGGTTATTCCTTTTTTAATGTTTGGGGATGAATCCCCATTTATTATTAAAAAAACATTCAAATTGGGTAGAGGGAGACCCATTACATATCTTGGAGGCCCAAGACCAAGTGGTCTCAATACAAGGCCCAGAATACCTTTTTTGGCCAAAAGGGCCCTACGTTGAATAGTATTTCTATAGTATCCAGGATGCTATAGTACTTGATACAGTACCACCACTTCTAAAATTCCTTTGATAGTTCCTCAGCCACTACAGTCCATTTTTGCTATAATTCTGCTACTACTAAAGTACTACAATAGCAGCCTACAACAGTACTGCTATAGTAACCTATAAATATTCCCTTACCCAAATTCATTCTTGGGTCTTTTTGATGCCAAGAAAGAGCCTTTACCACTTTGGGTATAGGATTGTAGGAAAAAACATGTGTAAGGGTAATGATCTCCTCCCACTAGTATGACCTATAAAGCCCAAACCATGTCGTATGTTCCCCGGCTAGGAAAATGGCCTTGAATCACCCTGTACATAATATGGACAGAGTTTGACTCTAGAGGGACTCGATCCTGGGCTAGTTCCCACAGAAAGCACGTGGTATAACCAACTGGTACCCCTCAACTAACACCTCTATAGAGATAATTCCTTTATTCATAAAAAATTACTATAGTTAAATTATAATAATGGGTTGGGTTATTTTTCTCATGGAACACTATTTTTCATAATGATTAATCTATAGAAATATCATTCTACAAGTTGATTCATAAAAACACCGTATTTTATGTGTTTCTATAGATTAAAATCCCTTCTCCACTATAGGGTATTGAATGCACATGTATGTTGTCTAGCCTTCTCTTCAGTTCATTAAAACACTCTTCACATTTTCCATTCTAATTTATCTTTTTTCCATTCTGAGTTAGCAAGTTTATTTGATTCAATAGCCCTAAAACATTCTCGAAAAAGTTCTGATAATATGCTACCAAGACATGAAAAACTATATATCTCAATCATTTTGGTTTTTCTTATCCAATTTTCCATAAAATCATTCATTAATGGGACTACTAATATACACACAATTGAGATTATATTTATGAGGTATGAAGCATTCTATATCCAAAATTCACACATGGTATATCATACTAACCACTTATTATTCATTAAAGACTTCAACCCAATCCATAATTGATCTTTATGTTTTCTCTTATTCTTTGAGTACTTATAAATATACTATTTAATGACTAATACATATTGATTAAAATAATCAATTAAGACTACATTCAATAAATTCAAAAAAATGTAGTGTAATTAGTAAGAAAAATGGAATCACTATAAATTCATTATGTCCACATCTTATAAAAAATTTCTTCTAGTGTATATCTTCATTCTTAAACCTCAATTGATGTTACAAAAAATTAATATAAATCATTGAAATGTTTTTATGTCCTAATATTTGATCAAACAAGTCATCAATATGGGGTAGTTGATATCAGTTCTTCATAATTATCTCGGTATTTTATCTGTCATCAATGATGAGTCACACTAATCCTTATTTATTCATAAAAATTAAAATAGGTTCTTCGACCATGACATGCTTGGAAAAATAAATCCCTTACCAATATTCACATATAGTTTTTTCTTTAATTATTTCAACTGTTTTAGCGATATTATATATAGATTCTAGGAAATATATGTATCACCAGATATGAGTTCTATTTTACACCATACTTCACTATTTTGTAGAATAATATTGATCATATCTGGAGATATATAAATAAAATCCCATAAAATATTCATATATATTATTTTGAGTTACTCCTAAACCATCTAATATAAATTTATGTTTTAAATATGATTCATGACCCATATGATGGATGTTATTTCCATTAATAGATTATTATTATCATTGCACTAATAATAGATCTATGTTTGGTTCATAATATAAAAAATAACCTACCTTACTGGGAAATTGGTATATGTTTTATGTATAGAATTACAATCCATTATCTAATCAAATTAATCTAGAATAATAATGAAGAGATTTTAAGAAACACATTCCAAAAAACATCTATGGAAGAAGAATCACATACTTGGGATGAGATCATTATACCTTTAGGTTTTTTATTACCAACTCAACATTTAAATTTTCTGGTTTCCTTGTGAAACCCATAGATTAATCATCACTTATAAATGATTGGGTAATTCATAAAAAAAATGACCTTAAAAGTTATATGTTGGATGGTAAGTGTACCTCTCGCCAATTCACTATCAAACCTCTCATTATAATGAGTGGTTATTTGATATTTTTTTACTCTCAATGATTAAGAGTTTTTTGACATCAACCATCATCATTATCATTCATATTTTTTAATATGTAATCATAATTCATACAACCCTTGTTTCGTAAACACTGGAGTGTGGGTGGTCATTCTATATATCATTCTATCTATGGGCATCATTAACTAAATTCTTTCCATCACCTCCACATTTTATTATTTTATTTCATTCCTTTCTAAAATGAAAATACATACTAGGTACCTTAACATATTTTCCACCATATTTAATTACACACATCAATCATAAAGGGATTCTTAGATTCTTCTATCTATTGTTTTTAGAATTTCATTTTAATTCCATTTTTTATTTTCATATCCAAATAATGAGATTGATGGGTAACTCCAATATCTATCTCCACCATGAGAACACATAATTTTTTTCATACACATTAGTGTCCCTTTTCGATATTTACCATTAGTGACTTTTTTAAGCCACTGAAGAGTATATATGACTTACTTTTTTGTAGGATGATAATACCGAAAACCTATATCAAGGGCCTTCTAAAATATTCATCATATGTACCAAAACACTCATTATCCTTATTCTTTAACTAATGAAATTATTTCACTTAGTTTTTATAAAAAAATACAAGTATTGTAATTATTCAAAAATAATAATTTATATTTTCCCCACTCTATATATTAAATTAATTATTATTCTAAAAAATTCTTGATAAGAATCCATTGCTTGATTTCATCACATTCCAGATGATAAACTACTAGAATTACTTTCTCATGTTCCAAACATTAAATGAAAAAATATATTTTCAATGGAACAAATCCTTTAAATTTCATATAGTTGATCCATGGACCCAGTAAAAGAACGTTGATGTTTCCTCATGATAGACTCAAAATACCATTATTTCACCCTTTGATATTTTGGAAAACACTAATTATTCTTTATATATGAATGTGTTCTGAGAATAAAAACATGATCTTTCATTCCATCTCCCATAAAATATTTCATATGTGAATAGTGATTTTATTGTCCATCACATTTATCATTAACATGATTAAATTAGGATCAATATATTTACTAAAATAAAAAAATAATTGTTTGGGAAAAAATATTAATTTTGGAAAATGTCATAATAATGAAAAATAATTTATATGTAGTCTAAATAAATAAACCTTCACCTATTATCAATTAGGTTAATCCTAGGCTATTCATGGTCATTAATAAATTTAAATATTTTTTCCTATAATTATAATTTTCCCCATGGTTCTATGTAATTTTTTCTCACCCCAGTTTCTAAAGGATAATTATGTCATGAACTGATACAAACAATAGAGACCCATAAATTTTTTAGAAAGACATTTCTTCTAAATAGTTGATGATTTTTTATCTAACATAACGATCTACACAAGAATCATATTGGTTTGAAATATTTAGAAAAATTAATTCATAAACTAATCATTTATAATATCTAAACTCCATCTCCCACTTTTATCATTATATATGTCACCCTTCTTATATATATCATACAAGAAACCTTTCTTAATTAGATTGAAAATGAAACATAATAAATGGAGAGGTGTGATTCTCAGTTTGGGTAAAAAAGATAGATATCACGGTTCACATAACCATAAAATGATAATAAAAGGTATCAGAATATGATATTATCATTTGAATACCATACCTTTCATATAATAGATCATAATCATGAGTAATGTAATAATTACTCGAAGCTATAAATATATGAATAATAAAGTAATTAATGAATATAGGAAACACAAGAGGAACATTGGCATAAAATATAGAATTGTGGAATACAAAAAAGCAATGAAACTCGTCTCTTTTGTAGTCAAGGTTTGTTTAAAACAATATCATAGTTAAATGGGTTCACACCCCAATCCATAATAATATTCATGGATCACATCCAACAATATCATAGTGGAAAAATTTTCATTCTGAACTGGGTTCACTATCTATTACATCATTATTTTTCTCATTAAATAATAATATTTAGAAAATTAATTGGATAGATATTTCGTTCTCACTAATCTCATAACTAATATCATCCATATTTGTGACATAATACCTTTATACATACATTATTTTAGACCTAGTTAAATGATATGGGTTTCCTAAAAATTCATCATATTAGAATGCCTGAAAATAAAAGGGTTTCATTAACATTTTATCATTGAATAAATCACGGAAGGAAAATTTGTTTACTAAAATTATGGTCAACATAGTAATTGGATCATAACCTAAGTAAATCATAGGTGTCACCAATAGATGTTATCTAAGATGCAATAATTATTTTGAGAAACCACATGAAACATTTCCTCAAGAAAATACAATTTCCTCTTTGAAAATAACATTTTTATTATAATAATTTTTCACATATTAATGAAATTATTTTATATGAAAATAATTGTATAATATTTAAATACAGCATCAAATCATTTAGTTTTCCTAACTATGTGGAATTATATTCACGATTTATAAGTTAAAAAAAATATTTGATACATACTTAATTGGAAAACATACAAAGTACCTTTTTGGAAAATGATAAAAAGATTAAATTAAAAAAATTGATAATATTATATAAATCATAAAAATGATATTGGATTAAATATATATTATCACAAAATTTCATTAAATCATTTCTATAAAACATATATATCGAAGAAAAGTGTTTTTCCACAAAAGTGTGAAATAATGTAAATTTTCATTATAATAATATTCCCAGTATATTGAGTACATAAGGAGAGGTAAATGAAATGAATACATGTAATTTAATAAAAATAAATATATTATAATAATATTTATGTGTTTATTGGAAAATTTATCATAAAATATCATTATTAGAAACATAATTATAAACAATCTCCGAAAACAATAAGATTGTAACAGAAAACATTACCACATTGTTCAATTTTGAATCCTAAGTCCTAACCAATAAATAACCTTAGATTATTAAGAATGTAACAAATATGTTTCATATGAATCATTATAAAATATATTCAGGGGAATTATATACCCAAAAAAGTGGTGAATATGGGATGTGTCTTACAGAAATAAAATTAAGAAGATAATATCTTACCTTGTGGTCTCCAACAAAAAAATAAATATATTCTCATATATAATAAATTTAAATATATTATAATTATTTTATAATTAATATTTTAATTTATAATATCATATATGATTCATTAATGAAGTTTAAACAACACATTTTATCAAAAATTTCTTATTGAGATTATTATTTTTATGTATAAACAGTTCCATTAATCATGAGTATCTATGTTCTATAATTTATATCCATTTAAAATTTTCATTTTTCCATCATATCCATAATATTTATAGTCATATAAATATTATATATCTTCATTATATTTATATTTTTATTCATCCATAAAATTTAGAGGCCAAAAATTGAATTACATCATTCATCGGGACGGTAGGCTATACCTATGCATGAACACTAATTTAATTTTTTAGAAGATAGAAAAAATAAAGGTAAATATTAATTAAAAATTTAGGGTAATATTTATAATATATATATATATTATGTATTCATTAAATTATTTATCATTATCATCCATGAAAAATATTAATGAAAAATAAATCGCATCGCATTATAGAGATGGCATTCAACACGTAAGAATGAAAGACATTACTGTTTCCCAATAGATTGGGTGATAAGTATGTAGATGTGATATTAAAATTAAATAATTATAATTATTCCATAAATATCAAATATAAACACTAAAACTATTATTATACCCACCCATAATATATGGTTATTAAACATGAATTATATCGCTATGTGGAGATGGTATACCATACATATGCAGAAACGATACATTCACTTCTCCTTCCTGGGAAATGGGTTTTATAATTATGTCATTATAATAATAATAAATTTTATGATTATTGAGAATACTGAATCTATTATATTATGATACATACAATATATTTATTGGATGTAAATAATTGTAGAAAAGAATGTGATCGTGTAAGGTGATTACACATTCTTTGAAATGACTCCTTTAGGTCTCCTATAAGGGTTTCTAGGATCTGTCTTTTGAGAAGTCCTGATCCTCTATAAATTTTTATGGGAAGTATATATTAGAAATTTTTTTGATTTTTTTGAACTATAATTCCCAATGAATTAATAATAACGGAGGAGGCTCCCATTTATTTTTATTGTGAGGTGGACTTTTGAAATTTCAAAAAAGGCTATATTATAAAAAATCTATTCTAATGAAACATGCCTCCAAATTAAACATTATTTGAATATATGGTAATATACTATTATAATACCATTAGAAAATGTAATTATTAAATTAATTTGGTTCAATTTTAGACCATATCATATTGATTAAACCGTAGTTATCCAATTTAAATTTCAACCAATTTAACAATGTTTTCAATGTTAATGGGTAGTATTTTAAACTATAAGGAAAAAATGCCCAAAAATTACCAATTTATGCCAATTAATACCATATCATGTTAAAAAATTTATATTCCATAATTTATAATCTTTTTAGATAATTTAATAAAAAACATTTAAATGAAATATCATTATTTTTTTTGAAACAATTCATTTAAATTAATTTTAAAAAAATATAGAAATCATATAAATTCAAATATAACTATTTAAAACCTCCCTAATATTTAAATTTAATCTATTAAATTCTTTAGACAAATTGAATCATTCAAATATCCCTTTTTATATTTCAAGACTAATTATTTAATAATTTTTTAATCTACAAATATTTCCTCAGTGATGTATATAAAATTAATGTCATTATATAATTACTAAAAATTAAAATAAATTTATATCATGAAAAGGTTTTTATTCAGCTGAAAATAAATATTTATATTCATCAATAAATTAATTTTCTCCTTATTTGGACACGTTATACATATTAAAAATAAATAGAGAAACATTTTGTATCATTCTTTGATTTACATAATACATAAATCGTTTTCATGAGAAATTTACCTTTAAATTAATATATTTTGAGGCTAATGTGATTAAGGTTGAATTATATTTTTCCAATAATAATAAAGATGAAAAATTATGTCCTTATCAGTAATTTTTATTCTAGATCAATGAGATTTACTTTTTGACGAGTTGATAAATATTACCTAGGTAACTGTTCATATTAACCAAAATCACAAGGTGTTGATTTACAAAATATGAACCTCAAAATTAAAAATATGAAATCCATTTTATCAAATTCATATTCTAAATGTTTCAAAAATGTATATGATTTTAAATGTGGAAGATTTGACAAAAAGATATTAGAAGAAAAATAATACATTTTTTAGTATAAAACAAAATTTATTCTAATCATACTGCTTGAAAAAAATACAGCGTTTAAATCATTTTATCAGATAAATAATATTTAAAATTTATTAAAATAATTCACTAATAACAAATAATTTAATTTTTTATTAAAAACGCTATATTTTAAAAAAATATATTTTTCATAAAAATATTTATTTTTTATTCTCATGGTTTTTATTTTCTATTATAATTAATTGTTACCAAATTAATTAATTTTATACATTTATAATAATTAATTTTACAAAAATTACATAGTCATATTCATCCCCAATAATCCCATATCATGGTGATAACATCCATTTTGAATAATAATATTTTAAAATTATATTGTGGTTCGTTTAATCTACCTGTTGCGTGTAATGAAAGCTATCAAATATACCAGATTATTTATGTGTTAATGATTTATAAAAATTTATTGTGCATCATATATATATATTAGTATAAATATACAAGTAAATTTATATATATTAATTTATATATTAATTTATATCCATATATTGAATAATATATTAATTAATATATAATTTTTTTTCTATATTATTTTAAAACTAATTTTAAGGTATAATAATATAAAAATATAACTTATCAGACCACTGTTTTTCAATTAAATGATAATGCAATCATCGTGGGATCTAATCTGATGACCCATTTTATTCTTAAGTTGGATTGGGGAGGCATGGAGCCCAAAATATGAGATCTATCAGAGGCATGTAAGAGGGACGGTGTGGGATGCATGTGTTAGTGGTAGTGGGAGGTGGGGAGTGGTTAGCTTTAGATGGGGGTGCCATGAAGTTGATTTTGATGGGGATGGATGTGTCTGAAGGGGGTGTATGAGGTGATGGTGGTTTTGTGAATAGGGATGGTTATTGGATAGAAGCAAGAGTTGTTAATGTGATTACTCATGAGGGCAGGTGGGGAGAATGAGAGGGGATGTCAATAGGGTAGATTTGGGGGGTGTTGTAAAAATGTATGGAAGAGGTGGTAGGGATAATGAGCATTTATAAATTGGAATTGTGATAGCCTATTATCATAGAGGATGTAGGAATTGCAAAATTATGGGGTAGGTTTTTCTATGGGGTGTGTGTGCGGTGATAGTGTGGGGGTGGGCCTATCAGTGTAATTTTATTAAAGAAATATTATATTTACCCACATTTATAATCATGGGTAATATTAATGCAATCTAATATCAAATCATTTCTTGGTTTTTTACAAAAAATAAATAAACCAATAAAAATATTGCCAAATGAATTTTCATATAGTTTTTCAACCATCAATTCTAGTTTGTTATTATTTGGGTTAGTCTACCCACCTACATAAATAATTTAATAAAATTACATAATGGACGACTATGTAAAAATACCTTTTTATTTTTTACAAAAAAAATATTAAATAATATTTGGTTAAATAATATTTAAATTTTATTTTAGTATTGTACATATTATTAGTATACCACCCATTTTTCATTATAAATTATAAAAACAATGTAATCTCTAATTCCACCATCATGGACAATGAATAAAACTCATATGGAATTAATTTTTAACACTATTAATCCCAATAAAAAATATAATCTATATATTTGAATAAAATGGAAATGATTAACTTTTTTTAAATTAATGTGGATCATCATGGTTATTACAATAATGAAGAAAATAATTAAAATTACCAACACCCAATAGTAAAAATAGTATATGTTTGAAAAATATATTTGTAATAAAATATTATAAATTAACTGTATAAAAGGTAATAAATATACATATGAATATGTTATCGAAGTAATTTATTAATAAGGATATGTTTATGAAACCAGATATTAAATAACATTAATGGTAGTCAAGAATAAGGAAAGGGTTTTAATTACTCAAATTCATTTCATTAGTAATAATTTTTCCTCTATGACTATGATTTTATATGGTGGTTTCATTTTATTATTTAATGTTATTAAAATTACACCCATTCTTTATTTCTATGGATATACATTGGTTGATTGATTTCTTCTTTAATATTGATGTTTTCAAGAATTATTTCTCTCATCTCCATATGACCTCATTCTCATTAATATATATTCTCACTCATTCTATCATTATTTTGGTAATTTTAAAATTAAGATATTTAATATTTTTTCAATAATTAAATATTTCATTACCACTATTCAAATGAATGACTTATTTCATTTTTACAATGTGTGATTCAATTGGGTATTTCTAAAATGATTAAAAAGATATTCCCTTCCAATTCATATATTTTTTCTTCAACCCAAATTTTCTTTTATAAAACCTTTATGTTTTATTTTTAAAGTATGAATTATTTCCATTTAATGTTATATAATGTTTTAAAACAATTCATTTAAACTTATCCAATTGATTTTCTTGAAGGTAACTCATTAATGATTTTTTTGAAAATGTTATGAATCGATTTATAAATAATATTTTACATTACTCTTCCATTTAGGATTTTAACCCCATAAGTTATAAATCAAATTTTGTTATGTTTTAAGAAACACATAATAAATTAATTTATTAAAAACTCAATTTGGTTGATTATATTTATCATATCAGTAAATCACATTAATGAAGTGATTGTTTGTGATAAAATTTAGAAATTTTACGAAACCCATCTTCTTTATGTGGTTTCTTTGTGATATGATGGATCATTCATTGCAAATGGTACACATATGTACATATTATTTATGGGAGGGGTATTATATCACTAGCCAAATTAATATGACATGGTTTTGTATATCATGTGATAATGAGGTCAATATTTTTTATAGATTTGTTTAAAACCTAAACTATGGAAAGAAATGAATTTTTTATAAGATAAATGGTGGAAAATATTCGATTCTTCAAAAACAAAATTATCATTATGCATATATTTTAACCATTTTTTAATAAAGAATATACAATGCTGAATTTTTTCACATACTTATTGGGTCAAAATAGAAATATTTTATTACAATATAATGAGTGGGAATGATTGTATTGCTGATAATTTGACATTCCCTATTATTTTTTATTTGTCGTTATTCCTTAATATATGTTTCAGTGAAATATTAAATTAATATTTCATTTTACTTTGATTATGATCCATGGATCTTGTTTATCATCTCATACTCTAATTTTGGTTTACATGTTTATTCATTTGATTTTATATGTCCTTCTAAAATGACATATGGACAACTCATATTGAGTTATTTCATTTTAATAAAAATATATATTAAATATCCATTTTCCTCATATGTTTACAATCCAATATGACATGTTTATTTTTTATCATATTCAGCATTTGAGCTCACTCTTTTTGAAATTATACTCATTAACTTGTCTTTAAATAAGACTATAACTTATGAAAAGTATAGAAGCGATTATATTATAGTTTTATTGTGATAAATTGTCAAAAATTAACTTATAATAAGTTTACTGTATAACCAATCATCAATGGAACTAATCCTTCTATTCTTGTGATTGTTATATTATTATGAGATTAAATTTTTTAACAGTAAATATTTTGTGTGATATATGAATGCTTAGCTAGGGACCGCTATTTTGGTAATGAAAAAAATTATAAATTAGGTGTTTTATGAAGCAAATAAGGGATTGAATAGTTGTTTGTTAGATGAATTTACAATTGGAACACTTCTACTTTTTCCTCATCACATGTTTATTCTACATTGGAACACATTGATTCTCCATCTTCATTAGAGAGATCATTGGAAAAAAATGATTTTTCCTGGAAATTAGTTTACCATTTATCCGTATATTTGTCAATATTTTTTTCACTTTCCTCATCATACTATGTAACATAAAAAATTGATAACAGTTTATTATTATTATATATATGTTATTTCCAATTGGCTAAGAATAATTTTCTTCAACTTCTACCACATTACACCTTATTTCTTCTTGATGACCTCAATAATTAATCATTATATTCTTAAAATTTTTCCTAATCATAGATATTTAATGAAATGTATCTATCAATGAAACAATAAATAATATTATATATATTATTAGAGAAATATTTAACTTTTTATCAGTATATTATTATTTATAATAGCTATATAAACTCATTAAAATCAGTATCATCATCTTCAATATTGATTTTATCCTTTTAATACTTAGCTGGATCGGGTTTTTTCATGAATTTTGTATCATGTAAATTTATCTCCTTTATATATTTTCATTTTCTCGTTATTGATAACATAATTATTATCTCATAGGAAATCAAGCCATTATTTATTTTATTGACAGTCTTCTAATATAAGGCTTTATCTTTTAGGAAAATGATTTTTGATTCAGATTAATGTTTGAAGATTCTAATTAGATTATTCTCTATGATAGGATCATCAAGAATTTATTCATATATTTATATTAAGCACTTTACAATTAAAAAATTATTCTTATGTTTCTTTATATCACATTGAAGTGTATTTTAATTAATCATTTTCTGGTTATATCAAAGAATATTTAAATTTTTTATCTCCTTAATAAATATCATGAATTTTGGTTCGTGTTATATATTTTTTATTTTTATCCCCATGACTTATATTATCACATTTTTTAGGTTAGATTAAAGATATTCATTACATTATCCCCCATCAACCTCAATATTTTTCTTCTTCAATATAGTATATTTTTTCTTAAAATCAATATGATTTAAACCATTCATGTTCATTTTAATAACATCAAATAATTGTAATATAATAAAGGTTACAATACAATTCTTTCAATATAAGAATTCCCTTTCCATCTTCCATAACTATTCCTTTGTTTTTATAATTTTTTTATCGACTCTGCACATATCTATTATCAAGGATATAAGTAGAGAAATGTAAACCAAGTTCCATGGGAAGATCTTCCAGAAATCACTTCATGATTTATCTTGTATAAAATGATATACAAATTAGAGTGTGAACCGCCACTAGTATGGGAGTGAGTAGGTGGTTAATTGAAAACTCCCACCATATTGTAATTCCACATAATATTTCATGTGTATGAATCTCAATATAGTAAATATTTGATGAGATAATGATATAAAAAGATTCCACCTTGTATACAGGAATAAATCATGGTTCACATACTCTAGTTATCCTGTGGAAAATCCTTGATGTTTAACAATTATATTCTACTACCCATGTTCTTATTTCAATATCAATAATAATAATGAAAGTAGTTGGGACTTTCTCTTGAAATAATATTAAAAATAAAGAATAGTAAACATCAATAAGTTAAAAATCACAACTTATATTTCGTTATGTTCCATTTAAATTTACAAAATATATCCACATTTTTTGTTCTCTTAAAATCTCATCCTACCCCTCTTAGTATCTCTCTTATAATAATTTATAATCAAATTCTAATTTTTGTCACAATATCACATTAATTACATTGTTTAATAAACCATTTCTATTGAAAGAGAGGAAACAAAATTTATTATGATGTAATTTACCATGGATTGAACAGAAGAGATGATATATATGAAAAATAAATCCTAATGATCCATGGACACAATTTATATGTTCCTCTCTTGTACACATCACGAACCCCATATATTCTTATATCTACCGTTATCTATAAAAGACATACAAAATTGTTCCTATAGTGTCTTTTTTGTTATCCCATCATGTAACATCCGCTCCCAACCCATTGTCTTGGGCCAGGTCAGAGATACTACTCAACATAGTTTAATTTCACAGGCAGTGGACATAAATATTGATGGTTTAAGGGATGAATAAAATGGGAAAAATGTTTTACCTTTAAGCATAGGAAATCAAATCATACACAACAACCAAGACAATAGAAATCGTATAAAAATACAATAGAAATAAATTTAATGAAATGTGAGATGATATCTAATAACTCAAAATAATCAATAGAGAGTATTATAGTAACAATAAAGAAAAAACTAATAAAAACAACGAAGAATAAATTTTTTTGATAGACTTGGGAACCAAGGTGGTAGCCCCCTAATTCCCAAGATGTGACTTTGATTCCATTATCCATACATGAACATATAAAAAAACCACTATTACTGTTAACCACTAGTGAAATTTGACACTTGTCACATTCCAATATCACATAAGTTAACCTCCACATAAGTATATATGTTCATATGTAGGGGGTGAGTATATGAATCAAGTTGACAACCCCCTGAAAATTTTACCACATGTCACTAAGACTAGAATCATTTTAGCTCATTTTCTTATAAAACAATAAGTTAAATATAAAAAAAATATAAATATTTATATATATATATACACACACATATAAGAAGATTTATACTAATGTGGTTCTAAAAAAATAAATGGATTAAAATGGATATTTCTGAATAAAAATTATTTTGAAAATTTAAGATATTGTTTACCTAAAAATATAGGAATATAAATTCCATGATTCCACTCACACACCCAAACATAACATAGGCCTTCCAAAATGGTCTAATAATCCAAGTGACATCTACCCATTATCAATATATTGTAGTTTATTTAGAAAGTATTGGAATGATGTTTTCTAATATCCACAGACACGTGCATTTATTACCAAGAACTCTAAAAACAATCATTTAATCATGGTAATTTTTATCCATGATCCATATTCCACCTTAAAATTATATCACACCAACCAAACTAAGGCCACAAATAAAATAAAATGCTTTTTGGATGACTACAATCTTTCTTTTTCAAAAATGTCATTTCTGAATCCCATGTGGTCTTACCCACATCCCAAAAAATGAGAACATTACCAAATATATGAAATTATTTCAGATCTCCAACAATGTTTTGGGAATTGATTTTTTTTAAATTGTATAAAATCATTCAAAATAATTAAATCCTTTATATTAAAAAATAGTTTGAATATGGATTATCATTTTACATGAAATTCATTCAAAACATTGATTTATCGGTTATCATGAAGATAGTATCTCTTCTTTATGTTTCTCATTATTTTCTAGGATAAAAATCATTAATAAACAATAGAATCAGTGTCTAGATATATAATATCATCAATAATCTCATAGGTGACCACTATAAATTGAGATCCTAGTCAGTAGAGGATGAATGAATATTTATCAGTAATTTTCTGTTTTAAAACTAAATTTCTAAACAATTAAATTCAATTTTCATGGTAAGCCAACATAGTTTGAAAACCTATGTGCTAACGATGTGAACCAGGTCAGTTATGAAAAATACCAAGTTTTAAGGTTATCATTTTGATTTTTCGAAACCAGGAATGAACCATGTTTTATTCCCATTTACCCCCAATGTTTTTTCATAGACTTATGCTCAATTTCAATTAGCCATGTCCAAACCTTTCTCCAAAAAAATTCATCTGAAAACTTATGAAACAATCAAAAAATTCACAAATTTTTAACACAGCCATTCAATAAAGTTAAATAAGACATAAAATAGTGATATACCTCAAATTAGGGGTGTTATATTCTCTCTATAATTATGATTTTCATCTTCAAAAAGTTGAGATAGGCTTGGGTAGTTGTCTAACACTAAATTATATTATTCCAATGTATCTTATATAATGTAACCACGATTTATAATACCCTTATAAGGTAATATAACCCCCCAAAAATATTATCTTATGTATCTATAATTTAGTGTTGTTATGGATAAGAATCATACCCATCTCAAGAGTAATATGATACCAACTGACCACATGACTAGGATCTAGATGATACTTCTAAATTTGAGATAATTTAAATTCATTATATATAGGAATGTAACTAATAAGTAAGGATAACCATTTTATAACATAACCGATTCGGTCTAGAATCATGAATGGGTCAATATACTGTGGAGAAAATTTCTATTTCTTTCCCAACCCATTATGACTAACTCTTAGTGAAACATTTCAAAAGACAATATCAATCATATTGAATGAAAATGGTCGAAGATGATGATATGTATACTATTTCCATAAATTATCAGTTATATCCTTTTTTTGATCATGTGGATCATTTATGTACACTCATGGAAAAAGAATGGTTAAATTATTGAAGTATCTCTAGTTTCCACCCAAAACTCAGGTGAATTGAAAAGAAGACCATACAATTTCTTGAATGGTCCAAAAATATCATGTCCTAATAATTTTTATTTTATGTGAACAAGAATAATGAGATATAATATTTTTAATATCTTATAATATCCATGAAACATTCCTCGTACATTTATTTCCTTGACTAAATTTGTCATTATGATTTCTCATTGATATGAGGTTGATATTCCATTCTCATTGTCAATTAACTAATTAGATCATATTTCATGGAATGAAAAAATCATAATTTGAATTGTGTATTCTAATATGAGGTGATCCAAATTTGTACTTCATGAATATATACCGACTCTTCAATATATATCATTTTCATATCATTTATTATATTTGACCATCTCATTGTTAAAAATTTTACTAACATGAAATATTGATCAATAATCATCAAACTAAAATATTATTTCAAAATTATCCACAATATACTAGTGATAGTGTTTATAATAATCTTCTCCCATTTCAAAATAGGTATGGGAAAATATTTCAATATACTTCTTGGGTGACATTATCTAGCTCCAAAAAATTGATTACATAAAAGAGATTTTATAAAGATCTCTTCCATTGAACAAGAATCAAAAGGTTATTATATCCACTAGTATAAGGTGTTCATTAACATATGAAGGATTAAATTGATTGTTTTTTCCCTCGAGGTGAATCATATATCTTGACTTGATTTATGTTTTTGTTCATAATTCAAGTTAGTTGATTCATCATACTCGTTAATTTTTCACTTCCAACATACATCATAACATCGTTAGTGCATCACCTATTACAATCATTATTTACATGGTTAATGCTATTTCCTACCATATTTCTAATGCAAGAAAACAATATTCATAAAAATATTAATTTTCAAATATTTATAATTCGAATTTAATTTTATGTCATAAAACATCACACGTAAATATGTTATTAATATCATCCTGTAACACTTTCGTCTTCTATATATCCTTCAAAAAGGTTCATAAAATGATTTTTATTAACAAAACATATCCCCTAAGTGTATCTGATATGGTTTAAAATAATGAGTGTTTTTATTCCTTGGTACCCAATTAAGTCTACTACAATGCGGTGTTTTTATTTGTTACACCTAGGTATATCATTACAAGAGCCACATGAACTTATAGTATCTACTGAAAAATGTATTTTCATGGAAACCACTTACCTAATTCTTGAATATGTACCATGATGTTTTCTTATATTTATCTATTTCCCTAGGGTTTATAATAATGTTATCAAATCCTAATATACACAAATAACTAAACATCCCTTCCATACTAACTATGAAATCCCCCATTTTTTATATAACATTTCATTACACGGGAAAAAACATAGGATCCTTTAAATATTCGTATCTTGGAAATAAGGTAGATAATACAAGAAAACCTAAACATTCATGTAAATACAATTGAAATACATCTTTATTTTTTCATCCTATGTTACTTTTATAGCATCTTATAACCTAGGGACATAAATCTAGGTAATGGGAGAGCATGAAGCACAATAAGACAATAATAAAGAGTTGAATATAGTGGGTGATATTGGGACAATAAAATAAATACATGAGGCATAACAATAAGGAATTATCAAGAGTCATATCATAATAAAAATAACAATAATCATAATACGAAAATGTGGATAGAACCTGTAAATGAGACATTAATATGCATATCACCAATATTTCTCTCCAAAGATACATAAATGTCAATTAACAAGGTTATTCACAAGGTTATCATTAAATATATCATATATAAAGATTAAATTTATTAAAAAATGAATTTGACCACTAATCGGTAATAAGTCTAATATGTATTAATTATTTATGAGCCACCGAATTCATTATAAATCATTTCATTAGTTACCCATATAGAATAAAGAGTGGGGTTGTAATCAAAATATTGGAGTATAAAAGTTCTTAAAATCATGATCAATATTGGAAATTTGGGTTCCATATTTATAAATTTCATAGTCAATATGTAATTTTTTATCAATTTGAATAAATATTGAAATAAAAATAAGATTTGGTTTTCAAATAATAATTAAAAGAAAATTTCATATATAAATGAGACAAGTTTCAAAAGTAAATTTGGCAGCATGATGGGAATAAAAAATTGTTTCAGTAAAGGGTAAAATGCGGGTGAATGAATCTACCCAATAGATAAATGAATATTATTATATAAATGGAATATAAAAATGTGAACAAAATAAATTAACTTTCAGAATTAGAGGTCATACCACATAAAATGGTAACATTAATTGAAGTAGAAGTGAAGATTTCACATACCATAAAAAGTTGTTCAGAAAAAATAAGGAATGAAACATGGGGTCTCGAGAACAACTATGTGGAATCATTGGAAGAAAAATCACCCACAATTTATGTGTGTGGATTGGGATTATAATAGAATGGTGAAATGTATGTTTATTTATAGAAAAAAAGTGGAGGGATAGATTAATAATGTCCAAATATAGGTCTTCAAAATATAGGTTGTAAAAATTGAAAAAACTTTGGCATAACTATAGTTTTTCTCATGGTTTTGGATATTTAACTCAAATATTAAAAAAACCCACCATAACCTAAACCCATTTTTTAATAAATATTTTTTTTAGGTAAAAAAAAATTCTCTCTAAATAATGTTTTTTAGAAATAATTTTCCATTTTTGACCTTATAATGTTACATATATGTTTTTAAATTTATTAAAATCTATTAAAATATATTATAATTTTATATTAATAAAAAACATATTATTTTCATGGATTGTGATTCATATTTCATTATATAATTATGAGATAAATAAAATATCATAAAACATATGAAAAACAAAGAAATGTATTTTTTCTATTTATGAAAAAATAATTATTTTAGTGAATTATTATAAATTAATCCTAACCTAATTTCGGTATGAAAATTAAAAATATATTGTTAATTATTTCCGAAATAATTTATAAATATGATAATTTAATATTTTAAATATAAAAATCCATTGGGTTTATTGTTAGGTAATATGATTCTTAGGTATCATGCAAAGGATTGCTGGTGTATGCGACTTAGGAGTGGGATCCCAATGGTCACTCTAATATAATGTTTGATTTGGTTAAAGAGGTTATATTAGTTAAGGACACCCCTACGTGATCCTTGGGATTGATAACCCCAGACCCCTCTCATGTTGATGTCTAAAATCAGAATGATGCACAACAACATGTCGACTATCATCAGGAAATCCAAAAGCTATTTCATTTATTTTAATTATCTATGAAATGGGAGAATGATTCTGAGGATAATAAGGGAAATGTTGCGACCCCGATTATGGCCTTGAGAAGTTGTGGGAATGTCTCTTAAATTTATGAAATCTTAATTTGAAATATAAAGATGACTGATGGAGAGGGTTTCACTTCTACTGCCTCAAAGAGGAGACTACACAAATATTATTATAATCCATTAAAGATCATGGCAACCAGAACATCATATAAGTTGTTAATGAAGGTAGATGCATATATCTATAAAACTTTAATTATGATAAGTCTTAATATAAGTGGGAAACTTGAGGTGAATCTGATTATAAAAATGATATGTCATACTATGATCTATAGACCTTTTTTGGGTGTTGTGTGAAATTCTTCTTTTTTCAACCTCTCTACAACATTTTGGTACATTTTTTACTTCTTAGTAATAAATGGTTAGAATCATTGCTTATATCTAGACTTGTTTTGTATAAAAAACCTTAATTATTTTAAAATTTTTCTGATCCCATTAAAAATTATATTATATTATTTATTTTGATAAGATTGTTTTAAAAAATTGATTAAATAATATTATTTAGAATACCCGAGTATTTTAATAAAATGAACATTTTCAAGAAATGTAAAATTTTTATTTATTTTCATCCAAAAAAGTTATTTATAAAATTATTCTAATTTAATAATATATCATATTTTAAAAAAATATTCATCAATAAAATTGGTATGTTAATAATTTTATTTCTACAATGAAATTTCAAAATACGTAAATAATTTCCTGAAACATAACCCCTTATTATACCTGAATAATCCACAAGGGTATGGTGTGTGATAGTAGATATTTAATGGGGTGGCTCAGCTAACATCAACCAACTAAGATTCGCCACTAACCTAATCGTCTCCCCTTGGAGATTTAGTTAAATATTCAGTTTTAAAAGCTTGACATGGTCTTGGTCAAGGGGGAACCCCAGTGATGCTACCTCGCTCCCATGTTCTGAAAAATGGGTGTGATATGCAATGTCTCTACTGGTAAAGTACATCATTCTATATTTCAGGTTTAATTATCCTCATTCATTACTAATTATAAACACTATTTATAATGATAAAATAATCACCCATGGTTATAGTTTCTAAAAATCAAATTGACCAATGGTTCCACTGAATAAATTTCTTGTATGAATAATGATCATACAAATATTGAATCCCAAATGTCAAAATACCATTTATACCATATAAATACATTTAAATATTTCACTCAACAGTCACTAAAATTTATCTTAAAGTTATATTTTCATTATCTAAGATGTTTATTGGTTTTTTAAAATTAGGGTTCATTTCCACAATGCTGGTCATCAGGGTGATGATTGTAACAGAATGGGGAAATCTATATTTTCCCATTTTAGAAATTCTATTTTATATTTTGATCAAGTTGTAATGTTTGGAATTTTAATTGGTTTCATTGATGAATAATGTAATGATAATTTTAATGATTAAAGTTATTTTTATCCCTTATATTTTTTACATATTGAAAATAATATCATATAACACACATTCACTTTGGAAAAATAAAATTTAAAACTTATTGGTAATTAATTTTATACTCCACCAGTTATCGATCAATGAATCAATGTGAATGAAAATATATTTTTAATTAATTAGTACATGGACTATGATAACATATTTAAAACACTATATGACATTAAAGGATAAGCTGATCAATAATATACTCTTATCTAGAAATTTCATATAGTGGAAGAAGTAAAATTTATGCAATATGAGGATATTATGATGGAACTTCTCAATAAGTAATTTCCTGGAATTATTTATACTATTATGGAAAGGTATTATTAGGAAAGAAAATATAAGGTTGATAAATCCATTGGTAAATAAAAATTAAACATTACATGGTATTCAAGGTATTATTATATCTTTATAATTGACCCTGGGAGAAAAATTGATTGATTCTTTCCATTCATTAAACCAAGTCTTCATAAGGTGATAGACATATTCGATATTGGTAGCTAGGAATAAATCTTTCAATGTTCTCTTAATATGGAAATTGATAGTGGGAAACTCCAATTTTTCTTATGAAATTACATATAATAATACAAAATTGAGCTTTAAGGAAACCTTATTGGTAATGCTCAGGTAGAAAATAAATTCCAACCACATACATGCCAAAAATGTTGGGGAAGGAATTCTGGAATTTTATTAAAATGTATAGTAAAATTAATTAATTGTGGAAAGTCTTTCTATCGAGCCGGATATTTTGGGGGGGGACTAAAATGTCAAAAAATGAAATATAGGAGAATAGGTATTCGAGCAATGATGATCAATGATTCAAATATTTTGATATTGGTAGTTATGATTATCAATAACATAGTACATGTGTTATTTATGTTGTTGGTCCTCAACATCCATCTATGAAAAAGGATAAGGGAAAACATTGCATATCACCACTATTGTTTGTTGGCATATTAATGTGGTTAATCGAATACATTCTATCAATACTAAATCGATAAATGTATTATATTATTCTAGATCAAGATAATTGATTGAATATTACAATTTGGATACAGTCATCATGTCACCAAATAAAAAATTTGATGTTGAGTTAGCAGTAAAAACTATAAGTGGCATGTTGATTTCATATCATGCATATACCTCCTCTAAAATAAATGTTTATTGGAATGTATTTCCTATAAATATTTTCATTTTAAATCAATTTGAATTTGATGTGATTTTCAGCATGGATTTCCCCTCTCTATAAAAATAAAATATCAATTTTTGAGGAATTTATACCACATATGATATTTTGAATTAAAATATGATATTCTACCAGTATGAGGACTAAAATGGACTTCCAATGGATGTTAGTCCTATTATTGGGTATTATTTTCTATTCAGGGTCAATATTTGTCACAAATTATTGGGGATAAACTCAATATTTATGATATACCTAATTTTTAGGAATATATCTTGTTATTTCCAAAAGGTATTCATTGAATATCAGCAAATCATGATGTTAAATTCATAGTAGAACTCATACCTACTTTTAATGATATTTTAATTAATCCATATATAATAGTCATGCTATTGGTTAAAAATCGATGAATTAAATCAGATAAAATATAGATAATGTATTTAGTCATCCTAGTACTTCACAATCGTGTGAACAAGTTATTTATATTAAGAATAAGTAAAGTATAATGCACATTTTCATTGATTATTGATAACTTAACAAGATCCCAATTAGGAATAATTTTCCATTACTACATATTGATAATTTTTTTGATAAACTATACAGATATCAATACTTTTTTAGATTTCTTCATTGATATATATATCATCCATAGAGGTTCAAAAAAGATGATATTTCTAGGATATAGTTCTATAAAATTATTGGTCATTATAAATATAAATTACTACCATTCATATATAACATTTATCATGAAACTTTCATGGATTTAATAAATATATTCTTAATTGATTTCCTTGATTAGTTTATGGTAGTATTTATTGAAAGTATTAATATATATTCAAAAGGAAAGGAACAACATTACGAACCTTTAATGACTTTGATAATAAAATTGAGGCAAGATTATAACGACCCATACATTACATACATTGTTAATACTTCAAAATTGAAGCACACTTATTACAACATATGACAAAACCACAAAGGACCATATAGGTATAGTGTCTTTAGAAACTGGGAAACATAAACAACTGGTTCATAAATCTTCTACAATGTCTCTCATTTATTTCATCATATCTAGGGTACCTTTTAGAATATTCTACTTAATATCCATCTTCCTGATATGGGGAAAAGAAAACATAAAAGGGTGAGCTCAAATGCTCAGCAAGGGAAAATAAAGGAAATAAAAATCATATCATATCTTTTTGAAAATCATAACATGCAAAAGAGATCATAATATCTTAACATGGAATAAATCATATAAGTAAAAATGAGATCCCCATAATCATAACATAAAACTTGAAACCTTGTGGAATGTACACATAATCATGGAAAATCATTTCTTGTTAGTCATGACTCATTGACAAGACTATCTTAGCGGACAAAGTCCATTTCTGAATCGAGTTCACTCCTCGTTTCAGTCCTGTATCACTGAACCGAAATAACCATCCGTTCCAGCCATGTCTATCTCATGAGATATAAATCGTTACCCAATGCATTGGAGGGAGATATAGGTCCCACCCATCTTATAATGAATCCTTTCTTATGTGTGCCACATAATCATAAATCATACATCATCGCATAACACATGTAACAAAAATGGGATTCTTGAAACATCATGACACCATAAAACAAACCATATAAGGTAAATGACTTCATAAAAATAATTCCCTAACAACATAATCAAATCAATGTAATAATAGGGATAAAAACAGAACTGTATATTATCTTTGATGGAAAATAATTTTGATAAAACATTTGAACTCCATTCTTGAGGAAAATATCCTTTCTACTTCAAAAACACTTTTCCTTTCTTAAAATGCCATAAAATTCTAAACTAAAAGAAGTTTATTAATAATAAACTTGAAAACTTATAAAGGAAGCTTCATGGAAATAATGTTTTAAAAATCCATTCATGCCGTATAAGTTAAAAAAACATTCTTCGTACTTTTGTCGAAAAATTCAAAAAGTACCTCGTACAAAAAACGACAAAAGATTCCTTTCATATATTTTACTAAAAACTCACCGAAGGGTAAAATTGGATATAAACTATTGTAGAAGAATGGATATAATATTACATATTGAGGGAACATGGATGTGGATGATAAAATAGACCCCAGTAATATCCAAAGTAAAAACAATCTCGGATAAAAGTGAGATTGTGATATTTCCCTTACCTTAGGTCCTATTTGCTTTGTATGTGTCTGAATCTCCTGTATAATGGTTTAAATAATGTTATTGACTTATTACAGAATCATAAATATTGATATGATATCATATATGGTCATATTCTTAGCTTCTTGTTAGTAATATTTCATTGTTACTTGTTACTCGTGTCTTTATTGCCTTTTGTTCTTATGCGTGTTTTTCCGAATAAATTCTTATTCTTATTTTAAGGTTATAGATACCTTATATAAAGAATGTTATTATTGTAACATATATCATATTTATTCATTCAATTCATTTATATAATTACTATGTAATGATGATCATGTAGAACGAGTCGCATCACATCGTGGAGACGGTATTCCGTACGTACGTACGAGTGATGATATCGTTCTATGATCGTGAAATTGTATTGGAGTATATATATATTATTTCAGTATCAATATTAATTTATAATAATCATAAATATTTACTCATTACACCATTATACCCATCCTTGTAAGGTGGTGGTGGAAAATAGATTACACCACAGCGTGGAGACGGTATTTCGTACGTACGCACGCGCGGTGATTTCATTTTTCTGTAGGATGGATAGAAGGTGAATTAGGGTTGTTTCATATTTATAATAACATATCAGTATGTAAGTAATACTGATGTTATTACTTTATCATGAAACAACTAAAGAATAAGAAGTTGAAGAAGAAAGAAATTGAAAAGATCGGTAATGGATATTACCTCTTCTTTGAAACGCCTCTTTGAATCCTCCACTTATGGAACTAAGATTGGTCTTTGAAGAAGACCAGGACCTATAGGATTATTCTAGGGAAGTGGAGAAGGGATTTTTGCAGGGTTTTGCCGAGCTTGAGTGCTCAAATTGGTGTGAGGAGGAGGGGGATGAGGTGCCCTTTTATAAGGGAGGAGAGGGGCACCTTAGGAATATCTCAAAATATTATTTTATATTAAAGTCAAAATCGGTTTATAATGGTTCCAAAGGCTCTTATTTCGAAGCTAAAGTGGGTATGGGTCGAAATCCTATCAACCAATATGATTTAGACAAGTTTAGGGTATTATTTTAACCTTATCAATTAGATTTAACTCTAAGTTAAATAATTTAACTTTTACCATGTCTTTTTGTTTTCTTTCACTATATGGTTAATACACTTACTATAACATGCCAAACGAACCCCAAATTGTTTATTATTAATATATATATCCTAATCTAAGTCATTTGGATGAACCGTAGATTTTTAGTAATAAAATAAAAATTAATAATATAATATTTGATTTAAAAACAATTTTGTGTCAATTTTGACACTATTTGATATATGATTTTTGTGAAAGTCATAACAGAATTATATGTTCGAAAAAAGTTTATTAAATCATCACTAATATATCATAGTATCCTATAAAATTAGTGTAATTCATAAAAAGACTCAAATTACATTTATTTTGGTGTTTATAACATCAATTATGTCAATATTTCATAAATAAGATAATTACTGCATCATCATTGTGTCATAATTAAATTAAATTATTTAATGTTTAAAAATTATAAATAAAATACCATTATATAGGAAGTATTTTTATCTTTCTAATGAATATTTATTGTCGAATTTATCTTATGTATAACCCCATATTAAAAATTATTTACTTATTTAACTTTGATTTTAACTATTTTAACCCTTCTTTAAATAAATTAATAATAAATGTCCTAATCTAACTCAAGTGGTCCTAAATGGTCATATTTTATTCATAAGGTTGTTTTTGGTCGAATTACACTTATCCAATAGATTTAAGACATGTTTTAGGGTAATAGTAATATCATATTTACCCTTAGTTACCCTATTTACTATTAACCGCGGAAAAAAGTAAAAAGTTATTGTTCACCAAAAAATTATTTTTATCTCATTGAACCACATTTTACTTAATGATATCAACCGTGTCTGTCAGATTTTCGAAATTCCATTCACAGAAGCGGTAAAATTAAGTTTTATGCAACATTCAGTTTTTAACCTACCACTTAGTGGTTTCACTATTCATCAAAAATTGAAAGTTTTCAGAGAAATACCAAAATTTCACCCTAGGCTAATTTCAGTATTCCGAATCCAAAAATGAAGTCCATTTTGAAAAATAAAATTTATAAAATTTTAAAAAGTGGTTATTACTATTCATAACGGCTAGTTTTAATAATATTTTAATAGCATATCGTTGTTTAGTGAAACTCGGTATTGCGTACGACGCAAGCTATCGAGGAAGGTCGCGATTGCGTGTAAAGTAAGCCAAGCAAGTGTGTAGTGAAAGATTCCTTTGAACAAAATATTACTCATAAAAATCTCGGGTGTTACATTCTACCCCCCTTAAAATGAATTTCGCCCTCGAAATTCGTCACTTTGTAACAAACAGATGAGGATACTTCTCCCTCATCATATCCTAAAGCTCCCATGTAGCTTCTTCTAATTGGTGGTCCCTCTATAAAACATTCACCAATCGAGTGGTCTTGTTTCGTAGGACTTTTTCGCTACGATCCAGAATCTATATCGGCTGTTCTTCATAAGAAAGATCTTTCTCCAGTGGTACAACTTCTGAGCTGAGAACATGTGAAAGATCAGGAATGTACTTTCTCAGGAGAGATACATAGAACACATCGTGAACTTGATAGAGATTCGGTGGAAGCGCCAATCGGTAAGCTACCTTTCCAACACGATCCAGTATTTCGAAAGGACCGATATATCTAGGGCTCAACTTCCCCTTCTTTCCAAATCTCATAACCCTCTTCCAGGGAGATATTCGTAAGAACACTTTATCACCCACTTCAAACTCTAGGTCTTTTCTTCAGTTGTCGGCATAACTTTTCTATCGACTCTGAGCTGCTCTTAGGTGTTGTTGAATAGATCTGACCTTTTCTGTCATTTCATCAACGAGATCAGATCCTAATAGCTTTCTTTCCCCAACTTCATCCCAGCAAGTTGGAGTCCTGTATTTCTTTCCATAGAGAGCTTCATAAGGAGCCATCTGAATACTGGAGTGAAAGCTATTATTATAAGAAAATTCCACCAAAGGTAGGTGTTGATCCCAACCTCCTTTGAAATCCATAGAGCATGCTCTCAACATATCTTCTAGGGTTTGAATTGTTCTCTAAGACTGACCGTCTGTCTGGGGATGATAGGCAGTGCTGAAACTCAACTCTGTATCCAGAGTATGTTGAAGACTTCTCCAAAACATCGAGGTAAATCTCGGATCCCGATCAGATATAATAGAAAGTGGTACTCCATGCAATCTTACCGCTTCCTTTACATATATCCTGGCAAGCTGATGTAGAGAGAAATCCTCTCTAATAGCAATGAAGTGTGCAGAATTTGTAAGACGATCAACTATGACCCAAATAGCATTATTGCCTTTGGATGTTTTAGGAAGTCCTGTGAAAAAGTCCATAGTTATGTTTTCCCATTTCCATTCGGGTATGGGTAATGGTTGTAACATCCCCTTAGACTTATGTCTATCATCTTTAACTTGTTGACAAACCAAGCATCGACAGACATATTCAGCAACATCTCTTTTCATGCCATCCCACCAGAAGTAATCTTTCAGGTCTCTATACATCTTCGTGCTTCCAGGATGAATAGAGAATGATGAACTATGAGCCTCATCCAGCAGCTCCTTCTTTAATTCGGGGATGGGAGGAACACAAACCTAATTCCTGAACATTATTATCCCATCACAATCAAGGTTAAATTCAGGAACATTTCTCACCTTCTTTTGTAACTCGACATCTTCTTTCTGTGCCTCTTTAATCTTCACATGTATATATGGTTGAACATTCATTTGAGAAAGATAAGATTTTTCCTCTTCCATTATAATTCCAAGATCCATCCTTTGTAAATCCATAGATATTGGATCTTTTGTGATCCTCATCATGGATAAACTAGCATGGTCTTGTCGACTTAATGCATCTGCCACCTTGTTTGCTTTCCCAGAGTGGTAATCGATTGAGCAGTCATAATCCTTAATCAGCTCCAAACAACTTCTTTGACGCATATTCAGCTCCTTTTGTGTGAAAATATACTTTAAACTTTTATGATCAGTATAAATATCACACCATTCACCATAAAGGTAATTCCTCCAAATCTTTAATGCAAAGATTACCGCAGCCAACTCCAAATCATGAGTTGGGTAATTTTGCTCATGGATTTTCAACTGTCGTGAGGCATAAGCTATCACCATATCATTTTTCATAAGAACACACCCCAATCCCTTCTTGGATGAATCACAGTAGATCACAAACCTTTCTCCACTACAAGGAAGTGTGAGCATAGGTGCACTGGATAACCTTATTTTCAACTCCTTGAAATTCTCTTCACATTCTTCCGTCCAGACAAACTTAACTCCTTTGCGGGTCAACTTCGTGAGTGGATTAGATAATCGTGAAAAATCCATTACAAAACGTCGATAATATCCAGCCAAACCAAGAAAACTTCGGATCTGAGTTACTGTTGTTGGTCTTGACCATCTTTTGATAACCTCTGTTTTTGCTGGATCCACAGATATCCCCTCTTTTGAGATTATGTGACCCAAAAATGCAACTTTTTGAAGCCAAAATTCACACTTGGTAAATTTGGCATAAAGCTTCTCCTTTATCAGGGTCTTCAATATAATTCTCAAGTGATCTTCATGCTCTTCCTTGCTCTTTGAATAGACAAGAATATCGTCTATAAAGACTACCACAAATTGATCAAGATAGTCTCTAAAGACTCTATTCATTAGATCCATGAAGATAGCAGGGGCATTAGTAAGACCAAATGGAATCACTATAAATTCATAGTGTCCATTCCTTGTACTGAAAGTCGTCTTTGTTATATCCTCCCTTTTGACCCTTAATTGATGATACCCTGAACGAAGATCAATCTTGGAAAAGTATTGAGCTCCGCGTAGTTGGTCAAATAAGTCATCAATGTGTGGGAGAGGATATTTGTTCTTGATAGTGATCTCGTTAAGTTCTCGATAATCAATGCAGAGTCTCATTGATCCATCTTTCTTCTTAACAAATAGAACAGGTGCTCCCCAAGGTGACGCACTAGGGCGTATGAATCCCTTATCAAGATTCTCTTGGAGTTGCTTCTTCAATTCCTGCAACTCAATTGGGGCCATTCTATAAGGTGTCTTTGAAATAGGCAAAGCACCCGGTACGAGTTCTATTGAAAACTCAACATCACGATTTCGTGGAAGGCCCGGTAATTCCTCCAGAAAGACATCATCAAACTCCCGTACGATGGGTATATTCTTAATCGTATGATTCTCACCAACCATTTGAGATAAATAACCTTCATTTAGTGGAATCAAGACCCATAAGATGGAAGAAATTTCCACTGGAAGGTTATATTCATCCTTGCATAGATAGAAGATCGTAGATTGATCTGGAATATGAAATGTGACTTCCCTTCTTTGGCAATTGATATGAGATCCATGTAGAGAAAGCCAATCCATGCCAAGAATCACATCAAATTCCACTAAAGGAAGTATCACAAGATTTTCAGGAAGCACTTTCCCACAAACTTCGATCGGAGAAGAATTATAAACTTTTAATGCTACTGTTGTGCCATTAGGTGTTGTCACAGCTAACTCAACATCTAATTTTTGAGGTAATACGGTGATACCTTTAGAAAATTTTTCAGAAATAAAAGAATGCGTGGATCCAGAATCAAACAAAACATTTGCTACTTTAGAGTGGATGGTAAGTGTACCTTTCACCACTTCATTATCGTACTCCACATCACTGATAGAAATTGCATGTGACTTTCCTTTGTCTTTAGCCTTAAGAGTTTTATTGACGTCGACCATCATCATCAACCCTTGGATTTGGGCATTGATTGGCATAATGCCCCATCTCCTTGCACTTGAAACATTGAAGTGTTGTAGGTTCATTCTGTGTATCCCTTCCTTTATTTGCATTATTTGACATCTTCTTCCCATTATCGCGGCATTCAAATGCCCGATGACCTTCCTTTCCACATTTGAAATATTTACTTGTCCCTTTAAGACAAATCCCTCCATGTTTCTTTCCACACTTTGAGCATAAGGGAAAGATCATCTTCTTTTCAGTGTCCTCTTTAGATTTTCCTTTGAATTCCATCTTCCTCTTCTTATCAAACCCATGCAACAGATGGGTTACTCCAATCTCCATCTCGACTTTGAGAGCACATCGAACAATTTCCTCGTAGCTATTGAAGTCCCTTATGGCGAACGCCCTTCGAAGACTTGGTTTTAAGCCACTAAAGAATCGACCGATCTTACTCTCAGGTTGGATAATAATACCAGAAGCATACCTTGCAAGTCTTGTAAAATTTGCTTTATAGGTACCAACATATTCATCATCCCTTTGCTTCAGTTCAAGAAACTCTTTCTCCATCTTTGTTCGGAGAATACGAGGGAAGTAATTATTAAAAAATAAGTTCTTGAACTCGTCCCATTCCATAGACTCAATTTCATCCCTTTGCCTCGTATTCTTAATAAGATTCCACCATTGATCAGCATCTCCTTCCAAACGATACACTGCTAGGATGACTTTATCATGTTCAGAACATTGAAGAACTGAAAATATCTTTTCAGTAGTACTAATCCATTGTTCAGCAACTAATGGATCAGTAGACCCACTAAAAGAAGGTGGACGCTGCCTCATGAAGGATTCAACAGAATGTTGCTCCTTCCTTTGCTCGTTTGGAAGTCCTGCATGATTCATAGCTTGAGAAAGTTATGTGAGCATGGCTACAAGATTTTTCATTCCATCTCCCATATCGTTTGGTTGCTCCGGGGGACAATCATTTCATTGCCCATCGCATTCCGCATTAATACGGATCCTTCGGGTTCCAACCATTGACTAAAACCAAGAAGAATAGTGTGAGCAACACTAATTATAATAGGAAAACCACATAATCAAGGATAAAATTTCACACTTAAGGACTTATCCTAGGGTATTCATGGCCATTTCTAAAACACTAAGATTGTGTTCTATGCTTAGACTTATCCTTAGGGTTCTTACTAAGGATTTCACATCCTAGTTTCTAAAGGTTGACTATAACTTTCCTCTGATACCAACTATAACGACCCATACTTTACATACATTGTTAATACTTCAAAATTGAAGCACACTTATTACAACATATGACAAAACCACAAAGGATCGTATAGGTATAGTGTATTTAAAAACTGGGAAACATAAACAACTGGTTCATAAATCTTCTACAGTGTCTCCCATTTATTTCATGATATCTAGGGTCCCTTTTAGCATATTCTACTTAATATCCATCTTCCTGACCTGGGGAAAAGAAAACATAAAAGGGTGAGCTCAAATGCTCAGCAAGGGCAAATAAAGGAAATAAAAATCATATCATATCTTTTTGAAAATCATAACCTGCAAAAGAGATCATAATATCTTAACATGGAATAAATCATAGAAGTGAAAATGAGATCCCCATAATCATAACATAAAACTTGAAACCTTGTGGCATGTACACAAAATCATGGAAATTCATTTCTTGTTAGTCATGACTCATTGCCAAGACTATCTTAGCAGACAAAGTCCATTTCTAAACCGAGTTCACTCCTCGTTTCAGTCCTGTATCACTGAACGGAAATAACCTTCTGTTCCAGTCATGTCTATCTCATGAGATATAAATCTTTACCCAATGAATTTGTAACACCCCAGGTAAATAAAGAATATAAAATTTTCATATTTATCCATATTTGTGAATGAAATATTAATATGACTTTAAAGGGTACACTATGCTCGATGGCATACCCAACACGCAACAACGAGTTTCTTGGGAATCATACGTTGCACTCTAATAATAAAATAATATTATTTCAAATGGTAGTTAACATGTAGCCGTTGTATTGGCGGGAATGGATAGAAATAACTAAAATATTATTATATATGTTTTTTAATGTTTTTACATTTATCCAATAAAAGCTAAAGGCTTAAAATACGGAAAGAATTCAATTTTAGGCGTATATGCCCTAGTTTTCACTAAAGGTTCACTTATCTCCTTTTAATGGAGAACTTTCATTAAATATAGTTTTGATCACTCTTATAAATTCTTTTGGACCAAATAAAACTCTTATTAAGAATCGGGACATCAAATTTGACATTGTGTTATTTTTTGGTATTTTTCCGATAAAGTTCATTTTTTTAATGAATAGTGTTAAATGTTGTGTTTTAATTCAAAACCTCTTTTTAATCTAATTTATTTATATGATTAGATAATATTTCGAATTGGTTTTAAAGTGAAATTAGAAAATATTTTTACCATTAAATCCAATAGTGGTCGTTGGAATTAATTTCACTTTGAAATCATACTTAAACAAGTGTCAATCTTTTGATACTTATTGTTTTATAAAAACACGCTATTTTCTCTGACTGCGGGAATTAATTATTAAATTAATTAATGTGAATAATATATTTTGAATTTTTTAAAACGGACTTCATTTTTGAATTCAGAATATCAAATATAGCTTAGGGTGAAGTTTTGGTATTTTTCTGAAAAACTCAAATTTTTGATGAATAGTGAAACCACTAAGTTGTAATCAAGCAAACTGATTTTTCAGTTAAATGAAAATTTCCCACTAATGTGTATTGAATTTTGAAAATCCGACATACATGGTTGTCATTAAGAAGTAAAATTTGGTTCAATGGGATAAAAATAATTTTTTGGTGAATAGTAACTTATTAAGTTTTTAATCACGATTAGTGGTAATTAGTGTAGTTTAAGGTAAAAATGATATTATAAGAATGTGAAAACACCATGAAACATGTCCTACACCTATTGGGTGAGTCATGGCCGACCAAGAAAAGCCATGGGCCAACTTGGGGACCCCATGGTGCCACTTTAGTTGGAAAATGACAATAATAAATTTTTATTTAATGGAAAAGTAAAATTGACACAAACATGATATGTTTTACTAAAACAATTTTTAAGTAGGTTTATACAAGTCATATTTTTGATTATAAATAGTCATTGGAAAGATAAAAAGATTTCCAACATCATAGAAATTTTTTTATAATTTGTAGACATTAAATAAATTAAATTATTCATGACATCATAATGATGCAGTGATGACATCATTATTTAACGATTAAAATAAAATGGAAATATAATGTAATATATATGAACTACACATGTCCAAAACTTATTTGATGGGTGGATTTCGAACCCTTATTACCTTATACACTAATTATATCATTGTGGGACCTTTTAAAACCGAAACACATTTTCAAATAAAGTAATATTTCCTTACTTTCCAAAAGTGCCCCTCCTCTCCTCTTATAAAAGGCCCCCACCTCTACCTCTTTTCACACACTCATCAAGCCTTTGGCTCGGCCAAACCCTTCCCATTTACTCTCTCCACATCCCTCACCTCATCCTAGATGATTCCCTTTGGGCAGATTCCTTTCAAAGGAAGCCTTTAGGCTCAAATCAAAAGAAGTTACACTTTTAAAGGTAATTCATTCTCTCATGTTCATTTGTTTTATTTTGCTTCTCCAACCCCCTAAACTCTTTTTACTTATTTCTTTTGTAACAACACCAGTATCTTTAATATAATAGGATTTTGTTATAAGATTTATTCGAGCTACACTCTCACTCAACTACATCAAATGGTTAAAGAACATACGGTTTCCGTGGATGGTGAAATTCTGCCTCCCGAAACGATGATTGTTCAATACTCATTTAACACCTTCAAAGGTGGCCATTATGATGTCACTATTTTTATATATGATATATAATATGTTTATGTTTTCCTTATGATTCTGTATTTTTCATTTTTGTCTTACCTTTATGGCTTCCATTATGGGTATACGCGATATCTTCATTTAAGGAAGTGCGGACTACCGCCCCCTCAAAGTGATTTGATTCGTTAAATACCATATGTGGGATGTATAAAGGATGTAAATATGATATTATATATGATATTATACTGGAATTATAATATACCGTTATATCATTATTATTCCATTCTATAAAATACGAAATAGAAATGAATGTAGCGTTCATGCGTACGTACGGCTTACCGTCTCCATGAACGGTGCATTTCATTTCTTACCTCTAAATGATTATGTAATGTTATAAATGCATGAATTTACTGGATATATATGACATATATTATATATACATCATGAATACAATTCTGGATATAATAAACATTTGGCCACACGAACAACATGTAATTGTAAGAAGTCCACTTTCGACTTAAGAACCAAATATCGGCAAAACAAATATTATTAACATAAATGATTACATAATGTTTATGACATGGTAATAAGTGGTATAAAAGGAATAATTAACTTGAAAAAGGTTCTTAAGGAAGTAAAAATTAACTCAAGTTTATTATTCAGGATATTAAAGAACGATCGAGTCAAGTCGGACCCGAGGTAAGGGATCCTACACCTCTCTTTCTTTTTAAGTACACTCTTTATGCCATTCCTTTTATGCTCATAATTCTTATGATTGGGATGTTATTTTATATTAATCCTACTGTACTTATTATGTTCATATGATGAGAGACCCTATCTCCTCTCATAAATCATTTTTGGATGTTTTGAGTAGCGCCGTTAGGCTGTCGAATTTTCGTAAGGGATTTTTCATCTCACTTTTATTCTCGTGAGATTTATGCTACATTTGCCACAAATTCCATTGAGTGGTGTATGTACTGCCCATTATTCTACTCTTTGTGTAATATACTTTAGTTTATGAGTATTTACATCAATGATCTATTGTCCTTCTTTCATGGGGTGTATGTTTTGAAAGATACCCAAGTCGGTAAGGGAACCTTTCACCCTCCTATTTTTTAAAAGACTTCTTTTGTTGGGTCTTTTAATTTACATATTGTTATTTTGGGATATGTTCTCATATATCATTGTTGATGTAAATTTTATGTCCAAGTGATGAGATACTCTTTTTATCTCTCCTCAACTCTTTTTGATGTGATGTCGTTAGGCTGTCAAGGGAACTTTTTAACCCAATTTCGATTTCTTTGGGTTCAACATGTAGTCATTGAATATGTCATCCATTGAATATGTGTGAATGACCTTTTATTGTTTTACACTTAATATCCACTTATATTGGGTGTATTTATATTTGTCACACATATTTTGTTGAGATTGATTTGTCCTTAATTTAAGGATACATTCTTTATAAGGGATTTCATCACATTTGACATTTCTATTGAGAGTTCATTGTTGTTATGCACCAATTCACTCTTATATGGTGTATATACTGTCCTTTGGAGTATTATATCACGAATCCATTTATTCTCATGATATTATAAAGTTTTGACTAAATTTTATTCCTCAATTATTGTATTCAAGTGTCTCTGATTTTTGTAAAACCCCTTTAACCAAAATATTGTTTTAAATGTTTTAATTATTTGTTCTTATTAATATCTATGTTTTCAAAATGGTTTTAAGGATATATTTATATGGATATTAATGGTTTAAAATTTTATGCTTCAAGGTGGTATGGGACACTTTGATTCAAAAATCTCTTTATTAATTATTTTAAATGGTTTTGGAAATGGTTTTTTTTTTGAATGGATTAAATATTTCAATATACTAAAATGTTATATTGTGATTGAAATATGGAAATGTTATGTTTCCTTTATGCAAGTTTTATGTGACACATTTATGTTATGGTTCTTGGGAATTGTTATGAAAACGGGTGGTTCCGTGATAAACTAAGGGCGGGTGAGCCCGTAATAGCTCTCCAATGCATTGGGTAACGCGAAGGAGTGAAACGTTAAGGTTTCTCCGAAGAGATTTAGGGAATATACTGTGATGAGAATTCCAAACGTAACCAAGAGGGTTACTCCCTACGTAAGAATGTTATGAATGCCTCAAGTTACCTTTATGTCTTATGTTTTCTATGATTTATTCATGATTTGATATGCCTATGTCTTATGGGTAAAGTATAATTTCATTCTTATGTATATATGAACTCATGTTTCCTTTCCATATTTTTTATAACCCTTACTGAGCCTTTTATGCTCATCCCAAGTTTTTGAAATGTTTTTCACAGGTCAAGGGAAAGGTACATGATGTGATGATAGTGCCGTGGATGTGTCAAGAAAGAATCCATGTTTCATTTTAAATATGCTTCCGTTTATGGGAAGAATAAATACTGTCTTTTATGTAACCACTTTGTTTAAATGTGGAATGTAATGCAAGTTTCATGATCTAATTATCTAAAACTCTAAACCTGAAAAGATCCTCAATGTGTAATCTTGTAATAACTCAAGATTAGGTAAGGTTTAAGGCTGGGGCCTTATAGTTGGTATCAAAGGTCGGTTTAGATAACTTTAGAGGTTAGGGTATTCTTTAAGCATAACTGACATTACCATAATGGTTAGGATTTCAGACAAGAGTCTTAGTTTTAGATAAATTGAATGAGTAAGTATATCTTATTGTTTATCTTACTCATTAGTACATGATGGATTTGTTGATATACTCACACTGACCTTTTTGGTTTTAGTAAATGGCTGGATCTAGCAGGCACCAAAGTAACAGTGGATGTGAAGGAAACTGTGACAGTGTTTTGAGCAAGCAACTGAATGATATGGGAGCTGCAATGAGAACTCTTGTGATTATCCTGAACCAACTATCTGGAGTCATTATTGACCACCTAAACCTTGGAGATTTCTATAAGACATCATATATGCAAGAAACAAATCCCTACGAAAGTACAGGTAACAATCATAAAGGTAAGTGTGTTCAAAAAACTATGTGTCAAAGATGTGGAAAGAAACAACTAGGAAAATGTTTCGAAGGGACAAAAATATGCTATAGATGTGGAAATGAAGGTCATAAAGCAAGAACCTGCCATGGAAAAAGGAAGCATCCAGTTGACTCGAGGAAAGGGAAAGAAGTTCTTTCTGAGGGATCAATTGAATGTTTTAAATGTGGTGTGCATGGTCATTATGCAAACACATGTCCTATGAATATGTTTCATGAATGGGGTCACCAAGAGCGTACCGATATTCGTTTACCAATACCTAATGCCATTCCGATTGAGGATGAAGAAACTGACAATGACCAATCAAAGGTATGTACTATTTCATGACTATTGTTTTCCTATTTTGGAATCTTAGGATATGATTCATGATTTTGTTTGTAGGAAAGAGGTATTTCGGAATAAGTTGGAAAGGAATGGATAATGGATCATGAAGAATGATGAATGAGTAAGATGCCAACATATAAGGGCTTCAAGAGTTATGGTGAAATTCTTAAGAGTATTAAGTCTATTTTGATGATGGGGTTACATTAGAAGACTTTTTATATTATGTGTAACCCTGATGTTTAATATAGGAAAATTTTATTCAAGTAATAGTTATCTTTTCTTTTGTGGACATAGTTATAAAGAACCATTTGGGTTTATATGATCCTTACTTTTGAGGTAATTATGGGTTACTATATGTTATGATTGAAGTGAAAGGCATGAGATAAAATTAAGGTTAAAATATGTTATGGTTATTTTTGATGAATTTATCCCTTTTTGGGTAATGAATTGAGAATTATATAGTTTTGGAAAAATGACAACACGCAGACCGTGTGACAACCCGTCACGTTGGACAATGCTGCGGGAATCGAACCCACAACCAAAGTGCGACTGGTATTTATCGCCTACCACTGGACTACGTGAAGTCCTTGGTTAGTTTGACTGATTCTTTTTAGTTATATGATTTTATTAATTAAGAGTAAGTTTATTTTGGGTTATTTATGAAAATGATTAACCTATCATAGAGGATATGTGATTAGGTTAATTACTTTTCAATACGAGACTTTAGGAGAAACTGATGTTGTTTGGAGATAAATGTTACGATTAACTTGGAAGACTATGTGACTAAATCCTTCAAATATTTGGGTTTCAATCTTAGTTTGGTTTACTTTAAAGAATTTTATGGACAAATTTATTATAGAATGGTCTTCGTTGAACTTTGGGTTTTGTTGGACAAATTTTGGAGGTTAAGAATAGATTTTCTTTTTATAAAGGGTTATCCTTTTCTGGATTATCTGATCTTGTACTAACCTTTTGGTTTTGGTTTTGGTTAAAGCCTAAATAAATGGAAAGTATATAGTTCTCTTTTTTGGATTAGGTGATTCTCTAGAAGTTGATTATAGTACTCTTAATGCGAACAAGTCTCCCTAAATACTCGTCTTTTGGAAAAAATATGAGTTTGATTAAGGAATCTAGTAAAAGGTGAAAGTCAACATGATAAGTTATTATGTTTCCTTATGAATAAATTCCTCAATAAAAAGTAACTTAAAACAAAAATGTTGTCTATTAACTTTTCCTACTGGGGAACCCAACACCGTTTAACCCATCACAAGTTTGTGATTTTCTCATTGTTAACTTTCTCCTAAACATGTTTTCTATCACTCTCCATCAGAACATGACCCTATGTTTTCTCCTCCATGTCCATGTTTTCCTACATGTAGTCCTAGTATGGGTTAACTCGGGTGACCTTTGTACTTATCTTTATTTATTTTAAAGTTTTTTTTTACCGACTTTTGTTCCGATTTGGGACTTTCAAGGATGTTTCCAAGCTCAATTTTAAAAATTGCGAGGACGCAATTCCCAAAAGGGGGGAAGGATGTAACACCCCAGGTAAATAAAGAATATGAAATTTTCATATTTATCCATATTTGTGAATGAAATATTAATATGACTTTAAAGGGGACGCTATGCTCGATGGCATACCCAACACGCAACAACGAGTTTCTTGGGAATCTTACGTTGCACTCTAATAATAAAATAATATTATTTCAAATGGTAGTTAACATGTAGCCGTTGTATTGGCGGGAATGGATAGAAATAACTAAAATATGATTATATATGTTTTTTAATGTTTTTACATTTATCCAATAAAAACTAAAGGCTTAAAATACGGAAAGAATTCAATTTTAGGCGTATATGCCCTAGTTTTCACTAAAGGTTCACTTATCTCCTTTTAATGGAGAACTGTCTTTAAATATAGTTTTGATCACTCTTATAAATTCTTTTGGACCAAATAAATCTCTTATTAAGAATCGGGACAACAAATTTTACTTTGTGTAATTTTTTGGTATTTTTCCGATAAAGTTCATTTTTTTAATGAATAGTGTAAAATGTTGTGTTTTAATTCAAAACCTCATTTTAATCTAATTTATTTATATGATTAGATAATATTTTGAATTTGTTTTAAAGTTAAATTAGAAAATATTTTTACCATTAAATCCAATAGTGGTCGTTGGAATTAATTTCACTTTGAAATCATACTTAAACAAGTGTCAATCTTTTGATATTATTGTTTTATAATAACACGCTATTTGCTCTGACAACGGGAATTAATTATTAAATTAATTAATGTGACTAATATGTTTTGAATTTTGTAAAACGGACTTCATTTTTGAATTCGGAATATCAAATATAGCTTAGGGTGATGTTTTGGTATTTTTCTGAAAAACTCCAATTTTTGATGAATAGTGAGACCACTAAGTGGTAATCAAGCAAACTGATTTTTCAGTTAAATGAAAATTTCCCACTAATGTGTATTGAATTTTGAAAATCCGACATACATGGTTTTCATTAAGAAGTAAAATGTGGTTCAATGGGATAAAAATAATTTTTTGGTGAATAGTAACTTATTAAGTTTTTAATCGCGATTAGTGGTAATTAGTGTAGTTTAAGGTAAAAATGATATTATAAGAATGTGAAAACACCATGAAACTTGTCCTACACCTATTGGGTGAGTCATGGCCGACCAGGAAAAGCCATGGGCCAACTTGGGGACCCCATGGTGCCACTTTAGTTGGAAAATGACAATAATATATTTTTATTTAATGGAAAAGTAAAATTGACACAAACATGATATGTTTTACTAAAACAATTTTTAAGTAGGTTTATACAAGTCATATTTTTGATTATAAATATTCATTGGAAAGATAAAAAGCTTTCCTACATCATAGTAATTTTTTTATAATTTTTATACATTAAATAAATTAAATTATTTATGACATCATAATGATGCATTGATGACATCATTATTTAACGATTAAAATAAAATGGAAATATAATGTAATATCTATGAACTACACATGTCCAAAACTTATTGGATGGGTGGATTTAGAACCCTTATAACCTTATACATTAATTATATCAATGTGGGACCTTTTAAAACCGAAACACATTTTCAAATAAAGTAATATTTCCTTACTTTCCAAAAGTGCCCCTCCTCTCCTCTTATAAAAGGCCCCCACCTCTACCTCTTTTCACACACTCATCAAGCCTTTGGATCGGCCAAACCCTGCCCATTTACTCTCTCCAAATCCCTCTCCTCATCCTAGAGTATTCTCTTTGGGCAGAATCCTTTCAAAGGAAGCCTTTAGGCTCAAATCAAAAGGAGTTACACTTTTAAAGGTAATTCATTCTCTCATGTTCATTTGTTTTATTTTGCTTCTCCAACACCTTAAACTCTTTTTACTTATTTATTTTGTTACAACACCAGTATCTTCAATATACTAGGATATTGTTATAATATTTATTCGAGCTACACTCTCACACAACTACATCAAATGGTTAAAGAACATACGGTTTCCGTGGATGGTGAAATTCTGCCTCCCGAAACGATGATTGTTCAATACTCATTTAACACCTTCAAAGGTGGCCATTATGATGTCACTATATTTATATATGATATATAATATGTTTATTTTTTCCTTATGCTTCTGTATTTTTCATTTTTGTCTTACCTTTATGGCTTCCATTATGGGTATACGCGATATCTTCATTTAAGGAAGTGCGGACTACCGCCCCCTCAAAGTGATTTGATTCGTTAAATACCATATGTGGGATGTATAAAGGATGGAAATATGATATTATATATTATATTATACTGGAATTATAATATACCTTTATATCATTATTATTCCATTCTATAAAATACGAAATAGAAATGAAAGTAGCGTTCATGCGTACGTACGGCTTACCATCTCCATGAACGGTGCATTTCATTTCTTACCTCTAAATGATTATGTAATGTTATAAATTCTTGCATGTACTGGATATATATGACATATATGATATCTACATCAGGAATACAATTCTGGATATAATAAAAATTTGGCCACACGAACAACATGTAATTGTAAGAAGTCCACTTTCGACTTAAGAACCAAATATCGGAAAAACAAATATTATTAACTTAAATGATTACATAATGTTTATGACATGGTAATAAGTGGTATAAAAGGAATAATTAACTTGAAAAAGGTTCTTAAGGAAGTAAAAATTAACTCAAGTTTATTATTCAGGAGATTAAAGAACGATCGAGTCATGTCGGACCCGAGGTAAAGGATCCTACACCTCTCTTTCTTTTTAAGTACACTCATTATGTCATTCCTTTTATGCTCATATTTCTTATGATTGGGATGTTATTTTATATTACTCCTACTGTACTTATTATTTTCATATGATGAGAGACCCTATCTCCTCTCATAAATCATTTTTGGATGTTTTGAGTGGCGCCGTTAGGCTGCCGAATTTTCGTAAGGGATTTTTCATCTCACTTTTATTCTCGTGAGATTTATGCTACATTTGCCACAAATTCCATTGAGTGGTGTATGTACTGCCCATTATTCTACTCTTTGTGTAATATAATTTCGTTTATGAGTATTTACATCAATGATCTATTGTCCTTCTTTCATGGGGTGTATGTTTTGAAAGATACCCAAGTCGGTAAGGGAACCTTTCACCCTCCTCTTTTTTAAAAGACTTCTTTTGTTGGGTCTTTTAATTTACATATTGTTATTTTGGGATATGTTCTCATATATCCTTGTTGATGTAAATTTTATGTCCATGTGATGAGATACTCTTTTTATATCTCATCAACTCTTTTTGATGTGATGCCGTTAGGCTGTCAAGGGAACTTTTTAACCCAATTTCGATTTCTTTGGGTTCAACATGTAGTCATTGAATATGTCATCTATTGAATATGCGTGAATGAACTTTTATTGTTTTACACTTAATATCCACTTATATTGGGTGTATTTATATTTGTCACACATATTTTTTTGAGATTGATTTGTCTTTAATTTAAGGATACATTCTTTATAAGGGATTTTATCACATTTGACATTTCTATTGAGAGTTCATTGTTGTTATGCACCAATTCACTCTTATATGGTGTATATACTGTCCTTTGGAGTATTATATCATGAATACATTTATTCTCATGATATTATAAAGTTTTGACTAAATGTTATTCCTCCTTTATTGTATTCAAGTGTCTCTGATTTTGGTAAAACCCCTTTAACCAAAATATTGTTTTAAATGTTTTAATTATTTGTTCTTATTAATATCCATGTTTTCAAAATGGTTTTAAGGATTTATTTATATGGATATTAATGGTTTAAAATTTTATGCTTCAAGGTGGTATGGGACACTTTGATTCAAAAATATCTTTATTAATTATTTTAAATGGTTTTGGAAATGGTTTCTTTTTGAATGGATTAAATATTTCAATATACTAAAATTTTATATTGTGATTGAAATATGGAAATGTTATGTTTCCTTTATGCATGTTTCATGTGACACATTTATGTTATGGTTTTTGGGCATTGTTATGAAAACGGGTGGTTCCGTGATAAACTAAGGGCGGGTGAGCCCGTAATAGCTCTCCAATGCATTGGGTAACACGAAGGAGTGAAACGTTAAGGTTTCTCTGAAGAGATTTAGGAAATATACTGTGATGAGTATTCCAAACGTAACCAAGAGGGTTACTCCCTACGTAAGAATGTTATGAATGCCACAAGTTACCTTTATGTCTTATGTTTTCTATGATTTATTCATGATTTGATATGCCTATGTTTTATGGGTAAAGTATGATTTCATTCTTATGTATATATGAACTCATGTTTCCTTTCCATATTTTTTATAACCCTTACTGTGCCTTTTATGCTCATCCCAAGTTTTTTAAATGTTTTTCATAGGTCAAGGGAAAGGTACATGATGTGATGATAGTGTCGAGGATGTGTCAAGAAATAATCCATGTTTCATTTTAAATATTTTTCCGTTGATGGGAAGAATAAATACTGTCTTTTATGTAACCACTTTGTTTAAATGTGGAATGTAATGAAAGTTTCATGATCTAATTCTCTAAAACTCTAAACCTGAAAAGATCCTAAATGTGTAATCTTGTAATAACTCAAGATTAGGTAAAGTTTAAGGGTGGGGCCTTATAGCATTAGAGGGAGATATAGGTCCCACCCATCTTATAATGAATCCTTTCTTATGTGTGCCACATAATCATAAATCATACATCATCGCATAACACATGTAACAAAAATGGGATTCTTGAAACATCATGACATCATAAAAAAACCATATAAGGTAAATGACTTCATAAAAATAATTCCCTCACAACATAATCAAATCAATGTAATAATAGGGATAAAAACAGAACTCTATATTATCATTGATGGAAAATAATTTTGATAAAACATTTGAACTCCATTCTTGAGGAAAATATCCTTTCTACTTCAAAAACACTTTTCCTTTCTTAAAATGTCATAAAATTATAAACTAAAAGAAGTTGATTAAAAATAAACTTGAAAACTTATAAAGGAAGCTTCTTGGAAATAATTTTTTAAAAATCCATTCATGTCGTATAAGTTAAAAAAAACATTCTTCGTACTTTTGTCGGAAAAGTCAAAAAGTACCTCGTAAGAAAAACGACAACAGATTCCTTTCATATATTTTAATAAAAACTCACCGAAGGGTAAAATTGGATATAAACTATTGTAGAATAATGGAAATAATATTACATATTGAGGGAACATGGATGTGGATGATAAAATACACCCCAGTAATTACCAAAGTAAAAACAATCTCGGATAAAAGTGAGATTGTGATATTTCCCTTACCTTAGGCCCGATTTGATTTGTACGTGTCTGAATCTCCTGTATAATGGTTTAAATAATGTTATTGACTTATTACATAATCATAAATATTGATATGATATCATATATGGTCATATTATTAGCTTCTTGTTTGTAATATTTCATTGTTACTTGTTACTCGTGTCTTTATTGCCTTTTGTTCTTATGCGTGTTTTGCCGAATAAATTCTTATTCTTATTTTAAGGATATAGATACCTTATATCCAGAGTGGTATTATTGTAACATATATCATATTTATTCATTCAATTCATTTATATAATTACTATGTAATGATGATCATGTAGAACGAGTCGCATCACATCGTGGAGACGGTATTCCGTACGTACGCACGAGTGATGATATCGTTCCTATGATCGTGGAATTGTATTGGAGTATATATATATTATTTCAGTATAAATATTACTTTATAATAATAATAAATAGTTACTCATTACACCATTATACCCATCCTTGTAAGGTGGTGGTGGAAAATAGATTACACCACGGCGTGGAGACGGTATTCCGTACGTACGCACGCGCGGTGATTTCATTTTTCCGTAGGATGGATAGAAGGTGAATTAGGGTTTTTTCATATTTATAATAACATATCAGTATGTACGTAATACTGATGTTATTATTTTATCATGAAACAACTAAAGAAGAAGAAGCTGAAGAAGAAAGAAATTGAAAAGATCGGTAATGGATATTACCTCTTCTTTGAAACGCCTCTTTGAATCCTCCACTTAGGGAACTAAGATTGGTCTTTGAAGAAGACCAGGACCTCTAGGATTATTTAGGTAAGTGGAGAAGGGATTTTGGCAGGGGTTGGCCGAGCTTGAGTGCTCAAATTGGTGTGAGGAGGAGGGGGATGAGGTGCCCTTTAATAAGGGAGGAGAGGGGCACCTTAGGAATATCTCAAAATATTATTTTATATTAAAGTCAAAATCGGTTTATAATGGTTCCAAAGGGTCTTATTTCTAAGATAAAGTGGGGATGGGTCGAAATAATATCAACCAATAGGATTTAGACAAGTTTGGGGTATTATTTTAACCTTATCAATTAGATTTAACTCTAAGTTAAATAATTTAACTTTTACCATGTCTTTTTGTTTTCTTTCACTATATGGTTAATACACTTACTATAACATGCCAAACGAACCCAAAATTGTTTATTATTAATATATATATATCCTTATCTAAGTCATTTGGCCGAACCTTAGATTTTTAGGAATAATATAACAATTAATAATATAATATTTGATTTAAAAACTATTTTGTGTCAATTTTGACACTATTTGATATATGATTTTTGTGAAAGTCATAACAGAATTATATGTTCAAACAAAGTTGATTAAATCATCACTAATATATCATAGTAACCTATAAAATTAGTGTAATTCATAAAAAGTCTCAAATTACATTTATTTTTGTGTTTATAACATCAATTATGTCAATATTTCATAAATAAGATAATTACTGCATAATCATTGTGTCATAATTAAATTAAATTATATAATGTCTCAAAATTATAAATAAAATACCATTATGTAGGAAATCTTTTTAGCTTTCTAATGAATATTTATTTTCGAATTTATCTTATGTATAACCCCATATTAAAAATTATTTACTTATTAAACTTTGATTTTAACTATTTTAACCCTTCTTTAAATAAATTAATAATAAATGTCCTAATCTAACTCAAGTGGGCCTAAATGGTCATATTTTATTCATAAGGTTGTTTTTGGTCGAATTACACTTATCCAATAGAATTAGGACATGTGTTAGGGTAATAGTAATATCATATTTACCCTTAGTTACCCTATTTACTATTAACCGCGGTAAAAAAAAGGAAAAAGTTACTATTCACCAAAAAATTATTTTTATCTCATTGAACCACATTTTACTTACTAATATCAACCGTGTCTGTCGGATTTTCGAAATTCCATTCACATAATCGGTAAAATTATGTTTTATGCAAAATTCAGTTTTTAACCTACCACTTAGTGGTTTCACTATTCATAAAAAATTGAAAGTTTTTAGAAAAATACCAAAATTTCACCCTATGCTAATTTCGGTATTCCGAATCAAAAAATGAAGTCCATTTTGAAAAATAAAATTTATAAAATTTCAAAAAGTGGTTATTACTATTCATAACGGCTAGTTTTAATAATATTTAAATAGCATATCGTTGTTTATTGAAACTCGGTATTGCGTACGACGCAAGCTATCGAGGAAGGTCGCGATTGCGTGTAAAGTAAGCCAAGCAAGTGTGTAGTGAAAGATTCCATTGAACAAAATATTACTCATAAAAATCTCGGGTGTTACAAAGATAAGGTTTATTACAAATTTAACGTGTTTTTATTTTGGATATTGAATGTTTTATTTATATTAAATATGATTTCAATTCATGTTATATCCATACATCGATAAAACATTTATGTTATTAATGATTTTCCTAGAACAACCCCTACAATTGATATCCATAGTTTTTTGGGTTAGGCTATATATTTTTAACACATTATAATGAATTTCTCATGACTGTCTAGTACACACACCATGTTATCTCATAGGGAATCCAAGTTCCATTATACAGATTAATGTGAGGAAAATATTAATGATCTAAACAGAATGTTTGTCATCAAAAACTACTCTAAAAATACCCTATAAAGTATAGTGGTTTTTGATCTATATGGATGCTTGGAATATGGGACTATGATGTTTCATAATGTGAAATGAATTGTTTATAGCTTATTTATCAAGACTGTTGGTGTCTCATGAGGAAAACTACCTAACTATAGAATAGTAGTTATCTATGTATGTTCTTGCAATAATGATATAAAGGCATTATATTGTTGAGGAAATTTGTAGCATATATACTAATCAAAATTTTATATATCCAATCTTAAAATATCTAGATATTCTCTATAGAATATAGTAGGATTTGACTAAAGATTATGAATTATCAATACATTGACACCCAATACTTATGAACAATGTGGAAAATTTTGTACAGAATGGATCATGTTATTCTTTCAATAATAGGGATTATAAAATAAAAATATTTATTGATTTATAAGGGATGTACCTTGAAATTGAAAATGAATGTTAAAAATATTTTCAATATCATGAAAATCAATATTATATCCAGGTGAAGAATAAAAATATAGATAAGGAAGATGTGGTGGTGTAATTGGGGGAATAAAATATTCTTAATTTGAAAATTCATTTTTATGGTACAATATGTTTCAGGAGTCGTGTATATATCCTGTCTGTACCTTATTTGAGGCAGGATCCATTCGATGAATATCGTATTTTATCATTGTCTGTTCATTCTAGAATTATGAAGATGTAAATAGATCTGAAAGATTAATTCTTTTGGGACAATAATAAGATATAAAATATTGAGTATGTACCTCATTTAATAGTATATCAACATATTAAAACTCGTAGTTTGAATTATTAGGTAATATCACATCCACTATCTATAAAAAAATATAAATAAGAATAGATAATAATTGTTTTTTTTTCTACAGGATCCCAAAAATATAAATAATTAATAATGTTATTTAGGTTATTTTTGATCACCTTACGGTGTCAGTACACTAATTATATCAGATAATATTTCTCCCTAGATGATCTTTCAAAAATATACATTAAGTATGTTGTAATTATTCATAGAGTACTACATTCTATTCAATATTATTGGGATATTAGTTTTACAACCATTTTTTGTAAAAGACATCAAAAAGTTCTAGATTTACAGTTTTTTCAGTAATTATTATTATTCATAGACATATAGTTCATTTTAGAGAACAATTAAAACCTTGGTTGATATGCTGATACCATTTTTATGGATTTAAAATGTGTTTGTTATTAATATTTTCCTCTAATCTAGTTCTCTTACAAAACCAGTAATCACTTTAAAATTCATATTGATTCGTATGAATCCCATCATTGAAGGAGGTATATAACACCAATGTTGTTGGATGTGGACAAATAAATAATGCTATTCGAACCTGTGCAAGTTAGGGAAATGGTAGATAATTTCGTATCCATTTATCATCATATCAAGATACTTCATAGTTGATAGAAAATTAATGATAACAATTGTCAGTGGTATATGGAATTAAAAGATAGTGCTAATGTATTACTATGAATTTTTCCATACAAGAATATGAAGAGATTCAAACATAAGAGAAACATATTCCTTATGTGTATTATCCCATTAAAGATTCTTAATTGATTAGGCACAATAGCTTATCTAAGGCCACATCCAAGGAACATCTATCAAGTTAATGATGTTTTCCATACACTTATTCTATAGAAGAACATACCTTAACCTTAATATATACAAGAATCATAGGTTTTACATTATAATTTTTACCACTTTTATGAATAAACTGTAACATATATCCTATATCGTAGAGATAAAGTTATGTCGGATAAGAAAACTCAGACGGTAAAAGATCGTTGTAGTAATACAATAATTTACGAAGATACTTTGTAATATTGTATTCTGGTGAAAAAAACAATATTCAATTTTTTTTATCAAAGTGATGGAATTAGAGAAGAAATATTAATTTAAATGGGTGAACAATGTTACACCTAGTGATTTTAGGATAAATTTATCTTCAAAAAATTATTTCTATTGATAACTTGTGATCCAAACATCCACAACACTAAATGAGCTATAATATTATATATAATTATAACATATCCATTAAATTTATTATATTAATTTTATTATCCCATTTTTTAAAATTATTTCTAAAGTGTTTATATAATGAAAATTTATTGAAAATAATAGCTCATTTTTTGTTAAATCATTTTTTGATGCAAAATTTTATTTTCTTCCAAAGTTATTTTGATGCAATTTTTGTGAGAAAATTGATTAGTAATTTATTGTAATTTTAGAAAATTTATTTTATAAATTTAACATCATTTTTAAGTCATCTTTTCAAAATTAAATTATGGTGGTTTTTTTGGTTATTTTGGATTGGGTATTTTTAATGTAAATAGTGATAAATATTAATGTTTTAAAAAACACTCTGTAATTTTTATTAAATCGGGTAAATTAAAATTTCCAATATGATGTGGATTTGTTCATAAATTTAAACATATTCCTTGTTATATAAAATAATATAAATAATTACATTTCAATTTTTAATATTATATATTTTGGTATAATTTAATTTTTTCCTTAAAATGAAATTGTCTAAAACGGATTTTTCATTACATTTTTTGAATTTATAATAAATAAAATAAATTTTAAATATTTATTTTTTATAAATGGATACAAAATTTTGAAACATTTTATTAAAAATTTTAATAAATGTCTCAATTATTGTTTCTCATTATTAATAGTAAGTAATGTAAATATTTATCAGCTTTGTAAGGGTAAAATGGGTAAAACAATGTAAAAACATTGATATATGACATTAAATTATCAATAAACCATAACTTCATGAAATTTGATGTGTTTAAATAAATTATTATCATATAATTTCCAAAACTATGGACACTTGTTACCATTTCCCCTTAGTTATAACATTTATATTATTTTAAGAAAAATGATAAATTCAAAATGTCATTCTCTTAACTTTAATATCTCCAAAATTTTGACATATGATTAAATATGGATAGGTGTTGTTATAAATTTTTTTAATGGTATGTTTATTTATTTCAATCTAATATAATTAAAAAATTTAGTGATTTAATTTTGACATTAAATGCTAACACAACACCAACATAAAATTTGTTCAATTAATATGAAAATAACGTAAATGATAATTAAATAATTAAACGTAATAAATGTTTGATAAATTATTTGTTTCCTTAAATATATTGTATATATATATCATAATAGTAATTTATGAAACGTTCATATAATATTTTATTTTTTATTTTTATTAAATTAATGTAAAATTAAATTAATAGTTTGAATTATTATATTAATGCTTTGTTTTAACATAAAATCATTAATTAAATTATTGAATATTTATAAAACACTTCATCTAAAAAGATTGATTTTTTATGGTTTAAAATATATACAATTTTCTAATAATGGTTCGCATTTTGTTTTTTATGTTGACATTCATAACCATAATGATTGGAAAACATTGATATTGTGGAAGCTGTCAAAAGGGAGAATAGATATTAAAACAAAGGAATACAAGTACAATAATCTTGTAAAAAAGGAAAAATGTTATTGTAGGAGATTATCTATTCTTATATTCATCATATATTCTTAATATATCAATTTAGATACACTTTTATCTAAATTTATATTTATATTATATTAATTATTTAAATATTTCTAAACATTCTCCTCCCCACAATTTTAAAAGGGAACCTCTTCTCCTATATTCATATAATGTTTTGAATGTTATATATTAAAAAATCCAAAACAATTATTTTATAATAATCCCTCTATATTAATAATATCATTTTTATTAATAAAATAACATTCAAAGTGTCCTTCAAAAATGATCTACAGTAGTGCTATTGAAGAATTGGTAATCAACAAACAAGACCTCTTTCAATTTATTTCATAATAGACCACATCTAAATCCAAATTGGAAATTATATAATAATTTCATATTTATCACCAGTACACAGAGAATTTATTTTTTTTAGGTTAACACAATTATTCCCAATTTTTCCCTTAAATGGTAGGTGATTTTTTTTTCATGTGTTTGTGTGGGAAACTACCTCCACATTGAGGTACAGTTCATTTTCCCTCACAATCATTCATGGGTGGTTATTAATTTGGGTTAAATATTTATATAATATATTAGTGACATGATCGTTATATTGTAATTATAGTATCATATCCTTTTTCGTGCCTTTCCATCTTTTATAAAGTGATAATGTCATTCATGTGTATGTGTTGACTACCACCTCTATGAAGTGATGTGACTCATTTTTCATTTTTGAATTAAATAGACCATGAAAAGGATTGAATTTATTAATATATATGATATATATGATATAATAATTATTATTTATAGGTGAATTATTATTTAAATTTCATTAATTTTATCAGCTAAAAACTGAAAACTGTGTAAATGCGTACCTACAACCTACCATTTCCATGAACAGTGCAACTCATTTTTCTATCTCTACATTTTATAGATTAAATTGACTGTATATATATATAAGTAATATAGAGGATATTTATATCATGAATAAAATTTTAAGGAGTATTTAACCATGATCAATGTATAGGTAAAGAAACTTCCAAAGCATAATTCATTGGAAAGATAAATCATTTTACACCCATATATGAGGATATTAATGAGAAATTATTAGTGAATGGGTGTTGAAATTTTATGGATGAAAACATATATGAAACTATATGTATTTAAATCACTCTAAAATATATTTATAATAAATTTTAAATTACTATTTCAGAAGTTAGAGTGATTTCAATGAATTTAAAAATATGTTCAAGGTTTATGATACAATCTCATAATTTATCAGAATTGTTCATGATTACGATTTATATCATGAAATTTTCTGACGTATATCATAATAAACACATGAATTTGCTTCTAAATTATTTTTGTTTATGGATATTATTTCTTTCATTAAATTTATTTCTCTTTGTGAACTCAATAGTCTAAAATAATATTTTTTAAGGAAGACTGAATTTATTTCCTTCTTCTGTTGAAAATCCATTTTCTTCCATAAGCATTTAATCAAAAAAAAGTCAAGAATATATTCTATAGTATTCTATTATTTATTAAATTAAATTTTAATACTGTTTTAACTTTTTACAAAGTGATTTAAATGGAATATTATATTCAGTTTCCCAACTAGATTATTTGTGTTTTTACCAAAAATGTGAAAACAATATTTGTTTTAACACAATCATAATGAATGAAATTTCTTACAATTATAACTAATCAATGTTTTGAATCATCTGTAATAATTTTTCATGGTTAATTTTAAAAACAATTCCCTAAATAATTTGGGAATATTTGGATATCAACATTAATGGTTATTTTTCTCATGAAATGTTTTGGAGATAATTAAAGGAAAATATTCATTAATGATAACATCCTTTGTTGTTAATTATATATTAATCAATTTTTTATACATTGAATCCATTATCATTATGTCTCTGGATGTTATATAATTTTGATGATAAAATTTTAATGTACCTTATTTATTTTACATGTGTTATGAAATTCTACTATGATGAATGTTTTATGATTATATGACTTTTATATGAATTTATTATGATTTTTTAAGGTTTTAAGTATTCATTCCCTCCAATGAATTAAAGAATGTAATATCGATGTCTAATGTTATGATTTTGATAATAATTGTAATTATAGTGAACATATGTTTCACATATTGATGTGTGAGTATGATTACATCAATCTATTGCCACTGTAATATACATTGATATGATTGTGAATAGCATTTAAAAATTTTGTTTTGTGAATATGATAACTATAAATCTATACTCACATGATTATTTTTGGACATTATTAAATTTAAATATCTTCACATTATTATTATTTATTATTATTATGGTAAAACACACCGGTTATATTAATATTGAATAATTATTTCTTCTTTGAGACTATTAATGATCATCCTTAAAGAAATAAATTTATATTTATTCTTATCATCTAATATTTTCTATATATAAATATTTTATATTAAGAAATTTTTTTATAATATTTTATTATACCCATATAATTGTGTTACTTTTGTAGGATTGTTGTCGCTAATATTTACCCTTTATGATTATCAGAGATTACCCTTTAATATAAATTCTTTCCCCGAGTTTTAATGGAAGTTTCTATATATCGTTAGTCTAGAAGTGCAATTTATGTGAAATACATTTTTTGATATTATTAATATTTTTCTTAAATAATATGTTTATGTATCTAATATATAAAGACACTATACCTTTACAGCCCTGAAGCATTCATTATTTTGAATTAAATTTAATATTCATCTAAATGTATGTAGTATTTATATATGGTGACCTTTGGTCAAATCTAAATTGCAATTCAAGGGAGAAAATAAAAAATTAATGATCTTATTAAAGAAAACAATTAACATGTAATAAGATTATTCATTTTTGTAATCCATATTTTCACACCATGACTTGGTTTTGGAAGGAGGTAATATTTAAACCAGTCCATCAATATATAATTATAACACTATAATAGGTTACCCATAATTTTTCTCGTTTATATTTTCTTGGCGCGGGAGACAAGATTTCACCATGAGTGATGATATTTCACTATCAAACTAGAGACCATGTCATAGTACATTTGGTAATAAAAATGTGGTGGATCACATGAATGTGGTGTCACGATACAATACAAAAGATCCACTTATAATATTTTTAGAAGAAAATCAATTGATGTGATATGAATAAATGTTCCCTATTAGGGACTTGGTTACACCATGAAGACCCCCATCATTGTGCAATTTTATTTGTAATGAAAAAGATGGTAGGATTTCCATTGTGGTGCCACATTGAAATGTAAATGTTCAAATGATAATATATCAGATTGATATTTCAAGTTGATTAGTTAGAAACTAAAAATTATGGTTACTTTATGGTCACACTATGAAACCCATGGCTTTACCATGACTTAAAAAATTACTCTCCAATTATATTAATGAAATTTTAATTATTTCTAATTCTATATTCAAGATAATTTGTTAATGTGTCATTAATAGTGATTTATGGGTGACCCATACTTGAACCTATATATCCCGTAATGATTAAAAAGGTTTTATAATGGAATAAAGAAATCCAATTGATAAAATAAATGTGAACGATTATGATAATATATGATACAATTTGAATTTTAAAATCAAATATAAATTTCGAGGATATTGAATGGAAATTGTTGTGTGGTGTAGTGTAGTGATTATTTAAGTCTTGATTTTGATGAAAATTCACTATATATGTTTTTCCATATATTCATGAGTGTATTTTGTTAGATTTTGATGATAATAGGTATTTTAGGAATCGATATATCTTTTTTGGATAATGATGAAATTTTTATGTGTTTTAGAGGAACAAGAGTTTTACTAAATTTCATATTTTTAGTAGTTAAAAAATTTTATATTAGAAGATACTCTATAGATAGAAGATTTTAATACTCATATATATTTGAGAAGTAACAATATAAAATTTATTTAAATTGACATTATAGTTTTATGGGATAACCTTGTACTTTTTTATAAAACAAATTTAGACTTATAAATTCAATGATGAACCATATTCCTTATAATCTAGTTGGTGATTTTTTGGATCATATTGATATGGATAATCCCCTGTTTTAATAAGTATGTTATAAAGCCCTGGCCTTAAACATTACTTCATCTTGAATTAATTTAATAATTTACATTGAGGATCTTTTCAGGTTTATATCTTTAGATAATTAGGTCATGACTTATTCATAACAACTTGAAAATTAAAAATATATATCTACTCACTATTATATATTTTTATAAATCCAAAACTCTATAAAAGATACATGATTAGTTCCATGTTTTAGATAACATGAATTTTACATGATCCCATCCTTGACCATATTCCTCTTTATGTCCTATGAAAAAACATTTCAATACTTGGGATGAGCATAACAATCTCAGAAAGGGATACATAAAGAAGGAAAGATATTAATTTATAAAATCACATATATACCATGAATACAATAACGTAAATTAATAATTTTCACCTTAAATATGTAGCAAAAAACACCACTGAAAATAAATCACTTCTTAGCCTTTTGTAACCAAAAGTTTAACATATATCCCATTGAATGAAACATATACCATTTAAGGTAACTCAGGACATAAACATACTTAAATAGAATATCCATATGGTTAACATCCACACATATCACTAAATGGAATTTCTAGACGACTAGCTTCCATAACCAATGCATTGGTGGTTATAGTGTAACCACCCATCCTTGGGTTTTCATGGAACCACCTATCATTTTGTTTATCACAAAACCACCCATCATAGGATTATCACATAACCACTCGTCAAATGTCTATGTACCATTATATAATCATAACACCAAAATTTTTGAATATATAAACCCTTCACTAATAACATTTGATTTGAAATAACAAGAAATCATTTCAAGATATTTCAATGAAAACCCATTTTCAATAAAAAAACACCAAAAAAGTAAATAAAGGATATCGTTTCCTTCTAAAACATTAAGTCTTATAGAGAAATCCAAATAATGATTATGGTGGTAGAGAGGTCATTATCACTACATACGTTAAAAACATTCCTTTAGTCATTTAGTAAAATGCTTCATAGATAAAATATTCCCTTTTAATTAAAGTAAAATTAAAACAGTTTTATTATACAATTTAATAAAAGGAGGTGTGTATTATCAAAACATACCTCGATGAATTTAGATTAAGACGATGTTCCAATCCTTGTGTCTAACTTGACTTGTTTGTTATTAAATTCCATAAATAATTAAGATATGTTAATTTATAATTTCTTTAGAACCTTTATTCATTTTATTATTCATTTTGTGTCACTTATTACAATTTTATAAAAATTAAATAATTATTTATGTTAATATCGGTCATTTTGTTGATATTGGGTACTTGAGTTGAAAATGATTTTGTTATAATTACAATTTTTCCATGTGGTAAAAAGTCTATTGTATCTAGAATATTATTCTTATTTATCATATATATATGTTATATATGCATTTATAATATTCCATATCATTTCATGATATGAAATGAAATTCAACCTTCATGGAGATGGTAAGCCATACATACACATGGACGCTGAATTAATTTATATTTAACATTTAATGGAATAAAAACCTAATGATACATAGGTATATTATAATTCCTGTATAATGTAATATTTTATATATGTTACATATGTTCATAAATATCATCTTTTATAAGTTCCATGTATGGAATGAACAAGTCATATCAGTTTGGGGGCGGTAGTCCGCAATTCCTCAAATTAAATTATCGTGTTTACGCATCTAGAAAAGGAGAAAGGTATGTTTTAAATAAAAATTAAAGAATAATAAAAAAAATATAAACAAAATATGTATCATGTATTAATACATTTCCATACTAATGGCCACCATGAAAGATGGTAGGGGAAATTCGAACAATCATCATTTTCGGAGGTCGAAGATCTTCATACACTGAAACAGTATGTTTGTATCCATTAGATAGAGAGGAGTGTAAGTGTATTTTTAATCCTTATCATAACAAAATCCTAGTATATTAACAATATCAATGTTTTTATTCAATGAATGGATAAGAATAGAACCAAGATTGAAGAAGTAAAATATTAGAAAGGGACTTTAGGGAAGATGCCACATCTTAAAATGGATAACTCACTTGGATTTGATACAAAAGGATTTCATGAAATCCCTTATTCCAAAAGAGATGATTCTAGGATAAATAGAGAGATGTTGGGATCTTATTGAAGTAGATTTTGGATGATTCAATTAGATTTAGAGGTGTGAGTATAAGGACCCGACCTTAAACCTTACCTTATCTTGAATTAAATTGAATTATTAACATTGAGGATCTTTTCAGGTTTAGAGTTTTAGATAATTAGGACATAGATTTTACATATCAAAGATTACAAAGTAGAAAAATCTACTCAGTTTCCATTTTTTCCACAAAATAAAATCTCTTGAACCAAAGAGTCATGTCTAGTTCCTTGTTTTAGATAGCCTCGCATTTCCTTGATCCCATCCTTGACCCTATTCGACATTATGTCCTATGAAAAACAGTTCAAAAAAACATGAGATGAGCATTAAAAGCTCAGTATGGTTTAAACAATACAGAAAGAAAACATTATTCCATGTATACATAAGAATCAAGGAAATTATACTTTACTCATAAAGCATAAGCAATTTAACATACCTCATGAAATCACAGGATTTACAAATAACTCATAGAAATCATAAGACATAAAGGTAAATTGAGGCATTCATAACATTGTTACATTGGGAGTAACCCTCATGGTTACGTTTGGAATACCTATCATACTATATTCCCTAAATCTTTTCGTAGAAACCTTAACTTTTAACTCCTTCGCATTACCCAATGCATTGGATAGTTATATCAGGCTCACCCGCCTGTAGTTTATCACAGAACAACCCATCTTCATAAAAAAATCCCAAAAACCATAACATAATCATAACACATAACATACGCATAAAGAAAATATAACATTCCCAAATTTCAATAACAATATATCATTTTAATATATTGAAATAATGAATCCATTCTAAAAACCATTTTCAAAACCATTTTAAACATTTAATAAAAATAATTTTGAATCAAAGTGTCCCATAAAACTTTGAAATATTTAACAATTTAAACCATTAATATCCATATAAATACATCCTTAAAACTATTTTGAAAACATTGATATTAATGAGAAATATTTATAAGAATAAATCACTAAAACATTTAAAACGATATTTTAGTTAAAGGATTTTTAACAAAATTAGAGACACTTGAATACAATAATTGAGGAATAACATTTAATCATAAATTCATAATATCATGAGAATAAAGGGATTCCTAATATAATATTCCAAAGGATAGTATATACACCATATATTAGTGAAATGGTGCATAAAAACAATGAAGTCTCAATAGAAATGTAAAATAAGATGAAATCCATTATAAAGAAGGTATTCTTAAATTAAGGATAAATAAATTTCGTAATTATGTGTGAAAAATATAATTAAACCAAATATAATTGGATATTAACTGTAAAACAATCAAAGGTCATTCACACATATTCAAAGGATGACATATTCAATAACTACAAGTTGAACCCAAAGAAATTGAAATTGGGTTAAGAAGTTCCCTTGGTAAAATTCGACAGCCTAACCACATCACTTTAAAATTATTTAAATTAGTTTATGAGAGAGAAAATGGTATATTATCACTTGGACATAAAATTTATATCAATAAGGATATAGAAGAACATATCCCAATATAAAAATATTTAAATTAAAAGACATAAAAAAATATGTCTTTTAAAAATAGGAGGGTGAAAGGTTCCCTTACTGATTTGGGTAACTTTCGAAATGTTCAACCCATGAAAGAAGGAAGATACAAAGTCGATGTAAACACCCACAAAAGAAATTATATTACACAACGAGTAGAATAATTGGAAGTACATACACCACTCAAAACAAGTAGTGAAAAATGTAGCATAAATCTCACGAGAATAAAAGTGAGATGAAAAATCCCTTATGAAAACTCGGTAGCCTAACGACACCACATAAAACATCCAACAAATGGATTAATGAAATAAAATATGGTCATTTTTAAAATTAAAATAGAATAATAGAACATCCCCCAGTATAAGAAATAGGATCTTAAAATAAGTTACATAAAAAAGAGTACATAAAAAGAAAGAGAGAGGTAGGACCCCTGACCTCAAGTCCGACTTGTCTTGTTCGTTTCTTTATATTCCTGAATAAATACCTTTTGTCATTTTATAATTTCTTAAGGGACTACTTTAAATTTAATTATTCAATTCATATCACATATTATAATGTTATAACAATTAGTTAATTATGTGAGTTCATATCAAATGTTTATGTCGATGTTTGGTACATGAGTCAAAAATGAACTTGTTTGAAAAGAATCGTCCATCTAGTTATAAGTAAATCATCTCCAGAATAGTATTAATGATTTAAATATCATATATATCTAGTAAATATTCATTTTATACTATTAAATTACATTTTTAGATAAAAAAATGAAATGCACCGTTCATGGAGTCGGTAGGACGTACGTACGCATGAACACTACTTTCATTTCTTTGTCATATTAATGGAATTAAAAATAAATGAGATATATATATATATATATTATAAATACACTATAATATATATGTTATATAGGTCACATAAGTTCATTAATTTTAATCTTTATACATTCCATGTATTTCATGAACGAGTCAATCACTTGAGGGGGCGGTAGTCCGCACTTCCTCATATGAAATTATCGCAATTGCTCAACATGCAAAGAATAAAGGTATGATTTAAATATAAAATACAGAAGCATATATAAAACATAAATACCATATATATCATATATAAAATATAGAGACATCATAATGGCCACCTTTAAGGGTGTTAAAAGAATATTGAACAATCATCGTTTCGTGAGGCAGTAATTCATCATCCACAGAAACTATATGTTCTTTAACCATTAGACGGATGTGTGTGTAAGTGTATCTCTAATAATTATTATAACAACATTCTTGTATATGGATGTTACTTGTGTTGTTACAAAATAAAGGAATAAAAAGAGTTTATGGGGTTGGAGAAGCAAAATAAAACAAAAGAACTTAAGAGAAGACATTACCTTTAAATCGGGTAACTCCCTTTGGTTTGGACCAAAAGGGTTCCTTGAAGAACTTTCTGACTATGGTGAGGCTACACTGATAAACAGAGGGATGTGGAGAGATGAAATTGGTAGGGTTTGGATGAGCCAAAGGCTTGAGAGGTGTGGGTAAAGAGGTAGAGGTGGGGGCCTTTTATAAGAGGAGAGGAGGGGCACTCATGGAAAGTCAAGAAATGATACTTTATTTTAAAAAGATTTTCGGATTTTAAAGTTCCCAAATTGATATATTTTGAGTATAAGGTGATAAGGTTTCGAAATATACTCATCCAATAGGTTTTGTTTCAAGTGTAAGTCTTAGATTTTACATTTTCTATTCGTTTTATTTAAATCATTCATTAATGAGGTAATCGCTACATCATCATGATGTCATAAATAATTTAATTTAGTTAATTTATAATAATGTAGGAAATAATTTTATCTTTACAATTAGTATTTAAAGTCTAATATATTGTTTATGTAGACAAAATTAACATTATTTTAATTAGGTGTTACAGACATTGGTTACATTTTCCTTTTAAAAAAATATGATAAAATGTCACTATCACACTAATGTGATCCCATGGGGTCCCAAAGTTGGCACAAGCCATCCCATGGTTTGCCCCGACACCACAAATAGCATTAGGACTCAGGTTGGGGTAATTTTATATTTTTCTGATATTATTTTCTTACCCTTAATTACCCGATTACTTATTAAACATGATAATTAATGATAATTACGGTCGTTACTATTCATAATGTCCAAAACCAAAAGAGTACTAATTAAATAATTTGGACCTTCTGATTAGAAATATGGAATCCATTTTATCAAATTCAAAACACATAAATTTTAGTAATTAATTTAAAAGTAAATCTCGTTGTCAAAACAAATGACGGGTTTTTAAGAAGTAAAATTTATCAAAACATTGACGTGTTTTTACATCCAATTGAAAAGTGAAATTATTTCCAATGAACAAAATTGTGTTAAGTGATAAAAAAATAATTAAATTATACTTTAAAAACAATTAAAATGACAATCTAAATATTTATATAAATTGGATGAAAAGGAAGTTTTGAATTAAAAACTGCATTTTTCACTATTCATTAAAAAAAGCATTATCAGAAAAAATACCAAAAATTAACCCAAAGCTATATTTGATATTTCAAATTCAGAAATTATGTCCATTTTACCAAATTCAATACGAAAAGAGTTTCCTTAATAAATCATATAGTTAATTCCCGTTGTCAAAACAAATAGTGGGTTATTTGGAAGCAATATCTATGAAAAGTTTGGCACTTGTTTATGTCCATTTTCAAAGTGAAATTAATTATAATGACCACCATTGAAATAAATTTAAGAATATATTCTAATTAATTTTTAAAACCAATTATAAAGATAATCTAACCATATATTTAAATTAGATGAAAACCCATTTTTGATGTATAATGCCACATTTTTCACTATTCATTAAAAAATGAACATTGTCAGAAACATACCAAAAATTTATCCAAAGTAAATTTCAATGTCCCAATCATAAAGAATAAGTTTATTTTAAAAAATATAGCTTATAAAATTTTCAAAATTTAGATTTAAAAAAGGTTTTCCATCAAAAGGCTGTAAAACAATATTTTAAATATATTAGAGTATTTATTCTTAAAATTGGATTCATTTGGATTTTAAGCCTCTAACAATTATTGGATAAATGTAAAAATATTTAACTAACATATGTAACCATTTTTTAGTTATTTATGTTTATTCCCGCCATTACAATGGATAGTCGTTAACTATTATAATATTATTATATTATTAGTGTGCAGCGTAAGATTTCAAAGAAACCCGTTGTTGCGTATTGGGTACGCCATCGAGCATAGCATTCCATTTAAAGTAATATTAACATTTTATTCACAAATATTGATAAACCTTAGAATTTAATATTATTTATTTACCTCGTATGTTACATCCTTCCCCCCCTTTTGGAAATTGTGTCCTTGCAATTTCAATATTGGGCATGGAATCTTCATTGAAAGTCCCACATCCGAACAAAAGTCAGTAAAAATATCACTTTAAAAGAAAGGGAGAGAAGTACAAAGGTCACCCAAGTTAACCCAAACTATGATTCCAAGTAGGAAAATATGGATATGGAGTAGAAAAAAAGGGTCATGTTATGATGGAGAGTGATAGTAAACATTTCTAGGAGAAAGTTAACCAGAAGAAAATCAGAAACTTGTGATTGGTTAAATGGTATTTGATACCCCAGTAGGAAAAGATACAGAAAACATTTTTGTTTTAAGATACTTTTCATTATGGAATTTATTTCTGAGATTAACTAAATAATAATGAAATATAATTACTTGTCACATAAACATTCAACTTTTACTAGATTCCTTAATCAAACTCTTATTTTCTCCAAAAGACGAATATTTAGGAAGACTTGTTCGCATTAAGAGTAATATAATAAACTTCCTGAGAATCACCTAATCCACAAAATAGAACTATATATTTCCCATGTCATTAGATCTCAACCAAAACCAAACCAAAAAGTTTAGTACGAGATCAGATAATACCCAAAACGGATATATTTTTTTACAAAAAGAAAAACGACTCCTAATCTCCAAAATTTGTCAAACAAAACCCAATGTTCAACGAAGAACATTCACTAAAAATCTATCCATAAAATTCTTCAATGTAAACCAAACTAATATTAAAACCCAAATCTCTAAAAGATTTAATCACATAGTCTCCTAAGATAAATCTTAACATTTTTCTCCAAAATAACATCAGTTACTCTTACAGTATCATACTGAAAAGAAATTAACCTAACAACATATCCTCCATGATAGGGTAATAATTTCCATTGATAACCAAAAATCAACATACTCTTAATTAATAAAGTCATCTAACTAAAAAGAATCATTCAAACTAACCAGGTACATCACGTAGTCTAGTGGTAGGCGATAAATACCAGTTGCACTTTGGATGTGGGTTCGATTCCCGCAGCTTTGTCCGACGCGACGTGTTGTCACACAGTCTGTGTGTTGTCCTTTTTCAAAAACTTTATAATTCTTAAAACATCCCCCCCCCCCAAATTGATAAAATCTTAAAAAATAACCATAACATATTTTAACCACAAAGGTTATCTAATAAATTCCATTTTTCAACCCAAAATGTATTAACTATTAATTTCCACAAATTCAAGGATCATATAAACCCAAATGGTTCTTTATAACTATATCCACAAAAGAACGGATAATTATTCCTTGAATAAAATTTTTATATATCAAACATCAGGGTTACTATAAAAAGTCTTCTAATATAACCCCATAATCAAAAGAGAATTAATACATCTAAGAATTTCACCATCCTAAAATCTACTATAACTCTTGAATCCCTTATGTGTTGACTTATTACTCATTCCACATTCTTTATGATCCACTAGCCATTACTTTTCAACTTATTATGAAATACTTCTTTCCTACAAATAAAATCATGAATCAAATCATATGATTCCAATAATAGGAAAACATATGTTAAGAAATAATCCATACCTTTCATTGGTCATTGATAGTTTCTTCATCCTCAATCGGAATGGCATTAGGTACTGGTAAATGAATATTTGTAAGAACTTGGTGACCCCATTCCAGAAACATCTTGCTAGGACATGTGTTTGCATAATGACCATTCACACCACATTTAAAAAATTCAATTGATCCTTCAGAATGAACTTCTTTCCCTTTCCACGAGTCAACTAGATGCTTCCTTTTTCCATGGATGGTTCTTGCATTATGACCTTCATTTCCACATCTATATCATCTTTCTGTCCCTTTGAAACATTTTCCTATGTGTTTCTTTCCACATATTTGACACATATGATGTTCAACATATATAACTTTATTATTATTACCTGAACTTCCACAGGGATTTGTTTCTCATATATACGATTCCTTATAAAAATCACTAAGGTTCAGGTGGTCAATCATGACTCGAGATAGTTGGTTGAGGATAACCACAAGAGTTCTCATTGTAGCTCACATATCATTCAGTTTTCTTCCATAAAATTGTCACAGTTTTTATAAGGCCCTATACTTAAAACATACAAAATCTTGAGTTATTACAAGATTACACATTGAGGATATTTTCGGGTTTATAGTTTTAGAGAATTAGATCACAAAACTTGCATTACATTCCACATTTAAACAAAGTGGTTACATAAAGATAGTATTCATTTTTTCCACCAACGACAACATATTTAAAATAAAATATGGATTCTTTCTTGACACTTCCTTGACACTATCATCATATCATGTACCTTTCACTTGACCTATGAATAACATTTCAAAAAACATGGGATGAGTATAAAAAGCTCAGTAAGGGATATAAAAATATGGAAAGGAAACATTAGTACATATATACATAAGAATTAAATCATACTTTACCCATAAAACATAATCACTTTAACATACCTCATAAAATCATGAATAAATCATAGAAATCATAATACATAAAGGTAACTTGAGGAATTTATAACATTCTTACGTAGGGAGTAACCCTCTTGGTTACGTTTGGAATACCCATTACAGTATATTCCCTAAATCCCTTCAGAGAAACCTTAACGTTTAACTCCTTCATGTTACCTAATGCATTGGAGAGCTATATCGGGCTCACACGTCCTTAGTTTATCACGGAACTACCCGTCTTTATAATAATTCCCAAGAACCACAACATAATCGTATCACATAAAACATGCATAAATGAAACATAACATTTCCACCTTTCAATCACAAGATATCAATACAACACATTGATATAAAAAAATTATGAAAACCATTTTCAATACAAATGTAAAACATGGTATTTATTTTTCTTTTTAAAAAAAAGTATGGCTTGTAGAGGAAGCCGAAACTCAAATAATGGTCACGGTGGAGGATAAGTCGTTGATGCTACATACGTACGACAAAAACATTCCCTTTTTTCATTTAGTGAAATTATTCATATAAAAATGATTCCTTTTGGATAAACGTAAAAGTCAAAGGGGTTTATACACCGTATAAAAGTAGGTTGTGTATAAAACAAAATATGCCTCAATGAATGGAGATTGAGACGAAGTCCCTTACAAAGATCATTTTTTTAATAAAATAGATCTATTATGTGTATTCACTATATTTACACATAAGGAAAGTATAAATACCAGATAGGACATAATAATTTCATGACATAATTTGAAAGTAGGATATTAACCCAAAGAATGGAAATTGGGTTAAGAAGTTCCCTTACCATGGGTCCGAGTTGACTCAATCATTCTTTAACCTCATGAATAATAAACATGAGTTAATTTCTACTTGATTAACAACATTTTTCAAGTTCAGTATTCCTTTTATATCAATTATTACAATGTCATGAACACTATGCAATTATTTAAGTTAATAACGGCCGTTTTAACGATCATTTGTACTTGAGTCAAAAATATGCTCTTTATAATTACTAGTTGTTCACGTATGAATTATATCCAGAGTTATACTCATGATTTATATATTATATATATCATATATATCTAGTATATACATGCATTTATAATATTACATAACGTTTAGAGTTAAAAATTTAAATGCACCGTTCAAGGAGACGGTAAGCCGTACGTACGCATAAACACTACTTTCATTTCTATTTCGTATTTTATAGAATGGAATCATAATGATATAAAGGTATATTATTATTGCACTGTAATATCATATATAATACCATTAATTAGATCCTTTATACTTCCAACATAAGGTATTAACAAAATCAAATCACTTTGAGGGGTTGGTAGTCCGCACTTCCTAAAATGAAGATATCGCGTATACCCATAACTGTAACCATAAAGGAATGCCATAAATGAAAAATACGGAATCTTAAGTAAAAAATAAACATATTATATATCATATATAAATATAGTGTCATCTTAATGGCCACCTTTGAATTTGTTAAAAGAATATTGAACAATCATTGTTTCGTGAGGCAAAAATTCTCTATCCATAGAAACAGTATGTTCTTTAACCATTAGATATAGGTGTGTGTAAGTGTAGCTAGAATCCTTATTATAACAACATCCTAGTATATGTTAGATACTTTTGATGTTACAAAATAAATGAATAAAAAGGTTTTAGGGGGTTGGAGAAGAAAAATAAAACAAAAGAACACAAGTGAAGACATTACCTTAAAATGGGAAACCCTTTTTGATTTGAGCTCAAAGGCTTCCTTGGGAAGACTTCTACCCAATGTGAGGCTTCTAAGAGTTATAGAGGGATGTGGAGAGACAAAATGGGCTGGTTGTTTCCAATCCAAAGGCTTTGGATGTGTGGGTAAGTTGGTAGAGGTGGGGGCCTTTTATAAGAGGAGAGGAGGGGCACTCTTGGAAAGTAAAGAAATGTTACTTTATTTTAAAATGCGTTTTGGATTTAAAAAGTCCCAAATTTATATAATTCTAGGATAATGTGATAAGGGTTCGAAATATACCCATATAATAGGTTTTTTTACAAGTTTAGGTCTTAGATTTTACATTATCTTTACATTTTATTTAAATCGTTAAATAATGAGGTAATTGTTGCATCATCATGATGTCGTAAATAATTTACTTTATTTAATGTCATAAAATTATAAAAAAACTACTAGGATTTAGGAAATCATTTTATATTTCCAATTAAATTTTATAGTCGAAAATATGACTTGTATAACCCCATTTAAAAATTGTTTTAGTAAAACAACTCATGTTTGTGTCATTTTTTACTTTTACATTAAATAAAAAGATATTAATGTCATTTTCCTTCCAAAGTGGCTCCATGGGGTCCCCCAAGTTGACCCATGTATTTATCATGGTCGGACATGACACATCCAATATGGGTAGTACATGTGTCAAGATCATCTCATATTATTAAAACATTATTTTTACCTTAAGCTACACTAATTACCTCTAATCGTGATTAAAAACAGAAAAGTTACTATTCACAAAAAAATTATCTTAATCCCACTAAACCACATTTTACTTCTTAATGAAAACCATGTATGTTGGATTTTTTAAATTCAAAACACAAAAGTGGTATAGTTTCATTTAAACAAAAAATCAGTTTTTTAAGTACCACTTAGTGGTTTCACTATTCATCAAAAATTGAAGTTTTTCAGAAAAATACCAAAACATCACCCTAAGATATATTTGATATTAAAAATTAAAAAATGAGGTATATTTTTAAAAATTCAAAAAATATAAGTTACATTAATTAAATTAATAATTAATTCCCACTGTCTGAGCAAATAGCGTGTTTTTATGAAACAATAGGTAGCAAAAATATTGACACTAGTTTAAGTCCAATTATAATGTGAAATTAATTCCAACGACCACTATTGAATTAAATGGTAAAAATATATTCTAATTGAACTTTATAACCAATTCAGAAGTTAATATAACTATATAATTTAATTAGATGAAAAAGCAGTTTTGATGTAAAATGTAGTATTTTTTCACTATTCATTAAGAATTGAACATTGTCAGAAAAATACCAAATATTTGTACAATGTAAATTTTAATGTCCCAATCATAAAGAATATGTTTATTTTGATAAATAGAGCTTATAAAATTGTCAAAAGTTTGATTTAAAAATAGTTTTCCATCAAAAGACAGTAAAACAATCTTTTAAAAATATTAGTGTATTCCATGCTTAAGATTGGATTTACTCTCATTTTAATCCTCTAAAACACTATCTAATTCATAAATAGACATAAATAAAAATATCTATTGTTAATTACTTACTTGAGATGTTACATCCTTCCACCCTTTAGAATATTGCGTCCCCGCAATTTATTTACTTATCGAATAAGTGGGGGTATTTAGCCCTCATTGAATTTTCAGATTCCCATGTTTCCTCTTCAACCATGTGGTTTTTCCACAAAACTTTACCTGATGAATCACCTTATTCCATAACACTTGCTCCCGGTGGTCAAGAATCTGGACCGGTTGTTCCTCGTAAGATATGTTCTCTTCTCGCTGAACTACCTTTGGACTCAAAACATGAGATGGATCTGGCATATACTTTCTCAACATCAAAACATGAAAAACTTTGTGTACCTGAGATAAACTCGGAGGTAAAGCCATTCGGTATGCAACTGATCCAACTCTCTCTAGAATTTCATATGGTCCAATTAACCTTGGACGCATCTTTCCTTTCTTACCAAATCGCATCACACTTTTCCATGGTGATACTTTGAGAAAAACATGATCACCTACCTCACAAGAGAGATCCTTCCTCCTATTTTCCACATAACTCTTCTGCCTGGTTTGAGCTGTTCTCATGTGTTTCTATATCAGTTGAACTTTTTCTACCAACTCTTCTACCAATTTTGGTCCCATCAGCTTCCTTTCACCCACTGCATCCCAAAAAGCTAGAGTTCGACACTGCTTCCCATATAACGCCTCAAATGGTGCCATCTGTATAATAGAATGAAAAATGTTATTATATGAAAATTCAATGAAAGAAAGATGTTGGTCCCAACTTCCCTGATAATCCATCGAACAAGCACGTAGCATATCCTCCAATGTCTGAATTGTTCGCTCTGACTGCCCATCTTACTGAGGATGAAAAGCTGTTCTAAAATTTAATTCAGTACCCAATGACTTCTGAAGGCCTTTACAAAAGTTATAAGTAAACATGGAATACCGATCAAATACAATGGAGAAAGGAACTACATGTAACCTGAATATATCTTTATGATAAAAACAGGAATGTTGATCTAGGGAAAAAGTATCTCGTATAGCAAGGAAATGAGAAGATTTAGTCAAGCGATCACCAATAACCCAGATTTCATTATTTCCTCGAGGTTTCTTCGGAAATCCCACAACGAAGTCCATGGATATATTATCTCATTTACAATCTGGCACTGGTATAGGCTGAAGCATCCCTTTCGGTGACTGTTGCTATACTTTTACCTGTTGACAATTCAAACACTTTATAGTAAAATCAAAAAATATCTCTTTTCATTCCATCCCACCAGTAATACTCCCGCAGATCTCTGTACATCATAGTACTGCCAGGATGAACTGAAAACGGAGAACTATAAGCTTCACATAACAAATCTCTCTTCAACTGTGAATCACAAGGCACACACAATAGTTTCCCAAATCTCAAAACACAATCATTATCATTGTTTAATTTAGGCAACATACCCTTCTGAACCAGCTCTACCCTTTTTTGCAACTCACTATCTTGATTCTATGCTTGCTCGATTCTATCTGATAGTGAAGATTTCAATGATAACTGAAACAAAACAAAAGTACATCCTACACCAAAAACTTCTATGCCAAATTTCATCAGATTCTTAACCAAAGGATCACGTCCCAAACACAACATTGTTAATGAAGCATTACTTTTTAAAATCAAAGCATCAACCACTTTATTTGATTTTCCCGGATGGTAATGAATTGTACAATCATAATCCTTGATTAATTATAGCAATCTCCTCAGTCTCATGTTCAATTCGTTCTGAGTGAATATATAATTTAAATTTTTCTGATTGGTATATATTTCACACCTTACTCCATAAAAATGATGCCTCCAAATTTTTAAATTGAAAACAACAGCAGCTAATTCCAAATCATGTGTAGGGTAATTTACCTCATGATTTTTCAACTTTTGTGAAGCATAAGCAACTACCTGATCATTCTGCATTAAGACACAACCAAGTCCTTTCAATAAATCATCACTGTAGATATCAACCTCACCATTCCTAGAAGGTAGTTCCAAAAATGGAGAATTCTCCAATGTTATTTTTAATTTATGAAAACAATCATCACATTCTTTCGTCCAGATAAACTTAACACCCTTCTGAGTTATCTTAGTCATTGTACTAGATAACCACGAAAAATTTCTAACAAACCTTCGGTAATAGCCTGCCAATCCAACGAAGCTACGAATCTCAGTTACATTTGTGGGTCTTGGCCATTCTTCAACAACCATTGTTTTTGCAGGATCAACAGTTATCCCATCTTTAGAAACAATGTGACCAAGAAAAGAAATTTGTTGCAACCATAACTCACCTTTTCTGAATTTCCCATACAATATATTTTCTTTTATGGATTAAAAATAACCCTTAAATGACTTTCATTCATCTCTTTAATTTTATAAAACACCAAAATATCATCAAAAAAACAACCAACATTTTTCACCTGAGTCAACTGAGCCATCACTACAACAAACTATTTAGTTCTGATTCTAACCATCTCACGATACTGATTTGAAATGCCATTTCCCTCTGTATGCCTTCCCAGAAAATCTGTCATGTTTCTTCTATGAAAAACCATTATTAACACAAAAATATATTAGGAGAAGCAACATGGTAATCTCGAAATGCTATATCATTTCAATTTGACCATATGAAAAATATTTTTGGACAATCATTTAATAGAATTATAACTCATAACGTTATCTAAACAGACCTCTATTACCAACTATAAGGCCCCAACCTTAAACCTTACATAATCTTGAGTTATTACAAGATTACACATTGAGGATATTTTCGGGTTTAGAGTTATAGAGAATTGTATCATAAAACATGCATTACATTCAACATTTAAATAAAGTGGTAACATAAAGATAGTATTCATTTTTTTCCATCAACAGAAACATATTTAAAATAAAACATGGATTCTTTCTTGAAACTTCCTTGACACTATCATCATATCATGTACCTTTCCCTTGACATGTGAAAAACATTTCAAAAAACATGGGATGAGCAAAAAAATCTCAGTAAGGGATATAAAAATATTGAAATGAAGCATGAGTACATATATACATTAGAATGAAATCATACTTTACCCATAAAACATAATCACTTTAACATACCTCATCAAATCATGAATAAATCAAAAGAAATAAAGGTAACTTGAGGCATTCATAACATTCTTACGTAGGGAGTAACCCTCTTGGTTACGTTTGGAATACCCATCACAGTATATTCCCTAAATCTCTTTGGATAAACCTTAACGTTTAACTCCTTCGTGTTACCCAATGCATTGGAGAGCTATATCGGGCTCATCCGCCCTTATTTTATCACGGAACCACCCATCTTCATAATAATGCCCAAGAACCACAACATAATCGTATCACATAAAACATTCATAAAGGAAACATAAAATTTCAACCATTCAATCACAAGATATCAATACAACACATTGATATATAAACATTATGAAAACTATTTTCAATACCAAAGTAAAACATGGTATTTTTTTTTTTAAAAGTATGTCTTGTAGAGGAAGCCGAAACTGAAATAATGGTCATGGAGGTGGAGAAGTCGTTGCCGCTGCATACATACGACAAAAACATTCCCTTTTGTCGTTTAGTAAAACGCTTCGTATAAAAAAGTTTCCTTTTGGATAAACGTAAAAGTCAAAGGGGTTTATACACCATATAAAAGAAGGTTGCCTGTAAAACAGAATATGCCTCAATGAATGGAGATTGAGGTGAAGTCCCTTACAATGATCATTTTTCAAATAAAATAGATCTATTATGTGTATTCACTATATTTACACATAAATAATATATGAATACCAGATATGACATAATAATATCATGATATAATTTGAAAGTAGGATATTAACCCAAAGAATGGAAATTGGGTTAAGAAGTTCCCTTACCTCGGGTCCGATTTGACTCGATCATTCTTTAACATCCTGAATAATAAACTTGAGTTAATTTCTACTTGCTTAATAAACTTTTTCAAGATCATTATTCCTTTTATATCACTTATTACCATGTCATGGACACTATTCAATTGTTTATGTTAATAACGGTCATTTTAACGATCATTGGTACTTGAGTCAAAAATATGCTCTTTATAATTAATGTTGTTCATGTATCCATTATATCCAGAGCTATACTCATGATGCATATATCATATATATCATATATATCCAGTATATACATCTATTTATAATATTACATAACGTTTAGAGGTATGAAATGAAATGCACCATTCATGGAGACAGTAAGCCGTATGTACGCATGAACGCTATACTTTCATTTCTATTCGGTATTTTATGGAATGGAATCATAATGATATAAAGTTATATTATAATTAAATTATAATATCTTATATAATACAATTAATTAAACCCTTCATACATCCCACATATGTCATTAACGAAATCAAATCTATTTGAGGGGGCGGTAGTCTGCACTTCCTAAAATGAAGATATCGTGTATACCAATAATGGTAACAATAAAGGAATTCCATAAATGAAAAATAAATAAGCTTAAGTTAAACATAAACATATTATATATCATATATAAATATAGTGTCATCTTAATGGCCACCGTTGAAGGTGTTAAAAGAATATTGTACAATCATCATTTCGTGAGGAAAAAAATATCATCCACAGAAACAGTATGTTCTTTAACCATTAGATGTAGGTGTGTGTAATTGTAGCTCGAATAATTCTTATAAAAACATCTTAGTATATGGTAGATACTGGTTTTGTTACAAAATAAATGAATAAAAAGAGTTTAGTGGGTTGGAGAATCAAAATAAAACAAAAGAACAGAAGTGAAGACATTACCTTAAAACGGGTAACCCTTTTTGATTTGAGCTCAAAGGCATCCTTGGAAAGACTTCTGCACAAATTGAGTCTTCTAAGAGTTATATAGGGATTTGGAGAGACAAAATGGTCAGGGGTTGGCAGAGACTAAGGCTTTGGAAGTGTGGGTAAGGTGGTAGAGTTGGGGGCCTTTTATAAGAGGAGAGGAGGGGCACTCTTGGAAATTAAAGAAATGTTACATTATTTTAAAATGAGTTTCGGATTTAAAAGGTCCCACATTGATATAATTCTTGGATAAGGTGATAAGGATTATAAATATACCCATCCAATTGGTTTTTGATAACTTTAGGTTTTAGATTTTACGTTATCTTTTCATTTTATTTAAATCGTTAAATAATGAGGTAATCGCTGCATCATCATGATGACATAAATAATTTAATTGATTTAATATCTAAAAATTATAAGAAAATACTATGATGTAGGAAATATTTTTATATTTACAATTAATATTTATAGTCAAAAATATGACTTGTATAACCCCATTTAAAAATTGTTTTAGTAAAACAACTCATGTTTGTGTCATTTTTACTTTTACATTAAATAAAAAGATATTAATGTCATTTTCCTTCCAATGTGGCTTCATGGGGTCCCCCAAGTTGACCCATGGATGTTCTTGGTCGGACATGACACATCCAATAAGGGTAGTACATTTTTCAAGCTCATCTCATATTATTAGAACATTATTTTTACATTAAACTACACTAATTACCTCTAATTGCGATTAAAAACATAAAAGTTACTATTCAACAAAAAATTATTTTAATCCCATTGAACCACATTTTACTTCTTAATGACAACCATGTATGTCAGATTTTTTAAATTAATAACACAAAAGTGGTAAAGTTTCATTTTAATGAAAAATCAGTTTTTTAAGCACCACTTAGTGGTTTCACTATTCATCAAAAATTGAAGTTTTTCAGAAAAATACCAAAACATCACCCTAAGAAATATTTGATATTCTGAATTAAATAATGATGTCTATTTTACAAAATTCAAAACATATAAGTTACATTAATTAATTTAATAATGAATTCCCGATGTCTGAGCAAATAGCGTGTTTTTATGGAACAATAGGTAGCAATAGATTGACACTAGTTTAAGTCCAATTTCAAAGTGAAATTAATTCCAAACACCACTGTTGAATTAAATGGTAAAAATATATTCTAATTTATCTTTAAAACCAATTAAAATGATAATCTAGCCATAACATTTAATTAGATGAAAAAGAAGTTTTGATGTAAAATGTAGTATTTTTTCACTATTCATTAAAAATTCAACATTGTCAGAAAAATACCAAAAATTTATCTAATGTAAATTTCAATGTTCAAATCATAAATAATATATTTATTTTGACAAATAGAGCTTATAAAATAGTAAAAATGTTTATTTAATAATTGGTTTGCCATCAAAAGGCGGTAAAATAATCTTTTAAAAATATTAATGTATTTCATGCTTAAGATTGAATTTATTCTCATTTTAAGCCTCTAAAACACTATATAATTAATAAATAGACATAGATAAAAATATCTATTATTCATTACATACTTGGGATGTTACAGTTTTCTTCAAATCCACTATTACTTTGGTGCCTGCTAGATCCAGCCATTTATTAAAACCAAAAAGGCCAGTGTGAGTATATCAGTAAAATCATCATATAATAAAGAGGAAGATAAACACCAAGATATACATATCCAAGTTATATTAAACTCATTATAAATAAAAAAAAACAATAACTCCGTCTAATATAATAACCACTGTGGTTATACACAACTTGTCACCTTTTCTTAAACAACACTCTAACCTCTAAAGTTATCTAAACCGACCTCTGATACCAACTATAAGGACCCAGCCTTAAACCTTACTTAATCTTGAATTAAATTGAATAATTCACATTGATGATCTTTTCAGGATTATTGTTTTAGAGAATTTGGACATATCTTTTACATCTCAATGAATACAAAGTATACAAATCTACTCAATTTCCATTTTTATCACAAAATAAAAACTCTTGAACAAAAGATTCATGTCTAGTTCGTTGTTTTAGACAGCCTAACATTTCCTTGATCCCATCCTTGACCCTATTCAACTATATGTCATGTGAAAAACATTTCAAAAAAAAATTGGGATGAGCATAAAAATCCCACTAAGGGTTATAACAATACATATAGAAAACATTAGTCCATGTATACATAAGAATCAGGGAAATCATACTTTACTCATAAAGCATAAGCAATTTAACATACCTCATGAAATCATATAATTTACGAATAACTCATAGAAATCATAAGTCATAAAGGTAACTTGAGGCATTCATAATAGTCTTACATAGGGAGTAACCCTGATGGTTATGTTTGGAATACCCATCACAGTATATTCCCTAAATATCATTGGGGAAACCTTAACGTTTGACTCCTTCATGTTATCCAATGCATTGGAGAGCTATATCGGGTTCACCTGCCCTTAGTTTATCATGGAACAACCTGTATTCATTAACAAAGCCCAAGAACCATAACATAATCATAGCACATAACATAAGCATAATGGAAAGATAAAATTCCCAAATTGAAATAACAATATAACATTTTACGATATTGAAATAATGAATCCATTCTAAAAACCATTTAAAACATTTAATAAAGATATTTTTGAATCAAAGTGTCCCATACCACATTGAATATTTTATCATTTTAAACCATTAATATCCATATAAATAAATCCTTAAAACCATTTTGAAAACATGGATATTAATGATAAATATGTATAAGAATAAATCACTAAAACATTTAATACAATATTTTAGATAAAGGGTTTTTAACAAAATGAGAGACACTTGAATACAATAATTGAGGAATAAAATTTAATCAAAACTTCCCAATATCATGAGAATAAGGGGATTAATGATATAATATTCCAAAGGATAGTATATACACCATAGAAGAGTGAACTGGTGCATAACAACAATGAAGTCTCAGTATAAATGTAAAATGAGATGAAATCCATTATAAAGAAGTTATCATTAAATTAAGTATAAATAAATCTCATAATTATGTGTGAAAAATATAAATACACCCAATATAAGTGGTTATTAATTGTAAAACAATAAAATTTCATTCACAAATATTCAATGGATGACATATTCAATAACTACATGTTGAACCCAAAGAAATCGAAATTGGGTTAAGAAGTTCCCTTGGTAAAATTCGACAGCATAACGACATCACTTTAAAATTCATAAAATTAGTTAATGAGAGAGAAAATTGTATCTCATCACTTGGACATAAAATTTACATCAATAAGGATATATAATAACATATCCCAACATAAAAATATGTAAATTAAAATACATAACAAAATAAGTCTTTTTAAAAATAGGAGGGTGAAAGGTTCCTTTACCGATTTGGGTGACTTTCGAAACGTTCACCCCATGAAAGAAGGACCGTAAAAAGTTGATGTAACACCCACAACTGAAATTATATTACAAAATTAGTACAATAATTTGAAGTACATACACCACTCAAAACAAGTAGTGGAAAATGTTGCATAAATCTCACAGGAATAAAAGTGAGATGAAAAATCTCTTACGAAAACTCGGCAGCCTAACGACGCCACATAAAACATCCAAAAAAAAGGACTGATGAAATAAAATATGGTCTATATTCATATGAACATATAATAAAATAACATCCCCCAACATAATAAGTAGTAGCTTAATGTAAGTTACATAAAAAGAGTACTTAAAATGAAAGAGAGAGGTAGGATCACTTACCTCAAGTCCGACTTGTCTTGTTCATTTCTCTATATTATTGAATTATAAACTTTTGTAAATTTATAATTTCTTAAAGAAATCCTTTAATGTTTATTATTCAATTCATATCACATATTATAATTTTATAATAATTAGTTGATTATGTGAGTTCATATCAAATGTTTTTGTCGATGTTTGGTACATGAGTCAAAAATGAACTTGTTTGAAAATAATCGTCCATATTGTTATAAGTACATCATCTCCAGAATAATATTATTGATTAAAGTATCATATATATTGAGTTAATATTCATTTTACACTATTCAATAACAGTTTGAGATAAAAATAAATGAAATGCACCGTTCATGGAGACGGTAGGCCGTACGTATGCATGAACGCTACTTTCATTTCATTGTCATATTAATGGAATTAAAAATAATTGTGATATATATATATATATTATAATTAAATTATAATATATATTTTATATAGTTCACATAAGTTCATTAATTTTATTCTTTATACATTCCATGTATTTCATGAACGAGTCACATCACTTGAGGGGGCGGTAGTCCGCACTTCCTCGTATGAAATTATAGCATTTGCACAACATAAAAAGAATAAAGTTATGATTTAAATATAAAATAAAGAAGCATATATAAAACAAAAATAACATATTTATAATATATAAAATACAGTGACATCATAATGGCCACCTTTAAAGTTGTTAAAAGAATATTGAACAATCATCATTTTGTGAGGCAACAATTCGCCATCCACAGAAACAGTATGTTCTTTAACCATTAGACAGATGTGTGTGTAATTTTAGATCTAATAATTCTTATAATAACATCCTAGTATATTGAATATACTATTTTTGTTACAAAATAAAAGAATAAAAAGATTTTAGGTGGTTGTGGAAGCAAAATAAAACAAAAGAATATAAGAGAAGACATTACCATTAAATCGGGTAACTCTCTTTTGTTTGGACCAAAAGGGTTCCTTGAAGAGCTTTCCTACTAAGGTGAGGCTTCAATGATCAAGAGATGGATGTGGAGAGTCGAAATTGGCAAGGTTTTTCTATGACAATGTCTTGAGAGGTGTGGGTAAGGAGTTAGAGGTGTGGGCCTTTTATAAGAGGAGAGGAGGGGCACTCATGGAAAGTCAAGAAATGTTACTTTATTTTAAAAAGCTTTTTTGATTTTAAAGGTCCCAAAATAATATATTTCAAGGATAAGGTGATAAAGGTTCGAAATATACTCATCCAATAGGTTTTCTCCATGTTTATGTCTTAGATTTTACATTATCATTTCATTTTAATTAAATCAATCATTAATGAGGTAATCACTGCATCATCATGATGTCATAAATAATTTAATTTATTTAATGTATAATTTTTTTTAAAAATTACTGTTATATAGGAAAAAAATTTATATTTCCAATTACTATTTATAGTTTAAGATATCATTTTTGTAGACAAAATTAAAATTATTTTACTTCGGTGTTACGTACTTTGGTTACATTTTCCTTTCTTTTAAAAAAATATGATAAAAGGTCACTATCACAGTAATGTGATTCCATGGGGTCCCAAGGTTGGAACCAGGCATCCCATGGTCGGCCAAGACACATCCAATAGCATTAGGACACTTTTTGGGGTCATTTTATTTTTTCGTGATATTATTTCTTACCCTTAATTACCCGATTACTAATTAAACATGATAATTATAGATAATTACTGTCCCTACTATTCATAATGTACAAAAACAAAAGTCTTAATTAAATTATTTGGACCTTATGATTACAAATATGGAATCCATTTTATCAAATTCAAAACACATAAATTTTAGTAATTAATTTAAAAGTAAATTTTGTTGTCAAAACAAAAGGCAGGTTTTTATGAAGTAAAATTTATCAAAAGTTTGACTTGTTTTTACATCCAATTGAAAAGTGAAATTACTTAAAATGAACAAAATTTTATTAAGTGATAAAACAATAATTCAATTATACTTTAAAAACATTTTAATTTCAATATAAATATATAAATAAATTGGATGAAAAAGTAGTTTTGATTTAAAACAGTATTTTTCACAATTCATTTAAAAAAGCATTATGAGAAAAAATACCAAAAATTAACCCTAAGCTATATTTGATATTTAAAATTCATAAATTATGTCCATTTTACCAAATTCAATACATAAGAGTTTCATTAATAAATCATTTAGTTAATTCCCATTGTCAAAAGAAATATTGGGTTTTTTGGAAGCAATATCTATGAAAAGTTTGACACTTGTTTATGTCAATTTTCAAAGTGAAATTAATTATAATGAACAGATTTGAATTAAATTGTAAAAATATATTGTAATTAAAATTTAAAACCAATTTAAAAGATAATCAAACTTAATATTTAAATTAGACGAAAAAGCAGTTTTGATGTAAAATGCAATAATTTTTACTATTCATTAAAATAATGTACATTGTCAGAAACATACCAAAAATTTATCAAAAGTAAATTTCAATGTCCCAATCATAATATTATTTTTACAAAAATAGCTTATAAAATTGTCAAAATTTAGATTTAAAAAATGTTCACCATCAAAAGGCGGTGGAAGAATCTTTTAAAAATATTAGAGTATTTATTCTTAAAATTGGATTCATTTGGATTTTAAGCCTCTAACATTTATTGGATAAATGCAAAAATATTTAACAAACATATATAACAATTTTTTACTTATTTCTGTTCATTCCCGCCATTACAATGGCTAGATTTTAACTATTATAATATTATTATATTATTAGTGTGCAGGGTAAACTTTCAAAAAAAACTCGTTATTGCGTATTGGGTACGCCATCGAGCATAGCATTCCCTTTAAAGTATTATTAACATTTTATTCAAAAATATTGATAAACCTTAGAATGTAATATTATTTATTTAGATCGTATTTTACAGTGGTTAATGTGTTAGAGTTGGTGTCCTTTTATAAGAGGAGTGAAGGGTACTTTAGGAATGTCCTGAAAGATTATTTTAATATAAACTATATTATGATTTTTCAAAATGTCCATAAACCATTTAATTAAATTATAAGATTAATATTATAAAATATACTCTCAAAAAATTGGTTTTATTCAATTTTTGGCTTCAAATTTAACCTTATCATTTATATTTAACCTTTAATTAACTAATTTAACTATTACCATGTCTTCATAGGTATTCATACTTTTTGGTAAATATAGATACCATAAAATGATAATAAAACAATAATTGGTTCATTAATTACATTTTAAACATTATTTATGTCATTTGGCCAAATAATATATTTTTAGAACTATTATAGTTTTCAATAAAATGGTATTTATTTAATAACTCACTTATGTCAATTTTTCATACTATTCATATCATGCCTTTTTAAAAATCTATAACAGCATTATTGATTCAAAAAAAAATTATTAATTAAAATATAAAAAGTTATAATATTCTATAATATTCGTGGATGGAACAAAAAAATTAGAAAAAAATTTATTTTATTATTTATAATCTCATAAATTTAAACCTTTAATTAATGATGTAATCACTAAATCCAAATTGTGTCATAAATAAATTAATTTATTTAATATCTATAAATTATAAATAAAATACCGTGATGTATAAAATATTTTTATCTTTCTAATGACTACTTTTAGTCAGAAATAACAAATATATAACCTCATATAAAAGTTTATTTACAAAAAGATACATGTTTATGTTACATTTTTCTTAACATTAAATTCATTTTTATAAATTGTAATTTTCACATCAATGTGGCTCTATGGGATCCCAAAATCGATCCCAGGATTTCCATGATCGAACATATATCATCCAATAGAAATTTTACACGTTTTAGGGTAGTTTTATATAGTTATAATAATATTTTTTACCCTTATTTTCCAAATGTACCCTTTAACCATGATGAATAATATATTTTCTTAAGGTACTATTCATATTGACTAAAAATAAAAGGAACCACTTTAAAAAATTTGGAAATTTTAATTCCAAATATGGAGTTCACATTTCCAAATTCAAAACACAGAAGTGGATTAAATTAAAATAAAATTAATTCATGTTGTCAAAGCCAAAAATTATGTTTTTAAGAAATAATAACTATCAAAAGATTGAGATCAGTTTATGTCTAATTAAAAAGTGAAATTAAAAAAAAATTGGATTAATTTATAAAAACATAATCTAAATAAAATTTTAAACCAATTAAAAAATATAACCGAAACATATAAATAAATCAGATGAAAAGACAGTTATGACATAAAAATGCTATATTTTTCAGTATTCCTTAAAAATGAACATTATCAAAAAAATACAAAACATTTACAAAAATTAAATTTTTATGTCCCACTTCTAAATAAGATGTTTAGTTTATAAATGGAAACACCACAAAGTGACAAAAACTAAATGTAAAAGGATTTCTCTATCAAAAGGAGGTAAAACATCATTTTAAAAATATTAAATTAGTTATGCCTACAACATGATTAATTCTCATTTTAACCCTCTGATATTTATTGGATAAAAAACAATTACCAAACATTTTTAATCATAATATGTTTAGTTCTATTCATTCTCACCAATACAATGGAAAAAGAAATCTTTGATGGACTATTTGAGGTGAGATTTATTGTTGTCGCAGATAACGATTTTTCCCATAGTGGGGTATTTATCCCTCATAGAATTTTTTGATCCTAATGAAACCTATTAATTTATATAGGGTTTTCAAAAAAAATCTATACATAATCATTAAACATATTCCTCACCACTTTCTATCTTTAGTCAAGAATATGGGCTCTTTGTTCCTCGTAAGAGAAGACCTCTTCCAACTGAACTACCTCTAGACTCAAAACATGATAAATATATACAATATACTTCTAAAAAATTGAATCATTAAAAACATTGTGTAACTGGGATAAAATAGGGGGTAAATCCACTCTATGTCCTATAAGTCCAACTTTCATTCGGATTTCAGTGGGTTCAATGATCCTCAGACTTAGCTTTACCTTTTTAGAAAAACAATTCAAACTTATCAATTGAGAATCATTGGGAATAACATGATCACCTAACTCAAAAAAATATACTTCCATCGGTTATTCATGAAACATTTATCCATACTTCGAGATATTATCATGTGCTTCTGAATCAACTGGACATTCTATGTCATATCCTCCACCAATTTGGGTCCCATCAACATTCATTCACCTACATTATCCCAAAATTCTTTAGTCTGACACGACATTCTATATAATTCCTCAAATTATTCCATCTGTATACTGAATTAAAATTGTTATTATATGTAAACTCAATCAAAGAACGATGTTTGTCCCAACTAACCTGGGGATCAATTGAAGAGGCACATAGAATATCATCTAATGTCTGAATTTTTCAATATGATAGCCCATATGGTTGAGGATTAAAAGTTTTACTAAAATTTAATTCAGTACCAAATGACTCTTGAAGGCCATTCTAGAAGATAGAAATGAACCTGGAATAACGATCATATATACTAGAGAGGGGTAGTCCATGTAACCAAACTATCTCTTTAACATACCATCGAGAATGTTTATCCTGAGACAAAATATCTTGAATATGAAAGAAAGAAATATATTTATTTAATCAGTCAACAATAACTCATATTTACTTATTACCTTGAGATTTCTTTGGTAATCCCACAATGAAGACCATGGATATATTTTCTCATTCTCGCCCCGGCACCGGTAAAGGCTGAAGTATCCCTTTTGGTAATTGTATCTCTACTTTAATGTTTTTACAAGTCAATCACTTCTCAGTAAAGTTGGCAATATGTATTTTTATTTTATCTCACGAGAAATACTCCTGAATATCTTTGTATATCTTAGTGCTACAAGGATGAACTGAAAATAGAGAACTATGAGATTCACATAACAACTCATTCTTCAACTATGATTCATAAGGAACACATAATATTTTCACATATATCAAAACTAAATATTTATCAATTTTAAATTCATGAAAGAGATGTTTATGAAACAATTAACCCTTTTTTTGAAAATCACTATCTTCTTTCTACACTTTCTTAATTATGTCTGATTGAGATTATTTCACTAACACCATAAACTACCCAAAAAGATCTCCTGCACCAACAACTTCTATTCCAAATTTCGTAAAATCCTTAATTATATGATCTTGTTCCAAATGTTACATGGTCAATGTAGAATTAATTTTTTGAATAAAAACATCAACCACATAATTTTATTTTCTAAGATGGTAATTAATTCTGCAATAATAATCCTTCATTAATTATAGCCATCTTCTCTTTCTAATTTTCAATTATTTCTGAGTGAATGTATAATTTAAACTTTTTTGATCATTATATATTTCACATGTTACACTGTAAAAATGATGACTCCATATTTTAAGAGAAAAACACCAGTAGATATTTCCAAATAATTTGTAGATTAATTTAACTAATGAGTTTTCAACTAAAAAAAGATTAATAAATTACCAGACCATTCGGCATTAGGAAAAAACCAAGTCCTATCTACAAAAAATCACTATAGATAACAAATTCACCATTTTTGGAAGGAAAGTCCAAAACTACAAAATTCCCCAATCTTATTTTCTATTCTAGAAAAAAATCATCACACTATTTTTTCATGATAAAATTAACATCTTTTTGAGTTAACATTGATATTGGGCTAGATAACCTTGAAAGATTCTCAACAATCTTTCGGTAATATCCTACCAAACTAAGAAAACTGTGGATATTTGTTATATTGGTAGATATTGGCCACTCTTTAACTACTTTTGTTTTAAAAGGGTAAATTGGTAGGCCATATATAGAAACAATATGCCCATGGAATGAAATTTCCTACATCCAAAACTCACACATAATGAATTTCCCATACAATTTTCTTCCCCATATGGTGTGAAAGACAACACATAAACGACTTTCATATTTCTCTCTACGTTTAGAATATACCCAAATATCATCAATAAACACAACCACAAATATATCCATGAACTCACGAGAAATTCTATTTATAATATCCATGAATACAACATGTGTATTGGCTAACCCAAAAGGTATAACTAAAAATTCATAATATCCATATCTAGTAAGAACCATGGTATTCTAAATTTATTCTTCAATTACTTTCAACTAAGGTTACCCCGACCTCAATTCATTCATCGATAAGTAATGAGCTCCCTTCAACTGATGAAAACAATCATCGATATGTGGAAAAGGATAATTTTTCTTAATAGTGATATTATTCATAGCTCTATAATCATTAAAAATTCTTATTAAACTAACTTTATTTTTAAAAACAAGACAACATCACCCCACAGTGATGTTATAGGTCAAATGAATCCATTATCTGACAACTCCTGTATTTGTTTCTTTAACCCTAAATATTCAATTTGAGCCACTAAATATGGAGGGTTTTGAAATTCTCTTAGCATTATAAACTAATTCAATAGTAAATTCAACTATATGATCAAGTATAATACCAGGAAACTCATCAAGAAGAAACATCATGATTCTTATATACATCTGGAGCATCATTAATATGAACAGTTCCTTTGTTTTCAGCAATATGTGGAAGGTAACATTCATTTCTATTGTTCACGACGTTTTCAAAATCTTAATATGACATCGGAGTTAAGGGTTTATTTTTGTACTCAAATTTTAATTCTTCTTGAAAAGAACCACTTTAGCTCTATAATCAATCTTAGCATGGTAAGCAGAAAGCCAGTCCATTCTTAAAATAACCTCAAACTCAACTATATGGAAGACAAAAATGTTTCCATGTACATTCTAACCACATAAAAGTATAGGAATATTCTTATAATTTTTTTTACATCCACATTTTTTCCAGGTGTTTTACCATAAATTATAGATTTATTTCATTAGGTGTAATTCCAAATTTACCCAAAAATTTCTCATAAATTGAAGAATTTGTAGATTCTGAATCAAACAAGACATTGAAATAATCTGAAAAAACAAATAAGGTACACAATACAACTTAATTTGATGGTCCCACATCAACCATAGTAGTAGAAAAAGATTTCACCACACCTATTTATTTTGATCTATTTGGTTTCCACCCTGGATAATTAAAATTGGACACACATTGGCATAATTCCCAAACTCATTAGAACTAAAAAATCTGACTACTAGATTTTTATTGCCTACTTAATCATCTTACTTACAGTTACAAGAACTATGACATGTCTTACCACACTGGAATAAATTTTAATATTTTTATAGATACTCTTCATGATGTTTTTACAACACATCTTATAAGATGGAAATGTAATTTTCTTACATTTAGAATTATTTGATGAATAATTTCTTTTTTCCTGTAAACCAGACCTCTTTTTTCATGCTCTCATGGAAGACATGATCATCAGATAACTCCATTTCTAATTTCTCATCAAATCTGAAAATTTTATCATAAAATTTGATTTCACAAGAGGCTAATGACTTTAGATATCATGGATTCAATCTTGTGTACAACCGATTTATCATACTTTCAAGATCTCAGATGAAATTGGGAGCATACTATGCTAGTCGAGTTAACATTTATTCATAAACAGCAACTGAGTCATCCTGCTACCTCAATTCTATGAATGTGTTTCCATAATAAGTAGAATCACCTAATGTGAATATTTATCAATTAACATAGCTTTGAATGTTTCCCAACAAAGAGAATCAATCTTCCCACTATCCCAGATAGTTTTAACAATTTACCACCACTGATCAAGTTTTCCATCAAAATGGTAAATAGTAAGACTAACCTAATGATTGTCTGTACAACCCATTACATTGAAAATATTTTCATGTGCATTGATCTAAAATTTATCTTAAACTTTGTTAGATTATCCTTTGAATGATGGGTTATGTTGCCTCATGAAATTCTCTACTATAGTCATGTTCTTATGTGGTTGATCTGGTTGATCTCATTCATGGACACCACTACCATTTCTCTCTTATGTCAATTGATAAATCACAACAAAAAACTGTCCTTTTTCAATTCCAATCATCTCAAGATGCTGATTAAAAGGTTATTCTCATCTATATGCCATCCTAACATAGCTGCCATGTTTACTCTGTGGAAAATCATTATGAACAAACATATATTAGAAGAAGGAACATGTTAATCATCAAATTATATATCGTTTCAATTTGATCATAATGTATAAATCAGTTATGTATATTCTATTAACAAATTTATAACTCCTAAAGTTATCTAAACTGGCCTATGTTACTAACTATAAGGCCCCAGCCTTAAACATTACTTATTCATGAATTAATTTAATAATAATTCACATTGATAATCATTTTAGGTTTAGAGATTTAGATAATTAGGTCATGAGTGGTACATAACAACTTCAATATTCCATGTAGACACATCTACTCACTATCGATTTTTTCATAAAATGGATACTTATGAAAAACCTATTTATGTCCATGGTTTAGATAGCATGACTTTTCCATGATCCCATTATTGACCCTATTCCTCTTTAAGTCCTGCGAAAAACATTTCAAAACTTGGGATGAGCATAAAAAATCATAGTAAGGGATAAATAAAGAAGGAAAGTTGTTAGTTTTTCAAAACAACATGAAAACCATTAATAATTTAATATAAAGTAATATTTTTTTCCATAAAGAAGTACCAAAAAAACATTACTAAATGTAATCTCATTGCTTACCCTTTTTGTAACAATAATATTACCATATAGCAAATAGAATGTATCATATATCATATAATCTAAAATGGGACATATACATACTTAAATAGAATAAAAATATGGTGGAATTGAAATGATATCAGTAAATATAATAGTCATACGGCTGAATTCCATACCCAATGCATTGGAGGTAATAACATAACCATCGGTCCATGGTTTATCATAAAACCACCCATCATTTAGTTTATAATGTAACCACTCATTATTGGTTTATCACGTGACCACCCATAAATTTTCCTATAACCATTATATAATGATAACACATAAAACATTGAAAATATCAACATTTTACTAATAAAATTTCGTTTGCAATAACAAAAAATGTTTTCAAGATAATGAAATAAAAAATCATTTTCAATACAAAAACACCCCAAATGGGAATAAGGGATTCAATTTCAATTTAAGCACACAAACATTTATAAAGGAATCCAAATAAAAATTACGGATTCAGAGAGGTCATTTTTACCGAATACATCAAAATCATTCCTTTTACCATTTAGTAATGACCTTACTAGATAAAATATTCCCTTTGAATGAAATTAAATGTCAATGGGGTTTATTACACACCATAAAAAATAATGATGTGTGTATTATTAGAAAATGCCTCCATGAAACGAGGTTGAGACGAAATCCCTTACCTTTTGTCTAACATGACTCATTCATTCTATAATTTCTTGAATAACAATATTAGGTTAATTTCTACTTTCATAAAAAAAATTCATGTATATTATTTTTTTAATATACATATTTATTACATAATTATTTAGGTTAATTTTGGTTTTATTATGTATATTGGGTACTTGGGTCAAAAATGATCTTGAAATAATTACCATTTAAATGAGGTCAGAATTATATTATCTCCATAATATTATTCATATATATCATATATAACCAGTACATCTATATTTTTAATATTCCATTACATTTGGAGATTATAAATGAAATGCACCATTCACGCATGAACGTTATTTTCTTTTCTATTTCATATTTAAAGGAATAAAACATTACAGATACATAGATAAATTATATTTCTTATATAATAGAATATTTTATTTATGTTACATTTTTATATTTACACCATCCATTATTCGTTCCATGTATTGAATGAAAGAGTCATATCACTTTGAGGTAGTGGTAGTCCGCACTTTCTCAAATGAAATTGTCATGATTAAACATACAGAAAAGCCTAAAGTTTTATTGTAAATTAAAATTAATGAAACATAAAGACATTATAAACATAATATATACCATATATAAATACATATCCATCATAATGGCCACCATGATAGGAGGTAGGGTAAAATTTAACAATCATTATTTCATGAGGCAGCAGTTCGTCGAACACAAAAACAGTATGTTCGTATCCATTACATGGAGATGTGTGTAAGTGTAGTCAGAATAGTTATCATAACAACATTAAATAAGACTGACGGTAGTTTTTATATTCAATCAATGAAAATTAAAATAATTATGAGTGAAGAAGTGATATATTGGAATGAATCTTTAGAGAATATGCTGCCACTTAAAACGGGTAACTCCCTTGGAATTGAGCCAAAAAAATTCATGAACTGCCTTCTTCCTTAGGTAAGACGTATAGGAAGAAGAGAGAGATGTTGGGAGCTTATGATATCATATTTTGGACTATCCATGTGTCTTTATTGGTGTGATTAGGGGGTTAGAGTTTGTGGCCTATTATAAGGGGGTATGGGTACTTAAGGAATGTTTGGAAAGATTATTTTGTTATAACCTGAATTTATATTTTTTTTAAATTATAAAACACATTAATTTGAAGAGAATATTTAATGTTTTTGAAATCCACTCAACCAATAGGTTTTAGACATGTTTTGTTTTCCTAGTTAACCTTATCATTTAGCATTAACCCTCAGTTAACTAATTTATCTTCTACCATGTCATTTCATTTATTCATATTATATGGTTAATATAGATACTATATAATGACAATAAAATGAAAAGTTTTTTATTAATGATTACTTAAAAATTATATATGTCATATGGCTGAATCATATATTTTTTGGACTAATATATTATTTAATAAAATAATATTTATTTTAACAACTCATTTATGTCAATTATTAATAATATTCATGTAATGAATATTTAAAAAATTATAACAACATGATTCATTCAAAAAAACATAAGTAATTAATAGATAACAAGTAAAACTCATACATATAATTTTTGGATGGAATAAAAAGTTTAAAAATAAATTTATTTTAATATTTTCAATCTCATATGTTTAAATCATTCAATAATAAGGTATCCACTACATCACTATTGATTCATAATTAAATTTATTTATTTAACATATAAAAATTATAAATAAAATACCTTGATCTAGGAAATATTTTTTTATTAATGTCTATTTATAGTCTAAATGGTCACTTATATAATGCCATATAATGTTTTTTACTAAAAGATACTTGTTTATGTTACATTCTTCTTTACATTAAATTAATTCTTATAAAATGTAATTTTCATATCAAAGTGGCTCCATGGGGTCCCAAAATCGACCAAATGATTCCCATATTTAGAAAAATGTATCTTGAAATAGGATTTGGACATTATTTAGTTTAGGTTTATATTATTATTATATTCATTTTACACTTATTTACCAAATTTACCCTTGAACCATGATAAATAAAATAATTACAAATGTTACTATTAATAATTTCTAAAAATAAAAGGCAACTATTTACACAATCTAAACATATTTATTACAAAGATTAAGGTCAATTTTATAATTTCCCAACACATAAGTGGTAAAAATTAATTTAAGATTAGTTTCTGTTGTCAAAACAAAATGGAAGGTTTTTAATAAGTATGGACTATAATAATATTGACATGTGTATATAACTAAATAAAAAGTGAAATTACTTACAATTACCAATATTGGATTAAATGATAAAAAATAATCTAATTACACTTTAAAACCAATTATAATTATAATCTAACCATATAAATAAATTAGATGAAAATATTATTTTGACTTAGATTGCATTATTTTTCCCTATTCATTAAAAAAACATTACCATAAAAATATAAAAAATTTACCAAAAGTAAATTTTGATTTCCAAATTCTAAAAAAATGTTAATTTTGTCAATTGTAACATAAAAAAGTGAAAAAATATATATTTAAAAGTAATTACCCATCAAAAGGTAGTAAAACATCATTTTAAAAATAATTCAATATTTATACTTAATATTGGATTCCTTGTAATTTTAAGAATATGAAAATTATTGGATAAATGTAAAAATATTTAACAATTTTTTTTTACCATAATATGGGTTCTTAGGATCATTCTTGCCAAAATAATGTCTATGCATTAACTACCAGATAAAATATTTATAATAATATATTATTTTACAGTATAACTCAATGTTGTGTGTAACATAAGATTTTTGAGAAACCCATTGTTTCATGTTTTATATTGGATCAAACATAAAATTCCCTTGAATGTAAACATAATATTTAATTCAAAAATATTAGTATATATGAAAAATTTGTATTCATTATTTACCTAGGATGTTACAAATGTAATCATCATTTTTTAATTGGTAACATTTAAATCACAGTATCAATCATTAATTATTTAGTTTGGAATTTAAAAAAATTCATGTAAAATGATTCACATTAAATTGGTTAGTGGTGAATTCAAAATATTGGAGGAATGTTATTTTTTTAATCCTGAATAGGGATTATGGTTGTTCGGATGATGAATTTGAAAATATTGGTATTCAAAAATCCACCCCCAGTGAATAGTCACTATAATACCACACAATATTCATTACAGATTCTTTTAAAATTGGTATTAATATAGTTGGGACCCTATGTAGACATCATTGTTTTTTGAAGTGGTTTTTGGAAGTTATCTCACCTTTTTTATTAAATCTATTTTTACTATGGATTAGTTCAACTCAAATAAGATAAAAAGATTTAATAAATTATATGTGAAACATTTTAAAAAAAATATATAATTTATGTTTTTATATTTATTTTTCATGGTATGTATGCTCTAAAAATTCAATCTGTAGTTTTTTTTTCAATCTTATAAGGTGAAGTATTGAATATAGATAATAAATAGAACACTAAGATCGATATAAAGGAATTAAATTCTATCATTGAATCACATTAGAAGAATGAGTACACAAATTTCATGAAGATAAATATAGAGAAAGATATATAAGAGAATCATTTAAATATAATTGAAGGGGATGAAAGGGTTTAGGAAGTAGAAAGTTAAATCTATTGTGCTATGTTTATTGAAATGTTTATGCCTAAAAAATAATATTTGGATGATCTCATTAATATAGTGAATAATATTTTCAGATTAATTAGATGTTTTGGATAACCTCTATATGAAAATATGATAGATATGAATAGGAACAAAATTTTAGAAGACATAATTGATGTTATTGATTTATCTCTAAAAAATGTCATGTAGATTCATTTCAAATAAATGAATTATTCAAATATTTGGTGCATTAAGATATAAGGGATGATAATTTTTCCATTAATTAATGTAATTTGTTAAGGAAATATCATTCATTGACGATAAGTATGGGAATACTTCTAAGGATGTAATGTTAGACATTGATGAGTATGTTTCTGATGAATATGTCTATATAATGTTTTAAAATATCATATTTGTCATCTTATAGAATATTTGAAATTGTAAAGATATATATCATGCTAAAATCCAATTGAATATTTTTGGATATTGTAAAATTTGACATATTTTATTAATTTCCCAGATTTTAATTATGAAGAATGTGAAGATGAAAAGGTGTTACTATGGATGTTATCTAGAAATATACACTAAAATTCAATGAGAGGAAGCCACTTTAGTAGGGAATGAAATAACCATTTCCAATTCAAATGGATGGATTATTTTTTTAATACATGTGAAGTTAAATATGATGAAAATATTATTCATGGTTCTTCTTCTATAAATAATTAAGTAAATTAATATTTTTATTAATAAGGTGAATAAAATGAATTTTTTAGTAATGATGAAAAAGAATAGAAAACATTGAATCTATGCTAAATCATGAGTTAAATGAACATATTATCAATATATATAATCTTGAGAATTATAATAATATGTTTTCAAAATTATTTCCATTATAAAATGATGATAAAATATCACATGGTGAAAGATATATTCTATTGGAGAAAGAAGTAGAATGTATGTGTGTCTCAGTTTTTTTGAAAATGAAATTGAATAAAAAAATTAAGGATGAAATGATAGAAAATAAGAGGATCTTGTTTGTTATCTATAAATTTTCATTTGAGTTGAAGATCAATTTTTGTGTTATAATATCTTTTCATGAAATTGGTGAACGTTATATGAATAGTTAGAATACTAATAAAGTATTTTATAGTGTTCGGGATAACGAAAATAATTAAAAATCAAAACATTAGATTAATAATGCTATGAAGATATGGGAAAAAATAATTTTATTTCATAGATAAATCTAATTAACAACAATTTATAATTTAAAAAACTCATTATGTTAATAAATATTACAAGGGAATATTTATTCTAAAATATTGTACAAAAGGGAAGGAATAATAATAAATTAAACAATTTGACAGAAGGGGATGTATTCTTGGAACACCTTAAATTTTTTTACACCAAAAAAAGATAATATAATTGGTTTTTGAGATGATTATGGAATCAATATAGTCTAGATAGTGAGATTGTTGTGATAAAAAAGTTTTCAATTTTTAACATTTTAATGGAAATGTTAGTAAGGGACATGTGACATGAGATTTTTGTCAAATTTATGTTATAGAAAAAATTATAAAAGTTTATTATGACATATATTGAGGAGTAATAGAACCACTATTAATGTACTAGTTCAAATGAATTTTAGAATTCAGGTCCTCAAATGATGAATTGGTATGAAAATTTGAAATAAGATTAGGAAATATGGGATCAGATGGGTCACATTGATAAATAATTCCTACCCATTTTTTGAATTAATTGGTTAAAAGATATTAAATATTTCATAAAAATAAAATGTAATCAAAGTAGAAATCCCTAAATTCATGCTTTTTTCTAAAAACCTAAAAATTATAAATTATTTATATTTGAATATTGTTTTTAATTAAATATTATTGGTGAAATAATATTTCATCATGGAATTAATAATTTTAGAGAAAGAACAATCAAATTTAAAAATAATGGAGCACATAAAATAAAAGAAGTTGGCACAATTGATATTGTTGGGTTGACCTCAGAGTGGAATGGTCTTTCCTAACCTCATGGATTTAGGGTTTCTCTTGGTTTCTTCCACCTCCCCCTTCAAGCCAGGATCTTCTAGCGACTTCGGTGGGTTCTTCTCAGTAAAAGTGTGAATGCTTGTGTGGCAGCTTCAAATTTCGGATGATCTTTAGTGTTCATATCATCTTGGGTTTGAATCATAATGGTTGTGCTTGTGTGGTGGTTGTGCATCTTAGAGAATCTTTGGTGGTTGGCTCGGTGTTTATCACTCGTCAACGTGGGATGACATCACCGCTTCTTGACAGAGCTTCGATGATCGGCACGATGTGGTCTTCCTCATCCATCGACATTGAGGCATGGGGTGCCTGGATCTACCATTTTTGGGTTTTTGGCTCATCCATTAAGAGGGTTTGCTTCCAGATATGTCATGGTGTGGGTTTGGGCCAAATTTTTATTTCTATAGAGGGGGGTTCCCATTTAATTTTTTTTTTGAGTTTTTATAGGCAGTTAACTCAGCAATAATGTGGATTTTTTCTCTGGTGGGATTTTTGTTGTTGTTCTAGATCAAAAAGATGGTAAATTCTTTCTGGTAATTGTGGATTGGATGGAACCTAGTGAGGGTTCATTAACCGTTATGATCAGAGGAGATCTATTCCTAGAGCGGCGTTTTTATTTTTAAGATGACCCAGATTACCTAATTAGTGGTGGTCTTTTAGCATGGATTTTTGGCCAAACTGTCCTCAGTGACGATTTCTTGAACTCCTGTTATGTGGATTGTATTTTGGTCTTCTTTGGATGTGGTGGTGGGGGTCTAAGGTGGTCCTCAAGGTTGGTCCAAGATGACTGTTGTTTGAAGGTTTTTGGTTCTTTCTTCTTGGAAGGGTGACACTACAGTTGTAATTACCACATAGAACATCCCCAGATGAGGATTCAGAGTTAGTGGCTCATCATTTTAGGGATTTTTGGATTTTGTTGTTTGAGAGGGTATGTCATTAGCCATCAGACCGGGCCTATGATTTGACACATGACACTTACTTGATAGACTTTCATGCAATGGTGGTGGGATTTATTTCAATCATATGTTGTGGTGGGGAAGTTATATGTTTTTTACATATTTTTTATCTCTTTTTCTTTCAGGTTTGGTAATATCATATGTCCTTGATGTCTTGGTTTTCCCTTATTCCCTTAAAATTGTGTTTATTATAATTAAAATGTTGAAGGCCTCCAAGCCGTTGGATGGATTAATATTGGGGAATAGAATCTAAAGTCCAATAATATTAACTTTACAAATGTTTTGAAAATAATATAATTTCCTATCTTATAGGTGAAAACTTGAATGAACATTTATTTGAAAAATAAGGTTTTATTCTAAAAGTATTTGAAGATATATTTTTTATAACACTAGGATGAAAGTATAATATTAACCAATTGAAAATTTGAGATATTGAAAATTGTTTTCCCCTAAAAATAAATCATAAGAATTTCTTTGAAGAAAAATTAATAATTAAATATTATTTAAATTGGCATGGATCTTAATCAATGATCAATAATTATCATATAATTAATGAGTAAAATTATTGATCCCAAAATTAGAAGATAAATGTTATAATATACATATTAATTGAGTCAATTCAGAATTCGATTTCAACTTTAAATTATAATATTGAAAAAAATACAATTGTGTGTAATGAAATTTTATTTTTGAAAATATATATAATTTATAATATGAATATGTAATCCCCAGGTTATGATTCATTAAATAGAATATATAATATCTTTTTAGATAATGAATTTTCAAAGTGTGATCAAGTTAAATATATTGGTTATTCTGTGGTAATATTTGACTGTTATTGTCATTCCATGTGTTATAGTGGCATTGTGAATAGCCATATAACTTTATAGATTAAAATAAGTAAATTTAATTCCATGAGAAAATATTTAAGATAGGTTTATTAGGATATAATAATATTATAAAAAAAATTCATGCATAATGTCATTTGTTAGAGGGATGTGATGTTAGAAAATCATTTCGATGGACAGAACTCATTAAATAGATAATTTCACCAAAAAATTAATGATTTTTAGTATAATATCATCATTTTGGGATCATAATTTCTCTCTTCATAAGATAATAATACTCTAGAAAATAGATAAGAGATGAAACTCCATGAAAAATTATATTTCTAAAAATACCTTATTTGTGAATGTGAAGTCATTAGAGATTGTTTACAAAAAAAATGAATCAGAAAATAATATATTCATAAAGATTATTAAAAGATTTAGCTCAAGTGAAATAGATCTATGTAATATTGTTGAGGAAATATTAAAATTATATATTATATATTCTGTACAGTATTGATAATTTTATGAAAATATATATGAACTGATGTTCCATGAGAAGTAAGAGTATTTTCAATTTTCTCTGGTTATAGTAAAATAAAATAAATGTTTTCATAATTTTAAATTATAGTTGAAGAATATTTTGGATGAATAAATAAAATTTTATTTAATGATTCAGTTCTATACAAATCAATGGAAGGTGTAGATTTAAAATATATATTCACAATGGAAAGGCCAAGGTAGGATGAATCTTCCTCTTTTTCTAGCCTTTAGTTTTTTGTTGTCAAAGGCAGAGAAAAAAAAAATAAATTCAATGAATACTTTTTTACATGATGGGGGAAATATTTTATTGGGGAAACATTTAAATAGTTATGTACCATAAGTAAATATTTGGTATTAGTGATGTGTGAAGTTTTATAATTAATTTTTTGAGTATGTGTGTAAATGTTTTAATTGGCACATGTATCAGAATATTTTGTAATGATTATATTTATGAAAAATATAGATTATACTTTATTTAATGTTTATGTAATTCAGTATCATGGATAAATATGAAATTATTATTCACAATTCATTTTTACTACATTGAGTTTTCTCACATGGGATTAAAATGATGGAATGCGGGTTCATTTCTATGATAGAGGATGATATATGTTCAATTGTCGAAAAAAATAACCAAAAGGGGATACAGTTGTGACTAGGATGTTTTATGAAGTTGAATGAACCGTTAATTATTTTTCAATCAAAGGGAAATATTGATTGTGTCAAGAGAAATAAAGTGGATGTGATGTGTCTTATTGTTTTTTGTATTGTTATCAACACATTAACAAAACATTAAAGGCATGAATCACATAAAATATTTAATATTATTAGATGATTACTAATAATGTTAATTCTATTTGAATGTATAATGGTGTTTAGAAGTGTTTAAAAGTGATAGTGTTGTTTTGCGAGAGTTTAGTTTCGAAAATGAAAGCATGACTCAAGTAAGGATAAAAAATTGTGATTGGATTCTGTAAGAATATAATTATGGTGTGACAAAAGTATTCATACTACAACACATGTGTTCATATAATGACATAGTTCTGGAATGTGATTATGTATAATATAGTCCTTCATGGCCTGAAAATAAATCCATAACATGTAAGACATGAATTCTCATGTTCTACCAATTTGGTGTGGTCAATGAGATTTCATAGTGGGGTGATATTTCACTGTGGATCTAGGTACCATGTTTTAATGAATGTGATCCTTGAAATTTTCTATAATTTTAGAATGTTATTCCACTCGGTAGTGTTGATGTTAATAATGACATTCCCAAAATAGAAAATTCATATATTATTAGAAGTAGTGGGTTAAATCATGAGGAGTTGTCTCTGTTATGAAGACCCTCATCTTGTCCGAATTTTAGTGGCCATAAAAATATGGTTGGCTCTGGTATGTGATACCCCACAACAATCGAGATAGACATAGAATAATATTCAGAATGGTAAGGTGGATTTGAGTAGTCCTAAGTTATCAATTTTTTGAAACTAAAATATAAAATATGATAAAAATTGTTTCACAATTATTTTAAAAATTAATTTATAATGAACAAGATTAGACTTAGATTCAATGTTTAAATTTTAGTTAATATCATAATTTGGATCTGTAGAATACTTATAGAAAAATCACACTGAATCCTCAACATCCCTTAATGTTAGAAAAACTAGCATAGTTGGATGGATTGATCTAATGGGTTGGATTGAAGTCAGGTAAGTTTAAAATGAAAGTTTCATTTTTCATTTCAATTTGAAATTCTAATTATAATGAAAGAGAATGGATTTTATGGTGAAATGGTGTTTAGTAAGAAGAAGAGAAGTAGGAGAGTGTATACAGATGTAGGTATATTTGACTTATAGAAGTAGTTTTTGTAATATGAAGTCCTATGAATGATTATCACATGTATTTGAAATGGAAAATTTGAAAAATAATTATTTACGTCTTGATTTTAAAGAGTATATAATATAGACGTTATTCGATGAGTTAAATATTTTTTATAGGTTTTTTATGGTCATATTTTTGTCTGATCATTGAAATATATTGTTCTAATAATAAATTATATGTTAACTGAACAATATGTAGATTTTTATTGATTAATATCAGATTTTTGGTTATTAAATAAGAGAATATAATTAGAGAATTTGTTTATAAAACATATTTGATGAATCATGGTGATTTGAGTATCCCCTTTATACTATTTCATTAATGATATTACACTAATTTTAAAGGAGTAAATGTTTCTTTTCATGAGACATTTCTACTCTCAGGAGTATAAGGATTAAGAGAAATCATTGTATCTCATTCAGTGATTCTAGTATATTTTATAGATTTGGGTAATCACATTCAATTAGAAAGATGTATCATTTAATTTTGAATATTAAACATCATACATCATTGTATTCATTATTAATTATGTAAATTTAAAGAGGAAATCATTGAAATGAAATAATTATAATAAAATGGATCAATGGTGTTTTTGAAAGATAGGTGATAACATATTTTATTCATCCTAACCAGTGATAATGTATAATTTCTATAAGACTCATAAATTATTTTTTTCACTAATTCAACACCGTAGTTAATAATCATTATAGTAAAAAAATACATTCATTATAGTGACTGATATAAAAGGATTTTTTTTAAAATTCTATAATTTTATATTACTTATGAATATAAACTTGTTACATTATGATTATATGATTATATTGATTTTAATCATTTAAAATTATTATCCTAAATTTTATACCATGATAACAAGTAGTTAAATGTAATGTAAGATAAATATTTAGGTCTATTAGACCATGGATATATATTTTGGATGTTTATGAGCTCAATTAATAAGGATGATAAGGATTTTTAAATTTTATATTTTGGGATTATTATAGAATTATGGTCTCTCTTTAGTATTGACTTATTTGTGGTTGGAATTTGTGTCAAACATATTATTTATCTACTATCCTTAGAATTATCAATAATGTGGGGGTTTTCTAAATATCACTCCATATATTAACATATACGGGTTTTGGTTCTTTATGATAGTGAAATAACATGAAATGTTTATATTAACATATGTATAAAACTTATTTATATGTTTTTATATATAATTAAATTTTATTTTCATGGTATGAAGAAACCATGATTTTATATAGTGTTATACAAAAAATATCAATAACATATTTATTTGGTTGAAGGTATAAGATGAAAAAATATATTGAATATCATAAATATATGAATAAAATAAATGATATTATATGGTGAGATATTAAAGAACCCCTTAATAAAAATGAGAGATAGAATCAATCCAATGTGATTGAATGTAATGTCCTCAATTATCTAAATTACTATGTTCAAAACATTAAGGTTTCCCAATAATTACATTGTGTTGTGGATTGTATAAATGTATATCGTAATAGTAACATATCCTATTTCAATTATGATATTTATGATACACTTTTCTAAAAATAACTAATGGTTACGATACCAGAGAATTTATTTTGAGAGAATTTGGATAATTTATATAATGGATTATGAGAAAGGGTTGTCTACAAAAAAATCCAAGAGTCATATAAGATATGATTGTCCTGATTCTACACAAAAATAGTTATTTGATTAGATGAATACCATGTTGTATTGAATTCTCAATGAAATATATATTGTAGGGTAAAAATATATTTGATTAATGTTAAAAGGGTTCATCATTTTAGTGGGAAATCTTATAAATCCCTAAACATGCACATCCAGATTCAGTATTTAATCATGTAGTGTATTTTTTGTATAAATTAAAACAGTACATAATGAATTATACAAATGATGACATTTTTTAATTTATGTTTGTGAGAATTGAACAAAAAATTGCATACATTGAATTTGAGTTCAATAAATTAATAAATAATTATAAAACTGTATTCAATAGTATTATCACCTTCATTTTCCATTTAAAATCCTATGAATCATGTGGTAAATTTTTTAAAAACATGGGATGAGCCCAAAAATCTATGCAAGGGACATAAATAAAGAGAAACTGTCAGTCCTGTGAAAACATGAAAACATTTTAAAAACCCTTTTCAGGAAAACTCAAAATCATGCATAGAAACATATTGTATTTTCCTTGGTATATATTTAATATATCACTTTTATATTCACCCTGACACAAGGAATAACCATACAGTCAACATCCATATCCAGAGTACCCAATGCATTGGTGAGCTATAATAGGGCTCACCCCTCATATCGTGAGCTATAATGGGATCAACCTAACTTATATTTAGCTATACTGGTATCAACCCAACATATCTTGACCAATAATGTGCACAAACCAACATAACTATGTCCAAGGAAAATATCATGAATAAATCACTTGATAACTCATTTAATCCCATGAGAAAAACACATTCACATATCATAATACCATTATTTTAATAAAAATTAAATTAAAACTAAAAAAATAAAAATTAAATCATATTTTGAAAAAATAAATATTAAAACACATAATAGAATCATTATACTAGAAAATTTTCATGAATTTGGGAGAAATAAATCGCACCATATATAAGAAAATTTCATATTGAATTTTCACGAAAGAGTAATTTAAAAATGTTTTCAAAAAAATAACATTATGAAATAAATGAAAAAGAACAATTTTAATTAAAAATAAGAGGAATTAGAATATTAAAAACCATATAGATAAATTCATAAAAATAATTTTTAATATATACAAATATAATAGAATGATTGATAAGAATAAATCATTGAAACATTTAAAACATTGTTTTAGTTACGGCATCACTTACATCAGGTTTGAATTCCTTAAAATGTGTTCAACCCTCTTATATAATGGTCATAATAGTGTTATTAATAAATTAATGACATCGACTCATGTTTATGATACCTTAAATTATCTTTTAAAACATATTCTACCTATTTATAATCAATATCTTGTTTTTTCATTGTTTCGGATGCGTTATTTTCACAGTTTTCAAGGTGGGATCATAATGGGATTCATTGTCGAATGAAATAGGAACTCTAGAAGTTCAAAGAACTGGTATTTATATGTATCTAGATCCTTAAATTGTACCATTTATCATTTTTATTATCTGATATGAGGTTTATTTATTATTCAAAACATTAATGATATTTGTATAAAACATTTTTGCGTGCTTCGATAATATTTTTCATATAAGTCAATTCCATAACATAAAAATGGTGATATAAAAAAATTTAAAATATGTACCAACCATTAAAATTGTTTTACAACCATCTTTAAAATAATTAATGAAAATTCAAAACACATCATACATGATGTCGGTAAATCGACACATCATGGATGGTGTTTTTTAGATTAAGCAGAAGGTAAGAGGAAGAATGATGAATAATTTTTCCCTAAACATGATAAAAATGTTGAATATATCTAAAAATGGAGCTTTCATGCCTCTTCGATAAAGGGACCTTAAGAGTGTGTATGAAAAGAAAATAATTGAAATGAAAACACAAGAAAAAAAGAGAGGATCTTTACCTCTTCATCTCTTCTCATTGAGATCATCCTTATGGACTTTGGAATTGTCCTATTGGTGAGACGAGTAGGTCATGGATGTGGGGAATATCTTTGGGTAGAGGTTTGATCAGAATTTAAACAATGAACAATGTTTGAGATGAGTGACAGGAGTTGGTCGGTGAGGGTGGTATTTATATTGGATGAGAGGAGGGGATTAACATTATATTAAACATTAGTTTATTATTTTTTCGCAATACTAAAAATAGTCATAATTATGGTGAAAATAATATTACTTTGTGAATGTGAGTTCGAACAAATGGTGCTTACTTAAGAATAAGATCATCAATGACTCAGTTAATCATGTACATAGCTTATTTTTTAAATTATCTTATTTTACTATTCACCGTAAATTCATTTATATCCAAAAAATAACAAAAATTCACCCCAACATTTTTTTGATGTGTAGAATTCAAAAATAAATTTTGTTTTATCAAAATAAATTTCTAAATATGAGAAATTTAATTTTTAGAAAAAATATTAATTTATTCAATATATAAGAATTTTAAAACAATAAGTTATTTTATAGCACCGTGACATATAAATCAAGGTCACCTAAAATTATATTATATACCAGATAAAATAAAATAAAAATTTTTGACTTCATTTAAAAAATTTATTTCCATTTAAATTATTAAATTTATCATAGAAGTGTAATTAAATATTTATGAATTATATAAATACCGACACATATAATATGGCCATATTGTTACTTATATGATGCTCACTTATTATACATTCCTTGGTGAGGTTACTCTTCATTTGGTAGATTCACTATTCATAAGGGTCATATTACTATTCATAATGGTACATTACTATTCATAAGGGTGGTTTATTTTTAAACAAAAATTATGTTTGTCCTGTAGATCTAAAAATAATATATTGATCGAAATTATGTATGTCTGATTTTTGAAATTCAAATCATAGAAGGGGAAAAATTGTGTTTAATGGTTAGATAATAAAGATTACATAATATTTAGTGGTTAATTTAATCGCATAGTGTTTCATTTTAAAATATCAGGATGCTAAATTCCCCCACCCCCTAAAATGAATTTCACCCTCCCAATTATTTCATAGTACATATAATTCTAAATTCACATATTGATATTTAGGAAAAATTATTTTATTATGTTCACTTAATTAACTAGATGTTCAAAAGTGCATACTATCGCTAAATGTTTTTAGAAAAATGACATTGTCTATTCTCCAAAGTTATCGATACCTTTCCTCTTATACAAACTGTAAAGCCCTTATCAAAGAATTTTGAATTCACTATGAATACATTCTTTTTATTTAAAAAAAATATAACAGAAAAATATATAATACATTTTACAAATGGGCACCATTTCTGATACACGTATTAGAGAATTAGTCAACAACATGTATACATTAATTTAGAGATTACAAAATTAATAACTAACCATTTGATTTGATTTTTATTTTCACCTTAACTATCATTTTAACTTATATTTAATCTTCTGAAAAACATTCAAAAACCCTGGGATGAGCACAAAAAACCTAGTACTAGACATAAATAGAGAAAAACTGTTAGTACAAGGAAAACATGAAAACCCATTAAAACCCTTTCCATGAAAACAAATAAGAATTCCTAGAAATATCATGTATATATCATGGTACATATTTACCATATCACTCTTACATTGACCCTTATACATGGAATAACCATTTGGTCAACATCCATCTCTGGAGTACCTAATGAATTGGAGGTCCATAATGTGGCCCACCCATCATATCTTGAGCTGTAATAGACTCAACCCAACATATCTTGATCTATAATGGGATCAAAAAAATTTATTCTGAGATATAATGGGCACAAATCAACATAACTATGTACAAGTAATATATCATGAATAAATCACTTGATTAATCAATTTATTCCCTGATAAAAACACATTCACATATCAAAATACACATCATTTCATAGAAATAAAATAAAAACAATGCAAATGATAATGAAATAATATTTTATTGAAATAACTATTAAGTATTTTAAAGAAATCATTATAGTATAATTGTGTCATGAAATTGGGAGAAATAATTCACACCATGTATAAAAAAATTTGTTTCTTGAATTATCAAAAAAGATACATTAAAAAAGGATTTCAAAAGAAGGACCATTATGAAACAAATTAAAAAGATATATTTTAAAGTAAAAATTCTAGAAACAGGAATATTAATAAACATATATATACATTCATAAAAACCATTTTTAATATATATACATAAATGAGGATGATTTAGAGGAGAAAAATTTAAAACATCTAATACAATGTTTAAGATAAGAGTCTCTTACCTATGGTTTGAATTCATTCAAATGTGTTCATACATCCTATATAATAGTTTGAATTATATTATTAATTAATTAAATAACTAATATAGGGTTTATAACACCATAAATTATCTATTATAACATCTTCAACCAATTTATTTACAATATTTTGTAATTTCCATTGTTTCAGGTGCATTCTTTTCACGGTTTCCAAGGTAGTTCGTAATGGTTTTTATTATTGAATCCAAGATAAAACCTAGAAGTGGAATGAAATGGTATTTACATGTTTATATAACCTTATATTATAACACTGATCATTTTTATTTTCTAATATGAGGATTATTTATTAGTTAAAATAATAATTAAAATTTTTAGATAATTTTGAAGGTTCTTCGATAATCACAAACTTGATTCATCATATAACTTTTATATTATGAATAAAAGATAATTCTAAAACATAATAGAGGTAATATAATATAATTTAATATATTTTCTAACCATTAACATTGTTTTATAGCTATATTTGAAAGAATTAATGTAAATTGAAGACACATCACACCTATTGTCGTTAAGTCGACACATCATTGATGATGTTTTTATTTTTAAAATCAGAGGAAGAGAAAAAAATTAATAATGAAGAATTTTTCAATAAACGTGATAAAAATAAATAATATATCTAATATTGGAGATTTAATGCCTCTATGATAAGGGGAATTTATGAGAGTGTAAGAAAAGAATATAATTTAAAAGATAACATAAGAAAAAGAAAGAGGATATTTACAGCTTTATCTCTTCTCCTTGAGGTCCTCCGTATGGCTTTTGGAATTGGAATTTTAGTTATAATTGAAGGTCCTAAACATGGGGAGGATCCTTAGGAAGATTATTGGTCAGAATTTAGAATATAAAATAAGCTTGAGACATGTTATTGGAAGAGGTGGGAGTGGTATTTATAGTGGATGATAGGAGGTGTTTTACATTATTATAATCATTAGTTTATTATTTCATCTCAAGACTATGATGATAATTAATTCGTGTGAATGAAATGGTATATTTTTCATGTGAGTTCGAAAAAAGGGTTCTTAACTCAGAAAAACATCATCAATGGCTTAATAAATCATTTATTTTGCTAATTTTAATAAATAATCGTATTTTACTATTCACAAAAAATTCAAGTATTTCACAAAAACAACAAAAAGTTACCGCAACATTTTTTAAATGTATAATTTGAAAATGACCTCATTTTTTTCAAAATAATTTTTAAATATGTGAAATTTAATTTTTAGTTAAAATAATAATTATTTCGAAAAATAAAAATATGAAAACTATAATTGATTTTTTAAAAAAGATTGAGGTGATGTCGCTTTATTGAATTTAAGAAAAAAGAGTAACCAAGGAGGGATAAGTGAAACATGGAATAGTGTAATTATATATATATATATATATATATAATTTTCTTATTATACATTCATTGATGAGGTTACAACTCCTTTGGATGATTTACTATTCATAAGGGTCATATTACAATTCATAAGGTTATATTACTATTCAAAAGTGTAGGTAAGTATTCACCGAAAATTATGTTTATCCTATATGACTCTAAATAACTTACTGATCACAATTGTGTATATCTGTTTTTCAACTTTCAAATCAACAAAAAGGAAATAATACGTTTAATGGTTAGGTTATAATGGTCACATAATATTTAGTAGTTCATTTAACACATAGTGTTTTTTTTAAAATCTCATTATCTTACAGAACATTTAATAAATATCTTTAATAAATGATTGTAAAAAATATCAGTCATGTAGAAAAATATTATAATATAGATAAAATTATTTCATCATAATAAAAATTGTAATATAATAACTTTTGATTAATTTACTATTTGTTTTTGTTTACAAATCATATGAAGAATTGTTAAAAATATTTGATGAATAATGTAAGTGTTTGTTTAAAAGAATCTGAGAAAGTTACACTTATATGAAAAAAAACATGAAACATAATTATGCATCATACTAATATGTACATAAAATAGGATGTCAATATTCTATAATTTTTGTCTCGTTAACAAATAAGGCTAGAATTCACACCATAATATAGTTACAAATTATTATGATTTTTTAGTAATTTTTTTCAAAAAGTTTTCATACATTCTTAGAGGATCCAATAATTTTGGAACTACTATATCATGGATCATGAAACCAATGATGTTACTACCCCATGAAATAATGATTATTTTTTAAGTATATTATATAAAATTATAGTGTTCTTCTATAAGATAAAAATTATTCCATAAATATTGGTTCTGTTTGTTCAGTATTGGTCAAAAATATTTTCTAAATATTTTCCATGTTATAAATGTAGGTGTCTGAACAATTACTCTTAGCGGTGAATAGAATTTCACTATAATATATGTTATCACATTTTAGTTGTTCAAAAATTTAAATAATCCAAATTTTTAGTTTTATTTTAGAATTAGGCATTGCAATGTGGGGATTATGGTCAAGGTAAAAAATGAGCAAGTCAAGAATATTTTTCAGAATTCACAGTTATTATTTTTTAGGGATTTTCTTAGACTCAAAATAATGAATGTAATGTTGAATTTAGAGACCCTTTTAATATGTATTTTACACATTAATCACGGAATTTATGATCATAAAATTAGGGAAACAAGGAGATTCATACAAGGTTTAAACAATTTATATTTTTCTATAAATGGGGAAAATGGTCATAGATGAAAATATGAGAATTATAGATCTATAGTGGAAGGAAAAAAGTAAAATTGAAGAGTTCAAGGTGTCAATATCAATATAAGTTCTTCTAGTTAAATTATATGGGTGAAGAAGAAACTAATTTCTACACCACAGATAGAACAATCATCATTCTTATTTTGTGGAAGATCATCCAAACATTTGGATGAGTACTGTATTCTTTATGAATGAAGTTATATATTAGATTTCCAGCATTATGGGGGTTTTAAACATAATGATTTAGTTCTTCCTCTCTAAATTTTAATGATGATATACAGCACATATTGAATTCTTCACATCGAAAAATTGTCGATTTATGCTCCTTAGGAACAAGCCAATTTGAGTGTACAAAGAAAATTTTTCATTTGCCATTGTTTAATTATTTTATCAATTCAATATATCACTATGAAGGAAAGACATATTGCTGCATATCATGGAAAAATATTATTTTTTAGGATCAATTGAAAATTACATACCTTGATTCATCCCTCACCGCTTTGGGGTATAATAATTATTTGGGAACCATAATAGGTATTGGACCATAATGTTTATAATGATGGAATGTTCACATCAATAATATTGAAATGGTTTTTATCCATAAATGGATTTAGATATTCGATGTTAATAATTCCCTATTATAGAAGCATCATGTGAAAAAAAACATCCAATTATAGTTTATAGAAGTCCACATGGCTTCTATACATGAGATCTCAATAAACATGTAAGGTGAATCAATATCGAAATGGACCATAAGGATATATGAAATGAAAAAAATGGGAATGAATGCATTACGAGATGAATTTTCATGAAAACCCTAAAAAAATTATATACCAGGTAAATCCCCAAAAATTATTCATCAAATAGTATTAAACGTCAATGAAGGTTACTATAAGATATATTAATTTAAATTTTTGGTTTGTTGGAACATGAACTGTGATTTTACGATGCACCTAATTGAAATTATTGATGGATTTTTCAATCAAATGGATGTAATAATGAAGAATATGCAAGGACCCTCAAAAATTCTAGAAATCCCCATTAGCATGATGAAAAGAAAAATAAGGTTTTCACATAGATACAACATTAATGTATTATTTATCAAGGAAAAGAGCTTGAAGGATACCGCACTAGATATTCTTCACAACACCCTTATCATGTACAGGATGATAAATAAGGTAAGTGATTATATTTCTATATATAAATATCAAGAAGTGTAATTATATAATATAATATTCTCTCAATGGTGAATAGTCATAATGAAAACGAATTAAAATAATTCATTTCATTCCAGCACATAACTAGACAATGGGGACGTAAATTTTAATGATTAGTTTCCACCTTCTTTCCATTAGTGTGTAAATGTTAGTCACGTCACTAAAAAGGGTCCCATGAAATTTTATTATGAATAAGTTGATTAAATTTCCATGATTAAATCACTAAAAATGTGAAAGGTATGTGATGTGGCAGTGTTTTAAGACTCTTTGCCACATCCTTTTTGTATTTTCTATTGAATTTTTTATATTAAAATGATGTTTTTATTAAATAATTGATAATTATTGTCTTTTTGTACTTTCTATGTAAAATAATCAGTTTTTAGATTAAAATATGTGTTTCAATGTGCATTAGTGTCATTTTAAATAATTCATAAATTAACTTAGTCTTGCGAATTTGACTTTTATTTATTTATTCTTATATTTTTATAATTTTTCATTCTAGTTAGTTTATTAATCCATTAAATAAATTAATTAATTCATTATTCTTTAAATTGAAATTAAATAACTCTTTTTGGTTTTTAGTCTTTTAATAATTTAATTATTTTTAACAATTTAATTTTATTCAATTATTACTTCTTATTCTTTAATTTACTTGATTGATTGGTTAAATAATTGGTTAAATAATTTATGAAAGTAATAATATTATTTTAATGTGTTATAAATTATTAAACCCAAATAAATTCATTCATTTAAATAATGTATTATTAATTTTATTATTTAACATTGTTGTTTTTAGTTTTCAATTTCATTATATTTATTTTAATTTATTCATTTAATAATTGTTTTCTTAGTTTCCTTTAATTAATTAATTTATTAATGTTTTTTGTTGTGTTTGATTGCAGGTGTTGTGGTCTCATAGTCATGTTCCATTAATGGTGTGTGTTATACCATTTCCAGCCTAACTGTCTCACCATCAACAATAATCACGGTGACACCATTTTTCACCTGTATCACCAGAACCATAATCTCACTACTTCACTCGGTCACTGTCTCACAGCTTCACTCAGCCGATGTCCCACTGCTTCCATCCCACTCACGGTTCCACCATTTCTTCTTTTACCTCATGGTGGCACACCTAATTTCAGCCACCGTTATTCATTCATTGTCTCACCATTTCACTCATTGTGAGACCGTGAAAAATATTAACTGTGCCTCCTTCCCGATTCACGCTACACACTGTCACCCCCATTACACCTCTGCTCCCTCCTCATCATTGCAACTACAACGTCGCCCCACCAAAATCACCAATCAACAGTACAATAAAGAATTACAAATCCTCAACATGAGAAATCAACAATTCAACACTGAATTCGAACTGGAAAAAAAATAAACTCACACCAGAAAACTCTAAATGTGAAGAATAATCACACAACCTGGTCTCACCAAATTGAAACACCCAAATAAAACCCTTTCCCTCACATCCACTGGTAGTCGGGCACCTCACACCACTGTTCGAATCCCGATTGAGTTGTGTCATGCTGCAACCACATCCCAATCTCCCGGCCAAGATTCACCGCCCCTTTTTATCCACCATTGAAGATCTTCACCCTATCCATGACTCCTCCTTCCTACCGTTGCACACCCTATTATGTCTCGACTTCCCCCTCAATCTGAGTCACCGCCTGAAGCTGGCCTCCCCCTTTCACCCCTCCCATCTGTGCCATGGACCACAATAGCTGCACAGAGGAGCCACCTCATGCCATGACACCGCCTCCAAGACAACGCACCCGAAGCCCGAAAACCCTCTCCCCCTTCTCCAAACCCTATTTCCTCCCCCCCATCATTTCATTTTTTTTAGATTTCATTTTTTTAAAAAAACATATAATATATCATAATATATTATAATACAGTATACAATAATAATTATTGTTATATTAAAAATTGTATATAATCTTATATATAATATTAGTGTTTCATATTAATAAATATAATTACATATAATAGTAATAATAATATTTGGTATTATATATATGTAAATATATATAAGTATTTTTAACTTATTTATGTAATAATATTAATATGTAGAATATAATAGTTTAATTTTTTTTATTTGACTCACGTGCGTTTGTTTTTGGTTCATTGTAGGAGACGAGATGCACTCACTTAGAGTTCATTAAAAAGATCTTGATGTTCACATTAAATCACGCCACATGGATATGTTGTTTCCAAGGAAGAAAATATCTCGCCACGCGCACATCTTTTTCATTCGGTTAAGTGCGATTTCTCGGGTGACCAGCATGGGAGGGGAAGCACAGTGAAAGATACACGTGGAGGCAGGGAACTCCTCGGGGGAGATTCCAGAGACTTCAATTGGGTGATAAAGGAACAAGAGGTGGGAGAGGCATTGATCGATCCAACAGAGTGGGAGCATTAGAAAAAAAATAGATCAATCGGGGATAGAGGAAACAGGAGACAAGCAACAAGAGTATTAGGAAGAAGACCATTCAAGATAGATAGAACTGGAGAAAAAAAAGTAGTGAGGCTTTGATCGAGTCAAGGGAAGCAGAGAAAAAGGTACATATAGCATTTTCCATCGAGAGTAGATTGGGACACCGAGAGTTGCAGATCAGAGAATTTCACACCTCGATTCCTTGGGTGGGACATTGAGCACATTCCAGCATCGCATCCGCCATTGAGCAGTAAGAATTTAGAACATCAGGAGATCATGTAGGGAGACGAACAATTTTCTTTTCCTTGTGCTCTATTTTTCTGCAACACAATTTAATATGAACATCATTATTTCTTACTCTATTGTTGCATTAGTAACAACCACAATGTCTAGAAAAATTCCTTTGTGGGGAATAAGATGGTGGATTTGATTAGTTTAGTCTGATTCATGCGCTACATAATTTTTTTAGATATATATCTCTCATTGTTTACAGATGAGATTATTTTCAAAATAACAGGATCAAGTGAAAACTAATCATGATTGCACCATAATGAAAACTGTTTCAATTTGAGAAACTCACTTACTAGTGAGTTATGCTAAAATAAAAGAGGCACACCGAAGTCAACTAACAGGATGAACCCGGTGACATCTGACCTCCATCACCATTGGATGGAATGACTTTTACAATCGAAGGATTATAAGAGTTGTTTTCTCATAAACTAAACAGATGAATAATCTGGCCATTTACTTTTATTCAGATCAATTTTTCTTAACATCAGTGCATGAACAAGGCTAAGCAATATAAAATCGGACAGTGGATTTTCCCCCTACTCATCTATTTGTTGTTTACCCCACAATTTCTCTTACTGCTCTGTCTACTCCCTTTGCACCCATTAGATTAGCCTCATTTCTTCACACACTAAATCTCATTCCCTCCACTTCACCACAACCAATTGTTCTTGCTTGTTTTTGTGTGCGTGTGTTTTGTTAGTTTATTTTTTTAAATCTCCAAACACAAAATGAGGCCTCCCTGTGGTTTGACCATATCATGCCACTGTCCTAATTCGTAAGTAGGTCATAATGTTTAGATTGTCTCCCAATCCCAACCACGCGTGAGCATGAAAATTTTTCTACTGTTTCCAGGTAGGTTTGGTGCGTTTAAAAAACCAAAAAAAATTCATATATATATATATAAATCAAAAGAAAATGAAAAAAATTGAAATTCAAAAATAATTGTGAAATTGTGGTATGCAAACCAGGTCTAAGTTTGAATACTTAGTACATGGTAACACTGAAATTGATAAGCACCATAAGGAAGTGAAAAAAAAAGACATGGTCAAAATGAAAGATAACATAAATGAAAACTTGAACAAAAAACTTCTTGAGAATTTGAACCAACATGGAATGATGAACCCACATCAAAATGAGATTGCTCAGAGGAATAGTTTGAGAGAGTTCTTGTTACCTTCAGTGTCTAGCAACCCTTCATTCATTATACTCTCTCCTAGTTCTAGAAATTACGAGATCATGCAATCCATGCATTGTCAACTAGCCTCCTTCAATGGAATGCCTAGTGAAGACTCTATTGACTTTATCAGTTCCTTTTATTATACTGTCCAACAGCTACCACTTAGGGGTCTCATTGAAGAAGATCTTAAACTGAGAGTGTGCCCCTTCTACCTCAAGGTAAATGCTAGGTCTTGTTTCCAATATTTAGTAGAAGAAATATTTGTCACCTGGGATCATGTTTCAAATACCTTCACAATGAAGTTCTATCCTAGGAGGTAGACATCTAAAATCAGGAACAAAATCACTGGATTCCATCACGATGAAGTAGAACTGTTTCATGAATCCCGGGATAGGTTTAGAGGGTTACTTAGGCAGTTTCCAAACCATTAGTGTACACCTCAATTCTTTATGGACACCTTCTACAATAGTCTCACCCCTTACCACCTAACCTTGATGGATCAGTCTTCTAGAGGATAATTTAGAGAAAGGACTTCTGAGGAGCTCAATCAGATCTTTAACATGTTAGCTCAAAATTCCCAGCATAAATGCTCTAGGAGGAGAAAAATTGTGAGAATAGACACTGCCCCTTCTCCGTAAGCTGAAGCCCAAGTCGTTGTGTTCTTTAATGAAAACCCACATGAAATCCTTAAGGATTAGTGCTACCACTGTGGCATGTATGGCCATTCATAAACCTGTTGTCCAAACTATGATATGTTTGTCCAGCCTCATGAGAGTTTCAGCTTTGCTGGCTATGGACTTCAGATGCAGCCTAGGGATGATCCTTTTTTCAACACCAATAATCTGGGGTATAGGAACCATCCGAACCTGTCATGGAGGGACCTGGGATTCCTCTAACCTACAACCCCTCCTGGATTCCTGCAGCCTCCTAGGATGCAATTCCAACCCCAACCCCAACCTATGTTTGAGTCATCCAACTCAAAATATGAGGTGAATGACATTTTCCATCAGTTTATAGGGAGGTTTGATGAACAAAATTTGAAAAATGTTTTTGATAAAGGTAAAATGGATGCAATAATGAAGAACCTGTAAATTCAAATGGGGCAGTTGGCTAGGGATTCTAGTAATAGGGAAAATGGTCGGCTATCTGGCACTACTGAAGCCAATCCTGTGGAGAATGCCATGGTTGTAACCACCAGAAGTGGTCTCCAAACACACCAAGATCCTAGGAAATAACCCCAAAATTCTGAAAATGAGCAACTGGATGAAACTGGAAACTCAATTCTGAATGAACTTGAATATGGAAAACAGGATAGCACCAATGGAACCCCTCCAGTCCCCCCTATTCCAACTCAAAAACCTAAAAAAAATGGATGGAAAACACATAAAATGAAGGGAATAAATTTTTTGAAGAATAAATAGTAGAGATGCCCCCAATTGTGAGTAAGTTTCCCCTCCAATCCCCTTTCAACAAAGAATTAAGAAACTAATTCATTATTCAAAACTGTTGAAATTTTTGAATGTGGTTAAAAAACTAAACATCGATATCCCATTAATGGAAGTATTGATTCAAATCCAATCATATCTAAAACAACTAATGAAAATCTATTCAAACAAAAAAAGACATTAGAGGAATTTTCGACCTATAACTTAACAGAGGAGTGTAGTGAAGTCTTGAAGAATATGATACCTCCTAAGCTACATGACCCAGGAAGCATTGTCATCCCTTTCACATTTGGGGAAAGAGGTGGTAAGTTCAATTTTTTGTGTGATTTGGGTGATAGTATTAATCTGATTCCAATGTCACCTTTACAACGCCTATGATTAGGAGTTCTACATCCCACCACGGTTGTGTTACAGCTTACCAATAGGTCTATTACTCACCTGGTGGGTGGGTTCAATGATCTGTTAGTGGGAGTAGGAAAGATATTTTAGCATGCTAACTTTATTATACTTGATATAGAGTGTGACAAGGAGGTTCTGATCATTCTTGGTAGGCCCTTCTTGGCCACAGGGGTAGCTGTGATAGATGTGTTTTGGGGAAACTGGTTTTCAATTTGGGTGAACAGAAACGAAAATTCAATGTGTTTATGAAAATCTATGAACCCACCGACCCAATTTTCCCATAAGAAAAGATGTTAGTTGTTGAGAGTAGTGTTGATAAGGATGAAGAAGAGTTTCTTATAATGATAACTGAAATCAATAGTGAACCTGAAATCCATGATGCCTCTTTCATGGGGATTAGTTCAAGTAAGTAGAGATAATTATTTGATGAATATGAGGGTGAAATATTGGATAACCTAGATGAGATTGTTTTGGAGCATAGTCTTACACCGATAGAGGAATCTAAGTTTGAGGAGATATATTTTGGAAGCTCTTGCACTGAGGAAAAATACTTTTCTACGATCATTTTCAAGAGGTTGCATGAAGACCATGGGCCACCCAGGCCCAAGTGTCTTCCCTCAAGCCAGTCACCACCCACCCTAGAACTCAAGAACCTCCTTACCCATCTCAAATATTCCTTTTTTAGGAGACAATTCCACCCTTCCTGTGATCATTTCATCCAACCTGGAAGTGGGTCAAGAGAAAAATATGCTTACTATTTTGAAGAAGTAAAATTCTATAATAGGTTGGTTGATTGTTGATATCAAAGGGATATGTACAACCTTCTTGTATGCATATAATTCCCATGGAACCAGAGTATAATCCTAGATTAGAATCCAAAAAAGACCCAACCCCAATATGAAGCAAGTGTGAGGTAATATGTGATTAGGTTGCTTGATGCTAGAATAATTTTTTCTATTTCTAATAGCCCATGTGTCAATGCTGTCCAGGAGGTACCCAAAAAGAGTGGAGTGACAGTGGTCACTAATGAAAGGAATGAGAAAATCTAGACAAGAGAAGTGAATAAATAGAGAGTCTTTATAGACTACCAATAGTTGAATGCTACAACCAGAAAGGATCACTTACCCATTCCATTATTGGATCAGATGCTAGAGACATTGGTAGGAAGTGAATTCTTCTTCTTTCTTGATGGTTATTCCGGTTACAACCAGTTTTCCATTTCACCTGAGGACCAAGATAAAACCACCTTCACCTGTTTATTTAGGACATTTTCACACTGACGGATGTCCTTTGGCTTTTGTGGCGATCCTTCCAATTTTCAGATGTTCATGATGGCAATTTTGTTTTACATGAATAAATGGATAATTGAAGTGTTCATGGATGATTTTTCTCTTGTGGGAGATAACATTGAGAACTATCTGAAAAACCAGGAACTAGTGTTAGAAAGATTCCAAGAGACCAACTTAGTCTTAAAGTAGGGAAATTCCAATTCATGGAAAATGAAGGAATAGTTTGGGACACAATGTTTCTAAGAAGGGGCTGGAGGTCGATAATTCTAAAATTGAGGTCATAAAAAATTCGCCCCAACCTGATAATGTTAATGGAATAAGAAGATTTTGGGTTAGGATAGGTTCTACAACAGGTTCGTTAAAAACTTTTATAAGATTAATAGACCCCTTTGCACCCTGCTAGTTAAGGACACACACATTGTCTTTGATAATATATGTCTAGAGGCCTTTACTCTTCTCAAGGAGAAGTTAACTACTTCACCTGTAGTCACTTCTCTTCACAGGAAGCTTCCCTTTGAGGTTATGTGTGATGATAGTGACTTTGTAATAAGAGATGTGTTAGGGCAAAGGAACTATAGGAAAGTACATGTTATTTATGATGCAAGTAAGCTACAAGATGATGCCCAGAAGAATTATTCTACCACTGAAAATGAGTCGGCTGTTGTGATGTTTTCATTGGAAATGTTCAGTCAGTATTTGATTGGATTAAGGATCATAATATTCAAAGATCATTCATCCCTTAAGTATTTTCTAGCTAAAAAAGACTCAAAACCCAGACTCATGGGACGGAACTTGTAGCTACAGGAGTTTTATTACGTGATTAAGGAAAATAAAGTGGTTGAGAATGTCATTGTAGATCAATTGTCCTAATTTCCCAATTCCCCAAGCAAGGAACCAAAAAAGTTCAACGCTTCTTTCGCTGATGAACAATTTTTTGCTACTTCTGCACAGTAGTATGATTGGTACGCAGACTATGCCAACTTTCTAGCAGCTGGAGTCATGCCCAAGGATCTCTCACACAACCAGAGGAAGAGTTTTATATCTAAAATGAAATATTATTTTTGGGATGACCCTCGTCTCTTAAGGAGGTGTGCTAATGGGATTCTGAGAAGATTTGTGGTTGAGGATGAGATTTTGACCATACTTGAGAGCTTACATACGTCACCTTGGTGTGGACACCATATATGAGAAAGGACACTCAAAAGGTCCTACAGTCTATTTTCTATTGGACAACATTGTTTAAAGATGCTAGGAGTCTTGTTATTGGCTGTGAGAAATGTCAAATGTTTGGGAATGTTTGAAGAAGGCAGGAACTACCCAAAAAAATGTATTATGGATGTTGAAATATTTGATGTTTTGGTCTTAGAATTCATGGGACCATTCCCATCCTTTTATGGGAATGAGTACATTTTTTTATCTATGGACTATGTGTCCAAGTGGGTTGAGGCAGTAGCTCTGCCCGATAATTCAGCTGCATGTGTTGTGAAATTCATCATGAAAATATTCTTTTCCTGATTTGGTGTGCCTCAAGAATTCATTACTGATAATGGGACTCAATACAAGAAATATATGCTAAATGGTTTGATAGAGAAGTATGGGTTCTCATATAGGACAGATGCTACTTACCACCCACAGTCCAGTGGGCAAGCAGAAGTTACAAACAGATAGCTCAAACAGATTTTAGATAAAATAGCGTCTAGCTCTAGGAAAGACTAGTCAAGGATGTTGGATGAGTCCATTTTGGCCTATATAACTACTTATAAGACTCCTATAGGGATGTCACCATATAGGATACTATTTGCGAAAGCATTCCATCTACCTATTGAGTTATAATAGAGATCTTGATGGGCAGTAAAGGCACTTAACATTAATTTTAAATCTGATGGAGAGAGAAGAATACTACAGGTGAGTGACCTAGATGAGATTCCAAGAGAGTCCTATGAGAATGTTGAAATTTAAAAATAAATAAAAAATGATTTTCATGACTCAATCATTCAATATAGGATTTCAAGGTTGGTGAGAGGGTCAAACTTTTCAATTCGAGATTGAAGCTGTTTCCTGGAATGTTGAAGTCCAAATGGTCAGGACCCTTTACCATTGTTTGATTCATAGTTAATGGAGATTTTGAGATGGTTGGAGTAGAGAATCGACCTTTCTTAGTCAATGGTCAAATAGTAAAGAACTTCTTTGAAGGGAATCCAAAGGGCTTGTCTTCCATATCTCTCTTAGAAGAATGAGCTGATTCAAGTGTAACTAAGGACTATAAACTCAGTGTTCCATCAGAGATAACCCATGCTAGCTTTGTTGTTTTCCTTTTATTTTTGTTCATTAATAAAATTAATCCCTGTTACTTTTTCTCCAGTAAATGTTCGTAATTGCTGATGGTGCCTCATGATCAGTTATTGTTATAGAGAGAGTTTTTACTGCCAGAAACATGTCCAAGAAACCCCAAGGGTGAAATCCACTGTATCATATGGATACCATTTCTCTATAATTACTCTCTTAGGTTACTTTTCTTGAACATTAAACTCTGAAATCATATTTTACTTATTTGAACCTGTAGGTTAATGAAGAGGTGTAACAACCCAATGATGCTGAAGAGGATCTGTTGATCAAATCCACTGATAAAGGTCTAATAATTCAAGGAAGTGTTTCTCTGGCTTTTTCACATTCCATTACTTGCTTACTCTTCACTGTGAAATAAGTGTGGGGGGATTCCTCTTAATCTGTGAGAAATGACTATTTTCATGAAGGGGTGTTAGATTCTAGCATCTAGAGAGTTGAAAATTTATTTTGACTTGATTTGTGAAACATGCTTACACCCATTACTTATAATTTTATTATGCTGCTGCACATCACTATTCATCATGCTTCTAATTAAATATTATTGATAAAATATTTTGTCTACTCACAATGATTCAAGGCATGAAAATTTTAGGAATATAAATACATTTGGTTGTTGTTGATGGTTTTTGGGTTTGGGCTCTTCTATTTATGTTTGTTTTTGTTTTTATTTTCTTTCACTTTTTGTGTGGAAATTTTTTTTTCTCAACTTCATTGGTACCCTCCATATCCTTTTTTAGCTAAAATATCTATCTGTTTGGAAAATATCGTGTCTCCCACATTGGAATACAAAATTGGGGACAATGATGGGTTTTATGTGTGGGGAAGAGGGGTCATTCTAGAGGTAGTCGAATTCCCCCTTCTTGAACATGTTGTTTAAAAACGGTCAAATATTTTCATTTTATTCAAAAAAAAAATTCAGAATTCCATCAAAAAATTTCAAATTATTTCATCACATTATGATCATTGGAGGTTCAGTGCTACTTCAGTTATTTCATATTTAGTGGATAAGTGTTTTCTGGTTGTTGAGTGTGGCACATAGTCAAAAAGTGTAAAGTATGAATTATTTCTCAGTGCAATTGTTCACTGTCTCTATGGATCTGTCTGTTTAGGAACTGAGGATGGGAGTCTAACAGGATAGGTTTTGTGTGATGAGGATCATGACTTGGAGTAACTAGAAGTTCCCACTGGAACCCATGGGACTCACATTTTTATAAAATAATATTAAATCACATTAGGAAATCAATTCGAATGATTATTAATTAAGTCTTTGTAACAGGAGTAAAATGGACCAATGGTATCCCATGGTGTGTATTTGAGACAAGGTGCACTGGGTGCGTTTTTGTAAATAAATAAATCCAATTTCATCCTTAATAAGTGCTATACACAATTCTTTGAACTTGGAATATGGCTTGGAAAGATTAAAATAAAGTGCCCTTGTGAAAAATGAACTCATTAAGGTGAGATGAATTTTGAACCCAGATGAAGAAGGGAGCAATTGACTCGGTTAATTTAAATTTGAGTTGTGTCAATAAATTATGGAAATTAATGGACTTTAATTCTTGGAACCTGGGGGAAGCTGAGAATAGAAGGTTCTCTTGGTTATGTTTTGAGTTCCATTTCATCTGACCTGTCAAGACTCCTAGAATTAGAACATGAGTTGGAAGGTGATGTATGATAGTTAATGAATACACATAGAAAGCATGACCTACTTTACCGTGTAAGAGTTTGTGAGGCTTTTTACTTTCAGTGAGTTTTTGAATCTAGACAGGACATCATCATTTTTGAACACCATTGAAAACCCGGAGTCATTGTTTGGTCTTTCTCATCGGGATATTAAAGTTATTCATTTACCTTTTGAGCAGAAACTAAATAATCATATATCTGTTTTAAAGTAAAATACAAGTATTTATTTGAGGAAAAAAAATGCTTTATGTGTGGGGGAGTTTGATGTGGCTGTGTTTTAACACTCTTTACCCCATCGTTTTTTTATTTTCTATTTACTTTTTTATATTAAAATGTTTTTTTATTAAATATTTTATAATTATAGTGTTTTTTAACCTATTGTGTAAAATAAAAAGTTTTTAGTTTTAAACATGTGTTTTAATGTGCATTAGTGTCATTTTAAATAATTCTTATATTAACTTAGTCTTGAGAATTATAATTTTATTTATTTATTATTTTATTTTTTTAATTTTTCATTCCAGTTAGTTTATTAATCCATTAATTAAATTAAATAATTTTTTATTCATTCAATTGTAAATAAATAACTCTTTTTGGTTTTTAGTCTTTTAATAATTTAATAAGTTTTAACAATTTTATTTTATTCAATTAATACATCTTATTATTTAATTTACTTTATTAATTGGTTAATTAATTGGATAAATAATTTAAGCAAGTAACCGTATTATTTTAATATGTTTTAAATTATTAACCCCAAATAAATTCATTCTTTTAAATAAAGTATTATTAATTATATTATTTAACATAGTTGTTTTTAGTTTTTAATTTCATTCTATTTAATTTAATTTAATGATTGATTAATTGATTTTTTTAGTTTCATTAAATTATTTTATTTATTTAATTTTTTTGTTGTGTTTGTTTGCAGGTCTTGCAATCGCTCTGTCATGTTCTTTTAACGGTGCATGTACCACCATTTCCAACATAACTATCTAACTGTGAACACCACTCATGGTGCCACCATTTTTCACCTGTATCACCTGAACCACACTCTCTATGCTTCACTCGGTCACTATCTCACAGCTTCACAAAGTCGTTATCTCACCGCTTCCAACCCACTCACAGTGCCACTGTTTCTTCTATTACATCATGGTGGCACACCAAAATCCCGCCACCGTTTCTCTTTCATTGTCTCACTGTTTCACTAACGGTGAGACCCTAAAAAATATTTACGGTGCCTCCTTCTCGATTGACACTGCACACTATCTCCCCCATTACACCTCTGATCCCTTCTCATCATCACAAATACAACGCTGCACCACCACAATCACCAATAAACAGCACTATAAAGAATTAAAAATCCTCCACACTAGCAATCAACAATTCATCACTGAATTCGAACAAGAAAAAAATCACCACACACAAGAAAACTCTAAATGTGAAGAATAATCACACAACCTGTTCCCAGCAAAATGAAATCCCCAAATCAAACCCTTTTCCCACACATCCTCTTGTAGCCATGCACCTCACACCGCTGCTCGAAGCCCGACCGAGCTGCGCCATGCTACAACTGCATCCCAATATCTAGGCCAAGCTTTGCCACACCCTTTTCTCCACCGTTGAAGACATTCACCCTGTCTGCGCCTCCTCCTTCCTACCGTTGCGCACCCTTTTTTGTCTCACTTTCCCCCTCAAGCCGAGTCACTACTCGAAGCTGGCCTCCCCCTTTCTCTTCTCTCATCCATGACGTAGACCGGAACAGCTGCACAGGGGAGCCACCTCATTTCATGAAACCACCTCAAAGCCACCGCACCTGAAGCCCGCAAACCCTCTACCCCTTCGCCAGACCCAATTTCCCCCCCATCATTTCATTTTTATTTTTTTAGTTTTTATTTTATTTTATAATAACATATAATATATCATAATATATTATAATACACTATAAATTATTAATTATAGTTATACTAATTGTTGTACATAAGATTATATATAATATTAGTGTATCATATTAATAAATATAATTACATATAATATAAATAATAATATTATGTATTATATATATAAATATATATGAGTAAATTTTTATTTATTTAAGTAATAATATTAATATATATAATATAATAGTTTCATTTTATTTTTTATTTGACTCATGTGCAGTTGTTATTATTTCGTTGTAGGGGCCGGGATGAACTCACATGGAGTTCATTAAAAAGATTGGGACGTGCACATAAAAGCACGCCGTGTGGATCTATTTTTTCTAGGGAAGAAATTAGTGTGTTGCGTGTGCATCTTTTTCATTAGTTTAAGAGAAATTGTTCCAATGACTAGCGTGGGAGGGGCAGCACAGTGAAAGCTACACGTGGAGGCCAGAGAACTCCTCGGGGGAGATTCCAGAGACATCAACTGGGTGATGAAGTCACATGAGCAAGGAGAGGAATTGATCGATCCAGTGCAGCTGGAGCATTAGAAAAAAAAAAGAAATCAATTAGGGATAGAGGAAAATAGAGATGGGCAGCGGGAGCATTAGGAAGAAGATTATTCTGGATAGATGGAACTAGGGAAAAAAAAGCAGTGAGTCCTTGACCGAGACTGGGACTGTAGAGAAAGAGGTACATTGAGAATTTTCCATCGCGAGTAGATTGGAGCACCGAGAGTTGTAGATCCGAGCATTTTCATTGCTCGATTCCCAATGACGGACATTGAGCGCATTACAGCGTCACATACACCATTGATCTGCAGGAATATAGATATTTAGGAGATAAAGAAGGGAGATAAAAAAAATTCTTTTCCATGTTCTTTGTTTTTCTGCAAATCAATTTAATATGAACATTATCATTTATTACTATATTCTTTCATTAAAACCAAACACAATGTCCAGCTAAAATTCTTTTGGTGGGAATAATCTGGTTGATTTGATTTGTTTAGTTTGATTCATGCACTACATCATTTTTTTGGATTGTCTCCCAAATTTTTTATAGAATAGCTTATTTTTAAAATAACAAGATCGAGTGAAAACAGATATTGTTTTCACTATAATAAAAACTATTTCAGTTTGAGGAACTCACTGACAAGTGATTTATGCTCAAATGAAAGAGACCCACTGAAATTAACTAACAAGTTGATCCTGGTGACATTTGACCTTCATCACCATTGGATGGAATAACATTTATAGTCAAAGGACCTTAAGAGTTGTTTCATCTCAAACTGACCAGATGACAAATCTGGCCAGTTACTTTTAGTCTCATCCATTTTTCTTAACATCAGTGAATGAACAAGGATATGAAATATCAAATCAACTAGTGGATTTTCCCCTACTCACCTATTGGGTTTTTACACCACAATTTCTCTTTCTGGTATATCTACTTCCTTTTCACTCACTAGCATTCCCTCATGTTTACACACACTAATTCTCATTCACTCCACTTCAGCAACACCAATTGGATTTTCTTGTTTTTGCGTGTGTGTTTTTGTTTAGTTTATTTTTTTAGATTTCCAAACACAACATGAGGTCTCCCTATGGTTCGACCTTGTCTTTCCACTGTCCTAAGTAGTAAGAAGGTTATAAATTTATGTTTTTCACCCGTTCCCAACTATGTGCAAGCATGCAGTATGAAATCATTATGAAATGAAAATTTCTATCATAATATGATGAAACCCTAGAAGAGATATAAATAGAAGTGATTGGGTGTTATAAATTCTTCAATGAATAATTACATGTGTTTTTAATTTAAAATAATTATATAGAGGATGAAATATTAAAAGAGATGATAAAATTTGAGGTAAATAAAAAAGAAATGCTGAATTATAATCTTCCTCTACAGAAACAGATGATTGGAGGGAAAACAAAGAAGACTAATAGAGTAGTTCATTATTTCAAACTCTATATATATTATTAAGAAGTTGATAAATATATGTTAAAGTGGGAGATTGAATGATTCAAATATATAAATCTAGAAAAAATAGACAATTTTCTTGAGATTAAACATAAAATTTACAATTGGAACATTTATTATTGATAACATGAATAACATTCTTATAAATTGAGTCAAGCACATAGTTTATCATGATGGAGAAATTAATTATCATTTATGGAAAATTAATGATCAAAAAGTCTGTTAAATCATATTTTCTCTATAGGAATCTAAATTTTATTGTTTATTGAAATGTTGTAGGAGAGGATTGGATATCCAATATATAAGATAGAATACTTCCAAAAAATATTTGTATACTAGTAATGGAAATTTTATTGTGTGGAATGATCATATGATAATAGTGATCATTATTGGGGATAACAGATTAGAACCCACTCCATATAAGAATGATAAATTGGGTTTCAATTAAAATTGAAAACATTCCAAGGGATCAATTGACAACTAGAGTACTGTAAAGGACACACAAGATCACACCCCAAATCATGTTTCATTATTTTTTAAATATGAGGCATACTCAATATTTTATATATATATAAAAATAATATAGTAATTCATAAGAGTAAATCATATATGAGAATAGAAATACTTACTATCAATATTTTTTTGATAGATACTATTTTTTTTAATAATGGATATAGTCACAAAACTATGAATTTCACTTCAATATGACAATGATGTTTTCAAATAGAGATTACAAAGGATATTCATTCTTGTAAAATAATTTATCAAGTGGAATGAATGTAGAAAAAAATTTGAATACATGTATGATTATTTTGATCCATGTACCCAGATGTGGAATGTGTATATCAACACTAACAAATGTTATAAATGAGACATTGAATTAGCAGGTAAGAGATGTGATGGAAAAAATACTATAAATTAATTTAAAATAGATTAATCATGGTGGTTTATGGATTCTTGATATAAGATGTAATTTCAATTTGATATGAAATAATGATCTTATCATGTCTAGCAAGTGTGAAAAATGTGGTTATTTAATTTGTTAATAATGATGGTTTTTATGTCAGTTTCTCTAGGAAAATAAATATTATAAATAAATACATGAGGACGAAAATTATATTGGTTATAGTATATTTTTCAAAAAAACATACTATGTGTAAATTAAAACTATGGTTCGGGCTATAAAATCAATTTCACCAAGAATTCATTCATTTTTAAAGTAAAATATGGAGAAAAGTTTTCGCAAGGGAAGAACATGAAGGGAAATCTCTTACACATTATGAATAATGACTACTTAAATGAAATTAAGAGAATATCATTTCTTGAGGGGGTTAATGTTGATTTATTTATTCGATATCACATATTCACACAATTGAAAATATGCACTAAATTTTATTCGATTTTTATTTTAATAAAATGTAATGGTTGATAAGGATAACCCCTGATTTTAATGTTTTTGCATGTATAACATGATATCAGATACTCATAAGAAATATTTCCACGAAAATTTTTATTTCTAATATTTTAATATATATATGTTCACCAATATGTATGTGGATAATTATACAAATAAGCTTATGATAATTCATTATTTTTTTTGTGACATGGACTCCTTCAAAAATAATTTCATTTTTAAGGAGGGGATTTTTTATAAATAACATGGACTAAATGATAATAATTATGAAATCCATGTGAAAAAGTCTATGTAATGAAACAATATTAGCATCGGTTTACATTACCAATATATATTTACTATGTTTGGTTTAATAGAAGACACCTTCTAAGGTGTGGTATTATAATAATCCAACATTGAATTAAATTATTATATTTTGTTGTGAATACTTCAATATCAATAGGTAATAAATACATTACATTTTTGATTCCCAATAAGATTTAGATATTACTCTAGGAATCATATTCAACAAAAAATAATACACATTTAATTTTTTTTTTCAAAATTCATCAAAATACAATACATAAATGTGGTGTAAATAAAGAGAATTTTAAATACCATATTATGAAAATGATTGAGGAAAGTGATTCCTATGTGTTCAGATCAAGGGACGCACAAGGGGATATAGATGATTATAAATAAAACATTGATGATTGGTTTAATGAATCAATATTTATCATCAACAATTTTGTCAATGGGTTTTTTTAAATTCTTAATTATAAAATATTTTTTGAATTTACACCTTTTGTGAAATATATAATGATAAATCCTCTAAAACAAACACTATTACTCCTATAAGTGGATATTTTTTAAAATGAAGAGGATAAATATAATAACCATGTCAATATAATGAGTGAAACACATAACTAATGTGAAATAACCAAATAAAGGCAATTATTGGGGGATAGTGATTAAGAGAATTATTGATAACAAATGGGTCTTCCATAATAAACTCCAGGAGTTAGTAAATGTGATTTATAACATGGCATGGTGTGCAATGGGTATTCATAAAATGGATGAATTTGATGTAGAGCTGAAATTTTATCTCATTTATTAAATATAGAATATTCTAATTTTCATTGAAATAGTTGTGTAACGGGAATTAGGTGTATTTGATAGAAATAAAATTAGTATTCATTAATGTACCTTTTGAGGAATATGTTTACATGAAATGAAAGTATTATTTTATTTTTCATGATTATTTAATACAATTTCCAATTGAAGAATGGTTTTTACTCACAAAATAAACCTCCTAGGAATTTATATTCGAGACATGTTAAATATTTGATAAATATCAAGTTCTAATTTTTAGGAGTTGGTCATAATCTTTATGTCATTATGTATAATGTTAAATGAATTTTAATTTCCATTTATAATGTTGAAATAATATTTAGAAGATAAAAAAGAAAACAATTAATGTATTTTTTTGATTTCATGAGCTGTGAGTTAAAAATATTGATGATTAGACATTAAATATTTTATTTTTTAATTCTAGAAATATAAAAAATTCATTGTATATTAATATTTAAATACAAATATACATTTGATTTTTTTGAATAGAATATTATAATGAAATGAAAAGTTAGTCTCCTCCCTGTCGATTTTTTAAAAGAATGATGATGTCAATGATGATAATATTAGTGAATACACTAAAATAAATTAAAACCTATTATACCATATAATAAAAACACTTATATCATGTATTGCACTTATCAAGTCATATTTTACTGATGTTTTACCAAAAAATCCATTTGAAAGCTAGTAGTTGAATAATATAGTTTATCAAAGGCTTAATGTATTTGGATTTATGTTATCATTTTACTTAAATTTATAAGTTATTGACCATTATTGATGCATGTTGGGTAATTATAGAAATTAATAAAAAAATTCAACAGTATGTGGTTAATATTAAAAGAGAATTTCTTTTATAACAAGGAAAATAATAAAATTTATTATATTTTATTGAGAACTAGAAAAGATAAATACATTGTGTCCAATCAGGATTTTACCTATTTAATATATATATAAATAAATATGATATGGATATTAGAGATTACGTAAAATCTCTTATTGTAAAAACAGTTTCCAATAAATATTTATAAATCATAGAAAAAATCACATCCATCATCTCGGGACAAATCACATTTAGATCAATTATCATTTCAACATATAGAATGTTACAAATGAGTTAGTGGAGATGAATTATTTATTTATAAAAAATATAGGTGTGACAATCATAGTATTGGAACGAACAAACGATTTTTTTTGATAATCATTGATTAGATCTTAGAGTCTAATAATTTACATCCTAATAGAAGTCTTGGAAGAGGGCCCCATCCTCTCCTAAAAATAATTCTATTACACTTTTATGAACAATATGTGTTTTCTACACTATGTGTTTTATGTATATGTATGATATATTTCATAAAATATTATTTGGGAATCATAACATCTAGTATGAACATTGAAATAAGTTATCTATGAGTTTATCGACATAGGGGGAGAAACATAAATAATTGAGAGGATATTTATCAAAGAAGTATACTAGAACTATTATCTATTTTTATTGAAATAGGGGGTGATTTAATTATGTGAGAGCACATGGATGTCTATATATGGAGGTTATTTTCAACAATTATAATTATGGATAATAATTATATTGAATAATTAGTATTTAAAAATATGGTTTTTTGTATTTTGGTAATAAGTGGTTCCAACAGGAATGTGTATCAGTTATGTATTTTTGAATGTTAAAATTTATTTAACGCCTATTTAACACACCAAACATGCCTCATTTCAGCATTAAGGGTTACTGAATCAATGAAAAACTATTTTTTGTAATGAGGTTTTATGTTTTTGATTGAATTTTTATTGGAAATTTTATGCTTTATATTTGTTTTGGGATATCAAAAAACCCTATATGGGGTTATTGTTTTAGACGAAAATCATTATAAAGAATTTTTGGGGTATCATTATTTAAAAATCACGTGAAAAATATTATAAATTGATTAAATCCGGAAATTTTTAGGTTTTATATGCTAATATTAAATTTCTACATATAATAAATAGATCATGCCGGTAAACCATGTATCACTTCATAATATACTTGTTATAGGAATTATATATTCTACTGTTTTTATTTGTTTCATCGTAAGGATTTTATCTATGGTACATTGGTGTTATTTAAGATTACCTTTTTAAAGAATGTGGATTGTTGAAATGAATCTGGCCATAATAAGGATTCCATGAATTTTTAATACTGTACATTATAGAGGATGAAGGTGAATCAGAATTAGGAGTATATTAATACTCCAAAAATGAAATAATAATTAATTTAATTAACAGCCGTGATGTTAATATTTTCTACAACAAGAGAGGAAATGAACTAGGAAAATAATTTGTTACCGTGGTGAACAAAGTAAAAATTATTTCATAATATTGTTAACCATTTTAAATGTAAGAGACCATGCCATGATTCTCAAGGTTAAAGTTAATTTCATTATAACATAGGTCATCATGTTGTTGTGATGCCAATATTGAAAAAATCACTATTATGATGATCATTATAGAAGGGGACATTTCATCACGTGGATGATTTTTATTCCAAAACATGGTAATTTTAATCTAATTCTCCATAACATAATGTATGTATATTTAAAAAATTGAGTGTAAACTTCAAAAAAAATGATTTGATTTGGATATTATTTTGGAAAAAAATTATTTAATTAGGGGATTATTAAATTCATAAAATCAAGGGAAACAACCTAATTTTTTGAAGGTTATATGAAGATAAATTTATCTATAATGAAGGTAATTAGATAATTGATTCAAATATGATATTTCTCAACCTCTAATATATGTTAAAATTGATATATTAGAATAATTACCTTGTTTCCATCTCACATGGGGTTCATACATATTCATTACATAGATAGGAGAGGAGAAAATTTATACCCCACTATTATTTTAATTATCATTATTATTATGAGAATTATATTTTCAGAATCTAGAAGATTAGTTTTTATTTATAATTGAATAAAATAATGAAATTTCAACCATTGAATGGGTAGCAATCCGAGATTATTTATTGTCAAGTCTAAGTTATAATTAATAATTTGTGTTCTTAGTGAATTAATTACATCAATAAATTTTTATTTTATTCTCCTTGGACATATACCAGTGTTAGTGAAAAATTTAAAATCACTTGCGTCTATCTCCACAAACATTATTACATCAATATACCATTATAAGAGAATGTTGTTTTCCTACAAATTGTTTAATAATATCATTATAAATGGTCATTTAAATTTAACCTAATTGGATCCAACCCCCCCCCCCTCCCCCACCCCTATTGTATAATCTTATTTGGTACCAATAAAATATTCATTGATATTATTATTATAAATAGGGAATCCTAATGGAAATAATTTTTTTGGATAGGTAGAGAAACTTCAAAGTCATTCTTAAGTGAGAATAAATGTTTTATCTATTTGAGAAACACATTCATGAAAAACAAATTGTTTTTGTTTATAAATAATTGGATGTATATTCTTACATAATATATATGACATATTAACATGATAAATCTACACTCATGATTATGTTTATGGGACCTTTTTTGAAAAATCAACACGAGAACATGTATATCTTCATTATAACAGATAAATTAAAAAATATCTATAGTAAAACAATCATGCTAGGTGTGAGGTTTCAAAAGTATTTTTTATATTCAGAATCATGAAATGAACATCAATCTCTTTTCATGAGATAATTGTTTTTACGTGCATTGATTAATTTAAGAGGATGTGGTCTCATTTGTGGTTAGATAAGGCTATATATATTAATCTAAAATAATTCATGTAAATGTTATAAATTTTTTTATAAACAATAATATGAATTCGTTTACTAATATTTTACATCCTCTACAAAATATTCTTACTATAGTTTAGTATGATCTACCTAACATTAGGTGTTGTGATAAGAATATAAAATAGTGAAATTTTAATCATAGGATAGAGAAAGACATTGTACTGTCCAATAGTCATCTTAGGTAATAAAAACCAAATTATAGTATTAATAATGAGGGGTAATCATTCCATTATGAAAATAATTCCCATTTGAATACCTTTAGAAGTGTGAGAAACTCCATGGAGAGTCCCCCTAGAGAATTGATATTATAGAAACCAATTATTCTATTTGAAATGGTATATGATATGAATAATACATTTTAAAATGGCTATAAATATAAAGAAGTTCAAAAACAAGGAATAAGTGAAGGATAAATAAGTAATTTTTTATTCAAGTTATAAATCAAAGTGATACTATATCAAGGAGTCAGATTCAAGGGATTAATTCATATCCCGAATTGTAATAGTAGTGTATTGAATCTCATTTTTATTCTCTTATATGAAAATAGAATGATTTAAAATAATTTTTTTAAAACATAATATAGTTTTATATTGATACACATGGTTAACTTTTAATTTTATTTTATATTATTTTTGTACTAAAGATAGTGATAATAAATTATTTATCCAAAATTTATAAAATTAATTAGTTAAAATATGGGGAATATAATGCTTACATCCTGAAATTATAATATTCTAAAAGAATAATTTTTATTGAATTATTCTCTTACAACATAATTTTTTTATATAAATTTTGGTTATCAATATTATATTTATTAAATATTATCAAATATGGAAATAAATTCTATTTCATAACCAAAAGAGTTTTATAATCCAGAAAACAAATTAGAAACAATATTATTTCAAAATTGATATTAAGAACATGTTTCAACACATAAACGATCTAGGTAAAAAAATAAATTAATATACATCTATATATTAATATTAAAGTCACTTTATATCTTTAATTGTATTATGATATATTATCCCAGATGGATATAATTTTAAAGACCATCATTAATTTTTTTTAGTAAAATATTTCAACGAAAATTTATAATATAAATATTCTATGATATTAATATTATAAATAATATAATGTGTTATTAGTATTTAAATCCACTAATTTTGATTAACATTGTAAATATAGATATCGTGAAATAATGAAGTTTTAATATAATTTTTAAAGAATTTAATAACAATATTACGAGTCCTAATCTCACTATTATTTAAACAATCATTTCTCATATATATTAAAATTTTAAATGTGTTTAGTGGGAGTATTTATTTTATGGACACATATTGGTGTAACAAGAATTACATAGTGATGTAATGTGTTTAATAAATCATTAAAACTAAAAAAACATAAGGCCTCTCAGGTGTTCTATCATTTAATATACGAGAATAATTTTATTAATATCTGGTCATGATAGTATATTTGCATAGGTATCTAAGAATATATATTTTTTATCATGATATAATCAAATATTATATATTTTTTCACATTTAAATGTTATCCATATATATTATAGGATGTGAAATAACAATTTTCATTTAAATGTTTGAATTTCATTAATTGTAATTGTAAATAAATTATAAAAATTTATATTCTATGATGACATGTGAAGAATGAAATGATTTTTGTTTTCTATTAATATATGAAAATCACTCAGGTTTTATATATTGAGTTTTTATGTGTTGGATGACCCAACATGTATACCACATATATTCTAATGCATTATTTACATGGAATACATGTGGTTCATGTTTTATAAGAAAATTGTTACTCACAATTGAATTGATGTTTGGAATGATAAAATTCATGCATTAATAAATATTTTAAACCAACTAGGTAATTATTATAATAATGTAGTGGTTGGATATGTTTTAGATCAAGTCATAAATTTAGAGTAAAGAAGATGGTGTTTATCCTCTAGTATTATTAGTATGATAATTGGTTCTTTTATTGATATAAGTTGAATAATAATAATTCATTACTAATAAGAGTAACATGTATTGTGATTATCTATGTGGATAAGTGGCGTGTGATATGATCAACTTTTGGGTGAGTGGAATGTGATATTTCAATTTATTTGATCAATATATACATTGATAGTGATGAATTTGTTTTATAGATATATTATATTTATATCCTTTATATCTCCTGGTAATATGATTTTATTGGAAAAGGGATAATATTGTTATAAAAATTGTATATCATATAGCTCATGGAAACTAGTATGGATATACATTTTTTTATAGAGATCACAAAAAATACCTTAATAACATGAGTAGAATTTAAAATATTATTGAGTTTCCTCCATTATCATTGTGATTAATTAGATAATTCATAGTTAATTTCAATTCTATAAAGTCATATAGGGTCATAGTTAGTTAGTTTGTTTTTAATGACCAAACTTCTCCAATCCATGAAGCTTATCATTGGACCAATTTCTACTCCTTTAACACTTTTTCCCTTTCTATCACACAAAATGGTATTACACACTACGGTCACTTATCAGACTAATGATTAGCTCAAATATATATTTATATATTCTATCAATGTCATTTTTACTCTCTCTCACACATCTTGGGGAAATTCTCTTGAGGGCACCAATATTACCACTACTCCAAGACAATAATGCTTAAGAATTGATTTTTTGGCATAGGTTGGAACATTTATTTTCTTGTCTCTATTTTCTAGTAGTGTTACACTCTCCCCCAAAACAATGACACCCAATTTTGGACCCAAACCAAAAACCCAATTTCGACCACTATAGGTCTGTCTGTGTATTATTTATAATATAATGTTTCGTGAAACAAACTCCAGGGGAAGTTAGTCTACAAATTTAAGCCCTTGAGTGACCTATAATACCTTGGTCACCATCCCATCACACCAAATTCTATTACCATTAGGGTAAATTATCATACTAATTATAGTAATTATAGTCTAATTCATGTTTTTTTCATCATGATTTGTCATCACTCACAAACACCATAAGAAAAATCCCAAGATCTCACCCGTTTGGAAAATACACCAAGACAAGCATGCTGAATTTAGGATTTGTTATAATAATGAATCCTAAAAATTATTCCACACCATTATGGCATTGATACTACCATGCAGTGTTTTTACTCCCATTATCTCTTTGTGTTTTAGGACATTATCTTCTCAGTGATATTTAATGTGAGAATAGAGATATTTCTTAAAATGATTGAACTATTTGAGACATGATTTTTTTATCAAGTTAGAAAAAACTATTTCAATTGAGAAATTAATCCTTATTTTGTTTAGTTTCTTGTTACAAAAAATTAAAAATCAATTAAGGGATAAGACAAAGATTTTTAGTCATTTCAGAGATGAGAGGAATGAGTAGATTCCATAGATAATGATCTATGAAGATGATGTGTAATCAAGTATATGGTATAGACACATATGGTTCTTTTTTATTTTGTGACATAAAACACAAGATGTACTTTTGGATTCATAGTGTTTTTGCAAGGATATGAATCGTATGATACAATACCCTTATTATTTCAGATTTGGTTTCAAATGAGATAGCTGATTAGAATAATAAAATGATGGATCTATGATAGATATAGTGTATAGAGACAATTGTGGTTTTTTGGAATGAAACACATGATGATTGGAGGTCATGTGGTAGAACATGGTATATGTGAATTTCTTTATTTTCAATATTGGTGTTTAGGATGGATTGATATGAAAATGATTGACATTTGAGAGGAATGGTTGACATATTAGAAAGGAAACTATGCATATGATTGATGAGATGATAAAACATATATGTCTAAAACGAATTTAATGGTTATTATCACTTGAAACTCCTCATGGAGTTGGTAATTTTTATTTGGTGTGGTTCATGAATTGTTTATTGAGGTTTTGATGAGGGTGATATGTGTCTTATTATAAAGAGATGTGTCACCATAGATGGTTCAGTTATCATGGTATGTTCCAAAAAAACTTATTCCTTTCAACATATATCCTTGATCTAATGTTCATATAATATTTTATATTATTACAAAAGATAGATATAAGTAAATATATACTGTGTATAGTACATCATTGGTTGTTTGGGGGAGTGGCCCTCATTTTAAACGAATGTTGGTGGATTCCAAGGAAAACTTTCTCATGACATGAGAGAAGTAATAGAGTAATTGTTTGTGTCTATACATAGGTATTATTGTGATGATCATATATAATCATTAAATGTTGTAATAGAAAACACATGAAATGTATAGGAATGACCCTCAAATTTGTTAGTGTATGGTTATGATTAGATTATCCATTGGATGGTCGATATAACACTTAGATACTGGTGTCCAGATAGATCATCAATAATTTGGTTCATTTATGTATAGGGGATATTAAAATACTATGTGTTATTGGGTAGAGTTTATTCATTGCAGTTGGGCTTGTGGGTTTTTCGATGTGGCCTAATGGTGAATTTGATCAATGGTGTTCCAATGATTAGGGGGATAGTATGATGACCGATTTTATAGATTGTGATATAACTACAGAATTATACTAGATGGTTTTTTCGGAATTCATTGTGGGTGTGGGATGGTACCTTGATTCCCTTATGATTTTTTATATCATTATTGGGTGATAATATAGAGTGTATATTATTGTGGTCGATGGTTTTCAATAATGTTCAACCAAATGAGGAACACCATGTTTTTTTGAGTGAGATTGAGTGTAGTGAGTTAGAAACCACATCAATTGTGATTACACTACTAAGACTATGTTTCAATAGGAATTTCCAATGGGGGGAAATTCATGGCTCAAAATTATTATTTATGAGGGGAATCTTATCATGGGGGGATCATTAAATGATTGATTAATTAAATGATGAAATCATGGTATCTCATGATTGATGTGTGTTGTTATCTTTTTTCATGGTTATTCAAAAATGGTGGTGAGTGGTGCATCATTTTTTAAGGGTAGCTCTCTTTATGTATAGTATTTCACTTGGGAAGCATTTGTTTTCTCCAAATTAAATCATGAGGATTCAATTATTAATTGTAAATATTAATTTATAAGGATTAGTGGTAAAAGATCATTGACACTTATATTTGATGATAAATTCTACTATAAAGAAGTTATAAAGACCCATTTTTTCTGGTTGATAGAAATTCATAAAGAATTTTTTTGTGGATCATTTTTTAGAATAGGAATTTGGATAAAAAATTTGAGACTCAGAACATCTCAAGGAGATATTTTTTTGATGGGGATTAGTGCATGAGAAGTTTTTTGGGTGCTCTAGTGGATAGTGGAGTTAGGTTGGGTGGACCCACAATTATTTTTTTTGAAGGTGGTAAACCACATGAACCACTAGGATAAAGATCACATAGTATTTTTGGTAGAAATTTCTAGCAGAGAGTGTTTCATGGGTGTTTTGTTGGTTGTGCTGGATGTGAAACCCCATTATACCATAATAGATTATAGTTTAGTGTTTTCGTGGTAATTTTTTCATTGATGTTTACCTATGGAAAATAGTGATTGGAGAAGTACATTGATTGGGTGGTATCTCTAATTTTATTTCCTCGGAGGTTCCCCCTATTGAAAATGGTGAGTAATGTAATAAAATAGTGAATTTCCTGGTGGGTGAGGAATCTATGATGGGTGTAAATCAATTCCATCATTTCTAGGGTGATAGGGGACCATAAGAGTTATCGTGGTGGTGAACCATGGTTTATATAATTCCATGGTGATCCACTATGTTATTAATAATCATGTAATATCCATTTTATCGTTTTAGATTTTAAAAACATCTCCTTATTCTATTCTCCATCAAATAATGTCTAACATGGGAGGAGCTTTCCATATTCTCAAATACAATTCACAATATTATTGGGGAGATATTTGATTACATATTTTAGTGACTCGAGGTCAAATTCCTCATTTTAATTCCTTCTTGTTATTCAAATTAGTCCCTCTCAAATTTATTCAAAACTGAATTGGGTAAAGTAATTATTTCTACATGGGAATCATGGAAATCATCTGAAATGGATTGGATTTTTCTTATCCTGTATTGAGGGTGTCCTAAGGGTATGATCACATGTTTCTACAGATATATTTTTTGAAGGTAAATCCCCAAATGAGATTCAATAATAATTTGTATTAAATTAGTGGGAATTTTTTATTGAATTGGTGTCACATGTTAGTTATTTTCTGTAGAATTTTATTATGAGTAATCCATGGTAATTTAATGAGTGCTTGGTCATGTTTTCTAGATGATGACACTACCTGGTGAATCATTGAAATTGTATTCCTAAATTAATAAATTTGTAAAGTAATTATTAATTATAATGATTTAATTGAATAATTAATTATAAATAACTTATATTTAATTATTCAGTTTTTTGGAATGATTTGGGTCTTCTTATAGATGCGTGATTGTTAGTTGGGATTATATAAACCTAGGCAGGAGCTTTTGGGATATGATTAAAAGGATGTTTATCAATAAAATGAGGTATGTGGTCCTTGAAAATCCATCTATTGTAAATGAATTTTATTTATAATCATGTGATATATGGTATCACCATAATGGGAGATCATCCTTTTTTATAAAAGTTTTTTTAACATCCTGTAGATAAAATAATGTGTCAACATCCATCATTAACCCTTGAAAATCGGTTGAATACCTAAACACCGATGGTCAAGGGTTTGATTATAAATATGTTACATGTGATACATAGACCTAGTGAATGTGTTGTTAAACAGATGTAATGTGAATTATATGTAGTAACACTTGTTCTTGATTCCTTTAGTAACCTCTTTTTAGTGGAGAGTGTTGGGTAGATACGATTGGAAAACATTGGCCATGAGATAACTTTGATATGCCTTTGACACATTGGGGTAACTTATTTTTAAGTGGTTTTAGTTTCCCCACCCCACCTAAATGTGAGTACAATGGTGGTAGACCCTATGTAGTTTGATAATGGGTTTGGTGAGAAAACTGACCTAGAATAACCTTCTTATGTGAGATGGTATTTTTACCTTCTCCTCAACCCAATTCCAATGAGTTTGACTGTACGATTCCAATGATGTTATAGTGGGATTATGATTTTTTTGTTGGATGTTGGGACCTTGAGGCAATGGGTGTTGACATGATTTAAGATATTTAGGGTATTATACCGTGTATAGTGCTTATGCGATGATGATGAGACACAAGGGTCTAGATGGGTTCTTTAGTTATATATGGACCCTACGGAGGGTTAGTGAAATAATTCCTATATAGATAATCTATGGTGCAAAATTATGCCTGAAATAAATCATGATAACTATATATGTTTTTCGTTTTTGGTGATAGTATTCTTGAGTGGTCAACCATGATAAGTGAGAAGGTTTGGGTGGATGGATGACCCATATTAGATGTGTTTCATTAGCTATTGTGGGAGGGAAACACTACCCCATATTCTTAATTAATTAATTATTATGTAAATAATTGTTCCTCAAGAAATCAGATCATATTCAGTTGTAATTTGTATCTTTTTAGTGCTCCTTTATAAATCCCCTTAGTTTTAGTGATGATATAAAATTATTTATAATGCCTTTTACAATACAAATATATTCAATTGTGTTATAAATTTATATTGAAATTTCACTTGTAATCCCCATGGATTTCATTATGATTTTTATTATTCCTTTGGAAGTCCTTTTTGATTTAGTGGTAACTATAAATATATAGAATTCCATGGGAAATCCAAATAGGTTCTGATTAATGCCATTAGATGATGTGGGTGATATTCCCATTTATAATATTAACAATAAAACATATTTTATCATTGAGAGATTATAAAATATTACCAAGATAAAGAATATACCCCTTGGAAATTTGTTATATTTCATAGGATTAACTCCCGGGAATAGGATTATGTTAGATGTCATGAAATTTAATAGGATAATCTCTTAGGAATTGGTCCTTTCACATTAATATAGATTGTCATTCTGCTTGGTATATGTTGTAATGGTTATGTGACCAGATCATAGACACTATGACACGAGATAATGAATGTGGAATTATTTCAGGTAGTAATATTAGATCCAAAGGAGCAATGTTTTTTATTTATTTAGCCATAAATATTAATTATATTTGTCCAAATCATATCAGATGCACGAAGATATTTTTATTTATTTTGTATGGTACAACTCTGGATGTTCCTAACTAAGATACACTCACATTCTAATTGGGTGCCATTGTAACATGGGTAATTTAGAATATCATTCTTGATTTTAGGATTAGGTTGGTTAGAGGATTGGAGTATCTTGATCAAGTAGGATAACATGTATGAGATTTTGTGATGAGTTGAGGTGTGGATCGGGTATGGAATTAGGTACTCTATTTTAATGTATTTAATATATTTATATTATTTACAATTTTTCAAGTGGGTTAAAAAATTTTTTTATATGAGTACGACTATGAGTCTGTATGATTTTGAGATTCTTTATTTAATTTAGTATAACATGTATTTTTTATTTATAAATTTAGAGTACTTTGATCATTTATTATGGTTGGTGTTTGGTTATTTTATTTTTATTATGAACTCTAAAATCATTCCATATTAACAATCAACAAACACTCTCCTATTTGGTAACCTTTGACGTATGTGGAGGTATTCTTGAGGATCTGGGATTAATGCTAATTTTGGTGGTAATCAAGTTATCTAGGTTATCAAGATGTTACATGTTAATAAAGATAAATATTGTTTCAAAGTGATTATAAATAAAATTCAAACATTATGAGTTATTTTCGATATGTTTTCGGGGGATTTCAAGAATGTGTTTTGGATATTGATTTAAAAGTTATTACATATAATGTAACAAATAGAAAAAAACATTAAGTTCATATAGTTTCTGATTATTTTTTAGATTTATAAATTAATTCCAAAAAGACAACCCATGAAATATATAAATTATTCATTCCATGATTTGTAATTTTGTAAACAATTTAAAAGATGACAGTATATCATAATTTAGTTCATGGAAGGTTATTAATTATGAGAATTTTTTTAACTCAGATTTTAATTCCATATATTATATAATATATCAAATTAAGAATCACTGAGTGACATTTATGGAGTTTCAAACATCTATATTAATTGTTAAAATGGGAAACAATTGTGTATACAAATTATATTACTATTATAAAATGTTTTAAAATTAAAAAAAGTTCAATTATAATTGAATTCTTATGAAATGTTAAGAGTTTAAAGGATTATTATCTAATGTATATATAAACATTGTCACGGTTTGTGGAATTAATATATGAATATTTTCTTTGATAGAATGTGAGATAATAAAATCTAAATTTTTCTTTCTGTCATTAATTTTAATAAAATGTTATGCAATAAAGAATCATAACAAAGTGTTTGGTGCAACATATAACACATTGATACAAATGTAAAATGGAGTGTTTTTGGTTTCTATGAAAGAATATTCATCTAGAAAATGTAGAATAGCACAAATAATATATATTATTATAAAAAATAATTTTATTCATTCATTTTTTATTTAATTTAATTAAATTGTTCGATATTATAACTATATACACATTAATGGTTTTTTTCTAAATTATTTTGATATTCTCTCTCTTTGTGAATAAAAACATGATATAAATATTATAATTTGAAACTGATACAAAATATTATTAATAAGATTAAAAAAACAAAAATAATTTTTGTTGTGTCAAATAATTATTTTTTTGTATTAAGTATTATTGAAATACATTTATCTTAATGTAATATTTCATAAGTAGCCAAATAATCCAAAAAATAACAGACTACTCAATGTCCTTAATACTGTCCATAAAATCTATCCTCATCCTAAATCAGTCCATTTTACATTATTTCTTGTACGAATGTTAATTATACACATTTTTGAGATGTGGGAGTGTTGGAATTTAAAAATACATCTCAATTAGATTCCATTAGAGATCCCAAAAATTTCCAATATCCTATATTTCTCATATTTGTATCATGAAATTTTGTTCTATAAATTTTAGGAAAAAATTAAATACACATTAAATATCTTCATGTTCTAACCAAACCACCTTGAGGAAATGGTTTACCTATTTCATCAAATGTTTGTAGGATCTTTACATCTATGAATAGAAGTTTTTAGTAAAATAACTTGAATAATTGGTATTATAGTTAAAAAAATAATTGTTGGAAATTGAATTTATTTTCTATATCATATTTTAGGATATAACTTAAATCAATGGATATGAAATGGGAATTCATATGATTATATAAAAGAATATGATTTATTTATATCATATTTTATAATATAAATACAATATGTGATATAATATGTATTCAATACTCCGATTATTCCTAATAGGTTTTCTTTGGTTGTGAATTAGTAAGATGGTCCTGTTATGGAAACATGATCATTTGAAGCATTAAAATGATTATCTATACATTGTTCATGTGTCATGGGTAATGCATGATAGTGGCCAAGAAATTATAACCAATGATAAAACCACTACATTCAATTAATATAGTCTATAAAATGAAATATGATTCCCATAATAAGGTTTTATGATTATGAATTTCCATAAAAAAACTCTCTTTCTTTCTAGTCACCAATAATAATGATGTAGAATGTTCTGGTACATATTTTATGTTTGGGGAATAGTTATTATGAATGAGTGTCCTAATTGTTTATAGAAAACTATTGAAAGTGAAAGTCCAATGGTCATTTCATAGTTATGGGAATATAGAAAAATGAATTAAATATTATTAGACATGGATCTTAAAATATTTTAGTTATACATATTATTTAAGATCTATATTTACTTGATAGTAATATAGATGATAAACTTGTCACATTGATATGGTTTATTCTACTATATTGATCGTATAATGATAATTGAAAACCCACTAATAGAATAAAATACACATTCATCAAAAACATAACTTTTTCTTTATATTTTTCTGATGAAATTCTATATCATAATCATATTATTTAAATATCATTAAACACAATATGAATGCACAAATCTATTTTTTCTTATTTGTTGTGTATTACTGGTACATATCATAAGTAAGGATGTGATGAATTTTTTACAATAATATATGATATATGATATTTTAATATTTTACTAAATAATTGATTTCAAGAAATACAATGCATCATTTTTTTGTTATAAATATTATATTAGTGTATATTGGTTATTTTGGATGAATTTATACCAAAATCTAATAACCGCTTCTATACAACAGATGGTCACAGAAACTGATAGTAGAATTTTAGTAGTTTATACATGGTCATCATGATATTATAGCATCATATACATTGGTGATAATGATATCGTTTCTCGGAGAACCTACTTCCACTATTATTGTTACCTAATAGACTGGAATTATTGTTTGTAATTATATAATCATGGATCACAATAACACCATATTTCTAAATTTGATCATTTGTTAGATTGGGTTTCATTAACCCTATGTCTGTACACATTATATTTCTCTTAAATATGGAGAATGTTTTTACCTCTCTGTGGATATAAAGATTATTTTAAAACCCAGAAAAATCTATATACCTTTTGAGCATATTTTTGACATTTTTTTATCCCTTTTAATGTCCTTATAGAAAATTGGTACCCTTTGGATCTATTGAAATTTGTAAAAAAACTGTATTATATCCCATGATCAAATGATTGAGGAAAAAAATACACAAATTTATTTATGGCTATGGAATTTGGAAAGGTGACTATAAATTATTTTGAGGCATATGATTTCAGTCACAATAGATTGAAATAGTATATTACGTTTACCAAAAAAATTAATATAAGACTAATAGGTGTTAAACACATTGTGTCTAAGAATTCATAGTGGGACTTACATGATTGATAGGTTCTAGGAGCTGTGTGCCTTATATTTATAGTAAATATAGTATTCAACATCATAATAGAGAAGATGCCAGATGGATTGATGAAATATATCACTGATATATATATGATAATCCTTCTATTCAGAACAAATTATAAATTTTGGTGATTATTAAATATGAAAATTATTATTGGGTTTATTTTTTCTGATGACATCAATTAATTCAACAATATCACAATTAATTTATACTAAGTGTGAATTACACTAATTGGTAAGATATGTATTCTAGTTTGAGTATATTAATTACCTAACAATTAGAGAGATACTATAATATCCATGATTAGTTATATGAGGAATGAATTTTTTTTCTATGTGTGAGACATGAACATGGGTGAGGATACTAGATAAGAGAATCCCTAATGTTTTTATCTCTTCTCCACATGAGGATGGATGATGCAGATACATGTCGTGAGATAATTATATAGGATGGAAAAATCAATAGAAAATGGTTGAGATATGGTAAAGGGTTGGGTTCGACCTTTTATACATATTTAGGAATCTAAATTTCAAGAAGGGGTATAGAGAAAAAAAAGGTCCCAAAAACCATTGAAGAGAATACGATAACAGATGGAACATATTTTGTTTTTTTCATTGTTCACCCTTCAAAGTCGAGAATTTAATATTCTTGGTAAAACATCCCATAAACAATATATAATGGAATCAAACAATATTTATTTTTTACGTAATTTTGGGAAGGTTCATCGTACAGATGTGGAATAAATAAAAATTTATTGAAATTGTGATTCATAGATCAAGGCCACATTGGGTCCTTGTTATAAAACATGAGACCATATTATAGCATGTAAACATCATATCCTCAACTGTCAAAATGCAGTTGCTAAAATTCATTTTTCAATGAATTTATTAAATAGTTAAATTGTAGAATTTTATATTGACCTAAGTGACATTAATTTTTAATTTAGTTAAAAAACTATTTTGGAATAAATATTTGTGTCATTTCTAAAATGTTTGGTATTTAGTAAAAAATAAATTTTTCACAAAACCTATAATTTTTCAGTCATTATCATCATATAAGAATATACTATAAGTTTATAAATTATGTTATAAATAAAATATGAAATTCTGGTATATAATTGAGAATTTACGATATTTTATTAAAATTTAAATACTTTTTCAATCATTTTTAAAATTAATTAAAACAATTCTTTAACAAAAAAACATATTTTTTTCTTTTATTTTATTTAAGTATTTTCAAGGGAGATTCATTTTTATATTTATTTTATAGCCTCATACAATATATTTTTTATATTAAATTAATTTATTCCTTTAGAATATTTAATAAATATGATTTTTATAAATAAATTCATTGAAATTTATTTTTTTTAAAACATCATTTACACGATTATGTGTGTTTAGTTTTAAATATAAATTTCACACATTTATAAATTTATATAATAAATTTATTTTAAAAAATAATTTATATGTATCAAATTACATAAATGGGAATATATTATTTTTTTCAATAAAATTGATTATTATGATTACAAATTAATAGTAAATGTAAAATTAGATTATGGTAAAAGGTAAATTATAATATAAATATTCATTAAACAATAAAAATTTCCTTAAAAAAGATTTTTTGTGGGGATTATTGACCCCAAATTATTATCCCCATTACTGTTTTCCACTTTTTGACAATTTTTTCCTTGATTAGTAACTTTATATTCTAGAAAATGTTAGGGTTACTACAAAAAATAACCTTCCCTTCACTTATAAAAGGGTAACACTTTATCGACTTCAATACATCCCAATCCTTAACATTATTCCTTTAAATGATAAAAATAATATCCTACTATAACTCTTTCCCATGTTCAAAATATTGAATTCAATATTATTTAGATTAAGGCATCTGTTTCTAAGGAAAATTCAAGTACCCAATTTTAGTATTATCAACAACTCCTATTTTCTTTTTAATAATCCCCATTCAAATTTATTCTATATGAACTACTATAATGATATTAGTATCATTTATATACATTAATGTGTCTATGTTAATGGTTTTATCATTTTATATTCATTTATGTCATCTATTAAAAAATTAAATCTTTGTTCATTCATTTGTGCGGATTACCCTCACTATGATGAATGAAATTTATTATTCATAAATACAATTCATTCATAGTTCCTATAATGGATTTAATGAGTTTCTATTTTTTACATTTATAATTAATGTCATGGGTTAAAAAATATTAGGAATAACTAGTTATATGATAAATAAGCAATATTTATTAATTGAATCCATTAAACCAAGCCTGTTAAGATGACAATATTATATTCAAATTATAAAATATTTTTATATCCTTTTATTATTCTTAAAAATATTTTAAAATTATGATATATCATGCTATTAAACACTAAATTATAACATTATTATTTTTGTATAATTATAACATCCCTAAATCAATACACCCTAATCTTGTCCTAAAAATATAACATTTTCTTTTTTTTCATCGAAACTGATAAACATATTCCAAATTAGAGCATCTGAAAAATTCAATATCATAAAAAAAATTTGATCACCTATATAACTAGGTACCTTTAAGGATTATATTTTTTTGAAAATTATTAAAATAATTACATAACAATACCTATTTCTTAAATTTATTTTTCCCCACTATATAAATCTTTTCATATTCCACAATACATCTTCAACATCTCACATTAAATTATTCAAACGTGAATCCTTTTGAGACCTAATTAATTTAACAAAATTTTATTACATGGTGAATTTAAAACATGTGAAGGTTGAACATAAACACTATGTAATGCTAAAAATAATTTTTTACACTTTAATGTAATTATAAAGCATGAGGTGAGAATAATGGTTTCATGAAATAAAAAATGTGCATCGGAATAACATAAGAGAATTCATACCCATCAAAACAATATCATAAATCGTGATACATTAAAAAATAATTAATAGAAGAAAAGATTTATATATGTCGACAAAGATTACTAATTTAATACAATCTTTTAATGAAGCATACATTATGACTTGATGCATGCATAAATGTAACCTATTGGTAAATTTGAAAATAATTATCATATCACTCTTATAGTCTCTCTTACATTTGGAACAACCTAACTAGTAAATTCCCATAATCTCATCACACAATCCTATAAATGGTCTACTCTATCCCCATATCCAATGCTTTACCAAGTGAGATTAGGCTCATCTCTTATCAAGAGCTATATTAGGATCCCTTGAAACCATAAGAAATTGTTCAGGAACAATAACATGATCAAAACTCAAGAATGATCTTATATTTCAACACAAGAGTTACCATATTGCATTCATGGATTAATTTAACTGTGGATGATAAAAGGGTTCCATGAAAATATCTTTTAAAAAATCATAATATGTCCACAATGAGAATAAGGATGACATCATTACAATATATACTTAGTAGTGCATAATTAAAATCAATGGTTGTTGTTATTGGATAAAAACAAAAATAAAATACCACAAAAACTTTCTTGAAGTTAATACTATTTTCTCATTAATATTCAATTTTTTAAAAAATCTAAAAATTCACAAAATAGAATGAAAATTATTTCCTTTGAAAATAATTCAAGAAACATATAATGAAATATTTAATGAAAATAACGTTAATAATTTAATGAAAACTCATTCTTTTCATAAACATTTAAAACAAACATTATTTTATATATTCTATAGAGAGAGTGAAAAGGGAACAATATAAAAAACATTAATAATACACTTTTAAAAATCATTAAATAATATCATAGATCATGTCAAATAACATTAAAAAATAATTTATCATTTCAAAATAAAATTCTTGATTTTTTTAGAAAACTTCGATATAAAAGAGAGATATTCATAATATAAAAGATGTTAAGATATTGGTATCACAAAAAAATCTTGTTTTATTATTAATAAATAATGGAGGAAATGGAAACAATAAATATTAACCCCTTTCATAATATAAAATATATAGAAGAATATTATTTTATGAAAATTAGAGCATATGATCCCTCCTAATTGAACACATAACATAAAAAATCCCGAAATATGATGAGATTGTATCATAAATAAACTTAAAATTTTAGTAAAATGTGTAAATTAATTTTTTAAATTAAAGAATTAAAATTTATCTCTACATATCAATGGGTCCAACACATACCATATTAAAGAATATAGGTTCATAAAATAAACATAATTCCTATATAAAGAATGTTTGAGATGAATAACCCTTACAAAGATCATATCATTAATTGGTAATTAATAAATAGTGTCATAATGTGTTACAAATGTAAACTATAAAAAGTGGAAATGAAAAATAAATCAAAAAAAATGTTGTTATTTACATAATATTGTCATAATACAATCAATGATGAAGTTTTAAAAAGAAATAAACGAAAATTAGTGAAGAAATTTTTTACCACTTTCTTACTATCAAGTCAATTATATTTTTGGAAATAATTGTAATTAAAAGTAAAAATAACATTAACTATAAATTATTTATGATATAATATGTAAAACTATATGTACACATACCATAAAATCAATTATAATTTTCATATGATCTATGAAACAAGGTTATAAATAATGAACTATGTAACAATAATGGAAAAATAGGTCATACAAAAGCATGGGTAACGTTTTCCTTTTTCAAAGGGCATGATGAAAAGAATAGAAATATAATTTCATCATCCTATAATAGTTATTATATCATAAATATCATATTAATTATTTAAATTCAGTTATAGATTGAATCCATCATATGTGTTCATGAAAAATAAATTACATGTCTTCATTGAGGTGGGAACCCCCACATATGCATGAATAATGTTATCGTATTTTAATGGATAAAAACGTAATAAATTTTGAAATTTAATCTTTTGAAAATTATAAATATTCAATATATATATATATATATATTACCCATTAGTATAACCTTCCACGAGGGGTTGTGATCGAAATCGAATCTCATTGATTCCTAAGGTGGTGGTCCTCTATACACATGAATAGTGGGTTCATTTCTCATTTTATGGAATAGGATAACAATTCCCCTTATTCTACAAAAATAATAATATACCCTGATATTTGATTAACTTATTCTATTATTTCATCATTTTTGAAGAAGATATGAATGTGGAATAGTAGTAAATAAAATGAAAATAAACAACTAAGAGTTATACCACTTCATTTAGGAACCACCTTCGGTGTACCACATGATCCTTATAGGATGTAATTTCAATGATAACAGATCCTTTATATAATATATATTATATTTGGTAATGAATTTTGGGTGGTATTGGATAAACTATAGTGCTAAAACTGTGTGTTGTAATGATGTGAGGAGGTACCCATTTATAAGTAACAGTAGGGGCACTCTTAGAATTATATATAGTATTAGATTAATATAAATTATATTTCCTATTGAAATGGAAAAAATTATATATTTAAAATATAGTAATTTTTTTCCAAATCATCTCATAGAATAAAATCATTAATTCTTTTTGTGATTTTTCATCCTTATCTCTTAGTTTTAAACCCTAGATATATCTTTTAATGATTACAATGATATTAATGATTTTCACCCTCTAGGGGTAAATAATTTTTTTAGAAAATAACTAGTATACTATACATGGGGAATTTTTAATATCTTCAATCATATACCGTTCCCTTGAAAGAGTAATTTTTTATTTTTCAAAATATTTAATTAAATATTTGTTATTGAAAAATATCATTAATTTCCTTTTTTGTAACTATTTTTGTAATTTTACAATAAAGATTTTGAAAAAACCATTGAATTTAAATATACAATCATAACATAATCCTAAAATATTATATCAGTTTATAAATTAAATGATACAATACGTGTCACCAAAATGAAAAATCACTCTAGGGGTTTTAATATCATTAAATTCATTTTTCTATAACTAGAACAATATCTATATCGATGTTATATAGTTAGTAAAGTTGATTATTCCATCACTAAAATTTAAAAATAAATTAAAATCATAAAAATAAAAAGACATATATTCAATATATAAATTTATATTCATCGAATATGAATATTTTTTATCAAATATTTCATGAAAACATATATAATATGTTATTTTAACTTGTCTAGCCTTGTCCAATAACTTTACAAGAATTTGGATAATTCAAATGTTTTATAACACCAAAATTAATATCTTTAAATGAATATCAAGAATAATAATAAATATTTCTAAACCAAGATAATAAAAATATTCTTCCCCCTAAAATATTATATTTATGACACTAAATTTGAATTTTCCAGTGTTTTCCATGAACTACTTTATCATTGAAAAAGATTTCATTATTTATCATGTAATAAATTCAAATTTATATTTTTTGAATAATTATTATATGATATTTTTATCATATTAACGTAATTTATTTTTCCCAAAATTTAAAAAACAAATAAAATGTTTTTATCTATGCTGTTTCATAAAAGATATCTATTTCATAAAAACTGTATTTTTTACTATTCATAAAAAAATTGCATTTAAAAAAAACCAAAACATAATTCTTGGATAAATTTTAATTTTTGAATCAAAAATTTATTTCAGTATAATCTAAATCAATTTCTATATGTTAAATATGTTGATTTTAAAATAAATGAGTAAAACACAATTAAATATAATTTTTTGATAAATGTGTTTGTAAACCCAAAAGCTAACTTATGAAAACAAATATATTTATTATTCCTATATATTTTATTATATTATTTATAATTAAATGTTTATTATGATAAATTATGATAAAATTATATTTTTAATGTAATTTTTCTATTGAGAAAATTATTTATTTGTAGAAATCAATACTTTTACTCATTCACTAAAAAATAAATCATTTCAGAAGAATCCCAAAATATCAACCTGATATAATTTTTTATATGATAAATTAAAAATTAATTAAATTTTATTAATTATATATTGAAATGGTTCTAAATATTAATTATAATATTCACGCAATAATGTAAAAGAACTCATTTTAAAAGAAAATATACATTTAAGGAATATAATGAATTTATGGAAAATTGTGAACATAATTATAAGAATTTATCAATGAATTTTTATCTAATAATACATTTTTATATGTATTTAAAAATTTGTATACATCTATTCATACTATAAAAAAATTGACTATATTATTATTGTAACATCCCAGGTAATTAAAGAATAAATAATTTTCATATTTATTAATATTAGAGAATTAAATATGAATTTTAATTAAAAGGGGTTGCTATGTTCGATAGCGTACCCGATACGCAACGATGAGTTTCTTTGAAACTTACGTAGCACACTAGTAATATAATAATATTATGTTAGTTAACAAGTAGCCGTTGTACTGGCGGGAATGAATAGAAATAACTAAAATATGAATAGATATGTTTTTATATGTTTTTACATTTACCCAATAAAAGATAAAGGCTTAAAATACGGAAAGAGTTCAATTTTAGGCTTTTATACTCTAATTTTCACTAAAGGTTCACTTGTCATCTTTTAATGGTGAACCGTCATTAAATATAGTTTTGATCACTCTTATACATTCTTTTGGACCAAATAAAACTTTTATTAAGAATCGGGACATCAAATTTTACTTTGTGTAATTTTTGGTACCTTTCTGATAAAGTTCATTTTTTTTATGAATAGTGAAAAATGTTGCATTTTAATTCAAAACCTCTTTTTGATCTAATTTATTTATATGATTATATTATCTTTTGAATTGGTTTTAAAGTGAAATTAGAATATATTTTTACCATTTTATCTAATGGTGGTCATTGGAATCAATTTCACTTTGAAATTAGACTTAAACTGGTGTCAATCTTTTGATACTTATTGTTTTGTAAAAACACGCTATTTGCTCTGGCAGCGGGAATTAATTATTGAATTAATTAATGTGACTTATATGATTTGAATTTTGTAAAATAGACTTCATTTTTGAATTCGGAATATCAAATATAGCTTAGGGTGAATTTTTGGTAATTTTCTGAAAAACTTCAATTTTTGATGAATAGTGAAACCACTAAGTGGTAATCAAGCAAACTGATTTTTCGGTTAAATGAAATTTTACCACTAATTTGTGTTGAATTTTGAAAATCCGACATACATGGTTGTCATTAAGAAGTAAAATGTGGTTCAATGAGATTAAAATAATTTTTTGGTGAATAGTAACTTATTAAGTTTTTAATCGCGATTAGTGGTAATTAGTGTAGTTTAAGGAATAAATAATGCTTTAATAATATAAAATGACCTAGACACATGTCCCAACCTTATTGGTTGTGTCATGGCCGACCAAGACAAGCCATGGGTCAAATTGGGGACCCCATGGATCCACTTTTGTTGGGAAATGACATAAATTACTTTTTATTTAATGTTAAAGTGAAAATGACACAAACATAATATGTTTTGCGAAAACAATTTTTAAGTGGGGTTATACAAGTCAAAATTTTGATTATAAATATTAAATGGAAAGCTAAAAAGATTTCCTACATCATAGTAATTTTTTTATAATTTTTAGACATTAAATAAATTTAATTATTTATGACATAATAATGATGCAGCGATGACATCATTATTTGACGATTTAAATAAAATGGAAAGATAATATAAAATCTATGAACTACACATGTCCAAAACCAATTGGATGAATGTCGTTCGATGCCTTATCACCTTATCCACGAATTCTATCAATGTGGGACCTTTTAAAACCGAAACACATTTTCAAATAAAATAATGTTTCTTTACATTCCAAAAGTGCCCCTCCTCTCCTCTTATAAAAGGCCCCCACCTCTACCTCATTTCACACACTCTTAAAGCCATTGGCTCGGCAAACCCCTGCCCATTTGCTCTCTACAAATCCCTCTCCTCATCCTAGAGGATTCCCTTTGGGCAGAATCCTTTCAAGGGAAGCCTTTAGGCTGAACTCAAAAGGAGTTACACTTTTTTAAGGTAATTCATTCTCTCATGTCCATTTGTTTTATTTTGCATCTCCAACCCCCTAAACTCTTTTTATTTACTTCTTTTGTAACAACACCAGTATCTTCAATATACTAGGATGTTGTTATAAGATTTATTTGAGCTACACTCTCACACAACTACATCAAATGGTTAAAGAACATACGGATTTCGTGGATGGCGAAATTCTGCCTCCCGAAACGATGATTGTTCAACACTCATTTAACACCTTCAAAGGTGGCCATTATGATGTCACTATTTTTATATATGATATATAATATGTTTATGTTTTCCTTAAGCTTATGTTTTTTCTCATTTTGGGCATACCTTTATGGTTTCCATTATGGGTAAAACACGATATCTTCATTTTAGGAAGTGCGGACTACCGCCCCCTAAAAGTGATTTGATTCGTTAATACCATATGTGGGATGTGTAAAGGATAAAGTTAATGATATTATATAGGTTGTTATACTGGAATTATAATATACTTTTATATCATTATGATTCCATTCCAGAAAATATGAAATAGAAATGGAAGTAGCGTTCATGCGTACGTACGGCTTACCGTCTCCATGAACGGTGCATTTCATTTCTTACCTCTAAATGTGATGTAATATTATAAATGAATGTATGTACTGGATATATATGAAATATATGATATCTAAATCATGAATACCATTCTGGATATAATGAACCTTTGACCAAATTAACAACATGTAAGTATAAGAAGTCAATTTTTGACTTAAGAACCAAATACCGACAAAATGAACATTATTAACTTAAATAATTACATGATGTTCATAACATGGTATAAAAGGAATAATGAACTTGAGAAAGGTTCTTAAGCAAGTAGAGATTAACTAAAGTTTATTATTCAGGAGTTTAAAGAACGGTCGGGTCAAGTCAGATACGAGGTATGGGAACTTCTTAACCCAATTTCCATTCTTTGGGTTAATCTCCTACTTCCAAATTATGTCATTATATTATTATGTCGTATCTTGTATTTGTACTTTATTTATGTGTACTTATAGTGAATACACATAATTTATCTATTTTATTTTAAAAATTATCTTTGTATGGGACTTCGTCTCAATCTCCTTTCATTGAGGCATATTTTATTTTATACACAACCTTCTTTTATACGGTGTATAAACCCCTTTGACTTTTACGTTTATTCAAAAGAAATCATTTTTATACGAAGCGTTTACTAAACGACAAAAGGGAATGTTTTTGTCGTACGTATGCGGCGACAACGACTTCTCCGCCGTCGTAACCGTTATTTGAGTTTCGGCTTCCTCTACAAGCCATACATTTTTTTTAAAAGAAAAATAATTACCATGTTTTACTTTTCTTTTATTTTGGTATTGAAAATGGTTTTCATAATGTATTTATTATATAAATGTGTTGTATTGATATCTCGTGATTGAAATTTGGAAATGTTATGTTTCCTTTATGCATGTTTTATGTGATATGATTATGTTATGGTTCTTGGGCATTATTATGAAGACGGGTGGTTCCGTGATAAACTAAGGGCGGGTGAGCCCGTTATAGCTCTCCAATGCATTGGGTAACGCGAAGGAGTGAAACGTTAAGGTTTCTCCGAAGAGATTTTAGGGAATATACTGTGATGGGTATTCCAAACGTAACCAAGAGGGTTACTCCCTACGTAAGAATGTTATGAATGCCTCAAGTTACCTTTATGTCTTATGATTTCTATGATTTATTCATGATTTTATGAGGTATGTTAAAGTGCCTATGTTTTATGGGTAAAGTATGATTTCATTCTTATGTATATATGAACTCATGTTTCCTTTCCATGTTTTTTTATAAACCATACTGAGTTTTTATGCTCATCCCAAGTTTTTGAAATGTTTTTCACAGGTCAAGGGAAAGGTACATGATAAGATGATAGAGTCAAGGATGTGTCAAGAAATAATCCATGTTTTATTTTAAATGTGTTTCCATTGATGGGAATGAAGAATACTATCTTTATGTAACCACTTTGTTTATATGTGGAATGTAATGCAAGTTTTATGATCTAATTCTCTAAAACTCTAAACCCGAAAAGATCCTCAATGTGTAATCTTGTAATAACTCAAGATTAAGTAAGGTTTAAGGCTGGGGCCTTATAGTTGGTATCAAAGGTCGGTTTAGAAAACTTTAGGAGTTAGAAATGTGTTAAATTATAATATGATTGAAATGATATAGCATTTACGGATTACCATGTTGCTTCGCCTAAGATATTTCGGTGTTCAGAATGGTTTTCCGCAGAGGAAACAAAGCAGCTATGTTGGGACGACATCAGGAGGAAGACAACCTTCCAAATCAGCAACCTGAGATGGTCGGAATCGGAACTGAACAGTTTGTTGCAGTGATGGAACAGTTGACTCAGGCTATAAATGGTGGTGGTATCCATGCACGAGATCAGCCAGATCAACCGCAGAGGAACATGTCAGTGGTGGAACATTTCATGAGGCAACATCCACCATCATTCAGAGGATCATCTGACCCTGTGCAAGCTGAAGGGTGGATTAAATCACTGGAGAAGATTTTTGATGTCATGGGATGTTCAGACAATCAAACGGTTAGTCTTGCTATTTACCGTTTGGAGGGTGAAGCAGATCAGTGGTGGTCTATGGTTAAAAATATTAGGGATGCCGATGAGATTGATTCTCTTGACTGGGATGAATTCAAAGGTATGTTTCTTGAGAAGTATTTTCCTAAGGCTGTTCGACTTAGGATGGAAAAGCAATTCTTGGAATTGAGGCAAGAGGAAGACTCAGTGGCTGCCTATGAAGAAAGGTTCACTCGATTGGCAAGGTATGCTCCAAATTTTATCCGGGACCTTGATAGTAAAATCAATCGTTTTTACTCAGGATTAAAGCCAAAGTATCGAAGGGCATTAGCTTCTCGTGAGTTTAAAAGTTATGAAAAGCTTGTTCGATGTGCTGAGAAGGTGGAAATGGAGTTTGCCGATGACCAAGTTTTCTATAACAACCAGCAGAAGAAGAGACCGAGGTGGCAGGAGAAAGGTAAAAATTCTTCAAAAAAGTCTGATGGTAAGAAAACTAAGTTTCCAGTTTGTGATAAATGTGGAAAAAGGCATGCTGGGGAATGTCTTCTGAATTCTGGAAAGTGCTACCGATGTGGTAAGATGGGACATAATGCTCGTGATTGCACTGAAAAGGATCAAGGTGAAGGTAAGAATAAATTTGATTTACAGTTAGTGAAATGTTATAAGTGCAATGAGATGGGTCACTATGCAAACGAGTGTCCAACAAGGAGCTTGAGTGATGGGAAGCAGTTAGACTACAAGCAGAAAGGGGTGGTGAAATCCTTTGCAACTACTTCAGCAGATGTTGGGCCATCGAATGAAGTGGTGTCAGCTCCAGGGAGCTCAGTATTTTTCGAAGATTGACTTGAGGTCGGGGTACCATCAGTTGATAGTAAAAGAAGCAGATGTTCCGAAGATTGTGTTCCGTACTAGATATGTCCACTATGAATTTGTAGTAATGCCTTTTGGGCTAACCAATGCACCTGCTGTATTCATGGACTTAATGAATAAAGTTTTCCATGAGTTCTTGGATAAGTTTGTGTTTGTGTTTTGAGGTTTGTGAAGAGGTTATGTGTGCCTTGTGATTCACAGTTGAAGAGAGAGTTGTTATGTGAAGCTCATAGTTCTCCATTTTCAGTTCATCCTGGCAGTACTAAGATGTATAGAGATCTGCGGGAGTATTACTGGTGGGATGGAATGAAAAGAGATATTGCTGATTTTACTGTGAAGTGTTTGACATGTCAACAGGTTAAAGCAGAGCGGCAGTTACCGAAAGGGATGCTTCAGCCTTTACCAGTTCCAGAGTGGAAATGGGAGAATATATCCATGGACATTGTTGTGGGATTACCGAAGACATCTCGAGGTAATAATGCAATCTGGGTTATTGTTGATCGCTTGACCAAGTCTTCTCATTTCCTTTCTATACGAGATACTTTCTATCTAGATCAACTTTCCCGTTTGTATCTTAAAGAGATAGTCAGGTTACATGGAGTTCCTCTCTCCATTGTATCGGATCGTGATCCCAGGTTTACTTCTAACTTTTGGAAAGGCCTTCAGAAGTCTTTGGGTACTGAGTTAAATTTTAGTACAGCTTTTCATCCTCAATCAGATGGGCAGTCAGAACGAACAATTCAGACATTGGAGGATATGCTACGAGCTTGTTCTATGGATTATCAGGGAAGTTGGGACCAACATCTTTCTTTGGTTGAGTTTTCATATAATAACAGTTTTCATTCCAGTATACAGATGGAACCATTTCAGGCATTATATGGGAAGCGGTGTCGAACTCCAGCTTTCTGGGATGAAGTGGGTGAATGAAAGTTGATGGGACCAGAATTGGTAGAAGAGATGGCAGAAAAAGTTCAGCTGATTCAGAAACACATGAGAACAGCTCAGAGCAGGCAGAAGAGTTATGCGGATAACCGGAGGAAGGATCTCTCTTTCGAGGTAGGTGATCATTTTTTTCTCAAGGTTTCTCCTTGGAAAAGTGTGATGAGATTTGGTAAGAAAGGAAAGTTGAGTCCAAGGTTTGTTGGGCCATACGAAATTCTGGAGAGAGTTGGATCAGTTGCATACCGAGTGGCTTTACCTCCGAGTTTATCTCAGGTACACAATGTTTTTTACGTTTCTATGTTGAGAAAGTATATGCCAGATCCATCTCATGTTTTGAGTCCAGAGGTAGTTCAGCTGGAAGAGAACCTATCTTATGAGGAATAACCGGTCCAGATTCTTGACCACTGGGAGCAAGTGTTACGGAATAAGGTGATTCACCAGGTAAAGGTTTTGTGGAAAAACCACATGATTGAAGAGGCAACATGGGAATCTGAAAATGCTATGAGGGTTAAATACCCCCACTTATTTTGATAAGTGAATAAAATTGCGAGGACGCAATTCCCAAAAGGGGGGAAGGATGTAACATCCCAGGTAATTAAAGAATAAATAATTTTCATATTTATTAATATTAGAGAATTAAATATGAATTTTAATTAAAAGGGGTTGCTATGTTCGATAGCGTACCCGATACGCAACGATGAGTTTCTTTGAAACTTATGTAGCACACTAGTAATATAATAATATTATGTTAGTTAACAAGTAGCCGTTGTACTGGAGGGAATGAATAGAAATAACTAAAATATGAATAGATATGTTTTTATATGTTTTTACATTTACCCAATAAAAGATAAAGGCTTAAAATACGGAAAGAGTTCAATTTTAGGCTTTTATACTGTAATTTTCACTAAAGGTTCACTTATCATCATTTAATGGTGAACCGTCATTAAATATAGTTTTGATCACTCTTATACATTCTTTTGGACCAAATAAAACTTTTATTAAGAATCGGGGCATCAAATTTTACTTTGTGTAATTTTTGGTACCTTTCTGATAAAGTTCATTTTTTTTATGTATAGTGTAAAATGTTGCATTTTAATTCAAAACCTCTTTTTGATCTAATTTATTTATATGATTAGATTATCTTTTGAATTGGTTTTAAAGTGAAATTAGAATATATTTTTACCATTTTATCTAATGGTGGTCATTGGAATCAATTTCACTTTGAAATTGGACTTAAACTGGTGTCAATCTTTTGATACTTATTGTTTTGTAAAAACACGCTATTTGCTCCGGCAGCGGGAATTAATTATTGAATTAATTAATGTGACTTATATGATTTGAATTTTGTAAAATAGACTTCATTTTTGAATTCGGAATATCAAATATATCTTAGGGTGAATTTTTGGTAATTTTCTGAAAAACTTCAATTTTTGATGAATAGTGAAACCACTAAGTGGTAATCAAGCAAACTGATTTTTCAGTTAAATGAAATTTTACCACTAATTTGTGTTGAATTTTGAAAATCTGACATACATGGTTGTCATTAAGAAGTAAAATGTGGTTCAATGAGATTAAAATAATTTTTTGGTGAATAGTAACTTATTAAGTTTTTAATCGCGATTAGTGGTAATTAGTGTAGTTTAAGGAATAAATAATGCTTTAATAATATAAAATGACCTAGAAACATGTCCCAACCTTATTGGTTGTGTCATGGCCGACCAAGACAAGCCATGGGTCAACTTGGGGACCCCATGGATCCACTTTTGTTGGGAAATGACATAAATTACTTTTTATTTAATGTTAAAGTGAAAATGACACAAACATAATATGTTTTGCGAAAACAATTTTTAAGTGGGGTTATACAAGTCCAAATTTTGATTATAAATATTAAATGGAAATCTAAAAAGATTTCCTACATCATAGTAATTTTTGTATAATTTTTAGACATTAAATAAATTTAATTATTTATGACATAATAATGATCCAGCGATGACATCATTATTTGACGATTTAAATAAAATGGAAAGATAATATAAAATCTATGAACTACACATGTCCAAAACCAATTGGATGAATGTCTTTAGATGCCTTATCACCTTATCCACGAATTCTATCAATGTGGGTCCTTTTAAAACCGAAACACATTTTCAAATAAAGTAATGTTTCTTTACATTCCAAAAGTGCCCCTCCTCTCCTCTTATAAAAGGCCCAAACCTCTACCTCAATTCACACACTCTTCAAGCCATTTTCTCGGCCAACCCCTGCCCATTTTCTCTATACACATCCCTCTCCTCATCCTAGAGGATTCCCTTTGGGCAGAATCCTTTCAAAGGAAGCCTTTAGTCTCAACTCAAAAGGAGTTACACTTTTTTAAGGTAATTCATTCTCTCATGTTCATTTGTTTTATTTTGCTTCTCCAACCCCCTAAACTCTTTTTATTTACATCTTTTGTAACAAAACCAGTATCTTCAATATACTAGGGTGTTGTTATAAGATTTATTTGAGCTACACTCTCACACAACTACATCAAATGGTTAAAGAACATACGGTTTCCGTGGATGGCCAAATTCTGCCTCCCGAAACGATGATTGTTCAACACTCATTTAACACCTTCAAAGGTGGCCATTATGATGTCACTATTTTTATATATGATATATAATATGTTTATGTTTTCCTTAAGCTTCTGTTTTTCTCATTTTGGGCATACCTTTATGGTTTCCATTATGGGTAAAACACGATATCTTCATTTTAGGAAGTGCGGACTACCGCCCCCTAAAAGTGATTTGATTCGTTAATACCATATGTGGGATGTGTAAAGGATAAAGTTAATGATATTATATAGGTTGTTATACTGGAATTATAATATACTTTTATATCATTATGATTCCATTCCAGAAAATATGAAATAGAAATGGAAGTAGCGTTCATGCGTACGTACGGCTTACCGTCTCCATGAACGGTGCATTTCATTTCTTACCTCTAAATGTGATATAATATTATAAATGAATGTATGTACTGGATATATATGAAATATATGATATCTAAATCATGAATACCATTCTGGATATAATTAACCTTTGACCAAATTAACAACATGTAAGTATAAGAAGTCAATTTTTGACTTAAGAACCAAATACCGACAAAATGAACATTATTAACTTAAATAATTACATGATGTTCATAACATGGTATAAAAGGAATAATGAACTTGAGAAAGGTTCTTAAGCAAGTAGAGATTAACTAAAGTTTATTATTCATGAGTTTAAAGAACGGTCGGGTCAAGTCAGATACGAGGTATGGGAACTTCTTAACCCAATTTCCATTCTTTGGGTTAATCTCCTACTTCCACATTATGTCATTATATTATTATGTCGTATCTTGTATTTGTACTTTATTTATGTGTACTTATAGTGAATACACATAATTTATCTATTTTATTTTAAAAATTATCTTTGTATGGGACTTCGTCTCAATCTCCTTTCATTGAGGCATATTTTATTTTATACACAACCTTCTTTTATACGGTGTATAAACCCCTTTGACTTTTACGTTTATTCAAAAGATATATTTTTTATACGAAGCGTTTACTAAACGACAAAAGGGAATGTTTTTGTCGTACGTATGCGGCGACAACGACTTCTCTGCCGTCGTAACCGTTATTTGAGTTTCGGCTTCCTCTACAAGCCATACCTATTTTTTAAAAGAAAAATAATTACCATGTTTTACTTTTCTTTTATTTTGGTATTGAAAATGGTTTTCATAATGTTTTTATTATATCAATGTGTTGTATTGATATCTCGTGATTGAAATTTGGAAATGTTATGTTTCCTTTATGCATGTTTTATGTGATATGATTATGTTATGGTTCTTGGGCATTATTATGAAGACGGGTGGTTCCGTGATAAACTAAGGGCGGGTGAGCCCGTTATAGCTCTCCAATGCATTGGGTAACGTGAAGGAGTGAAACGTTAAGGTTTCTCCAAAGAGATTTTAGGGAATATACTGTGATGGGTATTCCAAACGTAACCAAGAGGGTTACTCCCTACGTAAGAATGTTATGAATGCCTCAAGTTACCTTTATGTCTTATGATTTCTATGATTTATTCATGATTTTATGAGGTATGTTAAAGTGCCTATGTTTTATGGGTAAAGTATGATTTCATTCTTATGTATATATGAACTCATGTTTCCTTTCCATGTCTTTTTTATAACCCATACTGAGTTTTTATGCTCATCCCAAGTTTTTGAAATGTTTTTCACAGGTCAAGGGAAAGGTACATGATAAGATGATAGAGTCAAGGATGTGTCAAGAAATAATCCATGTTTTATTTTAAATGTGTTTCCATTGATGGGAATGAAGAACACTATCTTTATGTAACCACTTTGTTTATATGTGGAATGTAATGCATGTTTTATGATCTAATTCTCTAAAACTCTAAACCCGAAAAGATCCTCAACGTGTAATCTTGTAATAACTCAAGATTAAGTAAGGTTTAAGGCTGGGGCCTTATAATTATGGTTATAAAATAATAATATTTCATGGTTCATTTATGAAAACCCTTTTGCATTGTATACCCTGTCAAAATAGTGTTTTTTTTGAATATATAGTTAATACATTCTATATATTTTATAAATTGAATCATCATAATTTCAAATTGAGCTTTTCAATCAAGGGTTTAACATTTGGAAATATATTTATTGAAAATCCACACTATAAAAAGGATTAATAATACATTATTTTTAAAAAAGTGAAAGGGAAATATGAATGTGACCTCAAGTAAACCATAATTATGTTTAAAATTATTATAAAATTAGTTTAAAGTAAAAGTAAATAAATGGAATTAAAATTTAATTTCCTAATAATTATAGAGTGTATATTATGAAATAGATCATGACATATTAAATGATCATGAGAATGTTAATGAACATAAAAAAATAAATATATGAGGTGTTAAAATGAACTTCAATTGATTAAAAATATATGTAATATGTTAACTTTTTTATTTTGTGATACTATTCCTAGTATTGAGGAATTAGTTTACCATCTCGACTAATGACATAGTGAAATATACGTACTTAAAAAGTATAATTGCATCATTTTAACAATTTCCCCCATAATAAGATTTTATTCTCAAAATGAGGAGTATTATAGATGTGTTTTTCACTCCTGAGGCACTAAAACCAAATTTTAATATATCACATAACAAATAAAATAAAACATGTTATTCCTCCTACATTTAAATATTAAAAAAACATTAATAGTTACTATAGGGTATCATAATATAAATAATTCATCACTCATGAAAACATTATAGGTAAAATTAATTTAACATCCTTCTTCATAACTATAAAAATGTAAAAAACATTATAACGGTGAGCTCAAATTTTCATTAAGGGTAAAAATAAGAATTAAAATTCCTATTCTATTTGTGAAAATAATAATAGAATAAGTGTATTATTAAATAATAAAATAAACTTTTCAAAATATTAGTGAATATATACCCATGAAACATTGATCATAAATCATGAGACATGAAAAAAATATTTAACATATGGAAATATTCATATATGTCAACAAGAATGACCCACGGCAAAAATATATTTTAGGAAAATATATATTAGAAAAAAATTTATGAATAAATAAAATATTTGGGTAACTTGGAAATTCATTTTCAAATCACTCTTATAATCACTCTAGAAAATGTACAAACCAAGCTGGTAAATTTTAATAATCTCTTAGGTGAAACTGATAATTTGTATACTTGGTCCATTTAACAATCATATAAAAAATATATATCAATTTCACCTATCATCGTGATATCCATCATTCTAGATCATCATCATTAATAATTTACCCAAACCATAACATAATCATAATTCAAGAAATGTTTTATTTTTTGACATCATAAAAACCATTTTTCTTCCAAATATTGAATTAATCATGGAAAATAAATGGGTACCATGAAAATATCAATGAAAATAAGAATCCATTTTGAAAAATAATGTGGAAGGGATATTTATAATATATTTCCAGTGGATCATAATAAAAATAAATGGTTATTTTAATTTGTAAATATAAATACCTATAAAATATCATCATCTTTTTTTGAGTATGATTCCCTTTCAACATTGAAAATCACAATTTAAAAAATTGGCATTAACAAAATATTTTTAGTATAATTTATAAAGAAAATAAAAAAAATAAAAAAAAATTCACCGAATATATTGATCATCCTCTTGATAAAATCCATTTATGTCATAAATGATAAAAATAGAAAAAATAAAACTTTAGTAAAGAGATAATAAATTGATGAATGAGATAAAAATAAGAAATTTCTATTTAAAAATATCACAAGAAGGTAAAAGAACATTTATAATGACTTTAGAAAATAATTATGTTTATAAAATATTATTCATGAAAACATTTTATAAAACATGAATATAGAAGAGAAATATTGTCGATATAAAAGAGGATACAATATCAATATCAATTACAAAAATCATTCTTGGTGGTTCATTAGTCATGTAGAGATGAAATAGAGACTAAAAATGTTAATCATTGAAGGAATTTAAATAATATGATCCCTCCCAAAGGAATATTGAACCTAGATAATCCTAGAAAAATATGAGACTCTATCATAAAAATCTTTACCATTCTATTAACATTTAAATCATAATCATGTGAAAGAAATGAATACAAACAAAAAATTTAATATCAAGAATATTATAATTTCCATGATATAACATATGAAGTATTATAATATTAAACTCATAAAATAATATAGGTGTATAAAAATACAAAAGTCCCAAAAAATGAAAATTTGTGTGAATATCCCTTACAAGTATAATGTCATTGAATTAAAAATTTATCATTATAGTGATTATGTGTATCAAAATAAAATCCAAAAAAAGTGTAAATACAATATGATTAAAACTTTTAATTATCTCATAATCACGGAATAATATAATCAATCGAGAAGTGATATAACCAAAATAAAAAAATGTAAGTTAATAATCACATTACCTCATGGAAACATCAATACAAATCCCAATGGATTATATAATATTAATTATGATATAATAGTAGATGAATTAATCAATATTTTTGATTTAACTTGTAAAAGGATATGTATATACTTCATATAAAAGGAATTATGTGTATAACATTAAAATATGTCACAGTGAATGGTAAGGGATATGAAACCCATTACCATGTATTAACATTAACTCTATTATAAAAAACATATATAACTTATATTTTTCTCTGAATAACCTTTTCCATGTTTTATTATTTTTAATTAATATATTTTTCATTTTTTAAAATGATATATTTAATTTTTAAAATCAGTTAAGTCCACATCATGTGATTCGAGAAAGTCTAGTTCATAATTGCCAAAACAATTCGATATGTTGACCGAGGTGAAAAAGTAAATTGTTCCATATTTTATGGAATAATAAAAATAATAAAATTTTCGTTTAAATAAATATAAATTATAATTTTATAACAAACAATTAATGATGTTTATGAAAAATAAACTATATTACAATAATAGAGATGATAGGTGGTATGTATGCATGAGAAAAGTTTTATTTTTGAATGATCATGATGAAATGAATAAAATTTTAATTTTTTAATTCTATATATATTATTAAATCATAAATATCATATTATTTATTTGTATAAATTTATATATAGAATCCATCTAATATGTTCTTGAAAAATGAATAACACCACTTCATAGAGGTGGCAATCCACATATATACATTAATGATGTTATAATTTTTTAATTTATAGGATGGTAAGAAAAATATCATATATTATCTTTCTATAATATTAAATATGTCATTAATAGAATATATAAATTTACATTAATTTCATCAACATAACTAGTCACGATAGGTCGTGATAGAAAAGGAATTACATCACTTTTTGTGGTTTTACTCTTCCATAGACACAAAAAATTGTTTCATTACTAATTTGATGGAAGTGGGTATAGATATTGGTTGTTCATTTAACATAATAAAACCATTATATAAATAATATGATTATTTTATAATTTCATCATGTTCCCTAAATATTTTAACAAGGTAGATGGACAAATTAAATGGAAACATAAAATTTAGAGTTATACATTTTCTTCAGAAAATCAACATTGGATTACACCATAAGCCTTATAGAATAGACATTAATGACAGTGGAGCCTCTAAGTCGTATATAGGAATATTTGGATAGATTTTGGGTACTTAATAGTGATCTGGATTCTTGATTTCATTTATTATATTCTGGTATTGATCAGATTAGATTTTATATTTCCCAAACTACAATAGCCTAAAATAGTGAATCATAGTGTCATTTTATGGTGTAACCCACATGGATAGCTCATTTGAAAGAATCCTAGTGGTAAAATCCATTTTCAATGGGTTCATCATAATCACTAATTCATTTGGGATTTAAAAAAAATAAGTTTCTTTGGTTTTTATTAAGATGAATAGAAGGGTTTGGGGTCAATTTCAAGGTTTAGGCAAAAGAATAATCATAAATATTGAATGAAATGATCATATGGGTTTGGAAGAAAAGTTGATTAAATTTCACCAATTGGTCTTGGTCCTACCAATTGTATTTACATATGTTGGTTACTATTATTTTGTCCATATATAGTCGAAAACATAATTAAATGAATCGTGGCTTCATAGATGAAAGTATCACAAGATATTGGTCCAAGATTTCTCATCTCCGACAAGTTAAAGGTCATTATATTTCACATTTGACGGTCATGGTAGATACATAAAATCATATAAATTTTTTAGCATAATTTATATCCATAGGTTCTCCATGTTTTGATTTGTAAATTTATTAGGTTCAAATATCCCATTATTCTTAACAGCTAAACCTAATTTGTTTAGTCATGCTAGATAATATTTAACAAAGGTTGGGAAACTAATTTGAAGAAGATCAAAAATAAAAATAAACAATAACAAAATAAATGAATCTATATTTATAATAATTAAAAATCAATTTCATACAATCTTGAATGAATAAAAATAGAAGAAAAAAAATTAGAAGACATTGAATGGACAATAGAATTAGATTCATGTGTGGGAATAACAATGTAAAAATAATGGGTATGAGAATAAAAATATTTAAAAAACAAATTAAATATTAAATTAATGAAAACAAAAAAAATAAACAGTAAACAAACATAGAGGAAAACAGGGTTTTCATCTGTCGTGTTCTGATATTCTATGTTCAAATTTTTTGATCATACATAATTCATAGTAAATATCATCAAGGAGATTTACAATGTAAACGTTACATGACTTTTACAAAGCCCACATCATGTATCTCATCAGGTTTGAAATTTGATACATTAATAACATTTAATTTATATTCATGTAATTTTATTAGTAAATTAATTTTACATTGGATTCACAGGTTGGCCTTCGATTCACATATACTCTACATGATGAGTAAATGTCATGTGCTATAGAGTCACGATGTGTAATGTCCTATTTTTTTATTTTTCTATCATTCCTCCTTTGAGTATAATATTTATTTTTTTGATAAATTAACATCAAAAATCAATGTATTATCAAATAAATCGTGATTGAAACATAAATAAATGGATCTAATATATATATATATATTCAATTTCCCACAGACATGAATAATTACTTGTACTTTTGATAAATGAATCTCTACCATTATTCTAAATGACACTTTTTATAATTAGGAAACATGACTTACTACTATGAAAATAAAACTAAAATCTATATAAAAAGTAATGTTCTCCAAAATCAATCCTTTAGAAAAATTCTATATTTCCTCATAGTTATGTATTTATCCATATTCATTCTTAATTTAATTATACTTTCTAAACTTTTCAGTAGAATCTATTCCCATTTTTTAATTTACATCATAACAATGTTTCCCTCATCTTTACAGGAAAAATAAAGCTTGAGTTATAATTATTCATTAAATACATGTTCATAAACATAAAATTACATTGTATATAATATATACACATTATAAAGATGAATATATAATTAATCATGTGGGATTAAAAAAAAGGTTCAAATTTCTCTATGGTTGAGGGTAGGTGGGTAAATGGTAAAAATAAAACTCTAAAGGTTCGATAGTCTCTATAAAATAATGCATGGTATTCATGAATAGTTAAATGATTAAAATTATACTAGAAAAAAGAATTTTATGCTCCAAATATATCTATGTGAATCTATGACTATATTATGAAATAATAAATAGTGTTCCTAGTTCCATTTATTTATTATTATTATTTTCAAAAATCATGTCATGTCCAAATTCCACAACCATCACCTAACAACATATGATCTATCATAAGATTCATGGGTCTAGTATTGGTTATTTTTTACCTTCATAATACACAACCATTTTTTATCATTATTTTTATTATATATATATATATATATATATTTCATAGGAACGGGGTACGCACAACAAATTAAAAAGGTAATCCTGAATTATATCTTATCAAACTAACAAAAATACCATTATACGCCTTCTCATTATCAGAATTCCATGTGTAAAAATAATAAAAAATCCCCCACACATGATCAAAATAAAATCTTACATAACTACTAGAGTAGGGTAGGATGCGATAAATGGTATGAAATATATTCATATTAAAATATTAGTTCATCGATACTATGAGTTAAAAAATAATAAATATACAAGTGGGTCATAAGAAAAATTGTTCAATAAATGTTGCCTCAATAATTTTTAAAAATTATTTATCCAATCATAGCCTTGATAAGATAACAATGTATGTTTTTTATAGGTTTACATGCCATAAGAATCTCACAAGAAATATTATTAGAAAATAATTTGACAATATCAGTCTGGAATCCACTCGGAAATGGGTGTATAAAAAATAAATGGAAATCACTAATAGAATAGTATCTATTAATATGTTAATATTAATCAATTTTAAGAATATTGAATTAGAATTAAATTACTCATATACATAATAATATTAAAATCCAAAATAATAATAAAATATATTTCCCACAATAACCCATAATAAATTTTCTTTTATTTAAATGAATGTAATGAGATTTCATGTCAATTCTTGATTTTAATGAAACTGTTTTCTAGAAAAATCAAAAAAAGAAAAAGACAAAACAATGTGTACTGATGTAAGATTATGGAACTTCATTAAGATAAGTATTCATTTTTCAATATTTACATAGATTAAATAATCATTTATAGAATATTATGAATTCACATTGATGTCTTGGGGTTTTGGGGTTATCTGGGGCTAGTCCAAAGCTCAAAACCCTTGTTTTGGGGGAAAAGAGGTGGCTACATAGTTAGTTGAAACTTTTCATGTAGGGCCGCATAGAAGTGTAGTAAGATATGTAGTTTTTTATAACATGATTGTGGATCATCAAATTTTTTGTTTATAGTTATTCAATTTTGTAGGTAAATAGTGCATTATGCCCTAAGGGTAAAGGAAGTCGGGCATGGTTGGCAACAATTTTTTAACTATGCGTGTAAACCATGTGATCGTACTATTTTTGAAATTTTTATAATTTTATTAATTTCAAAATCTACTAAAATCCAAATTCTGATATTTCATCCTAATCATAAAATCCCATCATCCTTGCAGAGCTCTCTACTATGGAAATTTTATGATTTATGAAAAAACATCCATACAAACTCCAATTTGAGCACAATTTTTCTAACTGGATCCGTAATGGTAAGAACATGGTTTCATTTTTAATCTTATGTTATTCATCAGTATATTAGATATGATATTTGGATTTAGGATGATATTGCATAATTTATCATTCTTCATCATTTATCTATATTTCTCCAAATCTATGATGAATCAGGTGCTGATATTGGATGATTAATCTTGGATGGGCCTATGGTAGGATATCTCGTGCCTTTCGATTAATGTAAAGATCTTTATATATGATGTCGTGCCACACCCACAATTTTATGGTGTCTCCTTAATTGAGAAATAAAACCCTAGAATTTCTAGGCTTGTTTTAGGTGATTATAGAGCCTCGTTTATGGTTACTTATAGGTGAAGAATCTAGATTTATATAGAAAATATCCCTTGGGTGTGTTTGGTTATTAAATGGACCCTTTGTTGGATTTCTGCCTTAGACATCCTTTGTATTCCTTTTACCTCTTTATCATGGGATGTATAATTTTAAATGATAATGGATATAAATTTTCAATTGAGGAATTTATATTTGAATAGAATTTTAATTTGATTAAAATTTAGTTGAAATGGTTTAATGGGAAGGGAGAAATGATCAGGGACCATATCCAATTCACTTCAATAAAATTTTATAACATGATTTCCATGTTATGGTTTAATAACATGTAAAGTGAAGTTACTATGTGAGTTATATAGAGACTGTGTTATGTGATGTTTTAATTAAGGATTGAATGTTGATAAAATTATTTTTCCATATGAGTTAAATGATATCATGGGCCTGTAATTTATTATTGTGCATGTGATGCATATTATATTTAAATCACTGATGTGATTAACTAAAAGGCCAAGCCTTATGAGGTTGGAAAATACTTGTTTTACCTTTTGAGGTGAGATGTACATATATTCCCTTAATATTGACCATGTAAGGTTAATTAAAATTGACTAAATGATTATTGAAATTGATTAAATAGTTATGATAACTGTGTGATACATGGATTTATATAAGAATTCAACATATGAATTCAATTTCCTTGAACCATTTTTATTCCATGGGTGATACATGGATCCAAATGAAAGATGCCATGGATGGAATCATCGAGGGTAGACAAAAATGATGAGTGATACATGGATTCTCATGATAATTACATAGATAGAGTCAAATGGAATGTCACTATGTATGCCATGGGTGATACTCAGGTTCCCTTTTTAGACCGCTATGGAGTGACTCAATTGGCTGTGACGTTATACCTCACTTAGAGCAATATGTGGTTCTTGAGAGGTTCTCTAGGGATATTTATGTAGGATTTTGGTTGATATTTCTCCTAAAGTGATAAATTAATTCCAAATTAGAAATGTAAATGATGGACTTTGGTTTTGAATTTAATTTTAAATTAAATGTATCATATGACACATCTTCCAAAGAAAAGAAAACTCATGGATTCAATCTTGACTCATACATGTTAGTTGGTGTTCTAATAATAATACAATGGATGTTCATATTGGTCTGAATCTTGGAAGTTATAAAATCTAATGAAACTGAATTGTTAAATTTTGTTGATTAAATGAAATGGATATTAAATGAGTACTTTCACATAAAGGATGTTTAATTCTGAGTACTTCATTTGTTATCGCTCTACTTATTGCACACTACATATCATATATATTCATTGCCAGATTGGTATAGTACTTAGGTGGTTTCCCACATGGATTATATATCATACCCAATTCGGGTGGTTTATTTGGACCCATTTAGAATTTATTATTGATAGTAATGATAAGGAAATGTCCTCTACTTCTAGTCAGTGATTTGATGCTTAGGACTATGAGAGCATGGGACTAGTAGGAGGCTTGAGAGGATATTAGGATACCTTTTTGAATTTTTTAATTTTTTTATATGAATGGAAAGTATGTCATGTATTTCTTTTTTGGCTACATTAATCGAAATATGTGAAATATAATTTCATTTTTATATGAGACATTTTTTGTTGTACTCATTTATCCAGCTTCTGTTGTTACTTCTGATTGTATGGGTTATTTCTTCAATGACTTGAATTATATTGTTTTCATTGTGTGACACTCTATTATTGAGGAAATAGTCTCTCCCATTGACTCACATAGGCCTTCACTACTAGTTGGAAGCCTCTAGTCTTTAGAGAGAAGCGCTTGAGGCTATGAGGACAACCAATCATAGAGACTAGTTGATTGGAATATGGGTCTGGGATGTAAAAAAGTGGTATAAAAGAATTCTTATAGGGTTTTATTTAATATTTTGAAACAATATAAAGGGATATAAAGAATAGTAATTAGTTAAGGAGTTGTGTGTGGGTGTAGTTATCCCATGTATTGAAAAAATTCAAATTTCCTCAAATTGAATTGTTATTCTCTAGATTTTGACTGTTATATTTGGTTAAATACAACTATTTTGTGATTCACATGATATATTATATTATTAGTGATATTACTATGGGTTTTATTTTGGATTAAACCCCATAAGATGAGGTTTTTCCTATATCATACATAAAATTAGACACGCTCAATAAATTACATGCCATGGATTTTTTTATTCCATTTAGGGAGAATTACTTAATGCATATGGCCATGATATGTTTCATGATACATATGAATCCTATTATGATAGGTATATTGGGATTTGTTTTGGTATAAAAATGATGGATGCTATGCTTTGGTCTCTGGGGAGTACAAGCCATCATTGATAAGAATTTGGGAGACCAAAGAGAAACATTAAATTGAATTGGGTTATAATTTGAACCTGACTTGAATTCAATTTTTAAATGGAAATGAATAGAATTGAAATGGGAATTGAAACCATATGTGTGACTTTATGTAAAATGAAATTGAAATTGAGTTTATTATAAAAGGGAATGTGCCCAGACCCAAAAATAGTTGTGGGTATTTGATAGTTTCTCTTAATTATAAATTATTTGTTCATTACCTAGACCAAAATCCTTGAGCATGATTTGTGGTGTGTTCTTATTGTGGAATTATTTTACTATGACTACTTAAATAGATGTGATTTTGATATGATAAATTTGATAATGATCATGAACGAATTCATCTTCATAGTATTACAGATCCATGACACCATGACAACCTCTAGTTGTTTTTCGGGAGGATGGTGATGATCATAATCTAGAGGTTCTTGGCCATGGGATACCAATAGACCCTCCATTGGTTCTAATTTTCGAACTAGGTGTTGTACCGAAAACATGTGCTGAGGATCAGTTCCATGATGGGTTATTTCATTTAATGTTGACCATTCAGGGATCACCACGACCTGCCCTGACTATGAAAAAGTTGACACGTGAGTTTTAGCGACAACAACCGCCATGGTTTTTATGGGATGGAATACCACATATTAAGAGACATGGATAGAGACAATTATTTATATCTCACAACACATAGATACACCTCCTGAGAGGAGGGTAAATCTTATAATTTATATGATGTGTTATTCTTCCATGAGATGGTCAAAAATTTTCACTCTGGTGAATTATCATAATGAGATATGCCTGAGGAATTTTCACATGAAATTCTAGGATTATTTTTACTATGGGACATGTTGGCCGATAGAGTTTGAGTGTTCATACATCTGTATTTGGGTGCATTATCCATGATTAATCATTATTCCATTTAATTGATCTCTAGTGCATCACATCTATTCTTATGGTTTATGAGATATTTATGTTTTTAAAATTTGAGGATAGTCTCATGTATGACATCTCACCATAGGTAAATGTCATTCGGATATCTACTATATCTGGGATATTGAATCAGGAACATATCATGGAGTGTAACATGAGGAAATCATGTGGTTCATTCTAGGGATGTTCATCATCTACGACTAGTATTGCGTCATCCAGAAGTAGGATGCATCGTCTAGAGATCCCATATGGTGATTTTAGTCATTAAAACACATCTCCAGGAAGCCTGGGGAGGGGGTACAAGTGATTTAGGCTAGGAAATACATGTACCTAATATAAGAGGAACTTTGTAGAGTGCTAATATTGGCGAATGATGGGCCATTTAAAATCCCTCAATATAATTTTTCTTACAATAATCTAGTGACATAGGGTCTGCACTGACTCTACGATTAGAATTTGGGTCATCTGATTCTATTCAGGTAGGGAGCTAGGGTATAAGTGATCGATCACGATGAGGTGGTGGTCTTTGTCATAGAAGTTAGACCCCAATTTCAAAGGGAAAATTGGGATGATTAGCTTAGGGTAGCAAGGTAGTGTCACAGGACTGCAGTACATGTTAGGAATATGTCGTGCAATACACTCATAAGAAGAATGATCATATACAATCTACTATCAAAGGTACTATTCTAGTATCCTCCATTTTTTCTTCTATATTTTTTGATATAGGATTATCATATTGATTTTGATATATTCATGTTGGGGAGATCATTTGACTCGATGTTTATACTTTTCATATAATTATGATTCTAGACACTTGGTAGGGGATCAGAACATAATGCGTGTGTTAGTGTAGAAAGTGACCCATTGTGATTGGTGGGTTTTACAAGGTATGGATCCTCTATGCCATGGATATGATATGCATTGACATAATTATCATAATGTACTTGTTTGTTATATTTATTATATTATATATTCCTATCATCATAGTTTCACATTCACATCACATGTGGTAGGAAAGTTCATTCACAAGGATGAATGGGAAGGCAAGGTTATCAGAGCATGACACTAGCATCGTGGGATGGGTGGGATGATAGACTATATTGAGATTTTATATCTAGATGATCATGGAACATGTCAAATATATTTACATCTAGTGGAGATAAAATCACGGTCAATTTCCCTGATAAATTTTCAGGTTTTCTTCATGTGACATTGGTAGTGTTCTCCATCAATTTATTTCTTAGAGCTATAACAGTATCCATTCCTCCATATAGGATGACTATGTTGTAGTTTCCAGAGCCCCATAGGTAGCAAGATGGTTTTGAGAGAAAGGGTTTCTTATGAATTAGTACTTCTCCATCATTTTATTTAGTCCTTTTTGTTAAAAAATGATAGTACCCTCAAGACATGCATAGAATATCAGAAATTAATCCAACTGATGTTTTCTAACTAGTATCCTAGTTCATGTATAGATAATCTCTTCAACCAACTATGATGAGCCTGGGTCGTCTAAAATATTTATTAGAGATCTGGTTATCATTAGGTGTGTTTTAGACCATCAGACATACCTCTTACTGCATTTCAATGTTGGTATGGTCTCTATAAGTATTTGGTTATTCCATTCAGTCTCATGAAAGTGCCATCCATATTAATTTAACTGATGAACTGAGTGTTACCTCCATATATTGATTCGTTTGTGGTGTTTTTCATGTATGATATCTTGGTTTATTCTCATAATCAACATGACCAAGAAATTTATCTTGAGATTGTTTAGAATACACTGATAGAGTAGTAGTTATATGATAAACTCACCAAGGGCCACTTCTGGATGGATCTGATTCACTTCCAAGGTTACATAATCACAGATACAGGAGTATTAGTATATATAAATAATATAAGATCTATAGTTTCTGAGGAGAATCATAAGAACATCTTTGAGGTATGAAGTTTTTTTAGGCTAGTAGGTTACTATAGGTATTTCATATAGAAGTTCTCATGCTTATCATCAACATTTACATGATTTACTATAAAGAGTTGTGATGTATGTATGGATAGATACCTATGAAACAACATTTTAGGAGTTGAAAGGGGGTTTGAATTCAGTGCTGATATTGATTTTTTTTTCAGGTCATAAATGAGAAACATTGTTTACAATGAAACATATGTTATAGGGAAATTATCAGTTCTTATGCATGGTGACAGAGTCATGGAGTACAGGTCTTAGCATGTGAGGTCTTATGAAGATAATTACTTGGCGTGTGATCTAGAGTTACTCGAATTGGTTCACATATTACACAATTGGAGACATTAAATACTGGGATAAATTTTTTTGTTTTTCATGGACCACAAAAGACTCAGGTGCTTATTTAATCTTCATGGTATATATTTGAGGTAGCTAAGGTGGCTGTAATACCATTATTATTTCAAATTTGAACTTCCTTACATGCATGTTAAAGGAAATGTAGTGGCTGACAAAATGAGAAGGATGGATATAATATAGTAAGTGTATTAGGCAATTACCAAGTGACGTCTCATGGAATTGTTATCTAAGAGTCCCTTAATAAAGTAGTTAGTTCAGGGGCATACTTTACATTCATCCTTAATTGTTACCTATATCGTTATAGAACAGTTTCGTAGGAGGAAGCTATGAGACTCTGAAGGCCAAGTTCAATTGGAGAGTGTGGTAGGTGAGGACCCTCCTCCTTGTTGGACCATAATAAAGTATGAGACCCTTTGAGTATATGGTTACATATTAGTCTCTTCACATATGTTTGAGTATATGATTTTGGGATTTTATGCTTCATAATGGTTAGTTCACTCTGGTTCTCCCAAGATGTGTCATGATTTAAATAATCTGTATTGGTGGTTGCGAATGAGACGGTATTGTAGCTGGTATTTCAATGAGGTGTTCCACCTGTCAGCAGGTGATGGCAGAACAGTGGTGACCAATCCGAACATTTACAGTAGCTATATATTACTGAGTGGAAGAATAATGATATCATGATGTATTTCATGATAGGTTTACTAAGGTTTACTTTAGGTAATGATGTTGTTTAGGTTTTTTTATATCCTTACAAAGGTTTCTCATTTCCTACTGATCATGGATACCTCCACTGCTAATGAGATTGGGAGGTTTTATATTTGTGAGAATGTATGAATTCATGGGGTCTTTCATACTATAATATTAGATAGGGATTCCTGGTGTACCTTTTGATACTAGAATTCGATAAAGATGGAATTGGATACATGGGTGCTTCATTGAATGACGCATCATCCCCAAACTGATGGCAAGTAAGCGAAAAAAAAATTAGGTTTGTGAGGAAATTTTGCTGGAATGCTTCCTAGATTTTGGGGGATCTTGGGAGAGGCACATACCCCTAAATAAATTATCCTACAATAATAGATTTCAAGATACTCTTCAGATGGTGTGATATAAATATTTTTATGGTAGTTCATGGCGATCAACCTTGTGTTTGTTTCAGATGGGATTTGATGTTATGATTAGATCTCATCTTGTTCAAGATACCACGGAATAGGTGCCGTTGATTTGGAGGTATATGAATACTATGCATTCTCTTTAGAAACCAAATGTCAATCACCACGAATGACATTGATAGTTCATGGACGGGGATCTAGTTTTTCTATATTTTTCAATGAGGTTGGGGCACAAGAGGATTATGAGATAGGGTAAGCTTTAAAAGAGATACGTTGTGTCTTTTGATATTCTGGAGAGATTCGGGCCAATAGCCTATCCATTGTAGTTACCTCTTTGAAACTAGTCCATGCATGATTTATTCATTGTTTAATAGCTATGCAGTTACTATTGAGACACATATCATCATTTCAATCACTATGAGGTTATGTTACAGGTAGATGTATCCTATAAAATTAATTTTATACGTATCGGGGATCGTAGAATGAATTTTCTTCGAGGATGATTTATCCCTCTAGTATTTGTGCTATAGCATAATGGTTGAGTAAACAATTATACCTATGAGTTGGAGGATGATGTACGATCGAGGAATGCAGATTTAGTCTCATATCATGTTTCATCACCCTAGGAAGGGAAATTCAGGGATGATTTGCATTATAGCGGTTATTTATAATAATTGGGTTCATCTTTATGGTATGTTTTCCCAACTACCTATATTTTCATAATTTTATAATTTTATTATGTTCTAAATTAGTTCCCTTTGAGGTCATGGGGATGTTGTGGGTGTCTGGGGTTGGTCTGGACCCCAGAACCAACGTTTGGGGTGAAAGTGGGAGGTCACATTCCTAGTAAACACTTGGTGGGTTGGGCCACATAGTCATGCAACTGGGTCTATTATTTTTGAAGAAATTAATAGTGGCACATCCCACGGTTTTTGAATGGTTAGTAAACAATGTGGGAAAACATTGAACTATGCCCAATTTCTATATAAAACTATGCACAGTTAACACATGTTTTTCTAAACTATAGCCTAAAACCATGAGACCCATATTTTTGTAATTTTAATAACATAAACTAAATTAAAAAAACTATTATAAACATAATTCACCAATCTCACCCAATGCAGAGATGCCCACCTCCATTTGAGATATCTCAACATTGACTATTCTAGGATTTTAGATAAATATTATACCATTAAACCTATTCATATATGGTTTTCCACCCTAGATCATTAATGGTGTGTCATTAATTCCTTTTTAATCTCATGTCATTCATATTTCTATTATTTGATTTATTTGGATTTAGGATCATATGCCCTAATTTTTCGTTCTTTATCCATATTTCAAATTACTCTTAATCTGGGCTGCATCATTAGATGATACTAGACGAGCTTCCTAGAAAAATCTTAAGGTAGGTGGTCTTATGCCTTTCTCTCAACGTTGAGATTTTTATATATGTTCTTGTTCCACATACCCAATTCATGGGCATTATATAAAATTGAAATTGAACCCTAGAATTTGTAGTCATGTTTAGGTGATTAAAGATCTTCATTGAATGATTCTTATAGCTGAAAGGCATTTACGTATATGGAAAACACCTCTGGGTGTGTTTGGGTATTAAATAGACCCTATATTGGTTTTTATCTTTAGATACCCTTGGTGTTCCTTTTACCACTTTTTCATGGGTAGTTTAATTTTAATTGATAATGGAATTAAATATTCAATTGATGATTTGATATATGAATTGAATTTCAATTTGAATGAATTCAATTTGAAATGGTTGAATGGGAAGGGATGAGTGATAATGACCCATGGAATATTCCCTTTCATATCAAGTTAATTCTTCAGTGACATGATATGCTTGAATAAACATTAAATTGAATTTCCGTCATCTGTTATATAGAGTCGTTAATTTTTAATGGTTTAATTAAGCTTGAGAGATTAGTTAGAATGATTTTCCCCTAATATATATATGATAAATAAACCATGTAATATCATGTTATGAATGTGATTTTTGTTATAATAAAAATTCACTCTTCATTAATTGAATGGAAAAGCCTTGTGAAGTTAGACAATGCTTGAGTCAGTGTTATGGTGAGATGTATGTGGATTCCATTCATTTTGAAATTGGTATGTGAATTTTAAATTGAGTAAATTATTATTGAAATTTATTAAATGGTTGTGATAATTGGGTGATTCAAGGATTCATATTAGAATTACATGGACAAACACAATTTCCTTGAACATTTCATAAGCCATGGGTAATAAATTTATCCAAATGAGGGATACTCTAGATAGAATCATTTAAGATAGACATATTCGTTTAGTGATAGATTCTCTCCTAGGATAATTCCATGGATGGACTCAAAGGTCATTTGAATGTTTCTAACATTGATGATACAAGGGTTTTTTTAGGACTTACAAGAATTAAATCAATTGGAAGTGACATTATAACACACATAAATATCATGTTTTTAAGTGGTTTATCGGGGATGGGATTGTTGGGTGTTGGTTGATATTAAACATGGATTGATATGTCTGTTATTCCAAAGAAATATATTAGATTTGGTATTGACTTATACCTATAAGGTGGCTTGTTTAGGCATCAATTATGATTATCACTATATTGTGGATGTCAGACTGAGTCAGATCTCAAGACATATAAAATTAAATGAAATTTATATTAAATGACCACCTACACATAAATAATGTTTACTTTTGAGTACTGCCTTACTAACCACTTCACTTATAGCACAATCCATGTCATATATATTCAATGACTAATTAGAATAGACCTCAGATGGTTTCCTACTATGATTATATCTCACATCATGTTTGGGTATCCTTTGTTGACCCAATATATCTATATGATTGTATGTAATGATAAGGACAATCCCCCTACTGTAGGTACATGAATTGATGCTTTGGATCATGAGATCATTGGGCCATGATAAGGAGTCCGATGTTACTGGGATACCTTTTGGCCTTTTTTATTTTTTTAAATGGATTGTACAACAACCTTCTATTCCTATTTTTGTTGTTTTATTAGAAATATATGACATGTAGAATCATTAAATATAAAATACATATTTTTATGTTTTCTTTTATCAGTTTTCCACTGTTATGTATGAATGTACAGTTTATTACTATCAAGACCCATCCTCGAGGCCCATGTCGTGACTACCCCAAGCCCGCCTTCTATAGGCTAAGGGCTGGAGACTAGCACCAATGTCAAAAATCCTGATAAAAGGGAAGAAATTTGCTTTTTATAAGTAAAAAACACCATAGTGTACGCAAGATGAAGTAAACACTAAGTGAACTGAGTACAAAAGTAAGTGCTGGAAGGTAAATGGGCCAAAATAAAAACCCAACTAAAAGTAAAGTACAACTGAAGAAGAAAGTACAACAACTGTAATGTAAAGTAGAAACCACCGAGTCATCCCCGAGAAATCCCACCTGAAGGGTGGGTACAGATAGTCTCATCGGTACCTCAGGTCTGTCTGTCCGCTCCGTGTACGTCCCGCTAGGTGGTCCACCTCTGGATACCGTCCAACTCCACATGCCTCGACCACGGTCAGCGCTGTCCGTCTACTACAACCAACACAACATAGTGCGGGCGATGCCCGTACAAGGGTGAGTATACGATACTCAGTAGGGACCCTGAGACCCCTGAAGGTCTCCTAGAATCCACAAAGTATAATCCACAATGGAATGATACAAACATGAACTATCAACCAACTCTACTTAGGTATATGCCCATACATATTCCTAAGTCAACAATCTCAGCACGACTCTAAATTCCAAGCCCATGAACAACCAGTCAACACAGGAATGAAGTCAATCATACCAAAGATAATGATTGAAATTCAAGACTCATCTCTCACAGGTATACTACTCATGAAGAGGGGTGGAGATGTTAGATGTTATCCACAAATCATCTCCCCTGCCGAACCCACGTAGGATCCACTTACGGAAGTCGTCGCTGCCAAACCCACGTAGGATCCAGGTACAGTAACCATATCATCTGAACCCACGTAGGATCCATGTACAGTCTTCATCACTGCCGAACCCACAGAGGATCCAAGTACAGTCTTCCTTACTACCGAACCCACATAGGATCCAAGTATAGTCGTCATCATCGTCACAGATGCAGCCAGCTCTACGGTTCCCGCAGACAACACGCTCGATTCCAGGAGGTTCTGCTCCATGAGCTAAGGGAGTCGACACATCAAATGTCAATAAGTCTAGAGTTGATGTGTCTCGATGTTCTGTATCGTCAATAGGAACTCAACGCAACAGACGACGCGTCAATCAAATGCCTGGTCTGAGAGATATTGGCTTTTCTATCTCAAGGGCCCGGTTAAAAATACGCTCGTTTCAAACCTGACTGATAACCGAATTTATCCGAAACTCACTTAGAGTATCGAAAAAGTATTTTCTCATTGACAGAGTCCCAAGGACGCAGACGGTGCATCGATCAGACGTGCAATCATTAAGTTATTCACGTTTCAGTGAATAACGGGCACATCCCGTTTAGCCCAGTGGGCTGATGGGCCGGGTTAACCCAGTTTGACGAGTCCGACCCAGCAGGGGTATCAGACAAGTCCGAAGGAATACAAAACTAGGCCCGAAGGGGCGTGGCCCGGCCAGAAGTGGTGTGGCCTGGTCTGAAGTGGCGCGGCCCGGCCCGACCCCGCGCGGCCCGGTGGGGCCCGACTGGGCGCGCGTCCCAACTGGTTGGCTTCGGCCGAGCGGGTTCCTGGGGGGGAGGGCGCCCCACCCCCCCCGGTTGTCCGCACCGGCGGCGCCACACCTCCCCAAACCGGCCAGCTAGACCGATCGGTTCTTCTGCGCACGCGGCCCGCCAGTCTTCTAGTGTGACGCCCTCCCAGCGCTGCCGTACAGCTCAACCCGGGTGGCCGACGAGCCGGCCGGTTCCTCCGCCGAAGCAGCCCATGTAGTGGGCCACAGTTTATTTAGCACAAATGGCACGATGATTCCAGTTCCCTTCTCCATGTTCTCGGCACTGCGCGAAAGTTTTGTGCCACCTCTGCCATCAATTGCCAATTATATAATAATAAACGAGAACAACGGAGGTTTTTCGGGCCGTGTTCGTTCGGCCCGCACCCTCCGTGTAAAATTATAGCAATCATCCATATTTAAAGACAATTTCCAATGAGAACGGGGTATGTAAACATCCACTTTCATGAATAAACCCCTACCTCAAAAAATGATGACGAACATCGGTGTTGCAGTTGACGATGTCGCGAGGTGAGGATTCATAGACGTTGACAGAGAGTGTCTGAGGAGGAAGCAGTGTCTCCCCATTTTATCACGGAGAGAAGAAAACAAGGAGTGACATTGTTGGTGAGTTCAGATGCCTGTGTCTCCTCCCTTGTCCCAAAGGATGAAGTGGATGGTGAATCTGGGGTCTATGAGTTGATTTTCTTCATCGGAGTGTTAGTGTTCTTCAACAAAGGAGGTGATGCATTCTTCAAAACTCAAGATCTCTCTCTCAAAATTCTCAACACAATAAGCGAACCAAGAATAAAATGAGGCTTCTCTTTATTTTATTTAATCAGGGCAGGCATTTCAAAATTTAAATTTAAAAACACTTAATTAATTAATTGATGTGGTTCAATTAATTGGTTTAAGTGTGTTGGAAAAAGTTAATAGGGAGAGAGAGAGAGAAGGTGGAAAGGTTTCACAAGTAATGAGTAGTTTACAAAAATTACGAAGGGTTTTAAGGAGTTTTAGAGAACGTGAACGGTTGTTGATCATGTGGAACCCACCTCACATTTATCCTCACATGGGTAGTTATGTGCTTGTGGGTCCCACCCTAACTCCCCCATGTAGGACAAAACCACCTCAGATATAAAAAATAAAATTGTACCACAATTTTATTCACTTCTCATTTTATCCACAATTTTTAACTTCTCATCTCATGAAAACGCAACCGCGGTAAAGGTCCCATTAAGAAATTACCAGCGTTGTGATTTCTTCGGTGCCCTCAAATTTCAATTCCGAGAACCAGATCAAAAGTTAGAAAAACCCACTCGTTTGTTCACTGAACGTACCCGGGAAAATATTCGGAAATTGATTCTCGGAAAACCGGGAAACAGAATCAAGTGCCTTCAAAATCCACAGACTCACAAAATTATTAAGTATTTATGAAACAAATTTCATTGAAATTTCTGGGACTTTAAAATTACTTCCACTACATTTATGATATTGCTTCAATTATACTACACTATGGGTTTGAGGGAATAATATCCCCATAAAGTCACCTAGGCCCTATCATCTAGTCAATAGCCCATAGTATTTGGGGAGGTGTTTCGAAGCCATTTGGCCAACCTGTCAGGGAGAATATTTGAGTGTTATATGGGTATAGGACATTACAATTGACAATAATGATCAGTAAGGACACCAAAAAATGAAATAGTTTATATAAATTTATATAAATCTACAAATGATATATTGTAATAGATTCATAAATAGATATATGTGATGACAAATAAAATTATGTTTCATTAATCCAAATCTCTTTGTATTGGGAATCATTCCATGGGGTAAATTATTTGAGAGAAATTGGAATATTTTTCTACTTGAACTGATTGATATAGACAAAATACCTACACCAAATACACCATTATTACATAGGTGTAAAAGAATATATAATTAAAAAATTGGAAGGTTCACACATTTGATGGAATAGTAAATTAGATCATATAAATGAATGAAATGACTATAATAATTATTTGGATGGCCTATGAAAATAAATTGATAGAAAAGAAAAAAACATGGTCCTATGAAGAAAATAAAAGTATATAAAAACTGAAATTATGGGATTCCCCACATAAATGACTATTAATGACATTTTTATACTAATGTATTGAATAATGAATTTCTTAATGTAAACCATCATCTTAGATGTCCTTAGTCTCTTGTAGAAACTGGGGATGGTGTCATCGACCTCCTGTGAGTGCTTACTGGGGTTTATCACCTCGAGAATGGGTCTACCAAAATCCTTATGGGGAAGTAGTGAATTTCACAAAAATTATAGAAGAGTATTATAATGAGTATGGATATATAGGCGAATCAAATTAGGATATCTCTATAGGTCATTCCCATTATGATTGATTTCATCTAGGAGGTAAGAGGGCACCCTTAAAATGGGTTTTCTTCACCATATGAGGGTCATGGAAGCTCTACAAATCTTATAAGATCAATGTATAATAACTGGAAATAACCCCTTTCTCATAAATAGTTGTATAGTCGAATAGAAATGGTAATTGAAAAAATACATTGTTTAGATACCACGTATACCACTGAAATATATTAGTTTGATCTCCCAATTCCTACAATTGATCTATAAAGTGACATGCACCATAGAGAGATCTAATGAGGAAAACTCCACAGATGATCTCCTAGTATGTCTTCTATCTTACATTTTTAAAATGGTAAGGGTTCATCCATCCTAGAAGATTAAGATCCTCTTTGTGCATGTGAATATAATCATTCATGGCTAGGTCCAGAGTCTTATTAGACCTCGTCATCTAGGATTAGAGAAGGACCAAGAAGATATAATTATCACGGGTATAAAATGTAAGTATATGTTTGGGTGTATGTTGGGGAAGCCCTATGGGATGGGTTGGATGAGTCCTTAGTTTGTATAGAGGCTAAGGGGTTGGAATAACCTGATAACGATGGTTAGGGGTTATATTTATCGGTGGTGGCCGATGAGGAAAATCTTGTTTATTGGGTGGTGGAGGATCGTTTCCCTTTGTCATACATTTAGCAGACTTAGTTCATGATATATTATCCTAAGGAATTGATATTTTAGGAGACTTACATGGTATGGGATATGAAAATCATGTTGGAGAGGGATATGGGATATCTTAGAGGTGTTCGGACAATGGTTAGTGGGAACCGTCGTCTAAGGGGGGAGGTGTTGTGTAGGAGAGGAAGTGAGGAGGGAATGAAATATGGGATTGTATTTTTAATGACATGTAGGGATATTCTCATCATTTATTTAATATATTACATGCACATATGGATTTTTCTATTTTTTGATCCGTTAATTTTCAAGTCATGTATTGCTTTTACACAACATGAATTTGGAATTTCAAACAAACATTAAAACCCTTAAACCCTACTCTAGAATTATTTTTCATCCCAAATATCTAATCTGATAGAATTAACATATACTAGGTTTTCTCTATGTTACTGGTTAATTTATATTTTGTATCTATACATTCCTCTATTTTTTTAATTTAAATGTAAGGACACACCCCTCATTGAATGGTTTTTTTGAAAACGATGTGTACAAATGATTGAACCAAATACCTCGCTAAAAGAGTAGAGTAATTCACATAATTATGATAATTGTATCTAGTATCATTAAGATAAAAGATCTATCTATCATCATCACTTGTCATATAATCATCCTTCATATCATTCTGAAGGGTGGCTCGATAATCAGAGGAATCTTTTCTTTGGTTGGAAGCCTTCACTATATCAAAAACAACTCATTCTCTACTAAATCTGAATATCATCCTTCCTTAGTTTACATTGATAAAATCCTACCTAGTGGTGGGGAATAGCCTCCATCAATTTATGGGGACATATAATTCATTCTCTATATCCCTGAAAATGAAGTCACTGGGAAAGATGAACTTCTCAACATCCATTATGATATCTACAAGAAGTCATCAAGGGTTCTTGATTGATCAGTCAAATAGTTAGTGTTTTAATGTCATTGGTTTCAATTAGTTGAGAAACATATTATTAAATATACTCATATGTATGATATTGATACATCCACGAAAATCTCACAAGTCTATTTGAAAATTTCAAGTCCCTATAGTGCATGGAACAAAGAAACATTTGGGGTCTCATAAATTCAAATGATGCTTCCAATAAACAACATCAGACTTATCTTCATTTTTGGATATTAAGCCTTGGTCCTATATTTTTTCCCTAGTTGTTAGAATCACCATCAATATATTTATGTAGGTAGTAATCTGAGAAATCACCATTGAAAAAGGGATGTTTACTTTTAGTTATTTAAACATCTATAGAAAATATTTATATTTTCCCTATATTTTAGCCTCTATCATTCTATATGGATAGGGGAGAGGTTGTTTGTATGGGGTTGTTATACATAAAAGTTTTCTTCTTCCATGTACTCCTAATCTACATATTTCTTAGTTGGATATCCTTCCATATTTTTCTCCTTCCTATATTTATTTATTCTATCATCTGATTCCTTGTTAAGGGTTATCGATTTTTTATTAGTCTCTTCATGTATATTTACATAACATTAAAATTATTGTTATATGTCTAATATCATTCAACTCATATGAACAAAATAATATGAATCATATCTTATATTTTTGTTAGTATTATTGGTGAATTATCCAAATAATTTATCTGATATGTTTTTTGAGACTTTACCCAGTAGATTCTCAATGTTGTGTATGGAAGCTCTTTGGTTTTTCATTTCAGTCTCTTGGTTGGCCATTACATACTCTGACTTCTTAATGAATGTAGTGATTAGGTTTTCAAAATTTTACATTGGATATGGGGATGTGTATTTATTTCTTCACAGGGCATGTTTGTAATTACTTTATTGATCATGTGAAAAATGATGATCTCTGTAGAAAAAGGTTTGTTGGAGATATTGTTGATATGGTTGAGGAGCAAGATTTTGTGGTGGGTATCAAGGTGGTTTCATATTTTGTGATGGTTCTTTTCCACTACTCTATTTATAGTATCATTGGTCGATTTTTTGTGTCATCTGAACCTACCACTAATGATTATACTAATACAGGTGTTGTTGGGTCCATTAAAACTAATTTTTTTTTAATTTTAGTTATCAGAATTATAATCATGGAATTGGGGATCTTATATCAGTACTATATAGTCTATATATGGGTGTGGGTCTCTTTACATTTTCAATGCTTCTATTTACATGATAGGGATATAGGGGAAGTGGTGTCACAGGAAGCTAAAATGAGTCAAGCTTCTTTGTTAGAGTTTCAAATTGTACTGTGATGTGGGTGTTCTCTTCTACATCATGGATTCCCTTATGGGGTGGTCCTATAGCACTCATCCAAATAATTTAATTATGGTAAATCTAATCTAATAATTATATTATGGAATCAATAATCATGGACCTATTTTCATCTTCTATGGAAGCATCCACTATAGTGTGAGCATCGAGTTGGAGTCATTGATAAATCATTTGAAATTATATTCATACATCAAGTTAATGATGTGGTAACTTTTCCGTTAACTGTTTTAATATATCTCTGGCTACCCATACAGATTATCCATACTCTTGGGTGATTTTTTTGATCTCATTTTAGTGTTTCCACATTCATCTCACTAGGAAGTATTTATTTAATAATTTGTATGTTAAATAGAACCGAGTCATGAAATATTCAAAAGATTAACTTTTATGCCAATCATTGGATATGTTGCACATGGAAAAGGGAAATAAAAGAATTATAATGGTTTTAAGGGTAAACCTTGGTTTCAAAAGGAGTTAAAAACTTATTGGAAATTGGAAATGTGTTTTGGGGTTCTTATCATTGAAATAAATTAAATTGACACTTGTTCTTGATCATATAGATGAGTCCAATATTAATTTTAATTCAATGTGCCTAAATATGATGGCACACTATTCTAGGCATATCACGACAGATAGATAGACATTTTTATTCCATGATTGTGCCCCCCTACAGTGTTGGTCACTCTCTCTAATGATTAGGTGGAATACATTGGATGTTATGGCTATGTGGAAGCACACAATTTTTTTTCATCCCTATTAAATTATCATTGTGAAGATATAAATCTATAAATATCATGATTGAAATAAATAATTTCTTAACTGTCAAGGATCCATGAATGATTCTGAGTTCCTTGATTCAAGCACTATATATAGAGACCCATGAATAAAAGACTTGGATATTACATCATTTTAGATCAATATTAATCCCATTACAAAATAAATTCCCTAGGACCATAAATTTTTACTATCATTGTAATTATTTATGATAATCATCTAGCTTGGTGAATGATCTTAAAAATCCCCCATAAAGATATTTCTCTTTAGTACCCATACATAAAACCAGTATTCAAAACATGGGTAAAGGAAACATAAGAATAGGGTGAGATCAGATTCTGATTATGATTAATCCTAGTAAATATGTAATCATAACATGAGCATAAGGATATGAAAACATGAATATAACAATAGTTGATCAAAAACTACATATAAAATATTATAATCAAGGGTCATGTCATAATGATTGGCCGTTCATAAGACATGAGTCATTCATTAATCGAGAGAATACTCTAATGGAGAAAAACATATAAATAATACAGGGAGTCAAGGCATACAAATAATCATATAAAATGATTTCCATAGTACTCAAGTATTACATTCATAGCCATATTAGGGAAAACATTCCCTTACTGAACTAGGTTCACACACCGTTTTTTCCTTATATTACAGAATCAGGTTCACTTTCTATTCTATCCTTATATTGATTAACCAATTTCACAAACCATTCATTTCCAATATTACCGAACTTGGTTAACTCCTCATTCTATACCTATCATGCTAATCCATGTTCACACCTCATTTTATCCTTGTCATATTGAACCTTGTTCACCCCTCATTCTATCCATGTAATACTATATGATGTTCAGTCCTCATTCTAATCATTACATACTGAACTGAGTTCACTCGATTTGTTATCCATATCATAGTGAACTGAGTACATTATTCATTTCAACCCTATCATACTCATGAGATATAAATCTTTACCCAATTATTTGGAGAGATATATAGTCCCCACCCATCTAATAATGAAATAATATGTATAAGTTCCACAAGATCATAACCATTAACTATATAATTATCCAAGAAATTAATTAGGTATCATGCAAAATTAATCATATCATAACCTATGGAAAATATAGTTTTTTCAAAACCTTTAAACCACTAAATTACCCATGAAGGAAACTGTTTTCATAAGTATTATACCATGGTATAACCCATTGAAGAGATACATGTTTCATAAATTTCATTTCTTATTATATATAGACTATTTAGTAAAATAAATCGAATGGATCCCCAAGATCATATCCCAAGCAAATCATAAACTATATCAAATCACATTATCCTAAGAAAATAAGTATTTTCAAAGATAACATGAAGCATTTTGTAAGAAAAACAACTTTCCATTGAACCCTACATTTAAAGGTACAAAAAATCATCAAAATCCATTTGCTTTGAAAACCACTTTATAAACATATAAAATAATCATTAAAAATAATTTATGACATTTCCTGATGAAAATATTATTTATAGGTTGAAAATTATCTTTTAAAACTGAAATCCGTTTTGAAAACCATTTAAAATCAAAATCACCATGAAAACAGAAAATGGTAGCTTGAAAACATTTTTAAATCCATTTCATTGAAAATAAATTTTAAAATCATAAAGTATACATGAAAAAAAATTTAAACCATTTGGATGAATATAAATTTGTATTCTTATAAAGGGGTCTTGAAAATAAATTTAAAACATTTTCATTAAAAATATATTTCAAAAATTATGACAGAATCGTGATATCATTTTGAAATCATTTTTGTTAAAAATATCAACGAAAAGATATAATTGATTCAGGAAAAAAATTTAAAACCATTTCTTTTAAAATAACTTTCAAAACATATAATTGAAGGATTTAAAATCACTTAAAATAATTCTACAATATATAAAAATTTCAAAAACATTTTCAACGAAAACCACATAAAAATGAATGTCCCAAATATTAGTAAAATATATTTTCTTAAAATAAATATTTTAATATTTTAAAGAAATATTCAAATTTATAATGGACATGATGGTGATAAATTCGTATATCCCAAATATTCCTTTTGCATTGTGAAATGTTTTTAAAAGTGCCTTTGTTAAAAAATGACAAACATATTCCATTTTAACATAAATTTTGTTAAAAAGGTAAAACATGGGTAAATGTTCCTTTTAATGAAAATATGAGAATAGTAAAAAAAATATTAAGACCTTTTTTAGAAATCATGGGTTCGTATGAAAAGATATTTCCAACAAAAATTCAAATAAACTAACATTTTTTTAAATGTATTTCTTAAGTTTATTTACTTACAATGAGTGGGAAAGTTATACCATTAATGAAATATAAAATTATTAACATATGGATATGAAAATTAATTACATTTCATGATATATGGATCATAATATTTCGTTAATGTAAGAATATCCATAAACAATCTCAATAAAAAATGAGATTATAGAAATAAATTCTTTCCACTTTGATAACATTGAATCATAATCCCATAAGAAAGAACAACATTAAATAAACCCTAAATTATCATGAAAAAAATAGAATTCACGATATAACATTCCTAAGGGATGTATATAAACACCATATAAAATATAGGATCATATCTAGGCATCTACCTCAACAAATAAAAATTGATATAATAATTACTTCACCGATTTGGTATCTTTTGAACCTTAACCCCACGAAAGAAATATCATCAAATGGATTTTAAAATAATCAGAAATTTAATTATAAAAATCATATAATATATTAATTTGGATTATATGCACCACAAAAATTAAATGAGTGGTTAATAAGTCATAAGTCCCATAGAAATAAAAGTGAGATGAGAAAACCCTTACCTTAAGTCCTGAAATTCATCACACATGATCCAAAATGCTATTTTTCGGATAATGTATTTTGGTTTTCACCATAGGGCTTCCTTCATTGGATTTATTCCCAAATTTAGGGTTTAAGGATGAAGGGGGAGAGTTGGGACCTTATTTTGGCAAGGTTTGGATAAGACAATGTCATTTGAGAGGTGTGAGGAAGTGAGGGTTGTGTTCCCTTTTATAGTAGAGAATATGTGGAAATCCAATAAATATATAAAGGGAAACACTATTGAGGGTACAACCATAAATCATGTTACTCCAATGATTTATTATTTATTTGAAAAATTAATGATATGGTCTAAATATTTCGATCAAATTTATTTTGGACATCTTTTTAGGTTATTTGGGCCCATATATTAATGTTTAACCACAAAGTAAACTCATTTCGACCTTAATCACTACCATTAATTTTATTCACATTAACTAATATTTTTTTTGTCATAAACTAATTTATCCTTAAATGATATTATATATTATTATTATTCGAATTATGGAATCCATTTTACTAAATTATAATGATATAAATAGAAGAAACTAATTTAAAATTAATCCCAAAAATGGGATGACACAAGAAGTTTTTGAAGTGTAAATGTTCACATGTTAGAAATGTTTTTATATCATTCATCAATTGGAAATTTATTCCAATGACCTAAATGAGATTAATTTATGTGTTATTGATATAAATTAACTTTAAAATCATTTAATAATATAATTTTACTATATATTAATATTAGAAAAAAATTTAGTGTTCAATTAAAATTGTGTATTATTATTATTCCTCAAAAATGGTATTTCTCATAAAAATACCAAAAATTAACCCAATGTAGATTTTTATATTGATACATAAAATATTATTTTTACTCTTTCAAATAATAAGTATAATAATGGAAAAAATATATTTAAAATTAGCGTGCTATTAAAATGTGGTAAAATTACCTTTTTGAAAAATACATCTTTGAATTAATAAAATTTGAATTATTATTATATTATGCTATAAAATCTATTTTATTAGGCTAAAAAAATTTTAGAAAATATAACATGTAATGTTTATTAAAAATTTAGGAAAAATAGTTTTTTGAATTTTTATAATAAAATGATTCTTTTTTATAGAGAAATAGCTTTCATATAAAATGAATTTATTTATTTTCAAATATTTCATACATTAATTTATAACTAATTGAAAACCAAAGGTACCATTTTACATACATGTATAAATAAAATTTTGAAACTTAACATAGTCTTATTTTTAAAATCCATTCCAACAATTATGAGGCAACTATAATAATATTTTAATAATTATATTAATGTTATATTGTAGTTCGGTAAAACTCAGTCTTGTATGTCACGCAAGATATAGAGAAAAATCGACATTGTGAAAAACAAAATAAAAACATACTGTTGTGGGTACTGAATGTTAATCAATGTTTTTCATCTGGTGAAATCATAACTTTTTGTTTCATATAATTCAATCAAAACAAATTTCATTCATATAAAGAATTATATATTCAGTGTTGTTTCTACGGAACACTATTTAAAATATTAAATTAAATTAGACAGAATATTTTTAAATATATTACGGTGTTACATTCTACCCCCTTAAAATGAAATTTTTCCTCCAAATTCATTTGGGTTATCAGTAGTATAATACTTGAATGTTCTTTTATGTTAATACCATATTATAAAAAAATAGCAATACTTCCTTAAAAAAGGGAATGTTAGAACTATAATTGTTACCCAATGTAAATCATTACAAGGATAAAATGAAGTAGAACATAGGTTGAACGTGAAAACATGGACATTGAAGAGAAATCTAAACATCCATTTTGGATGGAGAGTGACAGAGAACTAGGTTTGGAGAAATTCATTGATCAGAAATCCAAAACCAAAGAGGCTTGAAAATTTCATTGGTATCATAAAATATTATGATAGTAGGAAAACCTTTTACTTCAATATCATTTTCCTAATGTTGATTAATTTTCACAAAGTGTTATACTAACTTGATTTCATTCCATTCCATATGAACAATCATATCATTTGTTTCTGTCTTGACCAATTTCCACTTCATCTCTTAATCCAAAAAAAGAGGTGAATTTTTTATTCATAAAACACTAATGGATAATATGATCTATATATAGAACGATAAGTAATTCTTTAATCCTTTAGTTATCATCACAACAAAAAAATGTTAGAATAGGTTATACAATATACATATATCCTAATATATGTGGATTATAATTCAATCTCTAAAACCTCATTAAAATATTATCTTTATCCATTCCATAAACGGTCATCCTTGTAACTGAAAAGAAGATTAAAATAAAAAAACATTTAGTAAGATGGTCAATAAATTCCTCATAATCAAATTCAAAATTGATCCCACATATATCATAAAGTAGATATTGATTTTTACATACCAAACATGTGAAAACCATTATCATATTTTCTGTCACGAACCGAATCTGGTCGCCTTCAAAATCGGCACCTGACCCGGTCCATGGAAAGACCCGAAGGGCGTTCCCGATCCCCACGGGCTGGAACAAGTGCCCGGGTATCATAAAATGAAAATTCGGAACTATTTACCCGAGTTTATAAACATAAAACTACTTAAGAATCCAATGAAACAAATCTGGATTTTTCAAACCAAACAATGTTTTACAGAAAATCAGAACTGAATTACATAGTCTAAAAAAACTCAAAAAGACTATAAAAAAGGAACAACAAAAATGAACAGCCCAAGAACCTCCACATGGCAAGAGGAATTTCCCTCAAGCCATCTCCACAACACCGCATTATGAATGACCGATGAAAACCCGAATTGTTGGCACAAATGTTATACCCAAACCTGCGACAAAAAAAAACCAAGTCTACTTACACCCAAGTGTGTAAGTAGGGTGTGAGCCAATGCCCAGTAGGATACCACCACCAAGAGATTCCCTGTGATAAACATTCAAAGACGAAAATCTTGCAAGTTTTCAAAAACATGTAATTTCTAGTTACAATTTCTAAAAGATGCAACTTAAAAAAAACAGTTTTCAAGTGGGCTAATTTAAAGAATCAACACTTTTAAAATAAATTCAAGAGCTACTAATTTTTCCAGCTAAATATACCATATGTCTATGGTAAGTATAAAAGATCTAATGAGAACAACCAATAGGAAATAACCCCTAGGCACTAGCTAGCTGTGGGTCCCAGGTACCTCGTATCTCAGTGAGAGTAACCACAAAAATTATCTGTTCTCGTGCACGAGCCACTAGTAGGGAACATACCCATAACCTAGTGGTCCCCAATCATCATAATCATAGTTTAGTTAGAGTTGTAAGCATCAATCCTACTAAGTGAAACTGAGGCCGAACCTCACATATTCACTAGCATACTAGTACACATCCACCCACCTAGATACCCGAGTTTTCCCTTTGTGCTCAAACAAGTTTAACAAGCCAAGAAATATACTTTTCACATGAAAATATCACTTTCACATAACACATCATCCAAACATACACATGAACATCACACAAGTCACAAATTTAAATTTTCATTGAAATTCATTTTTGAAATCAAACTCACACCAAAATAGCCCAGAAAACTTTTTTCATAACTTTCACAATCTTACAAATCCTTTAACAATTTTATGAAGTCCCTAAAAATATGATAAACATCACATAACAGAAATATTCACATTTAAAAATGTTCATTTGAATATATAAACAATCCAAAACAGTTTTCCAATATGGTTTCACATCTTAAATAAATCATTAAACCACTCAAAACTTTCATAAAACATTCCTAAATAGTTTACCAAAGATTTTCAAATAAAACCCATTTCAAAACCATATTTCAAGGCCAAAATCATATCAATACAAATTCAAAACATAATTGGATGATCCAAAAACATTTATTAAAAAACCCCCATGTGTTATACAACCACCTCAAACAACAGTACGAAAGATTCACATGAAACACACACGTTTTCAAGATCACTTTCAAGAAGTATGATAAAGTTTTACACCTTAAACCCTTAAAAAAACTCTTTAAGAACTCGTGGCACACCAATACCCCACCAAATCCTAATTTTCATCCCAAACAATATTTATTAAACAAAATTTATATGTTATAAAACAATCCCAAACAATACCCAAAGGGTTGCACATGAAAACACCAAATTTAAAGCTAAAATGAAACTATAAAAACAAATGCTTTACTAAATCCAAAATAAACAGTTCACGCACCACACATAGCATATTAGGAACATGAATAATAAGTAATTCAAGAAAACTAACTCATCTATAAATGTTTACACATGGAATCACCTACCTTTTATGACGAAACCCAAAAAACATGGTGCAAAACATCAACCGCACTACCGCCGCTAGTCATGGAATATAAATCCAGCCCTAGACCACAATATTTGACCAAAAAGATACCAAATCAAACCCTAGTTTAGACCCTCAATTTCTGGACATGATGAACTTATTGAAAGGGTGAAAGAAACCGTTAGGTAGGGGAGGAAATCAAGGAAAGAAACACTTACTTGAAACATCCTGAATAAAATGAACCAAAATCGACCAGAATCTGAATTTTATAATAGATAAAAATTTAATTTATATTTGACCAAGAATGATAAGGTCGTGTAGGAATTGTAATTGGGGTAAAATATTAAGAATAGAAGGAGTTATTAAAGGATCAATTTACCTCTCCAAAATCTGGACGATTTCTGAAATCCAGAGAAGATTCAACTATTTTCGCGATTCTATCGAGCTCCAAATTGTGGGAGGAGGGCATGGGGTCGCGCCTTAGGTAAGTGGGCTCGGGTGAGAGTTGGAATCACCAAATACACGCAAATATTGAAGGAGATATTAAAGATTTAAAATTTATTTTTAATGCAGAAAATGGGATTTTGGGCAGGCCCAATTCCCTTACTAAAAACCCATATCCACCAAGATTATATATTTATAAATGGTCCAAATAAATATGGTGGTGTTAATATGTCAGTGGATGAAAATTATGAATTGTAATGAATGAAAAATGTTTAAAAATGAAGATTTTATAAAGGGCTCAATTTTTTTTTAAATCTGGAATTGGGCTCACGGTTTGGCCCAATTCAAAAAAACTCACCCATTCCTCCATAAATGCTTGAAAAACCCTCAAAACAAAGCATGAAAGGAAATTAAATGGAAATTAACTTTAAAATAATTTATGTATGTGAAAATTCTTCCCACCATTAAAACTTTCTGCCCCGGAGAGTCACATCAAGGACAAAGCAACAACCAAACCCAACTAAGAAAACAAGAGGTACGCCTTTGCCAGGTTTCACCCCCAAAGGACAAAACACCTCCAGTGATCAATTAAGGAATGATTAATCTCATAACCCAAACATACACCACTTTACTGAAATTAACAATCACATTTATACATTATCCCAAAATAAAACTCATTAAACACTATCTGAACAAGACTCAAGCAATTCACCCAAATGAACTACAACATCAAGGACGGTTACACTTACCATACTTTAACTAGACCATTGGGTACTCTCCAATCCTAACGTTTACTAAAGGAAGATTTAGGTAGCTTGATAGCTCTGAATGAGACTACATACCACCAATCCGCGACCATGGATAAGTCTGAGTTACTGGTATGGGGGAATAAAAATTACCTCCCCACCATAAGAGACAACCTATATTTTTTTTCCTCGCGAAAGAATCGGGACACTAAAAAGGGGAGGCCTGAATGGACTCCCCAGTACAAAGGGTATACTGCCATCAGAAATTTACAAAAGAACTTATATAAGACTCTTAGTGTGTCTCCCCACCATATGAACCAACCATCTTAACCGATCAGCGTGGGCCGAAACGAAAAGACCCCAAAATTAATGAGTTGGGATGGTCGCACGGTTAGTCTGCACAGTTTGGGTAAATTGTGAAATAACTATGTGGATCCTTATATCTTCATGGTTATTTTTTTTGTTCATGGTTAGAACTAACCATGTGAAAACTGTGTGCTCAACTTGTCTAGAAAAATTTCCAACTATTCTCCAAAGACCCAATGGAAACCAAAAGGGGAGGGAATAACATTTTGTGATGACATGGGTACAAGACCCTCCACCTATTTCCACCGAATGGGAACAATAGAAGAAATATGATGACACCATAGGTTTAAACTCTTCCTATCTTTCATACTACGGATTGGACTTTGTACAAGGGTTTAAACGACACTGGAGTTTCCCCTGACTACGCGCCAGCTTCTCTCCGGGACCTATGGCTGGAGCTCAAAATATTGAAGCATCTTCGGCCACGCAGTTAGGCTGTTGAAACCCTTATGTGGAACTTCTTATTTCGGTGCCACAAACAACTACACCGCATAACCCGATTGGTTCATCAAGACATAACACACACCATAAACACACTTTACCAAAACCATACATTTCACTTAATTAAGGGATCATAAGATGCACACACATCACACCTTGTTTCTTTGGGTGAGAAACAACAGAAGGGAAGGACACGTATAAACACCTTCCTCTAAGATAAGAGATTTGATGTTTTTCCCAAGGGAGACATACTACCAACATAAAATAGAACCTCAGAGGATTGTGTGACCTTCACCTTTATAGTCAAAAGAGCACACAACATCACAATGCGTCACTAAACATGACCCTTGAGATTGATAGAAACAATACATGGAATGAGACCATATTCAAAGTCCCTAAACATTAGACAAGTCCAAAAAGTTGACACAATATCCTATAATGACCAAAATCTCAAAATTTGTGGTTTAATAATAACTCTTTCTTCAATGAAACTATACTGAACCCAGAGGCCCTCTTAGACACCATCAAGACACTCATCCACACTAACAACCAATGAACACTTCCACCTTCGATGAATCAAGAAACTTAAGAAACTAAGGTTTCATTCAACCTTCCACAATAACTTTACCACTACAAGAGGATCCAAAAATCAAAGAAATGAATGGCTTTAGAATCAATCAACAATGATCGATAAAATATTCCTTATATTGATCAACTGGAGGATTTTACAATGGCGAAACAATACGGGTTGCACTTCAGCTGTGCATTAATCCTTAATGGGGGAGTACTTTATCCAATGAGAGAACCCATGGACCCAACCAAGCTGGTCCATTAGTCAAAACATGCCTCAAACCAGATCCAAACACATGAAGGGAACCACCGTAAAGGTGTCCCGAAACATATCTCAGAGGAGACTACTAACCGGTCCTTCTACCTAGCTTACCGACCAAACATAATCGCAAAACACAGTTCAAATAGGAGGGGTTATTAGACTAAAAAAATCCCACAAAAACAACATCTTCAAAGAGATATAATACAAACCATCCCAAAACTATTCATCAAGACATCATGTTTTCCTTTAAAACCATTTTTTTGAAAACAAGCGGTTCAGCGTTATGAGTATCGACCAATGGTACCCCATGGGCCTCACACATGCATGTTTTTGTGCCACACTAGACACCCTCCTCATATCTGTCCCGACACTCATCCAGTCGTGCCATCAACCATCCATCATCCCCTATAACCCCATGCATGTGGTCACTAATGGAAATACCAAAGGTTAAAAAAACAATTCTTTCCACTTTTCAAAACCGAAACGGTCAACCAACACATCCTTTTTTTTCTCATAAACGCTAACCACGAGATCAAAATCCCAACTCACATCTTAATTTTCTTTTCAGAAAGTCACAACCATTTATAAAATAACTCACATTAAAGATATTCACATCAATTTAAAAACATATCATCCCATTAAAACACACTCTGATTGTTTAGAAAACTCTATTGGAAACACTTTTCAAAACCAACTTCAATACAGTTTCTGTCTTCAAAAGAGGTGTAATCACACCATTTTCTATTTCAAAATAATTCTGAATATTCAGTTCCAAAATTTCTTAAATAATACCATTCCATCTTTATTTGAAAATCATTTCACAAAAACATTACACTTCTTAAAACCAAGTCACTTTAAAACCAAAGTTCCAAGATTTCAAAACTAAAGAACACAAGACAATGCGAGAGGAAACTAGTTTCAGTGGGTGACTTGGACATATTGTTGGCGGCCATATTCCAATCAATTCACTGTCACCGAGAGTGTTCTAGGGAATATCCCCAGCTCCACATGGCTTGCCAGACCCTGTGAGATCATTGAGACCATTAACCCAACTCTCTTTTCATTTCCCCTAATCATCATCAAACCAAGAAAACCAAAAGACATAGAACAAATCCCAACTTCCCCTGGCGACTTGAATCCTGAAATGAGGTGTGGTGATCAATCACACTACCCATAACAAGAATTCCATGTCCCAACAATCATAACTCTATACTATCCCGACTATTTCCCAAATAACATGACTCAAATGGAGCGAACCTCCTCTGATACCATTTTGTCACGAACCGAATATGGTCGCCTTCAAAATCGGCACCCGACCCGGTCCTTGGCAAGACCTGAAGGGTGTTCATGATCCCCATGGGCTAGAACAAGTTCCCGGGTATCATAAAATGAAAATTGGGAATGATTTACCTGAGTTTATAAACATAAAACTACTTAAGAATCCAATGAAACAAATCTGAATTTTTCAAACCAAACAATGTTTTACAGAAAATCAGAACTGAATTACATAGTCTAAAACAACTAAAAAAGACTATAAAAAAGGAACAAAAAAAATGAACAGCCCAAGAACCTCAACATGGAAAGAGGCATTTCCCTCAAGCCATCCCACAACACCGCATTATGAATGACCGGTGAAAACCCAAACTGTTGGCACAAATGTTATACCCAAACCTGCGACAAAAAAAACCAAGTCTACTTACACCCAAGGGTGTAAGTAGGGTGTGAGCCAATGCCCAGTAGGATACCACCACCAAGAGATTCCCTGTGATAAACATTCAAAGACAGAAAGCTTGCAAGTTTTCAAAAACATGTAATTTCTAGTTACAATTTCTAAAAGATGCAACTTAAAAAAAAACAGTTTTCAAGTGGGCTAATTTAAAGAATCAACACTTTTAAAATTAATTCAAGAGCTACTAATTTTTACAGCTAAATATAACGTATGCCGACGGTAAGTATAAAAGATCTAATGAGCACAACCAATATGAAATAACCCCTAGGCACTAGCTAGCTGTGGGTCCCAGGTACCTCGTATCTCGGTGAGAGTAACCACAAACATTATCTGTTCTCATGCACGAGAAACTAGTAGGGAACATACCCATATCCAAGTGGTCCCCAATCATCATCATCATAGTTTAGTTCGAGTTGTAAGCGTCAATCTTGCTAAGTGAAACTGAGGCCAAACCTCACAGATTCACTAGCATACTAGTACACGTCCACCCACCTAGATACCCGGGTTTTCCCTTTGTGCTCAAACAAGTTTAACAAGCCAAGAAATATACTTTTCACATGAAAATATCACTTCCACATAACACATCATCCAAACAGACGCATGAACATCTCAGTAGTCACATATTTAACTTTTCATTCAAATTCATTTTTCAAATCAAACTCACACCAAAATAGCCCACAAAACTTTTTTCATAACTTTCACAATCCAACACATCCTTTAAAAATTTTATGAAGTCCCTAAAAATATGATAAACATCACATAACAGAAATATTCACATTTAAAATGGTTCATTTGAATGTATAAACAATCCAAAACAGTTTTCCAATATGGTTTCACATCTTACATAAATCATTAAACAACTTAAAACTTTCATAAAACATTTCTAAATAGTTTACCAAAGCTTTTCAAATAAAACCCATTTCAAAACCATATTTCAAGGCCAAAATCAGATCAATAAAAATTCAAAACAGAATTGGAAGATCCAAAAACATTTATTAAACAACCCCCATGTGTTATACAACCACCTCAAACAACAGTACAAAAGATCCACATGAAACACACACGTTTTCAAGATCACTTTCAAGAAGTACGATATAGTTTTACACCTTAAACCCTTAAAAAACTCTTTAAGACCTAGTGGCACACCAATACCACCCGACCCGGTCCATGGCAAGCCCCTAAGGGCGTTCCCGATCCCCACGGGCTGGCACAAGTGCCCGGGTATCATAAAATAAAAATTGGGAACGATTTACCTGAGTTTATAAACATAAAACTACTTAAGAATCCAATGAAACAAATCTGGATTTTTCAAACCAAACAATGTTTTATAGAAAATCAGAACTGAATTACATAGTCTAAAACTACTCAAAAAGACTCTAAAAAAGGAACAAAAAAATGAACAGCCCAAGAACCTCAACATGGAAAGAGTCATTTCCCTCAAGACATCTCCACAACACCGCATTATGAATGACCGGTGAAAACCCGAACTGTTGGCACAAAAGTTATACCCAAACCTATGAAAAAAAAACCAAGTCTACATACACCCAAGGGTGTAAGTAGGGTGTGAGCCAATGTCCAGTAGGATACCACCACCAAGAGATTCCCTGTGATAAACATTCAAAGATGAAAAGCTTGCAAGTTTTCAAAAACATGTAATTTCTAGTCACTACTTCTAAAAGATGCAACTTAAAAAAAACAGTTTTCAAGTGGGCTAATTTAAAGAATCAACACTTATAAAATAAATTCAAGAGCTACTTATTTTTCCAGCTAAATATACCGTATGATGACGGTAATTATAAAAGATCTAATGAGCACAACCAATATGAAATAACCCCTAGGCACTAGCTAGCTGTGGGTCCCAGGTAACTTGTATCTCGTTGAGAGTAACCACAAAAATTATCTGTTCTCGTGCACGAGCCACTAGTAGGGAACATAACCATAACCTAGTGGACCCCAATAATCATCATCATAGTTTAGTTAGAGTTGTAAGCGTCAATCCTGCTAAGTGAAACTGAGGCCAAACCTCACAGATTCACTAGCATACTAGTACACGTCCACCCACCTAGATACCCAGTTTTTCCCTTTGTGCTCAAACAAGTTTAACAAGCCAATAAATATACTTTTCACATGAAAATATCACTTCCACATAACACATCATCCAAACAGACACATTATCATCACACAAGTCACAAATTTAACTTTTCATTCAAATTCATTTTTGAAATCAAACTCACACCAAAATAGCCCACAAAACTTTTTTCATAACTTTCACAATCCAACACATCCTTTATCAATTTTATGAAGTCCCTAAAAATATGATAAACATCACATAACAGAACTATTCACATTTAAAATGGGTCATTTGAATGTATAAACAATCCAAAACAGTTTTCCAATATGGTTTCACATCTTACATAAATCATTAAACCACTCAAAACTTTCATAAAACATTTCTAAATAGTTTACCAAAGCTTTTCAAATAAAACCAATTTCAAAACCATATTTCAAGGCCAAAATCACATCAATACAAATTCAAAACAGAATTGGAAGATCCAAAAACATTTATTAAACAACCCCCTTGGGTTATACAACCACCTCAAACAACAGTACGAAAGATCCACATGAAACACACACGTTTTCAAGATCACTTTCAAGAAGTACGATAAAGTTTTACACCTTAAACCCTTAAAAAACTCTTTAAGACCTAGTGGAACACCAATACCCCACCAAATCAGAATTTTCATCCCAAACTAGATTTATTAAAAAAAAATTATATGTTATAAAACAATCCCAAACAATACCCAAGGGGTTGCACATGAAAACACCAAATTTAAACCTAAAATTAAACTATAAAAACAAATGCTTTACTAAATCCAAAATAAATAGTTCACGCACCACACATAGAATATTATGAACATGAATAATAAGTAATTCAAGAAAACTAACTCATCTATAAATGTTTACACATGGAATCACCTACCTTTTATGACGAAACCCTAAAAACATGGTGCGAAACATCAACCGCACTACCTCTGCACCTCAAGGAATATAAATCCAGAACTATACCACAATATTTGGCCAAAAAGACACCAAATAAAACCCTAGTTTCGAACCTCAATTTCTGAACATGATGAACTTATTGAATGGGTGAAAGAAACCCTTAGGAAGGGGAAGAAATCAAGGAAAGAAACACTTACTTGAAACATCCTGAATAAAACGAACCAAAATCGAGAAGAATCTGAATTTTAAAACAGATAAAAATTTAATTTATATTTGACCAAGAATGATAAGGTCATGTAGGAATTAAAATTGGGGAAAAATATTAAGAATAGAAGGAGTTATGAAAGGATCAATTTACCTCTCCAAAATCTGGACGATTTCTAAAATCCAAGGAATTTTCGACTATTTTCGCAATTCTATCGAGCTCCAAATTGTGTGAGGAGGGCATGGGGTCGCGCCTTAGGTTAGTGGGCTCGGGTGAGAGTTGGAATCACCGAAGAATGCAAATATTGAAGGAGATATTAAAGATTTAAAATTTATTTTTAATGCAGAAAATGGGCTTTCGGGCAGGCCCAATTCCCTAACTAAGAACCCATATCCAACAACATTATAGATTTATAAATGGTCCAAATAAATATGGTGGTGTTAATATGTCAGGGGATGTCAATTAGGAATTGGAATGAATGAAAAATGTTGAAAAATGAAGATTTTATAAAGGAATCAAAATTTATTTTTAAATATGGAATTGGGCTCACGGTTTGGCCCAATTCATAAAAACTCACTCATTCCTCCATAAATGCTTGGGAAACCCTCAAAACAAAGAATGAATGGAAATTAAATGGAAATTAACTTTAAAATAAGTCATGTATGTGACATTTTCCCTTTAAACAGGGTTATAACCGGAATTACCAAAAACCATTATTGAAATAATTGATTCTTTCTTGTTCTAATGTTTAAGGGATATATTCATTAAATCAAAAAAAATATTATATATGATAACAAATAACTTTTTTAATAAATCCATTATCAGTTTTTTGGTAATAATTTCCATCCAATTTAATTTATCCATTTTATTGTCTCTTTACCTATACTAAATATAATTTCATCATCCTCTTGAATACATTATAGATTACATTAACTTAGTTAAAATAATATCATTTGATTAAATCATGTTTCTAATTCATTGGAACTATTTAGTAAATCCTTTTAAATCCATAATTAAAAAATTATTCTGGAAAAATTATTATGTTTATGGATTCTTGTAACATATTCTTTTAATAGAAAAATATATCCTCTTCAATCATCCATGTTTATTTTTAAAACCAAACACATGATTTATCAACTTATTCTATAATATGACTTTCCTAGAATATGAAATATGAATAATTGTTTATGTTTCCAATACCAAAATCTAATCACAATTCGTATTTTTATTGAAAAAAATACTGTTAGAACATCCCATACATTGCAAAAGTCATTCGTGGTAACATTATTTAATTATTATAACCAATAGTTGAACCAAACTCCTAATTCTCTTCTTGATTTTTCCACTTATAACATAGATATGTATATTGCCCAAATTTTCAACATCTGAAACATTTAATATTTACCATATTTCTTATAGGTCCTTTTATTTACTAATATAAGGAAACATGGTGTGATAAAAACTTATCATGGAATAAAAACAAAAAATCAAGAAACATTGCTCATAGAATGCCTAAATCATGACACCTACATTTAATTTTGTCACACCATAGGCATATCTATATATACATCACTAGAAATATCTGTAGAAATATATCTAGGGATCTCACTAAGGTGTTATCATAAATGTCTTTGATGGTTTACTAAATTGTTCATTTTTACGAAATATAGCGACCCTGGCTTAACATACACGGATATTACATCATTTAATTTGAATATTTTAAACATTATAAAAATAAATTCTTGAGAACCATAATAGTTTAGTGTCATTGGAAACATGGAATCAAAATCATATAACTTTGTGAATGATCGTCACCATTCCCCTTAATGATATCCCCCTTTAGTACTTCTATATAAAACTATTCTTCATAACCAGAGGAAAGAAACAATAAGAAAGGGGTGAGTTCATATTCTTATTATAGGTTAACCATAGATATATAGAATCATAACATGCGAATAAGGGTATAAGAACATTATCATAACATTAAAATATAATAACATTCATATAAATGATCATAAACAATATTCAGGTCTTAATGTTTTGTATTCCATAAGACAAGAATCGTATGTGAATCAATAGAATTTGAAATAAGTTCATAACATAAGAATAATACATGTAATTGTGTAATACAAATTAACATATTAAATGATTTCCATTATAGTCAATACTTACATCCAAGGCCATTTTAGTGGAAAAATTAACATACTGAATCATGTTTACACTCTTGTATAATGCTGTATTAATAAACCTTGTTTACATACCATTCTAATGCTGTTTTACTAAACTGATTTTACGTCCAATTTAATCCATTTACTACTAATCTAGGTTCACTCCTCAATCTATCCATGTCTTACTAAACCACGTTCACTACTCATTCAGGCCATATTATATGGAACTAATTTCACTCCACGTTCCATCCCGGTCATACTAAACTAATTTCACTATTTATTACATCCCTACTACAATGAACTGAGTACACTCTTTATTCTGGCCTTTTCATACATTACTAAGTTCCCCCATTTTTCTATCCCTAACATACTCATGAGATAAGAATCTTTCCCAATGCCTTGGAATGAGATATAGGTCCCACCTATCACATAATAAAATCACATATATATATATATATATGTGTGTGTTCCACATGATCATAACTATTCATCATATCTTAACCCATGGAATGCAATGGGAATAAAAAAACATGTAATTATTCCATAACCTATGTAAAATATATAGTTTTAGAAATAATATCACTAAAAAATTATGCATGACGGAATAATGGTTTCATAAATCATTAATCATTGAATAATGTATGGAATATGAATGGCTTTCATAAAAAACTCGACCTATTAAACCTAAACCACTTATATAATTATTGAGAATTGGGTCCTTATATATTATCTCATGTAAATCATAAACTATATCAAAGTATTTTATCTTATCTTCATATGTTTTTTTAAATATAACCTAAAGAATTTAACATATAAAATAAAAATTCAATAAAAATCACTTTTTATTAAATAAAACATATTTAAAATCCAATTGAATTAAAAAAATTAGAATGTTAAAATATAATATCTATAAAATATTTAAAACTTTTACTGAGGAAAATATCCAATCTTCTTTGAAATTATTAGATTAAAATATATACTTCTTATGAAAATAATTTCAATTGAAAATAACCTCAATAACATATGAAGGATTCTTGGACATTATGAAAACATTTTCTACTAAAATAAATTTTAAAACATATAAATAATGATTATAGACAATTTTAAAAACATTTCTTTGAAAAAAACATTGAACATTTATAAAGGGATATTGAAAAAAATTTGACAACATTTTCTTTTAAAATAATATTGAAATATATAAAAGAATCCTGAAAGTATATTTAAATGTTTTTCAATGAAAATAACACTTAAAACATAGAAAGGTTTCCTAAAATAATTCAAAACAAATTCATTTTACATGAAAAATAAAACATATAAATAAATATTTGAAAATCACCTAAAGCACGACATAGAAATATAATTTTTTTAAAATTATTTTCCATTGATATCCACTTTAAAAACATTGAATGTACAAAATATTACGAAAAAATATTTATTAAAAAAAGCATTTATTATTGCATAGAGTGCTAAAACGTAAGGATGTTCAGAAATGCGAATAAATCTATTCATGTTGAAGAACCCATTTGTTTCGAGAAATGTTTCAAAATATACCTCGATTGAAAAATGACAAAAATATTCATTTTTAAACCATTTTGTTAAAAAATAAAACTAGAAGAAATTTTATTTTAAAAAATAGAGAAGAATATTATAAAAATTTTAAAAGCTATTTTTTGAAAAAAAATTGGTTTTTGATAGACATAGGTTTATGACCTAAAAGATAAATACTGTTAGATTTAAAAAATTATTTTCATAATTATCTTATGTTGAAATGAGATGGGAAATTTAACTATTACTTGAATATAAAATGAATAAATAGATTATAAGATAATTATATATATTTTTTATACGAATAATAATATGTAATCAACAGAAGCATATTAATATATAATCCTGATAAAGTATGAAATAGTTGAATTAAACTTTTACAACTTTGGCAACATTGATTCATAATCCCCCATTTAAGAAAAAAATTACAATTTTCTTATAATGTCATTAAAATAAAATGATCTATGATATAAAATTTCTATGGTAATTATACACACCACATATAAAAATATAGCTTCATAACATGGAATTTATCCCAAAGAACAAAAATTGTGGGAACATTTACAATACTGATTTTGTAACTTTTTAATCATATCTTAATGAAAGTAACATCATTTAATGGATATATAAATACTCATAAATTTATGTGTAAGAATCCTATAATACACTCATTGTATGTATATACACCACACAAAAGAATTGAGTGGTGAATAAAGCATAATTCTCGTAGAAATAATATTGATATGAGAGAACCCTTACCTTGTGTCCTAACCTTCTTCGTACATGTTCAAACCTCCTCTTTTTTAGGAAAATAATTTTTTTCCACCAAAGGGATTCCTTGGTTGGATTTATTACCAAATTTATGATTATATAGTTATGGTATAGAATTTGGTAACTTATTCTTCCATGTATTGGATAATAAGATGTTCTTGAGAAGTGTGAAGTAGTGGGTGGGGTGAGTGCCCTTCTGTAGTAGAAGATGAGTGGTATTATTATAAATATAAAAAGGTAAACATTATTAAGAGGTATACCTTACATAATTTTCCTCCAATATTGTTCCATTTTCTATAAATTCCAGGATATAGTCTAAATACTCCTATTCATTTCCATTTGTACATTTTCCTAGGGCATTTTTCCCCTAATGTTAATGTTTAACCACTAAGTTATCTTTTTTAACCTTAATCACTATATTGATTATATTTACCTTCACTAATTTTTTAAGGTCAAACGTTATGTCAACCTTTATAGAAATTATATATTATTCTAATTCCCAACAAGGAATCCATTTTTCTTTATTCTAAATACATAAGTGGCATATATTAATTTAAAATTAACCCTATAGACTAGTGGAGAAAATTGGGTTAAAAAATGAAAATGTTCAAAATTAGGACGTGTTTTTATATCCAATTTCAAAGTGAAAATGATTTAAATCAACAAAATTTAATTATTGTCTGTACATTTTATCTAATTTTTACTTTAAAAATAATCATAAATATAATTTAACTATATAATTATATCAAAAGAAAAGACATTTTTCACTTAAAATTTGGAATTTTTCAGTATTCATAATAAATGAGACTTCACAAAAAAAAACAAATTTCTCCAATGTAATTTTTTTAAGAATATTTCAAATATTATTTTCATTCTATCAAATAAAAATATTTAATGTGTCAAAAATATTATTTAAAATACGTATTCCATTAAAAAGAGGTAAAATTAACTCTTAGAATAATACATATTTTTTCATTAAGTTGGATTTATTCTTATCATATGCCTATAAAATTTATTGGAAGAGTGTATGAATATTCCTTGGAAAATATAATATATAAATTTTGTTAAAAAAATTAAAAAAAATTGGTTTTTTATTTATTAATATAAAATGGGGTTTCCACATAGAGAAATAGTTTCCTTAGAAAATTAAATTCCTTATTTTAAACTAGTTCATAGTTTAATTTATAACTAATTGATAACCAATGAACTCATCTTACCAACATGTGAATGTAATATTTAAACAATTAATTTTATATTATTTTAAACATCCATTCCACCATCTTGGCGGTAACTATAAAAATCATTTAATAATAATATTAACACTATATTTTAGTTCGGTAAAACTCAGCCTTATGTGTAACAGAAGATTTCAAGGGAACTCATCATTGTGTGATACACAACTAAAAAAAAGTGTTTCATGTTCCAAAAGATAATATATGTGTTTCATTAAGTGAAAGTATTGAATTGGGTTTCACAAAATGAAATAATAATATTACTCAATAATATAATAAATCTATATTCAATTTTGTGTGAAATTAAAAACATCATAAAGATTAAATTAATTTGGGAAAATGATATTTTATTAGATATCAAGGTTTTTTCCTAGCTGAGAGAGAGATAGAGAACAAATGTTCTATTTCATGACTAAATTTCTTTAAAAATAATGAATAAATGGAAGTGGTGAGATAATATAAGCTTTTCACCATAGGTTACTATTCTAAGGAACATCAGACTCGGGAAATATTGCCAAAACATGATCAGTCCACACAGTATCATTGGGGACATGTGTTTATCGATTAGATTATAATATATATTTCTAAAAAAACACTCTTCTAAAAAGGCATAGAACAATGGTAGTGTGGGTTTGAACCCAGTGGAATGCTAGTAGGAAATCAACAATGTATTAAAAAAATTGGAATGATTCCTCATGATCCCTCTTTCATTTGTGTTTTAATTACACTATGTATCTAGAGATTCAATTATAAAGAAAATAAGTGTTAAATGTCAATTTTAATGTTTAAAAAACTATGTAATCATAAATTTAGCTTGATATAGTCTTATTGTCTAGGATGCCAAGCACTAATAATTCCACCAGAAGGTATAGATCCAACCAATTGGATAGAACTAATCTAAAAATTATACATTGTCCAAAAGATAGTTGAAAACATATGTTCAGTAATATTGCCTTAAATATAGAATGAATCAAAAGTTATGAGACCTAGATTTCACCACTCAATTGAGGTCATGGTCCTTCCATTACATCTATAATGGTCTGGGTAGATGAAAAATAAATTGATTTACAATTTTATTAACCTAATTAATAGCCAAAGTGTTTATATATTTCATAGGATAAAATCCACCATTACTCTAAAACCCTATCACGTACCATATTAGCAATACATGAAGGTATTAAACAATATATGAGAAATATATGGAAACCCACATGACATGAACAATAAAAAAATCAAAATAAAGAAACCCCTAGTTGAATCAAAAAATCAATTTAATAATAAAATGAATGAAGAAACATTGAAGACTATAACAATAGATGAAATTGAATTTCTGAAATAATTAGATTCAATAGTTGAAACATAAACACATAAATAATGTGTCATAGGAAAGAAAGTAACCAAAAAACATAATAAAATAATAAAAGGAAGAAATAGAAAAGAAACTTGACATAAAATGGTAATGAATCAGGGAAAAAAAGAGTGGGTTCATCAATCACATTATAATCTTTTATGCTCTTTGATGATCCCTTTCTATGTATTGATCCAAGCATTTTATTATATGTAAATGATTCACATCATGTAAATTTTTTATGTGGACATTATATGGATATTTTCATGGAGTGTAAGTGTATTTCACTATGTGTATATCGGTTCCAAAATGTTCTCCAAATATTTATTTATATTGTGGATTTAATAGATTATTACATTGGTGGGATTCACAGTTTGGCCTTTTCACATCATGTACTCGTCTCACGTTACATAGCTCATTATTTATTAAATTCAACACATTCATGATGTGTAATCTGTATTCACATTGTGTACTTGGTTCATTCTAAGAACTTTGGATTTGGGGGGAAAGAGTTCTGCTTGCTGGTTCTATACTCGATGTGAGTTTCCATGTACTTTATATTAATAATGTGTAAATTTTCAATTTGGAAATTATTCCAGCATTCCACCTTTGAGTCTTGAATTCCATACTCTTTTGAAAACACATCAAACCTAAGTGTATTACTGAATAAATAATGATTAAACCTTCATAAAATGTCTCCAATACACACACACACAAACAAATATATATATATATATATATATATATATTATTCTTATTACTTATCATAACTATAGTTCTAAAATGGTTTGTGGAATATAGGATAAGATGTTCCCTCTTGTATGTGAGAGTAAGGGCACTCTTGGAATTACATAAAGAATAAAATTAATATAAAATATTTTTTCTAAAAAATGGAAATAGAATAATAATTTTATATGACAGTATGATTAATGGTTGAATAAATGTCATAATTTAATATTTGGAATAATTTTGATGATGTTTTCATCATTATTTCATTGTTTTAACACTTTGTTAACACTGAAAGGATTATCGTGACTTAAATGTTTTTTACAATTTAGGGGAAAATAAAGTTAGTATAAATAGAAAATTTAGACATAAATGGATCGTGGTTGACATTTTCAACCATATCCCATTCAATTTTAAAAAATTAGAATTTTGTTTATTTTTAAATATTTTAATAAAATATTTATTATTATGAAATATCATTAATGTCGATTATTAAACTATTAGTTTACTGTGTATTTAAAGTTATCAACATAAAAATGTAACCTTAATATATATTTTTAACACATACTTGACAATTTATATATATTTCTCAAAATAATAATACATTATAACTCACCCAAACAAAATTTCTCTTATTGTTTTTGAAATCATTTACTTTTTTTCTCTATAGCTTTCATAAGCACTATGTCACCATTGTGTAAGAATATAAGGATATTTTTTCCTCAAAATTTTAAAAATAATATTAAATCCAAAAATTAAAATATGTAGGTTCATTATATACTTTTATATTTTCTTACTTTATATATTTACTAACATATATGTCATGGAAGCTTTAAAATTTTTTTTTTGACTTTTCTAGTTTTGTGTGAGCATAGTACAGTAATTTGGATAATCCAATTATTATATAACCCAAAATATATATATGAAAATAAAAACTATAATTATTAACCACGTATATAAAATACTTCTTCCATCACAAATACTATCTTTCGGACAATAAATTTGACTTTCCAAGTGTTCTTCATGCAACATGTTAGCACAAAAAATAATTTTTCTATTTATCCATAAAAAATAATAATATATATGTATTGAACTAGTTTTTATTATATGTTTACTATATTATCATACATTTATCATTAAATAAGTTATATAATTTCATATTTCCAATTTATGTCTGGGTGAAGTCACAAAAGATAAAAAAATTAAAAAAATTATATTATTTTTATATTAATAAAAAATTTATCTTCATCAGTAAAATATATGAAATTTAGATGATGTTAAATTTTAATTAAATTATCAAAAAATTAATTCCATTTCATCAAATTCAATTCATATAAATTAAATAAAATAATTTTAATAAAAATTCATAAAACCTAATGAAAATCATTATTTTGAAAAATGTGTCCTTAATCTCAAAAGTGAACTTATAAAACTCGGGTATAAGGATGATTTCTATGTAATTAATTATATTATAAATAAAGAACTATTATTATACTGTAAGATGATATGATATTTTTAAATTAAAATATTTAAATAAAATAAACATTAGTTTTACGAAATATTTATTTTTCACGATTTACAGAAAAATTAATTATTTTAGAAAAATACCAAAATATCAGCCAAATATAATTTTGATATGATGGTATAAAAATGATTTTAGTTTTTTTAAAATGTATTTTCCCAAACTAATATAAATTAATTATTATCTTTTCTTATAAAAATAATAATTTTTTTAATGAAAATATACTTTTGAAGATTATAATGACTTAACTAAAAACTGATTGATTATTTACTAAGAATTTATTAAAATATTTTTATTAATTATGATCCTTATATATATTTAGTTATTCATATACATTATGATATACCCACTAATTCAAATACATGTTTATAACAATAATAAAATAATACCATTTCATGCTTCGTTGGTAATCGATCTTGTGTGTTGTATATGCAATCAATCATAGTGTTATTTTTAAATATTAGGGTGTTATAATAATGTTATAAAATAACAGAATAATAATTACTTATATTTGGGTATATTCATGTTTTGTTCTATTTAACCACCAAGATGAATGATTATAAAAATTTATATCATGAATTCATATGGGAAGATAATTATGGGTATAATTTTATATAAAATTTAAATAATTATTTTTTTGATTATAATTATGTTATGTTAATATTTAATTCATCAACTAAGAAATTCACCTTATATCATCAATAATCAGAAAAACATACTTTTTATCAATTTAATCTTCATGCATAAATTTTATAAACACCCAAATGGAATTTGAAACAATATAAACAACTACCAAACATCCCTAAAAATAATTTTAATGACCAATTAATAATGAAAATTGAAAAAGAAAGAATAAAAACATTTCTATTATGAAACTAGTGTGAATGATTAAAACTATAAACACCAAATTTTGATAATAGGTAATATTCATATAGATAATGAATATTTATGAAGATTATGAAATAAAATGAATATAAGACTGTTTACATATTAATTTATTATGGTACCCATGTTTATTGGTACATTATGTTAAAGTATGTTCATGTATGTTTGTACAAAAGGTAGGATTTTACCATCTCAATTTTTTTAATTATGGTGCATATCATATTATTCCATTAATTTCCATTTAATACTATATAGACAGACTATTTGAGATTTCATATCATGAAATTAATTTATTCTTTGTGTTTTACGATTAATTTTATGTCCTCTATTATAGTAGGTTTTGATTGAATTACTACCCAACCCATAATAGAGGGGTTTCAATTTCAATTCACATACTTTGGGACTCATGTTATATTCAACAACTATTTATTTCTATATGGTTTATAAAATTTCATTTGGAAAATTTGAATATCTTACTCATTTAATTTATGGGATTTATACTTATATATTACTACCCCTATATCATATTATTTTTATTTCATGAGTTTCCAAAACTGATGTACAACTAAATCTTTTCCATATTGCAAAAAAATATCCTGCATTTTGGTAAAGTAAAATTGTTTTGTAACTTCCTTGAAAATACATACATGTCTAGATACTAAAAATTGGATACAGTTGTATCATATATCCAACTCGAGAAATCTTTATAAAATGGTCTGGTTGAACATTGACTCAATCATCATCTTGATGCTCTATATGTGGGCCTAATACTGCACTCTTGGTTAGATACTCTTAAGGGATATTCATTGTAATATTTAGATTCGAATTTTCAACCATGATGAATGATTTTTCCTACCATTTCATTAATCACCTGTAAATGAAAACTATTACTTAAATCGATGGATTATCCATCAAATTGAAGTTACCTTTAACATTATATTTCCTTAATAATAGTACTTCTGATTACATTTATGTTACCATACAACATCTACATTGAATAAAGTATTTTCTCATAGATATTAAAGTTATTTTATTATATTTTGAAATATTTTTTTCTACATTATTCATTTTATAAATATACATTATTGTATCCACCCATAGGTTCATTATGGAATTGTATAAAATTTATCATTAACTCTTATGGTTAATGTGTTGGAATTAATAATGTGATGTGTGTGGGAAAACATTATATAACCCTTTAATGCATAAAAATGTCTAATTAAAAAAAATCATATGCTTTAGTGTGTACCTCTCCCCATATCAGTATATTATCTTTTAATAAGGTTATGACAACATGTTTTTCTATCTAAAATTATTAATTCAATTTGCACGAGATCAATAATTATTTTATATCCATGATTAAATTTATCATCATATATATATAACACAATCTACTTAAATTTATTATGGATTAATATATCTTATTTATTCCTTCCATATCACATATATTTTTTTATGTTATAATATATTCCACTGTATGTTACTCCTTAGTGAACATATGAGCTTACCCTTATTTTTAATTTAACCTAGAAACTTTTTGGAGGGCTATGTTATATTTTTATGGATATGATGAAAATGATAATATTATTAATGTAACGTGTTCATTTTGTATCTTATGTATTGATAATTAATTTATGTGTGTATCTAGTCATCCAAGACTATTCAGGTGTGGGTTTATTTGTAAAAACATATATTATATTCCAATAATGTACTATAACTTCTAACGTTATGTTTTTGGGCTCTAGGATACAATAGTTGTTATCAAAGGGGGTTTATTTTTAACCTCACAGATTATATATAATGTTTCAAGGACAGTGATAAAAATTTCTTTTGAAATCCCTCAATATATATAGCGTATAATCTAAAATACATAATAGGTATTTTATTTTACATTTATATACCAAGGGGTAATTACATGATATGGTGACTAACTAGAGGAATGGAAACTATATCAACACCCATAGTTAGTATAGGGATATTATTTAATAATAATTTAATAAAGGTGGAGTTGTGGATAATCGGGTCATAACTATATTAGGTAATTTTACCTTGGTAATTAAAAACAATCTCAACTTCATAGAGAAATTTGCTAGACAATAACATGGACTATCTATATTGGATCATTTCTAATAACAACATGATTTGTAGTTTAGTGTATCTAAAAAACCATTGGTATAAAAATAATGTATAATATGCATGGATATTATTTTCATACATTGGAATGTATATAAAATAAAAAAGTCCTCATAAAAATTTATTATCTCAAGGGTGATACACACTAAGAGTGGTATCTAATTCAAAATACCAAATAGGAAAACAAGATAATCTGTATGGAATCGGTAACTTTTAATTAAGATATTATTTGAAAAATACCCTCCTAATTAGAAAAGAGAGGAAATGGAATTATATTTTCTCTATCTAAGAAAAAATTAGGAAGAAATTTTTGATGAAAATAATTATAACATGAAAGGGTTATCTATTCATGATTCACACTATGTGTGTAGATTAAAAATATTGATCAATCATTTCTTTTCTGGTTTCAAGATGATACTTATAATTGTTTTGTTATTTCAAGATTTTTTTTCATATGTTGCTATATTTATAGGAACCATTAAGATAAATTTTTTTAGAGGATGTATGTATTTAAGGGAAATAATGAGAAGAAGCAGTCTACTAAGAATCATGGGAAGAATAATGTGACAAAGGTATAGAAAGAAAGGATGAGATTTACCTAGTGTGATAACAATGGGTAGAAAAACCCTGGGTATTGCATTATGGGAACCAATGTTTCATATAAGTGTAGAGAAAATTCCCATCATACTCATGAATGAATAGTCAAGTCTGAATATATTGATGCCTAGTGATTTCACTGTAATCATAATGGACATTATAAAAAAAATATCTAAATGGAAAAGCTGTTTACATTCAAAAATTATAATTGAGAAATGCCATGTTTATGTTATTACTACAACTTAATTTAAAGTTCCTATTGATGTGGTGGTAGGTACTTTGATCATACCCTCAAAGTTAGATAATTTTTTATTTGACTTTGGATATTCATACCCTTTTATATATTCCATGTTTTTAAAATACCTAAATTATTTCCAATGTTTCCATGTGAGGATGGTAACAATGTAGATACATTGTTGAAATCTTATTGGGATAAATAAATGTCAATAAATTCCAATTATGATGCATATACGACACTATTTGTGGCTTTGGGTATTATATGTATTATTGGATTCGATATTATCATGAATATGGTTTGGATTTCAAATTATAATAGGAAAAATATATTTTTAGGATAATGAGATTTATAATTTATTAAGGTTAAATTTAATCTCTTCTATTTTGAGGGTAAACTTAAACATTAAAATCGTGTTTATATCCTACCCCAATATCACTACATAATATGATTTTGGGATTATAGAAGTATTAATAACTATCTACAAATAAGGAATATATCCCAAAAATAAAATATGTTCTAGTGGTATAAAATTTATTTAATATTTTTCTATAAGAATCACATAGTCATAAAATATTCGATGAAGTTCAATTCTCCATTAAACTAATCTATGATGTAAGAACTATATCTAAATCACCATATAGAATAATACTAGGGGTGTAGGTGGAGTATATGAAAAAAATAACAGCATTTATATGATTAGGGATTTATATAATCTAGTGTTTCACTATAGGCAGGCCATATTTTATTATAGAAACAGATGTACTTTTCTAGGATAATTTTCACCGATTATATGGAGATAAATGAAATTACTATATATAATATGTATCCTTTAGCTTGGGTTGGTTAAATATTTGATAAAACTAATGTATTTAATTATTTACAAAAATCAATATTAACTTAATATATAATAGGTTAGGGTGATTTTTCTGATATATCAAATATGATTTTCCAAACAATGTACAGACATTTTATGATTATAATAATTCATTTTTGAATAAAAAACAACCTTCTTAAATTATAGATCTGATGGATAGAGTATTATATTATTATCATTGTATCTTTTTGGTTGTTTTAATTAAATATAACTTGGTATAATCTATTGTAAATTAATATTGTGATAGTTATCTACAAATAATTTCAGAGACCCTAATAAGAAAATAATTATATGGGAAATATTATATATATGAATTTTGTATCAATGAAATTTATTTTGTTATCCATATTATCTCCTAAGATGGAATATATATTTAAAATACAATGAAAATTATAGTCAATGAATTTTTTACACCGATGAATATAATTGAGATCTGATGATTCATGTGTTTGGTAGGTTTCTATTAGTGGTTTGTTAAATATTGTTTCATGTTGGCTAACATATTAACAATGTTAAGACATAAAGTGTTATTATTTACATTGTAAAAGGAGCGATAAGAATATATTTAAGAGATGAAGATAAGAAATATTAATATATTATAGTTAACAGTACCATTATGTAAGGAATAATATTTAATATATATTGATTCGTTGAATAAATGACTTTGTTTTTTTCTTATATAGAATCATAGGGTGATTGTTTCAGTATAAAATAAATTAAAAATCCATGAATATTATTTTCCGACTCATGATCATTATTTTTTAGAATTAATCATTTAGTTGAATCTATAGAGACACATCCTTTATAGTAAAACCTGAGATATATATATATATATATGGACCAAAATAGTATAAATTATATCTTCCCTCATAAGTTTCTTAAGATGTGGAATATATTTTGTTTGTAACTACTAAAGGACTACGATTTATTATCACACTACAATCATAGGAAGTTAAAATTTGTTTTTAATTCCTTGAGAAAGATTGAACGTGTAATTATATCCAGGAGAAGGATTAATGAGGATCATATATACATATGTCTATTAATGAGGGATATGATGATTTTTAGGAAAATAGATCCATCATTCCTTAACAAGAAAATGATAAACCATAATTATTATGAATGTTAGTGAAGTACCAACATGGTGATGATAAATTGACATGTAAGAGAAATTAATTAAATAATGGTATATTGATGAATTTTATCTATAAGGATGTATTGTTGATGTTTTGGAAGAGGTTATATGTTTTATCCATACCAAATATTCAATGGGAATTTCTAGATGAATCACATCACTCATATTTCCCTATAAACACCGGTAGAACAATTATGTTTAGGTATATAATGAAATATTTCTTTTGGGATCATATGAAGATATAAATTTAAAAAAATATTCTTCGATACATATAATGATATCAGGTAAATGCTTAAAAAATATTATATGGGATTCATGTAACAACATTCAGTACCTATATGAATGTGGGACAATATTACAATAGATGTTTTCATGGGATTTTTGAAGACTCCAAGGAATAATGATGACATATAGGTTATCCTTGATCATTTTACTAAGTCTTATAAGTTTTTATTGATAAGAGAAGATATTCCCCTTTATCATTATTCTCATCTCTATATCAATGAATGTGTAATGCATCATGTGGAACCACTATCGATTTTATATGGCCATGAACATTAATTTACATCAAAATATTAGAAGATTCATCAAATGGATCTCACCACTCAGATACGTTTAAAAACTACCTATCACCCTCGGACTAGTGGGTAGTATTTGAGGTCTGTGTAGTCTTTGGAATATATGTTAACATCATGTTCTATTGACATCCAAGATATGTTTTATTAATAAATACTTTTGGTGAAATTTTAATAAAATAATAGCTTCTATTTTTTCACATACATGGAAATATATTAATCATTTCATGGGATGAAATTTCATACCCAAAACTATTTTGAAAAAGGTAAGGAAATAATATTAGCTTTCCCTATGTTTTTTGATGAGACAAATTTTTTAGTATGGATTATTTAGGATCACATTAATGTATCCATGGATAGAAAAAATTTCTATGTCGGTAATGAAATGAAAGACATGTAATTTCAAACTGTGGATCATGTACTTTCAAAATATCCACTTTCTAATGGTGTTATATGATTATTTTAAAATTTTATTTTATGCCCAATATACATTTGATCTTTTGAATTAAAATAAATAATTGGAGTTATAGAATATTGATTGGATATGCTACCCATGAATTCCAAAGTACATGATATATTTTATGATTAATTACTAAGGAAATATAATAAAAATCCAATACATGTTCTCTCATATGATAAAATGTTGTTATAGCCTCACTTTTCTTATAATTATGAGATTCTCATGATTTTTGACACCAATGAGAAATTGTAATACAATCAGACGAAACGATTAATTAATGTGTTTGGAGAAAAAAGAAAACAGATGAGGAAAAAAGTACCCTAAATAATCTATCCATAAGTAATGTCTTACTTTTTTTCAATAGTTGATATATACACATATTTTCATCATGAAATTATTTAATATGATAGGAATAATATAATTCCAGGGAATATAATGTTTCTAGTAAACATTGAATCCTAAATCACTATACAATAAACACTCCATATTTCTTTTATTCATGAATTTATGTGAAAGATTAATTATAGAAATCTAAAATTATAAAATTAATTAAAATTTTAAATTCCGAATATAAAAATTATGTAATTATTAATATTTTATTTTTTTCTGATGTTTTTTGTTTTTAGTGGAAAAATAATTTTTTAAGAAACATTTATTTTAAATGATTTTATCATCATATAATGATGATAATAAAGTTAAAAATATATTTCATGTGATAATATATAAATTTAACGGAATAAACAATTCATTTTAAAAAATTGGATATATAAATCCATTGTCAAATATTTTTCGAACTTATTAAGATGTTAAATTAATAAAAATAATTTTAAGCTATATATTTGAATCATGTATTTTCATAGGAGATTCAATTTTTTCATTACTTAAAGGACTCATTCCTTCTATCTATTTTAGAATAAAAAAATTCAGGTCCTTAAAAATAGTGTATTTGATTATTTTATATTATATTTAAAATTAATTGATAAAAACACTATTTTCTAAAATCAGTTTATAAATGATTAAGTGTGTTTATTTTAAAATTTTAATAAAAAAAATTCTTTCATAGAATAGTTATAAAAAATTATTACATAGTTTTGGAATTCTATAATAGTTGAAATACATGTTTTTTCATTAAAATTGATAATTACGGTTAATCCATAATTAACTATGTTGGAATAAATTATGATAAATGTTTAAATGTTAACAAAATAATCACTAAAGAAATCATTTTTGTATTAAAATAGAATTTTTAATGTGATTTATCATTTTCAATATTTATCCTCTCATATTTTCTCCGTTTTTGGTCATCTCCATTGAAGAGTAACCTTATATTACTGAAAATTTGTGGGTTTCTCCCAAAACTACCCCTACCATAATTAATAAAAAGGATAGAGTTCCAACACTTCAATAATAAAGTATGATTTGATTTTTCCATGAAACTCATTAATTTGTCTCCTAATATATCATTATCTCATATTAAGAAGCTTCAATACACTATTATTTTCTACAAGGACCTCATTTATTGGGAAAAGTCACATGAAAATTCAAGTCTCTAAAATGTGTATTATAAAATAATTATCTTTTATTAACAATTATAGTCATTTATATTTATTCTAGACACACTAATATAATGATATTAGTAATATTTATATATTTTATTGTTAACATATTAATGGTATTGTAATTTTATAATCATATTTTCCATAAATTATAAAAAATGAAAAAAGTATTGGTATGTTTGTGGCACATCCGACACCATAAGGAATGAAGTTCATTTTTCATCACCACCCATTCATAATTCTACTAATATTGTGTTTAATGATTAATTATGTTTTTTATGATATTAATATTCTTTTTGTATGAAAAAAATTGAGAACTAATTAATGAGATGAGAAATAAATGATCTTAATTAATTCAATCCTTTAAAACAGGTGTTATAAAACGAAAATATTTTATTTAAATAATTTAATAATTTAATATCAATTATTTTTTATTCATAATACATTATAATAATAATCTGTCAAACTAAAAACCATTAATGATAATATTATCATTTTGTTATACGGATATTCCAACAAAACCACATCTTATTCATATATTAAATAAGGATATTTCCATGTTTTGGTTATTTTAAAAACCTCCATGAACAAGACTATGAATTTATATAATGAATGGTTGGGGAAAATAATTATGGGTAAAATATAATAAAACATTTAAATAATTTTTTGTATCTATGTTATATCAAAATTTAATTCATCAATTAAGAAAATACTTTTTGGATCGATAAGAATGCTTGAATCATTATTGTTATCGATTTCAACATCATGGATAAAGACTAAGAAACTAATGAAATGAGTTAAAATTATCATAAATAATAATAAAAAATACCAAATAGTAAATTAATTTTTTTGTAATGATGTACTTTGGAAGAATAATTATTATTGAAAACTCTATTATGAAACTAGTATAATGAACAAAACTAAAAAACAACAGATGTTGAAAATATATAAAATTTATATAACGAATGACTATTTATGAAGTATATAAATTAAAATTGATATCAGAATGGTTCTTAATTAAGCTATTGAAATTTATATATTTTTGGTATTGGATGTTAATGTATATTCATGTATTTCCAGAAAAAAAAGTAAAGGTTTTATGCCTTAAATTTATGCACTTAATTTTCTTTATGTTGTCTATAAAAAAAATATTTATGATTTTATATCATGAGATTAATTTATTCATGGTATTTAAATATAAATATGATTCCTTATCATTAAAAATTATTTTACTGAATTTCCACTAAATTCGTAAGGGTTGTTATTCCGTCTCAATTTTCTTTCATAAGAATACCTATTATATTTACATCTAATTTTTTTATGGGAAGGGATTTCCTAGGTAACCATTTTAAATGTTAATCATGATATTTCATTTATTTCAAAGTAAATATTTTTATCCCTCACTCATTTTATATTGATAAAATAGATAATAAAACTATTGAGAAGCTAAATATTTTCCATGATGGAAACTCATCCCGAGTTTTGTTAATATAATAGTGTGTATTGTATTCTATTAAATACAACCCGGTATGGATACTAGAATATGGATGAGGTTGTTGTATGGATTCACATATGGTTAATCACCATAAAAATTGTACATTGCGCATTAATATAATTATCTATCTAATTTATTTTTAGTGGGCATATGACAATACACATAACTAGATAATCTTAGGGGATATGCCTTAGAATTTTCACGCGGTAATTAAATAAATGCTGAAGGATTTATACAACCATTTAATAGGTATTTTAAAAATGAACAATATTACTATCTTTTTTTGATAACCCATAAAATTGAACATACCCTCACACCTATATTTATTTTATAATGGTACTTCTTATTACATTGATGATACCTTGTAGATTCTATGTTTAGAAAAAGATGGTATCATTTATATCCACATTAATTCACTGAATGGGAATGTATTTAATTTAAATAATTTTCAGTATATTAATATGATTTTAAAATATCTAGAGTTTCCTTAGGTGAATGTGTGAAATGTATTCCCAACTCTAATAGTTAATGCATTAGAATTAATCATTTGATGGGTGGGTCTAATATTATAGAGCCCATCGATGTTATGAAATGTCTCATGTGAAAGTTTTTGTTTTTTTAATACATATACACAAATTAGAAAATTATCATGGAAAAATGTCTTGAAAACATTTTTTTATGTCAATAATTAAGCATACCATCATAATAATATCCATGATTATTTTTATCCATATTTCCATTTCTTACTAGGGATATAGATTTCCCTAAATGTCACTTCATTATTGATTCGTTTTGTTTGTTTATTCCTAACATTTAAATTATTTAATAGTTATGTTATGTTAGATTATATTTTATGCTACACCTAATTTATAATCTAACATCACCCTTATTTTTTTCCCTTTCCCCATGAATCCTGGAGGATAAATATGTGTAATTTTCAAGGATTTGGTATAAGTGATAATATTGTTCTTATAATTTTTTTCATGTATTATATTATGCTTTAAAATGTAATGTATGTGTAGATTTATACATTTGAGAACACTAAGTTGATATATCCTTAATGAAATTTGGTATTTTATATAAATAATTTATTATTACTTCGGGTACTATGTTTCTATATTTAGTGATGTTACTCTTTTTTCACTATATAATACTTTTGATATATCTATCAATTAAAATGAAATATTTTCTCTATCAGGAACCTTAATAATGAAAGATTTAGTTCGCATTCACTATAAGTTCATGTAAAATTAAAAAAAGTGCATTTTTTTATTGCATTTGAATTAATTAATGGAACCCTATATGATATAACAAGAATAGATTAAATTACTAAAACAGTAAATTTATTTTCTTAACAAAAAAATATATAATATTTGGTTTGGACACAATATTTAATATCAAGTAAACATATTTCCAATAAAATTAATTATACATGTTGAAATATTGTTTTAATATTTCTAATCTAAAGAATGTGTATTTAATAAAGATGAAGTAGTTATATTTTCAAAAAGGCGGTACAACACTGAAGGTCAGAAAAAAAAAATATTTGACAAAACATTTTGTGAATACATGAGTACATTACCCTAGAGGGACATAATATTAGGTTAATTTTATAAAATAATCAATAAGGTAGGCATTTGTTTAATTATTGAAAATAAATTCTAATTTATTTACTATTTTTTAGAAATGAAAAACTTGGGTGGATAATGTTTCATGATAATGGGTGAACAACTTAAGGACCGAAAATAAATAATAGTATAGTACTAAAGAATACGAATAATTCTATGCAAAAAAATTAATTTAGTGTGTGAAAACTCATCCAAGTACACAAAAACTAATTGGTTTTGTTAAATAGTGAATAATATATTTAATGAACATGATGTGTGTATGGGGTAGAACATAGGGTTACCTAGGGCATTATTTGTAGCAGTAATGAACATTAAAATATAATTCATCAAAGGTAGTATGTATGTACGAATGGAATAATGTTTACATAAGGATCTATATTTAAGAATGGAGGTACACATCTATGATTTTTGAGTCATTAGTTTTTTTCATATGATATATATTAATTTTCAATGTAAACTCTCAATGCTAGGTCCAAATCGAATTTCATTAATGGTTATGGTGTGGAGGATTTAAATTATCTCATCTAGGAATATGAAAACAATACGACCATTAGAAATAATAACATGGTATTTAATGAAGGTTTCTTATAAATGACCCATCACAAAGTTAAAAATATTTCTAGGAATAAAGAATCTAAGTGATAATGAAATTTAATCTTAAAGGTGTACTTGAGATTGTGACACTAGAACTAGTGGAGAATACTCCTCAATTTGAGTTGAGGATATTAATAATTGTGAGAATGCATGGAAAAGGAATTTATTATCCTCACAAAACATTTTTTTGGATAATGGTAGATATCAAAAATTATTTTAAGAAGAAATGTTGTTATGAGGTCAAATATGTGGGAGTAGAATATTAAGAAGTGGATTAATTCATTGAATGATATGGGATGTGTCACATTTTATACATATATAGATATACTTTTAGATAAAATAGATATACCAGGTTAATGATGGATATGGTGGTAGGAGGATGTATATGGTATGGCTGGTGGTGAAAGGATTTCAATAGAAGGAGGGTATTGATTTCACAAAAGTTTCTCACTAATAATGAACCGTACAATCATCTAAGTGGTTCTCAATATTGTTCCATAATAATTTTTTTCATCATGAGTAGTTTGAAGTGAAGAAATATTTATATCATAGTGATTTATAGGAGGTCATTTATAAAGAGGAACCAGAAGTATATACTGAGTATGTAATATAATAACTAGTGTGAAAAAATTAGAAGGGATTTTAGGGTTTTATTATGGAACCCAGTAAGTTGAACATGAAGTTTGATTCATTCATTGAAAAGATGAATAATAATGGTGTTTTATTGTTCAAAATTATTATTTCCAATATTTTTGGTATATATATATATCAATAATATTTACTCTGTATGTAGATAGAATACCAATTTAAGGACAATATATTCCAAGGATTGATGAGATGAAAGGGTAGATGGTTAAAGAATTTGAGTTGAAGGATCATGTAGAATATGGTAATATTATTGGGATGAATATAAACAATAAATTAAAGTCTAGAACCTTAATGATATCATAGGTTGACTACATTGAAATTCATTTTGGTTGATTTTATATTCTATATTTACAGGTAGCTTTTATTCCACTGGAAACCCATTTCAAATTTTCAACGGACCAAGAAACAACCAGAGATTTGGTGTTTTTGTACATAGAAAAGGTTATATATTCATCAACTATTAGAATCTTGTTATTTTCCACTGTATTTAACCTACCTGATGTTGTTCATGTAGTGGGAGTTATGGAATGTACATGCATAACACTAGAAAAAAACATTGGGAATGTATGTAGTGGATATTTTGGTATTTGAAGGGAAATAATGAAGTGACATCATGCTTTCAAATAAAAATCCTTTTCATGGATATGTGGATTATGAACATGGAGGTGATTTTTATAGAAGGAGGTTTGTCGTAGGTTATGTTTTTTAATTTTGGATTAATTAAGGTATGTTAGATATATCAATCCCATAAGGTGCGGAAATTTATGCCGGCATGGTAGATTAAATTACTATAAAAAATATTTGAAAAAGGAATGGTTTTTTTCAAGAAATTATTGGAGGATCTAGGTATAAATTTAAAAGAAAATTAATTAAATTGTGATAATATTAATGTTATACATATGAAATTGAACCAAATGTTTCATGACTAAACGATTCATATAAAATTCATTGTCAATTTTATTATAGGATTAATATAGGTTGGGATGTTAATATTGTAGAAGTATTATGGAACCAATATATTGATATTGATTGGGAATTTGACACACTAATGTGCCTCAACATGGTCTTCATTAATTAATAGAGTATGAAATGAAGATCATGGAACAACACCCATGGATCATATATTGGGTAAAAGATATTTAATGAATTAATATCATGAAATTGAATCTTTGAATGGAATGTTCACATTACTATGTGAAAAAATATAGTGAGCCTAGATTACGTATTTTTTCTAATGTTAATTCCATGAAAAGAGGCTAGTTTTCTCTATCAGTATCCATCTTAGTGATTTTTCATTGGTGGTTCCTAGTCAGTGTTGATTAAGTTGGGCCAAACACTATTGACCTATACAACCATATATTCGAATGCAGACACCAATAATGTATGTATTTTAGTGAATACAATGTTGAAATGGTAATTTAGTATATTATAAATTGGTGGCAGTGGAACTGATGATCCATAAAATATTGTCACTATAATTAATTCATAGTGTACCAAATGTGTAGATTAAAACTATAACTACATGAGTTACTATATCACCACATTACATCATAAGCTCATTCTCAAGATTGGGATTCTAAAACCCTATGGTGCACCCAACATCTTAAATATATATTTAGTTAAGTGGTATACCTCTCCATGAATGTATGGATTATTCCAGAACATTGAAGATCTATGTGTATTGTGATCTTGTTATTATTCATTTGTTTTTCTCACTTTAACTCTTCCACTTTTAAATAGATTATCATTTGAGATACTAAAATTTATGTAGTAATGAAATAACATATACTATAATCTATGAATTAATTATATGTGAGGGTAAATATTAATACCTAAGCATCACTTCCATTATGTTTTACTCAATATATTAGAATCATAACATTTTAAATATTATAATTATCATAGTTAATGGTTACCTACCTAAAGGATACACTATTGGAACTATTTCCTATTTACAAACTGATGCTTGAGATACTTGTATGTAACTGTTCCATGTATATGTGTTAAATAAAAAAAATTAGTATCTTTTCTAAAAACTAATGTGTCCTTGTATTTTTTATTCCAATTATAGATTATGATTCGTAACACCCTATAATCAATCGTAATATACAATATTCCCAATGATGTTGAAATATTAAATTTTACCTAGAATTTCTTATAGTATATAAAAATATAAAATATTAGTGTCACTAATTTTAAATAGGTTATTATAATGCATATAATAATTATGAAATTTTCATAATAATATTTCATGATTGAAAAAATATTGTTTATTTATTTATTTCCTTCTTTATCAATTAATGTTTACACATTATTTATTAAATATAAATATAATATTGTATTTAATTTTTTTAATCAATTGATTCATCTAAATTTTCAGGACATTCATTACATGCAAGGAAAAAATATAAGATTTAGTTTTCATCTACCATGATCATGGTTTCTAATATAAGTTATTAGTTTGTTTTTTGTGTATAGTTTATATATATTAGGTGTTATCATAATTATGAATTGGTTCCTCCGTTATGTAATGTATCTATGTGATGAAGAACACAGGGATATGCTTCTTACTATCTTAGAGGCATACACTTCATTCTATGAATGGTGAAAGTTCTCTATATATGTCTCTAAGTTTATTATTTTTTACATCATCAATATCATATAATTTTAAAACATTACATGAAAATATAATGTAACTTTTACAAAATAATCATTTGGATATATTTATATATTTTTGGCATCTATTTTTTGGTTATTAACATAAAATTTTGGTTGAATAATGATTTTCACTTAAATTTGGTAATAACATATGTTTTGGGTGATAGAATAGGTATTTCAAAACCAAATTATTTTAAGTATAAAAACATGATATAATAAATATTTCAAGTGATAATATATTTATTTATTTAATATAAATTTTATGTATATTAAATTATTAAGACATTAAAATAATCCCCCCAAAATACCATGTGTTTGACTCCTCTTTAATAAAAATCTTATACGGACCTCGTTCAACTAATCAGGTAGGTTCTACCAAATAATGGTTCGTAGGGATATTATAGTGTATGGAATAATTTAAATGGTAAACTATATGATTCAGGTAACAAAATCCAATTATCAGAAATGTGAGTCACAATGATGAAAACCCATAATTGTTAAAATACCGGAAGAATTGAGATATGTTTATATAAATGTGATAGATTTGGGAAAAAGGTCATCCACTCAACCATCCAATATTCATATATTATATCATTGATATTTTCTCTAAAATAGATATTCAAACTTCTCATACATAGAAATTATATATTTTTATATGTATATTCAATATATTATAAAAACACACTCTCGAGAACCATAAAAATTTAGTTTCATTGGATGCTAAGACACAATATTTATATCCACTGAAAGATCATACCTGTTACCAGAAAATATCATCCCATTTAGTAATCATAATTTTCATTCCCTACATATAATATTTTTTTTTAACCCAAGGAAAATAAACTTTAGAATTTACGAGATTAGATGTTAGATAAGGGTAAAGATAAACATAAATTGAGAATAAGGGTATAAAAACATTCCTATAATAGATGAAACCCATTCCATTTATATCATTGATCATAAACATGAGACATAGAATATATCATGGTATTTTATATGCCATTAATTATATGGGAATTAAAGAACATTATCCCAAAGAAAATAAAACTATTTTAAGACATATAATTATTATCCACATATAAGCATAGAAGATATTATTTCAAGGAAACCCACCTACACATTAATAAAATGTTAGGAATGAGCTAACCAACCATGAACCTACTTCAGTCATGGGATAAATACTCATGTACCTTGCATTTTGGGCTTGGTCTAACCACCCATGTACCATCTGGGCTCATAGAACATTAATCATTAACTAAATCATGTGATGGGTCCCACCAATCACATAAAAAAAATTATAAACATGTTTCCATAAGATCATTAAACACTAATCATGTCATAAACCATGAATGTAAATATTTTTCATAAAAATTTCATATTATCAGAAATTATTGAAAAGAGATGGGTGTCAAAAAACTATTATCATTTCATCATAGAATAACCCCAAAAAAACGGAACTGGATTCATAATAATATCAAAATCGTATAACTAATAGAAAATAATGGGGCTTCATAAAGATAATTTCATCAGAAAAAGAAACCATTTAGTGAAATAATATTAATGGTATCCTTGGATCCTATCCCCAAAAAATCATAAGTAACATCAAAGGATGTCATATTGGATGGAAAATTATTTTCAAAGATATATCACTTGGAAATTTTCATGAAGAAAATAACAATTATTCACAAATCATTTTTATAAAAAATTATACAAAATTTTTAAAATCAATTTCATGTAAAATAAAATTTAAAACATAATAATTATTCTCTAAAATTAATTTAAAACATTTTTGAATAGAATAACTATTCTAGTTTAAAAAAACATTTTAAAATAGAAATCATTTTTTTAAAAACAAATATCAATAACATTGAAAATACATAAAGGATGATTAAATGAAAATAATGGTTTTCATGGTTGGAAATTATGTTAATGTCATACACATTAAAATAATGATTTTTTTTTACAATTTCCATAAAATACAAACGTGAATTATATTTTTTGAAAATGAATTTGATATTACATTTTGAACTTTTTGTAAGAAAATTTTGGAAATATTTTATTTGAAAAATATTTTGAATAATTTTTCATAAATTTTTTAATATTATTTTATAAAATAATGTTTTTTAGAAAGATATGTTTCTAATCAATGAGATAAATAAATCTAGATTTTCATAAAAATATTATAACTTTTATTTTAAGTGTTAAAGAGAGGTAAAATAGTACAACTACTATAAAATATCATTAAAATAAATAATAGTATAAATTTAATAACATTATTAAATGTTTATTTATAATATTTTATCATTGAAATCGTAATGATAAACATCCTGATAAACAATTAGATTGTAATATAAGATCATTACAACCCTGGTAACTTGGAATCATAAGACCTATCAGCGAATAACACCAATGAAACATAAAATCTAAAGAGTTTAAATAAATTAATGATATAAAATGTCAAATTGGTTTTATATACACCTCCAAAAGGAATATTTTATAAAATACAAAACATATGTCTCAAAGAAGGAAAATTGAGATAAAAAGGACTCATCACTTTGGTAACATTAAATGTATAAACTCTATGAAATAGATATCATAAAATTGATATGTAAATATTCATAATTGTAATTATAATAATAATAAAATAAATTCTTTTTAATGATATACACAAAAAAAATAAATAGGTGAGGAATATGGATTGTGTCTCATAGAAGTATAAATTAAGAAGTAAATCTCATACCTTAAATCATGAAAACCATTGTACAAAATGTATCCTCTTGTATAATAAATGTAATTTTATTATAAATCTATTAATAAAAAATTATTACATATATAATACCATAAAAAATTGCTTATTATCCTTTTTCAACCTACTTATTTATAATTATATGTTAAAGTCACGATTCGGGTAATACATGCTTTATTTTTCATTCATGTTCTAATTTGTTATACTTTTATTCCTTATTATTATCATGATTTAATATTGAATATGATTATATAAATTATATAAAAATAATATATATTCATTATATATATATTTATAGTAATTCTAAAAAAAAGAAGTTAAAAATGAAATGAACCGTTCACAAAGATGGTAGGGCATACATACACAAGAATGTTGTTTCCATTTTCACAATGGGTTGAATAAAATAAAGTTAAATAATATAATACCAATATTTAATAATTTTTATTTCATACATATCACATATATTCATCCAGTTAATCCTTATTACCTTCAATGTAAAGTGTTGATGAATCACATCATTTCACGAGGTGGTAGTCCATCGTACACACATGTTCCCTTATCATATTCGCACAAAATGTGGATTATGATGGTATGTGTGGTATAATTATTCCATAATTATAATAATATAATAAATAAATATATAACTAAAAATATATAATTCATTTTATACTTGGGAGGTTGTGATGGAAAAATTAATTACATCGGTTCACAAGGTAGAAGTCTACTTTACATATGAATGATGGTTTTCTAACTCATTTGATGAAAGTGGAAATAGATTTATGTCCTTAAATTACCATAGAAACATATAACTATATATTAGATACCATATTTATTATTTTGTAATTTTTAATACAAAATTTACCTTGTTAATATAATAATTAAAATGGAGCATACTGGTGGGTGGTGGCAGCCATTTATAGGCGGGTGACTGGAACCCACATGGAATCTACATGGAATTTTATAAGAATGGTCCAAAATAAAATGGTAATTACCACGAAAAAAGACTAAAAATTAGCATATATTAGAAATTTGGAAGGTTAAAATTTAATCCTATTTATAAAATATTATTTAGACACATTTTAGGCCATTTTTATCTATTATCATTTTAGTTTAACACATGGTAAACTAATTTATTCCTTAACCATTTTAATTACATTTTATATTTATAACAATTAATTTTTAACAAAAATTAAATTAAAAGTATTAGATGGTATATATTATTCTAATTCAAAATATTGAATCCATTTTTCTTGATTCAATTCACTATAGTGGAAAATTTTATATTAAATTTAATTACATAAACATGATGAAAAAGCAAGATTTCAAAGAGAAAATGTTCAAAAGTTTATAATGTTCTTATATCCAACTGCGTTATGGAATTAATTATAATAAAAGAAATTTTATTAAACCTTTGTCCTTATATTATATTCATATTTAGTGAGTTAGTTAATGTTCACATTTTTAAATCATGTTATATGATTCTGATTAGACATAATTGCAACATCCTTTACTAAATTTATCATCCCATTTAAATTATATGCAAAAAATTTTCTGTTAAATTTATTATTATATGAGCTATTTCTTGTTTCCAACATTGAATAAATAAAATAATTATAGTGTCAGAAACACTAATAATAGTGTAAAACCACAATGTCAGAAAAATTATTCATAGCTGGTCTAAAAAATAACATGTTATTTTAAATATATGAATCATTTGGTCTAACGTAGGTCATTCATGATAATAAAATATTTAAATCATTCATGATGGTTAGTAAATATTTTATGAATTTCCCAATAATATCAAATTTGAGTGAAAAGGAGGTATACAACAAAGATCAATTTCTTTCACCACGTTATGATGTAGTCCATATAAATAAACACTTTTCATATTTATTACCCATAGGTTCCTCTGTGTTAGATACATATAAACTATCAATGTCTAGATGGGGATTTAATTTCATATAATCCACTTTATGTATCCTTTACCAAAAATTACATGACATTTTCCTAAAAATTAAATCATCCTTTGGATTATCCTTAGAAACATACCATGAGACATCTTAAGGGATCTAACTAAATTTTCACCATCCTATATTCCAAAGGTTAAATAAACAATTCTTCTTATACCTACTATAAGGAACATGTTAACTAATACATTGATATTACAAATTTTTAGATTAATATTATATAAAATATATAAAAACATGCACGAGGACAATAATAGTTTAGTGTATTTGCAGACAAGTAACATAATCATCAAATATAGAGAAATATGACCAATGTATCAAAAAAATATATTCTCATTTAGTACTCTTGATATATGTACAATCTATAAAACCATTCTTATAACCTGGGGATGTTAAAAATAAGAAATGGTGAGCTCAAATTCTCATTAAGGGTAAATTAAAACATAATTTGAGTATAGGGGTTTGAGAACATGATGATAACATATTAAAACTATACATTATATATCATGGATCATAAACATGACTCAAGGAATAAAGAACATGTTCCATGAGAGAAAAAATGTGATATAAGGCATAGAATTGTATCATACACATATGAATATAAAATCTTATGTTAATGTTACCAACTAATAAATTAATAACATTTTACGATTCGGGTAACCACTAGTGTACCTAATTTGGTGTTGAGTTAACCACCCATGTACCCTTAGTTTCAAATGTGGGCTAAGCACGTATTTACACTCCATGATCATGAAATTTTTACCATTGGCTAATGAATTGGAGGGATATATTGGTATGACACATCACATAAAGAAAATCATACACATGGGTAAAAAAAGATCATAAAACATTAATCATATCATAAACCATGAAATGAAACGGTTTCAATTAACATTTCATGTTATCATAAACTCTGGAAAAGAGACATGTATCATAAACATTTTACCACTTCATCTTATCATAACATATAGAAAAAGATAAATGTTTCATAATTACTTTATCAAGGTATAACCCATGATAAAGGAATGGGTCACATAAATATATTTTCATCATAAATATAAACCATTTAGAGAAATACTAATAATGGTATCAATGGATCATATCCTTGGTATGTAATATGTAATATCAAAGGGTGACATCTTAGATGGAAAATGTTTTAAAAATATAAATCAATTAGAATGTTTCTTAAAGAAATTTTTTTATTGAAAACCAATTTTAAAATACTCTTCATGAAAAATTATTTTTGAAATAAATTAATTTTAAAATAAACATGAAAACTTATAAATGAATATTTAGAAATCAATTTAAATATTTCTTGAAGAAAATGACATTTCTAATTTAAAAATAAATTTATAAATAAAAAACATTTTGAAATACATATTCATTGAAAATAAACTTCAAAACATAAAATGTTATCTTTAATTAAAATATTTTCACTATATTGGGAAAATCACTTCGTGGTGTACATGAAAAAACAAGGATTCCATTCACATTTTCAATAAAATCCAAATGGGAAATGATTTTGAAAACAAAATGGAGATTATGTTAAAAACAATTTGTAAAATAATGGGTAAAAATATATTGGACAACTCATTTGATTTATGTTAAAAACATTTTTTCAAAATAATTTTTGAATACATGGATTTAGAATAATGAAGGGAGAAATAAAGCCATATTTTCTAAAAATTTATGAATTAGTTTTCGTTCCAAAGTGTGTAAAATTGATACTATTACAAAAAAATTATCTTGAATATTTATTGAATAAAAAATTATTTTACATTCATTACATTTGGGTCATAATTTGTTATCATCAAAAACATAATCATTAATAATATCAATAAACATTTAGATTGTAACATAATATCTTTACCACATTGGTAACTTTGAATCATAAGTTTCATGATAGAATATCATAAATGAAACCTAAAATATCAATAGGTAAAATAAATTCATTATATAACATGTAAAATGTTATGTATATACACCTCATAAAGTATGATAGGTGCATAAATAACATATGTCTCAATGATGTTAAATTGAAAGTAAATCACTTATCGATTTGGTGACATTTGAATTATAAACCCATGATAGATATATCCTCAAATGGATATTGAAATACACATAATTTTAGTTATAATACCCATAAAATACCTTCATTGGTATTATATACATTACATAAAATAAATATGTGGTCAATATAGAATTTTTTTCATAGATGTAAAATGTGAGACAAAAATCTCTTACCTGAAGTGTTTACATCATTCGTACACATTATAACATCATATATAATAAATATTAGTTTATTATAAATATATAAAATAACCACATATATATATAATACCATATACTATATACTTTGTACCCTTTTATTATGCTTTTCTTAATATTTCCATGTTAAAGTCACATTTTAGGAAAAGATTCCTTATTTTCCATGGATGTTGTAATTTGTTATATTTTTTATTTTCACATTTTTATCATGGATGCATATTCTCAAAAATTATAAAAATTGTAAAAATATCATATATATTAATTATATATGTATTTATAGGAATCCAAAAAATATAGAGGTAGAAAATAAAATGCACCATTCATAGAGATGGTTGGTCATATGTACACTTGAAAATTATCTTTATTTTTTGATGGGATAAAAAAATAAAGGTAAATAATATAATGACAGTAATAGTTTATATGAAATATATATAATATTTTAATTAATACCAACCTTTTTAAAATTCATGTAATACATGAATGAATAAGATCACTTCATGATGCAGTAGTCCTTCGAACACAAAACTGTCATTGTTGCATTCCCACTATATAGTGACTATGAATGTATGTTTGATATAATAATGACCTAAGTAAAATAAGATGATAAATATAATATATAATTAATAAATATATCATTTTTTTATTCATGATAGGTGGTAATAGAAATTTGTATGACATCGTTTTGTGAGGCGGTAGTTTGTTTTATACAGGAATGAATATTTCATGACCCATTAATTGAAAGTGAAGATATATGTAGTTTATTGCATTAATATAATAAAATATCAGTATATAGGATATAATTTTCTTTATTTTATTTTAATTTTTATAACATTATCGATGGAAAAAAAATAATAAAGAAAAAGTTGAATCTCAGGGAATATAATTACCTTCTCATGTAAGCAACTCTTTTGAATCACTTATTAAGGGCCCTAATGTTGGTATTTTATGAATTAAACGAGCTCCAGAACATAGATATGTATCATTACGAGGTATATTAGTAGATTTTGGATTAAATTTTTTTATAGGTTGTAATATGTCGATAGTGGGGTTGCCTTATATATGTGGGGGAATGTAACCCACTTTAAAACAACATGGAAATTTCAAATAAGAATCCAATATAAAATTTTCCTCTCAAATAAAAAAGCTTCCAAATAAATATATGGTATAAATTATTAATTATAATATTGAAATATGGCTAGAAAATACTATTTAAACTTGTTTTATATTTCTTTTTCCCCTTTTCCTTTTATTTTATCCCCCCAGTAAACCCATTTTTACATTAACTATGGTAATTAATTTTAACTGTTTTCACTATTAATTTTAGTTAAAAATAATGTTGAAAGATATTTATAATAAAAATTATTATAATTCTAAAAATTGAATCCATTATTCCTAATTCAATTCAAAAAATTGGAAATTATTAAAATTTAATATTTAATTATATAGATGAGTCATGACTCATCCCCTGGGGCCCGTGTCGTGAAACCCCAATCCCGCCTCTCATAGGCCAAGCATAGAAGACTAGTGTCGAAGGAGTCAACCTGTTTGTGGGATTCATTTTCCTAAGTAACTATATTCACAACCACACCCAACCACATCCCAACACAATAAAGGGGAAAAACAAGTATACTAAAACAAACTATGTACAATGTACATTTGAATGAAATTGTGACGGAATACAAACCACACAAAAGAACTGGAACAAAAAAGCATAAAAAAGAACACGAATGGATATCTGTGGGAAAACCACACCTGATCATAAGAGAACTAAAGATACTATAGCCGAAGTAGTATTTCTTATCTCCCAGGTCCAACTAAAACTCCCAAGTCCTAGGCCACCAAGTCTACCTTCGTAGTGTCTGTCAATACTGTCCCCTTGAGGACCTCTGTTGAAATGTCGATCGTCTACACTCGACACAACACGTGGGGGAGAAGCCCATGCAGGTGTGAGTATAACAATACTATGTAAGAACCCCAAGTCCCCCAATTGTCTCTCGGTAATTCATGATGGAAAGCACCATGATGGGAAATAACACATAGATAATTCCACAAATCATGATCTCAACCAAATAGAATAAAGTAAAAGACACAACTCACACTAGGTATATTCAAGGGTAGTTATAGTAGCATCATTAGTCATTTCATTGAACTCCTATGCTACTGGAGAACTCTTCCTCTGTCGAGTACAGTGGGCCTTTCAGGTCACATAGATTCTCTTCCCACAGAACATGGACTGTTTTCGTACTCATCCCAGATTAGTATCATGGGTATATTGAGTCACATAGAGCAGATCCCCACATTTGGCCTACCAGGTCACACATAGCTGCTTCCCACCATGGCCAAACTGAGGTACTCCTCCTTTCAAGTATTGTGGGGCTTTCAGGTCACACAGATTTTCTCCCAACCATGGGATAGCCAGGTCATGCAATGGCTCTTCCCAATGGGTCACCATTGAGCATTATTTGGGTCTTAGCCAACCGCAGGGTTCTGTACAAAGCCTTCTTGGGTGAACATATTTTCAATTCATTTTTTCATTTCAGCTTATATAAAAGTCACCAAATAGAATTCCAAAATATCTAAATCATCAAGAGGGTCACAACACCACAAACATCCCATCAATCGAACAGGTAGTTAGCAAGATATGGTCATTTTAGTAAATAGGGGACTAGTTATGATAGGGACCGGTCCGGCCCCATCTAACCGATCCAACCAACTTTGACTAGGAATCCCACATACCACAATTTAATTAGATCGACTTGACTAGAACTGGTTCAGGTTGAGGTCGGTCTAGTCCAGCATGGCCAATTGGTCAGGTATAATAAGCCTTATTAGACCCGGCCCGATTTGACCAAGGTTCCAGCATGATGGGTTCCCCGATAAACCGATCTAGTCCGGCCCAACCCAAATGGAAAATGTCCAACCTCCCATCATGGGTCCAGCATGCTGGGAACGGTTTTGGAAAATCGTTGCGGGCCTGGACCGCCCTCCATAGCCATGGATGCATGGTGTGCGGACTGGTGGTGTGCCGCATTGCCAGGACCTAGCTATTGAGCTGCGTCTGGCTCTAGAGAGTCTCATGGATGCACATAACCTCCACCCATGGTCGACAAATTGAGGCCCACACCACCCAGGTGGTGTGGACATGGGCCACCAAAAAACATGGCACCTGCCTAGCACTCCCACTCCTATTGTTGTGGCCTCCTGCCACTGCATCTCACTGATGAGTGCACCGTCTTTCCTCCAGTGAGGTTGGCGAAAGACGGACGCCTACAATACTGTCGTGAGCCTGGTTGGTGTTGACCATCGCATTGGCGGAACCTCTTAACGTCCATTAGAGTTACATTTGTGGTTAATTTTTCTATTGGTCTGTGCCTACATACCTCTCAGATCACCACCATCCCTACTCAGGCCCCAAAATCTAATTTTCACATATTTGATAATGTAGTCACTAGGAATCCACGAGTGGAGGTTCTTAGGCCTTGCTCGGGTCTGCCCGATCCTTTCGCATTATAGGTATAAATAAGGGGGAAGGTTCAGGGATCAAATTTCAACCATTTCAATCATATTCTGAATCCCAAATAATAAATCCCCAGGAAATGTCATCCACCCACATAAATAGAAGAATCACAGATCAAAATACTTGTAGTATGATCTTTGTACACTATTTCAAGAAAAATAATTGTGATAAAAATCAAACACTTAACTCTTTTATGTTTTATGCCGAAGCATTCATCCTTGAGACTTCAAGTTATTGACATCGCCACTTCCTGCTCAATTATTCGTGGTGTGTAGAAGATGATGAAGATCCACCAGCATCCATCATTCTTCATTGGATAGGAAATTCACTAGATTTTCTTTAGAGATTATTCCATGTTTAATTCTCCCTCCCCCCAATGTGTTTGACAATAAAAAGGTAATCATGTGACATCGTTTCAGTTACACTGTGATGTCATAAAATTATATTGTTTCATTAATGAAATACCATCATGGTTATTCTTTATTCATTACATAATTACACTGCATGATACATTCCATTAATGAGCATCATTAATGCACCCCATCACTGCCTCATCATCACCCCATATCATTATCCCATTTCCGATCGTCAGTTGACAAAAGAGAAGAAAATAACTTTATTGGATCTTTTATTATTTTTTTGAAAAGTCAGAAAATAAACTCTTCCATTCAACCCTTACTGGCCAATGTTATGTCGATTCTAAGAAAATCTCAGCATTACAGGTTCAGAAGTGTCCTTGGATTTCTGATCTGAGCACCGATTATAATGTTATAAAAATCATCTCGTGTGTTTACAAAACATACCTAAAAAAGTATAAAATTTCATTCTGAGATCTCCAGGCCTCAGAATCAAATGTCTTTATAGAATTTGATATCAGAGTAATTCCATATCATAAAAAATATATACAATAATTACAAGTCTTTACATTCTCCCAAACATGGGGGTTTATGTCCCCTAAATCCAAAACAAAAACTTTACATGTAAATAAAGATACTGAGAAAAAATCTGAGCCTTCTTCTCCCATTTTCTATCCTGAAGATTCACATGATGCCACCAAACTCAAATTAGAGGAATCAAACACTCACATAGGACCCACTTTTTTCAATCCTCTATATCCACTGGGATCTCCGCAGATGCATTATCTTCATTAATGTCAAGATCAACCTAGTCGATAACTTGTTATGGGTCATGCACATACCTCCTCAGCTGTGAAATGTAGAAAACATCAGGCACTTGGTGCATATGTGGGGGAATGTCTAGACGGTATTTCTCCTCACCAACTCTTCTCAGGATCATAAAGGTTCTGAAGAACATCAAAGATAGATTGAATCCCATGCCAAATCTCTGAAACCCTCATCAAGGTGAGACCTGAAGGAACACATGGTCTACCTCATAAAACTCCATGGGTCTCTATCTTCTATTGGCATAAGACATCTTCATGCTCTGTGCAGTCCTCATATGCTGCTGGATGATTTTCACCTTCCTAGTGGTAGTCTGTACCAACATGGAACCCTTGTGTACCGACTCCCCTGGGTCTGTCCAGTATATGGGTGATCTGCAACACCTCATATACTGGCCTCAAATAGTTCAATGAAAATGGTGGGTTGATAGTTGTTGTATTATGAATAATCCTCCAGTAAATGGTGGTACTCCCAACAATGAACAATTTATAGTACATAAGGATGTATCATGTCTTTAGGTTCTTTATGGTCCACTCCATCTAACCATCTATCTCAGGATGAAAAGTTGTGCTCAAGTGCAGCTGAGTCCCGAACGGTTCATATAATCCCTTCAACAGTCAGGATATGGAGCATGCATCATAGTCTGAGATTATCATAGAAGGCACCCCGTGGAGCTGCACTATCTCTCAGAAATAGAGGCTTCCCAAATGCTCTTCTAGTTCCTGCTACCAGATGGGTAGGAAGTGGGATGACATGGTGAGTCTATCAATAATCACCCACAATAAAATCATGGAATCTAGATGTGTGCGGTAACCCCACCATGAAGTTCATCAAGATACCATCTAATTTCCCCTCTAGTACCTTGGGTGGTTGGGCCAAGCCTACTAAAACCTAATTCTTGGTTATAACTTACTAAATAGTGAGGAATCTTGAAATAAACTAAACCACCGCTTTCATCATCCTCGGCCACTAATACTAATGCTTGTGGTCATTATAAATATTCACTACTTCAGGATGTACCTCCAAAGGGTATGTATGGAACTCCCTCAACACCTCCTCCAGAAATGTCATTGGTTCTATGGTTAACCCTCTGAAAATGTTGATGTGATCCCCAAATATCGAAAATTCATCAGAAGCATGTCCTGAAGATATTTGAGCACTTCGGGCCTCACAGTCAATAACAACTTGTTGAGACTCCATTACTCGCTGAATGTGTGGGGTAGTGACAGTAATAGTCTTGAGGTAATCCTCCCCATAACAATCCAATATTGATATCTTCTTTGCAGTTAGCTGATTTGTCGCCTCAGTCGGTAGCTGTAAACCATACCTCATGATGAGTACATCTACCACCTCATCCCCTTCCCAGAAATATAGACTATCTCAAAATAATAGCCCTGGAGGAAATCTAGCAATATTTTTTGTCTCAGGTTTAGGTCCTTATGTGATAAGATATACCTGAGACTCTTGTGGTGACTAGAAGGTAAACTATTCACACATCAAGTAGTTTCACCACATCTTCATGGAAAACACCACTAATTTTAACTCCAGGTCGTTGGTCATGTATTTCTACTCCTGGTGTCTCAAATTTTGTGAGTCGTAGGAAATCACTGAACTCTCCTACATCAGGAAACAACCTAGTTGGGTTCCGAATGTGTTTTAGTAAACTAAATACCCAACAGCCTCCTTTGGAAGCCGCAGGATGGGGGCACTAGTCAGTCTATGTCTATACTCTTGGAAACTCTGCTGGCATTTTTATGTTCACATGAATGGTTGTCCCTTCCATGTCAATGATGATAAAGGTACTGCTACACTTTAAAAGTTGAGTACGAACCTATGCTTCTAACCAAAAAAACCCTAAGAAGCTCTACACCTCATTCAGAATCTGGGGTGGCTCCCAAGCATGCACTAAATTTATCATCGCTGGATCTACTGCCACTCCAGCCATAGAGATTATGTGTCCCAAAAAGTGGACCTCCTGAATCTAGAACTAGAAATTCAAAACTTACCACAAATCTGGTTCTCTAAGAGTGTCTACAAGACTATTCGTCAGTGTGTAGAGTGATCCTACTCTGACGCTGGGTACACCAAGATGTCATCAATGAAGACCATGATGATCCAGTCAATATAAGGATAAAAGATCCTATTCATGAGGCCCAAGAACATAGTTGGGGAATTATTCACACCGAAATGAATCACTAGAAACCCATAGTGGCTGAAAAAGCACCAGAATTTTGTATTAGGTACATCCTCATATAATACCCAAATCTGTTGATAGCATGATCTGATGTCTTTCATTGAGAACCTCTTTCCTTCATTCATCTAGTTGAAGATTTCATCGATTCTGTGTAGTGTATACTTTTTCATCATGGTAACATGGTTCCGGAACCCGACTTCTATACCCAACAACAAAATACCATCTACCTTCTGGGTAAAATACACTGGGGCAGCCCATGGTGAGACATTGGGACTTACAAATAACTTCTCTTGTAATTCCTCTAGTTGTACCCTCATCTCACGAAGCTCCGTAGGAGCCATTCGATATTCTGGTGTGGATATCGGTTCCATCCTAGGGTATAGGTTGATGCAAAATTCTACCTCTCTACAAGGAGGTTTTCCCAAAAAATCCTCAAGAAAAACATCCCAGTACTTGTCCAAAATTTTAGGAAAGCTCAATATTCACTCATCCAATACACCAAGGACGAGGCTAGCCAACTAAGGTCTGATTGGATTCACCCTCCTCCAAAAGAGTCATTCCTTTGCTGAGATGGTTTCCTTCTCGCTGGGGGTGTAAAAAATCATCTTCTCTCCACATACACACCACATTGTATGCCTAAAATAGTCGATCTGATCATGGACAATGGATAACTAGTTCACACCCAAGATGAGATCTTAATGATGTGACTCCACTCTAAGGAGATCCTAGATGAATCTCTCACCTCCTAGAGTGAGCTCACACTACCCGCACCAGTGTCTATTCATCGAGTCATTTCTCATAGGAGTCACTAGCTGTAATGATTGACACAACCGATCAACAATAATCTCCAAAATCCGAATGAGATTCATGGTAAACAAGGAGTAACTAAAACCTATTTCTATATGTACTACATATATGTCAACGAATACACAGATGATAAATCAGATAATCAATGGAGTGTTGTGGTCATAAGCCACTACTGTCTGGAACTAAGGTCACACCAATCCGCCTACTCCCTGACATATGGGTGGACATCCTGGGGGTGGTGGAGGTAATACCTCAAACAGTCTCACACTGCCTATCACTCAGATAGATCCCCTGCCGCATACGCCTCCCTACGGACCTCCTCCCTCAAACTGTTGTCACTGCCTCAGTTGTCCCTTGACATTCAGATGGTCGTATGTTTGGAGGGCTGTGAAATCACATGCCATGTGTCCCTATCCACCACATGTGAAGCACTACATGGATCCGTACTGACTCCCCTGGACAGGGTTCCATGCACTCCTGACCCTAATTCTTGCGATGGTCCTAAAAAAGACCTGGCCTACTGGGTCTCACATTCCTTTTGTCTGCTACTAGCCAAAGACTCAAAATATTGGGTTCTACTAGCAGCTCAAGCTATCGGCGCATAATCATCCAAGAATATCACCACAATAAAGGATCACTCCAGCACCCCGGCCAGGGTTGGGATGATTAGATACAACACTGATGCACTGATCTCCTTCCTGAGTCCATGCATGATGGCTCAATCTATGAAGAAAGGTTTTTAGACCATGTCTTTGGAATAGCTGGAAAGCTCAGTGAACCTTATTGTGTACTCAGAAACTATCATGTTGCCCTGCTGTTGGTGAAGAATCACCAAAATATGCATAGAGCTCAAGGTCATGGGGAAACCTCATCCCTGAAAATTCACTTGAAGTCATCCTAGGTGAGGTTCCCCTCATCGAGCGTCTTGGTTGTCAAGCTCCCCCATATCCCTGTTGATCCCTACAGAAGTCTAACATACAACTAAACCATCATTTCAGGTGGTGGCCTTACTAAAAAAACTAGTGTCATTGCCTCCAGTTTTTCCTTAGCGACCTAAGGATCCATCTCTCCCCAAAAACTAGGAGGTCACTATCTCTAAAACATTGGTAGGGTAATGGGTCTAAAAATTCCTCTGTTGGAACCGACAGAAGAAGATTTTGACACTCTGGTGGTTGTATCACTGGTGCATCACTCGGTGGGGCCATATTAGGCACTAGTCCACAAACATATTCCTCATCCCTAGGCATGCCTTCCTCATGACCTCATATTGAGATCTTCACTTTTCGTCCACGTGGATGCATCCTGAAACAGATCAAGATGTACAATGGTTAGAAGGTATTACCTAGTGAGATAAAATTTATTAAAAATAATGTAATGAGACTCTTACTCAACCAATTTTTTCTTATATTGAACCAAAAAGAAGAATTCAACATCCTTGTGTATGGATACATCGAGTGCCGCACCAACACTGGACTCATCGAATCTGAATGTCGTACTTGGAACGCTTAACAATGAATCCCCAAAACAATACACAAACTATCATTCATTGTGGTAGGATCAAATTCCCATATAATACCACTTTATCATTACCCTTCCCCCTACGGCCATGCCATGACTACCCAAAGACAGCCTCCCATAGTCCAGGGGCTGGTGACTAGCGCTGAAGGCATCATCTTGCAAGTGGGAGACATTTTCCTAAGTACATATACCCACACATGCACCCAACCATGTCCCAACACACTGAAGATGAAAACAATAATTCTAAAATAAACTAATTTCAAATTATAGCTAAAATAATGTGGGATAGAATACAAACCCAACAAAATAACTAGAACATCATTCTACAAAAACGAGATTTGATGCCATCCGCCAAAAAACCCCACTTATCGTAGGAGTATTGATGTTACTAGAAGCTGAAATAGTTGGTCCAATACACATGGCCCAATAGGGCCCCACCTAGCCCTAGGCCACCAATTCCACCATCGTAGAATTCCTCATTCTCGTCCCCGTGAGCACATCAGTCTAAACGCCGATATTGAACACTATGCACAACAGGTGCAGGTGAAGCCCATGCATGGGTGTGTAATACAATACTCTGAAGGGACCCAAAGACCCCTGATGGTCTCTAAATAATTCAAAAATAAAAATACCACAAAGTAGAATACCCAATAGGTAATTCAAAAAAGATCGACCAAAAATACAAAGCATAATGTAAAATACGCTTCTCACACTTGGTATAATCTAGCGTAGTGATAGTAGAATCATCAATCATGTCATCAAACTCCTCGGATGATGCAAAACTCTTCCTCTATCAAGTACCATGGGCCTACCAAGTCACATATAGATTCTTCACACAATCCATGGACTTTTGTTGGACTCATCCATATTGAGTATCATGGGTATGTTCGGTCACATAGAGCCTCTACCCACCATGGGACTACCAGGTGACATAGAGCCACATCCCACTATGGCCAAATTGAGGAAATTCTCTTGTTGAGTACTTTTAGTCTTTAGGGTCACACAGATTCACTCCCGACTATGGTTACCTAGTCAAATAGATCTACTTCCCAATCGGTCATTGTCAATAAGTCTAAGGGTGTCATCCAACCACATGGTTCCGTACGTAGAGCGCTTGGGAGAACACCCCTCAAGATATTTGTCTCATTAATATGTCTGTGAAAGTCACTAAAAATCACGCCAAAATATCCACCTCGTCAAGAGGGTCCCAATGCCACAAACATCCCAAATATTGGATATGAAATTTGCATGATATGGTAGTTTTAGTAAACAATGGACAGATTGCGACGAGGCCCAGTCCGACCCGGTCAGACCCACCCATCCAACCCGGATCATGGTTCCCAATTACCCATGGATAATTAGACGGAATCAACATAAACTAGTTTGGGTTGGGTTAGGTTTGGTCTGAACTGGACAATGGTCCAGGCCAAATAAGCCTCACTGGACCCATCATGATTTATCCTAGGGTCTCACGCCTCTAAATTTCCTGGTTACCTGGTCTACTCCAGCCCAACCCGAAGGGCAGTGGTCCAGCCTGCTGGTGCAAGTTTGGCACACCGTTGAAGGTCCAACCTTATTTCGTGGGGCTGGATCGTTGCATATAGGACCAGCTTAGTCCAAATGGTTGGGGAGCATGGCTCGCATGCCTTATCCTGGTACCCCAAACCGATGGACCTGTGGTTTGCCGCCTGACCAGGATGCGAAAACTGAGCCACACCCAACTCAAGATAGTCTGGCAGACGTGGGTATCCTCTATTCATGGTGGAATGACCTCCTCCCACACCACCTTGGTGTCCCAAACATGGGTCAGCCCCCTCCATGTGGCACCCCCTGTCATCATGACTCCTGTCATCAAGGTGTGCCGACGTGCGCACCACCATCCTTTAGTGCGGCTGGCGAGGGTCAGGCACCTTCACTACTGTCACGATATTAGATGGTGCCACCCCTTCACGCGGTTGGCATGTGAATGTTGTTTCTTCTTGTTTTCGGTGCCACCCCACCAGTGGTGCCGCATTCGCGGCACCTTATGCTGGCCACCAAAGTTACTCTTGTGCCATTTTCTTATCTGTCTGCACATATGGACCTCTCTAGTCACTGCTATACCTACTCAGGCCCTAGAATTGAATTGAAACCACTTTGATAATGTGGACACCAATAAACCATGAGAATAGGTTCTCAGGCCTTATTCGTGTCGACATGGTCCCTCCACATTAGATTTTCAAATCAAAGGGGAGGTACAGAGATTGAAGCTCAACCATTTCATGCAAGGTTTGAATCTCAGATAATAAATCCCAAAGAGAAGTCACCATTCCTCATAAATGCACAAATCATGGATTAACTTGTTAATTGGTTGAGTAGTGTTCATTAATTCTAGTAATGAATTAGTGGTGAAAATAAAACCCCTACCTCTTTGACGTTCAATGTTGAAGCCTTCGTACTCGAGAGTTCATGATGTCGACGTCGTCGCTTCCATCTCCATTCATTAAGGTTCATAAAAGAAGATGATTATCTTCTGGAATTTTTCTTTCTTCATTGGAGAGGAGATTCTCTAGAGTTTCTTCAGAGAATAATCGATTTTTATTTCTCTGTCCACCAACGGGGTTGACAATAAAAAACGAAATCACTTCAGAACATTTCAGGTAAGCCCTGACATTGCGTCGTTACACTATTTCATTTATGAAATAGCATCAATGTTACACTTCCTTTGTTTTATCATTATGTTGTATGATAAAATCCATTAATTAGATTCTTTAATTCTCCCATACAACGCCTCATCACTTTACTACAGCGTCGATGTGTCACCACTTGTCAGTTTTCAAAAGAAAATAAAATATCATTTTAAAGTTATTTTATTATTTTAAGAAAATTCTGACAATAATGTTTTCCATTCTTCCCTTACCAGAATATGTTGAGTCTATTATAGGCTAATCTCGGCGTTCTGGGTTCAATGGTGTCCTCATATTTTTGATCCTAACCTTGGTTCAAAAGTTAGAAAAAATGACACATACGTTTACTGAACGTACCTTAAAAAGGCCAAAATTACATTCTAGGCTCTCCAGGCATCAGAATCACGTCTCGTAAGAGTGAGCGGTCTAATAATAATTCTATATAATAAAAATATTATACCAAAACATTGATTCTTTACAATACACCTTGATAAAGCAGGTTTTAATAGTGAAAATATTCAAATATTTGAAAAAAATATTATATCCAATTTCAATATAAAATTGATTAAAATAGATTAAATTTGATTAATAGATATATAATTTAAATAATTTTACTTTATAATAAATTTAGAATATAATTTTTCTTTATAATAATTTAAATTAAAATGTATTTTTCAATTCAAATTTATTATTTTTCACTATTCATCTAAAAATTCATCCTTTAACAAATTTATAAAAAATTAATCCTAATATAATTTTAATATTTGAATTTAATTATTCATCAATGATAAATTTTCTAAATTTAATAAAATATAAAAAATGTGTGCGTAAAAAATGTGAAAAACAACATTCTCAAAAAATTAAGTTTTTAATCATAAAAATGGATGTACTCATATCTATTATCTATAGAAGGCATAAGATGAGTGTTAAATTTGTAATTAAATATATTCAATATAAATTTCATTAAAAGCATGAACCAAATTTTATTTTATTAATATTTTGAGGTAAAATGTGTTTGTTTTCATCCAAATTGTTTTTCTAAAAAAATAATTTATTTTCAAATAGTTTTTATTTTAATTTATAAATAATTGTTAAAGAAAGAATTAATTTTATATACAAGTGTAAATAGTATATTTTTATAATTTAGATAATATTATTCATAACCTCCCTATAATCTCTAGATGATAACTATCATATAATTATATTTTAAAAATATGAAACATTTTGTTTAAATAGAGTGTTACGTGAAACCCAAGGTATCAATGAAATTTTATTTATTTAAAAATAATTATTCAAAAAATGTAGGGTGTTCCACCCACCAAAATAACAAATTTGAGATAGGAATTCTAAATATGATCCATTTATTAGTGAAATATTTTTTATCATTAAATAAATATGATATATCAGATCATCATTTTTAGTTTGAATAAATTAATTAAAATCACCTAATTAAAATGATATAAAATCGAATACTCGATAATCGAAATAACGTTTTTGTATATTATGGAATATATCTGGTATATCATTTTGAATTATTTATCTCGAATTACCTATATATTTTTTTTGATTTTCCTATATGATTGTAGAGTGTTTTAAAAAAGAGTCATAATAAGAATTTGAATTCGAATGTTTTAGAAATAAATTTATGTTAGTGTGAATCATGGGAATTGGAAATTAGGTATGAATAAGACATTTATGTGGATAAACTTATACTCATAGATATGATGGAATTTAAAAAGGGAGAATTGGATATTTTTTCACAAAAGTTATGAAATTATTTCTATATTAGAGGCACACACTTATAAAAATATTATACCTTGTGGATTAGATTTGTAATTAGAGAACTAATATTTTGTTCCCTCTATGAACTGAAACACGCATTTATGTATCTTTTTTAAAAAATATGGGATTTTTAGTCATTTTTATGAATATGGGTTTGTCTATATATATGAATTAAAAGTGTTATGTGATCAAGAATATGTGAAATTATTTATACATTCTATATGAGAATAATAATATTTATAACAGTAAAGATAAGTAGGATATCACCACCTACCTTTAGCATTATATACTTGGTCATGTAAACAAGATCCTCATTCATAGACTCCATCAATAATGAATTTTGGAATCATTTAATATATGGGAAAACAAATTTATTAGTAAATATGAAAAAACACATTTTATTCTAATAAGAGAGAGTTTTAGTATACTTATCAACATTATACATAGTCATATATGTGGTCCAATGGACACAAAAAAATTGTGGGTTTTGGTAATTAATTACCCTTATTAATGATTTTATTTCATATAGTTATGTGTTTCTTATTTAACATAAGTAATAATATTTTTTAATGATTAAATAGTTTCTAAATAAAGTAAAAAAACAACTAAGAAAAGCATTAAAATTATTTGATGAGATCAGGTAGATGAATTCCGAAGCCTAGAATTAAATGATCATCTATGAAATTTTTATATTAATTTATTATTCAGATCATTGTGTTGAATACTTGAAAAAATAATTTATTGATAACTTCAAAGAATATGGAATTTTTTCAACAATCACTCAACCTCAAACACCATAGTGGAATGATGTTTTTAATAAATTAAATCTTACCATGTTGGTCATGGTTTGATTAATGATAATCATATAGGTCCTTCCTATTTTATTATGTGGATATGTATGGAAAACTAAAACTTTTATAATTGAAAAAATTTCAAATAAGATTAAATAATTATAAAATAGTAGATATATACATAATAATATACAAATATGTTCTTAGGAATATGTTGGGTTGTGAATCATAGATATTATCCTTGGATTTTGATAAAAATGAACATAACTCAGAATTTTTTTATTGGTTATCCTAAGGAAACTAAGGTATATTATTTCTATAATACCGCAAGGGGAAAGTGTTTATAGATCTACCATATAAATTCTATGATAATTATTATATCAATTATTAATTCATTGTTAGTAAATTTATACTTATTGAATTCAAAGATCAATAAAATACGACGTGTTTCTGATTTGGAAGTTCACTCAGTTCCACAAATATTTGAGGAAAAATATTTTACTTATGTTATATACGAAACTATATTTATGGGTCATATTTCTTTTAAAACACCAATATTTTTGAAAATATTTCTTTTAAATTATTCTATTTTATAAATACTTTTCATTACATGCAACATCGAGTTCAAATGGACTACAATACACAATTAAAATATTAATAATTAATGTGATAGTTGTAACAATGCCCTTAAATTAATGGTAATTAATATGAATAAATATAATATGAAATATATATATACTATTACCCAACCCATGAATTTTCACTACATAATCATTTTAATTTAAAATTAAAATACACATGATCAAAATTGGTAGTTACTAAAATATTTAGAAAATTTCAATATATAAAGATAATTATAATAATAATAGACATGTATGTGGGTAATCCTAGATCCTTGGTTGCCTCCATATTTCACTCAGGTTTTCCGTTGTCTAGATTTTGTCATATTTTTTGAAATTCATAAATTTAGAACAAGTTACTAATACGAGGTTCCTTTCACTAGTTCCTTCATAATCATGGAATCAATATAATTTTGGAAATATAATGGATTTTCTTTCATGATGAAATCTGGTATACACTTGTGGAATGAGTATATGAACACACACGAAATTAAAATTCTACTTGCATGGTGTGTATAGTCTGAAAATGATGGTTCCATCATTATTCGAGACAAGCAGCCCAACTATGAATGTCATCATACATGAACACTACTAAAAATTTCCATGTTCTTCATCCACAATATCCCCAGATATAATGGGGAAGATCTTGAAGATGAATTCATCTTGATACATGAACCTATAAACTATAAAGAAAATTCAATCATTTATAAAATTAAAAGAAACAATATGTGGACTTTATTCTATTAATTTTAAAATAGTTGTAATTAAAATTTTAATTAAAATAGTTTTGTAGAAAACCAAATATTAATATGAAATAAAAAAATAATTGTAGAGAAAAAAATTATGTACATATGGAATGGATTGAGCCAAGAAAGATCACTGAATTTGGTTTGTTTCCCCCGAAAAATTATTTTTCCATAAAGAATTTACGGATTAAAACCATAGGTAGGTTACTTATTGGAGTCTACTATCCCCCAAAAAACATGAATTTGAAGTCATAGAATGTAGTAATTTTCACATTATGTAATGACAAACAATAATGAGAAAAAGAAGTACTGATAATTTCAATGTTACCAATGATAACACCACTATGATTTTTCCTTCTATATTGAGGTCATAGTATCATCATTACCATATGGGAATTTCCATGTGGAAAATTCTAAATGAATTTATTTTACTAACATGTGGATAAATAAGGTGGTTCAAAATGAAAATTTATTTTGGGATAAGAATATTTTCAAATTATATGAACTATTTATATCATTTTTTAATAACCATGATAAAGGTACCAATATAATGATTTTCTGTCATGTTGAAGTACGCCATTTACGGGTTTCCTCATTAACCCTCCCTTTAGAGTGATCGATAATATTTCAATTTTGATGTGATTATTATGATGATAAGATAAGTAAAGAAAGTGTCAATCCTCATCATAAATTATCACGGTTTTTTTAATGTAAATTAATTCAATAAGCTATTGCAGTAATCAATGATGATCACCTTAAAACTTGATGTGAAGTCAAAACTATAAATTAAGAATTTAAAATCTTACCAGTAGCATTTAAAAATCATAACATGATTTTAAAATTCAATTGTGGCATGCATCATTTGTTCTTCTACCTCCATTTGTTCTTCCTTACAAAAATTAAAATCAATTTCTCAACCACATGAGGATTCTATTAACCCTATATAATATATTATCCAAAGTGATATTAACCTTTACATGTTTTAATACTTTCGGATGATTTGTCATTTGGCTCAATTTATAGATACTTTTCCTTTTATTTGACTCTGTATCATTACTTCGGGGATCTTTCTCCCATTCTCCTTCGTTTATCCTCTAGTCTTCATTGATTTCATCCAAATGGGAACCCACAATAAAAATTCGTCAAACATCAGTTACACGACACATAAAAAAGTGAGTTAACATTTCTACGATTATTCACCCTTAAAAATATACAATTATGTTGGATAGATTAAAAAAAATTAAAAGTGGGAATTTTATTTTTTTCTCCTCTAATCTTTGTAACTCTTACTCTACTTTGATCCTCAATGAGATGAAATAATCAGCTTTATTTTTTATATTTATCTTCATACATCAATTCCTACACATTATTCTAATAAATCAAAAAAATTATTAAACTCATTTTTATGATTACTAAAGAACTCAATCTCTTACATTACTGATTCATCATGAGGTAGAAGTATGAATTTCTTGTAAAACCCTTATTTCACTTATCTATTTCAAGCATTCACTAACCTGTCTCAAAATATTACAATTATCATGATCACTCATTTATGAATTCATTTTGGAAACGAAAAATTGTCATGGAGAGGTAATGATTGGGACAATTACCTTATCGGGGTAAAAAAATACATTGAGAACATGAAGCCTATCATCGATTCCATTTTCTAACCAAAAACATTATTTTAATACATCCAGGGTCTGAAAATTAAGTGTTGAAGAGGGAAAATGATGTAAAAATGCAACTATAGAAAAGAGAAAATCATCATTGACTTCATAATATTTTTATATAATCTTCAATGTGGGATATTGGATAGAAATCATGAATAGAATCCCAATAATTGTTTGGAATAACATATGGAATTTCCTGCAAAAATAAAAAAATAAAAAAATAAACATATAAAAAACCAAACGGAACATTCCAACATCACTAAAATATCAAAACAACTTGTAGGTAAATCAGACACATATATGGAATCTCTACTTGATTTTCTTTTACATCTATCAAAATTAATGTTCTCTATCCAAGGCTTCAAAAGGAAGTGTCAATGTGGGAAAATGATGTCAAAATGTACCTATTGAAAATTAGAAATCATAATTGACTCAAGTAACTCCATACATACTCATCGAAGCAGAAAATATGATAGTAATGATGAATATAATATGTGTCACTATATGGAATAAAATATAGACATTTTAAAAAAAATTATAAACAAATTAAAAAAATGAAACTACTAAGAAATATAAACCTCTAAAATTAACACATACCTTCATTACAATAGAACTAATAGACTATAAAAACATGAAGTTAAAACATATATGTACATGGTTCAACTAATTGATTCTATTTTACAGCCATCCACATTATTTTTCCATAATAAGGTCTTGGAGGTGAACTTCCAATGACGGGAAATGATGCGAAACCCATACCTACATAAAATAAGAATTATTCATTCACTCCATTAACTCTATATACACAAATCAATTTCGGAAATGTGACTGTAATAATGGAAATAATATGTGTAACTATATAGAATAAAATATGGGTTCACTTGAAAAAAATATAAGAAAAAATTATAAAAAAATTTAAACCTATTAACTAATATGAACCTCTAAAAAATATCACCATTTCAACAGCACTAAGAACCTCCACCATAAGATATTTCATGGATAATTTGAATCCTAGAAAGATAATAATTCATTATACATATATCCCCCCCATTGAACAACCAAAAAACCCCCTAACATCCCAAACCAAATCAAAACTGGATTATAATAATAAAATACAAAAGAAACAGTAAAATTTCATAAACATGGGTTGATACATCCTCACACACTTGTTGATGATATGTTTAATAAAAACTCCTTAGATTTATATTTTAATGTTAATTATGAAACACCTATTATGCTAAAATAATATAAAAACACTTGAAGGTAAATATATTATGAATGGATGATATTGTCAAAAAACAGATATTATATATGAATATATATTACATTATAAGACTGAATTTATAAAAAACTGAAATAGGAATTTGTAATAATTCCTAAATATTCTACTTTAAAAGAAATGAAATGTAGAAAACATTAATTCATAAAAAAACATATTCATGTTCAAATCAATGAATATACTTGTAACATAGCATCACACACACACATATATATATATAGTGGTATGAATATTTTTACACAAATGATAAGGATACCAAATGTTTGATCACCATAAAAAAATAATTAATGAAAAAAAATATATTTGAATACTATATAGTAAACCTATATGAATTCTAAATTTCACATAACTAACTCATAGAGAGTCCTTACATAATCTACGAAGTACTATTATAAATTTAAAGAATTTGACATAGTTAATATAATTTTAAATCCAATATATTAAAAATGTGTTGAAATCCACACCAATTAGATGAATTTAGTTAGTTCATCCTGTAAGATAGAAAATATAAACCCAAACTTAGTAATATTCATTATAAAATAATTATATCAAAGGAATTATAATTAAATAGGATATATCCATCATAAATATAGAACAATTGTTTTTATAAAATAATATCATGGAATCATTTATATTGATAAAATTGAATAATCATTATAAATATACATAAATATAAATTAATAATTTTAATTGAATGGAGTGAATTATTTGGTTTTCATAGTAAAAATCCAATAAAGGATAATGGTTACAAGAAGGGAAATCATTCTTTCTTGAGAAACCCTAGTATATAAACTACCATCCTATATATTAAGAATCATTGTTTTATTGATCTATCCATGGAACCTTCTACCTAATCATTCTTCCCCTCTTCCTTATTTGATTCTAATATTATATCTTCCCCATCAGTACCAAATATTAAACACCACCAGGTCCAAAAAAAATGAATTAAACATCCATTATAAAAATTATTGATAGGCCTCATACATCACTTAGTACATCCTATATCACATAATATAGAACTTTATATTTTATTAGTTGATAAAAATATCAGACACTATGAGACAAGTATGACTACAAATAATGCAACAATCTAGAAGAACCTAGAAATATACTATACCCTAATGAGAACTGTAGTGATAACATGGTGATACATCATCTCATAGATAAAAAAATGTTTATAGAGAATAATTTTACGATCATATAAAAGAAAACCTCTCACTCAATCATTGTTTATAAGAAAAAATTTCTAAACAAAATTCTAATTTCAAAAAATTAAAATCATTAAGTTATTATGCCCATAAACTCAGTTTCCACTACTAACTATTTAATGAAAATTAATTTATTAAAAGGGCTTCAGATTTAAAAGAAATGTTTTTTGGAAGCTTTTAGGAGTACAATTCACGAAATAATAAATTCCAAGGGTCTTTTTTTAGTAAATAGTGTAGTTAATCAATTAGGTATGATGGAAATTGTAAGTAACTGAAATATCACTAGATATGAATTTTCCATTGGAGCCAAAGATAAATATAACCAAGAAAGATCAATGTGGGAAATGATCTTAATTTATTTTTAGTAAATATGTACATGTCTAATATTTTATGTAAATAAAAAAAGAGGATAAATTAATTCCATATAATATAAAATTATGTATCAAGGTCATAAAAGAAACTAAAATAAGAGGGATAGATAATACAAGAATATTTTAAAACCCTTTCAACTATTCTAAAAGATTTTATTTATGATTATTTATAAAATCCATCCACTTACAATGAGTGGAACACGAATTGATGGTAAAAGATAAAAAATAATACTTGGAAATTGATAATCATTACTAAGAAAAAAGTACTCACTAGTATAATTTTAATAATGAATTATGGGATAAAAAAGCTGCCGGACATCATATAATGTTATTCATAAATAAAACACAGAATGAATTTCTTTTTAAACAATGAGCGGTGATGTGTGAGATTTAAAATTAAAATTGAAATGAAAATATTAAAAATAAAAGTAAATAGTAGGTGTACTAATATTACCATAGGTTCATTGAATTCTCATAGTTTCAGATAAGATAATGATTTCACATCTATGTGTTAGATTTTTTGATCATAAGAGGAGTTGTCCAAGTGAGTTTCAAGTGGGAATGAGAGGAGATCTGCAATGTAGAAGGTGAGTCTAGAAAATCAAATAGCTGGTGGCCTTGAGTGTGACGGGGAAAACACCAAGGGTGCAGACATCATGATAATAGTACGAAGGATAAGGATCCAATATATTGGTATTCAAATTCCATTCAGGGTAAAAGGGAAAATAAATAACAATCCACCCACAATCCTAAATGAATGGATGGACAATCATTGAATAAAAAAGATGAGGAATCTGAAATAATTATTTATACCTCTTGGAAGATCGTCATAGCTTTGAAAATTTGAATTCCAATAGCCAGTCAAAGTTTATTTTGAGAAATTATTTTTTCCAATTCTAGGATACATAGGTGGAATTAGTATTAGAAAATTAACTTGGAAATACAGTGGTTGGTGGATGATTCTTATTTGAAAATGAATATTATATGATGATTGGGTCATGTTCAAGTAGTCAATCAAAGAGAATTGTATAAATTTTTTGATATTTAGAATAAACTCTTATAAGAACGATCAGGTCGAGTTGTGGATGAACAGAGACAAATAGTTAAAGAGGGGGATGGTATTTCAGGGAATGGAGGAATAGATTACGTGGATCCATAGCATAATTGATGAGGGAGAGTAGATTTCCTGAGTGTAAATTAGAGAATATAGATTACATGATTAAGGGATATGAGATTTCAAGGAGACCTAACATTAATGAGGGAGATAAATTTATAGAGATGAAATTAGGGAATAGTGGAATTGGTTGTTGGAGAGATGGTACGGGTATCGATTTTGACAGAGAGTTGGACACGATTACATATTTGTATGAGAATGAAGGAGGTCATGATACGTGGAGGGGGAGGGGACAACATATAGTATATTAATGTATTTTTTATGAAATTTAAATAAATTTAAAATTTTCCAATAAATAATAACTTGGTTTTTAGTAAAGATAATTGACGCATAAAAATTAAATCTTCCTCAAAAATGATTTTTATTTAATTTCATAATAAACAATTATAATTATTTTATTAAAATTTTCAAAATTTAATTTACTAAAAATTATATCATTTTTTAAATCATCATCAAAAAATACATTATTGTGTATACTAGGGATTGTTTATTAAAAGATAGATTTCTTATTTAATAGGGAAAAATTCAAAATTCAATTAAGAACTATATTTTTTATTGCAAAAAAATTAAAAATTTCCATATTTTTTATAATGTATTAAAAATAAAACTAGTTATATAATATTTTTAAATAATCCAATTACATTCATTTTAATCAATTTTATGATTGAATTTGGAAGGAAAATATTTTTATACATAAAACATATTTTTCTAAAATATTTTTTTTACTTCTTTTTTAGAATTTATATTAAAATAAATTTTTATCACTTATAGAGATTAAATTAAATTAAATAAAATTTATTTCTGGATTAATAATTCCAAATTATCTTAGTATTATTTTATAACATTTTTATGACGTTAAATATTTAGTGAATAGTGAAAATAATGTTTTTATGAAATTAAGCATATTCTATGATATTGCTAAGTAATATAAATGATATCCGAATTTATCGAAAATATGGAATTATTTTGTATGATAAAAATATTAAAATATAATAAAAAATTAATTCAAAACATTTATATAGAATTATAAAACAATAAAACTGAAAAAATATTTTCAGTGCCAACACAGAGCCTGTATAACGCTACAAATTACAAATTTTGTATCCTAATGATAATATAAGAGATCTAATATGTCCTTAATCAATATTTTTGTTAAATATTATGTAATATAGATGATTTTTAGGGTTATACATGAACATTTAAGATATAAAAATATTCATTATCAAAATGCTAGTGTAATTCATGGGCATGGTACGAAATGTAAAAACAACCTATCATATAAGTTTTCATGACATAGATATGAGTTAAAATACATATTGAATGAATATTGATAAATATATTGGGAATAAAAAACTTATTTTAATTATGGTAATTTATTTATAATTTTTAGGTATTTATTAAAAACCATAATTTATTATACAATGATGATACAGTAATTATTAAATTATTTTAAAAATCTAATAAGTTAAATTAATAAAATTAAATGTTTTATAAATTGAGATAATTAATATTATCCATGAATTTAAAATTTTTATATAAAATTACTAGAGTGTATTAAAATATATTTTTTGAATATTATTTTTTTCATGATGTTTTTAATGTCAATGTCATGAATAGTCCTACAAATTTAAATTTATGATATTCAAAAATAAATAAAATTTTATTAAATGATATAAATTTCCTAAAAATATTACATTCTGAAAAATGACTATTATGTAATTTATTATATAAAAAATGATCCATTTATGTGGCATTTTTTCATTTATAGTATCTATATTGACCCACGCTAATTTAAAAACCTTGTAATCATGATATGATTGAAAAGAATTAATGAATGGGTAAAACAAAAGTATAAGGGTAGAAAAGTTAAATAATTGGCCTTCAACATTACATAATATTTAATTATGTTTATAATTCAAATTGATGATCTTTTTTAGGTTTACAGCTTTAGAGAATTATTTCATAATATATACAAAACAACTTAAATATTACATGTAGACACTTCTACTCAATTTCCTTTTTTTCATAAAAAATTTACTATTTAAAAAGAGACATGTTTAGTTTCATGATAAAAACATCATGAATTTCCCTTTATCCCATATTAGATCATATTCATCATTAATTCCTATGAAAAACATTTCAAAACATGGTATGAGCATAAAAAGATTAGTAAAGGATATATAAAGAAGGAAAACAGTTAGTTTTTTCAAAGCAATAAGTAATCCATGAATACTTTATCATAATGTAACACCATTCAACGTTAAGAAGTAGAAAAAACACTTCACATAATATAATATCATTGGTTACTCTTTTTTTAACCGAAATATTACCATAAATCTCATATAAAGAAACAAATAGCATATAAAAGTAACTTTGTACATAAATATATTTCAATAGAATAACCATACAGTTGACTTCCACAAATCATTATTATAAATAGAATAGCCATATAGCTGACTTACATAGTTAATGCATTTGAGGTTATAACATAACCACCAATCCTTGTATTATCATGGAACCACTCTTTATTTGGTTTATCACATAACCACCAGTAAAATTTCCAACTACCAATATAAAATTATAACACATAAAATATTAAAAAGATAAATATTTCACTCATAACATTTCATTTTCAATCACAAAATATAATTTAAGGATATTTAAACAATCCATCCATTCTAAAAATCATTTTTACTACCAAAAAACACAAAAATGGTATAGGGTTTTTTATCCTCTTAAAAACATTACGGCTTATAAGATAATCCAAATAACGGTTACTGTGGCGGAGAGATCATTGTCGCCGCATATGTTACAAACTTTCCTTTTGTAATTTACTAAATCTCTTTGTAGAAAATAGATTCCATTTGAATTAAATTAAAAGTTGAAGGGGTTTATTATTCACTCTGTAAAATAAGAAGGTATATATTATCTAAACATGCCTCATTGAAAAAAGATTGAGAGGAAGTCCCTTACCTCTTGTGTGACTTGACTCGTTCATTTTTTTATTTCCTGAATAATATACTTATGTTAATTTAAACATGACTTAAAAACCTTTTCATGTTTATCATTACTTTTATATTACTTCTATCAATGCTATAACAATATGTTAATTATTTGAGTCCATATCGGACATTTTGTCGATGTTCGGAACTTGAGTCGGAAATGAACTTGTTATAATTATAAATTGTCCATGTGGTCAAAGTACATTTTCTAAAAAATTATATTCATGATTTAGATATCATATATATCATATATTTCTAGAACATATGTGTTTATAATATTCCATATCAGTTAGATATAATAAATGAAATTCACTATTCATGGAGAGGGTAAGTCGTATGTACCCATGAACACTACTTTCTTTTCATTTTCATATTTAAAGTAATAAGTACTAAATGATACATTTTTATATTATAATTCCATAAAAATATATATGTTATTTATGTTACATAATATCATTAATTTTATCCTTTAATCATTCCATTTATATCATGATTGAGTCATATGCCTTTGAGGGGGTAGTAGTCTGCACATCCTCAAATGAAATTATCGTATTTATACAAGATGAAAAGAATACAATTATTTTTTAAATGAGAGTTATTGTATCAAAGAAATAAAATAAATTTCATATATATCATATATAATTAAATTTACTTCATAATGGCCACCATAATAGGTGGTAGGAAAAGATTCAACAATCATCATTCCGTGAGGTAGTAGTTCACCATCCATAAAAATAGAATGTTCTAAATCAATAAGATGGATGTGTGTGTAAGTTTAATTTGAATCCATTTCATAACAAAGTACCATTATATTTAGTTTACTTTATTATTATGTAATCAAAGAATAAGAATATAATAGGTAGTGGATATGGAAAATGAACAAAAAGAACTTGAGAGCAGACGTTACCATTAAATCGGGTATCTCCATTTTGTTTGAACCAAAAAGATTTATGGAATTTCCTTAATAAAATGGTAAGGCTTATAAATGGAATATAGGTATTTTGGGAGTTTATTTGGAATGTATTTGGATGAGCCAAGGGGGTTTGAGAGGTGTGAGTAAGGGTTATAGGAGAAGCCTTTTTTAAGAGGGAGGAGGGTCTCTTTAGGAATGTTTGAATGTATAATTTTATTATAAAATTATTTTAAGTTTAAAAAGGTCAAAAACTAGTAAAATGTGAATATAATATGAATATAGGTCTAAATAAAAAAATCCAATAAAAATCGGGCAGGTTTCGGATATTTTTTAATCCATATCATTTTTATTTAACCCTTTTTTACTCATACTCTTATATCAAAAATTTAATAGTTTAAGAATAAAAATAGTTACCAAAACATGAAAAATATCCAATTAAGGAGTACTTAATAAAATTTTAGACATATTATAACCATTTTTCATAATATTATATTTATTTTTTAATTTTATAATATTTAATAAAATATTATATATTTTAAAACATGAATTATGTCAATTTTGACACTATTCATATCATGACTTTTTAAAAACCCATAACAACAAGATTGATTCAAAAAATAATCACTAATAAAAATATTATATAAAACTATAATCCATATAATTCGTGTGTGACATCAAAATAACCAAATTACATTTATTATAACATTTATAATATCATTTATTTGAATCCCTTTTTAATGAAGCAATCACTGAATCATCATTGTGGAATTATTAAATTTATTTATTTAATGTTTAAAAATGATAAATATAATACCTTGATGTAGGAAATATTTATATATTTATATTGAAATTTTATAGTTTAAATTATAACTTCCAAAACCCTATATAAATATTGTTTTAGAAAAGGATATATGGTTAGGTTATACTTCAATTTAAATTAAATGTAACTATATGTCAATTTCCCACACAAGTGGCTCCATGGAGTCCTAAAATCACCCCAAGGATGATCATGGTCAAACAAATCTCATAAAATTGGGTTAGGACAAGTGTTAGGGAAATTTAAAATTATATTAACATTAATCTTTACCTTTAATTACCAGATTTACCCTTTAACCATGTTAAAACAAAAATTTCTGAAGTTACTATTCATATTGTGTATAAATAAAGGTTACCTATTTACACAATGTGGATTTCAGGATTCTAAATATAAAATATATTTTTTAAATTCAAAACTCATAAACTGTTTAAATTAAGTTAATATTAATTTTTGTTGTCAAAACCAAAAAGTGCGTTATTAAAAGATAATAACAATCCAAAGATTGACATGTGTTTATGTCTACATTAAAAGTAAAATTAGTTAAAAAAAATTGGATAAAATTAAAAAAAAATTAATTATACTTTTAAACTAACTAAATATATAATTTAACCATATAAATTAATCAGATATGTAGACAGTTTTGTGTTAAAATGCAGTATTTTCTCTATTTCTCAAAAATGAACTTTATTAGAAAAATAAAAAAAATTTACCCAATGTAAATTTTGACGTCCCAATTCTAAAGAATAATTTTATTTAATAAAATTGAACATAAAAAATATAAGAAGAAAATATTTAAAAGGGGTTAGCCATTAAAAGGGAGTAAAACTACATTTTAAAAATATTAGTGTATTCATTCATAAAATTGGATTCATTATTATTTTAAGCCTCTAAATATTATTGGATAAATGTAAATACATATAACAAGAATGTTTAATCATAATATAGTTATTTCTGTTCATTTCCACCAATACAATGGTTAGGCGTTAACGACCATTTAAAATAATAATAATATATTTTTATTATTTTTCATAGTATGACTCAACCTTATATGAAACATGAGACTTAAAAGAAAACTATTATTGTGTGTCATGTATACCATCGAACATAGCATCCCCTTTAAGTAAAATTAATTTTTATTTCAAAAATATTAATAAATATGAATATATAAATTTTTTATTTACTGGAGATATTACATCGTTCCACCTTTTGGGAATCGTGTTCTCCTAAATTAATTCACTTATCAAATAAGTGGGGGTATTTATACCTCATGGAATTTTCACATTCCCGTTTTTTCTTATCAACTATATTGTTTTTTCACAAAACCTTTACCTAATGAATTACCCTATTCTGGATAACATTATCTCTTCAGTCATTAATTTGGATGGGTTGTTCCTCATAAGAGAGATTCTCATCCAACTGAACTACATATGGACTCAAAACAAGAGATGGATATAGAAAATACTTTCTCAACATTGAATCATGAGAATCATTGTGTACCTAAGAAAAACATGGTGCTAAATAAAATATGTAATAAACTGATCCAAACTCTTCTAGGATTTCAGAGGGTACAATGATCCTTAGACTGAGCTGTCTTTTATTAGAAAAATGCATCAAACTATTTCATGGGAATCTTGGAGAAATACTTGATCACCTACCTCAACAAAATACCCCACCTCCGGCTATCTACATAACATTTATTCCTATAATGAATTATTATCTTGTGCTATTGAATCAACTGAGCGTTTTCTTCCATCTATTCTACCAATTCTGGTCCCATCAATTTCATTTCACCAATTTCATCCCAAAAAGATATATTTCGACACCACTTCCCGTATAATTCATCAAATGGATACATATATATACTATAATGAAAACTATTATTATAAGAAAACTCAGCCAAAAAAATATATTGGTCCCAACATCCCTAGTAATGCATTGAAGAAAAACTTAGCATATCTTCCAATGTTAGAATTGTTCGTTCTGACTGCTCATCTGATTTTGACTGAAAAGACATACAGAAATTTAATTCGGTACTCAACGACTTTAGAAGATCTTTCCAACAGATATATGTGACCATCAGATCAAGATTAGATAAAATGTATAGGGGAACACCATTTAACCTGACATCCTCTTTAACATACAATATAGAATGTATAACTAGAGAAAATGTGTCTCGAATTGGATGGAAATTAGCATATTTAGTCAAATGATCAAAAATAGTCCATATTTCCTTATTACCATGAGATGTCTTCGATAATCCCACAATGAATTCCATGGATATATTTTTCCATTTCCACTCTAGCACCAGTAATATCTGAAACATCTCTTTTGGTAACTACCAATCTATGTTAACCTATTGGAAAGACAAAGACATCATGGTAAAATCAGCAATATCTCTTTTCATTCTATCCAACAAGAAATACTCTATAAGATCTCTGTACATCTTAGTACTACCTGGGTAAACTAAAAACAGATATCTATTATCTTCACATAACGACTCTTAATTTAACGGCGAGTCACAAGGAAAAAATAATCTATTTTCAAAACTCAAAAAACAATCTTTATCATGTTTTTATTCAGGAAACATACCATTCTAAACAAACACTACCTTTTTTCTGCAAAACACTATGTTCCATAGGTGCTTTCTTAATTTTTCCTGATAAAGATGATTTCACAGACACCTGAAACAAAATAGTGGACTATCTTACAACGAAATTTTTTTTTCCAATGTTAATCAAATAAAAAAAAGGATCTCATTCCCAACTTATCGTGGTAAATGTAGCATTACTTTTTCTACTCGAAGAATCGACCACATTATTTGATTTCCTTGGATGGTAATGGATCGTGCAATCATAATATTTGATTATTTCCAACCATCTCCACTTTCTCATATTTAATTCATTATGAGTGAATATATAGTTATAAAATTTGTGATCATTATATATTTTACACTACATTCCATACAAATGATTCCACCAAATTCTTAAATCAAAAACAACAATATCTAATTCTAAATCATGTGTTTGGTAATTTGACTTCGGAGGTTTCAACTAACGTGAAGTATATGCAATTACCTAATTATTCATCATTACAACAAAACCATTTCATTTCAACAAAGCATCACTATAGATATAAAATTAACCATCTTTGTAAAGTAAATCCAAAATGATAGCATTCCACAATTTTCTTTTAGATTCATAAAAACAATCATTACATTCTTCTGCCCAGATGAACATAACAACTTTTTGTGTTAACTTGGTTAGTGGGATAGGTAACTCTGAAAAATTCTCAACAAACCAACTATAATATCCTTCTGAACCCAGAACACTATGAATCTAGGTTAAATTTTTGGGTCTTGGAAATTCTTCTACAACTTTTGTTTTAGCAGTTTCAACATTTTAGGCCATTTTTAGAAACAATGTGACCAAGGAATGAAATTTCCTACAACCCAAATTCACACTTTCTAAAATTTCCTTAAGATTTATTTAATATTATAGTTTTCAAGAAACCTCATAAATTAATTTTATATTCCTCTAAACATTTGTAATACACCAAATCGTCATCAATAAACACAACCAAAATCTTATCCAAGAACTCATGGAATATTCAATTCTTAATATCCATGAATACAGTGGGCTCATTTTTTAACCTAAATGTTATAAATAAAAATTCATAATGGTCATATCTAGTGTAAAACATGGTCTCTGAAATGTTTGATTCTTATACATTCAACCGATGGTATCCTGACCTCACGTTAATCTTCGAAAAAACCTAATCATTCAGGAACTGATCAAAAAAATCATCAATATGAGGAAAAGAACACCTATTCGTAAGAGTGATATTATTCAAGTCCTTATAATTATTTCAAAGTCTCATCGAACCATCTTTCTTTTTAACTAACAATACTGGAGAACCTCATAGTGATGTTCTAGGTCGAATGAAACCATTACCTAACAACTCCTGTAATTTTTTCTTTAACTCTAAATGTTAAATTTGAGCCATTCTATAATAATTTTTTCAAATAGGATTATCACTAAGAAATAATTCAATAGTAAATTCAACTTCCCAATTAGGTATGATAACATGGAAGTCATCAGGAAAAAAATTAAGATACTCATTTACAATCGGTACATCACTAATATAAATAGTTCCTTTCTTTTCAACAATATTTGAAAGGTAACATTTATTTTTATCATTCACTAGTTTCTGAGATTCTTGATATGTTATCAGAGATAAAGGTTCATTCTTGTACAAAAAGTTAAATTCTTTTTGAAAAGAAATATCATTAGCTCTACAATCAATCTTAGTATGGTAAACAAAAAGACAATCCATTCCAAAAATACCATCAAACTCTACTCAAGTAAAAACAATAAGGATTGTAGGTAAATTATTTCCACAAATTAGGGTAAGAAGATTATTATTATTTATTTTTTCCTAAACATTTCCCCATGTATTTTTTCCATATGTTATGGATTCATATCATGAGATGTAATTACCAATTTACTAGAAAATGCATCAGAAATGAAAGAATGTGTAGACCCTGAATCAAACAATACATTGGAATACTATGAAACAAACAAACAAATTACCTGATACCACTACATCTAGAGGACCCACATCTATCGTAGTAGTAAAAAAAGATGTTTCTGCACCCTTCTATCTATATTGTTTCCACAATGGGTAATCAACTTTGGACACACATTAACATAATTAACAATATCATTGTAACTAAAACATATGACCAATGGACTTTCAATGCCTTCTTGATCATTGTACATACAGTTACAAGAAATATTCCCAGTCTTACACACTAGAACCACTTCCTAGACATTGATAAATATTCTCTACGGAACGTTTTTTTCACACTTCTCACAATATGGAAATTTAATTTTCATACAACCAGTCTTCTTTGATGACTTATTTCCCTCTGCCATCCAACTAGACCACTTATTTTGCTTTCTCTCTTAGAACACATGATCATTCAAAACCTCTATTTCTACCTTATCGGAACATACAACATTTTTCTCAAAGATTTTGAATTCATGAGTGTATTATTATTTTCGATATCACGGCTAATGTCTAAAGTAAAATCGATTTATCTTACTATCAAGATCTTGAATGACATTTGGAGTGAACCTTGCTAGTTGAGTGAACATTTCATCAGAGGCTGCCTTTGAGTTATCCACTTGGTTCAATTCAAGGAATTGTTTTTCCAACCTAAGTTGAACTACCTTAGGAGAATATTTCTCAAAAACATACCTTTGAATTTTTCCAAACAAAGAGCATCAATATACTCACTATACCTGATATTTTTAAAAATCTACCACCACCGATGTTATTCTCCTTCAAAATGATAAAAAAAGACTATCCTTTTAATTTTCTATACATACCATGACATCAAAAATCATTTCTAGTGCTTTGATCCACCGTTCATCTTGAACATGGTTAGATTATCTTCTGAATGATGGGGGATATTGCCTCATGAAATGCACCATAATATACATGTTCCTCTATGGTTGATCTGGTTGATTTGGTGAATGATACCACCACCATTTATATCCTAATTGAACTACGTCATTACTATAACAAACTATTCAGTTCCGATTCCAACCACCCTGGGATGGTAATTTGGAGGGCTATTCTAGTTTGTATGTCGTCCTCACACTACTTCCCTATATCCTCTTTGGAAAACCATCCTGAAAAGCCATATCTTAGACAAAGTAACATGGTAATCTTCAAATTCTATGTCATTTAAATTTTACCATAATGTAAAACTTATGGATATTCTATTAATAATATTTTAACTCCTAAGGCTATCTAAACCAGCCTCTGATACAAACTATTAAGAATTATCCTTAAAAATTATGTAATCTTGAATTAAGATAACAATTCGCATAGAACATACTTTTATTTTTAGAGATTTGGATAATTTGGTCATAACATATTCATATAATCTTGAATAATACAAGTAGACACTTCTACACACTATCCATTTTTTCATAAAACAAAACGTCTTTAAAAAGAGCCATGTTTAGTTCCATGTCTTAATAATCATGAATTTTCCTTGATCTCATATTTGTCCATAATCATATTTATGTCCCTTGAATAAAATTTCAAAACATGGGATGAGCATAAAAGGTTCAGTACGGGATACATAAAGAAGGAAAACTATTAATTTTTTAAAACAACATGTAAACCATGAATACATTATCATAATGTAATACTATTCACCTTTAAGAAGTAGCAAGAAATTTTACTAAATATAAGATCATTTCTTTCCCATTTTTAATTTAAATATTACAATACGTCACATATATATCAACATATAACATATAAAAATAATATGGAAAATAAACATACTTAAATGGAATAACAATACGGTCGACTTCCATAAATTTTTCTTACAAAAGGAATAGCCATATAACCAACTTCCATACCGAATTCATTGTATGTTATAAAATTACCACCCATAATTGGTTTATCATGAAACCACCCATCATATGGTTTATCATTTAACCACCTTTCAAATGTATATTTTCCATTATAAAATCATACCACATTAAATATTGAAAATATCAATATTTCACTAATAACATTTCATTTTCAATCACAGGAAATTATTTCAAGATATTAAACTAATAAACACATTCCAAAAAACATTTTTAATACCAAAACACCCAAAAATTGAATAAAGGGTTTTTATCCTTTTAAAAACATAAGTCTTATAGAGGAGGCCAATTAACGACTATAGCGGCGGAGAGGTCATTGTCAACGCATATGTTAAATAAATTTCATTTTACCATTAATAAAACTCTTCATAGTCAAAATATTCCTATTGATTGAAATTATTAATAAATGGGATTTATTATACATATGTAAAAGAAGGAGGTGTATATTTTCAAAACATGCCTCAATGAAAGTAGATTAAGATGAAGTCATTTACCTCATTTTGACTTGACTCATTCATTCTTTAATTTCCTGAATAATAAATTTAATTAAATATATAGTTTTTAAGAGATTTTTTCATATTTATAATTTCTTTTATATCACTTATTACCTTGCAATATAAATTAGTTATTTTTTTGAGTTCATATAGGATATTTTTTCGATGATCGGAACATAAGTCAAAAATGAACTTTTTATAACTATAAATTTCTCATGTGGTCCAAATTCCATTATCTCCAGAATGATATTAATGATATAAATATTATATATATAATATATATCTACTTTATAGTATTTAAAATAGTCCATACCATTTGGATATAATAAATTAAATGCACCCTTTATGGAGACGGTAAGTCGTACGTTTCCATGAACGCTACTTTCATTTATTTTTCATATTTAATTGAATGACAAATAAATGATACATAGGTATATTAAAAATATTGTATAATATCTATGTTATATATGTCACATCAGTTCATTAATTTAATCCTTTATACATTCCATGTATAGCATGAACGTGTCATATCACTTTGAGGGGGCGGTATTCAGCACTTCCTAAAATTAAATTATCATATTTATAAAACATTAAAAGAATAAAGAGATGTTCTAAATGAAATTTAGAGTCTCATATAGATAAAATAAATATCATATATAATTAAAATTACTTCATAATGGACACATTAATATGTGGTAGTATAATATTTAACGATCATCGTTTCATGAGGCAGTAGTTCACCGTCCACAAAAACAGTATGTTCTAAATCCACTAGATGAATGAGTTTGTAATTGTAGTTATAATCCATGTAATGAAAAAATACCCATATATTTAAGAATTATTTTAATCAAATAATAATAATACAATAAGTAGTGTAGAAGTAAAATAAAAGAAAATAACATGAAAGAATACATTACCTTTAAATCGGATGACTCCCTTTGGTTTAAAACAAAAGGCATTCTTGATTTACCTTCTACTAAAGTGTAGGATTATAGGTGGAAGAGAAGGATTTTGGGTGATTATTTGGGCATATATTGGACAATCTAAGGAGTCATGAGAGGTGTGAGTAAGGTTTATAGGTGAAACCCTTTTATAAGAGTGAGGATAGGCTCTTTAAAAAAGATTAAAGTATTATTGTATTATAAAAAGAGTTTCAGTTACAAAAGATCTAAATCTCATTAAATTCCAATAAAAGTTAAATATAATTCTATATAAAATCCTCCAATAAGAATTGAATATTTCATGGATATTTTTTAATACTTATCATTATTATTTACCCCTTTTTTACTATTACCATTTTACAAAGCATTTAACACATTGAGAATCAAAATCATTTCCAAAACATTAAAAATATCCATTTAAAGGGTAATTAAAAATATTTTAGAACTATTATAACTATTAATAAGAATATTATATTTTATTATGTAATTTTATAATATTTAATAAATTTTTTATATTTTAAAATATGAATTATGTCAATTTAGACACTATTCATATCATGTCTATTTAAAAACCCAAAAAACATGATTGATATCAAAAAACATTATTAATACTAAGTTAAAATGTAACCATTATCCATAAAATTAGAAGTTGACATATATATTACCAAAATTACATTTATTTTAACATTTATAATATCATTTATATAAATCTTTTACTAATGAAGCAATTACTGCTTCATCATTGTGACATTATTAAATTTATTTATTTAATCTCTAAAAACTATAAACAAAGTACTATGATATAGGATATTATCATATATTTATAATGAATAAATATAGTCGGTAATATAATTTATATAACCCTATATAAAAATTTTTTAAGTAAAAGATATACGTTTTGGTTATATTTTCATAGACATTAAATTAAAAGTAATTAAATGTTATACTCACCCACAAGTGGCTCCATGGAGTCCTAACATTGACCCAAGAATGACCAAGATTGGAAATATTACATCTAATAGGGTTTTTACAAGAGTTAGTGTTATTAAAAATTATTATAATGTTATTTTATACCCTTATTTACAATATTTACCATTTAAACATGGTAAAAAAATTATTTACTAAAGTTACTATTAATAATGTCTAAAAATAAAAGTTTACTAATTTCAAAATTTGGAACTCCTACTTCGAAATATGGAAGAAATTTTCAAATATTCATAACACAGATGTTCCAGAAAATAATATAAAATTAATTCCCTTTATCAAAACCAAAAAGTGTTTTTTTAAGAATTAATAACTATAAAATTATTGACATGTGTTTTTTTATAATTATAATGTGAATTTACTTCCAATGACAAAAATTTGATTAAATTGAAAAAACATAATATAATTACAATTTAAATCCAATTAAAAAAGATAATATAATAATATAAATAAATCAGTTGAAAATACAGTTTTGGGTTAAAATTTAGTATTTTACACTAATCATTAAATAATGAACTTTATCAAAAAAAATCACAAAAAATTACACAATATAAATTTTGATATCCTACTTCTAAACAAATTGTTTAATTTTTCAAATAGAACATATAAAAGATACACATACTAGATTTAAAAGGGGTTCCCCATCAAAAGGTGGTCATACTACATTTTATAAATATTACAATATATATACCTAAAATTCTATGTATTCTCATTTTATGCCTATAAATTTTATTGGATTAATGTGAAAAATTGTAACATGTGTGTTTAAACATAATATAGAGATTTATGTTCATTACATCCTATAAAACAGCTATGCATTAACTACCACTTAAAATAATATTATTATATAACTATTATTTTTCTCTATATGACTCAGCATTATGTGCCACATGAGATTTCGGAGAAACCCATTGTTGTGTATCGGGTACGCCATCAAACGTAGCATCCCCTTTATTGTAAAATTAATCTTTAATTAAAAAATATTAATAAAAATAAAATTATCATATTCTTTATTAACATATGAAGATAGATAAATATAATAAAAACATTCTTATTTTCCATGGTTAATTATAGTTCCACATTAATGAATAGTGCTTTGAAAATCATTTGTTCATAGGACAATTTTCCATGAAAATTACTTAAATAATATTTAAATCGAAGGAAGATACAAAATTTCAGTCTCTTCATTTTTAATTTACCATATGTGTAAACATATAAGAAAAACTAATTATGAATGACTCCTAATAGTAATTTTTTGAACAATGAATTTATTTTCATGAGGGAAATTTATGTCTAATATTTATTTATTTTATAATTAGAATAAATTCTTTCACAACAACAATTGTGTAATTTTTAATCTAAAAAAATGAAATAAAAAATTTAAATATTATTAAATGAAATATAATTTCAGCGATATAATGTTTCTAATGAATTATATATGTTTATATGAATTTTTTTAAAATATTTTATTTTAATTTATGCTTTTAATTTATTCTTTTTAAGTCAAAATTATTGAATTGTGTCCCAATTGAAAATAATGATATTTATGAGAATAATATTTTTTTTAATTTCATAATAATCATGAAAATGATAAAATACCTAAACAGGGATAATATATTCTCAATAACGCCACACCTTGTAAATTTATAGGTTGTTCAAAACCACTTGGATGGATAATGACTTTATTATAATATAATCTTTCGAAAATACTAAAAGTTTCCCTCACCTAAATTCTAATATAGAACCTTTTCCCTCCCTTATTTATATGACATGTATTATTATAGTTCAACCACTATATTTTGTTTAGTCTTATAATCTTTCCTAGCCACATTCTAGAGGTTATTATCTTCCTGAAAGTCAAACATTGTAGCCCTTTGCGGGAGATGTAAAGGATTCATTTTTAGTAAAAGGTAATCACCTAAACTGATATGTTTATTTTCTATTCTTAGTTGACTACTATAAATTTATTATCATTATCATAATGTATTAAATTTATCATCTAAGATATTCTGAAATATTATTATGATTTTGAAAACACCATTATACACTCTCTTTTCTACTAAATGAGAAGTGAATGTATATGCAATTTATTTCTCATAAGTATATTTTATTGATGGGTATTATGATAGGATTAATATTTATATGTTATTATTATGAAATAATTAACCCTTAGTAATTTTAATATAACTTCTATCTTCTATCCTTTTAAATTATTGAAAATGTTAATGTTGTTCATGTATACATATGGACTACCACCTCCATAAACTGAAGTCTTTCATTTTCCATTTCTATTTTTCTTTGATGGTAGTAATTATATATTTAAGGAATATATATAATATTCATAAAGATAATTAGTCTATAAAGGTGAATTATTATTTAATTTTTTTTATTAAATCTATTGAAAAATGAAAATAGTGTTATTTCATACAGACGACCTACCATCTGCATGAAGGGTGTAATTCAATTTTTTTATAAATTTGGTCATTGATAACTATAAGGATGTATATAATGGATTTATATGAAATTTATATAATTTTTAATATTCCAATGGTGATGGTACCAATATAAATATACATCCTCATTAACTACTAGACCGAAATACTTAAGATAAATAAAAAATATAACATTCTAAAATAATGATTTATTGATAAAATATGTATTGAAATTTTATAAGGGGTTCATATATGATTTTATAAGTATGAAAAATAGTATATATTATAATTATAATACCTCAAACTTTATTATATACTAGGTTACAATTGTTTCAATGTCAGGAGAACTCCAGGTAAGGCAATTTCATCTCACTTTTATTTCCTTGGGACACATTACACATTCACCCTTAGGTTCTTTTGGGTGGTTTATATAATTCCCATGGATATATTTTATGATGAATATTATTAAAATTATGGTGATCTATATGTACATATAATTATTTTTAATTCATGGTACATATGATTCAAACGTTTCCAATGTGGTGATGGTTTTACAGTTCAATCTCATTGTTTATCAGGATTGTTTATGATTTAGTATCCGATGAAAATATATTATAATATATATTACAAGAAACTGAAAAATATTAAAATTATATGGTTATTTCATAAAATTATATTATTTAACTTTATTTCCCTAAACATAAGTACTCAAGAGACTGAAAATATGTTTTTGACGAAAATAAATTGCCTTTCTCTCTATGGTTGATAATTATTTCTATTTTGTTAATATGTTTATAAAAATGTTTTAAATAAATTTTTTAATATTATCATATTATTTTTCAATGTCATTTCTACCCATGTTATAATTTTTAAAAAATAATTTGAGAGGAATATTTTTTCATTTTCCAAATGAGGAGCTTTGAGACTTTTCCAAAAAAGTATGTAAGGAAGTTTTTTAACTGATACAGTATGAAAACAAATTACCACTATCATGGATCACAAATTATTTTAAAAATACTTCACTTGTTAATAATGGTATTTATAAATATTATTTTTCTATTAATATGTGAATTGTTTTTATATTTTTAGAAAAAGTAATTTTTAATGAGGAATGTATATTTTAAACAAAAAATTTTGTATGAGATCTTTCAAAATAATTTTCTATCTACGATAACATCTTTTTATTTTACCATATATTTACGAGGATTATTATCCAATAATTTAGATGAATTTTTTTATTAATATAATTTTTTATCGATATGCTATTCTATGATGAAATTTTTTTGAATCCCAATTTTATTCTTGGGTTTTGAAACTATTAAATATTTTCGAATCCTACTTCATTTCATGGGTTAAAATATTATGAATTTCTTAAGTTCTTATTTCACACACGTGTAGGATTTCAATTATGATAAAGGGGTGTCCTATATCTACCTCTACAACATTGGTTATGGATTGATATATCATGATAAAAATTACTCTAAAATTAGGAGTGAAATCATTTTAGTTAGATAATTTGTATACTTTTTTTCTCACAGAAGTGCACCATGAATACTATGAGAATTTATGGAGTTAAAAAATTACACAATGATTTTCTTGGAAAATATTTTTAATGGACAATGAAATGATTTTATTTGCATATGTGAATTACACATTTCAATGTTTTATACCAATGATATGATCTCATAGATTGTGTTCTTTAATTACTTTTTGATTCATCTCGTATGAACAACCACAATTTCTTCCATGACTCAATATTATGATCTATGATATTTAATGTCTGATTTTAAAATGTTATGATATTGTTTTAATACAAGTTTTTGACATTTTATACTTACATGATAATTGATATCTTCATTGTTCACCCTTATTGAGTATCTTAGTTCACCATTTTTATATGTCTCATTTCCTCAGGTTATAAAGAAAGGTAATAAGTACTATATATATAATAAGCATTCAAGCATTGAAGAAATATGTTGGAGAAGGGGTAGATATTTAATGAACCATATTTTCATGTTTCTTTTTTTTAAAATATACTAAACCTAAATGATTCTTGAATTTATCATTATATTATTTATAGAATATCCATCTATTTAGATTTAATATATATTTTAAAAAAGTATTGGTTTCAATATTTTTTCTAAAGACCAAAAGATTGGGATTTATTTTGAAAATTTATAACGAAGTAATGCTCATAAGTGATCATCTTACTACCCACTTAGAATCCATTTAGAGTGTCAATTTTATGAAATGGTTAAAAGATAAGGAATACTAGATAAAGATCATGTAAGCTAAAAGTGCACGGTACAAATTTTATTCACCTAAAGGTGTGACACCAAAATGTTCATGTTGGTTTTCCACAATAGTACTAAAAAGTATTGTAGAGTGTCTACCTATAAAAAACACATAATGGTAGTGGTTTAAAAAAATATTAGGTAATTAAATATGAAGGTTCATTTCAATAGTTATAATGATAATGTTGAAACAAATATTTCATTAGAAAACAACTCATATATACTATTTTATATATCAAATGGATTTCAACCAGACCTTCCATAATGAATATTTAGTCAAATAAATTCATATGATAAAACCTATCACTTTTGAAGTTACAAACTTTTCGAATAATGTTTGAAAGTGGTATCGATCCATTTATATATTGAATTTATTTTCTGAATGTTAAAGAATATATTTTTATTATATAATAAAAAATTTCATTTCATAAAAAACATAGATGATCCTTATATATAAATCTTGATTAGTGGGAGTGTAGTAGTAGTTTTTATATTTCATGTAGATGACATTCATATTATTTAAAATAATACCTCAGATTTATATTTTGTATATGTGTGGTTAAGATAGTTCATCTCAATGAAACACATGAGTGAATTATCCTACATATTGGATTTAAAAATCTATATATATTCAACATATATATTTCTTAGACTAATATAAAATAGGCATATTAGTGAAATGACAAAGAGTTTTAGCATGGGGAAATCAAAATTGAGTATTTATACATGTTTCATGATATGATTTTTTGAGGATTTGATAACATTTTATATGGTATTAAAGGATTTTTATACTACCTTATGTATACTTTACATAATCTATCATGCTTACTATATTGCATACTCAACCTAATGTAGACCATGATTTGATCATCTAAAAATATATTCCAATCTAATCCAATTGAGAGTAATTGGATTTCAATAAAGAGCATAAATAAGTACATAATAAAAGGTAAGGATATATTTTCAGTCTTTCTAGGTGACTATGATCTCATTGTAATTCAATTACACTAATTCTAGTTTCTAATATAATAAATATGATATGGAATTTGAATCTTGTCTTGTGCTTTTTCTAAATGGTTGATTCATTAGTTAGAAGATTTCAATAAATGATACCATAATCAATTGAATAATAGACATAAATAAAATTTCTATATTATTCTATGTGTAACACCCCAAGATTTTATAGTATGCTATCTCTTCAAAGTAATTCAATAGCTTGCGCTACACACAACACCGAGTTCGAGTGCACCACATCTTACCAAACTAATCATTCAAAAAGTGGTTATGAATTTTATTAACTGTGTTTTAAATTATATATACTCTATATAATTTAGGAATCCATATTATGTGTTTCATAGACATAATATTATAACAAATTCATTTTTTTCTAATAAAAGAATTATTTTTAAAAAAATACAATTTTATCGCCTTTTAATAATGATCCCATTTTAAAACCAATATATGAAACTTCTATATATTCAATTTAAATGAATTGTATTCTTCATTAGAAATAGGAAATAAAAAATTATTTTGGATAATTTTTTTGAACTTTTCTGATAACTCTTATATTTTTATAAATAGTGAAAAATACTAAATTTTAATTAAAAACATAATTTTTAATCGAAATAGTTTATGGTGTTAAATTATTTATTTTAGTGGTTTTAAAGTATATTTATATTAAATTTTTATTATTTAAAATAATTTGAGTCATTATAAGGAATTTCACTTTTAAATTTTACATAAACACATGCCAATCTTTTGAGAGTTTACATTTGTTTTAAAAACCCACTATTTGGTTTGATAGTGGGAATTAATTTAAAATTTATTAATGAAACTTATATTTTTTTAATTTGGTAAAATAAAAAACATCTTTGGATATAGAATATCAAAATTATCTTAAGGTGAATTTTTGGAATTTTCTGAAAACATTCAATTTTTGATGAATAGTGAAAAATACTACATTATTGTTTAAAACTGAATTTTATATAAATAATTATTTATTTTCATTTATTTTATTTTATTTAAAAATATATACATAATACCTATATATCTTCAGGGTAATTCGTTGGAGTCATTTTATTATAAGAATATATATATATAATTTTATTGAACTTTTTACAGTCTTTTACCCACCTTCGAGGCACTTTTGCAATTTTGAATAAAATGTAATTTTACTAATTTGGTTATTTTAATTTCAAAATTATGAAAATAATGGTTGACATTAGTAAATAATTTTTTTTAAATAAGATAAAAATAATTTTTCTTGAATAGTAACTTTTGAATTTTATTTACCACAGTTAAAAGTCCATTGGGTAATTAAAGGTAAAAATGATGTTATAATTACCCTAACACATTTCCTAATTCTATTAGATAAGTTTATTTAAACCAAAGTAATCCATAGAAATAAAATATTACCCTTTTTATCCCACATGGATTATATTAGGACATTTATTTTTATTTTATTTAATGAAGAGATAAAACTGTAATATTAAAATTTTAATAACTAAGACATTTTTAATATAATGTTATATATTAGATCAATCCGACTATAAATATTCATTATAAATATAAAATTATTTCCTATATCATGGTATTTTATTTATAAATTTTAGATATTAAATAATTAAATTTATTTATGACACAATGATGATGCAGTAATTACCTTATTATTGTAAAAATAAAATAAATTATATTATTAATATTCAGATTAACATAATTTCAATGTTATGATGAAATCCATGAATTTTAATGGTTAATATTACATGTTAGGGTTTATTCCACGTATTTTTATTAATGTAATAATGTTTTGATGACTTTCACAAAAACCAAATACTAAATAATGTCAAAATTGACATAAATGAGTTTTTAAAACAAATACTAATTTCTTAAATTATATAATAGTCCAAAAAATCTATGGTTTGACCAAATTACTTATTTAATGATAGGTATGTCATTATTTAACCACATGGGGTTCACTTGGTCTTTTAGTATGTTTATTTACAATTTATTATAAAAATACAAGAATGCATGGTAAAAGTCAAACTATTTAACTAATGGTTAAATCTAAAAGATAATGTTAATAAGGGGACCTAAACTTGTCTAAAACATATTGGTTGAGAGTTTTGAGACCCATAACCACGTTAAATTTAAATGAAATCCTTATGGAACCATTATAAACTGAAAATAATTTTCTTATAAGATAATATTTTAAGATTTCTTAATGTGACCCTCACCTCTCTTATAAAAGGGTACTTCCCCTTCTCAAAATTTACACATCCAAAGCCATTTGGCTCGGCCTTTCCCCCATAAAATATCCTCCCAAAACCCATAAATCCATCCAAAAGGACTTTCCTTGAGATTAATTCCAACCTATGGATCCCTTTGGATCAAATCAAACAGAAACCCCCAATAAAGAAGTAATTATATTATCACCACATTCAATGTTAATTTCTTCTTCCACTTTCTCTTTATTTTTTATTTCCATAAAAAAAATATAACTCTAGTAACTTCAACATACTGTGATGCTTTTATAAATACGGTACAACCATATTTGTTATTCTATCCACCCTATGAATGATATTGTCACCATTAGTGTGTACGTACGACTTACCGTCTCCACACCATTTTGTAAATTGTTATTCTACAATATTATTTGGATGGATATAATTATGAGTAATATGTATATGAATAATGAAAATAAAATGATAATATCTCTTTAAATATAATATACCATAAAATTCCACACCTTTTAATAATTAAGGATATGATATCGTCCCTCATGTCGATGTATGACTTACCGTCTCCATGATGCGATGAGATTCATTTCCACATTCACCATCCAATGATGATTAAAAAAAATATATTATTAATACGTATGTAATATATGAAATAATAATTATACTTTATATATATATATATATATGTTTTTATATATGTATATTCTTACATATACCATATTCACTTACTTCTCTTCAACAAGATATGAAAATGAAAAGAGTATTTATTCGTACGTACATCCTAAAATCTACATAAATGGTATTTTCCATTTCATATATCTATCAACTCTAAATATTTGTATTCTAAATATATATGATATATAAATCATTTTTTATAATCTTTAGGTATTTAAATCATGATCTAAATTATATGATCAAAAATAAAAAGTTAAAACTCGTATGATAAAGAAAGTGATTATTACCCGAAGTGTTACTTTAACATGGAATTTATTATTATTGGGAAGTATAAAGCCATAAATGAATCATGTATGATATAATAAATATTAATATGGTTCTGGTATAATTTAATAACATACTATAGTCATTTTATAAGAGCTTAAATGAACCCTCGACAAAATTAATGTACTAGGTATGTGTTAATTCCTCATTCTCATTATTATATGAGATTGTTTATGTGTTAGTAATTTCTAGGAATTATTTATTATCAATGTCCAAGATTCATTAATTACATTTCAAAATTATTCTTTTAATGTACTATTTACCCAAAACGTCATTTTAAATGTTTTATATATTTATTCATCTAAATAATTTTCATTAATGTTTTTGTTTTCAAAAATGTTTTAAGGATTTATTTATATGGACATGAATTTTTTAAAATCTTAATTTATTTAAAAAGATTCAAAGTGGTATGTAAGGACCCGAACCCAGGTGCCCAGAGTCTGTTCCATATTTGATTAAGTTGTCATATATACAAGGAATACGAATCACAAAGTTCCGAGTAGTTTAGTATTATTGGAGACATGTTACATACATAAGTTGATCATTACAACATGAAGGAAAAAACAACACTAATTTATTCCACTAAAAACATCATCTCGCCTAGATTAATCTTGAATGTCATTCATAATTTACTTCTTCATATCCTAATAAAAATGAGACATAAGAAATGGCGAGCTCAAATGCTCAGTAAGAGTAAGCAATACAGCAGAAGATAATATAATCATTAGACATGGTGAATTATTGAAAACACATTCCTTTAATAATAAACTTGAAACACATTATGGAACGAATAAGAGCTGAGTAAATAAAGCCATAACAAAACATAATCATGGGTATTATAATAGTCTAATAACCACATGAACATTCAATTACTAGCTTTATAAAGAGGGAATTGAATATTTCGGACATTCTGAATCTTTTTTTCATGTCCTCATCCAAGACATCTAGAGATTAAGGCCTCATTCAAAATCCATATCACATTGGGAAAGGCCTCAGCCAATTCCACATCTATATGTCTCATGAGACCTACCCATGCATCGAGGGGCTATAGTAGGCCCCACCCATCACATAATAAGTAAAATACATTCCTCATATTATAGGGGATAAAAAAACTACATATAAATTCATTTTGAAACTATCATATGAAAGGTAACAAACATTCCCCAATTATTGCACATAAACCCTAACCATTCGTAATAATATGGTGACTGGTTTTAGGGAAGATCATACACAATAGAGTTAGTCATAAACTATTCTATAAAATATTGTAGATGACATCATAAATTATTAAACCCAATAATACTGTGGAATCAACCGGAGTGTTGAATTAGATGAAAACACTCTTATAAAAACATTAAGCAATTCTTGAGATAAATACTCTTTTATTTTGAATAAGAAGAGTTCTTTTGGAAGTATCATTATATAAAACTAAAAGTGAGGTAAGATAGTATTTTCATAATAAAATGAGTGATTTTATAAAGAAAAGGGTTTTCAAAAACATATCATGGAGTTCCCTTCAAAATAGGAAAGAATTTGAGAAATTCCCTTGGATTGGGCATGTATTTTTGAAACAACATTAAATTTTCATTTAATAATGTGTAACTATCCATAAAATAAGGAATGGTTATGGTTTTTAAACATATATATGGTACTCAAACAGAATATATGATGAGTACAAAACAATACATAAGAATTTCATCAAGGAAATTAGATAGTAAAAGTAACCCGAATGAAAATGGATGTTCGGGTGAAAAACCCATACCTTAACTCCAAATGTGTTCCTCTCATGTAATTAAGCTCATATAATATGAAATTATACTTGTTAATAACTTATTTAATAACCTATTAGACATTTTTTTAGTTGACCATAATTTTGGTTAGTTAATTTATGTCTTTATTGATAAGTTATTGTATCCAATTTCGTCATTTTGGAGTGTTCGTTTCCTTTATTTTCATATTTGGTTCACTTGTTTTTAAGTAATGAAGTTAAATTGGAATGGTTATAAATCTCCAGGATTGGAATTATATATTATTAATGAACACAAATAACTAATAATGTTCATTTCTATCATTTGGTTACATGGAATGAGGATGAATCATTAGATGAAAACCACTTTGATTATTCGGTGGTATTTGGTATATTATGAACTAGTTTCGTCATATAAATTAATTATATGTACATATTCTGGTTCATTAATATTAATTAGGTTATAAAACATATATTACATACTAGTTCAACCATGAATATAGTTTCATGACCAGTAATGAAGATGAAATTGAAGAACAAAACTTCGTCGTCCATGAAGGTTATAAATCGAAACCTCATGGACGTCGATTTCATTTATAAAAATAAAAGGTAAGGAATAAGAATATAAATGATGGTTCTTCCATTGACATGATATAAATCCAGTATATATATGTTACTGGATTTATAATTATCATTTGGACAAATTAGAAGAGGATATAATAATAAAAGAGATGAACTTGAAAATAAAGAAAAGTTAAGAGATCCCTTATGAAAATTTGGCAGCCTAACGACGTCACATAAAATTTCATTAAATAAAATATTGAGAAAAAAGGGGTATATCATCATATTGAAATCAAAAGGACAGTAATATGTGAAATGCACTGTGTTTCATTTGTTGTCAATGAGGTATGTTGTTGTCAAGGAATGAATGGATGGATGTCAAGGAGTTTCAATATGTGAATGACAAAGTATGTGATGGTGTTGGTGATTAATGGAGAATGAACATGGTACTAAGATGCATGACACTTAGGAGATTCACTAAGTGACATAGGATGTTGTGGTTGAAACATTCTCTATGTGTATCAGACGATTGTAGAACTTCTCTTCATGTTTCAATACTTGTATCAAGGTGATACTAAGTTACAACACTTGAAGAATGAATGATGATGGAGCATCATTAAATCTGATGATTGATGAGCTGATCTTTATGTTCTAAGAACTTGTATCAACTGGATACAACGTCACAACAATGTTATAAGGCCGTGTATTGTATTGACAATGCATGAGGAGATGAAAGGGATCCATCCAAAAGTTCTAAGTGGATGAAGTGGTTTAATGAAGTCCATGCACTATCACTTAGTGCATGTGAATTTGAAGTTGATCCAATTGATCTCTGATTAGATCAATGAAGCACATTGAAGAAATCTTTGATTCAGGAGTTCGGTTGAAGATGAAAAACCTTCGGGAATTCGATTCCAAAGTGATGAATAAATGTTGAAGAGAATTGGAGGAATTCTAATGAAGAAGAAGAATAGATGAGGGGAATGTCTTAGAAGATGGCTTGAATGGCAGTTGGCATTTACACTTGTCACTTTGTTTTTCTTAACAAAGAACTTGTGTTTTTAATTAGCAAAAAATAGCCACCAAGGAAGGCCAGCCGAGGGTCATCACCCAAGGCTCATGTGGGACTCGAGGTCACCACGCCCATGGGGAACCCTCAGGCCAAGGCAGCATATCCCTGAGGCAGAAGGTTGGGGCCGTGTATAAGCCCCGAGGCCACGCGGTGATGAAGCCCGCGCAGCGTGAGCGCGAGGAGCGCGCTCGGGTGTGCATATTGGGCGCATAGCGCTCCCGCGAGGAGCAGAGGTGGGTGCAAGAGCGCGCCCGCAGAGAGAACACGGTGCAGGGCGACACCTTGGAGGTTGGAAGTTCAATAGAGGGGTTGCGGCAGGAGCTGGGTGATAAACTGTGGAAAAACCGCGCGCCGTTTTGATGTGGGACGCACAATTTTCACCGGGAGTGAATCCTGGCCGCTCGATCGATCGCACGCTAGATCTCGACCGCACGATCGATCCCGCGCAAGATCTTCTGATCGCGGCCGTCCGATGTCTTCTCAACTCCGCATCCGACGGCTCCGAGGCGTCTCCTTCCTCGAGCTCAGCTGAAGGCCACCCGCGATGTCTCCTGAACCAGAGGCCATCCGACCACCGGATTTCGAGTTCCCGACCACCTCTGAAGGAGCTAAGGCATCCATGGTGATCGTCTGGCCACACTGAACACAATCATGCAATAAAATATGCATGCACACGTTGAATGGAGAAAATTGGAGTTCGGACGAGGCAAGCAACGCTGCCGAGGCTGTGAAGGGTTTATACCTTTGCATGGATTGGAAGAGAAGAGGTCGTGCATGCGTTCTAAGTCGCATGCACGTAGAGAAAAATAAGGAATGAACCCGCGGTGGACACTGATGAGAAAAACGAGATTTTACAGAAACTTGAGATCCGAAAATCTCGGTGGTTCAAGATTTTTCTCACGCGGATGAACCGCCTCTACCTCACCTATAAAAAGAAGACCACAGGCGCTGGAGATGTTTGCTGAAAAACTTGGAAGACCTGCGGAGTGCTCTGCCTCACGAAGACGAAGCCCCGCGCACACTTGTGCGGTGAAGTCCCTTGCGTGCTTCTCCTTTGCGCGACAAGAAGAAGAGGTTGGGCTGCGCCAACTTGCGCGCCCCCTCTGTGCACCGCGGCCCCCTACGCAGTATGAAATTGCACGGTAGTGGCCACCCGAGGCCTTGTGCACCTTGCACCGGTTGCACCCGTGGCTTGCGCGACTGGTTGGCAGTGCACACTTGCGCGCTTGCATCAAGCCCTTGCGCGACAGTGTTGAAGGAGAGGGGCTGCACACCATTGCGCGACGCCTTGCACCCTTTGGATTTGCGAGAAGAACCTACGGTCAGTAGATGTGCAAAGGAGGAGGCCGAGACCACACATTGGTGTGTGTGTGTGTGCACAAAAGAAATAATAAGGCCGAGACACCTTAGTTGTGTGCAAGAGAAGGAGGCTTTGTGCTTTGTGTGCACAAAGAATAAAGTAAGGCCGAGGCTTACACCTAAATGAACTAAAACAAAATGGGTTGTGGGTGTTAAACACAGGAGAGGAGGCCAAGCTCAAGTGTGTGCCAAAGCGAAGAAGTTGTGTGTGCGAAGAGTAGAGGAAGAACCTTAGTGTGTACAAAGTGATGTGCACACTTTGAAGAAGAACAAGACCCACATTAAAGTATAACACACTTTTAAGTGTGTAAAAAAATTGAAGAAAGTGTGTGAAGTTCAAGAGGAAGGTGTGTGTGCTGAAAGTGTTTACGCCCATTGAGGGTTTATTGCACCAAGAGAAGAAAGAAGGGGAGTGCATGCATGCATGCATGCACATGCACACGTGAACAATACCAAATATGGTTGTGTGCATTTGAGGAGTCCAAGACCAGGAGATCTTGAAGATATTGTGATTCCATGCATTCAGTGCATGAAGTTGATGTGAAGTGAGACTGAAGCCAGACTGATGTTAAAGTAATCAGCTGCCTGAGTTTTCAGTAATTGAGAAGACCCTGATCAACAGAAGTGATCAGAAGTTTTGAGCAAGACCAACAGACCTTTTCAGAGGCTGTTGAAGATTCTTGAAGAGAGAGGCCAGGTCATCCTTAGAAGAAGGAGATAAATCCTGAGCAAGACGAGAAGACCTGTTCATTACAAGTGAGTAGAGGTACAGAGCAAGGCCAGCATCCTTTATCCCAGGCTGCTGAGGATACTTGAAGAACTTAAAGTGAAGAAGAGCTACTCGTGTGACTCGAGGAGCCAGGAGAAGCCCCCTGTGAGACTCCGGGTGGAAAAAGTCTTCAGTGGGATTCTAGAGCAGGCCAGTGGGACTCTGGTAACACTGTGGGACGTAGTATAAAGACCATCCTGTGGGACTCAGGAGAGATACAGTGGGACTCTTCATTGAACATTGTAATACTAACAGATTATAATGAAAGAAACCATGTTGGGGTGTATAACCAACATGGCAAGGACGTAGGCCTTTGGTACCGAACCATGTAAATCCTTGTGTCATGTGCCTTTACATTTACTGCATCACTCGAGGAAAGGCTGAGAGATACAAGAAGAGTGGATCGAGGCTTTAACCATCCATAGAGGTTTAATTGATAAATATTCAATTAGTAAAAAGTTTTGAGGGATCACTGATTCACCCCCTCCCCCTCTCAGTGATTCACACTGATCCGGGCACTTCAATAAGAATAAATAAATTCAAACCCCAACATATGAGAAAGGAATTGCATATAGATAACATAAAAGAAGTGTCGACTTAATGAAGAGAATGAAAGATTCCCGTGCCTTCTAGAATAACTCCTAGATTTTGAAGGATGGGTCCTTGGGGGATTAGTGACACCTTGGGATGAATCATAGAGAGGTAAATCCACCAGTTCGTTGAGGATGAGTGATTTTTAATGAATGAAAACGAATGGATGAGTGGGTATTTATAGAAAAATAGAGGCAACTTTTAAATAATTTCAAAGGGACAACTCATCAGTGGTTTTATCTATACTCGGGGCTTCCCCATGGTATTTGCCCATGGTTTAAGCCACTTTGGATACCTCATGTCATAAGTTACTATAAACAAGTCGACCATAATTTTATATTTAATTATTACATCATTATCATGTCTTTAATCTACAGAAAACTCAAAACTATATTTTTACTATTCATAAAAAATTCATGTATTTTAGATAAATCCCAAAAATTCACCCCTACTATTTTTCGACGTGTAGAATTCAAAAGTGAAATCCATTTTTCAAAAATAATTTTCTAAATATTATCAATTTACATTTTAAATATGGTCATAGTAAATTAGAAAAATAACAATCTTGAAGTGCAACTAGTTTTATGTGACATTGAAAAATTAATTAAGATCCCATTTTCATATTTCCATAAGAAAATAAAATAATGTCCTTATTTACTATTCAACGGTCATATTACTATTCAAATTAATATTCACAAGGGTATGTTACTATTCACCAAGAATCTAGTTTCTTCTATTAGACTCCAAATGACATACTAAACACAACTCTAGATGTCCATTTCTTGAAATTCAAAACATAGAAGAGACAAAGTTGTGTTTAATGGTTAGATTATAAAATTCTATATTTATTTTTAAAACCTTGGGGTGTTACATGGTATGAGACAATTTGTTTAAAAATTATCTTTTAGAAGTATTCTTGTATAAATTTTGAGACTTTTAAATGATTTTATGAAAACAAATTGTATTTATCTCTAAGGGTTTTACTAAATATTTTCAACTAGGTCAATATCCATTTAGGATACTATACTTGAATGAGGTTTATTTACTATGAATACAATAATTAATATTGTATTGAATGAGTTATGATATTTTTTTACTGTGAATGTGATTTTTTATACCATTCATGGTTTATATTTGATGTATTGACATTTTGTATCCTAGTTTAAATATGAATCTTTATGTTTTGTTTCATCATTTTCATATGAGGAATGTAGTGGAATAAATAACTGACATGTGGGTCCACTATATCTTCTCAATGTATCAGTTAGTCTCATGAGACAAACTTGTTTCTTGTCACAAGGCCTTGACAAAAAATTTATTTTTAGTCTTGGCAGGAGGCCTTGACTATGTTGTAATGATGTCCGGGATTTGGAATTCCCTCATTATGAATTTAATTGTTACATGTGATTATTCGGCTAGTATAATATTCATGTGCATGTTTATATGGTAATGTTTGATTTATTTTCTATATATTATGTTCATAATTATGTTTAAAAGGTTTTTTTTGTATTACACATAATGATTTATAAGAATATAGCTTCCACTAAATTATTTACCCTTACGGAGAATCTGAGCTCACCCCTTTCATAGGTATTGTTTTCTTTGGATTCAAGATGTGTATCATGTTTTATATGTCGGGTTAAGATAGGGAAATAATTTCATTCACAATGTATTATTTATGTTGTGTTTTAGGTTTTATTTTGTAATGTAATTTTCATGTATGTAATCTATTTTCCAACACAGCTAAAATGATCCGTCCTTTGGGACTTGAATTCTTGTAATCATGCCAATGTATTAAAAAAAGCATCAGCTCCAAGATTCTAGTGTAAGGGAGTTATACTTGGTATCAGAGTAAGTTTAGTATAAACCTAGGAAACTATATTTAGAAAAAATCTGATTAGAGAACATTATCCTAAGATTGAATTTGAGGATAAGTATAGAAGAAATTCCAAAAATTTTGGTAATGTAAGGTTTTGCTATGTTTTCCAAGTAATACATACATGTCTGTATATGGGTAAGAATTGGAGGCTCTGGCACAGATGTACCTATGAGTGATAACTCCAACATGGAGTTTTGGGTTTAACCCAGGGTATCCCGGTACACGAAAAAGGGCCTTGTAGTACACTTGGTTACGACACTCCAGGGATATATGTTTAGGACATTTCTCATTTTTTTAAAAATCCATTATGAAGTATTTATGAGTAAATACTTTCACAATGAAAACATTTTTATGAATATGGAGTATATGCATAAACATTTCAATTTACGTCAGGTATTTTACTTGTTTGGAATTTGGCATTGTGATTCATAAACTAACCTAGTGTATGCCATTGTATATAAATGGTACCCAGTATAAGAAATGTGAACATTATTATTACGCATGGTCTAAAGGGTGAGAATGATCAAATATTTCATCTTATTTTTCCAATAATTAGAAGGGAAATATTCAACCACTTATCTGCATCATATATAGAAATTTTATCATGTGTTAATAATATAAGTAATGAATTCTCTGAGTCCTATGAATTTGAAGGGAAGCAAGAAAAGAATAGGATGGAAGAGAGAATGATAGATAATGTAAATAAGGGAAATAAGGATTTTCCTACATGTGATTATTATGGAAAGAATCCCCTTGGTAAATTATTAAAGGGAATGAAAGTTTGTTATAAGTGTGAAAAAAAGGACACCATGTTTGTGATTGTGAGGGTATGAAAATGGATTCAAATGTACAATGCTTCATCTAAAAGGAGTGGGGACACTATGTGAATTAGTGTCCAAATCATCACAGTATTCCCCAAATGATGTTATTGGATAATAATTCAGTTAGGATACTACCACAGATGAAGAAAAACGACTAGTGTTCTTATGTTATTATTAAAAAATATTTCATTTGAGTGTTGTATCAATGATGTATCGGTTATAAGAATTATGAAAATAAATATGGATTAAACTGTAGTACTATTTCATTGAAGTTTTGAGATTATATGGTACTAAGATAAGTGACTCAACTGCAAGTTAAATGTTTTGGAAAATATATAGTTGATGGAAAGATAAACCTTAATATGGTCTTCATATTGAGGTAGTGATTTTGGAATAAGAGTTGGCTGATTTAGTAAATTATATTTGATATTCTTGACTGCTTTGAAAATAATTAATTATTTTTGTATTCTATCCAACTACAAATATGAATTTTTATAAAAAAGACACTTTAAGGAAAAGTGGAAAACCATTGTTTACAAACTATAGATCACTGAGTGTTGAAGGAGCTCACAAAATTAATAAACACAAGAATAGATGATTCCAATAGGACACTCTATATAAATCCCAGTGCAGAGTAATAACCTGAGTGTTTGGATCCTCCCTGATAAGGATTTCAAATTGGAAAACCATCTTTTCCATTGTGTGGATGAATTCAACCATGGTGATTATGCCTTGGTTGAAACCTCGAGCAATGATTTGGTCCAACTTGTCAATCCAACCTTCTTACTCTGCATTTTCCTCATCCTACAGCCTCCTATTATAAATTATTGAAATATCCACTTCTAAGACAATGGGTCTAAGTACTTTTTCAATCATTTATTCTTTGGAGTGGATAATGAGCTTCAACTAATCCCCTTACTCTTCTTCCATAAATATTAGTTCTCTGCTTGGATCCCCACTTTCCCCATCATATACGCCTTTGTTTTCCTTACTTCCACTTTTCATGTACAATCTGGTTTCCATCAGTTTTTGTAATTGAGAATAATATTTGCGTCCCTTGGGTTTTTTCCCATAGACCACAATGAATTTTCCTAAATTATGCTTTCCTTTATCCCCTTATTCCTTCTTGGGTTTGGGGGACCTTTACCGTGGACACAGTACAAACTATCCATTGAGAGAAGGTTAAGATCATAATCACTGGATTCTTCTTCCACATGTTTCTCTTCTTGAAGTTCCAAGAATTCAAAATGGTTTTTCATTTCCCCCCTGGCATTTTATGTGGGGCCTCTGCCTTACCCCCTTACCTTTCTTCTTCTCTGGGCCGATTCCTTTCCCAGCATGCCCATCCTTGATGGTAGGGGTGTTTGGGTCTAAGGTCCCTAAGACAGACACACCATCTTGCATCCCCAAAGGTTCTGTTGTAGCCCCCTACGAATTTCCTTGTAAAGTGTCTGATCCACCTATTTTCTCATACCCACGACCCATGAACTGTAAATTCATGTTAGAATCCTCCTAGCCTCGAACATGAGAGTTATCGAGGTCAATAACTCTACTCCCTATCAAGCTCACCACCCATCCCTCGGTTGATATGGGTGTGGAAGGGAGATCCACCCTGACTACAACTAAAGAACCCTCATCTTCTCTGTTCAGACCCAAATCACGAAATAAATGGGAAAAAACGTCACCAACATGTGGCTCTGCCTCCTTGTTCATCCCCTGCTTGACAGCCACTAAAGAATCCACAGGAATCGACTGATGAAGTTGAGTCTCCTTAGACGTTGCTGATGGTTCTTCTTTCTCCATCCCTGTTGGAATAGACCCACACATACCAGTATAGACTCATCCTTGAGTCCCACGTCAATATCCAGATACCAGATTTCCAAGCCTACCACATCCCATACAGAATGCTGGCCACGATTCAAAAACCACTCTCTGCTTCCATCTGAACTCTTCTCCGACAGAAATCCATAGCCACTCCATTGGAGGAACTGAGACACCAACCTCAACACATACGCGAGGTAAGATAGGATGGAAAGCTGCAGACATGCGATCATCCGATCAAAGAAATATACCAACCATATTCCCTAGAATACAAGTAATAGAGGGTTTATGAAAATGGAGTAGCAGATTAGGAATGTTTACACACACCACAGATGAAGGCGAATCTCGGTTCATGATAAACTCAGTAGACCATCCTAACAGATGAAATCTCTAACCATTGAAGACACGAGGAGCACTGGACCATGTGGAGATCAGATCATCCTTGAGGAGAAGCATATCATCAATTGGCGCTGATTTAAAATACCCACCACCGCGTGATTTTGAAGACCCCTGGAATTGAAGACCCATCTGTCAAATGCATCCACCGAAGGGTAGATTCCCCAAAACCGAGCAACGAGATTCAATCTGTGAAGATCCACCACTGCATTGAACTCTTTTAAAGAAAGTGCAAGCCAAGGAGATCCCTCATTAATGACATGAACATTAGGGCAAAGAGGGATTGATGGGAAAGGTGGAAGAAGAGAAGGATCCATGAAAGGGGTGAACGTATGAACCCTCACAGAGGAGGGGAGGACGTTCCCCACTCCCCCCGTCAGGGAGGAGGGGGTTGGAGCCGCCGACAACACCGCTAGGGCTCTGCCGAGGCGCGGGCACCCACAACCATGATTCTTATATGTATTCCATTATTGTTGGAGTTTACAAATTTTTTTGATATAAATAGTATATCCAGTATTCTATAAGGAATTATGGATAATGAATGTAATAAATAAGGTTTTAGGGTATTTTAGGGAGTTACCATGTTTTAAAAGAAGACATAATGAAGGTATTCCCATGTTATTACAAGGAAAAAAGATCTTAATTGTGTTTACCATCCATATAATTTTAGGAATGTTTGTTTGGATAAAAATAATTTGGATAAGTCTAAAGCTTGGAATGAATAATATTAGAAGTTGGATAATTTATTGAAGGTTAAAACATTTCATAATATTTTTTTTGGATTGTTATAAGAAGGATAGCCTTGAGGTCGGGTGACAACCTGTCATGCCTGGAAAGGCAGCGAGACTTGAAACCATAACAGAAGGGAAACTAGGGGGAATCACCTATCACTGACCTATGTGATGTCCGAATTTATATAATGTAGTTATTTTTTTAATAGACTGACAAATGATTTCTAAAATATTTATTTTTGGATCCCATATACGATGAGGATAAATAGAATATTTTTGAATTCTATTATCTTTTGGAGTGAAAGATGAGTTTGTGGTACAAATTAATTGAAGGACGAATCTCAAATTATCATGTATTTTTTATCTTATTCTATGATAAAATTAATTCTTAAACTTTATAAAAAGGATATTAAAAACAAAAATGTGTTATCCTAATACCTTAGGTTTTGTTGAACCTATGATATTTTAAATCATTGTAGATTGATGGCTTTGAGGCCCTCAATTTTACACTTTTTTTGATTGATGACCTCAATCACTCACTATATATATTTATGTTGTTCTCCAATTATGTGTCCTTAATTTCCACCAATGTTCTCTTACATGAGATCATAATTTGGTGGTGACGTTTTCATTTCTCATTCCCTCTTATTATGACTCTCTTTTATTAACCGAATTTTTTATGTCGGTTTTCCACAAAGGTATTTTTCAATTATAACCTTTTATTTTAGAAGAACAATTTTATATTGCGATGATGAAATTTACTAATGTAGGGGAGAATGTAACTCCCCACGATTTCATAGTATGTTATCTCTTCAATTTAATTTGATAACATGATCTACACGCAACATCGAGTTAGAGCGCATTAGAACATACCAAATTAGTTGTTCAAAAGGTGGTTTTGAATTGTATTAACAGAATTTTGTATTTTATATACTCTATATAATTTTATAATATATATTATGTGTTTCATAAACATAATATTTGAACAAATTTTTTTTAGATAAATTATGTATTTTTTTAAAAATACAATTATACCACCTTTTAATGGAAAACCCTTTTAAAAACAAACATTTGACACTTTTATATAGTTAATTTAATGAAAATAAATTCTTATTTAGAATCAGTAAATAAAAATTTATTTTTGATTAATTTTTTTATACTTTTCTTTTTACTTTTATATTTTTATGAATAGTGAATGCTTCAAAATTTTAATTGAAAAAAAAGTTTCAAATAAAAATAGATTATAGTGTTGAATTATTAATTTGAGTGGTTTTAAAGTATAACTAGATTATATTTTTATCATTTAATATAATGTAATTCATTAATGTAATTTCACTATTAAATTGGACATAAACACATGTCAATATTTTGAATGTTTTTACTATTTAAAAAACCGCCTTTTCATTTTGACATAGAGAATTAATTTGAAATTATCATATAGAACATATATGTATTGAATTTGGTAAAATATAAATCATTTTTGGATTCAGAATATCAAAATTATCATAGGGTGAATTTTTGGTATTTTTCTGAAAACATTCAATTTTTTGATGAATAGTGAAAAACACTCCATTATTGTTTAATACCAAATTTTATTTAAATAATTATTTATTTTATTTAAATTTAGTTTTAGTAAAAATTGATTAATTATACATATATAACTTCAATTTAATTCATGGGAGTCATTTCATAATAAGTTCATATATATAATATTTTATTAAAATTTTTACCTTCTTTTACCCACCTTCTAGGCACATTTGCAAATTGGCATAAAATGAAATTTTACAACTTCTGAGAATTGAATTTTAAAAAATATAAGAGACAATTTTGACATAAGAAAATAAAATTTTATTCAATAAGATTAATAGAAAATTTGGTGAATAATAACTTTTGAATTTTATTTACCACCGTTAAAAATATATAGGGTAATTAATGTTCAAAATGATGTTATAATTACCCTAAAACATGCCCAAATTCTATTGGATATGTGTTTTTAGTCCAAAATGGATCTTATTTATAAAATATTATCTTTTTTACCCACATTGATTAGATTAGACATTAATTATTATTTTATTTAAAGTTGAGTTATAAGTGTAAAATTCAAATGATAATAACTAAATATTTTTTAATATACTATTATACATAAGATGAATTCTACTATAAATATTAATTAGAAATATAAAAATATTTTCCACATCATGGTATTTTATTAAAAAATCTTGACATTAAGTAGCTAAATTTATTTATGACACAATGATGATGTAGTAATTACCTTATTAATGAAAGAATGAAATAATTGGTATTATTAATATTAAAATAAATATAATTTCAATGTTTTTATGACATCCACAAATTTTATAGAACAATAGGATATTTTAGGGTTGATTCAATTTATTTTATTCAAATTAATCATGTTTTTATTACTTTCAAGAAATTCAAATACTAAATAGTGTCAAAATTGACAGGAATGAGTTTTTAAAACAAATGATATTTTATTAAAATATATAATAGTCCTAAAAATAAATGGTTAATCCAAATAACTTATATAATGATAGTTATTTCATTAATTATCCACTTAGGGTTATATTGGGTTTTATTGTAATTTTATAAACCATTTATTATAATAATAACAGAATATATGATAAAAGATAAAATATTTAAGTAAGGGTTATATCTAAAATATAAGGTTATTAAGGTGAACTAAACTTGGATGAAACCTATTATAAGATATGTTTTCGACCCATACCCACCTTATTCTTGATATAAATCTTTTTGGAGCAATTAAAAATTGAATATAATTTTATAATAGAATAATATTTCATGTTTTTCCAAATGTGACCCTCGCCTCTCTTATAAAAGGGTACTTCACCTTATCTTAATTTCACACATCCAGAGACATTTGGATCGGCCATACCCTGCCCAAATATCCTCCCAACTTCACTCAATTCATCCTATAGGCCTTCCCTTAAGTAGAAAGCTATCCTATGTTTTCCTTTTGTTCAAATCAAAAGGAAACACCCAAAGAGGAGGTAATTATTTTATCAGCACTTTCCATGTTCATTTCTGCTTCCACGTTCACTTAAGTTGTTATTTCCATACCAATATAATATCTCCAGTACCTTCTATATACTGTTATGTTATTATAAATATGGTACTATCACATTCATTATTCAACTCATCCTATGAATGATAATTTCGCCATCCGTGCGTACGTACAACTTATTGTATCCATGTTGTGGTGTAATTTTTTATTCCACACTATGTTATTTGGATGGATATAATGATGAGTAATATTCATATAAATAAAGAAAATAACATTATAATTTCTATTTAATGTTAATATACCATCCATTTCAACACCTTTTAATCATTAAAGAAATGATATCGTCGCTTGTGTGTACGTACGACTTACCGTATCAATGGCGTGATGAGATTCATTTCCACATTCACCATTCAATGATGATTATAAAAATATATATTATTAATAAGTATTTAAAATATTTCAAAACAATTATTACTGGGTATATATATATATATATGAACTTACATATATCTTATTCACTTACTTCTGTTCAATACGTTATTAAAATAGAAACACTGTTTATGCGTTCGTACGGCCTACCGTCTCCATAAAGGTGTTTTACATTTCATATATCTACCTATTATAAATATTTATATAATAAATATATATGATATATAAATCATGATTTATATTCTAGAACTTCTTAAATCATGATCTAAATGATACGATCAAAAATAGAAAGTTAAAACGCGTTTGATAAAGAAAGCGATTATTACCTAAAATGTTACTTTATCAAGGAAATTATTATTAATGGGACGTATAAAGCCATAAATTAATTATTTATGATATGATAAATAATAATATGGTTATGGTATAATTAAATAACAAACTATGGGAATTATAAATGAGGTTAAATTTACCCTCGACTAAATAAAATTACAAGGTAAGGGTTAATTCTTCAATCTCATTATTATCTGAGATTGTTTATGTGTAAGTATTTTCAGGGACTTATTTATAATCCATGACCATGATTGATAAAAGACATTTTAATATTATTATTTTAAGTTACTATTTAACCAAAACATCATTTTAAAGGTTTTATATATTTATTCCTCTAAGTTATTATCATTAATGTCTATGTTTTCAAAAATGTTTTAAGTATTTATTTATATGGACATCAATTTTTTAAAATTTTGATTCCTTTAAAAAGTTTCCAAGTGGTATGGGACAATTTTATTGAAAATTATCTTTTAAAGGTATTCTTTTATAAATTTTGATAATTTTAAATAATTCCTTGGAGAAAAAAATATTTCTCTCAAAGGGTTTTACTAATTATTTTCAACTGTGTCAACATTTTTTTAGATATTATTCTTGATGAAGGATTATTTGTTATAAATACAATCATCAATATTGTATTGAATGAGTTGTGATATTTTTTACTGTGAATGTGCTATTTTTATACCTTTCATTGTTTATGGTTGAAGTATTGAAATTTTGTTTGCAATTTTTAATAAGAATGTTAATGTTATGTTTAAACATTTCCATATGAGGAATGAAGTGGACTTAGTAAGTGACAGGTGGGTCCCAATACAACCCCTCGATGAATTAGTAGGTCTGATGAGACATACTAGTGTCTTCAAACAAGTCCGTGACAAAAATTACATTTCTAGTCTTCTCACGAGGTCTTTCACTATTTGGTGATGATGTTCGGTGTTAGGCATTCCCTTATCATGAAATTAATTATTACATGAGATTATTTGGCTAGTTGAATATCCATGTGAATGCTTATATGGTAATTTTTGATTTATTTTTTCTATATTATGTTCATGTTTATGTTTAAAAGGTTTTTGTTTTTATTACACATATTTCCATATATTTTTATAGCTTCGACAAAATTATTAACCCTTATTGAGAATCTTAGATCACCCCTTTTTTATGTTTTTTTCTGAGGAGTCCAATAAGTGTATTATGTTTGATATGCAGGGTTAAGCTAGGTGGATAATGGAATTCAAAACGGATTATTTATGATGTGTTTTATGTTTGAATGTGTAATGAATTTTTCATGCATGGACTGTATTTTAAAAACTACTAAACTGATCTGTCCTTCAGAACTTGATTCCGTGTAATCATGCCAATTTATTACAATAATGCACTGGCTCTGGGCTTTTGGGGTTAGTGAGTAATATTTGGTATCATAGGAAGTTTATTACAAACCATGAAAACTATATTTATAAAAACATTGATTAGATAACATTACCCTAAGAGACACTTTGGGGATTAGTATATAATATCTTCATAGAATGATGGTAATGTAGAGATTTTTGGTATTTTACAAGCAATACATCCATGTCTGGATATGATCATGTAGAGGCGACTCTGAAAAAAATGCACCTAGGAGTGAAAACACAGGCCAAGAGTTTTAGGCTTGACCTGGGGTACCCTAGTACATGATTATGGGCCTCGTTTCACTCTTTTTTACAACACTCCATGGGGGATATGCTTAGGATAATTCACATTTTCTTTACAAACAATTATTAAGCATTAATGTTTAAATAATTTCTCAAATATAACATTATATGATTATAGATTTATGGATAAACATTTAAATTTACATTAGGTATTTTACATGTTTGGAATTATGCATTGTGATTCATACACTAACCTAGTATTTTCCATTGTTTTGAAATGGTCCCCAGTAGAATGCTTGTGAAACCCAGTAATACGATTGATCCAAAGAGTAAGATAGGACATAACATTCATGGTAATAAGCCAACATTTAGAAGGGAAATATTCTATCGTGTATCGGAATCATATGATAAAATTGTATCTTGTGTTAATAAGATATGTAAAGAATTCTCTGATTCCTATATCTTTTCCAGGAAGCAAGAAAATAAGAGATTGGAAGAAAGAATGATGGATAAAGGGAAGAAGGGAAATGAATATTTTCCCGCATTTGATAACTGTGGAAAAATCACCATGGTAAATTCTTGAAGGGGATTTGAGTATGTTATAAGTGTGAAAAAAGGACAGCATAATCATGATTGTGAGGGTAAGAATAAGGTTTCAAATGCACAACTATTCGTTTTCAAGGATTTTGGAAACTACATGAATAAATGGTCAACTCATCAGAGTATGCCCCAAATGATGCTATTAGATAATAATCAGGTTCTAATAGTACCACAGATGAAGAGAAATGACAAGTGTTATTATGTTGTTATTAAAAAATTATTTCATTTGAGTGTTGTATCAATGATGTACTAGTTATATGAATTATGGAAATAAATCAAGATTGTAATATAATACTATTTCATTAAAGATTTAGTATTATGCATTACTAAGAAATGTGGTTCAATAGAAAGTTTAATTTTTTGGAAAATACATGGTTGAAAGAATGATAAACCATAATATGGTCTTAATATTGAGTTAGTGATTTTTGAATAAGATATTATTGATTTGGGTAATTTATATTTGATATTCTTGACAACTTTAAATCAAATTAATAGTTTGTTTATTCCATTATTGTTGGAGTTTTATGAATTTTTTGATATTAGAAGTATATCCAGTATTCTAAAAGGAAAAATGGTAGCATGAATGTAATCAATAAGGTTTTATGGTAATTTATGGCATTACCGTTTTTTAAAATAATACATGATGAATGTATTCACATGTTATTACCGGTAAAAAATATCCTAATTGTGTTTACCATCCTTATAAATTTTGGAATGTGAGATTGGAGAGAAATATTTTGGATAAGTCTAAATGATGGAATGAATTATGTTGGACATTGGATAAAATTTTTTATGGGTAAAACATTTCTTAAGAATATTTTTGGATTGTGATAAAAAGGACCTCATGGAGGTCGGGAGACAACTTGTCACATTTGGCAAGGCCATGGGACTTGAACCCGCAACCGAAAGGAAACAACGGTACATCAGCTACCACTAGCCTACGTCATGTCTTGGTTTATATAATGTAGTAATTTTTAAAATAGTCTGACAAATTAATTACAAATTCATTATATTTGGAACCCTATACAATTAAGATAAATATAATATTTTCGAATTCTATTTTCTTTTAGAGTGAAAGATGAGTTTGGGGTAGAAATTAGATAAAGGATGAAACTCTACTTGCCAATTATTTTTTCCCCATATTATATGAAGATATTAATTCTTAAACTTTATAAATGGGATCTTAAAACTCAAGATTTGTTATCCTAATACCTAATGTTTTGTTAAACCAATTATATTTTAAATCATCATATAATGATGGTTTTGAGGCCCTCAATTTTATACTTTTTTCTGATGTATAACCTCAATCACTCCCAATATATATTTACGTTTTCCTCTAATTATGTGTCTCTAATTTCCACTAATGTTCTCTTAATTGAGGTCATAATTTTGTGGTGAATTTTTCATTTCCATTTCCTTATTTTTATGAGTATCATTTTTTACCCAATATTCAATGCGGGTTTTTCAAAAAGGTATTTTTATATTTTTAACATTTTATTTTTGAAGAACAATTTTAAATTGCAAGGATGAAATTAATTGAATGAGGGGAGAATATAACACATCAATATTTCATAGTATGTTATCTCTTCAATGTAATTCAATGAATTGTTCTACATATATCACAGAGCTTGAGTGCACCACGACTTACTAAACTAGATTTTCAAAAAAATGTCATTAATTGTATAACCTAAATTTTGAATTTTATATACTCTATAAAATTTATGTAGTTTTTAAAAAAAATACAATTCTACCACTTTTTAATGGTGAACCCTTTTAAAAAAATATTAGAAACTTTTATATATTCAATATAATGAAATTAAATTCTTCTTTAGAATCAGTACATAAAATTTTAGTTTGAATAAATTTTTGGTACTTTTCTGTTAACATTCACATTTTGATGAATAGTGAAAATACAAAATATTAATTGAAAACAACATTTTTAAATGAAATAATTTATAGTTTTAAATTTTGCATATTAGTGGTTTTAATGTATAATTATATCATATTTTTATAATTTAATATAATGTAATTCATTATAAGTCATTTCATATTAAAATTTAACATAAACACCTCTCAATCTTTTGACAGTTTTCTACTTTTTAAAAACCCTATTTTTTTGTTTTGACAATGGGAATTAATATCAAATTAATTAAAGAAACATATATGTTATGAATTTATTAAAACAAACATCATTTTTGGATTAATAATATCAAAATTAGCATTGGTTTAATTTTAGGTATTTTTCTGAAAACATTCAATTTTTGAGGAATAGTTAAAAACACTGCATTATTGTTTAAAACCAAATTTTATTTAAATAATTATTTATTTTATATAAATTTTATTTATGTAAAAAAATAGATACTTAATACCTATATAAGTTCAATTTAATTCAATAGAGTAATTTTATATTATGTTACGATATATAAAAATATAATGAACTTTTTATCGCCTTTTACCCCCCCTTCTAAGCACATTTGCAAATTTGCATAAAATATAATTTGATTGATTCTGTGAATTGAATTTCAAAAATCATAGGGACACAATTGTAATTAGTTAGTATAATGTTGTTCAATATGATGAAAATAATTTTTTAGAATAGTAACTTTTGAATTTTATTTACCACCGTTAATAGTTAATAGGGTAATTAAAGGTAAACATTATGTTATAATTACCCTAACACATGCCCTAATTTTATTGAATAAGTGTTTTCGACAATAATAAAACATAGGAATAAAATTTTATCCTTTTTGAGCTACATGGATTAGATTATACATTTATTATTATTTTATTTAAAGAAGAGTTTAAATTTTAAAATTCAAATTTTTATAACAAATCATTATTAATATAGGGTTATACATAAGAGAAATTGGACTATAAATATTTATATGGAATATAAAAATATTTAATAAATCATGGTATTTTATATATAATTTTTACACATTAAATAATTAATTTTATTTAAGATGCAATGATGATGCAGTAATTACTTATTAAATAAGTAATGAAATAAATGGTATTTTAAATATTAAAATAATTATAATTTCAATGTTTTTATGAAATACAATAATTTTTTAGGTGAATACGACATTTTAGGGTTGATTCAAAGTATTGTTTCGTACAAATCATGTTTTGGTATCTTTCACAAAAACCAAATACAAAATAGGGTCAAAATTGCCAAAAATTAGTTTTTAAAACAAATATTGTTTTATTATATTATATAATAGTTCTAAAAATCTATGGTTCGGCCAAAGAAAATATATAACGATATGTATGTCAATAATAAACATCATGGGATTCTCTTGGATTTTTATAGTATGTTTATTAACCATTTTATATAATAATACAAGAATACATTGTAAAAGATAAACATTTTTACTAAGGGTTAAATCTAAAAGATAAAGTTAATAAGGAGACCTAAATTTGTCTAAAACATATTTTTTGAGAGGTTCTCAACCCATACCCACCATAGCCTCAAAATAAATCTTTTTGTAGCCATTTGAAACTGAAAATCATTTTATTATTAAATAATATTTCAGGCTTTTCCTGAAGTGACCGACACCTCTCTTATAAAAGGGATCTTCTACTTATCTTTATTTCACACCAGCAAATTCATTTGGCTCAACCAAACCCCACACAAATACCCTCCAAACCTCACTCACTTCAACATAGAGGCCTTCTCTTGAGCATAAATTCAACTTAAAGAGCCATTTTGTTGAAATAAAAAGGTATCACCTAAAGAAGAGGTAATTATTTTATCACCACTTTCAATGTTTGTTTATTATTCCACATTATCATTATTTGTTATTTCAATACCAAAATAATAAATCTAGTACCATCTACATAATTTAATTTATTATAAAAATAGTACAACAATATTCTTTATTACATCCATCTTATGAATGATAATGTCACTATGTGTGCATACGTACGACTTACCATCACCACGTTATGATGTAATTTGTTATTCAATATTAGGTTATTTGGATAGATATAACAATGAGTAATATGTATATAAATAATGAAATTGGAATTCTATTTTCTCTGTAATGTTAAAAACCATCGAATTAAACATATTTTAATCATTAAAGAAATTACATCATTTCTCGTGTATATATATGGCTTACCATCTCCATAACGCGATGAGATTCATTCCATGTTCATTATTCATTGATTATTATAAAAATATATATTGTTAATAAGTATGTAATATATTACATAGTAATTATACTGAATATATATATATCTATCTCTCTCTCTCTCTATGTGTGTGTGTGTGTATGTACATTTATATTATTCACTTACTTTCATTCAATACGATATGAAAACGAAAACATCATTTATGCGTACGTATGGCCAACCATCTACGTAAACGCTATTTTCCATTCTGTATATCTATATATAATACATATTTATATTATATATATATTATATATAAATCATATTTTATATTTTGGATGTATTTAAATCAGGATCTAAATGATATGATTAAGAATAAAAAGTTAACACATATACAATAAAGAAATATATTGTTACCTAAAATATTACTTTATCCTAGAAATTATTATTAATGGTTTGTAAAAATACATAAATGAATCATGTATGATATAATATATAAAAATATGGTTCTGGTATAATTTAATAACATACCATGGTGATTATACATGAGGTTAGACATACCCTCGACTAAAAGAATGTAAAAGTTTAGGGTTAATTCCTTAATATCATTATTATTTTTGATTGTTTATGTGTAATTATTTTCTTGGAGATATTTATTATCCACATCCTTGATTTATTAAATAAATTTAAAAATGAATCTTTTACAGTAATATTTAACTAAAACACCATTTTAAATTATTTAAATATTTATTCTACGAAATATTTCTCATCAATGTCCATGTATTCAAAATGGGTTAAAGGATTTATTTCTATGTAATGAATGTTTTAAAATATTAATTCCATTAAAAAGATTCAAATTGGTATGGGACACATTGATTCAAATATATATTTTAAACGTATTTCTTTATAAATTGTGAGACTATTATATGATTTCATGAAAAATAAATAAATATTTCTCTCAAAGGGTTTTACATATTATTTTCAAATTTGTCAGCATACTTTTGGAATATTATTCTTGATATAGGTTGATTTATTATAAATAAAATATTCAATATTATATTTAATGAGTTATGATATTTATTACTATGAATGTTCTATTTTTATACCATTCATGATTTATGGCAGAAGTATTGACATTTGGTACGCCGATTTTAATACAAATGTTGATGTTATGTTTCTATATTTTCATATGAGGAATATAGTGGACTTATTATGTGATGGGTGGTTCCCAATATATCCCCTCAATACATCAATAGGTCTCATTGGGAAAACTAGTATCTTTTCACTAGGCCTTGGGAAAAAATTTGTCTACAGTCTTTGCACATGGCATTGACTATGTGGTAATGATGTCGGGTGTTAGGAATTCCCTCATTATGAAATTTATTGTTACATATGATTATTCATCTAGTAGAATATCCATGTTCATGTTTATATGGTAATGATTAAATTATTTTTTTCCATATTTTGTTCATGTTTATGTTTAAAAGGTTTTTTTTATTACACAACATTCCGTAAATGTTTATAGCTTCTTCTAAATTATTTACCCTTACGAAGTATCTAAGCTCACCCCTTTCTAATGTTTTGTTTTCCCAGGATTATAACTATTGTATTATGTTTGATAAGAAGGGATATGTTAGGGGATTAATGTCATTCATAATGGATTATTCATGTTGTGTTTTATGTTATAATGTGTAATGTAACATTCATATATTTAATCTATTTTCCAAAACTACTAAATTGATCGGTCCTTCAGGTCTTGATTCCTTGTAATCATAACAATGTATTAAAATAATGCACCATCTCTGGGATTATAGGTTCATAGAATTACACTATGAATGAATTTTATTTGATCCAGAGGTTCTTTTCTAATGTTGGTCTGGTTCCTTGCCCTGTGGGAGTAATCAATCAATATAGTGAAACTAATTGAGCTATTGATTTGTCCAAAAATACCCCAGATCACTAAGGGTTTAATCACATCCTTTAAAAGTACCATGTAATTTATGAGATCACTATGAGTGTTGATTCAAAGACCTATTATGTTTCTATAGTTGAGAATGTAGTATTTCCATTCCCAAAATCCATTGTGTAGAAAAAGAATGATTGTTGTGTTTAATAACGTTTTATTATATATATATATAAGGATTATTTTATAATTATTTTAAATTTTATCATGATTTTATAATAAAGATAGATAATTTTTATAATAAATTCATGTGTGTTGTAATTTATATTGTATGAACAATGTAATAACAATATCCCTTAAACATATGACTTAAAGATATCCATGTTCGATAATCATCCTTGAGTATTATAGGTTTTGAGGATATGTTATGTTTAATTTGGGTCGAACATTTTGATTGTTATATTGATTTTTATTTGGTATATGATGAGTATAATCCTGAGAAAATACGATAGGATGTATTAGCTGGACGGACCCATCAATTTATTTTTCACAATGGACATATTTTCATTGATATATTTAGTGGTGTGTGATAATTATTTTTAATTCTCACTACTTAAGGTGGTAAATATTCCTAGAATTAGAAACTTAATACTTTTATAAAATTATTTAGGAATATTATAGCCTTATGAAAGCTTGGGTGATTAGGTATGTTATTGATCAGGTCATTGATTAGATCATAACCAAGATGGGATTTTTTTCACTTGTATGATATGAAACTATATTTAGTCCCTTGATTGAATAAGATTGGGTAAATATATGTCCCTGATTAGTTTAGTGACATGTGATGTTCTCATATAGCTAAAAAATGGACATGTGATGTGATCATATTCTAGATGTATGAATGTGATGTATTAATCGAACTGGTTAATCTAGTACAATGATTCATGAATGTATTAATAATACTATAATTGATTGGAATGTTTCACATCAATTGGTCACAAGATGTAATAGAAAATGGGATTATATGGGTATAAACACTATATATATATTGGAATTGTGTATATAGAGATATGAGTATTTTTTATTGAAATCATATTAGACCATTCTGCAATATGAGTAGCACTGATTCATTTCTAAATGATGATCTTTGATTATATCAGTGAAATTGAAAACATTATATTATTTTCAATTCTATAAATTCCTACATGGTCACATTATTAGGAATTTGGATAAGGATTATGTTTTAGAGGAGGGTTTTTATTCTCCACTCAAGATATTTTTAGAAACTATATCCAGATTAGTTTGTATGGATTCATAATGAGTTGTGATTTTTTTCATAAATTCCACCTCGAATTTTAGTCTAACCGGGGAGCTGTTAGAGATAATAAAAAAATTGTGTTATATTTTATTATATAACATTATTTTTGGGATATTATATGTTCATGTGGATGATTTTAACAAACAATATGACTAGTTTCAATCATATTTAATGGGAGACATATGATATGTGATAGCACGGGTATGAATTATACTAAAATAAATCATTACATAGTAAAATATTTAATCATTTCTCATAAATTGGTTACATAATTAATAATCAATAATAATAGTTTCATTGACTACACTAATTTTTCCCTTAATTATCATATAATTTCTCACTCATTCTATATTTTTTGTTATCTCTTTATTTAACCCAAAATAATCTACCTTTTTTATCATAATATTTATTTCATTATGAAATAAATAAATTACAATTCATAAATCTATTTAAGTAACTATATAACATACTGATATTTTTCCCATGTAAAACCCCATTAACATGTTTTTATAAATCAATTAAACTCACATCAAACCTTTATAAATCCATAAATTTTCATTGACCATGAAAACCTTGATTCAACATTTTTTCCTACATAAAAATACAAAATTTCATATAAAATTTTTTATTTACTTGTTTATTAATTCATTAAAAATTATAGAACTATTTTATAAATCAGTTATGGATATTTATCAACCTATAGTCACACATTAATATAAAAATTCATCCCACTAAAATTGTAATTCTTAATATATATAAATTAGTATATTAATAATATATTTTTTCTATATTATTAATAAACCACTAAAACAATTTAATCAAAAGTCATCATTGTATAATAATAAAAAATATTATTAAATAAATCTTGTGCAATTTACTCCAAAAATAAATTGAATTTATGTAGTTTATTTTTTTTGGAATTAATTACACATTCCTTATCATTTATCCACTAAATTGTTAAATAATATCTTCACATTATAAAAATAAACCCGTGAAATTAATCAAAAAACAATGATATGCTCAAGATCACAAATATGGTGATTAGTCAAGAATCCACATAACAATAATAATTAATTTTTTAAAAATTCCTAGAAGCCATTAATATTCCTAAATGATAATAGAAATATAATGTAAAATAAAAAAACATTAACTACAAAACATTAATAATGATTCATATGTACTTAAATTTACTCACAGTCCTAGGTCTAAGACATATAGTAGATTAACATTTCATTATAAAATATGTTGTTTTGAATGAAAAAAATTTGATAGAAATAAAAGGAGTTTATTGACGTATATTATTCTTTTAAGTGCTAAAAAATATTTAACCCAAAATTAATGATATAAAAATAACAAAAATACCCATATTTAAATAAGTGTTGGAAAAACACTATATACTCACTGATAACCACTAGCCAATAAATGATAGCCACTATCCACATGTAGATTGGTCTGTATCCATACCTCTTCAACAGTCTCAACTACGAGGCATATAGTAATCAACCACTAGGTTCTATGTGGTAAAATATACTATATAGTAGCAACACTACCCTTCAATTTTTTTTAAAAGTTTATTATCACACAAAAACGACCAAGATATTTATATAAAAAATTTAAAAAAAATCTCATTCAATAGAAAAATATTTCAAACTCACTTTTGATATCTAGGTTCATTATCAAATACCCACCATAAACATTATTATCCCTAAGATGCATTATTTAATGTCTCAATAAATATATGTAGCCACGAAAACATTATGTACACTTATTGTTCAAATCATTCAATATGAATATAACCATGAAACAACTAAATAAAAAAAGAAACATTTTATTACACATAATATATTATTTTGTAATATAATAAATATTCAATGAATAATTAATAATATAATTTCTCATTTAAAAATATACATCATCACAATTAATTAAATGAGATAGTTCGTTGTCGTATCACATTTTCATTGATGTATGGACCACATTTTTCATTTATATAAACTATAATGATATATCTGAATGATGTATAACCATTATAGTATACTTGTTAATGTAAAAATCACTAAAACAATTCATCTTTACTATTATTTGACAACCCATTATTCCTAAATTGTGATAAATTTTGAAGGAACACTTTATAGCCACACATAACTCAATATTTTTTCATCTTTTAAACACATTTTATTTAATCTAAACTGGAATCATATTTAATATATTCTTGATCAAATGAATTCATTCGTTAGACCCCTTTTTGATTCTTGGACAAAGAATCAATGACGTACCATCCTCCAGCAAACGTAATACAGATTTGTTATTCCATTTATATAAACTCTGGATTTGTGTTATCTGAGTCGATTCATAGTAACTGTTTTTTATTAAAATATTATAAAATATAAATAATTCTATCAATTAATACATATTTATGAGTAAAACAATATAAATAATTAAAATAAATCTATATAATGTTCCCATAATATCCATAAATTTTTTATTTATAAGAAATAATCAACTTCCTTCCAGTACACAAATCTCACTAAAATCGCACATTGAATTTTTATGTGAATATAATATCTATTTTTGGATGTGGTGTTATTGGTAACTCTGTAAAGAATAAAAATTTTATATATACATATAGAGAATTATTGGATTATTATATATTTATTAATATATGATTACTAATAATTGACAATATTTCATAAGTATATCAAACACTAACTGGAACACATATCTCCCTCGAGATCGTTTTGGAATAACCATCATGAAATAAATTGTTACATTATCCAATTTCAATAAAATAATGAGAAAATACTATAATATACATTGTATCGAATGATGATCCACTTTTTAAAACATATAAGTATTATATCATTAGAAAAATTATTAAATATCCAGATTCATATCTAGAAATAATAAGTCAAAAAAAACCAATGATACATTATTATCAATATTTTTAAGACTTCACATAATGATAAATGAACACCATAAATCGACTCTTCCTTTATATATTACAGGACAATAATCAACACATGAAAATATATAGTAGATTATGGATAGAAATTCAACCAAGGTACATGCTTCATTAATATATCTTTCAAAAAAACCAATACTATAGGTCAAAACACTAACTTTTCATCACTTAGTGATACTACGAATGGATTCATGATCATTGCAGAAAAAATATATTTTATTATATGGAAATATCCATATATACCGTCAATAAAAGGCTCATGAGATATTTTTCATATTTTGAATCATTATCATTATCCAACATATATTCCATACTAAATGAAAACAACAATACATTCCTATTTCTGATAGTATTCACACTCTCAATATTCAATAACTAGAGATACTCCACACACCTTATTTTCATGAGGATATGATATTGTAGGAATAAAATATAATTAAAAATATTATACCTGTTATATACCTTAAATATATCGCTCACAAATAATTCCACCCCCCACCACCAACAAAAATTAAAAAATCACAATGGTTTCCAACTCAAAATCATAAGTAGGAAAATTTCACTCATGATACCTATGTTATAGAATGACATATAAAATAAGCCAATCCCACTATTTATTCAATAAAACATATATAATTGACCTTACATAGATTTGTTAAAATAATAATGGGTGTTGACATCATCCTCTTCTCAAAGTTCATTTCTGTCACATCATATTTATTATCTCATATAAATTTAATCCCATTATTATTAAAATAAATCATTTGGGATAAAAAATATAGAAAATAAATAAAATCACTAACTATACATTCAAAGAAAAAATAAATTTGAAAATAATTCTTATGTATATTAAAAGACATAAATAGTGTAACTTTATAATGATCAGTAAAAATATTAGATTTTGATACTACAAGCCCAATGAATTTTACCTCTTAAATCCATTAGTAGAATTTAGACAACTTCACATAAATTCTACAAGTTTATAAATTCTCCAAGATATAATCATGTTTTTCACCACACACCAATGATTAATTAATTATATAAAAAAACATTATTTCTTCATACTAAATGATGTAACCACGAATTTAGAATGGCCATACCAACTCTCAAATGATATATTATGTGCATCCCATGTATAATGACTTGAATAGTTATAAATAAAATTTCCCACGTAATTTAATTAAATTTCTTATTATGTAATATGGTTATTGATAACACTAGCACTAATATGGTTTTATTATATCCTATCATATTTAAATGACTGTTATTTATCATTACCATTGAAAAAATATTCATTGAACAATTATCACAAGATATGTATAAATATAGGATTTTAGAAAATCTAGTTAACAAATAAAAATGAAAAAATGGCCTCATCTAGTATGATAAAACTCTATAAATACCAATTATTATATATTTTGAGGGAGAAAAAATATCTTGTATTTTCCCTTTACCAAGCCCAAGATGATATCCAATAAATTATAAATGATTGGAAAAATTTATGGGAGAATATCTAGATCCTCATGAACATAGCCAAAACAATGTACACTAATAAACACCATGAGTGTCTTAAAATAACACACCTTACTCTTAGGGGATTTTATCATCTATTATTGGGATATATATCCATAAAATAGACATTTGAACATTTTCATTAGTTTTTATATGATAATCAATAACTTTTCATCCTATTATTTCCAATTTATAAATGATTTTATGTTGATATGATAAATCCCAAATAGTATTTTTAGGTAATATTCAAATCCAGTTTTAAATTTTCTTATGATGAATTAATATATTTTTTAAATAAATAATTTTTTAAAATATAACTATAAAATAATTTATTAAATAAGAAAGATCATATTATTTTTATGAAGTCATGTGTGTTTTTTATAAGGGTCTGAAGACTTTTATTGTCAACACCCCTATAAATTTATTAATAACTATAGATTTTATTTTAAAAACTTAAAATACACATATTTTAAAAATTATTTAGATAAAATTAATATTATTTTTGAAATCATAATGTCAAAATTGACCAAGCGTGAAATTTTCCTAATTTTTTACAACATTCAAATTTTTTAATAAAAATTAAATATTGTATAAATATAATTTAAGTATTATTACATCATAACAGACCAAATGACCATTAATAAATACTATAAAGTTTATCCAATACCAAATATATGATTTAACATTAAAAATGTGATTTTATGTTTCTTTTATTAATTTTATAGAGTCGTCATGAATACCCTCAAATCGTTAATATTTTTTTTATAGTTTTAAATTCATCTCTTTAAGAGTATGAGTCAATTCTACATAATAAGGGGAATTATTTTATTAATTTAAAACCTTTTCCTTGTAAAATAATTGAAACCACTCATATTTTACATAAATTTTGTGAGAAAACTATGTGAAGGTTTTTATTTTTGGTGATTTTATTTTATAAAGATTAAAAACTATATTTGATCAATATTAAATAAACATCACTAATTTCCAAAATAAACTCAAAAAATAACCCATTATATTTAGAAACAATACGTAGATAACTTCTCGTTATTCCCTCCCCTCCTTATAGTCTTCCTAATGTTCCCCCAAGATCATAATAAGATCCTCCCGATCATTTAGAGGCACACAATCAAGTAATGGATCCTTACCTTCTCTTCTTTATTCATGTTTATTATATTATGCATTATATTATGAATTACTACTATTGGGATATGTTTTATCTTGTCCTTGTTACTGTCTATTTTATTTCGAAATGATTAGAGTCCACATTCCTCCCATCTACCGATCTTATAAATTTTAGTGTGACGCCATTATGGAACCGAGTTTCCCCCATGATGATTCCTTACCAAAACAATTTTGTGGTTAATAACATACCCATTTACAATAAAGGGTGATCAAATATATACCCTTATACTTATTTTACATGTTATTGACAAATATTTAATCCACACTCCTAGTAATTGTAATAAAAAATTATGATGAATTAATCTATGTTATATGATATTTGTGGCACGCATAAGCATGCGAATGAAACAAAAGTGGTGGTTGAGACTAAAATTATATTGTCCTCCTTTTAATTGGGTAATGTTTTGTCTCGTGAGAAATAACGTTAGGACAAGGACTAATTTTTATTCATTTATTATACTTTTTCCATCATGATTCCTGGGCAGTTAGCCTTGACCTATGTTTATGATGTAGTTTTTTAAGTTGTTTCCCCATTTCCTAGATTTCCCTTATGATTATCATGTTATATAATATCTCATTTTTAATGTCTATGATTCATATTAATTTTATGACCCATTGATATTCCAGTTAACTAACATGTATTATTCCATTCATGATAGTCCATATTTCTTCACTCACTATGCTTTTTATCTCACACCTTTCCTATGTATGTCCCCAGGTTATCCTATGAAGTTTTAAAATCCATTTGATTGTATAAGAATCTTACGGATGTTTTCAATAATGTAATTGTATCCCATTTTCATGATGTTATATATTGCACAAAATTCAAAAATATAGTACAATTCTATAACGTATGCATTGTATTAAGTGAAAATCTTATGTAGTTAATCAGGTATTAATGAGAAATATTGAGAAATATTGTTATAATTGGTATCGTAAGAAATGTTTAATTATTATTGGGATTAGAATTTAAAAACACTAGAGAAAACCTTAGGGTTAAGAAAATATATAAGAAAAAATCCCTAAATTTATTTGTATATAGTAAATTTTAATCAATAAAATACATAAATTTTTGTATATTATAAGTTTATATGGTTATTGAATAAATGTTCATAGGGGTAATAACTCTAACATGGTATATCGAGCCTAACTCAGTGTATCTCGATACATGACAATGGGCCTTATTGTGCTCCTGGATTAACATTCCTATATAATATTTTTTGGTAAATTCATAATCTCATTAACATACATTATTAATGTAAGCAAACTTCACATAAGAATAAATTTTAGGAAATAAATAATAGATAAAATAGATTGAAGTGTAGAAATTCATATTTTAGAAATAAATTTATGTTATAAGTTATCACATTAATGTCCTTAGATTACTATTTATTTGTTTAATTGCTTAAAAAAAATCATCCCTAATTTTCAATTTATTCTATAAAATTGATACAAATAGTAGGATTCAATTAAAAAATCAATGTGATGGGTATGTGATGTATTCCCATACAAGATGCCTCAAACTAGTGGGAGAAACAATCAAAAAATTAATGACAGTTGACTCAGGTTGTGAAAAGAAATATTTATTAGGATGAGTTCCCAAGTCCCACTAAGAATGAACTAGTGACAATAGTGGGATTTATGTGAAAATATTCTCCAATGTTCAATGGATCATCTGATCCCTTAATCATAGAGTAATGGATCAACTCCATCAATAAGATCGTTGCAATAATTAAATGATCTGAACTAGATAAAGTTATACCAGATGTTTATCATATTGAGTTCATTTTATTTATTAGTGGAATTTTTCATGAATATGAATCCTGAAGAGGATATCAATTTTTTTGCGAGGAAGGAATTATATAAAATGTTTTTTGATAAATATTTTACAACCATTCTATGACAAAAAAAGTAATGAGATTTCTATTCCCTTAAGAAAAAATATGAATAATATATCATGTATTATAAGTAAAACATCATAATAATTTAATGATACACCTCATAATTTCTCATTAATGCTGAATTAAAGGTTTACCACATCATTGGAGTAATAAAACCTTGTCTATGATGAGCTCAAGTTATCTGTGACTTTGATATCTATGATGAAATAGGCTAATGTAACCTCAAATTCCAAATAGAGATCGGAGAATCTCAAGGGTATCATAGGGATAATAAGAGATATGTGATGTTTAATTATGGTGGTTATATTCAAAAATATAATAGTTCCATGATATTTCAACATCTTACTTATCAATGGTGTGGAAAGAAGCACTGTAGAAATTTCTTAAGGGGGGAGACGAAATGATTTATGTGTGGGAAAGAGGAACACCGATATTGAATTTTATGATAGGAGAAATCCACTACTACAATGAAGGAAAGGAATGATTCAGTAAACCCTCAGCAAGTTTTTCATTTATTCAACTATAATTAACTTGGGAACTTTACAAATCAATGTACTAATCTAAGGTTTTTTAGGGACAACCATCAACCTCCAAGGTAGAAAGTGTGATATGTTTCCTTCAAAATCACTGAGTTTGAACCTAAAAATGCATTTTTAAAATGTATTCTAGTTATAAATTAAAGGATAGTGAAAAAAAATTTATTCTTGTTCCACGCATTCCTTCATATCATGGATTTTTATAGAAATATTAAAGCACCAACATAATTCTAGGAAGTGGAACTATCTGTGACTATAGAAAATTGGGAAATTATTGCATCCGATGTATATAAATCCTCTAATGCCACAATTTTTGGCTTGAACTCCCTAATTAACCTTATCATACTCCCTTTGGTTTAATTTGATTCAATTCCGGTTATGGATCATCTTTATCTTTATAAATACAACATGAATTTTCGTGATAATAAAATCACTCTTTATATCATAAATTGACTCCTAGTTCTCTTCATGTGAAAGGAAAAAGATGTATCTTTTTATATCCAAAACCAAAATAATGGATAACATTTACCTATGAGAAATAATATATATCACAAATGAATTATTCAATAGAAATAATTTTCCTTGAAGAATACATATTGTGATGGAATGTATTGACTTGTTTCCCAAGGAATTGTCATGTCTTCCACCTACCTGAGAGGTTAAATTTTAAATCAATCTAAATCATAGTGAATTACCATTATGCATGAATATGTATAGAATGTATGGTGTGTAACTGAAGGATGTGAATAAAAAAATATACGAGAATCTGAATAAAGGGTTCATATTCCCAATTGCTTCACCATGGGGTGCACCTGGCCACTTCACTCAGCAAATGGATGGGTTAATTAACCTTTTCATTGATAATTTTGATATCAACATTATCAAAATAATGAAAAATTATCCTCTACATCATATTGATGAATTATATGATCATATACATGGATAAAAATACTTCTCCATGATGGATATATGGCCATGATACTACCCTGTAAGGTTGAAAAATGAGGATATCCCCAAGATTACTTTCCGTACAGTTTACAAGAACTGTAATGTCATGTTAATTCTTTTTGGACTGACTAATTATTCAATAATATTCATTAAAATTATAAATTTAGAATTTAGATATTACCTTGATTAATTTTTTGTTGTATATATAGATAATATTATAAAATTTCCCAAAATCAAGGAGGAATATGAGGACCATCATAGCACTATTATATAGACCTTACCAAAGGATATACTCTATTCCAAGTAAAACTAATTTGATTTCAGGTTGAAGGAATTCCCAATCCTATGGAATATCATCACATAAAATTGGATATCTATGGACCCTTCAATGATAGAAGGAATGAAAGGATGGTTGAGGAAAACATCTATTAATGAGAATAATATTTTTCTTAAATTAGGAGGGTATAATTTTCTATTTATGTGAAATTTCTCACAATTGTGAAACCCTATAACCAAGATAACATGTATTTGTGTTATGTTTTCATGGAATGGTGAATGTGAAGAGAGACATAAGGAGTTGAAAATGAAGAATATAACTACACATGTTCTCCCGCTACCCATAAGTGGGGAAGATTTCATGGTATTCATAGATTCTTCGAACAAGGGGTTTGGTTGTGTGTTAATGAAAAATGACAATGTGATTACCTATGATTCATGGTTTTAGATAGTTCAAATGTAGAAATACCCAACACAAGATCTGGAGTTGGCTGTAGTGATCTTGGATTTGAAAATATTATGGAATTATCTCATTGGGGAGAAGTGAAAAATATATACGGATTACAAAAGTCACAAGTATATACTCACATAAAAGTAGCTGAATATGTTCCAATTAATATGGTTATAGCTGGTTGAGGACTATGAATACTCAATTCACTACTCTACGGGGAATGCTTTTAAAGTGGTTTATGCTCTATATAGAAAGAATCCAACAATTTTATCATTGATGAGACTTGATAGTGATCTAGTATTCATTGATTTGGAATAGATAGATATGGGAATCATAAAGGAAGGAACATCATCAATCCTTTCACAAATTATTTCTCCACAACCACTTCTAGAAATTTTAAAGGATGATCAATGGGGTGATGTAATAATTCAAAATAAATTGGAATCAATAACAAATGAAAAATACTCAATGGTAAATATTATTGAAGAAGTTGTTGTGAGATTTAGTTCAAGAATATGTGTACCATCAAATTCTTAGTTAAATGATTATTTGGATGATATGTGTAGATAAACCTTTTTCATCCACCAAAGAATCACAATGATGATTTAAGATCTCTATGAACACTATTTGTAGGAAATTATGAGGAATGAGATCATAGAATATACATCATGATTTTTTTATGTCAGGAAGTGAAAGCGAAAAACAAAATATCCATGGGGATGATGCAACTATACCCATACCAACATCTAAATGGGAAAACATATCAATGGATTTTGTCACGAGACTTCTAATGACATTCAGTAGAAATATTGTTATATGGGTTGTGGTGGATATTTATATAGAGACTATGAAACTAATTATGATTTTAGTGTACTTATCATTTGATCAAATTTCATTAATATACATCAAAGAATTTGTGAGGCTTCATGGAGTGAATCAATAAATTTTATACGAACTAGATATGATATTTACCTCCATGTTTTGGAAAAGTCTCTAAAGTGTTCTAAAAAATGATATGAACTTCAATAAACCCTATCATCTTCAAAATGATGGTCAATATGATTGAACTATTTAGACACAATCAAACATGATTATATCATATTTTTTGGACTTTAAAGGAGGATGGGACCCAAGTCTACATCAAGTCATGTTATCATACAATAATAGTTTCTAACAAATCATCTAAAAGGATCCCTATGAATCCCTTTATGAGATGTGGTGTAGAACACATGCATGATAAGATGAAATTAGTGAACCAAAATTTTTAGATATTGAAATGGTTGAGGAAATAGTGGAAACATTTAAGATCATTCAGTAACACATCGAGGATGCTCGTAGTCGACAAAAGATCTTTGTTGGAGATCATTAAAAATATCGAGAGTTTTATGTTGGATATGTTGTTTCCTAAAAATATCATAATGGAAGATGGTAATGTGATTGGTGGAATAATGGAACCTTATTCATTGATACATCGTCCCCTTTGAGATCCTTGATTGAATTGGAGTGGTTTCCAATCAACATACTCTCCCACCAAATCTATCTCGTGTACATGATTTATTCCTTGTATCCTTCTTGATACTGTACATACTAGACCCCTCACACATTCTCAATATTGAGGTGGTACCATTATAGAATTACATTTACAATGAGGATAAGTTAGTGAGGATCCTTCATTGTAGATACAAAGTTCTACGAAATAAGACAATGCACCTTATCAAAGTTTTATGGAGAAACCAAAAGTTTGAAGAAATGATGTTGGAACCAAAGGAGGTGATGAAATATAGTTAACCTTATCTATTTCAGTATTGTATATGAAACATTCTTGGGGAGAATTTTATATGGAAGGAATATTATAAGGAACAAAATGGTTATTAATAAAATTCCCCTTCTAATTTAATGAAATGTATTATTAAGTAATGTTGTTATAGAAAAAACATTCACTTTTTTTGGATTTATTATATCTTATCATATTTAAATGACCATTACGAATATTTATAACTGATTACATATTCATTTAATACTTATAACATGATTACTATATATATATATATAACAAATCAAATTGATAGAGAGAATGTAACAGATTGCTCAACCAGTAGGATCAATCACTCAGAATCCCATTTATCAGAGCATCTAAGGGCGGTATAATCTCTGGGATTTCTCTTGACCAAAACTAAGCTAAGATCAAACCAATTAGGATTAATCAGAGTCATTTATGAGAGATGTTCAATCTCAATGGGATGAAAACCCAAAACATGTACATTGAACCACCCCATGAAAGTATCATTGTCACATACATTACTCTTAAGGAGTTTGCGGTTGTATTAATGAGATATGTATCAAGAACCTTGAAATATGTGTATGTACATTAATTTTTATATATTAATTAATATTTATTTATCCTATTATTGTTAATTTAAAAAGGATTTTTTATTGACACGATAAAACAAAAATAGTATTTTTGGGTAATATTAAAATTCATTTAGGGAATTTATTTTGATGAATTAATTGTTATTTAAAAAATAATATATGAAAATATTAATAATAAATAAATATTATTAAATATAAATTATCCTATAATATTTATGAAATAAAATGTAATTTTTATAAGGTTCCAAAACTGTTAACATCCAAAAAACATAGCATCTCTTAATAAAAATGGATTTTATTTTTTAAGTAAAGATAAATTTTTTTCGCAATTTACTTATATAGAATGAATATTATTTTTTGAATGATTTTGTCAAAATTATCCGATGTTTAATTTTTTATAAAATTTTAATAGTGGAAATTTTGTTTAAAAATTAAATACCGTATAAATACAGTTTATGTATTATGACTTCATAAGGACCCAAAAGTGATGTAGTAGATACATAAAAGGGTATCCATGACCAAATATATGTTTTCTATTTCATATAATATGTTTTTATATTTATTTGATTATTTTTTAAGCCATTTTGAATCCCCCAAAACCATTATTATATTGTGTGGTTTTAAAATCATATCTTTAAGAGTGTGAGTCACTTCCATATAATAAAGGATATTCGTTTCATATGTTTTCTCCCTGGACTTATAAAATAAGGAAAACCACTTCTGTTTTGTAGAAACCATGGAAAAACCATTGGAAGGTTTTTTGTTGGTTATTTTATTTTAGTGTACAAAACCTATGATGAATAAATATTATATAAATCCCAACTCATTTCCTATATAAACCCACCCATTCCCCCTTTATCTTTACTAAAAAATCATAAAGCACTTACATCCTCTAATATCACCTATGTAGTGTCCTCCCATGGTTTCTTAATGATATCAAGTAGCTCCACCCAAGAATTTCGAGTCACACACTATGGTAATGGATCCTCACCTTATCGTATTTATTCAGGTTTCATTATTATCTTATGCCTTCTATTTCCAGTTCCTACTTGTGGGATATTTTTTTTCATTTCCCTATTACTATCCATTTTATTTCCAAGTTATGAGATACATCTTTCTCTCTCATCTATCCATTTTATTAATTCCATTGTGACATAGTTATGCTTCCAAAATTCCACCATGATTTTCCATTCCATAATAATTATGTAGTGAATACCATACCCATTTTTCTGTCATGGGTTTTCACCATTATACACTAACAATTATATTAATTGGGACTTACATATATGTATTTAACACTCCTAGATCATTTAACAAAAAATTATGATGACTAAATCCATTTTGTATGATCTATGAGGCACACATATGGAAGAGTATGAAATTAATGTGGAAGGTGGTCCCATAATTATATAGAACTCCAATTCATTCAGTAATACTTAGTCTCATCTGATGTCATTTTGGGATAGGGTGTGAACTCGATTCCTTTATGGTAAATTTTCCATCAAATATGAATTTATATTTTTTCTTGGATGATGGTTATGATGCATTATTTTAAATTGTTTCCACATATTCCATGTTGCCTTTAAGATTATCATTCCTTGTAATGTCTCATTGTTCATATTTATGATTCATACTCATTTTATTTCCCATTTATATTATTATTGGCTGACATGTATTTTTTTATTCATGTTATTCCATGTTTATTCCTTTGGGGTGATTTATATCTCAATTATTTCTTATATATGTCCTCAGGTTTCCTCGGGCTGTTTTAAAATCCATTAAATTTTAGAATCATGATAAAGATGTTGTAAATAATTTTGTTTTATCCTTTGTTCAATATATTTTTATTTTTACATAATTCTAAAATACACTAGACTTATCGATATTTTTGGTTGTATTAAGTGAAATATTATTTAATAAATCATTTATTAATTTGATATAAAGATTAGGGTTGTTATAACCAGTCCAAATTTAAAAATAATTACAATTTAGTTAAATATAGATTTTAGAATACCAATGGGATACCCTAGAATATTAAAATAAATTATCAATACTATGAATGTGATATTTTTTGTCATTCATCATTTAATTAATTCATTGATAGTCCATAGATAATAAAAATATCCATATTCCATACTGGAAAAAGACTAAAAAACCATAGAGAGAAATAATATAGATAATAAACATGATCAACTAATTATCCACTAACTAAATTTTTATGTCACATATATTAGTTATTCCCATACTATATAGATGGATAACTAAGGGCTTAGTACTAGGAACAAAGTGTATCATAAACACCACCTCCATATCCTCTGGAAAACATAATAAATATTTGTTATACTCATTCTAAAAATAATCAATAATAACTATAAGAGAATCAATAAAATCCATATAAAAACCACAATAACCAAAACATCCTTCTGTGAGATAATAGTTATTGGTTTTCATAAATCAAACTCAGTTCGACTTTTCTGAATATCATCACCATTGATTTAAAAAATAATCATTAGATGGACGTAAAGTAACCTTTTTTATAACAGCTAATCTGGTTTTTAATACATATAAACTATTATAATCTCAAGATCTTATCAATTGTTAATATCACTAAAGTATAAATATCCTAATGATATTTATTCCCCCAATGAATATCATGAAAGTAGGACATCCCCTACTCCGTTCAGACTTATTCCACATATGTTTACCAGAGATCATCATCAAATATGTAAAATCTATTGTTAAACCAAAATCTTGAAAATGATGAGTAGTAATAAAATAATGAGATTCAACCATATAAAAAATATCATTTTCAATGTAAATTGGGATAGTATTATACCTCAAATAGTCAATTATTACATATTAACTTCCATTGGAACTTGAGTATTTAAAATAACATAGCCTAAACAACACTATTGAATTTTCCAATATTAATCTAGTTAGCCAATGTCATGACACCTTACTACGGATTAATAAATAATCCTTTTACACTACCAAGGAAATATCATTATAATGATATCTGACTATTACTTTCCCAAGATCCCCCAGTCAATGAAAGAGATTATTGAATAGACATAAAGGCTAATTCTCTGCTCCATGACCACTCTTTAAAAAGACGACTAAACCCCTCATCTCTCGACATATACACTATTTAAATATTAAAGGACCCACATATCAAGAATATCCACCAGAACGCACTCATAGAAATCCCATGAACATATACTATTAAGAGAAGGTAAGGACCTTAATCACATCCATGATTATCTTTTCCCAAAAAATAAATCATTAAACTTCTTATTTACCCCATATAACCCACTAACACTCATAGATTTCAATTTACTAATTCTATAAATCTCCCACACTATTTAATATTTGTGTTCCACCACAGTATATGTTGGTAAAAAAACAATCTTGATTTGTAAAACAATAACATCATTAACCATACACAATCTATTGAGCCTATAATTACTCATCACCTCCCATAGTCATATCAAAATTGGTAATATAATCAAGAATATTTATGTCTTATTATATCAAATACGTAAACATAAATATGATATCCATCCAATAGGTTTTTTATAAAACATATCATAGAACCATGAATAAAATTCCTTCCATGTTATTTATCTTAACCTATTTTTTAGTGTCAGTATATTCTACAATTAATATGTATCCCATCTAAACTATACATTTCTAATTTTCTATTATGTTCTTGCGATAATCAATCAGCTTTTAAATCCTAGAAATAACCTTTAGATACATCTCAACACCTTACGAACCAACATATTTTATAAACAATATAAGATTCTATTCCAAAAAGTCATAAATAATTTCACCAAAAAAATATGTTTACATTTTTATAATACCAATTTATAATCTATAAATCACAAAAAGAAGGGAAAATATAATTGAAATTTTTATGGGATTCTTATTTGGTAAATAATTTTTTGGTTAGCACACATGACACTCATCTACATGTAGATACCTGTTCAAAACTTACCCATATGTTCCCATATTCATCTCTTTTTATTCACAAATTTTGAAAAAAATACCTTTCAGAGTAAAATAAAATTAATTATACCAAATAAATATAATGTTTCATCATTCCATTAAATGATATTCAAAGTAATAAATAAAATTTGATCAATCACATCAAACCAACAAACAAATCTCAATAATTATAGTTAACTAATATATAATTAACAGTATATTCAAGAAACAATTGATTAAATTATTCTATATTAAATAATATAACAACATAAATGTATGAAATTAACCAATAGTTAAGGAAAATTATTTTAACTCACTCTAATTTCTTTTCCCTTTCTGGAAAATTGATGTATAAAATCCCCAAAATTCAACCCCATGCAAGGTGAGTTTTATAACACTGAGAAAAAATTTCGTTGGTAATCAACAAATCATAAATCATCAAAATCAATCCATTTGATCCCAAACATACCATATAACATTTACTTATAATATATTTTCATTTTATAGGCACACACTAACAACATCAATACAAAATTCAAAACATATACTCTATATTCCTAAGAATCAAAATTTTATAAAATAAATAACTATTCTAATTCCTTTTTATAATGTCCTACTCCAACATAACTATATACCCATGGTGAAATGACACACTAAATTAGATATTGTCCCATTTCACTAGATATAAGAAATTAGAACTGATATCCTTGAGTATCACATGGTGATTAATTTTAAATCTAATAAAAAATTTAATATAATCAGTTGTTATTATAGTTATATAAAGAAATTGTTGAAACTTGTAAGAAAATTCCACAAAACTCTAAAATACAACTAAATAATACATGTTTTTTCATATAAAAAAAACAAGTAACAAGTATAAATTGTTTACGTATATTCAATATGATATATCAAAAATAAATAAAATGCATATATAAATACATACCAATATAAACACTATAAACCTCTATCGAAATAATTAATATAAGTCATAGTTTCAAACATCTGGCTACAACGATTAATTTCTATTTACTACTAGTACATAAGTAAAGTCTATAAATTCATGGAATAAAATCTTATATGGTGTGAGAAGTAAGTACCGGTGGAATTCTACTAGAGATCCCAAATATTTACTATATCAAAATAATCTCAGATGTGTATCATAAAATTTAATGTTGTAAATTTTAAAACAAAAATATGTTCACATTAAACGTCATCAAGTATTTATTTTGAATTATGAAAACAATTTATTCATACATTATATAATTTCCAAAGAATTTAAATGTATCTATAGAATTATAGGTAATTACCCACATATATCAAGGTATATATTTGTTAGAATTTTTCGAAAATCATTTACATTTTAGTAGTTTAATGTTATTGGTTGGGATTTAGAGGCCTAGGGTTTTTATTTGAGTTGTTAAACCCTTTTCAGAGCCTCTATCCTTATTGATCAGTGGAACCATGTACCTGGTGTCCTAATATTAGTCAACGAGGGGCTATAAGAAAAAAGGCAGTATGGGGTGGGATAATTCACACCTGATGGCTATAGGGAGGGTACACTGTGTGTACCAGGAACCTGCGGATGGGAGAAAGGGTAACTTTTAACCCCCGCTGATATTTTCTCTAAATTTTAATAAATAAATTAAATCAGTCAAAATATAATAAACTATTAATCTTTCTCATTTATCTTTCTTGGTTATATAACACCCATGTACTATGTTTTTCATGTTCTCATTAAAGGCATGGATGTCCTATATTTTTTCATTTCAACATGTTATTCATAGTAATTCATTTCTAGAGGTATGTATATTTATCTTATTTTATATATTCATATAATATCACATTATTTCCAAATCTTTTTTAAAAAATCCCAAATTAGGAAGGTTTTTTTCAGGTTTATTTATTTTTACAAAACAATGTTAATTCATCTAGATTTTTTTGTTGAGAGGGGTCCTTTTATGATGAGGTAGGGGATATCTATGTTCTCATATTGGTCTGTATAAGTTTCATGCATGTTTTAATATGTGGGTTTTATAGGAATGGAAAATATTCCTAATATGAATCCAAAGGGGGTTCTATATGTTTGATGAGTATAAAAATAATGGTTAGTGGTGTGATTGGTCCTTTGGATGTTGTGTTTTGATTTATTAGTCACTTAATACCATGAAGCCTTTGAATAATTATATAAGTTTTATGTTCGGTTCCCAAGTGTGGTGAATAATTGAGATGATATAATATAATATACATTAATAGGATCATGTGATCCTCCATTTATAAAAAGATAATTTGAACCCCTATTTATATCACATGGACTTGTTTACAATTCTTGTGGTAGAATGATGGAGTGATATATATATGATTGGGAACACATGGATATTGATTGTTATTTAATTTATATTTTTTTAAAAATTAAATATCATGTGAAATTTTTAAAGTAAGACATTAAATGTTCTATTCTGGTTATGATTAAATTGGAATTTTTATTAATAATTTTGTTAACTAACACTTAAATAAAATGATTATGTGTCCTGTATATATGTGTGATCATATCCTATTTACATTTACACTATCATAATACTTACTTGTGAACTCTTTCTCTAACTATGTGAAAATTGGTCAAATTTTTTGGTTATATTCTTGATAAGATTAATGAATTTATAAAAGTTATTGGTTCTATGTTTATGTCCATGGGAATATTGGTAGGTGTCATATAACAGAGTATATTTATTTTCAGATCAGTGTATCATTATTTTCAAATTTGAGTATTTATTCATGGGTACCAATATATGTCACATTTTAGATAGAGTATAAAAATTTGTAAAATTATGTGAATGAATGTGGCATATTAATATTAGTGTGAGTTTCAACCCATACCATATAAGTGTCATATGAGTTTTTTTAAAATCCTTGAAATTGACCAAAAAATTTAATAGGGATGTTATTATGGATTAACTTGTGATGATTTTGGATATTTATGGAATATATTTTAGTAATTAAAACAATTGTGGACCTATTTTAAAGTGATTCAAGAATCATGAAACAACGAAGGGACACATAATTGTAGAAAAAATTGAAGATTAGTTATACCATATTCTCATAGGATTTAATGAAAATGGAATAGTAAACTATAAATAATGATATGTGTTTTGAATCATTATTATGTCCATACTGAGTTGATAATGATACATAAAAATGATTTTTTATTTATGAGATATAATTTATATTTATAGTTCTAGTTTTTCCATAAAACATTATAAATAAAAAAGGAAGATAACCACGTGAATGTTTTCTACAACACACATATTGTGTATTTTTAATTCATAGTTTGGAATGAACTTTAGAAAATAGGTAATTCAAAAATTTGGGGAAAATGAGAATCAAGATATCAGAGGATTGTGAATCATCATCAAATTGAAAATTTTGAAGATGTGATGGAACTAAATGAAAATGTCATATATTTAGTATGGAACCAGTTATCTCAATCCTAATAGTGAAAATAGAACAACATTGGAAGAAATGTGGTTTTCATATTCTTATATATATATAAGTTGTCATGTATGATATCTCATATTCAAAAAGAATATAATAATGAATAAAGTGATGGATTCTGTCTCCCTATGTCTATTAATTGAATATATAAGAAACAAATATAGTTAGAGATAGTTTAATGTATGTATTTTAATACAAGTGGGTAGAATAAATTAATATCAATGGTAATCCCTGGTGATATATATGTTGAAGATGAATATAGAACATCCACTATCATAACAACATTGTTTGTCAATGTGAGGGTATATTAGAGCCCGAAGAAGGGATATTGAAGTGTAGAATAATATTGTAGTGTAACAACAATGATAAGATGGAAATTTAGATTTATTTTGGAATAATTTTTATAATAGAGGATATTATAGTAAAATTTGATTGATTATCCCAAGTCAAATTCGATAGATCATATACACATATTCAACATATAATCAACATCCTTGTTACTAGTAAAGGGTGAAACTATATGTCTAATAACTATTGGTGATCCTATATTAATAGAAAAAGGATAATGAAGTAGTGGTGACCTGAAAGAGTAATCATTTATTAATGTAGTATGAGGGCGAGGGGACGTGAGGTAGTAATCCTTGGGTGGTGCTAATAAAAAAAATTTAAAGTAGATTAACCCTATGCATGGACTAAACTAAACACTATATTAGTGTGGTTGGTAGATTCTAGTGCTTGGATTATTATTATTTCATGCTTCTTAGATTAGCTTTGTGTGGGTGAACTGAATAAAATCCTCTATGTATTTCATTTTATTATTTTTTAGCATCTTACACAATAGAAATATTATAAGTGAGGTAATGTAATTAATGGTTAGTCATGTAATGTGGTAACTAGTCCAACAAAAACAATAGAGAAAACGTAGTGAAAATCCCAATATAGAGTTCACTAGAGATTAGGGTACTAATTGTTTAATGAAAAGAGTTAAAATATAAAAAATGAATCATACTATGATCTACCCTAGAGTATCTTTAATATAATCTCCTTTAACGCATTGAAATTAGTATTAAATAAATTATTATTTTGGTTATATTTGTCTCTCTTCAAACAAGATCTGATTGGTGGAGGATGAAGTTACAAAATTATTTTAATTCTTTACATTAAATAAAAAAGTCACATACATCAAAGAAGAATAAAATTAGATTTTTCATTACATAATTTTATATATTTTTGAGAAAATTTAAATATAGTTGAATGAATTTCTAATCCCTTGGTTGAATGGTATATAATGTTTCATGGGTGAATTTATTCATTAATTTAATCACGGTGTATGAATTAAAGAAGAGGTTGATATTTTAAATAATTATTGATCTACTAATGTTGAGAAAATCACATGGAGGCTGAAAGTGGAAGTTCTCTACCCATACAAGGTATGAGAATAAAACTTAATTATAAAAACATAAATCTAAAATGGTAAAAATTCTCATTATATATATATATATTAAATTTCGTGATATTGACGTTAAAAAGATAAAAATAAAGAATAAATTTTTCAAAGTGTATGTACTTATTTAATGTAAAATAATGACACGTAATCTAATTAATTTGATATTATATATTATAAAGTTAAATAATTCACATATAACTTCAACTGGATGGATTAAAACTCAATAAATGGTTAAATCATTAAGACTAAGAGAGATAGGAAATCTCCCCACATAGAATAATGGGTTGAGGAGAACCAAAGGGTGTAATAGGAGATGGTAATCTTTAAATAATCTATCCTAAAAATTAACCTATTTTTTAAGGAGTAAAGTTACATGATGGAATAAAATCACTTGTGAATTAGAGGATGATATTTCAATTATTATTAACTCAATGTGGAGATTAATTTCTGCTTAATTCGATCGGATGAAGAAATGGTGGCAGAGATAAAATCATATATAAAGTAGTAATATTTAAAATGTATGACAATTTTGAAATTTGATTTTCATTTTCTTTTTGATAACCCTTTAACAATTATTGGTGAAAGAAAATGGAATTTTTAGATCTCAAGGAGGGTCCATATAATTATATTCATATTTCAAAGACCACACACCAAGGGAAAATATGGTATTGGTTGTGTTAAAACCTCTATAATGCATGAGTAGATGAAACAGATGGAAATTTTAAAGAAAATTGAAGATAATTAAGGTTTTGTTAATAGATCTAAAATAATCTATACAGAAGAAAATGGTAAGAGGAGAATCCATAAAATAAGTCCTGGAAATCACTATTATTTTTGAGTGATGCACGAGTAAATTTATATGTTTTTTTCTAAAGTAATATACAATAATAACTATTCTGAATCCATTAGAAAGGATGAGAAAATAATTCATCATGCTCTAGAAAAAATTATGGGACATATTTCATAAATACTCAATATAATAAGAATGCCTCAAGTTGATGTTTTTGAATAAAATCAGCATTGATAAAAATTAAAGTGATTTATTCATTAAATGACCAACGATTTCTATTTTGAAATAAATTTAAAAATGTAAATGAAAACGAATTACAAGATTAAAACTACTATAGAAATAATATTAAATATCTTATTATACTAAATATTTCTTGGAAATATAAGAACATTTTTTGAAATCAAGAGTGGAATTCAAATGTTTCTAAAATTTAAATTTAACCTATAAAAGGTAAATCACATGGTAAGGTATATATTGAAAATACTAAAAATAATTTTATGGATAGGATTAGAATCAAGGATACTTAGAGAAAGATAGTAATATCTGGAATAAAATTTAAAATCCATAGTCAAAAGGTTCTCTAAGGAAATGTATTTGGTGATCAGGGTTGTGTAAAAGAGAACAATATCAACTCAGTAGACAGAAATTGGATTCCAATAAATCCTATATAAACATACAAATATCCTCAAATATAAAATAATATGGGGGAAAATAGAGGTCAATTTTTTTCTACTATATTCCCCAATATATGGAATATGAGTTTATCCCTCTCCCGGGTGGATTAAATATTTATTTTTTTCACATGTATCATAATTCAGATGAAGAAACAATGGATGTGATAATAATTCAAAAAAATCACATGTCTTAGAAAATGAAAAAAATATCTATTTAGTCTAATGGTATTCATAATATAAATGGAGTCATATTTAAATCAAGACTTTTATTGGTTTTAGACATGAACAAGAACAGTAGTGGGGAATCTTGGTTACCCTCATCGATATGGTGTCAAACACAATTAATTTACATACTATATTAAATTATAATTGATAATTATTGGACATAACTATATCACAATTACATTACTCAAATCCAATATTTCATTACTTATATTCCAAAAACCTTTTAGGGTACGAAATTTAGAGAATTATGATAAATAATTGACTAATAAATCTAGGACCTCTCTCAATTATTGGTCATTATTTCGACTTTATAATAAACAACACAATCCATAATAATCCTTTAAAATGACCTAAAAATTATCTACAAAATCTACCTAGATAGTCATATCATGTTTAATACTTTTCATCATAACCTAGTGAAATGGAACTATAAGGAGGGGTGACCTCAGAATCTTAATAAGTTTATACATAAGAAATGAAATTTAGAGATAATATGTGATCATAAAGAATAAATATTATTTATTGAATATATTATAAAAATAAATAAATAATATAATGAAATTAAAATAATGATATATACTTGAAAAATAATGAAATTAAAATTTTAACATGGATTATAATAACTTAATTCATGGTGATGGAATGCATAATGTGAGTCATCTTTGTCTTATAATCAATTCCTTTTACAAGGAATCGTTCATTTTTTAAAGGTTGTTTCTAAGAAATCATTGTTGTCATCAAGAATATAGTTAATGTATCTTACTAAATTGTATAGGTACACAAAAAATACCAATACATGATTGTATCAAGAAATTTTTTAATTCATCAACGGGTTATAGAATGTCTTCCCTAACAAATAAATTTTTTTATGTAAAATTCATTCTTAATATTTAATAATTAATTAACAATTCATAATAATCCTGTCAAATAATCTTGACAGATTATCATATTTATTAGAAAAAATAGACAGTATGAATGTTTTCCCCCATCAATATAAAGGATATAATGAACATAACTCATTTGGAGAAATAATTTGGATAGTTAAACAATACATTGTCATCATTATAGAGTAAAAAATAACCATTTATATTCGAGTAAAAATTATATAATAATTTTCAATAGTTCTCTAATTATTAAATTGAATAAAATTACATGTATGGATCCCTCAAGATGAATCCATATAGAGTAATGTTTTATATTAATTTAAATAATTTACCCAACCAATATACTAGGGAAAACAAGGTGATTGAACTATAATAAAATGAACAGAAAACTATATAATCTCAAATAAAATGAATTGGATGAAATTTTATTCATACTCAAAGATGATGGTTAGGAAATAAATATGTAGTGATGGATCATATAATTGTCAGAAAAGAAAAATAAATTATCCATCCTGAGAAATAATTTGGATGATTTAAAATTTATATATCTCTATTTTAATAATGAAAACATAGAGGGATGTTTATATAGTTGAAAAACTTCATTGACAAAGAATACTTCAAATGATATCACATTATTAGGGACTATGAATCGAAATATTTTATACTGTAAGTCCAATCCCTCAAATTTAATATAATATATATATATATGTTCAATCATGTAATATAAATTCCATGAGTGAAAATCCTTTTGAGTATTTAACAGAAAATTGAGATGAATACATAAAATAAATTTTTGAAAACATTTTTAATATTGAATTAAAATTAAAAAATGTCTTCTCACATTCAAACCTAAATATTGAAATGGTAATGTAAAATATAATAAAAAAATTCTGAATGAACCACCAATAATGGAGATTTTAATATTACATATATTTTTCTATATAAAATTTGGAGACAAAGATAAAATATTTTATTTTTAACAGAACCTTTTAAATAAATTAAAATTACATTTATTGAAGACCCAAATTATAAAAATTATAATAAAATATTTTTTTTATTAAAAGGCCATTTTTTAAAAGGTGTTATAAACATAAATATTATGAAATATTTAGATGGTAAAACAAAGGCTTGGAAGAACAATGTTGAATGTTAAATATTTTAAATTAAATAAATGAAATTTGAATAATCAATATCCCTTATGAGAAACATTCTCTATGAATACTAAAATATATTCAAAGTGTTTTATGTGATAAAAATTTAGAAAATTATACACCAAATAACAAAATAAAATTTATGAATGTTCCAAACATATATGAAATAATTTCAATATAATTATAATAACTCAGTGAATGAAAATTTAGTTACCACATTCTGTTATGACAAGGGTCACACTTGATTCAAAATAAATTTGAGGAAAAGAACATGATTTGGATTAATATATCCTAATAATTACAAGGAATTTAAATATGGACCAATCATGGGATAATAAATAAAAATAACACTATATAAAGGAATTATGGTGCATAACGTGAAACATGCCTCAAAGAATTTCAATTGAGAGAAAGAAAATTAATAACTTTTATCCCATCTTCTAAGAATACACTATGAACTCGAATATGAATAACATATCTGTATTTATAATGTATTTCATAAAATTAATAATATATTTTACCATTATAATCATTATTTATAATTATTATTTATATAAATTCTTGTTATTTATTACATATTTTCAATACTGTGTGTATGCAATCTTGTTTGTTCTAAACTAGTATTATAAAAATAGTGTTTGTATTCATTCTAAATTAAAATTCTATCATGCTAATATAATTAATGGTACTATAATAGATTTTATATTATTCTTGTAGTTTTATAATTTAATTTCATTGTATTTTTTTTGTTATAATGAATGAAGATTAAATCGATGATGATCATATTTTAGTGATTCTTAATGAACGGAACGGTTTTTATTAATTATTGAACTTAATAATAATTTTTTGATTACCAATGAAACATTAATTTCATATTAATATAAACATATACCATTAATCATGCTCCCATAGTAGTCTACAATATAAATTCATAGTGCTGTTCAAGTTGCTAGTTCCACACACCCAAACGTGAATATATCATGTTGAATGGATACTTTTGTGGTGGTACAGATGTAATATGATTATAATAGACAAAAATAATAATTTTTAGTGATTATTAGTGTTATAAATCAAAAATTGAAAGAATAAAAATAATAAATAATAGATATGATATTATTAAATAATATGAATAAAAATATTGTCAACAAAGTGTGTGTGTTTTGCTGATAGAAATAATGATGTAAATTTATTGATCAAATAATTAATAAGATATATAATTTTTAATAAAATAACCTTAATGATATCATATATATCATATTAATTCATTAAACACATTCTTAGTATGATCCATGAATGGTAAAAACGAAAATTGTAAGGCATTATTCGATGGAGGCATTTTTCCATGCATACAAGTGGATATTGATTTAATTTTAATTAGATTTGAGAAAGGAGTAATATAGTTTAAAATTTCATAATCATTAATAATTTTTATATATCATAATTATATATTAAATTACATTTTTAGACCAGCCACTTTAGATGGTGAAAAAAAGCGAACATGTTGCTTCGTAGAGGCAATAGTCCACACATACACATGAATAGAGTTTTAGTTTTTCATAAGAGAAGAGGAGAAATGTGGTGAATAATAATTCCTTAAAAAAATAAGAATCATTATGTAACTAAATTTTATGTTACCAAATAGAGATAAAAAATTTAAATTGTAATGGTGAGATAGAAAATTGTGTACTTAAGTAATAAAGGATTAATCACTTTGAGCACTATGAAATTAATTTAGAGGATCCCATAGAAATAGATGGATTAAGATAAATTATTGGGACCAAATTTTAATAGAATAAATTTATGATTAAATTTTACATAATAAGGGTAGGGTTGGCCCTTTTAAAAGTAATAATGGATAGAATTGTTTAAAAAACCCATAATTTTTTTATAATAGGAAGTTTCTATAATGGAATCGATATCAAATATTAATAAATAATAGAGTGATGAAGGGATAATGTCATGAATGTATCTAAAATTTATTTTCTTGCATTTTTTTAACTCTTTACCATTATTTTTTCAACTTTTATAATTTTATGATTTACTATCTTATATGGTATCTATAGTAGTAATTTATCTATTATGCATAAAAAATAAATTTTCATTTCACATCATCTTTTTCCATTGATTATAAATTTCAAATCTATTTAATATTATTAATTTTTTTAAGAAATAAAAAAATAACATATGTATAATGAATTAAAACTAATTTCTTGAGAACTATATTACTTAGGTAAAAATTTATCAAATATTATTTTGTAAACTATTATAAATACACATAGATTTATTATATAAATTATTAAATAATACAATTTTATGGAATAGGGTTTTTGAAATTTCTATGTCTTACTTGTAGAGTAATAATGTCATTAATTCATGGTTTTTGAAAAAATAGTATATTTTTCTATTCACATTGAAATAAAAATTTAAAAAAAATATATAAAATTAATCTTAATAAAATATTACTATAAATAATCAAAAATGTAATGTCCATTTATAATCAATATTATTGAAAATTGATAAATATAACTATTAAATAATTTTATAAAATATAATGAATAAGAATATTTTACAAGAAAATGGCTCTATAGAACAAAATATATTCTTCGTATTATTTCATATAATTTAACTTTAATTTAGAAATAATTATTAATATCAATATATAATTCCATCAGATAATCATATGAGTTTTATCTTAAAAATTTTTACCACATAAAATGAAGTTTTTTAGAAAAATTCCAATCTAAGCAAAAAATGATATTATTCGTAAGTTTAGATATACCAATTTAATTTCATTAATATTAAAATTAAAATTTCATTTAATTAAATATATATTTAAAAGTATGTTTAATATTATATATTATTTTTAATTTAATGACATTTGTTTAATTGTCATACTTAAATATTTCTATTTCATCAAAATATATCATAGTTGCGTTTTAGTTTGGTGTTGCATATGGAAAAATATATGAAACATAATAACCTATTTTAAGGTAATCCTATATAAGGGTATTAGTGATATATAATCATTTTTGATTCTAACCACTAACCAAATAATAAAACTACATGTTGTGAAGTAATCTATTTAAGTTGAAAACTACATAAAAAATAGTCTAAATTGTTAGAAGAAAATCATTCAAAACCATATCTACGACTACCTCTGGTTTTTAGTTTAATAGGATCTAAAACCATTGATATCATTCCAAATAATTATTAAATTCACAACACTAAATAAATATAGCCAATTTGGTATTAGTAACAAGTATAATATCATAGTACTCTATTTATTTTAAAATATTTTGTATCATCTGTTCATTATAAAAGGATATCAAAATCTTCTGAGAAAGAATTTTTCCCCTAAAAATTAGTGTCATAAAATTATATAAAATATCACTATACATAATAATGAAATTAATAATTATTTCTAAAATTTCATCATCGATGATTTTCCACATCGAATATTATATCCCTATTAAATATCGAGGGAGACCGATAGATTCAATTAGCAAAATATTTTTTCCTTGAGATTCACAATCTTTAATATTTGATACATATCTTAGTGTCAAGTGATAAAATAAAATGAAAATATTGTATGATTCATAAACCATTTTATTCAATTTTTATTAATTAATAGTTTTATGGATATTTTCTAATGTTAACAACGATACCTCATTGAAGGATGTAAAAAAAGTTATATTGTATATGCATTATGGTCGTAATTAATGTGCCTTAGAAAAAATTGATATTTTTGGATTAATCCCTATTTTACTACCCCAAGATCTAACTTATATGGATAATATATTTTATTCATATCTCATTAATAAGTTATAAGTACACTAATTGAAATTATTTAAGAATGCATACACAATTTGATGTAAATTCACATTTTTATTGAATAATTAATAAAATGTTCATTACATGTTAAATTAGTGGAGGAAGAGATAAAAAATTAGTAGCATAAAATTTTATCCTAAAGGGTGAGAAGGGTATTTCCATATCTAAGGGAGAATATGTTCTCCAAATAAAATGGGGGAGATTGAAAAATGATTAATTTTCTCATAGAGATAGTGTGGAGGACCATAAAAAAGTATATATAACATTATAAAGAAAAATAGGGAGATTATGTGAAGGTAACATAAGGATGGAATCCACCCTTTGTATTTCATGTTCAAATAGTTGAAGAGGATATATTTTCAATTAATATAAAAAATAATGATATATTAAAAGAAAATAAAAAGTGGTATGGTTTAAACCCTCTGCAATTGAGTTGAATTTGTTGAAAATTATTATAAATTACTGCTAATAGGATGCTTGGATTATTATTTAAAAATAGATCATCATTTTCATTAGAGTTGTATTTTTAAAAAAATTAATGGATATGAGAAATACATGAAATAAATCATGTAATTTTACTAAACTATTAAGGTAAATTGAATAATTATTTAAAATATATATTGACAATCCTCTAAATTAAATGTCAAAGTGTCATATTTGTAAAAAAAAATTTAATCCCATGATCATATCAATTTATAGATATTTTTTATGTGTACTCCTTATATATATATATAAAAATATATATTCGGTATCAGTGTAGGATTGACTAGGCTTCGCATTTTAGAATTTGGAAAGGGTATGAGTTCATTATATGTATCATTGGGAAGGTGTGAATGTTTTATACCGAAACATATGTGTGTTTCTGGATAACATTATATTCTTTTTCAGGTCTTTGTACCTTTACTTGGGAATCATCATAAGTGTCATTTTGGTTAGGATATACAAATTTTTAAATCATGGGGAATATATGTGTCATATTAAATGCATCATAAGTGACATCCATAACTTTGTGGGTATCATATAAGACATACAAAAATTCAAAAAATTAACAATAATGTTTTTTCCAAAAATTTGTTACAGATTAACTAGTGATATTATCTATGATATCATGGGAATAATTTTTCTAAATCATATGATTATTGACCTATTTAAATTTTTTTTAAACATAATTGAATAGAATTTAGAATCAGAATTCTTTCCAAATATTGAATAGTATATTAAGTATCTTTTTAGTAGATTGAATGAAAATATCTTAGTTTGATGAGAAGGAGCTAATTCATGAAGAAATAATATTTCATGGTGATTTACTGAATAAATTCATTAAATCTATATGATTTATTGAAGATTTTAGACAATGTTGATTTTTTCCAAGAAATAAAATGAAGAAAAAATCTAGTTGATGATTTTAAATTTTGATGCAGAATGAATGTAGTGTATTTTAAATAAATGGTTGGTAAAAATGTTTTGAAAAGTGGTTTTTCTCTTATGATAGAAAAAGAAATTACTATGAGAGGTTGAAGGATTTTAATCAATACTAAATTCAATTTTTTAGATGATTTTACATAGATAAAAGATATTTAGATATCATGATCCTTTCAAGAAGTTGTCTCAATAGTAGGAAAATATAGAGGATAAAAGTGTAATAAATGTGGTTACCATAGGTTTTTAAATATGGAACCTTTTTCTTCTAAGTTATCTTATCTTTAATACTAAGAGTATATAGAATAATGATGGGTGTTTCCCTAAAATGAAATTAACCACATATCATAAAAATACAGTGAGAGATATTATTATACACATAATATGATATATTTAAAAAAATATATATATAGAGATTGATGGAAAACATATAAGCTCTACATGTCGAAGGACAATAAATAGGTTGTTATATATTGAATTCTTGGTAAAATATAAGAATGGTTCAAGTCCTAATAGGGGAGATAATAGTAGAAAAAATGATTTCTACGTAAAAACAAGGGGAATACTGATTTCAAAAATTACTATTTATGGAAGAAATCTTTTTTCATTTGAGAATTTGATATAATATTATGATGTAGAAACCAACATGGATCCCAATAAACCATCTAGACATATTCATCTATTAACTCAAGTTCCATGTTTTTGTTGGAGGACAATCCGGCATGATTATGAATTGTGGGTGATCATCCCTTAATAAGTACACAAATGTGAACTAAATAATAATGTGTTCAATGATTTATCAATTTTTAAATGTAGTGTGTGAAGAGAGAGTAAATGAAAAAATGAGTTGTGGGTGGAAATGAGCTAACCCAAGACAGTTATAAAGGAGTGGGACCCCAATAATAACAAAATAACACAACTATATTAATGTGATTAGTGGTTTTTATTGCATAACATGTTGTTATTATAGATAAAATTGATTATCCCAGTGTTGGTGAACCAAGTGAAGTCATCTGTTTCTTCTATTTTCTTTTTCCCTTGCATCATGCAGGACAAAAAATGGTTAAGTGAAATAAATTAACGAGGGATGGTTAATAAAATCTATAATGGAATAAATATAAACAATAGAGAAAATTTTTCAAGGTCCATTATGGGTGTTATAGTTTATAAAAATATTTGAAATGAAAAATTTTATTATACCCTGAATCACCCACCCACCCACACCCGACAAGGTATATCTCAAATTTGAGGCCTTAAAAATTGTGAATTTATACAAGGATACCATGAAACTTTCCATAAAATTGATATATTGATTGAATTATATCAACTTGGATTACATAGTGTGTGTTAGAGGGGAGAGTATTGATATTTAAATTAAATGATTCAGGGATGATTATAAAATGTATTTTGGATATAGAAATGTCTTGTGTCTATAATGACTACCCAAATAGTAATTATTAATTTGAAAATATATTTTCTTACAAATAAACATTTCATGATATCAAATTGGATTTTGATTCCAATCTATTGTGGTAATATGTATAGGTTTGTTTGAATATATTATATGACTAATATTGATATGATGACTAAATGAGATAATGATATATTCTGTGGAATTTTATACCCTATAGATAGATGTTAATGTTTAAAATTATTGTAATGTTACGATTATATACCATAGAACTAGATGATAGGTTTAGTGTTATGATTATCTAATCATAATCCCTATTATGAAATGAAATAATTTTCCAATTCATGGTTTAAATTGAGTGTGGGATGGATCAGTATACCATTACCTTTAATATTTTTTTTATGGAATGTAATTATATACGAATTCATAATTAATAATTAGTTTGGGAGGGAATAATAGGCCACCCAATATTATAATTTATTATATAATATTGTGACATGTATATTTATTATTGATTTTTATTTTTAAAAGGGATGTCATTCCCCTCAATTATCTATCATGAATTATTAATTTATACTAGATGTGATTATATAGTTGATTTTTACTAAAACATGTGTTGTGGAATTTGTATAAGGTTATATGGGTGCACACATTTTCTTCCCCTTTGTGTTGCAGGTGACATTTTATTACCACTATTAGAACAAGTCGGGGAATTTATAGTCACAATCATGATGATTTTTATAAAACCTTAAGATATAAATCCTTTTAATATAAAATTTGGTGTTTTATATTTTTGGGAATATCACATCCTCTATGAAATAGAATTCTGAATTTGAATAAAGAAACCATTGGTAGTGTCCTACTATGATTTAGTCACACCAAAAAATGAAATTTTATTACACTTATATATTTTATAAATAGATATATTATTATAGAAAAGGTTCTTGTAGTTGATTGATGATATATATAGATTATTTGAAAGTGAGACTAGATCAGACAGTGAATCAAACCTAATTTTCAGTATCATTAGTATTATTCTTTTATTCTTTCGGACATATTATATATGAATGATCCATGGGGAAATCATTTTCAAATAATAATTATCTGTATTAAATTATTATTATTTCTTATTCATTTATTGCATGTGATGTGGCTTTATATGACTATACCATAGCTATAATACCCTTGTTATAAAACTATATCATGATGATGGTATATTTTTAATGATTCTCATATTGTTTACTATTATCCAATATAGATGGTATAGTATCCCCACAACCCCTATAGGCACTCACCGCATGTTATTATCATTTGGCATATGGGGAGGACTACATGATGAGATTTGGAACAACTAGCCTTATACTATTTTTTAGTCAATATGGATATAAATTAAAAAGTGGTTTTGGAGAATTGGTTAAATTTTATTACTATCTGAGAATTATAGATAAGGATATAATATGTTCAGAATATTGAAAATGTATTATTCTCAGGAATAACTATCAATCATATAGGATAAGTCCATGTTAAATGAGACATGATTTTTATCCTTAGAATTTTTATGTCACAATTTTATATTTTATTGAATAGGGTGTTTGATTTATAGTTTATTATTTTACATTCAGAATTTGGTGGAAAGATATTTTGTGATCTTGAATCATATTCGACATATATCATTGACATGGAATCAATATTCCTGTATAAAATTAATATCTTGGTTATGAATAGTGTTTTAATCACTTATATTAATAATAATAATAAGTCATATAGAATATTTCAATATATGATATAAGTGAAATTATACCATACACGACTCATTTTTTTAGTTATAATTTTTTTTTGTTATGATTGGTTATATATATTAGGTATCTTGTGTTGACACCTTTTTGTATGAGAACACTTGGGTTATGTGAGAGATTTATATTATAGGGTGTGAATATAGAGAATAATGGAGTCATTCCTATTATTATTTATCCTAAATCATGATATCAATAACAATTATAGAATTATGTTATGATCCATTTGGGAATTATTATGTTCATATTCCCTCCTGATAACATCTAGATGAGTTTATATAGATAGAGAATAAGAATTCATCAAGGATAATATAGTCTAAGCCTATTGTTTTACTATTTCCTCTTATTGATTTACAACTTTGAGTGTGTCTACTTTATGTAATATAATATGTTGGATATGAATATCCCTAAGCTAAGTCTTCCAATTACAATTTTACTAGAGAGTTTCAATTAAAATACCAATATCCTTAAATAATGGGGGAATACTACATTCTATAGAGTTCTCTTTAGGTTCTCATACAAAATTGTTGAATTATGTTTGGATAAATATTTTTAGACTCTTGTATTCTTATAGTTTTTTCCATGAATCTGAGAGTGGATATGGATCACGATTTCATGTTCCTATTTTAGGGATCAATTCCAGTGATTGATTATTCCACACACACTAATTATTTTATTTAGTTTTCACCCACATATTTTATTAATAAGAGAACTAGTGTCACGAGTTTTGAGGATATATTAATTGACTCAATTTGATCACATATGAAAATTTATCACCAAACTTATAGTTTTAATGGTCATAAATGGGATCTTAATTACTGAGAGGAAACATATTGATTATAAGTGCTATATCTTTCCAACATCAGTCATAAGTCCCCATAGTGGATTTTTTATCCATAGGAAGCAGTGATATGAATGTTCTAATTATATTAGTGTCGATAAGGTAATAGATGATCTAGACATATCCCTTCACACATGAGGGAAGGCTCATCGTAATTGTTACAAGTGTGGAAGTGTGAGATGTAATTGGCCATTATTCTATAGATAACCTTTATAAAGGCATTCATGTGATAAAATGGGTAATGTGGAATTATTCTTTTGGGTTATTCTGTATTTATAGGTGGGAGTGATGATTGGATGCCCCATTGATCTAGGTCTAGGTCAGAGATATCCCTATAGGATAATTCTTAGGACTCTTCAATCATGTCAATACATATAAGGATACATGGTACTCAGGGTTGGTAGATGAAGTAGGGTAGTTCTCTTACGATTAGTCTAGGTTTTAGATGAACAGTCAATGTTTTAGGCTCATACCAGGTTTGCAAAAATTATAAGGGTCATAAAATTTGATATATGGGCCATGAAACATACAATACATGAATTCAATAAAATTATGCCAACTTCTTTTTTATTCTATATGGTAGTGTCAGACACATTTAATATTTTTGTTTTGGGTTTAAATAGTTTTAGGGAAATTTCAAATGGTATTACATTAATGGTTTAATATGTGGGTATTCAGATTTTTCTAAGATGATTCATCATGATCGGTGGTTATGATCACCTATGATATTTTTTTATTGGATATGAAAAGCTTGATGTGATTCTTGGGATAGATTGGTTGACACAATATCATGTACTTATTGAGAAATATTATTAAAAGGTATCTATAATGTATATTATGGGTGATTTTTATATCTTCTTTGAATAATTTATTTTATATGACATCGATTCCAAACTTGTCCATCGAAAACTGGGGGAAAATGTGACGTATTTTTTGGGTGTTTCTATGGGAGATGATAAGGAATGTTGATACCTACCCATTTCTCCCATCATTGACTAGATTATGAATTTTTTATCAAATTATTCATAGGGGTTTAACCTAAGAGATATGATGGATATATGATTAATATTATTCAATTTATGGATCCCATATCTCATATATTATACCAAATATTTCGTACATTGATTAAAGAGATGAATATCTAGCCGGATAATGTGATGTAAAAGGGATTTATAAACCAAAGAATGTCATCGTGTCATAATATTATTTTGTTCACCAATAGAAATGGATAATTTACCTTGTATGGGTATTACCATATATTCAAATAAGTGATTTTTAAGAACCAATATTCTCTTCCTCAAAGAAATTATTCTTTCACTCAACTGACTAGAACCAATTCATAATCCAATCTGGATTTAGGAAATGTATATTACCAGTTGTGGGTGAGATTAACTGATGTTATATGTACTTTTTTTAAGATATGGAATGATTATATTTGTTTCTCATGATTTTAATTAGGTTGAAAATAATTCTGAAAAAATTATACCTATGAAAAAATGGTTCTTATATATATTTTGATTTCTAGGTGAATTTTTTTATCAAGCTAAATTTTGTGTACAACCAGAAATTCGAGGACTATACTCATAATTTTGAGACATTTTTATGTAAATTGTTGGAGATTGGTATATAAATCATGTTCCTGAAATACCACATATATATTAAAGAGGTTAACTTATTATATAACATGATATCAAGGTGGGTATATCATCATATCTAAAGATGTATGAGTCCATCATTTCTTGGGAGGGGAATAAGAAAAAAATAGATCCATTTCTTCCTAGTATTTATTGTTTAATATAGTTTATTCATAAAATATTCATATAGATTAGAATAATTGATGATAGAACTAACCATAATGGGGTGATGTTCATGTAGTTTGATCCTTATTTGAAAATACTCCTAGAGGTGAAGTGTAGATTAATATATATATTAATAATTACATTAACTAGTCTACGAATAAATTATATAATGTAATATGAGGACATGAGAATTAGTTTTGTGTTATTTTTGATAAAATATAGTTCCATCGATTCTGATGATTTCCACATCTAGGGTGCACATAACTATTCGTGACTCAATCATTCTCATTACCTAATTTACCACTATCCACAGGCATGTTCAATCTGTTACTTGAGTTGGTGATGATTAATCATTAATAAAAATGGTAAAATGTGATTTCATTTCTACCTTCCATGGATTCACCATTCATGAAAAATTCTTATTATGGTTCTACCGTGTATTTTTTATTCATGTTAATAAAATTCATTCTTAGTTATATCTCTAGGTAGATTCTAGTGAATTATGATACTTCTATCATGATGGGGTACTAACCTACGATCATAGTAGATATTAACATTGGGAATGTATAATAATTTTTTTGATGTAGGTTATGTTGGGAACCTATAATGTCTTCCATTATTGAATTTGAGGGAATATAATTTGTGTGGAATCATTGAAGTGGAAGAAAATGAATATTGTTTCATCCATGAGGTGGTTGACATAAAAGGGATGTAAGATATCTAGGAATTTTTACCCTGGGAATCCAAGGATTATTATATGGGTTTAAGACTCTAATTTTGTTCACGTGATTAACATATTCTGGGGATAAATATGTCATGGGTTTAATGTAATTTGTGTATAGGTTATATACAGTTTCATCATCCTATGGGGATAGGTTGGTTATAGGTTTAATGTATTTTGGATAGGGTTAATTCAAAGTTTTAATATTCGGTGGGAATAGGATGGTCACAGGGTTAACATCTTGTGGGGATAGGTTGGTCATTGTTTTAAAATTTTGGGGGGAAGGTTATTTATTGAGTTTGTACCATAGATTGAGTATCACACATTAGGGTTTTTACCATTCAAGAGGTATGAAATGTATGTTTCATTGAAATGTTGGGGAATTGGGACTATCCTTATGTAGGTACCATAGGTGTTTCAGGAAATCACAATTGAACCATAAATATCCTTTGTTACTTTTTTGGAAAAAAGTTCAAAAACAATATAGTTCAAGGCCAATGTTTATTGTCATGTGACAAGACCGGTCCATTCTATTTAACATCAGGTGGTGAGGATTCACACTTCATAGAAGGAGAAACAATAAGGTTTGTGTGGAACTTATTCTAGGAGGTTTCTCAAAATATGAGGAATATCCCATAATGAGGGAGGTGGCGTCATACCATGATGATTTTACATAGTGAATATTGTATTTCTCATATAGTGTAAGAGTTGAGGGTTCATCCCCTATAAGTCATACACAGAGCATACTATGTTCGAAGCACAAGGTGTGGTTATAGTTTTACATCATGTGTTAAGGTAATTGGTGTGTATATTAACATCATATGACTAATAATATGGGACATATAGTTTTACATCAGTAATCATTGCTGTTTTGGGGACGTACAATGAGGGATTCCATTTCCCAGTAGGAGAGAAGGATCAAGCACTAAGCCTCTATACTATAAAAGATTGATATATTCTCTTGATGATTTCACCTTCCTGGATTACTTGTTCATTATGAACACACCAATAGGTGGTACATCTTATAAACATTACTAGGGTGATGTGTAATATAGTGACCCTAATTTTAGAATTCCTTTTCATTTGTGAAATAAGAGTTCAGGTGCCTGTGAATAAGATAAAAAGTTCATAGAATTTCAATTTAAATACATTATGTTAAGGATAAAGACTTGACGGTTGATGATACTGGTCATGTGAATAATTTAGGAATTACCACATTACATGTATGTATATGTGATTGGTGGAGGGAGGCATCAGGTCAAGGACCCATTGGTTATTGTGTTAAATTAAATATATTTGTGAAAAAATGAAGTTGTGTGAACCATGGGATATAGAAAAAAGAAAACTTCATGAACCTTGGGGGTATAAATTCTCACAACATTTGGAGTCACAAAAAAATTAGGTTCTATGTGAAGGATACTTCTAAAATTCACTATCAATTATTCTTTAAGGTATCTTTCAAGAGGACATCCCGTACCCAATCTATGATATTTTGGGTCACATAAGAGGATATGCATTCCAGATCTATATCATTGGTAATCTATAGAGGTTAAGAGTTTCATAATTCACTATAAGAGGGGTTTATGTGAGAAAGATCTGGCTCATCAACTTCGGTAAATCCCCCTCGAAAGGGGAGGGGGTGATTACCTATTTATTTAAAAAATAGTATTACTATTGAGAAAAATATCCTTATAACATGATATGTGGTTGTTCCTATCAAGTCCGCTTTCTATTGGGTTACTGTTATGAAAGGCCACTTACCAATGGTGAATTTGTCACCTGTAATGTTTTATAGGCTGATGTGTAGGGTTTCTCCCATTTTATGAAATTTGTGTATCCACTCTTTTTTGTTATCTAATCCCTTCTAGGGATCACATTAAATTTTTTACCTTCAACGTCACCTCTCACACACATTTCATTTACATGAGGATCCATAGTGGTTTACCGAATGCCAAAATGTTGTGTACCTCTTCCTCATGGTATCATTAATGAATAATTAGTCCTATGTGATTAATTGTTTTTTATAAAGATATATACATGTATTTTATTCCTATAGAGACACCCCCAAACATTTAAATTGGAGACACTGGGGGAATGGAATGTCTTATTTTGAGTAAAACACCTATGTTAAGAGAGGTTTTTCACTACAGTGAACAAAATATAACATTGTCAAGAAAACATGTTACATGAATGATTAACATGGGGACCCATACCTAAACTTATTGAATAGTGATCTAGTGTTTCCACTTTTAATCTATGTGTTATAATATTTCTCTAATGATTCAATCTTAAATCTTTTTCATATAATCCTACATATTTGGTAACAATGTTCATATAAATCTATTTTGCATGACCAAATTGATTATGCACAGAGTGTATCACATTATTTGAATAGTGATTCAAATGTGCGACAATATTAAATTTTTATAAGGATGATTCTAGTTTCATGAACTCAAATTTTTAAAGTTCTATAACCACAAAAAATGGGCAATAATGTTTATCAGATCACCATCGCCACTTATTTTCTCATATAAAGGAATAAATGGATGAAAATCATAAAATTCGATGGTTCAAAATGTTTATTTCTGATATCATTGTTCTTGTGAGATTTCTAAAAGTGTATCGTAGGGTGTATTTTCTTAGTAAAAGGACATCATTTTATAATTTCAAGCTATTGGATGATTTTCGTGACATTACCATTGATGTGAACACACCACGGTTATAGTTTACATGACAAGATAAACACATCTGATGTAATATCCCTACTTTGGATCACTTAGTTAGGAAGCATAAAGAAATTATTGTATAAATTTTTGGGGATGGTCAAGTATAATGATGGGGGAATATCTAGTGGATGAAGAATTACACTCCCATTATATTAGCATCAATCATAATAGTATTTATAACAATAGTGTAAGATAGTATGATGATTGTGAAATATAGAATGGGGAAACATTACTAATGAGTATAAATGGGTATACTAGATACAAATCATATTCCTATATTATATGGTCATTATTTGGCAAAGTATATTATATGGATTTGTGTGGATGTCATGGTTCAATGTTTACAAAATATAGGAATTGTTTCTAAAGATTCTCATTATGTGGTCTGGGGATATAATAAACATCCTTTTTCTTCATGGGGAGTTACATATTAGATTCTTGAATCTACTTAATATTGTTGGGATCCAACTGATGGGGTTAAATTAGGATTAATTTCTCATTCATCCCAATACTTGGTAGAATGGAGGGGATACCCCCATCACCTTGAAGATCATTTTATATTAGTTAACCCTAGCGTAAATGCATAATTTCTCCTTTCACTATAATATTATATAAAATACAGAGTTTGATTTGTTCTAGAATACACCAGTTGGGATGATTCTATGGTGGCTAATGTAGTTCCCAATGGCATGGAAAATAACAAGGTTGTGGTACTACATGATGATTCTGGAGGAAGACTATTACTATGAATAGGGTTGCATCATTATGGAATGATAGTTAGAAGTCATATGTACAACATTCTTAGACACTGTGATTAGTGGATAAAAAAATTTGATTAGTTCCACTCACATGGGCTTGCATCCTGGGACACTTGTGATAGCAGTGATCATGGAATCTGACAATAGGAAGAATTTGGGAGTCAAAATTCTAGATTAGTTATATAGCTAACTAGGGAATGTCACTTGGGGGAATAAGACCAATAACATATGTGGTATCTTCTAGTTTTATAATTGGTGAATTGTAGTGCACTTCTGTGGGCATGGGTAGGAGTTTCCAAATCCTACTAACCCTCCTAATTCAATCATGTGAACTTCTCTACTCAATATTGATGGTGTCCAGCAGGCAACGTACCACAAAACAGAGGTGATAGTGAGCCATGGAAACATAGGGAATATAAAATTACACCACCTATTGACCAATATATAGTGATGTAAAATAATATAGAGTGAATTTTATAGAAAATGGTATATTACTAGGCCTTCTTAGGAGGAGTGTTTGTTTTATTGATAGATAGAAATTATAACATAGAACTATAAACACCATCGTAGTTCACCTAATAGATTTCCACCATCAAGAAACCTAAAAAGTTAGAATACAAGGGAGTTAAAATGGAAAAGATTCCATTTATATTATTTAATCTATGTTGGATATTCTTGGATGATGGTAGAAGGGATAATTTCATTCTTCGACCTACTAACATCAATGTCGGTTTCTCCAAGTATTACACAAGTCATTGGGTTATGGTGTATCCTTGACAAATCTTGTGCTAATGAGTAAAAAAATGTTTCATCGATGAGTGATCCACATGTGTTATTGGTGGACCACCCTTAAAAGTATTCTCAATGTGGTGGGGGTAAATGATGATGTTGTAATAGTGGCATAGGCCCCTTCCTTGGCTCCTTCGTCGGGTGGGGTAGGGCTTCCTCAGAAATGGAGACAAGTGTAACACCCCGAGTTTTTATGAATTGTATTTTTGGATAATTTAAAAATTCATTGAAATATAACTTTAAATTATATACAAAATTAAAATTATATTATATTAAACACCATGTTCTTATTTTTGTACATGAAATACCATGTTTATATTGTGATACATGTTACACCAAGCATAGATTGTGTTACACACAACACTGATTTTAAACAAAACATGTAATACTATAATATTATTATTATAGAGATAACCAAGTTGATTCAATGTTGGGTATTAAAAGTATTAACTAAATTATTTAAATATGGGTTATTCTGGTTTTTGAAATGAATTAATTATTATCTAGATAATTTTAAATGAAACTAATAACTATTTTATAATAATGAAATTCATTTTATTAAAAATTGTATTTCAATGCACAAATATATTTTATCTTAATAAATAAATAAACTCCTTTTAAATAATTATTATATATATATATATATATTATATTCAATCAACTATTTAAAATTCATCTTATGTGTCTTCTAGTAATGAGAAAATAATAAAATCTGATTTACGTATAAAAATATGAATTTTTCCATAAGGTGGGTTTTTCAATTTTTAATGGAACAATTAATTTAAAACACACTTTTTATTATATTTTTAATTTATTCATAAAACATAAATTTTTTTTTAATTAAATGTGTCCAAAATGTCTTTGGGAAAATGTTTGTTATTTTAGTTAAAAAATAATTTGTTGATGAATAGTGAAAAATATAAAATTTTAATTGAAAAAAATATTTTCACTTAATTTGATTATATAGTTAAATTATTTTATTATTAAATTATAAATTATAATAAATTAATTTATTGAACTATTAATCCCATTTAGATCATTTTAATCAATTTCAAAGGTATATTTAATATAAAAAGGTTTTAATCATTTTGTCAATCTCACTTTAGAAACCTGCTTTCTTATCATGATTTCAGGATTAATTTTCAATTAGATTTTGTTACATATGTGAATTGAATTTGAAAATTTTTATTCTATATTTATAATTACAATAATTTTTAATGTTTTAAAATTCCAAAATAAATTTTTGTCAAATTAATCAGGGAAAATAGTAACAATTATTTGCATTGAATATGGTAAAAAAAAAGTTTAATTATAGGGTGCACATTGAATGTATTGTATAAAATATCATACCAAATTATCCAAAACCCATTGTATTGGAAAATTTAAAACCTTAAAACGTATGGTTATAATTTTGTGAGTTACTGAAATACTATTCCATGAGAGGTACCCAATAAATAAATTATGTAATGGAAAAGAAAAAAATATTATTTTCAAACTTTTAATTTCAACATAGTTTTGGGATAGAGGAATGTATAAAATATATTCAGTTATATATATAATTTTGAAATATATATTAGTTTACCCTATCATGAAAATTTATTTTAAATTTTTAGAGTCAAATTAATTAATTTAAATGCTCATGAAACACCACTGAAGTAATTATTTAGCTCGTATTTAAATAAATTATAAGAAACTAAAATTATTAAAATTTATCTAAATTGACTTAACTATTATCTTAAATATATTTTCTATATTTATATATCATGTTACAAATGATTTAACTTAATAGATTTAAATTTCATTATTATCTTTTCTTAATTCAAATTAAAATAATATTGTCAAAATTGACATTAATGTGATTTTAAAATAAATGATATTTTATTAAATGATTTAAAATTATTAAAAATTATATCATCATATATGTGAAAATTAAATATTAATAAATTTAAAATATTTTCCATTCATTGATTATCTTTCATAATTAATATACTATTTTCAAATATAAAAAAGTCATCAAGATCTATTAAGGTTTAATTAGTGGTTTTGTGTGTTACATGGGATTGTGTTAAATTTAATTTCAAACAAAACAGGGATTTTAATTTTATAAATTAAATATAATATTTTTTAATCATTTATTGTAAATTTATTAACAATTCTAAAATCTAATTTAGCCCTATTGAATAAATCACCATGGTTAGAAAATTACTCACCTTAAAAAACCAAACTAGTATAAATTGGGTAACATAGAAGTTAAGGAATACAATTATAAATATCCATTTATTTTTTTGTGGTGTAGACTTTTCTCAACCTGATAAACCCTCTTATACATTATTATATAATTTTATATCATTTTGAGATACTAGATACCTCCCAATATGAAATATTTTTTATTATTATCTAGAATTTCACTCATCCTCAACTATTAATGGGCACTCATAACTCCCCTTATACAAACCTCTTAACCTAGTAGGCTTCGACAACCCCTAAAAAAATTACTTCTTTACTTACTTAAATCATATTATAATCCTTACATTTGGAATAAATCCAACCATGGAAGTCCTTTTGTTAAAACTAAAAATAAAATCCTAATAAAAGAGTAAACATTTATCGATGAACGTTTTTCTTTATTTAATCCTCAAACACATTAATTTATTTTTATATCATGATTAAGTAATAACATGTGTAACTTAAGTATCCTAATATTTTATTATGTTAAGGTTATTACATAAAATAGCACAAAAATTAATCAAATGTGTTAAGAAATAGTCGTACGTGTATACGGCGGACTACCGCCTAATGAACCAGAATCATTCATTTTTTTAATAGAATAGTTAATGGTTTTGAGTAATGATAGAAATAATATATATATATATATGATATTTACGATATTTACGATATATTTATTCTTATATAATAATTATATTACAAATACTATCATTTTTTCATTTATAGTAATACGATAACGATCTTCATGAGTACGACCGGAGATAACTACCCCCTCATGAAGCAATGTGATTAGTTCATGATTTACATGGAATGTATTTATGAGAGGTTAAATGGAAATACGATTTATATAATAAATAAATATTACAATGTAATGATGTTATATTTATTTATCATTTATACTTATTTCCTTCAATACTATAAGAAAATGGAAACAACGCTCATTGATACATATGGCCAACCATCTCAAAGAATAATGTATTTAATTTCCTATCTAGATATTATATAGATTTTAATAAATAAATATATAATGAATATATATGGTATTTATATCATTTTTATTATTCTTTAAACTATTAAATGATTTTTTATATAATTGAGCCTAGAATAAAAAGCCAAACCTGTAGGAAAAACTATGTTGTTATTGCCGGAAATATAAGATTAACATAGAATTATTAATTAACAAGTTATTAAAAGGTTTTAAAATCATATATGATTTGATATATATGAACATTAATTAGTTATATTTTTATAATAAACTTATTTTTATTATAAATGATGTACACATGGGTATGAAATGAGTCAATACATAAGGTATGGGATTTCTATCACACTTTTTACAACTGTGAGACACCAGAAATATTCACTATCATTCTCTACTAAGTATATTGTATACTACTCATGAATGTAAATTATTATTCTTATATTTATAATTTTCTATATTTAGGATACCATTTTTTGATATATCATTCATTTTATTATGCTTTCAAAGTTACTAAAGAAGTGCAGTAATTTCGTATTAATTTTCCTTCTTTGAGACATATGTTATGTTAATCACCTATACTATTTTATGTGGTGAATATAATACCATTTAGACATGTTATATCATGAATAATAGTAATTAAAGGATATTATATCCTTAATTTAATGTTATTATTTCCTAGAAAATATTATTTAATTATACCAAAGTGGGACTGTTTTATTTATACAATACCATTGTTTATCAAGATTGTTTATTATTTATCTTTCATTAATGAAGTATTATGTTCAATAAATCAATATTTTTGAGTAATATTATTCAAATTTGGTTATTAATTATATATTAAATTAATGGAACAATTTTTAAAATAATTTTTACTTATGATAATTATGAAAATATTTCTAAGAATATCATACATTAGCTATCTCTTAAGTAGGTAATTTGTTTCCGTCGAAATACATGTTTTCATAAAAAAAATTTCCTAAATGTTTTTAAATTATATTTTATGCTAATTACAAAATTAATATATTTTGAAAACGTTTTTTGTTTCAAATTTTTTAACATTATTATCATGGCCTCCTTTATAAGTTTGAAATGTTATTTTTAAAGAAACATATTCCAAAAATGTATTATGCTTGAAATTTGTTTTCAATGATTTTCAAATTATCATTTATAAGTTTCAAACATTATTTTAAATGAAATAAAATTGAAAGATTTTAATTTTTAAATAGTATTTTAGTGATATTTGAAATATTACATTATACGTTCTCATGATTATTTTTATAGAAAATGGTTTTTTTATAATGTTTTACATTTTAAAAATTGATTTTAAAATAATATATATTTTCCTCACGAAATGTCCAGAGTAGTGTTTAAAAATTACTTTCCAACTAATATGACATTATTTCTTCTTATTTATAATTTAATAGAGATATGATCTATGGATATCATTCATATTATTTCATTTATTTTTTTTATGTTTTGACAAACTGATGTTTATGAAACCCATTTATCTTCAACTAGTTATAAAATGATAAAATATTTATGAAAAGCGATTGTTTTCATTGGATATACTATGATAAAAATATTATTAAACATGCATCTTTTTCAATAGGTTATGATATAGTTAAATGTTTATGATTCCAATTTTATTTCTTAAGAAATTATATGATGAATATTTATGATCTTGTGGAACACATGTACAGGATTAATATGTGATGGATGGGGCATATATATCTATTAAATTATTTGGGTAAAGATTTATATAAATCATTAGATACACATGGAAGGAATGTGTTGTGAACCTAGTATATTAATACATGTTTGTAACATTGAGTGAACTTGTTACACTAATACATGGATGGAACAGGGAGTTAACTAGATAAGGAAAGGCACCTTCTCAATTATAATAGTTTTAGTGGTGAACCGATTACACTATTAGGAATGAGTTGTAACATGGTATGGTGGTGTGTTTCTAGAAAAATATATTTATTACATATGAAGTACCTTGAAACAATTTGGCAATGTTCCTTGACATTTAGGGAATTAATTTACACACTTATGTGTTTGATAGAAAGTATATGTCTTATTCTGATGTTATGTTATAATGACTCATGTTTTTTAATATCCTTAGAATTATGGTCTTATGAATAACAAATATTTATTCTATGATTCATGTGTATGATCTTTGATATGAATGGTATGGTTTTCCATTGTAATTCTCATGTTCTCATACCATTATTTCCATTTCATGCATGTGTATCTTCCTTGTTTACCCTTACTGAGCATTTGAGATCACCATTTCTTATGATTCCATTACCTAGGTAATGAAGAATGGTTTTAATTATGGTATTCATGTGAATATTACTAAAGGGGAATTTTGTTATGGGGAATGTTGCAGATCTTTCACCAAGTTAGAAGTGTATGATTTCATGTTTTCAATGGCACTGAACTATTTTGGTCTTCGAGTATGTGTTTGTGTAATGTACTGAATATTGATCTAAAAATACAAAATAACCATGTTTGTTAACCCTAGTATTTTGTAGTTGGAATCAATGGAATTTTTTTTTCAAAATTTTGAAACTAGGATGGGAATGATTTATTGAGATACCAAAGAATATTTTATAGAATATGTCTTAGGATGTCTATAAACATAAGTCTAGAGATGAGTCAATGTATAGAAAAATTACCAGAAAATTTGGTAAAAGGGTGAGAGAGTGGTTTCCAAGAAATTAAATTCCTATCTAGATACTAAAATGGGATGTGTATCTAGAACAAATGTACATAGGGGTAACATCCTAGAAAAAATTGTATTGCGCTAGACTCAAGTGGGAACTGGTGCATGACAACAACTCCAATGCACTCCTATTTTTAAAATCTAAGGGGATGTGTTTGGAAAATTCACAAACCCTTTCCATACCATCATGAATTATTTAAATAGAAGATGACAGTTAATTAATTAAGACAGTAAGTTTACATATATTAAAAAAATATGTTAATATTTTTAAAACATATAAGTGTTTTTTCATTATTATTTATTTCACTCTCTGATTAGTGTTTCTTATAGAATGTTTTTTGGTTATAGCCAATGATAGGTACCAAAATAAATGTGTCTAACATTGAATGCGGTGGTTGATTTATTTTATGAGAAGATAAATGGGATGATGGATAGGGTAATGATTTTTTTATTAGGACATGTCAGTTTCCAAAGAACATTATTAACGAGCCTTGTAGCAGTATCGATTTCCCCTTCTCTTGTACTAGGTTTTACTCTCATTAGGAATCTCCTCCCCTTTTCTAGAGTGTGACGGTGCAGATCGACCTAGTTTCTCATATCTCAGATCAGTTTTGGAGTGGCTCTTCACCGACTCTAGACATCCTATAGTTCTCATCTTCGTGGTGGTGCGATGCTGCGTCAGCTCTGGCATGGCATCATATTCTCCTAGATCTCTTCGCAGTGTGGCCTTGGCTTTGTATTTGGAGTTTCCTTGTATTGTCTTAGCCTTGGATTTAGTGATGCCTCGGTTCAAGCGTGACGTGACCATATTTCTAATGTGGATCAACATTGTTCTCGAATTGGTGGTGGTGCTAGTTGGTGTTTTCTCCGACAGGGCCTCAGATTCATCACCATGTGTGGATTGGTGTCGACTATATTGTGTCTCGAAGTTGGTAGGATCATGTTTTCATGGTTTGTATTTTTTAGCGTCACAGCTTAAGAATTTTCTTTCCTCTCCCCCATGAGGTTCGGATAAAAATACTCTCAACAGTGCTTCTTACAAAGATTTTGTTGTGTGTGAACCCTCCTACTGTGGTGACATGTATCCAGGAATCTATGGCATTTCCAGTTAGAGGTCCACATGAAAAAGAACTTTTTTTTACCAGGATGCGACATATGTGGGTTTGTGGGTTCAAAATTTTATTAATGGTGCAACAAAGGTCATGTGTTCAGTTCTATGGTTTGAGGGTTGTGGCATCAATCTGCGGTGGTTGTGAGTTCTTTGGGTTTATATGTGGTCTTCTCCAGTGGGGTTGACGACGGTGAAGGTTCTGTTTCGAGAGACCTTTCTTTTGGTGATGATTTGAATCTTTGATTTTTCATAGTGAATCTATTTCTCTATGTGATACTATTTATTATTGTGAATTGAGTTGTGAAACATTGGTATGGTGTTGTTTTATGATATGTTGTATGCGTTTCATGGGTCGTTGATGCCAGATATGGTTCAAGGATTTTTTTAGATGAGTTTTAGAGAATAGAGTTTTCACAAGATCATTTATATCTAGGATTGGAAATTTGAGAGGGTATAGCTCTTTCCATTGGTACTAGGCCCATGCATCATTGAATGGGATAGCTATCCGGCAACAATGAAAAGGTGGAAGTTGGTCTAATTTTTTTATGAGGGGTAATATCTTCTTTTATTGATGTGATCTGGCTTTATAGACATTGATCCTTTAGGCATAGTTTAATGTTTTAAGTCCTGAGGTCAGGTTGGTTTCTCCATTATCCCTGAAAATGGTGTTATGAATATAAATAAAATTTTATTTTCTATAAATCTTGGAACATTATTAACAATTTGTACCTTAAATACTATTGGACTCACCAAAAAGGGAAATAAATATGTCATTGATGTTTTTTGATGTGGAAACCAGGGAGAAAGAAAAATAATTTTCCATGTGTTAATAATTTTTAATGAAACACACAACTAAATTTCATAGATGTACAAAAAACAATTTTGACTATGGAAAATGAGGTAAAAAAGAATGTAACATCAAAGGAAAAAAATAATACTTTACTTAACACAGTGGATAGAAATATTAGCCACCCTAAGGTATTTTCAATGGATAAATTAATTAAATGAGAAAATTATAAGAATTGTAGAAATTGATTCTATAAAAACCGTGTGGAGAGAATTAACAAGGATATATGTGTAATGATTATATTTATAATGATAAGAGAATAAAGATAAAATATAAAAGGAAAAAAGAGATAAGAATATGATGGTGAATCACAGTTAATTATTATATGGTGAATGGTTTATTTATATATTAGAATTCAATGGTGTTTTATATGATGTATGAAATATATAAGGAATTTATAGTATGTTTTTTCTGTTAAGGATCCTAATGAATATATTGAATGGTACTGATAACCAATGAAAATTGATTTAATGTCAGGGTTAAATGTTAAGAGTAAGGAAAGATAACCATTAACATGTTATTTGGGATGATAAAATGTTGTTTATTATGTATATATATACGATGAAATAGATAATGTAAATTAAATAATAATTACATCTTAGAGGATTATAAAATATTTGTTGAAAAATTGGTTAATCCTATCATAGATGAAATTAAGAACATTTCATTGGATTTAAGTAATATACCAAAAAATATTTTGATGAATGAATCAATAATGTATTCAAATGTAATTTATGGTAATTCAGGTTATTACTAGGTTTCAAGAGAATACATGATTAAGGTGTTTACATGATTGGTATGTGACAACCAATAGATACTTTAAGATATAGGGGGGTCAATGTTAAACTAATTTTGAGAAATTTAATGACCTTCTTTTAAAAGTTTTAGATTTTCATTTTTTGGAAGGGTTATACAGTTAACCCTTTATAAAATGTTTTATATTTAACTTTTAATAATGTTTTAGAGGTTACATAATTAATTCTCTATATTATAATTAAATTATATTGGAAAACCCATGCTAACATTTTTTTTGTGGTGATTACTGATGTTAAAGGGAATGACATATCATTTTATTTATGGATATTATGATCCATTAGTTATTTAAACCAAATAAATTTCCATTATTTATTCAAGAAATGTATGGTGTAAAAAAATTCAAGGAACAACCGATGGATTATATTTTTTATATGAAACGGAATAAAATCAAGTAAGTATGTCTTCTTGTAAAAATTATTAAACATTAAGAAAAGGTTCTTGAACTAATTTTTTTTCTAATTATCATAATTTTTTAAGATATCATTGGCCTTTTTCCAGAATCTTTGGATTATGGATTTTTTATCATTAAATTTCTCTTGACCATGTTCCCCATCACTCTATGATAGAATTTTAGTGTTAGTCTTCTTCTCTATGTCCATGTTTTCACTTCCCACCTTTGTTCTTCTCTATGGAATCCTAGTTATGACTTACCTTGGGTAACCATTTGGTTTTAAACATTTTTTATATAATTTTTATTATAAATTTTTATGATGTGTATTTCTTGGATAGTAACTTTTATGTATTAATACATTGATTATGTAGACGATTTTAGAGGGAAATATTCATTTGAAGTGGGGTAAAATTCATCACTCTAGCTTTTAATGAAATAAATTATTTTTAAAAAAATTAAAAAAAAATTGATGGATAACACCACATAAAATGAAAATTTATGCTCTCTTTATACACAAAACCTTGTTAATATTTATCTTCCTGCAATATTAACATTATATTGAATAATATAAAACACTAATATTTTCTTCTGTTACACACAACACTGATTTTGAATGAACCGTGACATATTATTAACATATTGTTATAGTTATCACATTGTCTTTCAAATATCGGCTATGAAAGGATTTAACTAAATTAGGAAAATATTGTTTATTAATGTTTATAATATTAATTATTTTAAAACAAATTATTTATAAATAAAAGTAATAAATATATTAAAATAAAAATTTACTTTTATAAAAAACTGTTGTTTATGCACAAACAGGTTTTTCCAAAATAAATTAAACAAACTATATTTTAGTAATTATTAAAATGAAATATATATATTATATATTCAATTAAATATTAAAAATTAAAATTATATTTCTCTTAGGAGTCATATAAGAATAAATCCAATTTATGCATAATTTTTTTTTTCAAAGAGGATATTTGAAATATTTTAATGGTGAACTGATTTAAAAATAAATGTTTGAAACATTTATGATTTCAATTTGACAAAATAATTATTTTCTCATGTATAATTTAGAATTTATATAGGGATACTGTTTTGGTATTTTTCTGAAAATATTCATATTTTCATGTATAGTGACAACAAGAAAATATTAATTTGAATCTACCTTTTCGCTTAATTTTTTATATAGTTTAATTATTTTTAAAATTGTTTTTAACCAATAATTAGTTAAATTATCTATCTATTAATCCAATTTATTTCATATTAATTAATTCTATATATAAATTGAATATAGAAACAATTAAAACTTTTGGTCTTTCTCACTTCATAGACTTCTGTTCTCGTCACGTTTTCCGGATAAATTTTAAATTTAACATTGTCAATTATGTAAAATGAATTTAGAAAATTGGATTCAATATATAGAATTATAATTATTTATATTTTCTTTTAATTCCAAATTAATTTTTTAAAAATTAATTAGTGAAAGAAGTTACATTTAATTAGAGTTATTAAGGTAAAATGAAATTTTTATTGTCATTAAACATATAATGTATGAGGTAAAATTACATAAAAACCTATCCAAAACCAATTTTACATAAATATATAGACCCTTAAAAGATTATGATCTATAAAGAGTTGGGATAGGAGAAAATATCAACATATGTTCAGTAATGTATATAAATTTGACTTAAAAATGATTTTATTCTATAGATATATTTTATTTTATTTTATTAGATTATTTAATTTATTTAAATGAATAATAAATTCAAAGAAAATATTAATTAGTTTTTTAATTAACTTAAATAAATGATACTAAATATATTAAAAGTAATTTAAATTTATTGAATTATTTTCTAACATTAATTTTGAAGATGAATATATCATTTTTCACGGGTTTTAATGTAATAGATTTAAATTCGATTATTTCCCAGATATTATTAAAAACAAATAAAATAAATAATGTCAAATTTTACATTAAATTTATCTCCGAATAAATAATATTTAATTAAATGATTAAAAATTATTAAAAATAAAAGTTTCTACCAAGTGAATATTAAATTTAAATAAATTTAAAATATTATTCCTTAAGGGGCCAACTTTTTTTATGATGACTACATTTAATATTAAATAGTAAAAACTGAGTTAGCTCTAATAAGGTTAAAGTAATATTTTTTGTGTCTTACATGCGGTTGTGTTAAATTTAATTTCCAACACATATAAGTTTCTTATTTTATAATTTAGATATAATAATTCAGAATAATTTGGTATATATTTCCAAATAATTCTCACTTTAATTTTGTCTTAATGTTTGAATCACTAATGTTATAAAATTAGTTACCGTATTGACAAACAAAATGGTAAAAATATGGAATCTTATAAGTTAAGGTAGAAAATTATGAAAATAAAATTATTTTTGTTTGGTTGAGGTGTTTAATTAACATAGAAATCCTAACATCCATTATTATCAATTTTGTATCTACATTAAATAATATATAAATCACAATAGGAAATAATTTTGAGAATTTACCAGAATGCCACCCCTCTTCAATTATAAAGGGGAACTGACTATCCCCTCTTATTTAAACCTCTCAAAACATTTTTATCTACAAAAACCTATTAAAATAACTTACCAACATCACCACATCATCATAAAATCCATACTATTGAACAAAAGGCAAACTATGATGTCATATTGGGAAACCCCAAAAGAGATACATGTAGAAGAGGTAACATCCACAATTTTTTTTTATTTCTTCCTCAAACCCCTTAAATTATTTATATATAATGGTTATATAATAAAAAAAATACTTTAATATACTGAAATTTTTTATATATTTATTTTATTACCTACATATATACACACTTCAATCATATAGGTTATGAACTCATTATTTATGTGTAAAACATACTACCACCTTGCAAACTGATATCATTCATTTTTCCATTACTACCTTTCATGGTTTGGTATAATGATGTATATAATATTTATATGTGATATATATGATATTTGTGGTATACATATGATTTTTTTATTATTATATAACACATACATTCATGGTTTCTATTTTGTGGGAATACGATAACATAATTCATGTGTACGCTGGAATAGCACCTTATAGGGTAATGTGATTCATTCATTATTCAAATGGATTCTATTTAACATGTGTTAAATAAAAAAATGAGTAACATATAAAATATAAATTATACCAGATAGATAATTTATTTATATATATATATATGTATATCATTTACTCTTTGTACATTCAATATAAAAATATAATGGAAACAACGTTCAACCATACATACGACCTTCCATCTCTATGAACAGTGTATTTTATTTTATGTCTATATATTTTATATATTATTATAAATAAATATATAATGAATATATATCATATTTATATCATATTTACCATTTTAATTATGATAATTTCAAGATAAACCAAATAGTACCATGAATAAAAAGTCAGAACATGTAGCAAAAATAATAATGTTATTACATAAAATGTAAATTTAACATAGAATTGATATTAAAAGGGTAATAAAAGGTCATAAGAAAATCATATATGTTAATATATATATATACAAATATATTTTATTTATATATGTATAATAAAATTAAATTTACTATACAACATGTTTTAATGAGTATGAAGTGATTGAATACATAAGGTAAAGGATTTATGTCTCACATTTTTCATTTGTGAGTCACATTCTATATTCACCACCTATTTATTCTATGTTTTCTACATACATCCCATGAATTCAAATTATGAATCTTATATATATATTTTTGGTATTTAAATATCAATTTGACTATATTTCTTCAATGGTATTATGGTTTTAATGTAACCAAAGTTGTGGGGTAATTTTATCACAATCTTCCTTATTTGAGACACATGATATGCTATGCACCAATGTTATTTTATGAGGTGTATATACTTCCCTTTTAACATGTTATGTCATTATTATAATTATTTTCATGATATCTTAAGCTTAACATAATGTTATTTTTTATGGTGATTATTATTTAAAGTTACCAATGTGTTGAGACATTAATGCTATAATCACATCATTTATCAGGATGGTTTATTATTTTTCTTACACTGATGAAATCATATGATCTATACCACAATACTGATAATGAATATTATTCTACTATGTTTCTTCCTGATATATTCAAGTATTCATTCAATTTTTACAATCATTTGTACTTAATATAATTAAGAAAATATTTTTCATAAAATATGGAATTATCCCTCTCTTTGGATAGAAATATATATTCTTCCATAACTATGGTTTAAAAAAATGTTTTCAACAATAATATTAAATGGTATATTGTCATATTTTCAAAGAAATGGATTTTTAAAATGTTTTTTGTTTTAAATTTCTTTTTAAATGATTTAAAAAAATTTATATAGAGGTTTTAATTTTTTTTGATGAAAAGTATTTCAATTGTGTATTATGTTTAAAAAGATTTTAAATGATTTTAAAATATTAATTTTACGTTTCAAATTTTATTTTTAATTAAAATCACTTCGATGATGATTTATTTTTTAATTTTTTTTAAGTGCCTTTTAAAAGATATCATTATATGTTTCCTAGGTTATTTTCGATGAAAATGTATTTTTATAATTTTTGTCATTTTATAAATATATATTTTAAACAAGAATTAAATTTCTCAATAAATGTCTCATGTTTTAATTCAAAATTACTATCCATATAAAATTAAATTATTTGAGTTACTCGTTCTTTACTGAGAATGTGATCCAGAGATACCATTCATATTATTTATTTGAATGGATTATGTTTTTAGGGAATTCTGTTAATGAAACTCATTTCTATTACATGGGTTATACCATGATAAAATATTTATTAAACCCACTAATATTCATGGGATATATTATGATACAAATATTATTAAACCTATATATTTTAAATAGGTTATGTTATGATCAAATGTTTATGAATCCCATTTGATTTCACGGGTTATTATATGATTAATTTTTATGATCTTACACCACACAAATGTATGAATATTTTGTGATGAGTGGGACATATATCAATCTAAAATTAATTCGGTAAATAATAATATATCTCATGAAATATGAATTACATGAAAAAAGAGTGAACCTGGTACATAAATACATGGTTGGAATGAGGAGTGAACTTATTATAGTAACAAATGGTTAGAATGAGGAGTGAACCAAGTACTATAAATGAATTTTTCAGTTTTGATGGTTTGGGGAGTAATCCCATTCCACTATATGGAATTGGTTGTGACTAGGGATGGTGGTGTGTATCCAGCCCAATATGGTTATTCCCCATGAAGTGACCATATATGTTTTGGAAATGATCCGTTTCTTCTAGTGAATGATTTTATATGCTTATTTGTGTTCCATAAAGTCAGTGGAATATTCCCATGTTATTCTCTCACAACTCATATTTTTTTATTTCTTTATCATTCATTTCTTATGATCTGCCAATCATTATTCCATGATTCATGTTTATGATCTTTGATATCTAGGGTATGGTTTTCCAATGTTATTGTCATGTTCTAATAACATTATGCCTATATTATTCTTATATAAATTCTTTATTTACCCTTGCTAATAATTTTTTTTCACCCTTTAATGTTTTCACTTTTCCTCAGTTATATAGAATGGTTATAAGAATGGTATTATAGTGAAGAGTACAAAAGGGGGTATATTAATGGTATATTTTGAATATTTTACACCATGTTATAAGATTATGTTTCATTTATTCCAAAGGAACTACAATATTATGTTCCTTGGTCATGTGTTTTGTTGGATTGGGGGTCTTGGGGAAGAGTCTACACTTCATGGTGTTGCCAACTGAGGATTCCTACCACCTTGAATATTGGATGAATTTAGGGATGTTGTGGTTTCATTAGTAAATGGATTAACTATTGAGGAGAATTACTTAGGATAAAATCAATATTTTAGAGGAAATAATCATTAGGATCATATCTTTAGTGATCTTCTATGAGTGGTTTGAGTATCTGGATGACATGGTTTCCTTCATTCACTGGTGTTATGAGGTTGATCATACTACTCGTTGGGTGAAATTGACGTTTTGTTGTGGGCCTGATGATATTATATTTGTTTAGTCTTTATCCATTCAATTACAAAATACAGGTATTAATGTATTTATCTATAGTTTTTTGGAGTTATGGTTCTATGATGATGACTGCGAAATATTCCAAGATAGTGGAGTTGTTACCCTTAAGAGAGACAACTTAATCAAGCACTTGTTTTATAAAGTAATTTTTGGAAACTATGAAATTTTTATTCATTTTTACATAGCACCTCAAAACTATAATCTCATATTAATGAGGTAATATATGAAAAGATACAAGGGACCTCCTATATGGGTGAATAGAGCTCCTTGGATCTCACTGTGTGTTCTCACAAAAAGTATTCTATAGAAACTTAAAAAGAAGATGAATAATTATAGGGAGATGGAGGGAATATTATTGAAACTCTGACCATCGTGTTTAACTATACTGTGACCACCCTATAATCCTATTAGAAGATCCCGCATTTTGGTAGGGATGCCTCAAGGGACAGTGGATCATTGATATTCTTATGCCTTCTAAATGTATTGTTTCGAGTCTCATCTACCTCATCCCTCTAAAAGAATTATTGAACAATAAAAGTATATATATTATCCCCTTTTACCTATGATAGCTTTCAAACATGTTGTATTTCTGGATTATAGGAAATATTTTAAAGTGACGACTAAAACGAAAGGGTCTCTAGTAGTCAGATTCCCAACAGTCATGCCAAATCTCAAAGCGCCAACTATTCAAGGTTGTCTGGACTTGATCCCATAAGGGTAACTAGTTTCTTATATAGGTAACGATATAGGTTTGAATAATATCAAAAATAGTGACATTGGTGTCACTATTGAAGAAACGATTCAAGATAGTCTTACCCTCAACATGGAGTTTGTCCCATCAGAGAGGACACATGAGGAAGACCCTATAGCTACAATACTCATGTAATTCCTTGAGTATGATCATGAACCACAAAAGGATTTAGATAGATCTAAGTATGGAATCACCAAATAGAATCATGTCATATGGAATAGGGTGTGTATATGTTCGATGAATTTCATCACTAGTAACACATAGTTAGATTTAGTGTGTCAGATGGGTTCCCTCAACCTCAAATTTTTTATCATGGGAAACAGAAGTGTGGATGAATGTTCTTTCTATGCAGTAGACCATGACTGTTTCACTATATGTGTGTGTAGAGATTATAAATAATTAGTTTTTTCATGTCATAAGAGTAAATATGATGGTACCAAAATGATCTATAAAGCTGAATTTTATCCTACATTGCTAGAAGAGAAATTGAAAATGAATGATCCCTTTTTCCTTAATAAAGTAGAGATCATCAACCATCTAAGGGAATATTTGGAAATTGATATAATCCCCAAAACATGGGGGAAGTATATTTGGTATATTAATGTTGGGATGAGTAGGTTTGGATTCTAATTTTTTTCCATATTGTTCATCTAATGGTTGTTGAGTAAGTAGTAGGGCACACCAAGAGACAATATGCACTAGAGGATTCATGGAAATGGATAGATGATCTGGAGCACCCAATCACTGAGAAAGATCCTTTCAGAGAAAATCCTTTTCATAAATCATTTATTATCTCCATCATTTAGATGACCCTTATTAATAATTAATTTATAGTTATTAGATTCAATTTATGAATGAACCAGTCAATTTTCTTTTTTCTCAATCATATGTATAAAAAAATATATTATAAACCTATTAAACTACATGATTCATACATAGTGTGAGAATAAAGAGATAAAAAGAATAAATCTTAATTATATGAGAGTTCCAAATAGGGTGAGAACAAAATGACTCATAATCCTCTAGTGTAGTACTGACTAGGGAAGCCAAGGACTGAGAGTGGGATCTATACATCAAAGATTCTTTCCCAATGTATCTAGGGTCACATATAGGGTAATACCTACATTGACGGAGTCTACCCAAAAAAGTGTAAGTATGAAGGATATGAACTTAAATTCCAAAGATATTGGAAAAAAATATATGCATAGAACAATATAGTATGACTACTGCACAAATTCAAAACATAGACTCCACCATTATATCACCAAGAATAGGGACAAAAAAATGATGATCAACTATAAACCATGTTCAAAATAGCATACCTATAAAAATTCATTATAAGTCTTTAAAAAAATGTTATCATTATGGAAGGTGAGAGAGTGTATCAAACTATATTTTTTCTAAGGGGGGTTTTCAATCATGAATGATGATGGGTACCCAAATAATGGAATACATGATGTGTGGGTGAATTGAGGGAATGTTTGGATGGAGTTCAACATTTTTGGGATCATACCACCATATACTTGAACACATTGAGTGGGTTCATCGGTCTATATGAAGTCTAGAATTACCATCCAAGTGGGTGTGACATATTATATCATAATATTTTTGGAAGGATCATAAATTTCATGGTAGCTGACTGACATCGATTGGGAAAATGAATTCTATGGATGAATACCTAAATTTTTTTGTTGTTTTATATCAGTAAATGGGATAGAGGGTGTGTAGTTTAACATTTTTTTCAAAGTAACATTGAATGCACAATTTATCATCTTATGGTGGGGATGATGCTTTATATATTTTAACATAATGTTGTTAGGATTTTTGTAACACATTTTAGGATTTTTTTCACAAGATGTGTGAACCAACAAGATCAAATCCCACGTTGTCAAGGTATTAGGATTCACAAAAAGGGAATACAATAGGAGGAACCTCATAGGGAAGACCATGAAGTAAAGAGATGTTGTATTTGGCTCTAATTTTTTCATGAAATTATGTGGTCAAGAGAGTTTATCATGGTTTTTTCATAGCATATAAATGAGTATCATGGTCTTTACACCTATTTATTTACATCCTCAATTTTTCCATATTAAAGGGAAATTGGAGGGTGATTCAAACACTTACATAGATTGTCCCTATAGATTTTGAATTTAGCATATATTTTTCTCTCTTGAGTTTCTAATGTTATGGTCATTCCAGTCATGCCATGAGTTTTCAAGTAGTTTCAGGTTGAAATTCTTGGACCATGTTTTGATACTACATGGATGTTTTGATGGTATGATGGGGTTTTATAATTTTTTTAGAGGACGGTTAAGAAGGAAATGTATCATACCAAGAACCATAAATTCCATTCCTTATAATTATATTTCGGAGGACATATTTTAACAAAAATGACCTCAACTAATTGGTAATTGGAAAATAGGATAGAAGAAAACAATTCTAAGCAACACTATATATCCCATGGGTTTGGAATCAATCCCATCATTGTTATGGGATTGGGTTTAGTAAATGGATAGAACCTGAAAGAGAAATTGTTCTTAAATTAGGATAAGGAGATTAATGTGGGAGTTAATTTTCCTAGTCACTATAGGTGAGGAAAATCAAAAGTGAATTGGGGGACACAGGTGGATAGTTTCATAGATTTTAGTGTAATAGTTCTTGGAACAATGGTTAATGAAATATAAGGTTACACAGCATTAACTAAAATGGGAAATAAGTGTCCATGGGGTTTTATATTAAATATAAGGAAAGGAAATATGATGTGAAGTGAGATCTAAGGGGGTCTGTGTCACATAAAACATGTCCCCACCAACATTCACGATGTTTATGTCCTTGATTATTGGACTATGTTGTTGTAAATTTTTCATGAAAGAGCTGTAAAATGATGCCAAAAGTGGGTCACCGAGGGTTAGTGATACATGAAACGTCCTGTAAAAAATATTTATTCAGATGGATTCTTGGATTCATGGACATGGGATCTTAGTTTATTGTTGTATAGTTTAGGGAAAAAGGTCCAGCACTCCGTTTAGGGGATTCATGTGCATTTGAAACTCATATATAGAAGTTCATCCTTGAATCCAGATCCCATATGAGATATGAAAAGAGTATTATCATGTTCTAATTTTTCTAACGAAGAGCATAATAAGGGTCTAAATAATCCAACATGGGGTAGTCCCAGCAATGTAGACATACTAACTCTTCATATATGATTATACTAAAAAATGACAGATGTTTTCTAAAATTCCCACCAAAACAATGGGGGTGGAAGGGAAGGTAGATAATGACTTCCTTGATTAGGAATAAATAAAGAGGTGACCAATGGATATGATGAAATGATCAACATATTGGGAACACATGTTCTAGAACCAATCCAGTTGAGTCTGTAATGTATAAAAGTGATTATTCCATTTAGAATCTATGAAACCTAAGGACCACCAAATGTCAAAAAAAGTTCTTCAAGGTGAGTTCTTAGGATGTTAGGTGAGTCAGTGTGGACAGAAACCATTTCTATTAGGGGGGATTTCTGAATAAAGAAGATGATGGAATTCTAAACCAAATGAAATATAAAAAAGAAAAAGTGTACTATATCCATGGTAATATAGTTCTAGGGACCACTCTACGCTATGTTAGAATGCATTGGATGGAGATATCTGTATAAAAATATTTATCCTCACATTGTGGGGGAAGATCCTAAAATTAATTATATTTTGGGTTGGACCTAGTATATGATATATAAGAATCTGTATGCATCCCATTAGAATGATAATAATGTATCATGTATTTCTGATGCATGGTTTTGTAGGTGACAAATTTTAGAAGGGTAAGATATTCTTGGGAAACAATTATGGATCATATTTTAGTAATATAATGAGGCATCATGGGTTTATAAAATTTAATGGTAAGTCTATAATTTAAAATCATGTGGTGAGGATGTTGGATTATTTCATCAAACATTTTTCAGATGAGGCATCATATTTTCACCACACAGTGTAAGGCTATAATTTAGATTCTTGTGAAATGGGTGTGTGGGGGATTATGCATTGAGCTACAAACTCATCCATTGTTATGTTGGTTCATGGGGGAATCTTGAAAAGATAATGGTTCTAGGATGCATGGGTTTTAAACTAGTATATATGGTCATGTTAATTTTTCTCACCTTTTTCAAGATTAAATAAAGGGTTAATGTTGAAGATAACCTCACATTGGGAGATAAGTCATGTGGTTGGGACCAAAGAAAAAAGTTATAGGTTTCACTACATATCACAGTGGATGGGAATAAAACCACATATAGATCTAGGATGTTCCATGGTTGGATATCAATTCCATAACAGGTGATACCCACTCTTGTGAGGGTATGTGGCATCATGCAATTTCATATGATGCAACGAGGATGTGGAATAATGTTATTCTTATCACATAAAGAATCATATGTTTATCATAAAAGTTCATGTTGTAGATTAACATCTTGTTTAGAGGATATTGGTTTTGGTTTATCATATATTTCTCACATATGGCCTCTCGTCTTTTTCACACAAGGTATGGCTATAGTTTATCATCATATCATAAGGGCATTGATTGTGGTCACCTCACATTGGTAATACCAGAAATCCTATGATTTCCACAATTAGTAAGGCTAATGTTTAACATCACATGTTAAGGAAATTTTTTTTGGTCATATCACATTGGTTATATGTGGCATCCTTTGTTTTAAAAATTGGTTAAGGATACAGTTTAACATCATGTTATGAGTGGTTTAGGATTTGTATTTTATGTCATACGTCTCAGATGATGGGGAATGATGATAGTTTAATGTCATATATCATGAACTAGGACTCCATATTTATGGTCATGAACTTCATAATAGGTGTGCTTGAATTGTTCTTCTTGTGGAACCTGGCATTGGTGGGAGGTTCAATACACTCTCGTACCATAGTGATCAATGAGTACACACCATTTGAATAGACATTTAGAATAACGTAAGGCCCTACCTATTTGGGCTATAGTTTTTGAGACATCTTCTCTAATATCATTGTCACCATGATAGATAGTACCTTGTCGCCTTGAATGAATGGTTGGAGGTGAAACTTCTTGTTGAATGCTTATGAAACCCTATTCTATTGCCTCCCTATTTAATGTAGTTCATTGAACCCTTTTTTCATTACAGCCTCAAACTCAACTAGATATAATTTTTCTATTCTTTCTCGTATCTATATATCATTAGGGGACATTATTTGTGATATAAATGGAACCCTTATGGGTAAAATGGGATTTTTTAATATACATAGTAATATAGGGTCACGTGGTTTAAACTACTAGTTTTCATTTTATAGCACCATATTATGATGGATATTTTATTTTGGCATCTATTCTATTTCTAGACTAACATTCATTACAAGATGTTTGAGAAGGTATTTTGGGGTCCTAGATCTATCAATTGTCTTGTTTTTCCTAGAAAGGGGTTTTATTTGATTTAGTGTTGTATTATTCGTAAAACTTGTTTAACTTGGTTGTATAAAATTTGGTTCCATAATCTATGATATGTACATGGTGAACACAAAACTAATAAATGATGTGTGAGTTGAAGAACATGATCATGGGATATATATTTAATTATTTGATGGGAATTGCTTGTTACATTTTATAGAAAATGTATGTTTGGGTTAGAATAAGTATTCACTGTTCATTGGTCGCTTTTGGGTTGGTACATACAATGTTGAGTCCCCAAACTACAAAGTGATAAGAATATTTGGTCATATAGAGGAACTCTGAATGTTGGTGTACAAAATTGAAATGGATCTATATGCATGACACCTCCTTTCAATTCAATGAAGTCATGGAGCCTTATGAGGAAAAAGTAACCTAGACTCCCAATATGGTGGGATATATTTAATCACTCCTTGTCTCCTCTATAGGATCCAAAATGGACCACTTGCATGACTGAATGTATCTTTTTAACTTGAATAAAAATAAACAAAATTCCACAAAACATGCACCAATAGAGAGTCTAGTAATGGTTATGGCCACCCTATAGGAATAAAAATATTTCACCTTAGAATATTACCTTACACTTGGCTTATCATGGTGGTATCATTCCATGCTATATATACTTAGTTAAGTTATTCATCGAGTCTGGTGTTTCATTTGCTATAGGGGAATTTCAGGACCCTTATGAGAACGTACTAGAAGTCACATAATTTACCTATTAATCATCATCCACCAAAATTATGGGGGTAATAAGCTTTATTTGTTCAACATTAATTACCAAGTCTCTATGATTCAGCTCTCTTATTGATTTTCAAGGTTAGTCAAATCATAGTCTTGTCAATTCTATGATAAAGGATCATGAGTCCAGCTCACCTATGAGGTTAATTGGAATATTTTCTAGAAATTAATTTCCATTAGTAGAGTGTGATCTTATTTTGTTTTTGATATATTAACATCTGAACAATTTGATTACTAGATTAGAGTCTTACATCATAAGGATGAGGGGTAAATAAATCTAAAGGTCTAAATCAAGATGAAAGATAATTGAATGATCTCTACCTCATTATTGGCATGACATACGAATAGAAGGAATTATTATGGAAATATTACATGTGTGGTAGTGATGTAGACCATCTCGAGGCCCAATATGTTGACCATCATGTCTCAAATCCATCTACTTCTCGTTTTATGTGAGGAACCAATGAAATTCAACATCCAACATGGTAAAATTTTGTCCATATATAGAATAGATTCATCTAGTAAATCAGTATCCCATTGTTGTTCCTATGGAGTTAGATGTGCGATTAGGAGGTCTGTCATCTCTTGGACCTATTTGAAATTCTTCATGAAAAAAAAACTGATGTAAAACTATTGGATAACTTCCACCTTGTTTTCAATAGTCCTATTAACATGGTGCAGTAGAGGATGTACTTTAATAGGTTGACACTGTACACTATTAGTATCTTCTGATGGTGTAAGTAATAATGTAACATTTTATATATAATGACATATGTGAAGAAACTCTTATTTTTTGGGAGTATCGGTTTTCTATGATGAGGATAATGAATCAAATATAACATGGATCATTACCCCTGTCCTCATTATTCTTCATGGATAAAAGAGTTATAAGGTAATTTTTCAGGGTGTCTGCATAATGTACTGGTGGAATTCCTTATGAGAGTGGAATTAGAATAAAAGTTTGTAGTAGATACTTCATAAATTCAAGAAATGAAATCTATAATTCCTCACCCCTTTTGTAAATAGATTCATTCCTCAAGATCCTCAAGAAAAGATTACAGTTTATAGAAATAGTTTCAATAAATCAGTGAATATTTGATAAGTATCACTGAAGTCCTCAAAACTCATGTTGGTTTCATTGAGGTGGCATTTATTTGATAGAATTTATTTTATAGGGTTGATCTAGATGCCTCTATATCTAATAATTATGATAATAATGTTTTGGAGGTAGCTCTAAAATCATAATTTAAAGGGTTCAACATTATGTGATAGGAGTATAGGAAGCGGAAAACTATCTCAAGGTCTTTGAGATTGTCCTAGAATTCGCAGAAATAAACCACAAAATCATCTATGTAATATTCCCCCAATTATTTTTGAAATGACTAGAAGATATGGTGAATAGAATTATAGTATGTGGTTTAATAATAATTCAAAATAAAAGGAATCACCTGGTAATAGAAGGTCCCAGGAGGTTACCTAAAGGTGTTGGCCTCCTCATCCTCAGGGGCCATCTAGGTCCGATTATATCCATAATATCGAACCTTAATGGGGACGTATTGGTACCTAGTTATAACATCCATGAGTATTTCCATCACTAGAATAAGAAAATATTCTTTATTTCAATGAAGGTACATGTCTTAGATGTCAATGAAAACTATGATCTACCAATTATTCACCTAAATTGTCATGTTGGAGACTCTCATATATACTTTTGTATGACCAATTTTCTAGGGGCCTTGGATAGGATGAGGTTGAGTCTAGATCTAATATCCACGTGGAAGAAACATATTTTCATGTCACTAAAATTTCTTAGAATATTTAAATTGAATGTGTACCCTTGAATGATCCACATCATCCTTGAAAAATTAAATTTCATCAAATAATTTTTTCTGCTCAGTTTCCTCTTCTTGATAGGCCTCGATGGTAGATACCTCTATTACAAATATGATGTCACCATTTTTGGTTTCAATAAGAGAATAATCCAACTCCTTTGATAGAAAAAGAACGTTGAGAATATAAAGCATCTTTGGAAAATTGACGTGGTACTTTTGAACATCATTTTTTATGTAAGGGAGATATATTTTCCCTTAAGTGGGATGTTCTTTATCAGGGATCGTAGTAGGATTCATTGGTGGTGATGATTGTTTCTAGACAGTGATTATTGTACTATACTATTGGTTTGATATTCTAAATCTTAATCTAAATATTTGGGCACCATATGATTAGGGTCGGGCCCTGGATGAATGTGATTAATCTAGGTGTAGTCACAACAGTCACATAGTCAACCAATACAGTCACTAATGGAGGCACACTAGATGTAGTAGTTTAAGAGGTATGTACTTATTTATAACTATGTGGGTCCAAATTTATTGTCTCGATATCCTGAAAAGCCTATTAAAAATGATTTCTTTAACATTATATCTATTACTGTGTCCCATTTATCTCCTACAGAGATGTCATCAGGAGGTTCTTAAGGGGTTCACAAGACATTCCTTATCATTTAGAATCATATAGAGATCAACCATTCAATATTGTTCATAGAGTTATAATATTTTTCTTTATTGATGTAATATCCCAATATCATATAAAATCATGGTGAATCTCCTAACTCAAGATGAATGTTGTCCCTAAGGGTGCTGCCTTGTATCAGTAATAGATGGTGAAATTGATTTCCATTACATAATTGATGTATGTTCCTTGGAGACTGGGAACACTATGACATAGATGATTAGGTAGTTTAAAGAATATATATAGTTATTTTAGGAGTTTATGATTTACTCATGTGGGAACAGTTGATTCCATGCGTGTGAGTGATTTTGTTTTGAGTGAACCAATTGTTGTAATTTTATAATTCATGGAAGGGGCTGCTACCACTAACTATAGTCTCCACTATCAAATCTGGATTCTACAAATACATGTTCCACCTAATTTGAGGCATGAAATAATTTTAATAATCCATGATCCACTTGGATATATTTCCTATATTTTATAAAGAGTTATTTTTTACTGGTATTCTAACGGATCTTGTAGTATAGGATGTGATTAGTGCAGTTTGTATGTTCAGCCTCTTGGGGAATCCTACATTCCTTTTTTTTATATAATTTTTTAGGGGCCATATTAAATACCCTAGGACCTATGAATCCTTGAATAATTATGTCTCATTCTTCATTTAGAGAATGAACCCTAGGTGTCTAGCCCTCATGTGGGTCCGGGTAAATTTTATCTTAGTGAGGATGCACTGGGAAATGATATAATACACGAGGCTCATCAATTATAGGGTCCTATATGTAAATGGAATTGGTATCCTATATTAGTAAATACAATGGTATTTATTCATTAATAGAACTTTTTACAGATTATGTAAGGGATAATAGGCATGACTATTGTTTTTTCTACTACAAGGCTCCTTCCCAGTGCTATTTTATTGCAAATTCTCATAATTCCCCTAGATAATTCAAGGAAATGATGGTAGGGACTAACTCATCATTGAAATTCTCAACATGAATTTTCAAGAGATTCTCCTAGAAAATAAATATATCCATAGATTATGTAACTGATTATGTTATTGATTTCAACAAATAAACAATTTTTTTACTATAATTTCTTATGTAATGAAAGAAACCAATTTATTTTCTCAATATAACCTTATATAATTAATTATAAAATAATATTATTATTTCAAAAATAATTAATAATGGTTTTTTATAAAAATTTAGGTCTTTTAATTTAAAAAAAAATATTTAATTATCCAATAAAACAAAGAAAAAATTACATATTCAATTAAGCATGTCCAACCCATGGAAACATCATGATTCTCATCCTTCATCACTTAAATGTATAAATTTTTGAAAATTTAGACCCTATTTTTTAATACCTATAACTATAATCTTTCTTCTTTTATCTTAGTATCCCAACCTAGGGTTCATTTGTAAATACAAAATGATTCACCTATTACTGCCAATGATTGGGAAATTTCTATTCAACTCATAACCAAAAATCTACAAGGAATGAAATGAATAACTCCATGTATTTTATTTGTTAATATTTTATTTTAGTGTGATACCATGATATTAATTTTACATACCATTGTATATTTTATGTGGATTAAATCTAATAATGTTAACTAGAAAACAACATAAATTAAAGGGGAAAGCTGATGTGGTGAATGGTGTGTAAAATATAACATGAATGGGTAACCACAAAAATGATAATTTGTGTTTAATAATGAAATAACATAACATTAATACAGTAAATAATAATATATGACTAATAAAAAATTTATAATCCATGAATCTAAAATATCATGTAAATAATACAAACATTAATCTCTAAATTTACATCACATTCCACCTAATGTGATAACTAAGAGTTAAATCTCTATGGAAGTGGATTCGTTCATATATGTTGAAGAAGAACGCTCCAAAGCCTATACTATTACAATTTGGTTGATCAATGTTGTATAATTATGGCGGGGGGGATAAATTTTATGGGAAATTAACTCAAAACATCCACACAATAATTCATGTGAATCTATGACTAAGTGACTATTCATGGAATAATTTTTGCTTATATTTTATTTAGTTGGTTGGAAGAATTAGCCAAAAAATAATAAATTGAAATTAAGAATATTGATGTTTAGTTAATTAAGATATCCAATGTAGGTGGACCAATCAAAATTTTAGGTATGAAGCCTATGTCATTGCTCAATCACTATATGTAGATCCAAACATTCTTTCGAAGAATGTCCTCACATTGTGGGATGATTTTGGGACCCTTGGTCTCTGATCTAGACATTGGTCCAGATGGATGAATTGAATCCCCATTCTCATTTAATCCAAAAAACAATTAACGGTTATATTTGGAGGATTGTATAGACTGTTATGATAAAAATATTGAACTACTATAAATTCATCCATTCTATAAGAACCTTCTTTTATGCATGTTTTCAATTAATGAATCAAAAATATACATTTATTGTAAAAGGAATTAATAATGGGATACTAAAATCCTTAAATAATATAATACACAAGTATAATGGCGATAATATATGATTTATCACTATGCAGTCATACCCCCACTCACAAACCTTATTACCCCCACACAAAGTCTTATATCCTAATCCAGTACGATTCCTACATCAAAGATGAACAAAAACCCAACAATATTTTGATATTAAATCAATCATGTATCATTTATGAAATAAATTTCCCCATATTTCTTCTTCTCTCACATTAAAATTTTTTAAACATCATTTTTTCACCCATAAAATATGTCGTAGCCTATCTCACCTCATAAGTTTTATTTTTCACTCTAGGAATATATAAAAGATAATTTATACTCATTACCCATATTTCATGTGATATTACCATATAATTTCAAATATTCTATGTCCTATACCTATAAAACTGTTGTTCTTTTCAAAAGTAATTCAAAAATTTTTTTCATAGGATTAATCCTTGGAAGGATTTGATGTTTAAAAATATGAGTTTGAAGAAGAGTGTTTAATTTTTTGAGTACAATTCTTGTCAAAATTTAGAAAGTGTTCATAAGGAATGTACTATGTCAACCCCTCACATATTATATTACTTACTAATCACATTCCATTTTTTCATTCTTTTAGATCTATACGGAGTAGTGAATATTAATAATTAAAATTCTATTTTTCTCTATTTTTTTTGTTTTATTTTTTTCGACGTACAATATATGGTGTTTTTAAATAAAAAAAATTTAGATATGGAGAGAAGAATGTGTAAAATAATTATATAAGATGGCTATGAACCCACTACCCAAAATAAATTTATAAACCATTTTACTCAACTTATAACAATGAATCTTCAGCTGTAATTCTATGTGAAACTATTTCTCCCCCTCACTTTGAAAACATAAAACAAGAATGTACACATAAAATGGGTTGGTAAGGATAAATTATCTTGTAATTTGGCTGCGTAATATGTATTTATTCGTCTTTAAATATTTTGAAAGGTATATTATCAAGTTGGTCCAAAGGAGGGGATAATTTTAAAATGATTTTTTTAATTGAATGGTGACTTATATCATGTGTGTATCACACTAAACACATATTGATTCAAATAGAATCAAAAATAGATCTAGATTCGCAACAAGTCTCGAGACTCTCTATACGGTGTTTAAAATAAAGGATATACAATTAATTACGTTGAATGTTTCTTAGTTATGCGTAATGGATTCAGAATATTTGTACTTTTTAATGAGGCATGGGTTAAAAAATCCTTTAAACTTCATTGAATGATTTTAAAATACTTATCTAAGGAACATATTCCATATCTAAATTCATTTGAAATCATTTTTCCAAAAATAATTTTATTTTAGTGTCTATAAACTCGAGGATGAAAAACATAATTTGGGATAATTTGTTTAATATCAATGTTTATCTAAATCACACTAAAAAGAAAAGGGGGAGGAGAATTTTTTTCATGTTTTATTTATTCATTTAAATCATAAATTACCTCTTCCACACTCCCCCATTCATATAAATTACATTTTACTCAATGAAATCATCTTAAATGAAAATTCAAGTAAATATAGGTAGAGAGAAGGGAAAACCTTTTATGTGGTGTAATATGTAATATCCATAAGCTAGATTTTCTCCATTGGTTTATTTGGAAAACCGCCATGGAAGTACATGATAATCATCCCATTGATGTTAAACCTCTAGCCACTCTTCTCATGAAGAAACTATATTTCACAAAAATGATAAACAACAGTAATAATATAAGAACTAATACATAAAGAACAATGCTTACATGGTTGGATCTTTAGCAAGGAATTGTACATGAAGGCCTTGTCATCAGTACAATACATTAACAAATGGATTATCTTATATTAGAAATCCTTTTTTATCTTTTTATAGATTAAATTGTTCTCCTTTGATTATTTTATTCCAACTATTGAATCTATACCATTTTGTGATCACCTAGATCTTAAATATTTATATTTAACTATTTAACAACCCAATATTAATGGTTTTATACCTCTATAGGATTTTGAGAAGATTTTGAAAACACAAAACTATATTATTACATTTTAGTTAGAATTTTAAAAGATATATGGTATTCCCAAAGTGCATCATCCTGGTGTAAAATTCAATTTTTTCTATTGGATTGTAACATTATTTCAAAATATCACATAACAAATGATTTTAAATTTCTACATATCAATTTGTATAGTGGTGATATGAAGTATATACATTTTAATAAAAAACATAAAATTAGATATATTTTTTTCTGGTATATATTACTAAAATGTGAAAGATGATCACTAATGATGAATCTTAGAAAACTATCCCTAATAAAGATCTTACATCTCACAAAATGAATAAACATTTGAGATTTATCATATATAGTAGCATTTACATTCACCCATTTAGACACAGATTATATACACAATAATATATATAGAAAATTAAATTAATTTATAAGGGACACCATGTAGAAAATTCATCATGCATCAAAGTTATCACAAAATTCCATGGGTTTTTAGTGAATTTAACTCTATTTGAATTCAAATCAAGTGAATAAATTAAAAACAATGTGTAATATATATAAAATATTTTCAAATAAATTCTAGAGTCAAGTACCATTCAATATTTTTGTTGACAGAACAATGGTCCCCACATGCCTAATTATGAAAGAAGCTCAAAACATAGGTGGACTAATTGTCAATGAAACCCTAATAAACAACCTTGTCACTTCAAATTGACCAAAAACATTGATCATACCAAATTTTCCATCAAAAATCATGATTAAGCGTCCTGGATTATAAATTTATAAAATCAGTGGGGACACTAGTTGATGCTAAAAATTTAACAATTTTTTCATACTATGGTGTAAGGATCATAACATCAAAATGGTAGTGATTATGGAATAATTATCTAATGGGAGGGATGACTCAACTTGGTGGCCCAACTATACAAAATCCTACTAATGTGGTCAGTTAACATATTTTATTTTTCTCTTTTATCTAAATCACTAGGTCATACTCTCATATGGGTAGAACCCAAAATATTATATAAGGACTAGCTTTGAGTTTTTTAAGGATAAAATGGAGGAAAACATGATTAGAAAACATAGTTACTTGTTAACAATGAATATATAAGCATAATTTGTTGAATGAAATCAGTTTTGAAATAATTTATTTTCCAATGGTCATGTAGTTTTCCCAGGCTGGGTCAAGAGTACACGAGGAATATGAAATTACATGTTGGTCCCACTCAACCCTTTTTTGATAAAATTACCCCAACTTCAATGTTAAATGAATCACACATAAGTTCAAATGGGATATTATTCCTTCATGGTTAAATTATAATAGGTTTTGTGAGACTATATTTTAGTAAATTAAATGTATCCTAAAATTTTTTAGCAAAAAAAAAATGAGACCATCTTGTATTATCTAAGATAAGGTATGTGTGATCTTACTAATTTCATTCTTGAATTGATAATAAATATAAGCATGTCCCAAGAAGGATCACACATCAGCAACATATTTTAGATATGGAAAGGAAAAAATTATTTCAATTTTTTATCTACCATATTGAATTCCCTTACATGAAATTACAGGACAAATAACTATCGTACACTCTACCATGATATGAAATTTCTATTAATGTAATATGATTTCATTTTTAATGAAGCAACATCAAACAGACCCTATGTGTAATAGATAATAATTAAAGGAAGAGATATAAAAATTGAAATTGTGAATAAAAACATCGATACAATTACCAAGGTACTCATAAAATATACTCAATATATAATTATAAAACGTAATGGGAACATTAAATAGATTAATGGAAACCTCCTATATGAAAATTTTCAAAATATATTTTTTAATGATGTCTTGTATTAATTCTAAAGGTCGATGTAGATTTTGTATATAACCTGAATATCCTCCATGGAAACAATAATAGGACTTATGATCTAATCTTTCTAAATTTTTCTCAATGAATTTTATTGTAAAGTAGTTCTTTTGTGTGATTTAAATTAGCCTATGGTAATCAATACAGTCTCACCAATTTTTTTCAATCCTTTTATAACCAATACATTCCCTTCACTGGACACTAATTCTATACTAGTTATTTAGGTACAATGTTCATAATGACAACCCATTTTATCTCAGTTATGGGTTAAATGATCCCAAACATCAACTAATTTACAAAGACAAAATTTTACGACTTCATGTAGTGTGGGATATAAATATAATTGATATTTTCATATGGGACTTCCCTCATCATCTAAATGTATATGAATCATAAAAATAGATTGGATAATCCTAAAAATATAATTTAATGTCCAACCAATCATATTTTTATACTCTCTTAAAAGTTATAGAAATTTGGATTCAAGTTATGGAATGATTTTATTGGAAATAAAGATGGCCAATTAGGAAATACCCTCAAGATAGGTATATTATAAATTATATAGAAGTTTATTTAATTCCAACACCAATGGGTTTGGATTGAGTGAGGAGATTCTAGTGGAATGTGGTTCATGAGACTATCTATCTTATCATGTTTATCCTCTAATGAATTTTAATCAATGGAAATGATATTCTAATAATAATCAATGTTCATTGGTACTTCGTAATAAACACACTCATCAATTAAAGAAAAAAATTACACATTTCAAAACAAACAAAACACTAAAAACGTAAATTTAAACTATAATAATTCAATATTGAAGAATAAGAAAATTAATCGGACTATGAGTTCAGGAGATAATGTTTTATGTGATTGTGTAATTAGATAGAACTTCAATTGAATATACAGAATGACTGGAGTTCTCTTTAATGGAGTGTATTACATAATCAAGGATATTAAAATTTACTATTTAACCCCCAAACACCAAGGATAGTGTAGAATTATGAATGTTGAATAATTTATTTATTTTTTAAGAAAGGGACATCCAAGTATGATTGGGGCATGTCCTTGGGTTCGGGTATCTTTCATCTCAAGAAAACATAAGTTTATAGAGAATAATTGATTCTTTACCCACACAAAGATATCCCATATCATATATTTTTAGTGTGTTGTGATCTAGTTGGAAAGATGCATGATGATGTTCGTTATTTGAATCTCTACAACGTTAACACAAGTATAAACAAAGTAAATCAGCAAATTCATCAAAGAACCTAAATAAAGAGTGGATTTAGAATATAATGTATCCCATTTTTTGAATGTAATCATAATAGTTATTGGATCCGTGTATTTTTTTGGAATCACTTGTTGTGTCAAGGTCAAGACATTTCTTCAAAGACATACTCTCTCATTCCCCTTTATTTGTCATCTATGGGTGAGAAGTTCTTTATTAAATTTGGCAAAACAAGAAATTATTTTAACTATATCCAAGAGATAAATGTTAACCTTTACCTTTTTAAATGTATGCATAATCTCTTTATCAATTTCATTATGAAAATTTTTCTTAGTTTTATAGAGTCATTGGGAAATGAGAGCATGTATAGATTTTTCCTTTGAATCCTAAATGATATCTTGTTTACCATTTTTTATTTTTTCCTAACATGAATATATTAAGGGTAGAGAAATAGAGTGTTCAAGAGAGAGAAATACCTATTGGGAATAATCATTTGAAGAAGAAACCACTTTACCACTATTTTGTTTGGTTTCAAATAAATTTTATTTATCATTGGGATTAGAAATAATTTGGAAAGGTAGTTTTATATAACCATTAATATTTTCCCACCAATGGTGTTTTCTAGTTTTCCTACTTCATTTCATAAGGCTAGAATAACTATTTTTGTTTTCTGTTGGAGTAATAGGGACTATGATTATATTTTCATAAATATGTTCCAAAATCTTAGTTAATATTTTTTATGGTGGGGATTTTTTGAGTTATTTATTGATAAAAATTCTCATACTTTGTCCTTGTTGATACCAATTCAATTTGAGGTAGCATCATTTTCCATCATGTCAATACTATGGTTTTTCGTTCCACCTAGGATATGATTTTTCTTGAAGGTATCTTTCTTAAATGATTATTATTGTTGAAATATATTCCTAATAAATACTTCTTCAAATTAAAAAAATGAATCTTTAAGCTGGAGAGATGATCAGTGAAATGAGTGTTATCAGAACAAATACCTGATTATAATGGAATGGGAGGAGGGTTTGGATTACCTTTAGCCTAAGTTAACATTCATAAAAGGGAATGAATTTCCTCAATCATATTATATATATTATTATCAATAGATGAAAGACATTCCTCAGGAGATTCTCAAGAGGGTGAAACATCTCATGTATTAAAATTATGGATATCGTTTTTTTTATGTTGGCTATTAAGTCACTAGTAGTGAAAAGTGTTTTACCACTAAGTAACCATTAGTTGAAGAATCTATCATATAACTATCCATAGGAACAAGTCCCTCAAATAAGAAAGTAATTATAATTTAATCACTAATTTAGTGGATGTTGCACCATGAAAAAATTATTTTGAATCATTCCCAATATTCATGAAGGCTATCTTTTGGTGATTTCCTAATTACACAAATTTATTTTATACTGTATGTAATTCAAGATGAAGGGAAAATTTTCAATAAAAATATATTTTTTTGTTCATTATATCTTCCATTTTTTGTATTTATATAGTATATCATGACATTTATTACACCATAAAGGTGGAAATAAAAGGACACAATCATAATAAGGTCCTCAATCTAATTTGCGGGATTCAGGAATGACAAAGTAATGCGAATATCCTTGATATGATTATGAGGGTACTCACCAGGAAGACCATATAATTTAAAAAATAGGTGGATGAGTCCCGATATTAGCTCAATGTTGGTTTCATCCTAAGGATATTGGATATACACTCGTTGGAACTCCACAACATATTTGGCCAGTTCTTTTATGGTTTGATTATTTTCATCCATATTTTGTAGTGTTTGATTCGGTTTACTAAAAGATTTATTTATGGAAATTTTTTACCAAAATATGTTCATCAATTTCATTGTATTTTCCTACAGTAGAAAATATTATTTTTTATAGTATTTTATCTTAAATTTCTATGTAAATTTTAGTAATTTTCTTTTCAAGATCTTCTGATGGAATAATTATGCCATGTATCTTTTGTATTTTTCATAATTTTTTATTTAGTAATAATGAAATGAAAAAATAAAAACATGTGTCATTTATGTATAAAATATATAAATAGTATGAATATAAAACTATTTTAAAAAAGAATATATATGAGAAGTGATAAAGATATGACATGCAAAAAAATAAACAATAATAAAAAAGGAAATGGGGGAAGATTAAAAGGATTAATTATCAAAAACAAAGATTGCAAAATAAACAAGAAAATTGATATTTTCAACCTGGAATGGGAACAAAAAAATTTATCTCATTACCGAGCATGCTAAATTAGAAGAAAAAAATTAGAATAATTCATGAAGTATAGTAGAAACCATGGGCCGTCTCTTTATGGCACCTTAGACAAATAATTTTAAATTTTTTTATTATGAAAACAAATTTTTAAGGTTAATTTATAAAACATGTGATTAATTTTTTTATAAAAAAAATGGATTTAAGAAAGAGATAAAACAAATAAGAAATTAACAGATTCAATTAAACATGATCAAAAAGGGGATATCCCATAATTATCATCCCTAGTATCTTCAATTTACATTGTTTAGATCATTTAATCCTTGTTTTTTAAAACCTAGAACCATAATTTTTCTGGTTTTATAATGGGATACCTCTAAGGTGTTAGTTTGAAAAACAAAATTATTCGACAATTACCAAGGATTATTTGGTTATTCTTGTTCAACTTATTAACCAAAACTCACTAAGGAATCACAGGAGGAACACAACACGTTGTATAGGTTTTTAAGTGATTTTAATGTGATTCCATAAAAACAGTACATGGAATAGTTGTATTTATGTTAATTCAATCGACTAATACAGACCACACAAACATTATAATTGAAAGGTGGAAGAAAAAGTGGTGTACTATGGTGAAACCTTACATGAATGGGTACCCACAAACATGATAATATGATTTTGAGAATGAAATACTAGAAAATAACTGAATTAAATAAAAATATATTAAGAAAAAAAACACAAATACCTAAATTGAAAATATCCAGAAACTAATACGAACATGGTGCTTGGGATTTACAAAGAGATTCTCCATGAGCGATCACAAGGAGTGTAGGAATCCATGGAATAGAAGGAATTCATATATGTTTAAAAAATATCATACCAAAGCATAATCTCTTACCCTTTAATTGATAACCATTTGAGAATGAGGGGGATACCTTTTATGGACAAATAAATCAATATTTCCATAATGTAATTCAAGTTCCTAAGTAACTATGTGAATGGTCATTGAATAATATTTTTCTCTTCAAAAACAGAAATTTTGGTTGACATAGACACTAAATAATGACTTGAAATTATGTTTTGTGGTCAGAAATTGGAATATATTCCCAATGAAGGTGTAATCATCTTAATTGAAGCTTTGAATATACAGTAATGGAATAATCACTAAATTTTTGTCCAATCTGTATCACCAAGGATGTCTTCATTTTGTGGGCCACTTTTGGGACTCTTTTAGTCAGATCCAATCATTGGTCCAGTTGGATAAATCGAATCCACATATTAATAAAATCCAAATAAAGTAATTTTAAAATTATGAAGAGTGTGGGGAAAATTATGATATAAAAGGGGAACTATTGTTAAATTTTTCCATTCTATAATTAAATAAATTTCAAATTTTTTTCAAGAAATGAATTCTAACTATAAATTGAGGGATAAAATCTTTAGTAATGGGACAATAAACCCACAAAAAATTAATAAATAGGTATAAGGGTTATAATATATGATATATTTTTGGACAATCAATACTCCTCAAACATTTGGCGGTGATTTATAAAAGTCACTCATTATACATATACTTATATTTAGATATGATTTTTATTCAAGTATTACTAATAGTATAGATTAAATTGTAGAGGATCTACCATTGGAAATCCTCCAAAATAGATAAAATTCTCCAGGAATCTGGTTCAACCAAACATATTCAAGTCCTTCCCATGTCTGGATAAAATTCTAGATCATTTTGGAATCCTTTTTTTTGAATTCGCTCATATTGGGAAGGAAAAAGTGGTGAAGTGGAGTACATATTACAGTGTATTACCAATACTATTGAACAATTTAATGATATTATTCCCGATTTTAGGATATGGGTGAACTAGGTCTACCCATTCCAGGAACATAATTCCTTTGAGTGGAATTTGCAGCTATCTCATTTCTAGATCCTCAAGTTAAGGTAATAGAGAGTATTTCATGACATCCTATGGAGTATTTTTAGAGATCCCATCGAATCATCAAACTATGAAATGGAACGACCTTTATCTCGTGGAATATAGATATGCTTCTTAGCTGGATTAGGTTACCCATATATTTTCCATTTTCAATACCCCCATATTCTTCCATGATATGATACGCAAGGACCCCTATTTCAAATTTTTTATCCTTGAAAAAAATTAGAAGTTTTTCAACTGGATGAGATATGGGTTCCCCTGTGAAATTTTCTTGATTTAGGTGATGATATAACAAATGATCAGTATTAATCTTATTGTGGACCTCTATCTCTTTATGTGAAGCATCCAAACTAGAATCTATATTAATATTAAGTCTGACCTCAGATGGACCGACATACTAAGTATTCCACTAAAAATTATTGTTATACTAATGAGTATGGGTAATATCTCTTTATTGGACCCCCAAGACCTAGTACCTATAACTATTGATGATTTTTTGTTCCTGTATGAGGATTTTCCATGTACTGTGCATCCCCTTGGTGTGTGTTCCATCTGTCATGGCATGTGTTGTTGTTTGTGTTTCATCAAATCATTATAGGGGTCAATAATGGAAACATTAACAATAGATGTGGTCATATTAGATTTTTTTATCGATTGTTGATCGATACATATGATCACATTATTATTATTGTATAGGAATGGATTAATGGTCAAAGTACATACCCTATACTCTAATTTTACAATGTAGGGATGACTCTTCAATGACATTCTAAATCCTAGTGAGGCTCTGGATTTAGGTCCTCTATAAATGTAGTCAGTATCTATATGATTCAATTAACTGGTCTACTGAGAGTGTTTATATGTCATCACTCATGAACAATTGGTGGATGGTATTAGGATTCTCATGACTTCATATGTAAATCATGTGGGAGTCTTGATGGAATTTCAGCATCGCTGAAATATTTTTGAGGCAGCATGAAAACTGATTCTTAATTAGGGAATATGGAAAATAAAATTTTATGTTATGGGTTACCAGAATGTGATACATAGTTAATCAGTATCCAAGATCCCACACTAGTCCCCTTATTCACTACCTGAAGGATGGTTTATTCTTGATCGACCAAAACATCAACATGCACTGGTGTGAAACTAGTTTTTTAATAGTATAAGACCTATGTTGCTACATAATCTATGGTAGGTGGGGTGTCAAATGGATGAACCATCCACTAAATATTGGAATTTATTTTATATATGGAGCCAACTTCAAGACCATGTCCATGTAAGATTGGATTTTCACAACACACTTATGAGATAGAGTACAAACTTCTATGTAGGGATCAATATAGTTCTTAATTTCATCAAATGGAATAAATCATTAAATTAAAATCTCTCCCCCTACTAGAATGAGGTTTAATAGGTAGGAAGGGGATTTATGAAGTTACTTTTTCATTGGATCTCTTGGAAGGAGGCTATAAATCATCCACCTGAAGATACCTATAAAGGGATTTAGGGATTTTTTAGACCTTAGCTTCAGAAATCATTAACTATAGATGATAGTAATCTTCCCCCAAAAATATGTATTAGAGTTGAAGGTTCCCCCATAAAATAATTCCTTGTGTCAAAGTTTTATATTTTGATGGTGAAAAAGTGTTTTGTATGGTTATACCTTTGAGGGATTATGGCTTCTCCAAGAATAAGTTTCTAGGATTCTCTTGGGTTTCTTCCATATAAATTACATCATGTGATATTGGAATGGAACCATCATGGGTTTTCTACCTACCACAATATGAATCTTTGGAGAAGGTAATATGTTCATATTGAGGAGGACCATTGTGCTAGTTGTTGGTAGCGCATAGAGGACCTCCAGAGTAAAATTATTCATCACATGACGGATTGTAACAGCTTCTAGTGGTGCCAAAATTTTCTAGAGTCAAACCAACCTGTCTGAAAAGTGGTTGGGGTATCGATCCTAATAGAGTGAAGATGGAGCCCGGTGTAGTGGTTTTAGGGGAAATGTAATATGTACTAACAATGTTTGGGACCTTTGGAGCTGGGGAATAAGCCTCTTGATAGGCAGGGCTTATGCCCTACACCTGACATTGACATTGGTACCATGAGTTCTGGACCATGTCTAGTGTAGTATAGGTGGGATATACTTTCTCTTCTACCTATGGGGCTAGATAACATCATTATTGTTGCCATATGGTATCCCTCCTAGATGGATCTTAGGATGTGGTTATTGTTGGTGTGAAATGTACATCACCTACTTAATTGGTTTAGTGGTGGAAGCTATCAAATCATTCTGGAGAGAGGCCCATGTAATTGTTCTTTAGGGTGATCAGAAGTTTTCTCCTAGCACATCCTTCTTGGGAATTGGTGTTTTCATGGTTCCACAATATCCAAATATCATTATGCTATATCCTAGGTTAAAATGAAACCATCGTTATCATACTGGTGAACATGGTAATTGATGAACCTTTATTAGATTGGATCAAAATGGGAGACAGTTTGAGGGAACCTGGTAGTCATGCAAGAGGTGATCATCATGGAGGAGGTGTCATGTTTTGGGATTCTCACATTGTTAATCCCACATTCCCACATATGTTAGTGGTGGGTAATCATGTACCCCTAGTGGATTGAGTGTTGTGAATATAAGGATCCATTTATTAGTAAATATATGAAGAATGTGATTCGAAACATTCCCAATATAATTATTCCTTCTCCAAGGAGGAGGTAGGATCCACATCAAAAATATCTCAGATCATTGATGAATCACTTACTTCACATTCCCCTAGTTACAGCAGAATCATTTTGCACTCATTCCATTATCAATTTAGTATAGAATTGATTCTAAATATCTGGATAGGGTAATACTCATATATCATGGTGCTCAACACTATTTATCTAATTAATATTAATAGAGGATAGTTTTCATGCTAGGTTTAAAATTTTTTTCTAATTCATTTCACATATGGGGAATGCATCATCAGTTGTAACATTCTTTTTCTCATTCCTAGCATTCCCACATTCCAAAGGCAGGTAGTCTTCATTACTAGAGGTGGTGATGTTTTCATTATTGATTGTAACAAGTTTATATGATGTTTTTCCCTTTATCCATGGTATCTGTAATGACTAGGAATTTAATAAATGGAATTTATATTCATATAATTATATCAAATAGTATAAAGCTCAAATATTTTGTAGAAAACCTAATTGAAAAATCTAAAAAATTAGGAATGATAATTTAGCCAACAAATAAACTAATATGAATTTTAGATATTATAGTGGGACAAAAAATAGAATGTAAGATAATAAGAATATGGAAATTTGGATCTTTTTGATCCATTATAATGACTAAACTCACGACCAAATCTATAGAAATAATACATAATGTTATTAATAAAATAATAATTTTAAACATGAAATTATATATAAAATTGTGTGAAAATAGAAGTCATTGTGGAATAAAATAAGAGATATTTTTAAGAAGTAGTAAACCATAATGACCATTAGATATATGACAGTTGGAATAAAAACCAGAATATTGGAATAGTAATGTGACCACTAGGAATAGTAATATGCCGACTAGAATAGTATCTATACATCACGATGAATTTTTCAATGTGTCATAAAATTGGTTATAATATTAAAATTTATATTTTTCAGATAAATTATGTTTTTAATTAAATATTAAATTACCCAAATCTAGAAAACTATTTTCATAAAATTGATTCCTTCTTTTAAATCTACACTTCATAAAATGTATAGGGTAAATTTTTAGGATTTTTCTAAAAAAATTGAATATTTATGAATAGTGAATTACGGTAATTGATAATATTTAACATTATAATCTAATAAAATAATATTTGAGTCATGTTTTATTCATGGATGATTTAATTTCCAATTATTTTGATCTCAAATTCTCATGTTAATATATTTATTCCGAATAATGAAAATATTTATAGTCTTCAGCAAAAATAATAATCAAATTAATAATATAATAAAAAACACTCCTCTCCTCAGACTATAAATACAACCCACTCACCGCACATTATCCTCAAACCTTCAAATCCATAAAGGTTGTATATGTAAAAACAAATTACATTCCCAAGACACTTCCCCATTTCCATTTCCATGATATTATGGTCTCAGAAAAGACCAAACCCATGTGCCATAAAAATGTTCTCAAGGAGAAGATATTCAAAAGGTAAAATCCCCCACCTTTCTCTGTTAAATCATTTCATTAATATACCTCATCATTTCCTCTAATCTCAAATGTTAAAATGATAAATCCAATATAATATAAATATATATACTAATATTTTATTTTGTTAATGGAATATTCATAAACCAATCTCTTATATTTTTCTTCTATTCTTAAAATATAAACACCATTCGTCATATGTTGATTAATCAACTTCAAGGATGATGTGTTTTTTTTATTTACACCTTAAAGGCTAGTCATAAAACTATTATTATGGTCAAATAATATTTAAATATAAATATTGTATATTTTTCATTTCATGAAACTACTATATATACATAATATTAAATAATAAAATAAAACTAGTTTGTGATGATGCAAACCACATAAATAAACTAAACATTTTTCATTAACATTTTATCTAATGAATAATTATCACATCTGAAAAAGAATTTATAAATGGAACCATTTAAAAATATGGAATTATATTAATACCAAATCATTCCACTACAATGTTTTTCTTCCATTTTACTTGAAAATCTATAAATATACAAAAGTTAATTGATCATGAAACCATAAAAAAAATAATCCCAGAATAATGAAACATAAACTTACAACTCATAAAAATGTCCATAAATGAAATTAATAAAAATATAATAAATCCATGACATATATAAGAGGTTTCGAAATAAATAATTAATGGATATAATTTTATTATCCATTAAATAAATTCCTGTTCATAATAAATTTGTAAATAAGATAAGTGATCTCTCAAAACATCAATTGTTTCGTTCGGGTTACATTTTATCACTCTTTACATGAAGGTAGTTATTCATTATACCTATATTATTATTATAAATTCTATGTATGTGTTAAAAAATTATGTTCCTGGATAAATTCATCCTTATTTTATAGGAAAGTACATATTTTAAAAAGATCCATATTCAATTCTTCTGGAAAACCAGGCCTGATTAAAGGGAACTCCCAAATTTCATACCCATTTTCATGCTTACTCCATAAACTATTATAACACAATATTATTTTTCTAAAATAATTCATTTTATCATGTAAAAATACTCTATTCTATTTCTATTTTTTTACAAATAGTTCTTTCTTTCTCATTTTAAAAAATAATTAATATTTTCCCTAACAAAACAATAAAGTGGCTCATTTCTAAAATTCCCAAACAATATTATTTAGGTTTCACGTAATATGGACAAGGTTATTCAAAATATATTCTTATTTTTATTTTATGATTTCCCAAAAATTATTTTGTTACTTTTTTCAGGGATATCATTAGGATACACCCTTTGGTTATTCTTTATTACATCATTATGAAAACCCTTTCTTTCTGTGGGAATCCATTACGATTATTCCAAATGTTTTGAATATTTATTGGAACACATATGCATTAACATGTTATGATAATTGGGTTCAGTTAGAACATTAATTAATTGGGTAATTGTTAGTCTCATTAATTTCATTTATGGGATTAGATAGTAAACCTAGTCCACCATGGGACTTTGTCAGCCATGTGATCTAGTCTTGACAATCATCCTTGACTCATGTTTATCACATGTTATATTTTTATTCCACCTTACTTTGTTTGCATGATCACATCATCCCATCTTATATGATATGATTTCATATGATTATTCAGGGTTTATGTATTTTTATATCATCGGGTTATAGCTTTTTATACATGTGGCATGATTTATTCCAATGATTATTCTCTTTAATGGGATTTTTATCGCATGCCTTCATTCATCTATTCCCTTGGTTTTCCTATGAATATGTGATATCTCAATGAATGTATTGATATAATTATTGATATTAAATAAAATAAAATATTATTTTGGTTTCAAGATTTTTAATTATATACCTATTCATCAAAAGAGACTATAATTTACGATCTATTGTTGTTATTTGATGGAAAATATTTCATAAAATAGTGCAATAATATGTTTGAAAGGATGGGTTCAATATAGTTGGTATTCGAAACATGTTCTAGTTATTTTTTGTGATTATACCTAAAAATATATAGCAATAACCATAGGGATAATTATATCACCATGTATAGCCTAAATTGAAACTTAGTGAATCATAAGATAGGATATTCATTACATTTAAAATTTAATCCTTAAATATTGAAAAATTAATTTTAATAAGCTATTAGCTATGCATTAGATCCCCTCTAATTGTACTTTATTTTTCATAGTTAATGGTTGAAAATAAGATAACTCATTTCAAAAATCAATTTGATTGGAAATTTATAGATTTACCTTAAGAGATAAAAAATATGAATGGAGCGGGAGCCCATAACATCATTATAGTACTAAAAAAATATCAGGATATAAATAATAAGTTAGATCACATGGAACTCCCTACTTCTCCTAATAAATATAATGTTATGGTAAAATCCTTTATGGAAAAATGCCTCATATCTGTAGCCTATCATATGATCCCCTCATCATTTAATAGTGTATTATCTCTATTGAAAAGATATTATCTATAATATTATGTTGAGAAGAGGATAAATTCATGAGGGGGACATTCATTTTTATAGGGGAGTTGATCAGTGGTAGAAACTAATCAAAAACACATTGTTTAATGATGAAATTGATTCCATAGAATGGGTAGCTTTCAAGAAAATATTTAACAATAAATATTTTCCCAAAAAGCTTAATCTTATGATAGATATGGGGTACCAAATACTAAAGGATAAAGAATATTATTTCATTATGGTGTATGAGGAAAACATTACAATGATTTCATGATATTCCTCTAAATATTTCAAGAACAAAAAAAATAAATGTGGATCACTTCATTAATAGACTAAAGTAGAGTCTATGAAAATTATTGGTGATTCTAGACACTAACAAATATAATGATACTTTTTGTTGTTCCATTAATGTTTAAATAGATATTGTAGACTATTATTGGTCTCATGGGATCAGAGATAAAAAGTAAAAAATAGAGTTCAATATGGGAGGATCAAAATATAATTTTCATGATGGAAAAAACCAAATATTCCACATGTCAAAAGTGAGAAGATAAGTATTCTAGGAACTATATAAAGGGAACCAAAAGATTCTTCAAATGTTTAAGAGAGAGGCATCCGGCTAATTATAAACAAAGTGATATGAAAAAGCTAAAAATTTAAAAAGAATAAAGGAAGGGTCAGATCAATACTCATTCTATAGTGTAGAGTTCTAACTATATGAAACATGTGAATTATCTGAACAAATTCTTTAATCCAAGGGTTTTAAGAGGCAATAAACAACCACAACCTCTATGATAACAAGGAAGGGAATATTCTATCACTACCATTGACATGGATCCCAAACAAAATGTAGTGATAGGTACGTTGAATTTTCATTCAAGGCTAGAAATATTATAATGTGATTATATATTTATAAAATGTATCATATCATAAAATATTTGTAAATATATTTAAACACCACAAAAAAATATGAAGGTTTAGTTATCTTTGAGAATTAAAAAAAAACTATTGTATCCATAGTATATAAATACTCCTCGTTAAATCTTCATGGACTGAACCATCTATAATATCTCATCTTACTTCCTTTTGTGGAGGTTTATGCAATGTTGGGAATATTTAAGATATATTTATACAAATCCAACATCAACAATAGGGAAAATAAGATCACCATCTACATCATAATTAATCCTCCAATTCTATACCAGTGTTAAGAGGATGATGAAACTCCTTTAGAATCATCATCTCAATTATAGGTATTTTTTCTTTATGGTAGATCATATCTTTCTCAAATGATTGAGACAATGTAGATTATCCTACATCAATACATTCCCAATGTGAGGGACTATACTAATATTTTCCATGTATACTTTTTCTGGTCTTCCACATGTCCTATATGTTTAGATCTCAATTGATCATATGCCTAGATCACTATAACCATAAAAGATAACATATATAATAGAAACCATAGATTTGGATGAACTAAAGAATTGGTTACAATAGAATTTGATCAATGGTTTTATACACCCCAATGATTCACCATGGGGTGTGTCAGTCCTCTTTTTCAATCGAATGGATGGATCAATGCATCTATGCACTGATTTTTTTGAGCTTAAAAAAAATCAAAATATAAAATAAGTATCCACTACCACATATATATTACATATTCGATCATGTATGCATAACAATTTATTTCTCTATGGTGGATATTTGGATACAATATCACCAATTAAAGGTGATGAATGAAGATATTTTTAGCACTATGTTTTAAACAAGGTATGGACATAATGAATTCCTAGTGATTCCCTTGGAACTCATTAATTACCTATCAATATTAATATACTTAATTAATTGAGTCTTTAGAGATTATATTGAAAAAATATGTTTATTAGTTATCAATTATATTTTGATATACTTCAAAAATTATGGTGGTAAATGAAGAGAATTTGAATAAAAAGATAATGACTTTGGAAAGGGAGAAACTATGTGAAATGTATCGTAAATGTGAGTTCTATATGAAGGAAGTATCATTATTGGGACATCGTATCACTAAATAAGGGATATCTATTGACCCTTTTAAGACAATGGTAATTTAAGAGTGGACTAGGATAGAATATGTAATATATAGACATACTTTCTTGTTCTATATAGGTATTATCAGTGAATTTTGATGAAAATATCCTGATTTGTAGGCTCAATAACTGAACTATGTCAGAAGTGAATGACGTTTGTCTAGACTATTGAATGTGTACATAGCTTCAAATAGTTTAGTAAGATTCTTATCACTACACATTTACTCACACTACATATAAGTAGAGATGTATTTATTGTATATAGGGATTCTTCAAAGAAGGAATTAGATTTTGTACTAATGAAAAATGATAAAGTGATACCCTGCACCTCAAGGAAGTAGAAATTTTATGAGAAAAACTACCCCACACATGATTTGGGGATGGTGACTATTCTCATTATTTTCAAAAATATGGAAGCTTTATATCTATAGGGTTATGTGTGAGATATATACTGCTCACAAGAGTCTAAAATATATACTCTCATAGAATGATCTTAATATGAGGCAGTCAAGATACTTATACCTCTTCAATGATTATGAATACTCAATATACAACCATCTTCATAAATAAAATAATTTATTAAATACACTATGTAAAAAAGGGATACTAATAATTTATCAATGATGTGAATTTTGAAGGATCCAAAATTCTTAGACTTGCAACAGATGGACAAGGGAATCATTAAAGATGCAACATCATCAATACTTTCTCAGATTATTACCCAACCAACCCTTTTAGAGGTGATAAAGGATTATCAAAGAGGTGATGTGTAAATTCATAAGAAGATGGAAGCTATAATATTATAGAAATTATCAATGTTTAAAATGGATGAGGATGGAGTTTTAATTTTTGGGTCATGACTAAGTGTACCATCTAATCTGGAGATAAAGAAATATCTTCTGAAAGATACGCATAGCTCAACCTTATCCTTTCACCCAGGGGGCATAAGCATGTATCAATAACTCCAATGCCACTATTTATTGTATAATATGTACTACTAGATCATTAAATATTCATTAACGTTACTAGTATGATAGTAAGATAATGACTAATGGAACAATATAATGGGATGATGCAACCCTTAACCATACATAAAAGAAAATTAGAAAACATCACTATGTAATTTTTAACTGGACATTTGAAGACATCAAGATGAAATAGTGATATATGGTTTGTTCATGATAATCATACAATGAAATATCACTTTATCTCAATTTTAGTCGACTTCTCACTTGACCCACTTTCACGGATATACATTAGTGAAGTAGTGAGGCTCCATGTAGTGCCATTATTGATTTAATATGATCATGATCTATATTTGCATCCATGTTCTTGAAAATTATCTAAAATTTTCTAAATAAAGGTTTTCAATTCAGTTTGGATTATTATCCTCAAACTAATGGCCAATACGAGAAGACTATTGAGATAGTAGAATACATATTGATAACATTTTCAATGGACATCCAAGGAGGATGGGAGAAACATATAACTCTATTTGAGCTCTCTCACAACAATTATTTCACCTAATTCTTCCAAATGGATACATATTAATCCCTTTATTGGAAAATATGAAAAAAATGGAATGATGGGATGATGTCATTGAACATAAGCTAATGGGACCTGAAATTAATGAAGAGTTTTTTGAAATGTTGAAAATAATTTTGCAGAACATTAGAGAAGCACAATGTTTATAGAATAGAAATGAATATAATATTACAAAATACATAGATTTTGAGGTGGGAGACATTTTATTTCTCTATATATCTCCATTAATTAGATTCATGAGATTTGGAATGATTGGAAATTAAGTCTCAAGTACATTATCCCCTTCAAGAATCTTGATCGTTTCAGGGTTGTGGCATATCAACTAAAACATCAACCAAAAATATCTCAAGTACATGATTTATTACTTGTATCCCTTTTGAAGAAGTAAATACCAGATCAATCACATATATTGAATTCAGAGGGGGTGAAGCTAAAAATTTATCTCTCTTATTAGGTGTATCTAGTGAAGATATTGGAATATTGAGATAAAGTTCTATTCAATAAGAAAAAACACCAAGTCAATGTACTATGAAGGATCCATAAATACAAATAGATGATATTGTAACTAGAGGAAGAAATGAGGGAGAATTAACCTCACATGTTTTCACATTATTATGTAATATGAAATTTTGATTGTGAAATTTCATAGGTGGGGGAAGAATGTAACAACCTATAATTTTATCAATTGAATATCTGTTCTTATAATTTTGTAATATAGTATAAAAATCAATCATCCATGATAAAAAAAAATAAAAACATTATACTCATAAATGAATAAATAATATTTTGTCCTCATATTAACCAATATGAATTCCAAATATTATATCAAGGTAAAAAGTATAAAATATGATGGTAAGAATCAAAAAAATTGGATCATCATGATCAACTAGAACGTCTACACTCACAATCAAAGCTATATAAATAAATCATAATGTTAATAATAAAATATTCATTTAAAACATGAAAGTATATATAATAATTGTAGAAAATATATGTGATTGGTTAATGTAATAAGAGATATTTATAGAATGTATTAAACCCTTATAATCATTAGAAATCTGACCATTGAAATAGTAACATGACTGTTGGAATAGTAATATTCCCATTAGAAATATTAATATAGGAATTAGAATACTAACCTCAACTATATAATTACAAATAAAATTTAGGAATCTTTTAAATGAAAATATTATATATTTATATTATTTTACATGTAAATAAATGTTTTTAAAATGATAAATTGATTTTTAGTATTTTAATAAAACATAAATGTTTATTTAGTATCTTATAATTAATATAATGATTTAAAATAAAATTTATTTATATAAAAAATATTCATAAAATAATAATTTTTTTAATAATAATAATAATATAATTTTCGGGGACCATAATTAATTTTTCAAAACATTATCAAATCTGCTATAATATTAAAATCTATTGTTTTTTAATAAATAATGATTTTAATGAATAAAAATTTCTCATATTTGGGAAATTATTTTCATATAATGGAATCTATTTTTGAAATCTTCAATTTGAAAATTTTTTTGGGTTCATTTTTTATATTTCTCTAAAATAGTTCAATTTTTGGTGAATAGTGAAATACAGCAATTTGTGGTATTTTAAATTATAAGATAATACACAAATTTTTTAGGCATGGTTGAGTCATGGTTGATGGATGTTCCCATTATCTAGAAATATAAAGCTACAGATTATTAATTTAATAACAATAATCAACATTATTTATATTTTTTAGCCAAAATAATAAAAAAATGATTAAAATAATCAAAAACACCCACCTCCTCCAACTAAAAATACCACCCGTTATCCTCATTACTCCAAATCCTTGAATTGTTTATATATTATTCAAAATTCATTTTCCTTACACACATCTAGGAGATACTAATCTCAACAAAAGACCATCCCCATGTGGCTTAAGGAGGTTCCCGGGGATATGATATTCAAGGTCCACTATTCTCTTTTAAATTCATTTTTCTTCTACCTCATACGTTCCAACACCCTATAGAGTTACATGGTAACTACCTTATGAAATATATCTTATAATATAATATTATTTTGTTGGATTATTCATCATAAAATCTATTATCTCTTCCTTTTATTCTAAAATTTAAAACATCATCTGTGATATGTTGATTTACCACCTTTATAGATGATGAGTTTTTGGTTTTCTATTACCGCCTTCAAGGATGGTCATAAAACCATTATAATGGTAAAATAATATTGAAATATGTATATTATATCTTATTTTATGTTCTATAACTAATATATATATATATATATCTAAAATATTAAATAAAAAAATTATTGGTTCGTAATTACCAGAAAAACACCCAAATAAACTGAACACTTTTCATTAACATTTAATATAATGAATCATTAACATATCTAAAACAACATGATATATAGATCCATTTACAACATTGGATGTATATTAATACCTTCTCATTTACACTTCTATAATTTTCCCTCCATTTTTTAAACACATCCATAAATATACAAAAGTTAACTAACCATGAAACCGTGAGAGAAAGCACTCTCGAAATGATGAAATTAAACCTTTTAACTGATCAAAACAACCATAAAAGTACATAATAAATTAAAATAAATTAAATATATATGTAGTAGGATATAAATTAATTAATTAATGGAAATAATTGTTTTATTAAGATCATTATGTATAAGTTCGTAACACTTTCAAACAAAAGGTAAGGGGTCTCTCTGAACCTCCATTTTTCATTACAGTTACAATTTATCTCTCTTTACACAAATTAATTTATTAATTATTCATATTAATTGTTAATAAAATATTATTTCTTCTCAAATTATGAATCTAGGTCAATTCAACCTTCATATATGGGGAAATACATATTTTAAAAGGCTCCCTTGTCAATCCCACTTGATAATCAAGCCAAATTAAAGGGAAATCTCCAACTTCTTTCCTAGATTTTACGATTGTGTGATATAACTAGTCCATGTAGATTAAAATAAAGAGATAAGGATTCTTACATCATGTATGGAGAGATAGAAATTGAGGGTTCTGTTCTTATACATGCAAAATTCCTGAAGCAATATGATCGTCCCATAGTGAGGGAGGTGGCATCATTCCATGATGATCAAACATGGGGAATCCTATATTTATCACATAGGTTAGTAGGTGAGGGTATTCTAAATAAAATTCATACAAATTGAATAGTTTCCCCTATATATATGTTATGTTTAATGTTTTATATCATACTATGAAGACATTGTTGTTTTGTTTAATTTCATGTTACAAGGATATTGGGTTATAAAGTTATACATCGTGCAACTCAGATATTATGGAGAAGTACACCTTTGGAGACCATTTTTAGGTCGTAGGGGAAGTATATAGTACTAATACAAAATACTAGGAAATATGGGATGTTTCCCATGTTAGTTACACCTTTTAGTATTATGTGCTTACTACCCATATTCATCTGGGTAGTTCATGGTATTAACACTACCATAGTGATGATGAAAATATGGACATAGTTGTTAGGTTGAATATTGTTAGAAGAAAGTGGCATTAGAGTTCCTATTACTAGGATGAAAATGTAATAAAAATTATCAAGGACATTCATGAAGTTAATAAGTCCTATATAAGGGACAACGGTACCAATATCACAAATAATTGAGGTGTAGATAATACAACTTGGAGTGGCATATAGAAATTGATCACATGAAATTTGTGCAACTGTTCTCAGAAAAGGATTAATCTAGTCAATGGCCTACTTCTTATTGTTCACAACTCTACAGTTTCATGAATAAATGGATGTGTGTCCACTATGGGCTCTATAATAAAGCCAATACATGAAAATTGGAGGCATACATTCACAAAACATTTAGAGTCACATGGAACTCAGGGTTTATGAGAATGAAACTTCTCATGAATGAAACAACTTAGCCTTTGGGGGAAGATTCATGAGGACATCTCAAACTAAATATAGGCCATGTTAGGGACCATGTGAGCTCACTCATGAATGTTTTATTCCTTTTGGTGTCTATATATGTTCAGAGTTTCTTAATGTCGTAGAAGATGAGATTGTGTGAGAATGATAATATGCTTCAGCTTCAAAAGATCCCCCACCCAAATGTGGGTGATACACAATTAATAGTCTAAATGTGTAGATTTTGGATTTAAAGTCTCTCCATATTGAGTATAGTTGTTTTGCACAGAATATTCCTTTTTCATCTGGGAAGGAACACACAATGATGCACTCTAGAATTTCCTTTCACATGAAAAAATTTTATGCATTGACTCATAGGGTTTCACAAATAGTATTAATGTCATGAACCTCTATATTTTTTTATTTTGGTACCTTATAAGGGGTCCATAAAACTTGGCCTATATGATTTCACCTTTCACATGAAAATTATTTAAACCCAAAATAGAAAATTATCACACAATTTTTATATGTCTCATGACTATTTTCTATTAGCATTGAAATTAATCATTTGGTCAGTTGGTATCTTTTTTATGAAAAAAAATTATCCTTTTTTTAATGATTCACCAAAACATTCATGAGTTTTGAGAATGATATACCCTTATATATTATGTTATTACCTCCTCACTATTTAATCGAGTAATGGAGTTTCATCTGTCACATTATCATTACTGGTTCAGGAGGGATAATATATATGATGTGGAAAAACCACCAAATTAAATCTTGAATGATGATGTAAAAGTATATGTTTGTGGTTGAGTTATGGTATTTATGATCATGAATTTGTATATGATATGGAATTCACATACCTTGATTTAGGGTTCTTACAAAGGGATAACCCATATGTATCAAAAGAACTGTAATTAGTATTAAATTTTGGGTATGATTAAGTAGATTATGTGGTTTATCTCACAATTACTCACTTATCAATACGTTAAGGACATGTAATAGTAACCTATAGTTATACTTCATCCTTTTCCCATTATTGAGTGAAACTGGGGTATTGTGATGATATATTTTTTAATAAGGATACCAATATCACCCTGCATTAGTGATGTAGTCTAGATGAATATGGGACATTTGAAAAACATCATAAATGTGTTTCTAATTTGAGAGACCAATTATGTTGAAAAACTATATACGACACATTTTTAGCTGATATTATGTATAAATTGTTTGTTGAATAGTAACATATTTATTGAGATTACTAATTTATGGTTTTATTTTTGGTAAGTATTTCATAATTTAGTGGATATATATGTTCATTTGAGTACAACATAGAATCCTTGAAATGAAAACGATTCTGGTCACACCATAAGTTTGTTTGTGGTAATTCTATAGGTATGTGTCCTATATATTACTTGTTCTTGGGAGAGTCATATTACCGTGGAATATTTAAACTATAACAATAGTTTTATGGAATCCATTAAGATGTAACATTTTGAAGCCTTTTATGATAGCCCACACAAATTGTAACATCCAAGGTAAATAAAGATTATGAAATTTTTATATTTATTAATATTTTTAAATTAAATATTAATTTTACTTTAAAGGGGTAGCTATGTTCAATGGTATACCCGATACCCAACAACGAGTTTCTTTGAAATCTTTCATTCCACACTAATAATATAATAATATTATTTTAAATGGTAGTTATTTCCTAGACATTATTTTGACATGAATTAATATAACTAACTATAATATTATTATACATGTTTTTTAAATGTTTTTATATTTATCTAGTAAAAGTTAGAGGCTTAAAATGTGAATGAATCTAATTTTAAGCATAATTTACCTTTAAGTGGTTGATTTATCACCTTTTGATGGAGAAACCTATTTAAATATAGTCATAGTCACTTTTATATGTTATATTTGACCAAATAAAATTCTTCTTTAAAATTGGGACATGAAAATTTACTTTGGGTAAATTTTTGGTATTTTTCTGATAAAATTCATTTTTTATATAAATAGTGAAAAATACTGTATTTTAATTTAAAAGTGCCTTTTAATATAATTAAATTATATGGTTAGATTACATTTTTAATTATTTTTCAAGTGTAATCATATTATGTTTCTACCATTTAATCCAATGTTGGTCATTGAAATTTATCTCACATTGAAATTATACATAGACAAGTATCGATCTTTTGATAGTTATTATTTCTTAATAACAAGATATTTGTTTTGGTAATGGGAATTAATTTTAAATTTATTAATCCAACATATATGTTTTAAATTTGTTAAAATAGACATAATTATTCAATTTGGAAAATCAAATATATCTTAGGTTGAATTTTTGGTATTTTTATGGAAAACATCAATTTATTATGAATTGGAAACCACTAAGTCGTCATTAAAAAACTGGCTTTTCATTTAAATGAAATTTTACCACTTCTGTGGATTGAATTTAAAAAATCCACATACATGGTTGTTATTAGTAAGTAAAATTTGGTTCAATAAGATGAAAATAATTTTGGGTGAATAGTAACTTTTGACTTTTATTTACCGCAGATATAGGTAAATAGGGTAATTCATGTAAAAAATAATATCATAACAATAGAAAATTACCTTATCACTTGTCCTAACTTTATTGGGTAAGTCATGGTCATCCATGGTCATCGTTGGGTCGATTTTGGGACCCCATGGAGCCACTTGGGAGTGATAATGACACTTTAGATTAATTTACTTAAAGGAAAAAATGACCTAAACAAATATCTTTTAGTACATAAATTTTTACAAGGGGTTATGTAAATTATCTTTTCAAATATAAATATTCATTGGAAATCTAAAATTATTTCCTACATCATGGTAATTTTTTATAATTTCAAGCTATCAAATAAATTAAATTACTTATGACACAATAAGGATGCATTATTTACCTCATTAATAAATGATTCAAAAAATAAGATTATAAATATATAAAATTTATCAAAAACTAGTCCAATTATTATTGTATGAGTTTATTTTGACCATTAGTCATCTTATCTTTGACATTAAATAGTTTTGGACCATTTTATAGAAATAAACTTTTTATTGATTTTAAACAACCACTAAATACATTGAATACACACTGCAAGATCATGGTTGTCTAAAGTATTGTAGACCCATAGCATAATTACTAACAAATTTAATCCCCTCGATAGGAAAAGAACCCAAGTTAAAAAAGAAACCATACATCGATTCGCGGGTGCCATCGATGCCAGAAAGACAACCATCATATTCCTTTCCCTCCACGTATGAGAGATCTCCATCTGGTTCCCCATTAGCATCTTGCACCTTCTGACAGTATAAACAATATTTCAAGGAAAACTACCTTGGACAACCAACACTTTATATAGGATTATAGATTCTATCTCCAACATCTTCAGAATGATATGCCTTTGTTTACATACCTCCAGTCTCGTAACCAAGGCCAAAGCCTCCGCCTGCATCACATCTCCTATACTATAAGACGCCTCGAAAGCCACAAGAATCCACCCCTCCAGATCTCTGACAACACCACCCCCATACATCTCCCCATTAAGCAGGGAACTATCTGCATTGAGCTTTAACCCCTAGCAGGGACCTCACCAGCGTACCCATCGACCCTGTCCCAAACTACCGGCCTAATTTTCACAGCACTAGTTCCGCACAGTTGCACTCACAGATGGAGAAAATTGGGACTCCGAACTTATCCTGATCATATCCAGAGGAATATTTTCCACTTTAAAGATAATTCTAACCCGATTTAATGCAATGTTTTTGTAGCAATACTCATTTCTTGCTTTCCAGATTATCTAGCACCCCACCATTATGATGGTCGAACTTGCTTTCCTCTCAACCCCATGTGTACCAGAATCCCTAAACTAGGAAATTAAGAAGTTATCATACCCCCAATCATACCCATCCCAACCAATGAAGGTTCAAAATGCCTTCCACACCCCTCTACCCCATTCGCTATCATAGAAGAGGTGTCCCACTAATTTGAATTTTGGAGACCTACAACATCAACACTTGGAAGCCATCAATACTCCCATGTGGTGCATATTATCATCTGTAGGTAGGGACTTATTCCTTATACACCATAGCAAAAAATTAAATTTGGAGGGAACCTCCTTGAACCATATAATCACACCCCAATGATCTTCATTAAACATGTCCATCATTTCATGATTAAAATCTTTAGTGGAGAAAACACCCGATGTAGATGCTATGAAAATAAGTCTCCCATGATCCTCACTCATGACTATGTTGCTGAAAATGCTAAGCTGACTCTCATCAAGAATAGCCTGTAAAACCTGGGATGATGGCTTGCCTCACAAAAGGACATATCTGGAGTGGTACAGCCTGGGAACCACATCTTTCCCGTCCCCAATCCTGCTACCAAAATATAATATTCTTTCTTCACAGAAGCCAACGAGTGTGATAATACAAGGTCTCCAGGTATGGATGAATCAGTTTCCATATCCTTGTATAATGTCTTCTCGGGTTATTCAGATTCATTCCATAAATATCCTGAAATGATCTGCCTCAAAGATATTGGCCTTCTAAATCCTCCCCCACAAGCTTATAATGAAGCCCTTGCATGGTTACAGAGACACTCCTCGAATTACTTCCCCTTCGGATAAAGGACTTGTCACCCGTTTCCTCATAGCCCAGTGATGTTTTCCCTCTATCTACCCATCCCATATAAAAGACACTATAATACTCTGTAGGATAGAAATAATACTCTTCGAGACCATCTGGGTGGAACGAATGTGCATGGTAATAGAAACTAAGACACTGTTAACAAGATTTATTTGACATCCAAAGGATAGAAATATGTTTTTCCAGTTATAAATGTGCCCTGTAATTATCCTAATGAGCTTGTCAAAATGGTGAACCCTAAGGGAAAATTTACTAGATAGGGCCCTGAGGTACTTCATTGGAAAGATCCCTCTGCCCATACTGAAGATGTCACCCACGTCCCTCTACCTCCTCACTGAGATCCTCCTAGATGTGAAGAAAAGAATTTTATCTTTGTTCACCACATGCCCACTCCACTTGCAGTATTCTCCTAAGAACCCATTCAACCCTTTTACTAACCTTCTACTACCATTTATAAATATAATTGTGTCATCCATACTCATAATGTGAGTAATACTCCTTGTAACATTATTGTTATGATAAGTCCCAATTTTCCCAGTGTTGAGACCCTGATTAATATAGCAGTAGAGAGAATTTTGGGAGATAATTAAAAGGGAGGGGGATAAAGGATACCCTTTCCTAAGATAACGAAAATCCTTGATGAAACCAAAATTATTACCCATAAATGTCTTTATAATCCACTTTGAGATGAAGCAATGGAAAAGAAGATACCTAGTCCAATGGGAGAACCCCATGCAAGCCAAGACTCGGAGAACAAATCCCCATTCCAACCTATCTTAATCCTTGATAATTACTAATTTTACCACCAATTTTCCTCTAAAGGACTTGTTTTTAATGCCACTTTCTATTTCATGGACCATTCCAATCGCACCTTGCATTTACCACCTTTTAATAAAACCATGCTGTTCAGAATTCATCCACTCATCCATGTGAACAACCATCCTTTTGTTGAGTATACTGGCCTGAATATTATATGGTATATTACACATACTGATGGTCTGATACTGATCAATGGACTGAGGATTACACACCTTAGTAAAAGAAACATCATCAAAGCACATGCAATTCGCGGCAGATCCTCACCCTAAAAGAAATCATGAACAGAACGCATGAGATCCCCTTTAACAATGTCCCAATTCTACTGGTAAAAGGACCCAAGAAATACATCAGGCCCTGGTCCGCTGTCTGGATTCAAATTCAAACAATCCTCTGAAACATCATCCTCATCTGGGGTTTTTTTGATGCCCTTATCCATGTCCTACAAAACACTACTTGGAATTCACTCAAAAATATCATCCATACCTCTCGAGTACCCCCCCCCCCCCCACCATCCTAGATTTGAGAGCTTCCAATAAGGAATGTACAGCTTCATTGATCATGACCACTACCTCCACACAATTAATGGAATAAGATCCATTATCCCAGTGAATTTTAGGCCAACGGACTCACCGACATTCCCTAATACACACATGGAAGTATCCAGAGTTATGGTCCCCCTCATGAAACCATTTAACATGTGCAAATTATCTAACTAATCATTCCTATTTCAGAAGACAATTAGTGATATTATCCTTTTTAATTATAATATCTCTAAACAAGGACTCATCCCATTCCTGCTCCAAGCAATTCTCTATGCGTTCCACCTCCAAATTGATCTCAGCCAAGTCCTTATCAGATGCATGAATCGTCTTTCTCCATGCACAAAGAAGCATTTTGAGTCCCCTTAGCTTATTGTGAAGATTATTCCATGGGTTCCCCTAACACCAAAAATCCCAAGCTTCCCTGACCACCTTGGAGATACCTGGTTCCTCCATCCATGTTCTGGAAAAAATAGCATGATCCTCCAATAAAGACACTCCACTTCAGGACAGGCTCAACGGAGAATGTTCAAAAAGACATCGCACTAGATAAACAACTATGGAATCCGGAAACATAGAAATTACAGCTTCGTTCATAAGACAACGATGAATAAGATAGTAGGTGTTCCTCCCTCCCTATTTTTTGTTACACCAAGTGAAATTACTCCCCTAATATCCCACAGCCAGAAGACTATTCCTTTCGATGAAGGACACGAAAGCCTGACTGTCATTCCTGGGGAAATCGCTACCCCATTTCATCTCCTCTGGGCTTGCAATGATGTTGAAATACCTTCCAATAACCCAGGGATCATCCCCAGGATTAACACATTCTAATCCACTCCCCAAAGACTCTTTTTCCTGGGCATTTCACTTGGCATACATAAAATAAAAGAGAATCACATGATCCCCAACGAAAATCATAGTAGTCAGAAACTGATCTGATGCACTCAAATGATCAACATTGATGTGATCCTTCCAAAAAAACCATATTTAGGAATTATGGGGATTCTCAGGCATAAATCCCTGAACCTTAAGCCTTTGGGCATACTCCAGAATTTTTCTAGAGTCTTGTTTTGGTTTCAGAATAGCCACCAAAAATACATGCCTATTAGTTAATTCATTGCTGATGTAATATAACATTTCCCTAGCACCAAGACCACGAGAATTCCATATTAAGGCTTTAAACATTTACTCAAGAACGCCTAGCTTTAGCCCCAGAAAATTGGCCCTTGACATGATGAGAGAATATTATAGTGTCACCAGCCCCAATCTTGGATTTAGAAATCATTTTAACACAAAAATTCACCTGTGAGGAGATTTCCACAAGAGAATCACCACATCTGAGCAACACCCTGCAAGTGGCTTCTAGGGACACAAAACAATTTCCTTCCTGCCTGCTCTGATCCAACATGGACACTGGTTGAGAATGCAGAGTGGAAGGAGAATTGTAAGTTGTTGGCGAGGATGGGAGAGAAGAAACCACTAGTTGATTAGTCGAAGGCAGATGTTGGAGTCCCCTAGACGGGGAATGCTGAATAACCTCCTGCTAACTCGAGTCAAGTTCCATCACAGAGATATCTAAGTTTCATATTTGTGAAGAACTCGAGGAGTGCATAGGATTTATGAGAGACATCCCCATGAGAAGCGGTTTCTCCTCCGAGAACTGAACCACTAGATCCACGCCCATGCCTCGGAAGACAGGAACCAGAAGACCACTGAGGGGAGGACACTCCTCCCCATTACAAGAGGAAGTTGTTGGAAAATTGTTAGGATACACAATGACAGAATCGATAAAATGAAAGAAATAAAGAAAAATAGGACACAACGATTTATGTGGTTCGGGAAGAATCCCAACATCTATGGGATATGAAGAATTCACTATATCGGGAGCACAAAAATTACAGAGGATTTTAGTAGTAAACCCTAGCCCGAAATGGGCTACATATGAAGAAGATGACCCACTATTATGAAAAGTAAGTCTGCGTCGCTATAGTGATCGGCAGATGGATTTGTCAAAAGCACTACAGTGATAGCCGATTGGAAGTCAAAAGTGCTACCTTCTAGTTGACCCTGATGTCCGCACCGCTACAATGCCTTTCGGTGTCGGTCGGTCAGCTCTGCAACAGTGGTCAGCATTGATACAGTGCCGAATCGGATCCGGAAACACCAAACCAACAAAAGCCTCTGATATCCTCTATGGGAGATCATATGTGACACCTTTACCCCGATCGTTTCCCTTGGATTCAGGGAAATTCACACGGGGATGCTGACCCTCGGGCCTCGGAACCTTCAGACGATTGACGCGCTTCATGCGAGTTTTGTGACACACCTCTAGATAATGCCCAAAAACGTGACAGAAAGAACAGAACATAGGATAGGGGGATAAAACAGAGCTTGATGATTATCCAACATCTCTTCAATAATGATCATAAGGTGGTCTTGAAGCGGTTGAGAAAGATCCACCTCTATGCAAATCCTTGCTACCGAAGCCTCCTCTGGCCTGACAGTCCTCTCATCCATGCACAGAAAAGACCCCCAATGAATCCCCAATACACTTAACTAAGGACCCATTATGATGACACTATACTTATATATGATATATATTATGTTTATGTTTTCTTCATGCTTCTGTATTTCTAATTTATAACTTACCATTATGGTTTCCATTATGAGTAAACGCGATAATTTCATTTGAGGAAGTGCGGACTACCACCCCCTCAAAGTGATATGACTTGTTCCTACCATACGTGAAACATATAAATGATTGAGTCACTGAAATTATATATGATATTATATTGGAATTATAATATAACTATGTATCTTTATGTTTTCATTCAATTAAAATACGAAATGGAAATGAATGTAGGGTTCATGCGTACGTACGACTTACCATCTCGAGGAACGGTGCATTTCATTTATTATTTTCAAATGTTATGTACTATTAAAAAAACTTATATATACTATATATATATTTCATATATATGATATATAAATTTTGAATGTCATTCGGGAGATAACAGACTCTTTACCACATGGAAAACTTATAATTATTAGGTGTTTATTTTTTACTCAAGTACCAAATATCGACAAAAAAACCATTATTATCATAAATGATTACATATTGATTATAAAATGGTAATAAGTGATATAAAAAAGAATAATAAACATTAAAAAGGGTTCATAATCAGTTATCAATTAACTTATGTTTATTATAACGAATAACAAGGAACAAACAAGTCATGTCTGACACGAGTTAATGGATTTCTTATCTCACTTTTAATTCTGTGATATTTCCATTGTTCGCCACTAATTTATTCCATGTGGTGTATTGTGTACAACCAATTCAAATATATTATAATTATTCTATTTATATTCATGTTATTTTGTGAATCATTTGGCGGTTATAATCTTTTGTTCATACAACTTGATTTATTACAACGTGGTAAGGGATTCTTTATCTCACTTTTAATTCCTTGAGATTTCCATTGTTTTCCAATAATTTATTTCATGTGGTGTATTGTGTACTTCCAATTGATATATATTATAATAATTCTATTTATATTCATGTTATTCTATAAATCATTTGGTGGTTATTATCTTTTGTTTATACGACTTGATTGATTACAACGTGGTAAAGAATTATTTATCACACTTCTAATTTCATGAGATTTCCACTGTTCGCCACTAATTTATTTTGCGTATTGTATTGTGTACTACCAATTTATATATATTACCATCATTATTTTTTTATTCACATTATTCTATGAATCATTTGGTGGTTATTTACTTTGGTTCATACGACGCGATTGATTACAACGTGGTATGGGATTTTCAACTCACTTTTTATTCCTGTGAGATTCATGCTATATTTTCCACTATTTCCATTTGTGTTGTGTACGTACTGACCATGATTTTATTCATTGTATAGTATAATTAAATTTATTGGTATTTACATCTTCATTTTATGATCCTCATTTCATTGGTTGTATATTTCATAAGTTACCAAATCGGTACGAGATCCTTTTAACCGAATTTTCTTCACTTGGGTTAATCTTATAATTCGTAATTATGTAATTCTATGATTATGTGTTGAATCACTATTTATTTTTTATGTGGTAATTTCCACTCCCTTATATGTGTATATACTTTTGATACACATAATCATTCCATTGATAAATTCTCAAGTCATCGATATGAACTTGATAAGAGTAATTTAAACTCAATTTCCATTCTTGGAGTTAAAAATCCAAGTCATTGGTTTTGTATTAAAAAATATCATGTGTAAATTTAAAATGAATGATTTAAAAAGAATATACAATCATATTGACTGTATTTATATTTTTCAGACATTATTATGAAATTGATTTATCCTTAATCTAAGGATACTGTTTTTATATGGGATTTAGTCTCAATTTACATTCCATTGAGACATCATTATCATTATACACCAATTAACTTTTATAAAATGTTTATACTGTCCTTTGGAATATTATATCATGAGTCTATTTTTTCTCATGATATTATAATGTTCTGATTAAATGTTATTCGTAAATTATTTGTATTCAAGCCTATCTCATTTTGTTAAAAACACTTTAACTAAAATATCATTTTAAATGTTTTAATGATTTATTCTTCTAAATATTTATCATTGATGTACATGTTTTAAAAATGGTTTTAAGGATTTATTTATAAGGACATTAATGTATTAAAATGTTAATTAATTTAAAAACTTCAAAGTGGTATGTGACACTTTGACTCATAAATCTCTTTATTAATCATTTTAAATGGTTTTGAAAATGGTTTGATAAATCATTGTTCATTTAAATATCTTGATTTGATATATTGGAATGTGGGAATGTTATATTTCCTTTATACTTGTGTTATGTGTTATGATAATGTTATGGTTATTCTGAATTGTTTACATATACGGGTGGTTCCGTGATAAAACTATGGTGGGAGAGCCCAAGATATCTCTCTAATGCATTGGGTAATGTGACTGAGGTAAATGTTAATGTTTCTCCTAAGAGTTTTAGGGAATACACTATGATGGGTATTCCAAATGAGACTCCCTGTATATCTGTGATCGTTATAATGTATGTATCTTATTAATTCCATAAGTTACCATTATAATTTATGATTCATGTGTGTTATTCATAAATCATACGATTTTGTTTGGTATGTTGTGATTGAAAAGTATGGTTTCATAGATTTGTATTTAATGATGGAATAATTTTTCCTTCCTTATTTTATAACCCGTACTAGGATTTTTATGCTCATCCCATATTTTCAAAAAAAATTCCACTGGACTTATTGATGAATAGGGTCAAGGATGGGATCAAGGAAAATTCATGATGTTTAAAACATGGACCTAAAAATGTTTCTTTTAAAGAGTTTTTATTTTATAAAAAAATGGATACTGAGTTGTAGTGTCTACATGTAATTTTCAAGTTGATATGTAATAATTATGGCCTAATTCTCTAAAACTCTAAACCTGAAAATATCCTCAATGTGAAATCTTGACATAATTTATGATTATGTAATGTTTAATATCAGGTCCTTATAGTTGGTATGAGAGGTTGGTTTAGATGACTATAGAGGTTAGGGTGTTATTTAATCATAAGTGACATAACAATAATAGTTAGCATATTATAAAGAGTCATAGTTTTTTAGACAACTCTAATGAGTTTAATATTACATGAAAAAGTATATTATTGTGTTTTTCATCCTCATAAGATAATATATGATGATTTTACTAATATACTAACACTGACCGTTTTGGTTATAGTCAATGGCTGGTTCTAGAAGGCATCAAATAAATAATTTATTTGATGAAAATTGTGACTGTTTTATGAATGAGAAACTGAATGAAATGGGAGATGTAATGAGAACTCCTGTGGCTATTCTAAACCACCTATCTAGAGTTAGGATTGACAATCTGAACCTTGGTGATTTCTATAAGGCATCATATATGTGAGAAAAAAATCCCCATAGATATTCAAGTAATAATCATAAAGGTATGTATATTCAAAATCATATGGGTCAAGAATGTGGAAATTAACACCTAGGAAATGTTTCAATGGGACAGGATGATGATATAAATGTGGAAGTGAATTTAATAAAGAAAGAACCTATCCTGATAAAAAGGAAGCATCTATTTGACTCTAAGAAAAGGAAAGAAGTTCTTCTGAGGGATAAATGGAATGTTTTAAATGTGGTGTATATGGTTATTATACAAATAGATGTCCTACAAAGAAGTTTATAGAATGGTATCACTAGCATCATACAAATATATGTTTACCAATACCTAATGTCATTCGATTGAGGATGAAGAAAGTGAAAATGACCAATGAAATGTATGGATTATTACATAACATATGTTTTCACATTATTAAATCTTAAGATATGAATCAGGATTTTTTTGTAGGAAAGAAATATTTCAGAATAAGTTGGAAAGGAAAGGTTAGTGGATCATGAAAAACGTTGAATGAGTATGAAGTCAATGTATAAGGGATTCAAAAGTTATGGTAGATTTTAGGATGGGAAATGATTAATTTATTAAGGCCCTTTTGATGATGAAATTAAATTAGAAGACTTTTTATTGTATGTGTAACCCTAAAGATTGATATATGAAAATTTTATTCAAGGCATAATTATCTTTTCTTTTCTGGATATATTTATAAAGAACCATTTTTTTAAATGATACTTGAATTTAAGGAAATTACATGTTAATACATTTTGGAATTCAAAATGAATGTTATTAGGTAAGATTTGTGGTTAAAATGTGTTATGGTTATTTTTGATGAATTCATATCTTTTTGGGAATGTTATAAAATTATATAGTTTTTGATAAAGGAAAACTCACAGACCACGGGACAACCCATCACGTCAGACAAAGCTACGGGTATCGAACCTAGAACCAATGTGCGATTGGGATTTAGTTCCAACCACTGGAATACGTGAAGTCCCTCGTTAATATGATTAATTATTTTTAGTTAGATGATTTTATGAATCAATAATAAGTTGATTTTTTGTTATCTATGGAAATGATTAACCTATCATTGAGATTATGTAATTAGGTTAATTATTTTTCAACATGAGAGATTAAGAGTTATTGATGTTATTTGGAGATAAATGTTATGATTTATCTTGGAAGACTATGTGATTAATTCATTCTAATATTTGGGTTTCAATATTAGTTTTGATTACATTGAATAATTTTATGGATTTCTATTTATTGAATTGTCTTGGTTGAACTTTGGGTATTTTTTGACAAATTTTGGAGATTAATATTACTTTTCCTTTTTGTAAAAGATGAACCTTTTGGGGATTATCAGATCTTCTACTAACAAATTTTAGTTTTGGTTGATGTCTAATGATAATGGAAATATATAGTTCATCTTTTGAAGATTATGTGATACTCTAGAAGTTGATTCTGGAACATCTTGTGTGACCAAGTCATCTTGAATAATTATCGCTTTGAGAAAAGATGAGTTTGTGGTGGAATTTTATTAAAGGATGACAGTCTACATGAAATGTATATATATTTCCTTATAATATTAGTCCAGTTATTAATAAAATTAATCAAATCTATGAAAAGGATATTGAAGTAAATAAATTATAAGCTCTCTTTTATCATCAGACTTTTACCCAACCACAAATTTATGGTATTGTGGTGGTTAATTTTTCGGGATCATGTTCTCTATCACTCTCTATTAGTCAATGAGAGTAATTTTCTCTTCCATATCTATGTTTTCATGGAATCATAGTATCTATTGCCTCAGGAGACCTTTTAATATATCTTTATTTATTTTAATGTGATAGTTTTATTGCCACTTTTTTTCAATGTGGGACTTTCAATGATATTTCTGAGCCCAATTTTAAAATTGTGAGGATGCGATTCCCAAAAGGGGGGAAGTATGTAACAACCCAGGTAAATAAAGAATATAACATTTTCGTTTATATTAAGATTATTAAATTAAATATTAATTTTACTTTAAAGGGGTTTCTATGTTCGATGACGTACCTGATACGCAACAACGATTTTCTCTAAAATCTTTTGTTGACCACTAATAAAAAAATATTATTATTTTAAATGGTAGTTAATGCCTTGGCTTTGTATTGAAAGGAATGAATAGAACTAATTATACATGTTTGTTAAATGTTTTTACATTTATCTAATAAACATTAGATGCTTAAAATTGTGAATGAATCTAATTTTAATAATAATTTAACTAAAATGGTTGATTTAAAGCCTTTTGATGAAGAACCCTATTTAAATATAGTTATAATCAGTTTTATATATTCAATTTGACAAAATAATGATTATCTTTAGAATCAGGTCATCAAAATTTAATTTTGGTAAATTTTTGGTACTTTTTTGAAAAAAATCATTTTTTATGAATAGTGAAAAGTACTGTATTTTAACTCAAAAATTACATTTAATATAATTTATTTATATGGTTAGATTATCATCATAATTGTATTTAAAGTGTAATTATATTATTTTTTTACCATTTAATCCAATTTTGGTCACTCTAATTATTTTCACTTTAAAATTAAGCATAAACAAGAATGAATCTTTTGATAGTTATTGTTTCGTAAAAACTCGAAATTTGTTTTGATAATGGGAATTAATTTAAAATTAATTAATCAAACATATATGCTTTAAATTTGGAAAAATAGAAATGATTTTTGAATTCATAATATCAAATATATATTAGGATGATTTTTTGGTATTTTTCTGAAAAACATCAATTTTTGATGAATAATGAAACCACTAAGTCGTAGTTAAAAAACAGACTTTTTCATTTTAATGAAATTTATTGCTTCATTCATCCATATAGATTCATCCTAATTTGGAAAATCTAGAAAACACACTTCCTACCTAGGAACAACTCAAGCGGGGTGGAATTCATATTGCTTCATCATGTTATATGTGTATACACGTAGAGGAAAATGCACAACACTTGTTCGTCGAGTGAAGGTATGTGCAGCCGGTTTGGTCCTATGCAGGTTCATGATATAATTTAAGTGTTTTCTAGTGCTGGATAGAGTGAGGAAATTCAGAACCTACTACTGGTGGCTGGTTCTATAATTCTTGCAGCTGTTTGGCATGCGCACAATGCCATCTAGTTTGAGAATAAGCATATTTCTGCACAGACCGGAATGCTTTACATGCATAAGGAAGTGTATGCAGCCTCTATGGTGTAAACTAGCGGGATGAATAAAAACTTTCTTGATTTGTAGATTCTCAGAATATTAGGTATATCTGGTCACCCTGGAAACACAAAACTCTCAAATATATCTGATCGATACCTCCAATAGGCTCGTGTCTCATGGTAAATGTTAATGGGGCTACTGCTAGCGTGCCAGGGCCATCTAGATGTGGTGGAGTCTTTCTCACATATCGTGGTTTTGTGAAAGGCTATTTTTTCAATTACACTGATATAGGGGTGTCTTATGATGCTGATTTATGGGCTATGGTTCATGCAATCATGTATGTTGTTCAATATAAATAGAGCTTGTTATGGATTGAATCAAATTCTCAAACTGCGGTGTAAGACTTGAAAACAAGAACACGAGATGTGCAATAGAGAATTATACTTCACTAGATTGTGTGTCTTAACAAGGTCACTCTACTCAATATGGTATTCCCACATTCCTATAAGGAAGCTAACCAAGTTGCAGATTCTCTGGAAAAGAATGTAATAATAGAGAAAGAATATGATGTGGTCCTTCACGGCCGCAGGATACAACACTCCACAAGTGGTGGCAGACATGTGTGGTATAATATACTATCATTTTTGTAATAGTCCATTGTACAATTAACTACTCTATCTCTTTTTAATAATTTTTTTAAGGTTATCATTGACCAGATCTTGTAATTTTTGTTAATATGTTGTTCAAAAAGATAAAAATAATATTTTTTGAAGAGTAACTTTTGACTTTTATTTACAATGGATAAAGGTAAATAGGGTAATTAAAGGTAAAAATAACATCATAATAATAAATAATTAATATAAGACTTGTTCTAACCTTATTTTATGAGTCATGGATGACAATGGGCATCCCTGGGTCAATTTTGGGACCCCATGGAGCAACTTGGGTATGATAATGACACTTTAGATTAATTAACATAAAGTAAAGACACAAATTACATAACAAAATATATTTTATTAAATTAATTTTTATTAGGGGTTATATAAATTATCTCTTCAGAAATAAATATTTATTAGAATGATAAATATATTTCCTACAACATGGTATTCTTTTATAATTTATAGACATCATATAAATTAAATTATTTATGACACAATAAGGATGAAGTATTTACCCCATTAATAAATGATTAAAAAAAGATTATAAATATTAAAACAATATAAAAAACATATCCAATTATTATTGAATGATTTTATTTCGACCATTAGTCATCGTATCTTTGACATTAATTAGTTTTGGATCTTTAGAAATGGAATATCGTTATTTAATAAAGTAATATTTTCACACTTTTATAAAGAGTCTCTCCTCTCCCTTATAAAAAGCACTCACTTTTAAATAATTACTCACAACTCTCAATCCCCTTTGGTTCATCCAAAACCTACCAAAATAATCTTTCAAGATCCCCCTCCACCTCCTAGAATCCATACCTTATGTAGAAGGCACATCTAGAAGTACTTTTGGTTCAAACCAAAGGGAGTTACACAAATTAAAGGTTACATTTTCTCTTAACTTCTTTCTTTTATTTTACTTATAAAACCCCTAAAATATTTTTATTACTTTATTGTATAACAATACCAGTATCCTCAGTATACTAGGATGTTTTTTTGATAATTAATCAAACCAAACTTACACAAACCTCTATCTAATGGGTAATGAACATTCTATTTCTGTGGATGACAAACTAACGCCTCACGAAATGAGGATGGTTCAATTATCTCATACCACATAATTTGGTGGACATTATATTGACACTGTATTTATATATGATATCAATTATGTTAATGTTTTATTTATTCTTCTGTATTTTTAATTTATATCTTACCTTTATGGTTTCCATTATGAGTAAAAGTGATAATTTCATTTGAGGAAGTGCGGACTACCGCCCCCTCAAAGTGATATGACTCATTAAAACCATATGTGGTACATATAAAGGATGGATTTATTGAAATTATATAATATATTATACCATAATTTTAATATAACTATGTATCATTAACTTTTAGTTCAATTAAATTATGAAATAGAAATGAAAGTGGCGTTCATGAATACATATGGCTTACCGTCACCATGAACATCACATTTCATTTCTTATCTCCAAATGTTATGTACTATTATAAATACATATATATACTGGATATATAAGATATATATGATATCTAAATCATTAATATCACTCTAAAGATAATTGAGTCTTGACCACATGGACAACTAGTAATTATATGGTGTTCATTTTTTACTCATGTACCAAATATCGACCAAACGACCATTATTAACATAAATGATTTCATATTGTTTATTACAAAAAAATAAGTGATATAAAAGTAATAATAAACTTTAAATGGGTTATTAATCACGTATAAATTAACTTAAGTGTATTATTCATGAAGAACAAGGAACAAACATGTCAAGTCGGACATGAGGTAAGGGATTTTTTATCTCACTTTTAATTCAATGAGATTTCCATTGTTTTCCACTAAGTTATTGCATGTGTTGTATTGTGTACTTAAAATTGATATATATTATAATAATTATTTTTATATTATTTTTATTCTATTAATCATTTGGTGGTTATTAACTTTTGGTCATACGACCCAATTAATTACAATGTGGTAAGGGATTACTTATCTCACTTCTAATTTCGGGAGATTTCTGTTGTTCACCACTAATATATTGCATGTGGTGTATTTTGTACTAACAATTGATATATACTATAATTATTATATTTATATTCATGTTATTCTATGAATAATTTGGTGGTTATTAACTTTTTTCCATAAGACTCGATTGATTACAATGTGGTAATGGATTTCTTATCTCACTTTTAATTCTGTGAGATTTCTATTGTTAGCCACGAATATTTTGAATGTGTTGTATTGTGTACTAAAAATTGATATATATTGTCATTATTATAGTTAATTTCATGTTATTTTGTGAATCATTTTGTGGTTATTAACTTTTCATCATACGACTCGATTGATTACAACATGGTAAGGGATTTTCATCTCACTTTTTATTCCCGTGAGATTCATGCTATATTGGCAACTATTCCCTTTTTTGTGTTGTATGTACTGACCATGATTGAATTAATTGTGTAATATAATTCAATTTATGGGTATTTACATCTTCATATTATAATTCTTCTTTCACAGGTTGTTTGTTTAGTAAGTTACCAAATCGATATGAGATCCTTTTAACCAAATTTCCGTTCCTAGGGTTAATCCTCTAATTCTAAATTATGTCATGCTATGATTTTGTGTGGAATCACTATTTATATAATTATTTTTTAATTTCCACTCCATCTTTTGTTGATATAATTTTTATACACATAATTACTCCTTTAAAAAAATTTCAATTCATCGATATGAACTTGATAAGAGTAATTTTCACTCAATTTTCATTTATTGGGTTAAACATCCAAGTCATTGGTTTTGTGTTAAAAAATAAAATGTGTGAATTTAATCTGATTAATTTACATAAAATATCCAATAATATTGGGTGTATTTATATTTTTCACACATTATTATGAAATTGATTTATCCTTAATATAAGGATACGATTTTTTATAAGGTATTTTGTTTCAATTTACATTCCATTGAGACTTCATTGTCATTATGCACCAATTCACTTTTATATAGTGTATATATTGTTCTTTGGAATAATATATCATGAATCTATTTATTCTCATGATATTATAAAGTTGTGATTAAATTTTACTCCCCAATTATTTTTATTCAATCGTCTCTCATTTTGTTAAAAATGCATTATCTAAAATATCATTTTAAATGTTATAATGATTTATTATTTTAAATCATTGTCATTAATTTCCATGTTTTCAAAATGGTTTTTAAAAATTTTTTTATATGGAAATTAATGTTTTAAAATGTTAATTAACTTAAAAACAAAAAAGTGGTATGAGACACTTTGATTCAAAAATCTCTTTATTAAATGTTTTTAATGGTTTTGAAAATGGTTTGATAAAGCATTGTTTATTTCAATTTCATAATTTGATATATTGGAATGTGGGAATGTTATCTTTCCTTTATACTTGTGTTATGTGTTATCATTATGTTATAGTTATTAGGAATTGTTTATGTATACGGGTGGTTCTGTCATAAATTTATGGAGGGTGAGCCCGAGATAGCTCTCCATTGTATTAGGTAACGTGACAGAGGTAAACGTTATTGTTTTGCCTAAGAGTATTAGAAAATATAATGTGATGGGTATTCCAAATGTGACTCCCTATGTACTTGTGATAGATACAATGTAAGTATGTTATTAATTCCATATGTTACCTTTAGGATTTATTATTTGTGTGTGTTATTCATAAATATTATGATTTTGTATGGTATGTTATTATTGAAAAGTATTGTTTAATATATTTGTATCTAATGATGGGATAATATTTTCCTTCCTTATTTTATAACCCTTGTTGAGATTTTTATGCTCATCCCTTGTTTTTGAAATGTTATCCACAGAACATAAAGACGAATAGGGTCATGGATAGGATCAAGGAAAAGTCATGTTGTCTAAAACATGGAACAATACATGATTTAATTTATGAATTTTTATATTATGAAAAAATGGATTCTGAGTAGTAGTGTCGAAATGAAATTTTCAATTTGAAATGTAATAGTTATGGCCTAATTCTGTAAAACTCTATACCTAAAAAGATCCTCAATGTGAAATGTTGACATAATTAATGATTATGTAATGTTTAAGGTTGGGTCCTTATACCAATCACCTCAACACAAGATCTTGGAAGGGGTTATTATATTTTTGGGTTTAGATTCAAGTAGGATAAATCATATGATATTATATTTATTAGAAATTATTAGTGATCAATATGTTTTGGAAATGATTATATTCCCACTTGATATTCCATACTCTATATTATAATTTAGGTGATTGGGTATGTGGTGACCCAAAACTACAATCTGGAAGCCAGTTGTAAAAATGAAAACATAAAACATAGGATTTGATACCAGGTGACAATACCAAAACAAAAATAATAATTATATTGTTTCATTTTATTAATTTAAACAATGTATCTCATAATAATATTACAGTACAAATAATGGAAGGTTTAGTGTCTTTTAAGACTAGAAACATAAGAGAGATATTTTTCAACACTTGTGAAAATTTTTCCAAAACTATGCCACACATGAATATCTTATAAACTTTCCATAAGTTATAATCATCTTCATAATCTATGAAATGGTAACATATGGAAGGGTTGTGCTTGATAGGTTAGTATGGTAACACTCATCAACATGTATTCAAGGGTTATAATATAATCATAAGATAAATCATAAGAATGAGATATATATATATATATATCTTATTATAAGATCATTGAATAATAACAGTGATATATAAGACAAGGTATCAAAGCATGAAATCGAAAACAAGTACACGTATACCATGAAAAAATTGTTTAAAACATGAAATAATGAACATGATCTTTGTAAGATCATCCTATGATTAAAAATATGCAATTTAATTTAAATTAAGCATAACATTAAACTATGAATCTATCATAGGAGAAAAAAAAAATTATTGTAGTTTAAATTAGTAAACCTATCCTATAACATAGTAAAGAAAGAATCACCACCTAATTCCTATAGTTGACCATGAATCACTAATTAATTCATATATAGTGAATAAATAATCACTACCTAGTTCCCATTGACATATCAAAAGACATTTCACTTCCTAATTCATATAATGGAGATATTATAAATACAAAATTACAATAATAATATCATGGCATATAAATAATCAAACAGATAATTATAGGGTTATATAGGAAACCACACATCATCATCCAAACATATGAATGAAATTAGAACGTGAAACCATACATACATAGAAAATAACATAATTCACATATGAAAATTAGTCAAGATTAAGGAAAGTTATTGCTATAAAATTTCATAGAACATAAAGAAATTAATTATGGATGGTTGTATAAACAAATATCCCATTATAACCTAATTATTTTTTCTGGATGTTGAAATAGATTAAAACCCCTTTTCTAAGAATAATAGATAACTATATTTTTTAAATCAAGAAAAATATTTCTTTTCTTATCTACTTTTGTGATCTTTTAAAATTTCTCCCTAAAATGAAATACTTTTTTCATCGTAAAATATTTAAAAAATTTACCTTTAAACCCAAAAATAGTTTTTTGAAAAAAAAATTTATAAATGATATATTCATTGAAATATTTTCAATTATAAGGCATAAAAACACCTGAATACATATTTCATAAAAACACAAGCCATTAATTTCCATTTTTAAATTATTAATTCATTTTAAAAAATAAAAATTTCACTTTTTAATGTTATAAAAATATCATCTTTTATTTTAAAAATAATATGAGATTTTAGTTATTTTAAAAAAACATTTTAAAACATTTAATGGGTTATTCTTAATGAATAATACTCATAATCACAAAATATACTATAAAATATTTTGATATTTAATGTATTTAGCATACTCATAAAATAATAAGTTATGGTTCATAATCAAAAGCATTTTAAAAAAGGTGAAGTGAATAATTTTGAAACTTTTACTTCTAAAATGGTTCTTCAATAATTGATCCTTCTAAATTAAATAACTTTTTTACGGTAAATTTTAAGTTAATGATAAGACATATTATCATTGATGAAAAATCTTTTTAACATTTAAAAATAACATTGTTGTAACCCTACATCATATGAATGGATAATATAAATTCATTATAAAAATAGAAGAAGGGAACTGTGCAGGTTATATTTGATAACACATAAAGAGGATTCAAATTATAAAGTATAACATTTATGGTAATTTTAAATATTAACATGGATGATAAACCAGCATTTAAGAGGTTGATAATTATCTTTAATAATGATATACTATTTGAGAAAGAAGTTCATCAATATAAAATATTAGAATAAAAAATTCCACTTTAAAAAGAGGTAGAAGAAATAAAAATTTCATTATATAATAGAAGATCCCAATTTTTTAAAACCATAGTCAAATATAAATAACTATGACTCCAAAAAATGATTCGAGTCAAGAAGACCCCCTTACAATATTGTTATCATTTTAATTAAATTCCCATGAAATGTATAACATGTGATGGATTTCTTAATTTCTTATATATTATGAAAAAATATCATAAAACATATCCATGAACAAAATATATACCATTAAAATAAAACAAATTGTTGATTATGCTTCATATGTTAAAAAAGAACTATTGAGTCGTACAAACACTTACAACATTGAAATCCTTTGAATCAAAATCCATATGAATAAATATCAATATATAGATCATATATCCCTATTAATCACATTAAAATTTAAAAATAAACCCATTAGGTAGTGTTACCATCATATAAAAGATATAATTGTGTACAATATGGAATATGTATCAGGAAATTAAATTTTAGAGAAAGAAGCCCTTACAACAATTCCAGACTTATAAAAAATCCCATGAATCTATTATCTAAAAAAAATATTGTAATGACCTATTTAATAAAAAAAATTACATATATATAAACTATTATTAAAATAATTTATCATTATCCATTATATTAATAAGTATTTATTAATACCTATTATCAATTCCATTTTTAAGTAATCATGAACTTTCGTAACTGGTATTGTAATAGTGTTTTTTTCCATCATTTTTCACCCAATATTTATCATTAAAATTAAATAAATGGTACTATAATTTATTATTCTTAATAATTTAAAATTTTATAGTTTCATTCTATCGGGTTTCTTGTTAAGGTCTTTAAAAATGAAATCAATAATGTGAAATTTTTGGTTTTTTTAAGGAACATATGTTAATATTATAAATAATTAAGAAAATAATAATGTTTATATTACATAATAAAATTAAAATATTTATTTACATATTTATATTACATAATATAATTAAGGATGTTGTCATAGTCATTCATTATATTATTTTATATAATTTTTCCATTAGGTAGTTTCAATGATCCAAACATTAACAATCCATAATGAATGGGTGATTATATTGTGAATTATTTGTAATATGAATTTTTTATAGGGATCATTATGTTATTGATGGGATTTATTTATGTTATAAAACAAAATTTAATAGAGTTTTAATAGAATTTAATAGATATAAAACTATGATATAATTTTAATCAATTCGTTCCTCGTCGTATATTCATTTTACACTGTTGAATTTACAATGATAGTTTGTTTCTCATATTATTAGTAGTTGACAAATTTTTATTCCCATAATACAATTAGTTTCATAATAATAATTATAGAGACCCAAATATTGACGTATATGTAAATTACATTACTTTTGCGGAATACTTAATACATTACAAAACAAACTCCTAATATCCGTATTAGTTTAGTGTCTTTGGAAACTCCGAACATAATATTATAATCATGGTGAAGGATCTTCAACATCTACCTAATGATATTATTTTTTATCCTACATAAAAACTTCATTTATATCCTGGGGAAAAGAAAACATAAAAAGGGTGAGCCCAAATACTCAGTAAGGGTAATCATGGAGAAAATAAAACAACCCATATACATTTGATCTTAAAGAAAATATGAACATAAAGTATAAACATCAAAATATTGAGCAATGACATTAAACATGGTAGTACGTAAGGCGTAGATCATAATGTAACATCAGTCATGATAAAATATCATGGTAATAAAACATGTAATTGTGTAAAACCATTAAGCACATTTTATAATTTCCATAGTAGCCAAGGCATTGCTACTAAGACCATCATAGTGGATAAATTCCATTACTGAATCAGGTTTACCTGCATTTCCAGCCCTGTATTACTGTACCAGATTTACTTGAGGTTATAAAAATGTCTATATCATGATATATAAATATTTACCAAATTCATTAGAGGGAGATGTAGGTACCATCCATCTCATAATTAAATCATTCTTACGTGCGCCACAACATAAACATAAATCATTCATCATTACCCGAATAATAAAATGGGTTTCATAAAGATCATCTCATCATAACACAATCCATATAAAAGAAATGGATATCATTTCACCATAAAAAAATCAAACCTTGTAAATAATTGAGACATTATAATTGAAACATAAACAAACTAAATAATGTCATCTTAGATGGAAAATAGTTTTGATAAAACACTCGAAATTTATTCTTGAGGAAAATATACTTTCTTCTTCAAAAACATTTTCTTTTCTCAAAATTCCATGAAATTTTAAAAGAAAATTATTTTTTTGAAAATATTCATGAAATCTTGTAGAGTAATATTTATGAAAATAAGCCATTATGAAACCGTAAAAATCTATTTCTGCCATATAAGTTAAAAAAACATTCTCCTCGTACTTTTAATAGAAATGTCAAAAAGTACCACGTATGGTAAACAAAAGAATGATTCTTTACATAACACAAAGTAAAAGTCAACGAGGGGTAAAAATTACTTTAAAAATGCATGGAATAATATTAATAACTTTATGGAAAAAATTTTTATGGACATGGATGAAAAATATAACCTCAGTAAATACATACCTATAAGAAATCTAAGATAAAAATGAGATTACAAAATTATCCATTACCTTAGGTCTGATATGCTTCGTACGTATCCAAACCTCCTATATAATGATTTATAGAATTTAATTTAATTATTAATGAATCATATTTATTTTTATGATATCATATTTGGTTCACTTATGACTTTATATTACCCATTCTTTTGTAAATTCCATGTTAAAGCAGCGTTTTGGGTAAAATCGTTTCATTTATCGTACGTGCTTCGACTTGTTTTTCTTGATATTATTACTTATATCATGATTTAATTAATTCCAGAATGTAAAAAATGATTTATATATAATATATATTCATAATATAAATATATATTATAGATCGATAAACGGATTGAAATACATCGTTCATGGAGCCGGTAGGTCGTACGTACGCATGAGCGCTGTTTTCATTTCCTTATTGAATTGAAAGGAATTAAGTAAATGAAAAATATATGTACATAAACCCAGTATCATTATTATTTAATTTCTTTCATGATTATTTTTATATATACTTTATAATCATACTTTAAGGGTTTATCATGGAAAATGAATCTCGTCGCATTCATGGAGACAGTAGTCTGTACGTACGCACGAGCGATGATATCATTCATTTGATATTAAATTCATATATAATTGGACGGTATATCATTTATAAAGAATCATAAAAATGTTATATTTATTATTTATATAATTTATACTCAATATTATACCCATCCAAATGATGAAATGTTTGAATAACAAACTACACCACGACGTGAAGACGGTATGCCATACGTACGCACGTGTGGTGACTTTTTCATTCATAGGATAGATAAAATAACTAATATGTTTGTAAAATTTTTATAATAACATCAAATTATATAGAATATATTGGAGTTATTATTGTATAATGGAAACAACAATTAAGGATATAGTGGAAGAAGAAAGGAACTTTAAATAGATGGTGAGATATTTACCTCTTCTTCGGGTTCTTCCTTTTGATTTTTTCAAAATCGATCCTTAGGTTGGCTTTATTACTAAAGGAATTCCTATAGGATGAAGGGAGGACATTTTAGAGGGTATTTGGGAATGGTTTGGCTGAGCAAAATGGCTTTTGAGGTGTGAATTATAGAGAAGTCTGAGTTCCCTTTTATAAGAGGGGTGAGGGGAACCTTAGGAAAAACATAACATATTATTTTTTAATAAATTTATATTCGGTTTATAATGGCTCAAAAGTGACTTATTTAGAGGATATGGTGGGGATGGGTCGAAATACTCTAAAAAAAAGGTATTATACAAGTTTAGGATGCCATTTTAACCTTATCATTTAGATTTAACTATAAGTTAAAAAATTTAACTTTTACCATGTCTTCTTGTATTCTTACACTCTATGGTTAATAAACATACTATATACTTTCAATAGAAGCATAATTGGTTCATTAATGTCATATATATTATTATATAAGTCTTTTCGATGTACCTTATATTTTTAGGACCCTTATATATATTAATAATTTAATATTTGTTTAAAAAACACTTTTTTGTCAAATTTGAAACTATTTGATAGATTGTTTTTTCTAAATTAATAAAATCATTATTATTTGAAAATAATTCATCTAACCGACACTAATATGTTATATTAACCTGGAAAATTACTTTAATTCATAAAAATTCTCAAATAATATTTATTTGGGTATTTATAATATCAATTATGTTAATATTTCTTCAATAAGGTAATTACCACATCATCATTGTGTCATAAATAAATTAAATTATTTAATGTATAAAAAATATAAATAAAATACCATTATTTAGGAAATAATTTTATCTTTATAATAAATATTTATAGTCGAAAATATTACATGTATAACCCTATATTAAAAATTTTTTAGTTATTAAACTTTGATTTTAACTCTTTTAACTCTTCTTTAAATAAAATAATAATAAGTGTCCTAATCTAATCCAAGTGGACCAAATGGGTTAATATTTTATTCTGAAGGTTGTTTTTTGTCGAATTATATTTATCCAATAGAATTAGGACATTTTTTAGGGTAATAATAATGTCATTTCTACCCTTAATTACCCTATTTACTTTTAACCGTGGTAAATAATAGTAAAATGTTACTATTCACCAAAAATTATTTTTATCTCATTGAACCACATTTTACTCTTTTATAATAACCCTGTCTCTTGGATTTTAGAAATTAAACTCACAGAAGAAGTAAAATTATGTTTTTTGTAAAATTTCAAATGCTCTTAGGAGGTGGGTAAAAGATGGTAAAAAGATCAATAAACTTTTTATATATCTAAAATTATATTAAATTGACTCAAACAAATTACATTGAACTTATATAATTATTATGAATCTATTTTGACCTAAAATAAATTTAAATAAAATAAATGAGTATTTAAATTAAAAATATGGTTTTAACCAACAACTCCGTGTTTTCACTATTCATCAAAAATTGAAAGTGTATAGAAAAATACCAACAATTCACCCTAGGTTAATTTTGATATTCTGAATCCAAAAATTAAGTCCATTTTGAAAGATTAAATTTATATAATTTCAAAAGGTGAGTATTATTATTCCTAATTTCCAGTTTATATAATATTTTAATAAAATATCGTTGTTTAGCCAAACTCGGTATTGTGTACAACACACGCTATCGAAAAAAGCCGCGATTGCTTGTAATGTATTCAAAGTTAAGGTTGCGTGTAGTGAAATATTCCTTTGTTGTTGTGTATAATTGAATCCAACCATATTTCATTTATATATTAAATATATATATATATATATACACCCAATGTTGCATAGAATAACTTCTATCAAACAAACTTGAAATTGTGTGTAACACCATCCAAGAATAGTGTGACGTATACTGCAAGCTAATATGGTGTTGCATATAGCGCAATCTAATATTAGTGAAGCGTACAACACAAGACATCAATGAAATTAAAAATAATATTTCTCATAAAATCTCAGGGTGTTACATTCTACCCCTCTTAAAATGAATTTCTCCCTCAAAATTCGTCGGGGTTATAAATGGTTTACTACTTGAAAATTTCTTTTATAGAAACCCACATCGTAAAAAGGAACACTAAAACATAATTTTAAAAAGTGAAGTATGAAACATAACGGTGATGCAAATTAACTCATCATTGGGTTTCCACATAGGATAACATATGTGAAAATATAGATGTGGAAGAGAAATCTAACCATCAATTTCTCATAGAGAGTGGTAGAGAACATGGCTATAAAAATTCCAACAATCACAAAGCCATAAATTTGTGATGATCAAAGGTACCATCTGATTCGTTGGATATGAGGGTACAAGGACAACGTTTTTGGTTTCCAATATCATTTCCCTAAACATGAAAATTTTTAATTAGAAGAAACACTTACTTGATATTGGTAAAATCTCGTCATTGGTCTTTCCATGAACAATTTCCACTTCATATCTTAATGAAATGAAGTTGAATTTTTCATTCATTATGTGTTAGAAGATCATGTGATAGAATTATGGGTCATTCCATCTGTCTCAAACAAAAGGTTAGAAAAAGTTATCAAATATACATAAGTCCATCTATGGTGAGTTTAATCATATATGATTCCAAAAAAGGACTTATAATTCATCTATCATAGAACATAATAAAATAAAACTAGTTTCTACTAACCGGGGACTTCTAGTAGGCCGGAGGTAGGCGATAAAGGCCTATCAATCTTTAGTTGTGGGTTTGATTCCTGCAACCTTGTCCAACGTGATGGGTTGTCGCTCGTCCTGCAGGTTGTCCTTTTTCTAAAACTACACTATTATAACATTACAGAAATAATATTAAAAAAATGTTCTATATTTATACAATATTATCTTATGTCTAACATAATCAATTTCAAATAATTAGTCTTATCCAAAATACTTCTATCCGTGCTCATAGTATAAATACAATGATTACTAGAAATATCATCAACCAAGCATGTGAATACCATCATTTATCCCCCGTATACCATAAGACATATTTTGTTGGTCACATTTCAAACATGTGAATACCTTAATCATGTATTCTCTTGAAACATGAATTACCATAGAAACTTTGTTAAAACGTGAATTCTATCAAAATTCAACTCTTTCCACATAAAAAATCCCAAAATTTCCATATACTAAAACCATGATATCACATTGTCCTTATATCAGTCATGAGCTCATTAATAATATCAAACATCTCATTATCTTTTTATCCCTTCATTATGCGCATATCATCTACTTTGAAAAAATATCTAAATAACCATCATGGTAACCAGTACCATTCAACATATACTTTCAAATACGTTAGGAAAGACAATAGTGTAACAATTCTTAGATGTTTCTTTATTCTATAGTACAATTAAATTACCTATAAAACATAACTCTTGATAAACATAAAACCATTCCACTACCTTTTTAAACCATTGACAAAGATTCAACACTTCTTTCATCTCATATATCATTTGCAGTCTATTCATCATTATAAACATAAATACTACCCATACAACCATGATGATTCCCTTCATGATACATTCCCTTAGGGCATTGGTTTTCAAAATGCCTGTAGATTCCACATTTAAAACATTTAAACATTGTTGATGTCTTATCAATACCATTATCCTTTCCATGGAGTTAAGTGAACCTTTTCCTTTACAATTGCTGGATTTGTGTACTTTTCCACACCCAAAGCATCGTGCAGTTCCTTTGAAACATTCTCCCTGATTCCTCTTACCACATTATTTACATGGTGGAAATTGAACATTCTTTCCTCTATGATCATCATGAAACACCATTATTCGCTTATTAACTGAGTCAGGAAACCTACCAATGTTTATATTATTGATCATATTATGAGATTTATGATTAGGTATAATAACATTGTTTGGACATCCAAATCCCATTTCATTTGTTTTCTCATCAAGAATATTGTTTCCTTATCCATCATATTCTCCATTAACATGAATCCTCATGTTTCCTACCATTTCTAAAAACCCAAAACGAATAGTATGAGAGGAAAAACTAGTACTAGAAATACAACATAATCAAGGGGGAGTAATTTCATTCTATAAAATATTAGGTTTAATTCTATGATCATTACCGTAATTCTAGGACTATAACCTGTACTTATACTTAACCATAGGGACATCCCTTTAAATACCTTCGAAATATCTCTAGAGATCTCACTAATGTTTTCGCATCATAGTTTCCAAAGGTTAACTAAACCTTCTCTCTGATACCAATGGTAGAGACACAAATCTTGACGTACATAGACATTACATTAATTTTTTGGAATACTTAATACACTACAATACAAATTCCTAATGACTGTATTAGTATAGTTTCTTTGGAAACTCAGAACATAATCTTCTAATCATGGTGAAAGATCTTCAACATCTCCCATAATGATCTTCTTTTTTCTTTCCTAAAATCTTCCTTTATATCCTGGGGGAAAAGAAAACATAAAAATGGTGATCTCTAATGCTCAGTAGGGGTATGAATGGAGAAAATAAAACAACCCATATACATTTTAACTTAAAAAATTTGAACATAATGTATAAACATCAAAATCATGAGCAATGACATTAAACATGGTAGTACGTAAGGCATAGATCAAAATGGAACATAAATAATGATAAAATAGCATTTTCAAAAAAAAATTAATTGTGGAAAACCGTTAAGCACGTGTTATTATTTCCATAGTAGTAAATGAATTACTTCCAAGACCATCATAGTGGACAAAGCCCATTACTGAATTGGGTTTACCTACCATTCCATCCATGTATTACTATACCAGATTTACTTTCTGTTACAACCATGTCTATCTAATGAGTTATAAATATTTACCTAATTCATTGGATGGAGATATAGGTCCCACCCATCTCATAATGAAATAATTTTTACGTGTTCCACAACACAAACATAAATCATTCATCATAACCCAAAGAAAAAATGGGTTCCATAAACATCATCCCATCATAACATTATCAATATAAAAGAAATGTATATCATTAAATCATAAAAAAGAAAATAAACCCACGTTAATAATAGAGTCATTATACATGAAACATAAACATACTAAATAATGTCATCTTAGATGGAAATTAGTATTGATAAAACACCTGAAATGAATTCTTGAGGAAAATATCATTTCTTCTTAAAAATCATTTTCTTTTATCAAAATACCATGAAATTTTTAAAGAAATGGATTTTGTTGAAAATAGTCATGAAATTTTGTAGATTAACCTTCATGAAAATAAGGCGTTATAAAACCGTAAAAATCTGTTCATGCCGTATAAGTTAAAAAAACATTATCCTCAGACTTTTAACGGAAAAGTCAAAAAGTACCACATATGGTTAACAAAAGATTGATTCCTTACATAACACAAAGTAAAAGTAAAATAGGGGTAAAAATGAATTTAAACATACATGGAATAATATTAATCACATTATGAAAAACATTCTTATGGACATGGATGAAAAATATAACATTAGTAAATACTTATGTATAAGCAAACTCGGATAAAAATGAGATTGCAAAATTATCCCTTACCTTAGGTCTGATATGCTTTGTACGTATCTAAACCTCCTGTATAATGATTTAAATAATTTCATTTACTTATTACATAAAAATATTCATTGTTATGATATCATATATGGTTCACTTATGACATTATATTACAATTTTTTTTGTAAATTCCATGTTAAAGCGGCATTTTGGGTAAAATCATTTCATTTATCATACATGTTTCGATTTTTTTTTTATTGATAGTATTACATATATCCTTATTTACATAATTCCAGAATGTAAAAAATGATTTATATATAATATATATTCATAATATAAATATATATGATACATCGATAAATGGAATGAAATACACCGTTCATGGAGACGATTGGTCGTACGTACGCATGAACGCTGTTTTCATTTCCTTTTTAAATTTAATGGAATTAGGTAAATTAAACATATATTTACATAAATCCAGTATCAATATTATGTAATATCTTTTGTGATTATTTATATATATACTTTATAATCATAATTTAAATGTTAATCATGGAAAATTAACCTCATCGCGTTCGTGGAGATAGTAGTCTGTACGTACGCATGAGCGATGATATCATTATTTTAATATTAAAATATTATATAATTGGATGGAATATCATATATATAGTATAATAATAATGTTATATTTATTATTTATATCATTTATACTCATTATTATACCCATTCAAATGATGAAATGTTTGAATAACAAATTACACCACGACGTGGAGACTGTAAGTCGTACGTACACACGTGTGGTGACTTTTTCATTCATAGGATAGATAAAATAACTAATATGGTTTTACAATTTTTATAATAACATTATTTTATATAGAAGATATTGGATTTGTTATTTTATAATGGAAACAACAAAGAAGAAGGATGTGGATGAGTAAAGGTACTTGAAATTGATTGTGAGATATTTACCTCTTCTTCTAGTTCTTCCTTTTGATTTGATCAAAATGGCTCTATAGGTTGGATTTTTAACTAAAGTAATGCCTATAGATAGAATTGAATAGAGTTTAGAGGGTATTTGGATAGTATTTTTCCAATCCAAATGGCTTTGGAAATTTAAATTAGAGAGAAGGGTGAGTGCCCTTTTATAAGAGGGGTGAGGGGCACCTTAGGAAAAACTTAAAATATTATTTTATAATAAATTCGTATTCAGTTTATAATAGCTCTAAAGTGACTTATTTTACGTCTAGGGTGGATATGGGTTGAAATAATCTCAACCAATAGGTTTTAGAAATGTTTAGGTTACTATTTTAACCTTCTCATTTAAATTTAAATCTATGTTAAATAATTTAACTTTAACCATGTCTCCTTGTATTCTTACACAATATGGTCAATAAACATTCAATAAACAACCAATCGAACCATAATTGGTTCATTAAAGTCATATATATTATTATATAAGTTGTTTTGCCGAACCTTATATTTTTTGGACCATTATATCAATTAATAATATATTATTTGTTTTATAAACTCTTTTATGTCAATTTTGACACTATTTGATTTTTTTTTTTCAAAATTCATAAAATCATTATTACTTATAAGTAAATTCAAATAAAAAACACTAATATGTTATAGTAACCTATAAAATTAGTTTAATTCATAAAATGTTTCAAATTACATTTATTTGTGTATTTATAATATAAATTATGTAAATATTTCATTAATAAGGTAATTACTGTATCATCATTGTGTCATAAATAAATTAAATTATATAATGTCTAAAAAATATAAATAAAATACCATTATGTAGTAAATGAATATATCTTTATAATTAATATTTATAGTCGAATTTATCTTATGTATAACCCTATATTAAAATGTTTTAGTTATTAAACTTTCATATTAACTCTTTTTACTCTTCTTAAAATAAAAAAATAATAAGTGTCCTAATCTAATCCAAGTAGACCAAAAAAGTTCATATTTTATTACTAAGGTTGTTTTTGGTCTAATTATTATTATCTAATAGAATTAGGACATGTTTTAACATAATAATGATATCATTTTTATCCCTAATTACCCTATTTACTTTTAACCGTTGTAAATAAAAGTAAAAAGTTACTATTCACCAATAATTATTTTTATCTTATTGAACCACATTTTACTTCTTCATATTAACTGTGTCTCTCGGATTTTTGAAATTCAATTCAAAGAAGTGGTAAAATTTTGTTTTATGTAAATTAAAAAATACTCCTAAGAGGTGGGTAAAAGACAGTAAAAAGTTCAATAAAAATATTATACATATTAAATTATTATAAATTGACTCCAAATAATTACATTGATCTTATATAGTTTTTAAGAATATATTTTGACCTAAAATAAATTTAAATAAAATAAATTATTATTGAAATAAAAAGTAGGTTTTAACCAATAACTCAGTGTTTTCACTATTCAACAAAAAATTGAAAGTTTTCAAAAAAATACCTAAAATTCCGCCTAGGCTAATTTCGATATTCTGAATCCAAAAAAGAATTTCATTTTGAAATATAAAATTTATAAAATTTCAAAAAGAGTGTATTACTATTTATAATGTCTAGTTTATATAAAATTTTAAAAACATATCATTGTTTAGTAAAACTCAGTATTGCGTACAACACACACTATCGAGGAAGGTCATGATTGCGTGTAATGTAAGCCAAGTCAGGCTTGCGTGTAGTTCAAGATTTTTTTGTTATTGCGTATAATAAAATCCCACCATATTTCATTTATAAATTGAATATATATGTACATACACTCAATGTTTCATAGAGTAACTTCTATCAAATGAACATAAAATTGTGTATAACACGATCCAAGAATAGTATTACTTATACTGCAAGCTAATACGGTGTTACATATAGCGCATGCTTCTCATGGTGAAGCGTACATCACAAGACATCAAAGAACTTAAAAATTATATTTCTCATAAAATCTCAGGGTGGTACAATACTATTCATTCAATAAATGACCCATTAGGACCACCAATTTAATGTGGAGAAGGAAAAAAACATGACACATCATGGAGGAGGCAATCTGCTTGAAAGCACAAATATATTTTTTGTTATCCTTATAGAAAATTGGAAAGGTGTATAATGGTTATTAAAAAATATATAAAAATTAATTATATTATAAATTTTTAATTATTCAATTAATATTTAGAAAATTTGATTTGTAATGGAAATATAGAAAAGCAATACTTTTATGAAAATGATTTTACCTGTGTTGATAGCCTGAATTTTTCATAGAATTGTCCTTAAAAATAAAATAATTAGGATAATTAATTGTGACTAGTGGATAATAAAAATATTTTAGGATTCTAGTAAGAGGAAAATTTATGGGTTTCATATTAAAATGATAGTATATAGGTTTAACATGATGTGGTGTCAGTGATCTCACACTATAAGTCAAGTGAACATTATTTTAGAAGTAATCATTAAATTTTAATAATAGTATATAAATATTCAAAGGATAACGGTTAAAAAGACTAAAATAATCAATGGGATAAGTTTTTTATGATTTTACAATAATATGAACACCTGGAGGAACATTTCATTAAATGATTTATGTCTTTTACACTTAGAAAAACACTCTTTTCCAATTTTTATATTCACCATAATAACTTATAATTTAAACAAGATAATTATTTATACTATCAAAATTAAAATTAAAATATTAAAAAATATGAAAATTATCATTTAAAATATGAAACTAATTTTATCAAATATAGTTGTAAATTTTATAAATGTTAATATTAATAGTAGTCCACAAAAAGCATAAAACGTTTTTTTAGAAAAATTGTGTTTTAAGACTAAAATTTATGTCTAGTCACCATTTACATATTTTATTGAATTTTGTAATACAAATTAGTTTATCAAAAAAATTATGTGTTTTAAAATGAAATCCAAAATTGAATATCTCTATTAAATTTTTTAATTAATGGAATAAACCACTTTTTTTATTAGAATAAAATGTTTCTTATATTCTAAACAAGTTCACATTGGATGTATAGTTTTAAAATATTATTTTAAACAAAATTATTTTACTTAATAAATGCATATTTTATCAATAATAATGCCTTATAAACCTATATTTTAAATAATAAAATCATATAATTTTTTATTTTTAAAAAAATGTATTTTTCATTATTCTCATAAACATTAATTATTTTTAAAAAGTCCCAAGAACTAATTATAATATAATATTTTCATAATGAGTTCAAAAAAATGATTTTTTTTTAAATAAATAATATTCTATAATTTATATATATATTTTTTGAAATAAAAATAAAATATAAAAAGGAAGACTACTTTTATAGAAAAATGACTTATTTAATCTTAAATTGTTCTTATTTCAATTTTTTATGAATTTATAATTGATTTTTATATTATTATATACCATATTTTTTTATTATTTTTATAATATTTATTTCCAGTATACCATCGATAATTTTAATTTTTTTGTTTTATTTGGATAAGTCTATCAAAAATAATATTTTCTGAGAGGGTATTTTTAAGAGTATCTCTATCATTGGGACATTTTTCTATCTATTAGTAGGGAAATTTTGTGCCCATGTTTGTGGGATCATCCTTAGTCAATTATTGAATAGAAACAATGGAAATGTCTATTTTCACTTCAATATAAATTATATTGTATGTATTCTTTATTCCAAATATCCCACATTAAATAATATTTTCCTAACCCATATCATGTTATTAGAGTTGATGATGTTGAGACAGAATCTATTGTGTCATTTGAATAATGACCTATTTGTATTGTAAATTATAATGAAAACAAAAATCTTGGGAATATAATTGTTAGGATATATATACATTGACAGCATGGTTGTATCTAATAAGATGTTTCGTATTAAAATTTGTATATGTGGTTGTACCGCCCTCATGTTTTTGTAGGCATTCTTGATAATAAATAATGATGATGAGTTTCATTCTAGGGGATATAGTTTAAAACCCCACATATGAAAAGGTTTGAATTTGTATATAAAATTAAACCATTTTCATTTTAGTAAAAGATAACATGGAAATACATTCAACCAATACAATTTAGAAATTTCTTATGTTGCATGATAAACCTTATCTTATGTATTAATTTCCTCATAAACACGTTTTAAACATAATTATGGTAACACATTTATTGTCCTTCAAGCATAAATAATTTACTTTTATGGTGTCACATTTCCTGAAAAATTTTGATGAATCAAATTTTGGACCATTTATCATTTTTATTTACCTTATTCAAAATATTTTTTATATTTAAATAATTTTATAAAATCTTGTTTATCATAATATATATTTATAATCATTTCTATGATGATTTATTTTATATGACTTCAAATACAATAGATAAAAAATGAATCTTAACATAAAAATACATACCATATATTATAATTTATATTTATATATTATTATTTTTTCATTCCTCATTTATTAAAAACATATTAATTTTGTTTTTTATATCATTTACTATGATATTTATACTTCTTTTACAAAAATTGTGCCATTGTTTCATAAGCATTAAGGGGAATTATATTTCCACTAAAATTTAAAATTTAATAATAATAATATAAATAACATATTTATGTTCAAAATATTGTTTTAAATAAATTCATAACATATTTTAATCTCAATTAATTCCTATAACCTAAATTTAAATCAAGAGTGTGACATTTTGTAATTATCATTTCCTCAAAATAATATAAATATTATAAAAAAAGTCAAGTAGAAATAAATTTCCAAACATTACAATCATGGATGGTTATAGTTGAAAAGCACTCCTTAAATAAAATATATAAAATTGTGTGGGATATGTTTATAACATATCACATATTTCAAACATAGTTTTTCCCACTTTACTCCTATCTTTTTAAAGCATCTTACTATGTTTAATATTCATAGTGAATAACATAAAAAGGAAACAATTTATCAAAATTAGACCACTAATTTTAAATTTGTAACACTATTATTTGTATTAAATTAATATATGGGGAAGAAATAAATTTTATATAAATGTTTAAAACACTAAGAAATAATGTTTTTAGAAAAATTATTTTATATACAAAAAAATGATCTTATACCAAAATCAATTATAACGATAATTCATATGTAATTAATTATATTATTTATAATTAAATTATAAATTTATTACATAACGATAAAACTAAAAACGTAATGGTAATTATAAATAAATTTTTTAATGAAAATAAATGATAGTTTTACCTAAATATATTTTTTCACTATTAACTCAAAAATCATCCATCTTGAGTATCATATTAAAAATTTATCGTATTCCTATAATGATGTGATAATTTAAAAAATTATATCTTATATCAAAATTAATATTAATAACATTTTCATAAATTATTTATAATAACCACAAACAAAATGTATTTAAAACCACTTTTAAAGAAAACTAACTTTAAAGAAAAAAATGAATTTATTCTTATTTATTCCTTGTGAAAACAATTAGATGAATGTATAATTTAGCGATTTAATTGCTTATTTGTATTCTGTAAATCCTTTTTATATATTTTTTATAATCTTCTTATTCTAATTCATACCTTTAATCATAATGACTAACTTATAATTATAATATTTTAATAATGTTCTTTCATGATCTGTTGAAGATTGGGGTTGTGTGTGGTGTACTGTTGTTTTTTTGTAAATGATAATATAGAATAAAATATCTAGGTATTTTTATTTCCCCTCCATATATAAATTTAATCATCATAATTTTATCTATCCATATTTAAATTGAAAATATAATAATATAGTAATAAATTCGATATATGTTTCGTTATGAACTTTAATGACTATGTTATGACAAAGAAAAATATTATAAATGTAACTCTATGTGAATCATACTTGGAAATGAGTTTATAAAAATGTACCTTGGTATATGAGGGAAACATTACATACAACACTCTATATATTTTTCTTTAATTTTAAAATTTTTGAGAAGTTTATTTAATTTTGGGATAAAAAATATGATAAAATTTACTTACCTAATTTTATCCCATTATAAAGGAATTATATTATATTTAAATTTTCATAATAATGATTATGATTAATATTTCAAGCACCGGGAAATAAAATTATCTTTTAAAAGATTATAAAATTCAAAAAATGATTAAAACATATTCTTCCAATATTAAAAAAATAATGAGAATAAAATAAAATAATAATTAGTATGAATAAAAAATCATTACAATTAAGCTCAATAATCTTAATTGAAAAAAATGACCAATTTGAAATTTTTCAAATGTGTTCTATTATATTTTAAACTAAAAAATAGAATTTTTTACCACTAATTATTCAATAATTTACTGAATTTTTTATCCCCAACCAACTGTTATCACTTACATAGTCACATAGTAAAATATATATATTCCATAATATATTTTTCGCAAATAAACTAAAACAAAATATTATGTACCTAACTAATGATATTATTTTCATATCACAAAATATCTTTAATTGTCATCAATAAATTATTCAATGAATATCTCTAACAAAATATTATATTTTATAAAAATCACTTCTCAGGATGATATATAACTTTCATCATTTTTTTCCTAAATGCACATTTTCCAAATTCTATACACAACTAATTATTATTTGAATAGTGCTTTTATTTTTTCTCCTAATCCACATAAAAAACTACTATTGATGATTTCTAGAACATCATAATAAAAAATTCTATATAATAAAAAATAATTAAACTAAATTTAAATCATTAAATGTATCATTCATCCATTTAGGCTATTCGTTGATTACCATTTGTCTTGGAAATACCGATAGATGTTCCAACCATGGAGACAATATTACAAAGAGAAGAAACTTTATGAAATAAACATTAATACTAACTAAATTTCTCATATAACTCATTTGTTATAAAATATTTATGAATTATTCTCATATGATTCCCTAACGCTTCATGCTGTTTAGATATTTTTAAATATATAATCAATGAATAATTTTTTCTCGACTTCCCTTGATGACTTGGGAATTTTTTTTCATAATTCCTTACCTCTTTATAGTTAAAGTGCTATAAATTAATATATCATTCATTAATTTTCAATTTGGATCATTATTTATTTTTTCTCAATAATTGTAAAAATATATCATACCCATTTACAATGTACCCTAGTGATTCTTCAAAGATTTGTGACATGTGGGATGTTAAATATTCTTCATCCATAGCCTTTATCACACAAAAAATCATGAAAAATTAATTTTATCCTATTTTTTGGAAATTCAGTTAGGTTCCTATTTTTTATAACATCGCATGATAGGTTTCTAAGAATAATAAAAATATCTTTCACTCTATATTATCTCATGTTTGGTTTCTCATTATTGAAAATTATATCAATCCTTACCTGAGGCAGTTTCCCTACTATACCCCTAATGTACTTATATCGAATACACACTTCATGAACCAACCTCCATTGGTCATGAACATATTCATCTGATCCCATGGGTCTCTTTTACTACCTCAGTTTTATTCCCAACACACCGTATTATATAACCCTCTAGGATCTCTTCTCAAACTAATAACCTTTATCACAATAAAATAAATACTAAATCTGTTTTATTTGACTTTATTCTCACGTGAACTAGGAATAATTCCACAATTTTACCCATCCCAATACTTCTCTAAGAAAATACTTGCATAAATATGGTGTTTTAATCTGGTGTAATCCTAATAATAAATTTTCACGTTGCTGATTTGTGTAGTAAAATTAAGTCATTTTGTTTCACTTTTTATGGGTGTTTCAGTCCCCAATCCTTTAATGCGCTACATCCTCATTTAATACCCTACATCTCAAAACCAAGGAAGATCCACTGAACTTCTATTTTGGAATTTTCTTTAATACCAGTTTTTATAACCCAACCTCTAACTGAAATAAAACTATTCATATGACCCAATGAATCTCTTTTAATAAATATTTATCATTCCTAGAACACAAAATTCTATTATCCATTACGTCTTCTTATTTGATTAATGATATTACCAACTATAAATCAAATTATATCACCTTACACTAGATTTTAGGTGTAACCCTTGGATTATTTGATCCGTCTCATTTATCTCTGTAATATCTAGTTGTTTCTATCATTCCTTGGTTATAACTTTTATTTCGTATTTCCCCCTATTTTATCATTTATATGGATGTGTAAATATTACTTTTTTTAGTGGATAATAAATGGATGGTTCTTTTTACAAGGGGGTGGTAATTCTCTTGTAGTTTGAAAATGATAGGAGGCTCATCATCTTTTTAGTGAATGACATTATCTAGCTGATGAGAGATTTGTTGAGGGAGTTCAAATAAAAACTGCATTGTCTAACAAATGGGAGACCACCACTTATATTTTGGGACTTCATGCAGCCTTTTTATTATGTCTGGCACCATCAACCTGCTACAAGAGGCCACCAGCTCACCGGTGGGGCCAATAGGTAGGAACATTGATGGGGAAATATCATCTTTCCACTTTATTTAACATATGTTTTATAACATAATCTCCCCCCTTAAATTTCATTCAAACGTTTACTCTGTTGTACTCTGTGGAATCTCTATTGAAATAATTTTTGGCTACCCTAACCTTAATTCATCATATATTTAACTGTTAGCTAGTGTAATGGATCTCCTCTTATAAGTGTGATTTTCTTAGAACATGAATTCAATATTCATCCACTCTCTCTCCCATAACTTGAATGAAATGGATCCTCAAGTATTTGGTTTATCTATATATTTAATTGATTATTTTGATTAGTGTATAGATTCTTAATCATTATTTAAATTAATATCCCTTAGTGGATTATGTTTCGATAAGTCATTGATCTTTGTTACGTTAGTTGTCTGGATACATTGGTTCTAACCCATGAATTACTAAAAGGTCATGAAAATTCATATGGTTTGGTTTAATGTATTTTTTTATTGATTTTATAATTGAATAAAAATTGGTTTCTAATGTGTTTCTCATTAAAAATAGATTTATTCATTTTTTGTGTTCGAATAAATATATCAAAGATAGATTTCACTCTAAAATGGATATTTAAGTATGATAGTGATGATTCTTCATTTTTAATTTTTTTTTATATTTGATCATATTTTTTCTTAAAAAAAATTAATAAACATATTTTAATGGGAACCTTAGGAGAATTAGGTAGAGACATATGAAAACCATAGTGAGTGTGGAACCACTAGGGATTTCCATTATCATATTGACTGACAATGGAATGACATGATATCTTTAAGTTCACATTATATCAAATTATTATTCCTTCATGTGTCAAAATAAGTACACCCATAGGATATACCACAATGCGTTCTTAGTTTAATAAATATTTGTTTTGTTACATGTATGATTTCTCACTTGATTATTATATAGTATTTCGTTCGTAAATTATTTTATGCCATCTTTTATAAATCAGGTTCATTACATATTTATTTTTATTTATAATGTAAAAAAGATTATAATGAAATAAAGATTTTTTCAAAAATGGAATTATTTTGAAAAATATTTATAAAAACGTTTTGTTTTAAAGGTATAGTTAATAGTTTCATGATGTCATACTTTTTTATAGATTTTTTGGTGGTACCTTACTAGGATTTATTTTTCACATCCCACTTTTTCCATTGGGATAATGTAAATATGTTTTGTAATATATTACGTAATGGAAGGGTGTCATAATGATTTCTTAATACTCTTATAAGATGTTTCCTGCTTTGTGTCTTGGGTTTAGGGTGATAGTTGGTCACATGAAGAAAATATTGTGTTCTTATTTTGGATTATAAAAAAGTTGATTTTTATTTTTATTACCATTATATGTCATATAGATTTTTTTACCTTTTTTTACTTATAGTATAGTTTTTATTCTCTATTTTATTACTCTTGATTAACGTTTGGGTTTTTTCTTAAACAAATACCTTATGACTGGTCACCTTGGGTGATGTGTTATGTTGAACTAGGTTGGTTCATTATAAAATGGTATCAGAAATATACCCTAGGGATTATGTACTGACCCTTCCTTGAATTGTTTCAAGTTCTTTATTATATGGGAGTTAGTAGCATCAGAATTATGGTAGTAAGTTTGGAATGGTTCCTAACAAGCTCACTTTCATACCTAAACTCGAATTAAAATTGTTGGTTAGGGATCTTTATCAATCATAATCTTTGGTTTTTAGATTATTTAAATCAGCATGATGTTGGTTTTATTATTACGAAACCGTTACTTTCTAATGTTCGTTTATTTTTTCATTTATATATTTTCATTGATCTATAATTATTTTAATTAATGTTGTTTAAAACCTTCAACATGAAGTCATTATGTTTGTGTTTTGATTCATGTTTTTATATTAAGTTAAAGAATAATGTATTTTTTTTATTTGAAAATTAATATATGAAGAGACCTTAATAAATCTATATAAGAATCTATGAAACAAGTTCTACAATCAAATACTTTATTAGGCCCTTCAGTTATATAAGTCATTATCAGTACTATTCAGACTCCGAGATAAGTGGGGTTTTCAAACTAGGGATCAATGGTGGGTCATGGATAAACATTTACCAAGAAGAATCCATCAATCCCTAGTGGTGATAAGCTAAACTAGGAATCCAAAGAGTTTCTAAAGTGTATTTAGAGGATATTATTCTTGAAAAAGAAAACTAAAAGACTCTAATGTGGGTTTTTTCTATTACATTCTTAATGGACCAGGAAGACTATATTGAGAATAAATCATGCAAGAAATTTTACATGACGATCATACCTAGGTTTTTTCCAAAATGATTATCAACGAAATATTTCTTCTTGAAATCTTATGAGGGTAAATGACCTAGGAATTTCAAACCATTGATAAAAAAGGGAATATTGATATAGAGTATAAAACTAGTTTCACTGATTTGGTTAATGTATCACTAAATCATGATTCTAATGAAAACTGTAATATTAGGAGCTTTTTGACAGGTTTGATGGATGATATTTTGTAAATTTTAATTCTATAAATCCTTTAATACTTTTTATTTGTGGTAGAAAAATAAAAAATTGTTGCGGAAAACATTACTAGAAAGTTGGGTGTAGGTGGAGCTTCAGTTGCTATAGGTGGTAGTCGAAATGTGTCATCTAGATAGAAAAGAAAGTGAAATGGAACATAGTTTGTATCAGGAATAGTTTTATGGGATTCCAATGAAGGAAAATAGTCATTTTTCATTCATTTTTTAGGATTGGCCATTCCAAATATTTATTTTATGAAATCACCCATGTCAATTATTCATCGTGAATGAGCCTGACACTTTATTAATTTTTATTAAAAGTTTCCAAATGGATTTGGGTTTAATCTACTCATACAAAGTGTTGAATGGATAGTTATGATGCATCAATGTGTGCAGTATCTCATACTCCTAATTATGGAAATAATAATGTAGAAAATAAAGATCAGAGATATGTTTAGGTTTTGTGTATTCATGAATCCGAGTATGCATCATTTTAATTTGAGGTATATTATACTATTATCATATGTAGGATGTTTATTTCATCCAATATAATACTATATTTATTTGATATAAGTGACACTCTTTATTTTATATCTTCAATTTTAATTAATGTGATGGTCATGTTTATGGAACTTATGACATTCATGATTGAACACTCCACTCCCTTGGGTAAGAGTTTGGGAAAACGTTTTAAATGTCTAACACGTAGGGTGTTGATTTCTAACTACAATGTGGTGAGAGATTTATTAGTTCTTGACCTAATTATCCTGGACCATATAATTTTCCTAGATATATTGGTCACTATCAGGGACCAAATAAGATATTATCATCATTTTATTTAGTATCCTTCTCCCAATGGAGACTATAATATATTCGAAGGTGAATGGGATTCAAGATTAGGGAGACTGCTTCTTATTGTTCTTTATGTACGATTTATCTCATTCCAGATGTGAGATATATTTCCTGAAACTATTAATCGTCATTTAAGTAGTCCCCTTATAGTATTGGTGAGTGCATATCATTAGGTATTTCCAACTGAATTTTCTGAGTTAGTTCCCTAGGGAGATGTTGAGTTACCTATTTACCTACTTTTTGGTATGATAACTATTTCTATACATCGTATTTCATGGAACCTTTTGAGTTAAATGATTTTAACGTTCATCTTATGAACCATGGAGGTAAAATATTTATTTTTCCAATCTTATCGCTATGATCTACACTTATTCTAATTTAAAATATGAAAGATGGATGCCTCAAGAATTATGTTGATTAATAAAATATTAATTCTAAAACCATTAAAAATAAATATAATTTTTCTATGATAGAAAAACCTTTTCTTCCAATGAGAGTATACCATTTTTTTCTAATACTGGACTATGATCAGGGTAACACAAGATGAGTTTCTAGTAAGTTTATATACCTAGGACAACATTTTTGATATGGATTGGGAATTATATGTTTTGGGTTATGCCAATTGTTCTCACAAAGTATCACGTGTTGTTTAGGGAATTTATTAACTAAACCATTCAAATATATATGAACTCTATTTTTTATTCTTTTTTGTGGATGATATTCATTTATAATCTATGTCATGGGAGGATCAGATTGATCATTTTTATATTATCATTATAATTTTTAATGACCATAGTTTATATGGTAATCATTATAAAAGTTACTTTTGGATCCAAAAAGTTATTTTATTGGGCTATGTTATATCTGATAGAGATATGTTAGTGGATCCTAAAAATATTCTTGTAGTGATATCGTGGGATAAACGCAAAAGTGCATTTGATATTTAGTGATTCTTGGGCCTAACCGATTATTATAGGTTGTTTTTTAGGATATCTCCATGATTTAATATCTAATGAAATAATTACCCATAATAGTGTTAGGTTTTAATATAATGATAAATTCTAAATAACTTTTTTTGGAACTGAAGTAGATGTTGAATTTGACTCCTGTATTGATTCTTATTAAATTGAGTTTATGTTGTGATGATCCATTATGCCTCTAGTATTGGATTGGGGTGTGAATTGATATAGGGAAAATAAGTAGTATCATATTTTTTTATATAATTACGAACCCATAAGAAAGACTACTCAACCTATGTACATGTGTTGTTATCCATGATGCATGAACTCAAAAAAATTCACAACTATTTTTTAAGGAATTATTTATGGTATAATATAGACATAAGAGAATGGAAAATAATTACCCATAGATATATTAACTTATGATAGATATATTTGGTTGAGTATCTTTAGAATTTTGATATTGATATTACATACACTCTTGGAAAAGGTATTGTAGTCTTTGATGCATTAAGTAAGAATTTACTAACCAAATACTCAAAGGAATCTATTGAGGAGTGGTCTTGGATGAGTTTATTTTATAATAAGTATCTTGGTAATATAATATCATGATGGATAGGTGTTTGATATCCTATAGAGAATATTTATGTTTCTCTGAAGCTAAAAAGATTTAACAAATAATAAAACACACAAAAAACTGTCTAAAATGTGTGGTACTTAGAATGTTCAACTTTCAACCCTACTTGGATTGTATATATTCTTTAAATTAATTATTGGAATGGATGTTAAAATTTTATTATTATTTTTAAAGAGATATAAAATTTATAACATATGAGGATTAAATTCAATATATTAGGCATGGAAGGTTTTGTGATTTTTTTGTTCATTTTCTTCGGATTCAATTGATTTTGGGTTCATTCATTTATCATATTGAAATTGGGTTAACATGGATCCTTGGTCTAGGTACCCTACAATAATCTGATGATTATACCTTCACAATAGTCATCTACTTGTTTCAATTAAAATATTAGGTGACCCAAAACACTATTTATGTATAATTAACTTAATATTCATAATTCACATACATAAACTGTTGAAATTAATTGATCAAATAAAAAAATACACATTATAATGAAAAAAATGGTCATGAAATTTGATAAATAATAATAATTTTAATTTTGAAATACAGTTTAAACAATTAAATTAATCTAATGAATATAAAAAATTAAAAATATACACATCCACATACAATCAAATCACCTAAAAAACAGAAACTACTCACCCATGATTTGAATTAGGATAAGAAGTTCATGGATAATTGAAGAGGAATAAAGGTGAATAATGATTAAAAATTAAGGATTCATATTGTGCACTCGTCTCTTGTAGTTATCAAATGTCTATGCTCTCTCTAGGATGATCCAATGTAGTCATCTAAAAAGGTGAATATAATGGATTTTCAATCAAACCACCATCTTCCATCATAAAAAAATACATATTTACGATTGGTTGAGGACACGGATATTTTAAATCACATGTAATGGGCAGAAGAGGAATGATATTTAACTATTCTATATCTCTAAACTCTCACACGGTGTATTTTTTACATAGTATTTCTTATAATGAGATATGAATCACAAAATCATGGATGGTTGTGGTGTACATCCATTGAATCATGTCATGTATTGTTTACACAGTATGTAAAATGTATTCCAATAGGTTTTTAGAATTATCCCCCTTTTTGTATTTTTTGTCTTTCATATTTAACATTCTATTGTTATAATGTGACACGATCGGTTGCATCATTAAGTGTTTTCTAGTCATTAAAATTTTGTCCATTTCCTATTTTTCAAATATCTAATGTATCATACCAAAAAACAATAAACAAGTAAAAGAGTCCATGAATAGGAAAGATTAATCATTTAAATATTGAAATCAATTTAATCAATCACATTTAATTTTTTCATAAAATCCACATATCAATGTTCTTATCTTCTATGAAGTTTGGATTATCATATGAGGATCAGATTATATATAGGTAAGTTACTAATGTAGATTGATAGTGTTATAGTAAAATATTAATTAGTGGGGAGACCTCAAGTGATTGGTCTTGGTATCCAATTGGTTCTTTCAATTTTTGAGGTTGGTTGGTCATTCTAGTATCTGAGGGAATAATTGATGAATTTTGGACACTAGTATTCTTAAACTATTCACCCTTACACAACCAAGATGTTTTATGATCTGATATGTCAATATTGGTAGTGATGGTTAAGGTGGAAGATTTCATATTTTGGTTCATGATGCATCTATTTATATAGAATAATGGTGGAACACCATATTCATGCATGATTCATGTAAATGCTTCACATTTTGGTGTGGAATTGGATGAGATATCTATGGAATTCATCATCAGGTTTCCATGGACTTCTAGGGGAAGGATTTTATTTTCATATTCATTGATCAAATTACAAATCATGATCATTTTCTATTAGAGATATGAAGAAGGTAGAAGAGATCTGTCAATTCTACATTCAAGAGATAATTAATCATCATGGTGTTCCTTATACAATTATTACTAATAGGTACCAATGGTTTACAACTATGTTTTATAATTGTTCTAAAGAGGTTATATGTACCCTATTGATGTTAATCATGACATATTAGCCTCAAAATATAGAAAGACTCATCTATCTATTTAGATTCATTAAGAAATTCACTGGTCATACATGATTGAATTTGGTGGTTCATTGAAATAAAACTATATTTTGTCAACTTCTCCTATAATAATAGTTAATAGTATTTTAATAAAAGGGAACATTTTTAAGAATTCTATTTGAAACCCAGATGTTTTCATTTATATTGGGAAGGGATGAGAGAGTGATCCTTTATTGGGCCAATCAGTGTCCATGAGATGATATAAAAGATGAATTTGATCAAAATAAATTACATATAAATGAGATACATTAAATATAACATGTGGAAAATCATAATTTCCCATTGGAGTTTAAGGTTGGCCCTCAAGCCTTTCACCGAGTTTCACATCACATCAGATGTATTTGATTAGGTTATTGAGGTATGTTGGCACTGAGGACTGTTGGTCGCTTTAAGAGTATTGAACACCTTAGAATAGTGGTGTATTATTTAGAATTTCTATTCTAATTGACATTGATTCAGGATATATTTCCTATTTATAGGATGAAGATATATCAACCAGGCCCTTCTAGGGTGAATGAATAATAACATGTTAAAATTAATCACAACACCACTATGTTTGAATATTCATTTCATATTGTGGATTTCTATGATAACATACTATATAGAAAAAAATAATTAGTTCATTTACTATGGTAATGTAGATGGGATTTCCACAAGAAGTGGGAGTGGGGATCATGGAAGAGTTCATATTGTACTTCTACCATTTAATGTTTATAATCATATATACTATCTTTGTTTAGAAATAATTTATTGTGTGGATAATTATAAAATCTAACACAAACTTTTAGTCATGATGCTTGGTTTAACACTACCCTTCTCTTTAACATCTTTGATTTCTAGTGGTTTCCACGGCTCCTTGGTTATGACATCTATTACTTGGTTTCTCACCTTGTTTTATCTTTTATAGGGGTTTGGGATATTATAATGATAATTTTTTTAGATATTTGGAGGTATCTATGAAGTTATCCTAGGTGTAGGTATTCCCCATATAATGATCCATAACCCAGTAGTAAAGAGCCAATTCCTTAAATTATTACATTAACATATATACAATATTAAAATCCCAAATTACAAAATAGTTTAATATTTTTGGAGATACATATTAAATACATTAAACCCATAATACATTCAGAATATAAAAAAATCATAATAGGTGTAAAAGTTCATCATCCTCGACATTTATTAGTAGAATTCATCTTCATATCCATGGTAAAGGAAAAAATGATGATGTAAACTTCTTATTAAGGGTTCAGTACAACCGTATATATCATTAATTAATAATCATAACCAACATAAAAATGTAAATAATTAAAAACACATTCCATTAAATTAACAAGTTGCGAAGGATGTCTATAAATAATATGGAATGTTATATAACATAAAATAAATTCCATTTAAATAATATTACTATCATGATAAGATAATAAAGAATCAATATGGAATGGGAAATAACTAAAAAAACATTTTATTTTAACAATAAAAGGAGAATGAAATGAACATTTAGATTTTATCATATCAAAAATCTCAAGGATAATAATATCAAAATTATGAATGAAGGAAATACTAAATTTTTAGGCCTCGTGGTCCCAAGGTACAAGATACCTTTACTTTCAAGACAATTTATTGTATGGTTTATAACATACTACAGTCAAGACCTTTCATAAGACTATTCAGAAAATCCTTGGTCACCAATGTGATGGGTCTGTCTCCAACTGATTTCCTATCATGATACTACTAATGCATCAAGGTACTTTTGTTAAACAGTCCGAAAACATTTTCACATGTTTAAATATATCTCCTCATATATAAAATAATAAATTTAATGCATAAATAACATTCTTAATCAAATTTTTTTATTGAGTAATGGATATTGTTTTATCAATACTTCCCTAGTTAATCAATAATTATCAATTTAAATACAGTATGTAAATATGGTATACATTTCAGGAAATAAATATACCAATGGTAAATAATATTGTCATTTGAGAAATATTTAATATTCATGGGTATGTGAATAATTCAAGTTAATGTTATTGATAAAAAATGAATCAATGAAGTGAATGTTAATACCTTCCATGGTCAATGTATGAAAAAATCTTCTAGAGGAATATTAAGGATAATAAAAATATAATATATACTCATTTATGTAATAATACTATTTTTGGTCATTGATGACTAGAAATACTATAAAATAACTTCATGATCATTCTTGAGTAAAATATCCTTTTCATTTTTAAAAATGTTTTTCTATCATTTTTCTGAAAATCACTATTAAAAATAAAATTCCATAAAACAATTAGAAATTATTAAATTTGAAGATAATATCTAATATATTAAAATGAATCATGAAACCATATAATTTTTTATGATGTCTAGAAATTGTTTTCATGAATAAGCCATTATAATAATGTTTCCTTTCAATATTTCAGCAAAATCCAAATGGAAATTATTATGGAAATTAGATAATGATTTCTTTGAGAAAAAAATTAAGTGAAAAATTGGTTAAAATAACTGTAATAAATAATTTTAAAGGGTAAAAAAATTAAAATATTTTTTTAAAAAAATGGTTTTAGATTAAAATAATTTTTTATCCGATGATAGAAATGATATTGGGTTTTCTTGAAAAAAATCTAACACAATTTAAGTACCAAAGAGAGAAAATATTATACTATTATATAAAAGACTTCATTATTAACTATATGATAATAAAATATAAGGTTTTATTAATAATTTTTCATTTAATTTCCTTCCATAGATGTTTATTAATAAATTATCTTTATTAGAATAAGATCGTGAAATAAACCCTTAAATTGGTCATAATGTTGAAGTGAGAATTAAAAAATGAATATATTATGTTTATCAACATTAAATCCATCTAAAATGAATATAAATACTAACTAAAATAGTTAAAATTCCTTACACACATAATACTACCAAGGTACAATCAACAAATTATATGTTTAACTCAATGAGTAAAAATTGAGTTACGAAATCTCTAAACATAAGCTTCCTTTTTGTTAAACACTATTTAACCTCTTATATAAATGTTTTAATTATGTTATGAACTTATAAATAACCATATTAATAGTTATAATATCACATTTTATCCTTCTTTAACATCTTACCAATTGATTTTTAACAATATTTCATCATTTTCACTATTTCATGTGTAGTTTTCCTTGTTTTTTGAGTTTGATTTGACTTGTTATTTTTTCAATATTAATTCAATAATGATTTTACAATCCATAAAAGGTAAAAAATGATTCAAATATCAAATATATTCATTATATGTTTATTTATAGAAGTACATAATATTTTGTGAAAGGAAATGAAATACACCATTCCAGGAGACGATAAGTTGTACATAAACATGATCATTGTTTCCTTTTTATTATTATATTGAAAAAAAAGAAAATTAACTAATATATATATATATATATATTATAATTTATGTATCATTTTTATTTCATATATACCATGTATTTTTATAAATCACATCCTTTCAAAATTCTATATAAAGCATGGATGATTCACATGGCTTCGACGGGCGACAGTCCGTCGTACACAGGATTAACATTATCGTATTCCCAAAAATTGGAAAGCATAAGTATATGTGTAATATAATTATTATATGAGTTTAATAATATGATATATGTCATATATATCATATATAAACAATAAATAAATCAATATTCCCAAACATGAATGGTTTTAGTGGAAAAATGAATGACATTAGTTCGTTAGGCTATAGTCTTCCGTACACACAAAAGATGATTTTGTAACCCATTTGATGGACGTTTGTGAAGTTTTAGGTTTTAACCCTATCAAAAAAAATATAATTATATTTATGTTATTATATAATCAAGTTATAGTAATAACTAATGGATGTGGAGAATAAAATAAAATAAATTTTTTTTAGAGAAACATTACCTCTCATTCGGGTATCATCATTTGGTTTGCACTAAGTCATTACTAAGATGGATTTATTCCCAATATATGTATTCAAAGTTGAGGGTAGATAATATGGGAAGTTATTTTGGTTTTTTCGCTTAAAAAAGTGTTTTTAATGTGTGTATTGGAGATGATAGGGGGAGGCCATTTATGAACAAGGGAGAGGACATAGTCGGTATATTTGAAAAGATGTTATGTTTACCCACATTTTAATCTAAAAAGATAAAATAATGATCCAAATTAGATAAAATAAATTTTATGGTGAATATATGTACTTATAATATGTTTTAGATATGTATGTTGTTATTATTACAACTTACATTCTAGGTTTATCCATAACGAAAATTTGTGTAAACATTAATCAGTGAAATAAATTGTAACTATTTTCAATAATAATTTTATTAAAAAATTATGATAAAAATATTATAAATTATAAATTTTTATTATTATAAATATTTAATCTATGTTTATAAATTAAACTCATATTAATTGTAAAATTTAATTTTAAATTAATCTCACAGACATAGCGCAAATGTATGTTTTTAATGTGAAAATGATCAAATGAGTATAATGTTATAATATTAAAATTCAACATAAAAATGATTAAAATAACCTAAATTATGTTAATATATTTATAATTGATATATTTTTACTTATAAAAAATCAATATATAATTTATCATTATAAATAATTTTAATGAAATTGATGTTTTCCAAAAAAATTTAGTATGTGTTTACCTATTCATCAAAAAATTAAACTTATCAGAAAAATACTAAAAATTTTCCCAAATATAATTTTTAGATTCCTATATAAAAAATTATGTTATTTTTTTGAAATTAAAATTTTCAAGGATTCAAACTTTGGTTTTAAAATACGTGCGCCAATTAATGCCAACAAAATTTTCATTTAAAAAATACAGATTTTTATGCATAAAGTGTATTTTTTATTATATTATGCCAAGAACATTTATTAAATGAATGTAAAAAAAATTGAACATTATATATATATATATATATATTTCATTAAGAACATACACTAATAGTAAATAATTTCATTTTTTATATAAAATGGCTTTGGAACATTAAAAATTATAAAAATATTTTATTTTTTTCAATTATTTTTTATTTTTATGACTAATAAATTGGTAATCCTTGAATTCAAAAATATATTTTTATAAGATATCTCATCATTTTAATAACCAATAACTTAATTTCTAGGGGCTGTATTCTATTTTAAATAATAAAATTTAAATTATATTGTTGTTCTTTAAAACTCAATCTTGGAAATAACATGAGTTATCGAATGAACTTGTTATTTCCTATAATATATAATAAAACCAATGTTTCATGTAACACAAGATAAATTAATCTTTTCATGTCATAAAATATTCATTATTATTTCATGAAACACAAGATATCAAATTAAAATTTAGTCATTTAAAAAGTTTAGGGAGTTAAATTCTATCCACCTTAAATAATTTTCATTCTAATAATGTATACATGATATCTAAATTATGTGTTTCGAAATTTGGAAATAGAATTATTTAAAAACCCATATTTAATTTTTTTATAAAATATCAGGTTATTAAGAGATAATCAAAAGTATGAAATTCATAAATAATAACACATAGCTAGGTTTCTATGTAAGAGAACATTGGTGGAAATTGAAGATAGGACATTGAGTAAAATATTCAATATTTTTAGAGATGATTGATATCATTAATCACAAGAAAATGAGTGCTAAATGGGAATTTTAAGGTTTCTAATGAATACATATATGATGATTTAAAAGGCCATCATTACAATAAAATTATGTTATTTGGATAACATTTTTTTCAAGACCCTTTTTCCTGGAGTTGAGGAATTATTTCACTCTCTAAGAATATATATAAATATAATTGATGTGTTTCTATTTCACAATCAAAATATCATCGTTTAATTGTGCTTTAATAAATTTAAAATTTAACCTTTTATATAAGAATATAATAACCGAAAATAATATTTTATTCCAAAGTTACTAAACATTTCCTTTAATAGATCATATAATCTATAAAAGAGTGACAATATATTTCTATAATCATGACTAAAACAAAATTTATTGGAATAAATTTCTTTAATAAGACCTGACGTTTTACTTAATCTATTCCATAAATAACATAAATCTCATCCAAATGTATGTATGACCAAATTTATAAGGAAGGTTAAAAAATAAATATTATATTCTCTAGAAATAATTCAGTGTCTCTTAATTGTCACAAACCAAACATGTAAATAACATCATCATGTATTATTTTAGTACTTTTTAATAACATGACTATCCATGAAAACATGAATTTTTCCCTGTTAAATAAGTAAAACTCAATTTATTCAATATATTACTTAAATATAATAATTTTTTAGACTCCACCAATGATAGCATAAATTTCATTTCAACAAATCGTTAAACAATCAGGAGGTTGTGAGCACTATCCAATTTACATTATTCACAACACTAATATTATATCTAAACATCATTATCTAAACATGTAGAACATATTAATGGTAATATTTCATATAATAATGTTCTTTAACATAATTTCATAATGCCACAGAATCATTTTTCATGTTCAATGATACCATTCAACACCCACTTTCAAATCCTAGCTGACAAAGTACTACAATATAAACCATATATATTTCACAAATCATATATCAAATATATCATTTATTAAATACATAAATAACATAATTAATTAATTGAAATTAAATCATTTTAATAAATACTCTTCATCTATGGTCATATAATATGTCACAACCCATCCTCGGGGCCCCTGCCATGACTACCCCAAGCCCGCCTTCCATAGGCCAGGGGCCGGCGACTAGCACCAAAGGCGTAAATCCCGATAAATATGGAAGGAATTTCCTTTATAAAGTAATCAAACACTACAGATTTCAAGAAGAAACAAACACTGATTACAAAATAAAGGGTTGAATAATAAATGGGCCAGAATAAAAACCCAAATGAAAGTACATCTACAAGTGAATGAAAGTATAACAGAAAAGAAAAACAGCCAAAAAATTGTAGCAGCTTCTCGGTCGTCCACCACGAATCCTACCTGAAGTGTAGGTATAGATATCCTCCTCAATGTTATCGTCCGTAAACGACCTCTGAGTATCGTCTCTCCATGAAGTCCACCTTCGGATACTGACTCATCGTGAGGTCCACCATCAGGTGACGTCTAGTCCTCGAACACTCGGCCTCTGTCAGCGTTGTCCGCCGTCTGCATCTAACAAAACGAGGTGTGGGCATAGCCAGTACAGGGGTGTGTATAAAGATACAAAGTAGGGGCCCTGAGACCCTCAAGGTCTCACTAAATCCAACAAGGATAACAATAAATAAGGATCTCATTAGATCACCCTTAATTAGGAATATGCCCTTAATTATACCTAAGTTAGCAAGTAACCAATCTCAATCATGAGAAAACACAAAGGTTATGAAATCAAAAGATAACCACTACTTATCCCATATATATTCCTAAGTTATCATGTGACCAATCTCAATCATGAAGAAAAAAAAGGTCATTGACTCAGCTCATTCTAGGATTTTCATTAATGATATCGAAACCACAACTACTGAAGAGCTCCTCCTCTGATTAGTATATTGATCATGTCACAACTCCGAGGTGCCGCTCACTAACCTTAGACTACTGAGGTACTCCTCTTTTCGAACACCGCGGGTCTACGCTCCCTGCCATGGGTCTGCCACCTCACAACGTAGTGCTCCCCCTCAGAGCCTACAGAGGTACTCCTTCTGACGAGTACCGCGGGTCTACCACCAAAACACAGTAGTGATCCATGGCACGGGTCTGCCACTCAAACACAGTAGTTCTCCCCACTGGGCTATACATGTCACTCTAACTCAAATCGGACAAACATTCATCAGGTGTCAGCTAGCTATAAGGTCTACGTACTCCGTACACTCATCTCTGGGAGGGTCTACCCCATGAGCTACTGGTCTATACTTCCAAGTGTCACGTAAACTCACGTGGAAGTATCTCAAAGGACCACCTCGTTATAGGTGTCAAAACACAATAGATGGTGCATCAATCAGACGCCCAGTCTCTGAGTTATTAGACTTTTAGTCTCGGGGGGACGGTTGGTTTCGTGTAGGAACCAACCCGGTCTTATCTAAACTTTACCCCGACCTCTCATGGTGTATACTCAAAGGAACTTCTTCTCAACGAGATTACCAACGGCACTGACGGTTCTTCAAACAGACTTCCGGTCTGAGAGTTATTAGTATTTCTGTTCCAGGGGCCCGGTTGGTTTATAATCTAAACCAACCCAACCGTACTCCAACTGCATCCAAACCTCAAGTGGAGTATGCCAAATGAACTGTCTCATCAAGAGGAATCCAATAATGTCGATGACATGTCAATCGAATGTCCGGAGCTCAAGTTATAAGTGTTTCCGCTCCGAGGGCCCGGTTGGTTTCGGGTTCGAACCAACCCGGTCGTACTTCAAATGACACTGGTTAACCAAAATGGTAACACCATTGCAATCCATACTAAAAAACACACGATATGGGCTACCCATTGGTCCAAAATAGATAGTCGGTGGAAAATAATCATTTCACTACAACACGCATGAACCGGGCCTCATGGGTCTCTCACCTCGACCTCGACATAAATATCCAAAATTGTTCTTGAAACATTCGTCTTAATTCTAGGGTCACAACGTCGCAGACGGTAACTCATTCTGACACCGTATGAGAGAGATATTTAAGATACAATATCCCGTAATAATAATGATACTATTATTATCTGGTGTTTCGTGGGCCCGAGACACAAACCCAAATTTAGTATCCAACATTATACGTGAATCGACCATATTAATAATAGGATTACATCGCCACTGATGACAATCCAATCGAGCGTCGCACGCATGAGTTATAGAAGGTCGAAGATTTAATAATAATATTAAATCAATTATTTTCCGAGCGCTTCAGACTTCCTTCGTCTTTGCCTCCCGCTCGCGCTGCCACACCTCCCCTTCCTCTGGACATTGCAGCTTCATTATCTGGCCAAAAAATTGTAACAATCACGGATCTGTGATCCTTGGGTCAAGATCGCAGCATCCATATTCCGCACTCAGTGAAACATCGATGTTTTGACGCGCTTAATTATTTGGCGTGAACTAACGCATGGAGAATACACGAAGAATGAAATATTAAAGGGTCATGAACTATTTCTGGTTTTATGGCCATGTTTGGTTGGTCATCATCTTTGAGAATCAAGAACAAATGTAATTGGAAAATAAATATTTATCACACTTCAAGATTTTCAATGACAAGATAAACGAGAATAAATAATTTATTCGACCAATTGTTTTTCGATCCGCTAATTAATTCATTTAATTCGCATTCGTCATGAAAATTCAACAAGGTAAGGAATCCACAATGATAAACCCAAAAAATAAACTCTCATGCTCGAGGGTATAAACACATAAATAAGAAATATACAATATTCCCCTACCTCAACAATTGATGTCGAACATCGGGCGTCGCGGTAGATGGCGTCAAAGAACGGTGTCGTGGATATCAGTAAACGATTACTTGGATGTCGAGGTGTGTATGAGGAGGAAACATCATTGGCAACAATGCCTTCTTCTAATCGTGAAGCGTTCCGCATTGAGGGAGAAAGTCCTTCGTCGGAGAAGTTCTTCTTCAAAGAGGGTGGTGTTCTTTCTTTGAGAGAAGAACCCCCTTCTCTATTCCTCCAAAGCTCTCACCAAAATCTCAACCCAACAAATTTCCAAAAATAAAGTAATAGCTATGCTATTATATTATTTTCAAATGTATTTCAAAAATAAAACAACTTAATTTAAATAACTGAAGAGTTAGAATTCATTGATTAACTTGTGTTGGAAGACATTTAATAGGGGAAGAGGAAGAAGAAGAGTCCCCATAAGTAAGAGGGGAGTTTAAGGAGGGTTAAAAAAGAGTTAAGGGAATGCAAAATGTTGGGGCTCATGTGCTCCCCACCTCACTAATATCCTCACATGGGTGGTTAGGTTCTCCCACCCCAACTCCCCAATGTAGGATATAACCACTTTGATACAAAAATAAAATTGTTCCATAATTTTATTCACTTCATATTTAATCCACAAATTTTAACTACTCCTCCCGAGAAAACGAAACTATGTTAAAGGTCCCCTGAAGCAATTACCAGCGTTGCAAGTTCATCTGTGCCCTCGACTTTCAATTCCGACAATCAGTTCAAAAGATTGAAAACCTTGCACGTTTGTTCACTGAATGTACCCGAGCTAATCTTCGGAAATTGATTCCAGGAACACCATTCCTTGGAATCAGGTGCCATTAGAAACTTCGTACTCGTAAAATTCCAATGAAATTAAGAAAAAAATTTCCTTGAAATTTCTGGGTCATTACATTTCTCCCACCTCAGGGCTTTACGTCCCCGTAAAGATTCAACACACACTAGGGGAAACAAAAGTGGTACTGAGCATGTATATGAGCCTTCCGCTCCCATGTACTCTCCTAGAGGTTCATGTGCTGCCAGCGGAAGCACACAAGAGGAAGAAATAGTCCACGTAGGACCCGCTCATGTCGATCCTCGATCTCCACTGGAACCTCTGTGAATGTCTCCCTGTCATCGATGTACATCTCCCTGTGGTCGATGATGTGTGAAGGGTCTTGCACGTATCTCCTCAGCTAGGATATGTGGAAGACTTCGTGAACCTAGTGAAACTTTGGTGGAATGGTCAAGCGGTAGACCACCTCGCCTACTCTGTTGGAGACCTGGAAAGTTCTGATGAATCGCGTTGTTAACTTTCTGCCTCAGCCAAATCTCCGTAGACCGTGTCTAGGTGAGACCCGTATAAAAACGTGGTTGCCATCCTCGAACTCTAGAGGCCTCCATTACTTGTTTGGAACTCAAAAATCAAAACTCATGCTTCCACGAGGGTAAGGTTGTCCGACTGAAGAGTGATCGGCCACACCCTCCTATGCATGAGTTTATCCTATGATTCATGGGGTTTCCTTTTCTCTGACCAATGAAAACCCATCCCATCGTTGTAGGTAAACCAAAAACTATTTTCCTAATACAGTTAATCTGTGTATGAATAGTGGTTGTCTAGTCCATACCCCAACTAACTTCGTATGGCCTCAACGCTTCCCCCAAGTGGTTCCAACTGAAACCCTCGCCTCAAGGGCCCGATCACACCGTCGGTGTAAGCATGATTATCGAGTCTCCTCCCAAAGGTATCTCCAGACGTGAGGGTCAAGTCAACGGTCTAACCGTAAACTCTAGGTATGGAACAAGATTTTTGGAAGGAAGGAATGATTGGTACCTATGTCTATTGATATGGCAGCTCGTAGTAGACACAGATCGTACCTCAAATTATTCTTAGATCCCTTGGGTCACACTCCTTGACCCCAAGCAGCTGTTTTCTTCCCTTGACCACTAGCTCCCTAAGCCTGTCGGGGACTAAAAAGGCATGTGGTTGTAACATGTCGAAATGTACACCACCTCATGTTGCACTCCAAGCTCTGTTTCCACGTCTGCTACTCTGCAGATTAATCTACTCTTAACACTTCCTTTTCTTGAAACAATTTACACGCCAAAGTCTCTGAGACTGGCGCCAATTACATGCTCTTCCCCTGCAAACATTCTCTAGCTGTATCTGTTCAGCCAAAGAACATTCAACCACAAAGTTATTCTATAACTCTAAGGTCTGAGCTCTAAAGTACTGATATTATCATAGTCATCAAGTACTAGTAATGATCGGTATGCCTCGATGAATACTCAGCTACCAACATGTCATCCCGCTGAAGTTGTATAAGCTCTAGAAAACTCTCAGCCACCTCCTTAAGCCAGTCCCTAGCCTCCTGTGAGTCGAGATCACCTTGGAATCTGAGGGTTATCTGATGTTGAAACACGTGTAAGGAAATAAGCCTACATCTGTCATCTACCAGTACTGCTGGTTGAAACTGCTGACCAACAGGTAGTGATATAGCTGCACACTACCCGAAGGTACTAACTCAGGCATCGGTCCACGCACCGAAGCCTCATCACTATACGGACCAACCTCATGGTCACTCACTGTAAAACAACGAGTAGCTATGTCCACCATCCACTCTACTGGTGTCTCAACTAGGCAGAAAACACTAGCAATCGCCTCCATCCATTCCTCTGCTGACTGGGAATCTGTCTCACTTCGTAACCCTTGAGGCCTCTACTGCTGGAACTCGTGTAACAAGCTCTGTCGGTGTGCACCATCTGCTAGTATGGCTGATGGAATCCACTACCCAACGGGTGGTGGTGCTGCTGGTACACCACCCGAAGGTGCCAAAATAATAGTAAGGGCCCTACACTAGAGCCACATCGCTCGGTGGGCCGTCATCTTGTACTATCTCAGAACTCCAACTGACTGTCTGTGAGGAGGCATCTTGTACCGACGTGACATGATTAAACGATTTAAACCTAGTGAGCTGACCTTGTTGAGCTGGATTATGGTAAACGTTCGGAAACACACAAGCAATCAATGTTTTCGTGATCTAAGTCAGAAATCAGATGTTAGGGTCCTGGTGTATGGATACGTCGGCCACCACACTAACATTGGACTCCCTGAATTAATGACCACACTCGGTACCCTTAACACTATTTCTTCATAGAAAAGAATTATCAGAGTCCTATGTTCTGTGGTAGAACCGACTCCTCTGATACCAATTTGTCACGAACCGTCCTCGGGGCCCGTGTTGTGACTACCCCAAGCCCGCATTCCATAGGCCAGGGGCAGGCGACTAGCACCAAAGGCATAAATCCTGATAAATTGGGAAGGCATTTACTTTATAAAGTAATCAAACACCACAGAGTACATGTAGAAACAAACACTAAGTACAAAAGAAAGTGATGAAAACTAAATGGACCAGAATACAAACCCAACAGAAAATTACAACTTTAACTGAACGAAAGTACAGTAGAAAAGACCAACAGCTGTAAAATGGTAGCAGCTCCTGGGTCGTCCAGCACAAATCCAACCTAAAGGGTAGGTACATATAGCCTTCTCAACGCTCTCTTCCGTCAACCTCCACCGAGTACCGTCTTGTTGTGAAGTCCACCTCTGGGTACCGACTCATCGTGACGTCCACCTCCAGGTGTCGTCTAGTCCTCGAACACTCGGCCTCTATCAATGTTGTTTTCCTTCTATATACAACACAATGAGGAGCGGGCATAGCCCGTGCAGGGGCGAGTATAACAATACTCAATATGGACCGTGAGACCCTCAAGGTCTCACTAAATCCAATAGGGATAACCACAAAGAAGGATCTCATCATATCCCCCTTACTTAGGTATAATCCCATACTTATACATATGTTATCAAGTAACCCATCTCAATCATGAGGAAACACAAAGGTTTTGAAATCAACAGAAAACCACTACATAGGTATATTCCCATACATATACCTAAGTTATCAAGTGATCCATCTCAATCATGAGGAAAACACAAAGGTAATTGACTCAGCTCAAACCAGGATTTTCATTAATGATATCGAAACCAAAACTGATGAAGATCTCCTCCTCTGACGAGTACAGTGATCCTATCAGAACCTTGAGGTCCTTCTCACTAACCTTAGACTGCTGAGGTACTCCTCTTGTCGAGCACCGCGGGTCTTCCGCACAAACACAGTAGTGCTCCCCGCCATGGGTCTGCCACCTCACAAAGTAGTGCCCCCCTCACAGCCTACAGAGGTACTCATTCTGTTGAGAACCATGGGTCTTCCACCCAAACACAGTAGTGCTCCCTACGGTGGGTCTGCCACCCAAACACATTAGTGCTCCCCACTGGGCTATATATGTCACTCCGACTCGAATCGGACAAAAAGTCATCAGGTCTCGGCTAGCTAAAAGGTCTCCGTACTCCGTACGCTCGTCTCCGGGAGGGTCCTCTCCACAAGCTACTGGTCGATACTTACAAGTGTCAAGTATACTCATGTGGAAGTATCTCAATGGACCGCCTCGTCATCGGGGTCTCAACACAATAGGATATGCATCAATCGGACACCCGGTCTGTGAGTTATTAGCCTTTTTGTCATGGGGGCCCGGTTGGTTTTCTGTATGAACCAACCCAGTCGTATCTTGACTTTTCCCCGAACTCTCATTGGGTATACTAAAAGGAACTGTTTCTCAATGTGATTACAAATTCCGCTGACGGTTCATCAAACAGACGTCCGGTCTGAGAGTTATTAGTATTTATATTCCATGGGCCTGATTGGTTTATAAGCTAAACCAACCCAACCGTACTCCATCCGCATCCAAACCTCAAGTGGATTATTCCAAAAGAACCGTCTAATCAAGAGGAATCTGACAAAGTCAATGACAGATCAATCAGACGTCTGAAGCTCAAGTTATAAGCGTTTCCGCTCAGAGGGCCTGGTTGGTATCCAGTTCGAACCAATCGAGCCGTACTTCAAATGACACCAGCAAACCAAACCGGCCACACCATTGCGATCCATTCCGAAAAACACACAAGATGGACTAGCCATTGGTTCAAAACAGATAGCTGGTGGAAAAGTTTCATTTCACCGCAACACGCGCGAACTGGACCTCATGGGGCCCGCACCTCAACCTTGACATAAATATCCAAAATTGGTATTGAAATATCCATCTTAATTCTAGGGCCACAACGTCATAGACGGTTCGTCGTTCTGACACCGTATGAGAGAGATATGTCCGATACAAGATCCCGTAATAATAATATTATTATTATTATTTGGTGTTTCGTGGGCCTGAGCCACAAACCATAATTTAGTATCCCACATTAGACTTGAATAGTCCAAATTAATAGTAGGATTACATCACCATGGACGGCAATCCAATCGGTCATCGCACACATGAGTTATGGCGGGTCAACGATTTAATAATAATATTAAATCTATTATTTTTCGAGCGCTTCGGGTACCCAATCCAAAAACCCGAAAAAGATATCCAATATTGGACTCATAAAATCCGTCTCGAGGTCAGGGTCGCACTGCTGCTGACGGTTCATGAAACCGAGGTCACACAAAGAAGATACCGTCAAAATATTGTTTTCCCAACGAAAATAATAATAAGATCATTATTATATTATTATTATTATTAATTTAATTTAATTCCATAAATCTCACACCACAAATCTATGCACTAAAAAATAAAATTGCCTCCTTTTACTCCATGGCATCCATTCCCCATCCTTATTGATTTATTTTTATTTATTTTGATTTTATTTAATTTCTTTTCAAAACATCTTCTCTCTCCAATATATTCTACATCCCACAAAAATTCACTCTCACGATTTCTTCTCCTCCAAACCCGTGGTCTGCCTCCTCCGCTGAATATTCCGCCTCCAGACTTCCGCTATCCCAGCCTCCCGCTCGTGCTGCCACATCGCCCCTTTCTCTGGACATTACAGCTTCATTCTCTAGCCATAAAATTGTAACTATCACAGATCTGTGATCCTTGGGTCGAGATCGCAGCGTCTGTATTCCGCGCTCAGCAAAACATCGATGTTTTGAAGCGCTTTATTATTTGGCACAAACTAACACATAGAGAATGTGGGAAGAATGAAATATAAAAGGGTCATGGACTATTTCCGGAATTATTTCCATGTTTGGTTGGTCATCATCTTTGAGAATCAAGAACACAAGTAATTGGAAAATAAATATTTATCACACTTCAAGTATTTCAATCTCAAGATAAAAAAGAAGAAATAATTTATTCAACCAATTGTTTTTCGATCCTTGAATTAATTCATTTAATTCGAATTCGTCATAAAAATTAAACCAGGTAAGAAATCTACAAAGATAAATCCTACAAATAAACACTCAAGCTCGAGGGTATAAACACATAAATGAGAAATATACAATATTTTCCTACCTCAACAATTGATGTTGAACATCAGGCGTCGCGGTAGATGGCGTCAGATAATGGCGTTGTGGTGATTTGTCGACGATTTTGTGGACATTGGTGTGCATCCAAGGAAGAAACAACGTTGACGACATCACGTTCTTCGAATCGTAAAGCATTCATCGTCGAGGGAAAATGCCCTTCGTCGGAGGTGTTCTTCATTGAAGAGGGTGGTGTTCTTTCTTTAAGAGAAGAACCCCCTTCCCTATTCCTCTAGAGCACTCACCAAAATTTCAACCCAACAAATACCCAAAATAAAATAATAGATAAGATATTATTTTATTCTCACACGTATTTTAAAATTCAAATAGCATAATTTAATTACGTGAAGAGTTGGAATTCATTGATTAACTTGTGTTGGAAAACATTTAATAGGGGAAGAGGAAGAAGAAGAGTCCTCATAAATAAGAGGGGAGTTTAAGGAGGGTTAAAAGTGAGTTAAGGGAATGTGAAAGGTTGGAGATCGTGTGGGCCCCACCTCACTAATATCCTCACATGGACAGTTAGGTTCTCCCAACCCAAATCCCCCATGTAGGATATAACCACTTATATACAAAAATAAAATTGTTCCACAATTTTATTCACTTCATATTTAATCCAAAAATTTTAACTTCTCCTCCCGAGAAAACGAAACTGTGGTAAAGGTCCCCATAATCAATTACCAGTGTTGTGAGTTCATCGGTGCCCTCAGATTTCAATTTCGAGCATCAGTTCAAAAGATAGAAAAACTCGCTTGTTCGTTCACTGAATGTACCCGAGCTAAACATCGGAAATTGATTCCAGGCACACCGAGCCTCGGAATCATGTTCCGTCAGAAACTGCGTACTCGGAAAATACCAAATGAATAAAGAAAACAATTTCCTTGAAATTTATGGGTTTTTAAATAAAAATCCTAACCTTGATTTATTTGATTCATTGGAGGTGTATTACTTTGGTTCACGGGGAATTTATTTTCATAGTTCCCCATATCCTTATAGTTAAAGACTTGAATATTGGAAAATTATTTCTTTCCCATAAAATCATGATCATGGTTAAATTTTCTTCCACATCTAAATAAAACAAATTTTCCACATATGTATACACCAAGGTGTTTTCTTCCACAATCATCCCATGTGAAAGAATCCTCTTTTATATTCTTCCCTTTATCTATTTTTTACATTCAAATACTCTTTCTAATTTTTCTGTTTGAATCCATAAAACTTATATAATTCCATATCTTATATTTTGGAACAAGATATTGATTCCTCATATGTTGAAAATTTTTGGGAGACCACTTCCATTGGAAGTATTGATTAAAATCATCAAAATAATTGATCATTCTAACCATTTGTGGTACGTACCTTGAATCTGTTCACATTCCTTCTGGTAGTATCCATTCATAAATAAGGGAATACACTTGATTTTAACATATCATTATGAATTATATTTCTTAATCCCCGAACATTAAGATTTTATTATATACATATTCTCAATGTCTATCATAGGGGTAAGATCTATAATATATATTTTCAATAATATTGTTCCCATGGATTCTAATAAAAATGCTCTGATACCAACGATAACAACCCATGCCCTTGTAGCCCATTTTTTTGCCTAAATTTATTATGTTTTCAAAGACACATGCCTCGAATCCTAAAGGAAGAAACATTTTAGCAGGTTTGAAAATCCAGATTATATACATGATACTCATGTTGCATTGAGAAAATAAAATATATCACAATAAAATTAAAAGATCTGCATCCATGACACTCATTCCATGAATTTATCTTCATATCATAGTAAATGAAAAAAAGTCTTTGTTCAAATTCTCCATAAGTGTTATGTATAGTGGAATATATCATGAATTGATAATACTAATCAATATGGAAATTTACATAATAGAGAACACATGTCATTTAATTAATAAGTAGAGAATGAATTGTGTAAATAATGTGGCATAGAAAGTAACTAAATGAAAATTACATTTAAATAAATTGAAAATCATGATAAGAACATGTTAAATGAATATAGAAATGTAAATAAATTAAAACCCCTTCCTTTGAATCAAAAACCTGGTAAGAAAATTCGCTCATATATTTTGTCATAGTGAAAATGTCATCAATTATAACTATTTAATTCTAATTGAAGGAAATATTTTATTATTCAACATCATGATTCCTAGTTACATGATATATTTACCTTGAAGACCTCTCACAAGATGGTTTAAATCATAATACTTTTATAACCATTCACAAGGCAGTTCATAACATGAATATTTAAAATGTATAAGGGTTTATTTCCAACTAATTTCATCTAATGTGACTTCGGATGCATCGAGGGGAATATATTAAACTGCCTCCAACATATTTAATAAATTTCCAAAGCATTACTCATATATTAAATAATATATCTAAATAATATACTATGAACCTTATAAAATATCCATATTGATTAAAGGATAGAAATTTATCATTATTTCCCTAGTTTATTAATAACTGTCAAATAAATAACATATGTAAAAATTGAATATATATCTAGAAATAATTTCATACAGGAAAAATAATAATGATATTTAGGTGTAATTTAATGTTGATATTAAATTAAACAATTCAAGGTCCTGATAATTACAACCAAAATGAATCAAGGATGTGTTTTTTAATACATTATTTGGTCAAAGTGAGTACAAACCATCCATATAAAGATTAAGGATAGTAATAATAAAATATATACTAGTTTTAGTAATATTAATGGGTGTATAAAATTTGTAAAGAAGAATACTATAAAATATTTTTAAATACATATTTTCTGAAAATATCCTCTTCATTTTGAAAATATTTTCCAAAATCCTTTTCTTTTAAAATCACATTTAAAACTAAAATTATTGAAGAAAAAAATTTTAAAATAAGTTCGTTTAAAATAACCATTAAAACATATAAAATACTATTTTAAAAATTTTATGCTCACTATGGATGGAAATTATTTTCATGTTATACACATTAAAATAATGTATCATATTACATTTTGGTATAATCTAAATATGATTTTTTTTAAAATGGAATAAATATTCCTCGGAAAACATTTTCTAATGAGTACAAATGGGTGAAAATTCCTTTAAAAATCATTTTGAAAAATCTAAAAAATTTAAAAACATTTTTTGAAAACATTGTTTTTGAGGAAAATTTTTTTTCCAACCAATGAGAAAAATAATGTCTCGTTTTCATTAAAAAATATTATAAAACATTTTATGTACCATACTATTTAAAATGTTTTTATTACAAGAAAGAGTACATTCAAAACCAGAATATAAAAATATTTAAGGGTATATCAGTATATTTTCATGAAATTTCCTTCAATTGATATTTATGAGTAAATAATCATGATTAGAATGATATTTTTAAATAAACCCTTAAAATTATCATAACATTGCATTGAGAATTAATAAATTAACATATTATGTGTAACCTATTTAAATCCACATAAATCTTGTAGAAATATAACAATACATAATCAGAATTTATTGCACACTATCATGAACCAAATTGGGTAACCTAGTAACCCTATAACCAAACTAGACCTAACACAGCCTAAAGGAAATTCTCAACCCCCATAGGTGGTCGATTAGAACATAACATCATACAATGGAAAGTCATAATGGTTTTTTGATAAGCATTATAGAAGTGAAAAGAGACAAGTTAGTATGCATAAAAAAATAAATTCCATTGGGAGTGAAGTACCAAAATACATTATGGAATAAACAAGCCCAATTCAATATAACCCAAGTACCAAAACATCGAAAAACAACTCATTCACCTAAAGGAAGAACTCACCTTATCCAAGGATCAATATCCTGGTCCACCTCAAAGAGAACCTTTCAACCAACTCAAACCTAGAATGAGATAATATGAAAACTCCCTAAGGCAAGAGTAGAGGGGGAGCTAAAAATCTAAGTATTGTCTCACCACAGATTCCATAACAGATTCGAACAACAGATTAACCAAATCAAGGATTTAAATTTTTAAATAAATAGTTTGATAATTTCAAAGCATATTTAAAAAAATAATGTTTTCTGATTCAAATGATGGAAAATACATTATGAAAAGCCTTTACAAGTGGTTGAATATTATAAAAATAATGGATTAAATAAAAATTTTATATAAAATTGTTTATATAAATTTATAAGGAATGTAAATAAGTTCAAAAAAATGTTGGAAATCATTTATATCTCAAATATAAAACAAGAGAGAAACATGGTCATACGTAAAATATATATATATATGTTCTAGGCTATAAGAATCTACACTCTCTATGTGATCTATGAAATTTTTTTATGCACACATCCCCCTAAAACTAGCTATAGGTGACTCATCACCATCCAATCGAGGATGTGACCTGATATATGTATGATGTAGAACATTTTAATATCATAGATTGTGTCAAAATAACATACAAACTACATAAGGATTACTTGTGTTATTATAGAATCCCTCTCAGTAAATTTATTTTAAGATATCATAATGTTAATTTAAATACTATTATTCCATTTCAATGCCAATTTTACTTTAAAAAAATGGGTTTTAATAATAAAACATATCTATTTAATAAAATATTACCAATGGGTTTCTATCAATATATTTTCATCCATTTTCACAAGTTAGAAATACATTCGAAACCAATTTCAGAAATTTCAAAATTAATTTCCACAATTAAAATTATTCAATTTAATTGAAATAATATAAAAAAACTCAAATTAAAATTCATTTTTTTAAATCAACCAATTTCCATAAAGATACCCTAATTTAATTGAATTGGGGGTTTTCCCATCACTCATGTGAAAACCATTTCAAATATCCCAATTCAATGGAATTGGATTTTATTATTCAATATTTTAAAATAAATCATTAGAAATGGAATTTTATTCAATAATTGATGTAAATAAATAAATTCAAGTTAAATCAATTTGTCCAAACGAGAAGGAATCACATACCTTTTCCCAAAACACAACATTTACAATGGCACCTGTAAAAAAGAATGAAGTAGTAGAAGGCCTTGAAACACAAACTATATATGAGATCCAACATCTTGGAGAATAGATCCCTAAATTTTGGGATGATATATTAAAATCACAAATAAGGAGAGATAATAAGAATTATGAATGATGTAGAAACCTTACCCAATAATCACATCGAAAGTGTAATGATGATTGGGCACCAAACAAGAGGATCTAGAAGGGTTGGAATGCTCTAAGATCTCTTGGGTAAAGATTTGGGTTGAGAAAAACAAAATTGGAGAGGAGTGGAAAAGATATATTAGTTTTTTATCCCTTTTAATAAAATGTAGTCAGGGTATTAAATGATATGTATTCCCATTCCATTTCATTGAAATAGTTAGGTTTCATAACCACAGAAAAAGAAAACTCCTTAAAAATGAAAATCATTCACAAAATAACTCATGAAATGTCTAGGTTAGTCATGTTGTGTAACCTTCGTAGTGTCAACCCTTCCTTGACTTGCCTCCATAAACCATTACATGCCATGTAATCTAGTTACACTTTGTGTAACCCTTTGACAGCCAGTAGAAAATGCTAGGTAAAACTCATAGTACATCAAATATTTTTATTCCACATTATAGGTATCATACCAATTCATTCTCAAATCTACCTAGTCAATGAAAAGGGAAATCCATGACAAGGTTATGGGAATACCTATTATATCGGTAAAGGGGTGTTACAATAATCCCGACATAAAAACATTATGTCCTCAAAATCCAATGAAAAAGTTTCCATGCAAATAAGATAATTCCACATTTCTCTCATCAGTGCCTCATGTTCCCATATTTCATGATTCTCAAAACCATGCTTCAATAGAACACAACCCATAGGTATTGTTCTCCCATGATGTACCTTTCTCTCAGAATCAACTATCCAGGCTGGCCAATCAGTCAAAGATAAATCAGGTTTAATCTTCAGATCACTCCAACTCAAAACATTAGATGGATCAGATAAACACCCTATCAGGTAAAATACATAGAATAAGTCATGTATCAACGACAACACTGGTCGAAGTGGAATATTGTATGCAATTGTCCCTAACATCCCAAAAAACATGAATGTTCCCTCGAAATGATATGAAAACATACCTTTCCTACCAAGAGATTGATGACCCATCCAGGGTGAAACATTCAAGAACAATTTGTCACCATCTGAGAACACAATGTTTTTATAGAAAAACACATCATAAGACTTATATAAACTTTATTTTGTCAACATTATCTAATGAATTAACTAAATCATTGATGTTGTCTCTTGCACCAAACTTTTTCAAACTAAGGAATTTTCACGGATATTCAGCCAACACAATGGATATTCAGAAGGAAAAACATAAAAGCCCTCAAAATTTTTCATTTGGGTCAAACACTGGTAACTATTTTTCAGGAAAACTCAACTATCCCCAAGTGATCAGCCTAATCCTCACCGATGTCAAGAACACATGTGTGAAGCATATCCTCATGAATATGTGTACCTCCCTAGCTTTTTCCATCTTACTATGGAAGGTAGGCCATGCTCAAATGGACCTGAGATCCTAGAGCCTCCTAAACACCTCCACAAAAGAGAGATGTGAACCAAGGATCCTTTTAAAAAACTATATATGATTGAGATCCATCAAAACAAACAATCTCTTTCATATAGATATTTCTCAACTCTTGAATGTTGGTTATATCACAGATGGGTATAAAGTGAGTCGAATTAGTCATCATGTAGATCACATCCCATATCACATTCTTCTTTATCTAGGTAGGCCACCCAACCACAATGTTCAATCATATTTCATCCCACTTATAAGTAGGGACTGAATGTGGTTAAATTGAACCTGATGGTTTCTGATTCTTGGCCTTCACCTGCTGAAACATATTACAGTGCGAGGAAAACTCTGAAATGAACTATATCATACCTAGAACCCAAAACTATGATGGAATGTCAAATAACATCTTGGTTTTTCATTAGTAAAAATACCACTGGGAATTATGAAAATCCCCCATCTCATATGCTCTTGCTAATAATGGAATAATTAAGCAATTTTGATAGCATTGAACACACCCTTTTGAGAACGACCAGTTGGAAACTGTCTCCCCACTATAAATAGAATTTCTAATGATACATAATTATTCATCAATATCTTGATCCTAAATAATCATGTCGGGAAGAGTGTAATTGAACTAAACCCTGGCTTTAGAATAATCATCCCCATTCTCTTAAAATCCAACATGAAACTCTGGAAAAAGAGCCATCAAATTATACTCATCCGAAGATTCTTTTAGTAACTGTGTTGGAATGTTTTCATCACAAAATAGAAAAAATGACATTTAATTTACCTAGGGAATAGTCTATGTCAGAGTTGAAATATTAAAAGTGCTCCACCCAACACCTCTAGTATAGATTCAAATCCTTTTTTTGTGAATATAGAACTGAAGATTTTGTGTTTTGAATACACAGAAAACCATTCTCTGAAGAGGTAGTGTTTCCAACACTTATGTGCATGAATCATTACAACAAGTTCATGGTCATGGGTTAGATAATTATTCTCATATGTCCTAAGATGATAACTCCGATAAGCTATTACACGATTACCCTGCATATGAACGCTACCCATGCCATGTCCTGATGCATTACAAAAAAGCACATTGCAATTCCCAAAAATTTAAATATTAAACAATCATAATGTAGTCAAAATAATTTTTAGAAAAACAAAAGTACTCTAAAATTTATCATTCCATGAAAATGTCAACCCCATTCGAGTTAGATAAGTCATTGGAGAAGAAAATTTTGAGATTCTCTTTAGGAACTGATGATTATTTCTAGATAATCCCATTATGCTTGGAATCCTGAATACATTATGTAGTTTTTCAGAAGTCATAAAAACATTTACCATATCATGATCAACTGATATAACCTATTAAAAAACCTTTTGTACCAATAATTTTGCTTCCCAAATATGAAAATAAAACATTGAAATATTGGCATAAAAATGGTGATTTCTACACAAACTCATAACTATTATTTGATGATAAATAGGAGTATTTTTATAATTCAAGTAAATGAGGAATCCATCCCCAAAGACTACCATAATGGTATCCAGATACTCTTGAAAAATCCTATTTAATATGGTCATGGAAACTATAGGAGCATTTTTTTGACCAAAGGGCATTACAAGGTACTCATAATTGTCCTACCATCCCCGAGAGGCATTTTTTTGGATGTTAGATTGTTTTATCCTCAATTGATGGTAACCAGATCAGAGGTTGATCATTGAAAACCATGTCACCCTTTTCAACTGATCAAAAATATCATCAATTTGTGGAAAAATTTACATTTTCTAAACTATAACTCAATATAGATTTCGGTAATCAATACATAATAAAATAAAACCACAAGCCTTCTTAGAAAAGAGAATTGATTCCACCTAGGGTGACACACTTGGGAATATAAATACTTTCTCAAGAAGGTCGGCCAACTGGGTCTTTATCTATTTTATTTCTATTGGAACTATGTGGTTAGAGGTAATAGAAAATGGTTTAGTGACAATCATTATGTCAATTAAAAACTCAAAATACATTACCAGTGGAAACCCAACAAATTTGGAAGGAAACATAGTCAAGAAACTAGATGAAAAATAGAGGGAGATTACTGCTCAAATATTCACACACCAAATAAAATGAAAAAACAAATATTAATTTATATAACTCTGGATATGTAGGACATTCTCTAATGGACCATGCATCCTAAAGTCATTGAATGATAATAGACACACACCAAGGTGTACTAAAGTAGACTCATCAATGAAAACAACAAATCTATGGTTTATTGGTATTTTTCTAATCCATCTCAAATATAATGTTAACAGATTTCTTATTGAAGTCCATAAAACTCCAATCTAACTCAATATAAGATTGAGAGAAGAAATAAAAACTACAAATACGCCACTATATCATTGTACCAAGGAGTGTAGTAATATCCATGTCACTGGATAATATATATATATATATGATGATTAATCATATTAACAATACAAGTTGAAATAGACGAGTGAGATGCACTAGTATGAAATTGAGAGGTCTCCAATGATTAGGCTATAGTAATGGTACCTCTTACAGTTTCTAGAACCATGTACACTTCTTCTAGAGACTATTCTACTATGTGAAGTAGATTCTCTATAGATACATATGATTGGAACCATTTTATATGTGAATCATCATATTTCCCTATATTTTTAGGTAGATCTAGTGTTCTTATTCCACTATACAGAGTACAAAAGTTAATGTATAATCTCTATATGTTTCTTAAATTTCTACAGGAGCTATAGTTCTTGGTTACCTTAATGAAAACCCTTTTATAATTTCAGTTCTTTCGACACTTATATAAAATTAATGGAGTTTCTCCTAGTGTTGTTGGTGGTCTAAAATTACCCCCCATCTAGAAATACCTGAAGAATCATCACACTTTCATTTTCGATTGAAGTAACTCACACTACCATTGGTAGATAATGAAACTCATAATAACCTTGAATTTCTAGATAGGTCCATATCAACTATTATCTCCCTATCCAAAAAATTCACCTATGTAGGAAGGTTATGTAATAAACCCAATGAATGAATATATGATCTATGTCCGAACTCAAATTTTCAAGCCTTCATCCTATCATTAGATACAATCCCATGAATAAACCGCATCATCTTAGCAAAGTGATTTGAATATGTTATCATGGTTTTATCAGTATCCTCAAGCATGAGAAACTCAAAATCCTTACCTAACACCATTGAATCCAGATTGAACTATTCAGTGAGAAGAACCATTATGTACTTCTACTCTAAGACTTCATGTTTCTTCATCATCACTATCGTGTCCCACCACCTCCTTCTCTGTCCTTCTGGCAAGAAGGTGTCACATTTTTACTTGAACATATATAGTGTCTTTAATAACTCAAAGATATGTTCTATAGTTCATAATCATTCCTCATCATCGTAAGGATCTGTCGATCCTTTGTAAACTAGTGGATTCTAGAAAAGGGACTATTTAAAATGATTTCAAAGACTATTCCCCTATGGATCCACCACTGGAGCCTAAATGGGGACTATAGGTGTTGCCTTACCTAGATATTAGAATGTATTCCCGTTAACCTCAGCATGATTTGGGTTCACTAGAGGATTCAGTCACTGTGGTTCTGCAATAGATTCCTCATGGTTTTGATTTTCATGTATTTTTAGAAGCATGATTCTATAAAATATTAGTAAACAACATGGAAGACAATATACATACACTCAATCTAATCAATTAGGGAAATTAATCTCATCATATATAACTGCCATGATTTGGAATTTACTCAATCCAAATCACAATATAGAAAATAAGAGAACTAATACAAAAGAATCATTCCTTAAACACCCCTATTAACTTAAGATTCATTATGGTGAGAGGTATTCAGGCAGTCAATTGAATGTACATCCTTTTTCCTAACAAGATTACTCAACTACATATTGATTTAAAAAAAGATCAATAACCTCCTATGATAACTTTTTTCATGAACTAGGCTAGGTAAAATGGTAACCCTGATAACTGATGTGGCCCTGACATAGACCGTATCATGTTCCTGATACACATGGTTCAGTGAATATAACATGGCATCATAAAATTAGAAGTCAGAAAAACTTTTCGATAATAATATTAGAAGTGAAAAGAGACAAGTTATTGTGCATAATAATATAAAATCCCCTACGAGTAAATTATTTAATACAATAGGGAATAAACAAGCCCAAATCAATATAACCCATGTAAAAAATAGTGAATCAAACCCATGTCCCTAAAGACATAACTCACCATGTCCATGGTTCAACAGCTAGTTCCACTTCCATGTTATCATTTCCCAGTGCTCAAACCAAGAATGAGATAATCTACAAACACCTTATGGCATGAGTAGGGTGTAACCTAAAAAACCCAGTATGGTCTCTGAAATGATTCCAAAATGGATACCAACAATTTATTAAGTAACAAATTAAATTAATTTTCGTATAATTTTTTATTCATTTTATAGAATATTTAAACAAATCAGGATATTTGATTCAAATGATAGAAAATAATTTTTTAAATTTCTTTACAAGTGATGGAATATTTCTAAAATATTTTCTTAAATTAAAAATTAATATTAATATGTTTTTATAATATCATAATAAATGTAATTTATTTAAAAAAAATTGTAATACATTTATAAATCAAATATAAAACAAGAGAGAAACATGGTAATCTTCTAAACAGGTACATATTTCTTGGCTTTAGGACTCTATACTCTTTAAGTTATCTTAGCAATATCTATATAAACACTTCCACAAAACACTGGACAAACATGAATCACCACCATCCCATCAAGAATTTGACACACTTCTTGTTTGTTTTAGAATATTATAATAGCATAGAGTGTGTCCAAATAACATACAAATAACCTAGGGCTTGCATGTGATCTTACCCAATCAATGATGGGGAATTTATTTTAAGACTCCTTAAAATAAAATTACACCTCATTATTCCATTTTAAGACCAATTTTTCTTTTAGAATCCAAAATTTTTTAAATACAAATTGGTCTCTTTAACATAATAAAACCACTATGTTTCTATAAATAAAAATTAAGAAATTTTTATAAGTTTGAAATCCATTCATACCCAATTCCATAAATTTCAAAATTAATTTCTCATTTAAAATAAAAATTCTTATATATAGTATTTCCATAAAAACAACAATTTAAATTAAAAAATTTAAATCAACAGATTTAAAGAAACAATCCCAAATTCAATGGAAAATTGGTTTTTTATAATTCTCATACCAATACCATTTCAAATATCCAAACTTGCTGGAATTGGATTTTTTTATTGAATCAATTGAAAGTAATTTTGATCAATTGAATTTAAATAAAAAATTTATATAAATCAATAAATTCAAGGTTAATCAATTTTTCAAAATGTCATAGGATCGCATAACGTTTCCAAAATTTAAACACTCTCAATGTCACCCATCAATGATAACGAAGGTGTAGAAGGATTCAAACACAACCAGGAGATGAAATATAACATCACAGAGAATAGACCCATAAAATTCAGGATGATCTATTGAAATCCAAAAGGAGGTGAAATATAGAAAGATGAAGTGTGTGAGATAAATATTACCTGAGAATCACACCGTAAGTGTAATACTGATCGAATACCAAATGAGAGGATCCAAAAATGTTGTAAATCTCCAGGATTACCTAGGGAATGATTTGGATCGAGTGAAATGAAATTGTAGAGGATGGGAAAAGATATACCAGAATGTATTCCAGTTTAAAAAACCACAGTTGGGGTATTTCATGACATGTAATTCCATCACATGTTATGAAAATTTTAAGTTTCACAACCTCCAAAATATGTGTCGCTTAATAATAGAAAGTTGTTCATTAAAAAACTCACGACATGTTATGTCTAGTCACGATGTGTAACCTTCAAAGAATGAATCTTTTCAAGACATGCTTCCAAAAACCATCACACATCATTTACCCTAATTACAGGTCGTCTAACCCTCTGGAAGCCTATAGAAAATTCCTGTTAGAGAAAAGGTTCTAATAAATCTCCGGATTCAGCATTATATGTATCCTCTCAACTCATTCTTAACCCTACGTAGTCAAAAAAGGAAAATAAATGATAATGTTAAAGAAATTAAAATCATATCGGTAATGGGATGTTACACAGACATAATCATAGAATAAAATAATCAATGATTTATATGTTTAACCTAGTGTGTAAAAATTGAGTAATAAGCCACCTACAATGAACTTTCTTTTACATAAACACTCCTTAACCTATATTTTTATTGTTTTAATCATTTTATTAGCTTATAATATAACCATATTAAAATATATAATATAATATAATATCCTTTTGTAACATATTATCACCTATTTCTTAATAATAATTAATTATTTTCATTATTTTATGTGTTTATTGCCCTATTTTTTTTATGTTTTGACCTTATATTTTTTGTTCCTATAAATTTGATCTTTATTAAATGATATACATAATTTAATTTTTTTTAAAAATATCATATTTATTTAATATTTATTTATTTAAATTAATTCATAATATTTGGTGATAAGAAATGAAATACACCATTCTGGGATACAGTAGGTCATACATACACATGAATATTGTTTCCATTTTATTATTGTTTAAAATGAAATAAAAGAAAATAATATATATTTTCATTTAAGTATCATTTTTATTTCATATATATATCACATTTTTTAATTAATCACATTATTAATGCATTCAATGTGATGCACGAATGAATTACATCGCATCACGTGGTGGTTGTTTGTCGTAGACATTAGCAAAGTCATTGTCTTCACAAAAAATATAAAGATTGATGTTATGTGTCATATAATAATTAAGGAATCATAATAAGAAATAAAATATCATATATTACGTATATAAATAGCAAACACATCATTATTCTCAACTATTAAATGTGGTTATTGAAATGTGAACGACATTGGTGCACGAGGTGGTAGTCCGTTGTACACAGGAATAATGAGTTCATAACCAATTTGATGAAAGTGTATTAATTTGTAGATGATAATATTAGAATAACAATATTACACTTTATTTAATATATTTATGATATTATATAATCATGTTATAATAAAAATTTAAGGATATGGATAATTAAATAAAATAAAAAAACATTTAAAAGAACATTACCTCTTCTTTGGGAATCTTCGTTTCTTTTCTCTAAATCCTTTCTAAATTAGATTTATTCCCAATATAATCCTTCTATGATGAGGGAATGTGATTTTATTAGTTATTTGGGAATGTATTGTCCAAACCAATGTGGTTTTTAGGTATCAATTGAAGAGGAGAGGGGGTGTATTTAATTAATTAGTGAGAGGACAATTGGATGTTTGGAAAAGAAGCTAATTTTACCCACATGTTATCCTAAAAATGAATAAATAATACCCAAAATTACGTCCATTATGTTTTAATGTTTAAATTTGATCGTACAATTGGGTTTGGACAAGTTTTTGTTTATTCGTATACCTTATCTTCTATGTTTAACAACTATGTATTTCCATTTTTACCTTCGTCGATGTAATTAATTTTAACTATTTTCACTATTCATTTAGTAAAAACATAGGTTTAAAATATAATATACTTATAAATTATTATTATTCCAAATATGATATCCATTTTTTCAAATTCAACTCACATATGTTCCATAATATAATTTAAAATTAAACTCACAGATGTGGTGAGAATGCCGACTTTTATCGTAAAAAATAAAAAACTACAATGTTTTTATATAAAAATTCAATTTAAAATTGATTCAAATGACCAAAATTGTATTAATAAATTTATATTTTTTATGTTTTTCCTTTAAAATAAATTCAATATATAATTTAAATTTTAAAATTATTTAATCAAAATGGCAGTTTTCAATTAAAATATTGTATTTTCTTAATTATATATCAGAAAATCAATCTTCTATGAAATATGACTAAAATTCACACTAAGATATTTTTTTCATTAATAATTAAAAAATTATATTTTCTAAAAATAAATTTTAAAATTTTGTTAATATTTCATTTCACAACATTTGCGCCAATAAAAAGTAGTAAAACTTCCTTTGAAAAAATATATCTTAGTTGGCATAAAATTGTATATGTTCATATCTTATGCCTATAAATATCTTGGATGAATATAGAAGAATTTAATTTAATATATAATATATACATTTCATTAATATCATCTACTAATAGTAATTAAATTAATTTATTTTGATAAAACACAATTGTTGAATAAAATTTTTTTTTTATAAAAACATTTAATTTATATTTAATTGGTTTTTAAATTAGTATATAAGTAATTGACCATAAATTAATTCAATCATATATTTCAATATGTTTTTTAATACTATTATAACCACAAAATAAATGTCTATGATATAATTTTCATTTTATGTAATAATAATAGTACATTGTTGTTCAGTAAAAATCGTTCTTTCATGAAACACAAGCAACCGAAGGAACATATTGTTCTGTATAATGAAATCTACAATTAAATTTTCATATAAGTCCAAATAGGTCATATTTTTAAGTAATTAAATATTACATAGTATTGTTTCTAAGAAATGTTTTCAAATAAAATTTTATTATTTTAAAATTTTCAGCAGGTTATACTCCTCTTGATGGAATGGCTATGGGAGGCCCACTGGATGGCCGGTGATGGCAATCAACCATCCCATGGAATCCACCAATTCACAAGTGACAATAAAAAAGAAATACAATAATTATGGTTGTATCAACATTTTCCTTCATTAAATATATATTCTAAAATGTAATATCTTCCCTCAAGTTTCATTCAAACATAAACATCCTGGAGTCAATTTAGATTTTTTGTCTTAGAACCTTGGTTTTATATAGATTAAATTTCAAATTAGTGTTTTGGTTCTCTTCTTCTTGATGCGATCTCCACAAAACATTAATTATCAATTTACTTATCCCTCTCTGTTTAGGAGTGATGGATCCTCATGTCTGTGATGTATCTTGATCTTGAATTTGTGAATTGAGATTCTAAGATCCCTTCTTGATTATTCTATCATTGACTATACATTTTTGTTTTCTATTTCGATGGATCATTGATCAATATTATGGTATGTTTCCCTAAAAATTTTAATAACCCTTGATTTACTCAATGTTATTGATAATTCTTTTATTTTGGTATAATAGCTTTTTCAATTAATTTCATCTTTGAAAAAAATGGGATTTTGGGAATCACATTAAAAATATGTTTATAAATTTTGTTATTTTGAAAAGCATCTGTGAGGGATTGGAATTTAAAATTTATTTGCATGTTTGGAAGGTGTTATGACTTTATATGATTATATATTAAAAATATGGGTCAGTATTTTAATATAATTTTTGTCAAACAAATCATAATGGGAACCTAGGGTTCATTCGGTATGGACATATATGAACCATAGTAAGTGGGAAATGAATATGTTTTATTTTTGTGATATCTAAAAACTGTGGAAGGACTCAATATTTTTATCTTCAGGTTTTACAGTATTATTGTTCCTTCAAATTTCCAAGTACATACTCTTATATACAAGGGCTTAATTTGTTCGTGGATTTATACATATTAGTTTTATTACCATTATTATTTCTCATATATTTATCATGTAGTGATTGTTTATATAATTATTTTATTCCTTATTTTATGAATCATATACTTCAAATATTATTGGTTGTTGAGAATATAATTTTTTTAATGAAACAAAAGGTTCTTTCAAAAAAATTGATATGAAAATTCTATATAAACTAGAATTTTATATAAATAGCTAACGATTTTATGGCTTTTGACTTATTATTGATTAATTAGTGATATGTTTATATGTTATAGTCCTCACAACCAATTTTTCTCTTTGGTTGGATGTATACCAAGTTTTTTAAGACACAGGTAAAGGTATTTGAATCATGTAGATCACCATATTCTCTTGGATTATGTAACTTTATTTGTGTATTGGATTGTGGGTGATAGTTGGTCACATGGAGATTATGTTACATTCTTGTTTTTTGATACTACCCATTTTAGCTTCATTTGTCATGTGTTTGTATATATCATGGATATAACTACCTTTATTACACTTAAACACTTCTATTTTTGTCTCATTTTTATTACTCTTGACGCAGGTTTGGGTTTTTTTGTGTACCTACCATATTGAAATTAAGCTTGTATTAGTGTTATTTTAACTAGAGTTATTAAATTTCAACCAATTATATTGAATTTCTTGTTAGGGTAATCCCTACATCTACCATGGGAATTTATTCCATTCCTTCTTCGAGATTCCATCCCTAAATAATAGAACTCACTTAGTTATCCCAAATTAATCATGAATATTGTTCCATGAAATAGAAATTCCTAGAAGGTTCTCAAATACCCCTATTGATTATAATAATTATGATGTTAGCTATGTTAATCTAAACTCTAATTCCCAAGGATCATTATATTCTTCCTCTGAAACAAACTGTAACACCCTCGTTATAGTGACCTAGATTCGATTATTATATATTACAATGGTACAAGATACAAGATATAACACCATGATGTGTTGAATAATTTAATTTTATGGGGTGACTGCATACATAAAATATTTCCATATTACATAATAAAAATAAAATAAGGAATACAAAATTTTATTACATTCTTGAATATCAATAAAATATTCCTTCATTATATCATGGGGAAAGGAAACATAATAAAGGGATATATCAAATTATCAGAATGGAAAATCATAAAGCAGAAGCTATCTTTATTAGATAAGGCATATTCAATATGGATGTATGGTTAATAAAAATACATTCTATTTTGATCAACAACATGATTCCAAACTATATCCATGGATAAAATAAACATATAGGTCATAAGGATATTGAAAAGTTAAATATTAGTAATGGAAATGAATAAATCCATTCATTCATGAACATTTGGTTAAGGAATTATCCAAATAATCATAAATAGTTCCATCATGTCCTCTAAAACAAAATATAATGTTAAATAAATGGGTATGTTTAAACCAAATACCCACCTAATGAGTCCATAAGTTTTTTCTGATGAGACTTTCCAATTCTGTAATGGGATATTAATAATCTAGATCCACTCATCAATTTCATGTATAATTTATTATACATACATTTTAAATTATCAATGCAATTTAGTCATAAAATTCCTTATAAATAAACATTTATATACATTGAGTAAATAATATAGAAAATATCCCTAGTGAATGAAATAACACTCTTCATTCAACTAATACAATATATAGATATGGTATATGGATTAAAAATTATCAAATTAATATAAATGATATTGAATTCATCTATTATATTGACAATATGTTCATGAAATAAAAAAATAAGGTATACTCCATAATGGAAAGTGATAGATAACCTAATCATAAGTGCTTGAACGATCACAGAATAATGTATAATACATTATCTGTAAAGGCTGTCAGAAGGACATTGATTCATAAAAAATTACAGGTTTTAGTAAAACTAATACTTTATAAAATAAAATATTTTCAATACATTACTAATAACTTCCATATATGTTTTTGTAAAAATGTTGTTATGAATCACTTTTCTTTATTATTGTCATTACTATAAGAAAATAATACCCTTTTTATACCATTATAAATATATATTTTAAAAATATTTATAAAAGTATTTTATTTAGAAAGAAACATTGAATAATGTAATCAAATCTTGATAATGTATAATAAATATGAAGGCATGAATCGTTGGTCAATACATATATGTTAAAATCCTTATTTTTGTACTATTATAAAATACAACAATTAAACAAGAATTAAAAAATTAGAATATTACATTTAAATCCTATGTAAATAAGGTAAAAAATATTTAAAATGGACTCTACCAACACTTGAATCATAAAAAAGATCATTTTAAAAAGAACCTTGATGTGGAATAAAATGAGTTAGAAGGAAAACATCAAACCATGAATTTTAAAATAACATCCCATACATTTAACATAAATATTGATTCTTGATTCAACAAGGGAATAAACAGAAAGTAAAATATTTAACCCCAAACATAAACAAATAGTAATAAAATATATAGGGTTTATAATATTGGGATCATATAAATGTACCAAAAGAAACAAGAATAGAAGCAGTGAAAAAATGAAAGAATATTAATGTATAAATCCCTTGTGAATTTAATAATTATTGAGTCCAAACCCATTGAAATTATAAACATGAATTTAAACCCTTAATTGAATTAATATAAAGAAATTAATTACATAATATTTCGAAGATTCAGTATATTAACCACATAAATGAAATATTATTCATGAGATAAATATTTCTCACTGAAGTGTAAATGAGCTCACATCACCCTTACCTTAACTCCAACTTGATTTTCATTCACTCTTGACCACCTATATAATAAATTTGAATTTATTATAAAACTATTAAATAAAAATATTCATAGTTTTCATTCCATATATGATTCACTTATGACATTTTGTCACTGGTTTAATAATATGATATATTAAACTCATCATCGAAGATGTTAACTATTTAACTTTTCATACAAGATTGGTTCAATTGTTTCTAGTCCTGGAATCTTGTTCATTATTTAATCATCTTCATATTATTATTAATTAAAAAAATTTATTTTTATACATTAAAAATATGTTTTTTATTACTCATTAATGGAGGTCATGTGAAATGAATCTCATCACTTTGTGGGGGTGGTAGTCCACACGTAAGCACTAATGGTGTTACAATTTTACAATATATTGAAGAATAATAATGTAGATGATCTATTATATTTTTAAATAACACATATATCTTAAAAATGATATATATATATATTCATTAATTAGACCTTTATAACTATCTAGTAAAATAATTATTGAAAATAAATTATACAGATACGTGGAGACAGTAGGTCATTAGTACACACGAGCAATGTTTTCATTAGATATGATTGAAAGGAGGTGTAAAATAGTTGTCCCATAATAATAATAACAAATATAAATATTAGTGACACTCTTTAAATTATTTAACGATTATAAAAAATATTTACATGATGTATATGCATAAATAAACATTGAAAGAGTTGGGAATGATGATAACCACTTATTAGATATGCCTCTATTATCTTACACCATAATATTCCTATGACTGTATTAGGGTAATAGAGAAAGTCGTGAATAAGGGTAAGTAATAAACTATGTGTTTATGGTAGGTATTTACCTATAAATAAGGATCAAACATTTCTAATAATGTAATATACGATATTCACTTTTAAAAGTAAGGGAAATTAAAAACTAGGAATTACTTATATGATTTTATTGATCCTAAAGTTTCGCATAGAAACATTATTAAATTAGTCTTGTAAAAAAAGTATTACAGATATAAATTATGTCATTAAATTTATAATTCCAATGTTTTTAGAATTTTTTTGAATAATGTTCATGTTAAACAGACATTGAAAATTGATTCCATTGGATAGAATTTCCAAAACCTGTCAAATAATGTAATTTTGTAAATTAGTTGAAATGTTACTTTTTCACATTAGATGGACCAATATGTTGGTACATAGACTGAATGGTTATCTAATTACATCAATCAAACCAATAAATTTTTACACTATATAAGACAATAAATTTATTATTTTGATTGATATAAATCCATCATATGAATATTTATAATGTCCAAATGATAATGTATAATCATGTATCAATATAATGATTTATGCTGAGTCCACATGACAAACATCGATCAGACATAGGTAGATATGTTCTCTGGACAAACTATTCTAAATAAATTTATTTACGAATACCATTTTACTCAAAAAAAAAATTTATTTATCTCATATATAATTCTTAATAACTGTAATAGTGTTACCAAAGAAACCATGTGATGTAGATATGTTGTACCTTTCTAGTGAGGAGGATTTCAGTTGAGTTCCTTTCAACCAAAAATATATTAGAAAAATATTTCAATTGGTTATTTTATTTAAAATAAGAGAAACATACAAGGAGTGGGGAGATTTATCATCTTCAATGATAAAAGTGATGACATGATGATTTTTGAAATATCTTGTTACATTAAGGGATTGGTTCATTATAATTATTTAGAGTTTTTTTAACTTAAGAATATTTTTTTTGATGATCGTTATAAACAATATTAATTTTATGTGTTTCTAATTAGTTTTTCAATATTATTTTATCTATGTATTATAAGGATAGAAAGATAGATTTGGTCCAATATTTATAATCGAGTGTTCTCGTGTGTAAAGAAATATAGATCGTCCAATATTAGTGTTGAGGTATTACATACTTAGGAATTTATATTTTGGTGAATACCATGAATACCAAATGGTATGGTGTTTTAATTACTTAAAATTCAAGGTTAAATTTTGAATAATGTTTATAATGGTGTTGTATGTTTTTAAGAGCTGTATAATGATTCATTTTAATTGAATTTATTGGTTTCTCTTTCCGCTCAACATTACTTAAGAAAAGTTATATATTATAAATTTTCCTTTCACTGTGATTTTTTAAAATTAGAAACACAATTTGTTTCTAATTAATTACATTAACTGGATAATAGTTAGTTATATTAACATATATATAGGAAACAATTAAATTTTTAGATTTATTTTATAAAAAATAATTTACCCAGCCGTCTTGTAGGTAAACTACTATTCTCTTACAATCCAACATTTAGTATCAGAAATGTTTATACTACTTTTTATAGTTTATATTTGTCTTGGGATTGTTTATTTTAAATTATTTATTCTATTTTTTTCTAAAATGTTTAAACTAATGAGTATTTTATAGGAAGAGTATATTTTTAAATATTAATGGTTTAAATGTTGGATCATTAGAAAATTTGAATCCTTGTAGACTACCAAAATTTGATGGTGTTCACTATGAGTATTATAGAGATAATATGAATAAATTTGTTATAAATATTTAAGTACAAAACTTTCTTATATTAATACGAAACTTAATGATTCGGTACCAAGAGATATCAACTTTATCTAATAATTAAAATTCATAAAATCTACTAAATTATCATGTTATAAGTACTTTATTATGTTTTATAATAAGGCATATAAAGTAAAATTTCTTGTCATGAAAAAGCTAATAGTATATGGAAAAATATTGAGGTTAATCACGTGAGAATATCTAATGTTATTGAAACTAGAATATCTATGTTACAAAATAATTACCAAGTATTTTATTTTCATCCTAGAGAATCCGTTTCCCAGATTTATCAGAGATTTATGAAAATTTTAAATAGGTTACAATATCTTTATAATTAAAATTAGAATGATGAAAATTTTTTATATCAAATTATTGATATTATACCTAGTGAATGGGAATATAAAATAACATATCTAACTAATAAAATGAACCTAACTAATATTAGTTGGATGATTATATTGGAACTCTCATGTAGTTTGAGGTTGGATTAAAAAGAGATACTAAAAAGATAGAGTAGGTTTTTTATATATAAAATATTCCAATGAAAAATAGTTCCACTAAGATTGTTTCTAAAAATTAAATGAACAAGATTGATAAATCTAGTATTTAAAGTAGATCATAAAAAATAATTGAAAATGAATTGGAAAATATTTCTAGGAGGATGATAAAGGTAGTTAGATAGATGTATTTTTATTATAAGTATTAATAAAATCATAAAGAAAGGAGTGTTAAGAACGATTATAATGAGTATATATGTTATGTGTGTAAGAATAATGGTAATATAAAATCATATTTCCTAAGATATAAGGGAACATGAAATAAGTAAATATGTTTTAAAAAATTTTCTAATCAATGATTAAATAAAATTATAAAATATATAGACACCTAGACTGATAGTGGTGGATAATGTTTTTCAAAGAATTATTTAGATAATAGTTTTGATAATAAAAAGATTATGGTATTTAAAGAGGTAATTTTAATGATAATTTAATGACTTATGGAAAAGTATTCTTCTGAACCACTTAATAGTCTCACATTTAATGAAAAATCTCTTGATTATATAGGTAATACAAGTTCTATTTCCTTTAAAGGAAAACTTATTTCCACCAAAATATGATGATACATTTCCTAGATTTGATAAAGTATCTATAATTTAATTTTTTTGAGGAAAAATATTATAAATTTTGTAATAACCTTGATAATACTAATGTAAATATTTCAAAGAAAATATATTATTTCAATAACCTTATTAAGAAGCTTATGATATTACAATATTACTGGATAATAAATATTCTACAAATTTAAATAATAAGGATAATGATTTATTTGTTAAATTTAATTATGAAATTTTGAGATTGAAAATGATATTATTGAAATTTAATTTATGAAAATATAAATTTTAATTACATTTACAAACAAATTATACACCATATATGTACTTTTCGAATTGATTTTACAAACCCAAAATCACATTTCCAAAATAATTATTTTGTTCCAAAAAAGTGTACCTTTTTATACTAAATGCCAAAGGGGTGGACAATAGAAATGTAAGTGTTGATTATATCAAGTAATATCTCTTGGATTTAAAAAAACATACTTTTCTATATAATTAGTAGATCTTTGGAACAAAATAGTTAGAAAAATATATTGATTCATAAAATCCAAATTGAATATAGTGATAGAACCATGAATATTTTGGTACCACTAGCTAATTCATTCTTTTTAGTAATATAATAACTGTACCATTAACAACATTATTTGGTACATGGATATTTTTTGTTCTAAATATATTAATACTAATAAAAAACTTTCTATAGAATTATAAATATTAATCATGGTAAGGTCACTTGTGGTGATAATTCTATAAGATAAATATATGGTATATGTAATGTTGTTCATCTTTGAAAACCATTAATTTAAAATTTTCTATTTTTTGTAGTACATATTCATAATATCATTAGAACAATTCAATTATATTATTATGGTTACATTATATACATCATAAATTATAATTTTAATCATCAATGTTCAGAAGAAAAACTTCTTCATTCGGTCGATAACCACATGGATGTTTTAATACTTATGTTATAAGACCTTGGGATCCAATATCAATGTTGTTTCAGTGTAATGGAAGATAAATATTAGTTATAAATATAGGAATAAGACACTATAATATTAAAACATTAGTAAAAAATTATAATAAATTACACGTTAGTAATCTACCAAAGGTAATATTTAATCCATCTAATGTTTTTTATCCTTATCAATATTGAATGAAACATAATTATAATTTTAATTTAATTAGTGAGGTTTAAATATATTTTTCTTTAAATTTTTTTCACATGGATTTATTTGGTCCAACACAAACTATAATTATTGGTATAAAATAATATGTGTATTTTTTAGTTGATTACTACAGAAGAAACATTTCAGTGTATTTTCTAGTGAAAAAATCAAAATCCTTATTCTATTTTAAAATATTTGTTACCCATTTTAAAATTGAAAATATTCTACCTTTTTTAATAATACATATTGACAATGTTAGAGTATCTTTAAATTCTGAATTTGAAAAAAAACTTAGTAAAAGGTTATAATACAGAACATATTATCTCCTATAATACAACAATAAAACGGTGTGGTAAAAATAATAAATAGAGTTATTCACAACATTACAAGAACCATGTTGAGTGAATACTAAGTTGATAACCATTTTTGGGATAAAGTAGTTAATGATGTATATTATACTATAAATTTAGTTTTATATAGAAATTTTTTTAATAAATCATTTAATGATTTGTGGATACTAAGAAAACCAATCAATATTAACATTAATGTCTTTTAATGCAAAGAATTAATTCTAAATAATAATGAGAATTGATATAAATTTTCATCAAAATGTAACAAATTAATTTTCCTTATTTATTCTACAAAATGTTAGGATTATTGAGTTTTTAATAAAAATAAAGGTGCTTTTAAAGAAACAATGTATTAATTGTTTTATAAAAATGACAATTTTATTTTAAAAATCCAAAAACCACTTATTGGGACGTTTTTTTACTAAATTATTTTTCATCCCATGTCTGAAAATTCTTTATATGTGGGAACAACTGATTAAAATATTTATTAAGGAATACATCTAAGAAGAAATTCAGCATGTTTCTGTAGAATGTATTTATTAAAACCAAATAATCATAAAATCCTTTTGAATTGTCCTATTGATAATATATTTGGTGATATAGATAATCATATTACAACTAAAAGTTACATAAAAATGTGATATTTTTTCATTTTTATTAAAATGTGTACAATAGAAACATAATAAGACTTAATGATATCAATATTGGATAATTTCAATATAGAAAGAATGAAATTAGTATTAAAGAATCATGTTTGGAATTTCATTGTAAATCATAAATATTTTTTGATAATTTTTGTAAAAAGATTTTTATAAAATAAATACAAAATGTATTACTTTTACATGAAGCTAAAATTGTTTCAAAGGGTTACAATAAAAAATATTTCACAGACAATAAAAAACTTATAATCTAGTATCTAGACATTAATAAATTTCAAGCGTATTTAGAATTTAAAATTTTCAATCTTTTTCAAATGCATGTGATGTTTACTTTTCTTACTGGATATGTTCAAGAGGAATTTTAAATAGAACATCCACCTTTTCTTGAAATCATAAAATCTATATATTAATTTATTAGACTTACTAGGAAAAATTTTAAAATTAAACAATCCCCAAGAGCCAGGTATGATAGATTAATTGTATTTTTAGTAAGAAAATTATTATGGGAACCACTAATATGACTCTTTATTAAAAAAATATTTCAAATATATCATCATTGTTAATATTTACATTGATGAAATTATATTTGGCTCAAATAAAAAATATCATTTTGTTTAATTTTTGTAACTTTTGAAATATGAGTTTGAGATTAGCATGATGGGTGGAATATCATTTTTCATTAGTTTTCATGTTCCTAAAAAACTATAAGAAATTTTTATATCTAAAAAATTTATATAATTTATCTTCATTAAAATGTTGGTTACAAAAACAGTAAAGGTATTAATACTCATATAAATACCTCAACTAATTTAGACCATGATGAATCTATAAAACAATTTTATCAAAAAAAATTTACATGAATGATTTATAGTTTACCTTATCTTATATATATTCAACTAGACTTAATGTTTTCTATATATTTATGTGTTACATATAAAATAATTCCAAAAGAGACCCATATTAAGGATATAAAATTAGTTTTTTGTTATATTAAGGAAAACACAGATATAGGTGTATTTTTCTCTTATGAAAATGATGTTGATTTAACTATTTTTTAAAATGATGATATTTATAGTTGAAAATGGATTGAAAAAAGTCACATGAAACTTTTTTTTCAAATGAGAGGATTTAGTTTCTTAGTGTTATGAGAAATGAATCTTTTTAGAACTTTCTACTAATAAAGAAGAATATATTGATGTTTAAAGTTATTATGCTAAAATGTTATGGATACAATACACCCTCAATTACTTTGTTAGGGTTTTAAGTAAGAATCCAATTTTATGGGATAACACAAGTTTTATTTTTTTGTTTAAAAACATGAAACATAACTCACAATATATGAAAAAATATATACAATTCCATTTGCTTTAGGATCACACAACGAAATGTGATATTATAATAAAATTCATTTCAATTCAAGAAAAAACTTTTCTATATTGATAAAAAGACCATAAAATCTTATTAATTTGAGTATATTAAATAAAATCATGGAATTATCAACATATAATTATCATTTTTACATTTTTTTATTTAGATAACTTCCTTTCTATAATAAAATTATTTAAAAAGGAGGAGTACATTTCTATGATGTTTTTAAAAATTAATTTTTCTCTTTAAGACATTTCTATAAATTTTTTCTAACTATTTCAATATAATTTCTTGACCAAACTATGTCAAAAACTATGAAGAAAAATTATCTACTATTTTTCATGGGAAAATATTTATAATGGTTCTATATATTATATTTCTATCAATGGTTTCAAACAAAAATATTTCACTCTCAATACCCAAAAAAAAATTTTCCTAAAAAAATTGACAGTATTTATTTTAAAAAAATTATGTTACCACTAAAAAAAGTATTTCATAATAAAGTTATTAATTTTTTATCTAAGAATTAATTTTATAATTTTTATTTTAAATATGAACTGTTAAAAAAAATCACTAGATATAACTTTTTAATTCCTATTAAAACATTTTGAATATATTTTTAAAAACATATAAGTTTCCGTGAAAAAAAATCTCCTTGGAAAAATCATATATCATTATTTAATTAATTGTTTCATGAGTTCAAATATATTCCAAATATTTTGAGAGATGATTTAAAATATTGATCAAAATCTGTGTATCATTATATGTCATTTTTTTGGGGAAGTAGATGTTTCATCCTTCTCAAACCAATAAAAATGGGTGTGTCCGCCAATTATTTCTCTACTGATTATTTCTGAAAACTTCTTTTGAAGCTTGCTTCTATTATATCTGACATTTTTTTGTTTATCTACTTGTCTTAGACTCTTCTGATTAACAACAATGACTTATTACATGTTTTTTTAAGTATGGTGGTTATAAAATATTTTCTTATAGATATATCTTAGTATGGAAATTATGATACTTTTTTAAAATGTGTTTTTTAGTTTTCATAGTAGCGAAGATTTTTTTATGAAAAAAGTAGATTTGTATCTTTATTCTGCAAAGATTGTAAATGACTTTTATTTTGATGTATGATTAATTAGAAAGTGAGTTCTGACGTTTGTGATTTTTTTTTTCTAATTTGGGGAAATATATAAAGTAAATTTTCACTGTGTTTCTATGTTTTTTGGTGTAACATTCTATGGTCTGGTAAATATTGTAACTCATAAACTCTGTGATATGTTACAGAGTTTTTAAAATTATATTGGTAAGATGTTGTTTCATAATTTTTTGAATGTTATGGAATTTCAAAATCTATCTCCTAATACAAGAGTAATTAATATAAAGATTAAAAATTTCCTTATATTAATGAAATGGGATAGGGAAAACAATAAAGTTAAGGATAATTATGTATTGTACATTTTGGTTAACATGATAAAGTTAAATTTTCAATGTTTTTTCCATATGTATTGAAGAAATCAAATGAAGAAATATTTTGTTAAAGACACATTTTTCCAATATTTCTTAAATAATTTCATATTAATATTTTTTAGGATTTGTAATATTATGAATAATGTTACCCTAGTAAGAGAGAATGTTTCCTTTATTGGTGAAGAAACTGTCAATCAAATAATTCTAGTGGTTATACCTTCTTTGATGATGTTTTTTGAGAAATTTGAAAAAGATACATTCGAATTAGGTATTAAAAAGTTTAAGGAAATGGTTTTATTAAAATATGGACGTTATTATAAACATCCACATCATTTCATAAAAAGTATGTTAAATTTATGATAGATGAGGTTTCAGAATCTCTTATGGTGATTAAAGAATAGAATATACTTGATAATTATTGTTTTGTATTAGATAAGGATTCATCATTTACCCTGAATGATAATACTTATAAAAATTTTCGGGAATAAAAGAAAAATTAGAAACAAAAGGAAAATTGATGAATAATATCATATTTCTAGAGAGTTAAAAAAATTTAGAAAATGTATGAAAATATTCATGTTACAGTATAAGGAAAACCTCCCTCATATTATTATATTTCTATTATAGAACCAATAATAACTTATCCATTTCCATCAAAATGAATGAAATCTCAAAAATAAAAATTTACTTTATCTATTGAGAATGACAAAAGGAAAGGGATTTATTGTTTAAAAGTATCAATATAAATAAGATGATGATGTTCATAAACTTATAAAATGTCTAAAAAATATAAATCATTAAGTGAAGAGGATATTGAAAAGGTTCTAGAGAAATATTTAGAAATTGAATAAGAGTTGGAAGCCTCATATTCTATATATCTTTTAGATTATTCTCATAAATATACAAACATTTATGTTTATGAAAGAGATTAATTTTTAGAGGAAGAAGAAAATCATCATTCACATATTAATGTCTCATACAAATCTCAGTCCAATAACTATGTTCATGTAGTATAATATTCAGAAGTAAATTTTGATAGAAATATGGATGAAAATAGTTATTCATGACCTCAACTCATTTTATTCATGTTTTTTTTCTAATTCAACATACTCTCCTTCATTAAAATTTTTCCACGAATTTCAATGAAGTTTAATTACTTCATTAGTTCTTTGAAGAATGTAAAATATTCTCTTCATATAAAACCTCATATATAGGAAATATGATAATATATACAAGTAAGTATTGATATTTCGGAATGTTATAATTATTTGAAATAGTTTATAGAAAGATTAATTCAAAATGAATTAAAATTCAATGCTTTAAAAGGAAATAAATTCATAAACAATAATTATGAAAAAACTTCTTTACTGGTTCAATAATGATGAAGGTGATATAATGTTTGAGGATCATAAAATCCTAGGGATAAGTAATTTATCAAAAATTTTCTCAAATACTGGAAGAGATATGAATTATGATGTTAATGAGAATATAATAGATATTAAAATTATCAAATATCTCTCTATTACTCATGATGATGAATGTTTTGAGAAAATGATTAAGATACAATTCCTTGATGAGGAATTATCTATGTTGAATAATGAGAGATCAATGTTTTGGTTTTTTGAAGAAGTAGTTTTAAATCCCAAGAATGTGAACATCGTGTTTCAATTTCATGAAGATGGAGTTACAATATTAAAATTAGTCGATGTTGATTCAAAGAAGTATCAATAATAAATAAGTAATATGATTGTTATTACGAGGTAACTCTCAAATAAATAACGACTTTTTGAACTCTTAAAAAAAATCTAAGCGTTCATTTATAAATTAATGTTTTGAGTGAATATTCTTCTATATATATTTTAGATGCGTTTTTTATCCAAAATATTTTGATACCAGTATTTTCATATTTTGGATGATGGTTTGTTCGTAGATATAAATGTTCTTTCATGCATTTTTTCCTTTCTTTCCCAAACATTTCAGGTAAACTTTATTCATTTCCTCAATTTTTTTTAATTAACTAAGGGGGAAACCTTAAAAAAACAATCCTTTAGTTAAATCTTTCATACAATGATTATATAAGAAAGGGTGAGAAATTGAAATAAAAAATAAACATAACGAATAAGTTTAAAAGATAAAATCTATAAAATCCTTGAGGATTAGCTATTTTAAAAAGTTTTCTAAATTTTATTTTTTCACTTTGAATGTTTTTTTGTGTTTTATAAAATGGGGAGATTATTGATCTGAAATTTTCATTTTGACAATTCAAAAACATAGATTTGGACATCATTACACACTTCCTTAAATTTTAATTTTTATACATTTTTCACTAAAGGAATCTGCTTTGTGAGGGTATTATCAAATGCCTTAATATTTTTTGTGTTTGTATTGGTGTTTACAATATACTATTATCGATGGATTCTGGGGATAGGAAGCTATTTTTTGTCTCATCTTTATAATTGATGGTTCTCATGGATTAGAAAATAGATTTCTTATAATCTTAGTTTCAAGGGATTCCATGCTTAAGGAAAAATACCATTAATGTTTCTTGAAAACTATGGATGTCCAAAGTAAATTTTTTTGACTTTCTTAACAATAAAGGTTGATGTGTGTATATGTTTTATAAATTTTATGTATGTTCTTCTAATTTCATTACAATGATTCTTTTTTATTTTTTTAAGTTTTTTAGTTCTATTCTGCTTTACTTAATAATGGTTGTTTATTATAAACTTTTCCATAACACTATTTTTTATAAATTATCATCCCAATTGATTATATGATTACACACATTTACCATTAAAATTTTATTTTTATTAACCTAAATATTGGGGTAATTATATTATTAGTTTTCTTTTATTAACAAGAATTCACCCCCCCCCCCCCAATCTTGTAAGAAAACTTCTATACTCTTATGATCCTATAGATTTAATTATAATATATTTCAAAATCATGTAAAGTGGTATAAAATGGAAATAATTTAGAATTTAAGTCATGATAAGGTTAAAATACCTTCAACAAATAAAATTCAAACACATCAATGTTTCATTTAATAAATTATATTTGGGTTTAACCTACTAGTTAACAATTTTAACTGTAATCAATTTACTACATTTTTTCCATGGTCCGAAATTTACATATATGGTGTAAAATACATAAAAATGATACCGGGAAGAAAATTTTGGCTATTTTCATTATGACATGTCCTTTTCCAGTATTTGTTTTTGTTTATTTTTAAATAATTTAATAAAATATTATTTATCATTAAATATCATTAAATTCATTTGCATACAATTTATTTAATTTGACATCAAATCCATCAAGGTTATACTAGAATTCAAATATAAACTCATTTATAATTTATTTTAATTTATAATTTCCATTGAAATTCATGTAATAAAATAATTAATTATAAAAATATTAATTTTATTATATTTAAAATCATTTACCTTGAATTTAAAACTAGTTCCACAATCACCATATTTGAGTTATGTATTTGTTTAAGGTAATTATAATACCATAAAAATTAAAAATTAATTTAAATTAAAATAAATAAATAATTTATGTTCAAAATAATATTTTAGATTCATTTGAAACATATTTTTATCCCTTTGAGAACGTATAATAGAAATTAAATTAGAGAGACTAACATTTTGTATTAATCATATTCTTAAAATATTATAAATTTCATAATTAATGTCTAATGGAAATAAATTACCAAATTTTTCAATCATGGATTGTTATTTTAAAAAAATGAAAAATTTAAATATAAAAAAATTATTGTGGGATTTATTGTCCTTATATCATAGTTCCATCCATGTTTTTCCCATTTTACACTTACCATTGTAACAAATCATTACCAAGGATACAGTTAATAATTGACAAAAATAAAAGGAAAATATTAAATAAATTTCAGCAATGCGCTTCCAGATATGAATTAATTTTTTATTTAATATTTTTTCAATAATTGTATGAAATAAATATTAATATAAATTCCAAAAATGCAATTTAAATCAGTTTTTAAAAATTTATTTTTAAGCATAAAATTGAACTTATACCAGAATAATGTATCGTCCATATTTTTATATAATTAGTTACAATATTTATAAATAAATTGTATTTTTTCACATTATCAGAGAATTAAATTATAGTTGTACTTTTATATTACTATATTCAATGAAGAGAAATGACAGTTTCACAAAAATCAGAATTTTAGACAATTCACTCAAAAATAAACATTTGTAGAATAATATAAAAAAATAATACTAATCAAATATTGGAATTATTATTTTAAAAAATGATATAAATTTTTTTAAATAATATTTTTAAAGGTTTTAGAAATCAATTATAATATTTGTGCACAAAATTTAATATAGCAATTTTTAAGATAGTATCCTAAATCAGAAAATTAATTCATTTATATTATTTTCCATATAATAATAATGAGATGAATATTAAATTTCTTAACTGATTTAATTATTTTCATTATAGAAATAATTTCTAAATATTCTTCATAATTCTGATATTCTTATTCATACCCAATGACCCGAAGTTCAGGTTATAATAGTTGTATTTAAATAATATTAATTCAAGGTTTGTTTCCATATAGGGTTTCATGTTTTCTACACTATAATGTTCTTTAAAAACAAAATACGAACTAAAATATTAGGGTATTACATTAACCCCTCTTTGAAGGAATTTCAACCTCAAAATATTAAATATTTTTTTTCTAAAGTTAAAATAACATAGGATAATAGTAAATTAAGTTATAGGTTTTATGATGAACATTAATTTCATGGTTAAAACCAAAACAAATTGTTATTAATATACCTCAATATTACTCATACTTGCATATATGTTTTTGAAATATACCTAGTATATTAGTGTTACATTCAAAATAGGACTTGATATATTTACCTTCAATTTTCATGAGTTTGATAAATTCTTTTACACTTTGGATATAAAAAATAATAGAACTCACTAACATGATTTATTATCATTATATATGAATGAATTCATATTTTGATGTGCATCAACTTGATTATAATTATTTTTCAACGCATAAAAGATCAAAATTTTCCTTTTAATATACGATAATATCAAAAAAATAATGATATATTATCCCTTATTTCTGAAACTAAAATGGATTCCATAAGCTAAAATAATAACCAATTTGAATAATCCTTCATACTAATTAGTCACTAAAATATTAATAGTAACCAAAGATAAATTTGAAAATAATCAAATATATTTGATAAAATATTTACCTAAAAACATAATCGTTTTATTCCTTATTATCCCATAATAATTTTTCTCTTAACCCAAAACAACGTTTATCAATTACACAACCACATACTCATATATGTACATTCCTTAATATTTTCTTCCCTGCATGAACTTAAATAAAATTAAGAAAATTTCACCAAGGATATCCATTTCAAATCACATAACAACCATAATGTTCATCTATACAATCATCAATAAATATATCCAAAAAGTATTACATTATCATAAAAAACATCTCAGCATGATTCATACCATTCAGTATATGTTTAAAAATTGATCATTTTAAAAAATTTACATCAAAAAAAATATAATTAAAAAAATATACTTATGTTTTCTCTAAATCTTAGTACCAATATACCATTTATAATTACCACCACATAATAATTATATATTCTCTTGGTTAAAAATAATTACCCTATATTAAAATCCTAAAAGGTTAAATTCATCAACAAGGGATATTATATGATTTATTTCATTGTTAGAAAGATCAATAAATATTCAATATTTTTAGATAATATAACTAAGAAGAGAAACATCAAGGAATAAACATTCACACATACTAAATTTCTCATATAACTCATTTTCCTCTAAATGATTGATGAATTATTTTCATTTTATTTCAATAATCTTCATATTCATTGGAGATTTTTAAATATATCATTATCAGAAACAATTATCATGGTCATCCTTAAGGTCTAGGCACTTGGATTGTAAAATTCCCTATCTCCTTAAATATTAAGTATTCAATAATAATAGATTATTTCATTCCTTTGTAATTACTAGCAAGATGGCATATTTCTATACAACTATAAAAAAACACATACCCTTTAACAATTTTTCCACATACATCATATTAAATTGTGGACATATATGATATTGTATATTTTTTCTTCCATAGTATTTATCACATTAACATTCTTGAAATGACACCATTATCTAATTGTTAGGATATTTATTTTGCTTTTGAATGTTTATAATAACATGGTATAGTTTGTTAGGTGTATTAATATGATCCTTCACTAAATATTCTGTCCTATTTAGTTTTCCTATACTGCTAATGATGTCAATCATAACATGAGACATTTTCTATAATATATCCATGATCTCATCAACTCATATGCCTACTATATTCACTATCATGGTAGGGTAATTCCTACACTAACAATGATAATTTAGTCCATCCCATTCTCTTGTAAAAATCCCTAAATAATTCCATGAACTCAGTTATCCCAAATTCATCATTAATATTTAGAAATGGAATAAAAAATTTTAAAAGGAACTCAAACCCTCTATGATATTATCATAATGATCATTTTAGCTATGCCAATCTAATATATTGTTACAAAAGACCCTAATAAACATCATATAAAACTAAATATATCACCTAGGTCTAGTAACCTAAAGCTAATTCTTACTTGTTATATTGGTACATGATATGAGGGATCACTCCATGAAGAGTTGATCTGTTAAAAAATATTCTGAGACTAGATTCATAAATGACTTCTATATTGAATTATAAAAATAAAACATATAATAAAAAGAATTATTATTTACTGAAATATTAAGAAATGATTCCTTCTTCATATCCTTTGGAAAAGAAAACATAATAATGGGTGAGAAAAAAATATAAATATAGGAAAATATTAAGCCCAAGTTTTCAATAGAAGAGAAGAAATAATCAATACAGAATAGGGTATAATCAAAACACATACCATTTAACACAAAACATGAGTACCAAAAACATCCATAGCTAATATTGACATAATAGTCATATCTATAATGAAAACTCTATTATTAATAAATGAAATTCAAAATTCCAAAGATTCGCGAACATTCCATCAAGACCTCATCCTTGTTACCGTGAATCATTACATCAAATACTCTCAGCTGAGAAATCATTCTTAATAAATGGGAATGCAGAAACCAAATACCCATCAAATTTGGAAACATTTTTATTTCATGAGACTTTTCAATTCATTGGGAGGCTATATATAATTGTACCCCTCATGTCACTTAAACATCCAATGAATTCCTCGTATATTTTTAGTGATTCATATAATTAATTTTTATATTTCCTTATAAATAAATAATTATACAAATTGTACGAAGAATATGAAAACTTTCCATAGCTAATGATATACTTTTCTCCCTTGAACATATACCATATATTGAAAATATATCATGGTAAAACATAATCAAATTAATAGAAATTATGTTGAATTCTTCCTAGATATTGAAAATATAGATATTAAAAAGAAATATAATTTCGAATTAATAATGGAGATTGATAGATAATATGATGATAAGAAAGTCAATTATCGCAAAATAAGGTATAATCTGTTATCATTAATGTCATATAGAAGACCATTGATTAATTATAAATTTATTTTTTATTGTAAAACCAATACATTAAAAAAGAAAAAATAAATTATACATTAATAATAACTTCCATGAAATTTCATGTAAAACCTGAGTTACAAATTCAATTTCAAAATTCATTCCATTCCTTTAAAAAATTAATAACCTTTTATTTTGAAAAAATTTTAAATAAAAAATTTCCAAAATATTAATAAAACTATTTTCCATTAAAATAACCATGTAATAAACTAAGTTAAGATTTATAACACATAATAGTTATAATGAAGGGAAAGAGAGCTCAAGTTGTATACATTAGAATTAAAATTATTTTTTGTACAATTAAAAATATTTAAGAATATCCCATATGGTAAACATTGAGGAGATTACTTTTATTTCATTTTAAATAATGTAAAAAATAAAATAAAATAAACATTATCAACCTTTTAATCATAAATAGGAACATTTTTTTAAAGAACCGTGACATGGAAGAAAAATAAATGGAATGATAAAAATCCAAATTTTTTTTTAAGGTCACATACTTGTAAATTACAAGGGCATTATTTATCCAACAGGGGAAGATATTGGAAATAAACATCTAAACCCCAATGAAATAATAGAAGAAGAAGGTAGATGGGGCTTAAAATATTAGGATTATATAATTATCCCAATGAAAATTTGAATATAAAAAATCATGAAATAAAATTAGATTTTAACTAAAATCCATTATTCATTTTGAAAAATTTAAATCAATGCCCCATATAGGAGTAAACATGAATTGAAACTTTTTATACCATGAATAATATGGAATTTGTGATATAATATGTTAAATGGAAGTATACAGACTATATAAATGAAATTATATGTATGATAAAACATTTCTCGTTGAAGTGTAAAAACTAATACAAAATTGGACATTAATTATGCTGGAAAAATGATCTCATAATGGTTCCCTTTATCAACGATAAAATAAGCACTGATAAAGCATAACTTTTATCAGCACGTTTTTAGTAATGATAAAAGGTACTCTTTATCTGTGTTTTTTTAGCAATGATAAAGGATAACCTTTTTCAGTTTTTTATTTTTAGTGCTGATAAAGGGTATCATTTATCAATGCATTACTTTAGCACTGATAAAGGAATCGTTTATTAATGTTTTTTTAATGATAATAAATATTCGGAATAAAATAAAATAATTTAATAAATAAAAATGATTTTAGTAAAAAAATATAAAAAATTTATAAGAAATTAATTATTAATAAAAATTAATAAATCAATTTTTCTATATATAAATTACAATTAATAATTAATATATTATATTAAATATATAGATATATGTAAAATAAAAATTAATAAATAATAAATAAAAATACATAAATTTATAAAAATATTAAACATTTTATAAATTAAATATTTTTTGTAATATTTATAAATAATATACATTAAATGTATACATATGGAAATATTAATGTATGTAAATATTATTAATATAATACAAAATATTTAGTCTTTACATAAATAGTCATATATTTCACGATGAATTGATTATAATTAAATATTAATATGAATAAAAATTAATCACTAATTGTATTGAGTAATGGAAATAAATAAATTTGGTCTGTTTTTTTAAATTTTATATATATCAAACACTTGTTATAATTATTTCACATAAATATACATAATTAATTCGTTTTTATATACAATTCACACACATAATGATTTATGTAATTAATGAAATCATTTTAAAATCTACTCAAATTTTTGTATTCATTTTATAGTTCCATTATACCATGATACATTAGATATATCATGTCCTCAATTAGTAAATTATATTCATTTATTTTTATTTTTATTACTGTTTGGAATTAATTCATTTCTAATATATAATATTTTTTGTTTTTTATTTTTATTTTTTCAAATTATATCAATTTATTTTATTTATTTATTTAAATTTATTTACTATAACAAAATATTATCAATATATATTAATATTTATTTCAATATATATCCATAATTTTTAAATATTTTATATTTCCTTAATAAAACTTTTCCATTTTTCAATTTTTTTAAAGTGTTCTTATTTTTTATTCATCATTTTCAATAATTTTTAACATGCATGCACTTAAAATTAAATATTCTTTAATAGTTTAAAAAATATAATTGTAAATGAATATTTATAAATAAATGTATTTATAAATGTATATTTACTATATTTATACCTTTATATATTTATAATTATAAATATATAAATATTTTTTTCTAAAAATAATCATAAAATTATAAACAATTAGTTATATATTTTAAAATAATCCATAAATTATAATACATTTATTAAAATTATTAATATATTTACTATATTTATTATATATATATATAATTATAAATATATATATAATGATATAAATGATATTTTTTATAAAAAGTATTTATATAATTATAAGTAAATACTTATATATTTATAAAATTATAAATTTAAAATTAATATAGGTGAATAATGAATATATCTTCTAAATTTAAATTTTTATTATTTAATATATATATATATAATATTTATAATTATAATAAAAATCATTTATCAATGATTAAGTAATAATTGGTGATAAAATGAATCTTCATTTGTGATTTATTAGAGTTGGTAAAAATAAGGAATTGTTAGCTCTAAAAAAAGAACTAATAAACACCATATTTATTAGAACTTATTAATTTATCACTGATAATGGATATCTTTTGAATTTCTGTTTTATTCACTCCCAAAAGTGTCCTGATCTATTTTTAAAACCCTAGGAATTGTGAATCATTCATTGTATCCAAAGAATTCTATGGATTCCACCTAAAATCGGTGCTCCTCCACGACGAATCCATCCTCATATCAAGGATTGAATCCTAGGCTTGAAGGGTTCAATGGTCGAACCAATCCAAGTATCGAATGAATTATAGGGTTTGGTGATATATCTAATTTATCTGAGTTGATTAAGAGGTTCAATCGAAGGTATGTTATTTTCTCTTCAATCTCACACACTGATTTCCTGTTTGATGACATCTATTTGTGTTTTTTATCATCATTCTTTTTGTCTCAATCTTTGATTTCCATTGGGCCACCCTTGATTTATAATGCCCATGTACCTAAGATTTCTTCTTCCCTATTCCCCAATTTCATACTTAGATGGTGTGTTGTTACTATGTCTGGTGTTAAAGCTCCTCTCAGGATAGCATGTGCCTTTGGAATGTGAGCCACTCACCATTGGAATGCCTCATTGAGGTTGCACCACCTCACCAAGGGAGAGGCTCACCTTGTGTACATTGCCTTGCCTCAAGCCAATGCACTCTGAGGCACACACCCCTGACAACAATGACACAATCCAATATATAATTTTAAATGAAATTGATTAATTGTCCTTTAAAAATACCTTTTACACATCATCATTTTTTGAACCATAGAAAGAGGGTCATTCCAGTGAACAAGAACTTATAATTAATTTATTATTGAATATAAACATTTTTATGACTCAATCTAAGAGTGAATTCTATATTAATGGATGTAATATGTTTTCAATCTATATGGTGTAATAAAATATACAATCAACATAGAAATTATACACTTTTATTTTTTGAAAAATGAATGTTTTTCACATGAATTCACACATGATCATACAATAAAAATTGTACTCATTGTTACTATTATAAAAAAAATTGGCCGTTTTTTATTTGATATTGATTCATTGTTTGATTTAAAGCATGAAATATATTAATTTTGGGTTTTCTCTTAATTAATGTATAATTCACATTATGTGATGTTTCAAAATTCATAATCAGGTAGTATACAATTAAATTTTATATCAATAATTTTTAAATATATGTTTTTTTAAAATGTATGATTTGTGATCAAAGACATACAGAGTCGATATAAAAATATAATTTGAGATATATATCGAATTTCATTAATATTTTTAACATTAGAATGATATATTCACATCATTATAAATTATTTGTGTTTTATGATAATTATTTATATTCTAATTAAGTATTTAATATTAATTGTTGTATGTATTATTTTTATGTTAGTTCATTTTTTGATAAATAATTATTATTAATTTTTATTTTATTTTCATTGTTAATTGGTAATTAATAACTTTAATTTTCTTGTTAATTACGCAAATAATTTATATTAATTTATAAAAAAATTAGTCTTAATATTGTATTTTTTGTGCTTAATCACATTAAAATTGATTAATATATAGGAACTTATTTGATGGATATATTTAATGATATGAATTGAGTGAATTTAAATTAAACAATCCTGGATTATTTAAGATAATAGATATTATATATTAAAATTATTATTAAAAATTAGAAAGGGTTGAAAATATTAATTTTCCATATTGATGTTATGATAATCGACATTATTGATATCGAAATATTTTCAGTAGTCTAATTCCCAAAAATGAGTGTCATTACCACTTTTAGAGAATAGAATATAGTAATACTATCATCTATATCAACTTTATATCCTAAATAATTATTATTAAAATTTGTTACATGAGACTCACCCCACATCTCTCTTATGTTTCTTATACTACTTCATGTAGTGGTCTTCCCATGGATGACTACTACATACAGTATTTCAAGAAACATTAGTTTATGTACAAAAACATATAGAGGATGAGTTTCAAATAAAAAAATGTAATGATAACTATTTGAGAGATAATCTGATAAGGATGAATGATTTCGACAACATTCACATGTAGATGAATTCATCAAATAACACCTAACATAATGGAATAATTATTTTACTAAATTCAATTACCCATTTTCTTCAAAGCATACCGAAATTTTTTCAAAAAATAAAATGTTTTCTTTACCTTATTATAATTATTTATAAATTTCAGCTTTGATAATGAATATCTTTTTGGTATTTATTTTTTTATTTAAAATGTTAATATTTTATGAACCCAATTGGAATGATATGAATCAGAAATGGAATCATGCTAATAGTTTGACAAAAGTGTACGAATATGGAGTTAAAGAATTAATAATGTTATCCATAGACCATGCATTAGACCCTTCTCAAATCCTTTTATTGGGTTTATATTGTTTTTATTGTAGAAAATGTATCCTGAATTAGTTGGAAGAACATTTGATTTTTCACAGAAGAGATTAGAGCTATACAGGTTAGACTTTACACGAGGAAAAACTTAGCATGCACACTGACTGAGATGACACTGAGGTTTATTGATAATTTGATATGAATACCAATGTATATGACGATGGATATCTCATGGTTGAAATGATAATGGAAATTGAAGAAGAAATTCATGATTTTCCAAAGTTGATTAAGATGTTAGATATTTTTTTAAGAGATAATTGTATATCTAGTTTACTAAATACACAACATTTTTAGCTATATTAATGTTATATAATTAATATGATTAAAGTAGATTAAGTGACACAACATTTATAGAACTACTCTGTCTCATGAATGATGTACCACCATAAGAAAATTTATTACCCTATTAAAAATACGATGTTAAATGAATATTATGCCCAATGGGAATGACCTCAAAAAAATACATGCTTGTATAATTATTTCATATGGTTCCTTATATAACATGAGTCACTATTATAATTCCTTAAGTGTAATGTAGATCAATACAATAAAAATGAATCCAAGTCCTTCATAATTAATAAGATACTTTCTTATCATTCCATTTTTTAGAAGACTATGTGGATGTTGAAAACTAGGATATAATTAACATGGCATACAGATACAAGAATTAAATATCACAACATATGCCATTAAGCATATTCTCCTCATTGGATGAAGATTGTCTACAATTATACTGAATTTAGAAATTTTTTGAGAAACTTAATTATTGATTATCTACAGATGGAAATGTTTTTTTTGTGCATATATATGTACTCAAAGTGCATGTCCCATCATTTTAGTAAATTATAACTTTATTTATTTGTTATACATAAAGTAAAAATGTATTTTATTGTCTTTAATTATATCTTGACACATGATACCTAGTAATGATATTGATTTCTATTTGGATCTGTTTATGAATGATCTAAAATTGATATGGGATATATTTTTCACAATGTATGATTTCCAATGAAGTGATGAATCCACATTAAGGTCCATGTTGTATGGGATGACAAATAAATTCTCCTCTTATAGAATTTTATTAGTATATATCATCAAAAGAATTTTGGAGTGTCCCATTTATTAAGAACGTGCACAATTAGTTCATTTGAAACATTCCTCAATGTCTGTGACTTTAGGATGTTAGAAATTTTTACCTCAATGACCTAAATATCATCCTTAGATGACTACAATTTTTAGGAATATCAAACATGTTACAACACCTTACCTTGTAATGAGTAATCAACTATTCGATAAATTAAAAAACGTTTCACTATTTCTAGTAAACCATTTTCAAAAAACCTTATAAAATCATGTTTGAAGAAGACGTTATTTTTTTTTATGAATTTTCATATTTTAAGGGGTTTTTTGTCATAAAGTTTCATAATGTCATGAATGTTGAAAAAAATGCATTACATTGTGTTATTGACATGTTACTAATTTTTCTTGTAAAATGTAAAGATGGAATCATGGCTTGGTCGTACATGATTGACAGGAGGATAAAGGGAATTTTTGGCATAGGTGAAGGGTAAAGGGTGTAATTTTCTTCCTTCGGGTGATTACACTCTATCCTGATAGGAAAAATTTAAATTTTTTCTTTTCCATCATAGTGTAAAAGTTCTATAGGGGTATTCATTAAATATGAATAATTTCATGTTAATTACTAATATAAATTTTCAAGGAATAAAATCACATGACAATAATTTTTTGGAAGTAATATTTGATTCATGTTTCTTTCTATTGCATTCTACCTCCAAATTTAAGGTACATATTAACCAGATTTTTCATCTTTTTCGAAGCCATATGCGGTAAAGTTATAGACCAGAAAAAATTTCAATTCATAAGTAAAGAGGTTCTATTAATATTATGACAATTAGAGAGGTTCTTCCAATCATATTTAATTACTATAATGGCCCACCTAAATGTTTAATTAATTATAGAGGATCATCTATGGGGTTCATTTTATTATAGATAGATACACCCCATTGAATGGTATATAAGGATTATCAAATGGTTTGTCAAGAATTAGGGTTGTCCATAAGGTTTTATTATGGAATGATATATATTTTTAGAATCTATTGAATTCTATACAGATTACCTATCAGATGATGACAGAATTGGTCTCTTAATGTCTCTTCATAGTGGAACCCTTTTAAGAATATGGATTTCTGGAACAGATACAGTGAAAATTACCTTGATAGAGAGAGGGAAAATTTACACTCACATTTTATATAATAGAGAATATGATGGTCCATAAACTAAATCCCACAATGATATTCATAAAGTTATGAATCCATAAAGGGCTGAAGGATGGATATCAAATATATATAATAAACATTTTATACGATGGTTATGAGATCAAATTTATAATTAGTTATCTGGGAATCTGAATTCAATTGTCGAACAACATTGATGGCTATCTAGTGGACTAAATGAAAATGATATATAATACATAAGTTTTGTAATTAATGGTTGAAAATTATAAATAAAACTACATGATGACTGCTATATGATGAAAAATAGTTGTGTTTTGATTATGGAGGAAGTGATTCACATATCTAGTTCTAAAGATCAATATCCAATTTATGAAAATATACCATATTTTGGAATTATCAAATAGATATACAGGTTCAATTATATAACATTTCAAGTGCCTTTTTCACTATGAAAATAAGTTTACAATATGAGTGTAGTGAAATTTGATATAATTTGATTTTTAAATGTGAATGTTAGTGTGGAAGGTGGAAAAGGCGAGTCATTCACAATGGATTCATAGGCAGTGCAAGTAATTTATGTCATAAATCCAACAAACAAGAATTGGTTGATCGACCTATTGATGACTAAAACAAATGTCTATTCTAATAAAAATTCAATTGATGAAGAAACATTCATTTGGAGAAACTAGTCAATTCATGATGGTCCCAAAGAGGAAAATTTCTTGTACATTATATGGGGTCAAAATTAAAGGATTTGGATTCTTGATAGAGGAAGAAAATCCATAAAACGTTTACAATAATAAAGAGAGTTCATTTAGAATGTAATATTGTTTTTAATATACTATGTTTTTCTCCAAAACATTATATGTTATATAATACATTAAGATAATATAAATTAAATTTTTGACTAGTTATGCAGGCGAAGTCTTCTTACCATGATGATTCCATCAATCACATGGATGAAAAAACTATAATTATGGAAACACTTGGGGAAGTTGTAATGGTAATATAACAATATGCATTCTCTATTTTACCAAAAAAATGTATAATTAAACTTTGATTTAATATTCATTATTCGTTATACAGTTCGTTTATGTTAGAATATTTATGTCCATGTTTTATTACATTATTCACTAAAAATTCCACACAACTCTTCTCCCTCTAGAACTTTTCACCCCTATAGTGTTGTAATTTATCACTTTCCTTTAGGTTCCTTCCACTTCTTAATCAGAAAGGTAATATTTATGTTTTCATAGTAAAATCATTATCTGTATAATTAATGTATTGATTCATATTTGTGTTTAATTTTTTTCATTTTATTATTACTCATACAAGAATTTTTTTTCTTATAAAGGTGGATTATTTTTTCAAGTTGGGGAGGTTTGTTCAAAGCTACTCAAACTCAGTAGAGATTGGTTTTTGAGGATACAACTAAAATAATGAAAACAAGAAAATTTGTTAACAATGTATACAACCATCATGAAGAGGTAAATTCATAATATATAATTAATTAATTTATCATCATTTTATTTAAAATTTGAATGATAATTTCATTATCATTGTTATCTAATACAAATTTAGATTATTTCATAGATCTTTTATAAAATCATATTTTTATATTTCCTTTATTTTAGAAGATTATTGTTGATCTTTCATTTAATTATTCATTAAATATTCCCAAAACTTCTTATCCCTAAATAACCATTTCACCCTTGTAGTGTTGATATCTATCACGTTCCTTCATGTTCCCTCTACTACTCAATCAAATAGGTAATCTTCAGGTTTTAACATTAAATTAATTTTTCATAAAATTGACGTATTATTTCATATTTTTGTTTATTTTATTTCTTTTTTATTAATCATATAATAATTTTTTTCGTATACTAGTGGTTTCTTTTGTTTGATTTGTGGTGGATTGTTCGAAGATTTTCATGATCAAGAGATATTGGACTTCAATCCCACAACTCAAATAATGAAAAAAATTAAATTTATTAAGAATTTATAAAATATTCCTAAAAATTATAATTACCACTAATTATATAAATAATTTTTTAGTCATTATATATGATATTTTTATGTTAATTACCATATCATTTATATTTACTACTTTTTTTTTTGTTTTTTCATAAATCATTTGGGAAGTCATCTTTTTCATTCAACAATCAATAAAAAGGAAGAAATTATAAATAATGTTACTTTACACCAATGTCACCATACGATAAATTTCATTTCATTGACAAAAAGTAACCCTACATATTGATTTGGTGATCTTAACTGAAAAAAGGTTTTCTATCTAAAAACATTGGGACAATATGTAGTGTTGGAAGTTCGAAAAATAAATCCAATGGAATGTGTGGTAAATTTTTTGGTGAGGTTTTGATTGAGTATTTTGGGATTTTTAATAATCTTCCACACCTCAATATGACATGTGGTGTGACTGGAATGACTCCATGTGCTTCATTTTATTTAAAACTGACATTAATTTTATTAAAAAAGACAATTTACTTACTTAAAATAATGAAAAAATATTTTTATTATGTTGATACATTAATATGAAAATATGCATGTTAATTTTGACATGTAAAAATCAATAGAACCTCAGTCCAATGTACGATGTTCTGGGTATGACTCAAATTGTCCATTATCTTTTCAAAATTTCCATTTCATTACAAAAAAGTTTCACTGTCTGAAAATAAATAAAATTATCTCATATTGTGTTGATAATTTTTTAAATTGATTCATAAATCATTTCTAATGTTTAGGATTCATTATCATATAAAGCTAACACATGATGTTATCGGTATGATTCAAAGTGTATATTTCTAGTCCAAAATGACAATATAATAAAAAAGATATGTGACAAACTCAAAAACATGAAAACCCATGAAGAATATTTGATGATGTATTAAAAATATCCATATATAATTTGGTACAGTTATGAATCATTTAATCCTCAATATGATGCATGGTTTGTCTGGTATGACTCTAAGTGAATTTTTCAATTTGAAATTGATATCAATTTTAGTAAAAATTAAAACTAACCGACTCAAAACCATTCAAAATTATTTAGATTATTTTGATACTTTATAAAAATTATCCATAAGTAATTTCAGATATTTATGAATAAACCTCACCTCAATACGATACAAAATGTTCTCAATATGACCCAAAGTGTACATTTTCAGTTTGAAATCATCATTTTAAATCAAAATGTGTCACTAACTAAAAACTAAGAAAACATGCTTATATTTTCTAGATAATTTTGGAAAATTATTCATAAATCATTTTTGAAATGCGGAATCAAACTCAAGTAAAAATCAATACAGGATGTGACCAGTATGATACAAAGTACATATTTCTAGATTAAAGTGAAATTTTAGCAAAACAAACAAGTGACGTAATAAAAACTGATAAAATACATTTGGATTGTTTTTATACATTATAAATATCATCTATTTGTCATTTGAGATATGTAGGAATTAGTGACACCTCAATACTATGCACGGTGTGACAATTATGATTTGAAGTGCATATTTTTATTTAAAATTGAAAACAATTTTTGTAAAAAAACAACTAACCTACTCAAAAATGATTAAAAAATTGTGTTTATTTTTAAACATTTTATAAATGATATATATATCATTTTTTATGTTTATAAATCTGGTTCACCACAATATGCTTCACGACGTGCTCGGTATGACTCAAAGAGTCTGTTATCTATTTAAAATCAATATTTTAGATTAAAAAGTTTCACTCACAAAAATTGAGCAACTGCAATCAGATTGTCATGATAATTTAGAAAAAAATTATGTTATGACAAATAGAAAGTGATCTCAGGTTAAAACAGAACATTTTGTGATATGTATGAGTCAATGTGCATGTTTCCTGTTTAAATTGACATTTTAGTAAAAATGAAATGTTGAATAGTCAATATTGAGAAAATTAATTCATGTTGTTTTGATACATTTTTATAATTATACATAAGCCATTTGAGACCCATAGGTTTTACCTTCACCCCCATTCATTGCACTAGGGGATAGCTATGACTCCAAGACTATCTTTTTATTTAGAATGGAAATCAAATTTATTATGAAGTACTAGTGACATTATCAATGGTTTAAAAAATTATAAATGATTCATAAGTAATTTTAAAATTGTAGGAATCATATGTACCTAAATATGATGCACCGTTTGACAGTTATGACTCCATGTGCATGTTTTTAGTTAAAATTGACTACAATTTTAGTAAAAAGGAATTGTGACTTACTAAAAACAAAAATAACATTCATATTATTTTGATACTATAGTTAAATGATCAATAAGTCATTTTCTAAGTGTAAAAATAATCTGAATCCCAATATAATACATGATTTTCCCCGTATGACTCCAACTGTCTTTTATTAGTTTAAAATTGGCATTTTTGATTAAAAACTATCACTCACTAAAAAAACAAAACACACTCATATTATCTTGATAATTTAAGAAAATGATTCATAAATCATTTGTGACATGTATAAATATTTCTATCATTAAAATAATACACGATGTGACCGGTATGATCCAAAGTGCATGTTTCCAAATTTTAAATGACATTATCGTAAAACAGGGGTGTGAAGTGCTAAAAACTAAGAAAACAAATTTTTATAGTATGTGTACAATATAAAAATGATCCATATTTTATTTTAGGTGTTTATGAAGAAACCACACCACAATATGATTCATGGTGTGTCCAATATGTCCCCAAGTGTGTCTTTTTATTTAATATTGACAACAATATTAATAAAAATGAAAACTGACCTACTTAAAACTGAAAAAGTTCATTTGGTCTATTTTTAGACTTAATTTAAAATGTTCCATATGTAATTTTCAATTGGTATATATATGTATCACCTAAATATGATACATGATGTGCCTAATATGACTCAAAGTGTCTCTTATAAATTAAAAAACAACCTTTTAGTTCAAAAAGATTCAATCACTAAAAACCGAGAAAACACACTCATATTGTTTAGATAATTTATGTAAATGATTCATAAATAATTTTTTACAGGTAGGAATTGGAATCACATAATATTGATACACGTTGTGATTGATATGTGTAATAGTGTGTGCTTCCAGATTAAAATGAATGTTTTAAAAAAATCACATGTGATGTCCTCAAAACCAAGAAAATGCACTCAGACTATTTTGATAATTTAGTAAAAAGATACCGACATCAGTTAAGACATGTAAGAAAAATTATTACCTCAATCTGAGACACCATTTGACCTGTATGACTCCAAGAATGACATTTCAATTTAAATCAACATCAATTATTTTATAAAGAATAGTGAAATACTCAAAATTGACAAAAATCATATATATTGTTTTGACACTTTATGAAATTAATCCACAACTTCTTGGTGAGTGTATTAATCAATTGTGCTTAAATCTAATACATGATGTGTGTGGCATGATTTAATGTGTCTGTTAAAATTTTGAAATTTTCTTCTAAGTTCAAAGAGTGTTAGTCCTTTAAAACTGAGAAAAATTGGAATGATTTTCTTGATAATTTATTAAAAAGATTCATAAATCATTTTTTATGTGTATGAATTTGCCTCTTATAAAACTGATACACAATCTATCTGGTATGATTCATAGTTATTTATTCTAGTTAAAAATGATATTTTAGTAAAAATGGAATGTGACATACAGAAAACAGATAGAAGGCATTCGAATTGTTTTGATAAATTTTTAAAATGATCCATATGCCATTTTATATGATTAGGAATCAACTTCACCTCAATCTAAAACATAGTGGGTTTTTTATGATCCGAACTGTGTATTTCTATTTACAATTGGCATCAGTTTTAGTACAAAAGAATACTGATTTACTGAAAATTCAGAAAATTAATTTGTATTATTTTGATACTTTAGGAATGTTAAATATAATTAATTTGTTATGTTTATAAGTATACTGATGATCAATATGATACAATATGTTCCCAGTAAGACTCAAAATATCTCTTATCGATTTAAAATCCACATTTTAGAACAAAAGGTGTCACTCACTGAAAAACGAGAAAACACTATTGGATTGACATGATAATTTAGAAAAATGATTTTAAAAAACATTTTTTATGTGTAATAATTAGTCTCACATCAAATAGACATGTGATGTGACCGTTATGAGTCAACTTGTGTGTTTATAGTTTAAGAATAAATTTTACTAAATAAGATAAGTGACTTACACAAAAATGTACAAACACATTTGGATTGTTTTTATACTTTAGGAAAATGATCTTTACATAATTTTGGTGGTGTATGAATTATTCAAACCTTAATATTATGCATAGTGTGACCAGTATGACTCTAAATGAATCATTTTATTATATAAGTGTCATTTTAGCTTAAAACGTGCATCACATCACTAAAACGGAGAAATCAATCCTATTTTGTTTTCTCATTAATATATCTACTATTTATTAACTTATTCCCCAATAAATATTATCTTATAATTATTTAATTAAATTTTACAAAGATAATGATTGAATATGAACATGAAGATTTGTGACATGAAAGAATGAGATGCCACTCAATCTAATATACAGTGTTTCTGATATGACTCAAAGATTAGTTTTAAAATAACACTATTTATTAATTTATTCCATTATATTTTTACTGACATTATAATTGATTTCTTATGTAGGTGATTTATTTTTCTCAATTAGGGATTGGATTATTCGATAATAACATGATTCAGGGTTATGATCAAATTATATAGGAACATTGATGTTTTTGAATGTGTGTAATTGTTTGTACTTTTTTCATTTTATAAACCAATTATTGGAATGGTTATAATATATTGTTTTTCATTTATTTTCATTGTAAATTTTATTTTATTTTATTTATATATTTTTATTTTTTATATCTGGTGTTGTTTCTGGTGTTGTGGTGTACTATTACAACACACTACACTTGTGCTATATTTTGTTATTACATCACTTTGTTGTATGCCACTATATGAGTGATTTTTAATGTACTAAAAATGGACCCTTTATCATGAATTTTTTAGTGATGATAAAATATTATAAATTTTAATCTCACGGTGGTATTCAGTTCTATCTTTAGTGCTGATAAATGGAATTTTTAGCATTGTTAAATGCAAATTTTTAGTAGAGATATGAGACATTATTACCCATACCTTATGTAAAGATAGCTTCATATGCACTCTAAACCTCCATTATAAAAATTTTAGACATATAATAAATCAATACAAGACTATATTCATATTTATAACAAAAAATATGATTCGCTTAGAATATTATATTACCCACTTATTAAATGTTCATTATTTATATTATAATATATGGAGTTAACAATTCCATTTTTTTCTTACAGAATTCAGTTTAGTAGTTCTGGTCCTTTCATCTGAGTCATAGTTCCATCACATTCAAAATATTAATGAATAAAGAGTTATAATTTGTATATTTTAAATAAAATTTATAATCTACCCTGAATGATGGACATGAGAAATGAATCACATCACTTTGTGGATGTGGTTGTCCACATTTACACATGAATACTGTTTTCATTTTACAAGATATGGAATGGTTAGAAGATATATGATATATTATATTTCATGAATCATAATAATATCAATAAATATTATATATATTCATTAATTCTATCTTTTATCCATCCATGTATGTTAGTGATGAAAACTGAATTACACCACTACATGGATTTGGAATAATGTTCAAACTCATGTGCTAGGTTTTTATTTTCCATAGGATGGAAATGAGGTGGAAAATGGTTATCCCAAAATAATAATAAAATATTAGCATATTATTGTTGCATTGGTGTTTCATTTAGTATGGATAAAATATGTTCATAAAAAATAGAATAATAAATAAACATTGAATGTGTCGTGTAGGAAAATTACCTATTCTTTGAGAGACCTCCTTTGGATTAAACCTAAATACCTATTAGCATGGATTTGGTAAATAAAAAAAGATAAATAATGAAGTTATGTAATCTAAAAAAGTAGTATGGTATGGATTGTTGAATATAAAAGTCACAAAATTTTTGAATAAGGGTGATGATTATGTGTCCTTTTATTAGTGAGGGACATGACATAATTGGATTTAATTAAAATATTTATATATTATATATCACATAATCATATGAACTAAAAAAATAAACAAAATTTCAATGGTAGGATATTTCATGGAACAAATCATTTCCTCCGACAAAATTTAGATATGTTTATGTGGCATTTTAAACCTTATGGTTTGGTAATCCTCCACATTAACCATTGTTAGACATAACCTTCATAACACATGTTTTAGAATTTATGGGTCAGAAAATTACTTATAAGGTGGAATGTGGCTCAAAAGTGATCCATTTATCAAAATATTGACAATTTACTATCCTAATTTCCCTCTTTTTAAAATTATTATTTTTAAATTATTTTAAATAATATTGTTTTTCAAAAAATATCATTAATGTCATATTGAGATAATACATTTAATTTAGTATCAAATCTAGTAATAAATAATTGTAATTGGAATGAAAAAAAATCCTTTAATTATAAATTATAATTTCTTATTAAATTATTGGGATACCATAAACAAATAAAACATATTTCTAATTTTTTTTAAATATTTTAATTTTATTTTTCTACTATTTTCATAGGCACTATGTCAGTATGTTGTACGCATTTTCTATAATTTTACTATCACTAAAATTTAAAAATAAATTCATATTATGAAAATAACTTATTAATGTATAAATTCGTTTAGGTACATTAATATCATATTTATATACCTATTACAATATATAAGAGAAACTAAAACCAAGGGAGAGAAATTTTGTATATATCCTTCTATAAAAGTGATATAAATGTTATAATAAAAGGAAAGTGGAAATAAATTGATGTATTATAAAATAATGGATAATTTTAATCAAAAAAACTCCTCCAATAAAATAAATTCCAGAATTAGGTAGATTTTTAGGTCTTATAACATAGCTTTAACATTATTTTTCCTATTTTACCCTTTCTATGGTGAAACTATTTACCATGGTTACAATTCATAGTGATAAAAATAATATAGAATAGTTTAAAAAATTATAACATCTTGATTCAAAATATAAATTAAATTTTTTGAGAATAAATTTATTGAAGTGGTGGAAATCAACATTATTATAATTTCGTAAAAGGCAATGAAAAACTATTTTTTGCAAAAATGCATTTTTAATCCCAAAAATGATCATATACCAATATCATTTATAATTTTTATGGATATACAAATAATTATAATATTTACAATTAAAAGGAGTCATATTTTACAAATTTAAAATATAATTGGAAATTTAAATAACTTGATTTAATGAAAATATATGATTCTTTACAACATTCTATATTTTTCTCTATTCACGAAAAAATCAATCGTTTTTAGAAAAATTAAAAAAAAATTATACTATTACTACTATTAAATATTAACATATAAATGATATCAATTTTTTAAAATAATATTTAAAACATTGGTATGGAAAAATTATAATATATGTCCATAAAATGAAATAAAATAAAATTTTAATAAATGTAACATTAAAGCATAAATTTTTATTATTATTTTTCATTTATTAGTAACATCTATTAGATAAATTTTTAATTTCTTGATTTGGTTCATTATTTATAGTAATTAATATATATATATATATATATATATATATATTATAGTTTTTTTATATTCACACTCTATAACCCATAACCTTGGTTATAAAATTTATAATTAAATAATATTTAATAGTTCATTTATTCTTAGGGTTGCATGTGGTGTATACTATTTTTTCATATGAAATGAAAATATAAACTAAAATTTATTTTAAACCCTAAAATTTTAAAATATGAATTTCAAATTCAAAAGAATATATGACACAAAACACCATATGGGGAATGGAATATAACATCCTAATAACTTACAACATATTTACAATTTTAAATAAATTAAATATATTAATTGGATTGTAATACGTGAAATATGGATTTAGCTTCCATAAAATGGAACAATAATGTTCTTTGATAGCATGCTTTACACACATGACTGGGTTTCACAAAATACTAATAATATTATTAAATTAAAGGAAAATTTGTCTCATATCCATTAAATTAGAGCTTATTAATAATATGAAATATCTCAAGAAAATATATGGTTTAATTTATTGGTAAACAATTAAATATAAATGAATATAAAAACATATTTGATAGAAAGAAAATGTTTTTATAAGAAAACATTTTATGTGAATAAAGGAATTTTATCCAAAATTAATTTTGATTAGTGGATGATATTAATGATATTTATATATTATATATTAAATAATGTTATTTTACATTCATCAAAATGATTTTATTGTCATAATTTGAGAAGAAATCTAATTTGGTACATAAAAAGTTATATTTTGCTAAGGGATATTTTTCCTATTTTAATAGTAAACATATTTTAGAAATATATCTTGAAACTTTTGTAAATATTATTTGGAATAATAAAAATAATTTATTGAAATATTAATTAAAAAATTATTTTAGGATTAATATTTGGTATTTTTTCTAATAATATTCATTTTTTATGAATAATGAAAAATACTGAATTTAATTGAAAACCAAAATTTCCTTTAAATATTTTAAAAACATAACATATATTTTAAATTGTTTTATATTTAAAATAGATCAATTATAAGTAAATTAATCCAATTTAGGTCATTTTAATCATTTTAATCATTTTAATGTTAAATATATATATAAAATGATTGTATACTTTTGAACATTTTCCTATTAAAAACTCAATTTCTTATTCCGTCTTTGGGAATAATTTTAAATTATTTTCTTTTCCTTATATGATTTCAATTTGGAAAATGGATTCCCTATTTTGAATCATAATTATTTAGAAATTTTAATAAGTTTAAATTAATTTTTTCCGATGTTATTAGTGAAAACAGTTAAAATTAAACACAGTGATTATATAGAAATCAAGTTTTCTAAGGGACTAAACCTTAATCATAAAAAAATGACATATCCACTTGTAAACCCCCATTTTATAATCATATTTAGATCAAATAGGCTATATTTACTAAATTTTTCATCATTTGAGTCACATTATGTAAGGTAGATCACCTAATAGTGTTTATTTTTTGTTATTTACAAGAATTCCACTCCTCTTCCACTGTAAAAGGAAACTCAATATCTTCACTTATTCACAAATCTCAATAAATTTGGAAAATAAAATGACTTACTTAATCATGAAAAACATCCCAACAATAATCAATTAATAATATTTTATAATTAAACCTTTTAATGTGTTAGAATAAACTTAAGGTGGATACCAGAAGAAGATGTAATATTTTTCTAAAAGCATTTTCATTTTATTTTGTTCTCCACATCCTTAAATTATTTTTATATCATTATTATATATTAACAAAATTATCTTAAATATACTAAAATGTTTTTATGTTATAGTTAAAACCTATAACATCACACAAATCTATCAAATCGGATTTATAATCATCGTTTGTATATATGGCGGACTACTTTCTTGTTAATCGATGGTATTCATTATTCCATTACCACCTTTGATGAATGTTACCATTGAAAGATTTATCATTTATATGTGATACTTGTGATGTTAATTATTTTTAAGCTTTCTGAATTATTATATAATACATAACTTCATACTTTCCATTTTATTATACAGTAATGTCGTTCGTGTGTACGGTGGACTACCGCCTCACAAAGTAATGTGATTCATTCACGCATTACATGGAATGTATTAAGGATTTTTTATTGAAAATATATAATATTTATGACATAAGTATTAAATTAAAATAATAATATACATATATATTATTCTTTATTCTTTCTTTAATACCATAAGAAATTGGTTGTGGCATTCATCTGTACATACGTCCTACCATATGCATGAATATTGCATTACATTTCACATAACTAAATTTTATGTATTACTCAAAATACATATTCACTGAATATATATTATATTTAAATAATTTTTTACATTATGGATATTTTTAATATATTATTTCATAAATAGGAACAAAAAAATCACAAGACAAAATACCCTTAAAAGACAAGACAATCAATACCTAAAATGATGAAAATAATGAATGATTATAAAAAAATAGGTAATAATATGTCATAAAAATAAAATATATACTATTATAAATATTAATACGGTTTTTTAATAAGTTAATAAAAATCTTAAAACCATTATAAATGATTTTAAGTAAATTAGGACTACACAGAATGTGCGGCGTAAAGGATTTCATAACTCAATCTCTACTCATTGGTTTAAACTTATACTACATTGATTATGTCATGATAATATTATTTGTTTAATTAATTTTGATTATATTATGGTTTATTTACAATTTTTTAATGTGTAAATATAGTGTATACTCATAATTTATTCATTTATTAATTCCCACATCAACGTTATGATCATTTTGAGGGTATATTTCACGATCTCATTCAAATCAAGGTGGTTTATTCATGAATATAAGTTGAAGGAAATTACATGAACATTTTATAACAAAAGATTCCATTTTATTATCCTCTTGTGATTCATGATTATATGAAAATTAATATTATAATTTTTAGATAATTTGGTAATTTAAAATATTGTAAAAAATTTTATAAAGAAATACTTGACTTAATTTACCTCTTTGGTCGGAAAACAATTTTCATCCAAAACCATGTTTTCTAAAAAAAAATCAAAAAATATTTATCCTTTTCAAAATTATTTTCCAATTTTATTTAATAAAATTTTGAATTATTACAAAATGTTTTCGGAATATTATTTTGTTTTTAGAACAATTCTTGTTTGGATTTTACCAGTAAAAGTGAAAGAAATCATTGTTTTAATGTGTATGGCATGAATAGAATTTAAAGCCATCATGAAAAATAAAAAATTTTAAACCATAATTTATATGTTTCAAATATTATTTAAAAAAAATATAATTTTAATAATTCTTTTTGAACATTTAGTGTTTTTAAAACACAGTTTTAATAAAAAAGATATTCATAATTTTTTTTCAAAATGAGATGGATATTTTTCTCAAGGATGTTTTTAAGTATCTTTGTATCAAAGAAAAAAAAATTAATTATTAAATTAGTAGGTTTATTTTATATCATTTACATCCTTATTCTTTATTTTTATGGATTATGATCATTTTTTCCAAGGTAAGTATTCGCATTCAAATCCATGATTCATTTTTGATGACATTATCATTGACTTAAATAATTCTCCTTTGGGTGGATATTAAATTTTACCAAAATATAAATATCATTTATCATTGATATTTTTATTTAATAAACCATAAAAAATTCAATATGCTGTTAACTTTGACAAAAAATTTACTATCTTGGGAAAAATTGATAAATATGAAAATGTTACTCAATATAAATATTTGATAATCCACATTGTTTATGAATTAATTCTATTTTTGGATATATGATAAATGAATTAGGAATTTATGAGATACGTTGGAATCCATTTAAATTAATCCCCTTGATGCATCAATACTCTCAAGTGGTGAAATTAGATTGGAAAAACTCTTTTTGTTTGTTACCAGTATTTTTTAAACTGTCTTGTGAAAGGTCTTGATAATAGGGATACGGTTAGACAAAAAATCAATTTTTCCCAGTATCATTTTACCTTTATGTGAAGGGTATTGACAATAATGTTATCATGTACCTGGGGAAAATTATGTTCACAGAATAATAATTACATTTATTCATATTCAATTATTGTGTTCTCTAATATTTTCACTATAACAAAATCTATGGAGGTATTTCATTCTGATTTTATTCATTATATGAATTTTTTTAGTTATTTACATTTTTATATTGAGAATATCATATCCCAATATTTAAATAGCTTTTGTTTTATGTTATTTACCTTTTAATATTTATTATTCATTATTTACTCTTGATATTTTTAGTCATCATTAACCCTTAATGATCATTTGAGATCATATTTATTGTTGATTCATGTCTCATAGATTCCATTAAGATTACTATGACTGATATATGGGAATACTCTAAATGAAATATAGTTATTTTAAAAAACATTATGTCTTAATTTTCATCTTCTTAATGTAATTTATGACTCATGTATTATTCTAGACTACCAAACTAAAAAACTATTCGATCCTTTAGGATTTTATTACTTTTAATCATGTCAATATAATGGTAGCAGACACCAGCTCTAGGATTCTAAGGTCAGGTTTTTACATTTGGAATCAAATAAAGTTTAGTATCCACCTTGTAAACTAGATTTAGAAAAACTTATTTTATCCAACACAACCTGAAGATAGACATTGAGGAAAAATATAGAGTATCATCTAAATGTTTTGTTATGACTGAGATTATGTGGAATTTCTTGTGAATACATCCCAATTTTGATTGTATCAGGGGTTTATGAGTTTAATATTTAAGGAAAGTTTAAATACATAAACACTAACTTTTGGATTTTATTCTATTAGAGTATACCATGAATAAGGATATTTTTGAGATATTTGATGAATGTATATATTTTAGTATAAAAGTTATTAGTGTAATATTTAATTTTCCATAAATGGACATAATTTTAACGGTATTGAAAATATTTAGGGTAAATATGATCATTAATTACAATCCAAAAAAATTTAAGTTTATTTCTTTATTCGTACAAAAAACATTTTTGGATATATAATTATTAGAATAAAGATAGAATTTGAAATTAATAGAAGAAAAATAAAAGGATGAAATTGATCATATAAATTAGAAATGTATCATATAATTATATTTAAATATATTCCTTTTTAAGAAATGATTTCCTCAACATTTGGAAAAATGATCTTGAAATAAATATCTTATCCTAATAACTTGATTTTCTTTGAACCACTGGTCTTTTAAATACTCATTGATTTATGGTTTGGATCCCCTAAACATTCCATTGATAATTCACTTTATTGTGATTAATGGCCTCAATAACTCTCAATAAATAGTTACACTTTTCCTCTATTTCAATATATTTACGTTCTATTAATTTTCTCCCACTTAGAAACCTATTTATATATTACTCCAGAAGACCATTTTAATACACTTATTATCTTATTAAGGGGGTATTTTATTAAAACATTTTTTGATATGGGTTTTCAGAAATTTAAATTGAAAATATAAAACCCTATATTCTGATTATCAAGTTTAAATTTCAAGGATGCTATTTATTTATTATGGGGTGAATGTAAAACCCCAAAATTTTAAAAAAAATGTCTTATTCAATTGCATGTGTGAAACAAAGAACACAATATAAAAGGTAATATTAAATCTTAATACATTACAATATATTTGCAAATTTATGTAAATTAAATTCATGATGCACATTTTAATTCATCCAGCACTAATTTGTCCCACATTATATGGAACAACAACTACTTTTGATGGCATGTGTTACACGCAAGATCTAGTTTTACCGAATACAATAAATATTATTTTTTAGACTATAAATTATCTCATAGGCATTAAATTAGTGGTTATAAATAAGAATATCTTATTAATGAAAATGTATCATTGAATCCATTTTCTACCAGTTAATTATAAATGATTATAAAAATAAACTGGATATAAAAGAACTAATTTTATTAAAAACAATTTTTATGTCACCAAAGGAATTTAATATTAAATTAATTATTAATATTCAATGATATTAACAATAATTTATATATTATATGTTAAATAAAATTATTTTACATACATCTAATAGATTTTAAATGCATATGATAAGAATAAATCCATTTAGACACGTTAAATGATGTATTTTTCTAAAGGTATTTTTTCCTCTTTTTAATGGTACACCTATTTTAAAACTAAAATTTGAAATTTTAATAAAATTTATTTCAAAAACTAATTTTTTTTTTGATCTATAACTGTAAAAATTATCTTAGGATTAATATATGGTATTTTTCTAATACTTTTCGATTATTTATGAATAATGAAAAATACTGAATTTAATTTAAAACTAACTTTTCATATGAAAACATTATAATGAAAAAACTTATTATAAATTGGTTTTAATGTTAAATTACATTAAATATGAATCTAATAATCAAATTTTGGTCAATAAAATCTTTTTTATACTAAATATTTTTATAAAAACATTTTTATCTTTTGAATATTTTCACTTCAAAAACATGTTTTCTCATTCAGTCTGTGAGATTAATTTTAAATTGGGTTTTTCCACTTATGTGAATTTACTTTGAAAAAATGGATTAAATATTTTGAATAACAGAAAATTATAATTATTAATATTGTAAAATTAAATTTTTAACAATGTGATTTTGAAAATGATTAAAATTATTCACAATAATTAAGAAAAAAATTAGTTTTCTAAATGACTAAACATTAAACATAAAGGTTAAAAAAACCTAGAAACTCTTCCAAAACCATTTTTATCTCCATATTTAGACCCTATTCCAAATTATATATAAAATATTTCATTATTTATATAGAGACTCAGAAATTACATGGAAATTTTTTTTCTTAAATACATGGAATTTTTACGAGTCCGGGAAAATTTACAGCACTTGACTCTGAGGCCCAGTGTGCCCGGAATCAATTTCTGATGTTTTGTTTCTGTACGTTCTGAAAATGTACGAGCGATATTTCATAACATTTGAACTTGTGCTTGGAATTGAAATTTCAGGGCACCGTTCAACTCGTAGTGTTGGTATTCACTTAAGAAGACTTTCACCTCGACGACAGTTGTTCTAGGATGAAAGTTAGTTTTTGATTTTTTAAGCATAATTTAAATAAAAATAAACTATGACTTATTTTTATTCATTGTGGTTAAAACCTCTAAGAGGAGGTTAGAGGTGGGGGCCACCACACCATAACCTCCCATGGGAGGTTATGGTGGTGGGGCCCACCCGAGAATAACCTCCCTTGGGAGGATAATTTTGGTGGGGACCACCTGGGCTTGTAACCCATGGAAACCCCATTTAAGGTGGAAAAACTCATCAACTACCCGTATTTATTATGCCAATACAACCTCTTTAATTGTTGATTCAACACATTTAATTAAAGGTGATAACCTCAATAATTAATTAGGAGGAGCCTTCTCATTTATTTCTTCGTTCTGAAACTGTTGTGCCAACAAAATAATATATGATCTATTATTTTTTTGGTGGACCTCTTTCTTTGGGTGGAGCTTGGGATAAGAGAGAAATTTTTCCAATGAAGACTGCTCTTCAACGAAGAACACTCTTCCAGCGAAGAACGCTCTCCCGATGAAGAACGCTGATCAGGGATACCTTCGACTATGAAGAACAACCCCCCTCCAACCATCTTCATCGGACTCCTTCGACATGTGATGTGTTCGTTTACCATGTATCGACGACCATATTTCCACAACATCAACGAACGACGACTGGCGAATCAATGATAGGGGGTTTCCCTTGTGCTTTATCCCTTTTCTTTTTTCATCATCATTTAAAAATAAATCGTTGTGTGGTTTTAAATAATGGATGTTCATCTTTCCTTTTTCGATGAACCAATTGATATCACTTAAAATGCGGAGGATGCGGGCCAACCTTACATGGACTGAAATTCCTCTATCGATTCTTCTTTCTTTTGGTGTTCTAAGACATGGTGATGAGGTGACAATAATGAATGTGGCATCGATGAAGGACGCGCTTCTAGCGGCCTCCACGAATCGCACCGCCACTGTGACGCACCGATGTTTCCAGCCGAACACCGCTAACTCGAGCAGCGCCCAGCCTGCCTACCCGCAGCCTCTAGGCGCACCGCTCGCCTGCCTGCGGCCTCCCGGTGCACTGGCCACCTTTGTGTGACCCCTGTGCCCTACCCAGCACCCCCGCGCCCTTCCAGGCGCCCTAATGGCACCGTTGCACCTTGGTGGTGCCCCCACGGCCTACCCTCACACCCTTTTTGCGCCACCACGGCCTGTCTGGTTCCCCTACATCCTACATGGACCCTTTCGCGGCCTTCCTGGTGCCCTGGCACACTGCCCGGTGCCCCTGCGACCTTCCTGGTGCCCCCACGGCCTGCCCAACGCCCCTGTGGTCAGCCCGGCCCCTACTGTTCCCTACCCAGTGCACGCGTAGCTATATTGTACTCTGCGTGGAATACCTTCTGATTTTTTGACTGGCCCAAACTCCTGGGCCAAGTCACCCGCACCGCGCCCCTCGTGGAGCGGCTTAACTGGCCCTGGCCTTCAGGACGAGCCGCCTACGTGGCGACCTCTAGGCCGAACCACCCATTCAGTCCACTGGGTCGGGCCCAGCGGTCTGGGCTAAAACCTAGCGGGCTGACCCACCCAATCATTTGGATCAGACCCAGCGAGACTGACTGGATCGACCCAGATTTGGTTGGGCAATGTCGGCCCAACCGGGTCGGATCAGACCCGAGCCCATTATTGACCCTTTACCTTCTTGGGCCATATCATTGGAAACAGATGTCCATTTAACGGACAGTCAATGACGTCGATAATTTTGGAGTGAAGTCGTCCCTTTGAGAATACCCCACTGGAGTTCAGGGTATAGTTGAGATGTAGAAAGGTTGGATCATACACGAATCCAACCGGGCCCCCTAGAATAAAATTCAAATAACTAACAGACCAGTCGTCTGATTGACGCATCGTCTGTTGCTTTGAGACCCCAATGACAGGGAGTACCATTAAGATACATCTACGTGGGAATTCGTGACTGTGGGAGTATTGGCCAATAGCTTGTGGAGAAAATATTCGGGATACGAGCAAGTATTTGTGTGGTAACCTAGTAACTGGTGGAAATATGATAACTACTAACCTATTCGACTCGGAGTTATTCAAATAGCCCAGTGGGGAGTACCTCTGTGTGATCATGGCAGACCCCCGATACTCAACAAGTGGAGTACCATAGGAGGATACCAGAGGTGTGCCTCTGTATGAGCGCAGAAGACCCATGGTAGAAAGTGACTATGTGTGAGCGCAACAGATCCATGGTACTCGAAAGGAGGAGTACCTCATCAATCCAAGTTAGTGGTAAGTTCCTCTTTGTGATGCGGTAGTCCCACTGTACTCAATAGAGGAATATTTATCCAACATCCAAGGGTTCAGATTAATAAAAATCCTAGTTTGAGCTGAGTAAACAACTTTTGTGTTTTCTTCATGATTCAGATGGGTTACTAGATAACATGGGTATATGTATGGGCTTATACCTATGTAATGGTTATCCGTTGATTTCATATTTTGTGTTTTATCCATGTTGGATTTAGTGATACCGTGAGGGTATCAGGGTCCCTACTGAGTATTGTTATAATCACCCCTGTATGGGTTACGCCTGCACCTCATTGTGTTGGTTGTTGATGACGGACAACCCCGACTGAGGCTGAGAGTAGCAGGACTGGACAGTACTCAGAGTTAGACCACTCGTTGTGATGGTACACAGAGGATATGGATAAACGTGGAGTGCTGAGGAGGACATCTGTACCTACCCTTCAAGTAGTAGCCCTGGTGGACGACCCAATAGCTTCTTTACGTTTCATAATTTGTACTTGATTTTCAGTTGTACTTGTACATTCCTGTTGGGCTTGCATTTCCAGCCACTGTTACATTCCAGAACATCTTTTGTATATAGTTTTACATAGTGTTTTGCTTCCAGTTGTGTACTCAGATGTGTTATTTTACAGTTATAAAGGCAATTCCTTCCCATTTTAGAGATTTATGTCTTTGGTGCTAGTCCCCAGCCCCTGGCCTATGGAAGGCGGGCTTGGGGTAGTCATGATACGGGCCCCAGGGGATGGGTCGTGAAAAATTGTTATCAGAGGAGTCAGTTCTACCATAGAACATAGAACTCTAATCTTTCTTTTCTATGAAGAAATAGTGTTAAGGGTACTAAGTGTGGTTTTCAGTTCAAGGAGTCTAGTGTTGGTGCGGGCAGGCAACGTATCCATACAACAGAACCTTGACTTCTGATTTCCAACTCAGTGTACGAAAACACTGATTGTGTGCGTTTTTTCAAAAGTTTTTCTTTAAGTCAGGTCAACCAGGTCAGCTCACCAGGTATAATATTTTTATTGTGCCGCATCTGTTTCCTTCATGATGCCTCCCCACAGAAGACATGTTAGAGCCTTGAGAGTCATACATACTGACAGGCCACAGAGCAATGAGGCCTCGGTGTATGGCCCTTTACCAACGGTACTACTTCCCGTTGGGCCACCATGCCACCAACCCCAGCAGTAGATGTTGAACGCCACTTGAGCATGTTTCATGAGTTCCAGCACCAGAGGCCACCCTGGTTCAAGGGAGATACAGACCCACAACCTACTAAGGATTGGCTGGAGGCTGTGGTGAGAGTCTTCAGGCTTGTAGGTACACTAGAAGACATCATGTTGATCATTTCTACGAGTCTCCTTCTGGAAGAAGAAATCAGATGGTGGAGCATGATGCTCCGGGTTCATGATGAGGCGACCCTACTCTCGATAGACTTCAAGAGCCTATTTCGGGCAGAGCTTATACCGGCCCCCCTTCATGAGGTGCAGATACAAGACCTACTTCATCTACATTAGGGTAGCATGACAGTGTCATAGTACTCAGAGACGTTCACCGACCTCTCGCACTACTCCAGAGATATGGTACGAGACCAATTCTTTAGGGTCCGGACCTTCGAGCAGGGGCTCAGGTGGGAGATCAAAGAGTTGATGATCTTACTCAGAATCCCGATGCTGGAGGGGGTGTTAGAGAGATCCCTCATAGTTGATATTTTACTTTTCTAGGCGGTTACCAGTAGTGAGACCCACTACTAGACGACATACAGCGGAGTCTTCTACCGGTGGTAGTAGATAGATGTTGCAGAGGTCCAAGAGGACTAGTCCTATAGGTGGTTGACTGCACGACTAAGAATCGATTGTGTGGGGCACCATTAGTGGATACAGAGCCAGAAATGCCAGGATCTGACAATGTTACTCTTATGGCGGGTAGGGTCACATGGCTCATGACTGTCCAACCCGCGGTTCAGATGATCACTAGATAGTTGTGGTACCTCCCAGGAAGAGGTAGAGGTTCGAACGTGGTGGTCCGCAGGGAGGAGGAGGACGTGGCAGATGAGCTGGACGTGCAGCTAGTGGTGGAAGACGTCACGAGGTGTTACCACCACCACTAGGAGGTCCACCCCAACCGTAGGGAGTGGGTGGAATGGGGAGACTTCAGCTTCTGGCAGTTGAGGCCTATGATCACAGTGCTCTAGAGATTTTTCGAGTTACGAACTGTGTCTAATCCACCTTAGCAGCAGTTCTTATAGACACAGGTTCCAGTCACCCTTTCATTACTACGTCCCTCATTTAGATCTCGGAGATTACAAAGGAGACGTTAGTTCGATCCTTACTTCCAGAGGCTCCTACGGGAGCTAATTAGATGATTACGCACTGCTTCCGGTAGTGAGAGATTACTCTAGGAGATGATAGCTTCGACTGGAATCTCTTAGTAGCAGCGTCGAGGCCTTACGTTGTCATCTTGAGTATGGACCGGTTTTCTAAAGTCCATGCTTAGATCGACTATACTATGCAAAAAGTGCGGTGTGTCCACATGGATGGCACCAGTTTTACCTTCAACGGTGAGAAAGGATCCCTTGTATCACATGACAGACTTAATCAGAGGGGGGTGTAGCAGATCACTCACCAGTTGTCTTCCCATACCCGCAGAGCAGTTGATGTGGAGAGTCATACATATCCTGTAGTGGTGGACCAATACACGAATGTTTTCCCTAATGATGTTCCTGGACTACCTCCTCGTAGAGAGGTAGACTTCCACATTGAAATGAACCCTGGGATGGCATCGATATCTACTCCAGCATATCAGATGGATCCCACAGAGCTTTGTGAGCTGTGGGTACAGCTAGATGACTTGTAGGGTAAAGGATTCGTCTGGCCTAGTGTTTCTCCCTGGGAAACCCCGATTCTATTTTCTAAGAAGGCGGATGGGAGCATGAGGCTCTGTGTCGACTACCATCACCTGAACCAGGTGTCCATAAAGAACAAGTACCCACATTAGAGGATTGACGACCCCTTTGAGAAGCTGAAGGGAGAATAGTGGTTCTCGAATATAGATCTCAGATCAGGCTATCACCAGCTTAGAGTTCGAGACGAGGATGTGAAAAAGACGGCCTTCAAGTGTCGTTACAACCACTATGAATTCTTGGTTATGCCCTTCGGTGTAACCAATGCTCTAGCAGTGTTCATGAGTCTCATGAACAAGATCTTCCAGCCTCACCTCGATCGCTTTGTCGTAGTCTTCATCGACGAAATTCTGATCTACATGACTACTGAGGATGATCATACCAACCATTTGCAGGTAGTACAAGACACTCTCCAAGAGAACCTGATTTATTATAATCTCTCGATGTTCCAGTTTTGGATTCGAGAGGTTCACTTCGTGGGACACGTCTTCTCGGATGCTGGAGTTGCAGTGGATCCAGCAAAGATAGTGGTGGTACTTTGTTGGGAGCCACCTAGGAGTGTGATAGAGGTATGGAGTTTCCTAGGTTTGGATAGATACTATCTACGGTTTGTTCCAGACTTCTACAGAGTGTAAGTACCACTATCTTCCTTGACGAAGAAAGGGAAACCCTTCGTGTGGTCGGAGTGATGCCAGCAGAGCTTTCAGGAGCTGTGACAAAGGCTGACTAGTGCCCCCATCATGATTCTTTTGGAGGAGGGCGTAGGGTTCGTAGTCTACGGCGATGCTTCAGGGGCCGGACATGGGTGTGTCCTGATGAAGGAGTGAGCATTGATTTCTTATGGTTCCCGGTAGCTGAGATAACATGAGAAGAACTACACTACCCATGACCTAGAGTTAGCAGTAGTGTTCTTCTCCTTGAAGATGTAGTGGAACTATTTTATGGGTGAGCATTTTACCATGTACTCGAATTAAAAGAGTCTCGGGTATATCTTCTATCAAAAGAAACTAAACTTGAGACAGTGATGTTGGCTTGAGTTCCTCCAAAACAATGACATTAAGATAGCCTATACTGCTGGGAAGGGGAACGTTTTTACATATGTGATTAGTAGGAGGACTGGTATAAAGCTTCATGGAGCAGCGACAGAGCATCTAGCTGGTTTATAAATATCCTTTGTGGATAGAGAGAAGAAGCCTTTATACTGTCTCTTACAGTCACTCCCTCTCTTCTTCAGCGAGTCAGAGAGGCACAACATGGGGATGATGACTGTGAGACACGACATGCTCATATATCCACAGGTCAAGCACCTAATGGATTCTCTAAAGGTGGGGAACACGTCATCCTATTCAGAGGATGTACCATGGTACCAGTGGCCCTTCAAGTGTATGTTTTGAAATATTTCCACACACCCCCTCTACTAGTACATCCAAGAGTGGAAATGATTTACCAAGACCTTTGACGACTGCACTGGTGGCCAGGTATGAAGAAGGCAATATCAGATTATGTCTCACAGTACCTCGCTTGTCAGCACGTGAAGGCAGAGTACTAGGTACCAGCAGGCTTGGTTCAGCCTTTAGAGGTCCTAGAGTGGAAGTGAGATGGTATATCCATGTACTTTGCGATGGGTCTTCCACGTATATCCCGAGGACATGACTCAATTTGGGTGATCATCGACTGACTCACAAAGTCATCCCACTTCCTACTTATCAGAGAGCTGCGTTTTTTAGATATCTTGGGATGCATCTATGTACATAAGATCGTGCATTTACATGGAGTAACTTCCTCGATTGTCTCTGATCGTGACACACGATTTACTTCGCGGTTGTGGAAGGGGTTGTAGGAAGATTTTGGGACACAACTTCTCTTGAGCACTGCCTTCCATCATCAGATGGATGGTAAAACTGAATGGACCATTCATACCCTCAAGGACATGCTACGTGCATGTTTCCCTGACTTTGGTTGCAGTTGGTATAATCACTTGCCTTTGGTGGAGTTTTCTTACAACAACAGCTATCACCCCACCATAGGGATGACACCTTTTAAGGACTTTTACGGGCGACCTTGCAGATCACCCTTGTGTAGGACTAACCCTGGGGAGTCTGCAATAGTGGGACCAGAGATGGTACGGGATACTACAGAGAAGATACAGATCATCTAGGAGGCGATGAAGACTACACAGAGTAGAAAAAAGTCGTATGCTGGCAGGAGATGGAGAATTTTGGAGTTCGAGGATGATGACCACATCGTTCTACGTGTCTCACCTCGAAGAGGTCTAAAAAGATTTGGCTAAGGAGGCAAGTTATCTCCAAGATTCATCGGACATTTTTGGGTCCTCAATAGAGTAGGAAAGGTGACTTACTGCTTAGCTCTTCCAACTCACTTGCACCTGGTGCACGACGTCTTCCATGTATCTCAGCTGAGGAGACACGTTCATGACCCTTCCCACATCATCCACCATGGGGAGCTGGACATCGATGATGAAGAGACTTTTATGGAGGTTCTAGTGAGATTTAGGATCAACATGACAGGGTCCTATGTGGACGGTTGATACCTCTGGTGTGTGTACGCTGGCAGCACGGGAACCTCCAGGAGTTTTCATGCGATCCGGAGGCTCAGATGCATGCTTAGAACCCCCATTTGTTCCCATAGTTTGAGTTATATCTTACAGGCACATAAATCCCAGAGGTGGTGACAATTTAAAGTCTCTAAAATTATTTGGGAAATATTTTATTAAATACAAGGGATTGTTATGAGTCCGCAAAAATTTATAGCGCTTTATTTCGAGGCCCTGTGTGCTCGGAATAAATTTATGAAGTTTTGTTTGGGTAAGTTCAGTAAAAATACTAGAGGTATTTCATTTCTTTTGTACCAGTGTTCAGAATTAATATCTTCAGACAACCTTGAACTCGCAACACCAGTATTCACTTAAGAAGACTTTCACTTTGACGACAGTTGGTAGATGATTAAGGTTAGTTTTTGAGTTTTAATCTTAATTTAAATAAAAATTATGTGGGACTTATTTTTATTCTTACTGGTTAAAACCTTCAAGAAGAGGTTAGAGTTGGGGGCCACCACAACATTACCTCAAATGAAATGTTAGGGTGGTGGGGCCCACCTAAGCATAACCTCCCTTGGGAGGATAATTTTGGTGAGGACCACCCAGGATTGTAAAACTTCGATCCCCCATTTAATTTAGAGAAACTCTTCAACTCCTCTTATTTATTATGCCAAAACCACCTCTTTAATTTCTTGGCCAACACATTTAATTAAAGGTGATAACCTCAAGAATTAATTAGGCAGATTCTGCTCATTTATTTCTCTTTTTTGGAATTTTTGTGCCAACAAAAAAATAGACGATCTGTTATTTCTTTTGGGGGGAATCATTATTTTGGTGGATCTTGGGAGAAGAGATAACTTTTTCTAATGAAGGCCACTCTTCAACGAAGTAGGCTATTCCAGCGAAGAACACTCTTCTGATGAAGAACGCTGATGAGGGATGCCTTCGACAATAAAGAACAACCCCCCTCCGACCTTCTTCCTCGAACTCCGTTGACATGGGATGTGTTCCTTTACCACCAATAGACGACCATCATTATGTCACGTCAACGAACGACGACCGGTGAATCCAAGGTAGGGGTTTTCCCTTGTGCTTTATCCCTTTTCTTTTCTCATCATCATTTGAAAAGAAATCATTTCATGGTTGTAAATAATTGATGTTCATTTTTTCCTTTTCCAATGAACCAATTAATATCGCTTAAAACACGGAGGATGTGGGCCCACTTAACATGGCCCGACAATCCTTTATTGATTCTTCTTTCTTGTGGCATTCCATGGCATGGTGATGAGGCGATAACGACCAAGGGGGCAACGATGAAGGTCGCGCTACCTGCGGCCTCTGCAAATCGCACTACCCCCGTGGAGCACCTACGTTTCCTATCGAGCACCACCGGCTCAAGCGGCGCCCGACCGGCTGACTCGCGGCCTCTCGGCACCCTTCCCAGTGCGTGGCCCTCCTGCCCGCGGCCTCTCGGCACCCTTTCCGGCACGTGGACCACCTTCTCGCATCCCCCACGCCATGCCCGGCACCACCACGCCTTTCTCGGTGCCCTCATACACTGCCGGGGGCCCACAGCCTGCCCTCGCGCCCTGCCGTTGCCCCCACGGTATGGTCGGCACACTACCAGCACCCCTGCAGCCTACCCGGTGTCCTTTCAGTGCCCCCACGGCCTGCTCGGCCCATGCCACACCCTACCCGACACACACGAGGCCAGCCTGCGCTCCGCGCGGACTGCCTTCTTGTCTCTTGACTGGCCCAACATCCCGGGTCAATTCGCCCGAGTCACACCCCTCACGGAACAGGTTGAACTGGCCCCTGCCTTTGGGCTGAGCCACCTAAGTGGCGACCTCCGGGCAGAACAGCCCTCGCAGTCCGTTGATCCAGGCCGAGCAGATCAGGCCAAAACCTAGCGGGATAACCCACCCAACGGACCGGGTCAGACCCTGCGAGCCTGACCGGTTCGACCCAGACTGGGTCATCCCAGACTGGGTTGGGCCGAGTCGGTGCGACCAGGTCAGACCAGACCTGATCCTATTACTGACCCTTTACCTTCCTAGGCCATATCTTTGTCAGTGGACATCAGTTTGATGAACCGTCAGCGGTGCCGGTATTCTTAGAGGAAAGATGTCCCTTTGAGAATACCCCACTGGATTTCATGTAATAGTTGAGATATGGTCAGGTTGGATCATACATGAATCCAACCGGGCCCATGAGACTAAAAGGCTAATAACTAACAGACCGAGCATCTGATTGACACGTCATCTGTTGTGTTGAGATCTCTATGAGGTGTCGGACCTTTGAGATACTTCTATGTGGGACTTCGTGATAGTTGGAGTATCGACAACTAGCTTGTGGAGAAGATCTTCCACAGACGAGTAGGTATTTTTGTGGGAACCTAGTAGCTGGCTGAGACTTGATGACTACTGAAGGATTCAACTCGGAGTGATTTTAGTATCCCGGTGGAGAGAGCCTCTCTGTGAGCATAGAGGACCCACGGTGGAGAGCGCCTCTATGTGAGCACAGCGGATCCACGATATTCGACAGGAAGAGTGCCCCAGTCGTCCAAGTTAGTGGAAAGCCCCTCTATGTGATGTGTCAGGCCCACTGTACTCGATAGAGGAGGAGTTCTCCAGTAGCCGAGGGTTGAGATTAATAAAAATTATGGTTTGAGCTGATTAAAAGAATTTTTTGTTTTCCTCATGATTGAGATGGGTTACTAGATAACATAGGAATATGTATGGGTATATACCTATGTAATGGTAACTATTGATTTCATAATTTTCGGTTTATCCTTGTAGGATTTAGTGAGACCTTGATGTTCTCAGTGTCCCTACCGAGTATCGTTATACTCACCCATCCATGGGATATGCCTGCACCTCATTGTGTTGGTTGCAGATGACGAACATCGTTGACTGATGCTGAGAGTAGTAGGACTAGACTATACCTGGAGGTGGACCACTTAGTGTAATGGTACACAGTGGAGACGGATGGAAGTGGAGTGGTGAGGAGGCCATCTGTACCTACCCTTCAGGTATGAACCCCGGAGGATGACCCAGTAGCTGCTTTACATTTCTTCAGTTGTACATGCTTTTCAGTTGTACTTGTACTTTCCTGTTGGGCTTGTATTTTTGGCCCATTTTACTTCCCAGCACGTCTTTTGTATATAGTTTTACATAGTTTTTTTCTTCCAGTTGTGAACTCTAATGTCTTAATTTACAGTTATAAAGGCAATGCCTTCCCAATTTAGGGATTTATGCCATTTGTGATAGTCTCCATCCCCTAGCCTATGGAAGGGGGCATTGGGGTAGTCACCATACGGGCCCCGAGGGACAGGTGGTGACAATTTCAGGCACATTACTTAAGTTAGTACTCCTAATAGTGTTTACATTTAGTTATTTACAAGAATGTCACTCCTCCTCCACTATAAAAGGGAAATCCCTCCCTTCATGTGTTCACACCTCTCAGACTATTTGGCTCATCCAATGACTGAGAAAAAACTCTCAAACAACCTAAAACACATCCTAGAAACCTTATTTTTTTAATAAAGTAAACCTTTGTATGTTTTCTAAGAAAACATATTGATGTTACTTGAGTATGTGGTATGGTTGTTTTAAACAAATTTTAATTTTATTTGATTATCCAACTCCTTAAATTATTATTATATCAGAATTATATAACAAATTAATTTACATAAATATACTAAGATGTTTATATGTTCCATTTATGACCTATAACATCACACACTTCCATCAAATGGGATATGTAATCATCATCCATGTGTACCACAGACTGCCACCTCATGATCTGATGTTGTTCTTTCTTCAATTACCACATTTCATAGTCGTGGATAATTATGTATTTATAGTTTATATAAGAAATATTTTATGTTTAGGATTTTTTCAGTCCTAGATAATTAATATATCATGCATAACTTTATGGTTTCCATTTTTGGGGGATACGATAAAATTATTTGTCCGTATGGTGGAGTACTGCCTCACGAGGTGATGTGATTCATTCATGCTTTAAATGGAATGTATTAAGAATGGTTTTAATAAATATTTGTTTTATATATTTTAAAAATATGATAATTCAATAATATTATTCATATGTTTTATTTTCATTTCTTTCTTTAAGATAACAATAAAATGGAAGGGGTGTTCGTGTGCATGAATATCCTACCATCTCCGTGAGTGGTGCATTACATTTACTATCACTAAATTTTACAGTATACTCTACATAAATATATACTAAATATATATGAAATATAAATCATGGTTTAAATCCTTAATATTATTAAATATTGATCTATGTTATAGGATCCCAAACATAACAAATAAAAACACACTTGAAAGATAAGATAATTAACACATGAAACAAAGAAAATAAAGAAAATATTATTAAAAAAATGGTAATAATACGTTTTAAAAGGGTTATATATCCAATCATAAATGTTAATATGTTTCTAGAATAAGTAAATTACATTATTCAAACTATTATACATTATTTTCAAGTTAATACAACCAAAAGGAATGTGTGAGTTGAAGGATTTCATAACAGAGTCCCCAGTCATTGTGTTTAACTTCTACTCCATTTATTATGTAATTCTAAGATTATGTGTGTATTGAGTTTTCAATATAAAATTTTCTATTTACACTTTTTTATGTGTATTTATAGTTTATACACATGATTTATTCATTTATTAAATCTCACTAACATGTTTTGACCAATTTAAGGGTTTATTTCAATATCCCATTATATTGTTGACTACTTGGGAATATTTTGTTATGATATTACCCTACATATTTCAATAAAAAAATTCACATTGATGATGATGAATATAAGTAGGAATAAGTAACTCAAACATTTCTTAATAAACATTTCCATGTTATTCTCTTCATGTGGTTCATGATATTTTTTAAGTAGTAGTACTATTTCTCATCTCTTTGTATGTTGAAATTTTTTATAAAACATTTTTAAGAAAACCTAACATAATTTCTAATGTTGGATGGAAAAATATTTTCTTACAAAACCATGTTCTATAAAAATCTGTTCAAAAGTGACTAAAACATTTAAAAAAATTACTAAATAAATTTTCGAATTTTTTTTCTTAATTATTATTTTAAAAACATTCATATTTCATTTCTGAAAACAATATATATCTAGATTTTACAAAACAAAGTGAAATAAAACATTTTTCTAATGTGTATTACATGAATAGAATTTGCATTTGTAAAGAGAAATAAGTTTTTTATAAATTCCCACATAAGTATCAAAGATTACTTTCAAGTAAAAAAATTTTAATAAATATTTTTGAACATTTATTGTTTCTTAAAGTTATTTTCGTGGAAAATGTTTTCCAAAATGTATTTCAATATGAAAATAATATTTTCATGAATATATTTTTTAAATATTTTTTTATCAATGAAAACCCCCTTTTTTATTACTCCAATAACTATATATAGAATCGATATCATATTTATTCATCCTTGGTAAGAATTATGATCATTTAGTCCAAGGAATGTATTGAAATTTACTATATTGATTCAATTTTTATGTCATTATCTTTGAGTTTAATTGTTTACCTTCAATTAGACATTACATTTCCCCCAACTAACAATTTCATAATTCATTTATATTTTTTTATAAATCAAATACCATTTTGACATACAGTGTTTAATTTGAAAAAAATAATTAATTTTATAGGGAAGTATTTATAAATATGTATCATTTACTCAATAGAAATATTTTATCGGGAGCATTATTTATGAATTAAATCATTTATTTGATATGTGATGAATTATTTGGATAGGTGTGACATGATTTTGGGAATGTATAAAGCAAACCCTAGATGCATGGATTGTCTCATGAGATGGAATCTATTTGGAGAAACTGTATATGATTGTTACTAGTATGTGTTAAACAGTCTAGTGGAAGGTATTGATAGTAGAGATAAGGTTTCCCAAACCAAACTAGATTGTACCCAGTACATTTATACTATCTTTTGAAACATCTTGATAGAAAAGTATCGCGTACGAATGAAACAAGACATCTGTTAAATAAGTGTTGACTTCATTCACATTCTGTTATTATTATCCAGGATATTTTCACTATGAAAAACATATATGGATTCATTTATTTATCAATCTTTTGAAAAAATGGAATGTGTTTTTTTATTTACCTTTCCGTAATGATTATACATTATCGAGTTATTTAAATGAAAATTTTTCAGTTATTTACCTTTAAATAATTATTATTCATTACTGATTCATGATAGATTCAATTATTCTTAACCCTTAATGATATTTTGAGTTCACCCTTATTTTTTACTTTTCTCCAGGACTCTATGATGTATTCTATGACTGATATTTCTGGATATACTAGATATAATAATGTTATTTTAAAAAAAATATAATTTTTTTATTCCAATTGTAATTTAATACTAATATTTGTATCAAGTTTAACAACACTACTAAACTATTTAATACTTCTAGATTTCATTATTTGTAATCTTGATAACATAATTGTAGTATGAAGTAGAATTGGGATTCTAGGGTTTATTCACTACAAATATTGGGGTATTAATTTAGAAAATATAAAATATTACTTCAATGAATTTATCCTCCAAGCCAACATGTCCCTGATTTCTCTCCCATATCTCATTTCACTTATACTCAAAGATGAATTTATTTGTTTCCCTCAACATGACTGTGGATTGTTTTTTTGATGAGCTTATGAGTTTTAGTTAGAAAAGGGGGTGGTATCTTATATGATTTTTTTTCTACTATTTTGGTTTTAGAGGTTTTGTTTACTTTTTTTGGGTTGTTATTATTTACTGTTTGAAGGAATATATTCAACGTGAACCTCATACAAAATATTATCCAACTTTATAGTATATCTCTCTTATTCTAAGTCAATATCTTGTAGAAGTCTCCATGGATGTTTTGTGATGTTTTATTCTTGAATGTAAAATTTTGTTCAAATAGGGGTTTTTGTTTCACGATTTATTTATCATTTATATATTATTGATTATGATCCCAAAATAGGTGATTGGGATCATTGATTCACAAAAGTTGTTTTTTAGAGGTTAGTGGTGGATATGTTTCTATTATCCTCAAAAATTATGACCTCGATTTCTATTTGTTGCTCTATTTTTTAAGGATTGATGACATAGATTTTGTATGCTAACATTGATGACAATTTTTTCATGATTCAGGGTTGATATTATTTATTTAATTCACTCTAGAGATATCAAAATAAAAAACATGCTAACTCTTTTTTCCAATTAATGATGTAATGAACAGTATTAATGGATAGTTTTATCTGTTTTTTCCAACATGATTAGTATATTTTTTGGTGATTCAGTGAAAAGTGTGTTTATAGATCAAGGAATCAATGGATATATGATGATATTTCTCAAACCATGGTACCTCAATTGAGGTAACAATTTCATCTGAATCATTATCTCCTTCTAGCTTACCCCCACTATTCCCATTTTATTTTTATTTTGGAATCTTGAATTATGGAATTTATTATTTTTTATTTTATAATTTCTAAGTTTTATTTTTGATCTTGTTGTTTGATAACAAAATTAACATAAAGTGTATTTTTCAAAAAAAATTATTCTAATAGATCCATTTTTTGTATTTCCTTGTGGATTACTATAGGTATATCTATGAATAATCTTCCTTATATTATTTTTATAAAATTTATTCATTATTCACTAGAAACCCCTAATTTGATGGTTTATTTAATGTTTTATAATTTCTTCTGAATGAAGATTATATTTCAAATGATCTTTGAGGATTTGGGAGATATTAAGGTGAGTTAATTCATCCTTAATATGTCTCATGGATTATATAACATTCATTTATATTGTTATGGGAAGGGTTTGGTGGGAATGTGTGAATGTCATAATATGGTTGAATGGTTTGGGCCTTGAGATGTCCTTTATATGATTTATTTTGATTCCATGATCATCAATGACCATTTCATGTAATTATAGTGTTACCATGATTTTGTTTTGAACCTAATAAGTGTGTTACTTTATAATGTGATGATATAGTGGACTAAGACTAGTCCTCTTGGTCCCCCTTTGAAAATAGGATGTATATTTATATAAGTTGAAAGCCTCAGGATATCTATGTAATTAAATTATGGGTTGGCATATAGCTATCTAGATTTATTGGAATGTGTAAGGTATAAGACACTCTAACATTAAATTAAATAAAATGGGTTGATTATTCCATGGAGTTCAGATATGGAAAGGATATGGGTGTCTATGACCAAAATAATATTAATTATGGAAATTAAATTATATTTTATACCAATTTAACTAGTGTATTAGATCCTGATTCCCATTTATATTTATAATATGTCTGAGTTATTTTTTGATAATTTATATGATAAATCATGACATAATAACTTATAAAGATTTCTATATAGTGGTAGAAACTTTATAACCATAATTTGGTGGTGATCTCTCTATAGTTTTGTGTTTTATTTTTTTTCAATGAATGTGTAGATATTCAAGAAGACAATATGAGATGATATCAGATATCATGGAAGGAAATTAAATAACCCAGCCCCATTGATAGGATTCTTGAGGTCCCCATGAATTTAGATGAGGAGAACATTATAGATGACAGGTTGATATCCTATGAAAGGGAATATGATTTGTAAAGTTGTAAATTAAAATATAACTTTAATTCCGGGAATTATAAGTTGATTCCAATGGTTATTCTTGGAGATTCATTAAGGATTTCATGCGTTTTAATATTTCAATCATTGTGATGTATAAGTACATATGAAAATATATTTAGATGAAGTTTAATTAATATATGATGATTGATGAGTTGATCATCAAAGAAATAAAAAGCGATTGTTGTTGGATAAACATAATTTTCTACAATATTATTAAGAAGTATTAAAGTGTTTAAAATGGTTAAGAAGTTAGATAATGATGACCTGGATATGTTTAGTGAATTCTGGAATTTTCCAAAATCATTTAGGTGATTACTATTTGTATGTATATCCACATAACTAAATTTTGGGAGTATTTGAGTGCTCTAAATAGATGAATTCTGTTATATACAGTAATTACAACAAATGCATTCATTTTTACACTGAGATTAAATTCATGTATGTATTTGGGCCTCTATAAGAGAATATTTTAATGTGGATGAATATTGTTTCTTCGGAAAATTTGAATATTCTTGTCTCCAAAATATATTGCATAACGAAATTTCTCGCATATGTGAATCAAAAGTCATATAAGATATTTCCTTCTTTGGTGAATTTAGCAGGAGAACCATGTTTTTAAATTGAGATATGTGAAGAGACACATAATGTAATTACATAATGTATATAAATGGAAATTCACATAACAGAATTTCACATATATATTGGGTGAATTTATATGAGTTTACAAAATTCAATTCCTAAAGAGATTATAAAAAATAATATGATTTTTTATGATATTCTTAATGGAAAAAACCTCATGATCAAACAAATGATAATGACCCAATCAGATGTCAAAGGGGATAAACCAGAAAAATAAAAATATGATATTGAGTGTTCCATATCACTGTATAAAACTTCTATATCATCTTTCTTTTGTGGAAATATCATGTAGCCTAAAAGAGATTAATTTTTAAAAAAATTGAAGAATCCCATTGTATTTTAAATATAAAAACGGACGATATATTTGATTCTTCAACCAATTGTTTAAGAAGGCTTGAATGAGGCATGAATACAAATATTTTATGGATTGAAGGCTAATATTAGAGGGTGTCTGATCATGAAAAATTATCAAATAATGATGTAAATATTGTTTATTTTTATAAATATATGTTAAAGTTGAATAGTAATGTGAGAGAATTAACTAATTACACAACAAATATATTCTATATGATAAAATTAGAAGAATATATGTACTCAACTATTCATACCTATGAATATACTATAAGTCCAATGAAGAATAGAGTGGTAAGAAGTGACTCTATGTGTGTCATAAATTAACTAAATTATAAAAATAATGTTTTAAAATGTTTTATAAATTCTTAAACAACAATGAATACAAGTAAGAAGGGTAATGATGAGAGATCCATTATACATCCTCTATTCACTATAAAATCCGGAAGATAAAATTTGGAGGTGTTGATTGTAATCAAATTTCTAGTCAAAGAATTGAGAATGAGAGCCTACAAAATATTATGAATTTGATAGAAATTAAGGTATCCCATGTAATACTTTTATGCTAGGAATAATATCAATACATATATCCCAATATAGTATTAACAATTAATGGAACAATCAGGAATGGTGTGATCACTAATAGCGGTTGGGGTGAATCAATGATCTTCTCTTTTTTACGTTTTCTTTCATATGAAACAACCATTCCCTCTCATTGAAGTGATAAAAATTTATTAAAAATAATAATACAATCACTATTATATGAGCATTGGTATTTAAAAATATCATTACTCAATATGAGTTTCGTGTCCATGCTATAGTTTTGTTAATAATCCAAGACCATAAGAACAACTATAAAAAATTATTCTTATATGGTGACAACATGTAGGTAATATACTTTTACAAACAATGAACAATAGTCAATCAATAATGCATGTTCTGGTCCCATAGTTAAAATATATATATATTTTTAAAATAAATTTAAGGGCCTTCACTAATAGGATTCAGTGTATTATCACTACGATTTATAAACATTCTTCACAATATATTTTCATACAAATACTATTTCTTATTCAATTTTGCTTACTCTAGTAACAAATAACATTATTCTCTCTGATGTTAGTTTGTTCAATGGGTCTATACCGCATACTTTTTCCATTACCTTTCAGCTGATTCCCCTTCAACCTATTTGGCTGTTCACATTTTCACACCTATCTTATGATAAAAACATGATGGAAATCTATATCTAGTTTCTTCTTGACTGATGCTTCTAAAGTCTATTTATCTAATCGTCTCAAATATTCATAATTTATTCACCTCACATCACAAATATTCAACTCATATTTTATATATTTATTAATTATTTATCTTCACAAAATCCCCATGAATTTTTACTCAAATTATCACAATCAATGAATACATATTTGAATTATGGAAATCCCATGAACTTTGATAATTGAATCATATCATTTAAATTGGTAAAATAATTCCTAATTTCCCTACATTTAAACTCATTTTAATTCCAACTTAGAATCATTATTATGTTCCCTAAAGACTCAATATTCTATATTACACATGATGTATAAATTTCTATATCCTCAAAAATCACTTTTGAGATTTCAGTGACTTCATGAATATGGGTACATTGAAAAATTGGCTACATGGTTCTCAATAGGTACATAGCAATAGAATATGTGGTTCTCAATTCATCTACATCATTTATATGGCTACATAAATATCATATGTCAATAAATTAGATATGGGAATCAATTACATGGACGAATCACTTATATGAATTGGAAATTTCACTGAATCAGATTTATGAATTGGTTATAGTGATGAAATGACTATATGAATTTGATAATTATATATATGAATCGTCTATGTGACCATTAAGACATATCAAAATAGTTACAGGGATAAATCAGTTACATGAATGGTCTACACGACCATTTTTCTATGTAAATTTCCTAGACTTCCAAATTATCAACTTCCTTGGATATAAGAATTATTATATCTTTCAATCATCATTTTATAATGCTTTGTAGGAATCATAATTACTTTTTATAATAATATTTAATCATTAGAATAGAAATTCACTTTTCATAAAATAATTTAAAAATAATGTTTTAAGTATATTGATTTCCTAATGGGGATAGTCATGTGGTTAATCAACCATCCTTGAGATCCTACATCACTCAACTTGTTGACAGAGTCTATAGTCACATTAGCTACGATGAATGTCAACCCTCTTTAATGTGGTCACATGTTTGTAGTCACTTTTCCTACCTTATGTGTCCAAATTTATTCATACAACCAATTTTCCTTGGTCTCATCACCTACCATGAATGTCCATGATTCATCATGACTTCACCTACTCAATATCAATTGACCTATCATGCTTGTATAAATTTCATCAAGTGGTGAATTATTCATGGTAATATAAATATTCATAAGTTGTTAATAATAAAATACAATTATATAGCGAAAATAATTCCCGCTTACCAGCGTCTTCACCTTAATATAAAAAACATGGACTCATTGCCTCAATAGTCTCCCCATTAGGATTTTGTTTTCAACTATGTTACCTAAATCATTTAGGACCAAAAACTCTTGAAATGGATTAGTATTCAATAATTATAATCCTTTGTGATCATAATCACTATATTAAGAAAAAATTATTGTAAAATTATTCGTTTATATCTATAAGTAGTTAACTACAACCACGAATTCATTAACAAACCTTCACAATTGATACTCACTTCAGACTCTATAAATAAACTATTGTATCCATGATAGAGACCTCCTTTTCTTGATTATTTTATTATAAAAATATTTCTGCATGTTAAATTAATAATATTTCTAGTATTTAATTATTTTTGTGATTTATTGAAAAATATCACATTTATTGGAAAAATGAACAAAAAAAAATAAATAATAAAGTTAAAAATACTCCACATGGTGCCACTTCATGGTGTAGTGAGACACCTGAATATTAAAGATGTGAAGAACATAATTAAAATACATAAAAATAAAAACAAGGATGTAACAATGAAAAAACTACTGGAAAACAAACACTCATGTCTTGAATGTTATTGAGGACGTGATCCATGAAAAATTAAAGGATAGGATGTAAATTCAAGAAACATTCCCTAAAAACTTCAGTGTCTCATCATTTGGGTCTTTCATAGTATTCATGACGTGAAACCTTTATAAATAATACCATCAATGATTAGAATTTATGTCGTCTCCCCTGATTTAAGACCTATGAAACATGTGAAACCCCATGATTGACTCAGAATGATTTTATTTATCAATTTATGATATACTTAATGTTACATATGACCATAAATAGGGGACCATGGTGATGGATAAAGAGACCGATAGACGAGTGAGGGATGCTCTGGATGATGGACTACTACCTCACTACTTCTCATTTTTTATTTTACTTTATTTTATTCTTTCCGTTCTATTGATCTCTCCCCTCTCCCAAATAAACATAACTTCCCATCTATTGTGGGTAAGTATTTGTGAGTGGTTTGGAAAGGGGGTGGACATACCATTGACCTTTTCATGATTTTTATATGTACACTGACCAAAAATACATTCTCTTCTTTATTATGGTTTCAATTTTCCACAATATTAATTACCTCATGTGATTGTGTAGGGTTATAAATCTACTAAAATTATTTTTCTTGGTTGATGATCTAAATACCACTCCACCCAATTTTTATTTGTATATGATGGAATAGATTAGGATTGGGTGGTTAGTTCTCGGTGATTTTTGTAAGGACAAGTTTTTTTTTTGATGTGAACTTTGGGTGAAATTTTTAATTTTTCTATCATATTCTTGTAAGGGGTAAAATGGTATATTTCCCCTATTAGATTATTATGGATGGTTTTTCAGAACACACCTCTAGTCTCAAAAGAGTGTTTTTACACATGGATAAGAGAATGGTAGAATTTTAAACTATTCGAATTTTAACGGAAAAGTCAATATTTAATATTTAATTAAATAAATATTAAATTATTTTCAATGGTTAATTTGTTGATAAATATTGAGTGGAGTTTCAAAGTGATATTCTATCTCCAACATAGAGTCGATATTGGGAAATTATTCCTAGGTTTGGAATAAAGTCATGTTGGCCATTTGGGTCGGGCTCGGCCCCCTTTGTTCTTTTTCTTTTCTATATCTCATACTCTTAAATTTATTTTCTATTTAATAATTTCCATCCCTAGATTCTCATGTATATCACTATAGAGGATTCATTTAAATCATGTGATCAAGAGAGGATTGGGAGATTGGGAGAGAGAAAGAGGGGGGTGGAAAGAGAGTTGTCCTCTCAAATCATGGGATGTGAAGGATCATCATGTTGTGTCCATGTAGAATGGAAACCAGAGAAGCATTGACAGATTACACACAAGGGTATGATGTTTTATTTTATTTTACATAAATCCCTATATATTTTCAGTTTTATAATTTATTTATTTATTTCTCTTACTTAGTAACCATTATGGGTTGGTTTTTTGTTTTTTGAGGGAAACAAGAGTTTCCCAAAAAAAATTTGGGTTTTCTATTCTGGTGTCATGATCACATGGCATGTAATTAAAAATCATGGTATTTTTGTTCTTTTTGTTTGGGGAAGAAGAAATTTTTAGAGTTAAAAACCATGTATTTGTTATCTACATCATGTACTAGGACTCATTCACGTATTTGTGTACCTAACTAGACATCCCATGTAGGGGCACATGGTCATGTTAAGTACATAGCCAGACCCCATGTGGGTTGAATACCATGTAGAGGTACACAACTAGGTAACAAAAGTTTCATGTCCATGTGAGTTACACTAGTAGGTACCACATGTAGGGTACATGTTGTGTACATGATGATCAAGCCTGGTATGTGGTCCTTGACACACCATGTCCAGCTGATGTACATTCCCATGTAGGTATGTTGGAGTATACACCATGTGTTTGGGATGAAATGACGTGTACTCCACCTTTGTTACACTTATTAGGGTTTTCTTAATTTTTGGTTCATTATTCCCATGAGTCGGAAATGGGCACTTGATTATTCCATTTTGAGTAGCATTTTGTATAGACCACAATAGTGAACCCATTGAGGTGGTATGAGGACTCTATTATGGAATTTCATGATTTTAATAAATGAATTAACTTAATTCTCCAATAATAGAATATATTTTTCTCCTATGTGTGAGAACTTAATCAGAGAAGGAATATAATATATATACCAGACCAACGATTTTGTAGCTTTCCCATAAGAAATATTCCTTGTGAGATGTTCCCTTATATCCCAGAATGTTGTGAGGTTAGTTGTCACCGAGGAAACCCAATTGGAAGCATCTGTATCTATTTCAACCTAGAAGACCCCATATAGGATGCCTCTACATATTACTATTACCATGGTGCAGCTGTGGGACACCTTTTCTTACATGATGACCTAGGGAATCCCATGTAGGATCCCTTTACCTATTTAATATTCTAGGTTTCCTATAAAGTATGCCTTTATTCTCATAATGAGTGGATGTCATGTAGAATTCTTCATTTTACCTAGACTAATGAGGATCCAGAGTAGGATTATTCTCTAATGTTATGACACGAGAGACATAGGGGTTTCCCGGATTTTAGATTGACCATGAGTTAGTACATTATCTTTGGTTAAAGACAATATAATGTGTCATCGTAGAACCTCTGCCGAACCAGTAAGTTGGAGAGGCTGAGTTAGTAGTGGTGTGTTAGGTGTTCAACCACACACACTCTTTTATTTATACATCAACTTGTTTATTATTGATGTAATAATGATATGTAGAGGTTATAATTGTTGGTGGTTGATGAGCCTATCCTGATTCATCATTGTTCTATTTGGGATGCTTATACGCACTTCCTCTGATCTATCTTATTTCCCTTATTGGTATTCTCAGACACATTTCTAGGGAACCATATTATGATCCATTTAATGGTTTTTATTATTTATATACCTCAAGTTAGTACTTTTTATATGGATATTGAGCTTGTAATATTGATTATTATATTATTGGGACCCCAATAGGTGCATTCTAGGATCTATATTTTGATCCCACAACTATGATATACGATAATAATGTCCCAATTAATGATACTCATGGACGGTTACACTCTCCCAGGTGATAAAGATGATTTCACTCTCCTTGAATTTTTATATATTGAGGATGATTCCTCTCTCCTTTGATTTTCATGTGATGAGGATGATTACACACTCATCGATCTAAATATACACATGGGCGATTTTTCTGTTATGAGTGATAGAGATGATTATGCTCTCTATGATCGATTAATTGACTCTGATGTTAGACATAGCATGTCACATCATTTGAGGGGTGTGAATTAAATCTCAACAATGATCTCTCCTTCACATCACCTAAGGATCATACAATAATGGATTATCCAAGTCGCAATGTCATGACATCATTTGTCCTAGGAGTCAGGGATAGGACATAAGACTAGATTTATATGGTGAGAGTGTTAGGTCATTTAGCTTTGTTCCATATTTATCGAATTTCCATATATATTCCGTGGAATCCTTTATTTTTGGGATTAGAGGTATGTAGTGGTGACCCTAGGGCTATGACTTGTATCCCAATATATTAGCATATCTTGCTTAGAGACATTTATATACAGGGTGACATAGTTATTATTTATTAGTAGGAAAGAACAATAGATATTCTTCCTGAGGAACATCTCAAGAGGCAAGACATCTAGCTCAATGCTCATGCATAGGATGTCCAAAAAATCTGAAATATAGGCCCGAGGATCAGTTGTTATTCACTTACGTTAGTTATTTCACCTTAATCATGTATATACATATTTATGTATTTATCTATGTTTATGAGAATATATATGTACACATATTAATATGGATATACATTATAGAAGCATTCCCATTTGACTGGGATCACAGACCCATGAATTGACTATGGTTTCATGTTATATGATTCACTTATTTAACATTATCAATTGTGTCATGGCTATACAAAGAATATTAAATGAGCATGCACGTATGAAAATATATTTAGAGGCTCATAATTGTGGTTTCCATTTGAGATTATTTCTCTCCCCTATATATTCACCATGTTATGTGTTTAAACCTTATTTCATATTTATAGGATGACCACAGATGCATGGTGGAATGGTTTGTAGCCCAAAGCTTCATAATGAAGTTGGTGTGATCATGTGGATTCTTATAATCATGCTGGATCTGCATGGATGTGTCATGGAGAATAGGAATGTGGACTATCTCAGGGTTACTAGTAGATCCTTATACATTTATTTTGGTTTCCTTTATATAATCTTCACTTGCAGTCATCCCAATGTGTGTCCATTGTTTTATGTATGACATGTCTCTTCAAAATTTTATAGATTTTTATTCATTATAACTTCATGTTCTATCTTGGTTTATTTACTTCTTATGAACTCTATTTTTTAATTAGTGGATGTTATCAAGTTATTTCTACTATTTTTAACTTCAATATAAGGGTACAAAATTTTCATCATAACACCCTTAGACCTATATTCTTATCGACTACCTATTGTGTATGGAGAGGCACGCTTTAGTCTTCATAATGAACTGGATCATAGTACCATTTTATTACCATAGGATTTGGTATGTTACAAAGTGGTATGATATCTGTTACTTTTATATTGATTTCCTATTTAGGATGTGCTATACTAGAGTATTAGTACTGTATTGGAACCTGTGAGGGATATCATACATGTGTGATGAGAATGCTTGTTCTAATAATAATTATTTTTTTTCAAGGGTTGTGGGAGTGTTGCTTTGATATGTGACTTTATAGTTTTATATAATTTTATCTTTAAGATATGTACATGGTTTTTGGATGTTATAATTTATTTAGTTTTTTTGGATCACAGACCATTGGCAAGAGGATTGGGATTTATTTGGACTCTTGGATTTAAAAGGCAGGAGGAATCTCATGATTTATATTTGGAATGTAGTATTCTGATATTTTAAGCCTTCTAGTGTGTTATTTTAATAAATATTGATGAAATTTTTTTAATGATTAAAAAAACAAAAATAGAGTTTTCCCAAAAAGGTTTATCTAGCATAATACTCAATTAAGATGACTTGTATATAAATTTTTTGTAATTGTTGGTGTTTCAGATCTATATATATACCTTTGATGGTGTGGTTGAATACTTAGTCCTCATGTATAGTAGGTTCTTTGGCACTAGTAGGATATTAGGGTCCCAAATTTTGTACACTCATAGGGTTTTGTGGTTCTTAGGTTCGGTTATTTAAAGTGTTAGTAAAAATATATATGGTGTTTATAAGAAATATTTGAATGAATATCTACTTAACTGACCTTCATTGTTGTGATCTAGTCATATTGTGGAGTACAATTCTGGTAGGTACCAGGATGTTTTATTGAACTTTACATCATGGGGGTATTATAGTACACAGATTCCTAGAGTGTGTCAATTTAGTATCTATTTTCTGTTATATGACAACCTCAAGAGTAAAATTTTTTATAATGATGCTTGGATAGGATCAGGATCTTGTAGGTTAATGATGATATTTTCACCCTTTTCAGTCATTCTAGTATTTACCTTACTTAGATTGGTTTTATATTTTGGGTTATGTTGTTAGGACTTATAAACTAATTATGAGACAAAATCTATAGGAATAGGTGGGATACCTATAAGTCCTTAGTTTTGAATCATACCATTGTTGGTTGAAATTTCATTTTGATCATAGTAAACCCCTTAGAGGGGTTGGCCTTGATTTGGGGATTACATTTTATGTAATGATATTAGTTAGTACACTCATCTGATATTGATGCACAATATGTGCTTAAGATTTTTTTTATAGGCATGTTGATATTATTTTACTTTTTATGAAGCACCTAGGGTTGTTTTGTGGAAAGAATATTTTTAAAGAGTTGGAATATTTATTTTTTTAGGTTCGTTGACTAGTGTGTCCACAATTTCAAACGTATTTAGAGAGTGGGTAAACACTCATGATGTAAATAACACTAGTTGATAGGTGGTTGTGGAATAAATTTTTTAATAAGTGAGGTGCATAATTTTGATTTTGAATTCTAAGGGAGATTCATGTTTAATGAGATTTATGTGATATATAACACGTTCATTATATCCGTGTGATGGATAACTCACTGATGTGTGATTCTATTGATTTAGGTACACACTAGTTATAAGAGGTACCATTTAAATAATAAATCAGTGAGTGGATGAGTTTGATCTATAGAATGATGGTTTTAGGAGCTTTTATGGTCATGGTTTCCTATTTTTTGTCATTAAATGATGAATTTAACTTTTTGGTAGAGGATACATCGAGGTTAAATTAGGTTCCATGGAATGGTCAACCCATGTTTATACCTAGACACACATTATTAGCATATGCAGTTTCAAGAGTTGGTTAAAGGAAAGTATAGCCTATTTAATGTCAACATGGAACAAAGAGAGATACACACATGTTTTGATATATCCTTAGTGTAATCCTAGTTAGTGAAAATCATGTTATAACTTGACATCATCTTGAGAAAGATGATAGAGAATCAGTTCTATAATGATCTACTTTTCATTTTAATTTCATTCATGGTTTGATAAAGGATCATGTGGATTTTCAACATAAGGAGTGTAATAAAATAATAAATATCGTGGCGATTCACCATTTTCTATTTTATGGTGGTAACCCTCAGTTTTGGTTTACATTTACCATTTTTTATGGTCTATTGAGGTTATATGTTAGTTGTTTAGAAAGTGATAAGTGTATTCTTAGGTTTAGGAGTACCAGATCCGTTGCAATTAAAATTATCCCATGAGGAGAGAATTTTTGACATTTTGGGATGGGTTATTGGAAAGTGTAGATAAGGATGTTGTTCATGTTCATAGTATAAGAGCATGAATGCTAGTTTTTTTACAAAGGATTTTTAGTGAAGAGATGTTTTATGGTGGGAAGATTCTAAGGACACATATTTTTTCAGAATTAAATTTTGATCCAAAATATTAATTTTATCTATCATATTATTTTGATGGTTCATGTGGAGATTTCCCTAGAATGTTATATTATATAACTTTTCTAACCACTCCAATTGTCTTAAAAAAGGGTGTTTACCCAAAGATGGTCATTTAGTGTAAATAAACCTTCATAATTATTGGGAAATAATTAAAATTTAATATATAATTAATTAAATAATAAATTATTTTCCTAGGTTTGATTGGACATATATTTTGATAATAGTTTTATATTGACATTCTATCTCCACCATTTATTCTAAAACATGGATTTTTTATTGGTAAGGTATAAACTGAAGTTGGGAATTGGGATCGGGTTGGGCCCCCTTTTTTCTTTTTCTTTTCCATTTCTCATTTTCTTTTGTTTATTTTATTTTTCTTGTTTTTTCTTCAATGTCTTATAACTTACAACCATGGGGGGACTCTCTTTCATCTTCGGTCTAACATAGGAATGGTATATGAAGAGAGCGAGAGTGGTAGAGTTAAATGGAGGTACTTTTGTGAAGCTTGGGATGTGAATGATTTTCATGTGGTTGACATGGAGCATGGAAAAGGGTGGTGCAATGCTGGATTCCACCCAAAGGTGTGTTGTTTTTATGGTTTTTCATAAATCATCATAGGATTTCCTTTTTTCTAGTTTTCATCCCTTATTATGACTTCTTAGGATGCCTTTTGGTTCCATCTATTTTTTTCGTCGGTGGAAACAGGGGTTTCAGAATATTTGAGTGGTTTCCCTTATGTGATTCCAAATAACACAAAATGTGGTTCAAGAAAACATGTTGTGTGTTCATCATATTCAAGGAATATGGTATTTTCATATGTTCAATGAGTTTATGGTGTATATATTCATTGCATTGGGACTCATCCATGTAGTCATGTACCCCGCTAGATATCATGTGTAGGGGAACATGTCCATGTTAAGTACGCAACTAGACCCTGTGTGGGTTTCACGTCGTATAAAGTTACATGTTCATCTTGAGTACATGGAAAAGCTTTGTGAATTACATGTAAAGGAAACATGTTTTGGGTAAATTCTATATACATGATGAAAACACCATGTACATGTGTTTTTAAAAGCCTTGTCTAGATGAGGTACATGACCAGGTGGGGTCATTAGGGTACAAGCCATGTTTCTGGGCTAACGTACCATGTACTCCTCCTTTGTTGACTTTTTAAGGGTTTTTTGGTTTTTTATATCATTACACACAAGATTCTAAATTGGAAACATCACTATATTATTATTTTATGTATATTTTGTTGGTTAACCCATTGAGGTGGTTTGATGATACCTATGTGACATTTCAAGCTTTACCTAAACAAATAGGTTCTCCCTCCTGTTATTGAATTTATTTTTCTCATGAGAGTAAGACCTTAATATTAGATTCTCCATGATCCATCTCTATTACCAATACTTTTTTTTCTTTCCCTTGGGGAAGCCCACCATGTAATATGTACCCTTTTCTTCTAGGATTCCATTAAGTTAGTTGTCTCTGAGGATCCACGGTAGGAAACATTTACTTAGGTTTCAACCTAGAGGTTCCCATATTGGATGCTTCTCCTTCTTTCTATTGATGAGGTTTCCCTATGTGATACATTTTCTTACATACTTAGGGAATCCCAAGCAATATCATTACATGTACACTATTCTTAGGATCCCATTTAGGATTCATTATTTCTTACTATGAGAGGATCACTTGTAGGATTCATCCTTTTACATTTATTATTAAGGATATTGAGTAGGATGCATCTTCTGTGTTTCAACATGAGGGACCTAGGGGTGCCCCATTGTTTGAATGACCCTGATATAGTTCATTGGGTTTCTGTAGAGATGGTAGTAGGTGTCACCTTAGAACTCATTCGGAACATTGAAGCCTAATAGTCTGATTTAGCTGTTTTTGGTTATGTGTTCACCCACCCAGACTCGTTTATTTATAAATTAACTTGTTTATTTCTAATACTGTGATAATATGAATAGGTGATTCCTATTTATTCGATGATGGGCCTAGCATGATTCATCTTTCTTCTCTATGGGGTGCCTAGATGAACTTTCTTCTCTATAAGATGCCTAGACGTACTTCTTAGGATCCATCTTATTTATCTCATTGGGATGCCCATATATTTTTCTTAGGATCGGTATGTAGATCCATGTTATTTTGGTATTATTTCAGTGCCTTTAGGTACTACATAGTATTTGGATGTCGATACTATATTTTTTATTATTATATTGTTGGGATCTCTAGATGTGATTCATGGGATCCTTCTTTTGAGACTACGATTATGATATATGATAATGGGATCACATGTAATGATACTCATGGATGATTATTCTCTCTCGAGTGATGAACATGATTACACTATCCTCAAATTGTTATATGTTTAGGATGATTCCACTCTCTTAATATTTACATGTGATGAGGATGATTACACTCCCTATGATCTTATTATAGTCGAGGATGATTACGCACTCTCAAGTGATAATGATGATTATTCTCTTCTGGATTGATTACATGATTGTGGGGTTAGATATGGAATTTAACATTATTGGATACTCATGGATTATTAAGCTCTCCTAGGTGATAAGGATGATAATGCTCTACCTAAATAGAGACCTCAAGTGGTGGTCATGATTTCTCACTGGTGAGCTCTAATTTAAATTGCCTAAGGGTTAGACCATTCATGATTTTCTGAGTCCCAATGTTGTGGCCACCTATAGACTAGGACCTAGGGATCAGACATCTGATTGGATTTACATTGAGAGTGTGGTATGATATCCATCTATGTGCCTTGTTTGAATGTTTTCCATATCTATTCTGTAGATTTATTTTATTATTAGAGTCAGGTATGGGTGATCTCGGGGCTAGAATGGGTATCCCCCCTATGGTGACGTAGATTGCTCAAAGAAATTTTTGTCACTGGATGAAGAAAGTTTTCTCAACTGGGATTATAGACCTAGAGATCGACATAACGATACACAACATGAGTGGGATGTCATCCGAATCAAATCCATTTCACATGATGTCTATGAGATTGGGATTATGGACCTAATGATAAAATGATATTATTTTATGTTATTTTATCACCTTACTCGTGTATACTCATATTCACCCATATATGTATATTAATGATTGTATATATATACTAATATAAATATGGATATACATGATAGCACCTTACCCGGTTGACTTGGATTATAGACCCATAGGTTTATGATGGTTTTAAATTTTTTTTACTTATTTATATTTATCATTTGTTTCTTGGATTGAGTAAGCCTATTCAATGAGTATTCTCTTATGGAATTATATTTATAGGATTATCGTTGGGGTTGCCTAATGATATTTTTTTCTCACACTTTTACATGATCCTTGGTGTGCATTAAGACCCTATGCCTACTTTTCAGGTTGGAATCTTATACATAGTATACAGGGATGAGGCCTAGAGTTGCATGATTAAGTTGGGATGCTTGTGTGTATTCTTATGATCAAGTCGGAGTACCTCATTAGTGTCCTAGAGACTAGGTATGTGGTCTAGCTCAGAGTTAGTAGTAAAACCATGTACTATGATTTTAGTTTCTTTTATGTACTTTTGCATGTATGGTAGATAGAATGGGTGACTAGTGGTTTGTTCATGAATTTTTATTATTTTACATACTTCATTTATTAGTACTATATGTTATATTTTTAGTTATTTACTAATTATGAACTTTGTTTATTACTATATTCTTTTAATCTTGTCATATATATTATTTTTCACTATGATATGATGGCATAGTGTCTCCACGGGCACACCATAGGCCCTTACTGCTAGTTTTTTGCCTCAGGTAGTTGGAGATCCACTATTAAGGCTTTGTAAAAAAATTCTCTAAGAACTAGTTTAGTGGAATCTTGTCCAGGGCATTAAAATTATCATCACATGCACGAAATTGTGGTAGGAACTATTGATTTTTAGGGAATAACAATACCTAGTTGGGGATTTTACTAGTAAATCAATTAAAACCATTGCATTGACACATGCATATGAAGGGGAGTAGACCAATATAGGATTTTAATTAAGGTTATTATCACATTCACCATTTTGGAAAGGGGAAATGAGGAATCACTAGAAAAAATACCTCTATTTTTAGTAATAATAAGAAAAATTTGTAAAAAATTGAAAACCATGATATCTGTGCAATAGGTCTAGCCAAACCCACTCCAATCCCCACCCTTCTCAAATTATTTAAAATCAATAAATTTAAACTTCTTACTATTTAAATATTTTCAAAATCAAATTGAATCAATTTTCAAAATCAACCCAAAATTGAAAAACAATTTTATAAAGACTCCTTTTTTTGAGACTACCTAGTGCTAACTAATAGAATATTCATGAGTAATTAGAAAAAAATATTTTTATATTTCTTGCAGATGTCTATAAATCCACTTCGATCAAAAAATTGTAGTTATTCGCACATGTTGAAATCAAACATTTACCTATTTAAAAAAATCCAAACAAATATATGCTCCCACTAAAGTGGTAAAATACATATCAATGGGTTGATTTTTTTATAATTTTATCCCTCTTTGACAAAAATATCAAAAAACATGAAAAGAGTGGGAATGAAACACATACATTATCCATGAATAGAGTGAGGTTGTGCATCCATAATCAACCTCAGTCTATGAAATATTTCTTCCAATAATGGATTAATGAAAATTTCAGAAACATTCTCTATTATAGGATCAAGCTCCCTCTTCTTTTATTATTTCCTACATTCTCTTTCATGAAGTGGTATTTTCTATATTTGGGGAATATTTATCCTTCCATGAGATATCATTATTTTCAAGAACATTGATACCTTTTACACAATATAATAACATACGTAATATATGGTCTTGAATCAGTTAGATACAACACCAATCCAAAAAAATTCCTAAATTAATTTGGATCTACTTCCTTACCATCTCAATCTATTTAAAACACAATTCCAACAAAAAGAGGTGTGAATACTATTTTTGAATCTTCCATTAAAAACATATCTATATGTCTATTAGTATACATTCTTTAATATTGGAAAATTTGTTTCCTATTTTGTATGATTTATAGGCCAATAAAGTATTTTATTTATCCATGAATGGACATCCCAAATAACTTTTTCCTATTCTATAAAACATGTTCACACGTTTCTTCATAATTATCTACAAATATGATATCATAAACATAAATAGTCATAATAATAAACAAAAAGAATTAATTTTAGGCACTTTTTACCATCGAAACTTCCTTTCCTGATGTTCAACTTCCTTAAGAAAGTATCTAAATTAAAATTCCAGGACCACGATTCTTACATTAGCCTATAAAAATCCTTCTTCAACTTCCATGGATATATTTCATCATTCCTAAGATCGAATCCACAAGGTTTTTAACTATAAACTTCTTCATCGATATATTCATTAATAATATATTAACTTGAAATCCATTTGGAAAATATTATATATATATATATATATATATATGATAATTTTTACAAGAAATATTATGATAGTTTCTAAAATATCCATTAGATTAAAGGTATCATTAAAGTTAACACCATCAATTTTTCAGTAAACATTACATACCAGTAATGCCTTGTTTTTTTATCACTTATCCTTTTTTATTCTACTTGTTTCGAAACGCTGATTTTGTATTATTCATGTTTTTTTCTAGTTTGGGTATAAGTTCCCATGTATCATTCATCTCAATATGATATAGCTCTTCATTCATAAAATCTGTCCAGTCTTGATGATGTAACACTTCACCAGCATATTTTGTCTTAACCTATGAATATAAGGAAGGATGTTATACTAACCCTGAACTTCTTCGAGTTTGAACCTATTATCAATGATATCAAAAGATATTTTGTAATTACACTTGTTTATTCATCTTTATATGATATGGACAATCTTGTTCCTTATTACTTGAGATAACCATGTCAGAATCGTCATCTCATGGAGCTTTAGAATTATTAATATCATAATAAATTTTTCACATTTTTCAACTACAACAACATTATATTCTCATTCTTCCATATTTAGAATCATTTGTGAAAAAATATTAACAAAGTATTAAATAAAATTTACATCTATGTATTCAATAATATTTCTAGTTTCTTTATTATAAAATATATAATCACTACCATTAAGAAGGTATCCAAGAAATAATCTATCAACACATATATGATCAAACATCCCCAAGATTCCCCCTGTTGAATTTTTTATACAAGGACTATTAAAATACCTTTGATATTTAAAAATTGTGGTTTCTTTGTAATATATCTGATGAAGAATCATATCGCATTTTGGACAAGTGAAAATATGATTTTTAATATACACTACTAATATAATGGCTACAATCATAAAATATTGATTATTATCTTCTTTGATCAAAATTATATATTATATATCAACCAAACATTTGATTATTCTTTTAGAAACATTATTTTATTATGGTTTCTAAAGTGTGATAAAATCATGTTGAATTTCATGTTTTTCAAGATAATCTCTAAAAATATAATTTTTATATTTTCCACCATTATTAGTTCGAATCTTCTCCACATAATATTAGTAATATTTTTGTACACATCCCCAAAAAACTCGTAAATATTTTGAGCGCCTCAAATTTATGATTCAAAAACATAATACAAGTAATACAAGTATAGTAATTGATAAAATAAACAAAGTAATTATCTCAATTTAATGATTTTTTCTCAAGTATGGCAAGTATCAGAGTATTCCAACTTAAAGGGATGATTTTAATGTATCTCAACTTTCATATGTATGGAGACTATAATCCTCCCTTTCTGGATTATGAAAAAACACAAATATCTTCTTATTGTCATGTCATTAATATCATGAATAATTTTTATCATTACTACTTTTCTAATATTCTTATAATAAATTTATCCTAGCGTTTTATGACATTCCTGACTTTCTTTCTATCACAGTCATGTATCATGAACTATGTGCATCACTGACATGAAAATTGTTCTCATCAGTTAGTATACCTCTGGTAATAATGTTTCCATTTTTATGTGGTTTAAATTATATAACATAAATTATGATGAAAAAAATTGTTATAATCATGATAATTTTGTGAAACTCTCAACAAAATTTTCTTCATCCTATCAATAAATAAGGCTTGTTTGGATTTTACCTTTTCTTTCCCACTGATTACAGACACAATGCCTATGATTCTGAGTGACTCCTAATTTCTAGAAGTTATAATACAAACGTTCTAATATTTTAAATTCTTCAAAAACATAAAATATTCTTTTATATGATAAAAACTACTATTATCTAGTATCAAATGACATTCTTCCATTGTATCTTTGAGAGATATTTAAAATACTATCACTTTTTCATTACATTTTCTATCCCTTTTATGATTCTTTTGGGATTTCTTGTATAAATTTGTTGTGTTTAAATCATGATTATATATAATATTCAATTATTTCTAGGATGATAATATATTTCATAGGTAGTTTTCAATGGTTGTAGTATATTTTAAATCTTCAAAATGTCTTTATTCTATTGTCATATTTGAGAAGAGTTAATCCCCTCAACAATTTATTCCAATTTCTACTGGTTTATTTTTAGTGTTTGTGATTGAATCATAAAATTTTCACCACATTCCCAAATCCTCGACAATACCCACAGTAACCATAGATAGAATATTTCCCTCAGTAAATTTCATGTTTTTGGTGGTGTCAATAAATTTTCCATTTTTTTTCCACCCATTTATCACATTGTAGAATACAAATGTTTTGATTACATCTGGAAATTTTCTTCTTTAGAATAGACTTCTTCTCATACTCAACAAAATCTCTAGTTGTCAAAACTTTTGGTTATGAAGTTAAAACATTAGAAACCTTATGGTTTTTAACTCCACTTTTTGGGACTATATATATTGTATAATTTACATGGTATTCCATTATGAACACCTTCATCCTTTTTATTTACCTTTGATGATAAATTTTATTAATCCTTCTATGTTTATCTCTTATCAAAACATTCACCAAATAATATAACTAGGTTTTTTATTCTTGTAATTACTTCATCAACATTATAATTTTTTATTAAACAATACCTAATTTTGTATATTTAACCATATTTGGTTATCCATTATTGATATATAGGTTATTCTCTTCATTAAAATAAATAGATCATCGGGGTATTTTATAATCATGGATTTCCCCTCAAGGAAATATTATTGCTTATTTTCTAAAACATTGGATTTATTCAATTTCATATTCCCATATTCCTATATTATAAACATTATAATACATTCAATGGTCCATTTAGAATAAATTGTAACATATTATATTCTTCTTATTATTCTTATTAAAAGTTACTTTATTCATCACTAGTGAATTTCTTATGATATAATTTTTCAAAAAAAAAATTTCCAACACCATTATAAATAGATTTTTCATCATCATTGTTCATTTTCATCATATTCATCATACATGGGAAAAAAATCCTATTTTATTTTGATAAAATCTTATCCTTTCTCTTTTAATTAGACTAATATTTTTTCCTTTTCCTGGATTTCATTCCTTAATATTCTACCATCTCTATTTTAATATTCATCATCTTTATGTCTTAGAAAATCTGCAGTAAGATGTTTGACAATTCTACACCAAAATAACTTCAATGGTAACTTCTATTTGTATTTTCTTGAACATATTTTCACATTTTTATAAAACAAGTAAATATATTACTAAAATTTTATATTAATTTCATTGTTGATTTTAGATTTACTGAATTCTTCATGAATTATAATATTTTTATATTTTTATTTATTGGAATCCTTGAAATAGATTCCTTGATTATATTTCTCTATATTTACAACAGTGTTTTATCTTCCCATTTCATAGGTGATTAGAGTAGTGTATTGATCATACTGAGAAATCATTGTACAATCTCTATCATCAAAGGAAAAAATACTTGCATTAAATTTTTATATAAGAATTAAAAATATCATTTCAATAAGGTTTTAATATTCTAACTTCCCACTAATATATATTATTGTTCTTGTAATATCATTCAATATTGTAAATAATTCACCAACATATTTATTTTCACTTATCTTATAATTAATATACATCAATCCTCAGATTTTTGTTTTCATGGTTTTTTCATTTCTATTTCTATCATAGATGGTGTTTAACTTATCCTAGACTCCTTTATGCAATTCAATTTCATTAACTCTGATAAATTAACTGTTAGAGAGTGAAGAAAGTATAAAATTTATAGATCTCTTGTAATTCTATAATTTTTTCTTATTATTATATAAATTCCGATCAACTATATGAATCTCTTTAATGTTCACAGAGTAATGAACACCCATAATAGTTATCCTTCCTTTAAGCTTTAAAAAAAGTTAAAATAAGAGAACCTACCTCTTATAAAACTTAAAAGGATCAATCATGATATATGTGGTCATTGATAGGAAGAGGGGGTAAATGTCACGACCCATCCACGGGGCCCGTGCCGTGACTACCCCAAAACTGTCTTCCATAGGCCAGGGGCTGGTGACTAGCACTAAAGGCGTAAATCCCAATAAAAAGGAAAGGCATTTCCTTTATAAAAGTAAACAACAAAACATAGTAAAAGTGGAAGCAAACACTAAATACAAAAGAAAATGATGAAAAGTAAATAGGCCAGAATACATACCCAACTGAAAGGTAAAGCTACAACTGAACGAAATTACAATAGAAAAGACATGCATGTGGAATAATAGATGTATCTCCTGGGTCGCCCACCTCGAATACTACCTGAAGGGTAGGTACAAATACCGCAGCTCTTGGATCGCCACCACGGATCATACTTTAAGAGTAGGAACAGATAGCCTCATCAACGGTCTCTCCAGTCAACCTCCTCTGACTACTGTCTCATCGTGAAGTCCACCTCCGAATACTGACTCGTCGTGAGGTCCACCTCCGGATACTGACTCGTCGTGAGATCCACCTCCGGGTACCGTCCATTCTTTGAACACTTGGCCTCCATCTGCATTGTTTGTCGTCTGCATCCAACACAACGAGGTGCGGGCATAGCCCGTGCAGGGGTGAGTATAACGATACTTAGTAGGGACCCTGAGACCCTCAAGGTCTCACTAAATCCATCAAGGATAACCACAAGTAGGATATAAACAGATAACCCTTACTTAGGTATAAGCCCATACATATACCTAAGTTATTATGTAACCCATCTAAATCAAGAGGTTTCAAACAGATATGAAAACAATGTATAACCACTACTTAGGTATATATCCATACATATACCTATGTTATCAAGTAACCCATCTCAATCATGAGGAAATCACAAAGTACAACGACTCAGCTCAAACCAGGATTTTATTCATGATGTCGAAACCACAGCTGTTGGAGAACTCCTCCTCTGTCAAGTACAGTTGGTCTGCCGGTACAACCAAGCGCTTCCCACTAACCTTGGACTGCTTAAGTACTCCACCTATTGAGTACTATGGCCCTACTTCTACAACCAAGCGCTTCCCACCATGGGTCTTCCGCTACAACCAAGCGCACCCCCCTCATAGCCTACAGAGGTACTCCTTCTATCGAGTACCTCAGGTCTTCCTCTACAACCATGCACTCCTCTACCGTGGGTCTTCCGCTACAACCAATAATTCCCCACTGGGATATCTGAATCACTCTGAGTTGATTGATCAGCAGTAGTCATGTCTCAGCCAGCTACTAGGTTTCTGCAATCCGGTCGATCATTATCGGCAGGGTCCGCTCCACGAGCTACTAGTCAATAATCAAGGTATCACAATGTCCCACAAAGAAGTTTCCCAAGGTTCTACCACGTCATTGGAATCTTAACACAATAGACGGCGCATCAATCAGATGCCCGATCTTTGTGTAATTAGCCTTTTCGTCTCGGGAGCCTCGTTGGTTTCATGTACGACCAATCCGACCGTATCACAATTGTACCCCGAACTCTCATAGGGTATACTCATAGGGACTATTTCGAAATATGATTACCAACATCACTGACGGTTCGTCAAACGGATGTCCGGTCTGAAAGTTATCGGCTTCTCCGTTCCAGGGGCCCGGTTGGATTTTGGGTACAATCCAACCCCGCCTTACTCCAACTACATCCAAACCTCAGGTGAAGTAATCTGAAATCTCAGTCTCATCTAGAGGAATCCATCAAGGTTAAAGACACGTCAATCGGACGTCCAGAACTCATGTTATAAGTGTTTCTGCTCCGAGGGCCTGGTTGGTTTTGTGTTTGGACCAACCCAACCGTAGTCATACTTTGCTGAAACATCTATTGTAATATAGAGAAACGACTATCTTGATCCAAGGATCCCAATGAAACTGACGGTGCATCGATCGGAGGTCTGTAGCTCATGATGTGGTTGTTTAACTGAATGAGGTCCGAAAATATGGGGTTTGGGCCCGGTCCGACCCAGCCCAATACCCCTTGGGTCAGCCCGAACCGGGTCGACCCGACCCGGTCCGGGTTTGGCCCGATAGGACGCGGCCCGACCCGACTGGAGCGGCCTCGCCTAGCTGGCGTCACTCGGCCTGACGCTAGCGGCCCTGCCCGGTCGGCTGAGGCTCGGCCAGCGTGTCCGAGGGGATGAGGAGTGCGGGGGGGGGGGGGGCGTTGTTCCCTCCCCCCGGTTGGCAGTGAAATGATGTGACTTTTAAGCGGCATCTCCCCCAAAATACAGAACGACTTTGCCGTTCTGGTCTGGCACAGCTTAGCCGCAGTGTTCTTCTCTGGCGGCGTGCCGCCGCCACTTTCCACAGACCACTGGACGTGTAACGGTGGTTTGTTCCGCCCGCCTTCTGCGCCTAAGGTCACTACCGGACCCTAACTTCACTGATAAGACTTCAAATCGCCATTTTGGATGGTTTCTTCGTCGCTCGTCAATCCGCACAACAACAAACAATATGCGGAGTGTTGTCGGGCTGTGTTTGTTCAGCTCGCTCCCTCCACGTTAGGTGTTATCAATTGGAAATAATCAACACATGATTTCAACAACTTAATTAGGTGAAATGTTAATCAAATAAAATTGCTCCTAGTTCCCCACAATACTCCCATAATTAAAATATTCATGTCACGTAAATAATAGCATTCACGGATCAACTTGATGATGAGTTTATCCATGTTCTTTGTTTTAGAAGGAAACAACCATGGGAATAATATCATTCTAAAATTAATCATTTACCTCAACGAAAAATGTTGAATGACGGGATCGTGGAAAATGGCGTCATGGGGTGAGGTTCCAGAGACATCGACGAAGATTGTCTGAGGAGGAAACAGTGTATCCCCTTTTCATCACGGAAAAATGAAAAGGGGGCGCATCATTGGAGAACTCCAGCATTGGTGTCTCTTCCCTTGTCGAGGAGGAGAAAGGGGATGGAAAAAAGTGGAGCTGCTGAGACATTGATCTTCCTCGGAGTCTTGGTGTTCTTCAACGAAGAAGTTGATGTTCTCCTAGAGAATATAGAACTCTCCCCCAATATCTTCACACAACAACTAACCCACAAAAAAATAATTCTTATCTTATTTTATTACTTCAAGCCATGAATTTCAATTTTAAAATTCAAACACAACTCACTTAATTAATTAAACATGAGTTGTCTAATTAAATGGGGTGCTATGTTGGCAAGATTAATGAGGGTGAGAGGGAGGAGTTACACACATAAACGGGGGAGTTAGGGAGTAAAATGAATGTGAAGGGGTGGGGCTCGTGTGGGCTCTGCCTCACAAATATCTTGGAAAGAGTAGTTAGGAGATAGTGGGTACCACCCCAACTCCCACAGTAAGGATATAACCACTTAGATTAGAAATAAAATTTGTACCAAAAATTTTATTCACTTCACATTTAGTCCTCAATTTTTATCAACTCCTCCAAGAAAACGCACCTATGGGAATGGTCTTCTTAAGAAAATACTGGCACTGCGGTTCCATTGGTACCCTCAGATTTCAATTCTGAGGACAAGATCAAAAGTTAGAAAAACCCGCTAATCTGTTCACTGAACATACCTAAGCTAAACATCGGAAAATTATTCCTAGCACATCGGGCCTCGGAATTAGGTTCCATCAAAAACTATATACTCATAAAAATCCAACAAAATTAAGAAAAAAGTTTCCTTGAAATTTACAGGGTCTTTACATTACTACCACTTCAGGGATTTACCTCCCCGTAAAGCTACATCATAAACCAGGGAAACAAAAGGAGGTTCTGAGCATGCAACTGAGCCCCCCTCTTCCATGTGCCCTCCTGTAGGTTCTCTTGTTTCCAGCTAAAGCGTACAAGAGGAATCAACCATCCTCGTAGGACCCACTCCTGTCAATCCTCAATCTCCACTTGGACCTATACAAATGTAGCCCTTTCATCGATGTCCAGCTCCCTGTGATCGATGATATGGGTCGGGTCATGCACGTATCTCCTCAGCTAGTATACATGGAAGACTACATGCACCCGATGAAACTAAGGTGGATGGGTCAAGTGGTAAACCACCTCGCCTTCCCTATTGAGGACCTAGAAGGGTCCGATGAACCTCAGAGATAACATGCCTACCAGGACAAATCTCTATAATCCACGTCAAGGTGAGACCCGTAAGAAAACGTGGTCGCCGTCCTCGAACTCTAATGGTCTCTGTCTCCTATTAGTTTAGAACTTCTATCTGTACTGTGCAGTCTTCATCTGATCCTAGACGAACCGTTCTTTCTCCGTCATAGTCTGAACCATCTCTAGTCCTACAAGAGCTTTCTCCTTTGCAGATAAGAGAAATATGATCTCATCCCCTAGATGAACCATGTTCTTTGCCTAATAGAGTCAATCCTAACATGAATGATACTAATCCATGCCATGGATGACATTGTAAGGCCTCGAAGCTACTACCAAGATATCCAACTATTACTCTCGCCTCAAAGGGTTGAGTCACACTGTTGGCATTAGTGTGTGGTCACTAGGTCTCCTCCAGTAAGAATCTCAAAAGTGTGGGTCAAGTCTATAGTTTAAATCGGAACCTCTTAGTACACAAACAGGAAGGAAGCAAATGTCACAAGGACACGTGTCTTTTATTACTACAGCTCAAAATACATAGACATATAGCAACTAAAAACATCAACAATGACAACAAGGAAACTTGATGAACCATGATCAAAGGTCTCCATGCCTGGAACTAGTATCGCTCTGGTTTGCCTGCTTCCGAAGCTCCATAGTCGTAGGATTCAGCTACCTGAAGCTGAGCACTCCCATGTCCACCTATTCCCTGTGGTCGGGGTGGACCTCCTGGTGGTGGTGGTGGCAACACCTCGAAGCGTCATCCGCCTCCAGCTACAGGGACAACTCCCCTGCCTCGGTCACCTTCTATTTATGGTCTACCTCGATTGAACATTTTCCTCTGCCTGGGAGGTCCTTCATTTATCTGCTGATCATCTATATGGTGGGTCAGACAGTTACGTGCCATGTGACCAACCCCACTGCAGGAGTAACATTGTCCGCTCCGGGTAAGTCGTTCTCCACCTCGGGTGCCTCACACACATGATCCTATGTCATGTGATCGACCACCTGTAGGTATGGGTCTCTTTTAACACTGCATCATCTATCTACTGCCCGCTACAGAAGACTATGTTGCATGCCAGCTAGTAGTGGGTCCTACTGCTGGGGACTTCTCAACAAGGAAACTCTCCACTAAGAGGGCTCGCTCCAACACCCCTGTATGAGTCGGGATACTGTGAGAAACAACATTAGCTATAATCTCTCGCCTGATCCCCTGCTCGAAGGTTCGGGCCCTGAAGAATGGGTCCTGTACCATATCTGTGGAGTAGCGCGAGAGATTAGTGAACCTCGCTGAATATTGCGCCACCATCATGCTACCCTGCTAAAGATGAAGTAGCTTTTGAATACGCACTGCTCGAAGGGTGGCTGGTAAAAACTCTTCTCAGAACAGGCACTCGAAGTCTGCCCATAGAAGTGTCGCCTCGTCATGCATCTGGAGTATCAGGCTCCACCATCTACTTTCTATTTCCTGAAGGAGGCTAGCTGCAAGGATCACCATGAAGTCTGATGACGTCCCTACTAGCATGAAGACTCTCACAACAGCCTCCAGCCAATCCTCAGCCGCCTACGGGTCCGTCACTCCCTTGAACCTAGGTGGACTCTAGGGCTGGAAATCGTGCAGCGCACTCAAGTGAAATGCACTCTCTGCTGCTGGGGCTGGTGGCATCAGTGGCCCAATGGGTGGTAGTACCGCTGGTGCCTCTGCTGGTGCCTCAACTAGAAGAGGGCCACATACTGAGGCCTCATCGCTCGGTGGGGTGTCAGTACGTACAACTCTTGGGGCTCTAGCTGGTCATCCGCGAGCAGGCATCCTGAAAGAAACAGATGCGACATGGTCAAATACTATACCTGGCGAGATGACCTGGTTTGAGTTGACTGTAAAACTTTAAGAAACACACATGCAATCAGTGTTTCCGTGCACTAAGTCGGAAATTGATAGTCAGGGTCCTGGTGAATTGATATGTCGACCGCCGCACCAACACTGGACCCCATGGACTAATAACCACACTCAATACCATTAACACTATTACTTAAAATAGAACAAATTATCAGTCTTATGTTCTACGGTAGAACTGACTCCTCTGATACCAATTTGTCATGACCCATCCTTGGTGCCCGAGTCATGACTACCCCAGGCCCGCCATCCATAGGCTAGGGGCTGGCGACTAGCACCAAAGGCATAAATCCCAATAAAATGTGAAGGAATTTCCTTTATAAAAGTAAACAACACAATAGAGTACAAGAGATATAAAACACTAAGTACAAAATAAAGTGCTGAAAAGTAAATGGGCCAGAATATAAACCCAACTGAAAAGTACAGCTACAACTGAACGAAATCACTACAGAAAAGACAAGCAGATGGAATAATAGAAGTAGCTCCTGGGTCGTCCACTTAAAATCATACCAGAATGGTAGGTACAGATAGCGCAGCTCCTGGATCATCCACCACAGATCCTACCTGAAGGGTAGGTACATATAGCCTCCTCAAAGACCTCGCCCGTCAACCTCTTCTGAGTACTGTCTCATCGTGAAGACCACATCTTGATACGAACTCATCGTAAGGTCCACCTCCGGATACTGACTCGTCGTGAGGTCCACCTCCATGTACCATCCAGTCTTCGAACACACTACCTCCGTCTACGCTATCCGTCATCTGCATCCTACACAACGAGGTGCGAGCATAGCCCGTGCATGGGTGAGTATAATGATACTCAGTAGGGACCCCGAGACCCTCAAGGTCTCACTAAATCCAACAAGGATAACCACAAGAAGGATCTAAACAGATAACCCTTACTTAGGTATAAGCCCTTACTTATACCTAAGTTATCAAGTAACCCATCTCAATCAAGAGGTTTTACAGAGATATGAAAAAAATAGATAACCACTACTTAGGTATATGCACATACATATACCTATGTTATCAAGTAACCCATCTCAATCCTGAGGAAATAACAAAGGAAAATGACTCATCTCAAACCAAGATTTTATTCATGATGTCTAAACCACAGCTGTTGGAGAACTCCTCCTCTGTCAAGTACAGTTGGTCTGCCGGTACAACCAAGCGCTTCCCACTAACCATGGACTCCTCCTCTGTCAAGTACAGTTGGTCTGCCGCTACAACCAAGTGCACCCCCTCATAGCCTACAGAGGTACTCCTTCTGTCGAGTACTGTGGGTCTGCCGCTACAACTAAGTGCTCCTCCGCTGTGGGTCTAACACTACAACCAAGCGCTCCCCAATGGGCTATCTGAATCACTTCGAGTCGATAGATCAGCAGTCATCAAGTCTCAGCAAGCTACTAGGTTTATCCACTCTGCTCACTCATCACTAGGAGGGTCTGCTCCACGAGAAATTGGTCGATACTCCAAGTATCACTAAGTCCCACGAAGAAGTATCCCAAGGGTCTACCACGTCATAGGAATCTCAACACAATAGAGGGAGCGTCAATCGGACACCAGGTCTATGTGTTATTTCCATTTTTTGTCTTAGGGGCCCGGTTGGTTTCGTGTATGACCAACCAAACCATATCTCAAATGTACCCCAAACTCTCATAGTTTATACTCACAGGGTCTAATTCTCAACATGATTACCAACAGAGCTGACGGTTCGTCAAACAGACTTCCGGTCTGAAAGTTATCTACTTTTCCGTTCTAGGGGCCCAGTTGGATTTTGGGTACAATCCAACCTGGCATTACTCCAACTGCATCCAGACCTCAGGTGATGTATTCCAAAAGTTCCATATCATCAAGAGAAATCTAGCAAAGTCAACGGCATGTCAATCAGACATCTGGAACACAAGTTTTAAGCATTGCTGCTCTGAGGGCCCGGTTGGTTTTGTGTTTGGACCAACCCGACCGTACACATACTTCGCCAAAAAATCTATTGTAATATACTAAAATGACCACCCCGACCCAAGGAACCCAATGCAACTGACGGTGCATTGATCGGAGATTTTTATCTCATGATATGGGTGTTTAACTGAAGGAGGTCTGAAAATAGGGGGTTTCGACCTGGTCTGACCCGGTCCAATACCACTTGGGTCGGCCAAAACCGGGTCAACCTGACCCGAGTCCGGGTCCAGCCCAGTAGGGTGCAGCCCAGCCTGGCTGGCGCGGCCCGGCCCGGCACTGGCGGCCCGGCTTGACCGGCTGAGGGTCGGCCAGCGTGGCCTAGCGAACGCGGAGCGAGGGGGGGGGCGATGTTCCCCCCGGTTGGCAGTGAACCGGCGTGACTTTTAAGTTGTTCCCCCCCCCAATCTGAAACGTCTTTGCCATTCCATTCCTCCACAGCTCAACCGCGGCGGTCTTCTCCGGTGGCGCGCCGCCGCTGCTTTCCGCGGACCACCGGACGCACACCGGTGGTCCGTTTGACCCACCGTCTGCAACTAAGGTCACTACGGGACCCAAGCTTTACTGTGAAGACTTCAAATCTCCATTTCAGCCTATTTTTCCATGACCTGTCAATCCGCACATCAAAAAAAAATCAGAGGGTTTTCAGGCCATGTTTTTTCGGCCCGCACCCTCCACGTTAGGTGTTATCAGTTTGCAATAATCAACACATGATTTCAACAACTTAACAATGTGCAATTTTAATCAATTAAAATTGAACCTAGTTCCCAAAAATACTCCCGTAATTAAAATATTCATGTCTTGAAAAGAATAACATTCGTGGATCAACTTGATGATGAGTTGATCCGCGTTCTTTTTTTTAGAAGGAAACAACCATGGGAATAATATCATTCCAAAATTAACCCCCTACCTCAACGAAAAATTTCCAACGACGGGCGTCGCAGAAAACAGTGTCGCGGGGTGACGTTCTGTAGACGCCGATGAAGAGTGTCTGAGGAAGAAGCGGCGTCTCCCATTTTTATCACAGATAAATGAAAAGGGAGCATGTCGTTGGATATCTCCCACATTGGTGTCTCATCCCTTGTTGTGGAGGAGAAAGGTGATGGAAAAACCGGAGTCGCTGAGTCGTTGCTCTTCCTCGGAGTCTTGGCGTTCTTCAAAGAAGAAGATGAAGATCTCCCATAGAATAGAGCTCTCTCCCCCAATATCTTCACACAACAACTAACCCCCAAAAAAAAATAAGACTTATCTTATTTTATTACTTCAAGTCATGAATTTAAATTTTAAAATTGAAACACAACTCACTTAATTAATTAAACTTGAGTTGTCTAACAAAATGGGGTGTTATGTTGGCAAGCTTAATGAGGGTGAGAGGGAAAAGTTACTCACATAAAGGGGGGAGTTAGGGAGTTAAAGGAATGTGAAGGGGTGGGCCTCATGTGGGCTCCACCTCACAAATATCTTAAAAAGAGTCGTTAGGAGCTAGTGGGTCCCACTCCAACTCCCAAACTATGGATATAAACACTTGGATTAGAAATAAAATTTGTACAACAAATTTTATTCACTTCACATTTAATCCTCATGTTTTATCAACTCCTCTGAGAAAACGCATCTCTGGGAAAGGTCCTCTTAAGAAAATACTGTTGCTGCAGTTCCATCGGTGCCCTCAGATTTAAATTCTGATCACCAGATCAAATGTTAGAAAAACCCGCTCATCCGTTCACTGAACGTACCCGAGGTAAAATTTGGAAAATTTTTCCAGGCACACCGAGCCTCAGAATCAGGTGTCATCAGAAACTACGTACTCGTAAAATCCCAAGGAAATTTAGAAAAAGTTTTCCTTGAAATTTACAGGTCTTTACAGTAAATCTGTTTTTTTTCATTTTTAGGTTCTCTTACTTGTGAAATAACCTTCACCTACTATTAAAGATATATGACTTTTGTATAAACAAGTAAACAAGAATAACTATAGGAAAAAATGTAATTTCATGGTTCACTACTCAATAATAGTATATAGTCCATATTATGATATTCAAATATACCAAGACCATATGAACCATTGTAAAATAATCCTTTATGTCTGGTTACAGTGGGTTGTGAATATAGTTTTACTTGAAATTAAAAAAAATCAATTGATAATGCAAGTGATCCTAAAATAAATCAGAGATATATGATTTTTTTCACACAACTATAAGAAAATTCAACAACAGGCATCTATATTTTTTCACTATTTTTTAAATATTAATTTCACTTTCTTTTCTTGAAAGTACATATTCATCTTCACTTTATTTCACCAAATAAGGTACGAACCTTCTTTAGTGTTATGGAAGATACTAAAATGGGTCCATCTAGAATACTTTAACCCTTATTTTTTAACTGATTCTTCTCTAAACTGTTCAAATGGTCACTTTTTCACACCATCAATATAATTCCAACATGAGGGAAGAATATATAATGTATCTTGAAAAATAATGCTTATATAGTCTATTAATATAATTATATCGACACTTTTTTATCACTTTATCATAGTTCACAAATCCCCAATTCATATTTCTTTAATGCATTAACTATTTATATTCAAAAAAATCATCATGAATATATACTCTATATATGATATTCAATGTATCACCTTATGAATTATAGAAATCCCCGGATATTTAGTAATAGAACAATATCATTTAAATTGGTCAACTTCTTATATATTTATATCTCACTTAAAAAAATTTGAATTTCCCATTTATATATTCATTTAAATCCCCTAAAGACATGTGCAACAATATTCCTCAAGATATATAAATATCCATATCCTCAAATATCACATCTAAAATTTCCAAATATTCATGTAATTGATTATATAACAAAATCCTCATGCAGTCGACTACATCACAACATTAGTTACATTGTTCTCATCAGTTATGTAGAAATCGGCTACATGGTTCCCATTTTATCTACATCACTGAAATGAATGTGTGTTTTCCAACACAACAGAATTAGTTATAGGGATTAATCATCCAAATGGAATAGATAAATAAATAAATCATATATTTAAAGATGATACACGGTTGAATTGGGTACATGGATGAATCAGATATGTGAATAGTCTACGTGACCATTCAGTTATATGAATTTGGTTATGTGGATAAATAAACAATGTGAATTGTATATGATACCATTTAGATATGTGAATTCACTATAGATCTCAATTATCATATTTCTCATGTATAATCCTTCTTATTCATTTCCACCATCAATCAAGAACACATTACAAAAATAATGAAAACATATTATACTGATATTTATTCACTATATGATCACATAAACATAAAGTGGTGAATTTTCAAATAGACTTATCATTGCATAGTATACTTAATGAGGTTAATCATGTGTCTAATCAAGATACCATGAGAACATGAATCAATCAACCAAATGAGTGATTGTATGTTCACCTTTCTTACCATGCATTCCAATACTCCTCCATTAAGTCACTTGTTCACGTTCACTTGACTTATTTTGTGTGTATGCATTTCATAATATTTTCAAATGATGATGGTCACTTGACTTATGGTATGTGTCCACATTTCTTCATGTGATCACTTGTTAATGATCACTTGATCCCCCGTGAATATCCACATTTCATCAAGTGGCCACTTCCCCGTAGTCACTCAACTCTTCATAACTTGTTGATAATAAAAACCAATAACATAAATAATACCACTTTATTTTTACTAATTCTTTTACATAAAGAAACAAAACATGACCTATTTGTCTCAATAGATACATCATATTGATATATATGATGTACTAGAGCATTCCCTTTATGAATCTATTGTTTGTCCTCTATTTTTTACTTATTCGATGCTATGATAATATATTGAAGATCATACCCATTTTAATAATACTTTTTATTATTACAAGAATTTTGTGAATATGGGATAATAACCATGATTAACTGAGGATATAGTTATCCCAAAGGAAAAGAACATTGTTAATAAACCCTAATTTCTATATATGATTCATTCAAAATTTATATTTTCATATCAAAAAAGCAAGAAATATCCAATAATTGAATATGTGAAAAGGTAGTTAGGTATCAGGGTGAAATTAGATTGAAGGACACTCTACACTGATTAACCCCCCCCCCCCCCCCCCCGATGTGTGGGAATATCCAAAAGTGATCTGAATAATTGGTATCAGAGTTGGTCACACTTTTATTTGGATTCCCATCTTGAAATTATTTTTGGGATTGAATATAAATTTTTGAAGTCTATATAAAGTGTATTTTTAAATAATACTATGATTTCCTTATCATAGTAATCATGAAATATGTTCCGACCAATAAAATTGTAAACATGATGAATATAAATTAAAACAAGTTAAGGAAGGAATAATCTATGAAATGAGTGGATAATAAGCCAATATGAATTGAAAGTAATAAAATTATTTTCCATTATAATATTATTTTGATAATTTTTATTTTAAATAAATCAGTGATGAGAAACCACCCCTCTTAAAAAATGAGGAGTAAGTTTTACTTTCCAAATTTAAAAATATTGACAAATAGAATTATGTAATGAAAGAAAATGAATATAGAGTATAAACAGTTTCCAATAATGAAATTAACAAAATTAATTTCCCATGTAGTTCATCATCTGGGCATGAATATGATGAAACCAAAATATTTTATCATAATTTTAATTTTTAAGAATCATGTATTAATGGGGATGATTACATTTTTTAGGATTCATATGATGAAGCAATTGATGTTATAAAATATATCCTCTATAATTTCACCAATCAAATTTTCTCATAATAAAATTATACAGGATGAGATTACTCACCATTAGGATGACCATGAAATAGTGGTGAATGATTTGAAACAAAGGATATAATTTTTTTTATTATCTTAAAAAATAATAGGAATCTCAATTGAAATTAATGGGGATCTTGGGAAAATATGTTCAAAATTTTAATATGAGTGGATAAATACATTTCATGGAAGGTAAGATGTAAATAATAGTTTTAAAGAGAATATATATTCATTAAAATAAGTAAACTTTGTCAAAGATATTAAATTAGTTGCTAATTTATTTAAAATTAATGATTATGACCATCTACTAGAGGAAAATCGTAAGCTTGCTGGGGGTTATGAGTGAAATATGAGGAAGGAATGTGAATACAATCATAAATCATTATACGATTATAATGGTATCCATAATATGAAATTATTGAACCTTGTAATTAAATTGATCATTTTGGAATCAAATCAAATCATATCATCTCAACATGTTGAAAGAATAAATATTTTTATAAAACTTATTATGATATGATTATGCAAAAAGACTTTTTTCAGGTTCTAATAATATTCTGAAATTTTCTAATGATCAATATAATTCATCTATAAAAGGAAATATACCGTCCAAATAAAAAAATTAAATGTTATAATTATTTTTATAAGAATAGAATAAACTTAATCAAAAAATCTATAGTAATATGGTTGACAAAAAATGATATCATGTTTACCATCATGTCAAGGATACAAAAAAAGAGTTTTTATGAGAGTTGTTTCAATAAATTAAACTCAACCGTGTGATGTACATGCATGAAAATAGAAAGTAATTAGTTCTAAAAAATATATACAATACAAATTTAAAACTAATAAACCAATTTTTTGGATATTTTATTTACTTGAACATATTTGGGAATAAAGAATTTGAAATATGATATATTCCATAGGAAAAAATGAAACCCATTTCAAGGGGAAAAGCCCCATATTAATAAACATTAATATACTTTTAAGACACATATTTCAAGCACAAGTGGATTTTGAATACTGAGGTTAAATTAAATTCTATAGTGGTAGTCATTGTAATGAAGTATGAAAGTATAAACCATTAAAGAATTCAATAATAAAAAGTTAGAATATAATACCTCATAAGTTATAAAATATAGATAATACTTCCTTGGTATATATTCATGATAAAAATAATGAAGAGAACATTCCATATAAATCTATGAAGAATTTTGGTGAGATATCTTTGAGTGAGAAACCCATGAAGTCAAAGAATTATTCCTCACCAAAAGGGATATGTTTTTTCTTTTGTTGAAAAATAGGACACTTCATGGAAACTTATAAACAATATATAAATTTGAAATTTTAAAGGAAGAAGCTACACTAGAATATAAGAACATTTCTATGGTTAAATTAAAGGACTAGTCTATTAAAGATAACATTTGAAAACCCACATGGAAAAATAAAAATTAATGAGAATGTTGCTAATGTGTGTTTGGGAATATGGCCATCTAATTTGTAAACATAAAAAGAAATGGATTCACAATTAAATAAAAATATATAGAGTGAAAAGGAACATTCCAGATTGGTTAATGTTGTTCTTACTAATCAAAATTCTTATCCCAAAACATCTCTAAATCACAAAGCATATCCCAATGTTTTACATATAACCTAATAAAAAATATGGTTATTTAAAAAGAACATTAAAAATAACATTATGTCATAACATCATAATAAAATATTTCACCATTTCACTCAATGCATAAAAACGTATTTAATTATAAATCATATAACATTTTCAAATTTTAATATAATTATGATTATTTCTATAACTCATGTCCATTTCCCCCATAAGTATCTCATTATTATGAAAAAAATACCACAATTCATATACTATATATATTTAATATAAAATCAACCACTATTATTCTCATATTATTTCAATCATTCTTTTATAAATCTATAAAAATTCAAAACTCACTTTAAATAATCCTAATACATATGATCATTTCTCCCCATTAAATTCTCATAATATTTAAATAATTATTAAATAAATCATTAAAATTTAATAAAACACTATTAATCATCCTAAATCATATATACAATATTCCACATATCAATTCAATTAACATGATTTAATAAGTAGATTAAATTCCCAACATGTTACTATAAATCCATAATGGTCCATCGACCCTAAACATCAAGATTCGTTATTTATTTCTAACACAAATAAAAATAATAATTCATGTAAAATCTCATTTACATATCAGCTATTTAATTGAAATTTATTACACTGCATTATAAATCAATCATGGAAATTTAACACTGTATAATAACATATAAATATAAAAAATTTGCACACTTAGTATAATTTTTAGAACCTAAATTCAACAATTAATATTATATTTCATTTTGAAATATTAATATATTGATAAACTCATATTCTCACTAGGAATTATCATTGAATAATAAATAAAAACATATTATAATAAGAAATAATGTGCAATTTAGTCAACTAAATCGCATTATTTTATCTATTTTTTCCTCTTATAATTAAATAAAATTTTAATTCTATTTAGAAAAATTTTGTTTAAATTCATATATCAAATTAACAAAACACACATAAAACAGTTAATTAAGGATTGAGATCACCTACTTTGGGATATATCAATAATTTGAAAAAATCCAAAAAAAATCATTTTTAAATCACTAAAAGTAAAATCTTAACTAAAATTAGTAAAAAATTACATTAAAAGTAAAACAAAATCTCAAGAAATTTAGATATTAACAATTGGTATTATTATCTAATCATTATACATAATCCAATGATTTCAACATATTAAAATTTCATTAAGAAAAAAATACACTAGAAAGAAATTAATTAGGTAGAAAATATCGGAGTTCATCCACAGCTACTATTAATTCAAAAATTGAAAAAATATTAAACAAAAAAATACTAATAAAAAATCAATCTGCATTTATACAATATGGGTAAGGAAAAACATTAAGTACTCGACAGATACATAATAGCCACCCGAGGACCACTGAACACATGGTGTTAGACAATATCCTCATAGTGGTTGTTCTAATGGTATCAATATTTATTTATCGTTGATAAAGGATACTCACAATAGACGAAATAAGTACTTTGTAGAATCATCTATTTTTTAGTAGTATCACAACCCTCCAAATTTCATACCAACATTTTATTTTCACCCAAAAACTTTCTAAAAATTAATAAAACACATTTAAAACCCATATTCACACAAAATAGATATATAAATTACCTAAGAAACCCAAGGACTTTTCATATATAGTTGAGACTCCGTAATGAAAAAAACAAATTATGTGACTCAAACCTAAAAATGTGAACTCTTTCACTATATCACGAACATGGATCTACAGTTATACATAAAAATGAATAAATATTTTTTATTCCCTAATTTTCGACTAATCAGTTATAAAGCTGAACTGAGTTATACATATTGGTGGTGAGTATATACTCAATATATTTTTATTAATGGATTTAATAGGTTTTCAAGAATGAAAAATTAAAAAAACACGTTATGTCAATAAAAAAATGATTCTAATATAGTTTTTATTTAACATTAATTTAAGGAAAAACAATCAAGAATCTAAAAAAATACAATTAAACCAAATAAAATCAATTAATAAAATTCTTTTTCTATAAACAAAAAAGTAAAATAATTGAGTTCAAATCCATTTATAAACCATATTTCCTCTATAAAAACAAAATTTTTGAAAAACAAACTATTTTTTCATGTATTATTAGTCTTTTAATATACCAACTATTGGGATTTAGATGAATTAAATGAATCTATATTCCATTAGGAAGGAATATATCTTGATGTAAATCAGTTATACAGAAAATAGGGGTTCTGAAATGCATTAAACACTCAATTGAAAAAATGAGGCCACTCGATTACCACTGACCACTTTACATTTTCCATAGACCTTATAATGGTTGTTTTATAGTCATTTCTCATATATTATCATGGATATATGGTACCTTAGACACCCACTAAGTACCTAGTGGAATTTGGTGCTTTAAAGTAGTATCACCACCAACAAAATTTTATACCAACCTCTTCTTTCCACTCTGAAACTCTAATTTTTTAATTAAAAAATTTAAACAAAAACTATATTCATGAATGATAAATATAAAAATTATATATAAGAATCCAAAAAAATCACTAAAAATTACCCCATATTATGAAAAAAAATATTAAATATGTCAGATCCTAAACAAAAAAAATATCCATCACCATATCACGATGATGGATTTATGGTTCTCTACTAAAAAATTACGAAGCCTCATTTTCCATAATTTATGAATAAAAAATTATACAAGCATACTATAGTATAAAAATAGTGGGTGACTATTAACTTAATATAATGTAATCAATAACTCTAATAGGTTTCCATGGTTGAGAAATTATAAAAAAAATGTTATGTCAATTGATAATAATGTATTAAATACATTTATATATATATATCATTGATTTAGGAAAAAGATTTCTTAAATCCAAAATAATGAAATTCAACCACATACAATCACAGAGAGAAATATTTTTTCAAGAAATAAAACGGAAAATAATTGAATTTTAATTAATTTTGAAACCAAATTTTATCCCTGAAAGAAGACTTATTTTTTATTATTTATTTTATTTTTATTTTTTTTATTTACTATTGTTTAATTTTTTATTTCTTATTTTATATAATGAAAATATATTTATTTTTTAGTTATTTTTTATTATTTATTATATATTATTATTTATTATATATTATATATTATCTATTATCTATTATCTATTATTTATTATTCTTTATTTACTAATTAATATTTATAACATATAATTTATTTTTTAAATTTAATATATTTTTAATATTAATCTTTTTTAATTTTTTATTATTATTTGTAATTATAAAGTAAAATAATTGGATTCAAATCAAATTATATACTATATTTTCTCCTTGGAAATATAGCTTTTGAAAAGCTCAATGGTTTCATGTCTCATCTATAATCCATACTTTCTCTATGAATGATGTGTTCTTTTTTTTACTTTTTTTCACTATTTTTTATTTTTTATGATAATATTTTTATTTATTTTTTGTTTTTTTATAATTTATTATATTAAACTATTATTTAATTTTTTTACAATTTATTACTTACAATTTACTATTTAATATTTATTATTTACTATTCTCTATTTAATATTATTTATATTGATTTTTCATTCTGTAGATTTTTTACTCTTTATTATTCATTGTTTACTGATATTTGAACCACTTACAATCTTAGTTACCCAAGAGAGACTTTACAACCACATAAAACTCTTTATGTGGTGAGTAAATACACTTCAATATACTTTATACATATATATTCACACACACATATTAGTATAAGAAAATACATATACATAAATAAAAATAATAATAATAACATAATAAATAAGAATTAATAAATAAATAATATATAAAGGATGAATAATTTAAAAAATCAATACATAATGAGTTATAAGTATATATTAATAAATAAAGAATAATAAATGAATAAAATAAGAATTTATTAAAAAAATTAAAAGAAAAGGATAATATATAATATATAATACATAACATATAATATATCATTTATATTATATATTATATATTATATAAATAATAAAAAATTGAAATTATATAATTAGAAAATAATAAATAATAAATATATCTATTAAATAACTAATAAATAATTTATAATTTAATAATAAATAATATATCAATATGTAAATAATAATTAATATATAAAATTCCTGAATACATAAATATGTAATATCTATATATATGTAGTCTAACTGTATATAAAAAAACACATATATAAATTCATATATGTATTTAATAATTACTATATATATATATATCATTAATTATACTTGTGTATATATATAAACATATAAATATACATACATATAAAAAAACATATATATATATATATATATATACACAAACACAAGCCACCGTAATATCAATAAATACATAAATATATAAATAAATATAAATTAAAACATAAAAATACACACACACACACAAACAAATACATATATATGTAAATACATATAAATATCTATATATACCAATATATTATATACAAATATGAATATAAATATAAATATAAATACACACACACATATATATATACATATGTTTATACAAAAATTTACATAAATACATATAAAACCCTAAAATTTTATACAATTATAAATTAATTAAGATAAATATATAAACATTATAAATATATATATATATAAATATATATAAATTCATATATAAACATAATTTAAATAATAAATAACAAATCCTCAATGAGGGAAGACTCCTACAAATGAAAAACCATTATTTTGGTTGGAATTTAAACCCATGTTATCTAATAAAATACCATGGAGAAATTATAAGGAAACCATCTTCAATGAAGTTAAAATTCCATAAAATGTATTCACATTAGGGAATCACAACTAAGAACTCAATTATTAGGCTTTCAAGGCCTTTTGAGATTTAAAAAATAATAGTATAGGCTTCCCTAAGTTAATATTTTCTAGATCTTGTTATAATTGTCAATTTCATAGGTCATAGGGCCCAGATAGACAGTGTAATCAGAATTTATAATTTTGTGATGTTGACGTTCTATATCTTATTTATCTTAAAATAAAAAATAATTTTTTTACTTTTAAATATTCCAAATTATTATTTAATTATGTTTTAGTTATTTTCATAATAACTTATTTGACTAGTTTTACAAATTAAATAGACATCTAGATCAAAAGCTATGATCATTTGACACTGAAGCCTGATTTCAGAAATTAAAAACTATTAATTAAATTTTGAAATATATATTAATTTGTATTTATAAATAATTTAAAATTACTAATTGAACCATGATAATTAATAAAAAATTTGAATAATAAATAATAAAAATTAATAATAAATAGTAATAAATTATTCAATTTTAAATATTTTTCCCTATATTTTAGTAGTGTATTTTTAAAACCCATCATCAATTAGAATCAGTTTTTTTGAAAACCACCCCAACGTGTTTTTAAAACAAATATACATAGAAACAGTTTTTCAAAAACTGTCACTAATAAATATTTATGAAACATTTAGTAGTGGTTTCGAAAACAACCTCTAAAATCATGTTGCTAAATCCTTATTTTCCTATAATGTATCTACCCAAAACCATTTAATTGGAAATGACAAATATTAGTGGTTTCCATTTTACCCCAATCATCCCAATCATTTCTTACTCTAATGCACACGTTGAGAATGTATCCTTTTCCATAGATTTTTCAAACATGTTTTAAATTTGATCTTATTTTAAATTAATTTTTCACATGAACACACATACACACCATTCAATAACATCCATATTAATGACATCAAAACTAGTAAAATCCAAAACCTTCCAAAGAATATTTTCACCAAAAAATAGTTTTTTATAAGTTATATATGTCAATCAAAATAATTATTTATAATAAAAAGTATAAATAAAATTATTTCTGGTTGGAAATAAATTTATAATGAAAAAATGGATTAGCTAATCTAATAGAATGTATTGAGTTCACATACCAAGATTTGATTTTCATTAATCATCCAAAGTTTCTCAATTTATTAATCTCTATAAGATATACTACCTCATCTTATCATCAAAATACTCTATAAAATATAAGTTATAAACCAAAAAATATATAACCTATACTTAAAGGAACAAATAATGTCCTCGATAAGTTTATTACATCCAGATGCACATTTAATTTGTATTATTCCATTTTTAAATATCCTTGGTATAACTCATTATTTTTGATTTTATTGCCTCTTATAAGTGGAATGTCCATCATGCAACTTGATTCTACACCTTTGTTAAACACCTTCTGCTGGTATAGAATGAGAAATTTCAAAGGATTATAATTTAAAGAGGTTTCATAACATCAAATAAAATTGTTATGAACCACATAATATAAGGAACATACCCATACTAAATGTTCCAAAACATAAATTGATAACTCTAAATAATTCATATAAAATATGTGGAATAATTAATTCCATATACCGTGTTAATTTCATCAAAACTATGAACTATAATCGTTGTCTATCACATCATACACCTCCAATGGACAAATATAGAACTCTAAGGAGAGGAATTGATAGAAGGATTGAGATACTACCTCTATTCATAGAAAAATCATTCATCCCACCATTAAAAACTATATGAATATCCCATAATTAATTATCTCCTCTACCATAATTCTCATCTCATTACAATTTTTTTTTCTTCTCTCATAATTCCATTTTCGTCTATATGAATCTCCGATGTGGTTTATTTAAACTAAACTAGTCAAACAACACTTTAATTCCACTAATTAATCATATTCAACCACTATAAAACCGCAAAAAATTTACTTCCAAAAACGCGTTAGATGTATACCCATATTTAATTAATAAAATAAAGAGTCATAAATCCAATTCCCATAATAAATATCTAACAAATTATAAAAATAAGTATAAGGATAATGTTACATTCCCCATATAAAATACACTTCAATTAATGATCTTATTTCACCCTCTATATCTATCAAACAAACTCAAAAACAAATATATTAAAATTTTGTTGAAATTAATCATGTTTTATTAATTATTTATTATTGGATTTATAATTAACTATAATAAAAGAATTATTATCAACTTTTTGGGTTGTTTCCAGTGAAAATAAAAAATTGACATGATTTCATTATAATGAATTTTAACATGATGAATATTGGTGTGGTTTCCTCTATGATTTTTAAATAATATTATCTAATTTATGAGTACGTTTTCCAATATTTTAACATTATTACATGTTATGCATGATATTTTAAATTTTGAATTGATTTTTAAATTGGTTTCAGGATGATTTTTTTATAAATGAAATGGTTTTAAAATTAGCATTTTTTTTCAAATGATGAAATTTCATACATATTATTTTTAAAATGGATTTTAGAGGATGAATCAATTAAAGAGATTTATATGAAAAATCATTAAAATAGAGGGAAAATCAATAAATTAATTTATCTTTTACATATTTAATAAAAAAAATTGCATCCTTCATTAATAAATTAGATTAACTATCTATTGTTTTACCATTGTTTTATTTTTATAACTTTGTAAATATAATAGGTTTTACACAATAATTTATATTGTTTTTCAATCCAAATAAATGGTTATATCTTTTTCTTGAAATGAAATCACATGTAGTAATATTATCCACTAGTAAAATATATTGAATACAAATTATTAGAGTTTATTCATACACTCATTACATATAAATTTATTTGAATTTTAAATTTCTCCCACATGATTGTATTGATATAATGAAGTTCAATAGTAAATACTATCTTATTCATATAAATATATAATAAAACTACTACAATATAAAACTTTATTTCAATCAATGTCTTTTGAATGTGGTATGTGGGAACCCAAAAAAAATCATCCAAGAGAAAACTCACACCATCTAAAAATTTACCAAATAATTCCATAGAAATTTGAAATAGGTTGAATACTTCACATTGTAAAGGCTCTAGTTGATGGAGGATACTTCTATATCTTGATCATCCCTTATGTGATCCTCATAATGATAAGATTTTTGATCCCAGGTCTGAATGTACTCCTCTAAATTTATTTTCCCATCATTGATTCCACACGCAAAGAACATATCCAATTTTTTGATCCAAAATTATTGTTTCTGGTTGATATTAACTCAGATATCACTCTCATATTTTATTTTTATCTCTTCATTATGTACCTTTTCCTTAAAAGAAATATCTAACAATAATTATTTGGAATGTAGTCATATCAACAAGCCCATAGTATTTTCATGTTTCAAATACAGCACATTATAATTCAATATTCAACTCTAACAAGACATATTATAGTAATTAAATAAAAATAAAAGCTTTAATTATTTGTATAAAAAAATGAATAAGCCTTTATTAATTTAAAATTAAAGAGGGTATTATAAAATCATAGTTATTATCCTTTATGAAATGAATAAATGAATTCTATCATTCAATAATTCTCTTTTAACATCTCTCTACACCCTTATTGGGTCCTTATACATTCTTCTATATTTCCTAAAACATATATAACACTTCACTCAAATTAAATCTTATAAAAAATAAATTATATATAGACTTTTCATATATTCTAGTGTGTTAACCTTAAATATGTTGTGTTTCTATTCAATTATAGTGGTGTTTTCTCAACAAATCTAAAAAACACTTTTTAACAAAAAATTAATATATAATGTTACTTTCCTTATATAAAACAACTATAACCCATTTATCCATCCGAAAATAGAATATAAGGTGTTAAAAAAATATTTTAACATGGATATTCCTTGTTCTATACTATTATATTAATTATAACATGTCACTCAAGCCCAAAATTTGTGTATCCAAAACCATGGAATGTCTTTATGATGTGGTTAAATCCTCATGTCATCCAATTTATCATTATTACATATAGTATTTTAAAAACTATCATATTGATTAAAACCATGACATATTGATAAATGAAAAAAAAATTTATGGAATTTATTATAATAACCAAGAAATTTTTTCATTCAACTATAGTGAGGTTTTATTTTCAATTCCCTAACATGTATTCACCCATTCTCCATCACTTAAATTTATATCCAATAATTCATATGACTTTTTCAATACGTGAATTAAACATTGAGGTCAAATTTAAATCCATTTTTTAAGAAATTTTTTTATCAAAAATTAAATCATAATCTAACCATGTATTGAAGATGAATAAATTTAATTGAATACAGAAAATTACACCATTGTAAACATTTTTAAACATGATATACACAAAATATAAATTTCCCCAAAATGATTGAACATGGTATAAATAATAAACTCTTTAAAGATAATATAAATATCATAATAATAACTATTTATAATAATTAAAATTACTTAAAACATTAATAAATTGGGACACCGTCATCTTATTATATGATTACTACAAATTAAAACTATATTATTCAATTTAGAACCATATGAGAAAACTCAGTGTAAAAAATAATAATAACTAACTACATTTTCAATTTATTACATAATGAATAACTCACCCTACTAAATTTTTCACTCATTATACCAATATTATTTGTACAAGTATATTCCAACCATCTTATCATGAATTTTACATAGAACACCACCATCATATTTTCTAAAAAATAACTACACACTTACTTAATAAAAACATTAAAATAGTTACTCTAAACCAATAATCACACATTAAATTTATATAATCATACACACACACTACACACATGAAATATTATGGTCTTCCCACTTTTATAATCTCCCCAATAAAACATTATCTCCATTTATGGGTAAAAATATTGCCTTATATTAATGATACCATCTCCCTCGTTGATAATAAATACACAAATAATAATAGTAAAAAGGATTCATACCACACCTAAATCATGTGAGATGTGTGGTTTAACATATATCATAAAAATTAATTTTTAAAATGATTTATTATAAAAGCGTCTATTTAAATAAACATCTACCACCTTTTCAAATGTAGGAAAAAATAAAACATTGAAATTTACATTCTTCTCCTTTTGTTTCATAAATTAGTATATAATCTTAATATGACTTGATCAAGAATGTTGAACTATATTTTTTGATAAATTAATCTTAAATTTTTTTTTATCCAGTTAAAAAGGATAATTTCACTTCAACCATGAGGTATTCTAATAATGTATTCATCTAAGTCAATAAAAGTTTTAAATGCATTCTAGTAACATATTTTACTTCAATTGTACTTAAAGTAATTCAAATCAATATTTTTAGCTATCGAGGTGAAAAAATTTCTCTATATTAGGAAACACCACGTGACATTTTATTTTGATAAATAGAAATTCCTTCTTAATCTAAATGAGTAAATCTAAAACGACCATAATTTTTTCTATTATTATATATCATCAAAAAATAAATTGAACATTTAACTTACCTATATTTCCTTTACTAATATTAGTTAATATAATTTAGGAGTATTCACATATATATAAATAAATATATTTATATATATTTATATGATATTTATAAAAACCAATTTGATAGGGTTGAGTGTGATGGTAAACAATGAAATTACCAGTAAACGATATACATCCCAAAAAAGGGATGTAAATTAAAAATTTTAAATTTCAATCCACTACCAGTAATTCTTCAATCAATGTCATCACCTTGATCCCAGAGCAAAGTTTCCAACCTTCCAGACAACCACCAAAAACATCAACACCAAACTCATATAACAGTCGTAGAAACACCATCATCAAACAATCACCAGAAAGATTGACCGGAACAATTATTCACCATGGAAAGTTCACTAGAAACAATATCATAAGTCCACCACCGAAAAACTAGCAAAAAATATTTTATTCATCATCTAATAATATATTAAAATATAAACTAAAACTTACTGGAATACTAATAAACACACCAAAAACACAAATTACATCCATGAGAAAACACCAAATAGGATGAAATCCCAATCATTTTTTATAAATCTACTTTCATAGTTTATTTTTCTTCATCATCCTTTGAATATTTTTTTCCAATATAAATAGAATAATAAATTTCCATTGAATATTAAATTCCAAAAATATCAATAATAAAGGGAATAAATATCATATGAAATTAAAATAACTTCATTTCTTTCAGTATTTTAAAAAAAATAGAAGAATAAAATTACACTAAGTATTGAAATACAAAAAAATTATTAATTTAATAAAAAATATTTCAAAAAACCGGCATGGTTTATAATAAAAGTGATTTAAATAACCTAAAAAATTATGGTGATTGATTCCCTTGTGAACTCCTTAATATAAAGGAAAATATGCACTCTTCCTTTTCTGAATTCCAATAATTTAAATTTTTTCATCTAACTTTGAATACCAATACCTTGGGGATTTTATTATGTTTTATAAATATTTTTTCAATATCCATAAGGTATATAATAAATTCCTAGTGAAAATATTCCATTATAGTTATTTTAAACCACTTCCAAAAAATCCTTATTCAAGAAACATAAACATTAAATCCATCTAAAATATAATATAACTTTTTTGAGTAGAGACAATATAATTTGTATATATGTTCATGATAATAAATATTGGAGAAAATATTTAATCTATGTAAAATATTTTTACTTAATAGTGTTTCTTATTAATCTATTAGACATTGTATTTCACTCCTACTAATTAATTATGTTTTTTTAAACACTATCTTTGTTCCTATAACATTCTTGAAATTTGGACACAAAACCAAAATCTATGTGTTATTCCTCTTAATTTTATCTAATTGTTAATTTATCACTTCTATCACCATAGGATTCTTCAAAACAATATTTTGATCCTATAATTTAACCTACGAAATAAATTAAACAGGTGACTATATCCTCAAAGACCTTCTCATACAAACCACGGTATTATGATGTCTAATTATGTATTATACATTCACCTATTTTATAAAAATTGGATAAACTGAATGAAAAATTTTCTTAAACACTTGATGCAACAAGATTATCATCATCGTGACACTATTCATAGGAAATTTCTCCATTTTATAAATTTAAAATATGTTTTTATATAGAATCTATACCTTTTTATTAATATTTTACATGATGATATAACATTTTTCACTTATTAAAATTAATTTCATAACCTTTGTAGCTAAATTATAAACTTTTTTCTAGATTTAATTTTATAATTGTGGGGCCTCATTAGTTTTTTTTAAACAAATATATTCAATCAATGACACAATGCGTAAATTTTCTCAAATATAACCATTTCTCTTTAATTAATCATGTAAATATAAACAAAAAGAACTAAAATACAATGATTTATTATATTATATATCATATGGAGACAAGTCTAAATTTATATAAAATATATAATAATTTTGTATGTGAATCACTACTCCAATAACTAGATTCTATAAAAATGATATGTTCTATGTTCAACCAATATGGTTTCAGCTTTCACAAAAATATTAGATTTATTATCTTATTAATATTTATTTTTATGGGGTGTATGATATGTTTTACTCATTTAAAATTCCATGGTTTTCCATGTTTCGCTTAAACAACTTTCATATATATTCAACCCTGTTATCTGATTTGACCATTTCCACATGATAAAAAAATTGTTTTTTACAGTTATTCTCAAATCCTTAAACACTTTGAGAACCTTAGAATTATATGGGATGAACATAATAAACATCATACAAGTAAAATAATTAATAAATTATCTAAAATACTTATTTGAATGTGTTGAATTTGGATTCATTAAAACATATATATTAGTGTGAATCAACTCTAAGGGCTGAGTTATTCAATTCTCCACTTTTATTTGTAATGAATTAATTATATTCTAATATTTATACGTGGTAAAAATCTATTTTTTCAAGAATCAACCTGGTCGACAACTAACCTAGTTCCTAAGAAAGCCCATAATAAAACTATAAAGGAATTATCAATCCCCATTGTTTAGAATCTACTGTTTGGTAATCAAGAAACATAAATTTGAAATGATTTAACCTGAATAAACCAACCATCACTTAGATGACCTAAATTGAAAAAGTAAAATAACCCCCCCCCATATGTCTTCAATACATGAACTGAAATAATAAAAACCATAAAAAAGTTAATCCATATGATATAATCGTAAAAAGGATCAATATAAAACCATATATAACCTAAAAGTGGTTCATGGACACTTATACCAAATGAACGTGATGGGAAACTGAAGCAGATGTGAACTATAATACATGAAATTATCACCAATATTTTAGAGAAAGCATAAGCACTACTTAATAAATGTTGTGGTTTGGGTAGTAATTTTAAAGTGGCAGAATCTAATGAGAACTAAAATACACAACATGACCATACTATATAAATATGTAACACAATCATATACCTTCTATATCATAATAATAAAATATCTTTGATGAGATTTTGTGAGAATCGTAAAATGTGATGATGTTAAATGATACTTCACCACATTAGAATATTTTTGAAATAAATGACTCTACAAAAAAATCTCCCCTCTATATTTGAGAGTAGTCATGAGAGATTCCAATATAGATAAGTCTATAATAAATATCTAATGGTATCTTACTAAACCACAAGAAGTTATGTAACTGAAATGAATTGTTTTGTTCTTACCATGTCATAACTACACTCACCCTTTCAAAATCAAAAAAAAAATATTTAACCTGACACCATATTTCAGAAAGACCTAAATTATTATATACATAAGTTGCATTCATGATATTTTTCATAAAGTAAAAGAGAAAAAAGAGTTCATAAAATGATTCTGAAGTGATGCTCACACTCATATTTGTTTTTAAAATAAACCAATATATCATCCATAGATACCATAAAAATGAAGTCGATAGACATATAAGATATTCAACATATAGGTTTCATTGATTTTACATGAGAGTCTATAAAACCAAATTATGTCACTAATTATTCATAATGACAATATCAACTTCAAAATATATTCATGTAAAATGTATTACTCTCTTAACTGAGATGGTGCTACCCTGATCAGATATCAATATATGATAATGATTGTTCCCCCTATAACTAATCAGATCAATCAAAATATAGATAATGTGGTATATATTTTTATCATTCATTAAATTCAAAATCAAATAGTTAATACATAATTAAATAATCCTATTATTTTTCTTATCAAAGAACACAAAATCATCACATTGTGATAAACTATACTAAATAAATCCTTTTTATTCCAAGTATTCTAACTAAATATTTATCTATTTCAACTCAATTGAGGCCATGTGATATAATGAAAATGAAATCATCCAAATCATGGGAACTAGATCAATGGTGAAATTGGATTCTACCCAGGATGAAACCTTCATAATTCAGTTGCAAACACTTTAATAAACTCATTTAATATAGGGGGTTACTAACTTCTAATGTTACCATCAACCACATCTACCAGATGGGATGACATATGAAATATCATACTACTATCATTAGGAAAATTGTGTCCTGCCTAACTAAACAACATGTCCCTTTCCCCTTGAAAAAATCAGATCTCTCATTGGGGATTGAAGCAGTCACCCTATGATGATAAAAATAAATAAAATCTTTAATGGTATTCATATATTCCATCCTACAAATAATATCAATGATAACTATCTTGATAATAAAGATGGTCAATTGTAATTCAACCTTGCAAATGGAGACAAACATGGGCACTAGAAGCCACACATCGTTATTTTATTCATAGGAGTATATATTTCAATAAGGTAATGTATATGATCTGAAGGGGGATTTAATAATTCTTTTATACGAGAAGATATAAATTTTTAATAGGCACCTATATCAAATTACATCGTTGTAAAATTAAAAAAATAAGTGTTGTGCCTCTCAAAGTTGATGGTCATGTATCTAATTCTATAGGCACTAGATTCACATGATGCAACTGCATCACCTCTAAATGGGTATAAGTCCAACCACCCAATTAATTTTCACCACTCAATTATCTATCAATATAATAAGAACCATTCCTATATACATTCCTATGATATTATTTTCCCAATGCCTTTAACAAATCATACTAAATGGTAGATCATCTATTAGATAATGAGTTTGTAATATTTTTAGAATATGCCTTAAATCTAAAGAATGAAAAAATATGAATCAAGTACCCCAAAAATAAAAATATATTGGTGTATTTTATCAAGAAGATTACACATGCCCATCCTCATCACATTGACAGAAAATATGTGATCGACTACCCATGGCTACGGGTGATAAATACTGAGATAGGTTCCTATAGACACTCCTAATTTCTCTTCATGAATCATCATGCTTTGTTATCTTCTCTAAAAGAATACCTATACTTCACCTTGGAATATTAGAAGTATCAACTAATCCCAACTAAAAAGGCCCAACTAGGATCAATATATCACTAAGATGGGGAAGTGTTAATCAGTCATATCCTTTTCTATTATATTATGAGTAACTTATAACAATATTCACCTCCTATTAATGATCTATCACTTTCATAAAAAAGCATTCACACATCCACATGAACATAAGTATTTAAGAGCTCCACTACTCAATAAGTGTAGCTATATACATTTCATGGATTGAAAATAATAAAATACCATTCAAAATCCTTTTGTATTGACATAATATGTATGATATACCCTTACATATGTGTATTATTATGATAAAAAAAATTGCATGTGGTTATTCTATAAAAAATGACGTATAAAAACATTTTTTAATACTTTTAAAAACATTTAGTGGTTAGTACATAATACGTTATTGTGCTACTATATAATACTCCACTCAAATATCTTTAAAACTCAATTCTTCACTTTCCTACAGAGAAATTGGTAGAAACAACATTGTTGTACTTAATAAAAAACATAGTATGATGGATCAGTCTAATTCCTATTTCTGATTGCTCAGTATAGAAAAAAGATATGAAATAATAATTTAGAAGAAATTATAAACCAATTCATATATTACCTATAAATTTGAGTCTGATGGCAAGGTTTAGTTCGATAACACTTTATTCTTCTTCTTCTATATGGTAACTTCCTTAGGAAAACTATTTCTGATAACATCTTCTATCTTCTAAAAGAAATTGAACATTTTCTCTCACTCTCTCTTCACACTTTAACAGCGTTACAATGTTTGAAGGTACAATGTACTTTCTACTATTTATAGGAGTGAAAAGGGTTGTATGGGTGGGAATCTGAAAATGTATTCCCACTCCAATTTTTTTTTAAAAATCACATTTCAAATTTATTTTAACATAATATTTAACTTATTAAGTCCTTCTCAACACTTCTTAATTATTCTAAAACCTTATAGAATCTTCTCATTACATTATCTTTAAGTTCTATTTCTTACCATTCATTTTTGCAATAATATATTCTTTCATAAACAGTTCTTCATTACAATGAAATTGTATGGTTACTCATATTTTCTTGACCCAAATGAAAACACGTAATAACTTTATAATTTTCATCATGATTGTTTGTATCAACTAAAAACAAAATTACTCATATTGATGTTCTGTACCAACTGATAGACATAAAACATTGAAACCATTATTTCATAAACATTATTTCAAATTCATTAAATTTTTGTGGCTTTCTAAAAACACCATTGAAACTTTGGAATATACTTTCACCCTTTAGAAATACATTTGCAGAGGATTCTCAACATTTCACATTTTCTTCAACTATCCCCAAATTCCTTAGTCCTTGTCAGATGAAGTATAACACTTGATGACTTATCGGTGTCAGAAAACATCTGATGGATCCATCTCCGGTTCCTTTTGAAAAATTGATTCCAATTCCAATTTGATGATTCATAAACACTTATTTTTTGTAAAGAATGTTTTATTAAAACATATCTTCATGTTATGTGTTTTGATGAAACAAAAATCCCTAAATTTATTCTAAGAATTTTATACTATTTTGTTTCAGATTATTCGTCACTTACACTATGTTAACAAGTATTTATTTCACATTTTAACATCATTTTACCTTACAATAATTGAAGTATATTTTCAGTTTCTTGGAATCAAAAAGTGCCACGTAATACTTTATCTTAAAATTTTTTACTAAGTTTCTCAAGACCGTTTCTATAGTCAGAATGAGATTATAAAATTATTTTTTATTCTAAAAATAATATTAATAATTAGAATTTATTAAAGAAGATAAATGTTACATCACATTATCATGTTATATTTTATTCCTGAGAGTTATATTACACTTTATTGAAGTCAGTTAATCTTTTGAGGATGAGATGCTTTGTCTTATGAAATTTATCTTATGGTGAACAATGATTTCAGTTGATATCTTAAATATATATAGTCTTTCATAGAACCATTATTACTTTTATAATATCTCAATATGCAACTTCATGTTTTTATAGAACATCAAAATGAGGTTATCCATTTATGTAAATATTGGTTTGCATAAGACATTCGTAGAATAGAATGATTCGAAGAACAAGATGATATCTAGAATCACTACTGCAAAATCCATTCATATATTTGGAATGTTTGGTTACAAATTCTTAATAGCCTCTACCATAAAGATCATTATAGAAGCCTTCATCTATGGTTACAGTTATCTGGAACTCATTTTTAAACAATATATAAAAATATTAGTTATCTACTACAACAATATAGAGGAAGAATGATTGTTGATCAATTTATAAACACCATAAAATAAAAACATTAGATACCTATACATAGTTTAGAAAACAAATCATTTCTGTTGTTATATTTAGTTGTATCAGTTTCCTTAAAGGACATTCCATGATACATTGAATTATATCATTTTCTCAGGTTGAATCTTCATCTACTAGAAGTTGCTGCTTGTTACTGTGTGCTACAAATGTTACACTCAAACTTTCTATTCATTTTATCACGTTTTCACTGAGTATAGGAGTGTGATTTAGGCTGTGGATTGGTAATTTAACAGTATATTATGGATGAAAGCTCTTAGACCTTTGTATAATGTGAAATATGAATTTACTAAACTGGGAACCTATAGTAAAATGTTTGTTGTACTGAACATCACAAAACGCATGGAGAAAAGTGTTGGTGGATTAGACTAGGGGATTTATTTTCCCCAAACCATTATAAATATCTATGTCAACTTTTATTTATTCAATATTTCATATTTCCATTTCATATATTCTTACAGAAATAATTGAACGTTCATACTTCAAGGAAGGTGGACTAATTTTCAAAAAAACTTACAAACTCAATTCAAGTGCCTCTTGAGCTATATAACCTGTTAGCATCTAGAAAAAAAATTATAACAGAAATTTTGACTCTTGTGGTCACATTTGTTGAAGGTTGAAATCCATTGATCTAATTGAATGAATGATATGTCTAATAACCGAGAAGTTATGTCAATGTTTATTTTGTTGTAGTTGAATAGTGAAAATTTGAATGCCTGAAGGCCTGCGTGATCTTTTATTGAGGAATCTTGGTCTGAAATTATATCTCGTAGTCATTAATACCTATGAAATTACTAAGTCAAAACATAAAACATGGGATGTCGTATTTGAAGAAAATTATGCCTTGAAATCAAAAGCTATGAATGATATCATCAACATGTAATTAATAGATTAGTTTTACAGAATCTATCAATTTCAAACAAAACATGAAATGTGGACCGCAATAGAACTTGTATATGAAGGCACTAATAATGGAATAGCTTTTAAATATGACACATCTAATCCTTGGTTTGATAAATTCAAAATTTCTGAAGGAGAGAGTATTACTCCACTAAATGGAAGACTCCCTAAGATTGTAAACATAATTTATGCTCTTGGAATTCCTATCACTAACCCTGAACATGTATTGAATGTTCTTAGAGTATTACAACCAAAGTGGAGTGTAATCTAGGATACTTTAATACAATATAAATAATTAAAAAAATAAGATAAAATATCTCATTGGGACCCTCAGTATTTATGAAGATAAAATGGAATCTAGAATTTAATAGAATAAGATGATCCTGAAGAAAAATGCTTCTCTTAAGGTTTTTACATATAATGAATATATAAAGAACAAAAACATAAAAATATAAAAATAATTTGAAGAAAGATATTTATCAAAGAAATATAATTAAAATGATGATCTCTTCCAATTTTATCAATATTTTAAAATGTTCTATTACAAGAGATGAGGCTTCATTTCATCCTTCAACAACCATAGAGATAATTGTGACAACTATAAAGAGTTGATATGCTATGAGTTTAAAAATTTGGGATGCATTAGGCCTATCTATCTGATAAATAAATAAGAAAAGAATAAATAAATTAAATACTTCATGATGACTTGATATAAAAAATATAAAAAAACTATGAAGACCACATGGATTTATTTTAAAAATTATTGAAAGTACATGTCATCAAAATCAAAATATAAAGTTACAAATCATATGGAAAACATATGTTTCATGTCATATTGGGATGATGTATGTCTTTATTATTCTTTAGGGGATGAAAATTAATCAGAAAATTTAAATTTCTCACCAAAAATAATTAAATGGGTAATAAACCATCTTATAAATCAATAATAGATGTCTCAAAAAAATAAAACAAAATCCCTTAAAAATTATTATAATAAAATGTATAGTGAAGAATAAAATATAAATATTTATATTTTAGACCTATAAATTCAATTATAAAATCTATTATCTCAAATATTGAATAATTCAAAATAAATGAAAACCAAGAGAAGGAGTTTCAAAATTTCAAAGATGATCACCCATGATTGCAAAAGGGGAAGATTATTTTGGAAATCTTCTTGGTCAAAATCAACCCAAAAAAATAGAAAATTTGCAATTGGATACAATGTTCAAAGGTCTAAACCTAATATGAAAACATTTTCACCTTTTTCTAGAGAAAACTTATTTCCAAAGTTACTTGTTTTCATTATGGTAAAATAGGATATTTTTTCAATATTTGAGATTGAAAAATCCTCATGTTCTTAGAATCAAAATTGGGTTTTTAAAAGATTTTTCAGAACAAGATGAAATGTGTTTTGGAAAATTGAACCAAGTCTGGTTTCCTATATCTCTTGTATTCATCATTTCCGGACCCAAAAACATTTGGGTACCAAATAATATGTTTTTTAATTTTTATTATATATAACATGACATATGAACATTAATAAAAAAAATTTATGGATAGTGGATGTTCTAGGAATATGCATATATATTACTCCAAGATTCATTCTCTATACACATTAGATGGAGGATATGTCATGTTTGGTGATAACAAAAATGTAAATATAGTTTTAATGGTATCAGTTGGAAATCATCATTCTCTTATAAAAAACATACTTTATTTTGAAGACATGAATCACAAATTGATAAGTATCTACCAACTTTGTGATAATGGTTATTCTGTTGATTTTTCTAACAATTACACCATTGATTTAAAAGATAAATGTATTATGTTTAAAGAACCCAAAACATGAAATGATTACCCATTTGATCTTAATTATTTATATATATATATAATGTAAACAACTTAAATTATGAAATTGATGAATCATGGATTTGGAATAGAAGGCTTGGACATTGAAATGATCATTCCTTGATATTATTGAATAAAATTCATTTAATTTCTAACTTTATTGGTCACAAATTTAATATAATGTATCTTTGTGACTCATTCAAAATGGGTATGCAACACATGTCATCTGTCAAACCAAATAAAAAGTTGTTTCTTCTAGACCTCTTGATCTTATCCATATGGATCTGTTCAGACCATGTGGAATGAAATTTCTAGCTGGAAAATCATCTGTGTATGTGTTAGTTGATGGTTTCTTCAAACATACATAAATTTACATTTTAAGACTCAAAAGTGAAGCATGTTACATTTTAATTTATTTATGTAAACTTGTGCAAAATGGCCAAGATGTCAAAATTGTGTCTCTAAAAAGTAATTATGAAATGGATTTTGAGAATCCTGGTTTTAATTATTATTGCTAAAACTATGGAATTAAACATACATTATCTTCTCCCATGACACAATAACAAAATGGTGTTTTCAAAATGTTGAATAGGAAATTGATAGAAATTTCTAATAATATGTTATTTGAATATAATATTCTCAATCGTTTCTAGGCTGAGGTTGTTAACACAGTGTATTGAATCATTAATAGAGTACTAATGAGGCATATCTTAAAGAAGACACTCTATAGTTATGGAGTAAAATAAAACCCAATTTATGATACATCAAAGTATTTGGATACAAGGTTTTTAGGTTGAACACCAGGGATGCCCTTGGAATGTTCGATCTAAAGTCTGATAGGGCCATCCTCCAAGGTTATTATACTACTTCCAAAACATCAATAGTTTTCAAAAAAAGGACAAGGATTGTCATTGTCACGAACCATCCTGGTTACCTTCATAACCAGATTACCGAGCCAGCCCTGACATAGCCCGATGGGCGTTCCCGACCCCCACAGGTCGGCGACTAGCACTTGGCATCGTACAACATACAAGTGGGAACAAATTTCCCACAAGGATGCGGAAGAAAGAGTGAAACAAACAGTATGCATAACAAATAAACTCCACAGGGAGAATTGTACCAGAAAATAAAGAGGCACAGAAATCCCAAATTACTACAACCCAAGTACATAAAACAGGAAAACCACCCCAAAGTCCCCAAGGACACAACTCACCACGTTGAAAAACTCAACAACTGGATCCAACTCCAATTGATCCTTTCCCCTTCCACGAACCTGGAAGAAGGAGGTATACAAACACCCGAAGGAAAATGTAGGGTGTGAGCCTAATCCCAGAAGGATACTACCCGAGATTCCATAACAGATACCAAATAAAGATTATCTAATGAAAAACTGTAAATTTTAAAGTAAACAGGTTTGGAAATAGGAAAGCATATTTTAACATATCATGCTATACATTTTCAAGTAAAGGAAAGTTCACCAAGATAGGTTTTACAATGATGAAATACTTTTAAAACAATGGATTAAATAAAAACAGTTACATAAAATAGTTTATGTAAAATCAGCAGGCCTGAAATGTAGTTCAAAAGCATTGAAAAACATTTGTAGATCACATATAAAAATCTAGGTGAACAACATGGTCATCTGCCAAAAGGTACGAAAGTATTAAAGAGTAATCGGATTCTGAACTCTCTATATGAACTCAGAAAAATGTTTATACACACGTTCCTATGACACTGGCCAAAGGAGACTCGTCACCAACCCATCGGGGATGTGACCTGCTGCAGGTATGTTTTAGAACGTTGTCGTATCGTAGAGTGTATCCAAATAACTCACTAACTACCTAAGGCTTGCATGCGCTCTTACATGATGGGTGAACTATTTTAATAATTCTTAAAATATGATCAATCCCATTCTTCCATTTCAATGTGGGAATTCCATTCCATTTAAAACCACAATAGGTTTTAAAAAACATGCCTTTTTGCAAGATAAAACCAATGGGTTTCTATAAAAACATTTTAAACCATTTTCACCAGTTTTAAATCCATTCAAAACCAATTCCATCATTTCACAATTTATTTCCAAAATTGAAATCAACAATTCAATTAAAAACATTTCCATCAAATACATAACTTAAATTCCACAATTTAAATTATCCAATTTCCATAAACACACACACACCCCATTTTAATGGAATTGGGTGTTTTCCAAATTATCATTCCAAAATAAATTAAAATATCTCAATTCAAAGGAATTTAATTAAAATAAATAGGTGAAATAAATAAAGCAATGAAGATAATCAATTCAGAAAGTTAGGATGGAACCACCTACATCGAAGTTTTTGACCAAAATCACAACGGTTGAAGAACACTCAAGAATCCCGATTGATTATCCAAAAACCCGTCCTAGATCCCTTCCCCTAGAAAGGCCGAGACCAAAACTCATTATTTTGGCATTTACACACTTAGATATACCCATAAAGGGCATAGATATCAGAAATCAAGGGAAGAGGGGAAGTACATCTAAGTAGATCTAAGAAACTGATCAAGAAAGATGAAGAATGATCACATACCTTGAGAATCCCACTTCAATTCACCAAGACGTGCCTTTATATCAACTCCGGAATAAAGGGAGAACCTTATCTTACCCCAGGAGAAGACAAATCCCGAGTTTGGGCCACACAGGAGGAAAAATGAAGCATTTAGAGGCAAAATGGCCGAGATCCACAATTTAAGGATCTAATTTTAATTAACCGCATAGTTTGTCCGCAAAGTTTGTCAAACTGTGCACAAACCCTGAAAATCTCATTCTCCAGGGTTACTGGTCCACATGGTTTAGTCGCACGGTTTACCATACCCTGCACACACCGTGCATACCCCACTATCCAGTGCTTCTAGGTTAGCATGGTTTGATCGCACGGTTTATCAAATCGTGCACTAACCATGCACAAGCCATTGCTTTTTTGTTTTTCTTAAAATTTCACCCAAACGCACCTTCAAGTCACTACTCCAAAATAGAGGCACATAGAGACATTAAAATTACCTGATATCATAACGGAATGTTACAACCTCCCAACCATAATACCTTTCTGTCCCCAGAAAGCCTATGAAAAATCCTCTACGCTAAAAAGTTGAGGCCGCTTCTTTCTCATTAGTGCCTCCCTTTCCCACCTCTCATTATAATATGCACCATGTTGCCAAAGTATACGGACCAGATGTATCATTCTCCCACGAAGAACCTTGGTCTCAGAATCAACAATCCTAACTAGTCGTTCAGTCATTGATAAATCTGGTTCAATTTCAAGATCACTCCAGCTCACAACATGAGACGGATCAGAGAGGTACTTTTGTAGCATTGATACATGGAACACATTATGAATGGACGTCACCTGTGGTGGTAGAGCTAGAATGTAAGAAACTATTCCCACATGACCAAAAACCTCAAAAGGTCCCACAAAATGAAGATGAATCTTCCATTACCTCCCAAGTCGTCGATGACCTAAACGGGGTGAAACTTTCAAGAACACCTCGTCACCAACTGAGAACTATAAAGGACTATGGTGATGGTCAACATAATACTTGCACTGATGTTGCGTTGTCATCATTCTATAATGAATCAACTGGATCTTAGCTGTCGTCTCTTGGAAGAAACTTGGTCTTACCAAAGAATTTTCACCAATATCCAACTAACATAAGGGATATTTACATGGACGGCTATACAATGCCTCAAAAGGAGGCATTTTAACTGCAGATTGATAACTGTTGTTATACAAAAACTCATCTAACCCCATATGATCATCCCAAGATCAACTAAAGTCAAGAACACAAGCATGCAACATGTCCTCAACGATCTAAATAGCTCTCTCTGTCTGGACATTTGACTGTGGATGGTAGGCTTTGCAGAAATGGACCTGAGATCCTAGTGCCTCCTGAAGACCTCTCCAAAAGCGATAAGTAAACTGAGGATCCCTATCAGAGACTATTGCAGATGGAACTCCCTACAAACGAACAATTTCTTTCACATAGATATTTCCCAACTCCTCAAATTTGGTAGTATCTGTAATAGGTATAAAGTGAGCTGACTTGGTCAGTCTATCGATCACAACCCATATCACATTCTTCTTCCTCTGGGTTTGAGGTAACCCAACCACAAAGTCTATTGATATTTCATCCGACTTCCATGTAGGGACTGGAAGTGGTTGAAGCAAACCCGAAAGTTTCTAGTGCTCGGAATTCACCTGGTGGCATGTATTGCAACGAGACAGAAACTCAGCAATATATCATCTCATAGCTGGACATTAGAATTGTCGTCGTATATCATAGAACATCTTCGTGGTTCTTGGGTGTACCGCCTACTAAGAGGTATGGAAAACCACCATCACATCCTTCCTTGCTGATAACGGCACAACGTAACGGTTTTGATAACACAGAACACCCTCTTTGGAGAACGACCACAAGGTTTCAGTTTTCTCACCATAAAGGGATTCCCAATTGCCATGTAATTCATCATCCAGTTGTTGTTCCTGGAGAATTAACTTGAGGAGAGTATAATTCATCTGAACACTGGCTAAAGAAACTTCATTCCCCTTCCACTGAACTCCATTATGAAACTGAGCAAAAAGATCCATCAATGTCCACTCTTCTGAAGATTCTTTCATATCCTGTGATGGATGTTTCCTGCTTAACGCATATGCAACTACATTCCCTTTCCCCAGGGTGTAGGCATTGTCAAAGTCAAATGATTATAGGAACTCCACCCAACGCCTCTAGCGGAGATTCAAATATTTTTGATATAAAATATATCTCAAACTCTTGTGGTCTGAATACAAAGTAAACCTTTCTCTATAAAGGTAATGTCTCTAACACTTAAGTGTGTGCATTACAGTTGAATGTTCAAGGTTATGGGTAGGATAGTTCTTCTCATGGGGCTTAAGCTGATGAGATCCATAGGCAACAACATGATTACCTTGTATAAGGACACATCCCCAACATGAACTCGATGCATCACAGAAGACCACATAACCTGCCCCAGCCTCAGGAAGAGTTAACATTGGCGCAGTAGTCAAAAGACGCTATCCCTCAACAAATGAAATATGAAATTTGTCATTCCAACAAAACATCACTCCCTTTTGTGTCAGAGAAGTCATTGGAGAAGCTAACATTGAGATGTCATTAACAAATTGACGATAATATCCTACTAATCCCAAGATGCTCTGAATCTCTAAAACATTCTATGGTTATTCCCAAGTCATAACAGCCTTCAAATTCTCATGATCAACTGATATTCCTTTCTCTAACACCACGTGTCCCAAGAATTTCACTTCTCTGATCCATAAATTTAACTTTGAAATCTTGGAAAAAAGAAGGTGATTTCTTAAAAGACCCAGAACTGTTCTCAGATGAAACACATGATCCTCCTCAGACTTGGAGTATACAAGGATGTCATTAACAATGAATACGACAAATGTATCTAGATACTCATGGAAAACTTTATTCATCAAGGCTATGAAAATTTCAGGAGCATTTGTTAGGCCGAAGGGCATGACAAGGTACTCATAATGGCCATACCTAATTCAAAAGGCAGTTTTCTAAATGTCAAATTACTTTATCCTCAATTGATGGTAACCAGATCGAAGATCAATTTTTCAAAACCACTTTTCCCCTTTCTATTGGTCAAACAAATCATTTTTTCATGGTAATGGACACTTGTTCATTATCATAACTGGATTGAGCTTTCGATAATCAACACATAAGAGTAGAGAACCATTGGCCATCTTGGGGAAGAGAACTGGTGCTGCCCAAGGTGACACACTCGGGCGTATAAAACCTTTCTCAAGAAGATTTTCCAACTGAGACTTTAGTTCTTTTAATTTGGCTGGAGCCATTCGGTATGAAGGGATAGAAACCGGTTGAGTACAAGGCATTAACTCAATTGATAAATCGATCTCCCTTACCGGTGGCATACCAGAGTAGTCAGAAGGAAACACGTCTGGAAACTCAGCAACGACTGGAAGAAGAACACCACTCGTTGGATATTTCTCTAGATCAAAAGAAATCACTGATATAATTTTCCCCAGCTCTAGATAAGAAGGTTCGGCTCTGACTGGCCTGGGGTCCCATTCTCCTTGAAAAACAAGAGGCACACTACTAGGTGTAGTAAGGTAGACCCGTCGGAGGTGACAATCAATCCGGGCTTGATTGGCGATGAGCCAATCCATCCCAAATATGACGTCAAAATAATTCATGTCGAGTACCAAAAAGTACCAAACATTCTCGACATATGATAGAAAGAAAATGCAAGAAGGACTACGAAGACCCTTCTCTATCACTGTACGAAGAGGTGTAGTAATATCCATCACAGAAGCCAAAAGTTCCATGGGTAGATTAAGTAGATTAACAATATGAGTTGAACTAAAAGAGTGAGATGCACCAGTATCAAAAAGTGATGTCACTAAGGATGAAGATATAGTGATGGTACCTCTCACAGTCACATGACCTACTTCAGCTACCTCTGGTGATTCTTCCACTGCGTGAAGAAGATTCGTTCCTGATGCCTGTGTATGTAACCTTTTAGCATGTGAAGCATTTGATATCCCCGTATATTATGGAGGTGTTGATGATCATGTCTTACTACGTGATGTTTAGAAGTAATGGCAGAATCATTGTAAGTTCCCCAAACGTCCGCAGGAGCTACAGTTCTTGGGTGCCTCAGTGCAATCCCTCTTAGAATGCCCCTAATTTCCACACTGATAGAAAGTCAAAGAAGCCCCTCCTGATGCTATCGGAGGTCTAGAATGACTCTGATGTCAAGAAATACCCTATGAGACATCTCGCTTCCATTTTACTTTAAAAGGACCAACACTATCACAAGAAGGAAAAGAAACTCCCTTCAACCATGACCTTCCTGCCAGGTCCATCTCAACCATCATCGCCCTATCCAACACATCGGAATAAGTGGGAAACTTCAATAAGAAAACATGATAATGAATATATGATCGAATCCCCAACTCAAATATTTGAGCCTTCACCCTCTCATTAAATACAATTTCAGGAGAAAACTGTACCAATTCAACAAATCGATTTGAGTACTCAGTCATGGTTTTGTTGGCCTGCTCAAGCTTGAAAAACTCTCCAGCCTTGGCCAACACAATTGATTCTGGATAGAACTGATCAGTGGAAAGCACCCTAAAGTCTTTCCACTCCAAACCCTCATTTTTTCGTACCGCCACCATCATGTCCCACCATCTCATGCTTGGTACCTCCAAAACAAAGGTGGCACACTTCACTTTGATGACTTCAGGTGCCTCCAAGAACCCAAACAGGCATTCAATCTGACTCAACCATTCCTCAACATGTTGAGGGTCAGTGGAGCCTTTGAAAACTGGTGGCTTCTTGCATAAGAACTCCTGAAAATGACTTCAGAGAATATCACATTGAGGATCTAAAGATGGAGTCTGAATAGGGACTTGAGGTGGTGCCTATAACGACCCATACTTTACATACATTTTTAATACTTCAAAATTGAAGAATAGTTATTACAACATATAACAAAACCACGAAAGGACAGTATAGGTATAGTGTCTTTAGAAACCGGGAAACATAAACAACTGGTTTATAAAGCGTCTACACTATCTCCCATTTATTTCATCATATCTATAGTCCCTTTTGGAATATCTTGCATAATAAACTTCTTCTTGAGCTGGGGAATGAAAACATACAAAAGGGTGATCTCAAATGCTCAGTAAGGGTAAACAAAAGAAATATCAATCACATCATATACATAAGAATATAAATTTTGGAAATATTAACCTGCAAAAGAGATCATAATTTCATAACATGGGATAAATCATGGCAGTGAAATGTAATCACAATAATCGTAACATAAAACATGAAACTTTGTGGCATACACACATAATCATAGAGAATCATATCTTATTAGTCAAGACTCAATGCCAAGACTATCTTAGTGGACAAAGTCCATTTCTGAACTGAGTCACCCTTGTTTCAGTCCTGTTTCACTGAACCGGTATAACCTACCTTTCCAGCCATGTCTATCTCATGAGATATAAAATATTTACCCAATGCATTGGTGGGAGACATAGGTCCCACCCATCTCATAATTGTACCATTCTTATGTGTGCCACCAAATCATAAACCATACATCGTAGCATAACCCATGTAATAAAAATGGGAATCTTAAACATCGTGACATCATAAAACAATACATATAAGATAAATGAATTCATAAAAATATAATTCCTTCACAAAATAATCAAATCAATGTAATAATAGGGATAGAAACATAACCCTTTATTATCATATATGGAAAATAATTTTGATAAAACCCTTGAACTCCATTCTTGAGGAAAATATCATTTCTTCTTCAAAAACACTTTTCCTTTCTTAACATGTCGTACAATTATAAACCAAAAGAAGTTGATTAAAAATAAACATGAATACTTGTAAAGGAAGATTCTTGGAAATAATGTTTTAAAAATCCATTCATGCCATATAAGTTAAAAAAACATTCTTCGTACTTTTGTCGGAAAAGTCAAGAAGTACCTCGTATGGTAAACAAAAGAAAGATTCCTTAAATAACATATAGTAAAAGTCAAAAATGGGTAAAAAGGACACTCAACATACATGAAAACACTTTTATAAAACATGGACATGGATTATAGAAATAACCCTAGTAATTACTTACGAATAAGCAATCTCGGATAAAAATGAGATTTGAAAAAGTATCCCTTACCTTAGGATCGTTTTGCTTCGTAAGTGTCCGAACCTCCGGTATAATGATTTAAATAATGTTATTGGATAATTCCAGAATCATAATTATTTTTATGATATCATATATGGTCATTTTCTTAGCTTCTTAGTAGTAATATTTCATTGCTACTTGTTATTCGGGTGTTTATAACTTTTTGTTCATATGCGTGTTTTGTTGAATAAATTCTTATTCTTCTCTTTAGGATATAGATACCTCATTTCCAGAATGTTATTAGTGTAATATATATCATATTAATTCATTCAATTCATTTATATAATCATTACGAAAAGAAGATCATGTAGAACGAGTCGCATCACATTGTGGAGACAGTATTCCGTACGTACGCACGAGTGATGATATCATTCATATGATCGTGGAATTGTATTTGTGTGTATGTATACTATTTCAGAATCAGTATTACTTTATAATAGTCATATATAGTCATTATTTACACCATTATACCCATCCAAATAAGGTGGTGGTGGAAAATAGATTACACCACGGCGTGGAGACGGTATTCCGTACGTACGCACGCGCGGTGATTTCTTTTTCCGTAGGATGGATAGATTGTGAAATAGGGTTGTTTCATACTTATAATAACATATAAGTATATGAGTGATATGGATGTTATTACTTCATAATGAAACAACTAAATAATAAGAAGTGTAAGAATAAATAAAGATGAAAGAATTGGTAATGGACATTACCTCTTCTTTGAAGTGCTTCTTTGAGACCTTCTTTTGGGGCACAAAAATTAGTCTATGAAGAAGACCAGGACCTATAGGATGTCTCTAGGGAAGTGTATAGGAGGAATTGGCAGGGTTTGGCCGAGCATGAAGGCTCAAAGTGGTGTGAGAAAGAGGGGGAGGAGGTTCCCTTTTATAAGGGAGGAGAGGGGCACCTTTGGAATAACTAAAAATATTATTTTATTATAAAGTCATGTTCGGTTTAAAATAGCTCCAAATTGGTTTATTTAGAATATAAGGTGGGTATGGGTCGAAATACTCTGATCCAATAGAATTTAGACCAGTTTAGGTTCCTATTTTAAACATATCATTTAGATTTAACATTAAGTTAAATAAGTTTACTTTTACCGTGTCTTCTTGTGTTCTTATATTATAAGGTTAATAAACATACTATAAGCAGCCAAACGAACCCCAAGTTTATTATTATTAATATATATAACCTTATCTAAGTCATTTGGCCGAACCTTAGATTTGTAGGAATAAAATAACAATTACTAATATAATATTTGTTTTAAAAACTATTTTATGTCCATTTTGACACTATTTAGTAATTGATTTTTTTTAAATTCATAACAGAATTATTAGTTCGAACCAAGTTAATTATATCACTAATAACATGTCATATTAACCTAGAAAATTAGTGGAATTCATAAAAAGTCTCAAATTACATTTATTTTTGTGTTTATAACATTAATTATGTCAATATTTCATTAATAAGATAATTATTGTATCATCTGTGTGTCATAAATAAATTAAATTATTTAATGTCTAAAAATTAAAATAAAATACCATTATGTAGGAAAACTTTTTATCTTTCTAATGAATATTTATAGTCTAATTTATCTTATGTATTAACCCATATTAAAAATTATTTACTTATTCAACATTGATTTTAACTATTTTAACCCTTCTTTAAATAAATTAATAATAAATGTCCTAATCTAATCCAAGTGGGCCAAAATGGTCATATTTTATTCCTAAGTTTGTTTTGGGTCGAATTACACTTATCCAATAGAATTAGGACATGTGTTAGGGTAATAATAATATCATCTTTACCCTTAATTACTCTATTTACTTTTAACCGTGGTAAAAAAAAAGTAAAAAGTTACTATTCACCAAAAATTATTTTCATCTCATTGAACCACATTTTAGTCCTTGATATTAACCGTGTCTCTCGGGTTTTCGAAATTCCACTCACAGAAGTGGTAAAATTATGTTTTATGAAAAATTCAGTTTTTTAACTACCACTTAGTGGTTTCACTATTCATCAAAAATTGAAAGTGTTCAGAAAAATACCAAAATTTCACCCTAGGCTAATTTCGATATTCCGAGTCCAAAAATGAAGTCCATTTTGAAAAATAAAATTTCAAAAAGTGGTTATTACTATTCATAATGGCTAGTTTTAATAATATTTTAATAGCATATCGTTGTTTAGTGAAACTCGGTATTGCGTACGATGCAAGCTATCGAGGAAGGTCACGATTTCGTGTAAAGAAAGCCAAGTAAGTATTGTATAGAAAAAGATTCCTTTGATGATTTATATAACATAAAAGTCTCAGGTGTTACATTCTACCCCCCTTAAAATGTATTTCGCCCTCGAAATTCGTCACTTTGTAACAAATAGATGAGGATACATCTCCCTCATCATATCCTCAAGCTCCCATGTAGCTTCTTCTAATTGGTGGCTCCTACATAAAAATTTCACCAATTGAGTTTTCTTGTTTCGTAGGAATTTTCCGCTATGATCCAGAATCTCTATCTGTTGTTCTTCATAAGAAAGATCTTGCTCAAGCGGTACAACTCCTGAGCTGAGTACATGTGAAGGATCAGGTATGTACTTTCTCAGGAGAGATACATGGAACACATCGTGAACTTGAGAGAGATTCGGTGGAAGCGCCAATCGGTAAGCTACCTTCCCAACACGATCCAGTATTTCGAAAGGACCGATATATCTAGGGCTCAACTTCCCCTTCTTTCCAAATCTCATAACCCTCTTCCAGGGAGATATTCGTAATAACACTTTATCACCCACTTCAAACTCTAGGTCTTTTATTCGGTTGTCGGCATAACTTTTCTGTCGACTCTGAGATGCTCTTATGTGTTGTTGAATAGATTTGACCTTTTATGGAATTTCATCAATGAGATCAGGTCCTAATAGATTTCTTTTCCCAACTTCATCCCAGCAAGTTGGAGTCCTGCATTTATTTCCATAGAGAGATTCATAAGGAGCCATCTGAATACTGGAGTGAAAGCTATTATTATAATAAAATACCACCAAAGGTAGGTGTTGATCCCAACCAGCTTTGAAATCCATAGAGCAAGCTCTCAACATATCTTCTAGGGTTTGAATTGTTCTCTCAGACTGACCGTCTGTTTGAGGATGATAAGCAGTGCTGAAACTCAACTCTGTATCCAGAGTATGCTGAAGACATCGCCAGAACTTCATGGTAAATCTCGGATCCCGATCAGATATAATAGAAAGTGGCACTCCATGCAATCTTACCACTTCCTTTACGTATATCCCGGAAAGCTGATCCAGAGATAAATCCTCTCTAATATCAATGAAGTGTGCAGACTTTGTAAGACGATCAACTATGACCCAGATAGAATTATTACCTTTGGATGTTTTAGAAAGTCCTGTGACAAAGTCCATAGTGATGTTTTCCCATTTCCATTCGGGTATGGGTAATGGTTGTAACATCCCCTTAGACTTCTGTCTCTCATCTTTAACTTTCTGACAAACCAAGCATCCAGAGACATATTCAGCAATATCTCTTTTCATGCCATCCCTCCAAAAGTACTCTTTCAGGTCCGTATACATCTTCATGCTTCCAGGATGAATATTGAATGAAGAACTATGAGCCTCATCCAGCAACTCCTTCTTTAATTCAGGGATGGTAGGAACAAAAACCCGATTTCTGAACTTTATTATCTCATCGCAATCAAGGTTGAATTCATGAACATTTCTCAACTTCTTTTGTAACTCAACATCTTATTTCTGTGCCGCTTTAATCTTCACATGTATAGATGGTTGAACATTCATTTGAGAAAGATAAGAATTTTCCCTTCCATTATAATTCCAAGATCCATCCTTTGTAAATCCATAAATATTGGATCTTTTGTGATCCTCATCATGGATAAACTAGCATGGTCTTGTCTACTTAATGCATATGCGACCTTGTTTTCATTCCCAGGGTGGTAATGGATTGAGCAGTCGTAATCCTTAATCACCTCTAACCATCTTCTTTGACGCATAATCAGCTCCTTTTGTTTGAAAATATACTTTAAACTTTTATGATCAGTATAAATATCACACCTTTCACCATAAAGTTAATGCCTCCAAATCTTTATTGCAAAGATTACCGCAGCTAACTCCAAATCATGAGTTGGGTAATTTTGCTCATGTATTTTCAACTGTCGTGAGGCATAAGCTATCACATTATCATTTTTCATAAGAACACACCCCAATCCCTTCTTGGATGCATCACTGTAGATCACAAACCTTTCTCCACTACAAGGCAGTGTGAGCACAGGTGCACTGGATAACCTTCTTTTCAACTCCTTGAAATTCTCTTCAAATTCCTCCGTCCAGACAATCCTAACTCCTTTCTGAGTCAACTTCATGAGTGGATTAGACAATCATGAAAAATCGTTCACAAAATGTCGAAAATATCTAGCCCAAACAAGAAAACTTCGGATCTCAGTCACTATTGTTGGTCTCGACCATCTTTCTATAACCTCTGTTTTTGCTGGATCCACAAATATCCCCTCTTTTGAGATTATGTGACCCAAAAATGAAACTTTTTGAAGCCAAAATTCACACTCGTTAAATTTGGCATAAAGCTTCTCCTTTATCAGGGTCTTCAATATAATTCTCAAGTGATCGTCATGTTCTTCCTTGCTCTTTGAATAGACAAGAATATCGTCTATAAAGACTACCACAAATTGATCAAGATAGTCTCTAAATACTCTATTAATTAGATCCATGAAGATAGCAGGGGAATTAGTAAGACCAAATGGCATCACTATAAATTCATAGTGTCCACACCGTGTACGGAAAGCCGTCTTTGGTATATCCTCCCTTTTGACCCTTAAATGATGATACCCTGAATGAAGATCAATCTTGGAAAAGTATTGAGCTCCTTGTAGTTGGTCAAATAAGTCATCAATGCGTGGGAGAGGATATTTGTTCTTTATAGCGATCTTGTTATGTTCTCGATAATCAATGCAGAGTCTCATTGATCCATCTTTCTTCTTAACAAATAGAACAGGTGCTCCCCAAGGTGATGCACTAGGGCGTATAAATCCCTAATCAAGATTCTCTTGGAGTTTCTTCTTCAATCCCTGCAACTCAATTGGGGCCATTCTATAAGGTGTCTTTGAAATAGGCAAAGCACCCAGTACGAGTTCTATTGAGAACTCAACTTCATGATTTTGTGGAAGTCCTGGTAATTCCTCCGGAAATATATCATCAAACTCCCGTACAATGGGCATATTCTTAATCGTGAGTTTCTCACCAACCATTTGAGATAAATAACCTTCATTTAGTGGAATCAAGACCCATAAAATGGAAGAAATTTCCACTGGAAGGTTATGTTCATCCTTGCATTGATAGACGATCATAGATTGATCTCGAATATGAAATGTGACTTCCCTTCTTTGGCAATTGATATGAGATCCATATAAAGAAAGCCAATCCATACTAAGAATCACATCAAATTCCACTATAGGAAGGATCATAATATTTGTAGGAAGCACATTCCCACAAACTTCAATCGGAGAAGAATTATAAACTTTTTATGAGACTGTTGTTCCATTAGGTGTTGTCACAGCTAAATCAACATCTAATTGTTGAGGTAATACAGTGATACCCTTAGAAAATTCTTCAGAAATAAAAGAGTGGGTGGATCTAGAATCAAATCAAACATTTTCTACTTTAGAGTGGATGGTAAGTGTACCTTTCACCACATCGTTATTGTACTCCACATCGCTGATAGAAATTGCATGTGACTTTACTTTGTCTATAGCCGTAAGAGTTTGCTGACGTTGACCATCATCATCAACCCTTGGATTAGGGCATTTATTGGCATAATGTCCCATCTCCTTGCACTTGAAAAATTTAAGTGTAGTAGGTTCATTCTGTGTATCCCTTCCTTTGCTTGCATCATTAGACATATTCTTCCCATCATCATGGCATTCAAATGCCCGATGACATTCCTTTCCACATTTGAAACATTTACTTTCCCCTTTAAGACAACTCCCTCCATGTTTCTTTCCACACTTTGAGCATGAGGGAAAGCTAATCTTCTTTTCAGTGTGCTCTTTAGATTTTCCTTTGAATTCCATTTTCCTCTTCTTATCAAACCCATATGACTGATGGGTTACTCCAATCTCCATCACGACTTTGAGAGCACATCGAACGATTTCCTCGTAGCTATTGAAGTCCCTTATGGCTAACACCCTTCAAAGACATGGTTTTAAGCAACTAAAGAATCTATCGATCTTACTCTTAGGTTAGAAAATAATACCAGAAGCGTACCTTGAAAGTATTGTAAAATTTTCTTCATAGGTACCAACAGATTCATCATCCTTTTTCTTCAGTTCAAGAAACACTTTCTCCATCTTTTTTCGGAGAATACGAGGGATGTACTTATTGAAAAATAAGTTCTTGAACTCGTCCCATTCCATGGACTCATTTTCATCTCTTTGCCTCGTAATCTTAACAATATTCCACCATCGATCAGCATCTCCTTCCAAACGATACACTGATATCATGACTTTATCATGTTCATAACATTGATGAAATGAAAATATCTTTTCAGTAGTACTAATCCATTGTTCAGAAACTAATGGATTAGTAGACCTGCTGAGAGAAGGTGGACGCTACCTCATGAAGGATTCAACAGAATGTTGCTCCTTCCATTGCTCATTTGGAAGTCCTGCATGATTCATAGCTTGAGAAAGTTGTGTGAGCATGGCTACAAGATTTTGCATTCCATCTCCCATAACGTTTGGTTGCTCAGGCGGACAATCATTGCATTGCCCGTCGCATTCCGCATTAACACGGTTCCTTCGGGTTCCACCCATTGACTAAAACCACGAAGAATAGTGTGAGAAACACTAATTATACTAGGAAAAACACATAATCAAGAATAAAATTTCACACTTAAGGTCTTATCCTAGGTTATTTATGGCCATTTCTAAAACACTAAGATTGTGTTCTATTCTTAGACTTATCCTTAGGGTTCTTACTAAGGCTTTCACATCCTAGTTTCCAAAGTTTGACTATACCGTTCCTATGATACCAACTATAATGATCCATACCTTACATACATTGTTAATACTTCAAAATTTAAGCATACTTATTACAACATATAACGAAACCACGAAAGGACCGTATAGGTATAGTGTCTTTAGAAACCGGGAAACATAAACAACTGGTTCAAAAAGCGTCTACACTGTCTCCCATTTATTTCATCATATCTATAGTCCCTTTTGGCATATCTTACTTAATAACCTTCTTCCTAACCTGGGGAAAGAAAACATACAAAAGGGTGAGCTCAAATGCTCAGTAAGGGTAAACAAAAGAAATTTCAATCACATCATATACATAAGCACATAACTTTTGTAAATCTTAACCTGCAAAAGAGATCATAATTTCATAACATGGGATAAATCATGGCAGTGAAATGTAATCAAAATAATCATAACATAAAACATGAAACATTGTGGCATACACACATAATCATAGAGAATCATATCTTATTAGTCAAGACTCATTGCCAAGACTATCTTAGTGGACAAAGTCCATTTCTGAACCGAGTCACCCTCATTTCAGTCCTATTTCACTGAACCGGTATAACCTACCGTTCCAGCCATGTCTATCTCATGAGATATAAAATCTTTACCCAATGCATTGGTGGGAGATATAGGTTCCACCCATCTCATAATGATACCATTCTTATGTGTGCCACCAAATCAGAAACCATACATCATAGCATAACCCATGTAATAAAAATGGGAATCTTAAACATCGTGACATCATAAAACAATTCATATAAGATAAAGGAATTCATAAAAATATAATTCCATCACAACATAATCAAATCAATGTAATAATAGTTATAGAAACATTACCCATTATTATCTTAGATGGAAAATAATTTTGATAAAACACTTGAACTCCATTCTTGAGGAAAATATCCTTTCTGCTTCAAAAACACTTTTACTTTCTTAACATGTCGTACAATTCTAAACTAAAAGAAGTTGATTAAAAATAAACGTGAAAACTTGTAAAGGAATATTCTTGGAAATAATGTTTTAAAAATCCATTCATGCTGTATAAGTTAAGAAAAGCATTCTTCTTTCTTTTGTCGGAAAAGTCAAAAAGTCCCTCGTATGGTAAACAAAAGAAATATTCCATACATAACATGTAGTAAAAGTCAAAAATGGGTAAAAAGGAATTTAAACATACATGAAAACACTTTTATAAAACATGGAAATTGATTATAGAAATAACCCCAGTAAATACTGATGAATAAGCAATCTCGGATAAAAATGAGATTTGCAAAATTATCCCTTACCTTAGGTCCGTTTTGCTTCATAAGTGTCCGAACCTCCAGTATATTGATTTAAATAATTTTATTTACTAATTAAAGAATCATACATATTTTTATGATATCATATATGGTCATTTTCTTAGCTTCTTAGTAGTAATATTTCATTGCTACTTGTTATTCGGGTGTTTATAACTTTTTGTTCTTATGCGTGTTTTGTCGAATAAATTCTTATTACTCTCTTTAGGATATAGATACCTCATTTCCAGAATGTTATTAGTGTAATATATATCATATTCATTCATTCAATTCATTTATATAATCATTATGAAATGAAGATCATGTAGAACGAGTCGCATCACATCGTGGAGACAGTATTCCATACGTACGCACGAGTGATGATATCATTCCTATGATCGTGGAATTGTATTGGAGTGTATTTATACTATTTCAGAATCATAATTACTTTATAATAGTCATATATAGTCATTATTTACACCATTATACCCATCCAAGTAAGGTGGTGGTGGAAAATAGATTACACCACGGCGTGGAGACGGCATTCCGTACGTACGCACGCGCGATGATTTCTTTTTTCGTAGGATGGATAGATGGTGAAATAGGGTTGTTTCATACTTATAATAACATATCAGTATATTAGTGATACTGATGTTATTACTTCATAATGAAAAAACTAAAGAATAAGAAGTGGAAGAAGAAATAAAGATGAAAGAATCAGTAACGGACATTACCTCTTCTTTGAAGTGCTTCTTTGAGACCTTCTTTTAGGTCACTAAAATTGGTCTTTGAAGAATACCAAGACCTCTAGGATGTCTCTAGGGAAGTGGATAGGAGGAATTGGTAGGGTTTGGCCGAGAATGAAGGCTCAATGTGGTGTGAGAAAGAGGGGGAGGAGGTGCCCTTTTATAAAGGAGGAGAGGGGCACCTTTGGAATAACTAAAAATATTATTTTATTATAAAGTCATGTTCGGTTTCAAATAGCTCCAAATTGGTTTATTTTGAAGATAAGGTGGGGATCGGTCGAATCCTCTCATCCAATAGAATTTAGACAAGTTTAGGTTCCTATTTTAACCTTATCATTTAGATTTAACATTAAGTTAAATAAGTTTACTTTTAATGTGTCTTCTTGTGTTCTTATACTATAAGGTTAATAAACATACTATAAGAAGCCAAACGAACCCCAAGTTGTTTATTATTAATATATATAACAGTATCTAAGTCATTTGTCCGAAGATTAGATTTTTAGGAATAAAATAACAATTACTTATATAACATTTGTTTTAAAAACTATTTTATGTCAATTTTGACACTATTTAGTAATTGATTTTTGGGAAATTTATAACAGAATTATTAGTTCGAACCAAGTTAATTAAATCAATATTAACATTTCATATTAACCTAGAATATTAGTGGAATTCATAAAAAGTCTCAAAGTACATTTATTTGGGTGTTTATAACATTAATTATGTCAATATTTCATTAATAAGATAATTACTGCATCATCTTTGTGTCATAAATAAATTAAATTAATTAATGTCTACAAATTACAAATAAAATACCATTATGTAGGATATCTCTTTAGCTTTATAATGAATATTTATAGTCGAATTTATCTTATGTATAACCCCATATTAAAAATTATTTAATTATTCAACTTTAATTTTAACTATTTTAACCCTTCTTTAAATAAATTAATAATAAATGTCCTAATCTAATCCAAGTGGGCCTAAATGGTCATATTTTATTCCTAAGTTTTTTTTGGTCGAATTACACTTATCCAATAGAATTAGTAAATTTGTTAGGGTAATAATAATATCATCTTTACCCTTAATTACCATATTTACTTGTAACCGTGGTAAAAAAAAGTAAAAAGTTACTATTCATCAAAAATTATTTTCATCTCATTGAACCACATTTTAGTCCTTGATATTAACCGTGTCTCTCGGATTTTCGAAATTCCACTCACAGAAGCATTAAAATTAAGTTTTATGAAAAATTCAGTTTTTTAACTACCACTTAGTGGTTTCACTATTCATCAAAAATTGAAAGTTTTCAGAAAAATACCAAAATTTAACCCTAGGCTAATTTTGATATTCTAAATCCAAAAATGAAGTCCATTTTGAAAAATAAAATTTCAAAAAGTGGTTATTACTATTCATAACGGCTAGTTTTAATAATATTTTAATAGCATTTCGTTGTTTAGTGAAACTCGGTATTGCGTACGACGCAAGCTGTCAAGGAAGGTCGTGATTTTGTGTAAAGGAAGACAAGAAAGTGTTGTGTAGAAAAATATTCATTTGATGATTTATATAACATAAAAGTCTCGGGTGTTACAGTGCCATTCCTAGAGCTTAGACAGTGCAAATGATCACTTCAACCAGACTCGGATCCATAATAGGTCTCACTTGGTGAGGTTCAGTAGCAACCTATTTTTGGATCTGATTCCCACATCATTTCGGAGGCATGATGCTACCCAACACCAGAAAAGACAGAAATTAATACACCAACCGGGTAACAAGGAAAAATGCTATTAAAATAAGGAATAAACATGATTTGGATTCCACTCTATCCAAATCAAAATAGGTAAAATACTAGAATTAATCCACAAGTCGTATTTCCCTAACTACCCCTGGTGACATAAGGTTCATTGCGGTGAAAAATCCCCAGGAAGTCAACCACAACTACCTCCTATGTCCCGACAAGGAAACTCAAATGCATATTATCATCAAGGAAAGATGATCAACAAACCTCCCTTTGATACCAATTTTTCACGAACCATCCCTGTTAACCTGGTAAGTCGATAACCGAGTCGGCTGTGACATATCCCGAAGGGCATTTCTGATTCCCACGGGTCGGCAACTAACACCTGGTATCATACAACTTACATGTGGGAACGAATTTTCCACATGGACGTGGAATCAAGAGTGAAACAAACAGTATGCATAACAAAGAAACTCCACCGGGAGAATTGTACCAGAAAACAAAGAGGCACCGAAAGCCCAAAGTACTACAACCCAAGTACATAAAACAGAAAACCACCCCAAAGTCCCCAAGGACATAAATCGCCATGTTGAAAAACACTACAACTGGATCCACCTCCATGTGATCCTTTCCCCTTGCACGAACCTGGAATAAGGAGGCCTACAAACACTCGAAGGCAAAAGTATGGTGTGATCCTAAGCTTAGAAGGATACCACAAGAGATTCCATAACAGATTCCAAATAATCATTATCAAAAGAAAAACTTTAAATTTTAAATTAAATTGGTTTGGCAATAAGAAAAAATGTTTTAACAAATCATGCTATTCATTTTCAAGTAAAGGATATTTCACCAAGAAATGTTTTAAAATGATGAAATACTTTTAGGAAAATGGCTTAAATAAAAATAGTTACATAAATTTGTTTATGTAAAATCGGCAGGCATGAAAAGTAGTTAAAAAGAATTGGAAAAAATTTATACATCACATATAAATATTTTGGTGAGAAACATGGTCTTCTTACAAATGTTACGATAGTATTAATCAGTTATGGGATTCTGCACTCTCTATGTGAATATAGAAAAATGTGTATACACATGTCCCTATGACACTAGCCAAAAGAGACTCATCACCAACCCATCAGGGATGGGACCCGCCACAAGTATGTTTTAGAACGTTGTCGTATCGTAGAGTGTATCCAAATAACTCACTAGCTACCTAAGGCTTGTATGCGCTCTTACATGATGGGAAAACTATTATAATAATGATTAAAATACTATCAATCCCATTCTTCCATTTCAATGTTCCAATTAAATTCCATTTAAAACCACAATAGGTTTTATTCGAAAACATTTATTTTTCTCAAGATAAACCGAATGGGTTTCTATCAAAACATTTTAAGCCATTTTCACCAGTTTGAAATCAATTCAAAACCAATTCCATCATTTCACGATTTATTTCCACAATTGAAATCAACAATTCAATTGAAAACATCTCCATCAAATGCATAACTTAAATTCCACAATTTAAATTATCCAATTTCCATAAACACACACACACACCCCAATTCAATGGAATTGGTGGTTTTCCAGATTCTCATAACAAAACTAATTAAAATATCTCAATTCAATGGAATTGAATTAAAATCAACAAGTGAAATTAATAACGCAATGAAGATAATATATTAGGCAAGTCGGGACGGAACCACCTACCTTGAAGGTTTTAACCAAAACCCCAACGGTTTTAGAACACTCAAGAATTGGGATTGATTCTTCAAAAACCCATCCTAGATCCCTTCCCCTAGGAATACCAAGACCAAAACACATCATTTTGGCATGTACAAACCTAGATCTACCCATAACGGGTGTAGATATAAGAAATCAAGGGAAGAGGGGAAGTAGATCATAGTAGATCTAAAAAACCGATGAAGAAAGAAGAAGAATGATCACATACCTTGAGAATCCCACTTCAATTCACCAAGAGGAGCCTTTGGATCGACTTCAGAACAAAGTGAGAACCTTCTCCAACCCCAGGAGAGGACAAATCCCGAGTTTGGGCCACATAGAAGGAATGGCGAAGCATTTAGAGGCAAAATGGCCGAAATCCCCAATTTAAGGATCTAATTTTAAGTGACTGTATGGTTTGTCCGCATGGTTTGTCAAACCGTGTACACAACGTTCAGATCTCACTATCCACGGTAGCTGGTCCACATAGTTTAGTCTCATGGTTTACCAAACCATACACACACCGTGGGTACCCCACTATCCAGTGCTGCTAGGTTGGCATGGTTTGATCGCACATTTTACCAAACCATGCACTAACCGTGTAGAAGCCATTGCCTTTTTTACTTAAAATTTCACCCAAACACACCCCCAAGTCACTACTCAAAAATAGAGGCACGTAGAGACATAAAAATTACCTTAAAACATAACGGAATGTTATAGTTAAATAATAGATCATTTAATATTTTACCAAAGTAAAACTTTCAATGAAAAAATTATGCAAATTAATGATCAAAATGATTCAATCAAGAATGGAAGACTTCAACCACTCTTTAATGACAGAAAGGGTTATGAATTGGAATATGGTTACTTGAATCTAAGCCCAATAATTTGGAAAATAGTTAACTAAAAGTATATTGATAAGAATATATAGAAACCTTAAATACCGACATTTAGAAAATATTATAGGAAATCATGATGAAGGAGTAAGAACTCAATGAAACATTGAAAATATAGAAGAATTCACTAACATTATATAATAATTAGAACATAAATCTATAAAAGAAGCCTTATCCGATGAAATATGGTTCTAATAAATTATGTATAGATAAATCAATTCAAAATAAATAAGGTATATAAACAAGTTAAAAGACCCTTGAACTATCCTGTAACTAGAAGGAAATGATTTTTTAGAAAAAAAAAATATGATCATGGTGTAATAACATTAAATAATGAAAGATTAGTTTCCTAATGATATAATTTGCAAGAAGGAATAGATTTTAATGAAACCTTTTGACCCTTATGTAGATTAGAATGGATTAGAATCCATCTATCATATTCATTATATAATAATATTAAATAATATGGTAAGGACATTAAATCAACATTTTTAAATTGTTCTTTAATGGATAAAGATTGCATAGAACAAATTTTTCTTGAATATCCTCATTTTCAAAAAACTATGTTTAAATTATCAAAGCTCTATATGGACATAAACAATATCTAATAGCATGGTATCAATGATTATGTTCATTTATTTTATCAAATATCTTTATAATTGTAATAATTGATCCTATGTTATTTATGAAAATAATTTCATCCTATATTTTGTGATAAAACATATATGTAAAAGATTTTATTTTAAAATTTAAAAACAACAAAAATTGAAATTGATTTTCAAAACATATAAAAAAGGCATTGAAATTAGTGTGACAGTGAATTAAACTATTTTATGGAATTTTAATTTTATCTAAATGATTTTGGAAAATTTTAAAATCAAGGAAAATATAAAACTAATTTAATTAAGAAGTTTGTAATTTAAAACAGTAAGACATACTCAAATTTTATGAGTTCCAATATCAAACATGACTTGAATAAAATTAATAAACTAGATGACATCATGTTGTTTAGAGGAATCATTGGATGTTTGTTGAACCTTACTACAAGTGGGACAAACATTTTTTTAGTATTCCTTTTTCTGAGATTTCAATTTAATCCAAAAGAATCACATTAGAATGCTGCACAAAGATTTCTATGATATCTAAAAGGGACTGTATCACTTTTCCTTTATTTACCAAAAAAAATTGATTTTAACATAAATTCATATGAAGAGACATATTTTGTTGGATGTAGAACATATTTGAAAAGAACATGAGGAACATTATTTTTCTTTGAAAATCCCTATTGTCTTGGTCAAGTAAGAAGAAAAACTCTATTGCATGACAAACTATTGAAGATGAATATATTTCTACAAGATGCTTCTAAGAACAAGTGATGTGGATGAAACACACCTTGTTAAATTTTGGATTAAATTTTAATTGTGTTCCAATTAGATGTGATAACACGAGTGCTATCAAAATCAAAAATAAATCCACTAAAACATTTAAGAAAAAATAAATTTGTATTAAGACATCATTTATTGAGATATCATGCATAGAAAAATTATTTCTCTTGAAAAATTATATTAATATAAAAAAATTAGAAAACATATAAATAATAATAATTTCCTACTGAAACATTAGATTTTATAAGGTCATAATTAGGTATGTTTAATTTTAATATATAATATTTTATTACATATTTTTGTATTTAAATGAAATGTATTATTTTATTTATTTTATTTATTTTTGTTCCATGGTTTTGAGTACTATTCTTATTCAATGGGCTATTTGACAGACTCTTATTAATAATAACCCTTCACATCACTATGTGACTCATTGATTACTGAGAACAAAAAATAATTTGTATCAACTCTATGTGTGAAACGACTTGAAAACCATTAAACCCCTTTTATCAATATTCAAGTCCTTTTTACATTAAAGTTCCGACCCTCCATACCTATAAACCCACTAAAAATAAAAAAACAACAGATGGTGCCTCGTCTCATAGAATGAAAAAACAAATGATCTCGAGTAGATTGTTTAGTGGCCGAGCTATTGATTTTAAATGTATGGAAAATACATATATGTTTTGGAAGAAATTAAAAAAACAATTGTTGGGAATACTATTTTGATGATTCATAAACCATTTTTGACATCAATAAACATGAACGCGAGTTTTGGGAATCTATAGTCTTTAACTTTGGTGATAATGAAGAATCGGTTACTATAGTTTTAACCAGAAGAATATGTTCATAACCTCGGTCAAGATAGTTGAATAACTAAAAATACCTCATAAAGGGTATCTGTTCTTCATCACAAATTTATTTACCATGAACAGAGTCACCCGTCTAGAAATAGTGCAGTCATTATTTCAAACTCCAATCACAGAGAAGAAGCAAGTAATGAATTTGGATCCTAAAAGAAATGTTTTGACCAAATTCAACATGGTGGGAATAGCTCAACGAAATGAGGAGTTCAAAAATATCTTTCATTAAGCTATCACTATGATTTATTTATTAGTGTTAGAAAAGACTTTGAATCTATCATGTTACATTCTATGATGTATGTGTCATGTTCAAAACAATTCTATGAATTTTTATCCTTTTGGATGAATCTTAACCCTTTTTTTTGAATAATGGAGATGTCTTAGATGATAGTAACACAACACATTTTCATGGGATGGTTTACACCAGTGAAAATTTCTTACAAATAGTGTATTGTGTTAGTACTTTTCATTAGGTAAGTTGTTACCCATATCTTTGAATGCTGGTGTAGACCCTAAATAGACTCAAGGGATTCATCTTGTATACATGAGACACTGGGGATGGTAGAATAATCATCTCATAATATTGAGATTAGATAATGTAATTATTACAAATAAACTCACGAACTAAGGTAAAGATGAGTATGATTTAGAATTTAAATAGGTCAACCAACGTATTCTTAAGAGATAACCCCTCGGTCTCCGTGTTTTTTACTTGACCAAGTTCAAAAATAAAGGATATCATTCACTATCAGTCACATATTTTCAGTTAGTCAATAAAATTAAATTTATGTAAGACCAAGAATGTATTCTCACATAATCGATTCTCATTATCAATAGTTTGAAAGGACGTCTTGAATAAGATTTAATAAGACATAATCAAATTAATCATGTCATGTGGGAGATGTACATTGTGTTTCTCAAAAAAAATCAATTCGACAATAATGAAATTAAGTACAGCCGTAAATGAATTCCTCTATTCCTAAAAATGATTGAAATTAGTAAGTACTAGAAATTGATAAAATTATTTATAAAAGGATTAAATATAGAAAATAAAATTTATTATATGGAGTATAATCTATAGAATGTAATGTCTTTCAATCCAATCGATCAGTAAATGTTATTCATGATCAAATGGAATAAAAATATAATATTTAGAATGTGAAATTTTTGGTTCAATCTATAATACAAAATTGTTCAGAATAAGACTCTGTCAGAAAAATTCATTGTTCAGATGTTCCATTTAATATAATGGAATTATCCTTAGATGTTGATACAATCTCTATAATTGTTGAGTCTCTACAATTTAAACTCATATCTAGGGAAATTATTCAAGATTATTCCAAAAAATTTGTCGATGAAGTTAGAAGGATACCAGTTCCTCCAATGAACACTATTGAATTAGTTAATTAATCATCAAAGGGGATTATTTTTATACTAACTCACTAGATACCCTAATTTTAATAAAATTTTATTCAAGTGACTAAGAATGTAAAATTCATCATAATGGGGCTAAAAATGATTTAATTATTATAATCAACCAACTTTGATGTTGTTGAAAATAATGTTGAAGAGTTGGATTAAGTGGTTGTTAACAGTATCAATCTCGAATTCTCATAGAATTATGAGGTAGCGGTTGAATCATTTGAAGAATATATATATATAAATGTTCCATAAAAATTAAAAAATATTTTTCTATAATTTTTATTATAGATAACTAGTTCGAAGTGTTGAGAAATTTGATATAAAATTGTTTAAATATGGGTGACTTACATAAAATTTTTTGGAATATCACTCAATATTTGTGGAATGGTTTTAAAAGTCTTATAAAATATTAAATAATGATATGGGTAATGAAATTATGGATGTGTTTATTCACTTTTTCAAAGTCATGTCGTATGGTTCATTGAAATCCAATTTTTTTCATCACATATCCACCTCTCATAACATTAGGGAAATCGTTGATTCATATGATTTCCATTAAAAGAAAAATATAAGGTTTTCTAAAGAAGTGTCTTTATACTTGCCTGAACCTTCCACTAAATTAACATTTATCCATATAGATATATTTTATTTAGTGAGGGAAAAAAATTTAATCTCAATATAAAATCCAAACCAGTACGATTTTCTCATTAACATTAATCCTCTTTAGAGAATCCCAACTAATGTTGAGTGATTTTTTTGACAAAACAATTGATTCTTTTTTTCTTCATCCGCATTACCTAATGATTAGCCATTATCCTTAAACAAGACACCTCTAAAAATCCATTTTTGGAAAATCATTTGATACACAATATTTTAGTTCATGTAATGGTTTCCCAGTAGATGTGAGCTCTCAAAAAACTTGAATTATGACACTATTATGGCATTCAAACATTTGAATATGTTTACTTTAATATTTCTTTTGAATGCTCATAATGCTTCAACATTTATAAACTATGTATTTTTTTCATATGTATTTATCTTTTTAATGATCATAATACTCTACCTTGGAATATTCTTTTATGATTTACTTTCGATATATTTCCCTATCATTACCTTTTTTATACTGTTTTAATGTTTCATTATGGATTCTATTTAATGAAAATTATATTTATCAGTAATAGAATTAATTGATTACAACCATTTGTCTATAATATGAACTCTATTACTTATTATACTTATTTTTTATATCAAAAATGGGGTGAAGGAAAGGAAAATAAAAAAATTCACTTCTTTCATATTTCATGAAGTAAAGGAACGTTTGGGGGATAAGGAAGGAGAAGAAGAAGGAAAAAATAAAACTTCTTTATTTATTGAATTTTAATTATTATTTTATAATTTTTGTTTCATCTGAATGATTTTTAATCATAAAAAGGAATATATTTCTTGGAAAGAATATGTTGTTCCAACATATATTCATTTTATGTGTTTTGTTGACTCAAAAAATCCCTAATTTTATTGTAACAAGTTTATCTTTAACTTTATTAGATTATTCTTATCCTAGAAAATAATTTCATGTGTTTATTTTACAATATATAATCCATTTAACATAAAATAAGTGAACAATATCATCAACTTATCTAAATTCGAAAGCTCCATGTAAGAATATATATTACAAAGTTTAACTATGTTTCTAAGGAAATATTCTCTAATCAAAAGGTGATTATAAAAATAAATTATCTTATAAAAATTATATTCAAAGCCAAAATAAATTTAAGAAACTAAATGTTACATCACCAAAACAATTTATATTTTATGCTGTAAAATTATCTTACACTACATTGTATTTAGTTTATCCTATGATGATGGTCTTCTTTCTATCAAGAAATTTATCTTATGGTGAACAACACATTCAGTTGATATCTTATGATGATTTATTATTACAGAAAATCATGAAAACTTTTTCTAATATCTCAATAAGTCACGTTAAGACTCTAGAACACATCAAAACGATATTCCCCATTTAATTAAATATTGTTCTACACAATACTTTCCAATAATTAGAATTTCCACAGAACAAAAAGATATTTTTCATCACTATGGTAAAATAAATTCCTATATTTGGAATGTTTGCATACATATACATAATATTATGTCTCATAAAGATCACAATATAAGCATAAATCGACATAAAACTCATGTTTAAATAGGATGTAAAATTATCAATTATCCATGTCCTCAAAAGAGAGAAAGAATTATAATTGATCAATTTTTGAACATCATGTAATAAAAAAAATTGGTGACCTATAAATATTTAAGAAAAAAATCTCTAATTTTTTTCTTATCAGTTATATCATTTTCACTTAAGAATATCTTTATCTACTTTAAAGTATAGCATTCTCTCAGGATGAATGTTCATCTACTATTATTTGCTTCTTGTAACTGTGTGCTTAAAATGTTACACTCAAATATTATGTTTATTTTTTTGTGATTTCACTCATTTTATGATTGTACTTAATTTCATGGATAGGTTTTGTAATGGTATAGTGAATTTGATAGCTCTTGGATAGTTTTAACAAGTGAAATATTCTTATACTGAGTTGGGATACCACAGTAAAGGGGTTTTTATATATATAATCCCCAAATTCATGAAGAAGATTTTTGGTGGAGTGGACTACGTTATTTTTATTCCTTGAAATAGTATAAATATATTTTTTAAATTTCCTTTATACATGTTTTCATATTTTTACTTCATATATTCTTAATGAAAAAATAAACATGCATACTTCGAAGGAAGTGGTCTAATATTCAAGAAATTTTTAGGAACAAAATTCACCCACTCATGATTTATACGTCCAATAAACATCTGCGACAACATTCATGTCTGATGACTCTTGATATAATTGAAGAAAAGTACAATTTTTGTTTTATTATAATAGACAACAGTTCTTATTCCAAACTAGACCCACAAAAAAATCAGAGCTTCCTTTACTCTGGAACTAAAATAAGAACAACAAAAACTGATGAAAATGGATTACTAAATTGTTGATAATCATCTGGTTGATTGATCTCTTATTCCATTTAGATTATTTTTCCCATAAATCCACTATTACTGATAGGCTTCAAAAAATTAGTCATGTTCTTCCACTAATGAATCGGGGGGACCCTGCATACGACGGATCGATGTAAGCAATGATTTCCTTCTATAATTATGAATGAAATAGTTAGTTGATCTTTATGAGTTGTTCATATGATGAATTGTATAGTCTGATTGTTTTAAATATCTGATTGTTTTTTAGATCAGTGTTTTGAAAAATTAAAATCCTCTATCCTTTCATCCTCCAAAAACTTCTTATCGTATCATGGATTTTTATGACTTAGAGAACATTTTGATCAGTATAGAATCTTCTGAATTATTGTATGAAATGTCTATTCTCTAAATTTATTTAACAAATCAGTCAACACAAGTGTTTCAGAAAACTTTCGATATTTTAGAACTAACCAAACATCTGTAACGTCCCAGTTCTGGGTTCCACCCAACGGGTGCCCTGAACTCGGTTCACCACATGACCTTAAGCGCATTTCCCCAAATGCCAGAGGCTGCCAACTAGTAGTGAGGGACGATGTATGATAGTGGGGAAACTATGACCACATTTTTCAAAGTGTAGTGTAGTGGAATACAAAATAATCATGCAACAACAGCAGAAGCAGTAAACTATACGCAACTGAAATAAAGAACTACAGTAGATATAACCAATTAGATATATAGATATGATGAAACATGTCTCAAATTCTAAGAAAATACCTAAAACATGTTACATAGAAGTACAATACAATACAGAGTACAAGTACAGAATAGAAAAATTGAATAGCCAACGGCATCACGAGCCTAAGCCCGGTCCCATGCTCCCCTACACCTCAGCAGCAATAAAGTAACTGTATAGGGACCTTTACCCTTATTTATACCTGCAGAAATGTAATCTGTTTGGGCCGAAAAGGATGACCCAAACAGGGTGTGAGAAATATATCTTAGTAGGCACCCAGCAAAGGCCCATGCCCAACTGTGTGTAAAGATGCAACAACAGTGTGCAGTAATAAAATGCAATAAAGTAAGAAGTACTGAAAGTAACTAACTTAACCAGTTGTATTGCAATTTTGATATCCATTTAATCATTAAATTACAAATACCACCACAGTGAATATTCTATGTAAACAGCCAATGACCGCAGACACGTAAACTCCTACCCTCAGGTAAATAGAATCCAACAAAAGAATCTTCCCACAGGCATATGGATATTGCCCACAGGCGTAAGGAGTGTCACCCACAGGCACAGAATCAACTACCCACAAGCACGGACGAAGTTTCCCAAAGGCTAAGTATTACAATTCCCACAGGATAATCACAACACTTCCCTCAGGCTAAACAGGAAACCATGCCTAGCCCAATATGTAAAAAAGCAGTAAATGAGCAATTCCTCTCAATGAAATTCTACAATCATTACATTAAAGGTATACCCTCGGGTATCCTGGCCAAATACCTAAACAGAGGAATGCACCCCCAGGGTGGTCCTGAGTCCAAGCAGTGATCCCAAACAAAATTTTAATATCGCATATAATTACCTATACAAATCTAGGCATTCAATATAGCCGTGGCATCAGTCACACGACACCCCAACATGGGTTCGTAGCTCAAAAACACACAAAACGCACGACAGTTGGAAAATAAAAACCAAGCCGCCTACCTTAAACGCCGACGATCAATATACATGAACGTCAATTCCAGAAACACCCAAGAATGACATTGATATGACGAAGAAGAAAACCTGTTCAAATTTAAATAACTTTCCCTCGGGGAATAATAGGTAAGAACAACCTAAGGATAGTGGAGGGCTTACCGGTGCAGCTCCAACGAGATCATCCGAGGCGGAAACGGATTCCCGGTTTTGCGATCGACATATCCTCAAATGTTTGGTCATCCCCTCCCACTCCTTTATTCGGTTCTAAGTATTCCCTATGAATAGGGGAGGATACTGCCCATTTTAAGCGAAAAAACAAACTACACGGCATGTACTTCTGAGTACACAGCGTGTACTTCCCATTTTTAAACTGTTCCTCTGGCAGCTTCTCGCCAGCGCAGCACTGTTCATCTGCCGACATGACTACACGACGTGTCTTCATGAGTACACAGTGTGTGCTACCCCACTGTTGGCCACTGCCTTACTATTCGCCTACCGACTGACTACAAGGCGTGTAAATGACCCCTACATGGCGTGTAGTTAGTTCATACACCCTTCATCCCCGACATGGCCAAACGCCCCATGTACCCATCCCACACGGCCAAAAGTACACGGCGTGTGGAAAAAGTACACGGCGTGTACTTTCCAAAATTCAAGATTTTTCCCCACTTTTCATATTCTCTCAAAAACACTTAAGGAAAATAGGAAATAAGAAACTTGTACCTCAAAATAAGAACCGGGTTCTTACAAACTTCCCCCCTAAAAGCAATTCATCCCTGAATTTCCCTTCCAAGGGTGGTGAAGATAAAGCCAGGAACAACTCCGGCCACTGAGCACGTACATCGGTTTCCCGCTCCCAAGTTTCATCCTGTACTCGGCCATGCTGCCATAGAACCCATAAGAGAGGAACTGACTAGCCTCAGAGACCCTTCGTGCTCCTGTCAACTATACGAATTGGATTCTCCTCAAAGGATACATCCATCTGAAGCTCAACCTCCTCTGTCTGAAAGGTGTGATACATTTCTGAATGATAGCGGCACAATTGAGATACATGGAACATCTCGTGCATATCTCAGTACCTTTGTGGTAACTGTAACTGATATGAAACCAGACCGACTCTCTCCATAATCTCAAATGGCCCCACATACCTCAGTGAATGTTTACCCTATCTCCTGATCCGCATGTGTCCCTGCCTCGGTGAAACACGCAAGAAAACCTGATCCCCAACCATGAACTCCAAAGGTCATCTGCGGCGATCAGCATAAGATTTCTTGACAAGACTATGCTGTAGGCATCCGCTTATGAATCAACTAGACCAGCTCAGAAGTCTGCTGCACGAGACGTGGCCCCAGTAAATCTCCCTCACCTGCCTCTAACCAGCACAAGGGTGATCAGCATGGCATACCATATAAAGCCTCGTATGGTGCCATCTCAATAGTTTCCTGAAAAAAATTGTTATAGACAAACTTGACTAGGGTTATATGCTTCTCCCAAGGTCCCCCAAAGTCCAGGGTTCATGCGCACAGCATGTCATCAAGCACCTGTGTAGTACGCTCTGACTGGCCATCTGTCTGAGGGTGGTATGTTGTGCTAAGAAGCACCTGTTTACCCAGTTCCCTCTGAAAAATCTGCCAAAAACGAGACGTAAAAAGGGCGTACCTATATGAAATGATAGAATGAGGGTCCCCATGAAGACGTACGATCTCTCTGATATACAACCTTCTGAGCACGTCAACACTGAAGGTCTCCTTGATCAGCAAAAAGTGAGCTACCTTCGTGAGTCTATCCACAACAACCCACACAGCATCATTTCCTTGAGGTTACCTCATAAAAACAGTCACTAAATCCATCACGACTTCATCCCATTTCCACTCCAGAATGGGTAGCTGCTGTAACAGTCCAGCTGGTCTCTGATGGTCTGCCTTCACCTGCTGACAAGTGGGACACCTCGAAATAAAACCAGCCACATCTCTCTTCATACCTGGCCACCAGTACCGACGCCTCAAGTCACATTACATCTTGGTAACCCTGGGATGAACTTCCAAATCTGAAGAATGAAATTCCCACATCCGCTCCTCGCATATATTCATTAGAACCCATACCCATCCATGGAAACACATAACCTCATCATCGCATAACATCTAACCCGGAGAAGGGTCCTCACTTTCCACTGACTCCCATAGAACTATTCCTTCTGAATCTGATAGATGACTCATCCTCACTCTATCCAGGAGGGTAGACATCACAGATAAAGAGGATAGATAAGTTTTCCCTTGACTTTCACGCACCACCAAATGCATCTCAGAGAACCAAGCCATGAGGTGCCATTCACCGCTGGCCTCCTGCACTGCATGTATCAGAGTCTTCCTGCTCACTGCATCAGCTACTGCATTACCTTTACCAGGTCTATAGTCAAGCTAAAAATCAAAGGAATGAAGGAATTAAACCCACCTTTACTGTCTCAGATTCATGTCATGCTGAGTAAAGATATACATGAGACTTTTGTGGTCGGTGAAAAGCACAAAACGTTCTCCAAATAGGTTATTTCTCCAACAGCGCAACGCACGAACAATTGCAGCCAACTCGAGATCATGTGTCGGGTAATTCCTCTCATGTGGCCTCAACTGCCAAGACTTGTACCCAACGACTCGATCGCCCTGCATCAACACTTCTCCCAACCCAATCCCTGATGTATCACAGTAAACTATATAGCTCTTCCCTTGCTCCGGGAGTATCCGGATTGGTGCATATGTCAACCTTCCCTTCAGGTCTATAACGACTATCTCGCAAGCTTTCGACCAAATGAACATCACACCCTTCTTAGTCAAACCCATCAACAACACGGCTAAGCAGGAGAAGTCCTGTATGAAGCGCCTGTATTAACAAGCCAGTCCTAAGAAACTCTATATCTCAAACACGTTCTTAGGATGCTCCCAGAAAACTACTGCTCTCACCTTCTCTATGTCAACTACAACTCCTTCTTCTGAGATGTTATGACCTAGGAAGTGAATCTTGTCCATACAAAAGTGGCACTTTGAGAGATTATAATATAGGTGAGGCTCTCTCGGTGTACTGAATACAATCTCATGATTGGTGGAATGGTCCTGTCGACTGTGGGAGTACACTAAGATGTCATCCATGAATACTACCATAAAAGTCTCCAGATAGAGATGGAACACACGATTCATCAGAGCCATGAATACTGCTGGCGCATTCTTGAGTCCAAATGGCATAACTATATACTCGTATAGACCATACCTACTCCTGAAAGCTATGAGAGATATATCAGATTGTATAACGCGCAGCTGATGATATCCAGACCTCAGGTCAATCTTCATGAACACTTGTGCTCCATGAAGTTGATCAAAAAGATCATCTATCCTCGGTAAGGGATATCATTTCTTATCTGTCAACTGGTTCAGCTACGGATAATCCACACAGATTCTGAGGGTATCGTCTGCCTTCTTCGCAAAGAGAACCGGAGAACCTCAAGGAGAAGTACTGGGTCGAATAAAATCCTTTATTTTAACTCCTCTAACTACCTCTTGAGCTCCTATAACTCAGGTTTAGCCATCCTATAAAGAGGAATGGACACCAGTGCTTCCCCTGGAACATGCTCAATTGAGAAATCCACCTCATGCTCTAGAGGAAGACCAGAGAAGTCGTCCTGTAAGACATTCGTGAAACAATCAACCACTGGAGGGAAATCTGTCTGACAAGACCCCTGGTCGTCCATATATAATCTCGCAATCTGGGCTGTGACTACAACTCACCCTTGATGCTCTGGTCCAGCTCGACTCGCCTGAACATCCCATTCACCCATGTATAGAAACTCTCTGCCCTCTGGTGACGTGAAACACACCCTACGACGATAGCAATCTACAATGGCTCGAAAGGGAACCAACCATTCCATCCCAAGAATGACATCATAGCTCATCATCTCCAAGACATAGAAGTCCCAAAGAAAGTGACACCCCCCAAACACAAGGGGGAACTTCTTGCAATGATGCACACCATCCGTTCTAGTCCCCAACGGAGTTTCTAGCATCATAATATCAAAAAAAGAAGAAACACCAAGCCCAAGGCTCTCCACATCGGGTACATATATGAAACTATGTGTAGAACCCGTATAAAAAAGTAGTGAGGATAAAATAGAAGCTACTAGAATAGTACCTATAACAGTAGAAGGTCTGGGATCCTACTCATGCTGGGTCTATTTCACTGTATATGCATGCCCAGTGCCGCAACCTTGCGACACAGCCTGACTACCCTGATCTGTCCCACCCTACTGCCTATGAGATCCTAGTGTCTGGCTACCACAACCACGACTACCATCTCTGCCTGCACAGCCTGACGTATTCCAGTTCCTCAAATGGTAAGAAGCTGCTGGTCCTACTCCCGCACGCGGTGTCTGCACAGAACCCCTCTCAATAGCCACTGCTCGAAACACCATGAAAAAGCTCTACAGATAACCCAGAATGCTGCAAGCTCGACACTCCAATAGGTCTCGTGAAAACTGTTGCCTCTTGTGCCCCTCTCTACCACACTAGTAGCACATGACCTGGACACCTGAAGCATTCTTTTGACTGGTACTGCCACCCCAAGAGAAGTCCATTTGTCTCTTCCTCTTCCCAGTAGAAATAGTATCAGTAACTGGTGTTGAACCTCCCTGGCCCACACCACTAGATTCCCATATTTTCCTCTCTGTAATCAGTGCATGGTTCACAAAAGCATGTACAGTGGACAACCTGAAAACATTCACCAGTGCTCGGAAGTCATACCTAAGGCCATCCTCAAAACGTTTGGCTCTCAACGTCTCATCACCCACCAGAACGGGTGCAAAACACCAAAGCTCGGTAAATCGAGAAGAATAATTCATCACTAAAATAGCGCCCTGCTGCAGATTCATGAACTCTCAAGCTCTATCTGCCCTCAGCATCTCTGGAATGAAGAATTCATAGAAGACTTCCATAAAATATTCTCATTCCATATCCTTGTGATGCTCTGTCTGGGTGGTAACATCCCACCACCTATTGGCAGAATCACGCAACTTATATGTTGCGAGCTTGACCCTCCTCCCTGGAGGCGTCTCAAGATGCTCGAAAATAGTCTGTATCAACCCTAGCAAAGAATCAGTAGCATGTGGTCCTCCATCCCCTGAAAATGTCGATGGATGCTACTGCTAGAATATACGAGTAAGATAAGCCATAGATGTGGCAGCCGACGGTGCTCCCTGAAAGGTCAGCATGAACCACATAAAGCCTTCACTGAACTGTACCTCCGCGCTTGTGTCCGGTATAACTGCTGGCGCTAGATCTGGCTCTTCTGGAGGATTAACTGGTAGCCCATGGCCCCCCATCTCCAGAGTATAGTCGTCACCGCTCTCCTAGTCAACAACACACAGTCATCTAGGCAGCATGGAATTACAAGGTCAAACACACGCCTTATATTCAAGATTATCAAGACCGAAAATGAAGAATCCCAAAAAAGTACAAGAAGAAGAAAGAATTAAAAATTTGAAAAACAAGAATACACAACCTGTATAATGACTACACGGCATGTACTTGAATTCCATTCCCTGCCTGGGTCCTTCTACAAGGCTGATCCACATGACTCATGTTAAACTAAATCTACACGGCGTGTACATCATCTACAAGGCGTATATGGTGTTATTTTCAACTTCTCGTGTTGCCTGTGACATGGATGACCACTCTTCTTGACACTACATGTTGTATTAATCCCGCACACAGCATGTCGACAACCCCATTTCCCCAGCCACATGGATAACTTCACACGGTCTGTCCTCAGACAAGACTACACGACATGTTCCCACATGTACAGGGCGTGTTCTAGACAAGCATCGCCGACCCGTGTTGTTAGTTACACGGCCGGACACATGGATCACACTACACTATGTGTTATATATACACATGACGTGTACTCGAGAGGATCTCCCTGAACCGTGTTGTTAGTTACACGGTCGGGTCCCCAAGTCACACTACACGGCGTGTTCTTCATTGACACGGTGTGTATGTATTATGGTTTGCTCGGCATGTGTTATTAGTTACACGGTGGACACCGGGTCAACACTACACAGCCTGTATAGAAGCTACAAGGAGTTTTCACCCCAAGGCCCTTCCCCATGTCGCCACCCACACGATCTATGGAACGGTAAGAGATTACACGACATATACTTAGGGTACACTGCGTGTACTCAAAAAGTCTATTTTTCTTCCCAAACAGAAGGATATACACGGTGTGTAGAAGGTACTACACGGCGTGTATACTGGTAATTCCAGACATTATGCCTCAGAAACTACTTCAGTGCCCAGAAAACACTGAAAAAAACACCTAAGTGCCAAATTCTGATCCATGATGGCCCATACTCCCCATGAATCAAAGTTTGGCTTCTTATCCATGTTATAAGAAAATAAACAGATAATGATCCATCAAATTCTAGTAAATGGGGGCCCATACTCCCCAAAAACCAATGTTTGGCGTCCATTCTTTTAATCGAATCATACAAAATACCCTATCACATGGCAGGTATTTATCAAGAAGCTATCACAACAGAATGATTTTCTAGGACAACAACTATCACAACAACATGCAATTTCTAATGCACCTACATGGCATGGAACTATCCATGACATGTGATTTCAATCATGTGCCTAAGTTATGCATGAGATGGCATACCCTCATCTCATTTGGTTATAACTAAATAGAACCCATAGATAAAATATAAAAAACACAATCACAAGTGCGTCACCCAATGGTGAATATAAAATCAACTGTAAATTTGCAAAATCAGAAAAATTACAATACGGGGTAAATTTTCTTTTCCCTATACAAGTTTTAGCTATGTCCAGGCACATCATATTACCAATTACCATTCGACATATCCCTGAATACGGCTCCAAACTGTATGTCAATGAAAAGTCGAAGAAAAGAACCCTTTGATACCACTTTGTAACGTCCCTGTTCCGGGTGCCACTCAACGGGTTCCCCAAACCCAGTTTTCCACATGACCTTAAGCGCATTTCCTCAAATTCCAGAGGCTGCCGACTAGAAGTGAGGGCCTAGGTCTGATAGTGGGGAAACTATTCCCTCATTTGTCCAAGTGTAGCGCAACGGAATTCAAAATAAACATACAACAACAGTGGAAGCAGTAAACCATACGCAACTAAAATAAAAAACTGTAGTAGATATAACCAAGTAAATATATAAATTTGATGCAGCATGTCTCAAATTCTATGTTAATAGCAAGAACATGTTACATTGCAGTACAATACAATACAATGTACAAGTAAGGAAAAGTAAAATAGAACAGCCAGCAACATCGCGAGCCTAAGCTCGATCCCATGCTCCCCTGCACCTCAGCAGCAATCAAGTACCTGTATAGGGACCCTTTCCCTTATCTATACCCGCAGAAACATAATCTGTTTGGGCCAAAAAGCATGACCCAAACAGGTTGTGAGAAATATATCTCAGTAGGCACCCACCAATGGACCGTGCCCAACTGTGTGTAAACATGCAACTACAGTGTGCAGTAATAAAATTCAATAAAGTAAGCAGTACTGAAAGTGACTAACTTAACCAGTTGTATTGCCATTTTAATATCCATTTAATCATTTAAATACAAATACCACCACATTGAATATTCTATGTAAACAACCAATCTCCACAGACATGTAAACACTTACACTTGGGTAAAGAGAATCCAAAACAAGAATCTTCCCCACAGGAATACGGATATTTCCCACAGGCGTAAGAAGTTTCACCCACAGGAACAGAATCAACTGCCCATAGTCATATAAGAAGTTTCCCACAGGCTAAGTAGTACAATTCCCATAGGCTAATCACAACACTTCCCTTAGGCTAAATTGGTAAACGGGCCAAGCCAAACATGTAAACAAGCAGTAAATGAGCAATTCCTCTCAAGGAAATTCTACAATCATTACATTAAAGTTATACCCTTGGGTATCCTGGCCAAATGGCTAAACAGAGGAACGCACCCCCAGGGTGGTCCTCGATCCAAGAAGAAGTCCCAAAAAACATTTTAATATCACATTTAATTACCTATACAATTCTATGTATTTAAAATAGCCACATCCTAAGCCAGACAACAACCCAACAAGGGTTCGTAGCTCAAAAACACACAAAACGCATGACAGTTGGAAAATAAACACCATGCCACCTACCTTAAATGCCAACGATCAATATACGTGATCGTCGATTCTATAAATGCCCATGAATGACGTAGATCTGACGAAGAAGAAAAACCATTCAAACGTAAATAACTTTCCCTCAAGAAAGAATTAGTAAAAATGAATTAGGGAGAGAAGAGGGCTTACCTGTGCGGTTCTAACGAGATCGTCCGAGGCGGAAATAGATTCCGGGTTCGTGATCAATGGAAAATCATAGGTTTGGTCATCCCCTCCCACTCCTTCCTCCATTTCCAAGCCTTCCCTATGAACAGGGGAGGATACTACCCATTTTAAATGAGAAAAAAAAAGTACATGGCATGTACTTTCGACTACAGGACGTGTACTTCCCATTTATAAACTGTTCCTCAGGCAGCTTCCGACCAGCGCGGCACTGTTCATCTGCCGACATAACTACACAGCGTGTCTTCATGAGTACATGGCCTGTGCTGGCCCACAGCTGGCCACCGCCTTACTATTCATCTACCAACTGACTACACGGTGTGTAGTCGGTTCCTACACCCTTCATCCCCGGCATGGCCACACGCCCCGTGTACCCATCCCACATGGGAAAAAGTACACGACGTGTAGTTTTTAAAATTTAGGATTTTTCCCATTTTCCATATTTTTTAAAAAACACATAAGGAAAAGAAGAAATAAGAAACCCGTACCTCAAAATAAGAACCATGTTATTACAACATCAATGAGTCCTCAGATTTAGTATGAAGACATTAAGGCTTTAAAACAATTTTTCATAATGACCAAAAAATTCATTTCAGACGCAATGTGATTTTCAAACACAAATTCTTCCACAAACCATATTTAGTTCAGAAAACTAAAAATGTGATACTTTCTTATCATTTGAGTTTTTGGTCTTTTGAGTTAGATTCTACTTTAGTCTGATCAACAACTCTAACAATGTGAAATGATTTTATCATTATGTCAAAGAAAATACAAAATAATCTAAATCGGCTACTTTTTTTCTAACAAAAACAACATACATCTAACTTGGTGCCAACAAAATATTTATTAAATAATAAATCTTTTCAATCAATGATTAATCAAAAAATTTGGAATGAGTTTCGAGTTGTAAAAAGAATACTTTAGATATGATTTTATTTTGAGGGCCCTTCTCAAACAGTTAGAAGTTAAACATATCATTCATGGCTATTAGAGGATAAAATCAAAAAAACCATACCAAATGAGTTAGTCTATTCTATAAAATACCAATTTTCTTTATGAAGGGATAAAAACTATTAAGACTTCAACAAATCCAAAAAAATTAATAAAAAATTATCAAGTGAAGTTACTTTGAAGTCCTTTCATTTCAAATTCTCTGGATGATATTCTTAAATAATATACTCCCCCCACATTTAGTTGGGAATATAGAATATAAAAGAATCACATATAACATTAATATATTATAGACTATAAATAAATTACAAAATTATTACAATATTTTCTATCTAATCCTTTTCTTCTTTAGGATAACTGGTTCATCAAAAGGATGGAGGATATTGGTGAATAGTATTTTGATCCATGTCCTTATCCAGAATCATATCTAAAGCTAATTCTTTTTCTTGTTCTAGAATGGCCTTTCTCTCTGAACCATAATGCAAATCCTTTATATCACCCCATGAATGTGATTTTGATCTATATAGGTTTTTTCTTCTAAAAAAACATATTTCCATTCTCCTCCAGTGCAATCACATGGGGTCATTATGGAGGTACAATACTATATAAAATCAAATAAATAAATATAATATCATTAAAATAGGTTAATTATAAAAATTAAACCCCTAAAACAATTAAAAACTATTGTTACCATATTAAATAATTTAAACCGATAGGATCAAAAAGAATAAAAACATAAAAAAATATCTTCCATGATTTTTTACATTGGTGAATGGTCTGATGTCTTTGAACAGAGACTAAAATAAAAATTATTATAACTCATGGTTTAGATCAAAAACCAAAACCTTACATTTCTATCCCCTAAAAAATCATGTTTTAGTACTAGAAGTGTTTTATGAAAAATTATTGAAAAATATATCTTATGTATCCATAATCATATCCCTTGTTAACAAGAACATCCCACATATTGTTAAAAAATTGGGATTTGATAGAATTTTTTTATTAACCAACCCATGTTACACGTGATTTGATACCCAATCGAGCCCATTGAATGGTTATAAGTGTGTTCATGATATCTATGGTCTTGAAACATGTGTTAATTAATTAAGAAACATGCATTGGTAATGGCTTAACCAAAATAAACCAACCACTATCTTGTGCACAATAACTGAAAACCCAGTAAGACCCTTCCTTATATTAGCCAAAAAATCAATTTAACAAAAAAAACTATATAAAAATTTCAAAATACTTATGAAATCCTAGATAAGTTCAAAAATATAACCATACATATCTAAAATAATAGTTTAGTACGGGTAGAACAATTTAATGGTATGAGAATCCATAATGGAAATACAAGAGTACACATCATACAATAAAAACAAAAATAAATTAAAAGACTTTTACCCAAATTCATGTGACATGAAGGATGAGTCCCCCACCTTGTCACCACTATCATCACAAGACCCACTAACATGGATAACTACCACCTTCAAGTGTTTCATTTATATATAGTAAAAAAATAAGGTTTAGATTCACCCATTAGGAATATATAGGGTGTGATCATAATAAACCTAGTATGATCCTCTATGTGTTACATTAGTAATAATTTTTTTTATAATCTAAACATGTTATTTTGGGATAATAAACTATATTAAAAAATGGTTTTAATATTTTATATGAAAATAATACATAACAATATTTGTACTAGTTCAAACAATCGATTTAAATCCATTTAAAAAACATTTAAAACATGCACAGTGGAGGAATTCATGAGGTCACTAAGGTCATGGAACCTATGATCCTCATACATTCTTAATAATAATATGTATCCCCATATAAAATTTCTAGGAAAAAAATAAATTTTATAAAAAATTAAAAAGATGGATTTTTACAGATATCTAAGAATAAGATATCCTTAATTGACTATGGAATAGACCAATGATACTTAAAACCCCCTAACCCAACTCCCAAAATGGAAGAGAATCAATGTCTTTATTACCCTCTCTAAATATATGAGACATAATAATGTTGATTTTACTGCAACAGTTTATAAAGTAATATGAATCCATTATAAGCCTCTAAGAGTTAAAATATATCTTCATCATGATGGTTTTCATGATACTGTAGGATTATGGCTAAAACTATAGTTTATTCATGTTTTTTAAGATTTAAATTATTATATTCAAGAACACTTCCTTCCATTTCAGTTTCAATAGTGATATCCATTCCACATTCCTTATATAAATACGAGATCCCACCACCATTTCAGTCCTTGAGGATCTAACCAAATCCATAAGGTCTTGGGTTGAATTTTGAAGATCCACCCATAATAATATTTATTCAAATTTTAATGGGATATTTCTAAAAAGGAATATTAAAATTGTATATTTTTTATCCTACACTCAAATTAAAATCTATTATATACAAATAATTCCATAATTGATTTCCTAGATTGGTGAGTATTTATGTTGGATTAGACATTAATAACAGTTATAATGTTACTCATCACTATTAAGGCACCCTAGATCAAAAATCCCATGTTAGGTGATAAAAAATATAATTTTATAAATTATCATTGATACCATGTAACAAAGTAGCCCAAGTTAACTGAGAAAGTCACCTAATATGGCCCTCTATATAGTGACATGATAATAAGGAATAAAAATTCAGCATCATGTGTAAAAAACAAGGCATAAAACCATTATTACAATATGAAAGAAAGATAAACATCCATGAGAACAAAAAATTCAATCCAAATATAAATAAACATCATGTTAAATTTAGTCAAACAAAACATGTCCCTATGTGACCATTCGTCACCACAAAAACATCCTACTATGTAGTAGAAGAACAACAATAGAATGTGTCATGATACACAATGCCATTACCTGAGTCTTAAAATTAATATCTACAACTTTCCAATGGAAAAATTAGCAAGTGAGAAAAATGACTAGAAGGATACAACAAAAATTTCTACACATATTGTAATATCATCAATGAATTATCTTTGACATCAAAACAAATCGAGTTTAAAAAATCATTTTCTTAAGGTTAAATAATTTTCGAAATCATCCTTCAATTTTAATAAAAATATACTACATTCACCATATTAGGGAATATGTCAAGAATAATATAATTTAGGTCAGCATAGCTGAACCAAAAAGGTATTCCCTATAAGATAATCATGTGATAAAAAAACCATGAAACTATCATCATGTGATAAACTAATCATTATTGAAAAATCACAATATTTTTTATGCATTCTAAGGCCACATGACCAATGATGTATCCCTATACATACTATACAAAAAGGAGCATCCCTAGAGGATTATTTAGATTAGTCTTACTCACCATAGTAGAACCAACGGATTTGGAAGAATGAGAGGGTATGGAAATTCCATCGGGACCAGTCTTTGATTGCACGAGAAGCTTAGCTGGATGACCATGCAATGGTGGAGAGCTACCATCACGATGCATATTCTAGGGAGTGGAAGTTCCTTGTAGTTATAGTCTGGTTGAATTACCTAAGACATTAGGGTCATTTATTGTATCATTAGCCAATGGACCAGGTAATCACTAAGCCTACGAGCCTTGTAAGGGTTCCCCTCATCCCTTAAAATGGGGGTTATCAAAAATAAATAAAATAGGCCTTCGAGCCATTCAAGGTGGGATTTAATATATGTATATATGTTCTATACATTAAATAAATTCCCAAATCCATGCCAAACAAGGATCCAAACAATATTACCTCTACTTGTATTACACACACTAGAGTAACAATAAAACTATTTTGGTATTACAATGAAAAAGAGTGAAAAGTCTATTTTTGATGCACCCAAGTTTACCCAAAGTACTATGTCTACAAAAATACATTTCAGAATCAAAACCATCCATTAAATAATTTAATCAAATACCTAGTATGTACAAAAACATTTTTAAATAAAATCACTTTAAAACTTTTATATTTTCCCATAGTTCCATTATAATTTCAAATAAATAAATTTCAATGAACAACCTTGTAATATCCCATCATTTTCTAGGTATGACACATTTTGAGTTTTTCATTAATATTTTCTTTCAGTTGCACTTTTTTATGAAAATATGTTTTTTAATAAATGCAGACTTGGGTTATAAAGATAACATTATAAGGACAATACAATATATATGTGGAGATATTTTTTAGATAAAATGAAAAAAATTTCCTAGATGTATACTTGTTTAAATTAATGGAGTCTGGGTAAATGGTTTAAGTGTTTTATAGGTTCTTAGTAAGATGAGAAACTTTAAAAGAGGTTATAATTGTTTAACAGAAAAATGGTCTCAAAATTGAACTTATAACACTTACACATCTTATAAAGGTATTATACATCATGTAATTGTTTGAGGTATTTAATGAAATAAAATAGAGGCATTGATTTTTTTATTATATTCCATCAAAAACATTTACATGATGTGTAATTAAATCACACACCATGAAAATGTCTGTTCTGCTATTTTAAACATGAATATTCAATGATTTTAATTCGAATCCACTGTAGATCCTATCCACTTGACCCTAGGACATTAACAAAGCATATTTGGGGTTCCAAATTCCCTTCTATAAATCCTGATTATGTGATAAATCACTAGTTATACCTTTTGGTTGGGTTTCATCCATCACATCCTTCTTTTACAACTGTTAAGGTATTACACCTTGAATGATGGAATTGTTGGAATTGATTATGATAAGTTTTGATCTAGGAACCTCTTATAAATTACTCACACCTTCTTCCTCATGGTAATTGACCATTGGATGCATTTTAGGATCATTGGTTATAGGTATGGGGTCCTAAACATAACCCTATGGTTTTATAATTTACAATTTTTTCAATACTTGGATTGCACCAATGAAGAATTAACCCAAATAAATTAAATTATTAATGGAATTATTCATTTATGTCCTTTTATTGAAATTTGCTTTTGATCTGGTTTATGGATACCCATGGGGTGAGAGAACAATGTTTTTTATTGAATTGGAAAGTGGTTTAATGTATTTTTAGACTGATCTGTGACCTAGTGTGATATATTGTTATAAAATACATATTTTTTGGATTATTTCTTATTAATATAATTTTTAGCAGTTGTGAATTAAATTGAAAGTGGTATATGAAATTATAATGGTAATTCTCAAATTAACCATTGAGAAATGTGAGGTGATATTGTGATATCCATGATATATGATTGGGATTATGTTCCTTGCTTAAATACTTATATACAGATATCATCCCTAGAATGATCACACTTATATGTTCTAATGCTTATATTGAGAGGGCTCAGACCAGTTCCATGTTTTAATGATTATATATCAATCTCGGCCCTAGAATCTACACACTTTTATGCTATAATGATAGTATTGATTAGTCTTAGTCTAGTCCCAAAAATTAATGCTTATAGAGAGAAGTTTATTCCCAATCCAATGATTTAATTATTATAGGGATATGACCTAAAATGTTGTAATGCATATAGGTCTTTGACCTTGATTGATGGTTGTGGCTATACTATGGTTAATGGTTGTGGTTGGTATAGTTATAATACATGGTCATAGATTTCTGGCGTGGTGTCGAAGTAGGTGATTTTGTCTTGGATATATAGTTTTTATTTTCATGGTCATAAGACATACTCATGGATATTCTAGCATAGAGCCAAATCAGGTTGTTTTTGTATTTTGTTAATTGTTAAATTAATTAATACACCTGGTTATCACATTATTTCATACATTTATTATCAGACTGGTTCTATTTAGACAAGGTGGGGTCAACCATTTGAGTTTTAGTCACACTCTATTTGGGTCATCGTTTGGTACCCATGTAGGTTTTTTTATGTTGGTTTGGATTAGGGAAAAGGACCTTACTATTCATTGCATGTTTTGGTCGGGCTGGATTTTGGAGATGGGACTGATGTGGGGTTTGAGACATGATAATTTGAGTCTCTATTTGAATCTTCTAGTATTTTTTTAATTTTCTAGCATGACATTGAGTTACATTCCAATACGTCATTACATTATTCTTTATTAATTATTAGATTATTTAGTTGTCTTTTGTTATTGTCTTCTGTTATGTCTTTACATTGATTATTTATGTTTAATTATCAGTTTTTTCTACCATTTTGACACTCTATTCAAGGGGTTATAGTCTCTTGACTATACTTATCACTCCACCACTACTAGTATCCAACCTCTATTATATGGGGAGTCTTATTTTATGTCTTGTAAACAACACTTTCTTTCCACGTGAGAGAGTTCCAAATTGGGGGAAGTTACAATGTGGTATTAGAGTCAGATTTTATTTACTTCTCCTTTTATATTTTAGAATGGTATAAAAAATATTAGGATGTGTTGGGAATTGGAAATGATCCTGTTCATTGTAGTAGCTAACACATGTATGTGGGAAATCCGAGTACCCAGGGATGAAATTATTGTTTGTGACGTGTTCTTGTTGTAGTTGATTCTATTTCACAATGGGTGATTCACATGTTGTGTGAGGTTATTGTTTTTTATTTATTGAGGTTTGTACTCATGGACTATTATGAAATTATATGATAATTCATGCATTATAATAGTCACATAAAGATATAGTGACATACATTGTTCATAATAAGGGAATATCTATTATTCTATGTGATATATAGTTTCCTATTAAACTATGATATGAATTATCTGTTTCACTACATAAATGAAATTAGTTTTCATTTAATTTTGAAATACATGTTTGTAGTGTCTAGAGAGACCATTATCTTGTTGTTATTTATTCCAGTCACATGTTGGGTTGACATTGTTTTAATCCAGATATATATGTTGTGTGATTGTCATGTAGAGATAATTCCTTCTCATTTCTATAAACCTTTTCATGAGGAGTTTATAAATAAAAAAAATCCTAATATTGGGAAAATATAAATTTCCTATTGTTCTTGTAGAATAATTAGATGTTAATCTTTATGAAAGCTTACTATGGATCATGTGATCCACAAAAAGGTAAATTGTTCATAGAGTTCCTTTGATGAATAATCAAAAAAGGGAGTTTCTGATACCTAATCTGCCTCTAAATTGGTCAAGTAGACCCCCACCAACAAAGTTATACATTGAGTCTGTCCCGACAATCATCAAGAATCTCGAGACACCCAATATTTCTGGGTGAATCTAGCAACATATATACTTCGTGGAAATTCTAGGCATTGGTGTGATATTATAAAGGATGTTGGGAATTAGTATGAGACATCTTGGAATGAATTAAAGATGATGTTCCTGGTCTATTTTTATCTCGAGACCTTGAGTGATGAATGATCTTATTAGTTCATGCATCTAATGTTGAAGGGTTTGATTATGCTAGACTATGTTGGATATTTTATCTACCTACATCTCTTTGTGCCATATTTCCAAGTTGATGAGATCCCCATGGAAATACATTTCTAGGATGGTATTTATTCTGAGATCAGGTAATAGGTAAAGATTTTTTGTTTTAGCATATTTCAAGATGCGATGAATGAGGCACTCATCATGGAAGGGAATCTATGAAAGGCCCCAAACAGTGGCCAAGATTATTCAATAGGTTGATCTTGGAGTTATTCTTAGAGTGGTAAGAAGTTTCATTATGGTGGTTTTCTCCAATGTAGTAGTGGTAATATTAGTCATTGTAGTTTCCAAACATCCCAAGAACATGTTCCATTCCAATTCTATCACTATGGAATGTTTTTCAACAAGCACCCTTAGTTTTCTTACCCCACAATCGAGTTCCATATCTATTGAATATTAGGTCATGTTCAGAATTTTTGTGTCAACTTTCATTATAAGTCCATGGTAAGTGGATTATGATAGGAACTAAAGTCAAGAATGTGCTTAGCTACCCCTCATTAGGAAGGTAGCTGGTTTTTCACAGGTTGTTCAAGACAAGGAAGTGGATGTGGTCCCCCATTTCATGAGAAATAGTATTAATAAGGGTAAATATCTTAGGTTTTTCAGACTAGATCCCATGAAATATAGACAATTCAATTGTACGCCATGTGCAATACTCTATCTAACATCGATATTGGTCCATCTACCATCAAATGTATGATTCTTGTATCATCTACATTTGCTTGTGTTTTGTTTGATACATAAGCATCAAAATCCATTCAATCTTATCCTTTTGAAAAAGTTTTGGTATTGGATTTGGAAATTTTATATGGTGTTTTAACAATTGACACATCATTATGAGTTGAGTCTAAAAATATCAAATGTTAGAAGAAGTGATGTCTAGATATTGAGGGTTACCATTTCTTTTGAGAACCGTTCTTGATGGAAATTTAAAATATTTTACTTGTTTATTAGTATGGATTGGTTAGTTCTATACCAGGATCATATCTCTTATTTTAGGGGGATAGTTATGTTTCTGTCTCTAGAAGGAAGACTATATTCTCACTAGGGTGAGTGTGATCTTTAGGCTTGTCTGGTGGAACCAATTCAGTACATATTGTATTTTTACATGGCTCAAATCGCTAGTTGAGATCTAGATAATGGTGTTATGAAATAATATTATTTTGATCTAGTGGAAGACCATTTTCATGATGTTTTCCTTGATGAGACATATTTCATACCACCCAAGCGAGAGATTGAGTTCATAATTGAGTTGGAGTCAGGAGTAGATCCATTTTTACCCCAACTTACTGAAAGTAATCAGTAGAGCTTCAAAAGATGAAATTTTGTTTCAAATATATAGATTATAATGGATTCATATAGACTCGTTCATCTCCTGGGGGTTCTCTAGTTCTCTTCACTAGAATTTCTGATGGATCTTTTCACATTTGTGTGGGTTATCATAGGTTGAATGATATGATGATCTTGAACTGGAATCCTCTTCCATGCGTTGACTATTTTTTCAATTAGTTGAGAAGTTTTAATATCTTATATAATATTTACATAAGATAAAAATATCATCTATTAATTTTGATTCTATTGGAAATACCTCATATTGATTTTAGGATAATGTATGGCTTGTATGAATTCGTAGTGATGTCATTTGGGTTAACTAATGCACCTATGGTATTCATGGCCTTAATGAATATGATATTTATTCATTTTCAAGATCCGTTTTTGGTGATTTTCATTGATGATATATTAGTGTAATCGTAGTCAATATTTTATCATGTCAAACAACATGTCATCATCTTGAGTACATTTAGAGAGCATCGGCATTATGCTAAGCTAACCAAAGATGTTTTTTGGATTAATGATGTTCACTTTTTGGGATATGTTATATCAATGGACATAGATTTATTGGACCTAGAGAAGGTCATAGTCTTGTGATATTATGAACATCGCAATAATGTCTTTAAAATTTGGATCTTTTTGTTTTTATTGGGATATAATCCATTTTGTATCCGTGATTTCACTAGTTTGGAAGCACCAATGTCTAGGCTGACCAAGAAAGGGGTGTTGTTTTTTTGGTTTTATGCTTGTGATAAATATTTTTAGTATTTGAAAGGAATTATTACCTTAACACCTATATTTACATTAAAAGTTATGTGTAAAGAATATAATGTGTATTGTGATGATTCCAGAGTTGGACTCGGAGTAGTTCTAATACAGGAGGATCAAGTGGTTACTTAAATCTCTAGGAAGTTGAGACTGCATGATAGAATTAATATACTCATGATCTATAGTTAGTAGAATTGTTACATAACATAATATTTTGGATACACTATCTCATGAGTTAGATGTTTTCTGTATAAACATATCACAAAATCCATAGTTGAAAATATTCTCATAAGGATGTGAACCTTTGATAGCAGAGGTGGGTTGATTATCTACTATCATTAAACATTAAATTTATTTATACACCAGGAAATTTATACATAATTGGTGATAATTTGAGTTAAAATAAATTGACATACGTTTTATAGGATTCTTGTGATGAGTGGTGGAAAATGGACATCTTTTTGGACATGCTTATGGATGTTTAGGAATCTTAAGGGCGGGTAGCTTTGAATTCAACATCTGTTATATCAATTATTTTAGATACAATTAAGACTAAAAATTTTTGTAATATAATGGGATTAGTTATCAGAGAAAATTATATGGTTGGGGGACACCATCAGGATTCTCTCTTAGTAGTGGATGTTATATTGCTTCCATGTTTGAATATGATTTCATACGGGCTTCCATGAGGAGAAAACGAGGGTGTTTAGTGCTTCTAGATGGGTAGTGAATCCTAGTTTAACAATGATGTATCTTGATATCTTTAGATATTATAGGTTTTAAAGAATGGGGAAAGAGGTGGAAATATTCTTGGCTAGATGCTTATCTTTTTAGGAGGTGAAATCTAAGCAGGAGAGGCCTGTTGGAATTTTTCTCTCTTTACCCATTATTGAGTGGAAATGGGATGTTCTCAAAATGTATTTGGGGATAAGAATACCCAGGAAAATATATAATAATGATATTATATGGGTTGGTGTGGAATGAATGACTAAGTCATTCCACTTATTACCTATTAGGGAAACATTCAGATTGATGATCTAAGAAATCATTATATGTGCAAGGTGGTTTATCTTCACGGTGTTCTGAGGAGAATCATTTCATATATATTTCCATTTTTCACATCATGTTCTAGAAGGGTATTCAAAAAAACCCTAGGATCATGGTTTATTTGAATCCCATTCTATCATCCACAGACTTTTGTTTAATCTGAGTAGACTATTCAGGGTCTAGAGGATATGTTATGATCTTTTTTTTATGATGTTGTTGGTTCATGGGAGAAACATATAATAGTCATGGAGTATTCAAATAATAATAGATTCTAGGAATAAATCGAAATGGAACCATTTGAGGATCTTTATTTAAAGACATTTTATTCTCATCTTCATTGGATAGAGGTAGATGAGTCCGCACTTGTTGGGCCTAGTCCCCTGCAGAAGACATCTTAGTTGATTTAATTGATCTTATAGAATTTGGTGACCATGTAGAGCAAGTAGAAATCATATAATGATCGTTAAATATGACCTATTGAATTTAAGGTTGGTCATCATGTTTTCCTTTGGGTGTCTCCTAGGTTGGGGAAGCATCATATTAGAAAGCAGGGAAAGCTAGCACTCTGGTTTGTTGGGATATTTGAAATAGTGAGAAGGGTCATTTCAGTGGCGTACCATTTATCCCTTCTACAACACTATAGTAACATGCATGACATGTTCCACATGGTGTAACTATAATGATATCATATAGACCCTTCCCATGTGATAGACGTAGAAAACATAATCATTTGTGATGATTTGTCCTTTGAGGATCATTCAATACGGCTTGTGGATCATAGTGATAAATATCTTTTGGGTAGGACAATAACATTGGTTCGAGTGTAGTGGAAGCATGGGAATGTTTAGGGGGATATCGGGGAGAGGGATTGTAATATTAAAACATTGTGGTTAGACTTGTTTTCTGAAAGCTCACCATTATTCTTGGAGCATCTCCGAGACAATCATTTATAAGGAGGGGAAGTTGTAGTATCCCTTATTTTCGTAGGTATCACTCTCTCTAGGGTTTTCATTAATATTTTATTTTATTTGTAGTTTCTTAATGAATTTTTTTCATTTGAATAAATTTAATCTTGGTTTATAAGGAAACATGATAAAGTCTAGAGAGTATCTATGAGGAGAAATTTGTTTTATAAAATGACCTAACATTTGGGGATGATTACTTGTTTCAATTAATAGAGACTGGGTAAATGGATTATGTTATTTATGAGTTCATGGTGATATAAGAGACTTTAAAAAAGTTTTGTATTGTTTAGAAAGAAAATGAAAGGAAAATCAACTATAATATATTTACACATACGGTAAGTTGATTAAACATCGTTTAATTGTTCAAAAAAATAAAAATAAATCAGAGGTGATCGGGTTTTCAGAATATTCCATTAAAAAAATTACATGATGTTCAATTACATTACATACCATGTAAATACCCGACCCCCTATTTTAAACATGATGAGTGGATGATTTTTATTCTAATCATTGTGGATCATCTCCTCTGCACCCTAGGGTATTATCCCAGAATCTTGGGGGTACCAAATTTCATTATTGACATCCCATTTTTTGATAAATCTATAGTATGTCCTTTATGTTTGTTTTGATCTGTCTCTTCCTTCATCTATAACATTTGTGGTGAAATCCCTTAACTAATTTCATTTTTGGTTTTTATCATTATCTTTTCTTATCTAGGAACCTATTTGGAATAATCGTCACCATCTTCCTCATGGTAATTGGTCATTTTAAGAACTTTTTGATCATCAGTTACTAGTAGGGGTTATAAATATTAACCTTGTGGATTGATAATTTCCATGTCCTATAATATTTCCATTAAGATAGTATAGAATTTACGAAGAAAAAATAAATAATGAATGTAATTTTTCCTTGATGTCCTTTATTTTAAATTGGCTATTAACCTAGGTTATGGCTACCCATGGGGTGAGTGAACCATGATTATGATTTAATTGAAAAAAACATAATGTATGTTTAGTATGGAATGTGACCTATGGGGATTTCTTGTTATAAAATCCATAATTTTTCAATTGTTCCTTATTTATATAATTTTAAATCAATTTTGAATTTAATTTCAAGTGGTATATGAATGTAGAATGGTAATTCACATAATTAACCATTGAGAATTGTAATTTGATATTATTATATCTACGTTGTATGATACAGATTCTGTTCTATGTTTTTAATACTAATATTTTGGGCTCGACCTCAGAACATGCAGTCTTAAAGGTTGTAATGATGATTTTGAGTCGGATGGATAGAGTTCTAAACTATAATGCGTATATATTAAGCTCAACCCAAGAATTTCTTCACATATATGTTGTAATAATGATATTTAGTGGGATCTCCCTAGTCCCATGATGAAATTATTATGGATAGTGGACTATGCCCAATATCATTCTCTAATTCATAATGTGATTTTAAATTGAATGTAGTATTTCTTATATGTATTTGACTCAAATTGATGGTTGTGACTATACTATGGTTATATTCTTTTTTTTGGAAAGGCTACATGACATGCTTAAGGGTATTACTAAATTGCATTGGAAAATGTTATTTTACCTTTTTTATATGGTTGTTCTCAGCATGGTGGTAAGACAAGGTTAGAGATATTCAGCTATATATCCGAAGAAGGTTTTTCTTGTATTTTATTAATTTTTAAATTAATTAATACACCTAGTTATCAATTTATTTCATAAAATTCTTATCAGACTAGTTTTGTTAAGAAATGATGGTGTAGACCTACTGTGTTTTACAAATATCTTATCCAGACTGTCGTTAGAGACCTGAGAAGATTTCATGGATTTAGGTTTTAACAAGGGATAAGGACCTTATTTTTGATTTCTTATTTTTAGTTTGGATGGAGTTTATAGATGGGATTGAATTAGGGTCTAAGACACAAGAATTTTATTCTTTCATTTGAGTCGATAGTATTTTATTGTATTGTTCTATATTGACATTTAGTTAATTCCAGCATATCATTACATTATTAATTATTAATTATTGGATTATTAAGTAGGATTTTTTTTGTCTTCCACTCTATATTTATATTAATTATTTTTCATTCATTCTGAATTTCTTCTACAATTGTGAAACTTCATTCCAAGGGGTATAGTTTCCCAACTATATTTATCACACCCTTGCTACTAGTCGGTAGCCTCTGGCATACAAGGATAAACAATTCATGTCCTGTAATCAACCCTTTTCGGCCACGTGAAAGAGTTACAGGTTGGGGGACACTACAAAACTAAATTAATTATAAATAACAAAAGGAAATTCCAGAATTAGAATCACTTTTACGGATTCACCAACCATAAGAATTGAAGTAACCTATTCTCCTTCGAAAAAAGTGATTGGTAATGAAAGAATCATTTTTCATACAATTTTTTAATGAATTTTCAATGATTTTTAAATTCATTTCAATGATGATTCCCATGTAATTCAATGTTTTATTCAAAAGCGGTGTTTAATAAATAAAAATAAAAGTACATTCAGAAGGTTAAAAATTGATTATTTTAAATATATAAATGAATTTGGATTGCAGAATCTTTTCCCTTGAAATTTTGATATCTGTCAAGGAATATTTTTTAAGTGTTCATTTCTTATTTTCGGTGTTTCCTTATTCAAAAAATAATAATGAAGGTCCCTAACTGTCAACAGACTAGACTAAGTAACATGGCCATCCAACAATAGGTTTTTCTGACCATGACCTAGTGGGAAGATCAACCCATGTCATAGGGGTGTATTGGGGAATCAGGTCCATGCACAGGTGGAATATTGCTGGTGAATTCTATGAAATTAAGGGTGGTCTAAAGCCTACATGGTCATTGTGAATATGAAGTTTATATGTAGTGCCTTCAATGTTTTATGAGATTTGTTTCCCACTATAGGAAGTTTTGGATGATCATTACATGAAATTATTTATATATGCTTACACATCCAATATAAATACATTGGGTGACACCATATTTCCTGGTTATTATTCATCACATAGAAATAGACTGCACCACTTGGACGCACCCAGCTCTACCATTACTACTCGAATCCTCCACCCTCCAATGCACTACACTTTCTAGAGACAACTAAAAACCCCTTGCACCACCAAGATACACCATGTTTGATTCCATGGGAACTCGATCTCAAGATTGGTGACACTACCTCCTCATCCTATAAAAACAAGAACCCTCAGCCAGCTAGAAGGGGTCATCATGAGGCTCCTCTAGACACTGTTAAGGATGGATAATAAGTTGTTGTTCCACTACCATCCATGAAGGTACTTCCTCAATTCCACTTCAATCATCTACCAAGGAACTACTATATCACCATCGATGCCACAAAAACACCATGAATCCATGATCCAATTTCTCCCACTACCCCATATATTTCCTCCATGCTTCCAAATCTCAAACACTCTCATATCATGGGTATTACCAATCACAACCATGTTTTTTTGGGAACTTAAAAAGGATATATTAAATAGATATATTTTTCCATTGAATATTTGAATATCGGGTATGACCCTCATCCTGTAAAATTAGTACCTTACTCCCATGATAAGAAGTCCTAACATACAAAGAGCCTACTGCCGATGTCTCAACCACGCTGCTTCCTTGGTTTGTTATTTATTTTTATTTTAGTTTTAATAAAAATTAAATTGCATATTATATTTTATTTATGAATAATAATCCATATATATTCTTTCAATTATTGTGTTTCAACCCACACCATGTTCATACTCTTCTTATCTTCATATTCTTCTTCTTCATTTTGTTTTTATTTAATCTAATTATCTTCTTTAAAAATAAAATCTATATTTATATATATTTTTCATTCATTTTATTGTATTTTACTCTTCCATATCTCTCTCTCATCATCTTGTATTTCTATTTTGTAATTTCATATGCATGTTTTATCCTAATTTATTCTCATCCCTATTCATTATATATTATTTCTCTTCGTATTCTCTAACCGATTTCCACCAAAGTTATCTCTTACAATCAACAATAACTGGATGAACCAAGGCTTGTCCCATGAGAGTTAAATGTGTTATTTATTTCTTATTAAAGTTTATTTTATGTTTTTGATAGATGAGAGTTTCATTAATGAGTGTGGTTACCATTCACCAGGACATGAAACTCAAATTTATTTCTATTATTTTATTTAATTTTCTATATCTCACTCTCACTCTTCATTGGATATCTCCTCATAGGATGGAGGTGATCTAATCAATGGATAAAATGGAATTAGATTGTGTTGGGTCTTAGAAGATTTCACACCACATACCAAGAAACTAAATTAACCTTTATTACAAAAGGAGGTGGAATTTAATTTTCCTAAAGGAATTTTATATTTCATAATTTCTAAGTAAAAGGATAGTGATTTATGAGGTTATTTCATTATTTTATTATCAATATAGAATCAAAAAAATAAAGGATAATAATGATGGAACCCAAATCCAAACCTTAGACAAAGTTATTTCTTCTGAATTTCATTCGGTTTAAGCATTGCATGTTAAGATAAGTTTAAAATTTCATATTTCATTTCATTTAATTACTTTCAAAATTAATTAAAAACCCTATTTAAAATTTTTAATTATTTTAAAAAAATAATAACAAATTTAGGTATATTAGATTTAGTTAGTGAACATGCAGAGATGTTCCTCATGTGTGATGACCTCGGTTTTCAACAGTGCTGCTCTAGGATATTAATCTGCATTTTCCACAACCCATGATAGGTGTGTCATAAAAACTAACATCATTTTTTGGAGATCTAATTAGTATTTTATTCACTTATTATATTTTCAAGATATAAATAGTTTTTTTTTTCATAAAAAACAATAAAAACTATAGGATGTTTTCAAATGACCATTTTTTCAATAGATTGAATAATTACACTCAAGTGAAAGAAAATGTAGTTAAAAATGACATAGAATACCATAGAAATAAAATTTTCAAGGAACTAATTGATCTATAAAATAATACCGTGAATTGGAATTATATGGGTATCTCACTTGGAGAATTATTAATCATGTTCAATAAATTCAGGGCTTATTTTCAATGACATAAGGATAAGAAGGAAGTGCCACTAGTTTTCCCAAATCTCACAAGACACATCCAAGATGTTGAGACCAAGATTAAAGAATATTAATATCCCAACCATTTTAGGCATCATATCCAATGAGGTAATGAAGATATATAGTGGATTCCAAATATGGAAGACTTTCCTTCCATGAAAACATTGTGAGATCAACAAGATCAAAATTAATTCTATAATGAGTATGAGATACAACGTGATATCATTGGTCACCAAAAAGTATAATATCCAATACCATTTCTTGTCACTCATTCCATATAAAAGGAACACACCACCCAAGTGGTGTAATTTGAATAAAATATAGAGTATCCCACTTACCTACCTCCACTTTCCACCATTCAACTCTTAGAGGAACTCACCATTAAAGAATATATTAAAGATGAACCAATTTAGGTAGTTAATCATATCAAAAAATACTATTTCATTTTATTCCATTCAATATTAATTGATAATTAATTCCCAATGCATTTAATTTTAATATTTTAAAAATATTTTATATTCCTTATAGGGAGATGAAGAAAGTGAACTTGCACATATAGAGGAACACATGGAGCTCCATTATTTAAAATAACATGTATTTAAGGAATCCCATGAATAATTCCAAGTCTATAAAATAAGGAAATAAATATAGATTATTCTAAAATTGAAAGATAGAAATTACTTTTTAAAAATTTAAATTTAATTTTTTTAATGTAAAAATATATGTTTACATTCTCATTGTTCATTCTGTTTATATGGACCAAATTAATATAGTAATTGAAAATAAGGGGGATGATTCACAAGTAAAACCAAACAATTAGGATGGTTCATATTTCATCCTACCCACACAGTGAAAGTTATAATTAATTATTAAGGGGATGGATCGAGAGTACTCTATCCATGGATCATTTTTCACCACCAACAATAGAGCATGGGCCGAGAAAATCAACCTGTGGTGGTTTAATTCATTGAATATCCAAACACCATCAAATAATAGATGACATCTTGTACTTCCCTATAGAGGTAGAAAAACTCTAGGGAACACTTGGGGGATCTTACCAATACTTATGCTTCTATTTCATTTCAAGGAATTTATATTTCAATTTCATTCTTTATAAAAATTCCATCATGTAGCCTGCTCCTCATATTATTTTGTATCATAAATGACATGATATGTTTTCTAAATTGAGTAATTCTATTATATAGGTTCATGAAGGTAGAAGTAATCCCTCAAATACTGTATAAAATGACTGACATTCATGGTAAAGGGAGTTCACTTTTATTTTTTATATTTTAAAATCATTAATTTTTTTTTTCTAAAACATGTTTTGAGCCTTAAATTAAAAATTAAATTCTCATATATGAATCCATTCCTTGATTGAATTTTCTAGGAGACATGAGGTTTTTAGGAATCCTATGATTCCATGATTTAGATTACAATTTTAATGATATTTAAAAAGTAAATAGAGAATTTTAATATTAAATTGAATCGTGGATATTAAAACAAGGACTCTTGATTTAAGGGAATTTGTTGATTCATGTAAATAATGTTTCCAAATCATTTTTCACAGATCAGATTTAAAAATATTATGATAATTTAGTTTTTATTATTACTCACCACATTAGTGATTTTTCAAAATCATATGTACCATTCTTATGAGTATCTTTAAACTAATTACTTCTGATTTTATTCGTGATAATATTTCTTGCATGATCTTAGGACAATCCAGCTACTAGAAGTTTCATTCAAACATGTCAATGAAATGACTATGAGAAAACACATTTCAAATAATTGATCCTTATTTTGAACATATCTTATCCATAAAATAATATCTTTAATTCAACCATTGTTTATCCCATGGAGACCATTAATTACCTTTTTAGGAATGATTCATGTTTCAATCCATTTTAATATATTTATTCTATACTCTTAGTATTTACAATATATTTTAAATTTAAATTGTGGACGTAAAGGTAATCATGAAGAAGTAGATTATTTAAATATTGGGGAAGAATTATAGGGGCATTACATATGTGGATTGTGAAAGGATGATATTAATTGTAATATTTATTTTTCCCCTACTATATTAAAAATGAAAAAATGACAAAAAGAACCCAAAAATAAAATAATGGGTTATGATTTAGGAATAAATGGTACCCTTACTAAACCTACGGTGTTTATAAAATTTGGTTTGTTGGTGGATGTGAGGTTTATTCTAAATTTAACTTTTTAAAAAAGAATTAAATAGTTCTTTGAAAAAGAATATAATAAAAGATGAGAAAATATCAATAGTATGCCTATATAATTCATTATGATTCACATTGATCATGCAATTTACATTGAGTTTGGGTAATGTTGGATTTGTTACTATTTAATGGGGTTAATTTCATTACTCTTTTACTTCTGATATCATGCACTAAACTTAAGAGATAATCCTCCTATTTGATTTTTAATTTTTAAAACATCACTTCCTACAAACCTTTATCCACAGAGTCATTTGAACCTGAATTTTTTGTCCTCATGATTTTTTGTGCCATTTTTCTTTATGAGGTGGATAAAAAAGTTCATTTAGAATCCTATGGATAAGGTTAATTTATTTCTGATTTGAGAATATTTATACATGAATTAATTTAATGGGCGATAAGTGAAAATATTCAAATGATAGGTATGTCATGATTTTTCATGTTTAATAAAAATAAATTGAAGAACTTGAATGGATGAAATAAAAATTTACATCATTTTAGAAAGATGTAATGTAAATTACTTGGTTTGATTATTTAATTCAAAATTTAGAAGTTTAATTGATATTTAATGTTCAATTTTTAAAATTTAATATTTTATTGAAAATTGTTTGATTTTTTTGCTTTGGAATTTTAATATTTATAGCATTTATTCCCTATGAATTCAATTTTGATATTATATGCTAGAATTAAGGAATAATTTATGTGTGAGGGTATTTCAAAGAGCCATTTTTCAATCTTATTTTTAATCAATTTTCAATTATTTTTGAATAATTATCAATGATAATTTATAGGTAATTAAAATTTTTATTAAAATTTTTTATTAATTGAGAATGAAAATTGATTGAAATGGTTAAATAAGTGATGATTTTTAATTTAGAAATTAATTTGTATTTAATACATTGTTCCATTAGAATTTTTTAATGTGTCTTGATGTATTTTATAAGTGTCTATTTATTATTTCAGGTATTTACTTACTCAAAAAAAATAATATAGGTTGGGTATACCTAAACCAATTATACCAAGTCACATGGCCTGCCCTATTAGGGTCGGCTGACCATGGCCTGGTGGGAAGGCCAGCTCAAGTAATAGGGGTTCAGGGGGGCATCAGGAATGTACATAGTGGCCAGTGGGTTGTGAATCTCTTTGGGAGTAAGGGTGGGATGAATCCCAAATGGTCTGTGTGTATGTCCAACTCGTGTGGTGTGTGTGTGGTGTTTTTCAAGAGCTTGTACCTGCAGTAGGAGGTTTTGTATGTGCATCCCAAAACATTCTATATATTCACCCACACATCTAGACAATGATTCAATTTGGGATAACATATTTCGTGTTTTCTATGCATAACATAAAAATTGCTCTAGTCTGCTCAGACACAGTCAGCTCTGCTGGTGCTGCTTGACTCTTCAATCCTCAATTGTACTACCCTCATCGGCCACTACTGCAAACCCCCTACAACACTAATAAACAACATGTACAATACCATAGATCTAGGTCAAGTACGGAGCAACTTCTTCCACCTCTGATCACCACAGGTACCCTCGTCGAGCCAACAAGGTCCATCTTAATGGTCATCAAACCATTGTTAATACCAGATGAGAAAAAGCAGTGTCATTGCTATGCACCATAATCTACCCCCATGAAAGATGGAACTTTGCCTCTACTATTTCAATATTCTACCGAGTCACTGCCACTTCTCATCGAGGTCATGAAAACCCCCTGAAACCATACTCTATGCAACCCCACTACCCCCGTGGATTTTATACACACAACCAAATCTCAAACACCCAAATCTCATTGGTATTTAAATCACAACCACGAGACTCAGTAAATTAAAAAATAATATATATATATATATATATATATATATAATATAAATACAAATCCACCAAATATTTGAAGATTGAGTCTCTTCCTCACCCTATAAAATTAGTACCTCCCTACCAAGCAACGGAGTTTTGACCCATGAAGAGGTTGTTGTTAAGGTCTAGTCCATACTTCTTGTTTTATCCTTTTATTATTTATTATTTTTTTCTTTTAGATTTATTTTAATTTGAATTGTAATTTATTTTTCTTTTATGAATAATAATCCATGAATTTTTCTTTTACTTCTTGTGTTACCACTCACACCCACTTCTTCTACTTCTTCTCTTCAAGATCATATTATTATTATTATTATTATTTCTTATTATTTTCTTATTTTAACATGACTAATATATATTATATATTTATCTTTCAGTTCATTTTTTTTGTCTTATATCACTCTCTCTCACCTTATTCTATTTTTTTACTTCATGTGTGTTTTTTCTCATACTTCTTTTCTCATCCATATTCTTTTGATATTATTAATCTTCATATTCTATTCCATATTTCCAACAAATTGATATCTTACCTTTCAATGTAATGAACTGAATTGAGGCTTTTCCCGAGGGAGGTAAAGATGATCATGAATTATTTCCAATTTTTTTTATGTTTTTTATATATTTGAGTGGTATGAAGGGTTATGGTGACTATCCCTCAGGCCACAAAAATGAAATTTATTTATATTATTTGTGTTTAATATTTTTTCACTATCTTCATTGATTATCTCTTAATATAATTACATTGAGCCTATCAATGGATCAAACATCATTAAATTGAGATGGTTATTATAAGATGTCACACCCAAGACCAAGGTGTTTTATTAACCTAGATTATAGGAGAATGTGGAATTTAGATATCTTAAAGGCATTTAGTATTTCACAATTTTTAAATAAAAGTATTTCAATTAATAATTAGAATTCATGATTACATTATCAAACTCAAATCAAACAAATAAAATAGAATAATTATGGAACCCAAAACCAAACCTAAGACCATTATCTTTCTTCCAAATTTCTTTATTTTTAAGAATTTCAGGTTATTATATGTTTAAAATTTCATATTGAATTTCATTTAATTGTTTTACAAATTCATCATAATCCCAAATTCAAATTTTCTATTATTTTCATAAAAAAATAAAAAATTATAATGAAATAGTTTAGGTGAATTATTTTAGGTGACTGAATTAACTGAGAAACTCCTCTAGTGATATGACCCTAGTCATCCACTATGTTTTACTAGGAAAATAAATTACATCTTCCACACCCAATGTCATGTGTTCCATCATGTAACTACCAGATTAGCATAAAAAAGATAAGGAAAAATGAGGAACTACAATGGTTTGATAAAAAAACAACAATAATTCACAACCAATTCTAGGAAAATTGAATATGTAATTAATATGACTAAAGGTATATAATAAATAGGAACACTACTTGTAAAAATTGAAACAACATTCATGGGGATTAAATCCTGAACAGAGTGATATTGAAGGAGAGCGATCACCATAAGCCACCCAATGGTTAGAGAGAGAGACCATAATGTTGAATGAAGAAGTGGTTAGGTGTGTAGTGTAATAAAAACAACTGAAAAAAATTAATGTTTCAAACCTCTCTCATTTCATTAATTCCCAAATTTTAAAAATATTCCAAAAACTTAATTACATTGAGTTGATTTAATAATGATTTACCCTTTCATTACATGAAACGATTTAATGGATTTTAATTTTTCTCTATATTAATAGGACTCATAGTATCATCTCTGTAATAGATTCATTTCATGTAAATAGTTCATGATATGAATATTTATAGTAGGAAATCTATAGTTTATATTATAAAAAAAATTCAAAATTGTCACTAATTATTTTGGAACCCAAGGAGAACCCCATTAAACATTTTACATAGATATACTAAAAATATATCAATTAAAATAAACATGCATACATGGAAATTAGTTTATTTCTCCAAAATAAGTCACTACATCCTAGTAGGTATTGAAATATACACCCAAAAAATGATGTACATTCTAGAGTGAATAAGTAATAAAGGAAGGTAATGGGACGTTACAATATCCCCACCATAAACTCTTTATGTCCCCAGAAATTATTCCAGATCATGTACTCACAAAAAGGGTAGTCTACCAGTTCCTCATTAATAATTCATGCTCCCATGTCTTTTGGTTATCCATTCATCACTACCAAATTACAAAATCTAAGGGAATTGTTCTATAGTACAATACCTCATCTTTGCAATACATAATTTGAATTGGTTTCTCAACCACCATGGTTTTAGGATCAAGATCATTGTCCTCCCATTAAATCACATGGTATGTTTCCAGTTGATGCCTCCCAAACTATGAAACATGAAAAAATTTATGGATTAATGTCAATTGAGATGGAAATTCAAACTGATATACCAAATTTCCAGGATACCCCCAATATAATAGGGGTCAACAAATTTGGGTTCCATATTACATTGTCTGCCAAACGGACGGTGTCCCAATAAATGTAAAACTCTTAGAAAACCACAATTTCCATCATTAAACTACTTTGGATGAAAAAATGGTCCTCATAGGATTTCTGAAGACTTTTTTCCATGATCAACCTCTTTTGGATAAGCTGCACCTTTTCTATCTTCCCATGAACAAGACTCATCCCAAACAAGAACCATTCTTACAAATATTCCTAGAAAAAGGGTGATCAACATGGATAACCAAATAAATCACAAAAGGGAACCATTATATGTGAGTCCTAATAAAAAAATTTATATCCAAACGTAGTCTGAGAAAAATTATTTTCTTGAGAACTAGTTAAATCAAGCACATGTTCCTTGAGAATATCCTTTAGAACCTGGATATCTCTCACTAACTATCCATTTATATGAAGATTATATGTCATAAAAAATTTAAACTAGGAACCCATTGCCTCTTTAAATACTTCCCATGACCTAGATTTCATCTTATGTTACATATCAGTAACAATCACATAAGGAACCCGTTGAAGTCTCACAACCTCTTGAACATACATTCCTTGAACTACTCCACTTTCATCATCTCCTTGTTAGGGAGGGAAATTTTTGGTTTCATGATGTGATCAATGATCACCCAAATCATGTCAATACTTATTGGAGTCCATGTTAAAACAATGATGAATTATAGTGAAATATCATCCCACTTCTATACCAAAATGGGTAAGTGGTTTCACAACGTAATAGGTCTATAGTGGTCTTCTTTCACTCTATTGCACATGAGACAACATGAAGAAAATATATAATCTATCATCTCATCCATGGACAGCAATACTAATATCCAATTAAATGAGACATATTATTTATACTAGGGTTAAAGGATAAATTAGAATGGTGGTCTCTATTCATCAACTCCTTCATCAAAGAAAAATAATCAACCAACCTACTTCAAAAATTGAATTTACCACCAAGAGATGGAGACCACTCACCCAAGGTCTCCCCACCATTTAGTATTTTTATAAAGTATAGAAACTCATTGTAAGATTCCTTCTAGAGATTAATCTAGTAATTAAATGATGATTCAACCATTATTAAATACATGTATGCCTTCCCACCAAATTCATTTACTCCCAAGCTCATCTCTGAAATCAAAACCATTAGAGACCACTCATTCACTGATTCCTTCATGTCATGAGTCAATAGTTTGCATTTCAATTCATCAACAACCACATTCAAAATTAATAAAGTACAAAAAATATCAAAATAAAATTTTCTAATGATACTTAACCCAATACCCTTATTACAAGTTCATATCCATATGATTAAAAATATACTTCCAGCTCTTATAATCAGAATACACTGTAAATCACTCCTCAATGAGGCAGTGATGCCACATTTTGGGTTCATTCATAACTATTTCCAACTCAAGATCATTGGTAGGGTAGTTATTCATGTTATGGAATAACTATCGAGAACCATAGACCACCACAAGTTTCCCCTACATCAAGAAACACTCTAGACATATACCAAAAAAATTACATTAGACAACATGACTTAAACATAGTTCTAGAAAAATAAAAAAGGATTTTATATCCATACTTTTCACTAGTTCCTCAATAAATCTATAATATTTTTCATTCTACTCAAACATTACACACTTATAAGTTATATTTATCATTAGAGATGAAATATTAGAGATATCATGAATGAAAAACCAACAATAATTGTCCAACAATGAAAAAATCCAAATCTCTAACACATTTATGGGATAATACATGAACATAACCACCTATATACTTTTATTATCCATTGAGACACCATTCTTAGATATAAAATTACCCAAAAAAATCACTTCATGAATCAATAATTCATCCATGTACATATTACCACACAAAATAATTTCACTCAGTTTTTTAAGAATAATTTCCAAGTGTTACTTGTTACCCTCCAATGACTTGTAGTTTACTAAAATATTATCCACCAACACAATAAAAATTGATTCTATGAACATGTGAAAGATCTGTTTCATCGTCACCATAAATAACATTAAAGAATTAGTGAGGTTGGATGACATAACATTAAACACAATATTCCAATAATGGCTCCTAAACCCCATCTTAGGTATATCTTCTTCTTAAGCTCTAAACTAGTGGTACCCTGACTGATGGTCTCTCATTGAAAACCAACCTCCCACTGAGTTGATCAAAAATATTACCAATACTAGGAAAAGAATATATTTTTTCTTTATTATAACCTGATATAACATTAAATAATCCATGAAAATCCTAAGTTTCTCATCTACCATCTTATAAAATAAGATATGAGAAGACCATAGTGAAATTCTAGGAAAACTAAATCCATTGGCATCAAGGACTACAAGTTGGACCTTAAGTTAAATTAACTCACTGGGATACTTATCATATGATGACATTAAAATTTCCATCATATTATGTAGTTGGTCAATGGTTAGATCATACTCTCTTTATATTGGTAAACATGAAAATTACTCTAGAAGGACCTCCACATATGCACACATGACCATAGAAAGTGGACTAATCAAAGAAGGGTAAACTACATCATGGAACATCTCTGACAACATACATGAGATCATCAATTCATAAAGAACAATAGGACCTACTCTCATATATCTAGAATCTAACACACACAAGAAGTCATTTCTGAATCATTATTTAATAAAAATTGAACTCGATAATGATAACAGTAGATTTTTTCCTTCACAATGATCATCCAATCTATTCCAACAATTAGGAAAAATATTTTAGTATCCTAAACCAAGAAGTATTATACCACTTTCAAGTTATCTATCATTACCTGACATGTAATACATTTTAAACCTTATTCGAACTTTTTTTTCTAAGGTGTGGAAACATACAACAATAATGGGATAATCTCTAAATGCAATCCAGATATTTTAATTAAATTTTATGATATAAATAAATGAATAATTGTTGTATCAAAAAATTATTGCACTATAAAAGATGAAATAAACACCATACCTCTAACTTTACAAGACCCAACATCATATTCATCATGTTAACACTCTATATAAAAAAGAAAATTAATTTTAGCTCCTCCCTACTCTTTATTTTCCACATTAATATCCTCATTGTCTTAAGGATAAGACCCAAAAACCTTGTAAGTATCAGAATGAACCTAATAATCCTTGGTGATATTGTGTCCTACCTTACTACTTTGGAACATTCTTTCACAAAAATTTATAAGAATAATATATTCCCTACAATGAAGAAAAGTATTTAGAGCTTCTGAATAGTTAGTATTGATATAAAAAATCATTTCACACTGATAACATACAACCTACTAATATCATAAAAAATCTCTAAATACTAGACCTGAGGAAAACATGCTACCTTTTTTCTTCCTTTTTTGGAAAAAATTCATACCTTAACCAAAAAACTCACCGACCAAAGTTCCACCTAAACCTATTCTCCCAGCGATGTAACCTCTGTCGAAGCTGATTTATCAACCACCTCCACAAATTTCAAAACACACATTTGAATGAGTATTAAATGAATCCCAACCCTTATTTCCATCTCAAATCTCTGATATTTTATGTAATCATTGGTAAAAATATCAATATTTAAGTTCACTATCTCAGTAAATAATGTGGAATACTAAATAATGGTATGATCCCCTTGATTAATGGATTGAAACTCTTGGCTATTTCCCCTAGTAGATTCTCTAGATAAAACAATTTCTTGAAGATTTTTTTGTGGATATCCAAGTAATATCCTTTTATAACATAACTTATGTAATAGATTCCAAAAATCTCATTCATGGTCCCACTATCATGTATGTGGAAAACCCCAATATTGGGTCCTCAATATTATTCAATATGTTAAAGATCCCCTAAATCCCTTCAAGACACACCATAGATTGATGGGGTCATTTGTCACTATCAATGATATCCAGATTATGTTTAGTGAATTCTGAGTAATGATCTACTACTCATCCTAGGTTTCTGACACTATCTTGACCCAAAGTCAGAATAGTTTGGATTACAACTTATATTAAATATGATTCCACTATAGGACTCAGCTGTGGAATTTTTATCCTAGATACCTCACTCAGATTTGGTGGATCTCTCTTTTGAAGAATATTCTATTATACACAATACATCAACCATTCAGTTTATGAAAAAATTACAATGTCATAAGACCAACATCCAGAAATCCGTATTACTTCTTTTAAATAACAAGAATTGAAGAATTAATGAATTCTTAATAAAATAAAATAATAATCTTTAGAAATAAATTGGTCAATTTATATAGAAATTCAAATCATGTTTATTCAGAAATACCTTATACACATAGTCACAAGCTCATAAAAAACCCATGACCACCAATGGTAACTCAGGTTCTAATACAAGAGTGAGTTGGCCAATCCCCTTTTCCATACTTACTGTTTTAATTCTGATGGAATGAACTCTTATCAACCAATGACAAAGAACCACATTGGGGCAGTGTAACCATACTTTAGGTGGGTTATTCAATATGGTTCCAATTTATAATTAACCATCTTGAGTTAACTAAACAAGACACCCGAGATAGCCTATCACATTATAGGCTAAAACAAAGGAAGACAAAACCAGTTTTATGTGCAACAAAAATAAGTTATAAACTATAGTAAATAATGGAATAAAGATAAATATACATGAGGAAAATAAATTCCAGAAAAAAAATAAAAAACATAATGATAAAATAGAGCAAAAATTCATTCCCCTTTGTTAACATATATTACCTCTGAACTATCCTTACATAGGGTAATATACTGATAGATAAACCATAATTCCACACAATTACCATCTCTATACTCAATTACATCAAACTAGAATCGACAAAAAAATAAATAAAAAAGTAATATGTGATCATGAATCCAATAAGGATTCCACCTAAGATTCTATAAAAATTATAATATCAATAAGGCATTATCTCTATTTTTAAAACAACCCTAGATTATAAAAAATTTCATAAAGTAAAACAATTTTTTAAATCATCCCTTGGTTTTAAAAAAAACCATACTATATTTAATAAATCTTATAAAATGTCAAGAATAAATAAAATAATAAATAATTGGAAACCAACCACGCATTCCTCATAATATAATTACGTGATAAAATGACCTTGAAAATGTCATCATGTGATAAACAAATCATAAATGAAAAACCACACAATTTTGGGTCTAACCTATGGGTATACATGCTAAACATTACAGAAAATCCCTAGTCTATGATTTAGGTGGATAGAAACAATATATCATATGTTGGAATTAAAGACACTAAAGTGAAAGTAAAACTCTTAGAGAGTTGCACAAAATGTGTGAAAAGTTTTTTCCTGATGCACCCAAGGTTACCCAGTATTCTGTGAATGTCAAATGCCATTTCAAAACCAACACCTCAATTTAAAGAATTTAATCAAGTACATGGTGTTTGAAAACTATTTTTAAATAAATTACCTCTAAAAACATGAATCTTTTCTAATAAGTCCATTATAATTTCATATCATTAAATTTCAATTAGAAAATAAATGGAACATTCAATAACATATGAAATTTTTTTTATTTAAAAACATTATTATATATTCACCTACCTCAAGAACATAAGATTCCTAGATTCATTCAACAAGAAGTTTTGGTAACTAGTTGATCATCCCCCAAAAGACAACGATCAAGGGGAAGCAATGCAGGATTTTTGTAAAACACTAACCAATGAAAACATTACACATAGACATAGGAAAATACATTATCATAACTAATGGTAGGGAATAGACTGGACGGCTGGTTACTAGGAAATGATAGGATGGTATGTTACTATGTATGATGTACTCTATAATACCAAACATAGGATCGAACTAAGAATGATATTTTTTAGATACAAGAGGGGGTGAATTGTACCTTTTAAAAATTCCCTTAGGAATTTTTTAGGATGGTTATGTCTGACAGTGTTAAACATGATAATTCACAAGACCTCTATGAGTTCTAATAACTTGTTAGATTCTAGAGAAGTGATTCCGAAAATGGAACTTAACTAAAGTTTACAACTACTAAGATTATACCTTAAAGAGTATAGAATCTAACTAATTCAGAGTACAAGTAAGGACGTATAAGAAAGTTATACATTCCTTAACAATACAAAATGCAGTGGAAAAAACTTTTTAAAAAACTAGTAACAAGTAATAAGTCTTTTAACCAAAAGAGAAGGGTATCCAACAACCTTGGATAACGGTCCCTTGATTTATACTTTCAAGAAAGTATTTATTACCCACACCAGGGTAAGCCCTCGATATATAGATCGAAGTCTGTCCTGCTATCTCCGAAAGCCCTCAACTATCAGGTAGTTGGCACCTCTGTCTTTCTCAGTAAGGAAGCCCTCAACTTCAAGGTGTTGGAACCTCTGTCTTCCTATCCCCAAAATCCCTCAATTGTACACAACAACAATCAGAGTCTCACGAAGAAAATCTGCACAAGGAACGGTTTTAATAAGATTTTCAAACTTTTTGCACAAATCTTGATATTTGAGAAGAGCCTCTCTCTCTAGAAATCACTTCAACAAAATGTAACAACAGCTGTCAAAGTTGTGTAAATGTTATAGATTCTTTTTAAATGAGATCCTATTTATAAGCAAATCTCTAACGTTCAGATCCCTCCTCCAACAGTAATATTCTTCCTTGAATTTCATAGGGTCCTGTACACATGTCACTCAAACAACGGTTAGTTAATAACGGAAGGCACAAATTTGTTTTAAAACTAGTGTAAGAATAAGTAAAAATGATGTTTCGAATGAATGTATATAAAAGTTTTGAATGTAAAAGGATAAAGTTTGGAATGGAAGTAAAAAAATAAATTTGAAGTCTATAAACGTATGAATATTCAGATTCTGTTTTGTAGGAATTCAGAACCTGAATTCTATAAAATTCCAGAGTCTGAATATCAACGAAATTCGGAGTCTGGATTATCAGGAATTCAGAACCTGAACTTAAAGAGTTTGGAGTTGAACTCATAGAAGTTCAGAGTCAAACTATTAAAGGTTTGGAGTCTAACTCATAGAAGTTCAAATTCGAACTTATATATGTTCAGAGTTGAACTCATAGATGTTCGAAGTTGAACTCATAGAAGTTCAGAGTCAAAACATAGAGAAGTTCATAAATAGAATTCGGAGTGGAACTTTATGTGAGTTTATATCCATAATTTGAAGTGGAACATCATGAGAGTTCATATCCATAATTCAGAGTGGAACTTCATGAGAGTTCATATCCATAATTCGAAGTTAAACTTCATTAGAGTTCATATCCAGAATTCGGAGTTGAAGTTCATTGGAGTTCGTATCCAGAATTCAGAGTTGCACTTCATTAGAGTTTGTATGCTTAATTCGGAGTCTTAAATAGAATATCTCATATCTAAGTATTATACAATTATTAGGTTTTAGAAATGAATCCAATTTTTATACTTAGGAAAACATATTGATATAGATAATGAAATGAAGGTAGGGGAAAATTTACTTTGAGAAGGAAATTTTCCTTATGGAAGTAAAATATGGGAAAAAAGAAATTTTTTTAAAGAAAAGGTGTTTGTGATTTTCAAAACAAGAGGAATGGTAAAATCATAAGGAAACCTTGATGACTTATCAATCTCTCCCATAAATGAAGGAATAGAAAAATTAATAAGGAAAACATTATTGACTCAACAATATCCCCCCTTTTGGAAAGCACAAACATCCTTACGAAAAATAATGTAATGACATAGAATAAATTTATAAACATGTAATGAATGTTTATCTCCCTTTGTTTCTAATCAATGGTGAATACGACTAACTCCCCCTTAGGATTTGAAACTCTATGGATCATATTCTAGATTTCCGTAATGGGATTTTCATTATGAATATGGATGTCTTCGTAATGATCACTCCCCCTTACTTAGGGTTAGTTCCTCTTATACTTAGAAATTTTTCTTCTCCCTTTTAGATTTTTCCTTCTCCCTTTTATGTTCTTTTTCCTTCTCCATTTTGTGATTTTAAAAATTAATTTGAGGGAATTGAAAAAAAAATTATGTACCTGAAGCATTTGCATGACATACATAGATTACAAGAAACCAAAGTTTTCATTAATATTGAAAGGATTTTTACAAGGAAAGACATTACAACAAAAGATCGGATTGGTCTATTTGTCTTCATTTTCCTTGAGGATTAGCTTCTTCATAAGGGTTTTCAGCTTCTTTAATTCTAAGTTGTCCTCCTCAGATTGCTTCTCCAAGACTGTGATCCTTTCTTCTTGATATTTCAGACCCTCAAACTGAGACTTAAGATCTTCATCCTGCTTTACATTCTTCTCTTCGATCTCAATCCGTAGATCTCTTTCCCATTTTTAGCTTTGATCAACTGAGTTAATCTTCCTATTCAAATACATCACCTGTTGATTCCGAGTAATTTGTTCAAGGTTCATATTTTCCTGAAGATTCTTCATCTTGGCATCCTCGATATCAAAATCATCTTTTACTTCATTCAGAAAGGTTTCAGCATCTGTCAAATCCTCCTCAATTTTCTTTGACCATAAAGTCATTTTGCTGCATGATTTTCTGTGGACCTCATAATTGATCAGAAAGTTTTTATGATCTGCCTCAATCTTCACACATTTATCTGTCACCATGGATACAGATTCTAACTCATGATTTAAGCTGTGCTGAAGCATCTTTCATCTGGAGTCTATTGTAGGAAAGATCATAATTGTGTCCACCAACTTCTTCAGAGACTCAACAAAAAAATCATGTCCCAGTGCAGATGACTCCAAATCCGACATCTTATTAGGTGAATGTTCTTCTTCAATTTCCACAATATTTCTTTTAGAAGGGCCTCAAACTTGATTTTTCCTTATGATATCTTTCGTTGGGGTGTCCATCATTACTTTCTTATCCTTATCAACTTTCAGAATGGATTCCCCATTAGTAGATTCTTCCTCACTTTGAGATAATTGAACTATCTTGTCTTCATCAAGTTTTTCTTTCTCTGCTTCTTCCCCATGAATGTTATTTTCATATCTCTCTCCCTTAGATAATTCATTCTCTTTCTCTTCTTCTTTTTATTAATCTTTCTGACCTTCTTTCTGACCTCTCTTTCCCAGAGTGACAAGCTTTGAGGACTCGACCTCAGCTGTTAGGAGTGGTAATCTTTCTGATGGATTTTCTTTTTCTTGATATTCTTCAACTTGTTTAATGAGATCATCTAAATAACCACTTTCTTCTTCTTCTACTTCTTCTACTTCCTCTTCCTCTACTACTTCCTCAAAAACTTCTATCTCTTTAGATTTTTCCAGAGTGACGAAATTTTTCCTCGGAGTCTCACGTAAAGGCTGGACTAGGAAAGTTTCTGGTACTACAATGTTTTTGGAAGCTACTTTTGTGGTTTTCAAAAGAGAATGTACAACTTCAGTCTCAGACATTTTCTTCTTCATATTCTTCTCTTTTTCTATCTTCTCAAGATATTCAGCAGTATTCTCTCTTAAAGACTTGGCTTTACCAGGGTCTAATCCAAACTGAGGTTCCCCATATTTCCTCTTTTCTTTACTTTCCCTCTACTTTACTACCACCTCATCTGGGTAGGCTTTCTGTTTCTTCGGTTTGGGAGGTGTGGATTGAGCTTCCTTAGCTTCATGAGTTTTATCTGTCTCCTCCACTTCCTTCAGCTTCCTTTTATTTCCAACCTTCTTCGATGGTTCAGCTTTCTCCACATTTTCCAGAACAGCTTCTGTGTCCTCCTGTGGTAGATTATAGAACTCACCTTTCTGTATTGAAAAACCAACATTCATCATCTTAAATGTGTCATCACTAATCAACATCACCTTGAAATTTCTCGGTTTATAGGTGCAAGAAACCTTGAAAGAATCAAGACACCAAATAATAATCTTGGAGAGAAGAGAAGGATACATAATAATTTGAGCTTTTAAATTCCCATTCATGATTTTCTGAACCATAATATGAATGTTCCTGATCATATTGATCTTTCTTAGATTTACCCTGAAATCCAAGATGAAAATATCACTTTTCATTACGTTATCCTTGTCACCTCTTCATGGTATGAAAAACCCTTGAACCCACAACTGTAAAATCTGGTTTTTGCTAGATAGTTGGGAAATATTTGTTGTTTTGTCATCATTGAGCCCAAGGGATTCCATATCCTTCACCTTGATGAAACTTCCTTGAACATACAGTAGCTTATGGGAGCAAAATTCGGCTTCTCCATCACATGAGAGCCCCACCAAGCTCATAACTTTGGGGTAAGAAATCTTATATGTCTTTACATATCTCTTAAAGGAGAACATTTCTCTGCCATCATCTTTATAGATGTAAATAGACTCATAAAATTTTACAAGAAAATAAGTATAAAAAACATCCTGATCCCCTGGCTTCGATACACAGAAGTATTTCCATCCATTGAGAATGATATTATTAGAAATAAGAGAATCATTCTTATTTAAAAAGTTCGGATGGATCATCCTTTCCCTGTAGAATAAAAAACTTGATATTGGCTTCATAGTAGTCATTTCTTGAGAAATGGATTCTAGAGTCATTTGGAATGGAGGAGCACTGAAAGATTCAGAATGGTCTTAAGAAGGGAAAACTTTCAACATGTGAGAGCTTGAAATCGATGTGGGATAACCATCGGGGGTACCCTTTATATAGACGATGGTGAGGACCTTTAAACTTCCAAAACCAATCTAATGGTTGAAAAACTCTCTGATCTGATCTGACGGTTTAAAACATACCCACAAGGAAATATTGAATCCGATCTTTTGAGGTTTTAAAAACATTCGTATTTAAGAAGAAATGAATCTGAAAATTTTTAAAAACAAAGGAAACTACCTACAAGTAAATGTGACTCTGAAAACATAAGTAAAGAAATCATACCATTCAGATTTTCTAGGAAGATTATTCGTATTAGGTGATATTCTTCTGGAGGAAAATATGACTAAGAAAAAACTCACTACGAAAATGTTTTATTGCAAAAGCTTTGAGTACCAAAACTCAATTATGAAAATTATGAGTACAAAAATTCCCATTATGAAAATTCTCATTATGAAAATTTCCATTACAAAAATTTCTAGCACGAAAATTTTCATTTCAAAAAATTCTAGTCCGAAAATTTCTAGTACAAAATATTCCAATACAAATATTTCCATAACAAAAATTTTTATTAAGAAAAATTTCAATTTCAAAAATTTTCATTACGAATAATTTCCATTCCAAAAAATTTCCATTATGAAAATATTGAAAATCATTATTACAAGAAACAGGAAAAAAAATATTACGAAAGACGTAAAAAAACTTCATCATGAAAAATTTGAAAAATTTCATAACAGATGTACTCCCCCTATGAAAAGGAGTTTATTACTGTAAGGAGATCGGTTCTACAAGAAGTTAATTAAGGAATATTACCTTATAGTTATCACTCTTAACTTCTGTTTAATGTATTTAACTCTATCAGAGGGTAAAGATTTTGTCAAAATGTCAGCAAGTTGATCTTGTGATCCAATGAACTGAAAAATGATATCTCCTTTTTGTGTGTGATCCCTAAGAAAGTGATTCCTAATATCTATGTGCTTTGCACGAGAGTGATGTGCATGGTTTTTACTAAGGAAAATGGAACTTGTGTTATCATACAAAATTTTAGTCTTAGTGAAACTCAAGCCATAATCTATGAGTGTGTGTTGCATCCACAACACTTGAGCACCACAACATCCAACTGCAACACATTCAACTTCATTAGTGGAGAGTGCTACTGAGTGTTGCTTCTTGAAAACCTAGAAACTAATGAATCTCCTAAAAACTCACAAGTTCCACATGTACTCTTTCTATCCATTCTACATCCACCAACGTCAGAATCTAAAAAACTCTTTAAAACAAAATCATTTCCATAAGTATAAAATAGTCTTAGATCCATGGTTCCCTTTAAGTAGTGATTTTTTTCTCAACGCCTTCAAATGAGATTATTTATGATTGCATTGATATCTTTCACAGACGCATACTGAAAACATTAATTCTGGATGACTAGCTGTTATGTATAGTAAGCTTCCTATCATACCTCTAAATGATGTCTGATCTACTGGTTTCCCAGCTTCATCAAGATCCAGTGTGTTTGACGTACAAATAGGAGTACTTATACTCTTAGTATTGTCATATCCATAATTTTTAAGAAGTTCTATAATATACTTATGTTGGGATATGTAGATTCATTCTGGTTTTTAAGAAATTTGAAAACAAAGTAAAAATCTTAACTCATCCAACATACTCATTTCAAACTTAGATTACATTAGATCTGCAAAGGAATCAGTTAAATATTGCTGATTTAAACAAAATATAATGTTATCAACATAAATTTGAACAATCAAAAAACTTTTCTTATCTTTCTTTATGAAAAGAGTTGGATATTCATTTTCCTTAGCATGATTATTTTGATGAAAAAATCCAGTAAGTCTATCATACAAAGATCGAGGGGATTGTTTAAAGCCATAAAAAGCATTGGTAAGTCTACAAACATGATCATGATGTTTTGTGTCTTCAGAGACTGGAGTTTTTTCAACAAAAACATCCTCTTTAACATAACTATTAAAGAAAGCACATTTCACATCCATTTCAAAAATCTTGAGAATGTAGAATGCTATGAAGGGAAATAAATATGAATAGATTCAAGTATAGCTACTGGAGTATGGGTTTCTTCATAGTCTATTCCTTCTTGTTGATTATAACCTCTAGAAAACAATCTAGATTTATTTCTTGAGAGGATTCCATTTTCATCACACTTATTTTTGAAGACCCATTTTACTCCAATAACTGAAGTTTACTTAGGTCTTTCATCCATGGTCCAAACATTATTCCTTTCTAATTCATTTAGTTCATCTTGCATGGATTTAATCCAATCATCATCACCTAAAGCATCATCAGTGCTTTTTGGTTCTAATTGGTAAAAGAGTGCTAGATGCCCTACTTTATTTCTTATGGAACTTATGGTCCTTACAGGTTGATTTACATCACCAATGATACTATCACAGGGATGATTCTTAAAAAATGACTGGTTTGGGTTTTGTAAAACTTGTTCATCAACATAGGGTAGGAAATCATCTGGAGTAAATGTTTCAGAAGCATCTTCTTGAGCAGTTTCCTTATCAAAAGGATTTTCTATCATAGGTTGATAATCCGTTTTTGAAAACACATCTAAGGATATAGGTTGGGGTTGTTTGAAAATAAAAGGATCAGTTTCATCAAATTTGACATGTACTGTTTCTTCAATAGTACAATTGTTTTTGTTAAAAAATCTATAAGCCTTAGAGTTGTGGAGTAGCTTATGAAAATTCCTTCATCAGAATTTAGTGTGAATTTTTATAAGTTATCTTTAGTATTCAGAATGAATACCTCGCATCCAAAAACCGTAAAGTTATAAAGTGTAGTTTTTCAACCATTCCATAACTCATAAAGAGTTTAATTAAGAAAAAGTCTAATTAAAACTCGACTTATAGTGTAACAAGCAGTACTTATAGTTTTATCCCAAAAATGTATGGCAACAGAACACTCACTCAACATGGTTCTAGTTATGTCTTGAAGAATTCTATTTATTCTTTCAACAACACCATTGTGTTGAGGTGTTATAGGTGTTGAAAAGTTGTGAGTAATACCTTTTCTACTACAAAAAGTTTCAAAATCAAAATTTTGAAATTCTTCTCCATGATCACTATGAATAGTATTCAATGCAAGGTTTTTCTCATTTTTAACAAGGGTTCTAAAACTTTTGAAATATGAAAAAGCTTCATACTTCTTTACTAGAAAATATACCCATATAAATCTAGTGTAATAATCAACCAAAACAAATACATAGTACTTTCCCCCATTGCTTCCAGTTTGTGTTGGACCAAAAAGATCCATATGCACCAACTGCAGTGCATCAGTTGTTAAGACTTCAACAATTGATTTAAAACTTGATTTGTGTTTCTTACCATATTGAAAAGGATCACAAACTTTTGAAGATTCAAATCTAATCTCATGTAGATCCTTAACTAAACCTTTCATAGAGAGTTTTCATAAATTCCTAAGGTTATAGTGTCCTAACCTTATATTCCATATCCAAGAATGATCTTCCATTTCACTAAGGCAAGATAAATATGGGCTCCTAAGGCCTTCTATGTTTAGTGTGTAAACATTCTATTGCCTATGGGCAGAAAGAATAAACTCTTCCTTGTAATTGTGTACTAGGCACTTATCATTCCTAAAATTCACAATGCAACCTTCATCACATAATTGACTTAAGCTAATGAGGTTGTGATTAAGCACTTTTAAAAATAAAACATTTTAAATTTATGTTTTTCCAAAAATAACAATGTTACCTATACCAATAATTTCTCCCTGAGAATTATCTATGAATGTTACTTTTCCTCCTTTCATCTGGAAAATCTTTTTGAAGTAGTTTTTGTTACCAGTAATATGCCGGGAACATCCACTACCCATGTACCATGAATTGCTGTTGGTACATTTCCTATTTTCATGAAAATAAGAAAAATTTAGGTTCTTAGAATCCAGACATGCTTGGATATGGGAATCTCAGAAAGAAAAATTTTGGGTACCCACATCTTCATAGAAAAATATTCCTTATGAAATCTAAAGGATTGAGTTTTGTTTAAGGAACAAATCTTTGCCCAGTGACCACCACACTGACATTTAGTACAGAATGGGGAACTTTGAGGAACAAAGTAGTTGTTACTAAAAATAGGTTTAGAACTTGTGTAACCAAAACCAGAATTATTCCTTCGAGGTTGGATTTGTGAATACATTTTATCAAAATTTTCCTTACCTAGGGTAAAGTTTGACAAACACTTCCTCAAAGAAAATATTTTGGTTTTGAGTTCAATAACTACATTCATGTCTTCAAAAACATTCAAATTTGAACTAGATCTAGGCTTAGAAACATTTTTCTTAGAAATTACATTTTCTAGTTATTTAGAAAGTTTACTCCTCTCATAACTTACTTCTTCAATATTTTTTGAAATACATTCAAAATCAGCATTTTTCTTATAAAGTTATTTAGAATGATCTGATATTTCCTTAGTAAGAATAATATTCCAAGAATTTGCCTTATAGATTTTTTTTCATGAGTTTTGAATTCTCATTTTCAAGAAGTTTGGAAAACCTGGAAACTTCTTCATAGGTAGGTAAGATATTATCTTTATCAAAAGATGATTCTTCATCCGAAGAGCTATAATATTTACTATCATTATAATTCAAAGAAACATTGGTAATAGATTTATCATTATGTACCTTAGCCATCAGGAAATGATTATTAATAGATATCCTAGCTATAAGACCAAGATTATTCTATCTATAAGATTCATAATCTAAAGATTCATCGGAAGAGTCTCCACCACTGGCACATGATTGTACACAACAATAATCAGTGTCGCACGAAGAAAATCTACACAATGAAAAGTTTGAAAAAACTGTTCAAACTGTCTGCACAAAGCTTGAGAGTTGAGAAGATCCTATCTCTCTAGAAATCATTTCAACAGCATGTAAGCACAGTTTTCAAAGTAGTGTCAATGTTATAGATTCTTTTTAAATGAGCTCCTATTTATATCCAAACCTCCAATGGTCGGCTCCCTCCCCCAACGACCATATTCTTCTTTTAATTTCAGAGGGACCTGTACACGTGTCACTCAAACAACGGTTATTTAATAACTGAAGGCATGAAATCATTTTATAACAAGTTTAAGCATATGTAAATATGACGTTTGGAATGAAAGTAAATAAATTTTCAGAATGTAAAAGGTTAAAGTTCGGAATGGAAGTAAAAAAAATTCAGAGTCTATAAACCTAAGAATATTCAGATTCTGTTTTGTAGGAATTTGGAACCTGAATTCTATAGAATTCCAAAGTCTGAATTTTAATGAAATATGGAGTCTGGATTATCAAGAATTCAGAACCTGAACGTAAAGATATTGAAGTTGAACTCATAGATGTTCGGATTCGAACTAGTAAAAGGTCGGAGTCGAATTCATAGAATCTTATAGTCGAACTAGTAGATGATCAGATTTGAACTCATAGAAGTTCGGAGTCGTACTCATAGAAGTTTGGAGTCAGAACTTAGATAAGTTCATAATTAGAATTAGGAGTGGAACTTTATGAGAGTTTGTATCCATAATTCGGAGTGGAACTTCATGAGAGTTCATATCCTGAATTTAGAGTGGAACTTTATGAGAGTTTGTATCCAAAATTCAGAGTTAGCATCATTAGAGTTCGCATCCAGAATTCAGAGTTGAACTTCATTAGAGTTCATATCCAGAATTCGGAGTTGCACTTCATTAGAGTTCATATCCATAATTCAGAGTCTTAAATAGAATTCCTCATATCTATGGATTATACAATTCTGAGTTTTTATATATGAATCCGATTTTTATACTTAAGAAAAAATATTTATATGGACAATGAACACAAGGTAGGGGAAAATTTCCTTTGGGAAGGAAAATTTCCTTATGGAAGTAAAATAGAGGTAAAAAAATTTCCTTAAGAAAAGGTGTTTGTGATTTTAAAAACAAGAGGAATGGTAAAATCATAAGGAAAACTTTATGACTTGTCAATCTCCCCCACGAATGAAGGAATGAAAAAAGTCATTAGTAAAACCTCATTGACTCAAGAGGGAGAAGCAACAAAACCACCAAGGGGATCAAATACTAAATGGATTGATCTAGAATGAGGGAGACCACCCAAAATCTCACAAAATATTCTTATTGTTTGATAAGTAGGCCTTCATATCAAATGGATAAGAGGTAAGGCGTGAATTATAATAAAAAAAATTGGACTTGATATACTCACATCATTAACCACTTTAACATATTGAATTATAAAATTTTATAATTTTGCAAAAAAGGTGTCATATAAGGTTGATTTAGTCTGGATTGTGCAATTTATTTCATGAAAGTATTTCATGATTTGTAATTTTTTACTCTCTTAATGGGACTCACATTATCTTCCCTACAATGGATTCATGTCATGTAATTAGTGCACGATGTGAATATTTCCAAAACGAAGTCCACAACATATATTCAATCGAAAAATCATGAATTGTCTTTGGTTCTTTATAAACCAGGAGAATTACCGTAAAACATTGATACATTTATAACCTAACTCCATCAATTCGAAAAAAACATACATCTCGGGACATTAAGTAATATTTTCTGAAAAAATCTATCCATCTATGTAGGTCCTAAAATGCACTGAGTCAAAAAGTGGGTAAAGATTATACTAAACAAGAACCTGAAGGAAGGTAATGGAATGTTACATAACAAGTGAGGATATCCATGATAAACTTCAAAAAAATATCACATTAGTATTACATCTCACAATACTTATAGAACCTTTCTGTTTAGTGTCTTTGAGGAACAATTACATAGGCAAGTTAATTTTCAAAACATGTAAACAATCTCCATAGTCAAACCAAACTAGACTCCCTTATACACTACCCAATGGTTACACTTATCTTCTTAACATATGAAAATATAAAATTTGAAATAGATGAGATCAAATTATGAGTATGGGTAAACACATTTGACGACAATCAAATATCATAAGTGAGAATAATATTAATACATGGGCATAATCCGGATAAAAAATAATGTTTTACCGAAAAACATAGATCATAAATCATGTCATAAGGAAAAATTTGTGAATAAAAAGAGTGTCAAAACATTACATAATAAACATGATCCATGGAATAATAACATCATGATACATTAGAAATAATGAATAATCATTATTATGGAGAAACATCATCTTTTTGAGTCACACGCTTTCACAAAAACTTGTTATATAACATAATTCTACCCTTGTATATATCACCTTCATGAATCACACACTTCCACACATACATATGAGAAATTAAATTGTCTCTGTGAATGAATGTCTCATTAGATATTAACTTTAAACCAATTCATTAGATGGTGATATAGGAAACTACCCATCATTATCAATACTTACATGCGCCACTTCAAATCAATCATTCATCATAACCTAAAGAACACATTGAAATAAAATTGGTTTTGTTCATCAAAACATAAACACCGATATAATTAACATGAGTTTTAGATATTGTTAAAATGGAATCACATAAAGAATTATTTTATATTTCTAAAAATAACCATAACATGATAAATCTATGGAAAATAAATGTGTATCCATTGGTATTATAATGATTTCTAGGTAAATAACATTTAATAAAAATAATAAAACATATGTAATTTACACTATATAGATAAAGTGTATACTAATAAGTTAGTAATTTCCCTAATTAATTGATATATATAATCTAAGATATCAACCTTCAATTAAAGGAATCAATAATAAGTTATTATTAGGATAAAAGAATTGGATGAAAAGTTATTATTATTCATAGTGGAATGTCATGAATTAAACTAGTAGTGACAGATCAAATCATTGATTGAAAATAGCATTAAATAATTGTTCCAAAGAAATAATAATTATAGTATCATTTTAATAGTAACCTCAATCACGATTATTATGTTTCAACGAACAATGACATATTTGAAAATCAAATTCTTAGAAGTTTTAAAAAATTTATTTTTTAAATAAGAAATATCCTTAATATTTTGAAATCATTTTAAAAAGAATATTTTATAAAACTATTAGAATAATAATATCTTCTACAAACTATCAAATTTTAGATATAATGTTTCATAAAACATTTCAAATACAGAATAAATAAATGTTCAAATAGAAACACAAACAATGAATATTTTACCCAAAATTACCCATATGAAAAATGTTAAAATGATTTTTTTAAACTATTTTCAAATAAATTAGAGGTATTTTAAAATGGAATTTCAAATTTTTAGACAAATAAATGGATTTTCAAAAAAAATGTATTTTGTGATAAAATACGAATATAAAATATAAATTCTTTTATTATATTTTAAAACAAAATTATTTAAACACATATTATTTTAAAATGACTAAAAACATTCCTTTTAAATCAAGTAAATTAGAAAAACAATATCTCCATGGATAATGAAAGATAAGAAAATGATTGTTGTTTTTAAAAAAATTATGAATTCCAAATATGGGTTATAATATATAAGATATATTGATTTTAAAATGAAGTTATAAAAAGAAACCTTACATCTTGAGTAACATTCAAATCAAAACATTAGAAGGAAGATGATGATTAAAATGAAATTAAAATACAATGACCGAAATATATATCAGGATATTATTTGAAAAACTAGAATTATATAAACCATATAAATGTAAATTGATGTATAATAAGAAATATATCCCAAAAAATAGGAATTGAATCCAAGAAACCCTTTTATGTAACATAATCGTTGAGGTAATAATCATTTGATAATGTAGATATAATGAAAAAATATAGATCCTAGAAAAATAAGCTTTAAATAAAATTTAATAAAAACATTTGGTAGAATAAATCAAACATGGAGTTATTTATTTCAATAAGAATTTTTATAACACAATGGAATAAAATTGATTTTTCATAAACCCTTATAGATTTTATAATTGTGTAGGATAAACCCATGAGAGAAATAACCTAGAATAGAATATTGAATATCATAAAATATAATAGTATAATGATAAAAAAATATAAATAGTGTTTATATTATCTATTTAAAAGAAAACATGGTGTATAATAATAATTATACCTCAAGGGATTAACATTTGAGATAAGAACCCCATACCTTGTTTCAGTTTTATTATGTGTTTGTGCCAATAATCCTGAATAATCAAATTAATCATGTTATAAAAAATATTGGGAAAATTATTCATCTATATTTAATTTAATATATAATATTTATTATCATATTATTTTTACTTATTAAATTTTTTTTATGTTTACATGAAACTTGAATCAGTGTCGGCTTATTTCGGTAATTTTATCTATCGATGATGATATTTTAATAAAAAGATAATACGAGAAATAAAACACATAGTAACATAAAATAATAATATTTTTCTTTTTAAAATATATTAACATTTGTATTAAAGTTCCCATAGTCGTGTATGATTTTTTTTATATAATCATTCATGAAGGTAGTTAAGATAACCCAAATGAGAACATGTTATAACTCGATGGGTGTGTATGGTAAGGGACGTGTATAATGTAATTATAACCAAATAATAATGATTTTATTTATATTGTTAAAATTATTTGAATCACATTTTTTTCTTTTTTGATAAATAATAAAAAATAATATGAAAAATGAAAAATGTTACATCGTGGAGCCGGTAGTCTAAACAATTCACAATTAACATTTTTATATTTTTCTTAAGAAGATGGAATGAAATAAATAATTATTTTCCAATTTATATAATGAAAATTAATTATACAAATAATATTCATGTCGTTATATTATTATGTTTTCATCCGTTTTGGAAGAGAATGTTTAAGAATAAAAGGTAAAGATTATGTAATACTCACTTTGGAACCTTGAACTTTATCTTAAAATTCTCTCTATAAATGAAGGGATTTAACTAAATACAGTGATTATAGGATAATTAAAATTATATAATATTCATGTAGAATGAAAATTCATAGGTTTTAGAAAGAAATTTGATGTACCAGATTTCAAATGAATGGGTGGATGTGTACACTTTTATTAGTGAAGAAAAATGGCACTTTTATGACTAACCTTTACATTTCAAGGATATAAATACCCTATAAAAAGGTCATAAACTAAAAAATTTCAACATTATAAATTTTTTGGTGATATTGACTTGATAAATCTGTATCAAATAATTTACAAAGATTCTTTAAATAATTTGGAATTTATTTAATCTTGTATTGTTTCTTTTACCATTTTTTACCTTGGTAATGAGTTTTTATCCATATAAATTATGTTTTGAAAAATATTAAATAACACATCATAAAAAAATTATGAACCTATTTTTAATTTTTATTTAATATAATTAAATTTATAAATAATATAACAATATCGTTTATATTAAAAAATTATATATAGAGAAAATTGTTTTGTAAAAACAATTAATTTCACCATTTTGTGTTTATAATATTATTTATAATATATTATAAATTTAATGAGTAGTAATATATTTATATATGGGTTTACATATTATATTAAATTAATTTTTGAGAATAAATATTTTTATTTGGTCAGATAAATATTATATAATATTAATAAAACAAATGTTTGAAGACAAAATTTTTATCATTAACCTGGTTATTAACTTTAATCTTTGTTATGATACTTTTTTTCTCGAAAATAAAATTGAAATTATTAGATATTAAAAATAAAAATATCTAAATATAAAAAAATATAAAAAATTTATTATAATGTTTAAGGAAGTTAATTTTAATAGTATCGTTCATAACACATACAACCCAATATTTGAAAAACATTATTTTTAAGATCAAATGTTTTGTGTGGAATAAATTAATCAATTTCATTTAATTAAATTATATGAAATGGTTTATTAGAAATAATAGTAGTTATTTGGATTCCAAATCAAGATAAAAATAAATATTATTTTAATATGAATAATTAAAATAAAAGAATAAAAATTAGAATGAATTGTTACTTATGATCTAAAATTTATAAAAAATTCTTTATAAGTATGAAATGAAATATTAAAAGAAAGATTTTTTTCCTCAATTAAATATTTATTCAATTTAATATGGTTTATAAACTTCTAGGTATTTCAAATATATTTATAATGTCATAAAATTAATAATTCATGGAAAAATTGTATTTTTTAATATTTATATGAAATTAACTATTTTAGAGTAATATAAAAAATTCTTCCAAATATAACAGTTGCATGTTTTATCTAAAAATAATGTTAATTTTTTCAAATTAAAATTCCAAATTTAAAAAAAAATATTTTAAATAAAAATACAATATATAAACAAAAATTGTTTTTGTTTTAAACCACCCTTTTAAAAAATTAAATATTGTTAATCATATTTTGTAAGAATATATAACAGATTAATTTTTTTAGCCACTATAGGATTTGTTTTAGTTATACTTTTATTATCTAATATATATTGTTTTATTTTTGTAAGGTGTTACATGTGGAATTTTTTATTTAAAGGAAGAATTATATAATGAAATATTTTGTCGTTATAATTGTATTGTAGTCAATGAAATGATTTTAATACCTCTTAAAATTCCTATTTCACTATATGAGGAGAATAATTTTAGAAATAGTTTCCTGTAATAGTTTCTTTATCTAGTAAGATACTTTTAGCATACTATAGCAATGAAAAATGGATATAAAGTCAATTACAATAAATCGATCCACATTGAAAAGGGTATAAATAATATTCTATAGAGATTCAGAAAAAATTGGTATCATATCAATATTTATAGGCACTACACATAGTGAAGTATTTTATAAAGAAGTTCATAAGGTAATGATCCATGGGAAATAAATTATAATCCACCCAATAAATTAAGTAAAATATGTATTGAAAAATCCATTGGTTGATAAAAATTTATTAAATATGGAATCCATTTTTTTGGGGATACCCATGTATAAATTATAATATAGCTTGCATATGATATTTTCATGCCACACTGGGTCCCAGGTTAGGGTATCATTTTTGGTCTTGAAAGGGTAATCATAAATGGATTCCCTATGAGACACAAGAAGTTACTCTAGAGACGATCCAATTTTGTCAATAATACTCACATCAAGGTCCATGATCTTCCCATTAAAGCTTCGAATAAAGGTAGATCTAACGAATTATCATTCCAAATTTTTTGATTTGAATTAAGGGAGGTCATAATCTACAATGCTTCATCACATCTTTGTAATATTTTTAAAAAAATCCATATTGAGGGTAATAGGTAATGCATCCTTTAATAAGTTAACCACTTTATAAATCTATATTTTGAAAACTATTTTTTCCTTCTGTTTTTAGTGAGGAACCTCCATGAGAACCGATGCTATAGAGCATCATTGAAAAAAGAAAGGTTCTTAATTCCCTTGCCTCCATCATTCAAATATTTCCATTATTCATTCTATTTAACTATTATAAATTTATTTTCATAAATTTTTACACTCAATATATAATTCCACAAACATTTTCTTAGACATTTGATCAAATTATTAGGCCGTTTATACACTATAATAGTGTAAAAAATCATAGGAATGATAATTCTTTTAATAAGTGAAACCCTTCCCACAAGAGAGTGATATTTATATTTCTAATAACATAAATAATCCTTAATGAGATTAAAGATGTATATGAAATAAATATACTTAGGAATTCTCCAAAACAAGGTTATTCCCCGACAAATTAATGTAGGAGGTCCCTCTTTAATGCTCAAAAAACACTTGATGGATGATTTCCTGAGATAGTCGAAGTTAAGTTATATAAAATATGATACTTATTCGAACTTATGTGTTGACTAGAGACACACCCATAATGGTTTAGGACCTCCTTGTAAAACTTAATATTTCCCAAACTTCCCTAGGGAAATAATATAATAACAAAAGTATAAAATAAATTATACTGATCTTTAATCCCTCCCCAAACATGGATGGGATTTAGATTTCATCTTTTACAATTTCATGGATGTGTATGCCTATGTAATCCTTAGTAATGATAAAATACTGGTATATAACGCTTACCCTATTATAATAACACATGAGAAGAAGAAATATTCATCAGGAGTACCATTCATTATAGTGAAAATTATAGGTCATTTAAAAATATTAAGAATCATGTCATTGAAAACAATAGTAAAACCAAACATTCAAAGGAATTAAATCATAAATTTATAATTAGTTGTGTCAAAGGACCAGAAATTTGTTGAAAGAAATACAATGTCATCACAATTTTATAATCATAATCCTAGTGATACTTAATTACCTAGTTTTATAATCTAATTCCAGGTCAAGCATGTCAATTTCTACTGGTACTTGTCCTAGGATCTGTTCTAGACCCCCGGGGTTCCAATATTTTATAACCCTTTGAAAGAATTATCATTTTCCTATTAAAAATATCTATATTCAAATAATAATTTTATTAATTTCATATCAGGAATCCACCAATTCCATATAGAAAATATGATTTTAAAATAACATTAATTACCAATGAAAAAAATTGAAAAATTATAAACAATTATATCATATATATCAGCCTTAAAAAATAATAAAAATGACTTAAAAAGATTAAAAAATTATTTTCAAAGTTATCAATCTTTTAAGGTCTATAAAACAAAGTAAAATAATGAAACCACATACAATAAACTAATCAAACCACTTACTTATAATGAGAATCCCCTAAAAAGGAAAATGAAGAAACATAAAATCTAATAAGAATACTTAACATAAAAATACACATCATTTAAATTTTGATAATAGGATTTGTCATATTATTTATGGTGATTTCATATAATTATTTTGTTTTATGAACTTTAAGCCAAGGGGCTACCCTATCATCAAATACTATATAATTAAAATCCAGGTGAAGAAAACCCTAGGCCTCTATGGCCTTATGGTCAACATAAAATCATGATTAAGTAGAGAATGAGACTAATGTAATGGGGAAGAAACCCTTAATAGTAGATTACCTGAATAATATATGTGGAAACCCCCTAAAAATCATGAAAAAAGAAGGTAGAATAGGGTCTAGTGGATATCCAATCCACAGTAGTTTGAATTGGGGAGAAAAGGGCATATGTGACTTAAAATGAGTTAGGGTAAAGAGGTGAGATAAATTTTTTAATAAACCTAGGATGTCCACATTATTAGTTTACATAGTTTACCATATTATGCTATAACTATATTGATGGAAAAAATACCCTACTTAGAGAGACACCATTTTTGGAAAAATAGTTAAAAAAATCATGCCCAAACCATATAAAAAATATCACATTTTATCTTTCCATCTCCTGAATATAATAATATATCACATATAATTTTCTAATGTAAAATTATTGAAAAAAAATTATCATATATTACCAAGTATTTAATCCCAAAAATTATTCTATTCCTTTTGAATAAACTTACAAAATCTTTCAATATATCCTAGTAGTAATAATTTATCTCTTATTTATTATCCCTAAGTCAATATATTTCAATTTTTTACATAGTTCAATAATAATTCATCTTCGCTAAATATTGAATAATTTTCATCATCATATAGCTATTAATAATAACTTATGTATTATTTCCAAAAATTAAAAAAAAAATCTAGATTTCATACCCTTTTCACCAATATATAATGATATAAAACCTTATATCTTGATAGAACCATCCTTTAAAAATTTATTACAACCTTTTTTAAATATTTCAAATATCAACAATAATTTTATTATATTTTTTGATCAAGCTAATCACCCATAATAAAAAATACAAGGTCACTACTATTGTGAATACATTGGTGAAAATTATACTACGCAAGTTGCCTCTTTATATTTCATTTTCTCATAAACAAAATTACATAAATTTGTCAAAATCAATTTTTATACTAAGATAGAAATAAATTATATTATATAATGACCTTATTTGTTACACCATCCATACAAAAATTTGACAATTAAAACTTGTTCTCCACTTTCATTTCCAAAATTTCAACATGATATTGAATTTCTTTTCTCTGAGTTGATTTTCTCATTCTTAAATCACTCTTTACATATCTTATAGAATTATTGATATTCTATCAATTCCATCACACATGAGTAAAATCATTTTAATACTGCAAATAACCAAATAAATATAATTTTCTTCTTGAAACTATTCATTGTCTGTGATGAAACACTTGTTGTTTTTATCATTTTTCTACTATTATTCACTATATCATTTGAAAACAAATATAATGTGTTATAAATTAAAATTAAAATTTAAAAATTTTAACAAAAATATTATTTTCACCATTCATAGCATATTTGGACATGATGGTAATATTTCCCAATGACACAAATATATCTACTTTATCATTTTATGTTGTAAAATCTATATAATTTCTCTTTAATTAATTTTATTATATCTCTTCCACACATACAAAGTCAATTTTATTCATAGAATTATTACATTAATTAATAATATAAGCATCAAAATTCATAGATTATTGATAATTATTTTCACTTCATATTAAACATTCACCAATTTCTTGAACATATATTTCAATATTAAACATGAATTTATTCAATAAATCATCATCTAATTTCTTTTATTAATTAATTTAAATATTTATTTCATTATAGTTTATCTTATCCTATGTTGTATCACTCATTTTCATTTCTTGTAAAGATATACATGTAAATTCATTACTTTCTTCAACAATATAAACTCTTTCTCACCTTGGTCATTCTCAAACTTATATGTCTTTTTTGGTAACTTGATTAACTAATTATAATATTTTTTTAACATAAATATGTTTTTTTAAAATACATGGAATAATGTTTCAATATGAATATTAAGTCTGTCTCTTTTTCTTTTTTATTACCACTATCATATTTCAAGGCTTTAAATTATATTTTTTCCCATTCATAATATTTTTTTAAAAATAAATTCCATTTTTATCATGTATTAAAGCAATACATTGTTTAACTCATCTATTGTGAATTAATATAAGTCTTTATATTTATAAACTAAAAACATTTTATTAAATATACCAAGTGAAATATAATGTATATTCTAGACCATTATAGAATTTTATAAAGATTTCCAAGAACACATATAGATAACACAATTGCATTAACACTAGTGATGAATTTATGCACTACTTCACCATCAATCATATGAGTACCCCAAATTTGAATCTTTATATTTATAAAATTACATCCATTATATAAATTTCCCTTTAGGTATAATCTAGGTCTTCCCCCTAATTCCATTATATATTTTGATTCATATAATTTTAATTAATTTTTTCTCTAAATGTGAGGACATGATCTCATTACATTCCTGACCATAACTCTCTATACTCTTTCTATTAACAATGGTTATTTTCACACCTTTTATAGATGGAGTATATCCATCAGTGAATATGTTAACCATATCCATAAATAATGACAATAATTATTCCCACCTTCTTGATTCCCATATATATTAAATCATTAAATAAAACATGGGAATCACATTATATTAGCTTAATTGATGTGATCAATCAATGACAATAAATTCAACACTTAGAATGAATAGTTATTTCCTTGGCATGAGTGGGAATCACTCATGGTAATATTATCCACTTTTTAGATATGGTGAATATGAATTAGTATCATATATTATTTACTAATTGCAATTGAATTTTTATAAATTATTAATTACTCCCACATATGTAAATATATATTATTAAGTTAAATTGTATTAATCATCCTCTTAAAATAATTTAACTTCTCACTAATTTTGTTTATCTTTATATGAGTTTTCATATCCCAAAATAACTTATCATACTTTAATATTCAACAATCAGATAAATTTTTATAGCCTTAAAAATAGGAAAAATAACCTAAACTATTTCTACACTAACTGAAGTAGACTTCACTCTCTTAAAATATTAAATCCCATCATCAAAAATGCATAATATTCCAGTAATAAAATAATTAATTAATTTTTCTCCAAAAATAATTCTATTATCTCAAATATTATCCCCTTCATGTGTCCTTCCACATTCTAAATTTTTCATTGCACCATTATAAAAATTATCACTCATAATTGTCCATAAAAACACAAATATGTTTAATATTTTCAAAAAACATTCTTGTTTACCTTAAACATGGAATTTTATCATTTAGTTACAATGGTTTCTAACCATTTTCACTTAAAATTACCCCTTAATTAAAAATAACTATAAAATATAACCTTTTATATATCAAAAAAATTGTTACTTATTTATAAAATAAGAAATAGAACCTGGATTTCTTATATAATCATGTAAATTGAATAAAACCATATTCATTAGAAATATATAAACAATTGTATGTTTCCTGTTATATGTCTGCGAGAATATATAATTCTCCAACCACTATATGTCACGATAGTGTGTTTTCTTTCTCCTATTAACCAATGTGAACACCATAGATTTATAACTTCTAAAGCACATGATATTGATAAGATAAAAAACATCAATAGTATTTCACGTGTTAATAATGATTTATTATAATACCACTATTCAGTTGTTTTTATATGACAACCAAATAAAACATCTCTCATTATCCATCACTTCAAAACACCTTCATTAATTCATATGACTTCCTAAATATATGAATCAACGAATTAGATAAACTACTAAATGTATTTTGATTGAATGATTTGATGAAAATTATGGGACAAAAATGTTGACCATATAATCCAGATAAATATGATTAATTGAACACATTAATTAAATTCCTTCAAAACTTGTTAAATAGACTTCTTAAAAAAAGTTTAATTTCATTAACATGATAAAACCTAGTCTTTTTGGTTTTCATTTGAATTTATTTTTCATAAAATAATTTTTTAAGGAATTAATCAATATGTTATATTATATTAATATTACACATTGATGTATTCTACTATAATGGAATGACTAATATTTTTGTATTTGGGTTATAATATTTCAATTATGTGTATAGATAGAATTTACCAAGAAAAAAATATTGTGAATATCAGACTCCTCCATTGATAAATTAATTTTGAATTAATATAAAAAATAGTGAACATTTAATCATTTAGAACCTAGGAGGTCTACATAAAAATAGAATGGGAATAAATTATTCTCATATATATAATGGGACTCATGAGATGTCTCCTATAATTATTTCCAACCCTATTGGATACCTTTATATATTTGATAGTACGTGTACAAGGATCAAATTTATGAGATATATATTGGATCTAAATGTTAATAAATAGTGGGGTATATGATTTTAATAAAGTTATCACTGTGTAAAATTTTAAAAGAGGGGTATGGTCATGGGAGGGTCCATGATCATTCCATTTTTCTTTTAGGTGTGGTGTATTACATATTTTGGAATGTTAGAGATGGTGAGGTTGTCTCATCAATAACATGGTGTGATATATGGTATGTTGGAAATAGTAAGGTGAATTATTACACATCTTAGTGAATCATAAAGGAGTGTTATCATAAATGTATGTTATAGTCGTGTTGGATACCAATATGCCATAGTGTTTTTCAAATAAAATATTATGATATCCAAAATGATTGCTGATGTTATGGAAGTGAGTTTTCTTTTGGATTGGTTTATATTTTAGTGTGGTTTGATTATGGGTAATTGTTTTTATATCCTAATGTGGTTTATATCATGTTTAGTACAGGTTTATCCTTGGTTACTCTATTCTCTAGTGGTGTTCCTTGAGGACTCATATCTACGAAGTGTATTAATAGATTATCATTTATTTTATATTTTTATGTGGAATTTTCACGATTAATTTAAAAATAGGTAAATGGATGATATTTTTTTAAATAATGAATAATCTATAATTTCATAATTGGATGCTATTGGAAGGTATTTGTGATTTATATATGATTATTCTTTTATTAATAAAGGATAACTAATATTATTTACAAAATAGTATAAGAGTTTATTTGTGTGATTATTATCTCTCCATTATTTTTTTTGTAATTGGATAAAAAATGTAAATATGTTCTGATGAAAAGAATAATTATTTATTTATATATTGAATTTCATCATACTTACTTACCATTTTTTTGCATGATAATGTGTTTAATTGAGAATTATTATTGGATAAATTTAAAAATTGATTTTTAGTTTTCTTGTTTATTTAAACCTTCTCATAAATAATTGAATTATTCAAGATTGTAAATGAGAATGATTATTATCTATCTAATCATTAACAATGGAAGTTGTATTGTTATATGGTACAACAATTATAGTTCATGTTTAGGGTGGGATATTTTCCACATGAATGGTGTGCGCTATTATATTCATTATGTTTTTTTATTTGTTATTCTCCAAAACCTAAGTTGGTTTGTCTTCTAATATATAAATATTTTACCTTAGGTTTCATGTCTTATTCAAATATCATGGTTGTGGCAGATTTTAGATTACTAAATTCTTCTCCAACCCTGATATCTCTTCTAGACATAACATAGTATGTAGGCGTATCTTGGATATGGTGTCTTATGGTTATGGATATACACTAAAATAGACTATAGTGTCTCATGGTTATAATATAAATGTATTTCTAGGTTTTGGATAGAATGGCCTATTTTTCAGTTAATCAATAATTAACTCAATTTTGATGTTCTTGAGTCCTAAGATCACTTCAAGGATAAAATGGTAAATTTACCCTACCAGGAAACCTCTATTTTCATGGATCCATTGATACTGTAGTGTACTAATTATCAAAAATATAAGTTTTTTTCAATTCTTAGGATGATATATTTTTATTTAATTTTAATATTCATTAATTAAAAGATAACCATATTAGCGCGTATGTTAATATTTTAGCAAATCTAAATTTTTCATTTCGAATCATTGGAATATTCCTATACCATTTTTTAGGTTTTCAATTTGGTACATTATTTATTATATAAGACCATAGACTCTTATAAGTAATATATTTAAAAATAATATATCATCTGTAAGATATATATTCCATTGTGATGAATTTTCTACATCTTTTAAATAGAGTGTTGATTGGGTAAACTGACCCTACTATTGAATTTGGATGAGGGTTTTTACCCTAGAAATTATGTTAAATTATTATAATCCAATTTAACACCTCAAGTGTTATGATATGTATTTTTTAAATTTAACAACTTTGATAACTTATGTTACATGCAACACCGAGTTTAAAACCATGATATGCTATTTGAAAAGAGACTATTATAAACTAGCGGTTAATTTGATAGAAATTAATAGTATTAACCAAGTTATGATATTTATATATTATATATTCAATTAAATAATGTTACAATAATATAAATTATTTTTATATGCATAAGAGATGAATAAATCAATTTTTATACACAAAAGGATATATTTTCCTAAAGGTTGTTTTACAACCATTTATTGGTGGAATTTTTTTAAAAATGAAATTTGAAAATTTTATATATTATATTGGAAAAATTAATTTTTTTTTTTAAAATTGTTATGACAAAATTATATTAGGCTGAAATTTTGGTATTGTTTGGAAAATATTTATTTTTAAGAGAATAGTGAAAAATATTGATTTTTATAAAATTGTCAGTTTTTCTATATAGAAATTATATTTATGATTTGAATATTATCTCATGTAGGAAAGTATAAATAAATCTATAAATCTCTTAAATTAAAATATTATATATTTATATTATCATATAAGTAAATAAATGTTTTGAAATTGTTAATTAAATGTTCGTATATTTTTGAAACAAAAATGTTTATTTTAAATTTTATAATTAATATAATGATCTAAAAGAATATTTATTTTCAAAAAAATTATTCATAAACTATAGTTTTGTTTTATTATGATTATAAGATAATTTTAGTAGGCCTTAATTAATTTTTCAAAGTGTAATAAAGTCAGTTATAATTTTAAATTAGTTATTTTTTGAATAAATGATTATTTAAATTGGAAATGAAAATTTTCATATTTATAAAAAAAATTATAAAAAGTTTTAAATTTTTGAAATCTATATGTTCAAAAATAATTTGGGTAGATTTTAGATATTTTTCTAAAATAGTTTAATTTTTGTGAATAGTAAAATACAGTAATTTATGATATTTGACATTTTAAGCCAAATACATGAATTTTTGAGTAATTAATAATGTAAGAAACCATTAATTAGAACTCAAATGAACTATTTACTATATTTATTCACAATAATCAAAACAATTGATAGTATTTAGCCAAAATAATAATCTAATGGATAAAAAAAACACCCCTCTCCTCCCAAATAAATAACACCACTTATCATCACACCTTTTGAAGAAATGGAGATTGATTATATTATGACCAATTACATTACAAATAATATTCCCCACATTTTGATATTTTTTTGTCTCACCAGTATACCATTTTCATGTCCCTTAAGGAAGTTCTCAATGAGAAGACACTGAAGAGGTAAAATCTTCCCCCTCTCTTTTAATTTTTTTATGACTCCCTCACCTCCATTGTATAAAGTAAAAATGATTACTCTAGTACCATATATATAATATAATGTTATCATTGTAATGGTATATCCTCCATTATATATCTTATCTTCCCCTTTTTTCTAAAAATGAAAACATCATCTGTGTGGTGTCGATTCACCACCTATGTGGATGACGATTTTTTGTTATCTAATACCGCCATAAAGGCTGGTAATATAACCATTATAAATATTAAAAAATATTTAAAAATGTATACTACATATATTTTACTATTCCATAAGAATTATATATACTAAATATTAATTTATAAAACAAAACTAGTGTGTGAAGATTGAAAAAACCCTGAAATAATATAAACACTTATCATTAACATTATATCTAATAAATGATCCACATGTCAAGAATAAAAATTATATATAAGATGATTTAATATTATTTATGTTCTTTAATAACATATAACATCAATTCTATATAATTATTCTCAGTTTACATGATCTTTCATACATGTAAACAAGTGAAAATCATGAAAACCAAGGAAACGAATAATCCCAAACGATGAAATTTAATATTATAAATCATCAAAAAGGACATAAATGATCATAATAAAATTATAATAAATCAAATAAATTATTAATATGATACCTATTAAATTATTAATGAATCTATTTTCATTATGAAAAACATTAAGGGAATGTATATAAAACTTTTGGACATAAGGTATGGGTTTTCTCCTCTCACTATTATTTTTGTGAGATATACCTTATTTACTACTTAAGAATTGTGTGTGGAGTATGTTTTCTTAACATGGATATATAATATCTTGAATTAGTTTTTTTTAATTTATTAAATGTTTTATTTTATGATTATTAGTTTTATGTGGAATATTATTTGATTGGTGGAAAAGTGGTAAGGGTTTTTTCTCGAACCTCTATTTTCCCATCGGGTTATGCATTATCTCTCATTACCACAATGTAATTCTTAATTATTATTATATTATCCTCCTGAATTATGTTTATATGTTCTAAATTTATATTTCTATATCAATTATTTTTTATTTTATGGGTAAAATATATGTTTTATAATGTTCCCTTTCTAATTCACCTTAATAATAAAGCACGGTTAAAGAGAACTTCTGAATTTCATACTCACATTCATGTACACTCCATAATTATTTTTAAGCTACCATTATTTTAATAATATATATATTACTGTAATGAAATATATATCTTTTTCATTTATTGTTTTATGAAAAAAAAATATTCCTTTTTCCTCTTTAAATTCTCTTAAATATTTTCTATTTAACCTCACTAAATTGGCTTATTTGTATGGTTTCATAAACACTATTTTTTCAGGTTTCAACCTTATTTGGACATAATTTATCATGATATATGTCAGATTTTTGTGTTAATATTATTTTAATATTCCATAAATATAATTTTATTTTCCTTCCCTTTTCCTTTTTGAGATATACATGTTTATAATCATATTTTATGACAAAGACAAATGATTTTACAAAAGAACTCTTCTTTCAAAAGTAAGAAATGGTATTTCTCTCATGAATTTCTCATTGATAATATTAGAGTATTTTCATCAATTTTAACTCCCTCTATTTAATGTTATTATTAATTTATATTTATCGGTTAGTATACCATATATCATATTTTATTGATGTGTTATGGTCATTTTGACTAGGGATGTACTATCATGATAACACTCAGCATATTACTCTATATAGTTTGTGTTTATTTTTACTGATTGGGGAAATTATTATATTTCATAGGTTAGTTTCAATATGAATGTATATGTTTATTATGTTTCACCACTTTCATATAAAGAATACATTAAAATTATTAAGTGTTGAGAAGGGGCCACTATAGCCCCTTGATGCATCAGTAGGTCTCATAAGAAAAACGAGACCAGGTTTTGTCTGATGCATTACCCATTTATATAGAATTCTTGGACAAGGCCTTTATGGAATATTTATTATGTCCCATATTATTTTTTACCTTATTACGAGATAATATATTTATAATCCAAATGATTATTAGATTAGTATAATATACGTGGTTAAATTCAATTCACCTGTAATTATTTATAAGTTATTACTTGATTGTAATTTAATCCTTCTATATTATAATCATAATTTATTTAATGGAATATTTTTTTAATTATTCACCCAACATCATTATTTATGTTTATTTGTGATAGATTTCACTTCATTCTTACCTTTAAATGGCATCTGAGCTCACCCTTTTCATATGTTTTATTTTTTCCTAGGATTCTAAGGTGTATACTGTAATTGTCATGCTTGGTTAATCAGAGATAATAGGGATGACTACAATGTATTTTTCATATTGTATTTCATTTCTAGTTTTAATGTAAAATTTAATTTTTGATCCAATCTTCTAAAGATACTAAATTATTGGGTCCTTTGGGATGAAATATATTGGTCATAGTACCAATGTAACAATGTAAGGAACCAGATCTAGGTACTGGATTCAGGGTATTTACAACTAGTATCATAGAATGTTTTATAGAACCTTTGGAAACTATGTTTTGGAAAAAATGATTAGATAACTTAACCATTGATACACTTAGAGGATAAATATAAATGAACATCCCAAAAAACCATGTTTATGAGATTAAAACCCCTAAATTTTTTGATTTATTTTAATTATTACACATGTTTTCAAATTATACATAGCAACATGATCTAATATCATGTAATTTTTCATTTAAAATTTTTTCTAAGAAAAATTAATGTGAACTTCAACAATTCACGTGATCTAAATAGTAAAGTGGATCAAATATTTAGTTGTATTATGCCAATGTTTCAAGGGGGACAAGTATCCCAAACAATCTAATCATATGAGGATATAGTATCATGTGATAATGAGAGAGAGAAAATTTTATTTATGTATTATGGCTTCTAGGTGAGGCTCAAGAACAAGAGTATAACTATGAAAAACTTGGTTAAATGAATGAAGCGAAAAAAGTATTTTCCCACATGTGATAATTGTGAAACGAAACACCCAAGTACTTACTTAAAAGGAATATGGGGTTTGAAATAAGTGTAATGATAAAGGACACAATGTCTATAATTTAAAGTTTAAGAAAAAGTTTATCAATGTATAATACATTAACAGTAAGGAGATGGGAAACTACACAAATCAATGTCTCAATCGTCAAAGGAATATACACCAAAAGAGGATAATGGATCATTTTCACGAATATGCTACTACCATAGAAGAAGATAAATGATTAATATTACTGGTTCTAGATTTACGAATCATGTTATTTGAGTATTTTATCAATAACTCTCTATTTATAAGAAATATTTGATATATATGTATTGTAATGTAGTACTTCTTCTTTACGGAATTGGAAACATGTTATGAATATCACCAGTAATCAAGAGAAGTGATTCTATTATAACTTGAAAACACATGACTTGGTAAATGTAACCCTAAATATGTTCTTAATAACATATATATGATTATGGGATAGTATTGGATTCAATTAAAGTAGTTATATATTTGATGGTATATGTTATGATAGAATAATTATATTTTCTTGGATTTAAAGAATATATTCATCAACTTGATAATTTTTCTCTTGAAAGTATGCAGGTATACATTAAGGTTTTAATGTGATAAAGGTATTAATATATTTAGTAAGTTAAATCATGTGTTATATTATGATGTTTGGAGAATCTAATACTAAGAGGATTTCGTAAATTTAGTGACCTTCCTTATTTGTTTTTTGTTATTGAATTTGGATAGATTTGCTTTGGATGAGTCTTAAAGTAAACCACTTACAGAATGGATTAAGTATATTATTGATTAAGATTAAAGATTTATTTATCATATTGGTTAACCTTTTATAACCATTTTAGTTTAATTAAAAATTTAATGTCTTAAGGAACAAATTTTCGATCTTATGATTCATTAAAGTGATTTAGGCATAAAAAAATTCTTGAATATCTATCTCCGTATTTATAGAAAAAAGATGAGATATGTCTAATCACAACTAAATGATGGGATTTTGAAATGGAAAGTAATCAAGTGAGTTTAATTTCTATATTTCTTCTATGGTTATAAACATATACCATAAACTCTTAGAAAATAATTTTAGAACAAAAACATTACATGTTTAGTTTTATTTTTGTGAAATCAAGGGTCTTTTAACTAGTCAAAAAATTATGGGTTGGTAATGGTAGATGTTCTAATTCCTAGGTTCTATATCACTCTATATCAAAACATAATAGTTATGTTTCCTTTCCATGTGCTTAATTTAAATTCCCATTAATTTTATCCTATTTTAATTCGTAATTTTTTGGCTACCTTCACATTCTCATTAACCTCTTTTTAATAGTATGTTTCATTAATCATTTGTATAATGTGGGATTTACAGTAGAGTATTTTAAAATAATAACTCCATGATTTCCTATAGAAACTTTAAATTGATTGAAAATTTTTATTAAATGGTGGAGAATGTAACAACCCAAGATTTTATGTTATGTTTATTTTAAATTTAACATATTCGATAGCTTTTGTTGCACACAATATTGAGTTCAAAACCACGATATAATATCTAAAATGTGACTATTATATCCTAGTTTCTAAATTTGTGGGAATGAATATTAATAACAACATTAATATATTAATATATTATATATTCAATCAATATTTTTACCTTCAACCAAATTATTTTTATTGGCATAAGTTATGAATAAATCCCATTTTATACATGAAAGACTAAATTTTCCTAAAATCATTTTTATAGACTTTTAATGGGGTACTTGTTTTAAAACTAAAATTTGAAAATTTTATAAATTATATTTAATAAATAAACTTTATTTTTGAAATTGTAATTTCAAAGTTATCTTAAGGTGAAATATGGGTATTTTGAGGGAAATATTTATTTTCTAGTTAAAAGTGGAAAATATTTATTTTTATAAAAATGTCGGTTTTGTTATTTTAAAAGTCTATTTATGATTTTATTTTTATCTCAATTATTAAATTACAAGTAAAATTTTTGTATCTTGTAAAAGGAAATATTATATATTTACAAAATTGATAAATTAAGTGTTGGTACTTTTGTTAATTATAAATAATTATTTATAATTTTATAATGAATATAATTATTTAAAAGATAATTTATTTTCATTAAATAGATTAATAAAATTATATTTTACGGTCTTATAATTATGGGATAATTTTATGAGACATTAATTAATTTTTCAAAGTGTCATAAAATGAGTTATAATTTTAAAATCAGTATTTTATTAATTAATGATGCTTTTAATTGAAAATTATATTTATCATATTTATAAAAATATTATCATAAATTGGAATTTTTTTATATCCAAAGGTCGAAAAATGGTTAGGTTGAGTTTTTGGAGTTTTTCTGAAATTGTTGAATTTTAAGTCAATCATGTAATACAATGATTTATGGTATTTAACATTTTAAAATAAATACATGAATTTTAGAGTCATGAATGATGTAAGAAACCTTTATTTAGAAATATAATTAACTAGTTACTTTATTTAGTCACAATAATCAAGACTATTTATATTATTAATCATATATAATAAATAAATGAATAAAATAATCAAAAAACACCCCTCTCCTCCAATATAAATACAACCACATCTCATTAAAAATTCTAAGCACTGTATAATTCTTATATTATTCCCAATTATTTTCATAAAATAGTTCCTAATATTATATTCTTAATAGTATCACCAATATACCATTTCCAAGTCCCTTAATGAGGTTCTCAAGAAGGTGAAACTCAAGAGGTATAACCTTCCATCCCTCTCTTTCATTTTTTTTTTATTTTCTTATCCTTCCCTCGCCTCCCCTATTCAAAGTAACATGATAAATACAATATCATATATATATATATATATTAATGTTATTATTTTTAATTTTATATATACTACCAATTCTCTTACCTTCCCCATTTTACTAAAAATGATAATATGGGGACTGTGGTGTCGATTCACCACCTTCACGGACAATGATTTTTAATTTTCTAATAACTCTCTAAAATATAGTCATAAGGAAATTAACATGCCTAAATAATATTTTAAAATGTATATTAAAAAATATTTAGTGTTCTATAACCATTATATGTACATAATATTAACTAAAAAACAAAACTATTACATGATGATTGAAAAACTCCAATATAATCTAAACGATTGTCATTAATATTTTATCTAATGATTGGACCTTATATATGAAAAACTGATATATAAGATGACTTAATTTTATTTATGTTTATTAATAACTAGTAATTCCAATTATTTATAACCATTACTATTTAACATGAACTTTCATACATGTATACATGTGAACCAATCATGAAAACCAAGGAATCAAACACTCCCAAATGATAAAATTGTATCTAATAACTCATAAAAAGTCCACAAATGATCTTAATACTTTTATTATATATCAAATACATGTTGAAGAGGTCATGAATTAAATTATTAATGAATCTTATTTCATTATCCTAGACATTAAGTCCATGTGAAAAAAACTTTCATAAATAAGGTATGGGTTATCTCATCTAACTTTTATTTCTATAAGATATGCCTTATTCAGAGCATATTCCTTATTTGTGGTGTGTGTGTTGTAACTTTTGATATATAATATCATGTATTCCATTATCGTTATGGTATTAAATGATTCATTTTATTATTATTAATTTTATGGGTCATATAGATAGATTGATGACATTATGGTAAGGGTTTCTTCCCGAACCTCCATTTTTCTTTCTGGTTACACTTTCTCTCCCTTTTTCCCCAATGTAATTTTGAATTCATCTATGTTAATCCTCATAAAAAAATTATGTCCCACAAATATTTACCTAGATAATTTATTATTTATCTGATGGGTAAATTCATATTTTATAAGCTTCCCTTTTTAATTCCACTTAATAATAAAGCCCTATTAAAGAGAACTTCCCAATTTCTTACCCATTTTCAAGTACACTCCATAATATTTTTTACGACACCAAATTTTTTTAAAAAAAGTTATTTTTATCATGAAAAACTATATTATATAATTTCTGTATTTATGAATATCATTATTCCTTTTTCCTATTTAAAGGCTCATTAATATTTCCCTTTGAACCGAACTAAAGTGGCTCCTTTCTAACGTTTCTTAAAAACACTCTTTACATGTTTTCACTTAAGTTATACATCATTTATCATCCTCTATGAAAAATATCAATGTGAATATTAATTTAATATTACTAAAATATAATTTCATTGTACTTCCCTTTTAATTTCTATGATATACAATTCTTAAATCAAATTTTATGACAAATACAATTGATTTTCCAAAACAACTCTTATTTCCAAATTAAATATGGGTATTTCTCTCATGAATTTATCAATGATTTTATTAGATTATATTCATCTATCTCAACCCCATCAGTTGAATCTTATTCTTAATTGAGATTGATCTCTTATGATTTCATCTACCATATTTTATTGAATTGTTTATCATCATATTGAATTGGGATATATTATCTTGATGTCACTCACCATATTACTCTAGATGGTTTATCTTTATGTTTACTGATTAAAGAAATTATTTACATTTAATATTCTAGTTTCAATATGAATTTATTTATTTTATTATGTTTCACCTCTTTCATATGACGAATGAATTGGACTTATTAATTTTCATGTGGGGCCCATTATATCCCCTCAAGGTATTGGTAGGTATCAAAAGACAAACTAGACTATCTTTTAGTCGACGAATTACTAATTTATGTAGACTTATTGTCTAAGTACTAGATGGTATGTTCATGATGTCTCGCATTATAAATTCCCTCATTATGATATATTTTATTTACAATCAATGTGATTATTTTATTGAGAGAATATTCTTGTTTATGTTTATTTCTCATATGATTATTTATATTGAATTAGTTTATTATCTTGTATTCCTATTATATTATTCATAGAATTTTGTTTTAATGGAATGTGTTTTTAGTTATTCAGCCTTATTTATTATTTAGGTTTATTTATGATCGAATATACTATATTCATACCATTATTGAGAATTTTAACTCACCTCTTTCTTATATTTTCTCCCTCATATTTCATGGTGTATATTATTAATGACATGTAGAGATAATCTAGGAGAATATGTATGATTCAAAAGGAGTTTCTATGTTGTATATCATTTAAAGTTGTAATGTAAGATTTATGTTTCAATATTTTCTTCCAAAGCTACTAAACTGTTAATTCCTTTGGGATGTGATCTCTAGTTAATATTACCAAAGTAATAATGTAAGGCCCCAAATTTGGGCAACTAGGGTTAGGGTATTTACACATAGGGTCCCAAATATATAACCATCAAGGGTGGAATTAAATATTTAGATAAATTAATTAATTAATATTTTTTTAATATATAAATCATCTAATAATTCATTCTTATCATCTTTTTCTAGGGATAGACACCAATAACCATAGCTCGGGATATAGGAATAAAGGGAGAGTATGTGTGGATCAAGTGAACTATAGAATCAAACAATGAAAATAATTGGAATTTTTTTTGACAGTTTGATCATGTGGTGGCAATGAATGGGACCATTGTGATAATTAGGGATTAAAGCTATAGTTTTTCTTCCATTAGGTATATTTTCTTCCTTTCAATACAATAATAATTATTAATTTTTATTAATTCATGGAAATTATTTATTTCATTTTATTATATTCATGCTAGTTTTTTTGGATCATCTTACATCCATCATCATTGTGATCATTATTCAGAAGTATTATTTCTAAATCTAGAATCTCGTTGGCATGGTGATCCCTCATGATTTCATCTTTTATTAGTATTACATTCATATATATATATACATGATCTAATTATCCCTATGTTATTTATAGTGTATATTTTAGTAAAGAGGTTACAATGTCCAATATTCATACCGACCACTATTTGAAGATCATTTTCTACTAATGTGTGGTAGATAATCACTATCAGCTAGATATTTTACCTTGGAAAATTCAGAATGAGTGATGATTGGTGTCCAATAGAGGAGGATCCATTTCGAGCATTACAATTGTAAAGGGGGATAATATGGAGAGAAAGAAGATATTTTTATTGTGGTGGATCGATCTGTCTCAATGGGAGAAGAAATATAGTATAGGATTGAATGCTGGGAATGATCCTCAGTGGTCCTAGGAAATAATGGGTGCAACAACAGTTAAATTAGGGTTGACATATGGAAACATTAGTGTGAAAATTAGACAAACCTAGTGTTCTTGTCAAATAAAATTACTATATGACATATTTATTACAGGAACACACATCGTGTACCTCCCTAGTTATGGTAAAAGGGCTAAAAAAATTTTAAATATCACATGGAATGTGGTATAAAATCGCATATTGAGTAGTTTAAGTTTTGTGGATGATTAAACACTCCACCACATGGATTTTAGTTTTAGTACATGCAATGTATGACCTATACAACACATCTTGGGAAATATTACATTTATAGTAAGAAATATCTATACCAAATGAAGGGTTTCAACAATGGTATGTCATATAGTCACGAACTATAAAATTCTTGTAGCTAGCGATGCCTGGCTAGTGAGTCGGTTGGGTCCACACACTAATGACTGTGGTTCATATATCGTGAAGGATGATTTCACATTCCAAGTGAACAAAATAACAATAAAAGGTTCCACTAGAGGGGATAGACACCATGTATGCCTTTAATATTTGTAATGTACATTCCTAGTCATAGTGTCTCTTCATGTCTTAAATCTCTAGACACATATTTAAATATGTGAGTGGTACATTATTATAGTTTTTTACTATAGAACATGATGGATCCCTTTTATTATTATTATATCTATAATTTAGGGTGATATTATAATTTTCATCACTTTAGCTCTATATTTCAGACAATGTGGATCAAGCATAGTGATTTGTACATTATTGAGTTTATATAGTCTCTTTTCTATTGTGTGTAACTCGATGAGTCATAGTTACCCCATATTAAAAAAATTTTGGGGTACTCTATATTCTATTTTGGGAAACTCATGGTGTATTTTCTATAAATGTGGGTATAGGTCCTCCCTCAACGTATATGTTCAACCATAGTTACAGGGCATGTATCTATAATGTTAGGTACTCCATCATATAGCGTGTATAACATGATGAGTAATGGATCCTATAATATAGTTTCTTTTAGATTATTTGTTTTTTCTATGGTCTAGGTGGTATCCTGATATGGGTTATAACTTCCTTGGATGACTCATATCCTAAGAGGAGGTGAAATTTCATTTATTTGATTCTTTAATATTGACATTGTATAAGTGAATATTATATTATATAAATTCCTCAACTAAGGCTTGTAATATTGTTAAGTTATGCTCCCTGTGATTGATTCCAATTGTGGTGAAGACAAGGGTATGATTGTATTAGATTCTTCAAGACATGTGACACATCGGGGATCCATAATTTTCCTTCAACATAAGATGAACTGGTAGGCTTTAAATTCCGGATTTGTGGAATTATTAGGATCTTCAAGAATCCTTAGTTATAGATGATATGAAGCCTTTATTTATTGAAGCTATAATTACTAGGAATTACTTACATCACATAGAATTTTAGTGGAAGAGAATATCTGGATTGTTCTTTATCATACGCTCAGATACCTCATTGTCATGTATTTTTCAGATGGAAATTGTATTAACTTTCTTTTATTTTTTTGTACATTACCATGTATATTTATACTCACCCTTACATATGATTTATTCCCACACATTGTTTGTTAGTATAGATAACACACATATTAGAAATTTTCCGAGAGTATGTGGATCTAGTTTGAATTATTTATACATAGGACCTAGTGATGTATGGTGATTCTTGGTGGATCATAGTGGATCATGATAGTGGTGTTGACTATTTAAACAATAAGATGATACCATGATGACACATATTTAGTAATAGATTCTTAGTTTATTTTTTATGTTAGATTAAAAGGATTATCAGATATATAGTTCCTTTGGTATTAGACTAAATGATTTTGTTCTAGTATTCAATGTCTCATGCCTGCATCATATATAACTCAGTGGTTTATATATATACTAATGTTGTTTTTGGTTATTTCAGGAATTATAAATATGTGTTTGTTTCTGGTTGGTATAGGAAAAGGCATCTCATGTTGTGTGATATGCCTACTCAAGAACAGTCACTAGCCCCAAGACAATTGGAGGTGGGCATAGGGTGAAAATTATGGCTTATAATTGCTATCATGGGAGGGGATATGGTTATTCGAGTCATCTTAAAGTGGAATCAATGTGGTATAGTCTTGGGGATGGAGTTTAGATTAATCAATCATGTGAGGAATTTTGGGACCACATTGTGTATGAAGATTGTATTTGTTGTCAACAGTTGTCCATACTGGTCAAATTGAAGAAGGAGAAGAAGCATGACTAAAAAGTTAATGGAAATTTTCTGAAGTGAGGGTGCATATAGAATTGTTATGAAATCATAGCATTGGATGTCATACATCAGAAATTCACTAAGAAAATAAATTCAAATGATTGTTTATCTGATCCTAAGTTCAAAGAACTTGTGTCCAAGGCAACACATTATTTACAACAATGAAGAATGGTGAATTATCATCCATATGAGAATGATTTAAGAAGAATGATGATTTTAATAAGAACATGAAATGCTTCACTATTACATGAGAACCATTAAATATATTACTTAGAGAATATAATAATATGATTTTCATAAAGTAGAAAACGATGGTTGAAGAAGAAGAAAGAGTGTAGAAGGGTTTGGCATTCTACGATGGTCATCCATTACACATTTCATTGAAATCAGATGGTCATTTAAATATTCTTAAAGTTCCAAATACATGTATCAAATGGGATAAATCATCTACAACATTTACAGTATTTGGAGAATCCTCAAGCCTCTACTTTTGGATGAAGAGACGTGATTTCAGTTCATTGGAATTAACACTCCAAAACAGAATTGAGGATTTAATGTGATGATGAATAAGTACTTTGGAATTCATATTACAATGAGTATAAGAAGAAATAAAGTAGTTCACATGTCAAGAAGTGGTGTGAAAGTGTAAGACGCATGTATAAGTGGAACTCAAGTGTATGTTTCATGCAAGTCATATTTCAAGATCAACACATCAAAATATGACAAAGGAAATAAAGGGCCGATCAAGCTTGAGATTGGCGTGCAAGTCAAAATCTGTCATGAAAGTATAATCAGTGCACAGGTGTATGTTTCATGCAAGTCATATTTCAACATAATTTTATTAAAATATGACAAAGGAATAAAAGTAGAGCAATAGTGACAGAGAGGTGAACAAGTGATGGTGTGGGATGCAAGTAGTATTGGTGTGCAAGTGTATGTGGTGTGAAAGTCACCAAAATGTCTATAAGTATACGGGTACCTTCCTCATTTGTTAAGGCTCAACTCTTAAGAGAAAATTTGATCTCAACTCACACAAATAGTAGAAAGTGGCGCACAAGCTGATGTGGTATGCAAGTTTATGGTTATTTATAAGGAATACAAGTAGGGAGGCATGAAGTCAAAGTGGTGTTCAAGTATATTGGCATGCAATAAGAGTGCTGTGCAAGCCGAAGTGGTGCGCAAGTTGTAAGATGTGTGCAAATTGGGAGTTCTATGAAACAATTGTCTTGTGTCTGACCCTGAAGTGGTGCACAAGTTGTGAGTTGTGCACAATTGTGGTGTGCAATTATTTGGTGGTGCGCAAGCTGGGATATGCACAAGTAGGGTGGCACACAAATAGGGATTGGCGCGCAAGCTGTGAGTCATGCAAGAATTTCTTACCAGCTTATAATCAACTGTGATGATGATAAGTTGAGCTAAACTTCATTATTTTAACAATCACAAAGATACCATTTGATTCAAGTAATAAAAAGAATAAGAAGAGTTCAATGTAGTTGGATTTGAACTAAAAGAGAAAGTGTGAAGAAGAGAAGGTTTTAGTGCAACTGGTATTTCATTAAAGAAGCTGAAGAAGGAGAGTGTGCAGCTTATAGGTTTTATACAGAGAATGAAGAGGTTGGTTACTTGGATACATCTTAGTAAGTAACCAAGAGATAAAGAAGGTTGTAGAAGAACAAAGTATCACTGTATCATCCAACATGTCTCAAAAGATGTAATATTATTTGGTGTTATAAACTCTCTGAATAGAGAGAAGACTGTCTTTAGAGGAAGTATAAATATCAATCTATAGGTTGCCAGGTACTATCTACACTGGCAGTATAAAGAACCACAAAGTGTAAGGGTATATCCTACTCGTTGCAAGTTGGAAGAGTATTTCCCCCCCCCCCTCCGAGTGTAGGGAGAAACACTAGGAAGTGATTATTTTCATCCCTCCTCCAACTATAGGGAGGCACACTGGCTAGTGGATTTTTTCCAAGAAACATCATTGTAACACCATATTACATTATAGTGGAGAATCCATGTAATGGTCATACACATGCATGAAAAGTACATAGCTTCTCTTATAGAGTGGTGGACATTGTAAAATTTTTGTGTGCCTATTTTTACTACATTTTATTATTTCATGCAGCATGGAAAAGAGAATAAGAGAATAAATATCCTAATAGGTCAGGAGGTACATGGATAAAAAGTTTTAATTGGTATCAAAAGTCCCCAACACTGATTCACCCCCCCCCACTCTTTGTGTTAGGTATATCCCAATCTGGTTTTCTAAATTGCTATTAGAGGGATATGTTAACCTCTGTTGGATTCACTACATTGAATATATTTTCTTTTGAAGATATTAGATTCTTTCCTGAGTTAACAATGAAGTGAAGTTTTGATGAAGTGTCTATTATATTTGATCAGAATTATATATCTACCAAAACCATGATGAACAGAAAAAAGAATGGAGAGAGAAATTTTAAGAAGAGGTCCCTCTTATCTAAAAAAGTGGAAGCATCTGGTTATCCATATCTGGATGAAATTTAAGAAACAACATACTTTGATTGTAATGAGAAGGTGGGTCAATTTCCCAATAAAGTGATAGAAAACCATCCTACCTCAACTGATTAAGAGGTATGTGTTGGTACAATTGGAAATTATTCTCATGATGAAAATGCGAGCACAAGTGGTGATGATAAATCTACAACATCTCAAGGAATATCAGTTTATAGATTAAGAATGACTCTGATTTTGAGCTGAAAAAGAGTGCTGAATTCTAGAATGTATATTTGGAAGAAGACTCCAAGAATATCAATGAACATGACTCTTTGTTACAATACATAGTAAGGATTCATGTATATGAAGTTGAAATATTAAATAAGTCTTGTGAGGATAAGTTCAATTTTTTGAGGAGCAAAAAGGCATCCCCAACATTAGATTTCTAGAGTTGGAAGCTAAGTTGAAAAATATAGAGAAGACACATATTGAGTCTCCACAAATGAAATAAGCAGTTTCTACTAGTACTCAATGATCCCTGGAGGATTATACTTTAAAAATATCACCAACATGTGTTAATAAGATCACGTCTTCACTCATTTATCTATCAAAAGAAGTTGAGAAAGTGAAGGTACCATCGATTCCAACTCATACCAATGTTTCTAAAACTGTTTCTATAAAAAACAGGTTGGAAGAGAAACTCTAAACAAGTTTGGATGAGGAAAGGTGATGAGATGCATACGACCATGGATAGGGTGGATATGAAAAAAAAAAATATGGAATACTGTTCCCCAGATAGAGCACAACACATCAAGAAAAAGGCTAACCAATCTTATATAGAATATATCAATAAGTCAAGATTTTTGGTTCAATGTTGGTGTTGCAACAGATTTGGGAATTGTTCACTGGATTCATGGAACAATCCCTTTAATGTAAAATCACAGATAAAGCCCATCTCAAGGAGGAGAAAGATATAAAATAAGAAGAAACATCCACAGATCCTGAACCATCTGTATACTACAAATAGATTTGAAATGTTGGACTACATCTGTGTTGTATGCAAAGGGAGTGGTCACAAGAATAGTGCATGCTTATCTCAGAATTTATTCAAAGATAATAAGAACATAAGACCAAAGAATATGGAGAAGAATGAAGAAGCTATCTTGGGAAGTAATCATAAGTATGTTGAAAAAGAAAATCCTCCCAAGAATATTACAAAAAGGAAAAATGATAATTCCTTGGATTCTAAATCCAAGAAGTTGACATGTAGTGCATCCAAAAGAACAATAAAAAAGGATGAAACTCTGAAGAAATTATGTGGAAATTACAAACATGCTGCAAAAATTCATAAAGACATATTGGTTTTTTAGACTAAATATTTTAAAATAATGAAAAATAGGGAAGACTCACAAGATAAGTATAGTATAATAAGTAATTAAAAGATTCAATATGATGAAGAAATGGTGAATAGGATGATGAAAAAAAAGGCAACTCTCATGTTTAGGAAGTTTTGTTTGTGAGGAGCAACAAGGATGGTCAAACAGTTGAAAATTGCAATGAACTTATTCGAGCCCAAAAATAATTATTCCAAAGGATAAAAAATATACCAGAAGATTCTAAATCTTGTAAAGCTCTTGAATAAAGAAGATTCAAACACACACAACAGGAAGAAGTATTGATATCCACACAACCACATTCAGAATTGAATTTTATATGTGCAAGTGGGAGGAGTGGAGAAAATGGAGCATCTTGGTTGAGAAAATAATCCCAGCCTTCCTGTTCACATTGAAGAAGAAAGAAGGATCCACATTATTCCCTTAAATCATTGTGTATTTTATATGTTATGACCATATAAGGAATTGAAGGTGAAGCAAGAAATCATGGGGATAACTTGAGAAGCTGTGATTGATATCAACTCTCGATAGAAAACCCGAAGAAGTTTTCATTTGTGGAAGATTCGTCAAATTATATTTAAATATTAATATTATGGGGGATCACAATTGATGAATATGATGAGGAGTGTTCCCTTAAGAGGGAGACAATTGAAGAAGTTTCCAGAGTTATTATTTCAATCATTATCAGCTTAAAAAGGTATAAAATTCAATTACTTTGTAAATTCCTTGAATATCATGTCATTGGAAAAGGTATGTCATTTTTTAATCTCTCATACTTGGTTACTAAAAATAAATATATTTTTATAAAGGGGTAGTAACTATGTCAATCGGTGACATAATCTGAATGAAGGTCCCCCCAAGTCAACATACCCTTCTAATTGCACTTTAATTTTTTGTATCCTTTTGTTTAGGTGATTGAAAATTTTTTAGGATTTATTATTTCCAATCACATTCAACATCTTCTCCCTAAAAGGAAAGATGCAAACCCTTGAAGAAAAGTGTTTTAGATCTCATCTCATGATGTATCATGAACAGTGGATAATGGAAAACTTTTTTGTCTAAATAAAATCTACTTGTTTTCTACATCAATATTTTTTCATGAAGATTTAGATTGAAATGATCGGTGGAACACTGCTTAAGTAAGGACCGATACCCTCTCGACCATGAACTTTGTATTTCTTGTCAATAAGGGGGATATAAAGTGAAATGAATGTTTGAAATATAAGTGGGATGGAAATAATTAAAGGGGAGAGAGAATATTCTCATTTTGACATTGACACATTCATTTGGGGAGACTTTTAGGTATTGAAAATAAAATACAAAGGGAGAGATAGTTGGGACCACATTGCGTATAAAGATGGTTTTTGTTCTCAATAGTTTTCAATACTGATCAAAATGAAAAGGACATGAAGAATGAAAAAAAATCATGGAGATTAGCTGAAGCGATGTCTCCTAGAGAATTGTTATGGTATCATAGCATTGGATTTCATACTTGAGAAATTTTCTAAGAAGATCAATTCAGACCATTGTTGAACTGATCCTACGTTCAAAGAACTTGTGTCCAAGGCGACACATTGTTTACATAAATGAAGAAGGGTGAAGTATCATACATATGAAGATGATTGAAGTAGAATAAGGATTTTAATAATAAAATGAAATGCTTTATGATTTCATGAGAACCATTAGGGATATTATTTTAAGAAAAGAATCATATGATTTGCATGATGTAGATAATGACGGTTGAAGAAGAAGTGAGAGTGTGGAAGGGCTTGGTATTCATCGATTTTCCATGCATTACACATTTCCTTGAAATTGATTATCATTTCACTATTCTTAATGTTCCAAATACTTTTATCAAAGGTGATACGTTGTCACTAACATTGACATTGTTTTACGAATACTCATGCCTCCACTTTTGGAAGCAGAGAGATGATTGTAGTTATTTGGAATTAACACTCCAAAAAATGGAATTGAGGATTTGAAGTGAAGATGAATAAGTACTTTGGAATTCATATTACATGGATTATAAGAAGAAAGAATGTGGCACACAAGTCAAGAAGTGGCACGCAAGTGTGGCGTGAAAGTATAAGCAACGCGCAAGTGTATGTTGTGAGCAAGTCATATTTCATTGTCAACTCATCCAAATATGACAAAGGAAATAAATGTACGTGCATGTTTGATATTGGATCGCAAGCCAACAATTGGATCTCATGTATAAACAGAACGTAAGTGTATATTCCAAGAAAGTAATATTTCAACATCAGCTTATCAAAATATGAAAAATAAAAGAAAGTGGAGTTCTAGGGATGGAGTGGTGCAATAGTGATGGAGCGGCGTACAAGTAGGTGTGGTGTGAAAGTTTTTGTCGTTCACAAGTCACCAAAATTCTTATAAATAGACGGTTACACTCCTAAATTCTTCAGGCTCTACACTTAAAAGAAAATTTCATCTTTGATCTCACAAGTAGTAGAAAGTGGCACGTAAGCTAAAGTGGCACTATGTTGAGGGTTATTTATAAGGAGCGCAAGTAGTGAGTCATGAAATCAGAGTGGTGGGCAAGAAGAGTCTTGCGCAAGAAGAGTGGAAAGCAAGTAGAAGTGGCATGAATTTTGTAAGAGATGCCCAAGAAGGGAGTTGTATGCAACAAGTATATCGTGTCTAACCCCGAAGTGGCGCAAAAGTTGTGAGTTTTACACAATTTTAGCTCGCAAGTAGTTGGCATCACACATGCTGGGAGGTGTGCATGCAGGGTGGCGTGCAAGTAGGGTGGCACACAATTAGGGATCGACATGAAAGCTGTGAGTTGTTCTAGAAGTTCTTACCAGCTTCTGATCAACATTGAAAATTCTTTGTTCATTTGAACTTCATTGTTTTAACAATCACAAAAAGAACTAGTGAGTCTAGAAAGAAAAATAAGAAGTAGTTTTTAGTGTTGTTAGTTTTTCACTGAAAGATATAGTGTGAAGATGATAAGGTTTTAGTGTATGTGCGTTTTCATTGAAGAAGTGGAAGAAGAAGAGTGTGAAGCTTTCATGTTTGTCGTAGAGAAAGAAGATGTTTGTTACTTGAATGCTTTTTAATAAGTTTCAAGGAGAATAAGAAGGTTGTGGATGAACAAAGTAGCACAATAGCATCCAACTTGTCTCAACAAGTGAAAGGTTCTTTTTGTGTTGAAAATTCATTGAATAGAGAGAATACTATCTTCAGAGGCAGTATAAAGAACTTTCTAGAGGCTGCAAGAGATAGTCTACATTCGATTTATAAAGAACCATCCTGTGTAAGGGTATATCCAACTCATTGCAAGTTAAAACAGGATTGTTTATCTTCCCCCATTTGAGTGTAAGGGAAAAAACTAGGAAGTGATTATTTTATTCCCCAATCCATGTGAAGGGAGACGCACTAGCTAGAGGATTTTTTTCCTACCACTCCATTGTAACATAATATAACATTATTATAGAGAATCCACACACTGGTCATACCCATGCGTGGAAAGCACATAGCTAATCTTATTGAGTGGTGAACCTTGTAAAAATATTGTGTTCATATTTTTATTGATTTTTATTATTTCATGAAAATAGGAAAAGATAATAAGAATCAATATCATAACAGGTCAATAAGTCAATAAATACATGGATAAAGATTTGGAATTGGTATCAAAATTCCCCAACACTAATTCACCCCCCCGTAATTGTTAGGTATTTCCCAAACTGTTCCTCTAAATTGGTATAAAAGGGAAAGTTTCTCCTCTGTTGGATTCTCTACATTCTAGATATTCTATTTTGAAGAATTTAGATTATGTCATGAGTTAACAATGAAGTTCAGTTTTGATGAAGAGTCAGTTATCTCTCAGCATAATTCTATGTCTACCAAAACCATGATGAACATGAAAAATAAGGAGAATAGAAAGCTGAAGAAGAATTCCCGCATATCTAAATAAAAGGAAGCATATGGTTCTCCATATTTGGATGACATTGATGACACAGTAGACATGGAATGTAATGAGAAGGTGGATCAAGTTCCCACTGAGAAGATGGACAACCATCCTAGCTCAACTTATCAAGAGGTATGTGTTTTACATTTGGAAATTATTCTCATGATGAAAATGTGATCCAATGTGGTGATGGTAAATCTATAACATCTCAAAGAATATTAGTTGATAGATTAAGAATGATTCTTCAGGGTATTCCTAAAGAAATTAAATCCCTGATTTGTGGAGTATTTCAATGCATGTAGGAAAATATCACTCAAATGGAAGAATAAACTAATGCTTTCAAGAAAGGATTATAATAAAAAATTGTTGAATGTTTTAACCTCTCCAGATAGGTTTGATCCATTGAAGAAATAAAGAGGTGGTTTGATGTATGTTCTTCAAAGTGTATTAAAGATGTTGAAGAAAAGGAGGGAGTCAACAATATTCTAGAAAAGATGATCCATGCACTTGAAGATGATCTAAAAAAGAGCATTGAAATCAAGAAGGTATATTTGGAAGAAGACTCCAAGAAGATCAATGAACATGACACTTTGTTACAAAACATAGTAAATATACATGCAGAAAATATTCAAAGATTAAATAAGGATTATGAATATAAGATGACTATTATTGAAGACCAAAAAGTTATCCTCAATATCAGATGTCTAGAGTTGGAATCTTAGTTGACCAATCTTGAGAAGACACATATTGAGTTTCTAAAAAATAAGTATCTACTTTTTTCTATTACTCAATGATCATTGTAGGATTCTTCAATAAAAATACCTCTAAAATGTTATAAGAAGTTCATGGATTCACTCATTGATCTATCAAATGAATCTGAGAATGTGAAAGTACCATCCATGGAAACTCATACCAATGTTTCTAAAACTATTTCTATAAAAAATACATGTTGTGAGAAAAACTCTCAACATGTATGGATGAGAAAAGAAGATGATATTCCTACCACCATGGATAGGGTGGATAAGAATAATAATATGAAAGATGGTTCCCCAGGTATACAATAACACAAAAAAAATAAAGCCCAACAATATAATAAAGAAGATATCAAGAAGTCAAGATTTGTGGGTCAATGCTGGTGTTGCAAAAGATTTGGGAATTGTGCACATGATTGTTGGTATAATCTATTAAATGTGAAATAACAGATAAAGCCCATATCAAGGGAGAGAAAGACTAAAATGAAAAAGAAACATCCATAGATCTAGAAGTATCTGTACATTGAAAATACATTTGGAATTCTAGAAAACATTTGTGATGTATACAGTGGTAGTGGTCATAAGAATAATGCATGCTTATCTCAGAATTTATTCAATGCTAATAAAAAAATAAGACCATAAAAGTTGCAGAAGAACTAAAGAGGCTATCTTGGGAAGTAATCAAATGTTTGTTGCAAAAGAAAAATCTCCGAAGAAGATTATAAGGAGGAAAACTGAGAAGTCCTTGGATTCTAAATCCAAGAAGATGGAGATTTTTGCATCCAAAAGAACAATCAAGAAGGATGCCACTATGAATAATCCATGTGTAAATTACAAGTATGCTTCCATAGTTACTAAAGACAAATTGGTTATCTAGACTAATTATTTGGAATGAATGAGAAAAGTTGAAGATGCACAGGAGAAGACAAGTATAAAATGTAATAAGAAGATTCCACATGAAGAAGAAAAGATATATAACTAGTTGCAAACAAAATTCAACTCTCATGTTCAAGAAGTTTTGTGTGTGAGGTGCAACAAGGCTAGTCACACTGTTAAAAATTTCATTGAACTTATTTCAGCCCAAGAAGAAATTATCAAAATGAAGAAAATTGCACCAGGAGATTATAATTCTTGGAATGATCTTGAAGAAAGAAGATTCACACACAAAAAATGTAAGAAGTATTGATATCCACATAACCATAGTCCGAATTGAATATTATATATGAAATTGTGAGGAGTGGAGTAAATGGCGCATCTTGGTTGAGAAAATCATCTCAGCCTTCCTTTTCACATTGAAGAAGCAATAAATATCTGTCGTATTCCCTTAAATCTTTTTTTATGGTATTTGTTATGATAATATTGGGAACTGATGGTGAATAATGATCTTAGGGGAAGAACTTGAAAAGTAGTGATTGCTATCAACTCTAGATAGAAAAGTAGAAGAAGTTGTCACTTGTGGAGGATTCATCAATTGATACTCAAATAATAATATGATAAGGGATCACCATTGATAAAGATGATGAGAAGTATTCCCTTAATAGGGAGACATATGAAGAAACTTCTTGAGTTATTATTTCAATTAGAATCATCCTAAGTAGGTATCAAATTCAATTACTCTGGAAATAACATGAATAGAATGTCATTGGAAAAGTTATGTCATTTCATAATCTTCCATCCTTGGTAACTCAAAATAAATATATTTTTAGAAAGGGGGACTAACTAGGTCAATCCGTGACATAGGAAGAATGAAAGTTCCCCAAGGCCACTTATCCTGCCAATTGCATTTTAATGTTTTTGATTTTTTCATAAAATTGACTACTGGAATTTCAGGATTGATTATTTCCTATCACATTCAATATATTTATCCTGGAATTAAAGTGGAAAACCCATGAAGAAAATTGTAGGAGATCTCATCTCATGAGGTATCATGATTAGTGGATAATGGATATCTTTATTTTCTAAATCAAATCCTCTTGTTTTCAAAATCGATATTTGATCAATTAGACATCGAGTCAAATGATTTATGGTACACTTCTTAAATTAGGACCGATACCCTCTATACCATAAGCTTTGTATTTCTTGTCAATAAGGGGAATAGAAAGTGAAATGAAAGTTTGATATGTAAGGGGAAGAGAAATAAGTAAAGGGGAGCAAGAAGATTCTCATTTTGACATTGACAGATTCATTTGAGGATACTTTAAGATATTGACAAAAAAAATACTAAGGGGGTTGCTGGGACCACTTTGTTTATGATGATTCTATTTGTTGTCAACAGTTGTCAATATTGGTCAAAATGAAGAAAGATATGAAGAATGACCAAAATATTAATGGAGATTGAATGAAGTGAGGTTTCCTAGAGAATTGTTATGGAATCATAGCATTGGATGTCATACTTGACAAATTCTCTAATAAGATCAATTCAGATGATTGTTGAAATGATCCTATGTTCAAAGAACATGTGTCCAAGTTGACACATTGTTTACAATAATGAAGATTGGTCAAGTATCATCCATATGAGTATGATTGAAGAAAAATAAGGATTTTAATAATACCCTGAAATGCTTTAAAATTTCATGAGAACCATGAAAGAGCTTACTTGACGAAAATAATCATATGATTTGCATGAAGTAGAGAATTTGGGTTGAAGAAGAAGAGAGTGTGGAAGTTCTTGACATTCTACGATGGTCATCCATTACACATTTCCTTGAAAATAGATGATCATTTCACTCTCCATACAGATCCAAATACATGTATCAAAGGTGAAACATCATCTACAACATTTATGTTGTTTAAAAAATCCTCAAGCCTCCACATTTGGATGCAGTGAGATGATTGGAGTTCTTTGGAATTACCACTAAAAAAGGAATTGAGGATTTGAAGTGAGGATGAATAAGTAATTTTAAATTCATATTCCAAAGAGTATAATAATAAATAAATTGGCGTGCAAGTCAAGAAGTGGTATGAAACTGTGGTGCGCAAGTATAAGAAATGTGAAAGTGTATGTTACGTGCAAGTCATATTTAAAGATCAACACATCAAAATATGACGAAGGAAAGAAATGGGAACACAAGTTAGAGTTTGGAGTGCAATTCAGAAAGAGGAGAAAAAGTATAAGCAGATCCCAAGTGTATGTTGTGCATAATTCATATTTCAACATCATCATATTGAAATATGACAATGGAAAGAAAGTGGCACGTTATTGATGGAGCGTCGTTCAAGTGATGGATAGAGTTGTAATTATGAATGGAGCGCAAGTGTATGTGGCGCGCAGGTCACCAAAATGCCTACAAATAGAGGGATACACTCCTCATTTTGTATGGATCAACACTTAAGAAAAGTTTTTATCTCAGATCATGCAAGTAGTAGAAAATTACGTGTAAGATGAAGTGGCATGAAAGTTGAGGGATATTAATAAGGTGCACAATAAGATTGACACACAAGTAAAGTGGTGCACAAGTAGAATGGCGCACAAGCAGAAGTGGCACGCAAGTTGTAAGAGGTGTGAAAGCAGGGAGTTTTGTGAAACAATTGTGTTGTGTCCCACCCCGAAGTGGTTCACATGTAGTGACTTGTGCTCAATTTTGTCTCACAATTAGTTGGTGGTGTGAATGTAGGGAGGCAAGCAAGAAGAGTGGCATGCATGTTGGTATTGGAACATAAGTTTTTCGTTGTGATAAAAGTTATTACCAGCTTCTGATCAACTTTGATGAAGCTAATTTGGGCTGAACATAATTTTTTTAACAATCACAAAGAGAAATTGTTATTATAGAAAGAAAAATATGAATAATAGTTCAATGAAATTGGTTTTTCACTGAATGAGAAAGTGTGAATAAGAGAAGGTTTTCGTGTAGCTGGTTTTGAATTGAATTAGGGGAAGAAGAAGAGTTTACAGCTTACTGGTATATTGTAGAGAAAGAAAAGGTCAGTTACTTGCATGCTGCTTAGTAAGTAACAAGGAGAAGAAGACGGTTGGGGAAGAACCAAGTAGCACTATAGAATCCAATAGGTCTCAACAGGTGGAAGATTATTTTGGTGTCGAAAAATCTTTTAAAAAAGAGAATAAAGACTTTAGAGGCAGTATAAAGAACCAGCTAAGGGCTGTAAGAGACTATTTACACTGAATATATAATGAAACAGTGAGTGTAAGGGTATATCCTAATCGTTCCATGATGGAAGAGGATTTTTTATCTTCCCCCTATGAGTGTTGGTAGAAACACTAGAAAGTGATTATTCCATTCCCTCCTCCAAGTGTAGGGAGACACACTAGATAGATGATTGTTTTCCTAGCCACTCTATTATAACTAGATATTAAATTATAGTGGAGATTCCATGCACTATTCATACCCATGTATGACAAGGATATAGAAACTCTTATTGAGTGGTGATCCTTGTAAAAATATCATGTTCATATTTTTACTGATTTACATTATTTCATGTGATAAGGAAAAGTGAATAAGAGAATCAAGATCCTAACAGGTCAAGATGTACATAGATAAAAATTTGAAATTGGTATCAATAGTCCCCAACACTGATTCACCCCCCCTCTTAGTGTTAGGTATATCCCAATCTGTTCCTCTGACGGAATGGTTTGGTAACATAAGATAAAATGTTCCTGGGGTTTTGAGTTTGGTTATAAAAATAGGGAGACCATTTTAGGTGTGAAAACAAACATATTTTCTTCCAAAGACTCTTATAAACAGTTACTAAATCAAAAGATATTGGAAAATATTTCAATGTACAATGATGTCGGTACACGTGTCATAGAGTAGTCTATTATGTTCTTTCATTCCCTTGTAATGTCAGCTCAACCTGATATGTTCTTCTCATTGTGGGTTTATCCTATCAAATGAAATGTTCTACTTATAGATGGATATATTTAGTTCTAAGTTGGGGTTTTGATGGCCACATACCTATAGTTTGGACACTTTTCACTGAATAGTAGGTGATGGGGAATTTTTTCAAGGACTCATTTTATATTTGAACATTCCCCATGATCTGAGAAAGTTTTTATGCCCTTTTCAATCTATAAATTTCTTAATATTGATTTTATGGTTGTTTCTAATGATTTTGATGAAACTACTCTTATTATGGATATGTTTTGTGTGTTATTATAATAAGTTCCTCATGGTTTTACTTGGAGGGCCTCATCCATTGGTGACGAAGGTTTATATAGTGTTTGAAAATATATTTTTTGTCTAGTATGAAATTTTTATAGCCAAAGGGTGATTTATAACTTGATTTTTTGTGCATAGTATAGTGATCCATTAGTGGATGATTTTTCCTAAAACTCATGATATGATTTATTTACTATGTTCGGAGTTTGAGTCCATGTTCTAGATGGAGTTTTATTAGAGGATGTCAAACCATCCACAATGTGGATTGGTCACTTTTTATTATATTAATGCGGCCCATAGACCTTAAAATGTATTCGTAGAAAAAAATCATGAGGATAATTTTTAGACATAATGGTTTGAGTAGATACCCTAGAGAAAAATATAATGTTCTATGTTAGTGTTTTCATGAAACACCACATATTCTAGAGATAACTATTTGTGAAATAGAAGATATAAGAATCGTGTAAGGGATGAGACCCTGATTTGAAAGTAGGATAGTGCATACTTAAATAATTCTAGAGTGGTTCCATAGATATATATGTATGGTAGATATCATGGAATTAATAGAATTTCGTGTTATAATCATATCAACCTATCTAGAATATATTTAATGGATGATCATGTCATGAAAGTGTAATCAGATTTGGAAAATACATTGATTCACTCTTTAAATCCACACTATTTGTTAGTTCATGTGGTTCATGGGATGTTGATCACCAGAGAAGTGGTGATACGTGTATAAGGGATAACTGTGGTCTAGAATCAACATATATATTTCAATGTATAATTCATATCCTCTCTTAATGGGAACATATAATTGATGGTGTAATCATGATTTATTATTCTTATGTATATACTCAAGAGTTAGTGATTATAGTTAAATACCTATAATGAACATTATCGACTAGAGAATATCCACTGATGATGACCATATTTCATGTAACCCCTCTAATAAAGTGATGTTATCCTTATTTTATAAAGAGTTCTTCTATGAGATTACTTTATGGAAATTATAAGATCTAGAAGAACACACATCTATATGGATTGGATTTCAACACTAGTATTGTGTATCAAGGAATGATTACGTAATTGAGATGATTTCCACCCCATTAGTGAGTGGAATCCCCTTAGGTATGATAAATAGAACTCGACCCCAACAAGTTATCATTAGCTACCCATTAGATGGTAAGAATGGATTTAGATACAATGTTTATGGATGAGAACTCACTTCTGATGAATAATATGTGTTGAACAATTACTACAAAATAGAGATCAATGGATATCCCTCAAAGAAAAATTGATATTTGGATCAATTTACATTTTAGATATGATGTTATAGTGTTTCTAAAAGGAAATATGGACTGATTCTCTCTCCATGTAGGAACATGGATGAGCCTATCATGAATTCAAGGGATTTCACTGGTCCCATTATAAAAATTTTGACTATATAGTAAACTCTTAAAGTGATATATGGATTCATATAGTATCATTAGTATTTGTGATGTCTATGTCATGGAAAATGATGGAATATTAGTTTCATATTCATGGTGTGATGGGTGATTCTTATAGTTGAGGACTTCATATTCAGTGGATGGATAATGTACATCAACATCTAGATTAAGAGTAGTTGATTATTTCATGGGGAGGACGTTTTTAACTTTCAATCAAGGGTGGCTACCCCCACACACTCTTACCTTGTATAAAATAGTCCCTAAAAATTAATGTAGACCCAACAGTCTTGAGTGACCAATTTTTTTTGGTGGTCTACCTAACGAGTTTTCCAAATGGTGGAGAGCTTTTCACCCACCTCCATTGGTGGATTGTGATCATATGTTGATTTTCATATTAAATATAGTTATAGGTATCCTTAGAGAATATTGAATAAGTAGAATTTGACCCTTAGTTTAGTATGTTCAGTGTATCGTTATGGTAGTACCCAATACATGGAATCTGTAATAATTTGGTGGAGGAAAAGGTTTTATCCTGAGGTTGTGGATCTTTGTCACTTCAGTTTGGGAAAGTAGTATCTTGGGGTATGCGGTTAATATAACTAGATTATTTATGTGGTTAGGGCCATCCACTGTGGACTGTGGTGGATTGTTCCACCCAATGGTCAGTAGTGTGAAACTAAATTGTTTGAGGTTATTAGTGATGTATTTATGTACTTGTCGGTTGATTTATTGAAAGACTAATGTAAACAAAACTAAGCCTTCTCAGATAGTTTATACTAACCTATTATAGATTTTGATGCACATTTAGGATTCGTATAGATATTTGCACGGAGGTTAATATAAAAATACATGTATCACCATTATTTAATGATCTATAAAAATTGGTGTATATTCATTATAGGAAGGTGATAATAGCGAAAAAATTTAGTTCTAGTAGAGCATGATTCCTAAAAACTCTTCCTTTTTTAGTGTAGAGTATTTGGGATGAACTCATTAGTTGATTGTGGTGTAGATTTGTTACTCTAATATATAAAAAATCATCAATACTATTTAAAGATGGAGAGAGGTTTTTTCCCACTAGAGGTAGCCTTTGAAATGAACTGGTGTAGTAAGTATGGAAATGTTTCATGGTTTTTTTTCATCTCAAATTTCTTGGATACCTTTTATTATGATGTTTTGGAATGATTTATATTGACTAAAAATATATTTCTACATATGTTTTTTTCAACATGATCTGGTTCTGGTAATATAATATGATAAAAGAAGATGTTTCCTTCTTATGAAATTATATACTATGATTGTTTAGAGATCATTAAATTCAGAATAAACTAAGTGTGGGTAAAGAAGGATTGATTTTCACAAGGAATTTTTTAATGAAATCCCTTGTTAAGGATCCCCAATTGTTTCCTTTTTCAAAGAAAAAATGTGTTAAATGTGGTGATGATGTAATGACCCATGTTTTTCCTGATCAATAATTGACTCATTTTTTATATTTCTATGATTGAATCCTCCCTTGGGGTAAATATGGTAAATTTACCCTTATATACATCAAAAATATGAGTGTTCTATTAAGGTTAATATGTGGTTTATACACAATGAATAATTTTTGTAAAACATCAATGATTTGGAATTTTAATGGATATTTAGTATTTATTATTAAAAAAAATACTCATCCCACAAGAACATACGGTAATATTTTAGTGAAATTTTATTTTCCATTTATAACATTTAAAATTTTTCTATAATATTTTTTAATATGGCCATTGATCTATTTTTTTACTTTGGAAATCATAGAGGCTCAAAAGAAATATATTATAAATGATTTATTATTTTTAGGTCATGCATGTATTTGTAATAAATGTCATATATATCATAATAGGAGTGTAATGTGAGTAAATTTATTCTATTCTTGATTCTATAGTGGGGGTATTACCCTAGAAATTCTTTGATATTGGTTTACACCTAGGGTTCTTAAGATTGGACTATCATGGGTGGAATTATTTAATTAGATTAATTCATTCATTCATTCATTTAAATCCACTATACATAGAAATCCTCATCTTATTTATCATGAACCAATCTTGTTATGGTTGGACACGAAAGTCAATAGCATAATACATGGTAGTAGAGTGAAATGTAGGGTGATTTGTATAACCCTGTATTAGAATAATGTAATTATTTGGATTGGATTCACAGTCATATTGTGTGGCAATAATGAACGAGATCATGAAATAAAAAATATATTAATGTAATGATAGTTGTTCCATTAGTTAGGGCTTATTACTATGGATTTTTTACTGATTATTCATGATAATAAATTCATGGAAATACCCTGTTATATTTCTCTTCTATCATCATTATTTTTGTGGATTTTTTAATATCCATCATCATTAAGAAAATTATTCAAAATGATTCCTCTAAAATCTATAATCTCATTATAGATATGGTATCTTGTGATGTATTCATTTTATTATCATAACATTTATCCATATAGATCTTATTACTTCCATGTTTTCATTGTGGTGCATGTTTTTTTTGATATTTTAGTGTTCTGTTTTCTCACTGACCATTATTTCCTGATCATGTTATTCTCATGTAGGGTGAGTAACCATCCCTAACCATTGAATTGACTAGTTTTTCAATATTGGGTGATTGAGAAGGTGTAAAGACCTATGGTTAGTGGTGTAGAATAATGTCCCGACATTAAAGGTGTAAAGGGGGCTACTCTAAGTAAAAAAAAGATGTTCCAGGCATGAAAAATAAATCCAATTCCATTATAGAATGAAGGCAGTGTTGTATTGAGTAATGGAAGGGACTACCAATGTTACTGAAAGAAAATGGGTTAATGGAGGAACAATTATGGGGGAAATTTAATATATTTCTATCTAAAAATTGTTCGGCTATGATATTTGGGCTAGGAACATGACTACAAAATGTGTAGTATTGAGAAACACACATCGTATATCTCCTTGGCTAGGGTGTTATAGTATTAAAAGAATAGAAATATCAGATGAAATGTGGTATGGAGTCATGCATCATGTATTCTATATTGGGTAGTCGAGTACACACCCATCAATCATGGGTTTAGTTTTAGTACATGTTATGTATGTATTATATGACATGAATTGGGTATTAGTAGAAGAAAATGGTGATAAATAATAGACTACATGCCTTGTGTCTTGGAAGGAACATCATGTACTCAGGGACTATATGACTCAGGAAACTAGAGGTACATTCCTAGTTTGTCTAAAAGGTCCACATATTATGTAACTCATTGTACACACCATCATGTAAAGATAAAAACAAGATGAGGCTTCCCTATAGAGGAACACATGGTGTTCTCCTTTACTATATGTTCTATTTTTTCTTAACCAATGTTTCTATTCAAATATTAAATACTAGGACTCAAATTTGGAATCATGATTAGTTCATCCTAAAATTTTTTTAATGTAAAACATGATGGTTCACATCTCTTTGACACCAGATTTGAGACACAATGTGATACAAGTAATTCAGTCTCTTTATCTTCATAGGGATGATGATGGGGATCGGTATTGGTTATCGGAATGTTCATGAGGTTAGGTAAACCATAATAATTGTAGATGTGGTTTGGCTTAGTGGTAAAAAACCCTTAAATCTACATGAAAAATGGGGGTTCAAAAACCATTGGGCGCAGGAACTATAGAAGTAATGTAGCATACTATAGCAGCGGTGGAACTGTAGCAACAGTGGTCATTGTAGCGGCGGCAGAGTACTGTAGCAGCGGCGGGTACTGTGCAGTACTGTAGCAGTGCGGGTACTATAGGAGTACTATTCACAGAATGGGATTTGGGCCAAACAAATGGGCCTACAGGCCATGTAATTGGCTACATGCTCACTGGGCCTTCGGGCTATGTAATGGGTCTCCCTCTACCCAGTTAAAAGAGGTCTTTTCTTTGCTTTAATAATAAATGAGGCTTCGTCCCCATCCTTTAAAAAAAAGGTACACCATAATCTATTATATATTACCCCGATGAGGAACAGACCCCCTATATTATGTATACATTTAGGTACCCCTTTTATATTATGTATTACTTAGCGAATATATAATCTATCTCTGGAATTAGGGCCTATGTATTTTTTTATGATACTCAGTGTAAAGTCCCTCTATCGATGGATTTACGTACCCCCTCATTTATTGTGTTCTACCCAATGAGGTGAAAATATCCCGATATTGTTTATGTAATGTGACATGTGTTTATACATTCATGGGTGGTATGACGATAGGTATAGAGACCCAATCCTTTTACATATAACATTTCATGATTTTAAGCATAATTAATCATCATAGTACAAGGCAAGGATTGTTAAGTCTAGTGTCATGGAAGACGAGGTACATAAAACATAAAACATGGGGCTTAAAACATCATTATTTAATCTCCATGAAGAGCTTCTAAATTTCATTGAGCCCTTACAACTGCATAGGATATCCTTTGGAACACATGAACAAAGGGATGAGCTGAAAATCCCAGTAAGGGAAAGAACATAAGGATAAGTCTTAAGAACATGAGTTAGGAGGCATGACATATTGATATCCAAAGCACAGAACATTTAAAATTGTATCATATAAGAATGTGATTATACAAACATGGAATCATATAAATGTGCAGAATCATAAAACATTTCCTTAGAATGGTTCAAGGCTAACTGCCAATCCTGTTTCCCATTGTAGTACTGGTCATGGATAACCGCCCATCCCATTTCACATCACATCTCACATGTCTTAACTTTACCCAATGCATTGGCGCACTATCTGGGCACACCCTTATCAATATTTTCATGAATATTCATTCCACATAAATAATCATACATAAGAAACAATACATAAACATAAATGTGCCCATGGAAAGAACTGGGTACCATAATTATGACATAAAGCATAACCAATGGGTGTATCATGAAACTATCCATGAATGAAAGGCTTTAGAACATTCATGGATGTTCGTAAGGTAAAATCAGAATATTAAATGGTATGTGTAATGACCCAAAATTTCATTAATGGAAATATATCTTGATCTAATTAAATGTCTCTTTATGGAAAATGTTTATATAAAATGTCAAATTCTTTGGTTTTATGTTATGAATTGTGATCGTTGATAATATAGTAATTGAATAGTGATCACCTGATTAGTATAAGTATAGGGCTTTAACAAATCCAGTTTACTCAAAAAAAGGAAGTGATGTCCTCATCTAGTAGAATTGCTCCATATGAAGCCCATTTCTTGGAGCTTGGAAAAGAGGTGGTGTCTTTGGGCTTCCCTCTTCACCAAGACCATGTCGAGCTTTAACTTGTCAAGCTCAAACGGAACTGTCTACAGGAGAAGTGGAAGTTGATAGAGATCACCATGCGTGCAATTTTATCCGAGCCTCTCCAAGTGTCTGTCTCCATCACACACCTCACCCTTAGGTCTTATGCGGCTATTTTAAGGGTTTACGTAAAAAATCACAAGTAAAATGGTTATGTACATAATTTTTATATATAATAATGAATATACTTTCATATTATTATTTTTACCTTTTGAATAGTTTTTAAAGAACAAATAGTGTTTTTACTGAATATTCAACTAAGAAATATATTTTAATAAATGAATGGATTTTTAATTAAAAAATATTCTAATAAAATATTATAATTATTAAATTTATTTTTATTAAATATAAATGATTGTATAATTTTATGAATGCGATGGTAATTTTTATTACGGTTCGAAAGACATTTTTTTCAAACCATGTAAATTTTCGATAAATATCGGTTTTTATTTTAAAATTGAAAATTAACATATTCAGAAAATTATATAGATAAAATTAATTTTATTTCTAGAATCTGGATGTCAAAATTATCCAATGAAGAATTTTTCATAATGTTCTCAAACAATAAAATTTGTGTGTAAAAAATAAATATCTTTTAAATATATAATGTGTTTTATGACATCATAATGTCCCAATAATGATGTAATAAAATATTATATGCTTTATTTTTGGCCAATATATATTTTACCATTAAAATAATGTGATTTTGGGTTAGTTTGTCTTATTTTACAAAGCATTAATGGACCTTTCAGGACTTATCCAATATCTTGTCTTATTAAATTATTTTCCTTAGGAGTGTGACTCACCTCCACATAAGGAACCACATTATTTTAAGAAGTTTGGACTTTAGCCTTATAAAATATTTTTCTCCACTACCCTTTTCCAAACACCATGGAAAAAATCCATGGGCTGGTTTTTTGTTTGGATTATTTTAATGTGAGGTGTCTCAAACCTAAATAATAAATAATTCCCTCACATTTCCTATATAAACCCACCCACGCTCCCACTTCTTCTTCATTTAATGCCTCTTTAGTTCACCCAACCTCTTCCATACTATCTATAGAATCCACCCACAGTGCCCCAAGCTCCCAAATAGCCTCTCTCATGTAACACCCCCACCCCAGTTACCCAAAGTCAGTGAATTATTACATAACATTGGCATGATCACCAAAGATCAAGTCTCGAAAGACCGATTAGTTTAGTAGCCTTTGAAACACTACATACATTTTTAAGTCTTAAATTACATCATAAAATGGAAAAATACAACAACATAGTCCCCATAGTCCACACTCATATCCCCTCAGACTATCCCTACATGTGAGTCATAAGATACTTCATCACATCCGGGGAAAAATAAACCATATATAGGGGGGAGCTCATATGCACAGTATGGATAACAATATAGCAAAAAAATTTATAAATAATCATAAATATTTAAGGAAATGTATAATTAAAACAAAATCCATTTAAACTTGAACTTTGGCATAATATGGAAAAAATAAAATGAAATAATGCCATTTACTTATTCACATGGATATTCTACTAGTCGAATATTCACATGCAATATCAATAACCACTTTCATAATGATTGAATGCCTAATTCCAGACTATCATAACCACCTATTCAAGGCCCTGTTCCAAGACTACAAATAAGAATTTTTCAGGGCCTTGTTCCAAGACACTAGTTTGTCTCATGAAACCTACCGATGCATCGATAAGCTATAACAGGCTCCACCCGTCACTTACTAAGTCCAATGCATTCCTCATATTAACAGAGTTAAAAATAATATAAACATTTGTATTAAAAATAGCATATGAAATTTCAATACTTTATCCATAGAACATGCAAGGTATAAAAATAACACATCCACTGTTAAACATATCATAAAACCTTCAATAAGGTATGAAAGTTTTGTATAATAATAAATTAACTTCAAATGAGCTTAAAATCCACCAAAGGATGTTGACATAGATGAAATTAAAATTATTTGAGAGAAATATCTCTTTTTTTAAATCATTTCAATGTCACGTAATTATAAAAGAAAACATTTACATTGAAATATTATTATAATATTTTAAGGGAATCATAGAATATTTTATAATGGCCGAAAATAGCCACACCCTCCATATATGTTAAAAAAAGACATTTATTCCTTAATTTTGTCGAAAATGTTAAAAAGGACCTTATTTGGAAAACAAAAAAAAGATTTCATTCAAACCATTTTATGGAAAGTAAAAAAATTGTATAAATGACTTTAACCCATAGACTATAAAATTGTAATATTGTTTTGAAATAAATTTATAAGAAACATGGATGTTGATGATAAAGAGGCCCTAGAAGATAATTACATATAAACAACTTCGGATAATTAAGAGATTGTGAAGTAAAACCTTACCTAGTACTTTTACATGGTAGAGGGGAGGTTAATCACTTGTATAATGGTTAAATAATTGTTATTAAATTATACAAAAATCTTATACATTAATATGATATCATATATTATCCTTTAACATTTCATCGTTAATATTATCTTAGTATTATCATTGTTTCGGGTGTTAACGGATTCGTTTTCCTCTATATTCTTTGTTTTGTGAGTCATATTTGTTATGTATGGGATGTGTATTATTTACATTCAGAATTATATCAAGTTTTTAAATATTACATTTAATCATCAAATGAAAATTAGTCTTGAAAGGATTCAATGGGTAATGAATCTCATTGCGTTCGTGGAGACCGTAATCCGTATGTACGTACGAGCGACAATATCATTATTTTGATGTTAAAATAATATATAATTGGATGATATATCATATATACAGAATATTTATCATGTTATATTTATTATTTACATCAATTACACATCATTATTATAGCCATCCAAATAAAAATGTATTGAATTACAATTACACCATGACGTGGAGACGGTAAGCCGTACGTACACACGTATGGTGACACGTCATTCAAAGGATGGATAGAATAATTAATTTGGTTGTACCATATTTATAATAATATAATAGTATATATAATATACTGTATTTATTATTTTATAATGGAAACAACAAAGAAAGAAGAAGTGGAAGAAGAAAAAAACTCGAAAGAGGGTGGTGAAATTATTACCTCTTGTTCAGGTTCTTCCTTTTGATTTGATCAAAAGGGATCCATAGGTGTTCCTTATGACTAAAGTATGACCTCTATGATGAAGGGAGGATAGTGTAGATGGTATTTGGGTAGGTTTTGTCCGATCGAAAAGGAATTTAATGTGTGAAGTAGAGTGAAGATGGAGTGTCCTTTTATAAGAGGAGTGAGGGGCAGATTTGGAAAAGCTAGAAATATTATTTTATAATAAAACAAATTTAGGTTTATAATAGCTCCAAAATGAATTATTTAAAGGATAAGGTGTGTATGGTTCAAAAACACTCAACTTATTGTTTTTAGATAGGTTTGGTTCACTATATTAACCTTATATTTTAGATTTAACTCTTAGTTACATAGTTTGACATTTACCATGTCTCTTTGTATTTTTATATTATATGGTTAATAAACATAATATATACATCCAAGAGACCCCAAATAGGTTTATTAAGGCCACGTATCATATTATATATTCCCTTTGGCTGATACTTGGACTTTTAGTAATATTATATCAACCAATAATATTGTATTTGTTTTAAAAACTAGATTATGTCAATATTGAAATTATTTAATAATTTATTTTTTTTAAAGTCATAATTGCATCATTACTTTGAAGAAAATTCATTGAATAAGCCTTAATATTTCATATTCACTTATAAAATCCTTTTATGTCATTAAAACATTGAAATTACATTTATTTTAGTATTTATAATACCATTTATTTGATTCTATCATTAATATGAAAACACTGCATCATCATTGTGTCATAAATAAATTTAATTATTCAATGTTTAAAAATATTAAATAAAATACTATTATGTAGTAAATTTTTTATAATTATAATAAATATTTATAGTCTATAGGATAGTATATATAACACCTTTTAAAAAAAATTTCTAAAAGATATATGATTATGTCATTATTTTCTTTACTTTAAGTTAATTAATATAAAGTATCATTATCACCCTCATGTGGCTCGAAGTGGTCCCAAAATCAACCCATATATTCCCATGGTCGGACATGTATCAAAAAATAGGTTTAAGACACGTTTTATGGTAATTTAATATTATTATGAAACTATCTTTTATCCTTATTTACGAGATTTACTTTTTTAACTACGGTAAAGAGAATATTTACTGATGTAAATATTCCTAATGTCTAAAAATATAAGTTATCTTTTTACACAACTTGGACTTCCTGGTTCCAAATATGGAATCCATTTTTCCAAATTCCAAACACATAATTGGAAGAAATTAATTTAAAATTAATTCCCGTTGTCAAAACAGAAAGTGTGTTTTTAAGAAATAATAACAATCAAAAGTTTGGCACTTTCATATGTCCAATATAAATGTGAAATTATTTCCAATGACCAACATTGGATTAAATGGTAGAAATATAATCTAATTATACTTTAAAACCACTCATATTCATAATTTATCACTATTAATTATTTTGATTAAAAAAGTTGTTTTTATTTAAAATTTAATAATGTTAACTATTCATCAAAATATGAAATTTATCAAAAAATTACCAAAAAATCACCCTACGATAATCTAGATATTATAAATCGGAAAATGAACTCCAATTTTAATAATAAAATTTATAACATTTTAAAAATTGGGTATTACTATTCATAATGGCTACTTTGATTGGTTGTGGTGTGTGTTAGAACCTCGAAGTTGCGTACAACACATGCTACTGTATTATTCAAAGAAAAGCGTACCATGGAAGCTTGGGGTGTTATATTCTACCCTCCTTCAAATAATTGTGTTCTCATAATTTGAAATTGTTCTTCGAAAATAAATGGTTGAAAATAGAAAATACCTTTGTGGAAAACCCACATCTGGAATAGGGTTAAGAAAATAATGTTTTAGTAAGAGGGAATGGGAAATGAGAATTTCACCACCAAATTAGGGTTTCGAATAGGGGAAAATTGGCGGAAATTATAGACATGTAATTAGAGGAAAAACTAAAATATTTATAGGGAGTGATTGAGATCATCAATAAAAAACAAGTGTAAAATTGAGGGCCTCAAATCCATCAATCTATGATGATTTAAAATATCATAAATTCAACAAAACATAAGGTTTTAGGATAACACATTTTTTGTTTTAATATCCCTTCCATAAAGTTTAAGAGTTAATATTTTCATAGAATAAGAGATATATATATATATATGTCTATATATACATGATAAGTAGAGTTTCATCCTTCAACTAATTTCTACCACAAACTCATCTTTCACTCCAAAAGATAATATAATTAAAAAATATTATAATTATCCTTATCTTATAAAGTTCCAAATATTAAAACATACTATTAAAATGATGAAAAATATTTTGTAATAACCAGGGACTTCTAGTAGGCTAGTGGTAGGTAATAAAGTCCTGTCCCACTATGGGTGTAGGTTCGATTCCTACAGCTTGGTGATGGGTTATCGCCCGACCTGCAGGTTGTCCTTTTCCTAAAAAATATAGTATCATAATATTCAAAATAAAATCATAAGAAATGTTTTAACATTAGAAAATATTATCCAATGTTCAAATTAATCCATTACAAACATTATAGTTATCCAAAGTACCTCTGCCCAGGCTCTCTGTAAAAGGTATCTAAATTCCAAAATCAATTGTAACATCACATTCCCAAAAAAAATTAAAGTTTCTATTATTTTCACACAATTAAAAAATGATTAAATTAGTCATATTAAAACATTAATGAAAACAAAAAGTATTGCAGTAAAATACTTATATATATCACATTATTATTATAACCAGAATATAATCCATGAGTCTAAAAACATAAATACATTAATTATTCCACTTCAAATGTAGTTACAGCATAATCTAGGCCTTTATCCCTTGGCCTTTTCTAAGGTAATTTTCCTTGACGCTTAGGACATTCATTTTCATAATACCCCATTTCTCAATAATTATATCATTCAATATTGACAACAAGTTTCTTTCCCTTGCAATCATGAGCTTGTTGGCCTTTTTCACCACACATGTAACAGACACCCATTCTTTTTAGGCAAGTACCAGGGTGTTTCTTCCCAAAATTATCACATAATGGAAAATCCTTCATTCCCTTTTTCCCATTACCTATCTCTTTCTCCTCAATTATCATCTTCTCTTTCTTTACTTTATTGTCATAAGATATAGAGATTTATTTTTATGTCTTGATAGCACATGAGACAATATCTACGCATGATGAGAAGGATTTTGGGACCAATTCTCGAAGGAGAAATGATTTTAACCCATAAATGAAATGATCGATCTTACTTCTTGGGATACGTGTATAATCTGCCGCATGCCTCACTAACCTTTTAAAATTAGCCTCATACTTTGGACATTAACATCCTCCTTTTGCCTCAGACTCAGAAATTGTATTTCCATATCTGCTCGATTGTCATGAGGAATGTATTTTTCTAATAAAATCACTTTAAACGCCCTAAATTCCATGTTTTATACTCCATCATATTCCTTTGTGTTTTGAATCAATGACCACCATTGATCAGAATCTCCAATGAGGCGGTAAACTGTCATGACAATGTTTTCCCCTTCACTCCTCCCCAAGGTGTGAAAAATTTTCTCTAAAGAATTTATTTGTTTCTCAACTTCTAATGGATTTGTATTACAATTGAACATTTGGTGTTTGTTTCCTCATGAAGCGATGTAACATGGATCCTCCATGTTGTGGATCTGGGTGCTCCATAAGGGTAAGGTTATTATTCATAACCTCAGTGAGTTTTCCTAGTATGGTGATAAACTGATCAGCACCAGTTGTATCACCGGCTCCATTATAATTATCTTGAGTAGGAGGGAAATCCCTACATGGAGTACGTGCATTGATACGATTTACATTCCTTCCACTAGGTTCCATTTCTAAACAATGGCATAAACTAGATTATTTTATGAATCGAAATACATAATTAAAAACTTGTAAAAAACATAACATAATTTTAATAGTTTATGGATATAATCCATAATCATAAAAATGTTTTCTTTGAAGAATTATATAATCATAAACCATTCATAATGGTTTGTAGAGAAAATGAGAATTATCCAATGCATATCCCCAGGGAGTGTCATAACCAAGAGTGCATCAAGGCCCGTTGTCATGCACCAATTCTCATTCGAGTCTATCTCAAAGCGGTGTTTTCAGGTGCTACCCATAGGTACATATGTGCTAGATACACCTCTACCTTCTCATATCCAATGAGGAATGTATTGCTTGGAAAACTCAAAAAATATCTATAATACAAAAATTCTAGGATGTTATTCTATACTAATACTCAAATCCCATCTTCGGTCTATGTGGTCTAATAAAATTTTATCTCAATCTAGATTCCAAGGTTTGTACTAAACTTCCTCTGGTACCAACTATAATACCCTGACCCCAGTTACCCAGAGTCGATGCATTATTACATAACATTGTCATGATCACCAAAGATCAAGTCTTGAATGAATGATTTTTTTACTAGCCTTGGAAACACTAGATACATTTATAAGTCTTACATTACATGATAAAATGGAAAACTACAAAAAATAGTCCCAATAGTCCACACTCATATACCCTGAGACTATCCCTACAAGTTAGTTATAAAATACATCATCACATCCTAGGAAAAATAAAACATATAAAGGGGTGTGCTCAGATGAACAGTAAAGATAACAATATATCGAAAACTTTCATCAATAAGCATAAACATTTAAACCAATTTATCAATAAAACAAAATCATTTTAAAATTGAACATCAGCATAATATGGAAAAAATAAAACAAAATAATTCCATTTACATATTCACAAAGATATTCTACTAGTCTAATAATCAAATGCAATATCAATAACCACTTTCATAATGATGGAATGCATAATGCTAGACTATCTTAACCATATAGTCATGGCCTTGTGCCAAGACTACAAATAATATTTTTTAAAGGCCTTGTTCTAAGACACTACTTTGTGTCAAGATACCTACCGATGTAACAAGGAGTTACAACAACTTCCACCTGTCACTTAATAAGTCTAATGCATTCCTCAAATGAAAAGGTTTAAACATAACATAAACATTCGTATTAAAACTAGCATACGAAATGTCAATACATTGTCCATAAGCCATAAATGGTATAAAAATAACACATCTACAGTCAAACATATCACAAAACCTTCAATAAAATATAGAAGTTTTGTATCATAATAAATCAACTTCAAATAAGCTTAAAATCCATCAACCGATGTTGACATAGATGAAATCAAAACAATTTGGGAGAAATATCTATTCCTTTAAATCATTTAAAAAACACATAATTATAAAATAAAACATTTACCTTGAAATATTATTATAATCTTTTAAGGGAAGCTTTGACGATTTTATAACTGTGGAAAATAGCTGCACCCACCATAGAAGTTAAAAAAAGACATTTTCCCTTATTTTTGTCGAAAATGTTAAAAAGGACCTTGTTTGGAAAAAGAAAGAATGATTCCTTTCAAAACTTTTTATAAAAAGTCAAAAAAGTGTATAAATGACTTTAACCCATAGTCTATAAAATTATAAGAATGTATTGAAATAAATTTTTATGAAATATGGATGTGGATGATAAAGAGGTCCCAGTAGATTATTACGTATAAACAACCTCGGATAATGAAGAGATTGAGAAATAAACCCTTACCATGTACTTTTACTTGGTAGAGGGTAGGTTAACCTCCTATATAATGGTGAAATAATTGTTATTAATTTATACAAAAATAATATTCATTAATATGATATCATATATGATATTTTATCATTGCTTCGTTAATATTATATTAGTATTATCGTTGTTTCAGGTGTTAATAGATTCGTTTTCCTTTATATTCTTTGTTTTGTGAGTCATATTTGTTATGTATGGGATATATATTATTAATATCCAGAATTATATAAATTCTTTAAATATTACATTTAAAAATTAAATGAAAATTAGTCTTGAATGTATATGACGACCAATAATTCTCATCGCGTTCGTAGAGACGGTAATCAGTACGTATGTACGAGGGACAATATCATTATTTTGATATTAAAATAACATATAACTGGGTTTTATATCATATATATAGAATCATTATAATGTTATATTTAATATTTACATCAATTAAACATCATTATTATACCCATCCAAATAATAATGTATTGAATAGCAATTACACCACGACGTGGAGACGGTAAGCCTCACTTACTCACGTATGGTGACATGTCTTTAAAAAGATGGATAGGATAACTAATTTGGTTGTCATGTATTTATAATAACATCACAATATATATAAGATATTGTTTTTATTATTTTAGAATGGAAACAACAAAGAAAGAAGAAGTGGAAGAAGAAAAGAACATGAAAGAGGGTGGTGAAATTATTACCTCTTCTTCGGGTTCTTCTTTTCGATTTGATCAAAAGAGATCCTTAAGATGGATTTTGGACTAATGGAGGGACTCTAGGATTAAGGTGGGATAGTTTAGAGTGTATTGGTTAGGGGTTGGCAGAGCTAAATGACTTTGAAGGTGTGAATTAGAGAGGAGGTGGAGTGTCCTTTTATAAGAGGAGTGAGTGGCACCTTAAGAAAAGGTAGAAATATTATTTTATAATAAAATAATTTTCAGTTTCTAGTTGTTCAAAAATGTATTATTTAAAGGATAATGTGGTGATGGGTCTAAAACCACTCAACCAATAGTTTTTATACAGGTTTGGGTCACTATATTAACCTTATCTTTTAGATTTAACTCTTAGTTACATAGTTGACATTTACCATGTCTCTTTGTATTTTTATATTATATGGTTAATAAAGATACTATATACAACCAATAGAACCCAAATAGGTTCATTAATGACACATATAATATTATTTATGCCCTTTTTCTGAACCTTATACTTTTAGTAATATTATATCAACAAATAATATTGTATTTGTTTTAAAAACTCAATTATGTCAATTTTGACATTATTTAATATTTTTTTTTGTTAAAGTCATAAAACCATTATTATATTGAAGAAAATTAATTAAATAAACTTTAATATGTCATATTAACTTATAAAATTCTTGTATGTCATAATAACTTTTAAATTAAAATTACTTTAGCATTTATAATACCATTTATTTGATTCTTTCATTAATAAAGAAAACACTACATCATCATTGTGTCACAAATAATATTAACTATTCGATGTTTAAAAATTGTAAATAAAATAACATTATATAGTAAATAGTTTTATCTTTATAATGGATATTTATAGTTGAAACTGTAATTTATATGACACCTTGTAAAAAACTTTTACTAAAAGATATATGTTTATGTCATTTTTTCATTTACTTTAAACTAATTAATATATAGTGTCATTATCACTCTCAAGTGGCTCCATGTGGTCCCAAAATCGACCCAATTATTACCATGGTCGTAAATGTATCATAAAATAGGGTTATGAAACCTTTATAGTAATTTAATATTATTATAATATTATTTTGTAACCTTATTTACTGGATTTACCCTTTTAACCACGGTAAATAAAATATTTAATGAAGTAAATATTCCTAATGCCTATAAATAAAAGTGTAACGCCCCGACCCCAGCTACCCAGAGTCGGTGCATTACTTCGTAACATTGGCATGATCACAAAAGATCAAGTCTCGAAAGACCGATTAGTTTAGTAGCCTTGGAAACACTAGATACATTCACAAGTCTTTCATTACATCAAAATTAAACAAACTACAATAACATGGTCTTCATAGCCCACACTCATATCTTCACTGAATATTCTTGCAAGTCAGTCATAATACACTTCTTCACATCCTGGAAAATTTTTAAACATTGAAAGGGGTGAGCTCAGATGCTCAGTAAGGATAACAATATTGCGGAAGCTTTCATAAATAAACATTAACATTTAAGGCAATGTATAACTAAAACAAAAGCCTTATTGAACATGAACTTTGGCATAATATGGCAAAAGTAAACTGAAATAATGCCATTTACTTACTCACATGGATATTCTACTAGTCGAATAATCACATGAAATATCAATAACCACTTCCATAATGAGGGAATGTATAATGCCGGACATTCTGAAACATTTTGTCAAGGCCTCGGCCAAGACATCTAAAATGATTAAGGCCTCAGCCAAAACCATAAATCAAATTGGGAAAGGGCCTCGGCCAATTCCACGTCTAGTCGTCTCATGAGACCTACCGATGCATCGAGGAGCTATAGCGGGCTCCACCCGTCACATATTAAGTCCAATACATTCCTCATATGAATAGGTTAAAACATAACATAAATATTCGTATTAAAACTAGCATACGAAATGTCAATAATTTCTCCATAAACTATGGATGGTATAAAATAACACATCCTCAGTCAAATATTTCACGAAATGCTCAATGGAAGTTTTGTATCATAAATCAATTTCAATTAAACTTAAAACACATCAAAGGATGTTGACATGGATGGAATCAAAGCTATTTGAGAGAAATAACTCTCCTTTTTTTTAAATCATTTAAAAGTCCCATAATTATAAAATAATACATTTACTTTGAAAAGTTTCTTACCTTAAATTTGTCAAAAAGGTCAAAAAGTACATTGTTTGGAAAACGACGGTGAGATCCTTTTCAAAAACGTATAAGGGTATAAAAGACTTTAACCCATTTTCCATTTAATAGTAAAAATGTTTTGAAAGACATTTTTAAGAAACATGGATTTGGATGATAACGAGGTCCCAGTAGATAATTATGTATAAACAACCTTGGATAATGAAGAGGTTGTGAAGTAAACCCTTACCTTGTACTTTTCCTTGGTTGGGGTAGGTTAACCTCCTGTATAATGGTGAAATAATTGTTATTAAATTATACAAGAATCATATACATTCATATGATATCATATATGATCTTTTAACATTGCTTTGTTAACAATATCTTAGATTTATCGTTGTTTTGGGTGTTAACTTACTCGTTTTCTTTTATATGTTTTGTCATGTAAGTCTTGTTTTTCATGGATAGGTTGTATATTATTCATATCCAGAATGATATCATGTCCTTAAACATTATTTTTAAATCATAAAATGATAATTATACTTGAATGGATACGACGGAGAATGAATCTCATCGCGTTCGTGGAGACGGTAGTCCGTACGTACGCACGAGCGGCAATATCATTATTTTGATATTAAAATAATATATAATTGGATAGTGTATCATATATAACGAATCTTTATCATGTTATATTTATTATTTACATGAATTACATATCATTATTATACCCATCTAAATAATAATATAATGAATAACAATTACACCACGACGTGGAGACGGTAAGCCGTACGTACGCACGTATGGTGACATGTCATTCAAATGATGGGTAGAATATTGAATATGGTTGTTCCATATTTATAATAACATCACAGTATATAGAAGATACTGGAGTTATAATTTTAGAATTGAAATAATAAACAAAGAGGGAGTGGAAGAAGAAAGAAACTTGAAAGAGGGTGATGAAAATGTTACCTCTTCTTCGGGTTCTTCCTTTTGATTTGATCAAAAGGACTCCTTAGGATGGCTTTCTGACTAAAGTAAAGCTTCTAGGACGAAGGGAGAGAAGTTGGGAGAGTATTTGGGCAGGGGTTGGCCGAACCAAAAGGCTTGGAAGTGTGAATAAGGTGGTAGAGGTGGGGGCCTTTTATAAGAGGAGAGGAGGGGCACTTTTGGAAAGATTGAAATGTTACATTATTTCACAATGCTTTTCGGATTCTAAAGGTCCCACACTTATATAATTCGAGGCTAAGGTGATAAGGTTTCGAAATCTCTTCATCCAATAGGCTTTGGATAAGTGTAAGCCTTGTATTTTGCATTATCTTCTCATTTTATTTAAATCGTTAAATAATGAGGTCATCGCCACATCATAATGATGTCATAAATAATTTAATTTATTTAATGTCTAAAAATTATAAAACAAATACTATGATGTAGGAAATCTTTTTAGCTTTCTAATGAATATTTATAGTCAAAATTTGGACTTGTGTAACCCTACTTAAAAATTGTTTTAGTAAAACACTTTATGTTAGTGTCATTTTCACTTTAACATTAAATAAAAAGTAATTTATGTTATTTCCCAACAAAAGTGGATCCATGGGGTCCCCAAGTTAGGCCATGGCTTGTCTTGGTCGGCCATGACACACCCAATGAGGTTGGGACATGTGTCTAGGTCATTTCATATTATTAAAGTATTATTTATACCTTAAACTACACTAATTACCACTAATCGCGATTAAGACTTAATAAGTTACTATTCACCAAAAAATTATTTTTATCCCATTGAACCACATTTTACATACTAATGACAACCATGTATGTCGGATTTTCAAAATTCAATACACATTAGTGGTAAACTTTCATTTAAACGAAAAATCAGTTATTTAACTACCACTTAGTGGTTTCACTATTCATCAAAAATTGAAGTTTTTCAGAACAATGCCAAAATTTCACCCTAAGATATAATTGATATTCCGAATTCAAAAATGATGTCTATTTTACAAAATTCCAAACATATAAGTTGCATTAATTAATTTTATAATTAATTCCCGCTGTCAGAACAAATAGCGTGTTTTTAAGAAACAATTTATATCAAAAGATTGGCAATTGTTTATGTTCGATTTCAATGTTAAATTAATTCCAATGACCACCATTGGATAAAATGGTAAAAATATATTCTAATTATACTTTAAAACCACTAAATAGTATAATTTATCACAATTAATTATTTTGATTAAAAAAGTTGTTTTAAGTATTTTTCACTATTCATAAAAAAATTGGAAGTTCTCAGAAAGTTACAAAAAATTCAACTTAGGATAATTTCGATATTACGAATTCAAAAATGAAGTCCATTTTGAAATATAAAATTTCTATAATTTTAAAAGGTGGTTATTACTATTCATAACGGCTACTTTGATTAGTTGCGTTGTGTTAGAACTCGAACTTGCGTACAATGCAAGCTATTGCATTATTCGAAGGGAAACATACAGTGGAAACATGGGGTGTTACATTCTCCCCTCCTTCAAATAATTGCGTCCTCGCAATTTCTAGGGTATTACTGCATAAAAAGACTCGGGTGGTTTTTCATCATAAATTCCTCAGGTTCCCACGTTGCCTCTTCCATTTTATGATTTCTCCACAAAACCTTCACCAGCCGAGTCGTCCGGTTTCTCAGCACCTGCTCCCTCACATCAAGAATCCTGACGGGCTCTTCACAATAGGAAAGATCGGGTTCCAGTTCTAATTCCTCATAGGTGAGTACATGCGTTGGGTCAGGCATGTATTTCCTCAACAGAGATACGTGGAACACATCGTGAACTTTTGAGAGACTTGGCGGCATTGCCAAACGGTAAGCTACAGCCCCAACTCGTTCCAGAATTTCGAAAGGTCCGATGTACCTGGGACTCAATTTACCTTTCTTACCAAAACGTATGACTCCCTTCCATGGAGATACCCTCAGGAAAACATGATCACCAACTTGAAATTCCAAATCCTTCCTTCGATTATCGGCATAGCTCTTCTGCCTACTTTGAGCTGCTTTGATGTGATTTTGAATCACTTTCACCTTTTCCACTGTTTCCTCCACTAGTTCTGGGCCTACAAGTTTTCTTTCACCAACGTCATCCCAACAGGTTGGTGTACGACATCTCTTTCCGTATAACGCTTCATATGGTGCCATCTGAATACTCGAATGGAAGCTATTGTTATAGGAAAATTCTACCAGTGGTAAATATTGATCCCACATACCCTGAAAGTCAAGAGAGCACGATCTCAACATGTCTTCTAAGGTTTGAATAGTCCGTTCTGATTGTCCATCTGTTTGAGGGTGATAGGCAGTGCTCAAACGAAGTTCAGTATCCAAGGCCTTTTGAAGACTTTTCCAGAATCTTGAAGTAAAACGAGGATCACGATCAGAAACAATCGATAGGGGTACTCCATGAAGTCTTACAACTTCATTAATATATAGTCTTGCTAGACGTTCAAGTGGTAGATCCTCCCGTATAGCCAGAAAATGTGCTGACTTAGTAAGTCGATCAACAATGACCCATATTGCATCATTCCTTCTAGGAGTCTTTGGTAGTCCCATGACAAAGTCCATCGTAATATTATCCCATTTCCACTCAGGTATGGGAAGAGGTTGCAATACTCCACCAGGATGTTGCCTTCCAGCTTTCACTTATTGACAAACCATACACCTTGACACAAAATCAGCAATCTCCCTCTTCATATTGTCCCACCAAAAATGTTCCTTTAAATCTCTATACATTTTGGTGCTCCCCGGGTGTATAGAGAAGTTGGAACTATGAGCATCATCCAGCAATTCCCTTTTTAGATCAGATATATCGGGAACACAAAGTCTCTTCCCGAATTTCAAAATTCCATCCTTATACACAAAGTCCCTCAATCTTCCATCATTCACACCTTTAATCTTCTTTTGAAATTCTTCATCATTGGTTTGAGAACTCTTAATCCTTTCTAGTAATGATGGTTTGGCAACCATTTGAAAAAGCATTGATGTTTCACCTTCCCCAGTTATTCCCATGTCCATCTTCACTAGATCCAAGAAAATTGGATCCCTTTCAATTCTCATCACATTCAAAACTCCATGGTCTTTTCTACTCAAAGCATCTGCCACCTTGTTTGCCTTCCCCGGGTGGTAATGTATCGTGCAATCATAATCCTTGAGTAGTTCAAGCCATCTCCTTTGCCTCATGTTGAGTTCTTTTTGTGTGAAAATATACTTCAAACTCTTGTGATCAGTATAAATCTCACATTTTTCACCATAGAGGTAATGTCTCCATATCTTTAAAGCAAAGATCACAGCTGCTAACTCAAGATCATGAGTAGGATAGTTTTGCTCATGAATTTTTAGCTGTCGTGATGCATAGGCAATGACCTTATCATTCTGCATAAGGACACAACCGAGTCCTTTCTTCGATGCATCACTAAAAATAACAAACCCATCATTCCCCGATGGTAGAGTCAATACAGGGGCATTGACTAATCTTCTCTTTAGTTCTTCAAAACATTCTTCACACTCTTTTGTCCAGACAAATTTAATCCCTTTACGTGTGAGCTTTGTCAATGGGTTAGCCAGTCTGGCAAAATTCTAGACGAAACGTCGATAATAACCTGCTAAACCAATAAAACTGCGTACCTCAGTTATACTTGTCGGTGCTGTCCATTCTTGGATTGCCTTGGTTTTAGAAGGATCAACGGAAATTCCATCCTTAGAGACAATATGGCCAAGAAAAGAAATCTCGTGAAGCCAGAATTCACACTTGCTAAATTTCCCATATAATTCATGTCTTCTAAGAGTCTTCAGGATAATGCGTAAGTGATTTTCATGATCTTCGTGGCTTTTGGAGTATACCAAGATATCATCAATAAATACCACTACAAAGTCATCAAGATATTCCTTGAAAACTCTGTTCATTAGATCCATGAAAACAGAGGGTGCATTAGTCAATCCAAAAGGCATTACTGTAAACTCGTAATGCCCGTACCTTGTTCGAAATGCTGTCTTTGGAACGTCTTCCTTCTTCACACACAACTGATGGTATCCAGACCGAAGGTCAATCTTTGAAAAGTATTGAGCTCCATGCAGTTGGTCAAACAAATCATCAATGCGAGGTAGGGGATACTTATTCTTTATTGTTATAGCATTGATCTCCCTATAATCAACGCACAACCTCATAGATCCATCTTTCTTCTTAACAAAAAGAACAGGGGCTCCCCAAGGAGAAACACTAGGGCGAATAAATCCCTTATTACTCAATTCCTCTAGTTGTTTCTTTAGTTCAACTAATTCCATAGTGGCCATTCTATAAGGGGTCTTCGATATGGGCCTTGATCCAGGAATCAAATCAATGGAAAACTCAACTTCTCGTTCTGGAGGATGTCCAGGTAAATCTTCCGGAAACACATCAACATATTCTCTCACAATAGGTAAATCCTCTATTTGAATATTACTTTCCTCATCCTCAGTAACTTCCTTCTCTTCCTCCCCAATAATTGAATTTAGTTGAGCTACTGGGGGTGGATCTAGATAAGAATTATGTGGCGACGATTCTGCTCTAAAGATAAGGTGTTCCTTATCATTATCATCAAGAATTGTAACCTCTTTCCTCTTACAATAAATTTTTGCATCATGGTCCGAAAGCCAATCCATACCAAGGATTATATCAAATTCAATCATGGGTATGACGATGAGATCAGCAGGTAAAGAACATTTAGGTGCTCTAATGGGAACTAATCGACAAAACTTTGTTGCAACAATACTTCCCTTAGGGGTTTTGACCGACAACTCCCTTGTTAAATCAAATTGGAAATATCTAATTTTCTTAGCAAACTGGGAAGATATGAAACAATGCGATGATCCAGAATCAAATAATGCATTTGCTAAACTTGAGGAAACCATTAAATTACCTGCCACCATGTCTTTCGGAGCTTCCACCTCAGCAGTAGTGATAGCATAAGCCTGGCCTTGATCCCTTGGCCTCTTCTGAGGTAAGTTCCCCTGACGCTTAGGACATTCATTTGCATAATGTCCCTTCTCTCTACAATTATAACATTCCACGTTGACAGCCGCTTTCTTTCCCTTGCATTCATGAGCTTGGTGGCCTTTTTCACCACACTTGTAACATACTCCTTTTCCTTTTAGACAGGCACCAGGGTGCTTCCTACCACAATTATCACAGGGTGGAAATTCATTTCTACCCTTCTTCCCTGTTTCCTTATTTCCTTTCCCAGAGTTTTCAGCGGATCTCTTCTTATCTTGCTTTGATTTAAAGTCATAAGACTTAGAGAATTCCTTTTCCGTCTTGATGGCGCATGAGACAATACCTTCGTATGAAGAGAAGGTTTGTGATACTAAAGCTCGACGGAGAAATGGTTTCAACCCATCAAAGAAACGATCAGTCTTACTTCTTGGGTTACGTATGTAATCTGCAGCATACCTTGCTAACCTTGTAAAGTTAGCCTCATACTTTGCGACATTCTCATCCTCCTTCTGCCTCAGACTCAGAAATTGCCTCTCCATATCCGCTCGATGGTCTCGAGGAAAGTATTTTTCTAAAAATAGCTCTTTGAACTCCTGCCATTCCATGTTTGTTAATTCATCATCCTCCTTTGTTTTTTGAATTAGTGACCACCATTGATCGGCATCTCCAGTGAGGCGGTAAACTGCCATGATAACATTCTCCCTTTCACTACACCCCAAGGCATGGAATATTTTCTCTAAGGAATTTATCCATTGCTCAGCTACTATAGGATTTGTACTCCCATTGAAGGTTGGCGGTTGTTGCCTCATGAAACGGTCTAGCATTGATCCTCCACGTTGCGGATCAGGGTGCTCCATACGAGTAAGGTTGTTATTCATAACCTGCGTGAGTTGTCCCAGTACGGTGAGAAGCTGATCAGCACCAGTTGTATCACTAGCTCCACCATAATTATCCTGAGCAGGAGGGCAATCCCTACACGGAGTGCGTGCATTGATACGGTTTCCATTCCTTCCACTAGGCGCCATTTCTAAATAATGGCATAAACTAGATTAGTTTATGAATCAAAATACATAATCACAAACTTATAAAACACTTAACTTAAATTGAACCATTTATGGATATAATCCATAATCATAAAAGAAATGTTTTCTTTGAGGAAGTATATACTCATAAACCCTTCATAATGATTTGTAAAGAAAATGAGAGTTATCCTAAGCATATCCCCCGGGAGTGTCGTAACCAAGAGTGCAGCAAGGCCCGTTGTCGTGCACCAGTTCCCGTTCGAGTCTAGCTCAAAGCAGTGTTTTCGGGTTTTACCCCTAGGTACATCTGTGCCAGAGCCGCCTCTACCTGCTCGTATCCAGACAGGGATGTATTGCTCGGAAAACTCACAAAATCTCTACAATACCAAAATTCTAGGAAGTTCTTCTATACTAATCCTCAAAGTCTATCTTCGGGCTATGTGCTCTAATCAGAGTTTATCTAAATCTAGCTTCCAAGGTTAGTACTAAACTGCCTCTGATACCAACTGTAACGCCCCGACCCCAGCTACCCAGAGTCGGTGCATTACTTCGTAACATTGGAATGATCACAAAAGATCAAGTCTCGAAAGACCGATTAGTTTAGTAGCCTTGGAAACACTAGATACATTCATAAGTCTTTCATTACATCAAAATTAAACAAACTACAATAACATGGTCTTCATAGCCCACACTCATATCTTCACTGACTATTCTTGCAAGTCAGTCATAATACACTTCTTCACATCCTGGAAAATTTTTAAACATTGAAAGGGGTGAGCTCAGATGCTCAGTAAGGATAACAATATTGCGGAAGCTTTCATAAATAAACATTAACATTTAAGGCAATGTATAACTAAAACAAAAGCCTTATTGAACATGAACTTTGGCATAATATGGAAAAAGTAAACTGAAATAATGCCATTTACTTACTCACATGGATATTCTACTAGTCGAATAATCACATGAAATATCAATAACCACTTCCATAATGAGGGAATGTATAATGCCGGACATTCTGAAACATTTTGTCAAGGCCTCGGCCAAGACATCTAAAATGATTAAGGCCTCAGCCAAAACCATAAATCAAATTGGGAAAGGGCCTCGGCCAATTCCACGTCTAGTCGTCTCATGAGACCTACCGATGCATCGAGGAGCTATAGCGGGCTCCACCCGTCACATATTAAGTCCAATACATTCCTCATATGAATAGGTTAAAACATAACATAAATATTCGTATTAAAACTAGCATACGAAATGTCAATAATTTCTCCATAAACTATGGATGGTATAAAATAACACATCCTCAGTCAAATATTTCACGAAATGCTCAATGGAAGTTTTGTATCATAAATCAATTTCAATTAAACTTAAAACCCATCAAAGGATGTTGACATGGATGGAATCAAAGCTATTTGAGAGAAATAACTCTCCTTTTTTTTTTAAATCATTTAAAAGTCCCATAATTATAAAATAATACATTTACTTTGAAAAGTTTCTTACCTTAAATTTGTCAAAAAGGTCAAAAAGTACATTGTTTGGAAAACGACGGTGAGATCCTTTTCAAAAACGTATAAGGGTATAAAAGACTTTAACCCATTTTCCATTTAATAGTAAAAATGTTTTGAAAGACATTTTTAAGAAACATGGATTTGGATGATAACGAGGTCCCAGTAGATAATTATGTATAAACAACCTTGGATAATGAAGAGGTTGTGAAGTAAACCCTTACCTTGTACTTTTCCTTGGTTGGGGTAGGTTAACCTCCTGTATAATGGTGAAATAATTGTTATTAAATTATACAAGAATCATATACATTCATATGATATCATATATGATCTTTTAACATTGCTTTGTTAACAATATCTTAGATTTATCGTTGTTTTGGGTGTTAACTTACTCGTTTTCTTTTATATGTTTTGTCATGTAAGTCTTGTTTTTCATGGATAGGTTGTATATTATTCATATCCAGAATGATATCATGTCCTTAAACATTATTTTTAAATCATAAAATGATAATTATACTTGAATGGATACGACGGAGAATGAATCTCATCGCGTTCGTGGAGACGGTAGTCCGTACGTACGCACGAGCGGCAATATCATTATTTTGATATTAAAATAATATATAATTGGATAGTGTATCATATATAACGAATCGTTATCATGTTATATTTATTATTTACATGAATTACATATCATTATTATACCCATCTAAATAATAATATAATGAATAACAATTACACCACGACGTGGAGACGGTAAGCCGTACGTACGCACGTATGGTGACATGTCATTCAAATGATGGGTAGAATATTGAATATGGTTGTTCCATATTTATAATAACATCACAGTATATAGAAGATACTGGAGTTATAATTTTAGAATTGAAATAATAAACAAAGAGGGAGTGGAAGAAGAAAGAAACTTGAAAGAGGGTGATGAAAATGTTACCTCTTCTTCGGGTTCTTCCTTTTGATTTGATCAAAAGGACTCCTTAGGATGGCTTTCTGACTAAAGTAAAGCTTCTAGGACGAAGGGAGAGAAGTTGGGAGAGTATTTGGGCAGGGGTTGGCCGAACCAAAAGGCTTGGAAGTGTGAATAAGGTGGTAGAGGTGGGGGCCTTTTATAAGAGGAGAGGAGGGGCACTTTTGGAAAGATTGAAATGTTACATTATTTCACAATGCTTTTCGGATTCTAAAGGTCCCACACTTATATAATTCGAGGCTAAGGTGATAAGGTTTCGAAATCTCTTCATCCAATAGGCTTTGGACAAGTGTAAGCCTTGGATTTTGCATTATCTTCTCATTTTATTTAAATCGTTAAATAATGAAGTCATCGCCACATCATAATGATGTCATAAATAATTTAATTTATTTAATGTCTAAAAATTATAAAACAAATACTATGATGTAGGAAATCTTTTTAGCTTTCTAATGAATATTTATAGTCAAAATTTGGACTTGTGTAACCCTACTTAAAAATTGTTTTAGTAAAACACTTTATGTTAGTGTCATTTTCACTTTAACATTAAATAAAAAGTAATTTATGTTATTTCCCAACAAAAGTGGATCCATGGGGTCCCCAAGTTAGGCCATGGCTTGTCTTGGTCGGCCATGACACACCCAATGAGGTTGGGACATGTGTCTAGGTCATTTCATATTATTAAAGTATTATTTATACCTTAAACTACACTAATTACCACTAATCGCGATTAAGACTTAATAAGTTACTATTCACCAAAAAATTATTTTTATCCCATTGAACCACATTTTACATACTAATGACAACCATGTATGTCGGATTTTCAAAATTCAATACACATTAGTGGTAAACTTTCATTTAAACGAAAAATCAGTTATTTAACTACCACTTAGTGGTTTCACTATTCATCAAAAATTGAAGTTTTTCAGAACAATGCCAAAATTTCACCCTAAGATATAATTGATATTCCGAATTCAAAAATGATGTCTATTTTACAAAATTCCAAACATATAAGTTGCATTAATTAATTTTATAATTAATTCCCGCTGTCAGAACAAATAGCGTGTTTTTAAGAAACAATTTATATCAAAAGATTGGCAATTGTTTATGTTCGATTTCAATGTTAAATTAATTCCAATGACCACCATTGGATAAAATGGTAAAAATATATTCTAATTATACTTTAAAACCACTAAATAGTATAATTTATCACAATTAATTATTTTGATTAAAAAAGTTGTTTTAAGTATTTTTCACTATTCATAAAAAAATTGGAAGTTCTCAGAAAGTTACAAAAAATTCAACTTAGGATAATTTCGATATTACGAATTCAAAAATGAAGTCCATTTTGAAATATAAAATTTCTATAATTTTAAAAGGTGGTTATTACTATTCATAACGGCTACTTTGATTAGTTGCGTTGTGTTAGAACTCGAACTTGCGTACAATGCAAGCTATTGCATTATTCGAAGGGAAACATACAGTGGAAACATGGGGTGTTACAAAAAGTTACCTATTTACATAATTTGGAAAACATTATTCCAAATATGGAATCTATTTTTTCAAATTCAAAACACAGAAATGGCAGAAATTAATTTTAAATTATTTCTCATTGTCAAAACAAAAATCGTGTTTTTAACAAATAATAACTATAAAAATATTGACACTTTCTTATGTCCAGTTTAAATGTGAAATTATGTCCAATGACCAGAATTGGATTAAATGGTAATAATATAATCTAATTATACTTTTAAATCACTCAAATTCATAATTTATCACTATTAATTATTTCAATTAAAAAATTTGATTTGAATTAAAATTTAGTAATTTTCACTATTCATCAAAATATGAAAGTTATCAAAAAAATTACCAAAAATACACCCCAATATAATCATGATATTTTGAATCCAGAAATGATGTCCAATTTGAATAATACAATTTATAAAATTTCAAAAAGTGGGTATTACTATTCATTACGGCAACTTTGATTGGTTGTGGTGTTTGTTGGAACCTAGAAGTTGCATACAACACACGCTACAATATTATTCAAAGAGAAGCATATCGTGGAAGGTTGGGGTTTTATATATCAAGACTCTACCAATCCTTTGGAAGCACACTTCCATGTAAGGGTTTTTCTTCCTTTCTTATTTTTGTCCAATATTCTTTAAATTGTTATGCCCTTTTAATTTTAATTATAAATGATGGGGTAGGTTTCACATCTCCACCATACTTCCCTATTTATGTTTGAATGATGGGATTCCCCTTTCTCTCTTATTAAATGCCTCCCATGTACACCCATTACTATGATGAAATTCTAAAAGGAATTTCTCTCTCCTAATTTACATTCGAGCAATTCTTTTGTATCATGAATTTAAATTTCCTTACATTTTTTGGGACATACATCTATATGAACCCTCATAGTCCATGTCATGTAAATATGATGAGAAACCCCTTTATCTATTACCAACCATTTTTATGAATTCTTATGTCATGTCGTTATGCTGCCAAAATTACGTCGTGCTTTTCCAAGCCAAATTCATTGTGAAGTGAATACAATGCCCATTTCTCTATCAAGGGTATTCACCTTTATTCACATTTACATACTGTTTAAAGAGTTTCGTGTATGTATTCCACATTCGTTTATCATGGAATAAAAGATTATGTTGAATGATTCATTGTTTTATGATCCATGTGGCACACTTATGCATGAAATGAAATGTTTAATAAGGGTGCACCCTTATAGCGCTCCAATGCATTGGGTAAAGTATAGTATCATGATACGTCATGTGCAATGGGTGTTTACTCATTCTAATTCAAGTGAAACTAGGTTTTACTCATGCTTCATGTGCAATGAGGATTTACTCATTCTCCATTTGCAATGAGCCTTGGCTCATGCTAATTCAATGTTAAGTGTTGTTGTCACATTTCCATGTTATGATTATCATGATTTATCATGCCTTTATGTTTATGCTTCTCTTGTGCTCTATTGATATGCCTATTGTCTAACATTTATTGTATTCCTTAGTTTATTCCATGATTATTCCCTTACTCGAATTTATAGCTCACCCTTTTCTTTTTCATGTCCTTGGGTTATCCCATGCAATGCTAAGTACCAGGGAATGTAGTGGTAATGTAAATGAGGTTTTCAATAAAGATGAAGTTTTTTTACATGTTTTATTTTGTTATGTAATGATCTTATGCCCCAAAGACACTAGACCTATCGATCTTCTATGTTGTATCAAATGATATTTAAGTAATATGTTATGTTTAATTGTGTAATAAATGATTTGGGTTGTCACAGTTGGTATTAGAGGATAGTTTTAGTTATTTTTGGGACTATGATTAGAAATCCCTAGTAATGCCTTAGATACAAGAATAAGTTTAATAAAAACATATTTATGTTTTGGTGAGTACTGAATATGTGTTTTATCAAGAAAATACATCCCTATCTGGATATGAGCAGGTAGAGGTAACTCTGGCACAGATGTACCTAGGGGTGAAAACCCCGACAATGAGTCTTGAGATTTACCCAAGGTATCCTAGTACATGACTACGGGCCTTGCTACACTCTTGGTTATGACACTTCCAGGGGATATGCTTTGGTAAATTCACAAGCTTAGTATGAACCCTTATTAAGGGAATTAAAAAAATTCCCCTATTAATATAAGTTAGATTGTAGATCATGGATAACATATATTGAAGCCTATAGAATCATAAGATAAAGAACTAAAAGTTATTTATAATTCATAAGATTTTTTTCTTTGGATTATGCTTTATGTTTTACCCCTAACTCTCTTTTTATTCCCGCCAGTGGCTGGTAATAGGGGACTCGGGCTAACAACCGATGTGAAGATCAATGTGATGGTTTTACTAATAAGATTCTCAATCTGATGGGAGCGGGAATTGTTAACTTTGTCACGCTTCTCTCTCAGCTAACTCAAGCTTTTAATAGAAACATGGGTCAAGAGGAATGTTCAACCCCCCCCCCCCCCCCAAGAACATGTCGCTATCAAGAGATTTATGAGACAAAGGCCGCCTACTTTTAATAGATCATCTGATCCCACAACTGTTGATCAATGGATCAACTCCATTGAAATGATCTTCTCCATCCTTCAATTCTCTAAAAAAGAGAAGGTTATCCTAGTTGTTTATCATATGGAGGGTGATGCTGATCAATGGTGGATGTTGATCAAAAATAAAAAGCCTCAGGAAAAGATCGAGCCATTGGAATGGAAGGATTTTCAGAATATTTTTTTTGATAAATATTTTCTGCGCACCCTCCAGCTTAATAAGGAATGGGACTTCCTTTCCCTCAATCAAAAAAAGACAATGAATCTATTGGAGAGTACAAGGAAAATTCAAAAGACTTGATTGATACGCTTTCAGCTTTGTTGTTACCCCTGAATGTAAGGTTGACCGCTTATTTGTTGGACTGAAGTGTAGCCTCGAGAAAGCACTGGTGATCCATGACTTCAACAGCTATGGGGAAATTGTTTGATGTGCCCTCAATGTTGAAATAGAGATCGGAGAATCTCGAGGGTATCACGGGGATATGAAGCATAAGGTGGACTTCAATACTGGACGTCTGATGGATAAATCCAACTGTGCTAAGAAGATCCATCACCCCACTTATCAAACATGTGTAAAGAAGAACCCTAGAAAATGCCCGAAGGGGAGGAGGAAATGCTTTTGGTTTGGAAGTGAAGGGAACCTAGATGTTAACTGTTGGCAAGAAAGACGAGTCGTTGTGATAGAGGATAGTAACGTTCTGTTCGATCCTCAACACGTGGTTCATTACTACAACTGCAAAGAACCACGGAATCATGAAAATCAGTTCCCAAATGAAAGGGTTTTCAGAGGCAAACAACAACCTCCAAGGAAGTAGGTGTGAGATTTTTCCATCACTACTGCCAAAGGGAACACCAAAAATGAAGTGGTTACAGGTATGCAAGTTATTCATTCACGAATGGCGAACATACTTTTTGATTTAGGATCTATGAATTCGTTTATATATCTAATGTTAATAAAACAATCCCAACACCACCACAAATCTTGTAAGTGAAGATGTCGGTGAGTACGACAAATGGGGAAATCAATACATCCCATGAATATAACTCCTCCCCTATCATAATCTGTTGATTAAAATTCCCTACGAACCTTTTCATACTCCCTCTAGTGGAAGTTGATGCAATTCTTATCACTGATTGGATTTCCTTATATAGAGCCAACATAAACTGTCCTGATAGAGAAATCATTCTCCATATGGAGAATCGACCCCTGATTCATTACAACAGCAAGGAGGAAGAAGAATCTTCTTCAGCTCCATCATCTCAAACGTGGATATTAATTCCCTATGAGCACGCATATCAGGCTCATATTATTGAGTCTAAGGAGGAAACCATCCTAAAAGATATGTCTATTGTGAGGGAATTCGCTGAAGTGTTTCCTGAGGAATTTTATGGTCTTCCTCCTATAAGAGATGTTGAATTCACAATTGATCTTATACCTGGGTGTTACCAATATCCAAGACTCTATATAGAATGGCTATCATGGAGCTTGAGGAGCTACGAAACAACTACAAGAGAATCTGGATAATGGGTTTATACGCCCAAGTACTTCACCATGGGGTGCACCAGTCCTCTTCATCAAGAAGAAGGATGGGTCAATGCGCCTTTTCATAAATTATTGTCAGATCAACAAAATCATGATAAAGAACAAGTATTCTCTCCCAGAAATTGATGACATGTTCAATCAGCAGCGTAGAGCAGAATACTTCTCCAAGGTGGATTTTCAGTTGGGATATTATCAAGTAAGGGTGAAGAAGGAAGATATCCCCAAGAATGTTTTTAGTATAATATATGGGCACTGTGAATTCATAGTAATGCCTTTTAGACTCACTAATGATCCAGAAATCTTTATGGACTTGATGAATAGAGTCTTTAGAGAATACCTAGACAAATTTGTGGTAGTATTTATAGATGATATTCTAATATACTCTAAAACCAAGGAGGATCATGAAGAGAATTTAAGAACTGTACTTGAGACTTTGTAGAAGGAGAAGATAAATGCATAGTACAAAAAGTGTGAGTTATAGTGGAAGGAGGTCTCATTCATGTGCCATATCATCACAAGAAATGGGATAGTTGTGGATCCCTCCCAAATAGATTCAATTGAGGGATGGTCAAGGATAGCATCGGTAACAGATATCTGTAACTTCTTGGGGTTAGCTGGATATTATCGACGATTTGTGAGAAATTTCCCATGATTTTCCAACCCTCTAACCGAGATAACTTGGAAGGGAGGAATGTTTTCTTGGAGTGATGAATGCTAAGAAAGCTTCAAGGAGTTTTAAAGGAGGCTTATCACTGCACCCGTGCTCACTTTACCCACAAGTGGAGAACTTATTGTGGTATTCAGTGGTGCTTCAAAGAAGGGCATGGGATGTGTGTTGATGCAAAATGACAAAGTCCTTTCATATGCTTCCAGGAAATTGAAATTTCATGCACATAATTATCCAACACATGACCAAAAGTTGGATGCAGTGATCTTCGCTTTGAAAATTTGGCGGCATTATCTATATAGGGAGAAATGTGAGATATATACTGACCACAAGAGTCTCAAATATATACTCACACAAAAAGAGATTAATATGGACCAGCGAAGATAGATAGATATCATCAAGAATTATGACAATTCAATCCACTACCATCCCGGTAAGGCAAACAAGGTGGCGGATTCTCTATGTAGAAAAGATCTATCATCTTTATCAATGATGATAATTGAAAAGGAACTGATCTTCTTATATTTGAAAAGGATGGACATAGGAATCATTAAGGGAGGAACATAATCAATCCATTTTCACATTATTGTTCAGACATCCCTCTTAGAGGGAATAAATGATGATCAATGAAAAGATGTGGAAATTCAGAATTGGGTGGAAGTTGTTATAAATGGGAAATCTTATGATTTCAAAGTTGATGATGAAGGATTTTTAAGATTTGGGAGGCAATTATGTTTACCATCTGATCCAATGATAGAGAAGGAGTTATTGAATAAAGCACCTTGACCTTCTATATCCACCTAGGGAGCACAAAGATGTATCGAGATCTCCAAGAGCATTATTGGTGGAATAATATGATGAAGGAGATTGTTGAATATACATCAAAGTGACTGGTGTGTCAGAAAGTGAAGGCAGAGAGGCAGAAGTCTAAGGGGATGATGAAACCGCTGCCCATCCCAGAATGAAAATGGGAGAACATCACCATGGACTTTGTCACCAGACTTCCGAAGACATCCAAAACCAATAATTCAATCTGGGTTATTGTGGATCGTCTTACAAAGGTTGCACACTTCATTTCTATTCAGGAGGATTTCTCATTGGATCAACTGGAATTGATATATATCAAAAAAGTTTTAAGGATGGATGGAGTACCAATATCTATTATGTTCAATCGAGATCCAAGATTCTCTTCTATGTTTTGGAAGAGTCTTCAACATACTCTGAATACTGAACAAAGCATCAGTATGACATATCATCCTCAAAATAATGGCCAATTCAAGCAGACTATCCAAACACTTGAGGTTATATTGAGATCATGCTCAATGGACTTTAAATGAGGATGGAATCAGCATCTTCCTCTAGTTGAGTTCTCTTATAATAATAGTTTCTACTCGATCATCCAAATGGAACCATATGAAGCCCTTTATGGGAAAAGGAATAGAACACCAGTGTGTTGGGATGAGGTCAGTGAGTGTAAGCTACTTGGACCAGAAATGGTCGAAGAAATGGTGGGGAAGGTGAAAACCATTACGCTTCATATCAAGGAATCCCAAAGTCGACATAAGAGTTATGCATATAACCTCCGACGAGACCTTGAGTTTAAAGTTGGAGAAATGGTATTTCTATGAATATCTCCATGGAAGAATGTCATGAGGTTGGAAAAAAATGGAAGTTAAGTCCATGGTACATCTTCCCCTTCGAGATTCTATATCATGTAGGGCTGTGGCCTATCGACAAGAACTTCCACCTTCCATAGCCAAGGCACATGATGTCTTTAATGTATCCCTCATAAAGAGTACATACCGGACCCTACACATGTACTCTCTTATAAGGTGTTAAAGTTAGAGGATGATATTTATTATGAGGATCAACTAGTGAAGATCATAGATCATAGAGAAAAATTTCTACGAAATAAAATAGTGCCCCTCGTCAAGGTGTTGTGGAGAAACCACAAGTTTGAATAATCGACGTGGGAATTAGAGGAAATGATTAGGCAGAGTTACCCACATATGTTTTAGTGTGGGGAAAGGAAATTTTGAGGGTGAAATTTCTTAAAGGGGGATGATTGTAATGACCCAAAATTTCATTAATGGAAAAATCTAATGATCTAATTAAATGTATCTTTATGTAAAATGTTTATTTAAAATGTCAACATCATTGGTTTTATGTAAATAATTTTAACCATTTCTAATATAGTCATTGAACAGTGATCACAAGATTAGTATAAATATAGGGCTTTAATGAATCCAATTTACTTAGACAAATTAAGTGATGGCCTTATCCAGTATAATTTCTCCATACGAAGCCCATTTGTTAGAGCTTAGAAAAGAGGTGGCATCTTTGGGTTGCGCTCTTGACCAAGACCAATCCAAGCTTCAACATGTAATGATCTAACAGAACCATCTATGGGAGAAGTGGAAGTTGATAGATATCACTATGCGTGCAATGTTATCCGAGCCACCACAAGAGTATATCTCTATCACGCACCTTACCCTTAGGTCATATACGGCTGTTTTAAGGGGTTATGTAAAAAATCCCTACTACTATTTTTATGTACGTTATTTTTTTATATTATAGTTAACATACGTTCATTTTATTATTGTTACCTTGTAAATAGTTTTTAAATCACAAATAGTTTATTTAGTTAATATTCAACTAAGAAATATATTTTGATGAATTAAAAGACTTTCGAATTAAATAATTTTTTAATAAATTATTATTATTATTAAATTAATTTTTATTAAATATAAATGATTCTATAATTTTATGAATGCAATTGTAATTTTTATTAAGGTTTGAAATCCATTTTTGTCAAAACCGTTGAATTTTCGATAAATGTCGGTTTTTATTTTAAAAGTGAAAATTAACATATTTAGAAAATTATTGTGATAAAATAAATATCATTTCTGGAATCATGAATTTGAAATTATCCAATGGTGAATTTTTCATAATTTTCTGAGATAGTCAAATTTTTGGGTAATAATTAAATACTGTTTAAATATATAATGTGTTTTATGACATCATAATGGCCCAATAGTGATGTAGTAAAATAATATAAGCTTAATGTTAGAAAAATATCTGTTTTACCATTAAAATAATATGATTTTGGGTTTGTTTGACTTATTTTACAAAGCATTGATGGACGCTTCAAGACTTATTAAGCATCTTGTCTTTTTAAATTGTTTTCCTTGGGAGTGTGACTCACCTCCACATAAGCAACCCCATTATTTTAAGAAGTTCGGACTTTGGTCATATAAAATATTGTTTTCCAATTCCCATTTACAAAAACCATGGGCAAAAACGATAGTCTGGATTATGGTTTGGATTAGTTTAATGTGAGGTGTCCCAAACCTAAATAATAAATAATTCCCTCAACTTTCATATATAAACCCACACATGCTCCCACTTAATCCTCACTCAAAGCCTTTTGATTTCGTCCAACCTCTTCCCTCCTCTTTCTAGAATCCTCTAAAGGTACCCCAAGCTCTCACGAAGCCTCCCTCAAGCCTCTCTCAAACCTTTGGAAGCACACTTCCATGTAAGGGTTTTTCTTCCTTTCTTATTTTTATCCAATATTCTTTAAATTTCTATGACCTTTTAATTTCAATTATAAATGTTTGGGTATGGCTTTTCACCACCCTCATACTTCCCTATTTATGTTTTAATGATGGGAGACCCCATTCTCTCTCATTAAGTGCCTCTCATTTACACTTGTTACTATGCTGAAATTCCGTAAGGAATTTCTCTCTCTTCATTTACATTCAAGCAATTCTTTTGTATCATTAATCTAAATTACATTACATTTGTTGTGATATATATCCATATGGTCCCCTTAAAATCCTTGTCTTTTAAATATTATGAGACAACCATTTCTCATCAACCATTTTTATGAGTTCTTATGTTACGATGTTATGCTGCCGAAATTGCACTGCGCTTTTACACGACAAATTCATTGTGTAGTGAATACCATGCCCATTTATATATCAAGGGTATTAACCTTTATTCACATTTACTTATCTTTTAAAGAGTTTCATGTATGTATTACACTTTTTTTTATCTTGAAATAAAATATTATGATGAAAGATTCAATGTTTTATGATCCATGTGGCACACTTATGCATGAAATGAAATGTTTAAGAAGGGTGTTCCCTTATAGCGCTCCAATGCAATGGGTAAAGTATAGTATCATGATTCTTAATGTGCAATGGGTTTTTACTCATGATAATTCAAGTGCAATGAGGTTTTACTCATGCTTCATTTTCAATGAGGATTTACTCATTCTCCGTGTGCAATAAGCCTTGGCTCATAATAATTCCATGTTAAGTTTTGTTTCCACATTTCCAAGTTTTGATTATAATGGTTTATCATGCCTTTATGTTTATACTTATATTGTGCTCTATTGATATTGCTATTGTCTAACATGTTTTATATTCCTCATTTTATTCCATGATTATTCCCTTACTCGGCTTTATAGCTCACCCTTTTCTTATGCATTTCATCAGGTTATCCCATGAAATGCTAAGTACGAGGGAATGTAGTAAACATGTAAAGGATTTTTAAAATAAAGATGTTGTTTTTTTCATGTTTTAAGTTGTTATTTAATGATCCTAAGCCCCAAAGAAAGTACACCTCTCGATCTCATATGTTGTATGAAATGATGTTTATGTAATATGTTCTGTTTAATTGTGTAATAAAAGATCAAGGTTTTCATAGAACTATATGTCAAACATAAGTGAAAAAATATAAGAAATGTATTTTAGAAACGTCATCATTAAGACTTTTTTGGGTGGTTTTATGGAAAATACTAATGATATTTTAAAATAGAAAAAAGGAAAATATCTTTCATAAAACCAGAGTTGAACCAAGAAGGTTTTCATAATAAAAAGACTTATTTTATAAAGGAAATGATGGCTTAAAATTGTTAATATACTACACTTGAAATTCGGGTAAAAATTCAGGAAGTTCCCTTAAAAATGTTTTTCTTATCAGAAAGTTCATAGGAGGGAATATTTTTAAAAACATGTATATCCATGAAAGTGAGTGGTGAAAGGGTGCTCAAAATAGAATTTTTTACAATTAAACAGGATTAAGAAGATGCTCAAAAATAGTTAAGATAACTCTATTTTGATATAAATAAATATAAGGCAACTCGAAATAACAAAGGAGGTTCGGGTTGATTTTCTTATGGATGATCGGCATGGTGTCAGATGCTCGTAAGAGGGCTTGATGAGAGAGAAAAGGGATTTACCATAAATTATAAATCATGAGGGAATAATGGGGTAGGTGCAAAAACATACCACATCATTAAGGATTACACATAAAATGGCATAGCATGGAGGAAAATCTTGTTCAATTGGCATAATGGAGAGGATCCCTTACCTTAAATTCTTTAGTGTTCTCACTTGTTATTAAAGACATGAATAAAAAAATTAGGTTTACTATTTAATAATTACAGAACCTATATTATATGTAATTGTTTTTGTATAATCCTTTTAATAACATTTATAACCATTTTGATTGGTTATGAGGTTCGATATCATTGTTTTGGCACGTTTGTTTACTTGGTTTTAATAACCAGATGGCTTATATTCATGTTTGGATAAACCTGTAACATTAAAGTGGTTGTCCAAAATTGAAGTTATATTATTTCAGTAAATATCCAGGAGATTACATGGTTTTAAATTTAAATGTTTTACATATAAATAAGTAGAATTATTATATAAAACCATATTGACCACTATTTTTTTAAACTGTGGGTTTGATTACAAAGAACATGTTTCTGATTTTTAATTAATTCCATTTGTACAAAAATATTACAGAACCAAAATAGGATATATTACCTATATAATAATCTGGTTCAGTCATAACAAAAATGGTTTCATGAGCATAATTAAAGATAATAATAGAAATTGATAAATTGTTGTCATTAAATGTGCTAAATTAGCACATCTCAAATGATGCTTTCATTTATTTCACATAAAATGTTGGAAGGAGAAAAGATAATTAAATAACCCATTAGCATAAAAACATTGTAGTAAATGTATGTTACTGGAGTTATCATAATATTTGGGTGATGGGAGGTGATCATAAAAGCAAAAAGAAATGAACTTAAAAGAAATGAAGGAATTGGAAAGAGAAATTTACCTCTTGAGACTTCCTCATTTGAAAACCACTTAAGGGGACATGTTTTGGTATTTTGAAAAGTATAGGAGATTTTGGAAATTGGTGGGATATTGGAGAGATATTTGGGTAGAATATAGGAAAATTACAATGCTTGATAGTAGTTAATAGAAGAGGGTGTGAGGGGGGTTTATAGTGGAGGAGAGGAGGGTTTTGATAATTCTTTAATCATTATTTTATTAATTCTTCACTAGAAAATGAAATGTAAGTATTCAATGACCAATAATAGTAATAAATGCATGTGACTTAGAATCAAAGGACATTTACATCATCCATGACTCATGCATGATGCAGAAATTAAGGATTTAGTATTTATTGTGAATTATCATATTTTACTATTCAACAAAAATTCATGTATTTTTGAAAAATCTAAAAAATTCACCCGAAATTTTTTTTGATGTGTAGAATTCCAAATTTAAGTCTATTTTTTAAAAAAAATCTCTAAATATGATTATTTTAATATTCAATTAAAATCCTAATTTGTTATAAAAAACCAATTTTAAAACATTCATTTACTTATTCTAAAATATTGGTATATCTTACATTTTAACTTGAATAATATATACATATTATCATAGGTAAGATTACTATTCATTAGGGTATATCACTATTCATAAGGGTATGTTACTATTCATAGGTGTATTTTACTAATCAACAAAAATTATGTCTTTCTTATCAGACTCCAAATAACTTACTGATCGCGACCGTGTATGGCATATTTTCAAAATTCCAAACACAAAAGTGACAAAATAATGTTTAAAGGTCACTTACCACATAGTAGTACATTATGTTGTATTTTCATGTGATTTTATGACATATTTATAAGAATGGAATTTCCATTTATAAAACATTGGGTCATTATATTCTTCTCCCCTTATGAAATTTCTCCCTCAAAATTTCATTTTACATTCTAATCCAAAAAACAGGTGTGGGTACTTTTCCTTCATTGCTTCCTCTAGTGTCCATGTTGCCTCATCATACTTATGGTTTCTCCATAGTACCTTTACCAGAGGAGTAGTCCTGTTGTGTAGAAATTTGTCTCTACGATCCAAAATCTTCACTGGATGCTCCTCATAGGAAATATCTTCCTCCAACTATACCACCTCTAAAGATGGTACATGTGAAGGGTCTATTATGTACTTCTATAAGAGGGATACATCAAATATATCATGTAATTTAATCATGTTAGGTGGAAGTGTCAGTCGATAGGCCACATCTCCAACACGATCAAGGATCCCGAAGGGGCCGATGTACCTAGGACTTAACTTCACTTTCTTTTCGAACCTCGTGACCTTCTTCCATAGAGATATGGGTAGAAATACCATGTCTCCAACTTTGAACTCAAGTTCTCGTCCACGGTTATCTACATAACTCATATGTCAACTTTGGGATACCGTGATATTCTATAGAATGGTTTTCAGCTTCTCTACCATTTCTTTGATCATTTCAAGTTCTTGCAGCTTATGCTCACTGACTACATCCCAACACACCGGTGTCCTACACCTTTTCTCACAAAGGGGATCATATGTTGTCATTATAATGCTCGATTGGAAACTGATGTTGTAGGAGAATACAACCAATGGAAGATGTTGGTCCCATCCTCCTTTTAATTCCATAGAATAGGCTATCAACATGTCGTCTAATGTCTGAATAGTTCTCTCAGATTGGCCATCAGTTTGAGGATGATAGGTCATACTAAAGTTCAGTTATGTGCTTAGATCATGTTAGAGACATTTTCATAACATCAAGGTGAATCTTGGATCACAATAAGATACAATAGATATTGGTACTCCATGTATCCTTACCTCTTATTTGATGTAAATATTTCCAATTTGATCCAGTGAGAATTCCTCTTGAATCCTGAAAATGTGAACTTTCTTCGTAAGACGACCCACAACGACCCATATTTCATTGTTTCCTCTAGATGTCCATATAAGTCCAGTGACAAAGTCTAAGGTAATATTCTCCCACATCCATACCAATATGGTAGTGGTTGCGTCATCCCCTTGGACTTTTTCCTCTCATCCATCACATGAGGACATACCGGGAACATTTACATATATTCAGAAATCACCCTTTTCATATTATCCCACCAAAATGTTTCTCATAGATCTTGAAACATCTGTATACTACCTGGGTGGATAGGGATGTTTGAGCTATGTGCATCACTTAGAAGCTTCTTCTTTATCATTGGATCTGATGGTACACATAATTGTTTCCCAAATCTAACAACTCCTTCTTCATCAATTTTGAAATCAGAGGATTTCAAATTTCTGATAGCTTCCACCCTTTTCTTAATTTCCACATCTCCTCAATAAGAATCATTTATTTTCACCAATAGGGATGGTTGAGAAATAATTTGAGAAATTATTCATAATATTCCTCCCTTATTGATTCCCATGGCCATAATTTTCAAATCTAAGAAGATCAGATCTTTTTCAATTCTCATCATTGATAAAGATGTAGGATCCTTTCTACTTAGAGCATATTCCACATTGTTTTCCTTACATGGATGGTTGTGGATTGAGAATTCATAATCCTTGTTGAGAACTATCAATCTTTGTTGGAGCATATTAAGTTATTCTTTTTTGAATATATATTTTAAACTCTTGTGGTCAGTACATATCTCACATTTCTCCCCATAGAGACAATGCTGCCAGATTTTCACTGCAAAGATCACAACTACCAACATCAGATCATGAATAGGATAGTTTTTCTCATGTATTTTTAGCTTCCTTGGGGAAGAGGATATCACATTATCATATTGAATTAGCACACAACCTAATACATTTTTAGAAGCATCAATATACACCACAAATAGTTCTTCACTTGTTGGGAGTGTGAGTACTGGAATAGTGATTAGCCTCTATTTCAACTCCTTGAAACAGTCTTGGCATTCCTGATTCTAGACAAACATTAATTTCTTCCTTGTAAGCTTGGTCATTGGGCTTGACAATCATGAACAGTTTTTCACAAATCTTTGATAATACCCAGTTAGACCTAGAAAGCTACAGATCTCCGTTACAGAAGTATTCCTAGGCTACTCTTCAATTGCCTTTATCTTGGAAGGGCCCATGGATATCTGTTTGCTGGTGATAACATACACCAAGAATGATACTTCCTCCATCCAAAACTCGCATTTACTATACTTTTCATACAACTTCTCCCTTCACAATTTCATTAACATAGTATTCAAATTCTCCTCATGTTCCACCTTTCCCTTGGAGTATATCATAATATCATCAATAAAGACCGCCAACAATTTTTCGAGGTAATATCTAATAATATATTCATTAAATCCATAAATATTTCTGGATAATTAGTGGTTCTATAGGGCATCACAATAAACTCATAGTGTACATACCTTGTTCGAAAGGCAGTTTTGGGAATATCTTCCCTTCTCACCTTTAATTGTTGATATCCCGATCGAAGGTCCACAATAGAAAAATAACTTGTTCTACAAAGCTAATTGATCATTTGATCTATCAATGATAGGGGATAATTTTTCTTTATCATGATTTTATTGAGCTCATGATATTCAATTCAGAGGTACATGGATTTTCCTTCTTCATGAAAAAGAGGACTAGAACACCCCATAGTGAAGCACTTGGGCATATAAAACCCTTCTCCATATTCTGTTATAACTGCTTCTTTAGATCTTCTAGCTCAATGGTATCCATTCTGTAAGGTGTCTTTGAGATAGGTATAGATCCAGGGATAGGTTCAATTGAGATCTAAACCTCTCGGTCAGGAGGAAGACCAGGAAACTCTTTAGGGAAGACATCAATGTAACCCCTCACAATGGACATGTCTTCAAGAATGATTATCTCCTTTTTCTCAATCATTTGAGCAAAATATTCTTTTCATAAGGCAGTAATATCCACACTTGAGATGATGATTCGAAATGATAATCATCTTCCACCTTAAACTGGTAAGGAATTGGAGGACTCTTTTGGATATGAAGAGTGATCTCCCTTTCCGGGCAGTTGATATTACCTTTGTATAAAGACATCCAATCCATGCCCATGATAGCATCGAACTCCACTAAAGAAAGTATGTCAAGATTTTCTGGGAGGTTCAGTCCACAAACATTAACCAAAGAGGATTTATAATCCATGGAAGCAACGATTTCCCCATTAACTATTCTCATAGATAAATTTTCCTCCAAATTTTGTGGTGGTGTTTGAATAGTTATACTAAACTTGAAAGATATGATAGAATGCATAGAACCAGAATAAAATAGTATGTTTCATATTCTTGAATGAATAACCAGTGTACCTATCACCACATAATTTTACAGCTCTATGTCATCAGTAGTGATAGAATAAGCCCTTACTTGTTTCCTTGGATGTTGTTGGTGATTACCTATGACTACCGTCAGCTTATAGAAATTGTTCACACAATGCCCAAGATCCTTACTGTTGTAACACTACACTACATGCTGAGTGATGATGTGAAGAATCCATTTTTCATCAAGATTAATGAGATTTTTCATATCCCTTCAACAGTTCTTCGCCAGATGATCAAGAATCCTACATTTGGAGAAATTCTTGGTAACCTTAAGACAGTTACTAGGATTCTTATTCCCATAACTATTTCAAGGGTAAAAGTCAGTATTCTTTCCATCATAGTAATTGTTTGATGAACCACCCATGTTGTTCTCCATTTTTTGTTTCTTGTCATTGGTTCCACGAGACCACTGAGAGTCTCCAATCACCATTTCAACCTTGAGGGCACAATGGACAATCTCCTCATAACTGTTGACGTCTCGAATAACCAACTCTTTTCATATACTCAGCTTTAGTCTTCTAAAGATGCAATCCACCTTGCTTTCCGTGTTCATGACAAATCCAAATGTGTACCTTGCAAGACTTTGAATGTTTGATTCATACACCACGATGGACTCATCATCCTTCTACATGACTCTAAGGAACTCTCTTTCCATCTAGATATGGAGGGTTTGAGGAAAATATTTGTTGAAAAACATCCTCTTGAATTCCTCCCAATCCATGAAATCAATTTCCTCTTGGGACTTTTTATTCTTGATTAGTTCCCACCACTGATCAGCTTCTCCATCAAAATGATAGACTTCCAGTTCAACCTTCTCTTCTTCTGAGTACTAGAGGACAAAGAATATCACTTCAATAGTGTTAATCCATTGTTCAGTGAGGAGGGGATCAAAAGATCCACTAAATATAGGAGGCCTTTTCCGCATAAATGATTCAATAGAAAATTTCTCTTTCCCGGTATGTGGAGGTTGTTCTTCATGATTCCAGTTATTATTCATAACTCGAGCCAGTTGAGCAAGTACTCCCATGAAGTTTTGAGAACCTTCTCCCTTCATATCAGAAATATCATTAAGGTAATCTTCACATTGCCTATCACATTGGTTCTTGGAATGTGTTTTTATATTTCCCGCCATTAACTAAGAAAAATAAATTATAAATAGAGGTCTTGAATACTTAGCTATTGATCATAAAAATGAAAAACTGAAAATAAAAGGATAAACTTATAAATAATTATATCCTAACTTGTTATTACATAGGATTAAATCTAGGTTATTTTTGATCTATTTCATAACTTATATTCTTATGGGCATTTTTGTACCTTAATAATGGTTTGTACCATGGTCAGGAATCTACCAAAGCATATCCCCCAGGAGTGTCGTAACTTAGAGTGATGCAAGGCCTGTTGTCGTGTACCAGGATACCGTAGGTCAATACTGAAACTCCTTATCCTAGTTTTCATTCCTAGATATATCTATGCCATATCTTCCTTTTCCAGCTCATAGCTAGACATGGATGTTTTTCCTAAATAAACCACTTACTCAACACTCACCAAAATTTTGGAATGTTTTCTTATAATTAGTATCATTCTTAAGGTTCTCACTATGCTGTTCTATACCTAATCTCCAAAAATAACTAGACCATCCTCTGATACAACCTATAGAGACCCAAGACTTTTACATATAACATTTCATGATTTTAAGCATAATTAATCATCAGATTTCAATCCAAGGATCATTAAGTCAAGTGTATTAGAAGACTAGGTACATAAAACATAAAACATGTGGCTAAGAAAAACATCTTTGTATAATCTCTATGAATATCTCCTAACATTATTTGAGCACATATATCTGCATAGGGTTCCCTTTGGAACACAAGAACAAATGGATAAGCTAAAAAGCCCAGTAAGGGAAAGAACACAAGCATACGTCTTAAGAACATGAGGTAGGAGGCATGACATATTGATATCAAAAGAATGAATCATATAAAATGATATCATATAAGCATGTGATCACACAAACATGGAATCATATAACTGTGGCTCAATCATAAAACATTTATTTTGTATGGGTCAAGGCTAATCGCCAATCCCGTTTCACATCGCATCTAGTGAGACTTAACATTACCCAATGCATTGGAGAGAAAACATGGAACACTCATCTCAATATTTCCATGAATATTCTTTCTATATAAATAATCATACATAATCAACTATAGATAAACATAAGGGTACCCAAGAAAAGAATCGGGTACCACAATCATGATATAAAGCATAAACAATGGGCGTATCATGAAAGTGTCCATGAAATAAATGATTAAGATAATGCATGGACTTGCATAATGTAAAATAGGAATATAACATTGTAAGATATGTCAAACATATGTAAAAATGTATAATAAATGTATTTGAGAAATATTAGCATTAAAACATTTTTGTGCGGTTTTAATGAAAATACTATAATGATTTTAAAATATTAAAGAGGAAAAACTCTTATATATATACAAAGTTGAACTAATAAGGTTGTAATAATAAAAACTCAGAATTTATAAAGGCAATTGTGTCTTAAAATAGAAGATATATTTCACTTGAGATTTGGGTAAAAATTCGGGAAGTTCCCTTAAAACTAGTTTGCTTATCAGAATGTTATAAGGAGGGAATCTTTTTAAAAACATGTATATCCACAAAAGGGAGTGGTGAAAGGGTGATCATAAAATTATTTTGTACAACTAAAAAGTATTTATAATATGCACAAAAATATATAAGATAACTAAATTTTGATATAAATAAATATTAGTTAACCCGAAAGAACAATGGAGGTTCGGGTAGAATTTCTTATGGATTATCGGTATGGTGTCATGTGCTCGTAAGAGGGCCTGATGAGAGAGATAAGGGGTTTATCATCAATTATAAAACATGAGGTTTGTATGGGGGAGGTGATAAAACATACCACATCATTAGGTATTACTCATAAAATGGCATAGCAAAGAGGACAATCTTTTTCTCAGAGCGAAATGGTGAGGATCTCATTCCTTAAATCTGTATAAGTTCTCCACTTGTTATTGAAGACAAAAATAAAAAAATTAGGTATATCAATTAATAATTCCAAAACCTATTATATATTTAATTGGTTTATTACAGTCACATTAAGTTCATTTAAAATCATTTTATTGGTTTTGAGGTTCAATTTCATTGTTTGGGCTCGTTTGTTTACTGGGTTTTAATGACCAGTTCGCTTATATTCATGTTTGGATAAATATGTAAGATAAATGTGGTTGTCCTGAATTGAAGTTATATTCTATTAGTGAACATACAAGATATTAAATGGTTTTAAATTTATTTTTCTTACTTCGAGTGAAGCCTAATTATTATATAAAACCATAGTGACAACCATTTTTGTTAATCGGTGGATTTGATTACAAAGAACAAGCTTTTTCTTTTTAAATTAAAACCATTTGTACAAAAGGATTAAATAAGAAAAATGGGATATATTACTTATAAAATAATCTAGTTCAACAATTACACAAATGTTTTCATGACCAGAATAAAATATAATAATAGAAATTGATAAATTGTTGTCCATGAATGTTCTAAATTAGCACATCTCAAACGGTGCTTTCATTTATTTCAAATAAAAGGTGGGTAATGGAGAGAAGATAATGGAATATTCTATTATCATAAAATAATTTCATTAAATTTATGTTATTGGAGTTATCAAAATATTTCGGTGAAAAGAGGTGAGGAAAGAACAAAAAGAAAAGAACTTAAGAGAAATGAAGGAATTGGAAAGAGGAATTTACCTCTTGAGAATTCCCCCTCGGAAAAGCACTTAATGGGAGAGGTTTTGGTATTTTTAAGAGCCTGGGTGATTTTGGACGTGGTGGAGGATCATGGGGATAGATTTGGGCCGAATACTGGCAAGGTTCAAGGCTTGAGAGTAGTGAAGAGAAGAGGGAGTGAGGGGGGTTTCATAGTGGAGGAGAAGAGGGTTTTCATAATTTTTTAATCATTACAATATTATTTCATCACAAGACAAAGAATAGTAAGTATTTAGTGACCAAGAATAGTATTAAATGAATGTGACTTTGAACTAAAGGCAATTTACATCATTCATGACTCATGAATGATGCAGATATTAAGGTTTTATCATTTATTGTGAATTATCAGATATTAATATTCATAAAAAATTCCTGTATTTCAGAAAAATCTAGAATATTCACCCTATCCATTTTTCAATGTGTAGAATCCAAAAATAAATTTCATTTTTCAAAAAAAATCTCTATATATGAATATTTTAATTTTTTATTAAAATCATAATTTATTATCAAAAACCAATTTTAAAACATTCATTTACTTATTCTAAAATATAGGTATATCGTATTTTTAAATTGAATATTATTTATAAATTATCATAGGTAAGGTTATTATTAATTAGGATATATCACTATTCATAAGGGTATGTTACTATTCATATTGGAAGGTTACTATTCTCCAAAAATTATGTTTTTCTTATCAGACTCCAAATAACTTTCTGATCATAACCATGTATGTCAGATTTTCAAAATTCCAAACAGAATAGTGACAAACTTATGTTTAAAGCACACTTAACACATAATAGTTCATTATGTTGTGTTTTCATGTGATTTTATGATATATTTATAAGAAATTAATTTCCATTTATAAAACATTGGGTTGTTATAATAAGGGATATTAATCCCTTGGTTAACTTTTAACACTGGTGGAGGTTCAGGCTCCTATAAGTGTTTCTAGAATAGTGATATAGTATCATTAGATAATAAGTTGTGTTATTTCCTTCCCTGATGTGTATAATATGGAAAAGAGTGGGTTCCATTTCGTGATTCCAGTATCAGTGTAGATGAATAGAAGAATGGATTATATTCTTCGATACTTATTAATCATTAGGAACACCTTGGTTTACTTCAAGATACAACAAGTAACATGGTTTTTAACTTCAAGACTTATAGGTTTTTAGTTATATAATCATCTCTATATTCATATGATATATGAATTTCAAGGATTATAGATATAATTACTAGGACTTTTATGCATCTCTATGACTTTTAGTAGTAGATAATTTCAATATATTTTCTTATTTATTTTCTGAATAAATTCTTATTCTAGGGACTTGTTCTAATTTATGGTTTTATGTTTAATTCTTTTTTTCAAGGGATTATACATTGGATGTTTATATTACCCATTTCATGATATTTTTTCCCACATGTGTTTTCTCTATGCATATGACTCATATTTAAGAGACGATCTTTGTGTGTGTGAAGATAACATGACTTTTCTAAGATGATTCTTCATAATTCTAGGTAAAACCTGATATAACATGGTGGTTCAGGATGGTTATGGTGACCATTACATAAGGATGTTAATTCATGAGTACATGTAGGAAGGATGATTTTCCTTGTGTATTCTGGATGTTACATACAAAGGATATTAAGATGTATAGTTTCATTAGTATTTTATTATTTGGTGTTGTTATTTTATTTAATATCTCATTCATGTATGATATAAAGATCAATTTTAAATATACATACTATTGTTATTGTTTTCTATTTTATGCATTGTAGATATCTGTGTGTTGTTGATTGATGCATCCTATGGCATGCCATATTTTATGATAAGTCTAGTCAGTTATAATTACTAGTGTATCTGCATACATGGATATTACATATTTTTAATGAATATTCATTATATTTCACAATCACATTCTGAAGGATGGTAATAGTCTAGTACCATTGGAAACATGAAAAATAAACATCAAATCTTGTAAAATATCATAAAAATATCCCATAAAGATCTTCCACATTATTAATCATACTTATAACCCTTCTTCACATTCAAGGGAAAGGGAACAAAAGAAAGGTTGATCTCATATTCCCATTAAGTGTGAACAAGGAAGATACATAATCATAACATGAACATAAGGGTGAGAAAACATAAGCATGACTTTTAAATATCATACCCTACATATTAAGGATCATATACATGATTCATGGAATAAATATTTGGTATTTCATAATGAATTAATCATAAGGGGTTAAAAATAATAAATTGTGTAAGTATAGCAATGAAATAAGACATGGAATTGTGGAAGACACATAAACATGTACTATAAATCCCTATAAGTCAAGGCATATTGGAAAAACATATCAATGCACTTCACGAAAAATATTAAAACTATAGGGGACACAATTCCCTAATAGTAGTTATCCTTTATTTTAATAGGATTTGGGTTCCCCATCTTCACATAGTGGATCAGGTTTCCCCATAATACTATAGTGGATCAGGCTTACACATCTTTCTATAGTGGATCAAGATGATCGACTTATTTCCCATCATTATATCATTAGATATAAAAATTTACACATTTAATCGGAGATATATATATGTCACACAAATCAAATAATTTAAACCATACATATTTGTTCCATAATAACATGAATCATTTATAATATAAAGACCCATGAAATGAAATGGGTTTCATAAACATCATTCAATCATAACTAACCCATGGAAGGAAATGGTTTTCATATATATCATTCCATCATAAACAAAAAACAACCTTATAAATAATTGGGATAGTATCAATGAAAAAATATCCCCTTTATAATATAAGTAACAAAAAATAATGTTATCATATATGGAAAATAATTTTGAGAGATCACTTGAAAAACATTCATGAGGAAAATATCATTTCTCCTATGAGAATTGTTTTTTCTGAAAATGAAATTAATTTTTAAAATAAAACATTTTCATTGAAAATAAACTTGTAATCTAGTAAGTTAAGCATCAATTCATTAAGGTGTCATGTCAAAAAATATTAAATTTAGGATGTATAAGCTAAAAAACATTCCTTCTATATATTTATTTTAGTAAAGTCCCGAAGAGCATTATTTAGAAATTAGAAAAATTATTCTTCTCAAATAGTTACGTAAAAAGTAAAATGTGTGTAAAAAATTAATTTATATATTCAATATAACAGTGAATAAAATTAAAACTTTTTTAGAAAACATTAATGCCTTTGATAAATATTCCACAATGGTGATTTTAAATGAAATAATCCAGATTATTGATCTGATTGTGAAATAATCACTAATCACATTCTAGTCAGTAGAATCTTATTCTTCATGAAAGAAATAAAATTATATGTATATGAAAATATTCTAATATTAAAAATAATAATCATACAATACATTCATGTGTAGTATATACACCACATAAAATAAATAATTAGTGTACAAGGTAGGTGCCCCAGAGAAAAAAAGTGAGACAAAAATCCCTTACAACTAGAGTAACGTTAGTATCGTGGGCCCCATGAAAGAGTAACATAAATTGAAACATTTTATATGATGAAATTAATTTATTTAATGATATAAAATTTCTTAATTTTGAATATACAAAACACAAAATGAATATGTGGTGAATATAAAATATATCCCACTAAAATAAAAGTGAGATAATAGAACCCTTACCTTATGTCTTGAATCTTTTCATACTCATTCAAAACTTATGTATAATAAATATATGTTTATTATATATCTATTATATAACCTTTCTGAATTATATCATACCCTATATTAATTACTCATGACCTCTTATTAATAATTTATTAACAATTCCATGTTAATGTTGTGTTTTGGATAATAATCGCTTTGTTTTTCGCGTGTGTTTTGATAAGTTATCCTTGGTCCTATTAAATAGATCATGATTTCATAATCTCTAGTATAATAACCATGATATAAATATAATATATATATTTAGTATATTTTTATCCATGGTTATTCATAAAGTTTTAGGTAGAAAATAAAATCAACCATTCATAGAGATGGAAGGTCGTACGTACGCATGAACATTGTTTTCATTTTCTTATCATATTAGAAGAAAAAAATTTATATGATATATTATCATTAAAGAATAATTTTTATTTTATATATATCTATAAATTCATAAAATTTATCCTTAATACAATCCATGTAAAATATTTCTATAAAAACGAATCACATCGCATCTTAGAGATGGTATGTCATACATACGCATAAGCTACATTATCATTTCCAAAAAAATATCAATATTAAAAGGAATATATGATATTATAATTAATAAATTATAATTATTTAATAAATATCATATATAAAATTTACACCCATCATAATTTCCACTCATAAAATATGGTGATGGAAAATGAATTTTATCACAATGTGGAGACGGTAATCTGTACGTATGCATGAGAGTTACTGTCACATATTTTTTTATAGGAAAAGGGTTGTATAATGATGTGTTCAAAATCATAATAACATTTAATAATATTTCGGATAAAAAAGTTAATATTTTTTGATATATATCATATATTTATATGAGATATAAAACAGAATAAAAAGAGAGTGATTGGTTAGAACGATTCCATCTTCTTCAAAACGGATCCTTTAGATCTCATCTAAATGAAACTAGAGTTGGTCCTTTTGGAAGACCATTACCTATATAAGGTGTCTAGATAATTTTAAAAGGTAATTGGTAGATTTAGGTCATTCTAGAGAACTCAAATAGGTGAAATGAGCTGATGTTGGAGGTGCCTTCTTATAATAAATGTGAGGGGCTCTTTTTTAATTTCTCATATAAAATTCATAATAAATTAAATATCAATTCAAATACCTCAAAATAAAATTGAATTCAATGATAATTTAGTATAGGGTTTAATAGCGTAAATATATTTTTTTAAATATGTTTTTATGAAACTTTAAACCCTATCTGTTTTATTAACTGCTTGTTACCCTATGTTAATTTTAACTACGATAATAACATTTTCTATATTAAAAGGTAGATTTTTTTACATATAGGATATAAATTGAACCATAAATGGTAAATTTAAGATATTTAAGACAATAATTTATACCTTTCATCCATATTTGTTTTTTTCATTATTTTTAAATAATTTATTAAAATATCATTTTTATAAATTAACATTAGTGTCAATTTTTACACTATTCATTACGTAGACTTTATAAAAAGAAATAAACTAAGATAAATTCAAAAAAATAAATAAATACACCCTTAATATGTAAAATTCACCAATAATTTTTTTTACCTTAATTAAATTAAATTAAATTAAATTAAATATTTTTATACCACTTTATCGAGTTTTCTTTAAATTGGATAATTACTGCATCATCATTGTGTAATCATTTATGACAATTATTTCATCACTAAAAATTTTAAAAAAAAATTCAAGAGGAAGATAACCGTTTCATATTTAATATTAATATATATATATATATATCCATGTATATATTATATTTAACCCCATAATAAAAATATTATACTTATTAAAAGTAAGAGTGTGACATTTTTTCACTATAATTGATTTTAATAATATCCATGTTATTTTCATAGACAAGTGTCCATTAAATTATAATTTTAAAACATTATTTATTAAGGGTATAATTTATGTCAACCAATAACATTTTGGCTGGTTTTATCATAATTATATAATATTTAAAATTTTACTTTTACCTTTAATTACCTATTTTACCCTTAACCATGGTAATAATAATTAATAAGGATATTATTGAAATTGTATAAAAATAAAAGGGACATATTAATTAAATTTTTAACCATTGGTTCCAATTATAAAACCCATTTTTTAAAATTAAAAAAAAATATTATAAGAAAATATATTTAAAATTAATCCCATTGATGAAATGAGTAGTCGTTTTTTAAGTGAAAAAATCCAAAATGTTGAAATGTTTTTATATCAAATTTCAATTTGAAATTCATTTAGATAATCTAAGTTGCATTAGATGATAAAAAATTGATCTAATTATACTTTAAAATTAATTAAAAATATAATTTAACATTAGAAATTATTTATATGAAAAAGTAGTTTTCAATTAAAATGAAATATTTTTTCATAATTCATCAAAACATGAAACTTTTCCAAAAAATCCAAAAAATCAACCAAAGTAAATTTTATACCCATATTTCAAATAATAGGTTTATTTTTTAAAATAGAATTTATAAAACTTTCAAAAACTAGATTTAAAACAAGTATGCCCTCAAAAGGAGGTAAAACTGCCTTTTTATAATAATACATCATTTATGGATAAAATTGGATTTGTTGTTATATAATTTATAGAAAATAGAAGAGATAAATGTTAAAACATTTATTAATATAATTCAGTAATATTTATTTTTTTATTGGTATAAAACACACTTTTTCACATTTACAAAGTTTTTTTAGAAAAACATTTCCTTTTATATTAAAAGTGTTCTAAATTCATTTATAATTAATTTGTCAAAGAATTATATATTCATGTGTAAACCATATTTCATAATTTTGTTAATCATGTTCATTCCCACCATTCTAGAGGTTGGGTTATTATTTTTTGTTTAAATATTTAAAATAATAAATTGTTGTTTTGTAGAAACTCAGTGTTATGTGTAACGCGGCTAAGTCGGTGTACATGTAATGAAGAACATAAAAATATCATTTTATTTAAACAGAATCTATTTGATAAAAATCATAAGGTATAACATTATACCCCCCCTTAAAAGGAATTTATCCCTCTAAATTCATCTATGTTATTAAATGTTTAATACTTGAATGTTCCTTTCGTAAAATCCTTCGTTGTAAAAATAAATAATAAAACTCATTTTTGAAATGGGAATGTTTAAAATATAATGGTTACCCAAAGTAACAAGTAAGTGTGTTTCAACATGGAAGAAAATAGGTTTCAAGTTGAAACAAGAACATGAAAAATATTTCTAACTATCAATTTCTGATAGAGTGTTAGAGAACATGGTCAGGATAATGTTACCAATCTCAAAGCCATGAGTATACTTTGATTTAAGGAACAATTTGTATAAACAATTCATGGAAAGAAATTATTTAATAATAAGTTCTTAGACTCATCACATTCCATGGAATCAATGTCATTATATTACCCCATATTCTTAATAATATTCCAACATTTATCTTCTTTACCTTCCAAATATTAGAGAGCCAAAATGAATTTCTCACATTCTAAAAATTGGAGAATTGAAAATATTTTTTCAATGGAACTGATCCATTACTCAACCACTGGTGGATAAAAAGACCCACTGAAATAAGGTGGGCGTTGCCTCATGAAGGACTTGACAGAATGTTGTTCCCTCCTTTTCTCATTTCAAAATCCAGTATGATTCATAGTTTGAGAAATTTATGTGATCATAGAAACATGATTCTTCATTACATCTACCATAATATTTGTTTCCTCATGAGGACAATAATTGCATTTATGATCACATTCATCATTAATGTGGTTCCTTTAGGTTCAATCCCTTGACTAAAACTAGATATCATTTTGTGAGGAACAATAATCATAATGGTATAACCACATAATCATGTTAAATTACTTATAATATTTCAAACTATGAAACATTATGTTTAATCCTAGTTTATTATTGATTATTATGAAAGATCTAGTATTTTAACATATAATTACACTTATACTTAGAGACATTCTTATAGATATCATTTTAATTATCTCTTAGGATCTCACTAATGTTTTCTCTCCCTTGTTTCCAAATTTTGACTAAACATTTTCTATAATAAAAACAATAAATAACCAGTCTTTTCATACATTGATATTATATCTTTTTAGATGAATATTCATTACACTAAACAAACACATGCCTGTGAACGATAATAGTTTATTTCAATAGGAAATGTAGAAAATAAACTTCTAATTTAGTGAAATATATTCAACATCTACCATAAAGAACATCCCCTTTAGTAATCCTACTTAAAATCTATCTTCATGACCTAGTGAAGGGAAACATAGTAAGGGGTGAGCTCAGATGCTCGGTAAGGGAAAATAAGGGAGCTAGGTAAGAATAACATGAACATAAGGGTATGATAACATAAAAATGACTTTTTAAGATCATACATTACATATTAAGGATCATATAAATGATTCATAGCATAAATATTTAGTATTTCATATTGAATGAATCATAAGGTAGTAAAGATAACAAACTATAAATTAATTACAAATAAATAGGACATGTAATTGTTGTAAATAGAAAAATATGAAATATCATTCCTTATAAGTCAAGGTGTATTTCCAAAACATTTGAGGGAACATTACTGGGAGTACACCTACTAGGAATGACACATCACCATCCCCAGTTATAGTTCATTATTGTAAGGTATCAATTTTCCCTATCATCCCATAGTGGATCGAGTTTCCCCTTCTCCCTATAGTAGATTGGGTTTCCCCATCTACCCATAGTGGATCAAGCTCATCAAATTGTTTCCAATAATTATCTCATGAGATATAAATCTTTACCCAATTCATTGGAGAGAGATATTAGTCCCACCCATAACATATTAAAATCATACATATGTGTACCACAAGAACATAAACCAATCATCATATCAGAACCCATGAAATGAAATAGGTTTCATAAAATTCATTAAATCAAAACATAACCCATGGAAGGAAATGATTCTGATCAATATCATTCCATTATAAACATAGACCAAACATATAAATAATGAGGATAATATCTTTGGAAAAATATGTAAGAACCTGGATCGTCTTTTTGGGTATCTCTTTCTTTTTTGGTTTTTTTTGAGAAAAATGGGAGTTTCTAGAAATTTAATGAGTACACGCTATGTACTTTGGGGTACACACCATGTACCCATTTGTTACGGGTGACCATGTACTGACAATGTAACAGCGGAGTCAATGACCATGTGGGTTGACCTGAAGACCATCTAAAGTGGTCATCGGTTAAAGAAATTACATGTCTTATACCCTTGAAAAACACGCAATGTACATTCTTTTTATTTCATTAAACAGACCGAGGTCACATATAATCGACAAAACACCCTTATTCTAGGTCTCTCTTGTCCAGAGGCATTCGTAGCTAGTGATTCTTCTTCGAGTTACAAACTCACCATCCGTTCTCCAAATTACCACCATTGATTGTGTTGGAATCCCCACAGTAAGCTCTTCCTTCTTCTAGAGCCTCATTTCCCGATTTCCCATCTTTATTGAGATATCCTTAGGTGAAGGTTTTTAGCATTTTTGTAGATATACGGTGTTCTAGGGATATTCAAGGCATGAGGCTCATAAATAAAAATCGTACAATATTGAGGTAGGTGGTTTATTCCTTTTATTAGTTATTCTTTGAGTTATATATGCAAAAGTCCCTACTACCCATGTTTGTGTTATTGTGTGTTTATGGTTTCTAGATGATTTATTGTCTACAATGCCTTTTGAGATTTAGTAGAGGATTTATGATTGTAATTATTTTTATTTACCTTGTTGTGGATGTTTTGCCCATGTTGTTTGGATATTTACCATTTGGTATAGCTTTTCATATTAGGCTGTGTTGTTTTCCTTGCCTAGTATTGTTAGGTTGGATTTAATTTATCTGACATGTTTTGAGATGTTGTATACTGTTTAGCTAACTAGTTCATGAGTATTATATTGGCTGCTGTATATCGTTTGTGCACGATTGACTAACACAGGATTGTGGAAACCTAGTGTAGTAGACCATCAGGAGAATGGAAGTTGAGGGATTCTTTAGTGTGTCTGTTTACTTTTATATTGTGAGACCATAGGGGGTGGAATTTTTTCTCCCTCAGATTATTTTTAGTTCCTCGTTACTAGACCACAGGGGTAATTTGATGTTGAGTGCTTCCCATTGTGTATATAGTTTCCGACGCAAGCCCACATGGGGGATTGACAGTGAGTTCTTACTCATAGAGTCTTTTGGAAATATGAGCTAGAGGGGTTAGTGTGTGAGTACTTACTAGAAGGGTTTCTTGTGTTTTATTGGTTGAACCAGAGGGTTTAGGTTGTGAGTACTTCCTAGAGGTTTACTTATTATTTTTGGATTCTTAACTTGATATATGAAAAAGATTGTAGTAGAAACTGTAGGATTGTTTACTTTTGAGTACTTCCTCGTTTATTACTTCATTTTTCATATTGCCTACCATATAAATTCACTAACGGTTAGGCACATATATTTTAGTGATTTCCTACTATGATTCATCTCACACCCTGTTTAGGTCATTTTTTTGGGATCAAACTGGTTATATTGTTGCAGGTCTAGATAAGGGCAAGAGCCCTTCTACTTCAGGTATGGCAACCCTGCATTTTTTAGAAACAAAAACATGATTTATTACATAAACTATTTACCTGATACAGAATAGAAGATCAAGAGGTCTAGTGTATTTGGGGCTTGGAATCATTACATAACAACTTAAAACATGAAATACAACATCTTTATTGAAAACTTACTTTACATGACTACTACATTCCCTCATACATAGCATTACATGGGATAACCTGAGGACATGCATAAGAAAAGAGTGAGCTATAAAGCTCAGTAAGTGAATAAACACGGAATACATGAGGAATACAATACATGTTAGACAATAGGAATATCAATAGGGAATAATAGAAACATGGACATAAAGGTATGATAAATCATGATAATCATAACATGGAAATGCAGCAATAACACCAAACATGGAATTAGCATGAGCCAAGGCCCATTGCACATGAAGCATGAGTAAATCCTCATTGCACATGAAGCACAAATAAACCCTTATTGCACTTGAATTAGCATGATTCAACACTCATTGCACATGATGTATCATGATAATATACTTTACCCAATTCATTGGAGCGTTATAAGGGCGCACCCTTCTTAAAAATTTCATTTCATACATAAGTGTGCCACATGGATCATAAAACATGGATTGATAAAACATAATCATTTATTCCACAAGAAGTAATGTGGAATGATACTTTATACATAATAAGTAAATTTTCATAAAGGTGAATACCCATGATGGGGAAATGGGCATGGTATTCACTACACAATGGCATTAGCTTAGAAAATTGGTGTAATTTCGGCAGCGTAACCGCGTGATTTAAGAATTATTAAAAATGATTGATGAGAGAGAAAGTGGTGTCACATCATATCTAAATTAAATGGATAGTAAGGGGGTTATATAGATATAAGTCCCAACAATTGTAATGGAATTTATATTCATGGTAAAAAAATTATTGCTTGAATGTAAATGAGGAGAGAGAAGTTCCTTTCAGAATTTTGGCATAGTAACGGGTGCACATGGGAGGCATTTAATGAGAGATAAAGGGGTCTCCCATCATTAAAACAATAATAGGGAAGTATGGGTGAGGTTCAAAACCATTCCCCATCATTTATAATTGAAATTAAAAGGGCATAACAATATTAAGAAAATTAGACAAAAAAGTCAAAGAAATAAATTCCCTTATTTGGAAGGGTGCTTCCAAAGGCTTGAGAGAGGCTTGAGAGAGGCTTCTTGGGAGCTTGGGGAACCTTGGGAGGATTATAGAGAGAGTAGGGCATTGTTTGGACAGACTCAAAAGGCTTTGAGTGAGGAGAAAGTGGGAGCTAGGGTGGGTTTATATAGGAAAGGTGGGTGAATTCATTATTATTTAGGTTTGGGACCACTTACATTAAACTAATCCAAACCACAAATCAGTTAATGGATTTTGCCCATGTTTTTTGGAAATGTGGAGGGGGAAAAAATATTTTATAAGGAAAAAGTCTGAACTTCTTAAAATAATGGGGTTTCTTATGTGAAGGTGAGTCACACTCCCATGGAAGATAATTTAAAGAGACAAGATCTTTAATAAGTCTTGAGGGGTCCATTAATGCTTTGTAAAATAAGTCAAACAAACACAAAATCACATTAATTTAATGTTTAAACAAATATTGGCTGAACATAAATCTTATAGTTTTTTATTACATCACTCTAGGGTCATTATGATGTCATAAAACAGATTATATGTTTAAAAGGTATTTAATTTTTACCCAAACATTTGATTGTCTCTGAAAATTATGAAAAATTCATCGTTGGATAATTTTTATGTTCTAATTCCAGAAATAACATTTATTTTATATAAATAATTTTCTAAATATGATAATTTTCACTTTTAAAATAAAAACCAATATTTATCAAAAAATCACGGGTTTTGACAAAAATGGCTTTCAAAACATAATAAAAATTACAATTTCATTCATAAAATTATAAGATATTTTATATTTAATAAAAATTAATTTACTAATATAATAATATTTTATTAAAATATTATTTAATTCAAAAATCCCTTAATTTAATAAAATAGAATTCTTAATTAGATAATAACTAAAAACACTATTTGTACATTAAACACTATTTACAATGTATCAATAATGAAAAGAAAGTATATTCATTATTATGTACAAAAATAATGTACATGAACATAGTACTAGTGATTTGTTACATAACCCTTTAAAACATCCTCATTAGACCTAAGGGTAAGGTATGTGATGGTGACAGAATCTTGGGGTGGCTCAGATAACATCGCTCGAGTGGTAATCTCTATCAACTTCTACTTTTCCCATAGACGGTCATGTTTGAGCTTGATATGATAAAGCTCAGCTTGGGCTTGGTCAATAGAGAAACTCAAGGATGCCACCTCTTTTCCAATCTTTGACAACTGGGCTTCATATTGAGCAATTCTACTAGATGATGCCATCGCTTCTTTTGTCTGAGTAAATAGGATTTGTTAAATCCCTATATTTATACTAATCCCGGGATCACTGTTCAACAGATATATTTGAAACGGTCAAAATTCTTATCATAAATCCAAACAAGTTTACATTTTATATAAAAATTTTACATAAAGAGACATTTAATTAGATCATGTGGGATTTCCATTAATTAAACTCTGGGTCGTTACAATATACCCCCTTAAGAAATTTCACCCTCAAAATTTCTTTTGTCCCACACTAAAACAAATGTGGGTAACTCAGCTTCATCATTTCCTCAGATTCCCCAGACGCTTCTTCAAAATTGTGGTTTCGTCACAACACCTTGATGAGGGGCATTGTCTTATTTCGTAGATCTTTTTCTATACGATCTAAGATCTTCAGTGGTTGCTCCTCATAAGAAAGATCATCCTCCAACTATACCACCTCAGAAGAGAGTACATGTGAAGGGTCTGGTATGTACATCCTTAAGAGGGATACATGAAAGACATCATGTACCTTGGCCATGGTAGGTGGATGTTCTAGTCGATTGGCCACAACCCCGACACGATCAAGAATCTAGAAGGGGACGATGTACCTTGGACTTAACATCCATTTCTTAGCAAACCTCATGACCTTCTTCCACAGAGATATGCGTAGAAAAACCATGTCTCCATCTTTAAACTCAAGCTCTCGTCGACACTTATCTGCATAACTCTTCTGTCGACTCTGGGCTACCTTGATATACTACTAAATGGTTTTCACCTTCTCCGCCATTTCCTTGACCATTTCTGGTCCAAGCAGCTTATGTTCACCGACCTCGTCCCAACACGCTGGTGTTCTGCACCTTTTCCCCTAAAGGGCTTCATATAGTTCCATTTGGATGCTCGAGTGGAATCTATTATTATAAGAGAACTCAACCAGAGGAAGATGTTGATCCCATCCTCTTTTAAAGTCCATTGACCATGATCTCAACATGTCCTTAAGTGTTTGGATAGTCTTCTCGAATTGGCCATTTGTTTGAGGATGATATGACGTAATGATGTTCAGTTCAGTATCTAGAGAATATTGACGACTCTTCCAAAACATAGAGATGAATCTTGGATCTCGGTCCGACATGATAGAGAGCCGTACTCCATGCAGCCTTACCACTTCCTTGATATATATCTGTGATAGTTGATCCAATGTGAAATTCTCCCGAATAGCAATGAAGTGTGCAGTATTTGTAACACGATCCCCCACAACCCAGATTTCATTGTTGCCTTTGGATGTCCTTCGAAGTCCAGTGATAAAGCCCATGGTGATGTTTATTCATTTCCATTCTGGTATGGGCAATGGTTGCATCATCCCCTTAGACATCTGCCTCTCTTCCTTCACTTTCTGGAACACCAGACACTTTGATGTACATTCAACAATATCCTTCTTCATATTATCCCACCAAAAGTTTTCTCAGAGATCTTGATACATCTTTGTTCTCCTCGGGTGAATATAGAAATTTGAAATATGTGCATCATCCAAAAGTTCCTTCTTCATCTATGGACTTGATGAAACACATAGTCTTTTCCCAAATCGTACAATTCCTTCTTCATTAACATTAAACTCTAAGGATTTCACTTTTCGATAGCTTCTAATTTTTCTTAAATTCCCACATAATCCTTTTGAGAATCCTTTAACCTTTCCCAAAAGAGATGATTGAGCAATCATTAGTGAAAGGATTGATGATATTCTATACATTATGATTCCCGTGTCCATCTTCATCAAGTCTACGAAGATTGGATCCTTCTCAATTCTCATTATTGATAGAATTGTTATGTCTTTTCTAATTAGGGAATCTGCCACTTTCTTCACATTCACAAGGTGGTAATGTATTGAATAGTCATAATCCTTGATGACCTCTATCCATCTTCTATGGAGCATATTAAGATCTTTCTTTGTGAATATATATTTAAGACTCTTGTGGTTAGTATATATCTCACATTTATCTCCATAGAGATAATGTCGCCGTATTTTCAAGTCAAAGATCACAGTCTCCAACTCCATATCATGTTCGATAATTTCACTCATGGATTTTCAACTACCTTGAGGCATAGGATATCACTTTATCATTCTGCATTAGCACACAACCTAAGCCCTTCTTCGAAGCATCACTGAATACCACAAAACGTTCCCCACATGTAGGTAAAGTGAGTACGAGCGCAGTGATAAGCATCTTTTTCAACTCCCTGAAGCTTTCTTCGCATTCATCACTCTAAGAAAACATTACTCCCTTTCGAGTTAGCGTGGTAAGAGGGTTGGACAATCATGGGAAATTTCTAAAAAATAGCTGATAATATCCAGCTAACCCCAAAAAGCAACGGATATCCGTTACTGATGTTGGCCTCATCCATCCCTCAATTGAATCTATTTTGGAGGGATTCATATATATCCCATTGCTTGTGATGATATGGCCCAAGAATGAAACCTCCTTCAACCAGAACTCACAATTTTTGTACTTTTCATAGAGCTTCTCCTTGTGAAATGTCTCTAGTACAGTTCTTAAATGCTCCTCATGATCCTCCTTGGTTTTGGTGTATATTAGAATATCATATATAAAGGCTACCACAAATTTTTTGAGGTAATATTTAAAGACTATATTCATCAAGTCAATTAATATTCCTGGAGAATTGATGAGTCCTAAAGGCATTACTATGAATTCATAGTGCCCGTATTGTGTACGAAAAGCAGTCTTGGGGAATCTCCCTTCTTCACCGTTACTTGATAATATCCCGACCGCAAATCCACCTTGGAGAACTTTTGTGCTCCATGCAGCTAATTGAACAATTCATCAATTCCTGGGAGAGGATACTTGTTCTTTATCGTGATTTTTTTGAGCTCATGATAATCGATGCAAAGGCGCATTGACCCACCCTTCTTCTTGATGAAGAGGAATGGTGCACCCCATGGTGATGTACATGGGCATATAAACCCTTTATCTAGATTCTCATGTAGTTGTTTCTTTAGCTCTTCAAGCTCAACAACATCCATTCTATATGGAGTCTTGGATATTGGTAGTTCCCCTGGTATAAGTTTAATTGAGAATTTAGCATCTCTTCTAAGAGGAAGACCAGGCAGTTCCTTGGGAAACACTTTAGCAAATTCCCTCACAATAGGCATTTATTCAAGTATGGTTTCTTCCTTGAAATCAATCATCTGAGCCAGATACGTGTGCTCACAGGGCAGTAATATCCATTCTTGAGATGATGGAGCTAAAGGGGATTCATCTTCCTTCTTACACTTGTAAAGAACCAGGGGTAGATTCTCCATATGGAGTGTGATTTCCCTTTCCCGACAATTTATGTTGGCTCTATATAAGGATAGCCAATCCATTCCAATAATTGCATCAAATTACACTGGAGGGAGTATGACGAGGTTCTTCAGGAAATTGAATCCACAGATTGTGATAGGGGAGGAGTTATATTCATGGGATGAAATGATTTCCCCATTTACTGTACTCACCAACATCTTCTCTTCCATGATTTGTGGTGGTGCTGGGATTGTTCTACTATAATTTCAAGATATAAAATAATGCGTAGAACCTGAATCAAAAAGTACGCTCGCTATTCATGAATGAATAACTAGCGTATCTGTCACCACTTCGTTGTCGGGGTTCACTTCGGTAGAAGTGATGGAAAAAGATCTTCATTTCTACCTTTTAGGTTGTTGGATGCCTCCGAAAACCCTTGTATTAGGGCACTTATTTGCAAAATGCTCATGTTCTTTGCAGTTGTAGAAATGAACAACATGTTGAGGTTCGAACGGAGCATTCCTCTCCTCTGTCTCAGCCACAAGTCTTTCATGCTGACAGTTAATAGCTAGGTTCCCTTCTCTTCCAAACCTAAAGCATTTCCTCGTCCCCTTGAGACAATATCCTGGGTGCTTCTTTCCGCAGTTTTGGAAAGTGGGGTGCTGGATCTTCTTAGCACCATTGGATTTATCCATCAGACCACCATCATTGAATTCCACCTTACGCTTCTTGTACCCATGATACCTATATGATTCCCCGATCTCCATTTCTACCTTGAGGGTACATCGGACAATTTTCTCATTGTTTTCAATGTCACGGATAGATAATGCTTTTCGTAGGCTAGGCTTCAGCCCACAAAATAAGCGGGCAACCTTGCATTCAGGGGTAACGACATAGTTGGAAGCGTATCGTGAAAGCCTTGTGAAGTTTTCCACATGCCCTCCAATAGATTCTTCTTATTTTTGCTTAATGGAAAGGAATTCTCTTTCCATCGTAAGTCGGAGGGTGTGCGAGAAATATTTATCGAAAAACATCTTCCAGAAATCCTTCTATTCCAATGCATAGATCTCCTCCTCAGGCTTGATATTTTTGATCAACATCCACCATTGATCATCTTCACCCTACATACAATAAGCCTCCAGGAGAACCTTCTCTTTTTTAGAACATTGAAGGATAGATAAGATATTTTTAATGGAGTTGATCCATTGTTCATCGATCGTGGGATCAGATGATCCAGTAAATGTAGGATACCTTTGTCTCCTGAAGCTCTCGATAGCGACTTGTTCTTTGGGGGGGGGGGTGAACGTTCCTCTTGACACGTGTTTCTATTCAAAGCTTGTGTTCGATGAGAGAGAAGTGTGACAAAGTTCATGATTCCTTCTCTCATTGGATTGTGCATCTCATTAGTACAATCATCACACTGATCTTCACATCGGTTTTTAGCTTGAGTCCTCTTATTACCGGTCATTTGCTAGAATAAAAGAAACGTTAGGGGGAAACACATAAAGGGTAATCCAAAGAAAAAAGTTGATGACATATAAATAAACTTTTCTTTCCTTAACTCATGAGTCTATAGGCTTTAATCTAGGAATTTCATGAACTACTTTCTAACATATATTCTTAGGGGCATTTTTTATTATTCCCTTAATAAGGGTTCATACTATGCTTGTGAATTTATCAAAAAATATCCCCTGGGAGTGTAATCACCAAGAGTGCATCAAGGCATGTTGTCGTGCACCAGTTCCCGTTCGAGTCTAGCTCAAAGCGGTGTTTTCATGTTTTTTACCCCAAGGATACATATGTGCCAGAGCGGCCTCTACCTGCTCGTATCGAGACAGGGATGTATTTGTTTGATAAACAACTTACTCAGTACATACCAAATCACTTGTATTTTTTTATTATACTTAGTATTTTATCTAAGGATTTATTATGGTTTTCAAATCCTAATCCAAAAAATAACTAAACCTATCCTCTGATACCAACTATGACAACCCTGATTTTATTTCAAACATAAACATGATTTATTACCTAGACTATTCACTTGATACAACATGGATGATAGAGAGGTCTAGTGTCTTTGGGTCTTAGGATCATTACATAACAACTTAAAACATTAAATACAACATCTTTATTGAAAACATCCTTTACATGTCCACTACATTCCCTCGTACTTAGCATTGCATGGGATAACCTGAGGACATGCATAAGAAAAGGGTGAGCTATAAACCCCAGTATGGGAATAAACCTGGAATACATGAGGAGTAAAATACATGTTATAAAATAGGAATATCAATAGAGAACAAGATAAACATGGATATAAAGGCTTGATAATGCATGATAATTATAAAATGGAAATGTGGCAACAACACTTAACATGGAATTAGCATAATCCAAGGCCCATTGCACATGAAGCATGAGTAAATCCTCATTGCACATAAAGAATGAGTAAACCCTCATTTCACTTGAATTAGCATGAGTCAACACTTATTTCACATGAAATGTCAAGATACTATACTTTACCCAATGCATTGGAGCGCTATAAGGGCGCAGCCTTCTTAAACATTTCATTTAATGCATAAATGTGCCACATGGATCATAAAACATTGCTTCATAAAACATAATCATTTATTCCAGAAAAAAGGAATTTGGAATGAAAATGTATAATTAATAATTTAATTTTAATGAAGGTGAATACCCTTGATGGAGAAATGGGCATTGTATTCACTACACAATGGCATTGGATTAGAAAATTGGTGCAATTTCGGCAGCGTAACGACGTGATATACGAATTCATAAATATGTTGATGAGAGAGAAAGGGTGTCTAATAATATATACATGAAATATAGAGTAAGTGGGTTCATATAGATATATGTCCCAACAATTTTAATATAATTTAGATTCATGATAAAAAATTATTTCTTGAATGTAAATGAGGAGAGGGAAGTTCCTTTCGGTATTTCGGCATAGAAACGAGTGTACATGGGAGGAATTTAATGAAAGAGAAAGGGGTCTCACATTATTCAAACAATAATAGGGATGTATGGGGGAGGTGTGAAACCATAATCCAGAAATTATAATTGAAATTAAAAGGGAATAACAATATTAATAAAATTGGACAAAAAAGTGAAAGGAAGAAAAACCCTTACTTGGAAGTTTGCTTCCAAAGGCTTGAGAGAGGCTTGGGAGAGGCTTCTTATGAGATTGGGGCACCATGGGAGGATTATAGAGATAGTAGGTAGAGGTTGGACAAACTCCAAAGGCTTTTAGTGAGCAGTAAGTGGGAACATGGGAGGGTTTATATAGGAAAGGTGAGTGAATTCATTATTATTTAGGTTTGGGACCCCTTATATTAAACTAATCCAAACCACAAATCAGCTCATGGTTTTTGCCCACAGTTTTTGGAAAAGGAGATATAAAATCAATATTTTATAAGAAAAATGTCCGATCTTCTTAAAATAATGGGTTTTCGTTTGTGGAGGTGAGTCACACTCCCGTGGAAAATATTTTAAAAAGACAAGCTGTTTAATAAGTCTTGAGGTGTCCATTAATGCTTTGTAAAATAAGTCAAACAAACCGAAAATTACATTATTTTAATGGTAGAACATATATTGGCCGAACATAAAGCTTATAGTATTTTATTACAACACTATTGGGTCATTATGATGTCATAAAACACATTATATATTTAAACGGTATTTAATTTTTACCCAAAAATTTGACTGTCTCAGAAAATTATGAAAAATTCACCGTTGGATAATTTTGACATCCTGATTCCAGAAATAAAATTTATTTTATATAAATAATTTTATAAATATGTTAATTTTCAATTTTAAAATAAAAACTAACATTTATCGAAAATTCACAAGTTTTGACAAAAATGGCTTTTGAACCTTATTAAAAATTATAATTGCATTCATAAAATTATAAGATCATTTATATTTAATAACAATTAAATTAATAATAATAATATTATTTTCTTAAAATATTATTTAATTAAATAATCCCTTTATTTAATAAAAAAATAATTCTTAATTAAATAATAACTAAAAACATTATTTTTACTTTAAAAACTATTTACAATGTATCAATAATGACAAGAAAGTATATTAATTATAATGTAAAAAAATAGTGTATATGGACATAGTACTAGAGATTTGTTACATAACCCTTTAAAATAGCCTCATAAGACCTAAGGGTAAGGTGTGTGATGTTGACAGACTCTTGGGGTGGCTCAGATAACATCACTCGAGTGGTAATCTCTATCAACTTCCACTTTTCCCATTGACGGTCCCGTTCAAGATTGACATGATGAAGATTTTCTTGGGCTTGGTCGAGAGCGAAACCCAAGGACGCCACCTCTTTACCGAGCTCCGACAAATGGGCTTCATATGGAGCAATTCTACTGGATGAGGCCATCACTTCTTTTCTTTGAGTAAATTGGATTTGTTATAGCCCTATATTTCTATTAATCATTTGATCATTGTTCAATGGCTATATTAGAAACAGTCAAAAGTCTTATCATAAAACCAAAGGAGTTGAAATTTTATATAAACATTTTACATAAAGAGACATTTAATTAGATCAAGTGGGTTTTCCATGAATAAAACTTTGGGTCGTTACATCAGGTACCTGATTGTTGTGGATATGGGGAGCATGGGACTAAGCTGAGGTATGACATGCTATGGAGTTGTTTACTTTCTTTTCATTTGTACTTAGGTTTAGTACTTTATTCCAGCATTGTAACTTGTTTGGCTATTTTCAAATACATATTTACCACGCATAATTTTTGTATGTGCTCCATTTTCTTATTTCATCCCGTCTTTAGTTGTTTAACCATTGAATGCTACTACTATTTTCATGATTTGTATCTGTTTATTTCCACTTCTTTAATCTTCCAATGAGGGCATTGTTTCCCCACTATCACACCCAAGGCCCTCACTACTTGTCAGAAGCCTCTAGAGTTTGGAGAAATATACTTGAGGCCATGTGACAAACCGGGTATGCGACACCTCTGGGCAGCTTATGGAACCTGGAAGTTACAAAATATCACCATTAAAAAATAATAAACATAACATAACATTATCATAAAGGGAAAAATTTGAGATATCACTTGAATATAATTCTTCAGGATAATAGCCTTTCAACTTTAATAATGTTTTCTTTTTTTAAAATGTCGTGAAATTTTAAAGGAAAGCATTTTCAATAAAAGTAATATTTTAATCACAAAATATAAGGTTAAATCTATTAAGGAGTTAGGTCATTAGAATATTCCATTATTGATGTATCAGTTAAAAACTTTCATTCTCTATATTTTTTTGGTAATGTCACAAAGTGAATTGTTTAGAAAATGAAAAAATATTCCTTTCAAACTATTACATAAAAATTAAAAAATAGGTAAAAATAAATTTATGTATTCATAAAATAATAGAAAAAAAATTTATAATATTTTTAGTAAACATGGACATAGAAGATAAATATTTCACAATGATTATTTAAGATGAAATAATACCAATTATTGATGAGATTGTGAAATAATCACCTATCACTTTATAATCAGTATAATCAAATTCTTCATAAAAAAATTAAAATTATCGGGATATTAAAATATGAAAATATGAAAATAAAAAATAAAAAATAAATTCATGGGAATTATATACACCACACAAAATAAACGAGTAGTGTATAATGATTGTGTCCCATAGAAATTAATGTGAGACAAAAATCCCTTACTTCTAGAGTAACTATTATATCGTGATCCCCAAAAATTGAGTAGAATAAATTAAAATATTTAATATCATGAAATAAATTATACTCATGATATAAAATGTCATAAGTCATTATATACACCATACAACAATAATATGTGGTTAATATAGAATATATCTCATAGAAATAAAAGTGAGATAATAAAACCCTTACATTATATCTTAACTCAGTACGTACTCATTAAAAACTCTAATATAATAAATTTAAGTTTATCATACATCTATTATATAATGTTATTAAATTATATCATACAATTTATTTTTTAATTATGACAATATGTTAACTGTTTATTATAATTCCATTTTAAAGTTACATTTTGGTTAATAGCTGCTTTTTTTCAAATGTGTTTTGATTTATCCTTGGTCCACTTAAATAGATCATGATTTCATCATTAATAGTGTGATAACCATGATATAAAACTATTATATCTATTATTTTTATATTTATTAATAATTATTCATAAAATTTATTAATATAAAATAAAATACATTGTTCATAGAGATGAAAGGTCGTAGGTACGCATAAATACTATTTTAATTTTCTTATCATATTATAATAAAGAAACCCATATGAAATATTATAATTAAAGAATAATTTTTCTGTTATAAGTATCATATATATTCATGAAATTCATTCTTATTAACTTCCATGAAAAATATTTATGAAAAATGAATCACATCACTTCTTGGAGATGGTATGTCATACTTACAGATGAGCGACTTTATAATTTTTCAAAAATTACGATGGTAAAAATGTCAATATGATATAATCATTAAATTAGAATAATAATGTCATAAATATCATATATAAACATTGAAACCTTCATAATTCTCACTAATGAAATATTTTGAGGAGAAATTAATTTTATCCCCACATGGAATCGGTAAGATGTGCGTATGCACGAGTGATACTTTCACTTCTTGTTAGATAGGAAAGGGGATATGTCAGGGGGTGTTAAGAATCATACTAATATTTAAGTATATTAAGGATTATAAATTTATTATTTTATGATATATATCATATATTTATAGGACTTATAGACGAGTAGAAAAAGAGACTGGTCGGTTAGAGCGACTACCATTTCTTCGAAATGGATTCTTAAGATCCCCTCTAATGGACTCTAGAATAGGTCCTTTGGAAAAACCAGCACCTCTAAAATGTGTATAGTGAAGGGTATAATATAATTTTTTATATGTTTTACTAGATATAATACTCAAACATATTAAAATATATTATAGAGGAAGTGTCCCTTTACAATAACGTTAAGGGACACTTTTTTGAATTTATCAAAATATTAAATTATAATAAATTAAATCTCAATCCAAATACCTCCAAATGGAAATGAATTAAAATATAATGTGGGATAGGGTTTAATACTATCAACCAATAGATTCTATAAAAAATTTTATTTAATTTTGACCTTACATTTTTTATTATCTCTTTGTTAACATATTTTAATTTTAACTATGGAAACAAGATTTTTAGTATTAGAAGGTTGAGAGTTTTAATTATAAGGTGTAAATTGAACCATAAATGGTTAATTTATGATATTTTAGACCAAAATTTATCATATTTTTCCTTATTTTTTGTTTTATGATTTTTAACTAATTGAATAAAATATTATTTTCATAAAATATCATCAAAGTCAATTTTGTTACTATTCATTACATTGACTATATGAAAATCAATAAAGGATGATAACATAAAACCATTTTATTTAATATACACATAATATGACATATTCACCAAAAAATATAGTGTATTACCTTAATTAATTAAAATTGTATTTATTTTAATATTTTCAATGTCACTTAATTGAGTATTTCATTAATTGAATAATTACTCCATCATCATTGTGTAATTACTTATCATAATTATTTCTTCACTAAAATTAAAAATAAATTCTCATGATTCAGATAATTTTTTTATATTTAATAAAAATATATGAATCTTAGAATATCTTCTATTTAACCACATAATAAAAATTTTATACTTATTAAAAGTAAGAGTGTTACATTTTCTCATTCTCTTTTGTTTAAATAATATCCTAGTCATTTTCATGGATTAGTGTACATTAAATTATTAAATTTTGATCCTTATGTGTTAAGTATTGAATTAACGTAATCAAATAACATTTTTTCTAGTGTTATGATAATTCTATAATATTTATAATATTATTTTTACACTTAATTACTATTTTTAACCATGGTAATAAAATATACTAAGGTTACAATTCATATTGTCCAAAAATAAAAGGAACCTATTTACTAAATTTGGAACATATAATTCCAAATATAGAATCTGTTTTTGAAAATTAAAAACACATAATTTGTTAACCATAATTTAAAATTAATTTCATTGAAAAAATGAATAAACCTGTTTTTTAAAGTGAAAGGATCCAAAAATTATGAAATGTTTTATATACATTTTCAAAGTGATATTGGTTATAATTACCTAAATTGGATTAAATGGTAAAAATATGATCTAGTTAAAATTTATAACAAGTTGGAAATATAATTTAACACCATAAATATTTTATAGGAAAAATATGTTTTCATTTAAAATGCAAGATTTGTTCACTGTTCATCAAAACATGATACTTAATAAACAAATATCAAAAATTTAACTGAAGTAAATTTTTATATCCCAATTTCAAAGAAGAAGTTTATTTTGTGATATATAATTTATAAAATCATAAAAAAACTAGATTGAAAACAGTTGTTCCATCAAAAGTAGGTTAAATTGTCTTTTTATAAAAAAATATTTTATACGTAAAATTGAATTTGTTCCAATATAATGTCTATAAAACACATAAGATGAATATTAATAATTTTATTAATATATACTAACAGTAATTATTTTTTTATTTATTGCTAGAAAACATACTTGTTTACATTTTATAAGTTTATTTATAAAAATATTTCCTTTTATTTTATAAATGGTTTTACATTCATTTATAATTTATTGGTCAATAATTATATATACATGTCTAAACCATATTTGATAATTCAATTAATTAGGCTCATACCCACCATTCTAATCACTATTTTATACTTTTATTTTTTAAATAATTCCAATAATAAAATATTGTTTCATAGAGACTCAGTTTTGCCAGTAACATAAGATATGTTAGTGTTATGTGTAACTCAAAGCATTAAAGAAATCATATTATTTAAACAAAATATATTTCATAAAAATTTTAGGGTGCTGCATTGTTTTTAATCACCATCTTTTGGCCTATTAGAGGTGTGATTAGAGTGTCACACATGGCATAACGCTTTCCTCATAATGGCCTTTTTAAGTTAGATCATTTTAGTGAAAACATAGGATTATAAAATATAAATGTATCTAAGATGTAACGGATTATAGTTATAACATGTGTAGTTATTCAGGGGTTGTAATGGATTATGTTATTTTGTGTATCTACATGGGCTATAATGTATCATGGTCTTACTATGTGATTATGGGATGAAATATTAAAATCGATATAATATGTCCACATAGATGTTTAGTATAACTATAGTGATGATGTGGATATGGATATGGTATATTTTCATGGATGTGTAGTATGGATTATTGGGGGGGATGGGATCACCAAGACATAAGACATTGGGTTTTAGGGTGGCTTATTTAGTGGTAATGTCTTATGAGTGTTACTTGTTATGTATTATCTTTATTTAAAGTTATAGGTTGTTTAATTTTTGGTTTAAATTATATAAAATGGTATAATCTTGTTCCTTAATAGGTTTAACGAGGTCTTAGGTGCGCATGGGGATCGCTTGAATCTTGGGACACCGAAAACAATAGAATGGGTTAGGCTACATGATTTTTTCTAAAGCCATGTGACCCAGAGCATATAGCCATTTAGGCTATCTACAATTGGGGACAATGAGCTTTTTCAGGGATTGCACATAGTTAGTCTAACTATGCACCTAACCTTGAGATGCTCCCTAGTGAAGTAGAATCTTGAGCATGGTTGGGGCACGGTTTGGCCAAATCATGTAGCCAATCCATGTGGATTTTGTTTTGGGGTGATATTACATTTCTACCCTTAATGATTTGTTTTTACCCATTTTTATTTTTCATCCTTCCCAAGTCAATTTCTCCTCCTTCTCCAAGCATAGGAGCTCCCCTCCTCACCTACATCAGTTTTTCATTTTTCTTCCTTATTTCTCAACTGATTCATTTTCTATCAAAAGATATGAACTATTTTTAGTAATCTTTAACATTTTGTCTCCCTAATTCCATAGTTTCTCCATCATCTATTGTTCTATTTTGTTGTGATAGATGTTTTCCCTATTTTCCAGTTTTGAACACTCCATTTATTTCTCCAATTTTTGGATGAATCGAAATTTTTATAGTATGTGTGTAGTACTATGACATCAAGGTAGGGTGTCTACTCTCTTTCCCGTCTTTTCATCATGTATTTGATGTTGCGTTATTGTACCACTCGTCAGATCATTCAGGTGAATTTTCTCTCATGAATATTAAATTAATTGGAATTATATTTCATGTCTTTAGTGACCCTAACATCTGGTTAAACTCATCCTCGAGTGTTTTCTTTGACTATAGCCACAACTTTGGGTGTTCCATCCTAAATGGACTAAACTTTTCATGTTCCTTGGGTTTTGATTCACCTGGGGTGTATGTGTTCCACCATTGTTTAATGTTTTAAATTTATAAAGGGATTTTATATGATCAATGAACCATGATATGGATTCATTTGGAAATTAGTATGTTTACTTCTTCATGATTTTCCCATGTATATGTGTTATATGAAAAATGAACATATTTGTGGTTGTATGTTCTCGGTATTTGTTCCATTTATTATTCTAATTATATGTTTCCTAGTGTTTTCTTATAGCCAAGATCTTAATCATGGGATAACATAGGTGTTATTCCATGTTCCATGTGATCTTGCCTCATTTAATGTATAATTCTTAAGACTTTTGTTCTCTTGAATTTATTATCTTGCTCGGTTAAGAATTCAAGCTTGATATATAAAAATTTAGTTGGTGAAAAATGATTAGAGGCATGTTAATGCCTTGAGGATATGATTATAATCCATCTATTATGATTGTGTTTAAATTATTAGGCCATTGTTTTAGTCGATTGAATTATATGTTATTCCTTGTTTCTTTGAGACTATAAATGTACGTATTGGCTCATGCCATTTAATGGTTTGAATTTTGATACATGGATAGCTTTCTAGATTTTTTCATTATATGTTTATTAGATGGAAACTGAATATATGAATGTTTACCTTATATTATATTCCACACTTGATATGTTCTTAGAGAGAAAATGTGTCACATATTAATGATTTCGGGGAAAGACTCACTGTGCTCGGTTGTTTACTACTCAACACACGGGGAGTGATTCTTTGGCTTTCTAGGTATAAGCACTCTGGGCAGTTTCTTATACATACAAGTGATACCAGTACGTTAGGGGAGAAATCAAGGATGGACCCATTGGAAATATGAATACTCCATTCCATGGTTGATACTTAGTCGCATATGTGAGATACTTGAGATGGACTCCTAGTCACCATGCCTCGAGTGAATCAAGGGATTTCATATGGGTTTTCTTGGATGGAATCAGGGGTATTGGGTAATATTGGATGCTATGTAGTGACCCTTGGGACTCCACTAAGATCACCTTGGGTCTACTCAGACTCCACGACTGGATTTGAAGGATTTATTTTTTGGTTGTTCATATGATATTAAACCTTTATTATTGTTATTATATTACTTATGTACATGCGATTGTTCTCCTTTTTTAGTAGTACACTTGAATGATGACATATGAATTAAACCCCAATTCAAAGAAAATAATTGGGGGTATGTCCTTCTTATTTAGCCTTGTTTACTATTTTCCCTTGTAAATATATTATCCCTTGAATAGGTACCTTATTCATACTTTTAGTTTAGGTCAAAGTAGGTAATATGGGATGAATTTTTCTTTGGGAACACAAACCAGATTGTTATTATTAAATTTGTTTTCTTCTTAGTATTTATCATATATAGAACAATAATCTCTTATTTATAGCCTGAAATGGAGTGGTCAAGATACTATGGGTGTCGGCCAACTGAGATTTATATCACACACCCTAATCTGGCACCTTTTGGTGTTCTATTAGACTTTATGATCACAGGTATGGATAAGTGTAAGCATGAGGCTTCTGATGCTTGATTTCATTACTTCTTAGGCTTTATATTTAGGTAAGAGAACTAAAACTATACTTGAGATGTTGTGCTGAATTTTTTATCCTTTTGAAGTTTTTCATAAAATGTAGTATATTCTTGTACCCCTATTTCCTTACACTTCCATTTTTATAGACATTTGAAATACCGTTATTATTATTTTCTATGTTATTGATAATATACTTCCACTAATTTTTTTATACTCTTACATGTCTAATTTCCATTACATCTATTGTTCTTTTCTTATTATTATAAATTTTCTATTTATTGTGAACTATTTATAAATATTCATACACTGATATATGAGGGTATTGTATCCCCATGGTCACACCCTTGGCCCTTGCTACTAGTAGGAAAAATCTAGTGTTCTGGGAGATGTGCATGAGGTCTTGTGGCTCCCCACCTCGGGGAATAGTTTGGTGGAACTCATGGTGGGATGCTACAAAGTAGTATTAGAGTTTCCTTTTTTAGTTTTATCTTATTGTTTGAGTTATACATGTGAATAGAAAAATTGAATCTGAAATTGAACCTGTCCTTTGACGTAGCTAACCATTGTACAGGGGACACCCAAATTTCCTGGGTTGGGAAATTATGTTGATCATTATTCCATTAATGGTTGATATTACTTCACTGTTGGGTGACACACTCATTTTATGGTCTTATCATATTTGTATTATTGAGAAGATGATTTCTATTACTTTACCCCAATTAAATTATGGAGTTTTATTACACGAATTATACTAAGAACCATATGGATTAAAATGTTAGGTATTATACCATTCCATATCTTCTTTCAAAATGCATCGGCATGTTTTCATTTGATTTTTATTGTGTCTAATTCCGTGAGGCCCTGTAGTGGATATTTTTTTAAACTTATTGAAATGTTTCAAATTGACTTGTTGGAGAATATTATAAATTAGATTAAGTGGACATCACATTTCAATGTATATAGTGTATGAGACCTTATCAATTAGGATCGTGATCCACCTAATTAAACCTCCAAAAATTAAATTCAAATGCTTAAATAAATCACATGAATACTACCTTTTAAAAATTATATAGCCTTTATAAATGATAATTGAGATTCTTTGACCTTATCCATAACCTGAAAAATTTATTGGTCGATTCTCTTGTAATCATTATGATGAAATTCGTTCTTATTAAAGCCTGGATCTAGGATTAGGTGGTCAGTCTTGTTATGATTATAGTTAATACATACTCTTGAGCTCTTTATCTCTTTCCTTTTATATTGTTCCATGTTCCAAGGAGGCCATGCACCTTCCCTTTATTATATGTGTTCTTTATCTTTTAAAGATTCTATCTAAGGTGTGTGTGCCTGTAAATTGTTAAGTTATTCCATTACAATTTCCTCATGTTGTATGCCAATAGAGTGGTGATAATCACACTCTGGAGGTGGTAAGACTTGATCTAACTTTATACCTTATGTTGGAAATCTTGAGGCACCTCCTACTAATATTCCATTGGGAAATTATTCTCAATTATAGGACAGTTTTCTTAGTTTCATGCTGTCAGTTCTGGGGTATCTTATTCTTTCCCTCGACTATTGAAGATATTACATGGGACATTCAACAGCAGCATCCTTCCAACTTCTCAGGGAATGGTAGTTCTCATGTTGAAGATTTAGGGTTATAATCCATGGAATCTATCATCAAACATCGTGATATTCCTCTAGAGAAGAGGGTCAATCCCACTACCTAAATGTTACATGACTCCACCAAGAATTGATGAGATGTCATATATCAATTAGAGTGTTTCCAATGAATGGTTTAGGTAGACTTATAGATGGATTTCTATGATCATATTATTCAATAGTCTCTGAGGGTGGATCATACTAGGGAGTTCCTGCATCATCAATAGAGAACTATAACATTTCATGATTATTTTTCTCACTTCACCAAGCTTTATAATTTTTTTCTCAATCCCTAACTACGGAAGAATGGAAGACTATGATGCATTTTGAGGATGTGATTTTAAATTCTATTCTCTCATAGGTGAACTTATTTTATTTGACTATAGTTACAGATATTGTGAACAATGCCTTAATTATATAGTGGAATCTTAGAGAAGCTGGTCCTCTGAGCCCAGGTAGTTGTGTTCCATGATAGGGTGATAGTTCATCTAGTTATAGAATGAATCATTTCAGAGGTGAGAATATGGGTGGTCAATCTAGGTCACATATACATATAGATTCATATGATGTCACTGGTGTGGAATTTCAGTCCACAAGAAGCCTCATTTCATGAGGAACCAGATGGAATGCAAAGAATACGAAGAGATGTGTAATCTTTTGTGCTTATGTCATTATTTTTCTCCATCATCCAGTGGAAGTGGATCCATTCTATTATATCTATCAGTTATGGGTTCTTTTAATCCACTGTAGGCTGGGAGTTAGTCTTTTTCCAGCCGACCAGGCCTAGGTGGAAATGATCATGGTTGAGACAGTCGGGATTCAGAGAATCGGCACCATCTTAGTGGAGCCACTCAGGCTAGTCAAGATGTATCTTAGGGGTGAGGTTCATGCCATATGTGTGAATTCCATCTAGTTCCAGAGAAGTAGATTCCAAGCCCATCTACGGATATATATATTGTCCTGGTATCATCTACTTTAGATTATTCCCTTTTTGATACAATTGCATCGCACTCATTCATATCTATTGTTTGTGAGGAATGTTTTTTATAGTAATTTAGTACTTCTGTAGTATATTGTCTCTCGAAAATACACTAGGGGTCAAAAAATAGGGCATACATAAGCTTTAGGAGTTTCCCCTGGATATAGGTGGGTGATATTACCTCTGTAATTTCTTTGTAATGACACATCCGGCTTTGACGCCACTATTGGTATAGACTGGATCATGTTTTATCATGCCCAAGTGGATTTTTAACTTCATCAAGTGTCTTTTTCATCACTCTATGGTAGAATGTATATACAAAATGGGTGAATGTGATATCCAGGTAGATCATTCTAGGCCCAAGTGTAAAGCCCTGACCCCATTTACCCAGAGTCGGTGCATTATTACATAACATTGGCATGATACAAGGAAATCATGTCCTGAAAACTGATCAGTTTAGTATCCTTGGAAATACTAGATACATTCATAAGGTCAACATTAACACTTGTAAAAATATTACAAAATTATTCCATTAGAAACATACAATCCTCCTAGATTATTCCTGCAATTCACTCATAACTGACTTCTTCATATCTTGGGAAAATGAAACATAAGAAATGGGTGAGCTCAAATGCTCAGTAAGAGTATGCAATACAGCGGAAGATAACATACACATTAGGCATGGTGAATAATTTAAAACACATGCCTTTAAAAATAATTAACATTAACACTTTATGGTAAGAATATGAGCTAAGTAAATAATTCGATAATAAAACATTGTCATGGGTATTCTACTAGTCGAATAACCACATGAACTATAAATAGCTAATCTCATAATGATGCAATGCATAATGTCGGACATCATAACCACATAGTCAAGGCTTTAAGCTAAGACTACAATTAAGATTTTTTCAAGGCCTTGTGCCAAGACACTAGTCTGTCTCATGAGACCTACTGATGCATCGAGAAGCCATAGCAGGCTCCACCCGTCACTTACTAAGTTCAATGCATTCCTCATATGAAATGGGTGAAACATAATCTAAACATTCTTATTTAAACTAGCATACAAAATGTCAATACTTTATCCAAAAACCATGAATGGTATAAAAATATCACATCCACAGTCAAACATAACTTATTCAATACTATATGAAAGATTGTATTGTAACGATTAACCTCAATTGAGAATAATGAAGGATATCAGCATAGATGAAAACAATCAGCAAAACTATTTGAGAGAAATATCCCCCTTTTTCTTGAAAACATTTAAAAGTCACAATATTTTTCAAGAAGCCATTTAAAATAGATTATTGAATCAAAGTTTCCTATACCACTTTGAATATTTTAAAAGTAATTTTAATTTTAAAACTTCATTTTCCATATAAATAAATCTTTAAAACCATTTTTAAAAACATGGACATTAATGAGAAATATTTAGAATAGAAAATCTTTAAAACATTTAAAATGATATTTTAGTTAGAGTTCTTAACCAAAAGAGAGAAACATGAATAAAAATAATTTTGGTAATCAAAACATTATAATGTCATGAGAATAAAGGGATTCATGATATACTATGTCAAAGTACATTATATACACTATATAAAAGTGATTTGGTGTATAACAACAAAGAAGTCTCAAAGGAATGTAAATTGAGATGAAATCCCTTATAAAGATAGTATCCTTAGTTAAAGGGTAAATAAATGACATAATTATGTGTGAAAAATATAAATACACTCAATAAGATTTGATATTTTGTGTAAATCAGTCAGAGTACATTCACACATATTCTTGTAAAAACAACACCAATGACATGCAGGTTCAACTCAATGAATGGAAATTGAGTTAAGATAATGTTTATATCAATGAATTGAGAAATTATCAATGGATTGATTATGTATATCAAACATATATCCACAAAAAGGAGAGTGGAAATTACTACATAGATAATAAATAGTTATTCTACAAATAATCTTGGAGTACAATAATCAATGAAGTATGCGTAATGCCCACTGAGTGGAAATTGAAATTTGAAATTCCCTTACCGATTTGGTAACTTATGAAACATACAACCCGTGAAATAAGGGTCATAAAATTAAGATGTAAATACCCATAAATTAAATTATATTACACCAAGAATTCAATCATACATAATACATATGCCACACAAAAGGAAATACTGGTTAATATACCATGAATCTCACGGGAATAAAAGTGAGATAAAAGACCCTTATTTCCTTGTAATCAATAGAGTCGTAAGACCCAAAGTTAATAACCACCAAATTAATCACAGTATACCATGAATATAAATATAATCAGGATAATATATATCAAATAGAAGTATACAATACACCACATCCAATAAATATGTGGCGACAATGGAAATCTCGCAGAATTAAAAGTGAGATAACAAACCCCTTACATTGTACATTTTCCTCGGTCAAGGGTAGTTTAACCTCCTGTATAATTGTGAAATAATTGTTATTAAATTATACTAGAACCATATACATTTATATGATATCATATATGATATTTTAACATTTCTTTGTAAATAATATCTTAGTATTATTGTCATTTCAGGTGTTAACAAATTCGTTTTCCTTTATAATTTTTTGTTATGTGAGTCATATTTGTTATGAATGGGATGTATCTTATTCATATCCAGAATTTTATCAAGTATATAAATATTATTTTTAATCATCAAATGAAAATTATCCTTGGATGGATACGATGGGGAATGAATTTCATCGTGTTCGTGGAGACGGTAATCCGTACATACGCACAAGGGACAATATCATTCTTTTGAAATTAAAATAATATATAATTGGATGGTATATAATAAATGCAGAATCATTATCATGTTATATTAATTATTTACATTAATTACACATTATTATTATACTCATCCAAATAATAATGTATTGAATAAAAATTACACCATGACGTGGAGACGGTAAGTCGTATGTATGCACGTATGGTGACATGTAATTCAAAGGATTGGTAGAATAGTGAATATGGTTGTAACATATTTATAATAACATAAAAATATATATAATATACTGGAGTTATTATTTTAGAATGGAAACAAGAAATAAAGAGAAAGTGGAAGAAGAAAGGAACCTGGATGAGGTGATGAAATATTTACCTTTTCTTCAGGTTCTTCCTTTTGATTTTATCAAATGGGCTCCTTAAGTTGGATTTTTGACTAAATGAGGGCCTCTAAAATGAAGGTAGGATAGTTTATAGGGTATTTAATAAGGGTTTAGCCAAGACAAATGGCTTTGAAGGCGTGAATTAGAGAGAATGTGGAGTACCCTTTTTTAAGAGGGGTGAGGGGCACCTTAGGAAAAGGTAGAAATATTATTTTATAATAAAATAATTTTCGGTTTCTAATGGCTAAAAAATAGATTATTTAAAGGATAAGGTGGTTATGGGTCACAAACAACACAACCAATAGATTTTAGACAGGTTTGTGTCACTATATTAACTTTATCTTTTAGATTTAACTCTTATTTAAATAGTTTTACATTTACCCTGTCTCTTTGTATTTTTATATTATATTGTTAATAAACAGACTATATACTTCCAAGAGAACACCAAGTGTTTCAATATTAATAACCATATAATTATATAAGTCTTTTCTCCGATCCTTAGATTTTTAGGAATATAATATCAATTAATAATATAATATTTGTTTTAAAAACTCTTTTATGTCAATTTTGAGACTATTTGGTATTTTGTTTTTGCTAAATTCATAACAGAATTATTACTTCAAAAAAAATTCATCTAACCAACCATACCATGTTATATTAACCTGTGAAATTATTTTAATTCATAAAAGGTCTCAAATTACATTTATTTGGATATTTATAATATCAATTATTTTAATATTTCATTAATACGGTAATTACTGCATCATCATTGTATCATAAATAAATTTAATTATTTAATGTCTAAAAATTATAAATAAAATACCATTATGTAGGATATATTTTTATCTTTATAATGACGATTTATAGTAGAATTTATATTCTGTATAACACTATATAAATAATGTTTTATTTATTGAACTTTGATTTTAACTCTTTTAACTCTTCTTTAAATAAAATAATAAACAATATCCTAATCTAATCCAAGTAGACCTAAAGGATCATATATTATTCCTAAAGTTGTTTTTGGTCGACTTAAACTTAGACAATAGAATTAGGATATGTGTTAGGGTAATAATAATATCATTTTGACCCTTAATAACCCTACTTACTTTTAACCATGGTAAATAAAAGTAAAAATCTACTATTCGCCAATGAATTATTTTCATCTTATTGAACCAAATTTTACTTACTAATATCAACCCGGTCTCTTGGAGTTTTTAAATTCCACTCACAGAAGCAGTAAAATTATGTTTTATGTAAATTTTTAAATTCACCTAGGAGGTGGGTAAAAGACGGTGAAAAGTTAAATAAAACTTATATATATGCATAATTATTATAAACTAACTCCAATGAATTACATTGAAATTATATAATTATTATGTATCTATTTTGAAATAAAAATTTGTTAAATAAAATAAATAATTATTTAAATAAAAATTCAGTTTTAAACTATAACTAAGTGTTTTTCACTATTCATAAAAATTGAAAGTTTTCAGAAAAATACAAAAAAAATCACCCTAAAATAATTTCAATATTCCAAATCCAAAAATGAAATCCATTTTAAAAGATAAAATTTATTTAATTGTGGGTATGTCTATTCATAACGGCTTGTTTGATTGGTCGCGGTGTGTTAGAATCTCGAAGTTGCGTACAATGCAAGCTATTACATTATTCAAAGGGAAACGTATCATGTAATCATCGAGTGTTACACAAAGTGTATTGAGCTTGGAATAATTGAAGCTTAGTTTGCGAGTCTCTTTAGGAGTGATTAGGGAATTCAGCTAGCATAACTCACTCCTGTGGTAGATTATTTTACGGATGTATTTTTAAAATATTTTTTCAGCTTGCCTCATGATAGATAGGTTGAGTTCACCATAGATCTAGTGCCATGTGTGGCACCATTTTCAATTCCTCCTTATAGTATGCCGCTTATAGATATTCAGAAACTCAAAATACATCTTGAAAATATTGAGGCTAAGAGTTTTATCATACCTAGAACATCACCAAGGGATTCACCCATCCTTTTCACCAAGTAGGAGGATGGTACGCTACAATTGTTCCTGAATTATAGATGTTTGAATTAGATCAAAATGAATAACCATTATCTATTGGCTCATATAAAGAGCCTCTTTGACTAGATCTGAAGAGGAATGGTTTTCTCCCAGATCGATCTAAGGTTGGGTTATTATCAGGTTCGTGTAATACCATTAGACATACCATATACAACATTCTAGAGTAAGTATGGCTTGTACAAGTATTTAATTTATGTGTTTTGGTCTGAAAAACTCACATCCAGTCTTTATGGATTTGATGAATCATATTTTCACCCATATCTTGATTCATTTGTGGTAGTCTTCATCGATGATATCTTGTTGTATTCATGCACTAGAAATGAACATGCTAATCATCTTGATATCATTCTGAGTGCACTAAGAGAGAACCATATATATGTGAAGCTCATTAAATTCTATTTTTGGATTAGTAAAGTTCAATTGTTGTCTTATGTCATATCTGAGGTAGGCATATCAATTGACCTATAAAAGGTGAGCATCATGGTTTTCTAGGAGTATCTTAAGAATTTGTTTGACATACTTAGTTTCTTATAGTTGTATGGATATTATAGATGATTCATTCAAGAATTATCCTTCATAGCAGTGCCTATTATGCCCTTGACGATGATGGTCATTTAGTTCATGTGGTCTAAATATTGTGATACGGCCTTTCAGGAAGTAAATGGATGACTCAACTCAACTCTGATTAAGATTCTTCTTGAGACGGGAAGAACTTGTACTATCTAATGTGATGCTTTAGGTATCGGGATAGGTGTAATTATGATGCAAGGTGATCGAGTCATGGTGTATAGATATTACCATTTGAGCCCTCATTCAATGAACTATCATACGTATGACCTCAAGAAAGTAGACGTGGTTTTTCTCTACATTGTTGGAGGCATTGTTTGTTAGTTGAGAAACATGTTGTTTAAATGGATTATAAAAGCTTCAAATACATCTCCACACTATAGGATGTGAATATGAGGTAGAAAAGGTGTGTGGAATACTTTATGTCCTTCAATTCTGATATTTATTATTCCCATTTTAAAGTGAAATGTTATGACTGATTCCTAGAGTTAGAAAACATAGACACAGGTTATTTTGGTAGCCATCATTGAATATTAGATGATGGATTTGTTCTATGAGTCACATATTGACATTCAATAACAACATATACAACCAGTTCTAGAAACATTTGTAGTGAAATACTCTCTTTTGGAGTGAGTTTGAATGTGACAACTATCTATTTTTTAGGGACTCATTTTGAGGGAGGTCATCATATGAGAGAGACTACCTCTTGGTTGGTTGTTGATGGAGGTGAAACTGTACTCTTCTATGGATAAGCATGGGTACCTTCTGTTATTTAGGAAGAGTTGATGAGGGAATTACATGCCTCTGTTTGGGTAGTTCATCCTAGTTTTACCAAAACGTATCAAGTCATGTGTCATTAGTACTAGTTTCAAGGAATAAAGATGTAGATAGCATCCTTCATTTATCAGTGCTCTTCTAGTTAGCAGGTGAATGTATAACATCAGCATCTTGCTTGACTTATATAGCCTCTGTCAATTCCTAAGTGGAAATGGAACAACACAACAATGGATTTCATGATAGGCTTGTCGAGATCTCCTATAGATAACAATGCAGTATGGGTAATCTTTGATTGTCTAACCAAGGTTGTACACTTATTATCGATCTGAGAGTCCTTCCTTGTAGATGAGTTTGTAATTCTCTACATCTGCGTGATATTGAGAATTAACGGTCTTCCACATTCTATCATTTCAGATCGATATGTCCCATTAACTTCATAGTTCTAGTAATTTTTATTGAAGGAATTGGGCTAATGGGTGGTCTAGAGTACTGTATATCACGCTCAGGCCGATGAGAAATCTGACAGGATTATTTAGGTGTTAGAGCATATGCTTTGAGCATGTATCCATGATTTTGGAGGCTCCAAAGAAAATAATATTCTTATGGTTTATTTTACTTGTAATTATATTTTCCAAGAAATTATTTAGATGGTTCCATATTAGGCCCTATCTAGTTGGTTGTTCCATTCACATTTATGTTGGCTTGAGGCACATGAGGAATCTCATATAGGAACTCATCTCATATAGAAGACTTAAAATAAATTATGGATGATTAATAAGTGTATATATATAGTACAGTCTAGGCATAATTCTTATACTGATTGTCATTGTAGAACTCTAGAGTTCATGGTGGGACATCGAGTCTTTCTTCATGTATCACCTAGATTTGGTAATAAATTCATCAGAAGATAAGGAAATTTATCACCTCAGTATGTCAGGAAATTTGAAATTGTGTAGTGGGTTGGTCCAGTAGCCTGCAATTTTTTATTACCTTAGTGGTATCATTCCAAGAAAGATTTATTCCATGAATCTCATATTCCGCTTTAGCATCTAGACCCATCTCAATAGTTTTACCATGGTGATATCAATCTAGGGGTAGATGCATCCTTTGAGTATCTTATGATTCGTATCATTGATCATATAACAAAGTCTCTCTAAGGTGGGTTAGTTTCATTGGTCCGAGTTCTATGGAAGAATGGACATGTTCATGATGAGACCTAGGAGCATGATGTTTATGTACATGCACAGTGGCTAGAACTCTTTTCAGATGACGTTCTATTACCCTGTGAATAGAAACGTAGGTATGAGTTGTCTTAATCGGGGAGGTTGTAAGGTCTTGTATTTATCCTAATGTATTAATCATCTAAATTTGGTTTATATTCCTTAAAATGGTATAATTTTTATTCCTAAGTGTTTAAAGGTGGTCCTAGGTGCATCTAGGGACCGTTTAAAGCACGACGTGCTAAAAAGGGGGAAAAGGGGTTGCATGATTTGTCTAAAACCATGTGACCTAGGGTGCATGATAGTATGGGTCATTTGAAATTTGGGATAGTAATATTTTTGTTTTTATTCAAATAGTTAATCAAACCATGTGCCTTACATTATGATTTTCCACACTGAAGAAAAACCATGCACATGGTTAGTGCATAGTTTAGAGAATCCATGCAGCCAAGCCATGCGTGGAGTGTTTTTTTGGTGAAACTAAATTTCCACCCTTAATAAAAATATTTAACACATTCCCCTTTTTCATGTTTCTTACCTATAAAATAAATCATCCTTTTCAAGGTGCACAATCTCCCTTCCTCACCACCATAGGGTTTTGAGTTTTCTCTCTTGTTTCTCAACTGATTTCTTTTCCATCAGAAGCTATGGACTCATCATGGTAAGTTATTATTTTTATAATCCCTTAATCAATGGTTTATCCATCATAAATTGTTCTATTTTTGTGTGAAGGACTTTTTCACTATTTTTTGGTTTTGAAAAATCCATTCATTTCACCCATTTTAGGTTGAAGCAAGGATTGTAATCAGATGTGTGGAGTACTACAAAGTCAAGGTAGGGTGTCTACTATCTTTCCCATCTTTTCATCATGTTTTACATGTTTCATCATCATTACTGTCATGATATCCTTCTATATAATATTCTCCCATTCATATTAAATTAATTGGAATTATATTACATGTCCATAGTTACCCTAGCATGTGGTGAAACTCATCCTCGGGTTTTCTTCTTGATTATGGACACCCCATCGTGTGTACTACCCTAAATGTCCTAAATTAACCATGTTCCTTGGGTTGTGTTTCACCTTTGTTGTGTGTGTTTCACCTTTGATTATTTTTTAAATTGATAAATGGATTTTATATGAGTAATGAACCATGATTTGGATTTCTTTGGTAATGTATATGTTTAGTTATTAGTGATTGGCCCATGGATAAATTTAATATGAAACATTAACATGCTTTTGGAATTATATCTGTGTTCTTTATCACATTTATTAGTCTTATTAGGAGTTTCCTTGTGTTTTACTATAACATATAGCTTACTCGTGGGATTATATACGTGTTATTCTATATTCCATGTGCTCTTTCCTCATTTAATGTTTATTTCATAAGAATTTTATTGCATTGAATTAATTTTCATGATTAGTCAATCATGTGATAGTGGGATAAAAAATTTCATAGATGATATATTATTGGAGGCATGTTAATTCCCTGAGCCCATTCTTTCACTTTATTTCTTATGCATGTGTTTACATGATTCTTCCCTAGTTTAAATGGATTGAATTATATGTTATGCCTCATATCGTTTATCTTATGCATGTTCTTAGTGCCTCATGCCATTTTATGGTTGTAATTGTGATTAATGGATATATTTATAGATTCTGGAATGGGATGTTTATTTAATGGAATCTAAATATTTAAATGTTTTCCATGTGATATATGCCTAGATTTATATGTCTCGCATGATATAGGCTGATAGATTACATGGTCTCGTATTAACGATTACATGGACAGACATGATGTGCTCAGTTTTTTACAACTCAACATGTTGTGGGAAATGCTTTGCATTACTATGTATGGGATCTCCAGGATGTTTCTTATACTTGTGAGTGGGACTGATTTTCTGGGGGATAAATTGTAGATAGACCCATTGGAAATATTGCTACACCATGGCATGGGTGATACCTGAACCCCTACGTGAGATACATGTGATGGACTCAGAGTCACCATGCCTTGATTGTTACAAGGGATTATGTATGGGTTACCGTAGATAGAATCATTAGTATTGGTTTATATTGGATGTTACATATAGACTGTTGGGACTCTTCTTATATCGTTTGGGATTGGCTCAAACTTCACCACTCGATTTGATGGATTGATTTTTTGGTTATCTATATGAGATGTAACCTTGATTATTGTTATAATATTGCTTATACAGATGTGATATTTTCCTTATATGACTAGTACACATGATGAGATGTGAATTATACCCCAATCCAATGAATAACCTTGGGGGTATGTCTTTATCATTTATCCTTGTTTACTATATTCCCTTGTATGCATATTATTTCTGACACAAGTACCTTATTTAAACTTCTAACATAGGCCAAAGTAGTTGATATGGGTCATGTGTATGTTTGGGAACCTAGAACATATTGTAATCATTAAATTTGTTTATTTATTATCATTTATCATATATGGAACACTGCCCCTTTATTTACAGAATTAAATGGAAAGGTCTAGACATTATGGGTAAGGGACTACTGATATTTATATCTCAAACCCTACTTGGGTCATATTTGTTACTCAAGTAAACTTTAAGATCATAGGTATGAATAAATAGAAGTTCTATGATTTAGATTATTGATTTCTTTTCTACTTATGGTGATGCTTTGAGAGAAGAGGACTAATCCTATGCTCAAGAATCTATGTAGCAGTATTTTGGAATTTTTTTAGTTTTGTATAGAATACTATATATTCTTGTACCCATGTTTCCCTACACATCCATTTTCATATAGAAATATGATATTCCATCATTATTATTGAATATTTTATTGATAATCTTATTGTACTGATTGTTTTTTACTCTTGCATGGTTTATTTTTTTACATTCGCTATAGTTTTCTTATTATTACTTCCACAATTATTTTTCTATTTTTTACTAATACAACTACTCTTGTCTATGAGGGAATAGTCTCCCTACAAACATACCATAGGCCATCGCTACTAGTTGTAATCCTCTAATATTTAGGGGTATTCACTTGAGGTCATGTGAATCACCACCTCGAGGCACAATTTAGAGTAAATTGGGGTCAGATGCTATAGAACTACTGTGGATGGGTCATGAAAAGGAGGTATTAGATATTTTTGTTGAGATATTAGATGGATCTCTTGGATAGTAACCTATTTAGATTAAATTTTTTATTAGGTAAATATTATCATTAGAACTTTTAAAATGATTTAAAAAAGATATAATTTCTATAGAAATTGGATTTTAGGGCTCCATGTGATATGATTCATGGTCCTTAAGTTTAAAAAATCATACTAAGAAAAGCGAGACAACATATAGGGTACATACCAAAGTAAGAATAATGTATCAAGATTTTTTTCCTATGTGATTGAATTGGGACTATAATGGGAAATAATATAAATAATATTTAATTAATCACATGTATTTCATATTATAGGATTCATGAATATCTATCATTTCATATTTTATACTTACATCTCTTGGTTTATATCCCCAACAGGTATTTCCGGATAAGGTTCAACAGGATGTTCTAAGAAATATTTATAGATTTAATCTTGAAAAATAATATTATTTGTAGAATAAACTCCATAAGTTTCAGTATTAGTGTATTTATAAGTTTGATGGATCTATTTTGTATCATGAAACTAAGACTTGGTTTGAGGAAGTGGTGTTTTCCTATAGTTTGATTCATTCTTAAAGGTATCACTAGATTTTGTTAGATCTCTATATTTTATTTGGATCATCACATCAATCATCGTTTTTATTATTTAGGGATTGTAGGCAATTAGTGGAATCATTGAATTATTCATATATTAGTTTTAGGATGACATCCTTTCTTCAATTGTGAAGTATGATTACTAACAGAAGGTGGTTACCCTCTACTAGGGGTATTTTAGTGAGAAAATGTTTTTTATTTTATTTAGGAATCTCATCTGTTATGCTTTATACCTTATTCTAGATATGTAGTCTAGAAAAAATAAATTTTAAGAGTTGTTTCATATAATGATCTAGAATCAGGTCACCCATTTACATTGTTATCAGATCTTGTTTGGTTAGCAATGGTGGATCTTATAAATAAGATATTGGATAAGATTAAGTCATCATGGGGGGAATTTTTCATAACATCTTATGGAGTATATTTTTTAATAACGAATCTTAGTTTCCACATCGATCAAAATTTTAGATATTAAGGAGATTGTTTTATCCTTCTTCATTATTTCATGTGAATTGGATGTTCACAGACCCCTGTAATGAGATCATGTGTTGTTTTATTTTCATGTGGAAGTATTGACCAATAGAATATTGAGTTTCTAGACATCTTAAATAGTAAAAATGGAGTTGGAATCTCGTATTTGGTTTACCCTTTTCGAAAGAATCCTCTAGCTAAATAACAACATGGTTACCAAGAATTTGATTAGAGGATATAATATAGGGTAGGAAAAGGATTTCCCTAGGATGACCATCCTCTGTAAGGTCCTATAGTAGTGTTTTTATGTGGATATGGTTGGTGTTAGGTATAGAGAGACAGTAGAGTATTACCTGGTCAGATGCATGCTTAGGGTCAAATGCTCTTGGAATTCTAGACTTCATGTGAGTTATTTTCTATTTTGTACCTACATGGTCTTATAAATTGTTTTATTCAGAAGATACACACTCCTTCATTCCACCCACCATTCTCCAAGATATAGTAATTATGGTGAAATGGGTACCAGTGCCCATAGCATTGAATAATCGATTTGGAGTCTGATTTAGCTTAAATGAAAGATGTAAATATCATGAGTAAGTGTTTGGGAAATATAAAACTTCAAAATATTTCCTAGGCTTGTTGAAATTTCCATATAATGTTGACCCTATAATGGTCAAGATATATTAGATGTAGGATATTAGTTAATACATCTAGAGGGGAGTTATGTTCTTGGATTCTGACAGAGATCATGTCATGTTCATTAACAAAAGACCATCAGATGGGTAAGAGGCATGTTAAACCCTTATCATTCTTGATTGATGATATGATTTTGAGTTAAAAAAAGGTTCAGTTTATGGTGTCTTCCATAGTTGTATAATGTATTTTCTAAATTTCTTTTGATGTTACTCCCTCAACTTGAGATTGAATTCAATATAAAGTTACAACCAGGTATCTATCTTATATCAAAATCTATATATATGAAGGATCCATCTGGGATTTAAGATATTTTTATCCAGATTGATGACCTTATATTGGGAGGTTTTATTGAACCTTGTGTGTCTCTTTAGGGTTCCCTAATCTCTATTTGTAATGAAGGGTATGGGATTATCTAATTATGTATCAATTATCTTTTTTTGAATCATGTGGTACTGAAAATACTCTATTATCATCCTCATATTGATAAAAAATTCAATCAGTTGAATAGATAAAACTTCTTCTCAAAGATCAATTTTTTATTTAGGTATCATTGGATGAGGATAAATTAGGAAGATATATCAAAGAGTGATGTTATGATTCATTATTAGAATTAGGAGTTCATGATTTTACACTTCAAAGTTATCAATACACTAGTTGTGATCATTGGAATGATGAACAATATTTTCCCTAATTTTCTTAACCTGTTTATGTTAATTTTCATTGAAGACATACTTGTGTATTCTAAGTATGAGTAATATAAATTGGAGCATATTATTACCATTTGGTAGGTTATTTGGGGTTTTCATCTATTCTAGATCTTTATGAATTGTAATTTTAGGGATTGGTAGGTGTATTTCTTGGGACTTGTTGTATACATTTATGGATTAGTTATAGATACTCTGAAGATTGGCGTAGTTTTTTCTTCAGTTGCACCCAATAATGTAGTGGATATTAAGATCATTCTTGATCATATAGAAAATTATATGAGGTCCATGTCTCATTTATTTTGGATTAAAATTCATATGAAGTGTTCACTTGGAAGGATTAATGTCTATTAAAGACTATCTAGTTTTTAGAATTTTTTGAGTACTTATATTGTAAGCAATTCAGTACACTGGGTCTCCATTGTCTAAATTTGGGAGTTATGTATAATATTTTATTTGGGTCTTCCCATATGTTCATAGTTGGTGTTCTCATATAGTAGAGAGTATACATATCATATGTTTCGAATAACATATACCCTAATGAGCATAATTGTGATTCCCATGATATCAAGCATGCAACGGTAATGTTTTCTTTGATGTTTTCGTGATATTGTCAAATCATTGAGCAATTTATGGTCTTCATAGATCACAATTGTTTAAGACATATCTTATACCAGTGGTATTTAAACTTATGAAAATGGTTTTGGATGGAATTATTATAAGATTATGAATTTTTTTTATTTCATATACATTGGGGTAATGGAATGTATTTTCTGAAATATTGAGAAGTAATTCATGTAATATAATTTTTTATGAGTCTAGAAATTCATGGAGATTGGTAGAGGGGCTCAAAGTGATGAACTGTTATATGGGATAAGTGGATGTTGAACGGTTCCATAACTAGATTATTATTCAATCATCCTTGGTCTAGTTCATAGAAAATCTCAGTTGGTATATTTTGAGGTGGATGTTTGGAAGTATCTTCTTTTCTTTACTAATTCTCCTGAGGTATGGTCTGTTGATGACCATTATCTGGTGTTACTATAGGTGGAGGTTTTTCATTCCCTTTTAATGTATGATTTTTTTTCTAAATTTATTCCCTTGTGGTAGTAGTTTCAAGTGTGGAAAGTATTTATTTTTCCTTGAGAGTTCTATTTTTTGGGATTAAGATAAATATTATTATGGTATATTTTATATCTCATTTTTTTTTCTATAAAAAGGTATAGGTGAAACATCATGTTCTAGATGGTTTTATTTTGCTAATATATTTTCTTTAATTGATTTGGAATGAAATATAAATTTATTTTTTATATTCTACCTTCTAATTAGGGTATATATGATCATATATGGGTTATTTTTTATCAATTTACATGTCAATATTACTTCTCGGGGATTATGGAGTCAAACATTAGAAATGATTAATCGAGGATGTATTTAGATGTTGTAAGGATCCCTGGGGTTATAAAGATGATCATATTTTATTTTGACCCTATTTATACCTATTAAATATGGATAGTAAGCCTACATTCTTTTAGATTTTATCTATTACTCAATATAGAACATTATCGGTAGAAAATTGGTCAGACAAATTGAATTATCCAAATTTTTAAATGACATGTTTTATACATGCATTTTGTATTTTGGAGGATGGTGGGTGAATCACCTACCCTTAGTTGATCATTATTATAATAATTTCAATCAATCCACCATTTTCATGGACCTATTAAAAGATATGTATGGCTGACCTTGTAGATCTTTTTTATGTAGGACATTGTTTGGAGAGTCAATAATTCTTAAATTGAAATTTATGTAGAGAATGACCTAAAAGGTGTAGATGATTCATAATGGGTAAAGGTATCCCATTATCATCATATGTGCTATAATCTTCATAGGAGGATCCCTTTAGAGTTCTTCAATGGAGACCATTTATTCTTGATGTTGGATTATCATCATGGGTAGAGGATATTTATAAATGGATGTAAGATTTATCATATATTTTTTAGGCCTTTCATGGTGTTGGAAAATGATGGTGAAGTCACTTATCAATTGGTGATTCTTAAACATATAGGTTAGATTTATAATATTTTCCAATTATCATAGATTCATTTATATCTCTATAATGATTCCATGTTGTTGAATATGGTGACATTAAAGATTATGATAACATGGTATTAATGTAAAAACCTTTTAATAAACAATATAGTTAAGAGAAGGTGTTGTGTCAAATTTTTATTCTTTAGGCTCATGTCCAATGGTAGTATGTTTTCTTAGAAGTGAGTACATGGGATAATTATTTATATATAAGTTATAAATATCTTGATTTATTTGAAGATTGATTTTTTTTATGTATGTATGCCCATGTCTTGATTTATGAGATATTCAAGATTTTATACCCTTTTACTTATTAGGATTTATTATGCTCTTACTACAACAGGATATTTAATTAGTATCTCATAGGTTGGTTTCCTATGGAACCATCCCATTATCCATCTTGATTTTGGTTTTGATTCATGAGGATGAGAAATTTTTTAGAGGTATTTGATGCTAGGTTCTAATTTTTTGGGACACATCATTTTGGTTTGTATAGGCTTTAGAGGGGATGTGTGAAATAAGGAAGCTTGTAAAAAGGTAGAAAGTTGAGTTTTGTCTCTCATGGATTAAAAACATTTGTAGTGTGATCCATAGTGGAGTCCATACTAGAGGTTTTCTACAGACGTTATCTATTCTGATGCATGGTGAATCATAGGGTATGAATCCAAATTATTAAAGGTTGTGGTAACAAGTGAAAATTTGAAGAGATCTATACTTAACAAGGGGATAGTTATAACACAATTTTTGAAGGCCGTGGAGTCATGGGTGTCTATAAATAACCTTTATACGAACCATTTTCCATGGATATATTCTTTACACATATCCTTGCCTCTAGAATAGATCTCTATATATGGTGAGTCACAATCTTGTAGAGGAAACCATGTCATACATATGGTTGTTTGATGGTAAATGTGTCTACAATATTTCTTTATAGGAAACAAGGAATAGTGAAACTCCCATTTCAAGTGTGGTGGTAGATATACATTGCAGGATGGTCAATCTTATAAAGGAATGTTGTAAATAGTTAGTATGGATCATACAAATTTTATAAATATACACGATATATTATAAATAGTGGGTGGATTTACTCCACATCATAGTGGATCGTCAAGGGAATCCATTTTTGAGGTTTGTTATGGCCGTGTTGAGTATTGGCCCATCAGATTATTGGTACGTATCATCTTAAAAATAGATGAAATAATCATTGAGGTTGGGGGAAGATAACCATTTTAAAAGGAATTAATTCTATATTTTAATTAATAAAATATGATATAGTTATGGTTTAAGCCTCTAAGCTATAGTGGATATTGGTTGGATTTCCATTATAAATAAAGAGTCAAGATCCTTTTAATTTGAATTTTTATTCCTTCATTTGAACCTCAAATAATTCACTACGCTTCCCTTGCTCTTTCTAGCCATCTATTCAATGATTTAAAGATCTTGGTTCGTGAGAATTGATCTCACTCAATCCAAGGTACCACTCTTCTCTTACTCTACCTATTGATTCTTCATCACTCCCATTTCATAGGTTATTTAAGCGGGGCATTTTTTGTCCATTTTATTGTGTGGTTTGATGATGGTTAATTGTGGTTAGATCTTGTGGTGTTTTCTATCAAGTTTGGAGATGGTTAATCCTTGGTTATTCATTTATAGTATGGTGTTCCTTGAAGATTCATATCAAGGTTGTGAATTTAATGAATACTGTTTATTTTTATGTGTTGAATTGGGATTATCATGCTCAATTTTTCAATAGATCATTGGATTTGATTAATATAAATAAGAAAGTAATATGGAATTTATTTATTGGAAGATATTTGAATGGGTTTATGATATGAATGAAATTATGATTTTGTTTAGGATGTTTGAGTTATGTTACTTTCATAATAGTGTGAGATTGTATGGTTGTCATTATTTATTATCCATAGCATATTTGGAATTCCTGAAACTAGTTAAACAATGAAAAATGATAAGATAAAGATAATGAATAATGAGGAATTAGTTTAATTTATCACTCTAACAGATTTTTTGTACTTGATAAAGTGTTGTTTTGGTCATTTTTGTTGGATAAATTTGGATTTTATTTGATACTAATTTATTATGAAACCCTTATAAAAGATATTTAATTAGTCAATATGGTAAAATAGAATGGTTTTTTATATAATCAATGAAAATATTTGACCGCATTTGGACCATGTTTACAATATAATCGTACGATTTCTTTTAACTATTATTAATTATTACTTGATATTATTACCATTGGAAATATTTTTTGTTTCTATTTTTAAGTTTATAATTATAGATCTATTAATATTAATTTAAATGAATCCTGGTGTGTATGGATTATTTGGAGAGAGTTGGGTAGTTTTCCCCTAATTGTTTAAGTTGTTTTATTTGGTTGATGATGGGATTATAGGAATGATGTGGAAATGTGATAGTGATATTGTTTGGATGTTAGGATCATGTTGGAAGACTTTATTAAGGGTTGTTTACCTATTTCACTGTTACTAAAACTTTTTTCTTACTGCAGATCACTTCTTTCAATATGAGTGCATCTATACCTTGATATCGATCTTTTTGAGTTAGACAATACCTAGGACTATGGGCTTTTACTGAATTATAAATGATCTTATGGTAATTGGTTTTAATATTGTAATAATTTATTAAATAAAATCTATATAATAGCTATTTATAGAAGTGTTGGGATTAAACTCTCTAATTTTAATGAAATCACTTCTTCTTTAGATGGATAACATATCATCTATAATTGGTGATGAGTTATTATAAAATTAATTATTATTGATAATAATTAACCATTATTCATGTGTGTCAAGATAATTATTTACTTTCTAGTCTATAGCAATGTTAGTCAAGTTTCCATGTGGGATGTTATTAGTGGTTTAAGTCTGTGGATGGATAGTTTCCCAAAGAATGTTTGTGTGTTATTATATCCATTATTTTCTATTATGTATTTCACTCTTCCACCTAATTCATATAGGTTATTGAATCATATATCTGGCTATGCGTTCTGGGTGTTCTTCGGACATCTACATTGTTATGTATTGTAGACAGTTGAAAACTCCCCATAGCCCTCTCTCTCTTCTAAGTGTAGCACGGTATATAGGCATATCTATGTTTTGGTAGCATAGGATTATAGGTTCTGAATTAATATGGTATTTAATGACTCATGGTTATGATGTATATGTATATGTGGGATATAAATATGTGATGTTATAACATAGACTTGTAGCTTGGTTATAATGGATTATGATCCCTTCATGTATATTTATACACAAGTTGTGATGGATTAAGGTATTTTGTGTATTTTTATGGGTTGTGAGGGCACTCAGTGTTGCTATGTTATTTCCTGGGACTAAGTGGTTTTGAGGTGTAGTTGTTTTAAGAAGAATTTGGTTAAGAAGAGTGAGAGATTTCATAAGTATTTCTTTTTTTTGTTATATATATATCAATTGAAAATTATTTATAATTAATAAATTGTTTCCAAACTCAATATTCTAAATATATAATTTTGGAATAAAAAGACATAGTCCAATAGACTAAAGTAAAATTATTAGGTGTATAACAAAATGTTTGTTCGATTATATTCCCAATTCCATCATACATAGATGTTTGAACGAAACTAAATCAGGTGATTCTTTTCTTATTTTAATACTACCAAACTTAATTTTTATACAAAGATACACATGATTCTAGATAATTTTATCTGGAGGGATAATTTCTTAGAACTCATTGGAACTATGGTTTCTAGACAATGATAAGTGTTGTGGAAGTTGTATAAAAAGTTGTATCAAATGTAGAGATATTTGAAGATAGGTAAAAAAATATCCTAAGTTTATCATAAAAAATTGGATAGATGTTTATGAATGATTAAATTGAGGTTTCCTAATGAATTCATTGTATAGAAGGAACATATAAATATAATTATTCAAAAACAATTGTGAAGTCCTCAGGTAGAAAGAAGTTTAAATAAGGAATCGTACAAAGAGAGAATGTTATTGAATAAAGAAAAATTTAAAGTTATTGAATGGATAGATCTTCTGTGTTCATCAGAAAAAAATAATTAGTGAGAGTTATGAGATTTATAAGATATAATAAGGGATCAAATTTTAAGAAATAAATGATTTTTTAAATAGAGAAATCATGTAAATCGTATTATATAAAAAAATATGAAGTACACCAAATAATAGAAGATCATACAAAAAAGAACCTTATGATTTTATCAAACATAGTTTTTTATGAAGATGAACTATATCAATAGTTTGAAATTATTTAAAAATGTTTTTTATAAATTCACTCACTATAAATATGTTCAAATTGATGTTCAATGCTTCAATAATCATGAAGAAAGAATCGTGAATCTAGGAAAAATTTCAATTAGGTTTGATGAATGTTGAAGCTGGTTTTTGAGGAATGACATTATTAATACTATAGACTCTTAATTGTGTGGTCATTTGAAGGAAATAAAATGAGGAAATATTTGAGTGGGATATTAAAATTTTGATAGGGTGCATTGAATTTGAAATGCATGCTACTCTCTATGTTTTTTGAGAAATACTACTTATATAAAGGGGATCAAGTGTATCAATAAATGGTTGATTGAGCTATTGATATTATGTGAGGTTTTGAATAACATAGTTGATTACTGATGTTCTTGATAAATATTTTTTCAATGCATTGAATGAATAGATCAAATGGAATAGATCCGGTAAAAGAGATCGAATAGAGTGCTATTGGATAGAGGATATAAAATAGAGGGTATAAAATAAATGGTATCAAACAAAGGTGTACTAGATTGAGTATACCTGATTAAGTTTAATGGATGGACTATTTATAGTAAAATAATTTATTTCTCTCTATTTTGAAATAAATTAAGGTGGTGGAAGAATAACATTTAAGAATGAAATTGTGAAGAAAGATCAAGTAGCATAGTGACAACATATCAAAGCCTGCTGGTGAAGCTTATTTTGGTACTAGTAAAAAAATTTATCATGTTATATATATGATGATAACATGAATTGTTGAAATACTATAGTGATATAAAAGTGACGAATATTCCCTACATATTTTAAACCATCAATGTATTTTTTTTCTAGATATTGTGTGGTATCAGGTTGGTTCCAAACCATGTCAAGGACAAGATACTCTTATTGAGTGGCCAACCATGTATATACTTTTGTTTCTATGGGTGTTATTATTTATTGTTTTTCATCATATTCAATTCTCACTAACGAAAGATAAAGGTTGTTTCTAAATCATAAAACATAAAAATAGAGTATCACTGATTCCTCTCTCACCCTCTTAAGGATTGCATAGATCCTAATATATAATTTAAAGTGGTATTTGAGGGTAGGATCCAATAGTGACTCTTTTATGTGTGTATTTTGGAGAAAATGAATGTTTCTATGGATGTTTAGTACTCTTTTAATTTTAAATTGATTCTAGCATTTGATGGAAATAACTATCATATCTAGAAAGAAAGAATGTTACCCTATCTTTTATCTATTAGGTATGAAGTTATTTACGCTTCTAAAAATGTTTTCACACATTCAACTAAGGGTACCCCCTTGATGGAAACATATTAGAAGAATTTGGATAATAATGTGTTAACTAAAAATTCTATACTTTCCTTACTATCTGAAAGTGAATTTTCGAGGGTTAAAGGAATTGGAATGACTGAAGGAATCTAGTACATGAAGAAAGAAATTTATGAAGGAAACAAAAACGTATAGAAATAATAGATAAAAAACATTATGTTAAAGGTTGAGGATCTTATATTGTAGGAAGATGAATATATTGTTGAGTTCATTATAAGTGTTAATGACATCGTTAGAATTATATGATGTTTTGGTGAGAAATTGGAATATTCAAGAACTATTGAAAATATTTTAAGAATTATTCCTAATTTATTTGATTTCATAGTTTCATATTTAAAAGATATTTATCTTGAAACAAGCTCTATATGTGGATTATTTATATAGAATTCTCATCACATATGAAATGGGAATAGAAAATGATGTCATAAATAAAGAGATTGTTGATTGGAAAATTTATTTCAAATATATGAAGTAAGTAAATTCATAGGATGTTATAGAGGAAAATCTAGGGAGTATATAAATGTGGATAAAGTATGTAGATTTTTTTATAAATTAATTTCTTTGTTTTATATAATGGTGAAAATTTGAATATATAATTATAAAGTAAAGTAACAATTTTAGTGCATTAATTATAAATCTTTTAGAAATTTCACAGAAAGATGTAAAATGATAATGGATGATGAAGACAGTGAAGTGGAATATATAGAGATAAAAATATATCTAATGAATAAGATAGAAAAATTAAAATCAATTTTAATAGGAAAGTATAAGATGTTATCAAAATATATAATTAGAATCTTTTTGACCAAATGTGAGGAAGATTATAATAGTGAAGTAGATTCTAGAAACTCATGTTATGATGCTACTGATAATTTTCTTATTATAAAATAGAATTATCAGAACTTTACTAGTGATGAATTCATAAACTATAAATAATAAGAAGTGGAGCTGACAAAGGTGTAGTTTTTTCCTAAATGGGAATTGAAAGAATGCCTCTTAAATATTGTTAAACTAGAAAAGGAGAAAAACAATTTATAAAAATATGTTTTATGATGAAACATTATAGAATCAATTATTAAAGGAAAAAATAGGATTTTAAATGATATTGATGATTTGATAATGTTACTTGATAAATAAAAACATAAAAATAAAGCTTGATGAAATGATAATGGTGTAATAGAAAGACATTGATCATATTTAATATAATCTTAAAGAATCTCAAAAAGGATTAAAAAACATCATAAACAAAATTTCTAAAGTTTTTGGGAATTCTATAAATTTTACACCTTATAATGAACAACAATATCATCCTTATAAGATAACAAGAATGTTTAAGAGGTTAATAATTACAATAAATTCAATAGGACCATGTATTGAGCTATAAAAGTGGTGCCAAAAATTGAAAATTATATAAGGAATCAAAGTATGAATTAAAATAATAATAAAAATAGAGAATAAATTATGACTGAATGTAATTCATATTAAAAAAATAGGATATTACTGAACTTTTCTTCAAAATAAAGATTCGAGACTAATGGTCAAGAAATTGATGAAAAACAGGTACATAGTTACGGACATCATCCAGGTTACCAAATAAAATATGATTTCTATATATATTAATAGTACTGTAGAGGCTTTTTATATACATAAAATATGTATTGGTCTAGTCATAAAAAATACAATGAATCCAATAGGATTTGGAGTAAGACATTATTGGGGAGTAATCCCACTTAAAGAAGACTGCCTTAAAAATATGGTTTCAGTATTCAAAATAGATTTAATCCTATGGAAACTATTTCTAAATGTTTTTATAATGAAAAAAATATTACTAAAGGGTGAATTATTATGATACTAGATCAAAATTTTTATATGAAAGATCTAAAAATCCATATCTGAAAGATGAAAAATGAAAGTATAAGGCATTTATTTATAAAATTAATCTCAATTCCATAAAATGAAAATGACCTTGGATATTATATAGGGGTTTGTATTCACATATTAAAGGATATTTAAGATTTTTTAATATTGTAAAAAGATTAAAATATAAGGGATACTTACTTTGGGAAATGATGAGCCACTCAGAATCAAATGAATTGCATCTTCTATCATTGCAAAAGAAATATTGAAATCCAACAGTTCCTTATTTGTTGATAGATTGAATCACAATTTTTTGAGTTTTTTTGCAACATTTTAATGAAGATGACAATTTCTTTAAGAATAAATGGGGTTTTTATTAAAATTATTGAATATTGTAAAGTAATAATGACAGTAAAATGATCTAATGGAATTTTTTTCAAGTTAGAGATACATAGAGATCATTATATCAGAGCATGATGGAGGAAACTATGCTACGGAATAAGAGACATTGAAATATGTTCCAAGAGAAAATGTGAAATCTAAAAAATAGAGTAGGTGTTCATGATGTATCTGAAATTAAAATTAGAATATATTGGTGTCGTTCAATATATCAAAATGTGGAGATTATAAATTTAGTAAGTAAAAGGGTTGAGACACATACAAATCATCACTTAGAGACATTATAACATATGTAGGATAATGAGAAAGAAATAAAAAATTTAAAATAATTAAATTATTTTATTTATTGATAATTTACCTCATATTTCTTGTATAATTTTTTTAAAATTAAAATTTGATTCTCTCAAAAAAATTTATAGTTTGAGGAGATGTTCTGAAAAGTATTAAGGATATTTTGTGGAGAAAATTGATTATAATAATGTAATAGAATATATAACAGGTAATTTTAAATATTTTCTTGAAAATATTGGAATTCATTATGAAATTAGTTTATATAACACACCCCAATACAAAGTTATTTTTAAAATAAGAAATATAAGTTTTGTTGAGATGCCTTGATCAGTACTGACTGAACATAATACACCTTGATTCTTTTGGAGACAAACTATTAGGTTTTAATTCCACTTTTAAAATTTCTATTTCTATAATAACAAAACTAATATGACTCCATAAAATATTTATTATAAGGATGCCTCATGTTTGAAATAATTAAGGGTCCTTGGAAGCCCCTTCATAATCAAAGTTAAATTTCAAAATCATCGGGATTTCAATCAAATAAGTGTTGATGGTGAATTACTTTTCAACCAACCTAATATTAAAAGATACATGTGTTATAATAAGAAAAATTGGAATACTATTTATTATAATTATGTGAAATTTTTGTAAAATTATAATTTATTGTTTTCGCAATCAACTGTGGATATAATAGGAAGATGAGATGTAGTTGTACTAGTCATGATATATAATATTGTTTCTGAAATAAGTAATGATATATTAGATTTTTAGAATGAAAATATTTATTTAGTTATTTTTTGTGATGATGGAAAAAAGCATCTCATCTAAGAATGATTAAGATATTGGAGGTATAAAGTACCATTATTGATCAGGGAAAATTGTTTCAAACCATAAAAACATTGAGAAAAGTATCCAAAACTTTTTTATGATCATCGGTTGATCCTAGTGATGATAATGAAGCATTCAAGAATTATGTGTGGATTGATTCCTTGAATAAATAGTTTTATTATATTGATAATAATGATATATGGTAACTTTTACACAAACATGGAGATAAAAAAGGTTACTATAACAAAGTGTATTTTTTTAAATAAGTTAAATGAAAGAGGTGAATTGATAAATAACAAAGAAAGGAACGTTTTTAAAGGATACTCATTGTTTGAGGGAATTGATTTTTATGAGAAATTTTATCAAATATAATGACTTTAAACCATCATCATCATTCTTTATATTACTACATAATGAATATATATGATTTTATAAATGGTTTTCAAGTAATCTTTTTTAATGTACTATTTGATGAATAATTTTATAATGACCATTATTTTGGTTTCTTTCTTGGATAAGATGAACTCTATGTTTTTTAGTTCAAGAAGGGTTTTATATATTGGAAAAATCCCAAGGAGTATGGTATTCTAAAATATATACTTTCATGAATAATTTTAATTTCAAACTGGAAGAGCTGAAAAAAATTACTATATAAAATAAAATCAATAAGGTTTCCTTATTATGATTTTTTATTTTTATGATATCATATTCACATGGAATTATGAGGAAATATGTGTAATGTTTTCTGAAGATATGAATAATTTATTTGAAATTTCATTTCTATGAAAAATGAAATACATTCTTGACTAGAAAATATCTAAAAATAAATACGTTATATTCCTTTCTCAGTAGAAGTATGCATAATAGAATATGAATAATTTTGGCGTAGATTAATCTAATCATGTTTACATACCTATTTTAGTGGGAATAACTTTTTAAAAATATAATCAAGGAATGATGGTTTACCCTAAAGAATTTAGGAATTTGGTTGGAATTTTACTATTTCCAATAGACTCAATTATAGATATAGTGCATGATGTAACTCTTTTTAATATGTATAAAAGTTAACTAGAATAATCTAATATTATTTCTTGAACAATAATTATAAGATATATTAATTTTAAAATTGATTTTATAATTAAATATGACAAAACATGAAATATTAATATGATTTTTTTTACATTGATGTATATTGGGAAGGTTTTGTTAATGAAATAGGATCCTAATTTAGTAGAGTTATATTTTTTTAAAGAAATATCTGTTATTTAGAATATAAAGAAGAACTATTAAATGAAACTTATCATAATAGAAGTGGGGTATATTTCTACCACTCAAACCAAAACATAGTTAGTATGCTTGAAGTCACTAACGGATGATTTTTTGGTTAATGTGATGCTACCCCATATTTTCCATTATGACAATAAAATCTCTATAAATATAACTAAGAAACTAGTAAAACATTATCAATCAAAAAACGTTGATATTATATATCACTTCATCAAAAATCCCATGGAATGAAATGAAAAAAATCTCAAGTTTATTCCTACAATGGAGAAAGTGTCTAATATATTCACTAAACCATTAATGACAGGAAAATTTAAAAACTAATGTTGATTATGGGTGTTCAACCTCACTATAAACAAGGATAAGTTATGTTAATATCTAAAATATCTCATGTTTTCATTGAATGGTTTTTTTTCAAATGGGGAGAAAAAATGTAATATAAATATATTCATTAGTATGTTCTTTACCTTTAATAGAAGATCATATTTTTAGGTTATTTTTTCAAAGGGGTAAGGTTTAATTTCCACATTTTTGAACTATTTAAAATTTTTATTAAAGTGGTTATAGGAACTATTTATTATAGTTTGGAGTCAGTTTATGTTAAGATGATGTGGTAATTGATGAAGGTTAAGGTTTTTTTAATCACTACTTTTTGAAATACATGGTATTATTGTTCAATGATTCTTGTTTCCAACATTGATTTCAATAACATGGTGTTATAAATGTTGGTTAGTTATCCATTAAATAAGTTTTAGTGATTTAGTGATTTTTTTCCAAGGATGACCACAAACTCATATGGGAGAGATTGCTCAGACCAAGAGGTTTTGAGGAATTGTTTTGTTAAAACATGATAGTTGAGAAGATAGAATAATTACTTAAGTATTTTTATTTTATTGTTATACATAAATCACAAGAAAAATATTAAACGTTATTTATGATGTTTTTACAGTAAATATTTCATATATATAATTTTATAATGTATAGACTAAGTTCGACTGACTGAATTAATCTAAAGGATCGTAGAACCAAATGTTTGTCTGATTATATTAATAGTTCCATTGGATAAATATATTTAAACATAAATAAATTTGGTGATGAATTAGTATTATTCAAAGTAAAAAACACCTTGTTTATCTAAATATACCCATGACTCTAGATAATGTTGTTTAAAATGAAAAAAAATTGGAACTCGGTGGAGAAATGGTTTCAGAAAATATAAATTATTATTCAAGTTGAAAATGAAGTTTTATTTAATGTAAGGATATATAAAGATAGAGGAGTGATATTTTATAATTTCATCATAAATAATATGAAATAGGATTTGGATTGTTCAAATATAGGTTTTCTAAAACAATAATTGGCCATAAGAAACAAATGATGATCGATAGAAAGAGAAATTATCATGGAATATATAGATGAAAAGATTTTTGAAGAAGGAATCATATATATGGAGAATGATAATGAATAAAGAGTAGCTTGAATTTACTGAATAGAGATATCTGTTGATTTTTTCATTAATATAATTTTGGTCAAACTTCAAAGAACTCATCATATATAGGAGGCTGTAAAAGGTTATTGGAAAAAAATTTTATGATAGATGGAAATCATGTAAATCATAACATATCAAAAAATATGAAGTCTACTGAACATAATAAGATCAAAAAAATAAGAAACTTTTGAGGTTTCCAAATAGATAAGTTTTTATGAATAAGTACATAATAAAGAGTTTTAATATGTTTACAAAGTTTGTTTTGTAATGTCATTCACTAATACGAAGTTGATCTTGAAATTCAATGCTTTAATAATAATAAATGAAGAATCATGAATCTATCTAATATATTAGGTAATATTTAAGAACATTTGATGATGTGTTTGGAATAAATTATTTATAATGAATATTGAATCAATTTTTTATAGATATTTTAAGGTGTTCAGTTGAAGAATGTGTTGTGTGGTATAATTAATATTTTAGTTGGTACAATTAATTTTTAGTTTGTGATAATCATTAGGATTACAGAGAAATTATACCTATATACAGTGGAGTTGGTATGATGGTAAAAGGTTGATTTAGTTTCTACTATTATGTGAATTTATTAATAAGTGAGGTGCTGAATAAAGATCATGGGAAATATTTTGTTGAATCATAATATACAGTATCATGAAATGAAAATATTGGATGGAATATATTTTACTGAGTGTTGTTAGATGGGGGATACTGAATAGAGGGTATTAGGTAAAGGGTATATGAAATATTTTAGCTGAACTGAGTATATAAGATGGAGTTATACCAAATGAAGATGTTTTTCCCAATATTGTATATGAAATTTATGATGAGTAATAATAACACATAATAAGGAAAGTTTGACTAATGTTTAATAAGTTAAAAAATAACATATTGAAGCATATTAGTCAACGTTATTTTTTATTTTAAAAAAAATTATATTATTTGCACAAGGGAAAAATGAATTGTTGATGGAATATAGCAATGCATAGGTGGTGTATATTATTTTTTTATTGTAAAATACCAATAGATTATAAGATATTATTTGTAGTCATGGATTATTTCCAAACCATGGCAATGACTAGTTAGTCTTATTCAGTAGTAAACCATATAAATACTTTTATTTTCATGTATGTGCTAGTTTTTTACTAGTATATTAAATTCTCACTAAACATAGGGAAAGAGTTTTTCGAAATTTGAAAACATATAATTAGAAGATCTCCTAGTAACACCCTTCCCCTATCAGTAATAACACATACCATTTTTAGTTTGTTTAGTTTTTATGGGGTGATATGATAATGTAGATGGGAAATGTTTTCATGGATATAATGAATAAATATGATGATGATGGGGTTATTTAATGTTTTCAAGAATGTGTGGAATTAATTATAGAGGGTGTGAAAGGAATTAAAGATAAGATATTTGGGTTTAACTAGACTAGTTCAGTCAGAAAGTGGAAAGTGGGGTACCGGTGGGGGTGGGTATTGATGTGTTTTTTAGTGATAATTTTTTATAAAAGATCATTATTTGTAATGGTTTTTAAAAATTTAGGAGTATATGGGGGATGTTAACTAGTATATAGAGGTGTGTGAGGTTTGTTTGATCGGGAATTAACTATGATTTAGGGGTTATTATGACTAGGTTCAAGGGGTTGAGTTTCTAAGATTGTGTAATTGATGTGCCCTAAGACTATATATTATCTTCTAAATGAATAAAAAAATTCACTATATTTTAATTTTTAAGAGAATATAATATTTATGATATTTCATTAAACTATTTCTTAACATATCTGTTTGGATTTTCAGTATTTGGGTAAATGTGATAATTATTTTGGAAAACTACCTAGATAATAATAGTGATTGTGTGTCACTTTATGTAATCTTGGGCCGATGATGAGTCAATACACTTAGAAGGAACTTAGAGGTAGTGCCTTGAAGAATAGTAAAATATAAATCATGAATATTTTGTTGAATAGACACCTTATAGATGTTATGGTATTGTTGGGGACATTATCTTATTATTTTTTACTAACAAGGACCAGTCCATGGGTAATTTAACAATACCGTACTCTTGATACATCGATGTTTTTTTGGGAAATTGAGGTAGATGGTGAGTGTTATTATATTAGAATTAGGAGTTTTGATGATGATAAATTAATTTGTGCAGTATTTCCCTCAACATTAAATGTTACTTTATTTTATTAGGGATTGATGGAAATATGTGATTGTGGGGAGCACATTTATCAACATTATATTGATTGAACCAATTATTTTGTGAATGTTTGCAATTTTTTAATGGTTTTTAGTAGGTAGATCATATTGGTTGTGTTTTAAAGTTAATTATAAAATAATGTTGAAAATTGGTGCTATCTAGTATGAGGGAAATGTAATTAATGATTAATTCTTATTTAGAGCATGAAAGTTGAGTTCAAGTGTCGATTTTATAAATTTAACAAACAGATGTAATCATGTATTGATTAAGTGTAGTGGTACTCTATTTGAGTTTCTAAATAATATTTCAACACATTTGTATAAAATATATGTGATTCATGTGTGTGAAAAATGGTGTGATTTTTAGTTATTTGATTTAGTTATATACAATATATGACTATGGTAATTGGGTATGAGATGTGAGTATAATGTTTTTATCATTGATGTTTCATCAGAAATGTTTTGTGACATTTATCGAGGAAAACAATCATAATAGTAGGGAGTTTCTAACTTTATACTCTATATTGAAAATAAGAATATTTTTTGAATATATTTTATAGGAGATGTTAATTTTTTTTATAGATGATTTTTATGATCACTAAAGGTTAAAATACTAGATTTTGTGTTTGAATATGTTGTTTTAGAAAATCTATAGAACTCGCTAGAGCCCTAGTGGGGTTCTACCAAATCGAATTAGTATATATGAATTTATTTTATAGAACAAACCACTATTTTATGTATAGTGGTTGATTGAAGGATTTATAGAATTTTATAAAAATTATAAAGGATTCACAGGAGTTTTTATGGGGTTTCTGGATATTTTTTGAAAAAAATATATATAAGGTTAGTATTATAACTTCAAAATAATTTAAGTCCAAAAGTAGGGACTCGGTCTGTGTTTGTAGAGGAAATTGGAATAGTTTTTCTTTCTCCACTATCTTTTATTAATTTCATCTCTCTTATATCATGAATCATTAAGTATCAGTATAGATATTTTTCAGTCATATGAGGTCAATTAGGAGGCCCCAAAAGAAGAAAAACATATAAATATTCAGTAAGAGGGGTGATTCAATGAATTAATTTTCTATTATATTCTATTAAGAACCATTATTAAACATTCACTAATAGATTATATTAGCTAAACATTTATGTAAACGATTTAATGACATGTGTTTTTATAATTAATAGAATTTAAATAGAATCTGAATTTTTGACTTCTAGACCTAGGGTTGTTTTGAGAATTAAAATAAAAATTGTATTTATGATTTTTTGAGTTTATTGATAATATTTTTTGGATATGGATTGATACATTGGTTTTTTCTCTAGTGAATGGATGAATATCATCATATTTGGTTGCAATTCGGAAATTTTGAAAAAAAATTAACCATCTTGTACGGTTAGAACATGGTTTAAAGAAAACCATGTGAGTAAATAATGTGAGGTGGATTTGAATTTTGTTATGTTTTATTGTTTATGAATTGTTTTCTTGAAACTATCTAACGCAATAAATATTATGTTTAAAGGTTTTATCATGATTTGGTAAACTGTGTTTCCAAACCTTGTGGGGGTGTCTTGACACATTGTCTAATGCACAGATTTGAAGACTATGTAGTAACCATGTGAGAACAAATAATTTTTTAAAAAGTGTGAAATGACCTAATTTTCCACCAATTATTTTAAACCCCAACCATTTTTCCTCCTTTATTCATGTTTGGACCAAGGGATCCACTCCTTCTTCCTTCTTCTTCAATCCCCCTTCAAATTGGGTAATCAAATGGAATGTATTTAGTAACTGAAGGTGGGTTCCACCATATTAATCCTTAATTATTTATTCCCTCTTAAATTAACTTATTTTTATTGTATTTAACTAGGGTTTTTTTCATTATTTCACCAAATAATGATTCAATCGCCCCGATATGATAGGTTTATTGCTCTATGTGGAAAAGGGACATCTTGAGATAGTGAATGATTTTCATTTCATTTTTTTCATTAAAGTAATGTTTCCCTATTTATTTTTATAGGTTTTTTAACTAAATTAGATTAAATAAGATATTAAACTAGTCTTGTATGTTTGGGATATTGACTGGATTCAGTTTATGTGTGTATTGATATTGGACTGCACCCCATTAATTAATGTTATGATGAGAGGATGTTTCCTGGTAATATTTTCTTGAATTTATTCCTATTAAAATTAATAAAATAAATATTAATTATTAAAATTAATAGAAATTGATTTTATGGATTTATTAAAGATATTTAGATATTTTTCATCTTATTATGATGTTAGGATGAGGTCGGGTGAGAGTATTCCAGCATCTCTAATGATAAAAATTGTGTACAAGATAAGTGATCCCTATGAACTACCCTTGTGGTAAATTCATTTTGATATGTAGAATTTGATATGTGGTATATACACTTTGGTAGAAAGAACTTATTAATTAAATAATTTTTTATGTAAGTAAAATCCTTATGGATGAATACAAATGTCAAATACCATTATAGAACCTTGAGATCAAGCTTATTTCTTCAATTTTTGATGGTTGAGGCCTCAATTATAAAAGATTTTTAAGAGATAAATATACCCTAAGGGGTTATAATTTAATTATTTAAGTGATCATACAAGACCTTGATGGGTTTTATTAGATCCCTTCAGCATTGTCTAGGTGTCATAGCCACTGATGGTTAAGGGGTTGATTATAAATGAATGTCTTGGGATATAAGGACATACCAAACTAGCTTGGTCCCTCAGTTACCAATGGGTAAATAATTGAGCATAATAATGTGATATGACATATATAAGACCCAAAGGGGTATGAATTAAATGAGAAAATTGTGACATACTAGACCTGATTATGGGCCCTTGGACTCTATCATTTTCCTCGATCCCCAAGGGTTGAGATTATAAATAGAAATGTAATCCTTGAGGTGCACAGACTTAAAGGGTTAAAAAATTAAATTAATGAATGCAATATAACTTATATAGGATCACATGGACTCCTTATAATGTAGTAGAGTTTTGTACTATGATGATTAGTCCATGTAGGTTATGATTGAACTATGAGATTATTTTGAGCTACTATGATAGCTAATTAGAGAGTGGGGAGATGTCCCCTTATTCAGATCCATTAAATGGTGTCCTTGAAAAATGTTCCATATGACCCCAAGTGCACCTCCTTGTATACCTGAGGGTTTTGACTAGAAGTGTAGGTCTAGTGTTCTTCCATTGAGAGATTATACCCCCATATCACAGTATGGAAAATATAATTATCAAAACCCATTCATAATAATACATCAGTTTACATAAAATAATGAAATATGTTGATAAATAATGAATTAACATAAAATAAATTAGTCAAATAGACATTGGGTTATGCTAACATACAAAAATAATCTATCATTAGTTTAATCACCTATATGACTGAAATAGAAGAAATAGAGGTACACTAAAGCTATGCATTCATCCATGAGCCTCACCTTATCTGAATAACCATATTACATATAATTTATCCCAATCAATCATGAATCTTCAATAATTTATCATACTTAAATTTAAGATCATTGATATCTACTCAGGTACTCAAGTTCCATTGTCACATGAGTAAGGCATGTGTACAACATAATAGGGAACTGATGACATAGTCCCATACATAACTAGTAAATATAGGGTATAGACATGTGATATTATTAAAAAATAAATAAACTATGTAATAATTAATAAATAACCATTGTCAATCCTCAAATACAAAGGTGACAGTTGGCATCAACCATACAACCTTTTACAATTGAAAAGGTGCTATGATCACATGGAATAATCATGGAAAATAATACCAAGCCTAGTACCAATATCATATAAACTACAAAAAAAATTCTAGGAGGTAATCCAAGGAAATATAGTAACATCAGGCACATATAAATATATATATATATATGTGATTACTTGGAGTTAATCATAGAAAATACAAAATTATTGGGTATAAATCTAATCCCTAGAAGGAAAACCAAGGAATTAAAATAGTGGAATTCCCAATATATAATTCCTAGGATGTAGTCCTTATAAATCCAATAGTGGTAGGATTAATGGGTTATTACTTATAGGTAATCCTTAAAAATATATTTGTGGTAGGATAAATAGGTGAATATTAGGAGGTAATCCTAGGATATTTTTTAAAATGATGCATACTCTCCTGATCTGGGGTAATCACCTTGGAATCCAATTTTCATCAAGAATACTCACTAGATCCTAAGTAATATCTTTGGAATCCCATACATATCGGGTGATTCTAAAAAATAATTGGGTGTAACCTAGGAATTTCAAAATTTTAAGCTTGATGATAGGGATTAGTGAATATCCTAATCATACCATATATTCAATCTTACAATACAGGGTAATATCATGGCCATTATAAAGGCATAAAATTGGAATCCTAAGTATCAACAAAAGAATTCCAAATATGAGGTTCATATTCTAGATCTAGCAGAGTATCCTTGACATATTATTTATTAACATCCAATGTTATAAATTAGGGTGTATCCCATGCATCATAATAGTCATTTGGAATAAGATGAATCATAGTTCATAACCCATTCATTCCATATAGTCAACCACTGAATCTTGAGTAGCATCCCAGGCATTAATTCATAAGGACTCGAGTGTAGTGTATTCCTACAGTGGAAGACCTATTCATAGTTACATTATCTTTAACAGGATCAGATCATTGATTTGAGTTCTAAAGTAAACCTGAAAATCTGCTACATTTTCTTATCGACATTACCCTCTACCTATGGTCAATATCTTACTTGGGAACCCATGGATAGGATCTATCACTATCAAATAAAATTTGTAATAAAAATTTATTGGGATCAGGAAATCATGAGCCCGCAGTGACGATGGTGAAACCCTAATGGGGTCGGTGGTGCCCCCCCCCCGTAGATAGACAGCGCGAGGGAGGATGATCCATGTCATCCTCGTAGTGGAAGGGGACGCGCTTTCAAAACCTTCTCTGACCCTACTTCTTTTACGAGCTTTCTTGATATTCATCTTGGCCCGAAGGTCCCTGACTACAGGGAAGGCGACCCCGTGATCCCGCTCTCAGCGCTGGAATTTACAGAGGCTGAGAGTATTCTAAAACTAACATTGGTGGCACGATTCTTACACAATTGGAATTCGGTGGATGCTTTTGATAGGTTTGTCTTCGATTAATGGGGGATTCAAGGTTGTGTTGTTGCCGGCCTGCTGGACAGAAGGCACATGATGGGGTGTTTCTCTTCACCATAGGATCTCATTTGTGCTTTATCATGTGCCCCCAAAAGATGCGGTGGTAGAGACGTCTTACTTTTTCGATGGAGTTATGATACTTACCTAAATCATGATTTCCCTCTTCTTTCGGTTTGGGTTATTCTTCCACAACAGCCTCTCCCATTCCAAAATACTGCAATAATCCGTATGCTATGTAATCTTGTGGATTGATTTCTTTGTGTCGACTTGCGTACTACCTCAGGGTGCCATATGATCAACCTGTAGATGTGTGTAGAGGTTGATGTATCAAGACGGCCGGTTGAGTCTGTGTGGATTGAAGCCAGAAAAGAGTTTAGGTGAAAGAAGCTGGTTGTCTATGATCATTGGGTGGAGTTTTTCTCTACATGCTGAAGACTAGGACACCCATCCATTCAATGCAGGCGGGGAGATCAGGGAAAGGTTTCAATGCTAGAGGGTGACCCCGTGACCACTGGGTGTGTTCGCAAGACCAGGGACAGGGGTACTGCGGTGCAGGCTATTTCTAAGGTGGGTCACCCGTCATGGGCTAGTGAGCCAATGGTCTAGCAAGATGAGGTGAGCGGGGCTGCTCTAATGGCATCAGTAGCAGTCCTGAATCAGGATGCTCAAGGAGCGCAAGCCAGTATTCGGAAACCTCATAAGTAGTGGCCTATAGTAGGTGTGAAGAATGTTAAGAATAAGGAGGAATATCTGCGGGTTGTGGTCATATTTGAACGGTTGAAGCATGATTTAGGGATTAATGGAGTTGAAGAGAAGTTTCCCTTATCAGTTGCATCGGTGGATTTATCAGCTACATCTAGCCATACTATGGAAGGTGAGGCAAGCTAGGTAGGTAGTGATGCTCATGATCTTGGTGACTCTCAGGGATGAGGCTGGGATGATGCTATCAAGCAGCTGCAGTTCATGGGTCCCAGGTATGAACAGGCTACAGGCTCAGCCTCGGTCGAGGGAAAATTATTTTTTGTTGGCTGCAACAGGATCCCACTATGGATAGGGAAGGCTAGATGATGAGTGTGTCTTGGGCCCTCGAGACCCAAACACCCTTGGTGTCTCCCCCACTCCCCATCTGATGATCAGGTTTGGGGGGAAGCTATCTGGCCTAGTCAGTAAGGCCGGTAATGAGAAACCTCTATGCATGTAGAGGCCCCTCAATAAAGGTACGATGTTGAATATGGGGAACCTATTTGAGGGTTTGGAAGTTCATGAACCTCCAGTGTCTCAAGAGGATGTTTCTTCAGATGATGACAGCTACAACCACCCTTTAGTGGATAGCTTGGACTGAATTCAGGGTAAAGGTCCTTATAGTCCTAGAAGGAAAACGGGTGAAAAGGCATCAAATATTCAGGGAATTGTATTGTGGTCTAGGGGAAAAAGTCAAAAGTTCTAAAGGATTAATCTCACATTCCAAAACCAATGGAGACCAGGTCAGCCAAGAAGGGTATAAATAAAGAAGGATTAGTCCTTATGAAGGGGGAAAGTGAAGAATCATGTAGACAGTCAAGAGACATAGAAGTAGAGGATGAGGAGTGCTTGAAACTTATCATGAACACCAAGGAAAAAATTCATGAGTAGGTTGCACGTCTCAATGTATCGGAAGAAGAGCTCAAAAGAATATATGAATGAACATTACAAGTTGATGCCACAGAAGAGAAAGATGTGTGGTTAGATATGAAAGATAGAATATTGGCCTGAGGATTCAATCAGAGTAAAATCAACACAAAAGAATTTATTCTAATAATGGAAAGGATGATTTCTCACCGTGAAGATCTTATCAGATAGGATCCAGAAACCTAGGTTAGTTTTCAACACTAGGAAGGTTATAGAGTATCTGAGTCCAGTAATATTAGTCTTGTGTTTAATAATATTTTGAGCTCCTTTAGCATGTAGTGGTACCTTTTTTTCAACTATGGTTTTCTATTTTTACATAAAAATGGCATAATAAAAATCTAAATTTGGATGGATGGATGGTCTTACATGGGATCCCACTAGAATCCCCTTGGATACACCATAGAAAAAACACCCTAAATGGGATATTCAATATTAATACCATCTCTCTAGTAAACACATGTTAATCAGAAGGCATAGAATCGCTCAATGTCCTATATAATCATAATACAGACTCACTAGAATCATATTATATGTCCTATTAATGTTACTCTCAATAGATAGAATAATGCCCATCTCAGATTCTGAGTCATAGGTCAGTCCTCTCACCCAACCTATCTATCCTCCTATATTGGGGATTCCCACCTATATAATCACATCTCAATTGGAGAGTAATGCCCACCCCACACTCATCTCAACTAGCCCAATGGATGTAAGGCTTCTAATAGTTCCATAAAGGCTTACAAGGTCCAATCATTTCAAACTCGATCACACCCATCTATTCATATGTCACCAAGGAATCTATACTAAGGTCCAAAATTCTTATATATTTTATTTAAGTATCATCACTTAAGGTTTTTGAACCTCAAGTATTACATTTATAAAATCTAACCCTTATATGTTAGAGGCCAAGTCATCAAGACAATACCAAGGGTTCATTGTGTCCCTTGAAACATGCTTCAATACATATGCAATTTATTTAAATGAAATAGTCAATTTATTTAGAAAGTAAATTTCCCACACATTCAAGACCACATATCACATGTTACATTAATAAAATTAGTAAACCATAGGGGAATTAATAAGTACCACCTACTGAATACAAATTTATTTCCTTCTTAAGAAATCCCAACCACTCTCTCCCAAGCTTGTCCCAGTCTATTCCATTCTTGCATCAACTCCCCAAGAACTATCTCAATAAAAAAACTCCCATTTCATTAATTATAACATTTTACAAGGGATTATTCAATATAAATTAATTATATTTAAATCCTAAAATCATACGGGGTGTCATATTCTCACTAAAACCATGAGAAACAGACAATGGTTTACTACCAACATGCACATAGAGATAATCCACTTGAAATCTCCAAAAAACATGATCCATCCATCCATTAATTTTGTCCAAATTATCAGAAACCCCTATAAAATCTATATATTTATGTACATTCATTTAAATAGAGAAACTTATCTTGCATTAATCCTATTGTGATGTTATTTAGATACCTTATAAAGTAACAACTTCATTTCATCTAAATTCCCCCATGATCTAGTAGAAGAAGTTCCAAAACCTAGGTAAAATAATGCCAAAATAATAAAAAAACATTGGGATTATAAATAAAATAAAACATGAATTTGGATCATATATATAATCACTAATAAAATAATTGTTAAATAACCCCAGATCAAGGAATAAGTATGGGAGGATGGAGAGGGGGACTAGCTAAAATGGAAACACTTGAGTAGCTAGTTTGACCATGAATCTAAGGGAAATAATAGATTAGTTAACATTATTTCGTTATTTTTTTTAAAATCATCTTATGCATTTCATGACCACCTGGATCATGACTATATTTCTCTTCAGGTAGAAGAACCGCACGTGGACTTTTTTCTCCTCCTGGAGTGATATTCTACACCCAATACCTATTGAAGTGAGACACCAACATGTAGAGGGGATATCCCCTCAGCTAATCCTCATCACAGTGTGGCCCTCTTATCTCATTGAATAATTAGCCCATATGGAGAACCACCCACCATGATTCTGGTAGTTTTGACGTGCCCAATGGGTATCAACATGATTTGTTGTAGCTTAAAAACTTATATAATTTCTCTGAGCCTTAATATGGATCAACCAAATTCATGTTCCACCTCTATGGCATTGATTCATATAAAAACATCTCCTTGATCTACTCCAACAATCCTATTACCAATTGGAATCCCAATTCTCAAAATAACCCCTCAATATAATAAATAATTAAAATTATTTCTGAAATTCCTAACCCTGAATGGGTAGTGTCTTTATAGCCTCCCTACCATAACACTTCTCATCCTCAATAATTCTCATTTTTTCTTAGACATAAATATTTACCTATATAAATAATTAATTTATATCCAACTCATCATATCCTATCCCTAAAGATCTATATTCTCTTATACGACTCCAAACATTAGGAAATTTTTTTCTCATAACTTGATCCACCACTCTCCGTCGTCATCAAATCATCAGGTTAAATCTTACCCATTAATTTATATCTTGATACAAAAATTTGTTTCCAATAAATTCCTATTGGGGATTACAGTTCTCCTCACCATAAAAATCAACTCATAATGGATTATTTTTAGTTATGATCTTTCCCACCATCGGAATATCCCATTAAAACACATTTATTAGGGGTCTATAAAACCACTTGGACTAGTTTCCCTCTCAACACACTCAATTACATATATGAACACTCATCAGTCCACCTTTTACTGAACATACTATAAATCATTTTGAATTATATGTCAAGATGTTATCTTATTGATTGACCATGATTCTGAAATCCTCATAGGCATCACGTGATCATCTAAACCCACACATTGGATTCTAAACTCAACACTCAATGTAATTCCATAGTTGTATCCTCGTCCAACTAAAATAACATCCATGATCTAAATCTGTGAATTAGTGAATCATTGATCTGAAAAAACATCAAATCACATATAATCTATCTCGTGTATAATGCTTACACACTGACTTCGTCATACTCTACATAAAAACACAAGCATTATATTAACTTATGAATTAGATAAAACATGGTCAATTGTCACACTATTATCCAAAGGTCACCTTGACCATCTAATAACTAGTTCCATCACACCCATCATCCTTACAACATGAGGTGCCTTCCTCTGTGGATCATTCAATATCCAATACTTTACATAATGAATAGATTTGGTCATCAATCTCATACCCAAGCACCAACTTGTAACATATACCACTACCTATTTCTAGATCACTATCAACTCCATATTTAGTTTCCTACACAATTCGTCCAAATTAAGTTTTACACCCTCCAATTAAAATGGTACACTCCCCACCATATTCCTTTCCTTATACTACCTTTTGAGCTTAACCTCAATGGGAGTCAATATCATTCATGTGACTCTCCATCCAATATATGAATATATATCCTATAAATCTTACTAGGATAAAACCTAGATAGTCTGTGTCACAATAAACAATACATTTTTTATGAATTCAAAATCATGGATAAACTTTTCCCATTTCATAATTCTATAGGAAAGCAATTCTCTTAAGTATTTTATTGAATCCATCATTACTTGGTTCACACACAACCTCTCATCAATCCATAAAAAATTATCACAATGTTTAACTAGTGTGTGCTACCTCAATTTCATCTACACCCAATTGGTGTATTCTCTTGTACTTCCTAATCACATAATCTGACTCATGATCCCATTCATCATACATTATCAACTTTAGGTTCACACATATAAACATTGACTATGTTACTCAGGACATGTCATCTTAATCTATTCAAATGAACATTGGATCTCCTCCTTAAAAATGGTTATTTCACCTATTCCAAGGCCAATCACATGATCACCCAGAATCCTAGCCATAAATCCAAAAAAAATCCTCATCTTATACCCATAATATATCCTATATAGATTAATACATCTAAAATATGAATCGATAAACATTTTAGAAACCACATGTGAAAACAATAGGGTTATACATACTATAGATCAGGCCCTCTGAAACTGGACCTTGATTCAAAAATCACATAATGTTATTTACATTATGATTCTTAAGGAATTACCAATAATTTATCATATACTAACATCACCTACTGTGAACCAGTATACTAATACGAAGTATCTACCTTTACTCCCCACCTCTAATTCACTCACAAACTAGGGCTACACCTTTTTCGAGATACCCTTTCACAACACAACTCATCTCAAAAATAACACTTAACTCACCAATATGGAAAGAGATATGTTAATGTATTAGGATCACCCACATTCCCCATAACCAAATTTCACATAATTTGTTGATCACTAGGGAATATTTGTACTCTTGTCTGAAGTATCTCTCAAAAATCATACTAAAACCAGCTAATTTGTGGTTCTCATACATATATATCACAGTCATCACATGTTAGTACATCATCCTATTAGTACACAATTATGAGGTCTATCATAAGATCTAATAAATTCTTATATATCTTATATACCATCTACATAAATAGTAAAATAAAATAAAATTCATTGATACCACATTTTGATGATCCATCAATTATAGCCACTGGATTTTGTCTTGTCCAGAGGTTCCACATGAACTCATGTGTACCTCCCCATATACCAGAGTCTATCAACATGCATTCAGGGTCTAGGGTTCCATTGTAGGGTAACTATACCCCTGTATAAGAGTAAAAAATCGTATAAAATAAAACAATCATCTTCCATAATAATAAATTAGAGTATTATGAATGATGAAACATATCAATAGTGACTAAATGAATAATTTATCACACAATCATATATAAAAATGGTAATTCCAATATATAAAACTAATCTCCCACTAGGATAATAACATAAATGAGTCAAATAGAAGAAATTAAATGAAACTGAGGCTCTACATCCATCCCTAAGACTCACCCCATCCCATCCACCAAACACTATTTGATCTATTTCACATGATCATGAAAATAATTTATTTTTACCTATAAGAACCAACATATGTGATATCCACTTAGATACCAAAGTTTCATTCCTACCCAAGAAGGGAGTGAGAAAAACATTCTTGGGAACTAGAAATGTGTTCTTATACATAACAAGTAAATACAATGTATGAACATATTATATTCTCATAAAATAAAAAATAAACTATTAAAGTGTAAATAAATAACCCCATTCAATCCTTGTACTATAAGGTGACACCCAGGATAGAAAATACATGTTTCAGTCAGTTCTAGTGTCTTTCAGATCACAAAGAATAATCATTCAAAATAGTAGAAATTCTAATAGCCATATTGTAGAAGGTTATGGCATTGATTACAAGAATATGATCTTAGGAAACACAATGGTAGTGGGAATATGGAAAATTACAAGGAGTTAATCCCATGAAATCAAATAGTATGATATATACATCTGATTAATTAGGGGAAATCCTAGTTAATGAAGTAGTGGACCGCTCAATGTCTAATTATTATTAGGTAGACCTATAAAATCCTATAGTTGAAGTCTCAATGACTGATTCCATAGAGTAAATAAATGGTAATCCGGTAGTGGTATGCTCAATAGAGGATTACTAGGAGGAAATCCTAATAAATGAATATAAATGAGGGACACTCTCTAGATTTGAGGTAATCACCTTGGAATCCCATAATCATTAGGAATACTCATCGGATCCTATGTAATATCCAATAAATTCTAAACATATTAGTTTCATCCACCAGATCCTATAGTGTATCCTAGGAATCATATAATATAATTATAGAGACACGGTCCAAGGAATATCTTAGGCATCCCAAATAGGCAAATTTCAAATCCTAGTAAATATCCTTATAATTCTATTTATGAACGAAATTTTATTCCTAGGTGTTAACCTATTCATTCCATATATGAGTCATATCTACTATAACTTATGGAGTATCCTAGGAATCCTATATATTAGGCGTTAAGTATTGTTCCTTGAGAGTTTCTCCGTAAATCAAACAATCATAATATATAAGCTTAATCCAAGGAAAAACCCTAAGGATTTCTTATAGGTAACTTCTATATCTCAGGTTTCGTCCTATGAATTCCATCATAATGAATTGGGGGTAGTTCATCCCTACCATAATATCTCATGTTTAGTTACTACAACCTCAATAGTCTTAAACCATTGATTTAGGTTCTAAGGTGACACTTGAAATAACTACATCATACTACCATCACTACACCTACCTAAGGTCAACATTCTACTAGGGACCCCACCAGGGCCCTCTAGGTCACAACATTACACAAACATAATATATGGGCTACTCAATCCCAATCCCATCTCTCGATGTGTCTACAATGACGATTTGATATATTACATTTGGGGTAAACCACCCTAAAGTCCATATGAATGAATGCCTCAAATATAACCTATGATTCATATTATATGTCTATATGAATTATAAGGGATTACCCCATATGAATCTACTTCTATCTTGATGCTATTTTATTTTCTAGGATCACCTCCCATAAATCTATTTTGATCCCTATGTCACAAGGTTTCAAATTATTACCTCATATGAATATAATTTGAACAATATAGTATTGATTTTCTTAGGATTTCCTCCTAGTGATTGGTTTATGTCTGATACTACTGTGTTTTATTGGATTACCTTCTATAAATTTGTTATATCATCTATTATTATAGGGTCACTGATCCTAGTAATATTCGATATTATTATTTCATTTTCATAGAGACAATTTAGTACTAGATAAATTTCGTATGTTCAATCATAGGTGTCACATTAGAACATGAGATGAGTCTCATTGATAGTAGCAGAGCTTCCTATTTTTTATCATTTTATATATTTTTAACTTTTAATTAGCTTAGTGGGAGATCAACTAATGTATGCTAGAAATACCATGTGTCTATATCACTATATTATTCCACATTTAAATATGTTATAGCAAGTTATGTTTTATTTATTTCATGTACTATTTTTATTTTGGTCAAGTTGTTTGGTTATTTTTAGATGTTCTTTACTCTAATATGAGGGCCTAGTATCCCCTTGGAAACACCCAAGACCCTCATTGGTAGTCAGCATACTCTCACATATGGGGTGAGATTCCTGAGTTTAAGTGGAAACCCCTAGTACGGGTGTGTGACTAGTGTTCTAGGGCGGTGAGGGGTCACAAAGTGGAATAAAATAGGATTTTTTTTCATTGAATTATAGTTTAAGGATATAATAGATGAGGATTTGGGATGTGTCTGAGATTGTGATCAACCTCAGGTTGGTGTGTCATGAACACCTTTTTGGATAGAATTTCTAGGTTACCAGATATTTGGGATTTCTATTCTCATTTTCAACTATTATAGTTGTATGATTTAATCTAGTGTAATGTACACTGTTTTGAATTTATGATTTATAGGTTTTTTAATCTAGTTCCACAAGTAAGATATGAATGTACATGTATTACTCATGAAACATAATAATCTGGTGTAATTTGCATTCTTTTTTTGTGATTTATATCACTAAGGGTGAGGGTGAGGTTGTTTTATAGTGATAACAAAAATATATATTGATTTCTAATCTAACATTGTTCTGGAAGCTTACTCAAAATAATCACATTATTTTTCTTCTTAATGACCGATCATGTGGATCTTACGGAGTGTTGCTCTGTGATGAAGACTATAAAGATTCTCTCATAGGGGAAATATGTCCATAAAGGAATTTTATTACATCAAGATCAATGGTTTTTCGGTAATTATGATACCAGTTCAAGAATGGAAACAATGTTAGGTTACTCATAGTGTCAACAAAAACCATTATGGTATTTTATCATATAACTTCTTGGTGGAATTATGCATAACCATACCATATGACTATGATATAATAAAAATAAATAATTATTGAACTATTTCATTATATACATTTGGATGATGTCATAATCCTATATGGGTTGTATAATATGTAAATACTTGATGAATATTAGTTCCCAAGAAAGATGACAGCTTGGATGGTGATGTCTGATGTATGTGTGTCTATATGTGTGTGTGTGTGTAAACCTTATTCTGGGTGTTCTGAAATCAATTATTTGTTGTGATATAGATATTTGTGTAGGGATGAATCTATGTGAGCTAAGTGACCTATGTAGTACGATATAATTGGGAGGGTTGAGTTCCCTTGAGATACGGCTAAGTATATTAGTAAGTTGGGTGTTCTAGTTGTCATGGATGTGATATATATGAGTAACCTAATAGATGGGTTGGACAAGGTTTTTGAGTTCCATAGAAAAGGTTATCATAGGTAGATATTTCTATTCAAATTATTATTATATGGGTATTGTTATTAGATATGTTTTATAGTCATAGAGATGCCCTGAACATTCATGATAAAAATCACATTAGGTGCTATTGGTATTGAAGTTTCATTTCAATCGGTAGAATTAGTAGAATTATTAATCTTATTGATTTCAAGTATGGTTACCAAGTAGAAATATGACTATGATACAAGATGGTTAAATCTAGGGTGTATAGATCATGGGTTTTTTATTATAATTTTTGAAGGATTATTAGATGGTATGTGAAATTACAATAGGCCTTCACATTGTTAAAAAGTTAGGATGGTTGGGAAGTAAGAACGGAGCTACTTATCATTATATGATACTGATGTTCTATATTTCTTAGTAGTTAGTGTAGGAATGTGATCATAGGTTAATATATTTTTACACATTCCAATTTTATTTGGATGATATCATGATAAATAATGAATAAAAAACAATGAGAGGTTTATTTAGAAGGTTCTCTCTACCATAGTAGAAGAGGGAGATTATTGGTGTGTATTTTTTGGGAAAAACTAGAATCTTGAGGGAATGTGTGCATTGGTTATTCATGATGCCCTTTGATTATGTATTAATGAGTAGTTTTGAACGATCCATGAACTGATGGACTTGACGAGAATCTTGTAAGAATGTTTGACCTAGAGTTTTGATGAAATAGGAAACATCCATCTTTATGTTTATAGACATAGTGAAAGCTTATATGGGGCTAATGGTCAACTCAAAATTTTTCAGATTCAATGGATCATTAGAAATATTTAATACATAAATTTCATGGACAATGAAAATTTTTTCTGAATAATATTGACAAATAAAACACTTGATAGAACATGATACCTCCTCACATTAAATTAAAATTAATTTATGCATAATGAGAAAGGTTAAACCGATCCTGATATCATTCTTCATTGACAATTTTGATCATTCTCACATGATTCATGTAGTTTTATTTTATTGTGAGGGCCTAAATGACAACCCCTTTTTTGGTGATCCACACATCCTCCATCAATCTCATAACAATGTCATTCAATCATTGGGTGTTATTGTGTCTGATTAATCATCTTATTTTATTCATCATTTATCACTTCACCATCATTATGGATTGAATGAATCACAATTGTTCTTATCATTCTTTAATAATATAATAGAAGTAGGATGAGATTATGTGGAATTTATTATGAATAATCATTAACACTCTCTATAATGTGATAAAAATATATTTACATAACTAGGGTTAGGGTTAAATATTTAATTAATTTCATAAGGTCCCTTTAATAAAATATCAATCCTCAAGAAACCTCATCTCATATAATAAAATTATATTATTATTTTATTACATGGTGTGTGCTAACTGAGGAAAAGTTAAATATTATTTTTTGATCTTGAAAAATAATATTTATCAGTAGACCTAATCGCAATCTGCTCTCCCCCCATCATTAATTGAATACCTGAATAAATATTATTACTAAATATTTATTCATTCAATAAATAAATAAATATTATATTTTATATATTGTAAAACAAATATTTCTCTAATATTCAAATGACTAAATAAATAATGATTTGTTACTGTCTAAATAACAAGAGATAAGTAAATATTACATATGCACATAATTAAAAAAACACATTTTGAATAAATATTTATTTAATATTTGAAATAATTTAATAAAATTTTAATAAATAGTAAATATTGGTCTAGAGAATAACATTTTTTCATGTTTTTAAATATAAATAATTTTTAAAAGTGGTCAAAGGAAACACTTTGTGTAAGACTCAATATGACTCTTCCAATGAAAAAGTAGAGAGGTTTTCCTAAATTCTAAGACAACTGTCTAGAAACTGATCAGGGTACCCTCATTTTAAGAAGACAGATCATAATGAAAAACCGACATATGAATGCTCACAATGTAATATAATTCATTTGTCTCGATTTCTCATCAAGAATTTTTCATACTTATGTCATCATCCTTAAGGCTTGACATGTATTTTTTTCAATTATCTTTAATGAGCATATCGACATCACCGTAGCCATGGAATTTATTTCGATGGTTGCATTCCAATCAATTGGATGAGATATTAACTTCTATAAAGAAGAAAATTAAAAATCCATCCTCAAATAATTCTTTAATAATAAGACAATTATGATTCACCAAATGTACCCAACATCACTATGCATATATGTCATCATAGTTTATATAAATACATCAAAGTTCATGATTCATGTAATGTGTGAATAATAGTTGTAAATTTAAAGTATCATTACACACACTCATAGATAGGAATCTCCAATGACACAAAAATATAAGGAATTTTTATAGGTTAGTATGTTCTCATAACATTTTATCTTAGGGATTACCAGGTGTGAGTTTCATTAGATGATGTATCATATTCTTATGATTACTCGCACCAGATATACAACATACGATGTACCCCATCCTATTATTTTATCCAACCATATAACAAATTTTAAAAAAAAAATTCATTGCATTTCATGGTTTTTATCATCGTAGGGAACGGTCATGCACTTTCTAATGTAATAAATAATCTAGAAAAATTTTAGACTAAATTCCTGTAGAAATGTGAAGATTTTATAATAATATAAATTATTTAATATTATATTGTTTTATTATATACATATATATATATATATACATATTCAATCTAAAGTACAAACATTTATTACTGGGACACCTTCTCCAATAGACTCTCACATAGACTAGATCCAACTACCAATGATTTTCAGTTTAATAGCCTTCACATGATTATTATTTTTCTATTGAGTTAATGCTTTAGTTATGGTGTCCACTATATTGTATGTAATGGAAAATCTTCTCACAGTGACATCACCGCTCCAAGAAAAATCACTCGATGGATGGTATTTTCAAATTATGTGATTCATCCACTGATGTGACCTTAGATCCCTTGAAAAATACACCACTACTATATTATCAAAATATAGTGTGATAAAGAAATTATTTTTAGGGAACACATTAAGATCTTGTAGAAGGTTTTGAGTCCAAACTACTTCTTCAGATACCTTAAAAGACAAAATATACTCAAACTCTTCAATAGAATCAATAACTATAGCTATCATTGAGATATTCCATCTCAAAAAACCTCCATTGAGAGTAAAGATATATCTTAAATGTGATTTCAAATCATCTTGATCTACCTAAAAACTAGAATCTTTCTATTCCCTAATTTCTAGTTCCTCGTCTTATCAATAATCCCAAACATTATCCTTAGTATTCCTCAGATACGTAAGTGTAGTCTTGAAGGTCATCCAATGGTGATCAACTAGGTCATCATGATATCTTCCTGCCACTCCTAGGGGTAGGAAACATCTAGCCTTATATATATCATAGCATAAATGACGTTCCCAGTCATTAGGGTTTATAGAGTCCTTACCCTCATTGTTATTTTCATATGTGTTTGAGGGAAGTTTTTCTTAGAAAGACTAATTCTATATGACTTAGGAAACAATCCATTATTGGGGTTTTGAATAATAAATATCATTCTTATCTTTTTTATATGTGTAAATTAACTTAGTCCATGTAGTCTCTTAGGTTTATTATGACGGATCTTGATCCCAAGAATATATGTCTCTTTTCGTACTTCCTTTTTGGAGAATCATGTATTCATCCATTCATTAAAAAATAGTAAGACTAACATTTTATTTCCAATAAGTAGTATGTCATCGACATATACTATTAGAAAAATAACTGCACTCCCACTAAACCACTTATAGACACAAGGGTATTATTCACTCCTTATGAAACCAAATTCTAATATGGCTTCATCATATCAAATTTTCCATGACTCTGATGCTTTATTTAATCCATATATGGATCTCTAGAAAATTAATAATTTTTTGGAATCCTTTTGAGTCACAAACCCTTCAGGTTGTGTCAAATATGCATCATCCTAAAGGTTCCCATTAAGGAAAACTATTTTCAAATACATATTCTAAATCTCATATTCTTGTTAAGAGAATATGGTAAGTAGAATTATATTTTATTTTTTCATAGAAACTGGTGAACATGTTTATTTATAGTTTTTTATTTGATTTTTCTTGAAGCCCTTGGAAACCAGTCATGCCTTATAGGTACTGAAATGTCCATCCATGAAAGTAGTTTCCTAAATGACGATTTTAAATCAATGGGATTTACATCTAATGGAGCATCCATCAAATACTAGAAATGTTTTTAGAATATAGAATCTATTTCATAATTTATACCTTCTTTCCATTTGGTATCATGTATCCCGTATACATCTTTGTTATAAGTTAATAAATCATTATTATCAACTAATAATGAGTTACCATCATCAACGATTAGAAAACTATATCGTTCTAGTTCTCTAACCTCTCTAGTACTCATATATAGTACTTGTGTCTCTATAATATCCTCTTTCACAAGGATTTGTGGAATCTGATATTATTATAAATCTTGTATAACTTGGTCTTGGACTTTATCAAATTTTATGTCATTCCCACTATCTCATTTGAATATTTTATTCCTTTTAGGAAATATGGGACATCTGTTAACAACAAATTTTAAATCTACAGGATCATATAGATAATATCTTTTAGTTTCCCTATGATAACCTATAAGGATACACTTAGTGCATTGGGTTGATGTTTATTTTTAGAAATGGCCTTAACATATTCTTGGAAATCCCACACTCATGAATGAAAAAACATGGATTTATTTCCATACCATTGCTGATACATAATAGCGTTTTTGATTTTGTTGAAATTTAGTTTATTATGTATTTCATTTTCTTTAATGTGTATCCCCAAAATGATAATGGAATACCCATATGACTCATCATTGGTCTCACCATGTCTTACATGGTGTGGTTCCTCGATTCTCATACACTATTCTATTATGGTTTATAAGAATTATTAAGTTGGGATAAAATTCGTAAGCCCCATAAATAATAAATGATGTCTTGATTAAGATATTCTCCACTATATTCTAATTATAGTTTCATAATATTATTTCCATGTTGGTTCTCAACATCATCCTTATATTCCATGAATCATTCTAAAGAATATGACTTATACCACCTTAAGTAAACATATCCATATCTACTAAATTCATCAGTAAATGTTATTAAGTATGATTTTTCAAACCTTTATTTAATATGAAATAGTCCACACATATTTTTATAAACTAACTTAACAAGCTCGGTGACCCTTTCATAATTTCCACTAAATAGGGATTTGGTCATTTTCATTGTAGACAACCACGACATATACGAAGTGGATTTAGTTAAGAATAATCCAAATATGCATCTTATTGTAATTTAGTCAAAATAATTTTTGTTTAAATAACCTAAATACTGATTCCTTATTTGGGTGTGGTAGGATTCATGTGAAATATCGTCATTAAATATTTTTCTTATATGGTTTGTGTTATCTAACACATAAAGATCATTATTTAAATATACTTTAACATAAAAATATTATTTTTCGTTAAAATAAGTGAATCTAATTTTAAAATTTGAGAATAAATACATATGTATCATGTCTCGAAATAGAAATAATGTTTTCGATAATTAATAGCACATAATAGAAATTATTAAGAACCAATATCATTCCTGTGAGCAATGTGAAGTTGTATTCCCCAATAGCCACAACTGTAAGTATGGCTCCATTGGCCACTCATAGATCTACCTCACATCATTTAATATTATAAAATCTACTTTTCCCTATATTTTAGTATATATGTAAACATGATATCTTGTAATTAATACTCAATTTAAATATATAAAAAAATTACAATAGATAACAAATGCACCTGAATCTTCCCCTTGATTCATTATATGGGGAAATTTTTCTTCTTTTCCCTTCATTCCTCATGTAAAAATGGATAGTATCATATTCCCATTTTTTAGCCTTTATCCTCCCCTTGTTGGAAATGCATTGTGAAGTATAATTAGAAATAGATATAGTCTATGAGATCATTCTTGTCCTTTTAATTCACCATAAGTATAAAATAATTTTTTTTTCATTTATATCATTGTATAGTTAGTGATGTAAGTTGATAAGATTTTGGAGATAACTCTCTATATTGTTCACATTAAATATTGATATAAAAACTAAATAACCTATGAGGTAGTTATGAAACAATAATATTGGTGAAAAGTTCTTTAAGAAGCTTAAATATTAGAACCTCTAAGTGATAAATGTGGATAATAAGTTTGACTATGTGAGGGCCATACACCATACCTTCTCTAAGATTTTTCATGAATAAAACCTTGGAGATCCAAACCATTCATGTCTTTCCCTATAATCATAAATATCATGAATATACAATATTATTTTATGGAATCTATGTTTTCATGAGCCTTCATGTTTTCTTTATACTTTGATAACAAAATTAACAGTAAATATACATAGAATCATTCAGGTATTTTTCATAGATAGTAAACTCCATATTATTCATATTTTTAGAAGGTAAATTAGCAATTTTGGTTTTTAGTATGTAGGTTTTCTATTCAGGTTAAAACAAAACCATATGTGTCTGAACCATTCCAAAAAATTACTACCACTTAGGAAATGATCCTTCTCTTGAATTGATTACAAGGATAATGTGGTTGATGAAATTTTAGTTATTCTATAATAATAGATCATGTTATTAATACTTATATAGATTACAATTTATGTGATACAAAATAATAATAATTTTAATTTTATTAGGTCTCCAATTATTTTATAATGTTGAAGATACCCTTACCATTTAACTCATTATGTCCCTTAACTTTATAAATTCTACTCGCATTGATAGATATTTCCATACTTATGATATAAAATATTGACTTGGAAATCATAAGAAGGTGTTTAGGTAGGAGGTCATGCCAACTGAGGGCTTACAGTTCGTTGTTCTATTGAGTGGAATTTCCAATCCTGAAATCCTTACTCAAATTTCCTCAACATCGGCATACAAATTTTTATTGCAAAAACTATGGCTATTAAATTAAATAGAAGCCCAGTTATTTCAACCCATTATCTTAGTTAAAACTCCTCAATAATTAACAGCACCTATGACTTGGGATTTATTCAAAACATTAACTATGGTTTGTCTTAATTATGATAATGGGAGGCCTAATAACTTGATAATAACTTTTGGGATCTTTTATTATGTGATAATTTTTATATTTTATCATTTACATGTATTATTAAAACTACGTGGATTTTATTTAAGTGATTAATCATATATTGATAAAACATTTATTCATAATTATTTTATCTTAATTCCATCATTACATATTAAACAATTTATTTCTTTTATTTTTTTATTTACACCAAAAAATAAATCATGCTTAGGAAAAAAGTGTCACAATCAAGAAATTATCTAATGGTTGATTTATTTTTAAATCAATTAATTAACTTATGACCTGAGGGGAATACTCATTGGTCTAGTCTTGGAACAAGTTATAGTATTCCTCCTATAAACCTATATATCACTTGGGTTTATTTCATCTTAGTTTCTTCTTGAACCGCCCATGCCTTGGTGCTTCCATGAATCAACGCTATGTGCCATTAAATAATCCTCTTTTACATATTTTTTATAACTCACATGCATGTGAGGGGAACCAAAATATTGGTTAAAAGAGATTACATAGAAAACATTGGACACAAATGTCCTACATAATAAAAGAGAGAGGAATTGCATGTTTTACAACATATTTAATCTAATAATAAATCATTAAGAACTCATATAATAATTTAAAAAAAATTAATCCAACAAATATGTAATTATGGTAAAATATCATGACTATTGATACACATATAAAAAATATAGTTTGCACTCATTCAATTTATCACTTGATAAGAGAAAATGTTCATTAATTAATGAGATTAATTATCTTATTAACCAATTGATTCATTTTATCTTATTTTATCAATATTTACATCATATTCAAATCAACATTTTTTTAAAATAAATTATTTTCTTTTCTTTTAAATTAAATAAAATAATACAGGACTTTGTAATTGGAAAAAACTTGTTGTGTACCTATACAAACTACTCAGTGTGGTCCTTCTTGTATACAATTCACTTATATAAAAAAATTTATACATGAAATGTCTCATAATTTCATGGATTTTACATTCTAATTAATTACACATATAATAGATTCAAATTATTTCTCTTGTATGATTTAATATATGATGATATTTTAGTATTAAATGACCATACATTACTTGTAGTTTATAATATTACGTATAATTAATTAATAATTTAATATAATATATAACCTAAAGATATATATGAACTTCCAATTTAATGACTCATGAAACTCTAGTTTATGAGTATTAATAGATTAATTAATAAAATTAAACATATCCATGAAAATAGATAATATATATAGACCGTTTTCTTTGTCATGTGTTTATAGTATAGGCTTAGGGACATAGTATATAATTATCATCGACAATTATGTAGTACAAGATGTATATGAAGGATACATGGTGTGTCATTAAAATTTTATGACTACCATCATGTAAGTGTAGTGTATTAAATACACATTGGGAATTAATTACATGTTGCATCTTGACCCTGTGACTTTCACCATGAAAACTCATGGACTACACAACATCTAGGAAATCTACATGGCATATGGCCTGAAATGGCTGTGTAGAACCATGTATTACCTTTACTTGATTTATATAATGTATGTTGAATGTATTTACTATAGAATAACTCAGATTCCATGAGGGAATACAGGTGGAATGATTAAGTATACACATCATGTGAAAAAATAATACATGTTGGGTAACCCTGTGTCATCTAGATAGAGATCTTGGAACATCTGAATGGGTTATTCATATGTGATTTTAATTAATTATTTACCGATCTTGGTTGTTTAAGTGAGAAATAAAGAGGATGAGAAATAGATCTCAATGATCATATGAAGAATGAATAAAACCTGAAATGTAATTTAACTTCTAAATGTGTATTAATAAAAAATAAAATAAATAAATATAAATTTTAGCATGACTAGTCTTATACCAATTAATATTCATGGATGTAGTGGGAGAACATATTGGGACAATGGAAAACATTAATTTTATTAGATTCTATGGATAATTTTAAATGTACAAGACATAAGTATGATAACCAACAAAATGTTTTCCAAATAATATTGACAACTTAAATTCCATAACCAAGAGGAGAATTGTTCATGTAAATAAATAGTTAATTTAAGCATAGTAAGAAAGTTCATCTCTATCTTTATATCTTTCCTCATTTATAATTTTGATCATTATCACTTGATTGGTGTAGGGTCATTTCATTGTAAGGACCCAAATTAGATCCCCACTAATGGTGATCTACACAAGCTCCTTCAATATCGTAACAATGATAATGAATTGTTAAGTATGAGCATGGATGATTGATCATCTTGTGATACTCACCTTTTATCTCTTTACATTTCATCAAGGTTGAATGATCTCTGTTATTATCCTCATTCTTGAGAGTATGAGAAGGTGAGGTTGATTTTGAAAGGAATCCCTTATGCACAATGATTAACCTTCTCTATAAAATTGTAATTATCTATTTTCAGACATATGTTTAGGGTTTAATGTATAATTAATTAAACCATGGTTATTTAATAAAATATTAAACCCCATGAAACCCCATCCCATGTAATAAAATAATGTTATTATTTTATTCCATGTAAGTTGCTAACTGGTGCGATGATAAAAATTATTTTACAATCTTCCAAATTAATGTTTATCAGCATTCCTAATCTCAATCCACTTTTCCTCCATAAAAGTTATAAAATACATGAATAAATAAAGATATTAAAAATTATTTAATTAAATTAATTAATTAATATTTTATTCACATACTGTTGAAAAAATATTCTATTAATTTTTATATGACCAAAAAATTATTTTTTTAATCAACAATAGTCATTTATTAGGGTTTCAATAATACAATAAAAATGATTATTATATATTTACTTAATTATGTAATTAAATTTCCAATTGTATTTTATTTAATATTTTTAATAATTTATTAAAATTGGAAAATATATTAACACTTGGTGTACAGAATAATATTTCTTCTAAGGGTTAAATATAAATAATATTTAACTATTATGAAAGGAAATACTTTTTGTGTGTCCCTCTAAGCCTCCTCCATAGTGGAATTAGGTGAGATTGTATAAATTATAAGATTACATTTGAGTATGGATCAAGGAAACCACAAAGGAAGAATATATGTTGGATTTATGAAACCAAATATGAATTCCCATTGTGTAATATATTCACTTTGTCTCGATATCCCATAATGTTTTTTGTATACTTTTTTCATAAACCTTAATGCTTGGATTATCTGTCATTGATTATCTCGAATGAACATGTTTATGTCACCATGGCTATGTAATTTATTTTCAAAGATCCACTAAAATAGAATTGATGATATGTCAAATTATATAATGGTTTAAGGGACAAATCCTTCCTCACCATATTCATTAATAACATATCATTGGTGATGCACCCAATGTACCCAAATTCTCTACAACCATATTTGGCATGGTTTATGATATTAAATCAATGTTTTTCAGTCACGACATGAAATAATAATAATATTAAATTATGAGGATATTTTCACACACTAATATACATGAATATCCAATAACACAAAAACATGTGGAATTTATATAAGTGGGTATGTTCTCATAATCTCCCTTCATGGAGATTACTAGGTGTGAACTTCATTAGATGAAGTCTCTTCTGATAATTCTCACCTAAAATTCAACCTAATATGTGCCCTGTAATATAATTTTATTCTATCATTGAATTGGGTTTAAGAATATCTCTATATCATTTCAAAGTTCACATTAAAATGGAAACTATTATGACCCTTCCAATATGACAGGTACTCTAGGAAATTGTTACACTAAATTAATGAAAAACTATAAATGATATATAACAATATATTTGAATTAATATTCAATTCATTGAATATAAATTAAATATAAAATAAAATAAAATTTCAAGGACACCAAATCAAACACCTCAATGGTGAGAGGTGATGATGGAGATCAATGTGTCATGGTAAGGTTGGCACTAGTGCATACTTTGACATAAGATGTCCTGAATGAGTATTCATGGAACCTGTAGAAGCTTCAATTTAAGAATGGTTTAATGGAAGACATGTGGTGGGGAGTTTACTATTTTATATTGGAGTGTGTGGCCCTCATTTCAAATAAATATTTAGAAGATTATGAGGATGAAATTCTTGGTGAGTCAGCAATGGTTAAAATTGATGTTTTATGTTGGGGAAAATTTATTGGAGGTGATGTCACATCTAGTCATTACATGTTGTAATAGATGGATAGTGGGTAGTGTAGGAACTATAATTATGTTAGAAGTATCTTGGATGTGATATTGGATGGAGTCTATACATTTTAATCAAACTCTAGATTGAGTTTATGTGATCCAACTATGAGTTGGATTTAATTTTCGTTGTTGATCAGAGTCAGATATTGAGTGTTGATTTTTTAGTTGAGGATCCAACCATGGAATTACACTATGTATCAATTTAATAATTTAATTTGGGATTTTAGATGATCATGGTATACCTTAAAGACTTTAGTAATTGCGATCATTTGATGTGATAGTGTGTTAGCAGGTGTGGTCAATAAATTTTGAGAACGGTCGTCTAGAAGAGGACTGAGTGGAGTTTTTCATAATATTGGGTGTGGTGAGATGGAAACTACACTATGTGTGTTTTTGGGCCACTGAGAATTAATTTCAAGGAGATTATTTCGATGTTGGGGAGCTCCATGTTTTGGAATCAATCTTTATAAGTAGAGACTTATTTTTAAAGTCACTATAATCCTAGAGATGAATGAATTAGTGAATTCATAGTGTCTTAGGATAGGAAGACAAGGGTAATCACAATTTTAATGATTTTGTGACATATAAGATCCAGTAGCTTAGGTTTTAGTGAATAGTGTTCCTCATGATTGTATTTTTAATTGGGTAATGTGCTCAATATCTAGGGATAAATCATGGAAAGTTGAATGTGAATTGATAAACTAGATAGGTCGAGACAGATGATTGAATGATCTCAAAAGGAATCCTAAGAATGATAAGTTATATAGTTGTTAGGTTATAAATACATTTATTTTTTCAACTTGTAAAATTCATATGGGATTTATATTTTTAAATTTTGGAGTTAGGGTTGTTTTTAGAAGAAGGATTTGGATCAAAATTTCAAGGGTTGGGGAATTTTGAGATTATTTTTAGATATGGATCAATTATTGTGAGTTTTATTTGGTTCTCGAGTGAATATCAGGATCATCAAGTTTGTGTTTGATGTTTTGAAACAGTTTTTACCTTATCACGTGGTTAGGAAAATTTATGTTAGTAAACCATGAAATGATATTCTATCTTAAGTTATCATGTAAGGTTTTTTAATTTTTTCATAGTAACTGTGAAAAACATAAATCTTCATCTTTATAGGTGTTTTCATAGTTTTAATATCATTTATTAAATCATGTGTCTAAATCATGCAAGGGGTGTCATGATATAGTTCCACCCACATAATTTATTCATAGTTTGGAAAACTTTGTGGTAACCATGAAAGTTCCCATAATTTTATAAAAAGTGGGAAATGACCTCATTTCCCCTTTGGTATTTTAGACCATGGATCCTTTTTTCTTATAACCTCACACATGATAAGAATATAGGGTTATTTTCCACTTCAATATTCATAAATCACCCTTCAAATGGTGTAATTTCCTGGTGTTTATTCAATGATTTATGGTGAGATCCCTCCTCTTAATTATTTATTCTTCCACCCATCATTCTTTCACTTATTTCAGTTGTCTACAGCTATGGTTTCATTGAAAATTACAATAGAGCATCATTGAATTGTCTTATATGGGAGGGATCTTTCTCAGTGTGGGTATTCGATTTAGAAACATGATGAATTCACATCATTGCACACCATTTCATTGAATTTATTTCATCCAATAAATTTTTAAATGGTTTTTAAACGAATTGGATAAAACATCTTATTGAAATGAGTCAGTAAATTGGGCATAGGTCTATGTGTGTGTTGGGAGTGGACCTCACATAGTTTCATGTTGTTTTGATGAGTGTATATCACATAATAATATTTTAGGCATTTATTAACATTTAAATAATAATGATTAAATTAATAGATTAATTATAAATTGTTATATCTAATTAATAATAATATTATGTCTTCACATAGGTGATTAATATATTGGTAGAGCTTTTTATGATGCTTTTAAGAGCTCATGTGGAATTAGACGGAATTTTTTAAAGGGAATAACTTCATATTTGGTTGGTGGTTCCTAAGCATTCCCTTTTTTGGTAAATTAATTTTGATATGTATCATCTAACATGTGTTATCTACTCTATGGGTGATCTAACTTTTTAAATAAATAAATTAGTTATTTAATTAAAATGATGATGGATGGATGAAAGTGTAAAGGTCCTCTATGGACTCTTGAGAACATAGTGGACCTGGATATGTTCAATTACATACATTGAGTATTGGGTAGTCTCCTCAGTTGTTGATGGATAAGGTATTGATTATAAATTTATTCCTTGGGATATAAAAATCGTTTAAAATAGATTGATTTGTTAGTCATTGATGAATGTGGGCTTGATTTTTAGAATGGGGTATGAGATAGATGGGACCTTGAGGAGTATAAGTTAAATAAAACCAATGTGACAAAGTGTACCTAGAAATGGACCCTTGAACCGTAGTTGTTACTTTGGTTTTTGATATACAATAGTATAAATATTAATGTAAGCCTTGATGTGATGATACCCTGAAGGGGTCAAAGGATAAATAAATTATTAGAGTGGCCCTATTATAGTATCCCTTAGACACATCAATGTAATGGAGTGTCATGAAGGGAATATTTTCCCATGTATGAATTGATAGAACTCTGAGATTCCTTAGGGAAATTGGCCAAGTTGATTTGAGGGTGAGGTAAGTGATACTGCCCCACTTGAATGTGAGAACATGGGTGGGTAAACCATGGGTATATTGATGATAGGTTGGGTGAATTCACCTACCAATAATGACTTGGGAATTGATATGAATTTTATTCCATCTTTCAATAATAGAGTCGTGTGGCATCTCTTATGAGTCCATTGAGACGTAAATGTGAACATAATAATATGTATTAATCATATTCCCTCTGAGTGATGAGAATGGACAAATAGATTAGATTGAGATCAAGGAGCCTGTGTCAGGGGTTTATGATTTGATAAGACCTTGGGGACATTAATTGGTTCCCCAAAGATATGTTAACCTTGGTGAGGGTTAATGAAAGATATTACATATTTTAAACTTCATGTGTCACCTTATAACATGAAGGTCATTGGTTTTAACCCAATGTGTTTATAGTGAATATGTTAGAATTTATAGTTCTGGTGCAGTAACCTTGAGTCCTTATCAATGAATTCCCAATACATGACATGGTATTTTAACTTTTTCTCCATTTGGATTGCTCAATATTATCTCTTAGGAATATTATAATGCCTTATACAAGTGGATTTCCAAGGATTACCTCTTAACAATTAGATTGGAGCTTGATGATACCAGATATCCTAGGATTATATCCTAATAATTGACTTTGAGCCTTATTATAATGGATTATCTTGGATTACCTCAAAGGAATCATATTTGAGCCTAATGACACTATATTTTCTTGTATTAGCTCTTGGGAATCAGTTTTGAGCCTGATGCTAATGAATTTCCTAGAATTACCTCCAAGAAATCAACTTAGTGACTAATGCTAATAGATTACCTAGGATTTATTCCTAGGAAATGGATTATTCCTTATATTAATATATTTTCTAGGATTACCTCCAAGTAATTAGTGATTTCAGTTAATACTATATAGTTGTTATGGATGGTATCATTTGAAATTATAATTCCATATAATCAAAGATATCATGTCACAAGCTGAATTATGTATGGTCGATCTCACGTGTAATGTTAGCACCTGAGGATTGATAATGGTTTTTGGTTTTTGATTTTACATTTTATTTATTTATCTAGATGAAAATATAACATGTGCATATACTTCTTTATTGGTTATGTTGGGACCCTTTCGGTTGTACCCTATTAATTTATACTCACACCCATATCATGATGATATAAAACATGGGTAATTGAGTATATTTCATTGATCTCTAACTAAAGTAGGTAAGTGTACCAATGTTATATAATTTATCAAGATTGATTGGATGGGATTAGAGATTTGTGTGAGATGAGTCTTCAACATGGTAGTAGATCCTCTAATATTTTTTCTCTTTTATTTTTCTTATACTTTTAATAATCCTAGTGGGTTACCAGTTCATGTACTCTAGAATGACTAGGTGTCTATATAAATGTACGAATCTATATTTATATTTTTTATAACATATTTTACATTATTTCTTCTATGTACTCTGATTATTTTTTATAGAAGATGTTTGGTTATTTTCAGTTGTGTTTTACTTTGATTTGATGGAATGTATCTCCACGATAACACACTAAACCCTCACTACTAGTCAGAAGGCTCTAGTGTATGTGGAGGCATTCCATAGGTTTGAGTGGAAACCCTATGTATGGGCAGCTATTTATTGGACTGGGGTAGTGGAGCACCACAAATGTTTTGAATAATGGTTGTAAACAAAAAAACGAGTAGCACACAATCAATTGAAAACATCAGTGTTAAAACATGAAAAAAATCATTGAAATGACCTAGAAAAACCCATAGTTATATGATCCATAAGTAAAGTATTGAGAATAGAAATAAGTATGGTATTTTATTGTACTCATAATAAATGAATTCCCACAACTTATCAAGTACTTCAGAATATATCAATTGAAATAATAAAGTGAAAACCATAGAAACTATTATCCCATATCTTATTCTTATATCTAAAACTACTAGATTCTAATGAGTTATAAATTTATCAAAATAAAACTCATTGATAATTGGATATAATCAACTTTTAGAAAGAACATCTTAGAATATTTCCTCTCAAAAAAATCTTCCTGCTTCTTGAAAGTAAAAAAAAACTCAACCCCCATTTAGATGTTATCAACCTTTAAAAATATATATAATTATGTTTAAAGTTCATGAATATGAATATATACTCTCTATGAAACTTATTTTATTGATTGAATATTTTCCCAATCTAATAAAACCTTTGATACATACCCCTCTATATTACACAAAATTCCTAACATGAATTATTTAAAAATGTAATGTATAAATATATATATAAACCAAGGTGTTTTTACATATATCATGATTTATTTTAAATGGTTCTAGGATTTTATTTCTCAAATTATCTTAAAACTAATTCTCCTTGTAGATAACCATAATGCATTGAAAAATACAATGAATTGTTTACTTTATCTCTCAAAATATTTCCACAAATACACAACATGTTGATCTCCCCAATTCTAAAACCTAAATCACCATCTTCATATTTACATTGAAAAAAATTTCAATAAATATTTTTATTTAGTTACTATAATTTCAAATTTTTTCTAAAAATAACGAAACGATATCATTATAGTTTAAAAAGGAATGGAAACATTAAAATACATTATATATAAGCTTGAATTTTTTTCTTTTTATTGACTAATTAAAACAACATCATTTATCAACTTTCAAAACATTGATTATTTAAAAATAGAAAAATAAATTAATAAGGTAAAAAATTAATACACAAACACAATATAAAATATACGATGAGATCAAATACATAGATGGTGTATTTTTAATATAGAACCCAAACACCAAATTTATACTCTTATATAAATTGAAATCAGTCTCACACACTAATAAGAATTATTAATTATGTTATTTAAACTTTTTAGACACTTTTCTATAATTTTGATGAAAATAAATTTAACACATTATGGATCTTGTATCCATGTTGAATCAAGCATAATTTAACACATAATTATTTTAACACCCATCTTCTTCAATCAAGGTCTCAACAATCTCCCCATTAGACTTATTGGAACCAATCCAACATAAACTGTCTATCTTGATATTCTTATCCTTATCAATGAAATATTAATTAATAAATTCAATTATTATAATATCATACTCAATATATGAAATAATGATGGATAATGAGATTATTAAATTTTCCTACAAAGAAATAATTTTATATTTTCATTCATTAATCAATTATTTTAATCAATTGAACAAAATCAATTTATTTTATAACATTGTCTTCTCCTTTATTTATTTTAAAAAAAATTATTAAAAAATCTACTTTTATATGTGCAATATATAGTTAAAGAAACAGTATTTAATAAACACATAAAAATAGTACTCACACTATATATAATGAATTTACAAATTCCCCTTTATATTAATACTCTTAAATATATTCTACAACTTTATAAAAAAATTTATTATATTAGTTTTATATTATTATCACATCCTTTTAATTTAAAAAAAAAATCAAATAATAAGAGATATAGGTATGAACACATGCATTAACCCTATGAGACATGAGATTTAAATCTCATAATTAACCTCATTTTATTAAAAACATGTTTATAAAAATATTTAATAAAAAAATCTATTTATTTTCCCTTGATAGTATTAAACAAAATTATTAAAACTTATTTCTCCAAATTTACTAGGGAAACGTTTTTAGTGGGGTCAATATGTTTTTATCCAAAAATTATGGACAAAATTATTAAATGGATTAAATATACTTTCATTTTCAAAACCGAGTGAAAAAAAAAGAAACATCACTTTCACCATGAAGAATTTTAACTCAATCTTCATCCACATTAGCTATTCCTTTTCGTCAGAGACAAACATATAATCCACTTCTAATATACATAGAGTGACCAAATTCATCTTATTAATATTAAAATAAACACATTTATCTCCTAAGTATAACACTATATCAGAAATATAATTTTTATTATCAATATATTCATACAAATGCACATTAACAATTATAAAAGGATCATGCTTACTTTAGTTGAAATATATTTACATAGAATCAATTTTAAATTTGGTATACCATAATATTCTCGTTATTAAAATGATTTATGATAATTAGGTGTACTTTGATATTGATCACATAATGAAACATTAGGATATAGTATATGCATACAAATGTTTCATCACTAGGTACTAAAATAGTCACCCTAGAATTCGACTCATTCCTTCTTTGACCAGTCCCAGAATGGGATGTTTCTCCCAAAGTTTGAACAGAACATAAGTTTTTATAGTCAATCACTGCTCATAGAAATAAAATATAGAATGAGATATCACAATACAATGATTTATTGGGAACAAGGAATTGTTAACTCACTACCCAAGGTGATAATTTTATCACCATACTACTCACAAAATGTATATGATGAACCACCTAAACCATCCTAGTGAACAAGGAATTTCCTAGTGAACGATGTAACATAATACTAAAATAAATGTTAATGATATATCTCTAGGTGAATGATGTATCACCATAAGATAATCAAGTGAATAATTTATCTCCAGTTGAATGATATATCACCACACAACAATAGGAAAGGTGAGTAGTGTATCACTAGGTGAATTATGTATCATTATAAAACAATATTCTGAATGATGTATGACTATGTACTAAATAGAAATATTTATCTCCAGAAAAAAATATCATAATACAAAAAAAAGTGAGGTAAATGATTTATTTCTAGTAAAATTTGGTATCACTACACAATAGCTGGGAAAATTATGTATCGCTAAGTGAATAATATATCAGTATAAAACATGTAGGGAAAACAATGTATCACTAGGTGATTGATGTATCACTATAAAACAGCAAGTATAATGAAGTAACACTAGTTGAATGATGAATTTAAAAACAATAAAAAGTGTATAGAGTGATATATCTCCACAAGAGAAATATATCACCACATCAAAATTTAGAAAATGATATATCAAATGTGAACTATATTTCACCATTTAATCAATAGTTAGAATGATAAATAACAATTCTAATAGAAAAATGTGAATGAAATATCATAAATAAAAATGTTTTAAGTGAATTATCTAAAACCAAAAAACTTATCTTGGGTGAATGATTTATCACCATGATTAAAATTTAAGGTGAGTGAAATATCACTATAAATAATATAGTAAACAATTGAAAAAAATTATTGTAACGATATGCATAATCATATCATCAACTAAATCATGGAAAATGGGTTATCTACCAAAGAATTTTTTCAAAAAACACCCAATCACTCAATATGATTTCTAATCCCACGATGTTTTACACAGATGACACGTATATTAATCCCATACAACTTAGGTATAGATTATAATCCCATATATCAACCCATCTCATAAGAGTTACACAATTTTGGGCATTTACCATACTGAAACTCACATATAAAGGGTATATACCATCTTAGGCCACCTATATATGAGTTTCACTTATCTAGTAACACTCAAAGATTCAATAAAAAGCACAAAATTCATACAATAGATAAGAACACTCCTTAATGTTTCATTCCTATGTGTCTCGTTAATTTCCCAAAAAGTAATAGACATCAATAGATATGTATTTAACCATAAGGTTCATAGGACCAATCACATTCAAGATATCCCATAATCATCACTTACCAAATAAAAATACCTGATATGATTTTATGTTTGGACACTCTCACATGACCATCAGTATATGTACCATGTATGACCTAACCCACACCATCCCATAGGCTAACCTCTAAAATACTCATCGTAAATTCAATATAAAAAGAAGGAGACATTTAAAGGTCACATGGGCCATATATTCAAGATGGAAACCCTATAATGGATTTAGATACCCTTTAGATAGTCCCCTTACATGGTTGACACAGCCATATGTGGTCACATAATCAATATATAATAAAAAAAGGACTTGTTATAATCCAAAAAAGGGTACCTATATTATCCTCTCACAATGTAAACCACTAAAAGAATCTATTCAGATTATATATAATCTTAACCATTCATATAATTCATTAATATATGGAAAACCTTATCGTACATTAATATTTGGAATCACCTACCTCAAGCATGGACTTAACCCCTTAATCTAGATTGCTCCAGCTTCAACCTAGCATAACCTAGCCTATCTTAGTCATCAACAAAACCCATGAGGCTTTAATTTCATTTAACACACATTATAATTAATTATAAAAAAATTATATTAATTAACAAAATTAATTTATAATAATTCAATTGGGTATAATTAAGAAAAAACTCATTAAACAGCATAACATCACTGATACATTGTCCAATGGGGTGTGATCCACACTCAAGGCTTCTACAAGCCCACTTCATTCAAAACCCCCATTTTGTGGCAGAAATCTTTCAATTAAATCCATCCCAATTTAATGAAAATCCAAAATTATTTTTGGGTAGAGAATATTACACCTTGTTAACCATATTACACTATTATTCAGTTGCAAAAATACCAAATACATATCTCCAGCCCACTAAATTTAGATGAAAAGGTAGGAGAAGTATGTGGGTAAGGGAAGATGGATAAATTTACCTTGGTCAATGAATAAAACACCCATGTATGCTAAGATTAAAACTTGGGTTAAGGGAAGGAAGAGGATGGTAAGGGGAAACACCACCTATGTATCAGCTGAGTAAGGAAAAGTAAACCCAGGAGTGGTATTAAAATCAATCCTTAAAATGAATAATTTTCCCTTTATTGAAAATAAATCATTTATAGAAATGGGTACCATGTTTATCCAAACTAGCCACTTGGTGGCCCAATATAGAGTGCGCATACAACTATCATCCTCACCAGGTACTCAATACACCCTAACCAAGTACTCAGTAACCCTCTATAAACTCTAACCTCATTTTTCAGACTCGTTCCTCAAAAGCATATCTAGTGCCTCCTCCAACCAAGATACCTCCTATATAACTTTATTTAAAATAATTAAAATTCACCAAACCATTCTAAATATTGATGTAAATTTAAAATTGAAATCAATCTCTCTCCCACACTCATTAGAAACTCAATTTTCCATTGAATCATTGAACACCCATGAGTGATGGTTGTTATAACTACCGTATTATAACACCTCTTGTCCTTGGGAATTCTCCATGTGCATACCCTAATAACAAACTCAATCACTTATACTAGTATCATGCTCCAATTACAAATTTCATACTGGTTATGTTAATTTTGATACCACACCAGAACTGATGAATATTTTAAATATATAGGTTTCCTTATCCTCATGTCTATCACACACATCTAACCTCAAATGGATTTTGTTATTCTATCTAATCACGAGTGAATATCCCAAATCAAATATGATACACACTCTTGGTTCCCCCTAACATTGAACACCTCTAAAACCCCATTATCCCATCCACCATGACACTGATAAATTTTAATAATTTGATGATGATTCCATACTCTTATTAGAATTTATAAACTCAAAATTCACCATATTCATATAACTAAAATTACCATAATTGATCTAAATCATATAGTTTCCCATTCGATGATACACATGAGCACCTCTAATACCCTTGATCCTCAAACTCACAACCTCACACCCAAGTCTCAATAAAACTCATGTAGTCTCTATTTGTTGAACTAGTCGCCATACATATTAAGAGTACTGAAGCCGAATAGACCTAGTCACCCAATTGGTCTATTTCCCCGAAATCATTCCTGGTCATTCCCCTTGACATTAACCAATAAATAAAACCCACCAATTACCAAATACACTTAAATTACCTGATTATCATTGAGAAATACTCATATATAGGTATTTTTCATTTAACAAACATAATATAGCCAAAGGCATCCATGTTCCAATTAATACCCCAAACTACAAACGAGTTGGTTATACACACATGCCACCCTCAAGATTCACCCAGAATAGTTTTAATGAGCACCACATATTCATACCACATATGTTGTGCTCCCCATTATATGATCCTTTATTATTTATCAATGATAATGACCCTACCCAACACCCACCATCAATTGGCACTCAAAAGACCACTCACAATATCCAAATTGAACCATCCCATGAATCCCAATATATGTCCTATGAAATCCTAGTGATCCAAGTTAAATCAACAACCATGTGTACATGTGTACTTCATCCCATGAATCCTTTTTCTTATTCTATGATAAATTAAATCACCAACCATGTGTACATGTGGACGTCATAATCCATAGAATGATGAATTTTCATTTTCATTTCATAACCACCTTACAGGTATGGTAATGATGATGGTATTAAAGTAAAATATTATTTTCATGATATAATAATGTTTTTGGTATGGAAATTTTGGGAATATGATAATGATATGATCAAAAAAATTACAATTTTTTCAATCGTTAAAAATGAGCGAATTATGAGGAAAATGATATTTTATATCTAAGTAATGACCATATATAAATTATATTCCCTTTATAATTATTTTAAACTATGATATATCACACTAATAAGCACTAAATAAATTCATTTTACTTCTTGTATAATTATTTTATAACTAAACCACCGATTAATCATTCATTAATCGTGGTAAGTTCATGTTTGGGTCAGTTTGACCAACTACTTGAACAATACTAGGAATTTAAATCATGGATGTATATGAGAATTTATTTTACTTTATAATATGATATAAATATATAAATAATGTTTTACTATTTGTTTTTTAAGTATATATAAATATTTAAATCATTATTTAAAGAAATACCTTTGATTTGATAAGAATCAATGAAACAAGATCATCACCTATTTCATCTCCATAGTTTATAGCTAAAACTAACATGAAATAAATTATACCATTTATAAATATTAACTAACAACTATTATATTTCCTATAATTATCTTATAATTATGAACATTGTTAAAATAATGAATACCAATGACATTTTTACAAAACAATTTCAAATTGATAAGGATTACTAACACCTTGTGTTGATAGTTGGTAAAAACTAACTAATATATATATATATATATATATATATAATTACTCTAAATGAATATAAACGGTTAAAATTATTAATAATCATATATGATATGTATTTGTTTAACATAATTTAATTATCCCAGATGTTTGGTGTAAGTGTAGAATGAATCGGGACCAAGGTAAGGGCGTTTGTCTCTAATTCCTCTCTTTGAGACAAGTTTCATGTTATTCAATTAATTTAATTTATGTGGTGTATATACCAAATATTTGAAATATCATATCATGAAATATATTTTAATCATTATATTTTAATTTCATTTGAAATCCCACACTTTCAATGTATTTTTATTAAAGTGTTACTCAAGTCATAAGGGCTTTCATAGTCTCAATTCTTATTCTTTGAGACATGTTTCATGTTATGCACAATGTTTCTATTGTACTATGTTATATTGATTTATTATCCCTTGAATTTGATAAAATTTTCCTCCATATAATTAATGGGATAAAAAAAATTCTTTTTGAATTTCTTTTCTACAAATGCTTTTTGACACAAGTGTTACCCCAGTTGTAAGAGTTTTTAGAAACTCAATGTTCATTCACTGAGTTATTGAAACTAACTTCATATTTCATATAGGTTATTTATAATAGTCCATTGGAATTTATTATTTGGTATTGTCTCATTTTTTAAATTTTTACCACATAAACCCCTTTCCAAAAGTTTCATGCCTCCAGGAATATGTTTCCTATAATGGATATTGATAACCTAAATCTCATTTCTTTGAGTTATACTGGTTTATCCTAAACATTTATTTTTCATAATTGGGTTCTCCCACCCTAATATTTTATCATATGGTTTTTTAAAATCTTATATTGGAAAATTAATTTAAAATGAAAATGAATGTTTGTTTACTCTTCTTAAAATTTATGTTTTAAACAAAGTTATTTTTAAAATAATTAAAAGTATGGTTCTATTAACATTCACATTTTATATAATGCTATAATTATTTTTCCTAGATAATCATAATTTATTTTCAAGGATAAATTACGTGAAATTATTTATAAATGTATATATTTTATAAATCCTTCATTTTACCTTTTCCAAAGTTATCTTTGAATGCAACTTGTAAATTTTATTTATGTCAATTTCAAAAATAATTTCTAAAATATCTATTGAGTTTTTAATTCCATTTCCCTTTTAATTTTCTAAAGGATTTACCCAAATGTGGATCTTATTTTAGGATTTATCCTCTAATATATATTTATCATTTTGGGGGTTGAATTCATGGTATAAAACAATTTGATTCTTGATCTCTCTTTTTTTTATATTGTTAGAATCATTATTTTAAAACTATTTGTTTCATTTATTTCATCAAACTAATATGTTTAATTTTCTGAACAGAGTCCATGATCTTTAAAAACCACCCACCTTCTTTCTATTTATTGGTTATTAAAAAAAATACTTTTTATTGACATGTGGGAAAAGAATTATTATTTTGTATATTATTATTCCAATACAGATTATTGTTAGGAAGTTGACTATGTATTGTTCAACCATCCACCTTCTTCCTCTATATGGATTATGGTCATGTTGTCATGTTTATTGAGATGTGAAAAATTAATGGTGTTACTTATATTTTTATTCCAATATTGTTGATTATTGGATAGCTAAAAATGATTTATTTGATCATTAACCTTTTTTCTCTGGATAGGTTATGATCATGTTGTACCTATTAATGACTCGGAGAACGGTATAGACATTCTTTATAATTATCCACTACTAACATAGGTAGATTATGTAATGAAATTTCATATCTTTCAATATGATGATATCCATTTGTTTATTAAGTAAGTGGTTCCTTAGGGAATTGTATGAGAAGTATTTTTGGCTCTTATAGTGAATGAATTGTACATAATCAAGTGATGGTTGGGGGATAGAATTATGTATCACCTTGATACATCAACAGGTCTGATTAGACTACATAGAATAGGTTTTGATGTATACCTCATCCCATGATAGGATAGTGTCTGGAACAAGGTCTTGATAGTAGGTTTTTGATGTCTGACATTATACATTGCATAATTATGAGATAATTATTACTAATATCCAAGTGTTCATTTCCTTTTAGAGATATATCATTTTCTCATTTTAATTTTTTATGGATTTATTCAGATTATTTATTCCTACCATATAATGTATACTATGCTTATGTTTCTCATATATTTAGTTATATACTTCCTTTATTAAAAATTTTATCTCACCCGTCATTATATTTTCATTTCACTATGTTATAAATAAAATCAATACATGTGATATGCCTAACAAGATATCTTGTGCGGAGAATTTATAAGAGATAATGAATTATCTTTATGGATTATGTAGTTTCTTATGTAGTGTAAATCATATCCATTAGTTGAGAAATTCATGGGTTGTTCTAGTTTATATTTTTCTATAATTCAATTAATCTACAATCCTAAATTATTTTAGGAATATATGAAATGTAATAATTTCTTTAAGAAATTTAATTATGGGATATTTTAATTTTGGAATTTATAGTTGGTACCTTATATAGTAAATAATGTATGTGTATATGAGCACTGGATCCAAGAGTACAGGTTTGGGGAATCATAATTGGTATTGCTGTTGGGTTTAGATAAGTTTGTCAATTATTGTAATTTTTAGGAAAGTTTAAGGGTTGATAAGTTAAGATTGATCCTAATTTCAATGATATAGATTTCTAATGGGAAAGTATATGATTTTATTCTAAGTTAACAATACAATTTTTATTTGGGGATTAGGAAAATATAACTTTAGTGAAACCCCTTTGGATAAGTCTATGTGAGAATTCTATTTATAGGATAACATCCTGATGTTTTAGTAATGTAGATATTGAGTGGTTCTCTAATAAAATATTAATGTGTATAGATAAAATAATTTTTTTAGGATTTGGATCATATGTATGGGTAATAACCTTAAAATGTTTGATTTGGTATTAACTTGATCATTGAAATGTTCTCGACTAAGAGGTCTAATTACACATTTGGTTTGACACTCCCATGGGATATTTTTTTTTAATGAAAATTCTTTTTATACTATATTATGAGGTTTTTAAATATGTTAATGTTAGATAACCTAATAAAAAATTTACTTGGGTAACATTGATTAAAATATAAAGATTCATAACTAAAGTTATATGTTTATTAATTTGTTCTTTCCTAGATTAAGGATGAGATAGATTTTTAGAATATAGATTTCAATGATTATTCGGTTTAGAATATTTTAAGATAGTTATTGTGAATTTGGAATCTTTATATTGAATATTAGGATAACAAGAATGAGAGATCCCAACTCAAAGAATCCTAGGTTGATCTGAGAATGATATAAGTTAAACAGGGAGCAATATAAGTTGAACTGACTATAATACTAGTTGATTTGTAAGAACTATTAGCTAAAATGATAGTGATGAAAAGTGATATATCATTATGGGAAATTTTCCTATGTTTATTAAATATAATTATGCTATAATGATCATAAATCATGTTAAATATTATTTTGGGTAATTTTTGAAGGGTTAAGGAACCAAGTTAACGATGGATGTCATGTATAATGTTGAAATTTACCCAATGAACAACCTAAAGGGATAATGGATGGACTGAGAATTATTATGTATATGTGGAACTGGCTATTAAGAATTAGGATTAACAATATAAAAGTATTTTTAATACTAAACACACTATTGTATAGAAATATGGAATCTAATAGTAATTCAGGTGACCAAGATGATAAATGATGAAGATTCAATTTACTATATGTCAAAAATGTGGGAAGAATCATGGGTAAATTTCCTTAAAAGGACATTTAAATGACATAATTGGGGAGTTGAAGTTCATAAAACTCACAATTTTAAGGGAAAAAGATATAATATACAAATTGTTTTCTACAATTGCACGAGAGTTTGGAATTATGTGACTCAATATCCCAGTCCATGGAATAATGAGGGAAATAGTATTTAATAACCATTTTAATAAAAAAAATTGAATCTACTAATAATGTATTGGATAATGATTTTTCACTCTATATTTTCTAGCATCCTATATCATGTATGTTTTCACCAACTAATGGATATTGATTTTTTAATAAAAACTCAAAGTGGGGTTATTATCATATATATCATTTTCAAGGTTTTTGGTAAGTTATTTCTTATATATCTAGATCTCCATATCTAATTATAATTCAATGTGAAATTTTTATTGGGTTATATCTCTTTATATAGAGCTTATAATAATTTTTCATCGAGATAATTATCCTTCCAAATCCTAAAACATCATGATAATTTAGTGGTGTATGGTAAATTAGGAGTTCGCTATAGAAATCAATAAAATATTATGAGAAATGTTTTTAGAAGAAAATTTATTTATTTGGAAGATATAATGTCCCAAAATTTCAAAATCTGATTACCATTAAATAAGTCAATATGTTCGATAGCGTTCTCTATAAACAACACCGAAATAAAATGAAATTGTGATTTGTTTAATCCATTAAAACATAGACATTGAATTAAAAGTTATGAATAAGAGTAACCACATTATGAAATATGGGTATAATGAAAATAAAGTATACTTTTAACAAAAATAAAAATAAAATTCAATTTCTAAAACAACTTAGAAAATCATTTTATGCTTAAAAATATATTTTTTCTAAAATTGGTGTTTTATTTTAAGAATCAATGTATATTATGATTAAATTGAAATGAAATAAATTAATAATATAAATAAAATATTATAAAAAAATAATTAGTAATTTATATGAAATAAAAATTCATAATACCTATCTTTTAATAAGTTTTTTCCCAATTTGAATGATTTTACACTTTATTGTGGGATTTTTTTTAGATATTAAATTCTCAAATTTGTGGGAAAACCCCCATTGGTGGTTTTTGTGGGATGGGTTGGTTAAAAATATAAGGAATTAATCATATGTGATTCTTGGTGGATTGTTATTGATTTATTTTAATCCATACTCACTTGGAAATTATTGGCTGTTATTAAAGAAAATTTCCATGTAGAAGACATAACTAACACCACATATACTTCTCTATATCACAGAATATGTTTTATTTTTGAAGTTTATGTTTCTGTTCATATAGATATTCCACATAGGGATTTTGGTGATTTAACTCCACTATTTTTTCATGATTTAGTCACCATGGCCATATTGAAATTCTATTTGGAAGGGTACAAATATATTGCCAATCCCACTCAAGGCCAACTCCTGAGTAGCCTCAAGACAAATTGTTGGATGATACCAAGAACTGCATAACTGAGTTTCCCAACATGGGTGTACATATGATCACCTATACATGAAATTATAACTGTATGTGAATTCATGCCATGACACAAGCAATTACATGAGAAGTTGTTTCTTAGCCTCTCAAGTGTGGGGTAGCACAGGAGGTAGTAAGTGAGAACTAACACAAGTCCGACTCAATTGAGAATATAAGGGAAGATAGTTACTTTAATATAGTATAGTTGTGGATAAATCATGAATTATGAATTCAAATATCATATACTATGCCACAGTGAAATGAAATATGTTGTGTAGATGTTTATGAAGAATTTTGAAGAGTTTTATGGAACTAGAATATTTGAGGACTCAATGATATAGAGAAATCACTACACCACAATTCCTTTTGAAGATATTTTTCCCATGACACAGCTATATCATGGGACATAGAGGGTCTAGATTTAAAAAAATACCTGACTTTGAAGATTTACTATCATATATGATCTTACCCTGTAGAAGATATGGCTACACCATAGTTCATTCAAAATAGAATATGTCTATTTTGTATCTATGGTTTTCATCATAAAGGTTATAAATTCTATAAAATTAAAGTATTTGGAGTCTCTAATTAATATTGAGGAAATTTCATAATATAAGTAGAAACACTATAGTAGTTTTTGTGAGAAAATCATTTAGAGGAGATCATTCTAGATATCGTTCATGAGTTAATGGTTGACTTACTATGTGATTTTTTATGATCTGGTAAACTAAGGGTGTTCATTACATTGTGTTCCTGACCACCCCATAGTTATTTATGACTAAATTATTGTTCAATTATAGTTTAGGAGATCATATAATTGAATATACAAATGGGAGATTCTACATTGTAGAACATCAGACCAATCCATAGATTGGTAGTTTTTAGTTAGTGGATAGTTTCATCCATGGGTGTGATTGATTTGATATCTATGGTGTATAATTAAAATTTATGGAATTTTATATCCCTTCTAAACATATGGATCACTTTGAAAAATTATATAGATCATATATTCAATCCTAAATATTAGATTTAAATTAAAATTGTATAGAGTCTCTAAACCTGAGTAGAGATTCAGGTAAAACAATTAATGTTTCTTTTCTAGAAGATTGAAAATAATGAAGAAGTTAAATCTATAGGAGTATCATCTCACTAGAAAATAATTATAATGTGTGGAAGAGACACATCATCTTACATTTATTATGAAAATATTAATGTTTTGAAGATTATCAGTAAGGTGACAAAGGGAATGGTGAGTTCATCCTTTATTAAATGGAAGTAATATTTCTCATTTTGTTTCAATAGAGAGTTTTGAGGGTCAATTAGATAGTTTCATTGTGTAAAATAGATGACATTTTTTAAGTTTTTTGTGAATTGAAACAATTTTGATCACAATCTCATTATACTAACCCGATTACAGTGAACCAAGTAAAATTCACTGTGTTTCATTTACTATTTTCAATTGTTTTCAATAAAATGTAAGGGAGAAAAAAAGTGTTCATTAAATCAATATAATAAGATCATAATAAATAGATTCAAGGGCTTAATCAATGTCACCCTAATTCAACCCCCCCCCCCCACTCATAAGGGTAATTCCCTTGATAATTAAAAAAAAAATATCTAAGGGGTGGTTTCTGAGGTGATTTTTCACTCATGATATTATAAAAGTGGTAAGAGTTTTGAATCAAAAAGGATTTCTGCTTTTTAAAGGTGAATATCTCATGCTATTGAAGAATATGATGTAGAATTAATTCTGGTATTTTGGTATTAAATTATACACATCATCTATGAATGAGACCACAAAAAGCATGGAAATTGGAGTATGATTAAATTGTAAAAACACATCACCTCATGTCATGCCTCATTAATTGACTCAAATTATAAAACTGATCTTCAAAGAAGCTCAAAAGATTGGTTATCAAGTAGAAAAAATGTAATATTAAACCAAAAAATGAGGTGTTAGTGGAAAATTGGGACACATCCAATATTTTCACTTCGATGACAAAAGATTCTTTTGAGAGTAACTACACCAAAATCTGGGAACCAGTTTTCTATCACATTGTTATTCTTATAATGGTAATTGTTTTTTATGTGAATGTTATAGACACACGGAGACCTATTATACCTCAATGGAACAATGATAATTTACACATGGGACACTAAATAGAGGAAATAAATAGATTATAACCGCATTCATCACTTTAAAAACTAAGAATATATTTTCATTTTTTCAAGATAAAGGATAAATTTCAAAACTAAAAAGATACATGAGTGTCAATCATTAGAAAGAATTTATCAACAGCCATAGAATAAAAATAATTGGTATGAGAAGGAAAATGTTTCTGAAGTCGGTTTGAGATAAACTAATAGTACCAAATTATAGGTTTTGTATAGTGGAATTCACCTCACATATGATCTAAAATTAAAATATTTTTACCAGTATTGAGTATGAAATATTTTAATTGGTTCATTTTAGAAAATATGAAGCACTAAAAATCATTGGCTTTGGGAAGAAATTTTTTGAGAAAAAGATCAAAAAAATATAGATGTTTCATTTGATTAATGACTGAGCCCCAATTTTTGAAGTGTTATTCAACTTTATGAATTAGGATATCATTTTGTATTTGGGGAAAATGGGTGAAATATTATTTAAAAGGGTGGATCAATTATCCTTAAACTATGTTAAACAATGAAACCAATATTTTATTGTTGAAGAAAAATAGTGCATATTATCCAAATCATATGAAAATAGCCTATGAAATTATTATCGTTGGTACTTAATCCAAATGTATTTAGAAAATATGGTAAATTAATATAGAGAATGTAAATATCCCATTCTCATATGTGACAACACACATACATGTGCCTCTTTCCAAAAGGGGTAAATGGTCTAAAATATGTGAAAAATGAAGATAGAGATTTCATCAAAAGTTTTAGATGTTGTTCATGAAGGTTTTTTAGGATAATTATGTTTTTATTGGTTATTTCTTCCGGATATCTTGGTAAATGGTTATTTATCATAAGACCAATATTTATAACCACCTCACTCAACAATGAAGATAATATGAACGAATTCTTGTTATAAAATTCCTAAGTTTACAATCGACAATGGTAAAATTTTTACAAATGATCAAGAAGTGAGTAATATGGAGATACATGTATTTTTTACATCATGTTTCGGTTATTAGAGTACCTCAGAAAAAATTATTTTGGTAGAGAATAAATCACATCATTGAAAACAAGGATAGAACTATGTTCATTGAAAAATATATACTGGAGAATTATGGGAAGGAAATGTTCTTAATGTTCTTTTACACATCCAATTATGTGTATATTATTCCAAATGAAGATAAGTCACTACATAAAATATGTTATGGGAAGAAGCCTATGTGAAAATATATTCATGTATTTAGAAGTAAATTTATCATTTTTAACATGAAAAAATAAAAAGATTTAATAACATGGAGATTAAGGGATATTTTTTGGATATTCCAACAATAGAAAGGAAGATAGGTTCTACAACACATGAAAATCCATTGAAATTTCTTATATGATCTTGATAGAAAATGAAAATATTTCATATTCTAGCCATCAGATTTCATCCCCAAATGGGTATAATTTTCATATAATTAGTGAATAATATTAGATGGATAGAGAATTTTATGTTCCCTACTCAATGGGATTCAAAGGGAAAAAATAAACTCTAATTATACCTATGATGATGAGGATAATCAAGCAGGAAAAACTATTATAAGTAAATGGTCTAAAGGAGCTAAAATCACTGAAAACAACATATTAGCTGATTAAAAAACACATTTTAAAACGAGAATGATGAAGGAATTTCATCAAACATTATTCTTATATCATATGGATCTAAAACCATTTTATGATACTACACTTGATGTATGTTTGGTCAAAACCATGAATGACTAGCTATATCAAATTTATAAAAATCATACATAAGAAATTTTCTCTTGTCCATAAAATAAAAATGAAATAATAACCAAGTGAGTATTCCAAATTAAATCATTAAAATTTCATGGAGAAATGGAACAAAGAATTTCTTTTGTACAATAGATATTCCCAAATAATTTGTATAAACATTGATGGAACATTTTTACTGGTTTCCTATCCTAAAACCATTATATAATTTATGGTGATGACTGAAAAAATAGTAATTAAAGTGTACTAGATATAAGTAAAATCATAATTATGGAAAATAATCCTTGAATAGGATGTCTAAATCAAGAAACCATATGGTTTTCTCATCGTTGGTGATGAAAGAAAGGTGTTCTAATTGAAGAAAGTATTATATGGGCTGAAACAAGCACCACAAGCTTGGTAGTCAAAGCTAGATCAACACCTAAAAAAATATTAGTAATCATTGAGGAGGGGTTAATGTAATTCACCAATAAATTAAAAAATAAATTTATTTTTAAGTAAGTATTTATTTAATCTTATAATTAAAATTTGACCATTAGTTTGAAATAAATAAAATATTATAATTACATTTTTTTAAACAAATTAAAATAATTAAGGGTAAAACATTTTATATTTGAAATAAATTATTATTATTTTTAATTAAATATATTTTATAAATATATAAAACAATATTATGTTTTCCATTTATAAAATTTATAAATTATAAATATATATAATTATTTTATTATAAAAAAAATGACTATTATATACATGTTTTCAAAAAATGAATTTATATATATATAAAATTTACATATTTGGTTTAACATATATATATATATATAATGTAGAAATATTTTTTTAAAAATTATGATTTGAAAATGATCAAAAAAAAATATAAAACCATAAAGGTATAAAATAAAAATTAAATTAAATGTTTTGGTTAAATAAAATAATTATAAAATAATATATTATGATAACTTCAGAAAAATTAAAACATATTAAACTATCAATATAATAAAAGATAATATAATATAATAGTGTTGAAAATATGTAAAATATAATAACATAGAAAAACTTGACTGAATAAAATCAAAAAAAAAGTGAAAGGAGAAAACATTTAAAAAATGAAACTAAAACAATAAAAAAGAGAATAAAAAAGAATAAAAATAGAGCTATCGTCTTGACCCATCCCTACAACCCTCGACCTCGACTCCACCTCAACCTGCTCATGACCAACCATAGTTGAACCACTGTGGAGGACGTGCTACTATCATCCTCTACCAGCGACCACCCTTACTGGGACCTGCATCAGCCAACCACACACCCACACACTAACCAATTCCTTTAACATATAAGACCATGGAATTTTCAATGCCTATAAAAATTATGGAGATGAATGGATAGTGTCTTAGATTCCTATCCTCATCTAACTCAATAATTGATTTAATTAATATAAAAATCAAATCATTTACTTGTGAGACTTTTTTGGTTTAAAAAAAATACCTACATTATACTAGAATCTAATTCTCATATCATTTTTTATAAATAAATGAATCTTGGGAGGACCTATCCTCCAAAGTCACAAATATTGAACCAAACCTATCCTTGGATTTATGTTCATAAAAAATTAGCATAATACCTTTTCCACTTCAGTGTCCACTATCAAGTAAGGGTTCATTTTAGTTTTTCAAATAATTTATTGACTTACAAAGGTGATATATATATATATATCTGTGTGTGTGGGTGTGGGGTGTACATATATAAATGTATATATACACATATATATCAATCCACTTCAGAATAAATATATATATCTAATGGGTTCTTAGTTTATACATAATTTCTAAAAATGATGTATTGTAAGGGTTTATATTATCTTATCAAATTATTTTTATTTTATAATGATATATATGTATATATATGTGTGTGCGTGTGTTTGTACATATATATAACCAACAACTTTTATAATATATGAGATTAGGGTTTTGTTTTAAAAACTCTATTCCTAAAACCTACGGTTGTAAGGGATTTATGATTTAAATTTTTTCAATCCATATATACATATATATGTGTATATATATGTGTGTGTAAATATATAAACATTTTTAATTACAGATAACCTCACTTATTTATTATCAGAAGATATAAATGGTATTTTCATCCATTGAATAATTGTTTAAAATGTATATAAAGGTTTGTTTCCTATAACAACCTTGTTTACAAAATTATATGTGTTCCTCGTCAATTTAAATCATTTTATGTGCAATTATAAGTTAAGATATTATTTTATGTGAAAAATTGAATCTACATCCCCAGACATGTCATGCATGAATAGGTATGGAAGTCATCTATCTCATAAGTGACATTCCATGCATAATGAGATCATGCATGCACTTATTTCATTTTTTATAAAATTATAGTTTTCAAAAAGTAATTGTTACTAAAAGCATGGGATTCTATTTAATGGTTTTACAAAAATATTTTAATGTGATGTTTATGACATTTTATAAGAAAAATTATTTTCTTGAAAAGAAAGTAATTTTATGTACGTGATATAGAAATATTTTGGGTTAGAACTAAGAAAGGATGTTCCATAGAAATTTTTTTAAAAAATGGGACTAGTGTGATGAATGCAATAATATGGGGAGTGAACCCATATGAATTAAGGTAACTTTGTTCGACATGAGTCATTTCTAATGGCCTTATGTTATGTTTTTTAATTATGGTGTATACGGTATTAGGGAATAATCAACCAAAAAATTATTATTTTCAAAGTAGAATTCCCATGTTATTTTAAGAATATAATTATTTTAGGACATCTATATTTCATAAATTATATTAATTTTCAATGATTTATAAATCTACTTTGAAGATTATATATTTAAATAAAATATTATTTCAAGAAAATCTTCTTTAAAGGTTTTCTTTAATATTTTTAAAACCCCTTACAAAGTATTTTAAATTATCACACTATATTTTAAATTCATTTTTATAGTTTTAGTATATTTATTAGTGATGTACTCTTATTTGTGGAGGTAGCACAGTGATTTGTTTTGTATTGTTTTGAGGAAATGTGACATTTTTATCTAATTCTCCCAAACCTAGACTGTTAAAGATCTTCTATTGTGTAATGTGTTTATAATTATTCAGTTTTTTATATAAAAACATTTTGCAACATATTTCAGCATCGGTTTTGGGAAACTAAGGTTAGTTCCTTATAGTTTGTATCTGAGGAATTGTCTACATAATTTTTGAAAATTAAATTCAAATTAATAATTTAATTATGCCTCCTTTGTAAAATTCTCTTTCCTATATGTAAGGTTGAATTGTAAGGGAACAATTCAATTAAGGGGGTAAGAATGTAATTCCCTAAGAAATTAAAATAGAAATATATTTTAAGAAAGTATTTATTTAAATTATATAATAAAAATTTTACCATTGGTTTGAAATAAATGAAATATGATATTTACAATTTCTTTTAAAAAAAATCTAATAAATATGGGTAATAATTGTTTTATAAGAAAACTATTTTTATTATTTTTAGATAATATATTTTATAAATATATAAAAATATATTATGTTTTAATTTACAAAATTTGTAAATTATAAATATATATAATTATTTTGTTACAAAAAAAAGACACTTTTATATATGTGTTTTTAAAAACAAAATTATATATATATATAATTATCATGCAGGGATTAATATATATGTTTATTAAAATAAAATAAAAACGAATATATATATATAAGATATAATTTTTTTAAAAAAAATGGTTATTTCAAAATGTTCAAAAAGGATATTAAACCATAATGGTATAAAATAAATATAAAACTAAATTTTTTGGTTAAATAAAATAATTTTAAAATAATATATTATGATAATTTTACAAAAATATAATATAATAACGTATTATTATAATAAGAGATAATATAATATAATAGTGTTGAAAATGTGTAAAATAAAAGAGAAAATACAAAATGTGATTCAACATAATCAAAAAGACAAAATCTGAAAGGAAAAAATGATTAAAAAACAAAACAAAAATATTAAAAAATGAATAAAACTAAAATGAATAAAAAGAAATATTATCCTACCTTACCTAGACATGAAGCCCCTGATGTTGACTCCACCTCAACCTGCCAACGACCAACCATAGACGAACTACTAAGGAGGACGCACCACCATCGTCATCTACTGTCAGCCACCCCTATTGAGACCAATATTGGTCAACCACACACACAAACGCACTAACCAATGCCTTTTACCTAGAATAAAGTATCATTAACCATGCCTAGAAAAATGAGGGATCAGTTTGGATTTTTAATCATACACTTATCCTCATCTAAATCAATAATTGAGTTAATTAATATACAAATACAAGCATTTACATGTTGGTCTTTTTTTGTCTTAAAAAAATACCCAACTTCTCTTAGAAGCTTTGTCTTATATAATTTTTTTTATAAATAACTGAAACTTGGTTGAACCCCTAATCTATGGTCAGAAGTTCCAATTCAAACCTCACGTTGGGTCAATCTCTTAAGCAATCAGCATATTACCTTTTCCAATTTTTTTTTCCACTATTAAGTGAGGGTTTATTTAAATTCTTCAAAATAATTATAAATTTTAAAAGGTGATATATATATATATGTGTGTGAATATAAAATCATATATACACATATATATCAATCCATTTCGATATATATATATATAGGGTTCCTTTTTAAAACATAATTTCTAAAACTTATGTTTTGTAAGGGTTTATCTTATCTTATGAAATGATTTTTGGTTTAAAAAGTTATATATATATGTGTGTGTGTGTGTGTCTATATGTATATAAGTATATATTTAATCATCAATTTTCTGAATATATGATATTAGGTTTGTTTTTTAAAAACATAATTCCTAAAACCTACTGTTATAATGGATTTATGTTTCAAATGTTTTCAATCCATATGTACATATATATATATATGCATATAAATATACATATATATGAATATATATAAACATGTATAAGTATAGATAACCTCCCTTATTTAGTTTTGGAAGTTATAAGTTGTATTTTCATTCATCATATTAATGTTTAAAATTTATGTGAAAGTTTGTTTCCAATAATCAACTTGTTTACAAAAATACATGTGCTCCCTGACAATTCTTATCATTTTATGTAAAATTATAAGTTAAAGAATTATTTTATGTGAGAAATTTAATCTGAGTCTTCTTACTTGTTATTCATGAATAGTTATGTCCATCATCTAACTCATATGTGACATTCCACACATTATGAGATCTTTCATGCACTTATTTCATTTTTTATACAATTATATTTTTCAAAGAGTAATAGTTACTACAGGAATGGGATTCTCTTAAATGATTTTAGAAAACTCATTTATTGTAAATTTTATGAAAAGTTATAAGAAATAAAATTCTTGAAATGAAAATAATTCAATGTATGTGATTTATAAATGGTTTGGTTTATAACTAAGAAAGGCAGTTCTGTATAAAATGTTTTAAAAAAATGGAACAAATATGATAAATGTTATAATATGGGTACTGAACCCATAATAATTATGAGAAATGTTTTCCACATGATTCATGTCTAGTGGCTATACATTATGGTTTTTAATTATGGTATGCCATGTATCAGGGAATAATCTACAAAAAAATATTTTTTCAAAGGAGGATTCCCAAGTGATTTTAAAAATATAATTATTTTATGAAATATATATTTCAGAAAATAAATGAATTTTCAATGATTTAGAAATATAATTTTAATTATATTTATTTAACTAAAATATTATTTCAAGAAATTATTCTTTAAAAAATTTAAAACCCCTTACTATGAATAATAAATGTTCACCCTAGGTTTTAAAATCATTTTTACAGGTTTAGTAGATTTAACAATGATGTAATTTTCTTTAGGTATGTAGCACACTAAGGTTTATTTTTGTAATTTTTTGTGGAAATGTAATAGTTGTATATAATTATACAAAACCAAAACCAGTAAATAACCTCTATTGTGTATTTTGATGTGTAATAATTCAGTTTCTTTTGTAAAAAAAATACACAACTTATTCCAGCACCTACTCTAGGATATTGGGGTAAGGCCATTACGTTTAATACCAAATTATACATCAAGAGGGAGTATGTTAAGATGTTTCTTTTAATTATATATGTTTATTACGTTATTTTTTGTGGGTCAGAAGGATTTTAATGGAAGTATTTTTCATATTTGATGAGGAGTAGATTTTAAATGACTTTAATGGGTGAATTTTATTTATTTCTTGAGTTGTAGGTGATTCAATATAATGTTGGTACATTTATCTCCCAAATAAAATATTCCAAGTATTTATTGAAATTATTTCGAATGAAGGGTTATAATCAAATGGAAACTCCAATAAATACTAGGATGAAATTATAAAAATATGGTAATGGTGAGAAAGTGGATGTGACACTTTATATAAAAATTAACAAAATCCTAGTCTATTTGACTTCCACTCATCTTGATAGTGATTTTGTACCATGTCAAGATTCTAAATATAAAATTTTTCTTTACGAATGTCATATGAGATCTATGATATGGATACATTGATACATCCTTCTTACATCAGATTGTGGACTATATTATTATAAAAATTCATGGAAATGATTAGTGGTCTATACGGATTCTGGTTTTATGGTTTTGTGGGTGAAAAAAATCTACCACATGAGGTGTGTTATATAAGGTAATATCTAACATTATTTATAAAATTAAGAAGAAAAAATCATATCTTTATGCTCTATATAGGCATAATATATGGTGGACACTAAATCATATACTCAATTAATTTGTATGCACCAACATCTTATAGGAATTTTTGTTGATGTGGTATTATTGATTCTTTTTATGTGTGACAAATCTAGTGATATAAAAATTAAAAACAATTTCTTATTCAGAACGTTAGGTTGAAACACATTGAATAAAATGATCTTTTTTGGATGATAAGGTTGATAAATGACTTTGTAAAATGAATCATATGTTGATACAATGTCATATTGTGGATAACATTACAAAATATTTTCCAAAAAATGATTTCTAAATTCATCATTTGGCTCTTGGAGTCTAACCGAATATATCTCTTTGGATAGACACTAGCTCCGGACCACCATTAACCCTTAGGAATTTCTTCTAGGGAAATGTATATTTTCTTACCTCTGTACATGTCAAGTGTTTCTAACTCTATTATAAGAATCTTAAATGAAGTGATATTTGGGTTCATTATAAATGGGTAGAATATCCCTTTTATAAAGGTGGGGAATATGTTCAGTTTGAGAGTGGATAATTTGAAAATTTTATGGTTGAAGGATTCTAATGGTCCTTTTCTACTTAACATGTAGTGGTTTGTTATCATATGTGAACTCTTTAATTAACACTTATATCCCAAATCAATAATTTTATCATCTGGGATTAGATTTTATGATTGATGAATCATTGGTTAACACTTTAAAGAAAAATTATCTGCAAAGTGAAGTAGAGGATTATGTTTTTAGTGTTTTATAATTTTCAAAATACCAAAAGGGGAGTTTTTTGAAAACCCCTTTAGAGGTTTGTACGGGCTGCATTTTCTGAAAATTTAAAAGAAGGAATTTTATATGATTATTTTAGGATTATTTTGGATTCATTTCTATATATCTTCACATAGATATTTTTGGGTGTTATTGATGAAGAGTTAAATGTAAAGGATAGATCCCATAATGTAGATACTTCTCCACATCATAAAATGCGTTTTATTTTTGAATCCTATAGAACAGTATATATAGATACAATATAGATGATACATTGGAGGGAAAATCCAATTTGTTTTCATGTCATATTGACCTTGTATATTTTAAAATGAAATTTGGAATATTTTAAACATATGTCCAATCCCAGTCAATTCCAGCACCTAAGAAACCACAAGACAAGATGTTGGAAAAGACCAATCTCCAAATATCAATGTGAGCCAAATAGGGTGTTTATGTGGACACCAATGTGTATATAAACATGTTCATGTGAATTCATACCATGAAAGTGGTGAGGATTTGAGAAGGTGGTCCTTAGCCTCTAAACTATGGGGAAGCATATGAGGTTGTAGGGGAGGATTGGTTCCAGACTGACATAATTTAGTTGATAAGGGGAGAGTTTTAAATTTATATTATTGTTTTCTAGAGGAATAATCAATGAGGGATTCAGATCATATAAGCTACACCACAATCAATTGAACAATGACACAGAGGCGTGGCTAAGAAATTTTGAGGAGTTTCAATAGCATTGGAATATTTTGGTTGTCTATGATGTGGATAGATGAGTACAAAGTAGTTGCTTGGGAATATCAATTTACAATGTCCCATATTTGTATTGTAATTTAGAGGGAATAGATTTAACAAAATGGTTTATCTATTTTATTTTATATCATACATGATATGATGCCAAAGAAGATATAGATGTGTTTTTTACCCATTTAAAGAGAATATGTATGTGTTGAAACTAAACTTTTCATTTTATAGGGTATGAATTCAATAAAAGTAATGAATTTAAGAACTTTAATTCCTCAATATACAACATTTATGTAGAATCTTCCACAAAATAGTTATTTTTTTGAGTCAATCGGTTAGATTATACCATTCCTGAGATCGTGCATGAGTTAATGGAGGTGTTATTGTGTGTGTTTTTGTGGATTCAGTTCACTATATATGTCAAGACTATAGTGTTCTTGACCATATCTAAGTGAATTGGATGGAAATTAGGGTTAAACCATTTTGGATGTTGTAATGATATTGAATTATCAAAATGGTAGGCATTACATCATAGGCCTACGACTATGCCACTGTAAGGTTTTTTTCAATTAGCTTGCAACTTCATCTAGGGGTTTGATTACATCAATATATAGGGTGTCTAGTTCAGATTTATGGAACCTTATGGTCCCATTAAACAAATGGTAAACTTGTTAAAATACTAAATATATGATATTTAATCCTAACTATTGTATTATAATTAAAATAGAATATAAACATCAAACATGAGTCTATATTCAAGGAAAAATATATAAGGACATTTTCTACTGGAAGATTCCTAGTAATGAAGAATTTGAATTTCTAAGAGTATCGTCTCACTAGAACATTGTAAAAAGGTGTATATGTAACACTCCATGTTATCTGTATTATGAAAATATCAATCTTATGATAAATATCAAGAAGGTGATAAATGGAACCGTGAATTCAACTTATGTTAATAGGTAGTGAGCTTTATAATTTTTTTACATAGTTAGTTTAGAAGTTCATTGAGACCACTCCATTTCCTATTCCAAATGAATCAATGTTTTATATTTTTTAGTGCATTGTCACTTCATGGATCATATTATCCTTATAGTATAACTTTTTAGGTGAACCATTTATAATTATTTATGTTCCATTTACAAAATCCATTTATTTTGAATAGAAATTAAGTGAGAGAAAAAAAGTGTCCCTCATATCGAGAAAATAGGACTATCATCAAATGTTTCAAGGGTTTAATTTGTGCTACCTTCATTCATCCCCCTAAGTTTAATTACCTTAATAATTGACCAAAAATAGAATTTTAATTTAACAAAAACAATTGTATTAAGAATAAAAATATAATCTTATAATGATTTTTTTGGATTTCTCTAAAAAGAATTTTTTTAGGTGAATAGTATAAAATACAATTTCAAAAATAACATGACTTTTTTGACATTATTATTATATAAGTATGAATTATAAATCCTTGAAAAACTTTTCTAAGACCAAATATTTATTTTAAATATGATTTATAATTTTACAACAGTTTCTTCAATTTAAAAACCCTTATTTTAAATTTTAAAAAATAATTAATATTTTATTAAAAAAATTATAATATAATATATTTTTTATTTTATTATTAATTTTTATAAAATTTATAATTTTAATTAATTCAAATTTATTTCAAAAATATAAACACTAGGTCTAAATTATCTAACAACAACCAGATTATTTTTATACATAAATATTATATTACCTCGGGTAAAACTAGTTACTATGATAAAATATAAAATGGTAAATAAAATAATTAATGGGGTAAAGGGATTTAAACATGATGAAAACATGTCTATAATTGAGTGTATTAGATTTATATCTACCTTATAACTTCCCCAATCAATTATTTCTAAATTTTGGATCCATTTCACATGTTTAACATGTGGTACCATTATATTAAGTTGAAATATTTATAAAAAATCCATTATCTCTAGTTATAAAAGGGGAATCTCACCACCCCTTAAAGGAACTCATAAAAATTGGATTTTCTCCTAATCCCCTTCCCGTTTTACTTATCTACAATAATGTTTCATACTCTTATGGTTATGGTCAATAGACTCTAGAATATTCCATCTATTTTGAAGGGATATTCTATGGAAATTTCAAAATTCCCAACATGAGTAATCATTTTTACCTAACATCATTATTATATATTTTTATTTTCCAATTATAATATCAAAATACCCATGTAATTTATTTATTATTATTTATATAATTAATATTATTACTATTATATTGTATTAATCACTAATCACTTTTTCCCTTTTCAGTTATGAAAAACAACATTTTCATTCATTTTGTGCTCACACAATCGCCTCCATGCTAAAAATTGTTTCCTTTTAGTTAACCACATGAAGAGGATAATATAAATGGGAAATTTGAAAAATAATTATTATATTTATGTCCTTTTTATAATTATTTAATGATTTACCATATTAATCATTTCTCCCATTACATAGAAAATGATATCTCTAACCATGCATACATATTGACTAACACCTCTATAGAACGATTGATTACCATTTTTATTTTCACCATTTCCTTTCATGGATGGTAATAAATATGTTATTAAAGAAAATGTATTATCTTTATTGTATAATTAAATTTGTATCATGAATAACTTGAGGACATATTAATGATATGAGCAACAAATTATTAACGTTAACTCACTTGTTTGAAATGAAAGATCTAAGTGGAAAATGATCACATCATTCAAATAAATGAACTAATATAAATTATCTAATATTTTTACTTATTTATAAATATAATATATCACACTAATAGAAACTAAAAAATTTAATTATTCTTCTGGTATATTGATATTAAAACTAAACTACCCCATTGTTATCACTTAATCATGGTAGGCTCATGTTAGATCTTTTTAACCACCTACATGAAAAATGCTACACATTTATATTATTGTTTCATTCAAAATATGAAAAATGGTATCCCCATTATTTTTGAGACATAATTCCTGATTTCTATAATAATTTAGTTATTTTTCCATTAAGTACTTTCACATCAGCTTCACCATTCTTGTTTCCTTCAGAGAGATATGATCTCTAATAATCAATTTTGGGGGTTTTAATTATTGTTGCACAATCATTCACATTTTTTTACCATTTTCATCTCCCATAAAAACTCCAAATAGTTACCACATCCACAACTATGTATAGACCTCTTTCCAAATGTAGGAACACATTTGGATTCTGATACCCAATAGTTCCTAGAAACTCACATTGGTCGAGAGGATGGGAGGTTGGGCTCGTCACACCCTTTGGGGGTATTATTACCAATTATAGTACTCACTTATTAATTTCAGATATTTTCATTAATTTATTACAAATATTTATAGGGGACTGGTTACCCTAAAATTTATCAAGTGTTGAGTCCTTTTATGTGTAAAGGTGAGTACTCTAAATGATACCAACTATATCTATCTAAGATTATCTATATGTTTCTCATTATTTCTTAGAAATGGGTGTTTATTTAAAATTTTATGTTGTATAACTAGGCACTCTGTAGTTTACTTCCAACCAAGGGGGTGATTGGTGTTTCAAAAATGTGATTGAATCATCATGATGCATCATATATTTTTATTTATAATATGAATCCAAACCCATATAGTTTGTTTGAGTCCAAGTTATTAAATTTATCATCATGTGGAAATAACATATACTAAGGATCTTAGGTAGCAAGTATAGATCCAAAGCCTTAGGAAGGAGTCCAATGAATCCTACCTATTGAATGAATCAGATTCATCATAGATTGATCTATGCTCAACCCATTGTTGGTAGATTACAAATAATTGATTCCCATTAGGTTTGTTTACCCATGGTTTACTAATATGGTAATTCCTTTGGGAATTACATTTAGGTGGATTCCCTTGAATGGGTGGAAATTGAATCATGTTACTAAATTGGTAATACAAATTGAGGTTTCCATGTATGAGGGGATTTATGATGTGATTGATATGATCATTACAAATCACTAATCCCACTTGATTGATGCTCGGTGTGAGATCTGATTCTAGTGTGGTCGAGAGCTCCACGCATCGTCAATGGATCTAGTTTCCTGCTTCTTCGGTGGTCCTTTTACCTTCATAGGAATCATGACTCACCATCCATGTTGGTTTGTGTAATTTTTCCTAATCTTACATTACCGTTTAAAAATCCTTTGATAATCTGTATGTTAGGGAATATGGTGGGTCGGTTTCTTTGTTCTGATAGCCGCACTGAGGTAGTTTGTCATCCGGTGAATCCCCAGGTATGTGTTGAGTTGGATTCATCTCGCACTCCATTTAATTTCGTCTGGATCATGATTATAGAAGAATACCATTGCAAGAAGAGGGTTATATATGAGAAATGGACCAATTTCTGTGGCTCTTGCAAGAGGCTGGGCCACTCGGTTGAGGTATGCCAAAAATGGTTATCCATCACAGTTGAGGGAGAACCATAGGAAAGGTGCTCCTGTGATCTCTGGTGTTAATGATAGAAGAAAATCAGTGGGGGATGATGTGGACATGGGCATGAAATTGAACTTCGCATGACCTAGTGATAGAGGGAAGGTCTCCTGTGTGTTTGGTTTGGTTGTGGAGAGTAAAACCATAGGGTCCAACAATGCTGCTTTGTAGGATGTTGAAATTCCTTATAGTTTAATGGTTTATCTGAGTTCAGAGAATGTTGGGGTTGAAAATGATTTGAACATAGAAGAATTGGTTGTCCAGACAGGTTATAGGAATTCAATAGGTTTGGATCCGTTGGTTTCTCCTCTTATTTCATTGAGTAACAGGTTCAACGGTTTGTCTGAGGACATGCTGGCTGAAGAAAAGGAGGTGGAGGATACTACAGGGAAAGGGGATGAGGTGGTGGCCTTGGAGAACCAGTAGGCTGATGACATCGGAATTGAACAGTCTATGAAGGGTAGGGAGCTTGTAGAGGTTCAACCAGTGGAAGACTTGGGGTAGGATCCTGCTGTCCTGAACATGCAAAGTAGACACAGTAGGGATAGGAACGACTCTTTGGTTGAAGGTGCAGACCAGAGGCCAGGAAATCCCGATGATGGAGGTTTAGGGATGGAGGCACATATCACGGTTGTGGAGAATATTCCTATGGAGGATGAGCGTCTTCCTTTGAGAGAGTATAGAATGCCAGATCAAAGGTGGGGAAGAAATGTTGAACAGTCCGGAGTGGGAAAGGAGAACTCTAGGAAGGGTAAGGAGATCCTGAGTGCCCCAGCTGGTCGTTCTTTCCGTGATATTTTTCAAAATGGGATTCAAAAAGAATATTCAGGTGAAGGACTATTGGCTGTAACATCAACAAGGTGATCAAGGAATGATTATTCCTATCTCTCATGACCAATGTGGACCAGTTCTGCTTTAGAAAAGAATAAAAAGGTGGTTATTGTAGTTAAGAAGGGCAGTGGGACTAAGAAGACATCACCAGACATGGATACCCTAAACCAGCTTAGGAATCATGTTCAAAGTGTGAGTTTTTGGATAATATCAAAGTGGGAATCGGCCACTGGGGAAGAGAAATCCATCATGGGATGTGGCGATGACTACAGTTATTATGATGTATAACTCTATGTTGATTGACTTTCCTTATTTTTTTATTATCTTTGGTGTTCTATGTTTGGCACCAGACACCCCTAAGCCGGCTATTATAAAAATAAAAAATGATTTCTGCTGAAAAAAATAGCCGAAAAGATTACAAACTCACTGATGTATGAGAAAGAATGATCAACCCAGATGATAATTTGGGTCACATGGGTTAGCATATCTAAGATGTGGAGTGGATTATACTATGGTGCATTCCCATTTGGATCTTTAAACATAATAAGACATCATGTGTATTTTTTGGACAATAATCAAATTCCTTATAGTTCAATTTAGGGTGGATATCCAAGTATTTCTTTTGGAAAAGTTTATTATGAGAAATGGTGTCTTATTAACATGATTGACATGTCGGGGTCTATTACTGACATAGTTTACAAGTTAGGGATGTATCCATGAAATGTCTAGGGGTGCATTGATATGTTTGGATCATCTACCTGACATGTCTTAAGATGAATGGACATATCCTAGTGTGAGTTTCATGATCTAGCTTATCTACCTGAGGGACACCTCATAATGGGGATGACAATTCCATGTAACCTCACATGATTGAAGATGATATTTTATAGAATTTTACATTATTAAACTGAATTTTTATGTTTCCTTCACGTGATTGATGCATACGCATCCAAGGCTGTTTCATGATCAATGATGACATGTTTGAGGGATACTACATGATCTGACTGACATGTCTAGGGGACTTTTCGTGACTTGGATGATACATTTAAAAGAAACCACATTACTTTTCCAATATTTCATGTGTAATTTTCCAAACATGGATGGAATTACCGAGGGAATTTTCATGAAATAGATGGCATGTTTTGAAGACTATTCATGACTCATAGGATATGTCCAGGTGTTGTCACATGATCTGGATAGGTCATGCAGAGATCATGAAGTATTCACATGAAAATAAGTGTATCAATCTAGCCAAAATATCTCATTATTTTTATTATTTATTACATATATGCCTGAATATTTTTCAAGAATTGGCCCATCGAGGATTCATGCGACCAATTTGACATGAGAAAACTCTTCACTATCTGGTTAGTGTGATTTAAGTCCTTTGAATGGTCATTAGGGTGATTATAAGATGTTTAAAAACATGTCATGTAAACCATTAATTCATTCCCATGGGTTTCACCCAGCGTAATACTCTTTAAATTGTGTGTCTTTCTACTTTGAGAAGTCTTCTCTCACTTTTGTGCCCTGATGGGTGTGCCTTCTTTTTTGTGTTGATGGGGTGGAATTTATAGGCCTTTTCAACATGGATCTAAACCACCTTTAATGATGTGTATATCATAGATATGGTCTCAATTTGATGCGAAGGAATCACATCAAGTGATTTTCATGCTATTTCAATGGGTCATCCATAGCATTATCACTATGTTACTTGATGAATAGAGACTAAGAGAACACTCCATCATCACCATATTTATTAGAACCTTGTCATGTGAAATGTATTTCATATGCTAATTTATCCATTTATAAAAGCATTTGTATGATCAGGCTATCATTTCGGGGAGTCTTTTTTGGACTAGGATTCCTGTTTGTGTGGCTTTCATATGTTCAAGGGAGATTTTTCTAGGGCCCTTTATGAGATCAATATAGTATGTCAAAGGGGCTTCATGAGATCAGGCTAACATGTCCAAGGGACTTTGCATGATCAATGAGATAATCACACATGGTACATAACCCCTTCACATGAAAAACAACATAACTCTTCCTCGCATGAGGCTTCCACCTTTTCTATATTTAAATATTTATTTTACTAGACTTTTGGAAATTTCACATTGTTTTTTCCATTATGGAACCACATGGTAAATACTAGATATCATGATGGTATGTTACCATTTTCATGGGAAATATCCCCACTTTTCTTTGAAGCATCGTATGATCAGTAATGGATATTGTGATGATGTGTGATCATTTTAGTGGATAGTAATCCCACTTGTCTGTGGATATGAACGGTTGTCTAACAATCAAATGGGTGTATCTAAGGGTCTATGTGTGATCCTGAAGGCCTATTGGAAGGGATTTATTTTTTCATATAAAGATCACGTGAATTTAATGATGCATCTTTATTGGCTTCCCATGGTCATGCGATCATGTGTCTTCTTTTGGGTCATTTGATATGTGTAACTTAGCCACTTGGTCTCCATATAGAAAATCTTTACATTCCTTCCTTTTGTAGAGAAATTAATACAAATGATTTTGTTATTTTTTTCCACTGTAAAGTTATTGATTATCATTTTTCTAGTGTCAATAAATTCCACCCTATAGAATCAATTTCCAAGGATACAAGAACTCGGTTCTTAGGAGAATAAATCCCACTAGAGTTATTAAGGCTTATTCTGAATTTTTTCACAAAAGTATTTTATTCTTCTAGGTGAATTTTTTTATTCAATGGGAAGCTATGTAGATTGGGGAGTGAGGGTGTCTCTCATTCCACTAATGACTCAGTCTTTAGAGCTCTTGGGATTTCTTCTCTGGCATGATTAATTCACAAGAACTCCTCACAAGAACCACTTTGCAATATCTCTTCATGAGATTCGATATGTGATCTCACCACGTGACATCCTCATGTGACCATCATGTCTCTGTATTTATTCATAATAATCATGAATCTATTTATCTAAATTTTTGTAAACATTAACACATGTCTCAGTTTCATGGTTGTCTTGTGGGCCTCACAAGATCAGCTGGTACGATTATGTGATATGTTGATCATTGTAAGACTCACATGGCCTCTATATGGTCACATAATCATGAGGATTGAAATAAAATATAATGATCATAATTATTTACAAAGGTAATATGATCCTTAAGACATTTAATAGGTCATGTGATCATGAACCCTTATATGGTACATTAAATTCATGTGATGCTACCCACATTTCACATTCCCTTTAATTGATCCCCCATTTTAGGATGGTACTCTCTCTCATGTATGCTTCATATTCTCATACATAATAATTCTATATCATAAGAAACATTAAATGAATCTATTTAGAGGTATATGGTTATTGGGTATCATAATTCTAACCATCGGTATCAATTGTTCTATAATAATGAAGTTCTGATGGGGATTCTCCCACCTAAACTTTAAAAATGCCCTCTTTCACAATGAATAACTTTGTATGGATTTGACCATTTAAATGATACGTTCATTCTTTCATCTGGTTAAAATATTTTATCTCACTATTTTTCATTTTCTCTTAACTATATTCAAATGAAAATTTTTGAAGTGATTCATTGTGTTGTGTCACCTTTTCAATAGAAATCCTGTATGTCGGTTAACTTCCCTTGGGGTCAATATGATTGTGATATCACCCATCATCCGATTTCTTAGAGTTATATGATAATAATCACCTCATGTTTTAATAGTATGAGAAGTTTTTGGAGCTCGAATTGGGACTTGTAAATGCTAGTAACATCTCTGAAGAATGGCCAAGGTCGTTCTCAGTTAGTTAGAGCTTCTAATAATTCTCCAACTAGTTACACGATATTCATCATTATAAGGTGGAATGGATTTCTTAGTTTTTTATATACTATCATTCAAAAATCCTCATAATGATGATTAGTCACTAGTGTCTCAACACTAAAGCCTTCTATATGTCTTATGGAAAAGTAGAGATCATCCTTTAGTATATTTACCAGTTTGGAGGAATTCATGACAATTTTCTTCTTGCTGCATATGATTGGGTTGAACCCATACAAACTCCAAACATGGTAAGGAAAATTCGCTTCTTTATGAAGGATAAGTTAAATAAGGATCTGGACCTAAGCTTTCATGTTTCCTTTATGGATTTTATAGACATATTCCATTTACATAGTGTGACTCTTCCAACTATTATACTCTATCATTGATGCACTTCCCATCAATTTCAAAATAGATCGTACTCTTATTGGCCCATTCCAAAGATAGGGAGTATGCCTCATGGGTCTAATATGTGAGACCAGATGTCTCCCCAAAACTTCTGTTGGTGAGGATTCTATCCATGTTATTTAATGGATGGATTTTCCCAGTCGTGGATGAATTCTTGGGAATTATAGTATGTACATTGTTGATGGCCTCCTGGTTGGTAGAGGGGTGGCCTCTCAATCTAGTCATTCTAACTCTTGCTCACCTTTACCAACTCCTTGGTAAAATATAACATGGAAACATCTCTTACTTTATTGGTGACCCCTTCCAATTCTTATTTGGTAGGATATGATATTTTTTCCTATGTTACAAATATTTTAACATTGTCGATATACCTCATGCTTCATTTTATCCAAGGTTATGGAACATTTTTGTGGTTGAGGCAATTCCATTAGGTCCCAACGAGGTTATTGATATATTATGTCGGCATGACCATATCAAATTTTTTCATTATGTTTCACCCATTGGGATACACATTGATAATGGAAGTGGTTCTATCGATGATAGGTAATATAAAATATATCTCCTATATAGGGTACTTATATATCATGTGTATGAGTGTATTATATATGAGTTATACACCCATTACCAATTTTATAATGTGATTTTCTATACTCAAATAGTTTCCCCTCTTCCCTTATCTTGTATATAGAGATAATGACATCCTATAATCATTCAATGATTTTGGATCATGCTGGTGCATAAAGATACAAATGATGAAATTATATTTCCTCATGTCTATGCCTATATCTACCTATATTATGATTATACCCAAGCATGGGTGGAATATTGCACAATAATTTTATTTAATCAACCAACCCATTTGGTGTATTGGTCATGTGCTTCACTGAACAACATATTTGAGATAGAAATGGAGTTTATTAAATTATTTTGGGATACTCTAAATAATCTCTCTCATACTGTTGATGAACTTACCAATAGAGGGATAGAGTTTTTTGAGGGGGTTTTAAATTCAATACCAGTGATAGATGATGTATCCATTGAGAAGAGAGAACATGAGACTTCTTTTTTTTCTTCTTTAGCTGAGCTAATTCTTCTTTCAATTTTTTTGATGTTTTAATACCCTCTATTAATTATTCCTCCTTCCTACATAACTCCTCCAAAAATTGTGAAGATCCATGAACCATGAAGTCTAGTATAGAATATTATTCAAACCCCAATCACCAAGACTCACTTAGAGTAGTATCACAGACAAGAGAAACAACTTCTCTATATTTTTCATAGATTAGGTACAGGTGGATTTAATTTTCATCCAATATATGATACAATGGTGAATATTTTTCTACCTTCAAAAAAATTTCCCAACAATGAGAAGGACCAACATATATTTGATGAAAAAGGTTCTCTGGCCTATTTCATATGGGAATATTTAGAGGTTCTGAAGAACAGATAGCAAAAAGACTCTTATATATGTTCTTAGATGGATTTCATGACAACAAAAATCGTATAATATGATGTGTGGATATCTAGAACAAGATATTATCTTTGGGAATTATCAACATTAATAGTGAATACTCATAGTGGTGTTGAGGAGTTATCCTCTTTAATTGATACTATTCATCATTAGGTGATAGTAGAAGAAAGGGAGTGGACGATACTTTATCTCTCAATTGATATCTCTCTCCCAAAAATGGATGATTTGGATAAAATATCTAACCAGCTTTTATTGTCTTATGGATAAGGGTGTATAAGATTTTTTCTCATTTTTTTGAAACATCCGGATAGGCTTTGGAATATGGGGACTCCACCTTTTGCACACTATCAATGAATAAATATTCTAAACGTTACATGTCATATTCAAAAAAAATTAATTCAAGGTGTGCATGATATTTTATTGACCTTATATCATATGTATCATCGTAGATAACCATCCTTTGAATAATAACAAGTAAACCCAAATGCATGGATTTTTTTCTTGAATTACAGTATATTTATATTTGATAACTTCTTCTGAATGACTACTGATATGAGATTCATCATTTACATATATACTCTAGTTATCATAGGATCACTTGTTTTAAAGAGGATGATCTGGGTAAAATACATGTCCCTGGGGGATATCACTATAATTTTTTCCAAATTTAGTAGACATAAAGAGTATATATTGATTTTTACTAGGGATAATAATGATCCCTACAGGCTTTGTATCTTCCTCTTTTTAAATATTTCATCATCTTTTTCTTAATTTTTTTATGGGGGGGACGTTTAGTGGGTATGGATGTGGATTTTTATCTTTCCTATATTTTATTTTCTTTACATGAAAATATTTTTACAAATTCCATTTTATAAGTGATCAATATTTCTCAGATCAAATAGTATGCATATCCAGCAGGTAGAGACTTGAATTTCTACTAGGTTTAACTCTTTAAGATATCAAACTTATGAGAATTGTATCTCTTTTAATTTTCTATTTTAATGTCCTAAATACTAGAGCATTGTTGAGTTGTATTTTAGGTTATTCCAACTCCTCCCACTTGCTACTATAGTTTATGGTCTTCTAGAACAGACCATATTCTACTATAGTTTACAGTACCCTAACTCTGGTCCTAGTTTATGGAATTCTAGATCGAACCATATGATGTTGCTGTTTAAGATATTTATCTCATACAATCTTTTGTTGTAGTTTAAGGTCTTCTATAGTGGTCCATCTGCAACAGTAGTTTATGGTTTCCCAGCTCGAACCATCTACTATTGTAGTTTATGATCTTATAGCGCGATCCATCTACTGCAGTAGTTCATGGTCTTCTAGTTTGGACCATCTACTGGTGTAGATTATGTTCTCCTAGCTTATACCATTTATTATTTTAGTTTGAGGCCATCTAGTTTGAACTATATGTTATTTTAGTTTAATTTATTATAGCTCCGAATATCTACTATTATATTTTAAGTCCTTCAATCTTAATCAATATATTGTTATAGTTTAGGTTCTTCTAGTTCGGACCATGTATTATTGTAGTTTATATTCTTCTAGCTCATACCAATTGATTTTTTTGTTTAATGACATCTAGCATAGAGCTAATACTACTTTTGTTTAATGTCTTCTAGATCAGACCATATTATGATACATTTTAAGGTCTTCTAGATTAGACCTACTATTATTTTAGTTTAAGGTATTTTAAAATGGACCATATAATTCTATTGTTTACTATCTTATATATTAAATATACTTTTTTGTCTAAATTCATCTAGATTGAATCATCTACTATTATAGTTTAAGGTATCCTAGATCAAAACTATATCTTTAGTAGCTTGAGGCCTCATATATTGGACCACCTACTGCACTAGTTTATGGTCTTCTAGATCATACCTATAATTGATGTAGTTTATGGTATTTTAACTTAGGCCAACTATAACTATAATTTAAGGTCTTTTGTCCTGGACCATTTTTTATTATTATTAATGTATGGTTATTCCTGAATGGTTAGAGAACCCCAAGTCCTAAAGAAATAAATTCCACGAAGGGTTATGACACCCTTCATTCGTAATTGATATTTCAAATAATGAATGTTCATGGGGGTTATAGAACCCTATATTCATATAAAATATATACAGGATGAATGTCCATGATAGGTTATGCCCCCCTACATCCTAACTAATATTTGGTTTGATGTATGGTGAAATATCAGGTTTGTCAAGTCCACATCGATAGTTGAAATATAGGTTGGATAAATCATAATAAAAAATCATCAACCGATGAATATAGTGTGGGTAAATTGTGCAGGGGATGACCAAAAACACTCTAAGGTGCTAAGTCTTTTCAAAATGTTTCTACAGCTCATAAATATTGGATTTCCTTTTCTATAAAGGGTATATGCCTCTATTTGATGGGTCAAATGACCTTAAGCATGATCACCTCGGGAATATATTCATGGTAAAGTAGAGGTCTCCCCACTTTCATCCAATGGCCATGAAATATTTGTGAAAATTCAAATGATTGGATGATGAAGTGGGTATAGAGAAAAGATATATCCAAGAAGGGTTCTAGAACCCTAGGTCAGTTTAGATTTTGGTTGGGAAGCTTGGTCCCTATGTCATGTTCTTTCAATTCACATGATGTGGGCCACAAAAAGGTTCAATAATAGAATATAGCATTCATGATTTAAGAAAAGGTAAAATATGTGGTGACGTGATGTTGACGATCTCAAATACACTTTAATAGCCTAGTTATGGGTATTGTAAATAATGCGTAACGAATATATAAGTTAACTATATGTGGAATCCAATGGTTATAGGTCAACAATTAATAATGGAAAAATCCCATATACCATACGGCCCGGACAAAGACTCTTGGATTTATGGGGGGACTCTAGGACCAAACATCTCCAACGCACAAGCTCTTTGGTAGGGTGAAATTCTATAACGAATACTAATGAATTAATTTTAGATTAGCCAGTCCCTATTACCAGTCTAGTATAGGAAAGAACTAGGAGTAAGGGAGTATGAGGTCCATGTAGTTCCATGAGAAGGATACCAACTTGAGTAATTGGTTGTGTAAGCTCAGTATTCAAATAAGTGGCATTTTTTTATGGATAATATAATATTCAAAAAGTGTATGGGAAACCTAAAAGTTTTTTTAACTCATAGTAAACAATTTATCGCCTTGAGGAGTTTTGATAAATCATTAATCTAAATCTTACTAGACTAGGGGTGTAACATCCCAGACTCATTTTACTCAGAAGTTACCAGACTCAGTTGGCCACAAGGCCCCAAGATCACCTCTCTATATGTAAAAGGTAAATTACTAGTAGTGAGGGTTTGTGATGGTACAATGGGGTGAATATACCCTTATTATTTGAGTAAAAAAACAATATCATAAAATATAATTGAATAAGGTATATATAAATAAAAAATAATAGAATATGGTAAATCATACAAATACAATAACATACATAACAAAAACCATATAATAAATGATGCATACAATGTCATATATGAAATATGATAATTTCATATTGTTATACTAAAAGGAAAACAAAAAGCATGGATGAAATAACATATACTTATAGATATATCAAAAGAACAAAAATGACTAAATGACTATCTCCAGATATCATCATGAGCAGTACCTCAGTCCTATGCTCCCTCGCTCACATTCTAAAATTAATCAGTAATCATATGTTCGGAGCTTTCCCTACAACCCTGAAGAGATTCTAGGTACTAAACTACAGACCGAACAAGGTGTTATATAACACTAAGAAGTACACCATCATTGGTTTCTATAACAAGTATAGTCAGTGCATGTATGTTTTCATAGTGTGCAGATATAACAGGAATAAATGGAAAAAAGTAGAATTGATATAGTATAATTTTACAAAACTCACTATGATCCGGAAACCATAAAACAAGGGCTATCTGTAAGTCAAGGTAAAGAATCAATTACAGCCTATGATGAAGAATCAATTATCAGGCCTACATGTTCCAAGACCTAAGTCCAATGACCATGGTGTCCCATTCAATTCTGTGGATCTCATACATATCAAACTCGATAATTACTTGGGTAGTTCCCAATGAGCATGTGCATGGTGGTCCAAGAAAGACTGATCCATGTTTTATAACTCAAGTTATCCAAAATATATAAAAGTGTTTCATTGGTTTCATACTGTGAACCCCCCTTATCATTACCCTCTTGTGAGTCCCCTTATCTCTTCCATAATATGTGTCCCAAAAAGATGTTATACCATGTCATCCATCATCAATATGATTTATATAATTAATTAAGGGTAAATATTGGTTCATATGCCCTTTATCATTGTACCTCATCAAAACCAATTCATTAACCATTTCATAATTATTCACTATCCAATGGGCTATCCATTTCATTCCATTAATATAAAAATTTCATGGTTTTTAAAGAAACTTATAACCATTAAAAATACACTTTATTCACAAATTTGACTCATGTTAATTAAAACCAAGATCAAATCACCCTATGTTTGAGTTTATATAGACAAGGGAAAGTACCCAACACATGGTTGGTTCAAGTTGAGGTTAGCATCCTCTAACCTTTTATAAGGGTTTCTTGGAATTTCTTAAACAAAAATTTAATCTTTTGTTTAAGGTATTATTAATTTAGGTAGAAATTATGAGTGATTCTAGCATGAGGAAAAATGTAAACAAGTTATAAACAACCATACTTTGAGGGAAAATGTATAGACCAGTAACATTTTGTCATTAGAGGAATAATCATCCAGCCTCATCCTCTAATATAATCTTGATTAGAAAAAAAATCGTAGAATATAAAAAAAGTCTTGAAAATAAGGAATAATATCCTGTATGATAATAGCATCGTAAATTTAAATGAAATCAAAAGAACAAAGTAAGAGGAATGAAACTTATACCGGTGGTGATCTAACATGATGAATAACACTAAAATTGGATCCCTGATGGAGAAGATGCTTCCAATCTTTTAGAATATGGAGAATAAATCTCTCACTCACTGTAAATAGATGAATGATAAACGAAAGTGAAAAGAATTTATCCCCTTCAAAGAAAATTAGGGAAAATGTACTTCTTCCCAAAATTTAATTGGTTCAATGATTGGCCACATGGTTGACCAAACTATACACCTAAGTATATCCATGGATAGTGGACCTTAACAGTTGGATAGAATGGTTTTTATAACCATGTTCATCCCATATTCTCTCCTCTGTGGATCCCTCCATCACCCCTAAATGATTTTTTCTAAACCATGTGGCCTCCAGTATATGGTTTGGTCAACTGTGTGCCTACCCCTTTCCTCCATAATTGAGAGATATGGGCTCTAAAAAAGCCTAAAAAGACTCATGATTCCTTTCATAAGTGATTATACACATTTATAAGGATAAAATAGATGATTAAGATAGTAATTTATAAGATACATTCCTCATAAAAAACCTAATATCTTACAATATCCCACACTTGGGGCAAATCATCCCCGGGCTTCCTTTATGTGGCTGATGTGGTATGTAAAAATAGTTCCATACACTAGGAATTTACATTTATTTATCTCTCCCATGTCTCATCATGCACACGTTCATGATTCTATAACACCCAAACTAGAGGATCTAACCTACCTCTTATAGCTTTTTTACTCTAATAAATGATAAGTATAGGGTGCTCCCCAAACGACACATCTATCTACCACTCAACATCATCCAGAAAAAGAGTATGATATGGATTTTAGTGATAATTACATATTTGAGATATTTAGATGATTTCATACATATCTTGGAACCTCTTAGGTATGTAAAACAAATAGGCAACTGGCCTGACCATTTCCAAAATCATGAAATGTCCAACATAACAAGGTGAATGCTTTCCCTATCTCTGAATCCATCTGTGCCTCATCGTAGGTAAGAGATTAAAAAACACTCAATCCCTAATTGCAAACTCTATAGGTCATATGTGGTGATCATCATAGGATTTTTTATCTAAATTGAAATGTATCCATCCATTTTCTAATTAGTTGCACCTGCTATCAAGTCTCCAAAATAAGATGAGGTCTGAGGAGTGCTTCCTACCCTGCCTCTAACTAGCACAGAGTTGACTAGAATAGGATACCTTACATGGCCATATAGGGATCCATTTTTATATTTACCTGATAACTATTTTTGTAGGTGAATTCAACTATGGCTATATGCCTCTCCTAAGAACACCCAAAATCGAGGACACATTCTCTAATCATGTCTTCTAATACCTATATTGTACGCTCTAATTATCCACCAATTTGGGGTGGTATGTCTTAATCAAAAGAACCTATAAACCCAAAACCCTCTGTAAACATATCCAAATCCATGATTTGAATCCAACATCCATATCTTATACAACAATATGAGGAACCCCATGAAGGTGTATAATTTCACAAATGTAAAGTCTCCCAAACACATCTGCTGAGAAGGTATCACTGATTGGAAGGAAGTGGGAAACCTTCATTAGAATGTCTATAAGGATTCATATGGAATCACAACCTCAGGGTGACCTTGGTAACCCAATCATAAAATCCATTGAGACATCTTCCAATTTCCAATCAAGAATGAGAAAGTCCTATAAAAGAACTATCGGTCGCTAGTGTTCTGCCTTCACCTGCTGACATGTGGAAAACAAATAACAAAAAAATATATCTCACAATTCATACCCAGCACCCAATAATGGTAGTGTAAATATAGAAACATCTATGTATGACCATGATGCACTGCCCATGTGGAGGCATGAAACTCTCAATTCATCACATCCCTTATGTCAGTTTCAACCCAAAGATGACCATGAACATGTAGAATTTTATCCTCACTAATGGTCTAACCATGTGGAATGTCCTCACCTTCCATTATCTCCCTTAGTAATAGGACTTTGGGATATAATAATTGTCTCATATTTACCAAATCCTATATAATTCACTAGTAATGATGAAATAAAATTTTTCCCATGACTATCTTGCAACTCTAAGTGCATCTCAAAGAAAAAGTTCATTAATTTCCATTCACCACTGGCCTCCAATTTTACTTACATTTGATTCTTCTGACATAGAGAATCATATACTACATTAACTTTATCTGGTGTATAGGCTAGGTCAAAATAAAAATATTAGAAATACTCTACCCACCTCTTATTTAAATGGTTTAACTCACAATGCAAAAAATATATTTTTGAGGCTTTTGTGGCCCGTGTACAACAAAAAATAATCCCTCGGTAAATAGTTCCTCAAAAAATGCACATTGTGAACGTCTATAGCTAACTCTAGGTCATTCATCGGATAATTCCACTCATGGGGTCTCAACTGGAAAGATCTGCATTCCAAAACTAGATCTGTATAAATCAAGAGAGCTCCCAGCTTAGTGCCTAAAGAATTAAAATAAACTATAATACTTCTTATAGGATTTGGAAGGATCAGGATCAGTGCTGAAGTCAACCTATCTTTTAGCTCCTAAAAGACATTTTCATAGGATTAAAACCATATAAATTTCATCCCATTTTTTGTCAAAAACATTGGAGGCATAGATAACTGTGATAAGTCTTGGATGATGTTCTTATAACAACCAAATGATGCTAAGAAACTCTTTATGTCAAATATATTCTGGGGTGAATCCATGAAACCCCACCCCTCACCTTCAATAGGCCCACCGACTCTTCTGTCTCTAGATTATGTGACCTAGTAAGTTAACATTATTTACCCATATCTACCATTTTGTGAAATTTCCATATAAACGTTTCTCTCTCATTGTATTAAGAATGATATCAATGTGTTTGGAATGATCATGTTTATTCTAAGAATACACCAAGATGACTTCCATAGAAACCACCATAAAAGAATTCAAATACTGGTGGAAACCTTGATTCATCAAGGCCATGACAATGTAAGGTAATTTTGTGAGACCAAAAAATATCACCAAATACTTATATACACCATACCTTCTATAAAATGTTTTATGAGGCATATCTAATGTCTTGACACGCACCTAATGATAACCCAACCTCAAATTGATTTTTGAGAAAAACCCAATCTCCTCATAGATATTCAAAGAGCTCGTCTATATGGGGAAAATGATATTGATTCTTATCAGGAAAAAAATTCAATTTCTATTAATCCAAAAATAAATATAAGATTTCTTCTACCTTCTTATAAAAAAGGACTAAGGAACCCCATTAGGATATACTAGTTCATAAAACCCCATTTTTTTATAATTCATATAGTTGCCTCTTAAGCTCTTGAATCTCAGTAGTCCCCATCCTATAAATAGGATAGATACCAGTGGAACCCATGACTCTAGTTCTATTGTTATCTTGACCAATATCTATAGTGGAATCTTTGAAAATTAATTAGGGAATACTTCCCAAAAAATTTTGATCATAGGAGGAAAATATATCAAACAAATTCCATAATCATCCACATAGAGGCTAGTAATCTAGGTTTTCAACCAACCACTTGTCTATATTGACTTTAATGGACATCCCGTTATCCCTTGTGGATATATATAACTCCCTATGTTGATGTGAATGATACTCTCTCGTTATAGAAATTGACATGGTCGATTTAAGGAACCAACCAGTCTATTTTGAGTATAACGTCGAAGTTCGTCATCTCAAGGATAACAAGACCATAAGAAATATTAAACACAAATTTAAAGGGTAAATTTATTGAATTATCATACACTTTTTGATTGTACTCCCAATGGAGTATCAAAATCCATCATACTAACTAATAAATGAATCTCAATCTCATGACTTCCCATTGTATCCATAGAAATAAAACTATTTGATGTGTTCATATCAGAAATGGTAAAATAAAATATTAGAATCTACTAAGACCATATCACATGCTGTTTATGGACCGTCAGTTTTATCCTCATGTATTGGTTTTCTAGAATACTTATTTCCCAATCAACAGACCTAATAAACAAACTAGATACCCAAATTAGGCCCACTCTTCTGTCACAGTGCAAACAGTGTTTTTCTACCACAGTCTTGACCACCTCCTTGACATGAATGACCAGTAGTATTATATCTCTCAAACTAGTACAAATATGTGAATCCCTCTATTTAACCTATAGTTAGATTCACCCCTCTATCAATGAATATTGGAGGAAATTTCCAATAAAAATGATGTAGATGGCCCATCCAACCATTGGATCATCACTCAAATGGATTTCTATCACACATGTTCCTCATGTGTCCTTTATTTTCCACTAGTGATAGAAAATAAATCTACCATCCCACATAATATGGATTATATATTCATCACAAGAGATATTAATGTGGTGGTTCCAAAATCTTGAAACTACACCACCGATTTGAGAAGCTAAAACAATCTACTTTATACCCCGAGATTCTCTTAGGTTACTTAATGTAATAATATCTTGATTTAATATTTCATATATAGTAACCAGCCAAAAAAAATTCACCTATGATCAAACAACATACTTGATACCTTCCTCAAAGCATATCTCTGTAGATGTATCATCAGCAATATAGATAAGTCAAAAGGTGTTGAAGCTCTATAAAGAGAGAAGAATATTCCATAATGAACATAGAACCCTTCTCTAGATTCATAAATTATCCGACCTACTCACCCCACAAGGTATTGGAAAAAACTCTTCATAAAAATGTATAGAAAATCCCTACAAACTATATCCTTATTTCAATGATCCTAGTTCATTAAATCCCAAAAACACTTGAATGCACCCCAGAGTGTATACATTGTTCTCTAGAGCATCATTTATATATGATTTACAAGTTTCTCATGGAAATACATGATAGTCTCAAGACAAATCTCAGTAGCCTATGGGACACCATCCCCCAAGAAAGTTGGTGGATGCTACTACTGGAACTTATAAATCAATTTTTCCATAATCAAAGAAGGTTGTGGGGCTCCCTGAATAGTCATTATAAAGCATAGGAAACCCTATCAAAACTGGAAATTAGTACCCATATCAGGAACAACAGGTGGTTCTATAAGTGGGACTACTAGGGGTTCTATAAGTGGAGGAGGTCCCAACACCTTTAGAACTTGGACATTTCTACCCTCTAGGTGCAAAAATTGAGGTTTTTATGGTGGAATGTGTCTAAAAGTTCCAAAAACACATCTCAAAAAATATTTGTTAATGTCAAGATAATAGATATATTATTAGGACAAGTAAAAGACATTATATATATGAGTCACACCACTCTACTAAATTATAAAGCCAGTTTTGGGTGAAATAAGATTCATAAGAACACAAGAGACACTAGTTACTACCCAATACAAAGGTCAGGTAAGGGGTTGGTTATATACTATAATTATGAGTTCTTGATTTATAGATCATAAAATGAAAGTTATGTGGGAAATAAGCCCTTAAGTTAAAATTTTCATCCCTATATAACGGTGACTGTTCGGTTCCAGAATTTACTTCATTTAAGCCCATTATTTTTTTATATTTAAAAACTTATATAATGGTTTAATTATATTTATTACTGTTTATAATTTATAAGGTTCCATGTAAATTGAAAATTGAAATTTGAGATCCATTTAATTATAACCACAAACACGTTTCAAACCCTACACTCGATGTTCCATGGATCAATGTTCCATAATTGAATACATAAGGTGGTTGCATTAATCTATGTAGGAAAACACTATCAGGATCATGAAAGAACTTTATGTATCAAATTATGTTTTCCATTACCCTGTAATAATTTTATTCAATGAAAAATTATATCATATAATGATCATATAAAAAAATTTATGCAGTTAACAAATTCATCCTATATGACAAAGAATATGCATGGAATATGAATTTACTAAATTCCTACCAAGATAAATGAGGAAAAAATCTCCATACCATGTCAGACCAATGGAAAATACAAATCACAATAAATACCACATAACAGTGAGTCACCCAATGGTGATATTTGATCAATAGTAGTAAGCCCAACTAGAACATCAAGTCTCATTCCTTGGTAATTTGGGTTTTCCTGGTATGTGGGTTAGCTAATCACAAGAACAAATCAATTCTAAATCATGAATTTTTTCTAGTATCTTGGCTACATATCCCAAATAGATAGAAAAATATAAAATAAAAACAACTCTGATACCACTTTGCAACATCCCAGGCACAGTTTACATAGAAGATATCATACCTGGTTGGACACAAGGCCTCAAGCATGCCTCACTATATTCTAAAGGCTGTTAACTAGTAGTTAGAATCTATGATGGTGTGATGTGGAAACTAAATCCTCATGGTCATAGTAACATAGCAGTATCATAATAGATAACAGCCAAAGGTATATATAAATAATAATGCACAATAGATGAAAAATCATATAGTTACAAAAATAGAAAATACCAAAACCATATAACAATATATCCATCAAATTTCATATATATAAGGTGATAATTTCATGTTGCTATACAATGATGGAAATAAAAAACATGGAATCAGGAAAACAAACATACAGATATATCAAAATAACTAGGAAGATCAAAAGATTCTCCCTCGTTAGAATCAAAATCCTTAGCTTTGTATAATACTCCCCCACTCCAATTCCATAATATATTATGAATTGTCTACCAAAAACATTCTATTATTCTTACATGAATCCATGAATTCTATATAGGTACCAAATGGAAGCCCAAATAGGGTGTGAGATAACACCCAATAGTCTACCACCAATGGTTTCTATAATAGGTCAATTCTATGAATATAAGTTCTAGTATGTGAATATATAATAATAATAAAGGTGATAAAATTAGATGTGATATAGTATAATTTTTTAAAATTAATTTTGATTAGGAAACCCTAAAAAACTTCTCTTTGTAAGGAATGGTAATGTACTAACTACAATCTATGTCGATGAATCAAGTATTAGACTTACATGGGCTAGGACTCAAGGCCATTGACTAGGGAATCCTCTTTGAGTCTATAGAGTGCATCCATAAAAAAATTCTAAATAATTTGTTGGATCCCAAGGATCATGTCTATGGCGGTCCAAGAATGACGAGTCTAATATGTATAAACCAAGGCACACTAAATATATAAAAGTCGGTCACTGGTTCTATATCACAAACACCTCTCAGCGATGCAATACCATGAGTCCCCAAATTGATTCCATATTGTGTATCCCACATTGGTTCCATACCATATAATCCTTCATAAACATGGTTTATATAAATAATTTAGGTTCCATATTGGTATATATTATCTTTATCATTTTTTCTCATCAAAACCACTTCATTAACTATTTCATAATTATTCACAAGCCAAGGGGTTATCCATTTTTTCTTTTCATACCCAAGTGAAAAGGTTTTTTAAGCTACTTACAAACTTTAACAATCCACTATATAATTTAATTCTACTCCCAATAATTAAAAGAAATATCAACTCACCCTAAGAAGGAATATTCATAGACAAGAGAAATAACCCAGCACATGGGTGGTAATTGTTGAGGATAACAACCTATAACCTTGTATAAGGGTGTCATGGAATGACATAAACAAGAATTTAACCTTTCATTTAATGGATTATTAATTTTGGTAGTAATGAATAGAGGGTATGGTGTACAACATAATAGATTCAAGTTATAAACACCCATACTTTGATAGAAAAGGTATAGACCACCCAACTTATTCTTATCAACGAATACTCATCTAGTTTCAGACTGTAATTTTTACTAGATCAAAATAAAATAGTATAATGGAAAAAATCACTAAAAATAGAGAATAAGGTCATTTACAGTGACAATATACCATATAGAGAATAATTTGATGAAATGAAATAAGGGGAATCAAGCTCTTATTGGTGGCGATCGAACAAGATGAATGACACTAGAATCAGATCCAGAATGGAGAAGATCCTTCAATGCATATGAAAGTGGGAGGATGGAGATATCATGCATGGGAGGTGGGTACAAGAGAAATGATAGGGAAATTTAATTATACCCTTTATAGAAATTGAGATAAAACATAATTTCACCCAAAATTTAAGAGACATGTGGTCTAGTCGCATTGATGGACAAATCATGTGCCAACCGAATTCCTACCACTTTACATGGATAGTGTACCCATGCAGTTGGGGAGAATATTTTGTCTAACCTTGATCATCGCATTCACTACACTCTGTAGAGACCTATAGTGTCCCACATGGTTTTTCCAAAACATACAACCACTAGTGCATAGTTTGGTCAAACTGTGCACCTTCCCCTTTCCTTCATAATTTAGATATCCGAGCTATGAACAATCCTTAGACACTACTAATTCCTTCCTTAAATGATTAGACATGTTTATAAGGATAAACATATGATTAAAATTGAAATTTAAAAGATAATTACCTCATAGAGAAACCCAGTATCTTATAAGGGGGTCTTGTCGGCATGGCCAGGCATGTACTATGGCCACAAATTGGGCCCTATGAGATTTTTTCTTTGTCTATTTACACACGATATTTTTTATAAACTCTATATATGAATATTTTAGTGAATAGAGAAATGAATTTTTCTAAGACCTCCCTTTACATATTTTCAGTCAGACAAGATTCATGTCTCTTTCACTAAAATTTTAGGATATTACGATTAGACCATCAAAAGCTAATATTTAAGGTATTAAAAATTTTACCAAGGTGAATGCAGTTTATAGATATGATTTACATGTAAATAATATATGTGGAGTGTTAAAAAATAACCTAATTGGTATTCCCATGGTTAAGAGTACCCCAGAACCTTCCTAAGATTAGGATTGTTATTTTTGTAACCCATGGATCATGTTTCTCAATTAATGATTATTGGTAATAGACAATCATTCCAAGTATTATCATAAATAATTCTATATTGGCTAGCTCCACTATAATGATTTATAGGATCACAAGGATCAGAATACCATTTTCAAGGTAAAGACACATTTGGTTTACAGTCAATAGCTCATATGTAAGAACTAGGGGAAGACATTTATATTGAAACAAAGGGTCCCTTGAAGTTGGGTGTCCTTTACCAAAGTCCATTAAAGGGTCATGGAAATTCAAGAAATATAAGAAATAAAGTGTGGTTTATGGATTGAGGTGCTAAAAAATATAATGGAAGCACAACCAAACTTTTGTTGACCAGGTTAAATCTCTTGTGATCCTTTGATAAGAAGCGATGATTGATGATATTATGCATAATTTAATGTTAGTAAGTGGGGTTGAATTTTTCATATAGTTCAATTTCATACAAAAAGTACATTTTACTTGTATTTTAACATCATGTGGAGAAAATGTAGGAACTGACATGAAATTGGGAAATATATCCTTGGTGAAACATTTCACTAGCCGAGAGTAATTAGATATAGGTGGAACCTCTTATCCATTCATAGTCTTATTTATAGGTAGTGTAACACCCCAATTTTCCATAGTACGCTTCTCTTTGAATATTATAGTAGTGTTTGTTGTACGCAACTTTGAGTTCTAACACACACCACAACTAATCAAACTAGCCATTATGAATAGTAATGCCCACTTTTTGAAATATTATAAATTTTATCATTTAAAATAGTCTTCATTTTTGGATTCTTAACATTAAAATTATCCTAGGATGAATTTTTGGTATTTTTCTGAGAACTTTCCAATTTTGATGAATAGCGAAAAATAATAAACTTTAATTAAAAAAAATGTTTTTAATCCAAATAATTTATAGTGAAAAATTATACTACTTGGTGGTTTTAAAGAATAGTTAGTATATATTTTTACCATTTAATCCAATTTTGGTCATTGGATGTAATTTCAATTTAAACTAGACATAAACAACTGTCAATCTTTTGATATTTATTATTTCTTAAAAAACACTCTTTTTGTTTTGAAAACGGGAATTAATTTTAAATTAATTTCATCCACTTATGTTATTTGAATTTAAAAAAATTGATTCCATATTTAGAATCAGCAAGTCAAAATTGTGTAAATAGGTAACTTTTATTTTTAGACATTTTGAATAATTATTTCGGTAAATATTTTATTTACCATGGTTAAAGGATAAATCCGGTAAATAAGGGTAAAATAATAATATTATAATATTATTAAATTACCCTAAAACGTGTCCTAAACCTATTGGTTGATACATTTAAGATCATGGTCATCTTTGGGTCTATTTTAGGACCCCATGGAGCCACTTGTAAGTGATAATCATACATTATATTAATTAAGATAAAGTAAATATAAAAATGACACAAGCATATATCTTTTAGCAAAAAAAATTTACATAGGGTTATATATCTTATATTTCCGACTATAAATATTAATTAGAAAGATAAAAATATTTCATACATAATGGTATTTTATTTAAAATTTTTTAACATTTAATAATTAAATTTATTTATGACACAATAATGATGGAGTATTTTCTTTATTAATGAAATAATCAAATAATTGGTATTATAAATGTTAAAATAAATATAATTTAAAAGTTTTGATGACATAAAAGAATTTCATTGGTTAATATGACATGTTTGGATTACTTAAATTAATTTTATTCTAATTAATAAAGATGTTAAGACTTTAACAAAAATAAATTATTAAATAGTTTCAAAATTGACATAAATGAGTTTTTAAAACAAATATTATTTGATAAATTGATATAATATCTCTAAAAATATAAGGTCAGGACAAAGGAATTTTATAATGATAGGTTTATCATTAATGAACCACTTGGGTTTCTCTTGGAAGTATATAGTATGTTTATTAACCATATAATATAAAAATACAAAGAGACATGGTAAATGTCAAACTATTTAACAAACAGTTAAATATAAATGATAAGGTTAATATAGTGACCCAAACCAGTCTAAAATCTATTGGATGAAATGATTTATACCCATCCCCACCTTATCCTTTAAATAAGTTTCTTTTGAGCCATTATAAACCGAATATAAATTTATTATAAAATAATATTTTATGTTTTTCCTAAGGTGCACCTCACCCCTCTTATAAAAGGGGACTCCCCCTTATCTCATATTTAAAACTTCAAAGCCTTTTGGGTCGGCCAAAACCTACCCAAATATTCTCTAAACTTCCCCAAATTTATCCTATAGGCCTTCCATTATTCATAAATCCAACTTAAGGATCCCTATTGATCAAATCAAAAGGAAGAACCCGAAGAAGAGGTAATGATTTCACAACCCTTTTTCAAGTTCCTTTCTTCTTCCACTTCTTCTTTATTTGTTATTACCATTGTAAAATAATAACTCATGTATATTATATATACTGTGATGTTATTATGAATATGGTACAACCATATTAATTATTCTATCCATCCTTTGAATGACATGCCACCATACGTGCGTGTGTATGACATACCGTCTCCACGTCGTGGTGTAATTGTTATTCAATATATTATTATTTGGATGGGTATAATAATGATGTGTAATTGATGTAAATAAAAAATATAACATGATAATGACTCTGTATATATGATATAATAATCAATTATATATTATTTTAATATCAAAAGAGTGATATTGTCGCTCGTGCGTACGTACGGACTACCGTCTCCATGAATGTGATGAGATTCATTCCCCATCCTATCCATTCAAGACTAATTCTCATTTGATAATTAAAAGTAATTGTTTAAGGAAATTATATCATTCTACATATTAATAATATACAACCTATCCATAACAAACACGTCTTATGTAACAAAGCATATAACGGAAAACGAATCAATTAACACCCGAAACAATTATAATACTAAGATATTGTTAACAAAGCAATGCTAAAAGATCATATATGATATCATATTAATGTATATGATTATTTTATAATTTAATAAAAATTATTTTACCATTATATAGGAGGTGAACCTACCCTCAACCAAGGAAAAGTACATGTTAAGGGTTTATTTCACAATCTCTTCATTATCCGAGATTGTTTATACGTAATTATATACTGGGACTCTTTATCATCCACATCAATGTTTCTTAAAAATGTATTTCAAAACATTCTTACTATTTTATAGACTATGGGTTATATTCATTTATACCACTGTTTTACTTTTTTATAATATGTTTATAAAGGAATCATTCCATTGTTTTCCAAACAAGGTACTTTTTATCCTTTTCAACAAAATTAAGATAAGAATGTATTTTTTGACTTATATGGCGGGTGAGGCTATTTTTCACCGTTATAAATCGTCGAATCATCCCTTACATGATTATAAGAATATTTTCGAAATAAATTTTTTCTTTAAAATTATGTGACTCTTAAATGATTCAAAATAGAAAGTGGTATTTCTATAAAAAGGGTTTTGATTTCATCTATGTCAATATCCTTTGATGGATGTTATGTTTATTTGAAGTTGATTTATTATGATAAAAAACTTCCATATTGTATTGAAGGTTTTGTGATATTCATGGTTTATGGTTAAGGTATTGAAATTTCATATTCTAGTTTTAATATGATTGTTTATGATATGTTTAAACCTTTTCATATGAGGAATGTATTGGACTTAGTAAGTGACGGGTGGAGCCAGCTATAACTCCTCGATGCATCGGTAGATCTCATGAGACAACTAGACGTGGAATTGGCCAAGGACCTTTACCAATTTTGATATATGGTTTTGTCCTAGGCCTTAATCATTCTTAGACGTCTTGGCTGAGGCCTTGAGAAAATGTTTCAGAATATCCGGCATTCTACATTCCCTCATTATGAAAATAATATTGATGGTTCAGGTTGTAATTCGACTAGTAGAATACCAGTGATTATGTTTTATTATGGAATTATTTACTCAGCTCATATTCCTGCCATAAAAGTATTCATGTTTATTATTGGTTAATGTATGTGGTTTCAATTATTCACCATGCTTAATATTTATGTTATCTTCTGTTGTATTTATTACCCTTACTGATCATTTGAGCTCACCCCTTTCTTATGTTTCATTTTCCTAGGATATGAAGAAGTTAGTTATGAGTGGATTGCAGGAATTATTTTGGAGGAAAGGATGTTTCCAATGGAATAAATTCGTGTTGTAATTCTTTTCAATTTGTAAATTTGAACTTATGTATGAATCTTGTTTCCAATAATACTAAACAGATCAGTCTTTCGAGACATGTTTTCCTTATGATCATGACAATGTTATGTAATAATGCACCGACTCTAGGTAACTGGGGTCAGGGTATTACAGTTGGTATCAGAGGGAGGTTAGTACAAACCATTGAATCTAGATTTAGATAAACTCTGATTAGAGCACATACCCTAAGATAGACTTTGAGTATTAGAATAGAAAAACTTCCTAGAATTTCAGTATTATAGAGATCATATGAGTTTTCCGAGCAATACATCCCAGTCTAGATACGAGCTGGTAGAGGCAGCTCTGGCATAGATGTACCTAGGGGTAAAACCCTAAAACACCGCTTTGATCTAGACTCCAACGGTAATTGGTGCATGACAACAGGTCTTGCTGCACTCTTGGTTACGACAATCCCAGGGGATATGCTTAGGATAATTCTCATTTTCATTACAAACCATTATGAATGGTTTATGAGTATATACTTCCTCAAATAAAACATTTTTATGATTATGGATTATATACATAAACTATTTAATTTATGTTAAGTTCTTTAGAAGTTTTGAATTATGTATTTCGATTCATAAAGTAATATAGTGTATTCCATTGTTTAGAAATAGCGCCTAGTTGAAGAAATGGAAATTGTATCAATGAACACACTCCATTTAGGGATTTCCCTCCTTCTCAAGATAATTATAGTGTAGCTGGTGATGCAACTGGCATCGATCAGCTAATCACCATACTGGGATAACTCACTCAGGTTATGAATAATAACCTTACTCGTATGGATCACCCTGATCCCCAACGCGGAAAATCAATGTTAGACCGCTTCATGAGGAAACATCCACCAATATTCAATGGGAGTACAAATCCATTAGTAGATGATCAATGGATAAATTCATTAGAGAAAATATTAAATGCCTTGGGGAGTAGTGAAAGGGAAAAGGTTGTTATGGAAGTTTACCGCCTCACTAGAGATGCTGATCAATGGTGGTCATTGATTCAAAACAAAAATTAATATGATGAAGTATTAAATATGGAATGGAGGGAGTTAAAAGAAATTTTCGTAGAAAAATAATTTCCTCGGGGCCATCGAGTAGATATTGAAAGGCAATTTCTATGTCTGAGACAAAAGGAGAATGAGAATGTCGCAAATTATGAGGAAAACTATACAAGGTTTGTGAGGCATGCAGCATATTATATACATAACCCAAGAAGTAAGATTGAACTTTTATAATATGGGTTAAAACCATTTCTTTGTCTATATTTAGTATCTCAATCTTTCTCATCATACGAAGATATTGTATCATGTGCTATCAAGATAGAAATGTAATTCTCTATGTCGTACGACTTTAAAGCATATCCATAGAAGAAGATATCTGATGAACACTCTGTGAAAGGAAATAAGGAAACAGGGAAAAAGGGAAGAGTTGAATTTCCACCATGTGATAATTGTGGAAGGAAGCACCCTGGTTCCTGTCTAAAAGGAAAAGGAGTATGCTACAAATGTGGACAGAATTGCCATCTTGCTGGTGATTGTAAGGGAACTAAAGACACTACCAATGCTCAATGCTAAAATTTCAGGGACATGGGACATTATGAAAATGAATTTCCAATGTGTCAGGTAAAATTACCTCAGAAAATGCCAAGGGATCAAGGATAAGCTTATGTGAACACTAGTGCTGAGGTTGAAGCTCCGAAAGATGTGGTGGCATATAATTTAATTATTTCCTCATGTTTATAAAATGATTAATTTGGTTATGGATCATCGCATTGTTTCATATCTTCCATGTTTTCTAAGAGAATTAGATATTTCTAATTTTATTTAACAAGGGAGTTTTCAATTAAAACTCCTAAGAGAAGTATCATCGCAGCAATGTTTTGTGAATCCATTCCTTGTAGATCATATAAATGTTCTTTATCTGCTGATCTCATCGTCACACCTATGATTGAATTTGATATAATCCTTGGTATAGATTGGCTTTCGGACCATGATGAAAAAATTTATTGTAAGAAGAAGGAGGTTACTATTTTTGATAATGATGATAAGGAACACCTTATCTTTAGAGCAGAATCGACACCACCTAATTCTTATCTAGATCCACCACTAGTAGCTCGACTATATTCAACTATTGGGGAGAAAGAGAATGAAATAATTGTGGGTGAGGAAAGAAATGTTCATATAGAGTATGTACCTATTTTGAAAGTATATTTTGATGTTTTTCCAGAGGATTTACCTGGACATCCTCCAGAATGAGAAATTGAGTTTTCCATTGACCTAATTCCTAGTTCAAGGCCCATATCGAAGACCCCTTATTGAATGGCCACTGTGGAATTAGTGGAACTAAAGAAACAACTAGTGGAATTGACTAATAAGGGATTTATTCACCCTAGTGTTTCTCCATGGGGAACCCCTGTCATTTTTGTTAAAAAGAAAGATGGATCTTTGAGGTTATGTATCGACTACAGGGAGATCAATACTATAAAAATAAATAAAAAGTATCCCCTACCAAGAAATGATGATTTATTTGGCCAAATGCATGGAGCTCAATAATTTCCAATGATTGACCTTTGATCTAGATACCATCAGTTGTGTGTAAAGAAGGAATACATTCTGAAGACAGCATTTTGAAACAGGAATAGGCATTACGAGTTTACAGTAATGTCTTTTGGATTGACTAATGTACCCTCTGTCTTCACAGATCTAATGAATAGTGTTTTCAAGGAATATCTCGATGATTTATTAGTGGTATTTATTGATGATATCTTGGTATACTCCAAATATATGAAGATCATGAAAGTTACTTGCGCATTGTCCTAAAGACTCTTAGAAGACATAAATTATATGGGAAGTTTAGCAGGTGTGAATTCTGGCTTCAAGAGATTTATTTGGTTGGATATATTATCTCTAATGATGGAATTTCTTTTGATCCTTATAAGACCAAGGCAATCCAAGAATGGCCAGCACCGACGAGTATAACTGAGGTACATAAATTTCTTGGATTAGCAGGTTATTATCGACGTTTCATCCAGAATTTTTCCCGATTTTTTAACCCATTAACGAATCTCATAGGTAAAGGGGTTAAATTTATTTGGAAAAAGAGTGTGAAAATGTTTTGAAGAACTTAAGAGAAGATTAATCAATGCTACTATATTGACTCTACCATCATGGAATGAATGGTTTGTTATTTATAATGATGCTTCAAAGAAAGGACTTGGTTGTTTCTTATGCAGAACGATAGGTTTATTGTTTATGCATCATGACAGCTAAAAATTCATGAGCAAAACTATCCTACTCATGATCTTGAGTTAGCTGCTATAATATTTTGTTTGAAGATATGGATACATTATCTTTATGGTGAAAAAAGTGAGATATATACTGATCTCAAGAGTTTGAAGTATATTTTTTCACAGAAAGAACTCAACATGAGGAAAAGGAGATGGCTTGAAGTACTCAAGGATTATGATTGCACGATATACTACCACCCAGGGAAGGAAAATAAGGTGGAGATGCTTTGAGCAGAAAGTATCATGGAGTTTTGAACAAAATGAGAGTTGAAAGGGATCCAATTTTCATGGATCTAGTAAAATTGGATATGAGAATAACCATGGAAGGTGAAACATCAATACTTTTTCAAATGGTTTCCAAACCAACATTACTAGAAAGGATTAAGAGTTCTAGGACTGATGAAGAAACATTTCAAAAGAAGATTAGAGCTGTGAATGATGGGAGACTGAATGAATTTATGTATGATGTTGGAATTTTGAAATTTGGGAAGAGACTTTTTATTCCTGATATACCTAATCTAAAAAGGGAATTTTTGGACGATGCTCATAGTTCCAATTTCTCTATACACCCTGGTAGCACCAAAATGTATAGTGATTTGAAGGAACATTTTTGGTGGGACAACATGAAGAGGGAGATTTCTAATTTTGTGTCAAGATGTATGGTTTGTCAACAAGTGAAAGCTGTAAGGCAACAACCTGGAGGAGTCAGAAAACCTCTTCACATACCAGAGTGGAAATGGGATAATATTACGATGGACTTTGTCATGGGGCTACCAAAGACTCCTAGATGGAATGATGCAATATGGGTCATTGTTGATCGTCTTACCAAGTCAGTACATTTTATTACTATAATAGAAGATCTACAACTTGAACGTCTAGAAAGACTATATATTAATAAAGTTGTGAGACTTCATGTAGTACCACTATCGATTGTTTCTGATTGTGTTCCCCGTTTTACATCAAGATTCTAGAAAAGTCTTCAGAAAACCCTGGATTCTGAACTTCGTTTGAACACTACCTACCACCCCCAAACAGATGGACAATCATAATAGACTATTTAAACCTTAGAATACCTGTTGATATCTTGTTCACATGACTTTTAGGGTATGTGGGATCAATATTTACCTCTGGTAGAATTTTCCTATAATAATAGCTTCCATTCAAGTTTTCAGATGGCACTGTATGAAGCGTTATACGGAAAGAGATGTCGCAAACCAACCTGTTGGGATGATGTTGGTGACAGAAAACTCATTTTCCCTGAACTAGTGGAGGAAACGATGGAAAAGGTGAAGGTAATCCAAAGCCACATCAAAGCATCTCAAAGTAGGCATAAAAGCTATGTTGACAACCGAAGTAAGGATTTGGAATTTTAGGTAGGAGATCATGTTTTCTTGATGGTATCTCCATGGAAAGTAGTTATATATTTCTGCAAGAAAGGTAAATTGAGTCCCACATATATAGGACCTTTCCAAATTCTAGAATGAATTTGGGTTGTAGCTTATCATTTCGCAATGCCTCCAAATCTCTCCAAAGTTCACGATGTGTTCCACGTATCACTGTTGAGAAAATACATGCCTGACTCAATGCATGTACTCACTTATGAGGAAGTATAACTGGAACCCAAACTGTCTTATTGTGAAGAGCACATCAGGATTATTGTCACAAGAGAACAAGTACTGAGAAACTTGACGACTCGTTTGATAAAAGTTCTATGGAGAAACCATAAGATGGAATAGGCAACATGGGAACCCAAGGAACTTATAATGAAGAACCGCCCGAGTCTTCTCATGTGGTAGTATTATAGAAATTTTGAGGATGAAATTATTTTAAGGAGGGGAGAATGTAACACCTGAAGCTTCCACAGTACGTTTCTCTTTGAATAATATAGTAGCGTGTGTTGTACACAACTTCGAGTTCTAACACACACCACAACCAATCAAACGAACTGTAATGAATAGTAATACCCACTTTTTAAAATGTTATAAATTTTATCTTTCAAAGTGGACATCATTTTTGGATTCAGAATATCAAATTTATCCTAGGATGAATTTTTGGTATATTTCTGAGAAATTCCAATTTTTGATGAATAGTGAAAAATAATAAACTTTAATTAAAAACAAATTTTTTAATCCAAATAATTTATAGTGATTAATTATACTAATTAGTGGTTTAAAATTATATTTAGAAAATATTTTTACTATTTAATCCAATTTTGTTCATTGGATGTAACTTCACATTTAAACTAGACATAAAAAAGTGTCAATCTTTTGATAGTTATTATTTCTTAAAAACACCCTTTTTGTTTTGACAACAGGAATTAATTTTAAAGTAAATAAAAAAATTACATGATCATATATCATGAGTTCCAAATTTTTTAAATAGGTAACTTTTATTTTCATACCTTTTGAATAATTACTTCGGTAAATATTTTATTTACCATGGTTAAAGGGTAAATCCGGTAAATAAGGGTACAAAAATAATATTATAATAATATTAAATTACCCTAAAATGTGTCCTAACCCTATTGGTTGATACATTTCCTACCATAGGCATATTGGGGTTGATTTTGGGACCTCATGAACCCACTTGTAAGTGATAATGACACCTTATATTAATTAAGTTAAAGTAAATACAAAAATGACATGATCATATATGTTTTAGAAAAACAATTTTTACATAGAGTTATATATGTTATATTTTCGACTATAAATATTCATTAGAAAGATAAAAATATATCCTAAATAATTGTATTTTATTTATAATTTTTTCACATTTAATAATTTAATTTATTTATGAAACAATATTGATGTAGTATCTTCCTTATTAATGAAAGAATAAAATAATTGGTATTATAAATGTTAAAATAAATATAATTTGAAAGTTTTGATGACATAAAAAACATTTATTGGTTAATATGACATGTTAGTATTACTGAAATAAATTTTTTACGAATTAAAAAAGTTTTTATGACTTTAACAGAAATTAATTATTAAATAGTGTCAAAATTGACATAAAAGAGTTTTTAAAACAAATATTATATTATAAATTGATATAATATCCACAAAAATATATGGTTCATCCAAAAGACTTTTATAATTATTGGTTTATCATTAATGAACCACTTGAGGTACTCTTGGATGTATATAGTATGTTCATTAAACATATAATATAAAAATACAAGAGACATGTTAAATGTCAAACTATTTAACTAAGAGTTAAATAAAAATGATAAGGCTAATATAGTGACCCAAAACTATCTAAAGTCAATTGGATGAAATTATTTAGACCAATACCCACCTTAGTACTAAATAATTCACTTTGGATTAATTAAAAACCGAATATAAATTTATTATAAAATAATATTTTATGTTTTTCCCTAAGGTGCCCCCCACCCCTCTTATAAAAGGGAACACCCCCTTCTCTTAAATTCATACCTTAAAAGCCTTTTGGCTCAGCCATACCCTTCCCAAATATTATCTTAACTTCCATAAATTCATCCTAGAGTCCTTCCTTTAGTCATAAATCCAACTTAATGATCCCTTTTGGTCAAATCAAAAGGAAGAACCTGAAGAAGAGGTAATGATTTCACCACCCTCTTTCATGTTCCTTTCTTCTTCCACTTATTCTTTCTTTGTTATTACCATTATAAAAAAATATCTCTAGTATCTTCTATATACTTTGGTTTTATTATGAATATGATACAACCATATTAATTATTCTATCCATCCTTTGAATGACATGTCACCATACATACGTACGTACGGCTTACCATCTCCACATCGTGGTGTAATTGTTATTTAATACATTATTATTTTGATGGGTACAATAATAATCTGTAATTGATGTAAATAATAAACATAACATGATAATGAATCTTTATATATGATATACTATCAAATTATATATTATTTTAATATCAAAATAGTGATATTGTCGCTCGTGCGTACGTACGGACTACCGTCTCCATGAACGCGATGAGATTCATTCCCCATCATATCCATTCAAGACTAATTATCATTATATGATTAAAAGTAATGTTTAAGAACTTGATATAATTATGGATATGAATAATATACCACCTATCTATAACAAACACAACTTATGTAACAATGCATATAAAGGAAATTGAATCAGTTAACTCCCGAAACAACGATAATACTAAGATATTATTAATAATGAAATGTTAAAAGATCATATATGATATCATATTAATGTATATGATTATTGTATAATTTAATAAGAATTATTTTACCATTATACAGGAGTTTAACCTACCCTCAACCAAGAAAAAGTACAAGGTAAGGGTTTATTTCACAATCTCTTCATTATCCAAGATTGTTTATACGTAATTATCTATTGGTCCTCTTTATCATCCATATCCATGTTTCTTAAAAATGTATTTCAAAACATTATTACTATTTTATAGACTATGGGTTAAAGTAATTTATACCCTTGTTTGACTTTTTATAATATTTTTATAAAGGAATCTTTTTGTCATTTTCCAAACAAAGTCCTTTTTATCCTTTTCGACAAAATTAATGTAAGAATGCCTTTTTTAACTTATACGGTGGGTGCAGCTATTTTCACCATTATAAATCGTCAAAGATTACCTTACCTGATTATAAGAATATTTTTCAAATAAATTTTTTCTTTATAATTACGTGACTCTTAAATGATTTCAAAATAGAAAGATGTATTTATCTAAAAAGGGTTTTGATTTCATCTATGTCAACATCCTTCGATGGATCTTAAGTTTATTTGAAGTTGATTTATTATGATACAAAACCTCTATATTATATTCAACTTTTTGTGATATTTATGGTTTATGGTTAAGGTATTGAAATTTCGTATTGTAGTTTTAATACGATTGTTTATGATATGTTTAAACCTTTTTGTATGAGGAATGTATTGGACTTAGTAAGTGATGGGTGGAGCCCGCTATAGCTCCTCGATGCATCAGTAGGTCTCATGAGACAACTAGACATTCAATTGGCCGAGGCCATTTCCCAATTTTGATATATGGTTTTGGACGAGGACTAAATCATTTTTAGACGTCTTGGCCGAGGCCTTGAAAAAATGTTTCAGAATGTCCAACATTATACATTCCCTCATTATGAAAATAATATTGATGGTTGTTGTGGTAATATGACTAGTAGAATACCGATGATTATGTTTTATTATGGTATTATTTACTCAGCTCATATTTCTTCATAAAAGTGTTCATGTTTATTATTGGTAAAGGAATGTGGTTTCAATTATTCACCATGATTAATATTTATGTTATCTTATACTATATTTCTTACCCTTACTGAGCGTTTGAGCTCACCCCTATCTTATGTTTCATTTTACCAGGATATGAAGAAAATAGTTATGAGTGACTTACATGCATTATTTAGGAGGCTTGGATGTTTCCAATGGAATAAAAATGTATTGTATTTCTTTTCAAGTTATAAAGTTGAACTTATTTATGAATCTTGTTTCCAATAATACTAAACTGATCGTTCATTCGAGACATGATTTCCTTGTGATCATGCCAATGTTATGTAATAATGCACTGACTCTGGGTAACTGGGGTTGGGGATTTACAAGTAGTCAAATGTTAGATCCCTTATTGAACAGATTTATGTAATGTGTATGTAATATGTACGTATATATGACTCATGTATAGGAGGAATGAGTTTTTAGGACTTGGAACTCTTTAAATAGAGGTATACTCGACTTTTAAGGTTGGGATTCCCTAGTTTTCCCTATACACGTTAAAAGAGAAAGAATCATTCCATAATTATATCCTTCAAGGAGATCTCAATGAATCGATTTAACTTGTATATAATGGATAAGAGCATTTTATTTTCTACCATTAGCAAGTCTCGATAAACAGGTTTGTTAAGGGGTCACATGCATAGATTGGGATTATACTTAGGGATAAGTCGCATATATACTTCATCCTGGTATAGAGGTGAACAATTCACCCCTATCATAGATTCATGGGTATGATGGCCCATTCAATGTGATTTAAGGTCAAACAGGATGGACTATATGTCATGTAGTTTTATGTCATGAAACTAGTATATCATCATGTAGTTTAAATTAATGAGACTGGGACCTGGTCATATAGTTTAATGGCATGATACTAGGACATGGTTACCTTTCTAAGGAATGTCTTGGACATGCCATCTTGAGAATATTTCAAGGTTCCCTAAGCTAATATGATCAATGCTCAGTGTGAGAAACAAAGGATAATTGGGATGTTGATTAAGCTACACATGAGTACTTGAGGAAAATTATGTGAGGGTTCCACAATTAATGGTGGACTAATACCTCTAAAAGAATATAAATCTCATGTAGGAACATGATTTTGGGTTATGGAAACATAATATTAGGCCTGAAATGGGGAACACATGCTTCATTATGTATCCTATGATGGATTGAATCAAGCCAAACATAGTTCTTAGACGGTTCCCTACATAGTTTCAGCCCAAAAGTAGGGGTTCATTTTTATAATTCTATATGTTGTATCCAGACCTAGGATTTGAGATCTGAGTGTCACTACATATCCTATAGTAATAGGAATCAATTGACGGATAATTCTTGAATGGAAAACTCTCTTTTCTGGTCTTTCCCATATGCATAGGGGGAATTATTTTCCATTTATTATTGCATCTGGACTTAGGATTGGAGATCTCAGTGTCACTATATATCCTGTGATAATACGAATCAATCCACACATAGTTCTTGAATGAAAAACACTCCATGCTGGTCTAAATCGTATGTAGAGAGGGAAATTTTTCCTATTTATTATTATGGATGGACCTAATATTGATGATCTAGGTGTCACTACATATCCAATGGTGTAAGTAATCAAGATGCACAGAGTTATTGAATGGAAAATTATACATATACTTCTAAACCATATGCAGAGGGGTATTTTTCAGTTGATTGTTAAGGTTGGAACCTAGATTTGATATCTAGGTATAACTAAATATCCTCTTATGGGAGGAATCAATCCACACATAGTTATTGAATAGAAAACTCCCCACATAGGACTTAACCCTATTAACTGGGCACATTTTTCCATTGAATATTACAGATGAACCTAGGATTTTAGATCTGTGAATCAATATGTATCTTGTGATGGAAAGAATAAATCCACTCATAGTTCTAGAATAGAAAACTCTCCACACATTTCTAACCCATATATATTTGGGGGGTTTTAATTGACTATTGTGGATAGACTTAGGATTTTAGATCTTTCCATCACCAAATATCTTGTAATGGAATGAATCAATCCATATGTAGTTCTTAAAGAGAAAACTCTCAATTTATATTTTATCCATACATAGAGGGGGTATTATTTTTCATTAATTATTGTGGATGGATCTAGTATTGGATATTTGAGTGTCACTAAGTATCTTGTGATAGTAGGAATCAAGTAACATGTAGTTCTTGATTGGAGGTATGGTGTGAGACCATCATCAAGGGTAGTGGCCATCTGGGGAAAAAGATATAGAAATTAATAGTTTAACATCATGAAAGATACGTTAACCATGTTGATTAACATTATGTGGTAAAGGCATTTGGTGTTCCTTTTAATGTCATTCATTCAGTACCATGCTAAAAAACATGAACTAATATGTCTTGATCATGTAGGGAATCCCATACTAGAATTCCTAATGCTACATGAGCTATGCTCGGTGTGTGAAAAGAGGAATGGAATAAGTTTCATTCCACACACATGGGAGATTAATAGAAAGGATGGGAAAATTTTATCATGGGGTGGTTGGTCTGATATGTATGATCTAGGAATCACTATATATCTCATCAATATTAGAATAAAGAAACATATAGTTCATGAACATAAATATATCTACATAGGTCTAACCTATATGTAGGGGCTAACATTTTCTTCATTTATATTGTGGTTGAACACATGATTTGGGATCTGGTAATCACTATGTATCATGTGACGGTAGGAATCAATCCACACATAGTTCTTGATTAGGGAGATTCCCTGTGTGGATCTAACTCACAAACAGGGATATGAGTACTTCATTTTTTCAGATATATTTATCATGTACAGTGATCCATCTATAAACTAATGTTTTCTATTAAGTTTAATTTCAGGAAATAAGGATGTCTTCCATATAATTTAACGTCATTTATTGAGGATAAATTTTTTCCATTTTAACATCATTTGTTAAGGATGGATAATTTTGTGCAGTTTAATGTCTTTCATTTAGGAAATGGGACTTTGTTTAGTTTACAGTATTTCAAATAGGAACTTTTCCATGAAATTTTACTTCATATGGTATAGACATTTTCTGTGTACTTTATCATCAGGAAATAAGGAATTCTTTCATACAGTTTAATATCATTTGGTATGTACATATTCCATATATTTTAACATCATGTGGTAATGATGATTTGAGTTATATAGTTTAAATTCATGATTCCAGGACATGGTGTACCAATGAAAGCTATGTGAATTACATTTTGAGAAACCTTTCATTGGTTGGGGGAATAATATGTTCTTCATCCATTGTGGCTTATGAGTAAACTTCCTCATAATAGACCTTATATATAATGTAACTCCCCTCCTACTTGTGTTCCATATTTTGAGGTTTTTTTCCTGGTATCATTGGGGTTATAGGATCCAATACCATTTCTCCTTAAAGGAATGAGCAAGGATAAACCTTTTTATTAAAGTCTTTTGTGATCTCATTCTGATGAACTTTGAGGTTATGTAGTGTACATACCATTTTCTCATTGGTCCATTCATCCTCATCAAGTAACTTTTAAGATTGTTCATTATCTGAGAGTTCCACACATATAGCTATCTGGAGAAAGGGAAACTGGAATTATATTGGAAACAACACCTCATTAATGTACCCCAACTAATATGGGGTCACTCATGTGGTCATGCATATGGTGGTTTAATAGGACCATTTATGATTAAGGATATTGTATGGCTAGGACTTCTTGTCTATTTACACCATTATCTATAGTAGATTTGACAGAGTCTTATTAAAGGGATATATTTCTCAATTTTCCACTACAAGATAGCAAGATGAATCGTTATATACCATTTTGTACTCCAAGTATAATTTCTTCAATTCAATATATTGGAAGTTGGTGTTATTTTCCATCAATATCATGTGAGGGACTCCAAATTTGGTAATGATATTGGACATTAAATATTTAATGATATTCTTTTTCTCAACTTTCATGAGGGGTATTTCCTCATCTTATTTCGAAAAAAATCCATTAGAAGTAAGGATGTACTTAAACTGCTTAGTTGTTTATATGGGATATGGCCCCACAATATCCATTTCATATATGATAATTGACTCGAAATATTTAGCAATTTGTAGAAACTATGGGGATTGATGTCTAAATTCTTTCATGAATTTGGAATGAATAAAATTTACAAGTGAATTAGACACTGTCAAGTATCATTTTCTTCCATTAGTAACCAAGCCTCCTTATTTGGAGTGAAATTCTACTCCCAAACTAATGAGGGTCATGTGAGTTTGTATGGACTTCTTCCACAAAGGCTCATTTGTTATACATATAAGGAGGATTCCAACTAAGCTTTATATTTAGTGTTCTTTTGGCTCATTCAACCCATACTAAAGGGTACTATTTTCTACTCAATGTTGAGTATTTTCCCTTTCAGTTGGATCTAATGGGAGGGTCCCATTTTAGTGGTAATCAATTATGGGATCCATACATCCAGGGGTGGATATTGATTCATCACACACTTTTGTTTTGTTTACCTAATTTTTTTCCTTTATGTCATGTATGATGGTGTATGGGACCATCCTTTGGTTAATGATGAAGAAAATTGCTTCATTAGGATTGGGGTTGGTGAAGAATGAAGATTTATTGGTCAGTGAATTAGCATGAACATTTTTTAATCAAGGGACATAACACAATGTTGGTTCAAAAGAGAATTATTCCACTAATCCTATAACATAACTGAAGAGAGGTGTTGATTCTTCCTTATTTATTTTATATTCCCCATTGATTTTTTTATCACTAGATTTGAATCCCCTTTGATGATCAGGTAGGTTATCTGTAGTTGTAGGGATAGTTCCATGCTAGAAATAAGGGTACAGTATTCTGCCACATTATTAGTGCAACATTTGGACAGTGAGAAGGAGTAGAGAAAATTTTCTTTTCCCAGGGAAACAAATTCCATCCCTTGACATATTGGTTGTGCCTTGGGTTTTCCAGACTCTTATCAATAGGACTTTTGGAGGACAATTCAAAAAACATATCCGATGTTTTAGGATTTTCATTGGAATAGAAAAACACTTCTTCTATAATTTTTGTATCCACTGGTTTGATTTCTAGTGTGGGGTGTACAATAAGAAAAACATCCAAGACCTAACCATTAACTACCATCTATGACATGAAAAAGGATGACATATTATTATATAATAACCTCACATCAGTCTAAATTACTAGTTAATATAGTACAATTAATGATTTACTTTATCAGGTCAATACAAGAGACCAAGTGGAATATGTGATGCTCCAAGTAATCCCTAAGCTTTTTCACTGCAAAGATGCGTGTGAGGAAGTTATTCTTAGTATTGTAATATCAGGTCCCAATACCTAGCATCGTTCAAATGAGTTAATATAAATTATTTTCATTATTTGAATCATTTTTTTATGGGGAGAGAACCAATAAATCATTCTATGGTGGCCACATATAAGATAAGCGACATTTCATCTACCGACATCAATGTAACAACCCAAAAATTTATCAAAGGAAATTACATTCTTATAATTATTTCATTTATAATAAACCGAAATAAATCACTTTGATAACACAATACAAACTTTCTAAATGAATAATGAATGAAATAAGAGGTATTTTTAGATGTTAAGGAACCTTTACCAATGAAATAGTAAAATTGCCATTAGAATACTAACATGACCATTAAGAATAATAATTAGACCATTAAAATATTAACCTCATAAATGAAAGTAAAAAATAAAATTTATGAATATGATAAATGATAATGTGATATAATTATATCAAAGTATAAGTAAATTAATATTTTAAAAATAATTAATTATGTTTTAGTATTTTTAATATATACAAATGTTTACTTATAATTTTATAATTAATATAATTATTTAAAAAAATTATTTTCATAAAATATATTCAAAAACTAATATTTTTTTGTCTTATGACTATAATATAATAATATGTGACTTTAATTAATTTTTCAAAGTGTTATAAAATCAGTTATAATTTTAAAATCAGTATTTTCCAAGTAAATAATGATTTCAATTAAAATTAAATTTTCACATATTTATAATATTATTTTCATAAAATGACGTTCATTTTTTAATTCTAATTTTTAAAAAAATATTTGATTGAATTTTTTGGTTTTTCTAAAATACTTTAATTTTATGAATAGTGAAGTACGATAATTTACGGTATATACGAATTATAAGTTAAATGAACTATTACTTGAGTCATTGTTGACGTAAGGAACATAATCATAAACTAACCTTAATTATTTTCATGTATTTAGTGATAGGTTTCAATCTATTCATATTATTAAGCTAAAATAAAAAACTAATGAAAAAACACCTCCCCCCCCACTATAAATACCACCATCACAACCTCTTCTCCTCAAACCTTCCAAAATTTGATCATTTTCCAAATTCTTCTAGATTATCTCTCTGAGAATCTCCCCCATGTCTATGATCCCTTTATCTCATCAAAATACCAAACTCTTCTCTATAGGGAGGTTCTCAAAGAGTATAAATTCAATAGTTAAAATCCTCTTTCTTTTCCTTTTATTTTCTTTTCAATTCCATTATTTTCATACACTCTACTCACTTCATCTGATCCAAGATGCATGATAACTCCATTATCTTTAATATACTACAATTTTATTTTTATAATGGAATAATTAATCTTCAAGTCTCTTTTATTTTCCTTTTTTTCCAAAATATGAAAATATATCCTATAGTGTGTCGATTTACCAACACCGTAGAAGATGTTCTTTAATTTTTCAATATCACCTTCAAGGATGCTTATAAATCAATAATTATTGTTAATTAATATTTTATTATACATATTATAAGTCATATAATTTTCTTGAATAAATATATAAACATGATGTTAAATAAATTGATATAAAATTGTAATTGTTGTAAAACTGCCAAAACAAATTAAAAAATTTTCATTAATGTTAAATATAATAAAATATCCTCATAAAATATAACAAAATGATATATAAGATAATTTAATATTTTTAAATTTCATTAATAACACGTATTCTTAATTCTAGATAACTATTCTAATTTTATATGAACTTTCATACTCATATACAAGCGAACCGATCATGAAAACCATGAAAATAAACAATCCTGAATGTTGAAATTTAACTCTATAACACATTAAAATCCCATAAATTATATAAATAAAAATATTATGAATCAAATTAATGTAAAATTTTTGTTTGAATTAATGAACTTTATTTTATTATCCAGGATATTAAAGTTAATAAATCCTTCAAATAAATGTTATGGGAATTCTCGAACCCAATACTCATCATTTGGGTTTTCTCACATTCACTCCATTTTCAGTATTGAAGTTTCATTAGTATTCCTTAAATATAATTTTTGTAATTCCCTGAACCCAGAATCCCAGAGCTGGTTCATTTTTTTAATACATTGGCATGATTACAAAGAATCAAATCCTGAAGGTCCGATTAGTTTCGGAGCCTTGGAAAATAGATTACCTATATAAAACTTAGAATAAAATTTAAAAGGATAAAATAAATAATATATAATACTTTTAGAACACCATTATTCTTGTATCTTAACCCTTCATATTTGTTATAATACACTTATAAGAATCGTGAGAAAATAAAATAAAAGAAAGGGGTGAGCTCAAATGCTCAATAAGGGTAACATATAGTGGACTCTATTAGGAATAAATAATCATAATACTAAAGGAAATATTTATAACTTAAAAATAAGCCCTTTAAACAAAATCTTTATCATAATATGTAAAGAATAAATAATACAATATAAAATACGTATAACCGTGGATATTCTACTAGTCAAATAATCACATGGAATATCAATAACTAATATCATAAGGTGGGAATGCATAATGTTAGACATATAAACTATCAAGATATATACTTAAGATAAATTTTGTCCAGATCTATCATCATGATATTTCAGGTCTATGAGTAGAAACCTGTCTAATTTTTGTCAAGATATATCCTCCTAACAATGTTAAAATTCCTAGAAAAAAATAAGCGGGGTTTTTCGCCAAATAATTTTGTCTCATGATACCTATCGATGCATTGAGGGGTTATAGTGGGACCCACCCATCACTTACTAAGTAAAATGGTTTCCTCATATGAAAACATAAACAACAAAAACATTCGTTTTGAAAAACTAGCATACGAAATGTTAATACTTTAACCATAAACCATGAATGGTATTAAAATACCACATCCGCAAACAAAATTATCATAAACCCTTCAATACAATAAGGTATATATTATCATAAGAGATCATCATCAATAAAATATAAAATTCAATAAAAGATGCTGACATAGAGGAAACTACTCTAATAAAACCATTTGAAATATCTTGACAAAAAAAAACATTTTTGTAACATCCCAGGTTCGGGTGCCACCCAAAGGTGCCATGTACCTGGTTCGTCAATTGGACTCAAGCACATTTTCCCAAACTCCCAAGGCTACCAGCTATAATCAAGGGTCATGGGTGTGATTTTTGGAAAACTATGCCATCATTGGTAGAGTAACATAGTAGAAACAAACAGATAATAGATGAGGAATAAAAAATACCATACAATAAGTAAATAGTGAAAGAATGAAAGTAAATAAACAGTTGAATCACATATAAATAATGATGAAAGTCACATATTTCTAGGAAAGCATTAAAATAAGTCACAATACTAGAAATTCAAGACTAAACCAAGGTATAAGGAATCAAATAAACTCCAGTAGCATCACAAGCCTCAGTTTGGTCTATTTCTGTCCAGCACCACCGCAATCAAGTACCTGAAGTAGAAGGGTGTTTCCCCTTATCTTTACCTTCTACAACATATTCTATTTGGGACCAAAATCATGACCCAAACAGTGTGTGATACATATCCTAGTAGGCTACCATCCAATGATCTGTGCCTAACTATCATTGAATATATAATGTAGGAAAAATACAAGATGAAGTGATAAAAAAGGATGTACCCAAAAGTAAAGAGTCCTAGAGTTGAAACCTACATTCATTTTCATTTAATAATAAAAAACAAATCATTCCAAAAAAACCCTATGGGAATTAATCACAGTCTAACCCCTCTGGTTTAACTTAGACAAGACTCTCCGAAGAATAACTCACTATTAATTCCTCTTGTGTCCTTTAATGGTAACTATAGACTCTATAAGGAAGCACTCAATGTCCAATTACCATTTTTGGTCTCACAATGGTCTATTACAGACACACCAAGGGAGAACTCACGTCCATCCCCCCTATGGTCTTGCATGGTGAAAAGTATAACAAACATAGTGGGGAATCCCTCAGGGTCCATTCCCTCTATGGTCTAACTAGAAGAGGATACAACAGCCCTATGAAGTTCAATAATGCACAAACAATATCTAGATGCTAAAGTAAAAAAATCAAATACTACATGTCTAAACGTTTACTATGCATATCACAATCATTTCAAACAATCTAATCCATCCTAACAGCACTAGGAATTGTAAACAGAACAGCCTAACAGGCAGTTGTAGACCCAAAAACAAATATCAATCAAACCGGGTAAAACAAAAACATAGCAAGGTAATAAACCCTATTCATAATCAAATACCCCTACTCAAGAAAACAAATCATAACAGCCATTAAGAGGGTTAAATTCCTAAAACACGTGATTCCCTAAACAAGGATATTGGGAACTTTTTTCGCATATAAATCAAGGACTACTACAGAATGGAAAAAACCACCTACCTCGATGTTGTACGATTAATATAACTGAACCTTTTCCTTTGAATCTACCTATAACACTATAGATCTACAATACTTTAAAAAATGTTCAACCTTGAATAACTCAAATAAGAGGATAAATCCATAGGAGAGGATCTAGAAGAAGGAAGAACTCACTAAGGAAATTCCAACGCAATTGATGGTGTTAAATTTGGAGAATGGACCGCATATCGATGGATCAGAGAACAACCATCGATTCTCATTGCCCCTGGATGAGACAGAGCCCCAAGAAGATAGTTATGTTGATTATACGTGACCCCGATCTATTATAACAATTAAAAATAAAAATATATTGCATGTCTTCTAAGGATAAAGGGCATGTATAGTCCTTTACCAGGCCCCGCGTTAGGTGGTATCTAGGTCACCTCACATATCCATCTACTTGGCCATTACACGGCCTATACACAACTACCCGTAGCAGTTGTGTACACAAGGTGTACTCCTAAGTATATGGTGTGTACCTATGAAATTTTCAAATTCTCCGTTTTTTCTCAAAAACACCCATAATCAAGATCCATACATGAAATGAAGATCTAGGTTCTTAAAAACATCCCCCCCAAATAAATTTATCCCTAAATTTTTCTAAGAAGGAGGCAAAGAAGAATACTCAAACTGCTCTAACCACTACGATCATACATCAGCCTCCCTCTCCCATGTCTCATCATGTACTCGCTTGTGCTACCATAGAACCCATACCAGAGGAACAACTGGCAATGGAGAATATTTTCACTGAGATCAATAATATAGAAAGGATTCTCCTTGAATGATGTTTCCACCTCCAACTCAATATCCTTGGGTTGAAAAACATGATATGGGTCTGAGAATTAACTCCATTAATGAGAAACATGGAAGAAATTGTACATAGAATAGTACCTCTAAGGTAACTGCAATAGATATGCAACCGGACCGACTCTCTCCAAAAACTAAAATGGCTCGATGTATCTTGGTGAAAGATTTTAATGTATCAACTTCACATGCTTTGTGGTCTCCGGGACAAGACGAGGTCCCAACATAGCTTACTCTCCTACCTTCAGCCAACATAGGGGTGATCGGCATGGCCTAATGTAAAAAATCCTCATAAGGATCCATCTGAATAGTTTCATGAAAACTGTTTTTGTAGGAAAACTATACCAGAGGAATGTGCTTCTCCCAAGAACATCCAAAATCCAGGATGCATGCTCAAAGCATGTCCTCCAATAGCTACATCATATGCTCGGACTGGCTATCTATCTGGGGAAGATAATTTTTACTTAGAATTACATGTGTACCCAAATCCCTCTATAGTCCCCGCCAGACACGAGACGTAAAACAGGCATCCATTTCTGAAAATACGGAGTGGGGAACCCCATGAAAACATACAATCTCTCGAACGTATAGCCTTCCCATCTCATCTAAACTGAAGGTCTTATTTATCAGTAAAAAGTGTGCAACCTTCATGAGTCTATCAATGACAATCAAAACTGCATCGTTCCCTTACGGCATGCTCGGTAAGAATTTCATGAAGTCCATCATGACATCATTCATCTTACACTCAGGAATGGGTAACTGGTGAAAAATCCCCGATGGTCGTTGATGCTCTGCCTTTACCTACTGATAGGTGGAACATCCCCTATAAAAACCTGAAAAATATCTCCTTATACCTGGCCACCAGTACTGATAGTGTAGATATAAATACATCTTGGTGACCCCAGGATGAACTGCCCAAACGGAAGAATGAAAATCCCACATCAGATCATCACATATGTCTACTAACACACATATGTTCCCATGAAAACACAAGATCTCATCCTCACCTATGGTACATCTAGTAATAAGTTCCTTCCCTAAAACACTCTCATGTAGAACTAGACCTTCAGCATCTGATATCATCCTCATTTTCACTCGATCAAGCAGAGTAGATGTAATAGCTATAGAAGAAAGTAATATCTACCCCTATCTTTCATGCACCTCTAAATGGATCTTAAAGAACAGAGCCATTATATGCCACTCACTGCAGGCCTCCTGAACTACATGTATCTATTTCTTCCTACTCAATGCATCACCCACTATGTTTCCTTTTCCTAATGTGTATGAAAGATCAATGTCAAAGGACTGGAGGTACATGAACAACCTTCACTGTCTTAAATTCAGATCGCACTGAGTGAAGATATACTTGAGACTTTTTTGGTTGGTTAAAACCACCACCTTATCTCCCAACAAATAATTTATCCAACATCATAAAGAATGAACAACTGTAGCCAAATAAAGATTGTGCATTGGGTAATTTCTCTCATGTGGCCTCAACTGCCGAGACCCGTATGCAACGACTCTGTCCCCTTGCATAAGCACTTCTCCCAGTCTAATACATGATGAATCGTAGTAAATACTATAGATCTTTTCTGGATCTATAATAACTAGTATCATTGTTGAATTCAACATCCCTTTGAGGTTCTGAAAGGATAAATCACAGGAATCTGTCCACAGGTACTTCTCACCCTTCATAGTTTGGCCTTTCAGTGGCGCTTCTAAGCATGAGAAGTCCTGTATGAAACATTTATAATAACCAGACAGACCTAGAAAACTTCGTAACTCAAATATGTTATTTGGCTTCTCCCAGGAAACTACTAATCTCATATTCTCAGGGTCTACTGATACTCATATCTCTGAGATAACATGACCTAATAAGTGTATCTAGTCCATATAAAAGTGGAATTTTGAGAGATTATCATATAATTGATGCTCTCTTAATGTACTCGAAATAATCTCAAGATGGGTATCATGGTCATGTTGAGTGTGTGATTACACCAAGATATCGTCCACAAAAACCACCATAAAGGAATCCAAGTATGGATGGAACACCCGGTTAATCAGTACCATAAAAACCATAGGCAGGTTCGTGAAACTGAACAACATAACTACATAATCATATAGACCATACCTGATCCAAAAGGATGTAAGAGGTATATCTGATGGTATAACACATAACTGATGATAATAGGATCTTAATTAATTATTTAAGAACACTGTTTATCCCCTAATCTAATCAAATAGATCATCAATCCTAAGAAAAGGATATCAGTTCTTGTCTTTCAGCTAGTTTAGCTTCTAATTATCCACACAAAGTCTGGGGGTATCATCTGCCTTTTCTGCAAATAGGATAAGCAAACCCCAAGTAGAAGTACTAGGTCTAATGAAACCCTTTTTCTGTAACTCCTATGAAAACTTCTTGAACTCTTAAAACTCTGGTGTAGTAATCTTATAATGAGGAATGGACACCGATTCCACTCTTGGAACAAGATCAATAGAGAAATCTATGTCTCACTCCAAAGGTAAACCTGAAAAACCATCTAGAATGATATCACTAAAAAATCCACCACTGGAGGAAATTACATCTTTGAATCCCCCTGGTCATCCTAATACAAACTAGAAATATAGGTTGTAACTTCTCCCAACCCATGATGTTCGGGTCCCGCCCTGCCGAACTTGACATCTCATTCCCTTATGTAGAGACAAACCACTCTATAGTGACATGAACATCACCCAATGGTGATAGTAGTCAAACATATCTTGGAAGGGAACCAACCAGTCCATTCTGATAATGAAACCATATCCCTTAATCTCTAAGACATAAAAGTCCCATAATAAGTGACACCCTCCAGCCACACGAGGGAACTCCTTTCACAAACGTACACTATTCGTTATGGTCCCCAATGGTTTGTCCATCATAAAGATATTAGAAGGGGTAAAGATACAGATCCCAAAGATCTCCAAAATAGTAATAGATATGAAACTATGGGAAGCCCCTGTATTAAAAATAGATGAATGTAAAAGTGAGGAAACTAGAATCGTACCTCTATCTGTAGAGGGTCTAGGATCCTGGTTCTGTTGGGTCTGCTCTAGCGAAAAATCATGGCATGTACCATGGCCCTGTGAATATTTTTGAGGTCCCTGAGATGATTCACCCTACTAATATCGAAAACCCTATGTCTGACTACTATGGCCACAACCTCCATCTCAGCTTGAATAGCCTGTAGAACTCGAGCCCCCAGTCTGATGTGGAACTGGTTGTCCTACTATGGTATACGGATTCATAACTGAACACCTATCACCAGCTTCTGGACATAAAAAATGACAGAATATCTAAAGATGACCCATCTTGCTGCATGATTAGCACTCGACTGGGTATCTCAGGAAATGTATCCTCCTATGCCCGCTCTTCCCGCACTGGTAACATACCACCTGGATACCTAAAGAAGTATTTTTCCTACTCGAATCTCCACATGTAGACTCCCTATAGAGCGTACTGTTGTCAGTCGAAGGAATACCAACTCCATATGTCGAGCCTCCCTAGCTCATAGCCTGATAATCTCTCAGGTTGCACTCTGTGATTAGTGCCTAGTTGACTACAGAAGTTATGGAAGTCATCCTAATGATTGTCACCTATGATCGGATGACATGGCTGAGTCCATCCTCAAACATCCTCACCAGGAATAGATCATCACACTCTAGAATGGGTGTGAAGCTCTTCAGCTCTGTGAAGCGAGAATAATACTCCATTACTGAGAGTGTACCCTACTCTGAACTCATGATCACTCAAGCTCAGTCAGCCAATAAATTCTCTATGTAGAAGTAGTCATAGAAGGTATGCTGGAACTCATCCCAATCCATACCCTGTTGGAACACTTCCTATGATATCACATCCCACAATATCATCGAGGAACCCTGAAGAATGTACATAGTGAGCTTCTCCCTCCTCTCAAGAGGAATCCCCAGATGCTCGAAGATCAATAGCACGGCTACTGCCCATGATTCTACAGCCTGAGGTCTTCCATCCCCTGAGAAGGATGGAGGATGATGCAGTGCAAAAACACACTTCAACTCTACGATAGACAAGGTAGGATGAGTTGCTCCCATAAATATATTCATTAAACTCATGAGGCCTTCTTGGATTTATGCATCGACACCTGTATCTGGAATGATTCATGGTTCCAAGACAAGCACGATGGGAGGATCTGCTGGCAGTCCTTGTTCTACCATGTCTGGTTTCTGATCAGTACCATGTATTTGGAGTACTACTGGATGATGTCTCAGTTTCATGACTCTGTGAGGTCAACCAAAAACCATAGTTCAAGATTATCAAGGATTGAAACTTATTAGGGAATGAAAGGAATAGGAGAAAAAAACATTCAAGTTTTTCTAAATAGGGATACACGACATGTATGACACCTACACGGCATGTTTCCATAAGCATTTACATGGTCATGTACTTCTTCCAAACCTGGTCACGTAACACCATTACACACGACGTGTTCTCCTTGAGACACAGTGTGTACTTGTATCATTTCCCTCTAGCCCGAGTTCCTCAACATGACTAAACACATGGATCCTTCCCGGGTAACTCTACATGGCATGTTCACCCTATAAATGGCATGTACCACTTAATTTATAACCATCTATTTTGTTAGTCACACAGTTGGTGACACAGTCGACTCTACACAACGTGTAATAATAGAACATGTGGTGTTCAACCTAACTTTCATCCACCCATGTCGTTGGTCACACGGCTAGATTCATGGATCTTATAACACGGCGTGTATTCCATGTACACAAAATATGCCACCAAAACAATTCCCAGCCATGTGTCTCTGCCCACACTGCTAGTCACATGGTTAAGGAATACACAACGTGTATAGACAGTACACATTGTGTACTTAAGAAAAGTTTCCCCTTTCCAAACAGAATGATACATGGAATGTATTCATTCCCAAACAGAATGATACAAGACATGTATTCATCATTACACACGGTGTATTATGGGTTTTTTCTAGATATTAAGCCTCATAAACTACTCTAGAATCCCATAAAAACACTAAAACAAACATTAAAGTGACAAATTATGATCCGTGGAGGCCCATACTCTCTATGTATCAAATCATGGCATCATATTCATGTATATCATAGTATAATAGTGTTATAAATCACATGATCCACTAAATTTAGATCCATGAGGGCCCATAACACCACATTGACCAATGTTTGGTATCCATCAAAAATAAACTTTACATATCCGAAATACCCTATCAAATAGCAAGTATTCTTTCAAGGAATCTATCACAACTGCATGCATATCTATCCCAACATCTATCACAACAACATGTACTTAGTAATGGTCCCTAAATAGAATCACACTAATGAATGACATGTGATATCTAGAAAGTTACTATATGATTAATGAGATGGCATGCCCTCATCTCATCGGGTTGAAACAGAAATGGAACCTCAATAATATCAACTATAATAACACAAAACATGTGAATCACTCAACAGTGAAATCAAATCAACTGTAATAATTGAAAAACCAGAAAAAATGAAATATTCAAGGCATATTGTCTTTTTCTTGTACATGGGTTAGCTACTCCCAAGCACAGCTTATTAACAACTACCTATTATTTCTTATCCCTATCTATAGGCTCGAAATAGTAAATCAGAGAAGAAAAGAATGCCTCGGATAACACGTTGTAACGTCCTTGGTCCAGTTCCTACCCAAAGGTGTCCCATACCTGGTTGGTCACATGGCCTCAAACGCATTTCCCCAAATTCCATAGGCTACTGACAGCAGTGAGGGCCTTAGGTGTGATAATGGGGAAACTATGCCCTCATTGGAAGAGTGACACAATAGAAACAACTAGATAATAGTAGCGAAAGTAGTAATACCATAAAATAATTAAATAGTGGAAGACATAAAGTAGAAAAAAAACTGGAGCACATATAAATAATGAATCATGTCACATATGTCTTTGAAAGTATCCAAACAAGTCACAATGCTGGAAATATAGGATTAAACCAATGTATAAGGAAATAAATAATCTCCATAAGCATCGCAAGCCTCAGCTTTGTCCCTTGCGTTCCAACTCCATCACAATCATGTACTTAAAGTAGAAGGGTGATTTCCCTTATCTATTCCTGCAACAATATAATCTTTTTGGGCCCAAAAGCATGACTAAAATAAGGTGTGAGATGAATCCCAGTATATAACCACCCAAAGATCTATGCCTAACTATTAGTGAATATATATAGCAGGAAAAATGAAAGATGATGTAATAAACAAGGAATTACTCAAAAGTAAATTGTCCTAAAATTGAAAAATACATTCATTTTCATTTAATAATAAACAACCAAACATTAAAAAGAAACCCTCTAGGAAGTACTCATAGTCTAACCCCTCTGGTTCAACATAGACAAGACTCTCTATGGAACCACTCACCGTCAATTCCTCAAATGGCCTTTAATGGTAACTAGAGACTCTCTGAGGAATCACTCAATGTCCAATTCCCCATGTGGTCTCACAACAGTATACGAAACACACTCTAAGGGGGAACTCACATACATCCCCCCTATTGTCTCACAAGGTGAAAAGTATAACAGGCACTCTGGGGATGCCCTCAGTGTATATTCCCCCTATGGTCTAACTACACTTGGTTCCCACAACCCTGTGAAGTTCAATAGTGCACAAATGATATCCAAGAGATAAATTAAAACCCAAATACTACTTGGCTAAACAGCTATAATTCATATCAAAATCATTTCATATAATGAACTCCATCCTAATAGTACTAGGCATAGAAAACATAATATCCCAATAGGCACTTCTAGACCCAACAACCAATATAAATCAAACATGGGAAAACACACCCATAGAAAGGTAATAAACTATATTCATAATAAAAAATTCTTACTCAAGCAAAAAAAGCATAGTAGGAACTTATAGGGTTAAATTCCTAAAACACACTATACCCTAAAATAGTGTATTAGGCACTTTTTCAAATATAAATCAAAGACAGCTACAGAAAGGAACCAACCACCTACCTCAATGTTGTACAATCGATATTGTTGAACCCCAACCTTTGAGTAAACTTATAATGTTGTATATATACAAAAAAATAAAAAAACAGCCTTTAATAACTCACATGATATGAGAAATTAAGAGGAGAGGCTCTAGAATAAGTAGGAACTCATCGAGGCGATTCCAAAGCATTCGACGGGGTTTGATTTGGAGAACGGATGACGAATCGATGGCTCAGAGAAGAATCGTTGATTCATGTTGCCCCTGGATGAGATGGATCTAGAAGAAGATAGTTATGCTGATTAGATGTAACCCCAGTCTGATATAACAATAGAAAATAAAAATACAATGTGTGTTCCCTGAGGATACACCACATGTATAGGCCTTTATCCTGCCTCTCTTTAGGCGGTCTCCAGGTTACCTCACATGGCCATGTACTCAGCCGTTACACGGCTACTACACAACTACTCACTCCAACTGAGTACATGGAGTGTACTCCAAAGTATACGGTTTTTAATTATTAAATTTCTAAATTCTACCTTTTTTCCCAAAAACACCTGAAATCAAGATCTATACCTGAAATAAAGATATAGGTTCTTACAATTTGTCAATGTAATTATTTATTTAAAATATGATTATTTATAAAATAATATATTTAAAAAATATATATTTTTGAATCAAAGTTTCATATACCACTTTCAAACATTTTATAGAAATTCATTTGAAAATATTCATACCATTATAAAAAATATGAAAACCACATTTTGAAAATATGGACATGAACGAGAAGGATTTTGATGATTAATCATAAAAACATTTAAAATGATATTTTACTTAAATATTATCTTTCATAAAACCTTAAAAGGAATCATTTCGAGAACATTATTAAGAAACATGGACATGGATGACAAATATGTCCATGTAAATACTTACGTATAAAAAATCTCAGAAAATAATGAGATTGCGAAATTAACCCTTACAGTAGGTCTGATTCCATATGTATGTGTCTAAAACTCTTGTGTAGTTGTTTTAAACATATTATTGACTTGTAAAAAATTCATAATAATAGTTATGAAATCATATATAATTCATTTATGATTTTATATTACCCATTTATTTACAATTCCATGTTAAATCTATGTTTCGGTGATAATTGATTTGTTTATCAAACATGTTTCGACTTTTTACTCTTAATTGTATCACTTAGATATTGATTTACCTACTTAAATAATATAAAACATGATTTATATATCATATATATTCTGTATATTAAATAATATATATTTATAATATGGAATCGAATACACCGTTCATGGAGGCAGTATGTCGTACATACACATGGACATTGTTTCTGTTTTTTATCGTATTGAGTGGAAGAAAATAAATAACATATATGTGTGTGTGTATATATATATATTATAGTAAAATTAATTTTTCATAAATTTCAACTTATTCATTATTTATATTTTTATAAACATTCGTAAATGGTAAATGTGGAAGATAAATCTCATCGCGTCATAGAGATGGTAAGTCGTACGTATGCATGAGCGATGATATCATTCCCTTAATTATAAAATGGTATATAATTGGATGTAATATGAATTATACAGAAACAATATCATGTCATATTTACTATTTATATCCTTTGTATTCATCTTTATACCCATTTAAATAATTTATAGAGCTAAAACTTTTTACACCATGATGTGGAGATGGTAAACTGTACGTACGCATGCGAGGTGATATTTCTTTTGATACGCTAGGTAAAAGGAGGAATATGGTTATCCAATAATCATAAAAACATATAAGAATATATTATATTCTTTATTTATTAAATTTTTATTGAAAAAACATTGTAATAGGATGTATAAGAAGAAAATAAATTGAATTGAATTTGTAAAACAATTACATCTTCTTCGAGTTTGTCCTTTGGATATGCAAAAAATGACTCAATAGGTAGGCTTTCTGTCCAAATTGTGACCTCTAGGATGAAGTTAGGGAAGTTGGGATGAGAAATAAGAATCTTTTTTATGAGATAAATTATTTTATATGTTTAAATAAAATAAAATGAGATATTCTCTTTTAAAAGAGAAATAAGGGGTACTTTTGGAAACTCCAAAACTATTAATTTATTATAAATTTATTTTTAATTTAAAATTATTACAAAGTGACTTCTTTCGAGGATAAGATGAATATGGATGGAAACTATATCAAAAAATATAATCTATACATGTTTTTATTTTATTTTAAACATTATAATTTTTATTTTTCCTTTATTTAATCGATTTAATTTTAATTTTGGGAATAATATTCTAAATTTTAAATGGTTATAAATATTTAATTATATGGTGTAAATGTTCCATAAATGGACAATTAATGACATTATATAACTTATAATTATCAATTTTTATCATTTATATATTTTTATGACTTTATAGTAATTTAATAAACTATTATATTTATAAAACATCAATAGTTTGAGTGTTGACACTATTCATTACATTGACTTTAAATAAAAACCAAATAGAAAGGTAAATTCGAACCAACCACATAAATAAACTCATAAAATGTCATATTAACCAATAAAATTGTTATAGAACCTAAATTAAATCAAATTATATTTATTTTTGATGTTTTTAAAATCATTTATTTGATATTTATATTAATAAAATAATTACTTCTTCCATATTGTGTCTTTATTTATAGAAATTATTTAATCTCTAAAAATGATTAATAAATTCCAATGATATATAAAATAATATGATATTTCATAATAATTTTTTTTATTGATTTTATCTCTTGGTTGTCACCATATAAAAATTATTATACTTATAAGAAATGAAAGTGTTTCATTTGGTCAGATTCTTTTATTTTTATAATATCTATGTCATTTTCCTGGAAAAACATCCGTTAAATGATTAAAAATCGATAATAATATTATATGGGTCTAATATTATCCATAAAATAATTCTTTGGACGAGTATTTTTGATTTTATAATGCTTATCTGTTTGTTTTAACCCTTATTCAAACAATTTGACTCATATAGTGACAACTTGTCTTCTCACACTATAAGGTTAATATATATACAATAAAATGACAAAATAATCCCAATTAAATAATTTATGACATATTTAAAATAATAATATTTATTTTGTTTAAATATTTATTTTTATAAATTTTATATTATTTAATAAAATATTATTTATTTTAAAATCGTATTTATGTCAATTTTGACACATTATTATTTGACTTTTTATAAAATCATAACAACATGATTACTTCAAGGAAACTACATTAAGTCATCCATCTAATGTCAATTTCATTCAAAAAAAATTGTGTATGATATCAACTAATTCATATTATATTTATTTTTATATTATTAATATCATTCATTTGATTCATCCTTTAATAAATCAATTATTACACCATCATTGTGTCACCATTTAATTTTATTATTTAATATATAAAATTAAAAATAAACTATAATAATGTATATAAATATTTTATATTTTTAATTACTATTTATAGTCAACCATATCACTTATATAACCACAAATTTTAAATATTTTACTTATTAAAAACAAATGTATAAGAAAATTGGATTTCTATTAAATATAACATTATAAATTTATTAAAGTCATCCAAGTGGCTCTGAATATTCAAACAATAGACCCAAGGATTAATTTGGTGGAAACACACTTATCCAATTAAATTGGGACATATTTTAGTGTAATTTTTAAATATTATAACAATATATTTAGCTTTAATTACATGATTTATCATTAACCATAGTAAATAAATAAAAATTCACTAAATTTAATATTCACCAAAAAATAATTTTTTCCTATTATAACAAAAAAATTATACTAATTACAGCAATTTATGCTGATTTTTCAAAATTCCATTCATATATGTGGTAAAATTACATTTAAGGTTATTCATAAAAATTTGGCTAAAAGACAGGTAAAAGAGGTGTTCAATATTTTTATATCTAATTCTATTATAAAGATGATTCCAATTACCTAAATTATATTAATATATGTATTATTTATATATTTTGACTTTAAAATAAATTTAAATTAAAATAATTATGAAAAAGTCATTTTTTAACAAAAATGCAATATTTTTCACTATTCATCAAAAATTCAAACCATTTAGAAAAATAACGAAAATTCACCCTAAGTTAATTTTGATATTACGAAATCAAAAATTATGTCTATTTAGAAAAATAATATTAATAAATTGCATAATGTGGTCAATAGTATTCATAACCACTTTTTAAACTACTATTTTTATAGATCATAGTTTTCTTGATCTCGGTGTTGCATACAACGCAAGAAATTGAATTTATTTAAAAAATAAACATACCATGAAATTGTGGGGTGTTACATTATCCTATCCTTCAAAAAATTGTTTCCTTACAATTTTCGAATTCAGGTTTGGTAACTGGGTTTTGACTATTCCAAATTCTCTTATTGAAATCTCTCATCAGAACAAGTGTTGATAAAAGGTTTAATTTAAAATAAGAAAGGGAAGTACAAAAGTTTCCATAGATAACATATACAAGGGTTCCAGGAAGGAAAACAAGGACATGAAAGAAAAATATAACCATCATGTTCTAATGGAGAGTTATATAAACATGATTAGGAGAAAGTAATCAATCACGGAGCTCTAAATATGTGATGATCTAAGGGACCATTCGATTTATTATAAAAAAATACTCTGATAGAATTTTTGGTTTAAAGATTCTTTCCCTATAGTGGAAGAATTATTATTCTATTCATATAATCACGTAATTGATTTCTTTTGATGTCATAAATAAAATCTCATCCTTTGGTTGTGCTTCGATCTATTTTCACTGCATCCCTTACACCAAGAAAAAAAGTTTAAAATGATTTTTTTACACCAGAAAAACTTTTGAAAATCATAAGACCTTCATGTATTCCCTTCATACTATAAATTTTTGTTAAAACCAAAAACTTTTTCTGAAAGTAATTCAAAAATCATACTTTAACATCAAACAAAAATATCAAATTTTTAACATACTCCACTCCACCCTTAAGACTTTTCCAAAATACTTCTATCCAAATTAACAATCCTATAAGGTCTCTAAATATCCAAAATCAATCGTAACAGTAGATTCCCCAAAGAACATAATGTAGATATTATTGAAAATTACCTTTATAACATCAAAACCCCTAATTTAAATAATTATTTCTTCAAAATACTTGATCAAGATGTACTACAATATAATTATTATATATCTCATGAATCTTATATCTATAGAACCATTTGGGTAAAAATTCATGAATCCAAATACAAAATAACCTTAATCATTCCATTTCACTATAAAAATGTTAACCATGCTTCATCATCTTGTTTCTTAATACCTCCTTCATCTCATTTTTATTTTGTAGCCTCTTCATTATTAGTAGTTTAATGATTTCATGTATAACCATGATGATTCTAACCATTGACCAAAACTCAAATCATAATGTGAGAAACACTAATTATAGTAATTTATTCATGAAAGATCATTTATAAGATCTCTAGATAGTGGAATCTTATTCTCAGTCCATATTTCTATTGGATTAACCTAGATTATTCATTACTAAGTCTAAAGGATGATATCTTATACCTAAACTTATCCTCAAAGTTCTTCATAGGGTTACTGTTATGTCTCCAAGGTGGCGCGTTTTCGGTGGTGTAGAAATGGTCAAACAAGGATATTCACCCATCCCTCTCCTATTGAGACAGGTTCTCATCAAATTCACCATTCTTTTTATTTCAACTCATTCAATATTATTATCATTTAAAGAAGGTTGGATTAACCTTGTAGTAACTGTTGATCCCAGTGGGCGATTGCATGGGGGTCAAGTACTTGCGAAATCAGTCCTTCTGAGATATAACTTCCTCAGATGGTCTCAAATGGGTTTATTCATGGATCCGAGAACTCTCAACAGCCCTGGTATCCATGATTTATGGACCCGATTTCCAATGGAAGGTTCTCGTTGGCTGATGATTTGGCCAACGACGCATAAGGAATCCATTGTTCGAGAGGATGGGAGTTCAGTCTCACTACACCCTTCCAAGGGAGGATTGTTACATGTTTCATGACTCTTTTATAGATTTACGTCGTGTTTATATTTTCATGAATCCTTGGTTCATTCCCAAAGATTATGTCCACAGGATACCCTTGGTTTGTAGGACTATCATAAGCATGGACATATCTGATGCAACAGAGTCAATGCTAACATGAGCCATATTATAAGACGCCCAATAGTTTATCTTCGTCTAGGGTGGATGAAAAGTGACTTGATGTTGGAACTGGCCCATAAGAAGAGCTTCCTATGTATCCTCAGGAGAAGAATTTGAACCCACGTAGTTTGGATTTGTTGGGGCTTATGCATGGGAGCTTCCCATTTTAGGAACATGATTGGGTGGACCCTTTTCGATGGGAACCCTTTTGAGCTCGATCCTTCTAATAAGAGACTTATGTATCCTAGTTTGACCATGAATCATAGTTCTCATAGTTCATATTTGTCAGGTCTTACCCATGGGAGCTTCCCATTTGAGGGACATGATTGGGTGGACACTTTTGGATAGGCACCCTTTTGAGATTTTGATTTCTGATAGGCATCCTACATATCCTAGTTTAAATAGGAATCAGAGTTCTCATAGTCCATATTTATTGGGGCTTACACATTGGAGCTTCCCATTTCAGGAGACATGATTGGGTGGACCCTTTCGGATGGGAACCCTATTGAACTCATTCCTTCTTGTAGGTGTCCTACGTATCCTGGTTTGATCATGAATTAGAGTTCTCATAGTTTAGAATCATGCGGATGTTGTAATAATCAAAAAACACTAATCCCACATGAGTCGTGCTCAGTGTGAGAAGCAATAGGATTTGTAAGATTCAACAAGTAACAAGATTCCTCCCGTATTATTAGGGGAGGGAGAGCCCGCGATGGAAGAGGCAGGGGAAACCATGGCCAAGGTCATAGATATATTAACCTTTTAATGTGAAATGGCATTAAATTTCATGCTCCTTGGCCTCGAAAGATTAGGGACATACCTCAGTGGGAGGGCCCCAGAGCACGTTCTGTAAAAGGGATGAGTTTCATCCTTGTCTAAAGGAGAAGCGAACATTAATCTTCTGACTGATCATTATTCCTCATTGAATGGCAAAGAATGTGATCACCCATAATCCCTAGAACAGAGAGTTTCACATCAGAATTCCATGTTTGGACTCTAGGTTACATTGGGAATGTAGACCCACGGGCATTCCCGAAGACTAAATCGTTGTGGGGATAGCCTTCGTGAATCTTCTTACTATGGGTATGAAGGCTTAGAGGGGCATGTTGATTCACTCGATGGTATGATCATACAAGTCTAGTAAATTCAGAGGAGGCTTTTTCCTGATTCTAGAGGACTTGTTAGAGGAGGAATCAAGGAGGACAGAATGGTAATGGAAGGGTGTGGTTAGGACGGGATGAAATAATACCTGAAAACACCCCATTATGCGTACTTATTTTTTATGCAGGATGGGGAAGTATCTGCATACCGTAGTTGTATGTAGGTATATGGGCCATATTTTTACCTCAGTACATGGGCATGGGTATAGAAAAACGTGTACCATAGTGGTACGCAGCCCATCACGCTGCTTTGGGTTCCATCCGTGTACTAATACAGTACGCGGTTCCTGGTTCAGTCTGCGTAGCGGTGCACTACATAGAGAACCATATTAAAGGAGGGTCTGGTGGATTATTGTTCGCATGGAATTCATCTGCGAGAAGTATATGGATTGTGGTTCACCAGTTTGGTTCACAGTTCAATTATTATTATTCAACTACCCCATTGTATGGTTCACATCCAACTATACCTGCGAAGAGTGTGGATCACGATTCGGTCTTCACTGATGAATCAAGACGGATGATGGAGTCTTCTCTATAAAAACTCTTCAAAATATAGTTCCCTTTAGGATTTCTTCATTCATCCCTCATCCTTATACGGATATCCTTTTATAGAGTATTGGATCAATTGTATCTATTGGGAACGCGGCACCATTTGCAGAGGCCCACGAAGCAGTATCCTGACCCACGAAAGACTCAGTTAACCGGGGTTTGTAGAGACATTGGTTCGTGATAATGTTTCACAGAACCCTTCTGGTTCACTTCACCTATGAACTGATTAGTTCATGGCATGGTACACAGATGGGATTCACGAACATGTTTCCATCAATGACATAGTTCACGGTTTTCCTTGTTCGCTAGTCATCACCCTGTTGGATAGCGGTTCGCAGATCGTTCCACATACCTGTTGGTTCCCGGTCCAGCTAGTCTATGTACCTTTCCTGGTGTTGGTACATGGGCCACTCAAAATGCCATGAAAACTGGAATCTCTTCATGTTTCTTATAAAAATATAAACTTTATTTGAGTCCATCCAACTTTTTAGACTTGTATAAGTACTTCCTTCTTTCTAGAAAGGTATTGTGTGTGAATTTTCTCCCCATGGAAGAATTTTGAAGACCCTACAAATTCCACCCATCGGAATGGTGTTCGTTTGGAATGAAAAGGAGACTATTCAGATGTAGTAGTGGTTCAGAACTGAAATGGTTCATGGTAGAATAGATGGACCCCGTAGGAGGGTACCACACTCATATATACATGGTCCCATGTCATTGGCCCTTTACCGTTTCTCATGGAGAAAAGAGCTCTCGATTTCTTTGGCTTCCTATGCTCTCGCATACCATGCTCCCTGCAAAAATACCATTCATGGATCACTTTGTATGTACCATGAACCGATCTCCTCTCCATTTCTCTATCTATGTACCATATTTTGGATTTTGCGAATTGCATTTTGTAATTTTAAGACTAATGTCTGGATTCCGTGTAAGATGACGCTACAAGGATGGGGTATCCACATACCAAACATGATCCTACAAACTGAACTTTATGAACTAATAATCTGAAATTTAACTTTAATCCGAAACATTTAAACATAAACTTAATCAAGGCCTAGGTTTTTGATATCCACAGTCCGCAAACCTTTTTGTTCTCTGGAAAATGATTCGTGGTACAAATCCTCGCGGATGATTTAGGTACCATAGTTGTAAGATGAAAAATGCACCCACGAACCATAGTCATAGATGGAGTTATTTCTACACACTGTGGATGTGTGCATTATGATGCCCTTTCAAGCTATGCATTATGCGGGATGTGACTACCATGTATCATTTCTGGAAACATTATGTTGAGACTTATTTGGACATGTTTTGAGTCATTTATCCATTATTCCATAGCCTTTTATCCAACATTTTTTATTGGACTAAATTTTCATCGGCTTCTGGATCTTCTTATGTAGGTTACAATGGCTACTTCACATGTTCGGTTGAAATTGATGAAAACAAGGGAGACCATGGTGGAAAATACTGAGGATCATCTTCGTTCCCACATCATTCCTTGTGATAGCTTCTTAAGGGATTTCGCGATGCCAAATCTTATAGCATGTCCACTATCTATACAGCTTCCACATAACATCTTTAGTCTCCCTGAAGACATTCCCCTATAATTGGCTGATCATGATACTCTTTTCATCCTCTTAGAAGCACTGTAAGGTCATGATCATGACCATATTTCCCTAGTAAGAGACGTAATCTTCGCTCTAATTTAGGATAATATCTTTACACTAAGAGGCTCGACATGGACTCAGGGAAACCATGGGTGTCACGATGGTGTCCCGAGACTAGATGCCCGAGAGTACCCATCCATTATCATCATCTCCTGAGAAAATCCTAACGGTGGGTAGAGCACCATGTGTGGTCTGCGGTCTAGAGGATGTTTCTATAATGATAGGTCCTGGGCATTCTGAGTGCATCAGACCTATTTGGAGTCCTCCGACTAGTTGGAGGTGGTGGTCTTATAGCAGGCAGCCCGGGTTTCTCAGTTTTCAATATTCTACCAAGGGAAAAATCTTCTGGAATTGATGAGCCGCTAGTTTTCAAGCACCAACACCTTCCACTTATTGCATGGAGAGGTGGGAATCAGCCTATGGGATATCCACCATCTTGGAGGACTCCCCATCCTTGGAGAGAATTTTGATGAGTTTCTCCTAGGATTCATTACCTTGAATGACCCTGAACATGTGTCCCCTTTGACAAGGAGTTTATTGGTCGTGGTGGAGGGATAACTTGATCACCCCCTCTAGGATCTCTTGCTCATCCCATTCTAGTTGTGGATAGGATCATTATTTTAGACATACAGACCCAAGTCGAGGGCTCACTACAGCTGAACTCATCCATCCCACTAGTCCCGAAAAACTCCAGGGTCATATTGTGCTACCCTTGAAGCAGGTCGATATACCACATGGGGATATGAGCTTCGACCAGACGTATCACTTGCGCTTATACTAACAGGTTTATTTGCCTTGTTTTTGGGAATATGACTTTTCCCAACCTACGAAATATATACCATGGTTCTGGCCTGTACTTTAATGAAGGTGTCCACGCTGGTAGAGGGTCGACCCATTAATTTGGCCATCCCCAATCTCACCCGGCTTTATGAATAGTTGGGATAAATACAAGAAGGTAGGACCCCACACCATCTCATAAGACCATTTCAATTTCTATATGGGTGGATGTAAGAACACATACCCTGTTATGAATATTTTCATAGTTCAAGGGTTCCCCACTCTTCCTTTCAACCCACCCTTTTTAATATTTTTGTTGTTTGTCCTAAGACTCTAAGCGTTATTGAAGTGGTTGGAATGTTGAATGATGCTTCTAATTTCCAATTTGTACCGCATCATTACCTTCATGGATCATTTATAGGTGATAGTGATAGTTATTTGGAAGAACACTTGTACCTTATCACACTATAGGATGGGATGCTAACTACTGGTATAGATAGAGTAGTCATTTTTGAGCGATACTTCCCCTACTAGTTTTCCAGGAAATTATGATACCTTCAAAAAATTGCACGTCTTCTGGATGTTCAATTAAGGGGAGAGTCTCACCCCATAGTTCTTCACCAATTATGGCTCATGATGATGTATGTAGGTGCTACTATGGAAGTTATCATTCCTAACATCATAGAATCCACTTTTTTTACACTGGAGTATGCCCGAAAGTGGGCGGATCGTTACCCCAAATGGATGCTGAGAGAACCATTTTTTCAGGTGAAAAAATGTATAACCATTTCTTGCCCTGTCCTCTCCATAAATACAATGCCACACATTACTTATTTTGTGAAGAGTGTGGCATCTACACCTTCTACATCTATCCCTATAGCAGCCATGATGGATACACCACCTTCCCCTGCCCTTTTGGTTAGAAGACTCTCATTTCATTGTCAGAAACGTCTATGAGGGGCCTCATCAATACAACCTATCTCATTGGGGAGTTATTCATATGGATCTTTTCCCACAGATACCACCCAAGACCTTAATGAGGCTAGAACTAGCATATTATCATCGATCATCCCTGAAGTTGTGGCCAGTCCTCCAAATTTAACTCATGTGGTTGGACCATCTAAGGGAAAAGAGAGTCTCCCATCTTGGGTGACATGCCTAAGGTCCCTCCCAACTCTTGTGATGATGCTTACCAATTACAAACATGTTTTGGTATAGGAGGATCAAGGTATTGGGGTTGAGGCGAGGCACTAGGTAGTGCAAATAGAAGCATGGCACTTCTTATGTTCTCTTTCCATGGAGACACCCATGGCCAATTTTGCTAACAAGGTAGAAAATTTTCTGTGATTATTCATCGATTTGGGTTTCAGTGGATTTGATTATCACTATTTACACCTCCATATCTACCAAATCATAATTTCCTGGGAAAACATTGCCTCTTGTGAGGACAGTCTGGCCAAGTTCAATTCTTCCCATCACCAGGTGGTGACCTTCTGATATGTTTCAGAAAAATTTAATCATCTCACAGCAATGGAGGTGAAGGCCCATGGATTGGTGGACACACAATAGGAAGTGATGTAGGAGTACGAAGCCCATGTAGCATAGTTGATGGATCAACATGCCTCTTCATGCTCCCATTATGAAGCTTTCCAAAAGAAGGGGTCGGACCTCAAAGTCATTCTAGAGAAGGTGCGTCAGATGGTCAAGGACGAAATAGAGGGGAGATATTCTTTAGAGAAAATCATTGACGTCCCATGGTAATCAATTTCCATCCTCCTAGAATGGGATAAAAAAGCTTCATTTTAGTTCTATCCCAAATCATGATATGTACTCTTTCCTTTTTTTGATAGTTTGGAGAGACTCCGAACTGAGGATGCTCCTCCATTTTTTGTCAGATCCATGAAACTAATTTTCCTCTGAATTATTCTTATCTTTCTCTTCCTTTCAGGTCAATTGATCTATCAATCATATTGATATCATTTTAATCTGATATTAATTTTAAACCATGATTTGAAACCAGTTAACTAAATTAATCGAATCGAGCTCTAATTTTTTCCCAAGCGGCAGGACTCAGTGTGCATAGTTCAACTATTGATGGGGTCTCAAGAAAAACTCCACACAAATTTATGTATTTTTCATTATTACCCTATTTTTTCTAAATCTTCTTGGCATAGGCTTAGTGGGTCTAACTTGAATTTTTCTTAGGTCACCCTTTGCAGGTTTTTGACCTAACAAGCATTGTGCCTTTTTTAAGGGCTCAATGTTTTTTCTTAATGAACTAATTCTTGAAATTTACCCATAGGTACCTTTTTCATATTTTTCCTCTGCAAATTATGGAATCTCATTCACTGGATGCTCAAAGTCCTACTAATCAAACTTGTTACTACTGTTTTAGGTTGAACATATTTGACCAGACATAACAGGGCAAGGTCCCCAATTCGAGATCATCAGTTGTGAATGTCATAATATCCTTAAATAATGGATTAGGGATTTTTCCGAACCCTTAATTTGAAAATTATATACATGCATGGGGATTGGGATACATTTTGGGCATATGGAGGTTGGAAAGGACTCTCATGGGGACATACTTGCCTTTGATTAATGGTTTTTAGGGTAACATATGTCAAGCCTCCGGGGCATGATGTGCATAGTCAAACAAATGTGTTCACAGGACACTGGCCTTCCATTTCTGATGGCCTTGTGGGATTTGCAACATTTTGAATTTATTTTGATGTCAGGAGCCACAGTGGGTGGTTGGACTGAGTAGTATTGTTCGAAATCATTAGGGATGTTCATATCGACTTTAATGGGGGTGAATGCTCCCACACGGTTCTTACTTTCATGAGGGAGATCTAGGGAATGATCAATTCATTTGGAAATATCCCTTTTTTATGTCAACGACATTTGGAAAAGGGATGGTATGTAAGTTGTTATCTGATATTTTCCCAAATCTGGGGTGTGACAAAACATGATTGTCATTTGAGCGTATGGAAGCTGTAAAGGACTCTCCTAAAGATGAATTTTTCTTCAATTAATGGCCATTTTTGTGGGAAACATATGTAGAGCCACTAGGGCATGATGTACATAGTCAATAAAAGGTGTCTATAGGACAATGGCCTTCCATCTCTGATGACCATTGAGAATTATAGAGATTGTGATCTTTTTGAATACATAATTCCACCTTCAACAAGGGGTGCACCTAAACACAAAAAGGGTGATTTTAACTAAAATTATTCAGGGAAACCAGGAAATGAGTGGACGAACTCTTCTTTTGTTGGCAGATCAAATTCATTCATATGGATGGGGTATCCTTAGATACCAAAAAAAAGACCATAGATGAATCGGTACCGCATGTTTTGGTATATCCAGGATGTTTTTAGAGAAGAGAATGTAAACCAAAATGTTGATGGACATTAATTAGGAGGTATGGAACAAGTCTTGGAATCCATTAGGCATACTGGTATTGGAGATGACTCTCCTAGAGATGAATTTTCCATTTATTGATGGCCATTTTTTTGGGAAACATATGTAGATCCACCAGGTCATGATGTTTATAGTCAAACAAAGCTGTATACTAGACATTGCCCTTATATCTTAGATGGCCATGAATGATTATGAAGATTTAATATTTCTTAAATCATTGAGTTTGAGATATGTAAAGAGTTTATCTAGACATATTGGGGACATTTTTTATGCGATTTACTCATGGAATTAGGTGTCCCTTACGTAGATCTTACTCGTACGCAGGGTGAGGAATTCATTCCATATTTGGAGTACATGGTCATTTTACGTCACGTGGATAGGATGTGGGATTCCTCTTGGAGAAGGGAAACATGACATTTCTTTTAGGGTTTTTCTTCTAGAACTAAATCCCTAGACGTTTTTACCATAATGTCATGGTGTATCACTCATTAAGATACCTAATCTCACATGCTCAATGATCGGTGAGAGAAGCAAGGGATTGCAAGGAATGCGAATCATTTCCTATGAATAGAAAAAATCAACATCATAGAGATATTTATGCTTAAACCAATGCTATGTATTTTAAATTTATACAACAAGGATGAATTTGGCCTTGTAGTTTAATTTCATGCAATGAAGAAATAATGTTTTTTAGTTTAGAATCATGCAGTGAGGAATATTATACTATCATAATGATCTATAATAGTATTGGGTTAATCACAATCAGGATGTTTTGGAGTTCCTTAGATGTGATTGATGATAGAAGGTGTAAACCATAGTCTTGGGGGAAACATGAATCAGGAGAGATGACATGGGGCTTGGAAGTTGTTGGGCATACAAAGATAGGAGAGGACCCTCCCAGGGACAAATTTTCCTTTGATTGATGGACATTTTTTTGTGAAACAATATGTAGATCCTATAGGGAATGATGTAAATAGTCAATAAAAGGTGTCATCATGACACTAGACTTCCATCTCAGATGGAGTTTCATGATTATGGGGATCCAAGTTTTTCAGAGGTATGGAGTTTGAAAAACAGGAAAGATGCGTCTCGGAACAGATGTAATATCCAAATCATAATTACCCACAAAATATTGGAACCTCCACATAGATCTGACTCATATGTTGAGGGGAAAGCATGATCTTTTGACCTCTCATGAGTGGGGCATGTTAGGGATCTCATAACATCAAGGACTGGGCCACAGATAACTCTTTGTGAATTTTTCAGTTTATTGTCATGCGATTAGGACCATTCATGGGATCCCCGTACTAGTATAACCTTCACACGGGGAGAGGGGAATGTTTTTATGGTGGTAGGGCCAGGATGTCAAATACAGGTGTCACTACATTTCCTATGGGGGCATGAATCGAGCCACATGCAGTTCTTAATGTTCCCTACAAACTTTTCTTTGATGTATACGGAGATTTGAGGGAATTTTTTTCTTTTCCTTTTTTTATGATAGTTGGTCCAGGATTCCAATTTAGGTCATCGCTAAATATTATGCGAGGGCAAGAATCAAGCCACATGTAGTTCTAACTGTTCCCTCTGCTGATCTAGCTTGGTCCATATGTAGGGAAAATTTTGTTTTATTTTCTACGGGTGTTGGTTCCAACATACTTCTCTATAACTTATTTTCATAGGATAATCCTTACTATTGATCTTAAGCTCACGTGAGTCATACTTATTGTGAGAAACAAAGAGTGGTTATATGATTTCTTTCACAGGTGTTGGGAGGTAGAGTATATGATGGGGGTATTTTTTTCTTTCTTGGTGGGGCTGGACAAAGATCTAGGATCAATGCATTGCTACGTATCCCGCGAGGCCAAGAATCAAGTCATATGTAGTTCTATATGTACCCTGTAATAATTCGGCTCGGTCCATGTGTAAGAACATAGGAGGGAATAATTTTTTTTGATGTTTGGGCCAGGATGCCAAATCTGGGCACCACTACGTATCCTGCAAGGGTAGGAATCAAGACAAACATAGTTCTAAATGTACCCTATACTGGTCTGGCTTGGTCTAGGGGTAGGAGCATTTTTTTGTCCATCCCAGTTTACATCTTTACCATGTTACTCCATAGTTTTATTTCATAAGAGAATCCCTATTAAAAATATTAAGATATATTGTTTAATGCTAAGACTAAAAAATCCAAAATATATGGTTCTATCTTCTATTCAAAGAGGAGAAATGGGTTTATATATAATTCTAAATAAGGATATATCTCTTATTGAATTGATAAAAACAATAATATTGATTATTGAACTAGTTCTTTTATCCTTAAAAAAATAGAAATTTTATTATGGTGTATCAAACTGTTTCTATTTCATTACTAATCCTAAGCTCACATGATTTATACTTGATGTGAGAAACAAGGAGTGATAAGGATTTACCTTATGAATATGGGTAGATAGGGGGCATGCTGGAGGCATTTTTTGATAGCGGTTGGGCTGGGATTCTATATCCAAGCGTCACTATGTATCCTACAAGGGCAGGAATCAAGCCATACGTAGTTCTGTGAGAGATCAGGCAGTTTATTATCATGAAAAAAGGACATTTTCTGTCATCTAATTTAACGTCTTACAATGAGGACAATAGTCACAATTTAATGTCATGTTTTGGGGATAAGTTCCTTAGAGTTTAATGTCATGTGGAAAGGACAATGACTCATTGTTTAAGGTCTTAGAGTTTGGACTGTAGTAGTTTAATTTCATGTTGCATGGACTAATACCATATAGTTTAACTTCATGTGGTCAGGATGAAAACTCATATTTTAGGGTCATAGAGTTTGGACTATGTCATTGGGGGTTTTATAACTCATAGTTTAGGGTCATAGAGCTTGGTCCATTGGCTTCATTGGTACTCATAGTTTATTCTCTTATAGTTTGGACCATTTTCTTTGTCGGTACTCATCGTTTATTGTCTTATAGTTTGTACCATTGGTTTCTGGGTATTATTACCCATAGTTTAGGGTCATAAATCTTGGACCTTATCATGGTTGGTAGTTACCCATAGCCTAATGTCTTATATTTTGGATTGTGGTATGGATTTTTTGCTATTATGTGAATTATTTCTTCATGTACTTCGCATTTGTGGGAGCCATGATGAGCAGTCTTTCCATTGATATCAGGGTATATACTCCATTCGAATTGACCCTATGTATGACATACGGTCCATACCACTTTGGTTTAAGCATTGGGGGCTTCTTCCTAAGTATCATCGGGGTTCTGAGGACTAGCACCATTTCTCCAACGAGGAAAGATCAATGGTGAACCTTTTTTGTTGAAGGCTCATGCGATCCAGTTTTGGTAAGTTTCTAAATGGTCTAAAGTGTGCAGCCTTTTTACATCTAGCTAATCCAACTCATCAAATAGTCTCTGGGATTTCTCTTCCATGGATAGTTGATCGCAAATGGCCACACGAGGTGATGGAACCTGAATCATGATATTTAACATCGCCTCTTCCCCGTATACTAGTGAGTACAGGGTTGCCTAGGTGGAATTGCGGTTTTTGGTCTAGTAAACCCATAAAGAATGAAGGAGCTTTTCTGGACACAATTTCATGTCCTTATCAACCATCTTTTATAGTATGTTGGAAAAAATCTTGATGAAAGCCTTTACCTTCCCATTGTCCATTGCATGGTAGAAGGACAAATGTTTGGCTTTGATTCTATACTCCTGGTATAACTTGTCCAACTCAGTAGAGCAGAAGTTTGTGTTGTTGTCCATCAGTATTGTATGAGGGACACTGAATCTGGGGATGATGTTGGCCTTCACAAAGATGACTATGTTTTTTTCCTCAACTTTTTTAAGGGGTATGGCTTCAGCCCATTTGGAAAATAATTTATTCGTTGTGAGTATAAACTTGAATAGGCTGCCTGTGGAGGGAGGATATGGTCCCACAACATCCATACCCTAGGAAACAAATGCCCAGGAGTACTTATCTATTTAAACTATATTTGGGGGCAGTGTATGAAATTAGCATGAACATGGGAGGAATGATACTTCTTGGTGAATATGAGACAATCATGTTTCATCATTGGCTAGTAATGTCCAAGCCTCTAGATCTGGTGAGAGAGCTTATTTGTTGATTGGTGCACTCCACAAGCTTTGGTGTGCACTCTTTCATGATAGAAGTAGTCTCTTCTCCATCAATGCACCTGACAAGGACTCTGTCAATGCCTCATTTTTAGATAACCTTTTCTTGGTTTACCACATTATACAGGACAAATTTGACTGTGTGTCTTCAGATATTCTCCCTTATAGCCCTATCTGGTGGGAATTATGCATTTCTAAGGTAATTTGTAATGGGTATCATGCAATTGATGATGTGACCATAAGGCTCATAGATACATCTAATTTCATCAATTTCCTCCATATTACTCTGGATGAATGGCAAGATCATCTGGTCGTGAGCAATGCTAATGAATGTTTCATCCCAATCTAGATCAGCCAAGCTGGTGGCTGCATTTTCCAAAGCCTCGGCTTGAGCATTTCATGACAGGGGGATATAAGTCAATGTTGGCTCTGATGGGAATTCTATCATCAGTTCTCGAACATGGTTCATCAAGGGAAACAATAATTATTTCATGATGGCATAGTCACCATTAACCTGTTTGATGACTAGCTTCGAATCACCCATCATTTTTAGGTGTTTGGATTTCACATGAAGGGCCAATTTCAGGCCTTCAATGAGGGCCGGATATTCTGCTTCATTATTTGTACACCCCTCCAATATAAGGAAAGAGTAAAGAAAGACAACCTTTTCGGAGGATACAGTTATAATTCCTAGCCCCACTTTGTTGATCTTTCTATCCTCCATCCTTTTCCCTATCGGTCCACAGGATGCACTATTGAAGTGTATTTACCATGTCTAGGGGTCCTCTTAGATGGAAAAAACTTCTTCATCTAGAACTTTCTCATCCAATGGTGTTGTTTCTTTCGATGGGTTCTCGTCCTGGAAGCCTACTAATGCCTAACCATTTATGGATTTCTAGGGCATGTACAGTATATCAAACTGTTGTAGGATGACCACCCATCATGACAGGCTCCCATTTTTCATGGGATGGTTGAGGATATATTTGAGCGTGTTGTAGTGGGAAACCAGGTGGGCCTCATGGTGCTACAGGTAATGCCAGATTTTCTGAACTGTGAATATTAGAGCTAGTAAATTCTTTTCAATTTTTGAATACCGAGTTTCATCGTCAATAATTGTTTGACTGAGGTAATAGAGGTTGTTCTTGCTTTCAGCATCATTTTTCTTTTCGATAAAGGTTCCTAATGACTGTTCTAGGGATGTTACATTCAAAATGTTTGGTCTCCCCACAACTAGTGTCATCATCACTGATGATCTTAGGATATATCTTTTAATATGGTCGAATACTTATTGGAAATCATTATCCCACTCATACATAACTTCCTTCTTCATGAACCTGGGGAAAGGAAAACATTTACCTGCAAAGATGGATGTGAAGTGCCTAATGTTGGTGAGTTTCCCCTATATACCTCTCAACTCGATGTGGTTGTGAGGTGGGGACATGATAAGGATAAATTTTTTCTTCTCGGGGTCAACTTCAATGCCATGATGTCGTACGATGAAGATGAGGAATGTTGTTAAGGTAACACCGAAAGAAAAATTTAGGGGAATCATCTTTAAAATATGATGTCACAATTTATTGAAGACAGTTTCAAGATCAAACATGATGATTGAGTGCTATCGTGATTCAACCACCAGATCATTGATATAACACTCGATGAATTTTACTAATAATGGATTGATCATGCGATACATGTCATGTTGAAATGTGGTTCCAGCATTCTTTAGACCAAAGGGTATCAATTTATAAAAGAACACTCCCAAAGGGGCCCAAAAATATGTATCTTCTTCATCTCTTTGGGCCATCCAGATTTGATTATATCTAGAATAGCCATCCTGGAAAGAGAGGGCTTCGTATCTAGTTGTTGCATCGATCAACAATTTTGTGATAGGGACCGGGAAGTCATCTTTTGGGAAATGTCGATTAAGGTCCCTAAAGTAAATACATATTCTAATCAATCCATTATTTTTTAAGACATGGACTATTTTTTCAATCCAGACCAGATATTGGACCTCCTTTATGAAGTTGAATTTGACCATCTTTTCAACTTCATCCTCTATCTTGGAAGCATGTGTCGGGTGGGTCATTCTGGCTGCCTGAATATAGCACTGGTGATCTTATGGTAATTCGAAATGATGAGTGGTGACATCAGGATCGAGACCTAGAATTTCTGTGTAGTTTCAAGCAAACACATCTTGATTCTTCCTTAGGAAAGAGGTGTATACCTATTATTCCTTGACAGGCATGTCCACACTAATCAGAGTGGGACGTGGGTCATCTTTAGTACCCTGATTTATCGTCTTAAGTTCATCGATTGTGGTGTAGAATCCTTCTTATAATGCAGGAGGGTAATATTTGGGGTATTCTCCTTCTTCTTCTTCTTTTTCATTATATGCATATTTTTCACCTTCTGATGAAGAGAGGATTTTGTAGACAAACACACCAATAATTAGGGATAAATCATCTTTTGCTTTAGTAAATGAGGAAGGTGTAGTTTGAGGTCATGTGGATGGTCCGATAGCATCTTTGATAGGTATTTTCCTGATATCATGGGATTCATTCCTCTATTCTATGTCTTTGGACTCAGTGTCCATGGTGGAGATCATGAATATGATCAGGTCTGCATCTATACATTCACTTATGCATTCAACTTGGTTGATGTGTAATACATACTCTTCCCCAAGTTGTTGGAGGGGTTGGAGGGATCCATTTCCAATCCATTAGGGGCATTCGTCCAATAAATTTCATCATCAGAAATATATTTTTATTCCAATTCATAGAAACTTGTTTTGATATAATGCGACTCACAAGACTCAAATGGGCATTTATCAGCGTGCAATGTTCCGTTTTTTCCATTAGTGCAATATTTTATGCATTGGTGGTATGATGATGAAATTGTATAATGTTGATATATCCAAGGCCTCACAAACAGGACTTTAAAAGACATAATTTTCCATACTACCAGGAACTTAGAATCTGAAATGAGATCCCTGAGCTAAGGTTTAATCTTTATTCAACCTAATGGTATTTGTTCACTTTTGTCGTATCCTAGAAGAGTTATAGTGTAGGGTATCAAGCTATCTTCATCATATCCTGTCCGACGAAGCATTTACAGTGGGATGAGGTTAGCTTCAGAGCCGTTTTCGATATAGACCCTCCAGACATCAATTCCATTTATCTTACCAAATGCATATAGGGGTTTGAGGTTCCCTTGAATGATGGTGTATTCATCTCTATTTGTGAAGGAGATGATGGCATGACATTCTTTGGGACTTGTCTCTGTCCTATAAACTTCAGCTACTGGTACTTCTACCTCTAACTCATAGGGACTTAGTAATTCTTCAATGAGTATCTCCCTAAGATGTACGGATGGGCTCAATGCATCTAGGATTAATTTCTTCACTTGTACAGAATCCAGCTTCTTTAGAATTTCATACTTCTACTCTAAAGGTTGGAACTTCCCAGCTTGGAGTTTCCCTTTCAAAGACACATTAGGGGTTCGATCTTTGGAAATAGATGGTCTAGCCTCTATTATCGGAACATATGGTGCTATGGTCCCTTCCTGGTTGGGCTGAACTGGTCATCATGTATTCCTTGGGTGGTTTAATATATGTTCTTACCCATATGGATATTCCAAGATAATTGGTCTTGGATTTCTTCCAACAGTGGAGGAGAAGAATTATGGTTCTTGTGGTGTCTTACAAAGGGTCCTTTCATGAGTTTCTATTATGTTAACAGTTTGACTTGTGGCATGGCCGGGAATTTGAATCCTTCCATGATCATTTATTCAAAGAATCCTCCAGCCTCTATGGCCTCTTCCTTTGGCTCTCCGGTTGGCTGCGGGGAATTCAGTTTTGTGGACATAGTCTTAATCAGAGAAAGGGGTCCATTAAGTGAATGAAATTAATGGATCCAAAGATTAGTTCATGATCCAACACTGTTTCAGTCTAACTATCTCCTTTTGATGTTTTCATTTGAAGAGGAGGTGCTTGTTGTACTGTTTGAAGGGGCAGTTCCCATTATACCATTTGGCGGAGCGGTGCCCGTTGTACCATTTTGTAGGGCGGTGACCATTGTACCGTTTTGTGGGGTTGTTCCTGTTGTACAGTTTGGCGGGGTTGTTCCCATGGTGCCAAGTTTTTTTAAATGAAGTCCGAAAGGTTCAACACTGACATCAACTTTGGTATCATCTCATTTTCATTCTCTTCCTTTCTTCTCTTCTAGTCTTTAGAGGACTACAGGGTCGAGAAGTATGGTTGTATTGTATTATGAGCTTCTAGGGGCATAGTTGGTTGTTTCAAATATGCTGGGAGGATGCCTTGGACTCATTTAATGGTCATATGGGTCATCCAATTGTAAAAAAAATTCTCCTTCTTACTAGAAACTATTTGTCATTCTTCTTCCACTCTTGGGTCTGAGGTGGAAACATACTCCACATGGGATGGGGGTGGGCCCAACATGACTTTCCCAAAATCCACCATCTTTTGTAGTAGATCCTTCATAAATGAAGCATTCTTGGATGTTGTGTCCCAGTATTTGGTGATAGGGACAATAATTTGGATTGCCTTTGAGACCCACTTCATTAGATCGCTTTGGATCTAGTAGCCAGAGAAAATTGTAATTCATAGCAGCTATAAAGTAGCCACAGACCTGGTCATCTTGGAATGAGTAAAATTTATTTCATCATTCTTTGAATTGATTTATTTTAACACATCCCCACTCATCATGTTGAGGTGGGGGTGTTTGTTGGTGTTCATGGGGTCACGCATGGTTCGGTAGGGGCCTCGCAACTGAAGCTGGTGTCGGGGGTCACATAAGCATGAAAAAAGCTGCTTAATCTTTTCCCGTTATTTTCCCAAGGGTTGATGGTGACACTCGCGACTTAAGATTTGTCCTTTTCCAAGAGTACTCTATCCTTTGGGAAATGGTAGAGATGTCTCGGAACCCACTTGTATACATCATTAGGATGAGTGGGGTACATAATTCATCATGAATGTTATCGATGCACATGGGTAGCATCTCATCTGAGGGGAGCGGATTGTTCATGGAATACATCAAGCCTTTCTATATGAAAATTAATTCTAAGGCTCTTTATTTATCTCACTATTTTCAGTTCATGAGGTCTCTGAACATTGTCATAGGCAGCGTTGAACTGAACTGGAAGAGAAACTGTCACCGGAGATCCTCCCATACAGTAATTGAATTATTTTTTAGGCTAGTATACCATATAAAGGTTGAGCCCTACAATTTTCATACATGTAATGACCCGTAATTTTCAAGGGAATTTTTTTTTTCATAAATTCTTGGGATTTTATGAGTACACAATTTCTGACGGCACCTAATTCTGAGGCCCGGTGTGCCCGGAATCAATTTCCGAAGATTAGCTTGGGTACGTTCAGTGAACAAACGAGCGGGTTTTTCTATATTTTTAACCGGTGCTTGGAATTGAAATTTAAGGTAACCGATTAACTCACAACGCCGGTATTTGCTTAGGATGACTTTTACCGTTGATGTGTTTGCTCGGGAGAAGAAGTTATATTTTTGGGATTAAGGGGGAAGTAAATAAAATTGTGCACAATTTTATTATTTTATCCTTGGAAGGTAAACTCTCTCATGGGAAGTTGTTGGTGGTGCCCACAACCACCCAACTTCCCATGTGTGGTTATGAAGGAGGTGGGGCCCACACAAGCACCCACCTTTTCGCATTCTATAACCCTTAACTCCTTAAACTCAAATAAAAAATTTATGGTAACTCACCCTCTCTCCATCTTTATTTCAGGCTAACTCACAATAAATTAATTGATTAAACCTATTCAATTAATTTAACTAAGTGTTTGAATTTTAAGTTTTGAATACATGGAATGTTATAATAAAATTAGAGTAAGCCTTATTCTATTTGGGGTTGGGATTGTTGTGTCGAGACATTTGGGGAGAGATCTATTCTCTTGAAGAACATCATCCTAAATGAACAACGACAACACTTCATCAAGGATCATCGACTCGGCGATACGGTTTCTTCCGTCCTCTTCTTCCTCCACGAAAAAGGCGGAGTCTCCGATGCGGAATCTCGCCAATAACGTCCCGCCCTATAATATTCTCTCCGCGATAAAGGAAGAGAGACGCCACTTCCTCCTCGGATGCTGTCCGTCGACGTTTACGGAACCTCACCCTACGACGCCGTTTTTCGCGACGCTCATCGTTCGACAACTTGCGTTGAGGTAGGGGTTAATTATTCATTCAAGTATTATTTTAATGATCTTCGTTGTTAAATGATTGGCCGCTTGTTATCGATATAAAGAGAGGGGATCAGACCGCACAAACATGGCCGATCCTCCTCCCCTTTTATTGTTGATCTTCATTGTGGCTTGAAATGGAGGCGACGCAGTGCCATTGCACCCTGCGGGGACAAAGAGGATCGTGGCCAGAGTGGGCCATGGTGGAGGAGCGCGGCACCATCGCACCACGCCTATGAGACCAAAGGAGGTCGTGGCCAGGAACGGGCTGCAGCGGACGGGTGTGGCACCATCGCGCCGCGCCGGAGCCCCAAGGGGCCGCAGTCAGGGTGGGCTGTGGCGGAGGGGCGCGGCGACGTCGCGCCTTGCCGGTCAGATAGAAGCCACATCAGTTTTCCAAAGGGGCTGCTGGCTAAGCCGGTCATGAGCGCCACATGGAGGCCGGACCTGAAGGGTCCCGCAGTAACAAAGGCTAGCAGTTTCAGAAATCAGGGGGCAATGCCCCCCCTCCCCCTCCGCACTCTGCTTGGCCGATAGCCATGTCGAACCACGGCCGGCTTCTGAGCCGGGCTGCTAGCCGTGCGGGCCGGGGCCCCCACGCCGGGCTGCGCCGCCAGTGCCGGGCCGTGCCAGCCCGGCCGGGCCGCGCCCAATTGGGCCAGACCCAGAAACGGGTCGGGTCGACAAAGTTCTGTCTGACCTAGGGGGTATTGGGCCGGGTCGGACCGGGCCCAAACCCCCTATTTTTGGACACATTTGTTCAAAAGCCCATGTATTGGGCTGTGGACCTCCGATCGATTCACCGTCAGTTGAATACTTGGATTGATATGGTCTTTTTGGTATATTATACTCAAGGTTTTGGAGAACTCTGTGTATGACCATGTTGGTTCGAACACAAAACTAACAGGGCTCTCGGAGCGGAAATGCTTATAACTTGAGCTCCGAATGTCTAATTGACGTGCTGTCAACTTTGTTGGATTCCTATTAGTGATAGGGTTCTTTTGGATTACTCTACTCGAGGTTTAGACGCTGCTGGAGTATGGTTGGGTTGGTTTTAGCTTAAAAACCAATTGGTCCCCTGGAACGGAAAAGCCAATAACTCTCAGACCGGGCGCCCGATTGACGCGTCGTCTATCGCGTTGAGTTCCTATTGACATGACAGAACTTTGTGACACATCAACTCTGGACTTCATTTTAGTTGATGTATCAACCCCTTGGCTCGTGGAGCAGAACCTCCTAGAATCGAGCGTACTGTGTGCGGGAACCCTAGATTTGGCTGCGATTGCGACGACGATGACGACTGTACTTGGATCCTACGTGGGTTCAGTAGTGAGGATGACTATACTTGGATCCTATGTGGTTTCGGCAGTGATAACGACTGTACTTGGATCCAATGTGGGTGTGGCAGCGATGGTTACTGTACTTGGATCCTACGTGGGTTCGGCAGCGACGACGTCTGTACTTGGATCCTACCTGGGATCAGCAGAGGAGATGATTCAGAGGCTACATCAATAATCTTCACCCCTCTTCATGAGTAGTATTGTTCTGTGAGTTGAGTCTTGACTTTCAATCATTATCATCGATATGATTGACTTGGTATCCTGTGTGGATTGGGTTGTGCTTTCCAATGTGGATTAGGTTGTACTTTCTTGTAAGGACTGGGTTGAACATGGGCTCGTGAGATGGAGCAGAACTGGAATTGATGACATAGGTATATATATGGGAATATACCTAAGTAGAGTTTTTTGATACTTTGTGATTGTATATTTCCTTTTTTTTATCCTTCATGGATTCTGGGAGACCATCGGAAGTCTCGAGGTCCCTACTGAGTATTGTTTACTCACCCCTGCACGGGCTATGCCCGCACTACATTGTGTTGGTTGTAGAATACGGACAACGCTGATCGTGGTTGAGGCTTGTGGATCGGGATGGTATCCAGAGGTGGACTATTAGGCGGGATGTACACAGAGTGGACGCCAGACCCAAGGATCCGATGAGACTATCTGTACTCACCCTTCAGGTGGGAGTTCCGGAGGACTTCATGGTGGTTGCTGATCTCCTTTTTAGCTATTGTACTTTCTTTTCTCAGTTGTACTGTACTTTCAGTTGGGTTTGTATACTGGCCCATTTACATTCCAGCACTTACTTTTGTACTCAGTTTACTTAGTGTTTACTTCAGATTGTGTACTTTGTGGTGTTTTTTTCTTATATAAAGGCAATGCCTTCCCTTTTTATCAGGATTTACGCCTTTGCTGCTAGTCGGTAGCCCCTGGCCTATGGAAGGCGGGATTGGGGTAGTCACAGCATGGGCCCCGAGGACGGGTCGTGACAAATTTGTATCAAATGAGTCGGTTCTACCGCAGAACTCGGGACTCTGATAATTTCTTCTATGTGAAGGAATAGTGTTTAGGGTATTGAGTGTGGTTATCAGTCCAGGGAGTCCAGTGTTGGTGCGACGGCCGACGTATCCATACACCAGGACCCTAACTTCTGATTTCTGACTCAATGCATGAAAACATTGATTGCATGTGTGTTTCAATGTTTTCTTTGTGATTACTTTTTGTTAGTTCACCAGTTATACTATATTAACCATGGGGCACCTGTTTCTTTTCAGGAAAGCCCCACGACGGCAGCCATCTAGGTTTTTGAGCATTGTACGAGACGACAGCCCACCGAGTGACAAGGCCTCGGTGCAGGGCCTCATTACAGCGGAGGCACCGGTGGTACCTCTACCTGTCGATCCACCGATGCCACCAGCCCCAGTAGCTGAGATTGCACCTCGCCTGAGAGAACTGCACAAGTTTTAGCATCAGAGACCTCCCAGGTTCCACAGGGAGACGGACCCTCAGGCAGCTGAGGACTGGATGGAGGCTATTGTCTGAGTCTTCATATTAGTAGGGACACCAACTGACCTCATGGTGATCATTGCGGTGATTCTCCTGCACGCAGCAGCAGGTAGATGTTGGAGACTGATGCTCCAGGTGCATGATGAGGAATCTCATATTTGGACGGATTTCGAGAGCCTCTTCCGCTCAGAGGTCATACCCACCACCCCTTGTACGGTGTGCGTTTAGGAGTTACTACAGCTGCGGCTGGCCAGCATGACAGTAGCCCAGTACTCGGCGATATTTACTGATCTCTCGCGCTACTCCACGGACATGGTACATGACCCATTCTTCTGGGTGTGGACCTTCGAGAAGGTACTGAGGCATGAGATAAAGGCATCGATGATCTCCCTTAGCATTCCGACGCAGGCAGGAGTACTGGAGCGAGCCCTTCTTGTGGAGATATTCCTTACTGAGCCTACGCAAGCAGCGAGACCTACCACAGGGAGAAACGTAGTGGAGTCTTCTACAGCTGGCAGTAGACATACATCAGAGAGGTCCAAGAAGACCAGGGCATCATGTGGACGACCTCAGGACACCGGTTCAAATGTGCGGGGCACACGTAGTAGATCCAGTCATACGAGAGGTAGGCAGTGCTATGCATGCGGCGGGCAGGGCCACATGGCTCGGGATTGTCCGAACCGCCATGCAGAGGAGCAGTAGATGGTTTAGGGACCACCCAGGAAGAGGTAGAGGTTCGACCATGGTGGTCCGCAGGGAGCAGGCGGACGAGGCAGAGGAGCTGTTCGAGCAGCAGATGGTGGAAAATTCTTCGGGGCTCTACCACCACCACCAAGAGGTCCATCCCGACCACAGGGAGCCGGCGGACAGAGGCATTCTCAGCTTCAGGTAGTGGATTCCTATGACCACGATGCACCTGACATGATTCGAGGTACTATATGTGTCTACTACACCCTTTCTGTAATTCTTATAGTCACAAGAGAGAGTCATTCATTCATTTCCACTTCCCTTGTTCGGAGCGCATAGATTCCAACAGAGTTGTTGGCTCGATCCTTATGGCTAGAGACTTCTACGGGAGCAGACTCGACGAGTACTCACTGGTGCCGGTAGTGTGAGATTAATCTAGGAGGCGAGAGCTTCAGCCGTGATCTCTTTGTAGCGGCGTCGAGGCCTTACGACGTCATCTTGGGCATGGATTGGTTATCTAGGGTCCATGCTCATATCGACTGTATTAGGCGCAAGGTGCGGTGTGTCCGCACCGATGGGAGCAGGATCACCTTCACCGGTGATAAGGGTGCCTTTGTAGCGCAGGATGGACTCATGCAGAGGAGAGGACAGCCGATCTCCCATCAATTGGCTAGTCTTATCCTGGGTGCAGTTGATGTGAGGATTCTGAGTTTTCCTGTTGTGGTGGATCAGTATGCAGACGTTTTTTCTGAGGACGTTCCAGGACTACCTTCTCACATAGAGTTAGAATTCTATATTGACCTGTTTCTCAGGACATCACCGATATCTAAACCACCATATCAGATGGATCATGTTGAGATTCCTGAGATACGTGTACAACTAGAGGACTTTCAGGGAAAGGGGTTCATTAGACCCAATGTTTCACCCTAGGCTTCCCTGATTTTGTTCACCAAGAAGGTGAATGGGAGCTTGTGACTGTGTGTCGACTACTATAATCTGAACCAGGTGACCGTGAAGAACATGTATCCACTTCTTAGGATTCATTACTTCTTCAATCAGCTCAAGGGAGCACAATGGTTCTCCAAGATAGGCCTCAGGTCAGGCTATCATCAGCTCAGAGTTCGAGGAGAGGATGTGTAGATGATGAATTTCAGGTGTCGGTTTGGCCACTTTGAGTTCATGGTTATACCTTTTGGCATAACCAATGCTCCAGTAGTGTTCATGAGTCACATGAACAGGATCTTCCAGCCTTACCTCGATCGATTTGTTGTAGTCTTCATCGACGAAATATTTATTTACTCAACTACTAAGGAGGAGCACGCCTACCACTTGCGGGTTGTACTGGACACACTATGAGAGCACCAACTTTATGGTAAGCTCTCGAAGTGTCAGTTCTGGATTCAAGAAGTCCACTTCTTGGGACACATCATCTCTGAGGTGGGAGTTGCGGTGGACCCTGTGAAGATCGAGGTAGTGCTAGCTTGGGAGCCACCCAGGAGCGTGACGGAGGTGCGGAGTTTCCTAGGTTTGGATGGGTACTATTAGAGATTTGTGCCAGAATTCTCTAGAGTTACAGCACCACTCTCAACTTTGATGAAGAAGGGGAAACCCTTCATGTGGTCGGATAGATTTCAGTAGAGATTCCAAGAGCTGAGACATAGATTGACCAGTGCACCCATCTTGAGGCTACCGGAGGAGGGCGTAGGGTACATAGTTTACTGCGATGCATCAGGGTCCGGACTCGAGTTTGTCCTGATGCATGAGCGGGAGTTGATAGCCTATGGATCATGAAATTTGAGTTATCATGAGCTGAACTATGCCACCCATGACCTGGAGTTAGCAGGTGTAGAGACCCGAAGCTTGACGTACATGGACATTACATTAATTTTGCGGAATACTTAGTACATAACAAAAACCCACACACAAGGACCGTAATAGTTTAGTGTCTTTGGAAACTCGGAACGTAATCTTCTAATCATGGTGAAAGATCTTCAACATCTCCCATAAAGATCTTCCCTTTTTTTCTTACCTAAAACTGTTCTTTATATCCTGGGGAAAAGAAAACATAAAAGGGTGAGCTCAAATGCCCAGTAAGGGTAAACAAAAGAAATATAAATCACATCATATTCATAAGAACATAACATTTTGGAAATCTTAACCTGCAAAAGAGAGAGCATAATTTCATAACATGGGATAAATCATAGTAGTGAAATGAAATCCCAATAATCATAACATAAAACATGAAACTTTGTGCCATACACACATAATCATAGAGAATCATTTCTTGTTAGTCAAGACTCATTGCCAAGACTATCTTAGTGGACAAAGTCCATTTCTGAACCGAGTCGCCCTCGTTTCAGTCCAGTTTCACTGAACCGGTATGACCTACCATTCCAGCCATGTATATCTCGTGAGATATAAAATCTTTACCCAATGCATTGGAGGGAGATATAGGTCCCACCCATCTCATAATGATACCATTCTTATGTGTGCCACAAAATCTGAAACCATGCATCATAGCATAACCCATGTAATAAAATGGGAATCTTAAACATCGTGACATCATAAAACAATTCATATAAGATAAAGGAATTCATAAAAATATAATTCCATCACAAAATAATCAAATCAATGTAATAATAGGGATAGAAACAGAACCCTTTATTATCTTAGATGGAAAATAATTTTGATAAAACACTTGAACTCCATTCTTGAGGAAAATATTCTTTCTGCTTCAAACACATTTTTTCCTTTCTTAACATGTCATACAATTTTAAACTAAAATAAGTTGATTAAAAATAATCTTGAAAACTTGTAAAGTAATATTCTTGGAAATAATGTTTTAAAAATCCATTCATGCCGTATAAGTTAAAAAAAACATTCTTCGTACTTTTGTCGGAAAAGTCAAAAAGTACCTCATACGAAAAACGACAAAAGATTCCTTTCATATCCTTTACTAAAAACTCATCGAAGGGTAAAATTGGATTTAAACAATTGTAGGTGGATGGAAATAATATTACATATTGAGGACACATGGATGTGGATGATAAAATACACCCCAGTAAATACTAAATTATAAACAATCTCAGATAAAAATGAGATTGTGATATTTCCCTTACCATAGGTCCGATTTTATTAGTAGGTGTCCGAACCTCCTATATAATGATTTAAATAATGTCATTGACTTCTTCCAGAATCATACTCATTGTTATGATATCATATATGGTTCACTTATGACTTTATATTACCCTTTCTTTTGTAAATTCTATGTTAAAGAGCATTTTGGGTAAAATTGTTTCATTTGTCGTCCGTGTTTTGACTTGTAATTATTTATATAAGTGCTTATATCATTGTTACATAATTCCAGAATATAAAACATGATTTATATATAATATATATTTAGAATATACATATATATAATAAATTAGTAAGTGGAAAGAAATACTCCGTTCATGGAGATGGTAGGTCGTACGTACACATGAACGCTGTTTTCGTTTCCTTATTGAGTTGAATGGAATTAAGTAGATGACATACATAAATACATAAATACAGTAGACTTATAATTTCATATATTTAATTATTATTCCTTATATATACTTTATAATCATTCTTAAATGGTTAACATGGAGAATGAATCTCATCGCGTCGTGGAGACGGTAGTCCGTACGTACGCACGAGTGATGATATCGTTTCCATAATAATTGAATTGAATTGGAGTGGATGATACAATATAGAAGAATCAATATGATGTTCTAATAACTATTTATAGTTATTCTTTACACCATTATACCCATCCATGTAAGGTGGTGGTGGAAAATAGATTACACCACGGCGTGGAGACAATATTCCGTACGTACGCACACGCAGCGATTTCTTTTTCCGTAGGATGGATAGATGGTGAAATAGAGTTGTTTCATACTTATAATAACATATCATTATATTAGTGATACTTATGTTATTACTTCATAATGAAACAACCTAAGAAGAAAAAGTGGAAGAAGAAATAAAGATGAAAGAATCGGTAACAGACATTACCTCTTCTTTGAAGTGCTTCTTTGATACCTCCTTTTAGGGAACTAAAATAGGTCTTTGAAGAAGAACAAAACCTCTAAGATGTTTCTAGGGAAGTGGATAAGAGACTTTTTCAGGGGTAGGCCGAGCTTGAAGGCTCAAAGTTGTGTGAGGAAGAGAGGGAGGAGGTGCCCTTTTATAAGGGAAGAGAGGGGCTCCTTTGGAAAAACTAAAAATATTATTTTATTATAAAGTCATGATTGGTTTTAAATAGCTCCAAATTGATTTCTTTCGAGGCTAAGGTGGGGAGTGGTCGGAATCCTCTCATCCAATCGAATTTAGACAAGTTTAGGTTCCTATTGTAACCTTATCATTTAGATTTAACATTAAGTTAAATAATTTTACTTTTACTGTGTCTTCTTGTGTTCTTACAATATAAGGTTAATAAAATTACTATAAGAAGCCAAACTAACCCCAAGTTGTTTATTATTAATATATATAACCTTATCTAAGAAATTTGGCCGAGACTTAGATTTTTAGGATTAAAATAACAATTAATAATATAATATTTGTTTTAAAAACTATTTTATGTCAATTTTGACACTATTTAGTAATTGATTTTTGTGAAAATCATAACAGAATGATAAGTTCTAAAAAAGTTAATTAAATCAATAATAACATGTCATATTAACCTAGAAAATTAGTGTAATTCATAAAAAGTCTCAAATTGCATTTATTTTCGTGTTTATAACATTAATTATGTCAATATTTTATTAATAAGATAATTACTGCATCATCATTGTCTCATAAATAAATTAACTTATATAATGTTTAAAAATTACAAATAAAATACCATTACGTATGAAATCTTTTGAGATATATAATGAATATTTATAGTCAAATTTATCTTATGTATAACCTCATATTAAAAATGTTTTAGTAAATAAACATTGATTTTAACTCTTTTAACCCTTCTTTAAATAAATTAATAATAAATGTCCTAATCTAATCCAAGTGGGCCTAAATGGTCATATTTTATTCCTAAGTTTGTTTTTGGTCGAATTAGACTTGTCCAATATAATTATGACATGTTTTAGGGTAATAATAATATCATTTCTACCCTTAATTACCCTATTTACTTTTAACCGTGGTAAAAAAAAGTAAAAATTTACTATTCACCAAAAAATTATTTTCATCTCATTGAACCACATTTACTTACTGAAATCAACCGTGTCTCTCATATTTTTTAAATTCCACTCACAGAAGCGGTAAAATTAATTTTATGAACAATTCAGTTTTTTTAACTACCACTTAGTGGTTTCACTATTCATCAAAAATGGAATGTTTTCAGAAAAATACCAAAAATAAGGCCTAAGATATATTTGGTATTATGAACTCAAAAATGATGTCTATTTTACCAAAATCAAAAAATATCAGTTGCATTAACTAACTTAAAAATTAATTCCCGTCGTGAAAACAAATAGCGTGTTTTTAAGAGATAATAACTATTAAAAGATTGAAACTTGTTTATAACTGGTTTAAATGTGAAATTACATCCAATGACCATCATTGTATTAAATTGTCAAAATATATTCTAAATATAATTTAAAACCACAAAAATTAATAATTTATCACTATTAATTATTTGGATTGAAAAAGTTGTTTTTAATTAAAATTTAGTAATTTCCACTATTCATCAAAATATGAAAGTTATCCGAAAATTACCAAAATTTCACCCTAAGCTAATTTCGATATTCCGAATCCAAAAATGAAATTCATTTTGAAAAAAAAATTAAAAATTTCAAAAAGTGGTTATTACTTTTCATAATGGCTAGTTTTAATAATATTTTAATAGCATATCGTTGTTTAGTGAAACTTGGTATTGCGTACTACACACACTATCAAGGAAGGTCGTGATTGCATGTAATGAAAGGCAAGTCAAGGATGCGTGTTGTGCAAGCTCCTTTTGGTGTAGCATACAACACAAGACATTAATGAAATTAAAACGAATATTTTTCATAAAATCATGGGGTGTTACAGCAGGAGTTGTCTTCGCCTTGAATATGTGGAGGCACTATCTGATGGGTGAGCGCTTTAAAATCTTTTCTAACCACCAGAATCTCAGTTACATCTTCTCACAGAAGTACGTGAACCTGATATAGTAGTGATGGTTGGAGTTCTTCCAGGACTATGACTTTGAGATAGTATATACTCCTGGGAAGGGGAACGTAGTAGCTGATGCTCTCAGCAGGAGGTCGGGCATCCAGCTACTTGGAGAGGCGAAGAAGCAGCTAGTCGCGTTACAGATATCCTTCGTGGATAGATATGGGGAAGCCTTTCTATAGTCACTCACAGTCACTCCTCCACTTCTTCAGCAAGTCAGAGAGGCACAACAAGGGGATGTTGACTATGAGACGCGACGTGCACATATATCCTCAGGACAGGAACCTGATGGATCCTCTGTAGGAAGAGATCATGTAATCCCTTTCAGCAGATGTACCATGGTACCAGTTGCATTACAGGAGGAGGTTCTGAGTGACTTTCACACTTCCCCATTAGCGGTACATCCAAGAGTGGCAAAGATGTACTAGGATATCAGACGATAGCACTGGTGGCCGGGTATGAAGAAGGTTGTGGCAGAGTTCATTTCACGATGCCTCACCTTCTAGCAGGTGAAGCCGGAGCACCAGGTACCAGCAGGATTTTTTCAGCACTTGGAGGTCCCGGAATGAAAGTGGGATTGAATATCTATGGGTTTCTTGACAGTGCTTCCATGTACTTCTAGAGGCCACAACTCCATCTGGGTGATCACATACGGATTCACCAAGTCGGCCCACTTATTACCAATCAGAGAGCAGGGCTCAGTGGAGAGCTTGGTATGCCTCTACATTTAGGAGATTGTACAACTTCATGGTGTTCCATAATCTATCATCATAAATCGAGATGCTCTCTTTAATTCCTGGATTTGGAATGGGTTGCATGAGGCATTTGGGATGCAGCTACGCTTGAGCACCGCCTTTCACCCACAAACGAATGGCCAGATGGAGAGGACCATTCAGACTCATGAGGACATGCTTCGTGCATGTGTCCTTGAATTTGGTCGCAGCTGGGAGGATCACCTACCCTTTGTGGAATTTGCGTACAACAAAAGATACCACTCCACCATCGGTATGTCACCATACGAGGCATTGTACGGCTGACCATGCAGATCACCTCTGTGCTGGATAGACCCTGGGAAATCAGCACTTGTAGGACCATAGATGGTCCATGCCATGACGGAGAAGGTAGAGATCATCCAGGAGTGGCTGAGGACTGCTCAGAGCCGACAGAAGTCCTATGCTGACAGGAGCCGGAGACCAATAGAGTTCGAGGATGGCGACCACGTTTTCTTACGGGTCTCACCTCGACATTGATTACAGAGATTTGGCTGGGGCGGCAATTTATATTCACGCTTCATCGGACCATTCCAGGTTCTCAGCAGGATAGGTGGGGTGGCTTATCGCCTGGATCTTCCACCTCAGTTGTACTGGGTGCAAGACATCTTCCACGTATCTAAGCTGAGGAGATACATCCACAACCCGATGCATATCATTGATCACGGGGAGCTGGACATCGATAACGGGAAAAACTTTTTGGAGGTCCCGATGGAGATCGAAGATAGACCGGAGCGGGTCCTACGTGGATGGTCTATTCCTCTAGTGCGCATCAGTTGGAAACACGGGAACTTCCAGGAGAGCACATGGGATCGGGAAGCTCAGATGCATGCACAGTACCCCCATTTGTTTCCCTAGTTTATGATATAGCTTTATGGGGACGTAAATCCCTGAGGTGGGAGTAATATAAAGACCCGTAATTTTCAAGGAATTTTTTTTCATAAATTCTCGGGATTTTATGAGTACGCAGTTTGTGACAACACCTGATTCTGAGGCCCGGTGTGCCCGGAATCAATTTCCGATGTTTAGATTGGGTACGTTCAGTGAACGAACGAGCGTTTTTTTCTATCTTTTGAACCGGTGCTCTGAATTGAAACTTGAGGGAACTGATAAACACACAACGCTGATATTTTCTTAAGATGACTTTTACCGTTGATGCGTTTTCTCAGGAGAAGAAGTTAAATTTTGGGGTTTAAGTGGGAAGTAAATAAAATTGTGTACAATTTTATTCTTTTAACCTTGGAAGTTAAACTCTCTCATTGGATGTTGTTGGTGGGGCCCAAAACCACCCAACTTCCCGTGTGTGGTCATGACGAAGGTGGGGCCCACACGAGAACCCATCTTTTCACATTACATAACCCTTAACCCCTTGAACTCCCATAATAAATTTATGGTAACTCACCCTCTCTCCCTCTTTATTTCATGCCAAATCACATTAAATTAATTGATTAAACCTATTCATATAATTTAACTAAGAGTTTGAATTTTATGTTTTGAATACAAGGCATGTTATAATAATATAAGAGTAAGTCTTATTTTATTTGGGGTTGGGATTTTTGTGTTGAGACTTTTGCGGAGAGCTCTATTGTCTTGAAGAACTTCATCCTCAATGAAGAATGACTACACTTCGTCAAGGATCATCGACTCAGCGACCCAGGTTTCTTCCGTCCTCTTCTTCCTCCATGACAAAGGAGGAGCACCGACACAGAAACTCTCCAATGACGTCACACCATATAATCTTCTCTCTGCGACAAAGGAAGGGAGATGCCACTTCCTCCTCAGACACTCTCCATCGATATTTATGGAACCTCACTCCACGACGTCGTTTTCTGCGATACTCATCGTTCGACAACTTGTGTTGAGGTAGGGGTTAATTCTTTGTTCAAGTATTATTTTAACGATCTTTGTTGTTTAATGATTGTCTTCTTATTATCGATATAACGGGAGGGGATCAGACTGCACAAACACAGCCGATCCTCCTCCCCTTTTATTGTTGATCATTATTGTGGCTTGAAATGGAGGCGATGCGGTGTCGTTTCACCACGCGGGGACGAAGAGGACCGCGGCCAGAGCGGGCCATGGCACCATTACACGGCGCCAGTGAGACCAATGGAGGACATGACCAGGAGCAGGCTGCGACAGAGGGGCGCGGCGACGTTGTGCCCCGCCAGTCGGACAGAAGTCGTGGCCTAAGGCCACAACGGTTTTCCAAAGGGGAGGCGGGCGCCACATGGAGGCAGGACCCGAACGGTCCCACGGTTACAACTGTCGGCCATTAACGCTAGCCATTTCAGAAATTATGAGGGCAGTGCCCCCCCCCCCCACCCCCCCGCACTCCGCTCGACCGAGAGCTGAGCTGAACCGCGGCCGGCTTCTAAGCCAAGCCGCAGGACGTGCGTGCTGGGCCACCCGTGCCGGGCCAGGCCACCCGCACCGGGCCGAGCCCCGCAAGCTGGGTCACACTGCACCCAATTGGGATGGTCCAGAACCCATGTCGGGTCGACCCGGTTCGGGCCAACCCAGGGGGTATTGGGCCGGGTCGGACCGGGCCCAAACCCCCTATTTTCAGACAGATTCATTCAAACGCCCATATCTTGGGCTACGGACCTCTGATCGATGCACCGTCAGTTGCATTGGGATTCCTGGATCGAGACGTTCATTTATGTATATTACACTCAAGTTTTCAGAGAATTTTGGGTACGTCTGGGTTGGTTCAAACATGAAACCAACCGGGCACTCTGAGCGGAGATGCTTATAACATGAGCTTCGGACGTCCGATTGACGTGTCGTCGACTTTGTTGGGTTATTCATAGTGATACGGTTTTTTTTGCCTTACTCTACTCGAGGTTTGGGCGTATCTGGAGTATGTTCGGGTTGGTCTTAGCTTAAAAACCAATCGGGCCCCTGGAACGGAAAAGCCAATTACTCTCAGACCGGGTGTCCGATTGACGTGATGTCTGTCGCATTGAGTTCCTATTGACATGACGGAACATTGTAATTCATCAACTCTGTACTTCGTGATAGTTGATGTATCAACCCTTTGGCTCGTGGAGTGGACCCTCCCAGAATCGAGCGTGCTGTGTGTGGGAACCCTAGAGTTGGATGCAATTGCAACGACGATGACAACTGTACTTGAATCCTATGTGGGGTCAGCAGCGAGGATGACTGTACTTGGATCCTACATGGGTTTGGTAGCGAGGACGAATGTACTTGGATCCTACGTGGGTTCGGCAGTGATGAAGTCTGTACATAGATCTTATGTGGGTTCGGCAGAGGAGATGATTCAGAGGATACATCAATCATCTCCACCCCTCTTCATGAGTAGTATTCCTGTGTGAGTTGAGTCTTGAATATCAATCATTATCTTCAATATGAATGACTTTCTATCCTGTGTGGATTGGGTTGCGCTTTCTTTTTTAGATTGGGTTGTACATTCCTGTGTGGACTGGGTTGAACTTGGGCTCATGAGATGGAGCAGAACCGGAATTGATGACTTAGGTATATATATTGTCATATACCTAAGTAGAGTTGGTTGATACTTCGTGATTGTATATTTTCTTTTGTGGTTAAACCTTCATGGATTATGGGAGACCTTATAGAGTCTCGGGGTCCCTACTAAGTATCATATACTCACCCCTGCATGGGCTATGCCCGCAATACGTTGTTTTGGTTGTAGATGACGAACAACGATGATCGTGGTTGAGGCTTGTGGAGCAGGATGGTACCCAGAGGTGGACTATCAGGCGGGACATCCACAGAATGGATGGTCAGACCCGAGGAGCCGACGAGAATATCTATACTCACCCTTCAGTTGGGAGTTCCGGAGGAATTCTTGGTGGTTGCTGCTATCCTTTTCAGCTGTTGTAATTTCTTTTCTTGGTTGTACTATACTTTTAGTTGGGTTTTAATACTGACCCATTTACATTCCATCACATACATTTGTACCCAGTTTGCTTTGTGTTTACTTTAACTTGTGTACTATGTGGTGTTTGTTTTCTAATATAAAGGCAACGCCTTCCCTTTTTATTGGGATTTATGTCATTGGTTCTAGTCACCAGCCTCAGGCCTATGGAAGGCGAGCTTGGAGTAGTCATGGCACGGGCCCCGAGGACGGGTCATGACAATACAAACCACTGGAGTTTTACTTCTTCTTTATTCTCTACAGTTCCAATCATGGGGTCACAAAATGATTCGTAGTGTATTGAATGTTTTTGGGGTTCCTCAAGCCATTGAATACTGGGAATATTGGGTTTTAGAAGTTTGCAGGTGGCAGAACATTGCTTACCCAATTAGGGTAGGGTTTGTGCTCTAGTTTTATTGAATCACACTATCCCTCCATGGCTTCTAGTCGAGCTATTTATTGCTCGATAGTGTTCAAAAACCCTTGATCCATATTCTGTCGGGCTTGAGCTTAGGTCAGTGCAGTAGGGCCAAGACTGGGTGTTCTGATGTAGCTGGAATTTTGGGTGGATACCTAGTCGGGGGTATCATTTGTGGGTTTACCTGGATATATTCTAGTTCTCTTCCCAGTGGGGGGGGGGGGTGGTCTTGATGTCCTTCCGGTGCCTGGTTGAATGGTCCTATGAGATGGGATTCTTTCACTATAATGAGTTAATGTGGCTTGGGAACCTCTTCTTGACTTTCCGTAGGGGGAACACATCTGGCAAGGTAGCTCCCTCAATGTAGCTCGACATTAATTTTCCTGAGATCTTTCATTTCGTCCCCCTCATTGGAGAAACTTTCCTCAAGAGTGAGGTATACATTTTTAGGGGAGAATAAGGCGGTTCATATATTTTCTTGGATTTATTCTTCTCGTTGTTGGAGTTTTATGGGGGATGTAGAGATTGATTAGCTGAGGGGGCACCCAAATTTACGACCGCTCTCTGGTTCCATGTATGCACACCATCAGGCTTAGTGTGGGATTCTTCTAGGAGGGAACCATCTTCCTTTATGTCCTTTACCTATGCATCATTTCCTATGAGTTATATGGGTTTTATGTTTAACACATTTACTGAAGAATTCCACATTGTGGGTGGTGTAACCGACACCAAATGGTAGGAAGGCTTTCTGCATCCTTTGATTGACTTTCTCCTTCTATTCTGCAGTATTCTTCAGGTTTCTTGGCAAATATTGACCTGAAGGGATCCCTGGTCAGACCTCGTAATTTTCCTTTGTCTCATAGAGTGTGAAGCATGAGAAAGGGTGGAACGGATAACTCCATTATCCATCATTCTTCCTAGATGGGAGAAGACAAAACCCATTGTGCGGGTACTTGAGGAAACAATACCCCCAGTCATACATACTGGGGTTATTCCTGTTCATCCGATGATGTGTTACGAACTGGATTTTTTTGTCTTATAGGGGAATTTTTATTTAAAAATACCCTCAGCCCTATGATATGGGGTTGTTCCCGCATTGCAGCGGTAGCTACTGCTATTTCCACTTTTTCGATTTCACGTACTCTAGCGTGGGTATAAGCCGAGTATGGAATTGGAACTACATGAATTATAGGGCCTTTTGAATATATGATCGCTACTTGAAGGTTGGCTTCCCTTCGATATAAAGCCTGTTGGATGTTCCTGGTTTCTTGAATCAGAATATTTTCTATGGCTTGATCTCTTCAGACAAAATGCTTTTGAGACTTACTCCGGGCTGGTTTTTGTTGATTATACCATATTTCCTGATCAGGGGTTTCACTTGATTGTATTTAATGACCTGAAATTTTTAATTATATTTGTTTCTTAATTTTTTGGGTTGTATTATTTTATACTCAACAAAACTATATCCTTTAATTAATGAAGTGGGTATAATTAAAATGAGACTGATGGGTTTAGACTGTTATACAACCGTTGGTCAATATGACCATTGGAAACTATAATATAAAGGTTGTGTTTTTATAAATACGGTTATCTTGGTTAATTAATACAGAAAGAAGATTGAATGGCCTCATCCAGTAGACTAGAGCCATATGAAGCCCATATGTCGAAGCGTGGGAAGGAGGTAGCATCACTGGGCTTTGCTATGGACCAAGCCCAAACTGAACTTCAACGTATGAATCTTGAACAAAATGGCCTAAGGGATAATTTCAAGCTAATAGAAATCACCACTCGGGCAATGTTTTCCAAGCCACCCTAAGATTCTATCACCATAGCACACCTTACACTTAAGTCCTATGTTTGTGTTATAAGGGACTATGTAACGAGACCTTAGCTGCTTTGTGTAATCCTTTTATATAAATAAAATTGTTATTTCTTCTTATGGGAATGTTTGTGAATTTCTAATATCCAGATAAATATAGGATGGGTATTATTGATAAATTTAGGAAAAAAGGGTATTTTAAAATATTTTTGTATTTATTAAATAATTAAAAATGTGAAATGAGTATCAAAAAATGGTCTTCTACAGTTGTGATCAGTGTGAAATTTAGAGTCTAATAAGATCAACTTGGTTTTATTAGTGAATAGTAATGTAGGAATAGTAACATACCCATATGAATAGTAATGAATAGTAATGAATAGTAATTTGACCAAAAAAATAGAAACTTCACCCATGAATGTATAAATACATTTTAGACATCTTAAAAGTGAAAAAACGATCATAGTTTAAGTTTTGGTATTTTGGTACTCCATAAATATTTTATTTGAAATTTTATAATTAATTTGACAATTTAAAATGGAAATTTATTTTCATAAAATTTAATCGGAAATTGTTACTTTATTGTCATATGGGTATACGATATTTTTATGGGACCTTATTTACTTTTTTATGGTGTTGCAAAATGAGTTATAGTTTTAAAGTTGTATTTTTGGAATAAATAATGATTTTATTTAAAAATTAAATTAAAAATATTTGGAAAATTATTATTATTAAATGGAGTTTATTTTTGAATTCATAGCATCAATATTAGGTTAGGGTAATGTTTTTGGATTTTTCTAAAACAGTGGAATTTTCAGTGAATAGTAATAATGCAGTTTTGAGTTTTGGGTGTTTAATGACATCATTAATGATTTATTAATGATGTAAGGATTCTAGGAGACTTATGAATAGTGATATATGTTTTGAGGAGTACCAAGTGGCCAATACCATGGACAAGCCCATGGTTTTGCAAATACCACCGATGAGGTGTCCCTTGGAAATTATTAATTTATTCACTCACTTTTCCTATAAATACCACGCCATTTCCCTAATTCATTTCATTGCAAAATCATCCTCAATGATGTTCTGGTCTCTTTACCTCCCATGGAGTCCTTCCAAGGTTCCCTAAAGCCTCCCAAGTTCCCAACCTACAAGATTTTAAAGTTACTCTTCAAGGTAAGGGATCCTTTCACCCTCCCCTTTTAAGTAATGAATATTTTTATGTTGTGTCTTCTAGTTTCCATTTCTTTATATTGAGGTTATGTTCTTATATGTTCTCATTTCAGTCCATTTCATGTCTAATTTTTGAGAGACCCTTTCCGCTCTCATAAATTTTTTTCTGAATTTTTAAGTGACGTCGTTAGGTAGTTGAATTTCTTATAAAAGATGTTGCATCTTCCCTTTCCTTTCAAGTTTCCCTTTTTTTGTGGTATGTCACTCAAATATCCATACCATGTTCATATCTCCATGTTATTATGTATTTATATTGTAATATGAGTTTTTTATGAGTGGTTTACCCTTGTACCCTCTCTTTTTATTATTTTTTAAAACCATGTTATATAGTCGTTATGCTGCAGAAATTTCGTCTCAAAATTTGTATCTCTTTCTCTAAAGAAATTCTATTTTTTTCTAATGTGAATACCCAGACCTATTTCATTTCTATGGGTTTTCATAAATACATAAAATTATATATTTGATTCTAGAATTAACATATATGTAACACTCACTCCCTTTCCATGGGTTATAATTGACATATCGATCTTATTTTTTAACAACTTTTAAAAAGTCATGATTTTGAAATGAAACCATTTCTTTTATTATCTATGGGTTATTTATGAAATGTTTTATTATGATATATGTGGCTCACATGACAATAAATTCATATTAAGGGTGCACCTTGATAGTTCCTCCATGCATTAGGTAAATAATTAATCTCTAGATATGACAAGTTTCACGATACCTTAGTGAATAACCTTTGTAATTTATATGACACCTCAGGGATAATCCTTGGTGATATGTTCATGAATGTCTAAATGAAATGTTTTATCCACATATTCATGTTATGTTCCGAGTTATCTTCATTATGATATGCCTATACTTCCATTTCTCATGCCTTTATGATGTTATTCAAGTTTTTTTGTTAAACAAGTAAATTGATTCCCTTGTTTACCCTTACTGGGCCTTCTGCTCACCCTTTCCTTTGAATTATGTCTTCGAAATATGAGTTGTAGTATTTGTATGTAGGATGAACCTATGATGAAGCCCTATAAGTGGATTAGAATAATGTTTTATGTTGTATTCATGTTTTTTGTTATCCTGATTTCCAGGACACTAGACTTTAAAGATCCTCCGTATGTAAAATGTAATGAAAATTATGTATTAAAAAGGAGGGATTCTATAGTTGGTATCAAAGTATAGTTTAGTTAGTTATGGAAACTAGGCTATGAAATATTTAAGAATAATCCTATAGAAAAGTTTAAATATATGAAAACTTCCTAGAATTTTGGTTTGTATTAAGTAAGTGGTTTATCAAGCAAATCCATCCCCATCTAGGTATGAGCAGGTAGAGAAGGATATGGCATAGATGTACATATGGGTAAAACCCGAAAACACCTCATTGAGCTAGAATTGAATGGGAACTTGTGCACAACAATGGGCCTTGCAGCACTTTTGGTTACGACACTCCCGGGGGATATGTTTGGTTAATCTCAATCTTTTTTTGAATCATTATGAAGGAATCAAAGAGAAAAGTAATTGTATAAGCATAAAGTTTTAAGATATAAAATCCTCTATAGTTAAAAGATTCATAAATGAAATAATATTCTCACTAAGGTTTTATTCTTTTAGAAATGGAGGGAAATAGGAGGAACCGTTCAAATGGTGATCATAATGGACCATGCGTTGACGACCCTCCAATGGAAGCCATAATGGAAAAATTTAAGCAAATGATGAACCGACTGACTCATGTAATGGGAAATAACATGAATCAAGTTTAGATACTGATCGCACCACGAAGGGAACAACAATCTATTGAGTCTTTTATGTGTCAACAACCAGCAACCTTTAGTTGATCGACTGGCCCATTGATTGTTGAGCAGTAGATCAGCTCTATCGAGAAGATATTACCTGTGCTCCATTGTTCAGAGCAAGAGAAGGTCACCCTGGATATATATCACTTAGAAGGAGAAGTTGATCAGTGGTGGGAGCTAATTAAAAACACAAGGAAAAGAGTGGAGGCTGAATCTTTGGAGTGGGAAGAGTTCAGAGTGATCTTATTTAGTAAGTATTTCCCTCGTTCCATAAGAACAAGAATGGAGAAGGAGTTTCATGAGCTGAAGTAGAAGGATAATGAATCTGTGGGAAGATATGAGATGAACATTACAAGTATTTAACATTACACCACTAGATTTGTCATGGATCTAAATGGAAAGGATGAAAGATTTTTCAGTGGACTAAGACCTCATCAGCAGAAGAATCTATCCAATCGAGATTATGAAAACTATGATGAGATTGTGCGAAGTGTGATAAAAGTCGAACTGTTTTTTGGTGAGATGCTATGGTCTCATAAATCCAATGACAAAAATAGATCAATGGAGCCAAGATTTAAGAGGATATTTGATCAATGAATAGGAGGCAAGCAAGTGAAACTTCCAAAGTTTAATAAATGTGGGAAGAAGGATTTGGGGAACTGCCTACTCGGGAGTGGGAAATCCTATAAGTGTGGATGAGGTGGCTATATTACGAGGAATTGTCGTGGTGAGGTGAAACCTCAACTTCCAAACACTAACGATAAGGGGAAGATGGTGTAGGCCCTACCTGATGTCCAGTTCATTAAGTGTAGAAAACTTGGGCACTTTTCTAATCATTGTCCAAATCCGAGGGTAGTATAGGAGAACAACCATTATCCTCAGAAAAGGCCAAGAGATCAAGATCGTGATTTTTCTATCAAGACAGCTGAAGTTGAAGCTCCAAATTATGTGGTAGCTAGTACTCTTGTTGTTCTATCAAAGCTAGCAAGTACATTGTTTGATTTTGGTTCTATGCATTCCTTTATTTCCTCCAAGTTTGCAAAGAATTTAGAATCAACCCCTGACTTTCTAAAAGTAGAGTTATCAGTAAGGACTCTTGTTGGTATTATCCAAGAATCATTAGTGTTTAGAAACTCTATTATTTACTTTAGTGAGCATAATATTATTACAGATCTAGTAGTCATTCCCATGATAGAATTCAACACTATACTAGGGATGGACTGGCTCTCAAAGTATAATGTTATGATCCAATGTAGAAGTAAGAAAATATCAGTAGTCTTGAATGGAAAACCTATAGTTATCTTCCACGGAAAGATATCTAAACCTGATATTTTCTTAGAAGAACCTCCTATATCCTTCTTTATGTAATTTATCTGTGAAGAAGAAGAATTAAATGAGAGATTGAGGATAGAAAATTTACCCATCATCAAAGAATACATTGACTTATTTTCTGAGGAGTTTCATGGACCTCCCCCAGAAAGAGTGGTAGTGTTCTATATTGAACTTGTACCTGGATCTCATCCAATATCGAAGACCCCGTATAGGATGGTAAATGTGGAGATTGAGGAATTAAATAAACAACTCCAAGATATTTTGGAGAAAGGGTTTATCCAAACGAGTGTGTCTCCTTGGGGAGCACATGTTTTCTTTGTGAATAAGAAGGGTGGATCAATGCGACTATGCATTGATTATAGAGAACTGAATGAGATCACAGTAACGAACAAATACCCACTTCCAAAAATTGATGAATTATTTGAAAAACATCATGGGGATCCATTATTCTATAAGATTGATATTTGATCTGGTTATCATAAACTGAGTCTGAAGAAATAATATATTCAAAAAAACTACCTTCTGATCAAGATATGGGCATTATGAGTTTTTTTATGCCATTTGTACTGACTAATGCACTTGATATTTTTATGGATTTGAAGAAAAGAGTCTTTAACGTCTACCTTGATAACATTTTCATAGTTTTTATTTATGATATTATGATATATTATAAAAGTCGTGAGGTGCATGAGGATCATCTAAGGGTTATTTTACAAAAATATATGGAAGGAGAGACATTTTTTTGGAATGTTCAGTTAATGTGAATTCTGGTTATAACTAGTTTCTTTCATGGGGAACATTGTTACCAATAAAGGAATCACAGTTGACCCTACAAAGACAAAAGTTTTAGAGTAGTGGCCTTTTTCTACAACAATAACTGAGATTAGTTGTTTCCTTGGATTACCAGTATATTATATGAGGTTTGTGAAATAATTTTCAAGACTTTCTAATCCATTAACCAAGATAACTTGAAAAGGGTTCTGGTTCATATGGACAAAGGAATGTGAGGAAAGTTTCCAGGAGTTGAAGATGATATTGGTAACTCCACCTGTGTTAACTCTACCCTAAAGTGGAGAAGGATTATTTATTTTTAGTGATGAATCTCTGAAAGGTATTGGGTACATCCTCATGCAAAATGAAAAGTTCATTGCTTATGCATCTCGAAATTTGAAGAATCATAAGGAGAACTATCCTATGCCTGATCTGGATATGGTTGCGGTTATTTTCGCTCTGATGATATGGAGGCACTATCTTTATGGGGAGAAATGTGATATATACACAGACCATCAATGTTTAAAGTATATTTTCACACAAAATAAATTGAACATGAGACAAAGGAGATGGTTGGAACTCCTTAATGACTATGATTGTTGAATTCATTATCAACCTGAAAGAGAAAACAAAGTCACTGATGCTTTAAGTAGGAAAGACCCAATTGTTCTGTCCATTATGATCATTCAAAGAGATCCTTTGATCAATGACCTTGTAAAACTGGACATGGGAATTATAAAGGAATGGATATCATCAACCCTAACCCAAATTATTTCTCAATTTTCACTACTAGAGAAGATCAAGAAAGCTCAGAAAGAAGATCATTTTTATAGAACATGTTTGAGGCCGTGAAGGATGGGATGTTTCCTGAGTTTAATACTAATCAAGAAGGTGTACTAAAATTTCATACAAGACTATGTGTTCCATCTATTGTGAAAATAAAGAAGGATATTATGGATGAAGCTCATAGCTCTACTTTCTCTGTACATCCTGGTATCACAAAAAATGTATAGGGAACTTCATGATCATTATTGGTGGGATAATATGAAAAGGTAGATTAATGACTACACGTCTAGGAGCCTAGTATGTTAGCAAGTGAAGGTATAGTGACAACTTCCTAAAGGGGTATTGCAACCACTACCCATACCAGTGTGGAAGTGGGACAATATCACTATGGACTTCGTCACTAGTCTCCTGAGAACTTAAATAGGAAATAATGTGATATGGGTTATTGTGGACCGTCTCACCAATAATGCCAATTTTATCTCCATTAGGGAAGATTTCTATCTTGATCAACTTTTCAGGATTAACTTGAAGGAAGTGGTAAGGCTTCATGGAGTTCCACTTTCTATCATATTTGATCATGATCCGAGGTTCACATAAAAATTCTAGAGAAGTACTCAACAAGCTCTAAGCACTGAATTGAATTTCTGTATGGCCTATCACCCTCAAACTAATGGCCAATCTGAAAGTAATATTCAACCACTCGAGGACATGCTGAGAACATTGTCAATGTAATATAAAAGTGGATGGGATCAACATCTCTATTTAGTTGAGTTCTCTTAAAAAACATCTTCCACTCGATCATTGAAATGGAACCCTATGATGCTCTATTGGGAAACGATGTAGAACTCCTACTTGATGGGATGAATTTGGTGAAAGAAAGCTTATTGGGCTTGATCTTGTGCAAGAGATGACAGAAAAGTTCCATGTCATCCTACAATGCATTAGGGCTGCTCAGAGTCAGCAAAAGAGCTATGTCGATAACCGTCGAAGGGACTTGGAGTTTGATGTTGGTGAAAAAGTCTTTCTATGGATTTCACCTTGGAAGAGTGTCATGTGGTTTGGGATGAAAGGGAAGCTCAACCCTTCATTCATTGGCCCTTATGAAATCCTGGATCGTGTGGGAGCAGTAGCCTATCGTCTTGCACTTCCTCCAAATCATTCACAAGTTTATGATGTCTTCCACGTATCCCTCCTGATGAAGTACATACCTAACCATTCACATGTAATAAATCCATAGGTGGTAAAACTAGAAAATGAACTCTCTTATGAGGAGCAGCCGATGGAGATCTTGGATCATAGAGACAAGATTCTATGCAACAAGACTACCCACCTTGTTAAGGTGTTGTGGAGGAACCCCAAATGTGAAGAAGCCATGTGGGAACAGGAGGAGTTCATGAGACAAAAGTACCCATACCTTTTATCTTCAGAGGGTACGACATAAAATTTCGGGGACGAAATTTCTTTATGGGGGAGGAATGTACTAACCCAAACTTTTTAATTACATTTGTTTCCTAATTTATTGTGTTGTTTTCTTTTATACTCAAAAAAACTATATCCTTTAATTAATGAAGTGGGTATAATTAAAATGAGATAATTGGGTTTTTACTATTATATGACCGTTGGTCAATATGACCATTGGAAACATTAATATTAACATTGTGTTTTTATAAATACGGTTATCTTGGTTAATTAATACAGTAAAAATATTGAATGGCCTCATCCAGTAGACTCGAGCCATATAAACCCCATCTCTCATATCATGGGAAGGAGGTAGCATCACTGGGCTTTTCTCTAGACCATGCCCAAACTGAACTTCAACGTATGAAGCTTTAAGGGAATCGCCTAAAGGAGAAGTTCAAGATGATAGAAATCAACACTCAAAAAATGTTTTCTGAGCCACCCCAAGATTCAATCACCATAACACACCTTACACTTAGGTCATATGCTGGTGTGATAAGGGGCTATGTAATGAGACCATAGCTACTTTGTGTAATCCTTTTATAGAAATAAAATTTTTATTTCTTCTTATGGAAAAGTTTCTGAATTTCAAATATCTAGATAAATATAGGATGGGTATTATTGATGAATTTAGGAAAAAAAGGTATTTTGAAATATTTTTGTATTCATTAAAAAATTAATAATGTGAAATGATTTTCAAAAAATGGTTTTGTATAGTTGTGATCAGTTAGAAATTTAGAGTCTAATAAGATCAACATGTTTTTTAGTGAATAGTAAAGTGGGAATAGTAACATACCCATATGAATAGTAATGAATAGAAATGAATAGTAATTTGACCAAAAAATATATTAAATTTACCCATGAATGTTTAAATACATTTTAGACATCTTAAAAGTGAAAAACGATCATAGTTTATGTTTTGTTATTTTTGTACGCCATAAATATTATATTTGCAATTTTATATTGAATTTAATAATTAAAAATGGAAATTTATTTTTATAAAATTTAATCATAAATTTTTACTTTATTTTCTTATGGGTATATGATATTTTTATGGCACCTTGTTTACTTTTTTTAGGTGTTACAAAATGAGTTATACTTTTAAAGTTGTATTTTTGGAATAATTAATGATTTTATTTAAAAAAATAAATTAAAAACATTTAAAAAATTATTTCCATAAAATGGAGTTCATTTTTGAATTCAGAGCATCGATATTAGGTTAGGGTGAATTTTTCGGATTTTTCTGAAATAGTGGAATTTTCGGTGAATAATAAAAATGCAGTTTTGAGTTTCAGGTGTTTAATGACATCATTAATGATGTAATAATGACGTAAGATTTCTGGTGGACTTATTAATAGTGATATATGATTTTAGGTGTCCTAGGTGGCCAATAACATGGTCAAATACCATTGTCAAGCCCATGGTTTTGCAAATACCACTGATGAGGTGTCTGTTAGAAATTAATAATTTATTCACTCACTTTTCCTATAAATACCAAGCCATTTCCCTCATTCATTTCATTCCAAAATCATCCTCAACGTAGTTATGGTCTCCTTACCTCCCAAGGAGTCCCCCCAAGGTGCCTACAAGCCTCCCATGTTCCCAACCTTAAAGCTTTGAAAGTTACTCTTCAAGGTAAGGGACCCTTTCACCCTTCTCTTTTAAGTCATGAATTTATTTATGTTGTGTCTTCTAGTTTCCATCACTTTATGTTGGGGGTATGTTCCTATATGTTCTCATTTCTGTCCATTTCATGTCTAATTTTTTATATGCCCTTCCTTCTCTCATCAATTTGTTTTCTGAATTTTTAAGTGACGTCGTTAGGTTGCTGAAATTCTTATAAAAGATGTTTCATCTTCCCTTTCCTTTAAAGTTTCCTTTTTTGTGGTATTTCCTTCAAATATCCATACCATGTTCTTATATTCATGTTATTATATATTTATATTTTAATATCATTTATTTATTAGTGGTTTACACTTGTACCCTCTCTTTTTATTATTTTCTAAAACCATGTTATATAACCGTTATGCTGCAAAAATTTCTTCTCAAAATTTCTATCTCTTTCTCTCATGAAATTATATTGTTTGTTTATGTGAATAACCAGACCTATTTCAATTATATGGGTGTTTATAAATACAGAAAAATGATATATTTTATTCTGGAATTGACATACATGTAACCCTCACTCCCTTTCCATGGGTTATAAATGACATAACGATCTTATTTTTAAAGAACTTTTAAAATGTCATGAATTTGAAATGAACCCATTTATTTTATTATCTTTGGGTTATTTATGAAATTTTTTATTATTATATATGTTTCTCACATGAAAATAAAGACATATTAAGGGTGCGCCCTGACAGTGCTCCAATGCATTTGGTAAAGAATTAATCTCTAGAGATGACAAGTTTCACGATACCTTGGTGAATAACCTTGGTAATTTTTATGACACCTTGGGGATAAACCTTGGTGATATGTTCATGAATTAATAAATTAAATGTTTTAGACAAATATTCAAGTTACGTTCCAATTTTATTTCATTATTATATGCTTATACCTCCATTTCTAATGTCTTTATGTTCTAATTCAAGTTCTTATTGTTAAACAAGTAAATTGATTCCCTTGTTTACCCTTATTGGGCCTTCTACTCACACTTTCCTTTGATGTATGTCTCCAGGATATGATTTGTAGTAGTTGTAAACATGATAAACCTATCATGAATCCCTATAAGTGGATTAGAATAATTTTTTATGTTGTATTCAAGTTTTTTTTATTCTTGATTTCCATGACACTGGACTTTAAAGATCCTCTGTATGTAAAATATAATGAAAAGTTGTGTATTAAAAAGACGGGATGCTATATTTTATCCCATGGGAGATGAATTTGTAGGATTTCATTTCCAATGTGGTCTACTAGATGGTATGTGTGGTGAAGTGTAGAGCTCTATGTTCTCCCCATCCCCAAATGTGAACTCATGTCAGGGCGTACCAATGAGGCACACAACTTATACAGTGCATGGAGGTAGGCCAGTTCAATGTTTTTATTTTGCCTTTCTAATTGTAGCTACCAAGTGGATGGGAGGGATTCCAGGTCGATTAGACAACAAATCTCCCCTAACGTATAGATGTGGTATGTATACACTTAGTAGGTTATGAATTTTTCTATTAGCTAATCAAGAGTCATCCATATATTGAGGTGAATGTCATGTGTGCATTCCCAGGAAAATTCTCTTGGTATGTCGAAGTGAGAAGTGGTCTTAGAAAAATACATCATTGGTATATTATCCCAATCTATTTGTCTTCTCACAAGAAACATATCCTGCTATTTTTCTTCTGGAGGCTCCCCAACATGACATGCCCAGCTCGACTGCTTATTAATAATTTTGTTCCATGTAACTTAGCTTGTGGGAGCCCTATTGATTTGAAAATGGTGCGGGGTGGCTCAGAATATTAGTGTGGACCTGGGCCATCATCTGGTTGAGAAAGAATATCACTTGTTATAGGCGGAGTGCCTGATATGTTTGACTCCATTTTTTCAAGTGACTCATTATAGGAGGTCTTTCTCATATTTGTTCTGACTAGGGAAGGACCTTCTACCAAACATTAATTTTGAATGCGGGGGGGTTTCGCAATGTGTTCTGCAATGGTGAAAGCTACAATTTCAACTTGATGCCTGACCACAGGAAATTTTCTTAGGGAGTGTACCCTGGGGAGGGCCTTTAGGGTGGGCTACATCAAGGGGAGGACCTTCTCCTTTCTTGACATTACTATTGGGAGTATATTCATAGCAACTGTCATAGTGGGGAGGGCCTTTGGAATGACTGTCATCATGGCGAGGACTACCATCATGACTTGATACCTGGATGCAGGGAGAATATCTACAGTGCACATCATGGGGAGGACCTTCATGATATACTACAATGTTGTGAGGACCTTCTTGTTTCTTGAAGTTACTATGGGGAGGACCTTCACAACAACTTTCATTGCGGGGATGGCCTTCTTAATGATTGTCATCATGGTGGGGACTACAATCATGACTTAATTTTTGACTATAGGTAGAATCATATCTACAACGTATACCCTAGGAATGACCATTAGGGAAGACGACATAAAGTGGAGTACCTTCTTTCTATTTGATCTTTAGGTCTAGGGGAATAATACCCTGATGTGCATCAGCAGATAGGCTCTCGTGATCGATCATTCATGACCCACAGAGGGAGCCCCCATTGGTGCTCTATGGAGGACCTTCAGAGCTACTGGTAGTGACATTGCGGGGAGGAAAATTGCAACTACTACTGCCACTTCCATAATTTTTTAATGGAATGATAGGGTCTTGAGATTTTATTTATATATTCTTAAGGGTGTTAAGAACCCTAGATTCCAGAAGAGAGTGATCATGTATGTGCTATTCATTTCTCAATTGCCTTTAGAGCTTTTCATTTTTGAGTGCTCTCTTGTGATTAATTGTGGCCATATGATATTGGTAATGGAATTTATATATGATTCCCTATCTTGTTGTGTCTCGTGATGTCATCAGGATACACCAATGGACAACTTGAGTTTTGTTAGGGATATATGCCTAGCATGGAGAAGCTACCACGTTGGACTGGAATCCCCCAGTTGAAACGGGTATTTGTTCCAATATAGTTGTCCATGTATCACGGTATATTGTTTTCAACCCTCCTAATCTAGAGTAGGGATGTATAACTACTCTAGAGTGACTAACTCATTTTTTTAGTGAGTCATTTTGTTCGAGTAAACCAGGTCATGGGCCCGATTTCTCACCTTTTCAACTGATGAAATGAAATCTTGGCATGTTTAGAGGATATGGTCTGGAATCGATGTATGATATTCTATCATTGTCAGGATGTGCTAAGTATATCTTTTTCTAGAATGGGTATGAAGGCCCATTATGATATTAGAGAAAGAGTTTCTGCCTACTCTGGTCCTCCATGAGTTACTACTATATACTTAACGTTCTTCTGTGTCAGGAGAGTGGAAAGAGTATGTTGCCAGTTTTCTTCCCTGTTTGTCTCTGCATTTTACTGGTGGTCTTCATATTCATGAGCAAGGATTTTCATCTGCACTCTTTCCATTGTATAGTCTCATAGAATTTGTATACATCCATATAAATTTGAATCTTCACATATTTGGTTTCCACCCTATTTAGATGGAGGTCTTGAAATATGTCCATGGGTATTTGTGCCTAAGTATAGCCTATTGCTTCCCTATTTAGATAGCAGGATTAAATGTGTTAGCACATTTTTTTCTGCATGTAGCTGAGTGTCACCCTATTTTATTGATAGGCATGTTGATTATCAACAAATATCTGCATCTTCTTCTAGTTTTCTACTCTATCTACATGGTGGTACATGCGATCATTAGCAGGAACATGCATGTGCTCTTATTATTCCACCTTATTTCTATGGTGGGATTGATTGGTGGGGGTATAGTCATATATATTCCCATCGAATGCCACCACGTTAGTATGGAATATTCTCTCCTTAGGAGGTTGGGTGATAACATGTTCCTGGATATATATTTTCTACCCTTGGAGGTCAGCCAGAGGGTCTTGGGTCTCCAAGACTTTGGTAGGTGCCCTCAGAATAAGGTCCTCCTCATCGGGAGGAGGCTTGGTCGTCCGGTGTCAGTGATGAATCTCTTTGGCAGGGGCCCATGAGTAGGACTCTTGTATAGTTGAGATGAAGCTATTAGCATAAAGTTCATCTTCTACCTATGATAAAGGAGGTACTCTTTGTCATGTTCTGGGTACCGGCTCCCGAAACTGTTTGAGATGACCACCAGGGCTGCCTTGAATTTGGGTGCCAGTAGCAGTTGAGGAGGTGGCTGGCGAACCTTTTTAGACTGGAGTGCATGTCTCATAGCCTCCAGCATGGGGATAATACCATTTATATGGTACTACCTGATCAACATGTTGGATACCCACCGTTGAAGATGTTGTGTAGGCGAGGGGGTCCCACTCTTCTGTGGGACCCCGGCCACCAACGGGATCTCGGATGCATGTGTCTGCATTGGTCTTTAGGATTTCATTTGGATCGAAGGTTGCTCTGCAGGAACCTGCGACATATATATATGACTTACAGACCACAAAACCTCATCAATGTATACTTATTTTAAACATGTGCATATCTGATGATTCAGTTTGGCCCCCTTCCACTTTATTCTATTTTGGAGAAAAGGGTCTTGAGTGGGATATAACCACCAACTTGGTTAAGGATTCATGTTGGGTTCCACATTTTTGTTCCACCTATGAGGTGGTTCATTTCACATGGACTAGGGTGAACAAAATATTCTGACGTGAAATGTGCCTTTCAACTTTTATCATTAGGGTAAAACGTCCACCTTGGCTAAGGATTCACATTGGGTTCACCATTTTTGTTCCACCTCCAAGGTGTCACATTTATTGTGGTTCAAAAATGGTTTAATGAGAATCTTCTCCCATCCCTCTTATCTAGAGATGGGTTCTCATCAAATTCACCATTCCTTTTGTTTCAACCCATTCAGCATCATTATTTTTTAAAGAAGGTTGGATTAACCCTGTGGGAACGGTTGGACCCACCAGGTGATTGAGTTGGGGTCATGTACTTGTGAAATCGGTCCTTCTCGGATATAACTCCCTCGGATAGTCTCCAATGGGTTTATTTATGGATCCAAGAACACCCAATGTACCTAGTATCCATGATTCATGGACCTTCTTTCTAAAGGCAGGCACTCGTTGGATGAAGATTTGGCCATCTACACTAAAGGACTCCACTGGTCGAGGGGATGGGAGGTCAGGCTCACTGCACTATTCCATGGGAGTATTGTTCCCTATTCCAGGACTCTCTTTGGGATTTAAGTCATGTTCATATGTTCACGAATCTATAGTTCATTCCCGAAGAGTATGTCCATGTGATACCCTTGGTTTGTACGATCATCGTAAGCATGTACATATTTGATGCTACAAAGGAAATGCTGACATGAGACATATTACAAGGCACTCTAATGTTATCGTCATCTATGGGGTATGGAAGGTGACTTGATGCTGGGATCAGGCCTGTAATAAGGTATTCCTACATATCCATGGGAGATAAATCATAACCCATGTAGTTCATATTTATTGGGGCTTATGCATGGGAGATGCCCATTTGATGAAAATGATTTTTGTGGACCCTTTTGGATGGTCACCCATTTGATCTTGGGCCTTCTGATATGCTTCCTACATATCTTGTTCTGACTAGGAATCAGAGTTATTGTAGTTCAGATTTATTGGGTCTTACACATGGGAGTTTCCCATTTGAGGGACATGATTGGGTGGACCCTTTTGGATGGGCACCCTATTGATCTCGTACCTTCTAATAGGAATCCTATATATCCTGGTTTGACCAGGAATTTGATTTCTCATAGTTCATAATTTTTGTGGAATATCCATGAGAGCTTCCCATATGAGGAGACATGCTTGGGTGGACCGTTTTGGATGGGCACCCTCTTGATCTTGGGCCTTCTGGTAGGAATTCTATGTATCTTGGTTTGATTTGGAATCATATTTCCCATTATTCATAATCATGTGGGTGTTGTAATCATAAAAATCCTCTAAGCCCATGTGATTCATTCTCAGTGTGAGAAAAAAGAGGATTTGAATGATTTAACAAAGCACATTATTCCTCCCCTGTAGGTGGGGGAGGGAGAGACTGCAGAAAAAGAGTCTGGGGAGATCGTGGATGAGGGAGTGGTGTGATGAACCTTATAATGTTATATTAAATTAATTTTCATGCGTCCGAGCCTAGGAATATTGGGGAATTACCATAGTGGGAGGCCCCTAGAGCACATTTTGGAAATGGGAGGAGTTACATCCTAGTCCAAAGGAGAAGCGATCATAACTCCATTGACTGATCAATATACCTCATTGAATGGAAATGAAAGTGATAACCATTAATCCCTATAATGGAGAGGTTCATATTGGCATCCCAAGCTTGGACACTAGGTTACCATGGGAATGTAGACCCACAGTTATCCCCGAAGACCGAACTGTTGTGGGGAGAGCCTTTGTGACTCCACATACCATGGGTATGTAGACTCAGAGGGGTGCACTGATGCACCTAATAGTCTGATCATACCATTCTAGATGATTTAGAGGATGCTTCTTCCTGATTATTAAGGGCTAGTTAGTGGAGGAATCATGGAGGACTGGACGGTAATGGATGGGTGAGATTGGGAGAAGAGGAAATAATACCTGAAAAACCCTATTTTGCATACTGATTTCTTATGTGGGATGGTCGAGGATCTACATACCGTAGTGGTATGTTGGTAGAGGGGTCATTCGATTACCTAAGTATGTGGGAATGGGTATAGAAAACTACATACCATATGGTATATGGCCCATCATGTTGATTTGGGTTCCATCTGCATAGTGATGCAGTACACGACACTAGGTTCAGACCTCATAGCAGTGTACTACACATGGAACCATATTGAAGGAGGGCCTAAGGGATTATTGTTCACGGGGAATTCATCCACAAGAAGTAAATTGTTTTTGGTTCACCATTTAGGTTCATGGTTCTGTTATTATTATTCAACTCCCCAATTTTATTGTTCGTGGCCGACTATACCTACGAAGAGAGTGCCGCACAATTCATGCTTCACTGATTAATCAAGACTGAAGTCAGATTCTTCTCTGAAAACATTATTACAACCTTGGGTTTCCTTAAATCTTTCATCATCCATACCTCATCATTCTACTATGATTCTTTTATTGAGTATCAGGGATATTGTATCTATAGGGCATACCACACTGTTTGCAGAGACCTACGAAGAAATATCCTAACCTATGGAAGTCTCAATAAACAAGGGTTTGCAGAGACTTTGGTTTGCGATAATGGTTCACAGAACCCTACTGGATCACTTCATCTACGAACTAATGAGTTCTCAGCATGGTATGTGAATGGGATTCACACACATGAGTCCTTCGACAATGTGGTTCATGGTCTTCCTTGTTCGCTCGCCATCACCCCCTAGGCCATTGGTTCTCTAAACGTTCCACATACATGTTGATTCTCAATAAATATAGTTCATCTACATTTCCTGGTGATGGTACATGGGGCTCTCAAAATTCCTTGAAAACTATAATCTCTTCAAGTTTCTTCTGAAAATTGAAACTTGATTTGAGTCCATTCACCTTGTTTGACGTAAATAATTACTTGCTTCCTTCTGCAAAGCGATTGTGGGGGTATTTTCTTCCCTTGGTGGAATTTTAAGGACTCTATAGTTACATTTTCTAATATATGTTTTCTAAATAATATTTTCAAGGTTTCTAATAAACTTCCTTTGATACCAATTGTAATTCCCTGACCCCAGAAGCCCGGATCCAGTGCATTATTTTAAAACATTGGCATGATTACAAGGAATAAAATCCTAAAGGACCAGTTAGTTTAGCAGTCTTCGAAAATAGATTACATATATGAAACTTACATTACATTTCAAAACCATAAAATACAACATTGATAATACTTTTAGAAAGCCATTATTCTCTTAGATTAACCCTGTATATCAGTCAAAATAAACTTCTTGGAATCATGGGAAAATAAAACATAAGAAATCGGTGAGCTTAAATTCTCAATAAGGGTAATGTACAATAGAAGATATTATGAATAAATAATCATAAACCTTAAGGAAGTATGTATAACTAAAACACAATCCCTTTAAACAAAATCTTGATCATAATATGGAAAGAATAAAAATACCATATAAAATAAGAATAACAATGGATATTGTACTAGTAACATAATCACATAGAATATGAATAACTAATATCAGAATAAGGTATTTCATAATGATGGACATATGAACTCTCAGGATATATCCTCAAGATGGCTTCTATTAAGATCTATCCTCAGGATAGTTCAAGTTTTTGGGTAGTAACTCATCTGATTTGTGTCATGATCTATCCTCCAGATAATGTCAAACTACATGGAAAAGAAATGTGAAGGGTCTGTCACCATATAATTTCATCTCTTGAGACCTACTGATTTATCGAGGGTCCATATCATTCCCTCCCATAACAAACTAATTCCAATTAATTCCACATATGAAAACAAAAACAACATAAACATTCATATGAAATGTGAATAATTTAACCCTGAACCATGAATGGTATTAAAATAGAACATCCATAGTCAAACTAATCATTAACCCCTGAATAAAATAAGTTATATTTTATCATAAGATATCAACATCAATCAAACATAAAATTCAACAATGGATGTTGACATAGATGAAAATACTATAACAAAATCATTTGAAATCTCTTGAGAAAGATAACATTTTTCTCTATAATCATTTATTTCATAGATGGTTATATATAAAAGAATACATTTTAAATATATATATTTTAATAAAAGTGTCTCATGCCAGTTTGAAATATTTGAGATAAATTTATTTTAAAATATTCACGTCCTTGTATATAAATCCATAATTCCTGTTTTTGAAAACATTGACAGGAATGAGAAAGATTTAGAAGAATAAATCTTAGAATAATTTAAAATGATGTTTTAGTAAAATTTTACCTTAAATAAAACTTAAAAAGACTTATTTTGAGAATATTTTTAAGAAATATGGAGATGGATGATAAATATGTCCTAGTAAATAATTATGTATAAATTTTCATAGATAATAATGGGATTATAAAATTAACCCTTATCATAGGTCTGATTCCCTTCAAACACATCTTAATCTATTATATAGTGGTTTTAAACATATTTTTAACTTAAAACAAAATAATTATAATATTTATGATATCATATATGAATCATTTATGACTTTATATTAACTGTTTATTAACAATTCCATGTTAAAGAAACATTTTTTGTAACAACTGGTTTGTTTATCATACAAGTTTTGATTTTTTATTATTGATTGTAATAATTATATCATAATTTAATTACTTATATAATATAAAAAATGATATATATATCATATATATTCATTATATTAATATATATATATATAAATAATATGGAATGTAGTACACCATTTGTGGATAAGGTAGGTCGTACGTATGCATGAATGAAGGTTCTATTTTCTTATCGTATTGAATGGATGTAAGTAAATAAATATATATATATATATATATATTATAGTAGAATTATTATGTCATATATTTCATAATTATTCATTATATATATTTTTATAATCATTCATGAATGATTAATATGGAAAATGAATCTAATAGCGCCCTGGAGACAGTAAGTCGTACATATGCACGAGTGATGATAACATTTCCTTAATGCTTAATTTATATAGAATTGGATGTAATATAAATTATAAAGAAACAATATCATGTAATATTTACTATTATTATCCTTTATATTCATCGTTATATTCATCTAAATATAGTATAGACATAATAACATTTTACACCACAGTGTGAAGAGGATAAGCTGTATGTACGCATGCATAGTGATATTTAATTTTGTATGATAGGTAAAAAGAGGAATATAGTTATGCCATAATAATAAAAACATAATGTAATATAATATATTTTTTATTTATTAATTTAGTATGGAAAAAACATTGGAATAGTAAGTATAAGAAGAAGAAGAAAAGAAATTGAATTGAATTTGTAAAACAATTACCTATTCTTTGAGTATCACCTTTTAATTTTTACAAAAGAGCTCCATAGGTTTGATTTCTACCAAATTTATAACGTCTAGAATTAAGTGATCAATGTTTTTATGAGATATTTGTATGTTTTTTACAAGCTTAAGGGATTTAGTTGGGTTATAAAGGAGAACGAGAGGTGCCCTTTTATAATAGATGGGTGGCGTACTTTTGGAAACTCCAAAAGTATTAATTTATTATAAATTTATTTTTTGATTCAAAACAACTCCAAAGTGAGTTATTTAGAGTATAATAATGTAATTGTTATAAATACTATTATCCAATAAAAGTTAGACATGTTTTGATTTTATTTTAAACCTTAACATTTTGATTTATCCTTAATTAATCTATTTAATTTTAATTGCGGTAATAAAAATTCTAAATAATAAATGATAATAAATATTCACTTATATGGTATAAATTGTCCATAAATTGAGACTTTGTGAAATTTTATACTTTATAATTATCATATTTTAATTTTTATATATTTTTATGACTTTAGAATAATTTAATAAATTATTATTTTTATAAAATATCAATAGTTTCAATTTTGACAGTATTCATTACATTGACGTTAAATAAAATCCAAACTGAACGACAAATTCATAAAAATCGTTTAATACACTCATAAAATGTCATATTCACCAAGATAATTTATGGAGCACCTAAATTAAGTCATATTAGATTGCTTTTAATATTTTTATTTTAATTAATTTGTTATATCTACTAATAAAATAATTACTTATTCACTATTGTGTCATTATTTATGGTAATTATTTAATCTCTAAAAATGATAAATAAATTAATATGATTCATACAATTCTATTATATTTTAAAATTATATTTATCATAGAAGTTATATTATCGTTATCCATATATTAAAATTATTATACTTAAAAGAAATGAGTGTGCGACATCTTGTCACATTCATTGATTTTTATAATATCTTTGTAATTTTCATGGAAATGTGTTCAATAAATTATTAAAATTAAATCATAATCTGATAAGGATATAATATTATCCATAAAATAATTTTTTTGAACAATTTTTTATTATTATTTTAATGATTATCTTTTTATTTTACCCATTATTTAAATAATTTAACTCTTACCATAACTTGTTTTTTTTAAACTATAAGGTCTATATAGTTACTATAAAATTCAAAAATAAACCAAATTAGATTATTTATTATATATATAACATTATCCTAGTTATTTAGACAAAAATATATATTATTTAAGAATTTTATATTATTTAAAAAAATATTATTTAATTTAAAACTCATTAATGATAATTTTGAAACTATTTATTATTTGAATTTTTATAAAATCATAAAAACTTGATTACTTAGAACAAAATATATTAACATATACCTAACATGTCAAAGTTATACAAACAGATCATTTTTGTAATCCAATATTTTAAATGATACTCATTTTAATATTATTATTATCATTTATTGGATTCATCCTTTAATAAATCAATTACTACGTCATCATTGTATGAACATTTAATTTAATTATTTATTTTATAAAATTATAAATAAATTAACATAATTTATGTAAACATTTTATATTTTTAATTGATATTTATTGTCTACCATATCAAATATATAACCTCATATTAAAAATATTTTACTTGTTAAGAACCAATGAAGAACAAAATTAGATTTTCTTTAAATATAATATTATAAATATATTAAAGTCATAAAAGGGGATCCAAGTGTTCCCAAAATCTAGCCAAGGACTATTTTGGTCTAAAAAAACATTTCCAATGAAATTAAGACAAGTTATAGGGTAATTTTTAAATATTAAAATATTATCTTTACATTTAATTACCTGATTTACCTTAACCATGGTAAATAAATAAAAATTTACTAAAGTATCTATTCACAAAAAAATTGGGTTGTTCCTATAAGAAAACAAATTCATAAAAATTACAACTATTTATGTTCATTTTTCTAAATTCCATTTATATAAGCGGTAAAATTTTGTTCAATTTTAATCCTTCAAATGGGGATATAAGGCAGGTAAAAGAGACGTTCAAAAATTTTATATCTAATTCCATTATAAAAATGATTCCAATGACCTAAATTGGATTAATATATTTATTATTTATCTATATTTAATTTTAAATCAATTTAAATTAAAATAATTATGAAAAGGTAAATTATTAATAAAAATGCATTATTTTTTACTATTCATCAAAAATTGAAACCCTTCAGAAAATTACCAAAAATTAACCATAAGCTAATTCTAATATTACGAATTCAAATGTGAAGACTATTTTGACAAAATAAAATTTATAAATTTTATAATGTGGTTATTATTATTCCTAACTACTTTTTAAATGGCTAGTTTGATAGATGATAGTGTGCTCGGACTCGGTGTTGCGTGCAACACAACGTATTGAATTTAATTAAAAAAGAAATGTGCTATAAAATTTTGGGGTATTAAAATTTATTTATATTTACCTTTTATTTTCTGGATATACATGTTTCCAATCTGGTTTTATAAAAAATGTAATATTTTTCCAAAATAATTTTTCTTTCTGGAAACAAAACTTTTATATATAATGAGATTGTATCTTCCACACTCAAGATTGAGGATTATTATACCAATTATGTTATTCCCTACTTATTTTGAAATCCCAATTTTTTTCCATGAATGTATTATTTATGAAATGAAAGTCATTCCTTTCTATTGGTAATTTTATTTCCAATATTGATATATATTTTGTGTGGAATGTATGATAATGTAAATCATATTTTGTGACAGGTGTGCCTAGAATTATATAGTGCATGTAAATTTTATAATGTGGCAGGTTCACTCAGAATTATATAGTGCGCCAATGCATTGTTCAATGTGATGTATCTCATGATAAAAAGTAAAATATGCATCAAAATGATTCTATATTTGTTCAAAACTATGTGTGGTGGTTGACCACTAAGACATGATGTTTCATTTTTATGAATTACCACATTCTTTACCTTTATCTAATGCTTCCTCTCATGATTATGATGAAGATCCATGGTTTATTTTATGATAATAATTTTTATACTCACTTGTGTTTCATGTCTCTTGTTTATAATCTTACTAGGAATTTGTCTCACCAATTCTTTTCATGTATATCATTAGGTGAATAATTTTACTAATGAGAACATAAGTTCCAATAAGAAGTTGGAGGAGAAGGAATTAAATAATGTTTATGCTTTACTATTGAAATTTTTTGTATGGTCATAATCATCCCAAGACACTAAACATTTAGATCATATATTTTTATCACTACTGTGTTATATATCATTAAAAATTTTTAATAATCATATCAAAAAATTAGGGTTTATATAGTTGGTATCTGAGCCCGGTTTAATTAATTTGCTGAATTTTATTATATAACCTTAATGAAAACCATTACTATGAGACTAAGTATAAGTAAGCACCCATGAAGTGTTTTTTTAGATAAATTATAAACATAAGGATCCCACAAGATATTCCTTAATTTCACAATAGAATAAATTATTTATTAATTACCTATTGACATACATTTTTTCAAACCTTTCCAATTTTAGAAAATGATGAGAACCAGGTGAAAACATGCCAAAATCCATCTGAGGAACAATACATTTATTTCTCAATCGACATCCCCAATGATTTTGGTGGTGAAGTTAAAAAGTTCATGTCGATGCTTACCCCGATTTCAAAGGATAGGAAAAATAACCTAAATAATGTGGAACTTCTACATTTACCTATGAGGTAGAAACTGGATATTAACTCTTTTATGTGGCAATGACCATCAACATTTAGTGGATCTTCCAATCTACTAGTAGTAGAACAATGGGTCAACTCGATAGAGAATATTATTTATGGGATCCATTATTCTTATAATGAGAAGTTTAATCTAACCATTTATCATCTACATGGAGAGGAAAATCAATGGTGGTTTACTAAAAACACCAAGCCAATGGACAAATTTAAAGAGATGGAGTGGTAAGACATTAAGTTAATTTTTCATAACAAGTATTTTCCTAGAAATTTTTATAAAAAGATGGAGATATAATTAATAGCGATGAAGAAAAAGGAAGGTGAATCTTTCAGGGCCAATAAAGTAAATTTCACAGGCCTCTGAAGGTATTATTTGGGTTTTTTATCAATAATGATAGAAATATTGATAGATTTTTTAGTGGTTTAAAACCACACCTTTGAAAGGCTCTAGAATTTTGAGACATTGGGATTTATAAATAATTTGTTCGATGTTCTCTCAAATTGGATATGAATTTTGGAAAATGGACCCAAGTATATGGTAACAAGAAAGTAAAGAAGAGGATTCAAGATGGGGGATCTAATGATAAAGGTGGAAAGAAAAATCTTCCTTTCACGTGTCAAAAATGTGAGATAAAGAATCATGAGAACTTCTACAAATTGAGGGGGGAAATGATATAATTGTGGGAGATAAGGACACCAAGATCATGAATGTTGAATAGAAATAAAAAATTAATCTGATATGATGGAGGAAAGGAGAAAAACTTCTATGTTTCAATGATTCAACTGTAGGGATCAAGGGTACTATGTATTCCAGTGCAATAAAACTAGAGTCCTTAAGGGTAATCAGCACCATCAACCATTGAAGCCAAAGGATAATGCAAAGGATTATTACATCACTACTAATGAGGTGGATCCCTGCAATTATTTGTTGATATATAAACTAGTTATTCCTTCAATAATAGAAAATGTACTATTTTATTTTGGTTCTATGCATTTTTTCATATCTAGATAGTTTAGTAAAACTATTCAAACACCACCTTAAAATATGTAGGTTGAGTTATCTATGAGGATAGGAAATAGATATATTATTTCATCTAAAGTATATAAATCCTCCTCGGTTAATATTTATAGACTAAAACTATTAAAAAAATATTATTTTACCTAACTTGGTAGAATTTAATGCTATATTGGGCATGGATTGGATATATTTATACAAAGCCAACATCGACTGTCAAGAAAGGGAGATTACTCTTCACACCTTGAGGTATCCTCCAATTCTATACAAGTATAAGGAGGAGGATAAATCTCCATATGAATCATAATCTCAATTGTGGATATTATTTCATTATGAAAAATAATATATGGATCAAATTATTGAGACAAATGATAGAATCATGCTTGAAGATATGACCTTTGTGAAGGACTACACTGATGTGTTTCCCAAAGAATTGTCTGGTCTTCCTCCAGATTGAGAGGCTGATTTCTGAATTGAACTTATTCCTAGATGTTTTTGGATATCAAAGACACCTCACAGAATGTCCATCGTTGAGTTTTATGAACTAAATAATAAATTACAAGAGAATATGGAAAAGTGTTTTATATGCCCAAGTGCTTCACCAAGGGGGGATCCTGTCCACTTCATCAATAATAAGGATGGATCAATGTGTGTATTCATTGATTATAATGAGGTCAAAAAAATCACAATAAAGAAAAAGTATCCGCTTACATAGATAGATGACTTGTTTGATCAACTATGTGGGGCCAAGTGTTTTTCTATGGTGGAATTTCGGTTGGGATATCACCAATTAAAGGTGAGGAAGGAAGATATTCCCAAGAATTTCTTATGAATGTGGTATGTGCACTACAGGTTCATAGTGATTCCTTTTAGACTCAATAATACTCAAAATATATTAATGGATTTAATAAATAGATTATTTAGAGTTTACCAAGAAATTTTTTTGATAGTATTTATTGATGATATTTTGATATACTCCCAGAGTATGTAAAAACATGATGATCATTTGAATACTATGCTAAACAATTTTAAAAAGGGAAAAACACTATGAACTTTATAGTAAATTTAATTTTTTTATGGATGAAGTATCTTTATTTGGGAAAGTTGTCACTAGAAAAAGAATATATTGGGACCCTTCCAAGAAAAAATCAATCAAAGAGTGGACCATGAAAACATCTGTAATGGGGATCCATAATTTTTTTGGTCTGGCATGGAATTACCAACAATTTCTGATGAAATTTTCACAATTTTCAAACCCATTAATCAATATGACCTAGAATGGATTGAAGATTATATGGACTAGTCTTTGTGGAGACTACTTTATAGAGTTGAAAAAAAGGATTATCACTGCACCGGGGCTCAAAATTCCAATAAGTGGGGAACTCATTTTGGTATAAAACTATGCTTCAAATAAGGGATTAGGGTATGCGATATTGCAAAATGATAAAGTGATAACCTATGCCTAAAGGAAGATTAAAATATAGGAGAAAAACTGTCTTTTTCATGATCTAGAGTTGGAAATTATGATCTTTGCATTGAAAATATGGTGTCGTTATATCTATGGGGAATAGTGTGAAATATATAATGACTATAATGGCCTAAAATATATAATCACATAGAAGGAGCTTAATATCCACTATCAAATATGGTTATATATCATAAAGTAAAATGACTTCTCAATCCATTACCATCCATAAAATGCAAATAAATTGGAGAATTCTCTAAGTAGAAAAGATCGTAAAAAATTATAAATGATGAGTATTGATAAGGGTATATTATTCATAGATTTTCAAAGGATGGACATGGGAATCATTAAGGAAGGAACATCACCAAACCTCTCTCAAATGATTTCTAAAACATCCCTCAAGGAGAATGTAAAGGATGATTAAAGAAATAATGTGGAAATTTAGAAGAAGGTGAAATCAATGAGAAAGGGGAAATCCTCAGAGTGTAAAATTAATGAGGAAGGAATAGTGATATTTGAGTCATGACTATGTGTACCACCTCATCGAGAGATAATGAATAGGCTTTTGAATGATATACATAGCTCAAACTTATTTATTCACCTAGGGAGAAAAAAGATGTATCGAGATCTCTAAGAGAACTATTTGTGGCATAATATAAAGAAGTATATTTATGAATATACATCAAAGTACCTAGTATGTTGTAAAGTGAAGGCTTAAAGAAAAACTTCTAAGGTGATGATGCAACCATTACCCATTCCAGCATGAAAATAGAAGAACATCACTATAGACATTATCACTAGACTTCCAAATAATTCAAGAGGAAAAAATTATATATGGGTATTTTTGGATATTCTTACAAATATAAATAACTTTATCACAATTCAAGATGACTTCTCACTTGACCAACTTGCATAGATATACATTAATGAATTGGTAAGGCAGAAAGGAGTCCCACTGTAACACCCCGATATTTTATGAAAAATATTCTTTTTAATTTCATTAATGTCTTGTGTTATACGCTACATGAACATGATATTTCACGACACACATCTTTGACCTTGCTTGAATTACACCAAATCGTGAGTTTCCTCGATAGCTTGCGTCATACGCAATACCGAGATTCGCTAAACAACGATATGCTATTAAAATATTATTAAAACTAGCCATTATGAATAGTAATAACCACTTTTTGAAATTTTATAAATTTTATTTTTCAAAATGGACTTCATTTTTGGATTCGGAATATCGATATTAGCTTAGGGTGAAATTTTGGAAAATTTCATTTTTTGATGAATAGTGAAAATTACTAAATTTTAATTAAAAACAACTTTTTCAATCGAAATAATTAATAGTGATAAATTGTTAATTTGAGTGGTTTTAAAGTATATTTAGAATATATTTTTACAATTTAAAACAATGTTGGTCATTGGATGTAATTTTACATTTAAACCACTTATAAACATGTGTCTATCTTTTGATAGTTATTATCTCTTAAAAACTCGCCATTTGTTTTGACGACGGGATTTAATTTTTAAATTAGTTAATGTAACTGTTATGTTTTGAATTTGGTAAAATAGACATCATTTTTGAGTTCATAATATCAAATATAGATTAGGCCTAATTTTTTGTAATTTTCTGGAAACATTCAGTTTTTGATGAATAGTGAAACCACTAAGTGGTAGTAAAAAAATGAATTTTTCATAAAACTTAATTTTACCGCTTCTGTGAGTGGAATTTCAAAAATCTGAGAGACACAGTTGATGTCAGTAAGTAAAATGTGGTTCATTGAGATGAAAATAATTTTTGATGAATAGTAACTTTTTACTTTTTTTTACCACGGTTAAAAGTAAATAGGGTAATTATGGGTAAAAATGATATTATTATTACCCTAAAACATGTCCTAATTCTATTGGACAAGTGTTATTTGACCAAAAACAAACTTAGGAAAAATATATGACCATTTAGGCCCACTTGGATTAGATTAGGACATTTATTTTTAATTTATTTAAAGATGGGTTAAAAGAGTTAAAATCAAAGTTTATATACTAAAAACTTTTTAATATGCCTTTATACATAAGATAAATTCGACTATGAATATTAATTAGAAAGCTAAAAATATTTCCTACATAATGGTATTTTATTTATAATTTTTAGATATTAGATAATTTAATTTATTTATGACACAACGATGATGCAGTAATTATCTTATTAATGAAATATTGACATAATTGATGTTATAAATACACAAATAAATATAATTTGAGACTTTTTATGAATTAAACTAATTTTAAAGGTTAATATGACATGTTATTATTGATTTAATTAACTTTTTTCTAACTTATCATTCTGTTATGATTTTCACAAAAATCAATTACTAAATAGTGTCAAAATTGACATAAAATAGTTTTTAAAACAAATATTATATTATTAATTTTATTTTATTCTTAAAAATCTATGGTTCGGCCAAATGACTTAGATAAGGTTATATATATTAATAATAAACAACTTGGGGTTCTTTTGGCTTCTTATAGTATGTTTATTAACCTTATAGTGTAAGAAAAGAAGAAGACACGGTAAAAGTAAAATTATTTAACTTAATGTTAAATCTAAATGATAAGATTAAAATAGGAACCTAAACTTGTCTAAATTCTATTGGATGAGAGTATTTCGACCCATCCCCACCTTAGCCTCGAAATAAATTAATTTTGAGCTATTTAAACCTGAACATGACTTTATAATAAAATAATATTTTTAGTTATTCCAAAGGTGCCCCTCTCCTCCCTTATAAAAGGGCACATCCTCCCTCTCTTCCTCACACAACATTGAGCCTTCAAGCTCGGACAAACCCTTCCAAATTCTCTTCTCCCCTTCCCTAGAAACATCCTAGTGGTTCTGTTCTTCCTCAAAGACCAATTTTAGTGCCCTAAGAGGAGGTCTCAAAGAGGCGCTTCAAAGAAGATGTAATTTCCGTTACCGATTCTTTCACCTTTATTTCTTATTCCACTTCTTCTTCTTAGGTTGTTTCATTATGATGTAATAAAATCAGTATCACTAATATACTGATATGTTATTATAAGTATGAAACAATCCTATTTCACCATCTATCCATCCTACGGAAAACGAAATCACCACGCGTGCGTACGTACGGAATACCGTCTCCACGCCGTGGTGAAATCTATTTTCCACCACCACCTTACTTGGATAAGTATAATGGTGTAAATAATAACTATATATTATTATTTTAAAGTGATATTGATTCTGAAATAGTATACATACACTCCAATACAGTCCCACGATCATGAGAACAATATCATCGCTCGTGTGTACGTACGGACTACCGTCTCCACGAGACGATGAGATTCATTCTCCACTTTAACCATTCATGAATGATATATAATAAGTAATCATGAAATATATGACATAATAATGATACTAGATTTATGTGTATATATATGTATGTCATCTACTTAATTCCGTTCAACTCAATAAGGAAACGAAAACAGCGTTCATGTGTATGTACGGCCTACCGTCTCCATGAACGGTGTATTTCTTTCCATTTACTGATTTATTATATTTATGTATATTATGAATATATATATATATAAATCATGTTTTATATTCTGTAATTAAGTAATCATGATCTATGTAATCATATGAATAACTACAAGTCAAAACACGGACGACAAATGAAACAATTTTACAGGAAACGTTCTTTAACATGGAATTTACAAAAGAACGGGTAATATAAAGTCATAAGTGAACCATATATGATATCATAAAAATGAATATGATTCTGTAATAAGTCAATGACATTATGTAAATCATTATACAGGAGGTTTGGACACTTACGAAGCAAATTGGACCTAAGGTAAGGGAAATATCACAATCTCATTTTTATCCGAGATTGTTTATTCGTAAGTATTTACTGGGGTGTATTTTATCATCCACATCCATGTTTCATCAATATGTAATATTATTTCCATCCACCTACAATTTTTTAAATCCATTTTTACCCTTCGGTGAGTTTTTAGTAAAAGATATGAATGGAATCTTTTGTCGTTTTTCGTACGAGGTACTTTTTGACTTTTCCGACAAAAGTACGGGAAGAATGTTTTTTTAACTTATACGGCATCAATGGATTTTTAAAGCATTATTTCCAAGAATATTCCTTTACAAGTTTTCAAGTTTATTTTTAATCAACTTCTTTTAGTTTATTATTGTATGACATATTAAGAAAGGAAAAGTGTTTTTGAAGAAGAAAGGATATTTTCCACAAGAATGGAGTTCAAGTGTTTTATCAAAATTATTTTCCATCTAAGATAATAAAGGGTTCTGTTTTTATCCCTATTATTACATTGATTTGATTATGTTGTGATGGAATTATTTTTATGAATTCCTTTATCTTATATGAATTGTTTTATGATGTCAGGATGTTTAAGATTCCCATTAGTATTACATGGGTTATGCAATGATGTATGATTTATGATTTTGTGGCACACATAAGAATGGTATCATTATGAGATGGGTGGGACCTATATCTCCCTCCAATGCATTGGGTAAAGATTTTATATCTCATGTGATAGACATGGCTGGAATGGTTGGTTATACTGGTTCAGTGAAACAGGACTGAAACGAGGGTGACTCGGTTCAGAAAGGGACTTTATCCACTAAGATAGTCTTGGAAATGAGTCTTGACTAACAAGAAATGATTCTCTATGATTATGTGTGTATGCCACAAGGTTTCATGTTTTAAGTTATGATTATTGTGATTACATTTCACTGCCATGATTTATCCCATTTTTTGAAATTATGCTCTCTTTTGCAAGTTAAGATTTTCAAAATGTTATGTTCTTATGATGTGATTGATATTTCTTTTGTTTACCCTTACTGAGCATTTGAGCTCACCCTTTTATGTTTTTTTCCCCAGGATATAAAGAAAGGTGTTAGGTAAAAAAAGAAGATATTTATGGGAGATGTTGAAGATCTTTCACCAGGATTAGAAGATTATATTCCGATTTTCCAAAGACACTAAACTATTACGATCCTTGTGTGTGTGTTTTTGTTATGTACTAAGTATTCCGCAAATGTAATGTAATTTCAATGTACTTCAAGCTTCGGGTCTCTACACCCACCGTCGATTGTATTCAATCAAGATCTGAGATTAACCTCCATGTTCTATAAAATTATACAACATTCTCTAAACACAGATCTAAACTTTAGTATGGCATATCATGCTCAAACGAATGGCCAGTATGAGGGGGATATTCAGAAAAAAGAATACATGTTGAGGGAATATTATATTAACTTCAAAGGATGATGAGACCAATATCTTCCTATGTCCGAATTCTCTTATAGTAACATTTTCTAGTCTAGAATCCAAATGGCACCATATGAATCCCTTTATAGGAAAATATGAAAAACAATGGTTTTCAAGGATAATGTTGGTGAACATAAGCTACTAGGACCTGAAATGGTCAATGAAATATTGGAAAAGGTGAAAACCATTTAGTAAAACATCAAGGAAGCACAATGTCAGCCAAAAATCTATGAAGACAATCATTGATGGTACCAAGAGTTTAAGGTTGTAGACCTGATATTCCTCAACATACCTCCATGTAAGAGGATCAGGAGATTTAGGAAGAAAAGACAGTTGATTCCTAGGTATTTCGGTCCCTTTGATATCCTTGATCATGGATGTTATCTGAATTATATACTAGCACTTCCACCTACTATTTCTCAAGTACATGATGCAATCCATGTATCCTTCTTGAGGATTTACATACCAGATCCCTCACATGTACTAAATCTACAGGTGGTGTAGTTGGAAAATGGTCTCTCTTATAAAGAGCATATAGTGAATATCATAGATAGTATGGATAATGTTCTACACAATAAGACTACTCACCTAGTCAAATTATTATAGGGGAACCATAAGTATGAAGAGGTAACATGGGAACTGGTGGAAGAAATGAAGGAGAATTACCCTCACCTGTTTTCAACGTAAAATGTAAAATTGAATTTTGAGAGTGAAATTTAATAAGGGGGGAAGAATTTAAGGACCCAAAATTTATCAATGGAAATTAAATTATTTTAATTATTTCATATAGTATAAAACACATAAAATCACATTGAAAACACAATAAAAACATTGTAATTGAATAATAAATCAAATAAGTGGTATTTCTAGAAGTTAATGAACCTTTGCCAATGGAATGGTAAACTGACCATTAGAATAGTAACATGAGAATTAGGAATAGTAATTCAACCGATTGAATAGTAACCTCATTTATGAAATTATAAATAGAATTTAGACATCTTATAAATGATAATATATTAAAATTATATCATAGTATAAGTAAATAATTATTTTAAAAATTATTAGCTAAGTGTTGGTATTTTTATAAAATGAAAATGTTTATATTTTAATTTTTTAATTAAAATAAATATTTATATAAAATAATTATTTCCATAAAATAGAGCTAATTTTTCAGTTATAAACATTGAAAAATGTTTAGGGTTAATTTTTGGGATTTTTCTAAATAAATTGAATTTTGGTGAATAGTGAAATATGATAATTTACGATATATATACATTATAAGATAAATACGCTATTTATTAAGTCGTCTCTAATTTAAGAACCATAATATCATACCCCTATTATAATTTTTATATATTTATTGATAATTTTTAAACCATTCATTGTCTTGATCAAAAATAATAAACTAATGAATAAAATAGTGAAATAATGCCCCTCTCCTGCCATATAAACACCATCTCTCACCACCTCTTCTCCTCATACCTTAAAATCTTTGATAAATATATAAATTATACTAAATATTATTCATAAGACCCTCCCCCACATACTGTATCCCACAGTCTCATCAAAAGACCAAACCCTTTTCCATAAGGAGGTTCTCAATGAGGAGAAATTCAAGTGGTAAAATCTTCGTTTTTTATTTTCTTTTCAATTTCATTATTTTCTTATCCTATCCTCACATAAACCTCTAAAAGATCAATAAAAACTCTATTATATTTTATTTAATTTAATTATATTATGATAATGGAATAATTCGTCTTCAATTCTCTTCCATTTTTCTTTTTTTCTAAACATGAAAATATCTTCCCTTGTGTGTCGATTTAACACCATCATGGATGATGCATTTTTATTTTTCACTACTACCTTCAAGTATTGTCATAAAAATATAATAATGGTTAAATAATATTTTATTAATTATATAATATGTTAAATACTATTTTGGAAGAAATATATTAACATGATGTTAAATAAAACGATATAAGCTCATAATGCTCGTAGAAACACCAAAACCAACTAAATCATTTTTATTAACATTAAATAATAAAAATAATCCTTATATAATATAAAAAACTGATATATAAGATCATTAAAACTTATAAAACTTCATTAATAACATATAATTTAAATTATGGATAATTATTCCAATTTTACATGAATGTTCATACTCATATACAAGAAAACCAATCACGAAAACCAAGAAAACGAACACTCTCGAATGATGAAATTGAACTCTATAACTAATATAAAATCCCATAAATAAACTTAATAAAACTATAATAAATCAAATACATGTATAAATTTTTTTGGGTTTTTATTTAATAAATTTAATTTGATTATCCAAAATATTAATGTGAAGAAAGCATTCGAGTATAAGGTAAGGGAATTCTCGAACCCAACACTCTTCATTTGGTTTTCCCTATTTCACGCCATTTTATGTATGGATGTTCCATTAATATTACTTTAATATAATTTCTTTTTCCTTATATTTTTTTTATCTGGATATACATGTATGAAATCTTATTTTATGAAAAATTAAAATATTTTTCCAAAAGAACTATTCTTTCTAAAAACAAAAATTTTACTTCCCGTGATATTTTTTCTTCCTCATTCATGATTGATGATTATTTTACTAATTAGGTTATTCTATATTTATTCTAGGAACCCCAAAGTTTGTTCCTGAATGTATTCATTATGAAATGAAACCCATTTATTTCTGTGGGTTCTTTTATTTCCAATATTGATATACATTCTATGTGGAATTCATGATAATGTTAATGTTAAGAAGTGACAGGTGTGTCCAAAATTATATAGAAAATTTAAATGTTATGATGTGATGGGTGAACAAGTAATTATATAGAGATACATTTCAATGGGTAATATTATGCATCTCATGATAAAATGTGAAATATGTGTGAACATGATTATAGCTTAGTTCAAAACTATGTCTAGTGGTTAACCACTGAGACATAATGCTTAATTTATATGCATTTCAAAATTCCTTTCCTTTATCTAATGCATCCTATAATTATAATGATGATGATCCTTTTCTTATGTTATGGTGATGATGTTTATGCTCACGCATGTTTTGGGTCTCTCATTTATCCTGTTACTGTGATTTTAGTTCACCCCTTATTTTGATGTATATCATCAGGTGAATAATTGTGATAAGTAGAACACAATGGACAATAAGAAGTTAGAGAAGATGGAATTAAATAATGTTTATTCTTTACTATGTTAATTTTTTGTATGGTGGTATTTTTCTCAAGACACTAACCTTTGGATCCTATAATTGTATCACTATTATGTTATTTATCTTTTAAATTATGTAATAATCATGTAATAAACGTAGGGCCACTATATGTATCAAGACCAATGGGTGAAATAAGTACTATTTGAGAATCTAAAAGTCTTCTTGGTGATCCTCGTCCAATATGTTGGTGACACCATTTTTCATTAACATGGTGAAGGGGTGATATTTTTTATCCATATCATCTACGAAACATTGAATGTAATCTAGGTACCCCTAGATCCCCTTCATTTATTTGAGATTTTGAGTAGTTATCCCTTATAAGATTGACATTAATGTAAAAGTGGCATACTAAAAAAGAAAAAAAATCCACCTAACGGTACCCCACAATATTACATTAGTGGATTCATCTTCAAACTATGTTGTTAAATCTTGCTGAATATTGTTTGAGGATCTCTATGGTGATCGCATCACTATTGAGATTTGAATTCTAGGGCATTGAAAAAACATTATTCTAGTCATCCTATTAAGGGATTAAATATATGATTCATGGTTCATTGGAAAGGTAGTTACAATGTTCTTAAATCCATAGGGCATAACCAGATTAAAAAATATCTCTTGAGGTTCACTAAAGGTGATGGCTTACTCATCTCCGGGTTCAATTTTATCTAATTATACCATGAATTCTCATCCATAAATGAAGGGTCTTGGAAACAATATATTTCATTGATCAAAAGTTTTGTAATTAGAAATAGAAAATCATCCTTTTGGATGTATTGATCAAAGTCTATGAAATCGATGCAGACCCCGATTTAACTATTCTTTTTATGAGATGGATGATTTTGGAGATCTATTTTGGGTAATTCACATTCCATAAAAATATCATTTTTATCATTTATCCAACATATGATTCTATATTAGTATAATGATATGGGATCATCCAAATGACTGCCTACTAAAAACCTTGATTATCATCAGGTAATCTTAGGTGATGGGTATCCACATTGGTTTTCAGATTAGGAATTTCTATAGTTCAATTAAACATTTATCTATGTTGATTTAGAAATGGAATATACAAGTCCTACTCTTTTAGAGGCATGTATCCACTAATCAATATTAGTTTTTGGTCCTCTTTTTCTCTCAGAATCACTTTTCTAAGGTCATTAATGGTGGTGGAGATGCCTTCCTCAAATATGGGAGGGGAGTTCTATAGGTTGTCCCCTTATTCTTGCATCTTTGATTCTATGGATTCACATTCATATACAGTTGTAATCTGAGGTAAAATCTTTCATTATCGATGTTAGAGAGTCCATGGGAAGACACATTGTCATCCTAAACCATTAGAGTCATCGTATATAGATTCAAGTTCTTCTTGTTTTCTTTTATGTTGTAATTGGGGATAAGAGGATCTGTGACATCTCGGACTAACTCTACTATCTCAATCAGGTTTATGGGTAGAAATTAATCATTGTTGAGTAAACTATGGGGATTTACGAGGGTAGTCCTCAATCCATTAGGGGATACAACCTTCATATCTCCATCTATCATTTGTTTTTTTCTTCCTTTTTTTAGAAACATGCCTCACTATATATGATTTCTCAATTATCTTGGGGGAACCACCACCATATAGTATTCCAACCTTCCCATCAATGGGGATGAAATTTTGAAGGTATTATTATGTGGCTATAAATACATGGTATTCTAAGATAAAAATTATATGTTTTTCATTGTGGATATCCATGAACTCATCATTATATGTGAGATCCCCAAACTGATCCTTGGTCTTAATCATCCTGATAGGCCTTTTATTTCGGTTATCATACCCTTGCATGGTTAGATTTGTTAGTGATAAGATCCATCCATGTATCCAAAACATTGAAGGGTCTAAATAAGGATGATTTTGATCTCATAACAATTTTCAATCAGATCCCTTAAGATGTTGAAATTTTCTAGTTTTCCTAAATCATATAGGGGTTAAATATCTCCCGATAAAAAATCTACTTAATCCTATTCTATAAATGATGTGGTGAAATGAAATTATTATGGAATTGTCTCCTCTCGATAAACCACATCTATAATAACTTCTATATTGTAACACACTGACCCCAGTAACCCAGAGATGGTGCATTATTTTAATACATTGGAATGATTACAAGGAATCAAGTCCCAAAGGACTATTTAGTCTAGCAGTCTGGGAAAATAGATTACATACATGAATGTTACATTAAAAAATGATAAACAAAAACAACATTGTGCCCGGTTGACCACATTCATATCTCTTAGACTATCTCTATAGGTCATTCATAATATACTTCTTCGTATCCTTGGAAAAATAAAACATAGAAAGAGGTGAGTTCAGATGCTCGGTAAGGATAACAATATAGCAGAAACTTTCATAAATAAGTATAAACATTTAAGGCAATGTATAAAACAAAAAAATACTTTTAAACTTAAAAATCATCATAATATGGAAAAGATAAATAAAATAATTCCATTTACTTATTGACATAGATATTCTACTTTTTAAAAATCACATGTAATATCAATAGCTAATTTCATAATTATGGAATGCATAATATCAGACATCATAACCACATAGTCAGGGCCTCCGTCTGAGACTAGAAATAAGATTTTTCCAATAACTTATTCCAAGACACTAGTTTGTCTCATGATACCTGTTGATGCATCTATGAGCTATAGCTGGCTCCACCTTTCACTTACTATGTCCAATGCATTCCTCATATGAAAATATTGAAATATAACAAAACATTCGTATTAAAACTAGCATGAAAAATGTTAATACCTTAACCATAAACAATGAATTGTATAAAATTAGAACATATATAGTCAAGCATATCAAAACTCATTCAACACAATATGGATGATTTTATTATAATAAATCAACCTCAATCAAAAATAATATCTAGTAAAGGATGTTGACATTGTTGAAAATGATCAGTACAACAGTTTGAGAGAAACATACCTTTTTGTGAAATCATTTAAAAGTTACATGACAGTTAGGAATAGTAATTCAACTGATTGAATAATAACCTCAGTTATGAAATTATAAATAGAATTTAGACATCTTATAAATGATAATATAATAAAATTATATCATAGTATAAGTAAATAATTATTTTAAAAATTATTAGCTAAGTGTTGGTATTTTTATAAAATGAAAATGTTTATATTTAAATTTTTTAATTAAAATAATTATTTATATAAAATAATTATTTCTATAAAATAGAGTTAATTTTTCATTTATAAACTTTGAAAAAAGTTTAGGGTTAATTTTTGTGATTTTTCTAAATAAATTGAATTTTGGTGAATAGTGAAATATGATAATTTACGATATATATACATTATAAGATAAATACGCTATTTATTAAGTCATCTCTAATTTAAGAGCCATAATATCATACCCCCATAATATGTTTTATATATTTATTGATAATTTTTAAACCATTCATCGTCTTGATCAAAAATAATAAACTAATGAATAAAAAGTGAAATAATGCCCCTCTCCGGCCATATAAACACCATCTCTCACCACCTCTTCTCCTCATACCTTAAAATCATTGATAAATATATAAATTATACTAAATATTATTCATAAGACCCTCCCCCACATACTGTATCACATAGTCTCATCGAAAGACCAAACCCTTTTCCATAAGGAGGTTCTCAATGAGGAGAAATTCAAGAGGTAAAATATTTGTTTTTTATTTTCTTTTCAGTTTCATTATTTTCTTATACTATCCTCACATACACCTATAAAAGAGGCATAAAAACACTATTATATTTTACTTAATTTAATTATATTATGATAATAGAATAATTCGTCTTCAATTCTATTAAATTTTTCTTTTTTTCTAAACCTGAAAATATCTTCCCTTGTGTGTCGATTTAACACCATCATGGATGATGCATTTTTATTTTTCACTACTACCTTCAAGTATTGTCATAAAAATATAATTATGGTTAAATAATATTTTATTAATTATATAATATGTTATATACTATTTTGGAAGAAATATATTTACATGATGTTAAATAAAATGATATAAGCTCATAATGCTCGTAGAACCACCAAAACCAATTAAATCATTTTTTATTAACATTAAATAATAAAAATCATCCTTATATAATATAAAAAACTGATATATAAGATCATTTAAACTTATAAAACTTCATTAATAACATATAATTTAAATTATGGATAATTATTCCAATTTTACATGAACTTTCATACTCATATACAAGAAAACCAATCACGAAAACCAAGAAAACGAACACTCTCGAATGATGAAATTGAACTCTATAACTCATATAAAATCTCATAAATAAACTTAATAAAACTATAATAAACCAAATACATGTATAATTTTTTTTGGGTTTTTATTTAATAAATTTAATTTGATTATCCAAAATATTAATGTGAAGAAAGCATTCGAGTATAAGGTAAGGGAATTCTCGAACCCAACACTCTTCATTTGGTTTTTCCCTATTTCACTCCATTTTAAGTATGGATGTTCCATTAATATTCCTTTAATATAATTTCTTTTTACTTATATTTTTTTATCTGGATATATATGTTTGAAATCTGATTTTATGAAAAATTAAAATATTTTTCCAAAAGAACTATTCTTTCTAAAAACAAAAATATTACTTCTTGTGACATTTTTTCTTCCTCATTCTCGATTGATGATTATTTTACCAATTTGGTTATTCTATATTTATTCTAGGAACCCCAAAGTTTGTTCCTGAATGTATTCATTATGAAATGAAACCCATTTCTTTCTGTGGGTTATTTTATTTCCAATATTGATATACATTCTATGTGGAATTCATGATAATGTTAATGTTAAGAAGTGACAGGTGTGTCCAAATTTATATATAAAATGTAAATGTTATGATGTGATGGGTGAACAAGTAATTATATAGAGATCCATTTCAATGGGTAATATTATGCATCTCATGATAAAAAGTGAAATATGTGTGAACATGATTCTAGCTTAGTTCACAACTATGTCTAGTGGTTAACCACTGAGACATGATGATTCATTTATATGAATTTCCAAATTCCTTGCCTTTATCTAATGCATCCTATAATTATTATGATGATGATCCTTTTCTTTTGTTATGGTGATGATGTTTATGCTCACGCATGTTTTGGGTCTCTCATTTATCCTGTTACTGGGATTTTAGTACACCCCTTATTTTGATGTATATCCTCAGGTGAATAATTGTGATAATTAGAACACAATGGACAATAAGAAGTTAGAGAAGATGGAATTAAATAATGTTTATTCTTTACTATGTTAATTTTTTGTATGGTGGTAATTTTCTCAAGACACTAACCTTTGGATCCTATAATTGTATCACTATTATGTTATTTATCTTTAAAATTATGTAATAATCATGTAATAAACGTAGGGCCACTATAGGCATCAAGACCAATGGGTGAAATAAGTACTACTTGAGAATCTAAAAGTCTTCTTGGTGATACTCATCCAATAGGTAGGTGACACCATTTTTCATTAACATGATGAAGGGGAGATATTTTTTATCCATATCATCTATGAAACATTGAATGTAATCTAGGTACCCCTAGATCCCCTTCATTTATTTGAGATTTTGAGTAGGTAACCTTTATAAGATTGACATTAATGTAAAAGTGTCATACCAAAAAATCAAAAACAATCAACTAAAGGTACCCCACAATATTACTTTAGTGGATTTATCTTCAAACTATGTTGTTAAATCTTGCTGAATATTGTTTGAGGATCTCTAAGGTGATCGCATCACTATTGAGATTTGAATTCTATGGAATTGACATAACATTATTCTAGTCATCCTATTAAGGGATTAAATATATGATGCATGGTTCCTTGGTAGGTAGTTACAATGTTCTAAAATCCATAGGGCATAACCAGATAGAAAAACTTCTCTTGAGGTTCACTAAAGGTGATGGCTTACTCATCTCTGGGTTCAATTTTATCTAATTATACCATGTATTATCATTCATAAATGAAAGGTCTTGGAAACAATATATTTCATTGATCAAAAGTTTGGTAATTAGAAATAGGAAATCATCCTTTGGGATGTATTGATCAAGGTCTATGAAATCGATGCAGACCTTGATTTAACTATTCTTTTTATGAGATGTATGATTTTGGAGATCTATTTTGGGTAATTCACATTCCATAAAAATATCATTTTGATCATTTATCCAATATATGATTCTATATTAGTATAATGATATGGGAGCATTCTCATGACTGCCTAGTAAAAACCTTGATTATCATCAGGTAATATTAGGTGATGGGTATCCACATTGGGTTTCAGATTAGGAATTCCTATAGTTCAATTAAACATTTATCTATGTTGATTTAGAAATGGAATATACAAGTCCTACTCTTTGAGAGGCATGGATCCACTAATCAATATTAGTTTTGGTCCTCTTTTTCCCTTAGAATCACTTTTCTAAGGTCATTAATGGTGGTGGAGATGCCTTCCTCAAATATGGGAGGGGAGTTCTATAGGTTGTCCCCTTATTCTTGCATCTTTGATTCTATGGATTCACATTCATATACAGTTGTAATCTGAGGTAAAATCTTTCACTATCGATGTTAGAGAGTCCATGGGAAGACACATTGTCATCCTAAACCATTAGAGTCATCGTAGAGAGATTCAAGTGCTTCTTGTTTTCTTTTATGTTGTAATTGGGGATAAGAGGATCCGTGACATCTCGGACTAACTCTACTATCTCTACCAGGTTTATGGGTAGAAATTAATGATTGTTGAGTAATCTCTTATGGGGGTAGTCCTCAATCCATTAGGGGATAAAACCTTAATATCTCTATCTATCATTTGTTTTTTTCTTCCTTTTTTAGAAACATGCCTCACTATATATGGTTTCTCAATTATCTTGGGGGAACCACCACCATGTAGTATTCCAACCTTCCCATCAATGGGGATGAAATTTTGAAGGTATTATTAGGTGGCTATAAATACATGGTATTCCAAGATAAACATTATATGTTGTTCATTGTGGATATCCATGAACTCATAATTATATGTGAGAACCCCAAACTGATCCTTGGTCTTAATCGTCCTGATAGGCCTTTTATTTCTGTTATCATACCCTTGCATGGTTAGATTTGTTAGTGATAAGACCCATCCATGTATCCAAAACATTGAAGAGTCTAAATATGGATGATTTTGATCTCATAAAAATTTTCAATCAGATCCCTTAAGATGTTGAAATTTTCTAGTTTTCCTAAATCATATAGGGGTTAAATATCCACCTAGTTAAAATCTACTTAATCTTATTCTATAAATGATGTGGTGAAATGAAATTATTATGGAATAGTCTCCTCACGATAAACCACATCTATAATAACTTCTATATTGTAACACCCTGACCCCAGTGACCCAGAGTTGGTGCATTATTTTAATACATTGGAATGATTACAAGGAATCAAGTCCCAAAGGACTATTTAGTCTTGATGTCTTGGAAAATAGATTACATACATGAATGTTACATTACAAAATGATAAACAAAAACAACATTGTCCCCCGTTGACCACATTCATATCTCTTAGACTATCTCTATAGGTCATTCATAATATACTTCTTCGTATCCTAGGAAAAATAAAACATAGAAAGAGGTGAGTTCAGATGCTCGGTAAGGATAACAATATAGCAGAAACATTCATAAATAAGTATAAACATTTAAGGAAATGTATAAAACTAAAAAATGTTTTGAAACTTAAAAATCATCATAATATGGAAAAGATAAATCAAATAATTCCATTTACTTATTGACATAGATATTCTACTTGTTGAATAATCACATGTAATATCAATAGCTAATTTCATAATTATGGAATGCATAATATCAGACATCATAACCACATAGTCAGGGCCTCCTTCTGAGACTACAAATAAGATTTTTCCAATACATTATTCCAAGACACTAGTTTGTCTCATGATACCTGTTGATGCATCGATGAGCTATAGCAGGCTCCACCTTTCACTTACTATGTCTAATGCATTCCTCATATGAAAATATTGAAATATAACATAAACATTCGTATTAAAACTAGCATGAAAAATGATAATACATTAACCATAAACAATGAAATGTATAAAATTAGAACATATATAGTAAAGCATATCATAACTCATTCAACACAATATGGATGATTTTATTATAATAAATCAACCTCAATCAAGAATAATATCCAGTAAAGGATGTTGACATTGTTGAAAATGATCAATAAAACACTTTGAGAGAAACATACCTTTTTGTGAAATCATTTAAAAGTTACATGACAATTAGGAATAGTAATTCAACCGATTGAATAGTAACCTCATTTATGAAATTATAAATAGAATTTAGACATCTTATAAATGATAATATAATAAAATTATATCATAGTATAAGTAAATAATTATTTTAAAAATTATTAGCTAAGTGTTGGTATTTTTATAAAATGAAAATGTTTATATTTTAATTTTTTAATTAAAATAATTATTTATATAAAATAATTATTTATATAAAATAGAGTTAATTTTTCCGTTATAAACTTTGAAAAAAGTTGTAGGGTTAATTTTTGAGATTTTTCTAAATAAATTGAATTTTGGTGAATAGTGAAATATAATAATTTACGATATATATACATTATACGATAAATACCCTATTTATTAAGTCATATCTAATTTAAGAACCATAATATCATACCCCCAAAATAATTTTTATATATTTATTGATAATTTTTAAACCATTCATCGTCTTGATCAAAAATAATAAACTAATGAATAAAATAGTGAAATAATGCCCCTCTCCTGCCATATAAACACCATCTCTAACCACCTCTTCTCCTCATACCTTAAAATATTTGATAAATATATAAATTATACTAAATATTATTCATAAGACCCTCCCCCACATACTGTATCCCATAGTCTCATCAAAAGACCAAACCCTTTTCCATAAGGAGGTTCTCAATGAGGAGAAATTCAAGAGGTAAAATCTTTGTTTTTTATTTTCTTTTCAATTTCATTATTTTCTTATCCTATCCTCACATACACCTATAAAAGAGGCATAAAAACTCTATTATATTTTATTTAATTTAATTATATTATGATAATTGAATAATTCATCATCAATTCTCTTCCATTTTTCTTTTTTTCTGAACATGAAAATATCTTCCCTTGTGTGTCGATTTAACACCATCATGGATGATGCATTTTTATTTTTCACTACTACCTTCAAGTATTGTCATAAAAATATAATTATGGTTAAATAATATTTTATTAATTATATAATATGTTATATACTATTTTGGAAGAAATATATTAACATGATGTTAAATATAACGATATAAGCTCATAATGCTCGTAAAACCACCCAAACCAATTAAATCATTTTTATTAACATTAAATAATAAAAATCATCCTTATATAATATAATAAACTGATATATAAGATCATTTAAACTTATAAAACTTCATTAATAACATATAATTTAAATTATGGATAATTATTCCAATTTTACATGAACTTTCATACTCATATACAAGAAAACCAATCACGAAAACCAAGAAAAAGAACACTCTCGAATGATGAAATTGAACTCTATAACTCATATAAAATCCCATAAATAAACTTAATAAAACTATAATAAATCAAATACATGTATAAATTTTTTTTGGGTTTTTATTGAATAAATTTAATTTGATTATCCAAAATAATAATGTGAAGAAAGTATTCGAGTATAAGGTAAGGGAATTCTCGAACCCAACACTCTTCATTTGGTTTTTCCCTATTTCACTCCATTTTAAGTATGGATGTTCCATTAATATTCCTTTAATATAATTTCTTTTTCCTTATATTTTTTTATCTGGATATACATGTTTGAAATCTGATTTTATGAAAAATTAAAATATTTTTTCCAAAATAACTATTCATTCTAAAAACAAAAAATTTACTTCTCGTGATATTTTTTCTTCCTCATTTACGATTGATGATTATTTTACCAATTAGGTTATTCTATATTTATTCTAGGAACCCCAATGTTTATTCCTGAATGTATTCATTATGAAATGAAACCCATTTCTTTCTGTGGGTTATTTTATTTCCAATATTGATAAACATTCTATGTGGAATTCATGATAATGTTAATTTTAAGAAGTGATAGGTGTGTCCAGAATTATATAGAAAATGTAAATGTTATGATGTGATGGGTGAACAAGTAATTATATAGAGATCCATTTCAATGGGTAATATTATGCATCTCATGATAAAAAGTGAAATATGTGTGAACATGATGCTAGCTTAGTTCACAACTATGTCTAGTGGTTAACCACTGAGACATGATGCTTCATTTATATGCATTTCCAAATTCCTTGCCTTTATCTAATTCATCCTATAATTATTATGATGATGATACTTTTCTTATGTTATGGTGATGATGTTTATGCTCACGCATGTTTTGGGTCTCTCATTTATCCTGTTACTGGGATTTTACTTCTCCCCTTATTTTGATGTATATCCTCAGGTGAATAATTGTGATAGGTAGAACACAATGGACAATAAGAAGTTAGAGAAGATGGAATTAAATAATGTTTATTCTTTACTATGTTAAGTTTTTGTATGGTGGTAATTTTTTCAAGACACTAACCTTTGGATCCTATAATTGTATCACTATTATGTTATTTATCTTTAAAATTATGTAATAATCATGTAATAAACGTAGGGCCACTATAGGCATCAAGACCAATGGGTGAAATAAGTACTACTTGATAATCTAAAATTCTTCTTAGTGATCCTCATCCAATAGGTAGGTGACACCATTTTTCATTAACATGGTGAAGGGGAGATATTTTTTATCCATATCATCTATGAAACATTGAATGTAATCTAGGTACCCCTAGATCCCCTTCATTTATTTGAGATTTTGAGTAGGTAACCTTTATAAGATTGAAATTAATGTAAAAGTGGTATAACAAAAAAGCCAATAAAAATCACCTAATGGTACCCCACGATATTAATTTAGTGGATTCATCTTCAAACTATGTTGTTAAATCTTGCTGAATATTGTTTGAGGATCTCTGAGGTGATCGCATCACTGTTGAGATTTGAATTCTAGGGCATTGACATAACATTATTCTAGTAATCCTATTAAGGGATTAAATATATGATGCATGGTGCATTTGTAGGTAGTTACAATGTTCTTAAATCCATAGGGCATAACCGGATAGAAAAATATCTCTTGAGGTTTACTAATGGTGATGGCTTACTCATCTCCGGGTTTCATTTTATCTAATTATACCATGAATTCTCATCCATAAATGAAAGCTCTTGGAAACAATATATTTCATTGATCAAAAGTTTGGTAATTAGAAATAGGAAATCATCATTTGGGATGTATTGATCAAGGTCTATGAAATCGATGCAGACCCTGATGTAACTATTCTTTTCATGAGATGGATTATTTTGGAGATCTATTTTGGGTAATTCACATTCCATAAAAATATCATTTTGATCATTTATCCAACATATGATTCTATATTAGTATAATGACATGGGAGCATCCTCATGACTGCCTACTAAAAACCTTGATTATCATCAGGTAATATTAGGTGATGGGTATCCACATTGGGTTTCAGATTAGGAATTTCTATAGTTCAATTACACATTTATCTATGTTGATTTAGAAATGGAATATACAAGTCCTACTCATTGAGAGGCATGGATCCACTAATCAATATTAGTTTTTGGTCCTATTTTTTCTCTCAGAATCACTTTTCTAAGGTCATTAATGGTTGTGGAGATGCCTTCCTCAAATATGGGATGGGAGTTCTATAGGTTGTCCCCTTATTCTTGCATCTTTGATTCTATGGATTCACATTCATATACAGTTGTAATATGAGGTAAAAGCTTTCACTATCGATGTTATAGAGTCCATGGGAAGACACATTGTCATCCTAAACCATTAGAGTCATCGTAGAGAGATTCAAGTGCTTCTTGTTTTCTATTATGTTGTAATTGGGGATAAGAGGATCCGTGACATCTCAGACTAACTCTATATCTCAATCAGGTTTATGGGTAGAAATTAATCATTTTTGAGTAAACTGTGGGGATTTACGGGGGTATTCATCAATCCATTTGGGGATAAAACCTTCATATCTTCATCTATCATTTGTTTTTTTCTTCCTTTTTTTAGAAACATGCCTCACTATATATGGTTTCTCATTTATCTTGGGGGAACCACCACCATGTAGTATTCCAACCGTCCCTTCAATGGGGATGAAATTTTGAAGGTAATATTATGTGGCTATAAATACATGGTATTCCAAGATAAACATTATATGTTGATCATTGTGGATATCCATGAACTCATCATTATATGTGAGATCCCCAAACTGATCCTTGGTCTTAATCGTCCTGATAGGCCTTTTATTTCTGTTATCATACCCTTGCATGGTTAGATTTGTTAGTGATAAGACCCATCCAGGTATCCAAAACATTGAAGGGTCCAAATAAGGATGATTTTGATCTTATAACAATTTTAAATCACATCATTTAAGATGTTGAAATTTTCTAGTTTTCCTAAATCATATAGTGGTTAAATATCTCCCTAGATAAAATATACTTAATCCTATTCTATAAATGATGTGGTGAAATGAAATTATTATGGAATAGTCTCCTCTCGATAAACCACATCTATAATAACTTCTATATTGTAACACCCTGACCCCAGTTACCCAGAGTTGGTGCATTATTTTAATACATTGGAATGATTACAAGGAATCAAGTCCCAAAGGACTATTTATTCTAGCAGTCTTGGAAAATAGATTACATACATGAATGTTACATTACAAAATGATAAAAAAACAACATTGTCCCCCGTTGACCACATTCATATCTCTTAGACTATCTCTATAGGTCATTCATAATACACTTCTTCGTATCCTAGGAAAAATAAAACATAGAAAGAGGTGAGTTCAGATGCTCGGTAAGGATAACAATATAGAAGAAACTTTCATAAATAAGTATAAACATTTAAGGCAATGTATAAAACTAAAAAAACCTTTTAAACATAAAAATCATCATAATATGGAAAAGATAAATAAAATAATTCCATTTACTTATTGACATAGATATTCTACTTGTTGAATAATCACATGTAATATCAATAGCTAATTTCATAATTATGGAATGCATAATATCAGACATCATGACCACATAGTCAAGGCCTCCTTCTGAGACTACCAATAAGATTTTTCCAATACCTTATTCCAAGACACTAGTTTGTCTCATGATACCTGTTGATGCATCGATGAGCTATAGCAGGATCCACCTTTCACTTACTATGTCCAATGCATTTCTCATATAAAAATATTGAAATTTAACATAAACATTCGTATTAAAACTAGCATGAAAAATTTTAATACATTAACCATAAACAATGAATTGTATAAAATTAGAACATATATATTCAAGCATATCATAACTCATTAAACACAATATGTATGATTTTATTATAATAAATCAACCTCAATCATGAATAATATCTAGTAAAGGATGTTGACATTGTTGAAAATGATCAGTAACACACTTTGAGAGCAACATACCTTTTTGTGAAATCATTTAAAAGTTACCAATTTATAAATGAAGTCATTTAAAATATATTTTTGAATCAAAGTGTCTCATACCACTTTGAAAATTTTGAAAGAAATTAACATTTTAAAACAAACATATCCATAAATCCTTAAAACCATTTTGGAAAACATGGACATTGATGAGAAAGATTTAGAATAGTAAATATTTAAAACATTTAAAATAATGTTTTAATTAAAGAGTCCCTTAAAATTAATCCTTTAGAAAATTATTTTATGAAACATGGACATGGATGATATATATGTCCTAGTAAATTCTTATATATAAACAATCTCAGATAATAATGAGATTAAGAAATTAACCCTTACCTTGCAAATTTCCTTGGTCGAGGGTAAATTAACCTCATGTATAATATTTAAATCCTTTTTATTAAATTATACACAAATCAAAAAAAAATATATGATATCATATATGATCTTCTAATATTTCTTTGTTAATAATATTTTAGTAGTATCATTGTTTCGAGTGTTAACTGATTCATTTTCCATTAATATGATTTGTTACACAAGCCATGTTTGTTATGGATAGGATGTATTTGATTCATATATAAAATTATATTAAGTTCCTAAACATTATTTTTAATAATCAAATTAAAATTATTCTTTAATGGTTACGATGGGTATTGAATAACATTGTGTTCTTGGAGATGGTAATCGGTACGTACGCATGAACTCTACTTCGATTTTATTTTTTTATTTTAATAGGATATAAAACCAAAATATACATAGGTATATTATTATTCCAGTATAATATAATATTTTATATACATTACATGAGTTCATTAACACCATCCTTTATACCTTCCATGTATGGTATGCACGAGTCATATAACTTTGAGGGGGCAGTAGTCCACACTTCCTCAAATGAAATTATCTTATATATACAACATGAAAAGAATAAAGGTATGATATAAAAGAAAAAAATATAAGATTATATGTAAAATAAATATCATAAATATAATATATAATTATAGTGACATCATAATGTCCACCATAAGATGTGGTAGTAGAAGATTGAACAAGCATCGTTTCGTGAGGCAGTAGTTCATCATCCACAGAAACATTATGTTCTATACCCATTATGTGGAGGTGTATATAAGTGTAGTTTAAATCTTTATCATAAAAACAACCTAGTATATTGAGGATACGGGTGTTGTTAGAAATAAATAAAGAGAGTTTGGGTGGTTGGAGAAGTAAAATAAAAGAAAGGAACTTAAGAGGAGATGTTACCATTAAATTGGGTAACTCCCTTTGGTTTGAACCAAAAGGCTTCCTTGAATTGTCTTCTGCCTAAGGTAATGCTTCTAAGTGGAATAGAGGGATATTATAAGCTTAATTGGGCATTAATTAGACGATTCAAGAGGCTTGAGAGGTGTGAGAAATGGGTTAGAGGGGAGGTCTTTTTTTAAGGGGGAGGAGTGGCTCTTTAAGAATGTTTGAAAATATTATTTTATTCTATAATGATTTTCGGTTTCTAAAGGTCCAAAAAACATTAATGTCAAAGATAATATGACTTATGTTCGAAATAAATTTATCAAATAATAATTGGATAGGTTTTGGATATTTTTTTCATTTTTATAATATCATTTATTTAAATCATTCTTTAATGAGGTAAACATTGCATCATTATTGTGTCATAAATATTTTTATTTATTTGAGGTCTAAAAATTATAAAAAAATACCATGATATATGGAAATATTTTTATCTTTAAAATTAATATTTATAGTCTAAAATATAACTTATATAACCCCTTTTAAAAGTTATTTTAGTAAACACTATATGATTATGTAATTTTTGCCTTTACCTTAAATTAATAAATATAAAGTTTCATTATCACTCTCAAGTAGATTCAAGGGGTCCCAAAATCAACCCATGGATTTCCATTGACATAAACGTATCAACCAATAATTAGAGGATGCATTATAGGGTAATTTAATGTTACTATAATAATATTTTTTACACTTATTTACCAGATTTACCCTTTAACCATTGTAAATAAAATATTTACAAAAGTATATATTCATAATGTCTAAAAATAAAAGTTATCTAATTACACAAGATTTACCTCCTGATTCCAAATATGGAACCCATTTTTTCATATTCAAAACATATAAGTTGCATAAATTAATTTAAAATTAATTCTCGTTGTCAAAACAAAAAGCGTGTTTTTAAGAAATAATAACTATCAAAAGATTGACACTTGTTTATGTCCGGTTTAAATGTGAAATTACATGAAATGACCTAACTTATATTAAATGATATAAATATAATATAATTATACTTTAAAACCACTCTAATTTATAATTTAACACTATAAATTATTTCGATTAAAAAAGTTGTTTTTAATTAAAATTTAGTATTTGTCACTATTCATCAAAATATAAAAGTTATCAGAAAAGTACCAAAAATTTATCCAAACAAAATTTTTATATCCCGATTCTAAGAAATAATATAATTTCATTAAATTGAATATATTAAAGTGTCAAATATTGGTTTTAAAAAAGGTTCTTCATTAAAAGGCGGTAAAATAGCATTTTTTTTTAAAAATACTTCTTTTGTCTGAAAAAATGAATTTGTTCTTATATTATGTCTAAAAAACACATAATATGGATTCTAAAATTATATGGTGTATATAAAATGAAAAATTAAGTTAATATTATTCATAACTTCTTTTTGAATGGCTTGTTTGGTATGTCGTGGTGCCCTCGAACTCGGTGTTGTGTGTACCGCAAGTCATTGAATTTCTTTGAAGAGATAATGTACTACGAAATCATGGGGTGTTATATTCTATCCCCATTTAATAAATTGAATCCTCGCAAATTAAAATTTTTCTGTGAAAATAAAATGTTAAAAATAGAAAAATACCTTTGTGGAAAACCCACATGGGAAATTGGGTTAATGAAATTTAATCTTAATAAAAGGGAAATAGAAATGAAAAAGTCACCACCAAATTATGATCTCGATTAGAAGAACAATGGTGGAAATTAGAGACACATAATTGGAGTAAAAATGTAAATACTTATAAGGAGGTATTGTGGTCATCAATCACAGACATGTGTAAAATTGAGGGCCTCAAAGCCCTCAATTTATAATGATTTAAAATGTCATTGGTTAAACAAAACATAAGTTATTAGGATAACACATTTTTGGTTTTAGTATCCCTTCCATAAAGTTGAAGAATAAATCAATTCATAGAATAAGAGGAAAAAATATACTTGATAAGTAGAGTTTCACCATTGAACTAATTCCTACCACAAAATCATCTTTCACTCCAAAAGATAATTGAATTCAAAAATATTCTATTTTTTCTAATCATATAACGTACCAGAAATAATGAATTTATAATTCATTTTCAGACTATTTAAAAAACTACATTATACAAACCAGGACATCACATAGGCCATTGGTAGGTGATGAACCCTTGTCGCCTTTCGGTTGCGGGTTCAAATCTTGTGGCCTTTCCAAACGCGACGTGTTGTCGCCTGAACTCTGGGTTCTCCTTTTCATGACAATAAAAAAATAATCTCATGAAATGATTTAACATTAAAAATAGTATCCAATATCAAAATTAATATATTCTGACCTTTAGACTTATCCGCAATACTTCTGTCCGAACTCAAAGTCCAAAATTTATAAGGAAGGTCACATAATATACATGTGAATACCATCGTCGTGTATTCTCTTAAAATGTGGTAATAAAATGAATTTCTAGAAACCCAAATTTGAATAGGTATGTACTTCCTTATTCCTTCTGTAAATCATAGAATACTGTATAAACTCCTAAAATCCAAAAATGTTGTAATCACCAACAATGATGGAATAAAAAAACCATTAATTAGTTCCAATGTAGTAAAAAATATCCAATATAATTTATCCAAATCAATCATCTCTTATTCAAAAATTAATACCACAGTATCCGGACCATATTAAAGTTTATATTTCCTTCAACCATGTATTTTCCAAAATGTTTAAATTTCTATTGAGTCACTTTTCTTAGTACCACACAATCTCAAATCCTTAATGAAATCGTATTTTAGTACAATCCTTATATAATCCATAATTATTATAACCAGTAAATTGCAGATACAACACTCAAATGACATAATTCTTTAATATCAATATATGAAAACTAGTCATTACCCTTCATCTTGGGTAATATCATAACTTGATTATTATTAAACGACATCATTTGTGGTATACTCTGATTATTGGGAAAATTATTCACGTAGTGTACCAACTCCTTGTAGGTGAATTTTTGTACATTTGAAACCATTTTCTTACCCTTGCAATCATGTACATGGTGTCCTTTTTCTTACACTTATAATAAACTCCCATTCCCATCAAGAATTTACGAAGGTGATTATTTCCATAGTTATCACATATGGTAAAATCCTTCTTTCCATTATTACATTTATCCATCTTTCTCTCTGTTATCCTTTTCTTCTCTGGATTCCCTCCAAATCCATCGGACTTAGAAAATTCCTTAAATATATTATTAACACATGATAATATTTTTTCATATGATGATAATACAAGGGAGACTATTTCCTTTATAAATGTTGGCTTAATACAATGAAATATATTATCCTTCTTACTCTTTGGATCATGTGTATTGTTGGATTTCTCATTCTATCTACATGGAGGAATTTCTAAAAATGGCATATACTAGGTTAGTTTTATGAATTGTAATGCATAATTCTAAACATGTAAAATACCTAACGTAAATTTAAAAGATTATTAATATAATCTATAATCATAAAAAAATATTTGAGGAAGTATTTACTTTTAAATCCTTCATAATGTCTTGTATGGAAAATTTTATTTATCCTAAGTATATCCCATGGGAGTGTCGTAACCAAGAGTGCAGCAAGGCCCGTTGTCGTGTACCAGGATACCTCAGGTCAAACTCGATACTCCCTATCAGATTTTTCACTTTTAGGTACATTTGTGCTAGAGCTGCCTCAACCTTCTCATATCCAGATAGGGATGTATTGCTTGGAAAATTCACAAAATCTTTACATTATCAAAATCCTATGATGTTATTCCATACTAATCATCAAATTCAATCTTAGGTTTAATGTTCTCTAGTAAGAGTTTTTTTAAATCTCGTTTCCAAGGTTATTACTAAACTCCTTCTGATACACACGGTAATTCCCTGAACCTAATTACCCAGAGTTGGGGAAATATTTTAATACATTGGAATGATTATAAGGAATCAAGTCCCTAAGTACCAATTAATTTAGCAGTCTTGGAAAATAGATTACATACATTAATGTTACATTACAAAATGAAAAACAACAACAACATTGTCCCCATTTACCACATTCATATCCCTTAGACTATCCCTGCAGGTCAGTCATAATATACTTCTTCGCATCATGGAAAAAATTAAACATAGAAAGGGGTGATCTTAAATGCTCAGTAAGGATAAAAATATAGTTGAGACTTTCATAAAGAAGAATAAACATTTAAAGAAATTTATAAAACTAAAACAAAATCCTTTCAAACGTAAAATTCATCATAATATGAAAATGATAAATAAAATAATTCCATTTACTTATTCACATGGATATTCTACTAGTCGAATAATCACATGTAATATTAATAGCTAATTTCATAATAATGGAATGCATAATTCCAGACATCATAACCACATAGTCAAGGCCTCTTTCCAAGACTAAAAATAATATTTTATCAAGTAATTCTGCCAAGACACTATTTTGTCATGTGAGACATACTGATGCATTGAGGAGCTATAGCGGGCTCCACCCATCACTTACTAAGTCCAATGCATTCCTCATATGAAAAAGTTGAAACAAAACATATACATTCGTATTAAAACTAACATAAGAAATGTTAATACATTAAACATAAACCATTAAAGGTATAAAAATAGAACATTCACATTCAAGAATATCATAACTCATTCAATACAATATGGAAGATTTTATTATAATAAATCAACCTCAATCAAGAATAATATCCAGTAAAGGATGTTGACATTGTTGAAAATGATCAGTAAAACTCTTTGAGAGCAATATATATTTTTGTGAAATAATTTTAAAGTTACCAATTTATAAATTAATTCTTTTAAAGGAAATTTTTGAATCAAATTGTCCCATACCAATTTGAAATTTTTGAAATGAATTATCATTTTAAAACAATCATGTCCATAAATTCTTAAAAACATTTTTGAAAACTTGGGCATTAATGAGAAAGGTTTAGAGAAATAAATATTTAAAACATTTAAAATGATTTTTTAGTTAAATAGTCATTTAAAAATAATTCTTTTGAAAATTATTTTATGAAATATGGATATGTATGATAAGTATGTCCCAGTTAATACTTATATATAAATAGTCTCAGATAATAATGATATTGAGAAATTAACCCCTACCTTTTAATTTTTCTCGGTCGAGGGTATGTTATCGTCTTGTATAGTAGTTCAAAAATTTATATTAAATTATACATGAACTACATAAATAAATATGATATCTTATATAATCCTCTAATATTACTTTGTTAATAATATTTTCGTAGTATCATTGTTTCGGATGTTAACTAGTTCATTTTTCCTTTATATTTTTTGTTACGTATGAAATGTTTGTTATGTATAGGGTGTATTTTATTCCTATATAGAATTATATTAAGCTCTTAAACATTATTTTTAATAATAAAATGAAAATTATTCTTGAATGGTTATTATGGGTAATAAATCTCATCATGTTCGTAGAGACGGTAATCCGTACGTACGCACGAAGGCTACTTCTATTTAAATTTTTTATTTTAAAAGGAAAGAAAAAAAATGAAACATAGGTATATTATTATTCTATTATAATATAATAATTTATATATGTTTCATAAGTTCATTAACACCATCCTTTATATGTTCTATGTATGGTATGAAAGAGTCATTTCACTTTGAGGGGGCGATAGACCGTACTTCCTCAAGTTAAATTATCATATATATAAAACATGAAAAGAATGAAGGTATGCTATAAAATATAATTTCAGAGGATTATAGATAAATTAAATATCATAAATATCATATATCATTACAGTTCCATAATAATGGCCACCATAAGGTGTGGTAGTAGAAGATTGAACAATCATAATTTAGTGAGGCAGGAGTTCACCGTCCACAGAAACATTATGCTCTATAACCATTAGATGGAGGTATGTTTAAGTGTAGTTAAAATCCTTCTCATAACAAAAACCTAGTTTATTGAGGATACTGGTGTTTTTTTAAAGTAATAAAGATAGTTTATGGGGGTGGAGAAGTAAAATAAAAGAAAAGAACTTAAAAAGAGATGTTACCTTTAAATCGGCTAACTTCCTTTTGTTTGATCCAAAAGGCTTCCTTCGAAGTGGTTTATACCTATGTTAAGTCTTATAAGATGAATATAGGGATGTAGGGAGATTAATTGGGAAGATTTCTGACGAGCCAAGCTTCTTGAGAGGTGTGAGAAATGGGTTAGAGGTGAGTGTGCTTTATAATGGGGGAGGGGATCTTTAAGAATGTTTGAAAATATTATTTTATTACATAATGATTTTTGTTTTTCAAAGGTACAAAACTCATTAAAGTCAAAGTTAAGATGACTAATGTTTGAAATAAAATCATCAAATCAGAATTGGACAGGTTTTGTTTATTTTTTTTATTTTTTTAATCTCATTTATTTAAGTCATTATTTAATGAGGTAAACACTGCAACATTATTGTGTCATAAATAATTTTATTTATTTCATGTCTAAAAATTATTAAAAAAAACCATGATGTATTAAATATTATAAGATAAAAAATTAATATTTATAGTCAAAAAGATAACTTATATAACCCCTTGTAAAAGTTATTTTACTAAAAGATATATGTTTATGTCATTTTTGTCTTTACTTTAAATTAATTAATATAAAGTGTCATTATCACTCTCAAGTGGCTCCATGGGGTCCCAAAATCGACCCAAGGATGAACATTTTTGGACATGTATAAACAAATAGGAATAGGACACATGTTAGGATAATTTAATATTATTATAGTAATATTTGTTTACCCTTATTTACCAGATTTACCCTTTAACCATGGAAAATAAAATATTTACTAAAGTAAATATTCATAATATATAAAAATAAAAGATACCTATCTACACAATTTGGACCTACTAATTCAAAATATAGAATCCATTTTTCCAAATTCAAAACACAGAAGTGGAATAAATTAATTTTAAAGTAATTCCTGTTGTCAAAATAAAAGGCGTGTTTTTAAGAAATAGTAACTATAAAAGATTGAAACTTGTTTATGTCCAGTTTAAATGGGAAATTACATCAAATGACATAAATTATATTAAATGATAAAAATATAATCTAATGATACTTTAAAACCACTCAAATGTATAATTTAACACTATAAATTATTTTGATTAAAAAATTTATTTTAAATTAAAATTTAGTATTTTTCACAATTCATCTTAATATGAAAGTAATCAGAAAATACCAAAAATTTATCCAAACTAAATATTTATGTCCCAATTATAAATAATAATTTAATTTCATTAAATTGGATACATAAAATTTTCAAATGATTGTTTTGAAAAAGGTACTCCATTAAAAGGTGATAAAATTGCATTAAAAAAATTACTTCTTTTATTTGAAAAAAATGAATTTGTTCTTATATTATGCCTATGAAATACATAAAATGGATTCTAAAATTATATGGAGTTTATAAAATTCAAATTTTAGTTAATACTATTCATAACTTCTTTTTGAACGGCTAGTTTGAAAAGTCGTGGTGCGCTTGAACTCGGTATTGCATGTAACACAAGTTATTGAATTTATTTGAAGATATAAAGTACTATGAAATATTGGGGTGTTACATATATTGAACACTTGTGGGATCTACATGGCTTCTATGAGTGCCTATCTGAGTTATTTTGAAACATGAAGAGAATCTAGGATTTAGAGTATGGCTAGGATTACCACCAAATGTTTCATGATGTCATACTATTGTTCCAAAGTTCTATGCTTCCCAAGGTGGGGTTTCTTATTATTATGTGGCTCATGAGTTGAGGTGTTTAATGTTCTTGAGTAGGGGTTAAGAGAGAATCCACTACCAATGGAATGGGTCGCATCGGCCTTTCCCTTTGCCTAGTATTGTCAGACAACCACACCCCCTTCATATGGTGTGTAAGATAACATGGTTTGGATGACAACTAGAGAGCACTAAAGCATCTCGGTGTTTCAATTAGTCTTATTGGAGTGTTCTTCCATGGTTTTTAGCTATTTTTGGGTCTTGTATGGGGATTTGATAGAAATATTGGGCTCGACCATGACCATGTCATCCCCAATATCCTCGAATTCTCACCCTCAATTCCCATCTCCCCCATCGAGTATAGGGAGTTTGTACTTCGAGGAATTTTTTTAACGGAGAAGGGATATATTAACTGAACTATGTTAACAGAACAAAAATTTATCCCTTCATGTGATGGGTTTTCCATTTTATGGGGTGGTGCAAATTCTCTGGATGTTTAAGTAATGAAGTCTACAAGATTCAGAGCTTATGTATGAGTAGGGTGAGACTACTTCTCTTCTATATTATTCTTTTTCTGGTGATTTCATTTTCATTCTAGATTTTTATTAAATGTTTCCTCCCGAGGTGAGGGATCATTGTTAGTTTTTTAATATGTTTTTTCAGTGTGGCATGATCTTGTTCAATTATTTTTCGGGTCATACATTTATTGAACTTTTTTCCACACCTATTTAGAACTTATTTCTTATCACTCTATTCTTCTAGTGGAGGGTCATTTACACAAGTTACCTATGCAAGGGTATTCTCTAGAATCACCTATCAAAAACCTACCATGATTTATATAACATATTTGATGATAATTCAAGACTAAATGGTATGACCCAACACCTATGGAAAGGTCAATAGTCAAGATGATCATAGAGGTTGACCTCATTGTTTACATGGACTTTGTTAGCTTGAGTATGATATTTTCTAAGGATGAAAGGAAATAACTAGGGACCTTTTAATTTTGTATAAATATTATTAATTCATCTATTCCTAAAATTTTGGGTGACCATGATCTCTTTGTTTCTTCTGGATGAGGGATATTTTGTTGTTTATGACACTCCACGGGAGGCACTGGATGATTCTGGTCATGCCTAGGTGCTTGAACATGCACTGATATTGGTCAGAGGTTAATATCAGTAGTTTCTACCTTACCAAGACTTTTCTCATGTTCTGAGGGAAATGGAAGAGATTTATCTTGGGTATACTAAATGGAGTCTTCTAAGAGTTCTGTTGTTTCTGCAAACTCGTGTAATCCTATTTGATTATTATTTGGGATCAAATGTGTTCACAACTCATCTCAAATATTTTCATCACATAGTTTTATAAATTTCTATTATGGGATATGGATACTAATTGAATTATTTAAACCATTCCATTTGGTGATGAATTCTAAAACCCTCTCATTTTCACACTTTTTTGCAGTTTTTGAGGTCAAAATGTTTCATTTTTCTCAATGTAGATCTAAACTGATAAGGTAATTGATGAAGAAGGTCTTCCAATCCAAAAATGAATCATGATGTAAGGTTTTTGTATAATAAAAGGTTGGAAACACTATATTTTGTACAAAAAATATCATCTGGGTCACATCCTATTAATCTCAAGGGACTATCAACTGGCCACATTTGGACACGAAGTGAGAGAGATATATTTATGGGTCTCCCACACCATCAAATTTAGAGAATATGGATTTTAAAAATTAGGTGGGGGAAAATTTGTATTCTCCCATTTCGAAATGGTTTCTTTTTAGGTTATACTATTGTGTGTCTCCCTTCAATAGCTTTCATTTGAGAAGAAAAGGATTCAATGAAGTTGAGTAGTTTTAGAGGTACCATGTTTTAGGCCGCATCTATTCTACATGGTGCAGGAAAGAATAAATTTGGTGGACCTATTTTCATATCCCTCTGATTCTCAATCCAGGATACGACTGAATGATCTTCTTGATAGAAGTGATTTTATTTCCATGTTGGAGGAAATTCATAATAATCCGCAACTTCTACAATTTTATATACTAGTGTCCTAGATCTAGAGTCATCCTAATGCTCAGATTCCACTCTTGTAGGTAGATTAGTTCTCTCTTGATATGTGGGAAGAGGGATTTTCATCTCTTCATGAAGATGATCCTGAGTGTGAATATTTCCCCGAAGTATCTCCTCATTGAGTTATCTAACATTAAATATTTATTCTTATATTGTTCAATAATTTTTTTGTGGGAGAAACTTTGGATCCTTTGGGTGGTGATTGGGATGTAGCCACACCATTCCCTTTATCCTTGTCAATTTTCTGACATATAGGTGGAAATTCATTTTTTGAAGATTCTAGGTTCTGGATAATTCTCTAATTTCATGTGCATGTATCCTCAGTGCATCATGATCACCCTCCTATCAAGTTATATTTTGTTTATTGTATCTTCCTTTATTTGAGTATTCGTACACCTCAATTTTTATGATGATGGTGACTAAATTCATTGAGTTTTATTGGTAATTGGTAGTTATTCCATTACTCTCAATGAAATAGGGTTATCCTGCACTGCTTACTCCTCCTATGAGGGTTAAATCGGGATCATTTATCTAACCACTATCCATGTTGGACCGTTTTTTATTATGAACCTTATGATGTTTAATTTCCTTCACCATACATTCCTATTGTCTCAGTCTATGAATAGTGACCTTAAGGTAGTTTCTGGACACAATTGTTAAATGAGACCCAAATAGGAAAGTTGCTTCTCATGGTGGGAGGAACAAATGGGATTCCAACTATATAAATTCACCTAAAAATATAGATAAGACAGATTCCTTTCTAGGAGATGATAATGATGAAAATTCATCCATTCGTATGGGGTGGTGATATTAGTCCTCCATTGGACCTTTCTAGTCATTTTATTTAGGATTTTTTTGACTCTAGTTAAGGAACTGATACCTCTTGAGAGAGAAATTGAGATATAAATTCCCTCATCCATACAGTATGGGGTTCATCTAAAACTACCGTTGACTTATCTTGGACCTTCTTGGGGTGTGATAAACATAGTTACCGAAATTGAGATAAAAATTCCCCTATATCTATGGTTTGGGTTTTGTTTCTACTTTTCATTGATATTTCATGAAGCCCATCAGGTTTAGATAGCCTAAGGTGTATAGGTGGTGGTTAAAATACCATTATCCCAATGGACTAGTTTCACTCCTAGACACCTGCCAATATGATCAATTTAATTTGGTGCAATTGTTATCATGTATGAGCTAGGTGTAATGGATTCATATTATGGGAGTCATTTTCTATGGGAATCTATTGATTGGTCTACAAATTTGAATGTTATGCCTAAAATGTATTTCCCATTTTAATTGGGGGCTATATTAGTAATCTATTGGAAGTCTTCTACCTATGTTCATGAAATATTCAAATCATTAAAGTGGGGGAGTTTTTTTATTTACCAACTAGACCTTGCATCACCTGCTCCCCCGATTTCTCATATATCTATGACATTATGAAAATCCATGTTTGTTGAGTTCTATTGTTTCATGGACACCATAAAGTGAAATAATCCCTAGTTTTTCCATCCTTATATAAAAAAAATTTATGCGGCCTCAGTGATCAGTTTCCTAAGAGTTTTAGCTTAATAGCAACATGTGTATTGTAAATTTTTTTTATCTTCTTAGGTATCATATCCCAAGACATAGAGGTATCATTTAGGTTCATTTGATAATAGAGTATGTGTATGATATGAATTTGAACCTTGTATCCGGGATAGGGTATGTGTTTAGCCTTCAAACACTAATGAGTTTCCCACATGTTTTGGAATATGTAAGGCATGAAATCCTTTTATAGATTATTTCAAATCTTATAATTGGAAGTGGAAATGAGACAGATCATGGTTTGGTGATTTTTTGGCTAAGCCTCTCCATATATCTATATTGGCCTATTCTTTATCATATTTTATTCCTCCACTAGGTTAGTTCAGAGATATCATTTCTTTAGGTTGGATACTAACCGAGGTGAAGTGATACTTATAGTTTATGGGGAACTATATACATGTAACCCCATTGTTTTGAGAATATCCCTCTACAAAGTTGTATAATTTTTTATCACCTCTCTATATGAAGTTGTCTAGGAATGGGGAGGATTTTCTTTTCTGATAGAGACATCACTCTGGGGAGGTTGACTATAGTGAATGTCAAGAGTAGGGTTATTTTGATCCATTTGTGCACTACCATGAGATGGAAATTGAGATAATGATCCCCTTATACATTGGTTAAAAATTTTATGGACCATTGAGGTGTTGAAAATATTCGTTGAAAATCATCAAGCACACTGGCATTGACAATATTGGGGATATAAGCCTCATTCTGCACCGGGGATGGAATATTATGACCTACGTTTTAGCATTGAGTAAGGATTTTAGCATGTTGCATGATAGTTACCAAAATATGTTGATAAAATTATGGTGTTGCAGGGATATGATCCTACTACTAAAAATCTATTGTAGTATACTAGTTTGCTTCTACAGTAATGGTTAGAAGATGATTCTTCCAGTGGGTGGTTGTCAAAATATTCCAGTCAATCCTAACTAAAGTAGGGATATGAGCCTCATTAAAATATACATTCCCCGTTGGAATATAGGGATGAAATTATAGAATGTGAGACATGATATGATCCTTCTTCTATATCACCTCTAAAGGATGTTGGTTTAATCTTTCCTTGGTGGAACTAGGTATATGATCCACGCTTTTTTAAGAGGATATAATATGATGGGAGTCTTCATTTTCATGGATATGTTCTTGATCTGAGGTGGTTGATATATTATATTAATAAACCTCAATTAGAGTGAGGATGTGATCCTCTTAATATGACTTTGGAGTATGCCACTGGTATTTTTTGACATGAATGTGCACATGTCCCAAGATATGTGACAAACTTAGTTGGTGATCCTGAGTGGGATTGGGAATATGAACCCAGACATATTCATTTAGAGTATGTTGCATGTATTGTTCGATAGGAATGTGTTCCTATCTTTAAAATTATACAAAAATGAGTTGGTTAATCCCATTTGGAGCATGGATATAAGTCCTATCAGGTGACTCGTCCTTTATTGGAATATGTCTATTATCCACCTCTGCTAGAGAATGAATGTGTACTTACTTTAATGTAGCCACGTGTTCTTAATAATAATGGGGATGTGTATCAATGGGTATTGAGATATGAATATTTTTATGTCTCTATATGTATATCAATTCAATAATATGATGATATAGCTCTTCTAACATTTCCAGAATGTATTAACACTTTAAAAAAGTGTGTGTATTAATGTAGGCGTGCACATATTCATTCTCCAAGATATACTTGAAAATTTATTTGATTGAACTGAGGATATAATACCACTTCTGTACTCTTTTTTATATTAGAGTATTTCTATTGGAATCATGCATAGTGCAATGGATATTTGCATCCCCCATGCTTGTTGTATGAATATGTATGCAGACTTGATACTAGTGAGTTGGGATATGAACCTACCCATTGGAAAATATTATAATATACTAAAAGGATTCATTAATGGGAGAAGGTATATAATACCACTCTCATTAGTCAATAGCTTTACATTCCCAATGAGACCTCATTGGTACCAATGAATGAGTATCCAGGCTAAAAATTTGTCATGTGGTTCCCTTAGAAGGTGATTGAGGGGCACTGGAGGGATGACGATGGTGATGGTGGCTGATATAATCCCTCCTCAAAAACTCCTGAACTAGAACAGATCCGTAGTAAACTCTTTGATCCAATTTATTAAGATATACAAGGTGGTGAGTTTTATTATCTAGTGACAGTCTTTTAATGTTATTGGTGGTGGAAAAAGATGATCCTATTTTCATTACATCTTTCCCTAAATAAGGCAAACATGAAATATTTATCATCTGGAGACCTTTATGTGCATCCTCGAGGGTTGGGATCATACCATGTCAGTTGTATTCATGAACCACCATGTTCACCACCTGAAGATGAAGGTGTCGAGTGGGAGAGTATTTTTTGATACTCATAGAGGATACTGTTATAGCTGAGGTTCCATAACATTATTCTGATAAAGACATGATATTGGGTCAATATGTCTATAAGAGTAATTCCTTTGGTCAAAAATTCAATAAGAAACAAGGTCACCAATCAATGCACCATCACAAGTGTGATACATGCTCAATCAGTTATGCATAGGTAACACAATTTTCCTTTATTATTCATAGTTTATCCATTTTTCTCACATGTAATTTTTATGGTGAGAATAGAATTATTGAATGGGAACACTAGTTATGAATGATTTCACATCAAGCATACCATTTTCATTTGTATATGAGACTCAAGAAAAATATCTAAAAGCATGTTCAACCAGTTATTTTTATTATTTGAGATATTAAAATCGAGTTCACCATTTTTATTACTTTGAAAGATGATGGATGGTATCCCCAGGGTTTAAGATACATGATGATCAATTCCAAAAAATATTTAGTTATTCTGTCATTACATGGTCTCACATCAGGTTCACCATTCTTATTTCCCTAGAGACATGATCTCTACAAATTAATTTTGGGGAGTTTATATATGGTTGCAAAATAATTCACATCAGGTTTACCATTTCCATATCCCATAGAAACTCTAAATGGTTCTTATATCTATAACATGGTACAAAATTTCTTTCCAAATATAGGCCGTCATTTGTGGTTTTAGACCCAATGCAGCTTAGGAACTAACATTGGTCTAGAGGATGGGTGGTTTGGATCATCATATCCTTTTGGTGGAATTATTTTTGATTCCATGACACTCTTATATATTTAATATATGTTCATTAATCACTTCCAAATCCAACTACACGACGGGTTTCCCTAAAATAATGATCAGGTGTTGATTCCTTTAATGGGTAAAGGGGGTTCCTATGAATGAGACCATCTTTATGTATCTGAGTTTTTTCATATATTTCCCATTATTTCTTATAAATGGTTGGTTTTTTATATTTTTAATCTATAAAAAAATCTTTAGTTTACTTTCATATAGGGAGGCAATTGGAGTTTTGAGGATGGGATTGAACCTTCATAAAGCATTCTACGTATCCTGTTTATAAAATGAATCAAAATACATGTAGTTATTTTGAGTCCATGTTGTCCATTTTAATATCACGTGGGAATAATATATGTTAGGGATCTTAAGAACCAAATATAGATCTCGATCCTTAGGAAATAATCTTACATATCATTCTTATAGCATGAATTGAAGTCATCATAGTACAATATGTTCTTAACCAGCTGGTGGGAGGTGACAGATAATGATTCCCATGAGGTTTATTATTCCATGGTTTAATAATATGGGAATGTATTTGGGACTTACATTGAGGTGGATTCACTAATATTGAGGTAATTATATCATGTCATTGAACATGGATTACACACTAAGGTTTCCTTGGATGAAGGAAATTTATTATGTGAGTGATTTGATCATTGTAAATCCCCAAACCCATGTGATTAATGTTTAGTGTGAGAAATAAGGGATAGAAAGTGATCAAACTCATCAAACGGGGATTCATTTATTATGCATTGGGCTGTCCCTAGAGGATTTTTTGGTATGGAGCTCATACCTTAAGAAGGTGTCTTACAAATCCTGCTTATAGTATTAATCAATTGCTTCATAGTTCAAAATCTTCTAAACAAACTAATGGGTGAGAAATAACAATAAACCCACAAGAAATTATTGGTCCCATAGTTTAGTGTTTTTGAAATATGGAGGTAATTACGCTAGTATGGATTCCAATTTAGTGATCTATTATTAGAAGTACATCTTGTGTATCCTTTTTGGATAGGAATCAGATTCCTCATAGTTTAATATATCGTGTATGTCCAGCAATAACAACTAAAAAAGGTTATTGTATCATAGAGTGTCACAATGACATAATAGACATGTCAAGGGTGTCTATTATTGATATATTTAACATGTAATATATGTCTACCACACATGCATGAGGATGCCATGAAATGTCCTCATCGTTTACCAGACATGTCTAAGGATTTCTGGACATGCCCTAGAGTCTATGTCATGATCTGTCTAACCTACCTGGGGGCCACTTTATAATAAGTTTTACACATAAAAGGTGCATAGAATAGTTAAATAATATATTTCATATGGTTGTCACATTATTCAATTGAATTTTCCTAGGTTCATTTCATAATTGATGTAGACATGTCCAAGGGTATCGCATGATCAATGATGACTTGTCAAAGGGCCACCACATGATCTGACTGACGTGTCTAGAGAAATTCACATCACTTGGATTATATGTATGGAGGAAATTTAATGGCTTGGCCAATATGTCTGGAGAACATTGTGTGGTATGGTATTCATGACTAGAGTACATCATGTGACTTGGTTTATATGTCTGGTCAACTTCATGTGACTTGACTAACATGTCAAGGTGTTGTTTTATGATCTTGATAGGTCATGTGAAGTGCAATACATCTTCACATGAAAATTGGTTTATCTATATTTGAATAAATCTCCTATTATTTTATCCATTATTACATATTTCCCTCAATATTTATCAGTCATTGGCCTATTGAGGTTTCACATGACCAAGTCGACATGTGAAAAATAATTCTCATATTCTAGTTGGTGCACTATAATTCCTTTGTATGATTAATAAGGTTATCACATGAAGCATAAAATAAGTCATTCCTTTGGGTTTTACCCACTGGAAGACCCCTGCGATTGGGTGTATTTCTACATTGAGAAGTCCACTCTCACTTCTATTATCCCATGGGTGTTTCTTCTATTTTTTGTTCCGAGATGGGTGAATTAATATGCCTCACCACCCCAGATCTACACCACCTTGTATGGTGAATATATCTCATATATGGGCTCATGTTGTTGGATGTGGAATAGAATCACATTCTTCTCATGATCTTATCATGGTTTGTCCATGGATTTACATCTATATCACATGAAAAATAGTGACCACGACAACACTCTGTCATCGCCACATATTTTGGACCCTCGACAGGTCAAATGTATTTCACATTCCCATGTAGACATGTCAAATATCCCTCACTAGATTTGATTAAAATGTTTGGGAGTATTCATGTGACCCGGAAACCTATCAAATAGTATTCTATATGATCAAGGGAGAAATGTCTAGGGATCTTCGTGAGATCAGGATGGCATGTAAATGGGCCTGCATGTGATCTTGATGACATGTCAAATGGCCTTTTCATGGTCAATTAGCAGATCACATGAGATGAATAACCACTTCACATGAAAAATATAATATATCTACCTCGGATGAGGATTCCACATTTTATATTCTTTATTCATTATTTTAAAATCCTTTTATTATTTTCCCATTTGTTTTCTATCAAGTCATCACATGATCAATACTAGATATCAGAATAGTATGTGAGAAATGCCACAGGTAGTTGCTCCACTTCTCTAAGATGCTTCATGTGATTAGTGATGGATCTTATGAGGGTGTGTGAGCATTATCATGGACATTCTCCCCACTTGTCTATGGATTCATATCAGTGTCACATGATTGAATGAATTTATTTGAGGGCATTAGAATGATCATAAGGTCTTGTCGGAGGGGCTTCACATGATCATCCACATATCAAATGATGTGCATGATTTATCTATGTGACAATCCCAGGTTCATTTTATCATTTGTCTTCTTAGGGCTAATGCAATCTACATAACCTATCCACTTCGTCTCTATGTATCCATGCTTCTTCTTTTTTCCTTTTGCATAGAAAATAATACCCATGCTTTTAGTCTCACATCTAAAACTCTCTTTTCTCATTTAGTGGGTTTCAATATTCATGGATAAATATGATAACTTATTCACTATTATAATATTATAGCATCCCTCCTTTTCAGAAAATAATTTTTCATTACATTTTACATATAGAGGATCTTTAGAGTCTAGTGTCGTGGAAATCAGGAACAAAAAAACTCGAATACAACATAAAACATTCTTGTAATCCACTTGTAGGGCTTCATCATAGGTTCATCCTATGTAAAACTACTGTAAATCATATCTTGGAGACATAAATCAAAGGAAAGGGTGAGAAGAAGGCCCAATAAGGGTAAACAAGGGAATCAATTTACTTGTTTAACAATAAGAACTTGAATAACATCATAAAGACTTGAGCAATATAAGTATAGGCATATCACAATTAAAAGAACATGGAACATAACTTGAATATGTGGATATAAAATTTCTTTTAGACATTCATGAACATATCAAAATGGTTTATCCCCAAGGTGTCATAAAAAGTACCAAGGTTATTCAACAAGGTATCATGAAACTTATCGTCTCTAGAGATTAATTATTTACCCAATGTATTGGAGAGATGTCATGGAATACCCTTTATATGTCTTTATTTTCATGTTATCCAAATATATCGTAATCAAACATTTCATAAATAACCCATAGATAATAAAAGAAATGGGTTCATTTCAAAATCATGAAGTTTTAAAAGTTCTTAAAAAATAAGATTGTTATATCATTTATAACCCATGGAAAGGGAGTGAGGGTTACATGTATGTCAATTACAGAATCAAATATATCATTTTTATGTAATTATGAACCCCCATAGAAATTAAATAGGTCTAGGTATTCACATAAACAAAGAATAGAGGTTTTTGAGATAAAGAGATAGAAATTTTGAGATGAAATTTATGCAGCGTAATGGCTATATAACATTGTTTTAGAAAATAATAAAAAGAGAGGGTAAAATGGTAACCCACTATTAAATAACTCATATTAAAATATAAATATAGAATAACATGGAGAAAAGAACCTGGTATGGATATTTGAATGACATACCACAAAAAAAGAAAACTTGAAAGGAAAGGGAAGATGTGACATCTTTTATAAGAAATTCGGCAGTCTAATGGCGTCACATAAAAATTAAGAAAACAAATTGATGAGATAAGAAAGGGTATCTCATAAATTAGACATGAAATGGACAGAAATTATATCATTTAATAACATACCCTCAACATAACGAAATGGAAACTAGAAGACACAACATAAAGGAATTCATGGCTTAAAATAGGAGGGTGAAAGGCTCCCTTACCTTGAAGAGTAACATCAAATTCCTGAAGGTCGGGACCTTGGGAGGCTTGAGGGCACCTTGGGTGGACTCCTTGGGAGGTATGGAGACCATAACCTCGTTTAGGATGATTTTTCAATGAAATGAATCAGGGAAATGGCTTGGTATTTATAAGAAAAGTGAGTGAATAAATTATTAATTTCCAAGGGACACCTCATCGGTGGTATTTTCAAAACCATGGGCTTTCCCATGGTATTGGAAACTTGGGAAACCTCACAACATATATCACTTTTCATAAGTCTACCAGAAATATTACATCATTAATGATTTAATTAAACACCCAAAACGCAAAACTGCATTTTTACAATTCACTAAAAATTCCACGGTTTCAGAAAAATCCCAAAAATTCACCCTAACCTAATATCGATGCTCTGAATTCAAAAATGACCAAAATTTTATGAAAATAATTTTCTAAATATTTTTAATTTAATTTTTAAATAAAATCATTATTTATTCCAAAAATACAAATTTAAAACTATATCTCATTTTGTAACACTAATGTAAACAAGGTCCCATAAAAATATTGTATACCCATAAGACAATAAAGTAACAATTTATTTTTACATTTTATGAAAATACATTCCCATTATAAATTATTAAATAAATTATGGCGTACAAAAATACCAAAACTTAATCTATGATCATTTTTCACTTTTAAGATGATTAAAATGTATTAATACATCCATGGGTGAAGTTTCTATTTTTTGGTCAAATTACTATTCATTACTATTCATATGGGTATGTTACTATTCCCACTTTACTATTCACTAAAAAACCAAGTTGATCTTATTAGACTCTAAATTTCTCACTGATCACAACTGTAGAAGGCCATTTTTTGAAAATCATTTCACATTATTAATTGTTTAATGTATACAAATTTTTTTTAAAATACCCTTTTTTCCTAAATTCATCAATAATACTCATCCTATATTTATCCGGATATTTGAAATTCACAAAATTTTCCATAAGAAGAAATAACAAATTTATTTATATAAAAGGATTACATAAAGCAGCTAAGGTCTCGTTACATAGCCTTTTATAACACCAGCATATGACCTAAGTGTAAGGTATGCTATGGTGAATGGATCTTGGGGTGGCTCAGACAACATATCCCGAGTGGTGATTTCTATAATCTTGAAATTCTCCCTTAGGAAATTTCGTTCAAGCTTTATAGGTTGAAGTTCGGCTTGGGCTTGGTCCAGAGAAAATCCTAGTGATGATACCTCCTTCCCAAGCTCCGAAAAATGGGCTTCATATGGCTCAAGTATACTGGATGAGGCCATTCAATCTTCTTTTAGTATTAATTAAACAAGATAATCATATTTATAAAAACACAACGTTAATATTATAGTTTCCAATGGTCATATTGACCAAAGATCATATAACAGTGTAAACCCAATGGTCTCATTTTAATTATACACAGTTCCTTAATTAAAGGATATTGCTGAGTATAAACTAATCAACACACAAAATTAGGAAAGAAATATAATTAAAATGTTCAGGTCATTACATTCTTCCCCCCATCAGAAATTTCGTCCCTGAAATTTTATCTCTTACCCTCTAAAGAGAAAAGATTTGGGTACTTCTATCTCATAAACTCCTCCGCTTCCCACACGGCTTCTTCACATTTGGGGTTCCTCCACAACACCTTAACAAGTTGGGTAGTCCAGTTGCATAAAACCTTTTCTCTACGATCCAAGATCTCCACCGGATGCTCCTCATAAGAGAGGTCATATTCCAGTTGTACCACCTCTGGATTTAGTACATGTGAATGGGCAGGTATGTACTTTCTCAAGAGGGATACGTGGAAGACATCATGAACTTCTGCTATATTTGGAGGAAGTGCAAGCTGATAGGCAACTGCTCCCACACGATCAAGGATTTCATAGGGTCCAATGTAGCTAGGTAGGAGCTTCGCTTTCTTACCAAACCATATGACTATCTTCCAAGGTGAAATCCACATAAAGACTTTGTCACCAACATCAAACTCCATGTCCCTTTGACGGTTGTGAGCATTGCTATTTTTCCGACTTTGAGTAGCCTTAATGTGTTGTTGGATGGCATGGACCTTTTCTGCCATCTCTTGCACATGATTAGGCCCAAGAAGCTTTCTCTCACTAGATTCATCCCAACAGGTAGGATTTCTACATCACATACCATATAGAGCTTCATAGAGTGCCATTTTAATGATCGAGTGGAAGCTATTATTGTAAGAGAACTATACTAAAGAGAGATGCTGATCCCATCCACCTTTATATTCCATTGAGAAAGTTCTCAGCATGTCCTCGAGTGTTTGAATAGTCCATCAGATTGGCCATAGTTTGGGGGTGATAGGCCATACTGAAATTAAATTCAGTGCTCAGAGATTGTTGAAGACTTCTCCAGAATTTTGATGTGAACCTTGGATCACGATCAGATATGATAGAAAGTATAAATCCTTACAACCTTACCATTTACTTCACATAAATCTTGGCAAGTTGATCAAGAGAGAAATATTCCTGAATGGAGATAAAATGGTCAGTCTTGGTGAGATGGTCCACAATAACCCATATCTCATTATTTCCTTTGGAATTTCTCGAGAGACCAATGATGAAGTCCATAGTGATATTCTCCCACTTCCATGCTAGTATGGGTAGTGGTTGCAATACCCCATTAAGAATATGTCTATTTGCCTTCACTTTCTGACATACCAGGCACATTGAAGTGTAGTCAGCAATCTCCCTTTTCATATTATCCCACCAATAATGATCATAAAGGTCCCTATACATTTTTGTGCTACCAGGATGTATAGAGAAATAGAGCTTTGAGCTTCATCCATCAACACCTTCTTTATTTCCAGAATAAATGGAACACATAGTCTGGTACAAAATTTTAGTACACCTTCTTGATCGGTATTTAACTCAGGAAACATCCCATCCTTCATAGCCTCAATCTTATTATGTAAAAAAGGAATCTTCTTTCTAAGATTTTGTGATCTTATCTAGTAGTAATGGTTGAGAAATAATTTGGGTTAGGTTTGATGAAATCCCTTCCTTTATAATTTCCATGTCTATTTTTACTTAGTCATTGATAATGATCTATTTGAATCCGCATAAAGGACAGAACAACTGGGTCTTTCCTTCTTAATGCATCAACAACTTTGTTTTCTCTTCCGGGATGATAATGAATTGAACAGTCATATCCTTTAAGGAGTTCCAACCATCTCCTTTGTCTCATGTTCAATTCCTTTTGTGTGAAAATATACTTAAAACTTTGATGGTCTGTGTATATATCACATTTCTCCCCATAAAGATAGTGCCTCCATATCTTTAGAGAAAAAACAACCACAACTAGCTCCAGATCATGTGTATAATAGTTCTGCTCATGATTCTTCAACTATCGAGATTCATAAGAAATGACCTTTTCATTTTTCATGAGGATTCACCCAAGCACTTTCATAGATTCATCACTAAAAAACGAATCCTTATCCACTTGAGGGTAGAGTTAACACGGGTGCAGTTACCAATCTCTTCTTCGGCTCTTGGAAACATTCCTCACATTCCTTTGTCCAGTTGAACTTGACCCATTTTCGAGTTAACATGATTAATGTATTATAAAGTCATGAAAAGTTTTTCACAAACCACCTATAATATCCCACTAATCCAAGGAAACTACGATTCTCAGTTATTGTTGTAGGATGAGGCTACTCCTCTACAACTTTTGTCTTTTCAGGTTAAACTGTGATTCCATCATTGGTAACAATGTTCCCTAAGAAAGAAACTTTTTGTAAACATAATTCAAATTTAATGAACTTTCCAAAAAGTATATCCTTCCGTATAGTGTGAAAAATAACCCTTAGATGGTCCTCATGATCCTCATGACATTCTGGATATATTAGAATATCATCAATAAAAACTACCAAAAATTTATCAAGGTAGTATTTAAAGACTCTATTCATCAAATCCAAAAAAAATAGAAGGTGCATTAGTCAGTCCAAAATGAATAACAACAAACTCATAATGCCCATATATATATCGGAAGGAAGTTTTTGGAATATATTCTCTCTTCACCCTTTATTGACGATAACCAAATTGAAGATAAATCTTAGAGAAGAATTGAGCCCCATAAAGTTGGTCAAATAAGTCATAAATTCTTGGAAGAGGGTATTTTTTATTTACTGTGATCCCATTCAGTTCTCTATAATCAATGCATAGCCGCATCGATCCATCCTTATTCATCACAAAGAGAACAAGTTCTCCCCAAGGAGACACACTTGGTCGAATAAACCCCTTCTCCAAAAGATATTGGAGTTGTTTCTTTAATTCCTCTAACCCCACATTTTCCATCCTATACGGGGTCATTGATAATGGATGAGTTCCAAGGATGAGTTCAATAGAGAACTCTACCTCTCTTTCTGGGGGAGGTCTAGGAAACTTCTCAAAAAATACTTCAATGTATTCCATGATGATGGGTACATTTTCTATCCTCAAACTCTCATTTCCTTCTTCTTCTTCACCGATCAATTCCATAAAGAAAGATATAGTAGGTTCTTCTATACAAAAATCAGGTTGAGATATCTCTCCTTGGAAGATAACTGTAGGTTTTCCATTCAAGACTTCTGAGATTTACTTACTTCTACATTTGATCATAGCATTATACTTTTAGAGCCAGTCCATCCCTAGTATAATGTCAAATTACATCTTGGGAATGACTACTAGATTTGCGATAATATTCTGCTCACCAAAGTAATTACTGGCGTTTCTAAAAATTGATGATGCTTGGATAATCCCACCAGGAGTCTTGGCTGATAACTCTACTTTTAGAAAGTCGGGGGTTGATTCTAAATTCTTTTCAAACATGGAGGAAATAAAGGAATGCATAAAACCAAAATCAAACAAATTACTTTCTATCTTTGAGATAAAAACAAGAGTACATGCTACCACATCATTTAGAGCTTCAACTTCAGCTGTAGTGATAGAAAAACACGACCTTTCTCCCTTGTCCTTTGATGAGGCTGATGGTGGTTCCCCTCCACTGCCCTCAGATTTGGACAGTGATTGGATAAGTGCCCAAGTTGTCCACACATAAAGCATTGAACATCCGGTAGGGCCTACACCATCTTCCCCTTATCGTTAGTGTTTGGAAGTTGAGGTTTCACCTCACTATGACAATTCATCGCAATATGGTCATCTCTTCCACACTTGTAGAATTTCCTGCTCCCAATCAGGTAGTTCCCCAAATGCTACTTCCAACATTTATTACACATGGGACATTTCACATTCTTGCCTACTCTTCCATGATCAAAGATCCTCTCAAATCTTGGCTCCATCAATCTCTTTTTGTCGTTGGATTTATGAGACCACTACGTCTCACCAAACTCTAGTTCGAATTTCATCGCTCATCGCAGAATCTCCTCATAGCTGTCATAATCTCGGTTGGCTAGATTATTCCATATATGAGGTCTCAGTCCACTAATGAATATATCAACCATTCCATTTGGATCCATGAAAATTCTATAGTCGTAACATGAAAGCCTTGAGAAGTAATCTCGTAGCTTCCCACAGATTCATTCTCCTTATACTTCAGCTCGAGAAACTCTTTCTCCATTCTTGTTCTCAAGGAATGAGGGAAATACTTACTATAGAAGATACCTATGAACTCTACCCACTCCATATATTAAACCTAAACTATTTGACTTGTGTTTTTAATCAACTCCCACCACTGATCAACTTCTACTTCTAAGTGATAGAGAGCTAGGGTGACCTTCTCTTTCTCTAAAAAGAAGAGCATAGAAACGATCTTCTCAATAGAGCAGATCCACTACTCAGAAATTAATTGGTTAGTCGATCCACTGAAGTTTGGTTGTCATTGATGCATAATGGAGTTGACAGAATGTTTTTCCCTTCGTGGTTAGATCGGTCTCTCAGCTTGATTCGAGTAATTTACCATAACTTGAGTCAGTTGGTTCATCATTCGCATGAATGTTTCGATTCCAGCTTCCATCATACGGTCTTCAGCGCATGGTCCATTGCGGTCACCTTTTGCATGGTTCCTCCTATTTCCCTCCATTTCTAAAATAATAAATCCTTAGTGAGAAACTTATTTCATTTATGAATCTTTTAACTATAGGGGTTTTTATGTTTTAAAACATCATTCTTAGACAATTACTTTTTTCTATAATTCCTTCATAATGATTCATAAAAATATTGCGATTAACCAAACATATCCCCCAGGAGTGTCATAACCAAGAGTGAAACAAGGATCATTGTCGTGCACCAGTTCTCGTTCGAGTCTAGCTCAAAGTGGTGTTTTCGGGTTTTACCCCTATGTATATTTGTTCCAAATCTGCCTCTAACTGCTTGTATCTAGACAGGGATGTATTTTCTAGATAATCAACTTACTTAATACTCACCAAAATACCAAGAAATTTTCCTATATTTAAAATTTTCTAAAGGATTATTCATAAAGATTTAATATCATAATTTCCATAAATAACTAAAATATCCTTTTATTACAACTATATCATCCTTCCTTTTTAATACATAACTTTTAATTAAATTTTACATATAGAGGATCTTTAAAGTCTAGTGTCATAGAAATCAGGAACAAAAAAAACATGAATACAACATAAAACATTCTGGTAATCCACTTGTAGGGCTTCATCATAGGTTAATCCTATGTAAAACTACTACGACTCATATCCTAGAGACATACATCAAAAGAAATGGTGAGGAGAAGGCCCAATAAGAGTAAACAAGGGAATCAGTTTACTTGTTTAACAATAAGAACTTGAATAACAACATAAAGACATGAGCAATGGAAGTATAGGAATATCATAATGAAAAGAACTTGGAACATAACTTGAATATGTGGATACAACATTTCATTTAGACATTAATGAAAATATCACCACGTTTTATCCCCATGGTGTCATAAAAATTACCAATGTTATTCACCAAGGTCTCGTGAAACTTATCATATCTAGAGATTAATTATTTACCCAATGCATTGGAGCGCTGTCAGGGAATACCCTTAATATGTCATTATTTTCATGTGATCCGCATAGAACATAATCAAACAATTCATAAAGAACCCATATATAATAAAAATAAATGGTCTCATTTCAAAATCACGACGTTTTAAATGTTCTTAAAAAATAAGATCGTTATGTCACTTATAACCCATGGAAGGGAGTGAGGGTTACTTTTATTTCAATTACAGAATCAAATATATCATTTTCATGTATTTATGAATACACATAGAAACGAAATAGGTTTTGGTATTCACATAATCAAAAAATAAAATTTCTTGTGAGAAAGAGATATAAATTTTTAGACGAAATTTCTGCAGCATGATGGATATATAACATGGTTTTAGAAAATAATAAAAAGAGAGGGTACAAGGGTAACCCACTAATATATAACTCATAATAAAATATAAATATATAATAACTTGGAAATAAGAACATGGTATGGATATTTTAATTACATTCCACAAAAAAACTTGAAAGGAAAGGGAAGATGTGACATCTTTTATAAGAAATCTGGCAGCCTAACGACGTCACTTAAAAATTCAGAAAAAAATTGATGAGGTGGAAAGAGTCTCTCAAAAATTAGACATGAAATGGAAATAAATGAGAAAATATAAGAACATACCCCGAACATAAAGAGATGGAAACTATAAGACACAACATAAAAAAATTCATGACTTAAAAGAGGAGTGTGAATGGATCCCTTTCCTTGAAGAGTAACTTCAAAATTTTGAAGGTCGGGACATTGGGAGGCTTGAGCACACCATGGGAGGATTCTTTGGAAGGTAAGGAGACCTGAACTTCATTGAGAATGATTTTTGGAATGAAATAAATGAGGTAAATGTCTTGGTATTTATATGAAAAGTGAGTGAAAAAATTATTAATTTCCAAGGGACACCTAATCGGTGGTATTTGCAAAACCATGGGCTTTCCCATGGTAATTTTCCATTGTATTAGATACTTGGGACACCTTACAGAGTATATAACTATTCATAAGTCAACCAGACATCTTAAATCATTATAACATCATTAATTATGTCATTAAACACCCGAAACTCATAACTGCATTTTTACTATTCACCGAATATTCCACTATTTCAGAAAAATCCCAAAAAATTACCCTAACCTAATATCGATGCTCTAAATTCAAAACTGAACTCCATTTTATGAAAATAATTTTCTAAATATTTTTTATTTAATTTTTAAATAAAATCATTATTTATTCCAAAAATACAACTTTAAAACTATAACTCATTTTGTAACACCATAAAAAAGTAACAAAAGTACCATAAAAATATCGTATAACATAAAGTAACAATTTATGATTAAATTTTATGAAAATAAATTCCCATTTTAAATTATTAAATTTATTATAAAATTGTAAATTAAATATTTATGGCATACAAAAATACCAAAACTTAAACTGTGAACATTTTTTTACTTTTAAGATGTCTAAAATGTATTTATACATTCATGGGTGAAGTTTCTATTTGTTTGGTCAAATTAATATTAATTACTATTCTTTACAATTCATATGGTTATGTTACTATTCATACTTTACTATTAAATAAAAAACCAATTTGATCTTATTAGACTCTAAATTTCTCACTGATTACAACTGTAGAAGACCAGTTTTTGAAAATCATTTCATATTATTAATTATTTAATGAATACAAAAATATTTTAAAATACCATTTTTTCCCAGATTCATCAATAATACCCATCCTATATTTATATGGATATTTAAAATTCACAAACTTTGTCTTAAGAAGAAATAAAAATTTATTTATATAAAAGGATTACACAAAGCAGCTAAGGTTGCGTTACATATCCTCTTATAACACCAGCATAGGACCTAAGTGTAAGGTGTGCTATAGTGAAAGAATCATGGGGTGGCTCAGAAAACATTTCTAGAGTGGTGATTTCTATCAACTTGAACTTCTCCCTTAGGCTATTCCATCAAACTTCATACGTTGAAGTTCATCTTGGGCTCAGTCCAGAGCAAAGCCCAGTGATGCTGCCAGCTTCCCAAACTCTGACAGATGGGATTCATATGGCTCGAGTCTACTGGATGAGGCCATTCAATCTTCTTTCTGTATTAATTAACCAAGATAATGGTATTTATAAAATCACAATGTTAATATTATAGTTTTCAATGGTCATATTGACCAACAGTCATATAACAGTCGAAACCCAATGGTCTCATTTTAATTATACCCACTTCATTAATTAAAGGATATGGTTTTGTTGAGTATAAAATAAAACAACACACAAAATAATGAAACAAATATAATTAAAAAATTTGGGTCATTAAAAATATGATATAAATATGTAATTAATGTTTTATTTTATTTTTTTATAAGTTTCTATAAATATTTAACTCATTAATAAGTATAACACTTGTTATTCATTAAGAATCATTGAAACATGATCGCCATTGATTTCATATTCTTTTTTTTAACAAAAACTACCATGGAAATAATTATAACCTTTATAGACATCAATTATCATCTATTTGAGAACCTTGAATTATCTTGTAATGATGAACGTTATCACAATAATTAATATAAACATATTTTTTTCAAACTAATTGAAAGAGATGAAGATTACATACACCTGGTACTGAAAATATGTAAAAACTAACTAATATATACTTGTGTGTATAAATGGATTATAAATTAGAAGAATAAATGGTTATAATTATAAAAAGATTCACAATTTTGTATTTAATTAAATTTATTTAATTATTCATGATGTTTGGTGAAAATGCAGAATGAATCAGGACCGAGTTAAGGGATTTTATCTCAAATTCCACTCTTTGAGTAGTGTTTAGTATTATGCACCTAATTTCATTTTTGTGATGTGTATTATTTCTATTTGATATATAATACCATGAATTATCTTTTAATCATGGGTTTTAATGTTCAATTAGAATCCATCTCGTTTAATGGGTTTTGATTACAGTGGTACTCAAGTCACAAGTGTTTATTAGTCTTAATTCCTATTATTGAGAAATGTTAAATGTTATGAACCATGTTTTCTTTTTATGGTATTATATTTATTTACTATCCCATGAAATTTTTATACATTAATTCCTTGTAATTAATTGGATAAACTAATTCATATCTAGATTTTGACTTCGAATTTCTTTTCACTCAAGTGTTACCATAGTTGTAAGAGTTTTTTGTAATATAATATTTATTCATTGAGTTATTATCATTCACTTGAACTTATTTTATATTAGTGAATTACAAATTTACCTTTTATTTTATTATGTGGTATTATATAATTATTTAAATTTTTAACACATAAATCCTTTTCTAAATGTTTCTTTCCTTATGAGTATGTTGCTCGTAAGGGATATTGAATACTCAAATCATTTTTCTTTGAGTTATAATATTTCTTATTAAACTTTTATTTTACATGTTTGGGTTCTATAATCCTAATATTTTATTAAATGGTATTTTCTATTCTTATTTGGTAAAATTAATTTTTTATACAAATTAATTTTTTACTCTTCTTAAAATTTTAGTTTTAGGAAAAGGTATCTTGAAAATAATAACAAGCGTATTTCCTTTCACATTCACATGTTTTGTCTTTATATACTCCTTTATATTGGATAAAATTTATTAATTCTTAAATATAAATTATTATAAATTATGTTTAAAAGTTTTTATTTTAAAAATATTTTAGGAAACTGAAAGGCATTGTCATGGGAACTCTCAAATGATGAGTGATTCTTACTTCTTATGTGTAGCAACGTCACTGACCAAGGTTGTTCTCTAAAGAGGTAGTAATTAAAAAATATATTATAGGTTTTTTTAAGAAAAATATTATAATAAAAACTATTTACAATGATTGGTGTTTTAACATATATAAAAGTAGATTATCTATTCTAAAATAATATTTTATTTGTTTTTGTTTGTTTTTTATCTTATTGAAATTTAATAGATAAAACACAAGGAGAATATTTTTTAGAAAATATTTTTACATGATATAACTAATATAACTATACCTATTCAATTACTTATTAATAATTATCATTTAAATAAAATTACACTTAATTCTGATCGAATAATATTTTATCCCTTGAACCCTACAAGAGTTAACTTAACCGCAAAGATAAATTTAATTAAATAATAGGCTAGCTTCAGAACAAGAAATCCTAGCACCATGATTTGATTATAATTATATGGATAGATTATGTTTAGTGTTAAAATAGGAAACATATACATTTTTTAAATTTGAATTAATTGAGTTTTTTGATTTTATGTGAACTTTGAAAATCTATCCGATGTTGTTTGGTTTTACCGATTAATATCTTGCTCTCACAATTCACACAATATTAGACCTAGCATGTTTTATGTTAATTGTTAAATTAATTTAATAATATATTTAAATTTAAAAACTCAATACATATATCATATTATTTTATTTATTGAATCTCATTTATTCAAAGAAAATGAATAATGTTAATGGTAGATCGTTTACCAAGAAAAAAGATGCTTTTCTATGGGAGGGGTATTCATTATAGAAATGAATTGCATTCACAATTGTTTGTCAAGGTTATAACACAATCACATTCCTAATATTTATTTCCATCACAACTTTATGAAATAAAAAATAATGAAATTAAAAATAAGATAATAAATTGAAGATAAATATAGATTTTATTGAAAAAATGACAATGTTACAACAAAGAAGAGGAAAACAAGATCATTTTGGAGGAGATCCTAGATTGATAGCTTCCCTCCACAAATGGTGTATTGAACATAAAAGAAACCACCTATACTATGATAAAAATACTCTAATAAACATCTAATCCTATCTAAATTATAAAAAACACATTTACAAAGTAGAGGGAAAGCTAGGGGTTCATGACATTTTAATTTTGAATGGGAAATTCAGAAAAAAAATTAATCTATATGTAAATGCCTTTTTGACCTCAAAAAAGTGTTAAAATATATACTTTCAGAAGGATTATTTTTTAGTAATTGGATCCTATATATATTTGACAAATTTTATCCAAATCCAAGTCTATATGTATAATATATGGCTCGAATGGTGAATTGGTGTCCAATAAAGTGTGTCCAGATAATCTTTGACTTCATAACCCATTTAATCTAGTCAAATGAACAATCTAGCTTATTTGGACTAAAAGATATTTCTATAAAATTAACTGAATAATTTGGATACAAAATTATTTGTTTGGATAAGCTATATAAAAATATTTTTGACTAAAATAATAATGTGCTCTTTAAAGAGTAAAAAAATGAATTTTTATCAAATCTAAAAATGAATAATATAATCCATAATATTCCGTAAATAAAAATATTTTATAAAATATGTTGATATTAGGTCATTTATTATCAATAAAAAATTCCAAAAATGTGTTTTATTAACTCCCATACCTACCCTATTCATCCTTGTGAAAAAAAACCTCATATCATTTAATCTTTAATATTTTGAAAAGACATGCATGTTGATGATTCAAAATACATAGTGGGAATATATAAAAGAAAAAATCTCATAGAGAACAAAATATCAATAAATTTTAAATTCATTATAGCATAAATTGTTAAAAAACAAAATTTAGTGAGATTAATGACCCTAATTTTAGCGAAACAAGTTAGGGGTATAACATGCCATTAATTCCCCACATGTGTTTGTGCCATCCATTTCAAGATCATATCTCCACCATTTATTAATTATAATCAGGTCAATTAATACATTTATTCTTACCTATTTTATTTCCACCAAACATGTTCTATATTCCTTTGGAATCAAATTCTAAGGCTCATTCAATTAATCATTCCTGAAATTAAATCCTTACATTCCCAACCTAGATATCGCCACATGTTTTACATTTCATCACTCCCCACTTTATTAAGATAATGTTTTTTTTGTTTTTTTATTTTTCATTTTTTTATGGCGTACAACTATCGAATATCAGGTACACATGTATAGGTAAATTCAATAAAGTAATGAAATTGATTAGAAGAGAAATGGATGTATTAATCAGAAATTGATATAAGATGATTTTTTTCACCTAACTTGGATATACATTCAATTAAATAGGAATAATTTCACATGTCATGGTTTTGTGAATATTTCTAGGAAGAAATCATTGATATGATTAACCATGAACATATATCACAAATAATGTTGTCAAAATCTAAAAAGTTTTATAATGACACAACCAATCATATCAATGATGCCTTTCATAAATAAAAATCAATAATTATCATCATGTTACCAATTAATTTTGAAAAACTAAATTTTTTATATGTTCCACATCTAACTAAGTAGTTACATGGTGTTTTTTTAAATTAACACAAAACACACACACAAAATCACACAGATGAAAACCTTAAAGAAGTTACCCCAAAAAGATCCACCCCCCCACATAAAATATTTCATTATCCGAAATTTTAAATTATGATATGATAAATTCACTTAGAATACATAATTAAAATTAGTAAAAGTAACATTAAATTGAGAGGGTAAGAAACATCCTAATAATTTCAAGTATGACGGGATCATGTAGTGTGATGGCATCGACTGCATGTGTGGGGGATCCCTCAATATACTGCATCAACTACTTCACATTTACTATAATGCTTGTTTTTTATCCTATTTAGTGACCTATACTACACTATAAATAACAAATGAGTTGTAACATAAGTTCCCAACCACCTAGAATGCATCTTTCCACACATCAGCTTCAATTGTGAACTATTTAGAATGAATTTTCTTCTTACATGAAACTATATTTGTAGGATAGTTATATCATGAGAATCTTTTGATATTTCGTTTTAGATACTTTATTTCACATATTATGATAATTTAATCTCCTAAAGATCTTGAATTTGTATCATCCTTTAAATTCAATCCTGGAAGAAATCCATGTTTCATTTCATTATAGCCTAATATTTTTGATGCTTGACCTCCATGGGAAGATGACAGGTTTTCTAAAAAAAATGGTCTAGTAGTGGACATACTAATGGGAGTTTTTAATATTACGCTCTAATCCCATAGCACATCATCCAATCACTTTCTCTAATCCTTTCTATTTGGTTGAATTATTTTTTCCAATAACACATTCAAATCATGATTTGGAACTTTATCTTGACCATTTGTCTGGGGGTGTAATGTTTTGGATTTTTTTTGTAACCCCAATGTTTTAAAGGAGGGGTACAAAATTTTTGTTCAAAATTTTTTTCCCGGGTCATTGATGATATCCTTTAGTACTTTAATCTTGTAGAAAATATGATCCTTATACAAATCCACTATAATCTAAAAGTCACAAATCCTAGTGTCCTTTGCCTCCACACAATTACTAACATAATAATTAGTGACTATAATATAAAAGAATCCAAATTATCTTGCAAATAAACCAATATAATCAACTCCTAATACATTAAAAATCAAAAAAATATTGGATTTTGGGGCATCTTCTATTTCCTCAAAATGTTTTCGTCGTGTTTGAAAATGTAGAATGACTTACAAAACACATGGGCATCATAAACCAAGTTATGAAAATATAAACCAAATTCTAAAACCTTACTAGATATCCTGGGGGGTATAAAGTGTCCACCATAGGAAATTGTATGAAAGAAATACAAAAATAGACTCAAACTCATGATTAGGAACACATCTCTTAATGACATGGTAAATAAAAAAATTTTCAAAGGTATGTATCATCACACAAATAAAATATATATTCACTCTTCAATTTTTAAAATTTTTATTTTTTTAGTTTTTCATGAATTTTAGAGGCAACCAATTAATTCACTAAATATGCATAACAATGATTCATACCTAAGATGACATAGAGATGATCATTGGGGAAAGTATCCAAAAGTGGTACCAAGTTTGTGGTTTCATGATCTAACATGTGATTAATTATGTTCATGTAGTCAACCACCAAGTTCTTTCAGCCCTTATTATCACTTATCCGAATTTAAAACTCTTTAAGAAGTAACATCCAACGAATAAGTCATGTCTTTTCATCTTGCTTCATTAGTAGGTATCTTAAATCTGCATAATTATTGAAAAAAATATAGATCCCAATAAATAAAATAATAATTATTATAGAGAAAATGTAATAACAATAATATCATTTTTCAGTGTGGTGTAATTTTTTTGACTAAATCCAATGTTCTTGATGTATTAGAAATCACATGGGACAACCCTTTTACCCTATGAAATATGATTTCTCAAACTACAATGTTTGAATCATCACACATAATCTCAAATTGGAATTTCCACCCTAGAGGTTTTATGATTTGGGGTGAGGTGATAATCGTATTTATCTTATAAAATGATACCCTACAAGAATCATCAAAAAGGTTTCAATATATTTTTGAAGAAATCATGATAATTATAGAGTGATATTACTAAATTCTATGATGAAGCATCGATAAAAACCAGTATGTTTAGGGAATGATCAAACATCATGCACACATGTAAGATATATAAGGGATTAAATGATGTCTTCCCTAGATCATTTAACCTAAATGGAATTATATAACACCACATGACCTAGGAAAATTCCCTTCTCTACCATGAAATTATATTTCTCAAAGTTCAAAAATAGATTTTTCTTAGTGAAACACAATACCCAAAGTCAAGAGACTTTCATCAAATGAAGAAACAATATATAGAAAACTCATCCATAAAAACCTATATGAAAATTATAATTAAATTAGAAAAGATACCCACCATTCATATCTGGTAGGTACCAGGGGCATTACAAAGTCTAAATAGCATCCTTTCGTATAAAAATGTACCAAATGGTCAGGTTAATATCATCTTCTCATAGTCCTATACTATAATGGGAACCTAGAATATCCCAAGAAACCATCTAAGAAGCAATATTATGTCCTAACTAAAAGTCTCTCAATAATTTGTTCAATGAATGGATGAGGTACATGGTTCTTACTAGTGGATTGATTAATTTAAATAAAATTTATGCACACTCACCAACTATTTTGAACTCTCATGGGATCTATCTCGTCATTTTCATTCTTTATAATAGTGAACCCAGTTCTCTTGGGTATACCTTGGATTGGTTTGACACACTGAGATTTAAAAAATTGGTAAATGATACCCACCTCGAGAAATTTTTCTACCTATTTATTTACAAATTTTAATAATATGGGGATAAGTCTCTTTTATGGTTGTATAATTTGTTTGGCCTCATTCTCCAAATAATACTATATATATAAATGGAGGGACTAATACATTTTATGTTTTCTATGGTCCAACTAATTTATTTAATATTATCCCTTAAAATATTGGAAATTTTTGTTTCTTGTTTGAGTATAATATTGTTATAAATTATTACAATAAATTTTTAATCATTTTATAAATATGAATATTTTCTGTTTTGTGTAAATGTTTTAGGTTCCAATTTTTTTGGGTTCTGTATTGATGGAAATGATGTGGAAACTAATATATATGCATAATGAATGTCAGTTCCTAAATATGCATCATCAACATCAGTGATTAACAAATAAAATCCTTAAATAAAATCAACATCCATGTCGTAAACATAATGTATATTCCTAGAATCAGAACAAGAATCCATATCAAAATTAGAAATGAGAGTGGTTTGATCATGAGAAATTGGGGTGATGGTATTTTGTGACATCAAACTAGAACCATTTCTCAAGATCTCTCTAAGCATGTAATGATACCCATTTGGAATATATTGAAAATCAAAATTTTGAGATTCCTGATAGGATGAGTCAGAATGTGGGATATAGAAAATCGAATAGTCCTATAATGGGTACATTAAGGAGTCTATAATTTTAAATCATATGATATCATCTCCAATATCCATAGTAAGTTCTCCATAATAAATATTTATAATATCCTAAATTTCATTTCGGAGTGTTCTACCATGAATGATGTGATCATGAGAATATACCTGATCATCCTCCATATTTATCATATAGAAATACATAGGAAAGATTATGTTAATTACTTGAATTATTAAATCCTTGATGACTCCCATAAAGGATGATGTGACCCTATTAACCAGTTTCACCACCACCCTTATTTGATTAAGGTCACACACCTATATATAAAACAAAATAGAGTGTAGCATGACATTAACAGAGTCACCTAAATCACATAAATCATTAGAAAAATGAAACTACCATAAGGTTCAATGAGTGGTCAATGTCTTCAGTTTCACAGACTTTATAGGAATCTATAATTTTGGTAAGATAAGTATAGATACATTCCACCTCATTTTGATCTATGCATTTCCTTTATCCCTCTTTTATTTGTAAACAATTATTTCAAAAACATGGCGGAATTTGGAATTTTTTTTATTGCTTAAATTAGAGGGGTATTGATCTCAATTCTCTTGAATGTATCAAAAATAAATTTTAAAATTTCCTCTTCAGACATCTTATTGTATTGTACAAATATATTTGGAAATTGAAGGGTTTTAGAAAAATCATCATAAATATTTTTCTTAACATTTTCATTCTCCTTGTGTTTCTCATCAGTTAGTCTTAAATAGGGCTTCTACAGGGATGATGTGAATCTCAGTGGAATGATTGGTGTAGATATATTAGTTGTTTTCTATCTTTGAGGCATGTTCAGTATTTTACACCTAATATAATTTATGTATTTTACAAAATAATTATTTTAGATATATAATCATGTGTTATATTTTATTCATGTTATTCATGTTATTTTATGTTCAATTACAATCCCTCTCTTTCATTGGTTTTTTATTAATGTGTTACTCAAGTCATAAAGGTTTTATTGGTCTCAATTATGATTCTTTAAGACATGTTACGTGTTGTGAACCATGTTTCCATTTTCATGATGTTTTATTGATTAACTATACAATGAATTTTATATGAATTATTTCCTTATAATTCATGTGATAAACTAATAGATAAAATATTTTTTATTCAAATTACTTTTAACATAATTGATACCTCAATTGAAGGAGTTTTCAGAAAATAAATTTTCATTCATTGGGTTATTATCGTTCACTTGAAATTATTTAATAGAAGTTGGGTATCATACATTTTATTATATTATGTGGTATTATCTCATTGTTTGGAAATAATAACAAGGTTTTTTTTCATTAACAATAACTTTTTTTTCTTCTTATCCTCATTTATACAAGAAAAACATTATGAATTTCAAAGGCTCCATTATTGGAGATTATTTTCAAAATTAAATAATTTCAAAATATTTTAGGCAGCCTTTTAAAAAGTAAAATTTGAAGGATACATATAAATTTTTATTTTACATCAATGTTAGAAAATTATAAAAGAACATTTATGTTTTCACTTACATTTCTCTTATTATTCTCAAAAGGATTTACTCTAATGGGTTTTTCCCTGATTTATCCACTAATATATATATTTAGCATTTAGTGTATTGAACTAGTAATATCAAACAATTAAATTTATGGTCCATCATTTTGGGATAAAATTTGTAGCATTTTTTTAGAAGTATGGTTTTCATTTATGTCACCACACTTCTATGTTTATTTTATTTCACTTGGGCCATGTTCTTTTGAAAATAACCCCCTTATTTCTTTAAATGAGTTAGGATCATTATATCCCTTTTATTAACATGGGGGAAAATTATTATTGATTTGTATATTATTATTTCAATATGGATGATTATTGTAAATTTTAATATGTATTGTTTAACCATCCACATTCTTCTTCTGGATGGGTTATGATCATATTATACCTTTTACGAATGTGGGGAAAATTATTCAATTTATATATATTGTTATTCCAATATGGATGGTTTTTAGAACGTTTAACATGTATTTTTCGACCATCAACCCTCTCTCTCTGGATGGGTTATGGTCATGTTATCCCTTTTATTGACAAAGAAAAAGTATTGATATTCATGATGATTATTAACTAAAAACATAGGTTAATCATGTATTTACATTACAAATCTATCATTATATAGTTATCAATGTTTTTATTTGGGAATAGGTTTCTTAGGTAATGGTATTATAAGTATTCTTGACCTTTATAGTGAATGCATTAGACCTAATCATGTGAAGGGTAAGGCTTTAATCATATATCTCCTTAATACATCTATAGGTATCATGAGACAAAATAGTATGGTTACACTTCCCATTATAGGATTTTGTCTTAGAACAATGTATTTGCAGCATGTTATTTATTTATTTCAATATTAATTCCATCAGTAAGATATTAGTATATTAATATCTATGTTTTTATTAATTTTCATGGATATAGAATTATCTTAGTTTCAGTTGATTAAGAATATTATCTAATCCTTACATATTATATATATCATAATTATATTTTTTATAAATTTAGTTCTATATTTACCTTATTAAGTGATTAAACTCACCCTATATTTAGTTTTAAATTACCCAGGTTATGAAGAAAACAATTACACATGATATGTCTAATGGGCTAGATTGTGTGGATAATTTATGAGACATATTAAATATTCCATATAGATTTATTATTTTCTTATATAATGTAAAAAATATCCATTATTTTAAAATATCATGGGGTTTTCTAGAGTTTTAATCTAATTACATAAATCTCTAACTCAAAAAGGTCTTGGGAATATAAGTGATATAATATTTACTTTTAGTCTTGTAATTATGGGATATTTTTTTCTTGTAATTTATAGTTGGTCTCCAAGCCATTATGTAAAGTATGTGTTTGTGATCACAAGGTTTGAGGCTTCAATTCTAGGGTTTTACGTTTGGTATTAGAGATGGGCTTAGATAACTTTGAAGATTATGATGTTTGTCGAAGAAAATATTAAGGTTTGATTAATTAATATTGAACATATTCTAAAATACATAAATAACCCTTTTTGATGCTATATAATTTAATTTTGTTGAAATAATTCACTACTTTATTTGGGAATTAGGATAGGTGAAATTTATTGAAAACCATATGGATAAGTCTGAGTTAAAATTATAAGTATAAGAAAACATCTTTAAGTTTTAGTAATGTAAATATTTTTTGTTTATCTACTTTCATGTCTAGATAGTACATGTGGGTTCATCCTCTGGAATAGATGTAGCTAGGTGTAACAAAAGGGTGTCTTGGTTGTTAACTCAATAGTAATATGGTTAATGAAAAAGTGTCCTAAGTACTCACAAAGCTAAGATTGATGTTATATCACCATACCAATAAATAAATGTGGACAATGTACTACCATAACCATTATAGAAAATGAGGCATCATCGAGTGATCGATGTATCATTGTACTAACATCAAGGTGAAAATTTTATTTCCATGTAACCAATGTATTTTTCAATGAAGGATGTACCTCTATATAGTAATAGGCAGGGTGAATGATGCATCTTTGAGTGAAATATGTATCCCCAAAAAATAACAGGTTGAATGATGTATTTTCAATCGAATGATGTATCATCATAAAATAATTAGAAGGGTGAAGGATGTATCTTCAATTGAATGTTGTATCACCGCACAATAATGGGGAGAATAAAGTATTTTTAATTGAATTATATATCCCCACACAATAACAGGCATGTTAAATGATGTATTATCAATTTAAATATGTATCACCACACCAAAACAGTGTTCATAATATATTTGATGATGAATGAATTATCATTTTAAAACAATCGGTAGAGTGAGAGATGTATCACTATGTGAATGATATATACCTATAACATAACATGGTGAACAAGATATTTCCATGTGAATAATGTATCAGGGTCTAATAAATAATATGAATGATACATCACCACACAAATAGATAAAGGTTAATGATACATCATCAATATCATTATCCAACGAGGGTTATCTACCACCAAATATTATAATGTGGGTGAATGATTTATCACTATTATTAGAAACTAGGGTGAATAAACTATCACCACAAGTAAATAGTAAATAAGGGTAAAATAAATTTTATCATAACCATATACATAATCATAGAATAAATATAAATATGTATAATATTTTATCACCCTAAAAATTCATTCAATGAAAAATCCATGAAATCACAAGTTTACCCACACTCGTGATTTTGTATACCTACAAAAAAGACATCAATACCATCCTCCCTTATCCCTGCTTAAGATCCCATACAACTAACCATATCACAAGGGTCTCCCTATCATGGGATCTCATCATACTAATGTTTTATTCTCAATTCTAGATCATAAATTGACCCACTAATATAAGATCTTCCCTTGTAAGGAACCCTCAAATATTCCACACAAGTCTCATAACTCATTCTAGGGAAAAGAGGACTCCTCAAAGTTCCATTCTATATGTGTATTATCATATTAAAAATGTGACATATCCATTGATATCCTCATTTTCAACCGATAAGGTTTAGATAAATTATGATTATATAAATAGTCTATACTCATCACCTATCATATGGAAGAAGAAAATTTGGTTCTATATTGGGATTGTTCCATGTTTCCACTAGTACCCATAACCTATAATACATTACCCACATCATCCCATAGGATAACCTCTAGGTACCATGCTATGTGAGTCAAGCATATCCAGAACAATACCTCCATATGTCACTTAATCCATAGATCCATGATAGACACCCTCTTAGGATTCTAATTTCCCTTTAGTCAAGCATCTCTGTTTCTAAAATAATAATAACTTAATATATTATCAATGAATAATAATAAATGAACTAAATTAAAAGGTAATAAATTAATTATATTTTATTTATATTCAATTCACTTTTATTCCCTTATATTTATCATTTAATTGAGTTTTTTGATTTTTTTAAATTAATAATTTCATTTAATTTTGTAAATATTTCTTAAAATGTGGGAAATTGTGACATTAATCAATTTATTTAATTACTTGAATAATATTAATGGATATCTATTTATGATCCTTTAATTTATTATTTTTAATGAATTTTTCTAAATAATATTATGTGGGAAGAATTAAAAAAATAGTTCCAGGGTATGTAGGAGTTCTCAAAAGGGATATATGGCTAATGGAACTGAAGTGGGTAGAATTAAAAAAGGAGTTCGTTTAAGGGTACACATTCATATGTATAGATAAAAAACATATAAATATGGTTAATTAATTTTCCATAAATAAGATAATGAAGATAAATATGATTCCTTCAGAGTTAGAAAATTTAAAATTTATCAATCCATTAATAATTGTACGCTATGACCCATATAATATATAATAGTAAATAAGTTTTCCATAGAAGAAAACGGTGGATGCGTAAGGGTTACCCCATGGATAAAGTAATATCCAGACGTAAAATTACATTACAGGAGTAATAAATTGTTTTATACACATGAATTAGTAGTATGTAAGGGATATCCTCTAGCCAAGTGATAAATACGGTATTTTTTGTGGTGATGAAATAAGTGATAAATTAAGGTTATATACATTAAAAAAGTTCATATTGCATAGGATAAATTTTTTAAAATCCCTCAAAAATTACCATGGCCATATCAAATATCATAATGTTACATGCATTTTGAGAGAGGATTTTTGAATTAGAGAAGAATAAAGTACCTAAGAAAACTATTAATTGATCTTGGGAATGAACATTCACATGACGATTTTAAAATAAAACTTAAATATAGAGGGAAATATTTAAATTTATGTATTATAGATTTCATAAATTTGGATACACCGGGAATCATCATTAAATCAAGGTAGGTATAATAAATTTAATATTATATAATTCCACAATGATGATGGAGTTCATGTTTTTTAATTTTAAATATTCTAGCTTGTATTTTTTTTTGGTGTATCTTCATTATTTAGTGGCTCTAAACTTACACATGGATTTAAAAATCCATTTAGGTTATTAAGTTAATGTGGGAGATATCCTTTTATAAATTATTACGTCTAATTTTAAATAGTAATTTCTTATATTATTATTTTTTATTATTTTAATATTTTGATGTGCTTAATTAAATGTAATTGTACTTTGTTTATATTTCATACACTTTTTTCTATTTAGAGTGTTAAATTCTATTCTCTCTCCATTTAATCCTTCCCATGTAAAATGGAAGGGAAATATTTTTGTGGTGAATTATCAAGTTACTTATAATATGGGTGTATAATAAAATGGATCTATCTATATTTTCAAAGAGTCGCTTCCCTCAAATGGGTGTTACGTGAAAGATATGGGGAGAGGAAATTATTGAGATATTTTTAATATTGTTTATTATCTTCCCATAATCATAGGAATGAGGATTTATCAGCAGTTATTACAATAGGTTTGAAACTCACACTCACCACCACCCCCTAGTGAGAGATAAGAAATAATGGATTCACTCAGTAATCGAATCACATCTAGATAATTCATCAATTTAAGACTAGGATATCCTAGAAGATGGTAAACTAACTACTGAACTAATAACCTAATTCATCATTGGATAATTATAATTTTATTTATTTTAAATTTTTCTTAGTTTTCCCAATCAAATCTAATCAAACCCACCATTATTTTACTAAATAAGAAAAAATGAATCTATATCCCTACTTATGGAAAATATTTTTTCTTTTATATTATAGGTTAACCATAGATAATTTATATCCCTTTGTGCTACCCTGTGATAGGTGTGTCCAAAACATAACATCATTGGAGGGGATATAGTGTAAAATTTATAACCATAATTTTCATGACTCGTTCTAACATAAAGAATTTCATTACTCTTAAATTAGATATTGAGAGAAACTTTCTAGATAATTTTAGATAATTAAGAAGCATTGAAAATTTTTAAAGTGGTTTTTAAAAAATTGCATTATTATTATCTAGTGAAACATGAATTTTTTAATCTGTGACCATGGATTAAAATCATAACAAAACCCTTATATAATTGTGTTAAAATTATTTCATTAATCAAAATAATCATATTTTCATACTAGTATTATAAGTTGATTTTGTGCTGAAAAAAATTATTCTCATTTTTTAATAATATTTTATAAAAATTCACTTGAGGACCCAAAAATATTTAAAGGAATTAACTATGGGGTGTTATACACTAAACTTGAGGGAAGTAGCTAAATAATAACTCAAGTGGATATCCTTTCCATTTTATTTTTTAGGATTATCCTAGGATTGGTTATACAACATAAAACATGGATAAATTGATTAATGGTATTAAATTAATATGATTTTTCTTCAGGGGTTATTCCAAATTTCAAGGACCATGACTATAATGAAGTAGATATATTCTTTAATATAATCCAAAAAATATATATTTTTTGAGTATTATTGTATATTCAAAAATTTATGTGCAACTTTCTCATGATAAGTGATTAAAGAACATCATTTCCTTATTTTTTTATCAGAGTCAATTTGAAAGTGATAGAAATTAGTTTGATGCATTATTAGGAGGATATTTTATTAAAAACACCTTTTTAAGATTTCATATTGATTGAGATGATTTCTTATAATTCATAAGATTTTGGTGAAAGATATACTGTTACAAGAGGATTTCATGTGGTAAGATCAACTAGATCACCCCTACTAGAGTCTAAGATTAAGGAACTAACCACCTTTGTCATGAAAATGGATCTTAAGAAATAATTATATCTACTCACACTAGTAATTTTATGTGGTGTTTTTTCTTTTAAAATTAATTATACGAACCAATGAGAGAAAGTGGGGGAAATGAAAATATATTCAACTACTTATTAATAGAATACATTTTAACATCCCAACCACGGATAGAGAGACATTTTCTATGTCTAATACGGATTTTTAAATAAATAATATTAATTCATACACCTTTTAATAATAAAATCCTCAACCACCACTATTATAATAACCCTTTAAGAAATCATATAATCAATTTCCACCTTTTTAGAATAGGAAAACCAATTAACAACCTTCAACTATTCAAAAACACATGTCAAAAACAAACCATATTTAAGAATTGAGGAATTAAAGAATGATATTATAGAATTAAAATTTTATTTATAACTATTTTTAGAGAATATTCATAAAAATCCTAGGAATGTTCTAGCACAATGAATTCCAGATCTAAAGAGAAATGTAATTTTTCTAATAACTAGGAGTAATAAAGAGAGTCACACTAAACTGAAACCAGATCTAGAATGTCCCAAAGAGATAAATGGGGGATATTAACTTAGACCTAAGTAGATTAAGAAAAATTATAAATACCAATAAAAATAGAATTGGGAAAAGGGGACATCCCACTACTATTTTCCTCAAGACTGGTATAATCAAATAAGAATCATGAAGAATAATTCCAAAGGGAAATTGTAATAACCTTCCAAAATATTTAAATCAATATACCTCTTCTTGAATACATTAAATAGAATCAAAAATATGATATATTTCTCAACGAATTTTACACTAAAAAGTAATACTTTTATGAAATGAGACAGTGAAATTAAATACAATTGTTTCATCTATCATCACGCCACAACTTGCAACCAAATTTATAGATATAGGTATATTTTATATTTTTTGGATAAATGGGTCTATTGAATAATTAAAATTGATTAATGTATTCATTGTTTTATTTTTTTCAATATGATTATGTAATGTAATTTCATTGTGTGTTGAATTTGGTTTATGGATGATGATCATAATAAAGATAAATAAAATGTATCCCTTGGTATTGGGTATGATTTTTAGTTTATTTAACCTAAATGTGTAAAAATATTCAATAGAGTAGCATATATGAGAAATTTTTGAGTTTATTTATATATAATTTTGAAAAGTTCCATATATTTTCAGTTCATTTTCTGTAACTAATTTACTAAAAATTAGTTACTAGTTGATGGATAGTATGAAGAGTTGTGATTGATAATGTTGAAAATCTTGATGGAAGAAGTGAAAGTCCATAAATAGATAATATTTCATTTTGGTTCATATGTTAATTTAATAATATCCCATGGATTATATTTTGAGAAAGTTTGATATATTCCTAAAAAAAATTTAGTTATTTTGATATGGTTTTAAATAGTTGAGGACTACATAAGATATATTAATAAAAATTTTGGTATTATATGTTTAAGTCTACAATTTAGAAAATTCAAGGAGAATATGGAAAAAGTTTTTTTTGAATAAGATCAAAAAATTAGAATTATTTGGAATATCATCATATATATATATGATAATTTCTTGAGTTAGATGAAAATTGAAAAAATGTTATGTTTTCTTGAATACCTGATATTTTCTCAGAATGATATATAAAAGGTTCTAAGAGTTTTAGGATTTGAATTAGAATTGTTACCAAATGTTTAACATATTAGAGAATTCATAAAATATTAGTCACTATGCAGACATAAATTTTATATAGGCATAGACTAACTGTGATATTTAATATTTATTGAGGCATACTTAAGTGTTTTATTGATACATAAAAAGAAATACATCTAAGAAAAAAATATTATACATTTCATAACGATTATAAAATATTATTTAAGATTTAGAATTTTGATAAAATAAGAAAATTTTAAAATTATTAAATAGATACAAAATGATATGTAAGTTTTTATATTTCTTATATATGATTCAATGGTTCGAAAATGTTGTATTTCTTGAATTTATTTTTTCTAAATTTATTTATTGAATAATACTATGACGATTCTTAGATATTATTTTAGAGTTAAAATTTTTAGTTATTTATGACTAATATATAATTCAATCTATTATTTTTTAAGAATTAAAGATAAGGATAACATTATATATTAACAATAATTCCTTATTATAAAGAAAACTTAGGAATAAAACATTATGCAAATATAGTTCTATATTTTGTGGTTGTTCCATTCCATATGAATAAATTCACAGAATGAAATGTGGTGGATATAATTTAATGAGAGAACATTGATTCATTAAGGGAGATTCCCTAATTAGTCAACTTTTAATTTCTTAGACATGAATTTCAAAGTGTTAACAGTTATTAAATAAGTTTTAAGTAAATTTTCCATGATTATAGAAAAAATCATGGGGTATAAGAATATATGAATAATATAATTTTCAATATTTAAAATATATAAAATATATTTTAATGAATGAATATAATATAAAAGAGATAATAGAAATTAAAAAACTGAGGAACTAGAAGTATAGAACCTAATACTATACTTATGTAATAAGAACTCTTTTTTTAAAAAAAATAGTGAAGTTGATGAGATTCAAAAGTACTGATCTTGTGTGATGAAGGAGAAGAAGGAGAAATGGGTTTGAATCCCTGCCCTTCTATATTCATATATAATGGATGAAGAAGGAAAATAAGAAAATTGTTTGAGTACATATCGTAAGGGATTGCTTCTATTACTCATATATATTTAGATTCATATATATTGATGAGATAATAGGTTTTGATTATCATGGGAGGCTCAAGATTTGGAAAAGTACAGTGATCTAGAGTCAGTATAAAAACATATTTCATGGTTATTTTTAGAGACTGGTTTTTATATATATTAATAGATTGACATAAGGCTGTTGAATACTCTTGTAGAGGAACAAGGTCTGATTACTCAATGTAGAAATATCCTAGATAATTTTAGTGATCTTATTAAATAGTAGTATGAAATGTTGTAAATTAGCAAGATCATGTATAAAAACAAATATATGATGATAATTACATTTTTAGGAGATATACATTGGGTTAATTAAAAACACATACCCTTGGTAATAAGATGAAAACTACCTTATTGTACCACTTTTGATATTAGTGTAAATATGTGTATTGGACTTGATTTGAACATATTAAGAACGTTTTCACCTACGTTGTGGGTAAACCTTATAAAAATATCATATTATCTCTTTATACTAATTTTAATAGTACATGTGGAATTTTTGGCTTAGTAAATCATACGAATATCCATTTATATCCTAATAGTTAACAAGGTTTTGAATTTTAATATGGGACATTAAATGGGAAAATTTTTATATATAAAATAATTGAATAGAATATGTCACCTTGATTCACCCCCCCCCCCCACTTGGGTGACTACACATATCACAAAAAAACATAATTTTTATCACAATAAATATGTTTCCTATAGTTGGATCTCATTTTATTTCCAACTATTTCTATTAGAGATATAAACAGTGTATACTTTAAGAGAATTAAGAAGTTGCTCATATAGAAACATTAGTTCTAACATCATTTTTAAAAAATTTATAGATTTCATCCAAAAAAATAAAAATTTCGTAGAAAACAATGTATAATAATATAACTAATAAGTCACAAGATGAAGAGGATGAACCACTACATGAATGTAATAAAAGTGGTTATTTATATAAATCCAATGAGAATTATTATTTTGAAGAATAAAATTCAATCTTTATAAAATATAAAGATTATGTGAAAATCGAATCACTTAATTATTTTTATTTTCAATTTAAGGATTATATTAGAATGGTCCATGTTGTGGTTTATATATATATATATATTCTTTCATAAATCAAGGTTCTATAAGATGAAAATTATACCCGGATTTGTAAATATATGTAATGGAAGAGGCATTTCCTAATAAGGTGGAATACTATAACACTATAATCAAACATGATTAATTTCAAAAAGATAAATTAATTTTATATAAATAAAAACTCATTATTGAGGAATAAATATTGTTGAATTATAGTTATTATTGGTCTGATATTAAAAAAATCATTGTAAATTTCCACGCATTGAATGAAATCGTTTGTGTTCAACATGCTCAATTTGATATTAAGGAAAAATGGTTATGCCGGTTGAAAATTATTACAAGAAGAAAATAAGTTTCATGAAAATTAAATGAACATGTTTGGAAATTAATGTAAATATGGGGATAAATCACTTTAATACTAGAAAATCTCTCTAAATCTAAGACGTCTTTAGTTGGATATTTATTTGAGAAATATGGAAATCAACCAAGAAGAAAATTCACAAAAACCAGGTAAGAGTGATTTTTTTTAATAACACTTTTGATAAGATTATTGTTTTTTAAAAAGACTCATATAGGTGGAAAAGGGTTTTATATCATCTAGTGATCCATCCACTATAATCTCATGGGAATAGGTATCTCTTTTCTATGAAAACATTTCATGTATTAATGTGGTTTCAATCACAAGTGTAGGTTTCAAATACAATTGTGGATAAATATGGGTGTATAAATGTTTTAATTAAACTACCTTTATGACTAGGGTGAATGGGATAATATGTACGAAAGGTATATCCCCAAAAATAAACAAAAAGAATGGTGTTTCCTAAAACCTATATGGTAGAAAATGCTGTTAGACTACATCCAAAAGCTAGAGAATGTGATTTTTATCAATTTTTAGTGATGTTAGAGATTTGGAAATAGTATAATTTAATTTTTGAATAATAGTTCAATTAATAAATAGTATATAAGAGATGAATTTATTGGTAACTAATCATAAGCTAAGAAATATTCAACTTAGCAGAATAAATATTCATATACTGAGAAGTGTTATGGAAATTTTGAAAAAGTTGTTCATTGAAATAATTAGTACTCGTAATAATTTTCCAAGACTAATTCATATGTTGTTTATAAGATAAGGATATAAATTATAAAAAAGAAAAAATGGTGAGAGTGCATTGGTGTGTAAGAGAATGAAATAAACAATTAATCAAGACAAACCCAATAAGAAAAATGAAAATGATTATACCAAAACAGGAAATAAATTTTTCTACTTTGGTAGAAAAGTCCATATCATGGTCATTTTCTAATGTTCCATGAACATTATTGACAAAGGAAAAAAACTATATCAAATAAGATAATCTATCCAGGTAAGGAATATAGGGATTTGTTTGTTTGACAATATTTAAGATGAAGAGTCCAAATTTCATTAGCAATTTTCATGAAATGATAGGTTGTGATATCATAAGAATCTGTGTGGAAGGTATAAATAATCTATTAATTCTTCTAACAACTTCATGACATAGATTCCTATACAAAATGAGTTGTTGAAAAATAAAGATAAGGCACTAGTGATCCCATTTACAATGAGTTTTTCTATAAAAACAGATTCTACATATAAGAAAAAATTTGAACATATTTTAATAGAATGCTTGATAGTATGACTAGAATAGTTGGAATTGGCTAAAAAATAAGGATCAACCACTAAACAATTCTTGTTTCGTACTAGATAAGGTGAAAATACACTTCCATCTAAGTTCAAAACATAAATAAAAATAATTACATGCCGGCTAAGGAAGGTTAAATTTGGAAAGTGATAGAAAGATATATCATGAATATTTTTTAGAATATTGGTGTTTAAAATAAAAGGTTTTTAGGGTAGATAAATAAATCACCTCTATATTGTAGTTACTAAGGGTTGATGGAGTTTAACCTTAACACTATATTTTTTTATTTGTGTTCACATATTGTAAATTTAAGTTATTTTTTAGTTTGAGAATGTATGAATGTTTTGATAGAAATATAGTGTGGCACGGAATCCATCATAGTGTACTTAAATTCTCCTTGCATCACTACAATTGGTATTAGGATATTTTTGGAGTTCATTTTTACTGAAATACGTCCTTGATAAATATTATTAGAGAGAATCCATTAAGGTGGAAATCATAAGAAAAGTAAAATGCTAGATTTTTATTATTTCATGATAAATCTAGTATTACGTAAAACTCTTAAAAATTAAATATGAGTAAATAAAATCACAATTTCTCCTTTTTTTTAACTAAATCATTTATTTTTTTAAGGGTTAAATGTGTTAAACTGATGAGGGAGATATATTTTTCTACTTAAATGTTTTAATGTGTTTTCTGAAGATTATTCTAAGTTTTTATATGTAAAAATTATTTTTCCCACAAAAATTATTAATTTGATATTGGTTTCTCATATTGATAATGTTTATGGAGTGACATAATGTTTGTGTTTAACACTCTTTTTTTCTTCACCAAGCATTACTCTAGTAGACTTATATTTGGTTAAATTATGACTCTTTGCTATGTGAAATTTTATTTCTTTATTTTATCAAGTATTGAATCAAAATAAAACCAAATATAAGAGAAATAAGGGAGAGGATGTTATTATAAAAAGCATGAGATGAGAAAGTATTTTCCTTAGTTATACATATTTTTATTTTATTTTCAATTAGTGGGAGAATAAAATCATTAAATTTAGAATTGAAATTGGTATTGAAAAAAAATACAATGGGAGAGATTAAAGAACCCAAATGGATTAATGAAGTTCAGGTTGTATTTATATTCAATATATTTATGTGAAGGAAGGTAAATATGTGATGAAGTTGGGAGATAGAGAAATATCTCAAATAAAGATGAAGTGGGAGATTCCCTAAGAAATGGGTATGGTCTGATATTTTATTACAGAATTATGTAACCATTTTCAAGGTATAAGTATACATGTAATGATCAATGGGATGATTTGTATATAATTATGACAATTGTCATAGCTGTTGAGTACATTACCTATAACATATTTATTGAAATTGAGTTACTAACTGATGGACATTATAAAGAGTAATGATTGATAAAGATTAAAGTCTATCTAAAAGAATCAAGAATTTATCCATGGATAGTTACTCATTTTGGTAGTTATATTAAATGAATAATACCCTTTGGACAGAGTTTTGAGTAATTTTTATTTATTCTAAATTCATTTAATATTTTTGAGGTATTTCGATATAGATGGAGAATACTTGAGATAAATTAAAATAAGTTAAGGTATTCTATGATTAAGGCTATAAGTAATAAAACCATGGATAATTCATAATATACTTTTTTTCTCAAACAATAAAATGAGAAAAATATAGGGATCTTATCATATAACTAAGATATTCTCTAGATTTAATAGACAATTGTAAAGTGTCATGTTTCCTTGAATGTGTAATATTATCTTAGAATGATATGTACGAAATTATCTGAGGTGTTGGAAGAGAATTTTAGAAGGCATAAAATTCATAAGATATTTATCACAATTTATAGAGAAATATAACAAAGGCATAGATATATTGTGCTACATAATATTCATTAAGGAATGTATAGGTCTTTAGTAAGACTTAATAGGAAATAACCCTAATTGAAAAAATATATTCATGGAATAAGGATTATAAAATATTACACAATAATTAGTGGTTAGAAAAAACTAAAAAATTGAAAAATATTTTATGAGTAATATAGTGAAATATATGTTTTAAAGTTTTTTATATATGATCCATGAATATGAAAAATGTGAAATTTTGAAAAAATTATTTTTGGAAGAAAAAAATGATGATACATAATTTTTCTTTAAAAGTTACAAATTTATGGGTTTTTTACTAAGTTGATATTCTATTTGGAGTTTATAAATGGAAATATATGCTCAATAACATAAGCGACACATAAAAACGAGACTAAATGAACCTTGATTATTTGTTATTGTTGTAATTGAACTGTTAAATGGGTGAGTATTAATATTATTAAATACATTATAATATATATATATATTCTAAAATAAATATAAATTTATTGATAGATAATTATTAAATAATCACTCTATTTTTACTAAAGATGTTTATTCTTTAAAAAACACTCTCTTTAAAATTGATTTTTTTTATTTTATTGATAGAATATTATATTAAATTTTTTAAAATATTATTCATGTCATTTTCGGAAGCTAACATAAATTTTGAATTCATCATATCAATATTAACATAGGGTTAAATTTTGATATATTTTAAAAAATATTAATTTTTTAGTGAATAATGAAAAGTACCAATTTTTATAAAATTATAATTTAAAAAATTAAGTTTTATTGTTATTTTAATTTGATTTAAAATTAAAAAATAATTATTAAGTTATATTAAATCCAATTAATTTCATTTAAATCGTCATTATACACTATTTTAGTATGAGTTTATTATTAGGCCTAAAAACGCTTTTTCTGAAAATTATTTTAAAGTGCATAATGTTTTCCCATTTTAATTAATTAAAATAGAAACTAATTAGGAATTATTTAAATTATATGTATATATTAAATATCTTTAAATATTAATTTATATTTATTTATTTATTATTACTTTTTATATATTTATCTTAAGATCATCTTATGCTTCAAAAATGCATTTCATGAAAACCCACTTTTTTCACACGTCTCTGAGTTTAATATTAAATTAAATTAAGCCACATATGTTATTTGAATTTTGAAAAATTAATTTCATATTTTCAAAAAATGAATTTTATTATATAATAATTTCAAATTAATTTTTGACAGTAATGAATAGTAAAAACATTTAAAAATAATTATCATGGTCAAGGTAAAACATGGGTTTCTGGTGGGTTAAAATAAAAATATAAGGGATAAAAATGAACCAAAGTGTCACGACTCGTCCCCCGGGACCCGTATCGTGACTACCCCAAGCACACGTTCCATAGGCCAGGGGCTGGCAACTAGCACCAAAGGTATAATTTCCCAAATCTGGGAAGGCATTGCCTTTATAAAATGTAACACTCACAACCAGAGTACAAGTGGAAGAGAACACTAAGTAAACTAGTATATCAAGTGTGGTGAAAGTACAAAAGGTCCGGAAATACAATCCCAATAAAAAGGTACAACGGCAATTGAAGAAAGTAAAACTGAAAAAGGAAAATAGATGAATGGTGAAAGTAGCTCCTGGATCGTCCTCCAGTTTCCTACCAGAAGGGTAGGTATATATGGTCTCCATAGCACTCCACGTCCGTCCAATTCCACCGGGTACCGTCTTGTCATGAGGTCCACCTTCGAGTACTGTCCAGTGCTCATACACTCAGCCTCGGTCAGCGCTGTCCCTCGTCTTCATCCAACACAACGAGGTGCGGGCATTGCCTGTACAGGGGTGAGTATAACGATACTCAGTATGGACCCCAAGACCCTCAAGCTCTCACAAAATCCAACAAGGATAATCCACAAAGTGTGATTTCAACGGATAACCCTTACATAGGTATATGCCTATACATATACCTAAGTTTTCAAGTAACCCATATAAATCAAGAGGAAAACAAAAAGGTCATTGACTCAGCTCAAAATAGGATTTTAATTTACGATGTCGAAACCATGTCTGCAGGAGAACTCCTCCTCTGTTGAGTACCGTGGGCCAGCCGCTACAACCAAGCGCTTCCCACAAACCTTGGACTGCTGAAGTACTCCACCTGTCAAGTACTGTGGGCCTACTGCTATAACCAAGTGCTTCCCACCGTTGGTCTACCGCTACAACCAAGGGCTCCCCCTCAGAGCCTACAGAAGTAATCCTTCTATCGAGTATCGTGGGTCTACCGCTACAACCAAGCGCTCCACTTTCGTGGGTCTGCTGCATAACCACGCGCTCCCCACTAGGCAATCCGAATCACTCGGAGTCGATCGATAAGTAGTCAGAAATTCTCATCCAGCTACTAGGTCTCTCTAATCTGCTCGCTCGTCACCGGGAGTGTCCGCTCTACATGACACAATGTGATACTCCAAGTGTCATGAAAACTTTCTTAGAAGTAACACAAGGACCGCCACATCATAGGGGTATCAACGCAACAGACGACGCGTCAATCAGATGCATGGTCTGTGAGTTATTAGCTTTTTCGTACCAGGGGCCCGGTTGGTTTTTAGACTCAAACCAACCCGACCGTACTCCAAAAACATCTGAACCTCTAGTGGAGTATTCCAAAAGAACTGTCTCATCAAAATGAAACCATCGTATTTGATGGCACGTCAATCGGATGTCTGGTCCTTATGTGATAAGTGTTTCCGCTCCGTGGGCCCGGTTGGTTTTAGTTTTGAACCAACCCAGTCGTTTTTTCAAATTCATCAAAAACTGACATAGAGTGTTTCAAAAAGACACCCTCATCTCAAAATCCCAGTGCCGTAGATGGCGCATAGATCAGACGCATGGTCGTGAAGTTATTTTCATTTAAGCGAAACAGGCCCGGCCCGTCAAGCCCGATGGGCTGGTGGGTCGGCCCGTCCTTGCTCGGTGGGTACGACCCGACTAAGGGGTCATCCCGACCCGATATAGTGTGGCCCAGCCCGGTGGGGCACGGCCTGGCCTGTGGCAGGTGGCCCGGCTAGCTATTGGACACGACTCGACCAGCTGTTGGTCGCGGCTCGGACAACTGGCCGAGTGACGCGGAGCGGGGGGGGGGGGGGGGGCACGGCCCCCAGACTTTCCGAACCGGCGGCACTGAGCGGCACCGCCCTCCTGCCTGGCCGGCCAAAGCCGGCCAAATTCTCTAGCACGAGTGGCCCCCTTGGGAGGGCTGCTATCCACCATACGCGGTGCCAGGAGGGGTCGCGGCCTCCTCCAACCCGGCCAAAGCGGCCCGCAGAGTGCGGGCCAAAGACCTCCGTAGTGTGGTGCCTTGGGGCGCCGCGGTTCCACCATCCCGGCCAGCTAAGGCCAGCCGTTTTCTTCAGCTAAGTGGATCGTGGTGGCGATTCCTGGTTCTTATTCATGCGGCCTCTGCCTTCGCTTGTCGTCACCTCTTTCAACATACCTCCATCGTGAATAGAATTAGGAAACATCGAAGGGTCATCAGGCCGTGTTCGTTTCTCACAGGCCCTCTGTGTCAGGCGGTATCAGTTGGCCGAAGACATTCCAATGGATTCAACATTAACGTGATAATTTATTCATGAACAATTATACAAAACCCCTACCTCGATTTGAAGAGCAGAGCACGTCAACCAGCTACAGAAAACGAGTGTCGCGGTAGTCGAGCGTCGCGGAAGATGGTGTTGCGGAGAACAGTGTCGTCCCGTCAACGTTGGAGGAAGATTCATTGACATAGGAAACACCTCTCGCGAGCGGTCTCTTCTCTCTTGATGTAGAGGAAGAAGAAGGTTGGAGAAGTCATGGAGCATTCTTCACTGAGAGAGGATGATGTTCCTCGTGGAAGAATGAAGCTCCTCTAATTCTCCATAGGTTCCCCACCAAAATATTTTCTAAGGAAAATATTATAATAGACTTCTCCAATTTTAAAGAATTTCCATGAAAATAAAATTAATTCAAAAGAGATGTTTCATTTAATTAATAAGGTTATTAATTAAATTGTTTAGCATCATCAATGTTTGGGAGGTGGAGAGGCTCCACCATAATGAGGGGAGGAGTTAATTAATTAAGGGAGTTTTAAGGGAGTTAAGGGGAGATGAAAGGATTAGGGATTTTGTGGGCCCCAGAACCCTAAATCCTTTCATGGGAGGTTATGTGGCTATGGGACTCACCTCTAACTCCTCTTGGGAGGAAATAACAGCCACTAAATAAAAAAATTGTGTCCCAACAATTTTATTAATTTAGTATGAATTCCTCAAAATATAACTTTCATCTCGCATAAAACACAACTACGGTAAAGGTACCCTTAAGAAAATACCGGTGCTGCGAGTTCATCGGTGCCCTCATATTTCAATTCCGAGCACCAGTTCAAAATATAGAAAAACACGCACGTACATTTACTGAACGTACCTGAACAAAACTTCAAAAATTGATTCCGGGCACACCGGGCCTCAGAATCAAGTGCCGTTAAGAACCACAGGCTCGTAAAATTTCAAAGTATTTAAGAAAATAATTCTCTTGAAATTTAAGAGTCTTTAAATTACTCCCACATCAGGGCTTTACATCCCCGGAAAGCTACAACACAAATTGGGGTAACAAAAAGGGGGTACTGAACACGCATCTGATCCTCCCGCTCCCATGTGCTCTCCTGGAGGTTCCCCACGCTGCCAGCGAATGCGTACCAGAGGAATCGACCATACACGTAGGACATACTCCTGTCTATCCTCAATATCCATCAGCACCTCCATGAATTTTCCCCCTTCATCGATTTCCAGTTCCCCATGGTCGATGATGTGGGACAGATCATGCACGTATCTCTTCAACTGAGATACGTGGAAGACGTCATGCACCCGATGCAACTGAGGTGGAAGGGTTAGGTCGTAAGCCACCTCGCCTACTCTTCTGTGTAATTGGAAAGGTCTGATAAGTCATTGAGATAACTTTTTTCCCCGTCCAAATCTCTATAGACCTCATCGAGGTGAGACCCATAGGAAAACGTGGTCGGCATCCTCGAACTCTAGTGGTCTCTGTCTCCTATCAGCATAGGACTTCTGTCTGCTCTGTGCAGTCTTCATCCGCTCCTAGATGATCTGCACCTTCTCCATCGTAGCCTGCACTATCTCTGACTTGCTGAGGTATTGAAGGAGTGACTGTGAGGGACTGTAGAAAGGTTTCTCCATCCCTATCCACAAAGGATATCCGCAACGTGGCCAGCTGCTCTATCGCCTCTTTTAGCAGTTGAATGTCTGGTATCCTACTGAGAGCATCTACTACAACATTTCCCTTACCAGGAGTGTAGAATATCTCAAAGTCATAGTCCTGTAGGAACTCAAGCCAACGTCACTATCCCAGGTCTAGGTCCTTCTATGAGAAGACACACCTGAGACTTTTGAGAATAGAGTAAACTGTAAAACGTTATCTAAACAAACTATGGGTTTGACTAGCCGTTTGTAAAGAACTCAAATACACCCTTTTCGTTTACATCCTACAAGAGCTGTTATGATTTCTCCTTTTCCGAAAAGAGAAATCCGGTCTCATCCTCTGGATGAACAACGTTCTTTGCCTAACACAGTCAATCCTGACATGAACAGTACTATTTCATGCGATGGATGACGTCGTAATGCCTCGATGCTACTACCAAGAGATCCAACCGTTACTCTTGCCACCAAGGGTCGAGTCACATTGTCGGAAGCAGTGTGTGGTTACTCGGTCTCCTCCAGTAGGAATCTCGATCATGAGGGTCAAGTCAATGGTTTTATCCAGAACCTATCACTATCAATCACACAAAAAGGCAGGTAAGCTGACGTCACAAGGACATGTTCCTTTTATTACTGCATCTCAAAGTACAAAGTCACAAATCATCCACAAACAATGACATCAATGAGGCTAAAAGCATTATAAACAAAGGACTCCATGTCTAGAGCTAGTCCCGCTCTTATCAACTTACTACATGACCAGCTCCTCTGCCACGTCTGCCTGCTCCCGGCGGACCTCCATAGTCAAACCCCTTCCTCTGCCTGGAAGGTCCCTCTACTACATGATGCTCATCTACAGGATGGGTCGGGCAGTCTCGAGCCATGTTAATTTTCCCGCCGCAAGCATATCACTTCCTTCTCCTCGTATAGATGGCTCTAATTCATGTTCCTCGCACAACAGAACCTGTATCCTGAGGTCGACCACCTATTGGCCTAGTCCGTATGGACTTCTGTGTCATATGTCTACTACCGGATGCAGAATACTCTGCTACGGTCAGAAAGCTCTGTGGAAAGGGAAGTAGCTCCTGAGCCCGCACAGAGCGTAGAGTTGCTGGTACAAACTTCGCCTTGAAAAGACCCTCAAAGTCTCCCCATGTGAGGGTCGCCTCATTATAGAACTGGAGCATCAGGCTCCACCACCTCTCAACTGCTCCCGGAAGGATACTAACATCTAGGTATGCCATCAAGTTAGCGAGTGTCACAAATGTGTGAAAAACTCATGCTACAACCTCCAACCATCACCTGGATGTCTGAAAGTCTGTCTCACCTCGAAACCTGAGAGGGCTCTATCGTAGGAACCTGTGCAACATGCTCAAGTTTCAGGCACCCTCTGCTGCTAGGGCTAGTGGAAATATTTTCCCAATGGTTAGTGGTACCGCTGGTGCCTCCGCTGTGATGGGGCCCTACAACATGGCCTCGCTGCTCGGTGGGCTACCATCGTGCTCTCTAGTCGGAACCCACGCTATCTGACTAAGTGAAGACATCCTGAAAAGAAACATGTGCTCCACGATCAAAAGATTACACCTGGTGAGCGGACCTGATTTGAGTTGACTTAAAAAAAACTTTTGAAACACACACGCAATCAGTGTTTTCATGTACTAAGTCAGAAATCAGTAGTCAGGGTCTTGGTGTATGGATACATCGGCCGTCGCACCAACACTATACTCCCTGAACTGAAGACCAAACTCGGTACCCTTAACACTATTTATTCATAGAAAATAAATATCAGAGTCCTATGTTTTGTAGTATAACTAACTCCTATAATACCAATTTGTCACGACCCATCCCCCGGGGCCCATATCGTGACTACCCCAAGCCCGTCTTCCATAAGCCAGGGGATGACGACTAGCACCAAAGGAAAAATTCCCCAAATATGGGAAGGCATTGCCTTTATAAAACGTAACACTCACAACCAGAGTACAAGTGGAAGAAAACACTAAGTAAAGTAGTATAACAAGTCTGCTGAAAGTACAAAGGGGCCCAAAATACAAGACCAACCAAAATGTACAACTACAACTAAAGAAAGTACAACTAAAAAAAGAAAAACAGTTGAATGGTGAAAGCAGCTCTTGGATTGTCCTCTGGGTTCCTACCTGAAGTGTAGGTACAGATGGTCTCCCCAGCACTCCACATCTTTTAGACTCCACCAGGTACCGTCTCATCATGAGGTCCACCTCCGGGTACTGTCCAGCCCACGTACACTCAGCCTCGGTCAGCGCTTTCCATCTTCTGCATCCAACACAACGAAGTGCGGGCATTGCCCGTGCAGGGGTTCGTCTAACGATACTCAGTAGGGACCCTAACACCCTCAAGGTCTCACAAAATCCAACATGAATAAACCACAAAGTATTATTTCAATGGATAACCATTACTTATGTATATTTCCATACATATACATAAGTTATCAAGTAACCCACCTCAATCAAGAGAAAAACATAAAGGTCATTGACTCAGCTCAAACCAGGATTTTAATTTATGATGTTGAAACCACTGATACTGGAGAACTCCTCCTCTGTCGAGTATAGTGGGCATGCTGCTACAACCAAGATCTTCCTACTAACCTTGGACTGCTGAAGTACTCCACCAGTCAATTATTGTGGGCCTCCTCCTACAACCAAGCACTTCCAACCATGGGTCTGCTGCTACAACCAAGCTCTCCGCCTCATTACCTACAGAGGTACTCCTTCTATCAAGTATTGTGGGTCTTCCTCTATAACCAAGCACTCCTCCACCTTGGGTCTGCTTCTACAACCAAGCACTCCCCATTGGGCCATCCGAATCACTCCGAGTCGATCGATCAGCAGTCGTCAAGTCTTAGCCAGCTACTAGGTCTCTGTAATATGCTCGCTCGTCACCAGGAGGGTCCTCTCCACGTGCCACAATCTGATACTCCCTGTTTCACTAAAACTCACTTAGAAGTAACACAAGGACCGTCATGTCATAGGGGTCTCAAGGCAACAGACAGCGCGTCAATCGGACGCCCGGTCTGGGAGTTATTAGCTTTTCTATATTAGGGACCCGGTTGGTTTTTAGGGTCAAACCAACCTGACCATACTCCAACAATGTCTGAACCTCAAGTGTAGTATGCCAAAAGAACTGTCTCATCAAAAGGAAACCAACGTAGTTGAGGTCACGTTAATCGAACGTCCGGTACTTATGTTATAAGTTTTTCCGCTCTGAGGACCCGGTTGGTTTTAGTTTCGAACCAACCCGACCGTTTTTCCAAAGTCACACAAAACTCACTTAGAGTATCTCAAAAGGACTGAATCCTTGGAGAATCCTAGTGTAGTAGGCGGAAAATTAATCGGACGCAAGGTCATGAAGTTATTTTCATTTAAGTGAAACGATCCCGGCCTGTCAAGCCCGGTAGGCTGGCGGGTTGGCCCATCATGGCTCGGCGGGTCCGACCTGGCTAAGGGGTCGGCCCGAACCGATATAGCGCAGCCCGGCCCGGTGGGGTGTGGCCCGGCCCGGCCAGCTGTTGGCCGCGCCTCGGAAAACTGGCTGAGCGATGCGGAGCGGGGGGGCATGGCCCCCCGAATTTCCGAACCAGCGACGCTGCCCTCCTTCCCAGTTGGTCAAAGGCAGCTGGATTCTCCAGCGTGAGCGGGCCACTATCCACCGCACACGGTGCCAGGTGGTGCTGCGGCCTCCTCCATCTCGACCGAAGTGGCCCGCAGAGTGAGGCCGCAGACCTCCGCAGCGCGGCGCCTTGGGGCCCCGCGGTTCCACCAGCCCGACTGGCTATGGCCGGCAGGTCATTCTTTAGCTGAGTGGTCTGCGTTTGCGGGCCGTGGTTCTTCTGCACGCGGCCGGCGCGTGGCCTCCACCTTCGCTCGTCACTGCCACTTTCAACACACCTCCATTGCGAATAAACTCATGAAACATCGGAGGGTCGTCGGGTCGTGTTCGTTCGGCATGCGCCCTCCGCATTAGGCGGTAGCAGTTGGATGAAGATATTCCAACGGATTAAACATGAATGAGATAATTTATTCACGAATAATTATACAAAACCCCTACCTCGATTTCAAGAGCAGATCACATCAACGAACCACAGAAGATAAGCATCGCGGTAGTCAAGCGTCATGAAAGATGGTGTCGTGGAGAATGGTGTCGTCCCGAAAACGTTGGGGGAAGAGTCATTGACATAGGTGACGCTTCTTGCAACCAGTGTCTTCTACATGGATGTGTAGGAAGAAGAATGTAGAAGAAGTAATGGACCGTTCTTCTCCGAGAGAGGATGATGTTCTTCGTCGAACAATGAAGCTCCTCTAATTCTCCAAAGGTTCCCCACCAAAATATTTGCTAAGGAAAATATTATAATAGACTTATCCAATTTTAAAGAATTTCCCTGAAAATAAAATTAATTCAATAGAGGTGCCAATTAATTAATAAGGTTATTAATTAAATGGGTTGGATTCATCAATATTTGGGAGTTGTAGAGCCTCCACCATAATGAGGGGAGGAGTTAATTAATTAAGGGGGGTTTAACAGAGTTAAGGGGAGGTGAAAGGATTAGGGATCGTGTGGGCCCCACCACACTAAATCCTCTCATGGGAGGTTATGTGGGTGTGGACCCCACCTCTAACTACTCTTGGGAGGAAATAACCGCCACTAAATAATTAAATTGTGTTCGAACAATTTTATTAATTTAGTATGAATTCCTCAAAATATAACTTTCAACCCACATAAAATGCAACTGCGGTAAAGGTCCCCTTATGTGAATACTGGTGTTGCGAGTTCATCGGTGCCCTCATATTTCAATTCCAAGCACTAGTTGAAAACATAGAAAAACCTTCACATACATTTACTGAACGTACGCTAAAAAAACTTCAAAAATTGATTCTGGGTACACCGCGCCTCATAATCAAGTGCCGTCAGAAACCACAGGCTCGTAAAATTCCAAAGTATTTAAGAAAAACATTCCATGAAATTACCTGGCCTTTACACAAAACATATATAATTCATATTTTATATTCTAAATTTGGAATTAGTAGATCTAATATTTAAAAATGGTCATTTTTGGTGCCTTTGGGAAGGTGAAAAACATGTGTGTAATTCATTATTTTTAAAAATTCCAAGTGTGACATCTTTCCAACTTATACAAGGCCACCCACTATCCATTTATTTATATGATTATAAAACAAAATTTTTCAGATAATAACTACCCAAATATATTCTTTAATTTTCGTAAAACATTCTATAGTCCTCGGTTTTATCATAAATACAACCTATGAATGATTTCGGTGCAAACCTATAAAAGTTGTCTGAAGAAGAGGTAACATCCTTAACCGATCATCTTTGTTTTCATTATTCATTCAATTCAATAAAATTTTTATCAATCATGATAATATAATAACATCAGTATCTACCATATACTATTATTTAATTATGTTAATTGAGTAACATAAATCCATTTCTATTTCCATCAAATGGGAAATGAAAAGGTTGATCATGTGTACGTCAGACTATTGTCTTGCAAACTGAGATAATTCATTTTCCATCACCACTTATCATGGATTAATATAATGATGTATATAACTTTTATATATTATATTAATGATATAATTATAATAATTTAATTATAATATCACATTTACCTTCTTACCTTCCATTCTGTATATAATAATATAACATTTCTCGGTTGTACGGAGAACTATCGCCTCTTGAAGTTATGTGATTCATTTTTCAATTATAATTCCCATGGAAGGTAACATGGATTAATTCAAAGTTAATATATTATATTAATGACATATTAATAGTTATTTCAATTAAATATATATCATATAAATTCTTACCATACCATCTATTTAATAAATGATAATTTCTTTCATGTGTACGGCGGACTATCACCTCCCGAAGTGATGTGGTTTTTATTACTACTTCACATTGATAGTATATGTAAGTCTATTTGATGAAATAATATGATATTTATGATATAATTATAATTAATTAAATATAAAATAACACTTACCTACTTTCTATCATGATCTTTGAAAAATGTAAGCATTACTCATGTTTACATTCATCTTACCATCTCCTTCACTGTAACGTAGTTCATTTTTCATAAACATCCTTCATGATTGTTTTTAAAAGTATAATTAATGTATAAAAATTATAATTATGTCTTTGTTATTTTTTATATAATTTATTAATAATATATTTGAATTTATTTAACTTACCAAAGTGATTTTGGATTTATGATCCGAACATCATCAAAACATCTGAATTGAACCTAATTGATTATGTAATTGAACATAGAATGATAAAAAATAGAATAAAAGGAATGGTAAAAAAGGAAAATATTCTAAATAAAGTAAATTATTAATATAATTTTATTATTTATGATGGCAAGGAATGTACATGACAAATCAGGCTTGATCTAAAGGATCTTTTTAACCCACCCTTTTCTTCAGGTTATGACCATTATCTCTCTAACTCATTTTCTCTCTATTTTATGTTATGGAATGATTAAAAATTATGTATATATGTTTATCACATATATATCTATATTTTTTACCTTTCTTTTATTTTTAAATACATTCCTTATGTTCATTTCTCAAATGCCTTCATTATTAAATTTCATTTTATTATGATATGAGGCAAGATCATGCAACCCATTTTATTTCCATTAGTAATTCTTATGTTATGAATTATGATTGAATTAATTTATGTGGAACACATTGATAATAAACATGTTATAATGGGTAACCCATATAGATCTATAATATATTATGTAATGTTTTAGTCTCATTGTACGTCATGTATGGGATTAGGAAGTAATCCTAATCCATTGTGGAACTTTGTTCTTCAAGTGATATTGTCTAGGCGGTTGTCCTTGACTCATGTTTTTGTTATTATATATGTTTTTACCACTTTTCATTTGTTTTCATGATCTTATGATACCATTTTATTTATGTTATGATTCTATTTGATTACTCAATAGCCTTCTATTTTGTGATGTCATGTTATACCATTAACTCACATGTTATGTTTCCTAATCATGATTATTCCCTTACTAATATTTTTAGATCACCCATTTCTTTATGTATTCCCTTGGTTATCCTATATGGTTTTTGGATAACAATACATTTATTATCTTGCTATTTAGAATAAATTTTTTGATTTCATGTTTTATTTTCAATTGATGTAATATGAACATACTCTTCTAAAGACACTATGACTTTACGATCCTTGTATTGTATTATTGGATATTTTTGTTTAGAAATCATGTAATAATATGTGTTAAAGTATGGGGTCTCTATAGTTTGTGTCTTATGTAAAGGTTTAGTTAACCAATGGAACTAGGATGAATAAAACATTATTGAGAACCATAGTGATAAGTCTTAGGATAATACAATGTATAGAAAAATATCATGTAATATTTTTGAAGTATAGAAAACGTGGTTTTTAATAAATTACATCTCTGTCTGGAGACTACTAGTGGATGTGGTTCTGTCCTAGATGTTCCTACAAGTAATAACTCTGAAAACATTGTATCAAGAGTGACTTGATCATTACATATTATAGAAAAATGGGCCTTACTATTCACTTTATTTAACATTCTTGGGGGTGTTCTTTGAATATTAATAGAATCTTTATGAACCACTCTGAAGGACTTGAAAATTTTGTTTGGTAAGAAAATATAATAGGAAGCATTACCAAGTATAACCTATATTTAAACTCATGGACTCGTAATTTATGATATACTTATCATTTATAATTTATTCCTCTTACATTTTTAATTTTCCCTTTTGTATTTTAATGTATTATACTCTTTTTTTTCTTTTAGTTAATAGATGGAAATAACATAAATCATGCCAACAACCAACATGATAATCAATGTCACAATTTCCCCAATTATATTCCTATTCTAATGGGTGTTAGAGATGATAATTTCATGGATTTATTGGAAAAACTATATCAAGTTTTGAATGATAACATGAATCATATGGAATTTCCTACTCCTCCCAAGAAGTATCATGTTGAAGTCAAGTCATTTATGCGACAAAGGCCTCATATGATTAGTGTATTTTCTGATCACCTCATCGTAGAATAATGGATTAAATCCATTGAGAATATATTCATTATCCTCTAATGATTGTAGAGAGATAAATTTTTATTATCCATTTATCGTAATGAGGGGTAAGTCGATCAGTTGTGGACAAAGATCAGGAACACAAAATCGAAAGAGGATATTTATTCCATGGAATGGGGAGAATTAAAGAAAATATTTTTCAATAATTATTTTCCCTAATTTCTATATATTAAAATATATAGGGAGTTAATCAGTCTGAAAAAAAAGAGTAATATGAGTCTATCATGGTATATGAGGCAAGCTTCACAAGTATTTCATGGTACGCATTTGGATTTTTTTATTATCACTAACGTTAAGGTGTACTATTTCTTTAGTGGGATAAAACTGAGTCTACAAAAATATTTGGTGATTTGAGACTTTTATAGCTGTGAAGATATTGTATTTTTTCCCCTAAAAGTTGATATGTATATTAGGGACACATAATTGTCTCATGGGACTAGATAAAAAAACTAAAAATAGATTTTCTTTAGGTTTATTAATTGATAAATCTGTTGGAGGGAAGAAAATTCAACATCCCATGTGTTAAAAGTGTAGGGAGAAGAATCCAAAAAACTACATAAGGGGAACCGAAAGATGCTTCAATTGTGGAAAATATTGGAATCAGGATAATCAGTGTTAATGGGAAATTAAAAATCCCACTAATGAGGAAGAATAAAATATTGTTTAGATCAACATTATGCCTAACATACAGTGTTTTAACTATATAGACCGTAGGAACTATATAAGAAAATTACCCAATATAACGGTTTTCAGATACAATCAGTAACAATAAAATCCAAGGTAGAAAGAAAGAGAATAAGTTATCACAACTAATGAGGTGGAAACTGAAATTGATGTGGTGATAGGTTTTTTAGTTATTTATTCAATAATAAAAAACATGATTTCTTATTCTTGTTCTACACATTACTTCATACCTTGAAAGTTTGGTAGAACTATTCAAACAACAACTCAAAACATGGGGGTTAAGCTATTTGTGAGAATAGAAATTGGATAAATTATTACATCCCAAATATATTACTCTTCCCTAGAAAATATTTGTGGAATTAATCTTCTATAATATTTCATATTAGTTTATTTAGTGTAGTTTGATTCTATTTTTTTCATGGATTGGTTATCTTTATATAAATCCAACATCTGTTAAGAGAAGGTGATCACTCTCCATATTTCAAGTCATCCTCTGATTCTGTATAAGTGTATGGAGGAGGATAAATCTCTCTCAGAATATTTTATTCAAGAAATTATATTGTTTCCTAATGAGAAATTATATATGTCCAAATGATTGAGACAAAGGAGATAATCATTCTTAAATCCATTCCCTTTATAATAGGTTATACTAATGTATTCCCCAAAGAGTAAACTAGTCTTACTTCTAACTGGGTGGTTTAGTTATCTATAGAAATTATACAAGGATCACATCTCATATTAAAGACTCTTTATAGGATGTCCATCATTGAGTTGGAAAATCAATAGAAGAGTTAGATGAGAATCTGCAAAATGGGTTTATACACCTGAGTGCTTCACCATTGGGTATGTTATTCCTCTTCATCATGTTGAAGGATGGTCAATGTGTCTCTAAATTGATTATTATGAACTCAAAAAAAATAATGATAAATAATAATTATCCCCTTACATGGATAGATGACTTGTTTGATCAACTACATGAGGATCAGTATTTCTCTAAGGTGGACCTTCGGTCGGGATATCACCAATTAAATTTGAAGAAGAAATATATTCCCAAAATTGTATTTCAAAAATGGTATGGAAACTATGAGTTCATAGTAATGCCTTTTAAACTCACTAATTCTCGAGAAATATTTTTAGACTTGGTCAATATAGTCTTTAGAGATTACCTCAACAAATTTATGGTAATATTTTGAGATGATAATCCAATTTACTCTAATATCAAGGAGGATCATGAGTATTATTTGAATACAATTATAATGGTGTGGATAAAGGAGAACATTTATAAAAATTATATCAATTATAAGTTCTATATAAAGGATATATTATTCTTATGGAATATTATAACTAACTAAGGTATATCTGAGGACCTTTCCAAGACAATGGAAATTGAGGAATGGCCTAGCCTAGCATCTAAAATTAATATCTATAGTTTACATGGATTATATATGTATTAATAAATAATTTTGAAATAATTTTTAAAATTTTCAAACCCACTAACCAATATAATATAGAAGTGGGTGAAGTTTATTTGGACTGGTGAATGTGATGTGAGCTACAAAGTCTTTAAAAAGAGGCTTACCATAATACCATTAATTACACTACCCATAATTGGGGATCTATTAATAGTATACAATGATTCTTGGAATAAGGTATTAGGTTTTGAAATAATGAAAAATCATAAATTGTTATCTGACACCTCATGGTAGTTGAATGTTCATGAGTAGAACTATCCCACACATGATCTGGTATTGGTCTCAGTGGTCTTTTATTTGAAAATATGGTGACAATATCTCTAAGGTTAGATGTGTGAAATATATACTAATGATAAGAGCATCAAATATATATTTTTACGGAAAGATCTTAATATGTGAGAGTGAATATGGTTAGAACAGATCAAGGACTACGACTGCTTGATCTATTACCATCCTAGGAAAGAAAATATGGTTTCATATGCTCTAATTAGAAAGGATCCAAAAACATTATAAATGATGATAATTGAGATATATATAGTATTTTTAGACTTAAAGAGGATAAAAATCGGAATTATAAATGATGAAACATCATATTTTCTTTCTCAAATGATTTTTTGACCATCCCTTCTAGAGAAGATGAAGGATACTCAAATAGGTGATAGAGAAGTTTAGAAGAAAGTGGAATATATAAGGAATGGGAAATACTCAAAGTTAAAAATTCATGATGATGGATTTAAAATATTTGGTTCACAACAATGTGTACCCTAAAATGCTTATATAAATTGGTATCTATCAAATAATTCACATAGCTCAACCTTTTCCATCCACCCTTGGAATATGAAGATGTATCAAGATCTATGAGAACACTATTGGTGGTACAATATGAAGAATGATATCATTGATTATATATCAATGTTTCTACTATGTCATCAAGTCAAGGTTAAAAGTAAAAATTATATGGGTATAATGATACCATAACTCATATGCACATGGAAATGGGATAACATCATCATGACTTTGTTAGTGTAATTATAAATATGTCAAGAAGAAATAATTCTATATGGGTTGTGTGGGATCATTTTATGAAGATTTATCACCATATTACAATTAGGGAGGAATTATCACTCAATCATGTTGTAAGTATTTACATTAGATTAGTGGTGAGTTTGTGAAGTATACCATTATATATTGTATCTGACCGAGATTCGATATTTACCTCCAAGTTCTGGGGGAGCCTCCAATATGCTCTAAATACTAATTTGAACTTCAGTATGGCTAAACACCCCAAAACTGATTTCCAGTCTTAGTAGACTATTAAAACACTAGAAGAAATGTTGTGAGCACACTTAATGTAATTTAAAGGAGGATGCGATCAACATCTTTATCTAGTTGGGTTGTCGTACAAAAATATCTTTCAATCAAGAATCCAAATGTCTCTTTATAAATCTATTTATGGGAAGATATTTAAAAACTATACATCATGGGATGAAGTCAGTGAGTGAAATATATTTTGACCTTGAATTTTTGAGGAAGGGATAAAAAAGGCCATGTTCATTCAGCAACACATCTAGACATCTGATAGTCGATTGAAGAACTATGCAGACAATCATTGATGAGACCGAGAGTTCTATTTTAGAGATGAATTTTTTCTCCATGTATCTACAAGGAATATAGAAATGAGATTTAGGAATAATGGAAATTTAATCCCTTCTTACATTTTTACATTTTATATTCTTGATCACATCAGAGTTGAGGCTTATCGATTAGCACTCCCACCAACCCTTTATCAAGTGCATGACATATTCTATGTGTCCCTCTTATAAAAGTACATGCCATATCCCACACATGTACGGAATTCAGAGGTGGTATATTTATAAAATGACCACTATTTTAAAGATAATATGTTTAATATATTGGTTTATAGAGATAAATTTATATAAAATAAGACGAATCACCTAGTCAAAGTGTTATGTAGGAACTATAAATACAAAGAGGAAAACTTGAAGTTGGTAGAGGTGATGAAGCATAAGTAACCTCAACTGTTTACACCTTAGTTTATAATATGATATTTTTAGGGTATAATTATTTAAGGGGAGAATAATTCAACACCCCAAGTTTTTAAAAGGTACAACTATGTTTGATAGCATATGTGACACACAACATCGAGCCTAAACAAACCATGATTATTTGTGACCATTATAACCTAGATGTTAAATAAGAAGGAATGAATATTATTAAATAATATATAAAATATAAACATTCCCTAATATATATATATTTATTGAATAATTATTAGTAAATAATCACTCAATTTTTAATAAAGACATTTATTCTTCAAAAAAATGTGTTGTCTTCAAATAAGAGCTTTATTAATTTTTGTGGGAAAATATTATAATTAATTTTTTTTAACACATAGAAATTTTATTTTATAAAATTAACACTATTTTTTTAAATCATAATATATATATTAACTTAGGGTTAAATTTTTCAATATTTTGAAAAATGAAATTTTTTTCGTGAATAGTGAAAATACCAATTTTTTTTATTTTCATTTATTTTAAATTATGTAATTTAAATTATTATTTTAATTTAATTTAAAATTTACATATGTATTATTTTTTTTATATAAAATATAATTAATTTATTTTAAATCATGTTTATTTTAGATTTTATCATAGGTTTATTCTTAGGTTAAAAAACTCTTTTTTCTAGAAACTGTATTAAAGTGCCTAATGTCTACCCATTTTATTTAATTAAAATAACACCTAATGAAAAATGGTTTAAATGAAATTTATATTATATATAAATTAATTTAAATTAATTTATGTGTGATTACTTTTCATATATTGACTATAATAACATCTTATTCTTCAATAATGCATTTCTGGAAAACCTGTTTTTTCGACACATTTGAAGGTTTGATTTTAATATAAATTCACCAAATTATTTTATTGGAATTTATAAAAATATATTTTATATTTTCAATGAACATATTTGATATTATCTAAAAAATCAACTTAATTTTTTACTATAATGAATAGTAAAAACAATAAAAATTAATTATCATGAATAAGGTAAAAACAGGTTTACTAGGGGTTTAACTAAAATTATATGGGTTTTAATGACCCAAAACATGAATAATTGTTATTTTAGGGTCATATTTTGATCTTATATCTTATGGAATTTTACAATTTTCAATTTTTTATCCTTTTTACATGTGAAAAATGAAATTGTAGTTCATTCTTTTTAAATCTTCCAATTGTGTCCTCTCCCCCGGTTATAAAAAACTACCCACTATACTATCCTTTACATAGTTTATAAAATAATTAGTCTAGAAAATAACTTATCAAATACCTTACTTACTCCCTCCCAACATCATAGAGTTCTTTTTTATTATAAATATGACCTAGGAAGGAATTTGGTGAAAACCTAACGAAATTGTACGAAGAAGAGGTAACATCCTTAACTGGTCATCTTTGTTCTATTTATTATTCAACTTATAAAAAATATAAATAATCATTCTAATATATTATAATAAGTATGTATCATATAATAATATTTTTTTATGTTAATTTAATAATCTAAATTCAACTCCACTGCCATCAAATGGGAAACAAAATTATTGATCATCTTTATGGCGGACCATTACCTCACAAACCAACGTAATTCATTTTCCATCACCATTTATCACAACTAGATATAATGATATTTCTAATGTTTATTTATGATATTTATGATATAATTAAACTTATTTAATTATAATAACCCATATGCCTTCTTACCTTCCATTTCGTATGGAATAAAATAATATTATTTGGGTGTATGGTGGACTATCGCCCCACGAAGCGATATGATTCATTTTACAATTACGCTTTACATATAGTGTAATCCGGATAAATTTTATAGTTATATATATTATTAAAAACATACTAATAATTATTTTAAATAACTATATCATATACATTCTTACCATACCATCCATTGAATAAATGATAACATTATTCATGTGTACGATAGATAACCGTCTTATGAAGTGATGTGATTCATTTTTATTACCAAATCACATGGATGGTATATGTAAGTGTATTTAAATATTAAACAACACTTACACACTTTCCATCATTATCATTGAAAATTGGAAATGTTACTTATGCTTGTGTACAACTAACAGTGTCCATGATTATAACTTAGTATATCTTTCATAACCATCCTTCATGATTTGTTTTAAAAGTATAATTGATGTATAAAAATTATAATTATTTCATGATTTTTTTTGTAGATGGTGAATTATTAATCTATTTGACATTATCCAACATACTAAAGTGATTTTAAACATATGAGTGGAACATCATCAAAATGACTGACATGAACCCAGATGATTATGTAATTAAACATAGCATGATAATAAATAAAATAGAATGAATAATAACATGAGAAATTATATTAATAAATTAATAAAATTAACATAATTTTATTATTTAGGAACATAAAGAACACACATGATGAATTAGGCTCGATGTAAGGGATCTTTATAACCCACCCTTTTCATTGGTTTATGACCATTTTCTCTCAAACTCACTTTTTATCACTTTAATGTAGAAAAATGAATTTAAATTTTATATATACTTATATCATATATATACCTATATTATTATCCCCTCCATTTAAGGGTAAATACATTCCTTATTTTCATTTATCATATTCCTTCACTAGATAATTTACTTTGATTATACTATGAGTCAAGACCATGCAACCTATTTTATTTCCATGGGTTTTTCTTATGTAATGGATTATGATTTAATTCCTTTATATGGAAAACATGTATAATGAAAATGTTATAATGGGTGTACCCAAATAGTGCTACTATTCATTGGGTATTGTTTTAGTATCATGAGACATCGTGTATGGGATTTGAAAGTAAACCTAATCCATTACCAGAATTTTTCCACCATATGATATTTTTTATGTAGTTACCCTTGAATCATGTCTATATCATGTTATATATTTCATCCACAATTCCTACGTTACCATGATATTATGATACCATTTTATTATTTTATGCTTCCAGTTAATTACTAATGAGACTTTTCTTTTATGATATTATGTTATACCTTAGACTCACATGTTATATTTCTTTATCATATTTATTAAAATTATAATATTTTTAGCTCACCCATTTATTTATTAATCCCCCAAGTTATCCAATGATGTTTTAAGAGATAAAATGTATTTAGGAGTTCATTATAGAGAATAAATTGAGGATTTCATGTTTTAGTTTTATTTGATGTAATATGAATATATTTTTACAAAGACACTAGGACTGTACGATCCTTATGTTGATCTTTATGTTTAGAAATTATGTAATAGTATGTTTAAAAGTATTGTGTCACAACATATAATGAATTATATATAATGTTTTGAAATTGTGATAAGAATTAATCCACACGTGGAATCATATTTGAGAATAAAATATTATTTAAATCTTGTTCTATATTTTGTGGAGTTTCCGCACCATAAAAAGAAATCCACTCTGTCATTTGTGGTGAATAGAATGTTATAGGATATATTAATAAAGTGATAATAGATACCATGAAAGGTTCTCTATATGTTTTTCATGTATATGGTTAGTTAAAGGTGCATGATTTTATTTAGAAAATTTTAAGGAAATTATCCATGATTATTAAAGAATATTTTGGGTAATAAAATGTCATGATAAAAAAAATTTATATTAAAAATATATAGAATATATTTTCATGAACAAATAACAGAATAATGAGAAACTAAAAAGGATAGAATTATAATGAGAGAACCTGATGCGGAATTTAAGGTAGAAGAAATATTTTTGTATCAAAGAAATATAGAAGTTTACAATATTTATAAAAAATTATCCTATATGTCAAAGGATAAGAAGGATAACATGTTTTGAGACCATGGCCTTCAACATTCATATAACATAGTAGAAGAATAAGATAATTGTTATAGGATATATTTTCCTGGAATATTTCAATTATTCATCTATGTCTAGAATCTTAGATATTGAAGAGATACCAGGTTTTTAAAATCACAATAGGCACGTGTGTTGAGGAAGACCATCCATTTATATTATATGTAATATTATATTTCTTGGTTAAAGTAGATACAATTTTGAATATATATTAGATGATTATTTTAATACTATAAAATACTAATGTTAAGGAACAAGACTAGATCAATTGATGAAATTACATCCTTGATAAGTTTGGTGATCATTTTTAGCAATGGAAATAAATGTTGTAAACCAGATAAAGGTGGTATAAAAAACAAGAAGGTGGTCGTAATATGATTTTTGGTAGATATAATTGTGGGTAAGTGGTGATACCTACCCTTTAGTATATAAATATACCTTCTATATTGTTTCACTTTTGATATTAGTGGAAATATATATATTATAATTGACCTAAACACTACATGAAAAAAGTCACCCACATCACGGGAAAACCTTTTAAAAATACCACGTGTTTCTATTTATATTTAATTCTACATTTTATGTGATATTGTGTACTAGGTAAAAACAAAATATATCTATTTATATCATAAAATATAGTAGTTATATTTTTGAGATGGTACTTTGAAAGAGTAAGAGTTTAAGTACAAATTTTTTTGGTACAAAAACATAACCCTAATTCACCCCCCATGTGATCCACATATCCATAATAAAAATAATTGGTACTAATGAAAAACATTATTCCACTGGTTGGATATATTTTTATTTTTAGTTTATTCTATCATAATTTATATGAAGAACATATTTAAATTTTTAACCCATAATTTCATTTTAAGTTATTTTTATGTTAATTTTTTATCTTAAATTTTCCCGTTGGGTTTTTTTTGTGTTTTGGTGAAAAATGATGTTTTTGGGCTTTACAAGATGGTGATCGTGGTTGGCATATATTTTTCCAAATTGTGCGCCCTTTCCTAGGTAACCGTACACCCAAGTGGTGTTTTCGGATAGAGGCTTATTGCACGGTTATTGCATGGTTTTTAAACCATCAAGGCTAACAATGTGGGATGTCCTACTTGGAAAATAATGGGTGCACGGTTACCACATGGTTTGGGAAACCATGTAGGAAAACAATGTGACTTTTCCAAGTCAATTAAAATTGGATTTTTTATGTTTTCCCTGCCCTCAATTTTTAACTCTAAACACCCATTTCTTCCCCTACTCAGGTTCCTCCACCCTAGGTTCTTATCCATCCTCCCTTGGAACCCATAGACCTCTATTTTTAGGTTATTTTGGTGTGGTTTCTCTACAATTTTCCGATTAAGTCGCTCATTTCTTGGTTTCTCCCTCCCTTCTAGGGTTTTCCCCCTCTTTATTTGGGGTTTCGTATCTCTAGTGGGTTGGGTTAAACTTTTGGGGTTGAATATATATTATTATGGTTTGATCATGATGTGTATGGTTGAATCTAGACTTTATAGGGTTTTTTTGAGGTGTGGTTGTGGTTTAACACCATTTTCTAGAAATTTCTACACTCAAGGTAGGTGGTTCTGTGCTTAATCATTATTTAATGAATTTGATATTCTTGACTGAGTGTTTAAATTTTTTCTATAAATTATATGTGTGGTGATAAAGGTATTATTGGAAGGTTTTGATATTATTGTGGACTGAAAGTGGTTTTTCTTAAATAAATTGGGTTTATTTCACATGTGAACCCTTATTATTAATTTTTAATGTGCTTTATAAATTATGAAACATGCTTATTAAATTTTGAATGTAGTGAGGAACATGTTTTAGAATGGTTTTATTATGTGTTAGATTTAAAATTTGTTTTTTTGTGAATTTAATAATATATCAAGCATGTTTATATTGTTTTTATTATTTTTATTTGAAAGTGATGTAGGACATCACATGTGAAATGAAAATTGAGAATGATGGGAAACCTAGGATACAAGGTGGGTGGACTAGGACTAGTATGCTAGTTGACTATGAATTGGCTTGGACCAGATTCATCTAGAAGGATTGACAATACAACACTAACTAACTGATAATGATGATTAGATAACACTAATCCCATGGGGTGTCCCCTCCTAGTGACTTGTGGAAGAGAATGTTTTTGGTTGTAGTTTTTATAACACATACCATCGAGATATGATATACCTAGTGTCTCAGTGAGATAGTTCCAATAGGGTTTTCCCATGAAATAGTTCTCTTCTGTGATATTTTACTCATGGTTGGCATACGATATACATAATTAATTATTTGATAATCAAGCATTCTTTCCTCTAAAATGTTTTCCATAATAATGTTTCTAGTTTTATTTTATAAAACTTTCATGTTAATTTATCTTATAATATTTATATCATGATATATATATATGTTGGGTGGAATCCTTCTGGGATTTAACTCAAACAGAACTTATAACTTTGAGTGTAATTAGACTTGGTTAAGTTTTACATACGTAAATTAAATATGTTTGGAGATGGTGGTTTGGGATTCTAGCGGTTTCCCCTTACAAGTTTTGTTGTGGTGGATTGAGGATGATGATTCTCTTGTTGTGTGGTGGATTGAAGAATATGGTCCTCTTATTACATGGTGGTTTATGGGATAGTGTCTTGTTCCCTTTTTATTTTAGCCTCTTGGGTTTTTGTTTAAATGTTCTAAACTTGAATATAAAAAGTGGTATTCCATGTTTGATTTTGATTGTTCAGTTTTAGTCTATTTATTATGGTTGTTTTTTTATGATTATTTATAAGGGTAAAATCATTCCTAAGTTTTATAGTTGATACCCAAGAACTTTTTGACATCCTGTGGGGATCGAGAATTCCCTTCAGGCCATGACACTAACTGGGTTGGGTGTCAGGTTTGATGAGACTCTGGCTTGGTTCATGATAAAATGCTATCATAGGAGGTCATGTTCTTTTTGAGTCATGTTATTTTGGGATAAGTAGGAATAGATAGGTGCTATTAATTTTAGGACATTATGTTCTGGTTTCAAGTAAGGTGCTTGTCCATCAAACCTCATGGAAGATCATGAGTCACCATGGGATATTGGGTTTTTTGTTTGACTTCTCTTCTAGGTGAGACATGTAGGATTCACAATATATTTAGACACTAAGTGGAGGTGGAGTTTTTTGGTTTTTGTTTTATTATGATGGGTTTTATTTGTATGGATGTATGGAATTTTCGTATTTTTTCCATTTCTGAAAAAAATTTAGATTGGTTGTATTGATAGTTTTCATGTGGTTATTGCTTCTTGTAGCAAAAATCCTCACTATAGAATTCCTATACAAGCATGGGAAGAGGAAAAATATAGTTTTTCCTCTCTAATTGATCAGATATAAGTGGAATATGTGGTTTGGGTTGTTTATGATTTGGGATAGGGAGTGAATCATGGTCTTGATCTTGTTATAGAAGCTAAGTATAGTCATAGGAAGGACAATGATCGTGAGTTCCTTAAGAAAAATCCTCCTTTCTTCTGAGGTAGGGGGAAACCTCGGGATGTTGAGGGGTGTCTTGAGAAGAATAAATGAATGTTTTAATTTTTTTACACTCCTGAGGAAGTTAGGGTGAAATGTGCATCGTTCTTGCTAGAAGGTCCTAGTTGGAGGTGGTGGGACTCAGTTGTCCAAACTAGAAAGCATGCCAAGAAGAACTGGAAATACTTAAAAGGCAGTTTTCAATGATTTGTAATATCTTGAGTCCTTAGCCTATTCAAAATCCCATGAATTTATAGATCATATTCAATGGGACCAGTCTATTATGGATTATTCCAAATAAATTTCTAATCTAGTTTGGTAAACAGTCGAAATCATTTCCACATGAGAAGATGAAGGCACAAATGTTAGAGAGGGGTTTGTGGATAGATATATATTCTCAGGTCTTTATGTTCAATATGAAGACCTATGTCGAAGTGGTTGGTTGTGCTTGTATGGTGGGTATTGAATAAAACAACAATTATAGTTCTTTTGGGGATATATCAAAATTGGTATTGGTAGTTTATCTAATAAATAGAGTATGTTGGGTGAGCAGTGGAAGATAGGAGGTGGTAGCTCAATCCATCTTTCCCGATAATCATCATATGTGTCTTATGATGCTGGTTTGTTTGTTTTCCATATGTGCAGAATGGTATGGAATATTCAACCTTTATGCACATCTCCTCTCAAACATATCCATCAGTGCGGAGATATAGGCCACCAGAACCATTTTTTAAATTTAAGTGCCAATTTCAGAGTGGTGTAGGATATGTAGCTTCTGGAGGGATGTCAGCTCAGTCAGAGTTGTCTATGATACTAGAATATTGGTTCATAGGTCATGGAAATAGGGTTGGATCATCTTCTGGGTAGAGTTAGTTTAGGGAAGAACCTCAGGACAATGGTCATTCTCAGGCTCAAGCTAAGACTAGATAGCTTCATGTGGTGTAACAAGCACCAGGGGAATCAAATGTGGGATATGGGATAGTCTGATGTGTTGTTTTTATTTCATTGTCTACATCTGATGTTTTGGTTGATATGGGTGACTCTATTTAGTTTATCTCTTCTCATCTTGTGAATTATTTGGGTTTATCAACTGAGAATTTGCCTTATGTGATGGAGTTGGTAACACCTCTTGCTAAGCGATAGCAGGGTCTCAGGTGTACATCTAGTTCTCTCACCATGTCATGGGTTGAGCATGAATGGGATTTCCTAATTTTGTAAATATACCTCTTTAATGTAATCCTTAGTATATATTTAATGGTTCTCTTCTCATCACCCATCAATTATTATAAGAGGTGGGTGAGTTTCAGGGAAACTGATGGAAGTACCTAGGTCTTTCAATGAGAATGGGATCCTTTGTCATGTTGTGTTGGACCTCCACTTCTAGAGTTGGGTAATCTTGTTTTTTAGTTATCATCTCTCACATTGGAGGATGATGGTGGAGCTTCTAAGGGTATATTACCTCCCATGGTGCATGAATTCCCAGAGGTTTTCCAAGAGTATTTTTTAGGGTTTCCTCTGGATCGGGATTTTGTGTTCTCTATCAATATGGAAGTGGGAACATAGTTAATATCTATTCCCTCATATTGTATGGCCCGCACAAATTTGAGGTAATTAATGTTACATCTAGACAATTTAGAATCCAATGGATTCATTAACCCTAGCATCTCTCCTTGGGTAACCCTTATTTTATTTTCTAAAAAGGATGATGGATTTCTTCTGTTGTGTATTGATTACCAAATGTTGAATAAAGTAACCATCAAGAATAGGTATGTCATTCCCCTTATTGATGACTTGTTTAACCGGTTAAAATGGGAAAGGTGTTTTTCTATGATAGACTTGTGTTATAGTTATCACCAAGTTAGGGTGAGAGAGGCATACATCCCAAATATATCCTTCTGAAGTAGGTATATCCATTTTGAATACACTTTAGTACCTTTTAGGTTGACGAATTCTCCATATGACTTTATGGAACAAATGAAGAGAATCATCCACTAGTATATTAATTATTTTTTTGTGGTATTTAGGGAATACATCCAGGTTTATTCCGAATCTAATTCGGAGCATTAGTGTCATTTTCATATCATATTGGGAACTCTTTGGGACCATCATCTTTATGCCATGTTTTTTAAGTGTACATTATGGATTAAATAGGTAAATATTATGGTCCATGTAATCTCATAACATGGGGTTTTCGTGGACCTCATGAGGATTAGTGCAGTTATGTCATGGGAGAAACTGAAGAATGTTTTTTAGATCAAAAGATTTTAGCCCTCGACAGATATTATAGGTGGTTTATTCAGGAATTTTCCTAGATTTCATTACCCATGATGGCTCTCATTTAGAAAGGTGTAAGGTTTGAATGAAACCTAGAGTATCAGGAATTATTTGAGGACCTAAATCGGTGGTAGACTACTACTCCGGTTTTGATCTTTCTAGAATCTAGAAAGGGTTAGATTGTTGAGTGTGATACCTCTAGAATGGGTGGTTGGTGTGTTCTTATGTGGAATGATAATGTGGTGGCATATGGCTCTCTCCAACTCTGACTAGATGAAAATAACTACTTGAACCATTACTTAGAGTTATTAGTTGTAAATAATACCTTAAAGATAAGAGTCATTATCTTTTTAGGGGGAAATTTGTGTTTAATTTTTACCATAAGATCGTTGCCTATATTTTCTACCTTGAATATTTAAATTTGAGACAGTTCCATTGGGTAGATTATCTTCAGGGCTTTGATTTCGATATCATCTATACCCTAGGAAAAGGTAATGTTGTGGAAGACTCTTTGAGTAAAAATGTGTCAGTTCATGTGTTGAAAGAAAACATTGATGAGTGGACCTTGATGTGGATTTTTTCTCAGATGCACCTAAAGACCATGGAGCGTGGTGGAGGTGCATTATTGGTTAGTGTTCAGTTGGATCCTTCTCTTAGGGAGCTTATTTGGTGAAAATAGCCTAGTGATGAGCTATGATAGAATTCTATACAATCTATTCATGGAAGGGAGACACCTTTAAATTCGTCATTGTCTCCAAAGGGAGTTTTATTTTTTAAGGGACATTTTATAGTTCCAGTATCTCTAAGGAAGGTGGTGATGTATGATATCCACCATTATCATTGGGTCGTTCATCCTAGTGCAAACAATATTTATTTTGATGTGCATTGGAATTTCTAGTGTCCAGGTATGAGACAGGATATAGTTGACTTTTTATTGAGGTGTTATACATGTCAAAAGATAAAAGTAAAGGACCAAATTCCCTCTAGTTTTCTCCAATGACTACCCATTCCTACCTTAAAGTGGGATGATATCACCATGTACTTCATTATTGGAATTCCACATATACCTTGAGGAAGGAATTCCATTTTGGTGGTTATAGAAAATTTGACCAAATCATCCCAATTAATTCTGATTTGAGATTTATAAAGGTGGATGAGTTGGGACAATTATATGTTCAAGAGGTAGTGAGGATTTATGGTGTGCCATCAGTAATTATTTTTGATAGTGACCCCCATTTACCTCTTTTTTATGATAAGTCCTTCAAAAGGCATTTGGGTTGAAATTCAAATTGATCATAGCATACCATCTGTAAATGGATGGTTAGACGAAATGGGAAAATCAGATTTTGGAAGAAATTCATTGGCCATTTGTGTTGGATTTCAGAGGATCATGGGATAACCATTTGGGATTGGTCAAGTTTTCATATAACAATTTCTACTATTCCTCAATCCGAATGGAACCTTTTGAGGTTCTCTATGGTCAGTTGTGTCGGTTACTATTATGTTGTCTGAGGTAGATGAGACCTCATTTTTAGGATCAAGATTAGTGTAACTGACATCTAATAAAGTCAATCTAATCTGATAGTGGTTATTTAAAGGTTGTATTTATCAAAAATCTTATGTTAATCAAAGGAGTATAGCTTTAGATTTTTTGTGGGTGACCGAGTGTTCCTGAAAGTGGGGCCTTGCTTGGGTCATCGTCATTAGTGAAAGAAAGGAAATTTATCACCAAGGTATGTCAAACCTTTTGAGACTATAGATTGGATGAGTAAGGTGGAATAAAAGTTGTCTTTTCTATCACAATTTATTTCAATTCATTGGGAAGAGTTGGAAATAGAACAAATTTTTTTTTATTTAAGAAACCGATGTAGATTGTGGATTCCCAATAGAAAGTAATTTGTGGGAATTCTATTCCATTGGCTCTTGTTATATGGAAACATAGTAATTATGGTCATAATACTTGGGATCAAAAGTTGTGGTTTGAGAAAGAGTATCCATTTTTATTATTTGATTATGCTTCAGGTTCAATTTTTAGAGGCATAAAGTTTTCATAGTGGAAGAATTATCACACCCATGATTTCATTTTAAGATATTTTTTTGTTCATTTTTTTCTAGAGTTTTCCCTTTCAGTTCCTTTTTTATTTTTAGTGAAAAGGTATGTTTTGGGATTTACATCATGGGGCGCATAGTTGGCACATGGTTTTCCAAATCGGGCACCCTTTCCCAGGTAACCATATAGCCAAGTTGTGTTTTTTGATAGAGGGTTATTTCATGATTAGTACATGGTTTGTAAACCTTGAAGTCTAACTGTGTGGTGTTTCCTTCTTGGATAGTAAGGGGTGCACAGTTTCAGCATAGTTTGGAAAACCGTGCATGAAAATTGTGCAACTTGTCCGGGTCATTAAAAATTGGATTTTTATGTTTTCTCTGTCTGTAATTTTTTAACCTAAACACCAATTTCTTCCCCCACTAAGGTTCATTCAAGCTAGGTGCCTCTACCTACTCCTTTGTCTCCTTTGGACAACCTTTTTTGTAGGTTATGTTGGTTTTTTTTCTCATCGATTCGTCAAGTAAGTCCCATGATTTCATGGTTTCTCCCTTTCTTCTAGGGTTTTCTCCCTCTCTCTTTGGAGTTTCATATCTCCAATGGGTTGGGTGTCATTTTTAGGGTTTTATCTATATTATTAGGGTTTTATCATGATGTGTGTGGTTGAATATTTCCTTTATGGGGTTCTCCTGAGGTGTGGTTGTTTCTTAGCACCATTTCCCGAAAATTTCTACACTTGAGGTAGGTGCTTATGTTCTTAAACATTATTTGAAGAATTTGATATTATTTCTTCAGTGATTAAATGTATTCTATGATTTATGTGTGTGGTCAAAAATGTGTTTTTAAATGGTTTTGATATGTTTATGCCCTGAATTTTTTATTTCTAAAGGTAATTTTGTGTATTTCACAGGTGAACACTTATTGTGAATTTTTAATATGCTTTATAAATTATAAAACATGTTAAATAAATTCTGAAAGTTGTATAGAACATGTTTGATATTTTTTTGTGATTTGGATTTAAATGTGGTTTTGGTTATGAAGGTAGTTATTTATCAAGCATGATTATATTGTTTGTCTTATGTTTATATAAAATTGATATATCACATGACATGTGAAATGAAAATTGTGAATGAAGGGAAACCTCGGTAACTAGGTGGGAAGACTAAGACTAGTATGCTAGTTGACTCAGAAGTGGCATGGCCTAGATTCATCTAGAATTATTTATGATACGACAAAAACTAAATTATAATGATGATTGGAGACCACTAGTCCCTTGAGGTGTCCCCTCCTAGTGACTCATGCATGATAATATTGTTGGTTATGGTTGATATACCATGTTTCACTGAAATATGTGTACCTATTTTACCATCGAGCTTGTTCCAATAGGGTTTTCCCATGACATAGTGCTGTTTTGTGATACTTACTCACTGTCGTCATATGGTATGCATTGTTGGTTATTTGAAAAGAAAGCATGTTTTCCTCTAGGATGTTTTCCATAAAAAATTATAATTTTATTTTATAGAACATGCGTGTTAATTTATCATATAATGTTTATATAATGGAATCTCTTTGTTTGATGGTATCCTACTAGGATTAGGGTCACACCCTACTTACACCTTTGGGTGTAAGTAGACTTGGTAATTTTTCATATAGGTAAAGGAAAGATGTTTGGAGATGGTGGTTTATAATTCAAGTTGTTTCCCCTTGTAGGTGTTATGGTGGTGGCTTGAGGGTGATGCTCCCCTTGTTGCGTGGTTGATTGAGGTTGATTCTCCTCTTATTTCATGGTGGATTTTGGGATTTTGTATTTTTCCCTTTTTGTTGTATCCTCTTTGGGTTTTGTTGAAATGTTGTAAACTTAAATCTAAAAATTATTATGCCTTGTTTAGTTCTGATTGTAAATTTTGGGTTATTTATTATAATTGGTAGGTTACGATTATTACATGGGTTAAATCATTCCCTAGTTTCATAGTTGATACCCTGACACTTTATGAAAACCTATGGGAATTAGGACTGCCCTTAGGGCCATACCACAGACTGGGTCGGGTGTCAGGTTAGACGGAACTCTAGCTTGGTTTGTGACACAAATTGAATTCAAAAGTGCATTATATAAAAAAGCTAGTTCCTACTCTTATTTGTACGAATTTGTATATTTATAAAAAAACAAAAAAGATATGAAATAGAGGGTATGAATCTTGGGAATAATTAAAAATAGAAATAGGATCCATCCCTGCTTGTAAGTAATCAGTTTTTTGTTTATCTAAATCTAATGAGAATTATTATTTGGGAGAATCAAGTTCAAGGTGTGAATAAAATAAAGATTATGTGAAAAATGAATAAATAATTGATTTTTATTTTCATGATAAGTATTATATTATAATATTCCATATAATAGTTTTCACAAATATACTTGCATACATTAAGAGGATATTAGATGAAAATAACAACTGGAGATGGAATATGATGCAATGGAAGAGGCATTAGATAAGATTGTAAAAGAGAGAAATACTCTCATAAAAAATTTTGGATCCAAGGAAGAGACATAAATGTTATATAAATAAAAACATACCATAGATTAAGAAACAAAATATAAATATAGTGATGAGAAATATGAGATTAACTAAATAATTATGAAATTTATCATGCATTGAATAAAATCATTAGTATCAACCATGATCAGTTGGAAATCAAGGCTAAAATAATTAAAGAGTTTGAAAAATATTTACAGGAGTAAAATAAGATGCATGAATATCAAATTTATATGATGACAAAGGAATGTGCATATGGTTTTAAATCAATTAAAGACTAGAAAAAACAATTTAAATCTAAGATATCTTGAATTGGTGGTTCATTTGAGAAACCTTGAAGTCGCCCAAGATGAATCTTCACATGAAACTAAGAAGGGTTGTTATAAAAAGATTAATTATTATAAGAGTATTACATCCAAAAATATTCCTATAAGTTGTATAAATGAATTGAGATCATCTATCAATCAATCCACTATAATCACATGGAAAAAGGTATCTCATGTTTAAGAAACTATTACATGTACTAATGTTATTTTAATCACTAGTGTAGGTTTTAAATAAAATTATGAAAAAATTAGGGTCAATAAAAATGAAAACAAATCCATGACTATATATAGGGTGGATGATATCATATATAGGAAAAGTATCTCCCAAATAAGAACCCAAATTTATTGTGTTTAAACCAAAAAATGGAATGGAAGAGATGTAGTTAGACTACAAGAAAAATCAATAGAATAATATTATTTAGTTATTTTTGAGGTTTTTGGAGGTTTGGCACAAAACCATTTAATATTTTTGTAATATATTAATTACTGATCATTGTAGAAGTACTGAATTATGGGTGTGAAAATATGAATAAAGAATAATTATTTTTTCCAAAAGTAATATTCACATAAAATAAAAAATATACTAACCTAAGAACATATATGATTTTATTGAGAAGAATTATGGTAATTGAAACATAAGTTTGAATTATAATAATGAGTTTTTTTATAAATATAACAAGAAAAATTCATATGTTTACGTAAATATAATGACATTAAATCTAAAAATGAAACCAAGAAAAATGGGCAGTCTGACTTGGGGTGTAATAAAGTGAAGGAAATCATTAAACATGACACACCTAAGAAGAAATAAGTAAAGGATTCTAAACCAAAAATAAATAAATACTTCTACTATGTTTGAAAAATCCGCAACATATTCATTTTCAAACATCCCATAAACATTAATGGAAAATCAATAAATTTATATTAAATATGGGAATAAATCCAAGAATGGAATAAAATGATTGGTTTATTAGAATACATATAAGAAGAAGACTCAGAATTTCATTAGATATTGTTATGAAATGATGAACCAAGATCTATTGAAAATCTATGTCGAAGGTTCAAATAAGTTGGTCACACAACATGATAGATTAACTATAAAAAAGGGGTTATTGAAAAATAAAGATAAAGCACCAAGTATTCTATGTTCCAATAATGTTTCTATAAAAAGGGATTCATCACATAATAATAAATTTTAGCATGTTATAAAAGAATTCTTAACCATATAGAAAGAAAAATTAGAATTGGATAAAAAGGTATTGAAAAAAATAGGGCATGTTCTATACTAGTTAAGGTGAAAGGTCACTTCCATCTAATTTCAAAACTGAACGTAAGAAGAATCCCATGTTATATATAGAATTTATATTATGGAAAGTGAAAATATGATCTTTCATGAATATTCCATTGAATATTATAGGTCAAAAGAATAGGGTTCCTGTGTTTAGATGTAAATATCACTCTTATTTATATTACTTTGGAGCTATGAAGTTTCACTTTATTCTCATATAGGTTTATTTTTGTTTATGTGTAGTTAAATGAAGGTCATACATAAGTAAGATAAATTTTTAATGTTGTGGCAGCAATACATCATATTATGGAAACTATCATAGAGTACATGAATCTACCTTGTCTCACTTCAATTGGTGTCAGAATATGATTGAAGTTCATTTTTTAAATAAAATCTCCATGATGGATATTATTAGAGAGTATCCCTTGAGGGGGAGCTCAAAAGTAGATAAATATATTGGAATTTTATTATATCATGATAAATATGGAATTTTGTACATCCTTTTAAAACTAATGATGAGGTATAATAATCACACTTTCTCTTTCTTATGTTGACTTAATCAATTATATTTATAAATGGGAAGATGTGTTAAGCTAATCAGTGGATAATGTATTACACTTGAATTTTTTTAAAATCTTTATTAATGATTATTGCAATAATTAATTTGTAAAAATTATTATACAAACCTTGAAAGATTAATTTTGATATTGGTGTCATAAATTAATAAATTTTATGTGCATCCTTGAAGAAACATGAGATGATAAGAAATTATATTTAATTTTAATACGTTGAATTTATTTTCAATAAGAGGAAGAAGAATATCATTTATAATAGAATTAAAATGGGTATTGAAAAAATTAAATGGTTATTGTGAATAACCTAAATGGATTGGAATTGTTGAGGTTGTATTTTTGTTAATATGTTTATATGAAGTAAAGTCAGTGCTTGATGAAGTTGGGTGATGGATGAAGCACCCAATAAATATCACGTGGAATTTTCACTTTTAAATGGGAATGGTTAACTGCTTCTTTAAAATACATGGGTAAATAGATTTGTAACACCCCATAAGTCATAATAATTTAATTATATGTTAGCATATCTTACTTGAAACATAAAACTAAAAAAACATGACAAATTATATTATTATTAAATAGTAAAATAAAACTACATGAAACTAAGTATTAAAAATCAGGGGTTATTACTCAACATGGATGAATACAACATTTAAATGTGTATAAATTAACAATGGAAAATAGATAGAAAAGAATAAAATCTTCATGATTATGAAATACCCTATGTCTTCTTCAATCTTGAGGATCCATAATATCCTAAAAATACTTAAAATAAAGAAGAACACCATAAAAGGAGAGATAATTATGAATAATATATAATATGAAATAATAAATATGCCCTGTGAAGTGAGAATTGAAAGAGTGATTGATTTAGTAAGGCTACATATATGAACTAAACCTGAACATTATAAATATGGTCGTTGGATATATTGTTGATGGAAATATGGTCAATGGAAATATGGTGATTGGATATACATGTAACCAATAGGTTTACCAAAAAAATTTATTACTAATTAATATTATAATTAATATATTTTTATAAATAATAAATAACAAAACAGAAATATAATATTTAATAAAACTGTTTTATTATAATATATTTTAATATGCTAAATGTTATTATTAAAAATGATATGATAATAATTAAATAAACATTTTAATATCAATATATTTAAAAAAATTAAATTATTAGGATATAATTAATAATTATTTTATCATTATTTAATGTGAAATAATATTAATAACATATAATGTCTAAAAAGTTATTTTTTCTATAAAGTTTTTTCTATTATATTTTGTATTTTCAATTGAAAGAAAAATCTAAAAATTTTAGGAATTTAATTTATAAATTGAAATTAATTTTTTTAATTTATCATATAAATATTAACCTGGTATTAAATTTTATTCATTTTTTTGAAATAATATTTTTTTGAATTGTGAAAATGTAGTTTTTAAAAAAACCAGAGTTTATGAATATATCAAGAAGAATGTATAACTTTAATACATACAAAACATTTTACATGATCAAATATGTATTTATAGAGTAATAAAATATATTAAATATATTATTATGATAATAGGAAACCTATATTTAACATTTTAGATATAGAATTTATATTCATAAATTAATTTTTTTTAAAGAGTTTTTATCTATTTTTTTTAATATAATATAAATTACTAGGGTAAATACTAGTTACCATGGAAAAACCAAAATGGAAGTGTAAAAATAATTTTTGTAAAATAGTGAAAGATTATTAAAACATGATTTAAAATGAATTTTAGAGGATTTAATGAACTTATCTCACAGAAAATCCAATTATTTATTACATCATGAGCAATTTTAACCTTGAATCATGTCATTACATTATTAAATGTAATTATTACTTCCAAATTTACTCTTCTATTCACTTATAAAAGGAGTACACTTACACTACTTTATAATACCCATATACATTATAATTTCACCCTAAAAACTGAAATTTTTCTCTTAATTAAATATTCAATCAAGTTTATTAGCCTCTTTTCTCAATTAAATATACAAAATCTATAATTTCAAGGATATTTTCATGATAATTCTTAAGTTCTCGACATGAGTATTTATTACTCCTTAGCCTTTTATTATTAATATTTCCCTTCCAAACTCCTTCTAAAAACCATAATATAATTAATGTAGTATTTTTAATATAATATAATGTTATTTTATTAATGTATAAACCTTTATTTAATCATTTCCTTCCATTAATAAAAAAACAACATTGATCATGTGTATATGTGAACTGCCACCTCCAAAAAATGATGTGGTTCATTTTTCATCACCACCTATCATGGATGGTGACAAGGATGAATTTGATGAATTAATATGTTTAAAATTTCATAACTATAATTCCGAAATTATAATTTACGATATACCTTTATTCCACTCAATTTGTGGATTAGTGGAAACGTTAATCGGGTGCACATGCAAACTATCTCCTTCATGAATGATGAATTTTATTTGTCATCACCACCCTAAATTTATGGTTTTGTGAATGAATTTAATTAAGTGAAATGATATTTATTACATGTTTATTGTTTTTATAAATTTCATATTAACATTATATTAAAAAAATTCCTTCCATATAAAATCATTATAACACACTTTTGTTTGGGTCGATTTTACCATATAAGTGAAATGTGTTATATTGTTTATATCATGAACTATTAAGTAATGTTATATTATGGTAATATAATTTAATAATAAATTATTTAATATTTTATAATTACTTCTAAAAAAATTATTTATATTTAATATATTTATTAACATATATTCTCTTGATCTTTAAATATGTTGAGACTAGTTCTTCAAAATTTAAATTTTCAAAAAACAGAAACTTTATCATTCACTAAATGAAAAAGGGAGATGATAAATCATTTAAAAAAAATTATTATAGTATTACGAACAATCTATGAATTATTAATTTCTTGTTAATAAATATGAGAAAACAAAAAACATTACAAAACTTGTATAAAACAGTAAATTAGTGTTTCTAACACCCTGTGATAAAATTAAACTATAAATGAAACATATATTTGTAATAAATGGTTATAAATTTAGTTTATAAATGTAAATATATATAAAAATAATTATATTAAATAGGTGGTTAGTATATTTTTTATATATTAGGTTAGAGTGATTTTTTGACTAAGTATGAATTAATGTAAGGGTTCATTGTTTCAATTTTTTATTTCCTTGGAACATGTTTCATAATGTGAACCAAGTTTACCTTTTATGGTACAATGACATCAAAATTGATTTATTATATAATTGTTATTTTTATATTCATGATATTAAATTCCTCACTTCATTTTCTATCTTCCTTAATCTTTTTATTGAGATGTTACCCAATCCATAACGATTTCTTCTCCAATCATAATTTCAAAATTATGATCACTTTTGATATATTACCCATTTCAATAATTTGAAACCTATTTCTTTCTAAAAAACCCATAATTTTTTTTATCTTCTAGTTATTTTTGTGTTTTATGGGTCTTATCAAAAATTAATTTTTCCCCTTGACTCTTTATTTACCCATTGTAAGGAAATCAACCCTACCTCTTCTTTTTTATCGAGAATCATCCTCTCCTATGACTATTTTCATTGTATAATTTTATAAATATACTAATATATGCCTAAAAAATTGATTATGTTCATTCCATACCACTTTGACCTCCTTTAAAAATATTTGAATAAAATATATAAAAGATAAATGATACATCTTTTTCTTTTTCTTTCCAAATGAACCTATATTATAGCCATGGGTTTTCTTCTAATGAATTTTTTATTTGAAACCATTCAAAGTGTTATTATTATTATGGTTTTTCTTATAAATATCAATATATTTTGAATTTATTTATGTTACACTTGGGACAATTATTTTTTACCCATTTACCTTATTTCTCTTGATTTCTTATGATTATTTATTTATTATGGAAAGTATTTGTGTCTTATAATTTGTTTTTCTAATATATATGATTTTGGATTACTAAGTAAAGATGGTTATGTATTATTGAACCAGCCACCTTATTTATCTATATGGATCATACCCATGTTTTCCCATTTATTTAATAGGTAATTATTTAAATTATATATGTTTGTATCTTAATATCTATGTTTATTGATACCAACAAAAATTTTATTATTCATTATATTGATATTTATATCTTTCATATGGAGACTAAATTGGGCTTAAATAAGTGATTGGTGGGGCTTGATATTTTATACCCCGTCGATGAATCAGTTAGTCTCATGAGCCAAAATATTTGGGCATTTGGTGTATTTATACCCAATTCAAGAATGATTTCTCAGTCACAACATTGAAAAGAAGAACAATGTCTTGGTTGTGGTCTTAATGGTTAGAATAATGTTTTGGTTGAGGCCTTGGTGGTAAAATGTCTAGAAATATTCATTTTAGTATCATAAATTTTGTTATTATTTTCCATGTGTTTATTTATATTTTTATACATGTATTTGTTTCAATCTCATGCAATTGGTTATATATAATTATTTTATTATCATTTTTTTACCACCATATTATTTTGTCCAATTTTATGCCTTAATGGATTTTGATATACATTATCCCTTATTGAATTCTTATTCTTACGCTCCTTATGCTTTCATTTTCTTAGATTATAATGAAAATTATTACATATAAAATTTATATAAGATTATAATATGTGGGGTATTTTTTGAGAGATATTTAATACTTATTATGGATTAATTATTTTATTATATAGTGGCATAAATTTCTATTCGATGAGAAATACATGCAAAATTGTTAGTTAAATTTTATTCATAACACTCTAATTCTATGAAAATGAAAATAAATTAAAATGTAAGTAACTCAATATTTTTTAGTGATATTAAAATTATTGATAGTTAAAATAGGGTTACATCAATTGGTTTAAATCTGATATATAAAATAATGTGTTTATTCAGACTAGGTTTAAGGATAAAAAGTCTAGGGCATCATAGTTATGTATTAATGGAGGGTTTAGATAAATTTAACGATTAAGATGTTATCAGTTTAATATAATTTAATATTTATAAATATCATATTGGGTTTACAAATTTAGATTGATCGTAATTTCAAAGGTGTAGATAACCCTTTGGGGTTAGTTAAGGAAGTATTAGATACATTGTGTTTTTTGAGGATTGGTATGAGAGAACTTTAAGGAAAACCCACATGATGAGTTTATATATAAGGAAACATCCTAAATTTTGGATGTATAAATTTTTTTAGTCTCATATAAATTGAATCCCCATATAGATACAAGAAGGTGGATGTGGTAGTGACACATAGCACCTAGAAATAATCACCATAAAAATGTTGGTTGAGTATCAACTCAATCGTCACCTGGTGGATGATGAGTGGTACTAATACTAAAAACCATTCCATATAATAACAAGGGATATGTATAGGATGATTCAAATACACTTTAGAAACCATTATTAGTTATTTAAATAATTTTTTAAACAACTAAATAGGAAATGATCATGGATAACTCCAACTAAAATGTAGAGATTCCTATGAAAAATTTGTATATTAATTGATATTTTATTTTATGGATAATGTGTGTGTTGAATTTTTAGAGCATATATTTCATAAATTTTCATATTTATAATAATATAAAAAAATTCATGAAAATTTTGAGATATTTATTTTTATAACACCCTATCTTAATGAAAACTATATTAAACTGAAAGTTTTATAGGTTTATTTAAAGGTTTCATTAAATAAAATATCTTAAGATTGAGATTTCATATTCATATGACAATTTAATTTGATCTTATTGATACTATCATAATAATTTTCATTTTATAATTTTAAATAGGATCATGAAATGAAGATATAAAAGGTAAATCTTTGGAAATATCTAATACTTGTAACTAATTAAGGAGGAATGTTTTGGCCTAAATGGTTGAAAGTTTTAATATATGTCTATTATGAAGTAATGGATGAGTTTAAAATATTTACTTAAGATAGTTGGGTTTATATTATATATAGATCTAATGATACAATATGGATACCCTACTCCATTTTCATTAGTGAGTAATAATTAAAATTGTGAGGATGTAATTTATTTAAAGGGGAAAGAATGTTACACCCTTTAAGTCATAATACATTAATTTCATGGTTTCATGTTATAAATGTAACATCAAACATTAAAAAATATTGATACATTTTGTTATGTTTAAAAATTAATAAATATATATGAAATTAAGTAATGTACAACATGGATTATTACTCAACATGAAAAATATGTACTTTAAAAGTTCATAAATTAATAAGGGAAAGTAAATAGGAAATAATAAAATCATCACAACTAGGAAATCCACTATATCATTATCAACCTTGAGGATAAAAAATATCCAAAAAATAATAATGAAGAATATCACCATGAAAGGGGAAATAAATATGAAAATATATAATATTAAATAATAATTGTTCTATTTAAAGTAAAAATAGAATGAACGAACGGTTTAATAAGGCTATGTATAAGAACTAAACATGAATATTATAAATACATTCATTATAAATATAGTTATTGGATATACATGAATCCAATAGGTTTACTTAATTCATATATTTCAAATAAAAAATATATATTATAAATAAAACCAACAAAACACAAATATGATGTATAATTAAATTTCATTATTATAATAATGTGTTTATGTGATAAATGTTATTTTTAAAAATGATATGATAATAATAAAAGAAATATTATAATATAAATACATTGAAAAATTTTAATTTTTAGGATATTAATAATTATTATTTAATGAGTATTTTATCTAAAATAATATTAAGAACATAATAAGTTTTAAAACTATTTTTTCTCTAAAAATATTTTTTGTTTATATTTTGAATTTTCATATAAGATAAAATTATATAAAGTTTAGGATTTTAATTTGAAAAAAAAATGAACTTAATTTTTATTATCATTATAGAAATATTATCTCAGGATTAAAGTTTTGGAACTCTCAGAAATAATTTATTTTTCAATGAATAGTGAAAAATATAGTTTTTACAAAAACCATCGTGTTTAAGAATATATCAAGATGTAAGTTTAACATAAATAATTATAAAACATTTTCCATTATCAAATATGTATTTATTGATTAAAAATATTTATTTCAAAATACTATTATGAACTTACAAAACCCGTGTTTATCATTCTATAAAAATGTTATATTTTCTAATAAAATAACATATTTTTGGTCTTTTCTTTTAATTAAATATTATTTTCCTAAAATTTGTTTTTTTTATTATTTGAAAATCATATAGTATTTTTTTATTATAATAAATAAATTTATATAATTTAAATTAAAATTATTGATAATTTTATCTTATATATTTAATTTTTATCTTGAAATTACAATTTTTATGAAAACATGTTTTTACACGTATTATGTTAAAATTAATTTTTCTTACACCTAAAAATTTTATTTTATGAATTGGAATTTATATTAAAAATTAATATTTGAAATATTTTTTAATGCTTTGATTTCATTTTCAGTCATAAAAAATTGTAGGATTACAGTTAGTTATTGTGATAATGGTATCGCTATTATTTACAAAGAATTGTTTTATTTACATTATATAATTTTCACATAATAAAATAGTTTAATATATTCAAAAAAAATAACTCTAATATAATAATTAAATATATATATATATATATTAACACTCATTTATTTGTTAATCAATACTAAATAATGTTAAAAATAGTAATAGTGAAAATAATATTTTTCTACAAAATAATTTTTCTATATATCAAAATCCAAAATTTAATAGTAAATTTTATATTATTTATAAATTTATTTATATTATATTGATATTAAATTTAGGTTAATAACATCATAACTTGGTAATATGTTTTACCATATTTTTTAATAAAATATAAATTACATAGGTAAAAACTAGTTACTAAGGTAAAAATAAAAATAGTAAAGTTTAAAATATAGTTGTAAGAGACTTGAACCAAGTTTAAAAAATTTATGAAAATGAATGATATAGGATTTATTGAAATTAAATCGCCCTAAATTTTATTATTTCCCAGTTTTGGATCCTTTGACCCTTGAATATTGTCATATCACTATTAAATTGTTATGGGTACATCCAAATTTATTGTTTTCTTCACATATAAAAGGCGAACACTTACACCAATTCATGTTACACCTATCCCTTCGAGTTTAATCCTTAAAATATTGAATTTCTCTCCTACTATAATCCAATCACTTGTTCATAATATTATTTACTCAATTAAATATCATATGACCTCTATTTAAAAGGATTTTTATAAGATATATCTTAAGTTCTTGATGTGTGTATTTCTTACTACATGGATTTTTTTTCTTAATCTTTACGTTAAAAACTCTTTATAAACACCCCAATATAATTAAACTAGTAATATTAATACACTATAATGTTAATATATTAATTTATAAACCACTGTTTAATATTTTCTATCCTCTAAGAAAAACAAAACAACATCGATTGTGTGTGCATGCATATTATCACCTCTACAAAACAATGTGGTTCATTTTCCCTCACCACATCACATGGACGGTGAATCGAATGTATTTAAGGAATTAATATGTTTCTTATGTAATAATTATATTTTTAAAATGATAATTTATTATATTCCTTCATTCCACTCCTATTTATTGAGAGGTAGAAATGTTAATTCTCCATACCTGTGGACTACTGCCTCCACGGATAAAAAATTTCATTTATCATCACCATACTACATGGATGATTCGAAGAATGAGTTAAATAAATTTAAATTATTTCTATTAAATTATTAATATTATTTAAATGTTATAATAACACTATATAAAAACATTTCCTTCCTTTTAAAATCATTATAACAACCTCTAATTTGGGTTTATTTTACCACCAAAGTGAATGATGCTACAATGTATATATTATGAATGGTCAAGGAATGTTATATTATGGTAATATAATGTAATAATAATTTATTTAATATTTTATAATGATAATTGAATGTTTTTACTAATATTTAATAAATTTTTTAATATATCACCTTTCAATCATTAAACACATCAAAACTAGTTCTTCATAATTTCAATTTTCACAAACAATTCCTTTATCATTCACTAATAAAAAATGGAATTTGATGAATAATTTAAAACCCATGATTCTAATATACTTTATAATCTTTTTTTGATTAAATTTTATTTAATAAACATGAATCAGAAACACCATTAAAAAACTACATGAAACAACCTATCATAGTTTTTAACAACCAATGATGAGAATAAACTATAACCAACAAATATATTTGTAATAAATGGTAATAAATTAAGTTTATAAAGGGAAGTATATCTAAATAACGTTATTAAATATGTGCATAATATAATTATTATTTTCATATATGAGTCTAGATCATATTTCTACTAATCGGTATTTAAGGTAAGGTTTTTTTCTCGACTTTGGATTTCCTTGATACATGTTTCATAATTCACACAAAGATTCCTTTTTAGGTGTAATTATTTCCTAGTTTATATATTATATTTATTATTATTATTATATTTATTATTATTATTATATTTATTATATTAATTTTTTTACATAATTTTCCCTCTTTCATGGGGTTTTAATTAAGATACTTTCTAAGCTGTAATGGTTTCTTATCCAATCTCAATTTCAAAATTAGGATTACTTTTTAAAGATAATCCATATGGGTAATTTTAATTCTCTTTATTTATAAAACCCAAAAATAATTATTCTTATCTTGTTATTTTATGATTTATAGGTATTATCACATATTCATTTTTACCCTTGACTCATTATTTACCTATTTTAAGGAAACTAAACCTATATCTTCTTTTCAGTTTAGAATCCCCCTCTTCCATGACCATATTCATTAAATGATTTTATGAATTTCATTATCTATTGCTTGATTAAGTTTATTTCTTACTAATTTGGACTACATTATAAATATTTGAATTAAATATTAATAAGATAAATTAAATATTACTCTCTTTGTATTTTCAGATCATTTTATGTAATAGGATTGTTTTTTCTTGAAATGTACTTCTTATATAATAGCATTTAAAGTTCTATTATTTTGAATTTTTTTACCTATGACAATATATTTTTAATTAATTTTGTGACACTTTGGTTATATTTTTTTAACTTTCCACTATCATTTTTTGGATATATTACGATTATATAATTACTAGAGAAATTCTTAATATACCTTATGTTATTATTACAATATATATGATTATTAATTTCTAATGAAAGCTAATTATTTATTTTTTAACTATAAACCTTATTTTTATTTATAGATCATGTTCATTTCACCCAATTTATTTTCTTGGAATGTTTTATCATTCTGTATATTTGCATCTCAATATAGATGTTTATTAATTCCTAAGGAAAGTTGATTATGCATTCTGTTGATGTTTATATATTTCATATAGTGAATGAATTGGGATTAAAAAAGTGACATGTGGTGCCTCGTATTTTACATCCCCTATATTCATCTATTGGTCACATGAGATAAAAGGTTTGGGTATTCAATGTATGTATGCCCAATTTGAGCATGATGTTTTGGATGAAACCTTAATAGAATGAATGGGGTCTTAGTTGCAGCCGTAATAACAAGAATAATGTATTGGATGAGGCCTTAGTGGTAAAATATTTCTGGTATTATTCATTTGATTACCATGATTTAGGTTTTTATCCTTCATGTGTTTATTTATATCATTAACCATATATTTTTTTCAAACTCATGTGATCATTTATATGTAATTTTTTTTTATCCATTCAATATTATACATTTCATGTTTTCCTTGATAGATTATAATATATATTTTCCCATATTGTGTGTTTGTGCTCAACCTTCTTATGTTAACATTTCCATAGGTTATGAATATAAGTATTACACATGATATGTGTAGAAGAGTATAATGTGTGGATAATTTTTTGGGATTTATTGAAGGCTTATTAATGTTTTATTAGTTTCTTATATAATAATAAATATTTCAATTTAATGAGAAATACTTGGGGTTTGTCAGCTAAAAGTTTTTCCTAACTCTATAAAAATATAAACCTAAAAAAGAATTTTAAATATAAGTGGCTCAATATTTTTTAGTGATATTTTAATTATTAATGGTTATAATTAGGTTGATTTGGTTGATTTAAATATGATATATAAAATAATTTGTTTATTCACACTCGATTCCTAGAGCGTAGATCCAAGGCATCAAGAGATTTAAGGTAGAAGTATACATGTAATGATTTTCATGTTGATTGTATGTAATTGTGGTATGTCACATAGTTTTTGAGTGCATTATATCCAATAGATTTATTGAAATTGATTTTTTAGTTAATGGACAATATGAATAGTTATGGTTAATTTAGTTTAAAAGGATATTAGGAATAAGTGAGAATAAAACCATGGATAATTAATAATTTTTTTATATTAAATGAAGAATGTTCATTGGATGAATGTTTTAATATGTCTGATATATTCCCAAATTTATATCAATTATTTTTAGAAATTTTGAAGTAGATGGAGAATCCATGATAAAAATATGAAGATGTTTTGGTATTCTATGATTGAGGCTATAATTTGGAAAAGGCATGAATCATACTGACTAGACCACATAGCATCATTGATTCTGTATGGGTGTTGATCAGATTTAAAAATTTTGAGTCCCAAACTACACTATCTATAAAGACGTAGAATAAAAGCATTGAGAGGTTGAACCCAGAGGGATGGTCTGGAAAATCTTGTAAAGTAGAGATTAGAACATAATATATGGAATCCTAATGTGACTCTCATGGGTCTGGTTTTCAAAGGCTTATGTTCTTTAGTTTTAAAATCAGGATAAAGAAAGGGATCGTGGTAAATTTTGGGACTTATACAAAATGATATCCTAAATATAGCATGAGATAGTCTTATTGATTAGGCTTTAAAGCTATGAAAATGTCACCAATTGGTTTGGGTCAAATCAATTGGATCTTCTAATCCTGGAAACTACTCTTTGGTCTAGAGTTAATCAAAAACCGAAGTGCATAGGGCTTGGCTTCAAGGGAAAAAGGAATCATGGGCTATTGGTCATAGACTGCTCAAGTCCAACAAGGTTAGGTTCCTTCTATTTCAATTCCTTGAATTCGGGTTATGAAGAAAAATGTGACTAATAATAATTATTATCATAATTACTATCCATGGGGTTAACCAAGTTTTTATTTAAGGATTTTTTAGGTTTAAACACCCCTACTCTAAACCTTTAACACTAGAATATTAGTCTCTTGTGATAACAATGATAGTATATGTAAAAGAAACTAGAAAAAAAATGAAAGGATAATTAAACATTTCATACAAGATAAATCCATGAATAAATCCATTTAAAATCAATCAAACACTTAATTGAATCAAATAGTAGGAATGTAAATGTTGCAATTGCGGTTGAAATTGAAATTGGAATTGAAACAGCAATCAGATCATAAAAAATAAATTATAAATCCTTGTAAAAACATGCAACAGAAAAATGAATAATAAAGAAAAGAATGAATGGAATAAAAATAGGTCATGAATGTTTGACAAGGAAAAATATAAGAAATAAATAATGGTGTGTCCATCTATCTTCTATCCATAAAGCGTTGAAATATATATAGGACCACAAAAATCATGAAGTGTAAAGGTTTCATGTCAAGAAATTAATTTAAATGATTTATTCTTTTAGGACTTCACAACATGTAATGTAATTCACATCATATACTTATATCCATAAAAATCCTTGGAAATATTGTATCTCTTTGGATTTCAAGGCTTGAATCTTTAGCGAGTTCATAATTTCAAATATTTTATATCATGTAATGTGTCAATTTCATGTATCAAATTGGCATGTAGGATGCATGAATTATACCATTTTTTTTAGTTTGGCCTTCGTCTTAGAGGGGTAATTTGGTCTATTAATTCACATCATGAATGGGTTTCATGATGTGTAATGTTTGAAATTTCTTAAAATACAGCAACTCCTCCATTAAGAATTGATTCATATTTCCTGCAAAAATCAACCAATACCTAGTGTATTATCAAATAAAGCATGAATATAATTTAATGAAATGTATCAAACATATATATATATATATATATCTTATTAAATTCCCCTACATTTGGGCCTTTGGGCCACCAGTTTGGTCCTCGGGTCTTGCAAGGATTTCAGGCCACCCAAGGACTTCAGGCCAGTTGATTCTGAAGGCCTTTGTGCCACATTAAGGCCTTTGGGCCACCCCAAGTCCTTTAAGACACGTGAAATTTCAGAATTACCAGTCAGAATACAAGGTACAAGGCTTCAGAGGAGGATTTAGTGTAGGCGCATTCACTGAATGAGAGCTAACCAGAATTAAGAAAAATGAGAGGGTATGGCTTTTCCATTGGAACTAAGCCCATGAAGCTTTGCATAGGACAACTAGCCGACCCTCCCTACAAAGGTGGAGTGATGATATCATGAAAAAATGATGGGGAGGAGCAGTTACAAGTTGTCTTGTCTGGGTGATTCTCTTTAAGACCTACTGTTCATATAATTGTCTCTAATCCTTTGGGCCTTATAAGAGTTCCACCTCACCCCTTGAAAGGTGGAATATAAAAAAATAAAAAAATAAAGGCATTAAGGCCATTCCGTCCATTATTCCTTCAAAATGTTATTTTTATTCTATTCCTTAAAATCAATACCTGTATTTGAATTTACCTCAAAATGAATTTTATCCCATAACTCAAGGTAAAATGAAATTGGAATAATGCTCATACCTTGAATAGATGTTCTTAACGATAATATTTCATTGGTTATAACATCTTCATTATGTAATTATAAACACACAATTAATCATGAGGTATTTATCATTAAGGTTTTAATGAATTTGAGGTAGATTTAATGTGGGTGGATGATAAAAATAAAGCTCAAAAAGAAGGGTCAAATCTCAAGTATAATACATGATCATCAGGAATATTTCAATGAAAATATCCTCCAAAAAGAGGCATCTCTACACTCCAAAAAGCTTAGGGATGTTCCATGGATGTGTCATAAAAGTGGATTGGAAGTATCTTTTTTATTATTATTATATTATTCAAATGTTATGTCTATGACATATCTCACATAGATCACCTACCCACATATGATCCATTATAAGATTCATCGGTCTGGTAATGGTGATTTTTGACCTCCCTAATAAAAAACCCATATTATAGTATTATTTTTTTTAAATAGGATTATCATGAATGGTATATCAGAAGAACCATGGATCACTTTTCATTGATCATGTGAAAAAATTCACCGTACATCTATTCATTTTTAAGTATCCTACATCCATTGGTATTGACTATATCCCCCACACTAATTCAATATAAAATCATGCAATATTATCAAGATTATGGGGGTAAGGGATAAAAATTGGCTTATAACATGACTCAGTCCTAACAAGGTAATTTATTTATTTTTTAGTCTTAATAAGGATAAATGTACATGTGTTTTTATGGATAAATGGCTCAAAAAATATTGTCTTGGTCATTTTAACAGTGCATTTATTCATACATAGCCTCGATAAGATTCAAATGAATGTTTTTATTTGTTTACATGCCCCAAGTATCTCTCAATATATATTCCTATAAATTAATATGGAAATTTAGGTCTAAATACTCTTGGAAATGGAAATTAAAAACCAGGTAAATCAATATGGATAAAATAACAAGTAATAAGTCAATAAAAATTAATTTCATTAAATAAGAGTCAAAGATAAATTACTCAAATCAGCAATCATACTAAAATAATAAGCAAGAATAAAAAAATTTACTTTCTCCAATAAGACATATTATTTTATTTAAATGGTTGTAATTAGATTTCAAATCTCAAGCATGATTCCAATGAGAAATATCTCCAAGACTAATGAGAGAAAACAATAAACCAGGTGTGTAGAATATAAAGATCAATAATGACTCCCACACACTTAAAATAAGATAGTGCCACTTTTTTTTGGAATGTGATGTAGGATATAATGAAATAGAATCATAGATATATTGGAGAAGAAAATTAAGAATTTAAACTAGGGTATTGAGCTCTTCTAGTAATTAATGTCATGCCATGTGGGAAAATTCAGGATATCAAAGGAACACTTGTCTTCCTATAAAAATATTTAGAAAGAAACATACATTCACTAAATAATCAATTAGAACATAGGATATCACCCCAATAAAATCAATAAGAAAACAATAACACACAGTAGTAATAAATAAATATCATTTCATATCATAGTGATAGGAGAAGAGTAAAATAGTGAAATAAACAAACTATGAATATTAATACATTAAAATAAATAAAAAATCATAACAACTCAGAAAAAATAAAAAAATGGGTTTCCTGCCATAAATCTCTAACAAGAAATCATCATCCAGATGGATAGACAAGGATAAAGTATAGGGTCCATCAGCTTAGTTTTCATCTACCTCTTTTAAGAAGTGGAAGCTATATCATCTAGCTAATGTGGGTCATTGGTGGGGTTTACCTCCTCAAATATGGTCCAAACAAAGATCTCATGTGGTAGGTATTGAATCTATTTAGTTATTAGAGGGTAATCCTATATATAATGAAGATAAATCTCTTGGAGTCATCCAGATATGTCATGAACTCGAGAAAATACCTCATTCGGGAGGTTATATAGTAGTGTAATAGACTCATCAACAACCATGGAAGATGTAGTAGATTGAGACATAGCTAAATGAATTCAAAAGTTAGAATGAAAATAATCAATCTATATAGTCAAAAATCATATCTCATCCATTAAATATAATAAATAATTTAGCTAGGAATAGGGAATATTGAGAGTATAAAAATTCACCGAAGAAAAATTACATTGGATGAGGGTTATACATATACAAAACTAAATAGTGTGGAAAAACTTTATACAATTAATATCAGACGTACCATCCTAAATAGTGGGGGTCTTAATCTACCCCATTAAGTATATAAAAACAATATAGGTGTGGAAGGTTGATAGACTACTATAAAATGTTTTGTAGTGCTAGAAGTTGGATCATTTATCATATGTGGAGGGGATGTGTTGATCATTACTGGTTCCAAATATATGGTAACATGATCTATAAAAGGAACCTCATATGAATATGGTAATGTGGGTCCCATTCCCCATCGATCTTGCTCTTCTAAAATTCAATGTGAGTAGCAGGGTCTGTGAGATCTAGGGGAAGGTCTATAGGGGTGGATGAATGGATGGTAATGGTAGGATCTAGGACTACGGAAGAAGTTTATGTATGGGAAGATTTAGTGGTTGATGGTGGTGTAGTGGTGTTAAAATGGGAGGGTCTGATGAAGGGGGTAATGAAATTTCCACAAAGAAGACTCCGGTTCTCTAAAATAAATTGTATAATATCCCATATAAATGAGGGAAATGGTGGGGTAGGTAAATACAGAGTAGGGGTGGTGTATTTGTGGGTGGTGGAGTAGTGTTGGAATCAGGGGTTGGGGTTGGTGGTACTGGTTCCATGTGAGTGGAAGCAAGTAAGGATAGATCATGATGACTTGGGGCCTCATCAGCATCCTCCACATACTTTTTGGACTAGGTTTAGAATCCTTATCTTCTATAAAATCCCCATCTTCTATAAAAATAAGATACCAAAGGACTCCATATTCCCTACAGAGTTAAGGGGATAATCAGCATCAAATACTATGAGATAACGCGCTAAATGAGTGTTGAATCTCACCCCATCAATGTACTATAAGTATTCCTCTAACAGGCCTCATAATAGAGTGAAAACTAGTGATTCATGTTGATGGAAGGGCCATCAATGGAAGAGGATAAGATGATAAACTATATTTGGATGATACTTCCATGATCATATCTTCTACACATCCAAGTATAGGCTAGATTTTAACATAAAATCCACAATAAATCACCCCACAACCATCTGATTTTTCTTATATGTGGATAATAAATGTTTTTGGGGTCAGAGGCTCTCAATTATCAACTCTTCACCATGTCTATATTTCTCGGGTCCATCTTCATGGTCATAAATAATGGATAAGTCATGAAGTCTAAAGATTAGATTCACAGTCTAGCCTTTTACTCTCCCAATGTGACCTCCCATGTCTAGACTTCCAGTTGTAAATAAACATACATGATGGATAGCTCAAAATTGTAAAGGAACTCAAGGAATAGATCTTCGTATGTATCCTTGTGTTCCTCAGAAATGTTAGATAGGTTCATGTTCCAAATGAGGTTTAAGACATCATTCAACATGAGAATCTTCTAAATAACATCTAGGTCATGTGTCTTGTCGGTCCTCATAGACATATCATAAATATGGACCCAGATAAACTAATTCTCGGTTGTGGAAAAGTGAAGGTAGGAGTGCATGTGTGGGCGTGAGGTAGTTATCTATGACTAGCTGGAATTAGTCTGTGAATCATAATAATTTGTGGGTGTAAAATAACCTAACACATATGATGAAGGTTAAGGATCTTTGGGTGGTAGTGGAGGATACAACATAGGGAGTTTGGTTGGAGGAGGTTCATCATGGTGAGACACACTTTGGAGGATGAGGCACTTATGGTTTTTTTATGGTCCATGATAGATAATATGAATCAGAAGGTAGTGGATAAGAATGGGTTGGTTGGTTTCCTCAGAGAGGTATGATAATGATGGTGAATGGGGGAGGAATAGTGGGTGATGGTTGAGGGGTGGAGGAGTCTGATGGATAGAGGGGAGGTATTTAGGAATACCATCATATGACACGGACTTGATTTTAATTTTTTACTCACTCATAATATGCCTCATGTGCCTCCAGTTATCCAAAGATTCCCTACTTTTGTGGTGGTTATTGCCTCCTAGTAGATTTTATAGTCATCGGAGTATTGGTATTTTTTGGTAACTAAGGGAGCTAGGGTGGTGACTACCACATCCTCTCCTTATTCTTCACTCCTTCATGGCCTTTGTCTTGTTTCAGGTCCATCTATGAAGGACATGATTTTTAGGGCTCCCCCAAACCCCCCTCATCATTCCCCCATTTTTTCAGTGGTTCAAGTTTCCTCCTTTAGATCTAGATCTATAAATGGTCATATGATTCTCTCATTCCCACTTCCAACTTTTAGAGAGGCCCCTAACCTTCTTAAATGGACTCCTGTAGCTCATTTTGGGAATGGAAAGCCGTCGTTGGGCCTCTTACATAATTTCTTCCATTCCATGGGACATTCACTACCATCAAAAGTCTTGGAGCTTAGTCAAAAAACTTTCTGCATCAACCTATATTCTCACACTAATTTTATCAAGGCCTGGACTTGATACCCTAGATCATTGCTTCACTAGAAATTTCGCCACTCCCACTGGTAAATAGAGGCACATCAAGACCATAAATAAATGGTTGAGGCTACTTAGATAATGCTTCTAGGGATTAATCTTCCATATCAGAATTTAGGTTTTTTAGAGAAAATTGGGGACCTACTTGGTGAATTACTTTGTCCGGATGACTACACTATTTAGCTTTAAGATGCTGCCTCAACTCATATTTGTGTAGTGATTGATCTTCCTTCATAGCTTTTGTCCTATCTTCTACTTTAAGTTGAGGATTCTGTTGAATGGAAAAAATTTGTCTATTATCCAATGGCGTTGTGTTTCTACTCGTTTTTCATCTCTATATTCACTTGGTTTCAGTTTATAGGAATCTTTTTTTTTCGACCTCTGCCTGGTCAGAAAGATATAATTTTCATAGGCTCTTCTTCATCCGTGGGTTTTGAATCCAACTGTAAATTTTTATCTATAGTTTCATTATCCCTAGATTTTTCTTTTGTCCAACATGTTCTAGACACCCTTACCCTCCTCCACCTCTTCTTGGATGTCCTCACACGACCCCAATTTCTCTCTCCTATTCCCCTTGCATGGCCCTCATCTTTCTCCTCCTGAAGCCCCATCCCCCACTTACTTCTTATCTCCCCATTCCATATCCCCCAGATCCCCTTGCCTGGACCTCCCCCCTTTTCCCTTTCCTTATCCTCCCCTTCTATTAGCCACAATCTTCCAGGTTCTCCCAATAAAAGAATCCAAAGGGAAAGATCCAGTTGATGTTTCATCATCTATCATGCTTCTAGATTATCAAGATTCAAATCCTCCTTATTCTCTTGTTCCAATGTTTAACAGTTTCGATGTAATATAAGATGATCAATCTAGTCCATCTCCTCTTTGTCTAGTTAAGATAAGTTCTCATTTGTGATCTCTTACTGTTAAGGTTGTGCTATAGTCTCCCCGGGTTCATTACTCTCCATCCAATGAAGTTTATACTATATATCAATCCAGAATAATTCAAACCACTTCAAGTTCACAATTTAAGGGGCTTCTTTTTCATGGGGCTAGTTCCAGGTTCCCCCTTTTTCCAATTATATCTCTCATTATCTATAATTCTTGTGGCCTAGGAAACATAGAGAAAATTGATTTCCTCTAAAATGAGGCATCATGAAATATGGCTTCCATTATCGTTGTTCAAGAATAAAAAAAATCCATCCAAGATTAGAGAATTTGTTGAGTGAGCTATCTTACATGATTTTTTTCACAATGATCTGGTGAATCATCATATTTGGGTATTATAGAATCATTTAGTGAGTATTTCTAAGGTGGGGGGTCTTGATCAGCATCTCTCTGTCTAGGTTGATGTTGGTGAGGAGTTGTGTCTTTTCCCCTTCTTGTATACTAGGTGTGATCCTAGAATTCATGAGTTATTATTGAATGACCTCAAACCCTTCAACCTTATGGAGGAGGTGTGGTTTTTTGGAGGTGAATTTAATTTTATTATGGATGTCTCGAAGAATAAAGGTGGGGTTTTTTATTCTCACATGGATATGTATAATTTTTACTCCTTTGCATCCCCAGACGGGCTCAGGGATTTGGGATTTGGGGGGGGGGGGAATTTACCTAGTGTATTAACCATAGGGGTAGTCATCAAAAGTGTTGTAGAATGGACTGTTATCTTAGTAACCTTCATGTAATTTTTTCTTTCCTTGATATAGATATCACTCACCTAGATCTCCTTCTCTCGAACCACTACCCCCTGTTAGTTCAGATAAAGTTAGGGAAAGATCATGGTTGAGATTTCTTTTTCTTTAGTCATTGGTTGCAGCACCAAGGCTTCCGTAAAATTGTTTGAGGCTCCTAAGAGAAACCTATTTAAGGTATTTATTGGATGAAACTTCACAACATGTTGTGATTCCTTAAAGATGTTCTGTTGGAATGGGTTGACTCTCATCCCTCTCCTCAATATTCTTTGGACTTTATTAAGAGGGAGATTGATAAAGATGAACTAAGCATGGAAGAAGCATGGGATGATGATCAGTTTACTTTTCGTGGGATTAAGAAGAAATAATTTAATGATATTTTTCTGTAGTTGGAAAGAAGACTTCAGGAAAGTTCTTGTTCCACATGGCTTAAAGAATGGGATCATAATTCAAGGTTCTTCCATGCATGTATGAAGGAGACGAGAAGTTATTACACTCTTAATATTAGTCTTGATGGTGGATATTTTATGAAGTACCCAGCGGTGATCAATGGTATGGTTTCCTCTCATTTTAATTCTCTTCTATATATTCCTAAACTTGGTATGTAGAATGGTTATCCAGCTAGTCAAGTGTATATTTTCTGCTCTATTATGTGCATTATTTCCCCCAATATCAATGAGTGTTTGTAGGGTATACATGAGGAGTAAAAGATATGGGCTTATATAATGTCTCTCAATCAAGAAAGAACCCCAGGCACAAATGGTTTCCTCCGGCTCTTCTAAGTTATCTCTTGGGACATAATTAAGTAAGATCACATTAAGGTAGTCTAGGATTTCTTTCATGGGGTTCATCTAACATAGATTTCATATGTCACCACTATGGTTATAATCCCAACAGTTAAGGATCCTTCATCTATCTCTCAATATAGACCAATAATTTTATGAAACATTGGTTAAAAAATTCTTGTTACCATCATCAACAAATGAATTTCTCAATTCATCCACTCCGGGGTATTAGAGGAATAACATGCTTTCATCAAAGGTCATTCTATCCAAGGATCCATGTGTATTACTAAGGAAATGGTCAATGGAATAAATAGGAATGTTACAGGCTCTAACATAGAAATTAAGCTTGATGTGGATAATGCTTATGACTATATCGAATAGAATTTCATTCTTATAGTCATGAGAAGTATGGGATTCATTGATTGGGTAATTTACTTGTTCTTAAGCTACTTCATCTCACCTTGGTTCAATATTAGCTTTATGAGGAGACAATATAGATTCATAAAATTTGATTAGGGGGCTTAGGAAAGGTGATCCTATTTCTCCCAAAATTTTCATCATGGCCCAGGATGCACTCAGTAGACTTATTAGCTCCAGTATTCGGAATGGTGCCATTAAGACCTATCTATGTAGTTCTCACTTCACTGGGGTTTCTCATCTACTATTTGCTGAAAACGTGATATTTGTTCTGACTAGTTTTAGTACCACTATTGAAGAATTATAAAAATCATGGATGAGTATACCAAGTGGAGTGGGAGAATCATCAACAAGGATAAAATACATGTGTTCATCTATAACATGTGCTTAGAAATATAAAGGAGAAACATAAAATCATTGCTGGGAATTGAAAGGATGGACTTTCCAATGGAGTATTTGGGGGAACGTATTGCTTTGGGAAACCCCTACATTAGATACCTTGATGGTATGGTTCTAAAGTTCACAAATATAATTAAAAAATTTTATAACCCTCTTTCTTTACTTTGGTGGAAGAAATAACCTCATTAACTACATGTTAACATCCATTACCATGCACATCATGTCGGTACTCAAGGTACCTAAATTGATCATTAAGAAGATTGAAATAATTTTAGATGATTTTTTTGGGATTCTCAAAGGGAAGAGAAGTTTTATTTGGATTTCTGGAAGAAACTTTCTAAACCAGTGGATAATGGAAGCATTTGTGTGAGGAATGTGGTTGAGTCGAGACATTTAATTCAAGGGAAACTACCTTTGGAGACAATAAAATTCTTCGTTTTAAGGAGTAGATTCATAAGGGTTAAATCGGAGAATATTATTATTCTCATCAGAGGGAATTGTTATCATCTTTGGAAGTCCCGACATGGTTAAATTATGGAGCTCCAACTCAACTCCCATTGGATCCTTGGTCAAGGTGACATAAGCTTTTAGAACTGTAATTCGATTTCTGAGGTTCTGGGCTATCCGGGGTTCCCCACATATAAAATCATGTCTAATAAGTCTAGTAAATTCCATTCTTTCATTAATACAATTCTTGATCCCATCTAGAAAAATATATATAATGGTATTTACCTGGAGGAGATTCTAGATATGTGCATCTTCATGGGTACCACCTATGGTTACTTTTTAGATAAGGACTACAGGAAGGTATCAACCATGTAGAATGATTGTAATCATTGGGGAGAGATTATTTGGTGTAAATCCCTCCCCCTGAAATATAATTTTTGGTTCTAGAGGGTTCAGAATAATGATTTTCCTATGTATATGGAGGTTAAGTAGAAAGTTATCTTTTTAGCTCCAAGGTTCTCATGCTACAATTCTCACAAGGAGGATTCAACACCATATATTTTCCTCTATAGCGAGTGGGAATAGAAAATTTGGAGTGTTCAGGGTATTTTAATTGGTTATACCCCTTCAATGGTTCCCCAAGATGAATTTATTCAGTAGTAGTTCAATAATAGTTATAGTAGTATTGATCTGAGAACTCATTCCCTTCTCTTTATAGCTGGATATTAGATACTTTTAGAGGTAAGGAACTATGTGAGGCACAAAACTCCCCCTTATGATGTGGTTATTATAGCTAAAACTAGATGTTCAGTGTCCAAATTTTTCTTTCTTCTCAGTTTGGGGGAGTACACCCCTTCCCTTGGGTTTTTTTTGCCAGAAAGCACCTCCATGTTTCTTCCTGCCCCCATCCCACGGGTTAATGGATGATATGGACTCCCCCTTTTAGGATAATAAAAATGAATATAGATGAATCTTATAACCAAGGACTAATGCAGGGTGGTGGTGTATTTCATGACTCAATGGGCTCGGTGTTACGTTCTTTTATCTCTTACTATGGTGTTAGGAACTCACTCTAGGTGGAAGAAGAATCCATGATGAATGGTCTTTCAATTTTTCATGCTCGGGGTATCTTTTTAGCTAATGTGGAAACCGACTGAAATCTCATCTGCAAATCTTTAAAAGGTATGGGCCTTATTTCTTGGCAAATTACATATCTGATTCATAGCTACAAATCATATCTCCCAAATGAAACTAATATTTCTCACACATGGTCGGAAGGTAATCAATTAGCAGATTTTAGGGCCTCTGAGGCCATATAGGATTTCCCAAGTAGGGTGTTAAATTATGTTGGTTATCTTACCCCTAGGGGTATTGATTTTTTGGTTAGTGATTCTCTCAAACTCCAATTTTATTGTTCCCCTGGAATATAACATGTTCCTCCCATATAATAATGATTTTATGTTATTATTGTAAAAAAAGAGGGAAGGGGAGCATAGTTGCAAAGGCCATGAGCCCTAGACTGATGGATTAAAAATATTTCAAGGGTTGTTCACATCATTTAAATAATTCAGGATGTGTAAAACACTAAAACTAAATTTTTATATCCCCTGCATATTCACATTATGTAATGCTTACGATATGTGAATTATGTTATTTTTTCATCCTTTGGCCAAGAAACTCTAACATATTTTTAGTTTCAATGAACATTTCTAAGCATCAAAAAAATATTCTAATGTAAGAAACCTATCTTAAGTTTCTTACTATATTGTTCTTCATTTAAAATCATTATCAAGATAGATACTTTAAATCAATTTAATTATAAATAAATAATTCACCCATATTGAAATAGTTCCTGATAAAATTTTGAACTTTGAACATTAAAATTAAAGGTTGGTTCTTTGCCTATTTGGATTTCAATCAACTCATTGGTGAAAACTATTAAAATTTCAAAAAGACCCAACCATTGGCATTTCAATTTCCTAGGGAATAGATTCATATGGTAATTAAAAAGTGAAACCGTATCCCCTGGTGTGAATATCCAACATCAAATGAATTGGTTGTTCCATTTCATTATTTTATCATTATAAATTTGAGAATTTTTATAATAATCCCTTGTCATATATTCTAGCTCATCCATTTTAAATAATATGTTTCCCAACTTTTTGAGTATCCATGTTTAATTTTTTTCATTTCCCAACAAGAAAAATGTTCTAATTCCACTGGTAGGTGATGGGTATTCGCATACACATGTCAGAAAAGAGTAGTGTTAATGGGTATTTTATAAACTATGTGATATTCCCAAAATACTTCATCCAATTAAAGGCTCTAATCACTCTTACTTGTAATTACTATCTTTTCCATAATTTCTTTGATCTTGTGATTAGAAAATTCAACTTTCCCATTAGTTTGAAGGTAGTTGGGAGTTTAAGTGTTGTACCATATTCCTTATTTTTAAAGTAGTCCTATAATATTAGTATTATCAAACTGCATTCCATGATCACTAATGAAGAATCAAGGAAATCCCAATTTGTAAAAATGTTTTTCCTTAGAAAATTCATGACCACTGTGGATGTGTCATGGGTGGTGGCTTCAGTGTTTACCCACTTCAAGAAATAGTCTATACAAACAAATTTTTAATAATTTATGTAATAATTATAGAATAGTCCCATGAAATCAATTCCACATACCTTTAAAATTTTTAATTCTAGGATAGGGTTCTGGGGAATTTCTTCATTTTCCAATGGTACTTTTCTGATGTCATCGATCATAACTTTGTAAAAATCTCCTCGCATCCTGAAGGAGTTGGGCCTAAAATATTATGTCATATAGGATCTAATCCATAGGGAATTTAAGATAATTATGTACTCTATGTGGAGATGTATAAAACATTTTGAGCATGGTTTTAATTTTATATTCTAGTTTGAAACATCATGTTAAAACATAAGCATTGGGCTTAAATAAAAGTGTCCCATCCCTACAATAGAGTGAATCATGGACCAAGAGATTATTCTTTTATTGACATGAGAAGTGTGGGTAAATATATATCTTGGAAATATAGTTCAAATATTATAAAACCATAGTCAATCTTGTGTTTTTATATTGACAAGTGTTTCATCGGTAAAATAATCCTCAGTACTCATATTTTCATCATCCTCAAATCTCAATAGTGGAATTCAAGATAAGTGGTCAGTAATGACATTTTTAGTCCCTTTTATGTATTTGATGACTATTTAAAATTCTTTTAATAATAGGATCCCCTTTATTGTCCATATTTTTTCACCCTTTTCACTTAATAGGTGTTTTAGTGATGCATGATTTGTATACACCACCATTTTAGAAAGAATGATGTATGATCAAATATTTTCAAAGGAAAATACCATTTTCAGAAGATCCATTTCTATGGTTTTATAATTTATTTGAGCTTAATTTAGGGTATTAATGGAATAATATATGGGTTGAAAGATTTTTCCAACCAACAATCATAATATAGCACCCATAATGAAATCATTGGCATCACACATCAACTAGAAATCCTTATTCCGGTCGGATAAAACTATGATAGGTGTGGCCACCAAGATATTTTTTAAAGTGTATAACCACTTTCGACACTATTTAGTAAAATTTAATAGGGTTTCATTATACAATAATTTTGTTAGTGGTTGGTCCATTTTTTTAAAATCTTGGAAAAATCAGAAATAAAATCCCATGTGGCATCAAAAACTTCTTATACACTTCACTATCGTGGGTTCAGGTAAATATTTAATCACGTTCATCATTCTATATAGACTTCAATTCTATCTTTGATATTTTATATCTGATTACTATTCTTCCTTGGATCATAAAATGACATTTTTTCCATTTTAATATTAGTAAATTCTTTTCACAATGCTGAAAAACTAACTCCAGATTACTTAGTAGACTTTGAAATATCATTTATATGTGGATAAATCATCCATGAAAATCTCTAGAAACTCCTCTTACTAATCAAGGAAAATGTGTGTCATGTACCGTTCAAATTTCACTAATGAATTTCACACTCCAAATGACATCCTTCGATAAGTGAAGTTTTCAAAAGGACTTGTGAATGTTCTTTTTCAAAAATCTATTATGTCGACTACAATTTGATTATATCTGTAGTATCCATCTAGAAACTAATAAAATTCATACTCATCTAGTCTCTATAGCATCTAATTCATGAATGGGTTTGTAAAATGGACTTTTTGATTCATTTTTTTAGATTTATATAGTCAACAAATACTATCCATCCAATAATGCTTCAAGTTAAAATTAAATCATATTCATTATTTTTAATAATAATCAAGCCACCTTTCTTTGGTATGACTTGTAGTGGAGTCACCCACTCTCATTCATAGATGGAAAATATTATACATGAATCAAGAATATTCAATACTTCCTTCTTGACTCCTCATTCCATCAGTGTAATGATTCACCTCTGGAGTTGATGGTTTGGTTTAACACCTTCCTCTAAAAATATTTAGGTGAAAAACGTGGGGTTGATCCCCTTTGCATCATCCACACCCTAGGAAATTAAGTTTTTATGAATTTTCAAGACATTAATTCGATTATATTCTTTCAATTTATTATTCTATGAACTGATGATAAATGGAAGTGTATTTGTAGTTTCTAAGAGTCATTACATTAATGTGTTTGGTAGGGGATTCAATTATAATGTTAGTGGTCTGATTATTGGGGGTATGAATAGTGGAATGGTATCCCTTTTCATAGGTTCTGTAACACCCTGAGATTTTATGAGAAATATTTTGTTTTTATGTATTATGATATATGCAACACCAAATGAATATTTCACTACACACAACACTATCTTGTCTTGAGTTACTTGAAAGAGCAAACTTCCTAGATATCTTGTGTTGTACACAATACTGATTTTCACTAAACAATGATATGTTAGACAAAGATTATATAAACTAGCTATTATGAATAGTAATTCCCACTTTTTGAAATTTTATAAATTTTATCTTTCAAAATGGACTTTAGTTTTGGATTCGGAATATCGAAATTAGCATAGGGTAAATTTTAGGTATTTTTCTGAAAATATTCAATTTTTGATGAATAGTGAAAACACTGAGTTATAGTTTAAAACTGAATTTTTATTAAAATAAGTATTTATTTTATAAAAATTTATTTTAGGTCAAAATAGATACATAATACCTATATAAGTTCAATTTAATTCATTGACTTCATTTTACAATAATTTTAGATATATAAAAATTTTATTGAACTTTTTACCGTCTTTTACCCACCTCCTAGGAGAAATTACAAATTTACATACAACTTAATTTTACTACTTCTGCGAGTTGATTTTCCACAATCCGAGAGACATGGTTAATATCAAGGAGTAAAATGTATTTCAATAACATAAAAATATTTTTTGGTGAATAGTAACTTTTTACTTTTATTTACCACAGTTAAAAATAAATAGGGTAATTAAGGGTAAAAATGATATTATTATTACCATTACACATGTCCTAATTCTATTGGATAAGTGTAATTCGACCAAAAACAACCTTACGAATTAAATATGACCATTTAGGTCTACTTGGATTAGTATAAGACATTTATTATTATTTAATTCAAAGAAGAGTTAAAAGAATTAAAATCAAAGTTTAATAAGTAAAAAAAATTAATATAGGGTTATACATAAGATAAATTATACTATAAAGATTAATTTTAATGATAAAAATATTTCCTACATAATGGTATTTTATTTATAATTTTTATACATTATATAATTATATTTATTTATGACACAATGATGATGCAGTAATTACCTTGTTAATGAAATATTAACTTAATTGATATTATAAATACCAAAATAAATGTAATTTGAGACTTTTTATGAATTAAACTAATTATATAGGTTAATATAACAGATTAGGGTTGTTTGGATGAATTTTCATTGAAGTAATAATGCTGTTATGAATTTCGAAAAAACAAAATATCAAATAGTATTAAAATTGACATAAAAGAGTTTTTAAAAAAATATTAAAATATTAATTGATATTATATTCCTAAAAATATATTTTTAAGAAAAAAGACTTATATAATAATATATATGACATTAATGAACCAATTTGGGTTCTATTGGCAGTTTATAGTAATTTTATTAAACATATAGTGTAAGAATACAAGAAGACACGGTAAAAGATAAATTATTTAACTTAGAGTTAAATCTAAATGATAAGGTTAAAATGGTAACCTAAACATGTCTAAAACCTATTGGATTAAAGGATTTCCACTCATCCACACCATAGACTCAAAATAAGTCACTTTTTATCCATTATAAAGCGAATATTAATTTATTATAAAATAATATTTTAAGTTTTTCCTAAGGTGCCCCCCACCCCTCTTATAAAAGGGAACTCCCCCTTCTCTCTAATTAACACCTCCAAATCCATTTGGAATGGACAAACCCTGCCCAAATACCCTCTAAACTGTCCTCTATTCATCATAGAGGCCGTAATTTAGTCATAAAGCCATCCTAAGGATCCCTTTTGATCAAGTCAAAAGGAAGAACTCGGGGAAGAGGTAAATATCTCACCACCTATTTCAAGATCCTTTCTTTTTCCACTTCCTCCTTCTTTTTTGTTTCCATTATAAAATTATAACTTCATTATATTATATATACTATGATTTTATCATAAATGGTACAACCATATTAGTTATTTTATCCATCCTATGAATTAAAAAGTCACCACACGTGCGTACGGACGGCTTACCGTCTCCACGTCGTGGTGTAGTTTGTTATTAAAATATTTCATCACTTGGATGGGTATGATAATGAGTATAAATGATATAAATATTAAATATAACATTATTATTATTCTGTATATATGATATTCCGTCAAATTATATAAGATTTTAATATCAAAAGAATGATATCATCGCTCGTGCGTACGTACGACCTACCATCTCCACGATGTGACGTCACTCATTGTACATGATCTTCATTGAATAATGATTATATAAATGAATATAATGAATAAATATGATATATATTACACTAATACCATTATTTAAATGAGGTATCTATAACCTAAAAATAGTAATAAGAATTTATTTGATAAAACATGCATAAGAACATAAAGCAATGAACACCCGAATAACAAATAGCAATGAAATATTACTAAAAAGAAGATAAGAATATGACCATATATGATATAATAATAATGAATGTGATTATTTAATAAGTTAATGAAATTATTTAAATCATTATACAGGAGGATCAGATACATACGAATCATATCGGACCTAAGGTAAGGAAAAATCTCACAATCTCATTTTTATCTGAGATTGTTTATACTTCAGAATTTACTGGGGAATATTTATCATCCACATCCATGTTTCATCAATATGTAATATTATTTCTATCCTCCTACAGTTTTTTAAAACAAATTTTACCTATTGGTGAATTTGTAGTAAAAGATATGAAAAGAATATTTTTTCGTTTTCATTACGAGATACTTTTTTACTTTTCCGACCAAAGTACGAGAAAATGTTTTTTTTAACTTATACGGAATTAATGGATTTTTATAATTTCATAGAAATTTATTTCCAAGAAGCTTCCTTTACAAGTTTTCAAGTTTATTTTTAATTAAATTCTTTTAGTTTAAAATTTTATGACATGTTAAGAGAGGAAAAAAAATTTTAAAGTAGAAATGATATTTTCCTCAAGAATGGAGTTCAAGTGTTTTATAAAAATTATTTTCCATCTAAGATAATATAGGGTTATATATCTATCCCTATTCTTTACATTTATTTGATTATGTTATGATGGAATAATTTTTATGAAGTCCTTTTATCTTATATGGTTTATGTTATGATGGCATGATGTTTAAGAATCCCATTTTTATTTCTTGGGTTATGCTATGATATATGATTTTTAATTTTGTGACACACATAAGAATGGTTTCATTATGAGATGGGTGGGACCTATATCTCCCTCTAATGCATTGGGTAAAGATTTATATCTCATAGGATATACATGGCTGGATTGGCAAGTTAATCATGTTCAGTGATACAGGACTGGACCGAGGAGTGAACTCGGTTCAGAAATGGACATTGTCCACTATGATAGTCTTGGAAATGAGTCTTGACTAATAAGAAATGATTTTCTATAATTATGTGTGTATGACACAATGTTTCATGTTTTATGTTATGATTATTGGTATTACATTTCACTACTATGATATATACCATGTTATGATATTATGAACTATTTTGTAAGTTGATATTTTCAAAATGTTATGTTCTTATGAATATGATATGATTGATATTTCCTTTGTATACCCTTACAGAGAATTTGAGATTACCCTTTTGTATGTTTTCTTTTCCCCAGGTCAGGAAGAAGGTTATTAAGTAGTATATGCCAAAAAGGACTCTAGATATGAGGAAATAAACGGGATACAATGTAGATGCTTTATGAACCAATTTTTTATGTTTCCCATTTTCTAAATACACTATACCTAAACGGTCTTGTTATGGTTTTGTTATATGCTGTAAAAAGTATGCTTTAATTCTGAAGTAATAACAATGTTTGTAAATTATGGGTCATTATAGTTGGTATCAGAGAAAGGTATAGTCAACCTTTGGAAACTAGGATGTGAAAGCCTTAGTAAGAACCCTAAGGATATGTATAATCATAGAACACAATATTAGTGTTCTAGAAATGGCCATGAATAACCAATGATAATACCTTAAGTGTGAAATTTTATTCTTGATTATGTGGTTTCCTATTATTATTAGTGTTTCTCACACTATGCTTCTTGGTTTTAGTCAATGGCTAGAACCCGAAGTAACCGTGTTAATGTCGAATGTGATGGGCAATGAAATGGATGTCACCCTGAGCAACCAAACATTATGGGGGATGGAAAAAAATCTTGTATCCATGCTCACACAACTTTATCAAGCTATGAATCATGCAGGGATTCCAAACGAGCAAATGAAGGAGCAACATTCTGTTGAATCCTTCATGAGGAAGCATCCACCCTCATTCAGTGGGTCTACTAATACATTAGTGGTTGAACAATGGATCAGTACCAATGAAATGATATTTTCAGTTCTTCAATGTTCTGACCATGATAAAGTAATCTTAGCAGCATATAATTTGGAAGGTGAAACTGATCAATGGTGTAATATTATCAAGAATACGAGGCAAAGAGGTGAAATTGAGTCAATAGAATGGGATGATTTCAAGAACGTATTTTTCAATAAGTACATCCCTCGTATTCTTCGAACAAAGATGGAAAAGGAGTTCCTTGAGCTTAATAAAAAGTATGATGATCTGTTGGTACCTACGTGGAAAATTTTAAAAGACTTGCATGGTATGCTTCTTGAATTATTATCCAACCTGAGAGTAAGATCGATCGATTCTTTAGTGGCTTAAAACCAAGTATTCGAAGGGTGTTAGCCATAAGGGATTCAATAGCTATGAGGAATTTGTTCGATGTGCTCTCAAGTTTGAGATGGAGATTGGAGTAACCCATCAGTTATATGGTTTTGATAAGAAGAGGAAAATGGAATTCAAAGGGAAATACAAAGACCACATTGAAAAGAAGATGAGTTTTCCTTTATGCTAAAATTGTGTAAAGAAACATGGAGGGAATTGTCTTAAAGGGACAAGTAAATGTTTAAAATGTGGAAAAGAAGGTCATCGAGCATTTGAATACCGCAATGATGGGAAAATGATATCTAGTGATGCGAACAAAGAAAAGGATAGACAGAATTCACCTCCTACACTTCAATGTTACAAGTGTATGGAAATGGGTAATTATGCTAATCAATGCCCTAATCCAATGGTCGTTGATGAAGATTGACGTCAACAAACTCTTAAGGCCAAATATAATGGAAATTCACATGCAATTTCCATCGGTGATGTGGAGTACGATAACGATGTGGTAAAAGGAAGAATTATCATCCACTCTAAAGTAGAAAATGTTTTATTTTATTCTTGATACACCCACTCTTTTATTTCTAAATAATTTTCCAAGGGTATTACTATACTACCTTAAAAATTATCTGTTGATTTAGCTGTGAAAACTTCTAATGGCATAACAGTTGCATCAATAGTTTATAATTCTTCTCTAATTAACATTTCTGGGAAAGTGCTTCCTAAAAATCTTGTAATCCATCCTATAGTGGAATTTTATGTGATTATTGGTATGGATTGGATTTCCTTATATGGATCTCATATTTATTTCCATAGAAGGGAAGTCACATTTCATATTCTCGATCAATCTATGATCATCTATCGATGCAAGGATGAATATAACCTTACATTGGAAATTTATTCCATTTTATGGGTCTTGATTCCAATAAATGAAGTATATTTATCTCAAATGGTTGTAGAGAAAATCATGATTAAGAATATTCCCATTATACAAGAATTTGATTTTGTCTTTCCAGAAGAATTTCCAGGTCTTCCACCAAATCGTGAAGTTTAGTTTTCAATAGAACTCATACCTGGTGCTATGACCATTTCAAATACACCTTACAGAATGGCACGAATTGAGTTGCAGGAATTGAAGAAGAAACTCTAAGAGAATCTTGATAAGGGATTCATATGCCCTAATGCATCACCTTGGGGAGAACATGTTCTGTTTTTTAAGAAGAAAGATGGATCAATGAGACTCTGTACTGATTATCGAGAACATAACAAGATCACTATCAAGAACAAATATCCTCTCCAACAGATTGATGAATTATTTGACTAACTACAAGGAGCTCAATACTTTTCCAAGATTGATCATTGTTTAGGGTATCATTAATTAAGGGTCAAAAGGAGGATATACCAAAGACGGATTTCTGTACAAGGTATGGACACATTGAATTTATAGTGATTCCATTTGGTCTTACTAATTCCCATGTTATCTTCATGGATCTAACGAATAGAGTCTTTAGAGACTATCCTGATCAGTTTATTGTAGTCTTTATTGACGATATTCTTTTCTATTCAAAGAGAAAGGAAGATCATGAATATCACATGATAATTGTATTGAAGACCCTAAGAAAGGAGAAGCTTTATACCAAATTTACCAAGTGTGAATTTTGTCTTCAAAAAGTTTAATTTTTGGGTCACATAATCTCAAAAGATGGGATATCTATGGATCTAGAAAAAACAGAGGTTATCAAAAGATGTTTGATACCAACAACAGTAACTGAGATCCGAAGTTTTCTTGGTTTGGCTGGATATTATCGAAGTGTTGTGAATGATTTTTCACGATTTTCAAATCCACTCACCAGGTTGGCTCTAAAAGGAGTTATGATCGTTTGGACGGAGGAGTGTGAAGATAATTTCAAGGAGTTAAAAAGATGGTTATCCAGTGCACCTGTGCTCACACTGCCCTGTAGTGGAGAAAGGATTGTGATCTACAGTGATGCATCCAAGAATGGATTGGGGTGTGTTCTGATGCACAATGATATGGTGATATATTATGCCTCATGATAGTTGAAAATCCATGAGAAAAATTACCCAACTCATGATTTGGAATTTGCTGCGATCATATTTGCATTAAAGATTTGGAGGCATTATATTTATGGTGAAAGGTGTTATATTCATGTTGATCATAAAAGTTTATACTATATTTTCACAAAAAAACGATATTAATATGCACAAAAAGAAGATGGTTAGAGCTGATTAAGGATTTTGACTGCTCAATTCATTACCACCTTGGAAAAGAAAACAAGGGGGCAGACGCATTAAGTCGACAAGACCATGCTAGCTTATCCATGATGAGGATAAAAAAAGATCCAATATTTATGTATTTACAAAGGATGGATCTTGGAATTATAATTGAAGGGGGAAAATATTATCTTTCTCAAATTAATGTTCAACCATCTATACATGTGAAGATTAAAGAGGCACAGAAAAAAGATGTAGAGTTACAAAAGAAGGTGAGAAATGTTCCTGAATTTCACATTGATTGTGATGAAATAATAAGGATTAGGAATAGGGTTTGTGTTCCTCCCATCCCAGAATTAAAGAAGGAAATATTGGATGAAGCTCATAGTTCTTCATTATCTATTCACCCCAGAAGCACGAAGATGTATAAGGACCTAAAGGAGTACTTCTGGTGGGATGGAATGGAATGAAATTTTGTTGAATATGCATATGGATGCTTGGTTTGTTAGTAAGTTAAAGCTGAGAGACAGAAGTCCAAGGTGATGTTACATCCATTACCCATACCAGAATGGAAATGGGAAAACATCACTATGGACTTTTTCACTAGACTTCTTAAAATATCCAAAGGCAATAATGCTATCTAGGTTACAGTTGATTATCTTACGAAGTCGGCACACTTCATTGCTATTAGAGAAGATTACTCTCTTGATCATCATTCCATGATATATGTGAAGGAAGTGGTAAGATTTCATAGAGTACCACTTTCCATTATATCTTATCAGGATCCAAGGTTTACCTTGAATTTTTGGCAAAGTCTTCAGCATACTCTAGATAAAGAGTTATGTTTCATCACTGCTTATCATCCTCAGACTGACGGTCAGTCTGAGAGGAAAATTCAAACTCTATAAGACATGTTGAGAGCTTTCTCTATGGATTTCAAAGGTGGTTGGGATCAACACCTACCTTTTTTGGAATTTTCTGATAATAATAGCTTTCACTCTAGTATTCAGATGGCTCCTTATGAATCTCTCTATGGAAAGAAATGCAGGACTCTAACTTGCTGGGATGAAGTTGGGGAAAGAAAGCTATTAGGACCTGATCTTGTTGATGAGATGGAAAAAAATGTAAGATCTATTCAACAACACATAAGAGTAGCTCAGAGTCAACAAAAACGTTATACCGACAACCTAAGAAAAGACCTAGTGTTTGAAGTGGGTGATAAAGTGTTCTTATGAATATCTCTTTGGAAAAGAGTAATGAGATATGTAAAGAAGGGCAAGTTGATCCCTAGGTATATTAGTCCTTTTGAGATACTGGATTGTGTTGGGAAGGTAGATTACCGATTAGCGCTTCCACCAAATCTCTCTCAAGTTCATGATGTGTTCTATGTATCTTTCCTGAGAAAGTCCATACCTGATCCTTCACATGTACTAAGCTCTGATGTTGTACCTCTGGAGAAATATCTTTCTTATGATGAACAGCCAATAATGATTTTGGATCGTAGTGAAAAAGTTCTACGAAACAAGAACACTCGCTTGGTTAAAGTTTTATGGAGGAACCACCAATTAGAAGAAGCTACATGGGAACTAGAGGATATGATAACAGATAGGTATCCTCATCTGTTTGTTATGAAGTGACAAATTTTGAGGGTGAAATTCTTGTTAAGGGGGGTAGAATGTAACACCCTAAGATTTTATGAGAAATATTTTATTTTTATGTATTATGTTATATGAAACACCAAAGGAATATTTCACTACACACAACACTCTCTTGGCTTGCGTTACAAGCAAGAGCAACCTTCCTCGATAGCTTACATTGTACGCAGTATTGAGTTTCAGTAAACAACGATATATTAGTAAAAGATTATATAAACTAGCCATTATGAATAGTAATACCCTCTTCTTGAAATTTTATAATTTTTATCCTTAAAAATGGAATTCATTTTTGGATTTATAATATCGAAATTATATTAGGGTAAATTTTTGGTATTTTTTTTGAAAACATTCTATTTTTTGATGAAAAGAGAAAAACACTGAGTTATAGTTTAAAACCGAATTTTCATTTAAATAATTATTTATTTTATTTAAATTTATTTTAGGATAAAATAGATACATAATACCTATATAAGTTCAATGTAATTTATTGGAGTCATTTTATAATAATTTTAGATATATAAAAATTTAATTGAACTTTTTACCGTTTTAACCCACCTCTTAAGAGAATTTGCAAATTTACATAAAACATTATTTTACCTCTTATGTGTGTTAAATTTCCAAAATCTGAGAGACACGGTTAATATCAAGGAGTAAATTTTGGTTCAATAAGATAAAAATAATTTTTGGTGAATAGTAACTTTTTACTTTTATTTACCACAGTTAAAAGTAAATAGGGTAATTAAGGGTAAAAATGATATTATTATTACCCTAACACATGTCCTGATTCTATTTTATAAGTTTAATCCGTCTAAAAACAACCTTTGGAATAACATATGACCATTTAGGTCCACTTGGATGACATTGGGACGTTTATTATTATTTAATTCAAAGAAGAATTAAAAGAATTAAAATCAAAGTTTAATAAGTGAAACATTTTTAATATAGGGTTATACATAAGATAAATTTGACTATAAATATTCATTATAAATCTAAGAATATTTACTACATAATTTTATTTTATTTATTATTTTTAGAAATTAAATAATTTAATTTATTTATGACACAATGTTGATGCAGTAATTACCTTATTAATGAAATATTAACATAATTGATATCATAAATAACCAAATAAATGTAATCTGAGACTTTTTATGAATTAAATTTTTTTATAGGTTTATATAACATATTAGGGTTGGTTAGATGAATTTTTCATTGAAGTAATAATGCTGTTATGAATTTGGAAAAAACAAAATACCAAATAGTGTCAAATTTCACAAAAAAGAGTTTTTAAAACAAATTTTAAATTATTAATTGTTATTCTATTTCTAAAAATATAATGCTCAGTAAAAATACTTATATAATAATATATATGATATTAATGAATCAATTGAGGTTTGATTTGTAGTTTATTGTATGTTTATTAACCATATAGAGTAAGAATAAAAGAAGACGCAGTAAAAGATAAATTATTTAACTTAGAGTTAAATCTAAATGATAAAGTTAAAATGGTAACCTTAACTTGTATAAAACCTATTATTTTAGAGGATTTATACCCATCCCTATCCTAGCCTCGAAATAATTCACTTTGGAGCCATTATAAACCAAATATGAATTTATTATAAAATAATATTATAAGTTTTTCCTAAGGTGCCCCTCACCCCTCTTATAAAAGGGAACTCCCCCTTCTCCCTAATTCACACCTCCAAATCCATTTGTCTCGGCCAAAAACTACCCAAATACCCTCTAAATTGTCCTCCCTTCATAACAGAGGTCTTCCATTAGTCATAAATCCATCGTAAGGATCCCTTTTGATCAATTCACAAGGAAGAACCCGAGGAAGAGGTAAATATCGCACCCCCTATTTCAAGATCATTTCTTCTTCCACTTCCTCCATCTTTGTTGATTCCATTATAAAATAATAACTCTTGTATATTTTATATAATGTGATTTTATCATAAATTGTACAACCATATTAGTTATTTTATCCATCCTATGAATGAAAAAGTCACCACACGTGTGTACGTACGGCTTACCGTCTCCACGTCGTGGTGTAGTTTGTTATTCAAGAATTTCATCATTTTGATGGGTATGATAATGAGTATAAATGATATAAATAATAAATATAACATTATTATGATTCTTTATATATGATATACCATCCAATTAAATATGATTTTAATATCAAAAGAATGATATCATCCCTCGTGTGGACGTACGGTCTACCGTCTCCCCGATGTGATGCGACTAGTTCTACATGATATTCATTGAATAATGGTTATATAAATGAATTGAAGGAATAAATATTATATATATTACACTAATACAATCTTTTAAATGAGGAATCTATGAACTAAAAAGAGTAATAAGAATTTATTCGAAAAAACATGCATAAGAACATAAAGCAATGAACACATGAATAACAAGTAGCAATGAAATATTACTAATAAGAAGATAATAATTTGACCATATATGATATAATAAAAATGAATATGATTCATTAATAAGTCAATGACATTATTTAAATCATTATACTGGAGTTTCGGAAACGTTCGAATCATATCGGACTGAAGGTAAGGGAAAATCTCACAATCTCATTTTTATGCAAGATTGTTTATACTTCAGAATTTATTGGGGAATATTTATCATATACATCCATATTTTCCCAATATGTAATATTATTTCTATACTTATACAATTTTTTAAATCCAATTTTACCTATTGTTTAAATTTTAGTAAAATATATGAAAGGAATCTTTTGTCGTTTTTAGTATGAGATACTTTTTGACTTTTCTGGCCATAGTACGAGAAGAATGTTTTTTTAACTTATACGGCATGAATGTATTTTTATTATTTCATAGAACATTATTTCCATGAATCATCCTTTACAATTTTTCAAGTTTATTTTTAATTAACTTCTTTTATATTAAAATTTTATGACATATTAAGAAAGGAAAAAAAAATTTGAAGTAGAACAGATATTTTCCCCAAGAATGGTGATCAAGTGTTTTATCAAAATTATTTTCCATCTAAGATAATATAGGGTTATTTTTCTATCCCATTTTTTTACATTTATTTGATTATATTATGATGGAATTATTTTTATGATGTCCTTTTATCTAATATGGTTTATGTTATGATGGCACGATGTTTAAGAATCTCATTTTTATTACATGGGTTATGATATGATATATGATATATGATTTTATGGTACACAAAAGAATGGTTTCATTATGAAATGGGTGGGACCTATATCTCCCTCCAATTCATTTGGTAAAGATATATATCTCATCAGATAGACATGACTAGAACATAAAGTTAATCTAGTTCAGTGATACACGACTAGAACGAGGAGTGAACTTGGTTCAGAAATGGACATTGTCTACTATGATAGTCTTGGCAATGAGTCCTGACTAATAAGAAATGATTTTCTATGATTATGTGTGTATTCCAAAAAGATTCATGTTTTATTTTATGATTATTGGGTTTACATTTCACTACTATGATTTATCCCATGTTATGATATTATGATCTCTTTTGCAGGTTAAGATTTTTAAAATGTTATGTTCTTATTAATATGATATGATTGATATTTCCTTTGTTTACCCTTACTGAGAATTTGAGCTCACCATTTTTTATGTTTTCTTTTCCCCAGGTTAGGAAGAAGGGTATTAAGATGTATATTCCAAAAGGGACTCTAGATATGAGAAAACAAATGGGATACAATGTAGATTCTTTATAAACCAGTTGTTTATGTTTCCCAGTTTTTAAAGACACTATACCTAAACAGTCCTATCATATTTTTGTTATATGTTGTAATAAGTATGGTTCAATCTAATGTAATAACAATGTATGTAATGTATGGGTCATTATAGGTTCATTGTATTTCATGTCCTCTTAATCATAGTACTTATATTCATTAGGAGGCATGGTCTTTCTATCGACCTCAATGTTGATGTAATCACCTCCCTCATCAGTTTGAAAGATGTCTTCACAATCAAAATAATCACCACCTTTTCTAGAAGATTTCACGAAGTCAAACACTACGTGTTCTTCACCAACTCTGAAAATCATCCACACTTGGTTCACGAAAATCAATTACTTACTAGTGGTAAGAAATGGTCTTTACTATAATGATGGGTACATCACATTCTTCTTCTATATCCAAGATAAGGTAATCAGCAGGAAAATTAATTTACCAAACCTAACTAAAAAATCCTTGAGAATTCCTTGATGTTACAAAACTAATCAGTCATCCATTTGAAGTTAAACTCTTGTAATATTCAAATATTTGAACCCAAACTTTTATATTACACTAATATAAATGAGATTAATACTTCCACTAAGGTTACATATAGATTTTAAAAATTCACATGTTCTGATAGTGCATGGTATATAGAATATTCTAGGGTCTCTCATCTTTTTTGGGAACTTCTGTTGAACAACTATGGATAATTATTCATTCAATTATATGAATCATATCCCTTTAATTTTTCTTTTATTATAGATAAATACCTTTAATAATTTTTCATAAGCAAGCATACGAGTGATGGCCTCTGTGAAGGGTATATTGATGTGAAACTCCTTAAAAATATCTAAAATCTTTTTGTATTTTCCCTCTATATTTCCTTGTCTCATTCTCTTTGGATATGTAAAAGGGGGATTTTATGGTGGAGGTTCCACATAAAAATATTCTTTTTTGGCTACTCTTATATCGGAACATTTTGAGTTATTTATGAATCCATATTCCATTCTTGACCATTTTTGTGTGTCCTATCATCACTATATTTTATAATAATTGTGGAATGTATTTTAGGTTATTCTAGACTATTTTCCTTGATTTAGAATGGATTATAAAAATTCATTACTTTTCCACTGCTAAGGATCACATCTTTAGCCTTATCTCTTAGATGTTTCTTGGTAATACTGGGAAACATACCCCATAATCGGTCTGATAGATTCTTTGATATTTTTCCCACTTAGTACTCATGACTTTGGAGGGAAGCCCTCTGATTCTACATCTCAATTTTTTGGGCTTTCATCCTATGATCATCCTTATAAACAAATTTGGTGATGAAGATCTCAATATTTTATTGTTAAGGCGGAGTCTTATTGTGGCTTCCTCAGTGGAGCTTTCTAAAACTAATTTTGGGATGGAAATTTTTTGTCTCTAGGGAAAATGATTATTGTGGAAATTGTTGTTGAGGTAGAGGATATGGATTTTGAGATGGGTACCTAGGTGGTCCCTAGTTTCATAGTGGTTATTGACAGCTCCTCTATTGGGGGTAAACTTGATTTTTTGTGGTTTTCAAGTTGTTATCTATTGACAATAAGGCGGACGATATTTTTGGGGTTGTTAAAACTGTTGATTTTAATTATTATAATATATATAATTACAATCCTGATTTTAGGTCACATCTATTCCTACCCTACAGTCCTAGAATGGGTATAGACCTTCACACATTTCAAACGCCTAGATTTCCATAATAGGGGGAGGAGGTGGTTGCATTGGATAAGGTTTCCAAAAAGTTTCAAACATATTTGTAAGGGCTTTAACATAGGTTGTAAAGAGGGTAGTCTCTTCCACCTGATGAATTCCATGTCAAGGTGGTCCTTGATCGCTCTTCCATATACTATAATTATGGTAAATTTTATCTAAAAGTGCATTTCCTACTTCTAGCATATTGACCATGAGTCTTCCATTACTGGCGTCATCCACAACAGTACATCTAGCTAGAGTCCTTGGTAGAATGTGTATAGATATATACACACATCAAGTCCTTTATGTGGTCACTTTTGAGTAATTTATTTAATGTGGTCCCAAACTTCCCAAGCTGGCTCTCCATCTTCCCAGGTAAAGTTTTTGATATCATTTATGAGATTCCAGGTTTTTATAAGTGAAAAATATTTATCTAAAAACATTTATTCTAAATAACCCCAAGTCATAATGGAATCAGGAGCTGGGATTTTGATTCAATCCTTGGCTCTATCATGAAAGGAAAAAGGGAATAATTTGATTCTGATACCAACATCTGTCCCACGTTGACCTTCAAAGGTGTCGTAAACTTCTAGAAAACTTGAAATATACTCATGTGGTTCTTCACTTTGAAGTACACTAAATTTTCCTTCATTCTATATCATGTGAATGAGTCCAGGTTTGATTCTAAAGGTATATTTATGCATAGGAGTTTATACTATTTAGGGAATAGAACCACTAATGTATAGAAAGTCATATTCCATGATGGTTCACTCATACATCAACAGTCACTCTCCCTGATGTTCAAGTGGTTCATGTGGAATTTTTGCAGGGCTTGGTGGAAAAAGGATGTTGATTTCATACATATTAGAACAATTTTATGTGGACGAGTATCATTCAATCTTGAGATTGAAAGAAAGAAATTCCATAGTGTGTAGGATCTGAGAATGATTCAAAGAACTCTTGTACACGCACTCACAGAATGATACAATGCAGTTGCTAGTTCATGTGTGAATATTGTAATAAGATAAGATTGAGAGACCAAAGGAGGTGTAAGGGAAAACCAGGTTTACACCGAAGGTTACTATGCTTGATAAATAGCTATTCCTCATAACTGGTTCCAAAATTTTATCGGGCCATGCAGCATCGTTTATTATGCATGGGCATTGATTGGATTAAAAATATATAGGACCCAAACTTCACTAGCTATAAAGGTGTACCATAGCATCAATGTGGGGTCTATCCCACAAGAAAAATATGGATAAGTTGGTAACCAAGTGATTAAAACCTATTAAATGGATTCCTCATGTGACCCTCATGGATTTAGTTTTCAAAGACTTGTATATTTTGGTTTTAAAATGAGGATAAATAGAAATATCGAGGTCAATTTCAAGGATTATATAAAAGGTAATTCTAAATCTAACTGAGGATGGTCTTATGGATTAGGTTGCGAAGCATTGAAAAAGTCACTAATTGCTTTTGGTAAATCCAATTAGATCTACACAAATATAAACTACTATTTAGTCTAGAGGTAATAAAAAACCTAGGTTCATGAGGATTTCCTTCAAGGAAAAAACATCACCGGATATTGGCCCTAGCCTGATCAACTCTAACTAGGTCAGGGCCCTTCTATTTATGTTCCACAGATCTGGGTTGTGTGAAATAATGTGATTAATAATAATTATTAACATGTTCACTATCCACAAGGTTACCAATGTTTTTATTTAAGGATTCATTAGGTTTTAAACACCCCTACTCTTTAACCCTAACCCTAGAGGATTATGTTTCCATGGTAACAATGATATTGGACAGAAAAGAAACTTAAAACATGATTGACATTATAATTAAAAAATTCAGACTATATAAATCCATGATTAAATCAATTTATAATCAATCAACCACTTACTTGAATCAGGGAATATGAAATGAAACACAATAATTGGTGTTGAAACAACAATAAGAATTGAAATAAAAATCACATCACAAAAAAAATTAGAAATCCTTAGAATAAAATGAATCAAATAAAATAATGGAAAAGAAAAAATTAAGGGAAAAAATAGGTTTGGAACATGAGAGAAGAAAAAAAATAAAGGTGTGTTCATCTGTCTTTGGTCCTTCGAGAACTGGAAAGTATATAGGCCCATAAAACTCATAACGTGTAAAGGTTCCATGCCATGAAATTATTTTATATGATTTATCTATATAGACCTTAAATATTTGTAATATAATTCATTTCATGTACTCAGATCTAGAAAAATATTCATAAATCTTTTATTTCCCTATATTTCATGGATTTAATCTTTGATGGGTTCATAATTTTGAATCTTTATCATCATATAATTAATTAGCATTATGTATTGAATTAGCCTGTAGGATTCATGACTTATTCTATTTTCATGAGAAATACATCAACTTGCATGGTTCATGTGGTCAAGTAATTCATGTCATGAATAATTTTCATGATGTGTAATGTCTAAAATTTATTAAAATACAACTGATCCTATTTTGAGATTTAATTCCAATTTATTACAAAAACCAACCAAAATCCAGTGCATTATCGAATAATGCATGAATAAAATATAAATACGTGTATTAAATATATATATATATACATATATATATATATCTTATAACATACATAATATATTTTTTATTTCAAAATAAAAAAACCATTAAGTGGTAGGAGAACATCATAAATGAAATATATTCTCTAGAGTTATAAAAAAATTAGAAAACTGTAGAGTTTATTAGAATATGTAAGATTCTATCAGAATAAAATGGAGGAAATTATCTAAGATAAGATGAGAATCGTTAAAGGCATAAAATTCATACAATATTGGATAATGTGTAATATACAAGTTACAGTGAATAAATAAATATGAAAAATGCATGGTCATACTATGATATGAGATATTTTTTGATGGATTTGTAATTTTTCTATTAATACGTAAAAGGGAATCCATGTATGAGAAAACCATACATGATATGTATGGATTATAAAATCTTGTGAAATATTGGGGAGTTTTATCGAACATAAATTTTAGCAATGTATTGAATCGCTACATAGTCATACATAATTTTTTTGTTTCTTACATGGGATCTAATAAATTGAAAAAAGTGAGCTTTTAGAAAGTTGATTTTATAAAAGTTATTTTCAAAAATGAAATATGATGATGCTTATATATTATTTCATAGTTAAAATTTTCATGGTATATGATTATTCTGTGACACAATATATGGTTTTTGAATAATTAAAGAGTAGTTTTCCATTCTTTGGGAACAAAAAAATCCACACTGTGAGGCATATTTGAGTATAAAATTCCAGTCAAAGATGGTTTTCTAAATTGAGGTGTTTCCATGATGTAGAAAGAAATCCATGTGGTGATATGTGGTGAAGAGAATCTCATGGGAGATAATCATGTAATGATTGGATATGAAATGATAGGTTAACTTTATATTTTTGATGAAACCATGGATATCAAAGTGAACACTATTATTTATAGAGCTTTAAGAAAAAAAATCATGATTACTGATGAATATCATAAGAAATAGTGCTAAGATTAAAGGAGTTTTCTACATTTAAAATAAAAAAGATATACATTCATTAATAAATAAAAAAATAATGAGAGTTTTAAAAAATAGAAAAAGGTGGAACGAGAAGAAGAGAACTCAATACTTCTTTCCAAGAAGAAAAACTCTTTTTATATCAAAGAAAGAGAGAAGTCTATGAGATTTAAAAGAGATGATCTTGTATATAAAATGAGAATATGAACGAGTAGGTTTGAATCCTTTCCCTGTGATATTCATATATCATGGAATTTGAGGAATAAGAATAGAAATTTTTGAGGAGATACCACTACGTACTACATCTATTATGCATCTTTATTGAGACTCTCAGATGTTGATGAGATAATTGGTTTTTAAGATCACCAAAAACATGAGGCTTGAGGAAGACCAGTGATCTAAATTCTGTATAATTTTATATTTCATAGTCAATTTAAAAGAATAATTTTCATTTAGATTAGAATACTATATTAAGGTTGTTGGATACATTGCTTGAGGAATAAGATCATATCACCTGATGTTTTACAATCCTGGTGAATTTTGGACATCTTTTTTAGTAGTGGAAGAAAATGTTATAAATTAGAAGGGGCTACTACAAAAAACAATAGAGAGTTTATTCTTCAAGAAGGAAGTTGATAGTGAGTTCTTTTATAGAAAATTCAGCAAATTGAGGTAGGTAAATAAAATTTTCTCTCATATTTAGTCCATCTCAGAAATATGGTAATAAAATATTTCCCAATAGATTTAAAGTATATATTTTTAATAAAATGAACCAATATACTAGTAATTATTTCTCGAAACTTGTATTCTAATCAAGAATGAAAACTGATAAATCTTTTGGGATAAAATTTCAAATCTATAGGTAGGAATTTAGGATACATTATTGGGATTAGTTTTAAAGTATTCAAGGAATAAATTATACTAAAAATTGAGTAAAAAAATATTAGGAATCCTTGTAGGATACATAACCAAAAAATAATGGAATTGATTAAAAAATATATTGAAACCCTATTGTAAGTAAAATTAATTTACCCAATTTATGATTTATAATGGGAAAACCTAATTTATATTGTTCCCAAAAAAATAGACTAAACTTTGTAAAGAATAAAAAAGGAGATAATTTCTATGAGATTTCAGAACAACTAGATTTATATTTACTATACATATTAAATTATATCAAAAGAAAATATCATTTCCCCATAACATTTTTTGGCAAAATTCTAGGAATATTATCTGGTAAAACCCATTACCGCTTTTTAGATGGATTTTAAAGATATTTCTAATATCCCATTTCACATGAGAACCAGTAAAATGAAACATTATCATGTCAATATAAATCTTTTACTTATAAGATAATGTCATTTGGATTATACAATTCAGGGTTTTCCTTTCAAAGATGCATAGTGATCATTTTATTTAATTTAATAGAGGGTCATCTTAATGTTTTCTTGGATAATTTAACTTTTTTTGAAAATCAATTTGACCACTATTTAGAATATCGATATAATCTTATGAAAACAAGAATTAAAAATAATATTTTATGGAATTTTGAAATTATTTATATCAGGTTTTAGAGAGGATTTTTACTTATACATGTAATTTCCTTAAATGGGTTGAGATAGATAAATCTAAAATTGAAGTTATCAATGTGTTTCCTTACCCACCTTATGTGGATCATGTTAGATAATTTCTATAAAATTCATTATTTTGAAGAAGATTCATCAAAAAATTTAGTAATACTTTTTTTCTACTATAGGGATTATTCTTGAAAGATTTTGAGTTTACTTGTTATGATCATTTAACACTATATTTTGATGAGCACAAGTGTAAATTAACGACACTAACAATCATTCACCACCTAATTGGGATCACTAATTTGAACTATTACATGATTATTTAAACCATACTATTGTAGTATTGTTATCTTTTAAAATTATAGGAATACATAGTGTTATTTCATATGATTTAATAACTTTTTATGCATCTCAAAACCATTATGAAAACACTAAAAAATAAGCAATTTTTTACCTTGGAAAAATTAAAATCGTATTTTATCAGTACTAAAGTGAGTATTTCTCTAACCATGACTCCCTTTTGTACCTAATCAAGAAGGAAAAAAGGAAAAGTAATTTCCCATGAGATGGATTTTTCAACTACAAGATATTTATTTGGAGATAAATGATAAAAATAAGATAAAAAACATGTTTCATATCATTTGAGAAGGATTCCCCAAAAATACAATGTAGATTTTCCAAACAAAAAGCCATTTAATGACATTATTCTAGGTAAAAACATTATTTTATTAAATTATAAGTACAATGGTATGATGATATAGTCAATTTTCTTATAACATATTTTTTCAATCACATAAAAATCCACAATGATATTTTATACACAAAGATAACTCAAAATTTTATATTTGGGATAATCCATTTCTATGGAAGATTTGTAATTTTCATATGATTTGTACATTCTTAATTGAAATTTTATTATAATTTGTACCGGATTTTTTCGTACATTTTCTTATGGAGGCCAATTTGGAACACAAATAAATTCTGTGAATGTTTTGTAATATGTAATATATTATCCCATGCTATTTAAATATTCCTATGAACTTTGTAAGAAATGTGAGAAATGAAAATTAACTAGAAATATATGAAATAGATAAGAAATTGCTCAAATATTAATGAATTTTTTTTGAAATAGTTAAGGTACGGGGAATATATTTTATGGGAACTATTACTATGTCAATTGGATATTCTTTCATCTTGTATGTTGTGGATTATGTATCTAAATGGGTGGAGGCCCGGTCCACCAAAACTAATGATTATAGTATCATTTGTAATTTTTTCAAGACTAATATCTTTTTTAAATTTTGAATCGCAAAAGAAATCATTGATGACCAAGCAACCCGATTTTATAATAGATGTATAAAATATTTATTGGGAAAATATAAAGTTACCCAAAATACATCAATATTATACATCCATAAATATCTAGAAATGATGAATTTTTTAATAGGGATATTAAAGAAATCCTATAAATGACTATCAATACAAATACATATGTTTGGATTCAAAGGTTGAAACACACTTTGTGGGATTAAAAATTATCTTACAAAACCCCAATTTGAATGAGTTTATACGATTTGATCTATGATAAATGTTTTCATTTATCAATTAAGATGGAGTACATGCACCATTAGGTAGTCAATGAATTGAATATGAATCTAAAAACACTAGACAATAAATGAAATTTAAGATTTTAATAAATTTAATATATCAAGGGAAAACCCTTTATAAATTCTATAATATACAATGAATGATTAAGAGTGGAACATGAAAAGATGATTCATCAAAGAAAATTTCACCAAAGAGATCAAGTGAAACTATCAAACTCAAGACTCAAAATATACCAGGTAAGCATTGTTTTAATTATAATAAATATTCTCAAACTATCATTTTTTAATACAGTATATACATTTCATTATTCAATTCTAGGGATTAGAACCCATTATACTTTTAGGAATTTCAATTTTTATGTTTTTGTTTCATTTTTTGTGTGTTTTTTTTTTGTGTTTTGGAAACCCATTGAGATCAAATTTAATGAATTTTATATTTAAAACAGATCCCAAAATTGAGAAAATAATTTAACTTAGGAAAATAAACTGAGATGAATTATGAAATTATGTTTTTATAGATTCAAAATTTTAGAAATTCATGAAAAGACCACATGTTTTTTGAATACCATTCCATGAAATAATATCTAATATTAAAATAACTCACTTCAGAGGATTCTAAACCAATTTTTACATATTATTTATAATTCCCTCATTTCTAGAGAGAAGTAATCCATTCTTGATTAACCTGAATTTACTATGAATTCTAGTTAAAACCTTAGATCATTGAGGGAATTGTATCGAAAATTATTGAGGAATTATTTTGATTAAAAACACATTTTTACAATAAGCTTCTATTATAGCCTACCTTAATATTTTATTGTTACATTAACCCCATGAATCCATGAAAAACCCCTCTTTTCAAGTAATATTACATGCATAAAACCCTTAAATACCAAATTTAGAACTAAATTAATTATCATTATTGCACTCAATTGTGGGGAAGAATATATTTTCAATGCATATTTTGGGAGAAATATCAGGTGTGGGAAATACGGTAGGGGTAATCATTCAAAATTTAGATAAGGAATTTTACAAAATTGTTTTAAGAGAAAATATTTATATCTACCTTAAAAATTCAAATATGTGAAAATTTTAAAAAAAATATAATGAGATGGGGAAACAAAGGTTCTTAAAGGATGTAGAGAGAATAAAAATTTATTTTTTTTGAATTTCTTCATGTGTGAACATTTCATGACAATAAAATGGTGTCGATGATGAACTTTTTAAAGGTTAGATAGTAAGGGTACCATTTCTTATTGTAAACTATAAATCATTTATTTTGCTTCATGTGAGAGTCACAGCTCCTCATTCAACCTTAGAAATTTTAGCATTAATACCTATTAACCTTTAGCTGTAGAACACCATTGTAAATTTATCAAGATAAAATAAATTAATTGAATCATTGATTTCATATTTAAAAACATTGTAAGCCTACAGTGACCCCTATGTGGGTTTGGTATGAGAAAATAATTTCTTTTAATACACACTTCATGTGATGATAGATATACTTCCAAGATGGTAGGTATAAATAAGAATGGTAGGATGAAAAATGATGAAATATACTGAATTAAATTCATAGAGAAAATGGAATAAATATCATATTATAAGAATGTTAATCATGAGTCACATTTTTGTTGAAAATGGGACTCACATTCGTAGTGTCTTGAATTTTTATTGGATAATATATGTTATATTCACTTATCCAGGAGTCCAAAGTTTAATTCAGGGTAATTAAAAATGTAATAAATTCATTATTTTTTACATTTAATTAATTTCATTCCCTCATATTTATCAATTTATTTAGTTTTAAGATGTTCTAGAATAAAAAGAACATTTCATCAAATTTTTTGAATATTTCTTAATATTGATGAAATTCTGAGTTTAATAGATTTGTTAAATTTTTGGAATAAATGGAATGGTTAGCTAATGATAATCCATTGATTTTTTATTTGTAAGGATGTTATTCAAATAATCTCAAGTGGAAAAAATTGACAAGGTACTAGGACATATAAGAGTTAAAAGTATGCATAAATAACTGATGCATCTAAAGTGGGTAAAATTGACAAAGGGATCTATATTAGGGTAAAAAACTCATATGTATGTGTGAAAATATTTTGTGTAAGGGTAATTAATTTGTCATATAAGAGATTAATATGATATTTAATATTATTTTAGAGTTTCTAATTGAAAATTAAGTAGTATATGTGTAATATTACCCCATGGAAAATTTAATGCATAAGAGTAAATAACATTATCATGGAAGAAAATGGTCAATGTGTAAGGGACACCACATTACTATAGTGATATGTAAGGGTAAATTTACTTTTACATTAAATGGAATTCTAAATGCATAATACTTGGTACATAAATTTTACTTCATAACCAAATGATAATTATGGTTAAATTCCTTTATCGTGGGGATGAAAGAAGTGATACATAAAGGTTTTATCCGTTACAAAGTCATAATAATAGCATGTCACTTAGGGATAAAAAATTTAAAACACTAAAAAGGAAATTTGGATGTAAAGATAATATTAATGCTATATGTATCCTTGTATATGATCTTTTAATTAGAGATGAGTGAATCATGCATACTAACTATCAAATGATCTTGGGAAAGAAAAATCACCTGATGGTTTATGAGGAATGTAAAATCTAGTGGGAAATAATTAAATTAATTGTTTGGATATATTACAAAGGTAGAAACATGTTAAATCAGAATTGAACAAAGGATGAAAGGAAAAATATATTTCAGAATATGGAAGGATGCAATGATGGGGGAGTGTGTATTTTTAGATTTTGAAAGAGTCTGGGCTTGTATTTTGAATTATCTGCAATACCTTCATTCTCCCATGGTTATAACTCTACACATAAAGGGATAAAATAATTTTGGTGATTAGTATAGTGAAGGTGAGAACCTTTTTCTAATACTTGAGTATGATTATCAAAAGTATGTTCTTTTACTATTATTTGACCTCATTTTATAGTGTTGGGTTATTTAATTAAATGTGATTTTATTTGGTTTATATTTCACACAATGTTCTCTACATTGGGTGATAGATTTTTTTCTCCCTCTATTTGATATTTACTATATATGATGGAATGGGTATGATTTTTTGGTGAAGTGTCGAGCTATTACATATTTTATTGTTGAAGGAAGTGAATCACTCTATATTACTCAAGAGTACCTACAAATGATTGGGAGTTGTTTATGTTCTTTGAGGAGGGCCCATAGTTTTGATATTAAAATAATTTTATGTTATCTTCACACACTCATAAAAAAGAATATTATTTAGCAGTGATAACTATAGATTTAAAAGTCTCACACACTAATACCAATATTGAGAGATACGTGGTTCTATATTATTTTGTTTATCCACTCATGGAATAGGGATTATTCAATTTAAGGTCGGGGTAACAAAGAAATTGGTAATTATACCTCTAAACCAATTGTTTACATGGATGTAAATATGAAAAGAGATGAGAGGGGTAAATCATCTACTTTAAATCAATCGGATAAATTTAAAAATTAATGTATAATATGGTGGATAATAAGATTAAATAGTTAAATCATAAACAATTTAATGCAATTGATGTGTGAAGATTCTATGTAGAATAATAAAGAGAAAGAGAAAGCAAGAAGATTTTACAGTATTTAAGATCAAAATGATCCAAAATCTATTATTTATACTCACAAACAAAGATTATGGATATCCACTAAATAGACATCACTTGGTAAGGAGTGATACAACTCTATATAACTTGTATTTAACCAGACTAAGACACAACCAATCCCCCCACCCCACCCCACCCACCCACCCCCTACCCAACCTCATTTTTCACTCATGGAGGAATAACCCATACACCAACCTCTTACACACCTAGACGCACAACCTAACCACTCCCTTTTTCTAGGGACATGGCACAACTTTTAATCATCTTTTTGGTTAGGAAAGAATAATGTGACACATACATTTTAATGGATATATAACTAGTGTGTGAGTGAAACTTGGATAATATTTTCTATAAATATATGATATATTATAATGAAATATGGAAATTAGATAAACCAATGAAAGATGTTGAATAGGGTGTTTTTTATAAATATTTAGCTTCATACCATAACATATGTTTTGGAATTATGTAGCTTCTGAAAAACCAATAATTCATTGAGAAAGAATGTATATTTAGAAATTTAAAACACATAATAATTATAATTAGAATCATGTGTTCCACTACCTATTTACTTTGGACCTTTATATAAATAGTTTATAATATCTCATTAACATTTTTTTAACTCCATGATACTTCTCTTTAATGATCAATGATTACTTTACATTTAATTATCCATAAATCTCTTTAAAACCTTTAATGGATCAGTTGGAATAGTTATAAATAAAAAATAATATTGTTACCATAATTTCTGAAATGGTCATTTAATTTACCTATCATGAAATATGATAATAATTATTCACATATCTATAAAAATAATTATTAAATTCTCTAAAATAATCTCCCTTCAATACTCATTCAAAATATCCCTTGAAATTTATCCTTAAATGTTTTATAATCATGAAAAAAATATCTTCATGTAATACAACGTCTTTGAAATAAGAAATTATTCTAAGTTTAATAAACTTTATTTAATATATTCATTTCCATTGGATCTATGAAATAATATCTATAATTTTACCACAAAGGATCAATATTTAAATAGTAATGAAAATCATTATTGATTTATAAATGATGATTGATAATTCTTCATGTTGAATTATCATAATATAAAATATTTTATATAAGAAATTGTTTTAGTGAAATTTATATCTTTTCCATCTCTCATAAGGTTCCTCCCATACATAATTGTTATCTTTTTTTTTCAATTTCCCAATATGTAATAGAAATATAATTTTCCAATTTTTCATTACATGGGAGTTTTTTCTGACTATATAGTATATGTAAATATTATTTCTTTTTCCAATTTGTAGCTATCATATATAAAGGTAATTTACAATTCATAAGTATTTATATATTTTCAAATTTATAATTTTCCTTTACTTATGATGGAATACATAAAGGTAAAATATTACCAAAATTTTCCAAATGATAAACTATAATCTTATGTAAGGTAATTCCCATAAAAAAAATCTAGTATGTAGGATATTTATTCATACATAATATTCTCGACATTATATGGGAGGTTTAATACTTTTCCAAATTTCCAAAATTCAAATATCTATGGATTTTTTCTAACACATAAGATTCTACATACATAATATATTTCCTTTTCTAGATTCACAATATATAATATCCTTCAAATCATCTTATGTAATATTATTTCAGTGGAATATTTCATATCCAATACTTCTAAAAAATCCTTCAAATAACAAATGAGAAACCATATTAATAAATTTTAGAATATTGATAAATAATGAATAAAAAAAAAATTAGATGACAATAAACAAAATATGATAGAGTTTTGTAATTATCAAAACAAAATAAATAAAATGGAAAGGAGCCACTCAAAATTCTCCCAATTTTGATATTTAAAATACCTAAATATCTACCCCTATAAAAATAAAAAATTAAATAAAATATCAAGGAGTTCATAAAACTAAAATAAAAATAAAAAATAAATTAAAAATTTAAATAATAGAAGTCATTAAATTAAAAAAACATATGAATAAAATATAACTTAAAAATATCACCCCTAATGATAATCAATAAAAAATTAATAATTAATAGAATAAAAAATAATCCTTAAGTTATAAGAAATATCAATCATATAATAAATAGTATGCTCAAAAAAAAATACTGATAGTTAAAAGAATAAACCCCCCTAAACTCATATGTAAAAAATTACCAATCGTTAAAGAAATAAACAACCATAAAAAATAGTAAAAATCCACCTAAATATAAAATTTATCCTCTTGAAATGATATTACAATGAAATCTTATAAAATTAACTTCTTTTGCACAAAAAACAAGTATAATTATGTTCCATAAAATAAGACAAAAATATTTAATGAATTATAAATATTTTAAATTAATTGAAAGTAAAAAATAGTAAAGATCAGGCCAATTAAACAAATAATAAAATAGTAAATACATACCCATTGAAAACAAATAACTCATATATAAGCTCATTCTCGTATACCAAATAATAAAGTTATAAAGGGTATTCATATCGGTCGTATGAAATATTATTACCTATTCATGTAATCTAGATTTGGTCCAATCTGATTAGAATAAGATCCATTATGAAACTATGCTATATAAGGGTTAGAAAATTCAATATTTCAAGACGATTTAGATAGAATATACTTTTTGATCAAGGTATTGAATAAATGTTAGGCAATATTCTAAGGAAAAATGACTAAAAACACTCCACTTAAAATAGTTTACAAAACAAATAACTTTTCTATTATCTTTAACAATGTTTTTCCTATCTATAATAGGAAAATTATTATTATAACCTAGACCATTCCTTTTCATGTTCATTCCAATGATTTTTTGTATTGTCATAAACACATCAATGAATTTTCTTCCAATAATTTTTTTAGATAATGATTCATTTGCAATTTTTTAAACTTTATGTTTCCCATTTTCTATATAAATAGTTTCCAAATCATCAAAAAATTTCTCATTAGTGTTAAAACCATTATTCTTTATCTTCCCATTCTATTCTTTAAGATTATTATTTTCTTCTCTATGAGTTAAAATTTTAAAATAAACCATTTTTTATCTATCACACATTTTGGATCCTTCCTCGGTTTTATATAAGAATCACTGATATAGACTACTCTATTCTATAGTTCATCAACCTTCTCTTCTGAATATTTTATGTAAGTCCTATTACATCTAGAATCAATGATAGAATCATAATCATAATTATAATTACTAACCCTATCCATGCTAAAAATCAAACCTATATTTCAATATTTCATTGTTGATTCATCCAAGTGACTTTATGAACATGAGTGTGAAAATAAAAATAACATTTTATTGCATTTATCCCTAAAACAACGATTATAAGTTTCTTTCTCACATCCATGTTTATAACTTGATATTAATATTCATAAAAACTCTATGAAACCATGATTTATTTCTATTTACTCCTGATATTTGTGTCCTTTCATGGATTATTCATCCTCAAATAGTTAGGTTAGATGTGTTATTTATTATTATACTCATAACTAGTATGATATGAATTACTCAAATTCATATTTGAACTACCATTATTGCTATCCCATTTTTCATCATCACTGAACTTATTTCTGTCTCTTATAGACTATTTTTAGTTAATATCATTATATAATCATTTCATGACATTCATTAACCTCATTTTCCCATTAGATAAAGAACCTAAATAATAACCATTAAAAAAAGAAGAAGTAGCAACATTTTTTAAATAAATACATTTCTTATTCTCATCATTTTCATTAAAAATATTTTTATCTCAATATCATACTATAGGATTGAAATAATAAACTCAAGAAGAGTGTATTCCTTAAAGCATTTATTCTTATTAATTTCAACTTTTTTAGCATTCCACTTCATGGGTAGTGATCTATGTACTCTTTTAACCAAAAAAATATTGTCTAATGTTTCTCTATGTTCTCTTATTCCATTCATGATGCTTCTGTATATAGCCTTTATTTGATATAATTTTTTCCAAAACTAACCATCGCAACAATTTTTCTTTTGTTGCAAAAGGGTTTTGGAATTAATTTTGTTGAATATAATAAATATTTATGATTAATTATGTATTCATTGAATATTATATAATAACATAGGTTATTTTGGGTATTACTAATTAAAAAAAAAATTAGGCTTTATTTTCTTTTTATTTAAGAACTTTGGTTTTGTAATTAAAATACAACTCATGTTCTAAAAAAATTATTTTGATTAATTGTATACATTTTTTCAATTAATTAATTTAGTTTTTCATTTCATTTCTAAAATTAATTATCTTAATGATGAGGTTTTTTTTAATTCCATGTGTGATTTTTCAATGTAATGTTTTGATATGCGATTATGCATGCTTCAAATTTAGTAAAGGGGCGTATTCTGTAACCATGAATGTTCAACCATGCCCTTGATTTTATACCATAAAGCACCACACTCCTTGATACTATGGGAAAATTAATCAATAATGATCCTTCCCTGAATCCAACTGTGTTCATGCCAAAAAATGACAATGGGAATTGATCAAGCCCTACATTCATGAAGAAGGACTCCATAAGACCATTCCTTACTCAAAATATGAAAAAAAAAATACACATGAATTCAACCATTACCATGGAATTTCCTTACTAATACACCATCATTTCCCTTTTATCACATATCCTTCCTCATGTAACCATCACCATGGTAGACCCCCTCATGAAATCACTCCCAAAATTTAAAGTACAATGTTCTGAGTAAATCACCATGGATGAATCAATGATTCATGGGCTAGGTTTTAATTACAAGATATTTCTCATCTATGATATAAACATCATTTGAATATTACTGAGTCACATAATATAAATGGATAAAACTAGAATTGGGTATTTATTGAGTTTATTACATTGAAAATATCACTTCACATATGACAAAACTAAAACTAAACGTAACTGAGCCGTATATACTGCCCAAGGATGAGGAAATTGAAGAATAGGTGGATTCTTGTAAAAATACTACTAGAAAAATTGATTAATAAAAATGTGATAATGAGAAATAGATTCCTGATCAATTCCTATGATGATCGAACTGGGGTTAATGCTGACTCACAGAATCGACCCAAGCTATTTAAGTGATAATTTTATTGAACCTGATGCTACCAATCAAAGCTTGATGATCCATAGATGTGAAATATTTTTTCATATAGGTTCTCAATGAATATGATGGACATAATTGATTCCCTACACTCTAGTTTTGGAGAATGAAATAAATGTGCACTAGTTTTTTGAGATATTTCCTCTCTTGAGATGGTTGAGAAAGTATAGAACGTTGACTTTCATAAGATGAATCTGGGATTGGGACCTTATATTTGTTCATCTGAGCTCTATCAAGATTTGAAAAAATATATTTTTTACTAAATTCCAAGGATTCCAAGTCAATAAATGTTGATTATTGAGCCTTAAAGTTACAATATATATGATTAAGGACATTTCCGTTTGATATATATTCAGTAAATACCTTGAAATGAAGACTTATTGGAAATTTTAGATGATGTTGAGATGCAAGAATAATGAATTTTGAATATTCATAGATTAACTGATGATGGAACTTGTTAAATAGGTGGATTTGAGAAAACAAAGGGGTAATTGATGTTGTTCTTGGTCAAATTGAAGAAATATATATATATATAATTCCTCACCTAAATCTCAAATTGGGTAGATTATTGATGAAATCGAGAGGCATGAGCACTATTGAGGAACAAATGAATATCATTGTTACTATAAATACTAAACTCATATCAAAGTTGGGATATAATCGAGGGAAATGTTTCTAGGGTGTTATATAGTTTAATTTTATGTTTTATGATCATAAGATTAAATTCTTATAGTTTATTAGGTCAATTGTGAGTATATATTTCAAAATAAAATTTCATGTATTTCTCGCATAATGGTTAAATATAGATATGGGAGCCATAATTTCTAGTATTCCAAGAATATTAAGATGATATTAGGGTTGGGTAATGTTACATTAATTCTATGTAATATTCCCAAAATTCTCATGGATGTTGATCTAAGATAGAGATTCACCCATGGTTTTCATGTAGAGATTAAACATCTTGTATACCTAGGAGCTCATTTTTTCTTTTTTTTTGAGATTTTGGCTTCAGGTACCTATGAGGATAAATATGTGCATTGAAAATGCCACATAGAGTCTAGGAATATTATCTATGATATGTGACTATAATATCATATTTGGTTATGGAATGAAATTTTATATATATTTAGGAGGAAGCATCTGGGATCGATATAATAGTGGACATAAAGAATACAAGAGTAAACAAAGGAAAAAATGCGGATCAGAGAAAAAAAGTCAGAGCTTATTAGAGAGATTCGAGTAGGTATTGGAGTTAATCAAAAAGATAATATTATTATTATTTATCTCTTTAATATATTTTTTATGTATTTTTCATAATACCTTTTGTAACTGTTTACAAATTAATTAAAAAATAGAAAAATTTTAATTGGGAATGATATTATGAAAGTGATTCTTATTACGTAATTCATGATTCAATTCAATTAGATATTACTCGTATTTCTTTTCTAAAATAGTCAATTTTAAAAAATATCTAGTATCTGTAAAAATTGTTCTTGATCTAAATTCATTATCACGTTGTTTAAAAATTTGTGGATTTAATTGACATGTAGATCAATATCATAAGAGTATCACTCTGTGATTAACAGAAAAAATTGATTTAGGAGAAAGATAGGATTCATCAACTTTTGATTGAGTAGGTTCTATGTTTAAGAACTATATGAATAATTAGATCATTGGATAACCAACCTACTCATTTGTTAGACACTATTAAAATCAGATCCAATATTGCATTTTTATTCATGAATGTGGGGAAACTTATTTAAACCCATCCAATAAAATTCCCCCCTATCATCATTTGGTTTCCACATTCTTGTGATCTGTTCTCTGTTTTGGGCCTCTAATCCTATTGTGCTAGTTACTTCCTCATCACCATAATATGGTCTCATAACTAAAATTTCTTGTAGTTATCATTATTATTTCTATTGTTTCCTTTATTTTTATTTTTATTTTGTTTTTTTCTTAATCGCACACACATTAGAAGTCCTTCCCTGCAGATCAACCCATATTTGATACTACAATAGCTGTTAGTTGGATTTATAAATAATTATCCTACCTCAAACCTAGTGAATGATATAGGGTTATGGTATAGATATTTATTCTATTACATGGGAGAGAACATGTGTCCAAGTAAAAAACACATATATTAAGAAATAAATTATAATAAAAAATTATATTAAAAAAATTCTCAATAATATGTTGAATCCATTAATGCTTATAAGATCTATTAGAAAACACTAAGATCACTTTGTATCATAAATCAATAGGCATTTAAGTTCTCTGAATCCTGAAATGAAAATTATGGTTGAATATATTCATGAAAAAAGATAAAGTTAAAATAATCCACATATGAAAACCTCAATCCATCTAGAAATGAGATAATATAGTGGTATAGTTTGAGATAATTTGTATTGCTTATTATCCCTAACATTCCACAATTAATTGGATTTCACAATGGTCAAGGAATTACACTACAAAAAAAAACTTCTTAATGGCGGTTTATTAGCGACGATTATAGTAACTACTGTGAAATAAATCCGGTTAAAAAATATAATATATTGAGGGTTTAATTAATCTATCGCTATATTTTTTATTTGAAGAATTATTGATGGTTTAAATGAAACTACCACTAAATATTATAAAAAAATAAGTAATTCCAACCACTCCCACCATCCCTCTATGCAACCCCAATCCCAACTCATATCCCCCATTCTGACCTCCCTCTCCTTGGGTCAGATCCCCTCCTTGGAAACAATGCATACCCCCCCCCCCACCCAAAAGGTCTCATCATCCTCCCCATAGTCACCATAAATATATTATTCCTAGAGGGGGTTATTTTTTTGTAATTTCTCTATAAAATTATGATTTTATGTAAACATTGTAATAGATTACACATTATTGGTTAGTGAATAGGTAATTTTAGTTGTGACCATTTACATTTTAACCTAGAAAACTCCCTTATAGGGAGTTAATTTATATATAGAATAAGGTGGGGGTTAAAGGAGTTATGCGTATGGGTTTGGTTATCACACTTATAGGCTATTCATTCCCTGGATTAATTGGATATATATCAATTGATATATGATTCCATATAATAGAGAACAATTTTGATTATACAACTAAAGTATTAATAAATTAGTAATATTTGACGTCTAATATAATTTACCCCTTTCTCATTAACTATAACTTGTCATTGTTTAATCAAAATTCTTCTATAATTGACTGATTTTATTACAATAAATTTAGAGGGTTTCTTCACCCCACACCCAGATACTGATCTTAGATACTTAGCATGGAAGGACTAGGATAATATATGTAACGCCCCGACCCCAGCTACCCAGAGTCGGTGCATTACTTCGTAACATTGGCATGATCACAAAAGATCAAGTCTCGAAAGACCGATTAGTTTAGTAGCCTTGGAAAAATTAGATACATTCATAAGTCTTACATTACATCATAAAACAAATCAAAACAACAACATCTTCTCTTCATATCCCCTTATATTATCCCTGCAGGTCATTCATAATATACTTCTCCACATCCTGGAAAAATTAAAACATTGAAAGTGGTGAGCTCAGATGCTCAGTAAGGATAACAATATAGCGGAATCTTTCATCAATAAACATAAACATTTAAGGCAATGTATAACTAAAACAAAAGCCTTATAAACTTGAACATCAACATAATATGGAAAAAGTAAAATGAGATAATGCCATTTACTTCTTCACATGGATATTCTACTGGTCGAATAATCACATGAAATATCAATAACCAATTTCATAATGATGGAATGCATAATTCCATACTATAATAACCACGTAGTCAAGGCCTCGTTCCAAGACCACAAATAAGATTTTTTTCAAGGCCTCGTGCCAAGACACTAGTTTGTCTCATGAGACCTACCGATGCAATTTTTTTTAGAAGATAATTACATTCCAAATTGCTCAAATATACTCCAGTGTTTTTTTGAAATCATTATGCATTCATCTGAAAACAAAATAACTAATTCTGAGACTGCTCGACTAATTGCAGGCCATGATGGGTCCACTCCCAATCCCTTCCTGTCTACCACACTCGAGAGTCGGGTTTTCTGAAAACATTTTTAAGCTTGCGTTAAATACGTATACATTTGAACTGGATTTTCATATATTAGAGAGAAATATCATTTTTTTGAAACCATTTAAAAATAACATAATTATAAAAGAAAACCTTTTGAATAAATGTAAAAGTCAAAGGGGGTTTATACACAATATAAAAGAAATTTGTGTATAAAACAAAATATGCCTCAATGAAAGGAGATTGAGACGAAGTCCATAAAAAGATAATTTTTAAAATAAAATAAATCTATTATGTGTATTAACTATACGTACACATAAAGAAAGTAAAAAATTCAAAATAAGACATAATAATATCATGACATAATTTTAAAGTAGGAGATTAACCCAAAGAATGGAAGTTGGGTTAAGGAATTCCCTTACCTCATGTCCGACTTGACTCAACAGCTCTTTAACCTCATGAATAATAAACTAGAGTTAATATCTACCTTATTAAGAACCATTTTCAATTTCATTATCCTTTTTATATCACTTATTACAATGTTTTGAACATTATGTAATTATTTAAGTTAATAGCGGTCGTTTTGTCGATCTTTGGTACTTGAGTCAACAATAAACTTCTTATAATTACAAGTTGTTCATGTGGTGAAATATCCATTTTATCCAGAATTATATTCATGATTTAGATATCATATATATCATATAAATCCTTTATATAAATTCATTCATAATATTACATAACATTTAGAGGTAAGAAATGAAATGCACCGTTCATGGAGACGGTAAGCCGTACGTACGCATGGACGCTACTTTTTTTCTATTTCATATTTAATGGAATTAAATTATAATGACATAAATGTATAATATAATTCCAGTATAATATAGAATATAATACCATTTACTCCATCCTTTATACATCCCACATATGGTATTAATGATTCAAATCACTTTGAGGGGGCGGTAGTCCGCACTTCCTAAAATGAAAATATCGCGTTTACCCATAATGGAAACCATAAAGGTATGCCATAAATGAAAAATAAAAAATCATAAGAAAAACAAAAACATAATATATATCATATATAAAAATATTGTCACCCTAATGGACACCATTAGAGGTGTTATATGAGTGTTGAACAATCATCGTTTCGTGAGGCAAAAATTCGCCATCCACAAGAACAGTATGTTCTTTAACCATTAGATGTAGGTGTGTGTAATTGTAGTTTGAATCCTTCTTATAACAACATCCTATTATATTTAGGATACTTTTATTGTTACAAAAGAAATTAATAAAAAGTGTTTAGGGGGTTGGAGAATAAAAATAAAACAAAACTACATTAGAGAAGACATTACCTTAAAATCGGGTAACTCTTTTTGGTTTGAGCCAAAGGCTTACTTGGGAAGCGTTCTGCCCAATGTGAGGCTTCTAGGAGTACGAGGGGGAAGTTGGGAGAGTATTTTGGCAGAGGTTGGCCGATCCAAATGGCTTGAAAGTGTGAATGAGGTGGTAGAGGTGGGGGCCTTTTATAAGTGGAGAGGAGGGGAACTCTTGGAAATTAAAGAAAAGTCACTTTATTATAAAATGAGTTTCGGATTTTAGAGGTCCCACACATATATAATTAGAGTATAAGCTGATAAGGGTTCTAAATATACTCATACAATAGATTTATTACAAGTTTAAGCCTTGGATTTTACATTATCTTTTTATTTTATTTAAATCGTTAAATAATGAGGTCATCGCTGCATCATCATGATGTCATACATAATTTAATATATTTAATGACAAAAAATTATAAAAAGAATACTATGATGTAAGAAATATTTTTATCTTTCCAATGACTATTTATAGTCAAAAATATGAAATGTATAACCCCATGTAAATTTTTTTTTAGTAAAACATTTCATGTTTGTGTCATTTTTTACTTTAACATTAAATAAAAGGTATTTATGTCATTTTCCAACTAAAGTGGATCCATGGGGTCCCCAAGTTGACCCATGGATTTTCTTGGTCGGCCATGGCACATCCAATGAGGTTAGTACATGTTTCAAGCTAATCTCATATTATTAAAACATTATTTTTACCTTAAACTACAATAATTTCCTCTAATTGCGATTAAGAACTTAAAAGTTACTATTCACCAAAAAATATTTTAATCTCATTGAACCACATTTTACTTCATAATGACAGCCATTTATGTCGTATTTTTGAAATTCAAAACACAAAAGTGGTAAAATTTCATTTAAACTAAAAATCAGTTATTTAACTTCTACTTAGTGGTTTCACTATTCATCAAAAATTGAAGTTTTTCAGAACAATGCCAAAATTTCACCCTAAGCTATATTTGGTATTCTGAATTCAGAAATGATGTCTATTTTTAAAAAATCCAAACATATAAGTTTCATTAATTAATTTTATAATTAATTCCCGCTGTCACAACAAATAGCGTGTTTTTTAAGAAACAATTTATATCAAAATATTGGCAATTGTTTATGTCCAATTTCAATGTTAAATTAATTATAATGACCACCATTGGATAAAATGGTAAAAATATATTCTAATTATACATTAAAACCACTCAATAATATAACTTATCATTATAAATTATTTTGATTAAAAAAGTTGTTTTAAGTATTTTTCACTATTCATAAAAAATTGGAAGTTCTCAGAAAATTACAAAAAATTCAACTTTGGATAATTTCGATATTCCGAATCCAAAAATGAAGTTGATTTTGAAATATAAAATATATATAATTTCAAAAAGTGTTTATTACTATTCATAACGGCTACTTTGATTGGTTGTGGTGTGTGTTAGAACTCGAATTTGCGTACAACACACGCTACTGCATTATTGAAAGAGAAGTGTATCGTGGAAGCTCGTGGTGTTACATTCTCCCCTCCATCAATAAATTGTGTTCTCGCAATTTGAAATTTTTCTTTGAAAATAAAAAGTTGAAAATAGAAAATACCTTTTTGCAAAACCCACATCGGAAATAAGGTTAATAAAATTTAGCCTTAATAAGAGGGAAAGGGAAATGAAAAAGTCACCACCCAATTATGATCTCGATTAGGAGAACATTGGTGGCAATTAGAGACATATAATTGGAGGAAAAACGTAAATATTTGTAGGGAGTGATTGTGGTCATCAATCACAAACAAGTGTAAAATTGAGGGCCTCAAAGCCTTCAATCTATGTTGATTTAAAATATTATCAGTTCAACAAGACATAAGGTATTAGGATAACACATTTTTTTGTTTTAATATCCCTTTACTAAAGTTTAAGAATTAATTTATTCATAGAATAAGAGATATGTATATTTATATTTATACTTGACAAGTAGAGTTTCGTCCTTCAACTAATTTCTACCACAAACTCATCTTTCACTCAAAAAGATAATAGAACTCAAAAATATTATATTTATCCTAATTTTATAAGGTTCTAAATATTACCACATACCATTGAGATTAGGAAAAAATATTTTGTAATAATCAGGGATTCTTATAGACTAGTGGTAGGTAATAAAGGCCTGTCGCACTATGGTTGTGGGTTCAATTACTGTAGCTTTGTCCGACGCGACGGGTTATGCCCCACCCTGCATGTTGTCCTTTTCCTAAAAATATAGTATTATAATATTCCAAAAATAATCATCAGAAATGTTTTAACCTTAAACAATACTATTCAAAGTTCATCTTATTCCATTCTAGCCTTTATAGTTATCCAAAATACCTCCGTCCAAACTTTCTCTAAAAGGTCTCTAAATTCCAAAATCAATTGTAACCTCAGATTCCCCAAAAAAAGTAAAGTTTCTCTTATTGTCACATACTAAAAATATGATTACCTTCATCAAATTAAATCCTTAATGAAAACAACATGTACTGCAGTATAATCCTTATATATATCACATTATTCTTATAACCACAATCTAGTTCGTGAGTCCAAAAACACAAAAACAATAATTATTCCGCTTCAACTGTAGTAACAACATAAGATTGTCCTTGATCCCTTGGCCTTTTCTGAGGTAAGTTTTTCTGACGCTTAAGACATTCATTTCCATAATTCCCCATTTCCCTATAATTGTAGCATTCAACATTGATAGCATCTTTCTTTCCCTTGCAATCACATGCCTGGTGACCTTTTTCTCCACATTTATAACAAACTCCCATTCCTTTTAGGCAAGCACTGGGGTGATTCTTCCCACAATTATCACATAATGGAAAATCCTTCTTTCCCTTTTTCCTTTTATCTGTCTCTTGTTCCACCCTTCTCTTCTTCTCTTGCTTTACTTTGTTGTCATAGGACTTAGAGAATTCCTTTTCTGTCTTGATAGCACACGAGACTATATCCTTGTATGTAGAGAAAGATTGTGATACTAAAGCTCAATGGAGAAATGGTTTTAACCCATCAAAGAAACAATCAATCTTACTTCTTGGGTTACATATATAATCTGCAGCATGCCTCACTAACCTTGTAAAGTTAGCTTCATACTTTGGAACATTCTTATCCTCCTTCTGCCTCAAACTCAGAAATTGTCTTTCCATATCTGCTCGATGGTCATGAGGAAAGTATTTTTCTAAGAAAAGCTCTTTGAACTCCATCCATTCCATATTCGATACGTCATCATCTTCCTTTGTGTTTAGAATCAGCGACCACCATTGATTGTCATCTTCAGTGAGGTGGTAAACTGCCATGATAACGTTTTTCCTTTAACTACTCCCCAAGGAGTGGAATATTTTTTCTAAAGAGTTTATCCATTTCTCAGCTACTAATGGATTTGTACCCCCATTAAATGTTGGCGGTTGTTTCCTCATGAAGCGGTCTAACATTGATCATCCACGTTGCGGATCAGGGTGCTCCATACAAGTAAGGTTAATATTCATAACCTGAGTGAGTTGTCCCAGTATGGTAATAAGTTGATCATCACAAGTTGTATCTCCAGATCCACAATAATTATCTTGAGCAGGAGGGCAATCCCTACACGGAGTGCGTGCATTGATACTATTTCCATTCCTTCCACTAGGAGCCATTTCTATACAATGGCATAAACTAGATTAGTTTATGAATCAAAATACATAATTCTATACTTATAAAATACTTAACATAAATTGAACTATTTATGGATATAACCGATAATCATAAAAAAGTTTTCTTTGAGAAAGTATATACTCATAACCCTTCATAATGGTTTGTAAAGAAAATGAGAATTATCCTAATCATATCCCCCAGGAGTGTCATAACAAAGAGTGCAGCAAGGCCCATTGTCGTGCACCAGTTCCCGTTCGAGTCTAGCTCAAAGCGGTGTTTTCGGGTTTTACCCCTAGGTACATCTGTGCCAGAGCCGCCTCTACCTGTTCGTATCCAGACAGGGTTGTATTGATCAGAAAACTCACAAAATCACTATAATACCAAAATTCTAGGAAGTTATTCTATACTAATCCTCAAAGTCTATCTTTGGGTTATGTTCTATAATCAGAGTTTGTCTAAATCTAGCTTCCAAGGTTAGTACTAAACTTCCTCGGATACCAACTGTAACGCCCCGACCCCAGCTACCCAGAGTCGGTGCATTACTTCGTAACATTGGAATGATCACAAAAGATCAAGTCTCGAAAGGCCTATTAGTTTAGTAGCCTTGGGAACACTAGATACATTCATAAGTCGTACATTACATCATAAAACAAAAAAAACTACAACATCTTCTCTTCATATCCCCTTATATTATCCCAGTAGGTCATTCATAATATACTTCTTCACATCCTGGAAAAATTAAAACATTGAAAGGGGTGAGCTTAGATGCTCAGTAAGGATAACAATATAGTGGAAGCTTTCATCAATAAACATAAACATTTAAGGCAATGTATAACTAAAACAAAAGCCTTTTAAACTTGAACATCAACATAATATGGCAAAAGTAAAATGAGATAATTAATTCTTTACATGGATATTCTACTGGTCGAATAATCACATGTAATATCAATAACCACTTTCATAATGATGGAATGCATAATTCCAGACTATCATAACCACGTAGTCAAGGCCTCGTTCCAAGACCACAAATAAGATTTTGTCAAGGCCTCGTGCCAAGACACTAGTTTGTCTCATGAGACCTACCGATGCAATTTTGTTTAGAAGATACTTACATTCAAAATTTCTCAAATATACTCCAGTGTTTTTCTAAAATCATTACACAAGCTTCTGAAAACAAAATAACTAATTCTGAGACTTCTCGACTAATTGCAGGCCATGATGGGTCCACTCCCAATCCCTTCCTGTCTACCACACTCGAGAGTCGGGTTTTCTGAAAACATTTTTAATCTTGCGTTAAATACGTATACATTTGCACTGGATTTTCATATATTAGAGAGAAATATCATTTTTTTGAAACCATTTAAAAATCACATAATTATAAAAGAAAACCTTTTGAATAAATGTAAAAGTCAAAGGGGGTTTATACACAATATAAAAGAAATTTGTGTATAAAACAAAATATACCTCAATGAAAGGAGATTGAGACGAAGTCCTTAAAAAGATCATTTTTAAAATAAAATAGATCTATTATGTGTATTCACTATAGGTAACATAAAGAAAGTAAAAATACAAAATAAGACATAATAATATCATGACATAATTTGAAAGTAGGAGATTAACCCAAAGAATGGAAGTTGGGTTAAGGAATTCCCTTACCTCATGTCCGACTTGACTCAACCGTTCTTTAACCTCCTGAATAATAAACTAGAGTTAATATCTACCTTATTAAGAACCATTTTCAATTTAATTATCCTTTTTATACCACTTATTACAATCTTATGAACATTATGTAATTATTTAAGTTAATAACGGTCGTTTTGTCGATCTTTGGTACTTGAGTCAACAAATAACTTCTTATAATTACAAGTTGATCATGTGGTGGAATATCCATTATATCCAGAATTATATTAATGATGTACATATCATATATATCATATATATCCTATATATACATTCATTCATAATATTACGTAACATTTAGAGGTAAGAAATGAAATGCACTGTTCGTGGAGACGGTAAGTCGTACATACGCATGGACGCTACTTTCATTTCTATTTCATATTTAATGGAATGAAATCATAATGATATAAATGTATAATATAAATCCAGTATAATATATCATATAATACAATTTACTCCATCATTTATACATCCCACATATGGTATTAACGATTCAAATCACTTTGAGGGGGCGGTAGTCCGCACTTCCTAAAATGAAAATATCGCGTTTACCCATAATGGAAACCATAGAGGTATGCCATAAATGAAAAATAAAAAATCATAAGGAAAACAAAAACATAATATATATCATATATAAAAATAGTGTCATCATAATGGCCACCATTAGAGGTGTTATATGAGTGTTGACCAATCATCGTTTCGTGAGGCAAAAATTCGTCATCCACAGAAACAGTATGTTCTTTAACCATTAGATGTTTGTGTGTGTAATTGTAGCTCGAATCCCTCTTATAACAACATCCTAGTATATTGAGTATACTGTTTTTGTTACAAAATAAATTAATAAAAAGTGTTTAGGGGTTGGAGAAGAAAAATAAAACAAAACAACATTAGAGAAGACATTACCTTAAAATTGGGTAACTCTTTTTGATTTGAGCCAAAGGCATCCTTCGGAAGCGTTCTGCCAAAAGTGAGGCTTCTAGGAGTAAGAGGGGGAAGTTGGGAGAGTATTTGGGCAGAGTTTGGATGAGTCAAATAGCTTGAAAGTGTGAATGAGGTGGTAGAGGTGGGGGCCTTTTATAAGTGGAGAGGAGGGCACTCTTGGAAAGTAAATGAAAGTCACTTTATTATAAAATGAGTTTCGGATTTTAGAGGTCCCACACTTATATAATTCGAGGTTAAGGTGATAAGGGTTCGAAATATACTCATCCAATAGGTTTTTGACCAGTGTATGCCTTGGAGTTTACATTATCTCTTTATTTTATTTAAATCGTTAAATAATGAGGTCATCGCTGCATCATCATGATGTCATAAATAATTTAATTTAGTTAATGTCAAAAAATTATAAAAAAATAATATGATGTAGTAAATCCTTTTATCTTTCAAATGATTATTTATAGTAAAAAATATGACTTGTATAACCCCATGTAAAAATTGTTTTAGTAAAAAATTTCATGTTTGTGTCATTTTTTACTTAAACATTAAATAAAAGGTATTTATGTAATTTTCCAACTAAAGTGCCTCCATGGGGTCCCCAAGTTGACCCATGGATTGTCATTGTCGGCCATGGAACATCCAATGAGGGTAGGACATGTGTCAAGCTCATCTCATATTATTAAAACATTATTTTTACCTTAAACTACACTAATTACCTCTAATAGCGATTAAGAACTTAAAAGTTACTATTCACCAAAAATTATTTTAATCTCATTGAACCACATATTACTTCTTAATGACAACCATTTATGTCAGATTTTTGAAATTCAAAACACAGAAGTGGTAAAATTTCATTTAAACGAAAAATCAGTTATTTAACTTCCACTTAGTGGTTTCACTATTCATCAAAAATTGAATTTTTTCAGAACAATGGAAAAATTTGACCCTAAGCTATAATTGATATTCTAAATTCAGAAATGATGTATATTTTAAAAAATTCCAAACATATAAGTTGCATTAATTAATTTTATAATTAATTCTTGTTGTCACAACAAATAGCGTGTTTTTTAAGAAACAATTTGTATCAAAAGATTGGCAATTGTTTATGTCCAATTTCAATGTTAAATAAATTCTAATGACCACCATTGGATAAAACGGTAAAAATATATTCTAATTATACTTTAAAACCACTCAATAATATAACTTATCACTATAAATTATTTTTATTAAAAAAGTTGTTTTAAGTATTTTTCACTATTCATAAAAAATTGGAAGTTCTAAGAAAATTACAAAAAAATCAACTTTGGATAATTTCGATATTACGGATCCAAAAATGAAGTCCATTTTGAAATATAATATATATATAATTTCAAAAAGTGGGTATTACTATTCATAATGGCTACTTTGATTGGATGTGGTGTGTCTTAGAACTCGAAGTTGCGAACAACACACGCTACTGCATTATTGAAAGAGAAGCGTATCATGGAAGCTCGGGGTGTTACACTCTAGCAAGGAAGCCTATCCAGTGAGGTATGGTTTTGTTTTTGTTTTCATGTTTTCTCTTGTTTCAATTTTTTTTATTTTTTAAGGTTTTAAGCTTATCCCCAAAGTGGCATTTGATGAAAAATGAAATAAAAAAATTGCTTTGGTAAAATCCAAGGAAGCATTACAATTGGAAATAGAAACACTACGTATAGCCTGAAAATATGGTGTTATCTAGGGTGAATCCTCTATAGTGGTATAAGGGGGTGTGTTATATTTTACAACCATGGTAGACATAAATAGTTGAATATTTATGGTATTATTGACATATTGTGAGCTCATATAGAGTTGAATATTTTTGTAATAGTAATTTTCTTATAAAAACGCATTTCATTATTTATATAATTTTTTTATTATAAAGATTTTTAATTTTAATTTTATAAAATAAACATTATTTTTTATTCTAACATGTAACTATTATCTTATGAATAACTTTTCATAGTTTTCATAAATAATTATTTTTTATAAAATAGTGACAAATACCAAATTTTTTAAAACATTTACATTCATTACATTACTATAATTGAAGAATGGGTTAAATTTTTTGAATCCATTTTATATTATAAATATATATATATAATAAATTAAAAAATATACTTTTTGTATTTATAAAACACTTATATATAATTTTTAATACATATGCAAAATTTTAATCAAAATACTAATTTAGACGATTAAATTAAAGAATTAGTTTTCTTCTCCAGTTGAAATTATATCCATAAAATGTACATTTTATTTTTGATAAATATTACCACATTAAGTAATAATTCTAGTGTATTTTTTGTGAATAAATTTATTCTTACTTTTATTAATGTTAATGACCATGATAATGATAAAAAATTATTTTTGAAAAATTGTTTTATTAATATTTTGTAACATTTAACTACTAAATTATTTTGATCTATTAAAAATAATGACATTATAATGATGTTTAAAAACATATATTATTATATTAACATACATTTTATTATAAATCAATTCATTGTAATATTAAGAAGAAATAATAATAAAAATATCATTTTTCTATACAAAATAGTTTTCCAATAAATAAAATGTTTTATTTTAAATGTACGATTTATCATGATTATAAATTGCATTACATTAAATTCATAAAAAAAGGGTGAACATATAAATTATTTTGTAAGATGGGTTATTTTATATATTTAGTAAAATATAATTTATATAGGTAAAAACATGTTACCATATTAAAAATAGAAAAAATTAAAAAGTAAATATATAAGAAAAAATAATTTTATCTTTATCGAGAAAGACACTTCATATTAAAACTATCAATTTAGGAAGACATATTTGATATCTTTTTGAACATTCATGGTTTACTTTATGCTAAAATTTATTTTTTTATATTGGTGTTTCATTTATTTCTTTTTATTATTACTCAAATAATAATTGTTTTCTTATATAGGTGGATTCTTTTGTTCGAGATGGGTTGTTTGTTCAAAGCTTCCAATGCTTATGGTAGATTAGACATCGAGTCTGAAAATGAGATAAATACAACAAGGAAATACATAAATAATGTATAGACAATCATGAAAATTTGAATTCCTACTACCTATATGGAATCCCACCTTTTTATTACTTAACTTTTCATTACATTGTACAAATAGAGGATCTTTTAATGCTTGGTTTCTTGGAAAAAAGGTATATAATACATGAAAATGTTAAAATTTTATTTTAATAAACATGAAATTATTCATCATGGATTAATACTAAGTTAAATTATATCATCTCATGACTTGGGGGCATACATCAAAGGAAAGGGTGAGCATAAGGTCCAGTAAGTGAAAGCAAGGGAAACAGTTTACATGTGATTATGATAATTGTTGATAAGAACTTAAAAAATATCATAAAGGCATGAGAAATGGTAAAATATGCATATAATGATGAAAATAAAATTATTCATAACATATAAATTTGGCTATAACATTTAATTGATTCATTAATAATCATATCACCAAGTTTTATAACTGTGGTGTAAAAAACATTAAAAAGGTTATTCACCAAGGTATTATAAAACATGTCATATATATAGATTAAATTCATTACCCAGTGGATTGGATCACAATTATGGTGAAACCTTCATATGTATTAATTAATTTCATACACACAGATCATAATAAAAAATTTATAAATAAACCATGGAGAATAAAATAAACTGGTTTCATATCAAAATCATGGTTTTTTAGAAAATGCTTAAAAACAAGATCCTTTTTTCATTTTTAACACATAAAAAAGGAATGAGGAATTCGTTATTGTTAATACCAGAATATAATAGATCATTTTGAAATCTATTTGAATACCCATGGAGAATAAATAGTTTTGGTTATTTACAAAGTAAAATAAAATAATTTCTTTAGAAAAGAAAAATAAATTTTGAGAAGAAAATTTTGCAACATAACATGTTAGAAACATGGTTTTATAAAACATTAAAAAGAAAGGTGAAAAGGGTATAACATTAATAAAATAATATTAATAATATATAGGTCTATAATAAAATGGAAATAATAACATAGTATGGAAATTTTAAAGACATACCAATTAAAAAAAATTGAAAGGAAAAGATAAGTTGAGATTCCCCTTACCTTGAAGTGTAAATCCTAAAACTAAAATATTGGGACCTTGGGGACATGAGGAAACCTTATTAGGAATCATTGGGAGTTAATAAAATTAGATATTAGTGTATGATTATTTTTTAATGAAATCAAACGAAGAAATGGTTTGATATTTATAGAAAAAGAGAGGTAGTATTTTATTAATTTCCTTGGACACCTCAGTAGTGGTATATGCCAAACCCTGGACTTTCCCAAAGTATTATCCACATGGGACACATATTACATTATTTTAATTAAAAATAATCAATCATCATTTTATATTACTTATTAAATCATTATTATTTCATCAAACATACAGAAAAGTCAAAACTGTATTTTTAATTATTCACTGAAAAACAAAATATTTTAGAAAATTCTCATAAATTCACCTTAAATTAATATCAATGTGATTATTTGAAAAATGATGTTTATTTTACTATAATTATTCTCTAATTATTATTAATTTTACTTTTAAATATAAAAATCCTTATTTATTAAAAATAATAATGGATACAAAATGCATTGTAAATTTTCTAAGACTTGAAAACAATAAAATTCTTTTATCATTTAAATTAAAATAAGATTTTTTTAATTATACTATTTAATTAAAATAATAAATATTAATAATACCTTAGTTTATTATAATAATTATAATTTTTTATGGAAAGTACAATTTTTTTCGAAAAAATAAATTTTTCATATTTTTCATATTTTTTAGGAAAAAATAAACTAAAAACAGAATTGATGGGAAATTTTTTTTATTTATATAGAGTTATAAAAAAATAACTAATTAAGGCCTTGGAACATAACTCCTTATAAAACCTTCATATTACCTAATTGTAAGGTGTGAAATAGTGATATACTCCTAGGGTGGCTTAGATAACATCGCCCAAGCGGTAATCTCCATTAACTTGAACTTCTCCTGTAGGAAATTTCATTCAACTTAACATGTTGAAGCATGGCTTGGGATTGGTCAAGAGCGAATCCCAAAGATGCTTCCTCCATCCCGAGTTCTGACAAATGGGCATCATATAACATGAATCTATTATATGAGGCCATCGACTCTTCATTGTATATTAATTAACCATTATCATTTCTATTTATAAAACTAATTATAATGTTAAATTATTATTAAGAGTATTGTTTTCAACAGTCATATTGACCAATGATCATAATTAACCAATCATCCTAATTGACCGATAATCATATAATAGTCGAAACCCAATAGTCACATTTTAATTATATTCACTTCATTATTAAATGGATATAGTTTTGTTATGTAAAAAATAATATAAAACACATTTTCAGGAAACAAATATCATTCAAAAAGTTCGGTTGTTACATCCTTCCCCCTTTAAGAAATTCCATCCCCAAAATTTCATCTTATTCCCTTGGTTAAGAAAAGATGTGGGTACTTTTTCCTCATTGTCTCCTTTAGTTCCCATGTGGCTTATTCATATTTATGGTTCCTCCACAACACATTAATGAGTTGGGTAGTCTTTTTTCATAGAACCTTATTTCTATAGTCCAAGATCTCCACTAGATGCTCCTCATAAGAGAGTTCATGTTGAAGTTGTACCACCTTCAGATTTAGTTCATGTGAAGGATAATGTATATACATCCTCAAGAGAGATTAATGGAAAACATCTTAGACTTGGGATATATTTTTTAAGAAGTGATAGCTAAGAGGCCACTGATCCTATGTGATCAAGGATTTCATAGGGGCCAATCTTCCTGGGGCTGAGTTGTCTTTTCTTCCCAAACCACATGACTCTCCCCATGGAGAAATTCTAAGGAAGACCTTATCAAAAACATCAAACTCTATGTCCCTTCATCAGTGGTCAGCATAGGAATTCTTCATACTCTGATTATCATTGATGTGTTTTTGGATGGAATAAACCTTTTATATCATATCTTGCACAAGATTAAGCCCAAGAAGCTTTCTCTCACAAACTATTTCAAAAAAAGTAGTAGTTCTATATCGCTTTCCATATATATTTTCATAGGGTTATATTTGAATACTTGAATGGAAGTTGTTTTTGTATGATAACTCAACTAATGGGAGATGTTGATCCCATCCACCTTCAAATTCCATTGAGTATGTTCTCAGCATGTCCTCGTGTGTCAGAATAGTCCTTTCAGATTATCTATCAGTTTGAGGGTGATATACCATACTGAAATTCTATTCAGTATTCAAAGAATGTTAAATAATTATCCAGAATTTTGATATGAACCTTGTATCATTATTATAAATTATATAATGTGGCACTCTATGCAACCTCACCATCTCCTTTACATAAACCCAAGAAAGTTGGTCAAGAGAGAAATTTTCCCAAATAGAGATAAAATGGGTAGTCTTGGTGATGATCCACTATAACCCATATCACAGTATTTTCTTTGGATATTTTTGAGAGGACAATTATAAATTCCATAGTGATATTATCCCACTTCTATACTGGTATGGGTAGTAGTTATAATACCCCTTTAAGAAATTATCTCTCTGCCTTAAATTGTTGACACACCAGAAACCTTTCAGTGTCGTTATCAACCTCACTTTTCATGTTATCCCACCTATAATGATCATGAAGTTCTTTGTTAAAACCCAGAAAATAAGAATCAATAAAAAACCACAAAGGAAGAAATACATGAATATGGGTATTACCTTCCACACAAAAGAAAACAAGATGAGACTTCTGGATTGAATAAGACTCAAAGAGACTCATGATCATATGACTATTTCAAGGTTACATGAAGACTCCACATGCAACACATAACTTGTGATGAATCCCAACGATCCCCCCCCCCTCATACATTGAACCTTCTTACTCTTGTGAAGGCTCTCCATAAAACAGAATGGGAAAACACAGGACACATGGTTTTCCATTGGAATGTGCCTAAAAACATGTGAAATTATTTCTAGAATAAGGATGAATAATATCCAAAGGAATATAACCCCAGTGGTTATAAATCTCAAGCACCATATCATTGATAGGATGAATAAATTCCTTGATGATATTTAAGAATACTCACAAGACCCCTAAACCTTCATAGAATAAAATAAAGGAGATCAAGGGGAGGAGGTGAGAGGTACTCACATTCACTAAAGAACATTAATTGAACCCCTAGAAACCTACAAGACACTACAAGACCTCAGCGACATGTCTTCCTCATTTCATGAAATCCCATTATCTTTTCCACCACACAATATGGAATTCCTCAGGTATGCCTAGGTGACTCTGCACTTCCCCTTCAGTGATCTAAGGAAAAATAGATCATTTTTCTATGATATGCTCGCACATCCTCATATTCCCATATTGGTCAAGTGAGGCTTCATCAAAAAATCAAGTAAATATCCTTGACATTACTTGTGAAAACTCACGTAATCCTTGTCCTTTGTAAAATAAAAAAGGGAAAATACTGAGGAGGATAGTGCTCTAATAGTCATTGAAATACATGTAGTGCACCAGGACATCCACAATGTGGCCTTGTGAGACCTCCTGACAATTCAATCGGATCTCACGAAGACACTTGGACAAGACACCCTTACCCCATGAAGTATTCCAGGAAAAGAATTGGGCTCTCGTGAAGGTCCTCAGACATGTCCATAGGAAAAAATGAAGTCCTTTTACATACCCACTTGATTAAGAAATACTTCATCAATTGGAAATAATCTGATAAAGGATTCATTGATGGAAGAGACTCTGGATCATTGAAAATTAGGTGATTAACTCGGAATGACCAGTTAAAAATACTTGCAATTCCATATGGTTCCAAACCAATTCACCAACTCTAGACTGTATTCGGTATAGATATTCCACACAAATCGGTCCAAAATTGTGGTGGAGAGGCCTACATATTCCCTAATCTAACCTTAATGACGGGATGGATTTTTTATCTCGGAGCTCACTATGACTACACATAGAAGAACTCTTAGTGTCTCATGCTAGAGCTAGAGCATATTTCTCAGAGAAACCGATCACACAACCAACCAACCTTTCATCAGGTAATATACCAGCAGGCGGCTAATGTAGTCATTCTCAAGGTATGAGACACTTCATGTGATCATTCATAGATCATGAGAAGGGTCTATGGTGGGCTATGTTAAGAACATATCTTCATACCCATTGGATCATGCGAGACTCATGATAAACTGATATTGAATAAAACCAAGGCATCCATAAGGAAAAGGTTGGAATAAAGACTAAAGGTGGAAAGATTAAATCAAAACATGTTCACTGACCCGTGTTTGCTTCCTGTGATCTTTCCAAAGACATGTGATAACACTAGGACACATTGCCCAGATCTCAGGATGCTCCTTCAGTAAGCTACCTAGGTTATATGAATCCCTCCAGTCATTTCAACTAAAATTCGCATGACCCCTTTGGATTTATCATCATAGTCTCACAAAATTCCCCATGGATTTTTCACCTAATCCTCATGACGTTCTTAGGATACATCACCTAACTCATATGATGGTTACTTCTCATGTTATCCAATTCTTGAAAAATCACATACGAATAAAAATGGCCTCTCACGACATGTTTTGGACATATTATCCAGGATTCATGATACCCTCTAGAAAAATCATCCAGGAAATGAGACATCCTCTAGACTTGTTAACCAAGTCTCATGAGAGAATAAGGGCATGAAAATGGTCTCTTTCAACATCCTTTAGGCATATCAACCAAGAAATATGACACCTTTTGGATACATCAGTAATGATATGTGATAGATTCTGGAGGAAACCACCTGGTCTTGTCATATCCCTCAGACAATTCAACTAGTTCATGCGACACCCCCGAGAAAAGTTGGGCTAGGTCACTATGGAATCCTGGTATTTGATAGCCCCATCAATCCCTGGTGTGTAAGCCTTGAATAAAAAGGAAACCTCTGAGTGTAATCCTTGGTTAAGGGAACTACGATGACTCTGATTCCTTCCATATCCAGGATACGTTGGCCACCTCTTTAAGGTTTGAGTTCCACAATGACCATCTAGAGAGATTCTAGTATCTAATACCCTTACCCAAAGTAATGGAATTGATCACTTACTAACCCTTATTTGTCACATAAATCTTGAATCACCTAAGGTTAGTGAGTTTCACTGATCATTTCATCTTCACTATACACCCTAGGGTTACAATGGAAGCCTCAGTGCATATGCCCCAACTACTGACATCATATAGAATATCCTCGATCAATAGAGAATCCATCTCGTTGTAATCCCATGAAATTCTTGAAACCTAAAATAAAGTCATAATGTCCCCAAGCATGATCATTCACTATGTCCTATCAATAGGTTAATGGATAACTGAACTATGATGACTCTGATTCCTTCTACACTCAGGATGTGTAGGATGCATTCTCAAGGCCAGAGTTCTATACCATGCACCCCTAAGACTGTCCAATATATAAGTACCATATCTATACGCTGTGATACTGATCATATATTCCCCCTTTTTTCTCACCCTAATCATATCTAATGTGGGCTTATGGAGATTCAATGGACACCTCATTTGGAATTAAGAATTTTCACTAACCAGGGTGATCCTAGTATGTAATCCCTAATGAGTGGCATGGTACGAACATCCCTCGTATAAGAGAATATACCTTGGGGCTATTCCCAATGTAATGATTGAACTATGATAACTCTAATTACTACCATAACTAGGATACATACGACGTCGCCCTAAGACCCGTGATCAAATATTTTGTCTCTCAGTACCCACACATAGGTCCTCTCTGCATGTCACTAAACTGCACATGATTAATTGTAATATCCTATTTTTTAAAAAAAATTAATTGAAATAAATGAAACTTTTTTTATGTATATATTTATAACTAGCCTTTAAAACATAATTTTTACACTTCTATGTTTTTAATTTCAAGAAATTGTCATCTAGAATTGTGTTCAGTATGTTATTTGGAGTCTATGGGAACCAACTTTTTTTGGTGAATAGTAACATGCCCTTATGAATATTAATATGAATAGTAATATGACCCTAATGAATAATAAATTTTATTATTATTTTATTTTCATAAGGATTTAAGATAATAACATCTATGTTAATTTTTCATCGTGATATAGAAGCAGTTATAGAATTAGAATTGTTAATTTTTGAATTAAGTATGCTTTTATTTAAAAATAAAATTAATAATATTTAGAAAATAAATTTAAAAAAATGGACTTAATTTTTGAATTCTACACATCAAAAAATGGTTAGAGTAAATTTTTTTGATTTTTCTAAAATTCATTAATTTTCGATGAATAGTGAAATACGATAAAATAACGTATAATCAAATTATCAGTAAAATTCAATATTTATGACATGATAAGTGATTCAATTCCAGTTGTTTTGAACTCACATGCCATTATTAATATTTTAGGTCCCATGAACTAATACTATTGATAATCTTGTGCAAAAATATTATAATAATGATTAAAATAATGAAAAATACCCCCTCTCCTCCACTATAAATACCACCCTCACTCCTCTCTTCTTCCCAATCCTATTAAGACTTGATCCATGCCTATGTTCTACCCAATACTCCTCCCATGTATCTTCCCCACGTCCCAGAGCTACTGGTCTCACCAAAAGTCCAAAACCAAATCCCTTATGAAGGATCTCAAAGAGAAGAGATCAAGAGGTAAATATCCTCTTTTATTTTCTTTCTTTTATTTCATTCAATGTTATTCTCTTCATTTACCTTTGGATTATGTTGGGATATTTCATTCCACATTCCCACTTATTTTAAATATTATTTATGATTTATTATATATTCCCTTTCTCTCATAAAACTATTTTTGTGAAATTTTAAGAGACGTCGTTAGGCTGCTGAATTTTCATGAAAAATTTGTCAAGTTTTCTTTTATTTCATGAATCCTTTTCCTTCATTCTTCAACACCATTTATCAAAGAGCCATGAAATCTCCAGAGTCATGTATATTATATATTTTCTCGTGTTCATGGAAAATTCATCATCATTGTTCTTCTCCTCTTCAATTTATTCAAAAATTAAAAACATTGTCCATGATGTGTCGAATTACCGACATCGTGGATGATGTGAGTTTATTTTTCTTTAAATCCTTCAAGTATGGTCATGAAAAAATTTTATGGTTGAACCAAGTTATAATATATGTATTTTGTCTCATAAATGGTTCTGGAATTCGTTTTAACACATGGTTTTAATTTATAAAATGAAATGAGGTCATTATTATCAAAGAACAACTAAAATGATCTAAACGAACATCACTAATGTTTTAACTTATGAATCATCGTCATATTAAACATCAAAATGATATATGGTATAAATTATGGTACTGGAAATATGTAAATACCTTTCCATTCCAATTCTGTAATTTCACTTCCAATCGACAAGAACATCCACCATGAACCAATCAGGGAAATCATGTTAATAACTCACCCAAAAACAGTGAAAGGAGAAACATACTAACAATTAAAGGGTGAAATAATGTTATGAAATGATAATATAAGATGTTGTAAACATGAAAATGTTTTTTTAAAATACTAATAACACTCTTTTAACCTTTATACATTAATTTTAAACAAGTTTGAAGTAAGACAGACCCGAGGTAAGGGAATTCTTAACCCGATTTCCATTCTTTGGGTTATCCTTCTAATTAATTATTCACATGGTATTAAAATTGTTTTTTTGATGAAAATTGTTTATATTATCATGATTTATGTTTATTTAAATTATATATACATATTCCATTCACTCTATTAAGTCGCAATTCAATTATATGATGTTTGTAAGGGAATTCGTAACCTGATTTCCATTCTTTAGGTTATCCTTCTACATAATTATTTATGTGGTATTAAAATTTTTAGTTTGATGAAAGTTGTTTATATTATCATTATTTATGTGTATTTAAAGTATATATACATATTAAATTCACTCGATTAAGTATCACTTCCATTATATGATGTTTGTAATGGAATTTTTAACCTGATTTCCATTCTTTGGGTTATCCTTATACTTCATTATTTATGTGGTATTAAAATTGTTTGTTTGATAAAAATTGTTTATATTATAATTATTTATCTTTATTTATAGTATATATACATATTCCATTCACTCTATTAAGTCTCACTTCAATTTTATGATGTTTGTAAGGGAATTCTTAACCTTATTTCCATTCTTTGGGTTAACCTTCTACTTCATTATTTATGTGTTATTTAAATTGTTTGTGTGATGGGTTCTATTTATATTATATTTTATTATCTGTATTTACAGTATCTATACATATTCCATACACTATATTAAGTCTCTCTTCAATTGTATGATATTTATAAGGGTATTTTCTTTAAAAATCTTCTTTTTAAATTCAGTTTTACGAAATTCCAAAGAAATGTTTTTATCGAATTATTCATGTTGTATGATTATGTTTTGGTTCTTGGGAATTATTTATGATGAAGGTTGTAACCTATATTTCCCTCCAATTCATTTCTTATGAGTATGTTTGAGGTTGGCCATATGGTTACTCCAAGTGTAACTGTGATGGTTACACAAAGTAAGGTAGCTGTGAGGGTTACAAATTATTTGGTAGCCAAGAATCGTTACAAGATTATGTAAGTAATGCCCCAAGATACCCTTATGGTTATATTTATATTCTCATTTTTTGTGTGGATCTTGTGTAAATATAATGTTACACAAAGTAAGTATATATGGGTGACAAGAATGTCTTTTGAAAATTCTTTCATAGGTTACGAGTATTCATGGACTAATTTGATCTTTCCTTTTTTTCTATCCCTTAATGAGATTTTGTTCTCATCCCATGTTTTTAAATGATTTTCATAGGTTAATGGATGTGTAAGACAAGGAAGGAATCCATGTTAAATGTTGAAGAATTTTCAAGGAGTCTTTTTTTATGTTTTAATGCTTTATATTTTTTAAAAATGGAAACTATTTTTATGGTATCCACTCTGTAATAATGTGTAATGTTATGAATGTATTGTCCTAATTATCTAAATATCTAAACTTGAAAAGATGCTCAATGTAAAAGGAAGTGTTTTCTTAACTAAATTTAAGATTATGTATCTAATAAGGTCAGGTCCTTATATTAATGAACTTCATGGGTTTTGATTCTGAAAAAAAAACCAGGATGTGTAGGATGCCTCATAATGTCTCAATCCCCTCTGCAGAATATTAAATACCTTCTTGTGTGTAAATGAATTATGAAAATTTGGTCATAAAGATTCATCACATAAATTATCTATTCACATTTAAGAAAATGGATAAAGAACCTCAGATACATACAGATGGATTCACCAATGATACTGCACTCCCCCCCCCCCCGGTTTACAAATGAGACTCCCTTTATTTGTTTAATGAGAGAATTAACCAATGAGTCATTTTTTCTGGGTAGTTGGTCTTGTATCAATATTAGAAAGAGATTCACAAACATATAATAAATCTATAATAGATCCCCATACTAGGCAAAAATTCCCCCCAAAAGGTTGCGATGAGCCCGACCTCCCATTCTCTCGACCAATGAGAGTCCCCAAGAGTCACTAGGCCAGAAAACCCAGATAACTGGAAGCCTTTGGAAAGCATGTATGTACCTAGCTGTAGATGGGGGAACCATTGGATGTTTCTGGGAAAAGTGAAAATGATATCCCAATGATAAAAACCCATTTCACACCTAAAAAATAAAATGAAACAAAAATTGTGAACCTAACATGAATCTCTCCAATGAAAAAATGATTGTTTATTATCTTTCAGGCCATTTTCTTTTCCCTTGTATGCAAACAAAATGAGAACACTGATGGGAATCTTTGTAACAACAGAACGATTGGGTGATAATGTTTCAGGCCTCTTTTTTGTGAAAACAATTTACAAAAAATGCAGTAAGACCAAAATAATATCATAGATGATCTTATGTATCTAGGTTTCTCATGAAATAATTCTATCCTCATTTTGACAAGTCCAAATGAGCAGAATGTCCAAACCATGTAATATTATGACAATTGCTTTAACCATGCATTTCTAATTGATCATATTATGCCTAAGATATTACAATAATTGGTTATCTTGTTCCTTGTTGTTTGAATGACTACAGATATTGACAACATCTCGATTCAAGAAAATGTCTTCATCATCCATCATTCTATCTATAACATCATCTTTAAATACAACCTCTATGGGTCATAGGATAATTTTACATACTCAAGGAATCCAATGATAGGTGGAAACTACAGTGCTCTGTGACTACCACCGACATGGTACAATCTCAACTATTGAAGTCTCTTGTGAAGTTCTCCCAGCACAGTTATCAGGGAGTCTGCATTTCCCGTAAAGGTTGCTGCTAAGCCAGTAGACCTTGTTTCTATGACCAACATCTTTGGGAGCTTATCCCCATAGTGTGAAACTTCCACCTTTCATATCTGGTGAAGGAGGAATTCTAGTCCAAATACGCTCCATTTCAGTTCAAGTGCAACCAAGGACGGAACCTATCATCCACCATCACCAACACTTTCCCTCTGGGACCCATCAGTTGCATACTACGGGTACCATCCGACACACAACCGCCTCTAATGCCCATACACGGGCTACAAGGAATACTCATTAGAGTAGGAAGGTATTGGATATCCTATAGAGAGATTATATTCTTTCTCCTGATGATAATGACATCCATCATACTCAGGTAGGAACCAGCAAGTTGGCTCATATCCCTACTCCATCAGAACAAGTCTTGGGAATATTCCCATAGCAAGAATGGGGGAGAATCATACTCCTTCCCCATGAATGAATCCCATAATCATATTTTGATGGAACAAGGAGGATAGAAGTCGGTATATATCCCCTCTTAAATTGAATATATCTCTAATTTATCCTAGAGATAGAAAATATGTAGGCTCATATCCCTGCACACACTTTTCTAAAATGATAATATATTTTAGTGACATATTCCACCACAAATTGATATGAATGGATAGTTACGTACTCCTATCCCTATAGCCAAGATAGCTCAACACTTTGATCGTTGAAAACAAGTGGTTGTACCAAAGAAAGTGCACACTCTTTCTCCCCCTAAGAGGATTATCGGTATATTTTGATGAAGGACAAGGAATTGGATCAAGCTCATATTCACGTTCCAACTGAAGCTCACCAGGTTAGAGTATCATATGTCTTATGATAGTGGAATATTCCTATCGAAGAAGTCTAGTGACATATTATAAAGGCCCAGGATTGGGATCATACCCCCATTTTTGTTGGAGCTCACCATGTAAGGGGAACATGCCAACATACATGCTCATATTCTTATCAAAGAAGTCTGACGGCATACTCCAAAGGCCTACGATAAGAATAATATCTAAGTTCTGTTCGGGGCTAACCAATTGATGATGGCACAAGAGTCGGAGCAGGCTACATTCCTATCAGTCAGTCTTCCCAGCAAATTTCATAAGATCACAGAATCTAGGAGAATATTCCTACTTCCACCAATTAATGATTGTTGCAACATCATTCTAAGTCAATGAAAGTGGTTTCTCATATTTCATCTCCCATTCTATAAGTTCATCATTATATTCATACAAGGAATTTATATACGGACTAGGCTCATATTCCTAATCCAACTAGGGCTCACCATGTGAGAGTGGAACATGCCTCAAGGAAGGCTCATATTCTTATCAAGAAAGACCAGTAGTATATTCCAAAGGCTTGGGATTAGGCTCATATTCTCATCCTAACTGAGGATTGCCAACAGAGATTGGAATATTCCTTGAGATAGGCTCACATTCTTGACAATAGTGATATACCTCATCATCATATTCCAAAAGCTTCTCACAACACTATACAATTATATATTTGTTCTGGAAACTATCACATAGAAGGATCATATCCGTATATAATTAAAAAAGGCATGTTTGCATATTCTAACCACGACGCAGAACATGGACTATACTCCTACTCTTCTCAATTACAGTGTCCTTAATGTTTTTCAAGAAACATTATCAACACCATAAGGTTTCATCAACTCTTATAATGTAGAAGAAGAGGAAGAAATTCATTTCCATGATAGTCCTCCTTGTGGTAGTGTGGAGATGGATTATAGGGACCTGACTCCTGACATCAATTGTTGTAAACCTCTCTATAGTGATATCTCCCATGGGCAAGGCTATCCTCCATTTTTTTAGACACCTCCATATATAGAGGTGTTCAAAACACTAATGAATTAGTATAGAGAGGTTATCGGATCATTAGGGTCAACTGTATATGGTTCCCCATTATCTTCTAGTAGCACCCCACTCCCGTCAACTGGTGACCATCAGATCCATCTTCTATGGTCTGATCGGATGGAATCATGTTAGTCTGATGAATATGAGTATGACATTGAAATATGGTGATATTTATCTAGAAAAAACCTCCCCATCATGTTTAATACCCTCTCTACTTTTAGATATGAGATCCCGGATGAGCTCTAAAAGGATTACATACCTTACCTATGCCAGAATATGTGGGGTACTCATCAGTGACTGAAAGATTAGCATCTCCCTTAACCAAGATATGAGTTTCACTATTATAAAATCAGTATAATTTATTGTCATCTAGACCTAGATTCTATCTCCATGGCCTGAGATCCAAAACTAGAAAATCATAGTGAAAATATGCAACATGCTTATCACTATTTCATTACAACTCTTTGGATGTTGATCTCTAAATCCATGACATGCATCCATATCCGAGGTTGGGGAAAGTATGGAGAGTTACACTTTTTCCTCCCCTATAATAGAAAATACCTTCATATATGGAGTCCTGAAATTTTATAGCCTCCGAAAAAATTAGGGGACTGGGTAATGCTCAGGCCATTTGGTCATTGAAATAGAATTACCCCACTTCGACTGTGCCCAGACACCATTGAAAGGGGGAGAGGATAGCCAACATGATTTAAAAATAGACCCCTTAGAACAATAGTAGGACATTCCAAACACAAAGTCAAAATTTTTTATCACCCTATGAACTTCCTTTAAAGAAAGGTTCTCACCATAGGATTCCATCTCACCCAGCTCCAATGTGAGCATAGATGTGTGGCATCACATAGATCATAGTAGCAGCTTCCATGGAAGCCATCCATGAGTGAACTTGGCCCCCTGGTCTAGGAGAATATCTACCACCACCTCCACCCCTCAGATCATCAATTCCTAAGAGGATTCAGGACATATCCTTGGATGCCATAGGTGAGACCCAACCCACTAGGATGGGGGAATTTATATCTAAATCACCATTTTCATGTTTATAGAACCTTAGATATATCATTGATGAATATAGATCACCCCACCCCATCGAGAAAGGGTCATCTAAATCTTCATGTACATATTGGGAATCATTAAGTCCCTGAATGGAGTCCTTGGATCCTCAAATTCTAGACCAATCCATGCCAATTATGGCCCCAAATGACCCCCACCCCATAGGTATGGGGGAATTTTTATCACCATAACCACCATTGAGGGATTCAGTATTCTCTAGGTTTGGAGGAATTGATAAATAGACATCATTCCACCAACTCCTCCCATCACAATACAATCCTCAACTGGTTGGGGAATATTCAGAAACCACAAACCAAAACTCCCTCAGATTCACTGTTCATTGAATAAAATTGTTGGAACGTATGATAAAGACAATCGGACCCCACTAAGGCCATAACACAAAATGGTCCAACATGGCCAAGTGTTCGAGCAATGACCCTAAATAAGACAGTGCAGAATCATTATGTTGTGTCGAGGGTATTGGAACAACCACCATTTCCCAATATGCCTCTATAAACACTGTAATTGTCAATATGGAAAATATTGATCAAGATTCAAGTGCATAAGGTTATGACATGGAAAACATGCCGTAGGTGGAGGGTGACTTGGATGCACCAAATGAGGATGCATGAAACAAGAACCAAAGACATATCCAAAACATGGAACCTCAAAATATCAAGTTTCCACCTCCACGATGGAATATTACTAAGGGGAAGGGTATAACCGCATCTGGATCACCTCCCAAAAGAAGCGAGTTTCTTTAACTAGAGGAACAGTTATCATAATATGAGAGTGAAATAAAAACTCTATGAAAACTCAATGTGGACCTACTCATAGGAAATATTACCGCTTGGTATCGTCTTCAGGAAGAGACAAAAACTCTTTCCCCCATGGTCGATCTGCCAGTAAGAGGGGTATGTGAGCATCATGTTGGGTATATATCTAGACAGTCAGTCCACATAAATGAGGATGTCAAAAATGATTGTGACTTACCTCCATTACGGTAATATCCTCCCCCTCACTGGGGAAACTATTCAATCTCGGGACGAATCAAAAATCAGCAGGAGATAAAAGGGGGTCCACCTCATCAACCGCCACGGGATCCCTATGGTTGGAAGATGGCTTAGGAAATGGTTCACCCAGATATCCTTAATGTCATCGATTCCCTCGATTCTAAAATAGAATCCATGGAAGGGAAACATATGCCTATGTATCCTGAGAGGAATATATATCTTGATTGGGTGGATGACACATTACCCCCACACAATTTTAGAAATCCTACCTTCTTTATATTTGACGGTGTGGGAGACCCCAAAAAACTTCTCACACAATTAGTATCCCAATGTGGTCCAATGATGGGACCTTATGATCAAAAATATGTAACAAAGATGCAGTGTTTTTATAGACTCTTACAGGGCCATCTTTTGTTTGGTATAACAGTCTTCCAGGAGGATACGTGTTAGGATGGGAAGACCTTATTGATCAATTACTTTATCAATTCAGTTCTAGACTAAGGAAGACAACTATCATTGACCAAAATAACGAAAAAAATATGAAAATGATAGGGTACCTTAATTTATAGTAAGGTGGAATGGTCTAACCTAATCACTCATCATCCCTCTCTCATAAGAGCAGTTGTTGGAAGTTTGTGCTGAAAATATCCGGGATGAGTTATAGATGAGTCTGATTCTAATGAAATACCCAAGCGGATTATGTGAGTTTTTTTAAATGTTCCAATGTCTAGAATTGCCATATAATAGACCCAATCCAACACTTAACTTGTGCCTGTATCACAAAAAAAGGCTAGCCAGAACAGAAAATGTAGCTTCCACTCTCAAGATAGTAATAATACTTGCCCAAATACCTTAGTAGTCCCTAAACTTCCTCACACTTCCTGTTGAGTGGTGAAAACCCAAAAATACCCCTCATCCAAAAGAAAAAAATATCAGGTTCATTCAGGGTTTGAATAATTGATGAATAAGTTGTACTCATTCCAAAATTAATAAGTCCTCGATTATTTCTTAGCAGTCATAGACAATAACCTACTCATGCTCCCGCAACCCAGGAAGCCTGATGAGATCAAATTCACCAACTGTCCTGATTACTACCCTTTCTTTAAAAGGTTGGGTCATAATATCTAGAACTACTTCATCTTCAAATACATCCTTCAAGGCATGATCTATTCTGGACAAGTGGTGTAAGATAACTCCCCAGAGTATGTGTCTTGCATAACCATGATTCAATCAAAAGAAGAGGGTGATTGGAAAAAAGTCTCGGCCATATGGGAATGAATATTCAACAACTGGATGACCTGAAATATAGTTGATTGAGCCCATTCCACTCTAAGATAAAATTTGTGAAAACCCACAATAGCTCCACCACCTAAGAAGTAGACACCAAATGTGCCTCTTAAAGGTGGGTGTGACCACTATAAGAAGAAAGAAATAGAAGATGAAGATTCATATTCTCATCCAAAGTGAGCATTAAATCTCACCAACTTCTTCCCTATAGTATCTAAAATATAGGAATTTCCCCACCAAATGAAACCCTCATTAGAAAAATAAATAATATTTGGTTTTTTCAACATGATACACTTGTCAAACCCCTTCTCTTATGATGAGTTTTCCCCAGAGCATGAGTTATTTTCACATAACTAGGGAATGAGAGTTTACATGCACAGGAATTGAGGATATAGAGGACATCATGGGTGGGTCTGACCCAATATTTTTTCCATCACACCATGTAAAATTCATATGCGGCTGAGACTCATGGTAAAGTGCTCCAGTATGCCTAATAAGGGCATGGCGGTGTCTCAAAACCCTCTAGCATCCATACAGACCTAATTTACTTGCATGACTAACTATAAGGGGTTCAATAATCCAATTATCCTAGACAAATGGGAAGTCCAGGATGACCTATTCCACTTATATCAGATGATCCCACAACCCATGCACAAGCATTGGGTTCATCCACCGCAAATTCCTAGACTTATCATCTACACACCCAGAAGAAACCCAATATTGGGAAGTGCCAACCTCTATAACAAAATCATGATGTTTTGAAATAGCCGTTGGTAGTCCCATCCAAGCACTCAATCCTTGATGTGCTCTATCTTGTAAAAAAACTCAGGGATTCACTTTTTGAATCCCTCCAATGCCCACAAGAGCTTGAGATAAAATTCACTGCAAGTGAGGTCTATCTAGTAGAGACCATGGCAATAGAATGTCACATCTCCTTCTCATTCACTGATCATAATTAGTAAGATTCCCTTAAAGATAACATCAAAACCCTATATTTTTTGGAAGACTAAATAATTTCAAGGTCCAAAGGGATCTAATTGATAATGGTTTTGGGATCAATATTATCCCAATCTGAACCCTAAAACATTTGGGATATAGCGAAGGGGATTCCTCTCTCACTAATATAACCATCCAAGGGTATGATAAGTGTGAGAAAATACGTCTCGGAATGATCAAGCTCAAAGACCATTTTGGGGATCTTACATTAGATGCGATGTTTATGGTAATCTAGTAAGAAACCATGTATATCATCTTGCTAAAAATTCCTTGGCTCCATGTCCATCTGGTGATACCTTCAACATTCCATCAGTGTCTAAAGTGTCCCATTAATGAAACATTCATCATAATACATGGTGATAGTACTCCCTTTGACACTTTCATGGCCACATATACAAAAGTAGGTTTCTATAAAAATGCACGAAAACAACTAATGGTGGATGATGATTTATAGGTTTCCACTCCCAATGCCTTGGGGCCTGACCATGTGAATACATGAAGTATGCTCACTGGAGACTATATACTCCCCATAAACTTGGTTGACGTCATAGATATAATCCCAAAGGTCTAATACCTCCTTGTCCCTAGTGAGAGCATCAAATACTATGATCCCTGATATCTCTCTGCAATGACGTAGTCAACAAGGGATAACGATGTCTCTTCTCATGGCCTCTCTCACCCTAATAATGATAGAGAGGCCCCATATTTCTATATTAATTTAAAAATATCTGCATAGATTCTAATATGTAAGAAGATGTGGATAACCTCATGAATACACCACTATTATTCAAAGAATGTGTCTCCACCACCATCGATGAACTCAGGCAGATGAATTTGGAAACAGAGGAAGACCTGCAGCCTAAACAGATTAGTTTTGTCATGCCCCTCGAAGAGAAAGATAATTACATAATATTTCTGAAGAAAAATTGATATGTGTTCACATGGAACTACAAAAAAATTCATGGACTGAACCCGTATGCAGCTACGAACCACCTCAAGTTATCAGATGAGTATCAAGGCTTCAAGTAGGTAGCCAGGAGGAATCACCCCTCTTATTCCACCAATATAGAGGTAGAGTTAGACATGTTTATTGAATCCAAAAAAAATTGATAAATGAAATACCAGATATGTCTTTCCAACATCATCCCTATCAAGAATAATAATTGGCATATTAGGGTCTATATTGATTTTAGGAACCTTAATCGGTATTTACCAAATGATGATTTCCCATTACCGATCACAGAACTCTTGATTAATGAAACATACAGTTTCCACGCCATTTCATTCATGGATGGGTACATGGAGTCTGATTAGATAAATATGGGCCCCAATGATGAAGTATCCACTTCCTTTAGAGTGCCTCAGGGGATCTTTTTCTATCAGTTCATGCCCTTTGGTTTTAAGAATACTAGTGCCACATATCAATGATCCATGCACCATATATTTAAGTTTATTCTAGGAAATACAATTGAATGTTACATCGAATACCTAGTTCTTAAATTCCAATAGTGGTGTAATCATTTCATAGACCTCCAAACAATTTTCAACATGTTGTGATACCATAGTCTGAAGATGAATCCGCTAAAATGTGATTTTGGGGAAACATTGGGGAAATTCTTTGGTTTTGTGGTATGCCAACATAGCATTGAGTTCTTCCTATAGAATAATAGTTCTATATTAGTAATTTCACCCCCAAAAATCTCAAATAATTGGGGGGGGGGCTCCAATGGAACCTTACATATTTTCAGCGGTTCATTTCCAACCTGGCTGGAAAATCTCTCCCCTTCACGAGGCTAATGAAGTTGGGAATCACCTACCAATGGGATAATGATTTCCAAAATGAATTCTAATGTTTCAAGTAGTACTTTCAACACCCATCGGTCCTAATTCCCCTGGTGTAAGGGAGGACACTAATCTTATATGTGGTCATAATGGAATGCTAATTGGGCACCCTCTTGGAACAAACAAATGATGTGGGAAGCGATAATAGATATATTAACTCATTAGGACTAGGCCAGGTATTGATACATGATGCATTGATGTTGAGAAGAAACTCCTCACACCCATCTTTGTAGTGAAAAATTGGAGGCATTACTTTCGTCACCATGAAGTCCAATTTGTATCTCGTATTAATATGATCATGTACATCCTTGATTGTCTGATGATGACAAAGCGCTTGGCCCAATGGGTGGTTATTATTCAAAAATATGAAATTTAGTCTGTTTGATAGGATTTAGTGAAAGTACAAGACCTATATAATTTCATTGAAACAAATACTTCCCTAGAAAATACATCAGAAAACACTGATCTTCTAGATGAATGGGTCTTCTATGACTATGACACTCCCCGTACATGGGAGATGTATTTTGATGGTGCCTCACAAAGTCCTATCGGAACAAGGGTGGAAATCTCAAGGTTCAATCAGGTTGTTATGGGGATTTTATTTGTATATCATGACAAATATTTTTTTCCCTACTCTTTCTCACTATCCGAAGGCTGCACAAATAATGTGGTATAATACTAATCCCTCATAACTATATTGAAATTATCTTTATACCTGAAAATAGCCTACCTGAACATCAAAGAGGATTTAGAGTCAGTGATAAAGCAGTTCAATGGTTAATACACCATAAAAATGAGTAATTGGCCACTCTTTTAGGCTATATTAGGGGACTAATGGAAGAATTTCCATTTGATCCCTCATTGCATCATGTTCCCTAATCACAAAATTTTTATGCTGATGTATTGGCCACTATGGCCATCGTCTTGGATGACCATGATCAAGAGGAAGTAATATATCATATTAAACATCAGAGAATGGTCTCGGTAGTGGTTGTGTATGATATGGAAGAGATCAATCAGGCCAACACTGCCTGAGAGTGTGATGCACTAATAATCACCCTTAGATGGATGGATCCCATTATTGGCCATCTGAAAAATGGGACTCTCCCAATGGATAGATTGGTAAGGGAATAGATTCGGCATCGTGTAGTGAACTTTACCCTGCAGGATAACATAAATGAGAAGAAACCCCTCTATAAGTGTGGCTTCGATACGATCCTCATCAGATTTATAGCATAAAGAGGGATTTATACCATCATGGAAGAAGTCCATACAGGATATTATGGTGCCCATCAATCTGGGAATAGGCTCTCCCACTAGATTAGGCGGTTATAATTTTACTAGAAAACTGTGATAGAGAACTGTGTGGAACTCGCCATGAAATTTCATGACTGACAAATCCATTAAAACTTCATCCATAAACCTCTATATGTAACTCATTATTGCAATGAAAGACTTCACAGTACCTCCGGAACTAGGTAAATCAAACAACAACTAAGACACTGGTTCACAACACCACCAAATATTTATCTAGGCATTAGTTTTCCTCAGAACCAAGGCCGTATCCCCGCATATGTTTATCCTGGGGGGGGGGGGGGGGGGGGGGTTGACACCTGCCAAATAAGCATTAGAAAAAACTAAAAATGAATAAATACATAAGTATGGTTATTACCTTCCCCACAAAAGCAAACAAGATGATACATGTGGATCGCATGATTCGCCAATAGATTCATGATTGTGTGACTATTTAATGGTCACATGAAACATTTAACATATGAAGAATCCCATGGAACCCCTCCCCACTTAAATTAACCTTCCTACTCTTGAGAAGGCTCTCCATAAAACTGAATGAGTTCCCCTAGTCCATATAGTTTGTCATTGGTAAGTGCCTGATAAACCATCAAAAATTATTTTGAGAATATAGAGGAATAATATCCAAAGGGAGAGAACCAAAGTGGTTGTAAATATCATGAGCCATATCATCATTGGGAAGAATAAAATTACTTGATGATATCTAAGAAAATATAAAAGACCCCTGAACCTTTGTAAAATAAAACAAATTAGATCAAGGGGATGAGTCGATAGGTACTCATAGTCACTAAAGGACATGCGTTGTGCCCCTGGAGACCCACAAGACACTGCAAGACCTCAGTGAAATGTCTTCCTAATCTCTCAAAAGTCCTTTGTCTTATCAGCCTCACTGCATGGAATTCCATGGGTATTCTCTAGAAACATTGTGCTTCCCCTTCAGTGCTATAACGATAATCTAATAGATTTTCCTATAACATTCTTACACATCCTCATATGACCCATATTGTTCACATGAGGAATCATCAAAAAATTGAGTAAATATCCTTGACATTACTCATGAAAACTTGCATAATCCTTGGACTTTGTAAAATAAAATAAAGGGGATAAAAAGGAAGGAGGTGAGAGCTATCATGGTTACTGAAAGGCATGAGACGTGCCAGGACATCTGCACAATGGCCTGACAAAACCTCCTAATAAGTCAACCAGATCTCATAAATATGCCTAGACAATCCACCCTTGCACTACGAAGTATTCACGTTAAGGCATCAAGATCTCATTATGGTCCTCATACATGTCCATAATAAAAAATGAAAAGTCCTTTGATATACCCACGTGATCAAGAAAGTATTCATTAATCGACAATAATCTGAAAAAATAGGTACTGATAGAAGAGACTCATGATCACTAAAAATCATGCAATGCACTTGGTATGATCGATGGTAAAGAATCACAAAGTTGCACGGTGTTAGACCCCTTCACCAACTCCATCATGGATTCATGCCAGATGCACCATATGAATAGACAAACAATTAAGGTAGAGAATCCTATAAATTCCCCAACCCAACCTCAATGAGGGGTTAGATTATTTATCTTAGAGCTCTCCAAAAATATTCATGGAATAACTCTTGGAGTCTCATGTCAGCACGAGAGTGGATTTTCTGGGGAAACCAATCATGAAACAGGAAAACCTTCCACCAGGTAAAATACTGATGGGAATTCAGAGTAGTCATGCACTAGGTGTGGGATACTTCACGTGATCAATCGTAGATCGTACATAAAATCTAAGGTGGGATATGCGAAGAAAATTATTGCATGCCCACTTGATCATGAGAGACTCGAGATAAACCGACATTGAATAAAACCAAGGCATCTATAAAGAAAAGGTTAAAATAAATACTAAATGTGGAAGTCTTAAATAAAAACATTTTCACTAACCAATGTGTGTTGGAGTTGATGGCCTAGAACCAAATAATTTGTAATTTCTTCATTAATAAATGTTGTATCACATCTTGATTGTTCTTCTGCATGAAAATGCATGTGTTAATGTCCTAAGGATAATTGTTTCATTAATGGCTCATAGCAGATCCCTACTATGACGAGAACCTGGAAGTGCCATAACACTATTATTGAATATATGTTCTAAGGCTGGATGATGTTATTTGAGGGACACAAATAATACAAGCCATTAGGGGTGAGGACTCATAAATCATTGAGACACCTTCTCATGGTATGCACCCTTAGTAATATCTAGGAGGATATTATGAGAACGAGACCCCCGAGTAGGAAATCCACATTTTCTAGTGTCATTGGATGTTCCTATATTCAGACGTGTGTATTGTTCCTTAGACTTTATGATTATTATTAATGGGTATTACAACTCGTGCACTTATATGTATTGAAGAAAATTGTGACAACACACTGTTCGTAGCGAGGTAGGATACGTTGGGTGCGTCACGAGTAATACTGCATTAATATATAATGTGAGAAAGGATTTGTCCCTTCCGTTCCATACTAGAATTAGATATCTCAAGCCCTTTGATGGAATTCATATAGCCTAAATAAATCCATGTCCATGGTAAAGTATGGGCGAGTTCAATTCCGGAAATTCAAAGAAAGAATAATCGATCACATGGGTTGATGGAACTAGCATGCAACCCACTTGATTCGAGATATCGAGACAAAGGGATTATATTACACAGCAAACATTCGTAGGAGGTGACATGTCATTGCGGAGTTAACTTCTTTCTCTATGGGTGCCTTGGCGTGTTGATGGATGCTAACCTTGGACTTTAGGCAGGCTCCGTCTAATACCGCTGAGAAAGAGGCCTAGAGGGTCACACACTAAGTGTTTCCATGTATCTAAGTTAAATATTAATTTAACAAGTTAAATAAAGATTATTCCCGACTATGGTTTAATAATTATTTAAGGATGCCTGATCACATTTATTTTGACACTAGTTATTCGAGAGAATATATTGTGGGCAAAATAAAACATTTATTAGCGAGTAATGCAGTTACATTTATTTAAGAAATAAATAGCCATTACTCAATGAATAATAAATATGATGGAGGAAATAAAAAAACTGGAAAATAAAAGTACACACTGTGTATATTAAATATACACGCCGTGTAGTTTTAAGGAAAACCAAGTACACGCCATGTATTAATTATTACACAGCGTGTAGTTTTTCTAGTCGGGATTTTTAGGAAATAATATCATTATTCTGATATTAATTATAATCAGCATGGGCAGATGTCAAGGAATTAATAATTCGACATGGGGGTTTTAAATAAGAGTTAATGAAATAAATAAAATGCGTAACGCATTTCTTTATTGTCATAACTCTTTAATCTCATACCTGATTATAAATATCCTCACAACCCCAACACTTTTCCAATCAATATTTGTGCACAACAATTATGGAGAATTCTTTCAAGAACAAAAGAACTCATTCCTCCAAGAACGCTCCCGAGACCGAGAGACCAAGGCGATCGAAGGAGGACATCACAAGCAAAGGTTCTTCCATGATAGAACCCAGAGATCCCTTCGGCAACGTCCAGGGATACATGGAACACATGTGGATCGCCACTATAGGAATCCTACACTTGTATTCTACGATGCAAAGATGGATCACAGGATCGTGGCAGAGACATCGACGAAGAAAGAATTCCACCGAGATAATTCTTGTGAATTAATTAAATTAATTATATCCAAAATATGATGATCCTATCTCTATGGTTCCAAGATTCCCACTTATGTTTTTTCGTTCTTCATTCTATTCTGAAGATTCGGCGTTTTAAATCATGATGGATCTCAGAGTGAACGTTGCTTAACGTTAAAATTAAAGTTGGGAAAACCCACCAACGCGCTTCCGCGGCACCCGGAACCTACAAGTTGTATCAGAGGGGTCATATCGTTGATTATAATTATTTAGTTTTTTCTTGTTGATTTATGAATTTAATAATTTTGTTATTCAATTCATGTTTAATCGTTCAGGAAATCTGAATCTCGAGATCTGTTCCTCCTCCCTCGTTTCTCGTTCACCTCATAGAAATGATTTTTTATTTAAATTTTTATTAAAATAAAATAGAAGAACTCATCTGGAGGAGCCAAATGTTTCTGGACGTACAATGCCAGAATACACAATGTATATTCAGAAGTACACGCTGTGTAGTCTAGGTTCAATGCATTGACTGATCCGCCAAATCAGGATGTGTGTTGGATTCTTTCTAAGAATTTAAGACAACATGTATTGACCAGAAATAGGTGGCTTACAGTTTCCTGATTACAAGCCATGTGGTCCAATGAACACGGCATGTGGTCCCTTTGGTTTAAGGTTGGGCCGTGTACCCCGTACACGACTTTCCCAGCTAGAAACCGTGTAACGTGGAAACTACATGGCATGTGTCCCACAGAACAAGTCGTGTACTCTGAAAATTTTCAAAGAACATTAACACACCTTGTCCTCGGGTGTGTACTTCGGATGGATGGTGAATAAAAGTACACGCCATGTAGTCGGAACTACACGTTGTGTACTCACCCAAATTAAGAATATTTATTAAAATTTATTATTATATTATACAAACCCTTGAGATGTGTAGCATGGTGTAGGCATAAAGATGAGGAACAACACGTGATAGGTTTTTATATATATATGTGTTTAATTTAACATTTGTGTAATGAATGGGAATTCACTGGGTTTCCTCCAAGGTACAAGTTACGTACTAGGATAATTTTAGATGAATTTATTTGTTTAAAATTATGATGAGAATCTCAAGGAAGTTCAGAAAAGGGTTTTAGATAAAAGGATTGATTAATTAAAGATAATTAATTGATTCGAGCGTGATTTATCTTAAACAAGAACGATTAAAGAATTGAATGATAATTTTTTTATGCGTAAATATCATTGCATATATGGATGATCATGATCTGACTGAGACTTTTGTATGTGAATGGTTCCTTTTAATTAATTTATTTAAATTAAATTTGTTGGCCTGCAAGCCATCTCCTCATTAATATGTAGGGAATGCGTCCCCCATGATTCTTTTATGTAAAACCCCCTTTTACCCCTCACCTGCATGTGAGATAAATGCATATGTAATGGATGGACATCCCAAGCTATTGGAGGCGGCTCAAGTCAGGAGCGAAGGTGAAACCAATCCATGGAGATACAAAGGTGGATAGGTGGAAAGTTGTAAACACGAACCCGATAGGTTCAAGGTGTTTCTCCCCTAGGTCTTGGGTTAGTTTATCAACTGCTAGATAAACTAACCAATAGATGATATCATGATCATACCATTTATTTTATTTCTGTCAGTTTCATGGTTTATTTATTGTGGGTGTGTTGTCACGATCACACAATTAATGAATTAAATGAGCATGCAAGATGGAACTAAAATAGAAACTGGATTATACGTAAAATATTATCTTAGACATTGTTAATCACTTAAGTATATCCCACTTAATATTAGCAAGCATGTAATCAAATATAATAAAATGGCAATTTACGTATAAGGATAAAATCCCTCAAAAGAAATATTAAGTCGGTGTAGCCTTCCATAATCATGGTTAGAATCGAACCATAGTTCAAAGTGGTTGACCAACCCTAGTTGGGGTGCTTTCAATTATCGGGGAATTATAATTCAATGTTTTGGGTTGAATTGACTTGGTTCGCATCAAAGGTTAACTACCACAGTAGTTCATGGTGTGACCAAGAGGAAAAGGTTGAGGAAATCCAAAATAAAAGAATTTCAGGATTGGGGAGTCCACTCAGTAGATCAAGGAGATGCGAGTTAATGTAGTTGGAATATGGAATGCCTATATAAAACCATTCAAGTTGCTTGACCAACCCTATTTGGGGTAATACGAAGGGCAATATGGATCATTTACACTAGAATATTCAGGCAATAGAGTATTCTGAAATCAATGGTGATGGTTATTGGATTTTGATAAAATAGTGGGAGACTAATAAGTATTAATTTATTTATTTGTCTCAGTTTTGTAATAAAGTACTAACCCTTTCCTCGTCTTAATTTGTAGAAATGACAAGAAAATGACTTCAAATGTATCATTGCGAACCATACTCGAGAAGGAAAACCTTCTCACTGGCACAAATTTCCAAGAGTGGTAGAGGCGTTTACGCATCAACCTTCACCACGAAAGCAAATTGTTTGTGCTGGAAGAGCCTATTCCAGTTGTGCCTAGGATAGAAGCCAGTGATGAGGAATTATCTCTCTATATGAAACTCATGGATGATACCACAGATGTCCAGTGTTTCATGCTATCGGCCATGTCAAATGACCTCTTGAAGAAACATGAAAACATAGACGTGTATAGCATGATGTCTCACCTTAAGGATCTCTACCATGAGAAGGCAAGACAGGAGAGGTATGATATCTACAATGCTTTGTTTACAACTAATCTTGGAGATTCTATGCCAGCTGGGCCTCATGTAGTCAAGCTTATTGGCTACATTGAACACCTCGACATCATAGGGATTAAATTCCCGGATGAGTTGTGTACAGATCTCATCTTATCATCACTGCCCAAGACCTTCTCTATCTTCATTTCAAACTATAATATGAGCGGAAATGAGACGAGTCTATCGAAACTTCTGACCTTGATTATCTAGGTAGATAAGGACATGGGGTGTGACAAACCCGCGGTCCTTATGGTGAAAAAGAAAAGGAAGGATAAGGCAAAGGGGCCAAACACTTATAAACGGTCTGAAACCCCCAAGCACCATCCCTCCAAGAAGGGGAAGATCTAGAGGTAGGGAATGAAATAGGAGGTAGTGTGTTTTGTATGTGGAAAGCAGGGCCACTGGAAGAGGAACTATACCCAAAAGCGTGGGGATGCTATAGGTGTGTTTGTTATCGAGTGCAATCTTTCTATTTCTACACATTGGGTATTAGATACAGCTTTTGGGGCTCACATCTGTATTCAAATGTAGGAACCAAGTAGATTTAGAAAGATTTCCAGAGGAGAGGTGGATATTCGAGCTGCCAATGGCGCAAGGCTAGCTGCATTGGCTATTGGAGACTATCACCTCTCATTGCTAAATGGCATGATTTTGGTTTTACAAAACTGTTATTTTTTTACTAGTGTTTCCAAGAACATAATTTCTGTATCTTTTTTGGATATGGATGGAATTTTTTTCAAGTTTGGAAATACGGGTTGTCTCTTTTGTAAGAACAGCATATGTTATGGTATGGAACATTTGAATAATGGTTTGTATGTATTAAATTACGAAAAACAAGTGTTGGCACTCTATAATGAAACAAAATCACATGACTCATACATCACCCAGTTGTGGAATCACTGCCTTGGTCATGCAAATGAGAAGCTCTTGACAAAGCTCTGTCAAGATGGCTATTTAGACTCTACTGAGCTAAAACCACTTGATAGATTTCATGCTTGTTTACAAGGTAAAATGACCAAACCACCTTTTGGTGGATAGGGTGAAAGGGCCACCGAGCTCCTAGGATTGGTACACACGGATGTATGTGAACCATTTACAGTATAATCATGTGTTGGATATTCATAGTTCATTACTTTTACTGATGATTTGAGTACATACGGATTTTTCTAATTAATGAATTCTAAGTCAGAATCCTTAGAGAAATTTAAGGAATTCAAGAATGAAGTACAGAATAATCTTGGTAAGAAGATAAAGAAGCTTCAATCAGATCGAGGTAGAGAATATCTGAACCAAGAGTTCATCAATATACTAAGGGAGTCTGGGATTCTATCTCAGCTCACTCCTCCTTATACACCACAGTGGAATGGTGTTAGTGAATGGAGGAACCACACCTTGTTTGAAATGGTGAGGTCTATGATGAGTCATGTGGATCTTCCATTATCCTTTTGGGTATATGCATTACAAACTCCAGCATACACATTAAACCGATTACCAACTAAGGAAGAAAATATAATTCCCTATAAGTTATGGAGTTGAAAGAAACCCATTTTGTCACATACACGTGTATGGGGATGCAAGGAGTTTGTTAAGGCATTCTCAGACAACAAACTAGAACCCCAGGGCACAAAGTGTATCTTTATAGGATATCACAAGGAAACGAAAGTATATTACCTATATAACCCTTTAGACAAGAAAGGGATTGTCGCCAGACAAGCCATCTTTCTTGAGAGGGAGCACATCCTCAAGAAGGATATTGGGAGAAAGATTGACTTCGACAAAGTTGATGCTCAAGATACATCGGAGTTGGTACAGGAACAAGTTCCACAGGTCCCCATGGAAGAGGTTCCAGAAACACAAGTACTGTGTAGGAGCTCAAGAGATTTAAGGGAACCAGAGAGATTTGGTTTCCTAGTCACCAAGGATGGTGAATCATTATTGTCGGACAATGATGAACCTCTATCCTACAAGGAAGTAGTAGAAAGCTCAGAAGCTGCAAGATGGCTAGAAGCTATGAATTCTGAGAGGGATTCCATGTATCATAACCAATTCTGGGTTCTGGTCGATGAGCTAGTTGATGTAAATCCTGTTGGATGAAAATGGGTATTCAAGATAAATCTGGACATGGAAGGTCAAGTTAGCACCTATAAATCAAGGTTAGTGGCTAAAGGGTTTAGAAAACGTCAAGGAATTGACTATGATTAAACCTTCTTTCCATTTTCCTTGTTTAAATCCATAAGAATCATACTTTCCATAATATCTTACCATGACTACGAGATTTGGCAGATGGATGTCAAAACAGCAGTCCTTAACGGGAACCTTCAAGAAGATTTCTATATGAAAAAACCAGAAGGGTTTGTGACACTAGGTGAAGCCAAATGGGTTTTCAAGTTGCAAAAATCCATTTATGGATTAAGGCAAGCATCCCGGTCATGGAACATTCGATTTGATGAATCCATAAAGAAATTTGGGTTCATTAAAAATGAATTTGATCCATGTGTTTATAAACAGTTTAATGGGGATGTGATCATTATCCAAGTAGTATATGTTGATGACATATTCCTTATTGGAAACGATGTACCAGTCTTACAGTCAGTTAAGGACTAGTTGAACAAGTGTTTCTCCATGAAGGACTTGGGTGAAGTAGCCTATATTCTAGGGGTCAAGATCATTCGTGATAGATCCAAGAGGCTGTTTGGACTAAGTCAGAGTACATATATTGACCAGATACTAAAGAGATTTAGTATGGAACAATCCAAGAGGGGATTGGTTCTAGTGTCACCTGGCCTACATCTTTCTAAGAAAATGTGTCCTCATACACAAAAAGAGAAATATAGAATGAGTAATATCTCATACGCTTCGGCTACAGGGTCCATCATGTATGCCATGTTATGTACCAGGCTTGATGTTGGCTATGCACAGAGCATGGTAGGCAGATATCAAGCAGATTTAGGGGAACAACATTGGACTGCTATTAAGAATATCCTTAAGTATCTGAGAAGAACTAAGGATATGTTCCTAGTGTGTGGAGGAGATGAAGAGCTTTTCATTAGAGGGTATGTTGATGCTGGTTTTCAGACAGATCATAATGATCTAAAGTCGCAATCTGGATATGTTTTTTGTCTCAATGGATGAGTTGTGAGCTGGAAGAGTTCAAAGTAGCCAGTTGTCGCCGATTCTATTGTGGAGTTCGAATATATAGAAGCTTCTGATGTAGCCAAAGAAGACGTCTGGACTCAAAACATTGTCCAGGAGCATTATGTGGTGCCTAGCAGTAAAGATCCTATCACTTTGTATTGTGATAATACAGCAGTGGTGGCTCTTTTAAAAGAACCAAGGTCACATCAATGGATAAAGCACATACTCCGGAAGTATCACCTCTGGAGGGATTTCTATCAGAGGGGTGAAGTTGTAGTGAGCAGAGTGTCCACAGAAGAGAACATTGTGGACCCCATGACTAAAGGCCTATCTCAGCAGAAGCATGAATATCATGTGAGAGCTAGCGTGTTAAAGGTTGTTAGCTGTTGGCTCTAGTCCAAGTGGGAGTCTGTTGGAGTTGGTGGCCTAGAACCAACTACTTTGTACTTTATTCATTAATAAAAGCCTGATCGCATCTTGATTGTTCTTCTGCATGAAAATACATGTGATAATGTCCTAAGGATAGCTTTTGCATTAAAGGGTCATATCGGATCTCTGCTATGATGGGAACCCGGAAGTGCCATAACATTATTCTTGAATATATGTTCTATGGACAGATGAAGCTATTTGAGGGACACAAATAATACCAGCCATTAGGGGTGTGGACTCATAAAAATTTGAGGCACCTTATCATGGTGTGTGCCCTTGGTAATATCTAGGAGAATATTATTTGAACGAGACCCGCCAGTAGGAAATCCACATTTCATAGTGTCGTTGGATGTTCCTATCATCGAACGTGTGTATTGGTCCTTAGACTTTAATATTATTATTAATGGGTATTACAACTCGCACACTTATATGTATTTATGAAAATTGTGATGACACACTGTTCGCAGTGAGGTAGGATATGTTGGGTGCTTCACGAGTAATACTGTATTAATAGATAAATCGAGAAAGGATTTTTCCCTTCTGTTCCATAACGGAAGTAGATATCTTAGGCCATTTGATGGAATTGATATAGCCTAAATAAATCCATGTCCATGGTATATTATGGGCGAGTTCAATTCTGGAAAGTCAAAGAAAGAATAATCAATCACATTGGTTGATGGCACTAGCATCCAACCCGCTTGATTCGAGATATCGAGACAAAGAAATTATATTACATAGTAAATGTTCATAGGAGGTGACACGTCATTGCAGTGTTATCTTCTTTCTCTATGGGTGCCTGGGCGTGTTGCTAGATGCTAACCTTGGACATTAGGCAGGCTCTGCCTAATGCCACTGAGAAAGAGACCTATAGGGTCACACAATAAGTGTGTCCATGTATCTCAGTTAAATATTAATTTAATAAGCTAAATAAAGATTATTCCTGACTGTGGTTTAATAATTATTTAAGGATGCCTGATCACATTTATTTCAACACTAGTTATTCGAGAGAATATATTGTGGGTGAAATAATACATTTATTAGCGAGTAATGCAGTTACAATTATTTCAGAAATAAATAGCCATTACTCAAGGACTAATAAATATGGCGGAGGAAATAAAGGAAAGTGGAAAATAAAAGTACATGCCATGTATATTAAATATACATGCCGTGTAGTTTTATGGAAAAACAAGTACACTTCGTGTATTAATTATTACACGTCGTGTAGTTTTTCTAGTCAGGATTTTGAGAAAATAATATCATTATTGTGATATTAATTATAATCATTGTGGGTGCATGTCAAGGAATTAATAATTCGACATGGGGGTTTTAAATAATTGTTAATGAAATAAATAAAATGCGTAACATGTTTATTTATTGTCATAACTCTATAACCTCATACCTGATTATAAATATCTTCACAACCCCAACACTTTTCCAATCAATCATTGTGCACAATAATTCTAGAGAATTAATTCAAGGCCGAATGAACTCCTTCCTCCAATAATACTCTCAAGACCGAGAGACCAAGGCGATCGAAGGCGGACATCACAAGCGAATGTTCTTCCGCGCTAGCACCCGGAGATCCCTTCGGTGACGTCCGGAGATATATGTCACACGTGTGGATCACCGATAGAGGAATACTACACTTGGATTCTACGACACAATGACGGATCACATGATTGTGATCGAAGGCATCAACGACGAAATAATTCCACCACGGTAATTCTTGTGAATTAATTAAATTAATTATAACCAAAATATGAAGATCCTATCTCTATGGTTCCAGGATTCCCTATTATGTTTTTTCATTCTTCATTCTATTCTAAAGATTTGGAATTTTAAATTGTGACGGATCTCGGATTGAACGTTGCTTAACGTTAAAATTAAAGTTGGGAAAACCCACCAACGTGCTTCCGCTGCACCCGTAACCTACAATGTGAACATCATGTGAGCCTCCTAAAGACACATTATAGAACATAGAAACATCACCCAAATCTCACGAGGTTTTTTCATCATGCTACCTGGGTCATATGATTCCCTCCAGACATGTCAAGGAAAAGTCACACGACCCCTTTGGACATATCAACATAGTCTCATGAAAGTCCCCATTAACTTGTCGACTAATACTCATGATGTCCTTTACATGCATCGATTGAATCATATATTGGCACCTCCTCATATCATCCAGGTCCCACGAAATCACATGGGCATAACAATGGGCTCTCATGATATATCATGTACATATTATCCATGATTCACAATACCCTCAGGGACATCATCTAATACATGTGACATCCTTTGTAGATGTCAACCAAGTCTAATGAGAGAATCCGGGCACATCAATGGGATATAATGACATCCTCCATGAATATCATCCAAGACACGTGACACCTTCTGGACATGTCAGTAAGGATATTTTATAGCTTCTAGAGGAAACCATCTTGATCTTTTGATGTCCCCCAGACAAGTCAACTGGGTCACGCAACACCCCCTGGAAATTCGGGTAAGCTCAATAGGGCATCCTGGGATTTGATAGCTTCATTCATCCCTAGTGTGTAAGACCTGAATAAATGGGAAACCTTAGAGTGTATGCCTTGATCAAGGGAACTAAAAAAACATTGATTCCTACCGTATTCATGATACATAGTTCACCTCTTCAAGGTTCGATTTAGACATTGACTATCCAAGGTGATCCCAGTATCTAATCCCCTTACCCAAAGCAATGGCACTGATCACTTTCTAACACTTGTTTCTCATAATTATCATGGCTCACATGGTCTTAGGGAGTTGCAATAGTCATGTCATCTGTAATATACACCACAGGGTTACAAGGGTAACCTCAGTGCATAATCCCCAACTACTAACATCATATATCAAGCCCCTGATCTTTAGGGAATCTATGTCATTGTAATCCCCTGGTGTTCCTGAAACCTCAAAGATGGACATAGTATCCCTGAGCGTGATCATCCACCATATCCTATCTATAAGTTAAGGGATAACTGAACTATGATTACTCTGATTCCTGTCATACTCAAGATATGTAGGAATCCTTCTCAAGGACTGAGGTCTCTACCAAACACCCCAAGGAATATCCTAGTATATAATTCCTATATCTACATGCCATGAGACTGATCATCTACTCCTTCTCATTTCTCACACCGAGCATAGCTCACATGGTCTTAGGGGGATGTAATGGATAGCTCATTAGGCATAAGTTATTTCCACTAACTAGGGAGGTCACAGTATATAATCCTCAATGAGTGGCATGGTATAAACACCCCTTGTATAAGGGCATGTACCTTGGGTCTAATCTCAATGTCATGATTGAACTACGATGACTTTGATTCCTACCATAACCAAGATATGTAGGTTTTATCCCTGATACGTAAGCTCAAATATTTGGTGTCTTAGTACCAACACATATGTCTTATTATCATGAATATAAACTTCATGGGATTAGTGAACTATCTGAGTTTTGATTCTTGTAATAACCAGGATACATAGGACACCTCATAATGGCTCAATCCCCTCCTTGTAATATTAATTGTCACCTTTCTTGGAAACACATTTTGAAGTATTTTACCATACCACGTCAACACTTAAAGAATCTATTCGCGGTTTGGAAAATGGATTGAGAACCTTGGATACATACATATGGATTCACTAATGATATCACACTCCCCCTAGTACATCAATGAGACACCCTTTCTTTGTTTAATGAATTAATTAACCAATGAATAATTTTTGTAGGGTAACTGGTTCCATATTGGTTTTAGTAAGAGATTCACGAACATATCATAAATCTATAAGACAGTCGTGAAGTATTAAACAATTCCACCTAAAATGGTGTGATGATACTGAAATCCCATCCTCTCAACCAATGCGAGTCCCCAAGATTCATTAGGCCTGAAAACCCAAATGATTGTTGGCCTTTTTAAAGTAGGTCTGTTCCCAGCTGTAGATGGGGGAACCCTTGGGTGTTTTTGGGAAAAGTTAAAATGGTATCCTGACTAGTGAAACCCATTATGGACCTAAAAAACCCTACAAAATCGTCCCTATACATTTGTTTGCTTCCATTATGTATAGATAGTGTAGAGTTATAAGCTTCATCCATCAGATCCTTCTTTATTTCTAAAATATATGGAACTCATAGCCTTGTATGAAATTTCAGTACACCTTCTTGATCAGTATTGAACTCAGAAAACGTTTCATTCATCATAGCCTCTATCTTCTTCTGTAAAAAATGATCTTCCCTTTGAGATTTCTTGATCTTATTTAGTAATTATGGTTGAGAAATCATTTGGGATAGGGATGATGATATCCCTTACCATACAATTCCTATGTACAATTTTACTAATTCATTGATCAAATGATCTCCTTGAATCCTCATCATTTCCATCATAATAGGGCCTTTCCTACTTAATTAATTAGCAATATTTTCTTCTCATTTGAGGTAATAATGAACTAAACAATCATTCTATTTAAAAATGTACAACCATCTCCTTTGTCTCATGTTTAATTCCTTTTTCATGAAAATATTCTTCAAACATTGATGGTTTGTGTATATATCACATTTCTACCCAAAATATAATGCCTTCATATCTTCAGAGAAAAAAACCGTAGCCAGCTCTAGGTCATGTGTAGGGTAGTTCTGCTCTTGAGGATTCAACTATCGATATGCATAAACAATCACCTTGTTATTTTTCATGAGGATACACCCAATCCCTTTCATAGATTCAATTCTAAAAATAACAAGTCCTTCTCCAATAGAGGGTAGAGTTAACACAGGTGCAATAACAAATCACTTCTTAAGATCTTGGAAACATTCTCCACACTCTTTTTTCCAGATGAACTTGAACCCTTTTCAAGTCAACATGGTTAGTGGATTAAAATGTAGTGAAAAATTTTCCACAATCCTCATATAATATCCTTTTAAAGAAAAGGAAATTCTGAATATCAATTACTGTTGTAGGATGAGTCTACTCCTCCACAACCATTTTCTTTACTAGGTTTACTAAGATTCCGTCATTGTTTACAATGTTCCCCAACAAAGAAACATTTTTTTACAAAAATTCACATTTTATGAACTTTCCAAATATCCTCTCCATATTTATATTTTTCAATATAATCCTTATATGATCCTCATTCTCCTCATGAATTTTGGAATATATCATAATATCATTAATAAAAACTACCAAAAATTTATCAAGGAAGTAGTTAAAGACTCTATTCATCAAATCCATAAATATAACTAGAGAAGTATCCAAGCCAAAGGGCATGTGAAAAAATTTATAATTCATGTATCTTGATAGAAAGGTGGTATTTGGAATATCATATTTCATCACCCTCAATTGATGATAACCAGATTAAAGATCAATCTGGGAAAATAATTGAGTCCCACAAAGTTGGTCAAATAAATCATCAATTATTAGAATAGGGTACTTGTTCTTCACTATGATCCCATTAAGTTATCTATAATAAATTCATAACCACATTTATATTTCCTTCTTCTTCACAAAGAGAAAGGTTCTCCCCGAGGAGACACAATTGGCCAGATGAACCCTCTCTCTAAAAGATCATGGATTTATATCTTTAATTTTTTCAGCTCCATAATATCCATTCTATATGGGGTCTTTGAAATCATCTTGGATCTGGGAATAAGTTCAATGAATAACTCTACCTCTCTTTCTAGGGTAGGTCTAGGTAACTCCTCAAGAAATACATGATTGTATTTGTGAATGATGGGGACATTATCTATTCATATACTTTCATTTTATTCTTCATCTTCATCAATCATCTCCATAAAGAAATCTATAGGAGGTGTTTCTAGAAAAATATTTGGTTGAGATATCTCCCCTTTCAAAAAAACTATAGGTTTTCTATTCATGACTACTGATATTTCCTTGATTCTTAATTTTATCTTAGAATTATAATTTGAGAACCATTCCATCCCTATTATAATGTTAAATTCCATCATGGTAATGACTACTATATTTGAGATAAGATTGTGCTCACCAAAGATAATACTAGAGTTTCTATACACTATTGATGCTTGGATAATCGCTCTAAGAGTCTTGATTGATTACTCTACTTATATAAGTTTAGGTATTCATTCAATATTCTTGACACACTTAGAGGACTTAAAGGAATGAATAGAACCAAAATCAAATAAATTACATTCTTGATTTGATAGAACAATGGGAGTACCTTCCACCAAATCATTTTGAGCTTCAACTTTAGCCATTGTGATTGAGAAAGCATGACCTTGATCCCTTTTCCTATGTTGAGTTTGATGGTTATTCCCCTTCACTAACGTCGTATTTGGGAAATGACTGGAAAAGTTCCCAAGCTATCCACACTTGAAGCATTGGACTTCAAAAAGGGCCTACACCATCTTCCCTTTGTCGTTTGTGTTGAGAATTTTGGGCTATACCTCACTATGATATTTTTAAGAAATATGGCCTTCTCTTCCATACTTTTAATATTTCCTACTCCCAAGAAATTAGTTCCCTGAATGATTCTTCACACATTTTCTACATGTAGAAAGTTTAACTTGATTTCCTCATCTTCCTTGATCAAATATCCTCCCCAAGTATGTCTGAAAATATAACTTATTTTCATTTGATCTATGGGACCACTATGTCTCTACGAACTCGAAGTCATCTTTCATAGCACTTCTCACAATCTCCTCATAGTTTTCATATTCTTGGTTGGATACATTCTTCTGTAGATGAGGTCTTAGTCCACCGAATAATCTATCAACCTTCCCATTAGGATCCATGAGAAAGCTATAGGTTTAAGAAGAAATTATTGTGAAGTTCATCTCATAGCATCCAATAGATTCATTTTTTTCTACATTAGCTCTATGAATTATTTCTCTATTTTTTCACATTGAATGGGGGGAATATTTTTTGTGAAATGTTCCTCTATACTCTTCCCACTCCATAGCTTCAATCTCCCCTCTTGCCTTTTTTAACCAGTTACCACCACTGATCAGCTTTTACATCTAAGTTGTACACATACAAGGTTACTTTCTCTTATTTCGAACAATGGATTATAGAAAAGATCTTTTCTACAGAGCGTATCCACTGTTCAGTAATCAATGGATTGATAGATCCACTAAAAGAAGGTAGTCGTTGACACATAAATAACTCAATGGAAAGTTGTTCCATTTTAGGTAAATCTTATCTCTCAACTTTATCAATTTATTTCCCATAACTTGTGTTAGTCAATTCATCATTCTCATGAACTTTTCTATTTCGGCTTCTATAACGACCCAAAAATTCATTAATGAAAATTCCTCTTGGCCTATTTAAATGTCTTCTTATGGTTATTTAAAACATATACACTTATTTTTTTTTTATTCTTTGGATTTTAAAATATCTTTAGGAATTTTGACCAATGCTAACATAGTCATTGAATAGTGATCACATGATTAGTATAAATATTGTGCTTTAACAAATCCAACTTACTCAGACAAAGGAATCGGTAGCCCCATCCAGTAGACTTGTTCCATACGAAGCTCATTTTTTGGTTTTTGAAAAGGATGTGGCTCCATTGGGCTTCTCTCTTGACAAAACCCAATCCGAACTTCAACATTTTAAGCTTTAAGGGAACCTCCTATAGGAGAAGTGGATGTTGATAGAGATTACCACTCGAGTGATGTTATCTGAGCCACCCCAAGAGTTTGTCATCATCACACACCTTACTCTTTGGTCTTATGTAGGTGTTATAAGGGGTTATGTATCAATACCCTAGAACTATGATTATGTACATTACTTTTGTATATAATATTGAATTTACATTCATTTTATTATTGTTACTTTGTAAATAGTTTTTAATGAACAAATAATATTTTTAGTTAATATTCAACTGGGGAATCTATTTTGATAAATTAATGGATTTTTGAATTAAATAATATTTTAATGAACTTATTATTATTAAATTAATTTTTATTAAATATAAATGGTTGTATAATTTTATTAATTCAATTGTAATTTTTATTAATGTTTGAAAGCTGTTTTTATCAAAAACCGTGAATTTTCGATAAATGTCAGTTTTTATTTTAAAAGTAAAAATTCACATATTTAGAAAAATATTTAAATAAAACTAATATTATTTTTTGGAATCAATACGTCAAAATTATCCAATAGTGATTTTTTCATAATTTTCTAAGATTGTTGAATTTTTTGCTAAAAACATAATATTGTTTAAATATATAATGTAATTTATGACATCATAAAGACCCAATAGTGATGTAATAAAATACTATAAGAGTTATGTTCGGCCAATTTATGTTTTACCATTAATATAATGTAATTTTAGGTTTTTTATTTATTTTACAAAGCTTTAGTGGACCCTCCAAGATTTAGAAAACATTTTATCTTTTTGAATTGATTTCCTTGAGAGTGCGACTCACCTCCACATAAGCAACCCTATTATTTTAAGAATTTAGGTCATGGAAATTATAAAAAATTGTTTTTCACTTCCCTTTGGAAAAAACCCTGGGTAGAAACCATGTTATGGTTTTTAGTTTTGATTATTTTAACATGTGGTGTCCCAAACCTAAATAATAAAGAATCCCCTCTCCTTTACTATATAAACACACCCAAGATCTCACGTCCTCTTCACTAAAATCCTCTGTAGTTCATACAAACTATGATCTAATATCTCTATAATCCTCCCAAGGTTCCCCAAGATCCCAATAATCCTCTCTGAACCCTCTCCCAAGCCTTTGGGTCACATTCCTAAGTATGGGATTCTCACTTTCCTTATTTATATCCAAGTTTCCTTATATTTTTATGCCCTTTTATTTTTAATTATAAAATATGAGGTATGATTTAGCACCTCCCCCATACTTCCCTCTTCATGTTTGAATAATGATATATTCCATTTATCTATCATTAATTCCTCCAATATACACCTGTTACCATGCCGAAATTCCATAAGGAATTTCTCTCTCCCCATTTACATTCAAGCAATTATTTTGTATTATGTATCTAAATTCCATTAAATTTGTTGGTACATGTATCTATATTACCCCCCTTACTGTCCATTTCATGTACATATGATGATACTCCCAATTATCTATCATTAACCATTTTTTTGAATTCTTATGTCACGTCATTATGCTGCCGAAATTGCACTGCGTTTTTCCAAGCCAAGATCATTGTGTAGTGAATACCATATCCATGTACCTATCAAGGGTATTCACCTTTATGAACATATAAATATTGAATGGTACATTCATGTATTTATTACACATTCCTTAATATAGGAATAACTTATGCTGTTTATTGATTCCATGTTTTATGATCTATGTGGCACACTTATGCATGAAATGAAATGATTGAGAAGGGTGCACCCTGATAGCGCTCCATTGCATTGGGTAAAGTATAATATCATGATAAATCATGTGTAGTGAGTTTTGACTCATGATAATTCAATTGAAATGAGTTTTACTCATGATTCATGTGCAATGAGGGTTTACTCATGCTCCATGTGCAATGAGCCTTGTCTCATGCTAATATCATGTTAAATTTTAATGCCACATCTCCATGTTTTGATTATCATACTTTATCATGCCAATATGTTTATTTTTCTCTTAACTCCATTGATATGACTATTGACTAACATGTATTTTAATATTCATATTATGATTTTTTTACTCCCTTACTAGGCTTTATATCTCACCCTTTTCTTATGCATGTCCTCAGGTTATCCCATGCAATTCTAAGTATGAGAGAATGTAGTGGTCATGTAAAGGAAGTTTTCAATAAGATGTTGTGTATTATGTTTTAAGTTGTTATGTAATGTTTTTAATCCCCAAATACACAAGACCTATCGATCTTCTTTGTTTTATTAAGTGAAGGTTTTATGTAATAAATTATGTTAAGTGTGTAATAAAAAGTAGGGTTGTCATAGCATCCATCAGAAGGTCATCAATGAATGGTCTGTTGCATTCAATATTTACACAGTTTCTCATATTCCCCACCTTTTTATAAAATAATAAAACCTTAATGAGAAACATTTTTAATTTAATAATCTAATAATTCTAAAGGAATATCATGTCTTAAAACATCATTCTTAAAATATTATTCTTTAACAACAATTATATTTTCTATAAATCCTTCATAATGGTAAATAAAATGCTTATGATTAACCAAACATATCTCCCAGGAGTGACAAAATAGGAGTGAATCAAGGCCCGTTGTCATATACTAGGTTTTGCTGAGTCAGGCCTCACACACCTTGTCATATTTTTTACCCCTAGGTATATCTTTTCTAGAGCCACATCCACTTGTTCAAATCCAGATTGTAATTTCTTAACCCAGAAACCACTTACTTAATATTTCAACAAAATATTAGGATGTTTTTACTATATTTAAACATTTATATAGGTTTATTTATAATTTTTTTAAATCATAATTTATCCTTTGATAGAAACAATGGCATTCGAATTTTTTATTAATTAACTTTTCATTACATTGTACAAACAGAAGATTTTTCAAAGTTTAGTATCTGGTAAAAAAGGTACATAATATAAGAAGTCATGAAATTATTATTATAATACACTTTAAAAGATTCATCATAGGTTTATACTAAGTTCCATTACTTCATCTCATAATCTGTGGACATATATAAAAGCAAAGAGTCTGCATAAGGCCCAATAAGGTAAATCATGGGAAATAGTTTACATGTGATTATAAGAATTACAGATTAGAAATTAAGGAACATTATAAAGGTATGAGAAATGGTAAAAGAGGAATAAAATAATGAAAATAACATTATTCATAACATATAAATGTGTCTATAACAATTAATTCAGTCATTCATAATCATATCACCAAGTTTTATTATTATGGTGTCATAAAAATTATCAAGTTTATTCACCAAGGTATCATAAAACATGTCATATCTAGAGATTAAATTCTTTACCAAATGCATTGGATAACTATTTGGGTGCAACATTAATATGTTTTAATTAATTTTATCCACATATATCATAATAAAGAAATTTATAAATAACCCATAGAGAATAAAAGAAATGGGTTTCATATCAAAATCATGTTTTTTTAGAAAGTGCTTAAAAACAAGATCCCTTGGTCATTTTAAACCCATGGAAAATGAAGGAACGTTTCATGAATGTTAATATCATAATAAAATAGATAATTTTAGAATCTATTTATACACCCCAAGAGAAGAAATAATTTTGGGTATTCAAATAATAAAATAAAATAATTTCTTGAGAAAAAGAGAGAAATATTGGGAAGAAAATTCAACAGTAAAACGGTCATTAAACATGGTTTTATAAATCATTAAAAATATAGGGAAAAATGTTCTAACATTCATAAAATAATATTAATAAAGTATAGGGATTGAATAAAATGGACATAAGAACATCCAATGGAAATTTAAAATACATACCACATAAAAAGAGAACCTGAAAGGAAAAGTGAAGTCGATATTTCCCTTACCTTGAAGGGTAACTCCTAAAACATTTAGATAGGGGACTTGGGGTTTGAGGAAACCTTGTGAGTACTTATTGGGAGGTAATAATATCCCGTAGTCATGTTGGATTAATTTGGAATGAATGAAAACTAATAAACGGGTGGTTATTTATAGCAAAAGAGAGGGGGGTTTATTAATTTCCTTGGACACCTCAGTAGGGGTATATGAAACCCATGGGAATTCCCATGGTATTAGACACTTGGGAAACCTATTAAATTATTTTAATCCACAAGAGTCAACCAGAATTTTATTTTACTTATTACATCATTATGATTTCATTAAACATGTTAAAAACTCAAGACTGTATTTTTTACTATTCACCAAAAAACAAAATATTTTAGAAAATTCTCAAAAATTAACCTTAACCTATTTTCAACATGTTGATTTAAAAAATAATTTTTTTTATCATAATAATTAGCTAATTATGATAAATTTAACTTTTAAAAATAAAAATCCTTATTTATTAAAAATTATAGCAGATAGAAAATGCATGGTAAAATGTCTGAAACTTGAAAAAAAATCATTTAAATTTAAATAAGAGTGTTTTAATCATACTATTTCATTAAAATAATAATTATTAATAATAAATTAATTTATTATAATAGATATATCTTTTCTAAAAATTATAATTTCTGTTTAAAAAATCAATTTATCAAATTTATAATATTTTTTTAGGAAAAACTAAACTCAAAATGGAATTTATAGAACAAAAATTTTATTTATAAAAAGGAATTATATAATAAGTAACTAAGTTCTTGAATCATAAACCCTTATAACACCCACATAAGACCAAAGTGTGAGGTGTGTGATAGTGATAGACTCATAGGGAGGCTCGGCTGACATCGCTCGACTGGTAATCTCCTCTAACTTGAACTTCTCCCACATGTGATTTCATTCAAGCTTAACATGTTGAAGCTCGGCTTTGGATTGGTCAAGAGTGAAGCTCAAAGATTCTACATCCCTCCCAATTTCTGAAATTGGCCTCCATACAGAACGACTCTGCTGGATGAGGCCATCAACTATTCTTTCTAGATTAATTAACCATTATCATTTATATTTATAATACTAATTATAAAGTTAAAATTGTTATTAAGAGTATTGTTTCCAATGGTCATATAAACCAATGGTCATATTGACCAACACTCATATTGTCCAATGATCATAATTAACTAATGTTCATATAACAATTGAAACTCAATGGTCACATTTCAATTATAAACACTTCATTTGTAAAGGGATATGGTTTTGTTGTGTAAAAAATAATATAACACACATTTTCATGAAATAATTATCATTCAAAAAGTTCAGGTCATTAAAACTTATTTAATTAATTTTTTCATCATTTTATCTATTATTTGAAAGTAAATATGCTTATCATTTTTCTCTAATAATTATTAAGTTTTTTTCATATATCTTTTGGGAAGTCATATTTTTCTTTCAACAATATACAATAAGTCACAAAAGAGATAAAATGTTCCTTTCTGCCAACGTTACCATTATTTCTATTTTCATTGTCTTTCTTTTTTTGAACAGGTAAAACTTTTTATTAAGTTGATGTTGTTAGATGAAAAACCTTACTTTTTTTTTGAAAACCAAAAGAGTAGAGGAATACCATGTGCCCATTGTGGTGGCTTCTCATTATATAATGGGCACATGAGCTTCCTTTTTTTTTCTTTTTTCTTTCAATAATGAGAAAGGTTTTGTAGCTAAAAACAATGAGTCAATGTGTAGGTTTGGAAGTTTGAAATATAAATAAAATGGAAATCATGGTAACATTGGTAGTTATAATGTTTTTAGACCTTAGGACATGTAAGAGTCATTCACATCTCAATATGATACACAATGTGACCTGTATAACTCCAAGTTATTCTTTTTATTTAAAATTGTCATTAACATTAGTAAAAAAGACAACTAAAATACTCAAAACTAATAAAAAATATATTCCAATTGTTTTTATACTTTAAGACAATGATCTATAAGTTATTTTTGTTTTTAGTAATTAATCGCACCTCAATCTGATACTCTATGTGCTCAGTATCACTCAAAGTGTCTGTTATTAGTTTAAAATTGACATTTTAGTTCAAAACGTTTCACTCATTGATAATGGATAAAACACACATGTATTTTCAATATAATTTAGGACATAGATTCATAAGTTATTTGTTTGATGTGTAAACATCAGTCTCACATCAAACTGATACATTATGTGATATGTATGAGTAAAAGAGTGTGTTTCCTGTTTAAAATGACAATTTAATAAAAAATACAAGTGATTTAATCAAGACCAAGAAAACTCATTAGGGTTGTTTTAATTCTTTTGTAAAACAATAAATAAGTCATTTAAGACATTTAGGAATCATTCTTACATCAATCTGATGCACGGTGTGGCCGGTATGACACCAAGTGCATCTTTTTATTTAAAATCGACATCAATTTTAGTAAAAATGACAGATGACTTTCTAAAAACTGAGAAAACATATTTATATTGTGTTGATACTTTATTAAAGTGATCCATATGTCATTTTTGGTGTGTAGGAATTAACCACACCTCAATCCAATACACAGTGTTTTCAGTATGACTCAAAGTGTGTCATTTTATTTAAAATTGACATCCATTCTAGTAAAAAGGACAACTGGTCTACTCAACACTGAGAAAAAACATTCATATTATTATTTTTACTTTATTGAAATGATCCAAAAGTCATTTATAACATGTAGTAATCAGCCTTACCATAATCTGATACATGATGTACATAGTATGACTCAATGTGCCCGTTATCAGTTTAAAATTGATATTTTAGTTCAAAAAGAGTCATTCACTAAAAAGAAGAAAACGACATTATATTTTCTTTATAATTTAGGAAATTTAGTCATAAATCGTTTTTGATGTATAGAATCAGTCTCATGTCAAAACTAATACATGATGTGATAGATATGAGTCAAAGTGTATGTTTCTAGTTTAAAATGAAAATTTAGTAAAAAAAAGTGACGTACTAAAAACAAAGAAAATGCATTTATATTTATTTGATCATTTAGGAAAATGATCCATAATTCATTTAAGACATGTCAGAATTAGCTTCACCTCAATCCAATTCACGGGGTGACTAGTATGAATCCAAATGGGTCTTTTTATTTAAAATTAACTTTGACTTTAGTAAAAAAGTCAATTGACTTACTAAAAACTGATCAAATGCATTTGGATTGTTTTTATACATTAGGAAAATTATCTATATGTCATTTATGATGTGTTGTAATCAACCTTGGCTCAATCTGATAGATGATATTCCAAGTATGGATCCAATTGTGTCTTTTTATTTAAAATTTACATCTATTTTAGTAAAAATGACAACCAACATACTCAAAACTAATAAAAGGAATTTGGATTGTTTTTATACTTTAGAAAAATGATAAATAAGTCATTTTTTATGTTTAGGAATCAACTACACCTCAATCTGATACACGATGTTCTTGGTATGAGTAAATGTGTCTGTTATCATTTTAAAGTCTATGTTTTTGTTCAAAAAGTGTCACTAAATGAAAACCAAGAAAACGCACTTATATTTTATTGATAATTTATTACATAGATTCATAAATATTTTTTGATTTGTAGGAATCAATATCACATTAAACCGATACATGATGTGATCTGTATGATTCAAAGTATGTGTTTTGAGTTTAAAATGACATTTTAGTAAAAAAGACAAGTGATTTACTCAAAACTATGTAAATGCGTTAATATTTTTTGATGATTTATTAAAATGATCAATAAGTCATTTTAGATATTTAGGAATCATCTTCACCTCAATCTAACACATGATATGAACTATATGCTTCCAAGATCATCTTTTTATTTAAAATTGACACTAATTTTAGTAAAAATGAAAAATGACCTACTAAAAATCAAGAAAATACATTTAAATTGTTTTTATAATTTATGAAACTAATCCATATGTCTTTTATGATGTTTAAAAATCAACTTCAAATTATTAGGAATTACAGTTCACCATGGGTGGTCGTAAACATAATTTTAGTGTTTTAAAACACTAAGACATGCATGGAACGGTAAAAACAATATAAAATAATCTTAGATTGATGTGAAATCATGGTAAACCCACAATTTAATTGTTTTGATGTTTATTTATAGACAAAAAATCAATCTAACATGATGTGTGGTTATAATTTCTCATTAAACACTTCTTAAAGGTACAAAAGTCATTAAAAACAAGTGTCAAGGGGTCAAAACAAGAAAACAACATCGAATTTCCCTAAAATAAGGGGAAATAAAATTTAGATTTAATTGTGAAATTTTGAAACTGAGGGCACATCCATTTGAAATATGGTTTTCCAAGGATGGTATAAATGCATTTTTAGTGTTTTAAAACACTAAACCATGAGTGGAATGGTCAAACATAAAGAAAATGAACTCATATTGATGTGAAATCATGGTAAAACCACCGAAAAGTTGTTTCTAATGTGTATGCATAGAAACACATCAATCCAACATGAATTGTAGTAGGAATTACTCATTAAACACTTCTTAATGGTACAAAATCCGTTAAAAACTAGTTTCAGGGAGTCAAAACCAAGAAAATGATGTTTGATTTCCCTAAAATCATGGTACATCGACCATAGAATTAATTGTGAAATATAGGAATCAATGATACCTTATTTAATATTATGGTTTTCCCGGGATTGTTGTAAACACATTTTTAGTGATTTAAAACACTAAAATGTGTGTGGAAAGATCAAAACCATAAAAAAACCTCAGATTGATGTTAAATCATGGTAAAACCACTAATGTGTTTTTTTGACATATACGCATAGAAAACATGTCAATCCGATGTGTAGTGTGGTCCTAATTACTTAGCAAACACTTCCTAAAGGTACAAAAGCCATTAAAAACAAGTGTAAGGGGGTGAAAAATAGGAAAAAAATGTTCGATTTCCCTAAAATCAATGGAAAATTACCACATATTTTGTAAGAACCCAAATCTTCTTTTCATGTATGTTTTTCCGTTTCTAGTCATTTTTGGGAAAAAGTGGAAAATATGGAAATTTTCAAAGTACATGCCATGTACTTTATAAGTACATTCCATGTACTGTGATACCGCTAGAGGCCATGTGCGGGCCGTTTCATGGCCACATGCACGGCCATGTACGGGTAACATGGAGGCCACCTAATACGGAGTACAGAAATAGAAATTACACATGTGTACTCTAAAAGTACACGCCGTGTACTTTTTTTTCATTAAACGCGCCGGGGTGGAATCTAACCCCCAGAAGTGTCTTCTTCTAGGTTCCATTCGGCCGAGAGAAATCGTGCAGCACTGAAACTTCTCTGAGCCCCCGTCCCTCCGTCTATTCACCGAATCAACCACTGTTGATTGCATTAGAACCGCAGTGGTAAGCCCTTCCTTCTTGAGTTTCATTCCATGATTTTCCCTCTTTCTCATGTTATCATGGGTTGAACATTTTAGACTTTTTTGTAGATCTTCGACGTTCTAAGGTGATTCAAGCCCCGTGGTTTTAGTATATCGATCTCCTAACATCAAGGTAGGTGGTTTTTGCCTTTCTGTAGAATGTGTTTGAGTATTTTTTGCAAATTCCACCAATACCCTTGAACGGGGTATTGCGTGTTTACCGTTTTAGCCCTATTAATTGCTTGATTTGATTTTATGCTTGAGTAGAGGATTTTTTATTGTGTTTTGGGCTATTTGTTAGGCTTTGGAAGTGTTTTCCATGCATGTTCTTCCCTGTTTGGACCGTTGGGTCTAGTTACCTTTTTACTGCTGTTGTTTTCCCATGCCTAGTATTGTAGTGTGGTGTGACTGTAGTTATTTCATTCTGAGATGCTATATAATTATAGACAAGTAGTTCTTGAGGATAATTTGGTTGTTACATGATGTGATACTTGCTGACTTTACACAGGGATGTGGGAACCTAGTGTAGTAGACCATATGGAGAATGGACGTAAGGGATTATCTAGAGTGTATTTATAATACGATGCAAGACCACAGGGGGAATTGACATTGGGTGCTTCCTCAGAGTGTCTGTAGTTCCATGAAGCGGGCCACAGGGGGAATGAGACATTTAGTGCTTCCCCAGAGAACCTTTAGTAAAATACGAGACTATAGGGGGGATTGATGATGAGTGTTTCCCCATAGAGTCTATTCTAAGCTGAACTAGAGGGGTGAGACTGTGTGTGCCTCCCAGAGGGTTGCTAGTACTTTTTAGTTGAACCACAGGGGTTAGGCTGTGAGAACTACTCCTAGGGTTGCCTGTTTGTTATACTTTCTTGAGTGGCTGCTTACTTGTTGTAAATTATATGCTAGAAACTGTGGTTTGTTTGTTGCTTAGTAATTTCCTATTTAATACTTTTATGTACTTTTACCTACCATATATTAATTGACTATTAGGCACATATCTTCGGGTGGTTTCCTACTGGGATTTTTTCTCACACCCTGTTTGGGTCATGCTGTTGGTCCCAAACAGATTATATTGTTGCAGGTGTAGATAAGGGAAAACGCCCCTCGACTTCAGGTTCTTGATTTTGTGAAGCTGGAGAGCGTGGGACCAATCTATGGCCCGCGATGATGAGGAGTTTATCTGTTTTCTTTTGTACATTGGTTTAGCACTATTTTATTCCAGAATTGTGACTTGTTTGGATGTTTTCCTAGACATATATGTATCATGCATCATTTATAAGTATATCTACTCCAGTTGTTTCCTTCATCAGTTTTCCATAGTTACTGTTGTTTGGTATTTACTGTTTCAGCTACTATATGTATTTGTGTACATCCACTGTATACTCTGCCAATGAGATTATAGTTCACCCAATATCACACCAAAGGCCCTCACTGCTAGTCGACAGCCTCTGGCGTTTGGGGAAATGCGCTTGAGGCCATGTGACCAACCGGGTACGGGGTGCCTCTTGGTGGCTTCAGGAACCAGGATGTTACACAGAGGTATCAGAGGAATTCTTTTCTCTTGACTTAATATTTAGATCCTATATCCCGGGATAGGATGGAATATGTACTTGGTAATAAGCTATGTCCAAGACTAGATAACCCGTGTATAGGGAAAAGCTGTACTACCTCGTTTATTACAATTTTACGGGTTTGAAAATTTTACAGTTGATTTGATTTCACCATTTGGTAATTCACATGCTTTGTGCTATTACCGTTTTTGTTATTGCAGTTCAATTTCTATCGCAACCCGATGAGATGAGGGTATTCCATCTCATGCATCATATAGAAAGTTGTTAGAAATCGCATGCCATGGATTCTTTCCATGCCATCTAGGATGCATTAGCAATTTCATGTTGTTGTGATAGATTTTGTGTATAATATGCATGATGTTGTGATATATTCCTTGATAAAAATATCTTCTTCTTGATGGAGCATTTATTGTGTAATGTTTTACCTGAATGAATTTCATATTTTGGTTCTTGAGATGTTATGGGCCCTCATGGTCCGAAATTTGGTGGATCATTGGTTTTTTTACCTTGTTTGTAACTTGTTAAAGATGTGAAACTTTGATTCATGGTGAGTATAGGCCCTCACAGATCGGAATTTGGCACATTTAGAGTTCATTTCATTGTTTTCTGGGCTCTAAAGTAGTTTCTGAGTCTTACTATCTAGAAAAACCCAGAATACACGTCGTGTAGTTCTAACTACACACCATGTTTTCTTCTGTTCAGGAAGAAATAGTTTATCTTAAGTACACACCGTGTACCTTTTAAACACGTCATGTATTCTCAAACTATGACATAGGCCGTCTGGGAAGAAACACGGGATAGGGAAAATCTTGTGGGAACACGTTTTGTACCGGTCGTGCACGCTGTGTAGGGTAATCCTAGGAACTCAGCCGTGTAGCTAACAACATGGTCAGTGGAGTCTCCTAAGACAAAAATACACGACATGTTCAAGGTAGACACAACATGTACTCAACAATCTTCACCTAGACCATGTTGTTAGTGACATGGACCATGTACATAGGTCACACTACACGGCGTGTTCCAGAAGGTCATGGGTAGGGAAAGAGGATTCAGGTACACGCCGTGTGTATGGATAACATGCCATGTGTTTGGGGTGTTACACGTCCAGTTTTGGAAAAATTACATGCCCATATAAATGGCTTAAGGGAACATGTTGTGTAGTCTTTATACATGCCATGTAGTAATTCTTTTTAAATTTTTAATGCTTTCATTCCCTTGTTCCCTTCTTACGCTCCAAGTTTTTAGTCCTTGGTAATGTGATCTAAAATGTGTGTTTGACCTTGTAGATTCATGGCACCGAGACATCCTCCGGTTGTATGCCATTTTCCAGGAGGTGATCAAACGCTGGATATGGCTGATAAGGGACTTCCCACAGATCCTCCTATAGTTCCAGCCTTGGCACCAGCAGTGATACCGGTTACAGGTGTCGATGCACAGTTTAGTGAAGGCTTTTTGAGGATTATGCAGACCATCCAAGGAGCTCCGCCTCCTTCCTCGACTATGGAAGATTTGACACGAGTTTTCCCACAGCAGCATCCTCCCACCTTCTCAGGGGAAGGAGGACCTCAGGCTATAGAGTCATGGATGGAATTCATGATGACGATCTTCGAGCATCTGGAGACGCCTCCAAAGAGGTGGGTCAAGCTCGCTAGCTACATGCTACGAGACTCATCCAAGAGGTGGTAGGACGTGATCTCATAGGCGGGTCCTCAGCAGGTTATGGTGTGGGGTGATTTTCAACATGACTTTTATGACTACTTCTATTTGGAGACCCTGAGGGCCAGCCGATTCCGGGAGTTTATGAGTCTGGAGTAGGGTACTCTTTCTATAATTGAGTATTCCTCTCGTTTCACCATGATTCATCATTTCACACCCCTCCAGGGTGGAGATGGATTGTTCTTGTCAAGGATGTTTGAGGATGGTCCCAGACGGGAGATCCGCTCGCAGGTGAATATCTTTAGGCTGACTTCCATCGCTTCCATCGTCAACCAAGAACTGATTACACAGCACAATCTGAGAGATTATGGAGCTGAGAGCCACGATAGTTCTGCTTCTAGAGTTAGTACTTCACCAGCTGACAGTAGGAAGCACCGTAGGGAGTCTACGCGTGGTGATCCGAGGCAGCGAGACACATCTTCAGGTAGGCAGTTGGTATGCTACTAGTGTGGAAGGTCTGGGCATACGAGTCCGCAGTGCTAGAGAGACCCAGTGGAGTGTCGATATTGCAGCAATATGGGTCACCTTCAGTACTTATGTCTGGTTTTCTCACCAGCAACTGGTGACAGGGGTTCATCAATGAATCCTCGTTCCGGCGCAATGCCACCAGTTTCTCACCAGTCTGAGAACTGGAGTTCTTCCAGCTGTTCGGCCCGAGGTGGAGGTCGAGGCTATGGTGGTCAGTCACTGGTTTTTCAGCGACTGTAGGGTGGATCAACTCAGAGCGGCCAGGCAGGGTCACGAGGTCTTGGTACAGATCAGGATTTTGTAGTGGAGCAGACCCAGCAGAAGCAGGATCCCAGACCCCCTACAGTTCGAGGTATGATCTTAGTAGCCTCAGTTTTATCTTCTTATTTTTTTTGATACAGGGGCTTCCCATAGCTTTATCTTTGTTGCTGTTTTGGAGAGCCTTAGTCTCTGCATTTTTTACTCTACTATTACTTTGACTCTAGACACACCATTGGGGACTAGGACGGCTAGTATACGTCAGTGCAAGCAGTGCCCTCTAGAGGTGGCTGGGTATCACTTTCTATTGGATCTCTATGTCCTAGATATTATTGGCAATGATGTCATTCTCCGAATGGACTGGCTAGTTCCCTTCCAGGCATTCGTCGACTGTTATCGTCATAGGGAGAGTTTAATATCACCAGAGGGTAGATCTTTTCTTCATCGAGGTGGGTGGGATGTCCAGGTGAGTAGAGAAGGACCCGAGCATCATGGGCTAGGTGGAGTTACAGCTCAAATTTCTAGTCTATATCTGGATGACAAGGGGACTTCACAGATAGACTTTCCTCCATTGGTGGATCGTTTCAGAGATGTCTTTCCAGTGGACTTTTCAGGTTTTCCTCCGAAGCGTGAGGTAGAATTTTCGATTGAGCTCATGCCAGGAGCGGCACCGGTGTTCATTCCTCCGTATAGGGTGGCTACAATTGAGTTGCAGGAGCTCAAGAAGTAGTTGGAGGAGTTGTAGGAAAATGGTTTCATCTGACCCAATACTTCTCCTTGGGGTTCGCCTGTTCTATTTGCGGAGAAGGCAGATGGTACCCTCAGGCTTTGTGTGGATTATCAGAAGTTGAACCAGTTTATGGTCGAGAACTGATATCCATTTTCTATGATTGATGACCTCTTTGATCATCTTCGAGGAGCCCGGGTGTTCTTGAAAATCTTCATGAGGTCTGGTTATCATCAGTTGCACATTAGACCATTAGATATACCTCTTACAGCCTTCAGGAGAAGGTATGGTCTATATGAGTACACAGTTATGTCGTTTGGCCTCACGAACACGCCAGTAGTTTTCATGGCACTGATGAATCGAGTGTTCCATCCATACTAGGAATCTTTCGTGGTTGTCTTATTGGATGATATCTTGGTGTACTCTCACACTCAATATGACCATGCCACACATCTTGATATCATTCTGAGTACACTGAGAGAGCATTAGTTATATTCTAAGCTCTCTAAATGCCACTTTTGGATGGATCAGATTCACTTTTTGGGCCACATTATCTCAAAGACATGAGTATCAGTGCACCCAAAGAAAGTGAGAGTAGTAGTTTCTTGGGAGAATCCTAAGAATGTCTTTGAGGTGTGGAGTATTCTGGGGTTGGCTGGATACTAAAGATTCTTCATATAGTACTTTTCACACTTTGCAGTGCTGTTGATAGGTCTGACTAAGAAGGGTGTGAAGTTCTTATGGTCAGATTCTTGTGATTCACCCTTTCAGGAGCTGAAAGGGAGGTTGAATTCAGCACCGATACTAGTCTTTCCAGAGTCGGGCAAGAACAACAATGTTTACTATGATGCTTTAGGTATCGCGCTGGGAGATGTGCTTATGCAGGGAGATGGAGTCGTTGCGTATGGGTCTCGGTAGTCGAGACCACATGAGAGGAACTACCCGATGCACGATCTCGAGTTCGTAGCTGTTGTTCATGCCTTTTCATTTGGAGACATTACCTTTTGGGAGAGCATTTTTTAGTCTTCACTGACCACAAAATTATCAAGTACATCTTCACTCAGCATGATCTGAATCTGAGACAGCACAGGTGGGTCGAGTTCCTTCAGTCCTTTAACCTTGAGATTGCCTATACACCTGGGAAAGGCAACACAGGGGCGGACGCGTTGAGCAGGAGAACTCAGATACAGGAAGTTCAGGAGGCCAGTAGTGAGTGGCAGCTTATGGCTCTGTTCTTTGAGATGCATCTGGAGGTGCATGACAGATAGAGGAAAATGTTTATTTCTTCTGTAGTTGTTACCTCTACACTTCTTGACCGTGTTCAAATGAGGTGTATATCAAATTCTGAAGGCCTAGTCCTTCAGGAAATCGTGTCAGGAAAAGAACCTATTCCTGGGTGGACAATAGGCAAGGATGAGATCTTGTGTTTCCAGGGATGCGTATGGGTTCCAGTAGACATACGTGAAGAGCTGATGCGGGATTTTCATTCCTCCATTTGGGCAGTTCATCCTGGTGTCACCAAGATGTATCACGATATTCACCGCCAGTATTGGTGGCCAGGTATGAAGAGGGATGTTTCTAGTTTCATCTTGATATGTTCTAATTATTAGTAGGTGAAGGCAGAGCAACAGTGACCAGCATGTCTTTTACAGCAGTTACCCATTCCTTAGTGGAAGTGGAACGACGTCACGATGGACTTCATGACCAGTTTGTCAAGGTCACCTCGAGGGAATTATGTTGTTTGGGTTGTCATCGACAGGCTTATGAAGGTTGCTCACTTCTTTCCAATCATGGAGACCATCAATGTTGATGAGCTCGGATGGTTTTACATTTGAGAGATTGTAAATCTGTATGGATTTACACACTCCATAATTTCATATAGGGATTCACGTTTTACTTCTCGGGTCTGGTAGGGGATATAGAATGCTTTGGGTATATAGGTTCTTCTGAGTACAACCTACAATCCTCATATAGATGGCCAGTCCGAGCGTACAATTCAGGTTCATGAGTACATGCTCCAAGCTTGAATTCTAGACTTTGGAGGATCTTGGGGGAAGCATATACCTCTTGTGTATTTCGCCTACAATAATAGTTTTTGAGAAACTATTCAGATGGAACTATATGAGGCTTTGTACGATAGGCCATACCGATCACCCTTATGTTGGCTGGAGGCAGGAGAGGTAGCTTTACTGGGACCTCGTCTTGTTTAGGAGACCATAGAGAAGATAGAGTTGGTTAGGAAGAAGATGGCTACTGCACAGTCTGATTAGAATTCTTATGATGACCTGCAGAGACAACCTCTGGAGTTCGAGGTCATGGATCAGGTTTTTCTACGCATCACACCGAGGTTGGGACATAAGCGGATCAGAAGGCAGGTTAAGCTTTCTCCGAGGTACATTGGGCCGTTTGATGTGTTGGAGATAGTTGGGTCGGTTGCCTATCGGTTGCAATAACCTCAGAGGTACTGGGCTATTCACTACGTCTTCCACGTTTCTCAGCTCTGACATTCCTTTTCATACCCGTATCATGCTTTCCAACCTGAGGAAGTCGAGTTGGAGGTGGATGCATCTTTCTTGGAGCATCCTATCCGGATTTTCGATCATAGTATGAAGTTTCTATGTGGCTGGTCTATTCCTCTAGTATGGGTGCTATTGCAGCACAGACGACTATAGTACGAGACTTTGGAGAGGGAAGCCGATGTGCGATCGTAGTGGCCGGAGTTATTCAGGGTTTCTTCTTCTATGCTACTCTAGGAAAATTTGGGGATGAATTTTTTTTTTGAGGGAATTTTGTAAGAACCCAGATCTTCTTTTTAGGTATATTTTTTCATTTCTGGTTATTTATGGGAAAAAGAGTAAAATCTAGAAATTTTCGAAGTACATGTCGTGTACTATGATACCGTTGGAGGCCCTGTGCTGGCCGTGTTAGGGCCACACACATGGCCATGTAGAGGTGACATGGAGGCCACCTAATGTGGAGTACGGAAACATAAAGTACACATCGTGTAATCCAAAATTACATGTCGTGTACTTTGTTTTTTTTTCATTCAACGCACCAGGGTCGTGTCTAACCCCAAAAAGCATCTTCTTCTAGGTTCCGTTCAGCCGAGAGAAACCGCATGATGCCAAAACATCTCCAAGACCCCAACAATCTGTCTATTCACCGAATTGACCATCGTCGATTGTCTTAGAACCACAGTAGTAAGCTCTTCATTCTTCTTGAGTTTCATTCCATGATATTCCCTCTTTCTCATGTTATCACAGGTTTAACATTTTATATGTTTTTGTAGATATTTGACTTTGTAAGCCGATTCAATCCCCGTGGATCAAGTATATCGATCTTATAACATCAAGGTAGGTGGTTTGTGTCTTTCTGTAGAAATTTTTTGAGTATTTTTTGAAAATTACACCAATACCCTTGAACAGGGTATTCCGTGCTTACTGTTTTAGACCTATTGATTTCCTGATTTTCTTTTATTCTAGAGTAGAGTATTTTTTGTTGTGTTTTGGGATAATTGTTAGGCTTTGGAAGTGTTTTCCATGCATGTTCTTTCCAGTTTAGACCGTTGGTTCTAGTTACCTTTTTATTCCTATTGTTTTCGCATGCCTAGTATTATTGGATGATGTGATTGTAGTTATTTCATGTTGAGATGTTGTAGAATGCTAACAAAGTAGTTGTTGAGGTTACTTTGGTCATTACGCGATGTGATACTTGCTAACTTTACACAGGGCTGTGGGAACCTAGTGTAGTAGACCATAGGGAGAATGTACGTAAGGGATTCTCCAATGTGTCTTTATAATACGATGCTAGACCACAGGAGGAATTGACATTGAGTGCTTCCTCAAAGTGTCTGTAGTTCCTCGACATGGGCCACATGGGGAATGAGACATTGAGTGCTTCCCCATAGCACCATTAGTACAATACGAGACTATAGGGTGAATTGATGGTGAGTGCTTCCCCAGAGAGTCTATTCTTAGCTTAACTATAGGGGTGAGACTGTGTGTGCCTCCCAGAGGGTTGCTAGTACTTGTTGGTTGAACCATAGGGTTAGGATGTGAGAACTACCCAGAGGGTTTCTTGTTTGTTATACTAACATGAGTGGCTGCTTACTTGTTGTAAATTAAATACTAGAAACTGTGGTTTGTTTGCTACTTAGTACTTTCATGTATACTGCTTTTCTATACTTTTACCTGCCATATATTCACTGACTATTAGGCACAGATCTTAGGGTGGTTGCCTATTGGGATTTTATCTCACACCTTATTTGGGTCATGCTGTTGGGCCTAAACAGATTATATTATTGCAGGTGTAGATAAGGTCAAGCACCCTTTTACTTCGGGTTCTCAATTGTGTGGATCTGGAGAACATGGGACCAAGTTATGGCTTGCGATACTGAGGAGTTTATCTGTTTTCTTTTGCACTTTGGTTTAGCACTATTGTATTCCATCATTGTGACTTATTTGGCTTTTTTCCTAGACATATATGTATAATGTATCATTTATATGTATATCTTCTCCAATGGTTTCCTTTATCAGTTTTCCGCTGTAACTGTTGTTTGGTATTTACTGTTTCCACTACTGTATGTATTTGTGTACTTCCGCTGTATACTCTGCTAATGTGGGCATAGTTTCCCCACTATCGCACCCAAGGCCCTCGCTGTTAGTCAGCAGCCTCTGGCATTCGGGGAAATGCACTTGAGGCCATGTGACCAACCGGGTACGAGGCGCCTCTGGGTGCCTTCCGGAACCGGGACGTTACATATTTAATAATGAAATGTAGTAACTGACAGTACATAATTTCAAATTATGGTTTTCCCATGATGGTTGTAAATGTGGTTTTCGTGTTTTAAAACACTAAAATGTGCATGGAAATGTCAAAACCATATAAAAAGACCTCGGATTAATGTGAAATCAAAGGACATCCACTATTGAGTTGTTTTGGAAATATAAGATATGTTGATATATCGAGGTCTTTAAAAAAATATTATGTCAAGTTCAAGCACACCACATGTCACGTCAAAAATAAATTCAAATATTTAATTATCCTATTTTAGTTTCAAGTGTTGAATCTTATCTTAAATAAGTAATTTTATGTTTTCAAAGTGTTTTTCATTATATATTATTTGTTTTATATTAAAATTTATTTTTTTTATTAACAAAATAACAAATTTTATGTGCACTATTATGAATATATACAATGTCTTTTTTATTTTGTATTTATTTTCTAAAAAGTTTTGGTTTTCATTGTAGGTGGAAGATGTTGGCCGTAGGCAAGAGGATGGCCATTCTAATCCAATAAATTATTCTATTTTTCTACTGTAATTCAGATTTATTATGTTTAGTTTTAATTTTTATTTTATTTTTGTTTATTGTTGATGAGATGACGTGGTCAGTTTCAGTTGATAAGATGGTTTGGAGGCATACAAATGCAGTGGAGGTCATGACATGTATATATATTTGGAATTAGTTGTTTTTGAACATATTATATATGTATATATTGATAACTAGGGTATTATTTGATGGGTGTATGGGTTGACTAATACATAGGTTATGCTGACTATGAATGTTTGTATATATGATTATAGATGTATAACGTATATATATTGGGTTTATCATATATTGATGATTTATTTTATTTCATGTGAGTTTTTTTATATTTACAGTTTTTTGTAAAATATTTTTTTAAATATGATTTAGTGAATACATTAAAAATGTATATTTTTTAGGGGTTACAGTTAACCGCAACTAAAAAAACTGTTACTAATATGTTCAGTAGCAGTTAGTTTTATTTTATTTATGTCCCCTAGATATTTTTTTAAATAATATAATTTCCACTAAATAAACATCAAAACACCAATAAATGTTCCAAAAATTACACATAAGAAAATTAATGTGAAATTAAAAAAAATCACCGCTAAATGACTAGAAACTGTACGATACATGACAGTACTATTAATCACTACTATACTATTGGACAGTGGTTTAATCACCATTATTATACAAAAAATCTCCATTAATGACCTTTAATTGTAGTGTTATAAGTTAAAATAGTCAATATTTTACCAGCTCCCAATATTCAATGGAATACCCAATAAGACTCTCTTACCTTCAATGGGGAATTTTATTGTTGTGTTCAGTAACTTCCACTGAGGGGACTTACTGAGGAAGAACATAAGCTAATATTATTCCCATTTTTCATAAATGTAAATGCTAGAAATTGGTTCCAACAATTGGAATAGGAATTTGTTGATGCTTGGGATTATGTTTATAATGATTTTTCCATTAAATTTTACCTTATGATAATGATATTTGAAATTAGGAACAAAATTACTGGATTTTTACAAGATGAGGGAGAATTGTTTCGTGAAGGTTGATATAGATTTAAGGTTTTACTTAGACAATGTACAAAACTCAAATGTAATCCCCAATTCCCCATGGAAACATTATAAAACAACCCACCCCTTACCACCAAACATTAGGGGACTAATTTTTCAATGAATATTTATGTGGTAGAACTGTCGAAAAGCTGAAAAATGTTTGTAATAAACATGAACAAATCTCAAAACACAAATTCTAAAGAATAATAACCATTTTGACGAAATATCTCAATCCTAATAACTAATATGAGGCTCAATCTATATTATTTTTCAATGAAAACCATAAAAACACACTTAAGGAGAAGTCCCACCAATATGACATGTTTGGGCATTCACAATCTTATTGTATATATTTTAATATGTCTTTCCAAGCTCCAAAAAATGATTTTTTTGCAGGGTATGTTCCTAGGATGTGTCCTAGGGATGGCCTATTCTCAAATATCTACAATCAAGGGTATAGAAATCATCCAATCCTTTCCTAGAATGTACAAGGAGAGTTGAGACCTGCTACACCCTATAGAGATCAAAAATAGAATAGGAAACCATTTCACAACCAAAAAAGGTTTAATCCTCTAATTTACCAAGAGGAAGTAAGGGTTATGTTCCAGTAGTTGATTGGTAGGTTTGATGAATAGAATGTAAAAATTGATTTTGAGAATGTAAAATTAGATGCTATGATGAAAAATCTACAAATAAAAATGGTGTAATTAGCTAGATATATTGGTGACAGAGACATGGGTATGCTACCAAGCACCACTAAAGTGAACCGTAGAGAATAGTTGATGTTTGTGATAACTATAAGTGGTCTCAAAACCCACTATAAACATAGAAATGATCCAAAACCAACTCAAGATGGAAGAATATATAAAACAATAAATCTAAATCTAGAAATTATTAAATCATATATTTTAGATAGAAACACTAAAAACTCTTTGAAACATGATTTTCCAATTGAATACCAAGGGAAAAAATATTTTCCAAACAAAAATAATAAAGGGAAGAAAAATATTGAACAAGAGGTTGAGGGTATGACCACCCTTTTTAATAATTTTACCCCTACCACTCCATTCCATTAAAGGATTAAGAAGAAGAAATAATATCCTGAATTTATTAGTTTTCAAATACTTTTCAATAAACTAAAAATCACCATACCTTTTCATAAATCCTTAACAAAATTCCCATCATACGACAAGTCATTGAGGAAAATTTGTTCCAATAATAAAAAATTAGAATGACTTTCAACATATAATATCATAGAGGAGTTCTGTAAAGACCCGTAAATTCCATATAAATTTTGTTTAATTTATTTGGGATTATTTAGTGGTTGTAAAATCTGACAACAAGTAATTTCGAGGCCCAGATTTCCTAGAATGATCCGTCAAAACGCATGAGTAGTTTTCCTGAAAAAGTAAAATAATTCTTAAACGGGGTCTCGGATCAGAAAAATAAGTGCACCGTTACATTCAGGATAGTGGGTTTACCCTAGGTGCGACATGATTGTAGTCAGTGCAGACCTCTAGTGTGAAAACACAAAAATTGAATAACCGTAAATAAAATAATTAAATTAAGTTATTTTATTTTTTAATTTCTTATAACTCACGTGTAGTGACTCTGATTAAAAATATGAGACCATAGATAATCTCATGAGGGTATGCTTTCTTTAGGAAGATACTAACATTGGTCGGCACATGCCAACTATGGAAGTTAGTTTTTGGTCGTAAATAAAATAATTAAGTTACAATTATTTTATTGTTAAAATCCATAACATCTAAATAGTAACTCGTATTAAAAATATGAGAGTACCATTGAGTTATTTGGGAGGTGTTTCCCCTAGCCAGAGCCTAACCTTGACCGGCACGGGTCGAGGGTGACTATTTATATTTTTCTGAACTTTTTTTGGGTACATTCAGTAAATTCGCGGGTGGTTTTTTCTATCTTTTGATCAATGCTCGGATTAAAAATTTGAAGGTACCGTTGAAACTTCTGTACTGGGATTCTCTTAAGGGAGACTTCACTTTTACCGTAGTAAGTCTTGGAGAGAAATTTAGATTTTGGACTTTTTAAGGAAATAATAAAATAACTTTGTTATTTTATTTCTTTCTTTCTTTTCCTCCAACGGACACGTGGAATTGGCGGGACCAATGATGTGTCAAGCCATTAAATAGATTGACCCCCCAATCCTTTGTAACAACATCATTTCAATTAGGAAGATTCCTATTAATTGAGCCCCAATTAATTCCACGGGCGTCACTCACCCTCCCCCTCTCCTATTTATATGAAGCTTGGGGAGAGGTATTGGCATGGCTTCACCAAGTGATGAAGTTCTGATAATGTTTTGTGATGCTAATCACATGGAGGATGGAGCCGGTTCTAGTGAGCGGTGATGAGCGACACCGAATCATGAACTGAAGGACGATGTTTGAGTGGCAACGTTGGTCACTTTTTGCGGGGACGATGAACACCGACTCTCCCTCAATCGTGGGTGTTCTCCAATTATCTCGAGGATGGAGTTTTTTTTGATGTTGTCTTGATGAATTAAATTTTTCTCCCACTTGTTATCATGTAATGCGGAGGGCATGGTCCAAACGAATAAGGCCCGGACCCTCTTCCACTTCATTATTGATGTGTACTTCGAGAAACAATTTCCAACTCAATGACAACATGAAATAGCAGGTCACACTATTATGGTGACAATGTGAGAGAGCTGTAGGCTCAAACAGAACCAAGAATGAACACCAGAGCATGCCCGGTGACCTATGGAACAAACCAATGGCGTGCCATGTCGGTGGTGGCCGGAGAAGACCCATGGAAACTGGTCGTGGGTGGTGGAAGGAAGCGTGTGATGGCACACCGCAGTAGCCAAAGGCGATCGGACCAAGCCGGCCATGCTGGACAAGGGCGGTGCCCGTAGGCACCGTCGTCAGAGGCGGTTGCGGCCCACGCAGGGCCGCATTGGTGAAACCCCGATCAGCCAACTGGTTAAATGCGGTGGGGCAGCACCCCACCGGCTGGCGAATGGCCTCGCAAGCACAGGGCTAGTAGGACACAATGGTCCGCCTCTGGGAGGACCAAGCCGGTGTGGGCCGGCCAAGTGGACTGGACCCGCCCAGCGGGCGGGACTTGCTAGTGGGTCAGGTATGACCTGCGGCCCAGTGGTCCATCGCGAATAGTCCAGGCCCCATCCAGTGGGCCGGGCCAACCGTGGCCCAGTCCCGCGAACTGAACCAGGCCGACCCTGATTAAACGGACCCAGTAAACCAGACATACCCTTAGTGGGCCAGACCTGATCGGTGTTAGGTAGACCCTGGCACCCGTTGTGTCGAGCCAACCTGACTGAGTCGGACTGGGCTCAGACCTAACCGATACCCAAATAAAGAAATGACAGTAACTGATGAACCATGTGTTCATTTGACATGCCTTCAGTGGAATTGGGATACCTTTTGAGATGTAGTCCCTTTGGAATATTCTAGCGGGCCTGACCGATCCGGCCCGGAATAAGGTGTGATCACCCCCATTTCACAAAAAGGTGTGTAACTAACAGACCGAGCATCCATTTGGTGAAGTGTCTCTAGTGTTGGAACCCTTAGGATGAGGTAGTACTATTGCTATAATCCACTTCATTTTTGGAGAATGTTGGAGTTCGGTCAATTTGGATCGAACCCGAATCCAACCGGGCCCTTGGAACTAAAACACTTATAAGTCTCAGATCGGGCATCCGATTGATGCGAAGTCTATCGCGTTGGAACCCTACGACATGGAAGTCCTTTGGGATACTTATTCATGGGTCTTCTTAGTGGATGAGGTAATATCAATGTCTTTAGGATCTATTCTCTCAAACATACTGTGAGCAGGAATCCAGTGGTTGGTAGTGAGGTGGAGGTTGGAGACAGATCATACGGAGGTTAGTACCGAGCGATCTTATGTGGGTCAGCACCGATCCTGTATGAGTCAGATCCTATGTGGGATAGTGCTCAGCTATTCTATGTGGGTCAGCGCATACCGATCTTGTGTGGGTCAAATCCTGTGTGGGTCAGCGCTCATCAATCCTATGTGGGTCAATGTATACCGATCGTGTGAGGGTTAGATCCTATGTGGGTCATTGCAGAGGTTAGTACCTATCAACTCCGGGCGGGTTGGATCCTATGTGGATCATTGTGGGGGTTATTACCTATCGATCCTGTGTGGTTCAGACTCTGTATGGTCAGCAGCATTGCCTCTTGACAGAAGAAGAAAATCTAGCTTTGCGTCTAATCATTTGTACTTCTATACTTCACTAATATCTGGTGCGAGCGGAGTATTTTACCTTCGTGGTGTTACCTTTGTGGTACCATCACCTTCGTGGTGTTATCTTCGTGGTGATACCTATGTGATACTTTCACCTTCATGGTTCTATCATGGTGTTACCTGTGTGGTACTTTCACCTTTGTGGTGCTATCTTCGTGGTGATACCTATGTGGTACTTTTACCTTGTGGTGTTATCTTTGCGGTGTTACCTATGTGGTAATTTTACCTTCATGGTGTTACCATTGTGGTGTTAGCTTTGTGGTATTCGACCCTCATGTATGAGATGAGTATATTTTGATAACATAGGTATTTGTTTGGGAATATACCTAAGTAGAGTTGATGACTGCTTCGTACATTGTGATTAAGGTCTTTCTTTGTGGTATTTATTTTTTGGAACTCTAGGAGACCTTCGAGGGTCTCGGGGTCCCTACTGAGTATTGTTATACTCACCCATGCACGGGTTTCTCCCACACCATGTTGTGTCTTGTGTAGACAATGAGTATCCGGGCAGAGTCTTGAGGGATCCGGGATAAGGTGCTACATAGAGGAGATAGGCTGACGTGGAGTGATGTGGAGATTATATGAACCTACCCTTCAGGTAGGATCCTCAGTGGTTGATCTAGGAGTTATTTTCTCTTTTCAGTTGTACTTGTATTTTTCTTTTGAGCTTTTATTCCGTCCCCCTTTACCTTCAGTACACTTTTTACTACAGTAGTTTACTTCATGGATTCTTTTTTTGTGTTCTTTGATTGTGTGTTTGTACTGGTTTAAAGGAAATTCTTTCCCTTTATAGGGATATTCCATTTTAGTGCTAGTCTCCAACCCCTGGCCTATGGAAGGTGGTCTTGGGGTAGTCACAGCATTGGCCCTGAGGGACGATTCGTGACAAAGTGGTATCAGAGGTGTCGGTTCTACCAAATAACTAAGACTCTAATATTTTCAATAGATCAATAGTGTTAAGTATTTGGAGCGTGGTTTTATGTTCGGGGAGTCCAGTGTTGGTGTGGCGGCCGACGTATCCATACACAAGGACTATAAATTTGGATTTCTGACTCGATGTACAAAAAAACTGATTGCATTTGTTTTGGAAATGTTTTTCCTTGATTTCTTTTGAGTCATCTCACCAGGTATTACTTAATGAATATGGAGCACATGTTCCTTATCAGGATATTGTCGCGTAGACAACCAGCTAGGATTCCTGAGATAGTACACGATGATGGCTCATCGTGCGATGAGACTTCAGTGTAGGGCCCTCTTACTGTGTTGTAACCTTCAGGTGATGTACCAGTAGCACCACCACCCATTGGGTAGCAATTACCTCCATCCGCACTGGCGGACGGTGCACGCCAATTGAGCACATTGCACGAGTTCCAGTGGCAGAGGCCTCCAAGGTTTTGAGTTGAGACAGATTCCCAGGTAGTTGAGGATTGGTTGGAGGCTATGGCTAGATTTTTCCACCTAGTTGAGACACCAGTAGAGTAAGAGTTAATCCTAGCTTCTAGTATTTTCTACTTTGTGACTATGAGGATGGTTTGCAGGGTGAAGAAGCTTCAGTACATGGACCGTTTCCTGACATGGTACCTTCGGGTAGTGTGCCAGCTATATCATTGTCTGCTGGTTAGCAGTTACAACCGGCGGTACCGGTATAGGACACATGTAGGCTTAGTGCCTTACACTTGTTTCAGTATAAAATACCCCTCATTTTCTAAGGTGATCCTGACTCATAGGTGGCTAAGAAATGGCTTGAGGAGGTGGCCAAGTTTCAATCTAGCCAGGGCACCATTCAATCAGATGGTAGTCCTAGTAGAGATCCTTTTTACGTGGCTCATCAGGATGATAAAAGGGTTTAGATTTACCTGATCTTGTGAAGAGGTGACTTTTCTGTGGACAATATTGAGAACCATCCTTGGAGAAGGGGGTCTCATTCCATAAAAATCTAAGGGGTTAGTGTTCCCAAGAGCTTCTACGGCTTTGGCAGGACGACATGTCGGTAGCTGAGTATTCATTGAGGTGTACCGACCATCCTTGGTACTCGATGAATACAATACGATAAGTTGCTCAGGGATCGGACCTCTGAGCGAGGTGTGTTTAGGGACATCCGAGCCAACACTATTCCTCTATGAATTCCCACTTATGTTAGTGTTCTTGAGAGAACCTTTCTGGTTGAACTTTATATGGATGAGTGGATACATCCAATGATTTTTAGTAGGGGGAAGCGGGAAATTGACGCCAGTCTCAAAGACTTGGGTGTGTAAAATGTTTCGGGAAAAGTAAGTGATAGGGATAGATGAATCTACGAGGCAGCAGATGTAGAAGTGGAGCTAGTAGAGCATCTTGAGGTGGTATACATTTCAACATGTTATAAACACCACCCTAATGTGGTCCCCACTAGGATCAGGGATCTATAGGATAGGGGAAGGGAGTAGCTGCATGCAGTCAAGGAGTGTGACCCATGGGCTCCAAGAATGATTCAGGGTACAACCTATGTCTACTACTAGATTATGTATTAACAGACATAGGTACCAATCATTCCTTCTTGCCACAAATCTTGTTCAATATCTTGAGTTTCTGGTTAAACCGATAACTTGACTCTTACCTCTGGAGATACCTTTGGGAGGATAATTGATAATCACGCTTATGCCGACAGTGTGATCTGACCCTTGAGACAAGAGTTTCATTTGGAACCTCTTGGTGGCAGTGTCGATGCCTTACGATGTTAGTTTGGGGATGGACTGGACATCCACAGTTCATACTCATAATGACTATTTTAGGCAAAAAGTATGTAGTAAATCTACTGAGTTGGAATGAGATTTTCCTTGGTCAGTGAAAAAGGAATCCTAGGAAGCATAGGATAAACTCATGAATAGAAGGGTGAAGCAGATCACTCTTTATTTATCCAATCTTACCCTTGTTGTAGTAGGAGTTTTGAGTTTTAAGTTCCCAATATTAGTGGAAGAGTGTGGGTAAATATTTAAAAAAGATGTTTCCCGGACTACCTCCCTGAAGGGAGAGGGACTTCTACTTTGGTTGAGTACTACTGAATATTTTTACTTGACTTCTCCAGGGTAGTGGAACCCTTTTCAGATTTGACGAAGAAGGGGGAGCCTTTCCTATGGATGAAGAAGTGTCAGCAGAGCTTTCAGGAGCTGAGATAGAGACTGAAAAGTGCCCCATATTGAGGCTACCAAAAGAGGACATTGGTTATGTAGTCTACTATGATGCATCAGGGACTTGACTAGATTGTTTCCTAATGCAGTAGTGGGAAGTGATTTCCTACGGATCACAGTAGCCAAGACAACATAAGTAGAACTATGCTACCCATGACCTGGAGTTAGCAGCAGTGGTCTTAGCCTTAAAGATGTGTAGTCATTACTTGAAGGGAGATCATTTTAAAGTCTACTCTGATAACAAGAGTCTCAGGTATATCTTCCCACGGAAGGACCTGAACCTGAGAAAACAACTATGGCTAGAGTTCCTCCAAGACTATGACATTGAGATAGTCTATACTCCTAGGAATGGAAACATGGTAGTAGACGCACTCAGTAGAAGTTTTGTTTTTCAACTGCTGAGTGAGGAGTCAATGCAGATAGTCACATTGCGGATATCCATTATGGATAATGATAGATAAGGTTGCCTATAATCTATGACTGAAACTCCCCCAATTCTTCAGTGAGTTCAGAAGGCACAGCTTGGGGATGTTGACTGCGAGGCCGGATGTTCTCAGATATCCTCAAGATAGTCTCCTGGAGGATTTTGTGAAGGTGGGGAGCACATCATTCTCTTCAGAGGACGTACCATGGTACCAGTGATTCTACGGTAGGAGGTGTTGAGAGAGTTCCATACATCCCATTTAGTGGTAGATCCTGGAGTAACGAAGATGTACCAGGACCTCTGATGTTTGTAATCGTGGTCAAGGATGAAGAAGGAAGTGGCAGAGTTTGTATCCCGATGCCTCACTTGTCAGAAAGTGAAGACTATGAAGCGTAGGCATAAATCTTATTCTGATAGGAGACAGAGACCATTGGAGTTCGAGGAGGGATGCCATGTCTTCCTATGAGTCTCACTCTGATGAGGATTGCGGAGATTTGGTTGGAGGGGCAAGCTTTCTCCGAGGTTCATCAAACCATTCCAGATCCTCATAAGTGTAGGAAAGGTGGTGTACCATCTAGATCTTCCCCCAAAGATGCACCGGGTGTATAATATTTTCCATGAGTCATAGTTGAGGAGGTACGTGCATGATCCATCGCACGTTATCGACTGGGGAGAGCTGGACATCACTGATGGGGCGACTATTATGGAGTTTCTGTTAGAGATAGAGGATCGATAGGAGTGATTCTTTTGTGGATGGAAGATCCCTCTAGTGAAAGTTCTATGTATCATGGGAACCTCCAGAAGAGCACATGGGAGAAGGAGTCTCAGATTCATGCTCAGTTCCCTCATTTGTTTGATTTTCCTTTGTTTTACCTTTCAAGGGAAAAAGGCCCTAGGTGGGGAGAATTTAAAGACATAGAAATTACATATAATTTTTTTAAAAAATATTTCGGATTATTTAAAGGTCTTTAAATCTGATGGCATGTGAGTCTGAGGCACGGAGTGCCTGGAATGATCTGTCAAAATTTTGTTAAGATTTAATTAGCATGCATGATTAGTTTTCCTGAAAATGTAGAATAACTCTAAAATGGATGCTCAGATTAGAAAAATGGGGTCACCATTGTGTTCAGGAAAGCAGTTTTACCCTAGACGCGACTTCAGTTTAGTCGGCGTAGGCCTCTGCTGAGAAAACCCGAAAATGGCATAACTATAAATAAAATAATTAAATAAAGTTATTTTATTTTTCAAATGCTTGTTACTCATGAAAAGTGACTCGGATTAAAAATCTGAGACCACCGCTAAACTCATGAGGGTATGCTTTCTTTAGGTAGATACTAACATTCGCCGGCACATGCCAACTATGGAAGATAGTTTTTGGTCTTAAATAAAATAATTAACTGACAATTATTTTATTGTTAAAATACATAACATCTAGACATTAACATGTATTGAAAATATGAGAGTACCATTGAGTTTGTTTGGATGTGTTTCCCCTAGGAAGAGCCTAACCTCGACCAGTGCGGGTCGAGGGTCACTGTTAATATTTTTCAGAACTTCTTTTTAGGGTACGTTCAGTAAACATGCGGGTGGGGTTTTCTATCTTTTGGAACAGTGCTCTAATTAAAAATCTGAGGTCACTTTTGAATATACAGTTATGGGATTCACATAAGGGACACTTCACTTCGACCACAGTAAGTCTGGAGAAAAGGTTAGATTTTGGACTTTTTAAATGAATAATAAAATAATGTTGTTATTTTATTTCTTTCTTTCTTTTCCTCCAATGGATAAGTGGAATTGGTGGGACCAATGACGTGTCAGTCAATTAAATGGTTTGAATCTCCCAATACTTTGTAAAAGTGTCGTTGGAATTAGGAAGGTTCCTATTAAATGATCCCCCATTAATTCCATGAACATTACTCACCCTCCCCCTCTATAATTTATATAGAGCTTGGGGGAGGTATTAGTATCGCTTCACCAAGAGACAATGTTCTGATAAAGTTTCACTAGGCCAATCACAAGGAGGACGGAGCCGGTTCTAGTAGGTGGTGACGAGCGACACCGAATCATTAACCGAAGGATAAAGATTGAGTGGCAATGTTGGCAGCTTGTTGTGGGGATGGAGAACACTTACTCTCCCTCAATCGTGGGCATTCTGCAACGATATTGAGGTAAGTCTTTTTTAAGTTGTCTTGATGAATTAAATTTCTCTCCCTCTTGTTATCATGTAACGTGGAGGGCGCGTGCTAAATGACCAAGGCTTGGACCCTCCGTCGCTTCGTTCTTGATATGAACATCGGGGAACAATTTCCAACTCGACAGTAACACGAAATAGAGGGTCATGGTGTGATGGTGACAATGCGGGAGAGTCATAGGGGAAGACGGGGCGAAGAACGAACACCAGAGCATGCCCGGTGACCTGCAGAACAAACCGACGCCACGCCATGTCGGCGGTGGTCAAAGAAGACCCGCGGCAACCGGTCGTGGATGGTGGAAGGCAGTGTGTGACGGTGGACTATGGTGGAAAAATGTGGTCGGAATGAGCCACCCATCTGGGACAAGGGCAGCACCTGTAGGCGCCACTAGCGAAGGTGACCACGACAAGCAGGCCGCGATAGGAAGGTGCGGAATGGCCCACACCGAGCCGCGTCGGCGAAACCCTGTTCGGCCAAACGGCCGACTGGTTAAATATAGTAGGGCAGTGTCCCAACGACTATAGAACGACCATGTAAGCGTTGGGCCAACAAGATGTAACGGTCCACCTTCGGGCAGACCAAACCGGCACGGGCCAACCGAGCGGACTGGACCCACCCAGCGGGCGGGACTCGCTAGTGGGCCGGGCTGGACCCGCGACCTAGGCCCGCGAACCGAACCGGGCCATCCCCGATGGGCCGAACCTAGTAAACCAGGACGACCCTTAGTTGGATGAACCCGAGCGGGGTCATGTAGACCCTGGGACCCGTTTGCATCGGCCTAGCCTGACCGAGTCAGACCAGGCCCAGACCTCCACCAGTCCCCGCATAAAAAACGCATGTAACTAATGAACCAGGTGTTTGTTCAATATGCCATCAATGGAATTGGGATCCATTTTGGGAAGCGTTACCTTTGGCATATTCCGGAAGGCCTGACTGAGTCAGGCCGGACCAAGGTGCGATCACCCCCATTTCATTGAAAGGGGTGTAACTAACAGACTGTGCATATATTTGACGAATCATCTACAACACCTAAACCCTTAGGACGAGGCGGTCCTTTGGGTATAATCCACTTGTGTTTTGGAGAAATTTGGATTGTGGATGGGTTGGATCGAATCTGAATCCAACCGGGCCCTTAGAACTAAAATACTTATAAGTCATAGACAAGCGTCTGATTGACATGTCGTCTGTCGCATTGGAACCCTTATGACATGTTAGTCGTTTGGGATACTTTTTCATGGAAATTTACGATGGATGAGGTATGGCCAATGGCTTGAGTATCGATTCTCCCAAATGTTCTATGAGAAGGAATCCATTGGATAGCAGTGAGGCGGAGGTTGGAGATAGATCATACAGAGATTAGTACTGAACGTTCCTATGTGGGTTAGCACCGATCCTATGTGGGAAATATCCTTTGTGGTTCAGCACTCAGTGATCCAGTGTGGGTCAATGCATACCGATCATGTGTAGGTAAGATCCTTTGTGGGTCAGCGCTCAACGATCCTGTGTGGGTCAGCGCATACTCATCCTATGTGGGTCAGATCCAATGTAGGTCATTGTAGGGGTTAGTACCTAACAACTCTGGGTGGGTTAGATCCTGTGTGGATCATTGCGGGGGTTAGTACCTATCGATCCTGTGTGGGTCAGACTCTGTATGGTCAGAAGCTGTTCCTCTTGACAAAATAAGATGATCCAGCTTCACGACTAATCATATGTACTTCTATACTTCACTAATATCTGGTGTGAGTTTTGTATTTTACCTTCGTGGTGTTACGGTTGTGGTACCTTCACCTTCATGGTGTTATCTTCGTGGTGATAGCTATGTGGTACTTTCACCTTCATGGTGTTACCTTTGTGGTACTTTCACCTTCGTGGTGATATCTTCATGGTGATACCTATGTGGTAATTTTACCTTAGTGGTGTTATCTTCATGGTGTTACCTATTTGATACTTTTACCTTCGTGGTGTTACCTTCATGGTGTTACCTCTGTGGTATTCTTCCCTCATGTATGAGATGAGTATATTTTGATAACTTAGGTATATGTATTGTCATATACCTAAGTAGAGTTGATGACTGATTCATGCTTTGTGATTGAGGTCTTTCTTTTTGGTATTTCCTTTTTGGAACTCTTGGAGACCTTCGAGGGTCTCAGGGTCCCTATTGAGTATTTTTATACTCACCCCTACACGGGTTTCGACCGAACCTTGTGGTGTCTTGTGTATACGATGAGTAGATGGGATGGGTCTTGAGGGATCCACGACTAGGCAGTACATAGAGGAGAGGGGCTGATGTGGAGTGTTGGGGAGATGATCTATACCTGCCCTTCAGGTAAGATCCTCGGTGGAGGATCGAGGTTCCATTTTCACTTTTTAATTGTACATGTACTTTTCTGTAGTGCTTGTATTCTGGCCCCCTTTACTTTCAATACACTTTTTACAACAACAGTTTACTTCATGAATGCTTCCTGTTGTGTTCTTGGATTGTGTGTTTGTGCAGGTTTAAAGGCAATGCCTTCCCGTTATAGGGATACACCTTTTTGGTGCTAGTCACCGACTCCTGGCCTGTGGAAGGTGGGCTTGGGGTTGTCACTGCACAGGCCCTGAGGGATAGGTCGTGACAAGTTCAGTACCATCCAGAAAAATAGGATACCTCATAAACATCATGACCATGAAGCTATTTCATCCCATGCACCTTAAGATAGAGTATTCAGTTCAACTAATTGTATGACCTTGGGGCCAGTATCAAATTGATACCCTTGTTATTATTTCAACACTTGAGATTAGTGGTACAACAAACCACTAATTTATTCTTATACCTAGTTATCTAATCTCTTACCCACATAGTTGGAAGAGTTTATGATCTATTGGTTAGGGTTGGGATGATTTTTCAACATACTGATTTTTTCATTCTTGACAAGCAATGTGATGGGGAAGTTCCTATCATTATTGGTAGTCCCGTATTTACCGTTGGAGGGGATATCAATGATGTGTCAAAAGGTATGTTTATCTTTAATTTTAGAGTGAAAATGAATAATTTAATGTATTTGAAAATTCTAAGTATACATCATTATTATATAATTGTTCAAGAGTGGATATTTTAGAATGTGAGGACTCATATGAACATTTTGGGGAATTATAAAAGTAATATGTATTTGAATAAATCCCTTTATAAATTGAAATTTAATCATCTTGGATTAATGAGGGTGTTATATATAAGTTTCTTAACACTTTTATAAAAGTAAGGTAGGAATAATCCTGACTTGTTATGTTTTTTAGATGATGAGTTTTCTTTTCTGTGCTTCTAGAATTTTTAGGGGAGATATGGGACTCTCCCATTATTTCAAATATTCGGGTAGAATAGTTTGATAGTTATGAGAGAGTGTTGGTGGAATAATTTGATCATTTTGATGAGGAAAAAGGTTTTAATCAAGATCTATATCCACAAAAGAGTGGGTTGTCCAGTTTGGATATCAATGTTGAGAAATTAAATTCATTCATTGAAATTCAAAATCATTCTAGTTTTCACACTCATTTTAAAAAACCCATTAATGATATTGGGCCACCATGATCCATGAATATTCCTTCTTATGAACAGGCACCTCAACTTGGGCTCAAACCCTTTCACCCTCACCTGAAATATTCATTTCTAGGTGAAAATTCTTTATTTTATTTCATCATTTCCTCCAATTTTGATGGAATTGAAGAGGAGGGTTTGATGAATCATTTAAGAAAATTTAAATCTTTCATTATATGGTCCATAATTGAGATAAAAATAATTAGTCCATATACTACATGTATAAAATCCGTATGGAACTTTTGTGTGATCTAAGAGTGGAAAGGTAAATAAGGCTTAACCCAGATATGAAAAAAGTGGTTGGAGAAGAAGTGTGTAGGTTTCAATACACTGGAATAATTTTTCCTATTTCAGATAGCCCATGGGTGAGTCCTGTGTAGGTAGTTTCTAATAATATTGGGGTGACTATGGTAGAAAATGTAAAGAATGAGAAAATTAAAACCAAGATTGTGAATAAATGTAGGGTTTATATAGATTATCAGAAACTCAATGATAACATAAGGAAATGACATTTCCTAATACCATTTTTGAATCAAAAGATTGATAAGTTAGCTAGAAATGAGTTCGTCTATTTTCTTGATGGATATTTTGGTTACAAGTAGATTTCATTGATCCTAAGGATCATGATAAAACCACCTTCACTTTTTCATTTGGGAAATTTTCCTACAGGTGAATTCCCTTTGTCTTATGTAGTGTTCCATCCACTTTTTAGAGATGTATGTTGGATTATTTCTCAAACATTATTGAAATGATAATTGAAGTTTTCATAGATGATTTATCAATTGTTTATAGTTACATTTAAAACTTCATGGAAAATATAGGAACATTCTTAGAGATATTTCAACAGACAGATATTGTTTTAAATTGGGAAAATTTTTAGTTCATTTTTATTAAAGGAATTTATTTGGATCCTAAGGATTCAAAGAGAGGGATTTAGGTAGAAAATTATATGATTGGGGTTATACATAAGCTTCCCCCTCCTAATAATGTGAACGGAATTATGATTTTTTGGGACATTCTAGTTTTTATAATATATTCATCAAGGATTTCTCTAATATCAGTAGGCCATTGAGTTAACTTATTGATAAGGAAATACCTTATGTGTTTGATGAGAAATGCCTAAATTACTTTAACCTACATAAATAGAAACTCATAAATTCTCCAATGATCACTATCCTATAATGCAATCTTCCTTTTTATGTGATGTGTAGTGTTGGTGATATGGTATTGGATTTTATTTTGGAGAAATGGAAAGAGAAAAGGTTGCATTTCATTTATTATTTTATCAAGATTCCAGTTGATTCCCAAAAAATTATTAGAAAACTAAAAAAGAATTATCTATTTTTATTTTTTCCTTATATAAATTTACATAATACTCTATAGGGTCTAAGTTTATCATTTTCACATATCATTCATACCTAATGTACCTGTAGGCTAAGAAATACTCTAAATTAAGGCTCATGAGATGAATACTTAAGTTTAATGAGTTTGATATAGAAACCAAGGATAAAGGGGTGGTGATAATTTTTTCTCTGACCACTTTTAATGGTTTCCAATAATCCAATTTTGGGAACCATAAGAAATCAACACTACATCCCATATGATAATTTTTTTTCTACTTCATGGAGGTAAGATACTTGGTTTGCAGACTATACTAATTTTATAGTTATAGTTTTCATACCTAAATATATTTGATAGAACCAAAGGAATAAGTTTATATATCAGTTAAAGTAGTATTTGTGGGATGAACCTCTTATTTTTAGTAGATATTTTGATGGTATTTTTTTGGAGGTGTGTTTCTAAGGAGTAGATGTTACCCATTCTTGAAAGATTTCATTCCTCACCTTAGGGTGGAAAACATGGAGAAATAAATACCTAGAAATTATTAGTTGTTTTTTTCTATTGGAAAAATCTATTTAAGTGTTATGGGAATATTAAGATTGGTTGTGAAAATTTTCAATGTTTTTGGAAATATTGGTAGAATGTAGAATCTACCATAAAAATGAAATTCTTGAGGTTGAATTTTTTTATGTGTGGGGGTTGGATTTCATATGACCATTACCATATTCTTATGGGAATGAGTGTATTCTAGTGGTTTTAGACTATGTGTATAAGTGGGTTGAGAAAGTAGAACATCCAAATAATATTATTTTCAGTGTTGTAAAATTAATTATGAATAATATCTTTTCCAGGTTTAGAACACCCAAATCATTCAATACTGATAATGGAACATTATTCAAGAATTTTTTATTCAAATAATTGATGGAAAAAATATGGATGTTATCATAGGGATGGAACAACCTACCACCCATATTCTAGTGGATAGGATAAAGTTACAAATAGAGAGCTAAAGAATATTTTGGAGAATATAGTTGCAATCTCATAGAAGGATTGGTGTGTTAAGTTGGATGAAGCCTCATGGGGTTGTTGAAATTATTACAAGATACCCATAGGATGTCCCCCTATAGACTTCTCTTTGGAATGATATTTCATTTGCCTATGTAGTTACATAAAAAATATTATTGGGCATTGAAGTCCATAAACATTGATTTTAAGTCTGCTGATGGAAGTAGGTTTTGAGAACTGAGTGATATTGAAGAGATTATAAGGGAATCTTATGAAAATAATGAAATTTAAAATGAGACAATAAAGGAATTTCTATGGAATCCATCCATAATTTATACCATGATCTTTTAGATAAAATAATATTTCATTTATACTATTAATTATGTTATTATGTTAACAAAAAAATATAATATGTTATTCTAATGGTTTGATAGTATCAGGAAGAATAGAAGAGCATAACTATCCATACAATATCAGGATATGATGCCAATTTTTTCTTAAATGTAAAATCATAAAGGATAAGAGGTTAGATAATTTTCTACATTATAACAATAAGGATAATTTAACCAATAATGAGAAATATAGTGGACAATAAGATAAAACAATTCAAGTATATACTATTTAGTGTAGTTTATTTTTAAATAATGTATGAAAAATACTAAATAAAAAGAGAAAGCATGAGGGTTTTATAATAATCCATTACCAAATGATCCTACATCAACTCTTTACACTCTCAACCCAGTAGTATGAATATCCATTAAAATACTATACATTTTAAGAAGAGAAACAAAATGTTAGAACCGACCTTTCACAGGGCCAAAGAATAACCAAACCCACCAACCTTTTGGACACCTAGAGACATAACCCGAACACATTCATTTTTTATACCTGGAGGCACAACCTAACCCCTTAGTTTCTAAAGGTACAGTTCATAAACTATGATCTAAATTGTTTTAGGAAAGAATAACCCAACATTTATATTTTAATGAAGGTTTAACAGATATGTGAGTGAGACTCAAAAAACATTATAGTATAAATAAGATATAATATAATAAAAATAAAAAATAGTTAAAACAATGAAAGATGCAAAATAGGTTTTTGGAGTGGAAATAGTGATCTGTGGCTGTAATATCCCACCAAAATTGTCTTGAGTCAAGGCGAAATTTCTACTTGGCCTTAGGTGACATCCCCAAGATGACAAAGGCTGGAAATAAATTCCAATGGATTCATTTACAATTGAGGGACGATTTCCCCTTGAAAATAAAATAACAAAACCAAGAATACCATATCCCAAACTGTTATATGTTTCATGATAGCAATGTAATACAAATAAATGAAATTTCAAAAGACAAAAATACCAAATTACACCATATCCAAAATCATAGTACCAATGAAAAAGAAAAAATCAAAAAAACTCAAGAAATAAAAGGTTACCAACTCAACTTCTCACAACATGCTCCAATATCCAACTCCCCAGAACTACTAAATGTATCAAAAAGCATCACTAAATAAATGTGATACCTTACCTTTACATGTGTCTCGATAAACAACTTCTGCAAAAGCACCAAAGTTCCAAAGAAGGTGTGAGTAATAATACTCATTAGGTTTTCCACAAATAAATTCCCTACTCACACCAATAGGATAGAACATATTATCTCATTAATAATATATATATATAACACTTTAAAATAGTTTATAACAAGTCAACCAATTTTGTTTAAAAAAATTAGTTTCCATGGAAAATAATCAAACAAGACATTCAATATTTTTCAAAAAATCCATTAGAATAATCCCATTTTATTCCACACATACACACATGCATGCCCAGGTGAATGTTCTATACTCTTTAGCAGTCTATCGTTGATCTACCAAGTCTTCACATGGTAACCATATACTAGTGTTGCAATGTCACGCACCCCTTATACAGGGTCACATCAATGAAAATGAAAACATTCCAACCCATGATTCCAAAACCACTATAAACCAATCATTCCAAAACCATTTAAATAAAACAATATTTTATTAAAAACCATTCCACAAAACCTTTTCCCATGAATCAGACAAAACAACCAATTTTTAAAATCATAGTTTTAAAACCCATTTATCAATGTGATTGCACAATAATTACACAATTTCAGAAATATATAAACCATCACTAAAGAAGGTTTATATATTTTTTTGCACAATAATTTCACAATCAGTTTCAATTAATTCAATCAATTTGAAACTAATGATTTCAATTCTAATAACAGGAGTCGAGAGTAAATACACCTATCTCAGAAATTATACCAATAAAAAATAATAGCACAATTTCTTCAACCAAACCAGGATGAATCTAAAAACCCCCTCCTTAGATCTCATTTTATGACATCAACACAACCATATCTCAAAATGATTGGAATACACTATTATAGATCTATCCCAAAAGGATCTGATTAATGAATCTAGGATAGGGAAGAAGGGTATATTTATGAAAAACCATCAAGTGTGGAAACTTTCTGAGAAATATATCCTTTAATGCACCTAGATTTTCCAATGGACTGCTCTCAGATTGAAGGGAATAGTCTCCACAACATTCGGGAGTAGTAAAAACCGAATTTGGGCTGGAAATAGTGAAAAGGGGGATTTGGGGTAAAAATGAGTTAGATTCACATTTTTATGATCTAACTTTTATCCCAGAAAGGTTGGATCGCATGATTACAAAGACCATTCACCCAACATATGCCATCCCCTACCTCCAAATACCCTTTACACGGTTGTCCATCATGGTTAGAAAAACCATGAGCCAACTGTGTTTCTTCCCCTATTCCAATTTTCACAGTTACTCCTAGGTGGTCACACGGTTTGGAAAAACTATGCACCAAACTATGAACCTTCCCAGAATCCCATGTTTCACCTTTCACGGTTTTCTGTAGGAGTTTCACAATTTTTACTAACCATTCTCAAACCACACACCTTTATAAAATCCACAAAAATCTTCTAAAAGGCTTCTAAAACATCCCAAAACATCACCCAAACATGTTACATAGTTAAAATAAATAAATAAAGGGTTACTGAATTGAAACCAGGGGTGATACATTCTCCCCACCATTATCCTTTATTTCCCTAGAATGTATAAAACAATCATTTCCATAAAATATTTCAGGCCATTGCTCGATCATTTCCTTATCTCGTTCCCAAGTCTCTTCTTGAATCTAACCATGTTACCAAAGAACCCACACTAGACCAATACTTTTATCATTCAATACATTCAATTTCCTATCCAAAAACTATACCAATATATGAACTAACGAATCATCCATATCTAGGCCAACATGATCCCATAAAATCACATGTTTAGGACTGGGCAAATACTTTTTCAACTAAGATACATGAAACAAATTATGCATTGCACTAAACTATGGTGCAAAAGACAAATGATATGACACCTCATCAACCTAGTCATGCATATCAAAAGGGACTATGTATCGAGGTGATAAATTTCCATTCTTCCCAAAATGATGATGCCCAAGCCTTGGAGAGATTCTCAAGAACACATGATCACTCACCTCGAATGACAATGACCATCGATGATGATCTGAATACTACTTCAGATTACTCTAATCCATATCCATTATTTTCATGATCAACTAAATTTTTTTGTCTATTAGACAAGGTTTAGTCCAAACAGTGAAGTCACATTTTTTTCCACCCAACAAAGTGGAGAATAATAAGGACACCCATATAATGCTTCAAAAGGACCCATATGTATTGAGGCCTGACAACTTTTATAATACGAGAACTCAACTAATGGTATGTGCTCCTCCCAAGATCCTCTAAAGTCCATTAGACAATCTTGTATCATATCTTCCAATGTTTGTATCATTTGTTTATATTTTTCATCAATATAAGGATGATACACCATACTCATTGTCAACTGAGTCCCAAGGGATTATTGTAAGGATTTCTATAAATGAGAGGTAAACCTCATATCTTTATCTGACACTATATAAACTAGTATTCCATTCCACTTTACCACTTCTTGGATATAAATTTTGGAAAATTAATCCAACATATGAGATTCATAAATGGGAATCAAATGAACCAGTTTTTCAAGTCAATTCACTATCACCCGTATGGCATCGTGTTTCTGAACTATTCTTAAGAGACCTGTCAGAAATTCCATGGCTATCTACTCTCATTTATAAATAGGAATAGGTAAAGACTATAACAAACATTCTAGTCATTAATTCTCTTCCTTAACTTACTAAAAAGTTAAGAATCTCAAAACAAAATCATCAACCTTCCTTTTTATACCAACCCAAAAAAAATGTGGTTTCAATTCCTTATACATATTCTGTATTCTTGGATGAAAATCCCATTTCAAATATTGGTAATCGTGATGAATTTATTCTCTAAAATACATAGGTACAACCATCTTCCCTTTAAAACACAGAACTAAAATCCCATCCATCCTCCACCCCTTAATGGACTCCCCACCATGGAGTTTTGACTTCATAGCAATACATTGTAAATTGGATGTTTGTGTCTCTTTAATTGTTGCAACCAAATCAGGAACAAGAGAAACTGGAAATAAAAATACAACATCACCTTGGTTTTCACAATCCAAGTTCATGTTAGCTATGACCAACATCAACATCCATTGATACAAAGATTATATTTCCAACTGGTCATATTACTTTCTACTTAATTCATATGCCACCAAATTACTTTAACCTAGTGTATATATCAATTCAATATAAAAAATTTAGAGATACTCTATCCATATTCTTTGTATCAGGATTAAATACCTTTGTGATAACATATGATTCAAGATTTTATAACCTATAAACACTATAAATTTCTCACCAAATAGGTAATGATGCCAAGTCTTTAAGGCATGGACTATAATAGATAACTCCAAATCATGTGTTGGGTAATTTTTCTAATGAAACCTTAACTGTCTTGAGCCATAATAAATAATATTATCTCTCTACATGATAACACACCCCAACCTAGATCCCTAGGAATCACAATACACCACATACCCTTGTCCTGATTCTATAGAAATAAATATTGGTGCTAATGTAAGGAAAACCTTTAGCTCTTGAAAATACTTTTGACATTCCGTGACCCATTGGAATAGAACATTTTCCCTTAATAAAGATTTCATTGGTGAAAATTTTCATGATAAATCATGAACAAAATGTTGATAATAACCAACTATACCAAGGAAACTGTGTATCTTGAAGTTGTTCTTTGGTGGTTGCTAAGAGATAGTAGATTATATCATTTCTAGAAATATAGAAAGACCTATTTTAGAGATTACATGGCCAAGAAAATTTACTTCATGTATCAAAAAATCACACCTTAATAATTTGCCATACATAATATGATCCCCCATGATTTTCAACACTGTCTCCAAGTGGTGTCTATACATAGCCCCTGTCCTTGAATACACCAATATGTCATCCACAAACACCACCACAAAAGAATCCATATATATTTGAAATATTTTATTCATCAATGCCATAAATATTTATGGTGAATTCATAAGACTAAAAGTCATACCTATATATTCATAATGGTCATATCTACTCCTTAATGATATCTATGAAATATCAATTTTATGAACTCACAATTGGTGATATATCGATCAAAAGTCAATTTTAGAGAACCATTAATCTCACTTCAATTTATTGAGCAAATCATCAATGCATGGAAGTGGATACCGATTCATTATCATAACTTGGTTAATATTACTATAATCCACACACAGCTTTAGAGTTCCATCAACCTTCTTGAAAATCAAGAATGGTTCTGTCCACAGAGACATTATAGGCCAAATGAACTCTTTTCTTTATAGGTCTTCCAACTGTAATTTCGATTTACATAACTCTATTGGTTCCATATGGTAAGAATAATGGGAAATAGGACTTGTCCCTAAAAGGAGATCAATCATAAATTCCACTTCTCTTATGGGTGGAAACCCTAATAAATATTCAGGAAAGATATCCTAAAACTGGTCAAAAACTTCTACAAAACTATTATTCCTAATCTCTTCCATCAATGACAAAGTCAATACTATGAACTAGTATGAGATCATTCCAACTGTTGGTGCCAAAAATCCCATTACAACAGCCTTTATAGTCTAGGATCCTATAAAGAGATTTCTGATTCCATCATCAGTTATAAGACTAACCTTTCGCATATAGAAATCAATGTGATCCATAAACATTGTCATCTAATCCATACCTAGGATTTTTTCATAGACATCCATCTCAAGCACAAATAAATCCCATATAATATTATCTCCATCAACTGTTATAGAACATGCTTTATAAATAAAGCCTCAATATTATCTTTGACCAGGAGAAGTTTGAAGTTTCAAAATAGATGGCATTATCTCAAAATTTAAACCCATAAAATAAATAGGACGATAAGTAGTAAACAAATGGGATGCACCCATATCAAACAAATATTTCATAAGCATAAAATTAAAAATAATCATACCTCACACCATTGATGGTCCATATTGATCATCCACAATCACCTTCTCCACTCCATGTAACTGCTTTCTCACATCACTTTGTTGCATATTCCCCTATTAAGATTTTCCTTTCAGATGAATCATGGTATTCCTAAAATCACCATGGATAGATTGGTTCATCATACAAGGATTATTTTTCTACCTGCATCCCATAGAATCATAAGAAGACTACAAAACATACGAAGTGTCTTGAATACCCACCTCGAAGCACTGTGATAGTAGTGTTGAAGATTCACTATTTGATTGTGATTATGGAATGCTCTATGTTGTGTTGTACACTCTTGCTTCATGTGGTCAAACGAACCACATTGGAAACATCAACCATTACTCTAGGTACATGGAGGGAGATTCATGGATCCATCTATTTGAATTGGAGTCATTCCACTACCTTGGAAATAGGTTCCCCTTTTCTTCTAGTTCTCACAATTAGAGTTCCCACCATTTCATATAGGTATCAATATTCTACCTCCACCCATAGCTTCTGTGATATCCATTTTTTCCACCATCTCTCTATTGGCCATCTCCACCGAATCTGTTATACAAAGCGTGAAAATTTTCTAGTGAATTTGGTGTCTCATACCTGATTCAAAAATGTGTTCCTTTAAGGATTCACTTGTAGAAACTTTGGGTGAAAAGTATTCTAAATTCAAAAATTTATTTATGTATTATATCACTAAGATATTATCCCACTTAAAGCTAAAAAAATCTATTATTCTTGAAATCCTAAACATGTTGGGATATAATTGTTTTTTAAAAAATTATTCAAACTCCTCTTATGCAATTCTCTGTCGAATTTAGCCTAAATAGGTTAATACCACCACTGACGTGCAAGATCTTACATCATGTACATTTCTATATTGAATTTCACCTCTTCTAGTGTGCAAAGAAAATTGAAATTTTTGAGTCATCATATTCAGACACACCTATTCCTTCTCTGTATCTGAATCACCCTAAAAGATGGGTGTAATCTACTTCTAAAACTAGATGGAATGATCCACTTTCCTTGGTTCATCCCTTATGTTCCCTCTTCCCACATCCTAAAATGCTTGGATTATGATCTGAAGTGGTTATTGGTTTACATGTGGCTTAGGTGCAACCACATTCTCAGCATCTTCTTCCAGTTGGTTTTTATGAAGCCTACTGGGTTCCATTTTCTATAAACCCAACAAACACCATAAGTCTCACTCTCTAGAAACTGATGGCTTAACAATTTCAAATTCTCTGATATCACACATATCACAACATGGATTTCCCAAAATTCCACACATTTCATTTTCAATCCATTTTTGAAAATTCCACCATGATTTTGAAAATCAAACAATTCTCAAAATACCACTATAATGCCTTTTTCAAGATTTCACATTTTAAAACAATTCCAAAACTTTTCAAAAATTAACTTTTTTCCACAAAATCATAAAACATTAATCAAAATTAAATATGCACTCCATGTGGGAAGTCATTTCTATAATGGATGTTATTCTCATCTCATTATCTAAACCCATGATAATGTGATTACAACTCCTATTAGTTTCTCCAACACACTTGTGTATCCAAATACCTGGTAACTTGAAGTACATTATTAAATGGTTAGATATGTCTTTTTATGCTCTACATTTCAAGTCCTGACAATCCTACTCCATTCTACCATCCCAACTAAATGACTAACCCGTAATGAATTTCAACTCCAAGACCAAAACAACTTATTACCAAGGATTGAAAAATTTGATAAAATATGTCCCACAATGATATTTGGACCAAACAAGACCGGTAACACTTATAACATCCCACCCCTCCTCAATTGGTTGAGTGAAGAATGAATTGCTACTTGGCCTTAGGTGACATCCCCAAGATGTTGAAGGCCAGCAATAAGTTACAAGGGATTTATTTACAATTGGGAGATGATTTTCCCTTGAAAATAAAACAATAAAACCAAGAATAACATAACCCAAACCACTATATTATGCATGATAAAAATGTAATAAAACTCAAGAAATGAAAAAAGAAAAAAATACCAAGTTACACTATAACAAAAATCAGAGTACCAAAGAGGAAGACTAAATAAAAAACATAGGGACTATAAGGTTGCTGAATATACTAATACCAACATTCTCCAAGCTCCAAATCCACCAGACATACTCAAGGTATCATAAAGAATCACTAAATAAAATGTATATATTTCCTTTACATATGTCTCAATAAACAACATATGCAAAATCACAAAAGTTCCAAATTAGGGGTGAGTAATAAAACTCATTTGGTTATCCCAAAAATTACTTCCCTACTCAAACCACTATGATATAACATTGTATCACAATAATATAAATAATTTATATAAAACACTTTAAAATAGTTTATTACAAGACAATCCATTTTCACAACAAAACGGTTTCCATGGAAAACAAACAAACAATCCTTTCAAACCATTTCACAAATTCCTTTGGCATAATCCCATTACATTCCACACATCCATGTATACATGACCAAGTGAAATTTATACACTCATGAGAGGTATCACATCGATCTACAAATTCATCAAAAGGTAACAATATACATGTGCCCTAATGGCACGTGCCCCTTCCATAGGGTCACATCAATACAAATGAACACACACCAACCCAAGATGCCAAAACCACACCAAACCAATCATGACAAAACAATTTAATCAATTAATATTTTATTTACAATATTTCCACAAATTTTTTTACATGAATCAAACCAAATAATAAAATTTTAAAATAATCATTTTAAAAACCATTTATCAACGGGCTTTCACAAAAATCCCACAATTTCACAAATCCACAAACCATCACTCAAGAAGGTTTCTATCATTATTTGTACAAAAAATTCACAATAAATGTCATGAAATTCAATAAATTTCAAATTAAGCCTTAAATTTATAATATTAAGAGTCGATATTGAATCCACTGACCTCATAAATTATAGTGAAAATGAAGAACGAAACGAATTCTTAAACAAAACTAGGTCAAATCTCCCAAAACCCACCTTGGATCTCATTACCTAACATCAAAACAGCCATATCTCAACATGATTGGCATAAAATATCATAGATATATCCTCAATAGATCAGATTAATGAATCCAATATAGGGAAGAAGGATATTTCTAATAAAAACCATCAATAATAGAGATTTACTGAGGAATCAATCCATCAATTCACCATAGTTTTCCAAAATAATGCTCCCAAATAGAATAGAAGAGCTTACACAGACATTGTGGGGAGTAAAAATTGAGTTAGGGCCAAAAACATTGAAAAATGAGGGGATTTAGGGTACAACTGAGTTAGATCCACTTTTTTTAGGATCTACCTTTTAATCATTCACAATTGGCTCACATGGTTTGGAAAACTATGTTACAAATATGCATTATTCCAAACCTCTAAACACCCCTCATAGGTTTGTCCCACACATTTAGAAAAACATTAATCCGTCCATATTTTCCCTTTATTCTACTTTTCACATTTACTCTTAATTGGCCACATGGTTTGGAAAAAGCATGCACCTAACCATGTGCCTACCCTGAAGCCCATGTTTTCACATTTCATGGTTTCCTATAAGAGTTTCATGGTTTTCACTCCCCATGCTCAAAATGTTCACCTTCATAAAATCCCCCCAAAAACTTTCCAAACCCTCCAAAACTTCACCCATACACTTTACATACATAAAATAAATAAATAATGGTTTACTTACTTGAAACCAGGGGTGCTATATTTTCCCTTAAAAGATATAGTGGAATGGTGTATCCTTATGAAAACTAGTAACGTGATGTGAAAACAATGTGTATTTAAAACATTACAGTTCTTTAGAATTATAATAAAAATCATATATTAGACTACATATTTGTTTATTCCATTTATTTAGATTGTTTACAATGCCTATTTACCTTTGGTTTATCTCTTTTATCTTTCTATTTAATTATCAATGATTACTTCATGTGGGAGTTTCCTTAAATCTCTTAACTACATGTAATGAAAATATTATAATAATTATAAATAATAAATAATATCATTACCATAGTTCCCTCAATGATCATTGAATTTATTGTTCATATACTTCAATAATAATTATACAATTTTCTATAAAAATCAAAATTTATATCATCACTAAATTCTTTAAAAGAATCAACCTTGGATACTCATTCAAAATCTCTTATGAAAAGAGGCCTCTAATATTTGAATAATCACTGCCAATATATCTTCACATGATACAAAATCATTGAATAGTGAACTAATTTAGAGTTAAATAATGTTTATTTAAGATCTCCATAGTCATTGGAGATTTGAAATTACCTCCATAATTTTATCACTGAGAATATTTATTTAAATATATATGAAATTTTCTCAATGTTCATTAAGATGAATATTTTTTAAATCCTTGAAATTATCTATAAATGAAAATGAAATATTATTAATCATAAACAAAAATTGATAATTCTCATGTGTAATTATAAAATACATAATATTATATGTAACAAAATATTGTATAGACACACTTAAAACTAGGTCAGTAAAATCTTACAACTTCTTGGAATAATAAGTGGTAGCTTTCCATTGGTTTTAATCCATGAGATGGATTATATAAATTTTTATAACATTCAATGGAGGATTTCAATGAATACAATTCGATGGATTGTAAAATTTAATACAAATATTTGGCACTAAATGTTTTACAATATTTATTAAATGAAGAGCATCTAGGATCTCATATATAAAGGGATGAGTTCCCTTCATTGGATATAACCCTGATTCCACACTTACTACCAAATCTATATGTTCATTCTTGAAGAATCATTCATCGGGGATAATGGAGGATCTAAAACCCCTATCAATATACATGAATCCTTATTTTGTGAACTGAGATACAATGGTTATTGGATTACCTATAGAGTCTTGAAGTCATCGCTTATTACTTCAGTTATTATCATCAAGCATATTCCACTAAAATATAAAGATGGAGGCCACTACTTGTGGTATACAAGTACATTTTTCTACATATATTGTTATGAAGTGAGATATTAGTGATTATTTCACATTAATAAATATTATATAGAATATCTTTTGTTACATGAAATATTTAAGTAAACCAAAAAAATTGGGTAACATTAATAAAATAAAATTATTAAAGATCGCTATTATAATCGTTAAACTAGAGAGAATACATAGTAGTAACTAGATTTTAAATATCTATATTTAAAATACATTTAAAATTTTAATTTAATAAAATTTACATCATTTTTGGATTTAGTATGTCAATATTATCTTAAGATGAATTTTCTGAATTTTTTAAAAATAATTAATTTTTAGGTTAATGGTGAAGATGCCAATTTTTCTAAAACATTATCACTTTTGAAACATTATTATCATAAAACAATTTTTTAAATAAAAAATATATATTTATAAATAAGAATAATTAATTTAAAAATACCAAGATGAATTTATAAAATGAATTCTTAATGTTTTGGTAATGTAAGTTGTAGTTTAAATTAAAAAAATGCATTGTAAGTGTTTATATTAAAAAATAATTTTTTTCACTTATAGGAATATAATCTAATAAAATTAATATTATATTTAATATTATTACATCTGTATTATATAATAAGTTTAAATTTATTTTTATTCTTAAAAATAAGAATAGTATTATTAATTATAATTACTTCAATTGTGGTAAAACAGTGTTTGGTATATATTAAATGTTTTAATTTAAAAGATAATTTTTTATTATTTATGAATTAATTCACATTAAATGTAAATTAAATTTATATTCAAAAAATAAAAATTTTGTAATATGGTTAACCTATGGTTTTTAACTAAAATGTAAATTACTTAGTTAAAAACTAGTTACCATGGTAAAAAAAATTAAAAAATGTAAAAAACAATAGTAAAAGACTTGAATAATGTTTAAAACATGATAATAATGTATTGGTTGAGGCTTGATCGACCCAATATCACCCCAAAATATATTATTATAAAATTTTGGATACATTAACAAGTTAATAATATAATGATATCATGGAATTTTAAATGGTATTCCCAAAAGTTCCATTTTCTTCACATATAAAAAGGAATAGCCTCCACACATCCATGGTTAAACTACCTATTCGAATTTTACTTGAAACTATACCCAAATTTCCTATTCTTGAAGTCCTTTATTAATCTATAATCCCTTGGTTTCTAAAAGTTAGCTTAAGGCCTTCTTTTTCCACGAATATCTCTAAGAGAATATCATGTCTTCAATGAAGTTAAGTGTATGGACATAATGAATCGGGAACATGTGGTAATGGATCTTCTATACAACCCTTGTAACTTTTTGATTACATCGCCTCTTTATTTTTACCCCATTTACACATTCATATTCCCTTGAACTTGTTTTTTTATATATCTCCATTTCATATTTACCTAGATAAATATCATTTTAATTTTTGGGGTTGTACACATTTTAGTTCCCTTTGGAATTCCTACTTTCAAGTAAACCTGATTTAAGGAAACATTTCTATTTATTATCTCATGTCAAGAATCATCCCCGTTAAATGCTTCAAAACCATGAATACATTATAAAACCCCTCATTATTTTATGAATAATCGTATTGGTTCAATTCTAGTTTTATGGAAAATAATAGACTATTGACTTATTTAGAATATTGTTTAGTTATATCATAAAAGTTCTACCCAAGTAGTTCATTTTTATTATTTATTCTCGTAATAATTCTCATGAATTTTCTATAATGGAACTCAATTTTTAATACGTAGGTACATTTTTCAACTATGAATGTTTAAAATGATTTAATTCCTTCTTCTCTTGGGGATCCTTGTGATTTATCCTTTGATTATTCCTTGAATCAAAATTGTGAAACTCACTTCCTCCCAATGGGTTTGATCATGTTTATGATTTATATATGTTTTCATTTCATCATTTTGAAAAAATATATGTGGTTTTTATTATGTAATTGGTGATCCCATAATTATATTTCCCTCCAATGCATTAGGTAATGTTTCTATCCAACGATATTCCATATATGGTGCATGATCAATTAGCCTAAGCACACTAAGTTATGTGATAGTTGGGCCTAAAATTATATATCCCACCAAAGAGTAAATCTTTATATCTCAAGAGATGTTATCTAAGGGATTATGTAGTGAACCTAATCCACCATGAGAATTTTTTCCCTATGTATATGAAAATGGGGAGTGAACCCAATCCACCATGGAACTTTGTCCAATTTATGATGATGTCCTTGGGAGTGGCCCTTGACTTGTTTTTATGATGATTTGTGATCATCATTATTATGATATCATGTTATTTCTATTGACTCTTATTTAATTAATTATTTCTCTGTTTATTCTCTTACTGGGATTTCGAGCTCACCCTTTTCTTAAGTATTTTCCCTAGAGTATCCTATGCAATTTTAGATAATCTATGAGAGTTAGGATTGCTATGTTGAGTTTTAAATAAAGATGATATTTTCATGTTTAAGATGGTGTATTTATGTGTCTAATCATCTAAATACACAAGATATCTTGATCCATTGCTTGTATTTTTTTTAAAAGTATATAAATAATCATGGAATAATATGCATTTATGTTTTGGCCAATATAGTTGGAATCATGAGGGATATATAGTTATTTTTGGATATTATGATGATATGAAATCAGTAAAAACCCTATGGAGAAGTCGAAGGGATTATCCTAAGTATAGGAGAACATCCTAAAATTTTGGGGAAGTAGAGATTGTGTGGTTTTCCTTATAATTATATCCCAATATAGATATTGAAAATTGGATTTAGTTGTGGAATAAATGAACCTAGGGTTAATTACCCTGAAAGGGGCATATTGGGTATTACTTCAATCATCACCCTGTGCATAATGAGTATACATAAGACTACAAACCTGGATAGATACTCTTATAGGATATTCTTTGGTTAATTCAAATCCTCTATACAAGAAATTATAAAGGATTTGAAGATATTTGTTTATAAAACTTAATTGGGTTATAGAAACTATTAATAATATGGTCATGGATAACCTAGATTGAAACCTAAAGACTTATAAGTTAGAATATAAATTTCATTTATGAGTTATTCCTTCTAATATCATACTTTACCTTTTTATATGATTATTATTTGGATTATTTTCATCCCTAAGTGTATTTTGGATATCATAAATGACTAGGACAAAAATAAAATACTGAAAGGTTCACTCATTGTCCATTCATGAAATTCAAATGTCTTGTATGATTATGGTTCTACACACTTTTTATGACAAGCCTGTTTTTATTACAAACTTAAACATGATTTATTACAGAAACTATTCACTTGATATAACACGGAAGATCAAGAGGTAGAGTGTATTTGGGGTGTTGGATCATTACATAACCACTTAAAACATGAAATAAAACATCTTTATTGAAAACTTCTTTAACATTACCACTACATTCCCTCGTACTTAGCATTTCATGGGGTAACCTGAGGACATTCATAAGAAAATGGGTGAGCTATAAATTCTAGTAAGGGAATAAACATGGAATACATGAGGAGTACAATAAAAGTTATCCAATAGGCATATCAATAGAGAATAATAGAAACATGAACATAAAGGCATGATAAAGCATGATAATCATAACATGGAAATGTGGCATCAACACTTAACATGGAATTAGCATGAGCCAAGGCTCATTGCACATGGAGAATAAGTAAATCCTAATTTCAGATGAAGCATGAGTAAACCCATGTTTCACTTGAATTAGCATTAGCCAACACTCATTTCACATGAATTATCATGATACTATACTTTACCCAATGCATTGGAGTTCTATAAGGGTGCACCCTTCTTAAACATTTCATTTCAAGCATAAGTGTTCCACATGGATCATAAAACATGGATTCATAAAACATATTCATTTATTCCATGACAAAGGAATGTGGAATGAATCTTTATAATAAATAAGTAAATTTACATGAAGGTGAATACCTTGATGGAGAAATTGGCATGGTATTCACTACACAATGGCATTGGCTTAGAAAATCGGTGTAATTTTGGCAGCGTAACGGCGTGATATAAGAATTCATAAAAAAATGGTTGATGAGAGATAAAGGTGTGACTCATCATATCTACATGAAATGGACAGTAAGGGGCTTATATAGATATATGTCCCAATAATTGTAATGGCATTTAGATTCATGATACAAAAGTATTGCTTGAATGTAAATGAGGAGAGAGAAGTTCCTTTCGGAATTTTGGCATAGTAACAGGTGTACAAGAGAGGCATTTAATGAGAGAAAAAGGGGTATCCAATCATTAAAACAATAATAGGGAAGTATGGGGGACGTTTGAAATCATACCCCCAGCATTTATAATTGAAATTAAAAGGGCATAACAATATTCAGAAAATTGGACAAAAAAGTGAAAGGAAGAAAAACCCTTACTCGGAAGTGTGCTTCCAAAGGATTGAGAGAGGCTTGAGAGAGGCTTATTGGGAGCTTGGGGAACCTTGGGAGGATTTTAGAGAGAGTTGGACAGAGGTTGGATGAACTCAAAAGGCTTTTAGTGAGGAGGAAGTGGGATCTTGGGTGGGTTTATATAGGAAAGGTGAGTGAATTCTTTATTATTTAGGTTTGGGACCCCTTACATTAAACTAATACAAACCACAAATAAAATCATGGTTTCTGCCCATGGTTTTTGGAAAAGGGGATAGAAAAACAATATTTTTTACGGCCAATGTCCGAACTTTTTAAAATAATGGGGTTGCTTTTGTGGAGGTGAGTCACACTCCCATGGAAAATAATTTAAAAAGACAAGATGTTTAATATGTCTTGAGGGGTCCATTAATTCTATGTAAAATAAGTCAAACAAACCCAAAATTACATTATTTTAATGTTAAAACATATATTGGCCGAACATAAAGCTTATAATATTTTATTACATCACTATTGGGTCATTATGATGTCATAAAACACATTATATATTTAAACGGTATTTAATTTTTACCCAAAAATTTGATTGTCTCAGAAAATTATGAAAAATTCATCGTTAGATAATTTCGACATATTGATTCCATTAATAACATTTATTTTATCTAAATAATTTTCTAAATATGTTAATTTTCACTTTTAAAATAAAAAACCGATATTTATAAAAAATTCATGGGTTTTGACAAAAATGGCTTTCAAACCTTAATAAAAATTGCAATTGCATTCATAAAATTATAAGATATTTTATATATAATCAAAATTAATTTAATAATAATAATAATATTTTATTAAAATATTATTTAATTCCAAAATACCTTAATTTAATATAACATAATACATAATTAAATTATAACTAAAAAACATTATTTGTACTTTAAAAACTATTTACAATGTGTCAATAATGATAAGAAAGTATATTCGTTATTATATAAAAAAAATGTACATAAACATAGTACTAGAGATTTGTTACATAACCCCTTAAAATAGCCGCATAAGACCTAAGGGTAAGGTGTGTGATGGTGACAGACTCTTGGGGTGGCTCAGATAACATCGCTCAAGTGGTAATCTCTATCAACTTCCACTTTTCCCGTAGACGGTCCTGTTCGATCTTGACATGATGAAGCTCAGCTTGGGCTTGGTCAAGAGTGAAACCTAAGGATGCCACCTATTTTCCGAGCTCTGAAAAATGGGCTTCGTATGGAGCAATTCTACTAGATGAGGTCATCACTTCTTTTGTCTAAGTAAATTGCATTTGGTAAAGCCCTATATTTATACTAATCATGTGATCACTATTCAACGACTATATTAGAAACGGTAAAAATTCGTAACATAAAACCAAATAAGTTAACATTTTATATAAACATTTTACATAAAGAGACATTTAATTAGATCAAGAGGGATTTCCATTAATGAAACTTTTGGTCGTCACAATATTCCCCCCTTAAGAAATTCCGCCCTCGAAATTTCCTTTTCCCATTCTAAAACAGATGTGGGTAACTCAGCTTCATCATTTCCTCTGATTCCCAAGTTTCTTCTTCAAATATGTGGTTTTTCCACAACACCTTGACTAGGGGAATTGTCTTATTTCGTAGAAATTTTTCTCTACGATCTAATATCTTCACTGGTTGCTCCTCATAAGAAAGATCGTCCTACAACTGTACCACCTCCGAAGAGAGTACATGTGGAGGGTCCGGTATGTACTTCCTTAATAGGGATACATGAATGATATCATGTACATTATTTATGGTAGGTAGAAGTGCTAGTCGATAGGCCAAAACTCCGACACGATCAAGAATCTTGAAGGGGAAGATGTACCTTGGACTTAACTTCCCTTTGTTTCCAAACCTCATGACCTTATTCCATGGAGAGATGCGTAGAAAAACCATGTCTCCAACATTAAACTCAAGGTCTCGATGACGATTATCTACATAACTCTTCTGTCGACTCTAGGATACTTTTATATGCTGTTGAATGGTTTTCACCTTCTCCACCATTTCTTCAACTATTTCTGGTCCAAGCAGCTTACGTTCACCGACCTCATCCCAACATATCGGTGTTCTGTACCATTTCCCATACAGGGCTTCATATGGTGCCATTTGGATGCTCGAGTGGAAACTATCATTATAAGAGAAGTCAACCAGAGGATGATGTTGATCCCATCCTCCTTTAAAGTCCATTGAGCATGCTCTCAACATGTCCTTAAGTGTTTGGATAGTCCGCTCGGATTGGCCATCTGTTTGAGGATGACAGGCCATACTAATGTTTAGTTCAGTATTCAGAGCATGTTGAATACTCTTCCAAAACATAGAGGCGAATCTTGGATCTCAGTAAGACATAATAGATAGTGGTACTCCATGCAGCCTTACCACTTCCCTGATATATATTTGTGCCAGTTGATCCATTGATAAATCTTCCTGAATAGAAATGAAGTGTGCAGTCTTTGTAAGATGATCCACAACAACCCAGATTGCATTGTTGCCTTTGGATGTCCTCGGAAGTCCGGTGACAAAGTCCATGGTAATGTTCTCCCATTTCTATTCTGGTATAGAAAATGGTTGCACTATCCCCTTAGACTTCTGCCTCTCTGCCATCACTTGCTGGAACACCAGGCACTTTGATGTATATTCAACGATCTCCTTCTTCATATTATCCCACCAAAATTTTTCTTGGAGATATCGATACATCTTTGTGTTCCCTGGGTGAATAGAGAAATTTGAACTATGTGCATCATCCAAAAGTTCCTTCTTCAGCTCCGGACTTGATGGAACACATAGTCGTTTCCCAAATCACACAATTCTTCCTCATTAACATTAAACTCTGAGGATTTACCTTTTTCGATAGCTTCCACTTTTTCTGGAATTCTCACATCATGCTTTTGAGAATCCTTTAACCTTTCCAAAATAGATGGTTGAGTAATCATTTGTGAAATTATTGATGATGTTCTCTTCTTTATGATTCCCATGTCCATATTCATCAAGTCTAAGAAGATTGTATCCTTCTCAACTCTCATCATTGATAGAATTGCTGGGTCATTTCTACTCAGGGCATCTGCCACCTTGTTCGCCTTCCCAGGGTGGTAATGTATTGAATAGTCATAATACTTAATGAGCTCTATCCATCTTCTCTGGTTTATATTAAGCTCTTTCTGTGTGAATATATATTTAATACTCTTTTGGTCAGTGTATATCTCACATTTCTCCCCATAGAGATAATGCCGCCATATTTTCAAGGAAAAGATCACCACTACCAACTCCAGATCATGTGTTGGACAGTTTCGCTCATGGATCTTCAACTGCCTTGAGGCATAGGATATAACTTTATTATTTTTCATCAACACACAACCTAATACCTTCTTTGAAGCATCACTGAATACCACAAAAATTTCCCTACTTGTGGGTAAAGTGAGCACGGGAATAGTGATAATCCTTCTTTTCAACTCTTTGAAGCTTCCTTCGCATTCATCACTCCAAGAAAACTTTACCCCCTTTCAAGTTATCTTGGTAATATGGTTGGAAAATCGTGAGAAATTTCTCACAAATCGCTGATAATATCCAGCTAACCCCAGGAATATGCGAATATCTATTACCGATGTTGGATTCGGCCATCGCTCAATTGCATCTGTTTTGGAGGGATTCCCATATATCACATTTCTTGTGATGATATGGCCCAAGAATGAGACCTACTTCAACCAGAACTCACACTTACTGTACTTTTCATGAAGCTTCTCCTTGCGCAAATTCCCTAGTATAGTTCTTAAATGCTCCTCATGATCCTCCTTGGTTTTGGAGTATATTAGAATACCATCTATAAATACTACCACAAATTTGTCGAGGTAATATCTAAAGACTCTATTCATTAAGTCCATGAAGATTTCTGGATCATTAGTGAGTTCGAATTGAATTACTATGAATTCATAGTGCCCGTATCTTGTACGAAAAGCAGTCCTGGGGACATCTTCATTCTTCATACATACTTGATAATATCCCGACCACAAATCTACCTTGGAGAAGTATTTTTCTCCACGAAGCTGATCAAACAAGTCATCAATTTTTGGAAGAGGATACATGTTCTTTATCGTGATCTCGTTAAGTTCACGATAATCAATGAAAAGCTGCATTGACCCATCCTTCTTCTTGATGAAGAGGACTGGTGCACCCCATGGTGAAGCGCTTAGGCGTATAATCTCTTTATCCAGATTCTCCTGTAGTTGTTTCTTCAGCTCTTCAAGCTCTAGGAAAGAAATTCTATATGGAGTCTTGGATATTGGTAGCACCCTTGGTATAAATTCAATTGAGAATTCAACATCTCTTCTATGAGGAAGACCAGGTGGGTCCTTGGGAAACACTTCAGCGAATTTCCTCACAATAGGCATTTATTCAAGGATGGTCTCTTCCTTGGACTCAATCATCTGAGCCAGATACGTGTGATCATAGGGTAGTAATATCCATTCTTGAGATGATGGAGTTAAAGGAGATTCATCTTCCTCCTTACACTTGTAAATAATCGGGGGTCGATTCTCCATATGGAGTGTGATTTCCCTCTCCAGACAATTTATGTTGGCTCTATATAAGGAAAGCCAATCCATGACAAGAATTGCATCAAATTCCACTATATGGAGTATGATGAAGTTCATTGGGAAGTTAAATCCATAGATTATGATAGGGGATGAGTTATATTCATGGGATGTAATGATTGCCCCATTTTCCGTACTCACCGACATCTTCACTTCCATGATTTGTGGTGGTGCTAAGATTGTTCTACTAAACTATCGAGATATAAAATAATCTGTAAAACTTGAATCAAAAAGTATGTTCGATATTCTTGAATGAATAACTAGCGTACCTTTCACCACTTCATTTTCGGGGTTCACTTTGACAGAAGTGATGGAAAAAGATCTTCCTTGCAACATTGGAGGTTGTTGGTTGCCTCTGAAACCCTTTGGATTAGGGAAATGATTTGCAAGATGCTTTGGTTATTTGCAGTTGTAGCAATGAACAATGCGTAGAGGTTTGAACGGAGCATTCCTCTCCTCTGTCGCAGCTTTTGATGCCGAAAAAAGCCTGCAACTCCCGGATGAAGTTTCGGAATGACGAAGCGATGTCATATTCGAAATCAAAGTCCTGATCCGAAGGCCCAGGAAGTGGTGCGCGAAATAAAGGAGGATCCGCGCGCAAAAATTTTCTGCGTGCGAAGTCCTCCTGGGATTCGTGGAATTGGACCGGTGAGGCGTGCAATAATTGCGCGCCCCATGTCTTCACGGTGAGATTTCGCGCGCAAGCGAATCCCGACGCGGGAAACATCGCGCGCCACCTAGATTCCGCGCCGGAGGTCGCCTATAAATATAAGGTGACCCCAAATGGTTTTGTGGTTGAGGAATCTGAAGCGACTCTCATGCGCGCAATTCGGCTCCCCCGCGCGAAAGATGACATCCAGGTAATCCTGAATTCCACGCATCATTGCCCCGGAGTTCGCCTTTGCGCAAAACTCCACCGACTTCAGTGAATTTTCCCCTTCCCCCGGTTTCCCCACTTGCGTGCAATCCCTGGATCGCGCGCGCAATACCCTGTCGTGCGCGCTAATCCTTGCCTGTAATTACCTCTTCGCGCGCAATTCCGTTGCTCCTATTGTGCGCTGTCCCGGTGTTTTGCGCGCAAGTCGTCCCTTTTGCGCGCACAGAGCCGAGGACCCCTCACCTTGACGCCCCTTGGCTGCCCCCTGCACCGGCACCTGATGTCTCCCCTACTGGGCATGCACACCATGCGTTGTTTTCCCTCACGGCCTTCCAGGCTCGTGCGAAGTAACCTCAAGGTTCATTGGGCCGTGTTTCCCGTTGCGTTGATTTGCCTTATGCTTCTCCGCATAGGCACGATAACGGCTATTGCTTCTTCGCATAGCCACGCTAACGTGGACCCCCCGGTGGTTTTCCCTGCGGCCCCACTTTACCACAGCCTTTCCGATGCCTTTCCTTTCACAAGGAGTAGAGGGCGTTGGGCATGTAAGCCCTGGGGGTGTGAAGCAAACCCACCTCGTCCAAGATGCAGGACGTTAAACTGCTAAGCACCTCGTCCTTAACACAAGACGTTAAACTCTGGTATGACCCTGTGCTTCACACACAGGGTCCCCCCAGCTCGGACATTTTTTACGCCACTCGTCTCCACGGGAATGGACTCTTCCTCACATGGAATGAGATCCTCCTTGTCGGAGCGGCGTTTGTCCGTGGGGGAAGGGCTGTCTTAGAGCGTAAGCCCCTAACATTTTGTACGGATGATTGCACCCGTGCATCTCCGTACTTCCCCCCTACCAAGGCCAGTGGAGTCCTTTTCCCACTGCGCTTTGTCTCACCACATGCCTCCACCCTGGAGTAGGCCCCGGCACCAAGGGCGGCTAACCACGCGTAAGCCCCTATTTCCTCTTTGGGCCGCTCAATGAGTAAGCCCCATTCCACTTCTCACGGACGCACCCTTCGCGACGTGATCGTATGGTCCCTGTCACCTCTTGTTTCCCACACCGAGCATGACTCATGTGGGATTAGAGTGCACATCGACCATGACGTCCTCCTATGGGCCGCCTTAGAGCGTAAGCCCCATCCCAGCGATCTACGTGGACTTTGATCCGTTCTAACGCATGGTACATAGGAATCCTCCACGAGGTTCAAGCCCACCACCCTGTCGTCCCGACCTCTCCATGTAACACCCTGAGATTTTATGAAAAATATTATTTTCATTAATGTCTTGTGTTGTATTCTACACCAACATTACCTTGCGCTATACGCAACATCGTATTAGCTTGCAGTATACGCAACACTATTCTTGGACCGTGTTACACACAATTTTGATAATAGTTATTCTACGCAACATTGAGTATATATATATATATATATATTAAATGTATAAATGAAATATGGTTGGATACTGTTATACAAAACAACGAAGTATTCTTTCACAACATGCAACCCTGACTTTGCTTGCATTACACGCAATCACGACCTTCCTCGATAGCGTGTGTTGTATGCAATAACGGGTTTTAATAAACAATGATATATTATTATAATATTGTCATGAACTATCTGTTATGAATAGTATTAACTAAAATTTGAATTTTATAACATTATTATTCATCTTACACATTTTCTAGAACATGGTATAAGAACAAAATAAATTTTTCGGGTAAAATAAGTATTTTTCAAAAAATGCAGTTTTGCCGCCTTTTGATGGAGCACCCACTTTAAATCATGTTTTTTACATGTTTATATGTTCAATTTGACAAAATAAAATTCTTATTTTGAATCAGGATGTAAAAATTTACATTAGATAAAGTTTTGATATTTTTCCGATAACTTTCATATTTTAATAAATAGTAAAAACACGCTATACTTTAATTAAAAACAACTTTTTTCATCACAATATCTTATGTGGTTAAATTATAATATTTAATGGTTTTAAAGTATAAATAGAATATATTTTTACCATTTAATATAATGTATGTCATTAGCATTGATTTTACCTTGAATTCGTAGGTTAAATCAATTCAATATTTTTGCAATGTTTTAAACAAAAACCCGTTTTTATTCGACAACGAGATTAATTTTAATTTAATTTCTGCAACTTCTTTTTATTGAATTTTAAAAAATGGATTCCATATTTGGAATCAGTGGGTCCAAATTATGTTAATAGGCTACTTTTTATTTTTGAGAATTATGAATAGTAACAACGGTAAATTTTATTTACCTTAGTTAAACGTAAATCGGGTAATTAAGGGTAAATATAATATTATAAAATTACCCTAACACATGCCAAAATTCTATTTGATGGCTAAAAGTAAACCCATATCAACTAACGGTTGGATTAGAATCATTTTATGGACTTTTTACCATGAAAATAATTTAATTATTATCAAAACCAAAGAAAGTGACAACATGTCACTCTCTTAAATCTTATAAGTATAATAATTTTGACTTAGTGGTAAACATCATAAAACTTCGAACATTAATAGTCTCCAGAAATCTAACAAAATTATCTACATGATGAGAATTTATTTGGAATTTTTTGGGATTAAATAGTTATCATTAATTGTGTCACAATAGTGATGCATAAATTATTTATCTAGTGAAAAATCAAGAATATAGTTTTTATTAAACTAATAGTGACCATAAAAGGCACAAAACCCTGACCAAAACTTATTGGTAATGTAAAGTGAAACTATAATCATCCAATGGTAGAATATTTTACCATTTAGAGTCTTATAAAAGAAATTATGACACTTATATTATTTTATTTTAAATGATGCCAATGTTGTCACCTTCATAATTTAATAAATATAACAATTTAAATATTGTGATTTTAAGATGATAAATTCGATTAAAAGTATTATTGTGAAAGGTAATATATTTATATTCATCATAGGATATTATTTTAAATTTTTATGCAACAAATAAGTATATTAAATAATTATACAAAAATGATGTAGTAATTATTTTATTATGAGATAAACCAAATAAATGGTTTTACAAATAATAAAATAAATATTATATGAACTATTTAATGTGATCCACTAATTTTATAGATACATATAAACTTTTATTAATATATTAATGCTTCTATTTCGAACATATCTTCTGTATATATTTTATTTAAATTCAAATAAATGAATAGTGTCAAAATTGACACTATTGTTATTTTACAAAAATAACAGATTATAAAATTGTTTAAAAATCACAAAAATATTTAAAAATTATAAATTTAAATTTATATGGTCTATAATGTTATAAAGTAATCAAATATGGAAAATTAACAACAAATAAGTAATTATTTTTTATAATTTAAAATTTAGAACTTTATTACCACAAATAAAATTAAATAGATTAAATAAGGATAAATCAAAATGATATGGTTTAAAATAAGCTCCAAACATGTCTAAATTTGATTGTTTGGTGAGATTACAACCCTATCTCATATAATCTTTGAATATGAGTCATTTTTGGAGGTTTTTAAGTGGGGTTAGATTTATTATAAATTAATATTTTTAAGAATTCCAAAGGTGCCCCTCTCCTCCCTTATAAAAGGGAACCTCCTCCCTCTCTTCCTCACACAACTTTGAGCCTTCAAGCTCGGCCAACCCCAGAAAAATTCTATTCTCCACTTCCCTAGAAACATCCTAGAGGTTCTGGTCTTCATCAAATTCCAATTTTAGTGCCCTAAGAGGAGGTCTCAAAAAGGCGCTTCAAAGAAGAGGTAATTTCCGTTACCGATTCTTTCACCTTTATTTCTTCTTCCACTTCATCTTCTTAGGTTTTTTCATTATGGAGTAATAACATCAGTATCACTCATATACTGATATGTTATTATAAGTATGAAACAATCCAAATTCATCATCTATCCATCCTACGGAAAATGAAATCACCGCGCGTGCGTACGTATGGAATACCATCTCCACGCCGTGGTGTAATCTATTTTTCCACCAACACCTTACATGGATGGGTATTATGGTGTAAAGAATAACTATACATAGTTATTATAACATCATAATGATTCTGATATATTGTATCATCCACTCCAATTCAATTCAATAATTATGGAAATGATATCATCGCTCGTGCGTACGTACGGACTACCGTCTCCACGACGCGATGAGATTCATTCGCCATGTTAACCATTTATGAATGATTATAAAGTATATAAAAGCAATAATAATGAAATATATGACATTATAAAGCTAATGGATTTATTTGTATATATATGTATGTCATCTACTTAATTCCACTCAATTCAATAAGGAAACGAAAACAGCGTTCATGCGTACGTACGGCCTACCGTCTCCATGAACGGTGTATTTCTTTCCATTTATCGATACATTATATATATGTATATTCTGAATATATATTATATATAAATCATGTTTTATATTCAATAATTAATTAATAATGATCTAAGTAATCATATGAATAATTACATGTTAAAACATGAACGACAAATGAGACGATTTTACCCAAAATGCTACTTTAACATGGATTTACAAAAGAACGGGTAATATATAGTCATAAGTGAACCATATATGATATAATAACAATGAATATGATTCTGTAATAAGTCAATGACATTATTTAAATCATTATACAGGAGGTTCGGACACTTACAAAGCAAGTCGGACCTAAGGTATGGGAAATATCACAATCTCATTTTTATCCGAGATTGTTTATACTTTGGTATTTACTGGGGTGTATTTTATCATCCACATACATGTTTCCTCAATATGTAATATTATTTCCATCCACCTAAATTTTTTTAAATCCAATTTTACCCGTCGATAAGTTTTTAGAAAAATATATGAAAGGAATCTTTTGTCATTTTTCGTACGAGGTACTTTTTGACTTTTCCGACAAAAGTACCAAGAATGTTTTTTTAACTTATACGGCATGAATGGATTTTTAAAACATTATTTCCAAGAATCTTCCTTTAAAAGTTTTCATGTTTATTTTGAATCAACTTCTTTTAGTTATAATTTTATGACATGTTAAGAAATGAAAAGTGTTTTTGAAGTAGAAAGGATGTTTTCCTCAAGAATGGAGTTCAAGTGTTTTATCAAAATTATTTTCCATCTAAGATGATAAAGGGTTCTGTTTCTATCCCTATTATTACATGGATTTGATTATGTTGTGATGGAAATATTTTTATTAATTCCTTTATCTTATATGAATTGTTTTATGATGTCACGATGTTTAAGATTCCCATTTTTATTACATGGGTTATGCAATGATGTATGATTTAAGATTTTGTGGAACACATAAGAATGGTATCATTATGAGATGGGTGGGACCTATATCTCTCTCCAATGAATTGGGTAAAGATTTTATATCTCATGAGATAGACATGGCTAGAACGGTAGGTTATACCGGTTCAGTGAAACAGGACTGAAACGAGGGTGACTCGGTTCAGAAAGGGACTTTGTCCACTAAGATAGTCTTGGCAATGAGTCTTGACTAACAAGAAATTATTCTCTATGATTATGTGTGTATGCCACAAAGTTTCATGTTTTAGGTTATGATTATTGGGATTACATTTCACTTCTATGATTTATCCCATGTTATGAAATTATGATCTCTTTTGCAGGTTAAGATTTCCAAAAGTTATGTGCTTGTGTATATGATGTGATTGATATTTATTTTGTTTACCCTTACTGAGCATTTGAGCTCACCCTTTTATATTTTCTTTTCCCCAGGATATAAGGAAATGTTTTAGGTAAAAAAAAAGAAATATCTTTAAGGGAGATGTTGAAGATCTTTCACCATGATTATAAGATTACGTTCCGAGTTTCCAAAGACACTAAACTATTACGGTCCTTGTGTGTGTGTTTTTGTTATGTACTAAGTATTCTGCAAATGTAATGTAATTTCAATGTACGTCAAGCTTCGGGTCTCTACAGTTGGTATCAGAGGAAAGGGTTAGTCAACCTTTGGAAACTAGGATGCGAAAACGTTAGTGAGATCCCTAGAGAAATTTCTAAGGTATGTCTAGGGATGTCCCTAAGGATAAGTATACGTATAGGATATAGTCCTAGAACTATGGTAACGATATTAGATTAAACCAAAGATGTTAGATATTGAAGTTACTCCCCCTTTATTATGATTTTTCCCTCTCACACTATTCTTTCTGGTTTTTAGAAAATGTCTGGAAACAAGATGATTCACGATAATGGAGGATATGATGGACAATGGAATGATATTCTTCATGAGAAACCAAATGAAATGGGATTTTGAAGTCAAAACATCATTATTATGCTGAATCAGCAATCTCATAATATGATCAATAAAGTAAAATTTGGTAAGTTTCCTGACTCGGCTAATAAGAGAAAGATGGAGTTTCATGATGATCATAGAGGAAAGAAAGTTCAATTTCCCCTATGTAAATCATGAGGGAAGAGGCATCAAGGAGAATGTTTCAAAGGAACAGGAATATTCTTTGGGTGTGGAAAAGAAGGACACAAAGCTAGTAAGTGCAAAGGAAAAGGTTCAGTTAACACCAGGGATGAGGATAATGGTATTGCTACGACATCAGGAATGGTTAAATGTTTTAAATGTGGAATGTACGAGCATTATACAAACCAATTCCCTAAGGGAAAGTCTCATGAAGAGAATCAGTATGGTCGTATGGGTAGTATTTATGTGGATGATGATGAAGAGACTAAAAATGATATGTGAGATGAAAGAATTGTTGAAGCTCGGTCAATGGTTTAAGAATGTAGTGGAATGATTACATGTTTATCATGCGTAATGTTGTATAAGTAATCTCATGCTACTATGGAATAAAGAGACATCTATGGATTGTTACACTGTTGTCTTTCCTTGAGTTTTGAAAGTGTATGATTAATGTTACCAGTATCCATGAAAGGTTATTCAGATATTTTTGGAATGTAGATGATATGCGCATAATGAAGGGATAACGGGAAAATTAAATGTTTGATAGTATTCATGAGCTCATAATTGATATAAGGACTATGCGATATCATAGATTGAGTATATAGAATTTTGAGGATTTTGTTATGTGGAAGGTGTTAACTTTTAACTGCATTCATGTTTTCACTAAGGTTCAATGGGTATTCAAGAGAATACATGATTAAGGACTTTGAATTTTGGAATGTGACTAACAAAACATATCTTATGATATATGGGGATCAACGATGGTATTAAATCTCTGGTAATCGTTTTCACTATGTTATGAGAGTGGACCAAAGTATTTTAGATAAGCCTAAAGATTGGAATGGATTATGATGGACATAAGTTAGTATTGTTTAAGGATAGAACTTTTTTTTGATATTATTGATGGGATGTTATAGTAATGTAGTTTTAGAAAAAGGATAACCTGCAGGACGGGCGACACCCCATCGCGTCGGAAAAGGCTGTGGGAATCGAACCCACAACCGAAGTGCGACTTTCCTTTATCGCCTACCACTGGCCTACAGGAAGTCCCTGGTTAGTAGAAACTAGTTTTATTTTATTAAGAGGTATGATATATGAAGTATAAGTTCAACCTCACAAAAGACGGACTTATGGATATTTGATAACTATTGCTAACCTATTGTTTGAAACAGATGGAATGACCCATTATTCTATCATATGATCTTTTAACACTTCATTTCTTTAAGATATGAAGTGGAAACTGTTCAAAGCAGGAACAATAGTGAGATTGTACCAAAATCAAGAATGTATTTCTTCTAATTCAAAATTTTCAACTTTAGGGAAATGATATTGAAAACCAAAAATGTTGTCCTAGTGATCTTATATCCGATGAATCAGATGGTACCCTAGATCATCACAAATTTATGGCTTTGTGATTGTTGGCTTTTTCATATCCATGTCCTCTACCACTCTCCATCAGAACATGACGGTTATATTTCTTTTCCATGTCCATATTTTCACCTATGTTCTCCTATGTGGATACCCAGTGATTAGTTAACTTGGGTAACCATTACGTTTTATACTTTAGTTTTTAAAGATATGTTTTGGTATTCCTTTTTACGATGTGGGTTTCTATCAAAGAAACTTTCAAATAGTAAACCATCTATAACCCCGACGAATTTCGAGGGAGAAATTCATTTTAAGGGGGGTAGAATGTAACACCCCGAGATTTTATGAAAAATATTATTTTCATTAATGTCTTGTGTTGTATTCTACACCAACATTACCTTGTGCTATACGCAACACCGTATTATCTTGCAGTATACGCAACAATATTCTTGGACGGTGTTACACACAATTTTGATAATAGTTATTCTACGCAACATTGAGTATATATATATATATATTAAATGTATAAATGAAATATGGTTGGATTCTGTTATACAAAACAACGAAGGATTCTTTCACAACATGCAACCCTGACTTGGCTTGCATTACACGCAATCGCGACCTTCCTCGATAGCGTGTGTTGTACGCAATACCGGGTTTTAATAAACAATGATATATTATTATAATATTGTCATGAACTAGCCGTTATGAATAGTATTAACTAAAAATTTAATTTTATAACATTATTATTCATCTTACACATTTTCTAGAACATGGTATAGGAACAAAATAAATTTTTCGGGTAAAATAAGTATTTTTCAAAAAATGATGTTTTGCCCCCTTTTGATGGAGCACCCACTTTAAATCAAGTTTTTGACATGTTTATATGTTCAATTTGACAAAATAAAATTCTTATTTTGAATCAGGATGTAAAAATTTACATTAGATAAAGTTTTGATACTTTTCCGAAAACTTTCATATTTTAATAAATAGTAAAAACACGCTATATTTTAATTAAAAAAAACTTTTTTCATCATAATATCTTATGTGGTTAAATTATAATATTTAATGGTTATAAAGTATAAATAGAATATATTTTTACCATTCAATATAATGTATGTCATTATCATTGATTTTACCTTGAATTCATAGGTTAAATCAATTCAATCTTTTGCAATGTTTTAAACAAAAACCCGTTTTTATTCGACAACGTGATTAATTTTAATTTAATTTCTGCAACTTCTGTGTATTGAATTTTAAAAAATGGATTCCATATTTGGAATCAGTGGGTCCAAATTATGTTAATAGGCTAATTTTTATTTTTGGGAATTATGAATAGTAACTACGGTAAATTTTATTTACCATAGTTAAAGGTAAATCAGGTAATTAAGGGTAAATATAATATTATAAAATTACCCTAACACATGAAAAAATCCTATTTGATGGCTAAAAGTAAACCCATTTCAACTAACGGTCGGATTAGATTCATTTTATGGACTTTTTACCATGAAAATAATTTAATTATTATTAAAACCAAAGAAAGTGACAACATGTCACTCTCTTAAATCTTATAAGTATAATAATTTTAACTTAGTGATAAACATCATAAAACTTCGAACATGAATAGTCTCCAAAAATCTAACAAAATTATCTACATCATGAGAATTTATTTAGAATTTTTTGGGATTAAATAGTTATCATTAATTGTGACACAATAGTGATGCAGAAATTATTTTTCTAGTGAAAAATCAAGATTATAGTTTTTATTAAAGTAATAGTGACCATAAAAGGCACAAAACCCTGACCAAAACTTATTGGTCATGTAAATTGAAACTATAATCATCCAATGGTCGAATATTTGACTATTTTGAGTCTTATAAAAGATATTATGACACTTATATTATTTTAGTTTAAATGATGCCAAAGTTGTCACCTTCATAATTTAATAAATATAACAAATTAAATATTGAGATTTTAAGATGATAAATTAGATTTAAAGTATTATTGTGAAAGGTAATATATTTATCTTCATCATAGGATATTATTTTAAATTTTTATGCAACAAATAAGTATATTAAATAATTATACAAAAATGACGTAGTAATTATTTTATTAAGAGATAAACCAAATAAATGGTTTTACAAATAATAAAATAAATATTATATGAACTATTTAATGTGATACACTAATTTTATAGATACATATAAACTTTTATTAATATATTAATTCTTTTAGTTCGAACATATCTTCTGTATATATTTTATTTAAATTCAAATAAATGAATAGTGTCAAAATTGACACTATTGTTATTTTACAAAAATAAAATATTATAAAATTGTTTAAAAATCACAAAAATATTTAAAAATTATAAATTTAAATTTATATGGTCTATAATGTTATAAAGTAATCAATTATGTAAACTTCACAACAAATAAGTAATTATTTGTTATAATTTAAAATTTAGAATTTTTTTACCACAAATAAAATTAAATAGATTAAATAAGGATAAATCAAAATGATAAGGTTTAAAATAAGATCCAAACATGTCTAAATTTGATTGGTTGATGATATTAAAACCCTATCTCATCTAATCTTCGAATATGAGTCATTTTTGGAGGTTTTTAAGTGGGGTTAGATTTATTATAAATTAATATTTTTAAGAATTCCAAAGGTGCCCCTCTCCTCCCTTATAAAAGGGCACCTCCTCCCTCTCTTCCTCACATAACTTTGAGCCTTCAAGCTCGGCCAAACCCTGCCAAATTCTCTTCTCCACTTCCCTAGAAACATCCTAGAGGTTCTGGTCTTAATCAAAGACCAATTTTAGTGCCCTAAGATGAGGTCTCAAAAAGGCGCTTCAAAGAAGAGGTAATTTTCGTTACTGATTCATTCACCTTTATTTCTTCTTCCACTTCATCTTCTTAGGTTGTTTCATTATGGAGTAATAACATCAGTATCACTCATATACTGATATGTTATTATAAGTATGAAACAATCCTAATTCACCATCTATCTATCCTACGGAAAACGAAATCACCGGGCGTGCGTACGTACGGAATACCGTCTCCACGCCGTGGTGTAATTTGTTTTTCCACCAACACCTTACATGGATGGGTATTATGGTGTAAAGAATAACTATACATAGTTATTATAACATCATAATGATTCTGATATATTGTATCATCCACTCCAATTCAATTCAATAATTATGGAAATGATATCATCGCTCGTGCGTACGTACGGACTACCGTCTCCACGACGCGATGAGATTCATTCTCCATGTTAACCATTTAAGAATGATTATAAAGTATATATAAGCAATAATAATGAAATATATGACATTATAAAGCTAATGTATTTATGTGTATATATATGTATGTCATCTACTTAATTCCACTCAATTCAATAAGGAAATGAAAACAGCGTTCATGCGTACGTACGGCCTACCATCTCCATGAACGGTGTATTTCATTCCATTAATCGATCCATTATATATATGTATATTCTGAATATATATTATATATAAATCATGTTTTATATTCAATAATTAAGTAATAATGATCTAAGTAATCATATGAATAATTACAAGTTAAAACACGAACGACAAATGAGATGATTTTACCCAAAATGCTACTTTAACATGAATTTACAAAAGAACGGGTAATATAAAGTCATAAGTGAACCATATATGATATAATAACAATGAATATGATTCTGTAATAAGTCAATGACATTATTTAAATCATTATACAGGAGGTTCGGACACTTACAAAGCAAGTCGGACATAAGGTATGGGAAATATCACAATCTCATTTTTATCCGAGATTGTTTATACTTTGGTATTTACTGGGGTGTATTTTATCATCCGCATACATGTTTCCTCAATATGTAATATTATTTCCATCCACCTAAAATTTTTTAAATCCAATTTTACCCATTGATAAGTTTTTAGAAAAATATATGAAAGGAATCTTTTGTCGTTTTTCGTACGAGGTACTTTTTGACTTTTCCGACAAAAGTATGAAGAATGTTTTTTTAACTTATACGGCATGAATGGATTTTTAAAACATTATTTCCAAGATTCTTCCTTTAATAGTTTTAATGTTTATTTTTAATCAACTTCTTTTAGTTATAATTTTATGACATGTTAAGAAATGAAAAGTGTTTTTGAAGTAGAAAGGTTGTTTTCCTCAAGAATGGAGTTCAAGTGTTTTATCAAAATTATTTTCCATCTAAGATGATTTAGGGTTCTGTTTCTATCCCTATTATTACATGGATTTTATTATGTTGTGATGGAAATATTTTTATGAATTACTTTATCTTATATGATTTGTTTTATGATGTCATGATGTTTAAGATTCCCATTTTTATTACATGGGTTATGCAATGATGTATGATTTAAGATTTTGTGAAACACATAAGAATGGTATCATTATGAGATGGGTGAGACCTATATCTCCCTCCAATGAATTGGGTAAATATTTTATATCTCATGAGATAGACATGGCTGGAACAGTTGGTTATACCGATTCAGTGAAACAGGACTGAAACGAGGGTGACTCAGTTCAGAAAGCGACTTTGTCCACTAAGATAGACTTGGCAATGAGTCTTGACTAATAAGAAATGATTCTCTATGATTATGTGTGTATTCCATAAAGTTTCATGTTTTAAGTTATGATTATTGGGATTACATTTCACTTCTATGATTTATCCCATGTTATGAAATTATGATCTCTTTTGCAGGTTAAGATTTCCAAAAGTTATGTGCTTTTGTATACGATGTGATTGATATTTATTTTGTTTACCCTTACTGAGCATTTGAGCTCACCCTTTTATGTTTTCTTTTCCCCAGGATATAAAGAAAGGTTTTAGGTAAAAAAAGAAATATCTTTAAGGGAGATGTTGAAGATCTTTCACCATGATTAGAAGATTACGTTCTGAGTTTCCAAAGACACTAAACTACTACGGTCCTTGTGTGTGTGTTTTTGTTATGTACTAAGTATTCCGCAAATGTAATGTAATGTCAATGTACGTCAAGCTTCGGGTCTCTACACTCCATGACGGTTCCCTGACCACCTTGGGCCGTCTCAAAGCGTAAGCCCCAAATATTTTGTCCCGCATGACATTAAACTGTATTCCATCCCGCATGACATTAAACTGTATCCCGTCCCGCATGACGTTAAACTGTATCGCGTCCCGCATGACGTTAAACTGTATTCCATCCCGCATGACGTTAAACTGTATCCCCTCCTCTTGGGCCATCTTAGAACGTAAGACCCATGGTTCACCCCACCATCCATCCTGATCCTTACCCGGGCCGCCACATCCCGGTGAGATCATGCCACCCTTTCCCACTCCATGTCATACGGGAGGCCGCCCATGTGCTGGCCCCAACATCAGTGTTCCCCCTAGGGATCCTTTAACCCGATCCATCTCTGCAAGACGTTAAACTCGTGACATACCCCATGATAAACATGGGAAGCTGAGGAAAACCTCAGATGGTACACATTCCCCACATTCGATGTGGGATTCCTCGGGCTTCCGCGCCCTCGAGAAGCCCTGTGATGAGGGACCAAAGTCATACATGCCGACGATGCCCCAACGTGACCATTCTCCTTACCGCAGGTTGTTGTCCCGACAAGACCCCTTGGAGAGTCTTGACGGAAGTAGCGTAATTAACTGGCGTCCATGTAGAAATGGCACCAGGAATGAGCTTCACGAATCCGTCTTAAGTCTTTGAGGGAGACCCGGACTAGGTGACGAGCTCCGAGGAGGAATCCACGGAAGGAAGAACCGACATCCCATCCTCCCGGTTTCGATCAAGGAGCAGACATCCCTGAACAAGGAACGGATTCCGCCCGCCTTTGGAAAGTGGGAATGTGGGGCTACAAGCAGCACGCCCTCCCCCCAGCGGACGGACGCGCGCGCCCCGGCAAAAGCATCAGAAACAAAAAATGGTGAACCCGACGTGAAGCTCTTATCCTCAACACGGGGAATGGTAGCCGTTGGAGCATCGGAATAATAGCATGTCACCAGGTCCGGGTAACCCTCACCAGGACGTAAACCCGCCAGGGGTCGAGGCCGTCAGGACGTTGACTACTTTGTTTTGTGACGTTGTCAACATGGTTCCCTCTCGCCGACCACTGAAGACGGAATGATGATGGGCCTTGGTTGTTGATCTCCTTTCTTGTTGATACTAATGGGTTCATCTCCCTGTTTCTAGGAATCAGATCACTGCATTCGGAGCTCGATCGCCACCTGTCCACCGGCGCTGGGGCAGGGGCAGTGTCGACGCGACTACCCCACGCGGTCCTGCCTATCCCACGGTTGCTCCGACTTCGACCACCATGACAGCCAGGCGCTTGCGCCCCCTCTCCCCGTCAGAAATCATCCAACGGAGGGTGATCAATAACCTCATTCGTAGGTATGATGAGGAAGGGACCATCCCCACCAGGGGCATGGCCCACTTGGATATAGAGGCGGCTGCGCCTCACCACCATCACCGCCCTCGAGGGCCGCACAGGGAGCCGCCGCTCCCCACGCCGACGTTCAACCACTTTCGGAGCCTATCCCCGGAGCGATGTGACACATCCCTCCCCTACACCAATGAGGTGGGGGATGTCCGGGTCCACCCGATCGGCGATCCATCACAGGGGTTACCGGAAAGAACCCCCGCTAGGCTGCGTCGACGCCGCCGCCCGACTCCCCGAGCCGAGGAGCAGGCAATCTTCATGCCCGCACCGCCGGCTCCAGCCCATCTGACTCGATGCCAGCGTCAGGCGCGAGTGGGGGAGAATGCCCGTCCTGGGGCACCAGCATCAACAACCATTGTGGCCCCAGCCACTACTGACTCTTGTTCCTAGATCCCTGTGCATGTTGAGTAGGGGCTGCCGCATGCCCGACTGGGATCAAAACCCCGACCACCCTGCAGGCAGGTTGGGTCGAATCTCCCGATCGCGGACACTGGCAATGGCCACTGCGGACCAATCCACGGTAGTGCCGCTCACCATGAAGGCTCATCCCATGCCACCGATCTGGGAAGCCGGAGGCTTCTTCGCGACGGCTATGCTTCGGGTACGACTCCATCCAGCACCCACTTCATGGGGTATGAGGTCACTCCCCCTACCGTCGGTCGTGAGCATGGATCCGTTGTGTATCCAGTCACTCACTCACATGGAGGTCCTCCCCATGCCCCTTTCGAAATCTGTCCCAATGCTTCTCGCACCCCGGACTTCGGTCCCCTCTGCCCCAGCTCTATTGTGGCCGGGGGACCTGATGATAGAAGCCATCTTTACCCTGAGGAGCTACCCAGGGGCAGGAAGGCCGGGCGTCGCCGTCGACCGAGGAATGTCAGGGGAGTCTGGATGAGAATCAGACCAGTCCGTTTCTCGGATTCTGAGGTAGAGTACGACTCGACTATAGAACCCCCCCCCCCAACCTTTCAAGTTGAGGGCATGGATGGGGATGCGGCACATCAGTCTCATACTCCCAGAATGCAAGGTCCGTATGATCCCCTCCTCCCTTCGAAGGTATATACAGGAGGACGAGGATTTGGCGTACCGCCAGGGATCAAGCCTGCAGTTGCCGCTGATCTCCTCGGAAGCACCTCCCGCCCCAGTTAGGGATGGTGAGGAGCTCATCTGGGGACCGACGGAAGGATCGCAAGGCGACACTCCCTTGGCGAGCACCGATGTTGTGACAGGAGGCCCATCCACCGGCCCATCCTATCGCGACGTGGCGGCCAGGGCACTGCAACCTCGGGAGGATGACCCGGGGACCGGCGGCCAATCAGCCTGTTCACCGTATTCCCCGTCGGCTAGCCCACCGCCCCGACGGCCCACCTCGGCACCATTTCCAATTCCCTGACTTTCCTCGGTGGACGAGAAGGGGCGGAATGTTCCGGACCCCGAGCCGGAGTCGTGGAGCTTCTGGACCATTCTTGCAGCGGGCCACTTCCCTGAGAAGTTTTGGCCAGTCGCAGAATCGGGTTTTGATGTGCCAGAGTCACTCACCCTGGGGGAGTTTGAGTGCTTCCTCCTGATTCTTCGGGTGACTCACTCCCGCCTCCATCATCAACTAGCGCCGTATCCTAGGAGCCAAGGGCATCTCGAGGAAATTGGTGAGCAGTGCCGCCGGGTTGACCTAGCAGCACTCCCCGCGGTCCGGCACCCCGAGTCGCTAGGCCTCCACGAGGCCCTTCAGCAACAATGCGTCCAGAATTTTCAAGTACTATGCAGAGTTATTGAGGAGGCCACCCCCCACATGCACATCCGTGGGTGGGGGTAGTACGCTGCTCTCCTCTTCTGTGCGATCCGCCGGAAGCCCGACCCGCTGGGCAGCCCTGAGGGAACGCCGCCAAGGGCAGCAGCAGTGAACATGGCTGAACCTTCAGATGAGGGAAAAATTATGGAGCCCCTCGATGGGGACTCACCCCCTGAGGACAGGCCGCTTCCGGACCCATCTGGGAGGATTAATCTCCAACAGAGGATCCTCTTAGGCCTTCCTGTACCCATAGAGGCACTGGCGCTGAGCCGAAACATCAGCAAGGGTAAAGGGCCCGTCTGGTCTGTCAAACTCGCCAACCCATATGCCTTAGTGCAGAAGGAAGAGGAAGATCCCGAGAAGGCCACGCTGCGCCAACAGCTAGCCGAGAAGAAGAGGCTCGTTGATGAGCTCCTGGCCAAACGCATTTTAGAGCGGCGACCTGTCTACGGTAACCCTAGACCAGGACAACAGGGGCAGGATCATCTACCCCTTGCTGAGATACCCCCAGGCAACCGTGACCGTGTCGTGTTCGCCGACAGGGGTGACACTGGAGCCCATGTCAAGAGGTCACGATATGTTTTGCCGAACCCTCCCGAGTAGCGAGGCAACCTGGGAGACCTTGCTCGGTTTCCTCCCACCGCTCCGACAGTCGCTCCGCCAGCTACCCCCCGAGCTTCTGAGCTCGACTATCGTATCGAAGATCCTGGAAATGAGCTTGTGGTTAGAGATCCTCATCAGGACATCAATTCACATCCGGATGATCTGATGGAGGTACTCATCGCTCACTTGGAGGCCCTAGAAACTCGGCAGGTGGGGATCCCACCGGATGGCAAGCCATACCCTGCATGGGTGGATGAAATGCCGGCCCCTCCAGGATTTTTGAATCCCACTTTTTCCCCCTTTAACGGGACCGGAGACCCGCCACAGCACTTGGCCCACTTCAACTAGAGGTGTGGGCCTATGTTGGGAACTCCGGTGCAGTAGCAGGCTTACAAGCTTCGGTGCTTCGTGCAGACGCTGGAGGGACTAGCGTTCGTTTGGTTCAGCCAGCTCCCAGTTGGATCAGTGACTAGTTGGGTGGAACTTCGTTGACAATTCCTCTACCAGTTCAGTTCCACAACCCGGAAGACGAACATCGCAGACCTCTTCAGGTGCAAGAAAAGGCCCGATGAGCGAGTCGCGGACTTCGTCGCCCGGTGGAAGGGGCTCACTTACTCCATTGACATGCCACTAACTCAGGAGCAATTACTGATGATGTGTGTGGGGAACATCAAGGCGGAGTTGGTTCCTTCCCTGATCATGCAGAATTACCCTGGAGGGTTCTGGGATTTCTCGGACAAGGCTCAGCGCCTCGAAGAAGCCCTGCAACAGGCCAGTCAGGCACGCCCACTGCCTCCTGTGATCTCCATAAGGAGAGCCGTTAGAGCCGATCTTGCTGCTGTGGCGTAGATAGAGGCCCCCAGACAGCTAGAGTTGCTGCTGGTGGGGCCAGCTCAGCAGGCTCATAGGGGTCCACCCCCACAGCCTCCGGCCCAGCAGCGACCGCCTCAAAATCGGCAGGCGCCTCCGCGTAACGCACCACCACCACCTAGGCGAGGTAATTCGGCTCCGCCTCCTCGGCCTGCTCCTTCATTCCCTGGCCATGGTCAGCCCCCAAGGGTCCCCTTTCCAGGCAGAAGGAATCGGGCTTACTCGTTTGACGAGGCCCAAGTCCCCAGTTATTTCCGTAGCGCCTTGGAGCAGAGGATTGTGTGGCTGCCTGAGTGCCCGAAGCCAGAAGAGGCGTGTCTCACGGATCGCCCTGACTACTGCCATTATCACCGGTTCCTGGGAAACACCATCCAATAATGCTATGTTTTCAAGGACTGGCTCCAAGACCAGATTGACAACAACATAGTCAGGTTGGGCCCAGCCCCGGCACAGGTGGCAGGTGTCTTCGTGGGATCGGATGGAAGTAGTGATGATGGGGACGGGTGGAAACAGGTTTCCGACCATGGGTCCCAGAAGTATAATGACTGGATGGCCCACATGACGGTCACCCGTTCCCATGGCATCATCTGTGCCTGCCTGGACCGGCCAGATCCCTCAGAATCTGCAAGCGCCGCTTCGGCCTCGTCGTCCAGCCTTCTTCTTCCCAGAAGAGCAGGCGGCGGGGAAAGAATAAAGAACGCGCCCTGCCGTTGCCTTCATCTTCTTACACGCTTGGCGACTTCATGCCCCCGGGAATGGGGATCCCTCCGAGACCCCGTCCGGTAGTGGATGACTCCTCGACCGAGAGCCCAGGGTACGCTTCGGTTAACACCGTACAGTTGGTAAATCCCTTCCTGGCTCCCGATGACGAGGAGTGCTGGGTGAATCTGCCCGAGAGCCCGGGGTACGCTTCGGTTAATGCCATAGAGTTGTTAAATACCTTCGTGGCTCCCGAAGACGAGGAGCGCCGTGTGAATCTCCCCAAGAGCCCGGGGTACGCTTCGGTTAACACCGTAGAGTTGGTAAATCGCTTAGTGGCTCCCGACGATGAGGAGCGCCGGGTGAATCTCCCCGAGAGCCCGGGGTACTCTTCGGTTAACACCGTAGAGTTAGTAAATCCCTTCGTGGCTCCTGACGACGAGGAGCGCCATGTGAATCTCCCCGAGAGCCCGGGGTACGCTTCGGTTAACACCGTAGAGTTGGTAAATCCCTTCGTGGCTCCCGACGACGAGGAGCGCCAGGTGAATCTCCCCGAGAGCCTGGGGTACGCTTTGGTTAACACCGTAGAGTTTGGAAATCCCTTCGTGGCTCCCGAAGATGAGGAGTGTCGGGTGAATCTACCCGAGAGTCCGGGGTATGCTTCGGTTAACACCATAGAGTTTGTAAATCCCTTCGTGGCTCTCGACGACGAGGAGCGCCGGGTGAATCTCCCCGAGAGCCTGGGGTACGCTTCGGTTAACACCGTAGAGTGGGTAAATCCCTTTGTGGCTCCCGACGACGAGGAGCGCTGGGTGAATCTCCCAGAGAGCCCGGGGTACGCTTCGGTTAACACCGTAGAGTTGGTAAATCCCTTCGTGGCTCCCGACAACGAGGAGCACCGGGTGAATCTCCCCGAGAGCCCGGGGTACGCTTCGGTTAACACCGTAGAGTTGGTAAATTCCTTCGTCGCTCCCGACGACGAGGAGCGCTGGGTGAATCAACCCGAGATCCCGGGGTACACTTCGGTTAACACCATAGAGTTGGTAAATCCCTTTGTGGCTCCCAACGACGAGGAGCGCCGGGTGAATCTCCCCAAGAGCCTGGGGTACACTTCGGTTAACACCGTAGAGTTGGTAAATCCCTTTGTGGCTCCTGACGACGAGGAGCGCCGGGTGAACCTCCCCAATGTCCCCATCCGTCGTCAATGTCGACGGAGCCGTGGATACGTGAATCGTCGGGGAACAGCGTTCGTCACCTCCAGTCAGGTCGTGCACGCTACCGAGACCAGCCAGCAGGCCCGGTATAGAGTACAGCACTCGCACATCCCTCATCTGGTGACAACAGGTTCCCTTCCACCACCGTTCGTGTTTCTTGATCAGGCGGAATCGCCTTGCCCATGTCGCAACCAGCCCAGCCCTACCGCTGACTGACTACGGCCTTCCGGTCCTAGCATCGAAGCCACCTCCCGGGCTTCAGCTAGTGAACAGCGGGACGTGCCTAGTACCAGTCAGTCACCGGTCCCGCCAGCAGGGCCCATCGTGCCCCCAATCGCAGAGCAACCTCATGTAAGTAGAATCTTGTGTTTGGCGTGGAAGTATGATGTCTTGAAGCATCTGGCTGGAATTCCGGCGAGACTTTCCATCCTTGAGGCCCTCCGCCTATCGTCTCAAATGTGTGAGGTGCTCTCCGAGGCTCTGAGGAGCCCCCTCTAGTTTTAAATGGAGGTATCGGCCGCAGAAGCCTTCCACACCGAGGTGATTGAGGACGCCGAATGTTAGGAGGCTATCACATTCTCCGGTGAAGATGAAGACCCTCCCTTACAGGGGAACATCCGCCCGCTGTACATCACCAACCTGTTCAATGGTGTGGAGGTCCGTCGCTGTCTTGTCGACACGGGTTCTGGGATTAACATGATCCCAACTCGGACACTGCGAAAACTGGGGTTGTCGAAGGATGATTTAACTCCCTCCGACCTCAGAATCCAGGGGTATGACAGGACCGAGCAAACTCCACCTGGCAAGATTCATCTGAAGTCCCAGTTCGGCGGATTAATTGCCAATACTGAATTCATGGTTGTCTCACAGGACACTGCCTAAAACGCATTGATGGGCATGTCGTGGCTCCATCTTAACGCAGAGGTTCCCTCATCATACCATCAGTGCCTCAAATACTCCCTTAAGGGTCGAGTGGGTGTGCTCCAAAGAGATACGTCTCTGTTTTCCTCTTCTGAAGCTTGTTACCTAGACGCAGACTATTACAAGAGCAAGGACATAGAAGATCCTGGAAGGTGAGGTTGAGCCTGCAGCTGTCGCGAGTGATCCCTGGGTAGGTTTGGATGAAGAATATGTCTTCCCAATCCATCTGTTGGAGGCCACAACTCCTGATATGGGAGAGTGCATTGTTGTCTCTGGTACCAGAGGAATGCATATGTCCGGGTCTAAGCGACGGTGGGAAATCACCTAGTACTCTTACACCAACCAGGCCCAGGTGGTCCCCGATCCTCCTACCACCGTACGATATCGGGACGTTGGGCTTATGGCAACAGCGGTGTGTCATACGTGCATGTTTCGTCAAGCCGGGATCGACTGGCTCAGGCCAACGCGACACCACTGCTTCGATGTCGTAAAGTGTGTCCCCATGGGCCGCAGGCCGGATGGGATTGGATCAACCACCTTTGTTTCTACGGTCTCCGTGGTGCATGAACCTCACGTCGTGACGACCTCGTCCGCCCAAGCCGGTGCTAGCTCCCCGTCGGGGTCGAGCAGCCCCGAAACGGCTCCCCCCATGGAAGATCTTTCCCCAAGCAGAGAAGAAGACATAGAAGATGTTCCTCCTACCTTTGAGGAGGGAGTCTCCGCCATGGTCGACGAGCTCGTACAGGTGAACCTCGGTAGTGAGGCTGACCTGAGGCCCACATTGGGCAGCGCCGCTATGCCTCCCGAGGAATGGAAATGGTACATAGACTTCATCAAACAGCATAGTGATGTGTTTACCTGGAGTTATGATGAGATTCCGGGACTAGATCCCTAGGTAGCGGTCCACCGCCTTGGCCTCCCATCAAACCATCATGGGTTCAACCAGCCTCCGAGAAAAATGCACCCCTTTCACGGTGCCATGGTTGAGGAAAAAGTTGATAAGATCATTAAGGCCAACTTTGTCAGGGAAGTCCAGTACACTAGGTGGCTAGCCAAAATTGTGCCCGTCAGGAAGAAGAACGGGAAGATCAGGGTCTGCTTCGACTTCCGCGATCTTAATCGCCACTGTCCGAAGGATGACTTTCCCATTCCCGTGATAGAGTTGTTGATCGACACAACGACCTAGTTCCAAGCCCTCTCTTTCATGGATGGGTACTCCGGGTATAACAAAATCCAGATGGCCCCTGAGGATGAAGAGTACACTGCCTTCAGGGCCCCCCAGGGCACTTTCTGCTATGGGGTTATGCCCTTCAGCCTGAAGAACGCCGGTGCCACCTATCAACAGGCTATGCACCACATACTCAAGCCGATCCTCGGGACGCTGGTGGAGTGCTATGTAGATGACCTGGTGGTTAAATCTCATCAGGACCGGGACCATCTCAAAGACCTTGAGAAAGTGTTCGGTTTGCTCCGTTCTCATCACCTGAAGATGAACCCGTTGAAGTGTGCCTTCGGGGTCACCTCCGGAAAGTTTCTTGGCTTCATCGTCTTGTATCGAGGTATCGAGATCGACCCCGAGAAGATCAAGGCCATCAGTCAGATTCCTCCCCCGAGTAATATTCGAGAGCTTCGAGGCCTCCAAGTCCACTTAGCGTATATATGTTGATTCATTGTGAATCTGGCCGGCAAGTGTAAGCCCTTATCTCGGATCATGAAGAAAGGCACCGCCTATTTGTGGGACGAAGAGTGCCAGACCGCTTTTGAGGAAATCAAGCAGTATCTACATCAACCTCTGGTCCTGATGCCACCCGTTCCCGGAAGGCCGCTGGTCCTTTACGTGACCGCCCTGGAGTGATCCCTCGGCACCCTTCTCGCCCAGAAAAACAACGAGGGAACAGATAATAGCCTCTACTACCTCATCCACATGCTCCTCGACATGGAGATTAGATATTCTCCCATCGAGAAGAGCTACCTGGCGCTCGTATTTGCCCTGCAGAAATTGCGGCACTACTTGCAGCACCATGAGGTACAGTTGGTCTCTCGGGTAGACCCGTTGAAATACATCCTGAGTCGGCCTACGTTGACTGGCCGATCGGCACGCTGGGCGGTGATCCTCCAGTAGTTCGACATTAGGTTCGTACCTTAGAAGGCCATCAAAGGATAGGCGTTGGAAGACTTCTTGGCTGCTCATCCAACCTCTGCGGACTAGCCGCTGGATGTGGGCTTTCCTGATGAGGCAATCATCTTAGTCGATCACGCCACCCCATGCTGTCAAATGCACTTTGATGGTGCCTCCCGAAGCCCTACCGGTAGAAGGCTCAATGATCCTAGGCTTAACAGAACGGGCCAGGGTATCGTCTTCATCACCCCAGAGCAATCCGTGCTGGCATATTCTTTCTTATTTTCAGAGGGCTGCACCAACATTAAAGCAGAATATCATTCCCTCATCACTGGCCTCGAGTTGGCTCTGGTGGTTAACGTACCCCACCTATATGTAAAAGGGGACTCTGAGCTAGTCATCAAGCAGGTTAACGGTGACTATGCTGTCAGGAAGCTAGAACTCGTGACGTTGCTGGAGTGCACCCAACATCTGATGGCTAAGTTCCCCTCCCAACCAGATGTCATTCACGTTCATCGGTCACAGAACAGTCGAGCAGATACTTTGTCCAGCCTGGCCGCATCACTCGTGGAGCCCGAGAAGGATGACCTAATCATCCACGTGGCGCACTGAAGAGTCATTGCTCCTGTTATACAGGAGGGCGGTCGTGGCCCGAGAGTTAACCATCTCACTGCTGGTGCCCCCACGTTGGGACCCCACGGGGTTCTAGGCATGGTGATCGAAACAGTTCCTGACAGGAGGACACCTCTGGTTGAATATCTCCAGCAAGGAAATCTTCCGATGGACCGAGCGGAGCAAGAACGAATCCAGCGCCGCGCGCCGTAGTTCACCCTTAAAAGCGGTCCTAGCCGTGAGCAGCTCCTTTATAGGCGCGAGTTTGATGGTGTTCTCCTCCGTTGTCTTCATGGAGTTGAGATCCCACAGGTCATGAAGGAAGTGCACGCTGGCTCCTGTGGCGCCCACCAGGCCGGGTCGAAGTTGTCCCACCGGATTCAGAGACTGGGATACTTCTGGCCCTCCATGATCCATGACTGCATCGAGTATTCCAAGAGGTTCCATGCGTTCCATGTTCATGATAACTTTGTGCATTGGCCACCAGAGCCTCTCCATAAAACTAAGTATTCCTGGCCCTTTGCAGTCCGGGGGTTGGATGTCGTAGGGCCCTACCCGCCGGCGACGGCCCGCCAGTGTCGGTTGATCTTAACCGCCACAGATTTCTTCTCAAAGTGGGCAGAGGCAGCCCCGCTTAGGGAAGTCAAGGCTGGTTCTATCTCCGACTTCGTGAGTTCCAATATCATTCATCGGTTTGGAATACCTCACACTATCCTCACGGATAACGGAACCAACATCCGTGCGGCTGAGCTAAAGAGATTGTATGCCCAGTACAATATTTGCTCGAACCACACCTCCCACTATCATGCGCAGGAGAATGGACAGATTGAGGCGTTTAAAAAAACCCTCTCTAACAATCTGCAAAAAATGGTTGGTCAGAACAAGAAAAGTTGGCCGGACAAGCTCCCCAATGCCCTCTGGGTTTATAGGACGACGAATCGCAATTCCACCCAGGTGACCCCGTATTCCCTGGTGTACGGATCTGAGGACGTCCTTCCCATCAAGGTCCAACTTCCCTCATTGCGCATGATGGTCTACGACCAGCAAGCACCGGAAAGAGTTGCCGAGATCCGTCTAGCTGAATTGGAAGCGCTGGATGAAAGTAGGCTTCACGCTTTACATAACCTGGAAAGGCATCAGAGTAGGCTGGCTCGAGCTTTCGATAAGAAGGTTCGCCTCCTCTCCTTCCTGCAAGGTGACCTGGTGTTGGATCTTAGAGCGCCAATGATTCCCGGCAGGAAACCACCCAAGTTGGAGCCCAAGTGGGAGGGGCCTTTTATTGTCCACAAGGTCTATCCCAATGGTGCGTATTCCCTGGTGACCATGGATGGTGAGCGTATCACTCCTCCCAACAACGCCAGGTTCCTCAAGAAGTAATTTTCCTAAACTTTTGTTGGTCCTACATGACCTTAAACTGCATGGTCCTACATGACCTTAAAATGCACGGTCCAGCATGACCTTAAACTGTATGGTCCAGCATGACCTTAAACTACACTCTTCCCTATATCTGGGCTCCATGGTCTGAGCTCTAAGACCTAAAATTGAGATCCCTTTGGTCCGAGTTCTAAGACCTAAAACTAAGATCTATATTCCATCCAACATGACGATAAACTGTATTTTCAAGAACTATGTGTGCCTTGATTCTCATCGTCATGAGATACGTAGGACCGCCCAGATATTTTGTCTCGGGTCCAGCCCATGAGTTACCAAATTCCGCCCTTTCTTCCTTCTCGGTCTGAGTTCTAAGACCTAAAACTAAGATCTATATTCCGTCCAACGTGACGTTAAACTGTATTTCCAGAACTACGTGTGGCTTGATTCTCATCCTAAGGGGATAAGTAGGACCACCTGAACACATAGATGTCATGTCCAGCCCCATCTCTTAGGAGATCCCATGATTCCCCGGTGCCCAGGGTGTTTGGCATTACGCCCCCTCTTTTGCCCAGGGATCCGACATCTCTTGGCCGCTCTCGGACTGAGCCCTCTAACCCTTTCCAGTGGTCTGCTGATGTGCTCAAAGCACTCTGGTCTAGAACTTGGAGTGCCAGATTCGACTTAGGCAAGTTCCATCCACTTTCCAAGCTTCGTGTTCCCCTTCATTCGGGCCCCCTTCATCTTTCATACCCGGAGGGACCCCCAATAATGGTCTGGATACAACGCCCAAGGGCTCTCCTACCATCATGGGGCAACGCCCCCGAGGGTTTCAGACAACAAATTGATACAAATCCCACGTTGCGAACATGGTCAGCAATTGATGCTCATTTGTTTGTCCCCATGGCTAACACGACAGGATGCTGTGTTGCGAACATGGTCAACAGTAGTCCTCAGTCATCATGCTAGTTCCCCAGGCCCTGAATGTTGGTGGCACGGTTCATGTCATTTTCCGCCCCATTGTGCCAAGGTGGAATCTCGACACTCCTTGTACTAACCCTCAGTACACCCCTGCACATCAGACAGACCGAGCTGCGTAACGATGTCTCTCGGGTCTCCCACGGTCTGAGCGCTAGAGTATGCGCTTGGGTCTCTTCTTTACGGGTTGCGTGCCGCTTTACCTTTATCCCCTTAGGGGAGTGAGGAGTCCCACAGACACTGCGTATTGGGCCTAGCATAGTTGGGATTTAGCATCTACTGCCCCTCCCTAATTGTTGAACCCTCATAGGCTCCTTTGCCCGAGGCTCCTCTCTCGGTTGGTCCAAACCATATGACCTTAAACTGTGTTGTTGGTCCAAACCATATGACCTTAAACTGTGTTGTTGGTCCAAACCATATGACCTTAAACTGTGTTGTTGGTCCAAACTATATGACCTTAAACTGTGTTGTTGGTCCAAACCATAGGACCTTAAACTGTGTTGTTGGTCCAAACCATAGGACCTTAAACTGTGTTGTTGGTCCAAGCCACACGACCTTAAACTGTGTTGTTGGTCCAAACCATATGACCTTAAACTGTGTTTTTGGTCCAAACCATATGACCTTAAATTGTGTTGTTGGTCCAAACTGTATGACCTTAAATTGTGCTATTGGTCCTATCACACAACCCTAAACTATGACATTATCGTCCTGGCCGCATGACGAAAAACGGCACTGCATTGTGGGGACCTCGCTGTAGAGGACATCACGTTGGGTATTGGTTTTATGCCATGCCATTTTTCAACGCCTATCACAACTTGATTCTTGTGGCGACACCATGGCCTGCTACTCTGGGCCTGTCGCTTCACAACAAAAAAACCACTCACCTTAAAGGACAAACAAGATATATCAAATGCCGCTTCTTTTAGTGCAAGGTCCATGCCCGCACTCCCCCTCTTCCCTTGGCACTGGTATCTTACCATGTCATTTTCAGAACTACGTGTGGCTTGATTCTCATCCTTATGAGATACGTAAGAACGCCTGGGGCACTTCCCCGTGGGTCCAGCCTACCTCTGTGTTTGGTCCTTCGACTCGAGCATTTCCCCAGAGAGCACATGTTATGTAGGGCTTAGGTCCTCCTTCACATCGGGTTTTGTAACCTCCTGGCCGTGTGTCCGTTTCTCCCCCTTCCTCATGGTCCGAGCTCTAAGACCTAAAACTAAGATCCTCATGGTCCGATCTCTAAGACCTAAAACTAAGATCCTCATGATCCGAGCTCTAAGACCTAAAACTAAGATCCATATTGCGTCCTGCATGACGTTAAACTGTATTCCGTCTCGCATGACGTTAAACTGTATTTCGACCAGCATGACGTTGAATTGTATTTCGTCCAGTATGATGTTAAACTGTGTTTTCAGAACTACGTGTGGCTTGATTCTCATCCTTATGATATACGTAGGACCGCCCGGACGTTTCGTCTTGGGTCCAGCCCCAGGGATAGCCAAACACCGTCCTTATTTCTTGTCGTCCCCTCGGCCCGACTTCCTGAGAAATGGTGTAATCAGGATATCTACCCCGAGCATGTTCGGGATGCCCCATGTTAATGATGGGAAGCGGCAGTTCTCTCGCCAAAGAAGTCCTGCCTGGAAATTGGGACGACCTGGGATCAGGTTGGTACATTCGCCTAATGCGCCCCCACCCTGCTGGCGCAATATCGAGAGTATTGGACTCTGTTCGAACAAGCCACCACTCCACCTCCCGCGCTTTGTGTTCTCCCTTATACGGACCCTCATTTCCTTTCATGTTTGACGGGACCCCCTAACAGTATGGATGCTCAACCTATGGTCCGCCTACTGTCCTGGGCCAACGTTCCAGAGAACTGGTAATGTTTGACGGGACCCCCTAACAGTATGGGTGCTCAACCTATGGTCCGCCTACTGTCCTGGGCCAACATTCCGGAAAACTGACCAATGATATTTGAGTTAGGCCCCGTGTTGCGAACATGGTCAGCAGTCAGCCCTCATTTATTGTCCTCCCATTCCGGGCCAACGTGATATGGGTGTTGTGTTTCCACCACGGTTGACAGTTATCCTCCATGGTTGCGCCCCATTGGGTTCCGAATTTGGGTAGCGTGATACACCCTTTTTCTCCATCCCCCTGTGTTCAGATGGATTTCAATGCCCCCGGCATTGCCCCGCTCGTGTGTTAAGGCACATTGAGAAGTCGACACATCAATCGGCTCGGGGTCTCTTCAAAAGTCCAGGCCCGATTTTGCACACCTGAAGCTTGGTCAATGCCCCACAATTGAACGGAATGATGTTACGAGAACCTCTTGCTTCTTGCGTTGGGCATGTCCCACAGGAGGCTAGAGGTGAGTTGTTATTCATTTCGAAACTATGGTTGAGAGAATTAATCCAAGGGTACAAAAGAGTGGATTTGGCCACACATTGGATTGAGACGATGAGCAATACAAGTAAAAGTTCATGAGATGGAAAAAACAAATCCCTTAGGGTTTAGCATGTTGAAGCGATCTTTTCAGCACTGCTACCCTCTGGTTGGTAGCCTCCAGGACTGCTTTTCGCTCTTCAGAGACTCTCTCCTCATCGGCCAACACAGAGCGCAGCTCATCAGCCCTAGCTTGTGCCTGCGCCCGCTCGCGTCGAAGCACGGTCATCTGGTGACTCACCTCCACCAGTTGTTCCTGGGCATCAGCCAGCTGGGCGGTCAGTTACTCCACGAGCTCAGAGCATGTTGCGATGAAGACTTCTTTGTCTGCCGCCTGCCCCTCGAGGTGCCGGACTTCTTGCTCCGCCCTCAGCAGCGCTTGATCGCTCGTCGATCCGTCCTGGCACTGGGAAATGTCGGTGCGCCAGCTGCTCTCACGCATCTTCTAGGCCATGTAATCACGGATCATTAGATGATGGCACTGAGCATCAGCCCCTCCAACTCACAGGAAGCGCATCCAGGTCTGGAGTGATCCCATCCACCTCAGCCAATCAGACTGGGGCTGCCTGAGAAAGCACTGGATACACTTCCACCCCTTGCATCATGTCATCTGGCTCTCCTCGTCTCCCTCTGAGTCTGAGTCATAAATCTCCTCAGGTTTGGCAGGTCGGTATATGGGGAAGGCCGCCAGCAGATCGGCAGCAGGATCCACCCCAGGGATGTCTTCATGAGGAATAGAATCCTCGACGTCCGAGCGACCTTCCCTCGCCCCAGCAGCAATGACACCTCCACCATCATCCGACCGCATTCCGGGAACAGCGCCGCTGATGTCCTCCGCCCTCTGTTCATCTATTGTTGTGGCCGACTCAGTGCAGAGAGCATTTTCCGAGCGAGGTGGTATGTCCGCCGCTGGTCCACTCGCGGATGGCCCAGGCTCCGCAGCCTGACGTGCCTCCAATATTGAGATCACTACGCGGGGCATACGCTAGTTAAACGGGATCTTTTGACACCAAGAACCAGTAGTGAAGCGTGAGACTTATAGGAATCCAGAGCGTCGGTCCCCAGTGTTCTGACCGCTGCAGGAACCGCCATAAGGGGAGACCCTTCTGCACTGGTTAATTCAATGATGGGTGTCAGATCCCCATCATGTCCCACTAGTTCCTCTCCGCCTTCCTCTAGTGGGGACGCCCGTCCACCGCTCAGCTGCTCCTGAGTAGGATGGGGAGGTGAGTTAGAAGTCGGAAAGTAGAATGGATGAATGAGGGAAATGAATGAAGATTGAGACAAACCTCAAGAATCTCGGTTATGTCGAGATCAGAGTCGGCAATCTCGCCGCTCTCTCGGAGACTCCCTTGGTAGGTCTCCCCTTGTGAACCCTCACCTTCGGGATCCTCTTCTTTGTCTTCTCCCCCGCCTTCGTCCTCTCCGGTTTCCTCCTCCCCCTCCAGCTCTTCATCACTGTCGCCTTCTCCCGGCGGCATCGCTTCCGGATAATTCTCCTGGCCGAGCATCACTTTCACTAGGAAAGTTGGCTCCGCACGCCGCCCCCTTTGCCGTGTGTATGCGTCCATGGCCTTCATATAAGCGTGCCACCAATGGAAGTTCACTCGGTCGGTAATCCGAACGAGCCTGACCTCCGGCAGCTGGATCCCATTCTGCATTATCTTCTGTCAGATGGCTTCGACGCTCAGCGATTGTCGCAGGGTCATCCAGGCCGACCATAGTGCCGGGAAAATTGCGTCTTGGGAAGGTTCAAGCAGATATCTTATCTACTTCCCAGGCAGTTCCCTGGCCGCCTCATGTGACCCACCTGCGAGTAACGAGGACGTGGAGGCACCATGTGATGTCCTCGCTGCCGAAGTCACGGCCTGTGCAAGCCTCGCTGCCTGACGCGCCCTTGGTTCTCCCCTTCCGATGGCACCTTCCCTTCTTTCCCGTCACCCGGTTTCCACGCGAGTAACCTCGAGTTGCGGGACGCGCTTGCGTAATATCCCCTCAGGGTACGCAATGGTCCAGTTTTCGGCATATTCGGTTGCTAGGCCGACATCGACCCCGGTGGGAGGGAGAGTAACGACGTCACCAGAGCCGAAGGTGGTAAACATCAACCACATCTGGCATAGGACACCTGGATTCTTCTCCTGCCAGACAGCCATGAATACCTTCTTCGGAATTCGCTGGAGGCACCCGAACTACCTGGCGAATCGGGATGGCACGTACGGCTCACAGATCACCTTCCCGTCGATCCGAGCCACGAGCACCCCGCCCCGAATGCTCTGGAAGTATTCCTGCTGTTCCAGAGATCCTCGCCCGTTTTCCACCAGCTGGCCAACCAGGTTGGGGAACGGGCTGAAGTTGAAGTTTGCATGGTTACCAATGCGGATCCTCACGCCCTCCTCATTGAGCGTCAATGGCGCCACCCATGCAATGTTTAGCAAGGACGGTCGCAAGCCATTGCTCGGAGGACGGACGCCGTTTGGGAAAGTATACCGGCAGAGATGAGCCGCCACAGAGCCATGGAAGATCTGGAAAGGACCACAGACCCTCCGAGGTGACCCCCCTCGTGAGATGAACCCCAGAATGGTATACAGCTTGGCCAGCACGAGGATGCCCAAGTTGAACCGTTTGTTGGTGGCCATGGAGCCCGCCATAACCAAAGTCGCTGGACGGACGCCCATCCTCGCGTCCTACACCGGCAGGAGCCACCTGCTCAAAAAGGCGGCATGGAACCTGGCATATCAGACGTTTAGGTCCCGGGCCTCAATAACGCGGTAGCCCCATGATTGGTATTGACCTACCTCTAGGGTCTTCCAGTATAACCCGTCTTTACTCCTCTGAGTTGCAGTTGGGAACCGTTTTCCCTGTCCCGGCATCTTGGCGGTGGGATCCTTCTCAAGGAACAGGCTGAACCAGCCCTTGTAGGCGATGTCCTTCAGGATGTCCTTGACCCCCAGCCTCTCCTTGGCCAACTACAGCAGGTTCCACGTCAGCATAGGCATCCGCGACCTATCTCCCCAGGTGTTATTTGGAGGAACGAACTCGTCATATTGGTAACCCTCCAGTGGGATACCGCCGATGCAGTTAACGTCCCAAAGACTGATGTCGACTTCCCCGTCATGAAGGTGGAACATGTTGGTGTCGGGAGACCCCCGGGTGAATAGCTCTGGTCCGAGTTCAGGATGACGGTGGAAATGGAACTGCGATGTCCATACCGGCTCGAACAGGCCGATATACCGCAGTTCGTCTCCGAACTGGTCACAGGTATGGTGAACCCAGAACGCCCAGGCCCATTCGCTGGTGAAGTTACCACCGGACCGCAGGTCCCAATCCTTCAGCCAGCCCTTCGTGTCGTCTGTGACGCTCTGACGGAACATGCTCGCGTAGAGGGCCGGAGAATCCTCCACCACAAGCTCGTCCCCGGTAATGGTCCTAGTCCTAGGGTTCAGGACATATAAATTCATGTGTCTAGTTTCCCTGGTAGGATGGCCGTTGTTTGTGATGTTGTAGCGAGGAATTTCATCCTCCCGAGTTACCCAGGAACACGGTGTGTCCACCTCGAAGCCCGGAAGTGGTACCTCCTCTAGGATGCCAAAATTCCAGAGTGGGAGGTTGTCCGACAAGGGATATGCCTTTTCGGCCGGAGTCATTAGATTGAACAAGGTGAGATTGTTGGAGACGATCACCTTGGTGCCATATACCTCCTCGTTCGCCGCCATTTCTGTCCTACGGGTAGCGGCTTCCCCCTCATCGACACGGTTTGCAGCCATCTCAAATTTTTCAGGAGTTAGGCGAAATCAGGATGCAGTGCGCAGAATCGGAGTGTTCAGTGTGAAATCTGGAAGAGTTGCGCAAAATCTTGGAGTTGAGCATGCAATCGGCACGCTAAGTGCAGAAGATCCCGGTTTGGCGTGAAATCACGGCCAAATTTCAGAAGGAATTCTGCACTACCAGTGCGTTATTACGCGCAGCCGCGGAGCGATTTCACGCACGAGAGCGATAAGCTTATTGTGCGGAAAAAGCGGAAGTACGGATCTGGGACCCATCGCCCATTTTTATAGGCGAGGCCAGGGTACCACGTCGTGCATAAAGAATATTTCACGCGCGTCCGTAGGTTTTGTGCGCCCCGTCGGATTTTTTGCACGCAACTTGATCAGGAGACTTAACATTTTGGCGTTTCGGCATTTCCCTTGGAATCCGATCGTTGCGACCTCTCGCCGATCCAATTCCAAGGGGGGGAAATTGTTGACGCCGAAAAAAGCCCGCAACTCCCGGAGGAAGTTTCGGAATGACGAAGCGAAGTCATATTCGGAATCAGAGGCCCGATCCAGAGGCCCGGGTAGTGGTGCGCGAAATAAAGGAGGATCTGCGCGGAAAAATGTTCTGCGCGCAAAGTGCTCCCGGGATTCGCGGAATTGGACTGGTGAAGCGCGCAATAATTGCGCGCCCTGTGTCTCCGCGGCGAGATTTCGCGCGCAATCGGTTCCCGGCGTGGAAAACTTTTCACACCACCTGGATTCCTCACCAGAGGTCTCCTATAAATATAAGGTGACCCCGAACGGTTTGGGGGTTGAGGAATCCGAAGCGACTCTCGTGCGCGCAATTCGGCTCCCCCCGCGCGAAAGATGACATCCAGTTAATCCCGAATTCCACACTACCTTTCCCCGGAGTTCTCCTTTGCGCACAACTCCGCCGGATTTAGTGAATTTTCCCCTTCCCCCGGTTTCCCCACTTGCGCACAATCCCTGGTTCGCACGCGCAATACCCTGCCGTGCACGCTAAACCTTGCGCGTAATTCCCTCTTCGCGCGCAACTCCATTGCTCCTATTGCGCGTCGTCCCGATGTTTTGCGTGAAAATCGTCCCTTTTGCGCGCATAGAGCCGAGGACCCCTCACCATGACGCCCCATGGATTCCCCTACACCGGCACCTGATGTCTCCCCTGCCGGGCATGCGCGCCATGCGTTGTTTTCCCGCACGGCCTTCCAGGCTCGTGCGAAGTAAACTCAAGGTCCCTTGGGCCATGATTCGCGTTGCGTTTCATTGCCTTATGCTTCTCCTCATAGGAACGTTAACAGCTATTGCTTCATCGCATAGCCATGCTAACGTGGACTCCCCGGTGGTTTGCCCTGCGGCCCCCCTTTGCCACGACCTTTCCGATGCATTCCCTTTCACAAGGGGTAGAGGGCGTTGGGCATGTATGCCCTAGGGGTGTGGAGCAAACCCACCTCGTCCAAGCTGCAGGACGTTAAACTGCTAAGCACCTCGTCCTTAACACAAGATGTTAAACTGTGGTCTGACCCCATGCTTCGCACGCAGGGCCCCCCCATCTCGGACATTTTTTACACCACTCGTCTCCACGGGAATGGACTCTTCCTCACATGGAATGAGAACCTCCTTGTCGGAGCGGCGTTTTTCCGTGGGGGAAGAGATGCCTCAGAGCGTAAGCCCCTAACCTTTTGTACGGATGATTGCACCTGTTCATCTCCGTACTTCCCCCTGCCAAGGCCAGTAGAGTCCTTTTCCCACTGCGCTTTGTCGCACCATGGGCCTCCACCCTGGAGTAAGCCCCGACACCAAGGGTAACTAACCACACGTAAGCCCCTATTTCCTCTTTGGTCCGCTCAATGCGTAAGCCCCATTCCACATCTCACGGACGCACTCTTCGTGACATGATCATCTAGTCCTTGTTGCCTCTTGTTTCCAACACCGAGCAAGAATCATGTGGGATTAGAGTGCGCATCGACCATGACATCCTCCTATGGGCTGCCTCAGAGCGTAAGCCCCATCCTAGCGAACTACGTGGAATTTTATCCGTGCTAACGCATGGTACGTAGGAAGCCTCCATGAGGTTCAAACCCACCACCCGGTCATCCCGAACTCTCCATGTCGGTTCCCTGACCACCTTGGGTTGCCTCAGAGCGTAAGCCCCAAATCATTCGTCCTGCATGATGTTAGACTGTATTCCATCCCGCATGACGTTAAACTGTATCCCGTCCCGCATGACGTTAAACTGTATCCCGTCCCGCATGACGTTAAACTGTATCACGCCCCGCATGACGTTAAACTATATTCCGTCCCACATGACGTTAAACTGTATCCCCTCCTCTTGGGCCATATTAGAACGTAAGCCCCATGCTTCACCCCACCATCCATCCTGATCCTTACCCGGGCCGCCACATCCTGGTGAGTTCATGCCACCCTTTCCCACTCCATGTCATACGGGAGGCCGCCCACGTGCTGGCCCCAACATCGGTGTTCCCCCTAGGGATAATTTAACCTGATCCATCTCCGCAAGACGTTAAACTCGCGACATAACTCGTGCTAAACATGGGAAGCTGAGGAAAACCTCAGATGTTACACATTCCCCGCGTTCGATGTGGGATGCCTCGGGCTTCCACGCCCTCGAGAAGCCCTGTGATGAGGGACCAAAGACAGACATGCCGACGATACCCCAACGTGACCATTCTCCTCACCGCAGGTTTTTGTCCCGACAAGACCCCTTGGAGAGTCTTGACAGAAGTAGCGTAATTAACTGGTGTCCATGTAGATATGGCACCCGGAATGAGCTTCACGAATCCGTCTTAAATCTTTGATGGAGACCCGGACTAGGTGACGAAATCCGAGGAGGAATCCATGGAAGGAAGAACTGACATCCCATCATCCCGGTTTCGATCAAGGAGCAGACGTCACTGAACAAGGAACGGATGTCGCCCGCCTTTGGAAAGCGGGATTGCGGGGCCACAAGCATCGTGCCCTCCCCCGGCGGATGGACGTGCGTGCCCCGGCGAAAGCGTCAGAAACAGCAGCCACAGGTCTTTCTTACCAACAGTTAACAACTAGGTGCCCTTCTCTTCCACACCTAAATCATTTCCTCTTCCCCTTGAAGCAATTTCCAGGGTTCTTCTTTCCGCACTTTCGGAAAGTGGGGTGCTGGATCTTCATAGCACTATTGGATTTATCCATCGGACCTCCAGCATTGAAGTCCACCTTACGCTTCTTGTCCCCATGATACCCCTGTGATTCCCTGATCTCCATTTTGACCTTTTGGGAACATCAGAAAATTTCCTTATACCCGTCGAAGTCACGGATCACTAATGTTTTCCATAGGCTAGGATTCAGCCCACCAAAGAAGCGGTCAACCTTGAATTTGGGGTTAACGACAAAGCCGGAAGCATGTCGTGCAAGCCTTGTGAAGTTTGCCTCGTACGCTCCAACAGATTCTACTTCTTTTTTCTTATGGTAAAGGAAGTCCCTTTCCATCTTAAGCCGGAGGGTGCGTGGAAAATATTTATCGAAAAACATCTTTTGGAAATCCTTCTATTCCAACACCTCGATCTCCTCCTCAGGCTTCGTATTTTCTATCAACGTCCACCATTGATCATCTTCACCCTCCATACGATAAGCCTCCAGGAGAACCTTCTCTTGTTCAGAACATTGAAGGATGGAGAAGATCTTTTAAATGTAGTCGATCCATTGTTCAGCGATTGTGGGATCAGATGATCCACTAAAAGTAGGAGGCCTTTGTCTCATGAAGCTTTTGATAGCAACATGTTCCTTCTTAGGGGGGTTTGGACATTCCTCTTGACACATGTTTCTATTCAAATCTTGAGTTAGCTGAGAGAGAAGCATGACAAAGTTCGCGATTCACGCTCCCAATGGATTGGGCATCTCATTAGTAAAGTCATCACACTGATCTTTACATCAGTTGTTAGCCCGATTCCTCATTTTACCGGCCATTGGATGGAATAAAAAAAAGATAGGGGGTAACACATAAAGGGTAATCCAAAGGAAAAAGTTGATGACTTATAAATAAACTTTTATTTCCTTAACTCATGAGTCTATAGCCATCAATCTAGGATTTTCATGATCTACACTCTAACATATATTCCTAAGGGCATTTTTTTAATTCCCTTAATAAGGGTTCATAATAAGCTTTTGATTTTTTCAAAACATATCTCCCGGGTGTGTCGTAACCAAGAGTGCAGCAAGGCCCGTTGTCGTGCACCAGTTCCCATTAGAGTCTAGCTCAAAGCGGTGTTTTCGAGTTTTACCCCTAAGATACATCTGTGCCAGAGCCGCCTCTACCTGCTCGTATACAGACAGTGATGTATTTGTTTGATAAACCACTTACTCAGTACTTACCAAAACTTAGGGATGTTTTTATTATACTTAGTCTTGTCTCTAAGGCTTTACTAGGGTTTTCTAATCCTAATCCCAAAAATAACTAAACCTATCCTCTGATACCAACTATGACAACCCTACTTTTATGACAAAGTTAAACATGATTTATTACATAAACTATTAACTTGATACAACATAGAAGATCGAGAGGTCTAGTGTCTATCGGGCTTTTGGATCACTACATAATAACATAAAACATGAAATACAACATCTTTATTGAAAACATCATTTACATGACTACTACATTCCTTCGTACTTAGCATTCCATGGGATAACCTGAGGACATGCATAAGAAAAAGGGTGAGCTATAAAGCCCATTAAGGGAATAAACATGGAATACATGAGGAGTAAAATACATTTTAGACAATAGGCATGTCAATAGAGCATAAGAGATACATGAACATAAAGGCATGATAAAGCATGATAATCATAACATGAAAATGTGGCAACAACACTTAACATGGAATTAGCATGAGCCAAGGCTCATTGCACATGGAGCATGAGTAAATCCTCATTGCACATGAAGCATGAGTAAACACTCATTGCACTTGAATTAGCATGAGTCAACACTCATTGCACATGACGTATCCTGATACAATACTTTACCCAATGCATTGGAGCGCTGTAAGGGTGCATCCTTCATAAAAATTTCATTTCATGCATAAGTGTGCCGCACGGATCATAAAACATGGATTCATAAAACATAATCATTTATTCCAAGACAAAGGAATGTGGAATGAAACTTTCTAATCAATAAGTAAATGTTAATGAAGTTGAATACCCTTGATGGAGAAATGGGCATGGTATTCACTACACAATGACATTAGCTTAGAAAATCGGTATAAGTTTGGCAGCATAACAGTGCAATATAAAAATTCATAAAAAATGGTTGATGAGAGGGAAAGGGGTGACTCATCATATCTACATTAAATGGACATTAATGGGGTCATATATATACATGTCCCGAAAATTGTAATGGAATTTACATTCATGATATAAAAGTATTGCTTAAATGTAAATAAGGAGAGAGAAGTTCCTTTCGGAATTTCGGCATAGTAATGGGTGTACATGGGAGGAATTTAATGAGAGAGAAAGGGGTATCCCATCATTCAAACAGTAATAGGGCAGTATGGGGGAGGTGCGAAACCATACCCCCATATTTATAATTGAAATTAAAAGTGCATAACAATATTAAGAAAATTGGAAAAAAAGTGAAAGGAAGAAAAACCCTTACATGGAAGTGTGCTTCCAAAGGTTTGAGAGAGGCTTGAGAGAGGCTTATTGGGAGCTTGGGGCACCTTCGGAGGATTCTAGAGAGAGTAGGGAAGAGGTTGGATGAACTATAATGGCTTTGAGTGAGGAGGATTTGGGAGCTTGGGTGGGTTTATATAGGAAATGTGAGTGAATTCTTTATTATTTAGGTTTGGGACCCCTTGCATTAAACTAATCCAAACCACAAATTAGATCATGGTTTTTGCCCATGGTTTTTGGAAAAGTGGAGAGTAAAACAATATTTTATAAGTCCATAGTCCGAACTTCTTAAAATAATGGGGTTTCTTAGGTGGAGGTGAGTCACACTCCCATGGAAAATAATTTAAAAAGACAAGATGTTTAATAAGTCTTGAGGAGTCCATTAATGCTTTCTAAAATAAGTAAAACAAACCCAAAATCACATTATTTTAATGCTAAAACATATATTGGCCGAACATAAAGATTATAGTATTTTATTACATCACTACTGGGTCATTATGATGTCATAAAACACATTATATATTTAAACGGTATTTAATTTTTACCCAAATATTTAACTGTCTCATAAAATTATGAAAAAATCACCGTCGGAGAATTTCGATGTATTGATTCCAGAAATAACATTTATTTTATCTAAATAATTTTCTAAATATGTTAATTTTCACTTTGAAAATAAAAATCGACATTTATCGAAAATTCATGGGTTTTGACAAAAATGGCTTTCAAACCATAATAAAAATTACAATTGTATTCATAAAATTATATGATCATTTATATTTAATAAAAATTAATATAATAATAATAATAATATTTTATTAAAATATTATTGAATTAAAAATTCCCTTAATTTAATAAAATAGAATTCTTAATTAAATAATAACTAAAAAACACTATTTGTACTTTAAAAACTTTTTACAGTGTATCAAAAATTACAAGAAAGTATATTCGTTTTTATATAAAAAAATAATGTACATGAACATAGTAATAGTGATTTGTTACATAACCCCTTAAAACAGCCGCATAATACCTAAGGGTAAGGTGTGCGATGGTGACATACTCTTGGGGTGGATCAGATAACATCGCTCGAGTGGTAATCTATATCAACTTCCACTTTTCCCATAGACGGTCCTGTTCTAGCTTGACATGATGAAACTCAGCTTGGGCTTGGTCAAGAGAGAAAACCAAGGACGCCACCTCTTTTCCGAACTCCGACAAATGGGCATCGTATTGAGAAACTCTACTGGATGAGGCTACTGCTTCTTTTGTCTAAGTAAATTGGATTTGTTAAAGCCCTATATTTATACTAATCATGTTATCACTGTTCAACGACTATATTAACAATGGTAAAACTTATTAACATAAAACCAAATAAGTTGACATTTTATATAAAAATTTTATATAAGGAGACATTTAATTAGATCAAGAGTGATTTTCATTAATGAAACTTTGGGTCGTTACACTTTTCACATAAATATTTTTAGTATAAATTTTAAAACACTGCCACTAAACATGGAAGCCATCCAGGAATAAAATATATGATTTTGTATGTATCTAAACTAGGAAACCCAAGGAACATTATATGTACCTAAACTGGAAAACCTGAGGGACATTTCAAGGACACAAGTGAGGACACTTGTAAGAAATAAAAGGTATAAAGCTCCTTAACTAAGGGAATTTTCTATCTTTTTTTCCCATTTTCCCCTTGAATGTTGTAATTTTAATTAATTCATTATCGGGGACTCTTCTTATGTTGGAAACTATGTGAGAGGGGAAACTCTACCTACCTAGACATGAATTGAATATGTTGATTGATTGTATGATGAAACAAAGGGTTTTTTGATTTACATCAAACCCTCTAAACATTTCATGGAAAAACATAATTGAAAATATGTTTTTAAACCAATATGACTTTTTTGTCTCTTCCACCTTTAAAATCAACATTGGAGAAATGAAAGATTTTATGTGTATGGGAGAATATCTTTAATTGTGCTAAGTTCCACTTCAATGTTGACCTCATAACCCAATTTTAGAAACCATAATAAATAAACACAAAATTCCCAAATGATAAATTTTCTACTACTTTAGTGAGGCATTCTACTTGGTTTTCAGACTATGCTAATTTTCTAGTTGTATTTTTCATGCCTAAAGATATTTCAAAAAACTAAAAGAATATGTTTATATCTGATTTAAAGTACTATTTTTGGGATGATACTCTTCTTTTTGGGAGTTTTTTTAAGGAATTTTAAAGAGGTGTTTGTCTGAGGAGGAGATGTTACGCATTTTTGAGAGATTTCATTCATCACCTAAGGGTGGAAAACATGGAGAATGAACTACCCTGAAAGTATTCGATGTTGGTTTATACTGGACAACATTGTTTAAGGATTCTAGGATTCTTATGATTGGTTGTTGTGAGTGTCAAATGTTTTAAAAACATTGGTAGAAGGCAGGAGCTTCCACAAAAATGAGATTCTTGAGGTTAGAGTTTTTGATGTGTGGGGGTTGTATTTCATGGTATCTTTCTCATATTCTTATCGGAATGAGTATATTATTGTGGTTGCGGACTATGTGTCTAAGTGGGTTTAGGCATCGACACATTCAAATAATATTTTTGTTAGTGTTTTAAAATTCATTATGCAGAACATATTTTCCAGGTTTAGAGTTCCCAAATCATTCATTACTGATAATGGAACATGATTCAAGAATTTTTTATTCAAATCATTGATGAAAAAATATGGATGTGATCATAGGACTGTAACAACATACCACCCATAGTCCATTGGACATGCTAAAGTTTCTAATAGAGAGTGGAAATAAAATTTGGAAAATATAGTAGCAAGATCATAGAAAGATCGTTCAGTTCAGTTTGACGAAGCCTTGTGGGATTTCCAAACATTTTACAGGACCTCCATAGGGATGTACCCCTACTGACTTCTCTTTGGAAAGGCATGTCATCAGCCTGTGGAGTTGCATCAAAACTATTATTGCACAGTGAAGGCCATAAACATTGATTTTAAGTCTACTAGTGATATGATGTTTCAAGAGCTGAGCAATCTTGAAGATATTAAACGTGAATCTTATGAAAATTATGAAATTTACAAGGTGAAAACAAAGGCCTTTCATGATTCTATCATTCAAAAAAGGGACTTCACGGTTGGACAAAGGGTCTTGTTTTTTGACTCCAGACATATAGTCTTCCCTTAAAAACATAAATCTAAGTGGTATGGACTCTTCACTATTCTGAGAGTTCTTGTTAAAGGGGTTGTAGAGATTTTTTGACAGGATAACAGACCATTAATGGTCAATGGTCGGTGAATAAAACACTACTTTGAGGGGAATCCCAAGGGCTTGGCTTCCATCTTCTTACATGAAAGTTTAATGTGTCTCGAGTATAACTAAATACTATAAATTCTGTGTTTTATGGGAACTATCCCATGGTTATTTTTTCTTTTCATTTATCTTGTATGATAAATATATCCCCTTATATTATTCTCTCATTTCCTTCGATATTAATTGAAATCTTATTCCAGGTCCATCAACCGTGAGATGTAACAGAAAAACTCACAAGTCCAAAACCTACAATGCCAAGTGATCATACGATAAAGGAAATTGACTATAAGAATGAGGGGTCAACCATGAACTTGGATGGATTTTAGGTGGATTGACCTTCCATATTCCCAAGTGAACCTAAATGGATCTACACACTGAATCATAAAGACAAAATCTCCTGAAATCATACTTGGTTTCAATTTTTCTTAAACCTCTGATGTGTAATTCTAATGGTTATATGTTTGAAATTTTGTAGGTACCTAAACCTATAATCTCAAGGAACTTTTCAGGGACACAAGGGAGGACACTTACATGAAATCAAATATATAAAGCTCCTTACCTAAGGAATGTTTTTGTCTTTTTCACCTATCCCACCTTGAATATGGTAATTTTAATTTGTTTGTTTTCTGGAAGTCTTCATATGCTGGAAACAAAGTGTGGGGGAAACCCTTCCTATCTGAACATGAGCTGAATATGTTGTCTGATTGTATGACGTGGCAAAGGGTTTTCTGATTTACCTGAAATCCTCCAAACATTTCACGGAGAAACTAAATTGAAAATATGTTTTAAAACAAGATGTCTTGGTTGTTTCTTCCACCTTGAAAATCAACCATGGGGACAGTGTTGGGTTTTAAGTGTCGGGGTGAAGATCTTTAATCGTTCTAAGTTATGCTTCAATGTTGAACTCATCAACCCCCCCCCCCCCCCAAAAAAAAACTTTTCAGATTTTTTTTTGAATTTAAGTGAAATTAAGATTCATTTTGATTCAAAATGGAAACTTCCTAGTGGAAAAGTGCTTGCTGTATTTTGAGGATTACATTGAATCAAAAATTGTTCGAATAAAATGACTGCTAAGTGATTTTGTTCATGGTTTTATGGAAGTTCTATTTAGAAACTATGAAATGGATTGTAGTAAGCTAAATCTTCGTGGAATTATAATTATTACTTCTAGGAACTTCATGTTTGAACTTGAACTTAGTAACTTGACATTAATGAAATAGGACACCTTCGAGACCCAACTCAAAAGATAGTAATACAAGTCATTTGAAACTGGAGTAAAATAATAAATATGTGTCTCATGGTGAATCTATGAGGCATTAGGCCCTGGGTGTATGAGTTCCCACCATTTGGTCTCTAATAAGTGCTTTGCACATACATGGCTGAGAAAAAAAGAAATGAAACAAAAAGTGCCAAATTATCAAAAATGTGTTCATTAAGGTGAGAGAGGTATTGAACCTAAATGAAGAGTGGAGAAATTGACTTATAAGAAAATCATTTTAGTTGTATTAATGAAGTGTAGAATGAATCTTTTGTTTGAGAAAACTATGGGAGAGGGATTATTGAGAGTACTTCTTGTTATACTTTTAATTCCACTTAAATATAACTTGTCTGTACTCCCGAAAATATAACATTAACTTGGATTGAAGTAAGATGGTGAATGATATCATATAGAAGGTATGAAATTTTCAATAATGGATTATTCATTGTCTTTTTAATTTCTACTATGGATTTTTGAAACCAGTAGAACACCCTGTGAAAATTCTTCAAAAATCTTGGCCCCCCTCAAAAATTTGTTCCTCACCACTGTTTTGCGACCGTGAAGCACCACGCTCCATGTTGTTGTGGGAATATCAATTGACCCTGAATCCTCAATGAATTTACCTGTGACTGTGCCAAAAATCGACAAAAGGTCATGGATCGCACGTCCTTCCTCCTGGAACCACCTCCACGGCACCACCACTCATGGACCCACTCCCACTGATGAAAGTGCAACCATGCCGAGTAAACCCCCTGGATGAATCAAAGCCGCCCATGTCGAGTTCATATTGCAGGAGATTTCTCATCTATAAGAGAAACATCACCGAATGTGACTGAGGCATCTGATCTTGATGGATAAAACCAGATCTGGAGCTTGATTTGTGTTGGGGAACATCGGAGGTGTGTGGTACCTCAAACACAAAAAATAAGAAGCAAATGGAGAAACACCAAAATTTTAACGTGGTTCAGTGAGTTGCCTACATCCATGGGAGAAATAGGGGCTCTTCCTCTATTCACGTCTCTTCGGTTCTCAATGGAGGATTACAGCACACAGGTAACACCACATACACCTCTCTTTACACACACAAATCTCTTCTGTTTAAAGGAAACAAATTCTACAACGTCAAGGGTTGGTGCATCAACCCTTTAAAATTCTCCTACCGGCTGTTATCCATCATGCTACCCACTAAACAAAGGAGACTCCCGCAACCGCCTCCTACAGCCATCTGGATAGATGGTACCACCAAAGAGGACTCTCCCAATTGGGAGTGGTCCCCACAAATCTCCCCCTCACGACCAATTTGGGGTAGAATCTTGACTTTAATTATCATTTTAGGTTTCAAAAACTTCATCTGCAAATCGAACATGATTCTTCACGCCATATGACATGGCACTTCCACCATCTTCAGTCAATCTCAGGCTGACTGCGGTCTCTATCAAATGATACAACCCTTGGGACTCCTTCCCAGTAAGCTTCATTGCATCCCCACATGATAATTACAACACTCCACCTGCTATGGAAATATTGAACCCTTTTGCATCGAGCCTTCTCAATGATATCAAGTTCTGCCTCATCCCCAGAATGAATTTCACATCAGCCAGTTTACTAACTCCTCCATCGGGTGTCTTTAATGTCACCGTCCCGACTCCTCAAACCTCGCATATTGACCCATCACCAAGTCTCACCGAGTCTCGCACTTGCTGAAAGGTATCAAATTTACCTCTCGTCGTACATATGTGTGTCGATCTCCCCGAATCCAGAACCCATCCCTCTTCTATTGTATTTTGAGCCCGCTCGTTCTTCCTCTTAAGAAGACAACATTCCCGCTTCATGTGCTCAAATCTTTTGTAGTAATGACACTGCACTTCTCCTCGTTCAACTCTCCCATCTGAGTATGATCTTCCCATTGTCACATAGATTTCATCATCTGCTGATAAACCTGTGATGTTCACATCCTCCTCTTCAACTTTCTTCTTCCCAACAACGTACCTTTTGCGCTCTCCACAATCACTTTTATAGTGACCCTTCTTCTCGCACTAGAAACATGTGATTTCACTCGGATCACGTCCCCTTGATTTTGACCGCCATTCTTTACCTCTTGAATTCTGATGTCGGCTCCTCCCACGTCGATCATCTCGCATCGCCATGATTTGCTTGCTTGAATGTGTCGCGGGCCTTTGGAATGCTTCCGAATCTTGAAGTGACATCATCACATCGTCGAGCTTCAATGTCTCCTTCCCCACGATCAATGCTGTCACAAGCCCATAAAATGAGCTTCGTAGTGATGAAAAAAGATAAAGTGCTTTGTCTTCCTCTCCAACCTTCACACCAAGCCCCAATAACTGCGTGAGGATTTTGTTGAATTCTTTGGTGTAATCCAACTTGTTCGTTCCCTCGTCCATGTGGAACTATTACAATTTCTTCTTTAGGAACAACTTTTTGGTCAGCGACTTCTCCATATACCGCTTCTCCAACTTCTTCCCGATCTCCTTCGGTGATGCCTCGTCCAACACCGAGTACTTTACCTCATTCTCCTGACAGAGCTGAATTGTGCTGACGACCTGTATCTCGAGCTCTTCCCAATCAACATTACTGGTTGCCACGGGCTTTTCTCCGAACAACGGTTTGATCATGCCCTGCTGCACCAAACGATCCTTCACTGTGCTTTGCCACAAGTCAAAATTATTTAGACCATCGAACTTCTTGATATCAAATCTTGGTAGTGCTCCACCACCCGTCATCATCGTTGTCGCCAAACGCGATCACCACCGTCGATGTCACACTCTTCTTTAACCACCTGATAGATTTCTAATTTTGAAAAACTAACTGTATGGATGCGTTCAAAATGGTTTAAATAGCCAGAATCATCTCCTGGATCGCCGAAATCGGACACCAATTGGCCAAGATATGGTCAAAACACGTTCAACGGTCCAGATCACCCGCTGACGTGGCGCTGACGTGGCGCTGACGTGGCATGCCGGAGCTCTTGCTGGAAACTCGCCAGAATTGCACCGGCGGCATGAACAATGCCTTCTTCTCCAGCACGGGGTTACTATTCACCCGCTGGTTTGACCGAACTTTGACCAGCCATATCTCCTTCGTTTTAGCTCCATTTTCCTCGCCGTTTTCACCGTTGGAATCGTCTCACCGTCCTCTTCCCGAATCTTCCGTCGGAAAAACTTTCTGACCACTTTCAATTTTCCAGCCACTGGAAAATTTGACGTCGCCTCACCGGTTCAACTCTGTTCGCTCAGCCTCGCCTCTGATACCACTTTTGGGGTGCAGCGGAGGTGCGTGGTACATCAAACACACAAAATAAGAAGAAAATGGAGCAACACCATAATTTTAACGTGGTTCAGCGAGTTGCCTACATCCACGGGAGGAACATGGGCTCTTCCTCTATTCACGTCTCTCCGGTTCTCAACGAAGGATTACAACACACAGGTTACACCACATACATCTCTCTTTACACACACACACATCTTCTATTTAAAGGAAACAAATTATACAATGACAAGGGTTGGTGCATCAACCCTTGAAAATTCCCCCACCAGCTGTTGTCCATCATGCTGCCCACCAAACCAAGGAGACTCCCGCAGCCGCCTCCTATAGCCATCTGGATAGATGCTGCCGCCCAAGAGGACTGTCCCAATTGGGAGTGGTCCCCACAATTTGGTTGATTGCATTGATGATCTCACTCCACAGACAACGAAACCGAAGCGGAATCAATGACAGTGGGGAACCAAGTTGTGGAGACCTGATCGATTCGGATAAAGATCAAACTAGGTATGATGTTGACTCATGGAATCAACCCAAGTTGCCGAAGTGAGGATTTGATTGAAGCCAGCGGTGCCTATTGAAGGTCGAAGAGATAGAGATGTGGGATCATTTTCTTTATGCAGGTGCTCGATGAAGATGATGGGCATCGCTTCTTCCCAACGCACCACCTGTGAAGATGAAAAGAAATGCGTACCAGGTGTTTGATGTATTGCCTCTATGGGGGTAGTCGAGCACTCATGGAACTTAGACTGGCGTAGGATGAATCTGGGATATGGACCTCAGATCTGTTCGTCGGAGCACTATCGGAATAGGAGGACGGGGTTGTTAACAGGATGCTGAGGGTTCTGAGTCGATCGAGGTGGCTGATAGAGCCTTCATGTTACAATCTGGATGATGATGGAGATGTCGAGTTGATGTAGATTCAGAAAATATTTGGAAATCAAGACCAATCAGTGGTTTGAGATGAATCTGAGATGCATGATGATGATGAAACTTGTATTTATAGCAGAAACAGTGGAATAACAGGGGAATAACAGAGAGCTCCAAAGGTCAATCTCTTCTATGCAACCTACTAAACTCATAAATTATCTCACCTTCACCATCCATCTTTATTTATAACCTCCCTTCCTAACCAACTAAAAATATTCTTCAGAATATTCCTTCGAGCTCCACAGTAAATTTTATATAACTAGTACCCGACTCGTGAATTTGTAAAGCATAATCATTTAATTATGATTATAATTTTATGTAATTTGTGTTTTTTACAATATCCATTATTGGAAAATAAGTTTATATATTATTTCACTAATATAAATGCACTTTCAATCTATACACATGCATATAGGAATTCACTTATTTTCAATATACAATATAGAATATTCATATTGAAATAAGTCAATGCATAAATGTACTTATTTTCTATTTTTATTACTTATATGCATCATTAAAATGAATTCATACAAAAAAGAGTGCATATGGAAAAAGAATGCATACAGAATATACATATATGAGTGCATATAGAAATATAGTTATTTTATTTATGCAGTTGGTCATGTATGAACTATTTTTCTAAATTTGTAATATAGTTTACTATAGTGAAAATATAGCACATATATATGATGCTAGTGAACAATAAAAATAATAATTGTGCTGGAATATATAGATATGACATATTCTAAACTACAAAAAAAAATTAAAAATATATTTATACAACTGAAACATGATTCCATGATGAGCACTTAAGTTGAGGGGTTGTCTGTAAAACATATTTGAGTGTGGTGTCTGTCAAGATGGTGCCTACAGCTGCAGTCCATGAAACATGCTACACTAACTGCACTAATGTGCTGATGTGCTTTATCTTCTCCTACCTCAAAATATCAAAATGAAAGTGATGTACTAAATTTTAGCTTCCTTGTAACGACCCGTCCCACGGGGCCCGTGTCGTGACTACTCCAAGCCCGCCTTCCATAGGCTCGGGGCTGACGACTAGCACCGAAAGCATATTCCCTAAAACTGGGAAGACATTTCCTTTATAACATGTAATCACATGCCACCAAGAACACAAAAATATACGAACTCAAGTAAATTGAATAGTAAACAGAGTGAGTGCTGTAAGTAAAATGGGGCAGAATACAAGCCCAACTGGAATGTACAAGAAACTGAAAGTACCGGTAAACTGGAACAAATCCTTTGAACACCCGCCAGGGATACTACCTGAATGGTAGGTATAGCTCTTGGTCGATCGCATCTACAGTACGCCTCGTCTAAGGTTCACCTCCGAGCTACCTCCAGTCCTGGTACTCTCGTCCTCAGTCAGCGATGCCCTTCGTCTGCACCAAACACAATGAAGTAAGGGCATAGCCCGTGCAGGGGTGTGTATAACGATACTTATTAGGGACCCCAAGACCCTCGAGGTCTCGCAAAAATCCACAAAGGATAAACCACAAAGCACAAAATCAACTCACAACCCTACTTAGGTATATGCCCATACATATACCTCTGTTATCAAGTATACCCATCTCAATCATGAGGAAACACAGAGTCCAACTCAAAAGACCAAATCTCAACTGTTCCTCAAAGGAAGGAGTACGACGATGGTAAGTACCACTTAGGTACGCCACACAGAATAATAACACCAAGGTATTACAACAAAGGAATGTACCACTCAGGTACGGACTCAGCTCACACTAGGTATTTCATAGGTATATTAGTATAGATGATTAGATGTAATTACTGAATCATCTTGTTAATTTATATAATCTTCTACTGACCCACATAGGATCGCTCAGTGCTGACCCACATAGGATCGCTCAGCACTGACCCACAAAGGATCGCTCAGTGCTGACCCACACAGGATCGCCAGGTGCTAACCCACACAGGACCGCTCAGTGCTGACTTACACAGGATCGCTAGGTGTTGACTCATACAGGATCACTCGGTACTGACTCACTAATGATCACTATTCATTCGTCACGTCACAGCCAGCTACTGGGTTCCTGTAATAAGATTTCTCGTCTCCGGTAGAGTCCGCTTTTCAAGCCAATGGTAGATAATCCAAGTGCCACAAAGTCCCATGAATAAGTATCTCAAAGGACCGCCACGTCATAGGGGTATTAACGCAACAGACGGTGCGTCAATCAGACGTCCAGTCTATAAGTTATTAGCCATTTAGTCCCGGGGGCCCGGTTGGATTCTTGCTCGATCCAACCCAACCGTACCCAAATTTACCCAAAAATTCAGTGGGGGTATACCAAAGGGACTGTATCACTCCAAGGTTTACAGCGTCATTGACGATTTGTCAAACAGACGCCCAATGGAAAACTTATGATTGATAGTGAGAAAAGCTCGTAGCTTGTCCGACTCCAGTCCGATCCGGCCTGAACCGGCCTGGGCTGACCCGGCCCGGTTTGGGTCGACCCGGCCCATTGGGTCTGGCCCGGCTCGTGCAGGGTGGCGCGAGGGAAGCAGAGCGGCGCGAGGCCACAAGGGCGGCGTGGAGGCCATGAGGGCGGCGAAGCCGTAGGGGCCGCGAAGGGCCGCAGGGTGGCGAGGCTGTGGGACGACGAGGCTGCTGGGGCTGCAGAGGGCCGCTGGGAAGCGTGACTGTGGGGGTCGTGGGGCAGCGCAACCGTTGGGGCCACCGAGGGCCACAGGGCAGTGAGGCCGCGGGGGGCCGCCGAGGGCCGTGCAGCGACGTGGCTGCAGGGCGGCGAAGGCCTGCGAGGCGGCGAAGGGCCGCCAGGCAGTGGAGGCGTGGGGGGCCGCAGGTGGAGGAGGCCATGGGGCAGCGGTGGCCGCGGGCGGAGGAGGTCGCGGACGGTGGAGGCCGCGGGAGGTGCGGTGGCCGCGGGGCAGCGCCGTTGCGCTGCTGCATTCATCGCTGCCGGCGGTGGTGCGAACCGCTGTTCTCATGCCCCACTGAAATTGGTTTTCATCCTCCTCCATCACGAAGAACACAACAATTAAACACAAGATTTGCAGAGAGGTCGAGCCATATTTTTTTGGTCCTCACTCTTTGCATTTGAGCAGTAGCAGGCGGCTATAATCTCTTCCTGATTTTTACGTTTAATTATCAAGAATGGGTAAGGGGAATAAATTCAAACAACCACCCTACCTCGTTCGTTTGTTGACGTCAATGAGGAGGGAAGGACGGTTATCGATTGAAGACATCCCACGTTGGAGGATTCCCTGAGGGAGAAGTCAAAGTCGTGCTTCGGCATTCATCGTTGGAAGAGCGTTCTTAGTTGGAGAAGAATAATTCCTCCAAGGTTCTCTCCCAATTTCCCTTTTCCAACACTTCCCACAATTCCACCAAAAAGAAAAGGTAGACAATACGATATGTTTCCCCAATTTAATTTTTGGCACAAATTAAATTGGTATCATAATTACATTGAGGTTGGCATAATAAATTTTGGGGAAACCGAAATGTCTCCTCCCTCATTAATGATGGAGTTCAAGAGGCTTCCCCACATTTAAGAAGGGAGTTCAAGGGGGTTTTAGTCTCGGGTGGTCTCCACCACCATAACCCATGTGAGAGGTTTTAGTTTTGGTGGTCCCCACATTTAAACCATCCACATGGGAGGTTTCAACTAAAAGAAAAATAAAATAAAAGTTTATTTTATTTTATTTCTATTTCCACGAAAAACCCAAATTCTATCTTTCACCCTCAACCTACTGCGATCGAGGTGAAGGTCCCCTTAAGCGAATACCAGCACTGCGAGTTCAATGGTGCCCTCAAATTTCAATTCTGAGATCCGATTCAAAAGTTAGAAAATCCCGCTCGTACATTTACTAAACGTACCTAAAAAAAGTTCATAAATTCATTCCGGGCACATCGGGCATCGAAATCATGCGCCATCAATTTTTATAGGCTCGTAAAATTCCAATCTATTTTTTTAAAAAAAATTACATAGAAATTTCAGGTCTTTATATTCTCCCCACCTTAGGGCATTATGTCCCTGTAAGCCACAACTCAAAACTAGGAAAGCAAGTGGGGGTACTCAGCATGAATCTGAGCATCCCGCTCCCATGTGCTCTCCTGGAGGTTCTCGTACTGCCAACGAACGTGCACCAGAGGTATCGACCGCCCACGAGGGACCCGATCATGTAGATCATCAATCTCTACTGGAATCTCCATAAAATTTTCCCCTTCATCGACGTCTATCTCACCACGGTCGATGATTTTAGAAGGGTCATGCACGTATCTCCTCAACTGGGATATGTGGAAGATTTCGTGCACCCGGTGCAACTGAGGTGGAAGTGTTAATCGGTATTCCACCTCTCCAACTCTACTGAGGACCTGAAAAGGACCAATGAACCTTGGGGATAACATGACTCTTCTTCCAAATCTCCGCAAGCCTCATTGAGGTGAGACCCGAGAAAGACATGGTCACCATCCTCAAACTCTAGAGGTCTCCATCTCTTGTCAGCATTAGACTTATGCTTACTCGGTGTATTCTTCATCCACTCTTGGATGATCTGAATTTTATCTATGGTAGCCTGTACCATCTCTAGTCCCATGAGTGCTGACTCCCCTGGGTCAGTCCTGCACAAAGGTGATCTGCAATGTCGCCCGTACAACGCCTCAAAAGGTGGCATCCCAATGGTAGAGTGATAGCTGTTGTTTTATGAAAACTCCACCAAAGACAAGTAATCCTCTTAGCTGCGACCTAAGTCAAGGACACAAGCATGTAACATGTCCTCAAGGGTCTGAAGGGTTTTCTCAGTCTGGCCATCAGTCTGAGGATGGAAGGCGGTGCTGAAAAGAAGTTGCATCCTAAAATCCTCATGCATCCCCTTCCATAGTCGGGATGTAAAACGTGCATCACAATCAGAGACAATAAATGAGGGTATCCATGTAACCACACAATCTCCTGCACATATAGGCATCTCATACTCTCCACTGAACCCTTCTCTCTAATCGGTAGGAAGTGGGCCGACTTAGTGAGTCATTCGACGATCACCCAAATTGAGTCATGACCGCTATATATACGTGGAAGTCCTATCACGAAGTCCAGGGATATCCCATCCCACTTCCACTCTAGGATTCCAAAGGCTAAACCAAGCCTACTGGTACCAGATGCTCCACCTTCACTTTCTAACAAGTGAGGCACTGAGAGAAAATCTCTGCTACTACTTTCTCCATTCCTGGCCACCAGTGCTATCATTGGAGATCCTGGTACGTCTTCGCCACTCCTGGATGTACCACGAGAGGAGATATGTGGAACTCCTTCATCACTTCCTCCCGAAGAAACACCGGTACCATGGTACGTCCTACGTAGATAATGACATGCTCCCCACCTTCAGAAAATCCATCAGGTGCCTATACTGTGGATATCTGAGCACGTCGAGTCCTACAGTCAGCGTCCCCACGTTGCGCCTCCCTGACTCGCTGAAGAAGTGGGGGAGTGACTGTTTGAGACTGAAGGAAAAATGCTCCATCTCGTTCCAAAAAGGATATCTGCAAATTAGCCAGCTTCTCTGTCATCTCACCTAGAAGCTGTATACCAGACCTCCTACTGAGTGCATCTACTACAACGATTCCCTTCCCCGGAGTATATACTATCTCGAAGTCTTTGTCATGGAGGAACTCAAGACAGCATCACTGTCTCAAGTTCAGGTCCTTCTAAGAGAAGATATACCTAATACTCTTGTGATCAGAGTAGACTGTAAAATGTTTTCCCATCAGATAGTGTCGCCACATCTTTAAGGTAAAGACCAATGCTGCTAACTCCAGGTCAAGGGTAGCATAGTTCCGCTCATGCTGTCTCAGCTGTTGAGAACCATATGCGATCACTGCTCTCTCCTGCATTAGGACACATCTGAGCTCAGTCTCTGATGCGTCACAGTAGACTACGTACCCTACACCCTCCTTTGGAAGCCTCAAGATGGGGGCACTAGTTAGCTTCTACCTCAGCTCCTGAAAACTCCACTAGAATCTCTTAGAACAAATGAAGGGTTGCCCATTCTTCGTCAATACTGATAAAGGTATTGCAACTCTGGAAAAATCTGGAACAAATATCCAGTAGTATCCAGCCAAACCTAGGAAACTCCGTACCTGCGTCACACTCTGGAAAAATCTGGAACAAATATCTAGTACTACCTACAAATGATAGGCATGCTCCTCCTTAGTAGCCGAGTAGATCAGAATATCATCGATGAAGACTACCACAAAGCGATCATGGTATGGCTGAAAGATCCTGTTCATGGTCCCACGAACACTGCTAGAGTGTTGGTCGTGCCAAATGGAATAATCAAGAACTCATAATGGCAGTACCGACATCTAAAATATGTCTTCTACACATCCTTATCTTGTACTCTGAGCTGGTGATAGACTGATCTGAGTTTTATCTTCGAGAACCACCGTGCTCCCTTTAGCTAATCGAAGAGGTTGTCAATCCTTAGAAGTGGGTATTTGTTCTTCACGGTCACTGGGTTAAGGCGCTAATATTCAACACAAAGTCTCAAACTCCAATCCGCCTTCATGGTGATCAAAATCGGTGCTACCCAAAGAGAAACATTGGGACGAATGAACCCTTTCCCTTGTAATTCCTCCAGCTGTACATGTGGCTCAAGAATCTCCATGGGAGCCTTCTGATACACTGGTGTAGATATTAGTGTCATCCCAGGGTACAAGTCAATATAAAATTCCACCTCTTTACGAGGAGGTAGACCCAAAACTTCATCAGGGAAGACATCCGCGTACTACTCCACAACTATAAGATAACTCAAACTCTGCACATCAACTGCTCTGAGGGTAAGGCTACCCAACTGATGAGTGATCGGCTGCACTCTCCTCCGGGTATGTTCATCCAATGCTTCATAGGCTCTCTTCTCGTCAGTGAAGTTAAACCTGGTCCCATCCCGGTGGACACACCTCACATTGCACCTAATATAGTCAATCTGAGCAAGGACTGTAGATAAACACTCCATACCCAAGATGACGTCTTAAGGCCTCGACGCCGCTACTTAGAGATCGCAACTGAATCTCTCGCCTCCTAGAGTAAGCTCGCACTGCCGACACCAGTGTGTAATCGTCGAATCCGCTCCCGTAGGAGTCTCTAACCATAAGGATCGAGCCAACGACTCCGTCAGAATCTCCGAGCTCTAAAAGATGATAGTGGAAATAAAATAATGTCTGACACCTGTGTCTATAAGTACAACAGCTATGTTGGAGTAGAAATAGATAGTACCTTGTATCATCTCCAGAGCACCGTGATCATAGGCCTGAACTGCTTGGAGCTGACCTCACCCCTGTCATCCTGCTCCATGTGGTCGGGGTGGAGCACTTGGTGGTGTTGGCGGTAACATCTCGAATCATTTCCCACCATTAGATGCATGACTAGATCCCCTGCCACACCCGCCTGCTCCCTGCGGACCTCCTCGGTCGAACCTCTGTCTCTACCTGGGTGGTCCTTCGACCATCTGCTAATTATCCGTACGATGGGTCAGACTTTCACGAGCCATGTGACCCTGCCTGCCACATGCATAACACATCCCACTCTGGGCATGACTGGCTCTGTCTCGGGTACCCCACACAACTGACCCTGAATCTTGCAGTCATCCACCTGTTGTTCTAGTCCTCTTGGAACTCTATGACATATGTCTGTTGCCTTCTAAAAATGACTCCGCTACGTGAAGTCCAGTGGTGGGTCTCGTTGCTGGTGATAGCTCAGCAAGGAAACTCCCTACTAATAGGGCTCTCTCTAACACCCCTACCTACGTCGGGATGCTAAGATAAATCATCGAAGCCCTAATCTCTTGCCTGAGCCCCTGCTCGAAGGTCTAGGCCCGGTAGAATGAGTCCCGCACCATATCAATGGATTAGCGTGAGAGGTTAGTGAACCTCACTGAGTACTATTCCATAGTCATGCTACCCTACTATAGATGAAGAATCTTTTATATGAGCACAACACGAAGAGTCGCTGGGACAAACTCTGGCCGAAACAGGATCTCAAAGTCTGTCCAAAGAAGCGTCACCTCGTCGTGAACCCGGAGCATCAAGTTACACCATCTACCTACTCTGCCTGTATAAGACTGGTGGAAATATCACCATGAGATCGGCTGGTGTCCCTACCAGTCGGAATACTCTCACCACAGCCTCCAGTTAATCCTCAACCACCTGTGGGTCCATCTCTCCCTTGAACGTGGGTGGTCTCTAGCGATGGAAATCATGCAACGTGCTCAAGCGGCATGCACCCTCTATTGCTGGGGTCTGGTGGCATCGGTGGCCCAATGGGTAATAGTACTGCTGGTGTCTCCGCTGGATGATGGCCCTATACCGAGGCCTCGTCGCTCGGTGGGATATCAGTGCGTACTATATCTGGAACCCTATATAGCTGTCTACGTGGAGCCATCCTGTAAAGAAATAGGTGCGCAACAGTCAAAAAGTTATACCTGGTGAGCTGACTCAAAGATATCACAAAGAAAACTCTTGGAAACACACACACAATTAGTGTTTCCATGCACTAAGTTAGAAATCAGAAGTCAGGGTCTTGGTTTATTGATACGTCGGTCGCAGAACCAACACTGGATTCCCTAAACTGATAACCACAATCATTAAACTTAACACAATTACCATTAAAAAAAATATCAAAGTAATATGTTCTATGGTAGAACCGACTCCTCTGATACCAATTTGTCACGACATGTTCCCTGGGGCCCATGCCGTGACTACCCCAAGACCGCCTTCTATAGGCTAGGGGTTGGCGACTAGCACCGAAGGCGTATTCCCTAAAACTGGGAAGACATTACCTTTATAACCTATGAGCACATGCAACCAAGAACATAGTGAGATACGAACTCAAGTAAAATGAATAGTAAACAGAGTGAGTGTTGTAAGTAAAAGGGGGCAGAATACAAGCCCAACTGGAAATTATAAGAAACTGAAAGTACAAGTAAACTGGAACAGCTCCTCTGAACACTCTCCAAAGATCCTACCTGAAAGGTAGGTACAACTCTCAGTCGGTCATCTTTGCGGTACACATCATCTAAGGTCCACATCCAAGCTAACTCTATACATGATACTCTCATCCTCAGTCAGCACTGTCTGTTGTCTGCACCAAACGCAATTAAGTGCGGGCATAACCCATGCAGGGGTGAGTATAACGATACTTTGTTGGGACCCTGAGACCCTCAAGGCCTCGCAAAATCCACAAAGGATATACCATAAAGCATGAATTCAACTGACAACCCTACTTAGGTATATGACCATACATATACCTAAGTTATCAAGTATACCCATCTCAATCATGAGGAAACATAGAGTCCAACTCAAAAGCCCAAAGCTCGACTGTTTCATAAAGGAAGGAGTTCCATGATGGTAAGTAACACTCAGGTATGCCACACAGAATAATACCACCAAGGTATTACAACAAAGGAAAGTACCACTCAGGTACAGACTCATCTCACACCAGGTATTTCTTAGGTACATTAGTAGAGATGATTAGATGTAACTACTGAATCATCTTACTCTGTTAAGAGGCTCTGCTGCTGACCCACAAAGGTTCTCTTGGTGCTGAACCACCCAAGATCGCTAGGTGCTGACCCACAAGGGATTTCTCGGTGCTGACCCACACATGATCTCTAGGTACTGACCCACACAGGATCGCTCGATACTGACCCACATAGGATCACTATTCATTCTTCACATCACAGCCAGCTACTAGGTTCCTGCACTAAGCTTGCTCGTCTCTGGGAGAGTCTACTCAAGCCATTTGTCGACACTCCAACTACCAATAATTCCCACGAAGAAGTATCTAAAAGGACCGCCACGTCATAGGGGTCTCAACGCAATAGACGATGCATCAATTGGTCTGTAAGTTATTAGCCTTTTAGTCCCGAGGGCCCAGTTGGATTCGTTCTCGATCCAAACCTACCATGCCCCAACATTACCCAGAAATCTAGTGGGGGTATACCAAAGAGATTGTCTCTCTCCAAGTTTGACAACGATATTGACAAATTGTCAAACAGACACATGGTGCCAAAGTTATGGATGATAGAGCAAAAAGCTCGTAGCTGGCCCGGGTCCGGTCCGACCTGACCCGGCTTGGGCCAAACCAACCCGGTTTGGGTCGACCTGGCCTATGCTGGGTGGTGTGGGGTCCATGGAGTGGCGAGAGGGTGACACATAGGCCATGAGAGGGTGGTGAAGCCGCGAAGGGCAGCGGGTGCCGTGAGGCCGTGAGACGGCGACGCCGCGGGGTGGCGAGGCTGTGGGGGCCGCAGGGCGATGAGGCTGTGGGGGTGGAAGAGGGCCGCGTGGCGGCGAGGGTGTGGGGTGGCGTAGGGCCACAAGACGGCGGAGGCCATGGGGCAGCAGCCGCCACCATGGGTGGTGGAGGCCACGGGTGGTGGAGGCCGTGAGCAGCGCAGTGGCGACGGGGCGGCGTCGTTGCGCCGTCGCCTTCGGCTTGGCCCGTGGAGGTGTAGGTCTCCATTCTCATTCCCCACCGAGGTTTGTTGCTATCTTCGTCCATCGTGAAGAACACAACAATTAAACACAATATTTTCGGAGAGGTCGAGCCATGTTTGCTTGGCCCGCACTCTCCGCGTTAGAGCAGTGGTAAGTGGCTATAATCTCTTCCTGATTTTTATGATGAATTATCAAGAACGGGTAAGGGGAAGTAATTCAAACAACCACCCTACATCGTTCATTTGTTGACGTCAATGAGGAAGTAAGGACGGTCGTCGATTGAAGACATACCACGTTGGAGGATGCCCTAAGGAAGAAGTCGAAGTCGTGCATCAACGTTCTTTGTTGGAGGAGCGTTCTTTATTGGGGAAGAAGAATTCCTCCAAGGTTCTCTCCCGATTTCCCTTTTCCTACACTACCCCAAATTCCATAAAAAAGAAAAGGTAGCCAATACGATATGTTTCCCAAATTTAATTGTTGGCACAAATTAAACTGGTATCATAATTACATTAAGGTTGTCATAATAAATTTTGGGGAAACCAAAAGGTCACCTCCCTCATTAAAGAGGGAGTTCAAGAGGCTTCCCCACTTTTCAGAGGGGAGTTCAATGGGGGATTTAAACTCTGGTGGTCCCCACCACTATAACCCATGTGGGAGGTTTTTTTTCAGGTGGTCCCCACCTTTAAACCATCAACATGGGTGGTTTCAACAAAAATAAAAATAAAAATAAAATAAAATTTTATTTTATCTTATTTCTATTTCCATGTGAAACCCAAATTTTATCTTACACCCTCGACCTACAACAGTTGCGGTGAAGGTCCTCTTAAGAGAATACCGGTGTTGTGAGTTCAATGGTTCCCTCAGATTTCAATTCTGAGCACCAGTTCATATGTTAGACAATCTTGCTCGTACGTTTACTGAATGTACCTAAAAAAAATGTTCAGAAATTCATTCCAGGCACATCGGGCCTCAGAATCACACGCTGTCAATTTTTCTGGACTCGTAAAATTCCTATATATTTAAAAAAATACATGGAAATTCTTGGTATTTACATTCCTAATGTATCAATAGGAAAACAACACAATCTGTAAATCTGATAAAAAAATTTGACTAATATAACACAACAACATAGAAGAGAACAGAAAATGTAATTCAGTAAGCATAGAAAACATGTTAAAATAAGAAACATAATAAAACAAATACTAATAAAAAATCAGAATAAACTAGAATGTAATCTAATAAAACTGCACGGAAGTTCGCCAAATTGACTCATCTAAAACCATAGTAAATATAATTCAATTAGCATGCTTGAAGTATAAATGTAACGTCCTACATTAACTTTTAATCTTGAACAAAAACATTAATCACGTGAAATACAAATATTAAGACTACCGGTAAACTGACATATAGATGGATTAGGAAAATTTTAAATAGTTTAATATAGATTTTAGGAAAAACCATGGGTCTATTGATTTTGGTAAGTCTATAATAGAAAAGGAAATGAATGTGAACATCAAATCTATTCATAATTTAAGAATTTGTGGGTCAAATTATAAGCAAGTTAGTGGCTTACCACATAACGGGTATCATAGGCCTAGTTGGACGGGGAATAATAAATTTAAAAACCCAGAGGATTACATGAGAAGGATTACACCTCTTATAAATAAACTAAAGAAAATGATCTATATATATTGAGTTTTAGGATATTTTCTTAGGGTTTTCATCTCACCCAGTTTCCTCTGATGGTTACATTGACAGACCTCGCTATATATATGTCATTTAGTACTATGGAATTAAGTAAAGATAATGAATGGAGTTCCTCTAATGTCCTGGAAAAATCCTTTTTAGTAGTGAATAGATCACATCTGAGTTAGTGTAGATCAAAGAAGGTCACACGTTTTCTCATTTTAATACGTGTTCTACAGGTTGACCAACATCCTGCTAAGGCAACAATAAAACATCAACATCATTCGAATGAGATAATTTCAACATTGTTAAACCAGAACATGGGGAAAAGGTCAAAAGAAACATAATTAAAATATAATTCCATGATTCTAGAAATAAATATTCAAATATTGATAGGCTACTCACTATGTAGGAATAAATAAAGTCTCCAACGCCCTTTTAAAGCCTTGTAACATAGGCATTTAGATTCCTGTGTGATACCTGAAGATTACATTTCCTTGTTTGTGTGAAATATTTTGTTATATATTTTTCTATACAAGGAAATATATTTTCTTGGGTAAATTATCTTACTTGATCAACATCTTCTAATTGTTAACCCATTAAGGTGTGTAAATAAACCTTCTCAGACTACCGATAATGAAACCACCCAAAGAAGTAACTGTGAAAATCAATCAATCATCCACATATGAGAAGAATATTTTATTATATTCCCTAATATGATCCCGATCCAAAACCATATTAAGAAGATCTATGAATTGAATCACCTTTTTTGAGATCTAGGTCCTACATCAGACAACCTAGAAAAATAGAGGAAATGGTTTAGCCAACTTTCTTTCTATAAATAAATTTCTCTTTTCACCATTTTACATTGAGATTTATCATATATGATTATGATCTCCCTAACATATAATTCCATAACAGCCAAGGAAAAGAAAAACCCATTGAAAACAAATCTGCTGCACACTTATATTTTCATAGAGTACAGTGAGCCTAATGAGAGGGACATTATAGGTAATCCCTTTTGAGTTTAGATTGAATCCAATGTATATTATCTTCCAAACATTAGATATTGACAATATTAGACCTGATTAAGATGAAGATAAGTTCTTGATATGGGGATGAATAGACATATTAAAATTTTAAACTAACATAAAGCTTCAGTGTAGATTAAAAACATGTTGGTGCACAAATAAAGCATGCAAAATGAAAGTGTAGTTTCCAAATAATAAAATAGAACTTAATATAATAAAACAACATATAAATCAAGAAAAATCGAGTAATCTAAAACCACAAAAAATTTAATTCATTTAGCATGATTTCAATATAAATGAAACCTAATATATTAACTATAAATCTAGAAGAAAAAATATTAATTAAGTGAAATACAGATATCAAGAGTTACAATCAACTCACATATAGATGGATTAAAAAAATTGAAACAATAGAATCTGGAAATTAGAAAAAATCATGGATATGTAAAATTTTAACAACTTTATAAGAGGAAATAAAATTAATTTGAACATATAATCTATTCAAAATGTAAGAATCTATGTATCAAATTCTTATAGATGTACTAATCTATTCATATTACACCCCAATCTGTACATGAAATCATATCAGATGTAATAATCTAAGCAATTCAGTAATACTGTACAACACTTTAATGATGTCTACAAATATATGTTTAAAATAAGATATATAAATTATATATAAACTATAAGTAAAATCAAATTGGAATGCATTATGTTTAATGTGGGTAGTACCTTGTCAATGATGGTAAACAAACACTTTGCGCAGTTGAATTCATATTACATAATATGTTCATTTTTTCTAGGTTCTCCTAATTGATAGCATTAGAATTACAAAGATACGTGTACAATACAACTGATTTTTTTTTAAAAAAAGTAGGGTACCCTACAACAACACATTAACTGTTAAAATTTAGTTCATATATTTTTGTTATAACCATTGAAAATATATGGGCATCCAAATGAAAAATAATGTTTTAAATTTTTTATGTATTACTATAAACTAGGGATTATAAAAAAATATGGATTTATTCCACCTTATAAATACATATGTCCTCTAGTAATTCTATAAACTATTTTCCAACATTAATTATAATGCATAATCTAGAAACTAAAAAATAGCTAAAGGTATATATATTTTAAACTAAATATTTACAGTATTTTTCTATTTATAACAAAAAATAAATATCTCCACATAACACACGTTCATTATGAAACCACCAGACCCCATCATTTCCACATACCATGATTTTAAAATAAACCAATAAGACCCCAACAAAATAAAGTGTCATGGTATACACCACAAATGGGTAAAGTTGTAAACAATGTGAACCATAAAAAGTGTTTCACCATGTATGAATATAAAAAACTACCAACCAACAGTAGCTTGGTACTATTCAGTAAGCATTATGTCGATTACATGCATTGTCACTCGAGGAATGAAAGAATGTATTCTAGAAAAAGTAAATCACGATTAGTATCAATGTTACAAGGAAGAAGATGATACAATTTAGAAGGGTACCTGATCACTTAATCCAAGGTGCTTGGAAGAGATTCTCTTAGCCGATGATAGGAGTGGCAACAAGGAAATTTCCATTGAATTAAGTAAAATATTACTTGTAAACATTATTTCTTCCCATCTACATACCTATACACAAAACCAAGGAAATGAAAACAATAACTCAATTGTATTGAGAAAAACATTGAAATATGTTCAGATCTATGAGAATAAAATATAAAATAATATCTAAACAGATCTATGAAGATTCCGAGTAAAACAACAAAAATAGTTCATGTTCAAACAAATACATGATTAAAGAACATTTATTAAATAGTAAATTGAATGAACATTGAAATATTTTGAATATGGATGGGTGGTCGTCAAGAAATGTCATGACCGAGAGCTAAAACATGTGTAAAATGACAATAAACATGCCAGGACAAGTAACCTGGAAACAAAAATCACAAAATATTCTACTTTTTCAAAAAGGATGGGTCTGAAGCCTCATTTATTATTAAATCAAAGTAATGTCCTCTTTAACTAGGTTGTGGAAGACCCATTACATAGCCTGAAGGCCCAGTGGGTAATTAGCCCATTACATGGCCCGTAGGCCCAATTTTATGGCTCGAGGCCCATTCTGTGAATAGTACCTTTACACTACCCACACTACTACAATACCACACAGTACCCACTGCCTCTATAGTGTTCTTCCACCGCTACAACGACATGTTGCCTCTATAGTGCTCGTCGTTGCTACAGTGCCACTGCTGATAACTTAAGTAAAATTTAACTTGTGAAGTTGATTTTCTTCCCTTATGAATCCTTGTGCACAACACCAAAGTATTGAAAACATTAAATCAATTGAATTAGAAAAACCATATCTATTTATGATCTCATGGAAAGTATGAGAAATAAAATAAAATATAATATCTTAATAGATCTATGAAGATTCAAAGTAAAACAACAACAAAAATGCATGTTTAACAAATCCATGATCAAAGATAATTTATAAATTCAATAAAGAATCACTAAAATTAATTGTAACTCAGTTAAAACCTATTAGAATCCAATCATAATGAAAAACAATGAAATGAAACATCTTAATGGATAAAATAGTTAAATGATTATGGGAATTACAGAAAAATTATTTTAAAATACAAATTTTTACCAGTAAGACTCTACAATGAGAAAACCATTTCAAGTAGAAATACATTAGGCTTGGTGTAGACAAAATCTTAAAGCAGAAAACCTAAATGCATTGTTCAAAAAAAATATGATAGAAAAATGTTAGTAAAACAAAGGGGAAGACAGTATTGGGGAGTTTAGTTGTCATAGCTCTACCAGTGGACTATATAATGAAACTGAGAGGATTCAAGGGAGAAATGTGTGCAAGGGTAGTGATGATCCTGTGCCTGAGTCAGGATTTAGAGAATAGAGCAGCGGAGATAACATGAATAGAGGGATGAAATGTCCTTCATCGGTGATATGGTGATGGTATAAGATTTGTACCAGAGTTTTTGGAGAAGAAATTAACGACATGGGATGACATTTGAGAGGAAACCAATGAAGATATGAGGAATATGTTTTCTAGGATTTGTAGAACATGGATTCACACAGATACCGAAGGGAAGGCAGAGATGAGTAGACTGGAGCCGAAGACGTAGGCTGAGGCGGGAACCCAAAAGGCAGAGTCGGGTAGCTGGCAGGCAGAGACGGAGTAGGAGGAGCTAGAACACCAGGAGAGGGACACATGGATGAGGAGGAGATTGGAACTGTGGGACTATATAGGGTTTCGATGGTTTTGGAATCATGGGAGGAGGTTGTGGAATCGTCGGAGGAGAATTGAACCATGGGATTGAGTAGGGTATCAAGTTTGTAGATTTTTTGGAGGAAGTTGTGGGAGTCATGGGAGAAAATTAGAATAAAGGGAATACATAGGGTTTCAAGGTCGTAGTAATGTGGGTGAAAAAGTAAATCACGGGAGTGATTTAGGTGGATGGATATAGAGCATGGGGATTTTGACATGTGGAATGGAGCCACACATATTAGTATAGTTAATAGATATTCCTTAGAATATCCCCCCTAACTAACCTCTCTCTAGGTGGCATACATGTTCTCTATAACTGCCACCATCATGAAAAACCACATTGTCCACAAAGTGGTGGATTGCGTAGGCATTCCCGGTGATCCACCTTATCATATTTTCTATAGGGAACTGAGGAAAAAGGGTGCTAGTCAGACAATTATGTCATGTAATATTCCATATCCTTCGCTGCAATCCTATATAAAGTTCCATTGTCATAGGTTTATGCCACAAAATCTCCCAAATACATCATCCACCATCATATAATAGGGTTGGAGAGACGAAGGTGAATGTGCCCCTTGTTGTAATGTATCCCCTCCTGCCATTGGGAAGGTATGTGGTGTTCTTTCATGAGCAGTGGTGCAAGTGCAACTGGTACCACCCAACTTCTGGGGTATAAAAATCAGATGAACGTCCTTCATGAACCCAAAGACCCCATTCTGACACCGTGGGCGAGATCTGTAAAACTAGTGGTAAAATAACAAGTTCTCCTGTATGAACCGACTTAATCTGTTGTGACTCATGCTTCATCATTACAAACTTTGAAGTGTATGTCTCCTAAATATGTGGGAAGTCTATCATAGACTATTTGGAGATAATTTCATCAGGAATTTACATCAGCCCTATTCTCTAGTTATGCATCCCATGTTTAGTATCCCCCTGAGAGTTCGACGCGGACACCCGCGTTACCAATGGAAGGAACTCACATGTAGTGGTAGGAGGTTCACTGATGGAACTTCCTAAATCCTCAAGGATTTCTAAGTGAATGTAGTTGTGGGTCCTTTGGACAATAAAAACCAAACTCTAGACATATCCCACATGTAGAGGTGTTCCATTGGTACCTTCATCTGATCTAGTGTTTGATTGTGCGAGAAATATTTGTTATATTGTGAGATCAAAGACTCCAAATGTGTGGCAAAAAATTCCAGTAAAAACTCTTTTTGTAAGTATTTTTCCTGATTTCTAGTCACCCAGGCCAGTGAAGCCTAGATTCCTAGTATTTGAGTCACCATAAGATACATCTCCCGAACAGCGGGGGACTTCCATGTATGTGAGTATCCTCCAGTAGGAAGCATGTTGTGTGATTCATGCTGTTTCCATGTTGGGTAGTCCCTATGTAGGTTATTTTCTGCATTTTTTCCATCCTAAAAAAACAAATCAGGCAGGCTCTCGGCAGTGCACGCCCTATCTCATGACTTGTGTACTAGTGCAACATTATGGACCATGAGGCGTCTGACCCAAAAATATATTAGTAGCCCAATCGTTCAGTGAAGGGAATTGAAAATTCATAGATAGTGGAAGGAAAGAGGGCAGTGCGTCTCAGTGTATGCGTCCAGGCGTTGGGTGCGAATTGTCTGTCATTTGGTTGCACATCTGTGGAGAGGTTCTGTATGGACACCGTGGTGTGAGAATGAAGTTAGTAGAGGAAGAAAATTGTGATTTTTGAAGTGCTGAAACACAACTACAGTCTATGTAGCCGCTCAATAGAGAAAAGGAACTGATGTTAGTCGAGCGTGGATTCCAGAAGTGTGCACTCCTCAGATGAGAATGAGATGGAGAGGCAGGACACTTGGACTCTGTAAAATAATAGACTGCAACATGTCACACGACTCTAGTAATCCTATGAGAAATTTTTAGGTAGCTGTCATTTGCTTTGTGTGAAATACAACAGCTCACCCGTAGCACCTACTCTTGTGGTCATTCGAGTGAGCTATCCTGAGAAAAATAGACGAAGGTGAAGGCAAGTAGAGAGGATGAAGACAGGTTGGAAGAAGGCATGCCAAACCAAATGATAAAGATCAAATCACCGATCACTTGTATTTACATAATAAGAGAGAAAAAGTACAACATATAAGAGGAAATTACAGCAGTAACAAGGGAAGAAGTGAGAAAATAGTTGGAGGAGGAAGAGAACCTCAGGTAGGCGACTCTCCCTCAACCTGCCCAAGCCAAAGGCTAATCAGCACTATACAGCCTACTAAACTCATAAACTCTAACATGCCCTCACCTTCACCATCCACCCTTATTTATAATATGCATCCCTAACAAACTAAGAATATTCCCAAGAATATTCCCTTGGGGACCACAATATATTCCATATAATATTACTCAAGTTATCCCCCCTAACAAAACCTCTCTCGAGATGGCATACATGGTCTCTATCACAAGATTGATGAATTTCGAATGTCCATAGCTTAACTGATGCTAAAATTGGTTAAAGAGGAGGATGTGAGCATGCTAAGGAATAATAAACATCGTATTTTCACCAAATTCAAAAAAAGATGGAGTGGATCGACTGAAGCTCAAATTGGGAAGATTATTGATAAAACTAAGAGGCCTGCGCATCATTGAGGAGAAAATAAAGATCTATGTTACTGTACATATTACCAGTAACTGTTTTGGAGAAAACAAAGATCTCTATTAGTGAACATATTTCCAAAAACTATTTAGGAGAAAATGATCTCTGTTACGACACATATTTCTAGTAACTGTTGAGGAGAAAACAAAGATATCTATTACTATACATATTTCCAGTAACTGTTGTCATTCAAGTGACATATGTGGACTCCATCGATCATTTGGACCTTGGCCTTCCATATGAAATAATCATTCCTTTGTACTATTAATTCTATGATAAGGTTAACAAAAAAATATAAACTTTAAGATGTAATTGGTTGATACCAATTATTTGGTATCCGACAGAACAATAAAGCATAACTATCCTTACAAGCTCAAGTTTTAATACCAATTTTTTCTCAAATGTAATGATGGTAAAATATTAGAGGGGTTAATTTTATACATTAAAACAATAAGGATAATTTAACCAATAATGTGAAATATAGTGGAAAATAAGATAAAAAAATTCAATTAAAAATAATTTAGTGCATTTAATGTGTAAAGAGTGTTCGAAAACACATTTCTTTTGTAAACTAATTCTTCTTCTCTTGGAGATACTTATGATTTAACCTTCGATTGTGAATTGAATCATAATTATGAAGCTCACTTCCTCCTCATGGGTTTGATCATGATTTTGATTTATATATGTTTTCATTTTCTCATGTGACATAAATATGTATGGTTTTCATTATGTTATTAGTGGGTATGTCCCTCCAATGCATATGTATCCATCTCACGAGATACTATATATGGTGCACAAGTGATTATCCCAAGCACTCTATGTTATGTAACAAGTGGGACCAAAATTATGTTGTCTGCCAAAGTATTGGGTAATGATTTATATCTCATGGGATGTTATCTAAGACATTAGGCAGTGAACATAATATACCATGGGACTTTGTACTCTATATTTATAGGAAAGGGGAGTGAACCCAATCCACTATGAGACTTTTTCCACTTTATGTTGATCATCATGGGAGTGACCCCTGAATTATGTTTATGATGCAATTCCTTATCTTATTGCCACATATTCTATGATTCAATTATCTTATAATGGTATTTACTTATTTCATATTTCCATGCTTATGGTCACCATCCTTATGATATCATGTTATTCCTATTAACTCCCATGTTATGCTTTATTTATATGTTTTTTACTTTACCAATCTTTCTAGATCTGCATTTTTCTTATGTATTTTACCTAGGGTATCTTATGCAATTTTAGATGATCTATGATAGTTTGGAGCACTATCTAATGTTTTAAATAAAGAAGATATTTTTTATGTTTAAGATGATGAATTTATGTGTCTAATCAACTAAAGGTACTTGATATCTTGATCATTGGAATGTATTTTTTTCAAAGGCATGTTCAAGATCATGGAATAATATGCATTTAAGTCTTGGTTTGATATAGTTGGAATAAAAAGGAAGTCCTGGTTTTTTTGGATATTGTGATGAGATAAAATTATAAAAAACCCTAGAGAGAAGTATAAGGGATAAGCCTAAGTATAAGAGAACATCCTAAATTTTTTGTGAAGTTGAGATTTTGCGGTTTTCGTTACAATCTTATCCCATTCTAGATACTGGAAATTGGATGCAACTGTGGCACACATGCACTTAGGGGTAATTACCCTGAAAGGGGCATATTGGGTATTAACCTAAACATCATCCACTACATGATGAGTATATCTAAGACTAAAAACCTAGCTAGATACTCTTATGGGATATTCTTTGGTTAATTCACATACTTTATACAATCTATTGTGAAGTATTTGAACATATTTGTTTATAGAACTTAATTGGGTTACAGAAACTATTAGGGAGATGGTCATGGATAACCTAGATTGAAACCTAAAGACTCATAAGTTAGGATATACCAGTCATCTATGAGTTATTCCTTCTAAGTTCACAATTTTCCTTTTTAAATATTTTTTTCGTTTGATTATAGTCATACCTAAGTATATTTTGGATATAGTAAATGACTAAATCCAAAATAAAACAGTGAAAGGTGGGCTCATTATCCAATCATGGACTTCAAATGTCTTCTATGATTATGGTTCTACCCACTTTTTCATATACAAAATTTTTAGTAGAACTTTTCAAACACGACCACAAAACATGAAGGTTATATTATTAGTGAAAACTACTATTGGTGATATTATTATATCTTATGTGCATAAATATTCCAAAAATGATATATGTTGGATGAATCTCTCAGTAAAAATTGTGATAATCCATTTAGTAGAATTTGATACTATATTGGGAATGGACAAGTTGTCTATGTAACACCCCACCCCGAAATCAACTGAACTAGTGCTTTGGTCCAACACAACAGAATTACTCAGGCATGTCTCCTCGTATGTCAGTGGCTACCAACTAGTGGTGACGACCTATGTGGTTACTTTGGGGAGACTATACCCTCATGTTTGAGTTTCCACAATAGTAATATAATACAAACCTAATAAGTAGTCCAGATAAACATCAAATATAAAATATCTAAAGTTCCTAAAATAGCAACAATATCAAAATTCCATAATAATGGGTATGACATGCATGTCAAGGATCCCCCAAGGGAGGATCATATACAAGAAAATAAATAACCAAAATAAAAAGGGAACTAAAAAGTCATCCCAAACTAGACCCATGTTATTTAATGCCCTATCATCCATAACCACACTAGCTCATCTAGCCAATCACCATCGACATTAGGCCTTTCCCCATACTTGAAACCTAAGAAAAAATAGTGATATATTCTCAGGTACCCAAGTGCCATGATGACCCGAGTAGTATGTGTGTAAAACTCAATAGGCTACTAACAATGGAGTCTATAAATTAACTTGTATATAATAAAATCTCCTATAGAAGTGTTAAATGAAAATAGTTTAACAATTTCCAAAAATTAAATAAAAATTTAAAACAACCACTAACACCTCAGGTTCATGATGACATGTGGGGTCATCTATACTATTGTCGATCCTTAGGTTCTTAACCCCAATCAACCATACCTACTTAGATCAATGTTTGGGTGTCTCTAAGCATGTCACATGCATTATTCTAACCATAAATAACCACATGGAATCCATTTTTTATTTTGGGATTCCAGTTATCCAATGTATCAAGTAGAATTTGAGAGCTCGTCCCAATATTCCCATGGAATACGAATTTTCATCCTAGAATTCCCCAGTCCCCAGTTATCACATGGAATCTAGATGATTATCGTGGCATTCACATGGAATATGAATTCTCATCCTAGCATTCCTAATCATCAAGAATCACATGGGTATAAGAAATACTCTAAGCCTTCTTAGGTATTTATCAAATACATTGAATCTAAGTGCTCATCCAAGAATTCCTAACTATCAAGTATCATACAGAATCTAGGATATCATATCAATATTTCCAAGTATCATATTCCATATGTAATCCAAGGATCTCATCCAAAATTCTAGATCAGCACATTTCAAAATACCAATCTATCAAGTTCATTATACACTATTAATTATCAATTTACATTTGTAAGGTATGAACTTAAGTCATGAATCACAAATCATTATTTTAATTTATCAAAATTGTCATGATCCATAACCATCACATGAAAACCTCATAACTATACCAATTACAAAACCCAAAATACTATTTTATGAAACCAATCCATTTCATAAAACATGGGGCATAAATTTACATTAGCTAAGAGATTTACTAAATTCACATTTCTTCTAATAATTAGGTAATTTAATTCACCAAGGAAATTAACCAAAATCAAATCATCATTCCATTCCACAAGAACCCATATGAGGTTTTTAATTCCCATTTAAGAACATCAGTTATTATAAAATTTCATTTAATAATATTTTATTTTAAACCCAGATTCTTATTTAAGGTTATAAAAAAAGATAATCCTATAATCTTACAACTTCATTCTTAGGAAACCATAAAATTTAATTTATCCAACTAAGGGTAAAATTCACATATAAGAAATTCCACTTGGATTTTCCTTCTACCTGGGCAGAATCACTTAAAATGGGAAATTTTACTAAGATAAGGAACATTTGAAAGATTTGATTTTAATTATGTTACTGCTTAGAAAGATCGATATTCCCACACAAACTAGGAACTAAAAAAAGTGAGATTTTGGGTTAAATTAAAGGGACTACCTATCATATGCTTAGTGAAGCCCACTCATCCAATTTCAGCTGCTGATTCACCCTGATTAAGAAGAAATCATGAAACCAGAAAAAACACTAAATATAGAGAATATTAGACATAATAGTTGAGGGAGAACTAAATAGTTAAGGAAAAATAATTGAATGAATATGATAGTTAGACTCGTTGTAAGCTCCCCAAATCAAGCAATGACACTCGATTTAGAAAAAAATGAGGGAGAACCACCCATGGGAAGTGGAAGGGGATTATAGGTTTGTGTATGAGGGTTCTGGATGAAGAAGAGGATTAAGAGGGAGTTAAAACATAAAAGGGTGGAGGGGGGGGGGGGTTTCATAATTTTCCCATTTATATATATTTTTATGGGCTACTACATGGATTTTCAAATCGTGTTCCAACCATGAGGTCCTCACTATCTGAGAAACACCATTCTGCATTTTTAGGGAACACATTTTGACAAACCATGCATAAATTGTGATAAATACCTTTGAAATTTATTATAGACTCCACAACATCTTTTAGAGACCCTAACATTGTTTAAAAAATTGCATTCATATAGAACCAAGCTATGCAGATGGAGTTCATAGCCAACACTAACCATGTGATAACTATGAGCCCAACATTGTTTCACCAAAAAATAAAATTTCAATTGATGAGGCTACCGAGAAGTATCTAACCACCCAAGGAACCTCTTGGGATTCAAAACACATCAATAAACATTATTTTAATATGTTCGAACTCTTGAATCCCCAATCCAAGCTCGTTTTTAAAAAAATCATTTCAACCAATTAAAAAATTCAAAATAATCAATAAGGCTCAAGGACCATCTCTACACTCCAGACAGATAGTCTCTATTTGGATTCCACAATAACTACCATAAGAATAAAATCACCTTATATATCTTGAATTACCCTCTAATTCAATAAATATGTAAAGAAGAAGATGAATCTCCTTTGTAATCTTCTTTAGAATCCTAGATATTGTTTTATTTAGAAACAAGAATATCTATCTTAGATGATTGAATCAAAAGGGTGGACCACTCTTTAGGACATGCCCATTGTAAGGGATTATACTGATGTATTCTCTGAAAAATTTTATGGTCTTCCTCTTAATACAAAGATTTATTTTTCAATAGAAATTATATCCGGATCTATATCAATATCAATGACTCCATATAGACCCCCATTGACCTAGATAAACTGAATAAGCAATTACAAGATCATCTAGGCATGAGTTTCATACACCTGAGTGCTTCCCCATGGGGTTCACAAGTCATATTTTTTATGAATTTGGATGGGTCTATGTTTCTTTGAATCAATCATCTTGAAATCAATTTGATAATCATAAAGAAAATGTATCCTCTTCCATAGGTTGATGACTTGTTCAACCAATTACGCAAAGCTCAGTACTTATCTAAAGTGAATATTTAGTTAGGATATCATCATTTAAAGGTGAATGAGGAGGATATTCCCAATATCACCTTTTATACTAGTTATGAGAAATAAAAGTTCATATTCATAAAATTTCGATTCATGAATGCACCACCGATCTTTATAGACTTAATGAATATAGACTTTATAGATTACCTCAAAAATTTTATGGTAGTATTTATAAATGATATTATTATATACTATAAAATCAATGTGGAATATTAGGATTCTTTAAATACTATGATAAATACATTGAATAATGATAAGTTATATCCCATATATAGTAAATACGAGTTTTGGTTAGAGAAAATAGCATTATTGGGGAATGTTATCACATATAAGGTGATATTTATAAACCCTTAAAAGACTAAGGTGATTGAGGATTGGCCTAAACTATCATCTTTGATGTTAATACATAGTTTATTTAGATTATATTGGTATTATTGGTGGTTTGTGAGAAACTTATCAATATTTTAAAACCCACTAACCAAGATTACCCAAAATGGAGTGAAGTATGTATGGATAAATAAGTGTGAAGAGAGCTTAAAGGAGTTCAAGAAGAGGAAATATGAAGCACCTATACTCACCATACGCACAGGTTGGGAACGATTTATGATCAATAATGATTCCTCAAAAAAGGTATTGGATTTTTATTCATATAAAATAATAAAGTGTTAGTATAAACCTCAAGACCGTTGAATGTGCTTGAACAAAATTATTCAATGCATCGTTTAGTGTTGGTTGTGATAATATTTTCATTGAAGATATAGAGGAATTATATTTATGGTGAGAATTTTGATATATATATACGGAGCATAAGAGCCTAAAATATAATTCACATAGAAGGAGATAAATATTCAACAACGAAGATGGTTAGAGTTAATCAAGGATTATTATTTCTAAATCCACTACCATCTAGGGAAGGTGAAAAAATTGGAAGATTATCTAAGTAGAAAATATCCTATAACCTTATCTACGATGAGGATTGAGAATGATACAATTTTCTTATATAAGAAAAGAATGAACATCAGAATAATAAATAAAGGAACATCATCTTAAATTTCTAAAATGATTATTCATCCATGACTGCTGGAGAATATTTATAAATATAAAAGGGATGATGTGAAGATATATAATATGGTGGATTTCATGAGAAACTTAAAATACTAGAAGTTTAACATTGATTATGAAGAAATTATTTTATTTGAGAAACGATTTTTCATTCCATCTGATACTGTGATAAAGAAGAAGCCACTAAATGATTCCCAAATCATGGAATTCTTCATTCACCCAAGTATCTTGAAGATGTATAGATATATCTATGAGATATATTTGTTGGAAAATATGAAAAAAGAGATTATAAAATATAAATAAATGTTAATTGTGAGCTAGCAAGTGAAGGCAGAAAGGAAAATGTCCAAATGGATAATACAACCATTTCCCATACATATATGGAAATGTGAAAACCAAACTATAAATTTGGTCTCGATTATTCTAAAGACATAGAAAGGGAACAATGTTATATGGGATTTGGTGGCCCATCTTACAAATAATTCTCAATTAATTACCATTCGAGAAGAATTCTCAATCGATAAGATTTTAAGGATATACATTAAAGAAGTGGTAAAGATTCATGGAACACCGCTATCTATTATATATGATTGAGACCCAAGGTTCTCCTCAATGTTCTTGAAGATCCTTCAACATGTTTTAAGTATAGTGATGAAATTAAGTATGAAATATCATTCCAATAATGATGGAAAAATTGAATTAAATATCCAGACACTTGAAGATATATTGAGATATTACTCTATGGACTTCACGGGAGGCTATGGCGAACATATTATTATGGTCACGTTCTCTTACCAAAATAGTTTCCAATCAAGAATCTAAATGAACCTATACAAAGAACTTATGGGATGATTTGTAGAACACTTATGTGTTAGGACAATGTAGGTGAAATAATGTTTCTAGGACCCAATAATTTTGAAGAAATTTTAGAAAAGGTCAACACTATTCAATGGAATATTAAAGCATTATAGAGTTGAGAAAAGACTTATACTGATAATCATTGAGGATACCTAGAGTTTGAGGTTGGTGATGAAGTGTTCCTCTATATATCTACATGGAAGAGAGTCATGAGATTTCTGAAGGGGAAGTTATGTCCATGATATATTGGACCCTTTGATATTTTGGATTGTTTCAGGGTCCTAGAATATCGACTAAAGATCCCAACAAACCCATCCAAATTATATGACATGTTCCACATATCCCTCTTGATGAATCACAAACCAGACCCATCACATGTTCTAAATTCATAGGTGCTACAATTGAAGAATGATATACCTTACAAGGAGATACGAGATAAGATATTGGACTGTAGAGACAAATATCTATAAAAAAAATCACCTTGTTAAATTACTTTGGATAAACCATATGTATGAATAGGTAATGTGGGAACTTGAAGAGACCAAGAAACAAAAGTACCCACATTTATTTTCACCTTAGGGTATTAAATCAATTTTCAATGGTGAAATTTATTAAGGTGGATGAATTTAATAACTTGAAAAATTAAGATTATTACCCCTCAATAATTATTGTGATGAATATCTTATGTTACATTTAATACTCGAGTAAACAAAAAAACATATGAAACTATAATAAAATTTAATTATTAAATACAATCATTATAGTTGTTAAAATAGAGAAAATAGATAACAATAAATATATTTTGAATTCATATATTTATAATAAATTTATAATTTTAATTATATAAAATTAACTTCATTTTTTTGATTTACCATGTCAATGTTATCTTAAGACAATATTTTGAGATTTTTCAAAAATAATTAATTTTTAGGCAAATAGTGAAAATACGCATTTTTCCAAAACATATCACTATTAAAAAATTATATCTACATAATAATTTTTAAAATTAAAAAAATATATTTATAAATTAAAATAATTCATTTAAAAATACCAAGATTAATTTATAAAACCAATGTTTAATATTTTGGTAATGTACGTAGTAGTTTACTCTAAAAAAATTCTTCTTTTAAGATTATATTAAAAAATAATTTTTATCACATCAAGTAATATAACCTAGTAAACTAAATTGAATATTTAATATCAATATGTCTATATTATATAATAATTTCAATTTCATTTTTAGTCATAAAAATAAGATTACCAGACTTAATGATAATTACTGCAAATATGTTAAAACTGTTTTTAGAATATAATTAATGTTTTAAGTTAAGAGATAATTTTCTATTATTCATAGATTGAATTAGATTAAATAGAGATTAAATTTAAGTTAAAAAAAATCATATTTTGGTAATATTTGTTACCTGATATTTTTAAATAAAATATAAATTACATAGTAAAAAACTAGTTACAAAGGTAAAAATAAAAAAGTTAAAATGTAAAAACCTCTGGTAGAAGACATGAAACATGTTTAAACAATTTTTAGAATGTATTAGTTGATGATTTGTCAACTATATATAACCAAAAAACTCCATTATTATGAAATTTAGGAGTAATTTACCAAGGAATAGGGTAAAGATATCATGGAAGTGTAAAAGGTATTCCCCAATGTTTCCTTTTCTTCACTTATAAAAGGGGATCACTTCTACCTCTCCATAGTTACACATCGCATTCAAATTTCCTTCAAAACTCTACCAAAATTACCTATCCTATAAGTCCTTTATTCGTATATAATCCCATAGACTATAGAAGTTATATTAATGACATATTTTCCATGAATACATATAAGGGAAGATTAAGCCTCTGATGAAGTTAAGTGTGTATGCAGAACGAATCTGAAGCCCAATGTAAGGGAATTTCCATACCACCCTCTTTACTTATTAAACACAAATTAAATTTATTTTTCTCCATTTTACACAGTCTTTATCTCATGAAATTCTTATATTTTTTGTATGTATATACATTACATATTTCCTTATTTAAATTCCTTTTCATTGTTAGGGTTATACATGTTTTACTTCCATTTAAAATTCCCACTTTCAAGTAAACCTGATTTAAGGGAACATTCCTATTTTATGTATCATGTCAAAAATCACCCCATAAAATTATTTTAAACCATTAATATCTTTTAAAAAATATAATTATTTTATGTAGAACCCTCTTGGTTCAATTATGTTTTAATAGAAAACTATATGCACATTTCTTCTTTAAAATATCCTTTAGTTATTTCATAAAATATATGCTCAAGTGAATCATTTTTATTCTTTATTATATAGATATTTCTCATGAATTTTATACAATATAAATCCATGTTCAAGACCTATATAACTTTTTCAATTATTAATGCTCAAAATTATTTAATTACTCATTCTCTTGGGAATACTTATGATTTATCCTTCAGTTGTGACTTGAATCAGAATTATGAAACCTAATTCCACCACATGGGTTTGATCATTAATATGATTTATGTATTATTTCATTTACTTATGTGTTATACCTATTCATTATTTTCATTATGTTATTGGTGGAAGTATAATTATATATCCCTCTAATGCATTGGATAATGTTTTCATCTCATAAAATACCATGTATGGTGCACGAGTGGTTAACCTAAAAACACTATATTATGTGATGGGAGAACTTGTAATAATATAACCCTCCAATGCATAGGGTAAATCATTATATTTCATGAATTTCTATGTAAGTAATTAGAGAGTGAACCTAATCTACCATGGAACTTTGTCCACTATGTTTATGGGAATGGTGAGTGAACCAAATCCACCATGGGAATTTTCTCACTTTATGATGATGACATTGGGAGTGGCCCATGGATTATATATATAATGTAATGTCTTTCATGGTATCCATATATTCTATGATTCTATAATCTTATAATGTGATTTCATTATTATATGTTTCCATTCTTATCAAAATCCTATTTAGGATATCATGTTATTCCTCTTGACTCTCATGTTATGATTTATTGATATGTTTATTCCTATAAGAGACTCTCTAGATCCAAACTTTCTTAATTAATTTTTCCCAAGGAATCCTATATAGTTTTAGAATATCCAATATTGTAAAAAATGGGTTTTTACACTAGTTTTCTTTGCATTTTAATACTGTCTACCACACAATATTATTTCAATATATGTTGTAAATATGTTTTTAGATCAGTTAATAATAACTAACATTATAAATAAATATATGGAGGATTTATATCATGTCCATTTCATATAACCTACATGAAAATTATTATATAATGTTGTTTTTTAAAAAAATATTATAAATATTTTTTCACATTGGTTTTTTAATATTTGACAAGATAAAGTATATTATAGATTTTTTTAATGTTGTTTTCTAAAAAAATTGATGTTAAAAAATTAATAAAAAATAAATAACACATAGGATGTTTATCACATTTATTTTATTAAAAATGACATCGAGAATAACATATCACATCGGTTGTTTTAAAAAATCGATATGATAAAATTCTTATCAAATCGGTTTATTCAAAACTATCATGGTAAAAATCCTAAAAAATAATATTTTCTAGGAGGATTTCCACACTAGTTATATAAAAAAATGTAAAAAACCATTTATCATGTCAATTTAAAAAAAATAACTTGATAAATTAACAGTCACGTCAGTTATTCTATAACTGATACCAAAATATTTTTTTAATAAAAATCAATAAATTAATGCCTCCAATATATACCTAAATAGAAACATAGATAATAATAAAAACATTTATAGCTACATAATAGAATTAAAAAAACAACATCAATGTAAAAATTTATAATTTGAACATTAAATTTTGAAATGTATGTAAAAAATAAACTAAAATAAAATTAGAGCTGTGAAATAATTCTACCATTAGGTTTTTAAGTGTCTTAGATCTTTTCTACTGTAAGGCTGAGGTTTTCAAAAATCTACAAATTAAAAATAAAGCATTTAACATGTATTCTAAATAAAATAAATGAAAAATTAAAGAAAATATTTCTAATAGAATATAACCTTATATAATTTTTATAGTGTCTCGATTGATATTATTTCATACATAAATCATAGAACATAGTATCCACATTCCCTTACTTCTTGCTATTGAAACATTAAAAAAATCCAATTAAAAATAACATTTTAAGTACTTACAAAAAATGTAATAATTGTAAATGAAAAGTCACTTTTTCATTGACATATTTGATCTTTGTGCTCTGATTTCTTATTGTATCTATAAATTAATCCCATTCCCTATTTAAAAATAATATGTAATAAATAAATTTAAATTTCATTATGATATATAAAATTATTTAAATATTCAATCTTATGTGTTTAATAAATTATTAAAACTATCTCTCACATCATCATGGATAGAGAATATCCAGTAATGTGTCTTATCTTTTAGATAAGGAAAAACTAACATCCAATGGAAACTAATAAAAAAATATTGTGAGTGGTTATTATATTGAGAGGTATAACATTTTATAAGACATATGTTTCATACTCTTGAAGATAAGGAGGAATACAACACTAAATAATTTCATATTTTGAAGTCTTCGAGAAATATAAATTGTTTTTTATGTGTTAATAATTATCCTCACTATTGGTGAAATAAATTACGGGTTTATAAACCCATATAATGATGTAATATCATCACTACTAAAAAATTGGCCTTTAATGATGATAAAATTGACCTTTATTAGTGCTATAAAATCACTGAATATCAGAGCATAATTAAAATCCACGATCCTTTATTAGCACTAGAAAAAATTGATAAAGAGATCCTTTATCAACACTAAAAAACACTAATGAAGGACCCATTTATTAGTTCTTTTAGAAGATCTGATAAAGGACCCCATTTATGAGTGCTTTTATTTAGCACTGATAAAGGGACCCTTTATCAGCACTTATAGAAGCACTGATAAAGTGAGATTATATCAATGATTATAAAAGTGCTGATAAAGTAACCCTTTATCATCACTTTTAGAAGTATTGATAAATGATGCCTTTATCAGTGCAAATAATAACACTGATACAGGGGTATACTACATTGTATTATAACAACACACTACAACACCAATGTTGTGTCCTGTAACAGGAAAAAAAGCCCTAGAAAAGGCACCAAAAAGCATAAAAATTAAGTAAAAATACAACATTTAAATGAAATAAAATTTACAAAACAAATAAAAGAAAAATAACTCTATTCTATAAATTTGAAACATTGGTGTATATAATTACTAGAGTAAGTATAAATTATTACATACATTTAAAAACATTAATTTTATTTTTCATTTTTCCCTCAACCCTGACTCGTGTTATTGATAAAAAAACTATCACTTATCAATAAAAATAACACACCTGTATAAGAAAAAATTCTTTCTTAAGTAATAATATAAAGAAATAAATTAATGATTGAGTTTTAATTTTAAACTAAACTTTGAGTCATATGAGTAACACTGTGTATTGGATTGAGTTGTGGTTGATTATTTCATGTCAAACCATTTCTTATTCATCTTAAAGAATTATTTAGGTTAAAACAAACTAAATAATTATAAGATTAAAATGGAAAGGAAAATAAATATGTAATAGCATATGGAATGATAAAAAACAATCTAGGCTCATTTTCTTGATTTTGTTGATGTGATGCGCGTTTTAAACTAAAATGAAAATTAAATATTGAAGCAATTCACTTGGAGTTATACCAGTAATAATGTGTATAAAATTTAGGTGTATATGATTCCTATATGTATTAAATGGGTTATGGATCATTTTCATAAAGTATGAAAACGATATGAATTCTATTGCCCAGTTTTGAGTACGCTGCTTTTCTTTTTTACTAAAATGTCATTTTAAAATGGAAACACATGCTTTGAGTCATAATGGTCACATAATGTGTTAGTTTAATGTGATACTTATTCATACACATCAAAAATTACATATAAATCATTGTCCTAAATTATAAAGACAATTTGAGTGTGTTTCCTCAATTTTTAGTGAGTCATGCTTTTTAAACTAAAATGCCAATTTTAAACTGATAATATACACTTTGAGTCACACCAAGGGAATCATGTATTAGATTGATGTGAATCTAATTATTACACATCAAAAATTACTTATTGATATTTTTAATAAAATATCAAAACCATAAGAATGTGTTTTATCAGTTTTGAGTATGCCAGTTTTTCTTTTTTAGATAAACTAATGTGAATTTTAAGTAAAAAGATACACTTGGAATCATACCAGCAATACTGTGCATCAAATTGATGTGAGGATAATTCCCATATGTCTCAAATAAATTATGGAACATTTTCCTAAACTATAAAACAATCTAAATATGTTTACTTAGTTTTAAGTACATCACTTTTCTTTTTTTACTAAAATGTCTTTTTAAATTGGAAACACACTCTTTGAGTCATACTGGTCACATAGTGTGTCGTTTTGATTTGAGACTAATTTATAAATGTTAAAATTAAATTATTAATTTTTATCCTAAATTATCAAGACAATTTAATCACATTTTCTTGGTTTTGAATGAGTGACACTTTTTTAACTAAAATACCAATTTTAAATGTATAACAGAAACATTGAGGCATACTAGTCACACCATGCGTTAGATTGATGTGTGAATGATTTATATACATCAAAGATGAGTTATGGATATTTTTACTAAAGTATCAAAAAAATATGAATGTGTTTTCTCAGTTTTGAGTAAGTCGCTTATCTTTTTTAGTAATATGTAATTTTAAAATAAAACCACTCACTTTGAGTCATATCGATCACATCATGTGTTGGTTTGACATGATACATATTACTAAAATAAAAAATAACTTATGGATCATTTACCTAAATAATAAAGATAATTAAATCATTTTTTCTATTTTTTCAACAAGTCACTTGTCTTTTTTACTAAAATTAATGTTAATTTTAAATAAAAGGACACTGTTGGAGTCATACTTAGCACACAGTGAATCAGATTGATGTGAAGATGATTTATAAACATTAAAAATAACATATGAACTATTTTAATAAACTATCAAAAAAATATTAATTCATTTTCTTAGTTTTTAGTATGTGATGTGTGTTTTGAAATAAAATGTAAATTATAAACAAAAAACATAAAATCCGAGCCATACCGAGGAAACCGAGTATCATTTTGAGGTGAGGATAATTGATTATGAAATATGTGTTTTTATTTCAACTATCTATAAAAATATAGAAAGTAGAGAACATTTTCCATTCTGATGGGAGATAAACTACATGCTCCCAGAAACACTTCATATTTCAGGCGGCATGGGGTTTCCTCTTTCATTAGAAAAGAACATGTTATCTATTTTCTATCTTGTTTTAGATAGTTTATAGAAAAATATAACCTCCAAAAAGATATTTTAAAATTTTAAATAAATATGTATTATATAAATATGATAAGGAAATTAACTTACAAATAGTTGATAAAATAATGAAAAAATTAATTAAATATGCAGTAGGAATTCCCCTTTTCATGATGGTTGTATACATTCATGACCCATTTCCTTATTTTTTTATCTTAGTTTCAGACTCAATTTCCAATATCTAATGAGTATGAGTATCATCTAAAAAATTATTCAACTCGAACAAAATAATCCACTCGTATAAGAAAATAATTATTATGTGAGTAATACTAATAATAAATATATTAAACAAAAAGATAAAATGTTAAATTACATATATAGATAATGATTTTACTATAAAAACATCAAGATTACCTCTGTGATTGAGCAGAGTCAGTGTTTTTTCTCTTCCTATAAAGGAAATGGAGGGAATTTGAAGGAAAGTGATAAATTATAACACTGGAGGGGTGAAAATGTTTTGAGGGTGAAGAAGTCTATGTATGTTTTGGTGCAGAAAGGCATTGAAGATGGAAATAAATATTCTAATATAATTGAACTCCTTAATTAATAATGAAAATTAAATCAATATTTCATTATATAAATTTTCAGTAAAATAGAGAAAGTATATATTAACATTACTTTTACATATTCCCAAAGTTTTTTCTTAGTTATAGTACATTCTTCCATGGGATTGGTAAAATCATCATGTGCAGAAGAAATTTTCAATATGAGTATTCGAACATTTAATTTATATTATGTTAATGTAGTATAAAATAGATAATATTACGATAAAAAATGTAGTATATTAAAAAATACTTTTACCTTCTCATTGGACTCTCTTTCTTTTTAAAGGTTTTTGGGATTTGGATCCTCTATTGATAATCCAAACCCCCTCTTTGTGGTCCTCTCTAATATATAATACATTGTCCACACTGGAAAAAATATGAACTATTTGTGTTCTCCCAGTAAAATGGTCATCCATTATTGAATTTTAATCTGAATCTATATTTGTTTTAGTTAGAAATTGACCAATTATTTTTTAATATATCTGAGATATAAAATACTTTTAGTGAACTCTTATTGTCAACCCATTTGAGGTGGAATATCATCACTTGAAATGTTGAATAGTACAACTATAATATCTATTAAATAATTCAAAAATATGACATATTTTCATAAATTGAATTCATATCCTTGGAACTAGATATGTGCATCGCTTTTTCCATAAGCATAACTCCACTGTTTTTCATCATATTGTGGTCGTCATGTTATTTTGTATAGAATGTATAACCAATAATTATAAAACATATTTAATACATAATATTTTTATTCCATCCACTTGATAGACATCAAATTCATTTTACAATTTAATTAGTAATTTCAGATAAATACTTATAAATTTGATATCAGAACCATCCTATAAACTATTGATTTTGTGTTTTTGATATCCATCCTTTATCCCTTGATGAATTTAAATTCTAAGAATTTATTTGTGGAATTAAAGGTATGGATCATCATCTTCACTATTATATAAAATATAAAGCTGCACTTGCTCCAGCTCTATGATGGTAATTGTAACAACATCTCTTTCATAAATCCCTTTCCCCATAAAAAAATACACTATAATGAGACATTGGGAGATCGATGCTGTCAACATATGATAGTTAATTAGTACATATTTAAATATCTTATTTAGCAATATATCATTCTACAATACAACCTTATGGATGAATTTTATTCTTAACATACCCTTTCAAAATATTTATATAATGTTCAATGGGGTACATCCATCTATAATGGACATGACTACATAGTTTAACCTATCTAACCAAGTGAACCATCTGGTGAATTATTATATCAAATAATTATGGTCGGAGGAACATCTATAATTCACAAAATATTATTTCAAGCTCCTTATTCATGATTAGAAACTTTTTCAAGACTATAACTATACTCCATATGGATTTGAAAAAGATGCATAGTCTGGTTAAAGTATGCCATACATTTTAGAATGAATGCAACAGAAAGAAACATGCATCAAATATTGCATAAAAAATGACAACCATGTGGTTTTAGCTCTTGTAAATTCAAATTATTCATTTAAATGACTCTATTGAAATTTTTTAATAACCTTATGGAAATTTTACACAAGTAATAAAAAGGAAAAATTGCCATTTTTCTTGTTTGGATAGAGTGTAAGCCACTAAAGGAAGAAAATTCCACCCTTTACCCTTCACTGATCCTGACTCTTCCCTTATCCCCATGTCAATAATTTCTAACCTATAATTCATTCCATCTTTTATTTTTATAGTAACATTTAGTAATGTTCCAATAAAACTATAAAATACATTTTTTTCTATATGCATGACATCAATAAAATTCATAACATACAAACAATTACCATATGGTAATTCAAATAAAATTGATCCCTTCTTCTAACCTGAATCTATAACATTTTTCAAAAATGGTTTACTGAAAAAAGTGTCAATATATTTTATTTTATCAAATAGTTTATCACATATTAGTGGAGATGGTGTAGTACCTTGTTCATTATTCCCATCAAATGTTATTATCTATGATCAGTATTTATGTCATTGAGGTAAAAATTTCCATTTTACTATAAACATATTCTTCATGGAATGTTTCAACCAAACAGAGTGTGTGCATTGTTCACAAATGGGACACCCCAATATTCCTTTAATTCTATATCGTAAAAAATTTACCTAATAATTAAATTCATTTATTATCCCATACAATATGGACCTTAATTTGAATTCTTCACTTCTATCAGCATCATGCATTATAACACTTATATCCCACATCAATTTCAAATTTTCAATCAATGGATCTAAATAGAAATCAATATCATTACCGGTTTTCTTTGGTCCAGATATAAGTAGTGACAACATAATATATTTGTACTTAATTCATAAACATGGAGGTAAGTTATAATTTACCAACATGATGGACCATGAACTATGAGTATCACTCTATACACAAAAAGGATTTATTCCATCAGTAGATAACTCAAGAAAAATGTTTCTTAGCTCATTTCCAAATTAAGAATAATCATAATCAATTTTATTCAACAAATAAGAATATTATGGATGACATGGGTTCCCATATTTAATTATTGTATCTACATGCCATGTTAATCATCTCATAGTTTCCTAACATCCATATAGCCTTCTAAACCATGTAATGATAGGAAAGTACCATACAACTTTCGTAGGAGTTGATTAATTTTTTGAATCGATGTGTGGCACAATTAGGGAATTTTATGAGTGATTCCTGGTCTTTATGAAATAATATATAGTCATTTGGAAAGGAATGTATTTTTTAGAGATCATGCCTATTAAATACAGCATTCGTTTAACATCATATGTTCGACATGGAAGTTCATTTTCTTCTGGTATCATATCATCCAGGAGACCAAGTAGTTCTATAAATCAAGTGTTTTTCTATCTGTTGCGAGCATTCAAATTATATAACATCAATCTAGATGACTATGTTTTGTATTTAGAAAAATCTGTATACAATGGTATATTATCACAACTATTTAACTTTTCAAACAACTTTGGACAATCACAAAGGTAATCTTCAAGTGCCATTGTCATTTCTTCCATGCGATCATCATCATAATTTACACTGGTATTCATATCAAATGATCCATAAAATGTAGTATCATCCCAATTGGTGTGAATTATCACATTATCCCCATGTTTAGTCCAACATTTATTACTCTGATCTATTCCATGGAAAATCAAATATTCTTTCAACTCTCCCAGAAATTTTTTTTCTTGAATAACAGTAATTTAAACACATACAAAGGCTTCGAGAAGGTTTGTGTGCATTCTCTTTTATAAGATTTAGCATCTATTTATCTTTATCTTCATACTATTTTTTCAAACGATTAACATGCATCCATATTCGAGTCATATCTATCCTTTTTGGTTCATAAAATATTAATTTTTTATAATAAATAAATAAATACACATAAGATATTCATTATCAAAGGTGAAAGTTATGGATAATTATAATAAGGGGAACCCAATATTTGGTTGTTTAAAATAATTTTATTATGCTTTAAAGGAAATGGGTAATTGAATTTAAGAAAGCAATTACTCCAATATGGTCAATGTTATCCTACAAATTCATCCAAAGGTGAAAGTTATAGACAACTTTCATCCTCATCAGCTTTATATCCTAAACTATTATTATTGCATTTTATTTCTTGAGACTCATACCCCATCTCTTGTGGAATTTCAACTATGTTTCTTGAACCAATCTAAGAATTAGTCATCCTATATTAGGTATCGATGATCATTTTGGATGACTACTGCTCATAGTAGTTCAAGAAATATAGAAGAGATTGGGGATGAGTCTCAAGCAACAAAATGCAATAATAACTATTTTGGAGATGAAACTAATTAGGATTATATTTGTACTCCATTATGTTCTCTAAAGGGGAAAATGCCTCTCATTTTTATGAATTACACCAATGGAACTAGTTATCAACTCATGGCCAATTGAAGGTGATATTTGGGGGGAATACACATTATTTTATGTGACTCAAGGGGTCTCGATGGGGACATGTTATGATATATGACATACCCAATTTTCATTTGCTAATTTTAATTCACTGAAAGTAATGAAGAAATTACATTTAAATAATTTTAAATAAATGTTAAATAAATATGAATCATGAATAAAATCTAAAACAAAAAAAAATCATAGTGTTGGAAGAATTTAAAAATGTTAGAATTATTTCATTCTAATATATTTTAATTAAATGGTCTATTAACTGGTGGAGGTTAAAAAAAATTATTTCATTTACTTGTGACTGTAATAAGTATTTAAAATGAATAAAATTAGAATAATAGATGCTATAATAACTATTAAAGTAAGACTACATAGTGGGAGTTATTATTTATGTCAGTATCATTATATTTTGAATATCTTAAATAAATTTATCTTATTTTTTTAAAAGATGAAAATACTCCATTGGACTCTAGTGTTAATTTTTTTTATTAATAAATACTTAGCCGTATCACAACATGAACATTCTAGTGTGATTTTTTCTTTAATTTATGTTGTATAATATAATAAACACAATATAAAATTTTTGGTTCGTCAAATACATTGATAAATTATTAATTCAATAATGGATCATTGGAAATGTATAATTAGAATCATTTTATACTTAAAGAAGTGTAAACAATTTGAGTTTATTTTATAATGATTACTTAAATACAGTAAGTTCTCATTAATCCAAGTTGAGATACCATCATAGGATATTATCAATACTAATTTGTATGGATTTCTACTCCTAGAGATTGTGTCATTTATGGGGTGGGAAATAAATAAATAAGAATCTCACATCCAACATTATTGTCAGAATTTAATACTTTAACAACTTGTAGAACAGAAATAACTGAATCATAAACTTATTAATGGAATTTAAGTTTTGTAATATTCCAATGCCTCTTATTTCTATTAATTATGTAAGTGAAGCAGTGATTTAAAAATTTTATAGTTACATGTATAATGTAAATTCCAAACATATTACTTTTAGAAATGATATATGAGAAAATAATTATAAAATGGAACCATAATAACTGTTTATGTAAAATCAAGTAAGAAACATGAAAATCGGTTTATAAAATATATTTCATGGGATATTACTAAACAAATTAACAGATAAATTAGTCTAAAACCCTTAAAATGAACTATTTATTGCAAAGTGTGATCATACACTAGTGAAATACTCATCTTCAGATCTTTCTCCAAGATACCCAAGGTCTCTCATGACATGTATGTGGAGGAAAACAATATAATATAACACATCTCAATAAAATAAAAATAATTTTTAAAATAGTTTAAAAAACATACTCACTCACACCTTCGAACACCCTTTAATGAACAACCACCTTCACAATAACAAATACAATATAATGATATCAATGACCCATGATCAATCCATATTACAATAAGAAACTACATTTCAGTTATGAATCAACAAGGGGATTAACTTAAATTGTGTATATAACAAAAAATATTAATCTAATTGGGAAATAATCTCAAACATTGATTACTGCCTTTGGAAATATGATAAAAGACATCAATCGTTCCATTTGAAACCCATCCAAAACATTTAAAACAATGAAAGGAAACAATATGTCCATGTTCTTTGATAATGTAAAAAAGGATCTTCAAAATATCCAACCATAGTCTAATTAATAAAAATAATTGATAAAAAATAATGGTAATTCAATATAATTAATAAGAAATCATTACATGAAATCCATTTTGATTTATTTATTAAAAATCATGGGTGAAATTTTAACAAACACATTAGGTGTGTTATTTCCATAGAAGGAAGTTAAAAACATTAAAACTTAAAAAAACCTTTTATATTAATGAAAAATTAAAAAAACACTTATAAATCCATAACCCCATCAGGAATTATTATAATTAAATTTAAATCAGATAAAAACATCAATTTCAAAGATGTAAGCATTCATAGTTCCACGTTTAAAGGGAAGTGAATGTATCCACCTACAATAATGAATGAAATCAATGTGTAGAAGTCTTAATATGCTACATGGATGTAAAAAATCCCTTAAAGGGTCAATAAAACCCCAAAATAAATGAAACCATAATTAGAAATTTATTCTAGAAGGGAAACCAGTGATGAATAATGAATATCAAGAGATAATGAACAAACAAATGAAAAAAGATACCGCAAAGTAAGAAATCAATGATTGAGGAGGAGAAAATAACAAACCTTGGATTGAGGGTTTGAATACTCTAAGAGGATGTAAAGATATCACCAATATTGGGATTCCTTCATGCCTTGATTCGTTTGATCATAGGATTTATTCATCCCTTGATCCGAGCTAGGATTCAATGAAGAGCACCAATAACAAGTGGCTTCTATAGAAAGCTTCAGATATCGTGACTGGTTCGTGACTAGTTATGGTTCATTAAATATACCAGTGACACTTTTTTCAATGCTTCTAAAAAATTACTAATAAAGATACCTTTTATGAGTTCTAAACTAATAAACGATGATCAAAATCATCTTCATCAGCGCTAAAACTTTATCCTAGAAAAATAATTTATAATTATAATTATAAATATATTTTTTTGTAAATATATTAATATATCAATATATATATATATTTATTTAATATTAATAAATATAAATATGGTAAATATATTCATTATTTAAATATATTAATTATAATTTTGTAATTATAAATATAATTATATATATATATATTTGATATATATATATATATATATATATTGTAAATATTTTCATTATTTAAATATATTTATTATAATATCATAATTATTTAAATATATAAGTATTTATTTATAATTATATAAATACTTTTAAAAAATAATATTTATATATTTATATATTTATGTTATTGTATATATTTATATAATTATTTATATATTTAAAAAATATTTATAAATATAAATATAAATATAACTAGACTAAATATATTCACTATTTAAATAAATTTATTATAAATTTATAATTATTTAAATATGTATAATTTTTTATTTAAAATTATACAAATAATTTTTAGAAAATAATATTTCTTTATTTATAATTATAAATATATAAATTTATAAATATAGTTCATATATATTTATAAATATATTTATTTATGAATATTTAAAAATATATTTTTAACATTATTAATGAATATATACTCTTAAATGCATGCATGTTTAAAATGAGTGAAATTGAATAATTAAAAATGAGTATGGTCTAAAAGTATTGAAAAAATGGATGAGTTTTATTGATTAAATATAAATTATTAAAGAATATGGATATATATTCAAATATAGACGAATACATATTGAAAAAATTAAAACATAGTAAATATATATATATATATATAATAAATGATTTAATTCAATAAATAAAATAAAATAAAATAGTAAAAAATATTTAAAATGAATTAATACCTAACTGAAATAATATTGAAAATAAATAAATAAAATTTACCTATTAAATATTCATGTGTGTGCATTGTATATAAAAATGTATTAAATAGGTATATGTATGTGAAATCAATTTAATAAACATTTGATATAATTTAAATTGAAAAATCAAACAACATTCAATTATATCTATTACTCGATGCAATTAATCTGTATTTTTAATTAATATTAATTTTTAATTACCAATTATTCTTCTCTAAATTTATGACCTATTTAATGTAAATCATAAATATTTTGTATTATATAAATCATATTTTCGGAAATATTATGTACATGTATATATATAAATATATATGAATATAATTCTATATTAAATGTATTGATGAATAATTATGTATAAAAAGCATTAAAAATGAATAAGACATTAATATTTTTTAAATTATTACACATTATTCATTTTCTATATTTATATTTAATATATATTATTTATAAATATTTATAATTAATATATATATATATATATTAAACTTATTTATTTTTATTAACAATTGTTTCATTTATAATTTTTTTGATATTTTTTTAATTTATTCATTTTTAATTTTTTTGTTTAATTATTACAATTTATTCATTTTATATATCTATATTCAATATATACTATTTATTCATATTTATAATATATATATATATGTATATTAAATTTATTCATTTTTATCAATAATTATTTAATTAATAAAATGTTTAATATTTTTCTTAATTTACCCATTTTAAATTTTTATTTATTTAATTATTTCATTTTATTCAATTTACATATCTATATATTTAATATATAGTCTATATTTATTAGTATTAATAAAATATATGTGTATATTAAATTTATTCATTTTTGTCAATAATTGTTTAATTAAGAAAATTTTTTATACTTTTTTAATTTACTCATTTTTAATTTTTTAATTATTTCATATTATTTGGGACCTTTATTAGTGCTAAAAAAGTTCAGATAAGGGACACCCTTTTATCAGTGATAAAAATAAAGTGCTGATAAAGTGTAACCTTTATGAGCGCTAAAAATAAAGAACTAATAAAGGGAGCCATTTATCAGTGCTAATAAAAATGATGATAAAGGTTACCCTTTATCAGTGCTAAAAAAGTGCTGATAAATGACATCTTTTATCAGCATTGATAATGGTCACCTTTATTAATGTTTTTTGTCAGCGCTGATAAAGACCAACATTGTTAAAGACCTATTTTCTAGTGGTGCATGTTGTATACAAATTGTACATAGATACCTAATACAAAAAAACATAAGTATAATGTTACAATAAAGTAAAATAACTAAAAGATATAAGATAATCAACTTACATTGAAAAGAGTTGTATCGTGTTGATGCCAAACTCATCTCCAATTACAAGCTCCACACTATCTTTTTAAAAAACCATCATAGGAATTTTATACCCACAAATGTTAGCTTCTATTGGAATGTCATACACATCTAACAAAAAATGTGAATATGTTGATAATATATTAAAAGAATAAAACATTGTATCTGAAGTCATAACAATCTCTATTTGTTGTTGTCTATACAATATGTCTTTAACATTAAATTATTCCTCTTAAAAAATAGACAAATATATAAACATTAAAATTTTAAAACAAATTTAGCACCTATATAAAATAAAGGATATAATCGACACATACCTTAATGGTAAATTTTCAAACAAGTCTAAATGGAAAAACTAAAAATTGGCTGATATTTTGTCTACCTGTACTGACCTAATTTGTAGGAATTGTTATTATTGCTAATCTATCTATAATATCTTATACAATGACCATAATATTATTTATCTATATCTATTGATGATGAATGGTATCACCAATATAATATATAATATCATATGCAACAATATGATGTTAGAGATCTTGAATATATAACACACAATAAATGGGAATCTATGGAGGAGGAGGTGTAGAGGTAAGATAAGTAGGAGGAGGTAAAAGAGTGGGTTCTATAGGCAGAGGTAGGGAGGTGTGATTTATAGGTGGAGGTGGAAGAATGTGATCGACAACCTAAAACATTCTTTGCATGTCTTCAAACACCAACTATACCAAAGCTCTAATCCTTTCCTCTGCCGTCTCACCCTTATCCTAAACATTAGATTCCAAATTTCCTATATTTATTTTATAAACACCCTCCATTGATGATGTTTCAGAATGACTGAAAACCTTTCTTACTGATATACCTAATGGGTATCCACGTAAATGGCCCAGATGTTCAGGATTTTCCAATATCATAGATAAAATATCATTTTTCCCTCAGCCATGAGGGCCCCCTATATGTTTTTCTCCTCAAGATAATCCTATAAAGAATATTTGAAAAAATATGTATTGAATCACAATATATAATTAATTTATTTATCTTAAAATAACATTAATAAATTGAATAACTTATTATAATCCTCTTAACCACAACTCTTGATTTTTTAGTAAGACAATACCCATTTTTCTCATCTAACCCCTCTTCCATTTTACATGTCTAGCTTGGGGGGAGGATGATCAATCTCCACAGATCCTAAAGACTCAAGTCTTAGTTTTTGAAAAATTTCCCCTATCATTTACTCTTCCAAGAATGGATACCCTCAATAAGATAAAGTATGGGGGTATATATATTTGGATGGGATCACTTGATGAGATCTCCTCATTTTTTTGACAATTAAGAATTAATAAATCATTAATATTATCATTAACATTAAAAACACTGAAATATAATATTGACTGAAATTGTAATTATTGTTAAATGATGGGGAAACCCGACCTCCAGGTCTAAAAAGAAAAATTAAAATAAGGGATTAAGGGGGTTTAAAATAGTGAAAAGTGAAGAAATAAAATCTAAAAATGTAAACCCATTTCATAAGGATCGATCCTATACTTGAAAAAAAAGAGAACAAGGCATATCAAGATGACCTGGAAGTAATAAAATTAGCATTTTTATTTCCCTCACACCATGTGTGAGTAATATCAATGCTATTAGTGATAAGGCTCCTATACTTATGAACATGATAAGTGACGTTCCAAGGGATGGAGGTGTGACCATGAAGAGAATTTTAAAGAACCTGATAGTTGGTTTTAAGACAACAAGCTTGATGTTGTGAGTTCTATATAGCTCTAAACATGTTAACATAGAGTTAAATTCTACCATAAGTGAGTGTCCAATCCCATAAGTGTCCATGAAAGTGATGATAACTAATCCTCTATTATCATAAAAAATACCACCACCCCACATTTCTCCCATGCTATATGAACCATATCTATTGATCTTTAAACTAGAACGAGAAGGGAGCCATCAGGTCTATCGGCTAGGGGAAGGGATGAGGGAAGTAGTTGGGGAGATTCTAATGACATTGGGAAAACTAAGGGAGGGCACTGATTCTGATTCATTGAATGTCTATACCATATCAAGTAGTCAGATTATGGTTATGAACACGATTCCCATAGCTAAACAATCAATACCCTCAAACCAAGATTTATTCCTCACTTACCAAATACACTCAAACCCAACAACAAGAATTATATATCTCACTTTTTTTCTCTTTCTCATTGTTCCCTGATCCATGAAACCATTGATCTAGAAAGCTACTACCTATATACTCCTGAGAGTGGACACTAGTGAAACTTCTAAAGGAATGACACACTTTTTTCACCCTTTGGAACTTGTAAAATAGGTAGTGCAAGGCCTTGATGTTGGGATCGCTAAAAAAGTTTCACCTAGAGGTGTGATGAATCCCCACACATTAGACATTATCATCCACTAAAATAGCGTGGTTTCTGACTCAAAAAACAAGGAAAATCAGGTTCACAGGAAAATCTTTTCACCAGAGTGTATCCCCCATATATCCATGTTTTACAATGGTTGAAGCACCCTACAAAAGTATTTAAAATAAATAATTCTATATTAAGACCAATGAAAACATATTTATCTTGATCTGATGCCAAATCAAAAATCTCATTGATGGTGAGCTGATATTTTTCCAAGATGGAATAGATTAACTTCAATTATGCTCTAAACGTACTAAAAGATAAATACAGGGTAGTACATCCTAGGAAACTGAGTTTACTACCAACACAATTATGGTGCTATATGTTAATATCTCCCCAACCAATCATCCATCACACATGTTTCTAGAGAGATGGAATAAGTTATTGTAACTCACACCATAACAGAGATAGAATACCCCTCTAATTTGCCCATGCCATCTCAATAATTTGAGTTTATGAATCTAACCCATAAGGATTGACCTTCAGTGACCTCCCATGCAAGTTTTTCATTAAAGGCTTTCCCTATATCAATGATGCTCTTAATTTTTATCCCCCCTCACTAGCTTTTTCATCCTATCCCACAAGGACTAATGATGTTTTCCCTTGAAATTGGTCTCCCAAATGAAAGAATCCATAATATTTTAAATGATATTAATGATGTACTTTGACACCATAAGGGTAAAAAGATAATGGATTGGGAGAGAAGAAAGAACATGATTGACTAGGGTGATTCTCCCTTCAAAAGATAAATAATGTATCTTAAAATTAGTGATGTGGCTAGTGATCCTAGTAACCACCTTTCCAAAATGGTTAAGGTGAATCCTTGACATGGAAATATAAATTCCTAGATAATCCATAGGGATTTTTCTCTTATATATACCCATAATTGATTCAATACAACTCACCCTTCTGTCGGCATACCAACTAAAAATGAACATTTTTCTTTTCTCCCAATTAAAGAGATGACCACTCCACTTATAATAGTCATTAAGGATATTTTTTATTAACCAAATGTATTTATTTCTTATTTTCATAAATATGATCATTTAATCTATAAACATAAGGAGAAATATTCTATGAAAAGGAGGACTACATCGAAGGTAGCACTACATACATCAATAAACCTAGTAATAAGATTACTAAAAGTATTCTGTATAATGTTGAATAGACTAGAAGATAAGGGGTCTCCTTGCCTCAACCATCAAACAGATTTTTAGAATCCCCAATTCTTTCCCATGAACGCAATGGAAAACAACAGAGAGTTGAAGCATATGAATAAGTGATAAACCATACTTCAAAAGAATTCAATGACATAGAAAGCCATAAAAATGAAATAAAATTAGATATGATCATAATATTTATACATATCTATATTTATTGCAACATTATAACCTAGTACCCATTTATCAATATCATTGATCATTTCTTGAGCCACACCTATGGCTCCCCAGATTGATCTTCCTTTGATGAAGTCGTGTTTATCTTTTGATATCCATTGTTAAAGGTTCTATGATAGAAACCTATTGATAATACAAGAAAAAACTTGTAAGGGAAGTTAATAAGGCTAATTGGTTTGAAATTATTCAATAAATAAGGGTTTTTAAACTTTTGAATGAGAACAAGTGAGGTGGTGCTTGCTACATGTGGAATGCATCCTCTATGAAAATAATCATACACTGCTTCCAATTAATGATTCATAATATGATCCCAATATTTAGTGTAGAAAGACCATAGGAATTGATCTAAGCCTAGTGATCTACATAGATCAAGAGAAATGAAATATTGTGAGTCTTTTATTCTTCAGAAACTGACACCAGGAAAGAATTAACATCGGATGAAACCACACAGGGGATGGCATCGAAAATATCTACCTAAATATATGGGTACCCTCCTTGCATGAAAGTATTTGGACCTTCAATAAGAGAAAAAAAATGTGAAACAACCATACCTCTACCCTTGTCTTTATCCAATGTGTAAGTACAATCCTCCTAAAGAATATTAGGCCTGATGATATGAAGTTTTTCCTTGATGAAAGTATGGAAGTATGACATGTTCTTGTCACATTCATTGAGCCATTTTACTTCGGAATATTTTCAAGACAACCATTCCTACACCATAATACGAACCTCCAAGTAATTCTTTCTTTAAAAAAGGTCATTGAAGTGAGTATCGTCCCATGCATTCTCAAGCCTAGCTTCTAGAAGATCAATATATGATTTCATCATCTATAGTAATTGAAGGTATGAAGGATGTTTTTTTGGTCTAGGAATGAATATCACCTTAAATATGCATCAATTTATTATGAATACCCATCATGAAACTTCCCATAACTGGATTATTCCACGATGATTCTAAATCATGGTCATATTTTGGGTAAGATGTCCAACTATGGGAGAGAAAAAACACTCGCTACTAGCTTGTTTGGAAGACCGATCAACTAGAAGTAGGGAGTGTCCAAAAAGATCCCTGATGAGGTGAGAAACTTTTATTTCTAATAAAGAAGATATGGCATGATGGTTGTAGAGGAACCTGTCAATACTACACCAAGTGCAACCAATACATTTCTGATTATTACACCACATAAAATGATCTCCAGTGTAGCCCAAATCTTGAAGACTTGATCGAGATAAAAACATAGAGAATTCATGTCTTTCCTTCCTTGAGTAGGTACCTCCTCCCTTATTCTTTAAAGGGTCCAAAAAAATGTTGAAGTCACCTCAAAAAATCTATGAAACCCCCCTAGATCAAAGGATGAGAGATCCCACAACATGTATTTTATATATTGAGCATTGAATTTGGTGTAGACAAAAGTGATGAGGAAACTATGTGATTCTGTAATGATTTTGGAGGCCACTAGATAGTCAGAAGCACCCATAAAATCCACGAAGATACGAGATTTTCTGGACACCAAAATATGTTTGTTTTGGGGGGTATCATACATGATGTTTCACACCTTCATTATGTGAGATAAGTTCTAAATATTCAAGATTTTTTGGTTAAGTTCCAACACATCCATGATAGAAGAATTGATATTATAGAGATCATGAGAAAGGAAGTACAATTTAAACCATGCACCAAGGCCACAAAAGTTATAATTATTAAATGAAGTCATTAATGGAGGGATATAAAGGGTTTTACAACTTTCAATTGGGGTGAAATAAGAGAAGTTGACAGGGAAGATATGAATCTCTGTTAGGACATTCTTCAGATATCACTTGTTGGGGAAGAATGAGAGGAGGGTGGAGGATTTGAGGATACCAGTTCCATGATCATATATGAGGAGTTAGATAAAATCGAGAAATAGATGGAGGTGGGGAGAGGTGTGGATTCATAAGTTCTCGAATCATTCAATGAGAAGATAAAATTAAAAGGAAAAAAAATCCTCCACCTTTCCTTCCATATGAGGGGAATTGAAAAAAATGGAAAGACCAATCCTCCATGGGATGCACCAGTGGCATATATAGCACCATAGATATGAAATAATTATCACTTGGAGTGGTGGGAAAGGTGGGGGGAGCTGATAAAGAAGTAAATAAAAAGTGAATAAAGATTAATTTGAGGGAATATGTCCCAAAATATATTTAGGGATATAATTGGGTATTGAGAGAGGACGAATAGAGTAAAAATGATGATCATAGACAACACAAGAGGTCCTATTCGAAGGAGGAGGAGGAGGGAAAACACTAAAGATGTTCCTCTACAAAGGGACTAGTAGTGTAAAACATGCCTCTTTCAATTTGAAATGGAGTGGCCTTGAATCTTACATTTCGAGTAGAAGCTCATTGACAATGAAGGAAAAATGTTCTACCACCAAGAAAAGGATTCTTCTGCTTTGAAGAGAATGAACTTCGGAATAGGTGAAGAGAGATCCACTTCCACACATATCCTAGACACACAGGTGTCAAGTAGTTAAGAAGTTCAGTCATACACACATAAGAAATAACCTATAACATCTCCAATGGACCAATAAAATAAGAGGTTCTAGAATGGAAATGGGAGGCCTGATAGATCAAGCCATACAACTGCTTAGGGAGAATCATTGTTGGAGTGAAAAACAACCAATCATATAAAAATATAGAAACACTATTTGCATAAATATCTAGAACACTAATACCAAAATTTAATTAAGTCCCCCTTAAAAGAAAGAACCATAAAGAATGATTTTTAGTTTAAGATCGAATGCTATGAAAAATCTTACCAATTCCACAAAGCAACACAGTTTAAGAAATAAGGGAGAAGGGGTTGATCCTAGTAATAATGTGCCGCCAATTTCCACTGTTGAAGAATAAAATCCACCTCGAATGATTTTATAGGGAACCCAAGAACCAGGGATCCATCCCTCAAAACCTGGTTAATCCACTCTCGGGGGATCTTTGTGAATAGAGAAAAACCATTGGGAGTTGAAGGGGATAACTGCAAGAGAATATACATTAGAGAGGAGCCATAAACTAAGGGTACTGGACCAAAGAAGTAAGAGAACAATGAAAGCATAATGGGGCAAGGTTTGATGGCTGGCGCTGTGAAGATGAAGGGAAGGAAGTAACTGATGCATGAGGCACCACCAGTGACTCCAAAATGAGTGAACAAAATGTAACAGCCGAAGAAGTTTGAAAAACCAGTGGCATGCGATGTGCATTCTATGATTTGAAAAGGAAGAACATGTTTTTACATTATTATTTAAAAATATAACATTTTAACTACTAAATACGGTACTTATCATCTACTTTCAATAAAATAATTTCAGGTATATTCATTAATAAATGTATATATATCACATGGATTTTGATATTTTCTATTCTAAAAAATGTATTCTAACATGGGGGTTGATTTAAAATCTCACCATCTCCTAACAGCCAAACCAAAACATTTCATCTTCACTCCTCCATTATTAGGTATTTCATATTTCATCTAATAATAAGGGGAGAAAATTATATTTTTAAAATAAATCCATGATAAGTAAAATAAAAATAAATGATCTTACTAAAATTATCTCCCATAATTAAGTTATTTTCACTTTTTCAACACTTCTCTAATCAGAAACAAAGACACTAACTTTTCCTTAATCATTCATTATAATTAAAGTACTAAATTGTTTTTCATTTGGTCCCATGGGAATATAATTATCATCAAAATTAACTGGCACCCCCTGGTCCAAGTTACGACCAATTTCAAATTTTGATAAATGTGTGCAACCACATTCATCAACCATTGAACCCATTTTCCCCTGTAGAAGTACATAGATCTTATGAAAAATTATGAGGAGTCCCTCACCAATAGTATGTGTATAGTCCCTAAAATTATGTGTATGCTCCTCCCCAAAAGTATGTAGTGGATCAAATGTTTTTTCTGCTATATATTATCCTATAAATCGAAGTAAAAAAAATTAGTACACAAATATACATATCCAAAAATTAAATATAAAAGTAAATGAAAAATGTAAAATGATCAAATAAAAATGTAAAATAAATAAACATATCTTTATTACAAAAATATACATATCCAACAATTAAATATAAAAGTAAATAAAAAATGAAAAATGATCAAATAAAAAAGTAAACTAAATAAACATATATTTATTCATATTTGTTAAGATAATTAGATAAAATTATAACAATATTAATGGGAGATAAAATTTCCTAAAAGAATGAAAAAAATCCAAAAATGTTATGTGAATAACAAACAATTAATATAAAAATATACAAACCCAACTACTACATATAAAAGTGAATAAAAAATGAAAAACGATCAAATAAAAATTAAAACAAACTAAAAACATTTTTATTAAAATTTGATAATGTTGTTAACTAAAATTCTAACAACATTAATGAGATATTAAATGAAATAAATGAATGAAAAAAAATCCAAAAATGGTGTGTGAGTAGTAAAAATACACTAAATAAACACACCATTTTTTACAAAAAAAATAATATTCTTTGAATATATTATTTTATACATTTTTTTTATTTTTATTTAAAATTTCAGATTAAAATTATCATTTTCCATAAAATAAAAAATATATTAGTTAAGTCTTGGTAAACATGTTATACTAAACAAAACCAAACTAATATAAACAAGTAATTTAACATATTATTTAAATATGTGTTTTAATAAATAAAATAAAACTAATATATCTAAAATTTTATGAAATTTAAAAATGTAAATAAGAAATAAATATATTTTACTTAAAATATTAGAAACTTACTAAAGTATTTTCCCCCAAATTCATTCCTCATGGTCATTTTACATAAAAAAAACCTTGTCTACAATTTGATCATCAATATTATCTAGTAATATTTCCTTGGAAGTAGGGATATCACATAAATTAGAATCTTCATTGATTTTTTCATCACTAACATACTGTTTTTCCTTATAACAAATTGTAGAAATATATATCAGATTGATTAAGAACATAGAAAATTTATTTTTCATGTGTTTCCATGATAAAAGGATCAGTTTTTTTATTCCAATATATTTAGATAAACTAGTATCATTCCAAATTAATCATGTTTAAAATTATATTTATTGATATCCCATAGAAATTTAAGCAATGGAACTTAAAATTTAATGTTATAAAAATCCCATATTTCATCAATGACTCCATAATATGGACATGATACAGAGATTGGGTTTTTATTATTTTTCACACAAAAAAATCATTGCTTAAGTGAACCCCAATACACTACTATTTTAAACTATACATCTATTTTCCTGATCTTTCATATGAAATGTATTTCCATTAATTTTATACTCGGACCATGTTATCAAATTTAAAATTGGGCTTCACACTAAAAATCTCAATGTTTCTGATGCATCTAATCAACCAAGTAAAATATTTTCAACCCATGGAAAAAAACTCTAATTATGATCATTCAAAAAACACAGAGATTTATTCTTTGGATAATATTATTTCAGCACATTAATATGAAATGTTATATATGGATGAGAATCATCTATGTTATTTACAATTTATAAATGTACATTATTTATCTATTCACCAGTCGACGATTTTACTTTTAAGTCATAGATCCCCTTTCCTGTATAATTGACTCATTCAAGATGAGATGTAGGCAAACCAATGTACTCTACTATGGACAAATAGCTTTAAAAAAACTATGTAACCTCCTCAAAAACATAATTCTCAATAATGGAGGATTTAGGGTGATATTTATTCTTAAAATAAACCTCCAATATCTTCATATACCTTTCAAAAAGATATATCAAATGAAAATTTAAATGTCTATAAAGATTTATTTCTCACACAAAATGAAACATTAAATGGACCATTATATAAAAAATATTATGGAAAATAAATTTCTAGTTGGAAAAGTATAGAAACCGCTTCATTATCTAAAATTTTCAAATAATTCATCTCAATAACCAAATTACAAATTGAATTGAATAAATAGAAAACCTTTATGATTATAATTATGACACAGGTGAGAAATATTCCATGTAACACAACTGGTAGGATATGTTGTATCCTCATATAAAAATCATGATATTTCACCACTGTAAACTTCAAATATTTTAGTGAAACAATTTTTTTTTACATTTTATGAATAACCAATTATAACTTTTATATCATGTTGACACACAATAAAATCAAATTTTCTCTCTCTTGGATAATTTATGACAAACCAAAGGAATCTATATTTGTTCATCTTCCATCACGAGTTGGATCTAACATCAAATGTATTACCATTGAGAGTAAGTCCAATATTTAATTCAAACCATATTTAGTATTTCATTTAATATATAACAATTTTCCAATAAAACTATCACAAATATTTATCTCCATGTGCATGAAATCAATGTTATGATTGACTTCATGATATCTCCAATATGGAAGTTCAAAAAATATTGAATGTATCTTCCAAATATTTCTATCATTAGATGATTTATATGTCTTTTCAAATTTGAAATCAATGTTTTTCACCCTCTCAAAATAATGATCGATGGAAAAAAGTTTTATTGAAATTTAAAACTATTAGAAGACATTAAAATCATTTTTTAATCATTGATAAGAGTGATCCATAGAGGAAAACCTTTGATGACCCATGTATACTATTTTCCTCCCATGTTGTAGCTAATAATATGAAGTCTTTTGTTTAATAATTGGATTAGATTTATTCCCCTTAATAGTGTATCCATAAAAATTTCCATATGTTGGGAATTCATTTATAATGAAAATGTTCATTTCATGCAGTAAAAATGGTCCATTTTATAAGAATCAAACACCATAATACCTTCCTACAATAAAAGCTTCAAATCATCAATTACCAGTGATAAGAAAACATCAATATAATTTTTAGTCTATTTTAGTCTAGAGATCAGTAAACTCAACATGAAATATTTTCTATTCATAAAAAATTTAGGATATAAGTTGTAAATTACCAATAAAAAAGGCCATGAACTATGTGTGCTACTAGGGCTTCAATATAGATTCATTCCATCTATTCACAGTCCAAGTATGAGATTTCCAACATCATTTCAAAATATAGGAAACTATTGATCAATTTTCTTCCACTATAGAAAATAAACTAGATTAATTAATTTTATTTCACATATCTTCTCATATGTATGATATCTTAACCTTTTTTTAATTATTTGAATTTTAAAATAAAAATCTCAAATGAGGAATTATATGACGAAACCCAATTTCTTTAGAAGGAGTCTTTGTAACTACTACGTCATCCTATCCTTTTTATTTAAACTTATACCATGATGTCCCGCATTTTTGACACTTTGATAGACATTAATATTCCTTCCTATAAATCATATAATCATTCAACCAGGCATGCAGTTTCTTTTACCCCAAACCCATCAGGGATAATATTCTCTTCAATATATTATGTGAATCTACAAGATCATTATCATTAAGATGTATGTCTTTCAACATCTCTATAAACTCTATAAAACACTTATATGTCTATACTATTTTTTTAGTTCAATTTAATCAATATTAACAACATTGATAAAACCATAAATTATGTACAACCTGGAAATAATGGTTTTTTAGAATCTCCATATAGATACTCAATTGTTAGTTCTTTCTCAATTTACACTATTTCAATATTATGAATCATTTCTTTAATTTGATCAGACTTATCATCTTTTAAATAATTATCATTAATAGATATAGATTTTTCCAAATTTAATCACTCCAAATCCAAGGTCTATAACTCATATTAAACCCATGATAAATTAAAATATCTTTGATCTCTCTACTTTTCAACTTCTTCATATTAAAAATTTCAAACATGGATAGAAAAACATTGTATTATTTGGATCATTGAATTTAGAAAATTATGAAAAATAATTTACACCTTTAATATATTCATCACTTGTTCGTAGTATAATAACCTAACTTGGAATCATTATTATCTATAAAAAATATTAAAAATTAAAATTAAGTTATTATATTTTCAAATTAAATTTAAAATTTACTTGTATAAATAATAATAAAAAAACCATAAAATATTTCACAAAAAATTAATACAATATATTTTTTAAATAATATAACTTTGAACATATATAAATATCATTATTTAATTAAAAAATTAAAAACCTTAATATAAAAAAATCATTTATCAATTTTAAAATACCTAAGATGTGTGAATAATCGTAACTAAAAATACAAATAGAGTAGATAAATCAACATCAATAGAAAATTCTAACTGAAAACACAATTGAAAATACCTTAGATACATAGAAAATAAAAACAATAAACACAAACCCTAAATTAGAACCAATGGGAAGAAGGCACAAGCGGCGACAGATGATGGGTGATGGTGGATGGGGATAGTGGATTCCAACCAAAATATAAATAGAAATTAAAATAAATTAAAAAAAATTAAAATTAAAATACCTTGGATGTATGAAAAATCAAAATAATAAACATAAACCATAAATTAATAATAGATCTTCCATGATTGAGAATGTGACCCCAATGGGATGAAGGTATTAGTGGCGACCGACGACAGGTGATGGTAGACGATGGTGGTGGATTCTAAATAAAAGATAAAGTTACATCAATGGAATATTAGAATTACAAATAAAAATGTAAATACCTTGGATGCATGTAGAATTGAAACAATAGAAACAAACAATAAATTTAAAACGAATCTAGGAGAATTGAGAAGGCGACACCAATGAGAAGAAGGCTCAAGTTGCGATCGAATATGGGTGAAGGTGGATGGTAGTGGTGGATGGTAAATGAAAGATATACAATGAAAATTATCAAATAATGAAGACATTTGAGGCCACATATTTGAATAATTAAAAGATTCAAGGACACATATTGATGATGGAAGGGTTAGGGTTCAACATGTGAGAGAATACCGAAGGCTATTGTTTGAAAAAATGAAACAAAAATGACTTCTCTAGACCCCTCATTAAAATTAAAAAATCATTTCCACATTGGTTATTTAATAAATGATGCTAAATACAATATTTTTCACATCATATATTTAATAACCAATATGATATATATGTATTTTCACATTTTTTCATTAATATCGAACATGAAAAATGTGGGAGAATTATTTACCATGTTAGTTATTCAATAAATGACATAGTAAATCATGTTTTCATATTAGTTATTAAATAACTGATGTGAAAATATAAATGTTTTATTTACCAAATTGGTTATAGATAATTGACATAAAAAATGGGTCAGGATAAATCAATTTTTTACCATTGATCTTTGGGTGTTCAAATCACTGTGTGGAATTTTCAATAAAGATTATGTTTTTATATTTAAGACGATTTATTTATGTGTCTAATTTTCCAAATACACTAGATATCTATATCGATACCTTGTATTTTATTGAATAGTATGTTTGAAATTATGTAATAATATGTGTGTAAGGCATAAGTATCTATATAAATACCATGAATATTGATTCTTAAAGAAGTATATGGATATTTTAGGGGTTATTTTCACTTCCAATGATCATGAGATGATCCCATAAAATCCATCAGTGTTATTGGATCCTTGTTCTTAAAGGATTCAAAGTGTGTTTCTACTAGTTTATTGAATAATTTTATACCTTTACCATGCTATGGGACTCCCTTTGGCCATGTCACAATGACCACTATGTTTGGACTAAAATGATTTAAGGATAGGAGTTTTCCATGCACCATAGTATGCTCCATGGATTGAACCACCACAAGATGTTGTTAAAATTATCACCATACTTAGACCATGGCATGGTGAAAACCATTTTGGTTCCCAACAAAATCATTTTTGATAAATTTAATTATGATTTATATATTTTTTTATTAAATTTAAAGTGTTGGTCCATGTAAAATAGGTTTTTATTCATAAATAAAATATGAAAAGTTCATATTTATTTCCCAAGTTTTGGGAAATAGTTATAGTGTTTATTCTTTTGTTAAATTATTTTAAGATATTCATGTTTATAAATTTTTTATGGAATGTGAACATTTTTCATACATTATTTAAGTGGTAAATTGTTTTAGGAGATATATCCTTATATAACATGATAAGTGTTTTTCCATAAGATTTAGTTTTCATCTATATTGACATAGATTTCTAGAGTTATAATCTTGATAATAGTTATTGAATATCGTTTTTGTATATTTGTGTTTTGAGATATCATGAATTTAATTCTCTATTGAGTAAAGTTTCATTAGGGAGAGGGATTTGGGGTTAGACTACCTTCCATCCTATAGGCATATGGATTATTCTAGAAAGTTGAGAGATTTTCTATTTATTTCTCCAGTCTTACTCATATGTGGATTCTGAATCTTCGATAACTCTATATATTTACATGAATAGTTCATGTAACTTATGCATAGGATGCATTTAGATATGTGTGAATATGGTTGGGTTCTTTTTTTTGAGTGAGTAACACAAAAATATGGGTTGTGTAGATAATTACACATTAATGTGGTGTTATAACATTCATTTGGTGGATAAAATATGATTTCAAGAAAAAATTATTATAATAATGCATACAAAAAGGAATAAAACATGAGATAATGATGATTTCATGAGATGAATTGGGTTTAATATTCATGAGATGTTTATTAAACTAGAGATACTTTTAAAAGAAACCACTTAATATTATAATTTTGAGATTACTTCCAAAATATCACTTTCCGAGACATCGAACATTCAATATGGGTGAAAATATGAGTTAGGTGCCCATAAATTATCTTATGTAAGGAAAACAAGTGATAAGGTTACCCTTTTGGTAAAGTTTGTAGTTCTTGATATTTTATTTGGGATATATTATATGTAAAACCCAAACAATTAGGAAACTAGAGAAATAGAGTTGATCACATCCATATAAAATATTTGAATAGAAAATTTATCTATTCAGCTATCCAAGAATCATATATTATATGATTGATAAAGTTGTTTTCTACTAGATATTTTCATGGATTATTTATTTTCTAAAATTTGTCAAATTCAGGATGAAACATGGATATTTTCTTATGAAATAAATAGGATTTATGGGGCCATAAATTTTATGGGAAAAATTTCATTACAAGTCCTTGATGAAAATATATAATACATGATACTCACCCATATATATGTCTTTGTCTTAGGACTTGTAGAACTATATTATAATCCTATTGAGATCAATTATATATATAACCTATATGATAGTACTAAATTGGTATCTACGTTTGAGAAGTGTTTTCATAGAAAGGAATTAATCCTGGCATTTGAATATGAATGTTATATGGGTTAATTTCACTCACTCTGACTCAGGGGGTATTAGATATTGGGTGTGTGTCAAACATTTTTTCTGAAAAACATAGGTTTAAAGAAATGAGGGAAGTGAAAAAGGGTGAAGTAGATCTTTGTATAGATAATATATTAATAGTTTTTTCAATAGAAGTAGAACCTTATCATTTAAATTTACCCAGTGGATTGATCATATAATTTTAGAACTATTATTATGTCCTCACCATAAAAAGAATATTTATTTATGTATCCTATTTAGTTAAGAATAGATTCTCAATTGCTATTAGAAATAATAGTAATTATATATATGTGAATGATATGTTTTATGGAATTGGTAATATGAAAAAAAAAATTATACATTCTAGATATAGATAATATAGTTGATAAAATTCATAATAAGAAGGTTAGGGTTGATTCTAATCCCACCTATCTTGGAATCATCAAATTAGGAACATAAATGAGAAACACTTATAAAGAATCCATAGATATGGATTATTGGAATTATTTAATTATAAATCACATGAAAATTGTGAATTTTATTTATTAGGAAATATGACCAACTAACCTTTTAGAGCGAAATGTGAAATAGATATTGGACTATTGTATCTCATACATAGTGATGTATGTGGACTAATGAGTACTCAAGTCAGTGGTGGTTTTAGATACTTTGTTACATTTAATGATGAATTTAATTGGTTGGTGTATGTGTTTCTAATGAGACACAGGAATGAAACATATACAAGTTAAAAGTGTTTTAGAATAAAGTAAAAATTCAATGAGGCAAGTGTAGTAACCCCAATTCCAGAAGCCCAAATTTTTTAGTTATTTTATTAAAATATAATAGATACAAGGGAACGCATAAAAAAGGATTATTCAGTTTATTATTCTTGAAGAACTATATATATATATATATGGTTCTCTTATTAAATTGGAAATTAAACATAAAACATAACAATGGAAAGTAAACTACATCCTTGAAAGATATACAAGGATTTCATCTTCATATCCCGGGGAAAGGGAAAAAATGAAAGGGGGAGATAAAATTCTCAATAAGGGTTAAAAATAGTGGAATTTATCATGAAACAATAATAAGTGGATCATATTCAATAAGGTATAATTAATAACTCATAATCAATATGGAAAGGTAATTAACTGGACACACGTTCTATTTAATCAATAATATATGAATGAAATGAATCTATAGATAATATCATTGTGAAAACCTAATGTATAATAAAAGAATAACTATAAAAGAAATGATTAATCATTGTACCTCATATCTCAGGCACATGATACCACTACCATCAATACCTTTTACCATATTATTTAAAAATTTATAGTTATAAATTTGTTTAATTTGGCCAATTGATTTTTCTCATGAGACTTATCGATGCATCAAGGGGATATATAATAACAGGACCCACCTGTCACTGTATGTCCAAATAATTCATCATATTTAAAATAATTGATTTATTAATGAATTAATATTCCTCATCATCAAATATCTATATTTAGTAAAGGATACATATTCATCAACACTTCTCAAGTAAATCAAATAACTTTCAAAGTAAACACCATATAGAAATGGTATATGGTTTAGTAAATACTCATATACATGATATAAAAAATATGGATATTTAATAGAAATTTAATTTTAAATGAAAAATGATCTCAAATAGGTAGTATATAAAACACACACAAAAATAATATGTTCACAGTACAAAATAAGTCTCAATGAAGTGGAAATTGAGACAAATTTTCTTACAAAGATCATATCATTGATGTGAGAATTAATCAAATGAATAGATTATGTGTATAAATATTAAATATACATAATAAAAGTGAAAATAAAACATAATATAATAAAAAGTCATTTCACACATAATATTATCATTAAATAATAAAATAAATAAAATTTTAATGTAATAGATGGAAATTGAGTTAAGAAATCCCTTACCTCACGCTACCCTTGAGCTGATCATGATAAAACTCATGTATAATGGGTTTAAACATGTTATTAATTAATTATAGAACCATATTCATATTTATAATATCTTATATTATCATTTAATAATATTTTACCTCACCTTCATTGATAATATTTATTATTTTCATTTTTTGGGTGTTAATTGTATTGTTTTTTGATGTATTTTTTTCCAAAAAATGTCCAAATTATATTTCGTTGGATATAGATAAATAATATCCAGAATTATATTAATTTTATAAATATTTTATTTATTCATTAAATATAGTTTTATAATCATTATTGAAGGTTGGAAATGGAAAATGAATCATATCGCATTGTGGTGATGGTAAACTGTACACATGCACACAATATGGTATCATTCCATTAATTGTGAATGGGTAAAGAAATTTATGATATATTAATTTTAAATAATAAAAAAACGACATAATTAACATATATATCCATTATTTCCAACATTATAACCATCAAAGTAACGTGGTGATGAAAACAAAATTCACAGCTGTGTGAAGATGGAATGTTTTATATACACTCGTGTGATGCTTTCATTTTTCATAGGATGGATAAGAGGTGGAATATGGTTATATTCTAAATTTAATAACATCCTAGTATATATATTATACTATATGTATTAATTTATAATGTAAACTAAATAATAATATTAATTTGAAGAACAAATAATTTTAAAATAGTCGGTAAAGAAGATTACCTCTTCTATGAAGTAGCTCCTTTATAAATTATATTATGGGACCTAGGGTGACTAGAACCTATTAAAATTAAATAAGGATGTTTATAAGATAAATGGTAAGAGTTTAGTCAATATATAAGGGTCAAAGTGGTGTAAATAAGTGAAGGAAGGAGGTTCCCTTTTATAATTGAGGTGAGGGGCACTTTTGGAATTTCAACAATGATTAAAATATAATAAATACATTTACCATGAAAATACCTCCAAATAGAAATTTATTATAATATAAGATAGGAAAGGGTTGTAATATTATCAAAAAATATAATTAATATATGTTTAGGTGTTATTTTAAACCTTATCTTTTTTATTAACCCCTTGGTTAATTATTTTTGACCCTAACCATGTTACCCATTATTTTAAATATAAAGGGTTAATAATATTAAAATGAGTGTAAAGATGACTTATAAATGGAATAATTATGATTTTTTCAACTATACTACATTAACAATGATTAATTTTGTATTTTTATTAATTTTTAATAGTTTAATTAAATATAATTTTGATAAATTATCATTAGTGTCCATTTTGACACTATTCATTATATTTGACATCAAATACATAAAAAAGTGGAAATTAGAATATAATGCTTTAAAAAATATATAATAAATCATAGGGATTTAATTTTTTTATAAATAATAACTAATAAAAAATATTTTAAAATTAATATTTTTAAAATCAATTATTCTAGATTTTAGTTAATTAAATAAATATTTTTTTAGAATTATAGAAGAATTTAAGGTAATTATATAATTAATAAAATTTAAAATAATTTTACATGATGATAATAATTTCATTATTCTCTTTATAAATATTTATTTTCATTCATATTTTCCTTTTTCCCCTACACAGACACATAAAATATATAAACAAAAGAGAGTGACATTTTGTATTCTTCAATGATATAAATAATATATAATTTATTTTCATGTATAAGTGTCCAATAAATAACTCCAATTAGGTCCTTTGGTGATAAGGGCATAAAAATATTAATCCAAAAATAATTATGATGAATAATTATGACCTTATCACTTAGATTTAACCAAAATTAATCCAATTTACCCTTTACCGATGTGATAAATTTTAACACAGTTACTATTCATTATGACATAAAATAAAATGGAAATATTTAATAAATTTGGACCTCATAATTCAAAATATGGAATCCATTTTCTAAAATTCAATACATATAAGTGGTGGAAATTAATTTTAAAATAATTTTGTAAAACGTGATAAAAAGATCATATTTAAAAAATATTGTTATTAAAAATAAATCTGGATTAATTCTTATCCTATGCAAAGTAAAAATGTTATATGAATGTTAAAAAATTATTAAATATATAATATAAATAATTTCATTAAAATAATTCCAAAATAGCAATGAAATCAACTTATTATGATATTACTATATTGCCTGCACAAAAATAGTTTTTTTTTTCAAAAAGACACTTCTTTTATTATTATTATTATTTAAAATCTAGATAATATTATTTATTGACAACAAATTAATGGATATGTTATAATAGTCAAATAATAATATATCATGGTCTATTTGAATATGGAGTTGTGTGCAACACAAGTTATTTTAAGAGAATAAATTTATTTAAAAAGAGACATATCGTAAATCTTGGGGTGATGCATTTTTATAGCCTTCAAAACATTTCATTCTTAAAATTTCTAGAATGAAACCTCATAAATTTATTTGGGTAGTTATTAATCATAATTTATATAGGTTTCCATATTACCTCTTCTATTTTATGATTTTTCAAAAGTACCTTTACAAGAATATCCCTTAAATTCCTCAACACTTATTCTCTAATATCCAGAATCTGGATAGGCTCTTTATAGTAAGATAAATTTGGTTCTAATTAAATTTATTCATAAGTGAGAATAGGTGTTAGGACTGACATGTACTTCTATTATAAATAGACATATAACACATCGTGCACTTTATAAAGGATAGGTAAAATTTCCAAATGGTAATCCACAACTCCAATTATCTCTCAGATTTCAAAAATTCTGATGTACCTAGGGATCCGTTTCCCTTGCTTTCAGAATCTTATAACACCATTCCATGTAGATACCTTCAAGAAAACATGATCTCCCACTTTAAATTACAAATATTTTTCTCCAGATATTAATATAGAACATTTTATTAATTGGAGATTCTTTGATATGGGTTTGAATAGTCTTTACCTTTATTGTTGCTTCCTCCACAATTTCTAGGACTACAAGATTCCTTTCAATAAATTCATCCTAAAAAGTTGGTGTATAAAATTTGATTCCATATAACACATCATATGGTTCTATTTGAATACTTTAATAGATGATATTGTTCTGGGAAAATTATACCAACCTTCAAAGTCAAGTGAGCATGATTTGAACATGTCTTCTAAATATTGGACACTCCATTCTGATTTCCCATCCGTACAGGGGTAATAATAAGTGCTCATATGATGTTTGGTATCAAGATAATTTTTAATTATTTTTAATAAACTTCATGTAATCCATGGATCACTATCAAACGCAACTGAAATAGGTGCACCATTAAGTCTTAAAACTTTATTAATATAGATTATTACAATGCACTCCATAGGTAAATCTTCTCTTATTGTAAGAAAATGCGACGATTTGGTAATTTGATCAACAATAACCCACATCACATCATTATTTCTAGGGGTATTTGGTAATCCAATGATAAATTACATATTAATGTCATCCCACTTTTATATAGGAATAGGTAGAGGTTTTATGACTCCTTTAGGATGCTATCTTTTAGCCTTCACTTGATAAAAAACCAAAAATCTTGTTACATAATTAAAAATTTAACATTTCATGTTATCCCACAAAAAGTATTCCTTCAAATCCCTATAAATCTTGGTGCTACCAGGGTGTATAGAGAAACTCAAATTATGAGTATCATCCAATAATTCTGTTTTCAACATAGGTATAGATAAAAAACACACTCTCTTTCCAAATTTTTGAATTGCATCCTCATACATGAACTCTTACAATTTTCCATCATTTATGGATTTAATTTTATCTTGAAAATTCTCATCATTAGATTGAGAACTTTTTATATTCTCCAATAAAGAAGGTTTAGAAATCATTTGAAAAAGGAGACGTTCTCCCATTTATTAATAATTCTTATATCCATATTTAATAATTCCATGAACATAGGAACTATCTTAATACTTATATGGGTCATAAGTCCATGGTATTTATATAGTAATGGATATTATACCTTATTTTCAAATCCAAGGTGGCAGTGTATTGATAAATCATATTCTTTTAGTGACTTGAGTTCTTTTCTTTGCCTCATTGTGATTTATTTCTATGTAAGGATGTATTTTAAACTATTGTAATTTATATATATCTCAAATGTTTCACCATATAGACAATGTCTTGATAACTATATGAAAAATATTATAGTTCTATATCAAGATCATGAGTTGGATAATTTTGTTCATGAGTCTTAAACTATCTGGATTCATATAAAATAACTTTATCATTTATCATAAGTACACAACCTAGTACTTTCTTCGATGTATCAGTGTATATCAAAAACCCATAATTTCCAAATGGTAGATTCAAAATCAGAGTATTGGTCAACATTATATTCAATTATTCAAAACATTCTTTACATTATTTTTTATATACAAACTTAACTCCTCTACATGTGATCTTAGTTAACAAGTTATCTAAATGGGAAAAATTATAAATTAAATTATGATAGTGAAATGATAAACCAATGAATCTACAAACATCTGTTATGTTTTTCAGTGTAGGCCATTCGTAGTATATATTTTTCTTCATAGAATCAACTGATATTCCATCCTTAGAGACATTATGGCTAAAAAAATAATTTTCCTGAATCCAAAATTCACACTTCCTAAATTTACCATATAACTCTTTTGTTCTAAGGGTATCAATAATGATCCACAAGTGATTCTCATGGTCTTAATAAATTTTAAAATACACCAAGTTATCTTTAATAAAATTTACAAAAAAAATTATCAATATATTCTTCGAATACACTATTCATTAGATCCATGAATATAGTGGGAGAATTAGTGAGTCCAAATATAATTACTGTAAACTCATAATATTCATATCTTGTTCGAAATGATGTATTTAGAATATATTATTTATTTACTCATAATTAATGATATCCATAATGAAGATAAATCGTCAAAAAATATCAAGCTCCATTAAGTTGATCAAATAAATCATTAATACGAGGCATATGATACTTTTTATTTATCGTAGTAGAATATATTTCCCTATAATCAATGCACAACCTAATGAATCCATCATTCTTCTTAAAAAAGTGGTCAGAGTCACCCCATGGTGACAATATAGGGAATCTACATCCCTTACCAGAAAAATCCTCCATTTTAACTCCATAAATTCTTTATTATCCATTCTATAGGGAGTAATTGATATATGTTTTTAATCAAGGATTAAATCAATGGAAAATTCAACCTCCCATTTTGGTGGGTATACAAGTAATTATTCAGGAAATACATAAATTTATTCATGTATAAAAGGTAAATCCTAAATTAGGATATTAAATTTTCTACCTATCTTCTCCCACAAAGAATCTAATTCATAAAATTTATTGCAGGTGAATCTTTACACGACTCAGATGATGAAGTACATAGTTTAAATATATGGAGTTACACACCTTCAACACTGATCGTGATTTACTTTTATTTATAAAAAAATTTTAAATCATAATTTTAAATCCATTCCATACCAAGAATTATATCAAATTCAGCCATAGTCATGAAAATAATTTTATAAAATAGAGCATGTTAATGTGTCATAATGGGAACTTCCTGACACATTCTTTTTGCAGTGAAACTTCTATTAGGAGTTTTTACTGAAAAATCCCTTAGGTGAAATGTAACTATCTAATTTTCTTAGAAAAAATAGAATATTTTAAACAATTCATGGATCTAGAATCAAATAATGTATCGGAAAAATTTTAGGATATTATTAAAGTACCTACCACAATATCGTTGTGAACTTCTACCTCATCTTTAGTGATTTCATAAGCTTGTACTTCTCCCCTCTGTCCCTTCTATGGTATATTCTTTTGGAGCTTGGGACATTGGTTTCAATAATGCCCCATTTATTTATTGGTTAATCATTGAAAATCATTGATTTATTTTATACCATTACATTTAATACCCTGATGACCCTTATATCATCGCTTATATCAAACTCCCATTCCCTTCAAGCATTTACCTGGATGAATCATTCAAAAAATTTCACATGATGAGAATTCATTGTACTCATATGACCTCTTATTCAATTAATTTCCATTTAAAATATAGGTTCTATAAAATTAATTATCCATTTTGATGACACATAATACTATTATGTCATATGATGATTTTTTTTGAGAAAATAATAATCTTCAGACACTTGGATTAAGACCTTGAAAGAAATTATCTGAAGATAATGACCTTCAGATACTTGTCTAGTCTTGTAATGGTATCCTCGTACTCTGAAACACTCAATTCTTCTTTTTTTATTTATGCTAAATAATTTTATCTTCATTTCAATTCATTTACCATAATGGAAATATTTGTAGAAGAATGTTTCTTTTAAATATATCCATTCCAAGTGTTCTATTTTATATTCCTCCCTATAATTCTAGATCAACAACCACCATTGATCGTCATCGCACTTTATACAATATACTTCCAATAATACCTTCTCTTTTTCAACTCATCTAAATGCTAGAAATATTTTTCAATGGAATGGATCTATTTATCATCTACCAATGGATTAGTAGTCTCAATGAAATACAGGGGACTATTCCACATGAAATTATCCAACATAGGTTTATCATGTCATGAAGCATCATGTTTCTCCATTAAATCAAAGTTATTCATCATTACATGAGTAGGATATTGTAATATGGTCAAGATTAGGTCATCTATAACACCAACTATATTATCTTTCTCAGTGGGTAAATCCCTACATTATCTAAGGTTATTAATTTCCTTCATTCCATTAGGTTCCATCACTAAATAATGGAACACATTGAGATAGTTCATAATCATCACGAGTATTGACCCAAAAAATAAAAAATCATATAATAATAAAAAAATTTAAATACTATAAGGAATTTTAAGAATTTTCATGTTAGCTATGTTCATTTAATATATAGTTCCCAAGGATTCTACTAAACTTTCCTTGATACCAACTATGTCAACCCCAAATCCAAAAGCTTTAAAACTATAGTAATTTTAATACAATGGAATAAATACATGGGATCACATCACTGTAGAAAAATAATTATAGTATTACTTAATAACTGGACACATACATGGTTCTCTTATTACATTATTAATTAAATATAGAACATAATAAAGTAAATTGAACTACATCCTTTAAAATCATTCAAATATTTCATCTTCATAACTAGGGGAAAAGAAAAAAAATTAAAGGGTGAACTCAAATTATTAGTAAGAGATATACACAATATAATCTATAAAAAAACAATAATAAGATAATAATATTCAATAAGAAATCATCAATATGGAAAGGTAATTAACTGATCACACATGAAATTTAATCAATAACTTAAGAATTAAATGCATCCAGAGATAATATCATGGTGAAAACCTCTTGAATAATAATAACATAATTCTAAAAAAATGATTAATAATTTTTTTTATCTCAATAACCTAATACTTAAACCATCAATACCTTTCATAAGATAGTTTAAAAATTTATAGGTAGAAAACCATTTAATTTGGGTAACTAATTTATCCAATGATACCTATCGATGCATCAAGTGGATTTATAATATTGGTCCCCACATATTAATGAAAGTATAAATAATTCCTCATATATTGAATAATTTATTTTATTAATGAATAAATATTCCTCATTATTAAATATCCTTATATAGTAAAGGATACGAATTTATCAATATATCTCTAGTTAATCAAATATCATTGAAAGTAAACATCGTATAAAAATTGTATATAGTTTATGAAATACTCATATCCATGATATAAAAAATATATATATTTAATAGAAATTAAATTTAAAATAAAAAATGATATCAAGGTGTTAGTATATACACCACATAAAGAATTAATAAGTGCATAATACCAAATAAGTATCAATGAAGTGGAAATTGAGAAGATGTCACTTTACAGAGATCATATCATTGAAGTGGGAATTAGTAAAATGAATTTATTATGTGTATCAAATGATAATGAATATAAAAAAGTGGAAATATAAAATAATATAATCAAAATTAATTTCACACATAATCTTAGCATGACATAATCAATGAAGTAAATGTTTAACCCAATGAATGGAAATTAAGTTACGAAATATCTTACCTCACATCTCCCTCTAGTTTATCATTATAAACCTATAGTGTAATGGTTTTAAACATGTTATTAACTTCTTAAAAAACCATATTCATATTTATAATATCTTATGTGATCATTTTATAACATTTTACCACAATTTCATTGATAATATTTCATTACTTTCATTGTTTTGGCTGTTAATTGTCTTGTTTTCGATTGTATGTTTTATCATGAATGTCCCAATTATTTTTAATTGGATGTAGATCCATCAAATAAATATTAATATTAATGTTATAAATATCATATTTATTCATTAAATATAGTTTATAACCATTATTTAATGTTATAAATGGAAAACAAATTGCATTGTGTCATGGAGATGGTATGTTGTACGTACGCACAATGGATGATATCATTCCATTAATTGCGAATGATTAAAAAAAATGGATAATTTATTGAATTTTCAGAATAAAAAAAGTAATAATTATCACATATATCCATTATTTACATCATTATAACCATCCAAGTAACGTGGTGATGGACAAATTTACCCCACTGCATAGAGATGGTAAACCGTACATACACACATGATCTGCTTTCGACTTTCATAGGATAGATAATAGGTGGAATATGGTTGTATCATAAAATTTATAAAATTTAAGTATATATATGAAAATTTATTTATTAATTTTTAATGAAAAAAACACATGAATAGGAAGTAGAATAATAAGTAATTTTGAAAGAGTCGGTAAAGACGATTAACTATTCTATGAAGAAGATCCTTTATAACTTCTATTATGGGACCTAGGGTGGGTATTTTAAAATTAAAATAACCTATAGAACTTATATAAGGATTATAAGAAGATAAATGGGTGGATTTATGTTGATATATATGGATCAATGTGGTTTAAATTAGTCAAGGAAGGATGTTCCCTTTTATAATTAAGGTGGGATCACTTTCAGAATTTCTCAAAAGATTAAATTATAATAAATTCATTTTTCATTCCAAATGACTAAAAGTGAAAAATTATTCAAATATAATATATCATAGGTCCATAATATCATCAAAAAATATAATTTATACAACTTTAGGTGTTATTTTAATCCATATATTTTTTATTAACCCCTTGGGTAATTATTTTTGACCTTAACCTTGATAGACATTATTTTATTTATTAACTATTCTATGAAGAAGATCCTTTATAACTTCTATTATGATTTTTCCAAAGTACCTTTTTTAACTGATCCGTTTGATTCCTTAACACTTGTTCTCTAGTGTCTAGAATCTGTATAGGCTCTTCATAGTAATAAAAATTAGGTTCTAATTATATTTCTTCTGATGTGATAACATGACTTGGGTCTGTTATGTATTTCCTTAAAAAATAGATATGGAACACATCATGTACTTTAGAATGGATGGGTGGAATTTCCAATCTGTAATACACATCTCTAATTCTATCGAGGATTTCAAAAGCGCTGAATCACCTTGGGCATACTTCCATTTCTTTATGAATCTTATAAAACCCATACATAGAGACACATTCATTAAAATGTGATCTCCCACTTTAAATTACAAATATTTACTCTGGTAATCATCATTGATCTTTTTTACAGTTTGAGCTTCTTTGACATGGGTGTGAATAATATTTACTTTTTCCATTGTTTCCTCCACAAGTTCTGGCCCTACAAGTTTCCTTTAACTAAATTCATCCCAAAAAGATAGTATACAAAATCTATTTCTATATAATTCTTCATACGGTTTCATTTGAATACTTTAATGGAAACTATTGTTATAGAAAAATTATACTAAAGGTAAATAATATTCCCACATATCTTGAAATTAAAGTGGGAATGTTTTCAACATGTCTTCTAATGTTTGGATAGTACTTTATTATTACCCATTAGTTTGAGGTTGAAAATCTATTTTCAAATAAAGTTTATTAGAAATAGACTTCTGAATAATTTTTTAAAATTTAGATGTAAATCATGGATCATAATCCAAAACAATTAAAAGAGGTGCACTATCATGTCTTACAATTTCATTAATAAAGAGTCATGTAGGGAACTGTAGAGGTAAATCTTCTCTTATATCAAGAAAATGTGACAATTTGGTAAGGCGATCAACAATAACCCATATCAAATCATTATTTCTAGGGGTCTTTGGTAATCTAGTGATGAAGACCATAGTAATGTTATCCCACTTCCACATAAGAATAAGTAGAGGTTGAATGACTTCTATAGTATAATGTCTCTTAACGTTCACTTCTTAACAAACCAAACATCTTGATACATAATTATTAATTTCCCATTTGATGTTATCCCACTAAAAATGTTCCTTCAATTACCTATACATCTTGGTGATACCAAGGTGTATAGAGAAATTTTAACTATGGGAATTATCCAAAAATTCTATTTTATGATCATGTATGGAAGGAACACATATTATCTTTCCAAATTTCATAACACCATAATCATACATGAAGTCCCCCAATTTTCCACCATTCATATAATTAATTTTCATTTGAAAATTCTCATCATTATATTGAGAAATTTTTATCTTCTCCAATAATGATGGTTTAGAAAATATTTATAAAAGGAGTGGTGTATCCCCTTATATAATAATTCACCTCTCCATATTTACTAAATCCATGAACATAGGATCTCTATCAATCCTTATTTTGTGTCTTAAGTACATGATATTATCTTTTTAATGCATATTTTAACTTATTTTATTTTCTTGGGTGGCTGTGAATTGAGCATTCATAATATTTGAGTAACTCGAGCAATTTTATTTTTTTAATATCAATTTATTTCTATGAAAATATATATTTTTAAACTCTTATGATCCATATATATATATATATCACATTTTTAACCATATAGATAGTGTCTCCCTATATTCATAAAAAAGATTACGGTTGCTAACTCAAGATCATGAGTTGGATAATTTTGTTCATGAGTCTCCAACTGTATTGATGCATATACCATAAATTTATCATTTTTAATAATGAAACAACCCAATTATTTCTTCAATTCATCAATGTATATGAAAAACCATTATTTACTGATGGAATAGTAAAAATCAGATCATTAACAAAAAATTCTATTTGATTCTTCAAACTATTCTTCGTATTATTTTATACATACAAACTTAAAACCTTTACATGTGAGATTGGTTAATGGGTTATCCCTTTAGGAAAAATTATGAATGAAACACCAATAGCAACCTACTAAACCAGTGGAACTATTTACCTTAGTTTTTTTCATTGGTGTAGGTCATTATTATAGCACCATTTGCTTCAAAGGATCAATTAATATTCTATCCTTAGAGCCAATATATCCAAGAAAAGAAATTTACTGAAGAAATAATTCAAACTTTATAAATTTACCTAATAAATATTTCCTTCCAAGAGTCTTAATAATGATCCAAAATTGATTCTCATGGCCTTTATAGATTTTAATATACATCAAGATGACATCAATAAGTACCAAAAGAAAATTATCAAGATATTCATTGAATACTATATTCATTAGATCCATGAAAACAAAGTGTTCATTAGAGAACCAAAATGAAATTACTATAAAATCATAATGTCCATACCTCATTAAAAATGCTATCTTCAAAATATGTTATCTCTTTACTCATAATTGATGATATTCAAAATGAAATTCAATCTTAAAAAAAATATTTCTCTCTGTGAATTTGATTAGAAAAATAATCAATACAAGGAAGTGGATACTTGTTATTTATCATAATAACATTAATTTACCTATAATCAAAACACAACCTTATGGATCAACCATTCTTGTTAACTAAGAGAACATGGGGCTCCCCATGAAGATACACTCTGGTGAATAAATCCATTTCCACTCAAATATTCCAGTTATTTATTTAAATCCAATAATTCCATAGTAGTCATTCTATATGGAGTAACTAATATAGTTATTTCATTTGGGATTAAATCAATGGAAAATTCAATCTCACATTCCGGTGGGTATTCAGGTAATTTATTAGGGAATACATTAACGTATTCTTATAAAATAGGTACATCCGCAATTAGATGATTAACTTTTCCATCCATCTTCTCTTCCACCCCAAGAACCTCATTCATAATATCTATTGGAGGTGGACCTTGTCATGACTTAGATGATGAAGTCTTTACTCTAAATACATGGAGTTATACTCCTTCATTAAAAATCGTGAATTCCTTTTTCTTTGTAATAATTTTTTATTCAAACTTTTGAAATCCAATACATACCAAGAATTATATCAAATTATACCACAATTATGATAATAAGTTCAACAAATAGATCAAATTTATGTGCCATAATGGGAACTACCTTACACATATTTATTATATTGAGACATCCACTAGGATTTTTGAACAAAAAATCCATTCTTCAGGTGAAATTTAAATATATATATTTTTAGAAAATATAGAATATAGAAAATAATGTGTAGATCTAGAATCAAATAATGCATTAGAAAAATTTAATGATATTATTAAATTACCCATTGTAACATCATTGAGAACTTTTACTTTTTCAATAGTGATTTCATAATCTTGGCCTTTTCCCTCATCCTCTTATATGGTATGTTCCCTTGAATCTTCAGATATTGGTTTGAATAATTCCCCATTTATTTATAGTTGAATCCCCAAACACAATTGATTTATTTCTCTCCCTTGCACTAATTATCCTGATGACCCTTATATCGACACTTATAACAAACCCCAATTCCCTTCAAGAATTTACCAAGATGATTTTTCCACAATTTTAACATGATGTAAATTTCTTTGTTCCCCTCTTCTTCTTTGATACTTAACCTTTTTCATAGTTCTCATATAACCTCTTTTTTTCTTTACTTCCCTTGAATATATAGTATCTAGATAATTCATTCTCTATTTTGATGTCACATAATATGATTTTATCATATGATGAAAATTATTTAGAAGATAATTCCCTTTGGATACATGGTTTAATATATTAAAAGAAATTACCAATATTGATTTTCTAATTATATATATAATATGAACCATTCCTGAATAATCTTGTAAAGGTATCCTCATATTTAGTAACACTCACTTCTTCCTTTTTCTTTAATCTAAATAATTTTCAATTTATTTTAATTTGTTGATCACTAGTGGAATATTAATTGAATAATGTTTCTTTAAAAGATATAAATTCCATGTGTTTTATTTCATCTTCCTCCCTAGTATTATACATTAAAAACCAACATTGATAAACATAACCTTTGAGAAAATATTCTATGATTACTACCTTTTCCTTTTCATCGCATCTGAATGCTATAAATATATTTCCAAGGGACTTGATCCATTACTCAGATACCTCTAGATTAGTAGTCTCACTAAAATTCAGGGTCTTTAGATGCATGAAATGATCCAACATAGGTGTATTATGTCGCGAAGTATCATTTTGATCCATTTGATCAAGTTTATTTTTCATAACTTGAGTAAGATATCCTAATATGTTCATGATCTAGTCATATCCAAGACCAACAATGATATATTTCTTACTGGGGGAAATCCTATATTGTTTTCAGGTATTTATTCACTTCCTTCAATTAGGAACCATCACTAAATAATGGTACACATTGAGTTAGCTCATAATCATCATGACCGTTGAGAAAAAAATAAAATTTCCTCTAATGGTAAATGTTTTTAAATACTATAAGTAATTATAATAATTCTCGTTTTATCTATGTTTATTTAACATCTAGTTACCAAGGTTTCTACTAAACTTCCTCTAATAACAAATATTTCAACCCCAATTCCAAAAACATGGAATCTGTTGTTATTTTATTATAATGACATAAATATAATGGAACACATAACCCAAGATCAACAACTTTAGTAGTCTTGAATAACTGGATACATATATGGTTCCCTTATTACATTAGTAATTAAACATAGAACAAAACAAAGGAAATTAAACCGCATCCTTGAAACTCATTCAAATATTTCATCTTCATAACCAGGGGAAAGGAAAACTAATGAAAGGGTGAACTAAAATTATTAGTAAGGGTAATACACAATTTAATCTATCTTTAAACAATAATAATAGAAGAAAATTTAATAAGGAATAATTAATAAGGCATAATCAATATGGAAAGGTGATTAAATGGACACACATTCCATTAAATCAATAAATTGGGACTGAAATTCATACATAGATAATATCATTGTGAAAAACTAAGGGATAATAATAACATAATTATGAAGGAAATGATTAATAATTGGAATTAATGTCTTAGGAACATGATACCTCTTCTGTCAAGTCATTTAATAAGACCATTTAAAAATTTACTAGTATAAACACATTTAATTTGGACTACTAATTTATCTCACGAGACCCATTGTTGCATTAAAAGGCTATATAATATTGGGCCCCACCTATCACTTTAACTCCAAATTATTCATCACATATAGAATAATTTAATTAATTAATTAATTAATATTTATCATCATTAAATGTCTATATAGAGTAAAGTATATAGATTTACCAATATTTCCCCAGTAAATCAAATAACCTTCAAAGTAAACACCGTATAAAAATGGTATATAATATAAGAAATAATCATATCCATGATATAAATAATATGGATATTTAAAAGATATGTAATTTCAAATAAAAAATAAAGGTAAAGGGTAGTATATACACTACATAAAAAAATGAATATGTTTACAATTCTAAAATAAGTCTCAATGAAGTGGAAATTGAGATGAAGTCCCTTACAAAGATCAAATCATTGAAGTGGGAATTAAAAAAATGAATATATTATGTGTATCAAATTTAAATCAACATAAAAAAAGTTTAAATACAAAATAATATAATCAAAATTCATTTCACATATAATCATTCCATTATATAATCAATAAAGTAGATGTTTAACTCGATGAATGGAAATTGAGTTAATAAATCCCGTAACTCACATTTACATTTATTTTATCTTGATTAAAATAATTTATAATGGATTTATACATGTTATTAATTTTCTAAAAACCCATATTCATATTTATAGTATCTTATATTATCCTTTTATAACATTTTACCACACGTTCATTGATAATATTTCATTATTTTAATTGTTTCAGGTGTTAATTGGCTTATTTTTACATGTATGTTTTATTATAAATGTCTCAATTATTTTTAATTTTATATATATACATCATATATAAAATTATATCACTATTATAAATATCATATTTAATCATTAAATATTGTTTTACAACCATTATTGAATGTTGGATATGGAAAACGAATCGCATCGCATCATGGAGATGCATGATATCATTCCCTTAATTGTGAATGGTTAAGGAAATGGAAAATATATTAATTTTACAGAATCAAAATCATGTCAGGAATATCATATATATACATTATTTCTATTATTATATCCATATAAGTAATGCGGTGATGAGAAAAATTACACTAATGTAAGGAGACAATAATCCATACTTGTACACACGCGGTGATTTCGTTTTTCATAGGATTAATAAATGGTGGAATATGTTTGTATATAAAACTCAATAACATATTGGTATATATATTATAATAGATTAATTAATTTTTAATGTAAATAACACATGAATATGAATTATAAGAATAATGAATTTTGAAAGAGTCAATAAATACAATTACCTCTTCTACGAAGAATCTCCTTTATAAATTCTCTTATGAGAACTAGGGTTGGTATTTTGGAATTAAAAGAACCTATAGAACTTAAAAATGAACTTTTACAAGAGACATTTCTAGATTTAGGTCGATATATATGGCTCAATGTGGTGTAAATATGTGATGTAAGGAGGTCCCCTTTTCTAATTTAGGTGAGGGGAAATTTTGATATTTCTCAAGAGATTAAATTATAATAAATTCATTTATCATGAAAAATGCCTCCAAATGTAAAGGTATATGAATATAAGATAGTATAGAGTTTTAATAACTTCAAAAAATATAATTTATACAAGTTCATGTGTCATTTTAAAACTTATCTTTTTTATTAACCGCATAGGTAATTATTTTTGACTTTAACCATGATAACCATTAATTTAATTATAAAGGGTTAATAATGTTACAATGAATTGAAAAAATGAGTCATAAATGAACCATTTATGATTTTTTAAACTATATTTCATTCAAATGGATGAATATAATATTTTTATGAATTTTAATTTCTTTAATAATGTATTTTGTGATAAATTATCATTAATGTCAATTTTGACAATATTCATTTAATTTGGTTTCAAATACATAAATACAAAGAGGGTATTAAAATATAATTACTCTACACATCTCTGATATATCATATTGATCTATAAAATTCATTATACATGTTAATCATTGAAAATATATGAAAATTAATATATTTAAAATTAATTATTATTTTTTGTTTTAATTAAATAAATATTGTTTTAGCATCATAGAAGCATTTAATGTAATTGTATAATTATTTAAAATTAAAAATAAATTTATATGATGTAAATAAATTCAGCAATCTCAAAAAAAAACATTTAGTTTCATTCATATTATCCTTTTGTCTCCACTTGGACAAACAAAATTTATTAAAAACAAAGAGAGTGACATTCTGTAACTATCTTTGATTTAAATAAGATATAAGTTGTTTTTATGAGAAAGTGTACATACAATAAGTAAAATTTGTCCATCAGGTGAAAAGGGTTGAATTTTATTCATCCAATAATAATTAATATAAATAATTATGACCTTATCACATAGATTTAACATAAATTAATCAAATTTACCCTTTACCGAGGTAATAAATGTTACCACAATTACTATTAATTTTGAATAAAAATAAAAGGGAGTAATTTAATAAATTTGGTTCGAATAATTAAAAAATTTTAATCCATTTTATCAAATTCAATACACATAATTTTCAGAAATTTATTTTAAAATATGTGCAAAAAATGCGATAAAAATGTACTTTGATAAAATGTTGTTTTTAAGAATAAAACTGGATTTATTCTTATCCAATGCATAGTAAAATATTATATGAATTAAAAAAATGATTTAATATATAATATATATTTCTTTAAAATCATTAACCAATAGTGACTAATTCAATTTATTATGATATAACTATATTGGGTGGACAAAATTAGTTTTCAAAAAAACACTTCTTATTATTATATTATTATTATTATTATTTATAATTTCGTAATTCCTATTTATTCCTGAAAAACTAACGGATATGTTATAATAGTCACATTATATCTGATTGTGGTCTATTTGAATATGGATTTTTGTGCAACATAAGAAATTTTAACAGATTAAATTTATTTAAATAGAGACGTATTATAAAAGATTACTGTGTTACAATAAGATTATTAAAATCCTTTAGTCAAATTGAGGTGGACAATACATGATCCAGGAATTCAATGATAATTAAAGGGGTTGTGTAATTATTCCAAATATCACTACTAAAATATCTCAATTAAATGTTGTGTCTGAGAGGAAGAATCATTCCTTGTTATAATAGAAAACATACGATTATGTATTTTTAAAATATATGGGGATGTGAATAATTTATATATATTTTATTTTGATAAGATCGAATCTAAATCTGAAAAATGCTTATTTTATATTTATAACAAAGAAACTATGGGATATTATTTCTATAATTCCACAAAACACAAAGTGTTTGTGTCATGATGTGTTGTTTTCTTTGAGAATGAACACATAATTCAAGGAGTTACTTGGTGGAATGTTTACCTTGAATAAGTTATAAACAAGTGTTTTTTTTCAAGAGAATGACATAGTTACATAAATTTTTATAGAATAATAATCAATTGAAGTTGCAAAGAAAACTTTAAGGTATGATAGGTTTCATCAAGATATCATGAGATATGGATTTCTCATAGATAATTATGATGAGGTAATATTTAAGGAGATGAACCAACCACCAACCAAGAGGCCATAAAGAGTTCTGATATCAAGAAATGGTTAAAATATATGGAATCTGAAATGGACTCCATGAAAGTGGAAGATATTCTTTAAGGGGTGAATCTTATAAGGTGGAAGTGGGTGTTCTATAAGAAAATAGACATTGAAAGTAGATTCTCTACCTATAATTCATTCCTTGTTTGAAAAGGTTATACAAACATTCACGGTACTTACTAAGAAGAAACATTTTCACATATTTCGATGATAAATAACATTTAGATATTTCTATCCATATTGGATCATTTTGATTATGATATATACCAAATATATGTAAAAACAACTTTCTATTATGGGAATTTAGTCAATAAGTTGTATATGATACAATATGAAGGTTTTGAAGTTCCAAATAAGACTTTTAAAGTATGAAAAATAAAACGATCCATTTAAGGATTAAAGTAGGAATCTCAAAGTAGGAATATCTAGTTTAATGATGCAATCAAAGAGTTTTATTTTATAAAAAACAAAGATGATTCTCACATATAAAAGAGGATTAGTGGGAGCATAGTAGTGTTTCTGATATTGTATATTGATTATATAATACTTATCAGAAATAAAATCCCAACACATCACTCTATAAATATTTGGTTTGGTATGTGATTATTGATAAAATAAATGGGTAATGAAGCCTACATACCATGTATGAAGAAAAATAGAGATAGATATAAGTGGTTTCTTGGATTCAGTCAAGAAACATATTTTGGTAATGTGATAAAGAGATTTAGTATGAAGATCTCTAAGGAGGGGTATTTACCAATATTCCATGGCATGAATCATTGAAAGATTCATAATCAATATAAGGACATAAAAATATGGATATAATTACCTATGAATAAAACCTAGGTTTTACCATGTATTACATGTTGTTTATATGAATTTATGTCACCTAGGAACATATAATTACAACTAGATAAAAATATAATCTTTGTGAGAGATACTAGATTTATATAAAGAATAGTCATAAGTACTTGAGAAGGAATAAGGATAGGTTCTTTATCTTTGGAGGATAGGATGGGATTTGTATAAAGGGTTACATAGATGATAGTTTTCAATATGATATAATTGATATTAAATATTAATTCAATTTCATGTTCATCCTAAATGGTGGATTTATTAGTTTGAAGATTCCCAAGTAATCCACCATACTTGACTCGACAATAGAGGTGAAGTACACAAATACATCAGATGATGTGATGAAAGTTATTTGGATTAGGATGTTTATTTCTAAAATAAAGGAATTTTCTAACGTTGAGGGTGTTATTAAGGTTTATTATGATAATAATGGAGCTATCAGTTAGGAAACAAAACCCTAGTCTCACTAAAGTAATGAGCACACCATTCAAACATTCCATCTTGTACTAGAGATCATTTAGAGGGGTGACATTATGATATGTTGGGTTATGACATAAATTTTTTTTCATATCCATTAATGAAATATTATCCATAGAAGAATAATGAGGTCAATGTAAATTATCATGATATATGATACATAAGATATTTCTACAATGATTTTATTATGTATCATGTATTTATGAAAAATGAAATCTTTATTTATCATTCCTTCACATATACAAAAGTTTACCTTAAATGAATGGTGGAATTATAATAGACCCACAATGTAAGAATTTTACTTGTCTATAGTTAATGATCCTCACATAGTAGTGTGAGTTGTGATGATATGTTAAGACTAACATGAGTAGTTGACTCATGAGATAATAATTGGAGACTTATTATTTTGAATGAACTACCATGTATATCCCACATAATAAAAAATATTCATTGATACAATTATGGGTGTATTCTTATAAAAAATATTTCTTATAAGATATTAGAAATATACCTAGCATGATAACCTTCAAACTTTGATATCATTAATATGTAATTCCTTTGAATTAGCTAATCAGGGGGTGTCTAGGTATGTTGTTGATGATGGAATTAGTTTTAGTATAACCAAGATGATATTTGTGTATTCATATGATGAAAAAGGTCATCTCTCCCATGATTTCATTAGACTAAGGAAACTCGTGGTCATGATTAGTAAAGTCACATGATATTTTTTCAGATACATGGATAGTGGACATGTCTTGTTATCATTTATTAAATGAATGAAATTTGATGTATTCATCGACCATGTAAATCATTTTTTGAGAATCAAGAAAATATGAGATGTCCTATACTAGATTGGAATTGTTTCATGTCTAGTGGACACTCTATGTTTTGTGAAACATGATTTTTTTTGAGAAAAGTGAGCTTAAGGGATCTTTAATAAAAGAAAAAGAATCTTCAAGAGTCTGAAAGTGTGAACCTTACATTTTCCTCTTTGAATAAGATGCAGAAGATCTTTCTAAATAGTGTTGGAGGATCTGCTGAGCTCCTTGTAAACTCCCTTGTTTTCTAGTGAATCTGCAAGTGTATTGGTTTCATGGAAGGCATGTGTGATAATGTAGTTCATTAAGGAAAGGTGATTTATATAGTGATCCCATTTCACTTTCAACCTCCAAGAGAGATAAACCTTCCCATTAAAAATATCTTGATGAATTGTTTTGGAGTCACATTCAAACCAGATGTTGTTCATACCCCTTTATTGCGCAATGCATACTGCATTAATTAGTCCCATTATCTCATCATCTGATGCAGCTGCATTGCCACATGAGCCATAACAACAATCCATGGCATCCCCAAAAGAATCCCTAAATAAAAATCCATAACCAGCTGACCTTGGGTTCCCTTTGGATGTACCTTCACTGTTTCACTTTGTCCAACCTTTAATGGGTGGAGACCAGGAGACTTCAAGCGTGTTATGAGGGGGGGGGGATCGGGGCACCTTCAACTACCAAAACAATGATAAGTCAACCAATAAGTTGCTGTAGAATTCAAGGTGTTGGTATTTTACAGGTTAGATTGCTTGGATAATGCTGAAAAGTGAAGATTTAGTATTGAAGCAGACTCCTTTATACATGACCTTGTTTTTTCCTCCCCATATTTCATGGAACATTTCAGCACATACCGCCCTCAGGAGGATGAAAACCTGTTTGGAGTTAGAGATACAAAGGGTTGTAATAAGAAGTTCATCGACAATACCTTATTGTGGAGGATAAACCTTAAAGATCTCAAATATGGATTTTCAGATAGAATATTTAGTTTGACAGAAAACAAATAGGTGATCTATGTCCTCTCAGTGTTGGTGGAAAAGAACACTCCAAGAGAAAAGTGGAATTCCAGCTTTCTAAAGATTTGCATTGGTATGAATTTTGTTATAGGAGATCCTCTAGATAAGAGTGAACCCAGAAGATATGATCCAGTTCTTAGATAATCTCTCAATCCATTTCGGATGACCTTAGAAACTATGCTTGTAGAAAAATTTAGAGGTGAGCTTTCTATTCAAAGTAGGGCCCCATATTATCATATCATATTGCCTTGAGAAGTCATACCTTGAAAATACTTACTGAACTATAGGGGTAAGGGAGTTGGTGCTGGCCAATTGATCTTTTAAAGATTGGATATAATCTGTATCATTATCCATTATGTTAATTCTATCAATGATTGTACCACTAGTCCTATTATCAAACCAGAATTTTAGGGAGGAGTTGGTACAGACTAGCTAATGAGAGTTCATTAAAATCCTATGAAAAACCTCCTTGAGGACATTCTAAGTCGAATATTCCATGTATTAGGTGTTTCCAACATTCATCTTGTCCACAAACAAAGATCTTAGGTTGGAAAGAGCATCATATTTAGAGTTGATCAATTTCCAGATGAATTTGTACTGTAGGGATTGCTTGAATATGGATATATTATTAATCCCAAGTCCCCTAACAGCATGGGGGTGAAACATTGCTTCCAAGAAATTGTGATGATCTTTCTATAAAATATTATTACACTCCAAATGAAATTACTCAATAAATAATTGATGGACTTGATGACTGAGGCAAGACATGAGTTGACCATGAAGGAGTAGACCATTTTTAAAATGAATACATGCTTGACAAGGAAGATTATTCTAGCCAGTGGGAGTGGTTTTCCTTTCCAAGAGGTCTAGGTTCTTCTAATATGGCTCAGAATATTGGTGAAGTGGGAGGCATGAGGTCGTCCCCAAAACATGGTACTCTATGATAAGATAAAGGAATAGATTCCTCCCTTATACCTAAATCAATAATCGTGCTAATTTTCCAAGAGGATAAATAATTTCTTCCAAAGTATATAAATGACTTGACCTAACTGACTTCTTGGCCTAAGACAGACTCAAAATGGCGAAGAGATTCTTTGATGTTATTAATATTCCTTTTATCACCCTGATAAAATATAATGATTTTATCAGCAAATAAAAGGTAATATGGAACATGGGTCCCTCGAGCTACCCTGGTGGTCTTTAGTTCACAAGTTTCCACCATGTGGATGAAGATCCAATTGAGATAATACTCAATGATGGAAAATATGATGGACAAGAGAGGGTCTCCTTATGGTGGATATGTTTTTTATAAGATATGAGTATTTTTTATGAAGACCATACCAAAAAAATTAGTATATTGAGTAGAAATGTAACTTTTATAGATTAGATAATTTTCCTACATCCATGAAATGTGTATGATCCTATGTCCACATGAGTTAAGAATTCCAATGGAATTTTCAATTTTCATTTTGGTGGACATGTTATTTTTAACAATGAGCTTCAGAATGGAATTAAAAGAGTTGGATAACTTTAAGGTGATGTTTATGGATAGGTTTTAACACTATATAGGTGTATTAAGAGATTATATAACTCTTAGAATTGTCGGTCATTGAATGATCTATTTTAGGATAAAACAGTCTGGGGAACACAATTAGTGATAACCATGCACCCCAAAATGTGCAGAAAGTTTCTTAAGGCATGGTTTTGTTTAATCAATGCAAGGGGATCTATAAAATCATGTGATTTTTTTTTCAAAGGATAATGGGAACTTGTATGGTTATTTATAACCATTATTATGTAGCCATGATATGTGGGGTTTACTTTAGATAGTGATTCCACATGGTTGGTGCATGATTTTTCAAATCACAGATCTCATTAATGGGGGAATGTTATGAGTTCCACATATAACCTTTAAAGATATTTAACCCTATCTTATTCTTCATTTTATCCTAGAATCTCCCTAGTGTTTAACTACTCTTACTCCCTTCCTTTAGGGAAGAAATCCATCATTATTGATCAGTTTTTCTCACTATCAGATGCAATGGAAATATATAGGTGAGTATAAGATTCCTCATCCATCATTTCAGTGTTTATTTTTCTATAATGTTCCCTACCACCATTTATGTGGGTTATTCCTTATTTTTATTGTTTTTTGGTTTCTAATTATCTCCATTTATTGATCTTGTTGAGGGATGATCCTGGATGAGTGAAGCATCCTAAGGATAAGGTAGGTGGTCTATATTATTTTCCCAAAAAGTTTTTATGTTTATAAAATGTGTCACTGTTCCACATGCCAATAATTTTGAGTGTTTGACAAAAAATTTTGATTCATGTTATTTATATCCTAAATCCTAACATAGGTATAACACAATCCCCCTTACCCCATTGGAGGTTGAAAACCTCAAATCATACCACCCCTTATGATGAATTTGTATTAATACCATTGACAACATTACCTATTTATGAAACCCAAAAAACTTCTTAAGGAGTGATTAGTTCTAAACTTATTAAACCCCATATTCAGTATATCCATATGAAATGAAATAACCCCTTATAGTGTGTTTATTATGTTACTTAAATAATGGAACCCTTAGATATAACATGGGAATATCTTAGGTTACTTAAAAAATTTCAAGCACAAATAGTTTCATGAGAAATGTTATAGCCCAAGTTATTTTATTGTTTTATATTCTTTAATAATTAACAGACTAATTTAATTATAAAATAATATTTTACCTTATGTGAAACCTTGGAATACACCTCCAAGGTTGTGGTTATTTTAAATAAGAACTTAATATGAGTACTTTACATATGCATATGACTTATACTATGAATGCCTTATATTCCCATTATGTAATTCCATGAAACTTATGGATTGTTAATATGAGAACCTTTGTTTTATATGTTAAATTAAACTTTGTTGTTAAATTATGAAATAATTTTTTAAAAATAATAAAAACTTTTGAACATGTATATGAAAGATAATAGGTTATAACTAAGGTAAGTTTGAGTATATTTAAATTATAGTCCTTGATCCAATGTGGACTACTTGTTTAAACCTGATTTATTTTCATTAATTTCATAATTGATCCTTGTTAATATAATGAGACTGGTTATAGTGAGGCCACCATAGGTAAGACTTGAATTCTAGTTTCAAATTAAAATTACAAACCTGATGGATTCCACATGATTCTCTGATGTAAATTCTGATGGATAATCCCCCACTAGATTTGATAAATGTATCACATTTATGAATACCTCACCACAGAATCAATGATTTTCCTCTTAACTATGGAAAATTATAATTCCTAGGATGATCTCCTACTATTTGGATTGAAGTCCTCAGAAATGTGATTCCTCAGATATAAGGACCCGACCATAAACATTACATAATATTTAATCAGATGAATAATTCACATTGAGGATCTTTTAAGGTTTTGAGTTTAAGAGAATTAGGACACAACTATTACATCTCAAAAGATTACAAGGTAGACATATCTACATTGTTTCCATTTTTTCATATAATAAAAACTCTTAAAAAAAGAGTCATGTCTAGTTCCATGTTTTAGACAGCATAACTTTTCCTTGATCCCGTCCTTGACCTTATTCATCTTTAAGTCCTGTGAAAACATTTCAAAACATGGGATGAGCATAAAAAGCTCAGTAAGGGTTATAAAAAAAATAATGAAAACATTTGTTCATAAATACATAAAAAACATGAACTCTTTTACTTACCTCATTAAATCATAAGATTTATGAAAGACACATAGAAATCATTAACCATAAAGGTAACTTGTGGCATCCACATCAAACTTACATTGTAACCATCACAACCACATAGAGAGTTACTTTGGAATACCCAACACAGTATATTCCCTAAATCTCTTAGGAGAAACATTCAAGTTTACCTCCTTCATGTTACCCAATTCATTAGAGAGCTATCACGGGCTAACCCACCCTAGTTTTATCACGGAACCACCCATATACATAAATAATGCCGAAGAACCATAATATGATCATAACACATAACATAAGCATAAAGAAAATATAACATTTCAACAATGAAATAATAAAATATCATTTCAATATATTGAAATAATAAATCCATTTTCAAAATCATTTTCAATACAAAAATACATAAAAAGAGTATATGGTATTTATTTTTCCCTTTAAAAACAATCCGGCTTGTTAAGGAAGCCAAAGATCAAATAATACTTGCGGTGGTGGAAAGGTCGTTGTCACCACATAGGTAAAAAATCATTCCTTTTTTTGTTTAGTATAACGCTTCATATAAGAAGATTCCCTTTGAATAAAATGAAAAGTCAAAGGGGTCTATACACTGTATGAAATAAAGTCGTGTATAAAACTAAAAATGCCTCAATGAAAGGAGATTGAGACGAAGTACCTTACAAAGATAATTTTGTAAATAAAATAGATCTCTTATGTGTATTCACTATAAGATCACAAAAATAAAGTATAAATAAATGATAAGATATAAAAAATTCATTTCTAACATAATCAAAGAATGGCATAAATAAGAATGATAAGTTCAACCCAAAGAATGGGAATTGGGATATGAAGTTCCCTTAGCTCGTGTCCCACTTGACTTGATCATTCTTTAATCTCCTGAATAATAAACTAAAGTTAATTTCTACTTTCTTAAGAACATTTTTCAAGTTTATTATTCCTTTTATATCACTTTTTACCATGTTATAAACATTATGTAATCATTTATGTTAATAACATTCATTTTGTCGATATTTGGTACTTGAGTAAAAATGAACACCTTATATTTACAAGTTGTCCATGTGGTCAAAGGTTCATTATATCCAGAATGATATTCATGATTTGGATATCATATATATCATATATATCCATTATATACATGCTTTTATAATAGTACATAACATTTAGAGGTAAGAAATGAAATGCACAGTTCATGGAGACGGTAAGCCATACGTACGCATAAACGCTACTTTCATTTCTATTTCTTATTTTAATGGAAATAAAACATAATGATACATAGGTTTATTATAATTACAGTATAATATCATATATAATATCATTTACTCAATCCTTTATACATCCCAAATAAGGAATTAACGATTCAAATCACTTTGAGGGGGCGGTAGTCCGCACTTCCTCAAATGAGATTATCATATTTACCCACTATGGAAACCATAAAGGAATGCTATAAATGGGAAGTACAGAAGCATAAGGAAATCATAAAAATAATATATATCATATATAAATATAGTGCCATCATAATGGACACCATGAGAGGCGGTAATAAGTAATTGAACAATCATCGTTTCGTGGGGCATTAGTTTTCCATCCAGAGAAACATAATGTTCTTCATCCATTAGATGGAGGTGTGTGTAACTGTAGTTAGAATTATTATCATAACAACATAATAGTATATTTAGGATACTATTATTGTTACAAAATAAAGTAATAAAAAGAGTTTAGGGGTTGGAGAAGTAAAATAAAATAAAACAATTTAAGAGAAACTGTTACCTTTAATTTGGGTAACTCCCTTTGGTTTGAACCAAAGGACTTATTGAAGTGCCTTTTGAATAAGGTAAGGATTATAAGAGTAAGAGATGGATGTAGAGAGATTAATTGGGCAGAGTTTGGATGAGCCAAATGGCATGAGAGGTGTGTGGAATTTGTTAGAAGTGGTCTCCTTTTATAAGTGAGAGGAGGGGCTCTTTAGGAAAGTGTGAAAACATTATTTTATTATATAATGACAATCGGTTTATAAAGGTCCCAAAATCACTATAGTCAAATATAAGATGACTCATGGCCGAAATAAAATCATCCAATCATAATTGGACATGTTTTGGATAATAGTTTAATCATTATAATCTTATTTATTTAAATCATTTATTAATGAAGAAAATACTGCATCATTATTGTGTCATAAATAATTTAATTTATTCGATGTCCAAATATTATAAAAAAAATACTACCATTTAGGAATTTTTTTATATTTCCAATGAATATTTATAGTAGAAATTGTGACTTATATATCACCATATAAAAATTAATTTACTAAAAGAGTTTTGTTATTGTCAATTTTCTCTTTACATTAAATTAATTAATCTAAAGTGTCATTATCTTTCATAAGTGGCTCCATGGGGTCCCAAAATCAACCCAAGGATTCCCATGGGTGGACAGTACTCATGAAATAAGGTTAGAACAAGTGTTAAGGTAATTTTGAATTATTATAATATTCTTTTTACATTGAATTACCTTATTTACCTTTAACCGCGGCAAATAAAAGTCAAAAGTTACTATTCACCAAAAATAATTTTCATCTTAATATACCACATTTAACTTTTTGATAACACCCATGTATGTAATATTTTTGAAATTCAATTCACAGAAGTGGTAAAATTTCATTTAAATGAAAAATTTACTTTTTTAACTACCACTAAGTGGTGTCACTATTCCTCAAAAATTGATGTTTTTCAGAAAAATTTCAAAAATTCAGACTAAGCATTATTTGATAATCCGAATTCAAAATTGATGTCTATTTTTACAAATTCAAAACATATAAGTGGCGTTAATTAATTTAAAAATTAATTCCCATTGTTAAAACAAATAGCGTGTTTTTAAGAAACAAAAACTATCAAAAGATTGATACTTGTTTATGTCCAATTTCAAAGTGAAATTAATTCCAATTACTAACATTTTTTTAAATGGTAAAGATATAATTAAATTTAACTTAAAAAAAACTAAAAATATAATCTATGCATATAAATAAATTAGATTAAAAGGCACTTTTGAATTAAAATACAGTATTTTACACTATTCATTAAAAAATGAACTTTATCAGAAAAATACCAAAAAATTACCCAAAGTAAAATTTGATGTCCCCATTATAAAGAAGAATAATATGTGGTCAATTAGAATGTTTTAAAGTGACCAAAACTATATTTAAATAGGGTTCATCATTAAAAGGCAGTAAATCAGCCTTTTAATGTAAATTATGGTTAAAATTAGATTCATTCATATTTTAAGCCTCTAAATTTTTATTGGATAAATGTAAATACATTTAAAAATCATGTATAATAATATTGTAGTTAGTTTCATTTATTCCCACCAATAAAATAGCTAGTAGTAAACTACAGTTTAAAATAATAATATTATATTATTAGTTTGCAAAGTAAGATTCCATAGAAACCCGTTGTTGCGTATCGGGTACGCTATCAAACATCAAAACCCCTTTAAAGTAAAATTAATATTTAATTCACAAATATTAATAAATATGAAATATGTCTTATTCTTCATTTACATGGGATGTTACATCCTTCCCCCCTTTTGGAAATTGCATCCTCACAATTTTTATTCACTTATCAAAATAAGTGGAGGTATTTATCCCTCATAGAATTTTCAGATTCCCATGTTGCCTCTTCAACCATATGGTTTCTCCACAAAACCTTTACCTGATGAATTAGCTTATTCTGCAACACTTGCTCTCTATGGTCAGGAATCTGAACTTGTTGTTATTTATAAGAGAGATTCTCTTCCAACTAAACTACCTCTAGGCTCAAAACATGAGTTGGATCTGACATATACTTTCTCAACATCAAAACCTGATAAACCCTGTGTACCTGTGATAAAAATGGAGGTAAATCCACTCTATACGCAATTGATACCACTTTCTCCAAAATTTCATAAGGTCCAATGAACCTCAGACTCAAATTTCCCTTCTTACCAAAACACATCACACTTTTCCATGGAGAAACTTTGAGAAAGACATGATCAACTACCTCAAACAAAAGATCCTTCCTCTGGTTATCAACATAACTTTTTTGTCTGTTATGAGCTGTTCTCATGTGTTTCTGAATCAACTAAACTTTCTTTGCCATCTCTTCTACCAATTATAGTACCATCATCTTCCTTTCACCTATTTCATCCCAAAAACCTGGAGTTTGACAATGCTTTCCATATAATGCCTCAAATGGAGCCATCTGTATACTGGAATGAAAGATGTTATTATAAGAAAATTAAACCAAAGAAAGATGTTGGTCCCAACATCCCTGGTAATCCATCGAGCCAGCACCTAACATATGCTCCAATTTATGAATTGTTCGTTTTGACTGCCCATCTGATTGAGGATGAAAAGATTTACTAAAATTTAATTCAGTACCCAATGACATTTGAAGGCCTTTCTAAAAGTTAGAAGTAAACCTGTGATCATGATCAGATACAATGGAGAGGGGAACTCCATGCAACCTGACTATCTCATTAACATACAACTGATCAAGTTGATCTAAAGATAAAGTATCTCTAATAGGAAGGAAATGAGCTGATTTAGTCAATCGATCAACTATAACCCAGATTGCATTATTACCTCGAGATGTCTTTGGTAATCCCACAACGAAGTCCGTGGATATGTTTTCTCATTTCCACTCTAGCACCGGTAGAGGCTGAAGCATCCCTTTCGGTAACTGCTACCCTGCTTTAACCTACTGACAAGTCAAACACATCAAAGTAAAATTAGCAATATCTCTTTTCATTCCATCCCACCAGTAATAATCCCGAAGATCTTTGTACATCTTAGTACTACCAGGATGAACTGAAAAGGAGAACTATAAGCTTCACTTAACAACTCATTCTTCAACTGTGAATCACAATGTACACATAATATCTTCCAAAATTTCGAAAATCATTATCAACATTAAAATCAGGCAACATACCCTTCTGAACTAACATAACCTTTTTCTATAACTCACTGTCTTCCTTCTGCACTTGCTTAATTCTATCTGATAGAGATGATTTCACTGATAAATGAAACAAAACAGAATAATTTCCTACAACAACAAATTCTATTCCAAATTTCATCACATCAAAAACCAAAGGATCTCATTCCAAACATAGCATGGCTAATGAGACATTACTTTTTTGACTCAAAGCATCAGCCACATTATTTCCTTTTCCCGGATGGTAATGGATAATGCAATCATAATACTTGATTAATTACAACCATCTCCTCTGTCTCTTGTTCAATTATTTCTGAGTAAATATATAATTCAAACTTTTGTGATCAGTATATATTTCACACTTCACTCCATACAAATGATGCCTCTAAATTTTTAAAGCAAAAACAACTGCAGCTAATTCCAAATCATGTGTAGGGTAATTTAACTCATGTGGTTTCAACTGACGTGAAGCATAAGTAATTACCTAATCATTTTTCATTAGGACACAACTAAGTCCTTTCAACGAAGCATTACTGTAGATAACAAGCTCACCATTTCTGGAAGGCAGTGCCAAAACTGAAGCATTCACAAATCTTCTTTTCAATTCCGGAAAACAATCATCACATTCGTTTTTCCAGATGAACTTTACACCTTTTCGAGTTAACTTAGTCATTGGACTAGATAACCGTGAAAAAGTTTTAACAAACCTCCAATAATAACCTTCCAAACCAAGAAAACTACAGATCTCATTTATATTTGTGGGTCTTGGCCATTCTTTAAAAACATTCGTTTTAGTAGGATCAACAGTTGTTCCATTTTTTGAAACAATGTGACCAAGGAATGAAATTTGTTGTAACAAAAACTCACACTTCCTGAATTTCCCATAAAGTTTCTTTTCTTTTAAGGTGTTCAAGACAACCCTTAAATGGCTTTAATTTTCCTCTTTACTTTTGGAATAAACCAAAATATCATCAATGAACACAACCAAAAACTTATCCATGAACTCATGGAAAATTCTATTCACAAGATCCATGAATACAGCAGGTGCATTGGTTAACCCAAAAGGCATTAATACAAATTCATAATGGCCATATTTAGTACAAAACATAGTATTCGGAACGTTTGCTTATTTTACATTCTACTCATGGTACCCCGATCTCAAGTCAATCTTTGAAAAATACTGAGCTCCCTGGAATGATCAAACAAATCATCGATATGAGGGAAAGGATACTTATTCATAACAGTGATGTTATTCAATTCTCTATAATCAATGAAAAGTCTCATTAAACCATCTTTCTTTTTAACAAACAAGACAGGATCACCCCATGGTGACGTGCTAGGTTGAATGAATCCTTTATCTAATAACTCCTTTAATTTCTTCTTTAACTATAAAATTTCTATTTGGTCCATTCGATTAGGAGGTTTTGAAATTAGCTTAGCATCAGGAACTAAGTCAACAGTAAATTCAACTTCTCGATCAGGTATAATACCGGGAAACTCATCAGGAAAAACATCAAGGTACTCGTTTACCACTGGCACATCATTAATCTGAATAGTTCCTTTGTTTTCAACAATATGTTCAAGGTAACATTCATTTCCATCTTTTACTAGTTTCTCAACTTCCTGATATGTTATCAACAACAAGGGTTCATGTTTGTATACAAACTGAAAATTATTATGAAAAGAAACCTCTTTATCTCTGAAATCAATCTTAGAATGATAAACAGAAATCCAATCCATGCCCAAAATAACATCAAACTCTACAAGAGGTAAAACAATACGGTTTTCAGGTAGATTCTTTCCACACACAAGGACAATAATGTTCTTATGTTTTCTTTTTGTCTCAAAATTTCCTCCATGTGTTTTTACCATAAGTTAGGTATTCATATCTTGAGATGGAATTCCCAATTTACTATAAAACTTCTCAGAAATGAAAGAGTGTGTAGACCCTGAATCAAACAACACATTGGCATAATCTAGAAAAACAAACAGTGTACCTGATACAACTTCATTTGATGGCCCAACATCTACTGAAGTAGTTGCAAAGGATTTTGCCACCCCTTTCTGCATGTAGTCTGGATGCTTTCCTTCGGTTGAGTTCTTTGTTGGACACTCATTTGCATTATGACCCATTTCATTGCACTTAAAAAAATTAATAACTGTAAATCAGATTTTTTCTTACCATTACCCTGATATTTTTCAGTACAATTATGAGCCTCATGGCCCATTTTACCACATCGGTAGCACTTACCAGAATTCAAAAGACATTCCCCAGCATTCTTTTACCATAATTTTCACAAATTGTAAACTTAAGTTTCTTACCATCAAACTTTTTTGAAGAGTTATTCTTTTTCACATGCCACCTCGACCTCTTATTCTGCTGTTTTTTCAAAGAATACTTGATCATTGACAAAATCCATTTCAACCATCACCACACAACGAACAAGTTTTTCATAACATTTAAACTCACAAGAAGCTAAAGATTATTGATAGTTTGTCTTTAATCCTGAGTAAAAATGGTTGATTTTACGATCAAGATCTCATATAAAATTTGGAGCATACCTTTCCAGTCGAGTGAATTTTTCTTCATAAGTAGCCGCTGAGTCATCATCCTGCCTCAATTCCAGGAATTGTTTTTTCATCCTAAGACGAACCACCTTAGGAAAATATTTCTCAAGAAACATAACTTTGAATTCATCCCAATCAAGAGCATCAATCTCCTCACTATCCCTGATATTTTTCACCATCGACCACCACTGATCAGATTCACCTTCAAAACGGTACATAGAAAGAATAACCTTTTGATGTTCTGAACAACCCATGACATCAAAAAAAATTCCACTGCTTTAATCCACCCTTCAGCTAGCACAGGGTCAGATGATCCTCTGAATGATGGGGGATGTTGCCTCATTAAATGTTCCAATACTACCATATTCCTCTATGGTTGATCTTGCTGATCTTGTACATGGATACCAAAAGCATTTATAGCCTAAGTAAACTATGACATCACTACAACAAACTGTTCAGTTCTAATTCCGACCAACTTAGGTTGCTGATTTGGAAGGTTGTCTTCCTCTTGATGTCGTCCCAACATAGCTTCCATGTTTCCTCTGCGGAAAACCATTCTGAACATATAAATATCTTAGGCGAAGCTACATGGTAATCTGGAAATGCTATATGATGTCAATATTAACATAAATTACTTTATGGATATTACTTTAACAATACCCTAACACCTAAAGTTATCTAAACTGACCTCTGATACCAACTATAAGGACCCGAACTTAAACATTACATAATATTGAATCAAATGAATAATTCACATTGAGGATCTTTTTAGGTTTAGAGTTTTAGGGAATTATGACATAACTATTACATCTCCAAAGATTAAAAGGTAGACATATCTACATAATTTCTATTTTTTTCATAAAATAAAAACTCTTAAAAAAGAGTCATGTCTAGTTCCATATTTTAGACAGCATGACTTTTCATTGATCCAATCCTTGACCTTATTCATCTTTATGTCTTGTGAAGACATTTCAAAACATGGGATGAGCATAAAAATCTCAGTAAGGGTTATAAAACAAAGAATGAAAACATGTGTTCATAAATACATACAAAACATGAACTCTTTTACTTACCTCATTAAATCATAATATTTATGAAAGACACATAGAAATCATTAATCATAAAGGTAACTTGTGGCATCCATATCATACTTACATTGTAACTATCACAGCTCCATAGGAAGTTAGTTTGGATTACCCATTATAATATATTCCCTAAATCTCTTAGGATAAACATTCATGTTTACCTTTGTCACATTACCCAATGCATTGGAGAGTAATATCGGGCTCACCCGCCCTAGGTTTATCACGGAACCGCCCATATACGTAAATAATGCCCAAGAACCATAACATGATCATAACACATAACATAAGCATAAAGGAAAGATAACATTTCCATATTTCAATAATAAAATATCATTTCAAGATATTGAAATAATAAATCCATTTTCAAAATGATTTTCAATACCAAAATACATAAAAAGAGTATATGGTATTTATTTTTCCTTTTTAAAACATTCTATATTTTTAAGGAAGCCAAAGATCAAATAATACTCGCGGCGGCGGAAAGGTCGTTGTCACCGCTTATGTAAAAAAAACATTACTATTTTTCATTTAGTAAAATTCTTTGTATAATATGATTCCCTTTGAATAAAATGAAAAGTCAAAGGGGTTTATACATAGAATAAAATAAAGTCAGGTATAAACTAAAAATTCCTCAATGAAAGGAGATTGAGATGAAGTCCCTTACAAAGATAATTTTGTAAATAAAATAGATCTCTTATGTGTATTCACTATAAGCTCACATAAATAAAGTATAAAAAATGATAAGATATAAAAAATTAATTTATAACATAATCAAAGAATGACATAAATAGGAAAGATAAGTTCAACCCAAAGAATGGGAATTGGGTTATGAAGTTCCCTTAGCTCGCATCCCACTTGACTTGATCATTATTTAATCTCCAGAATAATAAAATAATGTTAATTTCTACTTTCTTAAGAACATTTTTCAAGTTTATTATTCCTTTTATATAACTTTTTACCATGTTATAAACATTATGTAATCATTTAAGTTAATAACATTCATTTTTTCGATATTTGGTACTTGAGTAAAAATGAACACCTTATATTTATAGGTTGTCCATGTGGTCAAAGGTTAATTATATCCAGAATGATATTCATGATTTGGAAATCATATATATCATATATATCAATTATATACATGTTTTTGTAATAGTAGATAACATTTTGAGGTAAGAAATGAAATGCACCATTCATGGAGATGGTAAGCCGTACGTACACATGAACGCTACTTTCATTTCTGTTTCTTATTTTAATGGAAATAAAACATAATGATACATAGGTATATTATAATTCCAGTATAACAATATATATATAATATTGTTTACTCCATCCTTTATATATCCCACATAAGGCATTAACGATTCAAATCACTTTGAGTGGGCGGTAGTCTGCACTTCCTCAAATGAGATTATCGTATTTACCCACTATGGAAACCATAAAGGCATTCTATAAATGGGAAGTACATAAGAATAAGGAAATAATAAACTGAATACATATCATATATAAATACAGTGTCGTCATAATGGCCATCATGAGAGGCGATAAGATGTAATTGAACAATCATCGTTTCGTGGGGCCTTAGTTTGCCATCCACAAAAACATTTTTTTCTTCATCCATTAGATGGAGGTGTGTGTAATTGTAGTTAGAATTATTATCATAACAACATCCTAGTATCTTGAGGATACTTTTTTTGTTACAAAATAAAGGAATATAAAGATTTTAGGGGTTGGATAAGTAAAATAAAAGAAAACAATTTAAGAGAAACTGTTACCTTTAATTTGGGTAACTCCCTTTGGTTTGAACCAAAGGACTTCTTGAAGTGCCTTCTGCATAAGGTAAGGCTTCTAAGGGGAGGAGAGGGATTTTGAGAGCTTAATTGGGAAGAGTTTGGATGAGCCAAATTTCTTGAGAGGTGTGTGGAATTGGTTAGAAGTGGTCTTCTTTTATAAGGGAGAGGTGGGTCTCTTTAGGAAAGTGTAAAAACATTATTTTATTATATAATGATAATCAATTTCTAAAGGTCCAAAAATCATTATAGTCGAAGATAAGATGAATCATGGCCTAAATAAAATCATCCAATCAGAATTGGACATGTTTTGGATAATATTTTAATCATTATAATCTTATTTATTTAAATCATTTCTTAATGAGGTAAATACGGCATCATTATTGTGTCATAAATAATTTAATTTATTCGATGTAAAAAAATTATGAAAAAAATAATATCATGTAGTAAATCTTTTTAATCTTACCAATGAATATTTATAGTCGAAAATATGACTAATATATCACCATATAAAAATTAATTTATTAAAAGAATTTTGTTATTGTCGATTTTGTCTTTACATTAAATTAATTAATCTAAAGTGTCATTATCTTTCATAAGTTGCTCCATGGGGTCCCAAAATCGACTCAAGGATGACCATGGTCGGCCAGTACTCATCCAATAAGGTTAAGACAAGTGTTAAGGTAATTTTTAACTATTATAATATTCTTTTTAACTTGAATTACCTTATTTACCTTTAACTGCGGAAAATAAAAGTCAAAAGTTACTATTAACAAAAAATATTTTCATCTTAATGAACCACATTTTACTTCTTGATAACAACCATTTTTTCGGATTTTTGAAATTCAATTCACGGAAGTGGTAAATTTCATTTAAATGAAATAGTCAGTTTTTTAACTACCACTAAGTGGTGTCACTATTCATCAAAAATTGATGTTTTTCAGAAAAATACAAAAAATTCAGCCTAAGAATTATTTGATATTACGAATTCAAAATTGATGTCTATTTTTACAAATTCAAAACATATAAGTGGATTTAATTAACTTAAAAATTAATTCTCATTGTTAAAAAATAGCGTGTTTTTAAGAAACAATAACTATCAAAAGATTGATACTTGTTTATGTCCAATTTCAAAGTGAAATTAATTCCAACGACCAACATTGGATTAAATGGTAAAAATATATTTCAATTTCTCTTTAAAAACAACTAAAAAGATAATCTATTCATATAAATAAATTAGATTAATAGGAAATTTTGAATTAAAATACAGTATTTTTCGCTACTCATTAAAAAATGAACTTTATTACAAAAATACCAAAAAATTACCTAAAGTAAAATTTGATTCCCCCATTCTAAATAAGGATTATATTTTTTCAATTAGAGGGTATTAAAGTGACCAAAAATTTATTTAAAGAGGGATCTTCATTAAAAGGGGTAAATCGGCCTTTTAATGTAAATTATGGTTAACATTAGATTCATTCATATGTTAAGGCTCTAAATTTTTATTGGATAAATGTAAATACATTTAAAAATCATATATAATCCTATTGTAGTTAGTTTAATTCATTCCCTCCAATACAAAGACTAGGAGTTAACTACAATTTAAAATAATAATATTATATTATTAGTTTGCAACGTAAGATTCCAAAGAAACTCGTTGTTGCGTATCGGGTACACTATCGAACATAGCAACCCCTTTAAAGTAAAATTAATATTTAATTCACAAATATTAATAAATATGAAATATGTCTTATTCTTCATTTACTTATGATGTTACATAATATCATTTATTTGGATCCCAATCATCTCTATCCCAGTATTACCATGGATTTGTTCCTCAGACTCAATTATACCCCCTTTATAAAGTGGAATTCCTTTGATCTACTTCTTGGATTATGCCTAGTTTTAATACATGGTATTACCCAGATTCATTATGAGATTTCATCTGGAAACTTTTTATTATAAACCTAGTCTTAAATACCCAGGGCCTATGGCTATATTATTATTCTTACGATCAGAGATTGTCTGAAAAATAACAAAACATGTGGTATTTTCTGTTTCACGTCTAATTTACTTCTTTCTTTATTTATATGTTGAACAATATTATGTTTTATACTAATGTAATGGAAATTTACTTAGAAAATATGTGTGTTACTGATTTTTACTCACACCCTTTTTGGGTTGATACCTAGTACCAGAGTAGATCTCTTGGTTGTTGGTTAGGACTTGGATGGTGCCTCTTTTCTGTTACTTTTTATGGGCTAATATGTGGCATGGGAGTTGTGGATGAGCATGTAATCAAATTTACTTAAGGATTTGGGTCCCTAATTTATTTATTATTTAATAATTATTCCCTTGCTATATATTTTACTTATTGTTTTCTTTACTACCATGTACATGTAGAATCTTATGATCATGTTTGGTTGGTTTATTTGGAACATATTGGGTTATCAATTTATTATTATCTTCTAATGTTCATTTCATTTTATTTATTCCTCCACTATATTTAATATTAATCTAGAGGGAATATTCTCTCCAATATACCATCTTTAAACGCTCACTACTAGTCGGAAACCTTTGGCATATATGGAGGAGTGCTTGAGGTCATGTAGCCCTCAAGATAGGTTGATTATGAGTGGACCAAAGCATGGATTTCACAAAGAGGTATCATAGGTTTGTTTTCCTTTATATTACAATTTTTTCTTATAGAAAAGAGACCATGAGTTTTTCAGAAATTGGTAAATATCTTATAGATAGGCATAGCTAACCCACACATGGGAAAAGATCATGTTTCCCGGGATGAGACAATTGTCTATACTATGAATTATTATATATGTTTGTTATTTCACATAAAACAATTTCTTGTCATTATTTTTATTAATTAATTATGATAAATATCTCTTGTATTAATATGGAATGAGAGTAGGTGTGTTCATGAATCATTTTAGTCACATAGAAATCACATTCCATTAGCATGCTTGTTTGTTTACCACGATTGTATGGTTTCCTACCTTATATACTTGTATTATTTGTCTAATAGATATACTTATATGATATAGTTATGGTTTAATATTTGTTAAATAAAGTTTCAAAAGAGATCTAAATGGTTTTCCCAATATATCTTGATGTGGGAATTCTATCTAACCAAATTGAAGTTAATTAAATAAATAAAATATTTTAAAATAGTAAATGATTAAACCTAAACAAAATCTTTTTATGTCATCATATTTGTGTTTTTTATGAAATCCAAGTGTTTTCTTATGGATGTAATTTAAATGGGATTCCATTTATAACTTATAGATTGGTTGAATCCATATGTTTGGAATTGATACCCATGTAACTAAATCCTTATATACTTGATTAAATCCATCCAGATCGATCATAGAAGTATATGTTGGTATAATAAACACCTTAAGGGTTATAGTAACTAATATTTTTATCGTTTAATCAATCTTTGTGATTCAAAATGGATGTAAATTAAATGGTGTTCCCATTTAAACTTATAATTTCTTGTACCTTCAAAACTTTTGAATGGAAACCAATATAACTAAATCCATATACTTTACATGACCCTTATAAGTATATCATAGAATTATATGCCTATAAAATAAACCTATTAAGGGTGTTTTATGAAAACCTTTAAATAAATTAACTATAAATGGGATTCACTTAAATGGGGTTCCAATTGAAATTTATAGAGAATTGTATTCACAAATTCGAAATAATTGCATGTATAATGGAACCCTGTTTAACAATACATGACCCTCAGTGGTCAACATTGTATTTACTTGTCATAGATTTTAACCCATTGGGGGTATTCTTATTATTAAATGGGACGATTGTCTAAAGATTTAGCAGCCACTCATAAAGTTTTTCATATAACTGTATGGTGGAATCATACTTAATAGCTTCTCTTAATATGATAAAAGACCTATTTTTGGTCCTTTTGATATGAGGCACAGGTTAATTAAAATTCTAGTTATTACTTAAATATAATGTTCTAATATAGATTGTGATTGATATTTTCTTTAACTCAGCTAATTTTTGAGAACTTATAAATAAGTAATTGTTGAAAGGTAATTATGAAATAGTTTACCTATAGTGCTTTGATGAACCAACTAAATAATGTTCCAAGTTTAGTTTATAAAAAAATTTCCTCCATAATTGGTGCTTGAAATTTCATACCTCTAAGCCTCTGTAATGTTTTTTGTTAAATGTGAATAAATTTAATGGATTAAATACCCCCATTGTTATTTTAATACAAGAGACCCTAGTATGGGATATAGTTTTAGAGTTCCTTGAAATATATATTGGATAGAAATGTAGATGTTTCCCATGATTCTCATATAGTGTTTTTATTTTTCTTATAAGTGGTAGTTAGCCTATTGACCTTTTAGTCGTGACCCTAGTTTAGAGCCAGTGCCATTTTCTGAGTTAAGGGTCATCCATTTGTGGTCATTCCGTTAGAGACATAAAATATTTGTGGATGGTTATTCCATGTTTTAGGCATGGTTAGTGATATTCCATTACCGTTTGAGATAATTTAGTATTCTTATTTTTTAGAATGATTCCCCAAGAAGGTGAGGGTTTATTCGGTAATTTAAACACCATAAGATACCTGAGAATAACAAATGATTAAGCATAGTGGGACTAATATGCCAAGGGAATGGTCATATTATCATCATGTTTTGTAACCATTATTTTTCTAGTGGTGTACAAATTAAAAGATCGTTGATCTAGTATTGGTCATGTTAAATACTGTGACTTAAGGGTTTGATCTTTTTTAAAATCAAGAACAAACTATAATGCACGATACCTTTGGTATTGCGAGTAAAAGTAAATGGGGGATCCTATTATTCTAATATGATAACAAGGTTGTATGTATTTCTATATAGTGTTCCCTTTGAGTTAATAAATGGTGAAATGAGATACATATAGTTTTGTGGTATTCATTAGTGTTTTGAGGTATCTAAGTGATGTAATCACAGTGACACCTTGATATCTATTAGTTCATCACTACCTGGAAAAAGGTTTTTAGTTCATAGGGGTTATTTTTATAGATCACTCAAAGAGTAAGGTGTCATAGGCATGAAGATATTTTCTTGAGCATCACAACGCTAAACAGTTAATTGAAATTTGAGCTTTCTGAGTGCTTCAGGTGACAACAAAAATGGATTGGATTTTGTAACATCATTGATATGAGTTATGATACTAGATTTTGTTTTAGGTGTTGGTGAAATTCATGAACATGGATCAAGAAGAGAATCACATGTTGAATTTGGAATAGAACTATTCTTGTTGCACTTTTAAGAGGCTGATGATTTGTGTTGACACTTGGTATATGAGTGTTGAACACTTCTAGAAACCACGTTCGATGGTGAATGGAGTGTGATATATGGGATAAGTTTCCATTTCCAGTTAAATGATTACTAGGAAGCTCAAATGGTGGGTAGTGTCATGTAAGTCATGAAATGTTTATCCCGTAATCGAGAGGGAATATGGTCGTATAAGACCATTCAGGAATAGTTAGAATAGTTTTTAGAAGCTAAAGAGCTAGTAAGTTTAGGTCTTCCAGTCTCAGAGAAGGCTTTGAATATGAAATTAAGTTAAAAGTTTGGAATGAGTATGGAGGCTAGATTCAACCTCGACATGCATGAGTAATTAAAACCTATGAAGGATTGGAATCACATCATTACTTGCAATATGGCATGATGATGAGATGGTCAGTTGAACACACAACCATTTAATCACATCATAATGTATACTTGTACATTCATTATTATGTTCCAATAATCATGGGTTATCTTGGGATCTAAGGTAATTTGATTGATCATTTAAATAATATTTTTGTTGTTAATATGGACATACTTTAAATCGGTCAACCTAAAGGGGTTTTACTGATGATATATAACTCAAATGATTACGGTGGGCCAAGACTGCTTAAGGTACAACATGTTATGTTTAATGAGTGTGTTTTGGGGTATGAACCTTAAAACTGGATCTTCAGGCTATGATAATGGCCTTGGGTAGCTAGTCAACATCCAAGATTCGGTTGAGAGGAATTGTTACCCTACCTCTAGTGTTTTCCCCATTACTGAAAGGTAACGTGAAGTTTTCTTCATCCACTAAAGGGTAACGATAATTTTTCTAAAGTAACCATAAGGTGAATTGAAGATTCATTAAGTTACTTAATGGTAAATCAAAACATTTTTATATTATTATTGGGTAACTTTAAAATTTCTGAATTTAATGTAGGGTAACTTAGGTTGAGACTCCAATCAAGGAATTTCAACGAGGGATAGGTAAAAAACCACAAGGAGTGTTCCAAAATTATCAAGGGATGATTCTGGGGGTAAATACATCATGTTTGGTTAGTGAAAATGCATTAGTGGAGAAAGCCAAGCATTTTTAAGAAGAGTCTTCATGTTCAATTGGTGTAAAAGAAGTTATGGAACATCCATTTATCTTCATAATAGGAAATCAATGGTTTGTACCATATTTATGGAACTCTCATGTGTATTGAGGTATGATATAATTGGAATCACACTGAGTGGGTTGGTGGATCACTGGGATTTTTTTGATAGGCAATTATTATAGTGGAAGGTGCCAAGGTTTAGAATTTGATTTTTCTGATAAGCCTTAAGGTGGAAGAATAATGTGCTGGAAATGTTCAAAGGGAATACAAGAGTAATAGAACATAATATTTGTGCCCAATAAGAAATAAGAGTTTCATATCACTTTACAATGGTTTCATGTCTGGTTCTTAGAGGTTCACTTGGAAGAGTGTTGAGAAATTGAAAATGGAATGGTTCTATTTGAAAGGATTTTTATGATTAATGTAGGTAGGGAAATATTTTAGAATGTCCACCTGGGATTCCTGAGGATAAGAAGTGATAAAATGGGGTGATTGTAAGATCCTATGTTCATATGGGAAGATAATTCCAGATTATTTCTTGAATTTTCAATCTAATAGATGGGTTTTTTTAAAATTGAGTTGTAGAATATAATTTTGAGAGTTAGAACACTATAAGGCGACATTTTTTGGATGGGGATTGAGACCCAAGAAGTATCTCATGAGACTAGATAAGTCTTAGAAGTGTTAGGGTTTGAAATCTTAGTTTTAGGAGAAAACAGGCTGGGTGCATAGTTAATTAAAATCATGAACACCAAATCAAAAATACTATTTCTTAAGGAACACCGTTTGTTTAAAATAAGCAAGAGGCTTTAGTAAACCATGTGGTTGTTTTTAGAGTAGTAGGGGAACACCCACACATAGATCATGATTAGTGCTAACTGTGCGCTATAACCATGCGAGGTGGGGTATGCTTTTGAAAGTGAGTTTGAATGGTTGGCCCATGGGTTTTCTAACCATGTGACCAAACCATGTGCCTCATTAATAGGGAAAAAATTAATATTTTTACCCTCCTCCCTTTAAAGGTTTATACCACAATTGTTTCCAAATTTTCTCCTAGTGGACCCCCATGTGCGCCCTCCTTTTGCACCCTTCCTCCATGGTTGATCTCCTTATTCTTGGTCTATTTCACTCATCATCAAATGTGATGGAAAAATTTTGGTGAGTTTAAGAACCCTCTTCCCTCCATTCTTTTTTTCTTTTTCTATCAATTTTCCTCAATCTGTTTATGTGGGTTATACCCTATTTTCATGGTGTTTGTCTGTATTCTATTTTCTCTATTTCTATATTATATCAAGGTCCTATATCAGATGTGAAAATATTCCTAAGGCTAAGGTGTGTAGTGTATATTATTTTAAATAAAAATATTTTTTTATAATACATGTTTTTGTGAAACATGTTGGTAATTCTAAACATTTCCCTTCAATTTTTTATTATTGTTATTTGTCACCTAAAGACTGACCTAGGAATAGTAAAATCTTCCCTTACCCTATTGAAGGTTCAAAAAATAAACTCAAAACACCCCTTAGAGTGATCGTAGCCTAGCTCTTTTGATAACATTACCTTTTTATAAAACCCAAAAAATTCTTAAGATGTGTTTGGTTTAACACTTAGTAAACTCCCAATTCAGTCTTTCACTAAGAAATAAAACCACTATATAGGGTGTTTTTGGTATCATTCTTAAATAATAGAAGTCTTAGATGGGCCTTTGGAATGTATTAGTATAATTAAATGTTTACAAGAACATAGAGTGTCATGATAAATGTTGGATCCCAAGTTCATTTCTTGTTTTGTATTCTTTAAAAAGAAATTTACTAATTTAATTATCAAATGATATAGAACCTTATGGGAATCCTAGGAAGAATCTTTAATGGTTGTGGTTATTTTAAATAAAATCTTGATATGAGTACTTTATATACACCTATGAAATATAAAATGAATTCCATTTATTTCCTTTATTAAATTTCATGGAACATATAAACTATTTCTACAAGAACCATGGTTTTATAAGTTAAAGTAAACGGTGTTGGTAAATTTTGAAATATATTTTTTTAAAATAAAATAACTAATAAAACGTCTATACGGAACCTAATAGGTTATAAAAAAATTAAATATTGAGTATATTTAAGTAAAAGGACTTGATCTTGTTTTCTCTACTTATTTAAACATGATTTATTTTATTTACCATCAGCCTTGAACCCAGTTAATATAATGACACTAGGTGTAGTGATTCCTTCCATGGGTATGTCTTGGATTACAATTTTGAATTACTAGTGAAAAATGATGAATGTCACAAAATTTATTATTTTATATTCCATGGGGTAATTCCCCCTGGATTTGTTCAATGTCTTACATTTGTGAATATATTATCTTGGTGTCGATGATTCAACTACAATCACTGGAAAATTTGTATTCTTGGGATGAGTTCCCATGATTAAGCTTGATATACTTAGACACATAATGCCTCGGATTATTTTCTTTTATCCCAATCAAGTCTATCCCAATATTACCTTGGACTTGTTCTGCGGGCTCAATTAGAGCCCCTTTAGAAGGTGTAATTCCTTGGATACCACTTGGTTCAATTTTATAGGATTACTAGGACTCGTTTTTTGGTTTCATATGGATAATTTTTCTTGGATTAATGGGATTATATCCATGGGTCCTCTGGATACTTTGTTATTCCTATGATTAAAGATAGTCTGACCTATGATGAAGCAGGTGATATTTTCTATTTCACTTCCATTTTATTATTTTGAAAACTTATATACTACACATTGTTATATTTTGTGCACATGGACTAGAAAATTCATTATACACCATTGGTGGTGGCCTAATGAGATTTACTCACACCCTGTTCAAGACACTACTTAGTCCTCCAGAAGATCACTTAGCTATAGGTTTGGACTTGGCTGGTGCCTATTTTTTGTTACTTTAAATGGGCTAATATGTGGCATGATAGTTTCTTCCAAGCATGAAATAATAATTCCTTTAGGAGTTGGGTTTTCTATTTACTTATTATTTTATCCATTTATCCATCCTACATGTTTTTACTGCTATATTATTGAATTCCTTATACATTTAGAATCATATTTTCATGCATTGTTGGTTTAGTTGGAACATTCTAGGTTATTAGTTTATTATCATCCCCAAAAATCATTTCATTTTATTTATTCAAAAATTGAATTTAATACTAAAAAAGATGTTATAATCTCCCCACCATACCATTTTAGACCCTCACTACTAGTCAATAACCTTTAACATATAGGGAGTCACACTTGAGTTAATTTTACCCTCATGTTTAGTTACTTATGAGTGAACCAGGTTATGTACATCACAAAATAGGGATTTTGTATTTATTCTTAGTTCTATTGAGGACTATAGGGTCACATAATTAGGAATTTTCAAAAGGATTAAGTTTTAGATAAATATTTTCTTATAAAAAAGTGAAATTTATGAAATTATATCTAAATGATTTTTTAATAGATTCACAAGAGTTGTGATGTTTTTCATTGAATTATTTATGTGATTTTACTGTAAATTGGAGAATAAAGGATGTACACCTAAAACTAGGTGAATTAAATCTTATGAATACCTATAATTATAATAGGATATACGCATGTGATTTGTTTGTTACCTATATCGTATCATATGATAGGAATTAAAATATCATGAAGGGGATTTATTCACCTTATATATTCCTCCCACATAGTCTTCCTTCAGTTTTAAAATTAGGATTGGAAACTTCATTGAATGTCTCACATCATAAAAAGAGTAAATAAAACTATTACTTTAAAGGAAAGAAATATATGTACAAAGGTCACCTGAGATAACCCATACTAGGATTCCATGAAAACATGGATATGGAGGAGAAAATAAGTGTCATGTTCTGATGGAGAGTGATAGAAAACATGATTAGGATAAAGTAAACCACTAGAAAATCACAAACGTGTGATGGGTTAAACAATCTTTGATTCCCTAGTAGGAAAAGTTTACGGAAAATATTTTTGTTTTAAGTTACTTTTCATAAAGTTGATGAATTTATTTACGAGCTTAACTATAAATATAAGGAAACATACTTAAGTGTCTTGTAGAATTTCTTCCTTTACTAAATTTCTACCACAAACTCATCTATTCTCCAAACGATGAGTATTTCAGATGAATTTGTCGCACATGGAGTGCTATAATCAACTTCTATAGTATCACATAATCTACAAAAGATAAAATATATATTTCCCCATTATTTATACATAAAAAATAACCAAAAAAGTTAGTAAAATATCAGATAATCCCCAAAAAGGATAACTATTTATAAATAGAAATACTACTCTTAATATCAAAAATTGAACAAACAATACCCAAAGTTCAACAAAGACAATTCAATATAAAATTTTCCTTAAAACCCATCAATATAATCCAAACTTATTTTGAAACCCAAAACTCAGAAGAATTTGATTACATAGTCTTCCACGTTAAATTGTCTCTCCAAATAACCTCGACTACTCTTAAAGTCACATACTTAAAAGTAATTAACCTAATCACATATTATCGATGATATGTTATTCATTTCCATAAATAACCCAAATTTCTATAAATCCACAATAATAACAAAGATTAAAATACACCATTAATCCTTAAATTAAATCCCATAGTATTCTATTTTCCTTAGGCGTATAGTGTTCCCAACAGAGTGAACATCTTCCAGAATAACATTTATCAAATAATCACCAAATAATTTTCCTATACTAAAGATATTCATTTGATAAAACATAAGATAACAAATAAACTTATTATTGATCAATAAAATCATTTAACTAAAAGAATTATTCACACTAACCAGGGACTTCACGTAGTCCAGCGGTAGGCGATAAATCCCAATTGTACATTGGTTGTGGGTTCGATTCCTGCAACTTTGTCTGATGCGGCGGGTTGTCACATAGTCTGCGTGTTGTCCTTTTAAAAAAAATATATTTTATAATATTCCCAAAATGAGATAAATCCCTAAAAATAACCATAACATAATTTAGCCACAAAAGTTTTCTCATAACTCACATTTTCATCCCAAAATTAAATAACATGAAATTTCCTCAAATTCAAGGATCATATAAAACCAAATGGTTATTTATAGCTATATCCACAAAACAAAAGATAATTCTTCCTCGAAGAGCATTTTCACATAAAAAATTGTAGGGTTACACATACTATATAAAATTCTTCCAATGTAATCCCATCAACAAAGATCATTAATACCTTTAAAAATATCACCATCCATTTATTTCCACATAGGTTCTTCCTTGACCAAGAAGTTATCCTATAGAATAGGGCATTGACTTGGGTAATGCACAGGTCCTCTACATTTACGACAAATGACTGTAAATATATTATTGGGATCATATTTATTTTCTTCCATATCACTCTTCATTTTCCTCAGTAATTATTTACTTTATATCCTTCTTTCCCACACATAAAGAATATCTTTGTTCCATTGAGACACTTTCTTAGGTGTCTCCTTCCACATTTCCTGTATAATGGAAATCAAGATTTATTTCCTCCATGGTATTCAGTACTGAATCTCTTATCATTCGCTTCCTTTATCTTCTTTGTTGAGTCCAGAAGTTGGTTAAAATACATGTTATTGATCATATTTTTGGAAAAGTGATTCAAAATGAACATGATAACTTTTAAACATATCAAAATTCTATTTTGTTGCTCATTTACACCACCATTCACACCATGTACATCATGTTCAATGTTAGTATGAATTTCTTGGAATCCATCCATTGACTAAAACCAGAAATCATTGTATGAGTAACAATAGTCATAAAATCATTTAGAGAATATCATGCCACCTTATTTTTAATAAAAAACACCTTAGGATTAACCAATTTTTTTCTCATCTTATATAAAATTCCTTCAAATATATTTGTAAATAAAAAGTGAATTATCCTAAACATATCCCCTAAAAGTGTCTTAACCAAGAGTGGAGCAAGGTCCGTTGTTGTGCACCAGTTCCCATTCGAGTCTAGATCAAACAGGTGTTATTAAGTTTTACCCCTAGGCACATTTGTGCCAGAGCTGCCTCTACTTGCTTGTATCCAGACAGGAATGTATTGCTTAGAAAATACACAAAATCCTTACATTACCAAAATTCGAGGAAGTTCTTCTATACTAATCCTCAAAGTCTATCTTAGGTTAATGTTCTCTAATCAGAGTTTTTATAAATCTAACTTCCATGGTTTGTACTAAATTTACTCTGATACAAGATGTAATATCCTAACCCTAGTTACCTAGAGTCGGTTCATTATTATATATCATTGGCATGATCTCAATAGATTATGTCCTAAAAAGACCGATTATTTTTGTAGCCATGGAAGTACTAGATACATACATAAGTTATATATTACATCATGAAATAAATAAAAACACCATTGTGTCCCCTTTGAACACACTCATATCCCTTAGCCTATCCCTACAGGTTAATCATGATATACTTCTTCACATCCTGGGAAAAATAAAACATGTAAAGGGGTGATCTTAGATTCTCAGTAAGGATAAAAATATAGCATAAAATTTCATAAATAATCATAACATTTAATGCAATGTATAAGACAAAAACACAAGCTTTTTAAACTTAAATTTCAGCATAATATGGTAAATATAAATAAAATAATGACATTTAATTATTCAGATGGATATTCTACTAGTCGAATAATCACATGTAATATCAATTGCTAATTTTATAATGATGGAATGCATAATTCCTAACATCATAACCATATAGGAAAGGCCTCATGTGAAGACTACAAATAAGATTTTGTCAAGGCCTTGTGCCAAGAAATTAGTTTGTCTCATGAGACCTATCGATGCATCAAGGAGCTATAGTGGGCTCCACCCATCACTTACTTAGTCCAATGTATTTCTCATATGAAAAGTTTGAAACATAATCTAAACATTCATATTAGAACTAGCATACGAAATATAAATATTTTAACCAAAAACCATGAGTAGTATAAAAATAGCACTTTTATTGTCAAACATAACTGATTCAATACAATATGGAATATTTTATTATAATAAATCAACCTCAATCAAGAATAATTAAGGATATTGACCAAAATGTAAAAAATTAGTAAAACTATTTGAGTAAAATATCCCCTTTTTCTTGAAAACATTCAAGAGTCACACTATTTATCCAGAAGATGTTAAAAATAGATTTTTTTGAATCAAAGTGTCCCATACCACTTTGAAAATTTTAAAAGGAATTTTAATTTTAAAACATTCATGTCAATATAAATAAATTCTTTAAACCATTTTTAAAATATGGACATTAATGAGAAAGATTTAGAATAATAAATCTTTAAAACCTTTAAAATGATATTTTAGTTAGAGGTCCTAACCAAATGAGAGACATTTTGATAAAAATAATTGAGGTGATAAAAACATTATAATATCATGAGAATAAAGGGATTCATTATATACTATTTCAATGTACAGTATACACACCATATAAAAGTGAATTGGTGAATAACAACAAAGAAGTATTAATAGAATGTAAATTGAGATTAAATCCATCATAAAGGCCGTATCCATAGGTTAAGGATAAATCAATGACATAATTATGTGTGAAAAATATAAATACAATCAATATGATGGGATATTAAGTGTAAATAAATAATAGTACATTCACACATATTCTTGTAACAACAACACCAATGATTGGATGTTTAACTCAATGAATGGAAATTGAGTTAAGATTACTCTTATCTAGTTCACATCGATGACTTGATAATTTATCAATGGAGTGATTATGTGTATCAAAATTATATTCACACAAAGAGGCGTAGAAATTACTATATAAATAAATAAATAGTGATTTCACACATAATATTGGAGTAAAATAATCAATGAAGTTTGCATAAAACTCAATTAGTGGAAATCAAAATTAGAAATTCCCTTACAAATTTGGTAACTCACGAAGCATGCACCCCATGAAAGAAGGATTGTAAAATGAAGATTTAAATACCATAAAATTAAAGTATATTACACAAGGAATAAAATCATGTGCTGTACATACACCAAACAAAAGGAAATAGTGGCAATATAGCATGAATCTCATGGGAATAAGAAGTGAGATGAAAAACCCTTACCACGTTGTAATCAGTTGAGTCGTATGAACAAAAGTTCATAACCACCAAATAAATCACAGAATAACATGAATATAAATATAATACTTATAATATATATCAAATTGCAGTATATAATACACCACATGCAATAAATAAGTAGTGAACAATGGAAATCTCACGAAATTAAAAGTGAGATAAGAAACCTCTTACCACTTTGTAATCAATTGAGTCGTATGAAAAAAAGTAAATAACCAGAAAATGAATCATATAATACCATTAATATAAATATAACTATCTCAATACATATCAAATGACAATACACAATACACCATCTTCAATTAATAAGTAGTGGACAATGGAAATCTCATGGAATTAAAAGTGAGATAAGAAACCCCTTACTACATTGTAATCAATTGACTCATATGACCAAAAGTAAATAACCACAAACTTAATCACAGAATACAATGAATATAAATATAATCTTTATAATATATATAAAATTTCAGTAAAAAATACACCACATGCAATAAATAAGTAGTGAACAATGGAAATCTCACTGAATTAAAAGTGAGATAAGAAACCCCTTATCTCAAGTCCGACTTGTGTTGTATGTTCCTTGTTCTTCCTGAATAATAAACATAATTTAATATATACTTTATTAAGAAAATTTGTCAAGTTTTACTATTCCCTTTATATCAATTATTATATTTCTATAACAATTAGTTAATTATTTGAGTTCATATCAGAAATTTTGTCCATGTTCGGAACTTGAGTCAAAAATAAACATGTTATAATTACAAATTGTCCATGTGGTCAAAAGTACATTATATCTAGATTCATATTCATGACTTAAATATCATATATATCATATATATTCAGTATATATATGTATTTATAATAGTACATAACATTTGGAGATAATAAATTAAATGGAGATGGTAAGTCGTACATACACATGAACGGTACTTTCATTTCTCTTTCGCATTTTAATGGATTGAAAAATTAATACCACATAGGTATATTATAATTCCAGTATAATATCCTATATAATTTCATTAACTCCATCCTTTTTACGTCCCAAGTATGGCATGAATGAGTCATATCACTTTGAGGGTGCGGTATTCTGCACTTCCTCAAATGAAATTATCGTATTTACCCATTATGGAAACAATAACGGTATGCTATAAATGAAAAATAAATAAGTAAAGAGAAAATAAATATATAATATATATCATATATAAATAAATTTTTATCATAATGGACACCATGAGAGGCGGTTGGAGATATTTGAACAATCATGGTTTCGTGAGGTAGTAGTTCACCGTCCACAGAAACAGAATGTTCATATCCATTATATGGAGGTGTGTGGAAGTGCAGTTCAAATACAACTCATAAAAATAACCTAGTATATTTAGGATAATTGTGTTTCTATAAAATAAATTAATAAATATAGTTTAGGGGGTTGTATAAGTAAAATAAAAGAAAAGAACTTAAGAGAAGATGTTAACATTAAATTGGGTAACTCACTTTGGTTTGAACCAAAAGGTTTACTTGAAGTGGCTTCTTCATAAGGTAAGGATTCTAGTATAAAGAGAGGGATGTATGGAGATTAATTGGGTATAGTTTGGATGAGAAAAATGTCTTTAGAGGTGTAAGTAATGGGTTATAAGTGGTGTCCTTTTATAAGGGTGAGGAGTGGCTCTTTAGAATAGTTTAAAAACATTATTTTATTATATAATGATTTTCAGTTTCTAAAAGTCCAAAACTCATTAATGTAGAATATAAGATGTATAATGTTTGAAATAAAATCATCAAATAATATTTTTATAGGTTTTGTTTATTTTTTTAATTTTTATAATCTTATTTATTTAAATCATTCATTAATGAGGTAAACACTGCATCATTATTGTGTTATAAATAATTTTATTTATATGATGTCTAAAAATTATAAAAAAATACCATGATGTAGGAAATATTTTTATATTTAAAATTAATATTTATAGTAGAAGTTATAACTTAATTAAATCCATGTAAAAATTTATTTACTAAAAGATACATGTTTAAGTCATCTTTGTCTTTACATTAAATTAATTAATATAAAGTGTCATTATCACTCCCAAGCAGCTTCATTTGGTCCCAAAATCGACCCAAGGATGACCATGGTTGGAAATTTATCAACCAATAATATTAAGACACATTTTAGTTTAATTCAATATTATTACAATATTATTGTTTTACCCTTATTTACCAAATTTACCTTTTAACCATGGTAAATAAAATATTTACTGAACTAAATATTCAAAATGTATAAAAATAAAAGTTAACTATTTATATAATTTGGACCTCCTGATTCCAAATATGGAATCCATTTTTTTGAATTCAAAACACATAAGTGGCAGAAATTAATTTAAAATTAATTCCCATTGTTAAAATAAAAAGCGTGTTTTTAAGAAATAATAACTATCAAAACATTGACACTTGTTCATATCCAATTTCAAAGTAAAATTACGTCCAATGACCAAAATTGGATTAAATGGTAAAAATAAAATCTAATTAAACTTTAATACCATTTAAAAATATAATCTAACCATATAAATAAATTAGATTAAAAGGCAGTTTTGGATTAAAATACAGTATTTTTCACTATTCATTAAAAAAATGAACTTTATGAGAAAAATACCAATAATTTAACCAATATAAATTTTTATATTCCTATTCTAAAGAAGAATTTTATTTTTTTCAAATATAACATATAATAGTGAAAAAACTATAATTAAAAAGGGTTCTCCATTAAAGAGTGGTAAATCAACCTTCTAAAGAATATTAGAGTATTTATGCTTAAAATTGGATTCATTCACATTTCATGGCTCTAAAATTTATTGGATAAATGTAAAAGCATTTAACAGACATATATAATCATAATTTAGTTAGTTCTATTAATTCCCACCATTACAATGGCTAGGCGTTAACTACAATTAAAATTAATAATAATATAATATTATTTTCGGTATAACTCAACGTTGTGTGCAACGTAAGTTTTCAAAGAAACCCATTGTTTCATATCTGGTATGCCATCGATAATGGATTCCCATTTAAAGTAAAATTAATATATAATTCACAAATATTAATAAATATGAAAATTTTAATATTCTTTATTTACCTGGGATATTACATAATGGCTAATGGATTACCTTTAGGGGTTGGAACACATCACTTCATGATTAAAGGATTATCATCAATGAGATTATATCAAATAAAAAAAAGTTTAGGATACTTATTATAGTATACAGGTATAATTTTCATCATAAGTACTAAGCATGTTGATTCTTAATGATAGATGGGGATGTTTTATGGGGGTCTTCCACTATTAATGAACCTGAGATAATCCCCTAAAAACTATAAAAATATTCCTTAGTGAAAATTTAAAATCTTTTATTACACGTAAGGGACCTCACATATGTAAGTGTTATCAACTTTAAAAATTTCACAGTATATAAGAGTTATCACTTTTTCCAATTTTTCTACATATCAGAGTTCTTTATAACTTCACAATATATACAATGGTTATTTTCTTTACCAATTTTCATCCATCATACATTAATCTACTTTCAAATATTTATGGATTTATACTTTTCCAAAATATTGAGTTACCTCTACTTATGATTTCATACATAAAGTTAAAATATTTGAACACATATAGAAAATTAAAATATTATCATATATATGGTAATTTCCTTAGAAAAGTATAGTATAAAGAACATTTATTCATATATAATATTATAAAATTCATATGTGAGGATTAACACTTATCTAAATTTTGAAACATACAATATGTAAGGATTTCTTACAATATGTTAGATCCTGAATGTGTAATATATTCCCTTTTCTAAATTCACAATATATGATATAATTCTAATCATTTTATGTAATATAATTTCCTTGTATTGTGTAAGATCATATAATTTAAAAAAAATTCCTAATAAAACGAGAATCCTTAATAATAATAAATAATGAATAATATAAAAATTTCAATATAATATAAAAAAGATGAAATATTTATATAGTTAGTAAAACATAATAAGTAAGGTTAAAAGGATCCACTTAATACCAATAATATAATCCATCAAATAATAAATTTATATCATTTTATTTTCAATCATTCTTAGATTTCTATTTTAATTTAGATCAAACCCCCATTCATTTCACTAACTATGTAAAAATTAATTTTTATCTCTCTTTGGGGACAAACTTTGATCTCTACTATAATATCAATTAACCTTAGGTTAAAAATATTTTTTTCACCACCATGTGATAAGTTTTTTTACCTATTATGAGCCCATCATGACTACTTAGCCATTCACATTCTAAGAGAAACCACTCATAACATCCATTTATTTAACACACCCACATACCCATACGTACAATTCATGTAATATATATGAAAAAATATCATTTGGTAGTATTAGTAACCACTTAACTCAAATATAGAGTTAATCCATTAATAAAGATCTCACAATTCTCGATCATGATCAACCCATTCCATATCAACCATTGAACAAATCTATGAATCCCTATCTGTTTCAAGCATCCAGTTTAATTGTTTTTAAAAAATTACAATTTATTAACATTATTATACATATCAATTAAATTAGAAATAATTGAGTGAAAACTAACTAAACAACATATTTATGTTGATACATCATCAAATAGGGTGTAATCCACTCCCAAGGAAGACCCGATCCCAATATATAAAAATCTCCATCACTAATCATTAACCCATTAATTAAATCCATCATAATTTGATGAAAATACAAAAAATCTAGGTACAATATTAATGATAATTAATGATACGAAACCTCATGAATCAGTCTTCCCAAGACCTACTTTAGCCTCTAAAAATATCTACACCATATTAACCCAATTACATAGTGATTTGGTGAAATTGACACCAAATAACTAGATCAAATCCCCTAAAATTAGGGAGAAAGGTAGGTGGAACAATTAAATAAATGGAAAGGAGAAAAAATCACGTTGGTAAATGAAGAAAACATCCCAATATTCTATGTATAAAATTTGGATAAAGGAAAGGTAGATTAGTAGAGAGGGGAGACTACCCATATTTCCTGATTGAGTAAAGGAACCAACAGTTTTTTTTAAAATTAAACCCATAAATAATAAATATATTATCTTTATAAAAACGGTTTTGGGAAACACTAGATAGTTATTCCAACAAGGACACCTAGTAGCACCAACTTGAGGGATTTCACCCTTTCCTCCCTAAAAAGGAACCTGGTGGTCCTTTTAGCCACTAGATTTCTTCTTTTAGACTCCAAAACCACAAAAAAAACATCCCAGGCCACCTACCACCAACATACCTCCTCAGAAAATTATATTAAAAAATTTAAAACAAATCCACCAATTAAAATTATTAATTAAATTAAAAATAAAGTCACCCCCATTTTGGACTAGGAAGGAGTCACACAATCACTCAAGTGGTGGATGAATTGAGTTTTAAAATTTTAACCCCAATTAAAATCATCCTTCAAATTGTTATTAACAATTTATATCATATATAAAAAGGAAATAAAAATAGAAAACTAAATAACTAAACACTAAGGATATATAGTGGTTCAAGCCATAATAATCCCCCATTCCATCTATCAATTCCCTCTCTACAAGAATGGTGAATTTTACTATATAGTTTCTTTTCGTAGGGACTTTGATAGTCGACTGAAAGAAACTAAAGAATGATAAAAAAGGTTTAAATAGATTTTTTAAGGGCTCTCAATTTTTATAAGACCTATCCAAAACCTTCACACACTCAGAACAAGGATTGTTCACCTTATAGAAGACAATTATTTAGAATAAATATATAGAATCAAATCATATTTTCAAATATAAATCTTGAAAAAAGATAATAGGTTATTTTAGAAAAGTAATAAGAATTTAACAAATAAATCCCCAAAATATATGAAATATATTTGATATTTCCTTTAAAAAATATTAGAATAATTTTTTTTTCTTAATATAAAACAATGAAAAACATACACGTATAAGAAAACAAAGTATAATTTTCAATCATAGGATAGTAAATTATATATTGAGTGTTATTTATTTATCTATTTTATATTTTAAATTTAAATATATATACAAAATACAATGATCAAGAGTAAATAAAATAGCCAATCAAATTAGGCTATATTCTCACATGTGACCTTTTTTTCAAAAAATATATAATGTGTATATTACTATTGATTGAAACTACATTATTTATTAGAGCTATATGAATTCATAGAAATATGTGTATTATATAATTCTTTCTTATTATTTATCCCCCAAAATATCTGAAAAAAATAAAAGTAGGCACGGAATTTTCTCTTATTACAATAATGATAATAAATTACTAAAAAATTAAAAATAATAAATTCAAATGACTATAATATCAAAGGGAATTATCCTCTTAATATTTTTTTTTACTTCAAAACATCATAATACTTAGTGAAATACTTATACTGTAACTCTAAAGAGTATTTTCACTTTGAAAGAAATACTAGACTTCATAAGATAAGTTGTTTCATATAAAGTTTAATGTCTTTAAAATACAGTCCTATCAACACAAGAGAAATGGTTTTGAAACATTAGTTTCTATGATATTTTATTTCCTCATGTGATTTTTTGATCTATTTATAAAAATTATACACTTTTTATGATATTTTCCATTATGAATATCAATACTCTTACTTTCTGAGATCATAAGAAAAATTAGTGCTTTGTATGATAATTTTTCATTCATATGATAAATTAATTTTCTATAATTCACAGCTCATGTGACTTTATTCAACCTTATATAATAATTCTAATATATAATACTTTCAAAGGATAATTTACTTTTTCTATAATTAAATTCCATCATGAAGATGTATATATTTTTATAAGATGATTTCCTTAGTCGAAGAACTAATTTAATAGTATTATGTGACAATTAAAATATCATATTATGAATTATTATCTCATATTATAATTTATTAATGTCTATGATTTTTTACTTATAAAATTTATTCATCCTTCAATTATTTTAACTAACATAATACGAAACAAAATATTACTTAGAAAAAATCACAATTACCTAAAAACAATTAATATAAGATTATTACTAGAAAATGGGGGTTATGTAAATATAAAAACATATTAAATATTGAAATATGTTGAAAAAACATTAGTAAGTTCAACAATTCATCCTTTTTTATGGTCACAAAACCCAAGATAATTGAATCAAACAAATTGAAAGATATAATACTATAAGCATTTCTTTTGCAAAATAATGTGAATAACTTTAATTTTTTTGGTAATTAAATTTCCCACCTTTTTTTGATATTAATAAAAACAATATTATGGAGATAAAAAATAAATATTTTACAGTTAATTATGACTTGGAAGCATATAGATGGATGAGTTCAAGAGAATTTGGTATTTACTTTGAGAAATATAGCATAAATATGTAATATATAAAGAATAGAAGTAATATAAGGAGAAAGAAATAAAAAAATAGTGAATTTAATTAATTTAAAGAATATGATTACATTATCATAGTTTAAGATATCCCAAACATAAAAGATGAGAAAAATATAATAGTCTTTTTTCATGGGGATATGATTTAGAGAGGTAGGGTTAAAATGAATATTCCAATAGTTTGGGATAGATAACAAAAGACCAGTACCATATAAACCAACAACACTAGTATCATTGGAAGACTTAATTATTTTATCCATAATGTAAAACCCTGATGTTTTATAAAATATTTCTCTTTAAATAATTTTATTTCTTCGATGTCTTATATTACACACAACATCAAGTTCAAACGAATCACGATACAATATTTAAATACTTTTATTTAATGTGACAATTATAATATAGTTTTTAATTTAGTGAGTATGAATATTATTAAATACATTATGAAATATATATAAATTTCCAACATAATATAAATTTATTGGTATATTATTTGTAAATAATCATTTAATTTTTAGTAAAGCCTTTTTATTCATCTAAAATAAGTTTTCTATAAAATAAATTTTTATTCTAAGAAAACATTATAATTAATTTTCGAATGTTTTAGAAAAATTCTTGGAAAAATTTAATTTTTTTTGAATTTATAATGAAACATCTATCTTAGTATGTTTTTTTGAGATTTTTCTGAAAATATTTAATTTTCAGTGAATAGTGAAAATACATATTTTTATAAAACTATCATTTTATTTATATTAAAACATTACTTTAGGATTTAATATTGATATCAAATTATGTTAACTAATATTTAGTTAGATATTTTTTAATTAAATAAATTTTAATAATCCGTATACCTTATTTTGGTATAAGTACATTTTTGGGAATAAATTTTTTTTTTTCAAAAAAATATTTTTTCATTGAGTTTTGTGGGATGAATATTAATTTAAATTATAATAATTATATGAGTTGAATATTTTAAATTGTATTCCATATTTTGAGTCATTAGTTCCAAATTTTGTAAATAAGTCCCTTATATTTTCGGTTATTATTAATTATAACTATAGTAATTTCATTACCACAATAATAGTAAATCTGGTAATTGAGGTTAAAAAGAAAATTATAACAACCATTAAATAACCCCAAAACTTTTTTAAAATTTATTTTGTGAATTAAATCCTTCAATACTCATCCAATTTTTTTATATTACCTTTTTTGTCCGTTTGGATTAGTTTCTAACTTTTATAGTATTTTATTTCGAGAAAATTAAAACATGTCACACACTGGTTTTTAATCACTACAATATTTTAATATGGGGTTATCTAGATGATATTTAACTAGATAGTGTGAAATCATTGATTCCACACAGGTTTATATTAGATTGGAAATTTATTATCCTAAACTACACTTATCTACAAAGTCATAACAAAATGGAAGTACGCGGTCGAACCCATATGGACTTACTAGTAAGTAGGAAATATAAGGCCCCAGCCTTAAACCTTACTTAATCTTGAGTTATTACAGGATTACACATTGATGATTTTTTCGGGTTTAGAGTTTTAGAGAATTAGATCATAAAACTTTCATTACATTCCGCATATAAACAAAGTGGTTACATAAAGATAGTATTATTCATTCCCATCAATGGAAACACATTTAAAATAAAACATGGATTATTTCTTGACACTTCCTTGACACTATCATCATATCATGTACCTTTCCCTTGAACTGTGCAAAACATTTCGAAAAAACATGGGATGAGCATAAAAAAGCTCAGTATGGGTTATAAAAACATGGAAAGGAAACTTGAGTTCATATATACATAAGAATGAAATCATACTTTACCCATAAAACATAGGCACTTTAACATACCTCAAAAAATCATGAATAAATCATAGAAATCATAAGACATAAAGGTAACTTGAGGCATTCATAACATTCTTACGTAGGGAGTAACCCTCTTGGTTACGTTTGGAATACCCATCACAGTATATTCCCTAAATCTCTTCGGAGAAACCTTAACGTTTCACTCCTTCGCATTACCTAATGCATTGGAGAGCTATATCGGGATCACCCGCCCTTAGTTTATCACGGAACCACCCGTCTTCATAATAATGCCCAAGAACCATAACACAATCGTATCACATAAAACATGCATAAAGGAAACATAACATTTCAACATTTCGATCACAAGATATCAATACAACACAAAAAACGTTGTGAAAACCATTTTCAATACCAAAATAAAAGAAAAGTAAAACATGGTATTTATTTTTCTTTTAAAAAGAAGGTATGGCTTGTAGAGGAAGCCGAAACTCAAATAACGGTCACGACGGCGGAGAAGTCGTTGTCACCGCATACGTACGACAAAAACATTCCCTTTTGTCATTTAGTAAACGCATCGTATAAAAAAGATTCCTTTTGAATAAACATAAAAGTCAAAGGGGTTTATACACCGTATAAAAGAAAGTTGTGTATAAAATAGAATATGCCTCAATGAAAGGAGATTGAGACGAAGTCCCATACCTCGTATCCGACTTGACCCGACCGTTCTTTAATCTCCTGAATAATAAACTTGAGTTAATATATACTTGCTTATGAAACTTTTTCAAGTTCATTATTCCTTTTATACCATTTTATGAACATCATGTAATCTTTTTAGTTAATAGTGTTCATTTTGTCGGTATTTGGTTCTTAATTCAAAAATAGACTTCTTACACTTACATGTTGTTAATTTGGTCAAAGGTTCATTATATCCAGAATGATATTAATGATTTGGATAACATATATATCATATATATTCATCATATACATGTATTTATAATATTACATCACATTCAGAGGTAAGAAATGAAATGCACCGTTCATGGAGACGGTAAGCCGTACGTACGCATGAACGCTTCTTCCATTCCTATTTCGTATTTTCTGGAATGGAATCATAATGATATAAGAGTATATTATAATTCCAGTATAATAACATATATAATATCATTAACTTTATCCTTTACACATCCCACATATGGTATTAACGAATCAAATCACTTTCAGGGGGCGGTAGTCCGCACTTCCTAAAATGAAGATATCATGTTTACCCATAATGGAAACCATAAAGGTATGACCAAAATGAAAAAAAACAGAATCTTAAGGAAAAAATAAAGATATTATATATCATATATAAATATAGTGACATCATAATTGCCACCTTTGAAGGTGTTAAATGAGTATTGAATAATCATCGTTTCGGGAGGCAGAATTTCGCCATCCACGGAAACCATATGTTCCTTATCCATTTGATGTAGTTGTGTGAGAGTGTAGCTCGAATAAATCTTATAAAAACATCCTAGTATATTGAAGATACTGGTGTTGTTACAAAAGAAGTAAATAAAAAGAGTTTAGGGGGTTGGAGAAGCAAAATAATACAAATGAAAATGAGAGAATAAATTACCTTTAAAAGTGTAACTCCTTTTGATTTGAGACTAAAGGCTTCCTTTGAACAGATTCTGCCCAAAGGGAATCCTCTAGGATGAGGAGAGGGATGTGGAGAGGGTAAATGGGCAGGGGTTGGCCAAGACAAAGGCTTGAGGAGTGTGTGAAATGAGGTAGAGGTGGGGGCCTTTTATAAGAGGAGAGGAGGGGCACTTTTGGAAAGTAAAGAAATATTACTTTATTTGAAAATGTTTTTCTGTTTTAAAAGGTCCCACATTGATATAATTCGTGGATAAGGTGATAATGGTTCGAAATCCACTCATCCAATTTGTTTTGGACATGTGTAGGTCATAGATTTTACATTATCTTTCCATTTTATTTAAATCGTCAAATAATGATGTCATCGCTGCATCATTATTATGTCATAAATAATTTAATTTATTTAATGTCTAAAAATTATAAAAAAATACTATGATGTAGGAAATCTTTTTAGATTTCGAATGACTATTTATAATCAAAAATATGATCTTTATAAACCCATGTAAAAATTGTTTTTGTAAAACATATTATGTTTGTGTCATTTTTACTTTTACATTAAATAAAAAGTAATTTATGTAATTTCTCAACCAAAGTGGATCAATGGGGTCCCCAAGTTGACCCATGGCTTGTCTTGGTCGTCCATGACACAACCAATGAGGGTAGGACATTTTTCAACCTCATATTATTTTATTAAAGCATTATTTTTACCTTAAACTACACTAATTACCACTAATCGCGATTAAGAACTTAATAAGTTACTATTCACCAAAAAATTATTATAATCTCATTGAACCACATTTGACTTCTTAATGACAACCATGTATGTCGGATTTTTTAAATTCAAAATACAATGATGGCAAAATTTCATTTAAACGGAAAATCAGTCTTTATAAGTACCACTTAGTGGTTTCACTATTCATCAAAAATTGAAGTTTTTCAGAAAATTACCCAAAATTCACCCTCAGCTATATTTGATATTACGAATTAAAAAATTAAGTCTATTTTACAAAATTCAAAACATATAAGTCACATTAATTAATTTAATAATTAATTCCCGCTGTCAGAGCAAATAGCGTGTTTTATGTAACAATAAGTATCAAAAGATTGACACTAGTTTGAGTCCAATTTCAAAGTGAAATTGATTCCAATGACCACCATTGGATTAAATTGTAAAAATATATTCATATTACACATTAAGACCAATTCAAAAGATAATCTAATCATATAAATAAATTAGATTAAAAAGCATTTTTGATGTAAAATGCAGTATTTTTCACTATTCATTAAAAAAATGAACATTGTCAGAAAAATACCAAAAATTCACACAAAGTAAATTTTTATGTCCCAATCATAAAGAATAAGTTTATTTTGACAAACATAGTTTATAAAATTTTCAAAAGATAGATTTAAAAAGGGTTTTCCATCATAAGGTAGTAAAACAATCTTTTAAGAATATTAGTGTATTCCATGCTTAAGATTGGATTTATTTTCATTTTAAGCCTCTAAAACACTATCTTAATCATTAATAGAAATAGATAAAAATATCTATTATTCATTACTTACTTGGGATGTTACATCCTTCCCCCCATTAGAAAATTGTGTCCCCTCAATTTATTTACTTATCGAATAAATGGGGGTACTTATCCCTCTTTGCATTTTTAGATTCCCATGTTGCCTCTTCAATCATGTGGTTTTTCCACAAAACCTTTATCTAGTAAATCACCTTATTCCGTAACACTTTCTCCCTGTGGTCAAGAATCTGGACCGGTTGTTCCTCATAAGATAGGTTCTCTTCTAGTTGAACTACCTCTGGACTCAAAACATGATATGGATCTGGCATATAATTTCTCAACGTCGAAACATGAAAAAAATTGTGTACCTGAGATAAACTCGGAGGTAAAGCCACTCGGTATGCAACTGATCCAACTCTATCCAGAATTTCGTATGGTCCAACAAACATTGGACTCAACTTTCCTTTCTTACCAAATCTCATCACACTTTTCCAAGGAGAAACCTTGAGAAAAACATGATCACCTACCTCGAAAGATAGATCCTTCCTCCGGTTATCCGCATAACTCTTTTGCCTACTCTGAGCTGTTCTCATGTGTTTCTGAATCAGCTGAACTTTTTTTGCCATCTCTTCTACCAATTCTAGTCCCATCAACTTCCTTTCACCCACTTCATCCCAGAAAGCTGGAGTTCGACACTGCTTCCCATATAATGCCTGAAATGGTGCCATCTGTATACTGGAATGAAAACTATTATTAAATGAAAATTCAACCAAAGAAAGATGTTGGTCCCAACTTCCCTGATAATCCATATAACAAGCTCGTAGCATATCCTCCAATGTCTGAATTGTTCATTCTGACTGCCCATCTGATTGAGGATGAAAAGCTGTACTAAAATTTAATTCAGTACCCAACGACTTCTGAAGGCCTTTCCAAAAGTTAGAAGTAAACCTGGGATCACGATCCGATATAATGGAGAGAGGAACTCCATGTAACCTGACTATTTCTTTAAGATACAAACGGGAAAGTTGATCAAGAGAGAAAGTATCTCGTATAGCAAGGAAATGAGCTGATTTGGTCAAGCGATCAACAATAACCCAGCTTGCATTATTACCTCGAGATGTCTTCGGTAATCCAACAACAAAGTCCATGGATATATTCTCCCATTTCCACTCTGCCACTGGTAAAGGCTGAAGCATCCCTTTCGGTAACTTCCGCTCTGCTTTAACCTATTTACATGTCAAACACTTGACAATAAAATCATCAATGTCTCTCTTCATTCCATCCCACCAGTAATACTCCCGCAGATCTCTATACATCTTAGTACTGCCCGAATGAACTGAAAACGGAGAACTATGAGCTTCACATAACAACTCTCTCTTCAACTGTGAATCACAGGGCACACACAATATCTTCCCAAATCTCAAAGCACAATCATTATCAATGTTGAATTCAGGCAACTTACCTTTCTAAACTAGATCTACCTTTTTCTGCAACTCAATGTCTTGCTTCTGTGCTTGCTTGATTCTATCTGATAGAGATGATCTCACTGATACCTGAAACAAAACAGAAGGACTTCCTGCACCAACAACTTTTATGCCAAAGTTCGTCAAATCCTTAACCAAGGGATCACGTTCCAAACGCAACATTGTTAATGAAGCATTACTTTTTCAACTCAAAGCATCAGCCACTTTATTTGATTTTCTCGGATGGTAATGAATTGTACAATCATAATCCTTGATTAATTCTAGCCATCTCCTCTGTCTCATGTTTAACTCTTTCTGAGTGAATATATACTGTAAAATTTTGTGATCGGTATATATTTCACACTTTACTCCTAACAAATGATGCCTCCAAATTTTTAAAGCAAAAACAACAGCAGCTAATTCCAAATCATGTGTAGGGTAATTTACCTCATGAGTTTTCGACTGTCGTGAACCATAAGAAATTACCTGATCATTCTGCATTAGGACACAACCAAGTCCTTTCAATGAAGCATCACTGTATATAACAAACTCACCATTCTTGGAAGGTAGTGCCCAAACTGGAGCATTCACCAATCTTATTTTCAATTCCTGAAAACAATCATCACATTATTTTGTCCAGATAAACTTAACACCCTTCCGAGTTAGCATACTCATTGGACTAGATAACCGTGAAATATTTCTAACAAACCTTCGGTAATAGCCCGCCAAACCAAGGAAGCTACGAATCTCGGTTACATTTGTGGGTCTTGGCCATTCTTCCACAACTTTTGTTTTTGCAGGATCAACAGTTATTCCATCTTTAGAAACAATGTGACCAAGGAAAGAAATTTTTTGCAACCAAAACTCACACTTGCTGAATTTCCCATACAGTTTCTTTTCTTTTAAGGTTTGCAAGATAACCCTTAAATGTCTTTCATGCTCCTCTTTACTTTTAGAAAACACCAAAATATCATCAATGAAAACCACCACAAACTTATCCAAGAACTCATGGAAAATTATATTCATTAAGTCCATGAATACAACAGGTGAATTGGTTAACCCAAAAGGCATTACTAAAAATTCATAATGACCATATCTTGTACGAAACGCAGTCTTCGGAACATCTGCTTCCTTTACATTTAGCTGATGGTACCCTGATCTCAAGTCAATCTTTGAAAAATACTGAGCTCCCTGGAGCTGATACAACTTCATTTGATGGACCGACATCTGCTGAAGTTGTTGCAAAGGATTTCACCACCCCTTTCTGCTTGTAGTCTAACTGCTTCCCATCACTCAAGCTCTTTGTCGGACACTCGTTTGCATAGTGACCCGTCTCATTTCACTTATAACATTTCACTAACTATAAATAAAATTTGTTCTTACCTTCACCTTGATCCTTTTCAGTGCAATCACGAGACTTATGTCCCATCTTACCACATCGGTAGCACTTTCCAGAATTCAGAAGAAATTCCCCAGCATGCCTTTTGCCACATTTATCACAAACTGGAAACATAGTTCTCTTACCATCAGACTTTTTTGAAGAATTCTTACCTTTCTCCTGCCACCTCGTTCTCTTCTTCTGCTGGTTTTTATAGAACACTTGGTCATCGGAAAACTCCATTTCCACCTACTCAGCACATCGAACAATCTTTTCATAAATTTTAAACTCACGAGAAGCTAATGCCCTTCGATATTTTGGCTTTAATACTGAGTAAAAACGATTGATTTTACTATCAAGGTCTCGGATAAAATTTGAAGCATACCTTGCCAATCGAGTGAACCTTTCTTCATAGGCAGCCACTGAGTCTTCCTCTTACCTCAATTCCAAGAATTTTTTTTCCATCCTAAGTCGAACAGCCTTAGGAAAATACTTCTCAAGAAACATACCTTTTAATTCATCCCAGTCAAGAGCATCAATCTCATCGGCGTCCCTGATATTTTTAACCATAGAACACTACTGATCTGCTTCACCCTCCAAACGGTAAATAGCAAGACTAACCTTTTGATTGCCAGAACACCCCATGACATCAAAAATTTTCTCCAGTGCTTTAATCCACCCTTTAGCTAGCATAGGGTCAGATGATCCTCTGAATGATGGTGGATTTTTCCTCATGAAATGTTCCACCACTGACATGTTCCTCTGCGGTTGATCTGGCTGATCTCGTGCATGGATACCACCACCATTTATCGCTTGAGTCAACTGCGCCATTACTGCAACAAACTGTTCAGTTCCAATTCCGACCATTTCTGGATGCTGATTCGGAAGGTTATTTCCTTCTGTATGCCTTTCTAGCACTGCTTCCCTATTTCCTCTGCGGAAAACCATTCTGAACAAACATGTCTTAGATGAAGCAACATGGTAATCTTCAAATGCTATATCATTTCAAAGAAATTTTTTTTGGATAATCATTTAATAGAATTCTAACTCCTAAATTTATCTAAACCGATCATTGATACCAACTATAAGTCTCCAGCCTTAAACCTTACTTAATCTTGAGTTATTACAAGATTACACATTGAGGATCTTTTCGGGTTTAGAGTTTTAGAGAATTAGATCATAGAACCTGCATTACATTCCGCATATAAACAAAGTGGTTACATAAAGATAGTATTCTTCATTCCCATCAATGGAAACACATTTAAAATAAAACATGCATTATTTATTGACACTTCCTTGACACTATCATCATATCATGTACCTTTCCCTTGACCTGTGAAAAACATTTCAAAAAAACATGGGATGAGCATAAAAAAGCTCAGTATGGGTTATAAAAACATGGAAAGGAAACATGAGTTCATATAAACATAAGAATGAAATCATAATTTACCCATAAAACATAGGCACTTTAACCTACCTCATAAAATCTTGAATAAATCATAGAAATCATAAGACATAAAGGTAACTTGAGGCATTCATAACATTCTTACATAGGGAGTAACCCTCTTGGATACGTTTGGAATACCCATCACAGTATATTCCCTAAATCTCTTCAGAGAAACCTTAACGTTTCACTCCTTCGCGTTACCCAATGCATTGGAGAGCTATATCGGGCTCACCCGCCCTTAGTATATCACGGAACCACCCGTCTTCATAATAATGCCCAAGAACCATAACATAATCGTATCACATAAAACATGAATAAAGGAAACATAACATTTCCACATTTCAATCACAAGATATCAATACAACACAAAAAACATTGTGAAAATCATATTCAATACCAAAATAAAAGAAAAGTAAAACATGGTATTTATTTTTCTTTTAAATAGAAGGTATGGCTTGTAGAGGAAGCCGAAACTCAAATAACGGTCACGACGGCGGAGAAGTCGTTGTCGCATCATACGTATGACAAAAACATTCCCTTTTGTCGTTTAGTAAACGCTTCGTATAAAAAATATTCCTTTTGAATAAACGTAAAAGTCAAAGGGGTTAATACACCGTATAAAAGAAAGTTGTGTATAAAATAAAATATTCCTCAATGAAAGGAGATTGAGACGAAGTCCCATACCTCATATCGGACTTGACCCGACCGTTCTTTATTCTCCTGAATAATAATCTTGAGTTAATCTCTACTTGATTATAAACCTTTTTCAAGTTCATTATTCCTTTTATACCATGTTATGAACATCATGTAATCATTTATGTTAATAGTGTTCATTTTGTCGGTATTTGGTTCTTAAGTCAAAAATAGACTTCTTACACTTACGTGTTGTTAATTTGGTCAAAGGATTGTTATATCCAGAATTATATTAATGATTTGGATAAAATATATATCATATATATTCATCATATACATGTATTTATAATATTACATCACATTCAGAGGTTATAAATGAAATGCACCGTTCATGGAGACGGTAAGCCGTACGTACGCATGAACGCTACTTCCATTTCTATTTCGTATTTTCTGGAATGGAATCATAATTATATAAGAGTATATTATAATTCCAGTATAATAACATATATAATATCATTAACTTTATCCTTTACACATCCCACATATGGTATTAACGAATCAAATCACTTTCAGGGGGCGGTAGTCCGCACTTCCTAAAATGAAGATATCGTGTTTACCCATAATGGAAACCATAAAGGTATGCCCAAAATGAAAAAAACAGAAGCTTAAGGAAACCATAATCATATTATATATCATATTTAAAAATAGTTACATCCTAATGGCCACCATTTAAGGTGTTAAATGAGTATTTAACAATCATCGTTTCGGGAGGCAGAATTTTGCCATCCACGGAAACCGTATGTTCCTTTACCATTTGATGTAGTTGTGTGAGAGTGTAGCTCGAATAAATCTTATAAAAACATCCTAGTATATTGAAGATACTGGTGTGGTTACAAAAGAAGTAAATAAAAAGAGTTTAGGGGGTTGTAGAAGCAAAATAAAACAAATGAACATGAGAGAATGAATTACCTTTAAAAGTGTAACTCCTTTTGATTTGAGCCTAAAGTCTTCCTTTGAAAGAATTATGCCCAAAGGGAATCCTCTAGGATGAGGAGAGGGATGTGGAGAGAGTAAATGGGCAGGGGTGAGCCGAGCCAAAGGCTTGAGGAGTGTGTGAAATGAGGTAGAGGTGGGGGCCTTTTATAAGAGGAGAGGAGGGGAACTTTTGGAAAGTAAAGACATATTACTTTATTTGAAAATGTGTTTCGGTTTTAAAAGGTCCCACATTGATATAATTCGTGGATAAGGTGATAAGGGTTCAAAATCCACTCATACAATTGGATTTGGACTTGTTTAGTTCATAGATTTTACATTAGCTTTCCATTTTATTTAAATCGTCAAATAATGATGTCATCGCTGCATTATTATTATGTCATAAATAATTTAATTTATTTAATGTCTAAAAATTATAAAAAAAATACTACGATGTATTTAATCTTTTTATCTTTCCAATTACTATTTATAACAAAAATATTATCTTTATAACCCCATGTAAAAATTGTTATCGTAAAACCTATCATGTTTGTGTCATTTTTACTTTTACATTAAATAAAAAGTAATTTATGTCATTTCCCAACCAAAGTGGATCCATGGGGTCCCCAAGTTGACCCATGGCTTGTCTTGGTCGGCCATGACACAACCAATAAGGGTAGGACATGTGTCAAGCTCATCTTATTTTATTAAAGCATTATTTTTACCTTAAACTACACTAATTACCACTAATCGTGATTAAGAACATAATAAGTTACTATTCACCAAAAAATTATTATAATCTCATTGAACCACATTTTACTTCTTAATGAAAACCATTTATGTCGGATTTTTGAAATTCAAAACACAATGATGGCACAATTTCATTTAAACGAAAAATTAGTCTTTATAAGTACCACTTAGTGGTTTCACTATTCATCAAAAATTGAAGTTTTTTAGAAAATTACCAAAAATTCACCCTAAGATATATTTGATATTACGAATTAAAAAATGAAGTCTATTTTACAAAATTCAAAACATATAAGTCAATTTAATTAATTTAATAATTAATTCCCGCTGTCAGAGCAAGTAGCGTGTTTTTATGAAACAATAAGTATCAAAAGATTGACAGTAGTTTGAGTCCAATTTCAAAGTGAAATTGATTCCAATGACCACCATTGGATTAAATGGTAAAAATATATTCATATTACACATTATGACCAATTAAAAAGATAATCTAATCATATAAATAAATTAGATTAAAAAGCAGTTTTGATGTAAAATGCAGTATTTTTCACTATTCATTAAAAAAATGAACATTGTCAGAAAAATACAAAAAATTCACACAAAGTAAATTTTGATGTCCCAATCATAAAGAATAAGTTTATTTTGACAAATATAGTTTATAAAATTGTCAAAAGATAGATTTAAAAACGGTTTTCCATCATAAGGCAGTAAAACAATCTTTTAAGAATATTAGTGTATTCCATGCTTAAGATTGGATTTATTTTCATTTTAAGTCTCTAAAACACTATCTTAATCATTAATAGACATAGATAAAAATATCTATTATTTATTAATTACTTGGGATGTTACAGGAAACCTAGAAATAATAACATTATAAAAGGAGTCCTCAAAATCTACATTTGATTTGGTTTTATAGAATATATGTATCTTGGGTTTAAATAAGGAAATAAAAAAGGGATCAATGTCAATTTTAGTTTTAAGGAAAAAGTGTAATCCTAAATATATAATGAGATAGACCTATGGGTTAGGCTGTGAAGTAGTGTAAAGGACACCAATTGTCCATAGTCAAAACAATTAGATCTACTAAAGATACAATAGTAATTTGGTTTATAGATATTAATCAACCGAGATGTAGTATACTTAACTTCAAAGGTATAAAGTATCACAAGCTATTAGTCCGGGATTTCTTAACTCCAACAAGGTTAAGGTATTTATATTACACTTCCCATGATCAAGGTTATGAAAAAGAATATGGTAAACAATTTGTTTAACCAAATTATTAGAAACAATGTTAAATAGTTTCCATTTATTTATTAATTATATTTAAATCCACCCTTCCTCTTGTCCCTTAACCCTAATCATATTATACATGCATGATAATATTAACCGAATGCAAGGAAATTGGAAACATACATTCCATAATAGTTAAACAATTTATAATAAAGAAAAACAAATAATACAATTTAAAATCAATAAAATACTAACTTTAATGTAAGATAAATAAATAAAAAAGATATAGTTTATGTTTCATGTAAATTGGTATTAAAAATCAAATGTTCAAACTAAAAATACAAAAATAAATGATCAATCTATAACCACATGATTTAATGAAAAAATGAACTGATTAAAATTAAAAAGAAATAAATAAAAGTACATTAAGATGAAAATAGAGTATAAACAAAGAAGAAAATAAAAGGTTTTGACATCTGGTTTAACTTATTTTTTTCATTGGGTGTCTCTACATATATATATACTTGAATACCTCATGACATGTAAATAATTCACGTCATGAGAGTGATTTAAGTTAATCCTACCTCAACACTTACATGAGGTGTATATGGGTTTCATGTCATTCACTTTAGATCCAAAAATGTCTTTGAAGATCTTGGATCTCATAGATTTCAAGGCTTTTATATTAAGCATGATTCAGATTTCAAGCACTTCACATTGTGTACAATGTTCACATTATGTATCTTCATTGGGTTTCGTATTTCAACAATTTAATATCATTTAGTATATTCACATCATGAATTATGTTCACATCTTGAATTTTTTTCACATCTTGTAAATATTACTAGCACTAGTTCTACTCAAGGAATACACATTCTAAATCTATGTTTCCTTCTGTGTAATGGTGATTTTATTCTTGCATCTACTCATTTGATTCTTGAGTCCATATTTCTTGAGAAAACAAACCAAAACATAGTGTATTATAAAATAAATCATGAAAAATTATTAAATAAATATACCCAAAATATATATTTGAATTGTTATTATCAAATTTTCCCACACTTTAACAATTATGCGTCCTCATGCAAAAATAATCTCAATAGGGATTCCAAGTCAAAAAAATAAAAATAATCAAAAAACATGATCTAAAACCAAGAAAATAAAACTACGTGAAAGTGGAACAAAATTACTCTAGATTCAGTATTTAATAAACAATTATTTATTCCTCATAGTTAAGTTCTTTATTCAGATTCTTTCTTCTATTAATTATAATTTGTCAACTATTCCTTAGAATCCATACCCATATTTCAATTTATTCCACAATGAATTTTCTCTCACCACTCAAGCTAAAATAAAACTGGAGTTATGAAAATACTATAAATACATGTTCCTAACCATATTCTTTTATTGTACCAAAATTCTCCACTACATAATTATTAACACACAATTAACCATGAGGGATTCAGAAATAAGGTTCAAATGACTATGTGGCTAAGGGTAGGTGGATATATGCTCAATGAAAAGCTCAAAAAGTATGGTAAACTCTCAATTATAATAATATAATTTAGAAATTGGTTTCTAAACACTCCCAAAAGATCAGGGTGGGTCTATGGATGTGTCATAAAAGAAAATAAAGCATTATGTTTCTTCTTTTTTTATTTTTTCAAAAGTCATGTCGTGGCCAAATATCACATCCAACAACTAACCACATATGATCCATCATTAGATTCATCAATATGGTAATGGTGATTTTTGACCTTCTTAATACACAACCCATATATAATTATATATATATATATATTAGAAACATGATAATCAAGAATGTTAATCTGAAGAACTAAGGACCACTTCCCACAGATCAAGTGAAATAATAACCATACATGTTTTTCGTAGTAATCATCCCATGTCCATTATTAATGATCATATCCACACACTTATTTAAATGAAAATCATGAAATTATATCTAGAGTAGGGTATATAGGGATAAAATGGTCTTATAATATAGATTAATCTTAAAAATTTTATTCATGGCTTCAATGGTCCTAAGAAGGAAAAATATATAGGTAGGTTTCATAATAAATGGATTACAAAATATTGCCTCAGACATTTTAAAAGTGTATTTATTTAGTCATGGACATGATATTATTCCAATTCATGTTATTATAGGTTTACATTCCCCATGTATCTCTCAAGAAATATGATCAGAAAATAATATGAGAATGTTGGTCTAGAATCTTATGAGGAATGAGAATATTAAATTGGGAAATTAATCAGGGAATAAAATCTAGTAATAAGTTAATCAAAATAAATTTCAAGAATCTATAATTAGAAAAAAAAATACTCAACTCATTAATCATGCTAAACTTTTATCCATGAATAAAAATGGATTTCAACAATATATAACCAATAATTGTATTTTATTTAAATGGGTTCAATGAGATTTTAAATTAAAACAAGTTTTCAATGAAAAATGTCTCCTAGACTAATGAAAACTAGAAAAAAACCATTTTTATAGAAAATAAAGCGTAATAATGACTCCCCACATCTAAAATGACATAGTGTCCACACTGTTTTGGAAAGTGATATGGGATAGATATCAATAGATTCAATGAAATATTGAAATGTAAATTAAGAATTAAAAATAAATAATCACAATCTACCTATAATAAAGTCATGCCATTGGGGTAAATAATGGATGGTGATGTGAAATTTGGCTACCTGCAAAAATTGTAACCTACATTAGATAAACCATTAGTACATAGTAGATAACCAATATGTACGCAAAAAAATGAGTAGGTGCACACAGTCAATAGTTAGAGAAAGAAAATTAGTTAAATTCATGAATTGGATATAATGAATTTTTGAGCGAACCACAAACATAAAGTTTTAAAAAAGAATAAAAAGGTTCTAATAAACTCAATGAAAACATTGAAAACAAAAAAAAATTGGGTTTCCTCCCATAAAGTGATAATAATAACATCATTATCTTGGTAGATGGACAATATAATTAGTTGATTCTGTCTATCAAGTCTGATTTCCCCATCCTCCTATAGGAACTAGTTGAAGTTTTCAAGCTCCAATGGTTGCTTAGTAGGATTAACCACCTAAAGAATGGGTCAACCAAAATTCTAATGTTGTACCTGTAGCATCCATACAAGTTGTGAAGGGGGGTCTTATACATTATAGAGCAAGAGATACCAATTTCATCTTTTTATGTCATCCATGCACTGATATATCTCATTCATGAGGCTATATGGTGGCCTGATAGACTCTTCAATAACCATGGATAATGCGGATGAGCTAGAAATGGCTAAATTAATATATAATTAAAAATGAGAACATGAAATCCATGTAATAACAAATCATTCAACTTACATTAGATAATAAGAAAAATAAAATCAGGAGAAGGAATATAGTAAATAAAAAAATAAGACGCCGAATATAGAGTACAACAAGGGATGAGTATACATGGAAAAGAATAAATAGTGTAGGTTGTATCACAACTATTTGTATCAGGTGTACGCCACCAAACTGTGGGTGTCTGAATTTTCCTTACCATGTCTATTTCTGCTATGGAGGTTGGGGTAGGTGGATTGGATGCCAAAAAAGGTCCCATAGTGATGGAAGTAGTCTTGATCATCGTAGTAGGAGGGGAGGTGTTAATCCATATGGGAGAAAAATGTCTGGTAGATGAATCAATGAAACAAACCTTGGTGGTAGATGGAAGGGAAATTCCATTTCCCTATCGAGCCTGCTCCACTAAGACATCATGCTGGCCAGAAGGGTCTGTGGGCTATAGGGGAAGGTCAATAAGGGTGGTATGTGGGGAGTAAATGTAGGATAAAGTGGTGTTTAATGCATTAGTTGTTGAGTATGTAGATGTAAGGGATGATGTTGGGGAAGGGCAGTTTGTAACACCCCAAGATTTTGTGATTTTTATTTCAAATTAATTTAATATTTTTTATATTTATAATTTCACGCAACACTGATAATAGTTTTTTATATTAAACGACTAGTATTGGATTGTGTTATATGAGAAACCAAGTTAATTGTGCACTACAAGTAGCATAAAGTTTAGGTTGCTCAACATGGAAACATGAGGTTAGCTTATGTTACATGCAAGAGTGACTTTCCTCGATGACTTTCATAACATGAAAGACCGAGTTTGTAATGCCCCAGATTTTTCATATAATTTTTCTGAAAATTATGTGGGATTATTTCAAGACTAGGTGCTGAGATGACATGGGGTTCCAAGGCCAGGGGTGCCCAGAATAAATTTTTCAACTATTTTAAGCAATTAAAATAACACACATGCATAGTTTTACGTAAAAGAGAGATAACTTCTAAACGGTTTCCCAAATCAGAAATATGAGGGGACTATTTTATTCAGATCAATAGGTTTTTCCTAGGTGGGGCCTAACATCAACTGGTGTGGGTAGACTACAGAAAATATTTTTTAGATGTTTTAAAGAAGAATAAAAATAAAATTAAAAACCTTATATTATTAAACTTAAGTGTTTCGTAGCGACACAATGACACTGCGTCACCATGAATGGGCTGCCTGTTTTGTAACTCCTCGAACCCAGATACCGAGATTCAGTGCATTATTTTAATACATTGGCATGATTACAAGGAATCAAGTCCCGAAGGACATATCAGTCTAGAATTCTTGGAAAATAGATTACATACATGAACGTTACATTACACTTTATAATATACATTACAGTATAGATAGTACTTTTATAACACCATTGTTCCCATATCTTGACCCTGCATCTCAATCATAAAACACTTCTTGGGATCCTAGGGAAATAAAACATAAGAAAGGGGTGAGATCAGATTCTCAGTAAGGGTAAATAATTTAGTGGAATCTATAAAATATTAAGGCAAGATGTGTAATAAAAACAACAAACTTTTAAACATAAACGTGAACATAATATGGAAAAAATAAAAAAAATTACCATATCAACATGCACATGGATATTCCACTAGTCGAATAATCACATGTAATAACTAATTTCATAATGATGGAATTTATCGTACACTAATTTAATTTAAGTGTCAAGGCCTCATGCAAGAACCTAGGGGATAACTGTAACCAGAGAGCCTATGTAACTGGACTCCAACCTGAAGAGTCTATGTAACCAGAATCCAACCCAGAGAGCCTCTATAACCGGACTCCAACTCAAAGGGTCTGCTCTAACTGGACTCCAACACGGGGAACCTCTATAACCGGACTCCATCCTGGGGGGTCTACTGTAACCGGAACCCAACCAAGAGGGCTTACTTTTAACGGTCCGCAACCCAGAATATACTAGTACAACACATTCATCTTAAGAAGAGGTTGAAATATAACATAAATATTTATTTTAAAACTAGCATATGAAATGTCAATACTTTAACCATAAACCATGAATGGCATAAAAAACTCATCCATAGTCAAAAATATCTAAAAACATTAAATAAAAGATGAATGCTTTGTATCATAATAAATCAACTTCAAACAAGTGTAAAATTTATCAAAGGATGTTGGCATATATGAAATCAAAACTATTTGAGAGAAATATATCTTTCTATTTTCAAATCATTTAAGAGTCACATAATTATAAAGAAAACATATATTTTGAAAATATTCTTATAAGATTATAAGGGAAGATTTGACGATTTTTTAATGGTGGAAAATAGCCACACCCACTGTATAAGTTAAAAAAGACATTCTTACCTTAATTTTGTCAAAAAGTTTATAAAGTAACTTGTTTGGAAAATGGCAAAAAGATATTCTTTTATAAAACATATAAGGTTAAATAAGGGTATAAATGAATTTAACCGATTGTATAGTAAATAGTAAAAATATTTTGATATAAATTTTAAGAAACATGGATGTGGATGATAAAAAGGCCCCATTAGATAATTACATATAAACAACCTCGGATAATGAGGAGATTGTAGAATTAACCCTTACCGTGTAATTTTCTTTTGGATGAGGGTACATTTAACCTCCTGTATAATGAGAATAGTATGGTATTAAATTATACCAGAACAATATTCATATTTATTATTTAATACATGATTCATTTACGACTTTATACTACCCATTTAATAAAGATTAAATTAACATTTCGGGTAATAATCGCTTTCTTTTTTTGTACGTATTTTAACTTGTTATTCTTGATGATATCATTTAGATCACGATTTAAAAACTTCCAACATATAAAAATTATTTATATATCATATATATTTCGAATGTAAATATGTATAATAGATAGATATATGAAATGGAAAATACCATTTTTGGAGACGGTAGGTCGTACGTACGCAGAAACGCTGTTTATATTTTCATATCATATTGAATGGAAGTAAGTTAATGAGATGAATGTAATATATATATATATATATATATATATATATTTACAGTAGCATTATTATTTCATATATTACATACTTATTAATAATATATATTTTTATAATCATCATTGAATAGTGAACATGGAAATGAATCTCATCGTGTCGTGGAGACGACAATCTGTAAGTACACACGAGTGAAAATATCATTACATTGATGATAAAATTATATGAAATTGGAGGGTATATCATATATACAGAATCATTAAAAGGTTATATTTATTATTTACATCAATTATACTCATTATTATACACATCCAAACAGTGAATTGTTGAATGAAAAACTACCCCACAACTTGGAGATGGTAAGTCGTGCGTACGCACGTATGGTGACATTGTCATTTATAGGGTCGAGAGAATAAATGATATGGTTGTACAATATTTATAATAATATCATAGTATATAGAAGTTACTGGAGTTATTACTTTATATTTAAAACAACAAATAAATAATAAGTGGAATAATAAAAGAACTTGAAAGAGGGTGGTGAAATTATTATCTCTTCTTCGGGTGTTTCCTTTTGAGTTGATCAAAAGAGCTCCTTAGGATGGATTTATGACCAATGTAAGGCCTATAGGTTAAATTGAGTGAATTTTGGAAGATATTTGGGAAGTGGTTGACCGAGGAAAATGGCTTTGGAGGTGTGAAGTTGAGATAAGGGGAAGTGACCTTTTATAAGAGGGGTGAGGGGCACCATAGGAAAAACTTAAAATATTTTTTGTTATAAAATAATTTTCCGTTTATAATGGATCAAAATTGATTTATTTAGAATATAAGGTAAGGATGGGTCGAAACCCTATGAACCAATAGGTTTAATACAAGTTTAGGTTACCATTTTAACCTTATCTTTTAGATTTAACTCTTAGTTAAATAGTTTATCTTTTACCGTGTCTTCTGGTATTCTTACACTATATGGTTAATAAAATAACTCTAAACTTCAAAAATAACATCAAGTGGTTCCTTAATGACATATGTAATGTTATTTAATCTCTTTATCTGAACCTTATAGTTTTAGTAATATTATATCAACCAATAATATAGTATTTATTTTAAAAATTAGTTTATGTCAATTTTGACACTATTTAATTTTTTTTTTTGTGAAATTCATAACAACCTTATCACTTCGAAAAAAATTTATCTAACCAACCATTACATGTCATATTAAACAATAAAATTAGTCATTTTCATCAGAACTCTCAAATTACATTTATTTGGATATTTATAATATCAATTGTTTTAATATCTCATTAAGAAGGTAATTACTGCATCATCATTGTATCATAAATAACATTAATTATTTAATGTTTAAAAATTATAAATAAAATACCATTAGGTAGAAAATATTATTAGATTTCTAATGAATATTTATAGTCAAATTTATCTTATGTATAACCCTATATTAAAAGTGTTTTAAGTATGAAAACATGAATTTAACACTTTTCAATATTCTTTAAATTAAATAATAATATATGTCCTAATCTAATCTATGTGGACCTAAAAAATCAAATTTTATTCATAAGGATTTTTTCATTTGAATTAAAATTATCCAATAGAATTTTGACATGTGTTAGGGTAATTATAATATCATTTTTACCCTTAATTACCTTATTTACTTTTAACTGTGGTAAATAAAAGTCAAAAGTTACTATTCACCAAAAATTATTTTCAACTTATTGAACCAAATTTTACTTACTAAGGTTAACCGTGTCTCTCGGATTTTTGAAATTCAACTCACAGAAGTGGTAAAATTATGTTTTATGAAAATTTTCAAATGCTCCTAGAAAGTGGGTAAAAAATGGTAAAAAGTTCAATAAAATTATATATATATAAACTTATTATAAAATGACTCCAATGAATAAAATTTAACATATATAGGTATTGTGTATCTATTTTGACTAGAAAAAAATTTAAATAAAATAAATAATTATTTAAATAAAAATTCGGTTTTAAACAAGAACGCATTGTTTTCACAATTCATCAAAAATTGAAAGTTTTCAGAAAAATACCAAAAATTCACCCTAAGCCAATTTTGATATTATGAATTAAAAAATGAATTCTATTTTACCAATTTTAAAACATAGAAGTTTCATTAATTAATTTAAAATTAATTCCCATTGTCAAAACCCAAAATGTATTTTTAAGAAATAAAAACTATCAAAAGATTGACACTTGTTTATGTCCAATTTCAAAGTAAAATTACTTCCAATGAAAAACATTGAATTAAATGGTAAAAATATAATCTAATTATACGGACATATCATTAAAATTTATAATTGAACACTATATGTTATTTTGATTAAAAATGACGTTTTTAGTTAAAATATAGTATTTTTCACTATTCACCCAAATCTGAAAGTTATCAGAAATACAACAAAAAGTTATTAAAACTAAATTTTTATGTCCCAATTATAAAGAATATGTTTATTTTGTAAAATTGAATATATAATAGTTTCAAATATTGGATTTAAAAAGGTCATTCCATTAAAAGGTAGTAAAATTGCATTTTTTGAAAAATACTTATTTTATCTTAAAAAAATGAATTTGTTTTTACATTATGTCTAAGAAACTCATAATATGGATTCTAAAATTATAATTATTATATAACGTTCAAAATTCAATTAATACTATTCATAACTGCTTTTGAACAACTAGTTTGGTAAGTCGTGGTGTGCTTGAACTCGGTGTTGCATGTAGTGCAAGTTATTGAATTACTTTGAAGAAATAACATACTATGAAATCTTGGGGTGTTAAATTCTATCCTCATTCAATAAATTGTGTCCTGACAATTTGAAATTGTTCTTCGAAAAGAAAAAGTTGAAAATATAAAATACCTTTGTGGAAAACCCAAATCAGAAATTGGGTTAATAAAATTTAGTCTTAATAAGAGGGAAAGGGAAACGAAAGGATCACCACCAAATTATGATCTCAATTAGGAGAACATTGGTTGAAATTAGACACACATAATTAGAGTAAAATGTAAATATTTATAGGGAGTGATTGAGTTCATCAATCACAAGAAAGTGTAAAATTAAGGGCCTCAAATCCATCAATATATAATGATTTAACATACCATCAGTTCAACAAAACATAAGGTATTAGGATAACACATTTTTGGTTTTAATATCACTTAAATAATGTTTAAGAATTAATTTATCCATAGAATAAGAGGGGAAAAAATATATACCTGACAAGTACAGTTTCATCCTTCAACTAATTCCTGCCACAAATTCATCTTTCACCCCCAAAGATTTCAAAAAATATTATATTTATCCAAATAGTATAGGGTTCCAAAAATAATGAATTTATAAATCACTTATTAGATGTTTTTTAAAAAATAAACTACAATATAAAATCCAGGACATCATGTAGTCCAGTGGTAGGTGATGCACCCTTTTCACCCTTTGGTTGTGGGTTCAAGTTTCGCGGCTTTTCCGGACGCGACGAGTTGTCGCCCGACCACCGGTTTATCCTTATTATAACAATCCAAAAATAATTTTCAGAAATTATTTAACCATAATGATAGTATCCATTGTCAAACATAATCCATTCCAACCTTTAGTATTATCCAAAATACTTCTATCCAAACTCATAGTCCAAAATTTTTAAGGAAGTTAAACACAATGAAGGTCTTTTTTTTCACATAAAAACATGTGAATACGTTCATCATGTATACTTTTAAAACAAAGTAATAACCTAAATTACCATTAAACCTTATTGATTACATTCATGCTCGCTTATTCCTTATAAAATACTATATAAATTCTTTATATCCTAAAATTTTGAATACCCCAATAGTGATTAAATAAATAAACCATTAATCAGTTCCAAGGTAGTCAAGAATATCCAATATAATTTAACCAAATCAACCATATCTTCTTCCAAAATTACTACCTCAATATCTGGACCATATTAAGGTTTATCTTCTGTCCAACCATGTATTTTTCCAAAAATTTAACTTGTTGTTGAGTCACTTTTCATAGAACCAAATAATCTCAAATCCACAATGAAATAGTACTTCAGTAAAATCCTTATTTATTTCCATAATTCATATAATTGGTACATCCGTGATAAAACACTGAAATGACATAATTATTTAATAACAATATGAAAACACTAGTTATTCCTCTTCATCTATGGTAGTATCATAACTTGATTATTAACAAATATCATCATTTGTAGAATATTCTGATGATTGGGACATTTATTTGCGTAGTGTCTCGACTCCATGAAGATGAAACATTTAACATTTGAAACATTTTTCTTACCCTTACAATCACGTACTTTGTGTACTTTTTATCCACACTTATAACAAACTCCCATTAAATTCAATCTTTTACCAAGGTGATTCTTTCCATAGTTATCACATATGGGAAAATCCTTCTTTCCCATCTTTCCTTTATCCATCATTTCTCTACCATCCTTTTCTTCTCTGGCTTCCCTTCAAAGCCATAGGACTCAGAGAATTCTTTACTTATCTTATTAACACATGATACTATTTATTCATATGATGAGAATATGTGGGAGACTATTTCTATTCTAAATGTTGTCTTAATACCATGAAATATATGATCCTTCTTACTCTTTGGATCAAACATATTGCTGGAGTTCTCATTCCTTTTACTTGGCGCCATTTCTAAATAATGGCATACACTAGGTTAGTTTATGACTTGCAATGCATAATTCAATTCTTGTAAAATACCTAACGTAAATTGAAAAATTTATGGATATAATCAATAATCATACAAATGTATTCTTTGAGGAAGTATTTACTCCTAAATTCTTCATAATGGTTTGTAATGAAAATGTGAATTATCCTAAGAATATCCCCCATGAGTGTGATAACCAAGAGTGAAACAAGGTTTATTTTCATTCACCAGTTCCCGTTCAATTCTTGCTCAATGCGGTGTATTCAGGTTTTACTCATAGGTACATCTGTTCCAGAACCACCTCTACCTGCTTGTATCCAAACAAGGATGTATTGCTTAGAAGACTCACAAAATCTCTACATTACCAAAATTCTAGGATGTTCATCTATACTAATCCTCAGAGTCTATATTAGGGTAATGTTCTCTAATCAGAGTTTATCTAAATCTTGTTTCCAAGGTTATTTCTAAAAATCCTCGGATACCAACTGTAACTCCCCGAACCCAGTTACCCAAAGTTGGTGCATTATTTTAATACATTAGCATGATTACAAGGAATCATGTTTCGAAGGACCAATCGGTTTAGCATTCTTGGAAAATATATTACATACATGAACGTTACATTACACTTTATAACATACATTACAACATAGATTGTTCTTTGGTAATTCCATTATTCCCTTATCTTAACCCTGCATCTCAATCATAAAACGCTTCTTAAGATCCAGGGAAAATAAAACTTAAGAAAAGGGTGAGCTCATATACTCAGTAAGGGTAAATAATTTAGCAGAAGCTATAAAATTTTATGGAATGATGTTTCATAAAAACAATAGCCTTTTAAACATAAACTTGATCATAATATAGAAAAAATAAATAAAAAATTTACATATTATCACACACATGGATATTCTACTAGTCGAGTAATCACATGTAATAACTAATTTCATAATGAGAGAATGAATAGTACCAGACTTTAATATCTATGTCAAGGCCTCGTGACAGGACCTAGGGGATAACTATAATCGGACCCCAACCTGTAGAGCCTCTATAACCGGACTCCAACCTAGAGAGCCTCTGTAACCATACTCCAACTTGGAGAGCCTCTGTAACCGAACTCCAAACCGGAGAGCCTCTATAACTGGACTCCAAACCGGAGAGCCTATGTAACTAGACTCCAACTTGGAGGGTCTGCAGTAACCATACCCCAACCCAGAGGGCTTACTTTTACCATTACCCAAGCCATAACATACTAGTCTAACACATTCATCTTAAGATTATGTTGGAATATAACATAAACATTCGTATTAAAACTAACATACAAAATGTCAATACTTTAACAATAAAACATTAATGGAATAAAAATAACTCATCTAGAATCAAACATATCACAAAAACATAAATATAATATGGAATATTTGTATCATAATAAATCAAATTCAAAGAAATGTAAAATTTATCAAAGGATGTTGACATAGATGAAATCAAAACTATTTGAGAGAAATATATCTTTCTATTTTGAAATCATTTAAGAGTCACATAATTATAAAGAAAACATTTATTTTGAAAATATTCTTATAAGCTAGTAAAGGAATATTTGATGATGTTATAATGTCAGAAAATAACAGCACCCTCCTTATAAGTTAAAAAAGACAATCTTACCTTAATTTCGTCGAGAAGGTTATACAATACCTTATTTAGAATTCAATGGAAAGATTCCTTTCAAAAACATATAAGGTCAAATAAGGGTATAAATGACTTTAACCCATTTTATAGTAAATAGTAAAAATGTTTTAAAATACATTTTAAGAAACATGGATCTGGATGATAAAGATTTCCAAGTAGATAATTACGTATAAACAACCTCAGACAATGAAGAGATTGTAGTATTAACCATTACCTTGTACTTTTCCTTTGGTCGAGGGTACGTTTAACCTCCTATATAATGACAATATAATGTTATTAAATTATACCAGAACCCTATTAATAATTATTATATCATACATGATTCATTTATGACTTTATACTACCCATTTAATAAAGATTTAATTAACATTTCAGGTAATAATCGCTTTCTTTTTCGTATGTATTTTAACTTGTTATTCTTGATCGTATCATTTAGATCATGATGTAAATAATTCCAGAATATAAAAATGATTTATATATCATATATATTTAGAATATAAATATGTATAATAGATAGATATATGAAATGGAAAACACCTTTTATGAAGACGATAGGTCGTATATACACATAAATGTTGTTTCTGTTTTCATATCGTATTGAATGGAATTAAGTGAATGAGATGAATGTAAATACACACACACACACACACAAGTACACACACATATATATTTTCTGTAGAATTATTATGTCATATATTACTTACGTATTAATAATATATATATTTATAATCATTGTTGAATGGTGAAGATGGAAATAAATCTCATCGCGTCGTGGAGAGGGTAATCCATACGTACGCACCAGTGAAAATATCATTATATTGATGATTAAATTGTATTAATTTTGATGGTCTATCATATAAAAAGAATCATTAACATGTTATATTTATTATTTACATCAATTATACTAATTATTTTACCCATCCAAACAGTGAATTGTTGAATGACAAACTAAACCACAAGGTGGAGATGGTAAGCCATACATACGCACGTATAAAGACTTTTTCATTTATAGAAAGGAGTGAATAATGAATTTGGTTTTACCATATTTATAATAACATAAATTTATTTAGAAGGTACTGAATTTATTACTTTAGTATGGAAACAACAAAGTAAGAAGAAGTGGAAAAAGAAAAGAACTTGAAAGTGGGTGGTGAAATTATTACCTCTTCTTCGGGTGTTTCCTTTCGAGTTGATCAAAAGGGATCCTTAGGTTAGATTTATAATGAAATTAAGGTCTATAGGTCTAATTGAGGGAATTTGGGAGGATATTTGGGAAGGGGTTGGCCGAGACAAATGGATTTGGAGGTGTGAATTTGAGATAAGGGGAAGTGCCCTTTTATAAGAGGGGGGAACCTTTGGAAAAAATTAAAATATAATTTTATTATAAAATTATTTTCGGTTTATAAGGGATAAAAATTGATTTATTTCTAAGATAAGGTGGGGATGGGCCATAATACTCTCAAAAAATGGGTTTTATACAACTTTAGGTTACCATTTTAACCTTATCTTTTAAATTTAACTCTTAGTTAAATAGTTTAACTTTTACTGCGTCTTCTTGTATTCTTATACTATAAGGTTAATAAATATACTATAAACATCAAAAAAACCTCAAGTGGTTCATTAATGACATATATAATATTATTTAAGGCCTTTTTTCTGAACAATATATTTTTAGGAATAATATATCAACAAATAATATAATATTTGTTTCAAAAGTTATTTTATGTCAATATTGACACTATTTAATATTTTGTTTTTGTTTAAGTCATAAGACCATATAACTTATAAATAAATCTATATAATAAACCCTGACATATCATATTAACCTATAAAATTAGTGTAATTCATCAAAATTTTCAAATTAAATTTATTTGGATATTTAAAATATCAATTATTTAAATATCTCATTAAGAAGGTAATTACTGCATCATCATTGTATCATAAATAACATTAATTATATAATCTCTAGAAATTATAAATAAAATACCATTATGTATAAAATATTTTTATGTTTCTAATGAATATTTATAGTCGAATTTATCTTATCGACAACCCTATATTAAAAATGTTTTAGTTATGAAAACATGAATTTAACACTTTTAACTCTTCTTTAAATTAAATAATAATAAATGTCCTAATCTTATCCATGTGGAACTAAATGATCAAATTTCATTCCCAAGGTTGTTTTTGGTCGAATTAAACTTTTCCAATAGAATTAGGACATGTGTTAGGGTAATTATAATATCATTTTTACCCTTAATTACCCTATTTATTTTTAACCGTGGTAAATAAAAGTAAAAAGATACTATTCACCAAAAATTATTTTCAAGTTATTGAACCACATTGTACTTACTGAGGTTAACCGTGTGTCTTGGGTTTTTAAAATTCAACTCACAGAAGCGGTAAAATTAAGTTTTATGCAAATTTTAAAATGCTCCTAGAAGGTGGGTAAAAGAAGGTAAAAAGTTCAATAAAATTTTATATATCTAAACATATTATAAAATGACTAAAATGAATTAAATTTAACATACATAAGTATTATTTATCTATTTTGACCTAAAATAAATTGAAATTAAATAATTAATTATTTAAATAAAAATTTGGTTTTAAACAATATCGCAGTGTTTTCACTATTCATCAAAAATTGAATGTTTTTAGAAAAATTACAAAAATTGACCCCAACATAATTTTGATATTATGAATTCAAAAATGAATTCTATTTTACCAATTTCAAAACATATATGTTTTATTAATTAATTTAAAATTAATTCTAGTTTTCAAAACCAAAAATTGTATTTTTAATAAATAATAACTATCAAAAGATTGACACATGTTTATGTCCAATTTCAAATTGAAATTACTTCCAATGACCAAAATTGGATTAAATGGTAAAAATATAATCTAATTATACTTCCAAATCATTAAAATATATAATTGATCATTATAAACTATTTTGATTAAAAAAATTGTTTTCAATTAAAATATAGTATTTTTCACTATTCACCCAAATATGAAAGTTATCCTAAAAACACCAAAAATTTATTGCAACTAAATTTTGTAAGTCCTGATTCTAAAGAAGAAGTTTATTTTGTAAAATTAAATTTATAAATGTTTCAAATATTTGATTTAAAAAGGGTTCGCCATTAAAAGGTGGTAAAGTTTCATTTTTTGAAAAATACTTCTTTTATCTAAAAGAAATGAATTTGTTCTTACATTATTTCTAAGAAACTCATAATATGGGATCTAAAATTATAAGGATTATATAAAGTACAAAATTCTGTTAATACTATTCATAACTGCTTTTGAATAGCTAGTTTAGTAAGTCGTGGTGCGCTTGAACTCGGTGTTTCATGTAGTGAGACTTATCAAATTACTTTGAAGAAATAACGTACTATGAAATTTTGGGTTGTTACACATTTTCTCTGTAAATTGAAGTAGTGTAGATACGCTGCAACAATGCAATGCGGTGACGGGGAAATGCACTTTCTTTCACTCCTTAATTAAATAGGAATCTAGGGTTAAGCGAACAACCCTGAAATTCCTCTAACAAGAGGCGAATGAAATCTATCCAATGAATGTCAGAAGATCGAGAATCAACAAAGATGGATTGGAGAGAAGAATATGAATAAAATATAAATGGATCAAAGAATTATGAAATAACTTCTCCCTTCATCAATGATTGATTCAAACTCCAGGTAGGGTGTTTATTTCTTTGTGGATTTCTTTCCCTGTTCCTGAATCTAATGACAAACACGGACCAACCCACGAATAGGTTGATCTACAGTTAGGTCATTCTTGTAGGATGGTTAATTTTTTGGATATAAGGGATTAATGCTTAATGATTTATACTTATTGTTTCATTCCCCTTTTCTACCAAGACGAACGAAGGCTGAAACGAATAGGGTCGAGGTTTGTTCTTAGGGTGTTCTTCTGTCTATTCTTTTATCCCCATTCTTCGTTCTTCACCGATGGACCCCCGTGGTCACGTCGGGATTTGAATGTAGGTTCCAAACAAGGTGATACTCCTAAAGAAACAAAAAATAAAAAATGGATCCCATGGTAGTGATGGTGGTGACCCAAGGATTGCAAAGGTGTTCTCGGTTCCAAAAACAGACCACAAGGTTGAAAGTGGAATCCCACAGAAGAGGAGACACCGGCGATGACCCATAGTGGTGAACGATGGTTTATCCACCCAGTAGAAGGAGTCTGCTGGCTCAATGGTCGATGGTGGAGGGTCCTACAGTGGTACGGTTATGGGCGGAAACCGGGAGTTGTGGCCAGGCCAGGTCATGGTGGTGCGAACCCAGATGTAACCAACATCTTTTTACGAAAATTACAATAACTCTGAAACTATACGTCTGTTTTACTAGTCATTTATGGCATTGGGGCCCTTTATATGAGGTGTTCCTTTGGAGATACTCTACATGATTTTTCATGGAGTTTAGATTATGGACTATAGGCTCGAGGAGTAGTTGCTCTCAGAATAGGCGCACTAAGAATATAATCATGTGGCTAAGACCTACACAGATCAACTCTCCTATGAACTGTGACATGAAAAGATTAGGACTCCTAAAAAGATACAGAGTAGGTATCTTGAGAAGATTCATAATAGGTATCCTATGAAGACCTGAAGTAGGTATCCTATGAAGATGCCGAGTAGGTCTCCTACGATTACGCAGAGTAGGTCTCCAGTAAAGATGCGGAGTTGGTCTCCTACTAAGATGCGGAGTTGGTCTACAAAGAAGACTTGGAGTTAGTCTTCTATAGAGATTATATGTATCATTGTATTTGAATATACCAATAATTTCTTAAGTATATTCATGATATAGATATGTACCTAGTGTGGCCTGAATCTAGTGACTCTATCGACTATATCTTACATTGTGGTTTTTCCTTTATGGTTTCAAGGTCCCTAATGAGTATTATTTTACTCATCCCTGTATGGGATTCACCCACATGTGTTTTTTCTTATGAATATGATCAACAGTTTTGACGAAGCCCTTGGTGGGCTGGAGACAGGTGGTGCTTTAGGGTGACCCAACAGATGTGGTACGCTTCAACGAGATTCATATAGCTTACTATACCTACCCTTTAGGTAAGTTTTTCTACTGAAAAAATTCATAAGATTTCACCTTTTCAATTTTGGTTGGTCTTGTTCTAGCCCTGTTTACTTTTTAGTTTTGTACTATTACCCACAATGGTTGTCTTTGTGAGATTTATACCTGTTTACTCAATATTTTTAGTTTCGATACTTTTCATAGAGACGGTTGCATGAGTATAGATAATTAGGAAAATGACTCACCTTTTGGGGATATACATACTCAGTGCTAGTTATTAGCCCCTGGGCTATGGGAGGTGGTCTTGGAGTAGTCACGATATGGGCCTCGGTGGACAGGTCATGAAAGAGTTTTACCGAAAAAAATATATTGTTAAAAATATTATTATTTAACATAAAAAGATACAACCTATCCATTAATTTGGAAATTATTAATAATATTAACTAAATTATGAAAATAAATGATTGAATTAATTGTTTACAAATTAATTATAAATGAATATAAGAGCCAATTGAAAAATAAACGGAATGTTCTTAGAAAAACTACTTTTATGCCCACAGAAGAAATTATGTTATAAGAAATTAAATTAGTTAATATTACTGAATGATATTATTTAAATATATATATTAATATATTCAACAAATATATTTACTTTCTTCAAATATATTTTATAGGCATAATATTGAAACAAACCCAATATCATATATAAAAACCTATATTTTTATAAAAGTAGTTTTTACGCCTTTTAATACAGAGCCTATTTTAAATATATATTTTGGGAATTTTATAGATTTATTATGTAAAAATAAAAATTATTTTTTAAATATAAACATAAAAATTAGGTTATGGTTCATTTTTGGTATTTTTCTGTGGAATTTTATTTTTTGATGAATATTGAAAAATACTAAATTTTAATTCAAACCCGCTCTTTCATCTAATTTAATTATAAGTTTAAATTATATGTATAATTAGTTTTAAAGTATAATTATATATATTATACATACATTAATCCAATTTTTGTTATTGGGATCAATTTCAATTTTAAATTAGATAAAAAAATGTGGTAAACTTTTGAACATTTTTACCTTAAAAACCTGTATTATAGCCCCGTCTACAGGATTAAATTTAAATAAATTTCTGCCATTTCTAGAACTATAATTTGGAAAAATAGATTCAATATTTGGAATTAGAAAAAATTTTAATTTATAATTAGGTCAAAATATTTTTTTACCAAATTGATTAGTGAATGTAATTAAAATTAATTATAGTGACTAAGGTAAAATTAAGCTTAACAAGAAACTAAACCTTAAAATTAAAGGCCAAAATGACCTAGAAACAAGAAAAAAATCCATTTTATACCTATATTTAATCTATATAAACTAATTGTTAGAAATTATAATTTATTGGGATAATATTTAATAAAATTTCCTTATTTCATAAGTTAAGTAAGCAAAAAAGACAAAAACCAATATTCCTTACCTTTAACATTTATAAAACATTGAGATATAAAAAAAACAATGTATTTTTTGTCATACATATAATTTTTAAAGATAAATGAGTTGTTTTTATCATAATAATTTATAATTAATTTTTATAGAAGAAGTATTTACATTAAACATTCACCATTGCATGTATTATTTAGATAATAATTAAATAAAATAGATGCTACTAAATACAATAAAAGTAAAGTAAATTTAGTGAATTATTGTGTTATATTATTTTTGAATATGAATATATAATGTTAAACACATGTGAACTTTATATATTTTAATTCCAATAATTTCTTGATATTTTTAAATTAAAATTAAAATATAATGTCATATTTGAAATTAATGTTATTTTATAATAAATTATATTTTATGAAAAAATTTAAAATTATTAAAAATACTACCTTATTATAATCTATTTTTAAGTGTTAATAAATATAAAATATTGTATATTAATGGAACAAATGATATTTTATAATGAACATATAGACCCTAAAATAATAAAAACATTGTTTCCATGATTCTGGTTAAAGGAGTGTTTTTTACCTGTTATATACGCTTGTTTTAAAATTAATCATTAATACACATTATATTTTTATTATGTAAATTAGATATCATATTTATAATTAAGTGGGACAAAATTTTCTAATAAATCATACCTTAATTTATTCTTTATGGTTAAATTACATAGGTTGGAAAACTAGCTACCTAAAAGAAAAATATAAGGAAACCTAAAGACTAAGGAACCAAATTATAAAAATGCACTTATTTTTTCATGATGAATATTTTTTTCTACCATAATTTCACTTTAAACCATTATTTTTCCATTTTTTAATCACATGAGTTAAGGGAGACCTCCCATAAGTTCTTACCTTTTGGTATTTATAAGATTTCCACTCCTTCTCCGCTATAAAATAGCACTCACCCCTCCCACTTATTCACACATATCAAGCCATTTTTCTCACCTAAAATATAATAAAATAAAATAAAAATTCCCTACCCTAATACTATAATTCTAAATTTGTTAATAAATGGATCTAATTAAGTCCTTTAATTAAAACAAAAAGTAGTTACCCAAAAAATAGGTAACCTTGTTCTATGATCACTTTAGATTTATTTTGTTTTCCACTCCTTCAATTATCCTTATTCCATGATCATATAATAACACCATTATCCCAAATATACTGATATATTATTATTCTAATGGTTATACAGGAACTTATGCACACTTCCATATAATAGGTAACGAACTTACAATTCTTGTTTACGATGAACTACCGCCTCATGAAACGATACTGCTCGTTTTTCCTTTACCACCTTTCATTGTTGAAAATTTGATGGAAAATATGTTTTTATTTGATATATATGATACTTATTATGAATTTATGATTATATAATGATTATATCATTCAAAATTAATTCTTTCCTTTTTTTGAAATATGATAATTTTTGTTTGGGGAATTGTGGATTACCGCCACCTCAAAGCAATGTCATTATTTCACACTCAACAAGGACTTTATGAAGGTTGAGTTTAGTGAATTTATATGATAAATATTAAATAATAATTTTATTTGAATTAATATATATATATATATATTTAATTTACTTTATTTATTTTAATACAACAATAAAACATAAACAATGATTATCCTTATGTACGACCCACCATTTCCATGAATGATGTATTCCATTTCATACTTATATATTTTATATATTATTAAAAATATTTATATAATGAATATATATAATATTTATAACATTTTTTAAATTTTATAAATAAGTAAATAATGTTCTATGTAAGAGTATCAAGAATAAAAAGTCAAAATGTATATGAAATATAAAGAGGATATTACCCAAAAGGTAACATTAACATGGAATTGTTAAAAAATGGGTAATATAAAGTCACTATCAAATAATATATGGTATGAAGTATAATAATATGGGTATGTGGTATATGTATAATAAAATTATATTTATTATACATGAGTCTTGAACATGTATAAAGGAATTCAAGACTTAAGTTAAGGGGGTTTCTAGTATCACTTTTATTTCTATGAGAATTATGTCTTATTCACCACAAGTTTCTTTTTTGAGGTGAATATAATTACCATGAATATATTCTACTATTATTATCCTTAAATTTATGGGTATTTATATTTTCATTTTATTATATCTATTTCATGGAATTTATTTTTCAAAATTTACCAAATCAGTAATGTAGTTTGGTCTCAATTTGCCTAATTTGAGGCACAATCCTTGAATTTCAGAAAACTTGTATTCAAAAATATTTTTAAAAAAAATTTAAAATATGATATTATTATAACATTTTAAATGAAAATGGTTTTCAAAATGGTTTCAATATTTATTTATAAGTTTTCAAAGTTTTTTTAAAAAATGGGTTTCAAAATGTTTTTAAGATTTATTTATAAGTTTTAAAAGTGTTTTCAAAGAAGTGTTATTTAAAATGTTTTCAGTATATATTTATGAGTTTCCAAAGAAATGGTTATTTTTTTTTTCAATATTTCATTATATGTTTTAAAAAAGATTCAAATAAAAGGTTTTTCAAAATATATTCAATGCTTCTGTTAGAAATTTTCATGTTTATTTTCATGAAAATTATTTTCAAATGGTTTTATGGTTTAAAAATTATTTTACGAATAATTAATGATATTTTCCACATGATTTGTTTTTAAAAGTTATTTAAAAATAATTTTACACCTAATATGGTATCTGTTAGTGTTACTCATGAATATTTGGGGAAACTATCCAAAGGTTCCATTTATATTATTTCTTTGAATGGTTTATGGATTGATGGAATGAAACCCATTTTTCTTTTACGTGTTAGATGTTTATGAAACCCATTTTGTCTTTCAGGGGTTATATGCATATGAAACCCACATAATTTTGTGGTTATTGGATTAATGAAATGATTATGAAATCTATCTATTTTCCACATGTTATGATAAGATTACAAGTTTATGATATCAATTTCATTTCATGGGTTATGATATGACTATTTATGATATTGTGGCATATGTATGTATGATTACATTATGAGATGGGTGTGACCTATATCTTCCTCCAATGCATTGGGTTATGATAAATGGTATATGAGATAAAATGGTACATAGGTTGTATCTGACGTTAAAAAACAAGAGGGCACATGAGTTATAGCCTAAGCTCAAAAATAAGAGAGAATATGGGTTTTTATCCCAATCCCAAAAATAATTGGGTACACAGGTTGTAGCCCAATCCCCAAAATAAGATGGTATATGAGTTGTTATCCTAATAAAAAAGTAGGTACACAGGTTACAGCCCAATCCGATCATGTTATGATGGTCTTGGTATATATCCTTGAAATATTATTTTTTATGTTTATGTGTATGCCACAATTCCATGTCTTACTCCTATTTATGCTTTCATGTCTTATGAGTTTGATTTTCTTATGATTCATTCCTTAGGAAATTATAAACTTTATGACATGATTTATGTTTATGATATGTAGAATATGACCTTATAATGTTATGATCATTTTTTCATAACTTTGTGCTCGTGTTTATGCTTACATATCTCCCTTGTTTACCATTACTGAGCATATGAGCTCACCCATATTATGTTTCCTTCACCAGGTTATAAAGATATATTTTATGTATGATATTTCTCATATGAATGTTAGTATTAGAGTACATAGTGGGAGACAATGTATCTCACTCATGTATCAGTGTTTAAGTTTCCATGCTTACAAAGGCACTTCACTAATATGGTATTTGGGCATCTATTTGTGTAATTTTTTAGGTATTCTAATAAAATGATGTAATGTATATGTACATTAAGGATAGGTTTTTATAGTTAGTATCTAAGTGAAGGTTTAGTTAACCTTTGTAAAATAGGATGATAAATACATAGTGAGATACCTAGGGATATTTATAAGGATATTTCTAGGGGTGTCTCTAAGGATAAGTCTAAGGAAAATTTAATGTTTAGGAAGATTTCCTTGAATTTTGGTAAATGATAGAGTGAGTGATTTCATAGAAAAAAATCCCTATCTAGATACTACAGGTGGACATGGTTTTGGAATAGATGTACCTAATATTAACAAATTTGATAAGGTATGTCAGGCCTGACATGAGTGCAACCTGGTACATGAAAACTATCCTTACTGTGCACCTGGTTTGAAACAGCTGAGGGATATGCTTTGGGAAATCAAAAAATATTTATGAACTATCATGAAGGATTTAAATTGAAGATGATTATGAATAACCTAGGATAAATATAAGGTGTCATATATTAAATAAGTCGGTATCATTATTTATAAATCCTGTAAGTAAATTTTTCATGATTATGTGGTTTTATTCTATGATAAGTGTTTCTCACCCTATACTTTCAGGTCATTTTCAATAAAATTAACTAGAAGTAAGAGATTTCGTATTTAATTTTATATATTTTGAAAGTATAGGCATTATAAAAATCAATTTCCAACGTGGAAACCTCATGAATAGAATCAGGAAGGTAGTACGAGTATTCGATATACTTATAAAGATAAGGGGACCACAATGGATTTGTGAAAGGTATTGAATGTTATAATAGTATTGTTAACATTAAAATTAAGATGAATGATTATATTATGGTTGATAAACCTTAATATTTAATTCATATTTCATATTCTAAGAAAAAGATGTTAATGAATAAGTTTATGAAGCATGAGTAATGGTTTAAAAATAAATTTGGATGATAAAAGTGTATATGTTTTTGAATTCAAAGATTATGTTATATGAATAATGAATTATAAAAGGAATTTTTTAGAAGTTTTTATTTTCAGTATTTTCAAGAATGTGTTAAATGAAATTTATGAACTACAAAATTTATATAATGTAAAAGTTACATTAAGGGATGGTAACCTTTAACATGTTCCCAAAGATGAGAAAATGATATTTTATAATGATATTAAGGTCAAGATATGGATAAATTAAATGGGACGGTGTTTATGACAACAGAACTGATAACTTATTTTTTGAAAAAGTGATCTATTTTATCATGGAAGAATTTTACAACTTCTTGTATTTAAGAAATATATCCAGTATTCCTTTTAATAAGGAGGCATGCATGTTTTCCAAAAAAGATTTATGGTAATTATGGTCATACCATATTTCAAGAGAATATGAAATGAAGATATTTAAATTTTAGGAATGTGACAACCAAGAGATAATTTATGATATATGGGGGATCAATTTTAGGCTAACTTATTGTCCTTATTTATAATGTTTTATATTTTCATCTTTCACAAGGGCTATGAGGTTAACCATTTATAGAAAGTTTATGTTAAACATAAAATAATGTTTTTGAGATTAATGTATTATCTCACCATATGAGGATTTATTCATATTTTATAACATTTTCTAACCACTTTTTGTTGATGGTAACTAAAGATATATGGGATGAATTTTCCTGAATTTTCAAGGATCTCATGATCTGTTAGTACTTCAGGAATGAAAAATCAACCTTTATTTATTAGAGTAAGAGATGAAATGGAAATTGACCAAGGCACAAGAAAAGGGTGTGATTTTAATATAAAAAGGAATAAAATAGAATAATTTTATATTATTGTGAATGTTATTCAACTTTATGAAAAAAATACCTTCAAACCAAAAACACAATCCTAGTACTTTTGTTTCTGATGAATCAAATGACCCCATGGATCATCACAAATTTATGGATTTATAACTGTTAAATTTATCATAACAATGTTCTATATCACTCTCCACCATAACATGATCGTTAAATTTATCTTCTATGTACTTGTTTTCACTTACCACCTATTTTCTCTTTAGTGGGAAACTATCTATGAGTTTATTTGGGTGACCGTTATGGTTCCAACTCTCCCTTTTTAAAGGAAGTTTTAGTATTCATTTTTATGATACAGTTTTTTGTGAAAGAAACTTTTAAGTATTAAAACTTTGATAACCCAGAAAAATTTAGAGGATGATATTCAGTTTAATGGGGTAAAATGTAACACCCCATGATTTTGTGTATTATTTTTTTTAAAATTAATTTAATCTTTTTGATAGTTAACATTTTACGCTACATTGTAAATAGTTTTTTATATTAAATCACTATGTTTGGATTGTTGTGTAAGAAACCACAAGTTAATAATACACTATACACAACATAAAGTATAGATTGGTTTACATGAAACACTGAGGTTAGCTTATGTTATACGCTATACTAACTTTCCTTGATGACTTTAATAACACACAATATTGAGTTCTATTGAACAATAATATATTATTAAAAATATTATTGTTTAATATAAAAATATTTAATCAAGCCATTATGTTAGTAGTTATGATTAATATTAAAAAAAATATAATAATAAATGGTGGAAATCATTGGTTACAAATTAATTTTAAATGAATATAAGAACCAACTAAATATAAAGGGAAAGTTTTATAAAAAATACTTTTATGCACACGAAAGGAATTTTATCCTAATAAATTAAATTAATTATTATTGGTGAATTATGATAATTAAATATATATTATATTTATTTAATAAAATATTTTTACATTCATTGAATATATTTTATAGGTATAATATAGGGACAAACTCAATATTACACATAAAAACCTATATTTTTTTAAAGCGCTTTTACCGACTTTTAAGGGAGAATCAATTTTAAATATGAATTTCAGAACTTTTATAAATTTTATATATAAAAATAAACTTAATTTTTGAAAAATAAATATAAAAATTAAGTTAGAGTTAATTTTTTATATTTTTCTCTAATGTTTCATTTTTTGATAAATAGTGAAAAGTACTAAATTTTAATTCAAAACTGTTTTTTCATCAAATTTACTAATAAAGATAAATTATATTAATAGTTTGTTTTAAATTTTAATTATATAAATTATAAATAAATGAATCAAATTTAGGTAATTGGGATCAATTTCACCTTGAAATTAAATATAATAATTTAGAAAACTTTTAAACATTTTTTACTTTAAAAACTAGAATTACCATCCCATTTGCAAGATTAAATTTAAATTAATTTCTTCCAATCAAGTGATTGGAATTTTGAAAAATGGATTCCATATTTGGAATAATAATAATCTATAATTTCTAGTTATGTCAACTTATTTTTTGACCAAAAGTATTAGTAAATTTAATTAAAATTAATTATAATAATTAAGGTAAAATTAAGCATAACAAGGGTCTAAACCTTAATCTTAAGGGAAAAATGACATAGAAACTTATCTGAAATCCATTTTATTCAAATATTTATACTATATCCATTCATGGTTTTAATTTTATAAGTTAGTGGTATAGTATTCAAAAAACGTTCCTTATTTCATAAGTTAAGTGAGGAAAAAGGAAAAAAATAATCTTTTCTTACCTTTAACATTTATAAAACTTTCAGATATGGAAAGAACAACATATTTTAGGTTATAAATATTCATTTGAAATATAATTGAGTTTTTTTGTCAAAATTATCTGTAATTAAATTTTAGTGATGAATTAGTTACATTAAACAAACACTAACACACAGATTATTCAATTAATAATTAAATAAAATAATAGATGGTAAAAAAATTAAATTTAAATTAAATTTATTGAATTATTATGTTCTATTATTTTTTTAGATGAATATATCATATTACATATAACGACCCCCACATTACACAAGTACGTAAGTGAGCTACATTATCTCCCAGTATGTTCTTCATGACTATCACCATTCTTAGAAACAACAAACATAATAAATATATTCATAACATGGGTAAGGAAACATAAAAATGGGTGATATCAAATTCTTATTAAGGGTAATCAGGGGAGATATGGTAAGAATAATCATGAGAATAAGGGTATGATAACATGATCATGAAAATAAAAGATCATACCCTTCATATCAATGATAATGTACATGAATCATGGAATAAATCTTGGTAGTTCATAAGATATGAATAATAAGGAAATAAAGAACATAAGCCATGAAATCATAAGATAGGAACAAAACATGGAATTTTGGAAAACAGATAAACATATAATATGATTTATATAGTAGCCATGTCATCACTTCATAAACCATCTTTGTAGTACGGGTTCACGCTCTATACCATATTAGTAGTCATGGTTCACTCCCATGGCTATCATAATAGAATGAGTTCACTCCTCATACCATCTAGATAACCATGTTTCACTCTCATGATCATCTTAGTATCAGGAGTTCACTCCTCATACCATCTTGGTAGTCATGGTTCACTCCCATGGCCATCTTAGTAGTCAAGGTTAACTTCCAATACCATATTACTCTATCTCATGAGATAATAATCTTTAACCAATGAATTAGAGAGAGATATAGGTCACACCCATATCATAATGAAATCATACATACACCTGATAAAATTACAAACAGTCATATTATAACCCATGAAATGAAATAGCTATCATAAACATGTAATAATATCAAAACATATGAAAAAAGATACAAGATTCCTAATTATTTCATCAAAAGCATATCCTGTGAAAGAGAAATGGGTTTTAAAAATACCATGACATTAACAATAACCATTAAGAGAAATAATATGAATGGAACCTTTAGATCATTTCCTAGAATGGAACTAGCAACATCAATTGATGTAATCTTAGATGGAAAATAATTTTGAAATATCTTTAGAAAATCATTTCGTGAGGAAAATATCATTTCTTCTTTAAAAATGTATTTTTAATGAATAAAACCATTTAAAAATAATTTTATAAGAAAATAACTTAAATACTTATAAATAATACTTGAAAATATTTTGAAAACCTTTTCCCTTGAAATCTAATAAAATAACCTTCAAATCATTTTGTAAATATTTTTCTTTGAAAAAAATTTGAAAACCTTAAAACAAAGCTTGATTTTTTTGAAAACCATTACATTAAAAATACTTTAAAAACATTATAAAGAAATATTGATTTTTTTAAAACCATTTCATTGAAAATAATTTGAAAACTTATAAAGAAATATTGAAATTTTTTGAAAACCATTTCCTTGAAAATAACTTTGAAAAGTTTTAAATAAATCTTGAAAATATTTTGGAACCATTTTTTCTTGAAACTTATGGAAGAATCTTGAAAATGATTGGAAAAACATTTTACTTGAAAACTAAGAAAATTAATTTAAAACTTATAAAATAAGTTTAAAAATTTTTTCAAACAATTTTTCATGAAAAATACTTTGAAAAATTATAAATAAATCTTGAAAATGTTTTGAAAAAAATTTATTTAAAACATAATATTATAAACATTTTCTAAAGAATTACCCTTTTAAACATGCAATGTAAGCTTCGTAGAAATTATGGTGAGTAAATACTCACAATCCATATGAGGTAAAGAGAATCTTCCTTTTTCATTGTTCAGAAAGAAACCAGATTATTCCATTTGAAAACATTGGTAAAAGTAAAAAAGGATAAAAATTTCTTTTAAATATTGTAGTATAATATTCTTGGAACCCTTTTTTGAAAGCATAGTTTTTAGGGAACATATAATTCTGAAGGAAGAGAGGGTAATGTTAGGATTTATTAAAATACATTATTAAATATTACATGTACCAAAGAGTGAAAAAATGGTACCAAAACATGAATATATCATGAATAACCATAGGAGAATAAAATTCATTAGTGTTCTTGAAATATTAATCATAATATATCATCAATGGAAGCATAATCATATATAAAAAATATGTTCGTCACCAATTAGATGGAGGTGTGTGTAAGTGTTGGTCAGAAACATAGAATAACAACATACTAGTGTATTTAATATATAGTTTTTTATACAATCATGGATTAAATAGAGTTTAGGTGGTGGGGAAAGAAAATAAAAGAAATGAGCTTGAGAGAAGTTGTTACCTCTCAATCGAGTAAATCCTTTTGGTTTGTCCTAAAAGGATTACTTTTATTGAATTATTCCAAAGAAGAGGATTATATGAGTAAGTTAGGGATTTTGGGAAGTTTATTGGTCAGATATTTTCTAAACCTTTTTGGATTGAGAGGTGTTAAGAAGAGGGATAGATGGTCTCCATTCAGAGGGAAGGGAAAAGACACACTTGGAATTTTTGAAAACAAGTAAGGTGTACCAATGTTTTTATCAAAAAAATTCATAAAAACTAAAAAGAATCAATAATTGATGGTTAATTTATGAATAATAGACATCCAAAGGGTTTTGGAAAATTTTCTAGGTCATTTGGGGTTTTAAATTTTTGTTTTAGTACTTTGTTAACCTAATTTATCTCTTACTCATTGTAATTAATTTTAATCACATTCACTAATATTTTTGGTTAAAAAAGTTGAACATATTAGACATTGTAAATTATTATTATTAAAAATATGGAATCAATTTTTCCAAATTATAATAATAGGATTTGGGGAAATTAATTTACAAATAATCCCGCCATCAGGATGATAGTGTGGCTTTTTAAAGTAAAAATGTCCAAAAGTTTGCTACGTTTCCAGACCCAATTTCGAAGTAAAATTGATTAAAATGACCTTAATTTGATTAATTTATAATATTTTTATGTAACTAATCATTATAAGGAATTTAAAATAAAATTTAACCTAATAAATGAATTAAATTAAAAAGAAGGTTGGAATTAAAATTTAGTATTTTTAACTATTCATTACAAATTGAAACCTTAGAGAAAAATACCAAAAATTTATCATAAACTAATTTATATGTATCTATTTAAAATATTATGTTTTTTGGAATATTTAATCTATTAAATTTCCCAAAATTTTATTTAAAATGGGTTCTCTATTAAAATGCGGTGAAACTACCTTTATAAAAATATAGGTTTTTAAGCATAAAATTAGGTTTGTTCTTATCTTATATCTATCAAATCTATTGGATGATTATCAAAAATATTTATTTGAATATATAACATATAAATTTATTTAATATCAATCAATATTATTAATTAATTTATCTTATTAATATAAATCATCTTTTTCGGATAAAAATATACTTTTATAAAACCAATCTCTTTATATTTATTCGGTTTCTATATTATTTTCCAATCATTTAGTAACAAATCAATTAAACTATATATATTAATAAGTTAGTTAATACTATAATATTTAATTTAATGGATATGTTATATCATATTAAATAATAATATTTTAATAATGAATTATTGTTTGGTAACACTCGGTCTTTTGTGTTTGGTAAGCCATCGAAGAAAGCCAGTCTTGTGTGTAATGTATGCTAACCCTTGTGTACTGTGTAGAGAAAGCCATAATTTATATTGTGTGTAGCGCATGATTAACCTGATGTTTCATATAACACAATCCATATATATTTCTTTATAATAAAATATACTTTTTTAGTGTGGCTTGAAATGGAAAATATCAAAGAGAATAAATTAATTCAAAAACAAATATTTCAAAAAATCTCAGTGTGTTACATTCTACCCCCCTTAAAATTAATTTTTCCCTAAAAATTTGTCTATGTCATCAATGGTTTTATACTTGAAAGTATCATTCATGGAAACTTGTATCATAAAAGGGAATACCAAAACTTCCCTTAAAAAGGTAAAGTTGGAACCATAATGGTTACCCAATGTAACTCGTAACAAGATTCCCACATAGAAGAACATATGTGGGAAGTAAAAACATAGAAATTTAAGAGAAGTATTACCAACATGTTCTGATGGAGAGTGATAAAGAATAAGTCTAGGAGAAATATAACAATAAAAATCCATAAATATTCATTTATCTAAGGGGCCATTTGATTCATCAGAAAAGACAGTAATAGGATAACATTTTTGGTTTTAAAATCCTTTCCCTAATGTTTAATAATTTTCATGAGAAGGTATAGTTACTTGATTTCATTCACTTTCATAAGTAAAATCTAACCCTTTTTCCATGACTTGACCAATTTACACTTTACCTCATTCTCTAAAAATTAAGGTGGATTTTTAATTCTTGAAGCACTAACAGATCATGCAATCCATGATAAGTCATACCATATCTCTTTTGTTACCAATAACATGAAATTTTTATATTAGGTTACCCAATATGAATAAATCTCCATGTGGTGAGATAATAAACTTCATATGATGTTTAAATTAATCATCTCATAAATGGTTTACCTTATGAACCTTATAAATGATGAAAATCCAAAACATTTGAAATAATGTCACAAAATTAATTCAACATTGATTTCCAAAATATCACAAAGCACCACTTGGTTGTGACATTCCAAACACGTGAATACCCTCTTGGTAAATTATATTGGAACATGGTAAAAACCTGAATTAACATAAATACATTTAGACAACATGCATTATTTCTTATTCAATAGATTATATGATATATTCTTTAAATAAAAAAAATTGTAAAATTCATCCTTGATGACATAGAACACTTTTTCAATGAACAGTTCGAGGGTAATTTGAACTATACAATTTACTTATTCATTTGATTATATATTTATTCAAATATCATTATCTCAATGTTATAAATTAATTAAGGGTTGGCTTCCCCAAATTAAAATATTAACTTTCCATGAAATCACATTTATATGTATTCATCACTATTCAACATTCCCTTTTCAATAATTAATAAAAAAAGTATACTGAAAAAATTAAATATTTCCTGATTCATATAACATAATCTTTGAATTTCATAACATAAATACTTCATTAATCCATCCTTATTCTCAATCCATTACTCGGGATTGATCAAATTATTCCTTTAAACCTATTTCCAAGAATATAAAATATGAATCATACTTAAGTTTCCTCAACCTAAACCTAATAATTCTTCTTTATGTTTAATGTAAACAATAATAGAATGACATCACTTAATTTCACATATCATTTCCACTCTCATTATCTTGAGAATTATAACCAATACACATACCATCTTTCTGATTCTCATTATGGGATTTTATCTTTGGAAATCGATTTGTATAACTCCCGTACTTTCCAAATCTAAAAAAATAAATGTAAACCATGTTCCTTCTAGTTTGCTCTATTGACTAAAACTAGAAAGCATAGTGTGAGAAACATTTATCATATCAGGACACCATAAAATCCTGAAAAAATTACCTAGTCTCATAATTTTTAAATTTATGACACTTTAGGTTTATAATAGGTTATTCAAATTCATCCTCTATTTAAATCCTTCATGATGGTTCATAAAGAGTTTTTTGAATTCCCAAAGAATATCCCCCTGGAGTGTCAATGTCATGACCCGTCCCTCGGGGCCCGTGCTGTGACTACCCCAACACCGACTTCTATAGGCCAGGGGATGGTGACTAGAACTGAAAGGAATTTTCCCTATAATTGGGAAGGAATTGACTTTATAACCTGTAAACACAGGCAACCATGAACACCTCAATATATTAACACAAGTCAACAATATAGAAAAAGAGTGGTGAAAGTAAATAGAGGCTGGAAAACAAGCCCAACAGTAATAGTACAAGTACAACTGAAATAAAATACAACTGAAGAAGAAGAAGAAGAAAGGAATCTACTGGGACGTCCTCTGAGGTTCCTACTTGAAGGGTAGGAACAGATCACAAACGACCGTCTCTACAGTTCAACTCATATAACGTCCACCTCCAATCCACCTCCAGTCCTGGTACCCTCATCCTCAGTTAGCGTTGTCTGTCATATGCACTAAACACAACATGGTACGGGCATAGCCCGTATAGGGGTGAGTATAACGATACTCAGTAGGGACCTTGAGACCCTCAAGGTCTCACAAAATCTACCAAGGATAAACCACAGAGCATGAAAATAACTGATAACCCTACTTAGATATAATCCCATACATATACCTATGTAATAAAGTAAACCAATCTCAATCATGAGGAAAACAAATATTCCAACTCCAAAGCCCCAAAGCTCAACTGTTCCATGAAGGAAGGAAAACCACAAAGGAAAGTACCGCATAGGTACACCACACTGATGAATACCACTTAGGTATTACCACCAAGGAATGTACCACACATGTATGAACTCAGCTCACATCAGGTATAACTTAAGTACAGTAGTAGAGATGATTAGATGTAACTATTAAATCATCTGACGCTGTTAAGTGGAAGACCCATGAAGAATCTCTAGTCATCATTAGACCCATATAGGATCTCAAAGTGTTGACCCACATAGGATCGCTTGGTGCCGAGCCACATATGATTGGTCTGTGCTGACCCACACATGATCGGTCAGTGTTGATCCACATAGAATCGCTAGGTGATAACCCACATAGGATCGCTCGGTGTTGACCCACATAGGATCGATCTTGATTCTTCACATCACAGCTAGCTACAGGGTTCATGCACTATGCTCACTTGTCTCCGGGAGGGTCCGCTCCACAATCCATTGATTGATACATAAACTGCCATGAAGTCCCACAAAGAAGTATATCAAAGGGCCGCCATGTCATAGGGGTCTGAACACAATATACGGTGCATCAATCGAATGCATGGTCTGTGAGTTATTATCCATTTAGTACTGAGGTCCAAGTTGGATTCATGATCGATCCAACCGAACCATATTCAAACTTTATCCAAATCTCTAGTGCGGTATACTCAAGGAAACCGTCTCACTCGAATGTTTCCAACACCATTTACAGTTCGTCAAAAGGACATCTGGTGCCCAATATATTGCCAAAAATGCGTAAATGGGTTAAAGTGGGTCCAGGTCTAGTCCGACCCTGCCTAGGCTGACCCGGTTTGGGTCGCCTCGGTCTGACCCGCTGGGTCTGACCGGAACTTCTTGGCCTAGCCCAGCCCACATTGGGCAGCCCGACTTGGCAGTCGTGCGGTGCCACAAGGGTCGCGAGGGACCGTGGGGGGAGGCCCGGCCAGGGAGTGGAGCGGTAGCCGCAAGGGCGGCGAGGGGCCATGGGGGGGCGTGGAGGCTGAAAGGGCATAGAGGCTGTGAGGGGGCCACAGAGGGCCTCTAGGTAGCGCAGAGGGCCACGGGGCGGCGAGGCCACTGGGTGGCATGGCAGGCCGTGGGGACGCATGATGAGGCAGGCCGTGGGGCAACGCGACAAGGCCGCCGGGCAGCGCGGCAGGCTGCAGTGCGACATAGGGAGGCCATGGGGTGGTGAGGTAAGGCCGCGGGGTGGTGCGGTGTGGCCTCTGGGTGGTGCGGTAGGCCAAGGGGTGGCGCGGTGTGGCTACTGGGTGGCGCGACAAGCTGTAGGGCTGTGCGGCGAGGCCGCGGGTCGGCGAGGCAAGGCTGCGGGGTGGCGCCGTTGCATTGTCACCTTCGTCGAGGTTGGCGGTGGTGCCGGACGCCATCCTTTAGCTCCACCAGTGTCAAACTCCGACACCGGTCTCCATCACCATCATTAATAACACAACAAAAGAAGAACAATGGAGGGGTCAGGCCATGTTTGTTTGGACCGCACCATCTTCGTTACATCGGTAGCAAGCGGCTCAACAAAAACCTTGAATCAAGAATGTCAAATTCAATAATTTCATACGAATCGTGGATCAACTCGTTTTGGTTGATCCACATTCTCCATTATTTCCAAAAATGAGGAATTTATTCAAGAAAATACCAGAATTCAATTACAACTCCTACCTCGTTCGTTTGATTCGTTGAATATTGTCCACAGGGAAGGAGACAATGTCGTTGGGAATAGAATGAAATTGGTGAAATCAGAGTTTCCTTGATCATCGGTTCATTAACATTGAAGACGTTCCTCTTCAAAGAATATCCAGAGGAAGAAGTCAGAGTCGAAGTCAGCGTTCTTCGTTGGCATTCTTTGTTGGAGAGGTTTCTCCCAATGGTCCTTCCTCCCAATTAAACCAAAATAAATAGGTAGCCCAAATAATATATTATATTATCTATTAAGTTGGTGGAATAATATTCGAAGTGGTTTAATTAATTAATAGATTTGATAAAATTAATTAAATGGGGTGGAACCATTAAAGTGGGGAATCTCAAGTGGTTTCTCCCCATTAAGAGGGGAGTTCAAGGGGGTTTATGTCTTGGGTGGCCCCCACCACTATAACCCACACGGGAGGTTTGGCTTGGGTGGTCCCCACCACCATAACCTCTTTTGAAAGGTTTTAGTTCAGGTGTTCCCCACTTCTCAATCTCAACCTGGGAGTTCCAAAGAAAAATAAAATAAAATGTTACACAATTTTATTTTATTTTATTCTTTCACAAAAAACACAAAAAAATTAAATTTCACCCTCGCCCAACTACCGTCGTGGTGAATGTTTCCTTAAGAGAATACTAGAGCAGTGAGATCAACGGTGCCCTCATATTTCAATTCCGAGCACGGGTTCAAAAGTTACAAAAAATTTCTTGCACATTTACTGAATGTACCCGAAAAAAGTTCAGAAATTCATTCCGGGCATAGAAGGCCTCAGAATCATGCGCCGTCAATTTTCGCGGACTCATAAAATTCCCATATATTAAAAAAAAATTACATTGAAATTATGAGTCTTTACATTCTCCCCACCTCCGGGCTTTATGTCCCTACAAGGCACAACTCAAAACTATGAAAACAAGTGGGGTTACTAAGCACGAATTAGAGCCTCCCGCTCCCATATACTCTCTGGGAGGTTCCCGTGCTGCCAACGAACGCACAACAGAGGTATCGATCATCCATAAAGTACCCACTCTTGTTGATCCTCAATCTCTACTAGAACCACTGTAAAGTTCTCCCCATCATTGACGTCCATCTCGCCATGGTCAATGTTGTGAGAAGGGTCGTGTATGTATCTCATCAACTAGGATACGTCGAATACGTCATGCACTCGGTGCAACTGAGGTGGAAGAGCTAAGAGGTAAGACACCTATCCAAATCTACTGAGGACCCGGAAAGGTCCAATGAATCTTGGAGATAACTTGACACCTCTGGCAAATCTCCATAAACCTCATCTGGGTGAGACATGTAGAAAGACATGGTCACCATCCACAAACTCCAGAGGTCTCTGTCTTCTGTCAGCATAAAACTTTTGCCTGCTCTGTGCAGTCTTCATTTTCCCCTAGATGATTTTCACCTTTTCTGTGGTATCCTATACCATCTCTGGCCCCACTAGTGTTGACTCCCCTAGGTCAGTCCAGCACAAAGGTGGTCTGCAAGGTCGCCCATACAACACCCTAAAAGGTGCCATCCCAATGGTGGAGTGATATTTGTTGTTGTATAAAAACTCCACCAAAGTAAATTGATCCTCCCAAATGCGACCGAAGTCAAGGACATAAGCACGTAGCATGTCCTCGAGGGTCTGAATGGTCTGCTTTGTCTAGCCATCCATCTGAGGATGGAAGGCGGTGCTCAAACGAAGATGTGTCCCGAAAGCCTCCTACAACCCATTCCGTAGTCAGGAAGTAAAACATGCATCACGATAGGAGAAAATCTTCAAGGGTAATATATGTATCCACACAATCTTCTACACATAGAGGCATCCCAAGATCTCTACTGAACCTTACTCTATGATCGGTAGGAAGTGGGCCGACTTGGTGTGTCGGTCGACGATCACCCAAATCAAGTCATGTCCCATGGATGTGTGTGGAATTCCTATCACAAATTCCATGGATATCCCCTCCCACATCCACTCCGGGACCTCTAAAGGTTGAAATATTCCTTCTAGTACCTAATTCTCCACCTTCACTTACTAAAAAGTGAGGCATCGAGAGAAAAAATCTTTTACTACTTTCTTCATTCCCGGCCACCAGTGCTGTCATCAAAGATCTTGATACATCGTTTCCACTCCTTGATGTACCGTTAGAGGGGATGTGTGGAACTCCCTCATCACTTCCTCTCGAAGCAACACTGGTACCATGGTATGTCCTCTAAAGTGAATGACGTGCTCCCCACCTTAAAAAAATCCATCAGGAGCTTGTCCTGTGGATATCTGAGCATGTCGAGCCTCAGAGTCAGCATCCTTTCTGATGCGCCTCCCTGACTCGCTAAAGGAGTGGGGGAGTGACTATAAGAGACTGAAGATAATCTGCTCCATCTCATTGTACAAAGGATATTTGTATTGCGGCTAGCTGCTCCGTCGCCTCACCTAGCAGCTGTATACCAGATCTTTGGCTGTGTTCATCTGCTACAACATTCCCCTTCCCAGGAGTATAGACTATCTCGAAGTCATAGTCTTGGAGGAACTCTAGTTGATGACGATGTCTCAAGTTAAGGTCCTTCTGAGATAATATATACCTAAGACTCTTGTGATCAGAGTACACTGTAAAATGCTCGCCCATTAAGTTATGTCGCCACATCTTCAAGGAGAAAACCACTACTGCTAATTCCAGGTCATCAGTAGTGTAGTTCTGCTCATGTTGTATCAGCTATAGAGAACCATATGCGATCACTGCTCACTCCTGCATCATGACACATCCAAGTCCGGTCCCTGATACGTCACACTAGACTACATACCCTACGCCCTCCTCCAATAGCCTCAAGATGGGGGAACTAGTCACCCTCTACCCCGGCTCATAGAAACTCCAATGCCATCTCTCCGAACACACGAAGGGTTGTCTCGTCTTCGTCAATACTGAAAGATGTGCCGAAACTCTGGGGAAATATGATACAAACCTCTGGTAGTATCCGGCCAAACCCAGGAAACTCTGTATCTTCGTCACACTCCTGGGTGGCTCCAAATAAATAATTGCCTCAATTTTTGTTGGATCCACTACAACTCTAGCCTCCAATATGACATGTCTCAAAAAGTGAACCTCTCAGATCCAAAAATGGAACTTCAAGATATTACCATAAATATGGTGCTCTCAAAGTGTGTACAGTACTACCCACAAATGATAGGTATGATCCTACTCAGTAGTTGAGTAGATCAGAATGTCGTCGATGAAGACTACTACAAAGCGATCAAGGTATGGATGAAAGATCATGTTTATGAGTCCCATGAACACTGTTGGAGCATTGGTTACACCAAATTACATAACCAAGAACTCATAATTGTCATACTGACATTGGAAAACCATATTATGGAACATCCTCATCTCGTACTCTAAGCTAGTGATAGCATGATATGATGTTTATCTTCGAGAACCATCGTGCTCCCTTTAACTGATCAAAGAGGTCGTCAATCCTCAGAAGTGGGTACTTGTTCCTCATAGTCACCTGGTTTAGGTGTCGATAGTCAACACAATGTCTCAATATCCCATACACCTTCTTGGAGAACAAAATCAGGGCTGCCCAAGGAGAAACACTAGGCCGAAAGAATCCCTTCCTTCCCCTGGAAGTCCTCCAGCTGTACCCACAACTCATGAAGCTCTGCGGGAGCCATCCAATATACTGGTTTAGATATCAGTGCCTTCTTGGGGTATAAGTTAATGTAAAATTACACCTCTCTACGAGGAGGTATACCTAGAACATCATGAAGGAAGACATCGGCGTACTGGTGCACCACTACAGGATAACTTAGACTCTCTACATCAACTGGTCCGAGGGTAAGGCTAGCCAACTGATGAGTGATTGACTACACTCTCTTCCAGGTAAGTCCATCATGTGCTACAAAGGCTCCCTTCTCACCGGTGAAGGTAAACCTGGTCCCATCTGTGTGGACACACTACACATTGCACCTAATACAATCAATCTGAGCATAGACTATAAATAACATGTCCATACCCAAGATGACATCGTAAGGCCTCGACATCGCTACTAGGAGATCCTAGTCGAAGTACTCACCTCCTATAGTAAGCTCAAACTGCAGGCACCAGTGCGTAATCATCGAATCCACTCTCGTACGAGTCTCTAGCCATAAGGGTCGAGCCAACGACTCCATCAGAATCTCTGAGCTCCGAACAAGGGAAGTGGAAATAAAATAATGACTGGAACCTATGTCAATAAGTATTGTAGCTAAGGTGGAGTAGACACAGATTGTACCTCTTATCATCTCCAAAGTGCCGTGATCGTAGGTCTTTGCTACCTGGAGCTGAGCTCACCCTTGTCCACCTATTCCTTGCAGTCGAGGTGGACCTCCTGGTGGTGGTGGTGGTAACATCTCGAATCATTTCCCACCACCAGCTGCACGACCAGCTCCTATGCGACATCCGCCTACTCCCTATGTACCTCCTCAGTCGAATCTATTTCTATGCCTGGGTAGTCCTTCGACCGTCTTCTGATCATCCGTACGGTGGGTCAGACAGTCACGAACCTTGTGACCCTACCCTCCGCATGCATAGCAGTTCCCCGCTCCTGGCATGACTGGATTTTCCTTATGTGCTCCGCACAACCGAACTTGAATCCTACGGTCATCCATCTATAGGTCTGGTCCTCTTGGAACTCTACAACATCTGTTTGTTTCCAGCTTCAGAAGACTCCTCTATGTGATAAATTATAGTTGGTCTCGGTACTGGTGATTTCTCAGCTTGGAAACTCTCTACTAAGAGGGCTCTCTCTAACACCCCCACCTGCGTTGGGATTCTGAGGGATATCATCGAAGCCCTGATCTCTCATCTGAGTCCCGTATCAAAGGACTGGGCCCTGAAGAATGGGTACTGCACCATATCAGTTGAGTAGCCTAAGAGGTCAGTGAACCTCAATGAGTACTGAGATACAATCATGCTATCTTGCTACAGATGAAGAATCTCTTGTATGCACACTACGTGAAGAGTCGCCGGAACAAACTCTGCCCGAAACAGGATCTTGAAGTCTTCCAAGAGATGTGTCACCTTTTCATGAGCCTGTATCATCAAGCTCTACCATCTGCCTGCTACTTCCTATAGAATACTGGTGACAAGGATCATCATGAGATCGGCTGGTGTCCCTACCAGTCAGAAGACCCTCACTACGGACTCCTTCCAATCTTCAGATGCTTGCTGGTCCATATCTCCCCTGAACCTGGGTGGCCTCTAGCACTAGAACTTGTGAAACACCCTTAAGCAGCATGCACCCTCTGCTGCTGAGGCCGATGGTATCAGTGGCCCAACGGGTAATGGTACCGCTGGTGCCTCTACTAGAAGAGGGCCATGCACCGAGGCCTCATCACTCGGTGGGCTATTAGTGCGTACTATATCTGGAGCCCTAGTTGGCTGTCTGGGTCGAGGTATCTTAAAAAGAAATAGGTGCACCATGGTCAATAAGTTATACCTATTGAGATAAATCAATGAGTTCACAAAGAAGCCTCTTGAAAAAACACACACAATCAGTGTTTCTCGTTCACTGAGTCGGAAATCAGAAGTCAGGGTCCTGGTGTATGGATACGTCGGCCGCCGCACCAACACTGGATTCCCTAAACTGATAACCACACTTACTAAACTTAACACTATTTCCATTAGAAGGATCAGAGTCCTATGTTATACGGTAGAACTGACTCCTATGATACCAATTTGTCATGACTCATCCCCCGGGGCCAGTGTCGTGACTACCCCAAGCCTGCCTTCCATAGGCCAGGGGCTAGAGACTAGCACAAAAAGACATTTTACCTATAACCGGAATGTAATTTTCTTTATAACCATTAAACACACACAACCAAGGAAACAAAAAGATATTAACACAATTCAACTCTATGGAAAAAATAGTGCAGCAAGTAAAAAGTGGTCATAATTCAAGCCCAATAGTAATTGTAAAAGTACAACTAAAATACAATACAATTGAGGAAGAAGAAAGGTAGATACAAGGTTGTCCTCCGAGTTTCCTACCAGATGGGTAGGTACAGATCACAATCGGCCATCTCTGTGGTTCGCCTCAAATAACGCCCACCTCTGAGCCACCTCTAGTCATAGTACTCTCATCCTCAGTCAGCGTTGTCTGTCGTCTGCACTAAAAACAACAGGGTGCGGGCATAGCCCGTGAAGGGGTGAGTATAACGATACTCAGTAGGGACCCCGAGACCCTCAAAGTCACACAAAAATCCACCAAGGATAAACCAAAGATCATGAAAAAACGGATAACCCTACATAGGTATATGGCCATACATATACCTAAGTTATCAAGAAAACCCATCTCAATCATGAGGAAAACACATAGTCCAACTCCAAATCCCCAAAGAGAAATTAATCCACAAGGAAGAAAAACCAAAAAGTCAATTACCACATAGGTACACCACACTGAAGAATACCACCAAAGTATTATCATAAAGGAAAGCACCACACAGGTACAAAGTAAACTCCTACCAGGTATAACTTAAGTACAGTAGTAGAGATGATTAGATGTAACTACTAAATAATCTTACCCTGTTAAGAGGCAGACCCATGAAGGATCGATAATCATCATCAGACCCACATAGGATCTCTAGGTGCTGACCCACACATGATTACTCAGTGCTGACCCACACTCGATCACTCTGTGATGACCCACACAAGATCTCTTGGTACTGACCCACATAGGATTACTAGGTACTAACCCTCCCAGGATTGCTCAGTGCTGACCCACATAGGATCGCTCTTAATTCTTCACGTCACAACCATCTACAAGGTTCCCTCACTACACTTTATTGTCTCCGAGAGGGTCCACTCCACAAGCCACCGATCGATACTCTAACTGCCACTGTTAGGACCAATAGGGTCCTATATACCCTGAGAGGGGGGGTGAATCTGGGTATGGATATTATTTTTCAAAATTCATCCTACCCCACTGAATCTTGACCTCTTTATTACAAGGGTCACTTTGTTTGCACTTGTGTTTTAATTATGATCACTACTTTTCTTCTTTATCTTATGATGATTCTTTTAATGCAATGCAGGGAAGCAAGAAGGAAGACACAAAGATTTTTACTTGGTTCACCCTCACTGGGCTAAGTCCAAGGAGTATATAATGGTGATGATCCGTTGTACCAAATCCACTAAAAAGCACACTGTTGTTTACAAAGTTCGAGATAGATCACTTCTATTCCCAGACTCACTGCCTTTGAAATGTTTACGGTCAGCTCACTGCTTTCCCAAGGGTCACTCCCTGTTTCTCTCTCTCTGGCTCACTGCCGGTGGAGAGGATCACCTTCTTCCTATTCCTTTGATCACTACTATGTAAAGGATCCACTCACAGTTTATAGAACTGTAGGTCTCTTCATTATCACTAATGAATACATCATATTTTGTATGTAAATTCTCTATTGAAGTCCAACTTTCACCCGTAGATGAATCTCACATTGCACCGAAGGAATCGGGCAATCTTACAGCTTTCACGCAGCCCTGAATCACTACCATGCTTCAACCATACCTGGTTCCCTTATCCAAGACAGCGCGCAAGTTTCAGTGTGCATGTTAAAACTGGCGCGCAATTTCACCTCAACCACTTACGCGACAATAGCTTCTACAACTCCAAACTTGCGCGACTCACACCCTTTTACACCCAAACCAATTTTCGCGCGCAACCATCAACTGTCATGCTTCTTAAAAACCTGGTGTGCAAGTGTCACCAAACCACTTGTGTGACACCCCCTTATGTAACTCAAAACTTGGGAGACTCCCTTACTTTCCCACCCAAACCTCCTTGGGCACGCAACAAACAACTGGCGCACAACATCTGCTTGTGCGACCACACCACCACTTGCGCGACCAACACACCTGCGCGAAGGGAGCTCTGATTTTCTATAAGTGTTGAAATATTCACCAAATGAGGAGGATTTGACCTCTATTTATAGGCATTTGGACACCCTTCAGGATGGCGCACAAGTCTCCCCTCAGCACGCAAGTCTCAGCGCGCAAGTCTCTGCCGTGAAAGTCACTTAAGCGACCAAACATAAATCTTGGGAACCCCTTTTACCTCTGCCATATTTCGATGTTCCGATCTTGAAAAACATATGGCATACAAGTTTACTCCCCTTTATGTCAATAGCATTCAAGTCCATTTTCCAAAACCACTTTTCTCCATTTGTCTATTTTCTGGCCCAAAAATTTGGCAAACACTAGAAAACGACACCACCTTGTATCTGCTCTTTTTGTACCAACTCCAGATCAGTCATTCCATTATCGATGTTCTTGAATCAAACATGGATCATTAACCACATCCCTTGAACTCAACATGCCACCATGAAATCCCATTTGTCAAGAAATTTGTATGTCATGGTTTTCTTTGTCAACAAACACAACACATAGTCCCACTTTATCAACAAACAAAATCACCTCAAAAATGCTTCAATGGTACCTTGAGGGATTTCTTCCCAACAATCTCCCACATTGGGTTTGTTAAAAACTCTTCCATAAAAGATACATCATTAATTCTTCCGACACTATTCACTTATTGCAATTCCGATAGCAATCAATGATTTAATCAACACATACTCTTAGCCCACATGAGAAATGATCGGCATGAGAAACAAGAGTAAATAAAAAGTTAATAAATGAATTACTTCAACTCTGACACCCATTGTTGACACCAAACTGATACCAATTTTTGGAAATACTCTTACTGCATTCCAACACCACTATTTTTATTTTATCACAGTCCATAGATATCGTGATATCTATTCTTTGATCGATCACTTCTAGCATCGTCAGATTTGATACTCTCCCCCTGTCTCATTGCTCTCCCCCTATCTCACTGCTCCACCTGTCAGCTTCTCCCCATATAAATCACGATTTATCAAATTTCCACATTGTCTCCCCCTTTGTCAATGAACCCAAAGGATACTCCTTTGCAGTCTGTAACAAATTAGAGAACAAATATCAGAATATTAGGGAAAAACACATGATACCTCAGAGAGAGGGGGGGTTCAACATCCACACTCTTTCAAGTGTGGGGAGTCGACTAAACTCCCAGAGCCAGTTGATGCCACTCAAAATCTTCCTTGGGTAAGGCCTTTGTCAGAATTTCTGAAACCTGTAGCTCTATAGGCACATACTCCAACTTCACCATTCCCTGCTCAACGTTTCCTTGATAAAATGATACTTTATCTCAATTTTCTTTGTCCTTGATTGATGGACAAGATTTTTGCTGAGATTTATAGCACTTGAGTTATCACACTGGATTCCAATCGGAGACTTCACTTCAACTCCCATATCTTAAAGCATCTGCTTCATCCACAATAACTATGTTCATGCTTGAGTGGCCATAATATACTCAGCCTCTATAGTTCTCAATGAAATGCAATCTTTCTTCTTTATTAGCCAATAAATACACAATCGACCAAGATAGAATGCACCTCCTGACGTTGATTTTCTGTCATCTGTTGATCTGACCCAATCTACAGCTGTGTAACCCAATAACACTGATTGAGATTTTTCATTATACATCAGAATAAAATATACAATTCCTTTGATATACCAAAGTTTAATTTTCACTGCGATCATGTGGCTTTATTTTGGATTTCTTTCGTAACGTGCTGTTTGGCATGTGGAGAAAACAAGATCAGGTCTTATTTCTATTAGGTATAGTAAACTGCTGATAATCCACCTATATTCAATGATATTAACTGCCCTGCCATTGTCATATTTTGATTATTTCATCCGAGTAGCAACCGGGGTCTTCATTTCCTTGGAATTATCCATTCCAAACCTTCTTAGAACCTCCTTATCATATTTGGATTGAGAAATTAAAGTACTATTACTACCTTGTGTCACTTCATCTGATCCGCCAAATATTATTTCATTAAAATAAACCAAGACCATCATCCTTTGATTACTGTCATTGCTGAAATAGAGTTTGTAATCAACTCCCCCACACTGAAAGCCAATCTTCTTCAAGTATTGATCAAGCCTTGAGTACCATGATCTTAGTGCTGGTTTCATCCCATACAATGCCTTCTTCAGTCTACAAGCTTTTTTCTCATCCTCATGAATGAGAAAACCATCTAGATTCTCAATATACACTTATTCCTCTATAATCCCTTTCAATAATTCATATTTGACATTAATCTGGAACACCTTGAACTTCCATTTCAATTAAATGGCTTGGAATAATCTGATTATCTCCAGCCTTGCCACCAGTGCCAATGTCTCATAAATATCTATTCCCTCTATCTGGGAGTATCCTTTTCCCACTAGTCATTATTTGTTCTGTATTACTGTGCCATATTTATTCATCTTGTTTTGAAAGACCCATTTAGTCCTGATGATGTTCTTATTGGATGGCCTCAAAACAATCTCCCACATCTGATTCTTTTTTGAATCAGCATCATTCACTTCTGATCCCCCTGTGTTGCTTTCTTCCTCAACACTTTCATCAGGAAATTTCTCACTATTTCATTATTCAGTGGCTTCACTTCTTTTAGCTACTTTTTTGAGATTCTTGTGGAGATAGGGTTGATACTCTCTTTCATCTTCTTGGTATCCTGAAAATTGTCAACTAATACCACTTGTTATAATGAAATAAGTAAGCATAAGATGAATGTTTATTGCTACTTCTACATGTGTTTCTTTCTTCCCTCGATAGAAAATACCTAGTCTGAGTCATCCAATTATTTCTTTGATGGATCTTGCATCCTATTTTGTTATTGAATGCTCCCCCTATGTTATGCAACACTTCCTAGGGTTAGGCCCACTATTTATACCCATAAAAATTCTTCTTCTCCTGCATCATTTATTCTCATCTTCCACTTAGCATTGAGCCACTAATAAAATCTCTATGCCTACTAAGTTGGAACTCGGAGTAGGAAACAAGAGATAAAGTTAATAACACAATCACTTCTTATTCTACCATGTTGATCCTTTTCTTCTTCATCATTGGTACCAAATTTGTTGCAATTGAAACCCTGGAGCACATCACTTATCCACTTCTCATCTTTAGATGCCACTTCCCCTTGGATCATATCTCCCTAAAACCTGAAACACTTGAATCATTAGTTAACAACATTTATATACATAGGGAGAGGGGTACTTATGTAATCCTCAAGAAGAGGATTTTTGTTGATCTTCATGGGTCAAATATTTGATTATTTTTTTAGTGCATCGCAATCCATCCTCTTTTCTTCTAACTGCCTAGCCAACTTCAACTTTTCTGGCCATATGACTAGGCATTCTGTACCCACATTCTGAGCCTTTTTCTGATAAGTAGAATCAGCAGGCTTGGCCTTCCTCACACATTGAGGTTTAAACCCACTGGTAGACATTTCCTTCTTCGATGTTCCATCAATATTCCATTTCCCCTAATTCCTTCTCTGAGTGGGAATCTCTCTACTTGTCATCTGCCTTTTATTTTTCCACCATTGTAGGGATTTTCCTTTTTTTTTCTCCATTTTTGTCTATGGAACACGACATGTGAATTTTTCAATACATTCTTTATTTATCTTTCTTTTATCAAATATATGAGTCACCACAATATTTTTCACTGGTGGTGAGTCTTCCACTGAATGTGCATTCTTCTTTACTCATAGCTGGAATAGATCTTCTTTTAATCTTCCAGGTTTGTTTACATTCTCTCCATGAGAGCTATTCACCTTGTCTTCTAGTGCATAATTTCTTATCATGCACACCTGGAGTTGAGAATCATATTTTATGTTCCCTTTCCATTCTTGTGTTCTTCTTGCTGCAATTTCTTTCCATGTGCCCATAATCTGAACATATAAAACATTTTCCATCAAAGGAATACCTCATTTCTTCATTTCTATGTTGAGATTCTGATACACCTTGAGTTCTTACTTTGACAAAGATCTCGTAAGCTTCCTGACACATACTCATGGTGTGTCCCATTATTCCACAGTAATAGCATCTAACAAATGATTTCCTCTAAGAGACTCTTATTTCTGATTTCTGATGACACATCTTCTTCTTCTTAGATCTAGTAATGTTTTTTTTCATAGCCTGAGATGTATTCATGTTCCTCTAAACAAAATCTTGATGTATGACCGTGAATCCCACAAAAATAGCACATGCTATCATTTCTTCCTGTAAAAGCCTTTTTAGGTCTATCTCCAGCACCTACAAGGTTTTTCTTATCACTGTAGCTTTTCACTTCTCTTTTCCTATCATTCATATGAGTGAGATTATCATATCCAATTATAGATTTCCACAAACTGGATGGACTTTTTGATGATATAATCCTTTCTTGCTTATCCTATAATGTAACATATTTATCTTTCATTTCATCATCACCTACAGAAGGATAATCAAATAATAAGTGTAGTGCATCCTTCAACTTGGGCTTGTATTTAGTTTTATATTTCTCCAATTCTGTCTTGACTGATTCTATTTCTTCCTCTAGTTTGTGAATCTTTTTATCTCTTGATACAAGTTGATCATCAAGTTCTCTCTTGAGAAGATTTCCTCTGATCATCTCATCTTCCAATTATTGTGTCAGCTTATCCTTCATGCCAACTTGCTCTTTTACTTTCATTTTTTCCTGAGAAACAGATTCAGAGACGAATTCATTATCTTGTTGTAGACTTTGATTCTTATGAACTAGCTCAGATAGCTGTGTAGAATGTTCATCATTTCTGGCCTTCAAATTCTGAATTTCATCTGTGTCCAGATTCTTTCCCTTAACATTAGCTTTGATATTTTCTCTCTTTATAGAAAACTTTCTCAGTTCATCAGCTTGAGAATCATTCTTCTCCCTTAGATTAGTGGCCACATCAGTAAGAATTTGATTTAACACTATATGATTTTTAAATCAATTTCCATTACTTGGATTTGGATATATTTAGATTTAATTTCTTTATCCAACTTCTGATCCGCTTCCTTTGTTTTACGGACAACATCAACTTTTTTCCTTCAGGGAGTTCCTTCATCATAAGTAGTTCCAACGTCACTTGGAATATCAGGTTCTTCACTCATTCCTTCAGCATCATTGAATGAGTATGAATTTTCACTGTACAATTTATCAAAATCAACATATGGTTCACTACTAGATTCCTTTAACTGAATCACACAACCATTATAGAAACTTCCACACTGAGGGATACCACCTGACTTCTGCTTCTTCTTTGACATTCTAACCTTTTCCAAGGTACTCCAAGATAAGGGTATACTAAATTAACCACACAAATAGACTAACCCTAGTCAGAACAAACAAGTATGGTAAAATAAACCTATCCCTTTGATACCAATTGTTAGGACCAATTGGGGCCTATATACCCTAAGAGGGGGGTGAATCTGGGTATGGATATTCTTTTTCAAAATTATGCATGCCCCACTGGATCTTGACCACTTTATTACAAGGGTAACTTTGTTTGCACTTGTGTGTTAATTATGATCACTTCTTTTCTTCTTTATCTGATGATGATGCTTTTAATGCAATGTAGGGAAGAAAGCAGGTAGACAGAGAGATTTTTCTTTGGTTCACCCTCACTAGGCTACGTCCAAGGAGCACACAACGACGATGTGACACTATACAAAATCCACTAAAAATCACACTACTGTTTACAAAGTTTGGGATAGATCACTTATATTCCTAGGCTCACTACCTTTGAAATGTTTAGGGTCAGCTCACTGCTTTCCCAAGGGTCACTCACTGTTTCTCTCTCTCTGTCTCACTACCGGTGGAGAGGATCACCTTCTTCCTATTCCATTCCTCACTACTCTGGAAATGATCCACTCACAATTTATAGACCTGTAGGTCTCTTAATTATCACTAATGAATACATCCTCTGTTGTATGTAGATGCTTTATTGAAGTCCAACTTTCACCCATAGATGAATCTCACTCTACACCAAAGGTATCGGGCAATATTCCGGCTTTCACGCAGCCCTGAATCACTACTGTCCTTCAACCATAAATGCTTCCCTTCTCCAAGCCGACGCGCAAGTCTCGGCATGAAATTTAAAACTGGCGTGCATGTTCACCTCAACCACTTGCATGACACTAGCTTCTGCAACTCCAAACTTACGCGACTCACACCCTTTTACACCCAAACCAATTTTGGCGCCCAACCATCAGTCGTCGCGCTTCTTCAAAACCTGGCGCACAAGTGTCACCAAACCACTTGCATGACACCCCCTTCTCCAAATCAAAACTTGGGTGAGTCCCTTCCTTTCTCACCCAAACCTCCTTGGGTGCGCAACAAACAACTTCCGCACAACTTCTACTTGCGCAACCACACCACAACTTGTGTGACCAACACACCTGCGTGATGGGAGCTATGATTTTCTCTAAGTGTTGAACTCTTCACCGAATGAGAAGGGTTGACCTCTATATATAGGAATTTGGACACCCTAAATGATGGCGCACAAGTCTCTCCTCGGCGCGCAAGTCGCGGTGAGCAAGCCTCTTCCGCACAAGTCACTTGCACGACCAAACATAAAACTTGGGCGCCCCTTTTCCCATTGCCATATTATGATGTTCTGATATTGAAAAACATATGGTGAAAAAGTTTTCTCTCCTTCAATTCAATGGATCACAAGTCCCTTTTCCAAAACCCCTTTTCTCCATTTGTCGATTTTTAGGCCCAAAAATTTCCCAAACACTGGAAAATGGTGCCACCTTGTATTTGCTCATTTTGTACCGCCTCCAGATCAATCATTCCTTTTTTGACATTATTGAATCAAACATGGATCATTAACCACATCCCTTGAACTCAACATTCCAGCATGAAATCCCCTTTGTCATCAAATTTGTATGTTATGGTTTTCTTTGTCAAAAAACACAACATAGAGTCGCACTTTTTCAACAAACACAATCAACTAAAAAATGCTTCAATTATACCTTGAGGGATTTTTTTTCCAATAGCCACGAAGTCCCACTAAGAAGTATCTCAATGTACCACCATGTCATAGGGGTCTCAACGTAACAGACATCGTGTCAATCAGACACTCGGTCTGTGAGTTATTAGTTATTTAGTCTTGAGGGCCCGATTGGATTCATGCTCGATCCAACCCGACCATATTCCAACATTATCAAAATCTCTAGTGGGGTATACTCAAGGAAACCATCTTACTCCATTGTTTCTAGATAAACTTATCGTTTATAAATTGTAAATATAGTGCCAAAGATATTGCGAAAAAAGTGTAAATGGGTCGAAGTGGGTCCGGGTTTGGTCTGACCCAGTTTGGGTCGACCCGGCCCGACCCGACCCGCTTGGCCTGGCCTGACCCGCACTGGGAGGCTCGGCATGGCAGTGGTGTGGTGACCGCGAGGGCCGCGAGGGGCCACGTCAGGGCCGCGGAGTCTGTGACGGCGCGAAAGGGCCACGGGGCGGTGCGGTGAGGCCGCTGGGCAGCGTGGCAGGCCTCGGTGTGGTGCGGCGAGGCCGCGGGGCGGTGCAGAAGGCTGCGAGGCGGCACGGTGAGGGTGCGAGGCTGCGTGGTGAGGCCGCAGGGCATCAAGGCAAGGCTGCGGGGTGGCACCGTTGCGCCGTCACCTTTTTCATGGCCGGCGGTGGTGCCGACCACCATCCTCGAGTACCGCTGGTGAAAAACACCGACACCGGTCGCTGTCACCATCGTGAAGAACACACCAAAAGAAGAACTACGAAGGGGTAGTGCCATGTTTGTTTGGGCTACAACCTTCGCTTTAGAGCGGTAGAAAGAAGCTCAACAAAAACCTTGAATCAAGAACGTCAAATTCAACAATTTCATACGAATCATAGATCAAATCATTTTGGTTGATCCACGTTCACCATGCTTTCCAAGAATGAAGAATTTAATGGTGAAAATACAATAATTCAATAACAACGCCTACCTCGTTTGTTTGATTCATTGATGATTGTTAGAGGAGAAGGAGATGATGTTGTAGAGAATAGATGGATGTCAGTGACGTCAGTGTTTCCTCGATCATCATTTCATTGGCGTTGAAGACATTCCTCCTCAATGAATGTCTCGAGGAAGAATTCGGAGTCGATGTTGGCGTTCTTCGTTGGAGTTCTTCATTGGAAATCTTTATCCCAAGGCTCCTTCATCCCAATTCCACAAAAATGAAGAGCTATCCCAAATAATATATTATATTGTCTATTAAGTTGTTGGAAATTTTTTTGAATTGGTTTAATTAATTAACTGAGTTGGTAAAATTAACTAAAGGGGGGTGGCACCATTAAAGCGGCGAAGCTCAAGAGGTTTCTCCCCATTAAGAGGGGAGTTCAAGGGGGTTTAAGTCTCAGGTGGTCCCCACCATCATAACCTATATTGAGAGGTTTTAGTTCAGTTGGTCTCCACCTCTGAACTTCTACATGGGAGTTACAAAAAAATAAAATAAAATGTTACACAATTTTATTTTATTTTATTATTTCATGAAAAACCCAAAAAAAATAACTTTCTCCCTTGACCAACTACTGTTGAGGTGAAAGTATCTTTAAGCAAATACCAACACTGCGAGTTTAATAGTGCCCTCGAATTTCAATTCCGAGAACCGGTTCAAATGTTACAAAAACCCGCTCGCACATTTACTGAACGTACCTGAAAAAAAGTTCATAAATTCATTCTAGGAACACCGGACCTTAGAATCATGCGCCGTCAATTTTCACGTACTTATAAAATTACCATATATTAAAAAAAATTATATGGAAATTTCGGGTCTTTATATTAAAACTTGTTGTCTAACAATGATCATTGTTGTGTACCAGATTGCCCCGAGTTAGACCCATTACATCTTGTTAGAGATGTTACACCTAGGTACATCTATGCCAGATCCATATCCACATTCAGTATCCAGATAGTGATGTATTTCTAGGAAACCACTCACTCGATACTTTTCAAAAATTATAGGATATTTTCCTAAACTTTGACTCATCTATATACTTAGGCCTAAAGACATACATCGAAATATCCTTTGAAATATTCATAGGGATCTCACTCAAGTTTTATCATCTTAGTTTCCAAAGGTTAACTAAACCTTTTCCCTGATACCAACTATTTTGACCCCTGCTTCTCATACATTAACATTACATAACAATTTCAAAACACTTAAAATATTATACAAACATACACCCCCAAACCATTCTAGTCTAATTACTTTGGAAACATTAAAACATAAACACAAGTACATAAGTGGGCTAAATTATACCCTGTTGTGTTCTTCATGGCTATCACCCTTCTTAGACACATCAAACATAATACTTATACTCATAACTTAGGGAAGGGAACATAAAAAATGGTGAGATCAAATTCTTAGTAAGGGTAAACAAGAGAGATATATAAGAAAAATCATTACCATAGGTTCATGAGAACATGATCATTAAAATAAAATATCATACCTTGCATATCAAAGATCATGTACATTAATCATGACATAAATCATGCTAATTCATAATACAAGAATCATAAATAAATAATTAACATAATCCATGAAACCATAACATAGGAACAAAACATGAATGTTTGGAAAACAGATAATAATATAATATGATATCAATAGTAGCTAAGTAATCACTTCCAAGACCGTCTTATTAGTATGGGTTCACTCCCCATACCATCTTAGTAGTTTCAGTTCTCTCCCGTGTCCATCTTAGTAGCATGATTTCACTATTTATTCCATCTTTGTAGTCGTGACTCACTCCCATGGCCAACTTAGTATCATTATTTAACTTATCATACCTTCTTGGTTGTCATAGTTCACTCCCATGGCCATCATAGTAATCAAGTCTTACTCTGAAGGCCATCTTAGTTTATCTCAGGAGATAGTAATATTTACCCAATACATTGGAGGAATATATTGGTCCCAACCATATAATAATTAAATCATATATACATGTTCCAAAAAATCATAAACAATCATATCTTAACCCATTAAATGAAATAGGAATAATAAACATGTAATCATATCATTACTTGTGAAAAAATATACAAGTTTCATAATCATTTCATCAAAATAATAACCCATAAAATAGAAAATGATTCATAATTACCCTGACAATAAGAATAACCATTCAGAGAAAAAATATAAATGTAACCTATAAATCTTTTCTTTGAAAGGAATGAGTAACATTAATGAAAATCATATTAAATAGAGAAATTTATTTAAATATCATTCAAAAAACATTTGTTGAGAAAAATATCATTTCTTCTTTGTATGCATTCTTTAATTCATAAAACCATTTGAAAATCATTTTCTTATAAAATATCTTGAAAACTTATAAATAAGAGTTGGAATTATTTTTAAAAACATTTCCCTTGAAAATTATAGAATAAGATTAAAAACATTTTAAAAACATTTTTCTTTAAAAAAACTTCGAAAACCTCAAAATAAATCTTAAAAACGTTTTTAAAACAATTACATTCAAAATAATTTTAAAACAAATAAGTAAATCATTAAAATATTTTGAAAACCATTTCATTCAAAATAAATTGATAACTTGTAAATAAATCTTGAAAATGTTTTGAAAACCATTTCTTTGAAAATAACTTGTAAAACATGTAAAGAAAGTTTGAAAATGTTTTGAAAAAAGTTTTACTTGAAAACTTATGAAATAAATGTGATATTTTTTTTAAAACCATTTTCCTTGAAAAAAATTTTGAAAACTTATAAATAAATATTGAATTTTTTTTGAAAACCATTTCTTTGAAATTTAAATTTAAATTTTTTTCTTAAAAATTAATGTTTTAAACATAAAATGGAAGCTTCAATGAAATGATGGAGGGTAAATCAATACATTCCATATGAGGTAAAAAGAACATCCCCTTTTCCTGGTAAAAAGGTTAGAAAAATGTCTTTTTTGGAAAGTGAAAAGAATATTCACATAAAAACATCAGTAAAAGGGAAAAGGGTAAAATTTTATTTTAAATATTATTGGATAATAATATAATATCTTTGGAATACCTTTTTTGAAAACACAATTTTGAAGGAACATAGATTTCCGACAGAAGAGAGGTTAAAATCAGGCTTTCTTAAAAACACTTTCTTAAATATCATATGTATCAAAGAGTGTAAAAATGGAACCAAAAAATTAATATATCAGGAATAAATATAGAAAAATAAAATTCATGAGTGTTCTTTAAATATAGATAAAAATATTTCATTAATAGAAGTATAATAATAAAAAATCCCGATAAACAATGAGATTGTTTCAATAAACATATTATCACATGGTAACATTGAATCACACTCATCATGTAATAAAATGAATTTAAATAGAGCCTAAAATATCATGAAATGAAGTAGATTCATGATATAAAATTTCAAATACATTATATACACTTTATATTAAAATATAGCTGTATAACATGACATGTGTCTCAAAGAAGGTAAATTGAGACAAAATTACATTATCAATATGGTGACTTTTGGAATATAAATCCCATGAAATAAATATCATATAATTCATATCTAAATACTCATAAATTTAAAAATAATGAACATAGAATAAATTCATTGGAGCATATACACCACACAATAGAAAAGAGTGGTGAACATGCATGTATCTCACAGATATAAAAATAAGATGAAATTACCTTACCTTGTTCCTTGAATCTTGTCGTACTCATTAAAAAATCATGTATAATAAATAAAATTTTATTATAAATATATAAAATAACCATATTCATATATTTAATAACATATATGTTTTTATTATGATCTTATATTACCAACTTGTTAACAATTCCATGTTAAGGTTGTGCTTTGGGTAATATTTTGTTTTTCATGTGTGTCTTAATTTGTTATATCTATGGTACTTATACATATATGATGATTTCTAGAATTTAAAACATGATATAAATATAATTTATATTCATTATATGTGTGTTATAATAATCTATAGAATATATAAGTATGAAATGGAATACACTATTCATAAATATGACAGGCCTACATACGCATAAACACTATTTTCGTTTAATAGTCATATTGAAATAAAGTAAGTAAATAATATATATTAAATATATATGATTATTCTAGTAGAATTATTATATCATATATATCATATATATCATATAATTTCACTAAACCCATCCTTAATACATTCCACATAGTGTGTGAATGAATCATATAACTTTGAGGGGGTGGTAGACCACACTTCCTCAAACGAAATAATCATATTTAAACAAAATGGAAAGTATAAAGAAATGTGTTGTATAAGAAATAAATAAGATTAGATAAATAATAAATATAATACATATCATATATAAATATTGTTTCCATTATAATTTACACCATGGGAGGCGGTAAGGAAAAACGAACAATCATAGTTTTGTGAGGCGATAGTTCTGCATACACATAAACACCATGTTTGTTACCCATTAGATGGAGGTTCATGTAAAGCCCCAACCCCATTTACCCAGAATCGGTGAATTATTACATAACATTGGAATGATACAAGGAATCATGTCCCGAAACACTGATCAGGTTAGTAGCATTTGAAGTACTAGATACAGACATAAGTTTTACATTACATCATGAAATAAAAAACAACATTGTGTCCTCTTTAACACTGTTTTATCCCTTATCCTATTACTGAAGGTTAATCATAATATACTTTTTTTATCTTTGGAAAAATAAAAATAAGAATGGGCTAAGCTCAGATGCTCAGTAAGGATAACAATATAGAGGAAACTGTTATAAATAAGAAAGAACATTTAAGGCAATATATAAGAATAGAACACAAGCCTTTTAAACATAAACTTCAACATAATATAGAAAATATAAATCAAATAATTCAATTTAACTATTCATATAGATTTGTAACACCCCCGAATGATAAAGGGTTAAATGACTAAATGATATGACTCATGTCAACAAGGTGCACCTTCCTTTTCAGGAGCCTATTTGATTAGAACTCCACAGTTAAACGTGCTTGGCTTGGAGTAGTGATCAGGATGGGTGACCTTTTGGGTAGTTTCCTAGGGTGTGTGTGAGTGAGGAAAAAGCACAATGGAAAGGACATATGTTGGACTTTGGGGACAATCATTAGTCAGATAACCCGTTCGGGCACGTGGGTGGACCCTGGGGTGGGCCCCATGAGTCTTCGGGGCAACTGGTGGTACCTAGTGGGCCAGGACCTGACTGCCATGTCAAGGCGGGGTGGCTGTGTTGTCACCGAGACCCAGTTGTGACATTTGGTATCATAGGTGATACCCAGCCTTATGTGTGGTGCACTATCATCGAGACCTGGTTTTCACATTTGGTATCATAGGTGGTACCCATCCTTAAGTGTGGTGCACTCTCTGGGTTGAGATGTAGGGCCCACAACGAGGACGTTGTGCTCTAAGGGGGGTGATTGTAACACCCCCGAATGATAATGGGTTAAATGAATAAATGATATGACTCATGTCAACAAGGTGCACTTTCCTTTTCAGGAGCCTGTTGGATTAGAACTCCACAATTAAGCGTGTCTTACTTGGAGTAGTGATCAGGATGGGTGACCTTCTGGGAAGTTTCTTAGGGTGTGTGTGAGTGAGGACAAAGCACACTAGAAAGGACATGTGTTGGCCTGTGGGGAAAATCATTAGTCATATGACCCGTTCGGGCATATGGGTGGAACTTGGGGTGCGCCCCACGTGTCTGCGGGGCAACTGGTGGTACCTGGTGGGTCAGGACCCGACAATGATGTTATGGCGGGGTGATTATGTTGTCACCAGGACATGGTTGTCACAGATATACTACTAGTTGAATACTCACATGTAATATCAATATCCAATTTCATAATGATGGAATCCATAATTCCAGACATCATAACCACATAGTCAAAGTCTTGTGCAAAGACTACAAATAAGATTTTGTCGAGGCCTTGTGCCAAGACACTAGTCTGTCTCATGAGACCTACCGATGCATCAAGGAGCTATAGCGGGCTCCACCCATCAATTACTAAGTCCAATGAATTCCTCATTTTAAAGGGTTAAACATAATCTAAACATTCTTATTAAAATTTGCATACCATGACTGTGCTGTCACCTGGACCCGGTTGTCACAGATATACTACTAGTTGAATAATCACATGTAATAACAATATCCAATTTCATAATGATGGAATGCATAAAGCGAGACATCATAACCACATATTCAAGGCCTTTTGCATAGACTATAAATAGGATTTTGTCAAGGCCTTGTTCCAAGACACTAGTTTGTCTCATGAGACCTACTGATGCATCAAGGAGCTATAGCGGGCTCCACCCATCACTTACTAAGTCCAATGGATTCCTCAAATGAAAGGGTGAAACATAATCTAAACATTCTTATTAAAATTAGCATACCAAATGTCAACACGTTAACTATAAACCATGAATTGTATAAAAATAGCACATCCACAGTAAAAAATAAACCATTCAATACAATATGGAAGATTTTATTATAATAAATTAACATCAATTGAGAATAAGGAAGGATATTGACACTGATGAAAATAATAATCAAAACTATTTGAGATAAATATCACCCTTTTTCATTAAAACATTTAAAAGTATCAATATTTATCAAGAAGCTGTTTAAAATACATTTTTAATCAAAGTGTCTCATACCACATTGAAACATTTAAAAGGAATTTTGATTTTTAAACATTAATGTTAATATAAATAAATCCTTAAAACGGTTTTTTAAACATGTACATTAATGAGAAAGATTTAGAAGAATTAATTTTTAAAACATTTAAAATGAAATTTTAGTTAGAGTTCCTAACCAAATGAGAGACGCTTGAATACAAATATTTGAGGTAATAAAAACTTAATAATCTCATGAGAATAATGGTATTCTTGATATATTATCTCAATGTATAGTATATAGACCAAATAAAATTGAATTGGCGCATAACGACAATGAAGCCTCAATGGAATGTAAGTTGAGATGAAATCCCTTATAAATACCATATCCTTAGGTTAAGGATAAATCGATGACATAATTATGTGTGAAAATATGAATACACTAAATATGATTGGATATTCAGTGTAAAACAATCAGAGGACATTCACACATATTCGTGTAACAACAACACAAATGACTTGGATGTTTAACTCAATGAATGAAAATTGAATTAAGATTACACTTATCAAGTTCATATCGATGACTTGAGAATTTATCAATGGAGTTATTATGAGTATAAAAAGAATAACCACACAAATGGGAGTGGAAATTACTACATAAATAAATAAATAGTTATTTCACACATAATCTTGGAGTAAAATAATCAATGAAGTTTTCATAAAACCCAATGAGTGGAAATCGAAATTAGAAATTCCATTACCGAATTGGTGACTTACGAAACATACACCCCATGAATGAAGGATCATAAAATTAAGATGTAAATACCCATAAATTAAATAATATTATATAAGGAATACAATCATGGGCAGTACATACACCACACAAAATGAAGTAGTGGCAATATAACATGAATCTCACAGAAATAAGAAGTGAGATGAAAAACCCTTACCACATTGTAATAAATTGAGTCATATAAAAAAAATTAATAAACATAAAATGAATCACATAATACCATGAAAATAAATATAATCATCATAATATATATCAAATAGATGTACACAATACGCCACATGAAATAAATAAGTGGTGAACAATGGAAATCTCACAGAATTAAAAGTGAGATAAAACCCCTTACCTTGTACTTTTCCTTAGTATAGGGTAGGTTAACATCATGTATAATGGTGATATAATTGTTATTAAATTATTAATGAACCAAATACATAAATATGATATCATATATGATCTTCAAATATTGATTTATTAAGAATATTTCAGTAGTATCATCATTTCGGGTGTTAACTGATTCGTTTTCCATTATATGCTTGGTTACGTAAGCCATATTTTTTGTGGATATGTTGTATTTGATTCATATACAGAATGGTATTTTGTTCATAAGAATTATTTTTAATCATAAAATGAAAATTATTCTTTAATGATTAGGATGGGGAATGAATCTCATCATGTTCGTGGAGACGGTAATCTGTACGTACGCACGAGCGATAATATCATTATATTGATGGAGAAATTGTTGGTAATTGGATGGTATATAATATATAGAGAATCATTATCATGTTATATTTATTATTTACATTAGTTGTACTCATTATTATACCCATCCAAATAATGAAGTTTTTGAATAACAAATTACACCACAACGTGGAGACGGTATGCCGTTTGTACGCACTTATGGTGACTTTGTTATTTATTGGATGGATAGAATAAAAAATATGGTTGTACCATATTTATAATTAAATCTCATTATTTATAATTAACTAGAGTTATTATTTTTGGAATGGAAACAAAAAAGAAAGAGGAAGTGGAAGAAGAAAAAAACTTAAAAGAGGGTGGTGAAATTATTACCTCTTCCTTGGGTGTTTCCTTAGGAGTTGATCAAAAGAGATCCTTAGGTTGGATTTATGATCAAAGTAAGGAATATAGGTTGGTGTGATGGAAGTTGGGTGGATATTTGGTCAGGGTTTGGCTGAGCCAAATGGCTTTCGAGGTGTGAAATTAAGAGAAGGGGAAGTGCCCTTTTATAAGAGAGGTGAGGGTCACTTTAGGAAAACCTTGAAATATTAGTTTATAATAAAATAATTTTCGGTTTCTAATGTCTCAAAAATAATTTATTTAGAATATAACATGAGTATGGGTATAAAAAATCTAATCCAATAGGTTTTCGACAAGTTTAGGTTACCATTTTATGCTTATCGTTTAGATTTAACTCTTAGTTAAATAGTTTAACTTTTACTGCGTCTTCTTGTATTGTTACATTATATGGTTAATAAACATACTATAAACATCCAATATAAACTAAAGTGGTTAATTAATTACATATATAATATTATTTAATCCCTTTGTCTGAACCTTATAATTTTAGGAATAATATATCAACCAATAATATAGTATTTGTTTTAAAAACTCATTTATGTCAATTTTGACATTATTTAGTATTTGGTTACTGTGAAAATCATAACAACATGATTACATCAAAAAAAATATTTAATCAATTATAACACGTCATATTAACCTATAAAATCCATTGAATTCATAAAAAGTCTCAAATTACATTTATTTGGATATTAATAATATCAATTATTTTAATGTTTCATTAATACGGTAATTACTGCATCATCATTTTGCCATAAATAAATTTAATTATTTAATTCCTAAATATTATAAATAAAATACCATTATGTATAAAATATTTTTATTTTTATAATGAATATTTATAGTTGAATTTATCTTATGTATAACCCTATATTAAAATGGTTTAGTTTTTAAACTTTGAATTTAACTATTTTAACTTTTCCGTAAATAAAATAATAATAAATGTTATAATATAATCCAAGTGAACCAAAAAGGATCATATTTTATTGCTAAGGTTGTTTTTTGTCGAATTAAATTTATTAAATATAATTAGGACACATTTTAGTGTAATTATAATATCATTTTTACCATTAATTACCATATTTAATTTTAACCGTGGTAAATAAAAGTCAAAAGTTACTATTCACAAAAAATTATTTTCATCTTATTGAACCAAATTTTACTTACTGATGTTAGCCATGTCTCTTGGATTTTTTAAATTCAACTCACAAAAGTGGTAAAATTAAGTTTCATTCAAATTTGCAAATGCTCCTAGAAGGTGGGTAAAAGACGGTAAAAAGTTCAATAAAATTTTATACATCTAATGTTATGATAAAATGACTCTAATTAATTACATTTTACTTATATAGGTATTATATATCTATTTTGACTTAAAATAAATTTAAATAAAATAAATAATTATTTAAATAAAAAGTTGGTTTTGAACTATAACGCAGTGTTTTTCACTATTCATCAAAAATTGATTGTTTTCAGAAAAATACAAAAAATTGACCCTAAGATAATTTTGATATTATGAATTAAAAAATGAATTCTATTTTAACAAATTAAAAACATATAATTTTTATAAATTAATTTAATATTAATTCTTGTTGTCGAAACCAAAAAGAGAGTTTTAAAAAGTAAAAACTATCAAAAGATTGACATGTGTTTATGTCAAATTTAAATGTGAAATTACTTATAAATACATAAATTGTATTAAATGATAAAAATATAATCTAATTATACTTCCAAATCATTGAATTTCACAATTTAACCCTATAAATTATTTTGATTAAAAAAGTTGTTTTCAATTAAAATTTAGTATTGTTCAGTATTCATAAAAATATATTATGTTCAGATTCTAAAGAAGAATTTAATTTCATTCAATAGAATATATAAAAGTGTCAAATATTGGTTTTAAAAAGTGTTTTCCATTAAAAGGTGGTAAAATTGCATTTTTAAAAAAATACTTCTTTTATCTGAAAAAATGAATTTGTTCTTATATTATGTCTAAAAACACATAATATGGATTCAAAAATTATATGGATTATATAAAATTCAAAATTCAGTTAATACTATTCATAACTTCTTTTGAATGACTAGTTTTCTAAGTCGTGGTGCACTTAAACTCGGTGTTGCGTGTAGCAGAAGCTATTAATTTACTTTAAAGAAAATAACTTACTCTAAAATCGTGGGGTGTTGCAGTGTGTATAAGGGTAGGTCAAACCATTAGAATAAAAAATTAATATTATATTTAAGATACTATTTTTTCATACAATAATGGAATAAAGGGAGTAGATGGGGTGGATAAAGGAAATAAAAGAATGGATCTTGAGATAAGTCGTTACCACTTAATCGAGTAACTCCTTTTGGTTTATGCGAAAAGGATTCATTAGATTACTATCTTCCCAAGGGTAGGACTATAGGAGTAAGTGATGGATGTTATGAAGTTTATTGGAATTAAATTAGATGAACCTATATGGTTTTAGAGGTTTGATTAATATGGAAAGGTGGTGGCCTTTTATAGGGAAGAGAAATAAGACACTTGGTATTTTTTAAAACAAGTTTGGTGTACCTATGTTTTTACCTTAAAAAATCATACCAAACATAAAGAACTAAATAATGGAAGGTTAATGAACAAATCACAAACATAAAATGGGTGTTCCAAAAGTGTATATGTTTTTTTTTTGAGTTTTTAATTTAAGGATTAGTACTTTGTTAACCAAATTTTTCTCTTAATCGTTGTAATTAATTTTAATCAATTTCAATAATATTTTTGGCAAAAAAAAGTTGAAATTATTATGAATTATAAATTATGCATATTAATAAAATTTAATAAAATTGTCCAAATTCTAATCATAGAAGTGTCAAAATTTAATTTAAAAATAATCCCGCTGTCAGGACGACACTGGGTGTTTTTAAAGTAAAAACCTCCAAATGTTTGCTATGTTTTTATACCCAATTTTGACGTGAAATTAATTATTACAACCTAAATTGGATTAAGCTATAAAATTATTATCTAATTAAAATTTAAAACAAATTTAAAATATAATTTAGCCTTATAAATAAATTAGATGAAAAAGTAGGTTTGAATTAAAATTTAGTATTTCTAACTATTCATTAAGAAATGTAACCTTATATAAGAAAACAAAAAATTATACTAACCTAATTTTTTTTTATATTTAAAATATAAAGTTTATTTTTACATATTAAATCTATAAATGTTCCAAAAATTGGATTTAAAATGGGTTTACCATTAAATGGTGTTAAAACTATCTTTATAATACTATAGGTTTTTAAGCATACAATTGGGTTTGTTCTCATATTATATCTATCAAATCTATTGGATGATTATCAATAATATATTTTTTGGATATATAACATATATATTTAATTAATATATATCACTATTAGTAATTAATTTAACTTATTAATATAAATCATCCTTTTTAGATAAAAATAAAATTTTATAAAATTAGTCCTTTTATATTCATTTGTTATCTATATTATTTTAAAATTATTAGGTAACAAATGAATTACAAAATATATATATTCATAAGTTATTAAATCCTAAAATCTTTTATTTAATGGCTATAGTACCCCCAATTTCTGGTATATAACTCTTACTTGATGGTTTTCTTGGTTTTAAAAGATAAGGGCAACGTATGGGAGAGTTTGGAGATCCTGGACTGAATTTTGAAGCAAAGGGAAAGGTGCACGGGCAGTGCACGGTTTGTCTAAACCATGCGGCCAAACCGTGCGTGGCTGACTGAGGAGGCAGTGTCTTCTACATGGTCGACGCATGATTAAGGGAAATCGTGCACTGAGGCCATGCGAGAAGGGTGACTGAGGTAGTAGCTAACACATGATTTGTCAAACGGTGTGGACTATCTGTGTAGTCACATAAAATTAGATCCTTAAATTGTGTATCTAACTCTTTTTTCCTCTAATTTCCTCATTAAATATCCTAAGCGGTCCTAACTCTGTATTTTGGTTCTCCTAAGGTCAAAGAGGGTTCTTCCATCAATCCGGAGGTGAACTGAAGGATTCTCTTGGCAAATCGAAGCTGGAATCTTGAGGTATGCGATCGTTCTCATTCATTCTTGAATGGTTTCTTGGATCTACTTAGATTTACTTCTCCATTTCTCTCGGTTTCGTAGATCTACGACCGTTAAGGGTAGATCTAAGTGTGTGGATGCGAAATATGATGATATTTGGTCTTGGTTATGTTAGGAGAAGAGATCTAAGATGGGTTTTTGAAGATTTTTCCCAGTGTTCTTTGGCATTCTTCATCCATTGATTGATTTCGTCTTTTTGTTGAGGTAGGTGGTTTCACTCTCGACTACTCTTGTTAGAATTGGTTGGATTAGTTACAAATTGGTTATTTGAATGGAATTGATTGTGAAAATCATGTAATAAATCTTCTTTAGTGATGATTTATGGTTTTGATGAAATTGTGAAATCTTGGTTAATTGTGTGCAAAGTGGATAGGATATTTGAATTTAAAATGTTGATTTTAAATTATGAAATTGCTAAAATTATAAATGGTTTGATGAGAAATGGGTTTTCAATAAAAGGGTGTTTTATTGAAATGGTTTTGATGGATTTGGTTTTCAATAAAAATGCATCTTTATTGAAATGGTTTGAATTTTTTGAACATACTTGGTTTGGATGGAAAATGGTTTTCAATAAAAGGTGTTTTATTGAAACGGTGGTTTGGAAGGACTGTTGAAAATGTGTCATGTGTGTTTATATTGCATTGTATGAGGCTTGGTTGAAATATGACCTTGTGATCGGTTCCAAACGTTTAATGGCACGATGGTAACTATATGTACGAGGCTTGGTTGAAATATGACCTTGTGCTCGGTGCCAATGGTGTAATGGAACATGGGAAATAATTACCTTGTGACGACTTGGTAGATCGACGAGAGACCGCTCATGAGTATGGAACTGTCATAACGATGCATGCATGGTTGATTGCATGGGTTTGTGAAATGGTTGGGAATTCCAAAACGGGATGGTTGTAAAATAGTTTGGAAATTTTTTTGGTTATTTTTCAAGAAAAATAACGTGTTGGAAAATCTGGTTTAAATTTAACTTTGATGCTTTTGAGCATGGATGGTTTTGAAAATCTTGTTTATATTTAGTTATAAATTGCTTTGGTGAAAATGTTTTATATAAACTGTTTTTATATAAATGTGGCTAACTCTTCTATCATAGTGGCGTGAGTCAGAATGTCATTGGGGAAAATCTACTGAGTTTTATACTCACCCCTACATAGGCACTTTGGTGCTTTTTCAGATGTTGTATTCCGAGACATGGGTAAAGGTAAAGCATCTCATTACTAATAGCTCGTGGTGATATTTGGGAGATGCTGTGGAGCTTGGAGCTTGTAGGCCACAGAGTCGTGGTGTCTTTTGAGAGTCTCATGTTGTTCTTCCGCTGTGTAACTTGATGTTGGGTTTGGTCTTCTGCTGTTGTGTACTCTGATGTGGTTTAATATATATTAAGTTGTTGATTGGTCTTTCATTGTTTCATACATCATACAGTGAATGGTTAATGGATGCGTTTATTTTCATAAAGGGTAAATCATCCCCCAATTTTATTTGAAAACCTTTGGCATTTATTGCCAGCCTTTGGCATATTGGGGATGTTTTTTAAGGCCTAGTAATGACTCATTTCACACTCAAGCCAATGAGAATTGGTGGGTCATTAGAAATGGTATCAGCTTGTTCGGTCCTTTCCTAACAAGTGGTCGTTGTTGTTCTTGGTCTTGGAGTTAAAATTCTTTCTTGTCTATTCCTTGGGTGGTAATCTTAGAAAGGAGTAGGATTGTTAGAACTTGAAATGTATAGAATAAAACGATGTAGCTAACCCGTTTATGCTAAACTTCAAGTTACCATGGTGTTGGGTACATAAGTGTTTTGGATACACTTCTAGAATGTTGGAAATCTCATTGTCATGGGTTTAGCCAATGAGATCAGCATGACATGCATTGTAGAAGAATTACTTCCCACTAGGATTTCATATCTCATGGTGAGGAATGAGTTATGATTTTGTACAAAGATGTAAATTTTTGAAAAATGCCGAATTGATTTTCAAATGAAAGACTTTGAAAACAAGGTATTTGGTGTATTTTGAAGATGGATTGATTTTCAAAAAGTATGTTGAATGTTTTCAAAAATGGTTGAACATGGAAAAAGGTTCTTTGAGAATAATGTTTTGATAGTTGATGTGATATAATTTTAAATGCTAAGCCAATAGTTGCTAGAGAGTGAGATTGATGGAGTTTGTTGTTGGTTTAGAAAATGGCACCCGGTAGGAATTGTTGAATCCAACCCGAAGATGATCCGGAGAATGTGGTTACACCTAAACCATGTGTGAACCAAGAGCTGGTTCAGAGTATTGTCCAGGATTTTCAAGAAGTGGATACAGGGAACCAGAGGAATGAGCCACAGCATGTGGATCATACAATCCGGTTTATGAAGTAGAATCCATCGAACTTTAGGGGTTATTCTGAACCTGAGATGGTGGAGGTGTGGCTAAGCGGGATGAATCGTATATTAAATTTCATCTACACAGTAGTGGAACTAAAAGTATAGTCGGCGACATATATACTCGAGGATCTTGCACTTTAGTGGTGGGATTTAGTGGTGCATGCTAAATTGTATGAAGGCCTTACATGGGAGGATTTTGAATAATTGTTTAACAAACAATTCTATCCTAACACTTTCAAGATATAGAAAATGACAGACTTCTTTAGCTTGAAATAAGAGAGTGTCTCTTTGATAGAGTATGCGGCTAAGTTCATGAATTTAGTCCTTTTTCCCCAGAGGTTGCAGCAAGTGCTTTTTTAAAAGCACGCATCTTAGAATCAGGGCTATGGAGGGAGATTCGATCGATGACTGCGGTGCTCTGTATTACAGATTAAACAGAGATGGTGAATAGAGCAACAGTTACTGAACGTGATATATCAGGATTGATAGAAGGAGGCATGATGATACCCACGTGAATGGGAGGGAACTTTAATGCTGGAAACAAGCGGAAGAGGGACACCTACTTCCAAGGTGGCAGTGCGAATCATAACCAGACAGCGGGATCAGTCAACCTTCCTCCACGACCCCAAAGAAAAGCAGTTTTCTTTCAATGTGGTTTGACTGATCACATCAAACGAGAATGTACAACACCACTGAGATCATTCCACAATTGCAAGCATATTGGGCATCTTCAATGATATTGTCGCAGTGCTCCACAATCATGTGTTCATGACACTTCTGAAGTGTCGCAACCTTCTTATGCTTCGACAATGTGAGGATAGAAAAATCTGTCTCACCAGCAGAACTGAGCTAGTTATGGTGATTTCAAGAATACAATGACCCCTCAACCAGGGCAATCTCATCAAGGAAACAAGGAGAAAAGTGCAGTGAAGAAACAATTGTATGGAGCTGAGCAAATGATGGTTGATGATCATGATGGACCATATATGGTGAGAGGTACAGTTATTTTGAATTCTACCCTCATGCATGTTTTGTTTGATACTGGAGCATCACATTCCTTTCTTGATTCTTTTATTGTTGATTTTTTAAACTTAAAACTAGAAATGATGACTTCTGTCATGAAACTGCAAACTCCTCTTGGTGAAAGAGAATGTCAAGACTTCATGTGTAGAGCATGTGCTATAACTGTTGATGGAGTTGAGCTGAAATAGGATTTCTCTGTGCTGGAGATAGATGTCTATGATATAATCTTGGGTATGGATTAGTTGACAAGGTTTAGGGCTCACATTTACTATTGTAGAAGAAAAGTCAATTTCATGACTGAGGATGGCTTCAAGCATCTCTTTAGAGAAGAAAGAGTGGTGAAGGCAAGTGTGACGGGCTTGTTGGAACCAGTAGTGGCAACAATCTCTTACCAATTGGATGGGTTAAAAATGAAATTGATGGACGAGATCCCGAATAACAGTTTTCTAGTAGTGGTGGATCAATTTCCTGATGTTTTTCCTAAAAACATTTCAGGATTACCACCTGTAAGAGAAGTGGAGTTTATGATTGATCTCCTTATGGGGACCAGTCCTATCTCACTTCCATCTTATAGGATGGAACCTATGTATTTAAAGGAATTGAAAGGTCAGTTGGAAGAACTGGAAAGCAAAGGTTTTATTCAGCCAAGCATCTCTTCATGGGCAGTACCAGTTTTTTTATAAAGAAAGAAGATGGAACATTGGGGCTATGTCTGGATTATCGTAAACTTAACCAAATTACGATAAAGAATATATATCCACTTACATGCATGTATGACTTGTTTGATCAATTAAGGGGAGCTCAGTGGTTCTACAAGATTGATTTGCGATCCGGATATCATCAATTGTGAGTTCAAAAGGAGGATATTCCAAAGACAGGTTTCAGAAGAAGATATAGCCACTATGAATATGTTGTCATGCCTTTTGGTCTATCGAATACACCAGCGTTCTTCATGGATTTGATGAATCGGATTTTTCAACAATATCTGGATTCATTTGTTGTGGTGTTTGTGGATGATATATTGGTGTATTCAAGAACAATGGGTGGGCATGAGAAACACTTGGAGATAGTGTTGGAAATATTGCAAGACCATCAGTTGTATGCCAAATTATCATAGTGTGATTTTTGGATACAAGAGATACGTTTTCTGGTCCATGTTGTTTCTGAGAAAGGCGTTTCAGTGGATCTAGAAAAGATAGATGCTGTTATTTCTTGGAAACCACCAAAGAATGTCTTTGAAATACGAAGTTTTCTTGGACTAGCTGGTTATTACTGATGCTTTGTCTGTGACTTCTCATGACTGACTTCACCTATGAAAACATTTAAAAAGAAGAACAGTTAATTTCAATAGACTGAGGAATGTCAGAGATCATTTCAAGAGTTGAAAGTTCTCCTTACATCGGCACCTATCTTAATCTTTCCAGAATCAGGGAAAGGATTCATGGTGTATTGTGATGCTTTGGGAACAATTTTGGGTTGTGTTCTCATGCAAGGAGACCATGTGGTTTCTTATGGCTCAAGGCATTTGAGAGTGCATGAGAAAAATTACCCAACAAATGATTTGGAGTTAGTTGTAGTGTCCCATGATTTAAAAACCTGAAGACACTATCTCTTTGGTGAGAAATTTACTATGTTTACGGATCACAAAATCTTGAAACAGATTTTCTCACAGTGATATTTGAATATGAGGAAGAGGAGATGGATGGAGTATCTTAAAATGTTCGAGTTTGAGTTAATTTATTCATTGGGTAAGGGAAATTAGGTGGCCAATGCATTAAGCAGGAATTCATATGCTCAGTGGTCAAAAGAATCTTCAGATGAATGGCAGTTGATGTTGGTCTTAGCCGACATGCATGTGGAATGTGAAGATCGATGTGATGTTGTAGTTTTCTTTTCATCTATGCTTGTTCCTGATCTGGAAAAAGTGGTCAAAGAGGAACAAACTTTTGATGCGGAATGTCTAATAATGAGTTCAAAACTCAATGGTGGGGAGACCATTGATGGCTGGAAACTGGAAGCAGGTTCAGTTTTGTGTTTCATGGATTGGATGGTTGTATCCATGGTGTGTCAGTAAAAACTCCTTCATGCTTACCACCATTCAAGATGGGTTTTACATCTTGGTACACAGAAGATGTATAAGGCGCTAAAGGTGCAGTTTTGGTGGAGTGGTATGAAAAGGATGGTGGCTGAGTTCATCTCACGATGCTTAACTTGTCAGCAAGTTAATGTAGAGCATCAAAGACCAGCTGGTATGTTACAGTCTTTACCTATCCTAGTTTGAAAATGTGAGAATATAGCAATGGATTTTGTTATAGGTCTTCCAAGAACGGTCCAGAAACATGATTCCATTTGGGTGATAGTGGATCCTCTAACCAAGTCGTCCCATTTCATCCTGATTCGTGAAACTCATTTGATGGAAGATATTTAAAAAATCTATATCTGAGAAGCGGTAAAGAGGCATGGTGTACCAGTATCTATAGTCTAATATAGAGATTCGAGGTTCACATCTCGTTTCGGGAAATCATTACAACAAGCCCTGGGGACTTAGTTGACAATGAGTATAACGTATCATCCTCAGATATATGGGAAATCTCAGCAGACGATACAAACATTGTAAGACCTTTTGCGGGATTGTGTAATGGACTTTGGTGGATAATGGGAAGATAATATACCCTTAGTGGAGTTCTCATAGAATAATAGTTATCAAGCCTCGATACGCATTGCTCCGTTTGAAACATTGTATGGGCGTCCTTTTCGTTCTCTACTTTGCTGGGTGGAAACAGATTATACTTCACTAGTTGGGCCAAGACATGTCCAAGAAACAATGGAGAAGATTCAATTGATTATAAAGGGGATGGATATGGCTCAGTGTCGTCATAAATCTTATGCAGATCACCGTCGAAGTCCTTTGTCATTCGTTGTGGGTGATCATGTCTTCTTAAGGATCTCTCCAAGACATGGACATCATCATTTTGGGAAGCATGGAAATTTATCTCCTTGATATATATGCCCTTTTGAGATACTGGAATGGGTTGGAGAGGAGGAATATCAATTGGCATTACCACCACAGTTCAGTTTGGTGCACAATGTGTTCCATGTATCTCAGTTAAAGAAGTATCAACCCGATCCTAACCATGTGATCAGATGGGATCACGTTGTACTAGAGTTAGATACATCTTTGATACATATCCTAGTATGGATTGTGGATAGGTAAGATAATGTCATGAGGGGAAAAAGCATCGGCCTATTTTGGGTTTTATGGCTGCATAGTCAAATTTAGGATGTGACTTGGGAACGCGAGAAAGAATTGAGAGAGAAGTGGCCAGAACTATTTCAGACAAGCATTTCTTTTCTACTATCCGAGGATGGAAAGGACAATGGTGGGGAGAATTTAGTACCCCCGGTTTCTGGTAAATAACCCTTACATGATTCTTTTCTTGGGTTTAAAAGTTAATGGTGACTTATGGGAGAGTCGGGAGATCCTGGACTGAAGTTTAAAGCAAAGGGGAAGGTGCATGGGTGGCTCACAGTTTGTCTAAACCGTGCGGCCAAACTGTGTGTGGTTGACAGAGGAGGCAGTGGCTTCCACACAGTTGGCGCACGGTTAAGGGAAACTGTGCGATGACGTCATGCGAGAAGGGTGACCGAGGTAGTAGTTAACACACGGTTAGCGCACGGTTTGTCAAACCGTGCGGACTAACCATGCGGTCACTTAAAATTAGATCCTTAAATTGTGGATCTAACGTTTTTTCCACTAATTACCTCATTAAAGCTCCTCAGCGGCCCTAACTCGCGATTTTGGTTCTCCTAAGGTCAAATAGGGTTCTACCATCATTCCAGAGGTGATCCGATGGCTTCTCTTGGTTAATCGAAGCTGGATTCTTGAGGTATGTGTTCGTTCTCCTTCGTTCTTGAATGGTTTCTTAGATCCACTTAGAAATACTTCTCCCTTTCTCTCGGTTTCTTAGATCTATGCCCGTTATGGGTTGATCTAAGTGTGTGCATGAAAAATATGATGAGATTTGGTCTTGGTTGTATTAGGAAAAGAGATCTAAGGTGGATTTTTGGAGATTTGACCCGGTGTTCTTGAGTGTTCTTCGTCCGTTGCTTGGTTTCACCTTTTTGTTCAGGTAGGCGGCTTCACTCTCAACTCCGCTTGTTAGAATTGGTTGGATTAGTTTCAAATTGGTTATTTGAAGGGAATTTGTTGTGAAAAGCATGGAATAAATCTTCTTTAGTGATGATTTATAGTTTTGACGAAATTATGAAATCTTGGTGAATTGTGTGCAAAGTGGCTTGGATATTTGAATTTAAAATGTTGATTTTAAATTATTAAATTCACTACTGTAAATAAGGACATTTGTGACGGGGCATTTGCGTCAGGATCCCATCGCTAATGTGCTTTTGCGATGGGGGTCCGTCGCAAATAGCCCATTGTGGAAAACGGCGTCGCAACAAAAATTATTTGCGACGGGCCCGTCGCTAAAAGTAGTATTGGCGACGGGAATACTTCCCGTCACAAATAATAGCCGTTATATTTAAAAAACTTTTTTAAAAAACTATTTTAAAAAACTATTTGCGACGGGTCCGTCGCAAATAGTTTAAAAAAAATATTATTCAATTATTTTAATTAATATAATAATAATACTATTTGCGATGGGCATATTACCCGTCGCAAATATATAAAAAAATAAAAAAAAATTCGTAATAAATTATTTTAATTAATATAATAATAATCCAATTATAATTCATAAATAAAAAAATAAAAAAATATTAATAAATGATTTTAATTAATATAATAATAGAATTATAGTTCACAAATAAAAATAATAAATTATTAATAAATTTTTTAAATTAATATAATAATAATTGAATTATAATTCAAAAATAAAAAAATAATAAATTATTAATAAATGATTTTAATTAATATAATAATATTAGAATTATAATTCATAAATTAAATAAATATTAATAAGTTATTTTAAATAATATAATAATAATAAAATTATAATACATTCAAATATTAAAATAATTCAAATATTAAAATAATTCAAATATTACAAAAAAATATAATTAAATTATAATATTATAATATTTTAAAATATATATATTTTAATATTATAAAATATAAATAATATTATTATTCATATTAATATTGTTATTTCAAAATATAATATTATTTATATTTTATAATGAGACAGAAACTACGAATAGGAAAAAATTCATATTTTGATTTAACATACTTTATAACATAAAAACAAACTATAATCTGAAGGAGGGGGGAGGGGGAGGAGGGGATCTGCAGATGCTGGTGGAGGAAACTCCATACCTAAAGCACGAGTGAGTCGATGCATGTACTTCATCTGCTCCTACTACTGCTGCTGCCACCGACTCATCTGCTCCTCATACAGTTGTTGCTGGAGTCGACGCTCCTCCTCATGCTGCTGCTGCTGCTGCTGATGCATCTCCTCCTACTCCTGTCGGAGACTCTCTATCAGTGCAGTCTGCGATCGCAACTGATCCTCATACTGTGTAGCAAAAGAAGATGCATGAGCTCCTCTCGAGCTGGACGCCGACATCGCATCACTACCATAATAATCTTCGGGAGTCAGTCGAGAGCTGATACCAACTACCCGGCCCTTCTTGAAGGCATACTGGGTGGCCTGCATCCATGTTGCCTCATCAAACTAACGGCCAGTGGTCTGATCTGATGACTCGGTCTGACTCTCAAGCTGGGTCTGTGACGCTGCGGCCTCATATGACTCCTGTAGTTTCTATTTAAAATTAAAATTGTGAATATATTATATGCAGTTAATTTTTAAACTTGAAAACAAATAATACTGACCATGATGTGATGCTGACGATCACCTCTGAGCTCCCTGGTTGCAGAATCACTATACATCCTCCGGTAAACGTCGTACTCCATAATATCGATGTGCTCGACAACCTATAAGAATAAAAAATAAATTGTTAATATTTATTGTTATATAAAATATTTATAAATAATGTACATACCAGATGCTGTCTATGATTACTGAAAGTACGACTTCCAGCTCGATGATTCACCTCATTTCTCCCCTGATTCTACCTCCCCACCGATGATCTCCTCTAAAAGGCATCCATCAACCAATGCGCACATAATCCATCCCATACGTGGGGTGAAATGTACTGTGGTCGGTGTGCTCTACAGGAGTCATCAAAAATGGATACTCCTTCTTTTTTCATGGCCTCTCTTCTCAAGTTATGCAAAAACTGACGAAAGCGATCACGCGTGACCTCCTCCCATGCATCGTGGATGGCGCCACGCATGGTATCCTCGATCAGATACCATAAGCCCTACAAATAAATCAAAATATCAAGTTAGAAATGAAATATTTATCAAAATAAAAATTATTTATTTACGTACGTACCAACCAATGGCCGAACATGGCCTGCGGCACATCAATGGGAATCTGCTCCCATGTGGTCCAAGGCTAAGAGAAATTGTAACACCCCGAGATTTTATGAATAATATTCTTTTTAATTTCATTAATTTCTTGTGTTGTACGCTACACCAAAAGGAGCTTGCACAACACGCATCCTTGACTTGCCTTGCATTACACACAATCACGACCTTCCTCGATAGCGTGTGTTGTACGCAATAACGAGTTTCACTAAACAACAATATACAATTAAAATATTATTAAAACAAGCCGTTATGAATAGTAATAACCACTTTTTGAAATTTTTGAAATTTTATTTTTCAAAACGGACTTCATTTTTGGATTTGGAATATCGAAATTAGCTTAGGGTGAAATCATGGTACTTTCAGATAACATTCATTTTCTGATGAATAGTGAAAATTACTAAATTTTAATTAAAAACAACCTTTTTAATCAAAATAATTAATAGTGATAAATTATTAATTTGAGTGGTTTTAAAGTATATTTAGAATATATTTTTACAATTTAATACAATGTTGGTCATTGGGTGTAATTTCACATTTAAACCAGAAATAAACAAGTGTCGATCTTTTGATAGTTATTATCTCTTAAAAACAAGCTAATTGTTTTGACAATGGGAGTTAATTTTTAAATTAATTAATACAACTGATATGTTTTGAATTTGGTAAAATAAAAATCATTTTTCAGTTCATAATATCAAATATAGCTTAGGCCTAATTTTTGGTATTTTTCTGCAAACTTTCATTTTTTGATGAATAGTGAAACCACTAAGTGGTAGTTAAAAAAATGAATTTTTCATAAAAAATAATTTTACCACTTCTGTGAGTGGAATTTCAAAAATCCGAGAGACACGGTTGATGTCAGTAAGTAAAATGTGGTTCAATGAGATGAAAATAATTTTTGGTGAATAATAACTTTTTACTTTTTTTACCACAGTTAAAAGTAAATAGGGTAATTAAGGGTAAAAATGATATTATTATTACCCTAACACATGTCTTAATTCTATTGGATAAGTTTAATTCGACCAAAAACAACCTTAGGAATAAAATATGACCATTTAGGACCACTTGGATTAGATTAGGACATTTATTATTAATTTATTTAAAGAAGGGTTAAAATTGTTAAAATCAAAGTTTAATAAGTATATCAATTTTAATATTGGGTTATACATAAGATATATTATACTATAAAAATTCAGTATAAAGATAAAAATATTTCCTACATAATGGTATTTTATTTGTAATTTTTAGACATTAAATAATTAAATTTATTTATGACACAAAGATGATGCAGTAATTATCTTATTAATGAAATATTGACATAATTGATGTTATAAATACCCAAATAAATATAATTTGAGACTTTTTATGAATTACACGAATTTTATAGGTTAATATGAAATGTTATTATTGATTTAATTAATTGTTTTTGAACTAATCATTCTGTTATGATTTTCACAAAAAAGAATTACTAAATTGTGTCAAAATTGACATAAAATAGTTTTAAAACAAATATTATATTAGTAATTGTTATTTTATTACTAAAAATCAAAGGTTAGGACAAATGACTTAGATAAGGTTATATATATTCATAATAAACAACTTGGGGTTCGTTTTGCTTCTTATATTAAGTTTATTAACCTTATAGTGTAAGAACACAAAAAGACACGGTAAAAGTAAAATTATCTAACTTAATGTTAAATCTAAATGATAAGGTTAAAATAGGAATCTAAACTTGTCTAAATTATATTTTATGAGAGTTTTTATACCCATCCCCACCATAGCTTCGAAATAAATCAATTTGGAGCTATTTAAAAGCAAATTTGTTTTATAATAAAATAATATTTTTAGTTATTCCAATGGTGCCCCTCTCCTCCCTTATAAAAGGGTACCTCCTCCCTCTCTTCCTCGCACCACTTTGAGCCTTCATGCTCGGCCAAACCCAGCCCAATTCTCTTCTATACTTCCCTAGCAACATCTTAGAGGTCCTGGGCTTCTTCAAAGACCAATTTTAGTACCTTAAGAGGAGGACTCAAAGAGGCGCTTCAAAGAAGAGGTAATGTCTGTTACCGATTCTTTGAACTTTATTTCTTCTTCCACTTCTTCTTCTTAGGTTGTTTCATTATGAAGTAATAACATCAGTATCACTACTATACTGATATGTTATTATAAGTATGAAAAACTCAATTTCACCATCTATCCATCCTACGGAAAACGAAATCCCCGCGTGTGCGTACGTACGGAATACCGTCTCCACGCCGTGGTGTAAACTATTTTCCACCACCACCTTACTTGGATGGGTATAATGGTGTACATAATAAATATATATGATTATTGTAAAGTGATATTGATTCTGAAATATTATACATACACTCCAATAAAATTACACGATCATGAGAATGATATCATCGCTCGTGCGTACGTACGGACTACCGTCTCCACGACGCGATAAGATTCATTCTCCACATTAATTATTCATGAATGATTATAAAGTATATATAATAAGTAATAGTGAAATAAATGAGATAATAATGATACTGGATTTATGTGTATATATATGTATTTCATCTACTTAATTCCATTCAACTCAATAAGGAAACGAAAACAGCGTTCATGCGTACGTACGGCCTACCGTCTCCATGAACGGTGTATTTATTTCCATTTACTGATATATTATATAGATGTATATTCTGAATATATATTATATATAAATCATGTTTTATATTCTGTAATTAATTAATCATGATCTATGTAATCATATGAATAATTACAAGTCAAAACACAGATGACAAATGAAATGATTTTACCCAAAACGCTCTTTAACATGGAATTTACAAAAGAACGGGTAATATAAATACATAAGGGAACCATATATGATATCATAACAATGAGTATGATTCTAGAATAAGACAATGACATTATTTAAATCATTATACATGAGGTTTGGACACTTACGAAGTAAATCAGACCTAAGGTAAGGGAAAATCTCGCAATCTCAATTTTTATTCGAGATTGTTAATACATCAAAATTTACTGGGGAATATTTATCATCCACATCCATGTTTCCTCAATATGTAATATTTATATCCTTATACAGTATTTTGTATCCAATTTTACCCTTCTGTGAGTTTTTAGTAAAAGATATGAAAGGAATCTTTTGTCGTTTTTCGTACGAGGTACTTTTTTACTTTTCCGACAAAAGTACGAGAAGAATGTTTTTTTAACTTATACGACACAAACAAATTTTTAAAGTTTTATAAAGACTTATTTTCATGATGCTTACTATAAATATTTCATGACTATTTTCAACAAAATATCTTTCTTTTAAAATAGCATGACGTTTTGTGAAAAGAAAATGATTTTGAAGATGAAAGGATATTTTCCTCAAGAATTCATTTCAAGTGTTTTATCAAAACCATTTTTCAACTAAGATGACATTATTTCGTATGTGTATGTTTCAAGTATAATGTCTCTGTGATTTACATGGTTTCAATTTTCTTATTATGAAATGATATCAATTTCTTTTATATGGATTATGTGATGATGGTATGATGTTTATGAAACCCATTTTATTCGTTGGGTTATTATGAATGATGTATACTTATTTTGTGGCACAAGTAAGAATGATTTCATTATGAGATGGGTGGGACCTATATCAACCTCCAATGCATTGGGTAAATATTTATATCTCATGAGATAGACATGTATGGAACGGAAAGTTAAACCAGTTCAGTAATACAGGACTGGAACGAGGAGTGAACTCGATTCAGAAAGGGACTTTGTCCACTAAGATGGTCCTGGAAGCAATGCCTTGGCAACTATGGAAATCATATCATGTGCTTAATGGTTGCCACAATTACATGTTTAATTCCCATGATATTTTATCATTATTAATGTCTCTTTATGATCTATTCCTTACTTACTTCCATGTTTTGTGTCATTTCTCAAGCTTTTGATGTTTAAACATTATGTTCATGTTTTTAAGTTCAAATGTATATGGTATGTTTTATTTTATCCATGCTTACCCTTACTGAGCATTTGAGCTCACCCTTTTTATGTTTTTTTTTCACCAGGATATAAAGAAAGGTTTTAGGTAAGAAAAAAAAGGAAGATCTTTATGGGAGATGTTGAAGATCTTTCACCACGATTAGAAGATTACGTTCCAAGTTTCCAAAGACACTAAAATATTACTGTCCTTGTGTGTCTGTTTTTGTTATGTATTATGTATTCCACTAAAGTAATGTAATGTCAATGTACGTCAAGATTTGGGTCTCTATAGTTGGTATCAGAGGAAAAGTTTAGTCAACCTTTGGAAACTAGGATGCGAAAATGTTTGTGAGATCCCTAGTGATATTTCTAAGGTATGTCTAGGGATGTCCCTAAGGATAAGTATACGTATAGGATATATTCCTAGAACTATGGTAACGATATTAGATTAAACCAAAGATATTAGATATTGAAGTTACTCCCCCAATATTATGATTTTTGCCTCTTACACTATTCTTTTTGGGTTTTAGAAAATGGCTGGAAACAAGATGATTCACGATAATGGAGGATATGATGGACAATTGAATGATATTTTTTATGAGCAACCAAATGAAATGGGATTTGGAAGTCCAAACATCATTATTATTCCGAATCAGCAATCTCATAATATGATCAATAACGTAAAATTTGGTATGTTTCCTGACTCGTCTAATAAGAGAAAGATGGAGTTTCATGATGATCATAGAGGAAAGAAAGTTCAATTTCCAGTATGTAAATCATGTGGGAAGAGGCATCAAAGAGAATGTTTTAAAGGAACTGGAAGATGCTTTTGGTGTGGAAAAGATGGACATAAAGCCAGTAAGTGCAAAGGAAAAGGTTCAGTTAACACCAGGAATGAGGATAATGGTATTGCTACGACATCAACAATGGTTAAATGTTTTAAATGTGGAATGTACGGGAATTATGCAAACCAATTCCCTAAGGGAAAGTAATCAGTATGGTCATATGGGTAGTATTTATGTTGATGATGATGAAGAGACTATAAATGATATGTGAGATGAAATAATTGTTGAAGCTTGGTCAATGGTATAAGCATATAGTGGAATGATTATATGTTTATCATGTGTAATGTTGTATACGTAATATCATGGTACTATGGAATAAAGAGACATCTAAGGATTGTTACACTGCTGTCTTTCCTTGAGTTTTGAAAGTGTATGATTAATGGTACCAGTATCCATGAAATGTTATTCAGATATTTTTGGAATGTATATGATATGCACATAATGAAGGGATAAGGAGAAAATTAAATGTTTGATAGTATTCATGAGCTAATGACTGATATAAGGAGAAGGTTATACCATGGTTTGAGTATATAGAATTTTTGGATTTTGGTATGTGGAAAGACTTAACTTTTGACAGAATTCATGTTTTCACTAAGGTTTAATGGGTATTCATTTTTCAAGAGAATACATGATTAAGGTATTCACATGATTGGAATGTGACCAACAAGATATATGGTGGATAAATGATGGTATTCACATGCTTGGTTGGTGACATTTCATGTAATCGTTTTCTTTATAGTATGATCTTGGACCGAAGTATTTTAGATAAGCCTAAAGATTGGAATGGATTATGTAGGAAATAAGTTAGTATTGTTTAAGGATAGAACATTTTTTGATATTATTTATGGGATGTTATAGTAATTTAGTTTTAAAAAAAGGACAACCTACAGGACGGGTGACAACCCATCGCGTCGGACAAGGCTGTGGGAATTGAACCCACAACCGAAGTGCGACTAGCCTTTATCACCTACCACTGGCCTACAGGAAGTCCCTGTTTAGGAGAAACTAGTTTTATTATATTAAGAAGAATGATATATGAAGTATAAGTCAATTTTAGGAACCATATATGATTAATCTCACTATAGATGGACTTATGTATTTTTGATAACTTTTATAACCTTTTGTTTGAGACAGATGGAATGACCCATCATTCTATCACATGATCTGCTAACACATCACGAATAACAAATTCAACTTCATTTCATTAAGGTATGAAGTGGAAATTGTTCAATTAATGAACAACAGTGAGATTGTACCAAAATCATGTAAGTATTTCTTTTAATTCATCATCTTTAGGGAAATGATCTTAAAAAACAAAAATGTTGTCCTAGTGCCCTTATATCTGATGAATCAAATGGTACCTTAGATCATCACAAATATATGGATTTATGATTGCTGGCTTTTCGATAGCCATGTTCTCCTCCACTCTCCATTAGAACATGATAGTTAGATTTCTCTTCCATATCCATATTTTCATCTATGTGGAAACCTAGTGATTAGTTTATTTGGGTAACCGTTACATTTCATACTTTTTTTTAATGATTGGTTTTGGTATTCCTTTTTATGATGTGGGTTTCTATTAAAGAATCTTTCGAGGAGTAAACCAATTATAACCCCGACAAATTTCGAGGGCGAAATTAATTTTAAGGGGGGTAGAATGTAACACCCAGAGATTTTATGAAAAATATTTTTTTAATTTCATTAATGTCTTGTGTTGTACGCTACACGAAAAGGAGCTTGGACCACACGAATCCTTGACTTGCCTTGCATTACATGCAATTGTGACCTTCCTCGATAGCGTGTGTAGTACGCAATAACAATTTTCACTAAACAACAATATGCTATTAAAATAGTATTAAAATTAGCCGTTATGAATAGTAATAACCACTTTTTGAAATTTTGTAAATTTTATTTTTCAAAATGGACTTCATTTGTGGATTTGGAATAAAGAAATTAGATTAGGGTGAAATCATGGTACTTTTCGGATAACTTTCATTTTCTGATGAATAGTGATAATTACTAAATTTTAATTAAAAACAACCTTTTTAATCGAAATAATTAATAGTGATAAATTATTAATTTGAGTGGTTTTAAAGTATATTTAGAATATATTTTTACAATTGAATACAATGTTGTTCATTGGATGTAATTTCACATTTAAACCAGACATAAACAAGTGTCAATCTTTTGATAGTTATTATCTCTTAAGAACCCGCTATTTTTTTTGACGACAGGAATTAATTTTTAAATTAAGTAATTCAACTGATATGTTTTGAATTTGGTAAAATAGACATCATTTTTCAGTTCATAATATCACATATAGCTTAAGCCTAATTTTTGGTATTTTTCTGGAAACTTTCATTTTTTTGATGAATAGTGAAACCACTAAGTGGTAGTTAAAAAAATGAATTTTTCATAAAACATAATTTTACCGCTTCTGTGAGTGGAATTTCAAAAATCCGAGAGACACGGTTGATTTCAGTAAGTAAAATGTGGTTCAATGGGATGAAAATAATTTTTGGTGAATAGTAACTTTTTACTTTTTTTACGACGGTTAAAAGTAAATACGGTAGTTAAGGGTAAAAATGATATTATTAATACCCTAACACATGTGCTAATTCTATTGGATAAGTGTAATTCGACCAAAAACTACCTTAGGAATAAAATATGACCATTTAGTCCCACTTGAAATAGATTAGGACATTTATTATTAATTTATTTAACGAAGGGTTAAAATAATTAAAATAAATGTTTAATAAGTATATCATTTTTAATATAGGGTTATACATAAGATAAATTGGACTATAAATATTCATTATAAAGAAAAACTTATTTCCTAAATAATGGTATTTTATTTGAAATTTTTATACATTAAATAATTTAATTTATTTATGACACAAAGATGATGCAGTAATTATCATATTAATGAAATATTGACATAATTGATGTTATAAATACCCAAATAAATTTAATTTGAGACTTTTAATGAATTACAGTAATTTTCTAGGTTAATATGACATTTTATTATTGATGTAATTAATTTTTTTCGAACTAATCATTCTGTTATGATTTTCACAAAAATCAATTACTAAATAGTGTCAAAATTGACATAAAATTGTTTTTAAAACAAATATTATATTAGTAATTGTTATTTTATTCCTAAAAATATAAGGTTCGGCAAACTGACTTAGATAAGGTTATATATATTAATAATAAACAACTTGGGGTTCGTTTGGATTCATATAGTATGTTTATTAACCTTATAGTGTAAGAACACAAAAAGACACGGTAAAAGTAAAATTATCTATCTCAATGTTAAATCTAAATGATAAGGTTAAAATAGGAACCTAAACTTGTCTAAATTCTATTTGATGAGAGTTTTTAGACCAATCCCCATATTATCTTCTAAATAAATCAATTTAGAGCTATTTAAAACTGAATTTGGCTTTATAATAAAATAATATTTTTCGTTATTCCAAAGGTGCCCCTCTCCTCCCTTATAAAAGGGCACCTCCTCCCTCTCTTCCTCACACCCCTTTGAGCCTTCAAGCTCGGCCAAACCCTGCAAAATTATCTTCTCCACTTCCCTAGAAACATCTTAGAAGTCATGGTCTTCTTCAAAAGCCAATTTTAGTGCCCTAAGTGGAGGAATCAAAGAGGCGCCTCAAAAAAGAGGTAATGTCCGTTACCGATTCTTTCAACTTTATTTCTTCTTCCACTTATTATTATTAGGTTGTTTCATTATGAAGTAATAACATCAGTATCACTCATATACTGATATGTTATTATATATATGAATCAACCCTATTTCACCATCTATCCATCTTACGGAAAACAAAATCACCGCGCGTGCGTACGTAAAGAATACCGTCTCCATGCCATGGTGTAATCTCTTTTCCACCACCACCTTACTTGGATGGGTAAAATGGTATAAATAATATCTATATATGATTATTGTAAAGTGATATTGATTTTTAAATAGTATACATACACTCCAATACAATTCCACTATCATGAGAACGATATCATCGCTCGTGCGTACGTACGGACTACCGTCTCCACGATGTGATGAGATTCAATATCCACATTAACCATCCACGAATGATTATAAAGTATATATAATAATTAATCATGAAATATATGAAATAATAATGATACTATATTTATGTGTATATATATGTATGTCGTCTACTTAATTCTATTCAACTCAATAAGGAAACGAAAATAGCGTTCATGCATACGTACGGCCTACCGTCTCCATGAACGGTGTATTTCATTCCATTTATTGATATATTATATAGATGTATATTCTGAATATATATTATATATAAATCATGTTTTATATTCTAGAATTAAGTAATCATGATATAAGTAATCATGTGAATAATTAAAGTCAAAACACGGACGACAAATGAAACGATTTTACCCAAAATGCTCTTTAACATGGAATTTACAAAAGAACGGGTAATATAAAGTCATAAGTGAACCATATATGATATCATAACAATGAGTATGATTCTGGAATAAGACAATGACATTATTTAAATCATTATACATGAGGTTCAGACACTTACGAAGAAAATCGGACCTAAGGTAAGGGAAAATCTCGCAATCTCAATTTTTATCCGAGATTATTTATACTTCAGAATTTACTGGGGAATATTTATCATCCACATCCATGTTTCCTCAATATGTAATATTTATATCCTTATAAAATAGTTAATATCCAATTTTACCCTTTGGTGAGTTTTTAGTAAAATATATGAAAGGAATCTTTTGTCATTTTTCGTACGATGTACTTTGTGACTTTTCCGGCAAAAGCACGAGAAGAATGTTTTTTTAACTTATACGGCACGAACAGGTTTTTACAGTTTTACAAAGACTTATTTTCATGATGATTCCTAAAAATATTTCATTACTATTTTCAACAAAATCTCTTTCTTTTAAACTAGCATCATGTTTTGTGAAAAGAAAATGATTTTGAAGATGAAAGGATTTTTTCCTCAAGAATTCATTTCAAGTGTTTTATCAAAACCATTTTTTAACTAAGATGACATTATTTAGTATGTGTATGTTTCAAGTATAATGTCTCTGTGATTTACATGGTTTCACTTTTCTTATTATGAAATGATATCCATTTATTTTATATGGATTATGTGATGATGGTATGATGTTTATGAAACCCATTTTATTCGTTGGGTTATTATGAATGATGTATGTTTATTTTGTGGCACAAGTAAGAATGATTTCATTATGAGATGGGTGGGACCTATATATCCCTCCAATACATTGGGTAAAGATTTATATCTCATGAGATAGACATGGATGGAATGGCAAGTTAAACCGGTTCAGTAATATAGGACTGGAACGAGGAGTGAACTCGATTCAGAAAGGGACTTTGTCCACTAAGATGGTCTTGGTAGCAATGCCTTGGCTACTATGGAAATCATATCATGTGATTAATGGATTCCACAATTAATGTTATATTCCCATGCTATTTTATCATTCTTAATGTTTCTTTATGATCTATGCCTTACGTACTTCCATGTTTTGTGTCATTTCACAAGCTTTTGATGTTTAAACATTATGTTCATGTTTTTAAGTTCAAATGTATCTGGTATGTTTTATTTTATCCATGATTACCCTTACTAATCATTTGAGATCACCCTTTTTATGTTTTTTCCCCAGGATATAAAGAACGGTTTTAGGTAAGAAAAAAAAGGAAGATCTTTATGGGAGATGTTGAAAATCTTTCACCACGATTAGAAGATTACGTTCCAAGTTTCCAAAGACACTAAACTATTATGGTCCTTGTGTGTCTGTTTTTGTTATGTATTAAGTATTCTGTTAAAGTAATTTAATGTCCATGTACGTCCATATTTGGGTCACTACAGAAATAGTTGCGCAAAATAGCACTGCCTATCCGACTGCTATATGCGGAAAACTGTAAATATAATAAAAATTTATTATGTGAATAGATTAATGAAATTTTAGTCAAATCCACAGGTTATCACACAGGTTATAAAACCTCCATGTGTGTCGATCAAACCCAAGATGTGGACGTCCCTCAGGGATGGGGTCAGGAATCATCAATCGTGCAAGACCGCGCCCCCTCCGTGGATTCCCTGAAGCTCCTGCAGGCTGGGGTCATCTGCCAGCAACTCATCTGCATCGAAAGACAGGTCAGCACCCGCCAACTCACGAAATGCGTCGTCGTCCATCTGAAACAGAAAATTTTACTATTGTTATAAAATAATTGGTAATTACTATTATATATACATATATATTAGTTATGATTATATATAACTGCCATGGAATTCTATCGGTGTTCATCTTCATCATCGTCTTCATATATGTCAATGTCATCTTCATATTCCTCCTCAACGTCATCGATATCCATTCGAGTTCCAGTTTCTTCATCTCTTACCATTTCAAATTCATATGTGACATCATTAACATCATCGTCATCACCAACTCTTAAATGTGGGGTGTCGTCATCGATACTCATGTCTCTTTGTAAAAAAGATTGACTTTGAGTACTCTCTTGAAAAAATCAATTCCTTGCACATTAGTGAAAGCACATTCACTTTGACAAAACTGATTTCCTCGAATTTTGATTTTTATTATACTCCACCAATCAGTCAAGTCTTTTGACGTAGCATAGTAATTTGCATAATAAACTTGATGTGCATGTTGATCCAATAAGAATGGTTCATTTACTGCGAGAACACTATTACATTTAATATCGAAGATTCCATGAGTCGGATCAACACGCACGCCTCTCTCTATATCCAACCACCGAAATTCGAACATGGTTATGTAATGTTGTCTAAGATAAAATAGTTCAATGATTTCATCAAGCATGCCATAAAACTCATCTTAATTTTCTCGATAATGAGATCCTCTCAATCTAACTCCATTGTTCATTGTTTTTTTTTTGATTCCCCATATGCATGTGTATGAAATCGAAATCCATTCACCACATATGCATTATATGTTTTAACAAGTTTGGAAGGTGGGTTACTCAATATACACAGTCGTTTTTCATTTTTATCAGCATGTCGAGACACCTGAAAATTTGTGAAATAATTATCAATATAGTAAACTATACAGTGAATGAGTTGCTAAAAGATAAAGAATTTATGTTACCAGTTTTTGAAACCAATGAGAGAAATTTTTCTGTTAGCATTCTTCGAGAGCAGCTGCTGTAATTTGTGGAATTTGTTTCGTGATATGATTATCATACAACCTATAAAAAACAAAGTTATTTTTCTGTAACATAAATGATAGAATAAGTGATATAAACACTTATAGTACAACTGATGTCATCTCTTCACAGTTGATCATAACATACATATGAGCTCTGTGATGTTCATCATCCGAAAGCCTGCATTCATGAACTCCACCAAAACCAAGCTCTGGCTTATTGAAAATAGATAATTGATTGTCGATTTCATCAATATTCCTCTCATTCCATCCCATTCGGTTGTGTTTTGAAGGATACTTAGATTCCAAATAATGGGAGCAGAAAAAAGATATTTCCTCTTGCAAATATGATTCTGCAATAGATCCTTCAAAAGATGCATTGTTACGTACTTTTCTTTTCAATTTTTGCATGCATCTTAAGAATGGGTACATCCAGCGAAACTGTATTGGACCTCCACATTTGGCTTCATATGGAAAATGTAATATCAAATGTTCTATTGAGTCGAAGAAAGATGGTAGAAATATTTTTTCCAGTTTACATATAATTACAACAACATCTTCTTCAAGTTTGTATAGAGCATCATAATCTCCTGTAGCAGCACAAATGTCCCGAAAAAAATATGACATGTCTGTTATGGAATCCAAAATCATAGAATTCCACATACCTATTAATCCAATGGGTAGAAGTCTTTCCATTATAACATGAAAATCATGATTTTTTAATCTAGTAATATGATCATTCATTACACATCTACCCAAATTGGAAGCACAGCCATCTGGGAGTATCAAATCTACAATCCACTGAAAAAATAATGAACGGTTTTATTTAGATAGTGTATAAGCTGCTTTTGGTTTCACTATCTTTTTTCTTCTGACATTCTCAAAAAATTCTAGTTCTGGAAGCCTGCAAATTTGGGAAAGATCTAAACCTGCATTTAAATTGTCTATGCCCATTCCTGGCGTATCCAAAACTGTATGAAAAAAACAATCAAAACATTTCTTCTCAATATGCATGACATCCAACATGTGGCGGACCAACAAATCAGACCAATATGGCAAATCCCAAAATATGCTACATTTAATCCAATTGTGTTCTTTCCCAAAACCAGAAATTTTCTATTGGTTTATTGTGGGACCAAAAGTGAAGGGAGGTAATGAAAATACAACTGATTTTAACTCCGATCTAGATAGCATTTTTGGAGGTCCATCCCTTTCAACTATTCCTTTTCTGAAATGAGATCTGTTTCTGCGAAAAGGATGATCAACAGGAAGAAATCTGCGATGACAGTCAAAATAACAAGGTTTCATTCCATGAATGAGCATAAATGCTTTGTTCTCTCCCATACAGTAAGAACATGATTTCTGACCATGTGTACTCCAGCCAGATAACATCCCACAAGCCGGGAAGTCACTAATTGTCCACATCAATTCTGCTCTCAGTATGAAATTCTGTTTCATAGCAACATCATATGTACTGACACCAGTACTCCACAATAAACTTAATTCAGCAATCAATGGTTTCAAATAAAAATCAATATTCTTCTTCGGATATCCTTTAATTAGTAAAGTCAAAAATATATAGGGCTCCTTCATCAAAATCCATGGAGGTAAATTTTTCGGAGTTAAAAAAATAGGCCAACATGAATAATGACTACCATAAGATCTGAACGGACAGAACCCATCAGTGGAAAGGCCCAGTCGAACATTTCTAGATTCTAAAGAAAAGGATGGATGCACTCTATCAAAATTTTTCAATGAATCACCATCGGCTGGATGATTTAAGCTTTTATTGGTTGAAATATTCTCTTTATGCCATGACATCATTGTCGCTGTATTCTTAGACATGAATAAATGCTGTAGTCTGGATGTAAGAGGAAAATATCTCAACTGTTTTATAGGAATCAAACCAGACTTCCCATGTTTCCCTTATTTATATCTCGGTTTCCCACATGTGGGACAAATATCAAATGACTCATTTTCCCCAAAATATAAAATGCAGTCATTTGAACATGCATGAATCTTCTGACAAGTAAGTCCCAAATTTCGAACCATCCTCTTACAGTCAAAGTAATTTGTAGGAAAAACATTTCCTTTGGGTAACAGTGTTTTAAGCAAAGAAAACATCTGGTCAAAACAGGTGTTTGACATTCTGTTATCTGATTTTATAGACATAAATTTTGCAACTGCTTCTAATTTTCTCTTCTTACAGCCAGGATATAATGCATCCTCAGCAGACCTCAACAACTCATAAAATTCAGATGGTGCCAACTCAGGATTTGAAGTTATATCAGCCGGATTTTCTGTATGTTGAATAGATGAACCTGCAACATCATTTACTAAATCATGAAACCGGGATGGATCTGGAATCAAATTGATATCACCTACTCTGGAACTGCGTTCACCGTGTTGATACCAAAAAACATAATATGGTTGAAAACCAAAACGCAAGAGATGTTCCCCCACTTTGTCAAACGTGTCAAATGTTCTCAATGCACATTTTCTACAAGGGCATTTTATTGTGCCTTCTGAAACAAATTATTGATTTGATGCCACAAATGATAAAAAAGTCTCCACACCCTCTATATATACTAGATTTAAACTAAAACCGTTTTGATTTCTATGTTGATTTATCCATATGCGGTCATCTAATAATTACTGTTGTCGACCTCGTTGTTCCATATTTTTCTATAAAATATAAAATCATTACATGTTTTGAATAATTTGTTAGAAAAAACACTCAAGCAAGGATAATTATAGAGTTTACATCAGAAACAACTAACGCACGCTTTTTATTGGGATAGACCTAAAAATTGACCCTTTAAGAATTGGACATGTTAAGAATAATGAAAAACCTGTTACAAATATTGATAATTTTAATATTATATAAAATTTTATTATTTTAATAATACTAATATTTTTTCATAAATATTAATTGTATAATAATAACATTATTACATTATTAGTATATTTTATTATTAATATTAAAATAATATAATTTTCTATATTATATACAATTCTCCTTTCATCTGTGTGTTTAACATTCTGTCTCCACATGTAATATTTTCATTCAATTTAACCTCTCCATTGGTGAGTAGGTTGATAATTTTGAAAAAGAATTCAAATATTACATGTGGAGATAGAAAACACATAGATGAAAGAAGAATTGTATATAATATAAAAAATTATTTTGTTTCAATATTAATAATAAAATATACTAATAATGTAATAATTTTATTATTCCTAATTATTTTTAATTATTCCTAATTATTGGTAATTATTCTTAATTATTGGTAATTATTTGTAATTATTGGTAATTATTGGTAATTATTACTATTTATTGGTAATTATCACTAATTATAGGTAATTATTAGTAATTATTGCTAATTATTCCTAATTATTGGTAATTATTACTAATTATTGGTAATTATTAGTAATTATTGCTAATTATTCATAATTATTGGTAACTATTCCTAATTATTGGTAACTATACTGAATTATTGGTAATTATTCATAATTATTGGTAATTATTCCTATTTATTCATAATTATTGGTAATTATTCCTAATTATTGGTAAATATTCCTAATTATTGGTAAATATTGACAAGTATTGGGAAGTATTGGAAATTATTACTAATTATTGTTAATTATTACTAATTATTGTTAATTATTGGTAATTATTGTTAATTATTGGTAATTATTGTTAATTATTGGTAATTATAGGTAATTATTGGTAATTATTCCTAATTATTTCTAATTATTGTTAATTATTACTAATTATTGTTAATTATTGGTAATTATTATTAATTATTGGAAATTATTGGTAATTATTGGTAATTATTGGTAATTATTGGTAATTATTCCTAATTTTGCTAATTATTGGTAATTATTGTAATTATTCCTAATTATTAGTAATTATTCTTAATTATTGGTAATTATTCCTAATTATTGGTAATTATTCCTAATTATTCCTAATTATTGGTAATTATTCCTAATTATTGGTAAATATTCCTAATTATTGGTAAATATTGACAAGTATTGAGAATTATTGGTAAATATTGACAACTATTGGCAATTATTGATAATTATTACAAATTATTACAAATTATTGTTAATTATTACTAATTATTGTTAATTATTACTAGTAATTGTTAATTATTGGTAATTATTGTTAATTACTAGTAATTATTGGTAATTACTGGTAATTATTGGTAATTACTGGTAATTATTGGTAATTATTCCTAATTATTGGTAATTATTCCTAATTATTGGTAATTATTCCTAATTATGGGTAATTATTCCTAATTATTGGTAATTGTTCCTAATTATTGGTAATTATTCCTAATTATTGGTAATTATTCCTAATTATTGGTAAATATTGGTAAATATTGGTAAATATTGGTAATTATTACTAATTATTGGTAATTATTCCTAATTATTGATAATTATTCCTAATTATTGATACTTATTCCTAATTATTGGTAATTATTCCTAATTATTTGTAATTATTCCTAATTATTGGTAATTATTCCTAATTATTGGTAATTATTACTAATTATTGGTAATTATTGTTAATTATTGATAATTATTGTTATATATTATTAATTATTACTAATTAATGTTAATTATTTCAAATTATTATTAATTAATTCAAATTTATTTTAATTTTTCATAATTACTGCTAATCAATTCTAATTACAACTAACCATTTTAAATTAATTAATGTTTTATTGTCTCTAATTACTATTAATTATAAATCGTTATTAATAATTATTTCTAATTAAGAATCATAAAAATAAAATTATAAAAAGTTAAAATAAATAAAATAACATAAATAAAATAAATATTAAATTAAAATTCAGATAAAAACCTTAAACATGATGTAAATGTCGAGCCGCTGTAGTTGTAGGACACCACAAACCTACTCCTCGAAGTCGAAAAAAACATTACAATTGATCATCGTAAGAAGTTCAGAGTTAAAAAAACTGTAACGGTTGACAGTATTTATAAGATAGATTAATTGCGACGGGCCCCGTCGCAAATAACCCCTGCCACCGGCAGAGTTACAATGGGGGTGCAACCCCGTCACAAATACTCCTTAATCGCAGCCGGTTATTTGCGACGGGGCTCTAACCCCATCGCAAATAAACTTTGGGCCAAACCATTTGTGACGGTTAAAAGAAACCCGTCGCAAATACTCTTTAACCGCCGCCGGTTATTTGCGACGGGGTTAGAACCCCGTCTCAAAAAAAATTCGCTCGGTTTGGCGCGCATTTCGCGCCAATCCATTTGCGACGGGTAATAGAAACCCGTCGCAAATAACCCGTTCTGTAAGGTATTTGCGACGAGAATTATTCCCTTCGCAAATACCACGTCTCTATTATCCATTTATCTCGTAGTGATTGCAGAAATTGTAAATGGTTTAATGAGAAATGGGTTTTCCATAAAAAGGGTGTTTTATTGAAATGGTTTTGATGGATTTGGTTTCCAATAAAAAGGCATCTTTATTCAAATGTTTTGAATTGTTTGACCACACTTGGTTTGGATGGAAAATGGATTTCAATGAAAGTTGTTTTATTGAAAGGATGGTTTGTAATGATTGTTGGAAATGTGTAGTGTGTGTTCATATTGCATTGTACGAGGCTTGGTTGAAATATTACATTGTACTTAGTGCCAAATGTTTAATGGCACGATGGTAACTATATGTACGAGGCTTGGTTTAAATATGACCTTGTGCTCGGTGCCAAAGGTGTAATGGCACACGGGAAATAATTACCTTGTGACAACTTGGTAGAATGACGAGAGACCACTCATGAGTATGGAACTATCATAACGATGCACGCATGGTTGATTTCACGGGTTTGTGAAATGGTTGGGAATGCCAAAACGGGATGGTTGTGAAATATTTTGGAAATTTTTTTGGTTATTTTTCTAGAAAAATGACATGTTGGAAAATCTGGTTTACATTTCACTTTGATTCTTTTGAGCATGGATGGTTTTGAAAAACTTGTTTATATTTAGTTATAAACTGATTTGGTGTAAATGTTTTATATAAACTATTTTTATATAAATGTGGATAACTCTTCTATCCCAGTGGCGTGAGTAGGGAAGTCATTGGGGAAAAACCTACTATGTTTTACACTCACCCCTACTTTGGAACTTTGGTGCTTTTTTAGATGTTGAATTCCTAGACATAGGTAAAGGTAAATCATCTCATTATTAATGGCTCATGGTGATGTTTGGGTGATGCTATGGAGCTTGGAGCTTGTGGACCACGAAGTCAAGGTGTCTTTTGAGAGTCTCATGTTGTTTTTCAACTGTGTACCTTGATGTTTGGTTTGGTCTTCTGCTGTTGTGTACTCTGATGTGGTTTAATATAAATGAAGTTGTTTATTGGTCTTTTATTGTTTCATGCATCATATACTGAATGTTTGATGAATGGGTTTATTTTCTTAAAGGGTAAATCGTCCCCCAATTTTATTTGAAACCCTTCAACATTTATTTCCAGCCTTTGGCGTCTTGGGGATGTCGCTTAAGGCCTAGTAATGACTTGTTTCACTCTCAAGACAATTAGAATTGGTGGCGGGTCATTATAATGGCCAACTTATATCATATTTAAAAATAATATTTTAACAATGAATTATTGTTCGATAACACTCGTTCTTTCATTTTACGTAAGCCTTCAAGAAACTCCAGTATTGCATGAAATGTAAGCTAAACCTAGTGTTATATATAGAGAATACTAAAATGTATGTTTCATGTAGTCCATGATTAACCTTCTTTTTCATATAACACAAGCAAGACATAGCACTTTAATATAAAATAAAATATTTTCAGTGTGGCATGAAATGAAAAATATCGAGGAGATTAAATTAATTCAAAAAACATATTTCAAAAAGTCTCGAGGTGTTAAATTGAACAGATGTGAACTTAATATATTTTAATCCCAATAATATTTTGATATTTTTAAATTAAAATTAAATAAATAATGTCAAAATTGAAATTAATTCCATTTTATAATAAATTATATTTTATTAAATGATTTAAAATTAATAAAAATCTGAACATCTTCTAAGTAATTTATAAGGGTTAATAAATAAAAAATATGATCTATTAATGGAAAATTGTTCTTTTATAATGAACATATAAACTCATAAATAGTAAAATTATTATTATTATAGTTCATGTTAAAGTACTGTTTTTGCGCGTTAAATGCACTTGTTTTAAAATTAATATTCTACATAGATGATGTTTTTATTTTTTAAATTAGATATAATATTTATAATTTAGGGGGAATATATTTTATAACAAATCAAATCTTAATTTGTTTCGTTATGGTAAAATTACATTGGTTGAAAAACTAGTTTCCTAAATGAAAAAACCAAAATGAAAAATATAAGGAAACTTATTGACAAAGAATTTTTTTTATAATAATGCACTTATTTTTATTTGGTGGAAATTTAGTTTGACCATAATTTCACTTTACTCCATTATTTTTCTATTTTTGAATCCCATAAGGTATGGAAGACCTACCATTAGTTCTTATCTTTTCGTATTTATAAGAATTCCACTCCTCCACCACTATAAAAAGGCACTCACCCCTCCCACTTATTCACACCTATCATGCCCTTTGTCTAACTCAAACTCTATAAAAACAAGACTCATAAAATCCTTCCCCTCATACTAGAAGGATAAATTATGGAATAAAGATATCCAAGGAAGTCATTTTGTGAAAACTAAATTGAGTTACCTGAAAAAGAGGCAACCTTCTTTAATGATCACTTTAGTTTTATTTATTTTTTCACTCCTTCAATTATAATTATTCCATATTCATATAATAACAAAAATATCCTCAATATACTGTGATGTTTTTATTCTATGGTGTATACATAAATTTAGTCACACTTCCATCTAATGGGTAATTAACTTACTATTATTGTGTACGATGAACTACCACCTCACGAAACGACATTGTTTGTTTTTTTCCTTTACCACCTTTAATGGTTGAGATTTATGATGGAAAATATATTTCTATTTAATATATATGATATTTATTATGTATTTAATCTTATTAAAATAATAACTAACATATAATTTCATGCTTTCCATTTCTTAAATATGATAATTTCATTTGGGGAAGTGTGGACTACCGCCTCTTCGAAGTGATGTGATTTGTTCACACTCTAAATGGAATGTATTAAGGATGGGTTTATTAAACTTATATAATATAAATGAAACAGTAATTCTAATAGAATTATAACATGCACAAAAAAATATAAATATATATCATTTTATTTCTTACTATAAATATGAAAGTAAAACGAAAACAATGTTCATGCATACGTACGACCTACCACTACAAATAAAGTGACTTGTTCATATAGAAAACTATTGACAGACAATATATTTGTTTATAAAAATGAATAATTCCAATAGAAATTAAATTTTGTGGATATTAATTATTGGTACGAAAAAAAAATTTCTCCAACAAATATATCTATTTATATGAGTAGTTCAATACCAACAAAACTTTTACCAGCATTTAAATTTGTTTCTTTATCATAAAAATACTGATAATTAATTTACCGATTAATGAATCTATTATTATTAATTAATTTAACCATATTTTTTATCATTATAAAAATATATTTCAATAAATTAATCAATAATATTCAATATATATATATATATTTCACATTAAAAATATATAATTTTTTCGATATAAATATATGATTACTTAAAATATTTACAATTTAAAAATATTAATTGAAAATAACACACACACACACAAATATATATATATATATGCATGTGTGTTATATTTATATAATTGATTTTTCTATATTAATTATATATAAATTTGATGCATATAAATTTTTTAAACATCAATGATGATAATTTTGTAAAATTATCATTTTTATTATATAAATTATCAATTTTATTATATAAATTATCATTTTTTATCATGAAAACCCCTCACTCTCAGTTTCTCATTCTGTTCCCATGCCCTCCATAGTACCCTAAAAACTCTAAATTCCACCTACTGTGCATCATCTCATCTTCCAATTACTCCATTGCCCATTAGATTCATATGGATCACCCCGTATTCATATTACATTTAGTAATTTTCATGTTTTGTGTATCTCTCACTCATATCTCATCACTACCACCCCCACATCGATGATCTGCTGCCTGTCCCCACTTTCTTAGTTCATCATTGTTGTGTCATCATCACCTGCACCTACACCCTCAAATTTTCATCATCGCTGCTAATCTATCCCCAATCCTCACATTTCCTTAGGCCTCCCCTCTGTTAGGTCTACTAGGCGGAATACCCTGAGAGGGGGGTGAATTAGGGTATGACTAGTTAAAAATTAAAGCCCGTTCTGATCTTGTTTCGCTGTTAAGCAAAACACTCTTCTCTCTCTTTCCTGCTACACAATATAAATAGAAAGTAAAGCAAGCGTAGACACAACAATTTTACTTGGTTCACCGCTAAGGGCTACGTCCAAGGAGCATACGCCGACAGGTTGCCGGTCGTACCAAATTCCACTAGACTTCACTAGCTATGGATTACAATGTTCGGGCTAGATCACTTATATGCCCAGGCTCACTGCCTATACAAAGTTTAGGGTCAGCTCACTGCTTTCCCAAGGGTCACTCCCTGTTTCTCTCTCTCTAGCTCACTGCCGGTGGAGAGGATCACCTTCTTCCTCTTCCTAAGCTCACTGCTCTTGGAAGGAATCCACTCACAGTTTATAGACCTGTAGGTCTCTTCATTTCCATGAAGGAATGCATCTTCCTCTGTATGTAGATGCTCTTTTGAAGTACAACTTTCACCCGCAGATGAATTTCAATTTACACCGGATGTACCGGGCAACCTCAATTTTTACGCGCAACCCTTACGGTGTCTTGCGCGCAATTTCTATGATTTGCGCGAAATTCCTTTTTCGCGCAACCTCCAAATTTTACGCGCAGCCTGGGAACTGCCTTGTGCGCAATTCTATGCCTTTGCGCGAAATCCACTTTTCGCGCAACCTTCGTTTTACGCGCCAACACAACTTTCTGCGCAATTGCTGACTTTACGCGCAAACGATTAAGTTTACACGCAACACCCTTTCTAACTTCAATTTCGCGCACCAGAGCTCGGGTATTTTCTATGTCTTGAGCTATCCCTAATGGAGGAGGGTCACTTCATATTTATAGGCAAAATCGACCCCGCGCGAAAAACCCTCCTTGAGCGCGTAATCCGCTTTGATCGCGAAATACAAATCTTCCGCGCACAACTCCATAATTTCGCGCACCTCATGCCTTTGCCATTTTCCGAGCTTCGGACCTCGAAACATCTTTTGCGCGAAATTCTTCATCCGCTATTTCGCGCGCCACTTCAATTTTTCGCGCACGCCTCCAAAATTTCGCGCGCCTCATGCCTTTACCGATTTTCATGCTTTCGGCCTTGAAACATCTTTTGCGCGAAATACAATTTCGCGCAACCCGCTGTTTTGCGCGCCACACTTGAAGATTTCGCGCAACCCGCTAATTTTGCGCGCCACGCTTAATGTTTCCGCGCACCTCCTTCATTTCACTCTCCTCAACCTTTGCCAACAACATATCACTCCATTTTCCATTGGCGATTTTCAGGCCCATAAATTTGGCAAACACTGGGAAACGGCGCCACCTTGTACTGCTCTTTTGTACCGCCTCCAGATCGTCCTTTCCTTTGTCATAGTTCTTTGTCAACATGGAATGTCAACAACTTCTCGGGAACTCGACAATTCTCCATGGAAACCTGCTTTGTCAACAAACACAATCAACCAAAAATACTGCAATGTTACCTTGAGGGATTTTTGCCCAACAATCTCCCCCTTTGGGTTTGTTGACAACTCTTCACAAATTTGATCAGGATGATTTTCTGCACTTTGATACCTCACTGAGTCTTCTTCCAGTCGCTACCAGCATTCGCCTCTTGCGATTATGATAGCGTTCATGGAATCACTTAACACGTACTCTAAGCCCACATGAGCAATGCTCGGCGTGAGAAACAAGAGTAGTATGAAAAGTTCATCAATGAATCAATTCATGTCAGACCCCAATTGTCGATTCCACCCTAATACCAATTTTTAAAATAAAAACCAGTTGTTGAACCACACTGATACCAATTGGTGAATTCTTAAGGTGATACCAATTGTTGATAGCTGGACACCGTCTCACACCATTCCAACATCACTATTCTGATTTTATCACGATCCTCAGCTGTCGTGATTTCTATGCTTTGAACGATCACATCTAGCATCGTCAGATTTAGTAATCTCCCCCTTTCTCATTACTCCCCCTTTCTGGCTGCTCCACCTGTCAGCTTCTCCCCGTATCAAAAATGATTTATCAAATCTTCGCACTGTCTCCCCCTTGAACAACCACTAGTTTCTCCCCCATTATCAAACACTTTTCTCCCCCTTTGTCAACGAACCCAAAGGTCACGCCTTTGTAGTCTGTAACATAGTAGAGAACACATTAGCACAGTAGGGAAAACACATCATACCTCGGGGAGAGGGGGAGTGGGGGATTCCACATCCACACTATTTCAAGTGCGGGGAATCGACTGAACTCCCAGAGCCAGTCGATGCCTCTCAAAAGCTTCCTTGGGTAAGGCCTTTGTCAGAATGTCTGCAACCTGTAGCTCTGTAGGCACATACTCCAACTTCACGATTCCCTGCTCAACCTTCTCCTTGATGAAATGATACTTGATCTCAATGTGCTTTTTCCTTGAGTGATGGACGGGATTTTTTGCTGAGATTTATAGCACTTGAGTTATCACACTAGATTCCGATCGGAGACTTCACTTCAACTCCCATATCTTCAAGCTGCTGCTTCATCCATAATAACTGTGTTCAGGCTTGAGTGGCCGCAATATACTCAGCTTCTGCGGTGCTCAATGAAATGCAATCTTGTTTCTTGCTTAGCCAAGAAATACACAATCCACCAAGATAGAATGCACCACCTGATGTTGATTTTCTATCATCTGCTGAACCAGCCCAGTCTGCATCAGTATATCCCAATAACTCTGTCTGAGATTTGTCGTTGTATGTCAAGCCGAAGTCCACCGTGCCCTTGATATACCGAAGTATTCTTTTAACTGCAAGCATGTGACTTTCATTGGGATTACTTTGATATCTCGCTGCTTGGCATGTGGCGAATACAATATAAGGCCTTGTCGCAGTTAAGTACAACAGACTTCCGATAATTTTCCTATATTCTGTGATATTAACTGCCTTGCCATCCTCATCTTTTGATAATCTCATCCGGGTAGCAACCGGAGTCTTCATCTCCTTGGAATTATCCATTCCAAACCTTCTTAGAACCTCCTTGGCATATTTGTATTGGGAAATAAATGTGCCATTACTTCCTTGTGTCACCTGTAGACCAAGGAAAAACGTTAGCTCTCCAATCATTGACATTTCAAACTCATTTTTCATGAATTCGGAAAACTGTCTGCACTGAGCTTCATCTGATCCACCAAAAATTATGTCATCGACATACACTAGCAACATCATCCTTTGATTACTGTCATTGATGAAATATAGGTTGTAGTCAACTCCTCCACGCTGGAAACCAAGCTTCTTCAAGTACTGATCAAGCCTTGAGTACCATGCCCTTGGTGCTTGTTTCAGCCCATACAACGCCTTCTTCAGCCTGCAAGCTTTTTTCTCATCCTCATGAATGAGAAAACCATCTGGCTGCTCAATATACACCTCTTCTTCCAGAACCCCATTCAAGAATGCGGATTTGACATCCATCTGGAACACTTTGAACTTTCTTTTCACTGCTATGGCCAAAAATAATCTGATTGTCTCCAGTCTTGCAACCGGTGCAAATGTCTCATCAACATCTATTCCCTCTATCTGGGAGTATCCCTTGCACACTAGTCATGCTTTGTTCCGAATCACTGTGCCATCTTCATTCATCTTGTTGCGATAGACCCATTTAGTCCCGATGACATTCTTGTCTGCTGGCCTCGAAACAATCTCCCATGTCTGGTTCTTCTCAATCTGATCAAGCTCTTCGTTCATGGCCTGAACCCAGTTTTCATCTTCAGCTGCATCAGAAAAACATTTCGGCTCCACTTGAGACAAAAATGATGCTTGCTGTGATGATTTCATTCTTCGAGTCTGAACTGGAGCTTTTTGATCACCAATGATATTCTGCCTATCAATTTCAGCTCGACTCTTTGGCTTTCTCACAGACACCGACTTAACACTTTCCTCTTCATCATCAGTATCTTCTTCTGAGTCAGCTTCTGCCACTTCTGCTCCCCCTGGGTTGCTTACCTCATCATCACTTTCATCCAGGAACTGTTCACTGGATCGTTGAGTATTCTGCTCATTTTCAACTATAGTAACATCATTGCTTTCAATGATTTTTCCCAGCCTTTTATTGAAACATTTATACGCTTTGCTTTTCCCGGAATAGCCAAGGAATATCCCTTCATCTCCTCGTGCCTCAAACTTCCTATGATGTTCTTTGTTGAGAATGAAACACTTACTTCCAAAGATTCGAAAGTACTTCAACGTTGGCTTCTTTCCATACCACAGTTCATACGGAGTCTTCCCTTGCTTCGGACATAACAGGGACCTGTTTGAAACATAGACCGATGTCAAAACTGCTTCCTTCCAAAATTTCTCTGGAAGGTCCTTATCAATAAGCATTGTTTTGGCCATGTTGTTGATGATCCGATTTCTCCTTTCAACTACTCCATTCTGTTGGAGAGTTCTTACTGATGAAACTTGATGCCTTATCCCATGTTTCTCGAGATAGTTTTCAACCTGACTGTTTGTAAATTCCGTACCGTTATCAGTACGAAACTTCAGAATTTTCTGTCCAAGCATCTTTTCAGATTCCCTCCTGTACTGCTTTATGAAACTAAACACCTCTGTCTTATGGGTTATGATGAATACCTAGGCCATTCTGCTATAGTCATCAATGAAAAGAACATAGTACCTTTGCCCATCTATAGCTCGTGGTGAGATAGGTCCACATACATCAGAATGCACCAATTCGAGCACTCGAGTTGCTTTTTGTTCCTTTGGCCTATATGTCTTCCTGATGATCTTCCCTTGTTGACAAGCATCACACGTATGAGTGCGATCACGTGATAGTTTGGGAAGGTCTCTAGCAGCATCACACTTTACCAGATCTTCCATAGATGGTTGACATAGATGACCAAGTCGCTTATGCCACAACTGATTTTCTTCTTCTCTGGATAAAAGGCATGAATCTTCTTCCCCACCTACCAGGTAAAGATTACCCTTTGTTCGTTTTCCCTGAAGAATGACTATTCCATCTTTTCCTTTAACAATACCCATCTTCTTGGTAAATAGGATAGAGTGCCCAGAGTCACATAGTTGACTGACGCTAAGAAAATTATGACTGAGACCCTCTACCACCAAGACATCAGCATGTCTCATTTCTTTGCCCCCAAACTTGGATTTTCCTGAGCCAAAAATCTTCAGGCCTTCATCATTTCCAAACTTGACAACTCCTTCTTTGTCATATTTTATGCCTGTAACCAGATCCTTATTACCCGTCATGTGGGATGTTCAACCACTGTCAAGGATCCAAACACCAGAGCGATCTGATGCTTTAAGGGCAATTTCAGCAACTACGGCCTTCTCAGTTTTCTTCTTCCTAGTCCATACTTTTTCTTTCATACTCGGCATGGATTGAGGCTTCTGTTCTTTCTCAGAGTATGATGGACCAGCTTCATCTTGCAAAACTGCAAATCTGTTCTGAACATTTAATTCACTTTTCGGTTTACTGATCTGCTGCTTGCGAACATTTTGATTCTGCTTTGGCACATTTTTCTGAATGGTTGGAGTGCAGTACCTAGCCATGTGTCCAAATCCTCCGCACCAAAAACAGTGTCCTTCAAAAAATGTTCTGGAAAACCGTTCTCTATTTGGCTGCCATCTCTGTTCTTGTTCTCTTCGATATCTTTTGGCTATGGAACACACATGTTGTGAATGTCCCATCTTTCCACAACAATAACACCTGATATAAGGTGCATTCCTTCGTGTTACTTCAGCACTACGAGTTTCCCCTTTGGATCTCTGAGTATTCTGATTTTTCTTTGTGCTCAAATCCTCTTTCAATCTCAGGACAGGTGCTTGCGGTCTAACTTCAACTGCCGCAGATTTTTGCTTCTGATTAAGCCATGAATCAGCCTTAACATCTGAGTTCAATTGCTGCTTCTTTCCTGCTAAACTACTAGGCTCTTCTTCCTTCTTTTCCATCTTCGTAACGACCTGATTTCCCAATAATGTGTTGGGATTCAAAGGTTTTTCCTGGTCTTTAACTTTTCTCTGCAGACCGACAACTTCCTCTTCAAGCTCTTCAATACGCTTGACGTGATCTTTCACTTTTTGACTCAAGCAATCGATCTCCCTTTTCTGCTCTTCAATCTTGAGCTTATGCTCATCAACCTTTTCTGTGCGCTCTGGCCTGGAAAACATAAGATTTTCAATTTCTTTCTCAAGCTCAGACTTCTCTTCTTCTTGTTGTTGCATGTAGAGTTTGGCATCACGTACTATCTTGTTGGCTTTCTTTGTTTTTGCTCGCCAAACATCTATCTCTTCAAGAGCTGCTTCTAATTCATCTTCCATGTCAACTCTCCCTTCAATTTCTTCTTCTTCTTCATCAGTTTCGGTTTCTTTCTTTTCTAGAGCACTACTAGCAACAGCCACCATCGCATTTTGACCACGATCTTTGCAGTTTTCTATCTCTTCAACTTCTTCACCCTCAGACTCAGCTGAACTGTCAATTTCTTGGGAAAGAAGATTCTTCTTCTTAAAGAAATTTCTCTTGAACTGCTTCTTCCCTTTCACATAGGCTGAAGATTTTTTCATGGGAATCTCAACTTCATCTTCATCGCTTTCTTATTGAAACTTTTTGGGGCATCTTGCAGCAAGATGACCAACCTTTCCGCATCGGAAGCATGGTAATGGAAGTTTCCCTTTAAACTTTCCTTTTCCTCTTTGCAGATTTGAAGAAAAGGACCAAAATCGCCTCATCTGACTCTTCTTCCTCCTGAGAATCTTCAATAGTGAGCCTCTTCATGGCCTTAAATGCCACCTATTTGGATTTCCCCTTTTCCACAGCATCGTTGTCATCATTTCTCATCTCATATGCAACAAGAGTGCTGTGTAGATTATCCAATGTTAGCTCTTTCGGATCTTTATCTTCCAACACAGAAACCTTCGGATTGAACCGAGGTGGAAGCTTTCTCAAGATGCGCTTTACAATTTTAATGTCTTCGATAATTTCTCCAAGACCCTGCATGTCTTCTACCACAGCATTTACCCTGTCAAAGAATGCATCAACAGACTCATTCGGGTTCATTCTGAGATCTTCATACTTGTTCCACAACACTTGCAGCTTTGCCTCTCTGACTTTTGTATCCCCTTCATAAATATTCAAATGCTTTTCCCACATGGCATGTGACGTTTTGCATGACATCACCTTTGTATAAATGGGATTAGAGAGGGCTCCCCCTAAGGCGTTGATTGCTTTGGAATCAGCATCCAGCTCTTTGTGCTCAGCTTCTGATAATGCACCACTAGTAATATTAGTTGTGATACCATACATAGCTGCTGAAAACACATCCATTCCCAAAGATCGGAAATAGTGTTGCATTCGATTCTTCCATATCTGAAAATTACATCCGTCGAAGATCGGAATCCCTCTATGATTAGTGACCTCCATTGAGAGAAGACCAACTGTTAACCTTCCCTCTGATACCACTTGTTAGGTCCACTAGGCTGAATACCCTGAGAGGGGGGGTGAATCAGGGTATGACTAGTTAAAAATTAAAGCCCGTTCTGATCTTGTTTCGCTGTTAAGCAAAACACTCTTCTCTCTCTTTCCTGCTACACAATATAAATAGAAAGTAAAGCATGCGCAGACACAACAATTTTACTTGGTTCACCGCTAAGGGCTACGTCCAAGGAGCATACGCCGACAGGTTGCCGGTCGTACCAAATTCCACTAGACTTCACTAGCTGTGGATTACAATGTTCGGGCTAGATCACTTCTATGCCCAGGCTCACTGCCTATACAAAGTTTAGGGTCATCTCACTGCTTTCCCAATGGTCACTCCCTGTTTCTCTCTCTCTAGCTCACTGCCGGTGGAGAGGATCACCTTCTTCCTCTTCCTAAGCTCACTGCTCTTGGAAGGAATACACTCACAGTTTATAGACCTGTAGGTCTCTTCATTTCCATGAAGGAATGCATCTTCCTCTGTATGTAGATGCTCTTTTGAAGTACAACTTTCACCCGCAGATGAATTTCACTTTGCACCGGATGTACCGGGCAACCTCAATTTTTACGCGCAACCCTTACGGTGTCTTGCGCGCAATTTCTATGATTTGCGCGAAATTACTTTTTCGCGCAACCTCCAAATTTTACGCGCAGCCTGGGAACTGCCTTGCGCGCAATTCTATGCCTTTGCGCGAAATCCACTTTTCGCGCAACCTTGCTTTTACGCGCCAACACAACTTTCTGCGCAATTGCTGACTTTACGCGCAAACGATTAAGTTTACGCGCAACACCCTTTATAACTTCAATTTCGTGCACCAGAGCTCGGGTATTTTCTATGTCTTGAGCTGTCCCTAATGGAGGAGGGTCACTTCATATTTATAGGCAAAATCGACCCCACGCGAAAAACCCTCCTTGAGCGCGTAATCCGCTTTGATCGCGAAATACAAATCTTCCGCGCACAACTCCATAATTTCGCGCACCTCATGCCTTTTCCATTTTCCGAGCTTCGGACCTCGAAACATCTTTTGCGCGAAATACTTCATCCGCTATTTCGCGCGCCACTTCAATTTTTCGCGCACGCCTCCAAAATTTCGCGCGCCTCATGCCTTTACCGATTTTCATGCTTTCGGCCTTGAAACATGTTTTGCGCGAAATACAATTTCACGCAACCCGCTGTTTTGCGCGCCACACTTGAAGATTTCACGCAACCCGCTAATTTTGCGCGCCACGCTTAATGTTTCCGCGCACCTCCTTCATTTCACTCTCCTCAACCTTTGCCAACAACATATCACTCCATTTTCCATTGGCGATTTTCAGGCCCATAAATTTGGCAAACACTGGGAAACGGCGCCACCTTGTACTGCTCTTTTGTACCGCCTCCAGATCGTCCTTTCCTTTGTCATAGTTCTTTGTCAACATGGAATGTCAACAACTTCTCGGGAACTCGACAATTCTCCATGGAAACCTGCTTTGTCAACAAACACAATCAACCAAAAATACTGCAATGTTACCTTGAGGGATTTTTGCCCAACAATCTCCCCCTTTGGGTTTGTTGACAACTCTTCACAAATTTGATCAGGATGATTTTCTGCACTTTGATACCTCACTGAGTCTTCTTCCAGTCGCTACCAGCATTCGCCTCTTGCGATTATGATAGCGTTCATGGAATCACTTAACACGTACTCTAAGCCCACATGAGCAATGCTCGGCGTGAGAAACAAGAGTAGTATGAAAAGTTCATCAATGAATCACTTCATGTCAGACCCCAATTGTCGATTCCACCCTAATACCAATTTTTAAAATAAAAACCAGTTGTTGAACCACACTGATACCAATTGGTGAATTCTTAAGGTGATACCAATTGTTGATAGCTGGACACCGTCTCACACCATTCCAACATCACTATTCTGATTTTATCACGATCCTCAGCTGTCGTGATTTCTATGCTTTGAACGATCACATCTAGCATCGTCAGATTTAGTAATCTCCCCCTTTCTCATTACTCCCCCTTTCTGGCTGCTCCACCTGTCAGCTTCTCCCCGTATCAAAAATGATTTATCAAATCTTCGCACTGTCTCCCCCTTGAACAACCACTAGTTTCTCCCCCATTATCAAACACTTTTCTCCCCCTTTGTCAACGAACCCAAAGGTCACGCCTTTGTAGTCTGTAACATAGTAGAGAACACATTAGCACAGTAGGGAAAACACATCATACCTCGGGGAGAGGGGGGGTGGGGGATTCCACATCCACACTATTTCAAGTGCGGGGAATCGACTGAACTCCCAGAGCCAGTCGATGCCTCTCAAAAGCTTCCTTGGGTAAGGCCTTTGTCAGAATGTCTGCAACCTGTAGCTCTGTAGGCACATACTCCAACTTCACGATTCCCTGCTCAACCTTCTCCTTGATGAAATGATACTTGATCTCAATGTGCTTTTTCCTTGAGTGATGGACGGGATTTTTTGCTGAGATTTATAGCACTTGAGTTATCACACTAGATTCCGATCGGAGACTTCACTTCAACTCCCATATCTTCAAGCTGCTGCTTCATCCATAATAACTGTGTTCATGCTTGAGTGGCCGCAATATACTCAGCTTCTGCGGTGCTCAATGAAATGCAATCTTGTTTCTTGCTTAGCCAAGAAATACACAATCCACCAATATAGAATGCACCACCTGATGTTGATTTTCTATCATCTGCTGAACCAGCCCAGTCTGCATCAGTATATCCCAATAACTCTGTCTGAGATTTGTCGTTGTATGTCAAGCCGAAGTCCACCGTGCCCTTGATATACCGAAGTATTCTTTTAACTGCAAGCATGTGACTTTCATTGGGATTACTTTGATATCTCGCTGCTTGGCATGTGGCGAATACAATATCAGGCCTTGTCGCAGTTAAGTACAACAGACTTCCGATAATTTGCCTATATTCTGTGATATTAACTGCCTTGCCATCCTCATCTTTTGATAATCTCATCCGGGTAGCAACCGGAGTCTTCATCTCCTTGGAATTATCCATTCCAAACCTTCTTAGAACCTCCTTGGCATATTTGTATTGGGAAATAAAAGTGCCATTACTTCCTTGTGTCACCTGTAGACCAAGGAAAAACGTTAGCTCTCCAATCATTGACATTTCAAACTCATTTTTCATGAATTCGGAAAACTGTCTGCACTGAGCTTCATCTGATCCACCAAAAATTATGTCATCGACATACACTAGCACCATCATCCTTTGATTACTGTCATTGATGAAATATAGGTTGTAGTCAACTCCTCCACGCTGGAAACCAAGCTTCTTCAAGTACTGATCAAGCCTTGAGTACCATGCCCTTGGTGCTTGTTTCAGCCCATACAACGCCTTCTTCAGCCTGCAAACTTTTTTCTCATCCTCATGAATGAGAAAACCATCTGGCTGCTCAATATACACCTCTTCTTCCAGAACCCCATTCAAGAATGCGGATTTGACATCCATCTGGAACACTTTGAACTTTCTTTTCACTGCTATGGCCAAAAATAATCTGATTGTCTCCAGTCTTACAACCGGTGCAAATGTCTCATCAACATATATTCCCTCTATCTGGGAGTATCCCTTGCACACTAGTCATGCTTTGTTCCGAATCACTGTGCCATCTTCATTCATCTTGTTGCGATAGACCCATTTAGTCCCGATGACATTCTTGTCTGCTGGCCTCGAAACAATCTCCCATGTCTGGTTCTTCTCAATCTGATCAAGCTCTTCGTTCATGGCCTGAACCCAGTTTTCATCTTCAGCTGCATCAGAAAAACATTTCGGCTCCACTTGAGACAAAAATGATGCTTGCTGTGATGATTTCATTCTTCGAGTCTGAACTGGAGCTTTTTGATCACCAATGATATTCTGCCTATCAATTTCAGCTCGACTCTTTGGCTTTCTCACAGACACCGACTTAACACTTTCCTCTTCATCATCAGTATCTTCTTCTGAGTCAGCTTCTGCCACTTCTGCTCCCCCTGGGTTGCTTACCTCATCATCACTTTCATCCAGGAACTGTTCACTGGATCGTTGAGTATTCTGCTCATTTTCAACTATAGTAACATCATTGCTTTCAATGATTTTTCCCAGCCTTTTATTGAAACATTTATACGCTTTGCTTTTCCCGGAATAGCCAAGGAATATCCCTTCATCTCCTCGTGCCTCAAACTTCCTATGATGTTCTTTGTTGAGAATGAAACACTTACTTCCAAAGATTCGAAAGTACTTCAACGTTGGCTTCTTTCCATACCACAGTTCATACGGAGTCTTCCCTTGCTTCGGACATAACAGAGACCTGTTTGAAACATAGACCGATGTCAAAACTGCTTCCTTCCAAAATTTCTCTGGAAGGTCCTTATCAATAAGCATTGTTCTGGCCATGTTGTTGATGATCCGATTTCTCCTTTCAACTACTCCATTCTGTTGGAGAGTTCTTACTGATGAAACTTGATGCCTTATCCCATGTTTCTCGAGATAGTTTTCAACCTGACTGTTTGTAAATTCCGTACCGTTATCAGTACGAAACTTCAGAATTTTCTGTCCAAGCATCTTTTCTGATTCCCTCCTGTACTGCTTTATGAAACTAAACACCTCTGTCTTATGGGTTATGATGAATACCTATGCCATTCTGCTATAGTCATCAATGAAAAGAACATAGTACCTTTGCCCATCTATAGCTCGTGGTGAGATAGGTCCACATACATCAGAATGCACCAATTCGAGCACTCGAGTTGCTTTTTGTTCCTTTGGCCTATATGTCTTCCTGATGATCTTCCCTTGTTGACAAGCATCACACGTATGAGTGCGATCACGTGATAGTTTGGGAAGGTCTCTAGCAGCATCACACTTTACCAGATCTTCCATAGATGGTTGACATAGATGACCAAGTCGCTTATGCCACAACTGATTTTCTTCTTCTCTGGATAAAAGGCATGAATCTTCTTCCCCACCTACCAGGTAAAGATTACCCTTTGTTCGTTTTCCCTGAAGAATGACTATTCCATCTTTTCCTTTAACAATACCCATATTCTTGGTAAATAGGATAGAGTGCCCAGAGTCACATAGTTGACTGACGCTAAGAAAATTATGACTGAGACCCTCTACCACCAAGACATCAGCATGTCTCATTTCTTTGCCCCCAAACTTGGATTTTCCTGAGCCAAAAATCTTCAGGCCTTCATCATTTCCAAACTTGACAACTCCTTCTTTGTCATATTTTATGCCTGTAACCAGATCCTTATTACCCGTCATGTGGGATGTTCAACCACTGTCAAGGATCCAAACACCAGAGCGATCTGATGCTTTAAGGGCAATTTCAGCAACTACGGCCTTCTCAGTTTTCTTCTTCCTAGTCCATACTTTTTCTTTCATACTCGGCATGGATTGAGGCTTCTGTTCTTTCTCAGAGTATGATGGACCAGCTTCATCTTGCAAAACTGCAAATCTGTTCTGAACATTTAATTCACTTTTCGGTTTACTGATCTGCTGCTTGCGAACATTTTGATTCTGCTTTGGCACATTTTTCTGAATGGTTGGAGTTCAGTACCTAGCCATGTGTCCAAATCCTCCGCACCAAAAACAGTGTCCTTCAAAAAATGTTCTGGAAAACCGTTCTCTGTTTGGCTGCCATCTCTGTTCTTGTTCTCTTCGATATCTTTTGGCTATGGAACACACATGTTGTGAATGTCCCATCTTTCCACAACAATAACACCTGATATAAGGTGCATTCCTTCGTGTTACTTCAGCACTACGAGTTTCCCCTTTGGATCTCTGAGTATTCTGATTTTGCTTTGTGCTCAAATCCTCTTTCAATCTCAGGACAGGTGCTTGCGGTCTAACTTCAACTGCCGCAGATTTTTGCTTCTGATTAAGCCATGAATCAGCCTTAACATCTGAGTTCAATTGCTGCTTCTTTCCTGCTGAACTACTAGGCTCTTCTTCCTTCTTTTCCATCTTCGTAACGACCTGATTTCCCAATAATGTGTTGGGATTCAAAGGTTTTTCCTGGTCTTTAACTTTTCTCTGCAGACCGACAACTTCCTCTTCAAGCTCTTCAATACGCTTGACGTGATCTTTCACTTTTTGACTCAAGCAATCGATCTCCCTTTTCTGCTCTTCAATCTTGAGCTTATGCTCATCAACCTTTTCTGTGCGCTCTGGCCTGGAAAACATAAGATTTTCAATTTCTTTCTCAAGCTCAGACTTCTCTTCTTCTTGTTGTTGCATGTAGAGTTTGGCATCACGTACTATCTTGTTGGCTTTCTTTGTTTTTGCTCGCCAAACATCTATCTCTTCAAGAGCTGCTTCTAATTCATCTTCCATGTCAACTCTCCCTTCAATTTCTTCTTCTTCTTCATCAGTTTCGGTTTCTTTCTTTTCTAGAGCACTACTAGCAACAGCCACCATCGCATTTTGACCACGATCTTTGCAGTTTTCTATCTCTTCAACTTCTTCACCCTCAGACTCAGCTGAACTGTCAATTTCTTGGGAAAGAAGATTCTTCTTCTTAAAGAAATTTCTCTTGAACTGCTTCTTCCCTTTCACATAGGCTGAAGATTTTTTCATGGGAATCTCAACTTCATCTTCATCGCTTTCTTATTGAAACATTTTGGGGCATCTTGCAGCAAGATGACCAACCTTTCCGCATCGGAAGCATGGTAATGGAAGTTTCCCTTTAAACTTTCCTTTTCCTCTTTGCAGATTTGAAGAAAGGAACGACATCGCCTCATCTGACTCTTCTTCCTCCTGAGAATCTTCAATAGTGAGCCTCTTCATGGCCTTAAATGCCACCTATTTGGATTTCCCCTTTTCCACAGCATCGTTGTCATCATTTCTCATCTCATATGCAACAAGAGTGCTGTGTAGATTATCCAATGTTAGCTCTTTCGGATCTTTATCTTCCAACACAGAAACCTTCGGATTGAACCGAGGTGGAAGCTTTCTCAAGATGCGCTTTACAATTTTAATGTCTTCGATAATTTCTCCAAGACCCCGCATGTCTTCTACCACAGCATTTACCCTGTCAAAGAATGCATCAACAGACTCATTCGGGTTCATTCTGAGATCTTCATACTTGTTCCACAACACTTGCAGCTTTGCCTCTCTGACTTTTGTATCCCCTTCATAAATATTCAAATGCTTTTCCCACATGGCATGTGACGTTTTGCATGACATCACCTTTGTATAAATGGGATTAGAGAGGGCTCCCCCTAAGGCGTTGATTGCTTTGGAATCAGCATCCAGCTCTTTGTGCTCAGCTTCTGATAATGCACCACTAGTAATATCAGTTGTGATACCATACATAGCTGCTGAAAACACATCCATTCCCAAAGATCGGAAATAGTGTTGCATTCGATTCTTCCATATCTGAAAATTACATCCGTCGAAGATCGGAATCCCTCTATGATTAGTGACCTCCATTGAGAGAAGACCAACTGTTAACCTTCCCTCTGATACCACTTGTTAGGTCCACTAGGCTGAATACCCTGAGAGGGGGGGTGAATCAGGGTATAAATAGTTAAAAATTAAAGCCCGTTCTGATCTTGTTTCGCTGTTAAGCAAAACACTCTTCTCTCTCTTTCCTGCTACACAATATAAACAGAAAGTAAAGCATGCGCAGACACAACAATTTTACTTGGTTCACCGCTAAGGGCTACGTCCAAGGAGCATACGCCGACAGGTTGCCGGTCGTACCAAATTCCACTAGACTTCACTAGCTGTGGATTACAATGTTCGGGCTAGATCACTTCTATGCCCAGGCTCACTGCCTATACAAAGTTTAGGGTCATCTCACTGCTTTCCCAATGGTCACTCCCTGTTTCTCTCTCTCTAGCTCACTGCCGGTGGAGAGGATCACCTTCTTCCTCTTCCTAAGCTCACTGCTCTTGGAAGGAATCCACTCACAGTTTATAGACCTGTAGGTCTCTTCATTTCCATGAAGGAATGCATCTTCCTCTGTATGTAGATGCTCTTTTGAAGTACAACTTTCACCCGCAGATGAATTTCACTTTGCACCGGATGTACCGGGCAACCTCAATTTTTACGCGCAACCCTTACGGTGTCTTGCGCGCAATTTCTATGATTTGCGCGAAATTACTTTTTCGCGCAACCTCCAAATTTTACGCGCAGCCTGGGAACTGCCTTGCGCGCAATTCTATGCCTTTGCGCGAAATCCACTTTTCGCGCAACCTTGCTTTTACGCGCCAACACAACTTTCTGCGCAATTGCTGACTTTACGCGCAAATGATTAAGTTTACGCGCAACACCCTTTATAACATCAATTTCGTGCACCAGAGCTCGGGTATTTTCTATGTCTTGAGCTGTCCCTAATGGAGGAGGGTCACTTCATATTTATAGGCAAAATCGACCCCACGCGAAAAACCCTCCTTGAGCGCGTAATCCGCTTTGATCGCGAAATACAAATCTTCCGCGCACAACTCCATAATTTCGCGCACCTCATGCCTTTGCCATTTTCCGAGCTTCGGACCTCGAAACATCTTTTGCGCGAAATTCTTCATCCGCTATTTCGCGCGCCACTTCAATTTTTCGCGCACGCCTCCAAAATTTCGCGCGCCTCATGCCTTTACCGATTTTCATGCTTTCGGCCTTGAAACATCTTTTGCGCGAAATACAATTTCGCGCAACCCGCTGTTTTGCGCGCCACACTTGAAGATTTCGCGCAACCCGCTAATTTTGCGCGCCACGCTTAATGTTTCCGCGCACCTCCTTCATTTCACTCTCCTCAACCTTTGCCAACAACATATCACTCCATTTTCCATTGGCGATTTTCAGGCCCATAAATTTGGCAAACACTGGGAAACGGCGCCACCTTGTACTGCTCTTTTGTACCGCCTCCAGATCGTCCTTTCCTTTGTCATAGTTCTTTGTCAACATGGAATGTCAACAACTTCTCGGGAACTCGACAATTCTCCATGGAAACCTGCTTTGTCAACAAACACAATCAACCAAAAATACTGCAATGTTACCTTGAGGGATTTTTGCCCAACACCCTCCTTCCATCTACGTTATGGAATCCCCATCACCGGCGGTCTGCGAACACCCATGTCCACCAGTGTTTCATTATCCTTTCTTCCTTTTATAAAGAGGAATTATTCCAAGGATGATTGAATACAGATTCACGTTAAATTTTTCTATGTCTCAGACTCTTATTAGGTATGTGGTTCCCCTATTCATGCTTCAAGAACTTTAAATCACAAGTATCACATGTCTGAAATGACTTTTATTTAGGGTTGTCCTGAAATTCAAATGAAATTAGGTTTTTGATTTTTTTAGATTTAAAATTTTTTGATTATAGAATTATCTAAATCCACAGAAGTGGTTTGATCCAGTATAGGGTACTGATGTATTCCTCATGTTTTCTCTCTCATGGCGACTCTTCTAGCATGGTTGCAACCCTCAGTATAGTCGTGAAATAATTACATGGAAAAACTGCTAAAATGTATTCCATAATTTTTTTAATCTTGGTTTTAATAGTTTTAGATTATGATTAAGAAAATCATTTATCATATTTTATGATTGGAAAGTTATTTCTAATTGTTTTAAGGGATAATTAGCTTCTATTTTTATTTCCTTTTTATGGTTGTAATTTGCCAATATAACTTTGTTTTTTTGTCTTATTTTATATCATTTCAACTCGAAAGAGATTTTGTTTTGAATTCCTTTATTGACATTGGTATGGATATCAATTATGTTAGTTATATTTTTTATTTCATTTCAGGTTGTACATATGACATTGTATTAAATTTTGAAAAGAATTTTACCATTTCAAGGTGATTTTTGTTTACATTTTCCATTTCATTTTTTTCATTTCTTATTTCTTTAAAAAGATAATTTTTATTCCTTTATTTTTAAAATGTTTAATATATTTTGGTACATTTTGAAATTACCTTGTGTTTTTTTGCACCCAGAAGTTTCTTCCCCCACCAATTTATTAATTTTGTTCAATATGTTTTCATTCTGTTTTATGAATTACAATATATTCATTATATTTTCAATATGAAGGATATCACTCATCGTATGTTCAATATGTTGGTGCAGACTCTACCTACTATATTATTCAAAATGTTTTGAATTTTAACTTTTATTGTTATTTTTAGTAACTACACATATGATTATAGTGACATATATTCTCTATATTCCTTTTAGGTTGTTCTAAAAAGTGTAATGTAAATATCACTGCACCTGTTACTGTATTAATTCTTGTAATATGAATACCTGCAATATGCATTCTATTTTTAATATTCAATAGTCATTTATATTAATTATGAATATATGCAATGTTAATTCTGTTTTTAATATGAAATATGCATACTCTATTAATATGAGATATGAATATATGAAATATGTAATATGAATTCTACGTTAATGTGAAATATGTATACATGTAATAAGTATTATGTTTCTAATATACAATATTCATATATTCAATTTCCATTTTGAGTTAATATGCAATATGAATATACGTTATATTCATTCTATTTATATCATACAATTTGAATTATGTTTCTAATATGTGATATGTATTGTGTTTGTTCTAGGTATGTGACATGCATTCTCTATTTAATATAAAATATGTATTTTGTTTATTTTTAATGTATGTTATTCCTTTAGTTTTTTCTTCATATATGAAAATTTTAAGATATAATTTCCATTCATGACATATGAAATATTCTATACAAATTATGAATATATGAAATACGAGACACGTATTGTGTATACATACAATATGAAATACTCATTTTATTTTGATATTAAATATAAATATATGTAATATGATTATTGTTTTCTATATTCAATATGTATTATTTTCTAAAAACATTTTACTACTTACAATATATTTGTATCGATCAAATAGAATTTATTATGAAAATAAAAATTCATTTTATCACAATGGGATAGAATAATGAATTACAAAAATATAACAAATTTTCAAAATAGAACAATAGTTTAATTCAAAACACATTTTCATTAGAAAGAAAGGGAGATATGGAAAATAATGAGAAAGTGAAGATAACTAGTGAATTCTTACTCACTTACACTCCTTAACTCCTAGGAAAGATGAAGTCAGGATCTACCATGTATATGGTCTGGAGTTAGTCTCCCTAGTTAGAATCTTCCTCCTAGGCTTGGTACCTATTTAGAATTGGAAGGACTCTTTTTTATTACCTTCAACATCAACCTCCACTAACATCACAACCAGCCAAATTATTCTCCACATTTAGGCCAAGCACTCTAAACACACTATAACAACTATCCATATGTAAATTTTTTGTTTCTAACTGTCAACAAACACTTAGACTTTAGGTTATTTCACAGGATGAGGCACACACTATTGAAAAAACACAAGAAAATGTCCACTAAAAAATGAAACAACTCCAATGAACTTGTAACATTTAGAAAATACATCAAACACAATCTGGGAGACATCAGAATGATAATCATTGGATAATTTCAATGCTCCTACCATCCTTTCATGAAAAAATAGAAATTTCTACTAGAAACATACCAACCAGTATCAAACTTTCAAAAAATGTATTAAAAGAAATAACAAATCAATAGTGATTTTGGCCAAAGTCTCCATATTCTAGAATCATCATATAAACCCTAGGTTGTGGCCCCTTTTTTGATCTATAATGGTGGAAAGCATACAAATAATTCAACACACACTGACATGTAGATAGAAAAAACTAGTTTTACATATGCACTATGATTAAATTCACATGATAGATGAAATTCACATGATAGAATCACCAGTACACTTAAAAAACCATTTCATTTTAAATTCGAATGTTGTACAACAATAGTGGCTTGTTGGTTTTAGATCAGATTTCCCTAAGCTTTTGCTATTGCTCGAACTAGTCTAGAATGAACATCCACAAATATTTTCTTCAGCTAAAAATTTTAATAGAACTACAGGCACACACATCTTGTCTTCTATATAAAATAACAAAGCGTAACCACCCCCACCTAGTGATCTTGATAGCAACAAACCAAATCTAAAATATAAATCAAATCAAATGCTTCCCTATTCTCGAATGGCCCAAAGGCCTTCATTTTTATTGATTTTTGATAACCACCCTTTCAAGGGATGATGGGGAACCTTTACATGGCCCGTACATTCAGAGATTACATGGCCCATAGGCTTAAGAGATTACATGGCCCATAGTCTTAAGAGATTACATGACTAAGAGGTCTTAGGGAATTTAACCAAACTATCTACAAGGAACTACCCCTTCCCAGCATCTGCATTATGATAATGGCTCTCCACCTTCACATAGCTATCTGGCTAGGCTTACCGTGCAATCATAGGCTGGTCCCGATGGCATAGCCATACCCTCTCATTCTGGAAAATCCATGTGGATCCACTCTGGTGAGTGCACCTACTCTGAATCCTCTTCTAGGGATGCTCCTTTTATTGTAGTGTGTCTGGGGAAACTGCATGTGGCCCGAAGGCCTTGAGGTGGCCCAAAGGCCTTAAAGGTGAACCAAAATCCCAATTGACCTGAAGGTCTGGGTGGCTCGAAATCCTTAAGGACTCCAAGCCCAAACTAGTGGACCAAGGTGAATAGTTCCAACAGCTACAGTACTGAATAGTACCTACTACAGTAACTGCTATAATACCTGCTACAGTACCCACACAGTGAACAATCCTACTACAGTATCTGTACAGTGTATAGTCCGCTACAGTATCACACAGTGTACAGTTCTGCTAGAAGTCATGCTACAATACTTCTACAGTACCCCGGTAAATACGCCTCTACCTGGTTTTGAACTTGGGTCTTGTGGATGCACTTAAGGATACCTCACCAACTGGGTTGTGGCTCATGTGCAACTGCATCTCTATGGATTCAACAAACCTTCTTGACAACAACAAGTAGTATATTCTAAGAGATTCACTAGAATCACAACAATAGGTAGTAGTGGTGTACATCTAGTATTTCAATAAGGAGTCCTAGTAGTGCTTTGTTAGAGAAGTGAAGGGTAACTAGCCTCATCTCCATGACATAAATCTAGTAGCTTTATCAAATGAAAATATGTGTTAAAAAATAAAACTTCACCGACAAAAGAAATGGTCCTCTGAATTCAACAACAAAAAATTCACCTTTACAACATTTTTTAAAGACAAATGACTCTCAAATTGATAATATAGTGTGCATTACAAACCCAAGATTGACAGATATATTGTTTGGACCATGTAGCGACCCAAATCCAGAGCCACCCAACTGGTGACCCATACTCGGTTCGCAACATGACCTACAGCATATTTCCCCAAATGCCAGAGGTTGCCGACTAGCAGAGAGGTCATTGGTGAGTCATTGGGTAAATTATTCCCTCATTTGGTAAAGTATACAAGGGATAGGAAATAACAGTCAATAGCGGAAGTAGTAAATAGCATACAATAAATGAACCTAAATAGAGACAACAATGTATATATAGTAATGGTGATAATGATGCAGTAGGTACAAGTATCTAAGGAAAGTAGAAAACACAACAACGTGATGAAATACAAATGAGAATCAAAGAACTAAAAGTAAACAACAACTCCAACAGCATCACAAGCCTAAGCTCGGTCCTATGCTCTCTTGCTCCAACCCGCTATCATGTAACTGAAGTAGAAGGGCCAAAATCCCTATCCGCACCAGCAACCATATAACCTGTTTGGGTTGAAAAGAAGGACCCAAACATGGTTTGAGACTAATCCCAGTAGGAAACCACCACGAGATCTGTGCCCTACTGTTAGTGAGCAATATAGAAAAAGTAATGGAAATAAACACAATAGAGAAATAGGAGTACACTAAATTAAATAATCCTAGAAATCTCCTCCCACATTCATTTATTAATATAATCCAATCATTAAATTATCAACCAAGGAATCTAGAAAATAGCTCTATATTCCCAAGGCATGGCAAGTAAAAAAACAAGTATGTCAGCGGACTACCTAAACAACAAGAAGTACAGAACCCAAGCTTGTTATTAGGCTTGGTGGACTCATCACAACCAACCAAACAATATTCAAACTGACTCTCTAGGTGGATCACACTGGCAGACCCCTCTAGTCAAGTAATCATACAAAGGCAGAGACACACTGGGAAGCTTTCACCGTCCATTCCCCTGTAGTCTTGTAATGATATGTATAGACTCTCCGAGGAAGCACTTACGTCTAATTCCCCCCTGTAGTCTTGATACGTAACTAAGGACACTCTAAGGAAGCACACAGTATAATTCTCATAGGTCCTGCGAATGATACAAATTTATAACTGACTCTCTAGGGAAGCCCTTAATCGACAATTCCCTCTTTAGTCTACCACTCCAGGTTCACACAACCCTGAGCAGTCCAGTCGTGTGTAATCAACTATTAGCAGCCCTAAGTAATTTCAACAACTACTTGGAAAATAGCTACATTGCATCAAAAGTATATAAACAGTAGGCGATACATGTAATCAATTATATCAAAGCAGGCAATCAATGCAACAAGGTCTTCCCCACAGGAAACCTAATCCAAACGACGATAAATATCCAAAACAGGGGAAACACCCATGGGGTAATCCTCAAACATGCTAACAAGGAAAAATTATTCATATAATAGCCACACACATATAAGAAATATACGGCAGATAATAATACAGGATCAAAACCCTAACCCGAGATACCCGATACATGGGTATCCGACACTTTTGCACAAAAACTCAAAGACATTCAATGCAAAGAAACAAACCACCAACCTCTATCCTAAGAGATAGATTTAATTGAACCTCGACCTGTGAATCAGACTATAATGGAGTAGATATAAAAAAACGTATAAAATGTTCAACCTCATATAACTCTCATAAGAGAAAGAATCAAGAAACGTGGCCATAGGAGAACCAAGAACTCACTGCTGTCATTCTATTACAACCTACGAAATTCGATTCGGATAACCAGTGATGGATCGGTGGCACAGAGAAGATCCACGGTCGTACCCTCACTCTCAGTCGATGAAGCTGGAGAAGAAGACGTTTTGGGTTTAAGACGCGACCCCGGTCCGTTTAATGAAAAAAAGTACACGACATGTACTTTTAAAGTACACAACCTGTACTAGGCTTTTCCATACTCCACATTAAGTAGCCTACACATCACCCCTACATGGACATGTGTGTGGCCATGAAATGACCAGCACACGAACTTGAGCGGCATCAAAGTACAAGGCGTGTACTTTGAAAATTTTCAGATCCTCCTTTTTTCCCAAAAACAACCAGAGAAGAAGAAAATACCTGAAAATAAGGTTCGGGTTCTTACAAACTTCCCCCCTTAATGAAATTCATCCCCAAATTTTCCTAGCGCGGTGCAGACCAAGAAACCTCGAACAAATCTGGCCACTGTGATCGCATATTGGCCTTCCTCTCCCAAGTATCGTCATGTACACGACCATGCTGCCATAGCACCCATACCAGAGGAAAATACCATCCATTGAGTACCTTTTCACTATGATCAACAACCCTGATAAGATGCTCCTCGAACTATGCATCATACTCCACATCAACCTTTGCGGGTTGAAAAACATGAGACATGTCTGAGAAGTAGCGTCAAATCTGAGAAACATGGAAGACGTCGTGCATTGCCTGGTACCTCTGAGGTAACTGCAACTAATAAGCAACCAGCCCGACTCTCTCCAGAACCTCAAATGGCCCGATGTATCTTGGTGAAATCTTACCCCGTCTCCTGATCCTCTTGTGTCCCAACCTCGGGGTAACACGTAGGAAAACCTGATCTCCGACCTTGAACTCCAAAGGTCGTCTCTACTGATCAACATAATATTTCTGCCGAGACTATGCAGTATCCATCCTCTTCCGAATCATCTCCACCTATTCTATGGTCTCCTGAAGAAGATGAGGTCCCAACATCACTGCCTCTCCTGCCTCCAGCCAACACAAGGGTGATCAGAACGATCTACCGTACAAAGCCTCATAAGGTGATATTGGAATTGTTTCTTGAAAACTATTATTGTAGGAAAACTCCACCATAGGTATATGTATCTCCCATGAACCTCTGAAATCTAGGACGCATGCTCGTAGCATTTCCTCAAGAACCTAAATCGTGCGCTCTGACTGGGCATCTGTCTGTGTATGGTAAGCTGTACTCAGAAGTACATGTGCACCCAAATCCCTCTGTAACCCTTTCCAGAAATGCGATGTAAAGCGGGTGTCCTTATCTGAAATTATAGTACTCAGAACCCCATGCAAGCCTACAATCTCACGAATGTACAACCGTCCAAGCTTATCAACACGAAAGGTCTCCCTAACCAGCAATAAGTGAGTAACATTCATGAGCCCATCAATGACAACCCATACCACGCCATTCCCTCGAGGCAATCTTGGTAACCCTGTCACGAAGTCCATCACGACATCATTCCACTTCCACATAGGAATTGGTAGCTGCTGTAAAAGCCCTACTAGTCATTGGTGCTCTGCCTTCACCTGCTGACAGGTGGAACACCTCATTACAAAACCAGCAACGTCTCTCTTTATATCTGGCCACCAATACTGGTAGTGTTGATCATGATACATCTTGGTGACACCAGGATGAAATTCCCAAACTGAATAATGAAAGTATCGCATCAGCTCCTCACATATATCTGATGGCACCCATACGCGTCCTTGGAAACGCAAGATCTCACCCTCGCCTACGGTCCATCCAATAAAAGGGTCATCTCCTGACACGCTTTCCCATAGGACTAGGCCATCAATATCTGATAGATACCTCAATAAAACTCAGTCAAGAAGGGTAGAGGTAACAAATACAGAAGAAAGAAAATTTTGACCCTGTCTGTCGTGCACCTCTAAATGCATTTCAGAGAATAGAGCAATAAGCTGCCACTCGTTGCTGGCCTCCTAAACTGCCTGTATTTGTGTCCTCCTGCTCAGTGCATCTGCCACAACATTGTCTTCCCCAGCTGTGTAAGCAAGCTCAAAACCAAAAGACTGTAGGTACTCAACCCACCTCCACTGTCTCAGATTCAAGTCACACTGCGTGAATATATACTTGAGGCTCTTTTGGTCAGTATATACCACAAAATTCTCTCTTAGAAGATAATGTATCCAACAATGCAAAGCATGAACAACTAAAACCAACTCTAGGTCATGTGTAGGATAGTTTCTCTCATGTGGCCTCAACTGCCGAGATCCACATTCAACAACACGATCCTCCTATATAAGCACTGCTCCAAGCCCGATGTAAGATGCATCACAGAAAACTGTATAACTCTTTCCCAGCTCTGATAAATATAGAATAGGTGCTAAAGTAAGTCTCCCCTTTAGCTCATAAAAGGTTGGATCACAGGATTCTGACCAAACATACTTCACCCCTTCTTAGTCAAGCCCGTCAACGGTGCTTCTAAGCATAAGAAGTCCTGTATAAACCTTATGTAGTAACCAGCCAGTCCTAAGAAACATTTTACCTTGAATAAATTCCTTGACTGCTCCCATGTGACTACTTCTCTCACATTCTCTGGGTCTACGGATACTCTTGTCTCTAAGATGACATTATCCAGGAAGAGAATCTTGTCCATCCAAAAGTGGCACTTCGAGAGCTTAGCATATAACTGATGCTCCCTCAGTGTACTCAAAATGATCTCAAGATGGTTATCATGGTCGTTTAAAGTATGACAGTACACCAAGATATCATCCACAAAAACCACCATGAAAGAATCCAAGTAAAGATGGAAAACTCTGTTCATCAGTGCCATGAAAACTTCTGGCATGTTTGTGTGACCGAAATGCATAACCAAATACTCATACAGACCATACCTGCTTTGGAAGGCTGTAAGAGGTATATCAGATGGCCTGACACGCAAATGATGATATCCGGATCTCCATTTGGTCTTCGAGAACACACTGTATCCTCTAAGCTGATCAAATATATCATCTATCCATGGAAATAGATATCGGTTCTTGACCGTTAACTGATTTAGCTTCCAATAATCCACACAAAGCCTAAGGGTGTTGTCTTCCTTCTACGCAAACATCACAGGCGAACCCCAAGGAAAAGTAATGGGTCGGATAAAACCCTTTGCTTACAGCTCCTCGAACTACTTCTTGAGCTCCTGCAACTCAGGTGTAGCCATCCTATAGGAGGAATGGACACCGATGTCGCTCCTGGCACAACCTCAATAGATAAGTCTACCTCTCGATCCGGAGGTAAACCTGAAAAGTCTTCTGGAAAGAAATCTGGAAAGCGATCAACCACTGGAGGAAAAACTAACTACAAAGTACCCTAGTCATCCAGATATAAGCTAGAAATATGGGTCGTAACACTACCAAACCCATGATGCTCTTGTCCAACTCTTCTCTCTTGGACATTCCATTCTACCTTGTGAAGAAAAGATCTTCCCTCTGGTGATGTGAAACTCACCCTACGGTGATAGCAATCGAAAAAGGCCGAGAAGGGAACTAACCAGTCTATCCCGAGAATGACATCATATCCTTTCATCTCCAAAAAATAGAGACTCAAGAAAAAACGATACCCACCAACCTCAAGGGGGCATTCTAAGCACTGACGCACGATAGCAGTTCTCATTCCCAAGGGAGTGTCTAGCGTCATCATAACCTCAGAAGTATAAATAAAAAGTCTATGGTTTTTCACAGTGTGCAAAAAAATAAAACTATGAGATGCTCCTCTATCTAAAACAGAAGAGGATAAAACTGAGGCTACTAAGATCGTACCTCGAACTATAGAAGGTCTAGGATCCTTCTCCTGATGAATCTCTTATACCGCAAAAGTCTGGCCTGCACCGCGACCCTGTGTAGCAGCCGGAGATTCCTGAGCTGACCCTCCCTCAGCCTGACCATTGCATCCACATCCTCTACCCTGGATTGAATGAACTGAAGAACTCTAACCCCCAGTCGGCTGCAGAACTGGTAATCCTTCTCCTGCACGTGGTGTCGAAAACTGATCCTCCTTCACTATCTGCTGGAAGGAGAACCTTGCAGAAACGCTGGAGATGACCCATCTTTCCACAATATCATCACTCCACTAGGTATCTTAGGCCCTGAGTCTTCCTATTCCCAATTTTTCCACACTGAAATCACACCACTTGTTTGATAGAAGGAAGATCCCGTCTACCAGAAGGAATATCTCACTTCCTTGGGTCACCTCGTGTAGACTCTCAGTGAAACTTCCTACAATCTATCTGAAATGAATCATCCCTGGATGCTGAACCACCCTGGTCTATAGATCTAGTATGCCTCACATATCTCTCCATGATAAGTTCGTGGATGACTGTCAGAGTGATAAAATTCAACTGAAAGACGTTCTCCTGTGATCTTATGTCCGGTCTAAGGCCTTCCTCAAACTTCCTTGCTAAAAACAACTCGTCATTCCCCATAACAGGGGTGAATTGACATAACTCTATGAATAGATAGGAATACTCTATAACTGTCAGAGTACCCTGCTGTAGGTTCATGAAATCTCTGGCTCTGTCAGGCCTCTGTGTCATCGAGTAGAAGTAATTGTAGAACGTACGCTGAAACTCGTCCCAAGACATAACCTGTTTGCGCCCTGCCTGTGAAACCACATCCCACACTCTTTTGGCAGATTCTCATATCATATAAGTCATGAGCTTCACTCTCCTCTCCATAGGAGTCTCCTGGTGCTCGAAGATAGATTGCATGGCCTCTAGACATGATTCCGTAACCTATGGTCCTCCATCCCCTGTTTATGTGGGAGGATGTTGGTGCTGAAAAACCCGCTTCAGCTCTACCATAGATGGGGTAGGATGCTGAGCTCCCTAGAAGGTCTACATGAATCTAATGAAACCCTCTCTGAACTGAACGTCGACACCAGTGTCTGGAATCACTGCAGGTTCCATGACCGGAAAGTTAGTCGGAACTACTGGTAGTCCCTGATCTGCCGTATTAGGCATACAGTCACTGCCTGGTTCCTGACGTGCAACGGGAGGACGTCTAGGTGTCATAGCTCTGAACGGTCAAAATCACACCTTAATTAAAGACGAACACAGTTGAAACATTAGAGAGTAAAATAGAACAGGAGAAACAAACTCTAAAATCAAGGAAAAAAACCTGACTACAAGGAATGTAGTATAGCTACACAGAGTGTTTCCTGAAATTTTACCCTTGGTGTGTCCCTTTTCCATACATGGCTGTATAAACCACCTGGCTACATGACGTGTTATAAAACTACACATTGTGTACTAACTCTTTTTTCCCTACCCAGTTACTTCTACATGACTAGGAACACATACTGTCCTAGAAGGAAACTACACTGCGTGTTCAAAGGAGACACGACATGTACAAGACATGCCTTACCTGGCCTGTGTTGTTAGCGATATGGCCTGACACACAGCTGACACGACACAGTGTGTTCCAAAAGGACACAAAGTGTACGAGAAAGGTCACTTCGACCCGTGTTGTTAGATACATGACCAACTCCATGGTTAACTATAAACGGTGTGTTCCAGAGGGACACGGTGTGCACTTGAAGAGAAACACTGGCCCGTGTTGTTCATGACACAGCCGGAAACCCAAGTCATACTACATGGCGTGTAAACTAGTACACAAAGTGTTCTTACAAGAACATTCACAACCCCGTGTCCCTACCCACACAGTCAATGACATGGCTAGAAACTACACGGCGTGTATACATAAGGTACACGCCGTGTATTTTGGTTTTTTCCAGAAATTAGCCTCAAAACTACACTAGAGCCTAGAAAACAAAGAATGACAAGAGTTAAGGTGCCAAATTTTGACCCATGGGGTCCCATACTCCCCGTGAATCAAAGCTTGGCATCATAAAAATGCATATAAAAAGTAAACAGTATAATAAACTCATGATCCACCAAATTCCGATCCTCGAGGGCCCATAACACCTCTAAGACCAATTTTTGGAATCCTTGATAAAGCGACTCTAAACAAACGATACCCTATCAATATAGCAGGTATTATATCAAATTAGCTATCACAATAGCATGCATAGTCTATCATAAATAATATCATAACAAATACAATTTCGAATGCAATATAGATGGCATGGAAAATGCATGACAAGTGATTTTTCTAACAAGTTCTTATATGATGCATGAGATGGAATACCCTCATCTCATCGGGTTGCAAAAAATAGAACCACAATCATATTAACAGCAATAGCACAAAACAAGTGCACCACCCAACGGTGAAATCAAGTAAACTGTAACATTTGAAAAACAAAAAAATTGCAATATTCAAGGTAACCTAGCTTTTTCCTTATACACGAGTTCTAGAACTCCCGGGCACAACTATTTACCATTTACATATTCCTTCCTATCCCTGTTTAATGTCGCGAAATAGTAAGTCAATAGAAACGAAAATAAACCTCCTCTGATACAACTCTGTAATGACCCGAATCCAGAGCCACTCAATTGGTGCCCCATACTCGTTTCACCACATGACCTCAAGTGCATTTCCTTAAACTCTATAGGCTGACGACTAGCAGCGAGGGCCTTGGTGAGTCATTGGGGAAACTATGCCCTCATTTGGTAAAGTATATAAGGGAGAGGAAATAACAGTCAATAGCGGACGTAGAAAACAACATACAATAACTGAAACTAAATAATGACATTAATGTATATATAGTAATGGTGATAATGATGCAGTAGGTAAAAGTATCTAAAGAAAGTAGCACACACAAAAATGTGCTAAAATACAACTAAGAATCAATGTACTAAATGTAAACAACAACTCCATCCGTATCGCAAGCCTAATCTCGGTCCTATGCTCTCCAGCTCCAATCAGCAATTATGTACCTGAAGTAGAGGGGCCATAATCCCTATCCACACCTGCAACCATATAACTTGTTTGGGAAGAAAATAAAAACCCAAATACGGTGTGAGACTAATCCCAGTAGGAAACCACCACAAGATCTGTGCCCTACTATCAGTGAGCAATATAGCAAAAGTAATGGAAATAAATGCAGTAGAGAAACAAGAGTACACTAAACTAAACAATCCTACAAATATCTATTCACATTTATTTTTTAATTTAATCCAATCATTAAATTATCAACTAAGGAATCTAGCAAACAACTCTATATTCCCAAGGCATAGAAAGTAACATAACAGGTATCTCAGCAGACTACCTAAACAGCAAGCAGTACAAAACCCATGCTTGTTCTTTGTCTTGGTGGACTCATAACAACCAACCAAAAAATATTCACACTAACTCTCTGGGTGGATCACACTGGAAGACCCCTCTAGTCAAGTAATCATATAAAGGAACAGACACTATGGGAAGCTCTTATCGTCCATTCCCCTACGGTCTTATAACGATAGCTATAGACTCTCTAAGGAAGCACTTACATCTAATTCCCCATGTAGTCTCGATACGTAACTAATGACACTCTGAGGAAGAAGAAAGTCCAATTCCCATAGGTCCTAAGAATGATACTAATGTATAACTGAATCTCTAGGGAAGCCCTTAATCGTCAATTCCCTCATTAGTCTACCGCACTAGGTTCACACAACCCTGAGCATTCCAGTCATGCGTAATCGACTGTCAGCAGCCCTATGTAAGTTAAACAACTACTTTTCTAATTGCTACAATGCATAAAAACCATATAAACATTAGGCAATACATGTAATAAATTATATCATGGTAGGAAATCAATGCAACAAGGTCTGCCTCACAGGGAACCTAAGCCAAACGACAATAAACAACCAAAACAAGGAAACACCCATGGGGTAATCCTCAAACATGCTAACAATAAAACATTATTCATCTAATAGCCACAAACATACAAGAAATCTAAGGAAGATAATAATGTAGGATCAAAACCCTAACCCAAGATACCTGATACATGGGTATCCGACACTTTTTCCCAAAAACTCAAAGACATTCAAAATAAGGCAACAACCCACCTACCTCGATCCTAGGAGATCGATATACTTGAACCTCAGCCCGTGAATCGGCCTAGAACGAAGTCGATCTGAAAAAATGTCTACAACTTTAGACCTCAGATAACTCTCATAAGATAAATAATCAAGAAGCGTGGCCAAAATACAACCAAGAACTCACCGCTGTGATTCTATTGAAACTGACGGCGTTCTATTCAGATAACTGGTGAAGGATCGGTGGCTTGGAGAAGATCCACAACCGTTGCCTCGCTCTCGGTCGAAGAAGATAGAGAAGAAGACGTTTTTGGGGTTAAGACATGACCCTGGTCCATTTAACAAAAAAAAGAAAGTACACGGCGTGTACTTTTGGATTACACAGCATGTACTAGGATTTCCGTACTCTGCATTAAGTGGGCTCCACATCACCCCTACATGTCCATGTGTGTGGCCCTGACACGGCCAACACACGGCCTTGAGTGGCATCAAATTACATGGCGTGTACTCATAAAGTACACAGCCTGTACTTTGAAAATTTCTATATTCTCCACTTTTTCCCAAAAATGACCAGAAAAGAAGAATATACCTGAAAATAATGTCCGGGTTCTTACAGACCATGTATATAGTCATTTTTTCTACAAACCATTCTGTCTTTGAAAATTCATGTCAATAATTCTCCCACCACATTCATGTGTACCATCATAAATTGGTTACATAAAATAGAATGAGGAAAGAATTAGTATAATATCATTTCTACACCCCCATCTATACTCATAAAAAATTTAAAAAACCTCTAGTGATGACGAAAAGAACCGTGACTAAACCCAGTCATGACCGAGCATCACATATTAAACTCCTCATCAGCTAGATTTTCCATTTTATCTTAGAAACGACCATATTTGACTCAAAGTCCACCATCCAGTTTTTCTTTATCATTATCACCATTAGTATTTGTTTCTTTCCCCAGGATCATGTTGAGAGGATTTGGGCCTCGAACTGATGCTCATCTTCTCTATACACTAATTTCTCAGCATCCTTCCTCCTTTCTATATTTCTAAGGCTTTTGGGGCTAGAGAAATCTGAAACAATCTCATCAAATATGGCTCTATTAAAACAAAACCCCTGAGAGTTTCTATTGTGAAGACTTTTCACCTAAACTGAGATTTTCATCTTCTTGGATAATGATATGGCATGGAAAATTTTCCACTCTGAACCTTTCTCTAAAAGAAATTGCATCAATCTCCCATGAATTGTTTAATTGGGAAAGTAATTATTCTTTAAAGGAAATTTCTATCGGAAATCCACTCTGTAATGCTGGGACTGTCATGATCAAGGAAAATGAAAAAATATTAAACTCGAAAACTCAACTTCTTTGATAATCTATGCCGTAAATCCATATTTTGATTTCATCAATGTTTTTGTCCTTATAATAACCCATATTTCTCATCCCTGAAAATTTTCCTTCAGATGATGAGGATATTTGGATTAAGTGATCATAGAGCTCTTGCATGGGATGATATGAGTTGAAGCCATGTAGTTCATGAAACCTCTCCCTCTCTCCCATATTGATCTCGATTATCAAACCATAGTCTACGAAGAAATAAAGATCGATCTGATCTTCCTCGTGATATAATTTAGGGTCCTGAACATCATCATCCATGAGAACATTAAAATTATGAGTGGATTGTTGAAGTAAATGTTCATATAACTTCCATTATTCAAACTTCAGTCAATGGATAAAGGATATTTATGCTCGTGTTCAGGTTGGGTTATATAATTTACATTGATAACTAGAGGGTTGGTAATTTTTTGTGCACATTTTGGAGAAATAGATTTATTCTTAAATGGGATGGTTTCAAGATTCCACATGAGTAGTTTTATGTTAGGGTCTTTGACCAGCTTTGTAGAGTATTTTTATGATATTTTTTCCTCTTTTAATACCAGAAAGGGATCTTTTAAAATAAATGGGGTTAGTAGTCTTTGATTTTTTTGGCACTTACAGTGGTGTTTTTTCATTGGAAAGATTTGTTCTATGATGAAAAGTGCACTTTTATTCTTTTAAATACATCCCCTTCTGTAAAAAAATTCAAGGCACTATTTTTTTAGGTGCACTAGAAGGAGGGGTAATGTTGGATGAAACTGCAGGTTGTGATGAAGCTATAGAAGATCCATATTCAGATTAGGTTCCTAACATACCATCACGAGGATTCAATCTTATTGTTTCTTTCCTTAAATCTATTATTACATGTGCTCTACATGTTTATTTGATGATTATTTTTTTAAAAAAATATAATGCTATTTCTAAACCTATTCTAAGTGTGGAATAGATTTTATATCACTTTTCTTGAATACATGATTGTATATAATGTATATTTTTAATTTTATTCGTATCGGATTAAATCCATGTTTATATAAAATTTATATTGTCATTTCTATTTTGAGTGAAATAGAGTATATCCCCCATGTTATCTACTACCGTTCTGTTTGATAACTTTTATTATCCTGTGATTAGAATTTAATTTGAATTATATTTATATTTAATGAAATTTAAAAAAAATCATATTTGTGATTTAATTGAACCATATAAAATCAATCATTATTGACCATTGAATGTGGTGTCTCCCCATGACAGGTTTCTACCATAGGAGAGTTGGAGTCCTAACTACTGAGAGGAAGCTACTAAACATGATCCAATGCCTAAGAGGAGTGGGTGTCCTAATGATAAGAGAGTTGGAGTCCTAATGACATAGAGGAGAGATAAATTCCTAATTCCTGAGAGGAGTGATAATGCCCTGGAGTCCTTAATGCCTGCGAGGGATCCTAACCCCTTGGAATTATAATGCTAGAGGAGAGCTGGAGTCCAACTGCTTGGAATTGTTTAATGAATCTGATGATCCAAACCATACATCATGTTTTAGGTTAAAAAAACTTTTAGGTCGAATATCCCAATCTAAGGGAGAAAATGGTGATGGGATAATTTCAATGTGGTTGGAAAGGTTAAAAAAGCACAGTCAAGGGACAAAGTCATGAAAATTGGGTCTGATTTGTTCGAATATGGCATGCGATTTTTACCATGGTCATATTGGCATCTATCATGAATACTAATATTTTATACTACTATTACGTTTCAGAAGTTTTAAGTTACTAGTTTCTTTTTTCAGTTCAAGTTTGATTGACTCTTGATATCACTATGCCGATAAATAATGTTTTTTGGGTAATTAAATGCTGTTAGGTGTGAACCATTCTCAACATATCTATAGACTTGTGACATCATTCTTGTTTCGTGCATCAGATTCAATCGTTAAGGATATGGTAAGACTTGGTATGCCCATTTCACATTTCATGGATTCTTAAAAGTTGTTTCATGGTAAACATATTCCAAAATTGAACATAGACTTATTTCAAATCATTTTGATAGGTGGTGTGATTATGGTTTTTTTATAGGTTTTGGTGGATTTGATGTTGGATATGGGATAAATATTATGGTCACAGAAAACTGTGTTTGTTTGGGACTCCACCCATGTCATTTTTAGAGATGGTTGTATGTGTTGTATGGTGGACCATTATTGGATCCCGGATTGCATGGACCAGAGATTATTCTGGTCAGATTCAAAAAAAATTTGGAAACTCTTATGAGAATATCACTAAAAAAATGTAGGTAACTGTTTCTTCCTCCCATGTATAATTTATTACCATACTATAAAAACACAATTTTGAAATGTGATTAAACCAATAAATTGTATTTTGACTAATCATCAATGTTGTTGTGATCATGTTAATATTTCAATGATTCATAACCATCTCTGTAGTAATCTTATAAACCTATTTGAAATTTATATATTATTTCTTTGAAATGAACCCGAGTTTGACTACTTGATGCTTTATATGGATTTTATTTTTATTTCCACTATGTGATATGGGACTAACTACTTCCATACACAATTTTTTGAATAGTGGATTACTTACATAGCAGTGAACCATGATAGTGACAACCATCTACTTCTATCCACAAGTATAAGTGGAATAAAGGGGACCTATAATAAATGTAAAGAAAGAGGCTTGGTGAACCATGATAACGACAACTATCTCAAAGATGTCTACTTCCACCAACAAGTGCAAGAAAAGAGATCCAAAAAAGGGGTTCTACTTACAAGTGTAGATACCATCGACAATGTGAACTAGGATAGTGACACATGATGTATGAGAGAAACAGTTTGCAGATGTATATGTTTTTAAATTATCGTTGAATACATTCTTTCAAAAGAATCCTCATTTTTTGGAGTTGCTTATCACATAATTTTATAATAATTATATAATAAATATAATGAAAATATTATATATTTCTAGATTAATAAATATAATAATAAATTTTAGCAACAAATATTTTAATACCCATACATAATATTTTATTTAAAAAATAATTTACAAATAGATATTAATTGTTGGTATTACTAATAATATTACCAATAAAAATTTAAATGTTGGTAATAATATTATTAATAGATAAATCTATTGTATGAGTATATTGCTAAATTTTTTAACAAACTTATATATTATCTGTTAGTTTTATTATAATTGCAAAAAAACTATTTTATCTATCACAACAACATTGACTGATAGATTTTTTACATATATTTTACTAATAGGATTATTTTTTTAAAACACTTTACCAAAAAAAATTCACTTTTACCAACAGATATACCCCTCCAGGAAATAGTTAATTATTTTGAAGTGTACAATCCCCATTAAAAGTGTATTAAATTTCATACATATATATTTTATAGAATATTAAAAATATTTATATAATGAAGATATAATATATTTATATCATGTTTTAAATTTTAGAAATAAGTAAATCATGATCTAAGTAAGAGGATCAAGAATAAAAAGTCAAAAATATATGAAAAACAAAGCAGATATTACCTGAAATGTAACATTAACATGAAATTATTGATAAATGGGTAATATAAAGTCATAATAAAATAATATATGGTATTAATTATAAGATTATTTTTTTAGTAAATGTATAATAAAATTAAACTTATTATACATTAGGTTATAGTGTGTAAAAATAATGTCAAGACATAATTTAAGGGGTTTTCTAGTCTGACTTTTATTTCTATGAGATTTTTGTCTAATTCACCACTTATTTATTTTGTGTGGAGAATGTACTTAAAATGAATATATTTTATGATTATTATCCTTAAATTAATGGGTATTTACATATCTATTTTATAATCTCTATTTCTGTAATTCCTCGACCCCATAATCCTAGAGCTGATGCTTTATTTTAATACATTGGCATGCTTACAAGGAATCAAGTCCCAAAGGACTAATCGGTTTAGTAATATTGGAAGATAGATTACATAGATGAACATTACATTACACATTCAAACGTAAAACACAACAAAAATAATTCATTTAGAACGCCATTATTCACCTACCTTAACCCTGCATATCAAACATAATACATTTCTTAGAATCTTGGGTAAACAAAACATAAGAAAGGGGTGAGCTCAGATGCTCAGTAAGGGTAAATAATTTAGAGAAATATATTAACTTTTAAGGCAAGATGTGTAATAAAAAAATAGACTTTTACACATAAACATGAACATAATATGGAGAAAATAAATCAAACATTACCATATAAACATGCACATGGATATTCTACTAGTCGAATAATCACATGTAATAATTAATTTGATAATAAAGGAATAACTAACACCAGACATCATGACCACATAGTCAAGGCTTCAGTCCAAGACTACAAATAAATTTTTTGTCAAGGCCTTGTTCAATGACACTAGTTTGTCACATGAGTCATACCGATGAATCGAGAAGCTATAGCGGGCTCCACCCATCACTTACTAAGTCCACTACAATCCTCATATGTAAATGTTGAAACATAACATAAACATTCGTATTATACAAAATTTCAATACTTCATCCATAAACCACGAAGGGTATAAAAATAGGAAATCCATAGTAAAAAATATACCAACTCATTCCATTAAATATGGAAGATTGTATTGTAATAAATCAACCACAATCATGGATAATATCCAGTAAAGGATGTTGACAAAGTTGAAAATGACCAGTAAAACTTTTTGATTGAAATATCCCTTTTTGAAATCATTTAAAAGTAAAAAATTTATAAAAGAAGTAATTTAAAATATATTTTTGAATCAAAGTGTCCCATACCACTTTGAATCTTTTTAAATGAATTAAAATTTTAATATAATCATGTCTATATAAATAAATCCTTAAAACCATTTTGAAAACATGGACATTAATGAGAATGATTTAGAAAAATAAATATTTAAAACATTTAAAATGATGTTTTAGTTAAAGAGTAACTTAAAAGAGTCATTTTGAAATGTATTTTATGAAACAAGGACTTGGATAATAAATATGTCCCAGAAAATAATTACACATAAACAATCTCAGATAATAATGATATTGAGGAATAAACCCTTACCTTACACTTTCCTTTGGTCGAGGGTACATTTAACCTCCTGTATAAGGACCATAGTATGTTAATAAATTATACTAGAACCATATTCATATTTATTATATCATACATGATTCATTTATGATTTTATACTACCCATTTAATAATGATTTCCATGTTAAATTAATATTTCAGGTAATAATTTATTTTTTTATTGTAGGTGTTTTAGCTTTCTATTCTTGATCGCATCACATAGATCATGATTCAAATACTTCCATGTAATGTTCCGACCTGACTCACCACTAAACTAGTGGTCGGACCAGTCACCACATGACCTCAACCATGTCTCCCCGTACGGAAGAGGCTACCGACTAGCAACGAGTGTCTAAGGATAGTTAGTGGGGAGACTATACCCTCATTTTAGTGTTAAAAAATATACAAATGAAATAATTTTATGAAACGGTCTAAAAATGATAATGCAACAGAAAAAAAAATTTATAGATCGTGTACAAAACAAATGGAAAATGCCAAATTATACAGCAGATGCATGCATGACATGCTAATGATACAAAAGTAGAAAATAATGAACAAAACAACATGCCTTACATTCCAATGCCGAAATAAATAAATAATGAATCCAAGTCCCATGGGAGATCTCCTAGATAATCCTGAGACTCCGCTCGGTCCTCTGCTTATAACTTCCAAGTAAATGAAAAAAACATAGTCCTGAAACCAAAAAGAGTCTACTCGGGTACCCAGTGCAATGGCAGACCGAGTAGGTTGTGAGATATAAATATCAGTAGGACGGGACCACCGGTGTATACCCCAAATATATACATTTAATAAATAATTTAAAACACATAAAAGAATGCATAAAATAAAATAAGCATTACAATGTAACTATATACTCAAGTACATGCTTTAGCCCTCAACTGGTGTCTGAACGTTCACTATTCATTTCTCATGCATACTCAACAATCATTACATAATCATTTTTCATTTATCAATTACTCAAATCTTATTATGAAAGTATTGAGATTCATCCTATGCCCGACATCCCCCATATATGTCTCTCACCACAGATTTCTCTAAAGACCATCTAAGTAATCAAAGTAAACACTGTATCCAAGCTTGTGCTTTGGCTTGGATAACGTGTCACAAGTTATTCAATTTAATATTTCATATATTATGTCTATGCCCATCCACTAAAATAGGGATTCTCTCCTGGGTCCATCCACTAAACGTGGTTCAATAAATTCATTAATAAGTCTAAAACCTTTCTCATAATTAAATCACAAAATCATTATGTCACAAACGCATTTATTTTCCATCACATTATTTCATGTATGAACAATTGGACCCACAGTCCAATGTTAATTAATGGGTGTAGAACATCATGTCTAGAAACCTTGTGAGTATTTGAAGCTCCAGTCAATGTCTCACAACCAATTGGTATTTGGAGCATTAGTCCCTATCCAATAAAATAATATTCTCTTGCAAGTTGAGTGTAGAACGCCATGTCTAGCACCCCGTGATTATTTGGAGCCTCAATCTTTGTCTCACAACCCATTCATCAATCATATATATAAATTTATCATTGGTGTAGAATACCATGTCTAACACCACAAAACTAATCTGTTAATTTATTCAACAACCAATTAACAACACAAAACGCTCTTCAGATAATTCAACACTTAATTAACCAAATTCCTTAACAAGCCTAAACCCATCCACTCAAACAGTGATTCGTCCAGGCCTTTAATAACCTACAAGAACCCCATAATCATCAAAAAACATGCTGAACAAAGCCAAGATATTTAGCAGCCATCTCACACAACATATCATATTTTCAAACAACTCCATACAAGACAACTTAAGGCATGGAAAACTAAAAAGCATCAAAAGTACTTCTGGCTAACAATCGTAACAAACAATCAATTCACAATCTAAATTTAATGTATGAAAATTAATTAATTCAACAATTAATAAATCAAAACCTATCTCTTTAACCAATCATCAATTAGTTAACCATTTACCATTTAACATGAAATAATTAATCCCTCCATTAATTATTACCAGTTTCCAATTATCTTCCAAGAATGTCAAATATTTGATATTCCAAATAATCTGTAAAATCCACAATATTATTCAACCTCATGACTTGATAATTAATCATTCCATTAATTAACCTATTACTCATTTCCCATTGAAATCATTTAACTATTTAATCATATCACATTAACCAAATTAGCCAAACATGCTTAAACTCAACACAATTTCAAGTCCTCACATATCTCATGTGGGTGTAATTATTTAATAATATCAAAAGTTTCATTCATTGACATATCATAATGAAGGAAACTCACATTCCAAAACTATTTAAAGAAACTATAATTCTTTAATAAAGTGTTAAAGATTTGGGACCCTACCTCGGGGTTTTGACAAAAACCACAATGAAAAAAGAACCCTCAAGAGAAATGGGTTGATTTTTCAAGAAAACACCTTAGATAACTTCTCCTAGCAAGACCAAGACCAAAAATCATCATAATTTGCATCCACATGCTTAGATTTACCCATAACAGGTGCATATCTAAGAAACCGTGAGAAGAGAATATGTAGATCAAAGTAGATCTAAGATACTAAACAAGATCGAAGAAGAACATCTACCTACCTCAAGAATTCGACTTCGATTCACCAAAAGAAGCCTTCGGAGTGCCTCCAAAATTCTTGGGAGAGGTTCTCCTACCTTCAAGGGAGGGTGATCCTGATTTATGGCCACTTAGGAAGAATAATGAGCCGTCTAGGTGCAAAAACGTGCGACATCCACTTTTTTAGGATCTCACATAAGTTCCCGCATTGTTTTCTTGCACAGTTAAACAAACCGTGCACTAACCGTGTGTTAGTTACTATCTCATCAAACTCTCCTCGCACGGTTAGACCATATGGTTAGACAAACCGTGCGCTAACCGTGCATTAGCCACTACCTAAAAACTTAACTATAAATGGTTTGTCCGCACGGTTAGACAAACAATGCGCCGCCTGTGCGAATTCCCCTGTGCCTCAAAACATTAATCAAACTTCAAAAAATGACATCTTTAGGTGTTCCAATGCTTGGAATAAAATTCTGGAGATCGGTTTAGTAAGAACGACCCATTCATAAACCAAAAAATAATTTCAGAAACATTCATAATTTTAACCCAGTTCAAAACATGAGATATTTCATTATACCCACCTTAAAAACTTCTCGTCCCCGAGAAGCCATCAGAAACCACTACTAAAACAACGGACCTACCAAGTTCATTTAATCTCTTTAGAAGTGATGTGTTGTGTTCCCAATGCCAAACTCACCTTTAACCCTTCTCAAACCTGATGGATATGCCTTTTTAACTAGATCCAAAGATTACTCTAAAGCTTAAACATCAAAATAGATCTTATATATTAGGTCATTAGATGGACCTAGTCAACGTAAAATGTTGAACCTAGATCAAACAACGGAACAAGTTACTCATGCTTCCCTCAAATATGTCGCGGACCCAAAAGCCACTTTTTCCCTTTATCTGACGACGTACCTTTAAAACTATTCCAAAACCATCTTCCAGTATGATGAAGTCCTTACCCAACATCTAATGAAATTTCCATGTCAAGCCATTACAAGGAAATTTTAAAAACAACCGTTCCCAAACACGAGTAAGGAAGTATACCAAATAATCAACGCATCCCACGTACTACCCAGATAAAAACTAATCATCAAGCCCAAAAACATTTAAACTGTATCATGACATATGACTGACACTATGTTAGTGTCTCTATGACAAGGTCATGATAGGGGACATGCTCGTCGTGTCTAGAAGAGCGCATTAAGAGAAAACCGAGGTCATGAAGAAGATCAGTCAAACCATTACGAGACAACTTTGTTCTAAAAGATCATAATAACCTTCCAACACATTCATCATGAACAAAGTAGCAATACCCACCTTAAGATTTCCCATGATGACCCAAGAAAAGATCAGACACTCACCAGTGCACAAGATTAACAACATGATTGGCGTGTCAAAACACCCGGGTCTTTCGAAAACTATTCCATGTATTGTAATGAAACTGATTCATTAATTCTCAAGTCACTCTACATGGAGTTGACCTGATACCGTACTCAACAGTATAAAAAGAATTATTACGAAGTCATTTTTCCTTATACGACCATTTTCCTGGACGACGCCATAACCAGTCATCCATTACTAAGATGAAAGGGTCAAAAAACCAACAAAGCAGCCGACCATGCCCAAGGAATGTCTAACCAGCTGACAAAGAGCATTACTTGATACTCAATACCACAACAACGTCAAGAAACACATCACCACCCAATTGAACAAGGTATTCATAGGAAACTAAAAGTCCTACCTGGGAAAACAACACCCAACAACTCCAAAAGAGTGAGAAAAGCCATAGCGCTAGCAAGGCATTTAAGTTTTGAGGGCGCTACCGACCACAAGTTATCCCCTTACATAGAATAAGTGTCAACCCTAAAACGTAATGTCAAAAAAGTCACTAGACTCAAAAGCCGAAAATAAGGCTATTGCAAAGGGGAATAACACCTACGGAAAGTACTCATGCTTCTCTTCCATGGAAACTCAAGAGAAGTCTAAACTACCCTTTTCACGAGGGTTTTAAACAGTGGACACCACAATAGGTTCTATTTCCAACCTCTTATATTTAATCACTTTTAATCTTCAATCATCAAATATTTAATCAAAACATCAAAGTACCATTTTCAAAATGCCCCAAGGGAAAAATAAGCATGTCTCACAAAACTCCCTTTTTAAAACATTTACGTTAGCTGACAGCCCACCATTTTCAGGAAACTTATCAAAATAAATATATTTTAAGAAGATAAGGTGACCTACGAGGATCTCATTTTAACAAACCTGGGTTCTCTATAAAGCAACCTAATAACAAACACACATGTATTAAAATTCCAAACACTCAAACGGGTCATCCCATAAAAACACTCCCCAACTGACCTACTTGGGTCCAGTTGCATTTTGGAAGATAACCATTTAATTTTAGATCAACATTAAACATATTTCACATTTATAAGCATTTCACAAGGCATCAAGTCATCACATTTAATATGAGTCATCATTTCCCAATTCATGAACTGCCCATATACTCCATGGATTGAAGATTGGATCTCATTAATTGATACCAATGTCAATTCAGAAATTAACATGATCAGCCTAACATGAAAAATTATTTTTCGAGCCACCTACCAATTGATAAGGCGCCCAGACACCTTATCGCTAGATTTTGGCTACCATTTAACACAATCTACATTTATATAACATTTTAACTTTATAAATCCTTTCATATATCAAAAATTCTCTAACAAGTTAGAATAAGAAGTAACACAAAATCATGATACAACACAAAAGCGTGGAACAACAACAAAACATCTGAATAACTGAGGTTGTATGGAATATAATCAATCAATCATGTAAAATCTATCACCAAAACATGCTATCTAGAGATTAATGATAATTTATATCATACATGGCACTACACCTAAGGAACACAATCAAAATTAGCAGGAATCCTACTAATGCAACTACATGGCATGTTATATGTATGACATGTGAATCTCTAAGTGTCTAAGATGATGCATGTGGGAAACTTCCATTCCATATCAGGCCAAGAAAATTATTCTTTTAAAAATTCTCAAAATCAATAAACAAAGAAAAAATACACCAGTCACTCAAGGTGAAATCATATCAACTATAACCTTTAATAGTACAAAAATTAATTCCCATCCTTGGCCACTTGGTCTTTTCCCATACATGAGGTGATAATTCCCAATCACGACTATTAACCCATGCGCCGACACATTCCTAGTCTCCTGTCTACCAACCCCCATAACAGTAAGACACAAGAAAGGAAACAAAACCTCCTTTTGTTACCACTTTTTAACATCCCAACCTGACTCACCACTAAACCGGTGGCCGGACCGGTCACCACATGACCTCAAGAACGTCTCCCCATACACCATAGACTTCCAACTAGTAGCGAGGGTCTATGGATAGTCAGTGGGGAGACTATACCCTCATTTTAGTTTTCAAAAATAGAAAAAGGCAATAAGTAGCAGAAATGGTCTAATACTGATAATGTAGCGGAAAAAAGATTTTATAACTCTTGTACAAAACAAATGGCCAACACCAAATTATATAACAGATGCATGCATGACATGCAAATGATACAAAAGTACAAAATATTGAACAAAATTACATTCATTACATTCCAATGAAGAAATAAATAAATAATGACTCAAAGCCCTAAGTATGATCTCCTAATGTATCCCAAGCCTCCGCTCGGTCCTCTTCTCCTAACTTCCATGTAAATGCAAATAACATAGTCATGTAACCAAAAAGAGAATACTTGGGTACCTTGTGCAATGGCGGCCTGAGTAGGGTGTGAGATATAAATATTAGTAGGCTGGGACCATCGGTGTCTACCCCAAATCTAGATATTTAGTAATTAATTTAAAACACGTGAAGGCATGCATGAAATAAAGTAAGTAGTAAAATGTAACTATATACTCAAGTACCTGCTGCATCCCTCAGCTGGTGTCTGAACCTACACTATTCATTTGTCATGTATACTCAACAATCATTACATAATAATTTTTAAATTATCAATTACTCAAATCGTATAATGAAAGTCTTGAGATTCAGCCTACGCCCGAAATCCCCCAAATAAGTCACTCACCATAGATGTCTCTAAAGACCATCTAAGTAATCAATGTAAAGACTGAATCCAAGCTTATTCTTTCGCTTGGTTAACACGTCATAAGTTATTCAATTTAATCTTTCATATATTATGTCTAATCCCATACCCTAAAATAGTGATTCAATCCTAGGTCCATCCACTATCATTGGTTCACTCAATTCATTAATAAGTCTAAACCCTTTCTCATAATCAAATCAGAAAATCATTATGTCACAAACATGTTTATTTCCCATCACTTCATTTCATGCACGAACAATTGGACCCACAATCCAATGTTAATTAATGGGTGTATAACATCATGTATAACACCCTTTTGATTATTCGGAGCATCAATCCATGTCTCACAACCCATGGGTATTTGGAGCATTAGTCCCAGTCCCATAAAATAATATTCTTTTGCAAGATAGGTGTAGAACGCCATGTCTAGAACCCCGTGAGTATTTTGAGCCTCAGTCCTTGTCTCACAATCCATTCATCAATCATACATATAAATTTATCATTGTTGCAGAATACCATATCTAAAATCACAAAACCAATCCATTAATTAATTCAACAACTAATTAACAACACAAAACACTCTTCAGATAAGTCAACACTTAATTAACCAAATTCCTTAACAAGCCTGAACTCGTCCACTCCAACAGTGATTCGTCCATGAAATAACAATCTACAAGCACCCCATAATCATCACAAAAAATTCTGAACAATGCCAAGATATTTAGCAACCATCTCACACAACATATCCTATTTTCTAAATACTCCATCCAAGACAACTTAAGGCATGGAAAACTAATACGCATCAAAAGTACTCCTGGCTAAAAATCGTAACAAACAATCAATTCACAATCTTAATTTAATGGATGAAAATTAATTAATTCAAAAATTAATTAATTATACCTTATGTCTTTAACCAATCATCAATTATTTAACTATTTACCATTTAACATGAAATAATTAATCCCTCCATTAATTATTACCAGTTTCCAATTATCTTCCGAACATGTCAAATATTTGATATTCCCAATAATCTGTAAAAGCCACAATCTTATTCCAACTCAAGAATTGATAGTTAATACTATCATTAATTACCCAATTAGTCATTCTTCCCATTAAAATAATTTAAGTGTTTAATCATATCACTTTAACCAAATTAGCCAAACATGCTTAAACTCAACACAAGTTCAAGTCCTCACTTATCTCATGTGGGTGGAATTATTTTATAACATCAAAAGTTTCATTCTTTGACATATCATAATGAAGGAAACTCACATTCCTAATTTATTTAAAGAAACTATAATTCTTAAATAATGTGTTAAAGATTTGGGATCCTACCTTAGGGTTTTGACGAAAACCACAACGAACGAAGAACCCTCAAGAGAAATGAGTTAATTCTTCAAGAACCCACCTTAGCTCACTTCTCCTAGCAAGAAAAAGACCAAAAATCGTCATACTTGTCATCCACACACTTAGATTTACCCATATTGGATGTATATATAAGGAACCGTGAGAAGATGAGATGTAGATCTAAATAGATCTAAGAAACTGAACAAGAACGAAGAAGAACATCTACCTACCACAAGAATTAAGCTTCGATTCACCAAGATAAGACTTCAAATAGCCTCTAAAATTCTTGGGAGAGTTTCTCATACCTTCAAGGGAGGGTGATTCCATGTTATGGACACATATGAGAAAAAATGATCCATTTAGGGGGGAAACGTGTGAGATCCACCTTTTTAGGATCTCACTTAAGTGCCCGCACAGTTTTCTCGCACAGCTAGAAAAACCGTTCACTAACCATGCATTAGTTGCTACCTTGGAAAACACTCCTCACACGGTTAGTCAACACAGTTAGGCAAACCATGCACTAACCGTGCATTATCCACTGCCTCAAAACTTCAACTACGCATGGTTTGGCCGCACGGTTAGACAAATTGTGTGTCGCCCGTGCAACATCACCTATGCATCAAAACATCAATAAAAGTTCACAAAAATACATCTTTAGGTGTTCCAACACTCAGAATAAAATTATGAAGCTTGGTTTAATAAGAACGACCTGTTGATAAATTGAAAAAAATTTCAAAAACATTTGTAATTTTAACCCGGTTCAAAAAACTAGATCTTACATTCCAGATTATAAAAAATTATATATATATATATCAGATATATTCAGAATATAAATATTTATAATAGATATATTTATGAAATGGAAACACCGTGTTTAGAGATGGTAGACTGTATGTATGGATAAACGCAATTTTCATTTTCATATCGTATTGAATGGAAGTAAGTGAAAGATATATATGTAAATATATATCTATATATCTATATATTTCTAGTATAATTATTACTTCATATATTAAATACTTATTATATATATACATATTTATAATCATCGTTGAATGGTGAATGTGGAAATGAATCTCATCACGTTGTGGAGACGGCAAGCTGTACGTACACATGAGCGATGATATCATTTCCTTAACGATTAAAAGGTATCGAATTGGATGGTATATTAATTGTACTGAGAAATTATCATGTTATTTTCATTATTAATATACATATTTTTCATCATTATATCCATCCAAATAACACAGTGTTGAATAACAAATTACACCACAGTGTGGAGATGGTAAACAGTACGTACGCACGCATGGGGACATTATCATTCATAGGAAGGATAGAACAATGGGTATGGTTGTACCATATTTATAATGAAATAATAATATATAAAAGGTACTGGAGTTATTATTTTGGTATGGAAATAAAAAATAAATAGATAGTGTAAGAAGAAAAGATCTTTCAAAGAGGTGATAAAATAATTACCTCTTCTTTGGATATTTCCTTTTGATTTGAGCAAAAGGGCTCCTTAGGATAGATTTAAGCTCAAGGGTATGCCTCTAGGTTTAAGTTAGGGAATTTGGGAAGATATTTGGGCACGGGTTGGCCGAGACAAATGGATTTGGGGGGTGTGATTTTGAGATAAGGGGAAGTACCTTTTTATAAGAGAGGTGAGGGTCACTTTAGGAAAACCTTGAAATATAATTTTATTATACAATCATATTCGGTTTATAATGGCTCGAAATGGATTTATTTAGAGGATAATGTGGGTATGGGTGAAAAAACGCTCAAAAAATAGGTTTTAGATATGTTTAGATTACCTTATTAACCTTATCTTTTTTGTTTAACTCTTGGTTAAATTGGTTAACATTTACCATATCTCCTTGTATTTTTATATTATATGGTTAATAAACTTGCTATAAAATTCCAAGAGAACCCCAGGTGGTTCATTAATGACATATCTATTATTATATAAGTATTTTTTTTGGAACCTTATATTGTTAGGACTATTATATCATTTAATACAATAGTATTTGTTTTAAACACTCATTTATGTCAATTTTGACATTATTTAGTATTTGGTTTTTTTGAAAGTTATAAAAACATGATTACTTAGAGAAAAATACCTTTAATCAATAAAAAAATGTCACATGAACCTATAAAATCCTTTTATGAAATAAAAACTTTAAAATTATATTTATTTTAATATTTATAATATCATTTATTTGATTCTTTCGTCAATAAGGAAAATACTGCATCATTATTGTGTCATATATAAATATATATATTTTATGTACAATAAATATGAATAATATATCATGATGTAGGAAATATTTTTAGATTTATAATTAATATTTATAGTGGAATAGATCAATTATATAACCTCATATAAAAATTATTTTACTAAAAGATACATGCTTTTGTTATTGTTGTCTTTACTTTAGATTATTTAATATAAAATGTCATTATCACTCCCAAGTGGCACCATGGGCTCCCCAAATAGAAAAAAGGATGAAAACTGTCGGAAAATTATCATAAAATAAGGTTAGGACATGTGTTAGGGTAATTTAATATTATTAAAATATTAATTTTAGCCTTATTTACTGGATTTACCCTTTAATCGTGGTAAATAAAATATTTACTGAAGAAATTATTCATAATGTATAGAAATAAAAGTTAACTATTTACAGAATTTCGACCTACTGATTCCAAATATGAAATCCATTTTTCTTAAATTCAAAAAACAGAAGTTTCATAAATTAATTTAAAATTAATTCTTGTTGTCGGAACTAAAAAGAGGGGTTTTAAGAAGTAAAAACTATCAAAAGACTGTTATATGTTTATGTACTATGTAAAAATACTTCCAATATACTACATTATATTAATTGATAAAAATATAATCTAATGATACTTTAAAATAACTCAAATTTATAATTTAACACTATAAATTATTTCGATTAAAAAAGTTGTTTTTAATTAAAATTTAGTATTTTTCACTATTCATCAAAATATTAAAGTTATCAGAAAAGTACCAAAAAATTATCCAATTTAAATTTTTAAATCCCACTTATAAATTAAAATTTAATTTCTTTAAATTGAATATATAAAAGTGCCAATTATTTGTTTTATAAAGGATTCTACATTAAAAGGCGATAAAATTTATTTTTTAAAAAAATAGTTCTCTTATCTGAAAAAATGAATTTTATCTTATATTATGTATGATAAACACATAATATGGATGATAAAATTATATGTAGTATATAAAATTAAAAATTCAGTTAATACTATTCATAAACTCTTTTTGAACAGCTAGTTTGTTAAGTCGTGGTGTGCTCAAACTCAGTGTTGCGTGTAGCACACGTTATATAATTACGTTAAAGAGATAATGTACTATGAAATCTTTGGGTGTTACATTATAAAATCCTTCAATAAATTGCATCCTCGCAATTTGAAATTGTTATTAGAAAATAAAAGGTTAAAAATAGAAAAAACCTTTGTGGAAAACCCACATCAGAAATTGGTTTATCAAAATTTAGTGTTAATAAGTGGGAAAGAGAAATGAAAAAGTCACCACCAAATTATGATCTCAATTAGGAGAACATTGGTGGAAATTTGAGACACATGATTGGAGGAAAAACGTAAATATTTATAGGGAGTTATTGAGATTATCAATCATAAACAAGTGTAAAATTGAGGGACTCAAAAAAATCAATCTATGATGATTTAAAATATCATCAGTTGAACAAAACATAAGGTATTAGGATAACACATTTTTGGTTTTAATATCCCTTACCTAAAGTTTAATAAATAATTAATTCATATAATAATAGGAAAAATATACTTGAAAAGTAGAGTTTCATCCTTCAACTAATTCATATCACAAACTCATCTTTCACTCCAAAAGATAATAGAATTCAAAAATATTATATTTATCTTAATCGTATAGGGTTCCAAAAATAATGAATTTATAGTTAATTTTTCAGAAAATTTTAAAAAAACTACCTTATACAAACCAGGACATCTTGTTGGCTCATGGTAGGTGATTCACCCTTGTCTCCCTTCAGTTCAGGGCTTGCGGCCTTGCCAGACGCAATGGGTTGTCACCCGACCTCTATGTTGTCTTTTTTATAACAATGAAAAAATAATCTTAAGAAATTATTTAACCTCAAAAATAGTATCCAATGTCAAACTTAATCCATTCCAAATTTCTAGATTTATCCAAAATTATTCTTTCCAAACTCACAGTCCAAAATTTATAAGGAAGGTAAAAATAATGAAGATCTTTTTTGACACGTAATAACATGTGAATACCTTCATCATGTATTCTTTTAAAACACAACGAAACCTTGAATTACAATACAAACTTATTGATCACATTCATTCACCCTTATTACTTATAGAATACATGATATACTATTTATATCCAAACATGTTTTAAACTCCAACAATAATTGAATAAACAAAAAATTAATTAGTTTCATAGTAGTCAAGAATATTGAATATAATTTTTCCAAATCAATCATATATTATTCCAAAATCACTACTTAGTATCTGAACCATATAAAGGATTATCTTTCCTTCAAATATGTATTTTAAAAAAAGATTAATTTTCTATTGAGTCACTTTTCATAGAACCATATAATATAAAATCCTCAATGAAATAATACTGTAGTGCAATACTTACTTATTTCAATAATTCATATTACCAATATATCATTGATTAAACACACAAATAAAATAATTCTCTAATAAAAACATAAGAACACTAGTCATTCTTCTTCATCTGTGGTTTTATTATAACATGATTATTATCCAATATCATCATTTGGGGCATACGCTGATGATTTGGACATTGATTCGTGTAGTGTCCAACTCCTTGTAGATGAAGAATTGTATATTTGAAACCTTTATCTTACTCTTGAAATCATGTACTTGGTGTCCTTTTTCTACACACTTATAAAAAACTCCCATTCCCTTCATGAACATACCAAGGTGATTCCTTCCTTAGTTATCACATATGGGGAAATCCTTATTTCCGCTCTTCCCTTTATCCATCATTCTCTCTACCATAATTTTCTTCTATTTCTTATCGTCAAATCCATATGACTCGAAGAATTCATTACTTATCTTATTAACATATAATACTATTTATTCATATGATGAGAATATGTGGGAGAATATATCCCTTATAAATATAGAATTAATACCAAGAAAGATATGATCCTTCTTACTCTTTGGATCATACATATTGTTGGAGTTCTCATTCCTTTTACTGGGTGCCATTTATATACAATGGCATACACTAGGTCTGTTTATGAATCACAATGCATAATTCAAAACTTGTAAAATAACAATGTAAATTTAAATGATTATTCATATAATCTATAATCCTAAAAAATGTTTTCTTTGAGGATTTATTTACTCTTAAATCCCTCATAATCGCTTGAAAAGAAAATGTGAATTATTCAAAGTGTATCCCCTAGTATTGTCATAACCAAGAGTGTAGAAAGGCCCATTATCGTGTACTAGGATACACCAGGTCAAGCCCGAAACTCTTTTCTGGTGTTTTCACTCCTAGGTACATCTGTACCAGAGCCACCTCTACCTACTCATATTGAGACAGGGATGTAGTTCTTGGAAAAAACACAAAATCTCTACATTACCAAAATAAAGGAAGTTCTTCTAAACTAATCCTCAAAGTCTATCTTATAGTAATTTTCTCCAATTAGATTTTTTATAAATCTAGTTTTTAAGGTTTGTAATAAAATTCCACGGATACCAACTGTAATTCGCTGACCCCAAAATCCCAGAGCCGGTGCATTATTTTAATACATTGGCATGATTACAAGGAATTGAGTCCTGAAGGGCTGATCGGTTTAGTAATATTGGAAATTAGATTACATACCTGAACCATACATTACACATTAAAACATAAAACACAACATAAATAATCAATTGATAACACTATTATTACCCTTGCTTAACCCTGAATATAAAACATAATACACTTCTTGGAATCCTGGGAAAACAAAACATAAGAAAGGGATGAGCTCAGATGCTCAGTAAGGGAAAATAATTTAGCAGAATCTATAAACTTTTAAGGAAAGATGTGTAATAAAAACAAGAACCTTATAAACATACAATTTAACACAATATGGAGAAAATAAATCAAACATTAACATATAAACATGCACGAGGATATTCTACTAGTATAATAATCACATGTAATAATTAATTTCATAATAAAGGAATGTCTAACACTATACATCATTACCACATAGTCAAGGCCTCGTGCCAAGACTACAAATAAAAGTTTTATCAAACACTTATTCCACGAAAAAAGTTTGTCTCATGAGACATACTGATGCATTGAGGAGATATAGCGGGATCCACCCGTCACTTACTAGGTCCACTACATTCCTCATATAAACATGTTGACACATAAAATAATCATTCATATTATACGAAATTTAAATACTTCATCCGTAAAAAATGTAGGGTATAAAAATAGCACATCCACTGTCAAACAATCATAACTCATTCAATACAATATGAAATATTTTATTATAATAAATCAACCTCAATCATGAATAATACTGAGTAAAGGATTTTGAGATAGTTGAAAATGATCAATAAAATTTTTGTGAGAAATATCCTTTTTTGTGAAATCATTTAAAGCCAACGAGCCCATACCAAAGTGGTAAGGGCTCCTTCTTGGAATCCAAGAGAACTGGGTTCAAAACCGGGTGGAGCCGAATTTCTGAGATACTGTAGCAGTACTGTAGTAGTCACTGTATTAGTTACTATAGCAATTACTATTCGGTACTGTAGCAGCTGGAACTATTCACCCGATTTGGGCCTTCGGGCCATCAGTTTTGGGCTATGGGTCTTCCGGGCCTTCGAGTCACGTAGACCATGGAGTAGCCCGATTCACACAGAACATGCCCCAGAAGAGGATCAGAGCAATAGGAGTAGCAGCCACCAGATGCAGAGATAACCATATTAGAATAATGATAGGGTATGACAACCGCCATCAAGACCAGGCACCGTGTAGCTTTGTACGGGGCAATGCTAGCTGATCAGCAATGAAAGGTGGGGAGCTAAGGCGATCAACGATGCAAGACACTAGGGAAGGGAAATTCTTGTGGTCTGGGCATACGTGTCATGTAATGGGCATGGTATGCCTCTGGGCCTTCGGGTCATGTATTGCGGGTCATGTCGGGCCTTGTGCATTGGGCCTATGGGTAATGTATGAATTCCCCTTCAACCCTTAAAAGGTGGATTATCTATAATAAAAAAAATAAGGTCTTCGGGCCATTCAGAGTGAAATCATTTAAAAGTAACACATTTATAAAGGAAGTAATCTAAAATATATTTTTGAATCAAGGTGTCTCGTACCACTTTTGAACATTTGAAAGTAATTAACATTTTTTACAATCATGTCCATATAAATAAATCCTTAAAACCATTTTGAAAATAAGGACATTAATGAGAAATATTTAGAAGAATAAATATCTAAAACATTTAAAATGATGTTTTAGTTAACGATTACCTTAAAATAATCATTTTGAAATGTATTTTATGAAACATGTACATGGATAATAAAATTGTCCTAAAAAATACTTACACATAAACAATCTCGGATAATAATAAGATAGAGTAATTAACCATTACCTGGCACTTTGTTTTTGTCGAGGGTACATTTAACCTCCAGTATAATGACCATAATATGTTATTAAATTATACTAGAACCATATAAATATTTATTATATCATACATGATTCATTTATGAGTTTATACTACCGATTTAGTAATGATTTTAATGTTAAATTAACATTTTGTGTAATAATCACTTTCTTTATCGTAGGTGTTTTAACTTGTTATTCTTGATCGTATCACTTAGATCATGATTTACATACTTCCAAAAAATAAAACATGATTTATATATCACATATATTCAGAATATAAATCTTTATAATATATAGATTTATTAAATGGAAACACCATTTATGGAGACGGTAGGCCGTACGTATGCATAAACGCTGATTCTGTTTTCATATCGTATTGAATGAAGTAAGTGAATGAGATATATGTATAAAAACACACACACAAACATATATATATATATATATATACCGTATAATTATAATTTCATATATTATATACTTATTAAATATATACATATTTATAATAATTGTTGAATGGTGAACGTGGAAATGAATCTCATCGCATTGTGGAGAAGGTAAGTTGTATGTACACACAAGCGACAATATTATTTAATTAATGATTAAAAGGTGTTGAACGGGATGGTATATTAATTTTATAGAGAAATTATCATGTTATTTTCATTATTAATATACATATTACTCATCATTATATCCATTCAAATAACATAGTGTTGAATAAAAAATAACACCATGGCGTGGAGACGGTAAGTCGCACGTACACAGGCATGGTGATATTATCATTCATAGGAAGGATAGAATAATGAGTATGGTTTTACCATATTTATAATAACATCCTAGTATGTATAAGGTTCTGGAGTTATTATTTTGTTATGGAAATATCAAAAAAAGAGAAAGTGGAAGAAGAAAAGAACTTTGAAAGAGGTGATAAAATAATTACCTCTTCTTTGGGTGTTTTCTTTTGATTTGAACAAAAGGTATCCTTAGGATGGCTTTTTTCTCAAGGTAAGGCCTCTAGGATTAAGTGAGTAAAGTTGGTAGGAGATTTGGGTAGGGGTTTTCTGAGCAAAATGGGTTTGGAGGTGTGATTTTGAGAGAAGGAGAAGTACCCTTTTATAAGAGAGGTTAGAGTCCCTTTAGGAAAAGATTGAAATATTATTTTATTATACAATCATATTCAATTTATAATGGATAAAAATGGATTTATTTATATTATAAGGTAGGTATAGGTTAAAAAACTCTCAACCTATAGGTTTTCGATAGGTTTAGGTCACCTTATTAACCTTATCTTTAATATTTAACTCTTGTTTAAATAGTTTAACATTTACCTTGTCTCCTTATATTTTTTATATTATATGGTTAATAAACTTACTATAAAATTCCAAGAGTACTTTAAGTGGTTAATTAATCACATATATATTATTATATAAGTATTTTTTCTAAACCTTATATTTTTAGGACTGTTATATCATTTAATAATATAATAGTTTTTTAAAAGCTCATTTATGTCAATTTTGACATTATTTAGTATTTAGTTTTTGTAAAAGTCATAAAAACATGATTAATTCTAAAAAAATACATTTAATCAATAATGAAAATTCTTATTATCTGATAATATTATTTTATAACATAAATAATTTCAAATTATATTTATTTTAATATATATAATATCATTTATTTGTTTCTTTCATTAATAAGAAAAATACTTCATCATTATTGTGTCATATATAAATATATTTATTTTATGTCTAAAAATTATAAATAAAATATAACAATGTAGGAAATATTTTTATATTTCTAATGAATATTTATAGTGTAATAGATCAATTATATAACCTCATATAATATTTTTTTTACTAAAAGATACATTCTTTTGTTATTGTTGTCTTTACATTAGATTATTTAATATAAAATGTCATTATCACTCACAAGTGGCACCATGGGGTCCCAAAATCTAAAATAAATGCCCAAAGTCAGACATGTATCCTAAATTATGGTTAGAACACGTTTTAGGATAATTTAATATTATTATAATATTATTTTTTACTCTTATTTACCAGATTTACCCATTAACCTTGGTAAAAAAAATATTTACCAAAGTAATTATTCATAATTTCTAAAAATAAATGTTACCTATTTAAATAGTTTGTACCACCGAATTCCAAATATGAAATCAATTTTTCTAAATTAGAAACATAGAAGTTTCATAAATTAATTTAAAATTATTTCATTTTGTCGAAACCAAAAAGCAGGTTTTTAAGAAGTAAAAACTATCAAAAGATTGACACATGTTTATTTACTATGTAAAATTACTTTCAATGAACTATATTATATTAGGAGATAAAATAAAATCTAATGATAATTTAAAACAAAACATATTTATAATTTAACAATATAAATTATTTCGATTAAAAAAGATGTTTTTAATTAAAATTTATTATTTTCACTATTCATCAAAATATGAAAGTTATCAGAAAAGTACCAAAAATTTATCCAAACCAAATTTTTATATCCCAATTCTAAATAATAATTTAGTTTCATTAAATTTAATATATAAAAGTGTAAAATATAGGTTTTAAAAAGTGTTCTCCATTAAAAGGTTGTAAAATTGCATTTTTTGAAAAATACATCTCTTATCTAAAAATATGAATTTATTCTTATATTATGTCTAAGAAACACATAATATAAATTCTAAAATTATATAGAGTATATTAAATTCAAAATTTAGTTAATACTATTTATAACTGCCTTTTGAACGGCTAGTTTGGTAAGTCATGTTGCGCTCAAACTTGGTGTTGCGTGTATCACATGTTATTGAATTACTTTGAAGAGATATGTACAATGAAATCTTGGGGTGTTACAATTTCATGGTTTTTTTGTTTCATAAATTACCAAATCGGTAAAATAGTTCTGTCTCAATTTTCCTTCTTTGAGACACATGACATGAATCTCAAAAATTATGTTTTCAAAAAACAAAATTCAAAACTGTTTTCAAATATTTTTTCAAATATGTTTTTAAAGTTGATATTTTAAGATCATTTTCAAGGAAAGTGGTTTTAAAAAGATTTCAATCATTCATTATATGTTTTCAATGGGTTTTAAAAAAATATTCTTCAAAAAAATTTGAATCTTTATTTATAAGTTTTCAAAGTGTTATAAAAAATTATTTTCATTTTTTTTCAAGCTTTCTTTATTATTTTTCTAAAAAAATTAAAATAAATTGTTTTCAATACGTTTTAAAAAATTCTTTATAAGTTTTCAATTTATTTTCAAAGAAATGGGTTTCAAATATTTTTTAATATTTCCTTATAAGTTTGTATAATGTTTTCAAGGAAAAAGGTTTCCAAAATGTTTTCAAAGATTAATTTATAAGTTTAAAAGTTTATTTTCTTGAAAATTATTTTCAAAAGATTTTATACTTTAAAAAATATTTTCCAAAGAAGAAATGATATTTTATTGAAGAAATGTTTTTAAAATATATTTAAAAATTGTTTTTATCTAAAATAAAATCCACTACTGTTACTCATGCCTTTTAAGGGGAACGATATAAAGTTCCCATTCATATTATTTCTCTAAATGGTTTATGTATTGATGGAATTAAACCCATTTCTATTTCTTGAGTTATATGTTTATGAACAATTTTTCTCTTTCATGGGTTATATACTTATGAAACTTTCTTCCTTTCACGGGTTATGATTTGATGAAATGATTATGAAACCTATCTCTTTTCCACAGGTTATGATATTATTACATGTTTAGGATACCCATTTTATTTCATGGGTTATGATATGACTATTCATGATATTGTGAAACTTTTATGTATGATTATATTATGAGATAGGTTCCATCTGTATCTCCATTCAATGCATTGGGTAATGATAAATGGTATATGTGCTCAAAGGGAACGTGGGTTGTGTCCCAAGCTCAAAAATAAAAGGGTTCATGGGTTATAGACCAAGCTCAAAAATAAGAGGTTATACAGGTTGTTAGACCAATCCTAAAAACAAGAGGGTACATGGGTTGTAACTCAAACCAAAAAATAAGATGGTATATGGGTTGTTATACCAAGCCCAAAGCAAGTACATGGGTTGTATACCAATACTAACATGTTATAAAGGTATTGGTATGTATCCTTTACATAAGATTTTCTATGTCTATATGTATTCCAAAATTCCATTTCTTACTCCTATACTATTCTTTCATGGATTATACTCTTGATTTTCTTATGATTCATTCCATATGAACTTCTATCTTTTATACCATGATTCATGTTTATGATATGAAGGGTATGATTTATTTATTTTATGATCGTGTTCCCATACCCTTATGCTCATGTTTATTCTTACATATCTCCCTTGTTTACCATTACTGAGCATATGATCCCACCCATTTTTATATTTTCATACCTAGTTTATGAAGATATATTTTATGTATGATTTGTATAAGAGGGGTTCTAGTCTTAGAGAACCTATTGGGAGATAATGTAGCTCACTCATATAACAGTGTTTATATTTTCATGTTTCTAATAGTACTAAAATAATTCAGTATTGGAGAAACTATTTTTGTAATGTTTTAAGTATTCCATAAATAATGATGAAATGTATATATATGTTATGTCTGGGTTGTTATAGTGGTGAACTGTGATGGATAGATGAAAGGGATACTAAGGTAGAGGAAAATATGTCTCTTGTTCTCCAAAATGAACTAGAGAATAGATCATATGTCATATAAAAATGGGGGAGTAGAGGTGGAATTAGTGGTTGGGAGAGAGATGGAGGATAATATTGATGCATTTGAATCAAAATAGGTAGGGGATTCACCATCGGGAGTAAGGCTAGTGTTGGGTGAGCTGGGGCATCAACAACACCATCTATGAACTCAGAGGCCCATTGGTATCACTCCTCTATCTTCTGAAGGAGACCCATCTTGTGGATTATGGAAATATTACTAGAATCCATCTTCCCAAGAGAGGAATGGGTCTGAGTGGAATTGAAGACACCAAGATGACGGGTGAGGTGAGTGATGAAGCTACCTCCCATAAGCCTACCATGATCCCATTACAGCTATTTCTCCTAGTATAATGAAAATTGGAGGTCCATGTGGATGGAAGAGCCACACATGGAAGAGGTTAGGAGGATAACCTCGATCTCACTGATTCTCCCATGAGAATCCCCTCTGGATAGCCATGCATGAGCTAGATCCTGGTGAAGAATCTATAAAGAAACAACCTATAGTTGGGTGCTCTTCACCGTATAAGGATCGTGGAGACATTGGGGGTCTCAAGTGATCAGTTCCCAACTCCTCCCTGCATCCATCTTTTCCAGGTCCAGTTGCATGGTAGCTTAGTTAGGTGAAGAAATGAAATAATCATTGGAGGTATTAATCATGATACCAAAGTCTCCCTGAGTGATCTCCTGAGGCCTTCCATCGAATTGAAAGGTGACATGCACCATGTCGTTATCAATAGTTAAAAATAACTCCATGAAAAACTTCAAGTAAATATAATACTGTACATAATGTGATTCAATATAAGTTAATCCATGAAAAAATATCAATGACCAACTCATGAACATGAATATTCTCAAGAATGGACAAGTCTAAAGACTTTTTGTTCCACACCGAGTTAACCTAAATATGGACCAACTGAACTTACTTTTCAAGAATGGGTTAAGGTGTGGGTGTGGGTTATCACCTTGGTGTGGGATAGGTGGGGACTACGATTGGATGGAGGTGGATGGAGTGGAATTACTGGATGTGGATGGTGAGGGGGTAGGATATGCAGGTGGTGATGGAGGTGCAAGATCTAGTCACTTGGCTAGTAGAATATCATTGTATTGGGCCGCATATTTAATTGTTTTAGTGTGGAATATATTAGAAGGTAGTGTTGAACAATGAGGGTAGATGAAGGTGATGGAAGATTGAGTGACAAGATAAAATTAAAAGGAAATAATGAGGGATAACACACAATGAGGGAGCAAAGATAATAGTCAAGAGAGGGAGAAGAGCATGTAGGAGAAGGGAGGGTCTATGAACCTAAGATTCACTAATTTTAAATATACCCCAAAAATTTAACATCATGTATTTATTACATGATGTGTAAATCATGTTTTTTTTATTTTTTTTAGGCCCCAAAATTTTCACGTCATGTAAATAATATATGAAGTGAATTTTTCCATTTGTTTATTTTTTTTATATTTTTTATTATTTAAATTTTTGGAAAAGGACCTCTTTATTAGTTTCTAACATGACCAAATATCCTAAAATAAAATCAACCCAATTTAAACTATCCTTGTTTTTGACCATGTCAAAAATTCATTTAGTTTCTAGAGATAGAGATTTTTAGATTCAGATTAATTTAAAATTAATGACACACCCCTCATTGAATGGTTCATGATGACCGATGGTATGAATGGTGAGATGGTATCCCTCATTAAAGGTTTAGTATAATTGAAATCATTATGATCATTTTATTCATCATTATCTAGAGTATGGGTATATATGTCATCCTCACGGGTCATAACATCATCTTTCCCATCAGTAAGTAAGATGGATTAATAATAATATTTCTCACCGCTTTTCATAGAGGATTTTACTAAGTCAAATAATACTTGTTTATTACCAACTTTGAATATATACCTTCATTAATTTAAATCAATCAAAGCCTTCCCAGTGGTAAGAAATGGTCTCCCTCAAAATATGGTAACATACACTTCTTCCACCATATCTAGGATAAGAAATAAAAAATGAAGATGTACTTACCAATTTTGAGTAAGACATCCTCGAGAAGTCCTCAAGGGTACTTGACTGATCAATTATCCATATGAAGTGAAAATATCATTGGTTTTAATTATTTATGCCCCATATTTTGGAATACACTCATATTCATGATATTGATACTCACACTAAAATTTCACAAGGCTCATCTAAAATTACATGTCAATATAGTTCAGAGAATAGAAAAAATTCTATAGTCTGACATATTTAGTGGGAGATTATTATGAAAATCTATGGATAATTATTCATTTAATGTGATGAATAATAGGGCATCCATTTTTATCTTAATTAAAATAAATTATTTAAATAATTTTTCATAAGTCGACATTTGAGTAATCACTTTTACAAAGGTGATACTGATGTGTAATTATTTAAAAATATCAATAATAAATTTATATTTCCCCTTGATCATATCATTTATCATTCATTAAGGAAATGTTAGTGGGGGTTTGTAACATAGTGGTGCCAAATAAATATCTCCCTTTTCAGTATTCTCTTGAACTAGAGCTTTTTTAGGTGGATCTTATATCATATTTTGTTCTGGAAGAACTTTATTTGTGAAATAATTGTAATCCTTGATGATTATCCTGACATGTTTTTAGTTTATTCAATCTTCTTTTTTTCACCTTAGTATGGATTCTGAAATTCCACCATTTTCCACTCCTAAATAAACACAAATATTGCCTCTTCTCTCAATCGTGTCTCGGTATTATTGGGAAAAGTACATCGTAATCGATCGGATAATGTCTTGGATGTCAATCCTACTTGGTGCTCAAGGTTTTTCAAGGTATACCTTGGGGTTTTTATTTCAGGTTCTTGGGTAGTCATCTAATGATCCACCATTTGAACGAAGTTAGGGAGTGGGTTTTAAATATTTTATTGAGGATATGGGGATTATTTTTTCTACTTTAGAGGAGTTTATTGAAACTGTTATTGCTGAGTGGGGGGGATTTTCTATCTATAAGAGGGAAATGGTTGTTGCCAATATTATTTTTATGGTAATGGAGATGGATTCTATGGTTGGTACCCACGTGGTCGCTGATTTCCTGGAGAATCATGATCACTAATCTATTGATATTATCTTTTATTGGGTTATTGTGACTGTTGATATGACCTCTTTTGATAATATCAGATTTGTTCATTAGACTAGGAAACTAGACTGAATTCTATAGTGAGATAGAAGTAGTTTAGAATTGTTTTAGTTTTATTCTAATAGAATTATATTTTCATACTGAGCAATCAGATTAAGTAATCAGACTAGGGTATCAAATTTAGTATCATTCTGAGGTCTATAGATGTTTTTACCTACTACTGTGTAGAAGAGTGAAGAATTATTTTGAAAGTTATCGATAGTGAAAGTCGATAAGGCAACATGAAATCATTTTTAGAAGAATATTTTGGAAGATTCATAACATGTTACAAAAACATGTTTTACATCATTTCATGCTACTTTAATCACATGAAATATTAAATTGATAATAGTTATATACAAGTGTAATGGTATATCCTACTTGTTTTTATCCATAATGAATGATTGTTTTCTAGCGGATTTTGTGGTATTGGGTTGTTTGCATACCATACCAAGGATTTGTACACTCTTATTGAGTAGTGATCCTTTTAAATTATTGTGTTCCCATGGATGTGTACCTGTTTTGTTTTCAAAAAAGTGATAATTCCTTAACAGGAGGTGAAGATGGTTTCAAAAGAAAGGAAACTCAAAAGTAAATGATATAACTGATTCACCCCTTTCCCTCTCAGTGATACATTGATCCTAGTTGGGAAATATAAATTGGCATCAGATCCAAGGTTCCCTTCATTTACAGTATAATGAAGCTTTTGAAATATAAGTTGTGATAGAAAATTTTCATTTTGTTATTAGTAAGGAGATTTAGGTTTTGATGGTAATAACTATCATATCTATAAATATAGAATTTCTTCTTATCTTATGTATATTGGGTATGATGTTCTTGAAGCTGAAACATATGGATTTCCCCTTATTGATGAAAAATTATCTCTTATATATGTTGATAAGAAGAATCATGAGAATTATGAAATAGATAATAATTATTTACTCTCATTACTTTAGAAAAGTTGATTTTTTAAAGTGAAGAGGGTTTCCACTTCTAATGTTATCTGGGAGGAGTTGGAGAACATTTAAAAGGTATATAAAAAAGTGATGATGGAAGTGCTACAAATCTAGAGATTTAATGATAATTATCTAAATAAGGGTGAGTATGAATAATTTGGTGACTTCTTTAGGATGAATGAAACTGTTATCACTATTAGATTTCATGGTTAAAATTTGTAATATTATACTATTTTTGAAAAGACCTAGAAAATTACTCCTGCAAATTTTGATGTCAGAGTTTCCTATTTTAAAAAAAGAGATCATGAAACATTATCTATGGATTATTTTCATAGTACTATTATCACTTATTAAATGAGAAGAGAGAAGGTTATGAGAGGAAAAAATTTTATAGTGAAATGACTTTCAAGGTTGTCAAGAAGGAAAATCCTAAGAAGATCTTCAAGAAGAAGAATCTGAGATTTTAATTCTAAAAATGAGGTGTTTAAAAATATTGATGAATTTTTATAATTGTCTTCTAAAAATTTTAAATGTGATAAATGGATTTATAAACTGAAACTTCCCTTAAAATTATTTGAATGTAGATATATTGGGATCTTTGAAGAAAATTTACCCTGAAGAAAGAATGAATACAACATGATGAAGATTATAGAAGTTTGAGAAGACCATGGAAGAAACAGGGTGATAAGGCTAAACCATATTTCAAGGGGAAAGATAAGAAATTATAAAAATACAAATGGAGAAGTGTTTCCCTAAAGATAATGAGGAAGAAGATAGTGAATCTAAATCAAACAATTATGCTGATAATCCTAGATAGAATAATTCAATTTCAATAATTAGTAATGAAGCATCTGAAAGTAGTGATTCTGAATAATTGAGTGAATGTTTGAGAAATATTAGAAGGCTTGAGAAATAAATCAAGAAATTAAAAAAATAAAAGTTCCTAAAAAAAATAAATAATTTTTTTCTGATGATAAATTTAATATGTTGAAAGAGATTAATGACTTGAAGAAATATATTGATAAAGAAATGAATTAGAATGAACATCTGTAACTTAATCTGAAAGAAAAAGAAGAAGAATTGTAACTTGTTCAACAAAAAATTCTAAATAAGAGTAGAAAGTTAGAATTTTTAAATACCCCATCTCTGAAGTTGGTGAATGTTATTTAAAGGGTGAGATTAAGAATGATCCAAATTTACCTTAAAAGGTTATGAAGATAGTTGAAATTTTTTATGAGAAGAAGAATGCTCATAATGTTATGTCTGTGGTCAAATTCAATAAATTGATGAAGTCAGAATTTTCTAAAAATTCTATGTCCATGAAACTTCAAAGAACTTTTAGTTTTGAGAAGGATGAAAAGAAAACCGAGCTGAAGAAAAAGGTCTCAACTGAGAACAGAAATATTCTGACTAAATAAAGTTTTGATGTTAATTAAATTAAGGTTGCCGAGAATCATTCTCAAAACTCCAGATAGTATAGAAGTTATAAAGGAAAAAAATTATATGGATACTATTGGTATTGTGGTTGATTCTAGAACATGGAATATATGTGATGTTTTAATAAACAACATTAAAAATATTCCATATATTATAGAAGGAAAAGTTTAAGGAGGAGTCAATCCTCTCAAATAAGAATTATGATAAGGATGTTTTGAAGAAACCGGAGAAGGTTGGTGTTAATGTAGAACATATATTCCATAATTTGGAAAATATTTTGGAAATACGTGAATAACCTAGAAATCTTGAAAAATGTTGTCTTTCTTTGTTACTGGTACAAAAAAACGTTTTAAAAAACTCTAAGAATCTGAATATGATGAAAGAAAAAAGTAATGAAAGAGATATTGTTATAGAAACAACTCTCAAAGATACATAAGGTGAACACACATGGATGTTGTATAGTGGGTGTTATCTTCATATGTTAGGAGACATAAAATTCTTATAAAATTTGAAATAATTTAAATAAGTAACATTGATATTTAGAAAATGATAAATTCCTCAGAATCAATGGTATTGGATCTAATATTATTAGGGAAGAAATTCTAATTTCTAAGAAATAGTTTTTTTGTTTATGGGATGAAACACAACATGATAAGTGTATCAAAACATTGTGATGAATAAAAAAAGTTATTTTTAGAAAATATGGGTTTATTTTGAAAATAGATGAATATAGAAAGATAGTTACAAGAGGTAAATATAAAAAAAAAACTTATTCCAAATTAGTGAGGTTCAATTTTTTATTTAATTATGAAAGAAGAGAATAAGTTTTGGAATAAAATATTGGAACATATGTGTTAGAGAAAATTGATAAATTTATATAGGAGAGACAATGTCTGTGTAATTCTTGATATGTCATGAAGAATATATTGGGGTTGCACAATTTTTCCGAAATTAATGATTACAAACTCTATGCATAATAAAGCTAACATTTATTCAAAAAAACCCATGGAGCTTATTCATTCAGATATCTATTAGAAAATGAGAGAACAATTAACCCACAGAGATAAAAACTTACTTATTTTCATTGAGGACTTTACTCACTTTACTTGTGTAATTTATATGAAACATAAGTTATATACTTTGAATTTTTTTAAAAGTTTCATGATAAAAGATGAGAGGGAATATGAGTATTCTGGGAAGAAGTTGAGAAGAAAAAATGGTGGTGAATACAAAAATTAAGAGTTTAAAAGTTATCTTGAGAATCATGGAATTTGTAATGAGTTCAATACAACTAACATTCATCAACAAAATGGGGTTTTTTAAGAAAAAATAGAAGTCAGGTTGAAATGGGAAGAACTATGATACATGAACATGGACTCTCTCTCCTTACTTTTGGAGGAAATCCATGAGAACTACTGTTTATATTAAAAACCAATGTTTCTACATGAAAGGTTTATATAAGACTCCATATGAAATTTTTTATAAAAAAACTAAAAGTTTTAAACACTTAAGAGTTTTCTAGAGTCCATGCATCATAAATAGGAATGGTTGAATCCTTGGAGAGTTTGAGTAGAGAGGTGAAGATGGATTTTTTCTTAGATACACTCTAGAATAAATAATATATAGAGGTTTTAAAAATGTGATATGAATATTATTTGACTCTATTGATGTAAATGTTATTGAAAAATCCTAGGAAGATAACAAAAACATTCATACAGATAAAGGATATGAACGAGATGGAATACATTTTTTAATTAATTCTAATAATGATGAAAAAACAATTATAATACTACTCAAGAAGAATAATCAAACTTAACTATTTCTAGTGACAAAGAAGAATAAAGAAAATATCATCCTAGACTAAGGAATCAAGTGGATGATCAAAACATAATTGGTGATCAATATCAAAAGGATCAAATGATAAGAAAATCATAAGCTATTACACATACTTATTTATATTAAAAAGTTGATATAAAAGGTGTGAATGTTGATTTTGAGCATCCAGAATGGGTTCAGGCTATGAGTGAAGAGTTGGATCAAAATGTGAAGAATGATACATTTGAACTCATATCTAATCCAAATGAAAAAAGTTTTATTGGTAAAAAGTGGATGTTCTAAAACAATTTTAATGAATATGGTGAAGTGATAAGAAACAAATAATGTTTAGTGTGAAATGGTAACTCACAAATTGAACGCATTTATTTTGATGAGACTTTTTCTCCAGTGTAAAATTTAGAAACAATAAGAATCTTTCTTTCTATTTCTGCAAAATGAAGTTTCAAAATTTATCATATGGAGGTGAAAGTAAATTTTTTGAATTTTTATCCATGTGAGGATGTTTATAATGAACAACCATGTGTCTTTCTTATTGGGAAGAATGAAAGTTATGTGTCTAAATTGAAGAAATACTTGTATAAGCTAAAATAATCTCTGAGGGAATGGTATTTGAAATTATATACCTCCTTAAAAAAGATGAGTTTTAATAAAGGAATGATTGATATTAATCTATACATCAGTAATGTTAGTAATTTTCCCTCATTGTAATTATTTCTATTGATAACATTATCATTGTTGGGAATGATGAAAAAAATTGTCGATGATTTTTTGAAGAGGTGAAAATGTTGTTCAAGATGTCCATGTTGGGTGAAATGATATAATTTATTGGGTTATAAATCACACAAAATAAGAAAAACTTATTTATTTCATAAGAAAAGTATACTCATTAGCTTTTTAAGAATGTTGGAATAGAAACCTTAGGACCAGTTCCCATATTGATTCTAGTGGGAACCAAGAGGACTAAAGATAGAGAATTCAAATAAGTAGACCCTAAAGAGTTTCAGAAGATAATGGGAAGTTTTTGTATTTGAATGGCTCAACACCAGAAATTGTTTAATTTTTTACCCTATATAAAATATTTTAGAGTGCTCCAAAAGAAACATATTTAATGGATGAAAAATAGTTCTCGAATATATCAAAGGAATAATAGATTTTGGAATCAGGTAAGATATCTAAAAATGTATTCAATTTTATGGGTATTAAGATATTCCTTGGTATGGAAGTATTGATAATAAATTATCCTAAACTGGTGGGTTTTTCTTTCTGGGAATTTATTTTTTAAAATGGGATTCTAAGAAAAAAATCAGTAACTCTTAGGATAACGGAAATTGAGTACATTATTACTACTCAAGATTCTACCCAACTTCTATGGATGAGGACTCAGTTGGAAGACTTATTTGTTGAAGTAACTTTTACCATGCTCTTAGGTCGGGACAATCAAAGTTCCATGAAACATATACAAAACCTAGAATAAAATTCTCATTCAAAACATATTGACATCAAATAACACTTCATCCAAGAGAATGTGGATAACAATTAATTGAATATGGAGTATGATCCATCATTAGAACATGTTGCTGACATATTCACAAAACCTTTACCAAAGGAATAATTTTTCAACTTATATTTGAACATGGGAATCTGAAATATTTCTCTCCAATGTTTAGGTATGTGTTTTTATCCCCTCTCTCTTCTAGTCTTTGGATAGTTTTGTCAAGAGGGGAAATTGGTTCATAAATCTATCCATTAACATGTTCTAATTCTTTTATGGAAGAATACATATGAAGAAATCTGTGGGAATATTGTGAATTCAGTATATAAGTGTGTGAAAAATAAAAATAGTTTATTGGAGTGGTTATCGAAAATTTTGTTTATAGGTAAGTCAAAGAAGTGAAGAAATATGTGAGGAAAATATAACGATGTCTCAGGAGTCTCTACTTTTGGACAACATGGTTCTTCTATCAATGAATCTTGTTTCCTACAATAACTTAGCTCATGTAGGATTATAATTCATTGATATGTAATCCAAATATTGATTTTATAAATTTAGTGATTTATAGACCTTGGTTGAAAACAAAATCCAAAGGGGGGGAATATTGGGACCATGTTAAAAAGAAGATATTTTTGAAAGCTGGAAGAAGTTTGTGTTTTATGTATTATCCTTTATGGTCAAAGAAAATAAATCAATTCACTTTGTAATATTTAATGATCATATAAAAAGGACAAAGGGTTGAATCCTAATAAGAATATTAGATGAAAAATGATTAAAAAGTCCAAGTGGTTGTGATGATGTTTTTAGGGTGAAAAGGTTCATCGGACCCACCATGGGTCTAGAATTAAAGTTTTAATCACAATGAGAAATTATATTGGAGTATGAATGTATCCATACTAAATATGATAATTCATTTATAATTTCAAGGTTCTTATAAATAATAAGTTATCTCGGAATATTTTGATGAAATCCTTATGAAGGATAGGAGGAGAACATGTACTGCCAATTAGTTTGAGGTTTGACTTGAAAGAAAGAAGATGATGGTAGTATGGAAAGTCATAATACTTTCTAATGTACGTTAGAATATCCTATGCTGATCTTAGTTATTATCAAAACCATGATGAAGTCATGATTATAATAAGGATCTTGTGAAAGAACAAATTCAATGTTTTCCAGTATTCGTTTATCGATGTGAGATCATTGGATGTAGAAGTTATTGAAGGCTTGGAGGTTCTATTTCAAATGTGAGATGATAAAGATGATGGGTTTTAGTTAGACCAATAATACACAAGTTAGAAATATTGAGAGAAATAATTTGGTGAATGATTGAAGTATATGGGTATAATAATCAGAAAATAAAATAAGGTATTGTTGATACCGGTCTATCAAAATAGTGTTCCACCAATCTATTGGATAATCTAGACACTGATCCATTAGATGTAGTGATAGCTTCAAAAGGGAATCAGTGGAAGAAAAGTTTGTTAAATTAGATCATTAAGTGGTGTTTTTTAGGAATGATGTGTGTAAAGATGTCAGATACCGATCAACTAGATGAATATAAACTATATATTTATCCATTTTTATCAGGATGGATTGTTTTTAAATTGTGTTAATAATTAAAAAAATATAATACATTGGTTGTCTTCATTTGGTTCAATATTCATCAGACTTGAAGTAGTATTAACTCATTATACTAGCACAAAAATAGATCTTTTGAAGTGAAGTTGAGATCGATCCATCAAATATGAAATGAAATTGATAATTAATCAGCTATAGGATCATCAATATGAGGTAGTTGTTGAACTTATGAAGAAAATATGAATTTTTTTGAAGTAGTTGAAAAAGTTTTATCAAAGAGAGTTCTGAATATATTTTTGAAGTACTGCCAATAAGTAATAATATCTTTAGATGTCGAGACTATTTTTATGGAAGAATGTTTTCAAAGTTATTATAGACCATTGTAATGAATAATATTTTGTTATACAAATTCCATCATTATAATGAAGAAATAATAATGGTAATTAGAATCATATTGAAATTTTTTTATAAAGTTTGAAGAAAGATGAATATAGGAGAACATATGAGAAGTTTTGAGATGAATTGAGAAGATTTGAGAAGCATTGAAGAATAAAAATAGAAATCCAAAATTAAGGGGAAATTCAATATTGGGGAATTTTGCTTAAGAGGGAAAATTTTTCAGATTCTTGTATAAACTATTTTTTGTTCTCTAATAGAAGGAGGGGAGTAATTTTCAGTTTCAAATGGATCAAAACACTATTCACATGTGAAAAAAGAGAGATAATTTCTAAATTTACAGAGAGAAGAGGTTTTTTTAATTTATAATTCCTAAGGAATTTTCTAGATAGAAGAAGAAGAAGGAAGATCATATTCAATGATTATCATATCAGATTGGGTCATCAAACTTGGAAATCAAACTTAAATTTATGGACTAAGATAGAAGCAGTTCAAAATTATTTTAATAGTATTATGAAAAAACTATATTTTTAGACTGAGTAATCAGATAGGGGAATAAGACTATGGTATTGGATTGAGTATCATTATGAAGTCCATATATGTTCTTACCTGCTGATGGCTGGTAAAGTGAAGAATTTTTTTGGAGTTCATCAAAATTGAAAGTTGATAGGGAAACATAGTAACATGATTGTAAGAAATTGGTGAATGTTTCTTAACATGTTAAAAAATCCTGTATTGCATCATTTCATGATAGTTTAAGCACATTCAATACTATATTTATCATTTTGCTACACAAGTGTAAGAGTATATCATACTTGTCTGTATCCACACAAAAGGATGGTTTTCAAGTAGATTTTATAGTATTGGATTGTTTTCAAACCATACTATGGACATAACTACTCATGTTGATTAGTGTACCATATAAATTCTTATGTTCCTAGGGATGTGTGGTGGTTTTTTTCATCATAAAAGTGGTAAATATTTAATAGGAAGTTAATTTTATTTCAAAATAATGAAAACTTAAATGAAAAAGTTATAATTGATTCACCCCTCCCCCTCTCAGTGCCACATTGATCGCAGCTGGGAAATATCAATGCTTAGTTATCACAATGGATGAGAATATTGGTATCCCTAAGATATCATCATCAATTTAATGTTTAAAATGTCAGGGTATAAAAATTATAGATATCGATTTAATATTGGGAAATATCTTGAAGAGAATCATCTAAGTGGCCTGAGTAATGTTTATATTTTTTTTATGAAGAAGATTCTGTGAAAAAATATCAAAGGAAAAAGGTAGTAAGGAATAACACGAAGAAACATAGTTAATGGATTCAAGATGAGGTAGAATAATTGAAGTGCTTATGTATTGGAATTCTAGAATTATGTTCTATGAATGATGATATATATAAGGATTATTTAGTATAAGTTTTTCTTTAAAGATTTTCATAAATATGTTAAATGGTACCGATGGACTAGAAAAGTGATTTTATGGTACAATTATATTTTTATTAATGGAATGTAAGCCTAAAGAATTTTTTTTTATTTTTGACATTGATTTTTGGATAAATACGATATTTATATGAATAAATTTAATTAGACAATATTAATGAACATGTTACTGATTTATGTTTTTTTGAGCAAAGTGGTTTATGTTTTCATTTGTGGAGTTTAAATCATTATTTAATTTATAAAATATGCTAAATAATATAGGGTTTTATTCAAGGAGTGAAGAAATATGTAAGTTTTCATAATTTTAATATGGTAATTATTTTTGTTACCAATTTTCAAGAGAATTCATGATAAAGGTATTCAAAGTTATGATACGTGACATTACGATCTACTTCATATTGTTTGGGGAGTTAATGATATATTTATTTTATAAATTTAGTGACCTTATTTATAACATTTATATTTTAATCATTTGGAAGGTTCATTAGGATAACTATTTATGTAATGGATTAAGTTAAAATTTGGATGATCCATTAGATATTAATTTTTTACTTCACCATATAAATATTTATACATATTGGATAACCTGTGCTAACCATTTTTTGGTGGTGATAAATAGAAATTGATTGAATGATTTATCAATCCATTTATGGATCATATGATCCATTAGGTCATTAGGAATAATAAATTCAACCTTCATTTCTTGGAAAAAATGACATGGAAATTGATCAATCAAAATACCTAGGGTGGGATTTTTATTATGAAATGGAATAAAACTAAGTATATCTTCTCTTGAAAATTTTTCAACTCCAAGAAAGGGATGTTGAAAGAAAAATATTATCCCAGTACCTTCATTTTTGATGAATCAAATGTTCCATTAAACAATCACAAATTTATGATTGTGTGGTTATTAAACATATTTAGATATCCTAATTTATTATGATAAATGTTATTTATCACCCTTCTTCAAAATTTGGGGTTTAGTTTTCTCCTCTATGTTTAGGTTTTCCCTTCCCACCTATGTTTTAATATTTGGAAACATAAAATGTGTTATTTAAAATTAATTTCACAGATCAATTTATCTTTTTCCAGAGGATGTTTTATTAACCATTTTTATAATGTGGGTTTATATTTTCAAATGTTAATCCTTTTAGAAACTACATGAATTTTTAGGAAGAAATACAGTTTAAAGGGGTAGAATGTAATTCCCCAAGATTTTGTGAAATATATATATTTCTAATGAATATAATGTTTTCCATATTTTTTGTAACACATGACATTGAGTTTATATTTGTGTTTCATGAAACACTAATTTTGGTTTTTGTTGCACATAATATCGAGCTTAGATTGTGTTATACGCAACACCGAGTTTAAACAAAACATGACAAACTATAAAAATATTATTATTTACTATGATTGTTATAATTTATCCATTGTAATGGTATTTATGAGTAGGATTAACGGGATTATGAAAATATAATTCTTACTTATGTATATATAATTAATTATTTGGAAATAAATTAAATAGAAATTAAAACAAAAATCTTTTGAAAATAAGGGAAATCATTTTTGGAAAAAAATTATTTTAATGCACACAAATGAGTTTTACCTAAAACAATTAAACATATTACTTCTAGTGAATTAATTTAATGAAATTTATATGTTATATTTTCTATAAAATGTTTAGCATTCATCTTATGTTCTTTCGAGAAAATATATAAGAATAAATTCATTTTACTACAAAAAACTATATTTTCAAAAAATCATTTTTTTCACCTTTGGAATACTTATTTTAATATTTATTTTACCACTATTATAAATTTTTTTGGATGAAAAAAAATTCGTTTATTAAATTAGTATTTAAAAATTATCTTTGGGTGAATTTTTTGAATTGTTCTGAAAAGTTTCATTTTTTTATGAATAGTTAAAAATACAATTTTTTTATTGGAATGTTCCATTTAGTTTAATTTTTTTTAATTTGTTAAATTATATTTTAAATTAGTTTTAAAGTATAATTGGTTTAATTATATATCAATTAATCCAAATCAGTTCATTGTAATCAATTTTATATTTAATTTTGATATAAAATATTTCTAAAATTTTTAATATTTTATCTTTGAAACCCCACTTTCTCATCACGTTTGTAGGATTTGTTTTAAATTAGATATTATCACTTATATGAATTTAATTTTGAAAAATATATTCTATATTTGGAATCAGAATAATCTATATTATATAGTAAGGAAAAAATTATTATTTTTTAACAATAATGATTAGTGAAAATAGTTCAAATTAGTTACCACGATTATGGTTAAAATCGGGGTTTACATATGAAATGAATTTGTATTAAAATTAAATTTAAACATAAGTAGAATTTTTTATTTTATAAATTTGATTTAATATTTAGAATCAGAATGACAAAATTATCTAGTAAACATAATTTCAATTTTAGCATGAAAGGGAAAATTACCCAGGTAAAGAAATAGATAAAATTTACCATGGTAAAAAAACTAAAAGGGAATATGAGGTAAGAGTGACCTCCCAATAGTGAATTATTTTGGGTATTTACAAGAATTCCACTCCTCAATAATAAAAGGGTACTCACTCCCCAAAAATAATCACACCATTCATTCCAATTTTATTGACCAAACTCTTCCAAAATCACTTCCCAACATTCCTCCTCTCAAACTATAAGCCTTATGTTGGACGTAAAGCCAACTAAGGAAATCTTTTAGTGTAAATATAAAGAGGATGGCCAAACAAGAGGTACAATTCATAAATAAGCAATTTTATTTATTTATTTATGAACCTCATTCAATTATTATTATAACATGATGATATAATAACTTTAGTATATTAAATATACGGATATTTTGTTATGTTAAGGTAATGAACAACAACCATCTCCACTTCTATAAAATGGGTTATGAAATAATTATCAGTGTATACAGTTGACTACAACATCTTGAACTGATGTCATTATTTTTTCAATTACCACCTCTAAAGGTTGTAAATAATGATGTATTTATTATTTATATATTATATTTATGAAATTATTATGATTCTTGAATTATTATATCACACAAACCTTTATGCTTTCCATTTTGTGGGAATATGATAATGTCACTTGTGTGTAAAGCGGACTACCGCCTCGCGAAGCAATGTAATTATTTAATTCTTTACATGGAAGGTAATAAGGATGATTTTAATGAAAATATGTGATATATATGACATAAATGTTTTTGTATGGTGATAATATATAAATTACCTTTATTTATTTCAATCCCACAAGAAAATAAAAACAATTTTCGTGCATACTTATGAACAACCATCCCCATGAAAGGTGCATTTCATTTTTTATCTCCAAACATTATGGATTTATAAAAAAAACATGTACTTAAAATATATGATATTTATATCAAGTTTACTATTTTAGATATTATTATATCATTTTTATCTAAGATAACCATAAATAATAAGTCAAAACAAACATGAAAAACAAAGAAGTTATCTCCTGAAATGTTACTTTAACATGTAATTGTTAATAAATGAGTAATAAAATGTCACAATAAATCCATATATGGGATGATATATATGAATATGGTTATTTAAAATATTTATAATAAAATTATATTTATTATATAGAAGTTTTGAACCAGTATGAAGGAATTCAAGACCTAAGGTAAGGGATTTCCGTCTCACTTATTACTTATGTGAGACACAAGCCACACTCACCACCTATATATTTTATATAGTGTATATAATTCCCATGAATGTATTATATGATTATTATTGTTAATATTATTGAGATTTACATATTCATTTTGAGATATATCCTTTTGGGGTTATACGGTTCAAAAATTAATAAATTGATAGTACATTTTTGTCTCAAATTTTCTTCTTTTGGATATAAGTTGAGTTATGTAGCTATATTAATCTATGAGGTGTATATACTTCCCCTTAAATATGTTATATCATGAAAATAATTATTTTAATGATATTTAATGTTTAATTTAATTTTATTCTTTCATGGGGCTTACGATTAAATGTTACCAATGTGGTAAGAGTTTAATGTTACCATCTCATTGCTTATTAGGATTATTTATGATTATTCTTCAAATGGATAAATATTAAGATATAAACATCAATAAACTCATGAATTTTATATTATATATTTATTTTTGGAGAATACATGTTTTCCCTTCATTTTCCTATCTTTATTTACTCAATATTTCAAAATACTAATTAATGAAAGTCATCTTTTTAGTCAAAAATTTGTTTCCTTCCAAGGAAAGTTTTTCAAAAAATGATTCCAAAAATGTTTTATTACTAACATAAGTTTTATAAAATATATTTTTACCCATTTTTGATTTTTTACAAAAATGTTTTTAATAGAATCCTCATTTCATTTTCAAAACAATTCCCATTTAGATTTTTAACAAAAATATGAAAGGAATCTTTGTTTTAACATGTATGACATGAACTAAACTTCTAAACATCATGACCATTATTTTTTTTAAGATTAATTAATTTTTTCGAAGTTTATTTTATAAGTAAAAGGTTTACAAAATGTTTTATGTTTCAAAAAGATTCTTTTTCTAAAAGTTAATGGATATTTTACTCAATAAATTTTTTAAACATCCAATCGAAATCATTTTCCATATAAGATGACATCCATTGATATTAAATATTCCATAATGAGGATATGATCCAATGATACCATTCTTACTCTCTCTCTTAATGTTTTATGATTACATGATATTTATAAAACCCATTTCTTTTTCACTGGTTATACCATGATAAAAATATTATGAAACCTATTTCTATTCAATGGGTTTTGTTGTGATAATTTTTTTATGAAACCTATTAATTTTATTTATTTATGACATGATGAATGATTTATGATATTATTAAACACTTATTTATGATTTTCATTATCTGATTAGTGCTACCTATATATCCATCCAATGCATTGAGTAATGATAAATGTTTCATGAGATCATAGGGTATATGTGTGGTTATCCTCAGCCTGAAAAGGAAGGCACATATGTGGTTAGCCCAACCATAAAAAAGAAGGGTTCATGTATAGTTATCCCATGAACAAAAGAGGGTACATGGGAGGGAATCCCAATAATTAACTAGTTACATGGGTGGTTATTCAAATCCTAACATGATATGAAGGTCTTGGTGGGTATCCATGACATATGATTTTCTATGCATATGTGTATGAAACAACTCCATGTCTTATGTCAATTTAATTATCTGTTTGCTCATGTTCTTTGAATTACCAATTTTTATTCTATGAGTCAAGATTATGATCTTTGATATGTAGGGTATGTATTTCAAATTTCATGTTCATGTTCTCATATAGTTATGCTCATGTTATGCTTATATATCTCTCTTGTGTTAACCCTTAATAGGAATCTCATATCACCCTTTCTTATGTTTCATTTCCCATATATCATTAATAATGGTCACAATTATGGAATGTCTATGAAGTGTAATTAATGGTAGGATATTTTTGGGTTACATTGAAGATATTTTAGGAATTAGAAGTATTATGTACCTAGTCTCCAAATACACTAAACTATGATGGTTATCAGGAGTGTGTTTGTGTAATGTAATTAATATTCATCTAAAAAGATGAAATATCCATGTTTTAAAATCCTGGGTCACTATATGAATGAACCAGGTCATCATAATGGCATACCATGTATGTTATGATTTCATTATTATATAGTGGTGATATAAGACTATATTCTTCCTTATTATCAGAAATCATTTCCGTCAGAATAGCATTCCATATACATTTTTTTTTGAAATATTATTTCTCATGTATCATAATTGGAAAAATTATTATCATATACTAGATGTTTTTTCCATGTATAAAAAGATATTTTTAATCACTTAATTTCATGGGATCATTTCCATATTATATTGGGATTTAATTCTTTTATATTAAAGGAGACAATTAAAAGTTATGATTTATATTTTATGATAAGTTTCAATAATTTTTTCTCTACTGGTGATATACCAATACAAAATAATGGGTTCCTCATATGAATTGTAGATTTGGTAAAACCCTAAAGTCACCCTAGTGAAAAATAATAGACATTCATACACTTCAGGAAGAGATTCTACACCCCACCATTCTTAAAAAGGTGAGGTTCCTCTATCAATTGGGTTAGTAATCCCATTGACCTGCATTTATATCTCTCCAAGGTGTGCATCCCCAATTATGATTCTAGAGAGGCAACATTGGTGTTTTTGGAGATAGTTATTTTATAATTTTCTGATCCAATATAATACCAGGTACACTCAGTTGTCTTGAAAATGTTCTTTTATATAGGTTATAAATTATTGAATCTATGTGAACTTAATTATATTGATTGTCTTTGATTTTTTTATGATATAGGGTCCTTAAGAGATCTTAGTGGTGAATTTAAATTGATCTATATTGATAGGGACTTATTTATTTTCTTTGGGTTTCAAATCTAATAATAATATTGGTATTTTCTTTATATTCTATCATTAATTTTAGATTTTTTAGTTTATTTGTTATTTTAGCTATATTTTTTTTTCTCAAGGAATCCTACTGTGTATTTTTATAGTCACCCTTTCATGGTATTTATTCCAAAAAATTTAGATATATGAAAAAAATACACAGTTCAAAATGCTCTTGGTGGATGAAGAGTTGGTGAATTATCATTGGATTTAATTATTAGTGTTCCATATTGGTTCTAGTTAGTGGTGGTTATCATTGGTGAGATATTCACAGGGGTTCTTATAGAATGGTGTTATTTTACCTAATCATAATTGTAATTAAATTTATGGAATTTCATTTTTTATATGGTTTCTTTTAGGGTTTTCTCGTACAATATTATACTAGATAACTCCTTTATTATAAAATAATTTAATATGATATTCAGTTATTATATATATATTACCACTAATTGATGGTTAAATTATGTATTAGAGTTATATATATATTTTTTATGTTATTATAGGCTAAGACCACCCATGTATTGTATACCTTCTTGGAGCTTCTTTCCAACCCTAACCTATTGGGGGTGATCTTAGGGGGGAATAATGGGCTTACTTCCAATGCAGGTGGGGTCCCAGTGGTCCAAGTAATGTCAAAATGGTATCAACACATTTAAAGAATTGGGATGAAGTATAAATATTATCCTGTGGATTTAATTATATTGTAAGGATTGGATTGGGATTTTGGGAAATAATGTCAATTAATATTGTGTTTGGTTTTAAGAATAATAAACCCAGTGTTGGTGTTTTGATTAATGTATCCACTCACCAAAACTCTAGTAATTTTTTTATCGATAGAAATCTTTAAGGTATATGTTATGGTTTATAATCATGATAGATCGTAAACCATACTATGGTAAGTTGTGATATTTTAGGTCCTTCTTATGTTATCTCACCCATATATACTTTAATAATTTTAGATCCATCCAGTCTATTAGAGGATTTCACCCACTCACAACTAACTTAGATCATTAGGAATGATGATAATAAGATCATGCCATAACATGATCCTAAAACAATTGATCAATTGAGTGGTGATGAATCAATTCATGATCCTGATTAATAGGTGTATTTTCCCCATGTGTAGAGGGAAAATACTTCATTGTTTGTACAGAGAGGATAAATTCATGTAGAGTGGATTTTAGTTTTATTAATCATGAACAGGATACCCATAATATGAGTGTTCTATATTATTTTCAGTGATATATGCATCATAGTTTTAGAGGTAGGGATGATTCATGAGTGAAATATGATTAGTTAGAGCGAGTGAAATTTGTTTTTTTGTTTATTTTATACACCCACAATCAAAATAGCAGTTCTTATCATAGGTTCCCTATATATTATAATGAGTTGTTGGTTAATTTTGTTCACTTATAAATAAAAACAAACCACATAAAAATACGTGTAGCTAAAGATCAAATTTTAGGTGGATTTTTTTATCCAGAGATGCTAAGTATAGATCAGTTTTAGGTGATGTAGGACCTTTAGTAGAGAATAATGGTAGTGGATGTGTAAATGTTAAGGATCACATACATCATGAGGAACTATTTTATCATGATTTATGTTGGGTTCTCATGAACTCATAAGTCTGAGTGAGGTCTCCAGAGTGAGTGGTTTGGGGTTATGTACTTATGCAATTACACTCATGATAGTGTTTAGAGAGTTTTGGTGATAAAGCATCATGATCAAGTAGAACCATGTGTAGTTTGGGGTAATATAAATATTCTTATTACATTAGAATATGTACTCATCAACAATGGTGTGAGTTCATCTTCTCTTGTTGTGTAATTTTATTGGAAGTTGGAGACTCCTACAGTGATTGAAACACAAACTTTTCTGATATAGACTCTTAATGATAGTGATCACACTCTCATTCAGATATATTAATATTGTGGGATTATTTTAAATAGATAGATGGGTATTTTATAGTGTTTCGTCGTGTAATAGTGGGAATATATGGAATAATCTTTTATATAGATCATTTATTCGACATCCATACTTGGGTGGATGTATATTCATTTACGATGGTTCATTTATGAGAGATTGGTCCAGGATTTATGTGAAATGGTGAGTAGAATAATCAGATGGTTTGAGTAGGGAAATCCCTCAATTGGTTACAAAAAATTCAGTATTTCCCATTATGAATGATTAATTCCTACGAAAACACTCACTATAGGTCCACGCTGATATCTCCTCAAGATTATTAGGTATCCCATCTTGGATCTAGGATATGATATTGGAGTTGGAATGATTTAGGAAGAAAGGTTTTATCAGACCTAGTTCAACACACTTTGATCAGTGTAAAGGAGCGAGGTGGCTTCTATAGTTTAAAATACAGTATAGATATCTTTGTATATGGTTTCATGTAAATGAATCTCTAGAGACATTATTTATCCATCATTATAGGTAATGCATGACCATATTAGACTCATTAGGACTGATAAACATTCATATAGTGATATTGGGAGCTATTAAATATTTTTTAGTGGCCTTTATTGATGAAAAACTCAATTAATTTGGCCAAAGTATGAGTGTTTTGTGTGTTTGAGGTTTTTTATTATATTATAATGAGATTAAAAGCTAAATATTAAACCCTCAAAGTATAAGACATAAATTATGAATATTCAATCTTATAAGATATTTTATCTTGGGAAGTGGAGTAGAAATTAACCTTAATAATTTTTTTAGGTTGCAATGGATTATTTTATAAAAGTGTAACAGTGATAGGGTAGTAACTAGTCACCTTTGCATAAGATTTCGTGATCAAATAACGGTGAGATAAATATAAAAACAACCATTTTAAGGGTTGTTTTGAGGAGAGAGATATAGAGAGATGTTTCTTATCTTTGATCTATTTGGGTGGGGGAAAACTCCTCATAAATTTAGGGACACCTCGAATGGAAACATCAATTTTGGGGGCTTACATTATTATAAAATCTTTGGGGATGTTCTTGATTAGTTCTCAGAAGGTAGGAATCACATTGTCACCTTCTAGGGTTTGATAGTGGTATTCCAACAAGGATCATTTTGGGGACAATAATATGAAATCTTGAATTGGGTAATCCCAGTAGAGTGTGGGTTCTTGATGGTGTAGGACAAACTAAGCATACATATGTATCAATTGTGTGAAAAAATTATGGAAAAGGTAGAGGATGTTGCTCCATAGGTTATATTTTTGGTCACCTATATTCAAAAAATATTTATCTAGATTCATGGAGTTGATAGTGTATGGTTAATTGAAAGGGTTAGGACCATATTGTTTCGATGGTAGAATAATTGTTCACCAATGATCTAAATTTTGGTTTTATAGTGGTTTGAGTACATTGGAATTGTTTATTGATATACTTGTTGGTATCTTTCAAGAAGGTAGAGAACAACCAAACCAAATCATATGTGGTGGTAGAGGCGTTTTTATTAGAGTTTAAGGGGAATATGTTTGGTTACAACAAATAGTAAGGGAAAATAGAGTAGCTAAAAGATATATGTTTCCATTATGCCTTTTATTTATGGAATTGGTATGTGCACTTCATTGAGAAATGAAAATAATTTAAAGTAGACATTTGGGGGGAATGTTACTTTAAGGGACATCTGAATTTGATCTATATTTCTTGTTATTATGCTCGATATCAGGTTTTGGAATTGATAGATTAATCATTTTCAAAATATTTATAGATCACTCTTTAAAGGTGGTGATCATAAAGTAATTATAAGAGGTTCTTTGTTAGGGAATCATTTTAATATTGATATATATGGTTCACAATTTAACTTTATGACATAAAATAATGTATTTGTGGATGAATGTTTTGGGTGAGAAATCATAGGAAGATTCATGTGATGAAAGCATATATATTTTTTGTGGGTTTTCCCATGAATAGGATTAAACTGATCAATCCCTATGTGTATATTGAATTATAGGGTTTAAAGACCATATGGAATTGATGGAAAGAAGATGTATTTCTTGTGTGGTTTGTGTTATTGGTTCATATAAGAATTTGTTCCTCTAAATTTAGGTTGAGTGAATGTGTTGGGAGACTGTATTTTTATATGAGATTATTTTATGAGATTTAGGATCTATAACTCTAGTTGTTTCCATTTTTTAGGATGAGGAGGTTTAAATGTGGGGAGGATATAGGGACTCAAGTTTTCTCTTGGTTTATTTTTAGCACATAAATTGCGATTCAAGGACCCCGACCTTAAAAATTATCAAATATTTAATTCCCCATAGTAAATGATCTAAAAAAATAGATAATTATGTTGGTCCATGGAAATAGTATTTACCATTGGGATGAATTTCAGTGAAGTTTTGAGATAGTTGGTTTTTAAGGAATATTTAAATTTTATTTATTAAATAAATATTTATCATGTGTAAGAACCAAATTCTTCTTTGAGGTACATTTATTGATTTTTACATCAATTATCAGTTTAAATTATTATGTATGGCTTAATGTGGGTGCCTGTTGAGGTCACAGAAGTCTTAGGGGTGTCTGGGGATAGTTTAGAGCCTAGAAACCAAAGTTTGACTATTTTTATAATGGCATAAAGTTAGTCAAAACCATGCAGGGAAGGACACATGGTTTGAATAAGTCATGCAAGGATAGATAGTGGGTCCTACAGGCTACACAATTTGATGAAACCATGTGTTAGGAGGTGCAAACCCATGTTACATGGTCTATAATTTTAGCGGATATTGACAGAGGCTCTTCACATAGTTTGTGCATAATTTATGAACTATCTGGATAAACTGTGTGAGTGCCCCATTCTCCTATATTAGACCATGTGACATGGTTCATAGTTTGAGAAACCATGTTCCTAAACTATGTGACCCGGATATTTTGGGTAAATTTAGGTTTTTTTCATTAAATAATTTTAAAATCAACCTAACTCTTTTATTATCCTCCCATGGATAGAGGTCTTGATTTTGAGCACCCCATTAATAATAGTATAGGATTTGAGTTCCTACCTATGTATAAACTCTGATTCGAACAGGATTTATCTCCTTGGATCCGCAATGGTAATGCCTTGACTCCTTTTTAGTTTTTTTCTTGATTTTTCTTGATATCAATTATTCTATTTGGATTTAGGTAGTATGCCCTAATTTATTATTTTTCATACATTATTCATATTTCCCCCAAAATAGGATGATTCTGATCTTGATATTGAATAATCTATCTAGCATGAGCCTAAGGTATGTGGTCATGTTCCTTTCATTGAAATTAAAGCAGTTTATATATTCCAAGTTGATGCACATCCATTTTTTGGGTGTCACCGTAAAATGGAATTGAAATATGTTGTTTCTTCACATGGTTTAGGTAATTTAATAGGCATGATTATGCATTTTATAGGTTATATTACTTGAATAAGGACCTCCCCATGGGTTATTTTCCATGATTGATCCTTTATGGATTAGCCTTGTATGCCTTTTACCCCATGTCGTGGGATGTCAGAATTGAATTGATTATTTTGGAATTTAAATGTTGCTAATTTGTAATTGAAATTAAATAATGTTATGCTATGGATGATTTCCCCTTGACCCATGTATGCCTTTGTTGTTTAAAGAATATTTCCTTTCCCATGTGAGTGAAATAGAGGCCATGTATTGAATCGATGTAATTGGTTCAAATTTCATAAATTATTAGTTTTCCCACATTTTTTAAATTATAACTAATCCATGTGATAGTTTGAGAAGCTAGTTAGGCTTATTATATTAAAAATTTCCATATGAGTGTTTGGAAGTCCCTTAAAATGCTATCCCTTGTGATCTATTTTGAGGCCATGCTATGTAAGGGGTTTATTGAGCATGGGACGATCATTATTATGATATGCCCACATGAGTTAAATGAGGTTAAGGTCATATATTATCTTTTTATACATGTGTATCTTGTTACGTGAAATATGCCCATGTGAGAAATTGGGATGCCAAGTCCTTGAGGTTGGTCCTTTCTTGATTCACCCCTTTAGGGTGAGTTATTCTAGACACCCTTGGTATTGAATTTGGAATGTCTTATGAAATGCTTAAATGGTTTTGAAATATATAGATTGAAAAATATCCTTTATTGGAACATATATTTATCTTAAAATTCCATGGAAAGACTCATGTGACCATTGACCTTTATATCATGGGTGATAAATGGATCCATGGTAGGATTCCATGGATGGACTCTATGGTTCATATGATATTTTAATGAGTGATACAAGGATCCAAATGAAATATTCTATGGATGTACTCATTGAGACTTGACTTACATGCTGAGTGATACTTGGAATATAATGGATTTCTATGGAAAGAATCCAGGGGAATTTATTATATGTCATGAGTGATACTTTTGGTTTTTTTAGAGGACCACCTAGGATCGACATGTACGACATGGAAGATATACCTCACCTAGAGTGATACCAGGTCCCTGATAGGTTCTCTAGGGATGGGCTTGTAGGGAGTTGGTTGGTATTGCACCTAGAGTGAAACATGACTTCCAAATTAGGAATGTAATGTATGGGCTCATGTTCTAAAATGAATTATAAATTAAATGAATTATAATGTGTCTTCCTATCCAAAGAACAAGCTGGGATTCGTTATTCACTTGTACTTGTTTAGATGTCCTTTTGAGGCATCATTTGTGCTACCAAGTATACGGGGGATGTCAGGCTTGAGTTGGATCTAAAGACTTATAAATTCAATATAATTGAATTTGTAAATGTTTCTAAATAAAAACCAAATCATGTAGGATAATTACTTTTTTTTTCTTCCTTTCTTACACTTTTCTTATTACACGCTACCTATTATATATATTCACTGACTGATTAGAATAGACCATGGTTGGTTGCCTACTAGGATTTAGTATCACGCCCTATTTAGGTCATTCTCTTAGGCCCAAATAGATTATATTATTGTAGGTAATGATAAGGGAATGTACCCTCATATAGGTACATGATATGCTCCATAGGATCAAGAGAGCATGAGACCAAGCCAAGGCTTTTGATGCTACTGATATTCTTTTGGCCTTTTTTCACTTTTGTCACTTTTATTGTCTATGACTATTCTTTTCCTATTTTTAATGATTTATTAGAAACATGTGACATGTATTATCATATTTTTTTTGTAATGACTTATGGTTTATTTATATTATCAGTCCTCCTCTGTTTACTTCTATTGTATGGTTTTCTTCTTCTGCTATTGAAATGTAATTGTATTCCACTATGGTACAATCTGCTAAAAAGGGCATAGTATCCCCAATCTCACATATAAGACCATGCTGTTAGTCTGTAACCTCTAGAATTTTTTGAGATTATCTTCATTACATGTGACCCACTGAGCATAGGGTAATTTTAATTTACATTCGGATCCATAACATTACAATGTGGTATTAATGGTTTCTTTTCCTGGACTGCTTTACTATTTGGAGATAATAAAAAGGGGTAGGAAGGAATATAAATTTGGTATTGAGATGTTCTTGGGTGTAGCTAACCCATGTTTAGAAAAAATCCAAATTGACTCAAATTAAATTTCTTTTTTCTAGATTTTCACTATTAATGTTTTTTTTGATTTCACTGTTGGGTGACACCCTTGAATTTTGATGTTATTATTGATATGATTTTTGGTTATAATGTGTTGTAACCCAATGAGAAAATGGTATGCCATCTCATGCATCATATAGGAACATTCCAAATTTCACATTCAACGCATTATTCCATTCCATTTAGGATGAATTACTAATTACAAGCTATTGTGAAAGGTCTTTTGATAAATATTCCTACTACAATGGTAGATATATTAGTACATATTGTGGGGTTAAAAATATGGATGCCAATATTTGGTCCCTGAGGTGTATGTGACCTCATGGATCAGAATTTGGAAGATCACGGTTCAACCTTAATGTGAAATGTGTTAAGATGTGCCATAGGTGGATGCCATGTTTTTATTCTTTGGGAGTATGGACCACCATAGATCAGAGTTTGGTATACCATTGGGTTGACCTTATAAAAGGTATATGATAAAATTAAAATGAGTGTCAATTCATTGAATGTGAATTTGAACTTAGTTCAAAATCCAATGAATATGAAATCCATTGAAACTGAAATGGATTATGATATAGAACTTGACCAGACCCGAAATTAGTAGAGGAATTTTTTTAGTTTCTCTTTTTTGTTTGACTTCCAGACCTGAACCACGGGGAATGTAGAGGGCTGAGTTCTTGTAGAGGAAGGCCTTGACCTACCATGTTTTGGTATATGCACTATTGAGTTGAGAAACATGATAATGATATTAAAATAAGGTGTGTGTTGGTAATTTTAGAGTCATGACACCATTATGACCTCTTGTTGTACACTAGGAGGGTGGTGAAGATCATACCCTGAAGGTGGTAGGACATGGGATACTAGTGGATTGTCCAGTTATGCTAGCTGAAGCAATAGGAATGGTATCGTACATAGGTGTCAAATCATAGTTCTATGATGGGTTTCTACATTTTTGGTAGACCATTTAGGGAACACCGTGACCTGCCCCAACTATGGAAGAGTTAACACATGAGTTTCAGTAGTATCATCTACCCACGTTTTTTAGGGATGGAGGAATACATGTTGTGGAGTCATGACTATATTCCATGTTGTCTATCTTCATGCACTTAGAGTTTCCTTCTAATAGAAGTTTAAATATTTCTACATATATGATGCATGATTCTTCTATGAGATGGTGGGATGTTATCACTCAGACTGATCTTCATCAAAAGATAGCCTTGATGGAGTTCCATACGACCTTATAGGATTATTTCTACACTAAGAAATTGAGGGCCGGTTGAGCTTGGGAGTTCTTACATTTGGAGTAGGGTGAGTTATTAGTTATGGAACAATTGGCCCATATTACTGAGCTCCATCACTTTGAGCCTATTCTGCTGGGTGATGAGTTATCAAAAGATAGGCGATTTGAGGATGGTATCAGATATGAAATACAACTTCGAGTGAATGTATTCATGTTGACTACTATTTCTATAATTGTGAACTAGAAACTTATCATGGAGAATAAGCTGAGGGAATCTGGAGGTTCAATCTAGGGGGTTCGACACCTAGGTCTGGTACTGCATCAATTGGTAGTGGGAAGCATCATCTGGAGCTTCCACATGGTGATATTGGGAGTCATAACATATCTTCAGGTGGCCAAGTGAGGTGTTACCAGTGTCGTAGGTTGAGACATATGAGGCCTTAGTTTATGAAGAACTTAGTCGAGTACTAATATTGTGGTAAGATACCCCATCTACAGTGGTACTGAATGAATTTTACACCAGAACCTAATGAGAGAGGGTCTTCACTAACTCCACATTGAGGAGCAGGGTCGACAACTTCTCGCCAGAATGGGAACCGGGGTACAATGGGAAATTTATTCCAAGGTGGTGGTCCTAGCCATGGTAGACATACCTCGAGTTCATAGTGATAATATAGTGGATTATATCAGGGTAGCCAAGTAGTGTCGCAAGGCTATGGTACATACCAAGAATGTACAATGAAACATACCTAGTAAGAGCAGGATCCCAAAACATCTACTATCATAAGTATTATTCTATTAGCCTCTATTTTTGATTCTTCACTTTTCGATATAGGATATTCACATAACTATATATTTTTTTCCATTGTGAAGAGCCTTGGGATCTATGTTTATATTTTTGATGGAGTGATGATGTTAGACACTATGTTAGGGATCATAAAATAAGGTGTGAATCAGTGTAGGCAGTGACCCCTTAAGATTTGTGGGTGTCATATTGTATGGAACCTCTATTTCCTAGAGATGAAAAGCTTTGATGTTATCCTCAGGATTGAATGGATGGATCCCTTTCATTCTTCCATATATTTCTATCATTATAGGGTGAGTTTTACATCACTAGAGGGTGGAAAATTCATTCATAAGGGTGAATAGAATGTCTAGGCGATCTGAGCTGGACCTGAGCATCATGGGTTGGGCAGGATGATATCTTATATTGTGTGTTTATATTTGGGTGATCAGGGAACATGTTAGAGAGATTTTCCTCTAGTAGTTGGTGATTTCCATGATGTTTTCCCAGATGAATTTTCATGATTACCTCTAGTGAGATAGGTACAGTTCTCTATTGATCTAGTTCCATGAGCTACACCAGTATGAATTCCTCATTAAAAGGATGGATACAATATATTTTCATGTGCTCAATTAGCAGCATGAGGATTTATAAGAAAAGGGTTTCATCTAACCAATTACTTATCTTTGGGGTTCACCAGTTCTTTTTGGAAAAAAGGTGGATGGTACCCTATGACTATGTGTGGGTTACCAGAAATTAAACTAGTCTATGGTTAAGTACTGGTATCCTCTATTGCAGATAGATGATATATTCTACTAGATCTGTGGAGATACGGTCTTCCCAAATATTGATTTGAAATCTAGTTATCATTAGATGTGTTTTACACCATTATATATACCTCACACAACCCTTCAGATAAGGTATGCTCTATGGTTATGCCATTTGGTCTTGTGAACACACTAGTGGTCTTTATGGCATTGATGAACTATGTGTTTCATCCTTAGATTGACTCAATTGTTGCGTTCTTTTTGTAGATGATATCTTGGTGTATTTTAACAATCTACATGACCATGCCAATCATCTTGAGACCATTTTCAATACACTAATATAGAATACATTATATGATGAGCTCACAAAGTTCCACTTCTAGATGGATTCGATTCAATTCCTCGGTCACATTATCTCAAATAAAAGAGTACTAGTGGACTCAGAGAAGGTGACAGGAGTAGGTTAATGGGATTATCCCATTAAGGACTTTGAGGTGTGGAGTTTCGTTGTGATGGTGGGTTACTAAAGACATTTCATATACGATTTCTCATGCTTAGAAATTTCGTTGATGGGATTTACTAGGAAGGGTGTGAAATATATATGGTCAAATTCCTAAAATATGACCTTTTAGGAGTTGAAAGAGAGGTTGAATTCGATCCCCATACTGATTTTTCCAAAGATGGGAAGAATGTACACTATGTATTATAATGAATCAGGTATCAATAATGGAGCAATTTTTATGTAGGGGATCAAGTCATTGTGTATGGGTCTTTGTAGTTGAGTTCACATGAGAGGAATTACCTAATTCACATCCTCGACATAGCTGTGGTTTTTCACGTATTGCGTTGTTGGAGATATTACTAACTATGACAACATTTTGTGGTAGACATGGACCAAAAAAGCCTCAAGTACATATTTATACAGTGTGATATGAATTTTAGAAAAAAAATGTGGGTATGATACCTTTAGTATTTTGTCTTAGAGGTTGCCTACATGCTATGTAAATGAAATGTAGTGGTAGATGCACTGAGCAAGAGGAATCTTAGACAGAAAATGCAATAGGATAGTAGTGAGTTGAAGATTATGACGTTGTCCTCTAAGATGCACTTGGAGGTGCATGACAGTTAGGGGAAAATGTTTCATTAAACCTTAATTATTTCATCTACCCTTATAGATATAGTGAAGATGAATAAGCAATTAAACTCTACGGGTTTAGTTTTATGGGAGAGTGTGGTAGCCGAGGACCCTCCTCCTAGATAGATCGTTGGTTAGGATAATGTCCTATGGATACATGGTCACATGTGAGTTTCTTCATAAATGCATTAGGAACTATTGTGGGATTTTCATGATTCAGTTTGGGTCATGCAACATGGTGTCACGAAGATGTACTATGATTTACATCATTAGTATTGGTGGTCACACAATCAAAGGGATGTAGCTAGTTTTTTCATGAGGTGTTCCACCTGTTAGTAGGTGCAGGAAAAAAACCTGCGAGAAACTAGAAATTTATAGCTACTACCCATTCCTGAGTGGAAATGGAATGATGTTGTGATGGATTTCATGACTGTTTTACTGTGGCCTCCTTGAGGTAATTATGTTGTATGGGTTTTTACTGAAAGGGCCGTGAAGGTTTCATATTTCCTACCGATCAAGGAAACATTTAATGTTGATGATATTGGGAGGTTGTACATCTGTGAGATTGTATGACTACATGGGGATCCAAATTCTATCATTTCAGATAGGGATGTCTGGGTTTCTTATCAATTCTAAAAGGTTCTACAAAGGTCACTAGGTACACATGTTCATTTGAGCATAACATACCACCCCCAGACAGATTTTCAGTCAGAGATCACAATTCAGGTGCTTGAGGACATTTTGTGGGAATGTCTCATAGATTTAGGGGAATATTGGGAGGGATATATACCCTTGGTTGAGTTTTCATACAATAATAGCTTTTAGGATATTATTCAGATGGAAACATATGAGTATTTTTATAGTAGGGCATTCCGATCACTCTTATGTTGTCTAGAGGTAGGAGAGGCAGCTATGCTGAGACCCCATCTTGTCTAGGAGACCACAAAATAGGTGCACTTGATTTAGAAGTAGATGGATATATCACAATCACATCAGAAATATTATGCCGATCACCGTAGATGTCTAGTTGAGTTCAAGCTTATGGATCAGGTTTTCCTACGTGTTGAGCTGAGGTTAGTATAGAAGAGAATCAGGGGATAAGTTAAGATTTCACCAAGGTATGTCAGACAGTTCAAGATTCAGGAGAGAGTCAGGCTGGTAGCCAATCAGTTACAATTACCTCATAGGTACTGGGATATTCATGACATCTTATGCATTTCTTAGCTGTGATGTTACTATTAACTCGTCTCATTCTTTTCAACCTTAGGAGGTTGAGTTACTTGAGGATTATTACTTTTAGGAGAATCCTATTCGAATTTTGGATTGTAACACGAAGGTTCTCTGAGGTCAGTCATTTCCTTTAGTGTATTTTATTTGGAATCATAGCCAAGTGCAATATGAGACCTGTGATAGGGAGGCCAATATATTATCACAGTGGCCAAATTTGTTCTCATATATTTCATTACCACCCTTGGAAGGGAAATTCAGGGACAAATTGCTTTAAGGGGGGAGGGTGTTTGTAAGAACCTAGTTCTTCTTTGAGGTACAAATCATGAGTTTTTCAATCAATTCTACATTTAAATTCTTATGTATATCCTAGTGTGGGTGCATGTTGAGGTCATAGAGGTATCAATGGTGTTCAGGGCTTGTTTGGAGCCTAGAAACAAAGGTTTGACTATTTTTAGCCTAGTGGAAGGTTTGTGAAAATTTTGTGGGTGGGGGGGGGGGGTAGGCCACATAGTTTAAATAAACCATGAAAGGATAGAGAGTGGAGACCTATAGGATACATTGTTTTCTGAAACCATGTGGGAGGAGGCACACACCCGTGGGACCTAGTTGCAATTTCACCACATTTTGATAGAGGTATTTCTCAATATTTGCACATAGTTTATGAATCATGTAGGTAAAGCATGAAAGTCCCCCTTTTTCAAACAGTAGACTATGAGATTGGGTGTACAATTTGACAAACCTTGCACCTAAACCGTGTGACCCATATATTTTGGGTAAATTGATATTTTTTCCCTTAAATACTTTTAAAATCAATCTAACTCTTTTATTATCCAACCACAAACATTGTTTCACGATTTTAAGCTCCCTCTTGAGCCTACTATAGGATTGGAGATTCCAACTGCATCCAAACTCTAATTTGAAAGAGGTTCATCTCCTTGGATCCATAACAATAAGGTCCTGATTCCTTTTTGACCCATTCCTGATTCTTCTTGATATCAATTACGCTGTTTTTATTTAGGTTCATAAGCACTAATTTTTAATTCTTTATCCATTATTTAGATTTCTCCCATGCCAGGATGAATTAAAGATCGGTACTGGATGAACTATCAAGCATGAGATTAAGGTAGGTGGTCATGTGTCTTTCCTTGAATTTCAAGATGTTTATATATATCGGGGTTCCATGTGCCCATTTTTGGGGTGTCTCCATAAATTGGAATTAAACCCGATTGTTTCCTATCATGGTTTAGTTAATTAAATAGGCATGATTATTAATGTTATAGGTCGTATTATTTGAATAAGGACCACCCCATGGGTGAGCATCCTTGATTAACCCTTTATGGATTATAGTCTGGTATGCCGTTTACCCCATGCCATGGGATGTCAAAATGGAGTTGACTATTTTGGAATTACAATGTTGTTAAGTTTTAATTGAAATTAATTAAGGGTATGGTGTGGAAGATTACCCCTTAACCCATGTGTGCCTTTTTTGTTTAAATCATATTTCATTTCCCATGTGATTCAAATATAGACCATGTCTTGAACCAATGCAATTGTTTCAAATTGCATAAATTATTGGTTTTCCCACATGAGTTAAATTTTAACTAAGACATGTGATGGATTGATAGGACATTTAGGATTTTTATACTAAAAATGGAAATATGAGTATTTGGATGTGCCTTGAACTGTTATCCCTTGTGATATATTTTGAGACCATGTTGTGTAAGGGGTTGATTAGGAATGGGAATCTTGTTAATATGATATGACCATGTGAGCCAAATAATGTTTAATCCACATATTATATTTTTATACATGTGTTTATTTTTAAATGAAATAAACCCACATGAGAAATTAGAAGGCCAAGCCCTTGAGGTTGGTCTTTCCTTGAGTCACCCCTTTGGGTGAGTTATACTAGATGCTCTTCGTGTTGGCCTTTCCATGTCTTATGAAATGTTTAGATGGTTTTGAAATGGTTAGATGATAAATATCCTTGAGTGACACATGGATTTATCTTAGCATGACAAGGATGGTCTCATGTGACTATTGACCTTTATACCTTGGGTGATACATGGATCCACCTTAGGATTCCATGGACGAACTCTATGGTTAATATGATATTTCCATTAGTGATACATGGATCCAAATGAGAAACTCCATGGACAAAATCACTGAGACTAGAATTATATTCTACGTGATACTTAGAATCTAATATATTTCCAAGGACATAATAAAGGGGAAATTCTTATATTCCATGAGTGATACTTGGGATTTCCTTAGAGGACTGCCTAGGATGGAATCATATGACATGGATGTTATACCTCACCTAGAGTGATACCAGGTTCCTAAGAGGATCTCTGAGGATGTGATTGTATGAAATTGGTTGATATAACTTTTAGAGTCATACTTTAATTACAACATAGTAATGTCATGGATGAGATTAGGTTCTAAAATGAACTATAAATGAAATGACTTATGATGTTTCTTCCAAGACAAAGCACAAGAATGGATTTGATCTTAACATATAATTGTTTAGATGGCCTTATGAGGCATCAGTTGTGTTACCGGTTATATGAGGTATGTCGGGCTTGATCCAAATCGTGAGACTTATAAATTAAATAAAATTGAATTGGTAAATGTTTCTAAATAGAAATGATATCATTTATAATGATTAATTTTGATTTTCCATTGATTAATGTTTCATTTTTCACACTGGATGCTATATATATTCACTAACTAATTAGAAGATACCATGGATGGTTTATTAATGAGATTTAGTCTCACACCCTATTTGGGTCATGTTCTTGGGACCAAATAGGTTATATGATTGCAGGTAATGATAAGGGAAATCACCTTCCTATAAGTGTTTTATATGGTTTTTGGGAGTGTGATAGCATGTGACCAAGACGTGGCTTACGATTATACTGATAATTTTCTATCTTTCTTGACTTTTGTCATTTTTTTGTATATGACTATCATTTACCTAGTTTAGATACTTTATTATAAACATGTGACATGTATCATCATCTTGTTTATGTAATGACTTATGGTTTATTTATATTATCAGTCTTCCATTGTTTACATCTAATGCATGGTTTACGGATTCTGTTATTAAACTGTTATTGTATTCTGTTGTGTTACACTATGATAATAAGGGCATAATCTCTCCACTATCAAACCTAGGACCTCACTGCTAGTCGGCAGCCTCTGGCATTTGGGGAGATATGCTTGAGGACATGTGACCCACTGGGCTTGGGGCACCTTTCACTGGTATCTTGGTCTGGCATGTTACATCATGTATGTGTGAAAAAATATATCATAGGAGAAGTCTCATATAAGAATTTTTCCATAAAATTTATTTCCAAAAAGGGGGTGTTTTACAAAGGATATGTAAAATTAGTGTGTTTAGGTTTTGGGGCCTGAAATAAATCATTTCAGATATTTAAATTATTTAATCATCTATACTTTATTGAGTGTTATAATTTTTTCTATTATATTATTTTTATAGGGTTGGTCATTATTGAATAATAAGAACCCTTTAGGGTTACAGAGATGGGGGAGGGGATATTCATTATAATGGAACTATAATTGAATTCATGTGGTAATATAGATTAAATCCTATGTCATAATCAAATTAATTAATGTAATGAAAATTATTACTTAAATGAAATGGATTTTTATAGATATCTTCCTCATTATTAGTGTTATTTACATTGGATTATGATTAAAGTAAATATTTTATTTCTTCATGGATTATCAAATCTTAATAATCTATTATTTATGTTATAAATTATTATTTCTTTAAATGATTATACATTATTTTTTGACATTATTATTCTTTATCATTTCATTCAAACCCACACATCTCTCATAAAAAAACCTTATGATCGATGTTTTATGTAGCATGAAAATCACATTTTCCACTAATGTTTCTCTTCATTTCCATGCCCTAATTTTATTTTCATGATAAAAGATCATCAATGAACATCACATTGGAATATGGTTAAATAATGGAGGCATAAGATGGTTAGATGGCCTATCATGATGTGATTGGTGCTAATTTGAGCATTGAATTACTAAAGGGATGTCATCGGTTTTCCATGGTGATGGTTGGAGAACATCAATGGGTCCCTAATAATACCCAAAGTGAAAGTTTAGTGGGGGAATGGTGTCTATGTCATGATGATTTTTCCTAGGCGCATTCATAGTGAAAATGTGTAAATAATGGACACTAATGTTATGGATGTGGCACCAGGGCATGGTGGATGATGTGTTCAATATCAATGGCAGCAATATTAGAAGAAATAGTAGATAAGTTAGAGAAGAAATCACATCCGGTGAATAAAAATAAACAACATAGAATATAGTCTGGAATATCACACACCATATATGGTTTTTCATGTTTCAATAAGGTTTGGGTAGTAGTTAAATATCACATATTATGTGTATATATAGATTTTGTTATGTCATGCCCTTGGTTTGTATCTAAGGATTACACATGATGTTTATTGAATTAACACACATCATATCTATTGATACACATTACTCAACATGTAATATTATACACACCCAACTATCCACTCATGGATACAAATTCCATGTGTTATATGAATCACACCAAGCTAGTCATGCGAATGAAACTCAACCACAAGATTACTAATTGAATGTTTGTAATAGTATACATGGTGTGTACTAGAGGAAGACAATATGTGTCTAGTGGTATACATGACATGGGTCTCAATTTTATAGATTGATTTACCCTGAAGCATCAGTATGTCATGTACAAAGTGGGAGATTATATTTTATGTTAGTACAATGTGACTAGGGACTTGGTAGGATATGCTAAAATTATCCCCTGATAAACACACACCATGTTCATATGAGATTAATGAAATGTGCACAGAACTCGCATGTCTCAGGTTTTAGAGTATACACCCAAGAATCTCCTTTTATGAATATATCATGTCATTATAATGAAATTCCATGCACAATGTGACTACATAGCTAGAGAGTGGAAGTACATTCCTAGATTCTTCTTAAGTACCACATGATTTATAAAAAAAATACTATACCTTTTACTTTTACTTTCCTGTTTTTCATTATATATTCATATTTCAATGTTATAATTGGAAAAAATAATAGTTTATTCTAAAAAGTTTTCTATATAGAACATGATTATATGTGTATCTTCCTTTATTGGGAATATTTCTAAGGTATTTTAAACACTTAGAGTTCCATGTCTTCAATGGTATGATTAAAGGGTACTAATGAGACATTTAGAACTGGTTCCAAAATGGTGATCTTCGTAGAAATATACCAATACCATGTCATGGGTTCCCCACAAGCATTATTGATTCATTAATTCAATGCCCCAATTATTACCAAAAATATTAAGGTCTATCATAGAAATTTGTAACCCCCTCATCCCAATTTCTATAGTATTGTGAGGGTCCTACACATTACATATAGACTAGTTAACCCCCCTTTAAAATATAGTGAGGGTTCTCCATTTCTTGGGTATATAACCCTCTCAACCTATATTAATTTTTAATCAATGTTTGGGACCCCAAAATGGTTTCTGAGAGGTTATTTGGGATCTATGAGAGATTTCCAATTTAGATGTATTAGACCCTAGGGAATACTATTCACCATTTTCTTCAAGATATATCTTCTTGTTAGGTTATCTACAATACAATCTATATGAATTTATATTTTCTGAGCATCTCTGGTTGCATAAGAGTTGTTGTCCTTAATGGAGTTTGATGGTGAATATGGATTTGAACTATGATAAAAAGTAAGTATCTATGTACCTATTTTTCTTATATATTAATACTATATAGGTTTTCCTTCCATCTTATCCATTATTCTAGAATCTTAAGATAACATTTCATTTTCTATTTCTTTTGTGTTCTCAAGGTTTCTTACTGGGTATTTTTATATTCACCAAATACAAAATATTTGATCACACAAGTGTTGTTTCTACATATATGACAACTAGTTTATAAATGGTTTTGGTGGATATAAATTTGAAGCATCATTTTCATCGATGATTCTTGGTATATCTTGGTGGTTCTGGTTGTTGGTGGTTTCTATTGGTGATCTATTAAAATTGGGTTTTTGGAGTGACGATGTGTTTTCCCTTCTCATGCATCTAACATTCTTATTATAATTTACTTTTTTATATGATTTATTTTATGTTTCTTCTATACAAAATTATATGTGATTGTTGTTTTTTCATACATGAATTTTAAATACTATTATTTTATTTATATATATTATTGTTGATTGAGGGATATATCATGTATTATAGATGCATGTTTATTACATGTTTTTATAGTTAAGGTCTAATTTACATTCTATGATTTATTGGTGCTTTTCACTAGCCCATAACCTATTGTATAAGAGATTGGAGTGGTGAACAAAGCATACCACTAGCCCATGTATTGTTCTTATGGGTTGATACATTTCATTAACTTAGCATTTTATGGAAGTGTAATGGTTTCCAATATAATGACATACTTTTAGAAAACTATATAGGTTATGGGGTTTTTGAAAATAGTTTATTATGATTAAGTTTCACTCTCTTTAAATAAATTAGGTAAACTAGACAACTCATTTTTGTGTTCATTATTATTTGGATGTCCATACTTACATAGATTAGTTTTTTGTTTTCATGATGTAGGTGTATGATCAGTACAGAGAGTGTGTGATTTTGGTATTAAAATAGATTAAATAAAGGGATATATCATCTTGATAAGTGATAAAAATGTAATCATGTGATTAGGGGTGAAATGAATCTTTTTATAGAATGTGATGTTTCTCAGAATTTTGTATGATAAGTGGGTGTTACTTGAATGGATTCTCTAGGTGGGTTGATATTTCTCTATTCATTTGATGATTCTGCACTCATGGTATCATTTTTAAAATATTGGAGTGGTAATCAGGGGTGATATTTCCTTATATATTTTGTGATTCTAAGGTGTGAGTATTGTTTTTTAAATTTTACTATGATAATAATGGTTGTTTTATATTGTACCTTTTTTTAGGATGATAGGTTTGGGGAATAAATATATAAATACTAGTGTGGTACATGGGGTAGGTTCATATTACCTCATCAATTGAAAAGCATTAGATTCAAAGTATCATTATTGGATTGTTAGGTTGGTACTCATTGTGGGTTTATATTTCCACATTGGTTTAGTGATTTCATAGTTAGAATATCACATGTTAAATTTTAATTTGGTACTTATGGTGTGTACATATTTCATCATCCATTCGGTGAAATTATAGCCATATTATCTTTATTTAAATGTATGAGTGACTCTCATGGTGGGATTATATTTTCTCATATTTTATATATTTCAGATTCATAGTCTGATAAGTTATCATATGTGATATTTAAATTCATACCATATATCATATTTTTTGTGTAACATTGATCCCCTATGATATTGGGATGTTGGTTGAAAGTGACACTGCCTTATTGACCTTAGGTATACTAATTATGGTTTTTTAATTTAACAGGTTGAATCTATTTCAATTCTTATTGATTTTTTATTCAATAAATTACTACTTTATTTTAGAATTATATGTTGACGAGACTTAACCAATTTGATGAAATTTTATGGGATGGATGAGTAGGGAGTTTTTCCCTAGAAAGAGTGTGTTAGGTCAGAGTATAGTATGATGAGTAATATTTCATGTGAATGAGTTATATATTTGGTGTGGTAGTCCATTGGTTTTTGTCGTGTGTGTTATATTATATTTTGATATGTAAGTTAGTTATTTTATGTATTTTTATTTTATTTTATCTTAATAGGTTGGTTGAGTGTCATCCATATACATAGGATATGGATATAATTTTACTATATACACTAAGGGGAGTTATGGACAATGAGGAAAATATGATGAGTTGATGGACTTAGGTAAAAGTATGTCTCCTAGATATCAGTTATGGTAAATAGAGAGAATTTTCTAGACAATAATGAATCAATAAGTTGTTTTGTAAGATGGGACAAATTACATTTTCCATTGTTTTTTATTTGGTTTTTGAATCATAAAATGATCAATTTTTGGTCATTTTTTTCAATAAATGGAAATACATTCCATTTCATATTTTAATCCTATATAAATGGTATTAGTTTACTATTTTATCATGTTATATATTGGGTGATTGGTGTCCCCATCTGAATGGTTCATCCCATACAACTTATTAGTAGACTCTATAATATAGTATGGTTTACATGAGGTTTTTAATGATCTAGATTGATTTTTTGGGAAGTATTGTATGATTCATTATAAAATATTATCAAACCATGTTTGAGGTTTTCTTATTGAGTTATTTATAGGAATAGATAGTTTATCCACATGATAGTGATTTAAAACCATGTTACCTAGGGGTTTCAAGTATTGAGAATCAATAGTCTATGTGAGTGTAGTATTGATATAGAAATTTCAATCTTGTAATTGTTAATGGATTAAAATTTTAGTCTAGATCTTGTATATATGTTGATTTTTTCATTTTTTATGAATTATTTTAGTGGCTGATAGGCTATATGGAATTTTTTAATACTACCTTTTATTGGGTTCTGTAATAAGGAAAGTGTTTTGGTTATTTGAAATACATAAAAAATAAATGTTTTAAAAAAATTTGGAAATTTATATTCTAATTTTGAAAACCAACATTAGAAACTCTATTATTTAAAATGGATGAGGTGTATAATGATTTTGTAACCCTTTTTAATGGTTTTATTTTTGGGAAATGAAAAACCTATAGAGTTATTAAAGGAATTTGGAAATGATTTATAAGATGACTTTCTTTGAAATAGTTACATTATGTTTATTTAAAATTGATGTATGTGTTCTGGAAATAATTTTATCGGATAATTTTCCATGAAATGGATAATAAGAATTTAAATTTCTATGCTTTTTATAAATATGTATTTTTGATTTAATGGTTTTTTAAAACATGGGAAAAATAAATTTATATTTTCAAATTTAAATGATTAATTTAAAATTAATGCATATGTTTTAATAATACAAAGGAGGTATATTTTTTCAATGCCCCTAAAACTATCTAATATTTTAATGGCCCATTAGTACAATTTTTTTGGGTGTGTAAAAAATTATTACTAGATATAACTTTAGTGAATTTTGGGTGTTAACTATTATTCAGTATTATCAAAAAACTAGTTAGTAATAAACCATAAAATTTTAAAAAGAACAGTTTTTTGTGGTTTGGACATGGAGGAGATATGATTTAAATAAATTTATTTAGTTGGAATTGATAGGTGTAAAAAATAAATTTCATTTCATGATGTTATATCTTAATGATTAGTTTAATTATTATCACTAATTTTTTTTGAAAAGTCTGATTCCAACCTATTAATCCTTTTTAAAATTTGGTATTAGAGGATAAATTGAAGGTTTTATAGGTACAATGTATTTATTTTACCCTTTTAGAGTGTAATATATGGTAATATGACATAATAAAAATAATGTTACAAGGATTATATGAGTTGTATAATGGCGATAAATGTATTGGGGTTAAATTCATCAAACATGAAGGATAATTATGGTTTAAAAGGAATATTTGAAAAGAGATACTATAATTGAGAATGAAAATTTGATTAGCCATAATCTGGTGATCAACTATATTTTTAAATACATTTTTATAAGAAATTTCATTTATGTTAGGGGATTTTTAAATTTTTATTTTTCAGAATTAAATATGACTAGAAATGAGATAGTGGAAAAGAGGAGATATTTTTTCATTTGGTTTAAAGAAAATGTATAGAAATTTGAAGAATTTTTTTTGTTTAGAAATTACTAAAATGACCTTAATAATTAATTACTTGGAAATGGGTAATTTTAAAGAAAAATCAAGAGGGAAATGAGTAATATATGAATGTTTTATGGTTGGACACAATTAAGTTTCATGGTTTTCTAAACTATAAAATAGTTTAAGTAAAACTCTATAAGGATATATATTTTAGAAAATGTTTAAGCATGGATATCCAACACAATTTCTAAACTATGTCAAAAAACTATTATTCTAATAAATATATAGATTTTTATTTTAGGATTCCTCATTTTTCCTAATTTTTCTCTTTCATTGTTTCTCTTGTACTTTTTTAGACACTAGAGGAATTACCCATTGATGAAACATCATGGGATATAATATTGTGATTTATTATTATAATAAATAAAATATAATCCCTTAATGTTCCCCTATTTTCTTATTATACATAGTTTTTCTTGATTTTAGTGGGGTATTTTTGAAAATTTATGACGCGGGTTTAACCAAATCCTGGAAAACCCTACAAAAAATTCATTTTTTTTCTTCAGATGTCCAGGTGAGGTCTTGTTGAATATTTTACATATAATTTTAGGTTTATTAATTTTTAGTTTTTTGGGTGTGTGTTCTTTTTTTGAGCTATTTTTGTGAAAATATTCTAGTTTTTTGTTTATGGAATTTGGGAATTTTACTATAATGAGTGTTGTAAAAGGACAATGATGCCTGGATTCATGATGAATAATTATTTATACATGATAAAAAATATTTTTATTTTCTCTATTAAGGATAAATAATTAATTTATGATGGATGGATCTATATTTTGGTCTTAATATTATTTATTTATTTATTTATTATTATTATTATTATGGAATCTTTTCAACAAGTATTGATTCATTGACTGATTTATTGATGGAACCATGGCGTTTAATGATGTAAATTGGTTTTTTATTATTTTAAATACATTTTTTGGTTGAGTATTTTTATGTATTTTTGATGTTATTTTGATGTTTTTATAATCATAGAAATAAACTTACCAAAGTTTGAAAGGTGGTGTTGTTATTATGTGGTTTCTAATTTTTTTTGGTATGGAAATTTATATTTTTTTGATGAAGATTCATTAAGGTTAAAAGGAAATGGGATAATTTTTCATAAAAATAATATGGAATATATAATGAGTCTATAAACTTTCCAGTGAGTATGAACATACGGCAATGAAATTCAAGATGGAGTTTTTTTTGGAAAGGCATAGAGTTCATGAAGTAGGTTTGTGAATTGAAAAGAATGCACACAATAGAAAATTTCATTTTTGGCCTAGTGATAGTGTTTTTAAAGTGATATACAAAAGATAAATCAAAAAGGAAATGTAATATCCAAACTCACATAGTGTGTGCCATTTTCTAAAAAAAGGTAATGATTCCATATGTATGATGAATTTCATTTCATCATAGAGGTGGGGATTTAAGGACGATCCTGAAGGATGGTTTCATAGAGATTTTACATGGGTGGGGGACATTCATGAAGAAGGTTCACATAGGATTTTCCTTGAAGTGAATTTTTATTATGGTACTTTTTATAATCTAGTATTTAGAGAGTTTTGGGATAATATTTGGATATAATTCCCCATTGTTCACATCATTAGTGTTTGAATTGATGATTAAGATGATCCAGATATTAATCTGAATATTATTGAAGTAATTTCATTAAAATATCATGGAATGTTCAAATAGTAAGGACACAAAACATGGTATGTTTAACTCTTAAAGATGGTTCTCTTTATTATTTCACGAAGCATGGTTTTAGGAATTCCATTCATTGAGGAAAATTTAATGAAGTATCTCACATATAAGTAGTATGTGAATGTGTTTCTCATATCATGTTTATGAAGTGTAGTGGAATAAAAATATGGGCCATTTATTAAGTACTCTAGGTCACTAGGAAAGTGAAATACACTAGGAATATTATACCATATTGGAGTTATATGTAAAGAATTTCTAGTGAGATAATTTACATAACTATTTCAAGTTATTATTTTGGTGATTAGGTATCACATTATAGAATTATATTCCATCCTTCGTGGTGAAAAACATCTATAAAACTATTAATAAAGAGGGAGATAATATTATAACAATAAATAGTGATATACTTTATCCAATGTAGTACACTAGGAGGATTCTATGGTAGTGATATTGGGGAGGAAATATGTTGTCCCTACACTCATTATAAAGTCATTGTACCTTGAATAGAGTGGGTGTCACTTAAAGAACATAATCAATAAAATCCATTGAATATTAGTGGATATTGTTATGACTAAAACATCTTCATTTTATTCTCCTTTGACTATCCAATAGCAGTGAACCAAGTAAAATTATTATATTCTATTTTATTTCTCTATTTGTGTTTTTGGGGAATTAAATTTAAAATAATTTAGTTTTAATGAGTTCCTACTATAATGAGGAAAGTATTTTTTAATTCAAAATAAAAAACCATAACATCCTAAATCACCCCTCCCCTCTCAGGGAATATCAAGGTATAATAAGTGGTATAAAAGTGAGTTTTAATGCATTAAATGTATAATTAGAAATTATTTGAAATGGATAATTCCGTAAATGTTAAAGGGGTTAATCTATTTGATAGAAGCAACCTCCATATTTTGTAGAACATAATTATATCACATCTTCAATCACTTAGGCCAGAATTTCATTATATTATATTACGTGGGATTAAAGTCGGTGATGAAACATGGTAGCCTATAAATAATGATGATATGAAATGGATGGATGTTGATTCCAAAGCTCAAAATTCTTTATTTAGAGCCCGGTTTTGTTAGATCTATATGAAAGTGATTAGAATCAATAGTGGAAAGTCCATATGGGGGAAATTGTTGACAACATATTAAGGTGATAGTAAGGTGAATGATTCAAAGATACATGCCCTCCATAATTGATTTGATGATTTTAAAATTATGATAAATGAGAATGTTGATAGATTCTTCAATCAAATCATTAAAATTTTTCGAGATATTCATAGTCTTGGGGAAGTGATAATAAACATTATTATTTTCAATAATATTTTGCAATAGTTTCTTCTTATATGAAATCCAAAAATCTTAACTCTGGAAGGGAATTTATTTTATATGCTCTCTATAGAGGATCTGTTAAGTAGTTTAGTGTCTTATGAAATGTTAGTTAAGATAGAATGGATATCAATTCATGTAAGGAAATTTCATTAAAATAAATTGAGAATATTCACATCAATAATGTAACACCACGACAATTAGTTTTATAATTTTAAATGAATTAAGTTATGAAAAATAATAATTTTAAAATTAAGTGTTTTAATTAATAATAATACTTATAAATAATTATAATTTAGTGCTTTCAAATTAATTAATTAATGTTCTAAAAAATCAAATACTATTTTACACTATTATTTTGTGTAAAAGAACATTTTAATATAAATATATGAATTTGATCAATAGATTATTTGATTAAATATTATAAAGGATAATATATATTGACTAATAGAATTATTTTGATAAATACTAAATTATCTTATGAATATATTGACTATATATATGGCAACCTAATATTTTATGGTATGTTTCTTCTTAAATAATTTTAATTTATTAGATAGCTTTTTATGAATTAAACACTAAGTCTCTATGAAAAAAACTTTGTTATAGGATATTTTTTTAACCTAGTCCTTACACTTAAGTTTTCTACTTTTGTGATTTGAATTTTGAAAAACGGACATATAAGGTTGCGTTCAGTAAGATATTTAGAGACAGATAGGATAAACTTAATTTTTAGTGAATAGTAAATAACCCTTATGAATAGTAATGTAGCCTTATGAAAAGTAATATCACCCTTATAAATAGTAACATCCCCCATGAAAGTATTAATAAAATTTATGAACCTAATAAATGAAATTAAATATTTTAAACAATAATAATTAAGTGTAGGAATTTTTTTGAATAATAAATATTTAATTAAAATATTCTATTCAATAAATTTATTTAAAAGAAAATTAATTTTCATAAACTATATTCCTAAATCAATATTTTTTCATATGATTTTAAGAAAATATGAAGATACCTTAGATAATTTTTTAGGGTTTTAAAAAATTAGTTATACTTTTAAAATCTGTATTTTTCGAGTAAATATTGATTTTAATTAAAAAATTAAATTGATCATATTTAGGTATTAATTTGTAAAAAAAGGAGTTCAATTTTAGATTCTACAGATCAAACAATGGTAGGGTTAAATTTTGGGATTTTTCTAAAACAATGGAATTTTTGGGGAATTGTGAAATTAGATAATTTACGAAATATGCTAAATAAATGAATTTATGCATCATGGTTGAGTCATAGATGATGTAAATAACCACTGATTTGAACTCACATGCACTTATTACTATTTTTTCACAATAATAACTACAATTTCTTGTCTTTATTAAAATAATAAAACATTGAATAAAATATTGAGAAATCACTCATCTCTTCCACTATAAAAACCACCCTCACCCCCTCTTCTATTCACACTTATATGCCTTTAATATTGACATAGTTTTACCCAAATAATATTCCCTAGTCCCTCCCAACGTCCTAGATCCCATGGTTTATCCAAAATACCAAAAATATTTCCCTTAAGGAAGTTCTCAAAGAGGTTATTTCATGAGGTAAATCCTCTTCTTTTTTCATTTAATTTCATTTCAATTTATCTTCTTTTCTTATTATCTCATAAAATATTATATAAAATTGATCATGATAACTATATTATATATATACATGAATAAAATAATTTTAATGTAATAACCATTATTAATCTTCTTACTCTCCCTCTTTTATTTTATAAACTAAATCATCGTCCATGAGGTGCCAATTTACTACCTTCATGGATGATGAAGATTCATTCTTAAAAATTTTATTCAATTCTATTCATGATAGCATTATAATTGTTGAGTTAGTTTGTAAAATTTATAATATAACCATTTTATCTTAGTTAAGAAAGAAATTTTCATAATACCAAATGATAAAACAAAATGAGTTCTTTATGATCATCAACTGTCGTAATAATCTAAACTATTATCACTAAATGGATTCTCTAATGATTCATCCTTATACCATGTAACAAAATAATATATATAATCATTTACACTTATTTATTTTCATTAATAACATATAAATTAAATTCTATAGAATTATATCCATTACACATGAACTTCTATAATCATACACAAGTATGCCAATCATGAAAATAGAGGAAACAAAAGCTCTCTAACGATAAATTTGTGTCTTATAACTCATCCAAAAGTCCATAAATGTACATAATAAAATTATAATAAATAAAATACATTTATATAATTTTCCTAATTAATTTATTAATTAATGTATTTTATATGATTATTTAAGACATTAAGATAATATGAAGAACACATTCAGGCATATGTTAACCGGTTTCCCATCCCACTTTTATTTCCGTGAGATTTCTATTGTTCACCACATATTTCTTGTTTTTGGTGTATTTATGATTCCATTTAATATAAAATATCATTATTATATTTATATTCATGGTATTAAATTATTCATTTGATGATTATTAATTTTTCTTCATGTGATTCGATAGATTACAATTTGGTAAGGGACTTCATCTCAATTTCCATTTCATTGAGACATACTTTGTATTGTGCACCTAATAATTTTTATGTGGTGTATCTACTGCCCCATTTAGATCATTTTTCATTTGAAATTACATTCCTATTAAAATTTCATATTCTTTTATAATTTATATTCTTATTTTCTTAGTCATATAACCTTTTACATATAATTTTTACTTTGATTTTCTTTTTAATTGTAGAAATATTAGTGAATTCATACCCTCTAATCAATAAAGAAATTTATAATGCATATTGTTCTGGAATTAAATTATTTTAAAATAATTATTTATTCTTTAATTGATTTTTGGGGCCTACTATATTCCCTCCATGAATTGACAGGTCTCATGAGACAAAACATTTGGTGATAGACCCATTTAGTTTGTTTCCAAAATAGAATCAGATAGGTTTATACCAATAAACATAAACCATTTTAACGATATGATGGTTGATATTCTAGATAAATGAAGTCCAAATAATAATAATTTTTTTATTTATAGTTCCATTATTAATTTCAATGAAGTTTTAATTAATAAAAAAATATATGGATGCATTTTCATTCTCAATTTATTGATGGCATGTGTTTTTCAATTATTCACCATGACATTTTAATTATGATTCAATTATCATTGATTTATTCATCCACTATATGTAACCCTTACTGAGAGTTTGATCTCAACCATTTTATTTGTTTTCCTACTAAATGTTACGAAGAAGATATAATTTATTTAGTTTTCTAGGATGAAATATGTTAGATTTTGTTAGGGATTATATGTTATTTTCTTCTCCCAATGTAAAATGTGTTCCATATATGTGTATATTTTCTTATCAAATACTAAACTAATAGGTCCTTGGGTATATAATTCCTTGTAATCATGCCAATGTAATAAAATTATACATAAGCTCTATGTTTTTGGGGTTGGGTCATTATATTTGTTATCAAAGTATGTTTAGTAGAATCCCTAGAAACTAGATTTAGAAAATTTAGATTAGGGAGCCTAACTATAAGATATACATTTAGGATAAGTATATAACATCCTGGAATTTTGTTAAGGAAGATATTATGTTGGTATCCCTATAAAGACATCCCTATCTAGATACTACATGTGGATGTGGCTCTGGAACATATGTATCTAGGAGTAGCAACTCTAACAAGGTGTTTCAGGCTTGACTTGGGGTAACCTGGTGCACGAGAATGAGACTTACAATGAAACTAGTTTGACAATCCCATGGGATATTATAGGAAAATTCACATTTAATTTACCCACTATTATAAAGGATTTATGTCCCCAAAGTAACCAAAGTATATGGTTTTAGGATTTAAAATGCATAAATTTATGTTATGTGTTATAACATGTTTAATTTTGTTGAATTTTCATAATTTTAGGAGCTAATATAGTAAATAGAATTTATTAGAAATGGTGGCTAGAAGAATATATGATAACATCACCAATGCATGTGATACAAAGAGTAATAAGTATCATATCTCTAATCGTCTTAAAAGAATATTTTTAAGGGAAATAGTCTCTATGGTATCCTCATCATTTGAGGATATAGTATCATATGTTATTAAAAATGTAAATAATTCTATGTGTCCTATGGATTTTAACGGAATAAAGAGAATAAAAGAATATAAGAGAAAAATATGGATAAAGGGAAAAAGGAATTTAAGGGTTTTCCCATAGGTGATAACTATGGAAAGAATCACTGTGGAAAATACTTGAAGGGAATGGGAGATTGTTATAAGTGTAGAGAAAAACTATACCATTTTTCTGATAAAAATGGTAAGAAAAAGGTTTCCAATATATAATGCTTCAAATGTTAGGATATGGGACACTATGAAAATCAATGTCCAAAGAATCAAAGAAGTATACCCAAAGTATATTATTGGATAACAATCAAGTTATTATAATTCCAAAGATGAATAGGGCAAATTAATATGTCTTTTCAAGAATTATGAAATTTGAATATTTTATTAGAAATGTACTGGTTATAAGAATTATGGAATATATGACGATTATATTGCAATAATTTTTTATTAAGGATTTGAGACCATATGCTTAATGGTACCAAGAAAAGGTATTCAGTAAAAAATTAAATTTTTTGGAAAACACATGATTGAGGTAATGAAAATACTTAATATATTTCTTATGTTAAGATAATTATTAAGAAATGACTGATTTGGATAAGTACTAACAACCTTTGAATTAATTATTTACTTGTCGAAAAGTGGTTTATGCTATCATCGATGGAGTTTACACCATTTTGGATTTGAGGAATATATCCAATAACATGTATCTTACTTAAGGAATATATAATAATGAATGTTTACAATAAATACTTATTTTAATTTGAGTTATTACTATATTTCAAGAGGATACATGATGAAGTTATAAAAAATTTTGGAATGTAAAAATTTAGATTTGATTCATGTGGATTAAGGGATAATGATATGTTCATCTTATAAATTCATAGAAATACTTTCTAAAGTTTTGGATCATTATATTTTTGAATGTTGAATAATTTATAAATGTTTTAATTTAATCATCGAATGAGGTCTTATAGGTTAATTCATTACTTCACCACATGATGCAACATGTTCTAAGAGTTGAATTGTAGATATTTCAAGATGAAATCAATGGAAAAGATTGTATTTATGAAATAGAAAAATATATTTATACTATTATAGAGTGAAATAATTCCTCAACTCAATGAAAAGAGTCTTAAATAATTTTTTCACTATTATCATAATCTTTTATACAATAAATGTTTTTTTCGTTACAGTAGTTTATAGTTTTGTAGTAATAAAATTTCATTTGAACATGTTCTCTCACTTTCCATCAGAACTTCATAGTTTGATTTTTCATCAATGTCCAAGTTTTTACATCCATTTAATGTAACCCCATTCAAAAGAATAATTTTTTTTGTGGTGACCACCTAATTTCCATTAAACTTTTTTAAGAGGATATTTTGTTAACACTTTTCCAATGTGGGTTTCCCAAAAGATAATTCATAAGTATCAACCTTTAACTTTTGAAGAGCAATTTCGATTTGTGAGGACACAATTCTATTGAGGGGGAATAATGTAACACCATAGTAATTTTTTTAAAATTTTAAATACATTAGGTTTTCAAAAATAATAATTTAAAATTAAGTGTTTTAATTAATAATAATACTTTTAAATAACTATAATTTATATCTTAAAAATTAATTAATTAATGTTCTAAAACACAAATACTGTTTTATGCTATTATTTTTTGTAAAGAATATTTTAATTTAAATATATGTATTTGATCAAAAGATTATTTAATTACATATTTTAAAGAATAATATATATATATTGACTATTATAATTATTTTGATAAATACTCAATTATGTTAGGAATATATTCACTATTGATATGAAACCCCAATATTTTATGGTATGTTTCTTCTTAAATAATTGAAATTCATTAGATAACTTATTGTGCATGTGACATTGAGACTCTACGAAAAAAAAATTTATTATAGGAGATAGTTATAACCTAGCTGTTAAACATAATTTTCCCACTTATTAGATTTGAATGTTAAAATACAAACACACATGGTTTCATTCCGTAAGATATTTAGAGACTGATAAGATTAACAATTTTTTTGGTGAATAGTAACTTACCACTATGAATAGTAATGTTACACTTATGAATAGTAATATCACCCTTATAAATAGTATCCTCACCCATGAAAGTATAAATAAGATTTAGGCACCTTATAAATTAATGTTAATATTTAAAAAAAAATTTAAGTGTTGGTATTTTCGTGAGCGTTAAATATTTAATTATAATTCTATAGTTAATAAATTTATTTAAAATAAAATTTATTTTCATAAAATGTATTCTTAAATAAATATTTTTTTGTCTTATGATTTTAGGATAATATAAAGAGACCTTACATAAATTTTTTAGGGTTTTATAAAATCAATTTTAATTTTAAAATCTATATTTTTCGAGTAAATAATGATTTTAATTAAAAATTAAATTCCTCATATTTATAAAATTATTTACATGAAATGGAGTAAATTTTTCGATTATAAAAATCAAAAAATGGATAGGGTAAATTTTTGGGATTTTTTTGAAATACATGAATTTTTGGTGAATAAGGAATTTATATAATTCATGAAATATGCAAAATAAATGAATAATAGTATAATTCTTGAGTAATGGATGATGTAAATGGACATTGGTTTTAAATAACATGAAATTATTACTATTTTGGTGAATAATAATAAATTCTATTTATTTTACTGAGAAAAATAATAATACAATAAATAAAATATTGATAGATCACTCCTCTCCTCCACTATAAAAACAACCCCTCACCCCCTCTTCTTCACACTCTTCTAAGATTTGAAGCTTGTAAAAGTTCTTCCTAAATAATCTTAAATAGTCCCTCCACACATTTAGTATCCATCATTATTTCCAAAATAAAAAAACTATTTCTATTACGGAGGTTCTCAAGGATGTTATTTCAAGAGGTAAATCCTCTTCCATTTTCATTTAATTTCATTTTATTTGATATTATTTTCTTATTATCTCATAACCTCCTATATCCAGTTTATCATGATAACTAACATATCATATATATACTTTAATTATATCATGTTAATGTAATAACCATTATCATTCTCTTTACTCACCCACTTTTATTTTATAAATGAAATCATCATCTAGGAGGTGCTAATTTACAACCATTGTGGACAATGAAGTTTCATTCATCAAATTGTTCTTCAAAGTTATTCCTGAAACCGTTTTAATGGTTGATATGGATTGTAAAATTTACTATATAAACCATTTTATGTTCTACAAGTAACGTATTTATATAATAATAAACGATAAAAAATGAGTTCTTTATGATCAATAACCAACGTAATACTCTAAATTATTATCACTAAATGACTTATATAATGATTCATCATCATACCGTGTAAACAAATTATATATATAACCATTTAAACATCATTATGTTAATTAATAACATATAAATTCAATTTTTCATAATTATATACAATTCCACATGAAATTCTATACTCATACAGATGTATGCCAATCATGAAAACCATGGTAAAAAAGCGCTCTCAAGTGATAAATTTTAATCTTATAACTCATAAAAATGCCATAAATGAACTTAATAAGACCATAATAAAACAAATACATGTTGATAAGGTTATTAATTAATTAATTAATGGATTTAATCTAATTATGTAGGAAAATAATATCATGTGAAGAACACATTCAACCATAAGGTATGGTGTTTCTCACCTCACTTTTATTTCCATGAGATTTCCATTTTTCACCACTTATTTCTTTTTTTTGGTGTATGTATACTCCAATTTGATATATAATATCATGGTTTTCTTTTTTATTCGTGTTATTAAATGATTTATTTGATGATTATTAATTTTTGGTCAAGCTATTCGATTGATAACAATGTAGTAAGGGACCTCATCTTAATTTCCATTTCATTGTGACTTACTTGGTATTGTCCACCTAATAATTTTTATGTGGTTTATCTACAGCCTCTTTGAGATAATTTTCATTTTGAATTACATTCCTATTAAATATCCATATTATTGTATAATGGATATGATTATTTTCTTTCTGTATACACTTTTATGTATGGTTTTTATTTTCAATGTTATTTTAATTGTATAAATATTGTTGAATCTGTATCCTCTACTCAATACAAAAATTGATAAGGCATATTTTCCTGGAATTAAAACTTTTTATAAGAATTCTTTGGACTTCTAGTGAGATGTGGGGCTTTCTATATCCCCTCGATGCATTGACACAACTTATTGGACAAAAGAGTTGATGAGAAATCCTTTGTGTCTGTTTCCAAAACATAATCAGACAGGTTTCTACGCATAGACATAGATCCTCACATCGGAATAATGGTTCATTTTCTAGATACAGGACGTCCAAATAATAATAATTATCTTTACTTATAATTCAATTATTAATTTCATTGAGATTTTAACTATGCCAAAATCTGTGGATGCATTTTCATTCTCAGTTTATTGATGGAATGTATTTTTCAATTATTCACCATACCAGATTGATTATTTATAATTGATTATGATTAAATTATTATTTTTTCAAGCTTACACTATATGTAACCCTTACTAAGAAATTTATATCACCCCTTTTATTTGTTTTCCTTCCATGGGTTATGAAGAATATGTCATTTATTGAGTTTTCAAGGATATAATATATTATCTTTTGTTATGTATTATATTTTGTATTATTATACAATTGTAAAATGGGTTCCATGTATGTATATATTTTCTTTAGGACTACTAAAATGATCAGTCCTTCAGGATATGATTCTTTTTAATCATTCCAATTTAACTAAATAATGCACTGGCTCTGGGTTTTTGGTGTCGGGGAGGTACAAATAAAGGTGAAAATTGTGAATATGATGTGGATGATGAACTTCTCTCTCTTATCTAAAAAAATTAAGAGAGGAAAGGGTATATTTGAAGTCAATATACGCTTCTATTGTTTTTGGTTTAGTAAATTTGGGAATATTGTAGCAAGGTTCCCAAGAAGATTTTATGTTGATGAAATGGAATGAGATGTTTCAAAAAAACCATGAATAAGCATCCCACCAAGAAGAGGCTCCAAAAAAACAAGTTCACTATGAATGGAATATCATAAAACAACTTTATGATAAAATAATAATATGATAAGTAATACTATGTAAAGGAAGGTGAAAAAAAATTAAAATATGACTAAAAATATTTATTGTTGGTTATTATTGATATATAAATACTTGAAATGGAAATAGTTGATGACCCTAAAAGAGAAGTTGATCTCAATGTGAAAATTAGAAGATATCTTGAAGATCTTGATATTCAAAGGGGAAAAATATAGATTAATAAATTTTTAAATTAATCCGATGAATATATGGATCGACATAAAGTATATATTGATCAACTATAAGAAGAGTTAGGTAATAAAATATTTAGAAATGTGAATTTAGAATAAATACTGATTTTAAAGTAGAACATTGAATTATAGACTAAGGTGATAGATTAAATTAATGAAAAATTATATGAGATAGATAAGAATGTTGAGTCTCTTGATGAAATAGTTGAACACAAACCAGTGATGAAATCAAGTGATTCAATTAAAAAGATTCACTTATAGAGGTTCAAAGATATAGAATTGATATAAAGGGTTAAGAGAGGATCTAAAGGCACCAATAACTTTATGAATGAATAGAAAAATATATTTTAGGTAAAACCAGGATTGTATATGATGTCAATACATAAAAAAGAAGAAATAATGATAGAATTTATTAAGGAAAAGTATAAGTTTGGTGACTTTGGAATAAAACATAAGTCAATAGAAGTTCTAACAATTATCACTCTGAAAAAATAAATTGGAGGGCCAAAAAATATTCCATGATACTCAGAAAAATTTCATCAACCAAGGTGATGTAACAAGTCAGGGGAAATTAAGATGAATGAAGCAGATTAGTTATTTTCTCATTTGAAGTTTCAATTCAGAATCTTTTTTAGACACACTATATCATATTATGAAGTTTAATTAATCTATTTTAATGATAAATATATTAATATTCAATAAATAATAATGATTTTAAATCCATCATTAAATTAGAGAAATAATTTCTATTGATGTATTTTTTGTCTTAAATTGAGGTATAAGAACATTGAATGAAGGTAAAGATGAATTTGGAATTATATTAATAGAGCTCAGAGAACAATGAATACAAGTAAACCAAGAAAATTCCCATTTATAAATAGGTTCTCACTATTGGAATAAGAATATGAGCATGATTTCACCATGTATATAGGGGAGATATTAGAGAGTTTATATTATGACTATACTTTACTAGGTATACCATTAAATAGAAAATAAGAAGATTGATAATGATAATATGGCATAAATTTGTCTCAAGTAAATGATTAATGATAAAACCTAGATTCTAGATAGCGGTTATTCATTAAAGATGAAGGAAAATGAAAATATCTTGAAAATGAGAATGGTAATGTTAATTGAACTTTTAATTTTGGAAATTATAAAGTACTAAAAAACAAGGGGAGTGGTAATACACCTTTGGTTGCTGGTGAACTAAGAATACTGAATTTATCCTTGTGGATGGATAATGACACAACCATATAATTGTGAGTCAAAATTGTGACTCTTGTCTTATATTTATATCTTACTAAAAGGGTTTATGATAAAAGGTAGATATATAAACTCTCTTACGAGTATATGGATAATTGAATGTTATCATTATCAAGAGGATAGTTATGAGAATAACTGTCTCTCAAATGTTATTAGAGAAAAATAATTATGGAGTCATAGGTTACTTAACTTTCACCATAATATAATGGAAAAATTATCAAAGATAATAGTCTTAGTGAGAATAAAGAATCAAAATAGAGACCATGATAATAAATGTGATGAATTTCTGTAGAAAAAATGGTGAAAAAAACTTTTTTCTGAAGAAAAAGAGATAACTAAACCTACTTGATCTAGTCTACATGTAAGTATTTGGTTTGATGAATATATATAAATCATTTAGATAAATATATTTCACTATATTAAACTATTAATATAGTATAATATTGTTTTACTTATTTATGAAAATAATTCAATAATTCTCGTGATGTATGAAGAGGTTTCTGAGAAGATTCAAAACTAAGATTGGGTATATAATTTAGATATTGTTGTTGAATAATGTAATTGAGTCTATATCTTTTTATTTTGAGAAAAATCCCAATAAACATTTCATAAATAATGAATTATTATCAGTAATAACTCTATAAAAAATTGGAGTTGTTAAAAGAATAGATTATATAGCGAATAATATTCCAAAAACATTACTAATTGAAGGTGATGTTTCTCACCACTATTGGAAAGAGGAAGTATAAGTTGTCATGTACTCTCAGAGTTGAGGATTAATAATACCTATGGAAGATATGATCCCATAGAAAACATGGTAAAAAAGGAATCCATTATTGAAACACATTTTATCATTTAAAGAATGTGATATATCTTAAAAAAAATCTCAAATAATAATTGGTGATGTTTAAGATAAATGAGTAATTATATGATTCTAAATAAAGACTAAATACTTCTAATTAAAAAAAACAAGATTAGTAATATTTTAGAGAGTATTGACATAAAATTAATTGAGAATATACATTTGAAACACTATATGGATATAAGGGAAGACTTATTCTATGATTAAAAATAAAAAGAAAACGAAGTTGGTGAAACTCTATAATTTTTATAGATTTTTTGGAATGATAAAGATTGAGAGGCTGAGTTTGAAGAGTAATTAATTTCCAAATAAGAGAAATCTATACCCCTATGACGAAACATGATAACAATGGTTGATTTATCTAATAAAATTAGAGATAGATTTTCAATAGCACAGTCAAGGAGAGTGAGAAATGTATATCATGTGGCTACATGGTCAATGGTAAAACTAACATCATTTGAATAAGTAATTAATTATTAATAATGGATTAATTACATTAATAAATAATTTGATTGTATTGATAAAAAAATAATAAGATATTTTAGAAAAGAAATAATATCACAATTTGATAAGAACTAAGTGGTCCTTAAAGAAAATGTTCGATGATAATGAAAATGTGATAAGAAACAAGGATAACATGGTTTTTAAGGGTTTTTTTCACAAATTTATGGAATTTATGATGGATAAATGTTTTCTATATTAGGCCAATTATAGTAAATTAGTTACTTTCTAGTGTTGGTATTTTAAAGAGGTCAAATTTTTATCATATGGATGTCAATATGACATTTATAAATGGTGTTATTGAAAAAAATGTTTACATTGAACTAGATGTGGGGTTTTTTAATTAAAATTATGGAATGAAAATTTAAATAAATAAGGGTATTTAGGGTATAAATTAGGTATCATGAGCATAGTATTATTTTCTGAATTCATATTTGAATAAGCTATAATTAAAAATCAGAGGTTTTGACCATAATCTCAATGTGAAAACATCCAAGGAATAAAAATTTATATTGATTATGTATATAAATGATATGAAAATTTATGGAATCAAGAGTAAATCAATTGATGAGTTTGATGAAAACCTGTAATTAGAATTTTAAATGTCTATGATTAGTTATCTTATATACTTTATAGGGAAATATGTCATACAAAATAATGAGAAGTAGAATAAATTTCAGTAACCAATGAATGGGCTCAACTTCTATAGATAAGAAATAGTTAGAGAATATTTTAAAGGAATTCAAGAATATGATGGTGATATTATATGATGATAAGAGTTTGATTAAACTCATGAATAAAATTATTAAATAATCTTGAACCAAGTATATCAATATCATATATCACATTATTAATGAAAAGGTGGAGAAAAGAATAGCGAATATTGAGTATGTTAGAACTGATGAACAAGTTGAAAATTTCATAACTAAACCTCTGACCAATCACATATTTGAGAAGAATAAATATAAACATGGCATTCAACCACATCCCTCTTCATGATGAGGTTCAAAATTATCCATATCCGCATACATATTACTATTTATAACCATTTATGAAGTGATAAAATATTAAAGGGTAGATACAATCCATGGGGTGTGTTGTTAAAAAAGAAGATAATATGACCCCTTCTCATTGAGTTAATTTTCTAAGGGAAAGAAAGGTTGGTGAATTTTTTTAAAATAATTTAATGTAATAATGTCAATAATAATCAAGGCAAGTACATGTTTTTCAATAAGCGGTGTTTATACTAAGACTCCCTAATTGAGGGGGGATTCATTGTAAGAAGACATGAAGAGTTTTATAAATAATAAATGACATGAGGCATTGAATTCTCTCTTGAAATATTTTGTCCACAATGAGAATTATTCAAGTAGACATAGAGAAATTGATGAGTTATTTGTATTCTTTCTAAAGGAAGACACTACTAGGAAATGGGTCTATACCCATGTTTTTTCTAAAAATTGTCGGCATAGACCCACCTATACCTGCATTTTTCAAGAACCATGTGTATAAGTGATATTTTCTAACCTATACCCATAGTTTTTACTAATATGTGGGTATAGGGCACCTACGTAAGCGCGGTAATCCCAAAAAATGTGCGGGAATGCTACATGAAATCCTATAACCACAGTTTCCCCTGAACTATGGTATAAGTGAAATATATATCCACCGTTCATAAAACGGTGGGTATAGCCTTCAATATATAAGCATATACCCACGATTTACCCTGAAACGTGGCTATAGATGTTATATATACCCACAGTTTTACTAAACTATCGGTATAGGGTATATTATGTTTTATGTCTGAAAATATATATATAAGATAATATATATTTATTTAAATATAATAGAAATTGGTGTATTGGTAGTTTGATTCAGAGTCAGTGAAGAAGTGTGTGTTCGATACCCAGCGGAATTTTTATTATTACCCACAATTTATATTAATATATTTAGAGAGATATAGACATTTATAAAAATAATATTGGTAGCTGAGTTGGTGAGGCATTTCATTATGATATTTAAATACAATGTTTCATTCTTTCCAGCCACATTTTTAGTATCTGACGATATTAAGATTAATATATTTAGAGAAAAATAGATACGTAAAAACAAATGTTCGATAGCTTGGTTGGTGATGTGCTCGGTTGGTGAATAAGAGATCCTGTGTTCTAATCCATTGAACTTTTATTTTTTAATACAAACATTAAAATAAATATAAATAGTTAAATTTAGATAGATATATATATATTAAAATATATGTAAATGTAATTCATCGTGGTTGATTGGTGAGGTGCCTCGTAATTAGAGTGCTGGTGGAACGATCAAAATATGTTGGTCGCATTTTTTTAATATGTATGCCCATGGATTTAAAACCGTGGGTAAAAAGCAATGACATGGTGGAAAAAGATTATGAAACAGTGGAAAAAGAATAATCTATCAAGGAAGGTCACTCTTGTGTGTAACACAAGCTATCGAGGAATGTCGCACTTGCATGTAACAGAAGATAACTCAATGTTGTGTGCATTGCAAGGAATATCTAGTAACCTATTCATTTTATAACCTCTTTACAAAACATTCTATGTTAAAATCAGGGCCTAGGAGACCCGAGTCGCACAAAATATTACTATTATGGTTTGAAAAAAAATTAAATTCATGATTATAGGATTTGAGATCTCATTTTAATGTCATGAATCTTAGAACGTAAGGGTTTCTATTAGTTTTGATAGAACATTGTTTCTATATTTATCATGTCCTTAAAAATCAATCATTTTGCTTCTTGTTTATATCCCTACCATATATGTGGTGTTGGATGGTGATACTCCCTTAAGGAATTATATTTGGTTATTAAAAAGGTTAATTTTATTTATTTTCATATCAATGAGTCATGGTTCAATGATGTTATATGGATTATCATGATAGATTTATTTGATATATAATTTGATTCTTTTGTTAAATTAAATGTTTTTTATTATGACAGGAGCTGGTTTTATGTTTAAATGTGTATGAGTATATAATAGTTATTTATCTCTTATTATTAGAAGAATAAACATTTATAGGAAAATGATATATTATTTTTCATCTGATAACATGAGCATAAATATTGTAGAGTTGGAATCCCAATGCACACGATATTGTTTTATTTTTATTACTATGATAAATAATATGTAAAAATGAATTTAAAAAATTATAGGATAATAATGAATACATTCCGAGTTTCCATGGGTCAAGGAAGAGTTTATTAACCTCTCTTCAGCTAGATAGTATGAGGTAGAAGACTCCCTTCTAATACTCTGATTCAGCCCAACTTCTCCATCTCTACCCATCTGTCGGGGGTTCCTACAGAACAACTATAAATACCCCATCTTTAAACATCATCATTTATTCCATGATGAAGGAATTTGTAATAAGTACATGAAACTCTATAATCAATAAGTATATGTGTATAAAAGTAAAAACCCTTAATAGAGTGAGTTGCGTGCAAGTAGTGAGTTGTGCACAAGTAGAAAGTGGTGCACATGTTTTTTCCATGAAAAAGGAACATGTTATTTTTTTTGTAAGAAAAATAATCTATATATATTTAATTGGTCTTCCATACAAGGTATAAATAAGAGAAATTATAATTATGTAATGGAAACTATATCTAAAATATATCTCATCCAATCCCAAATGGTCATCCTATGATCAAGTAAGTTGTTGGATCTTAGATTGGGATTAGTAAAGGGAACAGACAAGTGAGATGATCTCTAACCATCTTAACTGAAACATATTAAGATCCTTCTAGATGGATTTATATTTTAGTCTCCTGTAATCAGTATTTATCTAACACCTCTCCCTACAATTTAATTATTTATAATTTTAATTTTTTCATTTTTAATTTTTCATTTTTCACATGTTGATAAATACCCATAGAAAAGAATTTGGTATGGGTATTCTCAAAAGAAAATATGATAATGAAAATCATAGAGTTTGATGTGGGACACACAAAACTGTAGTCAACTATTTATTTTTGATAAGATAGAACTGATAAAAGATACCTATTATCATTCCAAAGAACACTGACAAATGCAAAATCGGGTGTCCACTGTCATCCGAATCACTTTGTCGCCATTTTCGCACCTCCATCATATCATGATGATCCTTTTTGAGTTTTTTTAGGGTTGTAAAGGTTTTTTACTATTTTTTAATGAGAAGAAATTGGTTCCAACAACCCGTATTAATTTCCAAAACCTCAATTTATTCTTTATTAATAACTATATACCACCATATAACTCAATAGTCTTACTTTTTTTTGAAAAAAATAATGGTCACCCCAAAAAACACAAAACCCTACTAATATCTCTAAAATCTATTTATCCTCCAAAAAATGTTAAAAAAACTCTAAAAACCCTTAATGCAATGTCTATCCATAGTTCACTACCATGTTTAATGTTTTTGGAGGAGAATGCAGTAGGAAATAAGGTGAGAAATACCCCTTAACACACAGTTAAAATCCCGAGTCGAGGGTACAGTCTAGTGCATGGACATCCCCCTTGAAATTGATAGGGTATTATTTTCTATTGATTTAATTTATCCATGAGATGACCGGGTTGGACTCCATAGATCCTTCAAGAAATCGTCTGCACGCAACTTTAGAAGTTATGAAGCTAGATCCATAAAATGAAAAAATAACTGCAACATTGATCCATCACTTTGTTTCTGAAAATGCATCTCCATTCCCTTTCTCACCATCACTACCTTAGAGAAATACTTCCCAAAAATCTTCAATCATGTGTAGATCACAGAAACCGAATTAAAAAATGAACCGTAATATATTATAATTTTATACAATTGGGAATAATTAGGAATAATTAGGAAAAATTTGGAATAATTAGTAATAATTTGGAATAAATAAATTGATAGAGTTGTTTTGAGGTTTCATGGTGTGAAGATGATTTAGTATGATAATTTTACCGTAAAGTTATAATGATTAGGAACAAAATGGAACTCATAGTGCTCCTCCTCCTCCCCCAGTATCACCCTTCCCTAGCAGTCCTACCATCCAGCTAGCACCAACCTCGATTTCCCATGGTTCCCAAAACTGTGGGTGTAGCATATACCCATGTTTTTGGGGCCTATACCCATAGTTTTGAACTATGGGTATAGATCATTTTTCTAGTAGTGAGAGTGATATTGAATTTCACTTCAGATTATTAACAAACCAAAAGGGGAATATTGTTTGAACCAAACCATTCCAGGTTATTGTGTTATATTATGTTTGTTTCCAATCCAATTTTGGGTTTATCAAGTAATCTGATGTCTTTTGGGGTTTTTTTTAAAGATTATAAATGCCCAAAAATTTAGTTATTGATGTTTATATGGAAGGATTGTTTTCCGTAAAAGTTGTTATAAAAAATTGGCATTTTTTGGTAAAGATACATGATGTTTATAGAAAAAGTGAGAATTTTTATATAGTAGTTAAGTAGACCATATCGAGAGTATGTAGACCACATAAGAAGTATTCAAAGACACATATGATGTTTTTCATTGAGTATGTCTTTTTTTTAATCCATGGTGTTTTTGGAGTAGGTTTGTGAACCCAAAATCCGGTACATGATGGCCAATGTCATTTGTGTCTTGGTGATTATGTTTCTAAATTCATCTACAATAGAGGTGTAACATAGGAAAGGTACAATGTGAACCTGAAAAATTTGTGACGTTTTATAAGAAAAGTTGTGATTATGTGTTTACTATGAATTAGCATCATTTTCAATATATAAGTAGTGATTTCATGAGGATCTCCAAGGATGGTTCTGTATTCAATTTATGTGGTGAATAAGGCGACTCAAGCATTTCATAAACAAATATTACATCATTAGAGATGAATAATAAATATATTTTACAATAATAAATGACCAAAGACAATAAATGTTTAGTTTCATTGGAGACTATATACATTATAACACACTAAATTTTTGAGAAATATATTTTTTAAATATATATAAGTTTTTTGATATTTTGTGTCACACACATCACCAAGTATAAACAAAATATTACAAACTATGGAAATATTATCATTTATTATGATTGTTGTCACCTATCCATTAGAATGGTGTGAATGAATAGAATTAAATAAAGTATAAAAATATATGGTTTACACATGTATATATAATTAATTATTTTTATACCAATTAATCATAAATGAAAATAAAAACCATTTGAAAAGAAATGAAATCTTTTCTTAGAAACCATTTTTAAGCGCAGAACAAGTATTTCCTCAAAAAATTAATATTTTTTTTTGAATGATTTTATTGAAATTTATGTATTATATATTAAATAAAAATTTTAACATTTATCTTATATATTTTCTTGACAATATATAAGAATAAAAACAATTTTACTCTTAAAAACTATATTTTTCAAAAAATCAATTTTGTCGCCTTACATCCAATGGCATGGTGGCCTTCATTTTTTATTAATTTTTGATAATCCACCTTTCAAGAGGTGATGTGGAACCCTTACCAAGACAATTGGCATAAGTATTAAATGGATCGTAGGCCTAAGAGAGATTCATTTTCTCTATGCTTCAAACACTACATACAACCCAGACAAATTACTTAGAACTCCTCCTCCCCACCAACTTCATCATGATATCAGCTCTCCACCTTCACATGGCTATTCAGCTAGGCTTTCTCAAGCATGCATAGGATTTCCCAAATGAATGATGCCATACCCTCTCAATCTTTCAATCTAATTATCTTACACTATGGTGAAAGCTCCCTGATCATCCTCCTTCTAAAACTAGTTCCTTGTAGGTTGTATGGTTTTCATCAACACTTAAGGTGGCACAAAGGCCATGTGGTGGCCCGAAGTCCTTACTGACCTGAAGTCCATGGTGGCCCAAATGCCTTAAAAGACTCTAGGACGAAATCGGTGGGCCGAAGGCCCAAACGAGGAAATAGTCCTGGTTACTACAATGTTGAATTGTGCCTGCTACATTGCCTGCTACAATACTCAAAAATTATCCCTCAACTTTTATTTGATCCCGAGTCCCCTGGATCCACTTAAGATAATTTTCTGAAAATATTTTTTTTGATTAATAGTTAACAATACTGAGTTTGTTAAAGATTTTCATTTCTTTTAAAAAATTTAAAAAATAAAATTATATTAAGATAGTTGTAAAAGTAACTTAATTTAAGTTATATATATATTAATCAAATTTATTTTATTAAACTAAATTTCATATTTTATTTATATAAAAACATTTTAAACTTATTAAAACTTTTTCTTTGGAAAATTTCTTTCTCGTAGTGTCTGTGGGTTTAATTTTATATTAAATTTTTACACTTATGTTAATTGAATTTTGAAAAATGGATTCCATATTTTTAACATTAATTTTTTATATATTATAAAAATTTCAACATAAATTTTCACCATTATGAAAAGAAAAATAATTAAAAATTAATGTAACACCCCGGGTAAATAAAGAATATGAAATTTTCATATTTATCTATATTTGTGAATAAATAATTAATATTACTTTAAAGGTAACTCTATGCTCGATGGCGTACCCAATATGCAATAACGAGTTTCTTTGAAATCTTACGTTGCACTCTTAAAATAAAATAATATTATTTTAAATGGTAGTTAACGCCTAGCCGTTGTAATGGCGGGAATGAAAGGAACTAACTACAAAATGATTATATATTTTTTTCAAATATTTTTACTTTTATCCAATAAATGTTAGAGGCTTAAAATGCAAATGAATCCAATTTTATGCATAAATTTTCTAATATTATTTAAAAGGTAGATTAACCGCCTTTTGATAGAGAACCCTTTTTAAATATTCTTTTGACAATTTTATATGTTGTATTTGAAAAAATAAAATACTTCTTTAGAATCTGGACATCAAAATTTACTTTGTCTAAATTTTTGTTATTTTTCCGATAAAGATCATTTTTATTGAAAATGTTGCATTTTAATTCAAAACCTCCATTTAATCTGATTTATTTATATGGATTGATTATACATTCAATTGATATTAAAGTTTATTTAGAATATATTTTTACCATTTAATCAAATGGTGGTCATTAGAATTAATTTAACTTTGAAATTGGACTTAAACTAGTGTCAATCTTTTATTAGATATTGTTTCTTAAAAACACGCTATTTGTTTTGATAGCGGGAATTAATTATTAAATAAATTAATGAAACTTATATGTTTTTAATTCTTTAAAATAGGCATAATTTTTGAATTCGGAATTTTAAATATAGCTTAGGGTGAATTTTTGGTATTTTTCTGAAAAACATCAATTTTTTATGAATAGTGAAACCACTAAGTGGTAGTTAAAGAAACTGATTTTTCGTTTAAATGAAACTTTTCCACTTAAGTGAATTTGATTTTCAAAAATCCGACATACATTGTTGTCATTAAGAAGTAAAATATGGTTCAATGAGATTAAAATAATTTTTGGTGAATAGTAACTTTTAAGTTTTATTAATCGCGATTAAATGTAATTAGGGTAATTTAGGGTAAAAATAATGTATGAATAATATGAAATGACCTAGACACATGTCCTACCCTCATTGGATGTGCCATGGCCGACCAAGACAATCCATGGGTCAACCTGGGGACCCCATGGAACCACTTTGGTAGGAAAATGACATAAATAACTTTTTATTTAAAGTTAAAAAAAATGTCACAAACATGAGTTGTTCTACTAAAACAATTTTTACATGGGGTTATACAAGTAATATTTTTTAATATAAATATTCATTAGAAATATAAAAATATTTAATACATCATGATATCTTTTTTATAATTTTAAGACATTAAATAAATTAAATTATTTATGACACCATGATGATGTCGCGATTAACTCATTATTTAACGATTTAAATAAAATGAAAATATAATGTAAAATCTAAGACCTATACTTGTAAAAAACCTATTGGATGGGTGTATTTAGAACTATTATCACCTTATCCTCGAAATATATAATTTCAGGACCTTGAAAATCTGAAAAGCACTTTATAATAATGTAAAAGTTTATATCTTTCCAAGAGTGCCCCTCCTCTCCTCTTATAAAAGGCCCCCACCTCTACCACCATATCCACACCTCTCAAGCCTTTGTCTCGGCCAACCCATGCCCATTTCATCTCTCCACATATCTCTCTTCATCATTGAAGCCTCACCTTTGGGCTGAATCCTTTACAAGGAAGCCTTTGAGCTCAAATCAAAAAGAGTTACCCGATTTAAAGGTAATGTCTTCCCTTGTGTTCTTTTGTTTTATTTTGCTTATCCAACCCTCTAAACACTTTTTATTCCTTTTTTAACAACACCAATATCATCAATATACTAGGACATTGTTATGTGAAGGATTAGAGCTACACCTACACACACCTTCGTCTAATGGTTAAAGAACATACTGTTTCTGTGGATGGCGAATTTCTGCCTCACGAAACGATGATTGTTCAATATTATCTTAACTCATTTCGTGGTGGCCATTATGATGTCACTATATTTTATATATTATATATATGGTATTTATGTTTTCTATATGCTTCTGAATTTTATATTTAAAACATGCCTTTATGCTTTTCATGTTGTGCAAATGCGATAATTTCATACGAGGAAGTGAGGACTGTCGCCCCCTCAAATGATGTGACTCGTTCACGCAAAACATGGAATGTATAAAGAATGAAATTAATGAAAATATGTGACCTATATAACATATATATTATACTATAATTATAATATATATATCTTTCAATTATTTTCAATTCCAATAATATGACAAAGAAATGAAAGTAGCGTTCATGCATACGTACGGCCTACCGTCTCCATGAACGGTGCATTTCATTTCGTTTTATCTCCAAATGTTATGGAGTAGTATATAATTAATATTTACTGGATATATATGATATTTAAATCATTAATACTATTCTGGATATGATTTACATATAACTACATGGACAATTATTTTTCAAAAGAATACATTTTTGACTCATGTACCAAACATCGAAAAAAACGTCTGATATGAACTCACATTATTAACCAATTATTATAACATTATAATATGTGATATGAACTGAATAATAATCTTTAAAAGATATCCTTAAGAAATTATAAATTTACCAAAGGTTGTTATTCAAGAATATAAAGAAACGAACAAGACAAGTCAGACTTGAGGTAAGGGATCCGACCTCTCTCTTTCTTTTCAAGTACCCTCTTTTATGTCATTTCATTTATGATCCATGTTCTTATGTTGGAGGATTTTCTTTAATATTCCCCACAATGAAATTTTTATTTTCATATGATGATTTACCCCGTATTATTCTCATCAATTCATTTTATGAATTTTTATGTGGCGCCGTTAGGCTGCCAAATATTCGTAAGGGATCTAACCTCTCTCTTTCTTTTTAAGTAATCTATTTTATGTCATTTAGTTTAAGCTCATATTTATTATGATTGGGGATGTTATTTTATATTCCTAATACATTAATTTTTATGTTCATATTATGAGAGACCCTATTTGATCTCATAAATCCATTTTTGGATGTTTTAAGTGGCGCCATTAGGATGCTGAGTTTTTGTAAGGGGTTTTTCATCTCACTTCTATTCCCGTGACATTTATGATACATTTTCCACTATTTCCTTTGAGTTGTGTATGTAATTAACATTATTATACACTTTGTTTAGTATAATTTTATTTATGGGTATTTAAATCTTCATTGTATGACCCTTCTTCCATGGGGTGTACGTTTCGAAATTTACCCAACTCGGTAAGGGGACCTTTCACCCTCCTCTTTTTAAAAGACTTATTTTGTTATGTCTTTTAATTCACATAATATTTTGTTGAGATATGTTATTCTATATCCTTATTTATTTAAATTTTATGTCCATGTGACGAGACACAATTTTCTCTCTCATCAACTCATTTTATGAATTTAAAAGTGACACCGTTAGGCTGTCAGATTTCTATAAGGGAACTTCTTAACCCACTTTCAATTCTTTGGTTTAAACCTCTACTTCTTGATTTTATTATTCCAAGATTATGGGTGGAATCTTTATGTTGAAATTTCCACAAAACATTGTGTGGATATACTATTTCTACACATAATCATCTCATTGATAAATTCTTACGAACTTGTATGGGAAATCATAACACAATATCATTTCATTTAGTTAAATATCTATGTCATTGGTTTTGTTTTTCCAAGATTATTTGTGAATGACCTATGATTGTTTCACACTTAATATCCACTTATATTGGGTGTATTTATATTTCTCACACATAATTATGTGATAGATTTATCCTTAATTTAAGGATACCATCTTTATAATGAATTTCATCTCAATTTACATTTCCGTTGAGACTTAATTGTTGTTATTCACCAATTCACTATTATATAGTGTGTATACTGTCCTTAGACATATTATATCATGAATCCCTTTATTCTCATGATATTATAATGTTCATATTAAATGTTATTCCGCAATTATTTTTATTCAAGAGTCTCTCATTTTTCTAAAAACCCTTTAACAAAAATATCGTTTTAAATGTTTTAAAGATTCATTATTCTAAATATTTATCTTTAATGTCCACATTTTCAATATGGTTTTCAGTATTTATTTATATGGACATTAATGATTTAAAATTATAATTCCATTAAAATCTTCAAAGTGGTATGGGACAATTTGATTCCAAAATCTCTTTTAAATGATTTTTGAAAATGGATTGATTAATTAAATATATTGGAATTACTTATTGTGATTGAAAATGAAATGTTGTTACTGAAATGTTAATATTTTCAATATTTTATGTGTAATGATGGTACTTTGACATTTTACGGTTGGTAACATGATAAACCATATGACAGGTGGTGCTGTGAATACCAGGACGGGTGGTTGCGTTACAACCTCCAATGCATTGGGTATGGAAGTCGGCCGTATGGCTATTCCATTAAGTATGTGTGGAAGTCGACCGTATAGTTATTTCATTTAAGTATTTTTATGTCCCAAGTTACCTCTATATGTTATGTGTTCTTTATATGGGTTTTTTGGTAATCTTTTGGTTACAAAATGGTAAGTAATGGTCTTTTATTCAGTGAAAAGTTTTTGCTACTTCATAAAGGTGAAAAGTATTACGTTGGTAAAGTACTCATGGTTTACTTTTTGTTTTGAAAAACTAAGAGTTTTCCTTCTTTGTGTTTCCTTTACTGGGTTTTTTATGCTCATACCATGTTTTTTAAATGCTTTCCATAGGACTTAATGATGAATATGGTCAAGGATGGGATCAAGGAAATACATTCTATCTAAAACATGGAACTAGACATGTTTCTTTTTAAGAGTTTTTTTATTTTTTGGAAACTTAGTAGAAGTGCCTACAATGTAATCTTTTGAGATGTAATAGTTATGTCCTAATTCTCTAAAAGTCTAAACCTGAAAAGATCCTCTATGTGAATTATTCATTTAATTCATGATTAAGTAATGTATAAGGGCGGGGCCTTATAGTTGGTATCATAGGTCGGTTTAGATAACTTTAGAGGTTAGGGTATTCTTTAAGCATAAGTGGCATTACCATAATGGTTAGGATTTCAGAAAGAGTCCTAGTTTTAGATAAAGTGAATGAGTAAGTATATCTTAGTGTTTATCTTCATCATTAGTACATGATGGTTTTTTTTATATACTCACATTGACCTTTTTGGTTTTAGTAAATGGATGGATCTAGCAGGAACCAAAGTGACAAAGTGTTTAAATGAAACTGTGGTGGTTCTCTGATTAAGAGACTAGATGAAATGGGGAATTCAATGTGAAATCTCGTGGTTATTCTAAACCAACTATCAGGAGTCATGATCAACCACTTGAACCTTTTTGAGTTCTCTAATGAATCATGTATGAGAGAACCAACTCAACATAGAACTTCATGTAATAATTATAAAGGTAACCATTAGGGTTTATATAATCCTTACTTTTGAGGTAATTACGGGTTACTATACTTTATGATGGAATATGAATGACATGAGATAAACTTGAGGTTAAATTATGTTATGGTTATTTTTGAAGATTTTATCTCATTTTGGGGAATTGTTTTAAGAATTATATTGTTTTGGAAAAAGGGAAACACACAGACCGTGTGACAACCCGTCGCGTCAGACAAAGCTTCGGGAATCGAACCCACAAACAAAGTGCGACTGGTATTTATCACCTACCACTAGACTACGTGAAGTCCCTGGTTAGTATGACTTATTCTTTTTAGTTATATGATTTTATGTATTAATTTTAAGTCGATTTTATGTTATCTATGGAAATTATTAACCTATCATGGAGGATATGTGATTAGGTTAATTACTTCTTAATATGAGACTTTTAGAGCAACTGATGTTATTTAGAGATAACTGTTAATTTGTACCTTGGAAGACTATGTGATTAAATCCTTCAAATATTTGGGTTTCAGTCTTAGTTTTGATTACTTTGAAGAATTTTATGGATAAATGTTTATTGAATTATCTTTGTTGAACTTTGGGTATTGTTTGAAAAAATTTGGAGATTAAGAATAGATTTTTTTTATAAAGGATTATCATTTTTGGGTATTATCTGATCTCATTCTAAAATTTTTGGTTTTGTTTTGGTGGATATATAAAGACATGGGAAATATATAGTTCTCTATTTTCGATTAGGTGATTCTCAAAAGTTGATTATAGTACTCTTAACGAGAACAAGTCTTCCTAAAACTCGTCTTTTGGAGAAAATATGAGTTTGATTAAAGAATCTAGTAAAAGTTGAAAGTCTACATGACAAGTAAGTATGTTTCATTATGATTTAGTTAAGACCAAAAATAAATTCCTCAATTTAGGGTAACTTAAAACAAAAATGTTGTCTGTTAACATTTCCTACTGGGGAATCGAATACCGTTTAACCCATCACAAGTTTGTGATTTTCTTGTTGTTAACTTTCTCCTAAACATGTTTAATATCACTCTCCATCAGAACATGACCCTTTGTTTTTTCCTCCATATCCATATTTTCATACTTGGAATCCTAGTTTGGGTTAACTCGGGTGACTTTTGTACTTATCTCCCATTCTTTTAAAGTGATAGTTTTACTGACTCTTGTTCTGATGTGGGATTTTCAATGAAGTTTCCAAAACCAATTTTAAAATTGCGGGGATGCAATTCCCAAAAGGGGGGAAGGATGTAACACCCCAGGTAAATAAATAATATGAAATTTTCATATTTATCCATATTTGTGAATAAAGAATTAATATTACTTTAAATGGAACGCTATGCTCGAAGGCGTACCCAATACGCAACAACGAGTTTCTTTGAAGTCTTACGTTGCACTCTAATAATAAAATAATATTATTTTAAATGGTAGTTAACGCCTCGACATTGTAATGGTGGGAATGAATGGAACTAACTACAAAATGATTATATATTTTTTTCAAATATTTTTACTTTTATCCAATAAATGTAAGAGGCTTAAAATGCAAATGAATCCAATTTTAAGCATAAATTATCTAATATTCTTTAAAAGGTCGATTAACCACCTTTTGATAGAGAACCCTTTTTAAATATACTTTTGACAATTTTATATGTTTTATTTGACAAAATAAAATCGTTCTTTAGAATCTGGAAATCAAAATTTACATTGTGTAAATTTTTGTTATTTTTCCGATAAAGATCATTTTTGTTACAAATATTGAATTTTAATTCAAAACCTCCTTTTAATCTGATTTATTTATATGGATAGATTATACGTTCAATTGATATTAAAGTGTATTTAGAATATATTTTTACCATTTAATCAAATGGTGGTCATTGGAATTAATTTCACTTTGAAATTGGACTTAAACTAGTGTGAATCTTTTAATAGATGTTATTTCTTAAAAACACGCTATTTGTTTTGACAGCGGGAGTTAATTATTAAATTAATTAATTCAACTTATATGTTTTGAATTTTGTAAAATAAGCATCATTTTTGAATTCGGAATATCAAATATATCTTAGGGGGAATTTTTGGCATTTTTCTGAAAAACATCAATTTTTGATGAATAGTGAAACCACTAAGTGGTAGTTAAAGAAACTGATTTTTCATTTAAATGAAACTCTACCACTTCTATGATTTGATTTTCAAAAATCCGACACACATGGTTGTCATTAAGAAGTAAAATGTGGTTCAATGAGATTAAAATAATTTTTGGTGAATAGTAACTTTTAAGTTTTATTAGTCGCGATTAAAGGTAATTAGTGTAATTTAAGGTAAAAATAATGTTTTAGTAATATGAAATGACCTATACACATGTACTACCCTCATTTGATGTGTCATGAACGACCATGAAAATCCATTTGTCATCTTGGGGTCCCCATGGAGCCACTTTGGTAGGAAAATTACATAAATAACTTTTTATTTAAAGTTAAAATAAAAATGTCACAAACATGAGTTTTTCTACTAAAACTATTTTTACATGGAGATTTACAAGTCATATTTTTTACTATAAATATTAATTAGAAATATAAAAAGATTTCCTACATCATGATATTTTTTCTATAATTTTAATACATTAAATAAATTAAATTATTTATGACACCATGATGATACCGCGATTAGCTCATTATTTAACGATTTAAATAAAATGAAAATATAACTTAATATCTAAGACCTAAACTTGTAAAAAACCTATTGTATGGGTTTATTTCGAACTATTATCACCTTATCCTCGAAATATATAATTTTGGGACATTTAAAATCCGAAAAGCATTTTATAATAAAGTAAAATTTTATAACTTTCGAAGAGTGCCCCTCCTCTCCTCTTACAAACGGCCCCCACCTCTAACACCTTACCCACACCTCTCAAGCCTTTGTCTCAGCCAACCCATGCCCATTTAATCTCTCCACATCTCTCTCTTCATCATTTAAGCCTCACCTTTGGGTAGAATCTTTTCCAAGGAAGCCTTTGAGCTCAAATCCAAAAGAGTTACCCGATTTAAAAGTAATGTCTTCCCTTGTGTTCTTTTGTTTTATTTTGATTCTCCAACCCTATAAACTCTTTTTATTCCTTTTGTAACAACACCAGTATCTTCAATATACTAGTATGTTGTTATGTGAAGTATTCTAGCTACACTTACACAGAAATTCGTCTAATTGTTAAAGAACAGACGGTTTCTGTGGATGGCGAATTTCTGCCTCACGAAATGATGATTGTTCAATCTTATCTTAACACCTTTCATGGTGGCCATTATGATGTCACTATATTTTATATATGATATATATGGTATTTATTTTTTCTATATTCTTCTGAATTTTATATTTAAAACATTCCTTTATGCTTTTCATGTTGTGCAAATGCGATAATTTCATACGAGGAAGTGTGGACTACCGCCCCCTCAAGTGATGTGACTCGTTCATGCAATACATGGAATATATAAAGAACCAAATTAATTAAAATATGTGAGCTATATAAAATATATATTATAATGTAATTATAATATATTTATCTCTCAATTATTTTAAATTCCATTAATATGACAAAGAAATGAAAGTAGCGTTCATGCGTACGTACGACCTACCGTCTCCATGAACGGTTCCTTTCATTTCTTTTTATATTCAAATGTTATGGAGTAGTATATAATGAATATTTACTGGATATATATGATATTTAAATCATTAATACTATTCGGGAGATTATTTACTTATAACTACATGGACAATCATCTTTCAAACAAATTCATTTTTGACTCATGTACCAAACATCGACAAAAACGTCTGATATGAACTCACATTATTAACCAATTATTATAACATTATAATATGTGATATGAACTGAATAATAATCATTAAAATAGATCCTTATGCAATTATAAATTGACCAATGTTTATTATTCAGGAATATATAGAAACGAACAAGACATGTCAGACTTGAGGTAAGGGATCCGACTTCTCCCTTTCTTTTCAAGTACCCTCTTTTATGCCATTTCATTTATGATCCATGTTCTTATGTTGGAGGATGTTCTTTAATATTCACCATACTGAATTTTTTTTTTCATATTATTATTTACACCTTCTTACTCTCATCAATTCATTTTACGAATTTTTATGTGGCGCTGTTAGGCTGCTGAATTTTCGTAAGGGATCCAACCTCTTTTTTTATTTTTAAGTACTCTCTTTTATGTAATTTCATTTAAGCTCATATTTCTTATGTTTGGGGATGTTATTTTATATTCCTAATACTGTAATTTTTATTTTCATATTATGAGAGACCCTATTTGATCTCATAAATCCATTTTTGGAAGTTTTATGTGGCGCTGTTAGGCTGCCGAGTTTTCGTAAGGGATTTTTCATCTCACATTTTTTCCGGTGAAATTTATGCTACGTTTGCCACTATTTCCTTTGACTGGTTTATGTACTGAACATTATTATACACTTTTTTTAGTATAATTTTATTTATGGGTATTTACTTCTTCATTGTATGACCCTTCTTCCATTGGGTGTACGTTTCCAAAGTTACCCAACTCGATAAGGGGACCTTTCACCCTCCTCTTTTTAAATGACTTCTTTTGTTATGTATTTTAATTTAGATACTATTATGTTAGGATATGTTCTTGTATATCCTTATTTATGTAAATTTTATATCCAAGTGATGAGATACCATTTTCTCTCTCATCAACTCATTTTCTGAATTTTAAAGTGACATCGTTAGGCTGTCAGATTTCCGTAAGGGAACTTCTTAACCCACTATCAATTCTTTGGGTTAAACCTATACTTCATGATTTTATTATTCCAAGATTATGTGTGGAATCTCTATGTTTTCATTTCTACAAAACATTGTGTGGATATACTATTTATACACATAATCATCTCATTGATAAATTCTTATGAACTTGTATGGGAAATCATAACTCAATCTCATTTCATTGAGTTAAATATCTATGTCATTGGTTTTGTTTTTCCAAGATTTTGTGTGAATGACCTATGATTGTTTCACACTTAATATCCACTTATATTGGGTGTATTTATATTTCTCACACATAATTATGTGATAGATTTATCCTTAATTTAAGGATACCATCTTTATAATGAATTTCATCTCAATTTACATTTCCATTGAGACTTCATTGTTGTTAAGAACCAATTCACTCTTATATGGTGTGTATACTATCCTTTGACATATTATATCATGAATCCCTTTATTCTCATTATATTATAAATTTCAGATTAAATGTTATTCTTCAATTATTTGTATTAAAGAGTCTCTCATTTTGCTAAAAACTCTTTAACAAAAATATCGTTTTAAATGTTTTAAAGATTCATTATTATAAATCTTTATCTTTAATTTCCATGTTTTCAAAATGGTTTTCAGTATTTATTTATATATACATTAATGTTTTAATATTATAATTCTATTAAAATATTCAATGTGGTATGTGACACTTTGATTAAAAAATCTCTTTTAAATGATTTTTGAAAATGGATTGATTAATTCAATATCTTGGAATTACTTATTGTGATTGAAAATGAAATGTTGTTATTGAAATGATTATATTTTCAATATTTTATGTGTAATGATGGTACTTGGTCATTTTACGGGTGGTTACGTGATAAACCATATGACGGGTGGTGCTGTGAATACCAGGACGGGTGGTTACATTATAACCTCCAATGCATTGGGTATGGAAGTCAGCCGTATGGCTATTCAATTAAGTATGTGTGGAAGTCGACCGTATGGTTATTCCATTTAAGTATGTTTATGTCCCAAGATACCTCTATATGTTATGTGTTCTTTATATGGGTTTTATAGTAATCTTTTTGTTACAAAAGGGTAAGTAATGGTCTTTTATTCAGGGAAGTGTTTTTACTACTTTATAAAGGTGAAAAGTATTACTTTGGTAAAGTACTCATGGTTTACATGTTGTTTTTAAAAACTAACAGTTTTCCTTCATTGTGTATCCTTTACTGGTCTTTTTTTGCTCATCCCAAGTGTTTGAAATGTTTTCCATAGGTCTTAAAGATGAACAGGGTCAAGGATGGGATCAAGGAAAGACATTCTATTTTAAACATGGAACTAGACATGTTTCTTTTTAAGTGTTTTTTTATTTTATGGAAACATAGTAGAAGTGTCTACTATGTAATCTTTTGATATGTAATAATTATGACTTAATTATCTAAAACTCTAAACCTTAAAAGATCGTCTATGTGAATTATTCATTTAATTCATGATTACGTAATGTATATGGTCGGGGCCTTATAATTAATTACCACGATTAATGTGAAAATGGGTTTACTAGGGGTTAACTAAATGGAAAAGGATTAAAATTACCTATAAATTTATCCAAAACCAATTTTATGTTCTTATTTATACCGCATATCCTATGAGTCTTGATAATTATCCATTTTTGAATCTTTTGTAATGAGGATAAAATGGTTAAATCTTTTTCATTTCAAAAATTACAAGTGTTCCACTCAACTCACTTATAAGATGTTACCCCAATCCTCTCATCATCCCACCTGAAAAACACATTAGTTCAAATAATTCCTAATAAAATCACTTCTTTAATTACATAATCTTATCATAGAAGACTTATTTTTTTTAAATCCATTATATGAAGGCATTTTGTACAAACCAAATAGAGTTTCCCAAAGAAGAGGTAACATCCCAAACAAAGTGTTTTATTTTTTTCTTCCTCCACCTGTATATATTATTATTGAATCGTGAATAAATAATGAAAATATTATCTTAAATATACTGATATATTTTTATTTTAATGTAATTACCTAAAAAATTATCCACTTCCACCAAATGTGGTATGAAATCATCATTCGTGTGTACGACAGACGATCGCCTCGAAAACTGATGTTATTAGTTTTCCATAACCACATATCACATATGGATATAATGATGAATTTAATTTTTATATATATTATTTATGATAATATTATACCTATGGAATTATAATACCACATCTACCTTCTTATCTACTAACCTTTTTGAAAACAATAATGTCGCTCGTGTATAAGACAGACTAGTTCCCTGTGAACCATTGTGATGTGGTTTTCATTTTCTACATAGATAATAATAAGTATATATTAAATGTATACATATAATATTTTTATTTTAACAATAATTATCTAAATATTATATCACATATAGATTCTTACTTTCCATCATGTGTGGGATACGACAACATCGTTTGTGTGTACAGTGGACTGTTGCCTTACACATCAATGCAATTCATTTTTCTTGTACACTTTAAATGTGTGTAATTAACATTACGTTTAAGTAAAAATAAATGATATATATGACATAAAAATTATTCTATAATTTTAATCTAATATTAAACCCTCTTTCTTTCTTTATGTTGAGAAAATGGATACATCATTCATGTGTATGTACGACATACCATCTCTATGAACGATGTATTTCATTTTCTATCTCTAAATTTTATGGATTATAATGAATAAATATATACCAAATATATATGATATTTATATAATATATAAGAATATGGTTATTATATATCTATGATAAAAATAAGGGAACCAAAAATATCAAATCAAAACATACATTAAAAACAAACCAGTTATTAGTCGTAACATGATTTTAGCAAGGAATTATTAATAAACAGGTAATAAAAATACATAATTAAATCATATATGGTATGATATATATATAATTATGGATATATCATATGTGTATAAAAAATTTAAATTTATTATTAATTTTTTTCAAACATGTCCGAACAATGTCAGTACTTAAGGTAAGGGATTTCAATATCACTTTTTACTTTGGTGAGACACATGCATTATTCACCATATATTTATTTTATGTTGTGTATATACTACCCATGAATTTATTTTATGATTATTATCATCCTATTTATTTTTATGTAAATATACATTTAATGATATCTCATTTATAGTGTTTATGGTTCAAAAGTAACGTAAGCGGTACAGTGTTTTGTATCAATTTTTCTTATTTGAGGCATATGTTGTGTTAAGAACATATATTCTTTTATGAGGTGTATATACTAATCAATTGAATTTTTTTGTCATGAATAACATTCAATTAATGATATTTTAAATTTAATTTTATTTTATTATTTCATGGGGTATGTGATTCAATTTAACTGAATTATAAATGGTTTTACGATAAAATCTAATTATTTATTGGAATTTTTATTTTTATACTTCTGATGATGAAATATTATAATCCATATTTCAAGAAAAAAAATATTCTTTTACTATGTTCACTCATGAAAATTTCATGTAACAGTAAAATTTTCCCTCTCATTGTTACATAAAATCATTGATAAATGTTTTGAAAGAAAATCTACTTCATCACTCTCTTCAGTGAAAACCCATTTCTCTTCGATGTTCATATTTTATAAAAATATTTAACTTTTTTCTCTCCCATGATTTTAAAATAATTTTTTTCCATGTAAATTTTTTTTAAAAAAAATATAAAATTTATCTTCCTGTTATTTTATAGGAAAGGATTGTTTGGATTTTATTGAAAATGTAAAAACAATATTGATTTTAATGTGTACGAAATGAATAGAAATTATTATTCGCGTGACCATTAATTTATCTGAAGCTCCCATTATATGTTTAAAAATGGTAATTTTCAATGAAAAGGATTTCTAATTTTTGTGAACTATCATTTTTGAAAATGTGATTTTCAAAATGAAAAGGTTATTTTCCACAAAAAATGTTTCAATTGATAATTCAAAACCATTTTCTAGATAAGATGATATCATTTCATGTTTATTATAATTTAATGAGGATATGAATCAATTTTAAAATACTTATTCTTTCCCTGGATGATTTATTATAATGTTGAATACATGATTATGAAACCCATTTTCTTTTTATGAGTTTTGTTATGAAAAATGTTTTATGATCTTGTGGCACATGAATGTATGGATTATGTATGGGTGAGCCTATTATAGCTTATAAAATGGATACGCCAAGATAGTAAACTGATGAATTAAGTAATGATTAATGTTATATTAACTCATAGGGCACACAAAATGTGATCAAAATCCCAATATAGGTTATACTGGAGGTTATACCAAGCCTAAAAGAGGGTGCATGAGAGGTTATCCCTAGACCAAATTAGGGACATAGGTGGTTAGAACAATATTTAAATGTTATGAATGTGTTTTTGGTTAGACTAGAAATAATATTTTCTTTGATTATTTATATACCATAGATATCTTCTTTAATCCAATGATATGTTATCATGGTTCATGTTTTTTGATTCTATTATGATTCATGTCTTATGAATGCCCATGATTTATTACACGAATCAAGTTTTTGATCTATGATATGAAGATTATTGTTTTCAAATGTTATTTTCACGTTCTCATAACCATATGTTCTTGATATCTTGATATCTTCTTTTTTTACCCTTATAGAGAATATAATCTCACAATTTATTATATTTCCATTCCACAGGTTACAATGAAAGGAATAATATATAATAAGTATAAGAAGGGTGATTGTTATGATGAACATAGTGGGAGACAACATAGCACACTTATGGGATAGTTGGTTATGATTCCATGTTTCCAAATGCATTAGAAATAAAGTATTTTTGTGTGGATCATTATTTCATGTAATGAATGTTCATCTTTTAATATGTAATATTTGTGTATGAGAAGTTTGGGTCTTTCTAGTTGGTATTGGAGCATGGTTTAATTAAACTTCATAAACTAGGATAAGAAAAAAATAGTGATATCCCAAGGGATATTTATATAGAAATATCTTGGGATATATCTAAGGGTACGTCTAATTATGCATCTAATTATATGAAAATATTATGGAATTTTGTTAAAGGATAGATCTAGTAGTTTCAAATAAATTACATACCTTTTTTGATACTATAAGTGGATTTGGCTTTATAATTGAGGTACCTAGGGGTAATAAAACTAAAAAGTGAACATTTATCTCGACTTGATCATTTCATAGGGAAAAAAATGGGCCTTGCTACACACTTTTTTTGAAACTCCTGGAAGATATTCGTCGTAAATTCAAAAATTATTTACAAACCATCATGAATGATTTGAATAATGACAATGAATAACCTAGTTTAATTCTATGGAGTCATAGATCGAAAATAATGTGTCATGATTTAGAAATATAATAAGGTTATTCTCCATATTATGTGTTTTCCCACTATTACTACTACTTCTCAAACTATATTTTTTTGATTCAGTTAATGGATATAACCAAAAGGAATCATGTTAACAGTGAATCTAATGAAAAATTTTGTGATTACGATGAACCAAATTTGATGATGACTAGAGATAATGATATATCGATTATTACTAAATAAATATCAATATATATATTTAATAACATGAAATTTGGTGATATTCCAAAAGTTTCAAATAAGAATGATATGTACTTTTATGAATGTTCTAGTGGTAATGAACATAGGGGAAAGAAGATCTGGCTTACTACATGTCAATAAATCAGAAGAAGAACCTAGAATAAAATCTTAAAGGGAAAGGATTATGCTTTCTATGTATAAATGGAGGCCATAGAGAAATTAATTACTAAAGAATTTGATGTCTTATAAGTGATAAGCTTAGGAATTATCTAATTAAATTCCCTAAACTAAGGTTTAGGCCCAATAAAAAGGATGTATCTATGTTATAAAAAAAAAATTAAAGTTAAATGGTGGAAATATTTATGTATTTGGATTGAAGATTTATATTGTAGAAGTATTTTAACAATTGTATTTTGGTTATAATAATCAGGAAACATCAAGGATTATATATTTTTTCGAAGCATATATGTCTTCATGTAATATTATCTTAATTTATATAGATTGCATCATGTATTTATAAGTTTATGTTTGATTATATGTTCAAATATTTAGACACCCATATTTATGTTTTACGTGAATGGTGTTTATCAAGATTAAGGATAATTTGGGAGACATTTATAGAAATGAAACACTTTTATTTTTAAATGTTTTAGTGAATATATTATTTTAGGAATAATGCATTTACATTTTGGAGGAATAAGATTAAAGGAATTAGTAACATTTAGGGTTTATATTATCTTTTATATTAGGGTAAGTATGAGTTATTTCAATTTGGTAAGTATATTTATATCGTTCTAGGATAATATAAACTGCATTTTGGGTGATAAATTATCACATTTGTCGAGGTCATGGGGACTAAACCCACAACCGAAGGTTGAAAAGTGTATAACGCTTATTACTGGCCTACATGAATGATTGTTTATGGTGGGAAAACATAAAGAGAGATATTTTTTAGTATGTATATTGGTACTTGGTATTTCAACAAGTTAAGGTTGAGAGGAAAAAGTCTAAACGGGGGATACAAACATTATCAATACAAGAATATAAATGGGAAAAATCACCCAAAATTTTTTCATTGGAATCCAAAAAAATGTCGGAAGAGAATAAAGATAAATGGGTTGTAGTCGATTTCCTTAAAAATTCATCATAATTAAATTCTATCAGAGAATATTTTTGCCTGGACCATATTTGTAGGATATATATTAATAAAGTGGTAAGACTACATAGAGTACCAAATTAAATTTTATCTGATTAGGATATGAGGTTTACCTCAATGTTTTAGCCAATTATTAAGTAAACTCTTGATATAGATTTGAGTTTTAACACTACGTTTAATCCTCATAAAGATGTTCACTCATGGAAAAATATTTAAACCCTAAATGATATGCTAAGATCTAGTTTTTTAGATTTAAAAGGTGGTTGAGATCAAAACATTCTTCTATTTGAGTTTTCTTATAACAATAAATTTCACTAAAGTATTAAGATGAATCCTTATGAATCCATTTATTGAAATAAGTGTATAAATCCAAATTATTGGAATGAAGTTTCAGAAAGAAAACTATTGGGGCCAGATCCAGTTGATGAAACAATAGACGAGGTTAGATCTATTCAACAACACATAAGATAATCACAAAGCTGATTGATTTATTCTGATAATGTTTTTGACATGATATATAATTTTAATTTTTGTGAGAAGGGATTTCTAAGAATTTCACTATGGAAGAAATAAGGGAAAACTAAGACCCAGTTATATTGTCCCTTTTAAATTTTCAATTGTGTCAGAACTATATCTTGTCAGTTGGTTCATCCACTAGACATCTGACTTGTTCAAGACGTGATCCTTGTATCTCACATGAGGAAGTAGATACCTAATCCATTACATGTAATAAACTCAACATTCATACCACTTGATCATGATCTGTGTTATGAGAAATAAATGCTAGATATTTTCAATCATACACAGAATGTTCTTTGAAACAAGACCACTCACTTGGTCAATGTTTATGGTGATACCACAAACTTGAGGAAGTTACGTGGGAACATAAGGATGTAATGAAGTATAATTGTCTTTAGTTGTTGGTACCAAAGCGAGGGATTTTGAGGGTAAAATTCATTTTAAGGGGGATATAATGTAACACCTCAAGATTTTTTGTAATATAATTTTCCATATAAACTTAATATTTTTGATATTTTTCATTACCTAAAATGCTATGTTTATATTTCATTACACGCAACTCCATGTTTAAACTAAACATGATATATAATTGAATTATTATTATTTAATCTAAAAGCTATTACCTATCCATTATGATGGTGAGTATAAATTAGAATCATTTTATTATTAAAATATATGTTTTAATAATCTATATATAATTAATTCTTTTAATACCAATTAATTAGAAATTAAAATAAAAATCATTTGAAAAAAAGGAAATATTTTTATAAAAAACTATTTTTATATGAAAAACTGAATTTTACCTTAATAAATTAAACAAATAACTTTTGTTAATTTGTTTTAATGAAATTTATACATTATATATTCAATAAAAAATTTAAAATTAATCTTATTTTTTTATTTACAATATATAATAATAAAAGAAATTTTATGCATAAAAATATATTTTTTGAATAATGCATTTTTTCACCTTTTGTGAAAGTATATTGAAATTAAATTTTTCCAATTTTAGATAATTTGTTTGAAAAAATAAAATTTATTTTTTAATTCATCATGTTAAAATTATCTTGAAGTTAATTTTTGAGAATTTTATGAAAAGATAAATGTTTCTATGAATAGAAAAAAATATTGTCACTTAATTTCAATAAATTTAAAAGAAAAAAATATTTTATTATGGATTCAAATGTATGATTTTTTATATTACAAATTTTTTAATCCAATTTATTTCCTTGGAAAAAATGTCATATTGAATTTTGATGTAAACACTCTTTAGGCTTTTAAACATTTTCTCTTTGGAAAACCCCTTCCTTGCCACGTCTATAGATTTAATTTTAAATATAAAATTTTAAATTATGTTAATAGAGTTTAGAAAACTAGAATATATATTTTTATTAAATATAATTTATATTCTCTAATAAATTCAACTTAATTTTTTACCATTATGAATAGTTAAACCAGCAAAAATTAATTACTGTGGTTAAGGGGAAAATGAGTTTACTAAGGGTTAAACTAAAATTATTAGGGTTAAAATGACATAGAAACATTTATAAAATCCGTTTTATGGAAATATTTTGACCTTATAACCTATAAAGGTATATAATAGCCTATTTTTTTATCCATTCATCAAGTGAAAAATGGTTGTATTGCTTATTTATTTTCTAAAAATTACAAGTGTGCCACTCACCTCACTTATAAAAAACCAGTCATATCCTTTCATATTCACACATAGAAACCCATTTTTTCAGAAAATAACTTTCCTAACACTTTACTTAATTACCTCACATAATCCAGGAATCTATATTTTGTTTCAGTAATCTATCATAGGAAGGATTTTGGTGCATACCAAAAGAAGTTGTTAGAAGAAGATGTAACATTTCTAAGAAAGTATATTATTTTATTTCTTCCTTCACCTCCATAAATTATTATTAAATCATGATGATATAATAAATAAAGTATATTTAATATATATATATATATATATATTTCAACTAAATTAAATGAATCCATCCCTACTTCCATCAAATGGGATACAAAATAAGCATTTGTGTGTTTGAAAGATTACCACCTCATGAACTGATGTTATTAATTTTCCCTCACCACCTCTCAAGGATGGACATAATTATAGATTTAATGTTTATATATTATATTTATGATATAATTAAACCTCTATAATTATAATGATACATCTTACTAATTACCTACTAACCCATAAGAAAACAATAATGTCGCTCGTGTGTACAACATAGTACCGTCTCACAAAACGATGTGATGTGATTTTCTTTTTTTAATTATGAGGATATAAGAATATATTAAATGAATAAAAAATTTATTTATAATTTAGTTTTACTTATTTAGTTCTGATATCATCTATACCTTCTTACTTTCTATTTTGTGAGGGATATGATAACGTCGTTCAGGTGTACGGCGGACTACCGCCTCTTGAAGTGAAGTAATTCATTTTTAACCTATGATTTACATGGAAGGTAATAAAGATATTTTTAAATAAAAATATATGTAATATATTAAATCGAAATTATTTTGTAATCTTAACATATTATTTTCACTTATTTTGTTAATTCTATCGAGAAAATGGAAACAACATTCTTACGTGCGTACAACCTACTCTCTCCATGAATGATGTATTTCATTTTCCATATCTAAATTTTATGGATAACGATAAATAAATATATAATTAATATATAATATATTTATATAATTATTAAAATTATAGAGATGATTTAACCATGATCAAAGAAATATTACCAAAAATAAAATATCAAAATGTACATGAAAAATAATGTAGTTACTACATGTAACATAACCTTAACAGGGGAGTGATAATTAATGGGTAAAAATTATCATAAGTAAATAATTTATGGAGTGGTATATATATTTATGGTTTTATAATATATGTATAATAAATTTATATTTATTATAAATTGGGTTTGAACATTTATGAAGGTTGTTGAGACCTGTGGTGCGAGATTTCTAACTCACTTTTTTATATCCGTGTGACACATGACATATTCATCACCTATTTATTTTATGTGGGATATATATTTCCCATGATTTTAATTTATTATTAATATCCTGAAAATTATTTTTATTTAAATATCCATTTAATAATCTCTCTTTCATTTGTTTTACGGTTCAAAATTTACTAAAGTAGTAAGGGATTTTTTCTCAAATTTCCTTCTTGGAGACATATATTGTGTTAAGCACCTATTTTCATTAATTAGGTGTATATAATTATCATTTGATATGTTATATCATGAATAAAATTCCATTAATGATATTTTAAATTTTATTTAATGTCATTCCTTCATGGGGCTTATGATTAAATATTACCAAAGTAGTAATGGTTTTATAATATTATGTCATAATTTATTGACATTGTTTATGTTTTTGATCTTGAGGATAAAATATTATAATAAAAATATCTATACTAAAATTAATTTTATTCTCCTATGTTTTTCACAGACATTTAAATTACTATTACTATTTTCCACTCTTTTTAACATAAAATTACTGAGAATTTTGTTATGGAAAATTTACATTATATATCTATTGTATCGATAATTGTTTCTCTTTGGAGTTTCTGTTTTCTAAGAATGTTTCAAAAAAAGTTTTCTCCTATTATTGTTAGAAGAAAATTTTACCTATGTTTTATTTTTTTTGAAATGATTTAAAATTAAGCCTCTTGTTGTTCTCCAAACAAGGACCAATTGGATTTTACCAAAAATGTTAAACGAATAACCATATTAACATGTATGAGATGAACATAATTTTCTGATGTCATTTACATTATTTTATTTGAATATTTATTTGTATATTTAAAAGGTAACATTAATATAAAATTATTTAAAAAAATCAAAAATATTTTTTGAAATTGTTTTTTTCAAAATATGATGATTATTTTCCTGAAAAAATGTTCCAAGTGATCTTTCAAAGTCATTTTCAATATAAGATGATATATTTTGATGTTACTTATGATTTATTGGTGATATGATCCAATTGGACCATATTTATTCTTTCTCGTGATGATTTATGATTATGATGAATATATGGTTATGAAACACATTTACTTTCTATGGTTTATGTTATGATAAATTTTTTATGATATTGTGGAACATGAATGTATATATTATATGATGGGTGAGCTCATTAAAGATTATATAATGGGTTCACCTTGGTATATTTCCATTTAATTGGGTAATTATCAATGATATAAGAGTTCAAATGGTATATAGTATGTTATCCTTATCCCAAAAGATAGTACACGAGAGGTTATCCCAAGCCTGAAGTTGGTACATATGTGGTTAGCCTAAGCCTAACACATTATGAATTCCTTGGTGGGAAGCCATGAAATAATATTTTTTATGCTTATATAAATCTCACAAATATACCAAAAAATCTCAGTCCGAGGTAAATACTCTGACCATTTTTGAAGAAAGGAAAAGTAAGTTGAACAAGCACTACAATCAAGAAAAACTAGTTACATGTCATAAAAATCATACCCCTCACCACACCCATGACTTATGACTTCCTCTGCAGTAGCTGATTCCCATTCAGAGCTGCCATAGTGCTTCAGGACCTTCACATACTTCTGTCTGAGATTCATCTTCTCTAAGGATAATAACTCCTTAGTGGATTGCCTGATAGGGGACCTAGTTGACACAGGCTTTGGCAAGTCAGAATAAACATTCCTCGTTATTCTTTTTTCTAGGGGATTTCCCTTATTTCTAGATTTTTTCTTCCCATCCTTGACAACATCACTAAAGGAAAGCCTGGCCAAATCGCAAATATTTTCTTTGTCACTATCTGAGACATCCCCCCATTTCCTAGTAATTTCCACCTCTTGAAAATCATCAGTCGGGGTCCGGCTCTGCTCATATTTCCCATTGATATCAATCATAGCCAAACATCGTGGAGAATCCAGAAAAATAGTACCAACATCCAGCTCCTTCCTTAAATAATCCTCTTTAGAAAAATGAATGTTGTGACCATCCTTTATTTGAGGGAACCCATTCATATCATCCTGACCCAACTCCTAAAAGAGATTGCTAGTATCAACTATGATATGTAGACCACTATCAGAAGTCAACCGCAATGGAGAATCCTTACCAGCTGAACAAACAAGGCGTACATCATAAAATTTCCCATCAACTGAACTCCAAGAAAGCTCCCCCTCCTTCTGCTCAGCATCACCGGCTTTGTTCATTCCACAATCATTCCTTTCTGAACCATCCTGACCGGCAAGATTTTTACCATGTTGCGATACATCCCATGAATTAGAAGGCACTCCCAACTCTCCCCTACTTCCAGAATTAGGACCAACCCACAGATTTAGGGGCATTCTTAGTGGAAGTGCATCACGATATTTCCCATCAACTGAGCACACTTCCAGCTCCTTCCCCTTATGTTCATCATTCCCAGCTTTGATCAGCTCAAATTCAACCCTTCCTATAGAAAACTAACCAACAAGGTTTTTACCATGCTGCAACACCTACCCTACAGAAGCAGGTACTCCCCGCTTGCCTCGAATTCCAGAACCAGGGCCAAATTCATCCTTTCCAATTTGATCCACACCATTATATATATAGATATCATGTTTCAATCTATCAGACACAACAACAATAGATAGATTAAGTGATGCCCATATCTGCCTCCCCATAGATGCCTCACCCAAATGAACAACATTTCCTTGCTTAGCTGTATCAGGACCTGGCTGTCCTTGACCAGATACCCCACCAGGCCTCTTCACCTAAGAAGCCAACCTCCTGCTTATGGATCCATGATGACAGTGACCAGCCAAGTGAACCAAATGACAACAAGTAGAACAGTAATCAACCCAATTTTCAAACACAACAGCTTGCCTCCATCAGAACTCCTCGCCAACAAAAATCCAAATCCAGTCGACCAGGGTCTTCGAGACATCGACCTCAACACAAAAACATGGATTCACTGGATGACTCACACGAGATGTGCGAGAATCCGAGCAGAGTAAACGACTGACCAGATTCCCTAGAATACAATTTATCAAAGGATTTAGAAAATGTAAGGGAAGATTTGGCAGACTTACCCAGGTCGCTACTCAAGGAGGATCCTGATTCATACAAAGATCAAATGACCATAAGAGAAGGAAAAATTTACATCCATTTCATCGATGAGGAGCTCTGTACCAGGCACTGATTAAGTCTTCCTCCAATCCAAATCGAATCATCTGGTGACGATTATCAAGAATCCCTACAACCACTCATTCCTTTGGATTCCAATCACTGAACCCAAAGCGATAAAACTCATCAACAAAAGGCCTTCAAAGAGAAAAACGAGTAACCAATGTCAAATATGAGAGGGTCGATGCTGTAGAGAATTCCGATGAAAAAATCAGAATCTGAGGGGCCCCATTATGTAGATCTGGAAATTTCAGTCTTAGGGAAATCGAAGGAATGTCTGGAAGGAAATTAGGGTTTGAAAATGGAAAAAAAACCACCCGCGACGCTGGGGGATGTGGAGCCCAAGCAACGTCCCCCCTCCATCCACCAAGAAGGGGGGGGAATCATCATCGGGAACCAACTAGGGTTCATCACCAGGAAGGACAAGGACCTCTCGATCACATCTTTCCATCTAATGAAGGAATCACGTTTTCTCACAAATATATTACTTATTAAATTTTTTGGTTATCATGGTGCATGTTCCTTGGGTATATTATGATTAATGTATTATTAATGGTCACTATTTATGCTAGGAATCATGTTTATGATCAATGAAATGAACGTTATTATTTTCATATCTTATTTTCATATTCTCACACCCTTATTCTCATGATATATTGATATCTTCATTGTTTATCCTTAATGTGCATATTAGTTCACCCTTTATTATGTTTCCTTTCCCTAGGTTATAATTTATGGAATTATATATTATCTGTCTAAGAAGGTTGATAGTTATAAATAACTTAGTTGGAGATATCATCACTCACTTATGGAAAAGTTGTTTATGTGTAAATTTTTCCAAAGGAACAAGTCGTTGATGATTCAAGAGTTTATTTTTATGTTATTTAATGATTATCCATCCTTTTAGATGTAATATTTATGTATGATAAGTTTTGGTCTTTACAAAAAATAGTCATATTTTTTTATGGAAGACCTTTAACATCCCCAACAATTTATCCACACAAGGTACACTTCTTACACATACCATATATTAAAAAATTATTTATTGCCGAGGGAAAGGAAACATAATAAACGGCGAGCTCAAATACATAGTAAGGGAAAACATATGAGATATCAATCAATAATATTATCTGAAAATAAGATAATCATAGGGTTATGATAACATGATAATAACTTACAAGAATCATACCCAAATAGTCAATGATCATTAATAATATATCACGATATAAGTATTTTTTATTATAACAAAATACATGTCATAAGTGTGAGAGAACATCAATAATCAATCATGATCCATGAGAACAAATTAAAAGAATAAAAATAAGTTTATGATATACACATATGTATATAAAATCATTTCCTCAGTCAAGACTCACTGGTAAGTATATCATAGTGGATTGGGTTCACTCTCAAGTCTATCGTTTCCTTAGTCAATGTTCACCCCCAAGATTATTTTATAAGATAGAGTCCCATAATGAACTAGGTTCACTACCAATTCCAATACTCATTATCTCATGCGATATCTATATTTTCCTAATGCATGGGTAGGCTATATAATTTCAAAACTACCATTTATAAAATGAAAACCATACATATGATTACCACTAGATCATAAAATATTCATAATATAATAATTTCATAAACCATGGAAAGGAAATGAGTTTCATAAACATTTAATAATATCATCATAACATTTCCCAAGAAAAATAAATGGGGTTCATAATGGTTTCATATTAAATTAATGATTTTTTTGGAAAGAAATGTGTTTCATAGAATCCTCGTTAAATACACATCATTATAATCCATATAGAGAAACAAAGTGAATTGTATCATAATAATATATACACAATGAACCATAATAATCCTTAAAGTATATTTATTTCGATGATAATACATTTAAAGGTTCATTTGAACCATTCTTTGAAAACAAGATAAAAATATCCATTAATTTTTATAACATTTTATCTAAAACTCATATAAATTTTAGAAAATGATTTTCATTGAAAATAACCAAGGAAACTTAAAAAGAAAGTTCTAATGTAAATAATGGTCATGATGATGGTAAAATTATTTCATACCATATATGTTAAAAGAGATTTTTTTCACAATATTACAAAAAGTAAAAATTGAATTGTTCAGAAAAAACTAATTTTCAAATATTAATTTAAAACATTTTTAAGTAAAGTAGAAGCTATTAAAAATGAATTTTTTAATAAATTTAAATTTTAGATAAAAACTTTTATAAAATAGTTTATAAGATCATGGATATGTAAGAAAATATTCAATGACCAAAGATGAAATAAGGTTGAATTTTATTTAAAAAAATATATCAATTATTTTAAGTACCCATTTGAGGAAAATGGTAGTGTTAAATAAAACTTTCATAAATAAATAGAGGTGATGAAATTAATTTAGGTTTAGATGATAATATATATATATAATTTACCTCATTTAAAATTTAGAAGAGACAATATTGAAAAAAATGAGATTGTAACAGAAACCTTACCTCATGTCCCACCTTATTTCAATCATTCACAAATATCTTATATAATAAATACTGATTTATTATGGTTATATTTTATAATCGTATTCAAACATAATAAACTATGTACCATCTAATTATAGATCCAAATTATCTTTTTATAAAATATATTTTAAATTAAATTAACATTTCAGTGAGAACATAACTATAATAAATATAGTAAAATGTGGTGGGTTTTTAGCAACATTTTTATAAACCACAACAAAATAGAAAAACTATATTTCACAATTACTTTTAATGGATATTTTTAAAAGTGTTAGTATTTAGTATTGGTTTTATTTCAACCCAATAAATAATTATTTTAAGAATTATTTCAACTAGGGTTTCATTAAAACAAAAGCTATATTTTTGTTAAAAATTCACATGACCTTCCCCCTCCCCCTTCACCCAATTGAATCCTCTTGGCCATCCTCATCGCCCGTTAACATCTATCCAAGTCACTTTGCCTAAACATTATTATCACCACTGATTGACTCTAATTAGATGTTGTCAGACTTTCCTCAAACTCCCCATCACCACTACTCGATTTCATACAGCTCTCAGCCTTCCCCTTGGTACTGTTCTATTGTGGACCCCATCTTGCCCTCCCCCTCAATGTCTCTGGATGCCTCACTAGTTTTCATGCCAGCCTTGATATTGGATAACCCTATCTAGTTCCCTCTTTTCCTCTATGACAGAAGACCCTAATCATGATTTGAGAAAATATTTCTCATAGTCATTTCACCTCAATCATTGATAGTTCATTTTTTCCTCTATTTTAAGAAAGAATTTTGAAATAGAGTTATGTTTAGTAATTTAACTATTCAAATTTTCCATAAATTCTTTTAGTTTTATAGACCTATTAATTATTTCTGTTTTAGGGGATGTTTAGGATCAATTATTAGTGTTGAATATTTTTATAGTTTCATATTGGTAACCTATTGGACACTATGATATTTATTTTAATGATTTTATATAATATGTGAGCTTTTATTGTGTTTAATTTTTAGTGTGAAATTAATGATTTTATAATTAATTTAAATTAATTTAAAATAGTATTATTATAATTTTTAAGTGATAAACATTATATTTTATGTTTTTAACGAAATTAATGAGAAATTACATGTAAAACACATGTTTAATTTTGTATGTTCTGAAATAATTCATCAAATTGATGTTAAAATTTTTAGAAGAATTATTAATAAATTTAGGTGTGAATGCATTATTTTTTTAGTGGTATTTGGTAATGTTATTGTGTGGTGTATTATTATAAATAGTGAAATAAATAATGAAATGAGTGAATGGGTATACATTGTGTCTTTGACTCATAAAAATATATTTATTTCATGTTTTATTTTTTATATAATATTTTAACAAAAAATAAAATATAAAATTTCATGTGAATGACTAAATTATGTTTCCTAATTTTTTTATCATAATTAAAAAATAATAATTTTTTTATTTTTTAAATTTATTTTATTTTATTTTTATATATAATAATATAATTATATTTTATATTTGATAGTATAGGAAGTCAAGTAGAAATGGAATGTAATTTGTAGTTATGTCGCACGAGAAGAAGTTTAGTGATAGTAACCACTCTACGTCATAAGGTTCTCATTCTCCCTCAACCACACATGGTACAATTCATCCCATACCTTGAACTTTTTTTGATAATAAATTGTATCAATCAAATAAGCTTCCATCCACAAGTATGGATTATATTAATGATGTAAAGGAATCATAAATATCACTTCTGATGGATCCATATGATAACCTTGAAAAAATTTTGTGATCATCGAGTGGTTATTGGTGGGTAATAGTCATAATTATATATTTCATTTAGAATATATTACTTTATTAAATATTAATAATAATTGCTTAATTTAAATGTTAAAAAGGAAAATTATAATATATTAGTGATAGATATAAAAAATCAAAAATTGTATAATTTTACTAAAACAAATTTAGTTGTTCCTTTTGATGAATATGGGGTACCCACTTACGATACAGAAGAAATTTTTGGTAGTTCATATGGTATTTATCATGTGAAGTGACATATCTCCCCATTAAATATGTATATTGGATACACATTCCCATATCCTTGAAAAATGTGTTTTTTTTATTCTCAAATAAAGGTATTATCATAATTACATATTTGTATTTGACAATATGAAACATTATTACTTAATGTGTAAGTAATTTTACGAATTTTATATATTTCTTTATAGATGATGTTCCATTTTGACATGCATAATTTGATTCCATGTCCTTACAAAAATATTAGAAAATAAAGTAAATATTTCAAGTGGTGATTATGGCTTGAATTCAATGGTACATCATTATCATTGTCACATATGTACAAGAAGGTATATATAGGTGTGCCGATGAACTAGTGGAAAACAATCATTGACCATCATCTCATATAATATCATAATGTATTTTATTAAATATTAGTTTATTAATAAGAATGTTTTTATAACATTTCATCTATTATTGATTGATAATTTCATCTTCTTGATTATATGATAAATTCTATCAATCAAGAGAAGAAACTAATTCCTTGAACTGTTGGATCAATTATTATCATTAAGAGATGGAATGGAAAGGTTTCATTCAGTTTATTAAAACAGATATCTATATCAATTCAAGAAATTTAGTATTTCAAAATATTAGTTACATATTTTTTTCAGATAGGTGAAAGAGGTTGGTCATTTTTTTGGAAGGAAAAGTTTTTGTTTTAATGTTCATAGAAAAAAAGATGTCAGTTGTGTAAACAAACCTATATAAAACATAAGGGTAAAAATTTCCATTATTATTTAGTGTTACTAAATAAGTTTATATTATAAAAATATTTAATTTACAACATAATTTTAAATACTCATTGAACTCAAACCAAACCTTGTCAGTTTTTGTATCCTCAGAGGATACCATGGCTCGAGTTCTTAGAAAATAGCATTCCGTTTGATTCAGGGGGATGGGTTGTGGACTATCTCCAACAAGGGTGTTCAATAGAGTATATATATCTTCATAAAAAATTTCAATAGAGTGAGGATTACAAGATTTGGTGATCCTAGTGTGTAAAATAAAATAATTCCTTTAAGAATACCATTAAAGATCAGGAATCACTTATTAATACAAAAAATGATCAGATCTCAACATTGGAGAGTGTGTTGGCAATTTATTTTTAGGCGATGATCAATAGTATTCATGAAGAAATGACAACACTAATAGGGGGTGTAAGAGTGGTAAATTTCCTAAATTAAAATTAAACTCTTCCTTTTAGTATTAATTTGTTTATTCTGTAAATAATCTAAGTGGAATAAATTCAAATATTTATTTAGTATATCCCATAAAAATATGTTTTCAATTATTTGGGTAAGTCACATAATAATATCAGGATAATTTTGATAACATGTAGGATTGTGTCATCTTATGAAATTACATTTCAATTATCTAAAACTATATAAGGATTTTATAAGATAAGTTACTATGGAATATTAGGAAAGAGGATAAGTTTAATGAGGGTAATTTCTAGGTCTATTTTTGGAATATGATCAATGGCTAGTTTTTTTGAGAAGTAATTAAATTTGAATACGGACAATAGATTTATATATTTCATGTAAGAGAGTTTATATTTAATAGAGTAAATTTTTTATGTGTTCGATCTGATTCATTCTAATCCAGAAAGTTTAACTAATGAAAGTCTCAAGGATCATAGGTTGATATGTGATTTAGTCTCAAATTATACTAATTAATTTACATAACTATGTGATGGTTATTGTGAATTATATAATGGAAAGGCTTATATGGAAGGAGTTTGTTGAAAAAATATTTTTTTATACAACTAGGTGGGGTAAAAGGTTCATTAATTGGAATGAAGTTGAAATGTAAATTCATTTATACAATATTTAATGGGATTACTTTAGTTTTTTCTCAAGGAAATAACTCACATATATATTATAAATCTAGTAGAATGGACCATGTAAATACATAACACCCAATTTATCCCAAGACTTATCATTGATAAAAAAGGGTCATATAAAGAGGTTTTGTGAATTTTTTTTCTAAATAGATACTAGGGAAGTATAATATGTGATATGGAGATCAAAAATTATAGTGGATAAACTAAACTAGTTTTAGTTAAAAATTCAAGGAAGAATGGTTAAGACTTAAACAAGAGACAAACCTACATCTCATAAGGATAAAATTACTGTTATTTATAAAACACATATAATCAATGAGTCTTAGGATAACATATTTCCATTTATAGTTTAAGGTCTTCTTATTATTTCATATACTATGTTTATCATATTATTTAACATAATACCATCACATTATTTTACATATTTATAGTTTGTAATTAAGATGGGATTCTGAATTGAATTAATTCATTATTCAATGAGAATTGATACCTTTTGGGGATAGGATAATGAGAAATAGTTTAAATTCACATCATGATTTATTATGATATGTGATGTTAAATACAATTGTATTTTATAATCCTTGAGATGAAAACATTTTCCCTTGTCGTCATAATAGATCAGTTTTTATATACAAATATAATATGAACTATTATAGTTAAAGGTTTATTTATATATCTATATATTAATTTATATACACAAAAAATAGACTGGGATTCTAGATTACGTAGAAATAGTCCAATTATTTAATATTCTTATTCTAACAATTTTATGTAAGTGAGACCATTAAAAGAATCTTTAGAGGTAATTTATATGTCTAAAATTTAATTTATTATAGAAAACTACCCTAATGATTTGCAGAAATATTTTCTTGATTGAATCCAAAAATACACTACGAATTTTCAATTTATCTTTTACCTTAATCTAGACAAATTTATTTACCCTCTTATAGAGTGGATTCGATATAGTTATGAGGATTGAGGTATAATTGGATTATCTTGAGAGAAGTGGATTTATTTGAAGGTCTATTTCTGAATGAACAATTCTGTTTTTATTTTCCAAGAAAACTGATCATAATTTATAATTATATATTTACTAATGAAATTTCAACCAAGTGATGAGAATCAATAAATAACCTTTTACCCGAAATCATTGGTTTTTTCCCATCAGAACGGAACAAAGAGGTTTTAAGAGATTAACCTGAAATGTGAAAAATATTTATTAAAGAGTAAAGGAGTATGTAATTAATGAATTCGATTGTATGAATTTTTTATATACAATATGAATTCCAAATAATGAAATTTGGGGTTACTAATGATCGTAATGTACTTCTAGATTTGAGAAAAAATATATTTTTTTCATCAAAATGAGATTAAATTTTTTTTACCATTACATAAATTGAATTTAGAGAAAATAATATATCATTTCAATTGTAATTAATTTATTTATCATTAAATATTTTCATTACTTATGTGTGGTTAAATAATGTACATATATATTCTATAGGCTGGATGTGGGGGAGGAGGTGATGCGCAGTATCAAAGTTGGATAATGGATAGAAAGTGGCATGTATCTTAGTAGATTATGCAAAACTGATAAATGTATTGAAATTTTGTAATCAATGATGTAATTTAATATTGATATATTATATATAATGTAATTTTGTATGATTTGTAATGAAAATTTATAAATTACAATTTTTTCTATTTTTGTATATTTTTTTATGTAATGGTTTTTTTTGGATGGGGAAATAATTAATTCCCCTATTTCTAAAAAAATATCTAAGGTCAGGTTAAAACATCTTAAATTTATTCATGATCGTTTAAACTACCTCAAAATATAGAATGTTTCCATATCTATTGGTAGTTTAAACCTATGCTGAAATTTTTAACTTCAATAATACTATGTATAATAATAATAAACACACTTAAATAAATTAACTCAAGAATAAACACTAAAAATTTGAAAAAAAACCAAAAAAATTTGCAACTCAAAAAGCCGTTGGAAATTTGAAAAAAACAAACAATAAAGATAAATTTTATTAGTGAAAAAAATTATCCTTAAAAATAAAAAACAATCAATAAATATATATTGAAAACCATTATGTGGTGGTTATAAAAAACTAACATGAAATATTTTATGGCTGGTTAAATTCCCCACTTAACATAAAAAAATATCGGTTTTTTATTTTCCCTATAGTGCTTTTTTGTTTTCCATGAATGTTTTGGTTAGATAGTTTAAGTACCCTCACCTTGGTAATGGTTTCACAATGTCAAAAATATTAATCATGATATAAGTTTCATATTTATTTATCATATACACTTTTTATAATTTTTCATATAAAGAAGTGATGAAAAATGAATCACAACATTATATTGAGATAGTAGTCCACACGTATACATGAGTGATGATATCTCTTTCCAATTAATGAAAAGATAAAAATTTAGATAAGAAAATTTATTTCTAGAAGAATAATTATATCATAAATATCTTATATAAATATTAAATCCATCATAATAACAATCCATTAATGATGGTGATGAAATAAAAATACACCGCATTGTAGGGCTGTAGTCCATTAACATGAACGATGCTCTCATTACCCGTTTGATGGAGAAGAATAATAATAATGATCTATGAATTTATATAATAATGTATTATTATATTTATGATATTTTATTAATAATATTATGATGGATACATTAGGTTTATACAATGTGAAAGAATAAATAAAATTGGATGTACTCGGTTAAGTGTAATACCTATTTATTGAGAATCCTTTTTTGGCTCACACCTTTAGCCTAGAAAGGATGGTATTTTGATCAAATTATGACCTAAAGTACATGATAAGGGATGTTATGAAATTTTTTTATGGTTTTGATAAGATAATTGACTCTTAATGTGCGATTTAAGAGAGGAGAGACAGTGTCATTTTATAAGGGAGCGTGAGGACATAGTTGGAATTTTTAAAAAGATCAAAATATTTTAATGTCTTACTCAAGAAAAATGGATATTTAATAATTCATATCTATTTATGAGATGATATAGGTTTGATATATTACCATTCAATAGTATTTAGACAAGTTTTTAGGTAATTTTAATACATATCATTTTACTTTTAACCCCTTTACAATGTTTTAACTCTTACCATGGTAACTAACTTTTTTACCAAAATTATTATCCACAATGTTAAAAAATTATGTTTATGTTAGTAAATGTTATTAATTATTACGTTTAAAAATATGGAATCCATTTTTTAATATAAAGTTTCTATATATTGTAGAAATTAATTTTAAAATAATTATATGAAACAAAATAAAACTGTGTTTAACCAAATGCATTTTTATACATAAAATTGAGTTTACCTTTATTAATTTCCATAAAAAATATTAAATGAATGTTGATTTTTTTATATTCAATATAATATATATATATTATTAAAATAATTGATAAATAGTTACTAATTGAATTCATTAAACTGAAAATGCATTGAGAGCATAAATTTTTGGAATAAAAGAACAACTCTGTTATTTTAAAATGATTTTATTTTCATTTATAACCAATTTAAAACTAATTAATTGATTTTATAAAAAAATAACTATAATTTTTCATTATTTTTAATTTTTTTCATATCCTATATTCTAATAACTTGAGATAACTATCACATTAAACGATAATAATTCAATATTATTTCATTGTTTGTTTAGACTCAATGTTGTGTGTAAAGAAAGATATCAAATAAATAATATTTATATAATAAAAAAATATCATAAAATATTGGTGTGTTAAATTATAACCATTTATAATAATTCATCCATTGAAATTTAATCCCTTTAATATAAATATCTGATGATGCTTCTACCTCATCACAATTCCAGGTCCCCATATAGCTTCTGTAATTTTTTGGATTTTCCAAAAAACATTGACCATGTGAGTAGTTATTTTTCATATAAATTTCTCTCTTAGATATATAATATCTTCCATATATTAGATATAACATAGGTCAATAAATACATACATAAATATTACATAATTTTATATGAATATATAATACATCACATAATAAAAAACACCCAAAACTGTAAATGTTTATTGTCATTAGAGACTAGATATAAAACCAGCTTATTTCATGAAATATATTCAATATCTCCCAAAAATATCTTCTGAAATTGTAATCTTCTTAGGTATACCCTTCATAAAACATTTATTCATAACCTAGGGAAATAAAAAGTATGAAATGGTGGGCTCATATGCTTAGTAAGGGTAAATAGAGGAGGTATGAGTCAATGATCATAAGTGAGCATAACGTAAGCATAAGTGTATGAGAACATGACCATAACTTCTGAAAAAAAATACCCAATCAGTGAAATTTCATTAATAATAAATCATAACATAAGGATTTTTCATAAAAATTCATAATTCATAAGTGTGCGGACTCATCAGTAATCAATCACGATCCATGATAAAATTTCATATTTATAAGATATAAGTATATAGAATACACATAATCATAGAAAATCATTTCCTTAGATAATGATAAGGCCAATACTATAATAGTGGATTAGATTCACTCCCCATTCCATAATTTACTTATCAACTTTATCCCCCAATGATATCTCATTCAACAGAGACCCATACTGAATTGGGTTCAGTCCCCCTCCATGTTCTTATTATCTCATGATATATCCATCCTTACCCAATGCATTGGAAGGATATATAATTCCATGTCAAACTGTAAAATAATTAAATCCACAAAATGTGTTCCATAAGATCATATAAAATTATTCGATTCATTATATCATAACCAATGGAATTTAAATGGGTTTCATACACATTCCATTGTTTCATTATAACATTACTCATATAAAATAATCTATTTTCATGAATGTTTCAACATAACTTTATTAACATTTGGAAAGTAAATAGGTTTCATAGTATCACTATTAAATTATTGTCATTTTAATCCATCCAATGAAATAAATTTGGTGGAATTATGTGATTATATCCTTAGTGAATCATTAAAAATACTTAATTGATGTTGTAATATATGAAAAATTTCTTTAAAATACCACAAAAAACAATGGAAAAATATCTTTTTCTTTTGATAAAAATTTAACAAAAAATTCCCTTAATATTAAAAATATTTTTGTATTGAAAATAACTATGGTAAATTTTAGTGGTAGCTTAAATGAAAATAATGGTCGCGATGGAAGATAAATACATCACTATCATATACATTAAAATAGAATGTTCTTTTCACATTTTTATAAATTATAACAAAATTAATTGTGTAGAAAATATTTCATTAAAAATAATGAAATTAAGTTTCTAAATAAAGTAAAAGTTACTGAAAATTACCTTTTTTAAACATTTTAATTATACGTAAGAAATTATATAGAATAATTTTTAAGTGCACGAATAATGAATAAATAATTTGATGACCATTTATGAAGTAAGGTCGAATTTTCATTAAATAAATTTTCTAGTTCATTATAAATAAAAAAGAGAAGAAAGTGGTACTAATTTATAAAAATTCCATTAATAACTATAGGATAATAAAATATATGGTGTTTAATGTAAATGATCTATATAATTAGTATTAATATAAATTTAATCTAGAACATCCTTAAAAAATTAGATTATAACATAAATCCTTTATCTCAATTCCCATATTGTTTCATATGCATTAAAATATAAAATATAATAAATATATATTTATAATAACTATATTATACAAAAATATTAAAAAATAACTTAATATGTATCCTTCCTTTATAATTTTTAATTATCCTCTTTTTAATAATTTCTTCATTTAAATGAACATTCGAGTGAAAACTGATGAGTTTTCCCTGAACGTTTCTGTATGATAGTTTCAGTACATACTAAATGTTTATGGTTTTGTCATATAAAAAATAATAATTAAATAAGTATAAAATTTCTTCATAATATATACTTTCACAACTATTCATATAAATAATTAATGAAAAACGAATCACATAGTTGGGTGGAGGTGGTAGTCTACACATATGTACAAGAGATGTTATCATTTTATAATAAAAGGAAATGTAATAAAGAAGATAAGTTATTATAATTATATAAGAATAATTATGTAATAAATATCTTATGTAAAAATTATATCCATCATAATAACTAACCCTTAATTATAATGATGGATAATGAATCGTATCGCTATGTGGAGGTGGTACTCCACACATAAACATAAGCGACACATTGATTTTTAATTTGATAGAATATTGGAATAAAATGGTTGAACCATCACCACAATAAGAATTATGTGTATTTAATATAATTAATTAATTATTTTAAAATGGATATTACATATTTTTATGTGTTAAAAGAAGAAATAAAATTCAAATCACTCAGTTAAGAGTAACACATATTCATTGAGAAACCTCCTTTTGTTTACACCTTATTCCTTGAAATGATTATATTATGATAAAAACAAGAAATATAGGTTATGTGGTGGGATTTTAGAAAATCATTTGGATAGGTATTGAATAATATTTCTGGACCTTGATGTGTGAGAAATAGAGGAAATGGTGTGTCGATTTATAAAGGAGGGAGAGGACACACAAGGAATGTTGTCAAAATATTGAAATATATTATTGTCTTACTCAATACAAATGGCTCCAAAATGAGTAATATTAAAATACAATATGATTCAGGGTCAAAATATAAACATAAAATAGGATTTGTACAATTTTTTAGTTCAATTTAAATTTTATCATTTTAGTTTTAAACCATTTGACCCATTTTAACTCTTAACATGATAACAGATTTTTTCCTTCCAATGTTACTATTCAAAATGACCAAATTAAAAAATTTACACATTAAAATTAATAAATCTATTTTATAAAATTTTATTTCTATAATTGGAAAATTTTCATTTTAAAATTATCATGAAAAATTCCGTCAAAAACAAAAAAAATTCGGAATAATGAATTTTTATGTAGAAACTAAATTTACTTTCAATATAATACTAGTAAAAACTATCAAATTATTATTAAAATATTTAATTGAATATATAATTTATAAATATCATTAAAACTTTCAATTAATAATGTACTATTTATTTTATTTTGATTAAGAACTCATTGTGCCTCCAAAATATTTTCTATTCATTCCTAACATTTTGAAATGTAATGTATAGTTGATTATAATTATATATATGTATATATTATCAATATATAAAACTAAAATATTTTTCCAACATTGATAAAAATAATTTTTTTAGATAAAAATAGATAACATTAAGAAAAGTACATTTCTTTTAAAAAATATGTCTTTTAATCATTAAACGGTTTTATTAATAATTGAGTTATTACCAATACATTTTTATCATCCTAAAAAATTATACATATATTTCATAATGCAGTTAATAAAATCATACCCAAAAATCCAAGGAAAGGTTATAATATTGCACAATATCATATTTAATTTACACTCATTTTTGTGTGTCAAATAAAATATTGAATACTTCTAGTTTATTTCAAATGAAATACCATTATAATCATGGGTTATTACATTATAACCCACATTAAATAAATTTAGTCCTCAAAATTCTATCACTATGATACAAATAAATGATTCTTTATCTACTTCATAACATCCTGGGATTTCCACGTAGCTTCATCTAATTTTGAAATCCTCCAATGACCTTAACTGTTTGAGTAGTCTTGTTCAATTTCAATTTTTTCCTATGATAAAAAATTTATAATAGTTTTTATTAATTATAAAGATGATATACCAATGGTTATAAAACTAATTTTGGTACATGTGATGTGTTAGGTATGTACTTCCTCAAGAGAGATGCATGTAACACATTATTAACTTAATAGAGGTTTGGTGGAAGTTCCAAGTGATAAGAAACTATCCCAACTTGATCAAGAATATCTAAAGGTAAGATATGTATAGGACTTTTCTTTCCTTTATTTCTAAATATCACAATATTTTTCCATAGAAAAATTTAACTGAATAACTACTCAACAACTTTGAATTCTAAATATCACCAAAAATCATCTGTATAACTATTGTTTTGAATATGAGATGCATTTATGTTCTACATAATGGATTTAGAATTATATTTCATTCCCTAAGTTATCTCATTTCCTAACATTTATCTAATTTCATATCATCACGTTGGATTTTATGTGCTTCCTTCTATAGAGGGCAACATAATGAATCCTAATAATTCATTAATAAAATATATTATTATAAGAAAATTTAGTCAATGGAAGGCGTTGATACCAACCACCTCTTAAAATTTGAGAATAAGATCTCATCATTTTCTCTAAGGATTTAATGGTACTATCTGACTAACCATCCAGCATAAGTTGATATACAATTCTAATGTTTAACTTTGTATTCAATAGCAGCTAAAGAATTATCTATAACATCAAAGTAAACCTCAGATACCGATCAAATAAAATTGAATGTGGTAATCCATGGAACATTATTTATTTTTAAATTTATATCATATAAATATGATCAAGATAGAAATATTATTTTATGGTAATTAAATTTTATGAATTCATTAGTTGATCTTTTATAATATAAATTGGATTTTTCCTCTAGATATTTTCAGGAGTCAAATGATAAAATAAATGGTGATGTTTTTCCATTTCCATTTGAGTATATGTAGTGGTTATAAAATAACTTTATACTTCAATATCTCATCCTAAAATTTCTGACATACCAAGCATCAAGATTTTTTTTAAAATGGAATTTCACATTATTTCTTCTATTGTCATCAAATTTTTTCTTTCATATCCATGATCTTCAAAAAATTATGGATGTTTTTAAATAATCAAATAATGTTATAAAAAAGTTTTTTTATTATCCTTGAATTTATTTAAATTGGTTTTAAATTAATATTTTTTTTTAAAAATTCTATATAAGTTATTTATAACATTTTAAAAAAATTGGAAAAGAATCTTTTCTTTTAACGTATATGTTACGAATGAATTTTCCCTCCTTCATGAACATTATTATATTTAATGATTTAATTATATGTTACCACATTTATTTTCAATAAAAATAATTTTATCAATATTCTATGATATTATTGTTAAATTGTTTTCAAAAGAAAAAATATATTTCTTTTATTTTCAAATAAAGTATCAAATGATCTTTTAAGGGAATTTTAATTTATGTAAAAATCCTTTATAAATTTTTATACATCATTGGGGGTATGATATTATGATACTATACACTTTCTTTCTCTAGATGGAATATGATTATGAGGATTTAAGGATGATTGTTTGAAACTCAATTAATTACCATGGGTTAATTAATATCTTCTGAAACCCTTATGAAACTCATTTAATTTCCATAGGTTTTGATATGATGAAAGGATAAAGTGTTTATTAAACTCATTTCCATTCCATGTGTTATGAAATGAGAGGAATATTTGATGGTCTTATAGAACACATATGTATGGTCTTGATTATATAATGGGTGGTCTCATAATTATATATCCATATAATTAATTAGATAAAGATAGATATCTCATGAAATAATAAGGACTAGAACGGTCGGTGAACATATTTTGGTAAGGGACTTTATCCAATAATATAGTCCTAGGAGGGAACCTTGACAAAGGAAATTATGGAATATGGAGTAAAATCAATCCACTATGACACTCTTAACATTTATCCTTGAAGAAGGAAATTATTTTATATGATTATTTGTATACAAAAAACTTATGTCTTATTCGTATTATATTTTCTCATGGATCATGATTAATTACTGATGTATCAACACACTTATGAATTATATATTTCTTATTAGAAAGTCATGTTCCCTAATTTATGATTTATGATATTCGGCTGACTTGGTAAGATTATTGTAATTTATTATCATGTTATGAAGATATTATACTTATCTTATTCTCAATCATGATCATTTATTTATATCTCATATATTTACAATTATTGGGCATATGATCTCATGCTTTCTTATGTTTCTTTTCCCTAGGTTATAAAGACAGGTTTTAAGTGGGGTATGTATAACAATTTTATTACGCGAGAAGAAAATTATGAGGGATTCTGAATATCTTTAATTTAATATTATTATTATATATCTACTATCCAAAGATAGTAAAAATTTATAGTACTCAGAAATGTATTATAATAAAAATAATTGAATATCCATCTCTAATTATATAATATTTATGAATGAAATGCTTGGGTAACATTACCTAGTATCATAACATGAATTAATTATTTTCTGATATTAGGATTAGATATTTTTGTTAAAAAACTCTAGGAAAACGTTTTTATATAGGTTAACATTCTAAATCTTTAGTAATGTACAAATGTTGTGTTTTTCAAGAAAATAAATCCCTTTCCTAATACTATAAATTAGATATTTCTATACCATAGATGAACTTAGGGGTATTTACCCTGAAAGGGGAGGATTGGGTATTAACTCAATACTCATAAGTTTATGACAACTGGGCCAATGATTTCACACCTTCCAAGAAACTATTGGGGGATATGATTTCGTTCATTTATATTTTCATTATGAACTATTCTAAAGGATTGAAATTGATTATGACCATGAATGACCTATGTTAAAACTAAAGTGTCTTGGATTTAAAATAAGTTTCCATGATTTATACAACCTATAAATTATTTTTCATGAATACTTGATTACTCACTATTATTATTGTTTATCACAATGTGATTTTTGGTCTTAGTCAATGGATGAACCCCGGAGGAATATTGTTAATACTAAATGTGAAGGGAAATGAAATGACCTTACTCATGAGAAACCAAAATAATTGAGAGTTGTGATGAAAAATATTGTGAATATTCTCACCCAACTCTCTTAACATATTAATGGGAAAATAAATCACGATGAACTGAAAAACATTCAAATAAAGGAATAACTCCTTCATTAGTCATTTATTCTTCCAATTCCACCATTATTCAATGATCCATATATTCTATTTATTCTCAAGTAATGGATCAATTCTATAGAAAATATATTCTTTGTTATCATATTCTTATAAGGTTTTTTTGGTCAGGTATCATTTTGAAGTTGAAGTTGATCAATGGTGGAAACCAATCAGGAATATGAGGCAAGAGGTGGAAATTCACTCCCTGACATTAGAATAGTTTAATAATGTATTTTTTCAGTATATATTTTTATATAACTATTCACATGAAAATAGAAAAGGAATTTATAGAACAAATGTGTAATGATAATGAATCAATTAGTACATATGATTAAATTTTCACCCAATATGAAAGACATTCATTCAGTTTTATCATCGAACCTGAAAGAATAATTGAAAAATTATTTAGGGGTATGAGACCAAGTCTCCAAAAGGAATTTATTATAAGTGAATTTTATAACTATAAATAAATAATTTAATGTGATATGAAGAAAAAAATTGAAATTTCAGACTCTCATTGTACTTATGGTTTTTGGAAAAATTATAATTTTGGAATTTTGGTGGAATTATAAAAATAATACTAATGGTGGAAATAAAATTAATATGCCTTCATGTTAGAAATGAAATTAAAAGCATGGTGGAAATTTCCTTATGGGGTCTGATAAATTGTTTATGTTTTTAAAGGGTGTAAGGTTATAAAAATAATGTTGAAGTGATATTAAGGGGCTAGTAAATTAAATAAAAACAAAAAATGTTAACCAAATGTTCCACCCACACTCAAATTTTATAATTGAAATAAGTATAGACATTATGCTAATGAGTACACAAATCTGATGGTTAATAATGAAAATTTAATTAAAAAACCTCTTAATAAAGGGATAAAGGTAAATCTCATGTGATAAGATTTACTAAAGTGGGCTATGAGAACGATGTGGTGAAATCTATACTTACCATCCACTATAGAAATGAAAATGTTTTATTTTATTCTATAACTACCCATTATTGTATATCAGAATAATTTACTAAGGATATTATGTTACCACCACAATGATTTGTTATTGAGTTAGCATTAAATAATTAAAATGGTTTGATGATCATATATCAAGTCTATACCTCCTCTCTGATAGATGTCTGTCGGAATGTGATTCCTACAAATCTAGGGATGCTCCTGATAGTTGAATTTGATGTTATTTTGGGAATAGATTAACTCTCTCTATATAGATCACATATCAATTTTATAGTATGGAATGTCACATTTTATATTTTGAATCATCTTATGACAATATATTGGTATGAGGGTGAATATGAACTTTCAATGGATGTTACTTCTATTGTATGGGTCTTAATATCTATTAAAAAACTATAGTTACCTAAAATGGTAGGGGAGAAACTCAAAATCAAATATATTCCTATTTTTTAGGATCATATTGATCTATTTCCTAAATAAACTCCCAATATCATCTTAAACAACAAAGTTTCATTTTAAATAGAACTCATACATGGTGCTACACCTATGTTAAAGACTCTATATAGAATGGACTCAATTGAGTTATAAGAATTGAAGAAATAACTCTAAGAGAATATTGATAAGGGATTCATATTCACATCATGTGTATCCATGGGGTTAGATAGTTCTTTTTATTAAGATAAAAAAAATAATTCAATTAATCCTTTTCATTAATTATTAGAATATTAACAAGATAAATATGAATAAAAAGTGTCATCTACTCCGAATTGAATAATTTTTTAATCAAATATATGAAAATAAATACCTTTACAAGATTGAACATAATTATGGATAACCTAAATTGAGGGGGAAAAGGATTGTATACTAAAATAGTATTTTATAAAAGGTATGTTGATTACTAATGTTTAGTAATTCCATTTGTTCGTAACAGTTCAATCATTATCTTCTTGGATCTTATAAATAAATCCTTTTGATATTACCTCAGCCATTTTATGGTAGTCTTTATTGATGATATTATAATATATTCCATGAGAATAGAACATCATGAATATCATTTGATTATTTTGTATAAGACACTAATGAGGGATAAGTTGAATAAAAAATTCAAAAATTTTGATTTCTGTTTAAAGAAAGTTTCAATTTTGGGTCATATAATCTCAAGCGTGGGTATATCAGTTGATCCATCAAAAATTGAAGGTATTGAGGAATGTCCTCGAGCAACCTTGGTGAATGAGATATAGAGTTTTCATGGGTATATTGGATACTAATAATTCTTTATGATTAAATTTTCACTATCATCTAATCCAATATCCAATTTTAATATGAAGGGACTCAAGTTCCTCTGGAAAGATGATTGAGAGGAAAATTTCAATGAGATAAAAAGTAAATTTTCTTATTCCACCAATGTTTACTCTACCTTATAGCGAATAAAGGATTTTAAACTACTGTGATGAATCAAATAAGGTATTGGGATATGATATGGTTATTGATTATAACTTCTTTTAATTAAAAATTCTTGAAAAATTATCCGACTCTTGATTTGGAGTAAATAATAGTAAATTTTCCATTAAAATATGGAGGAATTTTCATTATGGTGAATAATGTGATATAACTACTAATCATAAAAACTTGAAATATATATACACATATAAAGATTTAAATATAAACCCAATGAGATGATTGTAATTGAATAATGTTTATGACTGCTCAATAAATTACCACCATGGGAAGGAAAGTAAGGTGACTTATTCCATGATTTATAAAGACAATTTTAGTGTTTCCATAATGAGGATAAAAAATGATCCAATATTTTAGGATTTTAAAAAGAAAAGAATTAAAATAATAACCGAAGGGTACATATCATAGCATTATCTTATGAATGTTAAAACAAACATCCATGTGAGGATTAAAGAGGTTCATAAGACAGATGCTAAACTATAAAAAATATGAGAAATTATCCCGAGTTAAACCATGATTGTGATGGAATTATAAGGATAAAAAATAGAGTATGTGTCCCATCAGTACTATATTTTAAGAATAATATATTTCATTAATATTGTATCTCACCATTCTATATTCATCCATAAAGTATGGAGATATATGAAGATCTAAAAGAGTATTTCAGGTGGGATAACATGAAAAGGGGTATTGTAGAGTATGTATCATGTAGCTAGATATTTAAAAAATTTAAGGAAAATATAAATATTTATAAATATTTTTTACTGCCATTAACCATACTTGAATGGAAATAAGAAAACACCACAATATATATCATCATTAGACTTCCCAAAACATCTAACGTGAACATTATTATTTGGGTAGTAGTTGATCACTTTATGAAGTCAAAACATTTCATTACTATATAATAATATTTAAATTATGTTCATCTTTATAGATATACATTAAGTATTTTTTAATGTTTCATAGAGTACCATATTTTATTGTATATAATCAAGATCTATGGTTTACCGTGAATTTATGGAGAAGATTTCATCTTGAATTAAATAAGGAGATAAATTTTTCAACTACATATCACCCTCAAATAGATATTCATTTTTTGAAGACCATTAAAATCATGGAGGATATATCAAGATCCAATTATCTATATTTAATAGGTGGTTGGGATAAAACCCTTATTATTATCGAGTTATCTCATTAAAATTACTTTTACTCAAGAATTTATATGGATCCTTATGATTCCTTCTATGAAAGTTAGTATTGAACTCTAAAATTATTGGATTAATATGGAGGCCAAGTGATTTTAGGACATGATATGGGTGAGAAAATGATATAGAATGTTAGATCTATTCAACAAAAAATCAAGGAAGATAAAATATGATAGAATAGTTAGTATGAACATCATAAATAAAATATGGAATTAAATGTTACTAATAATTCATTCATTTAATTTTCCCCAAGGAATAATTTTCTAAGACTCAAAAAGAAGGCATTTTTTATCCCTAGAAATGCAATAATTTTTAATATTCTTGATTAGTTCTGAAAGACATTTTATCACTTCATTATTCCACCGAATATCTCCCAAGTTCATGATGTGTTCCAAGTATCTCTCATGAGGAAGTATGTACATTATAATTCACATATAAAAAACGTAGATATTATACCATGCGAGGATGAACGCGTTTATGATGAATAACCAATAAATAATTAGGATCGAAGAGAGAATGTTCATCAAAATAAGATAACTCATCCAGTTAATGTTTTGTGGTGAAACCTTAAGTTTGTGGAAGTTACATGGGTACCAAAATATATGATGAGATAGAAGTATGATCATTTGTATGTATTAGAGTGATGGAGTTTAGAAGGTGAATTTTTATATACTATTGATTTAGTATTATTTAATGTGTCAGTTATCGACTAGCCATTGGATTGGTGCATATCAATAAGACTAGATAAATTAATATTAAATATTATTTTCTTTATCTATTACATTAATTCATTATTTATTGATTTGATATAAATTAAAGTAAAATCATTTTAAAGAAAAAAGTGGTGTTTTTTCGAAAAATCCTTTTTTATACATGCAATGTGTTTGTATTTTAGTATATTTAATTGATAACTATATATGATTTGTTTTAATTAAATCCATAAATAAAATATTTTATTATTCATTTGATTTTTTTACTATGAAAGGAATTCAGGTAATATTAGTTTTATGCTTGAAAATTTATTTTTCTAAAAATGGTTTTGTTGATTTTTGAGAAAGTTATTTTAAAATTAATTTATAACACTTATATAAATAGAATTTTGTAAAATGTATCTCATATTTTGAAACATAATTATTAGTATTAACTAATAAGTTCAAATTAATTTTCTATCACTGTGAATATGAACATTGGTAAAGAGGTCAGTTTCCACAATAAGAATTAAAATGGGTTAAAAGGATTAAAACTAAAATGATAGGGGTTAAAAAGAACTAAAACATATTTAACTCCTAATTAATGGTTATATTTCACCCATATATAATTTTATATTTTAATATGACTAATTTTTTTCTATTCATTTTGAGTAATACATTAATATATTTAAAAATTTTGAAAAAATTCAATTATGTCCTTTCCCTCCCTTATAAAAGGATATCACCTCTCCTCTCTTCCTCAAACTTCAATATCCTCTAATATCAGAGAATACCGACCTAAATAATTTCCTAACAATCCTAAAAATTCCATATAGATCCCATTTTGATTATATTACTATCAATTCATGGCTTAAGGTGTAATCTAAATGAGGTTTCTCAATGAAGAGGTATAACTCTTAACCAAGTACTTTCAATTTTATTTATTCTTTCACCTTCTATAAACATATTTTATCCATAATAACATGATGATTAAAGTATTATAAATGCAATTAGATGTTATTATTTCTTTGTAACAATATTTATTTATCTCTTTCTCTATCAAATAACAAATAAAACCATCATTTGTGCATATGTGTAGACTATCATCTCACGAAGTGATGCATTTTGTTTTTCAACACCATCATTCATGCTTGGTTATTATAATGGATTTAATGTTTATATATGATATTTATGAAATAATTATTCTTATATAATTATAATATCTAATCAAAATTCTTACCTATCTGTCTGCTTGAAAATAATAACTTCGCTCATGCGTACGTGTGGCCTACCATTTCTACATGGCGATATGATTCTTTCTTTATCATATCTTTATATGAGTACTTATAATATGTGTATTATGAATATAAATAATAATTATTTCATGATGAAAATTATTTATATGATAAAACCATGACCATGTTTCATGTATTGGCACCATCGAATAGAAATATGCATGAAACAATTACAGGTTTTCACATGAATGTTCATTTAAATAAAAAAATTATTGATCAAAGGATAATTGAAAATTATAATGGAATGGTACATGGTAATTTATGTATGAATATGGTTCTAGAATATATTTATAAAAAATAATTATTTTTTTACAATATATTTTAACATGTATGATGAAATATTGAATTTTAGGTATGGGTTAAGTTATAGTCTTATTTATTTTCAAGATTGACGATACTAAATTTTAACTGATATTTATTTTCATTTAACATTCTCATATATATATATGAACATAAAAATTGATTTATGGATTCTTTTACATAAACATGAAATTTTTTAAAAAGTTAATTTTGATGACCTTTTAGTTTATTTTAAAAAAAATTAAATGTGATATTATAAAAGTGATGATTTTGGAACATGCTATTTTTTACTTTTTGAAAAAGTGTCAAAATAATTTTATACTTTAGCATATATGATATGAACATATTATTCCATCATTATAACCATTATTTTCTTGGAATATTACTTTTTATAGGTTTCTATGTTTATTTTCAAAGGAAGAAATTTTCTCAATATTCTTGGATTTTTTAGTGGAATTTTTTTGAAAATAAATTGATTTTTTTATGGTTTTCAAATAATAGTTCAAATGATGTTTTAAACTTATTTTCATCTATATAAAAATCCTTTATGGGTTGGTATTAATCACTTGTAATATGATCTTATGATACCATCCGTCTTATTTCTATAGAGGGATTATGATGATGAGGATTTAAAGATGATTCTTTGAAACTCATTTCCATCCATTGCATTGATTTTTATTATGATTAATTATTTATGAAATCCACTTATTTTATATGGTTTATTCTATGAGAAAATAAGGATTTTGTTGAATTCATTTCCTTTGCACGGATTGTGAAATTATGTTATAATGAATGTGTTGTGATCTTTGTGGCACGCATATGTATGTTTTTATTTTATATGAGGGGTGGGGATAGAATTATATAAACCTCTAATTAATTGAGTAAATTTGGATATATAATGAGATAATAAGGAAAAATGGGGAGTAAACTCATAATAGTTATGGAATATATCTTATAAGATAGTCTCTGGAGTGAACCTTATCTATAAAGACTCATCCTTAAGCATTATATAATCTTGAGTTTTAAGTCAATAATTTTTTCTCTTACATTTTAGGATATTTATGATTTGGATATTTTTAGAATTTTTCCATAACCCTTACAAAAATTAATATTACATCAAAAAGTGGACACTTCAATTTGGGATCCAATTTTTCCCACAAAACAAAAAATTTGAGGTATAAAAAGTTTTCTTCTCATGAAACATATTTATAATTTTCATCTTGATCTCATAATTGTCCCTAATAATCCTCAAAACCTTTTGAAAATACACTAAAATTTCATATGAACACCAAAATATCAATATGGTACCTATATATAGAATTAAAGAATCCTTTTAGTTCATGAATACTCATACAATATTTTTCTTTTTTCAAAAGTATTCTTTGGGACAAAAATAAACATTTTATTATTAGAATAAAAATTTTATTTAAAAACACCTCATTCGATTTAGGTTTCAATGATATAAAATACTATTTATATGTTCCAAATTATTTCATTATTAAGTAAGTTTATCTAGTTTCATATTTGTTTTAGTTTATTTTGTTGAAATCTGTAATTTCTATAATTTTGCAGAAAATTTTCCTAAGTAGAGAAAATAAGCTATGTGAATCATTAAAATATATAGGGGAAATGGGTTCATTGAGTATTAAACTAAATACATTATCTACATGATGGAAATACCTACATGAAACTATTATATCATGAAATTATATTTGTCGAAATCACAAGCTTTGATAAATCATTTATGTGAGAAATCAGCTATGTAGATCAAATGGCTATGGGAATTAGTTATATATAGTAATTGGATATATATCTTTGATATGTGGTGAAAATTGATACATGGTACCAAATGGTTATATAATTATTTTGGTTATATCATATATGTCTATGTGAGAAAGAAGCCTATATGAAGTAATTCAGCTATGCAGATCAAACACCTATAAAATTTGGCTATGTGAATAATTTGGTTATGTAAAGAATGAATACATAGATCACTTAGATACATGAATTAAAATTAGTGTAATTTATCTATGTGGTGATTGAGAATCATCTATATTGATCTCCAACCTACTATTTATTAACATTGGTGTTCTTTTGGTGGAAGTTAATGTTGTTTTGAAAGCATGGAATGGTGAATTACCTCATTATGGTAAAAATGATTACAAAAAGTTATAATCACCAAGAAAAATAAGAAGTATTGGATAATTTAATTTTTAGAACTATTTTAAAGGGTTTTCTATGAAAATGATATATGGAATTTAATTTTGAGCCTTGAATTTCTGGATTTGAGGATGCGTGATCAAGAAAATATTTTTGCATAGTTTTTTGAGGTTGTATAAATAAGAGAATATAGAAAATAATAGAGGAACTTGCACTGTTATATTTCAAATATATCTATGCTCTCTATGTGATACTATGTTTTTACATGAAATAGAAAATGAAAATTTAATTTTTTACATCGGCAATTCAATGATCTATATTGTTGTTTCAGAAGATAGTCCTCAAGCTTCTTTTTATTCTTATAATCCCTTATAGTTTATTATTTTATTATTTTAGTTCTATCATATTATGATGATTTTAATTTTTAAACAATTATAGGAGATCGGCTAAAAGATTATGTTAATACTTTCACTCACTCACGTATTCCCTTGGAATGAAACTACCAGTCTCTGGTAAAAGGAATGGTCTAATGAAAATCCCCAAGCATACAGATTTGAGGGTTGGTTGAGTGGAATAGGGGATTTCTATTCCCCCAACCACCATAAATATCTGATGTCTGGTCTCTTTTCTTTGATATTTTATTTTTTCATCATTTATGCATAAAATAATGATTATAAGTAATCATATGTTTAAGAGTGGTTTTCTAAGAAATTAGAATTTCAAGAACTCAATTAACCCATTATTGTGTCTTAGTGCAGTTAGTATCCTACCAATAATTGGTATAAAATGTTTTTAATTTTTTAGTTCTTAGCATTTGAAGTTTCAAAGAATGAATAAAAACTGAGAAGGTGGGTTTTAATCATTTGTTCACATTTTAAAAGTTACTAAAACACTAGAAACATAACCTTTACAACCTATTAATATTTATGTATTTATCAACCTTTATTAAATACTAAAGCATGAAATGATAAGAAATAAATAAAAACACATGAGATTTACATGGTTCGGCCTTAGTGTGAGAACCTATATCCATTCCATATCCACTCCAGTGGGTCTATAAAAATAAAATATTATGATGAAGTGAATACAACTTGTGCCAACCCTCATTAGACACCTTCTATGTCCTGATATGAAATATTATACTCACTCCCATAAGTTTATAATGTTTGATTAAAAAATAATTTATCCAAGCAGAAGAATAAAAACTTTTTTGAATCTAATACACAAAAATGATCATTCAGAATCCTCAGTCTGAGTTGGCATATTCCAATCATCATAGTATAGAAATTATGGTTATGATTATCCTCTTCTCCAAAAACTCAATAAAAATCTTCTTCAATCAGGGGAGAAAATTTCACATTCAATTATTTGGTGCTCTTATTTTTGTGTGTATTAAAAAGATACAAATGAAATACTGATCTGAGAAAGTATTTATAGGTAACATAGAAAATAAATGCGAGAAAATTGAAAACTGTTCATCTTCCAAAAATCTTAAAATATCTGAAAAGATTTCACATTTAATTTAAAAATATTTCACTTCTTAATAACTCATTAAATTTATTTTACTTTTATAAAATATTGAAATTCATGTTTTAATTCTTCATCTCTTCATATATGTCCCATCATAATAATACTGGATCTTGGTTCTGATTATTGCATAATTTTGGTTATTATTTATACAAATGTTGCTTTGGATTCCTATAAAATGTCAGTTTTGATTTATATAGAATGTTGATTATGATTTTCACAAAAAATTGGTTTTGATATTTAAAAATTATTGGTTCTTATTTTATGGAGATAATTGGTTCTAATTTTCTGAAAAAACTAGTTCCAATTTTCTCAGAAAACTAGTTCTGATTTTCTCTGAATCTTGGTTACGATTCTGATTAGAATAATGGTTCTAACTTTCCTAGAAAACTACTTCCAATTTTCTCAGATTCTTGGTTTCTGTTTTCCTTAGAATAATGATACTAATTTTTTTAGAAAATAGGTTTTGATATGCTCATAAAACTAGTTAATATTTTCTTAGATTCTCTGTTTCAATTTTTCTTATAAAACTAGTTCTGATTTTATTTTAAAACATGTTGCGATTTGCTCAGAATCTTGGTTCTGATTTTGATCACAAAAATTGTTCTTATTTGCGAAGAATGATAGCTCTAATTTTTGTATAATTCTTGTTCCAATTTGTACAAAATTTTGGTTTCAATTTTCTTTGAAAAACATTGTATCTAATTTTTCTCTTCTTTTTAGTGATTCTGATTTCTTCAAAAATCTCCACCATTTATTAAAAATCTTTTATCAAGAAATTTTTTCAAGATTTGTGGGAAATTATTGATCAAAAAAGTATGAAATTATTTTTTAAGATGTTTGAAAAATCTTTTTGACATCTGACTTCTCAATCATTATCAGCATACTCATTCAAAACACTTCAGCAACAAAAAGTCTTCTTCATTCAACAACTTCTATCATTACTAACTTCTTTTTTCCAAAACAGAAACTTCATTCTTCCTAGATAACTAAAATATTCTTATAAAAAAGGTTAGTTATCAAAAAATAAAAAAAATTTATTGAAAATAATTTATCACAATGGTACTTTAATCTCCCCTTTTGTAAATGTGGACAACCACCCTCAAAAACATTTCAAACTCTAAGATTTTTTTCAAAACTAATATTTTGAAAGAAACTCAAGTTTTTTGAATTTTTAGCAAAAAATATCCTTTCTCAAGAGAGAGTTCCTAAACCCCATGCCACTAGATAAAATAATGTTTTTGAATGAATTCCATCACTTAGTGGTATGAAAATTCTTCATCCACGTAAAGATTACCCCCCCCCTCACTTTTCTTATCCTCTCAATCTTATTTTCCCCTTCATAAATTTTCATTATCCCCCCCCCCACATTAAATGATAACCACAAATTCAGATTTAAAATAAAAATAAGATTATTAAAACTTCTCAAAATGTATAAAGTAGTTACTTTATCTCCCTCTTTCAACATAATCCAAATCATAGTGGGGTTCTTCCTCACGATGTTTAGGAATACATGGTAGGAGAATGAACTTTAAGTTGCAACTACAATTCAATAAATATTTCTTTCTATATTTCTTTTTTAAAGATATCAGCAATCTGATACTTTTTTGATATGTATTCTAGCAAAACATCTCTAGAAGAAACTTCATCTTTTATAAAGTGAAACTTTATATCAATGTATTTTGATCTTGAATGTTAAAAATGATTCATACAAAGATTAATTTCACTCTGATTGTTACAAAGTATCATATATGGTTTAGAAACATTTACTTTTTAATCATTCAACATAAATTCGATCAACAAAATTTTAGTACAAGTTTGAGTGGCTGCAACATACTAAGGTTCAACTATGCTCAATGTAATTTAACTTGGTTTTTTATTATACTAACTCACACAAAATTTACCAGGAAAGATGATCCTCCTGAGGTTGAATTTCTATCATTACATTCTCTATCTCAATCAGCATCTGTATAATAAACAAATATCATCTCACTATTTATTTTATATAATAACCCATGTGAAGTTGTTCCTTTAACATATCTCAGAATCCTCTTTGCGACCAACATATGTGAATATTTAGGATTACTTTGATACCTGGAATATAAAGTCACAACATAAACAGTATCAGGCCTTGAAGTTGTAAGGTAAAGAAGACTACCTATCATCTTTCAAAAGTCTTCAAATTTAATTATATTCCAGATTCATCTTTACTCAACTTTTGGCTCATCGAAGTAGAAGTTTAATATTATTTGGATTCAGTCATCCGAAGCTTCTTTAAAAATCCTATAGAATAATTTTCTTGAGATAAGAAATTATATTTTTCTTTTTTAAACATGTAATCCAAGAAAGAAAGTTAATTCTCTCAATATTTAAATTTCAAAATTCTTCTTCATTTCTTTTGCAAACTCTGCAAAAAAAAATTTCCCAAAAAACAAAATTATATCATCCAAATAAAAAATTAAAATTAAATTTTGGGAGTCAAAATATTTCACATAAAAGGTTTTATAATATTTTCCTTTATATAATTTCATGATTTTTAAATATTTTTCATGCTTCGAATACCAACCACGCGGATTTTGTTTCATATCACAGAATGATTTCTTCAATTTACAAACGTTTTTTTCATACACATCAAGTAGAAACCCACTTGGTTTATCAATGTGAAATTCATCTTCAATGTCACCATTTAATAAATATGAATTTACATCCATCTAATAAAATATATAATTATAATAATAATCCACTTTAATAAATATTTGAATAGTTCTAGCCTTGCAATAGGGGAAAATGTTTCATCAAAATCCACACCTACCACCTGTGCAAATCCTTTAAAAACAATTTTTGAATTTTTTCTTAATACTTCTCCATGATTATTAAATTTTTTCTATAAACCCCATAGGATCTGATAATATTTTTATTTCCTATCCTTAGAACAAGTTCCCATGTTTCATTATTCTCTGTTTGATCTAACTCTTCATTCTTAGCATCCAACCATTTTTTATGTTTAATACCCTCTTAAATTGATTCTGGTTCAACATTTGAGATATGTGAAGTATGATTTTATATTATCAATTTCCTTCTGGTTTTAACTGTAGCTTTTTTTAAAGGTAAATCCTAGGTCAAAGAACAATACCCAATTTATTAAATTGAGAAAAAGGCTATAAAGACTGATGGAGGGGCTCTTATTACAATATTTTTCATAAATGCAAAGCACATCAACTGGTAAATCATCATGACAAGTAATGATTTGGTTGATCCCTTTTTTTTCAAGCCATCAACGACCACGTTTTCTTCTCTATAGGCATGTGTAGTGATGTATCTGATTTCTAGGAGCAAAGATAGGCAATTCATTCAATGGGTAGCGAGAAACTGGGAAAGGTGATCTGAACCACTCCATATAGCTTGGATAATGGTGACTGAATTAGTTTCAATCCAGATATTTTTTCAGATCTTTTGTTTATCAAAATTGACAACATGAATCACAACCTTCATCTCAGCTTCAATAGAAGAGGAAATCCCGCAGCCTCTATAGAAGCAGCCATGACAATGCACAAGCCAGTCTCTGAAGATGGAACCACATCCAGCAGGTCTTGGATTCCATTAAGAGGCACCACCAACATTGATCTTGATCCATCTGGGTAATAGGGATTTCTGGAACACCTACAAAGTGTGTCCCGGTTGTCTATATAGACCATCAATCAATAGATAATGTAGAATAAAAGTCTCCAACTGAGTTGTCACAATGAGCTTTCTATAGTGAGGCCGCATCCTTAAATGAAATGGGAATTCTCGTCCGACCTGCATTAAGCTTGAATGAGGATTTGTTGTGTATAATAGAGTATTCATCATACTAGATAATGCAGAGGACCTCAGCCACAACAATCAATAAAAGATTCTTGATTTGATAAAAAGTGTCATGCTAAACACAACAATTTAGCTTCATGAAAATAGATTTATAGTATAACCATCTACAATCAAACACGTCAGTGATAAAATTCCAGAGAGAGGAAGTCATGGCACAAGAAAAAAATTAATGATTTATTTATTCTCTATGTTGATGACAAAAATGAAATTTAGAGAAGAGTTGGATACCAAATGTCTGGATACAGACCTCGGTAGGGAGACTGTTGTGCGCAATGCACCAAACATGGTTGATCATTGAGGGATTAGTCCAAGGTTTATCAAATTTCTTTAACCAAGGGAAAATAGAATCCCAAGTAGAGAAGTTGCGATTGTAAAATAATTTAGAGTCAAGAACACAGTTGTGGGTAGGATCCCATACTAAGAAGTTATCAGAGATAGAGAATCTGAACTGTAGCCTTTTGATTCCGAATAATATTTTCAAATTCAGTTTGTTTTTGTAAGGTAGGAAATATCAATGTTTCTTTCCCTTCTGGAATATCCTCATAAAATGATTCTTCTGAATCCTAACAAGAATGTTTTTAATAACTTTCACTATTATTGGAAATATCTAATTTATCCTCATTATAATTCTCAACAATATTTTTTACATATCTTTTATTTTCAATTACCTTCACATCATATGAGTCCACCTCCTTTTGTAAACATTTGTTGCAATATTTGTAACTTATCCCATTTGTTGAATAACCCCTGAAAGTTCCTTCCTCATCTTTCTCATCAAATTTTCTTGTATATGTATTTTTGACCAAGAGAAAACATGGAATTCTAAAAAAAATTATATATTTTGATGAATGTTTTTGTTATACCAAATTTAATTAGGAGTCATATTGATTTCTAGTCTCAGAAGAATCTATTTTGTAAATGTATAATAGTACTAAAAACTTCTCTCCAATTGTTTTTTGAAATTTTTTATTTTGCTAATATAATTATTCTTATTTCCACCAATATTCCATTCTTTCTTTCTAATACTCCATTTTTTTTGTCTTATAGGGAGAACTATACTAATATTTGATACCATATTTTCTCTAATAAGCTCCAAAATAATGTTTTTTGAATTTGGTACCATTATCTATTCTCAATTTCTTGATGGAATCCCCCAATTAATTCTCAGCATCTTTTCTGAAGAATTTGAACATTTCTATAGCCTCTTACATGTGCTTCATGAACATGACATTTTTTTCGAGAGAAATAATCAATAAAAATGATAAAATATAAGTATAATTTTATTGATTTGTGTCTCATCAGTCCATTTAAATCATAATGTATAAGATCATGTGTTATTGTAGATTGAATCTCTACACTTTTATGACTTTTGTTAGTCATATTTCTTTTCTCGAATTTAATAAAAATATCTTCATCTATTTTTTTAAATTTGGAAAATTTCAGACATCATTAACTTTATAAATTTTATTCAGGTTTTTCTGCCCAAGGTGGCCAAGTATTGAGTGCCACAACTTGTTTTTATCTTTAGCACTCATGTAACATGAGTTATAGAATTTTAATATTTGAAATAGATTCCCATTGGTTCGTTCTACTTTTGAAATAACTTTTCCTTACTTAATACTTTTGATGATACAAGAATCATTTCTGAAGAATACTTATTTTCTATAATCACAAAGTAGACTTAAACTATGTATGTTATGTTTTATCCCATTAATAAGTAAAATGTCATTAGATATCAATTTCTATGCTTCAATCTCTAACGTTCTGATTCCTCTGATTTTTAAGGAACTGTCATTACCAAGTGTAACAATTCCTCCATCTTGAATTTCAACTTGTTTCAAATTTTTATATCACCTGTCATATGTGAAAAAAAACCACCATAAAGAACCCATGGTTTGTTCCACTTACTTGCTTTTAAATATGTCTTTACAACAAAAGTTATTTCCTCAGCCTTCTTTCTTTAATCTTTATTTTCTTTCCTATCATAAGAATATTATTCTAGAAGGAGTGTCATAAATATTTTGAAATGATGACCAAACTAATTACAGCTTCCACATACTTATTCCAGACATTCAAATTGATTCTTGGTTGGAAATTTTCTAACTTCTTGAGAATTCACCTTTTGAACTTCATGTATGTTTGGAAAGTTACTTATTCTTATTTCATTATTTCTTCCATTTTTATCAATCCTTATTCTAGGCAATGTTATGTTATGCCAAAAATTATAAGTTTTTTGACCATTCATTCCATAACAGTAGTAATAGACATAAAACATGGATTTTGTATTTAATAAAAGTCTTTCCCTATAGAAACTTTGTTGAGGTTATCCAATTATTTCTACTCTAACATGCTATGGATGTGAACCATATTTTCTTCTGAGTGAGTTTACTAATTTTTTATAATTAATAGGTTTATAACTTCCTTTATCCACCCAAGGTTTCCCAATACATCTCCCGGAACCTAAAATGTTAAATGAATCAGAAGAAACATTATTTTTGGTAAGAGAGGATTTCACATAATTCACATATTGAGTTTTCTCAGTAACTTTATAAGTCATGTCTTTTACTTATGAAGCTTTCTTGAAGTTTTCATTCATCCTCTTCAAGGTACTTTTGGACTCAGTAATTTTTTATTACAACTTATTAACCTAATCTTCTTTAATTTCCAGGTTCTTTCTAAGATCTTCAATCATATTTCCATGTTTAATAATTATATGCTTGTTACCTATAATATATTTAATGTATTCATCCTCATGATTGATGGAATGTCTTATTCTATATATAACTTCATGTCAATGTTTATTTATTACTATAATTTCTTGATTAAGTGTTTTTTTTCTCACGACATGTAACAAGTTTACTTCCTAACTGATACTCTCTATAATATTCTTCACCGCCGTCTTCACTATTTATAGAATCTTTTGTTTTCTCAATGTTTTCAATGAAGGTTCTGTATTTTTCTGAAATTTCTTCTTCAGATGAAGTATTTTTCATTGAGTCTGATTCAACTTTCTTAGTCAACATACTTCTTTTATTTCCACTAAACATATTCATTTATTTATTGGAAGACTTTTCTTATTTATCATTTTTGTTCAAATTCTTCCATAGTGATTTTTCATCGAAATCATCTTGATATTATCCAACTTTCTTCATAGGTAAATTCATAGAAAAGTTTTTTATTCCAAAAAATTCAAAATATTTGAGAGGAAATTTACCTCCGTACTTTCCACTTCCTCTTTGATTATTATTGGATATAAGAGACATTATTTTTTCATTCTTCTCATCTACCTATTTATCTTAAGACTCACAAGGATCTTATTATTAAATATAATTTATTTTCATCTTTCTTATAGCTTCAAAATCCATTTAATATTTCATATTATTTTTAAACATTAGGGATTTAATCATTTCTTAAACAACAAGAAATTTATTGAATTCTCGAAGAGGTAAATTATCCTTATCTTCTAAATAATAAATTTTAGAATCGGTCTGGCCTAGAAAGTTTACATAAGTTTCTTCAAAATTTTAGAATATTCAAGGACATCTCCAAATCCTATGATGTTACAAAAAATATCATTTACTCTGTTGAAGTATTCATTAATTGTTTCTTCATCCCCCATCTTGATTTCTTCAAACTTTCTACACCATATTTGTAGCTTTCATTCCTTGAATTTAGTATTCCCTTCAAAAATACATTCCATATTATCCTACATACTTTTTTATGTTTCAAAACCCGTCACCTTCAAATAAATAATTTATGAAAAGAACATAAGGATTGAATTTTGATCATTTCCATAAAATTATATTTTTCTCTTATCAGAAAACGTCATAGGAGAATCTTTCTCAATAGGTGGAAAACTAAGTGGCAGCATAAAAAACATCTAGGACAATAGATAAGAGATGAGGAATCATCTTAATTTTTCATCCATAATAATTTTTTCCATAAAATATAGGAATTCCTATACTGTTGATAAAATTAATCTTATCCATGATAGGGATTCAATAAGGGAACCTTACCTCTGATACCAATTATATTTATATATATTGAATAATAACATAGAGGGGGGGGGTTGAATTAGTTGTTCACTTTTTATAGGTTTCAAAACTTCTAGAAACTTAACCTATGTAACCTATTAATATTTATATCCTTATCAACCATTATTAAAGACTCATATATGAAAACGTATGAAAAAAATAATATCAAACAATATTTAGAAGGATCAACCTTAGGGTGATAACCAACACCATTTCCATGGCCACTCCTGTGGGTCTATACAAATCCATTTTTTTGATAAAGTGAATAAAACTTTGGACAACTCCCATTAGAAAACTTCTATCTCCCCATAAAAAATATTTTATTGAATCCCATTAGTTTATAATGTTTTTTAAAAAAAATTGATCCAAACAAAAGAATAAACATATTTTTGAATCTGCTCCACAAATGTTCACTCCAAATCCTCAATCCAATTTAACTTAGACTGGTCTTATTAGTAAGAAAATTATGGTTCTTATTTTTCTATGCTCAAAAAACTCAAAAAAAATTCTTCAATGTGTTGGGAAATTTTCACTTTAAATTGTACAGTACTCTACCTTTTATGCATATCTCAATGTTTCAATTGAAAAAATTATTTATGTATGTATTTATAGGAAACTCAAAAAAAAGTTGGAAACTCAAAAATTTTCTTCCTTCCTCAAATATCAAAATCACTAAAAACATTTCACATGAAATCTTCAATATTTTACTTATTAAAACCTCTGTAAATTTACATGATATTTACACAAAGTTTAAATTCATGTTTGACTTCTTAAACTCTTTATGTCTTTCTCAATAAGATAATACTAGATTTTGGTTCTAATTTCTACATAATATTGGTTCTGAATTCTATAGAATATTGGTTTCTATTTATATATAATTTTGGTTATGATTTTGCTTATTTTTTGTTCCAATTTCTATATAATCTTGGTTCATATTTTTCTTAGAAAATAGGTTCCAATTTTCTCAAAATACTCATTCTGATTTTCTATGGTTTAGATTTTCTCAGAATCATGGTTCCAATTTTTTATCATAAAAATAGTTCTGATTTACTTATAAATCTGGTTGTGATTAGCTTATATTCTTGGTGCAAATTATTCTCCAAAAACTGGTTCTGATTTTCTCAAAATATTTGTTCTAATTTTATCAGAAAAATGGTTTTGATTTGCTCAGATTTTTGGTTCTGATATTGCTCAGAAAGCAGGTTCCAATTTTCTCAAAAAACATGTTCCAATTTTACCAGAATCATGGTTTTGATTTTTCATAGAATACAAGTTCCAATTTACTCAAAAAAAACTAATTCCAATTTTCCCAGAATATTGGTTCTAATTTTTCTCAGAAAACTAGTTCTGATTTTTGAGATACATTGGTCGCAATTCGTGTAGAATGCTGGTTCGAATTTTTATAGAATGTGGGTCCCAATGGTCTCAGAAAAAAAGTTATATCCAATTTTTTCTTCTTTTTAGTGATTTTTATATCTTCAAACATCTCCATAGTTTTTGCAAATTATTTTATAAAGATTTTTTTCAGATTTTTTAAGAAAATATTGATCAACAATGCATCATCTGATTCTGTTTCTAATGGTTGAAAAAAATTTATCTCTTCTGAATTCTCAATCTTCATCAACATACTCTTTCCGAACTCTTCAGCAACAAAAGACTTCTTTATTTAGTAACTTATATCTTGAGAAAATTCTCTCTTTATAATATAGAAACTTCATTCTTATAGGATAAGAAACATTCTTATATAAAAATGTTAGTTTTCAACAAAAACAAAAAAACATTGTTAATTTTTTTATCAAAAAGTCACTTAATCCTTGAAAGGTTGTATTCTAATGAAAAATGTGAAAATGGATGGTATAAATTAAAATATAGAAGGTATATAAATGGTTATGACTACCTACTTTAATGGTGATAATTATAGTTTCTTGATGGTATAAATGATAATATATCTCAAGAACCATGGTTTAAAGGTCCATGTAAAATCCATGAAGCCTTATGAAACTACAAGAACTCAACCTGAAACATGGGATGTTAATACTGAATCTAGGTATGATATTAAGACTAATAAGGGCCTATATATCCTGATAGGGGGGTGAATCAGAGTATGTATATTCTTTTTCAAAATTCTTCCTACCCCACTGGATCTTGACCTCTTTATTACAAGGTTCACATTTTTTTACTTGTGTATTTATTATGACCACTTATGTTCTTCATTATCTGATGATGATACTTCAAATTCAATGCAGGGAAGTAAGCAGGCAGACACAAAGATATTTACTTGGTTCACCATCACCGGGATATGTCCAACAAGCATACAACGATGATGTTTCGTTGTACCAAATCCACTAAAATCACACTACTGTTTACAAAGTTCAGGATAAATCACTTCTATTCCCAGGATCAGTGAATTTACAAAGTTTAGGGTCAGCTCACTGGTTTCCCAAGGGGCACTCCCTATTTCTCTCTCTTTGGCTCACTACCAGTGGAGAGGATCACCTTCTTCCTCTTCTTTCGCTCACTGCTCTGGAAAGGATCCACTCACAATTTATAGATCTTTTGGTCTCTTAATTATCACAAATGAATGCATCCTCTGTTGTATGTAGATTCTCTGTTGAATTCCAACTTTCACCCATAGATGAATCTCACTTTACACCAAATGTATCGGTCTATATTCCAGCTTTCACGCAACCCTAAAATGACTGGCGTGCTTCTACTATACATGGACCACTTCTCCAAGCCGACATTCAAGTTCCGGCGAGCAAGTTCAAACTGGCATGCATGTTCACCTCAACCACTTGGGCAATACATACTTCTTCAACTCCAAACTTGCGCGACTCACACCCTTTTACACCCAAACCAATTTTGGCACCCAACAATTAACTTTCGCGCTTCTTCAAATCCTGGCGTGCAAGTGTCACCAAACCAACTATGTGAAACCCCCTAATTCAAATCAAAACTTGGGTGACTCACACCCTTTCCCACAAAAACCACTTTGGGTGCGCAACTATCAACTGGCATGCAACGTCTGAATATCTTTATACTTGCGCGACCACACCACCCCTTGCGCGAGCCCAAAACCTGCATGACAAGAGATCTAATTTTCTGTAAGTGTTTAAATATCTTCTGAATGAGGAGGGGTCAACCTATATTAATAGGCATTTGGAAACCCTGAGTGCTGGCGCGCAAGTCTCCTCTCGACGTACAAGTCCAACGACCCTAGTCTCTACCGTGCAAGTCACTTGTGCGACCAAACCCAAAACATGAGCGCCCATTTTCCTTTGCCATATTTTTATGCTATGATATTGAAAAACATATGGCACGCATGTTTCCAAGCCTCCAAGACACCGGCATGAAAATCCCTTTGCTAAAAACACTTTTCTCCATTTGTCGATTTTGAGGTCCAAAAAGCTGACAAACACTGGAAAACGACGCCACCTTGTAACTTCTCTTTTTGAACTGCCTCCAGATTAACCATTACATTGTCGACGTTCTTGAATAAATCATGGATCATTAAAAAATCCCTTGAACCCGACATGCCACCATGAAAATTCTTTGTCAAAAAATTTGTTCATCATGGTTTTCTTTATCAAATAACATAACACAGAGGCCCACTTTGTCAACAAACACAATCACCTAAAAAATGCTTCAATGGTACCTTGAGAGGGTTTTTCCTAGCATATGACTTAATCACCCAAGGAATAAATGTTTTCATTTTTTTACTTTGTCTTAATGAGTTCAATCAATTTTTATATTGTGAAATAACTCATGAAATGTGGAATATTATATCAGTGGAATATGGAGGAACATACAATGTGAGATATCTTTGTTATAATATTTTAAACCTTAAATTTGATACCTTCAGAATTGTAGAAGGAGAATTAATTACCCAATTCAATTGAAGAATTACTGATGTTGTAAATAATGATGCTAATTTAGAATAACCTATTACTGAACCAGATCAAGCATTGAAAATCCTTATATATATACCACATAGATCCAGTGGGATACTAGTTTCCATTAATAAATATACATATGGAAAAAATTTCAAAATAAAAGATCTTTTTGGAACCCTTCTGATGTTTGAAGAGAATATAGAGGATGAATCCATAATATATATATTGATTAAGAAAAAATTGATGCTCTAAAATCTTTGACATCAAATGATAATGAAAATAGAAAAGATATATAATTTTTTGAGTAATCTGAAGATGATACCTCAAATATTTTTTCCTCACATAGTGAAAATTTCCATTTTTCATGAATGTTCAAAATGTTATATATGAATATAATAGGTTTTTGAAAACTCACCAATAATTATAATATTACTGAGGGAAATTCTAAAAAAGTAAGATGTTATGAGTGTAAGAAGATCAAGCACAATAATCCAGACTTCCCTCAATTGCATGACATCAAAAATTCTATGAAAAAATATTTCAAGAAAGTAAGAAATAAGAAAAAGGACATGAAATCCATGAAAGCAACATGGTGTGCTTCTGAAGAATCTTGTAATGATACATCTTTAAATTAAGAATTAGAAATTTATAATCAAAAAGATATTATGTGATTTTTTTCACACTCACATGAGTTATATTCATATTTTATTTCTAGGATTGAATCTGAATTTGAAAATAAAAATTTAAATTATGAATAATTCAATGAATATTATACTAACTAGAAAAAAATGTAATCTGGAAAAAAATAACTCTCAAAAAAACCTATGAGAATATGTTAATTAAAATATTGGACTTAGAAAAATTTTTAATTTAAAAAAATAATGAATAATTATGCTATGTTTTGTATTGAACATGGTAATAAACTTGAAAATATTAAACAAAAGTTAATGATCTGAAATATTCTACCATATTTTTTACAATAGGTAAAAATTACTTGAATTAAATTCATGGAAAAAATAAAGATCATAAAAATAAATTTAGAATGGGAATAAAAGGTCAAAAACCAATGTTTTGAAAAAAAAATTTTGTTCTAATTTTTAAGAATAAAAACATTTCCAATGTTATTTTTAATCATATTTGGTTGTTAGGGAAGTATTCCTTTAATTTTATTTTAACAAACCCTAAATTTTTTATGAATTTAACATTCTATTTTCACGATGTTTTGAAAAAATTTGTATTGGGTTTTCTAGACAAAACAAATAGATTAGGGATCAAAACCATTAGATTCTGATATAGAAAGATTAGAGAAAAAATGGTTTCCAAAACAATTTATTCTTTAATTTGTATTTATATGGAAAATTGTCCAATATAACTAATGATAAAAGGTATATGGATAATAGATTATTAATAAATATGAGTAGAGATTTCTCAAATTTATACACCTTATCAAAAATTGTTGAAGGCTATGTCACTTTTGGTGACAACGCCAAAGGAAATATTATCAAAGTTTGAACCATTGTTAATCCAAGATCATTCTTCCTCAAAAAAATTCTTAATGTGGATGGATTGATGTACAATATGATATATATTTCACAACTTTGTGATGATGATTATTTTTAGATTATAACGATGCATGTTCTATTATCAAAGATAAAATTCTTAAATTTAAGACACCTAGAATAGAGAATGTCTATGTTATCTAGATAGAGTAACTCAAGAGGGGGTCAATTGAGTTACCAATAATTGTTTCTTAAATTAATAGGACAATTAATCAAAACAGTAGATCGATATATGATCTATCCTTTTTAAAGATTTCCTAAAGAGTGATTGAGTATTAGTCAAAATATGGGTTAGAAATACCTTAAGGTTTGAGAAAAATTTACTTTTATAGAAACATATATAAACGTTATTTAAGATTAATTATCATATAAATTGTTTGATTTACTAATGATATTTTTCTTGAAAATAATCTAAGAACAAAAAAAAACAATAGTGAGACAATAGAATAAACAAGATGTTCAATCTCATGGTGATACCTAATCCATTCTACTTGAAAATCACCTGATTCCAAGCAAATTATAAATATAATCAAACAAATCCACACCCTAGAATAGGTATATAGTCAATAGAAACAATATATCTAGATTAAAAATGCCCCTTCCACAGTTTTATTTCGGATGAAAGAAAATCATAAGTCACACATGGACCTATTCCACAAACACAGTGGGAAAATTCAAGAGGAATAAAAAATAACAAGTATTCTCTTATAATCTGAAACAGATAGTGTGTGTTGGATAACTCAAAAACATAAAAATTCTAAAAATTAAAATAGATAGAAAAATAGAAAGATATTAGTCTAATGAGTTCTGTATGTTTGTAATCCTCAAATCAGTAATGGTGAAGAGTCTGTGATTTTTTCTGGAATACTGAGCCAGAATAGAGGATCGTAGAAATTTGTTGGAATTATTCAGTTGATATCTGTCTATTGTCTCAATCAATATTAGTAATGGGTTTATTTCTTTTGTTTCATTTATCTTCATATAATTTGAATCATCAAGTTCAAGAGAGTTCATAGTTTTGATCACACACTTTTCTTAGTTGTTAGTAATCGTTGTATTAGAAAATCATCCTTATACCAAGAGAGATAGATCCTTTAAAAATATTTAGTATTTTTTGTAGAAGGATATCCATATTCCTCAGATCATCATTTACTAGGTCTTAAATACTTTGTCAAACCATCAAAAAATAAATTTTTTCGTTGACCCATTTATGTTGAAGATCTCGGACAGCAACGGCAACAAGAGTAGGTGACTCAATAACTAGCGGTGACCCAATTGATAGTAACTTCATTGGTGGTAGTGGTGTCTTGAGTTTGGAGGTAGCTTATCCTCATGGTAATGGTAACTTGAGTCTGGCGGTAGCTCATCCTGGTGGAAACAGTGACTCACCACGGATAGTAACAATGACTTGTACCAAACGGTGCCCTTCCGAAACTCTTAATAGAAATATTATTGAAGTAATATGTTCATACAAAATGATATCATACAACATGTGAAACATTATTAAAAAAATAAATAATGGTTTGTAATCATTAAAATAAGAGATTTCAAACACACTATATCAAAAGTGGTTCCAACATTCTCCCCCTTTTGGATGATCACAAAACATGTAATTCTATAAAACATACACTAAATACATAATTATCAATGACTAGAAATATATATTTTTATATCTAAAATAAAAATTCCTAATTATCTCACCTGTTGAGATTATAAAACGAGTAATAAAACACTAGAATGGAAAATAACAGAAAGGAATTTCATTAACTTACTGCCAAAAATATATAAGATAAAGATGAAAAGAAGAAGATACAATATCTCTAACAAAGATATATCACTAAAAATAGATTGACTCTTTAGATGTTGGTGGTTGATTAGCTTTCTCATTTCCTTTTCCCTTTTCCTAGTCTCTGTCATAATCCTGAGAAGAGACTGTCAAAGTATATGTTGGGGGAAAGCTTGTAATTGATGGAAGAGTGGTAGAAGGATAAGTGGTTCTATGAAAAAAAACAACTCTATGTTATCTAATAAATTCAATTTAAGATAGACTTAGAGGTCTTAGTGGTGGAGTCCTGAGACTGGTTGACTAAGAGATTAGAGTAATCCTATACTGAATTGCCCATGTGGTTGTGGTTGAAATAACTAGATAAATAATAATGTCCTCTTGAGTAAAAAAATTCATTTAATGGACATGGATGTAGGGTTTCGAGAAATTAATAAAGTCCATAATGTTGGATCCTCCCTTTTCCATTTCATTAAATAAGTCACCCTTTTCTACCATAAACCCTTGAAGAGCTAGTGTAATACCTTTTAACTGTATCACCTATTCTTTAAAGGCTCTTGTCAATGGTGGTATCATCTAGTTCTCATAAAGAAACCTGAAATTTTCCAACATATCAAGCTTAGTGTAGATCCTTGACAAATAATATATGATATCCTTTTTGATGAATTCCTTATCTTGTATGTGATCATTGGCATACTCTTTTAATAATTGAAGAATATTCTCTCCATTAAGATATATCTACCTAAGATGGTCTTCATTAGTAATGACATCACCCAATGCATTTTTTATTTATTCTCTGAACAACTATTATAAAATATTCCTATAAAACTGTACAGAAGAAGGAGGAGTTGCAGATAATGTGGAGTTAATAGAAGACAAACTATCAAAATTATGAGAAGTGGAACTCATTAAATCTGTAAAAGAATCATTCAAACCCTCTACTAAAGTTTTCAAACTTGCTACCTCAATTGTAAATATTATATTTTCAGCTTTCATTTCATGAATATAAAAAAACTCTGTGTTGAATATGATATATTTCTATCTCATCTAAATATCTAACACTATCTTCCTTAAGGTGATCAATTGGAGATGGTTTATTGTTCAATACTTGTGAAATGTCTGAGACCAAATTCTTTCTCAATGTTTTCATATATGAATGAATTTATTTGTATTGAGAATCTAAATTAGATCTATTTAAAATATTAGGAGGAAACACTATTGAGGGTGTGGTAAAATTTCCCTGTTCATGTGATACTATATCCTTAGCTGGTATTTCTGTTTCCATGGGAGTGAAAGGCTATAAGCCACCACCTTCATCTATATGATTCATTAGGAATCCTTATCTTTTGAATTCAGAGTCATCATCAAAATCACTATATTTCAGCCTATGTAAAATCATAAGTAAGTAAATAATAATATATTTTTATATCTATGTCTACTTATGATTTAGATAGTGTTTTTGAGGCTTAAAATGAGAATAAATCCAATCTTAAGCATATAATACTCTAATATGATTTAAAAGATTATATTACCTCATTTTGATGGAAAACCATTTCTAAATATATCTTTTGACAAGTTTATAAGATCTATTTTTCAAAATAAATGTATTTTTTATAATTGGGACATTGAAATTTACTTTCGATAAATTTTTGATATTTTTCTGACAATGTTCATTTTTTAATAAATAGTGAAAAATACTGCATTTTACTTTAAAACTTATTTTTCATATAATATAATTATATAGTTAGATTATCTTATTAATTGTTTTTAATGTTTAATTATATTATATTTTTACCATTTAATCCAATGGTGGTCGTTATAATTAATTTCACTTTGAAATCAGGCATAAACAAATATCTATATTTTGACAGATATGGTTTCTTAAAAACATGCTATTTGTTTTGACAACAAGAATTATTTTTAAATTAATTACTGCAATTTCTGTGTGTGTAATTTGGTAAAATGGATTCCATATTTGGAATCATAAGGTCCAAATTATGTCATTAAGACTCTTTTGTTTTTGGACATTATGAATAGTAATGACAACAATTATCTTTAATTACCATGATTAATTAGTAATTAGGTGGTTAAGGGTATTAAAATAATATCATAATAATATAAAGTGACCCCAACCAGAGTCCAAATCCATTTTTTTGTGTCATGTACGACCATGGGATGCCTTGTTCCAACTTAGGGACCCCATGGAATCACTTTTGTGTGATAGTGACCTTTTATCGTATTATTTTTAAAGAAAGGAAAATATAACAAAACTATGTAACACCTAAGTAAAACAATTTTAATTTTTTTTACATGAATGAATTCTTAGAAAATAAATATTAATTAGAAATAAAAAAATATTTCCTACATTATGGTATTTTTTTATAATTTTTAGACATTAAATAAATAAATGTATTTATGACACCATGATGATGTAGTGATTACCTCATTAATGAACGATTTAAATAAAATGAAAAGATAATATAAAATATATGACATACACTTGTCTAAAACCTATTGTATGAGTGGATTTAGAACACTTATCACCTTATCCTCGAAATATATTGTTGTGGTACCTTTAAGATCTGAAAACCATTTTATAATAAAGTAACATTTCAAGACTTTCCAAAAGTGACCCTCCACCCTCTTATGAACGACCCCCACCTCTACACCCTTAACCACACATCTCAAGCCCTTGTATCAACCATAAACTACACATATTATCTCCTCACATCCCTCTATTACTCCTCAATGCCTCACTTTGGGCAGAAGTCCTCCCATGTAAGCCTTTGGCTCAAATCAAAAAGAGTTACCTGATTTAAAGGTAACCTCTTCTCTCGAGTTTCTTCTTTTTATTTTCCTTCTTCTCTCACACTTATATTCTTATTATTTAATACCATAATAACACCAGTATCCTCAATATACTAGGATGTTTTTATGAACGGATTCTACCTACACTTACACACAACTCTGTCTAATGGTTAAAGAACATACTGTTTCTGTGGGTGGCGAATTACTGCATCATGAAACGATGATTGTTCAATATTATATTAACACCTTTAATGGTGTCCATTAAGATGTCACTGTATTTATATATGATATATATAATTTTTATGTTTTATGATTCTCTATTATATATATATATATATCAAACCTTTATGGTTTCCATTATGTGTAAACACGATAATTTCATTTGAGGAAGCGCGGACTACCGCCCCCTCAAAGTGATATGACTTGTTCATACCATATTTGGTACATATAAAAGATAGGTTTAATGATATTATATATTATACAATACTCTAATTATAATACTACTATGTATCATTATGTTTTAATTCCGTTAAATATGAAATAGAATAGGAAGTAGCGTTCATGCGTACGTACGACTTACCGTCTCCATGAACAGTGAATTTCATTTCATACCTATAAATGTTAAGTACAATTATAAATACATGTATATGCTGGATATATATAATATATATAATATACAAATCATTAATATCATCTTGGATATAATGAACCTTTTACCACATGAACAACATGTAATTATAAGAAGTCCATTTTTGAATTAAGTACCAAATATCAACAAAACAAACATTATTAACATAAATGATTAAATAATGATTATAACATGGAAATAAGTGATATAAAAGGAATAATAAACTTGAAAAAGGTTTTTAAGAAAGTATAAATTATCTTTAGTTTATTATTCAGGAGATTAAAGAATGATCGTGTCAATTCAGACACGAGGTAAGGGATTTCGTCTCAATATCCTTTCGTTGAGGCATATTTTGTTTTAATACAAGACATTATTTTATACGCTGTATAAAAACCTTTGAATTTTCATTTCATTCAAAGGGAATCCTTTTCTATGAAGCATTTTACTAAATGACAAAAAGGAATGTTTCTTTTAACGTACGCGGTGACAATGACCTTTCCACCTCCGCAAGTATTATTTGATCTCTGGCTTCCTCAACAAGCCATAATGTTTTTAAAAGAAAATAAATACCATATACTCTATTATGTATTTTGGTATTGAAAATGGTTTTGATAATGGATTTGTTATAGAAATATATTTAAGTTATATATTTTGATTGAAATGTGGAAATGTTTTCTTTCCTTTATATTTGTTTTACGTCTTATGATTTTATAATGGTACATGGACATTCGACAGGTGGTTACATGATAAACCAAATGACGGGTTGTTCCATGAATACCAGGACGTGTGGTTATGTAATAACCTCCAATGCAATGGGTATAGAATTCGTCCGTATGGATATTCTATTTAGTGACATGTGTGGAAGTCGACCGTATGGTTATTCCATTTAAGTATGTTTGTGTTAAAAGTTTTATTTATATGATATGTGTTTCTTATATGGGTAATATTTTGGGTAAAAAAGGGTAAGTAGTGATCTTTTATTCAGTGAAGAGTATTTACTACCTCATAAAGGTGAAAAGTATTACTTATGTTAAATTATTCATGGTTTACTTGTTGTTTTAAAAAACTAATAGTTTCCTTCTTTGTGTATTCTTTACTGATCTTTTTATGCTCATCCCAAGTTTTTGAAATGTTTTTCAGAAGACATAAAGTGGAATAGGGTCAAGGATGGGATCAAAGAAAGTCATGTAGTCTAAAACATTGAACTAGACATGACTCTTTTTTTCAAGAGTTTTTATTTTATGAAAAAAATGGAAACTGAGTAGAAGTGTCTACTTTGTAACTTTTGAGATGTAATAGTTATGGCCTAATTCTCAAAAACTATAAACCTAAAAAGATCCTCAACGTGAGTTATTCATTTAATTTGAGATTAAGTAATTTTTTAAGGTCGGGTCCTTATAGTTGGTATCAAAGTTTCGTTTAGACAACTGTATGAGTTAATATATTGTTAAATTCATGTCCATAAATTAATTTATGGTATGATTGAAATGAAATAGAATTTAAAGATTACCATGTTGCTTCGCCTAAGATATTTCTATGTTTAGAATGGTTTTCTGCAGAGAAAATAGGGCAGCTATGTTGGGACGACATCCGGAGGAAAATAACCTTCCAAATCAGCAACCTCAGACGGTCGGAATCAGAACTGAATATTTTGTTGCAGTGAGGGCACATCTAACTCAGGCTATAAATGGTGATGGTATCTATACACAAGATCATCCAGATTAACCACATAGGAACATATCAGTAGTGGGGGATTTTATGAGGCAACATCCCTCATCATTTATAGGATCATCTGACCCTGTGCTAGCAGAAGGGTGGATTAAAGAACTGGAGAAGATTTTTTTATGTCATGGGGTGTTCATAGCATCAAAAGGTTAGTCTCGTTGTTTACCATTTTGAAGCTGAATCTTATCAGTGTTGGTTGATGGTGAAAAATATCAGGGATAGTGAATAGATTGATGATCTTGACTAGGATGAATTCAAAGGTATGTTTCTTGAGAAATACATTCCTAAGGTGGTTCCTCTTAGTATGGAAAGAAATTCCTAGAATTTAGGCAGGAGGATGACTTAGTGGCTGCTTATGAAGCAAGTTTCACTCGACTGGAAAGGTATGCTCCAAATTTCATACAATATCTTGATTGTAAAATCAACCATTTTTACTCAGGGTTAAATCCAAAGTATCTAAGGTCTTTAGCTTCTTGTGATTTAAAAAGTTATGAAAAACTTGTTTGATGTGCGGAGAAGGTGGAAATGGAGTTGGTGATGATAAGGTGTTCTTTGACGAACAACAGAATAAGAGGTCTGGTAGGAAGGAAAAGGGAAAGAATTCATCAAAGAACCCTGGAGGTAAGCAGACAAAATATCCATCCTATTATAAGTATGGTAAAATGAATCTTGGATAATGTTTATCCAAGTCTGAAAAGTGCTTTCGGTGTGGTAAGTCTGGTCATACTTCTCGTAACTGTAATGAATATGTTCAAGAAGGCAATGAAAAGCCAACGGTAAGATGTATTAAGTGTAATCAAATGGGTCATTATGAAAATTAGTGTCTAATGAAGAACTCAACTAAAGGAAAGCAGCCAGACTTCAAGAAGAAAGGGGTGGTGAAATCCTTTGCAACTACTTCAACAGATGTTGGGCCATCGAATGAAGTAGTATCGGGTACATTTTTTGTTTCTTCAGATTATGTTGATGTGTTTTTTGATTTAGGGTCTACACATTCTATAATTTCTGAGAAGCTTTCTAGTAAATTGGGAATTCCATCTGAAGATATGAATCCTGAACTTATGGTAGAAACAATTGGAGGAAACATTGAGACAAAAAGAAATTATAAGAACCTTCCAATCCTTGTGTTTGGAAAGAATATACCTGCAAACCTTATCGTTTTGCCTATAGTAGAGTATGATGTTATTTTGGGCATGGATTGGATTTCTATTTATCATTCCAAGATTGAATGTAGAGCTATATAGGATTCTTTTCAGAAAGATTTTCAGTTTGTGTACAAGAATGAACCCATAATTTTGATAACATATCAGGAAGCTGAGAAACTAGCAAACGATGGAAATGAATGTTACCTTGAACATATTTTTGAAAACAAAGGAACTGTTCAGATTAATGATGTTCCAGTTGTAAATGAGTATCTTGATGTTTTTCATGATGAGTTGCCTGGTAATATACATGATCGGGAAGTTAAATTGTCCGTTGACTTAGTTCTTTATTCCAATCCAACTTCAAAACCCCCTTATCGAATGGCTCATGTTGAACATTTAGATTTAAAGAAGAAATTGCAGGAGTTATTAGATAAAGGTTTCATTCAACCTAGAACATCACCATGGGGTGCTCCTATCTTCTTTGTTTAAAATAAATATGGTTCAATGAGACTTTTCATTTATTTTAGATCCTTGAATAACATCACTATTAAGAAAAAATATCCTTTTCCTCATATCGATGATTTGATTGATCAGTTCCAGGGAGCTCAATATTTTTCAAAGATTGACTTGAGGTCGGGATACCATCAGTTGAAGATAAAGGAAGTAGATATTCTGTAGACCGTGTTTTGTACAAGATATGGCCATTATGAATTTGTAGTTATTCCTTTTGGGTTAACCAACGCACATGCTATATTCATAGACCTTATGAGTAGAATTTTCCATGAGTTCTTGGATATGTTTGTGGTTATTTTCATTAATGATATTTTGGTGTTTTCTAAAATTAAAAAGGAGCATGAAAGTCATTTAATCCTTATTTTTAAAACCTTAAAAAAATTAAATTGTATGGGAAATTCAAAAAGTGTGAGTTTTGGTTGCAAAAAATCTCTTTCCTTGGTCACATTGTTTCTAAAGATGGTATAACTGTTGATCCTGCTAAAACAAAAGTTATTGAAGAATGGGAAAGACCTACAAATATAACATAGATCCATATATTTCTTGGATTGGTAGGTTATTACTGGAGGTTTGTTGAAATTTTTTCACGGTTATCTAGTCCAATGACTAAGTTATCTCGAAAGGGTGTTAAGTTCATTTGGAAAAAAGAATCTTATGATTGTTTTTAGGAATTAAAAAGAAGATTGGTGATTGATACAGTATTGACACTACCTTCCAGAAATGGTGAGTTTGTTTTCTACTATGATGCTTTGTTGAAGGGACTTGGTAGTGTCCATATACAGTATGATCAGGTAATTTCTTATGCATCACGTCAGTTGAAAACTCATGAGTTAAATTACCTAGAACATGATTTGGAATTAGCTAATATTGTTTTTGACATAAAAATTTAGAGGAATCATTTGTATGGAGTAATGTGTGAAATATATACCAATAAAAAAATTTTAAAGTATATATTCACATAGAAAGAATTAAACATGAGACAGAGGAGATGGCTTAAATTAATCAAGGATTACGATTGTACAATTAATTACCATCTAGGAAAAGAAAATAAAGTGGATAATGATTTGAGTCGAAAAAGTAATGCTTCATTAACTATGCTATGTTTGTAACAAGATCCTTTGGTTTTTAATTTGATGAACTTTGGCATAGAAGTTGTTGGTGCAGGAAGTTCTTCTATTTTCTTTCAGGTGTCAGTGAGACCATCTCTATCAGACAGAATTAAGAAAGTGCAGAAAAAAGACAGTGGGTTGTAGAAAAAGGTAGAGCTGGTTCAGAAGGTTATGTTTCCTGAATTTAACATTGATAATGATTGTGTTTTATGGTTTTGGAAGAGATTATGTGTGCCTTGTGATTCACAGTTGAAGAATGAGTTGTTATGTGAGGCTCATAGTTCCCCGTTTTCAGTTCATCCTGGAAGTGCTAAGATATACAGAGATCTACGGGAGTATTACTAGTGGGATGGAATGAAAAGAGATATTGTTGATTTTACTCTGAAGTGTATGAATTTTCAACAGGTTAAAGTAGATCGGGAGTTACCAAAAGAGATGCTTCATCCATTACCAATGCCAGAGTTGAAATGGGAGAATATATCAATGGACTTCGCTGTGGGATTACCAAAGACACCTCAAGGTAATAATGCAATCTAGGTAATTATTGATCTCTTGATTAAATCTGCTCATTCCCTTCCTATTCAAGATACTTTTTCTCTAGATAAATTTTCTCAGTTGTATGTTAAAGAGACAGTAATGTTACATGGAGTTCCCCAATATATTGTTTCTGATCGTGATCCCAGGTTCACTTCTAACTTTTGGAAAGGCCTTCAGAAGTCATTGGGTACAGAATTATATTTTAGTATAGCTTTTCATCCTCAATCAGATGGGGAGTCAGAATGAACGATTCAGACCTTGGAGGATATGTTACATGCTTTCATGATAGTTTACCAGGGAATTTGGGACCAAGATATTTCTTCGGTTGAATTTTTTTTTAATAACAGTATTCATTCCAGCATATAGATTTCTTCATTTGAGGCATTATATGGAAAGCGTTGTTGAACTCCAGCTTTTTGGGATGAAGTAGGTGAAAGGAAGTTGATGGGACCAGAATTGGCAGAAGAGATGGGATACAATTTTCGTTTTATTTATAAGTACATGAGAAAAGCTTAGAGAAGGCAGAAAATTTATGTGGATAACCAGAGGAAGGATCTATCGTTCGAGGTAGGCGATCATGTTTTTCTCAATGTTTCTCCATGGAAAGCTGTGATGTGATTTGGTAAGAAAGATAAGGTGAGTCCAAGGTTCATTGGACCATATGAAATTTTGGATAGAGTTGTATTAGTTGTGTACCGAGTGTCTTTACCTCTGAGTTTATCTCAGGTACATAATGTTTTTCTTGTTTCAATGTTAAGGAAGTACATGCCAGATCCATCTCATGTTTTGAGTCTAGAGGTAGTTCTATTGGAAGAGAATCTCTCTTATGAGGAACAACTAGTCCAGATTCTTGACCATAGAGGGAAAGTGTTGCAGAATAATGTAATTCACCAGGTGAAGGTTCTATTGAAAAACCATATAGTTGAAGAGGCAACATGGGAATCTGAAAATGCAATGTGGGATAAATACCCCAATTTATTCGATAAGTAAATAAATCGCGGGGACGCAATTTCCTTAAGGGGGAAGGATGTAACATCCCAAGTAAGTAAAGAATAATTTATTTTCAAATAAATGTCTATTTATGAATTAGATACTGTTTTAGAGGCTTAAAATGAGAATAAATCCAATCTTAAGCATAGAATACTCTAATATTTTTTAAAATATTATTTTACGGGATTTTGAGGGAAAACAATTTATAAAGATAACTTTTAAAAATTTTATAATATCTATTTGTCAAAATAAACTTATTCTTTATAATTGGGACATTGAAATTTACTTTGGATAAATTTCTGGTATTTTTCTGACAAGGTTCATTTTTAATGAATAGTGAAAAATACTCCATTTTACTTCAAAATTTCTTTTTCATCACATTTAATTATATGGTTATATTATCTTTTGAATTGGTTTTAAAGTGTATTTAGAATATATTTTTACCATTTAATCCAATTGTGGTCATTATAATTAATTTCACTTTGAAATTGGACATAAAAAATATCCATCTTTGTATAGATTTTTTTCTTAAAAACACGCTATTTGTTTTGACAATGGGAATTATTTTTAAATTAATTACTGCAATTTTTGTGTTAGGAATTTGGTAAAATGGATTCCATATTTGGAATAAGAAGGTCCAAATTATTTAATAAATACTCTTTTGTTTTTGGACATTATGAATAGTAATGACAACAATTATCTTTAATTATCATGATTAATTAGTAATCAGATGGTTAAGGGTAATAAAATAATATCATAATAATATAAAGTGACCCCAACATGTGTCCAAATCCTTTTGGTTGTGCCATGGAAGACCATGGGATGCCTTTTTCAACTTAGGGACCCCATGGAATCACTTTTGTGTGAAAATGACCATTTATCATATTATTTTTAATGAAAAGAAAATATAACCAAACTATGTAACACATATGTAAAACAATTTTAATTTTTTTTAAATAAATGATCAATTAGACTATAAAAATTAATTGGAAATCTAATAATATTTCTTACATCATGGTATTTTTTTATAATTTTTAGACATTAAATAAATAAATTTATTTATGACACCTTGATGATGCAGTGATTACCTCATTAATGAGAAAATTAAATAAAATAAAAAGATAATGTAAAATATAAGACATACACTTGTCGAAAACCCATTGGATGGGTGGATTTATAACCCTTATCACCCTATCCTTGAAATATATCATTGTGGGACCTTTAAAATCCAAAAACAATTATTTAATAAAGTAACATTTCAAGACATTCCAAAAGTGACCCTCCTCCCTCTTATAAAAGGCCCCCACCTCTACACCTTTACCCACACCTCTAAAGCCCTTGGATCATCCAAAATCTACTCATATTATCTCTCCACATCCCTCTCTTACTCCTAGAAGCCTCACTTGGGCAGAAGTCTTCCCAAGGAAGCCATTGGCTCAAATCAAAAAGAGTTACCCGATTTAGAGGTAATGTCGTCTCTTGAGTTTCTTCCTTTTATTTTCCTTCTTCACTAACCTATATGTTCTTATTATTTGATCCCATAAAAACAAAATTATACTCAATATAAAAGTTGGTTGTTATGAAAGGGATTCTACCTACACATACACACACCTCCGGCTAATGGTTAAAGAACATACGGTTTCTGTGGGTGGCGAATTACTGCCTCACGAAACGATGATTGTTCAATATTCTTTTAACACCTTGCATCGTGTCCATTGAGATGTCACTGTATTTATATATGATATATATTATGTTTATGTTTTCTTTATTATTATATATTTTTATATATATAGCATACCTTTATGGTTTCCATTATGTGTCAACACGATAATTTCATTTGAGGAAGTGCGGACTACTACCCCCTCAAAGTGATATGACTTTTTCATACCATATTTTGTACATATAAAGGATAGGTTTAATGATATTATATATGATACAATACTATAATTTTAATACTACTATGTATCATTATGTTTTAATTCCATTAAATATGAAATAGAAATGGAAGTAGCGTTCATGCGTACGTACGGCTTACCGTCTCCATGAACGGTGCATTTCATTTCTTACCTCTAAATGTTATGTAATATTATAAATACATGTATATGTTGGATATATATAATACATATGATATCCAAATCATGAATATCATTCTGAATATAATTATCCATTGAACACATGAACAACATGTAATTATAAGAAGTCCATTTTATACTTAAGTACCAAATATCATCAAAACGAACTTTATTAAATTAAATGATTACATAATGTTTATAACATCTAAATAAGTAATATAAAAGGAATAATAAACATGAAAAGGTTCTTAATCAAGTAGAAATTAACTTTAGTTTATTAATCATGAGATTAAATAACGATCGAGTGAAGTCGGACACGAGGTAAGGGACTTTGTCTCAATCTCCTTTCATTGAGGCATATTTTGTTTTAATACAAGACTTTCTTTTATAAGCTGTATAAAAAACTTTTAATTTTCATTTCATTCAAAGGGAATCTTTTTTCTATGAATTGTTTTACTAAATGAAAAAAAGGAATGTTTTTTAATATACACGGTGACAACAACCTTTCCACCACCACGAGTATTATTTGATCATTGGATTCCTCATCAAGTCATAATGTTTTTAAATGAAAATAAATACCATATACTCTATTATGTATTTTTTTATTGAAAATGGTTTTGATAATGGATTTGTTATATAAATATATTTAAGTAATATATTGTTATTGAAATGTGAAAATGTTTTCTTTCCTTCATATTTTTTTATGTATTATGAATTTATAATGGCACTTAGAAATTTGACGGGTGGTTACGTGATAAACCATATAACGGGTGGTGCCATGAATACCAGGACAAGTGGTTACGTTATAACATCCAATGCATTGGGTATGGTAGTCGTCCGTATGGCTATTCCATTTAGTGACATGTGTGGAAGTCGACCGTATAGTTATTCCATTTAAGTATGTTTATGTTACAAGTTACCTCTATGTGATATGTGTTATTTATATGGGTAATATTTTAGTTACAAAAGGGTAAGTGGTGAACTTTTATTCAGTGAAGAGTATTTGCTACCTCGTAAAGGTGAAAAGTATTACTTATGTTAAAGTATTCATGGTTTACTTGTTGTTTTGAAAAAATAATAGTTTCCTTCTTTGTGTATTCCTTACTGAGATTTTTATGCTCATCCCTAGTTTTTGAAATGTTTTTCATAGGACATAAAGTAAAATAGGGTCAAGGATGGGATCAAGGAAAGTTATGTTGTCTAAAACATGGAACTAGACATGACTCTTTTTTTTCAAGAGTTTTTATTTTATGAAAAAATGGAAACTGAGTAGAAGTGTCTACTTTGTAACTTTTGAGATGTTATAGTTATGGCCTAATTCTCTGAAAATCTAAACCTGAAAATATCCTCAATGTGAATTATTCATTTAATTCAAGAATAAGTATTGTTTTAAATCCAGGTCCTATAAGTTGGTATCAAAGGTCGGTTTAGACAACTTTAGGATTTATAATATTTTTAAATTCATGTCCATAAATTAATTTATGGTAAGATTGAAATGATATAGAATTTAAAGATTACCATTTTTCTTCATCTAAGATATTTCTCTGTTCAGAATGGTTTTCCGCAGAGGAAACAAGGCAGCTATGTTAGGACGACATTAGGAGGAAAACAACCTTCCAAATCAACAACCTGAGACATCCAGAATCGGAACTAAATAGTTTGTTGCAGTGATGGCAGAATTGAATCAGCCTGTAAATGGTGGTGGTATCCATACACTAGATCAGCCAGATCAACCACAGAGGAACATGTCAGTACTGCATCATTTTATGAGGCAACATCTCCCATCATTCATAGGATCATCTGACCATGTCCTAGAAGAATGGTGGATTAAAGCACTAGAGAATATTTTTGATGTCATGGGGTGTTCATAACATCAAAAGGTTAGTCTCATTGTTTACTGTTTTGAAGGTGAAGCTGATCAGTGGTGGTCGACGGTGAAAAATATCAGGGAAAGCTAAGAGATTGATGTTCTTTACTGGGATGAACTCAAAGGTATGTTTCTTGAGAAATATTTTCCTAAGGTGGTTCATCTTAGGATGGAAAAAAATCCATGAATTGAGGCAAGAGGATGAATCAGTAGCTGCTTATAAAGAAAAGTTCACTCAACTTTCACGGTATCCTCCAAATTTTATATGGGATCTTGATAGTAAAATAAACCATTTTTACACCGGGTTAAAGCCAAAGTATCGAAGGACTTTAGCTTCTCATGAGTTCAAAAGTTATGAAAAACATGTTCAATGTGTAGAGAAGGTGGAAATGGATTTTTCTTATGATCAGGTGTTCTTTGACAAACAACAGAATAAGAGGTTTCATTGGCAGGAAAAGGGAATGAATTCATCAAAGAATCCTGGAGGTAAGAAAACAAAATATCCATCCTGTGAGAAGTGTGGTAAAATGCATCATGGAAAATGTTTATCCAATTCTGGAAAGTCCTTTTGGTGTGGTAAGCCTGGTCATATTGCTCGTAAATATAAGGAAGATGGTCAAGCAGGCAATGAAAAGCCAGCGGTAATATGTTTTACGAGTAATGAAATGGGCCATTATGAAAATGAGTGTCTAATGAAGAACTCAAATGAGGGAAAGAAGCCAGATGACAAGAAGAAAGGGGTGGTGAAATCCTTTGCAACTACTTCAACAGATGTTGGGCCATCGAATGAAGTAGTATCAGGTACACTGTTTGTTTATTCAGATTATGCCAATGTGTCGTTTGATTCAGGGTCTACACATTCTTTAATTTCTGAGAAGTTTTATAGTAAATTAGGAATTCCATCTCAAGATATGAATCCTGAAATTATGGTAAAAACACCGGGAGGAAATGTTGAGACAAAGAGAAATTATAAGAACCTTCTTATCCTTCTGTGTGGAAATAATCTCCCTGCAAACCTTATTATTTGGCTTCTAGTAGAGTTTGATGTTATTTTTGGCATGGATTGACTTTCTATTTATCATTATATTGTTGACTATAGATCTAAAGTGGTTTCTTTTCAGAAATATTTTCAATTTGTGTACAAGAATGAACCCTTACTTTTAATAACATATCATAAAGCTGAGAAACTATTAAACGTTGGAAATGAATGTTACCTTACACATATTTTTAAAAAAAAGTAACTATTCATATTAATGATGTGCCAGTGGTAAATGAGTATCTTGATGTTTTTCCTGATGAGTTTCCTGGTATTATACATGATCGGGAAGTTGAATTTACTGTTGACTTAGTTCTTCATTCTAATCAAATTCCATAACCCCCCTTATCGAATGGCTCAAGTTGAACTTTTAGAGTTAAAGAAGAAATTACATGAGTTATTAGATAAAGGTTTCATTCGACCTAGCACATCACCATGGGGTGATCCTATCTTTTTTGTTAAAAATAAAGACGGTTCAATGATACTTTTCATTGATTATAGAGACTTGAATAACATCACTATTAAGAACAAATATCATTTTCCTCATATCGATGATTTGTTTGATTAGCTCTAGGGAGATCAGTATTTTTCAAAAATTGACTTGAGGTCGGGGTACCATCAGTTGATGGTAAAGGAAGAAGATATTCTGAAGACTGTGTTTTGTACAAGATATGGCCATTATGAATTTGTAGTTATGCTTTTTGGGTTAACCAATGCACCTACTATATTCATGAACCTTATGAATAGAATATTCCATTAGTTCTTATATATGTTTGTGGTTGTTTTCATTGATTATATTTTGGTGTTTTCTAAAATTAAAGAGGATCATGAAAGTCATTTAAAGGTTATTTTTAAAACCTTAAAAGAAAATAAATTGTATGGGGAATTCAGAAAGTGTGAGTTTTGGTGGCAAAAAATCTCTTTCCTTGGTCACATTGTTTCTAAAGATGGTATAACTATAGATCCTGATAAAACAAAAGTTATTAAAGAATGGGAAAGACCTATAAATATAACCAATATCCATAGCTTTCTTGGTTTGGTAGGTTATTACCAGAGGTATGTTGAAATGTTTTCACAGTTATCTAGTCCAATTACTATGTTAACTCAAAAGGGTGTTAAGTTCATTTGGACAGAAGAATGTTATGATTGTTTTCAGGAATTGAAAAGAAGATTGGTGAATGCTCCAGTGTCGACACTACCATCTAGAAAGGGTGAGTTTGTTATCTACAGTGAGGATTCATTGAATGGACTTGGTTGTGTCTTTATGTAGAATGATCAGGTAATTGCTTATGCTTCACGTCAGTTGAAAACTCATAAGTTAAATTACCCTACACATGATTTGGAATTAGCTGCTGTTGTTTTTTCTTTAAAAATTTAGAAGAATCATTTGAATGTAATAAAGTGTGAAATATATATCGATCACAAAAGTTTAAAGTATATATTCACTCAGAAAGAATTGAACATGAGACTGAGGAGATGGCTGGAATTAACCAAGGATTACGATTGTACAATTCAATACCATCCGGGAAATGCAAATAATGTGAGTGATACTTTGAGTCTAGAAAGTACTGATTAGTTAACCTTGCTATGTTTGGAATGAGATCCTTTGGTTTTTGATTTGATAAAATTTGGCATAGAAGTTGTTGGTGCAGGAAGTTATTATATTTTTTTTCAGGTGTTAGTGAGATCATCTCTATCACATAGAATTAAGCAAGTGCAGAAGAAAGATAGTGGGTTGTAGAAAAAGTTAGAGCTAGTTCAGAAGGGTATGTTGCCTGAATTTAACATTGATAATGATTGTGTTTTGAGGTTTGGGAAGAGATTATATGTGAATTTTGATTCACTTTTGAAGAATGAGTTGTTATCTAAGGCTCATAGTTCCCCATTTTAAGTTCATCCTGGAAGTACTAAGATGTAAAGAGATCTGTGGGAGTATTACTAGTGGGATGGAATGAAAAGAGATATTTCTGATTTTACTATGAAGTGTTTGACTAGACAACATGTTAAAGTAGAGCGGCAGTTACCGAAAGGGATGCTTCAGCCTTTACCAGTGCCATAGTGGAAATGGGAGAATATATCTATAGACATCGTTGTGGGATTACAAAAGACACCGAGAGGTAATAATGCAATCTGGGTTATTTTTGATCGCTTGACAAAATCTGATCATTTCCATCATATTCGAGATACTTTCTCTGTAGATCTACTTTCTCGGTTGAATGTTAAAGAGATAGTCAAGTTACATGGAGCTCCCCTCTCTATAGTATCTGATCGTGATCTCAGGTTCACTTATAACTTTTGGAAAGGCCTTCAGAAGTCATTGGGTACTGAATTAAATTTTAGTACAGCTTTTCATCCTCAATCAGATGGGCAGTCAGAATGAACAATTCAGACCTTGGAGAATATGTTCTGTGCTTGCATGAGGGATTACCAGGGAATTTTGGACTAACATCTTTCTTTGGTTGAATTTTCTTATAATAATAGTTTTCATTCCAGTATACAGATGGTTCCTTTTGAGGCATTATATGGAAAGCGGTGTCGAACTCCAGCCTTTTGGGATGAAGTAGGCGAAAATAAGTTGATGGCACTAGAATCGGTAGAAGACATGACACAAAAAATTTAGTTGATTTAGAAGAACATGAGAACAGCTCAGAGTAGGCATAAAATTTATGTGGATAAATGGAGGAAGGATCTATTTTTCGATGTAGTTGATCACATTTTTCGAAAAGTTTCTCCATGGAAAAGTGTGATGTGATTTGGTAAGAAAGGAAACTTGAGTCCAAGGTTCATTGGACCATATGAAATTCTGGAGAGAGTTGGATTAGTTTCATACTAAGTGGATTTACCTCCAAGTTTATCTCAGGTAGATAATGTTTTTCATGTTTCAATGTTAAAGAAGTACATGCCCGATCCATCTCTTGTTTTGAGTCCAGAGGTAGTTCAGTTGGAAGGGAATCTCTCTTATGAGGAACAACCAGTCCAGATTCTTGATGATAGAGAGAAAGTGTTGCGGAATAAATTAATTCACTAGGTGAAGTATCTATGAAAAAACCATATAATTTAAGAGGCAACATGGGAATCTGAAAATGCAATTTGGGATAAATACCCCCACTTATTTGATAAGTAAATAAATTTCGGGGATGCAATTTCCTAAATGGGGGAAGGATGTAACATCCCAAGGAAGTAAAGAATTATATATTTTCATATCTATGTCTATTTATGAATTATATAGTGTTTTAGAGGTTTAAAATGAGAATAAATCCAATCTTATGCATATAATACTCTAATATGTTTTAAAAGATTGGTTTACCTCCTTTTGAGGGAAAACCATTTATAAATTTATCTTTTGACAACATTATAAGCTATATTTGTCAAAATAAACTTATTTTTTAGAATTGGGACATTGAAATTTACTGTCGATAATTTTTTGGTATTTTTCTGACAATGATTATTTTTTAATGAGTAGTGAAAAATACTGCATTTTACTTCAAAAATGCTTTTTCATATAATTTAATTATATAGTTAGATTATCTTATTAACTGGTTTTAAAGTGTAATTAGAATATATTTTTACCATTTAATCCAATGGTGGACATTAGAATTAATTTCACATTGAAATTAGACATAAACAAATATCAATATTTTGATAGATATTGTTTCTTAAAAACACACTATTTGTGTTGACAACGGGAATTATTTTTAAATTAATTAATGCAATTTCTGTGTTTGGAATTTGGTAAAATGGATTCCATATTTGGAATCAGAATGTTAAAATTATGTCATTAAGACTCTTTTGTTTTTGGACATTATGAATAGTAACAACAACAATTATCTTTAATTGCCATGATTAATTAGTAATTGGGTGGTTAATGGTAATAAAATAATATCATAATAATATAAAGTGACCCCAAAAGGTGTCCAAATCCTTTTTTTGTTCATGGTAGACCATGGGATGCCTTTTTCCAACATAGGGACCCCATGGAATCACTTTTGTGTGACAGTGACCTTTTATCATATTATTTTTAAAGAAAGGAAAATATAAAAAATCTATGTAACACCTAAGTAAAACGATATTAATTTTTTTTACAAAAAATATATCTTAGAATATAAATTTTCATTGTAAAGATAACAATATTTCCTACATCATTGTATTTTTTTATAATTTTTATACGTTAAATAAATAAATTTATTTTTGACACCATGATGATGTAGTGATTACCTCATTAATAAATGATTTAAATATAATGAAATGATAATGTAAAATATAAGACATAAACTTGTAAAAAACTTACTGGATGGGTGGATTTCAAGCCATTATCACCTTATCCTCTAAATATTTCATTGTGGGACATTTAAAATCCGAAAACCATTTTATAATAAAGTAACATTTCAAAACATTCAAAAAGTGATCCTCCTCCCTCTTATAAAAGGCCCCCACATCTACCCCCTTACCCACACCTCTCAAGCCATTGGATCATCCAAACTATTCCCATATTATCTCTCCACATCCCTCACTTACTCCTAGATTCCTCACGTTGGGCAGAAGTCTTCCCAAGGAAGCCTTTGGCTCAAATCAAAAAGAGTTACCCGATTTAGAGGTAATGTCTTCTCTCGAGATTCTTCCTTTTATTTTCCTTCTTCACTCACCCCTATATTCTTATTATTTGATCCCATAATAACACCAGTATCCTAAATATACTAGGATGTTTTTATGAAAATTATTCTACCTACACTTACACACACCTCCGTCTAATGGTTAATGAACATATTATTTCTGTGGGTGGTGAATTATTTCCTCACAAAATAATGATTATTCAATCTTCTTTTTACACCTTTCATGGTGGCCATTAAGATGTAACTGTATTTATATATGATATATATTATTTTTATGTTTTCTTTGTGCTTCTGTATTTTTATATATATAGAAAACCCTTATGGTTTCCATTATGTGTAAACACGATAATTTCATTTGAGGAAGTGCAGACTACCGCCCCCTCAAAGTGATATGACATGTTCATACCATATGTGGTACATATAAAGGATAGGTTTAATGATATTATATATGATAAAATACTGGATTTATAATACTACTATGTATCATTATGTTTTAATTCCATTAAATATGAAATAGAAATGGAAGTAGCGTTCATACGTACATACGGCTTACCGTCTCCATGAACGATGCATTTCATTTATTACCTATAAATGTTATGTAATATTATAAATACATGTATATTATGGATATATATAATATATATGACATCCAAATCATGAATTTCATTCTGGATATAATGAAACTTTGACCACATGAACAACATGTAATTATAAGAAGTCCATTTTTGACATAAGTACCAAATATCAACAAAATGAACTTTATTAACTTAAACGATTACATAATGTTTATTACATGGAAATAAGTGATATAAAATTAATAATACACTTGAAAAAGGTTATCAAGAAAGTAGAAATTAACTTTAATTTATTATTCAGGAGATTAAAGAATGATCGAGTCAAGTCGGACACGAGGTAAGGGAATTCGTCTCAATCTCCCTTCATTGAGGCATATTTTGTTTTAATACAAGACTTTCTTTTATATTCTGTATAAACACCTTTGACTTTTCATTTCATTCAAACGAAATATTTTTCTACGATGCATTTTTCTAAATGAAAAAAATTAATGTTTCTTTTAACGTACAAAGTGACAATGACCATTCCGCCGCCGTGAGTATTATTTGATCTTTGGCTTCCTCAACAAGTCGTAATGTTTCTAAAATAAAATAAATACCATATACCCTATTATGTATTTTGGTATTGAAAATGGTTTTGATAATAGATTTTTTATAGAAATATATTTTAGTTATATATTGTGATTGAAATGTGGAAATGTTTTCTTTCCTTTATATTTGTTTTATGTATTATGATTTTATAATGGTACATGGACATTTGACGGTTGGTTACGTGATAAAACAAATGACGGGTGGTTCCGTGAATACCAGAATGGGTGGTTACATTGTGACCTAAAAATAATTAGGTTTGTAAGTCGGCCGTATGGCTATTCCATTTAGTGACATGTGTGGAATTCTACCATATGGTTATTCCATTTAAGTATGTTTATGTTCCAAGTTACCTTTATATGATATGTGTTCTTTATATGGGTAATATTTTGGTTAAAAAATGGTAAGTAGTGGTCTATTATTCAGTGAAGAGTATTTACTACCTCATAAAGGTGAAAAGTATTACTTATGTTAAATTATTCATGGTTTACTTGTTGTTTTGATAACCTAATAGTTTCTTTCTTTGTGTATTCCTTACTGAGCTTTTTTTTCTCATCCCATGTTTTTGAAATGTTTTTCATAGGACATAATATGGAATAGTGTCAAGGATGGGATCATGAAAAGTCGTGCTGCCTAAAACATGGAACTGGACATGAATGTTTTTTTTCAAGAGTTTTTATTTTATGAATGAAATGGAAGTTGAGTAGAAGTGTCTACTTTATAAAATTTGAGATGTAATAGTTATGGCACAATTCTATAAAACTCTAAACCTGAAAATATCCTCAACATGAATTATTCATTTAATTAACGATTAAGTACTGTTTTAATTCCAGGTCCTTATAGTTGGCATCAAAGGTCGGGTTAGACCACTTTAAGAGTTAGAATATTGTTAAATTCATGTCCATAAATTAATTTATGGTATGATTGAAATGATATAGAATTTAAAGATTACCATGTTGCTTCAACAAAGATATTTCTATGTTCAGAATGGTTTTCCATAGAGGAAACTGGGAAGCTATGTTGGGATGGCATCAAGAGGAAAACAACATTCCAAATTAGAAACCTAAGATAGTCGGAATCGGAACTGAACAGTTTGTTGCAGTGATGACATAGTTGACTCAGGCTATAAATGGTGGGGGTATCCGTACACGAGATCAGCCAGATCAACCACAAAATAACATGTCAGTAGTGGATCATTTTATAAAGCAACATCCCCCATCATTCAGAGGGTCATCTTACCCTGTTCTAGTAGAAGGGTTGATTAAATCACTGGATAATATTTTTGATGTTATGGGGTGTTCAGAACAACAAAATGTTAGTCTCACTGTTTACCCTTTTGAAGGTGAAGATGATCAGTGGTGGTCGATTGTGAAAAATATCAGGGATAGTGAAGATATTGGTTATCTTGACTGGGATGAATTCAAAGGTATGTTTCTTGAGAAATATTTTCCTAAGGTGGTTCATCTTAGGATGGAAAAACAATACCTATAATTGAGGTAAGAGGATGACTCAATGGCTGTTTATGAAGCAAATTTCACTCGACTGGAAAGGTATGCTCCAAATTTCATACTAGATCTTGATAGTAAAATCAAAAACTTTTACTCAGGGTTAAATCCAAATTATCGAAGGTCTTTAGCTTCTTGTGAGTTCAAAAGTTAGGAAAAAATTGTTCGATGTGTGGAGAAGGTGGAAATAGAGTTTGTTGATGATCAGGTGATCATTAAAAAACAAATCAATAAGAGGTCCAGTTGGTAGGCAAAGGGAAAGAATTCATCAATGAATCATGGAGGTAAGAAAACAAAATATCCATCTTGTGAGAAATGTGGTGAAATGCATCTTGCAGAATTTTTATCCATGTTTGGAATGTGCCTTCAGTGTGGTAAGTCGGGTCATATTGCTCGTAACTTTAAGGAAGATGGTTAACAAGGCAATGAAAAGATAGAGGTAAGATGTTTTAAGTGTAATTAAATGGATAATTATGAAAATGAGTGTCTAATGAGGAACTCAACTGAGGGAAAGTAGCCAAACTACAAGCCTAAAGGGGTGGTGAAATACTTGGCAACTACTTCAGTAGATGTTGGGCCATCGAATGAAGTAGTACCACATACACTGTTTGTTTGTTTAGATTATTCCAATGTGGTGGTTGTTTCAGGGTCTACACATTCTATCATTTATGAGAAGTTTTCTAGTAAATTAGGAATTCCATCTCAAGATATGAATCATGTACTTATGGTATTAACACCCAGAGGAATCGTTGATTCAAAAAGAAATTATAAGAAACTTCATATCCTTGTGCGTGGAAAGAATCTACCTACAAAACTTATTGTTTTGCCACTAGTAGAGTTTGATGTTATTTTGGGCATGAATTGGATTTCTATTTATCATTCTATGATTAACTGTAGAACTAAAGTGGTTTCATTTTATAAATATTTTCATTTTGTGTACAATAATGAACGCTTACTTTTGATAACATATCAGGAAGCTGAGAAACTAGTAAACAATGGAAATGAATGTTACCTTGCACATATTATTGAAAAAAAGGAACTGTTTAGATTAATGATGTTCCAGTGGTAAATGAGTATCTTGATGTTTTTCTTAATGAGTTTCCTGGTATTATACATGAACGGGAAGTAGAATTTACTGTGGACTTAGTTCATGATTCTAAGCCAATTTCAAAACCCCCTTATCTAATGGATCATGTTGAACTTTTAAAGTTAAATAAGTATTTGCATGAGTTATTAGATAAAGGTTTCATTCGATCTAGAACATCACTATGGGGTGCCCCTATCTTTTTTGTTAAAAATAAAGATGGTTCAATGAGACTTTTCATTGATTATAGAGCCTTGAATAACATCATTATTAAGAACAAATATCCTTTGCATCATATCGATGATTTGTTTGATCAGCTCCAGGGTGCTCAGTATTTTTTGAAGATTGACTTGAGGTTGGGGTACCATCAGTTGAAGGTAAAGGAAGCAGATATTCTGAAGATCGCGTTTTGTACAAGATATGAACATTATGATTTTGTAGTTATGCCTTTTGGGTTAACCAATGAACCTGCTGTGTTCATGGAACTTATGAATAGAATTTTCCATGAGTCCTTGGATAAGTTGGTGGTTGTTTTCATTGATTATATTTTGGTGTTTTCTAAAAGTAAATAGGAGCATGAAAGTCCTTTAAGGGTTATTTTTAAAACCTTAAAAGAAAAGAAATTGTATGGGAAATTCAGAAAGTGTGAGTTTTGGTTGCAACAAATCTATTTCCGGGGTCACATTGTTTCTAAAGATGGTATAATTTTGGATCCTTATAAAACAAAATTTGTTGAATAATGGCCAAGACCCACTAATATAACCGAGATCTGTAGATTTCTTGGTTTGGAAGGCTATTATCGGAGGTTTGTTGAAAATGTTTCCCAGTTATCTAGTCCAATGACTAAGTCAACTTGAAAAGGTGTTAAGTTAATTTGGAAAAAATAATGTGATGATTGTTTTCAAAAATTGAAAAGAATATTGGTGAATTCTCCAGTATTGTCACTACCTTAATAGTGATGCTTCCTTGAAGGGAACTGGTTGTGTCCTTATGCAAAATGGTTAGGTAATTGCTTATGCTTCACTTCAGTTGAAAACTCATGAGTTAAATTACCCTACACATGATTTGGAATTAACTACAGTTATTTTTGCTTCAAAAATTAAGAGGAATCATTTGTATGGAGTAAAGTGTGATATATATACCGATCATAAAAGTTTAAAGTATATATTCACTTAGAAAGAATTGAACATGAGATAGAGGAGATGATAGGACTTAATCAAGGATTACGATTATACAATTCATTACCATCCGGGAAAAGAAAATAAAGTGGTTGATGCTTTGAGTTGAAAAAGTAATGCTTCGTTAACAATGCTACGTTTGGAAAGAGATACTTTGGTTTTTGATTTGGTGAAATTTGTCATAGAAGTTATTGGTGTAGGAAGTTCTTCTATTTTGTTTTATGTGTTAGTGAGATCATCTCTATCGGACAGAATTAAGCAAGCGCAGAAGAAAGACAGTGGGTTGCAGAAAAAGGTAGAGCTGGTTCAGAACGGTAAGTTTCCTAAATTTAATATTGATAATGATTGTGTTTTAAGGTTTGGGAAGAGATTTTGTGTGCCTTGTGATTCACAGTTGATGACTGAGTCATTATGTGAGGCTCATAGTTCCCCGTTTTCATTTAATCCTGGAAGTACTAAGATGTACAGAGATCTGTGGGAGTATTACTGGTGGGAAGGAATGAAAAGAGATATGGCTGATTTTACTGTGAAGTTTTTGACTTGTCAACAGGTTAAAGTAGATAGGCAGTTACTGAAAGGGATGCTTCAACCTTTACGAGTGCCAGAGTGGAAATGGGAAAGTATATCCATGGACTTAATTGTGGGATTACAGAAGACACCTCGAGGTAATAATGCAAGCTAGGTTATTGTTGATTTCTTGACTAAATCTGGTCATTTACTTCCTATTCGAGATACTTTCTCTTTAGATCAACTTTCTCTGTGGTATTTTAAAGAGATATTCAAGTTACATGGAGTTCCCCTCTCAATTGTATCTGATCATGATCCCAGGTTCACTTCAAACTTTTGGAAAGGCCTTCAGAAGTTGTTGAATACTGAATTAAATTTTAGTACATCTTTTCATCCTCAATCATATGGCCAGTCAGAATGAATGATCAAGACCTTGGAGGATATGTTACTTGCTTGCACGATGGATTACCTAGGACGTGGGGACCAACATCTTTCTTTGGTTGAATTTTCTTATAATAACAGTTTTTATTCCTGTATACAGATGGCTCCGTTTGAGGCACTACATGGAAAGTGGTGGCGAACTCCATATTTTTGGGATGAAGTAGGTGAAAGGAAGTTGATGGGACCAGAATTGGTAGAAGAGATGGTAGGAAAATTTCTGTTGATTCAAAAGAAAATGAGAACAGCTCAGAGCAGGCAGAAAAGTTATGCCGATAACCAGAAGAAGGATCTAACTTTCGAGCTAGGTGATCATGTTTTTGTCAAGGTTTCTCCATGGAAAAGTGTGATACGATTTGGTAATAAATGAAAGCTGAGTCCAAGGTTCATTGGACCATATTAAATTCTAGAGAGATTTGGATCAGTTGTATACCGAGTGGATTTACCTCTGAGTTTATCTCAGGTACATATTTCTTTTCATGTTTCAATGTTAAGGAAGTACATTCCATCTCCATCTCATGTTTTGAGTCCAAAGGTACAATTGGAAGTGAATCTCTCTTATAAGGAACAACCAGTCCAGATTCTTGACCATTGAGAGCAACTGTTGTGGATTAAGGTAATTTACTAGGTGAAGGTTCTATGGAAAAACCATATAGTTGAAGAGGCAACATGGGAATATGAAAATTCAATGAGGGATAAATACCCCCACTTTTTCGATTAGTAAATAAATTGAGGGGACACAATTTCTTAAAGGGTGGAAGGATGTAACATACCAAGTAATTAATGTATAATATATTTTCATATCTATGTCTATTTATGAAATAGATAGCGTTTTAGAGGATTAAAATGAGAATAAATCTAATCTAAATGATAGAATATTCTAATATTTTTTTAAAAGATTATTTTACCGCCTTTTGATTGAAAATGATTTCTAAATCTACCTTTTGACACTTTAATAAGATCAATTTTTCAAAATAAACATATTCTATAGAATTGGGACATTGAAATTTACTTTGGATAATTTTTTGGTATTTTTTCGACAATGGTCATTTTTTTAATGAATAGTGAAAAATAATGCATTTTACTTCAAAACTATTTTTTCATATAATTTAAATATATGGTTAGATTATCTTTTTAATTAGTTTTAAAGTGTAATTGGAATATATTTTCACCATTTAATCCAATGGTGGTCATTATAATTAATTTCACTTTGAAATTGGAAACAAATAAATATCAATCTTTTCATAGATATTGTTTCTCAAAAACACGCTATTTGTTTTGACAATGGGAATTATTTTTAAATTAATTACTACAATTTTTGTGCTTGTAATTTGGTAAAATGAATTCCATATTTGTAATCAGAAAGTCCAAATTATGTAATTAAGACTCTTTTGTTTTTGGACATTATGAATAGTAAAGACATCAATTACCTTTAATTATCAAGATTAATTAGTTATCGGGTGGTTGAGGGTAAAACAATAATATCATAATAATATAAAGTTACCCCATCATGTGTCCAAATCCTTTTGGTTGTGTCATGGATGGCCGTGGGATTCCTTGTGACAACTTAATGACCCCATGAAATCACTTTTGTGTGATAATGACCTTTTATTATATTAATTTTAAATAAAGGAAAATATAACCAAACTATGTAACACCTAAGTAAAACAATTTTAATTTTGTTTAAATAAATGATATATTAAAAAATAAATACTCATTTTAAATATAAAAATATTTCCTACATCATGGTATTTTTTTATATTTTTTATACATTAAATAGATAAATTTATTTATGACACCATGATAATGCAGTGATTACCTCATTAATGAACGATTTAAATAAAATGATAAAATAATGTAAAATCTAAGACTTATACTTGTCTAAAACCTATTGGATGGGTGTATTTCAAACCCTTATCACCTTATCCTCGAAATATATCTTTGTGGGACCTTTAAAATCCGAAAACCATTTTATAATAAAGTACATTTCAAGACTTTCCAAAAGTGACCCTCCTCCCTCTTATGAAAGGCCCCACCTCTACCCCCTTACCCACACCTCTAAAGCCCTTGGGTCATCCCACATCTTCTTGTATTATCTCTCCACATCCCCATATTACTTCTAGAAGCATCACTTTGGGCAGAAGTCTTCCCAAGGAATCCTTTGGCTCAAATCAAAAAGAGTTACCCGATTTTGAGGTAATGTCTTCTCTCAAGTTTCTTCCTTTTATTTTCCTTCTTCACTCAGCCATATCTTCTTATTATTTTATCCCATAATAACACCACTATCATCAATATACTAGGATTTTGATATGAAAAAGATTCTTCCTAAACTTACACACACCTCCGTCTAATGGTTAAAGAACATACTGTTTCTGTGGGTGGCGAATTACTGCCTCACGAAACAATGATTGTTCAATCATCTTTTAACACCATTCATGGTGTCCATTAAGATGTCATTGTATTTATATAAGATATATATTATTTTTATTTTTTTTATTCTTCTTTATTTTTTATATATAGCAAACCTTTATAGTTTTCATTATGTGTAAACACGATAATTTTCTTTGAGGAAGTGCGGACTAACGCCCCATCAAAGTGATATGACTTGTTCATAACATATGTGGTATGTATAAAGGACTGGTTTAATGATATTATATGATACAATACTGGAATTATAATACTAATATGTATCATTATGTTTTAATTCCATTAAATATGAAATAGAAATGGAAGTAGCGTTCATGTGTACGTACAGCTTACCATCTCCATGAACGGTGCATTTCATTTCTTACCTCTAAATGTTATGTACAATTATAAATACATGTATATGATAGATATATATAATATATATGATATCCAAATAATGAATATCATTCTAGATATAATTAACCTTTTACCACCTGAACAACATGTAATTATTAGAAGTCCATTTTGAATTAAGTACCAAATAGCAACAAAACAAACATTATTAACATAAATGATTACATAATGTTTATAAAAAGGAAATAAGTGATATAAAATGAATAATAAACTTGAAAAATATTCTTAGGAAAGTATAAATTAACATTAGTTTATTATTCAGGAGATTAAAGAATGATCGAGTCAAGTCGGACACGAGGTAAGGGAATTCGTCTCAGTCTCCTTTCATTGAGGCATATTTTGTTTTAATAGAAGACATTCTTTTATACGATGTATAAAAGCTTTTGACTTTTCATTTCATTCAAAGGGAATATTTTTCTATGAAGCGTTTTACTAAATGAAAAAAAGGAATTTTTCTTTTAACGTACGCGGTGACAACGACCTTTCCGCCGCCGCGAGTATTATTTGATCATTGGCTTCCTCAACAAGTCGTGATGTTTTTAAAAGAAAATATATACCATATACTCTCTTATGTATTTTGGTATTGAAAATGGTTTTGATAATGGATTTTTTATAGCTCTATATTTATGTTATATATTGTGATTGAAATGTGGAAATGTTTTCTTTCCATTATATTTGTTTTATGTATTATGATTTTATAATGGTACTTGGACATTTGACAGGTGGTTACATGTTAAACCAAATGACTGGTGGTGCCCTGAATACAAGGATGGGTGGTTACATTATAACCTACAATGCATTGGGTATTAAATTCGTCAGTATAGCCATTCCATTTAGTGACATGTGTTGAATTCGACCGTATGGTTATTCTATTTAAGTATGTTTATGTTCCAAGTTACCTTTATATGATATGTGTTCTTTATATGGGTAATATTTTGGTTACAAAAGGTTAAGTAGTGATATTTTATTTAGTGATGAGTATTTACTACCTCATAAAGGTGAAAAATACTACTTATGTTAAAGTATTCATGGTTCACTTTTTGTTTTGAAAAACTAATAGTTTCCTCTTTTGTGTTTTCCTTACTGAGCGTTTTATGCTCATCCCTTGTTTTTGAAATGTTTTTAACAGGACAAAAAGTGGAATAGTGTCAAGGATGGAATCATGGAAAGTCATGCTGTCTAAAACATGGAACTGGACATGAATATTTTTTTTCAAGAGTTTTTATTTTATGAAAAAAATGGAAACTCGGTAGAAGTGTCTACTTTGTAACTTTTGAGATGTAATATTTATGGCCTAATTGAATAAAACTCTAAACCTGAAAAGATCCTCAACGTGAATTATTCATTTAATTAAAGATTAAGAAATGTTTTAAGGTCGGGTCCTTATAGCCTATTTCTTATAAAACTGGGATATCATTCCCATTTTTTCAAAGGTTTTATGAAAAGATATAACATTGGGAATAATTAGAGTGTCTCTAGACTTATGAGTGATTTAAAAAAATTTAGTTTTTGAGGGAACATGAGATGTTTCTTTTAGATGGAAAGTTGGTGTTTGTGGAGTCTGATCCACTGACCGAGTAACTAGAAATAAAGTCAACTTCCCCTTAGTTATTTCTAGAAGAACTGTTGTCTAGGTGGTTTCCAAGGTCTCCACTATTTCCAAATATGCCAGTTCAACTATCTACTCATCAGAAATGGGAGCTTTCTCCCCCTCACTTGCTTCTTTTTTATCTTCTGAAAGAACTATTAGAATATCAGGCATTATTGTATCCCAAGTCTGAATTTATTCAGTGATACTAGATTAAGTTTCTTTATAGGGTTGAATTTGAACTAAATCGTGGGTTGGATGAATAGGATCAGAAACATTTTGTGAATTCCCCTCATGATTATAACCAACTTCTTTGTATTGATCAACTATATGATCAGAGCTACTTCCATTATGTTTAACTTCAGGATTCTCATCAAGAGATTCATCAACTTTGTCCTTATCAACCCTACTAGAAGATTCATCTAGTTTCTCAAGATCTTTAATCTTTTTATATACTATATTAGAAAGAAAATCATTTCCTCAATCATTACTCTTTTCACTAGATGTCTCAATGGTAGATTATTTATACTGACAATCTTCATAAAATGTAGTATATTTTTCATTATCATGCTCATGTAAGAGTATTTCTCTAGAAGGCAGAGATCCAGTAGAACTTTCATGATCACTGGATACTCTAGGTGGAGATTTTATGATCTCTTAATTACTTACTTCTTTAGCTAACTCAGCTTCATCATCTTCTTCATCTCTTTTCGCAATATAATTTGTAATAGAATATATAGGAATTTCGTCAGTTTCAAGACTACGATCCAATAAATATTTTGATCAAGTTGGGTGATCAATAGGGTTAAAATCATCATATAGTTTTTTATTATCCCTAATCCAACATCCCTTCTAGGGATTCCGACATACTTTCACTCTTTTGTAGATTGACATATAATGATTAAAACAACCCATTTTATACTCAGCTTCTTCACCATGTTTAACATAACCCGTGGAAATTAAAATGGTAGATATCATTTTGAGATAAATGATAGAGTTTGATCTGGATCTCTTCTTGCACATCACATGCGCGTGGACCATAAAAAATCTACAAATATTTATTCTTTTCCCTTTATTCATCATATAAAAAAAGTAGACATCTTGAAACCGAAATGTGTAGAAGTACCCTTTTCTAAAACATGAAACATGTTGTACAAACTCAAACATCACATATTGCACTCACCCTCAATATCTATATCAATTGGACTCCTCTTGGTTCGATCTCTAGTAATTTCTAAGTGATCCACCTCGAACATATAATTAGGTATACTCCCTTGTAAATCTTCATATACCCCTTTGTGAGGAATCTGTCGACATCTTTTTCATTTTATAGAAGAGAAATAAATCTTTTCCCCATCTATACTGCTATGAATCTTATCAACCTTTTTCCAAAAAATTAATTGTATATTCCAATAAAATTCATAAAATATCCTATGATAATACACTCTATGATCTGAGGTATACCAGTTCATACACATTTTCTTTTTTTACCTCTAAAACTTGTGTATTCCTAGTTGGAAGCCATTATGCATCAATATATTTTTCCCCATCTATAAGGTTCTTCATATGTGGGTTTACTGATATGGTTTGAAAAATACTTTTGGATACTCTTCATCTCTTGTAAGGCATCATCTATTCTATATTTGATTCGGTAACTCACATCACATGGTCCATTCAAATCAGTTGAAGGCTTCAGGAGGAGTAAGGAAGAGGAAAGACTGGTTTGTGAGGAAGGAAAGGGATTAGATTTCAAGGGATAAAGGAAGTGAATATATTTTTAGTAATCTGGATGTTATTATCATTCAGGGATTATCAAATAATAATAATAAAATTAAGATAATAAAATTTTAATAGGTATAGGAAAAATCACAATGTTCATAAAAATAATAGCAACATCATAGGAATGGTGAATCATTCAATAGTGACTCATCAATGGTGATTCCTCAATAGTGACTCATCAATGGTGACTCCATCAGTAGTGACTCGTCAATGGTGACTCGTCAACAGTGAATCATCAACAGTGACTCCTCGATAGTGAATCATCAACGGTGACTTTATCAACAGTGACTCATCAATGGTGACTAATAAACGATGACTCATCATCGGTGAATCCTCAAAGATGACTCCATAAACTGAAATTTATTATTTATCATTTATGTTTGATGTAGTTTAATATTTTTGGATTCAAAGGTTTTGTGAATATATCAACTATCTAATATTCAGTTCTAATAAATTCTAATATTTTATCACCCTTTTGAAAATGATCTCTCCAAAAGTGATGTCTTTTATCAGTATGTTTTATTCCATATTGAGAAAATAGATGTTTGGAAATGTTTATTTCACTTCTGTTATCACAATTAATAGGTACATTTCTAAATTGGCTTCCAATGTCTTGTAAATTATGTTTTATATAAAGGATTTGGGTAGAAAAACTGCATAGATACTTGATATTTTCCTCAAAAATGACATAATTTTTCTTCTTACTACACTATGATACTAGATATTTTCATAAAAGATGACATGTTACTAATATTCTTTTTCTATATAACTTTTAACCACCAAAATCAGCATCTAAATAACTAAATAAATCAAAATCATGTCTTATTGGGTAGAACAATCATAAATTTGTTGTATACTTGAGGTATTTAAAAATTATTTTTATAATTATTTTTATAAATATATTTGGATCAGCTATTCCTTTTAAAACCCCTTTTGAACTATGGAAAGTGGTAAACCTATCAAACCAAGACCTCAGAGAATATTTTAAACCATAGAGAGCTTTTGTTAATTTAAAAACATGTTTTAGAAATTGTGGTTTTTGAAATACTGAGGGTTGTGCAACAAAAACAATATCAATTATAAATGCATTCAAAAATACACTTTTTACATTCATTTGATAAAGTTTAAAGTCCATATGTTCTGTATAGGAAATCAGTATCCTAATGGATTCAAGTATTGAGGCATGTGAAAATGTTTCTTCATAATAAATAAATTTTTTTAATATAAGCTTTTGCAAGTAATCTAGCTTCATTCCTTAATATACTTCATGATTTATCAAACTTCTTTTTAAACACCCACTTAGGTATAATAGTTAAGGTATTATTAGGCCTGTCAACAAGTTACTAAACATTATTTCATTCAAACTGATTATGTTATTATTACATAGCTATTATCCAGAATTCATCATTGTGTAATCATTGATGTTATTCGCTTCAATTTGTTATAAGAAGGCTTGATGTTCAATTTGATTTCTTAGGGAAGATTTGGTTAGTGTACTTCTATCTAAGTTTCATATTACTACATCTAAATAGTGGTGTCTGTGAGTCATAATGGGTCTCTGAAAAGAGGGGCTGATAGGCTCAGGGTTTTCTTCCTATTCAGGTTCTGGTGGATCACTGGATGTAGTGTATTCCTTCTTAACATAACTTTTAGATGGATTGTAATTGAGTTTCAAAGATCAAAATTCATCCTCAAGGTCTTCAAAGATTGTCTTATCTTTATTGGGATCTGTTTCATTAAAATTTATATGAACATATTCTTCCATTGTTATGGTCTTCTTATTAAACCCTCAATAGGATTTGCAGAATTTTTAGTAACTAAGGAAAATTACTTCATCTCTCTTGGATGAAAATTTGTCCAAATTTAAATTTGTATTAGGAATTAAAACTTTTCAACCAAAAACTCTAAATTAAATAACCTTTGGTTTTATATTATTACATAACTCATAAGGTGTTTTCATTAAGATAATTCTAATAAAAACTCAATTAATAATATAATAGGATGTATTAACAACATCATTCCAAAAGTAGATAGGTAGGTCATACTCATTTAACATGGTTCAGGCTATCTCTTGAAGAGTCAAATTTCTTCTTTCTAGAAAACCATTACGTTGTGGTGTCCTAGGAGAATAATTTTTTTGATTATATCAATTTTGGGAATAGAATGACTTGAAGTGTTTATTTTCAAATTCTCAACCATGATCACTCCTTAAGGACTAAATCCCAGGTCCACTAAGATTTTTTTACAGATTTTGAATACATAAAAAAGTAAGTACACACATCACCTTTGTGAGATAAAAAGAACAACCAAGTGTATAAAGAGAAGTCATCTTCAAGGACATAAACAAAGTGTTTTCTATTTATAATGGAGACTCTAGAATTTCAAAATAGGTCCATATTAATTAACTCTAGTGGTTCATAGGTTGAAAATTATTTCATATATTTAAAATAAATAATATGAAGTTTCCCTTTTGGGAGGGATTACAAACTCTATCATTTGAGAATTAAATATTTGGCAGGTCTCTAACTAACCATTTCCTAGTTATCTTTATAAGTGAGTGAATATTGAAATGTAATAATCTCATATTCCAAATAAAATATTCTTTATCAAAGGAACATAATAAATATATATTATTATAATATAAAAAATTTAAATCGATAGATTAAATATTATTATTTCTCAAAGTAGTAAAAATTAAATCACTTTTATTTTTAAAAAAATTAATGGAATTGTTTTAAAGATTACAGAAAATCTATCATCACACAATTGAATTATGTTAAGTAGATTATATTTTAAACCATCTACATATAAAACATCTGAAATTAATAATTAATTAGAATTACCAATTTGGCCAAGGCTGATGATTATCACTTTTTTAGTGTCACCATAAGTGACATGACCACCATCAAATTTAATAAAATTATTGATGTTTGAATACTAAACAGTAACGTGTCTAGAATATCTATTATTCTAATACCATATGATTTTTCTGGAGGTTTTAAAAAAGGATTATTAAAACAAAAAGTTTTTTCAAGAAATTATTTTGGAACCCAAATTCTCTTGGGTCTAGATATGTTAGTTAAAAGAGATTTTTGTATCCATAGTTGTCTTACAAATTTCTTATAAATATATTGATGAATTCTAGAGATAACAACTTTTTTGGTCTAGTTGAGTAGGTGTTTTTTGTATATGAACATGTAGCACTGAAATGTGTTGTAAAATAATTTTTTTTTAATTTTGATTTTTCCTGGATGGTTACCTATTCCAGTTGTATACTTGGGAGAAAATTGTTTTCCAAATATTTGAGATAATGTTTTCCTAACATTGGGAACTTTTTTTATGTATTTATTTAATTTTTAATTTGATAATTTTAATTCATTGTGATTTCAATAATTGAACATTTTTCTATCTTTAAATAAGAAGATTATTTTTAACATTTATTGTTAATGCGTATTGTTTTTTAAGAGACTTATATTTATCTTTTAGTTCCTGAAATGTGTCTTCTAGAATGTTACGGTAATAAAACAAATATTTATGTTTCATTTTTTTCTCATTATCATTACATTATTCATTTTCAAACATGTATGAAGCTTTAGTAGTAGATATAGGAAGAACATTTTGTACTTCTAATGCACTTGTTGTAAAGTACATGTTGGCTCTATCAATCGTATGTTCTTGATTAGGTATTGAGTCACATGAACTATCTTCGTAGGCACTCCATTTTTCTTTCATGGAATTTTTTATCTCTTATCATTATCCTCAGACTTATCTATATATTTTAATTTTGGATAGTTATCTATAATGTGGCCTTTCCTTTTACATTCATAACATGTAACTTTATTTTGAGTATCATCCTTTTCCCAATCATTTTTTCCACTTTCATTTGTAATAATAATATTCTTTGAAATTTACCTTTTTAAATAACTTCATTTTTCATATATATTATCTTGAATCATCTTACCATGTGTGTTATCTCTTCATCACTATCATTAAGAGATCCTTCTTCACTGGAATCATTGACATGAATTTTTTTTTTGTCTGGAGTTAGTAGATTTGAATGCTAACGATTTTATTTTTGGTTCAACTTCATTAATAAATTTGTTGAATTTAAGTTACTCTTCAAACATAATTTGGTTCCCTATTAATTCCTTGACATGTAGTTTACTAACATCACATGACTCTCTGATTGACATAGGTATTTCTCTCCATCTATCTGGTAAGAATCAAAGCAATATCATCACTTGATCATTGCCTTTCACGTTCTTTCCCAGTGAGTGGATAGTATTCACTATTTTATTCATCCTGAGATGAAAATAAAAAATATGATCATCATATTTCATTTTAAAAGTATCATACTTGATTTTATATGTATTTATTCTCATTTCTTATATATATTACATTCCATCTTGTGAGAAAGATAAGGCATCCCATATTTCGAAATTAGATTTTCAAGTAGATATTCTCTTTAATTCATCATCTTCCAAAGCATAGAAAAAATAATTTATAGATTTACAATTATTATTGTAACTATTTTTTTATCACTCCACCAATAACTTCTTAGAGTTTGTGGTATTTCATATTAATCTTCTATTACAGTCCATATATCAGAACCTATACCTTCCAAATTCATTCTCATTTTGATTTTCCATTGAGAATAGTTGTTTCCATTAAAATAAGGAAATATGTTGGTAGTGGATCCTTCTTGTCTATTATCCATAAACAAATAAAATTTATAAATGAAATAAATTTTAGTTATTTATAAAAAAAATAAAATAATAGTTAAAACGGTAAATTTAAATAATCCTTTGATACAAAATGTTGTCCGAAAAGAGTAACTCAAGAGGGGGTTAATTGAGTTACCAATAAAAATTTATATAAATAAATTGGATAATTATTCAAAATAATAGATTGATAAAAGAATTATCTTTTTAAAATATGTCTAAACGAGTGATTAGGTCTTCGTGAAAATATGGTTTAGAAATAACTTAGATTTTGAGATCAATTTACTTAGATAGAAACATATATAAACACTAGTTAAGATTAATTAGGAATGAAATTTTTATTATTATTGAAATTCTATCTTGAAAATGATAGAAAACAGAAACAAAAAGCACAGTGACATAGCGGAAGAAACAAGAGGTTTAGTATCAAGGTAAGACCTAATCCCCTCCACTTTGTAATCACTTTCTTCCAAGAATATTATAAATATAATCAAACCAATTCACAACTAGGATTAGGTATAAATTCAAAAGTTACATGATCTCCAGGCTAAAAACCCTCTTCCACATTTATACATAGGATGAATGAAAAGTACAAGTAACACTAGATACTCTTCCACAAATATAGTGGAAGAAAGATAGAGGAATAATTAATAACAAGTATTTTCCTAGAATATACAAGATAAATTTTTTGTTGGATAACCAAAAAACAACACTATACTCAAAAGTAAAATAGACTGAACAAATAGAAAAACAATATTCAGATGTGTTATGTATGCTTTTAATCCTCATATTAGTAATTTTGAGGAGTTTTTTCTTTGTTCTAGAATATTGCAGTAGAACATAGGATCATATAAATTTCTAGGATTACATTAGTTGATCTTTATCTATTTTATCATTCAATCTTGGTAACAGGTTCTATTATTTTGTGTCATTGATCTTCATAGAATGTGAATCATCAAGTTCAAGAGAGTTCATAGATTTGATCGCACACTTTTATTGGTAATTAGTAATTGATGTATTAATAAAGAGTCTTCCTATTGAGAGAGAGAGAGTGGGAGAGATCCTTCACGAATAGCCACACTTGTTGAAGGAGAACCACATTCTTCGAATCATCTTTTACTATGTCTTAAAGACTTGGCCAAACCATCTAGGAATAAACTTTTCCATTGAACCATATAAACGAAAAATCTTGGACATCAATGGTAACTAGAGTGCTGAAGGTGTCTCAGTAATTTGATGTGAATCTACTGATAATAACTTCTTTGGTGGTAGCGGTGAATTGAGTTTGGTTATAGCTCATCCTAGTAGTAATAGTGTCTCGAGTCTGGCAGTAGCTCATCCTAGAAGTAACAGTGACTCACCACTAGTGGTAATGGTGATATGTTTCCAATGGTGTCTTTCTATAAGTCTTAACATAAATTTTATAGATGTAATATGTTCATATAAAATGTTATCATACAACATGTGAAACCTCAGTAACAAATGAATCATGTGTAGTGATCATTAAAATATGAGATGGGAAACACACTCCTTCTAAGGTGGTGACAATAATCAATAGTCTAGATAATAATTCTTTTAGTGAAAATAATTTATCTTTTTAATGTAGAAAAAATAATAATCTTGGACATGGAATAGAATACTTGGAAATTGTAATTTTTATTCATTGATAAAATTATCTAAAAAATTGATTTAGAATTACCTTAATTTTATCTGAATAAAAATAATTTATGTGATTCATTACAAATGGGAAAGAAACACTATTAATATTTTAAAAAAATAAAATAGTATGATACTTCTATACCCCTAGAACATATTCATATGAATTTTTGGGGGATATATAACTTCAAGAATGCGAGGAAAATATTTTTTTTATGTGTGAATTAATGATTTATTTAGATTTATATGAGTTTTAATTTTTATGCCTTAAGAGTGAATCTTGTTATGTTTTTATTATTTTTTAAATTGGTTCAAATAGAGAAATATGTAAAATTTATTTAGTTAATAAGAAAAAATGGGGGAGAATTTGAAAACCATTATTTCAATTCATATTGTTCAAAACATTGTATCAAGAATAATTTTTCAACCCACATGACACCACAATAGAATGGCATTTTTGAAATGAGAAATATGACATTGTAAGAAATTTATAGGGTAATTATATGTGAATATAACATGTAAAATCATTTTTGGACTAAATCTATGAATACAATATGTAATATTAAAAATAGTGTTCTAATTAGACCTATTTTGAAGAAAATGTTCTATGATCTATAGAATAATATAAATCCAAACATGGGATACTTTAAGTGTTTTGATACAGGTTTTATATTCTAAAAACCAAATATAATATTAGAAAATTTGATCAAATGGTTGATGAAGGAATGATCCTTGGATATTTTATTACTACCAAGGTATATAGAGTTTTTAAAAATAGTTCAAGTATTTTTACGAATAAACTCATATAAAATTTGATGAAAGTGACCCTTTTGATCATAAAATTAATATTATTGATGAGAAAATGGATTCTTTTGAAAACATGAGTCTTTAAAATCTATTTTATAATAAAAAATATGATGATTTGAAACATAATTTTTATGAAACTGATCATAAAATGATGGATACATATGAACTAGAAAGTGTGCTACCTAGAACTCCTAGAACACTTAAGAAACATACCTTATAAATAATTATAAGAAGTTTAAATGAGGTATTGGTACAAGATGGAGTGTAGAATATATTTTATAGTTTTACACTCTTTTATTTCAAATAAAACCTAATAATATTGAATAATTCTTAGTATATGGGAGATGTGTTTTAGAAATGAATGAATAATTAAACTAGTTGAAGAGGAACAAGGCATGGAAATTAGTTGATAGTCTTTATTACTACTATGTTATATGATAAAAATGAGTTTTTTAGAAATAAACATGATTATCATGGTGTGATTACTAGGAATAAGGATAGAATAGTTTCTGAAGGTTATTTCCAAGAATAAGGTATAGATTATAAAGTGATATTTTTACCTGTAGCTTAATTAGAAGCCATTAAGAGTCGTCTCGACTATGCATCACAAGTGAATTCAAAATTATTTTAGATAAATGTAAAATTTTCTTTTTTAAAAACTTTTATTATTGAGGAATTTTATGTTTAATATCATACTTGTTTTGAAAATCCTTACTTTCCAAATTCAAAAATCAAACATTCCAATTCTCTTTATGGAATTAAATAATAACAAATATCTTAGTACGATTCTTTACGTTATTTTATTTTATTAATTGGGTTTTTAGTGAAATTGTAATATATTACTATTATAAAGAAAATATCATCTTTAGATATTCTTTTAGTATAGATATATGTTGATGATGTGATTTTTTTTCAACAAATAAAAATTTACGCAATGAATTTTTAAAAATAATTCAGAACAAATTTGAAATGATCATGATGGGTGAGTTAAATTATTTTTTTTCATTTTTATACCTACAAAAAATACTTTCGGTGTGTATTGAATACAATTAAATACTTAATTGAGATAATTAAAATTTTTATAATCAAAATAGGTAATGTACGTACAACTCTGCAAATTTCTAATGAAAATATTGACTTAGATGAAGTTGGGAAACTAGCTGGAAAGAAATACATAATAATAATAGTGATTTTATTATATTTGAATACTAGTTGACCATATATTATGTTTATAGTATTCTTATGTTCAATATTCAAAGAAAATCTCAAGGAATCTAATTTAAATGTTTCCAAAAAAAATTATGATATTTAAAAGAAATAATTTCACTTTTTTTAATTTTTCTAAAAAAATTAACATTAATTTGACAACATATTTGGAAGAATAATTTAGTGTTAATAGAATATATAGAAAAAATTACTTAAGGAACCATAAATTTCCAAGATAAAACCATAGTATCCTAGTCATGTTAGATACATCACTAAGTTTCATTATTGACTATTGAATAAGAATACATAAATGATGGTATTTATTAGGAAGATGTGCTATAAATGAAGAAAAAACATTAGAGACTATGTATTGAGTTATAATGGAGTGTCAATCAAATGTGATAACACTAGTGTTATCAAAAATACAATGAATCTTATATATATTTATATAATAAAGAATCTAAACCGAAGGAAACATTTCTTGGGAGATCATTCTCAAAAGGTTATATTATTATTAAATTTATCTTTATTGAGAAAAAATTATCAGATATTTTTACTAATCCCATTGCTTGTGACCATTTAGATTTTTTTAAAAGAGAATTTGGTTTATTTTAATTTAAATGATTTTAATTTATTTTATTTATTTGAATTTCAATTCCTATATTAAACTATTAATTTCATCATATTTTATTATATTATAAAAAATTAAGAAAATATATTCTTTTTAATTGAATTATTTTTTAATTTAAATAAAATCTAGTGTAATTTTAGAAAAAACTATTGTATTTATTATTATTATTGTTTAGTTATTTTAATTTAAAATTGACCGAAATCATAAATCCAATATGTGACCCTATTTTAAATCGAGTACATGACCTAAAATTCAAATTGAATCTCCACACTTTTACCTTTCATGTAAATTTCTTACTCCAGAAGATAACTATTCACCCCTTTCCTCCTCAATCTCTGTTGTTTCATTCTTGATTCCCTTTCAATTTTCTACCAACCTTATACAATGCGAATATACATGTTTTGATATTAAGGAATCTCTTTTTCTTCTAAGAAACCTATGTCAGGCAGTGCATCCTGTAGGGTACTTGAAGGAAGAGCTATCCATATGGGATGGATAAAGAGTACTAAGATTATAATGAAATTCAGTACCATTCATGTTTGGGAGATCATTTTTAATTAAATGAAGTTTGTATTTTTTTTAGGATGTAATAAATGATTTCATGAATAATACAGAGTTCCAGTTCGGTGAAGCAGAAGAAGTGTTGTCATCAAATGTCAATGGTAAATATGTGTTCGTTTTATTAGTACAAATTAATGAAATAATTCATTGTATCCATGAGGATGAGTTTATAATTATCCAAAATTTGGTTGGTATGAGTTTATTGGGGCAAACAGAGGTTTTTATGTTCCTATTCAGAACATATTACTTTTAGAATAATCCATAAATGGACTGAGAAGACAAATTGAATTTATTTTGTAAGTTTATCTAGATTGGGATTTCCCAAAGAGATAAATAAATTCAGAATAATTTATTTTAAGACATGTAATTATTATATTTCCTTATTAATTGTGTTTAGCTAAATCATCCAATGTATATGATTTGGATTATGCATCATCACTACAAAGGTAATGGAAAACTATATTATTACTCTTATTGAAGGTTTATATACTTGGTTTTTAAAGATAAATAGGTGTATCTCAATGAGGGAGAAGTTGTGAAATGTAATTACAGTTATACAATTTCATCTATACCCTTAATGACTATTAGTTACTGTAGGTATGCTTCTTCAAAATCCTTGAGACCTATTGGATAAGAAGTTATAGCTCTGGGGGTCCACATCAATCCGCACCACCTAGTGATGCACCACATGCTGAGATGGAGCTCACTAAAGAGGTTTACGAGATAATTGAGGTTATACTAGAGTATCAATATTTATAAATTAGACCTGATTTGATAGAGCTGGTTAAAAACTAAGAAGAAGCAGTTGCTTGAGCTGCTGAATATTTTAGGCATATTGATTTTGCTATTAATAAAACTAATGTGGCTAATGAGGGTATGCCTTTTGAAATTGTGACAACTGTACCAGTTTTAATATACATATCAAATCATTATGTGAATAATAGTAAAATTGATCTGATACCTCATGGATCTCTTTATTATGATAGAGATTGAGTTAGTGGTGTGGTTATAGTGTCTTCTTATTTTTCCCACCCTCCACCACCTATGTTATCACCTCTTTTTCTCTGAGGATGAATCATTAGTCAGTAAGAGCATAGAAATTTTGGGTATGAAATATTTTACATATTTCATTATTCCTAAGATTGATAATCTCAGAGGTTATTATAACGAGATTAATAAATAGTTAATATCCTCTAGGGATGATATCAAAAATCTCAAATATAGTTCAATATCAAGTGTTTATTTTGAAAATATAGTTTAGATGATGGAAACATAATTATCTTTTATCAATATTATTTAGATATTTCTTTCTTTGAATTTTTTTTATGAGATAAGTGTAAAAGATCTTGAGTGGATGAAATACCAAGTGAGTGGGATGAAAAATGTATATTCTACCAAGTCAAAGGTTAATGAACATGGATTCCTTGTTTAACCTAAAATAAACATATTTAAAAATCATTCAGTGATTGAATATGACATGACTTATGATGTAGTTGATGATATTCAGAGTTTTATGTCTGAAATAAAGGATATTTTCCTACATTACTAAGTATAGTGATAATACAATTTGAGTTTATAAAGAAGTTTTATCCCTCTCCTAGAGTCATATCAAAACCTTCTATGGATCTAGATATCAAGGATCAATTTGATATGATGTCATCTGACTTGAATTTTATGTATTATCATATTCAATCTCTATAATGTGAAATGTTCACACTTGTCTTGATGAAATATTTCATGAAAGATCTTGTGGTTGAGTTACAAGAAATAAAAAATGGTTTTATAAATCTTGGATTTGCAACTGATGTGTCATCAAATGAAATGATTTTATATATTGAGGCATCTGTTGTTGAAAAAATGAACGATGTCATGGATGTTTCTTAGGATCAACGTTGTCTGATTTTAAGGTTAATTGGTCCAGTTACAATAAATCATCAGTGCATTACATGTTAACTTATAAATGTTTTATAGATGTTGAAGGGATGAAATCTAGATATTTAAAAGTTGACTCAAGTTATTTTGATTCCTAATAAACACCATTTATTCTATTCTATTTTTCAGAAAGATAGATTATTTTCTATAATCCTCTTTGGATTGTTACCTTATTTTAACTGTATGTTGTATCTACTCTTGAAGTTCCTATTACATTTGTATCTATAGTTTCTAATACCTAAGTTCCTCAACCTTATTCTAATATTTTTTGGAGGTATCTCAAGTATTAATAGAGTATCCGGTCAATGTGGAGAAAAAGATGAAATCTATGAATGGAAGACTAAAAAGTGTGCAACGATATATTGATTGGACATTAAAGAAATATATTTTAGAGTTTCCAGTTCCTTAATAAAGTTATCAACATGATTCCATTTTCAGTTAACCTTAGATTTTTTCCTTTTCTAAACTAGAATATTTCAATAGAATGTTCAAAATGGTTTAGAAATATTTTCCCAGATTCATAGACAAGAATCAACTACTATTATAATGTTATGAAATTTGGAAAACATCAATAGGATTTATATGTGTATAGATGCTATTTTAATTCTAAGAAGTAGAATTAATCTTGATCCATATCCTCTAGATAACTTTTGAGGAACCATAAAACAAGTTGACAGGAATTATGATCTATTCCAAATTTATATGAAATATAAATCAAAGGTGTATGATTCCTTAGTTTCTAAATGATCTTTTAAATGAGATACATCTTCATAACCCCAAAGTAGTTGGATTTTGTTCCCATATGATATTATGGTTTTAATATTACTTCCCAAAATATATAAAAATTTCCCTTTCAACCTTCTTAAGGTCTAAGAGACAGATCAATAGTAGGATTTAAACCTCAGGTTACTACATTGATTGGGAATTCCATGTACCACTGATGATAGACCCTCCTCATACCTCCCACACCTCTCTTACTTTCATGATACCACCACAAAAAAAAACCTTCTTAGTTTAACCATATCCAAAAGGCTAATAATTTTGAATAACATCCTATATAAATACATTTATGTTTGCTTAGTGGATATATTATTTTTGTATCAATATATATAATTTATAAAATTATTATTTCTCTAGTTTTAATGTTTTTCATAGTGATTTTTTTCAATTAATGTGATTCATATAAATTCATTTTATTTACTATTTCAATTATTTTATTTATATGTTATTTACTAATTTATTTAATTTCAGTACTTTTCATAATTCTCATTCAGTTTCAGAAACATATTTAATCATTTCTAAACACTATGTTCCCAAATAACAGTTTTTTCTCATCCTACCCTTCCTTCCTAAGAATAGAAATGGTATAGAAGTTTAATAAAAGGGGTATATGTTTACCTAAGTGGGATAATATTCATAGATTAAATAATAAACTTATAAATAAGGGGAAGAATAAAAAATTAAACTAGAAATTTTAAAAACAATATCTAAATTATTTAGTTTTTTATAAAGTCATGTAAAACATTTTAAACATATCATGTTTAATTTCTTCTTGGTTTTTTAGACTTCAAAAATGGGTATATTGTTGTAATAATATTGTTTTTTAAAATATCCCATGTACTTTAGTTTTTTGTGATATCAAATACTATTTATATGATATAAATTATTTCATTTTTATGTTTTTCCACCAGGTTTTATCATCATTTTAGTTCATTCTACTGAAATATATAATTTTTAAAATTATTCATAAAATTTTCCTTATTATAGAAAATAATCTACATGAGGTATTAAACTATGTGGAGGAATAGCTATTTTGAGCATTAGGCTACCTAATCGACTATGTGAGGGAAATACATATATTAAATAGTTGCCTCACAAAATCGACTATGTGGAAATTTCCTATGTCAATGAATCATCCATGTGAGAAGGTGGTTACATAGATAAAATGGATATATGAATCAGTTACATGGATAAATTGTATATTTAATTTGGATATGTGGTGTAAATAGCTATGTGGTTCCAAATAGATAACTATTTATTTGAGCTATGTTAAATGAAACTACTTGAGAAAGAATCTTCGATGAAATAATTCTGATATGCAATCAGAAACCTATACAATTTGGATGTGCATATAATTTTTCTATGTGAAAAACGAATATATATCAGTAGGTTGCATGACTTAGATTTATTATAATTAAGTTATATGGTGATCCAGAATTATCTACATTAATCTGAAACATTCTATTTATTTCCATTTGTGTAGATTTAGTGGAAATTAATTATGTCATACATCTATTAAATGTTGGTTTACCTCATTATAGTAAATATTATTATAAAAAGATTCATGTACTAGGAAAATAAATAAGTACAAGGATAAATTAATGGTCAGTACTATAGTAGAATATTTTGAAAGAAAATGGTGTGTATAATTTAATTCTAAACCTAGATTGTGTGGATCTTAGAATGTGTCATTAATAGAATAGTTCTTCCTTATTTTTTTATGTGTTTTGAGAATATAATAAAGAAAATAATATGGGTGCATGAACTATCTTATATGAAATCAATCAAAGATATTTTTGTGTTTCTCTATTTTTATGTGAATAAGAAAATAAATATTCAAGTTTTTAAAGTGGCTTCAAATATATATCTTATTGTTTCAAAAGACTCTTCTCGAGTTTTCTTTTATTCTTAACATCTATCACGTGGATTTATTTATTTTTTCCATAATTTCTATCTTACAACTATTAGTGTCATTTATAAGCTCTCTATTTATTATCTATCTCATTATGAAGTTTCTTGCTAGATTAACCTTGAAGGTCAGTGTTTGTAAATCCTTGTTGGAGACCAGTTGAAAGATAATTATATTATACCATGTTTTTATTACATTCATTCACTCATGAATTCCCTAATAAAAGTACTTCTAATAACCAGTAAAACAATGGGTCAATTGAAAATCACCAAGATATTAGAGTTGAGCATTTGTGGAGTGGAACATGTGATTTTCGATCCCTAAACCACAATAAATTTTTAGTGTCTAATATATTTTTTTATTTTTTTTCTTAATATATGTGTTAAGTAATGATCAGAAGTAATCATATGTTTATTAGGTTGGATTTCTTATAAAATAAAATTTCAATATCTCAATTCACCCCTATGTTGTAACGCCCCGACCCCAGCTACCCAGAGTCGGTGCATTACTTTGTAGCATTGGCATGATCACAAAAGATCAAGTATCGAAAGACAGATTTGTTTTGTAGCCTTGGAAACACTAGATACATTCGTTAACGTTACATTACATCATAAAGTGAAAAACTACAATAAAAAAGTCTCCATAGTCCACACTCATATCCTCTTCTGACTATCCCAGCAGGTCATTCATAAAATACTTCTTCACATCCTGGAAAATATTAAAACATTGAAAGGGGTGAGCTCAGATGCTCAGTAAGGATAACAATATTTTGGAAGCTTTAATAAGTAAACATTAACATTTAAGGCAATGTATAAGTAAAACAAATTCCTTTTTAAACTTGAAATTCAGTATAATATGGCAAAAATAAAATTAAATAATGCCATTTACTTATTCACATGGATATTCTACTAGTCGAATAATCACATGAAATATCAATAACCACATTCATAATGATGGAATGCATAATGCCAGAATATCATAACCACGTAGCCAATGCCTTGTGCCATGACCACAAATTAGATTTTGTCAAGGCCTCGTGCCAAGACACTAGTTTGTCTCATGAGACCTACCGATGCATCGAGGAGCTTTAGCGGGCTCCACCCATCACTTATTAAGTCCAATGCATTCCTCATATGAATAGGATTAAACATATCATAAACCATAACATAATCGTATCACATAAAACATGCATAAAGGAAACATAACATTTCCACATTTCAATCACAAGATATCAATACAACACATTGATATAATAAAAACTCTTTCAAAACCATTTTCAATACCAAAATAAAATAAAGTTAAAACATTGTATTTATTTTTCTTTAAAAAAAGTGATGGCTTGTAGAGGAAGCCGAAACTCAAATAATGGTCACGACGGAGGAGAAGTCGTTGTCGCCACATATGTACGATAAAAACATCCCCTTTTTTCGTTTAGTAAACACTTCATATAAAAAGATTCCTTTTGAATAAACGTAAAAGTCAAAGGGGTTTATACACCGTATAAAAGAAAGTTGTGTATAAAACCAAATATGCCTCAATGAAAGGAGATTGATACGAAGTCCTTAAAAAGATCATTTTTAAAATAAAATAGATCTATTATGTGTATTCACTATAGATACACATAAAGAAAGTAAAAATACAAAATAAGACATAATAATATCATGACATAATTTGAAAGTAGGAGATTAACCCAAAGAATGGAAGTTGGGTTAAGAGATTCCCTTACCTCGTGTCTGAATTGACTCGACCGCTCTTTAACCTCCTGAATAATAAATTAGAGTTAATTTATAATTTTTTAAGAACCTTTTTTCATGTTTTTTATTCCTTTTATATCAGTTATTACCATGTTATAAACAATATGTAATTATTTAAGTTAATAACAGTCGTTTTTTCGATCTTTGGTACTTGAGTCAAAAATAAACTTCTTATAATTACAAGTTGTTCATGTGGTGAAATATCCATTATATCCAGAATTATATTCATGATATAGAAATCATATATCTCATATATATCCAGTATATACATACATTTATAATATTCCATAACGTTTATAGGTAAGAAATGAAATGCACCGTTCATGGAGACGGTATGCCGTACGTACGCATGAACGCTACTTTCATTTATATTTCGTATTTAATTAAATAATAATGATATAACAGTATATTATAATTCCATTATAATATCATATATAATATCATTTACTTCATCCTTTATACATCCCACATATGGCATTAACGATTCAAATCACTTTAAGGGGGCGGTAGTCCGCACTTCCTAAAATGAAATTATCGCGTTTACCCATAATGGAAATCATAAAGTATGCCATAAATGAGAAATACAGAAGAATAAGGAAAACATAAACATATTATATATCATATATAAATATATTTAAATCTTAATGGCCACCTTTTAAGGTGTTATATGAGTGTTGAACAATCATCGTTCCATGAGGCAGAAATTCTCCATCCAAAGAAATAGTATGTTATGTACACATTAGATGTAGGTGTGTATAAGTGTATCTCGAATCCTTCTTATAAAAACATCCTAGTATATTGAGGATACTGGTGTTGTTACAAAATAAATTAATAAAAAGTTTTTAGGGGGTTGGAGAAGAAAAATAAAACAAAACAACATTAGAGAAGACATTACCTTAAAATCGGGTAACTCTTTTTGATTTGATCCAAAGGCTTCCTTGGGAAGAGTTATGCCCAAATTTAGGCTTCTAGGAGTAATATGGGGAAGTTGGGAGAGTATTTGGGAAGAGTTTGTCCGAGCCAAATGGCTTTAATGTGTGAATGAGGTGGTAGAGGTGGGGGACTTTTATAAGAGGAGTGGAGGGGCACTCTTGGAAAGTAAAGAAAAGTCACTTTATTATAAAATGAGTTTCGGATTTTAGAGGTCCCAAACTTATATAATTAGAGGATAAAGTGATAAGGGTTCTAAATCTACTCATCCAATAGGTTTTTGACAAGTGTAAGCCTTGGATTTTACATTATATTTTTATTTTATTTAAATCGTTAAATAATGAGGTCATCGCTTCATCATAATGATGTCATAAATAATTTAATTTATTTAATATCTAAAAATTATAAAAAAATACTATGATTTATGAAATCTATTTATCTTTCCAATGACTATTTATAGTCAAAAATATGACTTGTATAACTACATGTAAAAATTGTTTTAGTAAAACATCTCATGTTTGTGTCATTTTTTTACTTTAATATTAAATAAAAGGTATTTATGTCATTTTCCAACTAAAGTGGCTCCATGGGGTCCCCAAGTTGACCCATGTATTGTATTGGTCGGCCATGTCACATCCAATGAGGGTAGGACATGTGTCAGGCTCATCTCATATTATTAAAACATTATTTTTACCTTAAACTACACTAATTACCTCTAATCGCGATTAAAAACGTAAAAGTTACTTTTCACCAAAAATTTATTTTAATCTCATTGAACCACATTTTACTTCTTAATGACTACCATGTATGTAGGATTTTTGAAATTCAAAACACATAAGTGGTAAAATTTCATTTAAACGAAAAATCGGTTTTTATAAGTACCACTTAGTGGTTTCACTATTCATCAAAAATTGAAGTTTTTCAGAAAAATCCCAGAAATTCACCCTAAGATATATTTGATATTCCTATTTCAAAAATGATGTCTATTTTAAAAAATTCCAAAAATATAAGTTGCATTAATTAATTTTATAATTAATAACCACTGTCACAACAAATAGCGTGTTTTTAAGAAACAATTTATATCAAAAGATTGACAATTGTTCATGCCCAATTTCAATGTTAAATTAATTCTAATGACCAACATTGGATAAAATGGTAAAAATATATTCTAAATATACTTTAAAACAACTAAAAGTATAATTTATCACAATAAATTATTTTGATTAAAAGTTGTTTTAAGTATTTTTCACTATTCATAAAAAATTGGAAGTTCTCAGAAAATTAGAAAAAATTCAACTTAGGATAATTTCGATATTACGAATACAAAAATGAAGTCCATTTTGAAATATAAAATTTCTATAATTTTAAAATGTGGTTATTACTGTTCATAACGGCTACTTTGATTAGTTGCGGTGTTTTGGAACTCGAACTTGCGTATAATGCAAGCTATTGCATTATTGAAAGAGAAGCATATCATGGAAGCTCGGGGTGTTACATATGTAATCTTATTGAAGTCAATCTTTGACCAATTATTATTTCCCAATAAAAAAAATTTTCTACCAAAATATTGTCCTAAAACATTTCATTATAAATCTATAAGTAAAAAAATTAAATATGATAAAAGTTCCTTTGTAATAAAGACAAACTTATGAATTTTTTTAAAAATACAGTAAAAATTTCTCCCTTAAATATAATTGTATACTTTTTAAAACATAAACTCATAAATAATCACATGTGAGTATAACATAAGGAACATTGCATTATAATATCTGGGAAAAATAGGAAACTTCATAGCAGCATAAAACATGACATAAGAATAATTGAAGTCAAACTACCAAGATCATATCGTATGGTGGATAGAGTCCCATCATGGATTATGTTTACTCCCTAATCTTATACATAACGTCTCATGAGACAAAAACATTACCCAATGCATTGGGGAAATATCTGGGTGCAACCATAATAACATGTAAATGCTTATGTGGTCTACAAATTGAAACTAATTATATGGAATAAACATAATAATTACCCATGTAAATAAATGGGTTTCATAATCTTGACTCATATCATAATAAAAAGATATTTCTTAAAGAAGGAATTTGACAAATGAATGAATGGAATGTATTAACCCATAAAAGGAAGGGATAATAATATAGGTATATATATGATAGATATATATTTATAATTTTGAAACATTATATAAAATTAAATATAGAGATAATGTGAGTTAGCAAGAGAATGGTTATAGCCCAAAGAAAAAAGGTGTTTTAGAGAGATCTCTTACGTCGAGTATGACTCATCGTATACATTCTTTATCATCCTAAATAACAAACATAAGTTAATTATTTACCTGATTAATAAAGTTTTTAAATTTATTATTTATTTTATTTTATTTATTATAATTAAATATTTAATTACTTAATCAATCAATTTCATGTTAGGCAGTTTGAAGATATTTAGTGCATAATTCCAAAATGACTTCAGTTGGTTTAAAAATGTTAAGGGGACTTTATTACATCACCTACATAATAATGATAACAAAATAATTATAATTTTTATATATCAATTATACTTTTAAAACCAATTATGAATGAATGATATGAAAAATTAATTACTTTATATTCATAGAGACGATGGTCAGACGTATGCATGAGTAGCATTTCAATTTGTAAATGATCATTATAGAAATAAGGTAAGAGTTATTTTATCTATATAGAATGATAATTATATCATAAAATTAAAATTATTCCATCAAATACACTTATATATACCATCCCTGTGATTCAGTGACAAGAAAGGAATCACATCACTTCGAGGAGGTGGTAACCCACACGTATGCATAAACGACATTATCATTTTGTTGTGAATGGAAATGTATGAAAATATATGATATATTACTTTTTAAAAATGAAAAATATTTAATAAATAAAATATATATAAATTAAATCCGTCATTATAAAGACCCATGAGAAAAGACGATTGAAAATGAATTACATTTATTTGCGAGCCAGTTGTTCACCGTACACATAAACGAGGATTTCATTTCTCATTTGATGGAAGAATGTGATGGTTTTTGGTTATTTTATTAACATAATAACATAATAATATATGGGATACAATTTTGATATTATATTTTCTATTTTTTTAGAATATTTGGAGGAGGTAGATGAAGAAACAAAACTAAAGCATTCTCTTAAAGACTATATCTCTCACTCAGATAACTTCCTTTTATTTACACCTTAAACCCTATAAATATTGTATTATTCTCAAAAACATTCCTCTAAAATATTGGAATGGATGTTATAATGTGATATCTCTAAACATTTTATGAACTAAAAGGTTTTTAAATTTTGAATAAGAGATCATATTATGTTCTCTTTTATAAGTTAGGGGATGATAAATCATGGAATTACGGAAAATATTAAATAAATATATATTATTCTTCATTGAAAAACTCAAAAAAAAAGATATAATTATAATTTATAAGGAGTATTGGTTCAAATAATATCACATAATAATCTTTGTAATTGTTTATATTAGTTTTCTTCCCTTTTCCCTTTATTTTAACCCACTTAAACCCTTTTTGAGAATTATTATGATAATGGAGTTTTTACATTTTAGGGGTAAATATAGTTACTATAAAAGTAAAATTGTTTTATAAATTTACCATAGCTGATATGTTTAAACATATACAAACCCATTTACTTAACATATGTATTTGTAGCTTTTAAATAACTTAATGAAATATTATTTGCTGTAAAATAATATTATTCTCATTTTGGAACAATTCATTTTATTTGAATTTGAAAAAATTAAACTCGAAAATAATTCACTGTAACATCTATAAAATTTAGTTACATATATATAATTTTTGGGATATAATAATTAATTAAAATTATATTAATTTTAACATTTTAAAAATAATTTTTTTTTTTTCTAATAATAGAATAAATTTTGTCTCAGCATTACAGAAGCATTTAAGTTTATTATTTCATTACTAAAAAATTAAAAAAATTGTCATGATAAAAAGTAATTTATATTTAAAATAATAATTTATAATCAAACATAATTTATATTTATCCATATCATATAATATTATAGAAATTAAAGGTAAGAGAGTTATGTTTTTTACTCTCTTTTACTTAATTATTATAATGGTAAAAATTCAAGACATATGGAATCAAATTTAAATATTTCAAAAAAATGGATAGAAATAAATGCGAAAAACTCATAAAATAATATAAATTAATGTGTTAGGTTCATTTTAGTCCTTATCATATTATTTTCTACCTTAATTTCTTGATATACCCTTAACATAGTGACAATTATTTACTTTGGTTAATAATCATATTCGCTAAACATAAAGGGAAACCTTTTACCAAATTTTGACCTCATTATTGAAAATATGTAATAAATTTATCAAGAATAAATTTATAATATTTTAATAAATTAATTCAATATTAAAACACAAAATTCAAAGATTTTCTTTTCAGAAAAATGCATTTTTTAGAATAATTTTTTATGTCAAATTAAACCTTAAAATTGATTTAATCGAACTCAGTTTAATTATAATTAATATAAGACAACAAATTTTATTTTTAAATTATTTTAAAAAAAATTGTAACCTTTATATTTTTGAAATAAAAATATGGTTTTCAATAAAAAAATAATTTTCCACAGTTCATTGGAAAATAAATCTTTTAAAAAAATCCTAAAAAATAACTCCAAGTTATTTTTGAAATAATGATTCTGAAAATGATAACCTTTTATCAAATAAAACTGATAAAATGTAGAGTAAGTAATTATAAAATGCCCCCAAATAATAAATAAAAACTTTTTTTGAATAAATGTTTATTTTTAGAAAAAAATTACTTTATATAAAATGACTGATTATTTAGTAAGAATTTATCAACGAATTTATATTGAGTAATACCTTAATATATATATATCATAAATTATTTATTCCAATTCATACCCATTAATTTAATGGCTAGGTTATTATGGTTATATTTAGATAATAATATATCATGGTCCATTTAGGCTAAGTGTTGTATTTCGTATATGCTACCGAACATAGTTTTATTTCTAAAATATCTATGTGTTACATTGACTAAGTGAATGATGAAATAAGGAGTGAACCCAATATAATATGATAGTATTTTAAGTGATACTTTATTAGGGAAATGATTTTATATTCTTATGTATATTCCAAAAACTTATGTTTTATGATTATTATATGTTCCCATAGATCATGATTTGTTTTTTATGTTTCTGCACACCTCTTATTCATTTATTTGGTGATAAAAAATCTAATTTTCATGATTTATGATTTGTTATCTTTGATTGGTTGTGTATGATTATGGTAACTTATGATCATCTTCTCATACTCTTATATAGTCTTATACTCACATATAATTTCTAATTTATATCTCCTATGTTTAACCTTATTAATAATATATGCTCACATATTCTTATATTTCCTTTCACAAGTTATGAAGAATGGTTTTAAAGATGATATATCTAAGAGGTTCATTATGTGAGAAGAAATTTCATTATATGTTGAACATATTTCATTAACCAAGATGATTATATATAAAATCACCAAAATACACTCATTCTTTATTATTCTCAGGTATGTATTATTATCAAAAAGTCAATTTCTTCCTCTTCACTCATAATGGTTTCGGGTCTTTGGATAATAGATATATAATAATATTGTTTCATGAAAAATATTTAACATCCCTTGAAAAATTTCTTCTCAAATAGTACAAATCATAGAAACAACAAACTTAAAACCATTCTTCATGATAATGAGAAAGGAAAATTAAAAATGGATGAGATCAGATGCTCATTACTATCAAACATAAGAGATATCAATAAATTATCATAATTTAGAATTAGATAATCATAATGTTGTGAGAACATGGTCATAACTAACAATAATCAATCCCAATTAGTCAATGATCCTTAATCATAAATCATTTCATATGGATTTACATAACAAAAGACATTGGTCTTAATTGTATAAAATCATCAATAATAAATCATGAGTCATAAGAACATATCTTAAAAATAAGACATATGTTTGTTCTATATGCATAGGTATAGAAACTCATTTACTAGGTCAAGGATCACTTCCAAGACTGTCTTAGTGGATTGAGTTCACTCCCCATTTCATTATTTTCTTAGTCATGGTTCAATCCTATGACTATATTTTTAGAAATATTCCCTTAATAAATTTTGTCCACTCCCTATTCTAGTTATTATTATATTAATAGATATACATCTTTACCCAATGTATTGGAGGGATATATAATTTCAGCCCACCCTTCACATATTTAAAACCATAAAAATGTGTTCTATAAGATATAAAACCTCTATCATATCATTAGTGTATAACCTATGGGAAAAATTATATACTTAAACATTTCCTCATTTCATCATAGTATAACCCGCAGGAATAAAGGGTTTCATACAAGTTTCATCATAACTTAATTAACCCATGGTAAAGAAAAAAGTTTCATAGAATCATCCTTACATCCTCATCACATTAATTTATCCAAAAAATAATATGGATCGTATCATATGTTTACATCCCCAGTGATTCATAAAAATACATAAATGATGCTAAAATATATTAAAATACCTTTAAAATATAATTCAAACATTTTAATCAATGAGAAAAATATTATTTTATTTCGAAAACCTTTTAATGATAAAATCCTAGAATATTAATAAAATTATATTCACTGAAAAAACCTATGAAAACCTATAAATTAATATTAAAATAAAATAATAGTCTTTTCAATGGGACAATATGTTCATACCATATACATTAAAATAGAAAATTATTTTTACAATTTTGAAAAATGTCAAAAACTACTAGTTTAGAAAAAATTTCTATTGGACTCCTCATGCATTAATCATGTTTTAATGATCACAAATCTCAATAAAAATTAAACATCATGTTATAATGATTGAAAATCATATTATTGTCAACTACTCTCATTATTATTTACAAATCTTCTGCATGATCTCAAATCTCACTTATCTTATCAAAAATTTGTATTTATGTTTCAAGTTATCTTAATTGATAATGGTTAAGCTAAATTTATATTCTGCATATTACTATTTAAGTCTAAATACAAATATTTATCTTAGTATAAAGACACTGTGAAGCTTGACATAGTCAGGCAGACTGTGTGCAAGACACATTCATAGTCAAACAAACACTGTGAATAGAAACATTGAAGCAGACATCGTAAAGCCTAAGTCTCAGAAACCGTAACCAGTGAGACATCGTGACCTCAACACACCGTGACAGTAAGCCTGAATCCATGAAGGTCACACTGTGAGCCAAATACCATAAAGGTCATACCATAAAGGACACACCATGAGTCAGACACTGTGACATGGAGACACCATGATGGAGACACAGTTAAGGATATACCATGAAGGAGGCACTGTTTCCATAACCACCGTGACACCGTTTATTAACCATTTTTTCAATATTATTTAAATAATGCTAATAGTCATATTTGATGTTTTTAATGTAATTAATGTTATTTAATGATTGTTGTTGTTCTGTTAGGAAACCATAACTTGTACCTAGGGAAAGGAAATCATTCCTAATGCCAGATCTTATGGAATATATAAAATATTGAGCTATAGTAGATCAAGACATAGAAACAAGCGTGAAAACCGGAAGAGAACATACATACACGCGACAACTCAAGACACACGAGTGCATTGTACTGAACAGAATAACAATCCTGAGAAAAAAATAAAAGATTTCAAGATCCTTCATGAACTCTCATGAATGTAATAAAAATCTACTTAAGAACACATGAAGAATCAAGAGAACATTCTCACGCGTGAAGAACACAAACTGAACTACGACACTCTGTTTTTTTTTTCACAAAACCGGAGAAGGAATCAGAAGCTCTTCTGCTGAATCCAACGAGTCCAGAGTTGCACTGCCAACTACAAGAGATTTCCAAACTTTCATATACTGTCTCTAAGTGATTTCTTTATTTACTTTTGAGGAAGTGTGTGTACTCTTTATATCTTACATGCACACTAACTCTTGCACTGAACTAGAGGATATCAAAATCCCCACACTAAAAACTTCTTACTCTTATTTACCCACAACAACTATGGAATAGGTCCTTGTGTGGCCTGGTCTTTATTTTTGTTTCCCACGATGAATAGTGGTAGAGGTCCCTGCGTGGCTTGGATAGTCTTGTACTATTGTTAACCTCGATCCAGGGTGTGGATCACTTTTATATAAATTGTTTAAGAGGACTAAGTCTCGGCTTGAGACTGAACCTCTTGGTTATATCTACTATGCATTTTCAGTTTAAGTTTAAAATATACAATATCTAAGTTATATTCCACTGCTTATTACTTTTAAATACAACACTATTTTAAAGTTACTTTGATAGTTAATCTTGCAAGTGTTTGTAACTATTGTAAATTAGTAGGTTAGTATCAAAAGCTAATTTAATCTTCTAATTTGATTAACTAAGACCTAATCAATATTTGAGAACCTAATTGAACTTTTATAGTTTTACAAATTCACTACGGTTTAATTGGTTTTATAAATTGGGGGATTTTAATAGAAATTACTTGTAACAGAAATTTTGATTGGAACTCAATTCACCCCCCTGTTGAGTGTCCACTCCGACCAACATTTAGTATCAGTGGTTGTTTTTATTAATAGAAGTTTTCAAAACATTCTATTTTTCAACTGTGATTTTATTTGCATCTTTATAGATCTTAAATTTCTGTTAGTTCTAAATTTTATCTATTAAAATTTATTTTCTAAAATCTAGTTATGGATAATAGACTAGAAGGTTCTGCTACTAACTGGAGACCTTTCTGCAATGGTACAAACTATGCCCTATGGAAACATAAAATGAAAATTCATTTGGAATGTATGGGTTTTGATATTTGGACTTCTATAGAGTCGCAATATAAAATTCCAGAAACTGAAAGAACAACTCGGGATGAACCTACAAAGACTGCTTACAATAATAATTTTAAAGCTATGGATGCCCTATATCATGATTTAGGAGATGAAGAGTTTAATGGAATATCTGCTTGCAAAACTGCCTATGAAATATGGGATACTTTGAGTGTTTCCCATGAAGTAACAACTAATGTTAAAGAAATGAGATTAAACACTTATACTATTAAATATGATAATTTTAAAATGAAGACTAATGAACCTATTTCTGATATGTGTCTTAGGTTTAATGAGATTTTCAACACTATGAGTTCACTTGGTAAGGCTGTTCCAGCAAAGGAACAAATCATGAGAGTCTTGAGATGTCTAGCAGACCGATAGAGAGACACTTCTGTTTCAATCAGAGAATCATGTGACATTGGAGCTCTACCTGTCAAAGAGCTTATTGGTAAGCATATGATGTATGAGGAAGAACTCAAAGTGAATAATGAGGAAAATGATGAACCTAAAAGGAAGACTGTGGTATTTAAACCTAATGATTCTAAGAGAAATGAAAAAGACAATGTTCAAATTCAAACTGAAAGTTCAACAAGTGAAAGTTCAGATACTGACTCTAATGCTGAATTGGCTCAAATAGCCATAAGGATTAAGAAATTCTACAGGAAGAAGAAATTATTTAGAAAATCAAATTACAATGGAAAATAAGATGTCAAAGTTCATTGGAAAAAAGATTGGAAGAAATCTGATAAGGAAGATGGTATAGTCCGATATGAGTGCAAAAGGAAAGGACACATCAAAGCTGACTGTCCAAAACTAAAGTTTAAGAAGAAACACAACTACAAGGTCAGTAAGTACAAGAAAGCAATGAAATCAACATATAGTGCTTTGGAAGATACCATAAGTGAATCAGAGGCTTTTGATTCAGAAAATAATCGTACCAACATTTGTTTCATGACTAACACATCGGAGGTAACCTTAGATACTCATGTTTTAAATTCTTATTATTTTGGAGATGATGCAGAATCTAATTCTGATTCTGAAGATATGACTAAAGCTAAATTATCTGATTATTGTAATATGTTGGAAGAAACATCTAATGAACTTAAGGACAAATATAAGTCATTAATGAAACATTATGCTATCACTGCAAATGTTATGTCCCCCCTTGATATAGAAAAAGGAAAGAATGCTCAACTGTTAAAGGAAAATACAGAACTGAAAATGTCTAATGAGCAACATAGAAAGGACATAGAGTAGTTCACAAATGGAAAGGATACTCTAACTAAAATGCTAGGAAACCATGTGGCACCAAAATACACTACTGTAATAGGCTACCAACCTAGAAAAAGACAGTTCACTAAAACTAGATTTATTCCTAAATCTGGACAGAATACTGTTAATTCTAGTTCTGAAAATTCACATTCTTTAACTAGCTACTCACATAGTTATATATCAAATTGAGTTTATCTTTCAAAATCTATTAAATCTATTGATTATATAAGACCCATAATAAAAATTTGGGTACCTAAAACTTTGCTTGCTAACCTGTCTGGACCCAAGAGAATCTGGGACCAAAATCATTCTCCATTTAAACTTGTTTTGTAGGAAACCTGTTTGAAGAGTTCCCATAATAAGAAATGGTATTTGGACAGTGGATATTCAAGACATATGTCTGGGGATTATTCATGTTTCAAGAGCCTAATAAAGGTTGATGGAGTATATGTCACTTTTGGTGATAACTCTAAAGGAAAAATCATCGGCCTACGCCAAATTAGTAACACTAACTCAGTTTTAATTTCAAAAGTTTTATTTGTTGATGGACTGAAATATAATCTTTTAAGTATTTCCCAATTATGTAATGATGGATTTAATGTTATGTTTGAAAATTATTCCTGTAATGTTTTTAATTCTAAAAAAGTTTTAGTATTTTATTCTTTGAGAAATTAAAATGCTTATGAAGTTGATTTAAATTCCTTAGCTAAGAAAAATATTACTTGTTTAAAAGATTTTCATAATGAATATTCTCTATGGAACAGAAGATTAGGACACTACAATATACATTCACATAGAAAACTAACTAGAAAGAACTTGGTTAGCGGCTTACCAAAACTGGAGTTTCCAAATAACAAGGTTTGAAATCCATGTCAAAAGGGAAAGCAACACAAAATCTCATTCAAACCAATGAAATAGGTTTCAACTTCTCATCCTCTCGAGTTGGTTCACATGGACTTGTTTGGACCTTCTAGAGTTTCTAGTTTAAATGGGATGCACTATGTCAATGTCTTAGTAGATGACTTTTCAAGATATTCTTGGGTATACTTCTTAGCTCACAAAAGTGAAGCTTCTTCTTACTTTATTAAATACTCCATGTCTGTAGAAAACCTTAGTGGACATAAGATTATGACCATGAGAAGTGATCAAGGCCGTGAGTTTTAAAATCAACATTTTGAATATTATTGCTCACACAATGGCTATAGTAGTAATTTTTCTGCTCTTATGACACCTCATCAGAATGGTGTAGTAGAAAGAACAAATAGAACCCTTCAATAAATTGCATGAACCATGCTTAATGAGTATGATATGACTATTTATTTTTGGGATGAATCTATAAATACAACTTTTTATATCATCAATAGAGTCTTAGTCAGACCTATTCTCAAAATGACCCTTATGAACTATGGAATAATAGAAAACCTAAAGTTAATTACTTTAGAGACTTTGGATGCAAAGTCTTTATTCTCAATACCAATGATAATCTAGTCAAGTTTTCTTCTAAGAGTGATGAAGGAATCATTCTAGGTTATTCCATATCCAGTAAATCTTATAGAGTCTTTAATAAAAGGACCAAGTGCTTTGAAGAATCTGTTCACATAAAATTTTATGAAACTGATCCACATGAACCTAAGTCATCTCTTGAAAATCTTGAAGAAGATTTATCAGTTCTGAACCTTAATGATAAAACTAATGAACCTGCTGTAAAAACATCTAGTTTTGGACATATTCCAGAATCTGCTTCTAATGAACCCGAACCAAGAGAAGAACCTGAAATTTCTAGTCCTACCTTTACTAGATCAACTAGGATTCTAAAGAATCATCCTTTAGTTTTTGTTGTTGTAAATCTAGATAGAGGGACACAGACTAGAGCTTCTCTTAGAAATCAAGTTGGACATCAAGCCTTCTTGTCAAAGCATGAACCTAAAAACATTGATGATGCTATTAATGATGAATTTTGGGTAATTTATATGCAATAAGAACTCAATCAATTTGAAAGAAATAATGTTTGGAAACCAGTAGAAAGACCTAAGGACACTTTAACCATAGGCACTAAATGGGTGTTTATAAATAATGTAGATGAATCTAGAAATATAGTTAGAAACAAATCTAGGTTAGTTGCCCAAGGCTATAGTCAAGAGGAAGGAAATGACTACGAGGATACTTTTTCCCTAGTAGCCAGATTAAAAGCCATTAGAATCCTACTTTCTTATGCTGCACATCTGAATTTTAAACTATATCAAATGGATGTCAAGAGTGCATTCTTAAATGGGTATATAGATGAGGATATTTTTGTTGAACAACCACTTGGATTTACAAACCCTCATTTTACAAATCATATTTTTAAATTATCAAAAGCTTTATATGGTTTAAAGTAAGCTCCAAGAGCTTGGTAGGACAGATTAAGTACTTTTCTAATTTCTAAGGGTTTTACGAAAGGAATATACGATCCTACTCTTTTTAAAAAATGAATTTCTAAAGATGTTTTAGTAGTACAAATTTATGTAAATTATATTATTTTTGGATCTACAAAAAATTCACTATGTACTGATTTTTCTAAAATGATGCAAAATGAATTCGAAATGAGTTTAATGGGTGAGCTGAAATTCTTTCTTGGATTCCAAATATTTCAAAATAATAATGGAATTATTTTAACTCAAAGTAAATATACAAGAGATCTTTTGAAACATTTTGGATTGGATAGCACAAAAAGTAGTGACACTCCCATGAGTACCACCTGTATGTTGGATCTTGATGAAGATGGAAAATATGTTGATCAAACCACTTATAGAGGAATGATTGGAAATATAATCTAGTTGACTTCTAGTCATTCTGATATTATGTTTAATGTTTGTATGTGTGCTCATTTTCAATAAAACACTCAAGAGTCACATTTAAATGTTGTAAAGAGAATTTTCAAATACCTCAAGCATACACCTAATTTACGACTATTCTATCCAAAAGGATAATCATTTGAACTAGTTAGTTATTCTGATGCCAACTTTGCTGGAAGTAAGTTATATAGAAAAAGAACCTCTGGAACATGTCACTTTTTAGGCAAGTCACTGGTATCATGGTGTAGTAAGAAGCAAAATTCTGTTGCATTATCTACTGTAGAAGCTAAATACATAGCTGCTGGCAGTTGTTGTGCACAAATTTTGTGGATGAAACACACTTTACTAGACTATAGATATCAATTCATACATGTCCCAATAAAGTGTGACAACATAAGTGCTATTAACATTTCAAAGAATCCTATTTCACATTCTAGGACAAAGCATATCGATGTAAGACATCACTTTTTGAGGGTTCATCACCAGAAAGGTGATATCACTTTGGAATTCATTGGTATTGAATATCATCTTGCTGATATATTCACTAAAACATTAAATAATGAGATATTAGACTACATCATACATGATCTTGGTATGGTTAATCATAAATATACATCTTACAGATCTTATTGTTTACTATTTTTACTATATTTTACTTTACGATTTCATGTTCACTATTTCTCTGTTACTGTTTCACGTTTAAAGTCTCACAGCTAACACCTTCTATCCATGGTCTATCGCATAACTGTCTCACCGTGATAGAACATTTCACTCACTATCTCACCGCGACTGCACAGAATGGTCACTGTCTCACTGTGACGACTATTTTTCATCACACCATAACGCCTACTCACGATATCACTATGAATATTTTGTTATATATATTTATTTTAACCCAAATTGCGGTAATTTTTATTTCACCACTGTTTACATTCCCGCGTTTTTGTTTTTATGACGTTTGGTATTCCCAAATGATAAAACAAAAGATTTTTTCACTTGATGCCTTACCCGAGCTCTCTCTTGAACCATATCAACCTTGAAAACCTTCTCTTCTCTCTCGCCTGAACCTTCAGTGAATGCCAAGGATGAAGCATCCATCTTCACCCTCATCTGAGAAGTGCCGCTCTAAGAAACAGAAGAGGGCACCGAAAATTTCACCCAAAGGACCTCTAAATCCGAACCAACTAATTCATACTTTAGTTCCTGAAAAAGATATCTACCCTCAATGGCTATTGTCTAGAAAGTCTTTAGTACTGAAAATATAAAGAGAACAAGGATGGATCGAATGGTTCTCTAGAAAAGATTGACCAATTTATCTGAGGTTAGTATATCAATTTTACTAGTATGTAAGGTTTTCCTTTGATCCGGGAGAAATTTTTATGGTGACCAGCTAGTCAATGGAAAAAGTGTTCATTCTCTTCAAGGCTATGGGCAGAATGCCTGAGGGTTACTCAAGAAGGAGTGTGTGATGATTACCAGAGAGAACCTCCTCCAACAACTGACATATTTGATCTGGAAAATGCACTAGAGATCCTGACTGGAAATGGCACCAAATGAAGGGCCATAGCAGCTGAATTGGATGGGAAGACAAGACTAATGTTCAAGTTTGTTCAGAATTTTATTAGTCCAAGAAAATGATATTTTTCTGTGATGAAGTATTAGGATGTGTTCCGGATTCACCTGATGAAGAATGGCCATAAGATCAATCTTTGAAAATATGTCATTAACCATATATGTGAGATGATTAAAGTCACTTCCAAATCCTCTTCTTTGTTTTACTCAAGGATTATTTCGGCCATGTTAGTTGCCAAAGGAATGGTTGGACTGAATGAAGAAAATCTAGAGGATTTTGATTTCTGTTTATCTAAGCCTAACATTAGAAAGATGAAGATTAATTGGGACCCCTTGAAGAAGCAGTGGGTTGAGGATAATGATCAACTTTATAAGAAGTATAATCCTATTGATTATACAAGAAGGCTAAAGAATATAACTGATCCTAGTTTGGAACCATATAAAGTGGCTGAGTACCCAGAAGAAGAAGTAGAAGAGGCTGAAATACCGCAAGAGGAAGTAGCTCCTATTGAGAAAGAAAGAACTGTTATCCCAGCTGGTGTTCCTGCTGAAATACCTCTTAGAGAGGAAGTTGATATTGTTTTTAGAGAAGAAGAATATCATGCTGTTCTTGAAGAGTACGAAGCTCCTGCTTCTAGATATGATTTTTATCGTGAAATTCAGTCTGAGGCAGCAAGAGATTTTTTTATCCCTATTTTTGAGCTGCAAGTCATGGAATAATCTTGTGATGTATGAGACCTCCTTGTCCTGGAAGAAGCTGATCTAGGAGAAATCCTTATAAGGGAAAATTTTAATCAAGAGGATCTCCCTGTTGACAAAGAAGCAAGTCTAGAAGCACAGCTAGAGGAGAAATCGGTTCCTTAGTACATACCATCTGCTGAAGAGAGGATGGAAATTTGTTTTCAGTTGGCAAGGCCAGAATTTTCTAAAGAGATTAGAGTTGATCCTGTGGATATTAACCCAATTCCTGAGCCTCAAGAATTTGAAATAGAATCACTTTTTGAGGGGAATGATCCTCCAAACCTTGATATTGATGAAGCTGGATCTGCTAAAACCTCTCAACCAACTGTCAAATATTCTATGTACACTTGGTATGAATTTCCAGTTTTTTATGATTTGAGTGAATCACATCAAGTGACTGCAACTGGTATAGATCCCTCTTCTTTGTTTCAACTAAAGCCAGTAGCTCACCCAGAACCATAACCAGAGCCTCAACCTCAACCTCAACATCAATCTGAATTTGAAACCGAAACAAGTTCTGAACCGCAAACAGAATCTGCATCAGAACCTATACCATTACCTTCACCTATACTCTTACCTGACCAGCAATCATTTGTAACTAAGGATTACATGAAAGTATTTGGAGAGACTATCTTGGATAGAGTTGAGAAGATTATGTCTTCTTAACCTCTTCCAGTGACTCAACTACCTCAAGAAGATGCCTTTATTCTTTTGGAAAATATTATTCTACATATTCAACCATGTATAATCCATGAAATTCAAGAATTCAGAGTTTAAAATGATTTTCATAGTGTTGATGTTGCAAATTTGAAAGGTTTGGTGGAAAACCTACAAACAGAACTGTCTGCAAGATCAGAGCATGCTCCTGTTTCTTCTCCTGCACCTGTTGCTAATTCTCCCAAACCAGATGTTTCCAACATTTCTAGAGAGATTGTGTCTCAAGTGCATCCTTATCTGTTATGTTTTGATGAGATCATTGGATAAAGACACACAAAGATGCTGAAACGCATGAGAGAGCATGTAGGAAATCAGAATAAACTCACATATGAGTACACTGGATGTCTGAAAAAGGTTTTAAAACATCTCAATGTTCTAACCAAAGCTGTAAAGGCTTCTCCTCCCTCTGGTAAAACCTCCACTCCTTCTCTGGATGATTCTATGATTAGATCCATAATCAAGGAAGAAATTCAAAATGCTTTCAGTGGTTTAGATTTGTCTCCTTTATCTGATGTTGTGAAGAACAGTGATAGAGAACATGATATTTTTTATATCCATTCTATGATTTCCAATGATCCTTAATAGAAGATCACTAAGAAGATAGAATTTTATCTCACTTGGATTTTCTCTAAAAGTGACATGACAAATCACTTTAAGTTTCTTGTGGAGAACCTGAAAATCCCTCCAGTGACTCAAGATTTTAAAGCTCAAGTTCAGAAGCTTACAGAGTTCACCAGATTGTTGGACAAATTCATGGAGAACAATGAAGATTTTGAAAAGGATATGAAATATGGTGGAGAAATCATTACTGATATCATGAATCTTTTGAATTCGTATCTTCATGTGCAGAGTAATACTATAGTTGCTCCAGCTGCTGCACCCCTTAGACCTGGTCTACCTGCCCTAGCCTCAACTACCATCTCAGTCAGCCAAACCCTTTCTCAGATCAGACCGATCATTATTGACCAACCACAAACTAGATCCTCTACTACTTCTTATTTGGATCAACCTATTTTTGAAGGTCTACCTTTACCATCTTTGTCTACCACATCTATTCCTTCTTCTACATCAGCACCAACTCCTACTACTGATAAAGGCAAGGAAAAAGCCGATCCCTGAAGAGTCAAGTGACTACTTGTTTTTTGATGGGATGTATTTGATTTTTATATTTCTATTGTATGATCTATTCGGAAAATTTTTAATGACATATGAATTGTTTCCCTCCATTCTATCTACTTTTTGATAATCCCAAAAGGGGGAGAAAAAGTAAAAGTATTGTATAAGTATTCTAATGTGATATGTTACTGTAGAATCTATTATTGTTTATGTTATTTTCTCTAACGTTTCATTTCATTTATACTTTGACTATACATGATTTGTGATCATAAAAAAGGGGGAGATTGTTGGACTCCTCATGGGTTAATCATGTTTTAATGATCACAAATCTCAATAATAATTACACATCATGTTTTAATGATTTTAAATCTTATTACTATCAACTACTCTCATTATTATTTACAAATCTTCTGCATGATCACAAATCTCACTTATCTTATAAAATCTTTGTATTTATGTTTCAAGTTCTTTTACTTGACAATGGTTAAGATAAATTCATATTCTGCATAGTACTATTAATGTCTAAATACAGAAATTTTTCTAAGTATAAAGACATCGTGAAGCTTCACACAGTCAGACAAACTGTGTGCAAGACACAGTCACAGTCAAACAGACACCGTAAATAGAAACATTGTAGCAGACAGTGTAAAGCCTAAGTCTCAGACACCATGACCAGTGAGACAATGTGACCTCAACACACCGTGACAGTAAGCCTGACACCGTGAAGGTCACACCGTGAGCCAAATACCATGAAGGTCATACCGTAAAGGACACACCGTGAGTCAGACACCGTGACATGGAGACACCATGAAGGAGACACAGTGAAGGACATACCGTGAAGGAGACACTATTTACATAATCACTGTGACACCATTTCTTAACTGTTTTGTCAATATTATTTAAATCATACTTACCATCATATTTTATGTTTTTAATGAAATTAATTTTATTTAATGATTTTTGTTGGTCTGTCAGGAAACCATATCTTGTACCTATGGAAATGAAATCATTCCTTCTACTGGACCTTATGAAATATAAAGAATACTGAGCTGTAGTAGAACATGACCGAGAAACAAGCTTGCAAACCAGAAGAGAACATACCTACGCATGACAACTCAAGAAACAAGAGTGCAATGTACTGAACAGAAGAACAATCTTGAGAAAAAATAAGAGATTGCAAGATATTCCATGAACTCACATGAGTGTAATCCAACTCTACTAAAGAACACATGAAGAATCAAGAGAATATTATCACACGTGAAGAAAAAAAGATGAACTAAGACACTCTGTTTTTTACACAAAACCAGAGAAGGACTCAGAAGCTATTCTGCTGAATCAAACGAGTTCAAAGCTACACTACCAATCACTAGAGCTTTCTAAACATTTATATACTCTATCTAATTGATTTATTTATTTACTTTTGAATTAGTGTGTGTACTCTGTATATCTTACACACACACTGACTCCAGCGCTGAACTAGAGGATATCAAAATACTCACACTAAAAACATCTTACTCTTGTTTACCCACAAAAACTGTGGAAGATGTCCTTTTATGGCCTGGTCTTTATTTTTGTTTCCCATAAAGAATAGTGGTAGAGGTCCCTATGTGGCTTGGACAGTCTTGTACTGTTGTTAGCCCTGATCCAGGGTGTAGATCACTTTTATATAAATTGTTAAGAGGACTAAGTCTCATCTTGAGAATGAACTTCTTGGATATATCTGCTATGCATTTTCAGTTTAAATTTAAAATATTCAATATCTAATTTATATTTCACTTCTTATTACTTTGAAATACAAAACTATTTTAAGGTTACATTGATAGTTAATAGAGAAAGTGTTTGTAACTATTGTAAATTATTAGGTTGGTTTCAAAACCTAATTGAATATTCTAATTAGATTAACTGAGACCTAATCAATCTTTGAGAACCAAATTGAACTTTTACAGTTTTATATATTCACTAAAGTTTCACTTGTTTTATAAATTGGGGGATTTTAATAGAAATTATTTATAATAGAAATTTTTATTGGAACTAAATTCACCCCCCTCTTGAGTGTCCACTCCGACGAACATTTCCTTTTAAAAGCCTCTATTTAAATTTCTTTAAACATTTTAAATTTCAATTAAATTGAAAATTTTAAAATATAATGATGTAGTTAAAAAATCTATAAAGAAATTTTAAAGATAATTAGTATGGAATAAAATACTTGATGACCAAAGAGGAAATAAGGCTTAATTTTCTTAAAAAACATTTTCTTGATCATTTTAAATACCGAAATGAGAAAAATGGTACTAATATATAATAATTACATGATTCAATAGAGAATAAGGTAATATGATGGGTTTAAAGGGTATGATCCATATAATCTCCCTTAATATAAACTTAGCCTAGAAAATCCTGAAAAGAAATGAGATTGTGACATTACCCTTACCTCATGTATCTCTTTCCTTAATATAAATTGAAATAACCTATATAATAAATATAGATTTATTATAAATATATTAAAAAACCATATTTATACATAACTTAATTTGTACCATTACTTTAAAATTTAAAATTCTCCTTTAATTAATAATATTTTCTTTAAAATGAACATTCTGTTGAAAACTGGTCCATTTTCGATGCATGTTTTGGTTTGATGGTTCTGGTGCTTTCAGCTTGGTCATGGTTTCATCAACTATAAGATATTAATCATCAAATAAGTATAATATTTATTTATTATATACATTTTTATAATTATTCATATAATTTGGTGATAAAAAACAAATCACATCGCAGCATGGAGATGGTTGTTGTTGTACCCCACACTCTTTGATTTTCATGATCACAATCACTTTCATATATGTTTAACATTGTGTTTTAAGTGTTTGTGTTGATAGGCATTTGATTGCCAAGAAGTTGACCAAGGAAGAGGCAGAAATGGACTGAAATTCAGTCCACCGGCCGACCGGTGGCTTCACCACCGGCCAGCCGGTGGCATCCAGACCAAACAGTGGAAGCTACTGCCTTCCCACCGGTCGACCGGTGCCTCTGCCACCGGTCGACCTGTGGCATCCAGCCCAAATAGTGCAATCTACTGTCTTTCCACCGGCCAGCCGGTGGCTCCTCACCGGTCGACCGGTGGAGCCTGGATCAAGACTCTTCTTCTCTACCAAGGCACCGGCCAGCCGGTGGAGATGTACCGGTCGACCGGTGGCCCCTGGACCAGACTTCTCCTCCACTGCCAAGGCACCGGCCAGCCGGTGGAGCTGTACCGGCCAGCCGGTAGCACTGGTCAAACTAGCCGTTGGCTTTGACCAGTCAACTCCAAAAGCCTCCCAACGGCTCCGAGGCCTTTTCCAACGGCTCCAAAGCCCTCCAACGGATACTTGAAGGTTCCTAGCCTATAAATAAAGGCCTAGGAAGCCCCGGAACAACATACAAGCCACCGGACACATTTTTACATCTTTGGCGAAGCTCCGACGGATTGTTCCAAGGGAACCCAAAGTGCTCCAACAACTTCCACATCCAAGAGCACCTCCATAGAAGCTTGGAAGCGGCCCTCAAACATCATCAATCAATCAAAGGCGCCCAAGGCTTCTCCATTACGGGTTTTATTGTTTATCTCTTTTTGAGCTTTAAAATTGGGTTTGTGCCTACAAACCCCAACTCTTTTCTCATCTCCCCTTCTTTGGGTTCTCACACCACCACTAAGGTGTGAAGAGGTTTTCTCAAGCTTTTCCTTTAAAAGGCTTGTGTCTCGGTGAGCTAGTCTTCACCCGTAAAAAGACTAGTGGGTTCTTGCTAAACCATTAAAAGCAAGTGGGTTCTTGCTAAACCAATAAAAGCAAGCTGTAATAGGTCCTAGTGCTACCTTAAAGCCTAGTGGGTTTCTTGCTAAAACCATTGAAAAGCAAGCGGTAGGAATCTCTCAACGGTTGAGTTGGGAGCGGAGACGTAGGCCGGGTTTTGGCCGAACTCCGTTATCAAGTTTTGTGTTTTGCCTTCTTTATTTCCGCTGCATTTTTTACTTTGATTTTAATTTGTTTATCAATTTTTTTTAAAAGGCAATTCACCCCCCCTCTTGCCATCTTTCCCTCCTTGGGGTGTTCTTCCGACCCAACAGTTGTCCCCACATACGAATAATATACTTTATCATTTTCCAAAGGAGAGAAAGGTAAGAAGATAAAAAAATATTATATTTGGAATAAGTATTATTATGACATAAATATAATATATAATCATTAAATACATCCTAATAATCAACAATTAATGATGTTGATTAACAATGAAATTCACCACTCCATGAGGCGGTAGTCCACACATACGCATGAATGACGCTTTCATTTCCCATTTGAAGGAGAATGAGATGACTAAAGGTTTATACATAAAAATAATAATATATTAGTATATTTATGATAATATATTCATCATTTTATAATGGATAAAATAGGTTTATAGAAGGTTTAAGAAGAAATAAAATTGAATGTACTCAATTAAGAATTATACCTATTTGTTGAGAAAACTCTTTTGGATTACACCTACAACCATGAAAGAATGGTATTTTGATAAAAAATATAATAAATTTTGATGGATTTTAGGAATTAATTTTTTTAGGAATTTTTTGGGATAAGTAGCTCTTTAAGTGTTAGTATGATAGAAGAGGTGTTGTCCTTTTACAAGGGAGGGAGAAAAAACACTTCGAATTTTTAAAAATATAAAAATATATTAATGTATTTCTCAATAAAAATGGATCTAAAATGACACATACTATAATATGAGATGATATATAGTCAATATATGACTATAAAATAGTATTTATTTAACTTTTAGTTCCTTTTATCACTTAATAAATTTTTTTTAACCCATTGAAACTCATACCATGGTAACATATTTTTTCTACCAAATTTACTATTCACAATGAAAATAAATTAAGTTGGCCATATTTAATAAAATTAATAATGATTATTAAAACTATGGGATTCATTTTATAATATTAAATTTATATATGTGGCCTAAATTCATTTCTAAATAAGTGTGAACAATTTAATTTTTTTTTTTGAAAAATGCAATTTTAAGCATAAAACTGAGTTTACCCTCATTCCATTCTCAGTAAATACTATAAAATGAATGTCAAAGTATTTTTTTGAATATATTATCTATAAATTTCATTAAAATCATTCATAAATCATTATTAATTTAATTTATTAAAAAAAAATATATTACATGCATAAATATAGTTTTTGTGAAAAACTACTCTTTTTCTTTCAAATTATTTAATTTTAATTTCTATCCAATTGAAAACTAATGAATTAATTTTATATATAATTAAAAAATAATATATAATGATTTATTTATTATTATTTATACTTACTAATCCAATGTCTTGTTGATAACTATAGTAATGAATAAAAATAATCCAATAAAATATCACGGTTCTTTTAAACATTGTGTTGCATGTATAATAAGCTATCAAAGAAATAAAATTTACATACAGATTAATATTTCAAAAAAACATAGTGAGTTAAATTCTACCAAATTTATAATAATTTTATCCTTGAAATTACATCACTTGGATACAAAAAATCAGGATATTGATGCCTCAACACATCTTTGGGTTCCCACATAGCTTCAACAATATTATGGTTTCATTACAAAACATTGACCATGTGAGTTGACTTTTTTCATAGAACATTCTCCCTTTGACGGAGAATCTCCCCTGATTATTCCTTATAAGAGTGTTAATTCTTTAGTGGTGGTACCTATGAGTTTAGTATATGTGAAGGACCAGGTTTGTGCTTCCTCCGGAGAGATACATAGAACACATCATGAACATACAAGAGGATTGGTGGAAGAGACAAGCGATAAGAAACCATCTCCATCAAAAAAATAATCTTTAAAGGGATGATAAATCATTATATTACCTTTCCATTTTTACCAAATCTCGTATCATTATTCCATGGTGAAATACATAATCATACGATGATCACGTATCATGTCTATAAATCCACTACGATAGATGTTTATGGGAATGTGATTCCTGAAAATATTTTGATTCAACATAAAATCAAATTTTCTTTTATATTGGAAGTATATTAGATCTCTTTATATAGAACCCATATTAATTAATTAGGAAGGTAAGTCATTTTTATAGCCTGAATTAACTTATGGTGTTTTTATGTGAGGGTTAATATGAATTCCAGTATAATTTACTTCCACCATCTGGGTCTCAATTCTTATTAATGAGGGATATTTATCTCAAATGGTTAGGGATAAACTAAACATCAATGATAAACCTTTTTTTATTATGATAATATATTTCCTTAATAAATTAACTTTCTTCCAATGAATTCTGAATTTTGGTTTTCAATAGAAATCATAACTAATGCAACCCATTTTTCAAAGAATATATATATATAATGTCCCTGATTGAGTTATAATAATTGAAGAATAAACTCCAAGAGAATCATGATAATGGATTCAGAAACACTAGTGTATCACCATGGGGTGAACCTATTCACTTTTTAATAATAAATACGTGACAATGTGAATTTTTATTGATTATTTGGAACTTAATAAGATCACTATGAAGAATAAGTACCTTCTATCCCATTTGAATAATTTTTTGTTCAATAGTAAGGAACTAAATACCATTCCAAGAGTTTAATTAATTCAATATATCATAAATTAAGGGTAAAAATGGCATAAATACTAAATACAACCATAAATATAAGGTTTGGTCATTTTGATTTTATTGTAATTGCATTTTGACTTACCAATGGCCTCGTTATCTTCAGGAAAAAAATTAATAGTCTTCAGAGATTACCTTGACCAGTTTATGGAATTATTGTTAGTTGATATTATTATATATTTCAAGAGAAATTAAGAGCATGAAAATCATTTTAAGATTGATTTAATGTCTATATATAAAGACAAGATTCATTCCTAATTTAGAATGTGTGAAATCTTGTTACCAAATGGTTCATTCTTGGGTCATATATTCATAAACGAGGGTATATTTGTTGATCCATTGGTGGTGAATTTTATTCTGTAATATCCCAAATGAACCATACTAACCAATATCCATAATTTTCTTAATTTTGTGGGACACTTCCAATGGTTTGTGAGAAATTTATCATAGGAATCTAATCCAATAACTAACTTGACTTGGAAGGGTTCCAAGTTCCTTTTGATATATTAATGTGAGGAAAATTTCAAGGATCTGAAAAGAAAGTTGTTCAGTGAACTTGTGCATACACTAACCTATAGTGGAGAATGGTTTCAAATCTATAGTGACACATTAAATAAGGTAATACAGAACATGCTTATATATAATTATATTATGAGATCTTATTCTATGAAGAAATTTAATGGTCATGATAAAATTTACCTGACTCATTATTTGGAGTTGGAAATATTAACTTTTCATTAAAATATAGAGGCTCAATATTTATGTTGAATGATGTGAAATAAACACTGATTACAAAAATTTATATATATATTCACATAAAAATAGTTGAATATGTGGAAAAGGATATGGTTTTAATTTATTAATGTTTTTTACTACTCAATACATTACCATCCTAGGAAGATAAACAAGGTAGTTGATGCCATTAATCAGAAATATCCTTCAAGTTTTTCCATGATGAGGATTGAAATCAATTCAATATTTATGGATTTCTAGAATTTAAACCTTGAAATATTATGGTAATGGGACATATCATATCTTTCTCATAATAATTTTCAACCATCCATGCACGTGAGGATACATGATGCATAGAAGCATGAGGTGGAACTGCAGAATAATGTGAGAAATTTTCATGAGATCAACCATATTTGGGATGGATTGATAGGTTTTAGGGACATAGTATATGTCCCATCAGTACCATATTGGAATAATGAATTTTTGGATGAATCGCATAGCTCATCATCATTTATTCATCATTGATGTATGAAGATGTATATACATATGAAAGAGTGTTTCTGATGAGATAACATGAAAATGGATATTGGAGAGTCTGTATATTGATTCTTGGTATGCTATAAAAATTTGGTTGAGAGATAGATGTCTAAGGGGATTTAACATCCATTTCCCATACCAAAAAGGAACTAGAAAATATTCACCATGAATTTCATCATAAGAATCCCCAAAACATCTAAAGGGTGCAATGGTATTTGGGTTGTAGTCGATAAAATTAAAAAATAATCACATTTTATTTCCATCATATAATATTTATCTATTGATAATATTTCTAGGATATACATTAATGAATTTTTAAGGTTGTATGGAGTAACACATTCTATTGTATCATATTGTGATCTTAGGTTTGACTTTATGTTTTGGATAAGTCTTCAACTGGAATTAAATACATTTTTGAAATTTTTCATTGTATATCATACTCATATATATGGTTAGTTTAAGGGGACCATTAAAACACATGAGGATATAATTTGATACTATTATCTAGAATTAAATGGTGACTTCGATCAATACCTTCCTTTTATTGTATTCTCTTATAACTATATCTTTCACTCGATAATTTAAATTGATAATTATTATAAAATCTCTGGAAGAAGTCAAAAACACCAACATACTAGGATAATGTTGGAAGAAAAAACCTATTGTTACTTGGGATAGATAAGGAAATGGAATAAAATGTCAGATCCAATTGGTAAAACATTATGGTAGCTTAGATTCGATAGAAGATTTATGCTGAAAATCATCCACGAGATCTATAATTTGAATTTAGTGATATGGTATTCCAGTGAATTTCTCCATAGAAGAATATTATGAGATTCAAAAAGAATATAATGTTGATACCTATATATATTATCCCTTTAAATATTCTTGATCAGATTGGGATTATTTCTTATTTCTTGACACTTCCACTAAACCTCTCTCAATTCCGCTATGTGTTCCATGTATCTATCCTAAAGAAGTTCAAACTCGATCATTCCAATATACCAAACTCAAAGGTCATATATTATTTTAAGGAAAAAAATAGTGGAGATTCTCAATAAAAGAGAGAAAGTGTTGTGAAAGATGACCACTCACGTGGTCAAAATATTTTGGTGAAACCATAAATTAAATGATTCTATGTAGGAACCCAAAGATGTGATGAGGTATAAGAGTAATTAGTTTTTTCTATAAATGTGATGGAGTTTATGGGAAAAAATATTATAATATTCACACAATACTATGTTTGAAAATACAAAGACAACTATTTATTTATTACTATTAAATGTGATATTTATCACCTAGACATTGAATTGGGTGAGTATAACCATATGGTTTTTCATCACAACCCTCATTTAATTTTTCTCTTACAAGGATGATCATTTCATTTCATATCTCATTCAAAGTTAACATTATTCATCATGGTTCCATTCATTGAATAATACCAAAAGGAAAATTGTGAGAAGCAATAATCATAGTGAGTAATCATGTTATCATAAACAATCATTCATTGGATTTCAAATAATGACACCTAATTTTCAATATATGATACCTTAGGTTTAAACTATTTCATTCATAGTCATCATCAATAAAAATAATTCATAATGGTTCATAGTGAAAATGTGAATTAACCTAAGTATATCCCCCAGGAGTGTCTAGCCTATTGTGTTTTCTTAGGCCCACACATTGTTCATCAGTGGCGATTGAGTAAATACCCAATCTACCCCTTTCGAAGTTGTTACCATTAAATGTATCGGTGCCATAGCCCCATTAAATTTACACTATCTAGTGCTAAAAACATAATATTTACATTTATATATTTTATAATGATAAACAAGATCCAATTTTACCCAGCCAAAACACACAAAATCAAACATAACCATTAGATCAATTATATACCCAATGAAATTTTATTTTTATTGTTTTAGAGAACATGGAAATACTCTTAAAAAAATACCCATGTCTTTATGTGATTATTTTTATTAGTATACCTAAGTTTTATTATTTTATAATATGCAATTATCAACTCCCATTAAATTTTTTCACTCATAAAATCTTTCTAGAAAAAATTAATTTACAACATTGGAAAATGGATAACATAGGAAGGGTGAGTTAAAACTATTATTAAGGGTAAATATAAGCCTCAAAAATGGATTTTCATCAGTTAGAATAAGTTTATAATAAGGGTCTGATGGAATAATAAAATTTCAAGAGTATAATATAATATAATTCATACCTATCAAAATATGGTTCAAAAATCCCAATACGTAGAATAAATATTTAAGATAAGAAAAGTGTCATATAAATAAATAATCATGAACCATGTGAAAACAATCCTTGACAAAATGATCTATTAGAACTCATATAAATCATTGATAAATTGTGTAGGTATCTTGAAACATAAAAAATTTATCATGGAATCACCTAACTATATAATTATCATATCTCTTAAGAGTGACCTACAATTGGTTAACTCTATCATCTATTAGGATTAACACACAATCTATTAAAAATGTAACTTTCACCATTCATTAAAGTTCTAAAACAATCCCAATAACCCCTATATAATTACATAACCACTCATTTATGGTTTATAATAGAACCACCCATCCTTATTTTATAATAAAACCACTCATAAATCATTTATACATATGTCAAAGTGTAACATCACAGGAAATCATAGAATAATACCTTTTCATATTTATTAATATTTATGAATAACATATTAATTTTACATTAAAGTGGATGATTTTTTTGATAGTGTAATCGACATGCAACAATGAGTTTCTTTGAAATCTTACATTGCACACACTGTTGAGTTATACCGAAAAATAATAAAATAATATTATTAATATTTACAAATTGTAGTTAACACCTAGTCATTGTATTAGTGGTAATGAAAAGAACTAACTACAATATGATTACACATGTTTTTTAAAATTTTACAAATTTTTCAAAAAAAAAATTGGAGGCTTAAAATTAGAATGAATCCAATTTTTATCATAGAATACACTAATATTTTTAAAAGCTCATTTTACCACCTTTTGATGGTGAACCCTTTTTAAATATAGTTTTTGTCACTTTTATATGTTATATTTTAAAAAATAAACTTTTTATTTAGAATTGGGACATTAATATTTAATTTGGTTTAAATTTCGGTATTTTTTCTTATAAAATCAATATTTTAATCAATAGTGAAAAATACTGAATATTAATTCAAAAACTTCCTTTTTATCTAATTTATTTATATAATTATATTGTCCTTTTAATTAATTTTAATGTTTAATAGGATTGTTTTTTTATCATTTAAACCAATTTTGTTCATTTGAAGTAATTTTACATTTAAATTAGCCATAAACACTTACCAATCTTTTGATAGTTTTTACTTCTTAAAAACCCGCTTTCAGGTATTGAAAATGGGAATCAATTTTAAATTAATTACTAAAATTTTGGTTTTTTGAATTTGGAAAAATTTATTCCATATTTGGAATCAAACTCTCCAAATTGTATAAATAGTTATCTTTTACTTTTAAAAATTATGAATAGTAACATCAGTAATTATTTTCATTTAACACGGTTAATGGGTAAATCTGTTGAATAAGGGTAAAAAGAATATTATAATAATATAAAACTACCATAAAATGTTTCTTAATAACATTTTAGGTGTCATGGGAGACCAAAACAATCCTTAGAACTATCTTTTGGCATTTGGGAGCCAATTGGGTATGAAAATGACATGTTATAATAATTAATTTAAAGCGAAGAGAAATATAACAGAAACATGTATCTTTTTTACTAAAATTTTTAATGTAGGGTTATATAATTTATCTATTTGATAATGAAGAGTTAATAGATATATAAAAAGATTTCCGACATCGTGTTATTTTATTTATAACTTTTATAAATTAAATAAATAAATTTATTTAAGACACAATGATGATGTAATGATTACATTATTAATAAAGGATTCAAATAAATGATATTATAAAAATTACAATAAATATAATTTGAACATTTTTATGCCATCCATGAATTTTTTGGATGATATTGAAATGTAAGGGATTATTTAATGCCTTTGGTTCGAATGAATCAAGTTATTATCTCTTTATCAAAAATCAATTACTAAATAGTGTCAAAATAGACAGAAATGAGTTTTTAAAATAAATACACTTTTATTAAATGATACAATAGTCATAAAAATATATAATTTGGAAAACATACTTATATAATGTTAAAAAGGTCATTAGGATCTACTTGTGGGATGATTGGAATTTTATTGGAACTATATTAACCATATATTGTGAAAATACAAGAAGACATGGTAATAGTTAATGTTTTTAACTAAAGGATAAAGATAAAAGATAAGGTTAAATTTGTGACCTAAACTGGTCTAAAACCTATTGTTTGAGAGTATTTAGACCCATCCTCTTCTTATTCTAGATTTATTTAACTTTTGATCCATTATAATTTGAAAATAAATTTATAATAAAATAATATTTTAACACTTTCCTAAAGTGCCCCTCCCCCCTCTTATAAAAGGCCACCACCTCTTCCACTTACTCACACCTCTCAAGCCCCTTAGATCGTCCATATTCTAATAAAATAATATCCCAACATCTCTCCATTACTTATAGGGGGAGAAATTGGGGCAGAAATCCATACTAAGGATACCTTTTGTGAAAATCAAAAGAAGATTCTCGAAAAAGAGGAACATAATGATTGAATGTGATTAGTCAAGCTCATGGTAAGGGACTTAGTCTAAATCTATTTTCATTGAGGCATATTTTGATGTTATACACCACCTTATTTTATAAGTTGTATAATAAATCCCTTTTACTTTTAATTTCATTCAAAGGAAGTCTTTTTCTACGATGCATTTTACTAAACAACAAAATGGAATGTTTTTAATGTATGCGTTGGAAGAAACTCCTCTATCGCCGTAACCAATATCTAATATTTGGATTCCTATATAATACTTTATTTTATTAAAAGTAAAATAAATCTATTATTCCATTTTTGGGTGTTTTGTTATTGAAAATGGGTTTGAATGTGTACTTACAATTTCTATATCTTATAATTATTCCTTGTGATTGAAAATTAAATTTTGCAAGTGAAATGTTGATAATTGAAATGTGTTACATGTTATTAATATATAATGGTACATATACATTTTAAAGGTTGTTAAATGATAAACCACATCTGGGTGGTTATATTAAAAACCTAAGATGGGTGGTTCTGTGATATTCAAGGATGGTTGGTTATGTTTTAACATCCAATGCATTGGTTATGGAAGTCGTCCGTATGACTATTCCATTTAGTGATATGTGTGTGAGTCGACAATATAGTTATTCTATTTAAGTATTTTTATTTACCAATATACCTTTATATGTTATTTTTTTATTTCTACGGGATTTATGGTAATATTTTTGTTACAAAAATGATAGGCAATGATATTATATTTTGTGATGTATATTTAATACTTCTTAAAGGTGAAAATTATTACTTTATGATAAATTATTCATGGTATTCATGTTTTCCGAAGACTAAATGTTTTCCTTCTTTGTTTATCCCTTGCTAATTTTTTTATGCTCATCCAAAATTTTGAATTATTTTTCATAGGACCTAATGAATAATAGAGTCAAGGATTAGAATAATGAAAAGTTATGTTGTTAAAACATGAAATAATGCCATGTTTCTTTTTAAAGAGTTTTTGTTTTATAAAAAATGGATAGTGAGTAGAAGTGTCCACATTTAATATTTAAGTTTCTATATATGGATTATGACCTAATTCTCTAAATATCTAAAGCTAAAAAAATCCTTGAAACAAATTAATGTCAATTGTTGATTTATCTCAAGATTAAGTAATGTTTAGGTCAGGGACTTATAGTTGGTATCAGAGGTTGGTTTAGATAACATTATGAGTTAGAATATTTATTATCTAATATCCATAAAATATTTTTACTTTATGGTCAAATTTAAATGATATATCATTTTAATATTTCCATGTTACTTCATCTAAGATATGTTTGTTCAGAATGGTTTTCCACAGATGAAATAGTGTAGCTATGCTGGGAAGTCCTAAAAAGGGAAATAACCATCCAAATATAAATTATGAGATGGCATACATCAATACAAAATGGTTTTTGAAGTGATGGATCTATTGAATCAGGAGATAAATGGTGGCAGTTTCCATGCATGGGATTAACCATACCAATCACAATGGAATATGTCAATCATTGAGAATTTCAGGAGGCAACATCCCCCATCATTCTAAATATCACCTAAACATACCAAAGTTGAAGGGTGGATTAAATCATTATAAATGATTTTTGATATAATGGGGTATTCAGGGAATCAAAAGGATAGTATTTTTGTTTATTTTTTTAAAGGTGAACCCAATCAGTGGTGGTCAATGAATAAAAATATAAGAGGAAGTGAAGAGATTGACACCATGTAATGGGATGAATTCAATAATATATTCTGAGAGAAATTTTGTCCTAAGGTTATTCAACATTGGATGGAAAATAAATTCATGGAATCGAGACAAAATTATGAAGAATATGTGGCTTCATATGAAGAAAATTTCACCTGTTTTCCAAGGTATGTCCCTAAATTTATCCAGGATATTTATGGTAAGATAAATTGGTTTTACTTATGATTGAAGCTGAAATATCGAAGGGCATTAGATTATCATGAGTTCAGAATCCATGAGAAACTTTTATAATGTATTGAGAAGGTAGAAATAGAGTTTTTTGATGATCATGTGTTCCATGAGAGAAAAACAATAAGTGATCCAGTTGACAGACAATAAGAAAGAATTTTGCAAATAAGCCTGGAGGTAAGAATACAAAATTTACAACTTGTGAGAAGTGTGGTAAAAATAATCCTGGAGAATGTTTCTGAAAGTCATGGATGTGATTATGATGTGGTAAGACTGGTCATATTACTTATAACTATAAGTTAGATGATCATGAAGTCAATGAAAAACTAGTGTTAAGATGATTTAGTTACAACGATATAGGACATCATGCCAATGTGTGCCCAAAGTTGATTTTCCATGGTAGAAACTAACAAGATTGAAAGAATAAGTCCATCAAAAAAATTTATACTACTATGGTTGATGTGGGACTATCAAATGAAGTATTGATAGGTATGTTATAGGTTTTTTCAAAATATTCCAGTACTCTAATAAACTTTAGATAATCACATTCCTTCATTTTTGAGAGAATTGCAAGTAAATTTGAAATAATACCTCATGAATGTGATATAGAACTTTGGGTAAATAATCTAGGTGGAAGTATTAATGAAATAAAAATTTATAGGAATATTTTTATTATCATTAGTGGGGGGTCTTCGTATAAATTTTATTGAACTTACCATAGTGTAATTTAATATCATTTTGGGTATGGATTGAATTTAGATTTATCATGATAAAATAAATTGAAAATCAAAGAATTTTTTATTCAATGATTTCATACCTTTGATAACATAATAAGAAACTGAAATATTGATTAAATATGGTAGGGAAAGTTATCTGGATCATGTTTTTGAAAAGAGAGAAAAAAATTTTATTGGTGACATTCTATTAGTAAAGGAATTCCGATATATTTTTTATGATGAATTTCCCGGTATTGTTCCCAATCAGGAGGTTGAATTTAATATTGATTTTGGGCCTAATTTTATGCCTATTTCTAAACCCCCTTATCTAATGGCTCTAGTAGAACTGATGGAATGGAAAAAAAGTATCAATAATTACTTGATAAAGGTTTCATTCGACCTAGAACTTCACCAAGGGGTGCTTCAGTTTTATTTGTGAAAATGAAAGATGGTCCTATCAGATTATATATTGATTATAGAGCCTTAAATAACATCACAATTAAGAAAAAGTATCTATTTCCTCATATAGATGATTTTTTTGATCAACTCTAGGGAGATTAGTATTTTTCGAAGATTTAATTGAGGCTCATGTACTATCAGTTGATGGTGAAGGAGGATGACATTCTAAAGATTTCTTTCTGAATAAGATATGAGCATTATGAGTTTGTAGATATTCCTTTTGTGATATCTAATTCACCGATTTAATTTATGAATCTCTTGAATGGAGTCTCTCATCATTTTTTGGATCACTTCGTGGTTGTATTTATAGAAGAAATTTTGGTATATTCTAAAATACGAGAGGAACATGAATGTCACTTAAATAATTATTTACAAAACCTAAAATAAAATAAACTACATGGAATTTTTACAAAGGGTTATTTTTTTGTGTCAAAAAAATTCATTCCTTGGATATATTGTTTCTAAAGATGGAATAATTGTTGACCCTTCTAAAAAAAGTTGTTTAAGAGTGGCCAAGACCTACCAATGTCACGTAAATTTTTAGATTTCTTAGATTATTAGGTTATTAACAGAGGTTTGTCGAAACATTTTCTCGGTTATCTATCCCACATAATATGCTAACACATAAGAGGTTAATTTTTTGGATAAGAGAATGTGATGATTGTTTTCAGGAACTAAAAAGAGGAATGGTAAATGCTTAAGTTTTGGTCATACCATATAGAATTTTTGAATTTGTTATCTATAATGATGAATCATTAAAAGGACTTGGTTATGTCATAAGTTATAATGATCAAGTAATTTCTTATGCTTCATGTTAGTTGAAACCTCATGAGTTAAATTGCACAACACATGATTTGGAATTAGATTCCATTTTTTGCATTAAAAATTTGGAGGCATCATTTCCGTGGTGTAATGTGTGAAATATATAATGATAAAGAATGTTTGAGGTATATATTCACTCAAAAATAATTAAACATGATATATAGGAGATTAATATAATTAATCAAGGATTATAATTGCACAATTCATTAACATCCAAGAAAAGAAAATAATGTGGCTCACTCTTTGAGTCGAAAGAGTAGTGCTATATTAACTATGCTACGTTTAGAATGAGATCTTTTGGTTTTATATTTGATGAATGTTGGATTGTAAGTTATTGATGTATCGAATTCCTATTTTTTGTTTCAGTTGGTAGTAAAATCATCTATATCAGATAAAATTAAGCAAGCATAGAAAGAAGATAGTGAGTTGCAGAAAAAGGAAGAATTGGTTATAAAGGGTATGTTTCCTAAATTTTACATTGATAAAGAGTGTTTTTTTAGGTTTGTAAAGATTTTATGTGTGAATTGTGATTCATAGTTGAATAAAGTGTTGTTATGTGAAGCTTGCAGTTCTCTATTTTTAATTCATTATGGTAGTACTAAGATGTTCTTAAATTATCAAGAGTATTACTAAAGGGATATAATGAAAAGAGTTATTTTGGACTTTATATTGACCTGTTTGATTTGTCAATAGGTTAAAGCATATAAGTAGTTAAAAAAAGTTATGCTTCAACATTTTCTAGTACTATAGTGTAAATGGGAAAATCTATCCATGGATTTCACAGTGTAATTACCAAATACTTCTCTAGGTTAACTTATAACTTTTGGAAAGGCCTTTCGAAGTCATTGTGAAATGAGTTAAATTTCAATACTTCTTTTCATCCTTAATCTAATGGATGGTCAAAACAAAAATTTCAATCAATGGAGGATATTCTACATTCTTGTTATATGAATTATCGAGGAAGTTGGGATGACCATCTTTTTTGGTTCAGTTTTCATATAATAAAAATTTTCATTCTAGTATACAGATGGAGCCAGTTGAGGCATTATATGGAAAGATATAATGCCCCGACCCTAGTTACCCAGAGTCAGTGCATTATTACATAACATTGGAATTATCACAAGAGATCAAGTCTCGAAAGACCGATTAGTTTAAGAGCCTTGGATGTTTCAGATGCATAAATAAGTTTTACATTACATCATTATATAAATAAAAACAATATTATGTTCCCTTGGAACACACTCATATGCTTGGCTTATCCCTATAGGTTAATCATAATTTACTTCTTAATATCTTAGGAAAAATCATAAGAAAGGGGTGAGATCAGATTCCAAGTAAGGATAAAAATATAGCATAAACTATCATAAATAAGAATAAACATTTACGGAAATGTATAAAACTAAAACAAGATCCTTTTAAACTTAAACTTTTGTATAATATGGAAAAGATAAATCAAATAATTACATTTACTTATTCTCTAGGATATTCTACTAGTCGAATAATAATATGTAATACCAGTAGCTAATTTCATAATGATGGATTGCGTAATTCCAAACTTCATAACCATATTGTCAAGGCCTCGTGCCAAGACAACAAATAATATTTTGTTAAGGCCTTATTCCAAAATATTAGTTTGACTCAAGAGACCTACCGATGCATTGAGAAGCTATAGTGGGCTCCACTCGTCACATACTAAGTCCAATGCATTCCTCACATGAAAAGGTTGAAACATAACATAAACATTCTTATTAAAACTATCATATGAAATGTTAATACATTAACTATAAACCATGAATGGTATAAAAATAACACATCCATAGTCAAACATATCACAAAACCTTTAATACAATATGGAATATTTGTATAATAATAAATATACTTCAAACAAGTATTAAATTCATTAGAGGATGTTGACATAGATGAAACCAAAACTATTTGAGAGAAATATCTTTTTCTATTTTGAAATCATTTAAAAGTCATGCAATTATAAAAGAAAAAAATTATTTAAAAATATTATAATAATATTGTAATATAAGCTTCAAAGTTTTTATAACGATGGAGAATATATGCACATGCCATATAAGTTAAAAAAACATTGTTACGTTAATTTGTCGAAAATATCCTAATGTAACTAGTTTGATAAATGATGGGAAGATTACTTTCAAAACATTTTATAAAACGTCAAAAAAGGGTATAAATTACATTAACCCATAGTCAAGTAAATAGTATAAATGTTTTGAAATACATGTTTAGGAAACACGGATGTGGATGATAAAGATGTCTCAGTAGACACTTAAGTAAAATCAAACTCGGATAATAATGAGATTGTGAAATTAACCCTTACCTTGTACTTTCCTTGGTTGAGGGTACGTTAACCTATTACATAATAGTTAAATAATTTTTATTAAATTATAAAATAACCATATATATAAATATGATATCATATATGATATTCTAATATTTCTTTGTTAATAATATTCTAGTAGTATCATTGTTTTTGGTGTTAACTGATTTGTTTTACTTCATATGCCTGTTTCGTAAGTCATGTTTGTTATGGATATGATGTATTTGATTCATATACAGAATGATATAATGTTCTTAAATATTACTTTTAATAATAAAATGAATATTATTCTTGAATGGTTATGATGGAGAATGAATCTCATCACGTTTGTGGAGACGGTAATCCATACATACGCACGAACGATATATCCATTTCATTTTTTTTATTTTGAAAGGAAATAAAACCAAATGATAAATAGGTATATTATTATTCCAGTATAATATACTATTTTATATATGTTACTTATGTTAATTAACATAAACCATTATACATTCTATGTACGGTATGAACGAGTCATATCACTCTGAGGGGGAGGTAGTCCGCACTTCCTCAAATAAAATTATCATATATATACAACATGAAAAGAATAAAGTTATGCTATAAAGAATAATTACAGAAGATTATAGATAAATTAAATATCATATATAATTTCAATTCCATCATAATATCCACCATAAGAGGTGGTAGTAAAAGATTGAACAATCATCATTTCATGAGGCATTAGTACGCCACGCACAGAAACATTAAGTTCTATACCCATTCGATGGAGGTTTTTGTAAGTTTAGTTAAAATAATTATCATAAAAATAACCTATTATATTGATGATACTATTGTTGCTATAAAATAAAGGAATAAATAGAGTTTAGGGGGTTGGATAAGTAAAATAAAAAGAATATAACTTAAGAGGAGATGTTACCATTAAATCGGGTAACTCTATTTGGTTTGAACCAAAAGGATTCTTTGAAGTGCCTTATTCCTAAGGTAAGGCTTCTAAGAGGAAGAGTGGGATGTAGGAAGATTAATTGGGTAGAATTTGGATGATCCAAGGGGATTGAGAAGTGTGAGAAATGTGTAAGAGGTGAGAGATTTTATAAGGGGGAGGATGGGCTCTTTTAGAATATTTGAAAATATAATTTTGTTATATAATTATTTTCGGTTTATAAATGTAAAAAACTAATTAATGTTAAAGATAATATAACTCGTGTTCTAAATAAAATAATCTAATAAAAATTGTATAGCTTTTTGATATTATTTTAATTTTTACAATCTCATTTATTTTAATCATTCTTTAATGAGGTAAACACTGCATCATTATTATGTCATAAATAATTTTATATATTTGATGTTTAAAATTATATAAAAAAATACCACAATGTAGAAAATATTTTTATCTTCAAAATTAATATTTATAGTCTAAAATATAACTTATATAATCCCTTTTAAAAATTATATTACTAAAAGATATATGATTATGTCATTTTGTCTTTACTTTAAATTAATTAATATAAAGTGTCATTATCTCTCTCAGGTGGCTCCATGGGGTCCCAAAATAGACAAAGGGATTACTATGGTCGGAAAAGTATCAGCCAATAGGAATATGACACATTTTTGGGTAATTTGATGTTATTATAATAATATTTGTTTACCCTTATTTACCAGATTTACCCTTTAACCATGGTAAATAAAATATTTACTGAAATAAATATTCATAATGTCTAAAAATAAAAGTAACAAATTTACACAATTTCGAACTCTTGATTCCAAATATCGAATCCATTTTTCAAAATTAAAAATACAAAAATAGGATAAAATAATTAAAAATTTATTCCCGTTGTCAAAACAAAAATCATGTTTTTAAGAAATAATAACAATCAAAAGATTGACACTTGTTTTTGTCCAGTTTAAAAGTGAAATTACATCCAATGACCTAAATTATATTAAATGATAAAAATAGAATATAATGATACCTTAAAACCACTAAAATGTATAATTTAACACTATAAATTATTTTGATTAAAAAAGTTGTTTTTAATTAGATTTTAGTGTTTTTTACTATTCATAAAAAATTGAATGTTTTCAGAAGAGTACCAAAAATTAAACCTAAGAAAATTTTGATATTATGAATCCCAAAATGAATTCCATTTTGAAAAAAATTTATAAAATTTCAAAAAGTGGGCATTACTATTCATAACGATTAGTTTGATAGGTCGGGGTGTATTAGAATCTCGAAGTTGTGTACAATGAAAGCTATTGCATTATTAAAAGGGAAACATACTGTGGAAGATTGGGGTGTTACATTATTCCCTCCTTTAAATAATTTTATCCTTGATATTTCTAAAATAAAACTACATAAAAATATTCAGGTGGTCCATTATAAGTTCCTCGGGTTCCCATGTTTCCTATTCCATATTATGATTTCTGCATAGAACTTTTACCAGATGAGTAGTCCAGTTTCTCAACACTTGTTCCCGGATATCAAGAATTATGATAGGCTCTTTGAAATAAGATAGATCGGGTTCCGGTTCTATTTTTTCATAGGTGAGTACATGCGTTGGGTCAGGCCTGTATTTTCTCAATAGTGTTACATGGAACACATCATGAAATTTGGAGAGACTTGAAGACATTTTCAAACAATAAGATACAAATAAAATTTGTTCTGGAAATTCGATAGGTCTGATATATATGGGACATAATTTTCATTTCTCACTGAATCGTATTACACCCATCCATGGAGATACATTCAAGAAAACATGATCTCTTACTTGAAATTCCAAATCTTTCCTTTAGTTATTGGCTTAGATCTTTTGCCTACTCTGAGCTGATTTGATGTGGGTTTGGATAACCTTCACATTTTCAATTGTTTCCTCAAAAATTTCTAGGCCTATTATTTTTATTTCACCAACATCATACCAATAAGTTGGTGTGTGACATCTCATTCTATATAACGCTTCACATGGTACCATATGAATACTTTAAAAGAATCTATTATTATAGGAAAATTCTACTAGAGGTAAATATTGATCCTACATACCTTGAAAGTAATGTGAACAAGATCTCAACATGTCTTCCAATGTTTGAAAAGTATGTTCTATTTGTCCTTCAGTTTGAGGGTGGTAGGTAGTACTCAAACAAAGTTAAGTATCCAAGGCCTTCTGACGAATTTTCCAAAATCCTGATGTAAAATGAAGATCACAGTCAGAAACAATAAATAGGGGTACTCCATGAAGTCTTACAACTTCATTAATATATAGTATTACTAGACGTTCAGGTGGTATATCTTATATTATAGTAAGAAAATGAGCTAACTTGGTAAGACGATCAAAAGTGACCTATATTTTGTCATTCCTTCTAGGAGTCTTTTATAGCCCCATGAAAAAGTCCATCGTAATATCATCCCATTTCCACTCATGTATGGGAAGAGGATATATGAATCCTCTAGGATGTTTTCTTCCAATATTATCTTTTTTAAATACCATACATCTTGACACATAATCAATGATATCTCTCTCCATGTTTTCCCACAAATAATGTTCCTTCATATCTATATACATATTAGTGCTACTAGGGTGTATAGAGAAATTGGAGCTATGAGCATCATCCAATAGTTCACTTTTTAGATCAGCTATTTCAAGAACACAAAGTCTCTTCCCAAATTTCAAAATCCCAATTCATATATGAAGTCGATTAATCTCCAAATGTTCACAGCTTTAATTTTTTTTGAAACTCCTCATCATCAGCCTAATAAATTTTTATCCATTATAGTAAAGATGGTTTAGAAATCATTTGAAAAAGTATTTATGTCTAACCTTCCATGATTATTCCCCTATTCATCTTTTCTAGATCCATGAATATAGGATCCTTTTCAACTCTCATCTTGTTCAAAACTCTATGACTTATTCTGCTCAAAACATCTACCACCTTATTTTCCGTCCCCATGTGGTACTGTATGGTGCAATAATAATCTTTGAGTACTTCGATCCATATTCTTTGCCTCATGTTGAGTTGTTTTTGTGAGAAAATATACTTCAAACTCTTGTTATTATTATAAATATCAAATTTTTCATCATAGAGATAATGTCTATATATCTTCAGAGAAACGATTATAGCTACTAACTCAAGATCATGAGTTGGATAGTTTTGTTCATGATTTTTTACCTACCGTGATGCATAGGCAATGACCCAATCATTCTGCATAAGGATGCAACTAAGTCCTTTCTTTAAAGAATCACTATAAAAAGAAAACCCATCATTCCCTGATGGTATAGTTAATATAGGATAATTGATTAATATTCTCTTCAGTTCTTCAAAACATTCTTCAAACTCTTTTTTTCAAACAAATTTATCCTTTTTACGTGTGAGCTTGGTTAATGGGTTAGCCAATCAGGAAAAATTTTGAACGAAATACCGATAATAACCTACTAAACCAATAAAACTGTATAGGTTAGTTATACTTGTTGGTGCTGGTTATTCTTATATTTCTGTTATCTTAGAAGGATCAATATATATTTCAAACTAGAGTCAATATGGCCAATAAAAGAAATTTCCTAAAGCCAGAATTCACACTTTCTGGACATCCCATATAATTCATTTCTTCTAAGAGTCTTTTGAATAGTGAGCAAGTGATTTTCAGGATATTCATAGCTTTTGGAGTATAATAAGATATCATCAATAAACACCACTACAAAGTCATTAGGATATTACTTGAAAACTATTTTAATTAGATCCCTAAAGATAGATGGTGCATTAGTCAGTCCAAAAGGCATTACTGTAACCTCGTAATGCCCATACATGGTTCAAAATTATATATTCGGAATGTATTTCTTATTCACACACAACTAACGATACCCAGATCGAAGGTCAGTATTTAAAAAATATTCAGATCCATGAAGTTGATCAAATAAATCATCAATTAGAGGTAGTGGATACTTGTTTTTTATTGTTATTGCATTGATCTCCCAGTAGTCAATGCACAACCTCATAGATTCATCCTTCTTTTTAACAAAAATAACATGGGCTCCCCATGGAGAAACACTAGGGTGAATAAATCATTTATTACTAAAATTTTATAGTTGTTTCTTTAGCTCGAATAATTCCACAGTGGCCATTCTATAAGGCGTATTTGATATGGGCCTTGAACTATGAATTAAATCAATGGAAAACTCAATTTCTCATTCTGGAAGATGCCCAGGTAAATCCTCTGGAAATACATCAACATATTCTTGTACAATAAGTACATCCTCTATTTGAACAATCCTTTCCTCACCCATAGTTATTCAACTCTCTTCCTCCCCAATAATTGAAATTAGTAGAGCTATAGGGGGTAGATCCAGATAAGAATCAGATGGTGACGATTCTACTCTAAAGGCAAGGTATTCCTTATAATCATAATAAATTGAAACCACAACATTATTACAATAATTTTCATATCAAGGTATGAAATCCAATCCATAACAAGGATTATATCAACTTAAATCATGGGTGTGATGATGAGATAATTGGATAAAAACATTTATATGTCCTAATGGGGACTGCTTCACAAAAATTTATTATAATGATACTTCCCCTAGGAATTTTGATTAATAACTCCCTTGTTAAATTAAACAGGATGTATCGAATTTTCATAGAAAACTAAGAAGATATGAAACAATATAATGATCCAGAATCAAATAATGCATTGGTTAAACTTGAGGAAACCATTAAATTACCTACCGCCATTTCATTCAGGGCTTCAATTTCCGAAGTAGTGATCGCATAAGCTTGGAATTTATTTCCTGTCCTTTTCTAAGGTATGTTTCCCTAGTGCTTTGGACATTCTTTTGCATAATTCCCCATTTCATTACAATTGTAGCATTCAACATTGACAACCTCTTTTATTCCATTGCAATAACAATCTGGGTGTCCTTTTTCACCACACTTGTAACATACTCTCATTCCCTTCAAGCAAGTACTGAAGTGTTTCTTCCCACATTTATTACATTATGGATATTAAAATTTTCCTTTCTTCCCCTTATTTCCATTTCCATAGTGTTAAACATATATCTTCTTATCTTTATTTTCTTTAAAGTCGTAAGACATAGAGAATTCCTTTTCTTTCTTGATAGCACAAGAAACAATATCTTCTTATGATGAGAAGGATTGTGAGACTAATTCTCAATAGAGAAATGGTTTTAACCCATATAATAATCGATCAATATTTCTCCTTTGGTTATGTATATAATCTGTTTCATGCCTTGCTATCCTTTTAAAGTTAGCCTCATACTTTGTGACATTCTCATTCTCTTTTTCCCTCAGACTCAGAAATTGTCTTTCTATATATGCTCGATGGTCACAAGGAAATTATTTTTCTAAGAAAATATTTTTAAACTCCCTTCATTCAATATTTGATACTTATTCATCTTTCTTTGTGTTTTGAATTAATTAACACCATTGATCTGTATCTCCCTTGAGGTGATAAACTACCAGGAAAACTTTTTCATTTTCGCTGCTCCCCAAAGCATGAAATATTTTCTCTAAGGAACTTATCCATTGCTCAGCAACAAATGGATTTTTAGTCCCATTGAATGTTTGTGGTTGTTTCCTCGTGAATAGTTCTATCACTGATCCTCTTCATTGTCAATCAGGGTTCTCTTTATGGGTAAGGTTATTATTCATAACATGAATGAGTTGTCCTAGTATGGTGATAAGCTGATCAATACCAGTTGCATCACCAGATCCACTATAATTATCTTGACTAGGAGGCCAATCCCGACATTTATTACCTGCGTAGATATGGTTTCCATTCCTTCCATTAGGAGCGATTTCTAAATAATGGCATACACTACATTACAATATGAATCAATACACTTAATTCCAAACAATTAAAATGATTAACATATATTGAAAAGTTTATAGATATAATCCATAATAATGAAAATGTTTTCTTTGAGGAGGTATATACTAATAAATCCTTTATAATGTTTTGTAAAGAAAATGTGAATTATCATAAGAATATCCCCCAGGAGTGTTGTAACCAAGAGTGAAGCAAGGCCCGTTGTCGTGTACCAGGATACCTTAGGTCAAGCCCGAAACACTTTGTCTGAGTTTTCACTATTAGGTACATCTATTCCAGAGCTTCCACTACCTTCTCATATCCAGATAGCGATGTATTGCTTGTAAAATGTAAAAACTCTCAACATTACTAAAATTATAGGTGGTTCTTCCATTCTAATCCTCAAATCCTATCTTAGGTTCATGTGCTCTAATTAGAGTTTATCTAAATCTAGTTTCCATGGCTTGTACTAAAATTCCTATGATACCAACTATAATTCCCCTACCCTAGTTATCTAGAGTCAATTCATTATTACATAACATTGGCATGATCACAAGAGATCAAGTCTCGAAAGAACGATTAGTTTAGTAGACTTGGAAGTACTAGATACATACATAAGATTAACATTACATCATAAAATAATGAAAAACAACATTGTGTTCCCTTTGAACACACTCATATCCATGGACTATCCCTATAGGATAATCAATATTTACTTTTTCATATCTTGGGAAAAAAACATAATAAAGAGGTAACCTTAGTAAGGATAAAAATATAGCAGAAACTATTATAAATTAGTATAAAAATATAATTCAATGTATAAAACTAAAACAAAAGACTATTAATATTTAAATTCATCATAATATGGTATAGATAAATCAAATAATTCCATTTAATTATTCACAGGGATATTCTACTAGCCAAATAATAACATGTAATACTAATAAAAAATTTCATAATGATGGAATTCATAATGTCGGACATCATAACCACATAGTCAAGGCCTTGTGCCAAAAATACAAATAAGATTTTGTCAAGGCCTTATGCCAAGGCACTAGTTTGTCTTAGGAGACCGACCAATACATATAGGAGCTATATCAGGATCCACCCATCACTTACTAAGTCCAATGTATTCCTCATATGAAAAGGCTGAATCAAAATATAAACAATAGTATTAAAACTAGAATAGGAAATATTAATACATTAACCATAAACCATGAATGGTATAAAAATAACACATCCACAACCAAACATATCACAAAACCTTCAATACAATATAGAATATTTGTATCATAATAAATAAACATCAAACAGGTATAAAATCTATTAAAGGATGTTGACATAGATGAAATCAAAACAATTTGAGAGAAATATCTATTTCTATTTTGAAATAATTTAAAAGTCATGTAATTATAAAGGAAAAAATTAATTTTGAAAATATTATTATAAGATTTTAAGGGAATATTAAAAGGTTTTATAATAGTGGAGAATAACCACACCCACCATAAACTTTAAAAAAAATTTCTAACCTTAATTTGTCGAAAAGGTCATAAAGTACCTTGTTTGGAAAACGACAGAAAGATTCCTTTCAAACCATTTTATAAAAAGTAAAAAAGGGTGTAAATGACTATAACCCATAGTCCAGTAAATAGTAAAAATGTTTTAAAATAAATTTTTAAGAAACACGGATGTGGATGATAAAAATGTCTTAGTAGACACTTACATAAAAACAACCTCGAATAATAAAGAGATTTTGAAATTAACCCTTAACTTGTACTTTTCCTTGGTCAATGGTACATTATCCTCTTGTATAATTGTTAAATCATTGTTAATAAATTCTAAAAAAACCACATTCATACATATTTTATCATATATGATCTTTTAATACTTCCTTGTTAATAATATTTTTGTAGTATAATTGTTTCGGGTGTTAACTGATTTGTTTTCCTTTATATGTTTTGTTACGTAAGTCATATTTGTTATGGATAGGATGTATTGGATTCATATCCCGAATGATATAATGTTCTTAAAAACTATTTTTAATAATCAAATAAAAATTATTCTTGAATGGTTACGATGGGGAATGAATCTCATCGCGTTCGTGGAGACGGTAATCTGTACGTACGCATTAATTATACTTCTATTTCATTTTTTTATTTTAAAAGGAAAGAAGTAAAAATGATAAATAGTTATATTATTATTACATTATAATATACAATTTATATACATTACATATGTTCATTAACACCATCATTTATACTTTCTATGTATGGTATGAACGAGTCATATCACTTTGAGTGGGCGATAGTCTACACATCCTCAAACGAAATTATTGTATATATACAACATTAAAAGAATAAATGTATTCATTAAAAGATAATTAAATAAGATTATATTTAAAATAAATATCATATATGATTACAGTGCCATCACAATGGCCACCATAAGAGGTGGTAGTAGAAGATTGAACAATCATCGTTTCGTGAGGTAGTACTTTTCTATCCACAGAAACATTATGTTCTATACACATTAGATAAAGATATGTGTATGTTTAGTTAAAATAATTGTCAAAACAAAAACCTAGTATATTTAGGATACTGGTGTTGTTATAAAGGAATAGAATAATGATATTTTAGGGGTTTGGAGAAGTAAAATAAAAGAAAAGAAATTAAGAGAAGATGTTACCTTTAAATCGGGTAACATCCTTTAGTTTGAACCAAAAGGGTTCATTAAAGTGCCTTTTTCCTAAGGTAAGGATTATATTATGAAGAGAAGGATCTAGGGAGCTTAATTGGTAGTATTTTTGATTATACAATGGGCTTTAGAGGTGTGAGAGATGAGTTATAGGTGAAAAAATTTTATAAGGGGGAGGAGGGGGACTTTAGGAATGATTGAAAATATTATTTTTTTATATAATAATTTTTGATTTATAAAGGTCCAAAACTCATTAATGTAGAAGATAAGATAACTCATGTTTGAAATAAAATCATCCAGTAAGAGTTGGATTGGGTTTTATGTTGTTTTAATTTTTATAATCTCATTTATTTAAATCATTCTTTAATGAGGTGAACATTGTATAATTATTATTTCATAAATAATTTTATTTATTAGATGTCTAAAAGTTATTAAAAAATACCATGATGTACAAAATATTTTTAGCCTTTAAATGAATATTTATAGTTGAAAATATAACTTATATAACTCCCTGTAAAAATTATCTTACTAAAAGATATATGTTAATATCATTTTGTATTTACTTTAAATTAATTAATATATAGTGTCATTGTCACTCTAAAGTTTCTACATGGGGTCCCAAAATTTACTTAAGAATTCCCATGGTCAGGCATGTATCAAAAAATAGGAATATGATACATTTAAGGGTAATTTAATATTATTATAATAATATTATTTTACGCTTATTTACTAGATTTACCCTTTAACCATGGTAAATAATATTTTTTCTGAAGTAAATACTCAAAATGAATAATAATAAAAGATAAATATTTTCACAATTTGGACCTCCTGATTCCAAATATGGAATCCATTTTTTCAAATTCAAAACACATAAGTGGTATAAATTAATTTAAAATTAATTCTCGTTGTCAAAACAAAAAGCATTTTTTTAAGAAATATTAACTATCAAAAGATTGACACTTGTTTATGTCCAGTTTAAAAGTGAAATTACATATAATGAACTAAATTATATTAAATGATAAAAATTTAATCTAATGATACTTTAAAACCACTCAATTTTATAATTTAACACTATAAATTATTTCAATTAATAAAGTTGTTTTTAATTAAAATTTAGTATTTTTAACTATTCATCAAAAATTGAAAGTTTTCAGAAGAGAACCAGAAATTCACCCTAAGATAATTTTGATATTATGAATCCAAAAATGAAGTCCATTTTGAAAAATAATATAAAATTTAAAAATTATGGCATTACTATTCATAACAGCTAGTTTGATTGGTCGTGGTGTGTTAGAATCTCGAAGTTGCGTACAATGCAAGCTATTGCATTACTCAAAGGGAAACGTACAATAGAAGATTGTGGTGTTGAAAAAGCGGTGTCGAACTTCAGATTTTTGGGATTGAGTAAGCAAAATAAATTTGATGAGACTAGAATTGGTAGAAGAGATGGATGAAAAAGTTCAATTTATTCAAAAGTACATGAGGATAACTCAGAGAAGGCAAAAAATATATATAGATAACTGGCGGAGGGATATTTTTTTGAGGTAGGTGATCATGTATTTCTCAAATTTTATCCCTGGAAATGTGTGATGCATTTTAGTAAGAAGGGAAAGATAAGTCTGAGGTTTATTGGACCCTATGAAATATTGGAGAAAGTTGGATTAGTTTTCTATTGGGTGGCTTTACCTCCATGTTTATCCTCAGTACATTTTTTTCATGTTTCAATGTCAAGAATGTATATTCTAGATCTACATCATGTTTTGAGTCCATATGTAGTTCATTTGGAAGATAATCATTCTTCTGAGGAACAACATGTAGAGATTCTTGACCGTAGAGAGCATGTGTTGCAAAATAAGGCGATTTATCAGGTAATGTTTTTTTTTTTAAAATACATATAGTTGAAGATGAAAAATGAGAATATTAAAATATTTTTAGGGGTAACTACCCCCAATTATTTGATAAGTAAATAAAATTGCTGGGTCATAATTTCTAAAAGGGGGAATGATATAACATCATAGGTATTTATAGAATAATTATTTTTCATATCTATTAGTATTTATTAATAAGATATTAATTTTATGATAAAGGATACACTTTTTCCATTAATGTACTCAACATGAAATAATGGGTTTCTCTGAAATATTATATTACACACAACACTGAGTTATACCAAAAAATAATATATTATTATTATTATTTTAAATGGTAGTTAACACCTAGCCATTGTATTAGCAGGAATAAAAAACTTACTAAAATATGATATGACATGTTTGTTAATTTTTTATGAATTTATCTAATAAATTTTAGTGGATAAAAATGATAATGAATCCAATTTTAAGCATAAAACACTCTAATATGTTTAACAGCTTGTTTTTACTGCCTTTTGATGGAAAACTATTTTTAAATCTAGCTTTTTCACTTTTATATGTTCTATTTGACATAAAAAATTTGTTATTTATAAGAGAGACATCAAAATTTAATTTTACTTAATTTTTTTTATTTTTTTGATAAAATCCATATTTTAATGAATAGTGAAAACTTCTACATTTTAATTCAAAACTGTCTTTCATTTAATTTATTTATATAGATAAATTGTCCTTTTAATTTTTTTTAAATTTAATTGGATTAATTTTTTATAATTTAATCCAATTTTTTTCGTTATAAGAAATTTCACATTAAAATTTTTCATAAACACATGTCAATTTTTTTTGTTTTTAGTTATTAAAAATAACTTTCTGGTTTTGACAACAGAGATTAAATTTAAATTAATTAATAAAATTACTATGTTTTCAATTTGGTAAAATGGATTCCATATTTTGAATTATAAGGTACAAATTCTCCAAATATATGCCTTTTATTTTTTGACATTATGAATAGTAACTTTAGTAATTATTTTTATTTACAACGGTTAATGGGTAAATTGTGTAAATAAGGGTAAAAATAATATTATATTAATATAAAAAAACCATAACACATGTTCTAATCATATTGTATGAGTCATGGAAGACCAAAAAAATAATTATGAAGAGCCTTTGGAATTTGGGATCCACTTGGGTATAAAAATGACATGTTATAATAATTAATTTAATGTAAACAGAAATATAACACAAACAAGTATCTTTTTATTAAAACAATTTAATGGTAGGGTTATATAATTGATATATTTAATTATAAATAGTCATTATAAATCTAAAAATATTTCTTACATCATGTTATTTTATTTATAATTTTTATACATTAAATAAATGAATTTATTTATGACATAATGAGGATGCAATGATTTCCTTATTAATGAATGATTCAAATAAATGATATTATTAAATTAAGATAAATTTAATATAAACCTTTTGATACTATCCCAGATTCTTTTGAATAAATTAACATGTGAGTGAATAGATAATTCATTTTTTCTAATGAATCATGTTTTTACGGTTTTAAGAAAAATTAATTACCAAATAGTGTAAAAATTCACATAAATGAGTTTTTAAAACAAATACTATTTTTCTAAAAGATATAATAGTCATAAAAAATTAATTTTAGGATAACTGACTTATATAATTTTTAAATTTTCATTAATTATCCACTTTTGGTTTTATTGTAATTTTATAGTATATATAATAACCCTATATTGTGAAAATACAAGAATACATGGTAAGAGTTAATGTTTTTAACTAAGGGTTAAATAAAAAAGATAAAGTTGATTTTGTGACCAAACGTTGTATAAAACCTATTGGTTAATATTATTTCTACCCATAGTTATCTTATCCTTTAAATATATCACTTTTGAGCCATTATAATTAGAATTTCAATTTATAATAAAATTATATATCAAGACTTTCCAAAAGTGACCCTCCTCCCTCTTATAAAAGGCCACCACCTATACCCACTTACTCACACATCTCAAGCCCATTGATTCATCAAAACACTAATAAAATAATATCCCAACATCACTAAATTCCTTATATAGGCCACACATTTGGCAAAAATCCATCCTATGAAAATCCTTTATGAAAATCAAAAAGAGATACTTGAAAAAGAGGAAAATAATGATTGAATGTGATAATTTAGGCTCATGGTAAGAGACTGAATATCAATATTCTTTCATTGAAGTATATTTTGATGTTATACACCAACTTATTTTACATGGTGTATAATAAACCCCTTTTAATTTTCATTTCATTCAATGGGAATTGTTTTTTTCTACGAAGTGTTTTACATGACGAAAAAATGGAATGTTTTTAACGTATGTGGTGACAAAATATCCTCCACCATTGTAACCGTTATTTGATATTTGGATTCATCTATAATCCTTAATGTTTTTAAAAGGTAAATAAATCCCTTATTCTATTTTTGGATGTTTCAGTATTGAAAATGGTTTTTAAAGTGTATTTACTATTTTGATATATTGAAATGATTTCTTATGATTACAAATTAAATTTAATGAGTGAAATGTTGATAATTGAAATCGTTTACATGGTATTATTATATAATGGTATGAGGAAATTTAATGGGTTGTTATGTGATAAACCAAATATGGGTAGTTATGTGATAAACTAAATATGGGTGGTTCTGTGATAAACCAAGGACGGGTGGTTACATTATAACCTTCAATTAATTGGGTATGGAATTTGGTTGTATGGATATTAAATTTAGTGATATTAGTGGAAGTCAACCATATGGTTAATCAATTTAAGTATGTTTATGTCACAAGTTACCTTTATATGTTGTATGTTTATTTTTTTAGGATTTATGGTAATATTTTGGTAATAAAAAGTGTGTATAATGAGATTATATTCCATGAATTTGATTTAATACTTTCTAAAGGTGAAAAGTATTAATTTATGATGAAATACTCATGGTTTTCAGGTTTTCCAAGGACTAACAGTTTCCATTATTTGTGTATCCCTTATTGAGATTTTTATGCGCATCCCATGTTTTGAAATTATTTTCACAGAACATAATGAAGAATAGATTCCAGGATGGGATCAAATAAATGTTATGAAGTTAAAACATGAAACAATACCATTTTTATTTTTAAATAGTTTATGTTTTATAAAAACAATTATTGTGATTATAAGTGTTTAATTATAATATTTAAGTTTCCATGTTTGAATTATGATATCATTCTCTAAATCTCTAAACCTGAAAATATCCATGATGTTAATTAAATTCAATTTTTTACTTATCTCATGATTAAGTAATGTTTATGTCCATTTCCTTATACAAAGTACCTTATAATTAATTAAACAATCAAAATATTACAATTTTCAAAATAACACTCCTGAGAATAACCATAATTCTTTTTTAGCTTGATTAACCCTTATAAAAATAGGTTCCATAAAAACTTATTAAATATAATCATATTTCATCTAGATAAAAAAATTGATAGTATCATTGGAACATAACCCATTTGAATAAAGGAAATAAATAAAGGATATTTCCATATAAGAAAATTATATTTAAAATAAAATTTATAAAATTTTCATTGAAAATTTGGAAATTTTCTTTTTCTTATGACAATGTTTTAAATAAAAATTCTAATAATTTTAGGGAAAATATTTTCTTTAAAAATAACCATCAAAACTTATAATATAAAATTAAAATAATAAAATTTATTATGGTGGTAAAATCCATTCATTTAGTAAATTTTAAAACAAATATCCATTTCACACTTTCAGTAAAAACCAAATGTACCTTTTTTGAAAAAAAAAACTATTTATTTTTTTTGTAAATAATGTAAAATATAGTTGAAAATGAATTTAAAAAATCAATTCTTCATAAAATAGTATATTCTTGGAATCATTTTATAGATCATAGATGTGGAAGAGAAAATATTTTCAAACAGAAAGAGAAATAAGGTTGAGTTTTCTATAAAACTTTTCTTTTAAAATCCTTATATATAAAAGAAGAAATATGAATGGAAATCATGTAAACCATATAAATAAATATAGGATAAGGAAAGATATTTTTTTAATAAATTAATATCATACTATTTCCCCCAAAGTAATCATGAATATAAAAAATCATGAAAATAAATGAGATTGTAATATAATGTCTTTACTATTTAGGTTACTTTTGAATCAAAATTTATTTAATGAAAATATATGATATGTTATTTAAATCCCATGAATTCTTTTAACTAATATGAAAAACTCATTCATAGGGAAGTAAGTACACCATAAAAAAAAGAAATCATGGTGCATAAAAAGAAATATGTCTCAAGAAAATGAGATTAAAACAGATAAAACCCATGAAAAGGTTATAAATTTATAAATAATAATTAATCCATGAAGTGATTATGTTCACATATATAAAACCACATAATTTTTTATAAATAAATCTTAAAAATAATTAGATATCAATTCCACATTTTCATGACATAACAATGTCAATTATGAAGGGTTATAACCCAATAAAAGGAAATTTAGTTAAGAAACCCCTTAACTAGAGTAAAATATTACTATGTATATCATTTAAATACTGTATAATAAACTTATATAAATTATTTAAAATTTTAAGAACCTTTTATAGATTTATTAATTTATTATCATACCATTTATTACATAATTGGAAAATTAATTTGGTAGGTTGATCATGGTAAAATGGGTTATTATTCCATAATATATAGAATTATAATCATGATACAATTAATATTTTTATATATATAATACAATTTTAGAGTCAACCATGAAATGAGGTTAAAAAACAAAATATATTGGCTCACGAGGCAGTAATCCACACATGCACACAAGTGATGCTTTTTACTTTTCATTGGATGAAAAATAGAGAAATAAAATAAACTATAATCATCATAGAATAAATAAAATGTTATAAAAATCAAATACCTTCTTTAATTCCATCCTCATTACCATCCATATAAGGTGGTTTTTGAAAACATAAGTCATAACCATGCAGAGATGGTAGTTTTCATGTATTCACATGCGATGATTGTGTTTTTAATTATTATAATGGTTTGAAAATGGATGAAATATTTTATTTATAGAATCATAATTATTTCATTAATTTCATATATATATATATACACATTAAATCCATCATAATAAAAATAAAATCCCAGAATTGGTTCACTCATAAGTAATCAAACGTGATTGGTCATGTGGCCTCAAGTGTGTCTCCCTGTATGTGAGAGGCTATTGACTATCATAATAGTAAAGTGGGGAGACTATACAATCATAATCATAGACTATCATAATTGTTTAAAAAATGAGTAAGTATAGGAAACATAAAAAATGGAAAATAATTGAAGAGTGAGTCATCCAGATAATATAACAATTAGTTGGAGAACATTATATATAATATAATGGTGTCAGTTCTATATGAAAAGCCAAATGAGAATAAAAGGAGGCACGTATACAATATTCTATAAAAAATTATTCAAAATACCTAAAGTTATCTCTCATAAAAATGTGATCTCAAGCTTAATCCTCTACTCTCATACTCAATCCTTGTATAGAAACATAGGTTTCCATAGTTAGAAACTTCCCTTTGTTGTTATCTACATCTACGAATCATATCTATATAAAAATCACTAGCCCAAATAGTTTTTCACTAAAAATCATTAGGCCACCACAAATGGTTCCTAAGGCATACCTATATATATATAATGAGTAGTTTTTATGTAATAATCAATTTAAAGTGGTAAAAAGTTAAACCACCTTAGTTCAGGTTATTCATAGGACACTTATCCAACACTATCTACTTCAAACTAAAATAGAATGTCTCTAAGAACATAAAAATTTATATTTATATTTTTAAGGATGAGACCTAAGGTATATTTCTAAGGGGATTGTTTAAATTTTAGGTATGTGAAGTCCCATAATTTAAATGTAATTAATTTTTATAGACTTGGTTAATTTTATAGGTATGTATGCTTAGTTATTTAGAGTATAAGGGAAGTATTGTTGGATCACTAATATCATCTTCTAGTTATCATTGGTTATATTCTATAAAGGAGACCAATAATGTTTCCAAGGTTGTTTTTAATGTTCAAAAAAATAAAAGGAGAATCACCCAAGTAATTTAATTTATTTAATTTACAGAAATATAGTTGAATCCTTGGTGCCAAGCTGGGAAATTACCAATCTAAGAATAAGAATAGAATTATGTTGGGTCATTCACTTGGAATAAACATCAATGAATTAGTTTCATCCAATGATCATTTATTAATAAAACCACAATGGGATTCCAAGTATCACTAGGGGCATGCTTCACCTTTAATGCAATTCAAGGTCTTTGACTGTGATCATTATTGATATAATAACTCATCAAGTATCCATAATTCTAGTAATATAAATTATCACTTTTTAAAATTTAATAGGTTTTAGGTGAAATATCCTTTCCATTCACATTGCATGTAAAAATATCAAAGAATTCATTTGTATATATGAAAGTTTGATCCAACCCACTATTGAGGGTGTCTCAATTTCATATCCTAGGATTAGAAGTCCCAGCAATATATCACCCCATTTAAATAAATTACATTAAACCATTTCATCAAATTAAACTATGAAAATTCATTCATTAGGGAAAAGGAAACTCACCTAAAAACTCATTTTTAATTTCATTTCAAGGTAAAGCGAAAAGGGAATTTAAGGTGAAACACCCTAAAGAGTGGCTTACATCAAGGTATATAACATTTGAAAATTTTATTTAGGGTGAAATGACAACCCATCTATAGTGATAACCATTTATTTAATCAACTGAACATTAAAAATTGAATCACACTGAATGTTTGGAACATATCACAATAGTGGATAATATAAACATAAATACTTTTAGGGAAAAAGATAGACCACCTACCTTAGATGGGTAGTGAAGTTATTATCATGTATCGACCTTTAATATAGTCTAAAATGGGTGAAATTGAAGAAATAGAAAAATACACTGAAAATAGGTCAAATTAGTGTACATTAATTTATCATTCCATATGGAGAGATAAAAAATTAAAGAAGCAATCGGGTCAGATAGATTATCGATGGCTATTCAATGAGTTAAATGGGGAGTGATTGTAACATCATATAATGGAGGAGGATTAAATCCTTGTTATGGGTAAGGGAGTTTTCAAGTATAAGAGGGGGCTATTGTCAATGTAGAGGAAAATAAAATAGGTGATAATATTTAAAGAATATAGTGGAAATGTGAATTTCACCCATTTTTTAAAGAAAGCATAGTTTTTGAATGTATATGACAATATTTCACAACCATTTCCTAAAGAGGAAACCCCAAACATGGCTATGAAAAAATCTTGAAAAATTGTGTGTAACCCATGTGTTTAATATTTCCAACTTCTCAACAACCTCGCATAGTTACATTCATGATTAAAATAAACATAACCCAACTGTGCTGAACACACCTATAATTTATTAAAGATTTTTTTGGGTCTTGTAGCCACCCTTACATGGTCAAGAATACTGTGAATATCTACCTTATGGTCATATGGTTAAGCAACAGGGTTAGCATTAACCATGTTCCAACCCTGTACCTCACATTATTTTTCTAAAAAATGGATCCAACTATGATCAACACACCTACTATTTATTTCAGGTTTTTTAGGGTCAAGCAACCACCCTTACATGGTTAATACTATTGTACAACCCTTTTGGTACTCTCTTTCGAACTCATCCAAATCCTCTTATAGTTAGTTGCATAGGTAAACTAATCATGAAACAACTTTTCTCAAAACACCTAAAATATATTGAATGTTTTTAGGTTCATGTGGCCACCCTTACATGGTTAATCATATTGTGAGACCCATGCATTCTCTCTATCCAACTCTTCCATAACCTTGAAAACTAAGGTGCATGGTTAAACTAATTTTCACCCAACTATGATCAATACACTTACAATTTATTGTATATTAATAGGGTCATGTGACCTCCCTTACTTGGTTAATCATTTTGTGAAACTGATTTGTGCTCTCTGTCCAAATACTCCACTACCTCACACAGTTTGGTGCATAATTAAATTAATAGTGAACCAACTATGCTAAAAAAACTACAATTTATCGTAGGTTTTTCAAGGTCATGTGTCCACCTGTATATAGTTAATCGTATTTTTCACCTCAACCTTGGGGATGTATGGTTAGGCATCATGGTTAGAACTAACCACGTGTCAACCTTGCACCTCACACAATATCTCAAAAAACTGAAGCTCTGGGCTTCGAATAATCCCAATACACTCTCAAAACCTCTATAAACACATTAGGAATTACCATATAGATAAAAAATAATTTAAAATTATCTTATACTCTCTACTAACCTGTTCAATATAACCTCTTCTCCTTAAAACAACCCCTAGAGTTTACCTTATGAGGGTGGTTGAAAACCATCTAAAAATAATCCCACCCTATGTGCACATACATCAGCCTCCCTCTATTAGGTCATTTCCATTAAATAGTCCTACTACCATATCAACTGAACTAGAAGAATGTTACTACCTTAGAGATCATTTGGGTTAATATCAATGATACAAACCATATACTCCTCAAAATAAACATTAGTTTCAAACTAAATATCTTTGGTATAAAAAATGAGAGGGGTCATTATATAAATGGAAAAGTCATGAAACAAGGAAGAATTCATGCATGACCCAGTATCTATGAGGTAACTATAACTGATATTTTTTAACCCAACTCCCAATAAAACATAAATGGTTCTAACAAACCTAGGTTCATATTTATCTTGTTTTTGAATCTATTGTTTCCCCAATCTATTCATAACATGCAAGAAGGCCTTATGTCCCACCTAGAACTCCATAGGTTGGGGTGATGAATGGTATAAGGCTTATTCTTAAGCTGAGATGTAGATACATACTACATGATATGTTTTACATTATCTAAATTATTTAAAATGAGATGGGGTATAATAATGCTACCTCTCATACCTCTAACAATTACAATTGTTTAAAAAACGACCTATAGTATAGGGCCTCATAAAAATCCATTTTTATAGTTCCTAGGATGCTATTATAACAATAAAAATCAATTATAAGTTGACATTTCACACGAGTAAATCAAATTTCAAGGATGAATGCTTGGAGAAATTCATCTAACACTCATATAGAATAATCAAATTTATTATCAGGATAATGATGATATATTATACTAAAAATAACCTATAAACCTAGTTCCTTCTACAACCGCCACAAGAAATATAATGAAAATAAAGAAACTATATCAGATACAATGGTATATTGAATTCTGTGATGGTTTAAAATCTCTTATACATATAGCTTTCATAGATATTCTACTAAAAGGGTCTCCCAAATAGGAAGTAAGTGGAAAAACATTGTCATTATATCAATGATCACCAATACCGAGTCACTTCCATGAGTGGGTCTCGATAATCCCATAACAAAATTCATGGTGGAATCATCCCCTTTCCACTCAAGAGTGGGTAATGCCTATAAAAGTCCCTCTAGTCGCTGGTTCTCCCCCTTTACCTTCTGATAGGTGTAACACCGAATAAAAAATCCAATTAACTCTCTTTTCATACCTATCCACCAATACTACTACTGTAAATCAAGTTATATATTTATATGACCGAGATACAATACCTAATAAATGGAATGAGACTCTCACATCAACTCAGCTCATATGTCTTTCGATAGTCAAATGCATCCATGAATGTAAATTTCATGAACTAAGACGGGTCACCATCCGACCTTGTGCGTGACCTAATCTGCTGTAAGGCCTATAGGGAATTCCCAATATCTATGGACTAGCACAAGTTCTTGGGTATCAGATAAACATTTGGGAATAATTCACCCAAATAAGAAGTCATGAAACAACAAAAAATATAAATAATCCAAAAATAAAATTACACTGCAAAACAAGCCCATAACAATTTTCATATTAATGTTTTACAACTTTTAGAAAAAACCCCCAAACACACCCAGACTGAAAGGGAACAAAAATCCATTCCAAACATCTATGAAATGAGAGAAACCACATCCTCAAGATCCCACCACCAACATCTGCACCCAGTTCCACTAAAAACTCATGCTGCTAACACTAAAAGTCTTACCATTACCTGAAACAAACATGAGACAAGTTCTATATACACCGAAGGGTGTATGTATGGTGTGAGATAAATCCTAATAGGATTCCACCTAGAAAAAAAAATTCCATGCCAAAAAAATTTAATGATAATCTAATATGGTCATTTAAATAAAATTATTCAAAACATTTCTGGGAAATTTTTTGTGATTAAACATATTAAAGAAAGGAAAAGAAACCAATTATAAATAAAACCAATAAAAAACCAAAAAAAGAAAAATGAATATTTCTAAAAGTTCACACACACTCACATCCATGCAAAAGAGGTCCACAGTATGCTGATAGTTGGAACCCAGTCACATAAGACATAACATCAAGGGGAAATTTATAAGGTCAAACTAGCTCAAGTGGGATTCTAGGGACCTCACATCTTGGTGAAAATGTGATATAGAAACAATGAAAATTAGAATTTTCATACAGAATACACTAGTAAAGAACACCCCCATAGCACTATTAGTCTCCCATCTTCGTCCATATATTTAGTTATTATTGTAATGTTTAGTCCTAATAAGTGAAACTGGGCCATATCCGTATCCCTATCACTAGCAAGCTTGTTCTACTACATCTACCTAGATACCCATGATTCATTTTTGTGATCAATCAAGTTTCACATTCACATATCACACAAACCACCACTTTCATTAACCATTGCCAATTATTCTAATAAAATCACCATTTTCCACAAAACAACCCATTTTCCATTTTACACACACCAAATCCATGTGAAAAAACATTTCACACCACTTATGTAACTCTAAAACCCAAATGAAAAATTACAAGAAAATAACATAGTAATTTCAATAATTTTCATGGGATAACCCCTTCCAAATAAATACACAGGCCAAGTTACCTTTTTAAAACATTTTTCTCCTCATCTACAAAATTAACACACACCAGTACATCTACAAAACAATTCTAATATTTTCAAGGGAATCAACCTTTTCCCTAAAACAAATTATCCTCTATTTTAATCACACCAAATTACACTTTTCAAATACATTTCTCACCACCTACACATTTCAAAAATCACTTTTTTTATAAAACCCAAGAAGCTCATAAAATTAATAAACTAACTACATGGGCTAAACCCCTTTTTGAAATCAAACCTAAACAAAAAATCATTTCCAACCATGCCTTTCATGACTCGAAAAAAATTTAACTTATATAAAAAAATTAACCAATGCCCCAAATATGCTAAGCAAAACATTTTATATTTAAAACCTACACTCGAACCCATTCCAACCATTAATTCATTTGAAAACATATTTGAAAACCTTTTAAGAGACCATAAAAAACATTCTTTTGATGCATTATATGACAACACAGACAAAACATAGCCATATACTTTACTAAAATTCATTTCAAACACACAATACTTCTATGCACTTCAAAAACACTATTCACACCACACAAACAATGCATAGAACATTTTCAAATAAATTAAACAAACAAATTAAATCATAGATAAATGCTATGAAATGGAATTGCCTACTTCGGGTGTAGAAATACTTTGAACATGTTGTGAATCACCAATAAAATCTTATCCACACCCCCAAGTGATCGACATCGAACCTTGGAGGGAGAGTTTAAGGTAGCGGGGTCGTATGAGGAAGAGTAGCCAACTAGGATCGTAGTCGCTAGAGAACCTTCAGCCAGTAGGGGTATCACACCAGAGGTCCATCAAGCCAGTAGGGGTGTCATGCCAGAGTACCACAATCATAGAAAGGGTGTCGTGCTAGAGGACTATCGTGCTGGAGAGAGGCCTTGATCAGGTCTTTCTCTAACACAAAGATAACCATTAAGTTTCTATTGTTATGAAAACTAACAGTAGCCCTATCATGTAAATCCCTCAAATTGAAGATGAATCTATAAAAGGTTTCCATATATGGACTTCTCTGTGAAAATAGAGCTATCATATTCTAGCTACTTTGATGAATATTTAACTATCACATGAAACATGGCTTCCCTTTGGCAATGATTTGGGTGAGTTTCCCTAATTTTCCTCTACCTTTTCAGAATCCGTCAATTATTGGGAAGGAGGGTAATATCACTGGAAGGTTTCTATTTCCTGATAGTAATACCAAGGAAGTGTGTCACCCGATCAATCCAAGAGTGTGTGTCGAGGTTGATGTTTCACAATAGCCCCTGAATTTCATTTTAATTACCATTACGGAGGAATACCGCTATAGGCAATAGGTAGTGTATGAAACCTGGGTGGATTTTTGTTCTACCTGCAAGATATTAGGCCACTTGGGGGAGGATTGTTGATGTGGGTTGAGGTAGCATGGGGATAGGGCCAGTGGTGTGGATGGGTCCTCAAGTCAAGGGCAAGGGGTCCTGCAGACTGATGAGTCATCAAATGGTGAACATAGAGTTGGGTGGAACCCTTTATAAATGATGAATGTGGTTTTGAGAGGCAAGGGTAAGGGTCTTGACAGAATATTCAAGCCTGGTCTAGATGTGTGACATAAGAAACCTGTACAAGGAAGTGCTATTTCAAAACACGACAACTAGCTGGGGTCCATTTGTTTGGATCCATAGGAGGGGTGGGGTTGGGTAGGCCTTGGGTTGAATGCTAATGTTGGAGGGGGTCTACCATATTCTATATCTACGAGCCCATGAAATGGAACTACAGTTGATTCTAATAATGTAGACATGGAAGTGGACCATGCATAAGGAGATATGGAGTATAACCAAGATAGAGAGGTCCAAAACTCAAACGAATCTACTAATAGTGAAGGCAGTAAGGGCTGCACGAAGGCAAAAAATGGGGTGTGATTGAAAAGATCAACTACTAATGTCAAAGTTTGCAACAATTTTTAGTGTCTTGATGTTGATGTAACAAGACATGATTTAGAGTAGGGAAGGTCTCGGGAGTGTGTTGATAAGGAGGTCTTGGACACAGAACATTAGGTTGTTGTGTTAAAGGAGGTTCATGAGTAACATATTGATGGTGAGGTTCATTCTAACTCATAGTATGTTGACCCCAATGAGTAAGTTCAACAGTTTAATGAGATTAAAGAGACTAACATTGCAATTTAAGAGTTGGAATGTGTTTTTTTCAGGCACTCCTTGGAAGGGTGGAAGGGAATCCTTAAAGAGAGGAAATATTACTCTTTCTTGCCTCCTCTTATGGAGATATGGTAAATGAATAAATTGAAATTCAAACTGTTGGACAACCATGACAAGGTTGGGGTTGTGATCAAACAATCCTTGGATTTTCCCATGAGATCATAAGAAGATATGGTCAAACAAGTTTTTCTTCTCAATGCAACTAAAGAAAAAGACACTAAAGTGATGGGCATACCTCTAAGGATGGCTCTCTATAAGGACCAATATTCCTTGATAGATAGGAATGACTCGATATTAGTTAGCAGTTTAAATAATGGTAAGATAGGTCTTGAGGAGTATGTTCAGTCCTTGGGCAAGATGACCCTCCAATTAGAAGAGCTTCTTACAGATGAACATACCACTCAGATCTCATCATTGTCCTAGAAATTTTTTAAGGAAATAGACTCAGATAATATCACATTAATCTTTAATGACATTGGTTATGTTTGTGGTTTTGGTTAGCTTGGTGGATAGGAATACTTGTTCGTGATGTGTCTGCTTCTCGATTCATTTTTCTTCAGTGATGTTGCAATGTTTGGTGTTTCATTTCAAGAAATCTACTTAGATCTGCTTCAGAAGAAGATTATAAAATTAAGTCTTCACCGGTGCTGGATTTTTAGATTTAGATTCATTAAATGTTATGGCTTCGCCATTGGTTATGTTCCCATGCACTTCTACATTGGACTTCTTGATGAAGGTACCTGTTTTGGTGAATACTTTTTGTCTTGGATCATCAGCTAGGGAGGGGAAGATCATGTAGTTTGTTATGGTGTTTTCCCCACGTGGGTTGTTTTGTTACTTTCAGGATGGACTTGGTAGTTTCTCAATTATTTTATAATAGTGTTTTAATAATAAAAAAGTAATTTTTAGTCAATAATATTATTATTATTAAAATTTATTATTATTATCATTATTATTAGAACAAATTTTTTTAATGTCTTTTCTACTTTTCTCAATTTATTTTATTTTCATTTTATTATTACTCCTTCGATTTTATATATTTTGAACACCGGATAGGCCACATGGTTACCTGGGAAAATCCGCATGGTTTCCAAACCATGCTCTACCCCTACACTGGATGCTGCGAAGCCTGAGACCCTTGTTTTTCAATAAAAACTCAAAAGCTAAAACCATTAATCAACATGAACCCTAATTAAAAATTACAAGCCCATAAAATAATAAAATAAAATAATTTTAAATTTTTTGGGTGTGATAATTCTCCCCAACATAACACTCCCCCCCCCCCCGGAAAGCCACAATGAGGTTGTTTAAAGAAAAAAATTAGAAATCCTTCTCATCTTAAGGATATTACTGAAGAACAACAAACAAAAGTGAGCAATGACCACAACCAATAAAGAAAAAGACCTATAGATTGAACCTAGAGACTCGATATGTAATTTTTTCTAAGTGTTACCTGCCCCTAATAGCATAAGAACCTCATGTTGTTAAATAAAAGGGAAGGATTCTATCACCATACACAATCAAACATCTTGATACAAACACCTTAAAAATTCTCAAATAAGCTCACACATTATACCACAAACAAATAATGAACTCAATGAGGCTACCCTAACCTTACTTCACAATGTTGTTTGGTGCACGTTGACCCAAACGTTTACTCAATAGATGGGATTAGTGTTAGATATCTCTAAATTAGACTACAAACTACCAAACCAATTCCAGAGATGAAACTAAATTGATGACATGGGGAGGCCTGAGCGGACTCCCAGTCATAAGAGTTAGCTAGCACTCGAGAAAGAATCATGATACCAATATGGGGTGGCCTGAATAGACTCCACACCACAATCAAAATGATAACATTGATTTTCTTCAAGGGTATTTCAATGAGAACCACGGTGGGTATCCCCACAATAATGAAAAACTAGCCTAACAGAATGGCATGGACAGACATAGAAATCCTGACAAGAGCTAACTTAAGAGCTTCTCTCACAACCTAACACCCCACTAAGAAATAGATTCCTCATGATCCCTCCAACCAACAGGACCGTTCAGAATGGAACAACTATGTAGAAATATTAAACTCTATCCATTTCCCAAACTAAATACAAACACTGGACTGATATCCCTTATAACCCTAGGGGTTCCTGGCTACACACTAATTTCAATTCAAGACCTGTGGCTGGAGCTCTGATTATTGAAGCATCTCTTACTTCACAGTTAGGCACTGAAAACCCCCTAATCAAAACTTCTTCTTGTAGTGCCAGAAGAAACCACACCACAATATAAAAGCACCAACAAAAAAAAACACACCCCATAACCTACTTTTCCTCAACATGGACTAAAATAATGAAAAGAACTTAAAATATAATGATGCTTCATCCCTTTTGACTTTGAATGAAAAAATTCCAAAGGAGGCCACATAAAAAGTGCTTTCACCTAAAACAGAAAAACTCAAAATTACCAAAATGGAACACATGCCTTTGGTAAAGTAGAGGATCTCTAAAGGTCCCACAACATCTGCCTTCACATTTGGGAATTATAAAAACACTACAACATGCCACCAAATAAGACCATTGTAGCCTCAGATCCCTGACAAGGTAAGTAACCTTAAACTAAGTCCTGAACTACACACGATTATTACAAATGATCATAACCGCCTCTTGCGACCCAACATTCCACATTGGAGGCCTAACACGGGCCTCCACTTAGATGAACCGGGAGAGAGTCCCAAAGGCCCTTTCGTACATGGCCAGCACCAATAACCCAGTCCGTTTTCACCTTTCCTCACTGTAATTACCTTCGCCGCTCTCAAATAGGACCTTCAAAAATAGTGGTGTCAAACTTCACCTTTGATGGCTCATGAGACATAAAAACTAAGGTCTTTTTAACCTTCCACAACAACTCTCCAATAGCCATAGGGTCAAATTAACTGAAAAGGAGGAGTGGCTAACTCAATTTTTAAAGTTTAAGATGAAATTCCTTACATTGATCCACTAGAGGGTCTGCCAACGGCGAATCACACATGTCCATACTTCAAACATGCAGTAATTCTTTATGGGGGTGTGAACTAGCCTATAACGAAAACCAAGGACCCTAATCAAACACCTCTATTTGTAATGACATACCATAAGTGAACACCAAGTGTATAGAGTAAACCATCGTAAAGGATTCCCGAATCAATTTTTAAAAGGACCCACTAACCACACATTTTTACAAAAAATTACCGACAAGAAGTCAAACACAATACCAAAGTCAACCAAAAAATATAATTGGCTCAAAACACGTTGTAATTTTTTTTTACCAAAATACAAAAATACCCACCACACAATCATCAGATATCAAAAAACCTAATTTTTCTTGAAAATTGTTTTTGAAAATAAACACGGTTGGTTAGTTGCATAATCACCAATGGTGTCTCATGGGCCTCACACATGCATGTTTCTATTCCACACTAGGAACCCACCTCATGTCCTTCCAGGAACTCATCCACTCATGCCATTGACAATACACCTTTCCATATATTCCCATGCTAGTGTTCACCCATGAGAACCCCAAAGACCAAAACTGAACATTTCCCCTTTTCAGATCCAAAACATTCAACCCACACATTTAAAACCTTACACATAAATTTGAAAAAACTTTATTTCCAAAAATAATACACTATAAAAAAACCCCACTTCATTCTCAATCTTTTAATTGAAGACTCACTATTCTCATTTAAAATAAGTTTCCAAAACCATTTTGAAATTAATACCCCCTTTTCTAACAACCAATTTTCCCATAAATCCCAAACATTAATTAAGAAAATTCAATATCATTGAAATCATTCTCATTTATTTAGACAAAAAACATTTCATGAAAGTCCACCTTTCTAATATCCAACTTAAATTGATTCCTAAAACTAATTTTCTTCCTTTTCAAAGACAAATCATATTTAGATTAAAATTAAGTTTCCAAGATTCCAAAAAAAAGAGATATGGGAAGATACAAGAGGAAACTAGTACCAATGTGTGACTCAGAAATATGGTTGGAGGCCATAAATTAGTCACAATAACATCACAGAGGGTGTTTTAGGATAACATCCACAATTCTAAGGAACTCGTATGGAACCTGACTTCCCCGGGTAACTTGAGTACTATCATGAGGTGTGCTGGCCAGGCACCCTACATGTAATTGGAATTTCATTTCAGGAAAATCCTAGATATGTTCTACCCAAACTATTCCTTAATTAACAAGACTCAAAAGAGAATAACCTGGATCTATTACCATTTTTTCACGAACCAAACCAGGTTGCCATCCGAACCATTTCCCAATCCGGTCTGCGGCAAGGCCCGAAGGGTGTTCTAAATCCCCACGAGCTGGAACAAGTGCTCAGGTATTAAATAAACACTTGTAAAGGGTTTACCTAAATAATCATTTATGAAAAAACAAACAATACAAATAAGACAAAACAGAAATTACACAACCAAAATGGAACTTAACAATTTACATATTTAATGTTTTAAATTTTTTAGAAAAAACCCCAAACATACCCAAACAGAAGGGAGTAAAAACTCTATTCCAAACCTCCATGCAATGAGACTAAGCCCATCTTGATGCTTCCACCACCAATATTCACACCTAGTTCCACTAGAAACTCTAGATTCCAACACTAACAGTCTTTCCTTTATTTGGATAAAACATGCAACAAGATATATATACACCCAAGGGAGTGTGTAGGGTGTGAGATAAAGCCTAGTAGGAAGTCACCCAGATAAAAATATTCCGTTCCAAAATATTTTAAAGATAATCTAACATGATCATTGAAATTTAATCTTTTTGAACATTTCTTAGCCATCGATTGTGAGTAAAAAAATTAATGAAAAAAAAGAAACCACTTAAAAATAAAATCGATGCATAACAAAAATAAAGAAAAATATGTATTTATAACAGTTCACACACACAAACATGCACACCCAAGAGGTCCATTGTATGATGATAGTTGGAACCCCTTCATATAAAGTAGAGCACCATGGGTAAATCCCTAGGGTCAAACTAACTCATCTAGGATTCTAGGAAACACACATATTGATGAACCAAATTTGTATATGATTTTTCTATCATTAATTTATATATTTTCATTGATTTACTTGATAATTCACATGGTATATGTTCCATTTCATAGGAATAAGCTTCATGAGATTCAAAGGAAGAAGTTCATACAAATAATGATTTTTGGCTAGAACACATTGTGACTTGTCAGTACATGACGTGTATTGGTGATTCACAACATGCCCAATTTGTGAAGAGAATTCACGACCAAGCCACAAAATCCACATAATGATAGCCACTACATGTCATGAACGCCTTGGACACATCATTATTCTAGTCAAAATAGTTAGCGAACAATCTGCAAGAAATCTTCACAAAGGGGCAGCTGGAAGCCGGTACATGTCGTGAACACCCACTACATGACGTGTAATCATTAAAACATCATAAATACATTATATAGGCATGATATATTTTGGAGATCAAAAATACATGGAGATCTATGAAGATATAAGGTACACGATGTGTACCTCTAGTACACATCGTGATGATATTTTTCTATAAATACATTGGTGAGAAAGACCATTTCAACACAGTTCCATACCATTTTTCTTATTTTTTTCATTCCCTTATGAGTTTCTTCACCCTTTTCCCCCTTTTATTCTAAATTTATTCATGTTTTACATTTTTAAATCACCATTGAGCAGTGGATTTTTTGCTTCACCACCTTTGAATTACCGCTACATCCATTACCAATGTGTATCCATTCTCTTCACTCGTCTTTAATTCTAGTTGCATGTTAGATTTACTTACATTTCTTATATCAAGTGAGAAATTTATTAATATTTTTTATTCATCTGGTAAATTTTTCATTCCCTTTACAAATCCCAAACCCATTACATGATTTCAAATCAATTAAAATAAAACAACATGTCAATCATGATTTCTTTTGTTTATTTGTTTTCATGTCAAACCCTTATGAGTAACTAAACATCTTAGGGATAGGGATAAAAAGTTGATTTATCTACATGATTAAATAATCATTAATTCTAAACTCTGCAACCCTAATTTGATTAATAATTAGGATAATAACCAAATAGTCTACCCAATTTGTGAAAACATCTCTGACCACATAATATTCAAGAAAGATACCCTATCCTGATTGAAGTAGACTAGACTAAAATCACTATCATAGGAAACTTCATTCCATATAATACAAACCTCACACACCTAGGCTGTTACTATCTACCGATAATAGAATTTTCACTTCCTAGGTAGAACTAGGTGATTGAACAAAGTCAACTAGTGACCTCAGTTGGTTTCATAGACTAAACCTTATAATCCTTCCAAGATTAGAATTAATGATCATATTTTACCCAGATACTCAAACTTGATCATAAACACTCATTAATTAGCTGATGTCACCCCCAACTAGAGATTAAGTAAAATCCCAAACAACAATGATTTCTTGAATGAACTCCCATAAGGTTCTAAAAATAGTGATCCCCCTATGAAATATCTTTATCCTCATGGGTTTGACCTCATTATTTTACAATTATACACCATTTTAGTTAGTAATGTTTGGGAATAATAAATTATAATGTGACCCCCCCCCCATGTAAGCCCAATGACGCGTGTAATAACACATCAAATTTTGGCACCATTTCTAGGGAAAAATGTTGTTTCTGTAAAGAACTCTGGTTTTAAGACTTTGTATTACCTTTCCCCCTACGCATTCCATACACCCTTACATATTATTTTTTCCACTAGTGAGTGTACCTTGGTCCCTTGACCAGTCCAAGGAATCTTGAATCAAATTAAACTTTAGTCTTCGATCCTGGGATCAAAAGGTACTTATCTTCAAATCTTCAGTCATAAATGGATGATAAACATCACATTTTAGGACCTAACCCACCATACCCCCATCAAATCATTCTGGGAGAACACCTGATGCACCATGAAAATACCATCAAAAATTATGGCCTACCATAGATCCATGGTGTGACACCCAACATCATTCATCCCCCAATACATGACTACACCTTTTAGATTTAGCCTGGACTCATTCATATGATCTAGAAAATGGGAAAATTCAGTGGTTTTCAGAGAAAATATCCCCATAAACATATTGCCAACTTCTTGTAGGTTTGAAACACCTTTCATAACTAGGGAGTGTCTTCTAGTGGAATAGAAATCCACATCTTCCTATTTTCATTAAGATAAAATGCAAGCTCCCAAGTCGATCATGACTTTGGATGATCATTCCAAAAAAAAATTAGATATGTATTTCCCACCAATCCGAACCTGGAATCTATGAAATGACATCTAAAACTTCGCTCAAGAAGAAAGATAATCTTCATGTGAATCATGAGATAGATTTAAGAAAATTATGAGGATGTTTCTCCACCATAGACTCAACACCTAGATTTAGTTTCTCACATTTTACTAAAGAATCCATCCAGCAGTATAAATAGTTATAGATGTGGCTACTAATGAAGGTTTAATGTTCAAGATCCCTGAAGCCAGAAGAGAAATTATAGATGAATTCTCTCATAATGCCACTCTATGGCCGAGTAATAAGGGACCACCATGTTGTGTCATCCACCAAGTTGATGAGAATACCTAATTTTCAGCACAATTGGAGGTTCTCACAAATAAATTTGAATCATTTCAAATTTCAGCTACACAACCACAACCTCATCCTACTCCTATCATGGATGTTTATTCATGTGATATGTGTGGTGTCCTGAACATGTATCAGAAATTCAAGGCAATATATAAATATCATCACGAATTTAATTATATCAATTATAATCAACAAAACTAGTCGTTTCAGAAAAAACAATATTATCAGTATAGGCCTTCTCAGTAGCAACCTCAAAACAATCAATGTTATTTTCAACCATAAAGTGGTCAGGCCCAGTTCTGCAACCAAGGACCACCATGTTATCAAACAATGAACCTTATTCCATAACCACAACAAAAAATGTAGCAACTAATATAGAAATAACCTATCCAATCAAGACCCCAGCAACAACAATTTCAACCCACCCAACTGAGGCTTGTTTAGTAACAACATCTAAGTAACCTAGAAAATATCTTGGCTACTTTTTTCAAAAAGTCTAATCAAATAATGACAACCCATAAATTAGAAATACCAAATTAGAGAGCTGCTTTGAGGAACATTGAGGCTTAAAATGCGTCAAATCTCAAAGACCATTTATGATAGATTTCTAGGTACTCTTCCTGGTAACACTAAGTCATACCGAATAGAATAGTCAATGGTAGTAGTGATGAAAAGAAGAAAAGTTTTGTACTTTCAACATATATAAGAAATAAGGTGATAAGATGTGCATTATAAGCAACTTGTAGCAGATGAAGTAGCTGATACAGCAATTCCCACCTCTCCACAAGAAGAATTTCCATCCAAAAAGTTTAAATCCCCTAGAGAACAAAAGGAACTTATATATGATTCCAAACCGCTATATTAGCCACCTCTTCCTTTTATTTAGTGATAAAGACAAGGAATGTAGGAGGAACAATATAAAAATTTCCTAGAAATGTTCAAGCAACTGCATATAAATATAGAATTTGTAGAAGCCAATACCCAGATGCCCATTTATTCCAAATTTCTTAAGGACCTATTATCAAACATATGGAAAATAGAAGATCTAGGAGTTATCTCTTTGAAAGAATAGTTCTCTAATGTAGTGATGTAAAAAAATCCCCCCGAAGATGAGAGATCTGGTATGTTTCTCGATTCCCTGTGATATAGGAGAGTGATTGTTTAGAAGATCACTATGAAATCTTGGATCCCACATTAACTTAATGTTGATGATTATTTTCCACATACATGGACTCCAAGAAGATAAAAAAAATAAGGGTAACATTGCAGCAAGCTGATTGTTCAATGAAATATCCCATAGGCATTCTAAAAGATGTTTTGGTCAAGGTTAGAAAATTCATCTTTCCAGTAGACTTATTAGTCATGGGAATAGAAGAAGAAGGTGATATCTTTATCATACATGGAAGACCATTAATGGGCATAGGAAAGGATTTGATAGATGTAAATCAAGGATGTATGATCTTAATAGTTGGAGAAGAATAAGTGGTGTTCAACCGGATAAAAGCTACCCAACACTGTGATGGTACTGTAAATTATAACACCATATCTCTCTCTCAAAAAGGAGATGATTACATCTACATCAAGGAATAGAGTGAATATTTTCCTATAAAAAAGGAAGAAGAGTGTGATTTAAAATAATTAATCTTCATTAAACCACTCACAAGAGACACAATACTACCATTTATTCCTTCTATCATTCAACCACCCCAGTTAGAACTAAAAACTATTTCTAGTAAACTAAAGTAATCATACATAGAGAAGTAATAATATTTTCTTATCATTATCAACTAATAATTGTCCCAAGTATAGGAAAAAATTGGTTGTTGTTCTGAAAAGACATATGAAATCAATTTACTAGAGAGTGTAAGAAATTAAAGTGATCAATTCTCTGGAATGCAGCAATAGGATCTTACTTAAAGAGGATGCAAGGTCAAAATGGAAACCTCAGAGGCATCTCATGCCACAAAGGAAGGAGGTCATAAAGAATGATGTGTTGAATCTCAGGGATGCAAGAATAATTTTTTTAATTTAAGATACTGATTGGGTGAGCCCCCTCCAAGTTGTTACGAACAGAGGAGGACTCATAGTAGAAAAGACATACAAAAATGAATTGATTTCATCACACAACATCATTGGATATAGAGTCTTCATTAATTACATATGACAAGATTCAGTAATAATAAATGATCATTTATTCCTTACCCTTTATGAACCAAATACTCTAGAGACTGTTGGGGCATGATTTTTTTTGTTTTCTAGATGGATATTCAAGATATAATCAAATTGATGTTGACCTTGTTGATTACCCAAAAACCATGTTCACATTCCCATGATGTACCTTTTCTTATATAAAGATGTCATTTAGAATGTGTAATTCTCTAGAATCATTTCAGATATTCCTAACACACATTCTCATTGACATGGTTGAGGATTTCCTTGAAATCTTCAAGGATGATTTCTCAATTTATGGTAGGTCATTTATTGTTTGTTTAAACAATCTTGAATTGGTTATACAACATTTTGAGTCAAAATTCATGGTCATAAATTGGGTTAAATGAGACTTTATGGTACAAAGAAGAATAGTCCTTATGCACAAAATATCTATATAAGGCATTAAAGTTGATCAATACAAGATAAAAGTAAACAATGATCTACCTAAGCCCTCAACTTTCAATGGGATCAGATGTTTTCTAGGGCATTATTGATTTTACAGATGAATTTTGAAGGATTTTTTTAAATTTCTACATTCATTAACTCACTATTTGTGAAAAGATGATTCCTTTTAATTAACTGATGACTATTTATAAGCCATAAATATGCAGAAGAATGGTGTAATAGCATCACCAAACATTATTGCACCAAATTGGGAGAAATAATTTGAATTAATGTGTGATTCCAATGACCGTGTTGTAGGAGTTGTGCTAGGATAACACATTGAAAACACCTTATGCCCAATTTATTATGTGATTCATATGTTGAATGAATCTCAGTTCAATTACATGACTATAGAGAAAGATCTCTTAGTTGTCATATATGCCTTCTAGAAGTTTCATTCTTACCTTGTAATATCCAAATTCATTGTTCACACTGATCACACTGCCCTCGGGTACCAAAAAAACAAGAAGGATGAAAGAATGAGGTTGATACACTGTATCCTTCTTTAAAAGAATTTTACATCATGATCAAATATACAAAAGGAAAAAAAGAATGTAATTACAGACAATCTCAGCAGACTCTGTCTCTCCATCATTACAGAAGATAACGAGGCTAATATTGAAGTGGATTTTCTAGACAATACCTTATTAACTATCAATGCTAAACCATGGTTACTAGATATGGATAATTATATATCCATTAGATTCCTCCACCAAGACATCTCATACTAGTATAGAAAGAAGTTTTCTCATATGCCAAGCACTAATATTGGGATGAGACTCTGTTATTCAAGCATTGTGCTGATAGAATTTTTAGATGCTACATCCTAAAAGAATATACAGACAATTTAATCAAGATGCGTCACATGTCACCAACTAGAATAAAATGTGGACTCGAGCATATAGTGGCCAAGATTCTGCAAAGATGATTTTTTTGGTCCACACTACACCATGACATAATGGGATTTTTCCAACAATGTGACAGATGTCAACGAACAAGAAATATTAGTAAAATTAATGAGATTACACAAAACCCTATCATGGATGTCAATTTTTTTTTTGAAATTTGGGGAATTATATTCATCATAATTTTCCCTACATAACGTGGAATAAACTACATTATGGTAGTAGTTGATTAGGTATCAAAATGAGTTAAATCCAATGCTAGGAGACATAACATAGAAGAAGTTGTTGTAAAAATTATAATGAAGACTGTGTCTAAATGAATTGGGTTTACAAGATTACTCATTAGTTATTGCGGCACAAATTTCACAAATCGTGTCGTGGGAGGAATTATAGAAAGTTGTGGAATTAGATACAATAATGGGACTCCCAACCACCCAAAAACAAGTGGGAAAGTAGAACTGTCTAATAGGGAGGTAAAAAAAATCGTGGAGGAGATTGTTAGTAAAAGATAGAGTGAGTGGAACCTCAATATGGGTGATTCACAATGGGAGTATAGAACTACATTCAGGACACACATAGGTACCACCCCATTTAGATTGGTTTATAGAAAACCATGTCATCTTCCAGTGGAACAAGGGCATCATCCATTATGGGAAATCAAGAAGATGAATCTAGATATGTTGAAGGATGGATAATCAAGGTTATTGTAATTAATTACATTTGAAGAAATTGTGAAAGAATCATATGAAATGAAAGGATTTATAAGGAGAAGACAAAGAAGTTTCACGACCAGTTCATTCCAAGGGGTACCTTTGTCCCTATGAATAAAGTCATGTTTTTTAATTCAAGGATGAAGCTATTCCTAGTTAAATTGATGTCATGATGGTCTGGTCCATTCGAATTCATTCATGTATTTCCATATGGAACCATAAAAATTCAAATAGAAGCGGGGCCACCGTTTAAAGTAAATGGTCAAAGGCTAAATATTTTTCAAGAAACATTTTGTGAAGGTTGTTTAATCAGCCTCAAGTTAACATAAGATTAAATAAAATCAAGCTATTTACATTAAAGGATGCACTAATTAAGAGTAAAAACAGGGTTGGATATCTTAAAATAGGACAGAATAGGGTCATATTAGAAGAGTCACAGAGAGGAAGGAGTTGGAGGCATGGAAAGAGTAGAAAAAAGGAGAAAAACAGTTTATTACACATCATGTACCAAGGATTAATGTTGTGTACCCATATTTTCAAAATAACCTTTTTATTCTCTCCATACAAGATGTGACCTAGCCGTAAACATCATAAACACAGTTGGGTTTTCTTTTAAAAATGAATCTTATAAACCCCTAGGTCACAACCCTCCGACCTCCCACCCTTCCCGACCCTTCTTATCAGGTGAACCCCCTTCTCCCACTCAGTCGCACTCCACCACCCACCCCTCTCATCCTCCATTCCAACCTACAGCCACCATCTTCCTATCATTCCACCTCAAACGCACCCTTTTTTTCCTAACCCACACAGCCATCCCACCACCCTCCCCTCACTAGTGCACTACGCCCCAACCTATACACCATTCCCTACCTCCATGGCCCAAATGAATCGACCCCAACCCTCACCTCGCCATCTGCCACCTCCTCTATCGCCTCCTCCTTGGCCTCAAACTTTTAGCAACTAGTTATCAATCATCCCAATACCTCCACTGATGGGAACATTCACCCTATGATATGTTTTACCAACCCAACACAACAGGCCAATCTTCTCAAGATTTAGGCAAAGCCCATGAACGCCAACGAGACGTTGGACATGAACATTCTCTCTAGGTTGAATATCACTGACATTGTCTTGAGCCTCCTAGAGACACTACATATAGATATCATTATTGATGTTTATGAGTACACATTCTGAGAATAATTCATGGTGTTTTTTTCAAATTTTAAGCTAGCTATCGAATGCATACATTTCAGACTATGTCATAGACCCCATGAGCCTGATTTTTCAGAATCCAAGGTCGTGTTGGGAATCAATACTGAGGAGTTCATCATTTCTGACATCTACCCTACATTGCAGATACATCCATATCAGGAGGTTGCACCAGATTTCTGTCCATTGATAGATCATGACCCTCAGTCATACCATGATCCTAGACTCACAAAATCTACTAGGTTACGGGTTCCAGTACTTCGTATCCTGTATAGGGTCATGGAAGATGGTTGGTTTTACAGGGGTGAGACGCAAGGCAGTGTTAACCAAGTCAACATTCTGATTCGTGCAGCTGCCATGGGCGGTCCACCCATCAATATGGCCCCCAATATTTTTAGTACTTCAAGATTCAGACACAAAAGAAACATGAGATGTTGATGGGTGGCTCGTTTATCAAACAATTAAACAGATAGCTTGGTGTTTTTGATGCATCACAGCCCCTCACCTACTTAGGAACCATCGATCTGATTGATCATGTGATGCTTCACATGATTTAGATGCTGGTGAGGGAGAATGAAGCAAATTTTTAGGTTCCAAGAGTCCCGGAACCAGCACCGCAAGAACTGTCACAAGTCTTCATAATAGCTATAGACCCACCTATCGAGCCACACTCTACACCCGCACATATACCACCTATTACTCCCCCTACTTCTACATCCACACCAATCCAAAAACCACCCTACCCACCCTTTTTTATTTCGAGACAAACCAACATTGCATCCTCTCAAACTTGTGCTAGTTATTCACTCATCACCACCTCACCTTTATAAAATTCACATTTACCCCACAACCACCACCCGCCCTAGTCGAACCCTCATCTTCCACCATTACCCCTCCCCCTACAGTCTAGCTAGACCTACCTCATGACCTCACTGGCCCCACTGTTTAGTAAGAGTTCTTAGCAGAGGAGGCCCGATGAAGCATGGGGATAGCCACCGAGTCAACCCATGAGTTGCCACTTGTGGATCCAGTTACCAAACACAAGGCCTCTGTATAGATCAATACCTCTCCACCACCCACCCTAACCCAGATACCTACCTCCACAACCCCACCATTGACTACATTCACCACCCCACTGACTACTACTACTACTATAGAATTTGATCCAACTGGACAACTTGTCTCACCTCCTGGTAGTGGTGTGACATTGGAGGAGATTTTTTGTCGGGACCCCTAAGGTATCCTTTATCTACATTTTTTGTTCTTCTGGGACTTTTATTTTATATTTCTAGATATTCATTTTCTTCATCTATGTATACATTCATCTGTGATGACCTTTAATATATTTATACATGGGATTTTATTTTCACATTCTTTTATGTGTTTATTATTGTGACTTTTCTATTTGTTCATAACTATGTCAAGATCCTACGAATCTTCCACAACTTTCAACGGTCTAGTTCACAAACTATTCTATAAAAAAATATGTTCTCCCACAAGTCATCAATGTTATCCAATAACTTCATGACCTTTCCCTAGAGATCCACCAACATCAATCTCCTAGGACCATGATTCCATTCTTACCTCATCTCATTCACACTCACACAGCTGCACCATAGGTAATAAACCCTCCAAAGTGATCATGAGAGCATGAAGATACATTCTATATAAGATTTAAGATTAAAAGGAGTGATTGAATTAGTGGAACCACATAAGAAATTTAGGTCCACCGATCTTGTTGATTATGTCTTGTTAGCAATTTGTAGGAGGAAACCCATTGCTGATATTGTGTTTAGTTTAAGTCATCATTGTAGCATCCTTTTTATTTTTCATTTTGATTCTATTATGGAACTACATTGTAAAACTTTCATAACCTCAATAAAAATTATTAACTCTATTTATTACAATGTGCACCTATCATTTAAACATGTTATAATAATATTTAAACTTATGGACTAACATTTTTTCAAGTTCATGATTTCTTCTCTATCCCATTTTGTGGGTACATTGGAATTAGCATTGCGACCGTTCCACAAACCCCACGGCATAACACTACATCTTTGGAGTTCTTGATTCCATGTTTTTCAAATTTCTTAAAATATGCAATTTCAATTTCTTTTAAAATTGAAATGCTACACCACTCCCACATGCATTTCATGGATATTGAGGACACTGCCTCTTTCTATCCATGGGGGGTTTCTCAAGATTTCACATGTGATACACTTGAATTATTGTTTTGTTCTCACTTGTCTGGGAGACATTTTTCAAAAAGACAAGCATCATTTAATCATAAAAATAATTATAACCATGTAAATTAATAAAATATGAGATGGAAATTGAAAGAAACCATGTTTTTTTTCCATCTTAGTAATTTTAAAATTATTGTTGAGTTTAGGAAATTGATTCAAATTCAAAATATTTGAAACAATGATTTTGTAACACATTAATTATTATTTATTCCCATTTTAATTACTATGATTATATTATTATCACTACCCAATATGAATTTATGCCTACAATTTCCTATTCTTATCTGAGCATATTTCTTAAGAGATACCTCAGGCATGTCAACCTACTCGAAAATGCACTGAAATCTTACCAAAAAAATGAGTGAACTAGTATAAATTTAAAATTATTAAGGAACTCTTTGATAGCCATGTTTCTGGAGACCCACCTTACATATGTCCTTCCTTTATCCAATAGTTTCCATGAATGACTATTTAAGATGAATCTATTCCAACATCATTTCCCTTTCTACCCTTATCTTTATAATGCATAAGGATACCTTTGAACACATATGGGGGGTCCATTCAGACAACATGGGATGCTTCTACTTTTCAGAGATGTATGTTGCACTTTCCAAATGACTTGGTTATGATCCATATCCATTTTATTTCATTTCATTTTTTATAATCCTTTACAAAATACAAAAAAAATTGATATTGTTTGTGTAATACGAATGTCAAAAATCACCGTTTTCCAGACTGATGAATCTCTCGAAGAATCATATGTGGTTAGGGGATCGAAGTGAGATCTGGCCTTGACTTAATTTTCAAATAATTTAAATGAAACAAAAAAGGAAAGTAATAGAATTATTATTATATACCGACTTGATACATATATGGATCCAACCTGAGCTATTGGAGTATGGATTTGACCATCTAGAAAGAGGAACTATATCACACTTTTCCTTACACGTGTGCATTGTACATTAGATATTACCCTCCTTTTGTGAATTATTTTCACTTTTTACCCACCTACCCACATCCTCAGAGTCATCAGAACCCTATTGTTGAATCCCCCATGATTATTATTTTTACTAGTCTATATATAGTGGAGGTGACATAACCAGTGAATGTCCATGGTTCGGAACATGTACTAAGGGTACAAGCATACTTCTAAATTTATTTCAACCTAAGTGATGAGAGAAAATCATTGTGATGTAAATTACAACTGGTAATATAATTTAAGGAATATTTAAAGGTTATAATTAAAATACTAGATTTTTTTTAGAAATGATGGACAATGAGGAATGAAAACCCTTCTATACATGGTTAATTTTGAAAGATTAAATTTTTCTACTTACACCTAATTTTAACTACCTGTACATAATGATTATTTCTTATTCTAATTTTTTTATCCTTTATCAAAATCATCATCGAGACACTATTTCTTGAGGACAAGAAATTGTTGAAGTGTTGGGGGATTGTATATTTGGGAAAATATGGTATAGAAACCATGACAATCAGTTTTCTCGTGCATAGACCACTAGTAGGGGACACCCCTCTGACCCTAGTGGTCTCTCATCATCATCAATATATTTAGTTAGTGTTTTAATATCCAATCACACAAAGTGAAACCAGGTCATAGCCACTTCTGTATAACTAAAACTCTAGTCCTAGTTCATCAACCTAGTTATTTAGGTTTCCATTTTTATGGTAAATCAAGTTTCACATTCACATATCCCACACACCACCACTTTCATAAACCAATTCCAATAATTCTGAGAAAATCACCATTTTCCACACACAAAATCCATTTTCTCTTTTACACACACAATATCTATTTGAAAACACTTTCTGCACCACTTTTTTAACTCATAAATCCTAATTATAATAGTATAAGAAAATCACATAGCATGTTCAATAATTTTCATGGACCAACCCCTTCCAAATCAACACACATGAATGTTCCCTTTTTAAAACATGTTTCTAATCATATACATAATTCACACATACCACAACATATACACAAAAATTCCATTATTTTAATGGAAATCAACCTTTTTTATAAAACAATCCATCCTTTATTTTACTCACACTAGAGATTACTTTTAGAATAAATTTTTCACCACCTATTCATTTCACAAATCCATTTTATTATTAAAGCCAAGAAGATAATAAAATTAAAAAACCAACTCCATGGGATGAACAAATTTGAAAAATCTTACACAAACCAACAATAATTTACCATCATGCCTTTCATCACTAGAAATACATACATATTATATTAAAAAATGCATAATTCACCAAACATTTTATGAATTAAATTTTATTTTTAAAACCAATTACCGAAACCATTCATACTGCTTGTTCCTTTGTAAACATATTTCACGACTTTATAAAATCCTAGAAACCTTTTCTAAGATGAATTATATTACAACATGAAAAAAAATATACCCATATCCTTTAATAAAATTCATTTCAAACACAAAAGCATGATAACCACTTCAAAAACACAATTAGTTCCACACAAAAAAGAGATAACATATTAAAATAAATTTAACAACCAAATTAAATCATTGATAAATGTTAAGGCATGGAACCACCAACATCAGTTGTAGAAATCCATTAAAGCTGGAGAGAATCAAAAATCACACCCTAGACACACCCCAAGAGATCAACATCAACCCCCAAAAAGAGAGGGTGTGGTGGTGGGGTCACAAGAGGGAGTGAGGTCAGCAGGGGTCGCGGTCTCCGGAGAACAACAAACCTGTAGGGAGTGTCGCATCGGAGGACCTCTATGATAGCAAGGGTGTCATGCTGGAGGACCAACATGCTAGATGGGGTGTCCCTCTGGAGGACTACCATGCTAGAGAATGATTAGCCAAGGGAAGGTAGGTTATTGGGAGGGTGCTCATCCAGGAGAGTGGCATGCACACAACGGGGAGGAATAATTTGGGTGATAGGATGGAGAGATGGGAGGACAGAAAGAGGAAAAAATATAAAGAGATCCTAAAAAACTACCCTAATAAAAATAATGAAAATGATAATAATAATAATTATTAAAATTCCAATAATAATAATAATAATACTAATATTTACAATAGTAATAATAATCTTAAAAAAATAATATTATCATCATTATTATTATTCAAGAAATCCTTTTTAATTTCAATTTTACTTTTTTCATATTATTTTTTTTCGTTTTTTATTTGTCTTTAAATTTTATTTATTTTAAACACTAAGAAGTCCACATGGTTACTTGGGTGCAGCCACATGATTTCCAAGAAGTGCTTTGCCCATGAGCCAAATGCTGTGAAGCCCAAGACACTTTTTTTTAATAAAAAATAAAAAATTAAAACTGGGACTCAAATCAAACCCTAAAGAAAAATTAAAAGGATTTAAAATAATAAAATAAAATAATTTGAAAAAGTTAGGGTGTGATAGTGTAAGATCTCATCCCAATAAATGAACCAACCCTATAGTGGGTCCTCTCCTAAAATTCATTCTTTTAGGACCATGTCATCAGGATGAGAATGTTGTCTCATTATTACTTGATCCATAAGTGAATAAGTAACAGTTAACACTATGATTAAAGTATGTCCATGATGGTTCTTCACCTCTAATTGAATCTCAAAAAACAAGGCCATAAACGACTCTTCACTACTAGTATCCTGAACTTCTTATCTATGCTTGTTTTGGCTCAGAGTATCTGCCACTACATTTCCATTTTCAGGGTTATAATCACTCTCAAAATCTAAATAAAATAGGTATCTAACCCATATTAACTATCAGATATTTACTTCACATTTTTTAAGGATATATTTGTGGATTTTATGATCTGTGTATACCAAGATTCATTATCCTAATAGATAATCCATCTAAAATGTAAGGATTGAACCACAAATAATATCTCAAGATCATGCATCATATAATTATACTCATGATGCATTAACTTCCATGTCTTGTACACCTTGACTCAATCTGTTTGAATTAAAATGGATCCCATTCTGATACCTGATGCACCATAGTAATCTGTATAACCTCTGTTAGGCTTAGGTAAAATAAATATCAGTGTTGAAGTTAACCTTCCTTTCAACTCTAGAATAGATTTTCCTTAATAATTAGTTCCTAAAAATATAAAACCCTAATTTTTCAAGCCTTTAATATGTGGCTTAGGGAATGATAAATACTGAATAAATTCCTTATAATATTCATTTATCCCAAAGAAACCCCATAAAGAGAAGACATTCTTGGGTTCCTCCAAAGAAATCATAGACCTCACCGTCTATAGGATAACATATACTCTTGCCTATGTAAAAACATTTGACCTAGGATACGAGTCTTATCAATAAATAACTAAAATTATTTGAGATTTAAAAATTCTCTCTTTGTGTACTCAATACGATATAAAGGTGTTTGGAATGATTATATCCATTTTGTGAGTACAACATGATTTAATCCGTGAAGCCAACTGCAAATGAATCCAGATATGGGTGAAAAAACTGATTCATAAAATACATAAAAACTAATAGTTATTTTGGGAGACAGAAATACAAACCCAAATACCATTACTAGATATATCTGATATGAAAATTGTACATGATGTATTTAATGGTCTGAATCATACCTGATGATAGTCTGACTACAAATCAATCTTTGAGAAGACACTTAATCCCTACAGTTGTACACCTTGGTCATCTATATGATGTTTTAACAATTCAGCATTTTAGAAGAGGAAAATCATGTTTGATATAGTATATGACATTAAATACAACAATTATATGATAATATAACACCCCAATACCTTATGATATATTTCTTTGTATGTAAATTCAATATTTTTTATATCTTGCGAAACACAAATCCCCAAGTCTAAATGAGACATAATATAGTATAACGTTATAAAATAGCCATTAAACTGGTGGGTATGAATATAAAGAAATAAATTATGAATATTATGGTTATTTATTTATTATAAATAAAATAAGAAATAATTAAAAGATAAATAAATGTTTCAAACTGTATTTTTTTTAAATATGGTTTAGTTAAGCTTTACATAGATAATTTAAAATTAAATTTTTCCACTTTTAGAAAATTAAATTTATAAAATAAAATTAATTTCTTAAACCATCATATCAAAATTATCTTATGGATAATTTTTGGGATCTTCTAAAATATTTCCTTTTTCAATGAATAATGAAAAATACATATTTTTATTGAAAACTGCCTTTTTATTTAAATAATTGAAAATGTTAAATTATATTATAAATTTTTTCAAAGTAAAATTAGTTCAATTATATTATAATTAAACTAATATAGGAAATTTTAATCAATTTAATATTGAATTATGATATTAAAACATTCTGTACTTATAAAAACATTTACATTGGAAACTCGCTTTCTCATCATGACTACAGGTATAATTTTAAATTTTATTATTCTAATTTTGTGAATTTAATGTGTAAAAGTGGATTCCATTTTTAGAATCAAAATAATTTAAATTATATAATTAGTTCATATTAAAATTTTACCATTATGAATAGTAAAATCAGCAAAAATTAATAATCAATGTTAAGGTAAAAACAATTTATCAGGGTGTTAAACTAAAAAGATAAGTATTAAAATGAACTAAAAACTTGTAATTTTTTTTTCTATATGTAGAACATATAAACTCTAATTTTAAATAATTAACCATTTATTAGGCTTTTTAATGATAAAAATGTGGGGGTAATCGAATCATTTTAAAAAAATGTGTGTCTCCTCCCCCGCTTATAAAAGGACACCCTATATCCTCACCTCTTTACACATAAAAATTCATTTGGTTCTACCATACCCTAAAAAATAACTTCATTAATCTCCCAAAAACATCAAATATCTCTTGGTTTTATCAAAAAGAGAGCCTGAGAAGGATTTGGGAATAAACCTAAATAATTTGTCCAAAAAAGATCTGATGTTCCTAAACTAGAATTATTGTATTGATTTTTACTACAACTTATTCAAATCTTATTAAAACATGATTATATAATAACCTCTGTATCATATATATAATTATATTTTAAAATTTTAATTTAATAACCTATATCCATCTTCTCTTCTATCAAATAGGAAACTAAATCGTTTATCGTGTGTATGATAGAGTACAGCCTTGCAAACCATTGTAATTTATTTTCCATCACCACCATTAAAGGATGGATATAATGATGGATTTAAAAAAATTATATGATATTTATTGTAATATTATACTTATTTAATATTAGTATAACATATACCTTTTTAATATCCATTCTGTTGAAAATATGATCATATCCCTCATGTGTACGACAGACTACCACCACACAAAGCGATGTGATTCATTTTTCACTTATACATTACGTGGCAGGTAAAAAGGATATGTTTAGTGAATATATGTGATATATATTACATTATATTTATTATTTAAAATCAATATATTACCCAATTCTATACCCATTCACCCATTAAAGAAATAATAACGTTGCTTGTGTATACTTACGACCTACCATCTCCACCAATCAATGTGATCCATTCCCCTTGTTCAAATTTCAATAATAATTATAAAAATTTATCTAAATTAAAAAATTATATCTATAACCTTAATATTTTTTTGGATATTATTTAACTATATAATTCTCAATAAAAATAACATGCATGACAAAACACGCATTAAGAAACAAGGAAATTAACACCTTAAATAATGAAAATAATGAAATAATTGTTAATGATCGGGTGATAAGATGTTTTAAGAGGATAATATATCATATTATAAATATTTATATGGTTATTTAATAAATTAATAATATTATTAAAACCATAACTCAATAGTTTAATTCATCTATAACCAAAAGGGAGTGTATGGTATGTGACTTTGCCTCAATTTCCCTTCATTGAGTCATATTGTAATGTTATACACCTAATTTTCTTTATATTGTGTATATAATACATCTATGACTTTTAATATCATGATTAATTAATAATTCAATATATTTTAATTTTATATTTGAATTATTTCATCTATTTTTAATTAACTTGAAAATTACCAAGTGTTAAAGAATTTCATAACTCAATTTAGTTTCATTATGTTATATTACATATTCATTTTCTTTGACATTATAAGATTATGATTTTAAATACTTTTGAATATAGTATATTTTATTTAAACATGTTTTATGTTTATTTAAATTTGATAATCATAATTTATTCATTTATTAATTCTGACTTCAATCTTATGATCTTTGTAAGTTTGAATTTCACAATCTCATTTTAATCAAGATTGTTTATACTTGAATTTCCGTTGAACAAAATTATTTTATCATTTTATAATAAACCCATTTAATTTTATTCGCTTATAGTTTTTTGACACCCCAAAATTCCATGTTATGCTTCTTTTTAAAAAATTCAATTGCTTGTGTTGCAGGAAACATCGAGTTCGAGCGCATCCTGACATATCAAACTAGCCGTTAAAAAATTAGTTATGAATATTATCAACCAAATTATGTAATTTTTAAAATTTATTTTTTAAAATATAATTAATTTTTGAATTCAGAATATAAAAATAATCTTCTGGTGAATTTTTGTTATTTTTTGGAAAAGTTTCTTTTTCGATGAATAGTGAAACAATATTGAATTTTTGTTAAAAACTGTTAATTTTATTTAAATAATTATTTCACATAAAATTTATTTTATTGTAAAAAATATATAATGAAAAAAAATTTCAACCCAATTTATTTAATTAGAATCATTTTTATAATAAAATTGGATATAAAAATTTATTAAACTTTTTAATGTCAGTTTTACCCGTCTTCTAACCACATATGTGGATGAGCATTAAACATAATTTTACCACTTATGTGAATTTAGTTTTGAATAATGTATATACATGATTGTAATAATTATTAAAAATTTGGTCTAATGAGATCAAAATAATTTTTGATGTATAATAAATTTTGAAATTTATTTACCACAATTAAAGTTAAATAGGGTAATTAAAGGTAAAAATATTATTATAATATTATAAAATTTCCCAAAAACATGTCATAATTTCATTTTATAAGTGTGTTTCCTCAAAAATCATCCTTAGGTATAACATATTACCCTTTAACTCCACTTTGTTTTGATTAAGACAATTATTATATTTTATTAAAAGAATAGTTAAAAAGGTCATATTCAAATTCTATTAACTATATCATTTTTAATATTAGGTTATATAAGTGATATGGTATACTATAAAAATTATTTAGAAATATAATATAATTACATAAATCATATTAATTTATTTATAATTTTTAGAGATTAAATATTTTCCATTAATGTTGACACAATAGTAAAACCGAAAGTATTTTATTAATAGAAATACCAAATAAATGATATTAAAAATATTAAAATAACTATATTTTTAATTAATTAATTACATAAATAAATTTTATAGACAATATAAAAATGTTTATGAAATATTTTAAGTTTTATTTCAAAGTTATCATGTAGGTTGGATATTTTTAAAAATAAAAATATTAAATAGAATCAAAGTTCACTACTGGAAAACATACTTTTCCCAACACTTGTATACCAATGGTTCTTTTGAACTGTTGGTATAGGCGATCTTTACAAACAGTTTGTATAAACTGTTGGTAAATATTTGTAAAAATTGAGTTTCCCCAATGGTTTAATGAAACTGTTGGTAAAGATGGGTAAAAAATGAGTTTTCCCAACGGTTTCATCAAACCATTGGGAAAGATGGGAAAGAATGATTATTCCCAACAATTTAATGAAACCATTGATAAAAATATGCCCCAAATTCTCCTAAATCAAGAAACCCCCTCCCCACGATTCCAAAAGTAGTGCGCGGCTCTCCGAGAAGTGATTCTGACTCGTAGAAGACTTTGAAAAGCCCCAACATAGGTACACCTCTTCCATCGGATCAGTTGCCAGGTTAGAATCCTTCCACCTTTTCCCAAGGATATCCTTCCACCTCTTCTCAATTACATCCTTCTATTCTTCATTATTCCCAATTTTTAGGGTTTTTGGAAAATTTTATGATTCACTACTCCACGAATTGTGTACTCAAATCACTATATCAGTGTACACATTGTCCAATTATTGTTTTCAAAACACATATACATTTATAAAGTCTTGAAGTCTCTTTATTGTGTTCTAATTTTAAATATTCATAGTTTTTTTAATCTCAATGGTTCAAATATTACAACTTCATGTATATGAACTCATTAGAAATTGTTTATAATATTTATTCCAAGTATTTCATGAAAATCACTCCTTTCATTAAGATCATGTTAAACATGAAGATCTTGTTCATCTTAATTTTTGAACACTATGTGTATTACATTACAAGTATGTATCATGTTTCTATAAAAATCTATATGTATATAAAATGACACATTGTTCACTTATCCTTTTCACAATAGAACATATGGAGTATCTTTTGGAACTTTGCAAAATAGTATGTGGTCCCTAATTGGTACTTCTTCCTTCTTCATGAAATTAATTCACAGAATGTCAAATTTACAATATTAGTAAATATTAGTTTTCCTAATATAACCATTAATCATTTTTCCTTCAACATCATACATGAGTTATTCAATCACCTTTTTAAAACACAATGATCATTTTCACTGATTTGGGGTTCCTCAAAATGCATGGGAAAATCAGAAAAACACATGTATTGAATCGTGCTTCTCATATGGTTTCATGGATACAAGTTCATCTTGAAAATCATGAATGCATGGTTCAAATATCATGAGAACCATAGGATTATTATTCTTCACTCAAATGAAGTTGTTTTCTACAACTATGTTTTTTTGTTTTCACTTTTGATTTGGCTGAAAGGGGATCTTTGTGGTCATTAATCATGGTTATTGGTGGTCATTTAGGATGTAAGATAGTATGAAATCATTTTACTTGATATATCCATTATTATTATTGATTTATGTTCTATTTTATTATCTTTGACAAGTGATGTTGTTTAATAAGTTGTTATTAATGGTTGTAATAATGATAATATGGTATAAGGGTCCACATGGTGTGTATAAGGGTTCACATGGTGTGTATAAAGGTTGACATGGTGTCTAAGTGGGGTGATGGTAGGGGTGTCCAAGTGGGGTCAGGGGGGGATGGGTTTTCCAAGTGGGGTGTGTGGGGTAGGGTTGTCCAGGTGGGGTGGGGGGCTGGGTTTTTTACATGGGGTGGGGTAGGGTTGTCTAAGTGGGGTGGGGAGGGTGTGCAGATGGATAAAGCTCATAACTATAAACTCTCTATAAATTCTAGAAGTATGAAAATGTATAGGGACATTTGTGATCATTTTTTGGTGGGATAACATAAAAAGTGTTTTATGTTTTTAGTTCTTTTTTATTTTTAGTTTCTTTTGTTGCTGATGTTTCTTATTGATAACTATGATGGGAATTTATTTTAGTTTCTAAATCGGCTAAGACTCTCCCACCATGCACAATGTATGCAACCTCTACCCTTATTTAATCATTCTGTTTACACAGCCTATGCAACCTCTACCCTCATTTTATCCGTGAACTCAAGTCATTAATTCAATCCTTCATTCTCAAAAGAATGTAAGAAATTGAATTATGTAAATCCATCCTCACATGATTTCTTACCTTAGATAGTGTACAACATATAAAATACGAGCTTTTGAATTCATTAGTTAACCAGGATCATATATTCCATTTCCCCCAAGTTAAATGTACTAATATAACTTTAGAGTCAATTAAATATGGTTCTCATTGTATGTTGTATATTATGTGTCCTTCATGGCCAATACTCACTTTTATGGGGGTGGGGTGCTTTTCACTACCCATGCTGGCATGTGTAGACATCCATAAAAATGATAGATAAGTCTCATGTTTAATTCAGTAATGTTGTTAACATTAACATTCTTTATCATTAATCTCAAATTTAAAAAAAAATGTTTTTGTCTATACTTAATGAAATTAAATCTTTTTACAATCCATGAACAACCTATTAGTGTAGAAGCATAAAATTTATTCACCCTTGGGGTGCGCTTGACTTGGGAAAGTAATTGGGTAATGAAAGGTATGGCCAAAGTGACTCTCTTTTGTTTAAAATGGACATGATTTGAAGTGAAAACTACTACTGACATACAGAAAACCGACCAAACGAATTTGGAATGTGTTGATGATTTTGGAAAACGTTACATGAGTCATATGTTCCATGTATGAGTCAACCACATCTCAATCCAAGGCGCGATGTGGCCAACACCATTCGAAGTGTCTTACTTTTGTTTTAAGTGGATAACATTTTAAGTGAAAAGCTCAACTGACATACGGAAAACTGACCGAATGCATTTGGATTGTGTTGATACTTTAGTACAATTATCCTAGGGTCATTTGTGATGTGTAAAAGTAAACAACATATAAATATGAGGAATGATGTGGCCAGTAGCACTCTAACTGTGTCTCTTTTGTTTAAAATGGATGAGATTTTAAGTGAAAAGAACAACAGACATATGGAAAACCAACCAAACGCATTCTGATTCTATTTATACTTTATCACAATGATCCATGGGTCATATGTGACAAGTATGTGTCAACCCTGGCTCAATCTGAGCCATGATGTGGCCGGCAACATTCGAAGTGTCTCACTTTTGTTTGAAATGGATAACATTTTAAGTGAAAAGTACAACTGACATATAGAAAACTAACCAGACGCATTCATATTGTGTTGATACTTTAAGAAAATGATATTTTGGTCAATTTAGACATGTACGAGTCAACCCCGCCTATATCTGAGTCCTGGTGTGGCCGAAACCACTCAAAGTGTCTCATGTTTATTTGAAATGGACAACATTTTAAGTGAAAACAACAACTGACATATAGAAAACTGACCAAATGCATTTGGATTGTATTGAACCATTTGGACAACGATCCATGGGTCATATGTAATGTGTAAGTGTTAGCGTAGCCTCAATCCGAAGCGTAGAGTGGCCGAAACCACTCAAAGTGTCACTCTATAGTTTAAAATGGACTTCATTTTAATTGAAAACAACAACTGACATACTGTAAACCGACCAAACATTTTCAAATTCTGTTGAAACAATAGGAAAACGATAAATGGGTCATATGTGACGTGTACGAGTCAACCACGCCTCCATCTGAGTCGCATTGTGGCCGAGATCACTCTAAGTGTCTCTCTTTTGTTTAAAATGGACAACATTTTAAGTACATATGGATTACAGACCAAAAAAATTCTAATTGTGTTGATACTTTAGCACAACAATTCATGGGTCATATGCGACGTGTACGAGTCATCCCCGCATCAATCCAAGGGGCAGTGTGGCCAAAACCATTCATAGTGTCTCTCTTTTGTTTAAAATGGACATCATTTTAAATGAAAACAACAACTGACATATGAATAACTGACCAAATGCATTCGAAATGCATTGATGCTTTAGGAAAATGATACATGGGTCATATGTGACGTGTACGAGTCAACCCTGCCTCAATCCAAGGCATAGTGTGGCCAACACCACTCAAAGTGTCTCCCTTTTGTTTGAAATGGACTTTATTTTAAGTGAAAACAACAAGGGATATACAAAAAACTGACCAAATGCATTCGAAATGTGTTGATGCTTTAGTAAAATGATCCATGGTTAATATGTGACGTGTACAAGTCAACCCCGCCACAATCTGAGGCACAGTGTGACTGACACCACAAAAAGTGTCTCTCTTTTGTTTGAAAAGGACTTCATTTCAAGTGAAAACAACAACTAGCATGCGGAAAACAGACCAAACGGATTCTTATTGTGTCAATACTTTAGAAAAACGATCAATGGGCCATATGTGATGTGTACGAGTCAACCTCGCCTCAATCAGAGGTGCAGTGTGGCCGGTACCGCTCTAACTGTGTCTCTTTTGTTTAAAATAGACAGGATTATATGTGAAAATATCAACTTGCATATGGAAAACTGACCAAATGAATTCTGATTCTGTTGATAAATTATCAAAATGATCCATGAGTCATATGTGACGTGTACGATCCAACTTGGGCTCAATCTGAGTCACGGTGTGTCCGAGATCACTCTATGTGGCTCTCTTTTGTTTAAAATGGACAACATTTTAAGTACATACGAAAAACTGACCAAACACATTCGGCTTCCATTGTAACTTTAGGAGAACGATCCATGGGTCATATGTGACGTGTATAAGTCAACCCCGCATAAATCTAATGAGTGGTGTGGCTGACACCATTCATAGTGTCTCTCTTTTATTTTAAAATGGACATCATTTTAAATGAAAACAATAACTAGCATACAGAAAACTGACCAAACAGATTCTGATTATGTCGATACTTTAGAAAAACGATCCATGTGTCATATGTGACGTGTACGAGTAAATGCCGCCTCAATCTGAGGCATGTTGTGGCCAACACCATTCATAGTTTCTCTCTTTTGTTTAAAATGGACATCATTTTAAGTGAAAACAACAAGTGACATACGAAAAACTGACCAAATGCATTAGAAATGTGTTGATGCTTTAGGAAAACGATCCATGGGTCATAAGTGATGTGTACGTGTCAAACCCACCTCAATCAGAGGAGCGGTGTGGCCGACACCACTCTAAGTGTCTCTATTTTTTTTGAAATGGACTTCATTTTAAGTGAAAACAACAACTAGCATACAGAAAACTGACCAAACGGATTCTGATTGTGTTGATACTATAGCACAACGATCAATGGGTCCTATGTGACATGTACGAGTGAACCCTGCCTCAATTCAAGGTATGGTGTGGCCGATACCACTCTAACTATGTCTCTTTTGTTTAAAATGGACATGATTATAAGTAAAAAGAGCAACTGGCACACGAAAAGTCGACCAAACGCATTCAGATTCTATTGATAATTTATCACAACTATCCATGGTTTATATGTGACTTGTACTAGCCAACACAGGCTCAATCTGATTCACAATGTGTCCAGGATCACTCTAAGTGTCTCTCTTTTGTTCAAAATGGACAACATTTGAAGTACATATGGAAAACTGACCAAACGCATTCGGTTTCCATTGAAACTTTAGGAAAACGATAAATGGGTCATATGTGACGTGTAAGATTCTACCTTGCCTCAATCGGAGGTGTGGTGTGGCTGGAACCACTCAATGTGTCTCTCTTTTGTTTAAAATGGACATCATTTTAAGTGAAAACAACAACTATCATACGGAAAACTGACCAAACAGATTCTGATTGTGTCAATGGATTATCCCAATGATCCATGGGTCATATTTGATGTTTACGAGTCAACCCCGGCTCAATACGAGGTGCAGTGTGGCCAACACCATTCATAGTGTCTCTCTTTGGTTTAAAATGGACATCATTTTAAGTGAAAAAAACAAGTGACATACAGAAAACTGACCAAATGCATTTGAAATGTGTTGATGATTTAGGAAAACAATCCATGGGTCATATGTGACGTGTACGACTTAACCACGCCTCAATCCGAGGTGAGGTGTGGTCGGAACCACTCTAAGTGTCTCTCTTTTGTTTCAAAAGGATATCATTTTAAGTTAAAACAAGAAACTGGCATATGGAAAACCGACCAAACGAATTCAGATTTGGTTGATACTTTAGTAAAATGATCCATGGGTCATTTGAGACATGTACGAGTCAACCCCGTCTATATCAAAGGCGTAGTGTGGCCAGTACCTCTCTAAATCTGTCTCTTTTGTTTAAAATGGACAAGATTATATGTTAAAAGAACAACTTCCATATTGAAAGCCAACCAAACGCATTCAGATTTTGTAGATAATTTATCACAACAATCCATGGGTCATATGTGACATGTACGAGCCAACCTGGGCCCAATATGAGTTGCGTTGTGGCTGGGATCACTCTAAGTGTCTCTCTTTTGTTTAAAATGGACAACATTTTAAGTACATATGGAAAACCAACCAAACACATTCGGTTTCCATTGAAACATTAGGAGAACGATCCATGGGTCATATGTGACATGTACAAGTCAACCTTGCCTCAATCTGAGGTGCGGTGTGGCTGACACCACTCAAAGTTTCTCTCCTTTTTTAAATGGTCTTCATTTTAAGTGAAAACAACAACTAGCATACAGAAAACTGATCAAACGGATTCTGATTGTGTCGATACTTTATAACAACAATCCATGGGTCAGATGTGACGTGTACGAGTCAACCCCACCTCAATCTGAGGCACGGTGTGGTCGAAACCATTCATAGTGTCTCTCTTTTGTTTGAAATGGACATCATTTTATGTTAAAACATCAAGTGACATATGAAAAACTGACCAAACTCATTCGAAATGTGTTGATACTTTAGGACAGCGATCCATAGTTCATATGTGACATATAAGAGTCATCCCCGCCTCAATCTGAGGTGTTGTGTGTCCATCACCACTCTAAGTGTCTCTCTTTTGATTCAAAAGGATATCATTTTAAGTGAAAACATAAACTGGCATATGGAAAACTGACCAAACACATTAGGATTATGTTGATACTTTAGAAAAATGATCCATGGGTCATTTGAGATGTGTATGAGTCAACCCCATCTAATGTCGAGGCGCGGTGTGGCCGGTACCACTCTAACCATGTCTCTTTTATTTAAAATGGACAAGATTATAAGTGAAAAGAACAACTCGCATACAGAAAACCAATCAAACGCATTCGTATTATATTGATAATTGATCAAAAAAATCCATGGGTCATATGTGACATGTACAAGACAACCCGGGATCAATAGGAGTCACGGTGTGGCCGAGATCACTCGAAGTGTGCCTCTTTTGTTTAAAATGGACAACATTTTAAGTAAATATGAAAAACTGACTAAATGAATTCGATTTTCATTGAAACATAAGGAGAACTATACATGGGTCATATGTGATGTGTACGAGTCAACCTAACCTCAATACAAGGTGTGGTGGGGCCGAAACCACTCAAAGTGTCTCTCTTTTATTTAAAATGGACTTCATTTTAAGTGAAAACAAAAACTAGCATACGGAAAACTGACCAAACAGATTATGATTGTGTCGATACTTAATAAAAACGATCCATGGGTCATATGTAATGTGTACGAGTCAACCCCGCCTCAATTGGATGTGCGGTGTGGCCGAAACCATTCATAGTATCTCTCTTTTGATTAAAATGGACATCATTTTAAGTGAAAACAACAACTAACATATGAAAGACTGACCAAACGCATTCGAAATGTGTTGATGCTTTAGGAAAAAGATCCATGGGTCATATGTGACGTGTACGAGTCAACCCCCCTCAATCCAAGCCATAGTGTGGCTGGGATCACTCTAAGTTTCTCTCTTTTGTTTAAAATGGACAACATTTTAAGTACATACAGAAAACTAACAAAACTGATTCTGGTTGTGTTGATACTTTATCACAATGATACATGGGCCATATGTGACGTGTACGAATCAACCCTGCCTAAATCTGAGAAGTGGTGTGGTCAGAACCACTCAATGTTTCTATCATTTGTTTCAAAAGGACATCATTTTAACTAAAAACATCAACTGACATATGGAAAACTGACGAAACGCATTTAGATAGTCTTGATACTTTATTAAAATGATCCATGGGTAATTTGAAACATGTACGAATCAACCCCTTCTAAATCCGAGATGCGGTGCGGTCCGTACCACTCTAACTATGTCTATTTTGTTAAAATGGATAGGATTATAAGTGAAAAGAACAACTAGAATACGCAAAACTGACCAAACGCATTCGTAATCTGTTGAAACTTTAGGACAAAAATCCATGGGTCATATGTTACGTGTACAAGTTAACCGCGCCTCAATCCAAGTCGCGGTGTGGTTGGGACCACCCAAAGTGTCTATCTTATGTTTAAAATAGACATCATTTTAAGTACATACTGAAAACAAACCAAACAGATTATGATTGTGTTGATATTTTAGCACAATGATCCGTAGGTCATTTTTGATGTGTATGAGTTAACCCTGCCTCAATCCGAGGCGCGGTGTGGCCGGTACCATTCAAATTGTCTCTATTTTATTTAAAAATAACTTCATTTTAAGTGAAAACAACAACTGAAAAATAGAAAACTGACCAAACGCTTTTGGAATATGTTGATACTTTAGGAAAATGATCCATGGGTCATTTGTGACTTGTACGAGTTAACCTCGCCTCAATCTGAGGCACAGTGTTGCCGGTATCACTCCAGGTGTATGTATTTTATTTAAAATGGAAATCATTTCTAGTAAAAACATATCGTATACGAAAAACTGATCAAATTATGAATTGAATTCCAGATTCCACATATAATTATCATATAAATTTTAAATTGAATTCAAAATGAATTATGTATGTTTATAATTACATTATGAATTCTGATTTAATTCTGGATGTGTATAGTTCCAGGATGCATTATATGTTAAATGTGTATGAATTTGTTCTCTATATGAATGTGTTAGTTGGTTATTGTAGGTACAATAATTGTATATGTATGTGTTAGCTTATTGCAGGTATAATAATTGGAAATTATTGAAAATGAGAGGGAACGGACTAGCTACTGTGAAAATTGTACAAAAATGAGAGGGTCGTTGCTGTGCAAATTGCAGGCTACTGTTCAATTTGCACAGCATAGGCTATGCCAACGGTTTGAAACCATTGGAATAACCTCAATGAGTATTTGTTTTACCAATGGTTCTATGAACCTTTGGTAAAAATCCTTTCCCGATGGTTTAGAAACTGTTAGGAAAGAAGCCATCTATTTGGTTTCCCCAATAGTTCAAGCCAAACTGTTGGGAAAAACAATCCAAATGGTTTGGCACAACTTTTGGGATAGGTTCATTTTTTGTAACATATCCCAACTGTTCAGTGTAAACCATTGGGAAAAGCTTTCCTAATGGCTTACTTCCCTAGGGTTTACAGAACCGTTGGTATAATATAGACTGACGGTTCTGCAGCCTTTCCCAATGGTTCAGAACCGTTGAGAAATCCAACATTTCCAGTAGTGATTGACATAAATGTTACTTTAAAAAATTAACATTTTATTAAATGTCATAAAATTCATAAAAATATAAGGATCATCCCAATAACTGGTATAATGTTAAATATTTCATAAATAATCCAATTGGGTTTATTTTTTCATTTTATAGTAACTCCATTGACCCTATAGTGTATAAAGACAAGTAGACACAATAATAGTTATACTATTTAACTAATGGTTAAACCCAAAATATAAGATTAAATTTTTTACCTAAACTTGGATAAAAATAATTAGTGGAGATTATTTCTACCCATAATAATATTATACTTGGAATAACTAATTTTTTTATCTATTTGAAACCAAAAATAAATTTTAAATAAATTAATAATTTTGGATTTTCGAAAAGTGCCCCTCCTCTATATTTTAAAAGGGCACCTCTCCTAATCTATTATTCACACCTCTAAAGTATTTTTTATCTGCAAAACCCTACCCAATTATCCTCCCAAATTCCGTCAATTCATTCTAGAGTCCACAATTTTGGTATAAATATGACCAAAGAAGTCTTTTTGTTCAAATAAAAATGATATAGTCAAAGAAGAGGTAATTGTTTAACCAATTACATTCAATTTCCATTTTTCTTCTACTCTTTATTACTATGTTATTTCTCTACCATTGTAATAACTCAAGTATAATATACATTCTGAGATGTTATTATAATTTTGTAACAACCATATTAATCCATTTATCCATCCTATGAATAATAATATCATTGTGCGTGTGTACGTACGACTTACTGTCTTCATGTTGTGGTGTAATCTCTTATTAAAGACTAATTTATTTGGATTCATATAATGATTAGTATAATGGATGTAAAATTTAATATAATATTATAATTATTCATTATAATTAATATACCATCCAATTTCATACTGTGTAATCGTCAAGGGAATGATACCAACGCTTGTGCGTGCGTACGACCTACCATCTCCACAATGCGGTGGGATTAATTGTCCATGTTAGCCATTAAAGAATGATTATAAAATTTATATGAAGTGAAAAAAATTATAATTATGAACTTTATATCATTTTGGATCTGAATAAAATACATCATATGTATATTAAACATGACTTAGTCATCAAAATAACCATAGGTAAGCGAAGCAGTTAACATCCGAAACAATGGTTATACTAAAATATTATTAAAAACGATATTAGAGGACCATATATGATATTATAAACATGTATATGGTTATAGTATAATTTAATAACATATTTTAACCATTATACATGAGTTAATTCAGCCATAAATAATGGGAATTATAAGGTAATGGTTAATTTTACAATCTCTTTATTATCAGAGATTGTTTATATGTAAGTATCTATGGGGACATCATTATCATTCATATCCACATTTCTTAAAATGTATTTACAAATATTATCTACAATTTTTAAATTCATTTTACTCATGTTTTAGTTTTTATAATTCATTTTTAAGGAATCTTTCTGTCATTTTCCAAACAATGTACTTTATAATCCTTTTTGAAAAACTAAGGATAGAATGTTTTTTAGAATATACAGTGTGAGAAACTATTTTATGTCGTTATGACACCATACAATTTTGAATATTCCTTTATAATATTAAATTTTTTCTTTATAAGAAATGTTTTCTTTTATTATTTCATGACTTTTAAATAATTTCAAATAAAAAGGGATATTTCTCTCAAAGTGGTTTAATGAATTTATTGGAATATTTTCATCTACATTGACATCCCTTCTTGGATATTATGCTTTATGGTGGTTGATTTATTGTAATATAATCTTAAATATTATATTTAATTCTTTATGATATATTTTAATGTGTATTTACTATTTTTATACCATTCATGGTTTGGGGTTAATGTGTTAATATTTAGTATGCCAGTTTTAATACAAATATTTATGTTATGTTTCACCATTTTCATACGAGGAATGGATTATAATTAGTAAGTGATAGAAGGGGGACCCCTGTATCCCCTTTAGGAATTAATAGGTCTCATGAGACAAACTAGAATCATGGCACGTGGCCTTGATGGCATGCCTATTTGTGGTCCTGGCGTAAGGCCTTGATGGTATGGTTATGATTTCCAACATTATACATTTCCTCATTATGTGATTAATATTACATGTGATTATTAAAATAGTAGAATATCTATGTTAATATTTAAATGAAATTATTTGATTTATTCTTTCTATATTATGGTTAATATTATGTTTAAAATTATTGTGTTTTAGTTTTATACTTTTCCCGAAAGGTTTATGCTTATTTATGATAGTTTTTGCTATAGTGATTATTCATACTGAGGATCTTTGCTCAACCCTTTCTTATTTTTCATTTTTTCTGAGGATGTGAGGAAATATATTATGACTGAACTTTGGTGATAATATAAGGTATATTACGTTTTTCAAAAAAGACACTATGTTTTTTCATTTCAAGTAGTAATGTAAATCTTATATCTATCTCTAGATTTTCCAAGGCTACTAAACTGGTCAGTCCTTCATGAATGATTTATGGTGATCATGAAAATTTAGTAAAATAATTCACAACTCTGGGTAACTGGGTTTAGTGCGTTACATGTTTTTTATTGTTTTTTCAAGAAATAGTACCATTTTTCCTCTCATTAGTACTTAAAATGAATGATAAGTTTTTTTAAATAATATCCGACTTCATTATTCTCTTCAGTCGAAAATCATTTTTTATCAAAATCCTTGTTTTATAAAAAAATTAAATTTTTTTTACCCTTTTAAAACTGAATTATTAATGAAATTTTTACCCATTTATAGATTTTACAAAATGTTTTGAAAGGAATCTTCTTGTTGTTTACAAAACAAGATATGTTTTTATTTTACTGAAAATGTAAAATTAATATTTGTTTTAATGACTATGATATAAATAGAATTTATAGACATAATTACCACTCAATGTTTTAAATATTATTTTATAATATTTAAATTTTATTCAGAATTAAAATTATTTTCAAAAATTTGTGAATCTTTATTTTTAAAGGGTAATGTTTCTAATGAAAAGGATATTTTTCTCCAAGATGGTTTTAAAGTTATTTTTATAGTATTATTATTCATAAACTACAAAAAACATTATTTTACATATAATACACTGGGAAAATTTTGTATTGAAATAACCATTATTCTTTCGAAGTATGTTTTATGTTCATTTTGATCAACGAAATTATTCACATTCACTTTATTTATTTGTATAGTTATCAAATTTCTTATGAAATATTCACCTTCCTATGATCATTATACATTAAAATTATCCTAAATATCTACATAATTTATCATTGATATGTTTATTTATTAAAAAAATATAAAATTTCTACATATAGTGTTATACATTGAATTTAATTTGTTTATCTGGTTAGATATTGATTAGTTCATATTCCTTTCTCAATATGAATATTTCATTATATGACACATTATTCTTGAATTAAATAAATTATTAGATATATAAAGAATGATGTGGACATGTAATGATGTGTGGTTCCTGGAATTATATATTCCCTTTAAGCATTGGTATTATTAGGAGTTGAATCGGTAAACTAACATTAAATTGGGTTTTACGCATAATTTTATTCTATCTTGTGAATGGTATTTATAGTAGAGGTATCATGATGACTGAGACCATGACATCAAATAATTAATCATTTTATTTATTAAGAATTTAGTTATTATTATTCATGATATTTTTCATAATGATATTATCACTGGATTAATTTTTATTCTCATTTTATCGATTAAATGGAATTTTTTTAGTTATTTTCTATTCTACAATGATTTTTCACTCTCTAATCATGATAGTCATGTTATTTATTAAATGATATATGTGTTAATATATTTAACATTACATTTTATTATTCTATATCAAATCATGATATTCAAGTTTTTCATTAAATGGAATGTCAATCAAGATATTTACCTTTCCATATTGATTATTCTTTATATATTCATAATAGTCATGTTATTTATTAAATGGAATGTGTGTTCAGTTATTTACATTTCTATATTGATTATTCATTATCTAATCATGATAGTAAATTTATTTAATAAATGGCATGTGTGTTTTTATATTTACCCTTTTAAATTTATTATTACTTATCTATTCATAATAGATGAGTTATTGATTAAATGGAATGTGTTTTCCGTTATTTACCTTTCCATGTTAATTATTCATATTGATTCATAATTGTTTCCATTTTCCATAACACTTACTAATAATTGGAGTTCACAATTATTTTTTTCCTTTCCAATTAATCATGGAAGTTTAAAAAGAATAATATGAAATGATAATCTAGATAGAATAATAATTTTATTAAAAAAATTATGTGGTCATTTTTTGTACTCAAATTTATGGAAAGAATCAAGTATGTATCTTATTTAAGAAGTCTACTAAACAATTCATTCTATTTGATGTGATTCATTGAATCTTATTATAATGAAATAAAGAAGATTCCATCTTCGGGCTGCTGAGGTCAGGGTCTCTACAGTTGGTATCAAATGATGTTTAGTAGAAACCTTGTGAACAACATTTACAAAATCTTAAATTAGGTTACATAACCATATGATTGACATTGAGGATAAGTATATAATAATATTGTAAAGTTTTTAAGTAGATATTATGGGGTTTTTTTATTATTAATACATATCTACTTTCATACTAAAATTTGAAAAGGTTTTGCAATCAAAATACTTATGGTTACTGACTCTAAAAAGGCATGAGTGTACTTGACTTGATCATTACGTTGAATACTTTAATAAGCCTTACTATGAACATGTTTTGAAACTCCGAGATTATTTTTGTGTGTAATTGACATTTTTTTACAAACCAATATGATCAATTTGAATATATGGATACCATGGAGGAAAGAAGGATTAATTTTATTCATGTAAGAAACGTAGAAAGAGGCACTTAGGAAAGTGCCTCAAAGGAATTGGAAAATGTTTTATGTGTGGATTAGAATGGAATAAATACAAAAAATTAAGAGAAAAAATGAAGAGTATTGTGGAAGGAAATATATATATCATCCTTGGGATCTATTTATAGTTAAATGCCTTAAATATGGGGGATTTGGGCATTATTCAAGTCAATTCCCTCTTCTAAAGGTTAAACACTAAACCAAAGATAGACTTTTATTGAAATAATATGGATGAAGTATTTATGTGTTGGGATTCATGAATTTTTTTTCATTATTTTGACCAATCTTATTTTGATTTATTATATGATATAGTAAAAAATCATTTTAACAACGAATTACATTAATTTTTTGGGGAGAAGATTAAAGATATCAATATGATTTAGGGTTTATCTTGTCTTTTATGGTGAGGTAATTATGGGGTTTTGATGTTTGGGATTGTTAAAGGAATTCTACTAATACGGTTTTTAGAAAATTAAAAAATGCATGTGTGGTGGTAAATATCATATCCAACAAGGCCATAGGGCTTAAAACCATAACTAAAGGTAAACGAGGGTGATACACCTACTACTAGCCTACATGATGGTCAATATAACATATATATTTTTTCTAAATTTATTTGATGGATTAATATTAATTTTTAACCGGTGTTTTTACTATTGAGGTTTAGATATTAATTTATTATTTTGGATAAATGTTTCTAACAATATTGTACTTGAAAAAATATTTAGAAACAATCAGAAATACCCATCACTCTTCTATGGATATTATGATCAAATGAAAGAGAATTTTATTGATTTGGTCCTAAGAAATCATATTTGGATATTCATTTATTAGAGTAAGATATGATGTTTAAACTAATAGAAGCACAACCAATAGATTAAATAGTTCTTCTAAAATAAAATTGTAACAAGTATGTATATTTCATTATATTATTTGACTGTAAAATAATTCTTCAACTTTTGAAAACAATCTTGAAAAAAATATCCAATTACAATCATATCCAATGAATAAAATGGTCTATCAAATCATCATATATTTATGGGTTTGAGGTCCATAACATTCTATTGACTATTTAATTTCTTGTGACCAATGATATCTATCACTCTGTAAAAATAATTATGCTTTTCTTCCATAATCAAATCTTAAATTCTCACATATGTTATCCTAAATTGAACCCCAGTTATGTGTTTATTTGTATGAACTTTTTATTTCCATTTATCTTTTACCAAGAAGAATCTTTATTAACCCTTTACAAATCTAGGGTTTTCTATATTATTATGTCCAAATTTCAAACCCTTTATTATAGAGATCAATTTTAAATTGGGGTGAAGAAATTTATTTATGGTGGTGAGAAAGTTAAACCCCAAGATTTTAAAATAGGAACATCATGTTTGATATATTATACAACACAAAACAACCATATTATACAAGAATCTAACACTCTATGAATTTACAATATACTTATTTTTAAATAAATTCAATATTTTCTATAGGTTGAGGAACACACAACCCCGAGTCTAGATAAACTATAATAATCTATACTATTGTAAACTATACATTAAATTTCTTTTTTAATATTAGTAACTAAATTATAAAAATTATGGTTATCTATTTATTTTAAATAAAACAAGAGTCATATAAAAGAAAAACGAAATAATTTCTAAAAAAATATATTATTCAAAAAGAATGTTTAGTCCCGCTTTGAACAAATAATACAAAATTAATTTTTACCAATTTTAAAAAATTTATCTGGTAAAATAAACATTAGTTTTTTAAACCACCATATCAAAATTATATTCAGGTGAAATTTTAGGATTTGCCTAAAATATTTCATTTTTAATGAATAGTGAAAATACAGATTTTATTGAAAACTACATTTTCATTTATATAATTTAAATGGTTATATTAAATTAGAAATTATTTTTAAAAATGTTTTGTTAAATTATATTAATATTTAACAAATTTAGGTCATTGTTATCAATTTCATATTGAATTATGATATTAAAATATTTTATACTTTTGAGAATTTTCTGTTTGGAAACCCACTTTCTCATCATGTTTGCAGGTGTAATTTTAAATTCTATTGTTCCACTTATATAAATTGAATTTGGTAAAAATTATTCATTATTTAGAATAATCATAAATTATATAATATAATAATTTCAATATACTTTTTACCATTATTAATACTAAAATTATTAAAAATTAATTACTACAGTTAAGGTAAAAAGTGATTTACCATGAGTAAAACTAACCAGATAACTATTAAAATTACCTAAAAACTTGTGAAACAACAATTTTATATTAATATTTGACCTTATCAACTATTATGGTCTAGAATGAAAATTGTTTTAGGCTTTTTTAGGATAAAACGTAGGTGTAGTTGAATCTTTTAAAAAATTCCTCGCATGTCCTCTCACCCCAATTCTAAAAGGCCACCCATCCCCTCCCATCTTCAAAGTTAAAAATACATTTGGTTAAAACATAACCTGAAAAAATAAATTCTTGAATCCCAAAAAAAATATCCTAAATCTCTTTTTTTATCACAAATCAAACCTAGAATAGCTTTTTTGTGAAAACATCAAGAATTTTTCTTTAAAAGAGGCAATATTCTTAAACGAGTATTATTATTATTTTTATTCTTCCTCCTCCTTAAAATAATATAAAATATTATTATATAATATAATAAATATAACAAATTTACTGAGATTTTATTATGATAATTTCGTAACCTATATCTGTAACATTTTTCATCAAATGGGAAATGGAATCGTCAATTGCTTGTATTACGGACTACCGCCTCATGAACAAATGTTATTAATTTTCTATCAACAACTTTCAAGGATGAATATAATGATGGATTTAAGAATTTTATATGAAAATTATTATATTATTATACTTATATAATTTTAATATCATATATATATATATATATTCTTACATTATATTTTTAAAAAATATTATAACGCCATTCATGTGTACGACAGACTACCATCTCACAAAGCATTGTGATTATTATTTCAGTTACACATTAAATAGAAAGTAATAAGGATTAATTTAGAAAATATATTATATATATATGAAATTATATTAAATATATATATTGAATATATAACCCACTTCCTTACCCCCATTAAGAAAATAATAAGGCCACTCATATGTGCGTATGACTTACTATCCCCACAATGTAGTGTGATCCATTATCCATGCTTGAATTTGAATAATGTTTATGAAAATTTTAAATGTAAAAAAAATAAAATTTATAAAACTAATATCATTATAGGGATTACGGTACTATATAATGTGTAAGAATTGGAACTTTAATGAAAAAACACTTGTACAAAAACAATGAAATTAACATCTGAAACAATGAAAATAATGAAATATTATTATCGAACATGTGATGAGATATTATAAATATATCATATATGATATTATAAATATAAATTAGGTTCTTTTATACATTAATGACATTATTAAAACAATTAAATAGGATTTTAAATCATCTTCAACAATAATGAATCATGAGTTAATAGACTTCGTCCCAATTTTTGTTCATTGAGATATATTGTAATGTTGTCCACCTAATTGTTTTTATATGGTGTGTATACTATGCCTTTGACATGTAATATCATGATTAATTATTAATTCAATTCATTTTATTTTTACATCTTAATTTTTTATTCCGTGATTAATTAACTTGAAAATTACCGATTGTAAATAATTTCATAACAAAATTTCTTTTCATTTAGTTATATTTATTATCTATTGTCTTAGACAATATAAGATTAGTTATTTAAAATATTTTTACTACATTATGTTATATTTTCACTTGTTTTATGTGGATTTAAATATGATAAACATAATTTATTCATTGATAAATTTTCAATTTAATGTTTTGATATTTGTAATGTATTATTTTAGAATATCATTTTAATCAAGATTATTTATACTTGAATTTATATTGAAGGGACTTATTTTATCATTATCTAATAAAACCCTTTTATTTTTATTCTGGTATATTCATTCGTGAATTTTTCATGTAATAGTACTATGTTTACACTCATTGACGCTTAAAATGAATGATATGAATTTATAATAAAATTTAAATTTATTTTCGCCTTCTACCAAAAATACTTTTTCATTAAAATCGATGTTTTTAAAAAATATTTTCAAAAAATATTTTTAACCATTTAAAATTTTTTATTAAATAAATGTTTACCCATTTTTATATTTTATAAATTTTTTAAAGGAATAGTTATTTAATTTTCAAAACAAGGCATGTTTTTCTTTTACAAAAACATGAAAAAAATATCTATTTTAAAGTCTATGATATGAATAAAATTTCTGTTTCTATGTCCAATAAATATTTAAAATATTAATTTATAATATTAAAATGTTATATTCAATGAATGTTTTTTAAAATTTTTGGAGAACCTTTATATTTAAAATTAAATTTTCAAGAAGAAAATTATATTTTCCTCAATAATTTTTTTAAAGATCATTTTAGAATATTTCTATTCTTAAAAGAAAAAACCCTTCAGTTTACTTGTTATCCAATGGGAATATATTGTATTTATACTATAATTATTCATTAAAAGGATGTTTAATGGTCATTTTGACCTAGAAAATTATATATAATCACTTTCTGGATTCATTTTTATAGTTATTATGTTTCTGTTGAAATATTTACTCATGTGATAATTGGACATTATATTTCCTCTAAATATCAGTATTATTTATCATGAATATGTTTATTTATTAAATATTATTGGATTTCTACATACGGTATCATATATTAAAGGATGTTTTTTTCTCTGGGAAATATTGATAAATTGGTATTCTTTACATAATAAATATATTTGATGATAAAGCAAGTTTTTCATGAATTCAGTAAATTATTCAATACATTAGGAATTCTTGGGAAATGAAGTAATAGTTGGGGAATGAAATTATATATCCCCTATTTGCATTTTTAGTCTCATGAATTTAATCATTAAGCAAGGATTAAATGTATTTTTACCCATAGTTTTAAAATTTCTTATGAAAGGACTTAACCTTAGAGGTATCACGAATCCAAAGATCATGACATCCAATAATTAATCATTTCCTACAAAAATAATTTAGTTATAATTATCCATATATTTTTTTCAATTATATTATATCTAGATTAATTTTTATTTCCAGTGTATTGATTAAATGACATGTGGTTTCAATTATTTACTCTTTCATGTTAATTATTCCTTATCTAATCATGATAGTAAAGTTATTGATTAAATGGAATGTGTGTTCAGATATTTACATTTATATATTGATTATTACATATCTAATCATGATATTCGTGTTATTGATTAAATTTATTGTGTGTTCATATATATACCTCTCCATATTTATTATTCTTTATCTATATATAATAATCTAGTTGTTGATTAAATGGAATGGGTGTTCAGTTTTTTCCCATATTGACGATTCCTCATATAATCATTATAGTCAAGTTATTGATTAAATTGAATGCGTGTTCATATACTTACCATTAATATTGATTATTATTCATAATTTTCTAGTTATTTATTAAATGGGATGTTTTTTTAGTTATTTACCTTTCCATGTTGATTATGCTTATTGACTTATGATAGCTTACATTGTACTTAACCCTTATAAGGAATTTGATATCACCATTATTTTCATTCCATTCCCATAAATTCAAGATATTTACTAAGAATGATATGAAATTATATTATAGGGGTGATTATATTCTTGAAAAAAATTAGTTGAAATTTTTGTATTAAAATATAATTCAAGACTCAAGTATATATCTAATTTACCAATACTACTAAACTATTTTGTCCTCTGGGATGAAATTCCTTGTATATTATGCCAATTTTGTAAAGAAGAAACAATATTTAAGCTATTGGGGTCATTTTTGATATATATTTAGTGGATAATAGTTCATAATTATAAGTTGATATAACCAGCGGTAAACCACTCAAAGCCTAAGATTCATTTCCACCTTCTTGGAAACAAACATGGGAGAACCCCATAGAGACATTTTGAGTTGTATAATCCTTTTATATTCCATGTCGTCTAACTAAAAATTGAGCTCATATAACATGGTGGTATCTATCCTTTAAGGAGGATTCAATACTGGTGGTGCTCCAAGAATTAATTTAGTAGTAAACTATATCCTCCTCTCAGGAGGTATCCTAAAAAAGACATCAGGGAAGACATCTTTGAAATGATCCATTATAAGAGAAAAATATGTATGTTATGTTACCATATCCTTTAGTTAATGATTATAAATATGGGTTATAACACCACCAATTTTATGATTCTTGGGAGAATCTCGACTCACCGAGACATCCAAATCTTCTTTGTGAATATAGAAACCTTCCTTGGAAGATTTTATGGACACTCTCTTCTGATAGAAAAAACATGATCATGGTAAATAACTAACCATTCCACCCTAAGAATGATTTTAATACCTATAATCTCAAGTATTAAGAGGTTACATATGAAACAACTATCACCTAACTCAAATGGTAACTCCTTGCAATAATATACACATTCTAATTAGATCCCTAATGGAGTATCAATTTTCATCACTCTACATAAATTTTGAAATTTGAGCCTACGTATTTCCACAATTTCAACAAATATAAAGAATTGTTAAGTTCTTATGTAAAGTAAAATAGACACTAAAGTAGAGGATATTAATATACTACATTGAGACATTTATGCAGTGACTCTTTACTCCGAGGGTGACAGCTGCAATAAATACATTGAGCCCAATATGTGGCCCTGAGATATATCTTGAATACCCCATGAAGACCCACTCTAATGATATTATACAACAGGTATAGTAACCCTCGTTTTTTACATATATCAATTTAAGATTTTATGAATAATTAAACAAAATATTACAAGACAAGGATCCTAAAGTATAGAGTATTAAAATACTAGGTTCATAAAACTGAAAAACATTGGAATTAATAAAACATTTCTTTATTTATCATTCATTAAGAGGTCCTCACTTCCTTTGATCCCTTATAACTACATATGATAACCTGGGGATAACATGAAAAAATGGATATGATAAAAATCATAGTAATGGAATAAACTTTAAAATAAATCTTAGCATGTGGGATATAATGCATAACATAAATATATATAAAGTCATATAACATGATCAAGCATAACAAATCATAAATTATAGAATAATGGATCTTATAATCGTGGAATAATATTAATTTTTTAGCAATATAAAACATGAATTTATAATATTTTAAAAAAAATCACATAGGGGATCATTATTGAAGGCTCATTACACATTGAGGATCATGATTCAAGGCTAACCACCAAGACCGTTTCACATGGAGCATGGGTCAAGGCTAACCACTAAGACCGTTGCACATAAAACCTCATTAGACTAAACCTTACCCAATTAAATGGATCTCTATTTTGGGAAACCAATCATAACATATTCATGAATATTTTTCTCACATAAATATTCATAAACAAATAATTAAGCATGAAATTAAGGGTTACTCATGGAAAGAATTGGGTATCATAATTATGTCAAAAGTAAATCAAAAAGGAATATCATAGTGGTTTCCATGAAAGTATGGATTCAAATCCTACATGAATGGTCATAAATAAATATAGGCTTATATCTTGATAAGTTATGTCAAAATAAATTGAAATGAGTGTTTAAGAATATTTAGAAATAAAACATTTTAGTACGACTTAAGGGGGAAAATTATAGATTATTAAAAACGGAAAAGGGATAATTTTTTATATAAAACCCAAATTGGACCAAGGTAAATTTTCATGATAAAATGATTGATTTTGAAAAAATAATGATTTATTAAAATAGATTATGTATTACACATGAAAATGGGAAAGAATTTAGGAAGTTCCCTTAACCCGATCTTTCTTATCGGGAACCATTGAGTAGGAAACCTTTTAAAAACATGTATATACCTAAAAGCAAAGATGAATGGAAATTAATACATGATTTGAGAACATATAAATATATTTTATATTATTTAAATAAAAAGAAAACATAATTTCATTTGCGTAAAAAAAGAGATGAAGAGTTAGCCGAAGGAATAATGGAGGTTTGGGTAGAATCCCTTACCTTAAGACTATAGGTGTTATTCACTTGATCTTAATGTCATATATAATCAAATTATATTAATTAATAAATATTCAACTAAACATTTCTACATGTATTTATTTATTATAAACATATAACTTTCATATTTGGATTTTTTATGGGTTATGAAGTTCAATTTCATCGCACAGAAGAATGTGTTTCCTTGGTTTTTATAATTGGTTTACTAGTATATGTGAATGGGAAAACATGTATAATGAGATAGTTGTCCAGAAATAAATCTATATTTTATTATTAAATGTATATATTATTAAAATAATTTTTTTTCTAGAATTGGGGATGATTCATTAGATAGATCCATAATGATAATCGTTTAGATTAATTTTGTGTTTTTTCATCACCATGAACTCATTTGGTATTATAAAATAATATCATGTGTAAGAAATCATTCTAGAATATTAATAGAGGTATAATACATATATTATAATCTTTTTTAACCATAAAATGGTTTCATGTACATCCTTGAAGATGTAATTCAATGACAAAAGCACACCTTCCACGAATGTGGTAGATCAACACCTCACCGATGATATTTTCATTATTAAAATAAAAGAGATATGAGAAGAGATATGATGAATAATTATTCCATAAAAATTATAAAAATATAGTATATTTGAGATAATAGAGTTATATTTCCACTTTGAGAAGGGTAAATGAAGAGAAGATATGGAAATAAAGGATCTCAAAAAAGAAATTGAATGAAACAGAAGAAGGTTTTACCTCTTGATTCCTTCTTCTTGAGAACCTATGTAGGGGATTGGTTTTGGTATTTTGTTTAGATAAAAAGTTATAGGACATGGTCAAGAGGTTTTGGAATAGTATTAGGCAGAATTTATAGAATTTTCAAGGCTTGAGAGGTGTGAGGAGAAAAGGTGGTGAGAGGTGTTATTTATGGTGGTGGGGGGGATCTCCTTATTTGATTCAGTAGTTTAATATTTTTTTAGACAAGAAGTACTTTTGATTCATGAGACTATATACGTTAATTAGATCATGTGAGTTTGAACCAATTTTTCTTACATCATCCATGACTCTATGAATAGTGTATTTCACTTATAATATATATATACCATAAATTACCATATTTTTTTATTCACTTAAAATTCAATTTTTCAAAAAAATCCAAAAAATAAACCCGAACAATTTTTTGATGTCTAAAATAAAAAAATGAACTCTATATTATGAAAATAATTTTATAAGTATGTGAAATTTAATTTTTAATTTAAAATCCTAATTTAATTGAAAAATACAGATTTTAAAATTATAACTAATTTTATATCACATTTAAAAATTAACTAAGGTCTCATAAAATTATCTTATAATCATAAGAAAAAAATATTAATTTATTAATACATTTTATGAAATTAAATTTTCTTTTAAATTATTAAATTGGTCATGAAATTGTAATTAAATATTTATGACTTATAAAAATACCGACACTAAATTTATAATTTTTAAAATATTTATTTAATTATACTATGATATAATTAAATCATATTGTCACTTATAAGATGGATAAATTTTAATCGTACTTTTATTAGTGAGGTTAATATTAAATTGGTCATTTTACTATTCATATGGGTCATATTACTATTCAAAAGGTCATGTTACTATTTTCATTAGTATAGGTTCCTTAACGATTAGAAATGCTTCATATTTCATTCATTCATCAATTATAAATCATATATGATGTTCTATTATGTGTTTATTCAATATGAAATCATTATTTGAAGGGAATTTCTATAGATAAAACATTGGGTTATTAGATTCTTCTCCCATATGAAATTTCACCCTCAAATTTGTGTTACACATACTATGGTGAAAATAGGTGTGGGTAAATTTCATCCATCGCTTCCTCCAAAACCCATGTTGTCACTTCTTACTTATGGTTCTACCATAGTACTTTGACCAGGTGAGTAGTATTTTTGTGTAGAATATTATCTCTATGTTCCAATATCTTGACTGGCTTCTCCTAGTAAGAATGATCATTCTCCAAATTTACCACCTTTGAAGTTAGTATATGTGAAGGATCATGTATGTAATTTTTTAAGATGTATACATGGAATGCATCTTGTACTTGGGACATGGTTGGTGAATGTTGAAGTCTATAGGCCACAACTTTGAAATGTTCATGGATCTATAAGGGAATAATGTATTTGGGAAATAGCTTCCCTTTATTCTCAAATCTAATGATCCTATTCTAGGGAGATATATTGAGGAATACCAGGTCTCCAAAATTAAAAAACATGTCCTGTCGATGTTTGTTTTCATGGGCCTTTTGTCGACATTGTGCTTCATTCATGTGATGGTGGATGGTTTTTACCTTCTCCACCATTTCATTGACTATTTCTGGTCCTAGAATCTTACATTAATTGACTCCATCTCAGTATGCCACTGTTCTACACCTTTTCCCACAAAGGACTTCATATGGAGCCATTTGGATGCTTGAGTGGACATTGTTGTTGTAAAAGAATTGGACTAGTGGAAATGTTGGTCTCATCCTCCTTGGAAGTCCATATAACATTCCCTCAACCATTATTGAATTGTGATAAATTGAGTTGACATTGTAAGACGATCCACAATAACCCATATAGCATTGTTTCCTCTGGATATCTTTGGATGTCTAGTGACAAAGTACATATAGATTTTATCCCACTTCCATGTTGGTATGGGTAATGGTTGAATCATCAATTTAGACTTTTTCCTTGCAGCCTTCACTTGTGGACATACAAGTCACTTCATGTTTATTCAACTATCTCCTTTTTCATATTGTCTCACCAAAAGTTCTATTAGAGACCTCGACACATATTTTTGATCGCTAGGTGAATATAAAAGGTTGAGAAATGTTTATAATTTAGAATCTCTTTCTTTATCTCTGTATTGGATGGTACTCATAGTCTTGACCCAAATCTTATGACTCTATCTTCACCAATCTTGATCTCAGAATATTTCTCATTATTAATAGCTTCCACCATTTTTAAATTTCCACACCATTCCTTTGAGAATAATTTATTTTCCCCATAAGGGGTGGTTGAGAAATAATTTGAGAAAGGATTGATGATGTTCCTTCTTTAATGAATACCATGCCCCCTTTTAAAATATAAGAATATTAGATCCTTATCAATTCTCATCAATGATAAAGATGTATGATTGCTTCAACTTAGAGAATATTCCACCTTGTTTGCTTTAGTATAATGGGAGTGTATTGAGAATTCATAATCATTAATGTTATATAACCATCTTTTCTAGTGCATATTTTGCTCATTATATGTAAATATATATTTGATACTCTTATGATCAGTATATATCTCACACTTCTCCCCGTAGAGATAGTGATGCCATATTTTCAACACAAAGATCACAGTCGCCAACTCCGGATCATGTGTAGCATTTTTTTCTCATGAATTTTCATATTCCTTGAAGAATATGATTACACTTTATCATTTTACATCAGTAAACCAACTAATACTTTCTTTAAATCATCGTTGAACACCACAAATAGTTATCCACTTGTCTGGAGTGTGAGTACTAGCATAGTGATGAGGCTCGTTTTGAACTCCTTAAAGAATTCCTCACATTCTTGAGTCCATAAAAACATTACTCCCTTCCATGTCATCTTGGTTATTGGGTTTGAAAATCATGAGAAGATATTCAAAAATCATCAGTAATACCCATCTAGGATATGGAAAATATGAATCTCTATTAGAAATGATGTCTAGGTCCACTCTTCGATTGAATTTTTATTAGAAGGTTCTAAAGATATTCCATTACTGCTGATAACATTCACCAATAATGATACTTCCTCCATCTATAACTCACATTTACTATACTTTTCATATATATTCTCCCTTTGTAATGTTTTTATCATAGTATTCAAATTTTCCTCATGTTTCTCCTTAATCTTGGAGAATATCAGAAGATCATTGATAAAGACTATAAAAAATTTGTCAAGATAATCTATAAAGACTCTATTTATTAAATCTATGAAAATTGTTGGAGCATTAGTGAGTCCAAATGGCATCACAATGAACTCATATTTTCCCTACCTCATTTGAAAGAACTCTTAGGAATATCTTCCTTCCTCACCTTTAATTGATGATATCCTGACTGAAGGTCCACCTTATAGAAATAACTAGCCCAACATAGCTGATAGAACAATTCATCTATCTATGGTAGGGGATACTTGTTCTTTATCACGATTTTATTTATCTCATGATAATCGATGTAGAGGTGCATTGATCCATCCTCCTTATTGATGAAGAGGACTCGCACACCCTATGGTGAAGCACTCGGGCATATAAAACCCTTATCTAAATTCTTCTATAACTATTTATTTATCACTTCTTGGTCAACAGTGGACATTATATAAGGTTTCCTTGATAGAGGTAGAGATCCAAGAATATGTTCAACTGAGAACTCAACCTATCTATCATAATGAAGACCAATAAATTATTCAGAGAATACATTAGTGTAATCCCTCATGATGGGAATGTCTTTGAGCATGATCATATCCTTTTTCTCAAACATTTGAGTGAGTTATAAATTGTCATTATTAATTAATATCCACACTTGAGATGATTATTCTGAAAGATATTCATCTTCCCCTATACACTTGTAAATAATTGGAGGATGCTTCATGATGTGAATATTGATCTACCTTTCCTAATAGTTGATGTCAGATTAGTATAAATATAGTCAATATAGCCCCAAAATAACATCAAACTACACTAATGGAATTTATACATGGTTTTTTTGGGAGGTTTAGTCCAAAAACATTAACCAGGGAAGAGTTATGTACTTTGGATGCAATAATTTTCCCCTTCGCTTTTCTCACAGATAACTCAACCTCTAAATTCTAAGGTGGTGGTTTAATAGTCCTACTAAACATTAATGATATGAAAGAATGCGTATAATTGGAGTCAAATTGTAACTTCACTATTCATTAATGAATAACCATCTTACCTATCACCACATCATTGTCAAGCTCCACTTCAATAGTAGTGATATAATAAGCACTTACTTGTTTCCTTGGAGGTTGTTGTTGATTTCCTCCAATAACTCTCATCTTAGGGAATTGGTTCATGAAATTCCCATGTTCCTTATAGTTGAAACAAAAAAAATATTTGATGATAATTGATATGAAGCTTCCTTTCTTCTTCTCTGTTAGTGTGATTCTTTTATTCCTTCGGTAGTTCTTAGAAACATGCCTCATTATTCTACATTAGAATCATTTACTGGTTCCCTTTAGATAGTTTCTAGGATTCTTGTAACAATAATTTTGACATTTCAAATACTTAGTCTTCCTTCCATCATGGGATTTATTTTATAATCCCCCCATTTGGATTCCATTTTCTTATTTCCTTCACTAGGCCCATGAGACCATTGAAAGTATCTAATCTATATTTCAACCTTGAGACCACAACAAAAAACCTCCTTATAATTGTCGAAGTCTTGATCACCAATGTTTTTCATAGACATTAATTTAGTATACTAAATAAGTGGTCTACCTTGTTGTTGGTGTTCATGACAAAGTCGTATGCATATCTTCTAATCCTTGTAATATTTTCTTCACACACCTAGATAGGCTCATCATCCTTCTACTTAAGTCTGAGGAACTATCTTTCCATCTTGAAATAGAGGGTTTGGGGAAATTATTTTTTGAAAAAAAATTCTTCAACTCCTACCAATACATGGAATAAATTTCCTCCTTGGACTTCATATTTTTTTATCAGTGTTCACCACTGATCAGCTTACCCATCAAAATGATAGACCACCAGTACAACATTCTCTTCTTCTGAGAACTGGGTGATAGAGAATATCTTTTCAATGAAGTTAATCCATTGTTCCACGAGGAGGGGATCAAAAGATCCACTAAACATGGGGGGGCCTTTTCTACATGAAGGAATCAATGGCATATTTCTATTTCTTTGGATAAGGAGGGAGTTCCACATGATTCAAGTTATTATTCATAACTTGGACTAGCTTATCACTACTGGAAAATAGCCCTATATTCATGGTTTTTACCAAAACCGTGAGTATAGGACACCCCTATACCCATGGTTTCTAAAAATCATGGTTATAGGGGTAATATAGAAACCTATACCCATGGTTTTGAAGAACCGTGGGTATAAGTCACTTATACCCACAATTTTGGAAAAAAACCATGGATATATGTTTTTTTAAAGGCATATTCCCATAGTACTTCATAACAATGGGAAAAAACACATATACCAACGGTTTTGGTCAAAACTGTGGGTATAGGTGTTTTTTTAATGGCCTATACCAAAGGTTTTGGCAAAACAATGGGTATAGTGTTCTTTTTATGAAGAATTATACCCATTATTCTATGAAACCATGGGTATAGATTTCCGGAATTATGGCAGGAATAAAAATTTTAATGAGACACAAACAAAATTGGTGGGAAAACCTATACCCATGGTTATGATTAATATATTTATTTAGATAGAAATATATGAACAAAAAAATCACGTAAGTTGGTTTGTCAAGCGTTGATTGTGTACCGTACAGTCTCGAGTTCGAATCTCGCTTTCTATTTTTTTCTAATATATTAATCATTATTAATATATAAATATATATAGATAATTTTAAAGATAAGCGAGTTTTCCTGGTTGGTAAGTTGTTGGAATCAAATGTGAACAATGGGGGTTCGAACCCCTGCTCCATTTTTTTCCAATATGGACATGAATTAATATATAAAATAATATATATATATATATATATATATAATGTAAATTGGCATAAGTTGATTGGTTAGGTACTATAAATGTGAGGAGTAGGTCTAGGGTTTAAAACTGCACGCTACATTTTTTTACTACTTATTCACTGGGTTTTAGAACTATTGGTATTACGCATTGAAAGCATGGAAATTAAGGATGACATGGTGGAGAAAAACATGTACCCACGGTTTTCCGAACCATGCATTTAGATTGGGCACCTATCCCGACACCTCGGTTGCCCACGGTTCCCAAAACCATTGGTACTACTTATTTCCACGGTTTTGTGGGCTATATCCACAGTTTTGAACTGTGGTTATAGGTCACATTTCTAGTAGTATGAGCATGTACTGTCATATAGTTTTGAGCACCCATTCCCATCATATTTGGAATTTCACAAGGTAAATCATCACATTCCATATAACATTTATTATTTCCATGTTTTCGTATATTTCTCTCCATCAACTAAGAAAAATAAATTCCAACAAAGTGGATTTGATACTTAAATAATAAGCATAAAAATGGAAACATTAAGCATTAAAGGATGAACTTATAAATAAAAATTAAATCATAACATTTTATTCCATTAGATTCAATCTAGGTAATCCATGATCTATTTCCAAACCTATATTCTTATGAGAATTTTCTTTATTCCTTCAAAAATGGTTTAAAATGAGCTTATGACTTTACCAAAGCATATATCCCAGGAGTGTCAAACCATGTTCATGGTAGGGCCAATTTTCATGTACCAGGTTATCATAAGTTAGGCATAGAAAACCTTGTCGGAGTTGTTACACCTAAGTAGATATGTTCAAGAACCATGTTGACTTGTAGTATCTAGATAGGTATGTATTTTCTTGATAATCCTATAACTCTATACTTACCAAAAATTTTGTATGTTTTCTCATACATAGTCTTATCCCTATGGTTGTTACAAAATTTCTCTATTCCTAGTCTCCAAAAAATATGAAAATTTTACTCTAATACCTTTTATAGAGACCATAGTCTTTTAAACATATTATTAAATGATTTTAAGAATAATTAAATATATGATTACAAACTGGGGATCTTAAATTCTAGAGTCTTGGAAGACTAGGTACATAAAACTGAAAACATTGGACTTAATAAAACATTTTTTTATTTATCATCCATTAAGAGAACCTGACTTCATTTGATAACTTACATCTTTATAGGATAACCTAGGGATAACATGGACAAAGGGATTAGATAAAAAGCTCAGTAAGGTAATAAACATTAAAATAAATCTTAGAACATGGTTTAGAAAAAATAACATAAATATATATAGGAATAGAACATGATTAAACATAAGGAATCATATCTTATAAAACATGGGATCATATAATCATTGAATCATAGTAATGTAGAAGAAACATAAAAAATTAATTTATCATGACTAAAGGTGTGTTTCATATAGGAGATCATGAGTCAAGGATCATTGAAAATTGTGGATCATGAGTCAAGCCTAACCACCAAGATCATTGCACATGGGGCATGAGTCAAGACTAACCACCAAGACTGTTTCACATAACGTCTCATGAGACTAAACATTACCCAATTCATTGGAGCTCTATCTGGGTGCACCCATCATAACATGTTCATGAATATTTTTTCCATATAAAGAGTCATACATAAGCATTCAAACATAAACATAAGGGTTACCCATGTAAAGAATTGGGTAACATAATTATTTCAAAATCCACATCGAAAAGGGAATATAATAGTGGTGTCCATGAAAGGATGGATTTAAATATTAAATGTACATTAATAAGGTAATATAATAAAATATCATTATATGTTATGTCAAAATAAAGTGAAACAAGAGTTTAAGAAACATTAGAAATAAAATATTATAGTATGTTTTAAAGGAAAACATTCAAGATTATTTAAAAGGAAAAATGAATAATTGTTTGTATTAAACCATAATTTAACTGAGGTAATTTTTAGGATAAAATGGGGTATTTTTGAAAAATAATTATGGTTTAAAATATATTATGGATCATACTTTAAAATGGGTAATAATTTGGGAAGTTCCCTTAAATCAGGCTTGCTTATATTTAAGAATTAGTAGGGAACCTTTTAAAAACATGTATATTCCAAAAAAAACACGGATGAATGGATCTTAATGATTGGGATTGGAACATATAAATAGAAATTATAATATTTACATAAATATAAAATATAATATTATTTTTTTTAAAAGGGAGGAAGATTAACCCAAATGAATAATGGAGGTCCAGGTAGAATCCATTACCTTAAGTCTGAAGGTGTTCTTCACTTGATTTTAATATCCTAGATAATCAAATTAGATTAATTATTTAATAATTATAAAACCCATTATATATTTATTTTATTTATAATAACCTTATTAATTTTATTTATGTCTTTTTCATGGGTTATGAAATTTAATTTCATCGCTTGGAAGCATGACTTTCCTTAGTTTTTATGATCGGCTTACTTTTATATGTGAATAAAAAAACATTTCGAATGAGGATAGTTATCCATAACATAATATATGTGTTATTAATGAACATATATAATATTAAAATAACAGTTTTTTTATTAGTGGGGATGATTCATTAGATATATCATTAATGAAAATTATTTAGATTAATTTTTTCTTTTTTGTCACAACGAACTCAATTTGATTTATAAAGTAATATTATGTGTAAAAAATGATTCCAAAACATATAATAAGATATAATATATATATATATATATATATTATAATATATTTTAATCATAAAAATGGTTTCATGTCCATCCTTGAAGGTTTAATTGAATATTGAAAGAACATCGTCCACAAAGGTGGTAGACCGACACCTCACAGATGATGTTTTCATTATTAAAATTAAAAAGAGAGGAGAAGAGATTTGATAAAAAATTATTCCTTAACCATGATAAAATTATAGTATATTTGAGATACTGTACTTTTCATTCCAATTGTATGTGGGTAAGTGATGATAAGATAATATAATTAAGGTACTTGAAAAAGAAATTGAATGAAAACAGAAGAGGGTTTTACCTATTGATTATTTCTTCTTAACAATCTTTTTAGGGGATTGGTTTTGGTCTTTTGTCAAGGAAAAAAGATACTAGACATGGGGTAGAGGTTTGGAAATATTATTAGGAAAAACTTATACAAGTATCATGGATTTATAGGTGTGAGGAGAAGAGTTAGTAAGCGGTGGTATTTATAGTAGAGGGGGGCGTTTTCTCATTATTTAATTAATCGGTTTATCATTTTTATCAAGAAAAGAAATAGTGCTGATTCTTGAGACTAAAAATAGTAATTATATCATTTGAGTTTGAAATAATTGGTCATAAATAATCCATGACTAAATGAATAGTATATTTAACTTATAATGTATATATACTGTAAATTACTGTATTTTACTATCCACCAAAAAATAAATATTATAGAAAAATCCCAAAAACATAACCCTAACTATTTTTCAACGAGTAGAATTAAAAAATGAACACCATTTTATGAAAATAATTTTCAAAATATAAGAAATTTTATTTTTAATTTAAAGTCATAATTTACCCAAAAATACAGATTTTATAATTATAATAGATTTTATATCACATTGAAAAAGTAACTAAAGTCTCATAAAATTATATTATAATCATAAGAAAAAAATAATAATTTATGAATACATTTTATGAAAATAAATTTTCTTTTAAATTATTAAATTAGTCATAAAATTGTAATTTAAAATTTATGACTTATAAAAATACCAGCACTTAATTAATAATTTTTAATGTATTTATTTACCTATACTATGATATAATTATATCATATTGTCACTTATAAGATGGATAAATTTTATTCATACTTTTATTGGTGTGGTTACTATTCAATTGGTCATTTTACTATTCATATGGGTCATATTACTATTCCAATGCTCATATTACTATTTCAACGGTATATGTGCCTTAACATCTAGAAACACTTCATATTTAATTCATTCATCATTTATAAAGATTTTATCATGTCATCTTCCATGTTTATACAATATATAATTATTTTAGGAATGGAATTTCAATAGATAAAAGTTTTGGTCATTACTACTGGTGTTTGGATCCATCATCCATGACTACCTCCTCAGACTTATTTTCTCATAATGCTCTATATATCTACTATATGTGGAGATATTGACCCCACTCAAAAACATGGGGCTAGTATATAACCTATCTCACAAGGCACTAGTGAAAGTTTCTTCGAAAAAAACTAAAGATAACCCATATTTCCACAAGATTGAAATTCAACTGGGTCCTTACTACAATGAGTCATTGTATGTCTGGGCCTACCACATTGGTGAAAGATCACTGGCTACCCGAGGACACACTCTAATTATTGACTCGTCTCTGATAAAGATAAAAATTCCACATCCTTATTCTAGAATAAAAACTTCTATATCAATAGTCTACACCACCATACCCCACACCCTCAACTTTTCCAAGTTTACACTTGGTGATAAGGTCCTACTTCACTATCTCAATGATAGTCGTTAAAAAAACACATTCACTTGTGATCAGTAACATACGAAATCCCATCCTCAAAACATATAACTTTGGACTACTCATTATAAAGTTGAATAGGATAAAAATTCTAAATCACCATAAAACAAGTGGATTAATTCATAACTAATAATTTACCATTATCAAGGTTTATAAAATATCTGACTCATTCATCTCTCACTATATCTAAAAAGAAGTAATCATTGAAGGCTATCTAACTATCCCTTCATACCATAACCCAATGTTGATAATCATAGTTCAAAAAATCCAACCATCTCATGGATGATCCTTTATTCATATATGTAGTATGATTATTCCTCCTCTTGAGAGGTGTCTTTAGATAGTCAAATATAGATAACATGGCCTCTAACAATGATTCAACAGCCGAGAGTGTGCATTCCCCAAGAAAACATATGGGGTTGATGATGTTTGAAAGCCATATTAAAATATTCAATAGAATATTAAGGTCATATAACTCCATGTGTAAACTATTCTATTAATAAAAAATCCTCTCAAATTAAAGCATTAGAACCCATATCATACATACAGAGGTTCTTGAGGTGGCACTACAGGAGGTACTACTGGTGGTTTAGGGCCCACCACATTTTGAGAATGGTTTTCCCCATCCTCATGTAAAACAAGATGAGGACATTGTGATTTAATATCTATACAATTCAAAAAAATACCTCAGAGCAATATTTGATACCCTAATAGGTTACAATTAAAGAACCATGACAGGTTCGAAAACATTCTATATAGACTCAACCCCCATTTCTTTCTTCTAAATCCATGTCTAGGTGAAATATAAGATTATAAGGGCCTCAAAATACACTCTCTACTTCCCACTATTGAGGATGGGTTTGGATTAAGGTCTCATATCTTAATCATCGAGGTTCCATTATATGGAGTGTAAAATGAATCTTATAGAGGAAAATACCCTTTTAGTTATAATTGGAATCCCCATTTAATAGTGAAATTTTAATTTTAATTTTTAAGAATCATCTAGTTCATATTTATATATATCACAAACCTGTTAGATGAGTTTCCATTCCCATGTAAAAAATAATACACATTATAAGTTACAATTGGTACTTCATGAAAATGTAACCCAACCCTTATATTGGGTATCAGTATATAAAAAGATATATAAAATTATTTAATTATACAAATTTCTATTCCCAATTTATAGAATTACAAGATTTATAAATTATAATTATAATTAATGTAATTTAATCAACTAATGTTTTAGTCCATGTAACCATAATTACACATCTCAAACATTGGATAATTTTTTAATTAAGGTTTCACCATTATGATATGTGGAAAAAACTCTATTTAGGTTGATGTGGTCATGTTATTTAACCACTTATTTATTTCCCTAGTAGAAACATCATCACATTTACAATATATCAATTCAATACACTTATAGTATGCTGCTGGAAATGCATGCAATTAATTATACATAGCATGGTATATGCATGGAATATAAATCCTTATGTGCCTATAATGATTCATGAGACAAATACTTCATATCCATACTGGTCCAAGGGAAAAAAGTGAATTCATAATAATAATGATAATAAATTAAACAAATCATGTGCATCACCCATTAGTGAAATTGACACAACTATAATAGGTTCAATCTAGAAAAACAAGTCCCTTCCTTGGGTACATGGATTTTTACAAGTATGTGGGTTCGCTACTCCAATGAATAGACTCATTACCAAATTCCAACACATTCTTAGTCTCCATACTAGTAACCAATGAAGTAATATAAATGGAAAAATATATTTCATACCACTTCTAAAATCCCAAACTTGTTTCACACATAAGTAACCAAACACAATTGATCCTATGTTCTTAAGCACACCACCCCATATGAAAGATTCATCCGAATAGTAGTGATGTAATATTATGATATGTTGTAGAGAGTATACCCTCATTATTTGAGTATAGCATAGTGGTATAATAAATTCATTAACAATGGAAACATAATAAATGAACAGTAGATGGTAAGTGAATCATCTGGATTATATAACATTAAACATGACATACACTTATACAAAATAATGATGTCATGTATCTATGCTATAACAAATGGTAATACTAGGAAACTTGTTAGTAGACACTTACAGAATATGCTATACAAAAATAAAAAATTCCCAAAACTATATCTAAGGGAATCATGAGCTCAATATTATTCATTTACTCCCATAATCCATTCTAATATATAATATCAATAATCCCTTGCTATATTCTTCCCTTTATCCTTACATGCATCCATGAATTATCTATGAGTACTAATCCTTAGCCAAAATAGGTTTTCAGTAAAATTTAGTAGGCCACCACCGATGGTGTCTATCCATAACTAGTATGTATATATATAATGACAAGTGTGCAGATAATAATCAATGTAAAGAAACAAATAATTAAACCACATCATTATGGGTTCCTCTTGGAATATCTATCTAAAACTGCATGCATTAAAATTAATTAAAATTTCTCTGATCACATAAAATTCTAAATTTATATTTCTAATGATGATACCCAAGATATACATCCAAGGCTTCCAAAAAAATGGAATTCATGTGATTTCCCATAATTTTAATGAAATTAAGTTTAATAAACCAGTTGAAGTCTACAGGGTTGTACCCTTGGAAGTTCAGTCTATGGGGAAAGTGCTACCTAAGACTGAGGAGAATTTCCTAGGTAGCCTCTGTTCTAGACTTTAATGGAGAACAAGGATGTAACCAATGAGGTCTGTAATATTAATATGACTCCATGGAGAGTCATTCAAGGCATTAATTTTATATAATTTCTAGAAATATAGATAAACCCTATGTGCTAAGATGAGGAATTACCAATGTAATACACAGACCAAATCCAAGTGCGTTCATTCTCTTGGTAGATACATCAATGAATCCTTGTTATCCCATCAACCTACCTAGGGAAAACAACAATGGGAGTTTAATTATTAATCAGGGTGTGCCTCACCTTTAAAATAATTCAATTTTTATGGACATGGTCATGAATGATTTAATAACTCATCAATAAGCCACAATTTTAATAATATTTTTTATCACATTTTATCATTTAATAGGGGGATAGGTGATTTGATCATTCCATTCAACATTCATGTAAAACAATTAGCCACATAATTTTTATACATGAATGGGAAAATAAACCCACTTTAGAGGGTTATTAAATTTCATATCTTAGGATTATAAGTCCAAGAATGGTATCACTCAATTTTCCCCAATTACATTAAAAAAATTCAATTCATTCAACTATCCAATCCATTCATCAAGGAAAAATAAACACATCTCCAATTGTTGTTTGATTTCATGTAATGGAATAGGGAAAAACAACTTTAAATTGACCCACCCTAATGAATGGATTTCATCGAGGTATACAACCTTTGATGATGAAATTTAGGGTGAAATGATTACCAATCAATAGTGAAAACCATTTATTTAATTTTATTAATATTAAAAAGGTCATCAGAAGGATAGTTTGGTTTGTTCCACAATATATCATAATATAATCATTAAGAGTTTTTGGGATAAATGATAACCACCTTCCTTCGAAGGGTAGTAGACTCCTTGTTCAGTAACAACCTCCAATCCAGTCTAGAATGGAATAAATCTGATAAATAGACAAATACTCTGAAGAGGTTCATATTACCTCACTTGGATTTATCATTCCACATGGAGAGAAAAATGAATAATGTAATCATGAGGATTAAATAGGTTATCGGTGAATATTCAATGAGATGAATAGAGATCGACTGTAATGAAATATGATGGAGGAGGATTATTTCCTAAGTTAAGGGATAATGGATCTCTTAAGTTGATAAGGATGATGATGAGCATAGATAGAAAATGAAATTAGGGGTTAATATTTATATAGGGTAGTTGAAAAATAGGAATTTCTCACAATTTTAATGGTCACACAATTCAGTTTCATGGTTGACCAAACTATGCACCAACCATGAACACAAAAAACCTAATGTGGCTCCGCTTTCATGGATAGGTTCTCAATTTTACAAATCATTCTCACCCCATGCATGCTCTCTTTCCAACACTACCACCACATCACACAGTTAAGTGCATGGTTAAAGAAAGTATGCCCCAACCATGCTCTACACACCTAAAATTTACTTCAAATTTTTGATGCCCATGAAGCCTCACTCACATGATTAATCACATAGTACACCTCCTCCTTAGGGATACATATTTTAGCCACACCGTTAATACTAACTGTGTTCCAGCCATGCCCCTCACATTGTTTCTCTAAAAAATGAATCTTCAGGCAACAAACAACCGCAAATACTAACAAAACCTCCATGACCTCATTAATAATTCCCATATAGATAATAAAATTTCTAGACATAGTTTAAAATGATGAGTAACTCTATGAAAACTCATTTCATTTTAATAACCATCCATGAAAATCAGTGATGGGAAATGAAATTTATTGACATTAGAGGCAGTTTTCCACAGATAGAGAAGAATAATGGTTTCAATTACCATTTAGTAGAAAAGGGATGTGAATAAGGTTATTTCTTTAACATAATAACATCTCATTATAGGGTATATACTGATGTTATTATTTTGGAGTGGTTATGATAAAATTGAAGGAGGTAGAAGAAAAAGTAAAGTGAAAACTATTAGTTGAGACAATTACCTTATCATTGAAGAAACTCCTCTGGATATATCCTTAAGAACCCAAATATGGTATTTTAAGAAGAATAAAATCTATAGAATGTATTCAAGAAAGTTATTAAGAATTTTTGGTATGGGATGTTCAAGATAAGTGGATCAAGAAGTGTAAGTTATAGAAGAGAGGTGGTGTCCTTATATAAAAGTAGGGGTGGATCCATTAGAATTACTTAAAGTATTAAATTAATATAAATTAATTTTCATGATTGATTAGGCCCAATTGATATATTTAGATTCTAGTAATAATGTAATTTGAAATAATTTCATCCATTGCTTTTTTACTCTTTAAGGGTTAATAAATTTAATATATAAGGAAAAGTGATCATTAAATGGATAATAGTTGATATTACTAACCATGTCATGTTCACATGGACAAATATAATATTTTTAAGAATTTTAAATATTTTAAAAAATATATTATTTAACATAAAATAGCATTAAATTCATTTTCTAGACTATTCACATAATTTCAATTAAAAAATTATCAAAACGGTTATGTGATTTGAATCTAAATTTTTAACACATTGGTAATAAATTATATTTATCTAAAAAATTCATGGAACACCATAACTCAGAATGAAATAGTACATAGTAAGATTTTAAATCCATTTACGTCATTTTTTTCTATTTTCATATGCACCGTGTCAGCATTGCCTAAACATTTATGGTAATTATTTCATAACTAAAAATTAAAAATTACTAACCAATATAAAAAATATTCATTTTAAAAATGAAATTTTTTAAAAATTTATTATTTTTTTATCCTCTTGATTACTTTTTAGAGATATTAAAATCAAACAAGTGACATTTTTGAATTATTATATTCTTAAAAAATATAAATGTCTTTATCAAAGACACAATGGTACCAAAATTCCATATTATTAGTGCCCAGTTAGGATAATTATATCACTAAGAAGGGGGTAGGGTGAATTAGTGATACTTTTTCTTTTATCTTTCCTTAAAATTGAAACAACCTTCACCTCCTGTTATAGATTTTATTCCCTACTAAGAATAATTAAAAAATATTTCCCTAGGAACATAAGAATTTATAAGGTTAAATTTTCAGTAAAAATAGATATGTACATGGTATGTTTTAGAGAAAATAAAATATCACACAATCAACTAGAAAAAAATTCCTTGGACTACAATGAGTAGGACATTACCTTTCACTCGTGTAGTGCATTGAGGAAAATCAAAATGTATGTATGCAATCTCTTAGCATAAATATGTTAATACAATGTTTTTGTAATAACTCATGTTACATGTACTTCTTTTCACTTTAACAAATTCACAAAATTAGAAACACTTATTCAATTTCTTACCCTAATTATGGTTAGAAAATCTTGGACTTTGTTAAATAAAACACAATTCAATTTTCCCAGTATGATTCTTCCTAGTCCAATTCCTCTGTGTCTGATTCTCCCTGATACAATTTATCCAGGTAAAATTCGTCTAGGAACTTTTCTCACCAGGTACGATTCTCCCTAGTTTTAAAATTATAAATTTGATAGAATGAATTAGAGATGAATCGATACCACATCAATTCAGAGTATGGAAAACCCAGTATGATCCTCTCTTTATAATTATTCCTCAGTTAAGAAATCTAAATACAAAAAAATCTGGAATCTGATTATCCAATCGGAAACGATGATTAGTCAAATATTGTAATCATCTAGGTATGATAATCATTGATTATGATGAGGAGCTGAAATAGCATTGCGATCTTTTCCATTTTCTTTCACTTATCCTTAAAAACGTCTTCAACATATGTTAACACAGAAACTTATTATTCTCTCTAAAATGAAATTCTTCTCTCTCTTCTATGGTGAATAATACATCAATCATCCGAAATGTAAAATGTACTTTTCACGTTTTATAGATGACCCTCATGTGGTTTTGGATGGAATGCTAAAAATTCCGCACTTAATCAAACTCACACAAATATCAATTTTCCTTAAAATCTCAAGTTCAGTTTCACATGGTCAACACTTCTTGATTCTTCTCGAATCTTATACAATATTCACTTCTTCTTCAGACATTCATTTTCAATTTCCAGTCCAATGTCAATTCATGAGTCCGATTTTATGAATCTGATTTCTTAAAAATGAAGAACTATATAAATTTAATATGACTGTATGAATAAATAGATATTATTTTGATTTGTTTAATATTATACTCGATATCAATTAAGTACAATTATTATTTAAAATTTCAAGATCCCCCTTGGCACTATATTCAGAAAACTCCTTAATCTCACCTGTCAAACCATTTTTCACTATTTCACCATTTCTTATGACACACATGAAATAATCATTTGAAAAGAAAACAAATTAAATCATCCCCTTTTAAATGGTTAAATACATTGTTGATCGTAATATTTCCTTTTCTTTGCATTCATCGATCTCAAGAAACTCTTCCTCTAATTACGATGGAATATAGAGTCTGATCACAAGCTTCATTCTTTTCTTAATACGATACCAATAAAAACATCTTTCTATTTTCCCATAAACTTCATTCTCATGCCTATGAATATATTTAAGGATCAGCTGTTATAGTTCCTAACAATTATCATTTTCTTTTAGAGATTTTGTATGATTATTCAGGTTTAAACATGCTGAGTACGATGGCCAGGATATGATCATCCTAATCATTTTGGGTACTATTGGACTAGATATGATTATATTGTGTATGATATTTATAGTAATATTCCCAACTACATTTTATTCTCCAAAAACAATCATACAGACTCTTTTCACTCCCCCATTATTTTACCGAGCTTGCATCATATGATCTTCAAGTAACTTATTATTTATGAAATAAAAGTCAGAAAAGAATCATAAAATTTAAATTTATCATATTCATATAGACTCTGATATGATAAATTATTCCAGTTTGGATCCAAAGTGAATCTGATGACCATTTACTTATAGCAAGATAAATTATCCGTGAGACTGATTCCCTCATTATAGATAATGATCAATTCCTTATTATGATCTTTTCACAGTCCCGACCCAAGGATTGTTTGATCAGAACCTTTTCTTTCAAAAAAACTTTTATGCTGGACAGAATAAGTCTGATTCTTTTGAAAAAAAAACCATCATAGTGATTATCACCAAATAAAAATTGGGGTTATTTTCTCTCTTTAAATACTTTTCTTACGAATAGAAGACAACCCTTGAAAACAAATACCTTCCTTATCATCTTGGTACTAACACTTATTGTTTAATATATGAAAGGGATAAATAAATTTAACACATTAAATAAAATATATTAAATTTTATGGATGATTTTATAACTTTATTTTATATTTTTATCTTCTTATAACGATTTTAACGTTACCTTGGCAACAAATTTTTTATGAAGTAACTATTCATTATAACAAAAAATAAAGTTGAACTATTTACCAATTTTGAACATGATGATTCAAAATTTTTAATCCATTTTATAAAATTCAATCCCTAAAAATTTAAAAAAATTAATTTTAAAATAAACACAAAAAATACAATTAAAAACATTTTTTAAAAAAAATGATTTTTAAGAATAAAAATGATAACATACAAAAACTAGATATATTGTAAATACCAATGAAATTAATTGGATTATTTTTTATAAAAAATAATTAGTTCAATTGTCACGACCCGTCCCATTGGGGCCTGAGCCGCAACTCCCTAAGCCCCCCTCCAATAGGTCAGGGGCTAGTGACTAGCACCGAGTAGGCATGCTACTAACATGGGAGGCATTTCCTAAAAACCTATACACACATCCACACATTTCCAAGCCCACAAAGCTGAAAATTAAAAACTACTAAAAAGGAAAAATGCATGCATACACTAAAAACCCAGCCAACAGAGTACGATAGGAAGGTAAAGTACAGTAATGTAAAACACTGGGCCAAAAGTAAAATCCCACCAAAAGAGAGTCTGTAACAAAGTCCAACCTGTAAAGAAAGGTGTTGGGACTGCAATATGTAGTCTTAGGAACACACCTCGGCCTGTCTAATCTCACTGAGTCCGGTCTTGTCCTAGTCTTCCTAGAATCATGTCAAAGGCTCGCTCGTCTTCACAAGACACGACACATGCAGGCAACGCCCGTGCAGGGGTTAGTATAACAATACCCAGTAGGACACCCCAAAATCACAAAGGAATAAAACAACGGAAATACCACAAAAAAAGATAAAATTAGATCTATACAGCATATGTCTACAGAACGTATAACAAGAATATCCAGATATACTCATACACAAACGAACATTGCGAAACCACCTCTAAGATCTAGCTCGAAGATTTCACTAAGCATGGAACCGGGAGAACACACTCCTAGGTCCAAAGACAGAGATAAGAATTACTCATTTCGGGAGAACACACTCCACAAGTACTTTGAGAACATGATGCTCAGATGAGGATCACCACCAAGTCATGGGGTGAATCTGACAACTCAGTTTGAGCTAATCCGCTAAGAAGAGGATCGACGCCCGAGTAAAGTTGGTCACATCGATACCAAGAACTCTACCTAGGGTTCTAGGAATGAATAGAGGATCTGGCTCTAAGTCTCACAGATGGGATTCCAAAAACTCTATTCAAGAATTCCTACTGAAGGGATCATACTCTTGTATGTAGGAAATGATACCGGGAACCTTCAGGAGAAAGACCAAGGGGACAAACCCTAAGGAAACTTTCCCTAGTCACAGAAGGTAACTGACTCAAGCCATGTAAGATTGGTTACACAGTGTGTAGTATGGTTACATGCCGTGTTCCTTGACCTCGAGTACAGCCTGTGTAAACGGAACATGGAATCCGTTCATGCTATGTAAAACTTAACTACACAGTGTGTAGAAGAATCACACGTCGTGTTCCTTGACTTTGGGTACTGCCCGTGTAAACGGCCCGTGTCATTTGGTTCATCGTATAAAAAGTAACTACATGGCCTATAGTAGTATTACACACCATGTCTAATCACCTGGGGCTCACTCCATGTATGCTGGCCATGTGCCCGTACACGGTCTTCGTCTGTGTCGCCTGCCTATGTACCAGTACATGGGTTATCCCGTGTATCTGGTCGGGTCTGGTCAGGGAGGGGTATACACATTGTGTCCCTAGCCGTGTACCCAACACATGTCTGTGTACTCCTAAAGTACATGCTAGGTGTTCCACTAATGAACACACTCCATCTATCCTATACTACACGCCGTGTAGTTGGGATTTTTCCAGAAACACCATCTTCCTCCTCGTGACGCGGCTGATCCTTCAGATCCATGGTTTATCTTCCGTTCATCCTGATACTCTAGGGGTTTGTTCGTTTCATCATATGAACACTGAAACGGGTGTTTTCGGTCCTTAAATCATATCATAAACCTCAAATGATCCATCCGAGGAAAAATTCCCAAAAACTCATATCACTCTATTCGCTCAGAATCGTCCGCCAAAACTGTCGTCGCACCTCCGTGACATCACTCCGGGGTTGGATCTAAAATCTCGGGTCGTTGCACCAACAAAAGAATGTGAAATGATCGATTTCCTTTAAGAATGCGTAGAACGCCACGAAGAATGCGTGGGAGAAAAAAACAAAGAATATAACAAGAGGGATGAACCTTGATCATTGTTTGTGACGATTTGGGTTCTTCGCCATTAGATCAAAAAACACAACAATCAATAGGTTATAAATCTCGAGTATTTGACTTCCCGGTGAAACCCCAAATCACACCCGCCCGAAAAACGATCGACCTACGGGCTAATCGGTTACTAGATTAGTCCGCGTTTGTCTTAGAAGACAAGAAAGGGGAAAGGAAAAATCAAAAGAATGAATCCTACTTGGATCTGCATCGTTCGTTGGTGAAGATCTAGTCATTGTGTTGTCCTCGCCGGCGAAAATCGTCAAGAACGTCATCACCGCGTTGGGAGGTTTTTTCCAGAGCCTCCAGAGCCACCAAGGGTTTTAGGGGTATGAGGTTTGTAACCCTGGACCCCTACGCAAGACATTATTAAAAATGATAAAGGATATCTGTTTCAAAAGATTTAAAAAATATTTCGCTACAGAATAAAATATTTTTATTAAATATTTTATTATTGTTACGTCCAAAAACTAGATTTCACCACCAACCTACGCCAGCCGATGTTAGGCACTCCCTAAAGTAAAATATATGTTCTAAATGCAAAGGTGACCTTATATTTCTGATCCGGGCACCCATTCGAGAGTTATTGCACTTTTTCAGGAAAATCGCACGTGTGTAATTTAATTCTTAAATTAAATTCAAACATTTGTTTTAGGATCACCAGGCCTCGGAACTGTACGTCATCTCAATGACTGGTCTCGAAATGATTCCCACATAATATTAAATTAAAACATGGTAAAAATATGAGACATTACATCACACCCACATTTGGGCTTTTACATCCCCAAAAAGCCAAAACAAAGGCTACTCAAAAAGATGTGGGCACTGCACACGAATCTGAGCCTCTGACTCCCACGTGCTCTCCTGGATATTCCCATGATGCTACCGGACACGCACCAAGGGAATAGATCACCCACGAAGGACCTTATCCTACCGATCCTAGATCTCCACTGGGTACTCAACAAAGGTTCATCCATCATTGATGTCCACCATGCCCCAGTTGATGACATACGATGGATCATGCATGAACCTCCGTAGTTGTGACACATAATAGACGTTGTGTACCTGGTCCATCTGAGGAGGTAGAGCCAACCAATACACCACCTCGCCAACTCTACTCAGAATTTGGAAAGGTCTGATAAACCTTGGAGATAGCTTGCCGCCTCGGCCAAACCTCCACAATCCCCTTCGAGGTGAGACCCGAAGGAACACATGGTCTCCCTCCCCAAACTCCAAGGGTCTCTGCCCCCTGTCAGCATAAGAATTTTTCCGACTCTGTTCTGTCTTCATCCACTCCTGGATGGCCTGCACCTTCTCTGTAGTAGCTCTCACCATCTCTGGGCGCATGAGTGCTGACTCTCCTAGGTCAGTCCAGCAAAGTGGTGACCTCCAAGGTCGCCCATACAGAGCCTCGAATGGTGGCATACCCATAGTTGAATGATAATTGTTGCTATAAGAAAATTCCACCAGTGGTAGTTGATCCTCCCAGCAACGACCGAAGTCAATTATGCAAGCTCGTAGCATATATTCCAGAACCTGGATGGTCGCTCTGTCTGACAAACAGTCTGGGGATTAAACGTTGTGCTCAAGCGTAACTGAGTCACAAAATCTTCTTGTAATCCCTTCCACAACCGGGATGTGAAACGAGCATCACGATCTGAGAAGATCATGGATGGAACTCCATGAATTCAAACTCTCTCCTGCATGTAGAGGCGTCCCAATCTCTCTACTGAACTCTTCTCCCATATGGAAAGAAAGTGGGCCGACATGGTGAGTCGATCAAAAATCACCCATATGGCATCATGTCCCCTAGACGTACGTGATAAACCCGTCACGAAGTCCATGGATATCGTGTCCCACTTCCACTCTGGCACCTCAAGGGGCTGAGTCAAACCTACTAGCACCTGGTGCTCATCCTTTACTTGTTGATAAGTAAGGCAGTGAGAAACAAACTCTGCCATACTCTTCTTCATTCTTGACCACCAGAACTGATGTCGGAGGTCCTAATACATCTTTTCCATGCCTGGATGCACCGCCAAATGGGATGTATTGAACTCCCTCAAAACCTCCTCTCGCAATGTCACTGGTACTACTGGGCGCCCTCTAAAAAAGACAACATGCTCCCCACCCATTTAATATCCATCGGCAGCATCACTCGCGGATATCTGAGCACGTAGAGTCTCACAGCTAGCGTCCTCGAGATGTGATTCCCTTACTCGTTACAAGAGTGGAGGGGTAACAAACATCGATGGAAGGTAAGCTCCCTCATCTCTATCCACGAAGGATAACTGTAAGGAGGCCAACTGCCTCATCGCATCATCCAGCAACTGCTAACAGGATTTTCTGCTGAGAGCATCTGCCACAACATTCCCCTTCCCAGGTGTGTAAATGATCTCAAAGTCGTAATCCTGGAGGATCTCAAGCCTTCATCTTTTTCTCAAATTCAGATCCATCTGAGAAAATATAAATCTGAGACTTTTTTGATCAGAGTAAACGGTAAACCGCTCGCCCATCTGGTAGTGCCACCACATCTTCAACACGAAGACTACCATGCCAACTAAAGATCATGGGTCGCGTAGTTCTACTCATGGGGCCTCAAATAGTGTGAGCCATAGGCAATCACTGCTTGCCTCTGCATCAGGACACAACCAAGCCCGGTTCCTGATGCGTCACAGAACACTACATACTCGACACTCTCCTTCGGTAATCTCAGGATCGGGGCACTCGTCAGACTCTGTCTCAACTGCTGGAAAGCCTGCTGGCATCTCTCGGTCCACACGAAAGGATGCCCCTTTCAGGTCAAAGCTATCATGGGTGCTGAAATCCTGGAGAAATATAGAATTAATCTCTGATAGTAGCCTTCCAACCCAAGGAAACTTCGTACCTCTTCCACTCTCCAAGGTGGCTCCCATGCTAGTACTGCCTCCACCTTGGCTGGGTCCACTACTACACCATCTTCTAAGATAACGTGTCCAAAAAATTGGACCTCCTTTATCCATAACTGACACATTGAGAGTTTCTCATACAACTGGTGCTCTCAGAGAGTGTCCAGAACCATCCTTAGGTGTCTCGCATGATCCTCCTCGGACGCAGAGTACACAAGGATATCATCGATGAAGACCACTACGAACTGATCTAGATAGGGAAGAAAGATTTGGTTCATGAGTACCATGATCACTTCCAGGGAGTTCATCATGCCGTAGGGCATCACCAAGTACTCATAGTGATCGTAGAAACATCTTAAAGTCGTCTTCGGTACATCCTCATCCCGTACTCACAACTGATGATATCCTGATCGTAGATCAGCCTTCGAGAACCATCGTTCCCCTCTCAACTGGTTGAATAGGTCATCAATCCTTGTTAGTGGAAACCAGTTCTTCACGTTTCCCTGATTCAAGCACCGGTAATCAACACATATCCTCAAGGTCCCGTCTGCCTTCTTGGAAAACAGCACTGGGTCCCCTATGGTGAAACGCTTGGCCTTACAAATCTTATCTTCAGCAAGTCTTCCACTGTCACCCTCAGTTCATGAAGCTCTGCAGGATCCATCCGATATGCTGATGCTGATATCGGTGTCATCCTAGGTTGTAACTCAATGTAGAAATACAAGGGCACCGTTGCGTTTAGAACATCAATTTTACCTTAGGCGAGGCCTAACATCAGTCAGTGCAGGTCGGTGGTGAAATATAGTTTTTGGACGTAACAGTAATAAAATATTTAATAAAAATATATTATTCTGTAGTGAAATATTTTTTAAATCCATTGCAATAGATATCCTTTAACCTTTTTAATAAAGTATTGCTTAGGGGTCCTAGGTTACAAACCTCATAACCCTGAAACCCTTAGCGGCTCTGGAGGCTCTAGAGAAAACCTCCCAATGTGGCGAGGACGTTCTTGATGATTTTCAACGGCGAAAACTACACGATGACTGGATCTTAGCCAACGAATTCCGTAGATCAAATTATGATGTTTCTTTTTGATTTTTCCTTTCCCTGTTCTTGTTTCCTATGACAAAAGCGGACTAATCTGTGAACCGATTAGCCCGTGGATCGATCATTATGCAGGCGGGTGTGACCTCGGGTTTCATCAAGAAGTCAAATATTCAAGATTTATAACCTGTTGATTGTTTTGGTTTTGATCTAACAATGACGTACCCGGATCATCACGAAAAACGATCGAGGTTCGTCCCTCTTGTTTGATTCTTTGTATTTTTCTCCCACACATTCTTCATTATGTTCTAAGTGTTCTTGAAATAAATCGATCGTTGTGCATTCATTTTTGGTGCTACTATCTGAAATTTTAGATCCAACCCCGGAGCGATGTCACGGAGGTGCGACGACAGTTTCGGCGGATGATTCAGAGTGGATCGAGTGATATGAGTTTTCAGGTATTTTTCCTCGTATGGATTGTTCGATGTTTATGATCTTATTTTAGGAACAAAAACACCCTTTTTGGTGTTTGTATGATGAAATGAACCAACCCCTAGAGTATTAGGATGAACAGATGAGAAACCATGGATCCGGAGGATTAGCCGCGACGTGAGGAGGAAGACGGTGTTTCTGGAAAAATCTCGACTACATGGCGTGTAGTATGGGCTACACAGCGTGTGTTTGTCGGCAGACCACCAGGAATATACTCCTGGAGTACACAAACACGGGTTGGGTACATGGCCAGGGACACAACATGTATACCCCTCCTCGACCAGACCCGACCAAATACACGAGATAACCCATGTACTGGTACACGGGCAGGCAACACGGACGAAGACCATGTATGGGCACATGCCCATCGTACACGGAGCGAGCCTCAGGTGCTCGGACACGACGTGTAATACTACTACATGCCGTTTAGTTACTATTTATACGATGAGACAAATGACAGGGGCCATTTACATGGGCAGTACCCGGAGTCAAGGAACACGACGTGTGATTTATCTACACACTGTGTAGTTGAGTTTTACACAGCTTGAACGGATGACACGATCCATTTACAAGGGCAGTACACAGGGTCAAGGAACACGGCGTGTAACCATAATACACGTCGTGTAACCAATATTACATGGCTTGAGTCAGTTGCCTTCTATGACTGGGGCTAGTTTCCTTAGGGTTCGTCCCCTTGGACTTTCTCCTGAAGGTTCATGGTATCATTTCCTACATACAGGAGCATGATCCCTTCAGCAGGACTTCCTGAATAGAGTTGTTGGAATCCCCTTTGTGAGGCTTAGTTCCAGATCCTCTATTCATTCCTAGAACCCCTAAGTAGAGTTCTTGGTATCGACGTGACCATCTTTACTCAGGCGTCGATCCTCTGCATAGCAGATTAGCTCAGACTGAGTTGTAAGAATCACCCCATGACTTGGTGGTGATCCTTATCTGAGTATCATGTTCTTAAAGTAACTGTGGAGTGTGTTATCCTGGAATGAGTACTTAGTATCTCTCTCTTCAGACCTTGGAGTGTGTTCTCCTGGTTGCATGCTCATTGGAATCTTTGAGTTGGATCTTAGTGGTCCTTTCACAATGGTTGTTTGTGTATGAGTATATCTGGATATTCTTGTTATATGTTTTGTAGACCTATGTTGTGTAAAGATGATTGTATCTTTCTTTTGTGGTATTTCCCTTGTTGTATTCCTTTATGGTTTTGGGGTGTCCTACTAGGTATTGTTATACTCACCCCTGCACAGGATTTACCCCCACGTGTCATGTCTTGTGCAGACGAGTGAGCCTTTGACATGATTCTAGGCAGACCAGGACCGGAAGGTACTCAGAAAGATCATACAGGCTGAGTTGTGCTCCTACAGCTACAGATTTCATTCCCAGCAACTTTCTATATAGGTTGGACTTTCTTACAGACTCACTTTTAGTAGGCTTGTACTTTTGGCCCAGGGTTTTACATTACTGTACTTTACCTTCCTGTCGTACCTTGTTGGTTGGGTTTTTAGTGTATGTATGCATTTTTCCTCTAAACTGGTGTTTTCATTTTCAAAGTTGAAAATATGGTTATCAGAGCCCTGGTGTATGGATACGTCTTCTGCCCGCACCAACACTAGGGTCCCTGGCCTGAAATCCAAACTCGAAACACATAACATTGTTGACCCAAACTGACTCACAAACTATCGGTCCTACGGTTGAACTGACCACCTGTGATACCACTCTGTCATGACCCATCCTAGTGGGGCCCGAACCGCAACTCCCCAAGCCCACCTTCAATTGGTCAAGGGCTGGTGACTAGCACCGAGTAGGCATGCTACTAACATTGGAGGCATTGCCTATAAACCTGTACACATGCACACACATCTCCAATCCCACAAAGATGAAGAGTAAAAACTACTAAAAATTCAAATTAATGCATACACTAAAAATCCCAACCAATAGAGAATGACAGGAAGGTAAAGTACAACAAGCATAAAACCCTAGGCCAAAATTACAATCCAACCAAAAGTGAGTCTACAAAAAAGTCCAACCTATAAAGAAAGGTATTGGGACTGCAATCTGTAGCCGTAGGAACACACCTCGGCCTATCTGATCTCACTGAGAACCGTCTGGTCCTGGTCCACCTAGAATTTTGTCAAAAACTCTCTTGTTTTCACAAGACATGACATGTGTGGGAAAATCCCATGTAGGGGTGAGTATAACAATACCCAATAGGACACCCCGAAACCACAAAGGAATAAAACAAGGGAAAATACGACAAATGAAAGATACATTCATCTCTACATAGTATATGTTCCATGAAAATATTAACAAGAATATCCATATATACTCATACACAATAACTCCCAACAAACCACCACTATGATCCAAGTCTAAGATTCCACTAAGCATGTAACAAGGAAAACACACTCCTATGTATGAAGAGAGAGATATTAATTACTCATTCCGGGAGAACACACTCCACAAGTACATGAGAATATGTAGTTCAGATGAGGATCACATCCAATAGCTATGTGGTGATTCCAACAACTCAGGCTGAACTAATCCACTAAGCAGAGGATCGGTGCCCGGGTAAATTTGGTAACGTCGATATCAAGAACTCTACCTAGGGTTCCAGGAAGGAATATAGGATCTGGATACAACTCTCATAGAGGGGATTCCAATAACTCTATTCAGGAAGTCCTGCTGAAGGGATCATACTCTTGTACATAGGAAATGATAATACAAACCTTCAGGGAAAAGACCAAGGGAACGACCCCTAAGAAACCTAGTCTAAGTCATAGAAGAAAAATGGCCCAAGCCATGTAAAACAGGTTACACTACGTGTAGTATGGTTACATGTTGTGTTCCTTAACTCCGGGTACTGCCCATGTAAACGGCCTTTGTCTCCAGTCCAGGGGTGTAAAACTCAACTACACGGCGTGTAGTAGGATCACACGCCGTGTTCTTTGAATCCGGGTACTGCCCATGTAAACGGCCCATGTTTGAAACCTAAGTCGTGTAGGAAGGCATATACATGGAATGTAAGTCGAAGCACACGCCATGTCCGGTCAACTGGGAAACACCCGTGTACCATGGCCATATGCCCATACACGGTGTCCATCTGTGTTGTCTGCTCGTGTACCAGTACACAGGGTATCCCGTGTATCTGGTCGGGTCTGGTCGGGGAAGGGTATACATGTCGTGTCCTTGGCTGTGTACCCAACCCGTTTCCATGTACTCCCGGAGTACACACCAGGTAGTCCGCCGATGAACACACACCGTGTAGCCCATATTACACGCTGTGTAGTATGGATTTCTCCTAAATCACCATCTTCATCCGCGTACCTCAGTCAGATCTTCGGATTCCATTTCTCTCATTCGTTCCTCTAGATACTTTAGGTCTTGGTTCATCCCATCATATGAACACCGAATCGGGTGTTTTTGATCCATCGATCGGATTATAAAACTCGAACAATCAATCCAAAGAAAAATGCCCAAAAACTCATATCTCTCGATCCGCTTTGAATCATTTCTCACCACCACAGTCGCACCTCCATAGCATCATTCCGGGGTTGGATCTACAATCTCGGATCATTGCGCCAACAAAAAAAACGCGCAACGATTGATTTCCTCCAAAAAAACATCATGCGCGAGGAAGAACGATGAGTCTCCATGAAGAATGGGGAATTCAATCACAAAACAAACAAGTGGGACGAACCTCGATCGTTGTTCATGATGATTCGGGTTCGTCTCCATTAGATCAAAACCAAAATGATCAATAGATTAAATCGCAAGAATGAAGTTCTTCCCGAAATCCCACAAAGGCCCATCTCGCAAATACGATTGATTCGCGGGCTAATCACTCCGTGGATTAGTCTATGTTCGTCGTAGGAATAAAGAACGGGAATGAAATCACAAAAGATTAAACGCCCTACCTGGATCTGCGGCGCTCATTGGAAAAGATCTGATCGTTGCGTCGTGATCGCCAGTGAAATCTGTCAAGAACATCGTCGCCGCGTTGGGGGTTTCCTCCAGAGCTTTCCCAGAGCCTCCAAGGGTTTGAAGGTTATGGGGTCTATAACCCTGGACCCCTACACAAGCCTTTATTTAAAAATGAAAAAATATATTCGCTGCAACAAAATTTAATAAAATATTTTAATTAAATATTTTATTACGGTTATGTCCAAAAACTGGATTTCACCTCCGACCTGTGTCAGCCGATGTTAGGTCTCTCCTAGGGTAAACCCGCTACTCTGGACGCAACGGTGCCCTCATATTTCCAATCCGAGCACCCATTTAGGAGTTATTCTACTTTTTTAGGAAAACCATACTCACACATTATTTAATTATTTAATTACATTAAAATATATGTTTCGGGCTTACCAGGCCTCAGAACTGCATTTCGTCGCAATGTATGGTCTCGAACGAATTCCCATATAATATTAAAATAATACATGGAAAAAATCTGGGACATTACATCACACCCACCTTAGGTATTTACATCCCCGAAAATCCAAAACAAGGTCTACTCAAAAAGATGTGGGTGCTACACACGAATCTGAGCCTCCCACTCCCACGTGCACTCCGGGAGATTCCTGTGCTGCCACCGGACACACACCAAGGGAATAGATTGCCCACGAAGGATCTTCTCCTGCCGATCCTCAATCTGCACTGGGAAATCAGCAAAGGTCGCTCCATCATCGATGTCCAGCTCGAAGATTCCACTAATCATGTAACAAGGAGAACACACTCCTAGGTATAAAGAGAGAGATACGAAGTAATCGTTCTGGGAGAACACAGTCCACAAGTACTTGAGAATACGAGTTTCCAATGAGGATCACAACCAATAGCTATGGGGTGATTCCAACAACTTAGTCTGAACTAATCCTCTAAGAAGAGGATCGGCACTCGGGTAAAGTTGGTCACGTTGATACCAAGATCTCTACCTAGGGTTCTAGAAAAGAATAGAGGATCCGGCTCCCAATCTCATAGAGGGGATTCCAACAACTATATTCATTAAGTCTTACTGAAGGGATCATACTCCTGTACATAGGAAATGATACAAAAAACCTTTAGGGAAAAGACCAAGGGAACGAAGCCTAAGAAATCTAGTCCAAGTCACAGAAGAAAAACGGCACAAGCCATGTAAAATAGGTTACACAGTGTGTAGTATGGTTACACACCGTGTTACATAACTCTGAGTACTGCTCGTGTAAACAGCCCGTGTCTCGAGTCCAGGTGTGTAAAACTCAACTACACATCGTGTAGTTGGATCACACGCCATGTTCATTGACTCCAGGTACTGCCTGTGTAAATGGCCCATGTCTGAAATCTAAGTCGTGTAGGAAAGCATATACACGGTGTGTAAGTCGAAGAACATGTTGTGTCCTGTCAACTAGGAAACACCCGTATTCCCTGGTCGTATGCCAATACACGGTGTCAATCAAAGTTTTCTGCCAGTGTACCAGCACACGGGGTACCACGTGTATCTGGCCGGGTCTGGCCGGGGAAGGGTATACATGCCGTGTTGTTGGACATGTGCGTGTGTACAGGTTTATAGGCAATGCCTCCTATGTTAGTAACATACCTACTCTATGCTAGTACACGAAGTGTAAAACCCTGGGCCAAAAGTACAAGCCCACCAAAAGATAGTCTGCAACAAATTCCAACCTATAAAGAAAGTTACTGGGACAACAATCCATAGCCGTAAGAACACACCTCGGCCTGTCTGATCTCCATGAGCATCGTTCGGTCCTGGTCCGCCTAGAATCCTGTCAAAATCTCGCTCATCTGCACAAGACACGACACGTGTGGGCAAAGCCCGTGCAAGGGTGAGTATAACAATACCCAGTAGGACACCCTGAAACCACAAAGGAATAAAACAAGGGAAAATACCACAAAGTAAAGATACAGTCAGCTCTACACAGTATATGTTCACAGAACATATTAACAAGAATATCCAGATATACTCATACACAACGACTCCCATGAAAAAACCACTAAGATCCAGGTCGAAGATTCCACTAAGCATGTAACAAGGAGAACATACTCCTAGGTCTGAAGAGAGAGATACTAAGTAATCATTCAAGGAGAACACGCTCCACAAGTACTTGAGATTACTAGGTTCAGATGAGGATCACAACCAATAGCTATGGGGTTATTCCAATAACTCAGTCTGAACTAATCTGCTAAGAAAAGGATCGGTGCCAGGGTAAAGTTGGTCACGTCGATACCAAGAACTCTACCTAGGGTTCTAGGAAAGAATAGAGGATCCGGCTCGAAGTCTCACTGAGGGGATCCCAACAACTCTATTTAGGAATTCCTGCTGAAGGGATCATACTCCTATACATAGGAAATGATTCCAGAAACCATTAGTGAAAAGACCAAGGAAACTAACCATAAGAAAGTTAGTCCAAGTCACAGAAGACAAATGGCCCAAGCCATGTAAAACAGGTTACACGACGTGTAGTATGGTTACACTCGGTGTTCCTTAACTCCGGGTACTGATCCTGTAAACGGCCCGTGTCTCCAATCCTGGTGTGTAAAAATCAACAACACAGCATGTAGTAGAATCACATGTGGTGTTCTTGGACTCCATGTATTACCCGTGTAAACAACCCGTGTCTGAAATATAAGTCATGTAGGAAGGCATATACACAGCATGTAAGTCGAAGCACACACTGTGTGCTGTCAACTGGGAAACACCAGTGTACCCTGGACATATGCCCGTACATGGTGTCTGTCCTTGTTGTCTGCCCGTGTACCAGTACATGGGGTATCCCATGTATCTGGCCAGGTCTAGCCGGGGAAGGGTATACACGCTGTGTCCTTGGCTGTGTACCCAACTCGTTTCTGTGTACTCCCGGAGTACATGCGAGGTAGTCCGCCGATGAACACATGCCGTGTAGCCCATACTACACGTCGTGTAGTCGGGATTTCTCCAAAATCTTCGTCTTCCTCCGCGTGCCTCGGCCTGGATTCCATTTCTCTCGTCCGTTTGTCCCGATACTTCCAGTCTTGGTTTGTCCCATCATACAAACACCGAATCGGGTGTTTTCGATCCTTTGACCAGATTATAAACGTTGACCAATCCATCCAATGAAAAACGCCCAAAACTCATATCTCTCAATCCGATCCAAATCGTTATTCACCACCACAGTCGCACCTCTGTAGCATTGTTCTGGGTTTGGATCTTCAATATCAGATCATTGAGTCAACAGACAAACACGCAATGATCTATTTCCTCCATGAACGTCAAGCGCAGGGAAGAACGAGGAGTCTCCAAGAAGAATGGGGAATTCAATCGCAAAACGAACAATAGGGAAGAACCTTGATCGTTGTTCGTGACGATCTGAATTCATCACCGTTAGATCAAAACCAAAATGATCAACAAATTAAATTTCAAGAAAGAAGTTCTTCCCTAAATCCCACAAAATCCCATCCTGTAAATACGATCGATCCACTGGCTAATCTGTTCATGGATTAGTCTGCATTCGTTGTAGGAATCAAGAATGGGAAAGAAATCACAATAGATTAAACACCCTACCTGGATTCGCAGAACTCGTTGGAAAAGATATGGTCGCTTCATCGTCATCGCCGGTGAAATCCGTGAATAACGTCGTTGCCGCATTGGGGGTTTCCTCCAAAGCTTTACTAGAGCCTCCAGGGGTTTCATGGTTATGAGGTCTATAACCCTGGACCCCTGCGGAAGCCTTTTTTTAAAAAGGATAAAAGATATTCACTGCAACACAATTTAATAAATTATTTTAATTAAATATTTTATTATGGTTACATCCAAAAATTGGATTTCACCTCCGACCTCTGTTAGCCGATGTTAGGTCTCTCCTAGGGTAAACCCGCTACTCTAGACGCAACGGTGCCCTCAGATTTCTGATCTGAGCACTCATTCAAGAGTTATTCCACTTTTTCAGAAAAACCATACGCGCACATTATTTAATTATTTAATTAAATTCAAACACTTGTTCCGGGATCACTGGGACTCAGAACTACACATTTTCACAAAGTTTGGTCTCGAATGAATTCCCATATAATATTAAAACAATACATGGAAAAAATCCATGACATTACATCACAATCACCTTAGGGCTTTACATCCCCGAAAAGCCAAAACTAAGGATACTAAAAAAGATGTGGGTACTGCACGCCAATCGGAGCCTCCCGCTCCCACATGCTCTCCTGGAGATTCCCGTGCTGCCATCAGACATGCACCAAGGGAATAGATAACCCACGAAGGATCTTCTTCTGCTGATCCTCGATCTCCAATGGGTACTCAGCAAAGGTCACTCCATCATTGATGTCCAGCTCACCCCAGTCGATAACGTGCAGTAGATCATGCACGTATCTCCGCAACTGTGACACATGGTAGACATTGTGTACCCAGTCCATCTAAGGAGGTAGAGCCCAGAGGTACACCACCTCGCCAACTATAATAAAAATCTGAAATGGCCAATGAACCTCGGAGATAGCTTGCCGCCTCGAGCAAATCTCCACAGTCCCCGTTGAGGTGAGACCCTAAGGAACACATGGTCTCCTTCCTCGAACTCCAAGGGCCTCGGTCTCTGGTCAACATAAGACTTCTGCCAACTCTGTGTAGTCTTCATCCGCTCCTGGATGACCTGCACCTTCCTTGTAGTAGCTCGCATCATCTCTAGGCCCATGTGTGCTGACTCTCCTGAGTCAGTCTAGAAAAGTGGTGACCTGCAAGGTCGCACATACAAAGCCCTGAATGGTTCCATACCAATAGTGGAATGATAACTGTTGTTATAAGAAAATTCATTTAGGGGCTGGTGACTAGCACCGAGTAGTAATGCTACTAACATGGGATGCATTGCCAAAAAACCTGTACAAACGCACACACATTTCCAATCCCACAATGCTGAAAAGTAAAAACTACTAAAAAGGAAAAATGCATGAATACAATAAAACCCCAAAAAACAAAGTACGATCAGAAGGTAAAGTACAGTAATGTAAAACCCTAGGCCAAAAGTACAATCCCACCAAAAGAGAGTCAGTAACAAAGTCCAACATGTAAAGAAAGGTGCTGGGACTGTAATCGGTAGTCATAGGAACACACCTCGGCCTATCTGATCTCACTGAGTATCGTTCGGTCCTAGTCCACCTAGAATCCTGTCAAAGTCTCGCTTTTCTGCAGAAGACACGTCACGTGTTGGAAAAGCCCGTGCAGGGGTGAGTATAACAATACCCAGTAGGATACCCCGAAACCACAAATGAATAAAAGAAGGGAAATACCACAAAAGAAAGATACAGTCAGCTCTACACAGCATATGTCTACAGAACATATGACAAGAATATCTAGATATACTCATACACAAATGACCATTGTGAAACCACCACTAAGATCCAGCTCAAAGATTCCACTAAGCATGCAACTGGGAGAACACAATCCTAAGTCCAAAGAGAGAGATACGAAGTACTCATTTCGGTAGGACACACTCCACAAGTATCTTGAGAACATGATGCTCAGATGAGGGTCATCACCAAGTCATGGGGTGATTCCGACAACTCAGTCTGAGCTAATCCGCTAACCAGAGGATCGGCACCCGGGTAAAGTTGGTCACGTCGATACCAAGAACTCTACCTAGGGTTCCAGGAATGAAAAAGGGATCCAGCTATAAGTATCACAGAGGCGATTCCAACAAATCTATTCAGGAAGTCATGATGAAGGGATCATACTCTTGTATGTAGGAAATGATACCGGGAACCTTCAGGAGAAAGAACAAGGGGACGACCCCTAAGGACACTAGCCCCAGTCACAGAAGGTAACTGACTCAAGCCATGTAATATTGGTTACACGACGTGTAGTATGGTTACACGCCGTGTTCCTTGAACCCGGGTACTACCCATGTAAATGGCTCGTGTCATCCGTTCGAGCTGTGTAAAACTCAACTACACGGCGTGTAGAAGAATCACACGTCATGTTCCTTGACTCCCGGTATTACCTGGGTAAATGGCCCGTGTCATTTGGATCATCATATAAAAAGTAACTACACGATGTGTAGTAGTATTACACACCATGTCCGAGCACCTGGGGCTCGCTCTGTGTACGCTGGCCATGTGCCCGTACACGGTCTCCGTCCGTGTCGCTTGCCCGTGTACCAGTACATGTGTTATCCCGTGTATCTGGATGGGTCTGGTCGGGGAGGGGTATACACATTGTGTCCCTGGCCGTGTACCCAAACTATTCTCTATACTCCCGGAGTACATTCCAGGTGGTCCGCAGACGAACACACGCCATGTAGTCCAAACTACACGCCGTGTAGTCGGGATTTTTTCAGAAACGCCGTCTTCCTCCTCATGTCGCGGCTGATCCTCCAGATCCATGTTTTCTCATCCGTTCATCCCGATACTCGATGGGTTGGTTCATTTCATCATACAAACACTGAAGCGGGTGTTTTCGGTCCTTAACTCATATCATAAACCTCGAACAATCCATCAGAGAAAAAACACCCGAATACACGTATATCTCAATCAGCTCTGAATCTTCCACTAAAACTGCCATCGCACCTCCATGACATCACTTCGGTGTTGGATCTAAAATCTCAGATCATTGCACCAAAAAATGAATGTGTACTGATCGATTTCCTTCAAGAACGCATAGAACGCAACGAAGAACGCACAAGAGAAAAATTCAAATAATTAAACAAGAGGGAAAAACCTCGATCATTATTCATGACGATCCGGGTTCTTCACCATTAGATCAAAACCACAACAATCAACAGGTTATAAATCACGAGTATTTGACTTCCCAATGAAACCCCAAATCACACCCGCCTGCAAAATGATCGATCCGTGGGCTAATCGGTTCGAAGATTAGTCCACATTCGTTGTAGGAAATAATAATGGGGAAAAGAAAAAAATCAAAATCAAGCATCCTACTTGGATCTGCGGTGTTAGTTGGTGAAGATCTGGTCACCGCATCACCGTCACTAGCGAAAATCATCAAGAACGTTGTCGACGCGTTGGGTGGTTTTCTCCAGAGCCTCTAGAGCCGCCAAGGGTTTCATGGTTATGAGGTTTGTAACCCTGGACCATTGCGCAAGCCTTTATTAAAAAGGATAAAGGATATCTATATCAACGTATTTAAAAATATATTTCACTGCAGAATAAAATATTTTTATTAAATATTTTATTACTGTTACGTCCAAAAACTAGATTTCACCACCAACCTACACCGACCGATGTTAGGCCTCGCCTAAGGTTAAATCATTGTTCTGAACGCAACAGTGCCCTCATATTTCTAATCGGAGCACCCGTTCAGGAGTTATTCCACTTTTTCAGGAAAACCACATGCGCGTGTAGTTTAATTTTTAAATTAAATTCCAACATTTGTTCTGGGATCACTGGTACTCGGAACTATATGAAGTCTCTAAGATTGGTCTCGAAATGATTCCCACATAATATTAAATTAAAACAAGGTAAAAATCTGAGACATTACATTACACCCACCTTAGGGCTTTTATGTCCTTAAGAAGCCAAAACAAAGGCTACTAAAAAAGATGTGGGTACTATACACGAAGCTGAGCCTCCCGCTGCCACGTGCTCTACTGGAGATTCCCGTGATGCCACTAGACACACACCAAGGGAATAGATTGCCCACGAAGGACCTTCTCCTGCCAATCCTTGATCTCCACTGGGTACTCAGCAAAGGTCGCTCCATTATCGATGTCCAGCTCGCCCCAGTCGATGATGTGTGATGAATCATGCATGTACCTCCGTATCTGCGACACATGGAAGACGTTGTGTACCCGGTCCGTCTAAGGAGGTAGATCCAAGTTATATGCCACCTCTCCAACTATACTCATAATCTAGAAAGGGTCGATGAACCTTGGAGATAGCTTGTTGCCTCGACCAAACCTCTTCAATCCTCGTTAAGGTGTGATCCGAAGGAACACATGGTCTCCCTCCTTGAACTCCAAGGGTCTCCGCCTCCTGTCGGCATAAGACTTTTGCCAACTATATGAAATCTTCATCCGCTCCTAGATATCCTACACCTTCTCTGTAGTAGCTCTCACCATCTCTGGGCCCATGAGTGTTGAATCTCCTGGGTCAGTCCAGCAAAGTGGTGACCGCCCCGCAAAAATCTGACCATATCCATCGAGTACCGCAAGAGGTCAGTAAACCTAGATGAATAGTCATCCACCATCATGGTTCCCTGCTGGAGAAGATACCTCGACATCAGGGAGCTGACGCTAGGGACCCAGGCATGGGAGATGTTTTCAGAGGAGATCCCAGGACAGGGGATCTTCCGTACAGGGTTCGTAGGGCGCATCCAGCTAGCCTTGAGAGAGGCTTTGCTAATCATGTGATGGAATGGGATATCTCACTCGAGATTTTCCGACCTGTCGTACTACTGATATGGGAGAAGTGGATGGACTACCAAGGAAGAGACAACATGTGGAGAAGACAGATCTTCAGGGTGGCGAACGTGGTAGTGGAGCTGGGAGAGCAGCTGGAGGTGTTCGGTGTTTTAACCCTTTACCACAACCCTCGAGAGGTCCACCCCAGGCTCAAGGAGCTAGTGGATAGAGGCAGGGACATCTGCAGGCGGTAGAGGCGTATGACCCAGATACTCCAGGAATGATTATAGGTACAATATTTTTCTTTTCTACTTTGTCTACCATACTGATAGACACAGGTGCTAGTCATTCCTTTCTAGATTCTTATCTTTTTTGAGACCTTGAGATTTTAATTGAGCCGTTGACTTGGCCCTTACGCTTAGAAACACTGACTAGAGAAGATTCAGAGATCACACACCTTTGCAGATAGTGTGACCTGACCCTTGGAGGTGAGAGTTTCTGTTGGAACCAATTGGTGGTAGCGTCGAGGCCTTACGATGTCATTCTTTGTATGGATTGGTTATCCACAATTCATACCCAGATCAACTGTTTTTGGAGAAGTGTATGGTGTGTCCGCTGTGATGGAATGAGGTTCTCTTTTATCGGTGAAAGATAGACCCAGGCATCGCAGGATGGACTCATGTGTAGGAAGGTTCAACAGATATCGAATCAGTTGTCTATCCTAGCCCTTGGCGTATCATATGTTAAGAGTTTCCAGTTTCCAGCAGTAGGGGTTGAGTACAAGGACATCTTTCTGGAGGATGTCCCCAGACTACCTCCCTGCTGGGAGATAGATTTCTGCATTGATTTTCAACCTGGGGCGACCCCGATATCAGCATCAGCATATCAGATGGCTTTTGCAGATCTCCTTGAACTAAGGGTGCAGCTGGAAAACTTACAGAAGAAGGGATTTGTAAGGCCCAGCGTTTCACCCTGGGCAGCCCCAGTGCTGTTTTTCAAGAAGGAAGATGGGAGCTTGATTCTATGTGTGTATTATCGGTGGTTGAATCAGGTGACCATGAATAATTTGTATCCACTACCGAGGATCGAAGACCTCTTCGACCAGTTGAGAGGGGAATAATGGTTCTCTAAGGTTGATCTACGATCAGGATATCATCAGTTATGATTACGGGATGAGGATGTACCGAAGACAACTTTTAGATGTCCCTACGGTCACAATGAGTACTTGATGATGCCCTTCGGCATGACGAACACCCCGAAAATGTTCATGGGACTCATGAATCGGATCTTTCATCCCGATCTAGATCGGTTTGTAGTGGTCTTCATCAAGGATATCCTTGTGTACTCTACATCCGAGGAGGTGCACGCGAGACACCTATGGATGGTTCTGGACACACTCTGAGATCACCAGTTGTATGGGAAACTCTCGAAGTGTCACTTTTGGATATAGGAGGTCCACATTCTAGGACACGTTATATCAGTAGATGGTGTAGTTGTGGACCCAGCCATGGTGGAGGTAGTACTAGCATGGGAGGCCCCCCGGAGTGTGAAGGAGGTGCAGAGTTTACTTGGGTTGGTAGGCTACTATCGGAGATTCATACTTTATTTCTGCAGGATTTCAACACCCACGACAGCTTTGACATTAAAGGGGAAACTTTTTGTGTGGACCGATAGATGCCAGCAGGCTTTCCAGCAGTTCAGATAGAGTATGACGAGTGCCATGATCTTGAGATTACCGAAGGAGGGTGTTGAGTATGTAGTGTTCTACGATGCATCAGGAACCGGGCTAGGTTGTGTCCTGATGTAGAGGAAAGTGGTGATTACCTATGCCTCACATCATTTGAGGCCACACGAGCATAACTACACGACCCATGATCTAGAGTTGGCAGCGGTGGTCTTTACGTTAAAGATGTGGCGGTACTACCTGATGGGCGAGCAGTTTACCGTCTACTCTGATCACAAAAGTCTAAGATATATCTTTTCTCAGAAGGATCTAAATTTGATACAATGAATATGGCTTGAGTTCCTCTAGGATTTCGACTTTGAGATCGTTTACACGCCTGGGAAGGGGAATGTTGTGGAAGATGCTCTCAGTAGGAAATCTAGTTCCCAGTTGCTGGATAAGGCGACAATGCAGTTTCCCTTTATACAATTATCCTTCGTGGATAGGGATGAGGGAGCTTACCTTTAGTCGATGGTTTTTACCTATCCACTCATGTAGTGAGTCAGGGTAGCACAACTCGATGATGTTAGATGTGAGACTATATGTGCTCAGATATCCGCAGGTGATGCTGTCGATGGATATTCAATAGGTGGGGAGCACGTTCTCCTTTTCAGAGGGCACCCGGTAATACTAGTGACATTGAGAGAGGAGGTTCTAAGGGAGTTCCATACATCCCCTTTGGCGGTGAATCCAGGTGTGGAAAAGATGTATCAGGACCTCCTACGTCAGTTCGGGTGGTCAGGAATGAAGAAGAGTGTGGCAGAGTTTGTTTCTCAGTGCCTTAATTGTCAGCAAGTAAAGGCTGGGCACTTGGTGCCAGTAGGTTTGACTCATCCCCTTGTGGTTCCAGAGTGGAAGTGGGATGGGATATCCATGGACTTCGTGATGGGTATACTACGTACTTCCAGGGGACACGATTCCATCTTGGTGATCGTTGATTGACTCACCAAGTCGACCCACTTCCTAGCCATACAGGAGTAGAGTTCAGTAGAGAGCTTGGGATGCGTCTACATGCAGGAGATAGTCTGACATCATGGAGTGCCATCCACGATCAACTCAGATCGTGATGCGTGTTTCACATCTTGGTTGTGAAAGGGATTGTAGGAAGATTTTGGGACTAAGTTACGCTTGAGCACAACGTTTCATCCCCAGATTGATGGTTAGACAGAGAGGATAATCCAGGTTCGGAAGGATATGATTTGAGCTTGAATACATGACTTTAGTCATAACTAGGAGGGTCACCTACCACTGGTGGAATTTGTTAATAACAACAGTTATCATTCCAATATTTGTATGGCACCAGTCGAGGCTCTGTACGGCCGACCTTGCAGGTCACCACTTGGTTGGAATGACCCAGGAGAGTCAGCACTCATGGGAACAGAGATGGTGAGAGCTACTATAGAGAAGGTTAAGGCCATACAAGAGCGGATGAAGACTGCAAAGAGTCGGAAAAAGTCTTATTTGGACAGGAGGCTGAGACCCTTTGAGTTCGAGGAGGGAGACCATGTGTTCCTTCAGGTCTAACCTCGACGAGAATTGCAGAGGTTTGGCTGAGGCGACAAGCTATCTCTGAGGTTCATCGGCCCTTTTCAGATTCTGAGTAGAGTTGGCTAGGTGGCATATCGCTTGGCTCTACCTACTGAGATGGATCGGGTTTACAATGTCTTCCATTTTTCACAGCTACGGAGGTACGTGCATGATCCATCGCACGTCATCAATTGGGGAGAGCTGGACATCGATGTTGGAGTGACCTTTGCTGAGTACCAAGTGGAGATCGAGGATTGGTAGGAGAAGGTCCTGTGTGGGCGAGCTATTCCTTTGGAGCGTGTTTGGTGGTTGCACGGGAATCTCCAGGAGAGCACGTGGGAGTAGGAGGTTTAGATTCTGGTGCAGTACCCACATCTTTTTTAGTATCCTTTTTTTTGGATTTTCATGGATGTAAAATCTCTAAGGTGGGTGTGATGTAATGTATTTGATTTTTTACCTTGTTTTAATTTAAAATTAAATGGGAATCATTTTAAGACTTTTCTTCAAGACGGCGTATAGTTCTGAGGCCCGGTGAGCCCGGAAAAAATGTTGGAATTTAATTTAAAAATTAATTTACACACATATGAATTTTTTCTGAAAATGTAAAATAACTCCCAAAAAGGTGCTCAGATCAGAAATCCAAGGGCACCGTTTCTTTTAGAACATCGATTTTACCTTAGACGAGGCCTAACATCAACCGGCGTAGGTCGGTGGTGAAATCCAGTTTTTGGACGTAACAGTAATAAAATATTTAATAAAAATATTTTATTCTGTAGTTAAATCTTTTTTAAATTCATTGAAACAAATATCCTCTATCCTTTTTATTAAAGGCTTGCGCAAGCGTCCAGGGTTACAAACCTCATAACCCTGAAAACTTTGGCGGCTCTGGATGCTCTGGAGAAAACCTCCCAATGCAGCAATGAACTTCAGGATGATTTTTGCCAGCGATGATGACGTGGCGACCAGATTTTCGCCAATGAACACCACAGATCCAAGTAGGATGTTTTCTTTTAATTCTCCCTTTCCCCATTCTTGTTTCCTAAATGAACACAAACTAATCTACGAACTGATTAGCCCGCAGATCAATCATTTTGCGGGCGGGTGTGATTTGAGGTTTCATCGGGAAGTCAAATACTCGAGATTTAGAACATTTTTATTGTTGTGGTTTTGATCTAAAGGCAAAGAACCCAGATCATCATGAAAAATGATCGAGGTTCAACCCTCTTGTTAGATTCTTTGTATTTTTCTCCCACGCGTTCTTCGTTGCGTTCTACGCGTTCTTGAAGGAAATCAATCGTTGCATATTCGTTTTTTAGCACAACGATCCGAGATTTTATATCCAACCCTGAAGAGATGTCATGGAAGTGTGATGATGGTTTCAGCAGATTATTCAGAGTGGATCGAGAGATATGAGTTTTCGGGCCTTTTTCCTCGGATGGATAATTTGAGGTTTATGATCCGATTTAAGGACCGAAAACACCCATTTCAGTGTTCGTATGATGAAACGAACCAACCCATGGAGTATCAGGATGAACGGACAAGAAACCAAGGATCTGGAGGATCATCCGTGGCGCGAGGAGGAAGACGGCATTTCTGGAAAAATCCCGACTACATGGCGTGTAGTATGGGCTACACGGCGTGTGTTCATCGGCAGACCACCTCATGTGTACTTCGGGAGAACACAGACATGGGTTGGGTATATGGCCAGGGACATGACGTGTATACCCCTCCCCGACCAGACCCAGCCTGATACATGGGATAACCTGTGTACTAGTACACGGGCAAGTGACACGGACGGAGACCATGTACGGGCACATGGCCAGCGTACACAGAGCGAGCCCCATGTACTCAGACATGGTGTGTAATACTACTACACGCCGTGTAGTTACATTTTATATGATGACCCTAATTACATGGGCAGTTTACACAGGCAGTACCCGGAGTCAAGGAACACGACGTGTGATTCTTCTACACGCCGTGTAGTTGAGTTTTACACAGCTTGAACGGAAGACACGAGCCGTTTACACGGGTAGTACCCGGGGTCAAGGAACACGGTGTGTAACCATACTACATGCTGTGTAACCAATCCTACATGGCTTGAGTCAGTTACATTCTATGACTGGGGACAGTTTCCTTAGGGTTCGTCCCCTTGGTCTTTCTCCTGAAGGTTCCCGGTATCATTTCCTATATACAGGAGTATGATTCTTTCAGCAAGACTTACTAAATAGAGTTGTTGGAATCCCCTCTGTGAGACATAGATCTGGATCTTCTATTGATTCCTAGAACCCTAGGTAGAGTTCTTGGTATTGACGTGACCATCTTTACCCGGGCGCTGATCCTCTACTTAGAGGATTATCTCAGACTAAGTTTTTGGAATCACCCCATGACTTGGTGGTGATCCTCATCTGAGCATCATGTTCTCAAAGTACTTTTGGAGTGTGTTCTCTCGGAATGAGTACTTCGTATCTCTCTCTTTGGACCTAGGAGTGTGTTCTTCCGGTTTCATGCTTAGTGGAATCTTCGAGCTGGACCTTAGTGGTAGTTTCACAATGGTCATTTGTGTATGAGTATATCTGGATATTCTTGTTATATGTTATATAGACATATGTTGTGTAGAGCTGACTGTATATTTCGTTTGTGGTATCTCCCTTGTTGTATTCCTTTGTGGTTTCGGGGTGTCCTGTTTGGTATTGTTATACTCACCCCTGCACGGGATTTTCCCGCACGTGTCATGTCTTGTGCAGACGAGAGAGCCTTTGACATGATTCATGGCAGGCCGAGACCAGATGGTACTCGGTGAGATCAAACAGGCCGAGGTGTGTTCCTACAGCTACAGATTGCAGTCCCAACACCTTTCTCTATAGGTTAGACTTTGTTACAGACTATCTTTTGGTGGGATTCTACTTATAGGCCAGGGTTTTACATTACTGTAATTCACCTTCCTGTCATACTCTGTTTGTTGGGTTTTTAGTGTATGAATGCAGTTTTCCTTTTTAGTAGTTTTTACTTTTCAACTTTGTGGGATTGGAAATGTTTGTGCGTGCGTACAGGTTTTTAGGAAATGCCTCCCATGTTAGTAACATTCCAACTCGGTGCTAGTCACTAGACCCTGGCCTATTGGAGGTGGGCTTGGGGAGTTTCATCTTGTCCCTCCCGATTATTGTGTTTTTCTCTCCCGGTTCCTACGCGTTCTTCATGTCCATTCTATGTGTTCTTGGGGGAAATAGATCTTTGCACATTTTTTTGTTGGAACAACGATATGAAATCAAAGATCCAACATCGAGACGACCTATAAGAGGTGTGACGACGACGATGGCAGACAAATCGATGTGGTGCTGAAATTGCCGTTTTTCGAGCGTTTTCGTACGGGCAGATCGAGACGCACAATCAAGGCCAATTGAAAGCCTGAAACTGACATAATTGGTTTCATAGAGGCAGGATGACCCCAAATCTGGAGTTTCAGGATGATCTGAAGATTGGATCAAGAACCGGAGATTTGTTTGAGGTGCATGGAGGAAGACATCGATTCTGGAAAAATCCCGACTACACGGCGTGTAGTATGGGCTACACGGCGTGTGTTGGTCGGCAGATTTACCTGGAATGTACTTTGGGAGTATACGAACATGGGATGGGTACATGTTCAAGGACACGCCATGTATACCCTTCCCAAGATTTCCCGGCCAGATACATGGGATACCCCATGTATTGGTACACGGGCAGGCGACACGGACACGGACACCGTGTACGGGCATCCGACAAGAGTACATGGGTTTTTCCCAGTTAGCAGGACACGACGTGTTCTTTGACTTACACGTTGTGTGTAGTCTTTCCTTTACGACTTCGAGGTCTGACATAGACCGTTTACTTGGGTAGTACCCAGAGTCAAGGAACACGATGTGTAAGCCTACACAGCCTGAATGGAAGACTCGGGCCATTACATGGGCAGTACCCGGGGTCAAGGAACACGGCGTGTAACCATACTACATGCCGTGTAACCAATATTACATGGCTTGAGCCAGTTTCCTTCAGTGTCTTGGGCTAGTTTCATTAGGGTTCGTTCCCTTGGTCTTTCTCCTGAAGGATCCCGGTATTATTTCCTACATACAAGAGTATGGTCCCTTCAGCAAGAAATCCTGAATAGAGTTGTTGGAATCCTCTCTGTGAGACTTGGAGCCATATCCTCTATTCATTCTTGGAACCCTACGTAGAGTTCTTGGTATCGACGTGACCAACTTTACCTGGGCACCGATCCTCTACTTAGCGAATTAGTTCAGACTTAGTTGTTGGTATCACCCCATGACTATTGGTTGTGATCCTCATCTGAGCATCATGTTCGCAAGTACATATGGAGTTTCTTAACCTTGAATAAGTACTTTTTGTCTCTCTCTATTTGGACCTAGGAGTGTGTTCTCCTTTTTTCGTTCTTAGTGGAATCTTTGAGCTGGATCTTAGTAGTTGTTTCACGATAGTCGATCATGTATGAGTATATCTAGATATTCTTGTTATATGTTCGATAGACATATAATGTGTAGAGTTGACTGTATCTTTCCATTGTAGTACTTTCCCTTGTTATATTCATTTGTGGTTTAGGGGTGTCCTACTGGGTATTGTTATAGTCACCCCTACTTGGGATTTTCCTACATTTGGCATGCCCATACAGACGACGAACAGGTTGATCGTGACATCAGAGGAGCTTCAGGATACAGGGTGCTTGGACCGAAAGTGGTGGTCGTATCTTGGGATTCAGGAGTGGGACTCTTCCATCTATTTTATTTTTTCACTTGTTGCCGGGTTGTGGCATGTTTCTAGTTGGGTGTGTATTTTTCCCCTTTCGCTTTCATCTTTACATTTCTTGTACTTGTACTGTTAGAGGTCGATGTATTTTTGTTTGGTTCCCTTTTTATAGTAGTGTGGAACCTATTTATTCTTCTTTTTCTCTGAAATTTTTCATTGAGTTAGCTGCGTGTGTGTGTACAGGTTCTTAGGAAAAGTCTTCTCCAAAATTTTTCTTCCTTCGGCGCTAGTCACCAGCCCCTGGCCTATGGGGCCGGGCTTGGGGTAGTTGCGGCTCGAACCCTGGTACGGTTTGGGTCATGACAGAGGCTAGGTTAAAAGAAATAAATTAAATAAGTAAATAAACAATTATTTAATTATTTAATTATTCTCTTGTGATGGCATATATGCCAAACACCCGATGCAGACAAAGGTTATACCTTTCTTAGGGTAAAAACTACGTTCCAAGTTCATCAGTGGGACACCCCAAACCCACGAAGGAATACAACAAGGGAAATATCACAAAAGAAAGATACAGTCAGCTCTATATAGCATATGTCTACAGAACATATAACCAGAATATCAAAATATACTCATACACAAATGACCATTGTGAAACCACCACTAAGATCCAGCTCGAAGATTCCACTAAGAATGCAACTAGGAGAACACACTCCTAGGTCCGAAGAGAGATATACGAAGTACTCGTTCCAGGAGAACAAACTCCAAAAGTACTTTGAGAACATGATGCTCAGATGAGGATCACCACCAAGTCCTGGGGTGATTCCGATAACTAAATCTGAGCTAATCCGCAAAGCCGAGGATCAGCGCCTGGGTAGAGTTGGCCACGTCGATACCAAGAACTCTACCTAGGGTTCCAAGAATGAATAGAGGATCCGGCTCTAAGTCTCACATAGGGGATTCCAACAACTCTATTCAGGAATTCCTACTGAAGGAATCATACTCTTGTCTGTAGGAAAGGATACCGGGAACCTTTATGAGAAAGACCAAGGGGACGAACCCTAAGGAAACTAGCCCTAGTCACAAAAGGTAACTGACTCAATCCATGTAATATTGGTTACACGACATGTTGTATGGTTACACATCGTGTTCCTTGACCCAGGGTACTATCCGTGTAAATGGCCCATGTCATCCGGTCAAGCTGTGTAAAACACAACTACACGACATGTAGAAGAATCACATGCCATGTTCCTTGACTCCGGGTACTACCCGTGTAAATGGCACGTGTCATTTATCTCATCGTATAAAAATTAACTACACAGCGTGTAGTAGTATTACATGTCGTTTCCGAGCACCTGGGGCTCACTCCGTGTACGCTGGCCATTTGCCCGTACACGGTCTCCATCTGTGTCACCTTCCCATGTACCCGTACACGGGTTATCCCGTGTATCTGGCTGGGTCTGGTCGGGGAGGGGTATACACGCCATGTCCCTAGCCGTGTACCTAACCCATGTCCTTTTACTCCCAGAGTACACGTCAGGTGGTCCACTGAATAATACACTCCGTGTAGCCCATACTACACACTGTGTAGTTGAGATTTTTTCAGAAACGCGGTCTTCCTCCTCGCTTCGCGGATGATCCTTCAGATCCATGGTTTCTTGTCCATTCTTCCCGATACTCCAGGTGTTGGTTTGTTTCATCATATGAACACCGAAACGGGTGTTTTTGGTCCTTAAATCAGATCATAAACCTCGAACGATCCATCCAAGGAAAAACGCCCGAAAACTCATATCTCTTGATCAGCTACGAATCATCCACCGAAACTATCGTCGCACCTCCGTGACATCGCTATGGGGTTGGAACTAAAATCTCAGATCATTGCACCGACAAATGAATGTGTAACGATTGATTTCCTTCAAGAACCCGTAGAACACAATGAAGAATGCGTGGGAGAAAAATAAAAAGAATCTAACAAGAGGGAAGAACCTCGATCGTTGTTCGTGAAGATCTGGGTTCGTCACCGTTAGATCAAAACCACAACAATCAACATGTTATAAATCTCGAGTATTTGACTTCCTAATGAAACCCCAAATCACACCCGCCAGCAAAATGATCGAACTGCGGGCTAATAGGTTGGCAGATTAGTCTGCGTTCATTGTAGGAAATAAGAATGGAAAATGGAAAAGTCAAAAGCAAACATCCTACTTGGATCCTCGGTGTTCATTGGTGAAGATCTGGTCGTCGCGTCGTCAGCGGCAGGGAAAATCATCAACAACGTCGTCGTCGCGTTGGGAGGTTTTCTCCAGAGCCTCCATAGCCGCCAAGTGTTTTAGGGTTATGTGGTTTGTAACCCTAGACCCATGCGCAAGACTTTATTAAAAAGGATAAAGGATATCTGTTGCAGCTGATTTAAAAAAGATTTCGCTACAGAATAAAATATTTTTATTAAATATTTTATTACTATTACATCCAAAAACTAGATTTCACCACCAACATGTGCCGGCTGATGTTAGGCCTCGCCTAAGGTAAAATCGCTTTTTTAAATGCAACGGTGCCCTCATATTTCTGATCCGAGCACCCTTTCGGGAGTTATTCCACTTTTTCAGGAAAACCACACACTCACATAATTTAATTTATAAATTAAATTCCAACATTTGTTCCGGGCACACCGGGCCTTGGAACTGTACGCCGTCTTGAAGACTAGTCTCAAAATGATTCCCACATAATACTAAATTAAAAAATGGTAAAAATATGAGACATTACATCGATTTTTAAATCAATTCCAAAAAATGTGACCATATAAATACTTGAATGGAAATGAAATTTTTCTATAAAATCTGTATGTTTTCACTATTCACTCAAAATTTGATCTTTTCAGAAAAATTTCAAAATTTCACCTTAACATAATTTTGATATGATTGTTTCAAAATTTATATCATTTTTTAAATAAAATTTCAAAAAGTGTCATAAATTAATTATAATATCCACTGATAAAAAGTAATAAAGTCCATTTTGGGAGAAAAAATATTTTTGAGGCATAACATGACTTGACTAAAAAAATTATGTTTATTTCATAAGAATTAATCAATAAAAATTTATTGAGTAAGGCCATTATATATATAATTCATAAATTGGTCACTCTTATTCCTACCTTCTAATTCAATAGCTATAGAATAATTTTCATATTTAAAATAATATTATTTCATAGTTTGTTTAATCTTACTGTTGTATATCATATACGCTATCAAATATAGTTTAATATTAAAATATATGGGAATTCCATCTTTATAGTAAATATTTAATACATTTTGTAATAATACACGCCTAAGGATCATAATTGTTTATGGGCTTTAGATACTACATAAATGATCATCTTCTTTATGAAATATCTTCAACATATCCCACAAATTTCTCCTCATATAGTGCACTTATTATAAATACACTAATTCAAAACGTTCATCATAACCAGTGGAAAGAAAACATATGAAAGGGTGAGATCAGATTACCAATTACGATATACATATAAGATAACAATAATTAGTCATAAATGATAAAAAAAGAATAAGGGTATGAGAACATGATCATAACTTATAATAATTATACCAAATTTGTCAAAGATCATTAATCATAAATCATGGAATAAGGACTTTTCATAAAAAAATATGTCATAAGTATTTGGAAACATAAATAATAAATCATAAACAATGAGAACATATCATAAGAATAAGTCATAGTTTTTTGGTATACACATAAGTATAAAATATCATTTACTTCATCAAGTCTCAATACCATGATATCATAGTGGATTGTGTTCACTCTCCATTCTGCCATTTCCTTAGTAAACGTTCACTCTAAAAATTATCTTATTAAATAGATCCCCTTTCACTCCCCATTCTATCCATTATTACCTCATAGTATTTCTATATTAAACAAATGCATTGGAGGGATATATAATTTTGTTCTAACCTTCCACATAATAAAAAGCATACTATGCATTCCACCAGATCATTAAAAATTTACCATACCATTATTTTAAAAGAAATGAAATGGAAATGGGTTTCTTAAACATTTCATAATTTCAATATATCATTAATGATGGAAAATAAATAGGTTTCATAATAGATTAATTATCACTTAATTTACCCTTTATAATGAAATGAGTTTTATAGAATTATCTATAAATCATCACTATAATAATCCATCGAAAGAAATAATGTTAATGGTATCATAATATAATATCCCTAGTGAATCATAAAAATCATTAATTTGTGTTGATATAAATAATAATTCCTTAAAATATCATTTTAACCATTCTTTAAAAATATGGGGAAAATCATTTTATATTGATAAAATTTTAACTAAGATTTCCCATAATATTGAGAAAATTATTTTCATTGAATATAACCATAGTATCTTGTAAAGTAATATTCTAATGAAAATAATTTTCATTTATATATTATATATTAAAAGTGAATATTTTATTCGAACTTTTGAAAAAATATCAAAAAATGAATTTTTTAGAAATCAATTATTTTGAAAGATTACTTTTAAACCATTTTAAAAAATGAAAAGTGTAATTAAAATGTACTTTTTAAAAAGCACAAAATTTTGGTAAAACACCTTTGAAACAATTTTTACGATCAATGATATGGAATAAAATGTATGATGACCAAAGATGAAATAAGGTTGAATTTTCTATTGAAAGAGTTTCTCAATCATTTTATGTTTCAAAGATATAAAAATGGTTCTTATATATAAAAATACTAGAATAACCATATGAGAAAAAAATATTTGTGGTGTAAGGTATAATATTTATATAATTTCACTCAATGGAAATTTATAAAAGAAATTCCTAAAATCAAATGAAGTTGTAACATTACCCTAAACCAAGTCTCATCTTGATTCATATGAATTCAAATGTATTTTATCATAAATATAGATTTATTATACGTATATTATAAAACTATATTCATACATAAATTACTATATTACATTACTTTTAAATTTATAATTTTCCTTTTTTAATTATTTATGTACCAAAATGAACATTTTGGTGAAAACTAGTTCATTTTACACACATATTTCGGTTTGATTGTTCTGGTACTTACACCTTGGTCATGGTATCATCATATCTATAAAATTTATAATTACATAATTATAATATTTATTCATCATATAGATGTTTATAATTATACATATAAATTGATCTTGAAAAATTAATCACATCACCACGATTGACATTATACTTTTCCAATAGATGAGAAGGTAAGAAGGTGGATAAGATATTATATATACAGAATCATAAACATTTAATAAATATAATATATAAACAATAAATCTATCATCGTGGAAAATAATGAATGATGGTGATGAAAAATGAAGTACAACATTTCATAAGGTGGTAGTCCGTATGTAAGAAAAAACGATGACCTCATTTCCAATTTGATGGAGAAGAAGTCGAATAAATAATGTGACATAGACATAATAACATATAAGTATATTGAATATAACTGATTAATCATTTTATTATGTATATAAAATGTTTAGAAAATGTATAAGAATAAATAAAATTTACAATACTCAGTTAAGGATTATACCTCCTCATTAAGAAACCATTATTGACTTAAACCATATTCCTTTAAAAGATGGTATTTGATATCTATATATCATGAATATATTTTATGTTATTTTAATGTATTGATTTGTGTATTTAATTGATTAATATTTCCACTTTTTGGAACATTTAACAAGTTTTCTTATTTACTATAAGAAATAATGAATATTTGGAATATGAAAAAAAATATAGAATTTTTGAACAAAAAGGTCATGCCTCCATATTTTTTAGGATGTAGTGAAATTGGAAAGGTAGATAAGAATGGTTACATGTCGTGTAAATTAATAAATAATGTGAATTCAATGGTAATATTTTGTTGATCAGGATAATTAATGGTACAATTACACACGATGAAAAGAATTTACACATCGTGTAACATAAATACACATCATGAATGATTAGGAGAGAAAAAAACTATGAAAATCCATTGCCGACAATGATTACACTCCATGTAAATTATTAAAAAATATGAATATATTAAAGAATAGAAAAATAAATTAGATATAACCATGGGTTTTATAGGATTTATTATAAATAAAATCCTAAGATGAACTTTCCAGAAAATCGACAATTAAAGAGGGGTGGAGTAACACCAACAGATAAGATGTATACACAAATTGATAATACATAGCCCTATATCAATGCTATTCTTCATCACCATTCTTACTTGGGTGCCCATGTTACTCATTCTCATCATACCCTGTATAGTTGAGTTTTTCTCTTTATGTCAGGTACTGTGATTATAGGGGGGTGATTTTAGGGGTTGTTTCTATTTATTATTCATGTTTGGGATTCTTGAAACTCATTTTATCAATTCAAATTCTATTTCTTTAGCAATTTCATGACCACTTATGGTGAATTTTAGAGTTTTATCTTATTGCATAAATTAATTGGACTATTTTTTAAAAGAGAATTATGAAATCTTGGTTAGTTATATTTAAATAGGGTTTTGGGTTACCTAGTTTTGTAACTTCATTTAGTATATGACCATTCAAATAGTGAAATCATAAGATTAGTGTTGGGTATCCATACCAAGGATCCATGTTGACCCAATTTCGATAGTAAACCTGAATAAATCCATTATTAATTTAATCTCTTGTGTATGAACCTGAAATAAATGAATCTGGCTTGCCTCCTTCATGATATCAGAACCCAATCTTTTCTACATCTTATTTCTTTCTAAAAACAATCAAATAATTTCAATTTTAATGTATTTAATTAATTTAGAACATATATATCGTCCTTTTGGGGTTGAAAATCAGGATTTCTATGTATTATATTTCTTATTGTTCTCTTAGTTTTAAAAATTAGTAAATTTGGGTAAACCTATAGGAAATTAAAAATTCCCTTTAGGTTGTATATATTTTGACCAATCTAGGACCTCTAGGATGTGGGGGGATAAAAATAAATTATTTAAGAAGGTATTTTATGGGTAAATTATGATAAACCATATTTTAATACAACTTAATTCGTTATTTATTACATAAATATTTATAATACAATCCTAGAATATCTTGAGACCAAATGTCATTGAGAAATTTGGTATATATAATAATAACTTGAAACATGGGTATTAAAATATTATTTAAAAACACAAAAACATGCCACTATATTCCATCAATATTCTAATGATGCATATGATTACCTAGGGACATACATTAGAAAGGGATGATCTATAAATCATGATAAGAGAAAAATGAAAGTATAATATGATAATATATATACATGTGAGTCAACATGATTTCTAGGTGACATAAAAGTGGTGAGATTCATAAAAATTAACATTAAATCTTGATATAGGATGATAACATCAAGTAAACATTGGAATGTGGAAAAAACATAAAAGATGAAATCATAAGAATAATTCAAGGTCATGTGCCAATAAATCATAACATAATGTTATTAAGATGAACTCTTATGCACCATACATGGTATATCATGTGATAAAAACATAACCCAATTCATTTTTGGGCTATATAATTTTTTACCCACCGATCACATTAATATCATGTACGTGATTTTGTGTGGAACCTAGATTATACGACATAAGAACATGTTTCATAATTTTTTATACCATGATTAAGAATTCTAGGTTTTATAAATTTCAGTTTCCAATAAATTAAGAATAATTATATCTAGGTGAATACCATTGAGAGTAAATGAGTATGGGTATTCACAATACAAATGTTTGGCCTGGAAAATCATGGGACAATTTTGGTATCATAACAGCTTTATATAAAGGTTCTTGGATGGAAATAATGAGAGTAAAAGGTGTAATATTATAACATGAGAATCATATAGATATTAAAATATATCTTTAAAAATATTTTACAACATTAAAATTTTTAAATCAAAATGATTAGTACAAATGAAGGTCTTGAAATAAAAAAAGAAGAGTAAAGGATCCCTTACATCAGAAAAGTAATGGCTTAGGTAAAGTTTTAAATTAGATTGGATAAATCTTGTATAATAATTTAAATATAAATTGGATATTAGATGGATATTTATGAATACTTATAAACATAATAAATTGATATTTAAAAGGATAAATAAAAATAAGGTTCTTGAATCGAAAAGTAGAGATAAAGACCCCTTACCTTGAGAGGGAGCCTCTAACAGATTTGTAGGAGATTATTAAGATGTTAGGGGCCCTTTTGGGGGATATATATTAGGAAAGTTAGACTAAATTCTTTCTCAAAGGTTTTTTAGTGAAGAGGAATAGGAGGTCGTGTGGGTTTTTATAAAAAAAATATGAGAATTCCTTATTAATTTCTCAACATATGTTTTGGACTCTATAATATAAAATAATTAAAACTAAAAACCTTCCCATGAAGTTTTCCCATTATTTCCACCAAATAATAGTTGTGTTGAATATTTTATTATGATAATAATTGAACTCATTAAAATAATACCCCTAGTTATTTTTGAAGTGTGTCATGTTCATAAATAATTAATTTTTAATCATTAAAATAAAATATACATATTAGTGGATTCCTTAAGGGTTTATAAAACTAATAAATTCAAATTAAAAATTTATTTTAAAGTGGAAACAGAAATTTGTCACATAAACTTTTTATATTTTTTATTACACTCTTTTTTCTGCTTTTATAATGTCATAAAAAATATAGTATATTTGTAATATATTTAATTCTTACCCAAAAAATTTACCACCTTAGAAAATTATGAAAAATTAACATTTGGATAGTTTTGAAGAGATGATTTTAAAAATAATATTTATTTTATCAAATTAATTATATAAAAATGAGAATTTAATATTTTAAATAAAAAATCCCCATTTATTGAAAAATATTGGTTTTTACAATGATTCCAACTTTATGACCCTTATAAATATTTATTAGACATCATTAAATTATATTACCATTTATATGATAATAAATATTATTTAACAAGAATATTTAATTAAAATAAAATTTATATTAAAAATTCGTGAATGTATTCAAAAAGAGTATGTTAGTTTAAATTATATATATTTCCCCAAAAAACCAATTTTGACTTCTTCATATAAAAAATTATTTTTTATCAAAATAATTAATAAAATGGATTAATATAATTATGAATTTGTTAAAAATAAATTATAAAAATTCATAATTTCATGGTCAATATACATAACCCCTTATTACATATGTTTACACCCTAAGGGTAAGGTGTGTGTTTGTCAAAATTTCTTGGGGTGGTGGCTGAACATGGCTTGGGTCATGATCTCCAAAAGACTTAACTTCTCCCTTCAATGGTTTAACTTATGATTTAGTTGTTGAATCCATGATTTGTATTTGTCAAGGTAAAATAATAGTGATTCCATCTCCCATAGAAGATTCAATAAATAGGCCTCATATTGAAAAATCCTTTTGGTCAAGTCCATATTTTCTTCTATGTGTGTCAAATGGATTTTATCTTTACCCTTAATATATACAAATCATAACGGACAAATTAGAACAACTATATTATCAATGGTTATAATGCATAATGGTCTTTAAAACCTTATAGTATATATCATATAATGGTATAAAATAACAAAAGTCGTGCATATGTTTTATATAATTACAGTAATTAAAAATTAATTTATTCAATTGATAATAGAATTTTTTTATTAAATTTGAATTCATTACATTCTTCACACACTTTTGAAATTGTTCCCTCAAATGATTATTTAATACCCTAAAATGACTGAGGGTACTTATATTTCATCACCTCTTCCAATTACCATGTTGCTTCCTCAAAAATTTGGTCTCTTTACAACACTTTGACTAGGTGAGTATAATTTGTTTTTAAACATTGACTCCATGGTCGAATATATTCCTTACATAGTCCTTATATGTAATATCATTCTACAAGGTTACCACCTATGGATTCAATACATGTTATGGGTTTGGTAAGTACTTACTCAAAAGGGATACATGGAACACATCATTTACTTGAGATATGTTAGGTGGTAGTTCTAGTTGATAATCCATGAAACTGATGTGATCAAGGATCTCAAAATGGCCTAGGTATCCAGGACTAAGCTTTATGTTCTTACAAAACCTCATGACATTACACCATAGAGATATAAAAAAGAAAACATTATATCTGAGCTCAAACTCTTGGTTATGAAGATGATAGTCTGTATATAATTTATGTAATATTTGTATAGAATTTAAATCACATTGAATTTTTTGAACCTTCACTATCATTTCTTAGACCAAATTAAGAACCATTATCTTCCACTCTCTAACTTCAACACATTATTTCAGATTTTGAAACCTCTACCCATTGAGATCCTCATAAGTATCCATTTGAATTCTAGAATGGAACCTATTTTTATATGATAAATCCACTATGAGAAGTTATTGATAAAAAACCCATGTAAATTCAATTAATAAGATCTCGATATATCCTCTTTAGTTTGAATGTTTCTCCTAGATTGGCCATCCATCTGAGGGTGATAAGAAGTACTAATATAGAGCACTGTATATATTTCATACTGAAGGATTATCTAAAAACATAAGGTAAACCTCATATCTCTTTTAAAAAAAATCAATAATGGTGCTCCATATAGTCATACTGATAAATTTATTTATATCATTAGAGTTAGCCAAGAGAGAAATGTTCATTGACATCAATGAAATACCCCATCTTTATAAGAAGATTAACCACCACCTATATAGTGGTAATGCCTTTATATATCCAAGGTAGTTCAATGAAAAAATACATGGTTATGTTTTCCCATTTAGATATTGGCATGGGATATAGTATAATAATACCATTAATCTTCTCTCACTCATCCTTAACTTGTTAGCATACCAAGAATCAATTTACAAATTCCACAATCTCCCTCTTCATTTAGTCTCACTAAAAGGTTTGCATCAAATACCTATATATCATGGAACTTTTTTTGACGAATAGATAATTATGAACTATGACTATAATCGAGAATTTTCCCCTTTAAAATGGTTTGGATGGGATAGATATATGAGTTTCTAACCATATAACTTTATCTTTAGAAAAGTCAGGTTTTTGAATATTGGCTACATTTTTATGTAGCATCGCGCTATCTTTTTTTCCTCCTTGATCCTTTCAAGAATGGAAGGTTTGGGAGTTATTTGATAATGGTAGGATGAATATCCTTTGATTATTTAAATTTACATCCTCTTCATGTCCATTAAGAGTAGATCCCTTGTAATCCTTTACATGGATAGGGTTGAAAAAATATTTCTACAAAGTGAATATGTGACTTTGTTTACATTACCAGAATCGTAATGGATTGAAAATCATAATCCTTGATCATATATAACAGCCTTCAATGGAACATATTGAGATCCTTTTGTGAGAATATATACTTTATGATTTTAGGATCCATATATATTTCACACATCTCTCCATAGGGATAATATTGCAAAATATTTAGTGTGAAGATCAGTGAAAAAAATTCTAAATCATGCACTGGGTAGTTCATCTCTTGGATATTTAATTGACATAAGGCATAGTATATAACTTTGTTATCATACATGTGTACTCAATCCAACCCCTTTTTGGATACCAGACTTAAATTAACCAATCTTTCCCCACTGGTGGGTAATGTGAGAACAAGTGGAATGATTTGCCTCTTATTTAACTCTTTAAATATTTCCACACATTAATCATTCTAAATAAAATTCACCCACATTCAGGTTAGCTTGTTTTGTGGGATTGTAAATCATGATACTTTTATCACGAATCAACAATAGTTCTCGGATAATTAGAGGAAACTATGGATCCCCTCCATATATATATTTTTAGGTGATCCTTCAATTTATTTTATTTGTTAAGGATCCAAACATATAAATTTTATTATGGTAACATTCTCTAATAATGTTATTTTCTCCATTAAAAACTCATATTTATTATACTTTACATACAAATTTTCATTTTTTATGGTCTTTATTAAAGTGTTCAAATGATCCTCAAATTCATCCTTGATTTTAGTGTAGATATAAATGTCATCTATAAACACAACCATAAATTTTAGAAGTAATCCTGAACTAATACATTCATAAAATCAATACAGATAGCTAGAGAATTATTGAGTCCAAATGGAATTATTATTAACTCATAGACCCTATAAAATGTAAAAAATGTAGTCTCATGGATATTATACTTCATAAAATTTACATGATAATATATCAACTAAAGATTTACCTTAGAGAAGTATTTTGATCTATACAGTTTATTAAAATTTCATCAATTCATGATAATTATTATTCTTTATCATGATGTTGTTCATCTCATGATAATAAATATATAGGACCATTTACATATTCATATTATTGAAAACAAGGATTGGGTCACCCCATGGTGAAGAACTTTGGAATATAAGCCTTTTATCTAGATTATCCTATAGTTTCTTTATCATCTCTCAAAATAAAACACTAGACATTATATATGGAGTCTTGGATATTTTAAAATCTCTATGTATAAGATTTTTTGAAAACTTAACCTCGCATCCTAGAGGTAGAATAATATATTCTTTGAGAAACACCTTAGAATATTCTCAAATAATGGGAATGTCATCAAGGATGATCTTTTATATAGTCGCAATAATTTGATCAATATAATATTTCTCATAAGGTAATAATATGCATTCCTAAGATGATTATACAAAAAAAGATTTATCCACCTTCTTTCACTTGTAAAAATTCGAAGGGAAATTCAATATAAAGAGGGTGATTTCCTTCTCTTCGAAATTAATACATTATATATATATATATATATCTAATTCATAGACATAATTTCATAAAATTATGATAAAGGTAGTAACATAATGCATTCTAGTAAATTTTCTCCACAAATTTTGATAGTGGAAAATTCATATTCTTATAGTGTAATAATTGAATGATTTTTCGTCTTCAATAATAACTTAACTTTCATGTTTTGAGGTGGGGGTTACGTAATTCTACTAAACTTGTGGGATATGAAAAAATTTATAGAACCATGGATGATAATCTAACCATTCAATATTTTATTTGGGTTCTAATCATTTACATGATCCAAAATAAACCTAGGGGTGAGACATTTTTAACTATTAAACACTTGAAAGAAAAACTCTAAACATTGAAGGGATAACTCATAAATGAAATAACTTACTTATCTTATTAATTTATAGGGTTAGAAATAAGTTAACCATGGTGTATTTCCAAAAATAAAATTTTATGGGTATTTTTTCCCTTCATAATGGTTCATAAAGAGCTTGTTAATTTAAATAATCATATACCCCAATAGTTTAAAACATGGTGTAATGCATTGTATCTTTTTCATGCACCAAGTGATGATCATGTAAAGCCCAATTCACCCTTTTTCATGTTATAAAACCTAGGTTCAACTATGCCCAAGCCACATACAATTTTATGATCTAGATATAGATTTATTTGAATAGAAATCAATTACACTTATTATATTAAAATCTATGTATATTTCCAATGTTTTTCTTATTCTTAAGGATTTTAATAAATATTTCTAATCAGAATAACCCAAAGTAACTAGAACTCCCTCTAATACTAACTATAATAACCCATATATTAATATACCTTAATTTATAATTTATTACATAAAGATACAAAATATAATACCATTATATCATGATTCCAAGTGTCTATTAAATTAGGTACATAGATCAACAACATGAAACATGGGTACAATAAAATTATTTTCAAAATCCTTTACATGTCACTGTGTCCATTGAACATATAATACTACACTAGATAGCCTATGGATATACATAAGAAAAAGGTAACATATAACTTGATAAAATTAATAATTGTGAGTCGTGAAGCATATCAAGGTGACATAAATAGGGTGAGAATAATAAACATGAACATTGAAGCATGATATAGGATAATAGCATCAAGGCAACATAGGAATGTGGAAAAAACATAAAACATGACATCATAAGAATAATTCAAGGCTATACCTATAAGATTTTATATAATATTGTGATTATGATAACCTCTCACTCACCATTTATGGAATCTCATGAGATAAAAACATTAACCAATGTATTGTGTGACTATATAATTCTAGGACCAACCATCACTTTCATATCATGAACATTAATTTGTGTGCCACATAGATCATACAACATATGAATGTGTTTCATCATTTTTAATCCCATTATTAATGACTAAGGGTTACATAGATGTATTTACCCAATAAATGAATAGTTTTTTCATCTAGGTGAATACCTTTGAGTGTAAATGGGGATGGGTATTCACAATAGAAAATATTGGAATGGATAATCATGGGATAATTTCAGTAGCATAACGGGTATACATAATGGTTCATGGATGTGATTAATGAGAGGGGAAGGTGTTCTATAATTACATTAAACTTATAAGGATATTAAAAAGTTATGTGTAAAAACCCAATAAAATATTAACAATTATAAATCCAAATCCTTAGTTCAAAAAAGTACATAAAATAAAAATGAAGGGGAGATGATCCCTTACTTTGACATAGTAACAACTTCAGTAAAACTTATAACTAGAGGTTATAAAATACACCTCATTCTTAGAAAATCAATTGGATATTAAAGGGCCTTTTATGAAGACATGTAAACATAAAAAATTTGTATTCAAAAGAATAAATACAATAAAGGTTCTTGAATGAAAAATAAGAGAGAGAGATCCCTTACCTTGAGAGAGGGATTCTAAAATATTTAGAGCTGATTCTAAAGAGATTGGGAAAACTGTAGGAGGGATATAAAGAGGTAAATGGAGAATAAATTCATAAAGAAAGGGTTTTTAATGAATATTAATGGGAGGATGGGTGGGTTTTTATAGAAAAAGAGAGATTAATTTCTTATTAATTTATAAACATAGTCATTGGACCCTATACAATATAAAACTCAAAACCAGGAAAATTCATGGAGTTTTTTCCCATGGTATCTATTAAATAGGATCATTTTTAATATTTTATGAGGTCAATAACCTAAATTGTTACAATAATATTCTTTTTATTGTGGAAGTGAGTCATATATATAATGAATTAATTTTTAACCATTAGAATATAATATATGTTTTAGAAAATTCATTTAGTGTTTATAAAATTAATAAAAAACTTCAAAAATAAATTATTTTAAAGTGGAAAATTAATTTTTTTCATGGATACTCTTTATAGTATTTATTACATCACATTTGGGATTTCATGATTTCATAATAAATACCATATATTTATAATCTATTTAATTATTACCCATAATTTTGACCACCTTATAAAATTATGAAAAATTAATAGTTGACTAGTTTAGACATTCTAAAATCAAAAAAAAAATATTTGATCAAAATAATTTTCAAAATATGATAATTTAAACTTTTAAATAAAAAATCATTTACTAAGAAATATTAGTTTTTACTACTACATGTTTTTTTGGAACCTTATAATGATTTTAATGGAATTTATTAAATTATATTAACATTTATATTAAATTAAATATTTTTTAATTAGAATATTTTATTAAAATAACATTAATTTAGAATATTCATTAATTTATCTAGATAGTGTTTCATAATTTAAAATATATATTTATAATATTTCCCCAAAACCATTTTGACTTCATCATATAAAAATCTAATTTTTTCAGACTTGTTAATAAAAGAGAAAAATATTTTCATTATTTTATTAAAAATAAAATATAAAAATTTACACTATTAGGATCTAGATATATAACATTTTATTACACTAGAATACTCTCTTAGGGTAAGGTTTGTGATCTTGATAATTTCATGGGGTGGTTCGGTGAACATGATTTTGGTCTTGATATTGATATTCATGAAATTCTCGTGTAAACGGTTTCAGTAATGCTTTAGTTATTGAATCATAACGTGGGAGTGGTTAATATAAATTCACAATAATTAAATCTTCATTAGAAACATTGATAAATTGTTTCCATAGGGTACAATCAATTTGTTCGAGGCTATCTCTTCTTCTATAAGTGTCAATTTGATTTTATCATCAGCCTTAATACAAACTAATCATAATGGTAATTAAAAAATGGATATATTATCAAAGGTTTTGATTATTAATGGTATTTTAAATCTGTAGGTATATAAATTATAATGGGGAAAAATAACCAAAGTACTGCATGTGTTTTCTCTGAGTTCTTTACTTAAAAATTCATATTTTCATTTTAAAATGGAATTTCATTTATAAATTTTCGTTTCATTACACTATTCCCCCTTTAAAAAAATTCCTAAAAATTTAATTTCATATAGTAATATAGATTAGGATACTTATATTTTAACAGAACTTTTGGTTCCCATGTTTCTTCCTTAAACTTTTTTTCTCTCCATAACACTTTAACAAGGTTAGTTGACTTGTTTTGTAAAAAATGTATCTATGATATATGGTCTTCACCGGATACTCCTTGTATGAAAGATCATTCTCTAAGGGAACCGCATCTAGATTTAGTACAAGTGAAGGTAATGGTATGTAATTAATCTATAGGAATACATGGATTGTGTCTTGTACTTGAGATTGGTTAAGTGAGAGTTATATTTGATAAGACAACACTATAATGTGATCAAGGATCTCAAAGGGTATGAAGTAACTTCGTCAAATCGTTACCTTCTTCCCAAACCACGTGAATTTATTCCATGGTGAAATATAAAGGCAAATTTTGTCATCATACTCAAACTCTATGTCATGTTGATGACTGTCTGCCAAGATTTTTTGTTATGTTTTAGACTATTTCATATATCATTGAATGGTTTGACCATTATCTATCATATCTTGGAAAAAGATCAATTCCCATCACTTTCTTCTCCCTAAAATCATCTTATAATGTCAGGGTATGAAACCACTTTCCATATATATCATCGTACATGCATCACAGTACTTTTAATTTACAAATATTTATAACCTACTTGATACTGCGTAAGTGGTGATCCGGGTTGAACCATAGAGAGAAATAGATCTCATTTATAAACTTATCTCTTTTTCTAATGTTTAGGTGGATGATCTACTAAGACAATTCCATTTTTTAATTGTTACTTTTAATTAAAAAAATGAGAAAGTGAATAAAACAAAGGAAATTTCAATTGAAACCATTAAGATGAACTTTTAAATCAATAAAATGTGTCTCATATGCTAAAATCCTAATCAAAATACTACATATCCATGAAAAATATTTTTTTCTATGATTAAATATTGATTCTAACTAATAATATCTAGTTCCATAAATATAATAATTTTTCAGATTCCCATTTAATATCTTCTAAATTATAAAGGCCACATTCTCTAGTGTTATATATAAATTAGAAGACCTTTTTAAGTATTGAATCAATTGATGAAATGACACAACATGTTTCCCAAAAAGTTGTTCCATATATTTGTACTATAATAAATAAAAACAGTTAACCTTATCTGTATCACCAAATTGACTAATAATTAATATGGTCATTTTTAAATTTAGAAATTATTTTAGTAAAAATATTACTTATGTAGAGAAAAATTCAAATAAAAGTAAATTCAAGTGAAAATTTAACCAAAAAATAAATAATTTAGCATGGAATACACAATAAATTCAATTCCTCGATCAAAATACTGACATAATTAAAATTCCTAAACATCATGAGAAAAAAAATATGCACAATGATAAAATAATATAACATGAAAATCCTAACCATTTTAATTAAATAATGATCATGTCATTCTGTACTCTCACCCCACATCATTGATATCAAAATAAAAGAAAACAAATCTCTATTTTCATATATTTCTCACACAATATCCCCAATATGAGAATGAGATTGGTCCATGACCCACAACAAATAAAAGAACCAACACATTTTGATATGAATGTGTTAAATAATATGAATTGAACATCATATGATAATGAGGCTTGAAACATGGTTGAGTGCAATGAAGCTTCACCAATTACTCACTTGATAGAGAGTGATAGAATAAGGGAGACACTAGACATGGAGGTGCACTATAGGGGAGGAGGCGATGAGAGAGAGAGGAAGTGTACGATGTTGGGAAGGATAAGGGATGAGGGGGGATCCCGGTGGAGAGGATGTGATGAGGGTGGCACTATATGAGAGCGATGGGAGGGGTGTTGGAGAGGAGTGTTACGTAGGATGTTTGTAGTTATAGACCATGATGGTTTTCTTCCATGGTGTTTCACAAGAGTAGAAGAGGATGAATATGGTTTTATTCTGGCAGTGCGCTTTGGTGTTGCAATGGAGAAAGAAGGAGGGGCATGTTTTGTTGATTTGTAGGGTTCTCCTTAGTCCCTTAAGACACTTATCTCATTGAAAATAAAAAGTAATTTTCAGTCAAAGAAGATGTAGATCCAATGTAAGAAAAAAATAATGTCCAAAGAAACAATTAAAAACCTAATTATCAAATTCATAAATGTTAAATAATAATAATAATTATTATTATTGTTTTTAATGTTATAATAATTAAAATATATGAGAATGAAAGTTATATATAAATTATACTACTTATAAAAATAAATATAATTGAAATATAAATTAATATATACATGTTACAACCTTGGAAATGATAGAATAAACCATTTTCGTATTTATTAATATAAATTAGATAGTTATATTAATTACAAAAATATTAAGTAATTTTTTAATCAAAAAGGAAATATTTTTATCTAAACTATTTTTTGTAATGTTTTATATAAAAACTATAATTCTAAATTTTATTATTTTTATTTAAAAAAATGAATATAATTTTTTTAATCATAATACTAAAATTTACCTATGGTTTAATTTTGATATTTGTTGCAAAATATTGATTTTCATTAAACAGTTAAAATACCCTTTTTTGTTAAAAAGTTTTTTCTTATCAAGGATTTGAAAATTTTAAAAGTACAAATATATTTTGAATATAATTTCATGTAACATAATTATTATTCATTTATATTTAATCCACTAAATTACTATTTAATTGTCTTTATATTGGTTTTTAGTCAATGTTTGATTTTGTGTTTAAAATGGGTTTTTTCTAAAAATTGTTTTAAAATGAATAATGTTTCCCCATTTTCATAATTAAAATAATCCATAATAGGGAATGAATAAATGAAATTTATATACTATATATCATTAGATATTAATTTATTTTCAAATAATAATAATTATTATTCAATGTGTTAATATAAAATCATCTTCTTCTAAAAAATACCTAGCTTGAAAACCCACTTTTTCACGCATTAGCGTGTTATGTTTTAAATTATATTTTCCCACTTATGTGAAATAAATTTTATAAAGTAAATTAACTATTTTTAATCATTATAATATATATATTCTGATAAGTTAAAATTAATTTTTCACCAAAATAAATCGTGAAAATTTTAAAAATTAATCACCATGGTTAAGGTAGAAATGGATTTATTGAGGGTTAAACTAAAATAATAATGGTTAAAATGACCAATAAATTACCAAAATATATTATATAGACATATTTAAACCTTATAACTTCTATTATATATAATTCTTAATTATTTGAGAACATTACACCAGAAAAACATGGGTGGAATATATTCTTTTCAAAAATTAGAAGTGAGCCACTCACCTCACTTCTAAAAGGCCACCCACTATCATTATGTCTTCACACCTTCAAAACTAATTGGTTCGTATAATGCCTAAAAAAATCACATCAAATATTTACTACACTGATCTTATAAGACTTATTTTTTTCCATAAATACAATCTGGGAAGGCGTTTGGTTTAAACCCAAAGAAAATACTTGAAGAAGAGGTAGTTTTATTCAATGAGTTTTTTTATTTTATTTATCCCTCCACATCCTTCATTAATTATTAAACTAGTATTATAAAATTAAATTATTTTTCTTCTACATAATGGGATGTTTTTTAAAATTTCATAACCTAAATAATTCTCCTCTTCTATCAAATGGGTTATGATATCATCATTCATAAGTACGGTGGACCACTGCCTCACAAAAAAATGTCATTCATTTTTTCCAATACCACCTCTCATTATTAGGTATAAAGTTGTATATAAATTTTATATATATTATTTATAAAATAAACATTCATTTTGAGTCAATATTTCTTATATACCTTTTGAAATTATCTTCCATAGGGGATATAATAATGTTGTTCGTCTGGAAAGAGGACTACCACCTCGTGAAGTGATGTAATTTGTTTCCATTAACACTTTTCATGTAAAGTAAATAGTGTAAATATAACAAATATATGTGATATAAATTTCATAATTATTATATTAATGACATATTTATCATTATAAAAAGATAATATATCATTTCCTTTCTTACCATTTCACTCGCTAGGAAATGATAACGTCGTTCGTGAACAGGTGGACTACCGCCTTCATGTAGTGATGTAACTCTCATATAATTACCTCAAAAATTGGATGATATATATAATTATATTTAAATAAATAATTTTTTATTTATTATGTTATCATAAATATGTAAATATAAAATAATAAATGCCTTCTTTCCTTAATGATCATTGAAAAATGGAAACATTACTAATGTGAATGTATGACCTACCATTTCCCTGAGTATAGCGTACTTCATTTTTAATACCCAACATTCATGATTAGACTTAAAAGTATAATTTATATATAAATATTATAAATATTTCCTGATTATTATTCTTTATAAGTTTAAATAATGACATCTTTGACCATAGTCAACCAACGAAAGTCATTTTTCACACATAAGAAAAATACGATTAAACCATTCAACATAAACATAATTGATTAAGTTATCGTATATAAAATGGTTATAATTGAAATAAAAGTAAAAATAAACATTAAAAATTTTCTTAATAAATTAAATCATTAACATAATTTTATTATTTAGGATTATAAAGACACATGTGACAATTCACACACAGGATAAGGGACTTTGTATCAATTTCTTATCATTGATCCATATTTTGATGTTATACACATATATTCTTTTAAAAGGTGTGTATACATCCCATTTTAAATGTTATATTATTAATTTAACTATTATTATGATATTTAAATTTTTTTCTTCTTCTTATTAATTCATAGTAAACAATATTCAAATATTCCTGAGGTGATAAATAGATTTTATTTAAAAAACATATTTTAATATTTTACTTCCAACTATTACTATTTAAAATTCATGTATTTTAAATTATATTATAAAATATTTTTTTATGTGTAGATAAAATATTTATAAATTACATTTTATTACTATTTTTACATTATTTTCCAAAAAAATCAAGAGTAATTCTTTTATGTGTTTTATATATAATGTTTTTAGAAATAATAGGAGTCTTCTATTTTTAATGTTTATAGAAATAATGAATTTTACTATCAACATGACTGTTATTTAATTTAGGGATTCAATTGCAAGTTTTCATGTTAACTTTAATTAAAAACACTCTTTTTATTTTTTTACTGAAATTGGGTTTTGAAATAAAAAAATGGTATTTTCATATCTGAATGATATTTTTATAAAAGTTAAAAATAGTTTTAAATTGTTTAATAATGAAAATTTGAAGCATAAAATGATTTATTCATGTTTTTTTTCTTGGAAATTATATAGGAAGGGTGATCCTATATAGTATTGGGTAAGCTCATTACAACAAATATGTTGGGTGAGTTGTGAAAATGCTTCAATATATTGTGTAATGAATTTTTTTTATATATAATTATACTGGTAGTTTTTCATATGTTTATTTCAATTTATAAGGGTTTTACGGGTTCAATAACTTTTTTATAAGATTATTTCCCAATGTAATTACATGATGTTTCTATTATTTTTAATGAGTTTTTATGGAAATAATTTTTTTTCGAAAGGTAATATATATATTATTTTTAAAATAATTATTATTATATTTCAATGTAAAAAACTTATTTTTTTAAGAAAATATTTTTCATGGATTTTCTTCTTTTTCACTAGAATAATTCTTTTATTTTCACTGAGTTTTGTTATTCATACCACATTTTTAAAATGTTTTTCATGGAATTTAATGTTGGGTAAGGGAAAAGAAGAGGTCAAGTTGAAAGTCATGTATATTTTTCCTGAAAAGAAAAAAATTTTTGTTTTAAAATTTAATATATAGTGGAAGAATAGATACTGATCAAAAATTTCTACTTTTTATTATATAGTTTTTTATATATGAGTTAGAAACTAATTTTTTGAAAATATAAACCAAAAAAATACTCAAATATAAGAGAATAAATTCTTAACGTAATCCTCAATATTATTTCATGTTTAAATATATGTCCTTATAGTTGGTATCAAAGGTCTATTTACAAAAAAATATAGGATGGAATAATGTTAATATCATTCCATTGAAATCTTCCACCATATGTCTAAGTTTAAATGTTATATTATTTTAATATTTCCATGTTAATTCATATAAAATATGTCTATTTATAATGATTTTCCATATTGGAAATAAAAAATTTGTAGTTGGAAACAACCAAGAGGAAAATATCCTTACAAATCAATATCTTGAGATGGTCAGAATTTAATTAGAACAGATTTTTATAGTAATGGATCAATTGAAAAATATCTAAATAGAAGTGGTATCTATGAAAGAAAGGAACCCAATATACCATGACGTAAAATTTATATTATGGATAATTTCATGAGGAAACATCTTCCATTATTCAGTGGATCAAATGACCATATGGTAGCCTAAGGATGGATCAAATATCAAAAGAAGATATTTGAAGTCATGGTATGTTCGGAATGTCAAAAGTTAACTCTAATTATTTCTCATTATGAAGGTAAATATTATTGATGTTGGTTTTGGGTAAATAATATCATAAGAAATTATGATATTATTATCATGGAATTGGAAATATTTAAGTACATTTTCTATAAAAAATATTTATTTTAGGTTTTTTGACATTGAATTGAAAAATAATTCATGGAATTGAGTAAATAAGATGAAGATTACATGGCCATTTCTGAAGACATTTTTAAAATAGTGGATTGGTAAATACCATATTTGTTTCATATTAATATAAAAATAATAAATTTTAATCAGGATTGAAACAAAATCTATAAAGACATTTCTATTCTTGAGAATTTGAATGTTATGTGAAATTTTTTCATTAGCCCAAAAAAGTTGAGATGGAGTTTCCATAAATCTTATGTTGCTCATAGTGATGAATGTAAGATGTAGTATGAATGGAAGGTGATGGGGGATCATTAAAAAAAGATATTTTGAGGTAATAAAATTATGTTATAAAATTTTGATAATTTAGGAAAAAAGAAACCTAGGGAATTCCTTTGGAAATCAGGGAGTTATTACATCTGTGGAAAGTTTAGCCATATAACCCATGATTTCACGGAAAAGAATCCTGAATAATCAAAGAATGGGGTAACCAATATATATACAATTGTGTGGTCTTTTAGTTTCATTGATTTGGGTCATTATTATAACATGTTTTTGAATCTATTAACTCATGCTAAAAATAATCAATATCAGAATTAGAAGGGTGCGGTAAATTTTTTTTATACTACCACAGTTGATGTTGGGATATAAAATAAAGTGGTTATAGTTATGTTACTTGTGTATTAGAATTATTCCAAAACCATATTTGACTATAGATATTTACATTCATTCATTTTTTAGTATTTTTAGGTGAATTGGGAAAATCTACTCATGAAGTTAAGATATAACTTTTGGTGATAACTATTTGTGTATTTTTTTAAGTAACTAATATTGATAGGAATATTCCTATATTTATCAGTATGATATTCTATCCTGCAAATATTATTGAGTAGGATATATTATATTTTGATATTATTTTAGTTATAGATTTAATTTTAGTTTATCAAACTAATATAGACTGTAGCGTCATTAAATTTTAATTCATTGATTTGAGGCCTTTGATAATATACCAAGAATGTGAGAATTTGATTAGAGATGGAAATGAATGTTACCTATCTCATATTTTTAAAAAGAATGATACTGTTCAAATTAGTGATTCCCTAGTGGTGAACGAATATATGGATGTCATTTTGGATAATTTTCATTGTGTTATTACTTAATGGGAGGTTGAGTTTACCATAAACATAATTCCTAATGCTAACCATATTTCTGAACCCCCTTATTGAATAGACCAGGTTAAACTTTTAGAATTCAAAAAATAAATTCTAAGAATTGCTATATAAAGGTTTCGTTATCGCTAGTACTTCATAATGGGGTTCTCCTATTTTTTTGTTAAAAAGAAATAAGGCTCAATGATATGTTTTATTGAATATAGATATTTTAATAACATCACTATTAAGAGAAATTATCCATTATCTCATATTGACGATTTATTTTATCAGCTCTAGGGAGCATAGTATTTTTCTAAGGTAGATATGAGGTTCATGTACCATTAGAAAAAAGTGTTAGCAGATGACATTCCAAAGACTAAATTTCAGACTATATATAATCATTATGAGTTTTTAGTTATGCCTTTTGGGTTTCCTAATTCACCTTCTATATTTTTGGACCTTAGAAATAGCAGTTTTCATGAGTTCTTAGACAAGTTTTGGTTGTGTTTATTAATGATATTTTCATATATTTTAAACATCCGGTGAATATGAAAGAAAGATAAGTATTATTTTTCAAACATTAAAATAAAATAAACTATATAGAAAATTTTGATTGTGTTAATTTTGGTTGCAACAAATTTCTTTAAATGGACATATTACTTCAAAATATGGCATAACTATTGACCCTGCTAAAATAAAAGTTGTTGAAGAATTCCCAAGACCCAAAAGTATCATAGAGATTCATAATTTACATATATTAGTGGGTTACTACAGATGGTTTCTTAAAAACTTTTCTCAGTTGGGTAGCCAACTCAACAATTTTGCTCAAAAAGGAATTAAATTCATCTTGAAATAGGAATGAAAAGATTGTTTTCATGAACTAAAAATAATATTGGTGAGTGATCCAGTTTTGGCTCTACCTTCCAAAAATGTATATTTTTCATCCATAGTGATGTTTCTTTAAAAATAATTGGTTGTTTCCGAACATAGAATGATGTGGTAATTACTTATGCTTAACATCAATTGAGACCTCATGAGTTAAATTATTGTACACAATATATAGAATTAGATACTATAATTTTTATTTTAAAAATATAAAGGCATAATCTATATGGAGTAGTGTGTGAAATTTATATTTATCAAGAAAATTTGAAGTATATATTCACATAGAAAGAGTTAAACATGATATATAGAATATGGATAAAACTGATCAAGTATTATGATTTCACAGTTCATTACCATCATGGAAAAGAAAACAAAGTAGTCAATTATTTGAGTTGAAAAAATAATGCTATGTTAACAATGTTACATTTGGAACATGACCATTTTGTTAATGATTTGATAAATGTTTTCCTAGAATATGTGATTGTTGGTATATTTTCATTTTTTTTTGTTTCAGGTTTCAGTGTACTTCAATTTTTTTGAAAAAATAAAGAAATCTCAAAAGGAGGATCAATTTTTTTAATAAAAGGCTGAATATATCAATATGGGTAAGTTTTAATATTTTAATATTTATAAATAATATGTTTTATGGTTTTGATAATTATTTTGTGTGCCTTGTGATTCCCAGTTGAAGAAAGAGTTGTTGATTGAAGCTCATTGTTCGTCATTATTCGTTCATCCAAGCAACATGAATATATGGAAATACCTTTGGGAGTATTACTAGTGGGATAGAAGAAAATAGATATTTATGACATCGCAGTGAAGTGTTGAAATTTTAATCATGTTACGAAAGAATAATAATTACCTAAGGGAATGATTTATACTTTTTTAGTGTCATAGTGGAAATTGAAAAATATATCCAAGGATTTTGTGGTTGGATTACTAAGGACATTAAGTGGTAATAATGGGATTGGTTTTATTATTGATGGATTAAATAAATCATCACATTTACTTCAAATTAGAGATATTATGTCATCACATTAGCTTTGTCGAATATATCTAAAAGATATAGTCATGTTATAAGGAGTTACACTCTCCATTGTATCATAATGTGATCCTAGGTTCATTTTTAATTTTTTTAAAGGACTTCCGAAGTTATTCATAAATAAATTAAATTTTAGTAAAACTTTTCACCCTCAATCTGATGGAAATATTAATATAAAAATTCATTCCATGGAAAATATTATTAGTTCTTATTTAATATATTACTAGGGTATTTGGGATCAATATCTTTATTTGGTTTCATTTTCTTATAATTACAATTTTCATTCTAGTGTATATATGGAACCATTTGAGACATTATATTGAAAAAAGTGTTGGAAACCATATTTTTGGGATGATGTAGGTGAAAGGTGGTTGGTGTGACCATAGATATTAAATGAAATTTTTAAGAAGGTGTGGTTTATTTATAAACATATAAGGATAGCTCAGATAAGGTATAAAAGGTATGGAGATAATCAGAGGAAATTTTTTTATATAGATTCTCATGTCTTTATCAAAGTATCTTCAGGGAAAAGTGTTATTCATTTGGGAAAGAAGGGGAAGATAAGTCCACAATTCATTTGATCATATGAAATCTTGGAGAAAGTTGGATGAGTTTCCTACAGAGTGGATTTTCCTCCAATTTTATCATAGGTACACAATGTATTTCATGTTATGATGTTAAGAAAATTTGTGCTGGATTCATCTTAAGTTTTGAGCCCTGAAGTAGTTTAGTTGGAAGATAATATTTCTTATGTGTAACATCCATTTTAAACTATTTATTATAGAGGGAATGTGTTTTGGGAAAAATTGATTTACTAGGTTAAGTATTTATGGAAAAACCATATTGTTGAAGATGTAACATGGGAATCTAAAAAAGTTACAAGGGAAAGATATCCCTACATGATTAATAAGTGAATGAAATTACAATGATGAAATTTCTAAAATTGGGGACTAATTTAACAAACCAGGTAATGATATAATAAATTATTTTAATATTTTTTAATTTTTATTAGATAGTTATATAAGTTATACAAATATAATTCAATTTTTAAATCCAAATTAAAATAGTTTTAAATAACCCTTTTCTTATAATGTTTTATATAAATGTTTTATTTTAAATTTTTAGAATTTTAATTTAAAAATATTAATATAAATTTTGAAATCATTATATTAAAATTTACCAATGTTTACATTTGTTTATTTTTAGGAAAATATTGATTTTTTGGTGAGTAGTGAAAAATATTGATTTTAGTATACATGTATTTTAATTTCAATAATTTAATTATTTTATGTCAAAATATGTTTTGAATAATATATCAAGTAATATAAGTATTATTTAGTTATATATAATCTAATTAATTACTTTTTAGTCATCTTGATACTAGTTTTTAGTAAAAAAATGGGTTTTTCTAAAAACTATTTTAAAATGAAAAATGTTTATCCTTTTTGATTAATTAAAATAATCCCTAATGGGGAATGTTTTAAATGAAATTTATAGATTATATATCATTAAATTTAAATTTAGTTTCATAAAATTATTTTTTATTAGTCATAGACTTAATATAAATTCATATTTTTCTCTAAAAATACTCTACCTGAAACCCCACTTTTCGTCGTGGCTGCGGTTTTTTTTAATTTAACATTTTCCAATTATGTGAATTTTGTTTTTTAAAAAGTATTTAATATTTATAATTATAATATTTCATAATAATTTCAACATAATTATTGAACAAAACTATAGTGAAATAGTAAAAATTAATTATTGTGGTCAAATAAAAAATGGATTTACAGAGGGTTAAACTTAAAAGATAGGGGATAATATAGGGACCTAGCCTTAAAACATTACATAATCATGAATTAAATGGATAATTCGCATTGAGGATATTTTTTGGTTTATAGTTTTAGAGAATTATTCCATAATTATAACATTACATCTCAAAAATTACAAAGTAGACACTTCTACTCCGTTTCTAATTTTATCATAAAATAAAAAATCTTCAAAAAAAGTTTGTAACGAACCAAACATTTATTAATAAAAATTATTATTGATCTAATTAAATGTCTTATTATAGTTATATAAAATGTGAAATTAAATGGTTTTAGGTTTCTGAATTTTAAAATACCTTTATGAATTGTGATCGTTTCTAATATAGCTATTGAACAGTTATCATATGATTAGTATAAATATAGGGCTTTAAAAAATCTGATTTACTCAGACAAAGGAAGAGATGGCCTCATGCAGTAGACTTTACCCATTTGAATCCCATTTTTCAGAGCTTGGAAAGTAGATGGCGTCCTTGGGCTTCACTCTTGACCAAGCCCAAGATGAGCTTGATTACGTTAAGCTTGAGCATAACTGACTATAGGAGAAGTGCAAGTTAATAGAGATTACCACCCGACCGATGTTATCCGTGCCACCCCAAGAGTCTGTCACCATCGCACACCATACCCTTCGGTATTAGGTAGGTGTTATAAGAGGTTATGTAAAAAAACTCTAGCGCTATGACTATGCACATTATTTTTGTATAAATAATGTTCATCCATTTTATTATTATTACTTTGTAAATATTTTTCAAAGAACAAATAAAATTTTTAGTTAGTATTCCACTAAGAAATATATTTTGATGAGTTAATTTATTTTTGAATTAACTAATATTTTAAAAAAATATTATTATATTTAAATTAATTTTTATTAAATATAAATCATCATATAATTTTATGAATGCAATTGTAATTTTTATAATGGTTTGAAAACCATTTTTTTCAAATCCCATAAATTTTCGATAAATGTCGGTTTTTATTTTAAAATTAAAAATTCATATATTTAGAAAATTATTTAGATAAAATGAATATATTTTTGGAATGAGGATGCCAAAATTATCCAAAGGAGAATTTTTTATAATTTTCTGAAACAGCTGAATGTTTGGGTAAAAATTAAATACCATTTAAATATATAATGTGTTTTATGACATCATAATGACCCAATAGTGCTGTAATAAAATAATATAAAAACTATTTTCGGCCAATATATGTTTTATCATTAAAATAATGTAATTTTATATTTTTTTGATTTATTTTACAGTTCTTGTGTGGACCCTCCATGGCTTATAAAACATTGTATCTTTTTAAATTGTTTTTATTTAGAGTGCGACTCACCTCCACATAATCACCCTCAATATTTTATAAATTTAAGCCATTTCAATTATAAAATATTTTTTTCCACTCCCCTTTGTCAAAAAACATGGGAAAAAACCATGGTCTGGTTTGTGTTATTGATTAGTTTAATGTGTGGTGACCCAAACCTAAATAATAAAGAATTCCCTATCCTTTCCTATATAAACCCACACAAGCTTCCACTTCCTCTTCACTAAAAGACTTTGGAGTTCGTCCAACCTCTGACCTCCTCTCTCAATAATCCTTTCAAGGTTACCCAAGCTCCCAATAAGCCTCTCTCAAGCCTCTTCCAAGCCTCTGGGATCACACTTCCAAGGGATTTCCTCTTTTCTCATTTTTGTCTCCATTTCATTATGTTGTTATGCCCTTTTTTCAATTATAAATGTTGGGGTATGATTTCTCACCTCTCCCATACTGCCCTCACTATGTTTGAATGATGAGTGACCCCATTATCTCTCATTAAATTCCCCTCATGTACACCAATTACCATGCCGAAATTTTGTAAGCAATCTCTCTCTCCTCATTTACATTCAAGTAATTTTTTTGTATTGTGAATATAAATTCCATTATGAATATTGGGACATGTATCTATATGAACCCCTGACTTACCATCTCATTAAAATATGATGATACACCCATTTCTCTCTCATCAACCATTTTTATGTATTTCTAGGTCACGTTGTTATGCTGCCGAAACTGCCCCATGATTTTCCAAGACAATGTCATTTTATAGTGAATAACATGCTCATTTGCCTATCAATGGTATCCAACTTTATGGACATTTACTTATTGATTATAGTTTTTCATGTATAAATTCCCCATTTCTTTTATCATGGAATAAATGATGAGGTTTAATGAATCCATGATATATGATCCATGTGGTACACTTATGTATGAAATGAAATGTTTAAGAAGGGTGCGCCTTGATAGCACTCCAATGCATTGAGTAAAGATTAGTATCATGATAAGTCATGTTAAATTAGGGTTTACTCATTCTAATTCATGTTAAATGAAGGTTTACTCATGGTCCATGTGCAATGAGCCTTAGCTCATGCTAAAATCATGTTAAATGTTGTTGCTTTATTTCTTTGTTATGATTATCATGCTTTATCATGCATTTATGTTAATGTTTATCTTGTGCTACATTGATATGACTATTGACTAACATGTACTGTATTCCTCATGTTATTCCATATTTTTTCCCTTACAAGGCTTTATAGATCACCCTTTTCTTATGAATGTCCTTAGGTTATCCCATGCAATGCTAACTGTGATGGAATGTAGTGGTCATGTAAAGGAGTTTTTTCAATAAAGATTTTTTATTTCATGTTTTAAGTTGTTATGTAATGATCCTAAGCCCCAAATACAATATAACTCTCAATCATCTGTGTTTTATCACTTGAATTTTATGTACTAAATAATTTTTAAGTGTGTAATAAATAGGAGGGTTCTCATAGTTGGTATCAGAGGATAGGTTTAGTTATTTCTGGAATTAGGATTATAAAATTCTAGTGAAGTCTTAGAGTCAAGAATAATTATAATAAAAACTTCTCTAAGTATTGGTGAGTATTTAGTAAGTGGTTTATCAAGAAAATACATCCTTGTCTAGAAACGAGCAGGTAGAGGCGGCTCTGGAACATATGTATCCTAAGGGTAAGACCCAAAAACACCACTTTGAGATAGACTCGAATGGGAACTAGTGCACAACAATGGGCCTTGCTGCACTCTTGGTTACAACACTCCCGGGGGATAAGCTTTGGTAAATTCACAAGCTTAGTATGAACCATTATGAAGGGAAAAAATGCCCCCAAGAATATATGTTGGAATGTAGATCATGGTCAACATATATTTATGCCTATAGATTCATAAGTTAAGAAAATAAAAGTAATGTATATGTCATATGTTTTGTATTTGGATTACCCTTTATGTGTTACCCTTAACTTTCCTTTTATTGCAGCCAATGGCCGGTAATAGGAGGACTTAGGCTAACAGCAGATGTAAAGAACAATGTGACGATTGTTCTAATGAGATTCCCAATCCGATGGGAATAGAAATAAAAAACTTTTTCATGCTTCTCTCTTAGTTAACTCAAGATTTAAATAGAAACATGGGTCAAGAGGAACGTTCAAACCCCATAATAAAGAACAAGTCTCTATCGAGAGATTCATGAGACAAAGGCCTCCTACTTTTAATAGATCATATGATCCCTCAATCACTAAACAATGAATCAACTCCATTGAAAATATCTTCTACATCCTTCAATGTTCCAAAAAGGAGAAGGTTTTCTTAGATTCTTATCGTATAGATGGTGAAGCTGATCAATGGTGGACGTTGATGAAAAATATAAATCTTGTGGAGGATATCGAGGCATTGTAATGGAAGGATTTCTAGAGGATGTTTTTTGATAAATATTTTCCGCGCACCATCTCACATAATATGGAAAGGGACTTCCTTTACCTCAAGCAGATAGAAGAAGAATTTGTTGGAGTGTATGAGGAAAACATCACAAGGCTTGCACGATATTCCTCTGGACTTTTCTTTACCCACAAATAAATGGTTGATCGCTTCTTTGGTGGGCTAAAACCTAGCCTAAGAAAAGAACCGGTGATCTGTGACTTCGACAGCTATGAGGAAATTGTCCGATGTGCCCTCGTGGTTGAAATGGAGATCAGAGAATATTAGGGGTATCATGGGGATAAGAATCATTTGGGGGACTTCAATGTTGGTTGTCCGATTGATAAATCCAACGGTGCTAGAAGATCCAGCACCCCACTTGCTAAAGGTGTGGAAAGAAGCACCCCAAAAATTGCCTAAAGGGGATGAGGAAATGCTTTAGGTGTGGAAAAGAAGGGCGCCTAGCTGTAAACTATTAGAAAGAAAAACCCACAGCTGTGATAGAGGAGATTAACACTCCACTCGACCCTCAATGCATTGTTCATTACTTCAACTTCAAATAACCGGGGCTCTTTGCTAATCAGTGCCCTAAGCCAAGGGTTTTTTGAGGCAACCCACAACCTCCAAGGAAGCAAGGGTGAGCTTTTTCCATCACTACTACTGAAGTGAACCCCAACAATGAATTGGTGATAGGTATGCATGTTATTCATTCAAGAACAGTGAATATACTCTTTTATTCTAGTTATAAACATTTTTTTATATCCCAAAAATTTAGTAGAACAATCCCAACACCACCACAAATATTGTATGTAAAGATGTCGGTGAGTACAACAAATGGGGTAATCATTGAATCTCATGAATATAACACCTACCCTATTCTAATTTGTGGATTTCACTTCCTGTCGAACCTCTTTATACTTCCTATTGTAGAATTTGATGCAATTATCATCATGGATTGGCTTTCCTTATATAGAGACAACATAAATTGTTGTGGTAGGGAAATCAATCTCTATATGGATAATCAACCTCTGCTTCTATACAAGTTCAAGGAGGAGGATGAATCTTCTTTAGATCCATCATCTCAAGTGTGGATATTTCTTCCTTATGAGAATGTTCATATGGCTCAGATGATTTATTCCAAGGAAGAAACCATCCTTGAAGACATACCTATTGTAAGGGAATTCACTGAAGTGTTTCCCGAGGAATTGCATTGTCTTCCACCTAGAAGATATGTTGAATTCCCAATTGATCTCATACACGGGGATTTTCTTATATCCACGAATCTGTATAGAATGGTTTTTGTCGAGCATGAGGATCTGAAGAAACAACTACATGATAATCTGGATAAAGGGTTTATACACCCAAGTTCTTCACCATGGAGTGCACCAGTCATCTTCGTCAAGAAGAAGGATGGATTAAAGCGCCTTTACCTCGATTATCATGAGCTAAACAAAATCACGATAAAGAACAAGAGTCCTCTCCTATGAATTGATGACTGGTTTGATCAGCTGCATGGAGCACAATAATTCTCCAAGGTGGATTTGAATTCGAGATATTATCATGTAAGGGTGAAGAAGGATGATATCCACAAGACTGATTTTGGTACAACATACGGGAACTATGAATTCGTAGTAATGAATTTAGGACTCACTAATTCTCCAAAAATATTCATGGACTTGATGAATAGAGTCTTTAGAGATTACCTCGACAAATTTTTGGTAGTATTTATTGATGATATTCTAATATACTCAGAAACCATGGAGGATCACGAGGAGTATCTAAGAACTGTACTTGAGACCTTGAGGAAGGATAATCCCATGAAAAGTAGAGAAAGTGTGAGTTTTGGTTGAAGGAGGTCTCATTCTTAGGCCATATCATCACAAGTAATGGGATATCTGTGGATCCTCACAAGACATTTGCAATAGAGGGATGACCAAGGCCAACATCGGTAACGAATATTCATAGCTTTTTGGGGTTATATGAATATTATCAACGATTACTGAGAAATTTCTCACAATTTTCCAACCCTCTTACCAAGATAACTCGGAAGGGAGTAAAGTTTAATTCGAATGACGAATGCAAATAAAGCTTCATCGAGTTTAAAAGGAGGTTTATCACTGCGCCCGTGCTCACTTTACCCACAAGTGGAGAAATTTTTTTGGTATTTAGTGATGCTTCGAAGAAAGGCCTAGGATGTGTGTTGATGGAAAATGACAAAGTCATTTCCTATGCTTCAAGACAATTGAATGTTCATGAGAAGAATTTTCCAACACATGATCTGGATTTGGCTACGGTGATCTGTGCTTTAAACATTTAGAGGTATTATCTATTTGGGGAGAAGTGTAAAATATATACGGACCACAAAAGCCTCAAGTATATATTCACATAGAAAGAGTTGAACATGCACCCATGATGATGGTTATATATGATCAAATAAAATGATTTCTCAATCCATTACCACCATGGGAAAGCGAACAACGTGGCAGATTCTCTATGTCGAAAGGTACCAATAATTATTTCATTGATGAGAATTGATAAGGATATAATCTATATAGATTTGATGAATATGGACATGGGAATCATAAAGGAAGTAACATCATAAATCCTTTCACAAATGATTTCTCAACCATCTCTTTTGGTAAGGTTAAAGGATTCTCAAAGAAAGGATGTGAAAATTCTGAAAAGGGTGGAAGCTATCAGAAATGGGAAATCCCTAGAGTTCATGGTTGACAAGGATTGAATTGTGAGATTTGGGTCACGATTATGTGTACCATCTAATCCAGAGATAAAGAAGGAGCTTCTGGATGACTAACATAGCTCAACCTTCTCTATTCTCCAAGGGATCACAAAGATGTATCGAGATATCCGAGATAACATTTGGTGGGACAATATGAAAAAAGAGATTTTGGAATATACATCAAGGTGTCCGGTATGTTAGCAAGTGAAGGCTGAGAGGAAAAAGTCTAAGGGGATGATGAAACCACTACCCATACCAACATGGAAGTGAGATAAAATTAACATGGACTTTGTAATTGGACTTCCAAGGACATCCAGAAGAAAAAATGCTATATGGGTCATTGTGGATCGTCTTAAGAAGACGTATCACATTATCATGATTCTAGAGGACTTCTCGTTGGATTAACTTGCACAGAATTACATCAAATAAGTGGTAAGGTTGCATGGTGTACCACTATCTATTGTATCTGATCATGATCCAAGATTCACCTTAATGTTTTGGAAAATTCTCCATCATGCTCTAACCACTGAACTAAACTTTAGTATGACCTGTCATCCTCAAACTGATGGCCAATCTGAGTGAACTATTCAGACACCAGAAGATATTCTAAGATCATGTTCTATGGACTTCAAAGGAGGATAGGACCAACATCTTCCACTGGTTGAGTTCTCCTACAATAATAGTTACCACTCGAGTATCCAAATGGCACCATATGAAGCCCTATACAGGAAGAGGTACAGAACACCAACATATTGGGATGAATTCAGTGAGCGTAACCTACTAAGACCAGAAATGGTCAAATAAATGGTGGAGAAGGTGAAAACCATTCAGTAAAATATCAATGTAGCCCAAAGTCGATAGAAGAGTTATGCAGATAACTGTTGATGAGTCCTTATGTTTAAATTTGGAGACATGGTATTTATATGCATATCTCTATGGAAGAATGTCATGAGGGTTGGAAAGAATGAGAAGTTAAGTCCTAGGTACATCAACCCCTTCGAGATTCTTGATCGTGTCGGGGCTGTGGACAATTGACTAGCACTTCCACCAACCATGGCCCAGTACATGATTTCTTTCATGTATCCCTCTTAAGGAAGTACATACCATAACCTTAACATTTAATCTCTTCAGAGGTAGTACAAATAGAGGGTGATCTTTCTTACGAAGATAAACTAGTGAAGATTTTATATCGTAGAGAAAAAACTCTACGAGATAAGACAATGCTCCTCATCAAGGTGTTGTGGAAAAACCACAAGTTTTTAGAAGAGATATGGGAATCTAAGGAGGAGATAAATCCAAGTTACCTACATTTATTTTAGAGTCGGAAAAGGAAATTTTGGGGGGAAAATTTCTTAAGGGGGAAAGATTGTAACAACCCAAAATTTTATTAATGAAAATTCTTCTTGATCTAATTAAATGTCTTTTTATGGTTATATAAAATATGAACTTCAATGGTTTTATGTTTTTGAATTTTAAAACACCATTATGAATTGTGATCATTGCTAATATAGTTGTTTAACAGTGATCACATGATTAGTTTAAATATAGGGCTTTAACAAATCCTATTTACTCATAAAAAAGAAGTGATATCCTAATCTAGTAGACATGCCCCATAGGAAAAACATTTGTTGGAGCTCGGAAAGGAGGTGGAATCATTGGGCTTTTCTCTTAACCAATCTCAAGCCGAGCTGGAACATGTTTATCTTGAGAGGAACTGACTACCATTGAAGTGGAAGATAATAGAGATTACCTCCCGAGCAATGTCATCTGAGCCACCCCAAGAGTCTATCACCATCACAGACCTTACCCTAGAGTCTTATGCGGGTTTTATAAGGGGTTATGAAACAAGACTCCAGTTCTATGACTGTGTACATTATTTTTTTATATAGAATGTACATTCATTTTATTATTGTTACTTGGTAAATAGTTTTTAAATCACAAATAGTAGATTTAGTTAATATTCAACTAAGAAATATATTTTAATGAATTAATGGATTTTTGAATTAAATAATATTTTCATAAAATATTATTATAATTAAATTAATTTATATTAAATATAAATTATCATATAATTTTATGAATGCAATTGTAATTTTTATTATGGTTTGAAATCTGTTTTGGTCAAAACCCATGAATTTTTGATAAATGTCGGTTTTTATTTTAAAAGTAAAAATTCACATATTTAGAAAATTATTTAGATAATATAAATATTATTTTTGGAATCAGGATGTCGAAATTATCCAACGGTTAATTTTTCATAATTTTCTAAGACAGTAGAATTTTTGGGTAAAAATTAAATACGATTTAAATATATAATGTGATTTATGACATCATAATGACCCAATAGTGATGTAATAAAATAATATAAATATTATGTTCGTCCAATATATGTTTTATCATTAAAATAATGTGATTTTAAATTTTTTGGGTTTATTTTACAAAGCTTTAGTGGACCCTCAGAGACTTACAAAACATTTTGACTTTTTAAATTGTTTTCCTTGAGAGTGTAACTCACCTCCACATAAGCACCATCAATATTTTAAGAAGTTAGGCCATTGGAATTATAAAATATTTTTTTACACTATCCTTTGGATAAATCCTTGGGCAAAAACCATGGGCTGGTTTTTGGTACTGATTAGTTTAAGGTTTGGTGACCCAAACCTAAATAATAAAGAATTTCCTATCCTTTCCAAAATAAACCCACCCAAGATCCCACTTCCTCTTCACTGAAAGAATTTTGAGTTCCTCAATCCTCTGAATTATTCTCTCTAGAATCCTCCCAAGGTTCCCCAAGCTCCCAAGAAGCCTCTCTCAATCCTCTCCCAAGCTTTTGGGATCACACTTTCAAGTAAGGGATTTCCTATTTTCTCATTTTTGTCTCAATTTCATTATGTTGTTATGCCATTTTGGTTTCAATTATAAATTTTGGGGTATGATTTCACCCCTACCCCATACTGCCCTGTCTATGTTTTAATGATGAGATACCCCTTTCTCCCTCATTAAATGTCCCTCATGTACACCCATTACCATGCCAAAATTCTGTAAGGAATCTCTCTCTCCTCATTTACATTCATGAAATTATTTTGTATTTTCAGTATAAATTCCATTAATTATGTTGGGACATGTATATATATAACCCCATTACTTTAAATTTCATGTAAATATGATGAGACACACATTTCTCTATCATCATCCATTTTTATGAATTCCTACGTCACATCGTTATGTTGCCGAAATTGCATCGCAATTTTCCAAGACAATGTCATTGTGTAGTGAATACCATGCCCATTTTACATATCAAGGGTATTGACCATTATGCACATTTTTTTATTGATTATTGTTTTTCATGTATGAATTCCACATTTCCTTTATCATGGAATAAATTATGAGGTTTAATAAATCTATGTTATATGATCTATGTCGCACACTTATGCATGAAATGAAATGTTTAAGAAGGGTGTGCGCTGATAGCACTCCAATGCATTGGGTAAAGATTAATAGCATGATATGTCAAGTGAAATTAGGGTTTACTCATGATAATTCAAGTGAAATTATGTCTTACTCATGCTCCATGTGCAATGATCCTTGGCTCATACTAAAATATTGTTAAAAGTTATTGCCACATTTCCATGTTATGATTATAATGCTTTATCATGCCTTTAGGTTATTGTTTCTATTGGGATACATTGATATGCCTATTGTCTAACTTGTACTGTACTCTTCATGTTATTACATGTTTATTCTCTTACTAGGCTTTATATCTCACCCTTTTCTTATGCATTTCCTCAAGTTATCCCAGACAATGCTAAGTACGAGGGAATGTAGAGGTCATGTAAATGATTTTTTCAATGAAGATGTTGTATTTCAGGTTTTATGTTGTATGTAATGATACTAATCACCAAAGACACTATAACTCTCAATATTATATGTTTTATCAATTGAATTTTATGTAATAAATAATGTTTAAGTGTGTAATAAAGAGAAGGGTTGTCATAATGAATCATGTCTAGTTCAATGTTTTAGACAGAATGACTTTTCCTTGATCTCATCCTTGACTCTATTCATCTTTAAGTCCTCTAAAAAACATTTCAAAACATGTGAGGAGAATAAAAATCATAGTAAGGGTTATAAAATAATGAAATAAAACATCAGTTCATAAAAAAATATTTTTAACATACCTCCCGAAATCATAAGATTTATGAATAACACATACTAATCACAAATCATAAAGGTAACATGTGGCATCCATACATACTTAAGCTATAGATTTCACAGCAACGTAGAGAGTCACATTTGGAATACCCATCACAATATATTCCCTAAATCATTGAGGTGAAACATTCACATTTACCTCTATCATGTTACCCAATGCAAGGGAGAGCTATCTTGGGCTCACCCGCCCTAGGTTTACCACAGAACCACTCTTATACGCAAACAATTCCTAAAATCCATAACATATTCGTAGAACATAAAAAAACATAAAGGAAAGATAAAATTTCTACATTTCAATCAAAATATATCATTTAAATATATTATTATAACAAATCAATTATCAAAACCAGTTTCAATACCAAAATATGTGAACGAGTATATGGTATTTATTTTCCTTTTAAAAACATTACAACTTGTTATGGAACCCATAGATCAAATATTACTCACGGTGGTGGAAAAGGTTTTTGTCACCTCCTATGTTAAAACACACATTATTTTTTTCATTTAGTAAAATTCCTTGTGGAAAAATATTCCCTTTGAATGAAATGAAAAGTAAAATGTGTTTAAACACCGTATAAAATAATGTCATGTATAAAACAAAATATGCCTCGATGAAATGAGATTGAGACGAACTCCCTTACAAATATCATTCTGTAAATAAAATAGATCAAATATGTGTATTAAATATAAGTACACATAAAGAATTTATAAATAAAATATAAGATATCAAAATTCATTTCCCACATAATCATAGGACGACATAATCAAGAAGTAGAAGGTCAATCCAAAGAATGAAAATTTTGTTAAGAAGATTCCTTACCTCGTGTTCGACTTGACCCGTTCTTTATTTAATATACTAAATAATAAAGAAAAGATAATTTCTACTTTTTTGAGAACATTTTCAATGTTTATTATTCTTTTTATATCACTTATTTCCATGTTATAAACATTATGGAATCATTTAAGTTAATAATGGTCATATTGTTGATATTTGGTACTTGAGTCAAAAACGAACTTCTTATATTTCCAGGTTGTCCATGTGGTCAGAAGATAATTATTTACAGGATTATATTCTTGATATTTATATCATTTATATCATATATATCTAGTACATATATGTATTTATAATAGTTCATAACATGTGATGGTAAGAATTGAAATGCACCGTTCATGGAGACAGGAAGTCTTACGTACGCATGAACGCTACTTTCATTTCTATTTTGTATTTTTAATGGAATGAAAACATAATGATAAATATGTATATTATAATTCCAGTATAATATCATATATAATTTCATTAACTCAATCCTTTATTCATTCCACAAATTTCATGAATGATTCTTAACACATTGAGGGGGCGGTAGTCCGCACTTCCTCAAATAAATTATCGTGTTTACCTATTATGGAAACTCAAAAGGTATGTTATAAATGAAAAATAAAGAAACATAGAGAAAAAATGAATACAATATATACCACATATAAATATATTTCCATCATAATGTAAAACATAATATGTGTTAGGAGAAGATTGAACAGTCATCGTTTCGTGAGGCAGTAGTTCACCGTCCACAGAAACAATATGTTCTTTAACCATTACATTGAGGTGTGTGTAAGTGAAGTTCAATACATATCATAAAACATTATAGTATATTGTGGATACTGGTGTTGTTATGAAATAAAGTAATGAAAAGATTTTAGGGGGTTGGAGAAGTAAAATAAAAGATAAGAACATAAAAGAAGATGTTACCTTTAAATCAGTAACTCCCTTTGGTTTGAACCAAAATAATTTCTTGAAGTGACTTATGCCTAAGGTAAGGATTCTAGGTGGAATATAAGTATATTTAGAGAATATTAGGTATGTTTTTGGACGAGACAAGGGGATTTAGAGATGTGAGTAATGGGTTAGAGATGATGGATTTTTATAAGGGGGGAGGGGCTCTTTAGGAAAGTTTGAAAATCTTATTTTATTAAATAATGATTTTCAGTTTATAAAAGTCCAAAGAATATTATAGGAAAATATTAGATTAATCTTGTTTGAAATAAAATAATCCAATAAGAATTGGACATGTTTTGGATATTTTTTTAATCTTTATAATCTTATTTATTTAAATTATTCATTAATGAGGTAAACACTGCATCATTATAGTGTCATAAATAATTTTATTTATTTGATGTCTAAAAATTATAAAACAAAAAACCATGATGTAGGAAACATGTTTAGTTTTATAATGAATATTTACAGTCAAATATATAAATTATATAAACCTATATTAAAATTGTTTTAGCAAAACAATACATGTTGATGATATTATTATTTTTACTTTAAATAAAAAGTTATTAATATCATTATCTTACCCAAGTGGCTTTCAAAGGCCAAAAGTATCACCCAAGGATTTTATTGGTCAGAAATTACTCACACAAGAAGGTTAAGACAAGTGATAAGGTAATTTTTTATTATTATTATACTTTTTTTTACCTTGAATTACCCTGTTTACTTTTAACTACGGTAAATAAAAGTCAAAAGGTACTATTAAAAAAATTATTTTCTTCTTATTGAACCAAATTTTACTTAATAATAACAACCATGATTGTTGGATTTTTGAAATTCAATTCACAGAAGCGGTAAAATTTAATCTAAATGAAAAAGTAAGTTTTTTAACAACTACTCATTTTTTTCACTATTCCTCAAAAAATTGATGTTTTTCAGAAAAATACCAAAAATTTAGCATAAGATATATTTTATATTCTAAATTATAAAATTATGTATATTTTAACAAATTCAAAACATAGAATTTGGATTAAATAATTTATAATTAATTCCTATTATAAAAAAAGTGTGTTTTTAAGAAATAATAACTATCAAAAGATTGACACTTGTTTATGTCCAATTTCAATGTGATATTACATGCAATAACCAAAATTGGATTAAATGGTGAAAATATAATCTAATAACAATTTAAAACCAAAATAAAAAGATAATCAAACCATATAAACAAATTAGATAAAAAGGAAGTTTTGAATTAAATTACAGTATTTTTACTATTAATTAAAAATGAATTTTATAAGAAAAATACCCAAAAATTACCCAATATAAATTTTGATGTCCCGATTCTAAATAAGAATTTTATTTTGTAAAATAAAAAATTATAAAAGTGACTAAAACTATATTTAAAGAGGGTTCTCCATTAAAAGGGGTAAATCGACCTTTTGAAGAATATTATAGTATTTATGCTTAAAATTAGATTCATTCACATTTTAAGCCTCTAACTTTTATGGGATAAATGTAAAAACATTTAACAAACTTGTATAATCATATTGTTGTTAGTTTTATTTATTCCCTCTAATATAACGGCTAGGCATTAACTACCATTTTATATAATATTATATTATTATTATTCAGTATGATGCAACATTGTGTGTAACATTAAACTTCAATGAAAATCATTATTGTGTATCGGGTAGGCCATCAAACATAGCATCCCCATTGAAGTATAATTAATATTTAATTCACAAATATTAATAAATATGAAAATTTATTATTCTTTATTTACATGATATGTTACATCCTTCCCCCTTATGGAAACTGCATCCTCATAATTTTTATTCACTTATCAAATAAGTGGGGGTATTCATCGCTCATAGAATTTTTAGATTCCCACATTGCCTATTCCACCATTAGATTTTTCTACCATACCTTTACATGATGAATTTCCTTATTCCTTAATAAATTCTCTCTTCAGTCTAGAATCTGGACAGTTTATTCCTCATAATAGATATTTTCTTCCAACTGAACTACGTCTGGGCTCAAATACATGAGATGGATCAGGAATATAATTCTCAATGTTGAAATATGAAAAACATTGTGTACCTGGGATAAACATGGAGCTAAATCCACTTTGTATAAAACTGATCCAAATTTCTCTAGGAGTTAATAAGGTCTAATGAATCTCATATTTAACTTTCCCTTCTTACCAAAACACGTCACACTTTTCCATGGAGAAACTATGAGAATGACATGATCACCTACATCAAAAGAAAGATCCTTTCTACGGTAATCTGCATAACTATTCTACCAACTTTGAGCTATTGTTATGTGCTTCTAAATCAAATAAACCTTTTATTCCATCTCTTCTATCAATTCAGGACCCATCAGAATCCTTTCACCTAATACATCAAAAAAATATGGAGTTCGACACTGCTCCCCATATAAATCCACTAATGGAGCCATCTATATACTGGAATGAAAAATATTATTATAAAAAAATTCAACCAAAGAAATATGTTGGTCCCAACTTCCTTGGTATTCTAGTTAACAATCACGTATCATATCCTCTAAGGTATGAATTTTTCATTTTGACTGCGCATCTGATTGAGGCTGAAAAGCTATAAAAAAATTTAATTCAGCACCCAGCGACTTATGAAGTCCTTTCTCAAAGTTAGAAGTAAACATGGGATCACAATCAAATACAATAGAGAGGGGAAATCCATTCAAACTGAAAATATCTTTAATATACTACCATGAAAGTTGATCTAGAGACAAATTATCTTAAATAGGAAGTAAATGAGCAGATTTAATCAATCGATCAATAATAACCCAGATTGTATTATTACCTTATGATATCTTTGATAATCCCACAATGAAGTCCATGGATATATTTTCCCATTTCCACTCTGGCACCGGTAAAGACTGAAGTATCCCTTTCAGTAACTTCCAATCTATATTAACCTTTTGACATGTCAAACACATAATACTAAATTTAGTAATATCTCTTTTCATTCCAACCCACCGATAATACTCCTGAAAATCTCTGTACATCTTAGTACTGTCAGGATGAACTAATAACATAGAACTATAACCTTCACAAAATAACTCTTTCTTCAACCTTGAATCACAAGGAACACATAATATCTTCTGAAACATAAAAACCCAAGAATTATCAATGTTAAAATCATGAAAATTACTCTTTGGAATCAAATATACCTTTCTCTACAACTCATTGTCTTCCTTTTGTGCTTGCTTAATTCTGTTTGATAGAGATGATTTCACTGACACCTGAAACAAAACAAAGGAATTTCCTGCACCAACAACTTCTATACCAAAGTTCATCAAATCAAAAACCAAATGATATTATTCCAAACATAGCATGGTTAATGAAGTATTATTTTTTTGACTCAATGAATCAGCCACATTATTTTCTTTTCCCGAATTGTAATGGATCGTGCAATCATGATCCTTGATTAATTCCAGCCATCTCCTCTATCTCATATTTAATTATTTCGGAGTAAATATATAATTTAATATTTTTTGTTCTTTATATATTTCACATTTTCCTCCATACAAATGATTCCTCCAAAATTTTAAAGCGAAAACAACCGCAGCTAATTCCAAATCCTGTGTAGGGTAATTTAATTTTTATGGTTTCAAATGACGTGAAGCATAATCAATTACCTGATCATTCTACATAAATACAAAACCAATTCCTTTCAACGAAGAATCACTATAGATAAAAAACTCACCGTTTTTGGGAGGTAATTCCAAAATAGGAGCATTCACCAATCTTGTTTTCCATTCCTGAAAAGAATCATCACATTATTTTGTCCAGACTAACTTAACACCTTTACATGTTCACTTAGTCATTGAACTAGATAACTGTTCGAAATTTTCATCAAACCTCTGGTAATAACATTCCAAAACAAGAAAAATATGAATATCTGTTATATTTGTGGATTTTTTCCATTCTTCAACAACTTTTATTTTATCAAGATCAACAGTTATGCCATTTTTTTGAAACAATGTGACCAAGGAAAGAAATTCGTTGCAACCAAAACTCACACTTGCTAAATTTCTCATACAGTTTCTTTTCTTTTAACATTTACAATACAACCCTTAAATAATATTCATGTTCCTCTTTACTTTTGGAATAAACCAAAATATCATTATTAAACACAGCCACCATTTATCACCAGATTCAACTTATCCATCACTATAGTAAACTGTTCATTTCTGATTCTTACAATCTCGTGATATTGATTTGGAAGATCATTTCACTCAGCATAGCTTCCCTTTTCCTCAATGGAAAACCATTCTGAACATAGAAATATCATAGGTGAAGCAACATGGTAATCTATAAATGATATATTATTTGAAATTGGAAAAAATTTAATTTATGGATATTGATTTAACAATATCTTTACTCCTAAAATTATCTAAACCAACCTCGGATACAAACTATAAGGACCCAACCTTAAAAAATTACATAGTCCTGAATTAAATGGATAATTCACATTGAGTATATTTTCAGGTTTATAGTTTTAAAGAATTAGGACATAACTATTACATTAAATCTCAAAAATTACAATGTCAACTCTTCTACTCAGTTTCCTTTTTTTCATAATATAAAAACTCTTGAAAAAAAGTGTCATGTCTAGTTCCATGTTTTAGACATAAAGTCATTTCCTTGATCTGATCCTTGACCCTATTCATCTTTAAGTCATGTGAAAAACACTTCAAAACATGGGATGACCATAAAAATCATAGTAAGGGTTATAAAATAAAGAAAGAAAACATTAGTTCATAAAAACATAATCTTTTTAACATACATCAAGAAATCATAAGATTTATCAATAAGACATAGTAATCACAAATCATAAAGGTAACCTATGGAATCCATAACATTCTTACATTGTATCATTCACAACTACGTAGGGAGTCACATTTAGAATACCCATCACAATATATTCCTTTAACCTCTTAGGAGAAACATTCATATTTACCTCTGTAATTTTATCCAATGCATTGGAGAGAAATATCAATCTCACCAACACGAGGTTTATCACAGAACCACCCATATATGTAAAAAATTCCCAAAATCCATAACATATTTATAGAACATAAAACAAACATAAAGGAAAGATAAAATTTTTACATTTCAATCACAAAATATCATTTAAATATATTGACATAAAAAATATATTATCAAAAAAAATCAATACAAAAATACATAAAAGAGTATATGGTATTTATTTTCATTTTAAAAACATTATGGCTTGTAAAGGAAGCTGTAGATCATATAATACTCATGACGTCAAAAAAGTTCATTGTCACCACTTACGTTAAAACAAACATTATTTTTTTCATTTAGTAAAATGAATCACAGAAAAATATTACTTTTGAATTAAATGAAAATTAAAAGGTGTTTATACATCGTATAATGAAATTCATGTATAAAACAAAATATTCCTTTATGAAAGGAGAATGAGACCAAGTCCCATAGAAAGATCATTTTGTAAATAAAATAGAACAAATATGTGAATTAACTATATGTAAACATAAATAATGTATAAATAGAAGATAAGATATCAAAATTTATTTCTCACATAACCATAGCATGACATAATCAAGAAGTAGAAGGTTAACCAAAATAATGGAAATTTTGTTAATAAGTTCCCTTACCTCATGTCCGACTTGACCAGTTTGTTCTTTAATATATAAAATAATAAACTAAAGTTAATTTATACTTTCTTAATAACTTTTATAAAGTTTATTATTCTTTTTATATCACTTATTTCCATTTTATAAAAATTATGTAATCATTTAAGTTAATAATGGACATTTTGTTGATATTTGGTACTTGAGTCAAAAATGAACTTCTTATATTTACAAGTTGTCCATGTGGTTAAAAGAAAATTATTTCTAGAAATATATTAATTATTTAGATATCATATATATCATATATATCCAATAATTATATGTATTTATTATAGTACATTACATTAAGAGTTAGTAAATGAAATGCACCATTCATGGTGATGGTAAGGGGTACGTACGCATGAATGCTACTTTCATTTCTATTTCATATTTTTAATGGAATGAAAATGTAATAATAAATAGGTATATTATAATTCCATTATAATATAATATATAATTTCATTAATTCTATCTTTTATACGTTCCACTTTTGGAATTGATGAGTCATATTACTTTGAGGGGGCGGTAGCCCCCACTTCCTCAAATGAAATTATCTTGTTTACCCATTATGGAAACCATAAAGGTATAATATAAATATAAAATACATAATCCTAGGGACAATATAAATATAATATATTTCACATATAAATAAAGTTCTATCACAATGGCCACCCTAAGAGGTGGTAGAAGAAAATTGAACGATCATTGTTTCGTGAGGCAGTATTTCACCGTCCAGAGAAACCGTATCTTCATTACCCGTTAGATAGAGGTGTGTGTATGTTTAATTCAAATACTTATCCTAAAAAAACCTATTATATTTAGGATACTGGTGTTTTTATAAACTAAATGAATAAAATGTGTTTAGGGGTGTTGTATATGTAAAATAAAATAAAAGAACTTAAAAGAAGACGTTACCTTTAAATCGGGTAACTCTCTCTGGTTTGAACCAAAAGGATTTCTTGAAGTGCCTTCGGCCAAAGGTAAGTATTATAGGTAAAAGAGAGGGATCTTGAGATCTTTTTTGAGCAAGGTTGGATGATCCAAGGGGCTTGAGAGGTGTGAGTAATGTGTTAGAGGTTAGGGCTTTTTATAAGGGGGATAAGGGGCTCTTTAGGAAAATTTAAAAATATCATTTTATTAAATAACAATTTTCAGTTTCTAAAGGTCCAAATCTTATTAAAATATAAGATAAGATGACTATTATTTGAAATAAAATCATCCAATAAGAATTCGACTGGTTTTTAATATTGTTTTAATCTTAATAATCTTATTTATTTAAATCATTCATTAATGAGGAAAACACATCATCATTATAGTGTCATAAATAATTTTATTTATTTGATATCTAAAAATTTTAAAAAAATTCCATGTTTTAAGAAATATTTTTATCTTTCCAATGAATATTTATAGTCAAATATATAAATTATATAATCCTACATTATAATTGTTTTATCAAAACAATACAAGTTTATGATATTTTTTTTACTTTAATAAAAATTATTAATATCATTATCCTTCCAAGTGGCTTTAAAAGGCCAAAAGTCTCACCCAAAGATTTTATGGGTCATCCATTACTCATCAAATAAATTTAGGAAAATTTTTAAGGTAATTTTATATTACTATAATATTGTATTTACCATGAATTACCATATTTACCTTTAACCACGGTAAATAAAAGTCAAATGTTACTATTTAGAAAAAATTATTTTCACTTTATTGAACCAAATTTTACATAATAATAACAATCATGTGTTTCAGGTTTTTGAAATTCAATTTACAGAAGTAGTAAAATTTCATTTAAATGAAAAATTAAGTTTTTTAACTAATACTCAGTGTTTTCACTATTCATCAAAAATTGAAGTTTTTCAGAAAAATAAAAAAAATTCAGCCTAAGATATATTTATTAGAAATTAAAAAATGATGTATATTTTACCTAATTAAAAACATATAAGTTGGATTAATTAATTTTAAATTAATTCTTGTTGTCAAAAAAAAACATGTTTTCTGAAATAATAACTATCAAAATATTGACACTTGTTTATGTCCAATTTCAAAGTAAAATTACTTCCAATGACCAACATTAGATTAAATGGTAAATATATAATCTAATTACACTTTAAATCTAAATTGAAATATAATAAATTAATATAAATAAATTATATTAAAAGGCAATTTTGAATTAAAATACAGTATTTTTCACACTTCATTAAAAAATGAATTTTATAAAAAAATACCAAAAATTTACCCAGAGTAAATTTTGAGGTCCCGGTTCTAAAGAAGAATTTTATTTAGTCAAATATAAAATATAAAAGTTCCCAAAACTATATTTAAAGATGGTTCTCCATTAAAAGGCTTTAAATCAAACTTTTAATGAATTTTAGAGTATTTATGCTTAAAATTAGATTCATTCACATTTTAGTTCTCTAACTTTTATTGGATAAATGTAAAATATTTAGCAAACATGTATAATAATATATTAGTTACTTCTATTTATTCTCTCCAATACAACAGCTAGCCATTAACTACCATTTAAAATAATATTACATTTTCATTTTTAGTATGACTCAGCATTGTGGGTAACATTAGACATCAAAGAAACCCATTATTGGTATCACGTATCCCACCAAGCATAGAATCTCCATTAAATTAAAATTAATACTTAATTCACAAATATTAATAAATATGAAAATGTATTATTCTTTATTTGTATGGGATGTTACAGTTAAAAATTACCCAAAAACTTGTATAAAATTTATTATATGGATATATTTCAACTTTATCCTTTATAGTCTCAAAAATGTTCTGTTATTGGTGACTTGTTACATGAAACAAACATGGGTGGAATTTATTATTTTCAAAAATTATAAGTGTGCCACTCACCTCACTTATAAAAGGCCACCCACTCTAATCTTCAATTCACGCCTTCAAACCCCATTTTTTCTATCAATACTGACCCAAATCACATCCCATGTTACATATGATAATACAATAATCCTAATTTTTTTCATAAATCTAAACAAGGAATATTTTTTATAAAAACCAAAGGAAGATACCCAAAGTAGTGGTAATGTTGTTCAATGAGTGTTGTTATTTTATTTTCTCTTCAATATCATTGCATTATTTTAAAAACATGATTATATAATTACTAATTATATTAAATATACTGATATATGTTTATTTTTTGTTAATAACCTAAATCTTTCTCCTCTTCTATCAAATGGGTTATGTAATCGTCATTTGTGTGTATGGAGAACCACCGCCTCCCAAATAGATGTCATTCATTTTTTCATTTTCACCTCACAATAGTTGGGTATTATTATCGATATAAAGTATATATATATGATTTATATAACATAATTATACCCATGTTTTTATTATATAATATATACTTTTTTTTATTTCCATTTTGTAGGGGAAATGATAACGTCATTCATGTGTACAACAGACCCTCCTCGCGAAGTGATGTGGTTTATTTTCAATAACACTTTATATTTAACATAATAAGGGTATATATAGTGAATATATATGATATAAATGGAATAATTTTTATATTAATGAAATAATTATCATTCTAAAAAGATTATATATCATTTAATTCTCACCTTTTAACTCACTGAGAAATGATAATGTTGTTCATGAACATGTGGACTACTGCCTTCATAGGATGATGTGACTCTCTCTTCATCAACACACCAAATGAATGATATATATAAGTTTATTAAATGAAATAAAACTATATTTATGATATTATTATCATTATTAAAACATCAAATAATACATTCTTTCTTTAGATAATGATTATTGAAAAATGGAAAGTTGCTCATGCATATATATGACCTACAGTCTCCAGGATTGTAACATACTTAATTTCTAAAAATCATAATTAATGTATGGTTATTAAGGAATATATATAATAAATATTTCATTATTTTTTTTATTTATATGTTTAAATAATGACCACTTTGACCATAGATGACCCACCGAAGTCATTTTTGACACATTAGCTGAATATAGTCAAAACATGTGATGTAAACTTAATTGATTAAGTACTCATATATAACATGGTTACAAGTGAAATGAAAGTAATAATAATCTTGATAAAGTTTATCTAGAAAGTAAATAATTAACATAAGTTTATTATTTAATAATATAGAGACATATGTGACAAGTTGAACTCAAGATAAGTGACTTCGTCTCAATTTTATTTCACTGAGGCATATTTTTATGTTCTGCACCTATATTCCTTTTCATAGTGCATATTCATCCCATTATCATGTTAGATCATGAATTCCTATATTCTAAATATATTTAAAATTTTTTGTTAGTATTATTCATTCATGGGACTTATGATTAAAATATTTCTAAGGTGCTAAATGAATTTTATTTAAAAGAAAATAATCTTTTAGTGTCTTCCTTCCAAATCTTTTTTTTCCATGTTCATTTCTTATAAATGATTTTATAAAAGTTTTTATATGGTAAAAAAATATTAACTAAGTACATTTTAGGTCTTTTTTTAATTTAATTTAAATTTTTCTTTAAATAGAATCTTATTATATGTCTTATACGGATGTTTTGACAAATGAAAAATGGAATGTTCCATTTTTAATGAACATAAAGACAATGATAATTTTTTGATTTCATGATAATTATTTGATTTCTAGATTCTATTTTAATTTTTCTTGTTTTATTTAATGAAAAAAATAATTCTATTTTGGGTTTTTTTCTGAGATTTTCTGAAATGGAAGTATAATTTTGATATCTTAATGATATATTCTTATGATTTTAAGAGAGTTATTCAAATGTTTTCAACTAAAAAGTGAAACTATAAAATGTTTTATTCATGTTTGGATCTAATAAATTATATTATATGGGTGTTCCAATATAGTACTAGGAAATCCTATTATAGAAAATATGATGGTTGCACCTAGATAGTGCTCCAACAAATTAGATAATTATTATACTCTTTAAAAAATTATTTTGGATATTGGTCGTATGATTATCTAATTTTTAAGGGTTTTGTAAAGGTTCTATAAGGGTTATATGAGATTATTTTCAAATGTACCTATAGAAATTTTCTATTCTTGTTAACAAGTTTTCATGGATATCAATTTTTTCAAAAATGAAATATATATGATATTTATAAATGAATGAAAATTTAATTTCTCTGAAAAATGTTTTGTTTTTAAGAAATATATATTCATGGGTATTCATATTTTCACTAGACTAATGGTTTTATTATTTTTTATGTCCCTTATTGAGATTTTTTTTATCATCCCACAATTTTTAAATGATTTTCATAGTATTTAAGGATGGGTAATGGAATGGAAGGGGTCATGTTGAAAGACATGAAGATATTTCAAGAAAAGAAATCATGTTTTGTTTTAAAAAGTTTTATATAGTGGATAAAATAGACATTTGACTAAAAGTGTCCACCTTGTATTATATGGGTTTTATTATTTATGAGTTATGACCTAATTTTCTGAAACTCTAAACCTAAAAAGATCCTCAAATATAAGATAATGAATTCTTGACATAAAACTCAAGATTATGTAATGTTTAAGGTTGGATCCATATAGTATTTACATACATATAATTATGTATATGAATATAATATAATTAGTATTTAGATAAAATTATTACATATATACATAATAATGATGATAATATTATATATAAATCTAATATAATAATAATAATAAAATTAAATTAATACTACTAATATTTATAATGATATAAAAAAATATATAATACTAATATAATAAAATTAATATAATTACTAATAAATATAAATAAACTAAAAATAAAAAATAATATTAATTAAACTACAAAAAATAATAAAATTGATATATATTAAATTTTAATAAAGTATAAAATTAATATAAAATAATAATGATAATAATTTATAAAAAAAGTTAATATATAATTAAATAAAAACTATAAAAATAATAAAAAACCCTACAAAATTATAGAAATAAACTAAAAAATAAAAAATTGTTATACAATTTAATTACTATGAAGTTTCAAATTTATAAAAATGTTAGGAAAATTTACAAACATAAAATATCTCACACTTAAAAATTTTCACTCATGGGAAAAAATCAGAAAGGATAGACAACAAAGTCTATATAAAAATAAAAACATTATAATTATAATTTTAAATTTTTTCGATCCCTTTAAACCTTAAAATACCATGCCTCATTTAAAATTATAATTTCAAAAATTAGTTTACCTTCAACTTTACTTCTTTCCCAAACAATTACATACACTCATCCCTCAATTTAACCTACCTCACCATCACTCACATCACTAAAGAAAATTTATTGAAAATTTTAAGATCAATTCTAATGCCCATGCATGTTTACCATTGGATTTCCATGAATTTAATATCTCTGATACTAGTAATAAAAATAATTCATCAATATAAATGACTTCACATGAGATTCAATTGTCTCTGAGGCTGTGGGGTGGTGTTTTATATTTTTTGGACAATTTGGAAAAATCAGGGTTGATTTATGAAATAAATTCATGATAAGTGTCAATAAAAATTTTACCCACAAAATCTCAATCCCTAATACCTAAAATGTTGCTTGCCCGAAGCTACTATAATCCAATTCCTCTCTCATTTTTTTCTCTAAATTTTTTTAAGGATGTAACTCACACAAACATAACAGATAAGTAAATAAGTGAGTATTAGCTACCATCCACCATAATATATATATATGTATAAGAAAATAACCAATAAGAAGGTACATAATTTGATCATACTCAGTATAATCTTAGCTAAAATATGTCATATAGAAAACACTCTATCTCCTAGAGTAATGATTTATCACTTTTATAATTATCCTCAAAAGATAGGTTTACCACGTAATGACCAAAAATGTACTCATTGTTGACGAAAATAATAATATATATTCTCAAATAAAAATGCATGAAATACATGTCGCTGCTATGAAATATAAAACACATAATCATGATGGGATAATGTTGATCAATGTGCATAAAATGTATCATTTTCCCTCGAACAACCCTCACTATGAATAAATATATTCCGGATACTTAGATTAAAAATAATCATGAAAATATTTAAGAAATGCGTAGGTAAGGGTATCCGTTTTGATCTAATACTAAAAATAATTCCCTATTGAATCAAAGGGATAGATGATGGAGGAAATTTGTAGGTTGTTCAGTTGGTCAAGGGGGTTAATTTGTTCAAACAAACACCCCAGTAATTTTATTGAAACTTTCAAAATTCATATCTCTTTGAATGAAAAACATTGAAACTTATCTAAAAAACATGCTCAAGACTTACTAAAGAAAAATATAAATAAGAGATTATCTAAAATTGGTGAGAATTCCCATGGTTATAGAAATATAATGTTGAAACGAATAGTTGATTATGAGTAAAATAAGTGTCTCAAAAATAAAAGAGTGTTAGGGAAAAATTTTCAAATAATGTATTGATATTAACCATAATCTAAAATAGGATACCAAGAATCAAATCATGTAAAACATTAATCATGTTCTCGAACATTCTAGAGAGAAAAGTTTCATCCCTACAACTGTGTTATAAAAAATCAATAATTATTTCATATTCGTTCAACAATGATAGGAATTATAGTTTTCTTCCATCTATTTTCTATTAATTTTTTTGTTAGATATTTTATATGGTGTTTTTTGGAAGTATAAAATATAACATAAAATAAAACACTTCCCTATGTAAGTGAATATAGACATAGAAATGCATCATGTATCATATGATGCTTTCAAAATTATATACCTATTAAATGTATACATGAACAACAGATACCTATTTCATATCATAAATATAACACCAATGTTCACATATATGGATGTAGATATGTGGGAGAATCAAAAGGGCCTAAAATATTGGGAGTAGAAGAAAAAATCTTCCACACATTACAGTTTTATTTCCTAAAACAAATGATAAATAATCAAAAAGATGGAAAATAAAAAAAACATGGGTTATTTCCCATGAGGCAATATTTTTTACATCATTATAAAGAAATATATACAATGGTCAATCATCTGGGTCCATAGGATCAAAATTCAATGACCTCTATTCCATGATAGAGGCATTGTCTTCTAACTCCCAATATCACTTCTTAAGGTTCAAACTCATCATATTTACAAAAAAACATTCTAGGAGAAATTTCATACTCCTCATAGCTTTCTCAACACTTGGGAACATATCATGCACTAGCATTCCTTGAATTTCCTCTATTTGGGACATCTCCAAGTCATTCAAGAAGGGTAATTCAAGGGGGGCAGGGTAAACTTTCATTTCATATTCATTAGTGTAATGATTTATTTTCAACTTCACCCACAAAGAGATATATAGAGAGGGTAAGTAAATAGAGACTAAGGAATATTGAAGTATTTGAGTTGAATCCTCATTAGAAGTAAGTTTAATTTCTATAACTAAATGAACATGCTATCATTTTAAATTAACTCATCCAATGAATTTAATTTTATCATAAGTTTGATAATGATTGAGGTGTCAACCATTAAATTTAAATGGAGGAATCTTTACATTAGATATTTCTAGAGAACCATGGGGATAAATAATTTTCATGAAGGACCCATCCTCTTTTATTATATATTTCCTACAATAACCCAATGTCATGAGATGAAGAATAGAACATTGTATCCCAATGAAAATATTCTATTTTGGATTTTTTTTATCATTTGAAGCTTGAGTTCTCTCTCTATAGACCAAAATATTGCCATTGGCTTCCCACCTCATCTCATATAACTCCTTGATCTACAGAAAAAACTTTTCTTATGCAGTTTTGAAGTCAAAATAAAAATTCTTAATATCATAGTAGGCTTTGTGTTCAAGTTGTATATATATGTGTCATTTTTTTATAAATACCAATAAATATAGGGAAATTCCAATATATGTTTTATAAGAAGTCTTATAATCCCAAATTACATCATCATGTTCATCAGCCTGAGATTTTGGATTTGTACTGATAGTTTCCCCCAAAATACTCTTAATCTCCCTATTTGAAACCACATATTCTCCATTGGTTGGTGGATGGTATGGGGTTCCCATGTAGTGATTACATCCATGTTGAGTCATTATCTTATAAAATAGATAATTATTGAAGTGGGTTCCATGGTCACTATGATAACACTTAGATTCCCGAACTAGGTAAAAATGTGTATCTTTAAAAATTTAATGACAACTGAAGCATTATTTTACACAAAAACAATATCTTCCACCCACTTTGATAGGTATTCAACATATATGAGGATGTACTATTTAAAAAAATATTTGTTAAGAGGATCCATGAAGATGATTCCCAATATTTAAAAAATAATTACCCATGATCTAATGTTGTGGAATCTCACACTTCTAACTTATGCCTCTCGTTATTTGGAATTTATCAAAATTTATGAACAACTCATAAATATCATGATTCATGGTGGGATAGTAAAAACCAAATTTAATAACATTTTTAATTGTATGATGAATTACATGATGTCCTAGAGATTCTCGTGTATGGATGAAATTCAAAACACTATTAACTACTTCTTCTAGGATTCATCTTATAACCATTCCATCTACAAAAGTCATTGCATAGTATTAGATCATCCCAGTTGTAATGGTGTGCTTCATTGAAAAATCATTTTATCTAATCCTTTGATAATTATAGGTGTACTATGACTAAACCTCTCTAAATGATGATATAATCATAACAAGGTGTGGCTACATCAATGGAATAGATTTTTTCATTAGGAAATTATTCATTTATTACTTTTATAAGAATTATACTTATTTCACAGTCTATGTTTGTTAAATGATCTGCAATGATGTTTTTGTTCCCCTTTTTCCATTGAATTTAATGTAAAATTTCAGATTTAATAATATCCATTTAATTATTCTAGGATTTTCATCTTTCTAGGTCATTAAATACTACAGGTAGAGTGATATTTATACACTATAAATTTGTAGAATAATAGCTGATATTGTAATTTATTAAAAGAGAAGGAAACTCCATTAAATCTTTTAAAATTGTTGTTTAATTTTGTTAATCCTCATTAAATGTTAGTCTATCATAGTATATTGGTCTAAATATCCTTTATTTCATTTTTTCTAAGGCATCACCAATTGGATAGTCACTAAAATTTCACATTAACTCAAATGGTTTCTCCAAATTAAGTGAAATATTTATCAGGGATTCAACCAATAGTTGAATTAACAATTTAAAGGCTTCCTGACATTCATAGAAAAATTGTAATGTGGCATATTTTTCTAATAGAGTGTTGTGGTGTTGGTAAATAAAATTTAAATTCTTAATGAAGTGTCGGTATAATCCAACATTCCCCATAAAACCTCTTCTTAAAAGAATTAAAGTGGGAATGGATATCTTAGATATTGTAATGATATTGGTGGTGGTGAACTTCAATGCCATTCTTTGAGATTCAATGGCCTAATACTATCCAAATTTCTAACATGAAGTGAGATTTTACCTAATTGAGCACGATATTATTTTCTTTATATCATGATAAAACCTTATCCATGTATTTCATAAATTCATCAAAAGAATTACCATAAATAAATAAATCATCCATGAATATTTATAAGAACTATTCAATAATGTTTTGTAATATTTTCATCATATTCCATTAAAATATGGCTGGTGAATTGCACATTCTATATGGAATTCAGTTATTAGAAAATTTACAGTACGTAAAATTAATATTTCTTTTTTCTTGATCATCTAGTGTAACAAATATTTGATTATAACCTAAATATCTATCCAAAATATATTAATACCTTCTGACCATTCATTACGAGATTTTATGAATAAAGGGTAATGGGAAGGGTTCCCTTCAAGTGTCATCATTAATTTTTTAATTTTTAACCCAAAATCTCCACTGATTCACTGTTCTTGCAGGTATAATTTCTAATTTGTCATTCACAACCATTATTGTCCCCCCATTTTTATATATCCCTTTCAATGGGATAAAATGTTGACTATCAAGGATAGGATATATTAAACTAGTATCAAGAAGTTAAATGACTTCTTTCGTGACTAATTTTCTCATTTGAGGTATTAAGAATCTTTTCAGTTCCCCTTAATATTTTATTTTGTCATCCTTAAATATTTTGGGAGTGTATATGGTAGGACTTACACGTTTTAAATAAGAATTCATTTAACCTATTACTATCTTCCATTGGGATAGGACATTGATAAATTTATTATCTTGTTCACTCAAAAATATTATCATTTATGATGGCTTAAAATGTGTTTAAATATCGATAATAACTATATATCATGTTTAGAGAAAGAGGTTTAAGTTTAAGTATTATAGGCTTTTCAGGTGATGGGGTCAATGAAGTGAACACTAGTTTATATAAAGGCTCAACTATGGTTCTAATGAATTATACATACTATATTTTTTTAGATAACTCCTTATTTTCCTTTTTTTAATCCTTGAAATTTAATATATACTTTTCTAATTCATCCCATTCTTCAATCGAATCTATGAATTAATAGTCATCTACAGAGGTTTCTTCCATATCTTTGAGGACATCAAACGTTATTTTTTCCTCTTAAACTCTAAAAATTAATATTTAATCATTCATATCTAACAATGGTCTACATGTTTCTAAGAATGGTCTCAAAATATTGAATGGTATTTCCTTATCTTATTCCATATAATGGATAATGAAATTGGTATGGAAATAAAATTTATCAACATTAATGAGTATAACCTCTATAATTCCTCAGTGATTCTTCACTAATTATTCTTTCATTTTCAAGGATATCCTAGTTGGTTTATATTCTATGATTCTTATTTCTTTAATAACTCTTGATGTAATTAAGTTTATACTAACTCTAAGGCCTCATAAATGTATCCCAAATCTAAATCCCCTAATATTTCGAGGTATATTGAAACTTCTAAGGTCATTTATTTATGAGTTATGGGTCTAGATATGACTATTTAAAATTCATCATGTGCTAATAATATTCCCACAAAATCTAATTTTTTATATTATCTCTTTTAAAAATGTATCATAGTGGGTCATTTTTGTAATGTATTTTTGAAAATTGAATACTTATGTGTAGTTTCTTGAACATATGTACAGATTTTAGAAATTGAACCTACAATTGCATTTACTTTTATTTTTATGAAAATGGACAATTGTTGGGTGATATTTCACCCATTTTTTGATTTCATAATTTTAATTTTCTTTTCTTGGATTTTCAATTTTTCATAATTTCATTTTTATATATCTCTTATTTGTCTTCAAGTTGAATTACTTTTTCTATTGAATCGACATCCTCAATAGAAAGTGCACATGTCTCTTATGTTTTTTAAGAATCACAAATTTCATGCTTTTTCAATTGTCTTCCACTACGTAATTTGAAATCATTTTCAACATGTATATGGTTGAAAATTGTGTTACCTATTAGAGTTACCTATTTTTGGTCATTTATTTGTGTGTCCAACTAACCAATATGATTTTCAATATTACTCATGGATTCTTGTATGTTTTGGGTGTTTGTCTATAATTTTGGGGTTTTTTATATAATATTTGAGTTGATATATCCATTGAATCAGACCATTATTTATTGTACGTCATAATTTTTTCTATAGTTTCTTCATGATATTTTTTAATTTAAATTTCAGGGGGAGAATACTATTGTTTTCATTTTCTCATTGTATTGTTATGGTTGATGAAATAGTGGTTGATATTTATATTGTGATCATTTATCATGTGACTACATTAACGGTCTAAAATCATATTGAGTAGGGAACCTAGGTGGACCCATGTTCTAGTTCATTGGTTGAGTGGCCACCAGTTCCTTCTAACTGATATTTTGGTTATTGTATTTCAAATTTCTATTGTAATTATTTCTATAATTTCACCAGTTTTAGCTAAAAATAGTTTCGTATAGATGTGTTATATGGACCCAAGGGATAATAATGGAGACCACCATGGCGTGGGATGTGTTTAGATTGAACTACATGGACTATATTAGGCGGACTCTGTGACAAGTGGAAAATCCCCTTATTGAGAGCTTCAAATTTTCCAGCCAAGAATATATGATAATCAACTTGATACACTCTTAATTTCTTTTTTGAAAAATCTTATAACCACTAGAAACATGTATTACCCTATAAAATAGGGATGATATGATCTAGATACATGATTTTGGAACATATTAACATAATTTATACTTATTATATTAAAATAAAGAAATTTTATATTTGGGTAATGAGATAGAAAGAGTAACCTGAGGGGAAAATGGGGGTTTACATAGAATCCCTTACCTTCTGATCGAAATGGTTTTGTGATTGTACTTAATATATTGAATAATAAAATTAAATCCGTTAATTAATTAATTTATAACCATTTCTACATGTAATTAATTTATTATATTTTTATTAATTTCATTTATCTCCCTTTTTATGAGTTATAGTGTTCAATTCCATCGCTCAGGAGTGATAATTTTTTTTAGTTTTCATGATTGGTTCCCATGTATAAGTATATATGTTTATGTAAAATTGAAATAGAAATCCAAAATTAAATTTATAATTTATTAATTAACAACCAAATGTTTAAATTTTTATATAAGGATTTTGGTTATTTTGGGTGAGGATGAATCATTAGATAAGATATTAGTGATATTTTTTGGATTATTTTAGTTGATTTTCACTCACAACAAACTTGTTTTGTTTTATAATTTAACATCATGTGTATATAATAATTCCAGAACATTAATAATGTTTTAATACATATATTATGATTTTTTAACCATAAAATTATTTTTATTACTATACATGTAAGTTTTAATGGAAAATAAAAATGTGTTATCTTTGAAAGAGATAAATTAACACCTCACGAAAAAAAAATTTCATTTTTATAATAAAAGAGTGAAAACAGGGGTTTAATGATTGATTATTCTATTATAATAATAAAATTACAGTTTATGTGAGGTATTGGAGTTATCATCACATTTTTATGATGGTATGTGAGTAAATTATAAGAAAATAACATGAAAAGAAATTAAAAGAAATAGGAATAGGAATTTACCTCTTGAATTAATCCTCTTTAAAAACCTCCTTATAAAAAGGTTTTGGTCTTTTGATGAGACCATAATATTTTGTATGTGGAGGAGGTATAGGAAAGTGTATTGGGTAGAATTTGGGAAATGCTCAAATCATGGAAGTTCTGAGGTGACTAGGTGGTGAGGGGTGGTATTTATAGTGGATAAGAGATGTGTTTTCTCATTATTTTAATCGTTAGTTTATTTTTTTTGCTCAAGATATGAAATAGTATTGATTCTTGTGAAAAAATATAGAAAATAGTTCAAAAAATTTAAAAGTAATTGTTCTTAACTTGGACTTACATTAACAATGACTAAAAAATTCATATATTTAGCATTTAAAATATTATCATATTTTAATATTCACCAAAAATTCATGTATTTTTGAAAAATCCAAAAAAAATTACCTAACCATTTTTTGATGCGTAGAATTTAAAAAATTAACTTCATTTTATAAAAAAATTATTATTTAAGAAAAAATTATTTTTTAATTTATAATCAACATTTACATGGAAAATACAAATTTTAAAATTATGAATGATTTTATAACACCTTGAAAATTTAAATAACGTCTCATAAAATTATCCTAAAATCATAAGACAAAAAATTATTAATTTTTGAAAAAACTAATCAAAATAAATTTTCTATTAAATCATTATATTAATTAAAAATTATAATTAAATATGTACAACTTACAAAAAATCAACATGTAATCAATAACTTATAAAACATTGTTTTACTTATAGTATGATATAATTATATGATACATTAATTTATAGGATTCCTAAATTTTATTTGTACTTTTATAAGTGAGGTTACTATTCTATTTTATGGCTTACTATTCATAAGTTTCGCATTACTATTCTAATGGTCATGTTACTATTCCACTGGTAAAGGTTCTTTAACTTCTAGAAAAACATCTTATTTCATTAATTCTTAATTTATAAATATTTTATTTCATTATTAATGTGATGTTATGGGATTTATACTATAAAAATATTTATAAGATGGTAATTTCCATCGGTAAAATTGACGGCCATTACATTCCTCACCTTTATGAAATTTCACCCTCAAAATTTCATTTTAAATTATAGGAGGAAACTATGTGAGGGAACATATCTTTCTTTACTTATTGTGGTTCACATGTTTCCTCTTCGTACTTATGGTTCTGCCATAGTACATAGATTAGGTGAGTAGTCTTGTTGCATATAAATTTCTCTCTTTGGACCAATATCTTCACTAGTTCATCCTCGTAAGAGAGATCATTCTCCAATTGTACCACCTCTGAATTAAGTGTATATGAAGAATTAGGTATGAACTTTCCTAAGAGGGATACATGGAATACATCATGTTCCAGAGACATGGAAGGTGAAAGTGCTAGTCAATAGTCTAAGACTCCAACATAATCAAGGATCTCGAAGGGGCTGTTGTACTTAGGGATTAGCATTAATTTATTAATAAATCTCATGAACCTCTTCTCCAGAGATATGTAGTGGAATACCATTTCTCTATCCTTAAGATAAATATCCCTTCAATGATTGTCTCTATAGCACTTTTTTCAATTTTAGGCTACCTTGATGTGTTGCTAAATGGTTTTCACCTTTTCAACCATTTATTTGGCCATTTTTTCTAGAATCTTACATTCACTAAATTCATACTAGAACACCAATGTTATACATATTTTCAATATAGGGATTTATACGGATCCATTTGGATACTCGAGTAGAGAATATTGTTGTATGAGAACTCAACTAGAGGTAGATGTTGGTCTCATCACCTATTAAAGTCCATAAAACACTCTCTCAACTTGTCTTCCAGTGTCTGAATTGTCCAGCTATATTGGCAATCAGTTTGAGGATGATAGGCTATACTGAAGTTCATCTTAGTGCTTAAAGAATGGTATAGGATTTTCTAGAAATTGGAGGTGAATTTCAGATCTCGATCAGATATAATCAATAGTGTACACCATAGAGCCTTACCAATTATTTGATGTATATCTATGAAGGTTGATATGGTAGTAATTCTTATGAAATTGTGATAAAGTGATATGTATTAGTATGATAATCCACAATAACCCATATAACATTACTTCCTCTGCATGTCCTTAGAAGTCCAGTGATTAGTTATACGGTAATGTTCTCCCTCTTCTATGTTGGTATGGGTAGTTTTTGAATCATCCTTAGAGACTTATATCTTTCATCCTTCACTTATTGACAAAAACGGAACTTTGACATATATTCTATGATCCCGCTCTTCATATTTCCCCTCAAACAATTCTTTTGGACATCTCGATACATTTTTTTCTCCCTGGGTTAATAGAGAAAGTTTAACAATGTGTGTTATTTAGAATCTTTTTCATTATCTATAGATCATATGGTACCCATAATTGTGACCCAAATATCATGACTCCTTCAAAATCCATTTTGAACACTATAGATTTTCCTTTTCTCATGACTTCCACCTTCTTCTGAACTTCCTCTCCATTTATTTAAGAATATTTTATTTTCTCTATATGGGATGGTTGATAAATCAATTGAGAAAGTATGGATTATTTTCCTTACTTAATTATAACAATGTCCATCATTTGTTATACTAATAGTATTAGATACTTCTAAATTCTCATCATTGATAAAGATGAATGATTATTTCTACTTAGAGAGTCTGATACATTATTTATCTTACTAGGAATGTAGTGGATTGACTATTCATAATCTTTGATGATAACTAACTATATTTTGTGAAGCATATTAAGCTCTTTTTATGTGAATATATATTTGAGACTCTTGTGATTATTATATCTCTCACAATTCTCCTTATAAATGTAATGCTTCAAAATTTTCATCACATAGATCACTACTGCCAACTCAATATCCTGTATGGGATAGTTTCTCTCATGAATTTTCAGTTGAATTAAGGAGTAAGCTATCACTTTATCATTTAGAATTATTACATGGCCTAATACCTTCTTTGAAGCATCCTTTTACACCAGTAAGAGTTCCCCACTATTTGGAAGTGTCAGTACTAGTGTAATGATAATATTGTTCTTCAACTCTTTGAAGTAGTCTTCACATTCACCGGTCTAGAAAAACTTTAATCCTTTATGATTTATCTTTGTTATTGGGTTTGAAAATCATGAGAAGTTATTCAAAAATCATTAGTAATAACTAGTTATAACATGGAAAATACATATCTTGATTACAGATGTTGGCTTGGGCCACTCATAGATTGCCTTTGTCTTGGAAGGGTCCATAGATATCCCTTTTCATAGGATAAATTCCACAAGATTCATACTTCCTTCATCCAGAACTCGCATTTAAAACATTTCTATAAATATTCTCCATTCATTAAGTATTTACCATAGTATTCAAATCCTCCTCATGTTACTCCTTACTCTTGGAGTATATTAAAAAATATTTGATAAATATTTTAAAAAATTTATCATAGTAATCTCTAAAGAATATTTTTATTCCATCCATGAAAAATGTTAGAGCATTAGTGAGTCTAAAGGGAGTCACTTTGAACTCAGAGTGTTCATACCATATTCAAAATTGAGTCTTGGGAATATCTTCCTTCCTCACCTTTAATTGGTGATATCATAGAAGAAGGTCTACCTTAAGGAAATAATCGGGCCCACATTACTAATAGAAAAAGTCATTTATCCATGGAAGGGGGTACATATTCCTTTTTATTATTTTATTGAGATAGTGATAATAAATTTTGTTGGTGCATTGGTCCATCCTTTTTCTTGACAAATAGGACTGGTGCACCCCATGGTGAAGCACATGGATATATAAAACCCATAACTAGATTATTCTATAACTACTTCTTCAGTTCTTCTATCTCAACAGTGGACATTTTATAAGTTGTTTTGATATAGGTAGAGATATAAGAATATGTTCAATTAATATCTAAACCTATCAATCAGTAAGAAGATTAAAAAACTCTTCGGTGAACAAATCATTGTAGTCCCTCATAATGTCCATGTTTTCATGCATAATTCTCTATTTTTTATCACACATTTTTGCTAGAAATGATTTCTCATAAGTAAAAAATATCAACACTTGAGATTATTATTTTTTAGGAGATTCACCCACTTCCTTACAATTTTACATAATTTTAGGATTCATTAGGATGTAAACAGTGATCTCCCTTTCCCAATAGTTGATATTGGATTTATATAAAGATAGTTATGCCATGCCAATATTAACATCAAACTCTACCAGAGGGAGTATAATAAGATTTTCTAGTAGGTTCAGTCCAAGAACATTAACTGGGGATGAGTTATATACTTGGGATGCATTAATTACCCAATTTTGTTTGCCATGGATAACTCAATATCATTATTTTTAGGTGGCAAATAAATAGTTCTACTGAATTTGAATGAAGTGAAAGAGTGCATAGAACTAGAATCAAATAGTACATTCGCTATTCGTGAATGAATAACCAGCGTACCTTTCATTATATCATTATTGAGCTCCACCTCAGTAGTAGTGTTATCATATGCCCTTCCTTTCTACCTTAGAGGTTGTTGTTGTTTTTATTTCCTCCAACAACCATTGGATTAGGGAAATTTTCTAAATGCTTACGTTCCTTATAGTTTAAACACTGCACTATAGGCTCAATGTTGATATGAACCTTGAATTATTCTCCACATTAATGGGATTCTTCATATCCCATTAATGGTTATTATAAATATTGTATTATCTTCTACATTAGAAGTATCTATTAGTTCCATTAAAGTAGTTTCCATGATTCTTCTTCACACACATTTGACACGTGGGATGTTGAATCTTCTTTCTATAATGGGATTTATCTGTTGATCCACCCATATTAAAGTACATTTTCATCATTTTTTCTATGGTCCCACAAGACCACTAAGATTATTTTATCTCTATTTCAACCTTAAGGTTACAACAGAAAATATCCCCGTAGATTTTAAAGTCTTTAATTGCCAATGCTATTTGTGGAATCCTCTTTAATCTGGATAATAATTGATCCACATTGATTTCAATGTCCATGAAAAATCCAGAAGAGTATCTTTAAAGCCTTATGATGTTTTATTCATACATACTAATATAATTGGTTTCCTTTTACTTTTGTCTGAGGAAATCCCTTTCCATTTTAAGATGGTGGGATTAAGGGAAATATTTATTGAATAATATTACCTTGAAATGCACTAATTCCATAGAATCTATTTCCTCCTAAGACATTGTTTTCATGGACAGTTTCCACCATGGATTGGCTTCCCCATCAAAAATAGAAACTTCCAGTACAACTTTATCTTTTCGAAACACCAGAGGATGTAAAATATATTCTCAATGAAGATAATCCATTAATATTTGATGAGTATATTAAATGATCCATTAACCATGGTAGTCCTTTTCCATTTAAATTATTCAAGGCAAACTTTATATTTCATAGGAGGAGGGTGTTCCACATGATTCAAGTTATTATTCATAACTTGAACCAGTTGGAAATTATTTCTATAATGTTTTGATCACTAGATTCCATCGTATTTTGCATATCATTAGGGAAATCATCACATTTCCTATCACATTGATTTTTGGAAAGGGTTATTATATTTTCATCCATTAACTAATAAAAATAATTTTCAATTAGAGGGATAGAATAATTAACTAATAATCATAATAAAAGGAAAAATTTTAATAGTAAAATATAAACATGTAATTCTATATGTTTCTATCTATTTTATCCATGATCTGTTTCCTAAATTATATTCTAACGGAAATTTTTTTCTTCCCTTAATAATGTTTTATAATGAGGTTATTAATTTACCATAGCATATCCCTCAAGAGTGTCAAACCATGTGTTTAGTAAGGCTCGTTGTTTTTTATCTGGTTACCCCAAGATAGGTGCAGAAGACTTCTTTGGATTTGTTACTCTTAGCTACCTCTATTCCAGAACCATGTTAAATTGTTGTGTCTAGATTGGGTTGTATTTTATTAATAAACCACTTACTATTTACAAACCAAAATTTAGGTATGTTTTATTGTACATAGTCTTATCACTATATATTTCACTAGATTTTTCTAGTCTTAATCCAAAAAATAAATAAAAATTTTCTCTGATACCAAATATTGAGACCCTATCCTTTTTCACGTATTATTATATAATTAACCAACAATTAAAATCCAAGGATCGTAAATTCTAGTGTCTTTGGAAGATTAGGTACATAATTAAATATAATAAAACCCAAAATAAAAACATTTTTAATTTAATCTCTATAATGATATCATAACATCCATTCAGATCATAAATTTTCATAGGATAAACTTGGGGATACATAAATAAAAGGGGTGAGATAAAAATCCCAATAAGGGAGTAATCATAGGAATAAAACATAACACATGAGTTAGAATGCATAACATGATTACATAAAAGGAATGTAACATGAATAAACAGAAGGAAGAACATGAGCCTTAGACTGGTTGGTAAGGACTTTGTAAGTGCATCTGGGAGACCCGAGATCAAATCCAGGTGGAGACATTATTTCTGGGGGTACTGCAGAAAGTACTGTAGCAGTAGTGTAGCATGTACAGGAGTAGTACTGTAGCAGGTACTGTCGAAGGAACTATGAAGTACTGTAGCAGGTACTGTAGTGGAACTGTAGCAGGTACTATTTGGCACTGTAGCATAGGGGAATATGCCCTCATTTGGACCTTCAGGCCATCGATTTGGTCCCCGAGTCCTTTAAGGCATTTGGGCCACCAAGACCTTCGGGTCAGTAATGCCTTCAGGCCACCTCAAGGCCTTCGGTCCACCTTAAGTGAAGATGCAAACCAGATGAACTATAAAAAACAAACTCTATAAATAGGATGAGAAAGGGGCTTTCACCATAGAAGATGCTAAATAGATTGAAATAATGAGAGGGTATGGGACATGCCATCGGGACAAGCATGTACATATATGGGAATGCCTTGTCTAACAACCATGTGAAGGTGGAGAACTGATTTCATGATGAAGATGTTGGGGAGGAGCAGTTCTAAGTAGTTAGTTTGGGTTGTATGTAATGTTTGAAGTCTACGGGAAAATTAATTCCTCTGAGGCTTATGGGCTATGTAATAATTACGCCAACGGGCCTTGTAAGGGTTCCACCTCACCCCTTGAAAAGTGGATTATCAAAAATCAATAAAAAAATGAAGGCCTTCAACCCATTGGATGGAATAAACATAAGGAAAAATAAAATTTATAAAATGGGAATTTATAATTATGGAATCAAATGAATTTTGAAACAATTTATTATTAAACATAAATATGATTATAGGATAACTTCTTAGACTATATAACATGATAGACAAAGTCCCGTGAATGAATCATGTTAACTCACTACCCCAAAATGATGTCTCATTAGAATAAAAATTACACAATGTAATGGAGTTCTATCTAGGTTCACCTATCATAACCTGATCATGAATATGTCTTCCACATGAAGAATAAACATACAGGTTTCTCATGTAAAGAAATGAGTATCCTAATCATGTCACAAGGCGTAACAAATGAGAATATCATAAATGTTCCTATGAATGAATGGATTCAAAAAAATTAATGGAAATTAAGAAGGTAAAATAGGAATGGATCATGATAATTTATGCCCATTAGATGTGGAAACATGTAAAATTAGTGTTTAGGAAACTTTAGAAATGATACATTTTAGTGAGGTTTAAGGAAAATATTAAAGAGAATTTAAAGAGAAAAAAGAATATTTTTTAAGAAAAATAGAAATGAACGAATATATTTTTTCATGTAAAAACTTAGTGATTTTAGAAATGTAATGGTGGAATAAAATAGTGTATGGAGTGAACTTGGAATCAGGTAAAAATTTGGGAAGTTCCCTTGAATCGGGTTTGTTTATCGAGAAGAGTTAAAAATGAAACCTTCCTAAAAGACGTATTACCCCATAAAAACAGATTATATTATCTAGATAAATGATTTTGGAACATATAAACATAATTTAGAAGAACTATATAAAAATAAAGAATAATTACTCTAGGGTAAAGAGAGAGAAAGAGTAACCTGAAGGAAAAAATAGATGTTTGAATAGAATCCCTTACCTTATGTCTGAAGTGGTTCTCTACTTGTACTTAATGTCCTAAATAATAAAATTAAATCCATTACTTAATTAATTAATAACCATTTATATATTTAATTTATTCAGTAAAATTTTATTATGTTCATTTATATCCCTTTTTTTGAGTTATAGTGTTCACTTTCATTGTTCAGGAGTGCTCATTTTCTTAGTTTTCGTGATCAGTTTGTTTGTATAATAGTATGGAAATTTATGTAAAATAAAAATAGCGATCCAAAATTAATGTTATAAATTATTAATGAAAATATATGAGGTTAAATGATTATTTAATTCATTTGGTTTTTTGTTGAGGATGAATCATTAGATAAGATGTTAGTGATAATTGTTTAGATTATTTTGGGCAGTTTTTTCTCACAAAATTCTTGTTTTGTTTTATTATTAAACATCATGAGTATATAAAGTTTACAAAAAAACATAGTATTTAGTAAAAATATTATTATTATTATTAGACATATAAAAGTTTTTATAACCATCCTTGAAATATTTAGTGGAAAAGAAAATTGTTTCATCCTTGAATGTGAGAAATTATCACCTCACGAATGACGTTTTCATTTTTAGAATAAAATAGAGAGAAGAAGGTTTTAATAATGGATTATTACATTATCATAATAATATTATATTATATTGGATTCAATAGAGCTATCATTCAATTTGGATGAATTTAGGTGAGTAGATAATAAGAAAAGAATGCGGGAAATAATTAGAATAAAAGGAAAGAGGAATTTACCACTTGAATTTATCATCCTTCAAAACCTACATAGGGAAAATGTTTTTGTCTTTTTATCAAAAAAATGATCTCCTAAATATGTGGCAGGGGATTAAAAAGATTACTGGGAAAAATTTGGACAAGGATAAAATCTTGGAGGGTGTGAGGTGTAGAGGTGCTGAGGCATGGCATTTATAGTGAGGGAAAGGGGTGTTTCTCGTTATTTTAATCATGAGTATATTATTTTGGCTCAAGACAAGAAATAGTGATGATTATTGTGGATAAATATATTATATTTTTCAATTCAGTTCTAAATTAATTTTCTTACGTTGGCCTTACGTCAACAATTACTCAAGAATTTATGTATTTAGCGTTTATAAAAAATTATCATATTTTACTATACACCAAATATTCTAGTTTTTTAGAAAAATATCAATAATTAACCCTGAACATTTTTTTAAATTTAGAATTCAAAAATGAACTACATTTTATGAAAATAATTTTTTAAATATGAAATTTTTATTTTTTAACTAAAGTCATTATTTACTTGGAAAATTTAGATTTTTAAATTATAACTGAATTAATAACCCATTGAAATTTAAAATAAGGTCTTATAAAATAATCATAAAATCATAATACAACAAAATATTAATTTTTGAATACATTTTATGAAAATAAATTTTATTTTAAATCGTTATATTAATTATAAAATTGTAATTAAATATATACAACTTACAAAAATACCAACACATAATTAATAATTTTTAAAAACATTTATTGTATTATACAATGATATAATTATATAGTAATTTCATTTTTAGGATTCCTAGATTTTATTTATACCTTTATTGGTGATGTTACTATTCTATTGGGTGATTTACTATTCATAAGTGTCACATTACTATTCAAAAGGTCTAGTTACTATTCCCCAAGTAAAGGTTCCCTGTCTTCTTGAAATGCCTGTTATTTAATTCATTATTCATTTATAAAGTTTATATTGTGTTCTTAATGGGATATTATGTGATTTATACTATATGATATAATTATAAGAAGGAAATTTACATTGATAAAATTTTTGTTCATTACATATATAATACAGATATATATAGATCTGGGTATGTGGGGGGGAGGGAAATTTTAATATATATTAAAAAGATGAATTAATGTGCTTAAAATAAGGATTTTTTTTTAAAAATCATAATATTTCAAGAAAGGTGGTGGAGCATGTATTTAAGAAAGAAATTGAAAAAAACTAATAATGAATTAATAATTAATTTTTTGGAATAATTAATTATATTTAGTAAAAAAATATTTTTTTAAATGGTAATGGGGAGGAGACTATAAAAGGCACTCAAAACCTACATGATATTTTTTCCCCAATTTCATGCCACACTCTATATCTATCTAACCCTCCCTCTCATATTAGTTTTTATTTTATTTTATTATTTCATTCAAACTTCTTTCTTTTATATCTATTGTGATAATAATTAGATTGATGTCTTTTCAGTGTTGTTGGATTTGTCTTGTTGTGTATAATTTTAGTCCTGAGTTTTTTTTATGTAATAGAGATTATTTTTTTAGTTATAATTTAATCTATCATTTTACACATTTTAAAATATCTAAGATTATAATAATTATAAATAATGTCGAATTGGGAATGGTAGTAGGATTCAGTGGTTCAACAGAACTCAAACATCAACCCTTATCACCAGTCATCATTGTACATAAGGTAGAAAGTTCCTTTCCTCTTGGTATCTTGTTTATACATGTTGTCATTTTATATTTTATGTGTTGGATAATTGATATTCATGCTTGATTATGATCACATGTGTGTGTGTGTATCCCATGGGAACAGTTGTGATTCTTTGAGTGATATTAGTATATCACTTTCCAAGATTGATGGGTATAACATGATTTTATGTTTGTCAAATTATTTCAAATGATAAGTTATTATGATATGTTTTCCACTGTATTCTCTACATTATATGAATGTTACCTTTTTTAGGTACCATTATTGGTTCTCAGAAAATTTTTACTATCATGATATGTTTATACATAGAGGTTATTTTCACATGAATTGCATCATTGGTGATGATAGACCTAATTATATAGTAGAGATATAATGATAAAATGGATTCGTGTTGAGGATGCACTTAGGGAACCAAAATGAAATTATTAGTTTTCTCAACTTTTAGTTGCTTTGTGAATATTTCACTTGATGCCTAGTTGATTTTTGAGTAGCATGCTCAATGCCTAGTTGATTTACAAGTGGTGTACTTGATGCATAGTGTATTTATGATAAATATTTCATACTTGAGATCTGAGATATAATGATATCATTGAACACCATGTTATAGATTCACATGACTCTTATAATTCATGAATTGGTTGCTCAATGCCTGATTGATTTGGGAGGATCATAGTCGATGCCTAGTTGATTTGATCACAGTGTGATCGATGCCTACTTCATTTGTGAGTGGGAAACATAATTCTTCATTGATTTTAGAGAAGCATGAATCACTTGAGTCCCAAGAGAGAAATGAGTCACATATATGCACAATTACATGAGGATTCTATGAAATAGGTTCACTAGACCTGTGGCTAGTTTATTTCTTACTTTTGATGTCCTCTTGTTATCATTCTAGCATGGAGCCAAAGTTTGTATGTTTGGGGTTTTATGGCATATTGGTTAGTACTCCACCACTTGGTTTTTATTTTTATGTTTATTTTATTATTATTCATCGATTATTATTATGGTATAAACTTTTATAGTTGATAACATCAGGTTAAGGATGAATTTTTTGTGTCCTACCGAGTCTTTTACTCTTACCCTACTCAGATATTTCAGTGCACTTGTAGAATTCTTTAGGGGTCCAGTTAATGGAATGTTCCCTATGGAGGACTGCTGATCAGAGGAGTGTGGAGCTAGTGGAGTGATAGTATGAACACTAGTGAGACCTATAGTTCATTATTTATTTATTTATATGCTTTATTTACCCTGGACAAGATTTCCACTTTTGGGAGATTCTTTATTTATTCGGTATGTTTTCCATTTATTCAGTTATTCTATATGTTTCCTCTAATGATTTATTATGTTGATTATTTTTAATTTTTGATCATATAAAATGATATTAAGTATAGAATCTCATAATTGTTGAACTTAGACCCTGACTATTAGTCACTAGCCACTTGTGTATGTGGAGGCGCACATGAGGTCATGTGACCATCCGGTTTGGACCTGATGGTTTGGGTCATGATTTTAAAAGAAAAAATCTCAGTATTTATGATCCCCTAACCCCTAACAGTCAGACATTATTTATTTCCTATTCAATTTATATATCTATACTATTTGATATACTTCAAAAATATTTTCATTGTATACATGGTCTCCCATTAGAGTATAAATTTTTATAACCTATCAACGTGATAAATATTTGGAGGCTATTATAACATAAGGTATGTGGAAGAGTAAATGAAAATTAATAATAATAAAAAATTAAATTTCAACCTAAATATATGTGTTTTGATAATGAAAATTACTTAATAAATGTTTCTTGGGATCCAAATCCTATATCAATATTACAGGTGATGTTTAAAGAAATTAATTTATGAACTGACATTTGATTGTTTTAAACCATATTTTATTTGAATATAGACTTTCTTGTTTTAATTTAGTTTCATGATAAATTAATGGTTAAGAAGAGTAGGGTTGTCTTCATAAATTATTTGGGAAGAAATTTCTCAATGTTATTTTAAAATATAATTATCTTGAAATGATAATGATTTAAGGGATTAATTTTATAGAAAATGTGTTTTTGGTAATTTTTTTATTTTTTTAGTTTTATAGAATATAAATAATTTTTATTAAAATGTCTAGTTTGGGTTAATGAATTAATAGTTTAGGGTTATTGATAAAATTTTGGTTTAAATGTATCATTATAGTGTAACATAGTTTTGGAAGATTATGATGTGTGTTTTAATTGATTTATCAAATGCAAGAGAAAGGTTATTGTTTAATAAATTCATTTCATAAGATTAATATTTTTATAAAAGAGATGTTATCTTTAAAATATAATTCATTATTGTTATATTTTCAAATAAGTGGTTGAAATATATTTTACATGGGTGTTATTTTATGTTATAAATTTAAGGGCGAGTCATTGATGTGGTGGTTTGATTGGTTTTATTTATTTAATAATGGGAATTTATTTGGTTTCCTGATGTTATAAAATCAGAAATCGGTTGGGGAATGAGAGGTGTTTAAGATTTTTATTTGGATTTGGTGGAATTTTTTAAGATTTTACTAAGTGAATGATTATTTGGTTCAATGATAAGTATCTTAGTTTTTATAAAATTGATCCTCCAGAATCATAGTGAAGTGGTATTACTTTTTTAAAGTAGGTTCAGACTGGTTTAAATGGTATTACTCATGTTTTTTGTAATGAAATGGATCCTAGTATCCTAGAGACTATGCCTTACTTTATTAAATTAGTATAAGACAGATGAAAATTCATCCTAAAGGACTGAATAGTTTAGTAGTCTTGGTAAACTAGATTCATATTTTAAATTAAAATTACATCATGAGAATAAAATCCTAAAAGTATTTTTTTGAGAACACCGTTATTCTTCTTTGTTTTACCCTTCATATAAATCATAAAAAAATCATGGAAGCTGGGAAAAAATAAAACATAATAAATGGGTGAGTTCAAATGCTCAGTAATATTTAATTAATATTGAAGAAATAATGAATAAATGAGAATATTTAACATGGAAAGGTAAATAAATGAGAAAACGTGATATTTAATCAATAAACTAATAATTAAATGCATCCATATAAATTTTTTCAAAGCGAAAATCCTCTGGAAAATAATAATTGTATACTGAAATAATGGGATGCTTAGTTATTGCACATAATGTATCTAGAACATGAACTAATATCATTAATAAATTTCACAATATGGTTTAATATAAAGGTAAAATCCCATTTAATTTATCCATTTTTTTCTCATGATACTTTTAAATACATCGAGGGGATATATAATGTCAAACCTCACCCATCACTACAAGCCTAAATCATTCTTCACATATAAAATAAAAAAATAAAAAAGATATTTTTAAATTAAAGTGTCCCATACCACTTTTAAACATTTGAATACCATTTAGAAAATGGGATTCCTAATATTATATTTCAAAAGGGTTGTATATGCACCTCAAAATAGATGGTGGGTGTATAACACCAATATATGACTCAATGAAAGGAGATCAAGACGAAGTCCCATAAAAATGAATCAATTATGTCTACTCATTTTAAATCCACATAAAAATATTGGAAATAAAACATGAGATAATATATAGTAATTTCACACATAACATTATCATTACATAATCTGGGAAATTGAAGTCTAACTCGGTGAATGAAAATTGAGCTATGGAATCTCTTACCACTTGAAATCAGTCAAATCATATTCCCTATAAAGTGATAATTATAAAATTAAACATTAAATACTATGAAGATATTGATATTCATGATAAGAAATATCAACAAGAGGTATAAATACTCCACACATAGGAAATAATCGGCGGATTAGTCATATATCTAACAAAAGTAAAAGTGAGATGAAAAAATACCCTTACCTCACACTTCCTATTAGTGTAGAATTCTTTATCCTTCAATATAATGGTTTAAAGAATATTATTGACTCATTATGTAACACTACTATAAAATAACCTATAACCATGGTTCAAAACCATGGGTATATCCCCCAAAATAATGGGTATATATTATACCCATGGTTTTTGGAACCATTGGCAACCGAGGCATTAGGATTGATCCCCATCCTATACCCACAGGTTTAAAAACCAAGGGTATATATTTTTTTTGATGATGTCAAATACTCATGCCATGTTGTCTAAGCCTTATACTCATGGTTCTAAAACTGTGGGTAAAAATTGTACAAAAAACGGTCAGCAGGAGTCAAACCTGTGACCTACAAATCAAATTCTGCACTTCTCATCACTCCACCTACGCCGCTTTCAAGTATATATATCTATATTTTTCTAAATATATAAATACATAGCCTTAATAGAAAAAAATGAGGTCATGGATTTTGATCCTACATTTTTGATTCATAATTTGAATGACTAACCCACCATGAAAATGCAATGATTTATTAAAAATATCTACATTTATCTAAATATATAAATATTTCCCCTCTATTAGAAAAATAGCACTCAACAGGATTTGATCTAGCGATAATATGGAATAAAAAGGAGTGTATCACCAACTCAACAATGAAACATATTTGATTATATATTTATATCTACCTAAATATATTAATCCAAACTGTGGGTATTGAAGGGAAAACCATGGGTATAGGTTTTCTCGCCAAATATTTTTTTAGTCCCATGAAAATTTTTTCCCACCATAATGTGGGAAATCTATACCCATGGTTTTATAAAACCGTGGGTATAGGTCTTAGAAAAAAACATATGCCCACTGTTCTTCCAAAACCATGGGAATATGCCTTGAATTTTTTTTGTACCCACAGTTTTGACAAAAACGTGGGTATACCTATTTTTTTCCAATGGTGTTCTATAACCGTGGGAATAATTCTTCACAAAAAAACATATACCCACAGTTTTTTATAAAACTGTTGGTATAGGTTCCCATACTACACCTATACCCACGGTTTTAAAAAACCATGGGTATAGGGGTATTTTTAAATAGTGTAAATATATTAATATTTAAAATAATTTATGTAAGGATTTTATAATATATGATCACCCATTAATTAATAGTATTTCATTATTTTCATGTTTTTTAGTGTGTTTGTTTCATGGTTTCAGGATCGGTTCATTTGTGTAAAATTATGGATGTTCTTATAAAATTGGATTAAAACACCCGAAATGGAATGAAATGGAATTAATTAAATTATACGATTATAAATATTCCAATATTTAATTTTGGTTTCTAATATGAGGATGATTTATTGGATAAAATTCTAATGATAAATGATTAGTTTATTTTGGTGGTTTTTTCGAACATCACAAACTAGTTTCGTTTTGTTTACTATTATGTGTATATACTAGTTTTAGAATTTGAAATAGGTTATAAGATACCTATTAAAATATTATTTAATCATAAAAACAGTTTTATAACCATCCATGAAGGTTGTATTGGAAAATGAACAAAAATAATGATCACAGAAAAGATTAATCGGCATAACATGAACAATAGTTTAATTTATTTGATTTAGATGAGGTAATTAAATGTATGGATATATGATATTTAATTAGAAACATCACATTAAATTATATTAATTATTGTATAATTATTATTGCAGGATTTATTAAGGATTTTAGGGGAAATTAGAAAAGGAAAAAGAAATTAAGAGAGGTGTTTTTAGAAAATTACCTCATGAATATCCCCTCTTGAGAGACACATGAGGACCTTGGATTTGGTATTTTGGTGACACCAGCAGAACATGTAAGTGGGCAGAGTTAGGAGGAGATGTTTTTAATAGATTTTAGGATCTAATAGTCTTTTCATATGAAATGGGGAGATTATGGGTGGTATTTATACTTGAGTAGAGGTGGGTTTAAGTGATTAAAATAATTAATATTTTATAATTAAAGACAACCACATTAAATTAGAATTAATATCAATGAATTATATTTTTAATTAATTTATTTAGATTTTTTAGGGTTGATAAATACCTCAACCACCCATTTATTTTTTTATTTGTTAGTTTAATCTTTTACCTTTTAACATTCACACTTTTCATTATTTTACATATACTACAGTAAATAATTATTTTACCATGGTAAATTTTTTTTTATTCCTGAAAATGAAATTGACCATAAACCTATTTTTGAAATTATGATTCAAAATATGGAATCCATTTGACCAAATTAATTAACATTATTGAAAAAATTGTAATTAAAATTAACCTCATAGACATAATGGAAAGTAGGTTTCAAAAGTGGAAAAATCAAAAAGTTTGAAATGTTTTTTATCCAATTTCAATATGAGATTGATTTCAATATCCTAAAATTGTTTTATTTATTTATAATTTAACTAATTATAATTTATACAATATAAAATATAATTTAACTATATAAATAAATTAGATAATAAATATTTTTTCAATTAAATTTATACATTTTTCACAATTAATAAAAAAAATGAAACTTATTAGAAAAATACCAAGATTTTACCTGAAGATAATTTTGATGTTACATTTTAAAAAAAATTATTTTTTCAAAATAAATTTCTAATATTTTCAAAATTTATATTTAAATTAAGGGCTCTATCAAATGGAAAAAATTTCTTTTAGAAAAATATAGCTTTTTATGATCAAAATTGAATTTATTATTATCTAAATCCAATAACAAATATATTATGAATTTAAAAATATTTTATAGAATATATATCATATAAATATCATTAATATATTTCACTAATATTTATAAATTTATTTTATTAAGATAAAATTTCTATGTGGGCATAAAAATAGTTTTTATAAAAACACATCCTTTATTTTCAATTAGGTGTCTTTTCTATTTCTAATTAATTAGTTCCAATGAATTAATTATAGAAAAATGTGTAAAATATAATTTCATAATTTAGTTAATGTCATTCATTATTACCATTATAATGGATATATGATAACTATCACAATTAAATAATAATATTTAACCATTTGATTAACCTTAGTGTTTTGTGTATTGTAACCTACCGAACAAATTGAATTTATTTAAAAGGAGACATACCATAAAATCTTGGGGTGTTAAATTCTCCCATCCTTTAATAAATTAAATCCTCGATATTTGAAATTTATTATTTAAAATAATTATTTTATACTTGAAAATTTCTTTTTTAGGAAACCCACATCGTCAATAGGGTTAATAAAACATCCAATTACTAAGAGGGAAATGAAAATGTGAAGGTCACAAAAAAATCAGGATTTTAAAAATAATAGAAATAATTCAAAGTGAAAACCAGAACATGGGTGATAAATCTAACCATAATGTTCTGATGGATAGTGCTAGAGAACATTTTCCTCAGAAATTCTACAATCACAAAATAGTAAATCTGTTATGGTTTAAAGAGGCCATTGATTTCCAGGTAAGAAAATTAAATAAATAGAATTTCTCATTCCAAATGCATTTCCTAGACTAGATGGAATCTTTTAATATATAGATAATAACTTGATAAAAATAAACTTACTAGATTAATTTGTATTTAATAAGAAAAATATCATCCTTTGGTTGTGATTTGATCTACTTTCATATCATTCCTTACATAAATAAATGATTGTTCGTGATGAATAGTTTTTTTAATCCCATAGAAAATTAATGGATTACAAGATCCACAAGTCATTTATTGGAACATTACTTGATTATTAAAACAAAAATTCTTATAAAATTATATCTAATTTAATTAATCATACTTTAGCCTCAAAAATTAATTTCCAAGGTTCGACTTAATCCATTCAACTAGTAATAAACCTAACGACTTGTCCAAATTAAATCAATCTAAATTAATAGTCTAAAAAATTAGAGGTATGGTTTTAAAATTCCCAAAATAAACATTAAATTCAACAAAATGCATAATTTAGATTTTATTCTCTTATTTCAAATATATAAACACCTTGATCACCTTAAAATCATAATGAACACATGAATGATTTCAAGAATAAAATATATGGTTGTTGAATATATTCCTTAAATTGAAACATTTAACAGTCCCTATAAAGATATTATAAACTGTAAAATCACTAACCACCATCAGCGTCACTAATAATATCCCATAAACTTCTCTTTATCATTCTTATCTAACACATATTAACATTACCTTCCCCAGGTCATGTGTTTTTTAATAGATCAACTTTCTATAGAATACCCTATCTTGGTTACTAGTACTACTCATCATATGATTCCAAATCATTAAAGAATAAGTAATACACTAATTTCCTTATATATATATCAAGATTCTTATAAAATAGAATCATTGATAACATAATTATTGAATCCAAATACACAATAACTTTAATCATTCTACTTCATCCTTTTATTCCTTAGTATATCCTAACATTTATATATCATTTGTAATCTCTTTATTATTAGTATTATAAACATTAATTTTATAACCTTTATGATTCTCTTCATTTTTTGCCACCTAAGAGATCAATTTCCATAATTCCTATACATTCCACGTTTAAAACATTTTGTGGTTGATAAAACTCTTATGATACCATTATTATCAACCATTTCATTAACAAAAATAATAATTTTTCATGGAAATTGATTGATTTTTGTCTCTCTTTTCTACACCCAAAGCATCCTCTTGTTTAACTAAGACATTCACCTAGGTGTTTAATCTATCATTATCTATATATAAGATAATAAATATTATTTTTTCCAGAGTCTCCACCACCCAATCTCATGGTGAACTCTATCATTATCTTCTTTATTGAGTCAGATATTTTGGTTAAGGTGTATGTTTTTAATCATATATCATGATATATAATTAGTAATAATCACAATATCCTTTACACTAGTCATCATTCCATTTGGTTTCTCATCAACACATTGTCTTTCACATTCAATGTTAACTCAATATCCTCGTATTCTCTCCATTGAATAAAACCTAAATCGCAGTGTGAGAAACACTAATAATAATGATATAGTCATGAAGAATCATTTATTGGATGTATAAATCAAGAAGTATCATTCCCAATCTATGAGATTATAGATCAATCTAGGATATCCATGCTTATTAACTAATATATAGGATATTATCTTATATTTAGACTTATACTCATTGTCAGACATATGGTTATGTTCCCTAATCTATGTTATCCAAAATATATTTCCCAAGGATTATACTAAACTTTATCTAATACTAATTGTAATGACCCTGACCCTAGTATCCTGGAGTCGGTGCCTAAATTTTTTACGTTGGCATAATATATATGAAATTACATCTCAAATGATTAAATAGTTTAATAGTCTTTGTAAAGTAGATACATATTTGAAATTCAAACCACATTTTGTGAATAAAATTAAAAAAGTATTTTCTTTCAGAACACCATTATTACCCTTACTATGACCTTTCATATCAATCATAATAGACTTCATGGGAACCGTGGGAAAATATAAAATAATAAAGGGGTGATATTTAATGCTTAGTAAGAGTTAAGTATATTGTAATCAATAAAAAATCAATATGCATGGTTAACATGACACAGTAAATAAATGAGAATACATTCCATTTAATTAATTAAATAATAATTAAATGCATATATATATTTTATCATAGTAAAAATCCCCTTGATAAAGATAACTTTATACTAAAATTAGGGAATGCTTAATTATTAGATGTCACATATCTAGAACAAGAACCACTACTATAAAGACCTTTCACAAGATGTTTTATTCTATAGGGAATATATATTCAATTTTCCAAATGTTTTATCTCATGATACATGTCAATGAATTGAGGGTATATATAATGTGGGACCCCACCCGTCACTTCAAGTCCAAATCATTCTTCATATATCATGTAAATGATTTAAAAAGATGTTTTAAAATAAAAGTGTCTCATACCACTTTGAAAAATTTTAATACAAAAAATACAATGATATTAATGAAATTATATATCAAAGGGGTTGTATATACATATCATAAAATAAGGTGGGTGTATAATACCAAAACTTTATTTAATGAAATAAGATCAAGACAAAGACCCTTAAAAATAAATATATTTTGTGTATTTATTATAAATACACATAAAAAAGTGAAAATAAAACATTATATAATCAAAATTCATTTCACAAATAACCTTTTCATTACATAATCAATGAAATATAAGTTTAACCCAACAAATGAAAATTGAGTTAATGAATATCTTCCCCTTGTAATCTGACCAATCATATGACCCATAATGTAATAATTATAAAATGAAACATTTAATACCATTAATATGATGAGATTATTTATATGATATATTAAATGGAATTATTTATACACCACACATAATAAATAATTGTTTAATGAGTCATATATCTCACAAATGTAAAGGTAATACGAGAAAAAACCCTTACCTCATGATTCCCTTTAGTGTAGTGTTCTTAAACCTCTGGTATAATTGTTTAATGAATGTTATTAACTCATTATACAAACTATATTAATATTTATAATACCTTATGTAATGGTTTTATAATATATTATGACCCATTCATTGATAATATTTCATTATTTTCCTAGCATTGGGTGCATTTGTTCTATGGTTTCATGATTGATTTATTTCTGTAAATTTATGGATGTTTTTATAAAATGGGAATAAAGACACAAAAATAGAATAAAATGGAATGAAATCGTATTAATGAACTTACAAGAGTATAAATGGTCCAATATATTATATTGTTTTCTAACACAAGGATGATTCATATGATAAAATGTTAATGATAAATGCTCAGTTTATTTTGGCCATTTTACTTAACATGACAAAATAGATTCATTTTATTTACTATTATGATTATATATTAGTTACAGGATATTAAATAGGATATAACATACCTAATATAGTCTTATTAAATATGAAAAATAGTTTTATAACAATATTGGGATACGGTAAGGTAAAATTAACAAAAACATTATTCATGGAGGAGATTAACTAACATAACATGAACATTAGTTTAGTTTATTTGAATAAGAGGAGGTAATAAAAGGTTTGAATATAAGATATTTTTTTAGAAACATTATTTCATGATGTATTAAGTATGTTAGGATAAAGTAAAATAATAAATTAAGCTAAGAGAGGTGTTTTCAAAAAAATTAACTCATGAATATCACCTCCTTGAGATTCCCTTGAGGGCCTTGGATTTTGACTTTTGGTGAGACCAGATGTACTTGGATGTAGACACAGTGAGGTGTATCCATTTTGGTAAATATTTGATGATATATAATGATTTTTACTATAAATAGAGATTTGAGGGGTGGTAATTATATTTAAAGAGAGGTTGGTTTAAGTTATTAAAATAATGAATATTTTATAATTAAATCCAAACACATTGAAAAATGATTATTTTTGGAAAATCATGGAGGGTATGGGATTATAGGTTGTAGCTTTTTGAAGATAATATAAAATGTTTTTAAACTATAATGGTCCATGTTTCTATTTTATTTACTTCATTTTAGTTTCGATCTCTTGGATATAGGTTATGAAATTCCATGGTAATTTTATATGTTGTTTAAATTGAATAAATATCCTTGGGATAGACTTAAATTAGATAAATATATGGAGGATAAGGATAATATTGTGAAACAAGATCGTTATGTTAATGGGGAATGGTATTTTTATGGATATTGGGGTATCATTTATTTTTATATGATATTTGGTGCTACTAGAATTTATATCCAGAGTAGGTTTATATTTACATATTTATTCGGGAATGTAATAATTGGAGTATTAATATTGAAATATTAGATTGGTACTCAAGTGGGTTGTCATTACATTATCTATTCAGTAACATTATATCAATAGTATCATTATTGAAATGGTATGGTAGTAATAAGGGTGGGTTTATATTTCCTAATATATTTGGTGGTGTTTGAGTCATATTTTACCTATTTAAATGTTTGGTTGGTGCTTAGGGGGCGTTTGATATTCCCTTCTATGTTTAGTCATATTAAAGTTAGAGTATCACTATTGAAAAGTTAATGTTATTCTCAGGGAGGGTTGATATTTCCATATATATTCAATGATGTTATAAGAGAATAATCATTATTAAAAAGTTATAGTTGTATTTTGGGGGGGTCAGTATTTCCCCATCTATTCAATGATGTTGGAGTTATATTATCAGAATATATTATATATGTTGTTAAATTATTTAACTTTTTTGTTCATCGTATCATCCTTTATATACAACAACTCTCCCATATGAGGTTTTATTGTTTTTCAGAAGTACCACTTCATTGATGTGTATTGTTATAATAATTTCAAATTTTATTAGTTGAGGGTTAAACCCTCTTAGATTTCTCATTTTTATTGTGGTATTTATTTTCCACATTTTTTAGAAATTATTTTTTTATAGTTGAACCTTATGGTGAAATCCCCTAATAATTTTGATTCTGATGTTATTGTCATTTAATTCATAAGTGTGAGTAGAAAATGGGGTAATGACTAAAAGTTCTGTTATGTGTGACTTGGATATTGGCCATGGTAATCCATTGGTTTTAGTAATTTGTTTTCCATATATTTAGTTACATTAGATTTTTATATGTTTTATTATTTTGTATCATCTTGTAAGTGTTTCTCATAGACATTTAACATTCATACACTTTTATTACATACACATAAAGGAGTTTATGATGATTGGGGGAACCAATATGGTCGGTATACTTACCCTTACCCATCCATATGGTGTGGTTCTTAGTGTTCATGGATTGATATTCTTACATGTGATACATATAAGTTTTGGTGTGGTGGTTGTGTTAGTTGGGATGGAAGATTTTATTTTTTTGTTTTAATTTCACATTATATAACATAAAATTAAATATTATTAATTTATTTTATTTTCATAATAGATTCATGGATATTCTTCTGTGAGTATTCATTCCATATATATGTTTTTTTGTTAGATATTGAGGGGAAAATATACCAAAGTAAATGACTCATCCATTTCCACTTGTCAAAAACCTTTAGCTTATCATGAGACACATTTGTGGGTTTTGATGGTCTAGATAAAGTGTATGGGTAATCCATTCGGTTTATTAAAAATAAAATATCATTATATTAAGAGGGAAATAATTTATTCAAAGTTTCACACCATGATTTATCCTTCCCCCTAAATGTCCCTCACAAAGATCAGTTCTAAAAATATACTGGTATTTGAAATCCCTATTTATTCATTACTAGAATGTAAGATTCAAACTTAAAGTACATAATTCACTTTTTTCAAAGGTATAAATATAAAAATTATTTTTTTACCATATAGATCATAGGTAGTGATATATATAATATATGAGATATTATAGGAACTCAACTTTTATGTTTTTCCATTGAACTAATAGATTATTTGGATATTACATAATATAATGATGTAATTATTAAAATTTTACTGCTGAATATTTTAGTTATCACATGTGATTAATGAAGATTAAATTATATTGTAGAATATAAACAAAAAAGGATGTGGTTGAGTGCTTATGAAATTCCTGAACTCAAAGATACCCCTTCATTGATGAAGGTAGCCTATAAAAGGATTTAAGTGGATTATTTACAGTATGAATAAATATTTGGGTATATGGTACTGAATATTATGAGATAAATTATTCATTAGTAATTACATAATTGAGATGAGATGTTAATATTTCATTGGAATACAAATAAGTTTCTTCTAAATTAATTTTGAGATTCCATAGTCAGTTAATATTGAGTATCCATCATCAACTACATAGGTAAAAAATAATGGACAAAAGTTATGCCCCATTTATATTATTCATAGTTTATTCCTTCCATTATACAAAATTAATTTGTTTATTAGGTTTTAAAATTTCATTATATATAGAAAATATTGATTTCATTCATACTTATCAATGTATTAGTCTACTTCTTTAATAACCTGGTCATGATTTGAAACATTTGATCAATTTTAATGATTTTTCTTCAAGGAGAGATTATAATTCTATCTATATGACTAAATATTGCATTATTTTTTTAAAAAATCTCATTAAAAAAAAATTAAATACATAAATCCTAACAATGAAATTATTCATCCTAATAACTTTCACATTGTGTGTCCCCTATTGTGAAATAACATTTGTATTCAAAATCATATCCACAATCTATGTAGAAATTAAATTTACTCATTACCCACAAAATCATATATAATAATATTCATATACTGTTAATTTTAGAGTTATAATATTTCCCAATATTATACAAAGTAGTTCCTCCTTCATTAGGAATAAAATATTTTTCATGTATGATACCATGATCATCAAAATATAGACTATTAATATAGTAATTCATTTTGATTTCAAATTAATGAAAAGTTATCTTCATTAAACAATGGGTTTATCGATTGAACTTCATGGGAATATACAATAGACCACCATAAAATTTATAAAGATATTTCTCTTTAGTCTTGATCAAATTATAAAATCAAAAAACAAATAAAAAGGGTGAAAATATCTTAATACCAAATTATTCCCTACATCGTAGATTGAGATAGATATTAATTCTAATTTCATAATTTTTAAAACATATTAATAATTATAAATTAATTTTTTGAAAAAAAATGGAGTTGTTAATTAATTATGAAAATAGTTTAGAAAGTTTTATATAATTTTTGTGAAGTTGATAAAACTCTTTTTTATTTAAGAAAATATAACTTTTTAAACTATTTTATAATTAATATAAATATTTTAAAAATTATCTTTCCCAATTATATTTTTTGAAAAATAAAAATAGTAAAAATTATTTTCTATATATAGAAAAAAAACAAGGACAAAAAACTAAAAAACTACTTTAATAAATTCAAAAAAATATAAATATTGAAATTAAATAATAAAAAACACAAAACATTTAAAATAAGGGATCTCAGTCTAATGAAGGCCTATTTTATCTATCTCTTGACCTAACTAACAAAAACATATGAACTAAAATAAAAATTATCACATAATACAATTTAATCAAATCTGAAATCCATATCAAAACCAGATACAATAGAACATATTACCCCATGTTTGTACTCATTTTCTATAAGAATAATTATTTATAATAAGTGACATAAAGTTATAGATATAAAAGGAGGATAAATATTTAAAATACTCTATTTTTAATAAAAAGAAATTAAATGAAATATATAAATACTAAATACCACTTTTACTCTCTAATGTTTAATAAAAATAAAATCAAATATAAAGATAAGTATTCTTTAGTTTAGGATGTTATTGTGAAGATGATAATTAAAATAGTATTATTATCCTCATAAATTAATGGTAATATTAAATTATTATCATGAAACCCATGATAGAGTCTCTAAGAATAGATTGTTTAAACTAAGAGTGAGTGATATTCTGTAGGGTCACAAAAGGAACAAATATGTTATGTAGATTTTATGAGATAATTTCATTATGTATTTATAGATTTTTTTAAAAAAAATCATGTTTATAATAGTTAAAATGAACCCTTAAAATTGTAATCACTCTCTCTACAACTGGATTATAATCCCCTCTAATCCTGACACCTCAAATAATCTATTTCTATTTAATTATTCAGTTGAAATATTTTATTTAGATATTACAAAAATTAAAAAAACATTTAAAGGAATTGAAGCACTTTCACATCCCTAAATTTGAATTTTTACGTGTTTCCACAATTTTTCATGGATTTGATGATTGATTTTTAAGGGTTATTGTTGGATATTTGAAAGATTTTTTACATATCTTTTCGAATAATGTATTTATTCCATTTAATTTTTAATGGGATTATTATTTGAAATAAAAGCTTGTGGATAACATTTTGAACCGTTATTGATAGAATTTCACATAGTTATCGATAGTATCTAAAAATATATCAACTGTTTTATCAACATACAATCAAAAATGGCTACAAATACAAGAAATTTTATAAAATATTTCAAATTTCCCCAAACAAAAACAAAATATTTTAAACCTTCAAGGTCAAGTGAAAATATAATAAATTCAAACTAATTCTGAATTTTGAAAATAAAAACCATAGAAATGAGTCACTGTACTATTATATTTGTTGAATTAAAGTGTATTAATGTTAAGATATACAATATAATATATGATGATAGTTAATAACAAGTTCCATGTTTCAAAAAAATCAAATAAAAATTTTAAAAATAAAAAATGGAATAGGTTATGTGTATTTTTTATAATATATTTGTAGATTTATAATTATGAATTTGTATTTCATATTTTAATTCACATTATACATGTTTAATATAATAAAAATTAAATAAAAATAATAATATAAATGATTATATGAATTATTGGAAATAATATGCAATGATTTCCCAAGGGATTTAAAACATGGGCCTAATAGACCTCCTATTGTTTGGCAGTAGGGTGTTTTGGAATGATTTATGGGGTTGTGCTACATCACATAGGGATTTCAGTATAAGTTGTGAAGCTATGTTGTAAACTTGAATCTTGACTCCCATATAGGGGAATGTGGGAGTTATCGGTGTGGAATATGTTTCCTATGAGATATCTCCCCCATTAAGAAAATTTTTTCAATCATATTCATTGAGACCTAGGGGAAAAACATAGGGGTAGTGATCAACTAGAGTAGACAATATCCTATTTTTATGTTTTTTAAGGGATCCTGTATCTGGTATCTGAGCTTGGGGAAGGTTCAAATCCATAATTAATGCAATGAGGGTGAGCTTTTTGGAAATAATATTTTGTTCTTACCCATGGGATTTGGGAAATTAAATTAATATCCCTTCTAATGTTCAGAAATATGGTATTGTGATGTGATCTATGGGGTGTGTCGCAACACTTAGGGGTCGGGGTGTTGGTTGTGAGGCTATGTCTTAACCCTACATTCTGAGTCCAATATTGTGGAATGGAGGTGTTTTAGGCATTGAATATTAGTCTTATGAGATCTATCCCCTATAAAGTTTCCCTTTTCAGTTATGGGTAGTGATCTATTATTATTGATCCTTATGAAATCAAAATCTTTGAGCGGTAGTGAGCCAATAGAATTGAAAAACATATTGAAGTGAAGAGTTGTTAGGGAACCCTTCATTGGTATCAAATCAAATGTTTCTTTTAATTTGATTTGTAATTACTCTAAGTAAATTTGATTACTTTTGAAGTTTAATTTTTACACTTCTCTTATTTCCATAGTTTTTATTGAAAAGGGTGTAACATTAAAGAAGAAAAGTAGTTTAGGATAAAATCCATACTATGGAACTATTTTTTTGAAAAGTGATATTAATATGAAAGAATATTGGAAAAATAAGGATAAAGGTATAGAAATATTAAATTTTGAATATACTAATTCATTTAATGATGTTGTATTAATGAAGGAAGAGATCAATATTCCATGTGATGTTGGATCCACTGATGATGAGGAAATTTCATAGAGGAAAAAAGTAGAAGTGGTCCCCTTTTCGAAGTAATTAGAAAAATATTTAAAATAACAATATATAATTCTAAAATAGAGGAAACAGTATCATGAGATTCAGTTAAATGTGATAAAATTTATTTTCAAAAACTAAAAAGTCTAAAAAAATACTTTTTGAAGTGGCCATTATTTTAGGATTGAAAAATGACTCTCAATATCCAAAATTAGGATTAATCGATTCAAAAGTAAAATAGTTCGAAACAAATTCAAATTAAAAGGGTGTTTTCTAAAAATAATATTAGGGAATGAATTATAAGTGGGGATAACTTGTTGAAATAATGGTAGTGTTGGTCGAGGAGAAAAAATATTATAACAGGAGAAAGTAAGACTCAAATATTTTATTGATCAAATGAATAAAAATATGAATGAGGGTAGTAACATATTGGAAAAAATCAGTCATTATTTGAATGCTGAGATATAAAATGGAATGAATCTGATAGAATGATAGGTTTCTCAACTTGAGAATAAAATTAGAAAGATCAAAAAAATAGAAGAGGACATCATCTTGTATAAGAAGGAAGTAGATAAATCTAATGCCAAGGGTAACCATGAACTAAAATATTCTTTATATATCTGATTTTATTACCCCAATATATGTTGAAATTAGATGAAGGGAAAATAGTTTTTCTAAAAGTAAAAAAACAAAGAGTTGTTTTTTATTTAATGACCATACTCTATGGGAAACATTGGTTTTGAGTATGATAGAACATCTCCTATGAATGAGAATAAGAAAGATATAATATTTCCCAAGAAAAAGGAAAAACTAATTTTATAAAAATAGGTTCATTAAGGACCCAAAAAAAATTTAAGGATAATCAATTAATCACTCAAATAATGTTGGGAAACATTTGTTATTTTTTGTGGGATAAATGGACCCATCCTTGTTTTCTATTTTAAAACACTAGACTACATTAGTTTCAAAGATGTTGGTGGAATATTGAGAGATTAATTAATCTATTAAAATAATAAATTATACATTCAATTATTATATAAAGGAGAAATAGTTTTTCAATCAATGGTAGATATATTCCCTTGGAAAATAGATTTCAAGGGCTATCTAAACGGAACTATTATGTTATAAGTGAAAGCAAGAGGAGAGCAAAGGTAATTGTTTATCCAAACATAGAACATTCTCAACATAACTCCTCTAGATTAAATAAAGTATATTTCACACCTATATTTATATTTTCATCCATTTTTATGGATTATCTTTTTGATATTGGTTTTCTTATCGAGATCCGGGTGCTTCAGATTAATATTTTAGGTTTTGGAGGTTTCAGGTGGTTTTTTTACCAATTAAAGGTTATTGTGAAAGGTATGGGGAGACGTTGGAATTATAGAGAGTTTTTTAAAACCCTAGTGTCACTTATTTATGAGGTATAATTGTTGGATGGTTTATCCAATTGAGTTAGATGAGTTTTTGGTGAAAATTGTTATGTATGGGGACTTCTTCAAGGTCAAATAGTTAAGGGGAACAATTAGATTAATCATGAAGCTAAGTGTACATAGGGAAAATGGTTATCGTAAATGGTTAAATAACCATTTACCCTATGTGTGAATCCCGTGAAACTCTTTACATTGGGTAATTGCACGGTTTGTGCATGATTTGTTAAACTATGCGAGCTAATCATGCAACCCACCTGAAAAATTTTATTTTTGAAATTTATACTTATTTCTAAGTGGGGTTTTATCCCTTGGATACCCCACTAAAAATACCCCAACCTGGATACCTCCAATGGATTATTTTGTCTCATATATGCTCCTAAATGTGAATTTCAATGTTGTTTTTTGGTGATTATTCAACTGATTTGAATGGTTAGTGATCCCCTCTTTTTCTCCTTTGGTATTCTTTATATTTCCCTTCCTCTTATGACCCTAGTGGACATTTTTGGATGAGTTTGATGCCTATTGTTGTGAAATATTGGGGATTTTACCTTCTTAAGGTTCTTTTTTTATTTTATTACTTCATAAAACCTTTTTGGATTTAATTTGGGTTATCATTTTTGAAGATCATGTGATTTGAGGTAGGTTTACCTTTTCACTTACCCTTTAAATTTAAGAATCATTGGTATATTTATTTTTCCACTTTCTTGGATGTTAAATGGTGATGTATTATTTTTATAAAAAAAATTGATAATAAATGAGGTGTTTTTATTAATCTTTCTAGAAGTATATGGTGTTTATTTGTTGAGTTATGCCCACTAAGTGTTTGATAAATTTATTGGTTGGATTTTACAAGTGGATTATGATTTTTAAGGCATGGTTTGGATTTTTAAATGTATTTTTGGATCCCAAAATTCTTTTTTGGGTTTCTATAATGAATTTTTAAATGTCTTGGACTTGAAATTGGTGTGTGATTAGCTCATTGAAAATGGTTTTACGTGTGATATAATTGTGTTTTCCTCCTATTAGAAAAAGGGTGATTTCTCAAAGGATGTTTGAAGCCCATTTGGCACTTCTGTGAAAAAAATTCTTGAAAACTATTCTTGGATAATTATATTGACTTGGTTATGTTAAATTTTGTTGGAGTTCCTCACTAATAGAATCTCTTGTGTTAGAATGGTTTAAAGGAAATAGGTTATTCCATGGGGTGACTCAGGGGTGCCATGTTGTGTGTGTCGCATTTGTGTGATGTATGTTCATGTGATTGGATGAGTTTTTGGATTTTTTGGTTTATCCCCTCTTTAATTTGGACATGGAAACCTTGCATAGCGTGTGGATTTTGGTGAATGGTTGTTTCACTAGCATAGAATTTCACTCTAGATAGTGGCCCTTAGCATGGACTATTTTTGATTCAAGATAGTGGCCCTCAGTTAGACCCAATAGGGTGTGATTAATCATGTGGGAAAGATAATGTCTTCCAGGGAGGCATTTCTTCAAGATGATTCAAATGTATATTTTGTTCTAGATTATCGACTGAGTTCCTAGGTTATCACATGTTCTTTGAGACTTAGTTGTCTATGAAGGATGATTGAGATGATTGTTTTTTGCTTCATCTTATTTTCTATATTCCATTTCCCTTATTATGTGGTCATTTTGTTCCTCCCTTTCCTGGTGTACTATTCATTAAAAATTAATAGTTTGTTTTAAAAGGTTTGTAGAAAATGGTTTGGAAATACATTACACTCCCTCTCTCCCTTTTTATGTGAAAACATTATTATTCTTCCCTATGGTGTTAATGAATATTTTATGGAAAATATTTGGTTTTAAATGAAAAAGGGAAATTTAATTTGTTTGTTTTAATGAGAAAATGATTGGGAAAAACCTATAATTGAATATTTGATTTCAAACCTGATGATAATGTTTATTTTATTTAAAGTAAATGCATTTGAAATATATTTTTTGGGTAAACCTGCTGAGTTTTAATACTCACGACTATAGTTATTTCTTTTTTTACCTTATGGTGTATGTTTAAGGTTGGTTTAAATCATCGTGGGAGATGGTTGGTTTTAGTAATAAAGAGTGAACCTCTGGTTCACATAGAGACTTAAATGTTTTTAGGTTCATCATGGGTTTTTGGTATAGTTTTCTTGTATTTTTAGTTTATGTATTAATGACGTCCAATTTCAATTTTTTTAATTAATTTCGTTTTTGTCTTTAATTAGGTAGATTCAGTTTATTTATGTTGGGAAAATAATTCCATTGGTTCTATATTAACTACCTAGCGCTAGTTTCTAGCTTGGGAGGTCTGAGAATACTTCTCAGGCCTTGTCTTGGGCTAACTTAGGTGACTGGTTTGGGGTCCACTTGGGTTGGTTCATGAAAAAAAAATTGTATCATTGATTACACTACTACAAAATAGGCCTTTAACAGTTCCAGAAATGGCCTTTATCAGCACTATAAATTCACTGACTATATAAGCAAGGTTAAAATACTTAGTCATTTATGAGCACTATAAAGGTGCTGATAAAGGGGTCTTTTTTTGGGGCTAAAAAACACTAATAAATATGACTTTTATTAGCACTTTAATTTAGCACAACTAAAGGAACCACTTATCAATTCTTATAGAATCACTAATATATTATACCTTTTGTGCTTATAAAAGCACTAATAAAGGACCTTTTATTTTCACTCATAGAAGCACCGATAAAGGTCCATACTCTAGTGTGTTATAACAACACACCATAGCACTAAAACACATAAAATATCAACATAAATGTCCCAATACATGATTTATATTAAACTAAATTTACAACACAAACACAAGTAGAAAAAAATATATTATATAGTTTTCCAACATTGGTTTATTCAATTACATAAATTAAAATTATTACGTACATTCAGAAACATAAATATTATTTTTTATTTTTATCTTGACCTAACTCACGTTATTTCTGAACAAACCAAACCTTCTCAAACAAAATAAATTTCTTATTTAAAAAAATAATTTTTATGTTAGTAACAGTATAAATAAATAAATTAACATAAAGAGTTAATTTTACAAAACTTGATGTCAAATTTATATAAAATGATGCACTTGGATTCAAAAAGACACACTATACATTGGGGTGAGGTTTGTATGATTCCAACACATCTCAAATGAAATTTTTGTCATTGTCCTAATGTATCAAGACAATATGAATATGTTTGCTCAGTTTTGTGTATATCATTTTCCTTTTTTACTAAAATTCCATTTTAAATAGGAAACATGCACTTCTGACTCATTCAGATCACATCGTGTATCAGTTTGATGTGAAATATATTCCTATAAATCAAATTAATTATGAATCTTTGTCCTGAATTATCATGAAAATATGAGCGTGTTTGATCGAGTTTTAGTTAGTTCCACTTTTTGAACTAAAATTTTGATTTTAAAATGATAACAGACACTTTGATTCATATCATGCACATTGTATATTTGATTCAGGATTGAATAATTACTAAACATCATAAATTTCTTATGGATAATTTTTTTGTAAATAATAAATATATTTTTAATGTTTTTGATCAGTTTTGAGTAAGATAGTTGTCCATTTTTCTAAAATTCATGACAATTTCAAATAAAATGACACACTTTGAGTCATATTGGTCACACTATGAATTGTATTAAGGTGATGTAGATTCATAAATGTCCCAAATGAATTATGGATCATTTTATGAATTTAAAAAAATATGGATGTGTTTTCTTGGTTTTGAGTATGTCATTTTTCTATTTTACAAAATTGTCATTTTATAATTGAATCATGCACTTTGAATCATATTGATCACATCATGTATTAGATTGAGGTGAGTAATTTTAATACACAACAAAAATTAAATATATATCATTTTACTAGTGTATTTAAACATTTTAAATGTTATTTCTCAGTTTTGAGTAAGTCATATTTACTGAAATTGATGTCAATTTAAAAAAAACATGCACATGGAGTCATACAGGTCACACTATGCATCAAAATGAGGTGTGGATGATTAATTCACATCTTAAAACACTTATGGATCATTTAATTGATGTATCACAACAATATTAATGTGTATTTTAGGTTTTTAGTAAGTCAATTTGTTTTTTTAATATAAATTTTGTCAATTTTAAATAAAGATTCTTGTAGAGTCATACAGGTCACACCATGCATAAAATTAAAGTTTGATTGATTACTATATGTTTCAAATCACTTATAGATTATTGAACTAGATTATGAACACAATATGAATGTTTTATCGGTTTTCTGCAAGTCAATTTTTTAACTATAATTTTATCTTAAACTTAAAACACACACTTTGACTCATATGGATCACATCATCTATCTGTTTCATGTGAGACCAATTCCTACACATCACAAAAGATTTACGAATTGATGTCATAAATTTTCAATAAAATATTAGGGGGTTTAATTGGTTTTATGTGAGAGAAAATTTTTAAAGTAAAATATTTATTTTACAATTGTAATGAGCACACTGAGTCAGTTGTCTTTTTTAATAAAATTAATGACAATTTTAAATAGAAAAAATTACATGATATCATACTGGTCACATCTTGTGTAAAATTGAGGTGTTTCTGATTTATTCATATCCTAAAGTCTCAAACTACTCCTAACTAGCAATGCTACAAAAACATTTATTAACTTTTTTTAACAAACTGCCAGCACTACATGAGAAGCTTCGAACAATCCACATCAACTCGAAAAAAAGATTCTACCTGTATAAGAAAAAAAAAATATGAGTAATACTATAAATAAATAAATTAAAAAATAAATATTAAATAATAAATTAATTCTATGGATAATGATTTTATTATGAAAATATCAATATTACATCTATGGTTGAGTCGTGGAGTGAACTTGAAGGAATGTGATAAATGTCAACATAGTATGGGTGAATGGTTTTGAGGGAGAAAATGTATGTGCATGTTTTGGTATAGAATGGAATTAAAGATGGACATAGCACCCTAAATCAAAAAAAATAATCCACATGTATAAGAAAAAAAAAATTATGTGTCTAATACTAAAAAGATATAAATTAAGCATAAATATGAAATAATACATTATTCCTATGGATAGTGATTTTATTGTGAAAACATCAAGATTACTTCTATAATTGGGAAGAGGTGGAATTGTCGCTCTTTCTGGAAAGGTAGTATTGGTAACATGAAATTAAGTGACAAATACACTTCTATAGGGGTGAAAATGTTTTGGGAGAGAAGAACTTTGTGGAAGTTTTGGTGAAAAAGGTATGAAATATAGACAGAGCACCCCAAATCGAACAAAATAATTCACCAATATAAGAAAACATTTATTATGTTTTATTGTGAAACATCAATATTACCTCTATAATTGAGAAGATGCATCTTTGTTTCTCTTCCTACAAAGGTAGTAGAGGTAATATGAAAGAAAGTGATCAATGCACCACTGTTGGGGTGAAAAGGTTTTGAGGGAGAAGAGCTCTTTTGCGGTTTTGGTGAAAAAAGGAATGAAATATGGATAGAGAACCCCAACCCAAACAAATAATCTTCTTGTATAAATAAAAAAAATTATGTTAGTATTACTAAAAAGATAAACTAAACATAAATATGAAGAAATACATTAATTATATAAACAACGATTTTACTGTAAAAACATAAAGATTACCTTTTTAATTGAGAAGAGGAAGCATTGTTTCTCTTCCTATAAATAAATTGGATGTAACTTGAAAAAAAAAGTGACAAATGAACCACTGTAGAGGTGAAAAGGTTTTGAGGTAGAAGAAGTCTATGGATGTTTTGGTGTAGAAAGGCATGGTAGATGGACAAAGAACCCTAACTTAAACAAACAAATCCACCTGTATGAGAAAGAATTTATTATGTGAGACCAATTCCTAAATGTCAAAAATTACTTATGAATCAATTTTCTAAATTATCCAGAAAATATGAGAATGTTTTTCTGGTTTTTAGTGAGTGACATTTTTTCAACTAAACTATCAATTTTAAAATAATAACAAACGCATTGATCTATACTGTGAACATCACGCCTTGGATTGAGGTGAATAATATTCCTACCTGTCAAAAATAAATTATGGATCATCTCTCAAAAGTATAAAAATAATACAAATATCTTTTGTCAGTTTTGAGTAGGTTAGTTGTTGTTTCTATTAAAATTGATGTCATTTTTAAATAAAAAGACGCACTTTGAGTCATATCGGTCACACCATGCATCATATTAATGTACGAATAATTATTACATGTATCAAATGACTTATGGATTGTTTTCCTAAAGTATACAATCAATATAAATGTGTTTGATCAGTTATGGGTATGTCGCTTGTTTTTTAACAAAAATGTCATTTTAAACTGGAAACACGCACTTTTAACTATAATGATCACATCATGTATCATTTTGATGTGATAATAATTACTACACCTTAGAAATTACTTTTTAATAAATGTTATAAATTATGATGAAAATATGTGCTCATTTTTTCAGTTTTCAGTTATTGACATTTTTTTAACTAAACTCTCAATTTTAAGCTGATAACTGACACATTGAGTCATAACAGTCACACCATGTGTCAAATTGAGGTTAGGCTGATTTCTATATTCCTTAATTGACTTGTAGATCATTTACCTAAATTATCAATATAATATGAATGTTTTTTATTAGTTTTCAGTTTGTCAGTTATCTTTTTTATTAAAATTGATGTCATTTTTAAATAAAAAGACATATTTTGAGTCATACTGGTCACACCATGCATCGGATAGAGGTACAAAAGATTCCTTCACATCTCAAATGACTTATTTATCATTTAAATAAAGTATAAAATCAATCCAAATATGTTTTCATTATTTTTAGTATGTCACTTTTTTTTACTAAAATGTAATTTTAAACTAGAAACACACCATTTAACCTATACCAATCACAACATGTATCAGTTTTATGTGAGACCAATTTTTACACATCACAAAGGATGTATGAATCTATGTCCTAAATTATCAAAAAAATATGACCATTTTTTCTTTGTTTTGAGTGAGTGACATTATTGGAACTAAACTGTTAATTTTGAACTGATAACAGACACATTGAGTCATTATGGTCACACTATGTGTCTTATTGAGGTGTGGATGATTATTACATGTCTGAAATGACTTATGCATCATTTTCCTCAGTTTGAATGAAGTACATTCCTCCATATACATCTTTTAACAATCCTATAAAACCCTATCGTTTTTAATGAAATAAAACCAATTTAAGAAACAGAGTTTTATAAAAAAAAACTATATAAAAAATCATTAACCAATTATTTTATTAATGTTTTATTAAATTCCTTTTGGTCAAATTTGAGGGTAAAAATAAAATTAATTAATCATTAATTCTTCCTCCATTTAAAATAAAAAAATTAATTTTAGTAACATATACTCATCGGATGAAATTACACTATAGTAACCCAGGACCCTCGTGTTGCACAACACCAAAATTGCATATTCAAATTCCTCTATCTCCACCATATTTATTTATTACTCTACCTTCACTCTATAATTTTTATAGTTGTGTGGAACTTTCCTTTGCAAGGATTTGGTGGAAATATTGGGTTCGAGTTAATAACTAGTTTCAATGATATAATTCTCACTAATGTGAGGCATTGAACCTTTTAGATAACATAATGAAGTACAAGGGCCAATGCCTCCCATTTACTTAATTTTTTTCTTTAAATGAGTAAATTCTGCCTATTTGTGAGAATTACACTATGGTAACTAGTTGTTGACAAAATGCCTCTGTTTACACTAACTCCATCTAAAAAAAATCTCTACACAAATACAGAAACATTAGAGTGAATAGATGGAAAGAAATTAAGAGGGTGGAGAAAGAAGAATTAGAATACGCAATTATAGTGTTGCGCAGCCCGGGGGTCTTGGTTTTATATAGTGTATTTTTAGCAAAAATGTATATGTTACTGGAATTAATTCATTTTATTATATGTGGATGTATATTTAATAATTAATTACTCTTTTTTTTATCCTTAAATTTACCCACAATGATCTGAATAAAACATTAATAAAATAATTGGTTGAGGATTTTTTATGATGTTTTTTTAATAAAACTTGTTTTCTTTAATAGGTTTTATTTTAAAAAAATGATACAGTTTTATATAATTGGAAAAATAAGTCTATTTAGGTATGTACATCATTCACACTTAACTCGATAGGAAATAAACATTAATGAGGTTCACACCTTCCATCATCAAAAACTATAAATTGGATGTAACTCCTCATTCGATACATAGATAAATAAAGTGAATCTATCTAAATATTTTATATATATGTTATATATATGTATTATATTAGTAACCTTATTTGACAATAATTATATATATATATATATTATTTATCATAGTCAAATTTATTTAAATATATAATATATTATTGGATGTGTGTATATATAATAATATTTTTTCTATTTAAACTAAAAAACTATTAATAATAATTTTTAAATTATTTTAATTATAAATAATTATTATTTTGGGTAATTATGTATATAATATAATTATTTGAATTTTGGAAAGTTTAATTATTTTTCAAAAAGTATATATATTAACCTAATTTTATTATTTTGAACATAACACGAGTTTACAATATTTTATTTTTTATTTATGTTTAAATTATATTACATCAAAATAAATGTATATATAGACCTAAAAATGTATATGAACCTAAAATGGTGAATACCTAAAAAAATTCTAACATATTGAATTTGATAACTTCCATTCTAGTTTTGGGAACTAATGATGTAGCAACCTAAGGATTTTGATGAGGTCATATAATCTGCATTAACCCATCCTTGAGATTTAAGTATGGTCTATAAAGAAGTTGGCATAAAGAAATAATACACAACAACAAGATATATCAAAAACAAAGGAGAAAAACACACCAACCCTTGCAACGTCTATCCCATAAAAATTTAAACATACATATATATATATATATAATTGAATTTATAAAACATATGATTGAAAAACAAATGTACATCTAAATATAATTTTTAATGAAAATTTATATAATCCCTTTTTATTTTTGAAACCCAGAACCATAATTTGGGAATAAAGAATTATAAAATCACCCATACATTATAAGTTCTTAAAAATCATATAAATAGATTAAAATATATATATTTACATATATATGTATGTATATATATCATTATAAAATAAACATAAATTGATAAAATTATATGTAACCCCAATAGAAAAATATCACAACATTGTAAAATATATACTATACTATACTAATTTTGAAAATAGAGAGCAATATAAAATAAATAAATATGGCATTAACCTTCTTAACATTACTCTCAAAATAAAACAACATAATTATGAGAAAATAAATTATTAAATAAAACCCCATAAATCATAATATTAAAATAGAATTTAAATAAATTAATATCCTTACATAAATTACATAAAATAATCTTCTATTACTGCTTCGTACCATCATTAGACTAAGAATTGGCTTTCTAAATCAATTTTCTAGGAAAAAAATAAATAAATTGACTCAAAAAATTTAAGAAACATGAGGTATAGATATAGACGACAAAGAAAATTGATTAATTTTTTTTTAAAAAAAGACCAAAATAGGATATCCAAAATAATTGTCAAGAAAACAATGGATCTTAAACAAAAGAAAAATCATAATGAAACAACTAATGTATAAATACAAAAAAAATGGAACCTACAAAGGAAAATCTTAAACCCACAATTATAGATCTTGAAATGATAAATAAAGAAAGAAAATCTAAACTTACAAAGGAAAACATCATCATACCTCTCTAGGATGAAGAAAATCATAGACCCTCTGATCTAGATATCAATGTTTTCTTCATAAACCATAACAGCATCCAAACACCGGATGTCAAATGATATTCAAGCAACTGGAGGTAGTGAGTTTGTGTGATTGGAGTGGGTTTGTGTGATTAGAGAATTGATTCAATGAGGTGGAGCAACCGTAATGGGTGTCTTCCACGGAATGCTTCTGATATTGCGATGGGTTCACATCTAGTTAGGTTTTTTTTAATTAGACTAGGGAAATTTTATCAGCACTTTTTTAAAATCACTAATAAAGAGTCCATTATCATCTCTCATTATTTAAGCACTAATAAAAGGAATATTTATCAGTAATTTTTTAGGGTTGATAAAGGTAGTTCTTTATCAGTGCGAAAAAAGCACTGATAAAATCCATATTTGTTAGTTCTAATGTTTTAGTACTAATAAATATGAATATTATCATCACTTATTACTAAAGTACTAATAAAGTATTTATAATTACAATTATAAATTAAAAAAATTATATATATATATAATTAATAAATATATATAAATATAAATATAGTAAATGTATTCCTTATTTAAATATATTTATTTCTATTTTATAATTAGTTAAATATATATTTATTTAATTATAATTATATAAATATTTTAAAAAATATTCACATATTTATAATTACAAATATATAATTTTATAAATATAATATGTACATTTTTAAATATATTTATTTGTGAATATATATATTTATAAATATTTATTTATAAATATTTATTTACCAATATTTTTTAACATAATTGATTAATATATAATTCTAAGTTCATGCATGTTAAAAATGAGTAAAATTGAATAAACTAAAAATAAGTATATTCTAATAATACTGAAAAAATGGGTAATTTTTGTGTGAGTTAATTATATATAAAAATTCATTAATTACGTATATGTGAAATCAATATAACACAAATTTTTTCAGTGTTAAATTGATAAATAAAATTACATTCAATTATATGTCCATTACTCTATGTAATTAGTCCGTTTTTCTAATTGATATTAGTTTTTAAATATTAACCATTATTCACTAAATATAAAATTATTTAATATAAATCACATTAATATTTTGTAATATATAAATCATAATTATATACATTAATATATATCTATATATTTAAAATATATTATTTATTAATATGTTTAACAATCATATAATTAATAAAATGTTTAATATTTGTCTCCAGTTACTTATTTTTAATTTTAATTTTTTTACATTTCATTTTTCATATCTATATATTTAATACATACTATTTACTATAATTTATAATTTATATATTGTAAAATAAATTTATTCATATTTATCAATAATTTTTTATTTAATAAATTTTTTAATTTTTTTATTAAACTAATTTTTTATTTTTTATTTATTTATTTAATTAATTCATTTTATTTATTTGGATTTTTATCAGTGCTAAAAAATCATTGATAAATAAATCCCTTATGAGTGCAAAAAATATAGTGCTGATAAAGGGTACCCTTTAGCATTGTTAAAAATAAAGCATTGATAAAGGGTATCCTTTATCATTGCTAAAAAATCCCCCATAAATAGTTATATTTTTCTGCATTTTCTTTAGTGCTCATAAATAGTCAATTATCGGTGTTTTTTTTTAGCGCTGATAAATACCATCATTGTTAAATGTCAGTTTTTAGTAATTTTAAGTTCTTTAGAGGACGTTTCTTTTAGGGCTCCCTTTTCCATTTAATATGTCAAGGGAGATGGAGTAGGACTGTTAGAACCAGGGGTGAAGCTATAAGGATGTGTCTGGCCCACAATTTCTATAGTAGACCTTGGGTTTCCATGGGAATTTAGGTTACATTTGCTTTCTTCAATTATTTTGATTTGTTTTGTGTCTGTGAAATGAAAAGGGAGTTTGGCTCATGGTCTAAGCAATCTCACATGGACGGAAAATCTATCTAGGGCCTAAGACATGGTATTATAAGACTATCTGTGATGGTGGTGTGATTGTCATATGGCTTCCTACCTTTTGACCAAGTCATCCATTGATACTATTTTCCTATTTGTAGTTTCTTTGAGTATTATTGAATTTTCAGAGTTTTTTTGAAAACCCTTATTTTGTAATTTTGAAAAATAAGATTTTAAGAGGTATTGTTTTGCTTTTTGGAAGATCAAAAATTAATTTTTAGATTTTAAAAAAAAATGGGTTTAGAAATTTACTTTAAGTAAGAAAAAAACATTTATGCAATGGGTTTTTAACAAAATTATTTTTTAATGAAATGACATTTTGTGATCTAGTATAAATATTCAGAAATGGGATGAATTAAGTTTTTAATGGAATTCATGGGACCCTTATTTCAAAAATGGAGTAAAATTTATTAAAGTGTAGAGTTTGAAAATGGTTTTTGATTTATCATTTAGTGATATTTTTTAAAAAAAATATGAAAGTTAAAGTGGGAAGTAAATTGGGAATGTGAAAACTTGGGTTGAATTTTCTATTTTGAAAGTGTAAAAAATGTTTTGGTTGGACTTTTGTATTCTTGTAAGTTTTAACATGTGAGGATGTGTGTGAAATGGTGGATTTTTAATGGAATGAGTGGATTGTTTCTCAGATTGGCATGGGAATGTGAATGTGTGAGGCTCTATGGAATACCATTGGTGATTATGAAACCTGTAAAATTTGTCTTGGTTTTCAAAAAGTGTTTTTTAAAAGAAAAATAAATTATGAGGTTATGGTAATTGGTAGTTTTATATATTGCTTTATTGTGTTCTTGGAATTATTTTTTTAGTAGTGTTTTGAGTATTATAATTATTAATGATGAATTGGTTTTTATATAGTTCTTGTTTTCTTATTACATAGTGTAAACCCCCATAAATGATTTGATGGATATTTGAGGTGAATCTATGGGTGGTTCACCATTAGTGGAACCTCCAGTTGATCAATCTATATATTTCCTTCTTAAATTTAGGAATTTCAATCCTCCTCTCTTTTATGGTCATATAGATCCTCTAAAATCAGAAGAGAGTAGGTGGAAAATTGATAGAAACTTCATTTTCCTTGAGTTGGGTGAGTTGTTAAAGGTTATGTTTTCTAACTTTATGCTCAAAGGTATTCCCTATAACTGGTGGAAGTCGGTCTCTCAAACCAAGCCTTGGGAAGGTCTTACCTAGTATTTCTTCAAGCATTTGTTCATCAAATGGTAATTCTATAAGTATATGGGGAGGAAGGGGAAAAATGTGATGTCTACATCAAGGTGATGGGAAAGTGTTGGATATATTTGGACTCTTTTTAGATATGGTTCCTTATATCCTGATGTGGGGAACAAAATATTCCTTGAAGGCCTGGAATTTTTATAATGTTATTTCTCTTGATCTACAGTCATTGTTTTCAGAATTTGGTGTCACTTTTTTTCCAATGTGGTGAGGAAAGTTGTTCATGTTAAGGATTTGTTGTCTAGAGTGATTGATATATAAAACTTTCTTCTAGACTCCATAAGTGGTGAAATTAATTCCAGTAATGAAATCAAAAATTGATCTAAATCTAGTGGTGCTCGTAGAGTAATTAAGAGGCGTTCATATATTTTTTCAGCCTCTTATGATCATAAGATTCTGATGTGTCATCAGTGTGGTAAGCGTGGTCATAAGAATTCTTTATGTACAAATTCTCCAAGGACCTTCTATAACTATGTATTCCTAGTTCACTTGAAACATTTTTGTCATCATATTTCTAGGAAGCACCATGCAACCAGTTCCACCTCTTCAAAAGACACCCCTTCCTATTTTCAGGAGTAGGGTACTGTTTCGGGATAAATTTAATTTCCATTTCTGTGTAATGATTTTTCTTTTGAATTTTTGTTCCAGGTGGTGTTTTTGGTGTTTCCTTTTATGTAAAATGTGTAAGTGGATGTTGTATAGCTTATAAGAACTTCTATTTTAATGTAATCATGTTTTTCTTATGTAAATTATTCATTTTTTCCTCCATAAGTAGAGGTTTTTTTCACGAATTCTTGATTCCTACTATTTTTTCATTAGGCTGAAATAGGATTATGAGTGTGTATATTTTAAATACCTATCTTGGTGAAAGTGACTTGTTGTAGTGAAGTGACTCTCATAGCGTGTCGTGTTATTTTGTTTATATCTGGGGTGTTGTGTGGTCCCTCATGACACCAAAATAAGGGTTTCAGATCAGGGATTATTAGGTCCAGACTACCGGGTAGTGGATAATTGAAAACAATGGGGCCCTAGTCATAGGCCCGGGAGTGAATCTCTTCATGTAGTTAGGAATCACTAGGGGTGTTGGTAACCTTTTCTCAGCTCTTGTATCTACTATTTTAGTGTCGGTGGTTTAAATGTTTTTGTTTCATTTTTCTTTCTTATTCTAATTTTATCCTTATTGTAAAGAATGGTTTTCCTCGTTTTTCTAGACCTAATAGATCTATTTTTGTTTGGTTTATGCTCTTATGGATATGGTTTGGTCTTGTGAAGATGATGAATCATGATTTGGTTAACTACTTGGTTTGGGGATTCTCTCATCAGGGTCCCCCTTATGGATGGGGTTTTGGTCTATGTAGGGAGTTCTCAGGTTGGTCCATGTTGGGTTTCTCATTTTAGTTGGTTCTATTTGGTTTATAATGGTTGGGAGTTTATTATGGCCTCTCTTATTGGTAATTCAATTTAGTTTCTTATGTTTTCTTAGTAGTGGGTGGTTTTATTTAAAGTTTCTGATTTCAAGTTCTTTTTGGTCTATGTAAATGGGGAGATTTTAAGAGTTTACCCAATAGTATTTTTGGATCCATGATTATAGAATTTTTAGTTTTAGTATTTCATTTACTTTTAAAAAGTGGTTTGAGTTTGTTGGTTGGTTTCAGGTGAGTGGTGTGAGTCTCATTTTGGTGGTGGTTGAGGTTCTTTTCGGTTTGAAGAATCATGTTTTGCGAGGGTGTGATCTTTTGTCATTGATCGATAAAATGGAGGTGTTGTGTATTTCTAGGGGAAGAAAGCATAATGGTGGGGAGAATTTTCACAACTAGAATATTTCTTCTCATCTTTTTTTCTTATCTTTTGGATCTTGGTTTTTATATCAAGTTCCAAGTGTTCTAGATTTAAATTTAAATTTTGGGAATTTTTAGTGGTGTTTGGTTTTATTCCTGGTTAGAATGAAAGTTATGTGGATAATGTGGAATGGCGGAGAGTTTTTAAAACCCAATTTGGCACTTATTTATTCAGTATATTTTATATTTTTCATCTCCCCATTAGTTAGATGAGTTTTGGGGTGAAAATAGTGATGTTTGGGGACATTTTCTAAGTCAAACAGTTAAGGTGCACAGTTAGTTTAATCAAAAAGTTAAGTGTTCCTAGGTTAGATGGTTTGGTCCCAAATTAAACTAACCATGTATCTTAATTTTATAGTCCATGATACTGTTTCAAGTGGAGAATCACACAGTTTTTTCATGGTTTGTTTAACCATGTGATCTAACTATGAAACCCACCCGAAGAAGGGTATTTTTGACATTTTTCTTTATTTTTAAGTGTAGTTTATTCCCTTGGACATCCCACTCGAAACCCCCCAACCGATAAACCTCCCATGGAAAATTATGGATCATTCTAAGTCTTCTAGGTGTATTTCATGGTGGTTTATTGGTGATTCATCACTGGGTTTGAAAGGTTATAGATCCCCTATCTTTTTTCCTTTGGTTTTCTTCTTTTTTCCCTTCCTCCTTTAACATTAGTGGCTATGTTTGGATTAATTGGATACCTAGGGAGGTGTGAATTAAGAGTTTTTTCCTTCTTAGGGTTCCTTTTGATTTTTGATTGCTTCATGGAACATTTATGTAGTCATTTTGGGTTGGTATTGTTGAACTGTGTATGATTTGAGGTAAGTTTGTCATTCCACTTGTCCATTAAATTTAATAATCATTAGTTTCATGCTTTTATAATCTTAATTGGATGTTAAATGTAGATTTATGATTTTAGAAAAAAAAATTAATATGAAACATGGTGGATTTATTAATTTTTTGATGTAAATTTTATTTCTTTATTGAGTTATGAACACCAAGTGTTTGATAAATTTCCTGATTGGATTTTCCCTGTGAATTAAGATTTATAAGGAAAGTTTTGGATTTTTAAAAGTATTTTTAGAATTTAAAATGGTTTTTTACCTTCTAAAATCGATGTTTAAATGGTTTTTATGTGAAATTTTTCTGTGTTTGGTTATTTGAAAATAGATTGACATATGATGGAAATTTGTTGGATTCCCCTTGGAAAAAAGAATGATTTCTCAAAGGGTGTTTGAAGCTAGTTTCCACTTTTGTGAAAAAAAAATTCTTGAAAAATCACCTTGGATAATTCTATTTCATTGATTATGTTAAATTTTGTGGGAGTTCTATACTGAGAGACTCCATTGTGCTCAAATGATTGAAAGGCAAAAGATTATTCCTTGGGGTGTCTTGGAGTGACTTTTTTGTCCGTGTTTCTTGTGTGTGATGTATATTCATGTGGTTGGATGATAGTTTTTAATTTCTTAGATCACCCCTTATTTAGTATTAACATGGAATCCTGGAAGAGCTAGCAGATTTTTAGGAACAATTGTTGCACAAGCTTAAGATTTTTCTCTACCACGTGACCCTTAGCATGGATTTTTTTTCTCATTAAGATAGTTCCCCTCAGTCAGACCATGTAGGTTGTGATCAAGAGTGTGGCCAACATGATTTCATCAGGTGATGCATTACTTGGAGATGAGTTAGATGTATTGTGTGTTATGGATTATCCACAGAGCTCGTAGGTTCTCCCATGTTCTTAAACATTTATTTTCTTATGGTGGATGATTGACATGCTAGTGGGTTGGTTACTCCTTTGTTCTATATTTCATTTCTCTTATTATGTGGTAATTTTGTTCCTCTCTTGTATAGAGTAATCTTTGTTAAAAATAAAGTGTTTTTTTCAATGGTTTATGTAAAATGTTTTTAAATTTTATTCACTCTCTCTCTACCTTTTTAAGTGAAAACATTAATATTATTTTCTAAGGTGTTAATAATCCTTTCCTGGAAGATAATTGGTTTTAAATAAAAAAGTGCAATGGAATATGTTTTTTAAGCGAAATATTCTGTGAAAAAACTTAGATTTATATATTGTATTTCAAACCTGAAGTTAATTTTTCTTTTATTTAAAGGAAATTCATTCATAATGGATTTGTTTGGGCATTCCTACTGAGTATTAATACTCACCCCATAGTTCTTTCTTGTTTTTAGCCGCTAGTGGAGGTTCTATCTAGTTTTCAATTTCCATGGGAAATGGTTGGTTTTGGAATCAAAGAGTAACTCTTAGGGTAACATGGAGACATAGATGTTTTCGGGTTTAGTTACAGTTTTGTTGTATAGTTTTTTTATTTTTAGTTTAGCTATAAATTATGTTCAATTTGGAAATTTTAATTTATTTAATTTGTTTTCTCTATTTATTTCCAATGTTTTGGTTTATTATGTATTGGTTTAAATAAATCCGTTAGTTCCCTATTAATACCCTAGAAATAGTATCTAGCCTAAGAGAATAATGAATGCCTCTCGGGCCTTATCTCGAGCTGACTCGGGTGACAGGTCCAGGGTCCACTTGGGTTGGTTTGTGATGGGGGATATCTCAGATATAAATTAAAATAGAAAAAGGAAAAGTCTGATATGATTCTCATGACCGTAAAGGACTAATTATTTATAATTGGTCTCACATAATACACTAGAAGTAAACAATTGAATAATTATATGATGTTTCCGTGATGAAATAATAAAATTCAAAAAAAATAAAAATTTTCACTATTAAAATTTCCAAATTTTCTATTAAATAATAAATAAATCCTAAATTTTTTATAATATTGTAAGTTTGGATTTAGTTAGTGCAATGCCTTAAAAAGTGATTTTTAGTTTATTATTAATTTTTCGAATTAAACTGAATGTCGTAAATTAATTTAGCACTCATGAGTTTATTGTTTAAATGAATATAATTTTGATCAATTTTATCTTACCTAGAATTAAGAAAACATCATAAATTCATCTCCACTCTATGTGTTGGATGAAGATGAAAATAGAAAAGGGTGAAGTGATAGCATGATAAAAATTCATATTGTCATAGTGCCTCTCAATGGTCATTTATTTTATGAACTACCTAAAGGTCCCACGATCGACTACATGAAAAATATGAAGTAGTTATTCCTTGCACCACATGAGGAAATTCGACTAAACGTGAATGAAAATTCCATAAATGTATGTGGGGGTCTTTCCTACCTACCATACGAATAAGCCTCAATCTAAAATGATAAATTCACAAACCTACCATGTAAAAACTTTTTAAAAATACTAAATAACTATATAGAGACCTATGCACCTCATGGTGTATCAAGATAATAGAAGAATATTAATCCATGATACTACATTAGCACTCCTTAAGATACTAAATTTGGATAATTTCTTGTCATCATACATCCAAACAACATGTTGTCTCATAATGATTCCTACATTTGGATACAAAGACACTGTCAACTGTGCCATCTTTTACAAGAAACCAAAATATATTGATTCAAGCTACTACAAAAAAAATCACTTTTACTAATTGAAAGATAAAATTTATCTACCACGACACTAACCTACCATGAATATAACATAAATTTCTCCATCCTTATGTAAATTCATATAACCTTATATTTTTTAGGTTTTAGTAATTATGAGAAAAAACATCCAATCAATTGTGCCTCTTCATGGTCGACCATGAGTCCTACTTACCGAACGAAGAATCAATTATCATAATTGTAAAACTAAAACCTACAATGGGATTTTGGGACCACACCTAAGAGAAGCCTACATTTTTCTAATGATGAAGCTGAACATAGAATGTTATATGGGGATATTTTCAAGATTTATCTTGGGTATTTTTTATGAATATGGTCAAACTAAAGAACCTAGTACAACAAAAATTAATTGAAGCTCATAAATGATGAGTGATCACCTATAGAAGAAAGATATAAATATTAATTATGGTTATCCATGACCAAAGTAATTTAGGATGGTAAATCAAAATTCTGATAAAAAAATTATCCTAAGACCTCACAGAACTATTTTCAGGGAATTCCTATGAGATCTGATCTAGGTTCGAGTGACCCTAACCTTAGTTTTATGAAAATTGGTGTTGATAAAAGTGGAATATTTATAAAATATAGTTAAATATTTGAACTTTTCCATTAATAGTACATGAGAAAGAAGTAATCCTTTCTCGAGGCCAATTTCCCACTAAAGATAATCATGTGCAACTGAGGTTATTTCTGATAGAGATGATGTTGGACTTTGGTGGTGAATTTGATGAACCGATTACGAATTTGTGTGTAAGATAAAAAAACCGAGTGTTGAAGTGGAAAAAAAATTCCTATCGTTTGGAGGTCATATTACATTAGTTAATAGGATTCTGTGTTCTATCCCCAATCATACGGTGGCTACATCCAATGTGCCTCAAGGTGTGATCAAAACGATTTACAAGATCATATGTAACTTCATTTGGGACGCAAAATCCAAAGGAAAGAGGCACTGGGTCTCTTGAAATAAAATGGTGAGGTCGGTGTTGGAGGGGGGGGTTGGTGTCAGGAGCCTTCGTAGCTCGATTAATTGCATGCAAGAAAATCTTGCTTGGGAAGTTCTAGAGTAATGAACGTTATGGGGAAGATCCATGTCTCTGATTGGTGGGGTTAAAATAGATGAAGTGCATGGATATAGGTCTCCTATTTGGGATAAGGTCTACCCCCTGATTCAGCTCCTACTTCCACATGCCCGTTGGATTATAGGTTCAGGGGATCTTTCTTTTTGGCACATGAATTGGGCGGGTAATTCGCTTGACCTCCAGGGTTGTCCTGCTCCTTTGATTACAGTGAAAGAGGCGATGTTGTTTCCCAAGTTTACAGAGGCTGTGATGAAATCTAATCAATAATATCTTTTGGCATCCATTGAGTTAACTACAGGTCTGGATCTCTATGTTTTTTCTCCCTCGCCTTCTGGAGTCTTTTCCACCAGTGAGTATCGAAGGTTGGTTTCAGAGGATAACCACCAGGATGAATGGAATGGAGGGTTGTGGTGAAATTTCATTCCAACTAAGTTTAACTTTATTCTATGGTGTATTATAAGGAAATATGCGGCCATGAATGAGTGTGTTAAAAACCTAGGTATAAACTTAGCATATGCATGCCACTATTGTAGGAGTAAGAAGGTGGAGAGCGTGAATCATTTATTTTTTGAAGGGGAATGGGTATCAGTAGTGTGGAAGTGTTTTGGAGGATCTTTTTTACCTCTCCTCGCAAGTGGAATGTCTACTCATTCTTGAGGGACTAGTTTCAAGGTTCGCATGGGATGGAGAAGGAGCGTACGGCTCAGGCGGGGATCCTGAGTGCAGGGTGCTGGTGTTTATAGCAAGCCAGAAACCAGGCTTGTTTCAAAGGTGAGGTTTCTTCGACACGATCCATTTTTGCAAGGATGAGACTCTTTCTACTGGATTGTTCTTCTATTCCCAAGGAGTGGAGGGATGCTCTTTAATTTGGAAGGCTTCAGATTAAAATCTCTTAGCCTCTCTTTTCTTCAGACGAGGTGTAGGGAAGGTGGGTATCCTGGAATCCCCCTAGATATGGTTTCTATCTTAATACTGATGGGTCATGTTTGTCCGGTAGAATGAGAGGAGGGATTGTGGTTAGGGACACCTAGGGTGATGTTGTTTTGGATTTCACTGCATGTTTTGTCTTGGGTAACCCTCTCATGGAAGAGACCAAGGCTATGATCATGGGCCTCTTGCTTTGCATCCAGGAAGGTGCGATTTTAACTCAGACCGAGACGGACTCTCTTATTCATCATGATGATCTGCAGGGAAAGGGTGGATTCCATTTTTCCATTTCATATCATGTTAAGAAATGCAGATCACTGATCCTGGACTCCATTCATGATTCCCATACAAGGCGGGAGGGAAATAAGGTAGCTGATCATCTGGCTTCTTTAGCTGAGCAGACTACAGGGCACACATTCCTCATTTCTACTTGTATTCTAAAACCTGAGGTTGTGAACATAATTAGAGGGTATTCCCACTGCTAAAATTATTTCAGACCTCCTTAATCAAGGGGGATTGTATGGTGTCTTTCCTTTATTTGAATAAAAAAATTATCTTGGATGGATAGATGTGTGTTTACTAGTTGGATTTTTGTGAATTTCAATAACAAGAATGAATAATTGGAGTCCCTATACATACCTAATAAAATAGTTTCACATTTGAAGATAGAGGCACCTCAGGTGCTTGAGTAATTTTTCTAATGATATTTCTAAGCTTTTTTATGAACCGAAGTACTCAACTTCACACTAGTACACCCTAATCTAAAGCTTGGTTTCCTTCTATCAACAAAGATAAAGGAAACCATACTCATAATCAGTTCATCTACAATTGAATAAGAAATAATGTAGTTAAAAATTTCCATATCCTATACCATTAACTAGAATCGATGGCCACAAAATGGGCAACAATATAGGCTAAAACCAGTCACCATGATCCTGGACAATTGATAGAGGATGAAGTCCACCCATGCTAGAAGTAGCCACACCAGATCAGCATAGAAATGCATCCATAAGATGAAATCAACATATTAATCATGCCTTTAGAAATTAATAAAAACCCTAAATGGTTATCACAATGTTATATAATTCAAAAAATGAATAAAACTTCATATTAATCTCCAAATCCAAAGTTTAATTTAAATAGTTCCATAACTGAAAAACCCTACATCTAGAATAACCATGAAATTAAAGAATTTAATTTTTCACTTTCCAAATAATATTTCATGTTGAATCACATGCTTTATCTTAGAGTTACATATACCTCAACCAAATGAAACATTTCCAAAAATACCAAAAATTACCTCAAAATCCAAGAAAAATCAAAATATTTGATCTTAAAATGTGTTTCCAAAAATCAGAGTAAAATTTATCCATAAATTTTCATAAATAAAAACATTTTCATAATAAATATTAGTTCATGTAGGATAGTGTTTGGTGTTACACCCTTATAACCCTTAGGTTATATGTTCAAGCCTCATCAAGTTTCCATATGTGATGGGTTTTCAACTAGATTTTGTCATGTTTTTTATAAAATAATGGAAAATAAAATAGAATAATCATATTAGTTATTCAACATGATCTTATAATGATCTCAAGAAACTAATTATCATATTAAAGAATAAAATTTTCTATAAAATCACTTTTTTAAAATCTAAATATTTTCATCTATCTATTCATTTTCTAAAAAGTCAAATAATTTTAACTAATAATAATTACCTTAAAATGAAACACATGTCAATGATTATCCATTATTAATTAATTTTCCACTAAAATATCAGATTATCACTAAACCAACTTTCTAGGTAATTATTACCATACAATATATTCTTGAAAATCCATAAATAAATAATATTACCAAGAAATCCATAAAAGTTTCGTGATTCTTATAATGATAATACCATTGATAAAAATACTTCAAAAACATAATTCTAAAGTTTGAAGACAAAAAACCTTAAATCATTCATATTCAAGGATTATCATAACATAGGCCCTTTGGAATTAATCCTTGGATTAAGGAATTGACTTAGATAATGACCAATTTCCCTATATCTACTATATTTAACTATTAGTGGTACCTTATGCTGAATTTTATTTCCCAACAACTTATTAACTAAGATCTTCATTTTTTCAGAAATTAGCTACTTGATGCTCTCATTTTTAACCATTAAATCATATTATTGTTATGTTAATTCATTTTCCATGGAGACTCTTTTAATATTATTGATATGTAGGAAATTTATCTTCTTTAATTTATCATCTTTAATACTAAAACATCCATAAGACACCATCCTACTATTCTTTTATGTGTTTGCAGATTCAACTATGTTCTAGTTTTTAATCATAATTCTAGTTAGATTAATTTTATTTATAAAAATATGCCCTACTTCAGTTCCCATTAGGTTAGGCATATTTTTAGGAAAATCATTAAATTTCCCGTCACATTGATTTTTATCACACTTCCCCCTATTTCCTACTAATAACTGTCAATAATAAAAGAAACATGATGAGAATTCATTAATATACAAAGGGTAAACTTATAAACCTATAATGAAGCCAACGAGTCTGTGCCCGAGTGGTAAGGGCTCCTTCTTGGAATCCAAGAGACCTAGGTTCAAAACCGGGTGGAGGCGAGTTTCTGGGTACTGTAGCAGTACTGTAGGAGGCACTATAGCAGGAACTGTTTGGTACTGTAGTAGCTAGACTATTCACTTAATTTGGGCTTTCGGGGCACTGGTTTGGGCCTATGGGTCTCAGGGCCTTCGGGCCATCAAAGGCCTTTGGGCCACATGGCCTTGGGGCATTGAAGACCATGAAGTATCCCAGTTCACATAGAGCAGGCCCCAGATGAGGATCAGGGCACTAGTAGCAGTCAGTCGAAGCATAGCTAACCAGATTAGAAGAATGGGAGGGTATAGCAACCAACCTTGGGACTAGGCACCGTGCAGCTTTGTACGGGGCAATGCTAGCTGATCAGGAATGCAGGTGGGGAGCTAAAGGAAATCAATGATGCAGAAGCTAGGGAGGGGAAGTTCTAGTGGGATGGGCCTATGGATCATGTATTGCATATAGTATGCATCTGGGCCTTTGGGTCTTGTATTACGGGTCATGTCGGGCCTTGTACCTTCGGCCTACGGGTCATGTACAGGTTCCCCTTCAACCCTTAAAAGGGGGATTATCTATAATAAAATAAAAAGAAGGAATTTGGACCATTCGGGCTATAAACCTAGAATGAATAACTTATAAATTATATTTATATCCTAGATTATGAGTCTCTAGGTTTTAATATTGGTTATTCACGGTAATCTTTCCTGTTAAATTTTTGTAACTTAATGATTTTTTCATGTCCATTATAATGGTTCATAAAGATTTTGGTAATTTCTAAAACATATCACCTTAGAGTCTCAAACTAGTTTTACAAAAAGGCCTCTTTTTTTGAAACATGTGATGATTGATTCCATCTTAATATACCCTTTTATGGATTATTACCTCATGGTTCAACTATTACAGAGGCGCATCCTATTGTACTATCTAGATGAAGATGTATCATCTTGAAATACACTTAATCTATAATTTACCAAAATTTTGGAATGAAATCCTATATTTATTCTTATCCATAGGGATTTCAATAGTGTTTTCTAATCCAAATCCCCAAAATAACATGAACTTTTTAAGATACCAAATATAGTGCCCAATCCTTTTACACATATTATTCCATGATTTTTAACATAAACTTCCAATAATTACAACCCAGTCATCGTGAGGCCCAATGTATTTTGAATACTATATTCATAATACATCAAAGTGAAGATAAAATAAAATATCACTATTTTATTATCGATAATGAGATTCTAAATATTTTTGAGTTTCTAAAACATTATTGGATAACATAGTGAATACATATAAAAAATGGGTGAGCTAAGAAACCAATTAATCAAATAAATATGATAAGGAATCATAACTTGTGAGTCAAATGTATAATATGATTACTTAAAATAGAAGGATCCAGAATAATAAAATGGTATCATAAAATAAATAACATGGTATCATAAGATCATGGAATCATATAAAATGTCTAAAAAACATAAACCATGACATAAACAAGATTAATGTATAACTACTTACCAAATATCACAGGGTTGACAAAGTCTCGTTATAGATTTCATTTACTCCTAAATACCATACATGACACCTCATGAGACTAAAACATTACCCAATTCATTTGGGGGATATATACTTATGGTCCCACCCATCATATTCATATAATGTAAATGAATATGTGTTCCACTTATAGAAATCAATAATAATCAATAAACATTTTAATTACTAATGAAAAAAATGTTTCATAATATTGTCTCAATTATAATAAACAGATATTTCTTAATGAAGGAATTTGAGAAATGATCATAAGTTATGTATTAAAATATCAATGGAAGGGTCATTGATCTAAGTATACATGTAATAGACATATATAAAAATCCTAGAATTATTAAATAACAATAAATATATATATTAAATTAGTTAGAGAGATATTCATTATAACCCAAAGAAATGGGTGGTTTAGAGAGATCCCTTACAATTTAAGAAAGAGTTTATTAAAAACTAACTGAAATAACAGTTCTTTAAGATGAAGTTAAAATACCATGAATAAGAATAACCCATTATTATAAATATTAAATTTTTAGTATATTCACCCTTAAAAATAAATTCAGTGCATAAAATAACATGTTTCCCAGATATGGATGTTTTGAGATGAAAACTCGTAGCTTGAGTCCAGACTTGTCATGTATGTATTTTATCACCTATATAATAAACATATATAAATTATTTTTTTATTAAGAACATTTTATAGGTTTAATACCTTATTATTAAACCATTTACTACAATTATTTTATTAATATATTTAATTACTTATTTAGTTATGGCCATGTCGGGTGTTTGGAGTATGCTCAGTTCATAATCTCAAAATAACATTAGTGTGTTGACCATGGTAAAAGGTTGAATTGTTAAATCACATATAGAATAATAATCATGAAATAATTTTAATTTTTATATATCAATTATACTTTTAAAACAAACAATAAAATATGTTTATGAAAGATGAACTATGTTACAATCAAAGAGACCGTAGGTTGTACGTACACATGAGTAACATTTTCATTTTTAATGATCAAGATAAAAATAAGGAAAGTGTTATTTTGTAGTTAAATAATTATAATTAAATCATAAATATTAAATTATTCTTTTAAATAAAATTCCATATATGATCCATGTGATATGGTTAAAAAATGAACCATATTTCTTTAGGAGAAAGTAGTCCTTCGTACACACGAACGATAATTTTTTTAATGAATGGTAAGGTTAGAAGGGATATGATATATTATTTTTCAAAAAAAACTAACATATAATGAATATAATATATAAAAAATAAATCCAACATCATTAAAATTCATTATAAGTTATTATGGAAAATTAATTACATCGGTTTGTGAGGTGGTAGTCTGTCGTACACATGAATGATGGTTTCATTTCCCTTTTGATGGAGGTGGATATGGAATTTTGTTACTACATTAAAATAAAAAAATTAGTATTTTGGGGATACATATTTCATATTATAATCATGATATAGTAATATTTTAATGATCTGGAGGAATAATTCAAACAAAGATGCTCAGTTATGAATGATATCTCTTCTTCTAACCACCTCTTTAGGATTATACCAAAATACTCCATAGATTGGATTTATGATCAAAAAAAGGAATCTATAAAGTGTTTATAGAATTTATTAAGTTATTTAGGTAGTTAATGGATTAAATTAAAGGCCTCTTAAACATATAAAGTATAGGATATGGGGTTCCCTTTTATAAGTGGGGGATAGGATACACTATGAATTTTTTAAAAGAAAATGTTATACCCACATTTTACAAATGAAAAAGGATTAAAAATGGATTATTACTTAACCTTATATTATATAATGTTAATATAGGGACATAAAATACGATTTTTAAAAGTTTTTAGGTTTTTTTAACCATTATATTTTTAGTTTAACCCCATAATAAACCTGTTTTAACATTAATTATAGTAATTAATTTCTACTATTTTAATAAACATTATGACCAAAAATTAAGTTGAACCTATTAAATAATATTAATTATTATGATTCCAAATAATGAATCCATTTTATACAATTAAAATCACATAATTTTCAGAATTAAATTTATAATTAAACCCACAAAATACGTCAAAAAACTGTTTTTCAAGGATTGTAATTTTTAAGGAATAGATGATCATATATTAACTCTATGACTAGAAATCATCCTTCTATAAATTTAAATTAAAATAAATAGATTTAAGTTATATAATTTTATTTAAATATATCTTTAATATGGGTTATTTTAATTAATTAAAATTGATAAACTTTATACACTAAAAATACTTTATAGAAAACCATGTTTTGAGCTTAAAAATAAACTTACACCCAATTCATGAAAATTTATGATTAAAATGAAATTAATAATATTATTTTAAACAAAATTTTTAATATGTCACATTAAGAAAAAATATAAAATAAAATTTATATTTTAAATTAATATATTTTATGAAAAGAAAAGAAAGTATTTGAAAATCGATAATTTTCACTATACATTGAAAAATAAAAAATTTCAAAAAATATGTTAAATTTTCAATGTAAGTTAATTTTGATATGTTTATTTAATAATTGTTTTCAATTATATTAAATAGAATTTTTAAATATTCCATTTATTTAATATAATAGTTTACCAAAAAATTAAAAAAACATTTTTTTGAAGGAAATGTTTTTTTGAAGAATAAAATGTATTTATTAAAAATTGTGAGCTTATTTTCTGTGAATTTATCAATGAATTTATATATATTATGGACTTTAAATAAATATGTTAAAAAAATTAATCCTATTCATAAATCAAATTTTAATATCTAGGTTTCAATGGCCATGTTTAATTAATAATATTCTAATAGTATATCACGGTTAGATTAATCTTAGTGTTGTGTGTTGTATACTCTATTGAACATAATATTATTTTAAAATATTACAGTGTTAAATTCTACACCCTTAAGTAAATTCCATCCCCCTAATTTGACCCTGTGCTCAAAAATTAATGGTTTGATATTTGAAAATTCATTTATAGAAAACCCATATTTTAACAAATGGTTAATAAAACATCCTTTAAAAAAGAGTGTAAGAGAAGTATAAAGGCCATCTAATGTAATGAAACCTAGCCTTACACATAAAGAGAATTTGTGTGTGAAGTGAAAAAATTGATTTGGAAAGAAGATCCATTTAGGAGATAATGTTATAATTTTTTTACGAGAGAAGAGGTCATAAATTTATTGAAAATGAATAAGATTCTTATTTCAAGATATTTTTCCTATAGGTATGTGATAATTTTACAATATAAACAGATAACATAAGGGAATATAATTAATTTTAATGTGTAATTTCATCATTCAATCATTTTTCTCAATAATACCATTAGTTTCAACAAATAATGAAAATTCAAGATGATTTTCTTATGCCTAAAGCACTAAAATTAAATAATAATAGATCAAATGACTCCACAAGATGAAATAAATGTATTACTCTTGTCTCTAAACATTTAAAAAAGTTAAAAAGGTAATATAATTCCAAAAAAGAATATAACTTCATATTAACATATAAATACAACATTAAACTTAACTTTTTTTTTGCAACTAAATAAACATACATACCAAATAAACTCTATATTAAAGGATTTAATTTTATTTTACCAAAAACATTATGTAAAATAATATGATAGAAATAAGGGTTATATATTCCTAAACCTAATGAAACACTTCCAAACATACCATTAATCACCTTAAAATAGAAAAAATCAAAAGATTTGATCCTAAAATATGTTTCCCAAAATTACCTTAATCTTTATCTATCAAATTTATGAATTATAAAAATCAATACAAACCAATACATCATGTAGTCCAGTGGGATTCAATGCACACTTATCACCCTTCAATTATAGGTTTAATCCATGTGGTCGTGATGGATGCGATGAGTTGGTGCCCATCTTGTGGACTCTCCTTTTTCTAAAACTATAGAAAATTTAATGTGATACCATATTCATAATTCACCTTTATCCTAAAAAATTCTCAATAATATGACTAAAATATTCAAAAATAACATTAGTCATAAAATCAATTTTTTTATCTCTATGGTTTTTTTATCCAACTCATTATTTTCCAAAAATAAAATAATTTTAATTGAATTTAATTACCTCAACATCAAGAACATCTCAAAGATCATATTTTACTTAATCGTGTGTTTTCCATTAAATATCACCTTAACAATAAGTCACCTTTCTATTTCATTTTTACAGTTCAATAAATTCTTGAAAATACTTAATGAAAAAATAATTTTGGATAATTTCCAAAAGATTCATGATTCTTATAACCTGGATACCATTGATAAAAATAGTTCCACAACATTATTCTTGAGTTCCAAAACATACAAACTTCAATAATTTTACTTAATTATTTTCATAACATATGAACTTATAAATTAATCCTTGTATTATATAATCAAGTTAGATAATGACCAAGATCTTCACATTTATAATAGTGAACTGTTAGTGGTGCCATAGGTTGAACTTTATATACCAACATAATATTAACGTGACACCTTATTTTTCATTGAAAATTAGCTACATTATGCCCTATTTTATATACATAAATAATCTTATATTTAATTTAAATAACATTACATAGTGCCTCTTCCTACCTACATGAAATGTATGAAATTAAATATTCTTTTCTTTATCATATATTAACAATTGATCTTCCATGAGACTCCATCCTTCTCCTCTTTGAAGTGTTTGGAAATTCAAATATGTTTTGGTTGCTTATAATAATTTTAGATAGCTTATTTAGGATGATCACAATATGTATAACTTCTTTTCCAATTAGGTTAAGAATCTTGTTAGGGAAATCATTACATTTCCCATCACATTGTTTTTTTGCAATTATTTTTTCTATTTCCCACTATTAACTAAAATAATAAAAGAAACAATATTATAATTAATTAAAATACAAAAGGTACACTTATAAACCAGTAAGTAATAACTTATAAATGAAAAGTATATCCTAACTTAAGATTCTATATGTTTCATTCCAGGTTATCCACAATAATGTTTCCTTCAATTTTTCAAACCTAAAAATTTTTTGTTATCCTTTTAAGGGTTATCAATATGTTTTTGAACTTCCAAAACATATACCCCAATAGTGTCATACCATGTGTGTAGCAATGATTGTTGTATTTCACCAGGTGATGATTGTGTCTAGATCAATTCCACATTTTTGAGGTTATTACCAATAATTTAAACTATTTCAGAGCCACATCCACATGTAGAATCCATATATGGATGTATTTTTTTGAAAACCACATACTCTATACTTTAAAAAAAATTAAGAATTTTTTCCAATTTTTTTATTATCCATAAGGATTTCAATAGATTTTTCTAATCCTAATTCCAAAAAATTATCTAGGCCATTATTTGATACCAAATATTGTAGCCCAATAATTTTACACATATTATTACTTAATTGTTATCATAAACACCCTATAATTACAGCCTAGATATCATGGGATTCAGTGTCTTTGGAATAATCATTTCATAATACCTCGAAGTTAGACTAAAATAAAACTTATTTGTTTTATTCACCATAATTAGATCATAAATAATTTTTATCTCCTTAAACGCCTTGGGATATCATGTATAATATATAGACAACATGTGTGAGCTAAAAATCCTAGTATAAGAATAAACATGGTAATGAAGCGTAACTTGTGAGGAAAAGGTATAACATGATAACACAAAAAGAGAGGGATCAAGAGCAATCAAAAGGGGTCGCAAAAAAAGTAACATGATATCATAAGATCATGGAATTAAATGAAATGTGCAAGAAACAATTAAATTTACATAAAATTGATTCAAGGATAAATTACTAGACAATATCACTTATGTGAAAAAGTCTCAAAATGTATTAGGTTTACCCATTAATCCTATAAAGGACGTCCCATGAGACTAAAACATTATCCAATGCATTAGATGGATATATAATTATGAACCCCCATTTCACATTTATATAATGTACATAAATATTTTTTCCACAAAATTAAATCAATAATAATAAATATACATAATAATTACCCATGTAAAAAATGGATTTTATAATATTTCCACATATAATAATCAAAAGACATCTCTGATAGAATGAATTTTGAAAATAGTCATAAGGTATACATTACCCGATTAAAGGAAGATAATGTGATATAGGTATAAATGTAAGAGACATATATAGTTATTTTAAATTAATTTCATAATATTAAGGATAGATATAAAATGAGTTACTGAGAGAGTGTTTAAAACCCAAAGGAAAGAGTTGTTCAGAGAGATCCCTTCTGTTTGAGAAACGAATTAATAAAAATTTCTTGCACAAAGAGAGCGTGAAGATAAAGATTAAATATTATGAATAATACTAATAAATGATTTAAATTATTAAATTTAATATATATACTTATTTTAAAATAAATTAGGGGCATAAAATAACATGTGTCTCAATGAAGGAGGTATTGAGATGAAAACTCTTACCTCGAGTCTGGAATTATCATGTAAGTACTTTATCCCCTATATAGTAAACTTATATTAATTATCTATTTCCTATAGAAACTTATCTAGAATTAATAACTTATAATTAACCCATTTACATAATTTATTTTAATGAAATATTAAATTACTTATTTAGTTTTGTCCATGTCGGGTACTTTGAGGACGCTCAATTCATAATCTAAAAACAATGTCAGCGAGTTGGCCATGGTCAAAGGGTTCATTATTCCATAATATATAGAATAATTATTATTATATAATTATATTTTTTATATATCAATTATAAACTTAAAACTAACATTGAAATATGTTTATTTAAAATGAACTATGTTACAGTCATGGTGGCGGTAGGTCGTATGTATGCATGAGTAACATTTCCATTTTTTCATGAGAATTATGGAAATAAGGTATGTTTTATTTAATATTTAAAGAATTATAAATATAAAATGAGTAACATATTATTATTTTAAATACAATTAAATATACCATCCATGTGACATGTTAATAAAAAAGAATCACATCGCTTCGTGTGGCGGTATTATGCATTACACATAAATGATGTTATCTTTTTTGAAGTCGATAGAAAGGTAAGAAATATAAGATATATTAATTTTAAAAGAATTCAAAATATTTCATGAATATTATATATGATAACTAAATCAATTATCACGAATATACATGAGATTCAATTATATAAAATGGATTATATCAGTTCGTGAGGTGGTAGGCATCGTAAACACAAATGATGGTTTTTTCACATTTTATAGAATTAGATAAGGATTTAAGTTATGAAATTAACATAATAAAATAATATTATATTGAATATAATTATTTTATTATATCATATTTATTTTTTAAAGTTTTATTGAGGTTGAAGAAGAGATAAAACAAAGATTCATGGTTAAGAACAATACCTCTTTTCCATACCACCTCTTTAAGATTTCACCTAAATCCTCTCTGGATTGGATTTATGATCCAAAAAATGAATATAAGATATGGATATGGAAGTAATAATGGTATTAAGGTTAATATTGGGAACAATATAATGATCACGGTGCATAAATAAGATAGAATAGTGGGAACCCTTTTATAAGTAGGAGATAGGACACACATGCATTTTTTAAAAAGACAAAGTTAAACCCACATTTTACACATTCCAAAAGCCCCATAAATGGAGATATCTATAACTTTATATGATATTATGTCACAAAATGGTTATAAAATAGTATTTGGATATGTTTTTCATCCCTTATATTTTTATTTTAATCCTCTGCTAAACCCATTTTAACAATAACCATAGTTATTAATTTTTAATATTTTTACTATTTATTATAAAACAAAATTAGGATGAAATAATTACCTATTATTAATTATAGTTATTAATAGTATTGAATTCATTTTATTAAATTCAAAACACTTAATTTTCACATTTTAATTTAATATTAAACTAGTACAATGTTTCAAAAAATGATTTTTTAAGAAAATTATTTTTCAAGTAATTAATGGTCTTATATTAACTCCATGAATAGAAATCAACATTATAAAAATTTAATTACATATAAAAAGATTTATTATATATAATTTCATTTATATAATTCATAATTAGGGGTTATTTTAATTAATTAAAAAGGTTAAACTTTATTGAATTAAAAACAATTTGCAAAAACCACGTTTTAAGCAAAAAAATAAACTTATACCAAAATCATGAAAATTGTTGATTGAAATGAAATTAATTAAATTATTATAAATAAAATATTATATATATTAATTTATGATGAAATAAAAAATATAATGGAACATTTAAATTACTTGATTTAATAAAAATAAAAGACAGTATTTGAAAAATTGACATTTTTACTATTCCCTGAAAAATCAAAAATTTCTGAAAAATACTAAAATTTCACCCTAAATTAATTATTATTTGATGATTTATGAAATTATTTAAATTTTGTGAAATAAAATTTCTTGAAGTTCCAAAATTTAATAATAATATTTTCTCCCAAAAATTATAAAAATCATTTTTCAAGAAATGTATTTCTAAAGAATAAAATTCCTTTATTAAAAACTAAGTTCTTATTTCTTATGAATTTATAAATACATTTATATAGATTAGGGATATTATATACATATTTTTTAATGTAGTAAATCCCATTCATACCTCCAATTTAACATCTTGGTTTTAAGAGTCATGTTCAAATAATAGTATTTTAATAGTATATTATGGTTCGTTTAAGCTCAATATTGTGTGTTGAATATACTATAAAACATAGTATTGTTTTAAAATATCATGATGTTATACCCAAATGAATCTTACATGATCCAGAAAAAATAATTAATTATTTCATATGGGATAATAAGTAGAAGGGTAAATTCCACTGATCCTATTGGAAAAGGATGGTGAATCCCATAGAATAGGGTCGTGTCAAATTGAGAAGCATGGAGGGGATCATATAGAGAATATAGGTTAGGATATAATGGGACATTATCAAGGGGAAGTCATTGTGGGTGAATTTCATGAAGTATTGGTTTGATGATGAATGGGGAATCAAGAAAGGTCATCTAGGAAGGATCTCGAGCATGTCTTGCTACATTAATAATTATTTCAATATCATAGTGAAAAAGGGGTGATAGGTAGTTGTGTGGGGTGACATTAATTACTAAAAATACAACCAAATAGGTAGGTCTACCTTCTTCCTATGACTAACAATACCAAATATCACATTTTATTAGTAGTTAAATCACCCAGGGTTCATATCTGGTTACCTTAATGAAGAACATAAGCTTCACTATGAAGATATTTAGTTTTTGGTTGAAATGGATAGGCAGGTGTTCTTATAGGTAGATACATGAACTTTTTGTGATCAATATTTTCATTCTTTATTGTGATTCAACTAGGATGTTGATGAGTTGGGGAGAAAACTCAATTGAAATAAAATCCAAGTGAATTTGAAGTTCTATTTAGGGAGGCTATGTAATATGTCTATTTTGATTACTAATAATATTAAGAAAAATGGAATTTATATGGACTCATGATGTAAATGCTATGATAGGCCCAATTCTAATATGGTCTAGAACATATTTTTTGAGGGATAATGTGTCTTCTTATCTTTGGTGAACATTAGGTTGAGAATGGGTTTTCGAGTTACGGGGAGTTACATCCAAGACTTCCTTTCCTCCTAGTTTCAGGAGACAGATCCACATGACAATGTGGTTAATATTTGTGGCATAGTGTTTTTTGTAATGTTTTGGGTGATCTATGGGGAATGGAACATGGGATGTGAATATAAGAATAAATCTAATATCTACTTCCATGTTTGTGTATTTTCTATTATAGATGAACTTAGTAACCTCCTTTCTAGTGAAGAGTTCTTGTCTCCCAACAAGGGACTAATCTAATGAGTTTCAACTGACAATGACGGTGGAGGTAGATGTCATCAAGTGAGGTGGGTTAATTTGAGTCCTCTAAGTGATAGTATGAAGATTAATGTGGATGTTCCTTATACCAATAGAGTTATTATAGGAGGAGGGATTTTGGGTGATTATAGAGGTTTAGTGATTTTAGTTTATAACACCTTTTATGGGCCCAAAAACTCCATTTAGATGGATACTAGAGCCTTTATTAGCAACCTTTCCCTTTATAGTTTCTATAACATCAAAATTTCCAAGGTAGGGTCACACTCCAAGCTATTGGTTAGTTTTATTCATGATATATCCATCATTTTATAGTATTAAATTTTTCACATAAGGAAGTGTAGGTTATTAATTGGTCGTGGAATAGAGGTCAATCATACTTAGAGGGGGGATATTTTCAATAGATAATCTATATTTTAAAGTGAGTCCTAGTTAAATTGTCATTATTTATCATAGTATGGTATCTCTTCCTCATTATTTTAACTTCAATTTTAGTGGTGAAACCCTAGTTCTTCATCACATTAGACCCCCTGAGTTCCAGTTATTTTTTTCTAAAATGTTATTTGTGAGTGGGAATGGGAAACATAATCTTTGAATATGAATGATGGGTCTATTTCGTTCATCCTCATTGATAAATTTGAGTAAATATATGGTACCTATATAAACATGACACCAAATGTTTTATAATTATTTTTTTATAAGGTTTTAAAGTTAGTGGGAGGCACAATCCATAGGGTAAAAGTTCTAGAAAAGATCTTTTTTAGAAACTAAAACATGGATTTATTGAGGCAAAAAAGGCTGATTCGAATAAGTGGATTCATAGATACATAAAGTCTTATATTTTTATTTAACATAAATAAGAGTTTTAAGGATTATTTAGAGTTTATAAATACTCCAAAAACTGTATGTATTAATGTTTAATATAAATATAAAATCTATGTGAAAGAGGTAATGAATGGGTTAGGGGAAGGGGTTCAAATCCATATCTAAAATTTTCATTGGTATTTTATTTAATCTGTGTTAAAACCAGTGATATCAATCCATAAAATTAGTGTAATCTTACAATTAAAAGGAAGTGGATTTTTTGGAAGAAATAGTAATATTAATATTATAATTCTCTATTCTTTTTTTAATACTTGGTATCATTTTTTAATTGTTATAGGATATCAAAATCTATTGAATATGAAGATTTCATCCCAAAAATTGGTTTCCCCTAATTGAATTGAATCATAATATTCTTATTGTTGTAATTAAGGGGGATTTTTTTCATATTTTTAATGTTTTTTTAAATTTATCATATTTTGGAGCCTTGTGAAGGATGAAGGGAGACCCAGATATTCAAGTGGAGAATTAAATTTTCCCAAAGATGTATTATATTTAAAATCTAGTATCCATTTTTGTGTCTATAGCTAAAATAATATTAAAATGTTGGATAGTTCATTAAATAATTATGAAAAATTGTGATTGAATATTCATTATGGTGGTAAGTGATGTGTGGTGAACAATAGTGATGTTTTTTACTAAATCACATTTTTCCTATAAAAATATCCAAATTAGGAGCCTTATAGATTTTAATGGAGTGTATCATGAAAGACTTTAATATTATATATTTGTTAATAAATCAAATATCTTTTATTTTAAATGATGTATGATTTATGGAAAATCACAAAGATCAAGTGGATATGGAAAGTTTAGAAACCTATGTAGAGATGGATTGGATAAAGTTTAGGTGGTATCAATATTGATATGTGTTAAATTGACTTATTATTATAATCATTGTGGTAATATCATAGTTTGGAATAAATTGGAAAAGTTAAAGGTTTTTGGCTTCATGATTTTTTAATGGAAAATCATTGAGTGATATAGAGTTATTTTATAATATTTTCAAAAAATCATGTTTCTTACACCGAGCCTCGACTTAATAAGATTAAATAATTTATTATCAACTCAAATAAAATATGAAAAGTTCACCAACATGGATTTATTTGAAAAATTTTAGTTAATTGGAAGAAAGTGACTCAGTATTGGATTGGAAAATAAAGTTATTCTAGAATTTGGAAACCCAGCTACAAGATTTCAATAATTAGGAGGAAATGTCAAAGGATGAAGAATATTTTAGAATGGGAAAGTGAAACCTAAAAAGAAGTTCTTACCTATCAAAAAATGTGGAGAATCGGGTCTTCACATCCAAAATGGGACATGTAAAAGTCCACTTTATATTTGATTTAAAAAGGGGGAGATTTCAGGGGGGACAAAGTGTCATATTATTAAAAAAATAAAAATAGGATATTATTGAACCCCTGCTAGGTTGTGTTGAATTTTTTGAAAATATGAATAATAGATGGAAAAATTGATTCTTATTGTATTTTTATGGAATCGTATCCTTATATAACTCACAAGGGTGACACAAGTCAAGGCCAAATGGATTTACTGATATGTGGATTTTTACTTCTATAGTTTTTATATTATCCAAAAAAGGTAAGGGAATGGGAAATCCTTATAAGAGTTCATGTAATTTTTAAAGAATGTTTGAAATTGATGTGACTCACTGCTATTTATAATTCAAATAATTATGTCACTTCTGTTTAGAGAAGCACTGGTATAAAAGAAACTAAAACCTATCAGTGTATGTTTCATTAGGCATAAAAATGTGTGCTATTGAGAATCAATGTAAGTATCTTTTTGGATAGATATGAGAATTTGAAAAAGGTATGGAAAAAGCATGTGTTTGTGTCCCTGCTTGTATGTGATCATGCTAAGTGTAGGTGTTATCAAGCTGATTATATCTGTTATCTAAGCTACCAGCTTATGTGTGATGATATGTAAACATGAATATCTAATATAATTTCAGTGTAAATGTAATTCTTAATCAGTGTAGGTGTCATATGTTCTAGTGTGTGTGTGAATAGGAGATAATATGTGTTAAGGCCCCAACATAGGTGTGAAACTGTTGGGTGTATGTGTCATCTGATATCAATGTAATAGTGATTTTATGGTTGAATAGGTGTGTTTCATAGGTTATATTTGTGTCATATAGGAGTTAGAAAAATCCAAAGATCATCCAATAATAGTTTTTTAGGGATATTTTTTTAAGTTAATGGATAAAATAAATAGTGTTATTTCTAAATGTTTTCTGTATTATTTAATATGATGTTAACATTGTTATTAAATGATTTAAACATAATGGAAATTAAAATAAGAGCCATGCTCTAAGCTGAATATGATTGAAGGGTTTTAATCAATATTTTATTGGGAACTGAAAAGGATTTGTAGTGATATTTTAGTGGAATAAAATATCGTACAGTAATCCTCATCACAAGGTAGCGACATGTATGGAAATTAACAACCTATATGGAATAATTAAATGTTGAAAATTTGATAGTACATCCAAAATGTTTTATTTAAAATGTTTAATAGTTTTTGGTAACTCATAAATATCAATTGGATCTGGTTTATCAGTGATACAACCCATTAAAAAAATAAGTGGTGGCGACATAGAAGTTTCAACTACATCAGCAGGGTGTATTTTGAAAACAAATTTTGGCCAGAGTATATGGGGGTGTTTTATCCAAAAGTTTAATCTATTTTTGGGAATATAAATTTAGATAAAAATAACACTATTATATATGAAATATAGAATATAAATATTTCTTAAAGTGGGAGGCTTTCTGATCTAAAATAAATAAGAAGAAAAATTGGTTTCCACATTCAAATGGGGAAAGTGATCTCACATCATCTTCTAACTTATAAAAATAGATAAGATGGAATGAAACACTAAATAGAAGAGAGGGTGACTTTGTACAACATTCACCAACATACTTGTAGGTAGAAGGAAAAGAATAAATAGATAATACTATCTGTTTTAAGATCTATTCATTATGGAGAAAAATAGATACCATAATAAATATTTGATTCCTATAAAGAAGTAGGAAGTTTTTCTTGTATATCAAAGAGGGGATGAATTTTAGATTATACACTATAAAGAATTATAATAGGGGAGTAGGTGTTTACTACCTAGACTATTTTGTGAAATGAAAATAAGAATATTTTTATAGAAAAGTAAGGTGGTATTCTAGTTACTACACTATAAGGAATGAGAAATTGGCATCTCTAGAAGGACCATCCAAAAAGGAAGATATTATTTAAAGTAAGTTCACAGGTACTTTGTGAAATTGAGGTTGAATATATTATAGATAATCCAACTTAATTAAGTATTATTTCAGTGATTAACGTATTTTTAATGGATAAACCTACATGTTTATAAATTGTTGTCATTTTCTCTTGATGTAGTGAATGATGAGTTTTGAAGTGACTGTATTGAACCTTGGGTGGTAATGAACTAAACTAGAATATTTTTAAGGGAAATGATCCCAAGAACGAGTGAACAAGAAAAAACCATTCATGTAGTAATCTTATTATTTATTTTTCACTAAAAAAGTGTTTGTGGCATGCTCCTTAGATTATCCCGTAGTGGCGAATAGTGTAGAAATTCATGTTTATGTGTGTATACTTGTTTACATTTCTACAAGACACAAAGTGAGAAAAATAAACCTATGTAGATTAACATACATATGATAGAAAAATAATTTACCCTTAAAATTAATAGACTGTGGTCTATTAGGTTTGTCAGATTTTATGTAAAATAGTTAAAATTATATAAATTATTATACCCTGATTCACCACCCCACTCAAGATATCTCTCACATAATTCCATTTGAGGCATAAAATGAGACAATATTAAATAAACATATAAAATCATATTTTTATTAATAATAAATGTTATGAAAAATAAAACATAAAATTATGTATGTTAAGTAAAATTTTACATTAACTATATAGAATAAATCTATATAGACTATGGTTATTTTGGTTTGGATATTTCTGGATAAAATTTGAATTTTGAGCTTCAATATATATTAATTTTATGATTGATGTTAAAAAAATAATTTTAAGAATTTTTACATCCCTAGGGATGGATTTATAGAGGTTGGGAGGTCCTTGTACTTGATCTAGTGTTTGGGTGAGTATCAGAATGAGTGGGTGTTGCGGCCACTGGGGTTCCCCTAACCCACACTCCAAAATTTTGTTCCAAATATACATTATTTAAACATATAATTTTATACAAATTGAAATAACCCAATAACACATACATCATTTACAGAAGTTAAACATTATATCTCACAATAATAACTTAATCCTAGAACTCAAAGGTTAGTGTCTTTGGAGATTAGCTACATAAAAATCATATTTCCTGTAATTATGAACATTTATCCATAATTAAACCATATCAAGCCTTATTATAAGAGTATAATATATTATACTCATCTTCATAACATGTGGAATAAAAATATGAGAAAGGGTGTGCCCAGATAATCAGTAAGTATAAATCGTATCAACATGTCATCATGGGTTAGATCATAAACATGTGAGAAAATATGAACATGTGAGAAATATTAGATTAAAATAAAATTATATTATAATAATATTTTGATGTATGGAATACTATAATCCCATGTAATTTCAAAAAAAATCAAACATATACCGTAGAATATGTAAAAAAAATCATGATATAATAATCATGATCCATGGTGCATAACATTGGAATATAATGTTGAAATGTATGACAAGAATAATGATTAGAAATTAAAACATTGTGAAAAAAACTATCCATATAATATACATTGTAAATATTGTAAAAAATATATAACCACATCATATCTATACTCAATATTATGAAAATATCTAACTACATTTTCCACATGCTCAATGTTTTTAATATATCTAACTTCATCATGTCCACACTCAACAACATTATCTCATGAGATATAAAACCATAACCAATGCATTAGTGGGATATATAAGGACCCTCAAATCACATAATTATAATCTATATTCACATATTCCAATATAAATCAATCATATATCATATGATGAATAACCCAGTGAGATAAAATGAGTTTTGTAACATTTCCAAAATGATATCACATAAAATGATCACAAGTGTTAGTTTGGATAATACCCAAAATTCAATCACCCAAAAAGAATATTACAAAATAGGGAAATGTATTCATGAAATTTTAATTCAAATGAGATGGATTTTTTTGGGATAAATATTTTAATGGAAGAAATATCATAAAATAAATTTTATAAAACCCTTTTCACATTATCATAAAAATATGAAATTATGGGTCACTTTTAATAGTTTTTTAAAGAATTTTGTGTGGAAAACTACTTTAAAAACTATTGAGAAAGTAATATCAATAATGGATCCTTGAAAAATATATAATGGTTTTCCTGAAGATATGTGGAGTGGAAGATAAAACATATGATCATAAAAGGAAGAACCATTAATATTTTAAATTCCTTTTTTGAAACCCAGAACGTGAAAAGAGTAATAAAAGTTATTTTTTAAAATCAAAAAATAAAAATATGAATATAAAAACAAAAAATAAATATTTATAATTAATAATAAGAAAGTATAACATTGGTGAGATGAAATAATATTCAAATGTAAGAGAAGTTTCTCATTAGAGAGAATGATAATAATTCTTAACTAAGTTATATAATTTTTAAGAAGATACTCCTTAAGTGGTTTGGAATTAAGAATTTAAATTTCCCAAGAGAAAAATTTAAACTTTTATATAATTAAATAATATTATTTGAAATAAATAACATAGAATAAATAAGTTAAGGAAGAAACATTTTCAATCAAATAAAGGATATTGGAGTTAAAAAATTCCATTATCTTAACTCTTGACTACCACAAAAGAACATTATCCTCTTGTATAATAAACATAAAAATATTTATAAATTAATTCATAAGCTTATTCAAATATAATAAATTTTATAATCTTAAATTATAATTTTTTATTATACATTCAATATTTATTTATTGTTTATTTTCATCATTGGATGTTGGTAATTTTGATTTTTTTTTTAACATGTTTTGTAAAGGAGACGTCAAGAAAAGTTCTTTGATACCAAGTTCATCATTCCAAGATTATAAAATATATTTAAATAATTATGTTTATATTAATTATACATACCCATGTTCATTTTAGAGAAACTATAGGCATGTTTTTCTCAAATGAGATCCATGATTATCTTGATTGGGGTAATTTACTGATATCAATGGATTATATTATAATGATCATTAATATTTTTATCATAATTTCATAAAAATATTCATGATATATATTATATCATTAATATCATATATATATATATATATTCATAAAATATATTTTAGGACCATCCATTCAAGGTGGTGATGAAAGTGAAGCACATCATCTATGGAGGCGGTAGTCAGCACATACCTATGTACAACTTTTTTGTTTTTATAAGGAATATGGGAAATCTATATAATGGTTATTCCATCAATATAATAACATTTAAGTATATAAATAATATTAATTTAATTATATTATAATTTTTAAAACATATTTAATAATAGTTAAAATTATAATAAATTGAATAATAGTTATAGCGGAGAAAACAATTATTAGAAGAATTTGATTTCTTCTTTGAAACCTTGTTGATTTGGAAGGGATTTGAGAAAAATATATGGAAAATAAGAACAAAAAGATTAAGAAACAATTATTGGTTAATTAAATGGGTCATATTATACAGTATAATTACAAATTTTGGAGTAGATTTTAAGGGGTAGTGTGATTATCCTTTTATAAGTAAAGGGAATGGGATTTTGTAAATATAATTTCGTAATATAAAAAAGAAATAATTTTAAACATGAGAAGTGGATCCAAGGTGGACAATAAAACTTTTTAGTATATTTTATGTTTGATAAATCCCTCAAACACTCATTTGGATACTTTTTTAACATGTTTTAGATCTTTTATTTTTAAAATTTAACCCTTTACCATTTTGACTTCTATCGTGGTAACTAATTTTTACCAAATTAATTTTTTTATGAAAAAAATAAAACGAACATTATCAAAAAAATATGGAACTTTTAATTATAAAAATGAAATCCATTTCATTTTATAGATTTTATAAAATTATTAAAAAATTAATTCTAAAATTATAAATGTATAATGAATTTAAAATAGTTTTAGAGAAAAATATAGCTTTTGTTCTAAAATGTAAAATATATGTTTGTAAATTAAACATAAATTTTTTAAATGTATAATTTTAAATATAAAATAAATAAATTTTCAATAAATTTTTAAATAATTTTATATTATTTTTATATCCTGAATATGTTATAAAAGTCATAGTATTTTTAAAAATGGTATTTTATACTATTTACCTAAAAATAAATCTTTTTTGAAAAATCCCAAAAAATCATATTATTATAATATTTTCATAATGAATCCAAAAATTAATTTAATATTTTAAAATTAAAATTATAAAATTTATGAATTTTTATTTTTAATGAAACATAAATTATAATGAAAACACTTTTTATAGGGAAATGAATTTTTAAAATATTAATTATTCTTATTCATGTTTCTTATTCGTCTATAATTAAATTTGTGTTAACATATTATTTATATATAATTTAAATTTATAATATTTTAACAATAATATATGTAGTTCCATGAAACAAAAATTCATAGCAAATAAAAATATAATTTTAGAATAAATATATTTTTTAACATAAAATGATTTGATTATTTATTTAGCTATACAGATTCAATTTCATCATTACATTAGTATTAAGAGTGAAATTTATTTTTCATTAAAAGTTAAAATGTGAAATGTATAAAATACGTGTGATATATATAAATAACATATTAAATTAATAATTAAATTTTTATATCATCCTAACTTCTATGTACATAACATATCATGATCATCTTATAATATCTAAAGATAAGATATGATTTGGTGGCAGTCACGGGTGGTAGTTCAGTGAGAATGGATCTCTGAGAAATTTTAATGAAATTTAATATCTATAAAAATTAATTTTAATCAAACCATATTTGGTGGATTTCATCGTAGGGTTATTCTAGGACAATCCCAGGAGAAGAAAAATCCCTTCCAAGATTAGATAAATGAGCTTCATAAATAATACTTTAACTACCTGATGTCATTTCCTATATTTTTATTATTGATTCTATAATATGGTAACTTCTATTTATATTGTCTTGTTCAATTAATATGTTGTAGTGGTTTTTTTAAAATTACAACATGGTTCATTTTTGTAGTCATAATTGTAAAATAATCTATTCAAAATAGTATTTATTTAAAGGGAAATTCATACTAAAATTTTAGGGTGTCACATTCTCCCCTTTATATAAATTATATCCTCATAATTTTTATATCATTCACTAATGAAAATATATAATGGTATCTAAAATATATAAATGACTCAAGATATAATTTATATATTGATATTATGTTTACAAATATTAGGAACATATCTTTTTCATCAAAATATTATTATATCTAATATTGATTTTTATCAAATCATTTGAGATAATCATCCCTCTAGATTGGGTATCATGGCACTTATAATAGATTTTTTTGTCCTAGAGAGTTTATAGTCAGAATTTCCCTAATATATGGGTATAATTTGGTTTGAAATATGAAATTTTATTTCCCTATTTTCTTATTTGATGTGGATTCTATGTGAATATAGAAAATAAACTTCCAAAATCACATGAAATTCATCTAAATGAAGAGGTAATAATATTTACAAAAAGAATATTCCCATAAATATAATATTTGGATATAATAATAATAATATGACTTGATGTTTTATTTAATAATAAAATAATTTATATTTTGATTTAATTCTCATAGAAAAATTACAAGATAAACTAGAGTGTATGGAATAATACTCCAATAATAAATTCATAACTCTATAGTGGGGGATAAGTGTACCTAAACTATCATGATCCACTTCAGTGATTGTTATAGTATTGGCCCTTCTTTGTTCCCTTGGTCTAGGATTTCAATGATGCATATCATCCATGTTATCCTTGTATTAGGGAATTGACATTGATAATACCTAAGTTCCCTAAATTTTTTATATTAAACTTTAAGTGGTACCAATGGATAAATTTTTTTCCCTCCATAATGTTTACCATACTCTTACTTTTTACTTAGTAATTAGTTTCTCTATGTAATAATTTTCCATACGTAAAACGTATTCCAATTACTTTGAGTCATTTATATGTGTTATTCTATTTATATTCTTAACATGTAAGAAATTGAACCTCACACCCTCCGTGGTCTTAATCCCCATAAATTCTTAGAAACTCTACCATTACCTTATTTTGTGTGTCTGGAAATCCAACTATGTTAAAGTTTTTAATTAAATTCAGGATATCTTGTTTTGAATATCCACATGAATTCTCATTCTAACTATTCTTTTGTTCAGTTATTCATTCGGACCATCACTGCATTGTTTAATGAACCCATTGTTAACTTTGTTCTTCGTATTTCATGAAATTTAATAAAATAAAGAAAATTTGTGGATAAGAAGGGTTTATTTGATAAGCTTAAAAAATGAAAACTATTATCATAAATGTAATAAATCATAAATGGCATAAATACCCAACCTTTCAAATTTCTGCATTTCAATCTAGGTTATTAATTACTTATTTCCTTCAAGGTTATCTAATGATTCCCTAAAAATGAACTCAAATACATCATAATGGTTTATAAAAGGTATTTCAATCACCAATGTATATCCCTTAAAAGAATCAGACTATGTATGAAATTAGGAATTTATTCAGGCATCGGGTGAAGATCATATTAATACCAAACTAGCCTTTATAGGGTTATTACCCCTGAGAGAATTTGTGATAAAGCATACATCCACATTTTTGTATCCAGGTAGCGATTTAATTGAAAATAAAACCACACAATCTCTATTTTACTAAAATTTTAGGATGATATCTTATACATAGGATTATCTCTAGGTTTTAACTAAATTTATCCCATTATAATCCAAAAAATAACTAAATTAATCCCTAAAAATAACTAAACAAATCACTAATAATAATTAAACATTACTCTGATACCAACTAAGGAAACTCAGTCAACTTAGGCTAAACATATCTTCATTTTATATTTCAATAAGTTAAACATTACAACTCAAAATTATCTCATAATATATGAAGAAAAATGATTATTCTCTTTGGATATTATATATATAAAAAACTTATTTTATAAAATTTGGAACTTTTCTCAATATTTATATTATAATACACCTTCATTTGAATGTGTCATATTTTATAATCATCTTCTTAACATGGAGGAAATAAAAATAATGAAGGGTGAGCTTAAATTCTTGGTAAGGGTAAAACATATCATTATTTCATCACGAGTTACATCAAAAGCATGTGAGAAAACATTATCATAAAAGAAGCATCAAATTAAAAGAAAATTATTGAATAATATGTGTATTACATTTGATATAAAAGAATCACATGTAATCTAAAATGAATCAAACATATACCATGTCATAATTATGTATAATGTTAACTCCATGAGTATTAATGATTTATTATTTATTTATTTATTTTTAATAAATTAAATTTATTTATAGATTATGTTTTATGCAATGCTATGTTTTAAAAAACCATGATATATTATTAATATTATTATTTAGACATTATTTTTATATCCTAGCTGTTAAAATTAGTGAGATGAATAGTATTAAATAATTTTCAAATATTAATTATAAGGTTTTTTTATAAATAAAATATATTTATAAAAAAGTATATACTTTTCATAAAATTTAATATTTTTTGAAAATACTATTTCCAAAAAAAATGTTTTTTTATTTCTTTTTGTGAAAAATAAAAAAAAATAATTTTTCGAAAATTTAATAAAGTAAATTTAATAAAATAAACATTATTTTTGAAATAATAATTTCAAAATAATATTAAATTTAGTTTTTTGAATTTTTTGGAATAGATTAATTTTCACTAAATAGTGAAAAACATTAGTTGTTATTGAAAAATACCTTTTCATTTAAAGAATTTATAAGGTTATTTTCTTATTGAAAAATGGTTTTAAAAGTAAAAATACTTAAATTACATATAAATTAATCAAATTAAGTTCATTTTAATCATTATCATAATTATTTTGGATATAAAAACTTTTTAAAATTTTGAATATTTTCTCTTTGGAAAATCGCTTTCTCTTTATGACTACGAGTTTAATTTTAAATTAAAATTTTCCACTTCTGTGAATGGAATTTAAAAAATGGATCCAACATTTAGTATAATGATAATTTATATTATCTAGTAATTTAAAATTAAATTTTTACCACAATTAATAGTAAAAATAGTAAATAAATGGATACCATAGTTAAGTTAAAAATGGGTTTACTAGTGGAGAAACTAAAAAAGATAATGGTAAAAAAAGAGACAAAAATTTTCCAACACAAATTGGATGGGAATATTTAAAACTTATATCTTATAGTCTCTATAATGGTCCATTTTTTATCATTGTGTCATCATAAAAATGTGTATACACCTTTTTTTCTTTTCAAAAAATTATAATCGTTCTACTCACCTCACTTATAAAAGGCCACCCCTCTCATTTCCTCTTCACACATAAAAACAATGTTTTTTATCCCATACCTAATCAAATAACTTCTTTAATTACAACCTCACATCCTATAAACTGTTTTTTGTTCAAAAATCTAACCTAAAAATCCTTTTGGTGAAAACCAAAAGAAATTGTCTGAAGAAGAGGTAACACCCCTAACTGAGATTTTTATTTTATTTCTTCCTCAACCTACTTAAATTATTATTAAAACATTATGATATAATATAATATTTGTCTTTCATATATTTATATTTTGTTTTGTTATGTTAATTAACTACAACCATCTCTTATTTCATCAAATGTGATATGAAATCATCATTCATGTGTGTGGAGGATTACCGCCTCACAAACTGATGTTATTTATCTTCCATAACCACCTCTTATGGATATATATAATTATTCATTAAATGTTTATATATGATATTTTTGATATTATTATACTTCTTTAATTATTATATCACATATACCTTTATAATTTCCATTTATTGGGAATATGATAATGTCGCTCATGTGTACGACGGACTTCTATCTCACGAAGTGATGTGATTCATTCACACTTTACACAGATGGTAATAAGGATGGGTTTAATGAACATATGTTATATATATGATATAAAAATTATTATTTAATGGTTATATTTTATTTACCTTTATTACTTTCAATCCTTCTAGAAAATGGAAATAGTGTCCATCCATACGTACATCCTACCGTCTATAAGAACGATGTATTTCATTTTTTATCTTTAAATATTGTGGATTACTCTAAAAAATATATAATAAATTTATATTAAATTTAAACCATGTTCAAAATTTTTTATATGATGTACCCATGATCAATAAATAGTACCAAAATGACAAATCAAAACATACACAAAAAACAGAGAATTTATTTTTTGAAACGTGACTTTAACATGCCAGAATGGTCTGAAGGCCTTATTTTTATTCATTTTTTATAATCCACCTTTTAATGTTTTAACGTGTACCCTTACATGGACTATAGGATTCATGATATTACATGACCCTAGGGTATTATTTGAAATCATCCAGACCATAGCTACTTGAAACTGCCCCACTACAGCATCTATATAATGATGTCAACTCTTCACCATTGCATGGCTATTAGGCTAGGCTTCCCATGCAAGCACCTACTAGTCCTAATGGAAAGTTCCATAACCTCTAATTAATCCAAATATATTAGCTTCAACTCTAGTGAATTCACCTGCTCTGTATCCTCATCGGAAGAATACTCCAAATAGAGTATGCATGGTCCATTAAGCACAATTCCATGTGGCCTGAAGGTCTCGAGCTGACCCAAAGGCCATAAGTTAGCTTCTAGGCCTTGATATGTATAATTATGGTTATTTAATATACATATATATATATAATAATATTATATTTAGTATATATGAGGTTTCAATATGTAAAAATGAAGTCGATACATAAGGTAAGGGATTTTTATCTATATTTTCCTTCCTTGAGATGTTAATTATGTTATGAGCCTATCTTATTTTATGAGTTGTATATATAGAAACATTGATATTTATTATCTTGAATTAATTTATTCTCATGATATTTTATGTTTCATTTAATATTATTCTTTCATAGTTATTATAATTCAATTTTACCAAAGTGGTAATGATTTTATGTTCAAATCACATCATTTAAAGAGATTATTTTTGATTATTTTTATAAGGATAAAATATTATGATATATATCTCAATGAACTCATTAATTTCATAATAATATTGTTATTTAATAATAATACATGTTATCCTTCATTTTCCTCTTTTTATGTACTCAAAAGTTCAAAATAATATTTTTCAGAAAAAACCAAGTTTATTTCTCTCTTTGGTCGAAAACTTATTTTTTCTTACAAAACCATGAATTCAAAATGTATTTTCTTAAAATTAAAATTATCTGAATTATTTATTAAAGATATTTTTACCCCCGGTATTTCATTTTTACAAAAAAACTTAAAATAATCTTTATGTATTTTTTCAAAAAATGTACATTTTTTACTGATAATATGAAAGGAATCATCATTTTAATATGTACAACATGAATGTAATTATACACTATAATAATTAGTCATTTTGTGAATATTTCATTATAATATTCCAAGGTTATTTTAAAGAAAATGATATTTAAAATATTTATATTTAAAAAAGTTTTTTCAAGTGGAAAATATATTTTCCTCAAGAAATGTTTTAACTAATATTTCAAAACCATTATCTATCTAAGATGGAATCTATTGATGTTACCCATGCCTTACTAGGTATATGATCAAAGGATACCGTTATTATTCTTTCTCTAAATGGGTTTTCATGATGGAATGATTTTTATAAAACTTATTTCTTTTCTTTAGGTTACACCATAAATAAATGATTATGAAACTGACTTCCTTTTATGAGTTATACTATGATTAAATTATGAAATTATTATGAAACATTTTTCTTATCCATAGGTTATGATATAATAAAATTTTTATAAAACCCATTTCATTTCATTAATTATGATATGATTACTTTTTTATGACATTGTGTCGCACATATGTAAGATATTCATTATGTGATAGGTGGAATAATATCTCTCTCAAATGACATGGGTAAAGATTTATATCTCATCATATATACCATAATGGAATGGGGTGTGAACCCTATTTAGTAAGGAAAATTTTCCAGTATGATGGTCTTGTGATTGAATATTGGAAACTATTATGGTTTGGGAGTGAAGGCCTTCGAAGTGAGACTTAACTAATTTGGATATGATTTTCTGTGCTTATATGTATGAAACAATTCCACATCCTATGCTAAGGTTTAACTCTCATGGATAATTCTATTTAATTTCCTTATAAATCATGTTTTATGAACATCCAATATTTTTTTCAGGACTCAAAATTATTATCTTTGATATGAAAGGTATTATTTTCAAATGTTATGATCAGGTTTTCAAACACTTATGTTCATGAATTGATTATGTATCTCCCTTGTTTACCCTTACCGAGCATTTGATATCACCCTTTATTATTTTTCCATTCCATAGGTTATTAAATAAATTATTATGTGTGATAGGTCTAATAAGAGTTATATTTATATATAATATAGTGGGAGATTATGTATTTCACATATGAATCAGTTCATTATGTTTCCATGTTTCCAAAGGCACTATAACTTTACAATCCCTAAAAATGTGTTTGTGTAATGTAATGAATGTTCATCAATAAATGATTTACTATCTATTTAAGAACGTCTTGGGTCCTTATATAAATCATGTAATAACAATCATAATCCACGGAGCATAACATAGGCATAAGACATAGAAATGTGGCATAATCATAATGATGGGAAATCAAAACATTGTGAACATATCTAGTCACGTAGTTCCCATGATGAAAATTATGAACATAACTAACTACATCATATCCTTTATTTTATACACATAGCTAAATAAATCTTGTCCACACTCAAAATTTTTAATATATCTAATCGCATGAGGTCCACACTCAACATCATTATCTTAAGAGATATAAAACCTTTACCAATATATTAGGTATAAATATAGGACCCAATAAATCTCATAATGATAATACATATACATGTGGGCCACAAAACATATATCATATATCATATCATGAAGAATCCATATAAGTAAAATGCATTTCATAACATTTATGAATGTTCCCACATAAAATTACCTTAAGAATTATATTGGCTTACACCCAAAACTCAATCAAATCAAAGGAGTGTTTCAAAAGACATTTAAAGGATTATTCAAGATAAAATACTCTAAAGGAAATTTATAATTGGTTAAAAAGAGTAAAATTGTAGAAAAACATGAAAATATATTTCATAAAACATTTTTAACATATTATAAAAAGATGATGTTCGGGGACACTTTTAATTGTTTCTTTAAATATGTTGTAATGAAAAAAAATTAAAAGCTATTTATAAAGGAATATCAATAATGGATCTTTGAAAATGACATAATGTTCTCCAAGATGAAATGTGAAGATGAAGATAAAAGATATGATCATAACAGGAAGAACCTTTAATATATTTAATAACTTTATTGAAACAGACATTGTAAAGATGAGTAATTAATGTTCTCTTTGAAAAGACATAAAAAATATTAAAATCACAGGAAATATTACATATTTGTATTTTAAAATAATAAATTAGATCATTGGTTTGAAGAAATAAGATGTAAAAGTATGATAAAGGGCTCATTGGAGAGGATAAGAATTCTTCTTAACTATATTATACATTTATAAGAAAGAAATTCATCATGGAAGAGGCCTGGAATTATGAATTTTTATTTAAAAATAGAAAAATTGAAATTATTATATAATAAAATATTATTGTGGAAGAAACCAACATAGAATAAATAATTTCAAGAAGTAATATTATAAATCAAAGAAAAGATATTTTTTTACAAAATCACTTACCATAACTCTAGGCTTCCAAAAAAAGATATTTATCATCCATTATAATAAATTTAATGATGTTAATAACTTTTTTAATAATATTACTCATATATATAACCTTTTATACTCTTTAATTATAATAATTCATTATACATCTATTAGTTAGTTGTTGTTGTTTTTATCATCAGATGTTTGTAATTTCGATTGTGATGCACAAGTTTTGTAATAGTGATTTTAAACCACGTTTTTGGAATCTAATTTAATAATTAATAGATTATTTATTATATTTAAATAGTTATGTTTCAATTATTTATTCATCTCCAGGTTCATTTTATGGAAGTTATGGGAATGGTTCCCGAGAATGGGATCCATGATGAGCTTGTTTTGTGTAATTTATCGATATCAATAGATTTCTCTATAATGACCATTAATTTATTCATCAACCTTTGAAAAAATATTAATGATATACATTACTCCTTAATATCATATATTTTCATAAAATATATTTTATAACCATCCATGTAATGTGGTGATTAAAATGAAATATGTCATCCATTGAAGCGGCAGTACGCACGCATGCACGAATAGTGTTTTTATTTCTCTAAAAATGGGGAAAAATAGATATTGTTTATTCCTTAAATAAAAAAATATAATTATTATTATTATTTCAATATATTATAATGGGTAAAATATATTTATTAAGAATTAAAATATTAAGAAATTTATTAATGATTACAGAGAAGAAAATGCTTACCTAGAAGAACATTATTTCTTCTTAAAAAACATCTTGATTAATAATAGAATTGGGAAATCTATACGGAATAAAAGCATAGTAATGTAAGATAGTATTATATTAGAAGTAAATTATGAATATTATATTGAATAATATAACTTTTTTGTATCTTTTATGGGGTAGTGGTATTATTTGTTTTAAAGTTAAGGGAATATCATTTTTTAAATATTATTTCATAATTTAAAAAAACAAAAACAAATAAACATGGAAAGTGAATCCAAAGTGGAAAATAATAGAGTTTAGGATAAGTTATAATGATAAATCCCTAAAAAATTCATTTGTATATATATGTTTTGAGCATGTTTAGGTCTTTTACCCCATAAATTTAACCCTTTTACCATTTTGACTTTTACCATAGTAACTAATTTTTACCTAAGCAATGAATTTTTATATTGAAAAATAAAAAAGGCCTGATTATATAATTTGTACCTTCTAATTCCAAATATATGATCAATTTTATTACCTAAAATTTCTAAAAGTGGTAAATTTATATTCTAAAGTAATAAATGTATAATTCATTAAAAAAAATTAGAGAATATTAAATCATAAGTTCTAAAATGTCAAATAATGGTTTGTAAATTAAACATAATATTTTTAAATGTAAAATTATACATATAAAATGGATATTTTTTAAAAAAATGTTTCATATATTTTAATTTCTGATTATATTATGATAATGACCTAAAATATACTACCTTTGTAAAAATAGTAATTTTTTACTCAAAATAATTAAATCTTTTTAGAAAAATTCCAAATATTAACCCTAAGATAATATTTCTCTGATCAATAAAAAATAAACATCATTTTTTAAAATTGAATTTCGAAATTTTAGGAATGTAACATTTAAATAGAAACATAAAATATAATTAAATGTGTATTTATAAGGAAATGAATCTTTCTAAATATTAATTGTTCTTATTCTTATTTTCTATTAATATATAATAAAATTAGAGTCAGTCTATTATTCAAATAAAAAATTTATTTATCATAATTTATACATAATGTAATTAGTTCCTTATAATAAAAATTCATTTCAAATAAAAATACTATTTTTGATAAGTAAATAAATTTTAAATAATAAATAATTTTATTATTTTTTTAGCTATGGTAGTTGAATTTATTTAGTGAATTAGTATTAAAATTGAAATTTATTTTTATATAAATTTTTAAATGTGTTATATATAAAATAAACTTGATATATAAAAAAATTACTAAATTTGTAATTATATGTTAATATATTCCTAAATTACACAGAGATGACCCTTCAAGATGTTTAAGTAATACCTAAAGATAATGTAATATCTTGTGGAAGTTATGGGTAGTGGTTTAGCTAGCATCGATCTCATGGAAATTTAAAGAGGATCAAAATTATCTTGAAAACAATTTCTATAAAATCTTAATTGTTAGAGTTTGTCGTAGGCTTGTTCTAGGGAATACCCTGGAGAATATATCTCCCTTCAAATATCAGACAAATGAGTATCATAATGAAGATTTATACTACCTGATTCCATTTCTTTTATTTTATTAATTTATTTTCATATATAGTAACCTCTGTTTATAGTTTATTAATCAACAAATATGTTACAATGGTCATATCATAATTATAATGTGGTTCATACTAGGTTCCCAGTGGTAGTGGGTTGGGTACCAAACCATCACATTAATTATTTTTCATCCTATTAGAAACCACCAAGTACCTAGTGGTAGTGAACCGAGTACCTTGTAGTTCTGTGTGTATATTTTTAAAAGGGGTAAAAATTTTCATTACACCCTCTTCCATTTTAACCCCCTTTAGGATTCTCTATTTTAGGTCATCCAAACAATATATAGGGGTTCCCTTTCCCCTATTTATCTCCCTCCCCTTGTTTCCATGTAACCAAGTGGGATAGATCTTATTTCTCTATAAAAAATGGCAGTGATTACTCCTCCCATTCCTCTATTAATCTCATTCCTTGATCTATTTTAATTTTTTGTTGTTCGTGATAGAATTTTGATTAATATTATACTAGATACAGGTGTAATTATATTGATATATTAGGCCTTTAAGGTGTGGTAGATTGATTATGCAAAAATAGGATATGTTCCAACTATTTCTCACCGTTTTATTAGTGGTATTTCACTCGATGGATTTCCCTAGGGTGTTTTCCAAATTATCTTGGAATTGGTAACTAATTGGATGTTTTGTAATGGGTATCTTGTATGTAGGAATTTCAAGAGAATCCCTTGGGACATTGATTTTTTGTTTCTCAAGGATTTGGCCATCAGAGGCTACTCAGTTAAAATTTGGAGGATATTCCCCATTGAAATTAATTATATGATAAATTATAATTAATTATAATTAATTGATTATTTCGTGTAATATGATTCAAGGTCATGGGATCATGGATATGATTGGTGTAATCTTCTAATCATGTTTGGAGAGTATATATTTTTATGGTAACTCAATTTTTGAGGTAAGTGGTCTCTTTAATACTTAACTATATATGTATATTCATGTGAATTACATTTGTTTGCCTCATGTTTGGGTTTTGGAATCTATGATTCGGGTAGGGTGAGTTCAAAATTTTGGGATACAGATAAGTTAATCCATTTATTAGTGGAATGAGTGTGTCATACATAGGTTAGATAATTGAGAGATTCCTAGTTGTTATGACACCAAGGGATGAAAATCCTAGACCAGCTTAACTGACCACATTGAGGTTTGTATGTGCTATGTAAATTGTGAATGATTTAGGTTAATCCTGAGTAAGTTGCTATGTGACCTCTTGGATGGTGATACCTTAATTAGACATCTCGGTTAGTATCAAAACATGAGAATTATATTGAAATGGATAGGTAATAGCCTTATGAGATTAATAATCCATAAATATGAGGAGTAGGTTATAGGAATGGGACTAGGGATTACAAAAAAGACTTGATCTTGTAGGATTTGTGGCTATCCTATTGATATAGAACATGAAATATATAATAATTCAATCATTTTTGTAAATTTTATTGAATAGGATAAGGAAAATATACTTGTTCCTCTAAAGACAAGTTTTCATAGTCACAAGCTAGCTTATGTGATTATAAGTGTGTGTCTACTCCTTTTTCCTAATCAATTTGGATTTCCACACAATATTTCCCTCAAATATATCCCCACATTCCCCCAATATATCCTAACAGTTAATATTTCAGAAATCCCATTCCTTAATTTATCCCTTTCTTCATCACTACTCATTTCCTCCTTCCATGATTTCTCCCACAAACCAACTCCTCCCCACCCCTAGGAACAAACCAACCTCCCTCCCCCGACTTGAAGACACCCAATCTCTTACCCGAACATCAATCCCATATCTCCATAAGGAAACCATCGCCCCCTTTTACATAAAATATCATATTTCTTGATCACTATAGTATCCCAAGATTTTGATATATATATTACAACTTTTTAATGGAAATTCCTTACATTACACAAACACACGCCTGAGAATCATAAAGGTATGGTGTCTTTGAAAACTTGGAAACCTAAAAAACTGGTTCAAAATAGTTCTACATCATCTCTCACTTAGTTCTTCATAACTAGAACTCTTCTTCAACATATTATATGTAATACATATCTTTATAAAATGGGGAAATAAACATAATAGAAGGTGATCTCATATGCTCAATATGGGTAAGCAAGGGAAATATGTAAACCTAACATGAGAATAATGATATGATAACATGATCATAACATATGAAAACCATAACCTGCATATAAAAGATAAAAATCTTGAGTCATGACATAAATATTTATAGTTCAAAAGACATTAATCATTTGTGAATAAAATAACATGGTCCATGAGAGCATAATATTTACATAGGACATGGAATTGTGGCATTCACATAAGAATATAAAATCATTTCCATAATATTCAAGGATCATTTAAATGTGTATCTTAGTTGAATGAGATCACTCACCAAACCATTTTAGCATTCAAGTTTTACTCACAAGACTATCATAGTGGAAAAATTCCTTCAATAAACAAGGTTCACTCCTAATTTATTCATTTTTATCTATTGATATTTCAATATTTACCCAATGCAATAGTGGGAGATATAGGTTCCATCCATAACATAATGAAAATCATACATACATACGCCATAAGATCATAAAAAATTCATTATATCAAAACCCATGAAAAGAAAATAGGTTTCACAAATATTTCATCATATGATAACTTCTGGAAAAGAAACATGTTACAAAATCATTTCATCGTGTAATTATATCATAACCGATGGAAAAAAAGTGGATTTCATAAGAATCATGTCGTCATAAACAAAAACCATTTAGAGAAATAATAATAATGGTATCCATAGATAAAATCCAATGTAAATAAAAAGTAACATCTAATCATGTCATCTTAGATTGAAAATTTTTTAAAATATTACTTGGAACATTCCTTTAAGAAAATAAGCATTCCACATCGTAAAACAATTTTTAAAATAGAATACATTTTCAAAATAAATTTTTTTGAAAATAAACATAGAAGCCTATAAATGAATCATTAAAAATAGTTTAAAACATTTCTTGAAGAAAACATCCTTTCCACTTTTAAAAAATCATTTTAAAATAAAAAAAATTCAAAAAAACTTTTCATTAAAAATAACCTTATAAACTTTTAAAAAAATCTCTAAAACCCATTTAAAATTTTTCTTAATGAAAATATCCTTTCCACTTTGAAAAAATGTTTTAAAATTCATTTTATTTGAAAATAACCTTTTAAACTTATAAAGAAATATTTATAAATAATTTAAAACATTTCAAGAGAAAAATATCCCTTCCACTTTGAAAAAAAAAACTTCTTAAAATATTATAGATTTTTAAAATCCTTTTCATTGAGAATTAATTTTTAAACTTATAAAGGAGTATTCAAAGAAAATAACGGAAATGAGTTAGGGAAATTATTATCATGACGTATACATCAAGAAAAAGTTTCATTTCACATTTTTGGTAAAATCTAAACAGACATTGTCTAGAAAATGACATAAATATTAATTTTAAAACATATTTTAAAAATTAAACCATGAGTAAAAATATATTTAATAAATACTTTTATTAATGTAAAAAAAATTTAAAACATTTTCAGAAAACATGGATATGGAAGAAAAGGGGTTCAACCAAAGGGAGAAATAAAGGTGATTTTTCTTAAAAATAAAATTTCGGTATAAATAATTATTAATGAATGAGTGATAAGATGTTATAATAAAATAGTATTTTGTATTTTATACATGAAAAGTTTTCTATAATATATTTATAATAAATCTATATTTATTATACATGACTTTCACACATGAATGAAGAAAGATTAGACTTGAGGGAAGGGATTTATGTTTCAATAAAATTTAATTAAAATTGTGTATGATTGAATTTTCATTGAAGAAATTATATGGTCATTATATTATAAATCCATTAAATTTTATTCTCCTAAAGTTATTTATTAAATTTTTATATTTTAGTTCCATTTTCCTCTCTTTGGTACTCAAAATAATTCATAAATTTTTTTAAAAAAAATATGATCTTATTAATTTTCTTTTAGTCAGAAAACCTTTTTCTTCCATATATTTTTTTTATAAAATTATTTTAATAATTTTTTTACTCTCAATAAATTACATTTTAAATTAATTTTTACCGATATTTAATTTTTTACAAAAAAAAATAAAAAAATAATTTTCTTGTCTTTTTCTGAATTAGGTACTTTTTATTGAATGTGTAAACATTGTCATCGTTTATATGATTAAAAAAAGAATTTAGTTTCTCTTAATCATGAAATTTTAATGATTTGAAGCTTCATTTTCATGTTTCCATGGTTAGTTTCATTGAAAAGTAATTTGTCAATATTCAATGAATTTTTATTTTAAATTTTTTCTATAAAAATGATATTTTTCTCATATTTTCAAAGAATGGTTTGAATGTTCATTCAATGGTTTTTTTAATCTATATAAACCACATTTATGTATTTTTATGCTTCATTAGGGATATTATATTATGTTTTTATCCAATTTTATGGCTGGATTATTATTTAGATGATTCAATGAAACTTATTTATTTAAAATGGGCTAATTATGTTTTGATTAAATCTTTATAAAACCAATTTCATTTCCATTGGATATGATATGTTGAAATGATGAATGGTTTATGTTAGTGTGTAATTCATATATGTTATTTTCATTATAACATGAGTGGTCTTGGAATTATATATCCCTACAATGAATTGGGTAAGGACTTATTACTCATGAAATAATTATGGGAAATGAGTTGATGTGCTCAATCCACTATTGGAAATATATAGGGATGCATGATCCACTAAGATATAGAAAATTGGTGGTGATTAGTGATCTATTATGATATTGTAAATATGTTTCAAATTCTAATACAATATGATATAACAGTATCATTAGTTAACCAAAACATATTATATGGTTTCTTTGCATATGATGGTTTCATCATCTTAAGAAATGTTTTTATGATTATGATTTAAACTCATGATTTCTGATTGATTAATAATGATTTCTCACTCTAATGAATCATGTATTTTGAAATTCTAATGTTTTATTCCATGACTCATAATTAAGATCTATGATATATTAGGTAGGAAATTTGTAATTTATGATCATGACCTCATACCTTTATGTTTATCTTATACTTTGGCATATGATCATTAATTGATATATCTATTGTTTACCCTTATTGATAATATGATCCCACCATTTCTTATGTTTTCTTTCCCTAGGTTATAAAGAATGGTTTTACGTAGGGTATGTCAAGAAGGGAAAAAAGTGATAACACCTTTATGAGAGATGATGAATAATGTATCTAAATAAAATTTTTATGTATCTAGTCTCCAAATACACAAAACCATTATAGTTCTAGTGTGGATCATAATTTATGTGTTGAATATTACTGTAAAATGATATAATATTTATATATGAAAAATTTGTGTCACTCTACATATTCTTCACAACACCTGTAAAAAACTTGGTCTAAACAACTTTTATTACTATAAATATAATCTCAATATAATATTTAGAGATCATGGGGTTTAATCTATAGTTTGGAAACAAATTTATTCATTTTTATAGGGATAAAATGTGTCATGGTATGATGTATCTTAAAAATAGAACGTATATACTTGAACTCGATAAACCTATTTTCTAAATCAATGAAAATTAAAATTAGAATGACCCATCTTGTACCTATATGTGGTACCTCAGGATTGGTCATGTAAATAAGAAATGATTAAAAATATTACATCAAGATGAGTATTTGAAATTTTTTAAGTTAAAACCATTGGATGTATGTCACTCTTGCTTATAAGAAAAAATAACCAAATCACATTTCATTGGGAAGGGATAAAGATCTAGAAAACTACAAGAACTAATTCATAATAATGTATGTGGTGCAATTCTTGTATAGGTAGTGGTGGGTTTTCTTACTTAATAACTTTTACCGATGAATTTATTAGGTATGGTTATATCTACATAGTGATGTATAAGCCATATTATTTTAGGATGTTTAAGGATTGTAAAAATAAAGTAGAAAACTATCTTGGTAAGAAGATTAAGAGACTCTACTCAAATATTGGAAGAGAATATCTAAACCAACCATTCATTGATCACTTAAAGGAGTGTAGTATAGTCACCCAACTCACTCCTCCTTATAAAACTTAGTTTAATTGTATAAGTGAAAGGTAGAATCACAGCTTTCTTGATATGGTAAGATCAATGAATATTCATGAAACTCTACCATTATCCTTTAGGGATATGCACTAAATAAAATGAAATTTATACTGAGCTAAGTACCAAATTAAGTGAAAAAAAGAGATTCCAAGCGAGTTAAGGTATGGAAAGAAACCCACACATGCATGTTGGGGGATGTGGTGAGTTTTTCAAGACAATACCTAATGACAATCGAGAATCCTGAAGCATAAAGTGAATTGGTATAGTTTATCCTAATGATACTAAATGATATTACATATATCAACCATAGGATAAAAATTTATTGTTGTGAGACATGCCATATTTCTTGAAAATGAACATTTTATTATGAAAATAGTAGGAGAAATATTTTCTTTGATAAAGTTGAAGCCCTAGATGTACAAGAGTTGGCGTGAGAACAATATTTATAAGATATACTAGGAGAGGAATATTCTCCTCATAAATAAGTAACCCATTGGTCTAATAAAGAGGTTATATAACCTAAGAGATAAGGTTTTCTTATCACCAAGTCAGGTGATAAATTTATACTTAAGGATAATGAATCTCTAACCTAGAAGGGGGTAGTATATGGAAAGGATGTCGCTAAATGGAAATAATCTATGCATTCTAAGATGGAGTTCATGTACCAAAATCATGTTTAGATTCTAGTAGACACTTAATATATTGTAAAATCTATTAGGTGTAAATTGGTATTCATGAAATTGATGGACCACTACAACAAAATAGGTCTTTAATAGTGATGCCCTTTATCATCGCATTATTTTTAGAGATGATAAAGGTAACCCTTTATCAGCGCTCTATTTTTAGCACTAATAAAGGGTATCATTTATCAGTTCTTTTTAAGTAGTGATAAAGGCCCTGAATAAAATGAAATAATTAAACAAATAAAAATTAAAAATGGGTAAATAAAATATATATTAAATTTTTTATTAATTGAAAAATTATTAATAAAAATAACTATATATAATATATATTTACATTATAATTATTTATAAATTGTATATATTAAATATATATGTGTGTGTATGTAAAATAAATGAAATAAAATAATTAAACAAATGGAAATTAAAAATGTGTAAATTTAGAAAAATATTAAACATTTTATTAATTAAATAATTATTGATAAAAAATAATAAATTTGATAAACATATATACATATTATAAATATTAATAGAAATTATATATTAAATATAAATAAAAAAAATTAATAAATTTTCATAAATAAACAATAAAATTAAAAATGGATAAATTATAAAATTATTAAAATAAATTAATAAAAAAATTATTAATGAAAATTAATAAGTTTAAATATATATATATATTGATTATAATAATAATAAATAATATATATTAAATATAATTTATATAATAAAAAATATTTAGGCATATGTTAAATTATTCATATATTTACTTGTTTATAAGTAAAAATTAATATAGGACAGTTCTGATCATGGATTTGGTAACCTAAATCCATGACCATGTAAAATTTTATTAAAATTTAAATACATACATGCATACAGATACATCATGACTAGAAGGCCAACATTTATGAAAATCTAGAAAGCCCACATAAACTATGATGGCTAGAAACATCGAAATAAGCAGCCTTATCCAAGGCGCAACCACCCTCCTGCCTGTAACTAGCCTTATGATGATAAAAATATATTTATGATTATAAAATTATAATAAATATATTTACAAAATGAATATATTTACTATATTTTTTTATTTTTTTATTATATATATATATAATTATATAAATATATATAGTTATATAAATAGATTTATAATTATAAATTCATAATAAATATATTTAAATAATGAATATATTTACTAAATTTATATTTATATATATTTATTATATATATATAATTATAAAAATATATATTGATATAAATATATTTATAATTATAATAAATTTATAAATATTTTTACAAATATATTTATTTATAAATATATTTATAAAATTATATATTTATATTTATATATAAAAACATAGTTTTTTTTAAAAAAAAATATTTTTATAATTATAAATAAAAAATTATATAATTAAATAATTATAAAATTGTAATAAATAAACATATAATTATATTAATATATTTAAAAAAATTGAATTATAATTATATATCCTTTAGCAACACTAAAGTTTTAGCACTGAAAAATATTCCTTTAATCATTGCTTCTTTAGAATTGATAAAGATACCTTTTATTAGTGATTATTAATTTAGTAGTGATAAAAGGTATCTTCATTAGTACTTTTTTAGAAGCCGTGATAAAATACTCCCTGGTCTATTTTTATAACCCTAATCAGGACTATTTAAGTGACAATATCACAAGCTTTCCATAGAAGCCACCTGTTGTTGTTGCTCCTCCTCAAATCCATGGCTCAAAATGAGGCTCGAGCAAATCCAAGGCTCAAATTAAAGCTCAAACAAATCCATTGATCAAATGAATCCAATATTTTATGATATCTCAAATTTATCATAGATTAATCTATGCTCAAATTCATGGTATGTTATTTTCTACTCTTAAATTCAATGTGTGCACTACTTTCCCTTCTTTTTCAAGCCTTCTACTCACTATTGCTGAAGGTTTTGAATTATCTATGATATCCCTATGTAGGTGTATTTATGATTTTTCTTCTATTTAATTTGTTTCATGTTCTTGGGGGTTTTATATTTTTTAAAAAAATTATAATTTTTATTTGGTTTATTTAGATTTAAATAGACTTTTTGCTCGAGGTTTATAAGGGATTATAGTTGATTTCCAATTGGTTTCTTGGGGATTTGGATTTGTTTTTTCTCTGAATTCAAAGGATTGATTATATTTCTTTCCAATAAAATAATTGTGATGGTTTTTATAAATTAATTTGGGGTTTTAAAATTATTTGAGTTTGTTTATGAAATCTATTTTGTTAATGCATGAAGTCATGACATTGATTAATTGGGGTTTCCTTGGTTGAGAATTTTTCTTACATTTTATTTTGTTCTTACATTATTTATTTATGTCCACTATTATGGATTACTCTTTTTATGTTTTATGCTTATACACATATGTATTGGTGTATAAATATATATATTTGACACCAGTACATATTCACCAAAAAATATGTGAATATTTGTGTTGAGAGTTGTTTAGATATGTATGTATGTCATTTTATAGGTTTATAATATTTAAAGAGAAGTTTTTAAATTTAAAAACATTGATTAAATTAGGTTTTCTCATATAGGTTTTTAAATAGGGTGTTCTAAATGATTTTTTCATTTAAAAATAATTTTATCTTACCAAATATTTTTAAAATTTACCCAAGAAAAATGATTTATTTTCTAGTGGTCTTTCAAATGGGTTTTCAAAAAGAGGAATAGTTTCAATTGTGTTCTTAATTATTAGTTTTTACTATTAACTGAATGGATTATTTCTATGTGTATTCTTTTTGTCTTTCACATGGAGATAATAGATAGGTTGTTAAATGGATGGGTGATTCTCTAACTTTATTGAGGTATTATCTGAGGGTCGTTTTTGGTTTCCTCATAAGGCATGGCTTGCATTACTTGTTTTGGTCACATAGCTTATAAGTATTCTAGGAGTGAGCGAGTTTCCTTCCGAACCTATAGGTTAGAACTCCTCACCATGTGTTTTGTCTTATACTGGTGCTATTATATATATTGTTTGGTACCCGCTTTCACTTATATGGAAGTTTGTCTTCATCACACTTATTTAATTTTATTTCTTACTTCTTCTACAGTTTAGTTTCTTATTTGGATTTATTTAATTTATTTATTTCATTTTAGTTACATTTCATTATACTTGGTTTTTCATCTTAATTTAATTTCCTAGAAAAATAAAAAATTGATTTCTAATTGTCTATTTTTAATAAATAAGTATAGGGCCAAGGAAATTTATTTTCAAGTGATTATTTTCATATAAAAGTAAAAGATAAATTGTTTAATAAAGGTTTCAAAAATATTTTTTAAAATATAATTCATTTTTAATGATCAATTTCAAGAAAATTGCATGGATGGTTTTTATTAAAATAATAAAAACATATTCTCCAAATGTATTTCAAACTATATTTTTTGGAAATTGATAAATGTTATCCTTAGTTTATAATAAGGATGGTTTTGTAATAATATTTTCACCCATCTAGTTATTAAGGTCATGTAATCACATAATTAAAAAAATCCATTATTATTTTGTCACCCTTATTAAGAAACCCTTGAGATAGTGTATTCTATATGCTATTTACATTTTAAGGGATGCGTATTGACTATTATTATGTGATTCTTGTTGGATGTGACAGGTGGATATTTGGTGAAATATTACTATTCATATTTCTCTTACACCCTACACACACACCCATATAGTTATATATAACTATTATGTTTTCATATATATTATAAGGTTATGATAACAATGTATGAAAGGGAATATTGGAATATTATTACCATTTAAACTCATGATTTAAAACTAAATCTAGTTTTACTAAAAATACAAAAGATATGAGAACATAAATATGTAATAAATAGTAATTTCCTTTCTAGAAAAAAAGTCTAAGACAATTGAATATTCATGTCAATTTATCAAAATAAAGTGAGGTCATATAACCCAAACATATGACAGATACATTCCATTGTGGATCTTAAAATTATTTGGAGCTTATAAAATTAATAAGCATGAAATTATATAGATTAAATATTGTAAATAATTAAATAACCCAAGTCCAAACATTAGTTTCACGAAATAAATACTTTTAAAACATGTAAACATGTTTTATAGAATTTACAAAATAAACCAAGAATAAATATATATAGATAACAACATGTTTGATGTTTTTCCATCTAACCACTTCTAATATTATGAAAAAAACATAATTTGTTCCTCCTATGAATAAATTTTCATTGAAAATACACAGTTTCACTCATCGACACACTATCTCATTACTCTGTCACAATTCCTAACCAAATAAAATCATCCCATGATCTTATAAATACTTAAAAAAATGTACAAACTCAAAACACGGTGTAACTTCATTGTTGGTTCCCTTCCTAAAAAACCAAATCTGTTATCATTCTCTCACCCCGAGAACTAGAGCACCTCCAATTCGACTCACACTCTAATAAATTCAAATCAAACCTAAGCTTGATATCACACATAGACTCTTCCTAACACCTTATGATATTTTGTGAAATATTTTTCAATTTAATAAATATTTTTAAAACCTTCATGTTGTTGATTCTTGAATAAATTTTATGTCATATGAAATATTGTCTTTTCGGCTTCTTTAGAGATATTTGAATAAATTCGTTTTTGATAAATGAATAATTCCTTGATTTATTTTTTAAATAAGCGTATGGGAACCTTGATATTTAGGTGGGTACCCCAAGAAATTTATTTTGGTATTTAAATTGTTAATATCCTACTATATTTTGAAAAATGTTTTATTCATATCATATTTATAAAATAATTAAGAAATGTTTAATAATCATGCTTTTCTTTAGACAGAGTGGTGACCAATTTAGCATTTTTATGGTCATTCCTATTTTAAATATTAGTTTTGAAAAATTAAACTTGGCTTTAAATGTTAATGTGGGTTTTCAAATTAAAAAATGTGGTTTTCTATTAAGATGAACTAAAATGGATTTGGTGTATTAAAACTCATGAAGTTATTTCAAAGTGAACCTTTAAATTTTTAAACATTTAAAAGTGTAAAATTTCCATGGAAATTGTTTTAAAATTTTAATTTATTATTAATAATTTTTTAATATGATTTTTAAAATTTTACTTGATGCTAATAGTTTTAATAGAAAAAGGGGTTTGTATCCAATTTTGTTTTTTGAAAAAAAATTGGTTGATTTTCATTTACAATTTTAAAACAAAGAATTTTAAATATGGTTTTAAAAATTAAAAAAAACATTCTTTTGAATTTTGAAATTGGTTTTCATATGTGGTTTTAAATTTATAATTAATTAGTGGTAAGTTAAAAGGTTTTAAGGAGACACTTTTTGTCCTCATCAACTTCATATCTTGAACAATTATTATTGAATTTTGATTCTTGAGACTTATCTACCATCTCTTCTAGAATTATACATATTTTTCTTGAACTAATCTGAGTTGAAGTCATCCTATACTAGGTACCCCTGATCATTTTGGATGAATTCAAAGGATAACACCTAACATAGTGGAGTAATCCTTTTCCTAAATTAAATTAACCATTTTATTCGAAGAATATTGAAATTTTTTGAAACAATAAAATGTTGGGTTCTCCTTATCATAATTATCTACAACTTTCACCTTTTCTAAAAAAACATTTTATGTGTATTTATTTATTTTTTCTAAAAAATAAATATTTCATGGAATCATGTAAATCATATTATAGATGTTTATGAATATTGAGTTAAATGGTTCATTAAATATTTAAAATACCATGTATATGACACTTCTAAAATCCTTTTTCCATGTTTAAAATTTTTTTGTTCAAGATAAAATAGTCCAAAAGAGTTAGAAGGGTATTTTATTTATCACATAATCGATTAGAGCTATAAATTTTAGACTAAACACGAGGGAAAACTAAATGTCAGCACCAATTGGGATGTTGCTATAGTTTATGGATTATTTTATAATAATATCGGTGTATATGATGATAGAGAAATCATAGATGAAATGAAAATTTAAATTATAGATAACCTTTTTGATTATCCAAATTTTTTTGAGAAGTACAATAGAAAGCATAAGAGTCCCTTTTATACTGATTGTACTAAATACACAACATTGGAATCTTTATTGAAGTTATATAATTTGAAAGTTGGTAGTGAATGTAGTGACACCATCTTTACAGGAAAAAATGGTCTTCAGAATGGTATCCTACCAGATAAAAATGAACTTCCATAATGAATATATGAAACTATAAAAAATTATAAATTCAACGGGAATGATCTCTAAAAAATAAATGCCTTTCTAAATGATTTGAAATTGTTTCAAAAGGACCATTAATCATTCATAAACTTCCCTAAGTTGGGATAAGGTCAATATAATAAAATTAATCAAGTCCTTCAAAAGATTTATGGAATATTCCTATCATTACATGGTGTAGAAGGCTATATAGATGTCAGGAAACTGAGAGACAGTTGACATGACATATATATACAATAGTTAAAGTTGTTAACCTACATATATCATCTAATATATTCTACTCATTGGAATAACATCAATTATGAGTATCTTTAATTTTTAAATGAGTCGAGAAACATTCGTATTGTGTTATCTACAGATGAAATAAATCATTTTCGTGTATAGAGTATTATTCGTAGCACATGGTCTATCATGTTGGTAAATTATAAAATTTAGCCATGGTTATACATGAAACAGAAATAAATTATGTTATCTCTATCAATATCAAAACCAAATAAATTTAGTAATTATATTGATGTCTATTAGGCTCCACTGGTCGAAGATATGAAATTGATGTGGGAAAACATTGTAATATTGTTTGATGGTCATAAAAATTAAAAATTAATATTGAGGGAAATGTTGTATAGGATGATAAATTACTTTCCTTATTATAGAAAATTTTCAGGTTGTAGAATTAAAGGAATGTTTTGGTGTCCCATTTTTGAAAAATGCACACAATCTATTTAGTTGAAACATTCCTCGAATAAATTTTTTTAGGATATCATAATTATTTACCTTCATGACATAGATATTGATCTTAGATGACTACATTTGATGGGAATAACGAACAATTTACAACACTATCTCTAATAATATTTGATAAAATTTTCAATAAATTAAAAGATATTGACACTATTTTTGGTAGGCCATTTTGGAAAATCCGTATAAAATCAAGTTATAAAATATATCAATTTTCATTGAATTGTTGTTTTGGAATTTTTTGTATCTTAGATAATTTATTAATTTCATGCATATAGAAAATAAATTTATTTAATAGTCTTATTGGAACATTAATAAATGTTCCTAAAAAAAGGTGGCATCAAGACTTGGTTTGACATTATTGACATGGGGTAAGGGATGATTTGGAACCAGTAAAGGGTAAAGGGTAAACTTTTATTCCTCCAGCATCTTACACTCTATCTGTATAAGAAAAATTGATAATTTTAATTTTCCTTAATGGTGTAAAAGTTCCAAAGGGGTATTCATCAAATATCAATATTTTTGTGTGAATGAATATTTTTAAGTTACAGGGACTAAAAGATCATCACTTCCAAGTTTTGATGAAAAATTTTATGTTCGTTTCTTTATGGTTAATTCTACCAAAAAAAATGTACAACATACATTATCCAGGTTTTTCTTATTTTTCAAATACTTATGTATTAACTTTATAGACCCTGTGAAGTTTTCAATCATAAATAAAGAGGTTTCAGTCATATTATGTTAATTATATATGTCATTCCCACCAAAATTCTTTTATATGATGGTCCTCCTAATGGTTCACTTAGTTAAGGATATGAAACATTGTGGTCCTTTCCACTACAAATGGATGAACCCCCTTGAATGGTATATGAAAATCTATAAAGAGTATGTAAATATTCATAGTCGTACAGAAGTTTTTATTGAATTCTAACATATTGTTGAAGAAGATATTGAATTTTGTACTAATTACCTATTAGATGTTTATAGAATCAGTCTCCTAAAGTCTTTTAAAAGTAGACGCCTTATATGAGAATTGTTTTCTAGAAGAGATGTCATTACAATTACCACTATAAAGTGGGTTAAATAAGACCATTACATTTCATATAATTGTGAATATGTTGATCCATAAGATGAACCCAAAAAGTAATTATAAGATATTTTAATCCATGATGGGATGAATGATGGATATCATATACATATAATAAAGATTTTATAGGATGGTTGTTTGATCAAATTTATAAGGTGTTATCTAAAAATACAAATTCAATTGAAGAAAAACATTGATGTCTAGCCAAGGGACCAAATAAAAATGTCATAACTTATACTAGTTTTGTAATAAATGGTTAAAGGTTTTATATAAAAAACATGATGATTGTTTTATGATGAAAAACAATGGAGTTATTCTTGTTGTGAAAGTGATGCACATATCTGGTTACAAGGATAAAAATCCAATTTATGTGAATATGTCATCTTTCCAAATTATCAAATAGATATTATTGTTGGATTATAAAACATTTCAAGTATTTATTTTTCATTGAAAGTGGGTTTACAATAAGAGTGTAGTGAAATTTGATGAAATGGGATACATGAAGGTGAATTTAAGTGTGGAAATGAAAAAAGGATGAGTAATTCATAATGAAATAACAAGTAGTGCAAGTATTTTACATCTCAGATTCAGAAAACAGGAGTTGGATGATTGTACCACTGGAAACTAAAACAACTATAGGGTCATATAAAAATTCAATCAATGATGACTCTTTCATTGGGAGTTAAAAATAAATTTATATCAGTCCCAACATAGAAAATGTCTTATATATTATATGAGACCACAACAAGGGGTTTTGGATTCTTAATAGAGGATCCAATTACCATTAATCTTTAATAGAAATAATGAGTGCTCAAGGATAATGTTAATGTGTTTTTTTAATATAAAATTATTTTTATCATAATATTATATATTATCTACCATATTAACAAAATAAAAGATAAATTTTTGACTACTCTATGTAGACAATGTATTCTTCACATGAAGATGTTACCAATTAAAGTGAATAATATAATTTTTATGAAAAAATTGAAAAATTATTAGGGGAAAAATATCATGTTGATGAAAAAACAAGAATGATGTAGAATTACAGTGTTGAATAAAATTATCAAGGAAGGAAGTGAGGGTATAAAATTTGAGGTTGGATTCAATCAACATAACCAATTTATTAACCTCAGAAATTCAATTCTAATTAATTATGTTGGGGCCACAATGAATATTAATGTGCTGATTGACATTTATTCATGTTAAAACAACCAACTAATAACAAAGGAAACCCTTTGGAAAGATATAACGGTAATTTTGTTATAAAATTTCTCTATTTTCTGAAAAATTATATAATAAAACCTTGACTTAATTTTCATTATTCCTTGAAGAATTCATATATATTAGAATATTTTCATATGAAATGTGTCTTAATGGATATTAGAAAATCCTAGAGGTTTCCAAACACTTCTTACCAGGTTACATATTAGGGATGTTGATGGGAAAAATAAATCCCCACACACCAGTTAGTTATGCACATATTATAAAGGAAGACGCATGGGATTCTTTCATCAGTCGTCCTGGTGAGAAATAATTTGAGGTTCATTTTAGTTTATAATATATTATTTTACATTATTTATTTTCTCTAATTTGATTCAAAATTGTTAATTTATGAAACAAAAAAAGTGTGATGAAAATAAAGAACGTGCATCAAAACCAATGTACCCCTATCACAAATAAAGGATGGGGTATGTTTCACTATATAATAAATTGATATGTATTTTAAATCAATAAAAAATATTTATGTTATATGAAACAATATATATTTCTTTTTTACATAAAAATTGATGAATCAAAATCTATATCCATTTCCATCCCATGTCATGTGTTATGGATGGAGGCTCGAGTAAATATAGAGGGTAAACTAGTTGTTTAAAACACAAAAGAAGTATAGAAAAAATATGTATGTATGAAATAATAGTAATTCATTATAATTTATAATAGAATTACATAAAAATATCTATTTATGTTTGTATATTTTTTACATGATTTAGACTCAAGAATCAGAATCAAATGTACCAAACTAAAAAAAAACTTTCAATAGATTTGAAGCAGTCAGAACAATATGATTGTGTTAGAGGAGTAGATTTTGGAGTGCCTCCTCAAAAATATTTCTAGAAGGTAAAACCAAAAGAAGGTACAAATAATATGATTAAAGGATTTATGGCACAAATATATTATTTGGAAGATATTATGGTCTAGTATAATTTGATAAACCAGTATAGGAGAAAGGATCAAAGTGAACTGAAGGGGGGACAAATATATGCACATGAATAACAAAATAACCCCATCGGTTTTGAGGCTACTCATTCCCCTTAACAAAATACCATACTTGAGGTAATAAATTTTTTCATTACTATTTATAAAAAATTTGAATCAAACAAATTTTGATAACATTGTATTAATAAATTTATAAAAGGTAAAGTTGTATGTGATTTATATCAATCAACACCCACACGCCACCTTTTTGCAAGGGTTATTGTGTATAATATATTAGGAGAAAATATACACAATAAATTACTCACAAAATATCACATGAGAGTTGGGATTGAGGTATCTCAAGATCCTAACATTTAGTTTCCTATTCCACATGATGGTCCATATATTAAAATGGTCAATGATGCTATTTGAACATTCACAGAATGGATATCTAATCTTATAAAGATACATTGGGAATGTCTTTAAAAAATATTATAAAAAACTTTTAATATTTGAGGAAAAAATGAATAAACTTAATTATGGTATTATATATGCTTAAAGAAATGGGTAAATGGATGGTCGGATCAACATAATCTAGTGAATCCACCATGAAATCAAAAAGACCTTCCGGGAGTACCTTGTCCCTTCTAATTCCATGGAAACATTTATTATAATTTCAAATTCATAAAGATACCTCATTCAATGACTTAAATATATCCTACATTCCATTTGAATAAGAAATCTTTGGAACATTAATTAAATATGAAGTTGGTCTGGAGAACATAAATGAGATTGTCAAGTTTGAATTGCTGGGAGTCTTAGTAGTTAATATATACATAGGGTATATTTATATACTACAACTTTCCAAATAGTTATTTGATATATTAATTAATGTTAATAACTATTCATATTTTCTAAAGTAATTTATATCATTAATATATAAAGTGAAACTATGTGAATAAAAACAAGGATTCATTAATCCCTGTATCATTTCTATGCTATAAAATTCTTTGGGGAAGGAATAAATTAAAAAGTAAGAATATGATCTATAAAATGAATTTGAGAAAAAAATTACAGATGACATGCTCTTTTTTATTCCAACAATTTAGTGGTAAGACTCTGTAATTTAATCACATAAAATATATTTTTATATTTTTCATTACTTATTTGTTTTTATTTTTTTAGGAAACACTAGATGATGATTTCCATCAATCTAGATATGCCAAGTATTTTATTTTTTTGATCTAGTTCATAGATATCAAACAAAATTACCATGAAGGATGTGTATTTTGAATTTATAATGAACTATAATCAAAATTTTATAGAAATAATTCAAATTATATGTTTTTTCTATATTTTTACTACAATTTTATTTTGATAGGTGGGTCTCTAAATATAGGCTAAATTATGGCACGAATTCGGTGACTGAACATAAAAAGCCTAAGGATTACTTAAAATGGAAACATATTAAGATATATATACAAATATTTAACTATAAAAACATATTTCTAAACAATATACATATTTTGGTAAATGTTTTTTAGTTTATAAAGAATTATAATGCCAATGATTGTGGATATTAAGTTTGAAAATTTATTATAGAGATTATAAACCATGAAATGAATAGCATCCATGAACATGTAATTTTCAATGGTAATTACAATTTCATTAAAAATAATTATTAATGGTTTTTTTTCTATATTTTCTTAGTACTAACAAGATTTATGAAAACCTTCATACTCAAAATAAGAATTAAATTTGTTTAGAGATGAGTGGGAAATATACATGTTGTTAGAATGTTTGTTGGCAATAATTTTAAGTGATTACCTACTATGTTTATAGTCTAGTACGAGCTATAAACAAAGAAATTTATTTGGGGTGTGAAGAATTAGTATAATAACTCTTATATATTATTTTTGATCGATTTATAAAAAGTAATTATAATGGAGTAAATCAATTTTTTTATAAATGTTCAGAAAACATAGTGTCAAAATGTATATGGGAATCATAAAGAGTGGGTAACTTTCAACTACTTATTTTGTTAAGTTTCCCATAATTTTGTCAATTTTTTTATTTTATTTACCTTATTATTTTTATAATAAAATTAGGCTAATTACCTCTTTAGGGTTCCATCATGGGTGGTAGTAAATGATTGAAGAAAAGAACAATACAATGATTTAACTTTGGAGGTGCTAGGTTTTAGTCTCATTTGGATTCTATAAAGGGGTATACTAATTATTAATAGATTCAAAAGAGGGTAAATAATTTAAAATGGATTTTAGTGTCTTTTTAAAATACATAATGGGTAAAAATTGTTTTTTAATCAAATATGGTAAATAGTTAGTCAAGGAGTCCATACCCTCTATAATAGTGAGAGGGAATGATATGTTTTATTATATTCCATAAAAAAATATAAATATTTATTTTAGTTCAATCAATGAATTATAATAGTTTTAAACTAATGGTTATTGTTTTATAGGATTAAATAAATGGATACAGTAATGTTTAGAATAATTCAAGAATATATAATGTGTTATGCTAGTTTTTTTGTAGAAATAAAGAAGGAAAAAATTTATATATGATTTTTACACTAACCCAGAAGGTTAAAAGTTTTTTTGGGAATTTTGTTCAATACCTGAAAGTTATGTTATTATAAAGTTCTTAAAAATATCATGTTGTAGGGATTTAGCTTATCAAATACCTCATATATATCTGTATTGGGTGAAGCAATAATTTTATAGTTTGGAATCAAAGTTCAAATAAATTAGACTTGGAATGAATTGTTTAATATTTTTGTTTAATTTATTTCTCTATTATACTACAAATAAAAGAATTTTTTTCTTATAGAGTTGGATTCTTTTGATCGATTTTGGGTGGTTTATTTGAAGTTTTTCATGCTCATGAGAGGAGGTATAGTGATGAGGTTCTCAATAATATTTTATAAATCTCTTTATCTCTACCAAGTTTCGAAGTATTCCATATATCTCGGAAGTATTTCGGAATACCCACTTGGGCCTTGAAGGATATAAAAGAGACATTGGGTATAGTGAAGTCCTATGATAATGAGGTTTTATATTAAAATAGAATGGAGCATGTTTTACATTTTATGTATTTTTTGGACAGTTTAAATACAAATACATATCACATACTCAATAAACTACACGTCAATATAATACACAATATGCTCGGTATGACTCAGACTATATGTTTTTAGTTTATAATTTTCATTTTAGTTCAAAATAGACATCACAAACGCAAGATTTAGAAAATGTATTAATGTTGTTTTGATACTCTTGGAAAACCATTCACAATTAGTTTGTGATGTTTTGGAATCATCTGCATCTCAATATGTTTCATAGTTTGGCCAATATGACTCCAAGTGTGTGTTTTTATTTAAAATTTACATTAATTTTAGTAAAAAATGCAACTCACATACTTAAAGCCATAAAAAACATTCATATTTTTTAATACATTGGGAAAATGTTCCATAATATTTTTTGACAAGTAGTAATTAGTCACACCTCAATCCAATACATGATGTTCTTGGTATGACTCAATGTGTCCATTATTTGTTTAAAATTGACATTTTAGTTCAAAATGTATATCACTCACTAAAGACTAGGAAAACATTATTGTAGTCTTGATAATTTATGGAAATGATTAATATGTCTTTTTTTATTTATAGGAATCAGCCTCACATAAAACTAACACATGATTTAATCGATATGAATCAAAGTGTGTGCCTCCTGATTAAAATGAAATTATAGAAAAAAAATAAAAGTGACATACTTAGAATCGAGAAAATTCTTTTGGATTGTTTTTATACTTTAGGAAAATGATCTATAAATCATTTGTGATTTATATGAATCATAATCACCTCAATATGATGTACGGTGTAACCGGTATGACTCCAAATGTGTCTTTTATTGAAAATTAACATTAATTTTAGTAAAATAGATAATTAACATTATCAAAATCAAGACTACACGACCATATTGTTTTCTTAATTTTAGAAAATAATACATATGATATTGTTGATGTGTAGGAATCAAAATCACCTTAATTATAATCATATTGTGCCTGGTATGACTCTAATTGCGTGTTTTTATATAAAATTGACATTAATTTTAGTAAAAAAGATAAGTGGCATGCTCAAAACTGATCTAAAGCATTCGTATTGTTTTGATAATTTTTGAAAAAAAAGACCCATAAGTCATTTTTGACATGTGGGAATCCTATTAACCTCAATCTGACATAGAGTGTGACCGGTATGACTCCAACTATGTCTTTTTATTTAAAATTGAATTTTATTTTTGTAAAAAATACAACAGACATACTCAAAACCTTAATTTTTTTTAAAAAAAAGACAACTGACAGACACAAGACCAAGAAAATGAATTAGTATTGTTTTTATAATTTATGAGAATGATCCATAAGTCATTTTTTATGTGTAAGAATCAAATGTACCTCAATCTGATACATGATGTCCTAGGTATGAATCAAAGTGTTTGTTACCATTTTAAAATTGACATTTTAGTTCAAAAAGTTTCACTCATTTACAACTAAAAAAATGAACTCATATAGTATTTATAATTTAGTAAAATGATTCATAATATATTTTTGACATATAGAAATATCTATCACATAAAACTAACACATGGTGTGATTGATATGACTAAAAGTGTTTCCTTACAATTTAAAATAACATTTCTTTAAAAAAAGTGGAATACTCAAAACTGAGAAAACACATTTATATTTTTTTGATACTTTATTAAAATGATATATAAGTCATTTGGGATGTGTATTGATTATTCAAATCTCAATATTATTCATGTGTGACCAATATGACTCAAACTTTGTCTTTTTATTTAACATTAAAATTAATTTTACCAAAAAAGAGAACTGAAAAACTAAAAACCAAGAAAATGCATTCTGATTTTTTATAATTTAGGGAAAAAATCAAAATTTCATTTATTTGTTGTAATAATAATTTTAACCTTAATCTGATACATGATGTTCCCGCTATGAATCATAGGATCCATTATCTTCTTGAGTAATTTAGTTCAAAAAGTTTCAAACATTGAAAACTGAGAAAACACAATTTGATTGTCTATAAAATTTATGAAAAATATTCATAAGTCATTTTTTATGTGTAGTAATTAGTCTCACATAAAACCAACACAATATATACGAGTATTACTTAAAGTACATGTTTCTAGTTTAAAATGAAAATTTAGTAAAAAACACAAGTTACATACTCAAAATTGAGTAACTTTATTCAAATTATTTTGATAGTTTAGGACAATGAGATATAAGTCATTTGGGATGTATATAAATCATCCTCACCTCAATCCAACTCACAATGTGAACATTATGACTCCATGTGTGCCTTTTTGTTTAAAATTGACATTAATTTTAGTAAAAAATATGAATGAAATACTCAAAACTGAAAAATGAATTTAGATTATTTTAATAATTTTTCCAAAATATCTGTAAGTCATTTTTGAAATTTAAATATGATTCTCACCACCATCTAATACATGATGTGTTAGGAATGTCTCAAAGTGTCCATTCTCAGTTTAAAATTGATATTTTAGTTTGAAATATCTCACTTAATAAAACTAATAAAACATGATTGTATTGTCCTAATATTTTTGGAAAAATATTAATAAGTCATTTTTGAGATATAGGAATTACTATCATGTCAAACCGACACACATTGTGACTTATATGAATCAAATTACATGTTTCCAGTTTAAACTGGAATTTTAGTAAAAATGAAAATGACATGCTCAAAACCAAGATAATGCATTTGTATTGCTTTTATAATTTATAAAATCAATCCATAAGTCATTTGGGGTGTTTATTAATCAACCACATCACCATCTGACACATAGTGTGACTGATATGAATCAAAGTGTGTCTTTTTATTTAAAATTGACATTAATTTTAGTATAAAAGAAAAATTGCATACTGAAAAACAATGAAAACGCATTAATATTATTTTGATACTTTTGTAAAAAAAATCCATATGTTATATTTTATCTGTATGAATTAACCACACATCAATCTGACACACGATGTATTTAGTTTGACACAAAGTGTACGTTATTAGTCTAAAATTAACATTTTAGTTCAACATGTGTCACTCGGTGAAAATCATGAAAAAAACACTCTGATTTTCTTGATAATTTTTGGAAAATGATTCATAAGTCATTTGTGACATGTAATAATTATTCTTACATAAAAACTACATATGATGTATTGATATGACTAAATGTGTGTGTTTCTAGTTTTAAATGACATTTTAGTAAAAAAGTGACTTGCATACAATAAACAAAAAACATTCATATTTTTTATACTTTAGTAAAATTATCTAAAAGTTATTTGGGATTTTTACTAATCAAACCCACGTCAATATAATTCACGGTGTGATATGTATGACTCCAAGTGTTCCTTTTCATATAAAATTTAATTTAATTTTTTTAAAAATGATAACTAACATACTCAAAACTATGTAAACACATTTGGATTGTTTGGCTAATTTTATAAAATGGTCAATAAGTCATTTGAAATATATAAGAATAATTTTCACCTCAATCAGATATACTATGTTCCAAGTATCACTCAAAGTGTCCATTATTAGGTTTAAAATTGACCTTTTAGTTTACAAAGTGTCACTCAATGAAAACTAAGAAAATTTGCTCGGATTGTATTTTTAATTTAGGAAAATTATTCATAATTCATTTTTGACCTGTATGAAACATTCTCACATCAAACTAACACATGATGTGAATGGTATAACTCAGAGTGCATGTTTTCATTTTAAAATGGCATTTTAGTAAAAAATCACATGTGGCCTACTCAAAACCAATAAAAATTTAAGAATGTTTTGGTACATTAAGAAAAAAATCCATAAGTCATTTGTGATGAGTATGAATTAAATTAACCTCAATATGATGCATTGTGTGACTGGTATGAATCCAAGTGGAGGTTTTCAATATATATGTTCCATTTTAGATTAAAATGCACAACACATCGCCAAAACCGACCAAATGAGATCTGATTTTTTTTCTCGTCATTTTATCTACTACTAATTAATTAATTTTAATATAATTTTTATATTATACTTATTTAGTTAATTTTCATAGAGTTAATTCTTGATAATGAACAATAAATGAGGTGATGTGAAAGAATCAAACACAACTCAATCCGATACACAATGTTTCTATTTTGACTCAAAGTTTAGATTAAAATATTCATTTAAAATTAAAATTATATATTTAATTTTTTTCTTAATATTATTAAAAACATGAGAATTGTTTTCTTATACAGGTGAATTATTTTTCTCAATTTGGGATGGTATTTAAGGAAATAGCATGAGTGTGGGTCAAGGGACAAAGAAAAAGGACCAATGATGTTTTTGAATTTATCTGATAATGTTTACTTACTCGTGTAATTTTATAAATGAATGTCTGAAATTTATATAATATAGCATTTTTTCTTTTATTTTAGTTATAAATTGTATTTCATTTATAATTTTTATTGTACCTATCAATTTTTTTTGGTGTCATCTGTATTGTATATATGTTGTTTGTGGTGTTATAGTGTGCTATAAATTTACTAGCACACTGTAGCATTCCTTTTTATTAGATCTTTTCTAGAATTGATAAAAAAGAATAAGGATTTTAATCACACTCTCATAGTCAGTTCATACTCATCACTTACAATGTCCAAATTTAGCTTTGTTAAAGGAATTTTTTGTAGTATTGGACATGGATTCTAAAATAAGTACTAATAAAGAATCATTGGTTTTGAAGTATTTTATACAACGTTAAGGAATACACTAGGAAGAAAACTTATCTCCAATCATGATGCCAAAATCCATTATAATATTACTTGTAATTGAAACATTCCTTGAAAACTAGATTTGAAAAAAGATATCAAAATTATTTTATAAATTGAATGTTTTTTGAAGATGTTTATATGACACAACCCGAAGGGTTTATCATGTTAAATACCTCTAATAAAGTATGCAGGCTATAAAAATACATCTTTGGATTAATGTCGGACTCATAATCATGGAAGGTTTATTGTGATGAGTTCATAATAGAATTTGGTTTTGTTAATAATTAAATTAATCTATGTGTCTATAAGAAGGTTAGTTATAATGCTGTCATTTTCCTAGTATTATATATTAATGAAATGTTAATTATGGAAAACAAAATGCAAGCCTTACTATCAGTAATGACTTTGTGAAATGAATGGTTCTCTATGAAAGACTTAGGTAAAGCAATCTATATTATAGAGATCACTATATATTGATGTGGATCTAAAAGGCTTCATGGGATAATTCAAAGAACATATATTGACAAGGTACCCAAAATATTTAATATAGAACAACCCAAGAGAGAATTATTTCCAATGTCACACGGAATCAAAATCTGTTAGAAAATGTGTCAACAAACAAAAGAGGAGGTTGAAAAGATGATCAGATTCCCTTATGCTTCAAAAGTATGATCTATCATGAATTTCATACTATGTACAAGATTTAAGGTTTCCTTTTCTTTAAGAATAGTGGGAAGATATCAATCCAATCTTGGAGAGACGTATTAGTTAGTAGTAAAAAATATCCCAAAGTACTTGCACTATTATAAAACATGTAATATACAGTTATAGACTTTACCATTTCAAGAGAATAGAGCTAATAAATGATGCATTTATCAGTGCATTATTTATAGTACTAATAATGGGTACCCTTTATCAGTGCTTTGTTAGAACTTAAAAATATCATGATCCCTCTTGCGAGTCCGACAACGAAATAGAATAAGTGTGGCCGCTTTATATATGATTTTTCTACATGTTAAGCTCATAAGCATGTTGTGGGGACAGGCTCTCACATACAATATTCAAACATGCTTATATGGGTCCATGTGGGCCTGAGCCCACTCTTTGTGTCCCTCGGTTTAGCCCACCACCATATATCTGGGTCGGTCCACATGCCCCACCATCTAGGCCTATACATGGACCAACATACCTTCTTTAATTATATACAAAAAACCAATTAAAAAAATATTAAAAATATTAAAAAACTGAAATAATTTAACAAATAAAAAATAATAATGAAGAAATTAAAAAATATTATAAATTTAGTTAATTAAATAATAATTAATAAATTTAATATATATGTATTTGAATATGTTTTACATACTAATAAATAGTATATATTAAATATAGATATATAAAATGAATAAATTGAAATAATTAAGCAAATAAAAATAAAAAATGAGTAAATTATGAAATATTTAAAAAATATTAATTAAATGATTATTAAAAAATTTAATATATAGATATATATTATAAATATTAATAATAGTATATAATATATATATATATATATAAATAATGAATAAATTGAAATAATTAAAAATTTAGAAATTAAAAATGAATAAATTTAAATAATATACATAAAAAATTAGTAATAAAATAATGATTAATAAAAATGAATAAATTTAATATATATATATATATATATAAATTATAAATATTAATAAATTTTATATATTAAATATAGATATATAAAATGAAAAAATTGTTATAATTAAACAAAAAAATAAAAATAAATACATTACAAAATTGTTAAAAAAATTATAAATGAAACAATTATTAATAAAAATGAATAAATTTAATATAAATATATATATTTATATATTAATTATAAATAGTAATAAATAATATATATTAAATATAAATATAGAAACTAAATAATATGTAATAATTAAAAACATATTATTACCTTATTCATTTTTAATTGTTTTTATACATAATTATTCATTAATACATTTAATATTTTTAATATAGAAATATATTTCTATATATTCCCATATATATGTATCAATATATGATATATTTCCTAAAATATTATTTATATAACACAAAATATTTATGCTTACATTAAATAAGTCATATATTTAGTGAAAAATGGTTAATAATTATAAATTAATATTATTTAAAAATAATGACTAATTAACAAAAAAGTTCTGGTCATAAGCCAAATCTTCAGAACGTTTATTGAAGATGAATAAAAAGATAATAGGAAAACAACAAGATGAATTGGGTTATATAAAGAGATGTTCCCTTATATAGAAATACAAATACGAATCAAGTAATGGATATTTAATTGAATATCATTTGACTTTTCAATTTAACATATACCAAATATGTGTAACATTAATTTCACACATACATATACATAATTAGTGAATTTTGATATATAATTCACATATAAAAATATTTTTATAATTAATGAAATCTTATATAGAAACACATACATCTAATATTTAGGTAATTTATTCAAATTTTCATACCCATTATAGAATTTCATTTAGAAACAAGATATATTTATTATATCATGATTTTAATCGAAAAATTTCATTTATTTATTTTTAATATTATTATAGGTAGTATTATTTATCCATTTTTAATATTATTTACTTTTATTTTTTGTCAACGTAATAATTTTTTAAAATTTATATATATATATATATATATTTATAATGTTTTAATATTTTAAATATGTAGTCATCTTCATTTCAATATATATCCATATTTTTTGACAATTTATTTAATTAATAAAACATATCCATTTTTTCAAAGTATGTGTATTCATTAATTATTGAAAGTACATATATCTATTTTATTCATTTTGAATTATTAAATTTCACTCATTTTTAACATGCATGCATTTAAGATTAAATATTCATTAATAATGTTAAAAATATATTTTTAAATAAATATTTATAAATAAATATTTTTATAAATGTATATTTACTATATTAATAAAATTATATATTTATAATTATAAATAAATAAATATTATTTTGTAAAGTATTTATATAATTATAAATAAATAATTATATATTTAAATAATTATAATATTATAATAAATTTATTTGAATAATGAATACATTTATTATATTTATAATTTTAATTTTACTTATATTAATTTATTAAATATATATATAAATATATAATTATATATATATATATAATGACATAATATATTTGTAATTATAAAATTATAATTAATAAATTTAAATAATGAATATATGTACTATATTTATATGTGTGTGTGTGTATTAAATAAATATATAATTATATAAATATATATAATGATATAGATATATTTGTAATTATAAATAATTAATAATAAATGTATTTAAAAATATATTTAATTTTAAATATATTTAAAAATATAATTATTTATAAATATATTTAACAATATATTTATTTTTGGATATATTTATAAATATATATTCACTATATTTATAAATTTATATATTTATAATTATAAATAAAAAATATATTTTTTATACTATTTATATAATTATAAATAAATAATTATATATTTAAATAATTATAAAATGATAAGAAATATATTTAAAAATGAATATATTGAATACAATTATAATTATATTTATATATGTTTATTATATATTCATATATAATTTTATATATATATAATGTTATAAATACATTTGTAATTATATACAAATATTTATAAAAGTATTTACAAATATATTTATTTATAATTAAAATTATAAATATTCATCACAACTTTATTAGCAATAATTTTTAGTGCTGATAAAGATAAATTTTATCACCTCTTATTTTCGACTAATAAAGATATATCATTATCATCACTAAAAAATGTTGATAAAGGGTTCTTTTATCAGCGCTTATTATTTTAGCGTTGATAATACCCCTCTTTATTTGATCTTTATTTGAAGAACATGTAAAACCCTACCCAGTCATTTAAAAATATCCCTAACTAAACCTATTTACATCACACTAATCATGATCTTGGGGGAGTTCAGTGTTATCGCCACTCTCCCTGGACCTTCTCTCGAAACGATCAAGCCTCGAATCTAAGGTATGTGGTTTTTTCTCCTCCTATCTCATTGCATGCTTGTTTTAGTTTAGTGGTGTTTGATAATGCAACGTTATTTTTTATATATGGTCTCATGGTTTTAATTTTAGGGTATCCACTCCTTCTCTTTCATTTTATCCTCCATCAATGTTCTTCTTTCTCCTCCCTCACTACATTGTGCTACTTTTTGACCCCTAGTTGGGTTTAGATTTTAAATTCATAATGTCTCGGTCTATAGGGTGATCATGTTCTATTTTTCAATATGTTTGATTGTTCATTATTTTTATGTATTTTTTTACTTGTATTTATATTGTTTTTTAGTTATAGATTCTAGAATTCTGTTTCATTTTAATGGGATAGTTAGGGATGTCCAAATTTTGTGGTATCTATTAATTTGGGTCAGTTATGGGGTAAGGAATTTTAAATATGATGAATGATTTGGGAAATAATTCAGGGTGTGTTTTTAGAAATATATTAGAGATATGTTAATGTGTTTATTATTTGGGATTAGTTATTGTTTGATTTAGTGAAATGTGATCGATTTCGATGTGTGTTTCACAAGTTTAATTGGTGGTTTAGTGTATGGATTTAAGACTTGGCGGTTGTCTAAATTCATGTAAATATATTCCATAAATTCCCAAGGATGTGAATTCATATGATGTGGAGGATCAAATATTTATTCTATGTTTTCCTAGATTAGTATTCCATTATACTCTTATGAATGGAATTTATATGCCTATTGTATGAATACATTTGATTTTTCAGTTTCTTTTCTGTGTAGTTTTTCATTTTAGGATTCAAAGTTGTTATTGAGTATTTTTTGATAGATCCTAATGTATTTTAGGATAGGGTTCATGTCTTAGTAGGGGTTTTGGAGATCAAGGAACCTATGAAGGGGTGACATCTATTGGTTTACAAATACAAGTAAAACTAAGTATATGGTAGGATTCCATATGTGATTTCCCTTAAAAAAGGTATGGGTGGCCTAAGGGTGGAATTGTATACTCGGTGTCCCTAGACATGGTTCATGATGTCTTGAATGGTGGTATTTCTTGTTTCAGATTTATGGTAATTTTAAATTTCTATCCCTTTATAATCTTCTCTTATCCCCCTTGATTCTAATAACCTCTTAGCCTAAAGGATCTCATTGATGGTCTCAAATATTTCTTATTTTCCTCCCTCTTCTTTCCACTATATTAATAGTGAATCCATAGGATATTTACATTCTATATCTAATTCTCCAATCCTCCTCTTTCATTCCCTCTTCTCTCTTTTATTTTAATATTACAATCCTTATTTTGGGATTCTAGAATAAATTCCATTGTAACATGGTGTAATTCACTATAAATCATGAGTGTTACTCATTTCTTACATCAAGGAGGTTTGGGTGGGTCTATTACTATTCATTCATTAAAATTTTAATTAAATAAAATTATAGAATGTTTGACACTATGGATTCTAGTATTTAAGGATAGATTTGTGTGATTTTTTCCGAAAAAAATTATTAGATATTATGGATACTATATTATTGGGGGAATTTATAGTGTTACCACATTATGTTTCAATGGTATTTTTTATTACCAATTATAGTGGTTTTTGTTATTTTGTTTCATCTGTTATGAAATTTAAGTTTCAAGGTTTTAGGGGATTCTGGTGATCATTTAGAATTTTAAAATATCTCTATAAATATTGGTAGGTGGTCTCAACTCACCATGTGATTCTCATTATATTCATATAACATGTTTTGATTTTTTTCAAAATATTTTTATAAAACTCATATTATATTATAAAAATATCGATGGATGGTTTCCAATTATATTTTTATATAAAATGATCAAATTTATTCAATGGTTTCATAGAATTATATATAGATATCATCACTCTCTTGTTTATTTGGAGTGAACCCTACTTAAAAATTCAAGTTTATTGATCCTCTATAAACCTATATCATAATTTTTCAGACAATTTTTTGAAATTAAAATCGTTCAACCCATATTAGATATTATCACATAACCTCATACTCTAAAAAAGTCACACACTTTATTTTTACTTGTACTTAGGTAGAAATGGAACCATTTGGTATATTTCTATGTAATTATATATTATAAAAAACTTATAGCTAAGGGATTCCACATTGATTATCACCTTGGTTAATTTTTATATAACTGGAGGGGACTTCTTTTAACTTCATCAAAATTCTATAATTAGAGTCACTTCGTCCCACTTTAAGTTGAATAAGTTGGCATTCAACAAAGTACACTTGAACTATGGTAAGGAGTGTTTCAATGGTGATTTGTATTTTCATTTAATAGGAAAGAAAAATTTATTTACTATGAAAAACCAAAAAAATTAATAAATATACCCCAACATCACACTTGACAACTATAATAGTTTTATAAGAGTAAAAGTGTGTAATTTTTTTATAACATTAGTCTAGAAATGGTTTCTATTAAGATATTCTTTATTTTTTTCTCACATCCATATTTAAATATTATTAAAAATGTTTTATACTATTTTTTTCAATTACTACTCACATTTCCCTTCTAAAACATGGCCACTTAAATGAAATGTGTTAAATCTAATGTCATTTATAATCCTTTTGTTGATTTTCGTGTTATGAAGTCTAACATTAAACCTAAAAAACCTAAAAATTTAATAAAGATAGTCGAATAAAATCTTATAATGTTGTTATTAATTTATTATTTACCATTCCATACCAACTACTATCACTAGAATACCAAACTGTAAGGGTTGATCAATGCTTTTCGGTGGTTAAATGTCATGTATGATATCAATTTCTCACTACATTTTCTGGATCTTCAATTTAATCAAATTTGACATTTGTTCACTGATAGTTGACGGTCACCTGAACTTAAACACTCATTTAGAGTTCCACTTATACTATAAATGAAACACAAACCATACCACCACATACCAAGTGAATAAATGACTAATCATAAACTTATAGAAACCTGTTGGACTCCCACCTAGAATGGTTATATAAACCATCCTAGAATTAAAACCCTTTTTTATAGGAACCTAAGAGCTTCTAAAATTCAATCATCAGGCCAAAGGTCTTTTAATTTTCATGTATTAATTCAAGGATTGCTTTGAATGTGGGAATTTTAACAAGTATCTCAACACGAGTGTGTGTATGAACATCTAGGTGACCCTTATCACAGTCACACCAATCAAGGGGAATCAAGTCGGGATCCGACTATTATTGAAACTTTTTTCAGCATTAGGCAACACACACAAAAATGTTATCTAATTCTTCTCCAAATCCCGGCATGGGAACATTTATATTTAAGTAGAAAATGGTCATCCTCATCAGTTTCATCTCTTGAATTGTTATTATTGTGTTTTGTTTCTTGACAATCATACTCTATTTATTTTGTACATGAACCTATGTTTCTTTAACTACATTGAGTAGGATTCATCCCATATCAAGTAATGGTGATAATTTTATATGAATTTAGATGATAAAACCTTCCACTTTTAGATTAATTATTTTCCTAAATTTAATTACAAATTTTCTTCCAAGAAAGATAAAATTATTTGAAATAATCAAATGTTGGGATCCCCTTATTAGAATTGTCTATAACATTATCCTATGATTATGAATATATTATTTTTATTTATTTATTTCTGTAAAAAATGAATATTTTATAAACCTAATAGATAGATATTAATCGAAAATCGATGCATGCTAATCGAATGACCAGGGATTATGAAGATGGATTTAAATATTTTATAATGTTTTTATTAGAGCATACATATGATCCTTCTCAAATCCTTTGTTTCTATTTATGTTGTAGTTATTTAATAAACGTTTTTCTAGAATATTTGGAAGAAAATTTTATAACATATGAAATAGATTAGATCTATAAATGATGGAATATACATGGAGAAAAACTGAATGTGCACACCATTTTGGATGATATTATGGTTTATGGATCCTTTGATATGAATTCCAGTGTAAATGATGATGGATATCGAATGAAAGAAATGACAATGGAAATTAAAGACAACCTTTTTGATTTCCCAAAGTTTTATAAGAAGTTAAAAAGTAATTATAGGAGATTATTATAAACTGGTTATACTAAATACACAATATTTTCAAATGTATTGAATTTTTTTCAATTTGAAATCTATTAGAAAATGGAGTGACACTAGATTAACAGAACAACATATTATACTAAATTATATTCTACAAGAAGAAAATTAATTTCCTTTTCAAACATATGATGCTAAACTAATGTTATGTTAAATGGAAATGATCTTTAAAAAGTACATTCTTATCCAAATTATTTAATATTGTTTCTATATGGCCATGAATCACTCATACAATTCCCTAAGAGTGTTGTGTATCGATACAAGAAAGATGAATCATGTCCTTTGAAATTAGTATGGTAATTTATAATCATTACATGGTTTAAAAGACAATATGGATTTCAAGAAATTGTAATAAAAATGACATGGAATATAGATACATGAATTAAATATGGTAAATTATGTCATCCAAAAAACTATCTTTAATGGAATAAAATTTATTACAAGTATCCAAATTTTTAAATGAGTCAATAAACGTATATCTTGATTTATCTAAAGATAAAATAAATCCTTTTGGAAAATAATAATTAGCTATGGAAATGGATGAATAAGCATGTCCTTATCCTAATTAGAGGCTCATACAAAAGGTATATAATTTCATATGTGTACATTCAAATATGGTACAAGATAGTCTATTAGTTTGAAGATCTACTCAAGGAAAACCCAAATACAGAGGTAAGTGTTATCCAATGAAAATTATTTAGGGATAATTATTCGAATAGACTCAAGATTAATTTTAATGGCTAAGATATTTCTTTCAGTTTAGGAAAATTTTGTGGTAGATTTTTTGGTTTCTCACTTTCCTCCTTAAAAGTGTGTGTAAATAATAAAAATTTAATTTCTAGTCAGTACATGGCCCTTCATACTAGTAAATTATAACTTTCTTTTATGGTTATGAATGAATCACAAATACATTATGTTGTCGCTTCTTGTATCTGGACTATAACAACCCAGTAATGATATTGATGTCTATTTAGATATATTGGTCGATGAAGTAAAATTTATATAGGATATATGTTTTATAATGAATGATTTTTATTAAAGTGAATAACTCTCATTGAGGACAATGTTTAATGGGATTATAAATGAATTTCCTACTTATGGAAATTTTCTAGTCTATAGCATGAAAGGAATGTTGGGGTGTCCCATTTATGAATAATGTGCACACTCATATCGGTTGAAACATTACTCAAATACTATTTTTATGAAATCATTTTTTTTTACCTCAATGACGTAAATATTGATCATTGATGAAAGTTTTTTTTTAAAAAAAGTGGTGACATGAATTGGTTTCCCAAATCATGCCGCCAATAAATTTATTAAAATCAAAAGTAACAATACATCCATGAAGTGTACATAGAATACACAAGCGGGGAGTTAATGGGGATACAAGAAATATGTTCAAGCATATCAAATCCAAAAAGATAAAACCATCCAGTATGTGCGAGGTAGAGGGTCCTTGTTTTGATTATCCATTCCATACATCAACAACAAGAGGTTGTCCCTCAATGGAGTATCGCACCAGGGTCCTCCAAAAAACATGGAAACCATCAAAAACTCATAAAAAGAATCCAATAAATTAGCAAAAAGCAGAACAGAGCAAAAAATAGAATTTCACTGATCTGGAAAAGAAATAGTCTGGTTGAAATATGTACAACAGAATAGAAAATCAAACTGTCTAGTAATAAACAAGATAGAACCTTCCCATACTACTCATCCTCAAATAGTCCAAAGGAATCAAACAAGAAAACAGGTGATATCAAAGTTATTATAGTCATCCACATGTAGCAAAAAGAGGTTAATGAGAAAATCCCTGGAAATTTGATTGGAAGAGAAACATCCTGCAACAAGAATCAGGGAGTTTTTATTGACATCTTCATTCTATGATTGAATATATATCTCTTGATCCTGAGATATTTTTTTCAGTTATTTCACCCTGTTGTAGTTTCTGGTATGCAATTTTCTTCTGCAATTCCATGTAAGTGTTCTAGTCTTGAGTTTCCTCTTGTGAATCTTACTGAAAAGATTCCTCCTTTGAGTTATCTACAAGTGGTTTTTCCTAGGAAGGTGCATCAACTTCTTTCCTAGAGGCATCAAGTGATCTTGTCACAATCATTATTTCAAGGTTTGAGTAATCTTTGTGCTTTCTGGTTTTCCTTGGATTGGGAGTAATGAAACTATCCACATCCACAATTTTTTTTCCTTTCTTGGCCATTTCTTTCAAATAGCTTTCTTCAATTTGTCTAGGTTGGTCAGTCTCCTCAACTGAGGATTCACTGAATAAAGAATCATCTACATGCTCTTTATATCCTTCCCCTTCTAGTTCTGTATAATTTTTTTGTTCCTCATCAAGGGTATTTGCATTAGGGCAGTCCTTTCTTCATATGTCTTGAGGGTATTCATTCTGGATGGGGGTATCTACCTTGGAGGTAGTGATAATGTCAGTGGCATCAAAAACAACATTAGCAAAATCAGTGATTTGATTGTGGGTGTTATTCTTTTATAAATATATATCCTAGCTGTTCAACAAGGGTGGAGGGTATGTTAGAGTTCTTTCAATGGAGACTAAGTTCTCTTTACTTGAAACCTCCATATTACCATCCGAAGGAACTTTGGGATTTGATGGAACAGCCTAAGTAGGGTTATTGTCCTTCATTTTAAACTCATGTTTGTTTTTTTCAACCCAAGTCATTTTCCTAGAAGCAGAATATATAGCTTTGAGGCTACAATTCTTCAGTTTATGAACAAGCTTAAAAAAGTCAGTGAAATAATCAGGTAGTTGTTCATAAACAACATCTTGGAAAAAACCATAATTTCCATTCTAAATCCAAACCTGATTTGGGAGATCATGTGAAACATCTACTTCTACACAGATTCTAGTGACTAAAGGCCTAGAGAGATTCTTAGTTCCTAAGTCAAGTTTCAAAGGTTTTACAATAAGCGTAGCAATCGGGAATAGAGCTGGATGCTTGAATAGATGAACTGGTAGACCGGTAAATCCAAGCCATATAGGTACAATGGGCGATTTAGTGAAGGGGTCAAAGTCTATGTCTATTTGAGCACTCGCATAATACAACCCCCAAAAAACCAATATCGCTTTGCCCAAAGTTGATAATAATCATCTTGAGAAGAAAAATTAAATAGCATGTTCGGAGTATTAATGAGGCCGATGTGAAGATTTGAAAACCCAATGCTTTCGAGTGAGCATGGAAAGAACTGCAGTGAAGGACGATGCTTAAAAAATTTCATAACAATAACAAAACGAAAATCAGACGCTACAATTCTAACCTCATCTGTTAAAAAAGAAATCACTGGTTGTCCACGGTGACAAAAGATGTTTGGTTTAATATCAAGATCCATGGAAGAAACTCCTTCACAGGCTCTGTTATTCTCAATGGTTCTCCCCGCAATGACATCAGCGAAGGATCGAGCATTAGGGTTTCGCCCAAACTCAGTAGGGTTTCTCTCGCTCTCCCAGTAGGTCGAGATCTTCGGCGCTCGCATCTTCTATTTTGAAAATATTAATTATTGATCATTGATGAAAGTATTCAATGGGAATACCGAAAAATGTACAACATTGTCTCCACTAATAGGTGATCAACTATTCGATAAAGTAAAACATATTGACATTATTTTTGTTAAACCATTTTCAAACAAACGTACAAAATCATGTTGTAAAAAGTGATAAATTTTCCTTGAATTACTATATTGGAATTTTTGTTCGACATACATTTTATTTATGTCATGCATATAGAAAAAAGTGTATTTGATAGTGTTATTGGCACATTACTAAATGTTTCTAGAAAAAAAATGATGGAATCAAGGTTAGGATGGACATGGTTGACATGTGGATAAGGGAATATTTGGCACTCATAAAGGGTAAATTGTGTACTTTTATTCCTCTAGTAGCTTATACTCTATCTAGATAAGAAGAATCATAATGTTTCATTTTCCTTAATGTGTAAAAGTTCTATAGGGGTACTCATAAAATATCATGAATGTTGTTTCAATGAATAATTTTATGTTGAAGGTACTAAAATCACATAAATTCCTTTTTTTAATGTAATATTTTATTTGTATCTCTTTATATTTCATTCTTCCTAAAATTGAACTTCATAAATTAACCAAACTCTACTTATTTTTCAAATCCATATGTAGTAAAGTTATAGACATGTTAATTTTTTTAGTCATGAATAAGGAGGTTTTATTCATATTATATGAATTAGATATTTTCTTACCACAATTATTATTTGATATAATATTCCACCATATGATTCACTTGGGTGGATATTTTGAAGTATGTGGTCTTTTCTCTTATATATGGATATACCCCATTGAATGGTATATAAATATTTTTAAAGGGTATGTCAAGAATTGAAGTTTTCCTGAGGTTTTTATTAAAGAATGATATACTGTTGAAGATATTAAATTTTATACTGATTTCCTGTAATATATTGATAGAATTGATCCCCCAAAGTCTCATCACAAGGGATGACTTATGGGTGAAGGTATTTTTGGAAGTGGTGTTGTTACAATTACCACCAGAGATTGAGAGAAATCACACCTTTACATTTTACATAATAGTAAATATGTTGATACATATGTTTAATCAAAAAAAGAAGTTATTAGAGATTTGAATCCATCAAGGGATGAAGTATGGATTCCAAATACAGATAATCAATAGTCTATAGGATGGTTCCAATAACATATTTATAAGGAGTTATCTGGAAATAATAATTCAATTGCTGATGGGCTTTGATGGCTATCTAGGGGACAAAATGAAAATGTTTTATCTTACATTGGTTTTGTAATAAATGGTTATGCATTCTATATAAAATAACAAGATGACTATATTAAAATGAAAAATACTGGAGTTATGCTTATGGAGGAAGTGATGCAGATATATGGTTCCAAGGATATTAATCCAATTTATATGAATATGTCATATTTAAACATTATCAAATAAATATACAAGTTAGATTATATAATATTTCAAGTTTCTATTTTCTATTGAAAATGGGTTGGAAACAAAATTACATACAAATTTGATGAAATGGGATTTGTGAAGGTGAATTTGAGTGTCTAATGAGAAAGGGACAATCCGTTCATAATGGTGACACAGGCAGTGAATGTATTTTATGTCTCAGATCCATTAAAAAATTGGTTGATTATCCTACTAGAAACTAAAACAACTCTAGGGTTATATTAAAATTCAATTGAGGTTGACCCTTTTATTAGGAGATCATAATAAATATATGGTGATCCCATTGTAGAAAATGGCTTCTCTACTAGAGGGGAACACACAGAGAGGATTTTTATTCTCAATAGAGGAGTTAAATTCATTCAAACTATAAAAAAATAATGATTGTTTCAATGATAAGGTTAAACTGTTTTATAATATATTACACTTTCCTAATAATATTAGGCGTTATATTTTGTATTAAAATAATCTAAATTAAATGTATGACTACTCATCCAAAAATGAATTCTGCGCAAAATGATGTCCCCAATCTTTGTGGATAATTGCAATTTTATGCTAAAACTATAGCATTATTAGGGTTTTATTTGCATGTGGATGAAAAAAACAAGAATGATGCATTATCACAGTGTTGACTAAAATTATCAAGGAAATAATTAAGGGTATAAAATTTGAGTCTGGATAGAATCAATGTGACCAACATACTGAACCCAACAAGTTAATGTTCATTAGTTATGTTGGGGTCACAATGAGGATGAATGTTCTAATTGATATAGATTCATGGTATCAAGTTTAGCCTATAAAAAAGGAAACCCTTTGGTTATATATAAAGGTAATGTTACAATATACATTCTCTATTTTACAGAAAAATTATATAACTAAATTTTGATTCAAATTTCATTATTCCTTGAAGCATTCATTTATTTTATATGATTTCCATAAGAAATATATCTTAATGGTCATTGAAAATCCTGTAGAGGCTTCCAGACTCTTCTTAAAAAGAATAAATTTGGGGGTGCTGAGGGGAAAGTAAATCCCCACCCACAAGTTTCTTTGGCACACATTATAAATCAAGAAACATGGAATGATTTCATCATTCATAACAATGAGGAATAATTTCAAGTGCATTGTAGTTGATGATATATTATTTTACAATATTTATTTTATCCAATTTGATTCAAATTTTAATACTATGAAATTAAAAAAAGGAGTGATGAAAATAATGAATGTTTATCAAATCCAATGTACCCATATCACAAAGAAAGGATGGGGAATGGTTCACTAGAGAATAAATTTTTATTATTTTAAAAAAAATTGTGATATGAAACAACATATGTTCTTATATATATATATATTTATATATATATTGATGAATAAAAATCTGAATCCATTTCCATCCCACATCATATGATATATATTGAGGCTCATTTAAATAAGGAGGGTAAAGTAGTTGATGAAAACAAAAAATCAGTATGGGAATAGGTTTAAGTATGAAATAATAGTAATTCATTGTGCTTTTATAATAGTATTAAATAAAAATATCTATTTATGTTCATATTTTTTATTGGATTTATAAATAAAAATAGGTAGTGACCATACCAGAATAAAAACGAATTTATGTAGCCTTGAAGCATCCAGAACAATATGGATACATTAAAGGTGTATGTTTTGGAGTTTCTCCTCGAATATATTTTGCGAAGACAACCCACAAAAAGATATATATATTAAGTGATGAAAGGATTTTAGGTGAAAATAGATTCTTTTCAAGACACTTTTTCCTTTTCTGGTTGGTTATACTAATGTATTTGAAATAATCAAAGTGAACTGGTGGGGGAACATAGATCATTGCGCGAAGAAACAAATAAAATTATAGTCTATGAGGCTATTCATTCCCATCAAACACATACCTTACCCGATGTAATCATATTTTTCATTACACTTTATCTTAAATGTGAATCAAAAAAAACTTTTGATAACTTTATATTAATAAAATTAGTCCTGGTAAAGATGCGTGTTATTTATATCTATCATCACCCATGTAGAACATTTTTGTGATAGGTACTATTTATAATTTACTAGGATACATGGTGCACAAAAAAATAACTCTCAAAAGATAACATGAAAGTGGGGATTTAGGTAGGTCAAGACCCGACTATTGAGTTGCCAATTCGACTTGATGATCTCAATATTACAACTGTTAGTAATGCTATTATAACTATCATGTAATGGAAATATATTATTATAAAGATACGCAAGGTAAGTCATTAAAAAAAATTTCTCAAATGAAAAACCTATATAAATTTATGAAAAAAAAAAGTTTAAAGTTTGGTATGGTATTACAGATGGATAAATAAAAAGAGAAATGGTAGGTCAGATCAAGATAATCTAGTGAATTGACTAAGAAAACAAAAGGACCTTTTGGGTGTTCCTTCTCCCCAAAAATTCCAATGAAACATATATTATCATTAAAAGGTCATGTAGATACGACATTAAAATATAGATATGTGTACAAAATTCCATATGAAAAAAATAATAATTTTCATTGCAGATGTGGTTGGTCTCAAGGGTATAAATGAGATTCTCATGTTTGAATATATTGGAGTCTTAGTTGTGAATACATACATAAGGTACATTTTCATAATACATCTATCCAAAAAATGATCTAATATGTTAATTAAAGTTAATATCTATACATATTTTCTATATGAATTTATATTACTACTACATAAATGGAAATCCCTATGAATCATTATTTAGATTCATTAATCCCTGTATCATTTCTACCAAAGAAATTAAATTGGAGTTGAAATAAATTGTTAAGAAAAAAGTTGTACCGAATGAGGAGTTTCGTAATAAAATAATAGATGATAGAATATTTTTTATTTCTACAATATCGGGGTAAAAATCTTCAATCTAATCATATAAATCTTATTTCTATTTTTTTATTACTTAATCATTTTTTGTTTTTTAAGAAATATTTGATGCTAACAAAAATCAATCTAGATATCCCCAATATTTATTTTTTTCGATTCATTGCATGGATATGCATTAAACTTACCACACATGATATATATTATTAATTTCTAATGAACATAAATAAACATTTTATATATAGACTTTAAATTATATTTTTTAGTACATGTTTTAAAAAGAATTTTTCTTTTATATGGTGGACACTAAATATAGGATAAATCATGGTATGATGTTGGTGACTGAATGTAATAATTATATGGATTAATTCATATTTAAATATATTAAGGTATATATTGATATATTTAACAATAAAAAATATATCAAAACAATTTACATATTTTGGTTAATGTTCCAGTAGTGTCAGAAGAAAGATAACAACAATGATTGTGGATATTATGTTTGAAAATTTGTAAAATATATCATTAACAATCATATGAATGGAATCACAGAATATATCATTTCCTAAGGTAATTAAAATTTAATTAAAAATATTTCTTAATTGATTGTTTGTATATATTTTCTTAATGCTTCTAAGATTATCTACAATCTATATACTCAAAAGAATTAGTAAATTTGTTTAGAGACTAGTGGGAAAGATACATGGTGTGAGAATTTTTGCTAATATCAAATTTAGGTGATTACCTAATATGTTTGTTATCTAGTATGGGTTATAACCTTAGAAATATATTTGGATTGTAAATAATTAGTATCAGAATGATTATATATTTTTTTATCTCTTTCACAATGTGAAGTATAATGGAGGCAACCAAATTTGGTTAGAAACAAATCTGAATAACACATGGAGTTAGAATGTATACCGACATCATGAAGAGGAGACTTCCTACAACTTATTTAGTTAATTTTCTAATAAATTTTAATATTTTTTAGTTAATTACTTTATCATTTTTATCAAATACTTATTTTCTTAAATTTACACATTAGTTTAAAACATATGTCACATTCTCAAAACCGAGAAAAAGAGCTCGTATTATTTTCAAGCTTTAGTAAAATGCTCCAAAATAAATTTTTCGTGTGTATGAATTTACCAAAATTCAATATGACACCTGATGTTGTCGGAATGACTCAAATTATTTGTTTTCAATAAAAAAAGTGTGTTATTTTTTAAAAACATTAATCAAATAGTCTAAATATATAAAAAGATCCTGGATAGTTTTCAAAATTTATAGAAAATAAAAATAATTTATTTTTCATGTGTAGGAATTGACCGAATGTTAATATGACACCCAATGTAGTCGGTATGACTTGTAGTTTGTGTTATCAATAAAAAATCTTTATTTTTGTTTATAACATACATCAAATAGTCAAAACTGAGCAAATGATATTGGGTTGTTGTTAAAATTTAGGAAATTGATCCATAATTCATTTTTCACATGTAGAAATTGACCACACATAAATATAACACCTGATGTTGTTGTTATGACTTTAATTACATGTTTTCAATATAAAAGTGTCATTTTAGTTTAAAACAAACATCTAGTAGTCAAAACTAATAAATATTTCACATATTGTTTTCAAACTTTAAGAAACATATCTATGATGTTATAATTGAATACACGTAAATCTGAGACAGAATGTGGTTGATATGACCCAAAGTATGTGTTTTCAATATAAAGGTTCCATTTTAGTTTAAAATTCGTTTTAAATATCCAAAACTAAGAAAATGAGTTCATATTGTTTTCAAACATTATGAAAATAATCAAAAATTAAATTTCCACATGTAGGAGTTGATCGCACATCAATTCGAAATATGATGTGGTTGATGTGACTAAAAGAGCATATTTTCAATAGAAAGGTTCCATTTTAGTTTAAAATGGTCATCAAATAGACAAAACCAATAAAACAATATTAGATTATTTTCAAACATTAGTGAAATGGTATTTAATTCATTTTTCACATGTAGTAATTTACCACACATCAATCCAAGATATTATGTGGTTGAGATTACCAGAAGTTCATGTTTAAAATAGAAATGTTACATTTTTTGTTTAAAAATAAATTCAAATAGGGAAAACCAAGATAATGTGGTCATATTGTTTTCAAACTTTATTAAAATTATTCATAATTCATTTTTCATGTGTAGGAATTTACTAAACATCAATTTAACCCATTATGTGGTTGATATAACCCAAAGTACATTTTATTAACACAAAAGTAACATTTTAGTTTAAAATACACAACAAAAATCCAAAACTGAGAAATTGAGCTCTGATTGGATTCACACACGAGGATAATGATCCATAATTTATTTTTCACATGTATTAATTGAATGTACATCAATATGTGACATGATCTGGTTGATATGACCTGAAGTGCATGTTTTCAGTTGAAATGTTCCATAATAGTTTGAAGCGCACATCAAATAGGAAAAACTGAGAAAACGATATTGGATTGTTTTTAAAACTTGTTAAAATGATCTATAATTCGTTTTTCACTTATCAGAATTTATGTCACATCAATCTAACACATGATGTGGTTGATATGACCCAAATTTCATGTTAATAATACAAAAGTGTCATTTTAGTTTAAAACACACATAAAATAGCCAAAACAAAGAAAACAATATCATATTGTTTTCGAACATTATTAAAATAATCCATAATTAATTTTCCATGTGTAGGAATTTACCTTACATCAATCAGAGACATGATGTGGTCAATATAACCTAAAGTGCATGTTTTCAATAGGAAGTTACAATTTTAGTTTAAAACACACATCAAATATCCAAAACCTATAAAAATTATATTGATTAAAAACTTCATGATAAAAATACATAATTAATTTTTCATGTGTAGTAAATAACTACATATCAATAAAATACATGAAGTTGTCGATATGACCCAATGTGTGTGTTTTCAATATAAAAGTTTCATTTGTGTTTAAAAAGTGTTTCACATAGGCAAAACCAAGAAAAAAAGTTTTCTTTATTTTCAAAATTTACATAACTAATCCATAATATATTTTTGATTTGTAATATTCAGTCACATATTAATCGGATGCATGATGTGATCAGTATGACTCGAAGTATGAATTTTCAACATAAAAGTGTCATTTTTCTTTAAAACATGTATCACATAGCCAAAACTTATAAAATGTGCTTTGAATATTTTCCAAGTATAATAAATTGATCCATAATATATTAAAGACATGTAGTAATATGACACATGTCAATCTGGCGCATGATGTGGTCATTATGAATCAAAGTGTTTTTTTCAATATAAGTTTCATTTAGGTTTAGAACATTCCTCAAAGAGTCAAAACTAAGAAAATAAGATCATATAATTTTATAAATTTAGAAAAATAATCCATAATTAATTTTTTAGATGTAGGAATCTACCACACATCAATCTGGTAGATGATGTGATCGTTATGACTATAACTGCAAGTTTTCAATATAAAAATGTAATTTTAGTTTAAAATATGTATCACATATCCAAATTTGATAAGATGAGCTAAAATTGTTTTAAAACATAAGGAAAATGATTCATAATTCATTTATTACTTCTAGGAATCAACCGAACATAAATATAACACATGATGTGGTCGTTATTACTCGAAGTGCATTTTTTCAATAGAAGTGTCATTTTAGTTAAACTCACCCCACATAGCCAAAACCAAAAAAAACAAGATTTTATTGTTTTCAAACATTAGGAAAATGTCCATAATATATTTATAATATTTAATTATCAATCACAGGTCAATATGAAACATGATTAACTAATCCACAATCCATTTTTTATTTTAAAACCCACTTTTTAGAAAAGTGGGAACCCCAAAAAACATAAAATTGTACATTCAACCATCCCACATCAATTTCAAATTACAAAATCTGATTACCAAAAATCAAATAAAAGCATCTCCACCTTAGGCCACATCCAGTGTCAATTCATAAACCTTGAGAAATATCGAACCTATCATCACTACAGCATCATCCCATCATCAAATTTCTTTCATCATCATAACATAAATGACTTCAACATGCAGCGGAAAAAACCTGCACTGTCACCAACATAGTTTTGTTTCCAACCACTACACTATTCACCAGAAAAACTGACCAATGGAGACTATAATCCTCACTGTAAACCACCAAACAGTCTAATCCAACACTTTAATCCAATAAAAAAATTGATACCATCTTTGAACTATTAATGTCATCTCATCAGAGAAAAAACAACAGTATCTCTAACTGAGGAAACTATGAACCATAAAATGTGATAACCATAATAAAAAACTGAATAGAGAAAACCACAATAACAGCATACATGAGTATCCATACTGATTCTCCCATCAACATTAGCCCCAGGCCATAAAAATGTTGTTGATCCAAACTAAATCGGGATCCACCAAAACACAGTAGCACTGTGAGACATTACTTCCGAAACTGGGAAGAACAAGAACCAAAAATACAAGAGTCGTCAAAGATTCCATATCATTCAGACTCCATCCTGTTAATTCTTTACCCTCACCACTTAAATCCTCATTACAACACACACCCCACCCAAAGCGATCACCACATCACCAAACTACACCATCGTCTAACCAACAAAAGAAGAATAGAACAAAATGTTGAAAATCACCACTATGAGGTGATGAAACCCTAGAAAAGATGGGGCTGAAACTCTTAAGGTAAAATAAGGGACACACTGAGAGGACCATTGGCCTCAAAACCACTTTACTAAAGCCTTGGTGTGTTCATCACTCTAGATCCGACCTGGAGAGGAGCGTTGGAACTCAAGGCCAGAGTGAAGTAAGGTGGCTAGAGAAAGGCCTTTATGGAACCTGAATAAAATCATTAATATATACATAAATTAACAATATAATTTTTTATATGTGGATTATATAACATTATAATAATATTTTATTATTTTTTATCTAATGTTATTAAAATAAACATAGGTTTTATTGGAGTAATAGAATTTTATACAAAGGTTGGTATTTGAAAAGAGTCCCTTAGTTTTGACTTTGTATATGGGTTGTAATTTTTTAGGGTTAATTGTAAATATAAAATTAATGTAAATATTTTGTATGTAAATTTCGAATTTAAGTGGCAGTGTAATGTGTTATTTGTATTCCAATATTGTTTAATATATATTTCTATTTATTTTTATGTATTCTAATTATGTTTGATTTTACAGGGTTTCTCCATGGATGTTGTAGGGTTATAGCTATATAGAATTTGAAATGGCCATTATCAATGCTAGATACAACATTGATAAAGGGTCCCATTATCAGAGAAAAATATAGAGTTGAAAAAGGGTCTTATTTTCAATGATTCATATAGTGCTGATAAAGGAACTCTTTATTAGTTCTTCATCTAAAATTAAAAAAGGGTCTCTTTATCAATGCTTCATCTAGCACTGATAAAGTGTCTCTTTATCGGTGCTTTATCTAGTAGTGATAAATGTAACTTCTATAATCACTTTTCGTAGAACTAATAAAGGTCATGGGATTTTAATATTTCTTAGATTTTCATCACTTTTTAGCACTGAAAAATATCATTTTTGGATGTTAAAAAGTGTTTTATAGTAGTTATTAGGACATACAAAGGCTATATTCCTATTATGTGGAGGATATTAAGATCTAATAGTGTGGGGAAAAACTAATGATTACTTCCAAATATATCTTGATGATCTAAATTTTAATTTGGGCTATGTATTTTTCCTGAATTGTGTTGCAGTAAGTTGGACAAGTTTGAAGAAGAATTTGGCCTCCAATTCTATAGCAAAATAAAAGTATATGTGGGATTAAAATGTATCAAAGAAAATAGTCTGGATATAAAAATTTGTCTCGAATATTGATTTTGGACCTAGTAGTGTAGACATTATTATACTTTACTTTGATAATATGATGGTAGTGGTACTTTTCGAAGTTACCAGGTTACACTAAATGACACTGAATATACTTTAAAATATTCATCTCTTAAGTGATTTAACTTAGATAGTTGAATTCATAATTAGAATAATTTACATAGATAATAATTTATCATACCCCCCTAACTAAATCCACATCTCAATAGAATAATGATTCACACGTAAGAGCTATCGGGTTGAGAGTTGTTATCATTTGCCTCTTGTGAAAGTGGGAGTGTTTTGAATGGATTCCCTAGACTTAACTCATGTATGAACATTGTTTACCATTATATATATATAATTTGATATATACATGTGTTTATATTTCCATCATAGAAGCATTTATTTTTCTTGTACTATATGTATGATAATATCCTTATATTACATGTCATATCAAAAGGTTATAATAGTTCACTGCTATAATGTGAACCTTAAAATACCATTAAATTAATATTAAATATATGTATTTTGTCCAGATACATCATGATAATAGGAAACAGATGATGTATGAAAATCAATTATTGGGGGATCATATGCATTCTAACTTCTGCTCGTGATGTTCACACTTGGTGATCTCAAGTAGATGAGATCATAAAGAATGAACCACCAACAAAAATATCAAATTTTACAGGTGTTATTGGTTGTTATAATCTACGAACATGTGTATTGGTCTCTTGATTTCAAATAATTATCAATGTGTACAATTATATAACATGATTTAATTCAAGATGAAAACAACGGCATTTATATTTGCAGTAATGTATCTTGGGTTGGGTTTTTCATTAGTGGTTTGACATTTTATGAATGATTAAGACCATAATTTTCACTTCCCATATGAGGAAGGGATATTAGGGGCCTAGTTAACTAGGATGGTAGTGTTATCATTAAATTAATGTACATTGAATAATAATGTAATTTTATCCATTATGGTCATTGAAAGAATAAATAAATAATTTAAGGATTGTGTCACACATTATGCATACTAATTTTTGAGTTATCATGTGAAAAAAAAGATTTTATTTCACGATGAGTGTTCATAAGAGAGGTTGTCCTTTCAATGATTAAAAAGTATCTCTTTATGGGGCTTGATTTTTTAATAGACACAAATTCAAATATATGAGTAGCAGTCACTACTATGGAGATAAGGGATTAGAGGGTAACGCAAAAAAGTGTATTCAGATTCTTGAAATTTTTTTCAAAATTGATGTTTAGGACATAGTGGGCTCCATGTAGGGGGCCATCATATGTTCAAGTTTAAATGATCATAAGAAGTAAAAAATAAACATTATTCATGTCTATAATAACAAGTGTTTAATTTATTTGATCAATATTTTCATAAGTTTAAGTGAATATATGGAATAATATTTTATGAATGAATATTTTTATTCATCATTTATTAAATATTTTTTGGAGATATGATCCATGATTAGTGGATTATATATTATCATGTAACAAATTTTAGATGTTACAAGTAAGTTATAAAATATTTATGATGTCTCTGACATGTTAACTAAGTCATACGAGGTGTATGTGGTTTAATTTAGAAGGTTTTATTTATTGAAGGGCTAAAGTAAAAGTTTCATAAATTAAACCCCCAAATATAAGGAAATTGAATACATTATGCATATATGTTATGCATCCCATGATTTTATAGTGAGTATCTCATCTCTATATTGATTTCTAGAGAGATAAAGGCATTATCCAAACTCTCTAGTCCAAGATACCTTCTCATATCAATGTGATGTATCTTCCATGATCATATATACATTAAAATAATCATCAATTATCCATGATAAATCCCATAAATTAATCATTTATTTATATTCATTAATATAGAGTTTTTGTGGATGATATAGATATATCTAGAGTAGGTTCCTTCGAGTAGTGATCATTGATCATGACTAGAACACATCTACATATTTGAATTGAATAATGTAGCAGTTTGATTAAATTTTTGTTCTTATTCTTGATTACATGATATCCTCATGTTGGATGATAGGTAGAACAACATCGTAGATTATTTAATGAGTTCAATATGGGGATGAACAAATTTAATTTTTATTTTTTTCACTTATATTGTTCTCCTGGTATGTACTGTATTCTTGAGTATCCTTTATTTTTTTCAATTTATATTTTTATAGAATGTCCTAGTGGGGGATCCTTGATCTATTTATTTATGCTAAAAATAAGTAACATTTATTTTATAACATATTTATACTAATTTTTATTTCTAGTTGTCACTTATATGTAATTCTATGTTCTAGTCTTATGTTATATGTTGTTCTATTACTTCCCTATTAATGTATTTAATTATACTAAGTGTATCATATCACCATGTTTCCCTTAGACCATTGTTTATGATCAATATCTTCTAGTATATAGGGATGTGTGCCTAATATTTTTTAAAGATCAAACTACATTGTTATTTTCCTAGGTTTTATAGTTGTGTATTCTATATTTTGATTCAGATTATATTTGATTTTATGAACCAAGTGAGAAATACATGTTGTGTGAATGTATGTATGTTAATCATGAGTTCCTTTTATATTAGAGAATATTGATGTTGATTTTTATTACTGGTTGGATATTATTTGTCATTTTGAGTAGTAGTCATATGTTATATTATATTTTATTATTTATTTATAATTGTATGTGACGGTATCAAGATTATGTCTCACCACATTTAAATTACACTCTCACCACATATCGGTAGCCTCTAGTGTATAGGGAGGCATGATCGATATTGTGTGTATCTATGATTAAAGTTTCATATAGATAATATTTTTCAACAAATCACCAAATGGTATAAGAACATTTTTTGTTGTTTTTCTATTTTAGAGTGATAGTTGGAGGTAGATTATGTTCCCAGAGCTTGGTATGGACTTTATACTTAGTAATAGATAACCCCTATATATAGAAAGGTCATGTTATGAGTGATAAGAATATTTTTAATTTTTTCTCTACTATTACTAAGGTGTTAACTTGAGAATGAAGTTCTAGGTGGTTAATTTTTTTACTCTTGGAAAAATATAGTATGTGGGATTGAGTTCATGCATTATCTTAGGCATGTAAGTATCATAGAGATGTTCATGAAAACTAGTTTGTATGAAATTGTTTTCAAGGAGGAAAAATAGTTTTGGAAAATATTAAAAAAATGATATTTTTTTAGGAAAAGTTCTAATAAAAAGAGTTAATAATTAAATAAAGTGTCAAAAGAGTAATACCTCTATGGTGATTTTCATATTTATTGTTTTGATATAATAATCCTTGAAATTATTTACATGGTATTTGAAAACCCCAAAGTGGGTTGGTTGATATATATGGTGTCAGTCATAGGGTTATATGTATGAGTACCTAGGGTGTTGTGATGTTCCAATAAGAGATGTATTGGTTTGTTGGAGACCCATGAGTGGGTCAGGATTGTTATAGTGATTCTAGTGTGGAATTATGATGTGGATCTCTCTAGAGTGAGTAGAGAGGGAAATTGGGGTTAAGGTTCATAGTTATGATCAATAAGATAATAGTTATTAATTTCTTGGAATATGTTTTTTGATGTTATGTACTAGGTTCATGGGAAGATGAAACATAGGATGAGAGAAACATGGGATAAATATTTGGGTTTTATAGTAACCATCAATAAATTGTGAAATTGATTTTTGTTTTTTATTTGGAATTTCCTTGAGTATATTTGGAATGAGGGAAATTTATGTGACTCATGAGGGGAATTTTTTATTTTTGTATTTGGGTAAATTATGTTTGGATCATGGATTTAGTTTGGAAACCAATTTTTTTTATTTGGATTGGAGCCTACTATTATTGCTTGAGGAAAGTGATTCTATATGAGTCATGTAAGGTGGAGTGGTGAGAGTATATAACATGCTTGTAAAATAATTTTTGTAAATGATAATGGGTTTTGGATGCAATGGTTTTAGGAGCCTTTGAATATGGGATGATTTTTGGTCTAAGAATAAATGGATTGTTCAATAAAAAATTTAAATCTGTTGAGTATTTGGGAATCAATAAGATATTATAAATAGTAAGTTTATCTTAAAACATTAACTGTGGTTGGTAAAAATATATAATGGGTAGTGACTTGGTGAAACTACCCTGTGATTATATGTGTTATAAATCATCAAGACTATCAATGGTGAATTTTTAAGATAGAGATGTTGATGTATTAGTTAGGTTCCTGGGAGATTTCATCTATGTTTGTAGAGGATGGTGGAACATTTGCAGTAATTATGGGTAAATATATAAGGGCGGTTGATTTGGTAAATGTGTAATGATTGAGAATTTTTTTAGTAATAGAAATTGATTTTTTTTATATAAGTTATGTTGTAAATTTTTAATGGGTGGAAGGTAAGTATAACCTGGCATGAGTGGAGATGATGATATGGATTGTTGGTCCTATATTGGAGAAATACAATATAATATATAGTGTTATTGTAAAATTAAAAATAGTGGATAGGTGTTTCAATAATGAGTTTATTTTGGTTTTTTTGGCATGGTGGGTGTTCCCTAAGGGGATAGAGTGTTTCATTGATCAGTGTTGATAACTAAGGGGCAGCCAAACCAGAAAATGTATTTTGGATTCATTTGTCTTTTTAATCCTCGTATGTAGGGCTTGTAGGCTGAGGTTTTTAAATTTGATGAGAAAGGATTTCACAAGGAGAATCTTAATAGGATATTGGTTATTTGTTATGATTATATTAATGGGACAGTTACATACATAATCTTATGATGGAAAGAATCCTACCTGTCAATTAGTGAGGTTCCTATACATCTAGTGGGTGATTTTTTATGTTGGGTTTGGTTGAATGTTAGTTATGGATGGTGGGAAGATGAATTCATCAATGATTAGTATGGAGATATGATATATGTATCATATACCAAGACCAATCTAGGTTGGGTGTTAATGTTTTTGGGGTTGAAGCTATTAATGTGTACATCACTTGACAAGGGGGAAGTTATGATGAAGGAGATCGGTGGAGATCATATGTTTGATAATATCATCTGAGTGAGGCATCATTTTAGGGATCGAGGGCCGATACAGTGATGTTCTGACCTCTATTTTGGGGGAAGGTGGTGTATGTGGTTGATAAAAAAAATCACATGATTGAATAAAATAACTAATTTTGGAATTGGATGTTTTTTCTTAATTATGGATGATGTGTTTGTATCTCTAGTTCGAGTGATTTAGGAGGAGGACCCATTTGGGTTGAATAGATCATTAGAGTACTAAAGTTGTGAAAAGGTGGAATCAAGCATGAGTGATAGATTTGAATTTTCATGGTCATATATGGTGTTGAGGGATTATCTTGGAATATTATTTGAGATGTGAATTCATATGGTAGGGAGTATATATTGACTTGTGTCATTAAAGGTTTTTGGTTTCTGTAGGGAATTTTAATTTTGGCCTTCATTTAATGGTAGTTTTGATAATTGAGAATTAGATTGGAATTATGAGTATTTGTACATACCTAGGAGATGTTTTTAAGTGTATTTTCATATTGTGGAGGTAGATTAGAATGTATATGAGGATTACTGCTAGTAGTTGTTCCAATCAGGGTTGTAGACACCACCAGGTACCTGGTGGTGTTGGACAGGGTACCCAGTAGTACTGTGTGTGTTTTTTAGAGGGGGAATAATGGTCATTACACCCTCCCCCATTTGAACCTTTTTTTGGGATTATACATGTCTAGTTAGACAAACAATCTGTTTGGGTTCCCCCTCCTCTCATCCTCACCCACCTTTTACCTTTATGGATCAAGGGTGTATCAAACTCATTTCTTTATGTTGAATAGATGTGAGTATTTATCCTTTTCCTTTATTGATATCTCCTCTTTGACTCTTGGTATTTTTGGTTTTTTAGACTAGGATTTTAATGATGATTCTATTATACAATATTGTAATTCCCCTAATATATTTGGGATTCATGGGGTGGTGTCTTGAGTATTTTTAATGAGAGGTAATATTTCATGTTTCTAATTGTTCATTATAATTACATCAATAGATGGATTTTTCTAGAATTTTTAAAAAATTGAGATGGAATTGGTAACTTATTGGATATTATGTGATGGATATATTGTATGTATGGGTTTTTAAATCATGAAATGGGTTTTTGTCATATTGTTTCTTGAGTATTAAATCATGGGAGGTCACTAAGTGAGAATTCATTGATTTTGACTCATTGAATTAAATTGTATGATTAATTATAAATGATTATAATAAATTTATTATGTCGTGTGGTATAAGGGTCTCAAGAGAATGGAAATTATTCATATGAACATGCTCCATGGTTTTAAAGTCATGGATTTTTATGGTAAATCCATTTTAGATGTGGGTAGTCCTTTTTAATAATTAACATTATTTGTATCTTTATATGAATTTAATGTGTGTGCCTTGAGTTTCGGTTATGGAATCTATAATGGGGGTGATGTAAGTTCGGAATTATGGTTTTGGGTTAGTTTAAACCTTCAAGTGGTGGTATGAGTTTGTCAATTATGGTCTAGAAAATTGAGATATGCTCAACCAATATGCCGCAAAGTGATGTGTTATTTGGAACTACTTGAGGGGCATCGAGGTGGTCTAGGCATGTTGAGTAAATTTTTAATTGCCAAGGTTGAGCCTCAGTGAGTTGATTCATGTCCTTTTAGATGGTGAGGAAAAATGTTAGAGGTCTTAATTAGGGTAAGACTTGGTAATTGTGTGTAAAAGGATAGGTAATAGCCTTGTGATCTAGAGACACCTCAAGTGAGAGGATTTGGGAGTATGATGAAGGGTTTATAGTGGTATTTGAACACTAAAAATAAGTAGTATAATAAAATTAAAAACACATAATATATAATATACCATTTTAAAAAAATATGAAATCTTGATACTGAGTATAATAAATAATATATATGTGTACTTTACGTCATAGGAACCTGCTGTTACTACATTATTTCCATCATTTCTTAATACTTCCAATGAGGTAGCTAAAGGAAGTCCCTCGTATGTGGGGTATAAATGGGTCACAATGAATCACTTTTCATTCTTGATTATTAATCTCATTATCTCCCATGGTATAATACAACCTCTTGATAGAAAAGATAAAATGAGATGAGAGATCCATGGTTTTGAGAGTATAGTAAGGGATTTAACTACACTCTATCTCTTGGTGAAGCCTCCTTTTATATCACCTTGAAACACTAATAAGATATACCTACAAATAAATCATATATTATGAAATGGTTTTAAATTGTTTGTAACCCTTTGGTAGTGATATCTAACATGTGTTTAATTTAATGAAACGCTTTAATAATGATAGATTATTAGTGGAAGAGTTCTAAAAATTATCAAATAGCATTGGACTACCTTGAATTTTGTAGCCTTTCCATTCATATATCACATCCAAGAATATGACTCAATCATACCCCATGATTTTCCAAAACCCATCATATAAATTTAAGGCATTAGGTATTAACTTCTTTAATCCGTCACTTGCACTAAAGTCTCATAGAAATAGTTTCATTTCAATTTATATTATATCATACAAAATAACTTATAAATCCATATCCAAAAATACATTTGGATATCTTTCAAAAAAAATTATGAAATCTATCATTTAATCCACCATGCTTCACATCATTTGAAATACTTTGTATATACCCTTCTGAAACTCTTTTAAATAAACTCTAAAAACAATTTGAGAACCTCTCTGAGTCAGACTAAATAATCATTTATAAACTACAATTTTTAACCCCACATGACTTTATATAATTGAAAATAAATATAAATAAATGAATCCTGAAATAAAATAAAATAGTATCCTCTATAAAACCATTAATACTACACAGTCTATAAAGGGATTTGGCACGATCTCTATCAAACACATGAATCAATGTACCTGTTTCAACTATCTCCATCATATGTAAGTGTGTATTTATCATATTATATCATTATACAAGAAATTAAGTGACCATGGGATATATATCATTTTAATCCCATAAATCCAATTCATACATTCTTAATTCATCAAGCATAGACTAACCATGTTGATGAATACATCACATTCCATTCATCTTTTTGGATGATCCCACCATATGCCCCTCACCTGAATAAATAAGAGAATCATATGTGTTATCTAAGTTTATTTTTACACTTACTTATTTTATATCAATCAAGGGACTATATTTCATAATAATTATATGAGATTAAGAATCCCATATTCATTTATCTCCAACTAACGATATAAAAAACACCATCCCAAACCACACCAGGTTAGCTATGTCCCAATAATTTTGTAAGAAATGTATCAAAGTGTGAAGGCTATAATGTTAACTATCTCACCCAAACTCAAGTATCTGGGAATCAAAATATAAACCATCAACTTCTAGTATACTGAATACATAGTATATGAAACTCCATGTGGTATACTTTATGGGCCATATAGTGTATAAAACTTGTTTTATGCCTCATGATAATTTTATATATCCTAATTCAAGATTCATAATCTTTTTCACTTTAAAATTTATTCATAAAATATAATAATACATAAAAAAATAAGTTAAGGTAAATTTCATTCATATTTTGAGAGTTCAATTATCATTACAATTCAATAAATGTATACTGTATATATTTATGTATCCAAAATGAATTAGTAATAAAGTGGATATTAGCTTTTTTATAACATGATATATTTTTTTATTCTTAACATCCTTTAATAGTACTTAAAAAAACCACACATAATTTTCTATCTAACATGTCATATGTTATATATTTTCATAATATCTTTATGTTTGTGGTACTTTTAGGGGTTCTGTTAAAGTCATTACATCTCCATGTAACCACCTGATAAAACCATCCCACTGAACACTTTATTGAGTAACAACTATTTATTAAGGATGTTTAAATAATAGTGACACTTTGAAATCATGTTCCTAATGTTCATATCCTTGAACATATTAAAACTATTTAACTCTACGACATAAAATTTTATAATTTTAATATATTTTACTATTTACTTAAAACTATTTATAATTTTATTATCATATTTATTATAACCCTTTCCATAAAATTTTTCCTTGAAATATTTTGGTGAATTATTTAACTCTTTACATAATTACTTTAACAATAATTTCCAAACCTGCTTTAGGATACCAACTGAAATTCACCACAGTTTTTTACTAGTATAATCCTTTATTTTTTAACATTTAACCTTATAATGTCTGAACATACTCCCACTAGAATATTAGAAAATATATAATCTTTAAAATATATTTCTAAGATAGACATAATTTTTTGTGTTAATTAAAAAAAATCTTAATTCCTCAGTTTTAATAGTTTAAAAACTATCTATTATTTCCAAATCATATATGGTATTTATGTGTTTAGATAATTTTCTTGAAAATAATATTAATCTTTAAAATATTTCATTGATGTTGGTGGAATATAAATTCCTCATATTTTAACAAACATATTCAAAAAAACCTTTATACTGGATAAAAAAATTTACCCCTATCTTCTTTTCAAAACATGTTATGAAATCTGATGTATCATAAACCATGTTTGTAGAACCCATCATCTCAAAGTTTTCATAAAAACTACATATTGATAAGTTACATATCTTATTATATAATATAAATTGGATAAATATAAAAATCTATTACTAAGATTCATATAATATTGATATATTCTTTATATTCACAAATTTTATGCATAAATATATTACGTCATCAATTGAATTAAAAAACTACAAGATTTATCAATTATTCCGTTGATTTGGAACCCTTGTATAACTACAACATTTATAAATTATAAATTTAAAATCTCATACCTTTCAAAATAGAATAAAAATATTCTATAATGTGAATAACTAACATGGAAATTCTATGGAGTTTCCTAAACTCCAATAAGTAACTTTTAACTATTCCATTATATTGAATTAATGTCATAAATCCTAATAACCTTTAGGTTTTGATAACTTTGGATGGAAACTAAAAGAAACCTTATTGGACACTCCAACTAAAATTCCTTTTTAATATTTAATTTTTTCACACTTTTATTTTCAATCCCCCACCATAACCTAGACATCATATTACCAGTTCATCTATCCACAAAACATTGAGAAAAAATAGGTAAACATTTCTAGAACTCATTCACATTTCTCAGTTCATATATGACTCAAGGATGGTAAACTGATAACTCCTTGTCCAATCTACCATATGGATAAACTAAATTCCGTTCCTCTGTTATCCTTGATACTGGTTTCCAAACTAATTATATCCCAAATCTCACAATAATATTTGGATACCTAGATCCTAGGGTTATCCATTTCCTCTATAACGTACAAAAGATAATACATGGGAACTTTGTTGTGATAGAACCTACCAAGTTAAATGATATAGGTCTCAATTTTCTCTGGAAGGAATCTGACTCTTAATATTTCTCAAGTTATATCATGTTCTTCTATTTATGTATTCATTATCCTAATGATTTATATTGGAATCGTATTCCTTCAACAAAACCAATTTGTTCAAACCATATTTTTGGGTAACTCTATACACAACTCATAGTCAGTGTTACTAAACCAAATAAAATTACAACTATATTCATGCATATCCACATGAATCTTATTCATAAGTAATATAAAACCTTTTCTTGTAAAATTTTATAATTACATGAAATCAAAAATCCCTATGTAATTAAACATGGATCCACATATAGTCAACCCTCACTTTTATAAACTATGAAAAATCCTCTTGACCAATCAGTATTCCAACCTAAAGTACCTCTATCCTAGGACACTTTACTCATGAGATATATTATTTACACCATAACACTAACACATAATATATAAAAATTATAATTAAATACTTAATTCATGCTCATAAATAAATATAATCAAATTTCAAGATAATAGAAAAAAATCCAATAACATAACTAGAATGTAACTATATATATGCATGTATTATAATCTCTTAAAGTTGTTTAAATTCTATTAGAATCAAGAATACACATAAAAATTCATAATATAAAAATTATGACTATGAATAAATTAGGTAATAAATTTTAAATAAATGAAAAATTCACATATTTAAACATGATATAAATAATTAACGAACAATTCATAAATTAATTCTCTTTATAAACACTTTATAATTTTAGATACCTTTTAGAAATTTAATAATTTAAATAAATATAAGAACATTATATTTTTTTCCCTATATAAAATCTTTTATATTGATAATTATATATAATTTAATTTAAAAATAAAGTTTTATATAAAATATATTCATTTTATATTTCAATTTATATTAAGTAAAAATTTTATATAATCTAAATATAATATATTATTATTATTTAAACCTTGAACCAATAAATCATAAACAAATTATAAAAAATTAAAATAATAATTTTAAAAATTATATAAACATCATTATAAATTAACAAATATCCCATTTTACATTTTTTTCATTTTTTTCATTTTTTACATACATTTTAAAGATTATACAATTCTATTCATAATATAATTTTTAAGAAAAACAATTTTTCTTTTCATAATATTTTTTAATTATATACCCAAGCTATGTAGAAATAAAATTAGCCTTGAATAAGAATAAAATAAAAACTAGAGATCTTTTGTAGGATTAAAACCATTGGCTACATAGGATTAAGCCATGGTATCCAGCCTTGCATGAGATTAACCGGAATGAGGTTTGATACGTATGTTTAACATAACATGCAGTGGTCAATCATAAAAATCCTACGTTGAAAAGGACTACATAAAGTGAGAAAGTATAATATTCAACCTTTGTAGGATTAACTACATGTGGGTTATGTCTTTTGTGTTGTCAAAAAATCACTACATTAGAATAAAATTGACACCAAATTCATATTAAATAATATATTCCTACATAACATTAACTCTATGTACAGAAATCATTGTGTATTATTAACACACAAATTATCTTATGATTGGATAAATGAGTAAGAATAATCTATCGTGTGGGGAATTGTATAGTATAAGAATAAAAAATTAATTAGGGTGCTCTTGAGACCTATGAATTACGATATGGGTTACTTTTAAAGGTGAAACTGGAACTAGAGGTGGAACACACACCATTAACTCAAGTGTTATGTTACATTGACCCAACAGTTGTGAAATATTACCGTCTCATGGAATAGAACCACCTGTGATATCAGATATCATATACTATGACCCCAACATAGTCTACGTTATTTAATAACATAAGCAATGATGCCAATGAAAATTATATTACTACATAATGTTTTTTTTACCCCAACTACATATTATATTATCATATAAAATAATACCAATGATAATTCCATAACTCATTCATTTTTAATCAAATGAAGTGAAATGTTTAAGATGATTTGGTACTCTTTTTTTAGTAGGATTCAAAACTATATTTTAAAAACATGATTTTGAGAATATAATGTCTTGCATATATTCAAATGAATGGTTTTTAAAGGTATATTAACATTTAAAATAAGAATCAAATGAAAATTATAAACCCATAAACCATAATATATAATGTGATAAAACCATAAATCATGATACCGTATAATGAAAAAAATATAAATGTGTAACTTACACTACAAGAAGTTTTTGTTTCTTCCAAAATTGTATATTATTGATGAAGATCACCAATGATACATCCAAAGGTAATCCCTCCACTGTAGTGTATACACGGTCCACACTAAATCACTCAACACACTCCACTGAGACTCTCCTTATCCCTCACTACATTTTAGTGCCTCTTGATATCAAATAGAGGAGGAGATGTTATATTTTAATTTTTTGGATTATATCAGGGGATTTAACAACACATCAACTCATATTGAAACATTATTTTATAAAATTTTGGGATGTATATCCATGAAATAACTCATACTTATGAAATGTATGAGTTTTGAATGAACATATTAATTATTTATAACCCCATAGATGAACCAAATATCATGTGTTTAATTTAATAAAAAACTTTAATAATGATATATTTTTAGTATAATAGTTATAAATATTATCATATAAAATTTTACTTCTAATCACATCATATAATTAAAATAAAATTCCCTCCATGCATAAATTATAGTCAATGATATGCCACAATCATACCCAATGATTTTCCAAAACCCATAATTTAAATTTAAGGATTTTGATCACATCTTATTCATAATTATGGGACTAGTGGTTGGTGTTAAACCATTTATCATGTAATCATATTGTTGTCGTATTTTGGGAGAGGGTGGTCCCACTCTTTGGGCATTGTAATATCCTGACCCGACTGACCACTAAAAAGGTAGCCGAATCGGGAGGTCACAAGGCCACAAATGTGCCTCACAATATGTTAGAGGAATCTAAATAGTATAGAGAGTCCAAGGAGGTGATAGAGGGGAGAATATACCCCATGATCATATTATCAAAGTGGTATAACAGAAAATAAACAATATAAAATAGTAGAATCAATGATAAAATAAAATAGAGAATCAGAAGATAATAATAACTAAATGTAAATGATGGACAACGCCATTATACAACGATGCATGAATGTATTTATAATGATACATAAACTAAAATAGTAGACATATAGCAGGTAAAAGATATCATACAATAATCAAATAATGAAAAGGAAACAAAATTCCAAAGGTGATCTCCACAATCATCATGAGATCCAGATCAATCCCGTACTCCTAATTTCTGGGTACAAGCAAAGCAACTCAAGAAATGAATCATAGTCCTACAAACATAAAGGTTTACTCAGATACCCTAGTGCAATGGAAGCCCGAGCAGGGTGTGAGACATAAATATCGGTAGGTTACCACCCATACTATATTATAATGAACGTAAAGTAAAGTAGTGTGTAGGTAGTGTGAATAAATAAATAAACTAAGAAAATAAATAAATAACATCTCACTCGGGTTCCTTGAGGACACGTGGTGTCTCTACCTACTTCATCTTAAATCCAGAAAGAGGATCTAGTCAGTATTCATATATATATAATATACAAATATATACTATAATTATATATTGCATCCACCTATATGAACCAAGTGTGTCTTGATGCCTAATGTCTGTATACCTAGAATACTATCTAATAGATGGACTAGGCGTAATTCAAACATCCATAATGATTCTAAATGATCCTATAAGATCAATCAATATGTCACATACCCTATATACCAATAGAGTGTGATATTCCATGAACTCAATACTCGGGATGGAGAGTATACGATCATAACAACACTTTAAATAGGGATTGTGTTACCTCATGCCACATCCTACAAGTATCATTGGTGTGAGATTCCATGAACTCAACACCCGATATAAGGTAGCATTATTTTTTTCCATGCTCATCAATCCCCTACCATCATCCTTAGCCTATTTAAGTTGTAATCCTGTATCAGTAATTGAAGGATCCATGAGGCAATACCTCTAATTACCTATATTTAATAAGCATGTCATAAACAACGGAATCACTATTATAAAAATAAGATTTAATCATGTTCTTAATCATGCAATAAATGGCGTGACCTTTCCAGCCTTTCTCGATTCATTGCGTTATGAATATTCAATTTAACCGAGTATAGAAACCATCATGAACATTCAATTCCATTAAAAACAATTCAATTAATCCATGCTTATTTAATTATTACAAGAGGTTTGGTTATACCAGCCAATTTAATTCCATTTCAAATAAACCATTTAATACATTCAAGGTAAGCAATCCATTATTAACAACCTACCATAACCACTATATTACATTAACTCAATCAAGCATGGAAATTTTTTTAAAATAGATTAAGAGGTACATAGAAGGTACCAGGGTCCCATGGAAATTACTTACATGGGTAATTCCATTTATTAAATAATTTAGTCCCTTAGAAAGAGCTTGGTTTATTAAATATTTAGATAGGATATGGTCCAATCCATTCACTTAAAAGGTGAAATGGTTATATAAACATTTACTAAGGTAGAACTCCATTTCTTAATGCCATTATAGGCCCTAACCTAAACATGCAATGTACCAAAAATAACATCATGCATAGTAGAAATACTAAAACATTAATCCATGCATATAATAAACCACTACTCATCATTTTGTAATTTCGAAGAAAACACACCTCAACAAATGGGTTTTTTATAAAAACATGAAATTTTTCTTCAAACTATTAATTAAGAATATTTGAACATCCATTCAAGGAATGATTTAATTAATCAAAATATGGATTTTAACTTAACTATCAAACATGTTAATTCAATTCATAAAGGTTCCAATGGAATTAAGAAAGTGACATTATCATTTAGACCATCACATACAAAGGTTAAAACCATTTATTGTCTAAACTAAATTCCTAGAAGGAGTTCTAGGATTTTAATCATTTAATTAAGAAGTGAAACATAATCTATAACATCCAAGGGGTTCCCTTAAATAATTAAACCCACTTCTAAATAACCATACATGGATCAATTTCATATGAATAAAACACTTTCAAATAAAATCGCATAAAAGGTTGTTGTAGAGAACAAAAATACTATTTATAAAATGATGGAAACTTGTAGAAAATATTCATAGACCACCTAACTTAAACTTATTATATATCACTCATATAATATCAATCTCTCATTCGATCAGGTTTGGAAAAAATCAAACAAACAAACATTTTCTTTGAAAATAGGGCATATGATTTTTCACCTTTATAACTCATTTGAGTGGAAATTAGATGAAGAATGATTCAAAAGTAATCAAGATATTAATAAGAGGAATCCATATAGATTTAAGATTCTAAAATCTGAGAATAGATAGAGAAGATATCATCATACCAAGAATAAGCTTGGAAGGAGAAACTAACTGGGGGAGGGTTCTACGCATGCTTGAGTAGGAGCAAGGAAAGAGAAAATGAGTTCTTAAACTCAATAAGGTAAAATAAGTCATTTTACCCCTAAAAACTGGGATGCATGGTTTGGCCACACATTTTGGCAAAACCATGCACCAATCTTGTGACACCCCTTACTTAAGAAGACACCTTGCATGGTTTGTCCCACACTATTATCCTAGCAGTGTGCAGACTGTGTGATGAATATTTAATAGGTACTACCTAAGTGGTACTAACCACGTGGGCTAGGCACATGGTTTAGTAAAACCATGTGTATCTTGTAAGGGGAACATCAACTCCCTCTCTGCAGTCACATGGTTTTCTTTTGGGGACACATTGTTTAAGAAAAACCATGCACCCTATGTAGACCCTCCTAACCTCTGATATTTGGACCTCAGTGCTCCCAAAACTCAATGGGACACATGAGGGACCCTTCATGCCTCTACCCAAGTCCAAAAACAACAAATTTAATTGTTCCAACTCTCATAATTATATTTTGAATATTACTTTGTAAAATAGACCATCCAATAAATGAAAATAATCAAATTCCTTTATATTTTTGTCTGGTTCAAAAACATAGGTCGTTACAACCTCCCAACCATAGAACATACCACCCCCTAGAATCCTTCAGGAACAAAAAAACATCACTCGACCACCAAGTTTTGTGTTATGTTTCATTCGAATCATGGATTTGTGTTTCTAAATGCTCAATGAACCTCAAAGAATTACTTAAGAATACAACACTGAAGCCACCACAACCCGATCCAATACTCATTTTCTATACTAAAAATCAAGATAGAACTTACTCGATCTCATTTAACTAGAGACATCATCACATCATTGTCTCATTAAACATCTGACCAAAGGTTCTCCCCACATTAGGATTTAACATCAGAAGGGGCCAATTTCAAACCACGGTACCTCCACCATCATAATTTCCTACCAAGAACAAATTTAGTAATCCTAGAAACACTCATAGAGTGATTTATCTAACAAGTTGAAACCCAAAACATATGATTCTATAATAGGAACCTCACTAAAAAAACAGTCAAATTCTGATCAACCAAACAAGAAATAGTCACCTAAACCTTCCTTAAAAGAAATTTGTGACTTTTCAAACCACACCCACCTTAACCCAACAATGTGATTTAAATTTATTTTTTATAAATATAGACAAGGAACAATAAGAAAATCAATTCAATCCACCTCCGTCTAACCATTCTTGAAAAAACTCATCTTAGATAGCTGGTGCATTACAAATTTAACTGCAATGCCTTCTTCCCAGGAATATTGTTTTTACTAAAATCACATTCACTAATGCTCATACCCAACATTTGATGACATTATGATATCAAACTATTACCTTACTGTTAAACTATCATTCCACATCACAAACAAGGGTATATCTCAGATCAAAACCATAGGGATCACCACACTTTTTAACCATTAACTATGTTCTCGATAGCAAGTCCCAAAGAATCATGGATTCATTAAACCAATTTCCAAGTATCTAACCCAAGGTAGTACATAATTCATGTTTATAAGTGAGACATCAGCAAAAATATGAAACATATACATCAGGTCATTGAATGAGCCTAGAGCAGAATCCTCCTGGTGATCACATCAAAGGAAGTGTCGTGTGCCCAAGAGTCCATCCAAGGCCTCCCTACATGAAACCCTAGTATCACATGGAAATAACCATACCCATTTAAATAACCATGCATCCAGCATGTAACATAGATAAAGACCACAAAATATCCAAACTAATTTTAAAATTTACCATAGTGTAAGATTGATGCTCCCTTAGTACATCAAGGATGGTGGAAATATATGTAACATGCCTGTATCTTTTAGAAGAGTATACTAGGAGGATTTAGATGATTACTAAGGATATCAAAATAAGAATAGTTTAACCACTACTGGTCAACCACTTGAAGGAAGTTCAGCTTCATCTTCCATTGAATTTCCATTTAACAAATCACAATTCTTTTACCATCCAAGGCACTAAGTGATCATTCAAGATTAGCCCCTGAAATCCATCCAATACCTATAGTTTTTCTCAAGGGTTTAATACACAGATAATCACATCAACATCATGCTACCGAGAAAGAACTCACATAAAAACACTAGAAAAAATGTTATAATTCCCACCTTAGGAATGTCTTAGTCATAAAAGGGATAGATATACCAACCACACATAAGAGAGCTTGATCAAAACCAACTTTGACATATGTGTGTCACTTATCCTTGTCATCATCACACATTACACATCAGGAAAGATGTAAAAACCAAATCAACAAGAATTTCAAAACACCTGATTCTCTAGATAAATATCCTAAAAATTAGGATGGTATGATTCCTTTGAATCATAAACCACTATAATATGTTGATGAAATAAGAACATAAACAAAAAATCAAGGCTAAAATATCCTACCAAACTTAACCAGTTCATTACATCATTTAAGAACTCAACGGTACTACAGATATCAAATCATTCTACCCCAAAATTACATAATCAAGATAGAACATCCTCAATACTATCTATAAGTTGTCTACCTTATGAATTTAATTATTTGATGGCTCACACAAAAAATTGGATCAAAAAAAATTATATCACATGAATGTAAAATAGATTGACGACCTCCTGAGTCTCCTAAGGAAAGAGAAAAGGGTCAAAAGACCTACAAATCAGTTTAACATGCCCTTGGCATGTCTATCCATCTAACAATGAGCATTACTTGATGCTCACACTCATAAAAAGGTTCAAGGATTCCATGATTACCCATAAAACAAGGGTGTAAATTAGTAATAATAAGGACAATAGAACTCAAATGGCACCAAACATCAAAAGAATCACCACATTAACAAGGAATTTTAGCTCTAAGGGTGACACATACGATGGGATAGAACCTTACACATTAATAAGTGTTTAACGTATAACTAAGTCATGAACAAAATAATAACTAGTCCCTACATCTATAATTTAATCCATTTCTAAAAAGAGAAAGCCTGTGGAAAATTATCACACTTCCATTACATGGAAAGTCAAAGAGTAATGTTTAATCTATGCTTAGATGCGAGTTTAAGAAAAGGACACCACTATAGGTTCTATTTTTAAGTCATTTCATTAATTCAAAATTAATATTTAAACATTTAAATTTTAGAAATAGTACAAAAAATAATAATAGGAATGTCTTATCAATCATACTTTTTAAACAATATCATTTATCAACATCCTTTCTTTATCGGAAAATTATCATATAAATTATTTTTAAAGGATAAGGAAACCTATTAGGGTCCCGCTAAACCAATTTGGGTTCATCATAAAAATGAAAAACAATAACATTTGTTTAATTATATAATATTTTAAACACTTGCATTATATTATCTCAAAAGAAACATACCTCAATTGACCTACTTAGTCCCAGTTGGGAATTTAGACAGTTAATCACATGACTGCAATGCCCATGTGATAGAGTCATAAGCCTTTATAAAGGAAAAAAATCATTATAAATCAAGATCAAACCTCCCTTAAATTTATAACCATTTTAAATTATATCATGGTTATATATATATAATGGTATGATCCCATGGGTTTTCATCCCCCAACCTATAAAGTTCCCATACACTTTATATATTGGGATTTGGTACCCATTGATTGAAACGAATCCATGTTGACATTGGTATTCATGAAACTTTTCATTCATAAGAATTTAAAAACTACAGCATGATCATATATAAAGGTTAATTCATATGGGTGGCCATCTACAAATCCATAAAGCACCCATACACTTTATAGGATTTTATTTGGATACCATTTAATTAAAACTTAATCACCTTAAAATTTCACATTAACAGTCTTTTAACATTTTTAACAACAACCGAATGATATATATAAATATATATATATATATTATCTCTAGGGAGGGTTCCAACACACAAGTCACATGTTTCAAATTATTAGTCACCCATACACCTTACAACTGAAAACTGGCTCTTGTCCAATTAAAATTAATTTACATTAAACCTAAAATTTAGCATATTTTACATTTTCACAATGGTCTCTTGAAAAATATAAGGGTCCATAGATGGTTCGAGTTAATGTGTTACCTTTTCCCAATTATAAGGTTCACATACACCTTATAATTGAAAATAGGCTCATGTTTAATAGAAACTAATAAATTTTATCCCATGCAACCATTTATATATCAAAACAAACATATCATGTTATTATAAGTATTAAACACATAGATCATGATAATAAACACAAAACCATGATACATAGGATAAACATCTAAGTAAATAGGTAGAATGGTATAGCACTCAAGAAATTTATATAAGGAGGCATGCTAAAGAATTACCTAACATGGAATATAAGAGGAATTCTAATAAACAAAATCATGGTGTACACTCAAGTCACACAATCAAATCAGTAAGAAAGCTACAAATGTAACTACATGGCATGTCATATGCATGGCATGTCATACGCATGGCATGTGAATTTCTATGTTCATATATTGATGAATAGAATTCTATACCCTTCCATATCAATACAAGGGTAATATACCATCAATTATATAAAATAATAAGCGGTTGAATGTACATAAATCACTCGAGGAAAAATCGTAATCAACTGTAACTGGAAATAGTATGAACATCAATACTATCCTGAACCACTACGTCATTTCCCCATGAGTGGGGTGGTCAGTCCAAAACATAGCTATTTACCAAGCACTGACACATTCCTACTCCCATTCCTTCTAGAGAAAAATAGTAAAGTAAAAAAGAAAGGCTTTGATACCACTTTGTAACATCCTGACCCAAATTACCATTAAACATTTAGTCAGACCAGTGGGCCACATGGCCTTAAGCATGCCTCCACTTATATCAAAGGCTACCAACAAGTAGTGAGGTTCTAAAGGGTTGATATAAAGGATTTTATACCCCCATTATCTTAGTAGAACAGTGTTACATAATAAAAAAGCAATAGATAGTAGTGGAAGAAGTAATAAAATAAAATAGAGTAGTGGAAGATAATAATAATAAAATGTAACTAATTTCCAATTTCATTATACAACGATATATGAATGTCTTGGTAACGATACATAAACTAAAACAATATACATTTAGCATGTACAAGATATAGTTTAGTACTAAAATAAATAAAAATAAACAAAATCCCAAAGGTAATTTCCATGAGCATCTTGAGCTCCAACTCAGTCTTGTGCTTCAAACACCTAGGTACAAGAAAAGAATCTCAAGCAATAAATCACAATCTTATGAACATAAAGGTCTACTCAGGTACCCCTGTGCAATGGTGGATCGTGAAATATGTGTGATATAAATCTCAGAAGGTTACAACCCATGGAATCTATTACTAAATTGAAATTCAATCAGTGTGTAGGTATTACGAACAAATAAACAAAAGAAATAAAATAAATAAACACCCTTCTCAGATGCCTAAAAGACACTTGGAAGATCTACCTGCATTGGCTCGTGGCTGGAAAGAGGATCCAATCAGTATCCATATGTATATATTAATAATATATACATATTATAATTATATAATGCATCCACCTTTATGAACCAAGTGTGTGTCGATGGCTAATTTCCATATACCTAGAATACTAGTTACCGGATAGACCGGGTGTAACTCTGACATCCATAACCAGTCTAAATGATCCTATAAGCTCAAGCAATATGGTACGTGACCTACATCCAAATAGATTTTGAGACTTCATGATCTCAACACTTGGAATAATGATGGTTCCATCATGCCAACACTCTAAATAGGAAGCATAGAACCTCATCCCACATCCTATAAGTATCATTAGTTGGAGATGTTGTAAACTTAACACCCAATGCAAGGGGGTGGGATTTTCCACCATTCTCAACAATCCCTCTCCATTATACACAACATATTCAAGTAATAATAATATATCAATAATTAAAGGATCTATGAAGTAATACCTATAATTATCTACATTTAATAATCCTTCCATAAATAAGGGAATCACAGTAAAAAATGATAATATTTAAGCATGTACTTAAGCATAAAATAAACAGAATGTCCTTTCCACACTTTCTTAATTCATTACATTATTAAAATTCAATTTAAAAGAATTAAATTAAGTTGTTCTTATTTAATTATGATAAGACATGTGATCATTCCACCCAATTTCATTTAATTTCAAACAAACCATTTAAAATATTCAAGGTAATCAAACCATCTTTAACATGCTATCCTAACCACTAAATTCCATTAAGTCTATCAAGCATGGAAATTATCTTAAAATGGATCAAGAGGTACATAAAAGGTTCCATGGTCCCATGGAAATTAACAATTTGGTTAATCCCATTTATTAAATAATCCAATCCTTTATAAGGAGCTTGGTTAATTATATGATTAGATAAGAGATATTCCAATCCATGCACATAAAAGGTGCAGTGGTTCTATATACATTTAATAATGGAGAACTCCATTACATAATTCCAGCATAGGACATTCCCTCAAAATTCTATATATCAACAATAACATTAATTTTAAGAGAAATACCAAAACATTAAACCAAACTCTTTATAAACTACTACTCATTATTTCATAATTTAAAATACAACACAACATAACCAAGGGGTTTTATTATAAAAAGAATAAATTGTTCTTCGAACAATTCATTAATAATACTTAAACATCCATTCATGGAATGTTTTAATTAATCAAAATATGTGTTTTAACTTAACTACCAAACATGGAAGTTAAATTCATAAAGGCTAAAATTTAATTGAGAAGGTTTCACTGTCATTTGGGACATCACATACAAGGGGAAACAATTTATAGTCATATATGAATGCATAGGAGGTGTTATGTTATTTTAATAATTTAATTAAGATGGGAAACATAAGTTGGCACACCCATGGGGTATCTTTAAATGATGCAACCCACCTCGAGTTGACTAAACATGAATCAATTTGATATGAATAAAATAATTTTAAAGAAATGTGTGGTAAAGGCTGGTGTGCGCCATAATGGAGATATTCATAAAATGATGGAAGCTTGAAGAAAAATTCAAAGACCACATACCTTAATCTTATGTCATATCACTGGTCTAATATGAATCTATGATTCGATCATGTTTGGAATAAATTAATGAAATTGATATTATCCTTAAAAATAGGGGAACTAATCTTACACATTGACAACTCAGTTGGGGGAAATTAAATGAAGAATAATTCAAATAGAATTGATAAATTATCGAGGGAAATCCATAAGGACTGACAGCCCTCAAATCTAATGATAGATGGAGAAGATATAATAATTCCAACAACATTATTGGAAGGATAAACTATTGATAAGAGGGTACTACGTATGCTGGATGAGGAGAAAAGAAGGATAAAATGAGTTCTTAAACTCATTAAGAAAAAATAAGTCATTTTACCCCTCAAAACTGGGTCACATGGTTTGGCCTCACAGTTTGGACAAATAGTGTGCCAACCGTGTGGCACCACCTGATTAAGAAACCACCTCACATGGGTTATCTCGCACATTCAGCCAAAACGTGCACAAACCATTGGATGAATAGTGTCTAGGTACTTCCAAAGAAGCTCTAACCATGAGGTCAAGATACACTATTTGGGAAAAACATGCACAGCCTGTACAAGGAACATCTACTCCCCCTCTATAGCTGCATGGTTTTTCTCTGGGGGTCGCACAGTTTTAGGCAAATCATGCACCCTTTCTAGACCCTAAAAACCTCTAATTCCCAAACCCTTTCTTAAAACTCAATGAGACACCTGAGGGAACCTTCAGAACTTTTCCCAAGTCCAAAACAACACATTGAAGTGTTTCAACTCTTGAAATTATGTTATGAAGCTCAGTTTATAAAATGAAACATCTAGTAAATGCAAAAAATAAAAATCATTTAGATTTTATTTAGGTTCAAAAACATAGGTCATTACAAACATGACTAGTGAAACATGATGATTATAAATAGGATTAATTGTATATGTTTTTTATTGGTATCCCAGGGTTTTGGCATGAGAATGTGACATGGGTATAAATGTATTGTGGGAAGCTACATGAGGAATGGATGGTGTTAAATGTAGAATGCCTATGGGTAGATCAAGTGGGATTTTGTTTTCTAGAATATAGAATTATTACATGTGAAGTGTTTAGATGGAAAAAAGGCATATAGTGAGACACTTTAAGGTGTTTTTGGTTCCCAATAATGTTCTAGGTATGTATTAGTGATTTATGAGAGTTTTCTTGAGTACTTATGGGGTAGTTCAAGGACTAAGTGAGAGGATTAACACATTGGTGTGGCCAAGTATTACCAATGTATTGTGTTAGTGATTTAGGTTAGGACTATCGTTCTAGGATGATTAAGATTTTTGGGTATACTTGGATTTATTTGAGGGATATAGATGATGAGGGTTTTTAGGGTGGGTTGTGTTGAGCTACATGTGTCTTCCTCTAATAGACAGTTATGGGGGATGTTTGTTTTTCTAGTTGAGGGAAAGTCTATGGGATAATCTTGTTATGTAATTACTTATTTGTATGAACTAGATATATTGTTTTGTAGTGATAATATATCACCCTAATATATGTGGTGGTGGTATGGGATGTTTTATGTGATGTGGTATGAGACCTCTCCCTGGGTGAGAGGATGGTCATATGGTATTTCATACATGATGTGGTATAAACCTCACAATAAGTGAGAATTTGGTGGTATGTGACGCAATATGTGACATAGTATGATATATAGTATATAGAATGATATGGGACCTCAACCTGAGTGAGAGTATTTTGGTATGATATGTGGTATGTAATGTGGTATGAGACCTTAACTTGAGTGAGAGGGTGGAGGTATGAGATGTGGTATAAAATGTAGTATAATACCTCACCTTGAGTGAGTGGGAGATTTTATGAGACTGGATATGATATCAAAACATGGAATGAGACTCTACCTTGAGTGAGAGTGTAGTGTTTGGGACTTATTTTTGGTTGATTTATACAAGTTAAAGGGTATGGGTAGGGTTATAATGTAGTTGAGCTGATCCAAGTTTCTCAGTACTCAAGATAAATCTTAGTACTTGAATTCAATATTCAAAGCTTAATAAAATTTAAATTTTAAATATCAAACTTGATATTGAGATTCAATTGGTCTTTATCAAGAAACTAAATTAAGATGGACTCGAATTTATTATAATATGTTACTATAATTTTAATGATAATGTCATACATGAATTCAAACTCGAACTCAAATTTTTAATTGAAATTTTAATATCAATATTGAAACTAAATAAATTTATATTAAATAAAAATATTATTAGTAAATATTAAATACTTAATTAGGCTACTGATTTTATCAATTATATTATTTTAATACTCAAAATTGGATTATGTTAGTACTCGAGTAGCTCAAGCTCGACCTCTAATTGAAAAAAAAATTTAGAAAAATTTGAGTATTTTCCATTAAAATCCCTAGTAGCTTGGAAGAACATCAATCACATTTATAGCCCTGGGAATGGGTTTGAGTTTTTATTGTGATACAAATTATCCTCTAACATTGGTTAAGCTAATAATATTCAGGTATTTTGGAGTCTTGGTCAGTACTTGATGACCTGACATTATTGTTTGAATGATATATGTTGTTTCCCAATTTACTTCTCCAAACATGCTTACATTGTATAAGATGGTGTATATATGGGATTAATTAGTGGTGAATTTTTGAGTTTTCATTATCACACCCCATGAAAGCACCCAATGAACATATAAACCGTATGTTTGGATTTCAAGTGGCTTGTTATACGAGGGATATGGTATGGGTAGTCTAATGGATTTGGGGGACTCATCTAAGGATGACCCAATTTTTTATAGTTTAATCACCCCTATTTTGTTTTAATTTAAATCTATGTCAATTTTCCTATTGGTTGATCTATGTTTTATATTTTATATTGACTATGAGTACCTTTTATTTTATATCATGTTGATGTTGATTTTTATTTCTGATTGGGTCTTAGCTAAAATACCTTGTGTTTCTCTAATGTTATTTGATGTTATGTTATTTACCCATTACAATATGTGATGGTACCATGAGTATAGTCTCTCCATGTTTCTCTTAGACAATCTACACTTTTCAATGGAATCAAGATTATGGGATGATCCTAAGGTCTAATTTCACTATAACTAATGTTTTTATGGGTTATTTTAGTCATTTCATTATAAACACACACACACACACATATATATATATATATTACGTTATTGGGGTAAAATTACATTAAAACACACACACAGCCTCGCAAGGCAATCAATATCCCCCAAAAGGGGATATCCCACCCATCAAGACTTTTTTATTTAGTACATGTCCTGTAGGCCTAATGGGAATGAAGCCCATAACATGGCCCAAAATTTCAGTGCAGTGTCATTCCTCTATCATCTTTCATGCATCATCAGGCATGTGTCATGCCTACATCACTACCTTCCAGAATCATGCCTATATCACCACTTATCTGCATCATCATCTTATCCTCACCTACATAGTACTTTAATAGTACCTTCACCCGACAAGGCTTGAACATAAGATCTATCGGATGCCAAGTATGGGCCTTTACCACTTAGGTATAGGCTCGTTGGATTATAATAACTTTAATAATGCATATGTTTTGTATTAAAATTTATTACACTAATTTAATACAATTGTATTGAAATTAGGATAAATAATACCAATTTATATCATGTGTTTTTTATCTCCATAATCAATGAAAAATTAGTAATTTAATGGTTAAATATATATTTTCTGTCATTTTTTTGTTTTTCTATTAATTTCTCATGATGTTTTTTTTCATTTTTAACTCTATATACTTGTAATATGCCTTTAAAATAATTACAAATAAATATATAATTGATTATATAACCTATATCAAAATAATATAACATAAAATTTGATTCATGTTCATAACCAATGAAAAATAGAAAGAGGATATAAATTAACACCTCAATGAGAATTTCTAAGTCTTTTATATATAACATGGAATATGTTACATCATTATTTTAAATAAAAATTGACCGCATTATTTGAATTTAATATTAGTAAAGTATTGATAAACCTCATATCATTACACGTGTTATGTGTCACTATGATCAAAGAAAAATGTGTCAAATAAAGATAAAACATTTGTTTTATTTTATTTTTTTATTTATTATGATCTCTTTCTACACTTTTAATTATATTTTTTGTGGCTTTTTCACATATTACATGTTCTGCATCTTCATAATTAAATAATAAAGGTATATGTTTGAATAATCAAGAATTAATGAAAAATAATATAATTTAATAAATGTTATATATATAATAATGAATTTTTTGTTATTTTCTATGTTTCCATTTGTAATGAAAATAATGAATCACACAAGTTAAACATTTTATTTGGTAATGTGCACATGCAAATAAAATTTTTCAATATGCTATTTAATGTTATTTTGATATTATAATGTTATGTTATTATGAATTTTGTTGGGATGAAATTTTTATTTCTTTTTATTTATTCTAATAATGAGAAAAATGAATTTTTAAAATTCATACTATTTTCATACAATTTTTAATTTACTATATTATTTAAAAAGGATCACTCAATATTTCAAAAAATTTAAAAATGAATGTGAAATTAAGTATACCTTTATGATTGTTTTCTTTAATTTGGTAAATTTATCTTTAAAAATGTAGAATATTTTAGTTTGTTAAAGTTTCTTAATTTTTCATATTCAGTAATGATTTTGTTTCCAAGAAGCATTTTTTCAAGGTATCCCTTTTTTAGATCAATCTAGAAATTAAAAAAAATGTAGTTTCCTTAAATTTATAAACATATCACTAAAAATTATTATACTATTTAATATATCATTTTTATGTTTAAAAAATAAATAAATATAAATAAATAAATATAAATGAATAAAAAGTATTTAAAAGATAGTTTTATGTAGTTTAATGTGTTTTTTAGATAATTTTTAATAAGTAAAAGTATTGTATGATTGGATCACTATAATAAAATAATTTTTTATTTTCATTAAAAAAATATTTTTTTAATTAGGTAATTAAATAGATAAGAAAAATCAAAGTATTCACAAATATATCCAAATGAAAAAAGTTAAATGTGAAACTCTTTAAAATTTCTCAAAACATCAATCATGAATCAAATAATATTTTTTATTTAAAAACAAAATATTTAAATGAATAAATTAAAATTTACATATATAAATTAGAAAATATTAAACAATTTAATATAAAAACATTTTTAATGAAGAGTAATCAACAGTAAAAAATATGAAAATGAAAATTTAGAAAATATATCAATCATATATAAATTCAAAACTATGAATTTTACTAATTTATTTTTCAATTTTAAATTTTTTTCTTCTAAATTCATTTTGATATTTATTATTTAGTGTTTTATTTTTTTAAAAAATAATATTATAAAACTTGTTATGTATTGAGGGAAAAACTTTTAATATGTTCCCTGAGTGAGTTGTTCCTCTATTTATAAATGTTTTGTGATTTTATTTTCTATAATTATTTTTAATTTTTGTTATACTATATAAATTTATTTTTTGATTTATTTAACTACTTGATTATGATTTTTTATGAAAATGAATGCTCTATTACTGGTGACGTTATATTTTGTTTTTTGATTAAATTTTATGTGCTCTTTATTTTTATTTTTATTTCATGTTTTTTGATATGCATTTATTTTAAAATAATTATTATATCATTAATAGATGGAGAAAATAAACGGATATTTTAATGATAATAAATGATATAACTTCCCAATAGTAAGCTAAATATGTACTTTTAATTAAAACATTTAATTATATCATGTATTTTTAATTCTCATGAAAATTAAATTTTTGATCCATTTGACTTCACTCGAGTGTTTTTGTTACAAAAAATATTGTGGGAATTATTTGGAATTGAAATTTAATAAAAGGATTCCTTGCTATTTGGTCCAAATTTTCCATTGGATAATTCTTATTGTTTAAGTACACATCCTTAAACATTATATAATTAAGTGACAATAAACTAGATTTTATATTATTACATTCCGAAAGATATTTTAGGTTTAGAGTTTTAAAAAATATTGTCATAATTCTTACATAACAAAAATATAAATTACAAGGTTAAAACTTTTTCTTAGTATCCATTTTTCCATAATATACAAATTTTTAAAAATAAAAAAGGATTTATTTTAATGAAAAATTGTTATGACTTTAAACTGGACATCTTATTTTCCCTTACCCATCCTTGAACCATGTGGATAACATTTTAAAAATATAGGATGATCACAGAAATCTTAGTAAGGGACATAAAAATAAATAAATCTATTAGTCCAGTGAAAAACATATAAACCCATAAAATACTCAAATTTATCACATTATTATTTAAGGTTATGAAATAAATGATTTTCACATGAAAAAAAAAGTTTTTCCCCAAATAAAACCATTAAAACACGTAGCATGGAAATAAAATCTTTTTTGGAAATGTAGAGCATCACATTCATAACCCATTTTAAACCCATGTCAGAAATAACTTGAGACTAGTTAAATACACAGAAGAAACATTTTGATAACCCCCTCTCTCTTTCCTTAAAATAAAATGTACATTACCCAATGCATTAGAGTGATATCTGAGTGCACCCATCGTATAAGTTATAATGGGCTCACCCAGTGCTATGAGGGAGCACCAAATGTATAAGTTGTATCGAGCCCAATTTTGACATATAATGGGGATCAAACCTTCATATTAGTTATATCAAGCACACCTATTTAACATAAAATTATAATGTTACATATAAAAAATTATTGTTTCACATTTTCTTTATAAAACCATTAAAATGCTCTTTTAAACCAATATGAAAAACACTTTTGAATATCAAAATACCCTTTTCATTTAAAAACTGATTTTCAGTACCAAAATACATAGAAAAAGGAAAAGAGGGTTTTTATTTGAATAAAATATCATTAAAAACATTATTTAGGAAAATAAACTTTTCAATTTGATAAATATCAAAGGATTTCATCTTAGATGGAAAATTATTTTTATGGATCACTTGGAACATTTTGTCCGGAAAATATACTTTCCATTTTGAAAACACTTATTTAAAAAAACTATGCAATTATAAAGGATAAAATTTTCCATAAAACTAAACTAATAAAATTTAAATCAATATCTAATAAAAATATTAGTTTTGGTGGTGGTAAAAGCTTATTGTGTCATATAAGTTAAAAAACATTCATTTTTACACTTTTAGTAAAAGTAAAAAAGTACCACATTCAGAAAATGATTAGAAGATTTATTTCAAACTATTTTGTAAATAAAATAAATCATGGGTAAAATGAACCTTAAAAATATATAGGACAATAATAAAAAACAAAATTGAAACATTTTTATAAAATATGGATATGGAATAAAATAGAGTCTTAAGGGAACTTTGAAAGATGGTTTTTAAAAGAAATTCACTTGCAATGAGTCTAAGTCAACACGTATGTTTTGTGTCTTCCTGAATAAAAAAATTATGTTTTTTTATACATTATTGAGAAATTTTTTTAATATTTTTATTCTTTTATTTCATTTATTAACATGTTATATATAATTACTTAATCAATTAAGTTCGCATCAGACTTTTTTGATGATATTTGGCTCATATGTCCTAAATGACTTCGGTAGGATGACTATGGTCAAGATGATCATTAATATAAGATCTAGAGAATAATAATATTTACATTATTAGATTTTTATAAATAAATTATACTTTTAAAACCAACCATAAAATATGGTTATTAAAAGTGATCTATATTACATTCACAGATATGGTAGACCGTACATATGCATGAGTAACATTTCCATTGTTCAACGATCATTCTAGAAATATGGTAAGTATTATTTTATAATTTAAAATTATCATAATATCATAAATATAATATTTATTATTTATATATACTTATATGTATCATCTATATGATGTGGTTATTACAAACTAATCACATTATTTCGTGGAGGTGGTAGTCCATGCATACAACGAATGACATTATCATTATACAGTGTATAAAAATATAAGAAAATATGTGTTATATTTCATTCAAATAATAATAATTAATTAATTAATATAACATACATAACAAAATCCATAATTATAATTATTCATAAGAGACAACTATGGAAAACTAATTACATGAGTTCAAAAGGTAGTAGCCCATCGTACATACGAATGTTGAATTCATTTCCATTTTGATTGACATTGGATATAGATATAAGTTATTACATTAAAATAATAAAAACTGAGTATATTTATAATACTATTGATATAATTTTGTCATGGTTTAAGAATATTTGATGGAGGAGGAATAAAAAATAATAGTAAAACATGTGGTTAAAACTATACCTCTTCTTTTAAAAGTCCCATTTGATTAACACCTTTATCCCTTTAAGGTTTGTATAATATCCAAAATAAGGCCTATTGAATGAGGGAGGGATTATATTATGGTATTTGGATAGTTATATTCAGATATAAATGGTTTTTGAAGGGTTATTTAAAGATAAAAAGATATTTATTTTTATAAGAGGGTGGAGTGGTTCCCTTGGAATTCCCAAAATATTAAATTAATATAAATTATTTTTAAATTAGAAATGGATCAAAAATGATTAATTTAAAATTTAAGATTAGTATGGATTTAAATATTATCATCCAATAATAATTATAAATGTTTTGGTTGAATTTTTTTCCTTATCTTTTTGTTTTAACAAATCATTATGCTCTTTCACACTTACCATGATGAAATGGATATTTACACTTTAATGGTCAATATAGTTACTATAAATGGAAAAAAAGGCTCATAAATGGTCCTTGGATGATATTATATACCAAATAAAAAAATTGAAATATAATAATTTTATGAATTTTATATAATTTAATAAAATATATTTTATTATAAAATATCATTAATGTCAATTTTTATAACTATTCTTTACTTTTATTTTAATAAAAAAATACAACAAGTAAAGTTAGAGAAAAAATATTTTATTATATTCCTAAAATATCATGGTAATCAATAGAAATTTTTGGATCACATTATTTATCTCATATTATATTACATTTATTATTTTTAATGCAATTTATTTTATTTCCTCATTAATTGGATAATTATTTCATCATCGTTGTGTAATTATTTATGGTATTTATTTCATCACTAATATTTAAGAATAAATTACCATGATGAATATAAATATTTTATATTTAAAAAGAATATTTATAACTAAACATATCTTATGTTCATTCCCATATTAAAATTATTGTAGTTAAGAAAAACAAGAATGTTTCATTTTTTACTTTTCTTTATATAAAACATTTTAATGGTCTTAATCACATAAAAATGGAAAAAATTCATATATTCAGAACTTTTATGATTATGGAAAATATATAATCATATAATATATTTTAATCAAGTGTTAGGGTAATTTTATAGTCATTATCATATCATTTTTAACCCTAAATTAGTTGATTTACATTTTTCTATGGTAACAAAAATTTCAATGGTTACTATTCATATTAACCATAAATAAAATGTAAACAATTTACCAAAATATGGACCCAATGATTTAAAATATGGAATCCATTTTTAAATATTTAAAATTTAAAATTTTAATAATTAAATTTAAAATTTAACTAGAAAAATGTGATGAATGATAGTTTTTTTTGAAAAATTCCCATTTTAAGTCCAAATGTTTTTTACTAAATTTTGGTTTTAATTTCATTTAAAGAACAATATTGGATTGATTTAAATAATAATAATCTAATTGAATTTTAAAACTAATCCAAAATATAATTTTAATTTATAAAAACTTTAAAATAAAATATAGTTTTAAATTGAAAATCAGTATTTTTCACTATTCATTGAAAAATCAATATTTTTAAATAATTATAAAAAATCACCATAGGATAGTTTTGAAATTATAATTCAAAAAATTCATTTTTTCAAATATAATTTTTAAAATTTATTTAAATTAATTATAATATTCCCTCAAAAAAAGAATTGAAACCCATTTTGTAGAAAACATATTTTTGTAGAATAAAATGACATTATTTAAAATTATGTGATTATTTTATAATAATTTAAAAATAGATTTATATTGAGTATGACCATTATATTTATTTCATGAATCAGTTTATTCTATTCAAATATTCAAAATTAATATCTAGGTTATAACTGTCATATTTAAATAATAATATTTTCTTGTTCATTTAAGCTAAGTGTTACATATCTTGTATGCTATTGAACATAGTTTTCCTTTTCAAAATATTAGGATATTAAATTTTAGATTCCATTTTATATAGTATTAAATGGGACAAAAAATTAAGGATATATTAGGCACCACATCAGGGACACCAACTTGTCTTTTGGGATATATCATATTTATTTGGTCTTAGATTAAGACCGAATTTTGATAGTTATTACATAACATAAAACCAATAATTTAATAATTTTTATAGATAGTTTGTTCACATGGAAATAGGGTCAACTAAATAGTGTAATTTAGAGTAAAATATTTTATTATATTTTCTCGTTCACACTTTTAACCCTAGCCCTTGTCCACTCTATAAATTTTTATTTTTCAAATATGGAGAGGGTTGATCATGGATAAACTAGTGTATAGGTAAAGAAAATGATTTTAATCCATTTATCTAACTATATTGATGAGAGAAGGCTATATTATCCGTAACTCTTCCAAAAGGTTCTCATATTCTTGTTTTACATTATAGTATATTATTCATAAAATATAATTATACCATTCTCTTCCATTTTATTTATTTATTTCTGTTATATCTATCCCTCTTTTTTCTATTAATTGGGGCTAGATAATATGTTTTCAAAAATAAATGTTTTTACTAATTTAAAAAAAATTATGCAAAATATTTCTATGATGATTCACCCTCTTATAGAATAGTAGTCTTCTTTTAAAAATTTATCAAATCGCTACCTCTTCCAATTATTTTAATTTAATCCATGATCTTAAAGAAATTATAAATCCAAAATTTGGTTGAAGATATGAAAAGTTTATGAGTACTTTAAATTGAATCCATTCCTAGGTCCATATGTGTGTTGGATTTTGTAATGATAATTGAATGTGACATTAAGTTTGAGCACTTATATTAATTAGTAGAATGAACATGATACTTTCTCAACACTGAATAGTGAAATTTAGTAATTGATTTATGGTTCTTTCAACATTATAGGGAAACATCATTAACATAAAAACATATAATCACAACCACTTGAGGATTCTATAAATATTAACCTGGAATGTGATGGTTTTCGAACTTTAGGAGAATAATATTATTATTATTTCATATCAGTGGATAATCTTCCTAATGTTTTGGATACCAATGTCGGAGAAAAATTTACTGAGTATATAAATATATTTTATAAAATAGTTGAATATGGAAATGAAGAAATTTATGGATGATGTTTCAAGTATTCAAAACATTCTCCCTTCTATAAGTTTCACCATATCAAGTGCATATATGGAATTATAAATAAAAAATATCCATGATTTTTAGAATTATTGCATCATTCATTTCTTAAATCTATGATCCTTATATATTTTATGACAAGAATAAAGTTATTTATAATATTAACATCAATTATATAAAAATAAATCATTGTCCCAGTTATTGTATGATGTATTGGGATAGGATTTAAGTATATAAGAATAGAAAATATATTCAGAATCTAAATGGAATTTAAAAATCAATTTTGAAATAAGTATACTATTGCAAAGAAGAAGAAGAAAGGATACTCCTATAAATGTTTTATGTTATGTCTATTTAAAATTATTATTGTAAATATTATTAATGTCATTTAAAATCCTCCTGAACATGAAGTGGCATGCTATAGAAAATAATAATGATTAGTGCATGTGATATCTAATAGATTAAAAATCATAGAAAAAATTTGATTATTTACATTTGAATTACTCATATAATCCAAGTAATATGCCATTGATTTTGGATATGTATGGATTCAACCCATTCATGAATTTTAAGGATAGATATAGAATTTATCTAGTTATCTATATCCCTTAAAATCTACCTCTATAGATGTGTTTTCATCAAACTTCCTTTATCATTTCATGGATTATTCAAATAAAAAATATCTAGGAAATTACCTCGATTTATACTTTTGGCCACTAATTAAATAATTACATGAGTTATATTATAACGGTTTCTAAAAATATGATGCATATACTATGAAAATGTTCAAAATAAATGTTACACTGATTTGGACCTTCTATTACTTACCTAATCATGGAAACTTATTTGGTTGGAAATATTATACTAGTTTTGATTGTCTAGTTAATAAATTTTATTTTGAGGTTAAATAGATATCTTATAGTAAAAAATGGTTCTTATTATGTCATTATAGATTTATTGATGCATTCATAGATTTATATTGAATAATTAGAAAATTTATGGAATTATTAATCATAGATCACCACCAAATATAAAATAAGGTTCATAAATACCAATATAACTATAAAATATTGAAATGGGAAATTTTTAAGGTTCATCATTTGAAAAATAGTGGCAAAAAAGTTTGATTCACATCATTTGTTGAAATTGGAACATAAAAATAGAAGAAAAATGGTTATTTTTTAAATTATTTATTAGGAATTTAATTTGTTACACCATAATCTTGATGTTATGCATATTAAGAAGAATATATGTGAAAAAATTATTTTCAAATTACTTAATGATCAAAATAAATTTAAAAAACATCTTAAATCTTGGAAGGACTTAAAATCAATGGATATAATGTGTGTTCTATATCAATATGGTAATATAAATTTTTTTTCATAGTTTTTTAATGAAAATAAAGAGAAATATACATTCCTTTCAATATTAAAGAATGTTAAATAACCTGATGGATATTCAAGTAATATTTCAAGATTTTTTTTATGAAGGATTTTTAGTTTACATGGATTGAAAATTCATGATTCATATGTTTAGTTGGAGTGGTTACTAACTTTATCATTACCAAAATTATTACTAGAAAAATTCAATTCATTTTTAATATATTTTTCCCAGTCTTCTAAATACTTTATGAGAAAACACTACATGAAATTAAGCTTTACATGCTTTATGAAAGAATTTTACTAACACTTTTTCATATAAAGGTGATATTTTCCCCATAATGTTTTTCCATCTAAATTCATTTGAATATGAATTTGGTTAAGTAAACAAAATTATAGGATCTCATAAATTATATTTGTATCTATGCAAATGATATATACTTTATTTATATGTTTCTTTTTTTAAGTGAACCATTATTTTTAATTTATTACATAAAACTAAATTATTTTTTATTCACTTTTTTTATAGATACCTTGGTCATTTGAAATCATATGTGAAAAATAAAACCCAACCAAAAGGATTTATTTTTTAAGGTTACCTGGTAGAGAATTGTCTCGCATTTTATTCTAAGAACTTGGATGATACTAAGATAATATACAGTAAATTTTTTCACATTTATAATATTTTGAAGAAATATCAATCTTATAGGAAATCAAGAGTCTTTAATAATGGGTTTCAACCATTTAGGAAAGCCCAAATTCTACATTAACAAAACCAGGATTATACAAGCACATAGATATGTGCTAAAAATAGTGAAATTTTTTATCCATAAGTTTAAAAACTAAGGTTAAAAACTAATATATTCAAAAGAAGTAAAATATTTAATGATACATATATAGTAAAAGACATTAATAAAATTATGGTATAATGGTTTACACATCATCTATCTTTATAAATAATACAACATATATATATAATATTTCTACACATATATTCAATAAATGTAATAATTTTTATTAATTTTTGTATATCGTGAATATTGATATTAAAGATAAAGTTTCAGATGGTTTGAATGTTTTGGATTAGGATTCTCTCAATAAAGCTATTAAATTCAATGTTTACCATGTGAATGGATTTAATTTTTTTATAGTTCATCAAGAAAATATTTTTAAAAAATAGTGGTATATTTATATTTTTCAACATGATATATTATGTAATGTTGAATAATATTATCAAATTAAACTACCAAGATCATTTTTCAGTTTTTTATTCAAATATAAGTGGATCATTATTATCTAGGGTATTAAAAGAGATTCCTTATAATTTACTTCTACGAAATTATCTCACTTAAAGGATATTAGAGACCTTAAAGAACATGCTCTTCATATATTAATTCAAAAAAAAATATTATGTGGAAGATATAGTGGATGAAGGTTGGAATGAATTTATGTATATAAAATAATGAAACTTTTTGGATATGTTTGATGTAGTTTAAGGATTAATTTTGATATTGAATCTTACTAGTGATAAGACATCGATTTGTTTAACCACGAAGATATCAAAAATATTGGTCTTACAAGGGAGGATGAAGTAGAAGAATTAAAGATATATCATTAAAATTATATGACCATTTTAGGAGAAAATGATTATATATATATATATATAAATATCCATTCTCTAACTTATCAATTAACTTCTTAGTTATATTATATATAATTGGTACTATGAATATGTTAACATATTTTAATTCATTTGTTTGCATTAATTTTTTTAATTTTTATAATTTAAATGTTATAGTAATTTTAAAATATATGTTATGAAAAAAAATACTTGATTTTATAATATGAATCCCAAGGAGAAAACAATTTAGGGAGAGAAGTTGATCATTAATATATTTTCTATCCATAATTTTGACACCATTAACTTTTCTAGCTAATGATTCATATATTATATCTATAATTCCCTCTAGCTCCCTATTGATGGAATCTACCATGGCTTTTATCCATTTCTCGATTGCATCTAGCATACTTCCTATAGATATAACTACTTTATCAGAGCATAATGGTAGGTCATATGGTTGTGAAGGAGATTTTTAAGAATCGATTGTGTATGTTATAACAATAGTCACTTCATTGGAATTTTGGTGGTTTAAAATTATAGGTATGAATTTTAATATGAAAAATAAAATATATTACGCATTTATATATTAATAGCTAGATTTTTAATAAAAATATTTAAAAAATTTTAAATTGAAAAAATATAGTTTAGAAGTGTGGAAATTGAATAGATTGAATATAGTTGTAACATGTTATAGTTTTAGGTTACTGATAGAAGATGTTGGGTGAATATTTAGTTATATCTTAGTCTAGTTTTCTTGTGATCTAGTTACTTTTTTTTAATTATTTAGATTATATATATATAAATTAGCTTTAGAATAATGTGTAATTTTATTTTTAAAAAATGTTAATTTCAATACAATAATCATAATTTATTAAATTGAATTATATTTTTTTAATAAAATTATAATAATATGAATGATTTTTTTTGTAAGATGTTTTTTCATTTTACTTTGTCAAATGTTATTGAACATCCATTGATGCTAAAAAATTTTGGTATGATATAGAATGATTTTAAATGGATATTGTAGCATGATCTTAATGATACATCATTAACTATTTAGTAGATCTGTGGCAAGGTACCTAAATGTGTACCTCTGGATAAGTGTAATGTTTTTTTCAATATTCATCGCCATAATAAACATATTTTTTTTAATAATCTATTATTATATTAATATATTTTCATAAAAACACAAAACACTATTATTAAATTTCCTTTTATTTATTTTGGGAATTTTATAAGGAAAATGCATCAATCAGAGAGAAATGGGACATCACTCACACATTCAATTCAAAGTGTTTTAAAAAAAAGATCTTCTATGATTGTATTTTCATGGATCTTAATATTTATATATTAAATATTATAGGTTTTTCTTATTAAAATACTGATTTACCTACTTTTATATAAAAGAAATATCTAGGGTGGAAGTTTAATCATATATGATTTTGGTTAGATTTCTATACCAAATCTAATTATAGTTATGTACCAAAGTCATCGATGTAAAAAATTTCATCTTTTTTACATTACATTAATTTAAAACAATATTTTATTTACAGATAAAAGTAATAAAATTACAGAGGATAACCCCACACACTCATACTCAGTCTCCCGAGATGATCTTATTAGCCAGGTCCTTTGGAATGATCTTTTTGGTCACACACATGGGATGGGTTTTGGACCATCCAAATGCTAAGTATTTTGAAGACCATCAGATTCATTTTTTCTGCTCACATTTATTTCAAGTTATAGTTTCCCACTTCATTTAGATTCTCAATACACAATTTAAAAGTAGGGTAACAAAATCCTAAAACAGGGTCATTGTATAAAAATAAAGGATGTGATCATCAACAGTCTATAAATTGTTTTATCTAAATTATATTTCAATATGACTAGAAATGTCCATGATAATATTGTCTCGATGGTTAGATAAATTCAGAAGGTAAATTTCATAATTTATAATTATTTATAATTGAAATTTTTATAATTTTAGGTTAAAATGTATATATAAAGCTTAGTTTACTTTTTAAATAAATTATAATAAAGATGTTCTAAATAGAGAGTAGAAATGATGATAATCGGATTCACTCATTCTGTTGTAGTTATGATGAGGGAGGATTTTTAACTTCAAGTTAGTGGTGATGTTTGTTTTACAACTAAATCGAATACTTACAAATTATGTTTTTTGATTAAATAGATATTTATGTCTTATTATATATCATTTGGAATGTTATTATATGTATATGAATCCATTTGTGAATATTTAAATCTTTAGGGGTATATTTTGAATTTATAGATGTATATAAATCTATTTTTGTATATTTTTGTGTTTTTTATGCTGGTAAGGTGCCATCAGAATTTTATTTTTTCCCAATAGTCACTTGTGAGGGTTTAAACTGGTATGAAATATCATTAATATTTATTATAAGCATAAAAAACTTATAAATAGAGGTAATTAATTAATAAAAATTTAAATCATTGTAAAATAATTCATATATTTAGAAGTATTTTAAACTACCACAGGTTATTTCATCAAAAATGTAAATGATAAACTACTATAAAATATAAAAGAACTATCGTATAATATTTTTTACTAATTTTTAATTAAATCACAATGACATTCTAAAAAACCCCATGAAATATCATTTGAATCCACATATTATAATGGTTTTTTGAAACTTTCATGAAATGATTTTGTGGTAGTTTAAACCACTGCTAAAACAAAAAATATCACCACTAGTGGCACATTTTATTTTATTGATGTTATATTTGTAAAGACCCGTAAAATTCAAGGGAAATTTTTTCTTAATTTTCTTTGGAATTTTACAAAAGTGCGGTTTCTGACGGAACCTGATTCCGAGGCCCGGAGTGCCCGGAATTAATTTCCGAAGTTTGGCTCGGGTACGTTCAGTGAACGAACGAGCGGGAATTCCTAACTTTTGATCCGGTGCTTGGAATTGAAATCCGAGGACACCGATGAACTCGTAGCACCGATATTCGCTTAAGGAGACCTTTTCCGAAGTTGCGTTTATTGCGGGACGAAAGTTAGTTTTTGGGAGAATTATAAAAAATTGAATAAAAATGTGGAACACTTTTTATTTTATTTTTTTGTTAGTTAACTTCTCCCAAAGGGAGTTAAAGGTGGGACCCACGTCCACTTAACCTCCCTTGGGAGGATTAAGTGTGGTGGGTCCCACACGAAACCCAACTTTTCATCTCCTCTCAAAACTCCTTTAACCCCTCTTTAATTGACATGACAACTTGTTAATTAATTTGGAGTTATTTTTTTTTATTTGAATTTCAAACATTTGAAATTCAATTTGATTAAGTGTGTGAATAAAATAAGTCTCTAACTTATTTTATTTGGTTAGATTTCTCTAGCCTTCTTGAGAGCATTTTGGGTTCTTCTCCTTCTTCTTCAAACTTTGACGAAGAACCCTCAAGCTCCGACGAAGAATGCCGCTCCTCTCTTCATCGTAGCTGATTGTATCTGAAGATCGACGACGCCTTCCGTGTCAACGAAAAGGGAATGCCGCTTCCTCCTCGGACTTCCTTCGTCGGCATACGAAGATTCGCTAACGACGTACCTCTTCGGACGTACCTCTTCGTCATCGGATTTGACGGACGATTACCGCAACGCCCGACCTCCGTGACGTTGTCTTCCGCAGGTCATTGACGATCTTCGAACTTGAAACCAAGGTAGGGGTTTGTTGTGGTTTATTTCCTTACTCTCGTTCTTGGTTCTAGAATGATATTTTGTGATTAAATATTTAAGAGTTATCATCTAACGAGAGGGGGGTCGGACCGCACAAACACTGCCGAATTCCCCCTCCTTTGTTCTTGTTTATTTATATAATCTTGTGATGAACGAGAAGGCGTGGTGCCGTCGCACCACGCGGAAATCGCCCGGCTTATTTACGCGATGCCGTCGCGTCGTGCCGTGGATGGATTATCAAGAACGTGACGCCGTCGCGCCGCGTCGAAGGGAACCGAAGGTGCCGCGGCCGGAGCGGGGCCGCGGCGGAGGGGCGCGGAGTCGTCGCACCGCGCCGGAAGACGAACACTGTGGCCGGTTCCGGGCCGCGGCGGGACGAGAGGACCGGAGGCTCGCCGGGCCGCCGGCGTCGGAAACCGGAAGGGGACCGGCTTGCCAGTCCCGTTGAAGAAAAACCGGCCGGCCAGGTGGGCCGGCCGGAAGGTCAAAGACCGGGGGAATTTAATTCCCCCGGTCAACTCAAAAGCCCCCCCATTATTTGGGGGGGCGGTTTCGTTAAGGGGGGGTAGGCGGCCCCCCGGTTGCCCTCAAGCAGGCCCCCACGAAGGGGGCCGGTTCTCCACAAAGGCAGGGTTTAAGCCGCGCCGCCAGCTGGAAGCGGGGGCCATGCCCCCCGCGCGTGACACCAGCGGCGCCAGGCCGCGCCGCCGCCGGCCGGGCCGCGCCGCCGCGCCGGACCGCCGCCGCGCCGGACCGCCGCCGGCTGGGCCGGGTCGGACCCGGGTCGGGTCGACCCAGGGGGAGTCGGGTCGGGTCGGCCCGGACCCGAACCCGAACCCCCCGTTTTCGAGACGATTTCGGTCTTTTGGCCATAACTTGAGCCACGGACCTCCGATTGACAAACCGTCTATGGAAACGCGATCCTTGGATCGAGACGGTCGTTTCTGTATATTACACTCAGGGTTTCGGAATACTTTGAGTTCGGCTGGTTTGGTTCGTACACAAAACCAACCGGGCCTTCGGAGCGGAAACGCTCATATCTTGAGCTACGGACATCTGATTGACGTGCCGTCAGCTTTGTTATGTTCCTCTTAGTGAGACGGATCTTTTGGCATACTCCGCCCGAGGTTTGGACGCAGGTGGAGTACGGTCGGGTTGGTTTTTCCTTAAAAACCAACCGGGCCCCTAGAACGAAAAAGCCAATAACTCTCAGATCGGGCGTCCGATCGACGCGTCGTCTGTTGCGTTGAGTTCCTGTTGACGATACGGAACTTTTGGATACATCAAATCTGGACTTTGTGACAGTTGATGTATTAGCCTCTCAGCTCGAGGAGCGGACCCTCCTGTACGAGCTTGCTGTGTGCGGGAACCCTAGTGCTGGCTGCGACTGTTACTGTGACTACTACTGCTACTTCTACTGCTACTGCTACTGTGACTACGACGATGACAGTACAGAGATCCTGTGTGGATTCGACGACGACGACTACAGAACTCAGCGATCCTACGTGGATCAGTGCTACAGGTCCTGTGTGGGCCCGATCCTGTGTGGGTCTTTGCGCTCAGCGGTCCTGTGTGAACCAGTGCCTACAGGTCCTATGTGGGCCCGATCCTCTGTGGGTCTTTAGAGGGGGTTAGTTACCTATCGATCCTTCGTGGGTCCGACGACTTAGATGGATCAGAGATCATATTTATCGTCTTTCGAAGAAGTATACCTGTGTGAGCTGAATCCTGTTGATTTCATGTGTGGATTGTGTTGTGCTATCCTGTGTGGATTACGTTTTTCTTTCCTGTATGGAATACGTTTACTTTCCTATGTGGACTGAGTTATAATTGGGCTCGGAGGTTGGAGCGTATTTGAAATTGATGACTTAGGTATATGTATTGGCATATACCTAAGCAGTGTCGGTTGTTACTTCGTGATTGTACCTTTCTTTTTGATTTATCCTTTGTGGATTTTGAGAGACCTCCAGGTGTCTCGGGGTCCCTACTGAGTAGCTTATACTCACCCCTGCATGGGCTATGCCCGCACTACGTTGTGTTGGTTGCAGACGACGGACAGCGTTGATCTTGGCTGAGGCTTGCAGAGAAGGACGGTACCTGGAGGTGGACCACTAGGCGGGACGTGTTCGGAGCGGACGACGAGACCCGTGGAGCAGTGGAGCTATCTGTACCCATCCTTCAGGTGGGATCTCCAGTGGACAGCTTGGTGTAGCGGCTTTTACATACAGTTTTTGTTTTCCCTTTCGAGTTGTACTTTACTTTCAGTTTGGGTTTGTATACTGGCCCATTTACTTTTCCACACTTTCAGTTGTACTTTGTTTTTACTTAGTGTTTACTTTCCGCTTGCTTACTCTGTGGTGTTTGTTTACTTTACAAAGGAAATGCCTTCCCTTTTTACCGGGATTTACGCCTTGGTGCTAGTCGCCAGCCCCTGGCCTATGGGAGGCGGGCTTGGGGTAGTCACGGCACGGACCCCGAGGGCGGGTCGTGACAAATTGGTATCAGAGGAGCTCGGTTCTACCGCGAACTCTGATCTTTTCTATGTGAAGCAATAATGTTTAGCGTATTGAGTGTGGTTATCTGTCCAGGGAGTCCAGTGTTGGTGCGGCGGCCGACGTATCCGTACACTAGGACCCTGACTTCTGATTTCCGACTTAATGCACGAAAACATTGATTGTGTGTGTGTTTCAAAGTTTTCTTTGTGATTACTTTACACCAGCTCACCAGGTATACTGTTCTGACCGTGGCGCACCTGTTTCCTTTTCAGGATGGCCCCACGACGGCAGCCAGCTAGGGTTCCGAGAGTCGAGTGTGACGACAGCCCACCGAGCGACGAGGCATCGGTGCAGGGCCCTTTGTCAGCAGTGGCACCGGCGGTAGCTCTACCCGCCGAGCCCCCGATGCTTCCAGCACCAGCCGCTGACGATGCACGTCGCCTCAGTGCACTGCATGAGTTTCAGCGCCAGCGACCGCCCAGGTTTCGTGGAGAGACGGACCCCCAGGCAGCCGAGGACTGGCTGGAGGCAGTGGTACGTGTGTTTAGGCTAGTGAGGACACCAGCAGACCTCATGGTGATCCTCGCTGCGAGCCTACTACACGCAGCAGCAGGACGATGGTGGAGCTTGATGCTCTAGGTGCACGATGAGGCATCTCTACTTTGGACGGACTTTGAGAGCCTCTTCCGCTCGGAGTTCGTCCCAGCCACCCTTCGTGCGGTGCGTATCCAGGAGCTTCTTCAGCTACGGCAGGGTAGCATGATGGTCGCTCAGTACTCGGTGAGATTTACCGATCTCTCGCGTTACTCGACCGACATGGTACGGGACCCATTCTTCCGGGCCTGGACCTTCGAGCAGGGTTTGAGACACGAGATCAGGGCATCGCTGATCTCCCTCAGCATACCGACTCAGACAGGAGTACTGGAGCGGGCCCTTCTGATCGAGAGCTTCCTTGCTGAGTCTACACCAGCGCAGCGACCCACCGCAGGGCGGCACGTGGCAGATTCATCTGCAGAAGGCAGTCGACGGATGACTCAGGGGTCCAGATAGACCAGACCTTCGGGCAGACGACCTCAGGACACTGGCTCAGCAGTGCGGAGCACACAGCGCGGAGCCAGTCTTTCGAGAGGCAGACAGTGCTACTCGTGCGGCGGGCAGGGCCACATGGCTCGTGACTGCCTGACCCGTCGTGCCGAGGAGCAGCATTCGGTTGAGGGACCACCGAGGCGGAGGTAGAGGGTCGACCGTGGAAGTCCGCAGGGAGGAGGCAGACGAGGCAGAGGAGCTGGACGAGCAGCCAGTGGTGGGCGACGCTTTGAGGCTCTGCCACCACCACCACCAGGAGGTCCACCCCGACCACAGGGAGCTGGCGGGCAGAGACAGGCACAGCTCCAGGCAGCAGAGGCCTACGACCACGGTGCACCTGAGATGATTCGAGGTACTATCTGTGTCTATTCCACCCTTGCTGCAGTACTTATAGACACAGGAGCGAGTCACTCTTTCATAGCCGCTGCCCTTGTTCGGATCTCGGAGATTCCGACAGAGCCGTTGGCTCGATCCTTACGGCTAGAGACTCCTACGAAAGCAGACTCGACGATTACGCACGGGTGCCGGCAGTGTGAGCTTACTCTAGGAGGCGAGAGCTTCGGCTGGGATCTTCTTGTAGCAGTGTCGAGGCCTTACAACGTCATCTTGGGCATGGATTGGCTATCTACGGTCCATGCGCAGATTGACTGTTTACGCGCAAGGTGCGTTGTGTACGCACCGACGGGAGCAGGTTCACTTTCACCGGTGAGAAGGGAGCCTTAGAAGCACAGGATAGACTTCCGCGGAGGAGAGGATAGCCCATTAATCATCAGTTAGCTAGCCTCATCCTTGGAGCAGTTGACGTGCGGTGTCCTGCTTTTCCTGCAGTGGTGGATCAGTTTGCGGACGTTTTTCCCGACGACGTTCCAGGGCTACCTCCTCGTAGAGAGGTAGACTTTTATATTGACTTGTACCCCAGGACAGCCCCGATATCCACTCCAGCAAATCAGATGGCCCCTCCGAGCTTTGAGAGCTACGGGTACAGTTGGAGGACTTGCAGGGCAAGGGGTTCATCCGACCCAGTGTTTCACCCTGGGCTTCCCCAATATTGTTCGCCAAGAAGGCAGACGGGAGCTTGCGTCTTTGTGTTGACTATCGTCGCCTGAACCAGGTGACAGTGAGGAACAAGTATTCGCTACCGAGGATTGATGACCTCTTTGATCAGCTCAAGGGAGCACGGTGGTTCTCGAAGATAGACCTCAGGTCAGGCTATCATCAGCTCAGAGTCAGAGACGAGGATGTGCAGAAGACGGCCTTCAGATGTCGGTATGGCCACTATGAGTTCTTGGTTATGACTTTCGGTGTAACCAATGCTCCAGCAGTGTTCATGGCTCTCATGAACAGGATCTTTCAGCCATACCTCGATAAGTTTGTCTTGGTCTTCATCGAGGACATTCTGATTTACTCTACGACTGAGGAGGAGCATGCCTATCACTTGCGAGTTACACTAGACACACTCCGAGAGCACCTGCTTTATGGTAAGCTCTCGAAGTGCCAGTTCTGGATACGTGAGGTCCACTTCTTGGGACACGTTATCTCTGAGGCGGGAGTTGCAGTGGATCCTGCGAAGATCGAGGCTGTGTTAGCTTGGGAGCCACCCAGGAGCGTGACTGAGGTTCGGAGTTTCTTGGGACTAGCTGGATACTATCGGAGATTCGTGCCGGACTTCTCTAGAGTTGCGGAACCACTCACAGCTTTGACGAAGAAGGGGAAACCCTTCGTGTGGTCAGACAGATGTCAGCAGAGCTTCCAGGAGATGAGACAGAGATTGACCAGCGTACCTATCTTGAGGTTGCCTGAGGAGGGAGTAGGGTACGTAGTTTACTGCGATGCATCAGGGACCGGACTCGGATGTGTTCTGATGCAGGATCGGGCAGTGATCACCTATGGATCATGTCAGTTGAGGTCGCATGAGCAGAACTACGCTACCCATGACTTGGAGTTAGCAGCAGTGGTCTTCGCTCTGAAGACATGGCGACACTATCTGATGGGTGAGCGCTTTACAGTCTTTTCCTATCATCAGAGTCTCAGGTATATCTTCTCGCAGAAGGACCTGAACCTGAGACAGCGTCGATGGCTCGAGTTCCTCCAGGACTATGACTTTGAGATAGTCTATACTCCTGGGAAGGGGAACGTAGTAGCCGATGCCCTCAGCAGGGGTACGGGCATTCAGCTACTTGAGGAGGCGACAGAGCAGCTAGCCTCTTTTCAGATATCCTTCGTGGATAGAGATGGAGCAGCCTTCCTCCAGTCTCTCACAGTCACCCCTCCTCTACTACAGCAGGTCAGAGAGGCACAGCGTGAGGACACTGACTGTGAGACACGGCGTGCACAGATATCCTCGGGACAGGCACCTGATGGTTTCTCCCTTGGAGAAGAGCACGACATCCTTTTCAGAGGACATACCATGGTACCAGTCGCTTTGCGAGAGGAGGTGCTGAGAGAGTTTCACACTTCTCCTTTGGCGGTACATCCTGGAGTGGTGAAGATGTACCAGGACCTCAAACGACAGCACTGGTGGCCGGGCATGAAGAAGGCAGTGGCAGAGTTCGTTTCTCGATGCCTCACCTGTCAGTAGGTGAAGGCAGAGCATCAGGTACCAGCAGGCTTGGTACAGCCCTTGGAGGTTCCGGAGTGGAAGTGGGACGGCATATCTACAGACTCCGTGACTGGACTTCCACGCACTTCCAGAGGTCACGACTCCATCTGGGTGATTGTTGACCGACTCACCAAGTCAGCACACTTCTTACCCATTAGAGAGAAGGGCTCAGTGGAGAGCTTGGGACGTCTTTACGTTCAGGAGATTGTGCGTCTCCACGGTGTTCCATCATCTATCGTCTCCGATCGAGATGCTCGCTTTACTTCCCGGCTTTGGAAGGGGTTACGGGAGGCATTCAGGACGCAACTACGTCTGAGCACAACCTTTCACCCTCAGACGGATGATCAGACGGAGAGGACCATTCAGACTCTCGAGGACATGCTCCGCGCATGTGTCCTCGACTTTGGTCATAGCTAGGAGGACCACCTACCCTTGGTGGAGTTTGCGTACAACAAAAGCTACCACTCCACCATCGGGATGGGACCATATGAGGCGTTGTACGGCCGACCTTGTAGATCTCCTTTGTGCTGGACAGACCCTGGGGAGTTAGCACTGGTGGGACCGGAGATGGTCCAGGCCACGACAGAGAAGGTCCAGGTCATCCAGGAGCGGATGAGGACAGCACAGATCCGGCAGAAGTCATACGCTGACAGGAGGCGGAGGCCACTAGAGTTCGAGGATGGCGACCACGTCTTCTTGAGGGTCTCACCTCGACGTGGTATTCTGAGATTTGGCCGAGGTGGCAAGTTATCTCTGCGCTTCATCGGACCCTTACAGGTCCTCAGCAGGGTTGGCGAGGTGGCTTATCGCCTGGCTCTGCCACATCAGTTTCACCGGGTGCACGACGTCTTCCACGTATCCCAGCTGAGGAGATACGTGCACGACCCGACGCACATCATTGACCATGGGGAGCTTGACGTTGACGATGGGGCGACTTGTACGGAGGTCCCGGTGGAGATAGAGGATCGACAGGAGAGGGTCCTACGTGGGCGATCGATTCCTCTTGTGCGCATCAGATGGCAGCACGGGAACCTCCAGGAGAGCACATGGGAGCGGGAGGCTCAGATGCGTGCTCAGTACCCTCATTTGTTTCCCTAGTTTTTTATGTATCTTTACGGGGACGTAAAGCCCTGAGGTGGGAGTAATTTAAAGACCCATAAAATTCAAGGGAATGTTTTTCTTAATTTTCTTTGGAATTTTACAAGAGCGCGGTTTCTGACGGCACCTGATTCCGAGGCAGGGAGTGCCCGGAATTAATTTCCGAAGTTTGGCTTGGGTACGTTCAGTGAACGAACGAGCGGGAATTCCTAACTTTTGATCCGGTGCTCGGAATTGAAATCTGAGGACACCGATGAACTCGTAGCACCGATATTCTCTTAAGGAGACCTTTTCCAAACTTGCGTTTATTGCGGGACGAAAGTTAGTTTTTGGGAGAATTATAAAAAATTGAATAAAAATGTGGAACACTTTTTATTTTATTTTTTTTAGTTAATTTCTCCCAAAGGGAGTTAATGGTGGGACCCACATCCACTTAACATCCCTTGGGAGGATTAAGTGTGGTGGGGCCCACACGAAACCCAACTTTTCATCTCCTCTCAAAACTCCTTTAGCCCCTCTTTAATTGACATGACAACTTGTTAATTAATTTGGAGTTATTTTTTTTATTTGAATTTCAAAACATTGAAATTCAATTTGATTAAGTGTGTGAATAAAATAAGTCTCTAACTTATTTTATTTGGTTAGATTTCTCTAGCCTTCTTGAGAGCATTTTGGGTTCTTCTCCTTCTTCTTCAATCTTTGACGAAGAACGCTCGAGCTCCGACGAAGAACGCCTCTCCTCTCTTCTTCATAGTCGATTGTATCCGAAGAATGAAGACGCCTTCCGTGTCAACGAAAAGGGAACGTCGCTTCCTCCTCAGACTTCCTTCGTCGGCATACGAAGATTCCCCAACGACGTACCTCTTCGTCATCGGATTTGACGGACGATTACCGCGACGCCCGACCTCCGCGACGTTGTCTTCCGCAGGTCGTTGACGATCTTCGAACTTGAAACCAAGGTAGGGGTTTGTTGTGGTTTATTTCCTTACTCTCGTTCTTGGTTATAGAATGATATTTTGTGATTAAATATTTAAGAGTTATCATCTAACGAGAGGGGGGTCGGACCGCAAAAACACGGCCGAATTCCCCCTCCTTTTTTCTTGGTTATTTATATAATCTTGTGATGAACGAGAAGGCGTGGTGCCGTCGCACCACGCAGAAATCACCCGGCTTATTTACGCGACGTCGTCGCGTTGCACCGTGGATGGATTATCAAGAACGTGACGTCGTCACGCCGCGTCGAAGGGAACCTAAGGCGCCGCGGCCGGAGCGGGGCCGCGGCAGAGGGGCGCGGTGCTGTCGCACCGCGCCGGACGACGAACACCGCGGCCGGTTCCGGGCCGCGGCGGGACGAGAGGACCGGCGGCTCGCCGGGCCGCCGGCGTCGGAAACCGAAAGGGGACCGGCTTGCCGGTCCCGTTGAAGAAAAACCGGCCGGCCAGGTGGGCCGGCCGGAAGCTCAAAGACCGGGGGAATTTAATTCCCCCGGTCAACTCAAAAGCCCCCCCATTATTTGGGGGGGGGGGGCGGTTTCGGTAAGGGGGGGAAGGCGGCCCCCTGGTTTCCCTCAAGCAGGTTCCCACGAAGGGGGCCGGTTCTCCACAAAGGCGCGGCTTAAGCCGCGCCGCTAGCTAGAAGCGGGGGCCATGCCCCCCGCGCGTGACACCAGCGGCGCCAGGCCGCACCGCCGCGCCGGACTGCCGCCGGCCGGGCCGAGTCTGCCCGGACCCGGACCCCCGTTTTCGAGACGATTTCGGACTTTTGGCCATAACATGAGCCACCGACCTCCGATTGATGAACCGTCTGTGGAAATGCGATCCTTGGATCGAGACGGTCATTTCGGTATATTACACTCAGGGTTTCGGAATAATTTGTGTTCGGCCGAGTTGGTTCGTACACGAAACCAACCGGGCCTTCGGAGCGGAAACGCTCATATCTTGAGCTACGGACATCCGATTGACGTTTCGTCAGCTTTGTTATGTTCCTCTTAGTGAGACGGATCTTTTGGCATACTCCGCCCGAGGTTTGGACGCAGGTGGAGTACGATCGGGTTGGTTTTTCCTTAAAAACCAATCGTGCCCCTGGAACGAAAAAGCCAATAACTCTCAGACCGGGCGTCCGATCGACGCGCCGTCTGTTGCGTTGAGTTCCTGTTGACGATACGGAACTTTTGGATACCTCAACTCTGGAATTTGTGACAGTTGATGTATCAGCCTCTCGGCTCGAGGAGCGGACCCTCCTGTACGAGCTTGCTGTGTGCGGGAACCCTAGTGTTGGATGCAACTATTACTGTGACTACTACTGCTACTGCTACTGCTACTGTGACTACGACGACAACAGTACAGAGATCCTGTGTGGATTCGATGACGACGACTACAGCACTCAGCGATCCTACGTGGATCAGTGCTACAGGTCCTGTGTGGGCCCGATCCTGTGTGGGTCCGATCCTGTGTGGGTCTTTGCGCTCAGCGGTCCTGTGTGAACCAGCGCCTACAGGTCCTATGTGGGCCCGATCCTGTGTGGGTCTTTAGCGGGGGTTAGTTACCTATCGATCCTTCGTGGGTCCGACGACTTAGATGGATCAGAGATCATCTTTATCGTCTTTCGAAGAAGTATACCTGTGTGAGCTGAATCCTGTTTCTTTCCTGTGTGGATTGTGTTCTGCTATCCTGTGTGGATTACATTTTGCTTTCCTGTATGGAATACGTTTACTTTCTTGTGTGGACTGAGTTGTACTTGGGCACGGAGGTTGGAGCGTATTTGAAATTGATGACTTAGGTATATGTATGGGCATATACCTAAGCAGTGTCGGTTGTTACTTCGTGATTGTACCTTTCTTTGTGATTTATCCTTTGTGAATTTTGAGAGACCTCCAGGGGTCTCGGGGTCCCTACTGAGTAGCTTATACTCACCCCGGCACGGGCTATGCCCGCACTACGTTGTGTTGGTTGCAGACGACAGACAGCGTTGATCTTGGCTAAGGCTTGTAGAGCAGGACGGTACCTGGAGGTGGACCACTAGGCGGGACGTGTTCGGAGCGGACGACGGGACCCGTGGAGCAGTGGAGCTATCTGTACCCATCCTTCAGGTGGGATCTTTAGTGGACAGCTCGGTGTAGCGGCTTTTACTTACAGTTGTTGTTTTCCCTTTCGAGTTGTACTTTACTTTCAGTTTGGGTTTGTATACTGGCCCATTTACTTTACCGCACTTTCAGTTGTACTTTGTTTTTACTTAGTGTTTACTTTCCGCTTGCTTACTCTGTGGTGTTTGTTTACTTTACAAAGGTAATGCCTTCCCTTTTTACCGGGATTTATGCCTTGGTGCTAGTCGCCAGCCCCTGGCCTATGGGAGTCGGGCTTGGGGTAGTCACGGCACAGACCCCGAGGGTGGGTCGTGACAATATTGAAGTCCTTGAGGGAGGTTAGAAACATAAAAATACTATAGTGAGTTCCGTATTAGTGGAAACCTACATGAATATAGATTGGTGGTTTAGTTTTTTATACTATAGGTTGCATGATGATGTGTGCAGGGGAATGTGTGGGGTTTAAAATGTGAAATGATTATGTGGTGTGGAAGAGGAGTAGTTGGATGCTTGAATATTAGGAAATTATTTTTGATTTATTATTTTATTTTATTTATTATATACATTGATTCATTAACATGAAATTTTGAGGGAGGAACCAATTGAGTATATCTATATTTTCACCCCTAATTTATATATACTATTTTTAAAATTATTTTAATTGAGCTAGTTGAATTGTCTGGTGATCTTAACTCTAGGTAAAAGAGAAACATTAGTGGAGGTGGTTTTCATTATACTTTTCTTGAGGTATAGTGGATTTATTAAACCATGTTATTGTTTTTTCATTTTTCCCTTGGTTTATAAGATATAATATTCATGGATATACATTATTTATGTATTGTTGTTGGGATGGATTATATTATTCATGGTGTTATATAGTTTTCATGTAAAAGGGTAATATGTTACATATATATTAAATGATATACCCTTGGTGATAGTATCCAATACATGGCCTATTGAATGAGGGATTTAGGGGGGTCACACTTTAGCTCATTTATATCTCAGATGGAGTCCCACTAAGGGTAGTTCATGATTGAATGATATTATAGGTAGTGTTTTAGGATCGAGTCCAGATTGGGAACTAGTGAGTGTTGGTCATAGTGGAAAACACAAGAGGAGGGTGAATTGAGTTTCCAATTAAAATTTTCTATTTAAAAAGAATTAAAACTAAATCAATAATTTATAAAAAAAAACTAATTGACTAAAATAGTATAAATATATAATTCAAATTTTTTGAAATATTTATCAAAATCTAAATCACAACTCATTTCAAACAATTTCAAAATTACTTTAACTTTTGAAAGAAATCTAATTACATTAAACAAAGTATATAAAACACTAATTAAATATAACTATAAATGTAATGTTTTTCTATATATTTTTTAAAAACAAAAATAAGTTTACTTAAAAAAAGAGTAAACTAAACTAGAAAAAACACATCGTAATAAAAATAAGGGGTTCGGTCCCAATCTACCAAGTCATTCCTACATAAAAATAACCACATTCCAATGTTTTATTAAACAAATAATTGGATCCAAAAACTAGATAATGTTTTATATAGAACACCTATTCATGGGATGTTTCTACTACACATATCTTCTTCAATAGTAGTACATTTGATAATAAATGTAAATGAATAAATGAACGAGTACTTAGTACTCATAAATTCATTATAAGAGAATATGATAATAAATATATAGATTAATGAAAAATCATCTAAAAAATATGCCAAAACAGAGTGATAAACATACGAGGATATAGAAATTCTCAAGTAGATCAATCGGATCAGCCACTTTGATCATTTATCCTTAAATTTATCCTTGGAAATATTTAATAGATTATTTCAAGAAGAGGTTATAAAATAAATCATTGTGGTGTAATATTCCATAGTAATTCCACAATGTATCACTATGTCTCTCAAGTGAATATAAATTTTTACATGAGATGATATTATTCTTAAAGAGATCACACCCTCTAATTAACCATTGGAGGATATTTATAAATTAATCCTCATACTGGTTAATTTTATTTGGAATCCTTAAATTCACTCACTCTTCAATAAATGCTCTAAAATATAGTCATTTTATATTTTCAATTTAATTCACTGCTTAAGTTATACATTTTCACATATTCTTCACTTGAATGTTTACTGAATATATTACGTCTTTCACGATCACTTTTCATGGGCACTTTTCATGGTCACTTGGAATGGTTACTTTCCATGGTCAATTACCACAATCACTTACCGAGGTCACTTTTCTTCTGTATGTGGTCACTTCTTATCATCATGTGGTAACGTTTTTCATCATATGGTTACTTATTTTCTCCTCCTGGTCACCTAGTTTATTCTTTCATTCACTTATTTTCTTCACACATTCAGTTCATTACTTCTTAAGGAAGGTTGAATCCTTCATGTGATCACTATAACTATTCAAGTGGCCAGTTCAAGACTTAGAAAAAATTAGATCATCTGACACACATTTACATGATTTTTCCTGAATTAACTTGGGATTTTATATTTTTCACTCCAATGCATAGTGAAATTTTCAACACCCCAAGCTTCCATGGTATGTTTCCCTTGGAATAATATAATAGCTTGTGTTTTACGTAACTTTGAGTTCAAACACATCACAACCAATCAAACAAGCCGTTATGAATAGTAATACCCACTTTTTGAAATTTTATAAATTTTATCCTTCAAAATGGACTTCATTTTTGGATTCATAATATCAAAATAATCTTAGGGTGAATTTTTTGATATTTTTATGAAAACATTCAATTTTTGATGAATAGTGAAAAAATACCATGTTATTGGTTAAAAATGACTTTTTATTTAAATAACTATTAATTTATTTTAATTTATTTTAGGTAAAAATAGATACATAATACCTATATATGTTCAACTTAATTCATTATATTAATTTTTTAATTTGTTTAGGTATATAATATTTTATAGATCTTTTTATAGTCTTTTACCCACCTCCTATGAGCATTTGTAAATTTTTATAAAATATAATTTTACCACTTCTGTGAATTTAATTTCAAAAATCCAAGAGACACTGTTAATATTAGTATGTAAAATTTGGTTTAATATGTTGAAAATAATTTTCGGTGAATAGTAACTTTTGACTTGTATTTACCACGGTTAAATGTAAATATGGTAATTAAGGGTAAAAATGATATCATAATTACCCTAACACATGTCCTAATTCTATTGAATAAGTATAATTCGGCCAAACACAACCTTAGTAATAAAATACGATCCTCTTTGATCCACTTGGATTAGATTAGGAAATTTATTATTATTTTATTTAAAGAGGAGTTAACAGAGTTAAATTCAATGTTTAATAACTAAACCATTTTTAATATAGGGTTACACATAATATAAATTATACTATAAATATTAATTATAAATATAAAAAATTTCCTACATAATGGTATTTTATTTTTAATTTTTGGACATTAAATAATTTAATTTATTTATGACGCAATGATGATGCAGTAATAACCTTATTAATGAAATATTAAAATAATTGATATTATAAATATCCAAATAAATTTAAATTGAAACTTCTTATGAATTACACTTTTTTTAGGTTAATATGACATGTTAGGGTTGGTTAAATAAATTTTATTTGAAGACATAAATTTTTTATGTCTTTCAAAAAAATCAAATACTAAATAGTGTCAAAATTGACATAATTGTATTTTTCAAACAAATATTATATTATTAATTGATATAATATTCTTAAATAACTAAGGTTTGGCCAAATGACAAAGATAAAGTAATGTATAATAATAATGAACCACATGGGGTTCTCTTGGCATATTATACTAAGTTTATTAACCATATAATATAAAAATACAAAGAGACATGGTAAATGACAAACTATTTAACTAAGAGTTAAATCTAAAAAATAAGGTTAATATGATGACATAAACCTTTCTAAAATCTATTGGTTGAGACTTCTTCAACACATCCCCACCTTATCCATTAAATAATTTATTTTTGAGCCATTAGAAACCGAAAATGATTTTATTATAAAATAATATTTCAAGCTTTTCCTAAAGTGACCCTCACCTCTCTTATAAAATGGAACTTCACTTTCTCTTAATTAAACACCTCCAAAGCCTTTTGTCTTGACCAAAACCTGCCCAAATATCCTCCCAAATTTACTCTATTCATAGTAGAGTCCTTCCTTTGGTCATAAAGGCAACCTAATGATGCCTTTTGATCAAATAAAAATGAAGAACCCGAAAAAGAGGTAAATATTTCATCACCTCTTTTAAGTTCTTTTCTTCTTCCACTTCCTATTTCCTTGTCGTTTCCATTGTAAAATAATAAATCCATTATATTCAATATACTGTGATGTTATTATAAAAATTTTGTAACCATATTAATTATTCTATCCATCCTATAAATGACAAAGTCACCATATGTGTGTATGTACGGATTACCATCTCCATATCGTGGTGTAATTTGTTATTCAAACACTTCATTATTTGGATGGGTAAAATAATGAATATAACTAATGTAAATAATAAATATAACATGTTAATGATTATGTATATATGATATACCATCCAATTACTGTCACGACCCCCTCCCACCAATGATTCCCCACCTGAGCTGGCAATGGTGAAAGAAATATAATGACCCCCGAGTCCCGCCTCCAGTAGGCCCTAGTGTGGAGACTAGCACCAAGGGTATGAGTTTTCACAAATATGGAAGGCATTACCCTTTTTATTATTTAAGACCAGGAAATAGGATGAGTCAAACACCAAAAGGAAAAAAGAATATGTAAGTGAAAATAAACCCAAAACCAAACCCATATGCATGTTTTATACAATACTGAAACAAAAGTACAAGTACAGAAAAGATCCAAGGTACTATACCAAAAAGTAAAAGAAAACAACAATAGAAAATAGCAACAACTCCCCCTACCTGACTAGTAAGGTCCTGCACAGTCCCTTTAGTCTTCTTGAAAACATGAAAGCAAACGTATGGTGAGTATACAAGTACACTCAGTAGGGCAACCTAAAGCTCTCGTGCACAAGTGGGGAGACATCCTAATGCCCCATGAGAAAACAGATGAACCAAAACCTAGCAAGGAATCTATCCACCCAGTCTCACCAGTAACACTCACAAAGTAACAAAAGTCAATAGAGTATAGTAGTAATGTTATCAAAGTATGGGTACCCCACACCACCTTCCCACTAGATACTGCTCAAGCCCTCATGCCTAACACTCTGATGCTTCCCCCTCTTCCTAAGATAGTGCCGCAACTTGGTCATACGAAGCTCGAGCTAGTGTCACAACTTGGCCATACGAAGCTCATAGTAACCTGCCGACATACAATCCTCGTCCATAACCACATTTCCTCCCAAAGACACCAGGGAACATATCACACTTCATCCTGAAGATTCTTGGAAAAATTCTATCATAACCTGCCTGAAGGAACTTGGGCTATAGATCCTAGAAGAGGGGGCACAGGGAAGAACAGTAACCAGCCATCCTTTGGATGTTTGAGAATCTCACCCCCCCCCCATCCCATGGGTGTTCGGCATGTAGTGATCGACATGAGTGGGGTGCGTAAAGAAACATAAAACATACAGATTTATATAAGTATAACAACCACTCAGCCCATCCTAAGGCTTCTACACAAAGATCTGAGCACGTGCCTTGGGACTGCTACTTCGAGAGTATGCACACAACAATCAATCCCAAAACCCCATTTAATGTTTTCATGTTTCAACAGCTTTAGTAATCAGTTTCTTAACTACTGGGAAACTATCAACAACGAAATTGGATCAAACGTTCATAAAACATATCCATGTCATCCACAAATCAAGTTAGGAAAACACGGGCAACACAAACAAGTCCCTTATTATTAACCAACCAACCCCGTTGATTATTATTACTATTCCATTACCATTCCCCACCATTCATTAACTCTTCTAATTTTATATATTATTCACAACCCATAGTTCGTTCACATTCAAACCCATCCTTGAAGCCCTGCTTCCAACCACCATAACCACAATCACACCGAAACTCGTACATCATCATACCTTTGATACCATTTATCGTAGCCCTACTGCCCATCACCAACATAGCACTCACACCAACCCACAACCAACCCAACCGCAGCCCCACTACTCACCTGATCCACAAAAACCCACAAAACACCCTCTTCACACAAATAAACCCTTACCAGCACCCACATGTTTATTATTTCAGTTTGTTCAATCGGGGTGATCACACAAGGGTTCCAGGTATTTAATCAACCAACTTTACATGATTAACCAATTTCCATATTCAATAAAATTTCCATCCATAAGAAAATCCAGAAAAAGAGGTCAATATTTAATTGTGTAAGAAAAGGCCCCCAACGACTAGGATTTTCAGTAGGTAGAATCCCATTCAATTCACAACATAATATCACAGGATATAAAAAAATGTAACTGCATTCACAAACTTCCCATCCCTGTTATATAAGAAATTTATTATCTTTATTAAACCGGTTCAAATGTGTTTCACGTAAACAAGAGGACACCCACCCCGCATGATGCACAATTTAGAGAGACGAAGGTAAGATCTCTACCTCAACAGGTTCTGATGTCCTTCTACGAACACGACCACCACGATCACAAGGCTTCTCCCAGAATGACTGCACCCACCAAGGATGTCATGGAACCAACGAATCAACAACACAAGAAAATCCCTCAATATGAAGATCACATGTCGTAGCATGGAAAGAAAATGGGAGAAGTAGGATCGGAAAGAGAATACAAGAACATAGGTTTAAAATACCTTTTTAGAGTCGTTCGTCAAAGACTGCTGTTCCCGTCAATTATCAGCAGTCTCCTTAGTTGGAAAATATGGAGGGGAAGTCGAAGAAGAGGGAACGGAATAGGTCGTACGATGTTCTCCTCGCTAACATGATCTCACAGTCACTGACAAATTGGCTATCGGAGTCCATATGAAGAAGTTAGGAGGAAAGCTTCTAGGTCATCCGGGAGCATTGCCGTGCAGAGAAGAAGAGAGGTCCATAAATAACACGTGAACCTCTCTTATATAGGCAATGAAAAGGTAAAACGGTACGTTGTATGTATTAATGAATACATGATGTGACCGTACAACTGTTACGTTGTTTGACTGGTCAACACACGACACGTCATGCGGTTTCCATGCATTTAATGATAATAATAACTTCAATTAATAATTGGTGTTTTATTTACCAGAGACATAAGTCATAAAATGGTATCATCATTGGTCTTAATATGAATGTCATAATTTCATGGTTATGCTGCCGCTGACGGATCGTCAATCCGATACTGTATGAGGGAGATACGTTGGATACAAGATCCCATAATAATAATGATATTATTATTATTGGGTGTCTCGTGGACCTGAGCCACGAACCATAATTTAATATCTAACATTAGACTTTAATTGACCGTATTAATGACAGGATCACATCGCCACTGACGAAAAGTCAATCGGATGTCGCACGCGGAAGTTATGACGGGTCGAAGGTTTAATAATAATATTAAATCTATTAATTCACAAGTGTTTCGGGTACCCGATCTGAAAACCCGAAAAATACATCCAATATTGGACTCATAATTTCCTTCTCGAAGTCAGAGTCGTACTACCACTGACGGTTCATAAAACCGAGGTCGCACGAAGAAGTTACAGATGAATTATGGTTTTGACAACCATAAATAATAAAAATAATAATATATTATTATTATTTCATTTCATTGAAAATTTCTCTCTCCAATCTTATTCGAGATTCTCACACAAATCACTCTAATTTGGTGCGCATCACCTCATTCATCGGATTCTCTCCCTTTTTTTATTAGTTTAAAATTTAATTTGTTTCCTTTAAACATTTTCTCTCTCCAATCTTATTTGAGATTCTCGCACAAATCACTCTAATTTGGTGCGCATCACCTCATTCATGGGATTCTCTCCCTTTTTTTATTAGTTTAAAATTTAATTTGTTTCCTTTAAACATTTTCTCTCTCCAATCTAACTCTTTCTTCCATGATTCTCTCCCACTCCACCAAAAGTGGACCCTCCCCTTTCCTTTACACCATGTGGCACGCCCCAAACCTCCATTCTCACTTCAATGTCATTATTAATAAAATTAATTTTAATAACATCCATCATTAATGTTCTAATTTAATCCCATTAAATTAGTTTATCATGGTTATTCTCATATAAAATTAAAACCATTCCATTTAATTAAATTAAATGACAAAACAAAATTAATATAACTTACATATTCAACCCCTTTTTAATACATTTAATTTCATTAACCTCTCACACATAGTTTTATGTTATCATTGTTATTATTTGTTTTTCAATAATAATAACAATTCATCAACTTATTTTATTAACTCATCCCCGTTATTATTTTTTAATAATGATAATATTTATGCTCATCGTATTGACAACGTTAAACCACCCAATTGGATATCTGAATCTGACCATGCCACGTCAATGTCGCATAAAATCCGTCAATTTAATTATTTATTTTTATTTATTTTTATTTCACACTGATTGAAACCAGTTTTATTAAATTAAAACCATTCAATTTAACAAACCCAACATATTTTTATGCCACCATTATTATTATCAATTAACATAATAATAATAACGAACTCACCTTTAATTTTATAAACACACCACCATGCTTCCACTGTGCATCTTCATTTATTTGTTTGCAATAAATACCATGACTCATTTCATTAATTTCACATTATTATTAATATTATGAATAATATTAATAACACAACACCCATTATTATTATACAAATTTAATTTCAACAATTACTCAATTTATAATAAACTGCATGTTTCATTTATCAATGTCTAATGGGTCACACACCTTCCCACTTCACATCATTAATAATAATAACACCCATTAAATCATTTTATTGTGATTATTCTCTTTTCAGTTTAATTAATCACATAATTTATGTGATCATCATTATTATTTAATATATTTTTACGTTATCATCAGTAATAAAAATTATCATTATAACGTGTGTCGTGTTGACCATATCGATTTCAACAAAGGAATGGACCCGTGGGGTCTGGGCCATTATATCAGATACCTCTAAAAACATTCTCTTCCTCGAGAATTAAAAACCAACCTAGAAGAAAGAATGTATCCGAACAACCACTTCGCAAGATACCTCTTAGGGCTCTTGTCATAACAGGAAACAAGCGACAACCTTAATTATATGAGTTAAGAATTACTTCTCCCATATCAAGATATTATCTGTTTTAGTCGGCACTGACTCGCCTGCATGGGTTTAATTGCATCCACATTAATGCATCTCGATTAGGAATTAGGTCTTCCGACTTCTATATATTAGGATTTTCCAAACATACACTACGCCCAACACCATACAAAACAACAATAAATTTCCCGAACACATGTCTTGAGTAATTCCTTCTCCCATGTCGAGATATTATGTGCTTTAGGCGGCACTGACTCGCCTTCACGGGTTTAATCGCATCCACATTAATGCATCTCGATTAGGGATCGGGTCCTCCTCTCCCCACATGTTAGGAGTCTTCACACACATTTAAAGGAAAGAGGGAAACAACTTAGCATTATAGACTCGTGAAAAACAAGGTACAGGCCCAAATAATGGGTGACAATGAGTTTAAACAAAGGAGTTTGACGCTCCAAAACATAAACGAGAGCATTTAAGTAAAACCAAAAACATCTCTCTCGACCTCTGGCCTTGCTAGGGTTGCCTCTTATGTTGCGTTCAACTGTCCGTGTCCCACTTCTATGCCACTCTGTTAACATCCACCTCCTAGACCATGTCCCGGTTGGGGTCCTTAAGGAACTCCCTATGGTTGGACACCACTTACTCCAGCTCCCCTTGGAGGGACTAGAGCCTATTGCTGCTGGAAGGGTCGGGCTGGGAACTGCTGTTGGGGTTGGGGCTAAACCTGGCCAGTCCCTCCATACTGAGTCTGAAAAGGGAAATTTCTGCCAAGATACCCATGATTCCCACATGAAAAGTACCTCGGTCCCTGGACCATAGAAAATGGGTGGAAATTGTGAGATTGGTATGGGACCTGCTGAAGTCCGCTCCCTGCCGTTCGAAACTTGGAAGGTCCTGTTGCTGGGGATCTACTGATGACTGCCTCCTTTAGGGACGAACTTGGGTGACTCCTCTCTCGCGGAGGACCTACTCGTGAGTGCATCCTCTTGATTATCTCCGCCTTCTTCTGTACTTCTAGGTAGGTTGGTAAGGTGAAAGGGGTCACCGCACACCGAATAGAGGGGTGAAGTTCCTCCTCTAAATGTCTGGCTCGGGAATCCTCATCCGGAAAGAGATTCTGGGAAAAAAGGAGGAGATCCTTGATCATGACCCCTATTTCCTGCACTGACATGCTTCCTTGTTGTAGAGACAAAAACTTCTTCCTCTTCTCGGCCTTCCTCGTCGAGGAAAGAAATTCCTCGCGAAACTCCTTCTCGAAGTTGGCCCATAGAACTTCTGTCTCCTTCCCCTCCCCAAGGTAAAGCATCCACCACTGACGCGCCGCTCCTCGTAGCTGGCTTACTGCTAGAGGAACCCAGTACTCTGATGGAGCCCTGATCACCCCAGAGTTGATCTCGAGTTCCTCCAACCAACTCTCTAATTCCATATCCTAAGTGCTACCTTCATACTTATTCAAGCTCTGTCGTTGGAAATCACGAAATGTGTGCTGCCACAAGTCGTCTTCCTTCTCTCAATCAATCCTCAGCTGATCGACCGTCTGAATCTGCTGGGCCTCGACTGCCCGAGTCACCCGGGAACAACGTCCAGGTTCCATATTTGTATGGTAAACAAAGAACACCTAAGCCCATGTAGCAATGAAATTTTCTCAAGGTTTCATTTTATCATTTTAATTCGATTTCATTCCCAAAACACCAAAATCATGTAAAACACAAATCATGATAATGCATGTACCTTTTCTAGGGTCTCTACCCTATAATCAATGTAGTCTTACTTGGTTGTTCGGTAAGCTCAGAGTCCTTGCATCGGATCATGGGGGCCCTAAAATCCTGTGTCCTAGTCGGTCTTCCCTAGATTATGTCACACAACAAGATCAGCCAACACTGTTTCCCTACCATCCCATGCAATCCTCACTGTGCCTAACTCCAGACTTCATCCTATCTCTCAACCATCAGCCTCTGATACCATTCTGTCATGACCCCCTCCCACCAAAGATGCCCCACCTGAGCTAGAAATGGTGAAAGGGAGATAATGACCCCCGAGTCCCACTTCCAGTAGGCCCCGGAGTGGTGACTAGCACCAAGGGTATGAGTTTTCACAAATATGGGAGGCATTACCCTTTTTATTATTTAAGATTGGGAAATAGGATGAGTCAAAAACCAAAAGGAAAAAAGATTAATTAAGTGAAAATAAACCCAAAACCAAACCCATATGAAGGTTTTATATAATACTGAAACAAAAGTACAAGCACAGAAAAGCTCCAAAGTATTATACCCAATAGTAAAGGAAAACAACAGCAGAAAACAGCAGCAACTCCCCCTGCCTGACTAGTAAGGTCCCGCATAGTCCTTGTAGTCCTCCTGAAAACCTGAAAGCAAATGTAGGGTGAGAATACAAGTATACTTAGTAGGTAAACCTAAAGCTCTTGTGCACAAGTGGGGAGACATACTAATGCCACATGAGAAAACAGAAGAACCAAAACCTAGCAAGGAATCTATCCACCCAGCCTCACCATTCACACTCACAAAGTAACACAAGTCAATTGAGTATAGTAGTAATGGTATCAAAGTATGGGTACCCCGCACCACCTTCCCACTAGATACTGCTCAAGCCTTCATGCCTAACGCTCTGATTCTTCCCCCTCGTCCTAATCTAGTGCCGCAACTTGGCCATACGAAGCTCGATCTAGTGTTGCAACCTGGCTATACGAAGCTCATAGTAACCTGCCGACACACAATCCTCGGCCATAACCACATCTCATCCCGAAAACACCTGGGAACATATCACACCTCATCCCGAAGATTCTTGGGAAACATTTGTCGTAACCTGTCTGAAGGAACTTGGGCTATAGAACCTAGAAGAGGGAGCACAGGGAAGAACAGTAACCATCCATCCTTTGGATGTTTGAGAATCTCACCCCCCCCCCATCCCACGGGTGTTCGGCATGTAGTGATCGACATGGGTGGGGTACGTAAAGAAACATAAGACGTACATATTTTTATAAGTATAACAACCACTTTTTTCATCCTAAGGCTTCTACTCAAAGATCTGAGCACGTGCCTTGACACTACTACTTAGAGAGTATGCACACAACAATCAATCCCAAACCCCCATTTAATGTTTTCATGTTTCAATAGCTTTAGTAATTAGTTTCTTAACTACCGGGAAACTATCAACAACCAAACTGGATCAACCGTTTATAAAACAGATCCCTGCCATCCACAAATCAAGTTAGGAAAACACAAGCAGCACAAACAAGTCCCTTATTATTAACCAACCAACCCCATTGATTATTATTCATGTTCCATTACCATGCCCCACCATTCATTAACTCTTCTACTTTTATTTATTATTCACAACCCATAGTTCGTTCACATTCAAACCCATCCCTGTCCCCATGCTACCGACCACCATAACCACAATCACACTGAAACCCATACATCATCATCCCTTTGATACCATTTATCACAGCCCTGCTGCCCATCACCAACATAGCATTCACACCAACCCACAACCAAGCCAACTGCAGCCCCGATGCTCACCCGATCCACAACAACCCACAAAACACCCCCTTCACATAAATAAACCCTAACCAACACCCACATGTTTATTATTTTAGTTTGTTCAACCGTGTGATCACACAAGGGTGCTAGGTATTTAATCAGCCAACTTTACTTGATTAACCAATTTCCACATTCAATAAAATTTCCATCCAGAAGAAAATCCAAAAGGAGAGGGGAACATTTAATTGCGTAATAAAAAGCCCCCAAGGACCATGAATTTCAGTAGGCAGAAGTCCATTAAATTCACAACATAATATCACAGGATATAAAAAAATGTAACTGCATTCACAAAAATCCCATCCCTATTTTATATGCCAGTTATTATCATTATTAAACTGGTTCAAATGTGTTTCGTCTAAACAAGAGGACACCCACCCCGCATGATGCACAATTTAGAGAGACAAAGGTAAGATCCATACCTCAACAGGTTCTGATGTCCTTCTACGAACACGACCACCATGATCACAAGGCTTCTCCCAGAACGACGGCACCCACCAAGGAATTCATGGAACCACCAAATCAACAACACCAGAAACTCCCTCAACACAGAGATCACATGCCGTAGCATGGAAAGAAAATGGGAGAAGTAGGATCGGAAATAGAATACAAGAACAGAGGTTTAACATACCTTTTTAGAGTCATTAGTCAAATACCATCATTCCCATCATTTATCAGTAGTCTCCTCGTTTGGAAACTATGGAGGGGAAGTCATAGAAGAGGGAACGGAATAGGTTTTATAATGTTCTCCTCGCTAACACGATCCCGCAATCAGTGACAGATCGACTATAGGAGTCCGGATAAAGAAGTTAGGAGGAAGGATTCTGGGTCATCTGGGAGCGTTGTCGTGCGGAGAAGAAGAGAGGTCCATAAATAACACATGACCCTCTCTTATATAGGCAACGAAAAGGTAAAATGGTATGTATTATGTATTAATGAATACACGACGTGACCTTACAACTGTTACATTGTTTGACTGGTCAACACACGACACGTCACGCGGTTTCAATGCGTTTAATGATAATAATAACTTCAATTAATAATAGGTGTTTTATTGACCCGAGGCATGATTCATAAAATATTATTCATCATTGGTCTTAAAATGACCGTCATAATTTCAGAGTTACGCTGCCACTGACGGATTGTCAATCTGATACCATATGAGGGAGATACGTTGGATACAAGATCCCATAATAATAATGATATTATCATTTTTGGGTGTCTTGTGGACCCTATCCATGAACAAAAATTTAATATCCAACATTAGACTTGAATTGACCATATTAATGATAGCATCACATCGCCACTGACGACAAGTCAATCGGATGTCGCACGCGGGAGTTATGATGGGTCGAAGGTGTAATAATAATATTAAATCTATTAATTCAAAAGTGTTTCGGGTACCCGATCTGAAAACCCAAAAAAGACATACAATATTGGACTCATAATTTCCTTCTCAAATTCAGGGTCACACTACCACTGATGGTTCGTAAAACTGAGGTCGCACGAAGAAGTTACTGATGAATTATGGTTTTGACAACCATGAATAATAATATTATTATTATATTATTATTATTTCATTTCATTGAAAATTTCTCTCTCTAATATTATTTGAGATTCACGCACAAATAACTCTAATTTGGTGTGCATCACCCCATTCATGGGATTCTCTCTCTCTCTCCTTTTATTAGTTTAAAATTTAATTTGTTTCCTTTAAACATTTTCTCCCTCCAATCTAACTCTTTCTTCCGTGATTTTCTCCCACTCCACCAAAATTGGCGCCTCCCCAATCCTTTACACCATGTAGCACGCCCCAAACCTCCATTCTTACTTCAATGTCATTATTAATAAAGTTAATATTAATAACATCCATAATTAATATTCTAATTTAATCCCATTAAATTAGTTTTTCATGGTTATTCTCATATTAAATTAAAACCATTCTAATTAATTAAATTAAATGACAAAACAAAATTAATATAACTTACATATTCAACCCCTTTTAATACATTTAATTTCATTAAACTCTCGCACATAGTTTTACGCCATCATTGTTATTTATTGTTTTTCAATAATAATAACAATTCATTAACTTATTTTATTAACTCATCACCATTATTATTTTTTTAATAATGATAATATTTATGCCCATCGCATTGACCACGTTAAACCACCCCGTTGGATATCTGAATCTGACCATTCCACGTCAATGTAACATAACATTCGTCAATTTAATTATTTAATTCTATTTATTTTTATTTCACACTGATTGAAACCACTTTTATTAAATTGAAACCATTCAATTTAATAAACCCAACATATTTTTATGCCACCATTATTTTTATTATTTAACATAATAATAATAACGAACTCACCTTTAATTTTATTAACACACCACCATGCTTCCACTGTACATATTCATTTATTTGTTTGCAATAAATACCATGACTCATTTCATTAATTTCTCATTATTATTAATATTATGAATAATATTAATAACACAACACCCATTATTATTATTCAAATTTAATTTCAACAATTACTCAACTAATAATAAACTGCATGTTTCATTTATCAATGTATAATGGGTCACACACCTTCCCACTTCACATCATTAAGACTAATAACACCCATTAAATCATTTTATCATGATTATTATCTTTTTAGTTTAATTAATCACACAATTTATGTCATCACCATTATTATTTAATATATTTTCACGTTATCATTAGTATTAAAAATTATCATTATAACGCGTGTCGTGTTGACCATATCAATTTCAACAAAGGAATGGACCTGTGGGGTCTGGCCCATTACAATTACATATTATTTCTCCATCAATATAATGATATTGTTGCTTGTGTATACATACAGATTACCGTCTCCACGAACGTGATGAGATTCATTCCCCATCGTAATCATTCAATAGTAGTTTTCATTTTATGATTAAAAATAATGTTTATGAACATAATATCATACTCTATATGAATCAAATACATCCTATCCATAATAAATATGGCTTACGTTACCATGCATATAAAGGAAAACGAATCAGTTAACACTCCAAACGATGATACTAATAAAATATTATTAACAAAGCAATATTATAAGATCATGTATGATATCATATTTATCTATATAGCTCTTATATAATTTAATAACAATGTTTTAACTATTATACAGAAGGTTAACATACCATCGACTGAGGAAAAGTACAAGGTAAGGGTTGATTTCACAATCTATTTATTATCTGAGGTTGTTTTTACGTAAGTATCTACTAGGACCTCTTTATCATCCACATCCATGTTTTCTTAAAATGTATTTCAAAACGTTTTTAATATTTACTAGACAATGGGTTAAAGTAATTTATACCCTTATTTTACCGTATATGTTTTTAAAGGAATATTTCTTTCGTTTTCCAAACAAGGTACTTTATAACCTTTTCGACAAAATTAATGTAAGAATTTTTTTTTTTAACTTATACGGTGGGTGCAGCTATTTTCAGACATTATAACATCTTCAAATCTTCCTTTACAAGATTATAAGAATTTTTAAAAATAAATTTTTTCTTTTATAATTACATGACTTCTAAATGATTTCAAAATAGAAAGAGATATTTCTCTAAAAAAAATTTTATTTCATCTATGTCAACATCCTTTGTTGGATTTTAAGCTTGTTTGAAGTTGATTTATTATGATACAAAACTTCCATATTGTATTGAAGGTTTTGTGATATGTTTGACTGTGGATGTGTTTTTTTACACCATTCATGGTTTATGGATAAAGTAATGACATTTTTTTATGCTAGTTTTAATACAAATGTTTATGTTATGTTTGAACCATTTCATATGAGGAATGCATTGGACTTAATAAGTGATGGGTGGAGACCGCTATAGCTCCTCGATGCATCGGTAGGTCTCATGAGACAAACTAGTTTCTTGGAACAAGGACTTGAAAAAATCTTATGTGTAGTCTTGGCACAAGGCCTTGACTATGTGGTTATGAAGTTTGGCATTACGCGTTACATCATTATGAAAGTGGCTATAGATATTCCATGTGATTATTTAACTAGTAGAATTTAAATTTGATTTAGTAAATTAAATTATTTGATTTTGTATTTTCAATATTATACTGAAGTTTATGTTTAAAAATATTTTGTTTTAGTCTTATAAATTTCCTTAAATGTTTATTATTATTTATAAAAGTGTTCTCTATATTGTTATCCTTACTGAGCATCTGAGATCACCCCTTTCTATGTTTTATTTTTCCCAGTATGTAAAGAATTATTTTGTGGTTAACCTTTAGGGATAGGTTAAGGATATAAGTTTTTTCAAAATGGTAAAATATGTTTTCGATGTTTTTATTTCATGATGTAAGGTAAAACTTATGAATGTATCTAGTACTTATAAGGCTACTAAACTGATCGGTCTTTCCGGAAATGATTTCGTGTATCATGCCAAGGTTATGTAATAATGCACCGAATCTGGGTAACTGGGGTTGGGTTGTTACAGTTGGTATTAGAGGAATTTTAGTAGAAACCTTAGAAGCTAGATTAAGAAAAACTCTGATTAGAGCACATTACACTAAGACAGACTTTTAGGATTAGTATAGAGGAACTTCCTAGAATTTTGGTACTGTAGAGATTTTGTAAGTTTTCCAATAAATACATCCCTGTCTAGATACGAGCAGGTATTGGTAGCTCTGGAACAGATGTACCTAGGGGTAATACCTGAAAACACCGCTTTGAGCTAGACTTGAACTGGAACTGGTGCACGAAAACAGGACTTACTGAACTCTTGGTTATGACACTCTCGGGGGATATTCTTTGGATAATTCTCATTTTCTTTACAAACCATTATGAAGGGTTTATGAGTATATACTTCCTCAAATAAAACATTTTTATGTCTATGGATTATATCCATAAACTATTCAATTTATGTTAATTGTTTTACAAGTTGGGAATTATGTATTGTGATTCTTAAACTAATCTAGTTTATGACATTGTTTAGAAATTAATCCTAGTGGGAGGAATGGAAACTGTATCAACCCACGTAATCCATGTATGGATTTCCCTCCTACTCAAGATAGTTATAGTGGAGCTGGTGATACAACTGGTGATGATCATCTTATCACCATACTGGGACAACTCACTCAGGTTATGAATAATAACCTTAACCATATGGAGAACCCTAATCCACAACATGGAGGATCATTATTAAACCACTTCATGAGGCAACAAACACCAAAATTCAATGGGAGTACAAATACATTAGTAGCTAAGTAATGAATAAGTTCCTTAGAGAAAATATTTCTTGCTTTGGGGAGTATCAAAAGGGAAAAAGTTTTCATGGTAGTTTATCACCTCACGGGAGATGCAGATCAATGGTGGTCTTTAATCCCAAACACAAATTAATATGAATAAGTATAAAACATGGAATAGAGGGAGTTTAAAGAGATTTTCTTAGAAAAATACTTTCCTCGTGACCATCGAGCGGATATGGAAAGACAATTTCTGAGTCTGAAGCAAAAGGAGGATTAGAATGTCGCAAAGTATGAGGATAACTTTACAAGATTAGTGATTCACACTCAAATTTATCCTAGGAAAGAAGGTAGAATGGTCTATATAGTCTACCTTGGGTTGTCGAATCCTCAAAGACCTAAGAAGTAACCTATAGACACGTACATTCTATGGATTGTTTTGGCTATTAATTGGCCAACGTGGGTTGATTTAATATTTTTTTAAAGGAACTCTAAGAGACTTAAGTGAATTCAATTTAAAAGAATGAGTTGATTCAAGTTAATCACTTGGGGTGGATTGGACATATTCCCTTTTCTATTATTTCAATTTCTTATATTTGAGATGAGTTCATTTAAGGATATCAAACAACTTCATCACTTACTAATTTTATACCGACACACCATAATAATAATCACCTATACACTTGGAGGATCAAATTTATGAGCACTCCAAGGTAAAGTTTTGTATTATCACTTGAACTATATGGCCTTAAAATTCAATAAGAATGAAGAAGTTTTAAAATCATCAAATAAAAATCTCAATTAAAATAAGTGATTATACATTAATGGGGTGATAAATAACATCAAATCTATCCCCTTGATACTCCCTTGGATCAACCCATAGTTGGTTTATCCCTCCATTGATTCTATGGTTTTAATGGAAGTGGGAAGTAGATTCATGAGGGTGGAAATGCAGAAGTAAAAAAAACAATGAAATAACCATCACTCCACTATTGTGTGATACCATCACAAGGTTTGGTGTGAATAAATTCACACCTTGAACCAACGGTTTCAAAGTCATATTAAGAAAAACAGAATAACATCAGAAGAATAACTTTTATTAAGAAACTAAAGTTAATTGAACAACTTACATGTGAAAGAAAAACTTGAGACAACAAAATCGCAGCATAACATTACAATGAAAGGAAGCTCAAAAGATACTCAACTCCCCTACCACCACTACCTTAAATAGAAAATTTTGAAGCCTTGGGTAGATCCTAAAACATTGGAAGTCATCTCAATTAATTGTGGTGGGCCTAGGTGGGTGGAAATTTAAGAGAGATTAGACTTTTCCACCCTTGACCTGAGGTGGCAGCCAACTTGCATCCACCGAAAATAGGTGCCTGTAAGACCATATATATGGCCTAATTAGACTGGGAAATAGAATAAAGAACTGAATCTCCTGATGTCCCCTATCTCTCTGTAAAATATCAGCTCAAATGAATATGTGGTTTTCCAGATATGATTAAATTGGTGGGCAGATTTTATAGGCCTCAGAATATGGACCAGAATTTTATCTCCAAATTGTTCCTCCTTAATAACCACCATTAAGGCCGAATTAGAACTAGATCATGAAGACTTATTTGTTCCTATATATTTCTTCTACAATCCCAAAAAATTAATGCTTCATTGGGCTTGTATGTTTGGCCCCACATTCTTATCAGTGGGTTGGTGTCCAATATGCCTTCACCATAATTGTTTGCATGAAATCCTATTTTGGTTGTCTTCCAATGTGAATATTCCAACACTCCACAAGTCTGAATTATTACCAATATAATTAGAAACATGAAAATTAAATATGTAAATAAAATCAATATCATTGGTTACATTTAATGATGTTAAAAAATGTACCACAAAATAGTGCATTTTAAGAAGGAATTACAATCATAATGTGAAATGATGTTCAAAGTCTAAAATACACAAAAATGGTGTTTATGAATAAAAAATAACATGAATATTATATATATTAACAATTAATATTAGCCTAATTTAGTGGATAATCACACCCCCTACTTGATTTTTCTAGTCCCGAGCAAAATATATCTCAACGATATGAAATTTGAATTCCCTTTTCCAAAAAAAATTCAATACAAAATGATCACCAAAAACCCTTATACCAAACAATCATGAAACACATAAAAATATTTTAATACATGATAGTTTAATAAGCATATCCAAATCCCAATCTCATTCCTTTGTTCAAATTCGTCTCCATATTTCATCCAATATCAATTAAGAGTGATGATGTGTTGTGCATCACATTAGACATGGGGGTTTATCTTTATTCAAGAGGGAAATGATGGAAGTGCTAGGTGTAATCACATTTAAGTATTAATATGAGTATTCAAATAACTGTATTTTTTTAGTTTTTTTTATTTTTCCATGGTAATTGAAATTGCACTCAAAAGAGTCAACCCCTGTAGCGAGACTTTGCCAATGACTCCCAGGCTCCAAGACCATAGGGAACCAAGTGAATCCCACATACTCGGGCATCATCTCGAGTTATCTCATCCAAAAACATTTTCAAATTACCAAAAATAGAGACAAAATTACGAAATTTGGGCTAGACAGCTAGGGAGTCACGATCTTCAAGTTCTGAAAGCCACGCATTAGGACATTGCATTTCTCTACGTGCAAATTTATTATTTTTATTAATTTTTTTTTGAATACTCATATTAAAACTAAAATGATCACCAAACCTATGCTATTTATTTAGGGTACCCCATGAACTCAAACTAATACCCCACTATCCAAAGGACGTGCGTTGTGATTTTTTTTATTTGGTTGAAAATATAAACCATGAAATATTACATTAGACAACCACACTTTCCAAAATCTATGCTCATGAAATTATACATGGATTAAAATCAAAATCAAGGCATGGTAAATTATTTTATATTCAGTTTCAAAGTTTACAATGTCTATTATCATGTTCATGGTTAAAGAAATATTTCCTTCCATTAAGGCACACTTTTTTTCAAATCATTCATTTTTTTACACAAAATCAATTTTATTTTATCTCCCCCTCATAACTTAAAATAATGTTATCCCCAGTGTTTTAAGAAAATAAAATTTAGAAGGGGGTAGAGGTAGAGAATGGGAGTTTAAAAAGGAAATTGAAAATGAGGATTATGGAATTAAGTCACCTGTTGGTTGAAGTTGAAATTCTTGTTGCTCCATTTTAATCCATTGATCTCCATGTCATTATGAGAATTATCTAGTGGAGGAAAAAACAATATATATATATATAGATATATATATATTTATTCATATAATAAAAAACTAAAATATAATTATACATACAAAAAATATAGAATAAGGAAGCACTATAAGTCATAGGTCTGTGGTAAGCACGTGCCCATATCTCCCTTTGGTCCTGGGTTCGAGTCCCCACAGCTTCGCCAGTTGTGAAGAGGTTTTCCCCATGACCTATGATGTGGAATTTTAATTTTATTTTTATTATTATTATATTTTTTTATTTTAACCTACAAACACATAAAAATAAAATGAACTAATGATACATTGTCTTCTTTTTATTTCTAGGTAAGGTATTACTCAAGGATCACACCACGTGACACGGATGAATGTGGTGCTCCTCTTTCATACCCATCCATACTCATAATAGAAGAACCTGTCAACAGTATATTTTTTTATTATTTTTAAATATCAAAATGACTCATTAAAATTATTTAAAATATAAAGTTGATTAAAACAATAAAATTATTGGGAACTTGAAAACCTTGGGTTGCCTCCCATAAAGCGCTTTTTTAACATCGTTAGCCCGACATGGATCCTAAATCTACCAATTTTTTCCTGGTTCATAGGTTGGCTCAGTTAACTCAACCTCTATTTATTATTTATTGAATGATTCAATGAATGGTTTCATCCTTTGATCATTGACCTTGAAAATGTAACCACTTGTGGGATCTTTAACCTCAACTACCCCATGGGGGTACACATGATGCACTGTGAAAGGAACTGACCATCTAGACCTTGACTTTCCTGGGTGTAAATGATGTTTTGAACTATACAAGAGCACAAATTTTCATGGTTAAAATTTTTTGACTTTGATATTCCTAGATTGGTTGGCTTGAACTCTAGCTTTGTTGATCCTTGAATTTTCATAAGCCTTCATCCTTAGTTCCTCAAGTTCATTGAGATCTAATTTCCTTTTTCTTCCGGACAATGAGAGGTCATAATTTATTTTCTTAATTTCCCAAAAAACCTTATGCTCAATTTCAACAGGTAAATGGCATGCTTTTCCATAAACCAACTTATATGGTGACATTCCTAGGATGGTTTTGTATTTGTAAAATATGGCCAAAGAGAATCTGATTGTTTCTCGGACCAATCTTTCCTAGAAGGATTGACAGTTTTTTCAAGAATATTCTTAATCTCCCTATTTTATAACATAGCTTGACCCTTGGTTTGAGGATGGTACACAGTGGAAACCTTATGAGAAATCCCATACTTATACATGATTTAAGAGAATGTACGGCTGCAGAAATTGGTTCCTCGGCCACTGATTATATCCCTAGGAATTCTAAATCGAGAAAATATTCACTCTATCAGAAATTGGATCACAACATGATGGTCATTAGACTTATAGGGAATGGATTCAACCCATTTTTGAGACATAATAAATATCTAATAGAATGTATAGGTATCCCCAAGAGTTTGGGAAGGGACCCATGAAATCTATTCCCCAACAGTAAAATATTTCAATCACTAAGATGGGAGTGAGTGGAATTTGATTCCTTTTTGTGATTGAACCTACTTGTTGACACTTAAGACAGCTTTGAAAAAATGTGTAGGAGTCCCTTGAGACGGTGGGCTATAATAGACCACACTAAATAACCTTAGAAAAAGTTTTCTTAGAGGAAAAGTGACCTCCACATGCCTCGCAATGACAGAATTTAGGATGAACTCTTGTTCAGATTATGGGACACACCTCCTAATGAATTGGTCAGGGAAGAACTTATAGAGGTATGGATCATCAAACACATAAATCCTAACATCAAAAAGTAATTTCCTTCGCGCTTGAGTCCCTAAGAATTTTGGAATTACTCTTGTAACTAAGAAGTTGGCTATGTCTGCATACCAAGGGCAGTCACTCACAGAATATAGGTGTTCATCAGGAAATGAATCAGACATAGAAAGGTGATTTGAGTTTTCTTTTAATTCCATCCTGGAGAGGTGATCAGCTACAACATTTTCAACACCCTTTTTTCCCTTGATTGTGAGGTAAAATTCTTGAAAGATAAGGACCCACCTAATTAGTCTATCCTTGGAATCTTTTTTTTAGAAATGGTATTTTACGGATGAATGGTCAGTGAAGACAATGATGGGTGATCCTAAGAGATTAGACCATAATTTATATAATGAAAAGACAATAGCAATAAACTCTTTTGTAGTGGTTGTGTAGTTTATTTGGGCATCATTTAAGCATTTTCTGGCATAAGCAATGACATAATGATTTTTATTGCAATGTTTTCCTAACACAGCTCCTACAACAAAGTCATTGGAATCAAACATAAGCTTGAAAGGAAGGTTTCAATTTGGAAATTTCATAATGGGAGGAGAGGTGAGAGAGAATTTGAGGGTTGATAATGAACCCTCACAGCTTTTTGTCTAAATAAATTGAGCATCTTTTACAAGGAGAGAACAAAGGGGATGGGAGACTGAACTAATGTCCTTGATGAATCTTCTATAGAAACCAGAATGTCATAAGAAAGACCTCACTTACTTAATAGTTCTGGGTGATGGAAGGTGATTAACTATGTCAACCTTTGTTTTATCAACTTCAATCCCCTACCCTAGACTATATGGCCAAATACTAATCCCTGTTTAACCATGAAATGGAATTTTTCCTAGTTTAGGTTCAGATTCATTTCTTCTCATCTGGGTAAAACTCTCTCCACGTTCCTAAGACATCCCTCAAATGTATCCACAATGACAAGGAAGTCATCCATGAATACCTCAATAAAATACCCTACCATGTCTGAGAATATGCCCACCATGCACCGATGGAAGGTTCCAGGGGCGTTGCATAACTTGAAGGACATGTGTTGGAAGGAAAAGGTGCTGAATGGACATGTGAATGTAGTCTTCCTTTGATCCACTAGAGAGACATCAATTTGATTATACCCTGAGTAACCATCTAAGAAACAGTAGAAGGTGTAACCTTTCACTCTCTCAAGGACTTGGTCAATGAATGGTAAAGGGAAATGGTCCTTCTCGGTGAATGAGTTTAGCTTCCTATAGTCAATGCAGACCCTCCATCCACTACTCACCCTAGTCGGAATAATCTCTCCATCCTTATTGGGTATCACTATGATTCTTTCCTTCTTGGGAGCCACTTGTATTGGGCTGACCCACTCACTCTCAGATATGGGATGTATGATACCAACTTTTAACAATTTCAGAAAGTTCTTTTCTCATTACTTCCATGAGATTAGGATTGAGTCACTGTTGAGGTTGATGACATGGATTTGAATTAGATTCTAGAACAATCCTATGAGACCCAATAAGTGGGATAATCCCAGGAATATCAAACTGGGTCCAACCAATGGCTTTCTTATGTTTCCTATTTAAATCTAGAAGTATCATCTCATTATTGGAATTAAGAGAAGAATAAATTACAATATGATGTGTTTTATTATACCCTAGGAAGGCATACATGAGTGTAGAAGGAAGTTCCTTCAATTCATGATCTGGTTGGTTTAAAATTTTAGTAGAAGATTGGGACATTGGATCAAGATCAATTTTGTTTCCTAGAGTTTTAGATAGGGTTGATTCCCCATATGTAGAAGGTTCAGCCACTATATTGTATTGATCAGATTTAGGGAAGGAAGTTGGAGTGGTCTCCATGAAAGTGGTTTATTGAAAGATTTCACTGATTTTTGGACCTAAGACTTCATCATAAGAGAAATTTGAAAATCGTTCAAGCCAAGGATATAAACTTCTTTCATGTGAACAAAGGAAATCAATCTCATCATGACTTAAATATCCATAAAATATCCATTGATGTTATATGGATTCATTATCAATTCTTCCTATCATGTTTACTTTATAAATTTCCTCATAATCCCTCATTTGTGAGCTTGCATTATAGATGTTCATGTCTAGACTCATGTTTCCAAAGGTGATAGTCATGATCCCATTTCGAACTTGGATAATAGAGTTTATTGTTGCAGGTAAAGGACGGCGAAGTATGATTGGGTTTTGTTCCTTATTTCCTAAGTTTGTATGGTTGTCAAGGAGAATGAAGTCGGTAGGGTAGATGAATTTTTCAACCTTTACCAGAATTTTCTTTAAAATACCCTTTGAAACCCTAATTCTACGATCAGTAAGTTGAAGTGTGACAGATGTGGGTTGTAGTTCTTCTAGGCCTAACTGGTAGTACACAGCATAGGGTATGAGATTGACACTAGAACCTAGGTCACAAAAGGCCTTGAAAACTTTTCCCTCACCTAGTTCGACAATTATGTAAGGGAAACTTGGGTCTTTCAACTTGGGAGGAATGGTCCCTTGAATGGTGGTACACACATTAGTAGCCAAAAGGACTTGGTTTTTCTATGAAATTTTTCTTTTGAATATGCAGAGGTCCTTAAGGTATTTTGAGTATGCAGGAATGGTTTTAATGGCATCGAGAAGTGGAATGTTCAACTTGACTTTTGAGAATATTTCCCTCAATGTTTCATTCAATTCAAGCTTGGATTTCCCCCTCATGCGTTGACGAAATGGTGCAGGTTGTGGTGTTGTTTATTGAAGAGTTGTTTTTTTGACAATGTTATGATGTTTTTTAGTTTGATAATTTGGTTCATTTTAATTTTCATCCAAGTCTTAATATTTTTATGGGTTTTGAATTAGTTTTTCAGGTTTCTTAATTAATTTCCCACTTCTTAAAATAGTCACAACCTTTAGTTTTTCATGACTTGTTTAAGTGAAACATGACTCTCTCATTAAATTTGAGGATGGTACCACCCGAGTAGGCAAGGGTTCCTTTCCAGTTTTGATGGTTTGAATTTCTTGTTTAAGGTAAGAGACTTCATAGTTCATCCTTTCCATTTGTTTGCATAGTTTTTCTAGTAGTCTTTGTGGAACAGTTTGGGTTGGTTCTTGAGAAGATCAGTTTATCCCAAGGGGATATTTTGGAGGTGGGACGGTTAGTTGAAAATTGACTGGTGGTTGTTGGTATTGGATAGGTTGGGTTTGGAACTGATTATGGGTTTGGTAGTTCTGATGGGGGTAAGGATTTTGCCCCTGTGGTTGGCTAGGTTGTTGGTTATCTTTCCAGTGGAATCCTGGGTGGTCATTATACCTTGGGTTGAAGTTGTTTTAATATTAAGGATTTTGAAAGTTCAAATAATTTACTTCCACTAGGGGTCCTCCTAAAATAACATCCCTGGTGGATGGAATGGTTGGGAAGTTGTCTATCTTATGGTCATGTTTGTCACAAATTGTGGAAACAGGGTCTACAGTTTGGATTTGATAGACTTTACTAAGGTATGTCTCTTCAACCTTCATAGAGAGTGATGCGATATTAGCCCTAAGGCATTCCTCTTCCCTATGTGTTTGAATTATAGTAGTTATTTGTGACTTTTTAGAATAAGGTGAAGTTACCCATTTTTGGTTTTGTTTAGCAAGTATTTCCAGATACTCGTAAGCATCATTTGGGGCTTTGTTTTTAAAGGTTCCATTACACATCATGTTAATGAATTATTTTTTCCCCAAACCCAACACTTCATAGAAAATTATCAATTGTTTAGGAATATAAAAACCATGTTGTGGAACCATTTTTAGGGTGTATTTGAACCTCTCCCATGTTTCATAGAATGACACCCCCTCTTTTTCAAAAACAAAATTGGATGCTCTTTTAAAGTGAATTTTTTTTGTGGTGGGTGAAGTATTTTTTGTATAATTATCTTTGTAATTAGTCCAAAGAGTTGATGGATGATGGTCTCAAAATTTTTATCCAGTTTTTAGCTCAATACTTTAAATGAAAAGGAAATATCCTCAACTTATTTGATTCTAGTTGATGTGGGGGACACATGGTTTCTACAATGTCATTGAACTCCTTAACATGAAGGTAGGGAATCTCGGACTCCATTCCATGGAATGTGGGAAGGTGGTTTAAGACATGGTGTTTATATATGTAGTTTCCATCCTCTAGGTAATTGTGTATAATATATGAGGGGTCATTGGTCCAATAAGGTGTGAGGTATTCATTCATGGTTTGATCGACTGCATTCCCCAAGTTTGGGGCTGCCTCATTTGGATTTCCATTTTGGTTTCCACTCGGGTTTATGATTTGGTTTATTTGAAGACCTTCCATTGAAATGGGATCAATTTTGGACTTTGAGTATCAATAGGATTAGTATATAATATAAACATCCCCTAGGATCACTTTACTCCCCAACCCTAGGACTTTCTACCCTAACTAGATAGTTTGATTAATCGCGGGTGTAGGAGGACATGTGCCAAAAGAAAAAAAAATTAAGAAAGGTATAGGATAAGAGATCTTGGGTGAGAATAGAATAAATGGGGAATAATAGAATGGGTGTTGATATGACTTACTTGGTTTCCCAGAAACGGTGCAAAAATTTGATTCACGCTCAAATTTACCCAAGAGAAGAAGGTAGATGGTCCTTGTAGTCTAGCTTGGGTTATCGAATCCTCAGAGACCTAAGAAGTAACCTACAGACACGTATATTCAATGGATTTTTTTTAGATATGAAGTGGCCAACTTGTGTTGATTTAAGATGGTTTTAAAGTAACTATAGTAGACTTAAGTTAATTAAATTTACAAGAATGACTTGATCCTAGGGTATCATTTAGGGTGGATTGGCTATATTCCCTTTTCAATTATTTCAATTTCTTATACTTGAGATGAGTTCATTTAAGGATATCAAAAAACTTCATCACTTACTGATTTTATACCAACACACCATAATAATAATCTCCTATATACTTGGAGGATCAAATTTATGAGCACTCCAAGGTAAAGGTCTGTATAAGCACTTGAAGTATGGGGCCTTAAAATTCAATAAGGACGAAGAAGTTTTAAAATCATCAAAAAAAATCTCAATTAAAATAAATGATTATACATTAATGGGGTGATAAATAATATCAAATACACCCCCTTGATACTCCCTTGGATCAAACCATAAGTGATTTATCCCTCAATTGATTCTATGGTTTCAATGGAAGCGGGAAGTTGACTAATGAGAGAGGAAATAGAGAATTAAAACAAATAATGAAATAACCATCACTCCATCGTTGTGTGATAATTTCACAAGGGTTGCTGTGAATAAATTCACACCCTAAACCAACGGTATCAAAGTGATATTAATAACAATATAATAAGGTGAGAATAAGAACTTTTATTAAAAAAGTAAAGTGAATTGAACAACATACATGTGAAAGAAAAACTTGAGACAACAAAATCACAGTATAACATTACAATGAAAGTAAGCTAAAAATATTCTCAACTCCTCTACCAAAACTACCTTACATAGGAAATTTTTAAACCTTGGGTTGATCCTACAACAGTTTGAGTCACCTCAATTAATGGTGGTGGGCCTAGGTGGGTGGAAAGTTAATAGAGAGTAGACTTTTCCACCCTTGACCTGAGGTGGCTTCTAGCTTGATTCCACCGAACAGAGGTTCCTGGAAGACCTTCTAGATGGCCAAAGGGAAGTGGGCCATAAAAGAAAAAAATTAATCTTTTTATGTTCCCTATCTCTCGGTAAAATTTCATCCCAAATTAATATGTGTTGTTCGAGATATGATTAAATTAGTGGGCTGATTTTATGGGCTTCAGAATCTGGCCCAGATTTTTATCTCCAAATTGGGATGCCTTAATAACCACCATGACGGCCGAATTAGCACTATATCCTAAATAATGATTTGTTTCTCTATATTTATTCTAGAATCCCACGAAATTTGAGCTTCAATTGTCCTGTATGTTGGGCCCCACATTTTCATTAGTGGGCTGGTGTCCAATATGCCTTCTCCATAATTGTTTGAATGAAATCCCATTTTGGTGGTATTACAATGTGATTCTTCCAACACTCAACAAATATGAATTATTCCCAATATAATTAGAAACCTTAAAATTAAATATGAAAATAAAATCAAGATCATTGCGTACTTTAAATGATGTTTAAAACTGTACCACATAATAGTGCATTTTAAGAAGGAATTACAATCATAATATGAAATGATGTTAAAAGTGTAAAATGCACTAAAAGGGTTTTTATGAAAAATAAATCACATGAATATTATATATATTAACAATGAATATTATCCTCATTTAGTGGATAATCATTTATCAAGGCATGCAACAGATTATATAAGTAACCCATGGAGTAAGATTTATCGATTCTTTGATGGGTTAAAACCATTTCTCAGGCGAGAATTAGTCTCACAATCCTTCTTATCATAGGAAGATATTGTCTCATGTGCTCAAGATAGAAAAGTAATTCTCTAATTATTATGACTTTAAATAAAATCAAGAGAAAAAGAGATCTGTTAAACACTCTGGAAAAGGAAATTAGGGGAAGAAGGGAAAAGTTAAATATCCATCCTATGGTAAATGTGGGAAGAAACACCTCGGTACTTGCCTGAAGGGAATGGGAGTCTATTATAAGTGTGGTGAAAAAGTCCACCTAGATCGTGATTTCAAGGGGAAGAAAGTGGCTGTCAATTTTGAATGCGATAATTGTAGAGAAAAGGGTCATTATGTAAATGAATGTCCTAAGCGCCAAGGGAACTTACCTCAAAAAAGGCCAAGGGAGAAAGGCCAAGCTTATTTCGTCACTACTGCTAAGGTTGAAGCTTCGATAGATGTGGTGGTAGGTAATTTAATGGTTTTATAAATTTTATCCAATGCCTTATTTGATTCTGGATCATCACATTATTTCATATCTTCCCAGTTTGTTAAAGAAATTAGATATTTTCAATTTGACTTAACAAGGGAGTTTTCAGTCAAAACACCTAAGGGAAGTATCATCGCAACAAATTTTTGTGAATCAGTTCCCATTACGGAATATAAATGTTCTTTATCTGTTGATCTCATCATCATTCCCATGATTGAATTTTATATAATCCTCAAAATGGATTGGATTTCGAGCCATGATGTGAAAATTTATTGTAAGAAGAATGAGGTTAAATTTTTTGATGATGATAAGGAGTACCTTATCATTAGAGAAGAAATGTTGCCACCTAATTCTAATCTATATCCACCCCTAGTAGCTCAACTAAATTCAATTATTTGGGAAGAAGATAATTAAATAACTACGGGTGAGGAAAATAATATTCGAATAAAGGACGTACATATTGTGCAAGAATATATTGGTGTGTTGCTAGAGGATTTACCTAGACATCCACCAGAACGAGGAATTGAGTTTTCCATTAAATTAATTCCTGGTTCAAGGCCCATATCAAAGAACCATTATATAATGTCCACTATGGAATTAGTTGAACTAAAGAAACAACTAAAGGAATTGAGTAACAAGGGATTTATTTACCCAAGTGTTTCTCCATGGGGATCCCCTGTACTTTTTGGTAAGAAGAAAGATGGATATATGAGGTTGTGCATTGAATACAGGGAGATCGATGCTACAATAATAAAGAACAAGTATCTTTTACCTCGTATTGATGATTTATTCGACAAACTTCATGGAGCTCAATATTTTTCAAAGATTGACCTTCGATCTAGATATCATCAGTTGTGTGTGAAGAAGGAAGACATTACAAAAATATAATTTCGAACTAGGTATGGGCATTATGAGTTTATAGTAATGACTTTTGGATTGACTAATGAACCTTCTGTCTTCATGCATCTAATGAATATTTTTTTCAAGGAATATCTTGGTGACTTTGCAGTGGTATTTATTGATGATATTTTGGTATACTCAAAAATCTATGAAGATCATAAAAATCACTTACGCATTATCCTAAGGACTCTTAGATGAAATGAATTATATAGAAAATTTAGAAAGTGTGAATTCTGGGTTTAGGAGATTTCTTTTCTTGGCCATATTGTCTATAAGGATAGAATCTCTGTTGATCCTTCAAATAACAAGGAAATCCAATAATGATCAGCACTGACGAGTATAACTGAAGTATGCAGTTTTATTTGTTTAGGAGGTTATTATCGGTGTTTTGTCCAAAAATTTTCCCGATTGGAAACCTCATTAACCAAGATCACATGAAAAGGGGTTAAATTTTTTTGAAAAAAGAGTGTGAAGAATGTTTTGAATAATTGAAGATAAGATTAGTCAATGCTCCTATCTTAAATATACCATCAAGGAACGATGGGATTGTTATTTATAGTGATGGTTCAAAGAAGGGACTTGTTTGTGTCCTTATGCAAAATGATATAGTTATTGCCTATGCATCGCGATAGTTAAAAATTCGTGAGCAAAACTATCCCACTCATGATCTTGAGTTAGCAGCTGTAATATTTTCTTCCAATATATGGAGACACTATCTCTATGGTGAAAATGTGATATTTATACTGATCATTAGAGTTTGAAGCATATTTTATCACAAAAATAACTCAACATGAGGCAAAGATGATGGCTTGAACTACTCAAGGATTATGATTTCACTATACACTACCACCCAGGGAAAAAATAAGGTGGTAGATGCTTTGGTTAGAAAGGATCATGGATTTTTGAACAAGATGAGAGTTGAAAGGGATCCTATTTTCATAGATCTTGTAAATATGGAAATGGGAATAACCATAGAAGCTGAAACATCAATACTTTTTCGAATGGTTTCCAAACCATCTTTTCTAGAAAGGATAAAGAGTTATCATACTGGTGATGAGGAGTTTCCAAAGAAGATTAATGTTAAGAATGATGGGATTTTGAGTGGCTTCATATATGAAGATGGAATTTTGAAATTTGGGAAGAGACTTTGTGTTCCTAACATACTTTATCTTAAGAGGGAATTGTTGGATGATGCTCATAGCTCTAATTTATCTATACACCCTAGGAGCACCAAGATGTATAGAGATTTGAAGGAACATTTTTTGTGGGACAACATGAAGAGGGAGATTTCCAATTTTGTGTCAAGATGTATGGTTTGTCAACAAGTGAAAGATTGAAGGAAACAACCTAGTGGAGTCATGAAACCTCTTCCCATACCTGAGTGGAAATGGTATAATATTACGATGGACTTTGTCATGGGGATACTAAAGACTCCTAGAAGGAATGATTCAATATGGGTCATTGTTGATCATCTTACCAATTTAGCACATTTTCTTGCTATAAGAGAAGATTTACCACATGAACATATGGGAAGACTATATATTAATGAAGTTGTAAGACTTCATTGAGTACCCCTATTTATTGTTTTTGATTGTGATCCCCATTTTACGTCAAGATTCTGGAAAAGTATTCTGAAGGCCCTGGATACTAAACATTGTTTGAGCACTTCCTACCACCCTCAATCTGATGGATAATCAGAAAAGACTATTCAACCCTTAGAATACATGTTGAGATCTTACTCACTTGACATTCAAGGTATGTGGGATGAATATTTTCTTATTGTAGAATTTTCCTATAACAATAGCTTCTATTCCAGTATTCAGATGGAACCATATGAAGAGTTATATGGAAAGAGATGTCGCACACCAACTCATTGGGATGATGTTGGTGAAATAAAACTCATAGGCCCAGAACGTGTTGAGGAAATGAAGGAAAAGGTGAAGGTTATCCAAACCCACATCAAATCATCTCAAAGTAGGAAGATGAGATATGCCGATAACCGAAGGAAGGATTTTGAATTTCAGGTAGGAGGTCATGTTTTCTTGAAGTTATCTCTAGGAAATGGTGTTATATGTTTCGATAAAAAGGGTAAATTTAGTCCCAGGTACATTAGACATTTCTAAATTCTATAATGAATTAGAGTTGTAGCTTATCGTTTAGAAATGCCTCCAAGTCTCTCTAATGTTCATGATGTGTTCCACATATCACTATTGAGAAAATACATGCCTGAACCAACGCATGTACTCACCCATGAAGAGATTGAACTAGAACCTGATCTATCTTATTGTGAAGATCCTGTAAAAAAATTTGATACCGGAGAACAAGTTCTAAGAAAATGGATGACTCGTCTGGTAAAAGTTCTATGGAGAAACCATAAGATGGAAGAGGCAACGTGGGAACCCGAGGAACTTATGATGAAGAACCACCTGAATCTTTTTATTCAGTAATATTCTATAAATTTCAAGGACAAAATTATTTTAAGTAGGGTAGAATGTAACACCCCAAGCATCCATGGTACATTTCCCTTTGAATAATACAATAGCATGTGTTGTACGCAACTTCGAGTTCAAACACACCACAACCAATCAAACAAGCCATTATGAATAGTAATGCACACTTTTTAAAATTTTATAAATTTTATCTTTCAAAATGGACTTCATTTTTTGATTTGTAATATCGTAATTAGCTTAGGGTGAATTTTTTTTATTTTTCTGAAAACTTTCAATTTTTGATGAATTGTGAAAAAACACTGTGTTATTTGTTAAAACCAAATTTTTATTTAAATAATTAGTTATTTTATTTTAATTTATTTTAGGTCAAAATATATAAATAATACCTATATATTTTCAATATAATTCAATAGAGTCATTTTATAATTAGTTTAGATATATAAAATTTTAACGAACTTTTTACCGTCTTTTTCCCACCTCCTATGAGCATTTGCAAATTTGTATAAAACTTAATTTTACCAAATTACGTGAGTTGAATTTCAAAAATTTGAGAGACATGGTTAATATAAGTAAGTAAAATGTGGTTCAATAAGATGAAAATAATTTTTGGTGAATAGTACCTTTTGACTTTTATTTACCACGGTTAAAAGTAAATATTGTAATTAAGGGTAAAAATGATATCATAATTACCATAACACATGTACTAATTATATTGGATAAGTATAATTCTACCAAAAAACCTTATTAAAAAAATATGATCCTCTTTGGTCCACTTTAATTAGATTAGTAAATTTATTATTATTTTATTTAAAGAAGAGTTAAAGGAGTTAAATTCATTGTTTTATAACTAAACCATTTTTAATATAGGGTTACACAAAATATAAATTTGACTATAAATATTAATTAGAAATATAAAAATATTTCATACATAATGGTATTTTATTTATATTTTTTATACATTAAATAATTTAATTAATTTATGACACAATGATGATGTAGTAATTACTTTATTAATGAAATACTAAAATAATGATATTATAAATATCCAAATAAATGTAAATAAATGATTCTGAAGAATTCCACTAATTTTCAAGGTTAATATGACATTTTATATTTTGTTAAATAAATTTTATTCTAAGTGATAAATTTTTTATGGCTTTCAAAAAAAATCAAATACTAAATAGTGTCAAAATTGACATAATTGAGATTTTAAAAAAAATATTATATTATTAATTGATATAATATTCATAAAAATCTAAGGCTTGTCCAAAGTACATATATAAGGTTATATATATTAATAATTAACCACATGGGGTCCTCTTGGAATTTTATAGTAAGTTTATTAACCATATAATATAAAAATACAAAGAGACATGGTAAAGGACAAACTATTTAATTAAGAGTTAAATCTAAAAAATAAGGTTAATATGATAACTTAACCTATCTAAAAAACTATTGTTTGAGTGGTTTTCTACAAATAACCACCTTATAATTTAAATAATTCATTTTTGAGCCATTAGAAACTGAAAATTATTTTATTATAAAATAATATTTCAAGCTTTTCCTAAAGTGACCCTCACATCTCTTATAAAAGGTCACTTCCCTTTATTTTAATTTCACACCTCTGCAGCCTTTTAGATCGGCCAAAACCTACCCAAATATCCTCTAAACTTTCCTCCATTCATCCTATATGCCTTCTTTTGGTCATAAATCCAACCTAAGGATCCCTTTTGATCAAATCAAAAGGAATAACCTGAAGAAGAGGTAAATATTTCATCACCTCTTTCAAGTTATTTTCATCTTCCACTTCCTCTTTCCTTGTTGATTAAATTATAAAATAATAACTCTAGTATATTATATATACTTTGATGTTATTATAAAAATGGTACAACCATATTCATTATTCTATCCATCCTATAAATGACAAAGTCACCATACGTGCGTATGTACGGATTACCATCTCCATGCCGTAGTGTAATTTATTATTCAAACACTTAATTATTTGGATGGGTATAATAATGTGTATAAATGATGTAAATAATAAATATAACATGTTAATTATTATGTATATATGATATAAAATCCAATTACATATGATTTCTCCATCAATATAATTATATTGTTGCTCGTGCGTACATACAGATTACTATCTTCACAGATGCGATGATATTCATTCTTCATCGTAATCGTTCAAGAATAATTTTCATTTTATGATTAAAAATAATATTTATGAACATATTATCATTCTATATATTAATCAAAAACATTCTACCCATAACAAACATTTCTTATGTAACCAAGAATATAAAGGAAAATGAATCAGTTAACACATGAAACGTTGATACTACTAAAATATTATTAACAAAGAAGTACTATAAGATCATATATGATATCATATTTATGTATATATTTCTTGTATAAATTAATAACAATGTTTTAACTATTATACAAGAGGTTAACATACCATCAAATAAGGAAAAGTACAAGGTAAGGTTTAATTTAACAATCTCTTCATTATCTGAGATTGTTTTTATGTAAATATTTACTAGGGCCTCTTTATCATACACATCTGTGTTTTCCTAAAAATGTATTTCAAAAAAAATTACAATTTACTAGACAATGGGTTAAATTCATTTATACCCTTATTTTACCATATATGTTTATAAAGGAATCTTTCCGTAATTTTCCAAATAAGGTACTTTATGACCATTAAAAGGTTTTTGTTCTAGTCTTATACTTTGACTTAAATATTTATGCTTATTTATGAATGTTTCTGCTATATTTTTATCCTTACTGAGTATCTGAGATTACCCCTTTCTATGTTTTATTTTTCCTAGGATGTTAAGAAGTATTTTATGGTTGACCTACAGGGATAGGATAAGGATATAAGTGTGTTCTAAAGGGGACAAAATGTTGTCGATGTTTTTATTTAATGATGTAATGTAAAACTTATGAATGTATCTAGTATTTCTAAGGCTACTAAACTGATTGGTCTTTTGGGACATGATTTTGTGTATCATGCCAAAGTTTTGTAATAATGCCCTGACTTTGGGTAACTGGATTTTGGATGTTACAAAATTTACTATTATAATGTGGTCTCTTCAAACTATATTTATGATTGCAAGTTTTTTTGTGTAGTCGATCGAAGAGTCAGTGAGAAAATTCCACGTTCGATCTACATTTTCATAGAGTCGATCAAGCCTTTTTTCAAATCTATCTTGTTTGGATTTCTTCATAAGGTTTATGGAAACTTCATGCATTCAGTTCAAGACATTGGAAAAAAATTAGTATTTTTTAAAAAAATATTAAACTTTCAAAGAACAAAAAATTGGTTATAAATAACATAAATAAGATTTATGGTAATTATAAAAAATAATTAATTGAATAATCCAATAATATCCTCCTTTTTATTATCAAAAATCATGGAATAAATAACCATACGAAATATATAAAGAAACTAAATTAATTATAATCTTCGATAACATTAAACATGTAATGTAATATTATTTACATACTTTAATCCCCATTTTGGTAATATAGAACTTTTTTCTAAATTAAAATATGGTAAGACAATGAAGAAAAAATTACTCAAAATGATTAAAAAAGATATTACAAAAAATTCCCTATTAGACACTTCAATCAGAATCGAAATCTGATACATCTCTGATGTTAGAGGGAAGAATAAGACCCTTTCCTTTTGTGGTAGAGTATATAGTAGGAGGTGTAGGTTTTTTGGAATATGTAATGGTAGGATCTCAAATACCCACACATATTAAAACTAGGATAATATGCTTAATTTCTAGTCTAGGAGACAAGATAAAAGGGTAAGTAGGTGTGGTGGTTTAAATAGGTTCTAAATAAATAGGTATGGCATGGGGAGATAAAATTGCAGTGTTTTATGTGTAATGTTATGGATCAATAAATTTGGTAAAATATTGTACAGCTTTGTAAACATGCTCTAATTCCTTAAAATACTTCTCTTTTTTCTCCTAAAATCTTCAAAAAATGGAGTAAGAAATTTCAACTTCTCTATTTGAGATTTGAAGGCTTGAGTCTAGGGAGTCATTTTGAGGTCACTAGCCTAGGATATGAACATGTTATTTAGAATAGATTTAGTAAATATCCTAATAGGTTATAAATCAAAATCCCTTCAGAATGTGTCTCTATCTCTACCAGTTTGTTCAACATCCTTTTTAACTAATATCATAGTTTTAGTAGCATGGGTTTGAAAACCATCAAAAACCATTTATCTTTTCCTTTGAAACTCATTAGAAACTACTTTCAAGTCATATATTAGGATTTTTATTATTCCATATTCATTAATAGAAAATGGTATATGACTAGGAGGAGGTGTAGAGGAATATGAAGGAATATTATCTAAATAATAATACTGAAATATTGCATTCAAAAATATTTATTCTTACTTCAACATCACATATCAAAGATCTTATTAAAAAGAACCAAATTTAGATATCAAATCCTTAATCTCATTTTTCATAAGTTCAATTTTGAGATAAAATCTTGTTTGAATATGAGAAAAAACCAAAGTTATTATCTTGGTTATTTCCTCATATCTAATGGGCTCCACCAAGTTTCCAAAACCAATGAATATCTCTTTTAACAAACCCATCAAATTTGATTTCAATTCATTCACACCCACCTTAGTTACAAAGGATATAGAAGGGGAAAAATAATTTATAGCTGTATATGGATATAAATCAAGCTGTCAACCATCTAACTTAACTTCAAAATACACTAAATTTGATTCCAATTACTAAAATTCTAATTCAGAATCATCTTCTTCTTCAACATTAAGAATATATAAATGTAGATATCCAATAGGAGCTATCACATTACTATACTTAGGTTCCTTAATATTTTTGGTAAGAATAGAGCCAAATATTTTTCCCAATACTTGATCAACTTATGTCTTAAGAAGATACACGTTAATTATTTGTTCAGTTTCAATCTCGGTAATTAGAGATCAATTAATTTCTCTCTAAATAGAAGGGATGGTAGATCTACCATGCTAAGGTGGACTACCACCATGTTTATCATCATTGGATTTAGAGAAACCCAACCCATGTACTACTTATATGGGGGGATTATCCCCCTTAAAAGGTTCATTTATTACTCTTGTAATATGAATACTTCCAATTATAGAGCATGAAGTGGAATAATTTTCATATTTTTATTCACTTTTGTAAGACTTGCCTGAGTTATCCCATTCTGGTTCTTTAATAAAATAACTCACTAATACTTTAGTATCATCAAGATCTTAATCTTATAACTATTATTCTTGATAATGTAAAGTTAAGGGAGAGTCAATGGAACCAAAATATATTTTTAGACATGGGTCCCTAACATTTATAAAAAATACCCTAGCATCCTCATTTAGATAAGATACCTCTATTTCCACTTCTTCAAATTCTACAGTATATTTTTTATCATCATCATAAGAATATTCATAAATTTCAGTAGGCTTTATACCAGGGTTCACTTGGTCTCATAGTCTGATAGTATTCTAAAAAGGTTTTAATTTCGCATAAATATTTTCATTTTCTATTACCCATTACATTCCCCGGGGGTTCTAATTCACCTTCATGGGACAAAAATATTCTGATTAGAACAAAACTATTAGAGTAAATTAATCTTTCCTCCCCCTCAGTAAATAATATTATAAACTCTAGTAGGGATGAGATGAATTCACTATAATAAAGGAAATTAAACTTTGAAGAGGAATTTCATAGATTAGAAATATTCTTCATGACATACCTTGATAATCTTATCAAAACTCCACTAATCATCAATAAAAATAAATAACATATCTTCGTTCCTTAAGGTACTAAATTCCCATTTCCAAAGACTGATCAAATGTTTTATAAACATTACTAGTAGTCTTCATTCTCTAATTAGTTCCATGGAAGTTGGTATCCTTGTTTTATTGTTCCAAGTTAATTCCTTAAGAGTATTATAAAACTAAAATTGAGAATGGTTCATAGGATATGAGCTCCAATAGACTTCACACTCTCCTAGGTGACGCATATTTAAGCATTTGTCCGAATTGTTTTAGATAAGAACCAAACTTTCTCCATTAACCATTATTCTAATGGTTCCCCTTAAATCATCAAAAATAAATTCTATATGGGAATAAAAATCATTAACCAACTAAGGGTAAAATGGCTTACCATTATCTTTAAACAATTCACTCCACCCTTCATTATGAATTGATTTCCAAACTAATCATTTATTGTACTTCAGTCACTCAATATATATTTCCTTTTATATATTGACTTTATAATCAATCATGTGAGGATTTATCAACTTGACTATAGAACTTGAGATAACTTAGCCCTTTTAGATTTCATTAGAGGATGTGATCCAGTAGGAGAAAGAACATTGTGAGATTTTTTTACTCCAACCATCTTCACAAAATGATTTGAATCTTAGAAGGTTTGGGTTCAAACTCAAAATGTAAAAATGTTGGATAAAATGGATTCAAGAGATTGTGATTAAGTATGTATTTAAAAAGGTGAAATGTTTTTTAAGTAATATATATATATATATATATGATGATTTGAATTATGATTTGAAATTTATATAGTAATTTAGGGTATAAATTATTAATAATCTAATGAAAATCTTTCCAAAATAGTTTAAATTAAAATTCAAAGTTAAAATAGTCATGATAGGTATAATGAACATAAACTAATGGTAACTTAGATAATGAAAAATAGGTATACTTACCTTAAACTCTTGGTAGTTATACTGAATGCATGACCAGTTGTTCACAGTCACATAACTTACCATATAAACAAATATATCATGGTCACTTATCTAACCATTTGAAAAAATATCTCACAGACACTTAAATGACTGTGTTGAAAAAGTTTCACAGTTACATAATAACAAGAGTAGTAAAACTAGTAGAAAAAAATATTATACTAATAAAGATATTAATAACGAAATCTGTTAAGAATTATAATGAGAATTTAGAAAAATACAAGAGTCAAAACTGAATTAAAATATTCAGGATTAATTAATCATTCCTAACTCATGTTTGATATAATTCATTCTCCCAATATTCAATGTCTTTGAAAAAATATTAGAAAGTTTATTTTTAGTGTCAATGAACTCAAGAGTAATATCACCCTTTTAAAAATGGTCTCTCAAGAAGTGATTTATTATATTAATATGTTTTGTTCTAGAGTGAGACACATTATTTAAAGAAATATTAATAGAACCATTATTATCACATATAATAGAGACATGTCTAAACTTATATTTATATTCTAATAATGTTTGTTTCATCAATAAAATCTATGAACAACAACTTCCTATAGCTATATACATAGATTCTACAATATATAATGTAACATATTTATGATTTTTACTATGTCATGAAACTAGAGACTTCTTAAAAAAGTGATAGGTTCCAAATGATATTTTTCTATCTAAATTATAGAAAAAAAAACCAATATCTGAATATCTAACCAAGTCAAATGATTATCCTCTAGAATATAACAATCCTAAATTGTTTGTACTTTTGAGGTAATTGAAAAAAAGGAAAATAATCATGTAATGTTTCATTCCTTATTATCCCATTACATAACAAGTTTTAATTGTGTGAGTATTTCAGAGGAGGATTCTAGAGGTTATGTGGAGTTCGGAGCTATATTAGAATTATAGCATGGAATTCATGTCGTGAAAGTAGGATTAATGACATGAGTTTGTGATTTGTGTATTGTATGGTCGGTGGTTCATGACTTGTATGTGTTTTTGGGGTAGTTTGTGAATTGGATTCATGATGTGAACATATAATTCATGACATGTATTAAATTTAGGTTGAGGCATCATGAATTTTTTCAGAAATTTGGGTTTTGGGAAATTCACTCCTTGTATGTGATTAACATCTTATAATCCATAGACCCTATAGAATTCACAAACTAAATATGTAATTCAGTACCTGAATAAAGTGAGATATAACTTATTTATAAGCTTTATATTCGAACAAACCCTTTCATTTAACAACCATTCCCTATTGTTTTTGGGAAAAATCTTGGGACCTTTATAGGATCTTCCAGCCCCTCTCTTTTGGAGGATCATTGGGTTCTATTGGTTTATCTTTGGTGATCTAAAGTGAGTTATTCTTCTTTTCCCTCTTATTTACCTCTGTTTTCCCTTGAATAATTTTTTTAGTGGTGTTTCTTTGGTTCAATGTTTGTTTTAGCTACAATTTTGATAAACCATTAGTGTTGTCAGGTTTGATCCAGTGTTTCCTTGTGTGGTTTTTGTTTTTGGGTTTCATCTTTATTTCCATATTGTGTGTAGTTAGAATCGTAAATATTATCTGAGTTAGGGGATCCTCTTTGTCTCCCTATTTATATACAACGTGTAGAGATTTCATGTATTTACCTTCTTTTGGTTGTATAGTAATAGTCATATTAATAAAGATAATTAATTACAAAACCTTAAATTGATAGGGATGGGGATAAATAACCTTAATTTATTAATTTGATGATATTTTTGATGATATAATGCAGGTTTTTTACAATTCTGAAAATCAAAACAATTAGAATAATTTATTTTGTAGTAGATGATGTGTCTGTGTGACCCTTGTTTTGTTCTTTGTTTTTGTTACCATGAATGGAAAATATAATAAATCATATTTTGAAAATGAATTTTTTTCCCATGGAAATTGGTTTTATGTGATAATACCCATACAAAATAAAGATGTGAAATAATGATTTACCACGAATAAATTGTGGAATCTAGGGTGTGATTCTATGTTTGGTTATGCTTGTTGTGTTTCCCTATGTGTTGTGTATTATTTCATAGTGATGGTAGTGACCAGATGGGTTTTGAAATATATGTAGAAGTGGTGATAATAGTGTTGTCATGTGGTATGGAGTGGGTTTTTGTGTAGATGTGATGTGTGTTTCTGTTGTGAGGTGGTTGTGATGTGTGATGTGGTTGGTTGGAATGAGATGTATTGTGGGATGTTTTGTTGTGGTTTTTTTGTCCAGTCATGATTTTTGGAGGTTTATGTGGTTGTTTTTTATTATATTGTGGCTTGGATAATGTGGTGTTGTCACAATGGTTGTCATGGGATGGATGAGATTTTGTGTGGTGTTGTTGTGTTAGTTTCCTGGTTAGCCATGAAATAATTTATAATTATAAAATGGAATGTGAGGGGTTATTAAATGAATAGATAATGAGCTATAAAATGATGTGTTATAATTGGATTAAATTAATTAATTAAATAAACGTTCTGTGGATATGTGTAAATAGGGGGTTTGGTAATTGAAAGTTGAAATGTGAGGCTTTGTGTGGTGGTTCTGTAGTGTGTTATATATAGTGGTGGTAGCGGTTATGAGGGTTGACATGTGGTCTGATTTTGGTATTGTGATGTACGCTGGTGTACTTTTTTTAGACCCATATGTTAGGTATTGTGTTATATATATATATATCATTTTTATGCTATTTTCTATATGTTCCCCAACTGAGTTGTATAGCCTTACTAATTCCCATAGGTTTTGGGTTCTAGGCGTTTTCCACAATATCATGGTTGGTGGTTATATGGATGGAATGATACACCCTCTTCCCCACTCTTACTTCATCAGTGATATCCCAAGTGTATTCAAAAAATATGTGGTGTGATGGACTAGGTTTCTTTAGGTGAGATGTGATGCAATGAGGTTGTAACATGATGTGATGTGTAGTGGGGGTCATTCATGGTAGGAGGAGGGCATGAGGTTGATATAGTTCATGTTCACAATACCCTATTATCCTATTTATGTGATGATATATGGTTTTATGGATTGGGTGTCTTCGGGTGATATTCTATGGGATAACCTAGGTGTATCCTGGTAAAATTTGTTGAGATGTGATATGTATGGAAGGTATGGGAGCGCAGGACATTCGATATTGGGGTATAGGAGTATAAAATCAGTGGATAAGTAGTAGTGGAGTACATTGTTCTGTTATATTCTTGATACTATATTAAAATATTGGATGCATGATTTTTTTAGCGAGTTATGGTAAGGATGAGATTGGTTAGTTGACCCATTTAGGTACTTATTGGTTATTTTTTTGTTTATCAGCGCATTAACAGGTTTTTTCACATGTGAACTTGAGACCTTGGATATTACCCTACTGAGTATACTTTTATGATCACCCTATGTATATTAACTAATTTTCAGGTTTCTAAGAGGACTTTGGGGGATGAACAAGACATTACTAGATTATGTTGTGGAGAAATTTTTAAGTCACTGTTATAGGACTAGCCTTTTGGTGCCTAACTTTGGTGAATTTTATTGGTATTTATTAACATTTAACATTAATTATGGGATGTTTTGGGTTTACTTTTATATAATATATTTTAGTTTCTTGGTGGTTTATTATCATATCTCTCTATTCTATTTGTCTTATAGAGAAATGCCTCCCATTTGTGCTATTTTTATACCCTCTGTGTTGGTATCTAGATCAAGGCCTACTAGAGGAGGGAATTGGGGGTCATTATCTCTCTTCCATCATTTCCAGAACAAGAGGGATATCTTTGGGGGGATGGGTCATTATAGAGTGCTATCAAAGGTTTTAGTTGAGAGATGGGGTGGAGTTCAAAGTTAGTCATTTTGAGGATTACATGGGTTGTTAGAGAAATAGTGTCAGTTGATCTTGGTGTGTGTTATAGGATATGAAGATTGGCTTGGACATGGGATTATAGTGCCCCCTTGATCTGATGCATAGACTCTAAGATGATAAAACTTCCAAGTGAGGTTGACCAATTTGCATGGTAGGGACTTAGGAGATGTACATTCATCATGATTGATTATATTCTTGTCTAAATTGGGTGATTATGGGAAATAAAATAAAATAAACAAATAAATCTATGATAAAATACTATTCTAACTAGCTTAAGTTTTCTCGTTTCTTTTTAGGAATGGATCTCAATCATTATCTTTGTGTCACTCAGGCAGTTGTAGTTTAGTAAGCTGATCTGGTTGATTCTCAGAGGATCGACCAGATGGAGTAGGATGAGGCTTGGTGGAGGGTTTTTTTAGGTCCACTAGGCTAGATACCCTGATAGGGGGTGAATTAGGGTATGACAGATTAAAATGATTTCCCATTTTGATCTTATTTTTATCTTAGACAAAACCCTCTTCTCTCTCCTTCCTGATGCAGAGTTTGAACAAACCTTAAAGCATGCACAGGAAACGGAAATTTTTACTTGGTTCACCCTCACTGGGCTATGTCCAAGAAGCATAAACCGGCAGTGTGCCGATTTACCAATTCCACTATAAGCACACGATTGTTTGAAAGTTTGAAGCAGACTCACTGTCCCTCCTAGTTTTCAACCACTCACAATTTGACAACCACTCACAATTTGAGAACTCACTGCTCTCTCAACTGAAGTGAGCTCACTGCTTCTTCAGAAGATCCACTCACAGTTTATAGACCTATAGGTCTTTTCATTACCACTAACGAATGCATCCTACACTAAATGAATATACTCTATTGATGTCCAAATTTCATCCACTGATGAATACCCGCTTCACCCTGAACACTGAGCAACAACCTTTGGGAAGTACCTTCATAAAGCACCCTAATTCCCAAAGCTCCCAATTTCACAAAGCTCAAACAAGCCTTCACAAAGCTCTTGCCTTTTTGCGAAGCACTCTCATGAATCACTCTCGTGAAGCACAAGGCGTCGCAGAGCGACTTCCCTCGCGAAGCTCACTGAGCCAACACGGAGCTCACAACTTTCACGGAGCTAGAATAGTCGCGTCGAATCTCCTTCCTTTCACGAAGCACACTGCCTTCGTGATCTACCTTCACAAATCGAGAGAAAAAATATTTTCTCTGAAAACACTATCTGATTCTCTCAAAGGGGTCGAGGCATATTTATAGGCGATTCCACCAACCCTCGAACCTTCCACGTGAAGTCAGTGCCACGTCATAACAAATCGTGAAGCTCTGAAAATTCTTATGAAATTCTCTCAATATCACAAAGCACCATGGAAATTTTCCAATCATGGACCTTGTCGTAATTGTGAAGCATCCTGTCAATTCCCACGTGCCTTTTCTATGAAGCTCTACTCATAATTCCCTTTTATGCCGCAATGCTCTTTGACTCTACTGTTTGCGAAGCTTATCGTAATCGCGAAAAATAACCATCAACATTCTTCTAGTCTTTGAGAGATCCAAACCATGAGGCCTATCTTTGTGAAACTCATGCCTTTTCCATATTTAAATAATATTTTCAAGGAGATCCAATTTTTTTGATGCTCACCAAACTCCAAATTTTGGACCCCAAAAATTTGGTAAACAATGGAAAATGGCGCCACCTTGTATCTGTTCTTTTATACCACCTCCAGATCATCCATTCCTTTGTCATGGTTCTTTGTCACCATGGATTGTCAACAAAATCTCTGGAACTTGACAATTCACCCTGGAAACCTACTTTGTCAATAAAAACAATCAACTCAAAAATGCAGCAATGTTACCTTGAGGGATTTTTTCTCAACAATCTCCCCCTTCGGGTTTGTTGACAACTATTCTTAGAATGATTTTCTGCACGTTGATACCTCACTGAGTCTCCTTCCATAATCAACCATCCTTCACCTCCTTTGATTCGGATAGTGACCAAAGATTCACTCACCACATAATCTAAGCCCACATGATCATTGCTCGGCATGAAAAACAAGAGTAGTTTGAAAAGTTCATCAATGAATCACTTCATTTCAGACACCATCCATTGACACAAAAATGATACCAATTTCCAAATTGATACCAATTATTGATCACTGTAACCCTTCTCACACCATTCCAACATCTCTCTTCTGATTTTATCATGATCCTTAGCTATCATGATATCTAATCTTTGATCAATCATTTCTAGAATCATCATATTTACATCTCTCCCCATATCTTATTGCTTCCCCTATCTTGCTGCTTCACCAGCTTCTCCTCATATCGTTAATGATTTATCAAATAGCCACACTATCTCCCCCTTGAACAATCATTCATGATTTATCAAATAGCCACACTGTCTCCCCCTTGAACAATCATTCATGATTTATCAATTAGCCACATTTTCTCCCCCTTAAACAATAACTATTTTCTCCCCCTTTTTCAACGAACCCATAGAGCACTCCTTTGCGGTCTGTAACAGGGTAAAAATGCATATTAGTGTGTTAGGGAAAAACACATCCTACCTCGGGGAGAGGGGGTCCCATAGCCACACTTTTTCAAGTGTGGAGAATCTACTGAACTCCTAGATCCAGTCGATGCCCCTCAAAAGCTTCCTTGGGTAAGGCCTTTTTCAGAATGTCTGCAACCTGTAACTCTGTAGGCACATACTCCAACTTCAATATTCCCTATTCAACCATCTCCTTGATAAAATAATAATCTATCTCAATGTGATTTGTCCTTAAGTGATGGAATGGATTTTTTCTAAGATTGATAGCACTTTAGTTATCGCCCTTGATTCCGATCGGAGACATCACTTCAACTCCAATATCATTAAGCTTCTACTTTATCCACAATAATTGTGTTCATGCTTGAGTGGCCGCAATATACTCAGCTTATGCGGTGCTTAGTGAAATGAAATCTTGCTTCTTGGTTAGCTAAGAAATACATAGTCTACCAAGATATAATTCCACTCTTGACATTTATTTCCTGTCATCCGCTGAACCGGCCCAATCTGTATCAGTATATCCCAATAACTCTATCTGAGATTTTCCATTATACATCAAGCTAAAGACCATAATTGCCTTGATATACTGAAGTATTATTTTTTAATTCAAGCATGTGGATTTCCTTGGGATTTCTTTGATATCGTGCTGCTTGGTAGGTGGTACAAACAATATCAGGTCTCGTCGCTATCAGGTATAGTAAACTCCCAATAATCCGCATGTATTCTGTGATATTAATTGCCTTGCCATAATCATATTTCGATAATTTCATCTGGGTAGCAACCAGAGTCTTCATATCCTTGGAATTTTTCATTCCAAATCTTTTCAAAACCTCCTTGGCATATTTAGATTGAGAAATGAATGTTCAATTCCTTCCTTTTGTCAACTATAGACCAAGGAAAAATGATAGCTCTCTAATCATTAACATTTCAAACTCACTTTTCATGAATTCAAAAAACTGTCTGCATTGAGCTTCATCTGATCCGCCAAATATTATGTCATCTACATAAAACAAGACCATCATCCTTTGATTACTATCATTGTTGAAAAAGAGATTGTAATCAACTCCTCCACACTAGAAACTCAGCTTATTCAAGTACTTATCAATCATTGAGTACCATGCTCTTGGTTCTTGTTTCATCCCATACAACACCTTCTTCAGTCTACAAACCTTATTCTCGTCCTCATGAATGAGAAAATCATCTGGATTCTCAATATACACTTCTTCTTCCAAAACCCCATTCAAAAATTTATATTTAACATCCATCTGGAAAACTTTTAACTTTCGTTGCACTACAATGGCTAGAAATAATCTAATTGTCTCTAGTCTCACAACTGGTGAAAATGTCTCATCGACATCTATTCCCTATATTTGGGAGTATCCTTTTCACACCAATTGTGCTTTGTTCTGAATCATTGTGCCATCTTCATTCATCTTGTTACGATAAACCCATTTAGTCCCGATAACATTCTTATCTGCGGGCCTAAAAACAATCTCCCATGTCTAATTCATCTCAATTGGATCAAGCTCTTCATTCATTACTTGAATCCTGTTTTCATCTTTAGCTCCTTCAGCGAAGCATTTCATCTCAACCTGAGAAAGGAAAGATTCCTGCTGTAGTGATTTCATTCTTCTTGTCTAAACAGGAGCTGATTGATCACCAATGATATTCTACCTATCAATTTCATCTTGACTCCTTGGCTTTTGTGTATATATAGATTGTATTTCCTCATGCTCATCATCAATATCTTCTTTCGAATCAACATCACCACTTCTGCTCCCCCTATATTGCTTTCTTCCACATCACTCTCATCAGGTGTTGTTGAATGATCTCCTCATTCTTCACTACAGTGACATCATTTCTCTCAACTACTTTTCCTAGCCTTTTGTTAAAGCATTTATATTCCTTACTTTTTCCTGAGTAGCCAAGGAATATCCCTTAATCTCCTCATGAATCATATTTCCTATGTTTTTTCATGTTGAGGATAAAGCACTTACTTCCAAATATTACAAAGTGTTTCAATGTTGTATTCTTTCCATACCACATCTCATATAGAGTCTTTCCTTCCTAACAACACAATAGAGCTCTGTTAGAAATGTAGACTGATATCAAAACTGCTTCCTTCCAAAATTTCTCTGGTAGATATTTTTCTATGAGCATCGTTCTGGACATGTTGTTAATGATCCGATTTCTTCATTCAACCACTCCATTATATTGTGGAGTTATCACTGATGTAACTTTATGTCTTATCCCATGTTTCTCAAGATAGTCTTCCACCTGACTATTTCTGAATTCCGTACCATTATCAGTATGAAACATCAGAATTTTCTATCTAAGCATCCTTTCACACTCCCTCTGTTACTGTTTTAAGCAGCTGAACACATCTGACTTATGGGAAATAACAAATAATCATTCCATTCTTCTACAGTCATCAATGAAAAGAATATAGTACCTCTTTCCGTCAATTTCTCTTGGTGTGATAGGACCACAAACATAACCATGAACCAATTTGAGCACTCTTGTTGACTTCTTTTCTTTTTCCTTAAACGTCTTTCTAATGATCTTACCTTGTTGTCATGCCTAGAACGTGTGACTATGATCACGTGATAGATTAGGGGGGTCTCTTAATACATCACACTTTACCAGATCTTCTATGGATAGTTGGAATTTATGGACAAGTTGTTTATGCCACAACTTGTTTTCTTCCTCTTTGGACTGAAAATTGATATCTTCTTCTCCATTTACAAGGTAGAGATTTCCCTTTGTTATTTTTCCCTGTAGAACCACTACCCCATCTCTTCCATTTATGACAAACATCTTCTTATTAAATCTTATAGAATGTCCTGAGTCACATAGTTGACTGACGGTGATCAAATTGTGACTGAGGCCTTCTAATACTAAGGCATCAGCACATCTCATCTCTTTTCCCCCAAAATTGGCCTTTCCTGAGCCAATAATCTTTAGGCCTTAATCATTTCAAAACATGAAAACTCATTATTTGTCATATTTTATGCTTGTAATAAGATCATTATTACCAGTCATGTGAGATGTGCAACCACTTTCAAGGATCCACACACCATAGTGATATGATGCTTTAAGGGAAATTTCTCCCACCACTACCTTCCCATCCTTTTTCTTCTTGGTCCATATTTTTTCCTTGACACTCGACATGGATTGAAACTTATGTTCTTTCTCGGAGTATGATGGACCAGCTTCATCTTTCAAAGCTGAAAATCTATTTTGCATTTTCAACTCACATGTTGGTTTATTGATTTGCTGCTTGCAGACATTTTGATTCTTCTTTGGCACATTCCTCTGTATGGTCGAAGTGCAGTACCTAGCCATGTTCCCAAATCCTTGGCACCAAAAACAGTGTCCTTCGAAATCTGTTCTGGAAAACTATTCTCTGTTTGGATGTCACCTCTGTTCTTGTTTCCTTCGATATCTCTTGGCTATGGAACACACATATTGTGAATGTCCCATCTTTCCACAACAATAACACTTGATATAAGGTGAATTCCTTCATGTTACTTCTAACCTGCGAGTTTCCCCTTCGGATCTATGAATATTCTGATTCTACTTTGCGCCCAAATCAACCTTCAATATCAGGATGGGTGCTTGAGGTCTAACTTCAATTTTAATAGATTTTTGTTTCTGATCAATCCCTGAATCCGCCTTAACATCTGAGCTCAATTGCTGTTTCTTTCCTTCTAAACTACTAGGCTCCTCTTTCATCTTTTCAGTCATCAGAATGACCTGCTTTCCCAATAATGTGTTTGGAATCAAAGTTTTTTCTTGTATTTAACTTTTCTCCGAAGACTGACAACTTCCTCTTCAAGCTCTTCAATATGCTTGACGTGACATTTCCTTGTGTTTTTTAAGCCGTCAATCTCCCTTTTCTATTCTTCAATCTTGATTTTATACTCACTAACTGATTCTGAGTTCTCTGGTGTTGATGAATTGAGTTTCTCAATTTCTTCCATCAACTCTGACTTCTCTTCTTCCTACTGCTATATATAAATTTTGGCATCACAAAAAACTTTGTTAGATTTCTTTGTTTTGGCTCTCCAAACATCTATCTTCTAAAGAGCATCCTCTAACTCAGCTTGCATGTCTATTATTCCTTAAACTTATTCTTCTTCATCATCACCTTTAGTTTCATTCTTCTTATGAGAACTACCGAAAACTGTCACCATATAATTTTCTCCATGATCATTGCAGTTCTCTATCTCTTCATCCTCCTCAGCCTCAAACTCATCTGAACTGTCGCATTATTTTGAAAGGAGATTTTTCTTCTTAAAGAAATATCTCCTGGATTGTATCTTGCCTTTCCCATAGGATGATGACTTATTATTGAGAATTTAGACTTCGTCGACATCATCATCTTCTTGGAACTTTTTGGGACACCTTGTTGCAACATGACCAACCTTTCTACATCAAAAACAGGCCAATGGAAGTTTCCCTTTAAAAATTCCTTTTCCTCTTTGAAGGTTTGAGGAGAGGAATGACATCAACTCATCTGTCTCTTCTTCTTCCTGAGATTCTTCAATGGTGAGATTATTTATGGACTTGAATGCCACCTATTTGGATTCCCCTTTTCCACAGCATCATTATCATCATTTCTCATTTCATATGCAACAAGGGTGTTGTATAGGTTATCCAATGTTAGCTCTTTCGGGTCTTTATCTTCATAAATTGAAACTTTCATAATGAACTAAGGTGGAAGTTTCCTCAATATGTGCTTCACAATATTTATGTCATCAATAACTTCTCCAAGACCTTGCATGTATTCGACTACAACATTTACCATGTCGAAGAATGCATCAACAGACTCATTCAGGTTCATTCTCAGATCTTCATACTTGTTCCACAACACTTGCATATTTACCTCTCTAACCTTTTTATCCCCTTCATATATATTCAATAGATTTTCCCACATGGAATGTGATGTTTTCCATGACATCACCTTTGTATATATAGGATTGGATAGGTCTGTTTCTAAGGCATTAATTCCTTTGGCATCAGCATCCAACTCCCTGCGCTCAACTTCTGATAATGCACCAATATTAATATCAGTTGTTATGCCATGCATTTCTACTATGAACACATCCATTCCTAATGATCAGAAGTAGTGTTGCATCCTATTCTTCTATAGATTGAAATTATTCCCATCGAATATCGAAATCCATTTATGATTAGTGACCTCCAGTTGAGAGAGAAACAATAATATTAACCTTTCCCTCTGATACCAATTGTTAGGTCCACTATGCTAGATACCCTGAGAGGGGGGTGAATTAGGGTATGATAGATTAAAATGACTGCCCCTTTTGATCTTTTTTTGCTGTTAGAAAAACCCATCTTCTCTCTCTTTCCCGATTCAGAGTATGAACAAACCTTAAAGCATGCATAGGACACATTGATTTTTACTTGGTTCACTCTCACTAGGATACATCCAAGGAGCATACATCGGCAGTGTGCTGATGTACCAATTCCACTATAAGCGCACTTCTATTTACAAGTTCGAAGTGGACTCATTTTCCCTTCTAGTTTACAACCACTCACAATTTGAGAACTCACTGCTCTCTAAACTGAAGTGGTCTCACTGCTTCTTACAAGGACCCGCTCATAGTTTAGAGACTTGTAGGTCTCTTCATTACTACTAATTAATTCTTCCTCCACTATATGTAGATTAACTATTGATGTCCAAATTTTATCCACTGATGAATACCCCTTTACCCCTGAACACTGAGAAACAACCTTGGGGAAGTACCTTCACAAAGCACCCTACTTCGCAAAGCTCCCAATTTCGCAAAGCTCAAAAAAGCCTCACGAAGATTCTACATTTTCTTAGAATCACTCTCACAAAGCACTATCATGAAGCTCAAGTCGTCGCAGAGTGACTTCCCTCGCTAACCTCATTAAGCCAACATAGAACTCGCAACTTTTTCAGAGTTAGAATAGCCACCACAAATCTCCTTCCTTTCACGAAGAACACTACCTTCGCGAACTACCTTCGCGAATTGAGAGAAAAAATATTTTCTCTGAAAAATCTCTTTACTTATCTCGAGGGGATCGAGGCATATTTATAGGCTATTCCACCTACTATATAACCTTCCGTGTGAAGTCAGTGCCACATCATCACAAATCTCAAAGCTCTAAAAATTATGACGAAATTCTCTCAATATCGTGAAGAAACATGGAAATTTTCTGATCATGGAGCTTGTCGTAATTGCAGAGCATCCCGTCAATTCCTTATCGCCTTCTCTCTAAAGATCCACTCGTAATTCCCTTCACCGCCACAATGCTCTTCGACTCTGTCATTCAGGAAGCTCGTCGTAATCGAGAAGAATCATCGTCAACATTCTTATGGTCTTCATGAAATCCAACCCATGAGGTATATCTTCATGAAACTCATGCCTTTTCCATATTCAAATAATATTTTAAAGGAGATCCAATTTTCGCGATTCTCACCAAACTCCAAATTTTGGACCCCAAAAATTTAGAAAACACTAGAAAATAGTGCCACCTTGTATCTGTTCTTTTATACCACCTCCAGATCATCCATTCCTTTTTCATGGTTCTTTGTCAACATGGATTATCAATAACATCTCAGAAACTTGACAATTCACCCTGAAAACCTGCTTTGTCAACAAACACAATCAACCCAAAAATGCTGCAATGTTATGTTGAAGGGTTTTTTTCCCAACAGGTTTTCTATGCCTTCAAGTGGAAACATTTTGGGAAGTCTGAGAGGAGAATATTATATTTTGATATGAATCACCGGTTGGTGGAGATCAAGATTTATTTTTATCAGATTTGAGCTCAGGATGAGTTCTATTTTTCATTGGAAGATATTCATTTGTGAGGAGTTTCATGTTAGTGGTAGGTGATATATCTTAGGGACAGAATGGAGGAGAATGTGTTGTGGATAGAATATCAAAAGGATTTACAGGCATAATTCCTATCACTAATGATAAAGTTAGTGAATATGAAGGAGTTTATATCCCTTCAATAGTGTATTTTGAGTGTGTGGGATCTTTGAATCCAGATCAAAGACCTATTTCATGTTTTCCTAGTTGTATTTTCTGATGATGATTCCATATCATGATGTCTAGAGAATGTATTTTTCCCAATGATCAGATATAAAGTCATCGATTTTATGATTTCTACATAATTAGAGGTGTAGAAGAGAGAAGAGGTTATCGATTAGATGATTTCTTTGGGATTTGATCCTCAAGAAAGTGTCCCTAAAGTCCTCTTTGTGGAGAAGAGTCTTAGGTATTGGTCCATAGACATGTACAAAATATGGGTTTGAACCATTAGAGGATAGACCGTGGTAGGTAATTTACCATCCTTTAGGGTAAGGTGGATTTAGAGCACCTATATGGGGTTCCCATTTTCATGATAAGTTTTTAGGGGACATGGACACCACTAGGATCATTGTCTAATCGCTTAGGGAGGAATGTTTTTGATGGGTGGTCAGACCCCTTTTCAACAGAAACAACAGTTGCCTCCAAGGTACATTAAGTGGATGGGATCGTTGGTTCTAGTTCAGCATCCAAGAGAATATGGTTTTAGCAGAGGGAAGCCTTGTAACGGCCCTCATATATAGGGACTCTAGACAAAGCACAGTCATAAATTCCAACAATATAGATGCATAAGATCTAGGCATGTTCAGATTCACGTATTGGTGGCAGTGGTGCTCGTAGGGACAGTGTTTGTTAGTGGTATGATCAGTTTATCATATACCATTGTTTCTTAAATGTTTTATTTAGGGGGATCACACTCATTGGTTTCTACTAATTTGTTCTAGATTTTGGGACTAGATGTGGAGAGTCTTCTAATTCTCTTTTTGTTATCTATGCCAGTTGTAGTTTAGACTGTTTTTTTTTGTGTGTGTCAGGGGTGTTGACTTAAGATAGGGCATCACCAATCAGTGAGAGGTTTCATCTTATTTGAGATACAAGTGTACAATGTTATCCTTGACATGGACTAGCTATATTTTTCATGTGTAGTCAAAAACTATTTCTATATGAATTTTTTTCTGATGTTGAGGGTTGGAGAGTGACATTCTTTGAAGAGAGTGGGTTTTCAATGCGTGATTGAAAATTATAGCATCTTTTTCCTCATTTGGAAGACTTGTTAGTTTAATCCTGGGTAGAAGAAGTTCCAAGGGTTGTGATGGAGTTCCTGGATTTTATTTCAAATAATGGTAGGACACTACCCCCTCGATGTGATGTTGATTTTTGTATAGAGTTATGACTGGGTGAATCTCTGATTTTGACGGTGCCTATGGATTAGATCCTATAGAGAAATATTAGTTGAGGTTTAAAAGTGGATTATATAATGAAGCGGGTTTCATCTGACCCAGTTTATATCATTGAGGTAATTCAATGTTGTTCTCCAAGAAGGTAGATAGTGTTATATGTTTTTATATGAATTAATGGATATTGGATTAGGTAGTAGACAAGAAGTGTTACCCTCTTCTGAGGATCAATTATATGTTTATCCAGCTAAAGGGTGCCAATTGGTTTTTGAAGGTCAACTTCTGGTCTGCATATCACTAGATTATGGTGAAAGATGATGATATTCTGAAGACTCCCTTCATATGTATATATGGATACTTCAATATTGTTTTCATTTCATTGGTTTTGTGAATGTACCAGTTATGTTCATGGAGATCATGAAACCCATATCCCATTATTTTTTAAAATGGTTTTTCATCATGTTAATCGATGATATCTTGATATACTCAATATTAGTGGAGTATCATGTCAAGAATCTCATATTTTTCTTAAAGATACTCCAATACCACCATCTTTATGTAAAATTGTCATAGTATAAGTTCTATACATGAGAGTTTTTTTTCCTTGTAAATTTGGTTTCTCGATAGGTTGCGGCAGTAGAGTCATTAAAGTTTGAGGACATTTTTTATTGTGTAGAACTCAAGAACGTGGAATGTGTCTATAGTTTTCGTATTATATCTGGATATTATCAGATTTTAGTATCCAATTTCTCTTAGTTTTTAGCTCCACTAACATGATTGACTTGGAAGGATTAGACTTTGGGTGGAATGGTCAGTTCTAGGAAATAGCACTTCCACCTAAGAACTCTACCCAAGGGGATCCTATTACAGGAATAGATTTAGGTACACCTGTTACAATTTTGAAATCCCAATAAAATCTCACCTATAATTTCTAAAGATCAACCATCAGAACCCAAGGACCAATATTGGAGGATAGGTGTAGTAATATCCTCAGAATATGACTAGGGTTTTCCCCAAAATGAGAGGGAATATCTAATTAATGAAAGGGTTTGACTAAATTTCAAACCTATAAATAGGCTATAAGTCACCTTATCCATGGATAAAATTACATTTTAACCTCATGAATTATATAGGGTCTATGGATTACAAGTTTTTAATTGCATGCAAGGTGTAAATTTCCCAAAATGTAGACTTCCACTAAAATTCATGTCACCTCAGACTAAATTTAATACAAATCATGAATTATTATTTTATATTTTGAATTTGTTTCATGAAATAATCCACCACTACATAAAATAAATGAACCTATAGCCATAGAAGAATCCAATTGTAGAATCATGTCATGAATCCCACTATTATGATTTAAATTCCTTTCCACAACTCTAGCCTCTGCATAACCTCCTTAAGCCTCTTCTGAAACACTCCCAACACCTAAACTTGAAAAGTAATGGTCCAAGAAGGAACAAAATATTATATTAGATACCAATAAATTGATTCTTATCCTCAATAATAAAATCCAAAGTCAGAAGGAAGGAGAGGGTATGAAAAAACAATGCATGAGATACCCTTTAAGGATCTCATTACACCTCAAAACAAACATCCAAATATACCAAACCAAAATTTCCACAAAAAACCCACACAACAGCATCACCATCCATCATAAGTCACGGCACCACATCATCTAAAACAAGACACAATCCATAAATCACCTACATACCCAAACACACTATGAATCCATCCTCTGCATAGCCTATGAAATATCTGCCACAACCAATACACATCACTTCCCTTAGAAACAAATCGAGGAATTTCATCTCCCATATCAAGATATTATCCACTACGAGAAGTACTGAATCACCTGTATAGTTTTAATCAAGTCATAGTATAATTTTTGTTGATTGGGAATGAGGTTTTTCCTTTTTTAAAATGTTGTAAAATTTATCTATCATAATTAAATTATATAAAAAACACATCTCAAAAAAAATTAAACATCACATCATCATCATGAAAAATATAAAAAGAAAAAACTCAAAAATAAACTTCTAGTACTAGGAACAAATTTTCATATATCACTCCTAAGTCCACCACTATACGCCACCATGCCTCCAAAACACATAAAACATGGTATTGGTTCATGCATATAATACTTTTACTTGATTATCATGAATGTGTTTTTCTCACTCCACGATCTTCACAACATCCTTGATATCTAACTCTCCCTAGTCAATGGTGTGGGAGTCATCATGATGATATTAAGGAACCTAAGTCACGTGAAAGATTTCATGGATATTGTCTATCCATGGGCCTCCACCTATTCTCAATGTGGGCCTTCTAATGGTCCTTTAAAACCCTTGTACTCACTTAGACTAATTGGATCTTCTTGGTTGTGCTTTGCACCACATCAAGACCAAGAATAGCTGACTCCCCAATATCCATCACGGAAAAAGAAAAATGAAATGGGTTCTTATACAATGTCTCAAATAGAGCCATCAAAATGGATGAGTGATGGATATTATTGTATATGAATAAAAATAGAGTCATGTTCCTTACCCATGATCCACCAAGTTCCTAGACAAAAATCCCAAAATATCCCCCATCATTTGGTTGGTCTGCTCTGTCTAACCATCTATCTGAGGGTAGGGAACAGTAATAAGGATCAACTAGGAGACAAATTCTTATTAAAATACCCTCAAGACTCATGAGTTAAAATGGGGATCCCAATCAGATATGATATTCCTATATACCTCATGAAGCATAAAACGTTATCCATATACGGCCTTTCCACGTCATCCATTACACTAGACTCAGGGTTTAATATAAAATGATATGGATAATCATTTGGTCAAATATCACCTAAACTACATCATAAACTTCATGATCCAAGGGTAACCTGGTGAAAAGCTCAACTGAGAAGTCTTGATATTTCCAGTTAGGAGAATCCAAGGACTACAAAAAATGTCAAGGAACATGGTTCTACACTTTAACCTACAAAAAAACAAGAAACTTTACCACAAACTCTTCCACCGACCATTTCATCCCTATCCACCAAATTTGTATCCTCAATATATATTAAAAATTGTCCACACTAGGAAACACCACAAAATGTGATCTATAAAACTCACAGAAAAATTACTCACACATTTCCTTGAGAATAAAAAATATTCCTTGAAATAGTAACCAGTTCTAACCATCCTATGACCATACCCCCAAAGCATCACTGTGCCCAAAATGGTCACACATCACCTCTTCTTTCAAGTCTCCACACTGAGACTACTCCACCTACCACATCTAGTATGAACCCACAATCATTTTATGAAGACAACCTCTACCACTACTCTTCGTAATATCATAATACATCACTGCATGCTCCTATATCCCTTTACAAACATCAAAAAACTCAAGAACCACATCTTATTAGGACTTACAACTTAGTGAATTAGCAACAACATTACTCGTTCTTGGGGTGAAATATATCTCAAAATCATTATCTGGAAGAAAATCCATCCACCACCACTGGAATAGATTCAAATAACATTGACAAAAAATGTATTTTAGGATATTTTGTTTAGTTAAATCCAAAAGGTTCTAATCAATGAGGTAATGTGGTCGCAACCTCAATACAAGCACAACTAATGCTAGATATATTTCATGAGTGACATGGTTGTGCTAGTGGTGTTGTAATGATGGTCGGTATGGGATGGATGAGCAGTTGTGTGGTGTGGTTGTGTTAGTTTCCCAATCATCCACAAAATAATTTTTAATACTAAAATGGAATGTAAAAGTTTATGAAATAAATAAATAATGATCTATAAAATAATGTGTAGTAATTGTATTAAATGAATTAGATTAAATTAATTGAATATATTTAGGGATTCTAGAAATGTGTAAATGGTGGGTATGGTAATTGAAAGTGGAAATTAGTGAATTTGTGTGGTGTATATTTGGTGTGTTTCATATAGTGGTGGAAGTAGTTGTGATAGTTGATGTGTGGTGTGATAGTTGTGTTTTGGTTTGTTTTGGTGTAGTTGTGCTGGATCAATAAGTTGGGTATTGTGTTCTATCTATATATCATGTATTTTATGTCATTTTCTATATTATCACCACCCATGTTGGATGACCATACCAACACCGAATGGTTTTGGGTTCCGTGTTTTTTCCCAACATCTTGGTTAGTGGTGATACAAATGGTTTGTTACCCCCTCTTTCCCACTCTTCCTTTAGTAGTGATAGACTAGGTATATTCGAGTTAGATGTGGTGTGATGTCTTAGGTGTATTTGGGTGAGATGTGATGTGATGATGTTGTGACATTATGTGATTCATGGTGTGGGTCATGCATGGTATGAGGAGGGAACTTGGTTGATGTCCTTCACATTAATGGTAGACAACTTTCCTGGTTATGTGATGAGATGTGGTGTGAAGGCCTAAGTTTCTTTGAACAATATTTGATGTGATGGCCCATGTGTCTTCAGGAGACATGCGTTGATATTTCATATGTACATAAGGGATGGGAGAATTGGATGTTAGATTTTGGGGAATGAGAGTGGTAAATTAGTAGAGAAGTAGAAGAAGAGATCCTTACTTAGTTATATTTTTTATAATATGTTACTATATTAGATGAGTGATTTAGTGATCGATACATAGTGTGGCTAGTATTGGTTAGGTGTCATTTTTAGTTTCTTTTTGGATCTATTATTTATTTATTGACACATTAGTATACTATTTTTACAAGTTCACTTGATACCTTGGGTATGATCATACTAACTATAATTTTATTTTTACCCTATGTATATAAACTATTTTTAGGTTTCCAATAGGACTTTGGGACTGAGTTAGACATTTCTTTCTTATAATGTGTAACTTATATTAAGTAATTATAATAGGACTTGTCTTTTGGTACCTTAATTTGGGGACTTTTATTTGTATCCATTGACATTGTAAATGTATTAAGGGATGGTTTGAGTTTAATTTTATATAGTATGTTGTTGTTTCTTAGTGGTTTCATATCATATATCCTGATGTTATTTGTCTTAATGGGTAATGCCTCTCATTTTTTAGATTTTTATACCCATTTTTCTTTTCGCCAACCTAGGGCATACTAGCGGTGAGACTCAAGGGTCATTATCTCTCTTCCTTAATTTTGATCCCATTATAGGTTTCTTTGTAGGGAGGGGTCCATGAAAATTAAAATGTGATTCCTTTATATGTTCTTGAAAACAATAACATATACATGTAGTAAAAATAATATCAGTACATATAGTAGTTCTGTATAGTAAACATCAAATCATACCATTATAAGTGGTTTTGTTAAATGACATTCTAATTTTATCCAGATCTATCTTACATCTTGTACTCATGAGAGTATGGATACCTTTGGTTTTATCCACACTAAAACATTTTAAAAGATATTTTATATATTTTAATTTATTTAAAAAAATTCTATATTTGTTTTAAAAAATTTGAAAACCAAGAAAGAATTTTAATTCACCCACTAAACTCATTCAAAATTCATTTTACATCAATTTGGAAAATCTAGAACTCAAAGATTTTTTGGATGATCCCAAAATTATATCATCAAAATAAATTTTAATTACCAAAACATATTTGAAAATAATTTTAATAAACAAGGTTTGATCAGTTATACCTTTTGAAAATCATTTAGAAATATAAAATTATTTAATCTAATCAAACCAAGCTCTTAAAGCTTGTTTTAATACCTAAATTAATTTGTTTAATTTGAAAAAAAAAAGATTTTGAAAATGATGGTTTCGAAATATATGGTGTTTTTAAAAATACCTAAATAATATATCCATTAAATAAAGCACTCTTAATATCCATTTGACATATTTTGAAATTCAAATTTTTTGTACTGGCAAGCTTCATTCTAATGGCTTCATGTTTTATTATCGGTGAAAAGTTTTCTTTATAGTCAATACCTTATTCTTGACTATATCATTGTGAAACCAACCTATATTTATTTCTCATTATTATTACAGACTCATAAACTATAAAACTGTGAGTTTTATAGGAAATATTTCTCTTTAAATAATTTTAGTGCTTTGATAGCTTGTATTGCATGCAACAACAAGTTCAAACAAGCATTGTAACATCATTAAAATATTCTGTGACTATTATAAAATTTTCATTAAGTTTATGGGTATGAATATTATTAAATTAATTATGAAATATATATATTGGACTTACTCATTAAAAATTTATTGATTAATTCTTATGAAATAAGTACTCAATTTTTTGTAACGTTATCTTGTTCATGAGAAATATGTTTTCTTGAAAAATGATTTTTATTGATAAAGAATTATTATTACATTATTGAATGTATATAAATTTTATTTTATAAAAATAATATACTTTTTGAAATCAACATTTCAAAATTATCTTAGTGTAAAATTTTCTTATTTTTCTGAAAAGTTTTATTTTCCAGTGAATAGTGAAAAAATACCGATTTTTATTTAAAAACTGTATATTCTTTTAAAGAAACTAAAAATTTAAATTTTTTTAAATTTTAATAAATTAAAATTAGTTATATTATATTATTAATAACCCAATTATTTTCAATGGAATCATTTTCATTATTTAATTTGTTATAAAAAACATTTGAATACATAAAGGGGCATTTTTCTGAAAAACTGTTTATCATTTCATTTTTCCAATTTAATTTTAAATTAAAATTTTACACATATATTATTTGAATTTTGAAATATGAATTTAATATTTGGATTTTGGATATCAAAATTTAGTAAATAGGACCCTTTTATTTTTTGTCAATATGAATAGTAACCTTAATAATTTTTATCACTTCGGTAAAGGGTAAATCAAGTTAATATAGGTTAAAATTAAGTAATAAGTCCATAATTATTAATCATAATTATTATTTTATTAATTAAATTAGTGTATTAACACATAAGGTTATAAATTGAGTCATTTTACAGATGCATTTCCATGAAAATAAACCATATATTATTTAAATGAAAGGAAGTAACAAAATGTCACCCTCTTAGATTAAAATATCATTCTTTTGTTCACATAGAAATTTAAGTTAGTTATGAATGAATAATAAAAGTAATTTTGTGGATTATGCTATTATATTAATTTTTCAATTTATTTATATTTTTTAGGAATTAAATATTTACCTCAAATACTTACACAATGTTGATGCAGCAATTATTTAATTAATGGAAAATTTAAATAAGTGATATTAAAAATATTAAAAGTATTTTATTTTTGAGATAATTGAGGTTATAAATTAATTTTATAGAGTAACATTAAATTTTGGGTATATTTTAAAATTACAGGTTTTAATTATATGTTTTTTAATGTGTTTATTAAATACAAAGTAATGAATAGTATCAAAATTGATAATAATAATATTTTATGAAAATAATTTTTTATTAAATTGTTTAAAAATAATATATATATATATATAAGTAAAAATGGGATAATATATGGTCTAAAATATCATTAATTATCCATTTATGGTCTAATTGACACCTTATAAGTAAAAATTAAAACATTTTAATATTGAAAAAGTTTTTACCGTGGTTAAAATTAAAATTGACTAACTAAGGGTTAATCAAAATGATAATGTTTAAAATTACACCAAAACATATCTAAAATATATTTGTTTATGGGATTAAAAATCTACCCCTACTTAACTTTAAATCCATTTCCATTTGGAGTTTTTTTATTGAGATTGAATTTATTATATGTTAATCTTTAGAGAAATTCTAAAGGTGCCTCGCACCTCAATTACCAAAGTACACCTCCTTACTCAATTTATTACACCACTTTGAGCATTCTAGATCAACCATAATATTAATAATTACCTTCAAAACATACCTATTCACATTAAATAGAGGATTTTATTTGAAAAATACCAACCCTGTAGCCCCTTAGAGGAGATCTAAATGGGTCGTTTTGAAGAAGAGGTAACACTCTAACCGATCAATTTCTTTTTCAACACTTATTTAACTCCTCTAAATCTATGATAATAAATAAATTAAGTATCCTAAATATTATAAAATGTTATTATTATTATTAAAACACCATTATACACCCACTTTCATATCAGATAACAAGTGAAAGAATTGTTCGTGTGTACGTACAACTTACCATCTCCACATAGCAATACATTTCATTTTTCATCACCATATTTTATGGATGGGTATTATGATTTTTTTAGTGTTTATATATGATATTTATAACATATTTATACTTATTTAATGATAATATCATATTTATATTCTTTTTATCCAATCTTATTGGAAACGATATTGTCGGTCGTGCGTACTTGTGGATTACCATCTCTATAATACGATGTGATTCATTTTTGATTTATATTTAAAATATATGGTAATAAGGATGTATCTGATTAGTAAATATGATATATATGATATCATAATAGTTCTATAAATCTTAATTTTTATATACCTTTCTTTAATTTCATTAATCAAAAAATAGAAACAAGGATCATGCGTACGTATGGCCTACCGTCTCCATGAATGGTGTAATTCATTTTTATATCAATAATTTTTTAAATTATTATAAATATTTATATAATAAATATATATTACTTTTATACCATGATTAAAATTTTGGAAATGATGGTACTACGATCAAATTATAAGGACTAGGACTACTGAACTGTAGCATTCTTAGAAAACGAAGTAGTTATCACAAAAAAAGTGATTTTAATCACAAATTATTAGTAAACAGGTGATAAGATGTTATAAATAAATCATAAATGATAATATAGATATATGGTTAGGGAAAACATTTATAATAAATCCATATTTATTATACATTATTTTTTAACATAAACAAGGAAAGGGGAGACTTGAGGTAAGGGATTATCATTTCATTTTAATTTATGTGGGACATTTGTCTTATATGCATCTTGTGTCTTTTATGTGGTGTATATACTGCCCATGATTGTATTTAATGATTTTTATCATAAAACTTAATGGATTTTAACATCCATATTTTAATTTCTTTCATGTGTATTACAATTAAAATTATACGAAAGTGGTTAGGGTTTATTTCATAATCTCATTATTATTTGGGGTTTTTTATGTTTAAGTATTCACCGGGGAATATTTCTCTTAAATGTCCGTGTTTTTTTTAAATAAAAAAGTTGTTATAATATTATCCTGTAACTATTTAAAATCATTTTTAACAATGTTTTAATTTTTACAAAATTGTTTTAAAGGAACCAATTTTTCATTTTCTAAATAAGGCTCTTGGTGACTTTTCCAATAAAAAATAAGAGGAATTATTTTATTAACTTATACATAATGAGAGGATTTTCCCACCATCATGACACCTTAATTTTTTTAATATTAAATTAAAATATTTCATGGTTATTTTCAAAGAAAAATTTTTTCTTTATAATTGCATGGCTTTTAAAAAAAGAAATGATTTCAAAATGGAAAAGATATTTTCCTTGAGAATTATTTTAAGTGGTCTTTAAAAATCATTTTCCATCTAATATGATATTTTTTTATATTAATTATTATTTTTTTGGAATATCATACAAGGATACCATCCTTACTATTTCTCTGGTCGGTTTATGTTTATGATTTCATGATATTTATAAAATTTGTTCATTTTATAAGGGTTATGCTATGATGAAATATTTATGAAACACATTTCTTTTCATGGGTTCTGATATGATGACTGATTTATGTTCATGTGAATCTCATATATATGGTTTTAATTATGTGATGGGTGAGACCTATATCTCCCACTAATGAATTGGGTAATTAATTCTATCTCATGAGATAGTTAATAGAAATAAGTCATTGTGCTTGATTCATTATGGGAAACAAGGTGATGTGCTTGGTCTGTTATAGGAAATAGCTTTTGATTCATGGTTCGATGGCCTTAGTAGTTAACCTTGACATATGAAATGGTTTATATACTTATGATGATTCCACACACATTTATGAAATGAATTTATGGTCCATTATTGAGTTATGATGAATTATCATTCTTACGATTCATGTATTTTAAAATATTAATATTTTATTCCATATCTCATGGTTATGATCTTTTTCAAATTAGGAATGAAAATTTTAAGTTATGTTAAAGATCTCATTTATTTATGCATATATTATGCTTTTATATGATCATCAATTGTTATCTTCCATGTTTACCCTTACTGAGCATCTGTGCTCACCCTTTTCTTATGCTTCCTTCCCCCTGAATATGAAGAATGGTTTTAAGTAGGATATTTCTAAGAAGGATGATTGATGTGATGAAATTTTGGTAGATTATATAGTTTTTTATAAACTATTTTGTTTTAATTTTACAAGATATTTAAGAGTTTTTTCTAACTCTTTAAAAATATAAACCTAAAAGGTACTTCGTTGGGAAAGGGATCCGATATTATATTTTATTTTATAAGTTCTAGATGGTTGAAATTGGGTCATGTTAATGGGTATAAAAGATAAAAATATAAATATTTTGTTAACATGGGATCCAAAAGCACGGATTCTAAGCTATTATAGTTGGTATCAGAGGTCATTTTAGATAAATTTAGAGATTAAAATGATTTTAGGTATCATGATATAAAGATTTATGAATACCAACATGGGTTTATAATTTTAAATTTATCATTCATTCAATGTATTACACACTTCTTTTGAGGTTTTAATTTTTAAAATTTATGGTGATTAATGATATTTTGGGAGACATTATTTTTCTGGTATATATAACCCATGAATTTATCATGGGAACAAGGTTATTTGAGGAGTAATTATCCTTTAATTTTTTGGACATATGTTTAATGGTATAGATAACCTTTAGGGTTTAGATTATCTTTGATTTTTAAGTAATTATGGGTTATTTCATTTTTTGGATACAAAATGAAAAGTATGATATATCCTTTGAGGTTAAAAATATTATTTAATTTTAAATATAAAAATTATATTTTTAGGATTTTTATTACATTTCTATAAATTTTATAAGGATTATATTATTATTTTTATAATAAAAATGACAACTCACGGGTTGGGTGAAAACTCATCGTGTCCGGGAAGGCAACAAGGATTAAACCCATAACTGAAGGGAAAAAAGGGTGCACTACCTACCAATGGCCTATGTGATGCCCTGGTATGTATGAAATTATATTACATTATTTAAATAATCTGATGGATAATGGTTATATTCATTTTGGTAACATATGTTTTATCGTATAGATAAACATGGGATTGGAAATGGATTTTTTAATTGAACTTATTTCAAAAGAAGTTCATAATTTTGGGAACCCTATATAATTAAGGTAAATAGGATATTATATAATTTTATTTTAGGAATAAATAATAAATTTTAATTTGGATACATAAATTATTATGGATTTATGTGGATTTAGGTTAATTATGGAAATGGTTATCGTATCTTCGATATTATATGTTTAAGGTGTGTACGTTTTGGGAGATAAATACTAAATTTATCTTGAAAGACTATGTGATAAAATCCTTATGATTTTCATGTTTTATCTTAGAATTTAATACTTTAATTAATTTTAAGGATATTTAATTATCAAATGATATAATTTTAACTTTGGGTATTATTGTTAAATTTTAGAGAATACAGTAATTTTCCTTAAATAAAGGTTTATTATTTTTGAGAATCATATTATCATGTGCTAACCATTTCGGTTTTTTCTATAAAGATATGAGGAATATTTTTTTATTAGTTTTTTATTATGGTATCCATTATAATTCTATTTTAGTGATTCAGGCAAGAAAAATTTCTCTTAAATACTCGTCATTTGGAGCAAAAGATGATATTATGGTGGAAATTTTTTAGAGGATGAATTTATAATTTTTAGGTAAGTATATTTCCAAATGTTACTATTATATATGGTAAGTAATTCTTGAACTCAATGAAAAGGATCTTAAGATAAAAAAAATTCCAGTAACATTCAATTCTAATGAATTAATGGTATTTTCCACATCTATGGTTTATGGTTTTTTTATTGTAAACTTTCTCAAGATCATACACTTTCTTGTGATCAATTATATATAAAAATTAATTTTATTCTATGTCCATATATTTACTTAGAACTAAATTTATTCTATTGGGAAACCTAGTAGGTGAAATCCCATATGACCTTTGTACTTCCCTTTCTCTATTTTCAAGTGGAATTTTTATTATCCCTTATTGTAATGTGGGTTTCAATAAATGAATTTTAAAATGAAAGATACCTCTTTTTAATGAGAAAAAAATTTAACAAAACAATTTATTAAATGGTGTAGAATGTAACTCCCTGATATTTTTATAAATTATTTCTCTTTAAATAATTTTATTTCTTCGATATCTTGTGTTACCCAGAACAATGAGTATAAACGAACCACATAACATTATTAAAATATTATGTGGCCATTATAAAATATACATTAAATTGGTGGTTATGAATAGAATTCACTAAATTATGAAATATAAATATATATAGTCTTTACTCGGTAAAAATTCATTGATTAAAGCTTATGAAATAAGTACTCAACTTTATGTAATTTTATTTTATCTTTAGAAATATATTTTCCACAAAAATTGATTTTTGTAGAGAAAATATTATAAGTAAATTATTTAATGTATATAATATTTTTTTTATAAATATAATATATCTTTTTAAATCATCATATCAAAATTATATTAAGTTAAAATTTATGTATTTTTCTAAAAATATTTACTTATCATTGAATAGTGAAAAATATCGATTTTTATTAAAAACTGTATTTTCTTTTCAACCAATTGAAATATTCCATTTTATTTTAAAATTGTTTAAAAGTAAAATTATTTATATTTTATTATTAATAGACCAATTATTTCCAATATAATCAATTTCATAATTAAATTTCTCATAAAAACATTTTTATACTTAAAAGGTGAATTTTTCTAAAAAACGTTTTTTTCATTTTTGTTTTTATGGTTAAACATTAAATTAAATTCTTCCACTTCTATGTTTTTAAATTTTTTCAAAATGAATTGTAACCTTATTGATTTTTATCACCTCAAAAAAGGGTAAATCAGGTCAATCTTGGTTAAAACTAAGTGATAAGACAATAATTAATCATCCTGATTCTTATTTTATGAATTAAATTAAATATTTAACACATAATTTTCTTAACTAGAGTCAATTAATGGACACTTTTCCATGAAAATTACCTATATATAATTTAAACTAAAGGAAGTGAAAAAATGCCACTCTATTAGTTTTAAATATCATTTATGTGTTCACATAGGGGACAAATAATCTATGAAATAAATATTAATATTAATATTATTTATAATGAAATAATATTTAGATTTAGATTTATTTTAAATTTTTAGGAATTAAATACTTACCTTAAATACCTATACAACATTGATACCACAATTATTTAATTAATGGAAAAAATAAAATAAATTATATTAAAAATATTAAAAGTGTTATATTTTAAGATAATTAAGGACATAAATGAATTTTATAGATGAAAATTAAATATTTTGGATATTTTAAAATAATTGTTTTGAATTATAGGTGCTTTAATGATGTTATTAAAGTTAAAGTAATGAATAGTACCAAAATTGAGAATAATAATATTTTATGGAAATAATATTTTATTAAATTTTTTAAAAGTCAAAAAAATTAAATAAGGACAAATTGGATAATAAATTTTTAAAAAAATTATAGATTTTCCATTTATGATCTAATTTACACCTTATAAGTAAAAATTACAACCTTTTAATATTTAGAAATTTTTTATCGTTCTTAAAATTAAAATAGATTAACTTAGAATTTATCAAATTGATATGGTTTAAAATTAAACCAGAAATTGTCTAAAATCTATTTTTTATGGGATTAAAACCATTTACTTCCTTTTATACAAATCTCTCTTCATTTGGATGTATTTTCATTACGATTTAATTTATTATAAATTAACTATTTGAGAAATTTCAAAGGTGCACCTCACCTCAATTATAAAATTATGAATCCTCTCTCAATTAATTACACCAATTTGAGCCACCTAGCTCAATAATACTCTATATAATTCTATCCAATTACCTATAAATATTATATAGGTGATTTTATTCCCAAAATTCCAACCCTATAGCCCATTAGGGGAGATGTAAAGGATTCATTTCAAAAAAGAGGTAATCACTCTAACTGATAAATTTCTTCTTCTAATATTCACTAACTCATCTAAATATATGATAAAAAATAAATTAATTTTCCTAAATATGGTAAAATTTTATTATGATTATGAAAAAACCATTACATTCCCTCTTTCTGGTCAAATAATAAGTGAAGTTATTGCTCGTGAGTATGTAGGGATTGCTGTCTCCACGTAGCGATACAATTCATTTTTCATCACCATATTTTATGAATGCATATTATAATGGGTTTAGTGTTTATATATAATATTTATTACATAACTATAATTCTTAAAAGTTAATATCATATCTACATTCTTGTCATCCAATATTTTTGGAAATGATAATGTCGCTCATGTGTACGTGTGGACTATCATCTCCACAATACGATGTGATTAATTTTTCATTTATATTTAACATGGATTATCAAATTGATAAAAAAATTTAATATATATGATATGTATTATATAATAATAATTATTTAAAGGTGAATGATTATTTACCATCCATTCATTCCATTAGTAATAAAATATAAACAACATTCATCCATACGTACAACCGACCATCACCATGAATAGTGTATTTCATTTTTATATCTCTTATTTTTATGAATTATTATATATATATATATATTAAATTTATATAATATGTATAACATGATTAAAATCCTATATATTATGGTACCATGATCAAATTATATGTATCGAGACTCCTGAACCGAAACATGCTTGGAAAATGAAGTAGTTATCACCAAGAATAGTGATTTTAATCACAATTTGTTAATAAAAGGGTGATAAGATGTTATAAATAAATCATAAATGGTATGATAGATATATGGTTAAGTAATAAATTTATAATAAATACATATTTATTATAAACTATTTGTTAACATGAACAAGGAAATTCAATACTTTAGGTATGGGATTATCGTCTCACTTTCATTCATGTGGGACATATGTATAATATACCACTTGCTTCTTCTATACGGTGTATATACTACCCATGATTTTATTTTAAGATTATTATAATGAAAATTCTGGTATTTTTATATCCATATATTTTTCTTTCTTTTATGGGTATTATAATTCAAATGATACCAAAGTGGTAAAGATTTATTTCACAATCTCATCATATTCAGGATTTTTTATATTTAAGTATCTGTTAGGGAATATTTCTCTTCCATATCAATTTTTTCTAAACATTATTTTAAAATTTTGGTATCAATTCTTATAAAAATGTTTAAAATTATTTTTACCAATGTTTGAAATTTTATAAAATGGTTTGAAAGAAATCTTTTGGTCATTATCTAAACAAGGTTCTCTGTGACTTTCCTGACAAAAATATGAGATGATTGTTTCTTTTTTAACTTATACGCAATGAGAGTATTTTCCTAAAATCATGAATCCTTAATATTTTTAATATTTCTTTTCAATCTTATAAGTTTCATTTCAAATAAAATGTTTACCTTTATAATTTCACATATTTTTAAATAAAATAAATGATTTCAAAAGGAAAAAAATATTTTCCTCAAGAATTACTTCAAGTGATATTTGAAAAACATTTTCTATATAATATAACATTATTTTATGTTACTTATGCTTTAATGGGAATATGATACATGGATACAGTCATGACCTGTCCCTTGAGGCTAGTTTCATTACTACCTCAAGCCCACCTCTGATAGGCCAGGGGCTGATACAAGCCCACCAAAAAGAATGAGTCTATAACACAAGTATTAAATATCATCCACAGAAAACACCACCTAATCCATATATATGGTATGGAACTGGATTACTATACTGTAAGACACTAAAACATTCCTTGGTATGTCTGGTCAAACTAGGCCCCACCTAGTCCTAGTCTTTCTGGAATACCATCAAAGAGTCGAGCATCTCCACAAGACATGACACATGCAGGTAAAGCTCATACAGAGGAGAGTAAAACAATACATAGTAGTGCACCCTAAAACACAAGGAGAACCATGAAGATAATACCTTAAGTATAACACAATAAAAAAAGTTTATTCATCTCCACATAGATATATGTCTATAACACATATATCAAGAATGCCTAGATATACTCATCTCAAACCCTAAGAATTATAATGTTCCAATATCATAACTAACAACATGATTCTCATCGATTCTTGAATTTTAATAACAAACAATAGGAGAGCACACTCCATGAGCTCTGCCATCTATGATGGCACTCGTCTGAGAAAATACACTCCATCATGAACAACTCTACCATTCCTAATGGTACATTCGAAAGAACGTGCTCTATCGGGAACATCCTACTAGGTCCAACTCTAGTACCCAGCAGTAGAGGTCCAATCATCATTGTCTTGTGCCCAATGCAAGCTACGTAAATCCAAGTAAAGTGGACCACCCCTCATCACTGCACCACAAATGAGGAATCAATGCTCGTAACTAACCCATGAAACCCCAGTTGCTCTAGTAAAGAGTCGCTTGTTTCTTTGTCTGTTGAGGGATCACTGACTCTTATCAAAGTATCATTCATGCTTAGTGAATGGGCCCTCTCTTCATAACTATGTCCAACATCTAAGTAAGATCTATTTCCAATGGAGGACCCTCTCCCCACAACTACTTAGTGATGGGGGAGTGCAACTCAGTAAGTGAGGACCCGCTCCCAGATCCCACAGGGGAGTGTGACTCATGAAGGACCCACACCCTGTAACAATAGGGGAGTACCACATTGTAAATTAAGAACCCACACCCTACTTGGTAGGAGATTTCCACTCAGTGACTAGAGGACTTACACCCTAAAATGACAGGGGAGTACCGACTCTATCAGTTTCATCACTATGGGGGGCTCACACCCTAGTACAATAGGGGAGTACCGACCCTAAGATAGTGGACCCCTAACCTAGTCTAACGGGGGAGTACCTACTCTATGTTTCCATGATTATGGGGCACCTTTTCCCAAATATGGTAGTGGATCACAATCTAACCGTACGAATGTCTCGGGGAAACCAGAACCCTTGTCCATCGGGGGTGTAGCACCCTCAAAGGAAACTACCCAAAGGTAACGAACCCACACCCACAATTCGGGGAGTCCAATATATAGCCGGTAAAATAGGTAAGTAATACCCATACCCTAAATATTCAGGGGAGTAACTGTCCTAGAATATCTATATATGAACCACACTGATTCTACCCAAAGATTTCTTGTACCGGGAGGGCCTAATCCTAAAACGATTAGGTCAACCCCCAACTTCCAAAAAACTCAATTAGATTATCTCAAAAGGATCATATCAATGCAAGGGTTTTAACATAGTAGACAACTGGTTATATGGATGCTCTATTTGAAAGTTACAGGCCTTTTTATGAAAATGGGTCAGTCGGGTTGACTCAGCCCATTGGGTCTGGCCTATTCTTCCAGCCCGGCCCACTGGGCTGCACAGTCCCACTTGGTGGCATGGTTCTCTCGGTTCATCTTGCATCAAGTGGTTTGGCTCCTACAGCACATCGCCCAGTAGCATGTCACATCACCATGAGCACAGGGGTGCCCTGCCCCCTATTCAGCCCGGTCTGCTCATGGGAACTGGCAATCCCGCATGAAAATTGTTCACATGTGTCTCGTCAACGTGACTGCCACTGCATTGAACTCAGTGGACCTCCACATCCTTCTATACCCATGGAATCCACATTGGTCTCCCACGGCTACTGCCAGTATTGGTAGTCGGTTGACGACGTGTCAGTGGCCCCTTCTACGGGCCATCGGGTTCACTCTGTTTCTCTGATTCTCAATCTAAAAGCTCTTTTTTGATCCCTGGGTTTCTACCTTCACTTTTGTGGGCTCAGATCCACACCGCAACCCATACAGATGAAATTTTTTTTGAGTACTGATATCAACATCCCCACTTCATTCCATTCCCCACCACCATCATCTCACCTAAGTCGGGTCGTTTCCATATCGGATCCACGATTTCAGATCGTTGCGCCAAGAATTTGGAGTGCAATGATCTATTAATTGTTTGTTGTCAAGTTTCGGGCCAAACGAAGAACGCCCATGATGAATGAATAATGGAGGGAGAAAAATCCTGAATCAAAAAATATTAATGGACCTTGATCTATGATTATGTTGATTGTGGTTCGTTGCTGTTAGAGAGGCAACAGAAATCCAACTATAATTCCAAGGTCATTATCCCATAAAATTTGCAAATAGGTAAAACTCATCCCACAACACTGACCGATCTGCAGACTAATCTGTTTATGGATTGGTCTGTATTCATCATAGAATATCAAGAACATGGGAAAGGAGAATCAAAACACAACACCCTACCATGAGTTTTTGATCGATTTTTGATAAAGATAGATTGTTTTGTCGTAATTCACCATTCATCATTCATCGATCCTTGATTCGTCAGACCCGATGTGGTGTTGATCTACCTTCATTAACCAACGCCCTCTCCATAGGTTCTTCACTTCGACTCAGATGAATTACAGGGTTTTGGTAACCCTGAGTACCTTTCCATGAGTCTTTTTAAAAGAAACGCTGCATTGAAAATATTTTATTTAAAATAATTTAATGACGGTTGCATCACAAAACTAACATTTACTATCGACAAGAACTAACCAATATTAGGCCCCACCTCGGGTAAAACCACTACTCTAAGTGCAGTGGTGCCCCCATATTTCTAATTTGGGAAACCATTTAGAAGTAATTCACTTTTTCAAGACAACTACTCACAAACTCTATTAAAAACATAACATTTTTCAACAGATTGTTCCAGGAACACCAGGACTTGGAATTGCGCGTCGTTTCACTACATGACCTTGTAATTTTCCCAATTAATTTACAAAAACAAAACTAGGAAATTCAAAATCATTAAATTCTACCAATGTTAGAACTTTTTGTCACCAAAAAAATCCTACATTCAAGGGAGAAAAACGGAGATCCCTACTGGACTCCCATGCCAGCGATCTCACCAAGGGTCCCTATACTACATAAAATAATACACTTAGAGGAACCACTGAGATCAACTACTCTCAGGTCCATATTCTTCTAGGTCAACACAATGAAACAATTGGAATATGTCTCTATAGCAGCGACAAGTGGTAAAGCACCAAGTACTAAAGTCCATCTACAATCATGGGGTCTAGCGGCACATCTCAACACTAACCTAACATAGATACTGACAGAACTCCTCAGTTCACATCTAGCCCTAGATAAACTATACAACAACCTCCTCAATTTTTTTTAATTAAAGGTTGAAGCTGAACACACAGGGGTATTTACAAAAAAATAGGGCTTCCCAAAAGTGGATGTTGGGTCTTACTGTTCCCTTGGCCTACAACCGCCAATTGACACACAGCTTCCCAAAACAGAAACACTTCCTTACCCACAAGTGGGAGCCTAGCTGAGTATGAATTATAAGCAACCTTTTCATACCACAGAAACATTATGGGGTCTAACTCTACCACCACAGAACGATTCTAAGCATGAATCTCCCTCCCTCAGGGCTACCAAGAAAAAGAAGTTGAGTATAAAAACTCTACTAGCAGGGAAAGGATCTTCTCTGATGCGTCATCTCCAAACCTAACCCAAAACATGTAGGTCTAAGGGACTTAGTCTCCATACCTCAACATTTGGTCTCATAAATCCCATTCTATATAATCCCTAAGAAAGTGTCCACCCTATTCTACCTATTTTTTCTTTCCATTAAAAAAATGAAATCTCATTTCATCACCACGGCCACACCGCGCCCTTTTCCTAAACAGTCAATCTTGGTATGAATGATAATAATCCATACTAATAAGGATGTTATAAGGCCTTGATGATATGACTAAGATATCTAAACTGAAACTCATTCCTCCCATAGTTAGGTCACACTATCTGCACCAGTGTTTGATCATAGACTCTCCTTTAGTAGGAGCCTCTAAGAATGAGGGTCAAGTCAATGGTTCAACTAGAAAGTCTAAGTATTAAACAAAATTTGTGGTAGGAAGAGAATGACTAGCACCTATGTTCATTAATATGGAATATAAAATAAAAGACATAGATCATACCTCGAATTTCTCCTACAGACTCTGGGTCATAAGACCCGACCGCTTTCAGTTTTCCTCACCCATGTTCTCCACCTCCCTTAGTCTGGCATGGACCACCTTGGGGTGGTGGTGGAAACATCACAAATTGTCTACCACCTATTTCAACTCTTCCAGCTCCTCCTCCATTCCTGCCACCTTGTGGGACTCCTTGATCCAAGAACTATCTTTTCCAAGGTGTCTTTTCAATCAGCTCCCTCTCGGCAGCATCGCAGGCTAGACTATCTCTAGTAAGATACCCCTATCTATCATAAGAGTAACATTGCATCTCCAATGGCTGATCTAATCCTTGGTGATTCTCCCTCACCAAAGACCCATGCATCTGATTTTGAGCATGGGTATGCCTCCTACACTACAATCATGTCACCTATCACTTGCTCACTCTTGAAGATTCCTCTATTTCATGACAGTTGTAGTGCATCATATTCACATGTTCCTCACCCATGAAACTATCCACTACAAGGACTTTCTCTATCTCTCTAGTATAGGTGGGAATGCACATAGGAACCACCGAATCCCTAATCTCTTAGCGTAATCCATGTTTGAAGGTCAGAGATATGAAAAACTGGTCATGTACCATGTCCATGGAGTATCGTAACAAGTCTTTGAACCTTTCTGAAAACTCTGCAACTATCATATTACCATGCTAATGTTGCAGTAGCTCTTGGATATGCACTGCTCTCAACATGGATGGGTAGAACTCTTCCCTGAATAGTCGCTCAAACTCCTCCCAGGTGAGGGTCACCTCATCATTGGACTGTATCACCAAACTCCACTATCGCCTACTAGAATCCTATAGATGGATCGCTGCTAGGACCACCATCTTATCATGAGGTGTCCTCACTAAGTGAAAAACTCATGTGACATCCTTGATCCAGTCATATGTTGACTGGGGGTCGGGATCACCCCAGAATCTCAAAGGTAGATGCCTCTGGAACTCATGTAGCACACTCAGCCTACGCGCATCCTTAGTCTAAACTACTGGTAAAACGTTCTGCTCAAAGGGTAGTGGCACCATCGGTAAACCACCTAGAGGTAATGCCTTAAATTCAGTGTTTTTCACTAAAGCCTCATCATAGGGTAGATCATCATCATGATCATGTCATAGGATCCTATCTAGATGTCTTCTTAGAGGAATCCTGAAATAGAATCAAGATGTATGATGTTGAAAGAGAATATCTGGGGAGATAACTTAAGAAGGATAGGAAAACAAAAAACCCAGTCCTATATAATTCATGTTCCATTTATTTTTCAAAGACCGGTGTCCTAATGTACCGAGTCAAAAAAAAGGTTACTAGACTCTCGATGAATGGATATTTATGTCATCGCACCAATCACTAGAACCTCTGCCCTGAGATCCAATATCAAAAAATCATAACAATGTTGTTATGAAACCCAAACCAAACTCAAAACACTACAGTCCAAATGTAGAACCTAACTCCTCTGATACCACTCTGTCAAGACCTGTCCCCCAAGGCATGTGTCGTGACTACACAAATCTCAGCACTGATAGGCCAGGGGCTAGAAAGTAGTGCCAAGTAGACATATCCCAAAAATGGGAGACATTTTCTTATAAACATTTACACATGAACACAACTCCAATAAAAAGATACTAGAAAGTAAAAACACTAATTAAAGAACAAGCATTCATACCATTACAATCCAATAGTAGAGTGAGACAAAACGTAAATCTGTAAAGAAAAAATGGGCCAAAAATACAATCCCACCAAAAAGAAAGAGTTTGTAACACAAGTATTAAAGCTCATCTACATAAAACCCCCCACCTGATTAAACTATAAGTAACGACACTAGACTATTGTACTATAAGCCACTGCAACACACCTCAGTCTGTCTGATTACACTAGGACCCACTTGGTCCTGGTCTTCCCAGAATACCATTAAAGAGTCAACCATCTACACAAGACATGACACATGTTGGAAAATCTCATCCAGTTGTGAGTAAAAAAATACTCAGAAGGGCTCCCCAAAACAAAAGGAAAACCACAAAGATAATAATTGAAGTATACCACAATGAAAAACACAAATTTCAGTCACCTCTGCACAGATATATGTCTACAATAAATATATATAGAATGCCCAAATATACTCAACTCAGACCCTAAGAATCATAAGGTTCCAATGTCATATCCAACAACAGGATTCTCATCAATTCTTGGATAATAATAATGAAAACTAAAACAATACACTACACAATCTCCAATATCTCTGATGGAACATGTCCTAGAAAATAATTCCCATCTAGAACAACTCTACCATTCCTAATGGTACGTCTAAGAGAATGTGCTGCATCAGTAACATCATACTAGGTCTAACTCTAGTGCCCAACACCAGAGGTCCAGTCATCATTGTCTTACACCCAATTCAAGATAACAAAAACCCATGTGAAGAGGCCTACCCCTCGTCACTGCACCATAGATGAGGGAGCATTGCTTCTAACTAACCCATGAAACCCTAGTCACTCTGGTAAAGAGTGTCTTGCTCCTCTGTACATCGAGGGAGGACTAAATACTATCTATGTATCATTAACACCAAGTAAATGGGCCTACTCCTCATAATTGTGTCCAATTTCTGAGGGATCTCCATCTCTAATGGAAGACCCACTCATTGACACTACTCGGGGATAGGGGAGTACAACTCTATAAGTGAGGACCCACACTCTAATCCCACAGGTAAGTCATACTCAAGAAGGACTCTCACCCTGGTATGATAGGGGAGTACCATTTCATAAATTGGGGACCTGGACCCTACCTAGTAGGGGAGTACCACTCAGTGACTAGAGGACCCACACCCTGCCCGATAGGGGAGTACCACTCAGTGACTAGAGGAATCGCACCTTAGTATGATAGGGAAGTACCGACCCTAGGATAGAGGACCTTCACGATGATCTTATAGTGGATTACCTAATCTACCTTTCCATGAGTATGTAGGCCCACGCCCAAACATGGTAGGGGAGCATTGTCCAACCGTATGAATATCTCACGGAAACCCTCATCCTAATCCATTAGGGAGTATCACCCTCGGGGGAAACTACCCAAAGGTAAAAAACCCACACACACAATGTGTGGAGTCCCCTCTCTTCTTGGGAAGAGAGTAAAGGAATACCCACACCCTAAATCTTTAGGGGAGAAACTGTCTTAGAATCTCTCAATAAAAATCACACTCATTCTGCCCAAATCATGCCTATACCAGGAGGGCCTACTCCTCAAACCATTAGGTCACCTACCAAATTCCAAAAAAACTCACTTATAGTATCTCCAAAGGATATTCTTTTCTTAAGGGTCCGAACTCCACATATGGCTCATCAAATAGGGGCTTTGTTTGAACGTTATGAGCCTTTTATGGAAAGGGTTCGGTCAAGTCCAGGTCAAACTGGCCTGCAAGGCCCAACCCACTCTGTCGGCTCGGCCCACTTCCTGTCTCATTGGGTCATTAGACCATGGTCTGCTGGGCCGCATGGTCCATCCCGCTATCCCACATCAAGATGGCTAGCTCCTTAGGCATGCATCTCGACCGTGTGTCAAGTTGGCCCAAGCGCAGGGGTACCCACCCCCGTCTAGCCCGGTCCTCTCACGTAGCTTGGCCGCATGTGGTCATGTCACAATCCATCCCCTGGGGACTATACCATGACTACCCCAAGACCACCTTTAATAGGCTAGGGTCTAGCAACTAGCACTGAGTAGGAATATCCTAAAAAATGGGAGGAATTTACCTAAGTTCCTATACACATGCACACAACTCCAAGACACAGATTCTAGAAGGTGAATACACTATGTAAAGAAAAATCATGCATACCACTAAAACCCAAAAATAGATTATGATATAAAGTAAAACCGTAAAGTAAATTCAGGAGAGAATACAAGCCCACTAAAAGAAACACAACTGCAAAGCCCAACTACAAACAAGGGTATTAAAGAAACTACAGGAAGCTTCTGGAAATACCTCAACTCATCTAATCTCACAAGGAACCATCTGATCCTGGTCCTGCTCTATCTAAGACTCCATCAAAGTTTTGGTTGTATGCACAAGACACAACACGTATGGGCAAAGCCCGTGCACGGGTGAGTAAAACAATACTCACTAGGGGACCCCGAAATCCACAAAGAAAAATACCACTAAGTAAAAAACCACCAAGAAAGTATAGTCATCTCAACATAGGTATATGTCATCAACACATTTAACAAGAACATCCAAGTATACTCATAAAGGATTTCAAGAGGAAACGTCTCCTATGCTTCCATTCATATGGTTCCATGTGTAGCATGCTCAATTATGGGAGATCCCACTCCTCAAGATATTTGATAGTATCCAGGTAGAAAAACTATACCAAAATTATCTGAGAGAACATCTGGTCTCAATACATCACAATGTTTCCCTAATATTTCTAGTCTCATTAAGACTAGAATTCTCGATATCATAGCCAATCCTTCATCATAGGATTCAGCTCAAGGCATGCTCATCCCGAGAGGACTCTCTCCTTGAGCCATCAAGTCATCAAAGACCTACACAAAGAGGCCTTGCTTATTTGGGCCTCTCCCAAAGAGAACTCACTATGAACTTCCCAAAGTACTCAGCTTCAGTCATAAAGTTGAACATCTTGTACTATTGTGGGACTCATCCCCAATGATTCAATGAGGTCTTCTTTTCTGTCGGCCATAGAGGTCCACTCGACTATTGCTCATTTTTCGGGCCACTGAGGTCCACTTGGATACTGTTTGTCTGTTGGGCCAATGAGATCCGCTCGGTTTTTTCTCATTTTAATAGCCACTGAGGTCTGTTCGGCTACTGCTAGTCTATATACCACTGAGGTTCTCTCAGCTACTGATCATATACCAAGCCATTGAGGACTTCTCGGCTACTTCTCCTCTATCTGGCCACTGAGGTCCACTCGTCTGCTCGTCTATCGGGCCACACAGGTTGGCATGACTACTCATCTTCCAGGACATATAGGTCTGTATGGATACTCGTTTTCTAGGCCACAAAAGTATGCACATATACTCGTCTTTTTGGCCACACAGGTCTACAAGGCTACTCGTCTTTTGAGCTACTGAGGTTCGATCGACGATTCCTTCTTATCACAACCAGTAATAGGATTCTTGTTCATAGCGTGCTTGATTATTGGATAATCTACTCCTCAATCCATTTTTCATATCTCAACATCCATATAAACCCACTTGGATTATATCCAAAGGATCTCCTCATTGCAAGGGTCCTAATGTCATAAATGGATCATCAATCAAATGTATTGTTTTCAAGTTATGAATGTTTTACTAAAAAGGGGTCGGTTGGGTTGGGGTTTGGTCCTACCCGGTCGGACTGACCTTACCCAACCCAGCCTGGGGTCCACCGACCTGACCTGGGTCTAACCCGACTCAGATTCAACCTGGTCTAGGTCCAGCCCAAACTAGCTGGGTTGTGGGTCCTGCCCGCTTGGTTGGCCCGCCTCCTACCCGGCCACCTGTGAGCAGGTAGGCTTACTAGGCCGTGATGCGACATGTGCGCCGCATCCCCCCTCCACCCCACGGATTTTCACGGGGTCTCCACCATGGTGGTCCAGCTAGACTACAGCCTTCCAGATATGTGGCATAGTGAGGCCGCCATGTTGAGAGCACCGTTGTAGGTCCATTTTCGGAGACCTACTCCCCATCCCATGACTGAAGTCATGGGCCACCTCATCATCGTGACGTGCCGTCAGCGCGTGCCACCTTCCACACCACCACGACCTCCTCTACCTAAAACAGTGCCCTAACTCTTTTCTGGCCCACTGTGAGCGGGTGGAACTGCCTGGCCGAGATGCGGCCGGTGCACCGTGTCCCCCCTCCACCATGCGGGTCACTGCATGGTCACCACCATCGTAGTACAACTGGACCGCAACCTTCCATCCACTGTCTACCATGCTGTCATGGCACACCATTGGAACGCATTGCCTCTCGCAATGCTGTGACCCACTCCGCCTGACATGTCGCCCCACCAGTGTGATAATCCCGCATCGTCATGGAATGCCACAAGCCTTCAAGATAGCAGCCCCATGTCACTGTGGTATCTATCCGCTGCCGCCATGATACACCACCATGTTGTGATTATCGAGTTGTTACGGTGATGGATATTGGAGAAAGATAGAACATAAGGGGAAGTGAATTACATGAACACCCAAGGTGGATGAATCGGGCCTTGTTCTTGTCATCCTTGATCCATCCACGTAATAATTTAAGGGCAGCTGAATGAATATTTAAAATTAAATCATAGGATCAAAATGGAACAATTTTCCCAAGTTTTTATCTTATAATCAAACCCATCTCTCAAGAAACAATGACCCGCAGATCGACCTATTAGTGGGTTGATCTTCCTTTTTTGATTAGGAAGAATAAACGAGGAAATCCAATTCAAAAAGAGAAAACCCAAACCTCGAGTTAGTTCAATTTTAGATGTAGATTGAATTCATGTCGCCACGTCAATCCTTATTCCGCCGGTGCTCATCAATTCGTCATCACTTGATCGAACCCGGAACTCTGATCTGTCATTACCGGAGAGAGAGCCCTTTCCTCCTTGCCATATGGAAACTTCAAAGTTCTAGAGGAATTATCCAGTGTTATGAATTCTAACAATAGAATCTGCCCTCAATTAATAAAGGAAATGTGTTGACGCGTTTCATCATTACTATTTCACTAAGTCACTAAGTCATTACACTGGTTCATTTATGAAATGAAATAGTTTTCTTGTCACTACATTGGAACAAAACATTTTTGAATAAATTAAACATTTTAAGATTATTTTATTTTTCCTTGAAACGCCCAAAAATTAACTTTTACCCTTGACTCGTGTCAGTCGAGGTTAGGACCCACCTAAGGAAGGCACACCCTCATGATCTCAAAAATACTCCCAGATTTTTAATCTGAGTTACCATTTATGATTAATCGAAAAAATAATAATCTTTATTTAATTATTTTATTTACAGTAATGTCCCAAAAACTACCTTCCATAGTTGGCCCGCGACGGCCAATGGTAGGTTTCTACTAAGGAAATTATGCCCTCACGAGCTCAACGGTGGTCTCATAATTTCAATCTTAATCACTATTCAGGATTTATAAGTATTTTAATAATAAAAAAATATTTTATTATTCTATTGACATTTATGTCATTTTCAGGTTTTCTCACTAGAGGTCCACGCCGACTAAACTTAAGTCACACCTAGGGTAAACCCACCATCCTAAATGAAACAGTGCCCTCATATTTCTTGTCTGATCACCCATTTAAGATTTATTCAACTTTTTCAGGAAAATATCTCATGTTCTATTTAAAACTTAACATTTTTCAACGGACCATTCCGGGCACACCAGGACTTGGAATTGCATGTTATCTCAGCACCTGGTCTCAGAATAATCCCATATAATTTTAAAAAAAGTTTATGGAATTTTAGGACATTACATTACCCCCCACCTTTAGGTCCTTACATCCTTATAAGCCAAAAAAGGGCTCAAAAAACAAATAGGGGTACCGAGCACAGATCTAAGCCTCCTGATCCCATGTGCTCTCCTGTAGATTCCCTTGATGCCACTAAATGCACCCAAGAAGAATCAACCATCCAAAAAGTATGTGCTCCTATCGATCCTCAATCTCTATCAAAGGCTCTACCAAAGTCTCCCTGTCATCAACATCCAATTCTCTTTATTCAATGATGTGTGATGGTTTTTGTACGTATATCAGGCATGTAGAGGTATCCCAAGCTCTTCATGGAAATCTATACCCAAAAAGATAAGAATCTACCAACATGGTGAGTTGGACAATGATCACCCATATGGTATCATGTCTCTTCTGTGTACATGGTAAACCCATCACGAATTCCATCGATATCCCTTTAGTACTGGGTAGTTGGTATCCATGGCCACTTAGTTAAAGGGTCAGTAATCCATACGTTACCTCAAGCACCAGGTCTTACTAAGCTCTTCCTCGACAAGTCCCCCACCTACACCCTCAGCTCATGAAGATCTGCAAAAGCCATTCGATATACTGATGTTGATATTGGTGCTATCTCAGGGTGTAGAATGATGTCGAAGTCCATCTCCCTATGAGTTGGTAATCCTAGAAATATCTTTTGAAAAGACATCCATGTACTCCACCACTACTGTTGGGAATGAAAACCCAAAACATTTACTACCATGTGGGTATGGATGGTCAACTCAAATGTTATCGGTTTCACCCTTCTATTCATGAGTTTTATCCCGTGTTTCATGGGTTTCCTTTTTTGCTGAAAAAGGAAAACAACATTCCAATGCTACAGACATACCGCATTCTTTTGCCTAAAATAGTCAATTTGAGCATGAACGATGGAACTAGTCCATACCCAAACTAATGGAATAAGGCCTCAATGCTACCACCAATAGGTTCCAACCGAAACCCTTTTCTAAATAGTTAGATCACACCATCATCATAAGTCTGATTATCGAGTCTCCTCACATAGGTATCTCTAGCTGTGAGGGTCAAGTCAATGGTTTAACTAAAAACTTTACGTCTTAAAAAATATTCAAGATAAGAAGTAATGATTAGAACCAGTGTCTATTAATACAGTAGTTAATAGTAGACATAGAATGTATGTTGAATCATTCCTAGAACCCTTGGGTCAAAATCCTTGGTCGTTTGAAGCTACCCCTTCCCCTTTCCTCCATATCCTTGAGCCCGGTGTGGACCACGTTAGGGTGGTGGTTGTAACATGTTGAAATGTATACCACCTAATGCTTCTCTCCCATATCCTCTTCCATGCCTGTTGCCCTTCAGATTAATCTATTCATGTCAATGTCTTTACCCCGGTGGCCTATCCACCGTTTCAGTGTCAACACGATGGGGTAGGATAATTTTAGCGAGATGTCCTCTGGTATCTTTTGAAAAGTATTGACTCTTTCTAGGATGATTGGGAATCCCCTATGAGCCCTGATCTATAGATCCCCTATCTTGGACCTCTTCTTGGAATATCTCACATGTCCAACTCTCTAAGACTGATGTATAATTCTTATTTTTCCACTGCTGACATCCACGGGATGTATCCTCTCAGCCAAAGGTCTTTCAACCAAAATGATTCTATCTATTACCCTAGAATGAATAGGAATGCATAAAGTAATAGTGTTGCCTCGGATGTCCCTAAAAAAACCTTTCTCAGAGGTCTGAGCCATGAATCACTGGTCATGTCATATTCATCAAGGACCTAGAAAGGTCGGTATGCCTCGACGAATACTCAACAAACCACATGTCTTCCTACCGAAGCTATTAAAGATCTTTGGCACACATAGTCCTTAGATTTTTTGGAAAGGCTCCCTTCTCTAGGAAAGGTTCACAAGCTTTTTCCATAGAAAAGTCACCTCATCATAAGATTGGGTAATCTAAACCCCCAAAAACTCCCTGTTGAGACTCATAGAAGGATCACTTCTAGGACTTCCATCTAATCTAATGATGCCCTGACTAGATGGAAAACTCAGTCACCACCTCAAGCTATTTCTTAGCCACCTATGAGTCGGGTTCACCTAAGAACTTGAGGGGTCTCTATCACCAAAGCTTGTGAAGTGCACTCCACCCACACATCTCTTGTGCTGGTACTAAGAAGATCGTGTGCTACTCCACAGGTGGTGGTATAGCTGGTACACCACTCGATGGTTTTGTCTCTAGTAAGAACACATGTGTCCATCTTTTCACCACACAGATCAACCTTGTGATCACATGGTGGAATACTAGTTGGTTTTATACATAGAAACATCTTGAAACAATACAAGATGTACCACAATAAATAGAGTATAAATGGTGAGATGAATCAACAAAGACATGGAAAATTCAACCCATTGCTATATGATTCATGTACCGTCGTTTTTTACAACAATGAGGGTTTTCATGTATTGAGTCGAAAATTAGAATTCAAGGTCCTGATGTATGGAAACGTTAGTTGCCGCACCAACACTAGATTCCCTTGCATGAAATCCAAACTTGAAACACTTAACACTATTTCCCCAAACCAAACTCATAGGCTCCGCCTTCTTAAGGTAGAACTGACCTCTTCTGATACCACTCTTCCATGACCCGTCCCTTGCAGCCCATGTCATGACTACCCCTGGACCGCCTCCCATATGCCAGGGGCTGGAGACTAGCACCGAGTAGGCATATCCCAAAAAATTGGGTGGAATTTTCTTAAGTACCTATACACAGACACACACACAACTCCAAATCCATAAGCTGGAAGGTGGATACACTAAATAAATAAAAAACATGCATACCACTACAACCCAACAATAGAGTATGGTAGAAAGTAAAGTAGTAAAGTATAACCAGGACAAAATATAATCCCACTAAAAGAAAGAAAACTGCAAAGCCCAACCACAAACAAGGGTACTTAAGATGCTATAGGAAGCTGCCATAAAAACCTCAGCTCGTCTAATATCATAAGTCAGCGCTTGGTCTACGTCCTAGTCCTTCTCTATCTAATACTCCACCAAAGCATTGGTCATCTTCACAATACACAACACATGCAAGAAAATCCCATGTAGGGGTGAGTAAAAAAATACTCAGTAGGGGACCATGAAAACCACACAAAAAATACCACTAAGGAAAACACCACCAAGAAGGTACAGTTAGCTCATCATAGTTATATGTCATCAAAACATATAACAATAAAATCCATATATACTCATAAATGATTCCACGATGAAACACCTCACCTGCTAACAGCCATATGGTTCTGTGTGTAGCATGTTGGATTCCGAGAGATATCACTCCCTGAGTTCTCTGATAGTAGCCAGGTATAACAATTCTACCAAATGTATCTAAAAGAACATTAGGTCTCGATACATCAAAAATTTTCCCTGATATGTCTAGTATCACTAAGACTAGAATCTCGATATCACATCCAATCCTTCTTCATAGGGTTTTTCTCAAGGAACACTTATCCTATGAGGACTCTCTCCTTGGTCCATCAATTCATCAGATACCTACACAAGGAGGTCCTACTTCTTTTGGGGCATCTCAAAGAGAAGTCACTAAGAACTACACGAAGTACACTTCTTTAATCATAACTCTAAACATTTTGTACTGCTAAGGGACGCATCCCCGATGATTCACTAAGGTCTGTTCATCTACTGACCACTGAGGTCCACTTGGCTACTACTCATCTACCAGGCCACTGAGTCCCACTCGTCTATTGTTCGTTTGTCTGACCACTGAGTTCCTCTCACCTACTGCTTGTTTTTAATGCCACTATAGTCTGTTCGGCTACTACCCATCTACCAGCCACTGAGGTCTTCTATATGACTGCTGATCTGTTGGTCCATTGTGGTCTGGTCAGTTATTGCTCATTTGTCGGTCCACTGATGTCCGCTTAGCAACTCTTCTTTCGGGCCACACAGATCGGCAGAGCTACTCATCTTTCGGGCCACAAAAGTCCGCACAGCTACTCATCTGGTGAGCTACACAGGTCCTCATAGCTAATCATATGTCAGGCCACATAGGTCTGCATGGCTACTCATCTGTTAGGCCACATAAGTCTGCACGACTACTCGTCTGATGGGACACTGAGGTATGTTCATCACTTCCTTCTCATCACAACTAGTCATAGTATTCCCACTCATAGTGCACTTGATTCTAATATAATCTATTCCTCAATAAATTTTTCATATCTTAACCTCCAAAGAAACTCATATGGATTATGTCAAAAGTATCGCCTCATCGAAAAGGTCCCAATGCTACCAAAAGATCATCAATCAGATGTATGGTTTACATTTTATGACCATTTTACTTAAAAGGGGAAAGTAGGGTTTGGGACTGGTTCGACCCGGGCCGGGGTCCACCGACCCGACCTTGGTCGAACCCAACCAAGATCTGACCCGGTCAGTGTCCGGCCCAAACTGGCTGGGCCACAGGTCCAGCCCACTGGGGCGCCTCGCCTCTTGCTCAGCCCACAATGAGGGGGATGACCTACCTAGTCATGATGTGGTTGTTGCACCGCAACCCCCCCCCCCCCCTCCACCCCTTAGGACACCGAGGGGTCACCACCATTGTGGTCTAGCTGGACCATAGTGCAGCCTCCGTGTTTGCATACACCACTGTTGTCCCATTATTGGTGGACTTATTCCTCGTCCACATCCCAAGACACATCCTCCTCCACCTGACATGGTGCCCCACTAGCACAGTTATCCTACACCATAGTGGCATGTTGTTCGTGACCTCCTCTACTGCGGCGCGCCACCTCCTGCATGCATCCACTATCGTTGCCTCCACCACCATCCTATGAGCTGGTGCCCCCATGTCATCGCAGCCTCTTGTCGTAGTATCCATCTGTTTCTACTGCAATGTGCCACCATGTTGTGATAATCAAGTTGTTGCAGCGACAGGGATCAAAGAAACAAAGAAAGAGGGGGAGAGGATTACATGAACACCCAAGGTGGAAGGATAGGGCCTTGTTCATGTCAGTCATGATCCATCCATGTAATAATTTATGGGCAGTGTAACAAATATTTAAAATTAAATCTTAGGTTCAACATGGATCCATTTCTCCAAGGTGTTATCCCAAAATCAAACCCATCCCGAAAGAACAAATGACCCATGGATCAACCTGTTAGTGGGTTGATCTGCATTCTTTGTTTAGGAAGAAAGAACAGGGAAATACAATTCACATATAACAAAATCATACCTCAAGTTGGATCACTTTCAAATGTATATTGAAGTCGCGTTGCCACGTCGATCCTTGTTTCACTGGTGTTTGTCGATTCGTCGCCGCCCCAGCCTTTGAACTGTCGTCCTCAGTGAGAGAACCTCCTCCCCCTTACCTTATGGAAACTCCATACTTCTAGAGGAATTCTACAACATTTTGAATTATAGCACCGGAACCTACCCCCAATTATTGGAGTAAATGTGTTACACATAAACACATTTCAACATTAGAGTTTCGCTGAGTTGACTAGTCGTTACGCTATTTCATTTATGAAATAAAATATTTATCTCATTGTTTCAATGTAACAAAACATTTTCGAATAAAATATACTTTTTATGTTTTTGGGCACAGTGGAAGCGTGGTTGGGACGGAACCCAACTTTCATTTTTACCATGATCAATGATTATTTTGGGATCAAAATGATGATGAACGCCAATCTCCATGGAATAGAATCAAAGATTCAGATAAAGAAGAAAGAGGCCCGAAACCTTTAGAGAGGATCTTGAACATCATGTTTATAATTAATTTTATTAATTTTATAAAGAAAAATAGAACCTGGATATTTGGAATTTTTCTTTGTTGATGATGTTGATTTCTCGGAATGACCGTTCTGGATTATCTCATTGTGCTTGTAAGGAACCAAACTAGAATCACTCTAGCGGTGATCCACACATGCTCTGATGTCCTCCGATCGACACTGCTCATTCTCTAGGTGCTAGCATGGTGAAGCGAGTGTCTTATGTCGGTCATTCTTGGTTGCTAGTTATTCAGCTTTAAAGAACGTCTCTCATTCTTGATAGGGGTAGAAATAGGATTCGAGAAAGAAAATTGTTTAGCTCAACAATTCTCAATTCACCAAGCATGTGGTTTATTCCCTATAACACAATAGACATACTTGTCTATTTATATGCATGTAACTTCAGTTACAATATTTAATTTCATAACAGCAATTAAATACATTCAGGAACTTAGAGAAAACCCATTCTCATAATAATAATACTGCATCATTATTTATGGTGCGCCAACTCACGCAAAACGAAATTATGAATAAAATTCTGTGTTACAAAATAATAGAAGTGTCATTATTATTTTAACATGTGCCAAATAATAATTATTTATCATCTTGAAAATAATTATTTTACTACCAGACCGGCCTTGGTCCAAACAAGTAAATAAATATTTTTTAAATGTTCAATAAAAAATAAATATATTATATTTAATTTATGCATTCATCTTAACTTGAATAAAATTATTCCAAGGTCTTGATAATAATATTTATTTCATTAATTATCTTCAAATATAATTTAACTTAGACCACAAAAAATACTTATTGTGTGACCCTCTAGGCTTCTTTCTCATTGGCATTAGGTGGGATTGCCTAAAGTCCAAGAGTACTACCTAGTAAAGGGTCAAGGCACCCAACGGAAAGAACGTAAAGTCGCAACAACAACATCCACATACGAACTTTCACTATATAATATAATCCCTTTGACTCAATATCTCATCAATAAGGTTTTATGATGATGTCTTCAACCTTTATACTTGATATCTTGTTCTTTGACTACCTGAAATAAACTCATCATTACACCATGGCCTTAGAATTTCACAAAATGATTCTATTTCAATCAAAGGGTCGATATATCAACTTCTTTAAATGGAAGAGACAAATCCTTCCTCGTCTTATCCATTAATAGCATTCCACTCATGACACACCGAATGTACCCCACATCCCACCAACTGTTTTCATGACAATTTTCATTAGTAAATCAAAGTGCGCGAGTCATGACACGTATTAAGGATAATATTAAAGTCTAAGGATCATTACACACACTCTTATATAGAAATATCTTATGACACCAAAACATGCGAAATTCCTACTGGCGGGTATGTTCTCGTAATCTATAGTCTTAGAGATTATCAAGTGAGAACTTTATGAGAGGATGTATCATCCTATTATGAGTACTCACACTTTACGGTCTTCATGCAATGTGTCTCATTATAGTATTTCATCCAATTGTATAACTATATTTAAGAATATTTTCATAGAATTTCAAGTTTCTCATCATAGCGGTGAACTTCCATTAATTTATCAATGCAACAAATACTCTAGGACAAGATTACATCATAGTAATTCAGAACAATGAACAATATATAATAATTTGTTAAATATTTAAATAAATTAAATTTCCATGTAATCAAAGTACAACTGGTTGGTTCTAGGACACCAACTCTTAAAAACTCTCACTTAGACTAGAGCCAACTGCCTACGACTTTCAGTTTACTAGACCTCTCATGGTGATCATGTTTCTGTTGAGTCAAGGCTTCAGTCAAGGGGTCCACCATGTTGTCTTCCATGGAAATACTACTCACTAAAAATTCACCTCTTTGAGAAAAATCCCTTAATAGATGATAGTTCTGTAGTATGTGCTTCATCCGCTGATGTGACCTTGGCTCTTTTGAAAGAGCCACCACTGCAGTATTATCACATTATAGCGTGATGGGGTCTTTACTAGTAGGTATCACATCCATCTCTTGGAAAAATATTTGCATCCAAATTGCTTCTTGAGCTGCCTCAAAATCTGCAATATACTCAAACTTTGCTATAGAATCTGTGACCACACTCTTCTTTGAGCTCTTCTAACTCACTTCTCCTCCATTAAAAGTGAAGATGTATCATGTTTGTGACTTCATGTCATCTTGATCAGTCGAGAAACTAGAATTTTCATATCCTCTAATGGCTATTTCTTCATCTCCTCCATAAACCAGGAACATATCCTTAGTACTCCTTAGATACTTTAGGACATTCTTGACTACCATCTAATGGCAGTCACCTAGGTCATCTTGATATCTACCTACTGCACTCAATGCGTATGCGACATCCATCCTAGTACATAGCATGTTATATATGACTGGACCAATCACTGATGTGTGTGGAGTCCTTTCCATTATCTGTCTTTCCTCATGTGTCTGAGGACATGTTTTTTTGGAAATATGAATGCCATGTGATACTGGAAAAAATCCCCTCTTGGATTGTTCCATACTGAATCACTTCAGTATATTATAAATGTATATACTTTGACATAGGCCCAAAAATCTCTTGGATCTATCATGACGGGTCTTGATCCCAATAATATATACTTATTATCCCAATTTCTTCATGGAGAAGAATTGATTCAACCATGCCTTAACAGACTGTAATACTGGTATCTCATTTCTAATATGTAATATTTCCTCAATATATACTATTAGAAAAATGATTTCACTCATAATAAACTATTTGTAGACACAAGGCTCACATTCGTTATTTATGAAACAAAATTTCATTATGGATTCATCAAAATGAATATTCCATGACTTGGATGCTTGCTTTAATCCACAAATGCATTTCTGCAACTTGCATACCTTATTTTCATCCTTTTGAGTCATAAACCCTTCAGTTTGTGTCATGTAGGCATCTTCTTCAAGGTTATTGTTAAGGAATGATATTTTCACATCTATTTCCCAAATCTCATAGTCATGCTAAGCGGAAATGACCAATAGAATTCTGATGGATTTTAGCACTGCAAATGTAGAAAAGGTTTCTTCGTAGTCAATTTCTTTACATTGTTTGAACCCTTTTGCAAACAGTCATGACTTATAAGCACGAACTTATCCTTCCATGTACAATTTCTTCTTGAATATCCATTTTCAACCAACAGGATTTACATCAACTAGATGATCTTCCACAATCCAGACTTGGTTTTGGTACATGGAATCCATTTCAGAATTCATGGATTCTTGCCACTTGGCTACATTTGTGCCACTTACTACTTTCTTATAGGTTAGAGGATCATTATTATCAAATAATAATGAGTCACCATCCTTGGTAACTAGAAACCTGTATTTTTTAATTTCTCTAACCTCTATTTTACTCCTACGCAGCTCATGTCTCTAGAATAGTTATTTTTTCCACAGGGCTTTGTGGAATCTGTTCATGTACCAACTCTTGTGTACCTTGAGCCTCAACTTCATCGAAGTCTATCTTTCTCCCACTATATCTTCTTTATATGTGCTCCTTATCAAATAATATGGAGTTTCTTTCCATTATAACCTTTTTCTAAGGGGTTGTATAGTTAATATCCCCTTGTTTTTTAGGGTATCTAATAAAGGTACACTTTGTGCCTCGGGGTTCAATTTTGTTACCTGAAGAGGACTTAAGAAACACATCACTTCCCCACAAATGTAAATTTGGTGATATGTCTTTATTTCCATTCCAGCTTTCGTATAAAATGCCATTTATTGATTTAGTTTTTACTTGTTCTAGTATGTTCACTGTTGTTTGTAACGAATATCCCCAAAAGGATAATGGAAGACTCGAATGAATCATCATTGATCTCACCATGTCCAACAGGGTGTGGTTCCTCCTTTCGCTCACACCATTCCACTGGGGCGTGTATAAAGGAGTGAGTTGGTATAGGATCCCAAACTCCCTTAAGTAATCAATGATGTCTTGATTAAGAAATTCACCACCTTGATCTAAGCAAAGTTTCTTAATCTTCTTATCAAGCTGATTCTCAACATCATTCTTGTATTCTTTAAACTTATCAAAAGAACCTGACTTATACCTCATTAAGTAGATATATCCATATCTACTAAAATCATCAGTAAATTTATGAAGTATGAGTACGCTCCCCTTTCTTAAACTAGAAATGGTCCACACACATCAGTATGAACCAATTCAATAAGTTCTTTAGGCCTTTAACCATTCCCACTAAATGGGGCTTTGGTAATTTTTCCTTATAAACATGAATGACATACAACAAGTGGTTTTAGTTCGAAAGAATCTAAATATCCATCTTGATGTAACTTTGTCAAGTGTTTCTCGTTTACCTGACCTAGTTAGTGATTCCAAAGTCAGGTGTGGTATGGGTCTTGTGATGTATCATTGTTATCAATTTCCATTACTTAGTTTGTGTAATACAATACATAAAGACTATTGTATAAATGTGCCCTACCCAAAAAATGTTTTATTTGTAAAAGAATCAATATTCATTTCCAAACTTGGAAAAAACTACATTTGTATCTAATCTAGATATAGAAATAATGTTTTTAGTAAAAGACGATGCATAATAATAGCCCTTTAACACCAAGATCATCCTAGTTGGCAATGTGAGGTGGTAGTCCCTGACATATACTATAGAAAGTATGGATCCATTGGCTACTCATAGATCTACCCCCTTGGTCAATCTTCCTGAATCTACTTGGTTCTTGTATTTGGATATATATGTGAGCATCACAAGCTATATCTAATACACAATTTGTAGAAACAGACAGATTTCATTTGATAACAAATGCACCTAAAGCTTCCCCTTACTTCATAGGAAGGGTGTAGTTCTTCTTCTAGTGGCCCTTCTTGCCACAAGCAAAACAAACAACCTCATGTTCCCATTCCTCCCCATTGATCTTCTTTTTCTTTAAAGTTCATGAAGAATCTGGGCCTTAAATCTCTTCACCTTCCCTTTCCTCTTATTCACCATAAGGATATGAGTCTTTTCGCACTTAATATCTTTTTCCCATTGGTGAATGAGGATAAGAAGATCATATTAAGATTTCTCAATGTTTTTTATATCAAAATTGACAACAAAGCTACAGAATCTCTAAGGGGGTGATGCGAGAATCATATTGGTGCCTAGTTCTTCAGAGATTTTAAACCCTGTAACTTTCAGGAACTCAATATATCCAATGATCTTGAATAGATGAGGCCTAGATGGGGCACCTACTCCGAGCTTACTCGGAAATAGTGCCTTAGATACCTCAAAATTTTTGTATCTTTCTCTGTCATAGTAAATACCACGAAGGTGCTCAAGCATGCTATAAGAATCCATGTTTTTATGAGACTTCATGAGCTCACTATACATAGATAATAGCATCAAACATTGGGTTGAACACGTCATTCATATGTTTCTAATAGACTAGAAAATCCTAATTACTCACCTCTTTGGAAGACATATCAGGTAATGTTGACTCTAGTACGTAAGACTTTTGTTCATGGCGTAGGATAACCCAAAGGCGTCTAAACCATTCCTGGAAGTTACTGCCAGTGAAAATATTGTCTTTATCTAGAATTTATCACAGGGATAGTGGGGTTGAAAATCTTGTCATTTTTATTCTATAATTAAAAGAGAAGATCAATAGTACTTTCTTTGTTACATTTTATAAGAAATAATTAATTTTTATTAAGTCTCCCACTACTTTATCAAGTCCCAATGGCCCTCACCATTGATCTTAGAATGTCCAGTTTCCGTGACATTATAGTGGAAAGGATCCATATCCTCGTTCACATAACCCCACCAATTGTTAGTCAAGATATTAGAAGGTATTTGGGTAGGTAGGTCTTTGCTAACTGTGGGTTTGCAGCTCCTTGATCTACTGAGTGGACCCCCCAAAAATCATGACTTTTGGATTTTTTTAACTCTTTCCTCCAATATTAGACCAAGTCTATCAAGGTATATTCCTCTTGATGTAATATGTTTATGTAAACCTGAAACCTTTCATAAGGGCTTCCTTTATAAAAGTATGTGTCCCAACAAGGGTTGGTCAAACACATAGTTTTATTGAGTTTTTTACTTAATCAAGTAATGTATTATTCTTATGAATTAATATTTTATTTGATGGATTTTTATCTCTTATATGTGAATTGATTTTTATCATTATCAAATGATTTTTAATATTAATTGGAACTTACATAAGTGATTAACCATGTCTTGATAATATTTATGCATAATTATGGTTTATTTTCGTTCTATCTTACATGCTTGTTTAATTCATTAATTATGTGATCGTGACAACACATCCATAATGATAAACCATAAAACTGATAGAAATAAAATAAATGGAATGATCATGATATTTTATAGTGTTTCGTTTATCTAACGGTTGATAAACTAACCCTGACCTAGGGGAGAAACATCTTGAACCTTTTGGGTTCGTGTTTATAGCTTTCCACCTGTCCACCTCTGTATCTCCGGGAATTGGTTTCTTCTCGAAACCATCTTGAGCCACCTCCACTAGCTTGGGAGTTCCATCCATTACATATGCCTTTTTTTAAACTCTCATGCAGGTGAGGGGTAAAAAAGGGATTTTACATAAAAGAAACATTGGGTATGCAGGCCCTACATATTAATGAGGATAAGACTCGTAGGTCAAAAAAATTTAATTTAAATAAATTAATTAAAATAAACCATCCACATACAAAGTTTATGGTCTATCTCATGATCATCCATACATGCAACAATATTTACACATAAATAAAACTAACATTCAAATCTTTAATCATTCATGTTTAAGATAAATTATACTCAAATCAATTAATTATCATCTTTAATTAATAAATCATTTTATCTCAAACCCTTTTTTTAATTTCCTTGAGATTATCATCCATCATAATTTTACAAAAATAAATTCATTTAAAATTATCTTTGTACGTAACTTGTACCTTGGAGGCAACCCGGTGAATTCCTGTTCATAACTACCCAATGAGTTGAAATGAACATTACACAGATGTTAAATTAAGAACTTATAGATAAAATACTTATCATGTGGCGTTCATCATCTTTATGCATGAAATATGGTACACGTATCAAGGGTTTGTATAATATAATAATAAATTTTAATAAATCGGTGTAATTTGGATGAGTACACGGCGTGTAGTTCTGACTACACGACGTGTTCTATCATTCACTATCCATCTGAAGTACACCCTTGGGGACATGTCATGTAAATGTACTTCAAAAATATTCAGATTACACGGCATGTTCAGTGGGCCACACGCTATGTAGTATCTGTGTTAAATGGTTTCCATCCGGGAAAGATGTGTATGGGGTACATGGTCCAACCCTAACCCGATGGGACTATACACCGTGTCCAATTGACTACATGGAATGTAATCCAGAAACAACATGCCACCTATTCCTGGTCAACACACGAAGTCATTTAAGGCTTAGAAAGACCCCAACACACATATTGTTTTGGTGGACTAGTTCGATGCATTGAATCTTGACTACACAGCATGTACTACTGAATACATGGCGTGTGTTCTGGTTTTTTATGTCCAAGAAGCTTTGGAACCTCTGTATGAGATCCTCTATTTTATTTTAACGAAAATTAAAAGAAAAGACTGTTTTTGTAAGGTTAATGAGAAACAAAATTGGAGGAATAGGTCTCAAGATTCAGATTTTCATAATGATTATCTTGAATTGAAACAACTAAATTATTAAATGTGTAAGTCATCAACTAAATATTTAAATAATTATAAACTTTGTTGTAACTGCTCTGATACCACTTGAAGGATCTTGGCGTAGCGGAAGCATGGTTGGGATGGAACCCAACTTTGATTTTTACCATGATCAATGATTATTCCTGGATAAATGCGATGATGAACGCTAGTCTCCATTAAGTAGAATCAAATATTTAGATAAACAAGGGAGAGGACCAAAACCTTTATAGAGGATCTTGCACATCTTGTTTATAATTAATTTAATTAATTTCATAAAGAAAAATAATATCTTTATCTATGGTATTTTTCTTCATTGATGATGTTGATCATCCGAAATGACCCTTATGAATTATCTTTTTTCACTTTAAAAGATCCAAACTAGAATCCTTCGAGTGGAGATCCACACGTGCTCTGATGGCCTCTAATCAACACCACTCATTCTCTGTGTGCTAGCGCAGTGAAGTGAGTGTCTTGTGTCGGTCTTTCATGATCTCTTGTTCTTTGTCCTTGAGGAACATTTCTTGTTCTTGAGAGGGGTGGGAGGAGGATTTGAGAGAGAAATTTTTTAACTCAACAATTCTCAATTTACCAAGCATGTGGTGTATTCCCTATGGAAAAATAGCTGTACTTGTCTATATATATTCATGGAACTTTAGTTACAATATTTAATTGCATATTAGAAATTAAATACATTCATGAACTTAGAGAAAACTCATGCTCATAATAATAATATCGCGTCATTATTTATGGTGCACCAACTTTCACAAAACAGAATTATGTATAAAATTATGCGTCACAGAATAATAGAAGCGTCATTATTATTTAAACTTCTGAAAACAAATAATTATTTTACTACCAGACCGGTCTTGGTCCTCTAAAACTCCAATTCTATTTATTGAACATCCAAATAAATAAATAAATAAATTATTCTCTTAAATAAATATTTTATTTAAAACTAGAAAATAAATATTTAATAAATGTTCAAGAAAATAAATAAATATATTTAATTTAATTTTTATGATCATGTTAACTTGAATAAAATTATTCAACTTTCTTGATAATATCCTTTATTTCATTAATTAAATACAACTAGAATTTAACTGAGACCATCGAAAACAATTAGTGTGTGGCCCTCTAGGATTATTTCTCATTGGCATTAGGCGAGCTTGCCTAAAGTCCAAGAGTACTGTCTAGCAACGAGTCTAGACACCCAAGAGAAAAAATGTAAAGTCTCAATAACGACATCCACATATGAATTCTCACTATGTAATATAATCTCTTTGTCTCAATATATCATCAAGAAGGTTTCATGATAGTGTCATCAATATTTATACTTGATACGTTGTTCTTTGACTACCTAAAATAAACTCATCATTACACCATGGCCATGGAAATTTACATGACATTTATATTTCAATCAAAGGGATGAGATATAAACTTCAAATAAATAGAAGGGAGAAATCCTTCCTCAACTTATCCATTAATAACATGCCTCTCATGATGCACCCAACGTACCCTACTTCTCGCCAACTGTCTGTGTGACGGTTTTCGTTAGTAAATCAAAGTGCACAAGTCATGACACATATTAATGATAATATTAAATTACAAGGATCATTAAACATGCTCTGAGATAGAAATATCTGATGACACCAAAACATGTGGAATTCTTACTCGCGGGTCTTTTCTCATAATCTCTTGTCTTGGAGATTACCAAGTGCAAACTTCATGAGATGAAGTATCATCTTCCTATGAGTACTCACACCTGAAGGTTTCCATTCCATGTGTCCCATCATGGTATTTCATCTAACCATAGAACTATATTTAATAATATTTTTATAGCATTTCAATTTTCTCATCATAGCGGGGAACTTCCATGACCTTATCAATACAATAAATACTCTAGAACAACATTACATCATAGTGATGCAGAACAATGAACAATATGCAATAAGATGATTAATATTTGAATACATTAAATGTCCATGTAATAATGTACAACTGGTTGTTTCTAGGACACCAAATCTTATATTTTTGGAAGAAAGAACATAGAAATACAATTCACAAATGATAAACTCCTACCTCAAGTTGGATCACTTGTAGATGCATATTAAAGTCTCTTCACCACATTGATCCTTGTTTTTCCAGTTTTTGTTGATTCTTCATCGCCCCAACATTTGATCTGTCGTTGTCAGTGAGAGATCCTCCTCTCCCTTGTCTTAGGAAAACTATAAAGTTATAGAGTAATTCTCTAGAATTATGAATCCTAACATTGGACCCTACACCAAATTAATGGAGGAAAAAACTGAAAACATTAACAAATTTTAGCATTACTATTTTTCTGAGTCAACAAGTCATTACAGTATTTCATTTATGAAATGAAATAGTTATCTCATTTCTTTGTTGCAACAAAAAAATTTCAAATAAAATAAACTTTTTAAGATTATTTTATTTTTCCTTGAAATGCCCAAAAATTAACTTTTACCTTCAACCTGTGCTGGTCTAGGTTAGGCCCCACCTAAGGAAGGAACACCCTCACGAGATCAATAGTACTCTCAGATTTCCAATATGAGTTACCATTTATGAGTTACTAAGAATAAAATAATCATTATTTAATTATTTTATTTACGGTCAGGTCCCAAAAATTACCTTTCCCAATTGGCCTGCGCCAGTTAATATTAGGCTCCCCTTAAGGAAATAATGCTTTGAAAGGCTCAACGGTGGTCTTGTAATTTCAATATGAGTGACTATTTGTGAGTCATAAGAATTTGAAAAATAAAATAATTTTATTTATAGTTTTTCCATTTTTAGGTTTTCTTAGTAGAGGCATACACCCACTAAACATAAGTCGTTCCTAGGGTAAACCTATCATCTTGAATGCAACAGTTATCTCAGATTTTTGATCTGGGAACCCATTTAAAAGTTATTTCACTTTATTTGGAAAACTACTCATGTGTTCTATTTAAATCATAGCATTTTTTGACGAACCATTTCGAGCACATAGGGTCTCAGAACTGTACGTAGTCTCAGCAACAGGTCTCGGAATAATACCATATAATATAAAAAATTCATGGAATTATAGGACATTATAGACCGATCAACATGAGAACCACCGTATTGAACGTAATGGACTGCCATAGGATCCCATGGTCATTGTTGTGTGCCGATTCTAGTCATTTGTATACTGGTGTCCCCTTCCGCGGGACACCAGGTTCACTCTACTGCTCTGATTCTCAATCTGAAGGTTATTCCATGATCCTTGGGTCGTGAAATTTACTTTTGTGGCCTTGGATCCAGCCACGATCCATCCTAGTAAAAAATAGTTTGAGCGATGATATCTCCTGCACCACTTTTATCCATTCTCCACCATCATCATTACACTTATATTGTTCCATGTCCATCTCGGATCCATGATATTGGATCGTTGCGCCAAGAATCAGGAGTGAAATGATCGATTAATTGTGATTCATTGAGTCTCGATCCAATTGAAGAATGCTCATGACAAACAAAGAATGGAGGGAGAAAAAACATGATTCAACAAATAGGAATGGACCTCGATCGATTTTTTTTTAATCATGGTTTTTTTCTATTAGATAGTAAATAGAAATCCAATAATCATTCCAATGTCATTCTCCCATAAACCCCATAAATAGGTAAAATCCAACCCGCAACAATGATCGATCTTCAAGCTAATATATTTTTGGATTGTTCAATGTTTGTCATAGAATATCAAGAACTGGGTAAAGAAGAATAAAAAAACAACACCCTACCTCGACGTTTTGATCGATCATTAACAAAGAGAGATTGTTTCATTGTCATTCGTCATTTTTTGATCCTCGATCCTTGATTTGTAGGACATGAGGTGGTTTCGATCCATCATTGTTCACCAACACCCTCTCTAGAGGTTCTTATCTTATACTCAGAGGAATTTTTGGGTTGCATTAACCCTAAGTTCCTCACCAAAATTATTTTTAAAAGAAACATTGCATTGAAAAAAATTTATTTAAAATATTTTAATGATGGTTTCATCCCAAAACTAAATTTCACTGTCGGTCTATGCTGGCCGAGGTTAGGCCCCATCTATGGTAAACCTACTTCTTTGAACACAACGGTGCCCTCATATTTTTTATCCAGGAACCCATTTATAAGTTATTCCATTTTTATTGGAAAACTGCTCATGCACACTATTAAAAACATAACATTTTTCAATGGATCGTATCAGGAAGACCATGTCACGGAATCGCACGCAGTCTCAGTGTATGACCTCATAATTTTCCCAATTAATTTCCAAAAATAACACCAAAAAAATTAAATTCATTACAGATACCACCCTTACTCTTTTTCTTGTTGGTTAATTTTTATGATGATATGATATTTACAAAACGTGTTCCTTCTTCAAAGGTTATTCTATGATGAATTTTTTTTTCTAAACCCATTTATTTTTATGGTTTCGGTTATGATGAATAATTTGTGTTATTGTGGTACACATTTTTATGGTTTTAATTATGATATGGGTGGGACCTATATCTATATCCAATGCATTTGGTAATGAATTATATCTCATTATACAGTTAGGGAAAGCAAGTCGATTCTCTTGATCCGTTATGGGAAAAAAGTCGATGTGCTTGATCCATTATGGGAAACAGGTGTTGATACCTAATATGATAGTTCTTGGTAGTTACATGTGACATATTAAAAGTATTCAATACTTATTATTGTTGGGAATGTATTGTATAAACAATACTCTATGGTTTATGATGATTTTAATTCTCATAAATACCCTTTGTTTGTTTTCTAATGAAGTTTTGTTAAGTGATATTTACAGGAATTTATATTTTGGTTTAATGTTTTTAGGGTTATAGAATGATCATGGAAACATTTTTTCATTTCTATGTTACACTGTAAAGTATAACGTTTGTGTACAGTATCAATCCTATACTATGATAAATATTTTTCATTTGGAACAACATCCCAACATGCGGAAATCAGTAAGTGTATGGATCACCATCTCTACTTTGAATTTATGGTTCATCAATGATATGTTCAAAAAATTTGAATGTATTGTTCATCAGTGCTATATTCATAAAAGGTGAACATATGGTTCATCAATGCAACATTTGGGATTTTATTCTAACAAGGATAAAGGTATGGATCATTATACCCATGCTATTTTTCCCCTATGTTACATAAATATGAATGTATGGATAAGGAACATTATTTCAGAAGGAACCCTACACTACATGAAGGAACCCTACACTACACAGTTCAATCCAACATTGTGTTCTCAATGTTGAAGATCTTGAAGCCATGTTTTCAATCCGAGATTGCTGGAATGGTCAAGTCAGAATTGAAAACTAATTCAAGGATCATTTTTGTTGTTTCAAAAAACAAAGTTTATCGGAGAAGATCATTCTTATTTATAATGAAAGTTAGGACTCTCCTAGTTAATTGAAATTTGAATTTTCACGACCCATCAGGATATTCTTTTGGATCTCAAATATAGAAGCAAGTCATCTACTCTATATATTCCATCAAAATATCTCTTCAAAGAATCTGTGATAAGTCATTCACATACAAGAATGAATTATTGAAATTATTTTCACAGTGCTACAGCAAACGAATAACCCTAAATAAAGGACCAAATTTTGGAGATATACATGTTCCATCTTGTTCTACTATAAGTTTTCTATTGTTTTGTCTTGTCGCTATTTTCAATCAAAGTTATTTTGGAAATCAGATCACTTTATACTGTTTCAATCTAAAAGATATTTTTTTAGTGAAGAATACCTATCTACTATTAATTGGGTAATGCTGCAATTTTAAATATTCAACCTGTTTCAATCAAATCAATCTCTTTTTATTTATTGGAGTTTTCAACTACTTGTACTCAATTGTGGTGGAGTATTAGCTTCTCAACCTATGTTGTGGATAATTGGTTCTCTATTATTGAACTATAAGACTTTTTTATTTTAATCTTGTAATGGTGTCAACTATCTACACTCAATTGTGGAAATTCAGTCTTGTGATAAGAGGACCAGAATAGTGAAAGTTACCAAGCTCTCTGAGAGAGTGATTGGTAGAGTGGACTAGGGGATCAATGTGCCCTAAACCACTATAAAAATTTGTGTTCTTTATTTATTTTTATCCTCTTCATATTTTCATTATAGAATAAAAACACTTCTAACCCTCATAAATTACAGTGGATATCTAAAGTGAGAATTGTGGAAGATTTTGAGAAAACACAATTCACCCCCCCCCCCCCTCTTGTGTATTACATTGTATATCCCGACCTAAAAATTGGTATTATGGAAGAGATTTTGAAAAAGATATAGAAAGCTTAATGTCTTAAGATCTATACAAAGATGGAAATAGCTGATCTTAGAGAATGAATTTCAATGGTTCGTGCTCCATATTTCAATTATGAGAATTATGGATGTTGGAAATAAAGGATGATTATCTATCTAAAAAAACATTGATTAAGAATTTAATAAAAAATTATTACCCCATATATAATTCCAATGAAACTAGAAACTTGAAATGTTGCAACTGAAGCTTAATAAGATATGAATTCAAAAGCTATGAATGCTATTATCTGTGGTATTAGACCAAATGAATTCAATAGCGTTTCCCAATGTCCTACAGCTTTTGAAATGTTTAAAACTATTGAAATTTCTTATTAAGGGACAAATAATGTGAGAAAAATGAGGTATGACACAACTAAACTAAAATTATACACATATAGTATGTTTTATGGAGAAATACTCACACATATGAATAGAAGGCTTTCAGATATTGTCAAAAATATTACATCCTTAGGAGAACCCATTAAAAAATCTGATCAAACTTTGAAAGTACTGAGAGTGCTACCTTTTAAATAGAATGATATATCTTCTAAAATTTGATGTCAAAGATCTGATAATGGAATAATTAATTGGGACACTAATGACATATAAATCTGAAATGAAATATGAAGCTGAAGATCGTAAAATAATTGTGAAAAATGAGAACATTGCTCTAAAGGTAACATCTCAAAATCCAAACATATAAGAAGACATAAAAGAGAATAATTCAGATTCATATGATTCTGAAATGGAACATTCTCAGCTAGCCAGAAATTTTATCATGTTTTATAAGAAGAAAAAAAGATTTAGAAATCCCTTCAAAAGGGATGAGAAAGAATCAAGATAATTCAGATGCTATGAATGAAAAAAAATGGGTCATATAATACCTGATTGTCTTCAACTAAATAATGAAAGGAAAAGAATAGAAAAAGATATAAACAAAATTATATTTATGATCATAAAGTAAAAAGAGCAATTAAATTCACATGGAGTGTTTCTAAAGACTGTAGAATTCCTTCAAAATCTGATTTAGAGAAGGAACAATCAAATCTCAAAACTAATATGTGTATTATGGCCAAAGAAGAAATAGAAAAGACACATAATTATTACTCTTCTGATTCAGATATAAGTAGATGCACAACTGGAAAATTCACATCCAATTGTTCTATGATAGAAGAAAAATATGATTTCTTATTAAAGAAGTGCAAATATTTAAAGAACATTCACAATGCTATTTTAGATGAAAGAGATGCTCTGATGAAAAAACATCAAGAGTTAATTTAGAAATTTAACTCATCTACATATAATTGTTCTGATCATGAAAAGAAGATAAAATCTTTGTAGGATGAATTAGAATCATATAATAGTGATTCTCTTGTCTTTAAAAAAGGAGAAAAAATCCAAGATGAAATCCTTGGAAAGATTTTTATTAAAAAGGAATGATTTTTTATAGGAATTAAGGGTTATAAATATAAATTCTACCAGAATTATTTTGTCCCCAATTAAAAAAATGCAACTTGTAATTTTTGTGGAATAAAAGGGCATATAACAAATAACTATAATTTAAGAAATCATCAAATTAGTGGTATTAAAAAATACTTTATCTCAAAGAGTTTATCTGAATATAATGATATAATCTATGGAAAAACAAATCATGTCTAGATTCCCAGATCACTTCTAGATAACACTATTGGACCCAAGAAAGTATGGGTACCGAAACAAATATTTGTTTAATTACTTTTATGGATAATATGACATAAGAAAAGAAATGTTATATGGTATATAGATAGTGGTTGTTCTAGGAATATGAGTGTAGATCCATAAAATTTTACCACAATGACTCAAATGAATGGAGGTCTTGATACTTTTGGTGATAATGCCAAAGGTTAAAATAATTTGAGTTGGAACTGTTGGAGACCCAAAGACTATCTCAATAAATAAAGTATTTTATTTGAAAGGGTTAATTAACAACATGATAAGTATTTCTCAGCTTTGTGATAATGGATTTTATGTTTATTTTTCTACCAATTGTTGTTCTGTGTTTAAATATAAGTAACTTATGTTTAAAGATAATAGAACACATAATATGTATACTTTTGATTTAAATTACTTATGTAAACAGAAAGTGAATTTTTTAACTACTAATACAAATGATTCATGGATTTGGAATAAAATACTTATACACTGTAATATTTATTCTTAACAAAGATTATCTAAAAAATGGAAAGTGTCTAATTTACCTAGTCTTAAGTTTGACAATGACAGATTCTATGATGCATGCCAACTTCGAAATCAAGAAAAATATTCTTTCAAATCTATTAAAAAAATTGCTACATTTAAACCTTTATAACTTATTCATATGGATTTTTTTGGACCATAAAGAGTAGAAAGTTTGGATGGTAAATTATATGTTTATGTTTTAGTTGATTATTATACTAGATTTACCTAGGTTTATTTTCTAAAACTCAAAAGTGAATATTTTTCTATTTTTGAAAGTTTTTGTAAAATTGTTCAAAATGAAAAAGGTTTTAAAATAATTTCATTGAGAAGTGATCATGGTGGATAATTTGATAATAAATAATTCTATTCTTTTTTATCAAATTTGATAATTAAACACACCTTCTCTAAACCAAGAAAACCTCAACAAAATGGAATTTCTAAAAGAAGAAATAGAAATATTCATGAAATGTCTAGGACTATGCTGAATAAATATAGTCATTCTAACTATTTTTGGGAAAAATGTGTAATCACAGCCTACTATATCATGAATATAGTTTTAATTTATTCAATTTTCAAAAATACACATTATAAACTTTGGAATAACAGAAAACCTAATGTAAATTACTTTAAAAATTTTGGATTCAAGGTATATATCGTGATCACCAATAATAATCTTGGTAAGTTTGATCCAAAATATGTTGAATGAATATTTTTAGGATATTCTGCTAACTCTAAATATTATTGAGTGTTTAATAAAAAGTCAAGAATTGTTGAAGAATTGGTTCAAGTGAAGTTTGATGAAAGTGATCCTTTCATTAAATAAAAAGATAAAACAAATTAAGTCACTAAATCTTTTTATAACATGTGACTTTAAAACACTAATAATGATTTTGTAAATGATATTAATAAAGTTAAGTCCAATTAAAAAGAACATGAAACTGAAGAACCTGGAAGTGTTCTACCTATATAGTCTAGAATCCTAAAGAACAACCCTTTAGAAACTGTTATAGGAGACCTAGACATATGAATTAGAACTATAAGAAATGTAGGAAGTCTAGTATAATTTTATAACATTCTATCTCAGTTAAGACCTAAGACTATTGAAGAATCCTTAGAAGATGAGAGTTGGATATTATCAATGTAAGAAGAGATAAACCGGTTCCAAAGTAATGAAGTTTGAGAACTTATAGAGAGACTAACCAATTATATAGTTATAGGAACTAAGTGGGTATTTATAAATAAATATGATGATAAAGGGATCATAACTAAAAAAATCTAGATTAGTATCCAAAGGTTACAATCAAGAAGAATGTATATATTATGATGATACCTTTTTCATTGTATCTAGATTAAAAGTAATTAGAATCCTTTTAGATGATGCATCTCATATGAATTTTAAATTATATCATATGGATGTTAAATATTTATTTTTAAATGGTTATTTGATGGAAGCAGTTTATATTGAACAACCTCCTATTTTTGAAAATACTCAAAAACACAACTCTATTTTTAAACTTACTAAATCTCTATGTGGCCTTAAACATGCACCTAGAGCTTAGTATGAATGATTGAGTTCTTTTATTTTAAAAAATGGTTTTACTTTTGGTTTGGAAAATCCAAAACTTTTTAATAAAAAAACTTTCCCAAATATTTATTAGTTCAAATTTATGTTGATGATATTGTTTTTGGTTCAACTAATAAAAATATTTTTCATGATTTTTGGAAATTAATGTAAAAATAATTTGAAATGAGTGTGATGGGTGAACTGAATTTATTTTTAGGATTTCAAATTTTTTATAAATATTATGAAATTGTTTTAAATCAAAATAATTATATTATATATTTATTGAAAATGTTTGGACTTGAGAACAGAAAGACATATTCAAATCCTATGTGTAAAAATATAAAACATGATATGGATGAAGCTAGAAAACTAGTTGACAACAAGTTATATAGAGGTATGATTGGTAATTTGTTATATCATATTTCTAGAAGACCAGACACCATGTTTGTATTATGTCTTTATGATAGATTTCAATCAAATCCAAAATAACCCCATATTATTAATATCAAAACAGTTTTCATATATTTAAAAGGAACTATTTTAACCTCTTGTTTACCCCAAATATTTTTATTTTAATTTAATTTCATATTCAGATGCAGATTTAGGAGGGTTTAGATTAGATAGAAAAAGTACCTTAGGAACCTTCCACTTCTTAAGAAAATCCATAGTTTCTTCTTCTAGTAAGAAATAACACTCAGTTTCCCTCTCAATAACTGATGAAGAATATGTATCAGCTGACAGTTATTGGGCACAAGATTTGTGGATGAAAAACTATCTACTAGACTTTAAACTAAACATTAATAGTATTCTTATTTTATGTGATAATACTAGTGCTATTAATATTTCTAAAAAATACTATAAGTCATTCAAGGACTAAGAACGTGGATATAAGGCACCATTTTCTAAGAGATAATTTCATTAAATATGATATATCTTTATAATTTATTAATATCTAATATCAATTAGCTGATATTTTACTAAACCACATCCTGGTGCTAGTTTTTATTTTATTAATGGGCAGTTAGGATTATTTGAGTTTAAGAGATTCTTAATTAGTTTATTTTCATTTATCTGGTTTTATATCAGTAAAGCCTTATTTAATCATTTTTATTTTTTTAATTATTTGATTTCATATTAAATTTTTTTAAAGAATTTTATTTTAAATTAAAAAAATGAAAATGAGTACATCCTCGATCAGCGTGACAAAACCATTTTCCTTCACTCGCCCTCTTTCTCATCTCCTACATGTCCCTTCGACTTAAAAATTACCTCTCTCTTTTGTTTCCCGTTTACTAAAAACCCTAATCCTTCAATCCCTTCTATTTAAAAACCTTCATAAATAGAAAACCTCACGAAGATTTATTGATGCTGAGATGGATAACAGCATGTATACTTCGGGGAAATATCGCAAAGTCTTTCAAGGAAAGGTAATAGATTTTGGATATTTAGATTCTATGAATCTATCAATTAAGGAAGCTCTGTATTTTCAAGGTCTGATTTATTCATTTGGAGAAGATAATATTCCAATGGTTTTCGATATAAAAGTTAAATAATTTAGTAAGAATGATTCATTTATTTTTGGTTTTGAAGAGGATTCAATTATCTCTATGATTTATAATAATGATATATCTTTATCCTTTATAGAAATGGCTAAGATGTTAAGATGTCCTCATGAGGAGGAGTTTAAGTTTGATTTATGAAACATCAATAATGGAATAAATAAGTTTGAAGATATCATGTTTTCTTTATTTGGGACAAGAATTGTTAAGAAAGTGTTTACAAAAGAACATTCTTCTAATCATCATGTGATGATGAATTTTATTCAATAAGGAATTTTTCTAAGGACCATTGAGCTTGAGAAGGTCCTATATCCAGAAATTTATATCATAATTATATTTCTTAAGTTTAATATTCCTCAATTTATGATAAGATATATAAATCACTACTGCCACCTGGATTCCAAGATGGGATATTATCCCTATGGTATGATTATTTCATTATTTCTTTGAAGAAAAGGAAAGATGTTAAATATGTTTTTTGGAACCAAGTATCATCACAGTAACATGTTTAATGATTAAACAATAAAGAATCTTGGTTTTTTCTAGAGCAACTCGAGCAATAGTTTACTACCAATTAGAGCAGAACAACAACAGAAGTTGTTAGATGCTGTTCAGGGGGAACAAAGTGGTATGCCTTCTATTGGTTTGGTGCACTAGATAACTGAAGAATATTAAGGAAAATTTAGGCTAGAATCACCTTTTGTTAGAAATAGAATAAGAGTTTAAGTTAATATTCTAGAATTTGTTGTTGAGGCTGAGGTTGGAAATTTGGATGTCATTACACCATGTAAACAAGGTGAAGCTACTTGTCATGATGAATCAGTAGATGAGTAAATTGAGAAGAAGTCTCAAATTCATGAACTTCAAAGAGAATAAATCTATGATCCTGGAACTCATATTAATCCTGATCTTGATATTTTGAGAGGATCCGATTTGGGAAAAAATCCAAAGGAACTACTGAACCAATCCTTGCTATAGTTATAGTTGATCAAGTAGGAACTAATTCTCTAGAATCATTTAAATTTGATGAAAATGACCAAGTAATAAAGATACAATTGTTTTAGGCTTAGAAAAAAAATTTAAGAGAACCATTGGAGGCTGAGAATAAAAAGTTTCAAGAATAAAATATTGTCTCTATACCAAGATTAGAGTATTAAGCTCATAATATTTATTTGAGGGAATTCAAAGAAAATATCATTTAAGTTAGAGATATTAAGTAACTGATGGAAAATATGTCAAGATAACTGTATGCATTAAAAGATGATTCTGTCAAGAGGGCAGAGTTTGATGAGTTTAATGTAATGATTAACAGAGAGTTTCAATATCTCATGGAAAGAAATAGAGAATCTACCTCTTCTCAATAGACACCACCAGAGATACTCAGGAAGTTTGAGGCAATAACATTATTTTTTCTAAATTTAATGATAGGATACACACTCTTCAGTGTGATAGCATTCCATAGAATGTGTTGTTAGAGAATCAGATGCATTTGGTGGGTCATCTTATATCGAATAAATCTTGGTTGGTGCCAGTGATTAATCAAGTTAAGGAAAATCTTATCTATTTCATTTAGTCTGAAGAAGATGTGAATGCTTTTGTAAAGATAAATTTTATTGAGAGATTAAAGTTTGGAAATTATTCCAAGAATTTTCTTCATCATTGGATATAAGTGTTGAACAACTATTTCCAAAACCTTTTATTGAAGTTGATATATATTAGCAGTGTTGTTCATGCCATTCCTCTTCCATATGAACCCTCTATTCCTAATAAAATTGAACTCTAAAACTATTCATTTTGAAGACCCATATTGATTTTGGAATGTACTATAAATGTGAATGTATTTTTTAACTAACTTCAATTTATTTATATCTATATTTATTTACCTCTATTTTATTTCAATACATCACTACCAATCTTAGATTTATTTTTCAATATAATCATCAATTTATATCTCCCTTGTTTACTCTTATTGAGCATATGTGCGCACCCTTTTCTTATGTTTCCTTTCCATAGGATATAAAAAAAAGTTTCAAGTAGGATATTTCTAGGAAGGGTGCTAGATATCAAGAAATTTTTGGAGATGTTATATATTTTTATGAACCAATTGCTTAATTTTACAAGATATATAAGAGTTTTTCCTAATTATCTAAAACCCAAAACCAAAAAGGTCCTTTAGTGTTAAAGTGATCCAATATTTATTTAAATATTATAAGTTATAGATGGTTAAAATTAGGTTTTGTTTATGGGTATAAAAGAGAGTAATTTAAAGATTATGTTATTAACATTGGATCCAAAAGCACTGATTCTAGACTGTAACATTGACTGTGTTCCTAAACACTCATTTAGTGCTAATGTTTAGAAAGTATTTATATCATTCAACTACTTACCATAATTTGTTTCTTTCAAACTAATTTAACTTTTCTTTCACATACATTACCCAAAAAAATTTATCTATAGCTTCCGGGATGTTTTTAGGTTCAATATTTTACAATAACACATGACGTTCAATTTTGTTTTTAAGAGAATATCTAGTCTGAGAAGCTCTATCTAGATCTCCTATAATAGTATCTAGAGGACAGTCTTTATGAGATATAATGGTTATATGTATAAAAGTTCTAGGAACTTCATTTTCTTCTCTAGGTTTTTGTTTAAAAAATTATTTATCTATAGGCAATTTTTCTATGGAAATTTTTATAGAACAGTCACTTGGCTTGGATGAGGTATTGATATTCAAAGTTTGAAATATCATCCTCAAGGTTTTATAAATAAAATTTAGGCACATGTGAATCTATTTCATTAAATTTGACATGTATATATTCTTCCAAAAGTTTTGTTCTTTTAATTGACACCATATATGATTTACTGGGGGTTTAATAATTAAGAAATGTTCTTTCATCTCTTTTGGAAGTAAATTTTTCTAAACATTAATTTATGTTAATATTAAATAACTTATATCAAAAAAACTCTAAAGTAATTAACCTTTGGTTTTATTCCATTTCACAACTCATGTAAAGTATTCTTTAATAGTGTACTGATAATAACCCTGCTATATATTGATAGACACTACCCAAAAATAAATAGGTATTTTATACCCATTAAGCATATTTTAGGAAATTTCTTAAAGTTTCCTATTCCTTATTTCTATAAAACTATTCTACAAGGGAGTCTTAATAGTAGAAAATCTATGATTGTATCCATGTTGTGATCATAAAGTTTCAAAGTCATTAATTTCAAACTCACATCCATGATCACTTCTTAAAGTCTTAATATTTATCCCACTGTGATTTTCTACTAATTTTTCCTATTTAAAAAAATGGAACAATCCTCAATTTATGAGATATACATAATAATATAGTGCATCTAGAATATTCTTATACCAAAACATAATAATAATGAATATGGATTAAGATAGATACTCTAGAAGGTCCAAATAAGTCCATGTGAATCAACTCTAGTGGTTGAGAAGTTGAAACTTATTTCTTGGATTGAAAGAGATATTATGTTATGTAATTGGGTGTGGTATATTTACCAAAAATCATAGTCAATGATTCTATTCTATTTTTAAAACATTCATAATCATTTTTAAGTTTTTCATTTGATATTTTTGTTCACTGTTCTCTTTTAATAAATGAGCATTATTTTCTTTTTCAACTACAAGATCAGATTTAATATGAAAAAATAAAGCATGTGGTTTCTTTAAATTTTTATACCTATCTTTAAGTTCATTAAAATTTTATTATAGGGTATTTTAATACTCAAATAAGTCATCACTAGTCATATTTTCATCATTACTTTCATTTTAAAATATATTAGAAATATGAGTCAGAGATATAGAGATAAAATTTATTACCTCATGTGTGTTTTCCATAAAACACATATTTTTTATATCTTCCTTGTCTCCTCTACTCAAGTTAGTCTCACTAGAAATTCCCTTAGAGGCACTTCAGGTTGGTTTCATATCTTTATTTTTTCTTTTTCATTTGTCTTCATTAATTTTCTTATACTTTAATTTTGTGCATTATAATTTGATATTCTATTTTCTCTTTCATTAATAACAAGAAACTTCTCTTAGTTAATTTTAATTTTTTGAGTTTCCTCTTCTATCATACTTTCTACCATATTTTGATTTCATGATGAATTTATTCTTATTTTATAACTTCTTAAATATTTTGGCTAGGTGATCCATCTCGTCACCACAATTAGATGGTGAATCATCTCACTTGAACAATAATTTTGATTTTATCATTCATATTTGTCTCCTAAGTTTTGAAAGAAACAGATTTTATCTTCGGTTCATCATCTTCTTTGTTTACTTTAAACAATCCATTATAAATCATGAGTTTTATAATCACATCCTTCACTAGTTTTTTTCTTATATATCATGATTATTGAATAGAGACAGATATTTTTCTCTATATTTCAAGTAAGCACCATAGTACATGCATCGTAATGAAAATTTCTTTGAACCAGAGATAAAATTCAAATATTGATTCATCATGTTTTATCTTAAAAGTATCATATTTAATAGTTTATGTATTCAGGTTCATTTCATTAAAATTTAATGTTTCTTTATGAGATATAGTAAGTGTATCCCAAATTTCATATGCAGCAAAACATTAAATAAAATCTATTGAATTCGTCTTATCATAATTCACAATATAAGTCATTCATAGATTTTCAATTACAATAATAAAAATCCTTAGAATCACACTAATCAACTCTAGCAGCTTTAGATTTTTTCATATTTTCCTTCTATTATAGTAAAAATATAAAATTCCATAATCTAAATATGTATGTTAATATTAATTTTCCATTGAGAATAATTTGTACCCTTAAAGTAATAAGGTTTTTTGTAGCAGTCTCTCGAAGTCTATTGTTATCCATAAAAATATAATTTTAGAACAAACATAAATTTTGATCTTTTTGGGTAAAACAATTATCATAGTTAAAAACAAATAAAAACCATTGATACCAAATGTCGATCAAAGTGAAAAACTCAAGAGGGGTGAATTAAGTTTCAAATTAAAATTTTCTATTTAAAAAGATTTAAAACTAATTATCTAATTCATAAAAAACCAAGTTAACTAAAATAGTAGAAATATATATTTCAAAATTTTCGAAATATTTCTCAAAACCTTGATCATAGACCATGTGAAACGATTTCAAAATTACTTAATCTTTTGAAATAAATATAATTACATTAAACAAAATATATAAAACAATAATTAAGGTTAATAATAAAATTAATGTTTTTCTATATAGTTTTTGAAAAAAAAATAATAGTTTTTTAAAAAAATAGAGTAAATAAAACAAGAAAACACAAAGAAAAAATAGATTAAAGTTAACATAGATCACAAAATAAGCTAAAATAAAATGAGAAATATATGAGAAGAGAGAATTTATAAACAACTCAATCTGATTAGTTTTAATTGATCAATTGTATTTATATATTTCATTATTAATATTTAACTAGGTGTTTCATTTAGATTTCAAAAAATTGAGTGTCTTGTAGTAATATGTTATAGTAAGTCCTTAGTGTATCACTATTTTTCTAAAGTGAGTATATCATTTCCCGTGAATTGTTTTCCTCTAAATATTTTTTTTCATATAATCAACTTTTGAGGTTGAGTGGAAACATAAAATAAAATCGTTGAATCCATATCAATTCCACAAAATTAAAAACATAAAAAAAACCATAATAAAAGATTCAAATTTAAAACATCAAATTCCAAATGGGGTGAGATTATCAATAAAAGAACTTATGGACCAGATCACCCATGTCATCCTTGTTCTCAGTGCCAAAAATTATAGACGAGACTTCATCGTGTTAACTTCCATCTTCATCAATTCACAAAAACACCACAGTTTCCATCCTAAACCCAAAACCACCTTTTCCATTACCCCAACATCACCAGAACCACCAAATCTAGCTGAACTTCATTGGAAAAACAACCACCACAATCTTTACATTAATATCATCACCAATGAAAACCAAAAACCGATGGGTCATCCTTATAACCACTCATATCCCACAACCAAAAACTGAAAAATACACTGAAATGACTTAACCAAAAACCAAATAGGATCATGGAGTAGATGATACCAGCATGGATCGTGAAAAACCCCTACAGTAATCCAACTCTAAATAACTAGAGTATCTATTTCAAGGTGAAGGAGTTGAGGAAGAAGGACCAAGAAATTTGGTGGCCACTCCCAATATGGGGAGTGATGGTGGAGGTAGTGTTCAGTGGAGGTTGGAAACAACTACACATACCTGTTTTTCTTCCATGGTGAGCAGCCGACGTAGTGAATGAGCATTCGGTGGTTGGATGTTTTTCTTGGGTAGATGAACAACCAAATGATAAATTTTATCCATTTCTCTATTTAAATGTAATCAAATACCATTTTTTGTAATATATGTGTTGTGAGTCTCTATTGATTTTTATCCAAATATAAGATATAAAGAAATCCCCCCTTATCCCATGGATGTAGGTCATCCGACTGATCCACATTGTAATCATAGTTTTCTTCTGTTTTCACTATTTTTGTGTGTTTTTTGGTTCCATGAACCTCTGTTATTCCCTTACATGTGGTATTAGAGGTAGACGGAGTGAGTGGAGTCAAAATAGAGAACCAGTAAGTGAATTTTTCGGTGACCGGAAAACTAAAAGTGGTCAGAAAATTTTCCAAGGCCAGATCTGTGAAGAGGATGATGAGATGATTCCAATAGCTTAAGCAGTGTTGAAAACAGAGTTGAAACGATCCCTATTGAGCCGGTCAAAGTTTTGGTCAAACCATAGGTGAATAGTAACCTCGTTCCAGAGAAGACTATACTATTCATGTTGCTGGAAAAATTTCCCATGAGATTCTGGTGGCTCCTCCGGCATGCCACATCAGCACCATGTCATCACCACATAAGTATACTATCTGGACCATTGAATTTGTTTTAGAAATATCTCAACTAATTATATTTCGATTTAGATGATCCAAGATTTTATTCCCACTATTTAAATAGTTCCAAATGTATCTGTACAATTATATTTTCAAAATTTGAACTCCATCAGGTGGTGTCAAAGGGGTGCAGCATCGACGGTGGTGATTACATTTTATGATAGCAATGATGGATGGTGGCGGTGCACTACCAAAATTTTATATCGATAAGTTCAATGGTTGGAATAATTTTGGATTGATGAAAATCATAGTGAAAGATATTCATGTGAATTAGGGGAAGATCATACCATTGATCAGAGAAAAGCCCGATACAACTAGTAATGATAATTGGGAAGAGCTCGAGACGTGGGTCATCAGCACAATTCGACTGTGTCTGGAGAATGAGGTAATGCACTCAGTGTTGGGTGAGACCCCACCGAAGGAGATATGGAAGATGTTGTAGAAGTGATATATGGAGAAGTCGAACACCAACAAATTATTTCTAAAGAATAAATTGTACCAATTATGCTTGGATGAGATAATAAATTTGTTGGATCACACTGATGGTTTCAACAAGATCCTCATGCAATTTTTGGGGCTTGGTGTAAAGGTAAGAGAGGAAGACAAATAACTTTTTTCTTTTTTCATCTCTACCAAGTTCATTTGATAGAATGGTGACTGCATTGCTAGTGGGGAAGAAAGCATTAAAGCTAGAAGAGGTGATGACATCGCTTCAAGATTTGGAGGCATTCTGAAGACCCAAAATACATTCAGGCAAGAAAATCATGGTGATTAGAGATGAATATCATGGGAGGATCCAAAATCGAATGTCAGGAGGTAAATAATGGAAACTAAAATTGAGAGGACGTGATCCTAGAGAAATCACATGATTCTGGTGTGAGAAAAAGGTTCACTATAAAAGTGCCTGTGGAGAACACAAATGGTACGTTGCTAGGAAGGAGAAATTGGAATAAAAGGATGTAAACAACATAGAATTATCAGAAGATGATGAAGTATACATGATAATGGGAATATCACACTCATATTTGAGAGTTGAATACGGAGAAATTCAATGTCATTACTGCAAAAGATACGGGAACATGAAGCAGGAATGTTGCATTTTAAAAAGGAAGAACGAGAGGACCCAAAATCCAAAGGAAGACTAACAGGTTTTTGATTCAGGGATATTGGCACACATATGTATGAAAAAAGATGTGTTTCATACTTTTAAATAGGTTCAAGATTCGGTGAGACTTGATGTTGGGTCAACATGCGATGTTCAAGGAGTCGAGACAATGAAATTGAAGACACCTGATGGAGTAGTTCATAAACTGGATGACGTGAAATTTGTTCTGAGGATGAAATGGAACCTAGGATCATTAAGTAGACTTGATGCGAAAGAGTTCAATATTTTCATAGTAGGTGGAGTGTTGGAAGTCTCACTTGGGGATACAGTGATTCTTATTTGGAAAGAGTTCCAAGGTTTGTATCATTTGATGGGGACCATAGTCCGCTTGAGATCAATTGAATATGGTGGACATGACACATCATCTGGTGAGAAGAAGCATGTTCGATTTGTTGATGAAGTTTTCAACGCCTATAAGGAGACTGCAGGTCTGGTTTCTACCCAAATTTGGTTGTGAGGGGGAGATTTGTGGGGTCACTCTCAATCTTGGGAGTGATTGGTAAAGGGAGTGTTCAGCGGAGATTGGCAACAACTGTTGTAATGGCCCGGACCCCTCTGGTCCATTCCTTTATTGAAATCAATGTGGTCAACACAACGCGCGTTATAATGATAATTTTTAATACTGATGATAACGTAAATATATATATATATATATATATATTAAATAATAATTATGATGACATAAATTGTGTGATTAATTAAACTAAAAATAAAATAATCATGATAAAATGATTTAATGGGTGTTATTATTATTAATGATATGAAGTGGGAAGGTGTATGACCCATTAGACATTGATAAATGAAACATGTGGTTTATTATTAATTGAGTAATTGTTGAAATTAAATTTGAATAATAATAATGGGTTTTGTGTTATTAATATTATTCATAATATTAACAATAATGAGAAATTAATGAAATGAGTCATGGTATTTATTGCAAACAAATAAATGAAGATACAGAGTGGGAGCATGGTGGTGCATTAATAAAATTAAAGGTGAGTTCGTTATTATTATTATGTTAAATAATAATAATGGAGGCGTAAAAATATGTTGGGTTTATTAAATTGAATGGTTTTAATTTAATAAATGTTGTTTCAATTTAATTAGTGTGAAATAAAAATAAATAGAATTAAATAATTAAATTGATGGATGTTATGCGACATTGACGTGGCATGGTCATATTCAGATATCCAACAGGGTGGTTTAACGTGGTCAATGTGATGAGTGTAAATATTATCATTATTAAAAAAAATAATGGTGATGAGTTAATAAAATAAGTTGATGAATTGTTATTATTATTGAAAAAACAACAAATAACAATGATGGCGTAAAACATTGTGTGAGAGGTTAATGAAATTAAATGTATTAAAAAGGGATTGAATATGTAAGTTATATTAATTTTGTTTTGTCATTTAATTCAATTGAATGAAATTGTTTTGAGTCGCATGTAATGGTTTTAGTTTAATATGATAATAATTATGGTAATCTAATTTAATGGGATTAAATTAGAACATTAATGATGGGTGTTATTAATATTAATTTTATTAATAATGACATTGAAGTGAGATTGGAGAGAGATTACAAAGTGATGGAATAATAAAGAAAATAATAATAAAAAGCATAAAGGAATGAAGGTTGGGGCGTGATGGGTATGGAATAAAAGGGGGAGGCACCACTTTGGTTGGGTGTGATAAAAACTGTGGAAGAAAGGAAGAATATTGGAGAGAGAATCATGTAAAAAAGGAAATAAAATTTATATAAAAATGAATATAAGAGAGATGCACCATGTGTAACCCCTAAACAAATAGGATGCCTTTGTGCATGAATCTCAAAGGATATTGGAGAGAGAATGTGAGAATTTAAGGAATTAAATTAATTAAATATTATAATAATGTAATTATTTATTTTGTTGGGAAACTCTTGTTTTGTCCGAAACTTCTTCATGCGACCTCGGATTCACGAACCGTCAGCGGTAGTACGACCCTGACTAAGAGATGGAAATTATGAGTCCAATATTGGATGTCTTTTTTAGGTTTTCGGATCGGGTAACCAAAACGATTGTGAATTAATAGATTTAATATTATTATTAAATCTTCGACCCTTCATAACTCCCGCGTGCGATGTCCGATTGGATTCTCGTCAGTGGCGATGTGATCCTATAATTAATACGATCGATTCAAGTCTAATATTGGATATTAAATTATGGTTCGTGTCTTAGGTCCACGAAACACCCAATAATAATAATATCATTATTATTACGGGATCTTGTATCCAACGTATCTCCCTCATATGTTATCGGATTGATGAACCGTCAGCGATAGCGTAACCCTGAATTTATGATGGTATTTGTAAGACCAATGATGAATACCTTTTTATGAATCATGTCACTGGTCAATTAAACACCTATTATTAATTGAAGTTATTATTATTATTAAAACGCATGGAAACCGCGTGACATGTCATGTGTTGACCAGTCAAAATGCGTAACAGGTGTACGGTCACACCGTGTATTCATTAATACACATTGCACACCGTTTTACCTTTTAATTTCCTATATAAGAAAGGTTCGTGGATGATTTCCAGACCGATCGCTTCTTTTTCGCATGACGACGCTCTTGGATGATCGAGAAGTCTTCCTCCTCTAACTTCTTCATCCAGACTCCGATCGTTGATCCGTCAGTGACTGCGGGATCATGTCAGCGAGAAGAACACCGTACACCCTATTCTGTTCCCTCTTCTTCGACTTCCCCTTCACAGTTTCCAACTGAGGAGACTTCTAATAATTAATGGGAACGATATTCTTTGACAAACGACTCGAAAAAGGTATGGTAAACCTCTATTCTTGTATTCTCTTTCCGATCATACTTCTCCTGTTTTCCTTCCATGCTACGGTATGTGATCTCCATGTTGAGGGAGTTCCTTGTGTTGTTGATTCGGTGGTGCTGCGACGTCATTGGTGGGTACATTCATTATGGGAGAGTCCTTGTGATCGTGGTGGTCGTGTTTGTAGAAGGACATCTTCATCTGTTGAGGTATGTATCTTACCTTCGTCTCTCTAATTTGTGCATCATGCGGGGTGGGTGTCCTCTTGTTTACGTGAAACACATTTGAACCAATTTAATAAAGATAATAACTGGATTATATAACAGGGATGGGAATTTTTTGAATGCAGTTACATTATTTATATCCTGTGATATTATGTTGTGAATTGAATGAGCTTCTGCCTACTAAAAATCATGGTTGTTGGGGGCCTTTGCTTATGCAATTAAATGTTACCCTCTCCTTATGGATATTCTTATGGATGAAAATTTTATTGAATGTGGAAATTGGTTAATCACGTAAATTTTGATGATTAAATACTCGGAACCCTTATGTTATCACCCCGGTTCAACAAAACGGAATAATGAACATGTTGGTGTTGGGTTGGTTTTGTTATGGGATGTGTGATGTGGTAATTTCTGGGTTGTTGTGTGATATGATGTTTGGTAGCGGGGCTGCAATGATGGGTGGTGAATATTATTAAAGTGGTTAGTAGTGGATTATATATGGAGGAAAAGTAATGGAAATGTGAAATGTGGAAAATGAATTTATATGTGGAGCTTCGGAATAAATGAACGGTGGGGTATTGTGATGGAAATGAATTAAAGATTGATATGATAATAAAATTGTTAAGGAGTTGGTATGTGATTGCTTGTGTTTTCACTAACTTTTGTTGTGGTTGGCAGGGATATGTTTTACAAACACTCAATTTGGTTTGATTGTTGATAGTTTCTCAATAGTTAAAATAATTGACAACTAAAGCTATTGAACATGAAAACATTAAATGGGGTTTCAGGATTGTTTGTTGTATGCATGATTCGACAAAGAAGTGTCGAGGTACGTGCTCAGTTTCTCTATTTAGAAGCCATAGGTTGGGCTATGTGTTTGTTTTACATATATATATCTGTATCTTTGTGTTTTGTCTCACCCCACCCAAGTTGAGAACTTAGTGTCGAACACCCTCATTTCATGGGGGAGGGTGTTTTTCCCAACACTACTATTAGTGGATGGTTATTTGCTTCTTTCTTCTCTCTTTCCTGGATAGCCCAAGTATCTTTAGGTAGGCTGTGATGGCCTGAAGTCCATTATTATCCCAAGAACCTTCGGGCGGGGTAGTGTGGTGGTTATGGCCCAGGTGTGTACGGGCAGGTGGTTTCCCAATTGTCCTCGGGATGAGGCCCAGGTGTCTTCGGGCATGGCAGTGGATCTTCTAGCCCAGGTGTCTTCGGGCATGACGGTGGTTGGTCTGGCCTAGGTGTTTGTAGGTGTGGTTACATGTGACAGTTGTGGCCAAGGTGTTTGCGGGTGGGGTTTGGCAGTGGTATTGCGTGAGGATGTGGCCCAGGTGTGTGCGGGTGGGATGAGGCAGTGGGAATTCGGTGAGAATGGCGGGATTGGTTCGATGCATAGGATGTCTTCAATAACCAGTGGGAAGGTGGTGCAGGGTACCCATACTTTGATAACATTACTACTATACTCTATTGACTTGTGTTACTTGGTGAGTGTGACTGGTGAGGCTGGGTGGATAGATTCCTTGCTAGGTTTTGGTTCTTCTGTTTTCTCACGGGGCATTAGGATGTCTCCCCACTTGTGCATGAGAGATTTAGGTTTCCCTATTGAGTATACTTGTATTCTCACCCTACGTTTGCTTTCATGTTTTCAGGAGCACTACAAGGACTGTGCAGGACCTTACTAGTCAGGCAAGGGGAGTTGTTGTTGTTTTCTGTTGTTGTTTTTCTTTACTTTTTGGTATAGTACTTGGAGCTTTTTTGTACTTGTAGTTGTGTTTCACTATTGTATAAAGCATGCATATGGGATTGGTTTTGGGCTATTTCTATACTTTTCCATTTCTTATTCTTGGTGTATGACTCATCCTATTTCTCAGTCTTAAATTAATAAAAATTTTAATGCCTCCCATATTTGTGAAAAACTCATACCCTTGGTACTAGTCGCCACTCCGAGGCCTACTCGAGGCGGGACTCGGGGGGTCATTATCTACCTTCCACCATTTCCAACTTAGGAGGGGCATATTTGGTGGGAGGGGGTCATGACAGAATGGTATGAGAGGCTTATGGTTGATAGATAGGATGGAGTCTAGAGTTAGGCACAGTGAGGATTGCATGGGATGGTAGGGCAACAGTGTTGGTTAATCATGGTTTGTGACATAGGCCAGGGAAGACCAGCTAGGACATGGGATTTTAGGGCCCCCCTGTGATCTGATGCAAGGACTCTGAGCTTACCGAACGACCAAGTAAGACTACATTGATTGCAGGGTAGAGACCCTAGGAAGGGTACATGCATCATCATGATTTGTGTTTTACATGATTTGGGTGTTCTGGGAAAGAAATCAAAATAAAATGATAAAATTAAACCTTGAGAAAATTTCCTTGATACTTTGGCTTTGGTGTTCTTTGTTTATCGTACAACTATGGCTCATGGACGTCAACAGAGAGGCATAGGAGTGGTATTTGGATAGTTGCATGCAACAGAAGTGGAAACCCTAGCAAGGTCAGAGATCAAGAGAGATGTTTTTTATTTTACTTAAATGCTCTCGTTCATGTTTTGTTTAAATATAGGAGCATCACACTCTTTTGTTGAACCTCATTCTCGCCCATGCTTTGGGCCTGGACCTTGTTTTTCATGAGTCTATAATGTTAAGTTGTTTCCCTCTTTCCTTTAAATGTTTGTAAAGAGTCCTAACATGTGGGGAGAGAAGGACCTAATCCCTAATAGAGACGCATTAATGTGGATGCGATTAAACCCGTGCAGGCAAGTCAGTGCCGCCTAAAGCAGATAATATCTTGACATGGGAGAAAGAATTCTTCAAGCCATGTGTTCAGGAAAATTATTGTTGTTTTGTATGGTGTTGGGGGCAGTGTAAGTTTGGAAAATCCTAATGTATGGAAGTTAAAAGACCTAATTCCTAATCGAGACGCATTAATGTGGATGCGATTAAACCCGTGCAGGAGAGTCAGTGCTGCCTAAAGCGGATAATATCTTGATATGGGAGAAGGAATTCCTAAATCATATAATTAGGGTTGTCGGTTGTTTTCTATTATGATGAGAGCCCTGAGAGGTATCTTGCAGGGTGGTTGTTCAGATCCATTCTTTCTTCTTGGTTGGTTTTTAATTCTCGAGGACGAGAATTTTTTGAGATGTATCTGATGTAATGGCTCGGACCCCTCTGGTACATTCCTTTGTTGAAATCAATGTGGTCAACACGACGCGCATTATAATGATAATTTTTAATACTGATGATAACGTAAATATATATATATATATATGTTAAAAATAATTATGATGAAATGAATTTTGTGATTAATTAAACTAAAAAGAAAAATAATCATGATAAAATGATTTAATGGGTGTTATTATTATTAATGATGTGAAGTGGGAAGGTGTGTGACCCATTAGACGTTGATAAATGAAACATGTGGTTTATTATTAATTGAGTAATTATTTAAATTAAATTTGAATAATAATAATGGGTGTTGTGTTATTAATATTATTCATAATATTAATAATAATGAGAAATTAATGAAATGAGTCATGGTATTTATTGCAAACAAATAAATAAAGATGCACAGTGGAAGCATGGTGGTGTGTTAATAAAATTAAAGGTGATTTCGTTATTATTATTATGTTAAAAAATAATAATAGAGGCATAAAAATATGTTGGGTTTATTAAATTGAATGGTTTTAATTTAATAAAAGTGGTTTCAATTTAATTAGTGTGAAATAAAAATAAATATAATTAAATAATTAAATTGACGGATGTTATGCGACATTGATGTGGCATGGTCAGATTCAGATATCTAATGGGGTGTTTTAACGTGGTCAATGTGATGAGAATAAATATTATCATTATTAAAAAGAATAACGGTGATGAGTTAATAAAATAAGTTGATGAATTGTTATTATTATTGAAAAAACAATAAATAACAATGATGGCGTAAAACTCTGTGCGAGAGGTTAATGAAATTAAATGTATTAAAAAGTGGTTGAATATATTAGTTATATTAATTTTGTTTTGTCATTTAATACAATTGAATGAAATGGTTTTGAGTCGCATGGAATGGTTTTAGTTTAATATGATAATAATTATGGTAATCAAATTTAATGGGATTAAATTAGAACATTAATGATGGGTGTTATTAATATTAATTTTATTAATAATGACATTGAAGTGAGATCGGATAGAGATTACAAAGTGATTGAATAATAAAGAAAATAACAATAAAAACCATAAAGGAATGAAGTTTGGGGCGTGATGGGTATTGAATAAAAGGGGGAGGTGCCACTTTGGTTGGGGTGTGATAAAATTGTGGAAGAAAGGAAGAAGATTGGAGAGAGAATCATGTAAAAAAGAAATAAAATTTATATAAAAATGAATATAAGAGAGAGGCGCCATGTGTAACCCCCATAAACAAATGGGATACCTTTGTGCATGAATCTCAAAGGAGATTGGAGAGACAATCTGAGAATTTAAGGAATTAAATTAATTAAATAATATAATAATGTAATTAATTATTTTGTTGGGAAAAACCGTGTTTTGTTCGCAACTTCTTCGTGTGACCTCATATTCGCGAACCATTAGCGGCAGTACGACCTTGACTACAAGATGAAATTTATGAGTCCAATATTGGATGTCTTTTTTGGGTTTTCGGATCGAGTACCCGAAACGCTTGTGAATTAATAGATTTAATATTATTATTAAATCTTCGACCCATCATAACTCCCGCGTGCGACGTCCGATTGGATTGTCGTCAGTGGCGATGTGATCCTATAATTAATATGAACGATTCAAGTCTAATGTTGGATATTAAATTATGTTTCATGGATCGGGTCCACGAAACACCCAATAATAATAATATCATTATCATTATGGGATCTTGTATCCAACGTATCTCCCTCATATGTTATCGGATTGATGAACCGTCAGCGAAAACGTAACCCTGAATTTATGACGGTCTTTTTAAGATCAATGATGAATACCTTTTTATGAATCATGTATCGGGTTAATTAAACACCTATTATTAATTGAAGTTATTATTATCACTAAAACATGTGGAAACTGCGTGACGTGTCGTGTGTTGACCAGTCAAAATGTGTAACGGGTGTACGGTCACACCGTGTATTCATTAATACACGTTGCACACTGTTTTAACTTTTCATTTCCTATATAAGAAAGGGCCGCAGATGATTTCCAGACCGATCGCTTCTTCGTCACACGATGACGCTCTTGGACGATCGAAAAGTCTTCCTCCTCTAACTTCTTCATCCGGACTCCGATCGTCGATCCGTCAGTGACTGCAGGATCGTGTCAGCGAGAAGAACACCATAAACCCTATTCCTTTCCTTCTTCTTTGACTTCCCCTCCATAGTTTCCAACTGAGGATACTGTTGATAATTGATGGGAACGACAGTCTTTGGAAAACGACTCTAAAAAGGTATGTCAAACCTCTGTTCTTGTATTCTCTTTGTGATATTACTTCTCCCATTTTCCTTCAATGCTGTGGAATGTGATCTTCGTGTTGAGGGAGTTCCTTGTGTTGTTTATTTTGTGGTGCCATGACATCCTTGGTGGGTGCATTCGTTCTGGGAGAATCCTTGTGATCGTGGTGGTTGTGTTCGTAGAAGGACATCAGAACATGTTGAGATTGGGATGTTACCTTCGTCTCTCTAATTTGTGAATCATGTGGGGTGGGTGTCCTCTTGTTTATGTGAAACACATTTGAACCGATTTAATACAGATAATAACTAGATTATATAACGGGGATGATAATTTTGTGAATTCAGTTACATTATTTATATCCTGTGATATTATGTTGTGAATTGAATGAGCTTCTGCCTACTAAAAATCTTGGTCGTTGGGGGCCTTTTCCTATGCAATTAAATGTTTCCCTATACTTCTGGATTTTCTTATGGATGAAAATTTTATTGAATATAGAAATTGGTTAATCACGTAAAGCTGGCTGATTAAATACTCTGAACCCTTGTGTGATCACCCCGGTTCAACAAAACGGAATAATGAACATGTTGGTGTTGGGTTGGTTTTGTTATGGGTTGTGTGAAGTGGTAATTTCTAGGTTGTTGTGTGATATGATGTTTGGAAGAGGGGCTGCAATGATGGGTGGTGAATATTATTAAAGTGGTTAGTAGTGGATTATATACGGGGGAAAAGTAATGGAAATGTGGAATTTGGAAAATGAATTTATATGTGGAACTTGGGAATAAATGAACGGTGGGGTATTGTGATGGGACTGAATTGAAGAGAGATATGATAATCAAATTGTTAAGGAGTTGTTATGTGATTTCTTGTGCTTTCCCTAACTATTGTTGTGGTTGGCAGGGATATGTTTAATGAACACTCGATTTTGTTTGATTGTTGATAGTTTCCCAATAGTTAAAAGAATTGATAACTAAAGTTGTTGAACATGAAAACATTAAATGGGGTTTCGGGATTGTTTGTTGTATGCATGCTTCGACATAGCAGTGCCGAGGCACGTGCTCAGTTTCTATATTTAGAATCCATAGGTTGGGTTGTGTGTTTTGGTATACATATGTATATATATATATATATATATGTATATTTGTGTTTTTCTCACCCCACCCAATTTGAGCACTTAGTTCCGAACACCCCCATTTCATGGGGGAGGGTGTTTTTTCCAACACTTCTATTAGTGGCTAGTTATTAGCTTCTTTATGATCCATTTCCCGGATAGCCCAAGTATCTTCGAGCAGGCTATGATGGCCTGAAGTCCATTATTATCCCAAGAACCTTTGGGTAGGGTAGTGTGGTGGTTATGGCCTAGGTGGTTTCCCAAGGGTCTTCGGGATGAGGCCCAGGTGTCTTCGGGTGTGGCAGTGGATCTTGTAGCCTAGGTGTCTTCAGGTGTGACGGTGGTTGGTTTGTCCTAGGTGTTTGCAGGCGTGGTTACATGTGACAGTTGTGGCCCAGGTGTTTGCGGGAGGGGTTTGGCAGTGGGACTGTGTGAGGATGTGTCCTAGATGTGTGCAGGCGGGATGAGGTAGTGGGACTGCGGTGAGAATGGCGTGATTGGTTCGATGCGTAGGATGTCTTCAATAACCAGTGGGAAGGTGGTGCGGGGTACCCATACTTTAATAACATTACTACTATAGTCTATTGACTTGTGTTACTTGGTGAGTGTGACTGGTGAGGCTGGGTGGATAGAATCCTTGCTAGGTTTTGGTTCTTCTGTTTTCTCATGGGACATTAGGATGTCTCCCCACTTGTGCAAGAGAGCTTTAGGTTTCCCTACTGAGTATACTTTTATGCTCACCCTACGTTTGCTTTCAGGTTTCCAGGAGGACTACAGGGACTGTGCGGGACCTTACTAGTCAGGCAGGGGGAGTTCCTGCTGTTTTCTATTGTTGTTTTTCTTTACTTTTTGGTATAGTACTTGGATCTTTTTTGTACTTGTAGTTGTGTTTCACTATTATATACATCATGCATATGATATTGGTTTTGGGATATTTCTATACTTGTTCCTTTTCTTCTTCTTAGTGTTTGACTCATCCTATTTCCCAATATTAAATTAATAAAAAGGGTAATACCTCCCATATTTGTGAAAAACTCATACCCTTGGTGCTAGTCGCCACTCCGGGGCCTACTGGAGGTGGGACTCGGGGGTCATTATCTCCCTTCCACCATTTCCAGCTCAAGAGGGGCATCTTTGGTGGGAGGGGGTCATGACAACTGCACATAACTATTTTTCTTCTATAGTGGGAAGTTGATGTAGTGGATGAGCAGTCGATGGATGGATGTTTTTCTTAGTTAGATGAACAACCAAAGTAAAAAATGTTTTTCCATTCCTCGATTTAAACGGGATCAAATCTCATTGTGTGTAAGATCGATGTTGTGAGCCTCCATTGAGTTTTATCTAGAGAGAAGAAATAAAGAAAGTCCCCCCTTCTCCTGTGGATGTTGGTCAATTGACTAAACCCTGTTAAAATCCTTGTGTTATTTTGTTTTATTCGTTTTTTGTGTGTTTTTCGGTGCCACACACCTCCATTGCGCCCTTGAAAAAACGAACCCAAAAAACAAAGTCAACTCATTGAAAAATGAGAGAGGAAGAAGAAGTTCTAAAAAGAAACTTCCACAAAATAAGGCAAGGGAAGAAAAACCTTTTATCAGTGATAATCAGAAAGCACTGATAAAGGGGTGGGCCTTTATCAGCGCTAGCTAAAAGTGTTGATAAATGTGCCCTTTATCAACACTAAAAAAACACTGATAAAGGTGTACCCTTTATCAGTGCTATTATTAGCATTGATAAAAGTTTTTAATAAAAAAATATTATTAATTTATATAAAATTATTATATTTATATAAAAATAATAATTTTTATTCGTATACATTAAATAAAAAACAAGTGTTTATAATTAATATTTATTTTTTAATAATTCATAAATAAATATATATATATATATATATAATGTTTTAATTGAAAAAATTATTTCTAAGATTATAATTATATATATATATATATAACTAAATAATTATAATATTATAATAAATTACATTAAATAATAAATATATTTATTATATTTATTATATTTATTATATTTATTATATTTATTATATTTATTATATTTATTATATTTATTATATTTATTATATTTATTATATTTATTATATTTATTATATTTATTATATTTATTATATTTGTTCTATTTGTTATATTTATTAGATATTTATTAGATTTATATTTATTATATTTATTAGAATAATTTATTAGATTTATTAGATTTATTGGATTAATTCATTATATTTGTTATATTTGTTATATTTAATATATTTATTTTATTTATAAATATATAATACTTTTTAATATATATATTTATAATTAATATTATTGAATATATATGTGTTTTCAAATGAATTTGGTCAGTGAATTTATTAATCATGCATATATTTTATGTATCACGCATGAATGTTCATTTATACATTACATCACATTGTCCATTGATGTGGTGTATTGATTAATTCAAAATGTTACACATATAAACTATATATGTTCTAAAAATGTACTTATAAAATTACATTAAATATATTTAAATAGTAAAAAAAATTATTATATTTTTATTGATATATATATAATTACTTTTCAAATAAATTTATAATTATAATTATAACTATATATATATAAATTGTTCTAAAATTATACATATAATATTATAATTTTATTAATATATATATATATATATATTAACAATTATATACAAATATTTATAAATATATACTATTTATAGTTATAATTATAACTATAAATACATATATATATCTATAAATAATTATAAAATTATAATAAATATATTTATTATACTACTTAAAAAGTTATAAATATATTATTAAATAGATATATTAATAAATATATACAAATATTTATAAATAAATACAAATAAATTTATATTTATTTAAATAATTATTAATTTATAAAAATATATTTATTATTTCATATATAATATGTTATATATAATTAAATAAATATATATTTATAAATATATTTATAAATATTTATACAAATATTGATAAATAAATAAAAATGTTATTTATAGTTATAAATAAATACAAATATATTTAAATAATTTTAAAATTATAATAAATATATTAATTATATATATTAATAAAATTATAAATATTAGATATATAATTTTTTAAAATTTTATAATTATTTCAATAAATAAATAAATATTTATTTCTAATTATATTTATAAATAAATATATATTTCATATAAATATTTATAAAATTAGATGAAATATAGTTATATATATCTATAATCTTTTAAATATATATAATTAATATATTTATTTTATATAATTATATGATTATAAATATAACAAGAATATTGCTTAAAATTTTATAATTACTTAAATTATAATTTTATAAGTATAAATAAATATATATTTATTTATTGTTATAATTATTAATATATAAATTTAAATTTATCCTATATATCATTTTAAATAAATATATAATAATATAAATAAATTATTAAAATTATACCTTTATCAGCGCTTTTATAGCACTGATAAAGCTGTCCTTTATCAGCGTTATAGTTTTAGAACCGATAAATATGTCTTTTATCAGCATTAACAAAGAACTAATAAAGGTATGTTTTATCAGTGCTTTTTTATTTTAGCACTCATAAAATGTACCTTTATGAGCACTTTAAACTAGTGTTGATAAGGGTTCCATCAAGTTTTATAAAATAACCCTAATAGGCTCCTCCTCTTTCGCACTCTTTCAAGCCTTCATGGAAGAAGACCCCTATATCGTTGAGCCCTCCTCCGTTGTGACCCCTCCTCCACTGCGACCCCTCCTCTGTCGTGACCCCTCCTCCTCCTCCTCCCGTGTCATTATTGCCTCCTTCTCCTCCTCCATAACCGTCGACTCATCATCCTCTGTTCATTTCCCTCTCATCCTCATCCTCCTTGCATGGCCCCCTTGTCCACCTGACTTGCTCTGGAATGCCCTCCTCATCCGACGATTGCCCCGGCATCCTCCTCTACAGTGCATAGATTCCCCCCGATGAGTCTCTATTGCAGTTTCTCTAGTTTCCATAGAGTGTGTAGGGTTTATATGAACCTTTACATCAGTTGATGTTGGTCATTATATTTCATTCCATTTATTTGATACTTTCTTTGATGTTAGATGTTCTAAACATGATTTTTAATTAGATAAATAAAGTATATGTTATCTAAATTTGACTGGTCAAAGATTTTTCCAAGATCACTTTTAGGTTTCCTTTGACATAATGGTTGTATTTTAATAATTCTATTTGTGCTTCATTTATTCTAAATTCTTTATAAAATTGAAATGATGATTTTCTAAAGATAAATTATTTTTTCATGGTTTATTGGAAAAATGAAAATTTATAAAGTGTGGTGATTATTGGTTTAGGGGTTTTCCATATTATTAAAGGGGTGTGGGTTTTATTTATGGAATTTTTTAATGACTTCCATGGATTGATTGTGATTTTTGTTAGGTGTTATTGGTGTATTCCCTTAGATTTACACTTTTTTCAAATGGTTTTAAATTGGTATTTTAAAATCAATGAATAATATATATATTGTAAAGGCTTGTTTGTAACCTTATAAAAAGGGTATTTATTTAGTTACATTCCACCCCTTGACGAGACCTATGTTAGGTTTTGGTGTGATAATTGTTTTCTTGGTCAATGTCAAATATCTGGAAGTTCATTATTTGAAAGTTCACTTGAGAGATCTTGGATTAAGAGAAGTTCACCATCACCATTGAATTATGAGTTTAGGAAGATCAATTCATTTCACTGGAAGTTTAGAAGTTGGATCTATCATTTCACCAATAGTAGCAATTTTAGTTTAATTAAAGTTCAATGAATCCTTAAAATGTTAGCTCACTGGATGTAGGTAACTAGATGGTTCCTTCACTGAATGTTCAATGAGAGTGCCTTTACTGGAAGTTCAGAATTATTAGTTGGATGAATGAGTTAAGTTGATGGAGTACAGTAGAGTCCAAGTGTAGAAATATCAAGGTGGAAAATTATATGCAAGTACCCATGAAATAGGCTTTGGATCTAAATAAATGCAGTGAGGTGAATGGTAGGGGAAGCTACTGGTATTTTAATGATTATCCATAGGAGGTGATGGATGTATAGAAATCCACAAGTTCCATGAACTCTAATGATGATTTATGGGAGTATCTCTTATAAAATGAAAAAGTAATAGTTCATCAATGTAATTACAATGAAGTGTATATGGCATGCACCATTCACTAGTGTTGGTGATCATAAATGATGTTTCTACTATAAATCAACAATTACTCATGCTAATGGAAGGATGCCTAAAATTCTATGAGGAATGTTTTGACTGGATGATTAGTTTATGACCACTTCAAAGAGTGGTATAAACTACGTGTATATGTATATATTCTTGTAGAAATAAATGTAATCAATGATTTGACAAACATGATGAGGCCTAAGTACCAAAAATAGGTGGGTATAGTAAGAGGAGCACAATTAAGCACATCGAGATTCCCATATGTTGAAATTAAAAAGGCTCTTCTCAAAGAACATGAAGGATCATAGAGGATATAAAATGATCGAAAGACGGTATTGGTGATACATATTCTAGAGAACTATATAGGGTTTTCGAAAATTATCTTTACCAAGTAACTCATATTCTCTTTCTTCAATGGAATAAAAATGTGATGTTGTTGTTATACCATACACATTAGATTAAATTATGAATAAAATAATACCTATATAAAATGTTCTTTGTACATTGTCCTTACATGTTTATATATTCTATGTATTCTTGTTCACTTGTATGATCATTGAAATAAAGATACTCATATGACTAAAACCAGGGGAATCCAAGTTGGAGGAAAAATAGGTGCGGTGGTCGGGATGTGCGGTCATCCCAATTTTGGTATTTTAATTCACGGGGGATGCAATTATCAGTGGAAAATATGATACATTTTGATGAATTTTAACTACGTTATAGAATGAGTAGAAAAAACTATTTATGATCTTAAAATTTCCACTTGTCCCCAATAAGTGGTATCAAATCCTATATTCCTTTTTTATGTATTAAAAATTGGTTGTAGTGATCGATGATAGGGATCGAATGTAGAGTTATTTGTGGAGTAGTTTTTAAAATATTCAAAAGGAGTTTTTCTAGAAGACTATTGGGTTTTAAAGATCAGATGGTTTATTATTGCTGACAATGTAAATGGAATCCTCAAGTATGAATGGCTAGAATCCTCAGTTGTAAATGTATACATGAGGTATGGTTTCATGATTTTATTTTACAAAAGCTGATATACTATGGTAATTATAACTAAATGCATTTTATATTTTTCACAGGCATATATATGAAAACCAATTGAAGGGATTTACCCATGAACAAAAATTTATACTTTTTTCCCTCACATCGCCTCTTTAAAAGAAGAAATAAATTCGGATAAGGAGGGTGAAATAATGTCATCCCTGCTCAAATCGTTTCAAAAAATAATTATGGATGAAAAAATCTTTTTAATACCAACGATGCAGGGGTAAAACTCTACAATTTAGTCATATCAACTATATTTTCATTTCTTTCATTACATATTCCTTTTTTGTTTTTAGGTAGCATTGGATGCTTATTGCGGTCAATTTGGATACTCCAAAGATTTATTTTCTAGATCCAATGCATGGATATCCAACAAACTAACCATGCATTATGGCATTTGTTAATTTTTAATACACTAGATCCAAAATTTTAGAACTAAACATCTAGTTATATATTTTATATTATCTTTTAATATGGATTCTTTTATGATAGGGCAGTGCATCAATGTCATCAAATTCTTGGAATGAATCCAGTGCCTAAGGAAAATAATTCCCACAATATCTACAATTAGACAACTACCATCGTATATATAATAATATTTCACTATAAAAACACATATCAAAACAAATTACTTATTTTTCTTGATGTTTCTTCAATGTTCAAAACAAACAGATAGAAAGGATTGTGGTTATTATGTTTGTAAATTTACAAAAGAGATCATATTTCATTAACAAACTAGCATCCCCAAAGAGGTATTTTTGAAAATAATTACTAGTTAATTTAAAATATTTATTAATCCTTTGTGTATTTATATTCTTTCAGTACTACCATGACTATCACAAAGACTCATATTCACAATATGACATAGATTTGTTTAGAAATAAATGGTTAGAAAACCTGATGGAAGATTGTACAAAAATAGGATGAAGGTGAATTCATACTACTTATGTTATCCTTATATGATCACTGATATCTCTCTTATTTACACTTATTAAGAATCAATGATCATTGTTTCTTATGTTTTATATCCTTATGTTGTGAAGAATATTTTTTGAAATGATTTGTCTTTCTAGTAAATAATAAATTAACGAGAGACTCTTATGACCTAGTTCTTTATGTTTCCATGTTTCCAAAAGCACTAAACCTAAACTATTATGGCATGGATAATTTATATTCTGTATTTTGGTCATTTATGTGACTATTTATACTGATGTAGGTTGTTGGAATAATATTGTTTATGCTTCACTCACAAATTTAATAACAAAACTACAGATTCTTCACTGATTTTGTTAACTACCACTTTGCATAGCATCGGATCTAAAATTATAATCTGGCCTCTCCATGATGCTCTCATACCACACCATCTCTGTGATATCATCATTCACCATTCACTTTTCCTTCCCTTACTACACCCATTTACCATGATGATATTAGAGAGATAGTGTCCGATGAGAGCCTCATGGGGACGTTGGATCAGAAGTTCAGATCAGATGCTATGTTAAGCGATAGTTAACCAACAGTAGTGAAGTGCAAAAAGAATCATTAATTTTGTTTTTAGCTTATATCTAGACCAAATAAACCCTTTGAAAAGTTTTAAAGGCAATGTTATGATATAATAGATCTATTTTAATGAAAAATTATATAATGAAACGTTGATTTTATTTTCATTATTACTTTTAGGGTTTGTTTATTTTAGAATATTTTTATCCCTCTGACATGCCTTTTGAGGAAGAGAAAAAACGCTATGTTTGCTCAATCACAGAGTAATTTTGTTTTTCTTTCATAGTAAAATCATTGTCTATATAATTAATTATTTTTTCCCTATTTATGTTAAATTTATTTATTTTATGTAAGTAATATTAATCTACTCATATGTGACAATAATGTATTAAATGTTTAGGTCTTTATATTTGGTATTAGAGTAATTGGCCTGTTCAAAATTGAGAAAACTCATTAAGTTGTTTTGATACATTAGGCAGATGATTCATTGGTCATTTGAATTGTGTAGTAATTAGCCCCACCTAAGTACAACACATGATGTGACAGGTGTGACTCAAACTGTCTCCTATTATTAAAAATTGACATTATTTTTAGTAAAAAGAACAACTGACATACTAAAAATTGAGCAAATGCATTTCGATTATTTTGATACTTTCGGGAAACAATCCATAAGTCATTTGTGACTTTTAGTAATCGACCTCACTTCAATTCAATGCACAATGCAACTAGTATGTCTCAAAGTGTCTCTTTTAATTTAAAATTGACATTAATTTCAGAAAAAACCACAAGTGACATACTGAAAACCGAGAAAATGCATTCATATTGTTTTGATACTTTACGAAAATGATCCATGAGTTATTTTTTATGTGTCTGAATCAACCCCACCTTAATTTGATGCATGTTGTGACCGGTTTGGCTAAAAGTGTCTGTCATCAGTTTAAAATTAACATTTTAGCTCAAAACATGTTACTCACTGAAAACCATGAAAACCCACTTTAATTTTCATCATAATTTAGGATAATGATTCATGTGTTCTTTATGACATGTATAAAGTAGTCTCATATCAAACCAAAACACGATGCGACAAGTATGACTCAAAATGTGTGTTTCTAGTTTGAAATGACATTTTAGTAAAAAACACAACTCACATACTGAAAACTGAGAAAACACATTCAGATTGCTTTGATACTTTAGTACAATGATCCATAAGTCATTTGTGACATGTATGAATTGAACACAGTTCAATTCAACACACAATGTGATTGGTATGACTCGAAGTGTGTCTTTTTATTTAAAATTGACATTAATTTTAGAAACAAAACAAAAGTGACATACTGAAAATCGAGAAAATGTATTTGTATTGTTTTGATACTTTAGTAAAATAATCTAAGAGTCATTTATAACGTTTAATAATCAACCGCACCTCAATCCAATGCATGATGTGACTGGAATAGCTAAAAGTGTATGTTATCAGTTTAAAATTGACATTTTATCTCAAAATGTGTCACTCACTAAAAACCAAGAAAACTCACTCCAATTGTATTCATAATTTATGATAACAATTCATATGTTCTTTTTGATGTGTATAAAGAAGTCCTATATCAAACCAACGCACAATACGACCAGTATGACTCAAAATGAGTGTTTCCAATTTGAAATGACATTTTAGTAAAAAAACAACTGACATACTATAAACTAAGAAAACACATTCAGAATGTTTTTATACTTTTGTAAAATGACAAATAAGTAATTTTTGACATGTAGGAAATGATATCACCTCATTAAAACTCATAATGAGACTACTATGACTCAAAGTGCCTATTTTTATTTAAAATTTACATTAATTTTAGAAAAAAACACAAGTGACATACTAAAAACCAAGAAAACACATTCAGATTGTTTTGATACTTTAGGAAAACTATGCATGGGTCATTTTTTATGTGTAAAAATCAATCAAAACTCAATATAATGCACGGTGTGACCGGTATGGCTAAAAGTTTATGTTATCAGCTTAAAATTAACATTTTAGCTCAAAACGTTTCACTCACTGAAAACCAAACAAACCAACTCCAATTGACTTCATAATTTTGGATAATGATTCATAGGTTCATTATAATATGTATGAAGCAGTCTCATATCAAACCAACGCACGATGTGACCGGTATGAATCAAAATGTGTGTTTCTAATTTGAATTTACATTTTAGTAAAAAAAACCTAATTGTCATAATACAAACTGAAAAAAAACATTCTAGTTATTTTTATACTTTATTAAAATGATCTGTAAGTCATTTGTGACATTTAGGAATTTAATGAACCTAAATTTATCACACAATACAACTTTTATGACTCAAAGTGTCTCTTTTTATTTAAAATTAACATTAATTTTATAAAAAACAAAAGTGACATACTGAAAACTGAGAAAAATAATTTTTATTGTTTTCATACATTTGTACAATGATCCATGAGTCATTTTTTTACATTTATGAATCAACCTCACCTCTATCTGACGTACGGTGTGACTGTTATGGATAAAAGTGTATGTTATTAATTTAAAATTGATATTTTAGCACAAAACGTGTCACTCACTGAAAACCAAGAAATCCCACTCCAATTGTCTTCATAATTTATGATATTGATTCATAAGTTCTTTGTTACGTGTATGAATAAGTATCATATCAAACCTACACATGATGCAACTGATATGATTCAAAATGCATGTTTCCAGTTTGAAATGACATTTTTGTAAAAAAACACAATTGTCGTACTAAAAAAAGATAAAACACATTAATATAGTTTTTATACTTTATATAAATTATAAATAAGTCCTTTTTCACATTTAGGAATAAACATCACCACAATTCAATGCACAATGTGACTGCTGTAACTCAAAGTGTCTTTTTTTATTTAAAATTGGCATTAATTTTAGAAAAAAACAAAAGTGGATTACTAAAAAACATAGAAAACGTATTTGGATTGTTTTAACACTTTATTAAAATTAAAAATGAGTCATATTTTACATGTAGGAATCAAACTCACCTCAATATGATTCATGGTGTGATCGATATGGCTAAAAGTGTCTCTTATCAGTTCAAAACTGACATTTTAGCTCAAAACGTGTCACTCACTAAAAACCGTGAAAAACTTCTCCAATTGACTTCATAGTTTAGGATAACGATTAATAAGTTCTTTATGATGTTTATGAATATTTCTAATATCAAACCAATGCACGATTCGACCGATATGACTCAAAATGCATGTTTCTAGTTTGAAATGACATTTTAGTAAAAAGCACAATTAACATACTACTAACTGAGAAAACACATTCGGATTGTTTGATACTTTAGTTAAATGATAAATAAGTCATTTGTGACATGTATGAATCAATAAAACCTCAATTAAATGCACAATTCCACTAGTATAACTCAAAGTGTGTCTATTTATTTAAAATTGACTTTAATTTTAGAAAACAAAACCCTAAGCGACATATTAAAAACCAAGTAAACACATTCATATTGTTTTGATACTTCAGGAAAATTATCCATGAGTTATTTTAGATGTGTACAAATCAATTTTACCTCAATCTAATGTAAGGTGTGATAGGTAGGCTAAAAGTGTTTGTTATCAGTTTAAAATTGACATTTTAATTCAAAACGTTTCACTCACAGAAAATCAAGAAAACCTACTCCAGTTGTCTTCATAATTTAGGATAATGATTAATATTTTCTTTTTAACATGTATGAAGTAGTCTCATATCAAAACAATGCACGATGCGACCAGTATAACTCAAAATACATGTTTCTAGTTTGAAATGACATTTTAGTAAAAAAACACAACTGATATACTACAAACTGAGTAAACACATACGTATTGTTTTTGATACTTTAGGAAAACGATCCATAAGTCATTTTTTATATATAAAAATCTATTTCACCTCAATTTAATGCACAATATAACTGGTATGACTAAAATTTTCTCTTTTTATTTAAAATTGACATTAATTTTTGAAAAAAACACAAGTGATATACTAAAAACTAAGGAAACACAATCTGATTGTTTTGATAATTTAGTACAATGATCCATGAGTCATTTTTTTATGTGTACGAATCAATTGCACCTCAATCTGATGCATGGTGTTACTGGTATGGCTAAAAGTTTCTATAATCAATTTAAAATTGACATTTTATCTCAAAACGTATCACTCACTAAAAACCAATAAAACCCACTCCAATTGATATCATAATTTAAGATAACTATTAATAAGTTCTTTTTTATGTGTATAAAGAAATATCATATCAAACCAATGCATGATGTGACCGATATGACTCAAAATGCATGTTTCTAGTTTTAAATAACATTTTAGTAAAAAACACAATTGACATACTAAAAACTAATCAAACACATTCCAATTGTTTTAATACTTTAGGGAAATTATCCATAAGTCATTAGTGAAATATAAGAATCAATATCACCTCAATTGAATGTATAATGTGACTGGTATGACACAAAGTGTCTATTTTGATTTACAATTGACATTAATTTTAGATAAAAAGAAGTCAGATGCTGAAAACTGAGAAAACATATTTGGATTGTTTTTATACTTTACAAAAATTATCCAGGAGTTATTTTTTATGATTATAAATAAACCACTCCTTAATCTGATACATGATGTGACCGGTATGTCTAAAAGTGTCTATTGTCAGTTTAAATTTGACATTTCAGCTCAAAAAAGTGTCACTCGTAGAAAACCAATAAAACCTGCACCAATTTTCTTCATAATTTAGGATAAATATTCATAAGTTCTTTGTGATGTGTATGAAGAAGTCTCATATCAAACCAATCCACGATACAGCCGGTATAACTCAAAATGCGTGTTTCTAGTATGAAATGACATTTTAGTAAAATAAAAGAACTGACATTCTACAAACTAAGAAAACACATTAGTATTGTTTTTATAATTTAGTAAAATGATCCATAAGTCATTTGTGATTTTTAGTAATCAACTTCTCCTCAATTAAATGTACAATGTGAATGGAGTGACTCAATGTATCTCTTTTAATTTAAAATTGACATTAATTTCAGAAAAAAAACAAAAGTGACATACTAAAAACAAAGAAAATGCATTTGTATTGTTTTGATAATTTAATATAATAATCCATGAGTTATTTTTGATCTGTACCAATCAAACACACCTTAATCTGACATACGGTGTGATCGGTATGGCTAAAAGTTTTTGTTATCAATTCAAAATTCACATTTTAGCTCAAAACATTTTACTCACTAAAAACCAAGATAACCTGCTCCAATTGTCTTCATAATTTTGGATAATGATTCATATGTTATTTGTGATATGTTTGAAGTAGTCTCAAATCAATTCAATGCATGATGGAACTAGTATGACTCAAAATTCATGGTTCCAGTTTGAAATGACATTTTAGTAAAAAACACAACTAACATACTACAAACTAAGAAAACATATTCAGATTGTTTTTTATAATTTATGAAAATGATCCATAATTCATTTGTGACATGTAGAAATTTACCGCACCACAATTCAACATACAATGCAACTGGTATGACTCAATGTGTCTCTTTTTATTTAAAATTGACATTAATTTTAGAAAAAAAAACACGAGTGACATACTAAAAACTAAGCAAACACATTCGTATTGTTTTGATACATTAGAAAAACAATCCATGTGTCATTTTTGACATGTAAGAATCAACCACACCTCAATATAATGCATAGTGTGACTTTTATGGCTAAAAGTGTTTGTTATCAGTTTAAAATTGACATTTTAGCACAAAACATGTCACTCACTAAAAACCAAGCAAACCCAGTCAGATTTTCTTTATAATTTAGGATAAATATTCATAAGTTCTTTGTGAAGTGTATGAAGTAGTCTCATGTCAAAATAGTACACGATGCAACTGATATGAATCAAAATGCGTTTTTCCAGTTTGAAATGATATTATAGTAAAAAAACAAAACAAACATACTATAAACTAAGAAAACACATTAGTATTGTTTTGATACTTTAATAAAATAATCCATAAGTCATTTGTGACATGTAGGAATCTAACTCACCTCAATTAAATTCACAATGCAACTGGTATGACTCAAAGTTTCTTTTTTATTTAAAATTGACATTAATTTTAGAAAAAAACACAAGTGACATACTGCAAACTAAGTAAACAAATTCATATTGATTTGATACTTTAGGAAAATGATAAATCCGTTATTTGTGACGTGTAAGAATCAACCATGCCTCAATCTGATGTAGAATGTGACCGGTGTGTCTAAAAGGGATTGATATCAGTTTAAAATTTACATTTTAGCTCAAAATGTCTCACTCATTGAAAACCAAGAAAACCCACTCCAATTGTCATTATAATTAAGGATAACAATTCATAAGTTATTTTATACATTTTTGAAGTAGTCTCATATCAAACCAATGCGTGATGCAACTGGTATAACTCAAAATGCAGGTTTCCAGTTGGAAATGACATTTTAGTAAAAAAACAACTTCTGTACTACAAACAAAGAAAACACATCTGGATTATTTTGATACTTTAGAAAAAAGATTAATAAGTCATTTTGGACATGTAGGAATCCACTACACCTCAATTCAATGCGCAATATGACTAGTATGACTCAAAGTGTCTCTTTTTATTTAAAATTGACATTAATTTTAGAAAACAACACAAGTGACATTCTGCAAACCACAAAAACGCATTCGGGTTGTTTTTATACTTTAGGAAAAAGATACATTAGTCATTTTTTATGTGTGGAAATCAATTATACCTCAATATGATAAACGATGTGACTGATATAATTCCAAATGTGTCATTTAAATTTGATATTAATTTCAATAAAAGAATAAGTGATATAATAAAAAATGAGAAAAACCATTTGTATTGTTTTAATATTTAAAAAAACAATATATGACTCATTTTTGACGTGTAGGAATCAGCTCCACCTCAATATGATGCACGGTGTGACCGATATAACTCCAAATGTACCTTTTTAATTAAAAATTGACATTTTATTAATGTATTATTTCATATTAATGTTTAATTTATTTCATTATTTTATTACTTACATATTATTTGTTTTCTTATATAGGTGGAATTTTTTTCTTGAGTTTTGATTCTTTTTTTGACAACCAATACCTTGGATGACTATTTTTAAGATGGGATCACGGATGCCAAAAGATGAAACATTAATGTTTTTAATTATTTCTTGGATAATTATAATTGTAACCATATAAAACATTGTTTGAAATGTATATAGTAGTTTGTTTTTTTGTATTCATGATGTCAAGTAAATGTATATAGCATTGTTTGCGAAACTCTTGTGTGCACTGTTTTGTTCTTCTGTGCTTTGTTCATGTGTAGGTGTTGTTTTGTGTAGGTGTGCAAGTGTTGGGTGTGCTGTTAAATAAATAGCACATCACAGAAAACTAGGCCTTTATCAGTGCTATTTTGAGCACTGATAAAGGTGGCCCTTTATCCATTATAAAAAAGTGATGATAAAGGGGGTACCTTTATCAGCGTTTTTTTTAGACCGGATAAAGGGCCCCCTTTATTAGTGATTTTTTAGCTCTATTAAATGGGACCCCCATCTTTTACGTCATTTAACATTGCTTTTCTAGCACTGTTAAACGTAGTTTATATCACTTTTAAAAGCCTTAATTTTAGTAGTGATACCCTCAACTATGATTTGAGAGGAAGATAAGATCGGTGATGCATCAGGGGCCACCAGGTCAATGAGATAGATCAGTGCCACTCTGGGCTAGAAGGTCCGCCATTGAGATATGAGGCCACCAATAAAGATGACACCTAAAACATTTGGAACACCATTTTCCTTCAATGTCTTTCTGTTGAAAGATGAATAATATAGGGGAGTCAAAAATGGAAGATGTGGAACATGAGATACACATCCACAGATAAGTTTTGCTATCAGAGTAGGAAGAAGGAAGGAGGAAGAAAAATGACGTAAATAAAGTAAGGAAAATAATAATAATGATGCTCATATGTGCTAACGACCCCACGGTGAAGGGTTTCAGAGGGAAACCCTAAGAGGATATTAGAGTGAGAGGGGCTGAGCTAGAAGATAAAGGTTCCATCATGAGTGGTTTTTATTCTGAAAGAGAGCACTCTATAATTAGTCATTGTATTATATTCATAATTTAATCCTTATACTTGTTAATCTAATCTATAAACCTTAAATGCACGACTCTAAAATAAATACTTCAAAATATAGTCAGTAGAGATTTTTAATATACCTCACTACTTAAGTTAGACATGGTCATTTAGTCATCACTTAAGCATGGTTAATTCAGATATTACATATTCCATGGCCACTTCCCATTATCACTTTGAACAATCACTTTAAATGGTCACATGGCATGGGAATCTTCCACGGTCACTTTCCACGGTGACTTTTCTCAATAACTTTGATTTTTCATGTGGTCACTTCTCCTCTTCATGTGGTTACTTTTTTCTTCTTTTAGTCACTTCTTTTATTCTTTTTGTCACTTCTGTTCTTCTTTTAGTCACTTATTTTTTTCACATGGTCACTTCATTAATTCTCACAATTGGTTGAATCCTTTGTATAGTCACTTGAAATATTCATGCAGTCAATTAAATACTTAGAAAAAAAATTATTATCGAATTCAGGATTACATTATTATTCATATATTCACTTGGATTTAAATGTTTGGTTGCTCCAATTTTTTGAAGTTTTTTGACTATCGCATGGTCTCATTAAACTATCTTTACTATTGTAAGGTTTTTCATGATGTATATTGAAGAGTTGGTGAGAAAATGACCATTATTGATCCAGTTTTCCATATTCTCTAACCAACCCTTTATCAATTCTTCCTTTTTTGGATTTCTTCATACAGTTGATGGACTCTTCATGATGTTAGTTTATGACTATGTAAAAATTTTGGTATATTCCAAAAAAAATATTCCACTTTCATAAAACACATAGTTTATTATAAATAACATAAACATGATTTATGATTATTAAAATGTGGAATATCTAGTATAATATAGTAGTAAGGATTACATGGGTGGTAAGGTGGTTATATTACTTGAACATAGTATGTAAAGTATACCAGAGAAACCATCTTGACACTAAATAATCCCATATGATCTAATAAATTACTTTGTAACTAGATGATCAATGCTAATGGAATATTATTTTAACTACAATGTATCTTGATAGGTTTGCATTCATAAATCATGTAATTTCTATCCATGATTATTGTGTCTATGTTTCTCTTAAGATGATTTTCCATATGGGGTTTTAATGATATAGAAGTGTGGTAAAACATGTGAATGATGTGGTAGTTTGGTTTGGAATCTCTCATATATATGTGTGTATATCCTTTTATTGTTTTAACTTATATATTTATAGTAATACTGGTTAAAATACATCATCATGGTGTTCAATATAAAGATGTGTAACAAGAATCTAAAGTTTTACATTAAAGTGTATACGTGGAAGCTAGATCGACTTAGAAAATAGACTTAAGTGATTTATAGGATCATAATTTGTTAATGTATGATGGTCCTCTTATAATTCATGAGACTAAGAATTAGTTAAATGAGGTTGAGATAGTTTTTCAGTCGATCTATATTGGAGATGATCACTGTGTTCCTTTAGAGTATATCTTATTGGGATGCTTTGTGTGATAGTGGTACATTATATGCATAGAATAAGGTGATGTGTCTATAATCAAATTGAATCAGTCTTGATAGTTGTTAAGTAAAGATTTCCTATCAGAGACACTTAGGATCAAGAAGCAGTAGGATTTGTTTCTATCACAATGAGTGAGATCTTCTATTTATAATTTTGTTGTGTGGTTTACGGTGTTGATGTGATATTCTCATAATTTTATGATGATGAGAAGATGACATCTCATCATTTTCATAGGTCTTTAAGTCTTGAGATCCAAAGGTAGTTGAAAATATTTTCTATAAATTATTTTATAGAGATATTGGAAAATGATGAGATGATAGAGAATTTTTGGACAAGGATGATATATTTTCTAAGGAGAACCCATCAAGGTGTAGATAAGAGTAAAGATATAGGTGAAGGTACCAGTATTTTTAAATTAATACAAAATTAAGATATTCTTTGGGATTCAGCTACTATCATGATCTCATTCCTCATGTGTGGGTAGTATATAACCATTAAGTGGGACCTCGGGATTTTGATATTTATATTTTGGTGGAATGAGCTATCACCAAGCTATATACCTATCTTTTTAGGGTAGTTTTTGGTGGTGTGAGAAACTTTTGGTAGTTTACTGACCACATCAGTGGTTTATTAACCCTCTTCAGTGGTATTTTATACAATAATGATAATATAAATGACCATTTTGACCACTCGAACAGGGGATTATAGAATAAGACATCATGGGTAATATTATAATATTAATAACCAAAGAGGATGTTAATGGAGGAGGAGGATTTTGATGAGGAAACATTAGGATATGGAAGTTAAATAAGTGGAGGTACTATAGGTGTCTCTTAAGAGCTCTTAGATAATTGAAAAAGGTGTATCTATGAGTTCTTAAGAAATTAATTTATAAGTTTGAATTGTTTTCATGTTATCTTTATTTGTAATATGATCATGAATGAGTTATAGTATTTTTGAATTTGAGTAGGAATAAAAAATTTCTAATAAGAATAAAATCATAGTGTGAATGATATCATTATTTAAATATGCTATTGAATATAGAGGTATCACACAACAACATATATTATTATACCATGAATGTGTTCCTAATGAATTGTGGGGAATGAGTTTCACCATAATAAGAATCCAAATCAATTTTATGTTTCCCTATTTTTGATAAAAGAAGAGTGTCATGCCATAGTGATGATGATCTTACTATAAATGAGGGACTCACATCATATATACCTAGTAATAGATGTTTGGCATTGTACTAGAGTTTTGAAGGTGCATCGGCCACACCATAATGTGTCATACTACACCACAAGGAGAGTTAAAGGTGGATATTGAAATTATAATGATTTAATTTACACACACACATACATATATATATATGATATATCCTCTATTTCATAGATAAGATCACTATTCCATAAGTGATAAAGGCATCACACCATGGTAAACCAAGTCATACCACATCAGTGGTTAAAGATACACCATGATATTTAGAATTTTATCTCCATAAATTTTGGATATTAAAGTCGCACTTCAAGTGATTGAATTACACCATGAAGAATGAAATATATAAATAATTGGTGATTCTCCTAAAAATAACATTCAAAACATAAAAGAGATTCAATATAACTATTAGAGAGAGAAATACCCATTATATGAAGCATTTTAAGGAGGTTTTTGTTGTGGATTTGGGATATGAAAAAAAGTTGTGAATAAAATCCAAATTCCAGAGACACTTTAGGAAAAGGGAATTGGATATCATTAGATTTTTTGGATCTCATTATTCACTACAAAATATTTCACCTTTTCCAACATGGACAAATCTGTTGTTAAAAATGTATTTTCTATTGGTAAAACGTTTTACCAACATATATGTCTTAAACTTTTGGTAAAAACTCTGTCGCTAAATGTTTTTGCGACAGATAAAATAGCTCTGTTTAAATTATAATTATACCAACATATAATATATATGTTGGTTAAAGTGTTTAGAAACATATTATGGTGACAAATTTATCTGTCGGAAATAATATTACCAACATATAATATATATTTGTTTATAAATTACATTTGAATAAAAATTATAAATTTTTATTACCAGTAAAATTTCAAATTATATTTATTATTTTATCATATATAATACAAAAAATACAGTTTTAACACATGCTAAAACATAGAAAAAAAGTAATTATATTAACAATGAAATATTTTATACAAAACGTTGGATCCCCCAATCCCCCCCCATGCTGGATCCCCCAATAATGCCCACCCCACCTCTAGGTGACCCATTTATGCCATTTAGTCAGCTCCAACTCTGGCACCCCAACCATGTCAGTGCCCCAACCATGCTATCTGGTAACCTCCAGCTCCAGATAAAAGAAAGTTTAACATTTATTGGAAACAGAGGTTTTAGTATAGTCTCATGCACATCCTCATCCAACACCATGCTTGAAGTCCCATGCCGCATCTCATACTCCTCTAGCATTCATCCTTGATCTTCCAACATCAGTTGTCAGCTGTAGTGATTAGCATAAGAAATCTATTACACTCACGCTCCCAGCAATGGCCTTCACACATGCCAACTGTGACATCAATATACCAATGAGATATCATCATTCAATAAAAATCCAATTTCATTTAATTTAAATTGTAGGTTCTTGTGGAAAGAAGTCTTACATTATTTTAAGTGTTGAAATACCTACACGTGGAATAAAATATTCCAAGAGAGAAACAATCTTTACAATGTCAATTATTTTTTATAAAGAAAAATTTGTTAAAAACCAGGTGATTGTTAAAAAAATAGGCTAGACATAAAGAAACAAATGCTTCCCAAGCTTAATGTAGTGAATTGGATCTTAGGGATTAAGTTTTTTTTTCAACCAACCTAAAACATCACATCACATTTTCACTCTTTTTAGCATACAAACCCTGTAAAAATGATTCTTCAATACTGTATAGACATGAAAATTGGGAAATTATCATACAAAATAGACAATGTGAATAAAGCATTGGGCACCACCTACATTTGATGAGTTACCATATAAGATCCACCATCAACCCTTGTGCAATGAATTACTCATCATATGTTCCCTTCAGAAAATACATGGAATCAATGAAGGGGAATACTACTGAACCCAGTTCAAAAACAACAGCAAGCATGCCTCTTTAGAATTACATCTATGATATTTTACACAGTCAAATCAAGATCCAAATTAGACATATAGGATTCTAGTGCTGCATAGTGATTCTTGAAATAATTTTCCTCTGGGTAGTTAGGCCTCATATGAATATCTTAAGGAAGCATTGGACCCTCTTTCAAATTAGACTCGATATTATGCATGTATGACATAAGGAAGCACTTATTGCACATAATAGAAAGATGGTGAGAAACCATCCCATAGTGATCGACATTTCTTTTGGTTTGAATGTCCACTCCTTCCTGTATTTTCCTCATTAGGGACTACAGCTCAAGGAAGTGCGCAATACATTCCTTAACCACATTATCAATGTTTTCATTATTGAAAGATGTGAGTTTCCCAAGTCCATGGTTTGTAAATTCCTTCATCGACTCACAAGATTTCATACCGTACATGTATCTTCCTTTATACTGCTTGAATAAAGAATCCTAAAAAGTCAACAATTAAATCATTAACTAGCTAGAGAGGACAAAAAACTGTGGGTACCTTGGGAGACTATGACAGCATGGCAAGAAGAGTGGGGAAATAATGTGATGCATGTAGGAATTACGAGAATGAAGTTGCTCCAAGAAACTAGCTGAAACCAAAATGATAATAAATAAAACAGTCAACATAATAAATCATCCTTAATCTATTCAAGTTATCACTCAATTACCAAGAGAAAAATATTATAGCAAGGATTCGATAATCCCCAAAAATATGGAATATCTAAATTACTTATTAAGATCATTTTCAAATTCAGAATATAAATAATTAGTAAACAAATTCCATAACAAATTCTATTCCATAGAAGATGAAAGATAACTAGCAAATACTATATCAAAATTATAATTTAGTTGTAGTATCAAATAACAAAAACATGTGAGATAGATTCATAGTTTCAAAACCAAAATTGAACACATAATTTTTAATTCATGACAATATTCACAACAATATCAAAATAATTACTATTCAATACACAAAATGAAATGATCTAAACAATGTTTTAGTTATCAAAACAAAAAAGTTTATGGAATAAAACAGAATCAACATTATCACAATTCCAATTCTAAAACCCGAACTAAAATATAACCAGTACAAGTTAAATGAAACAATAGATATGATAATAAGTGAATAACCAAGAAAACTATCAAAGGCAGAGTTCTTGACAAATCAGAGGCACACAATTAACTAAATCTTAAGATATCAACATATACACCCACCTTATCCAGACTCACTCACACTAATATCAACATATACACCCACATATGAATTTTGATATTGAATGATCTATTATATGGAATGTAATAACGTCTGATATGGTAATTAAACTCAATTTGAGATATTATCATATACACCCACCTTATACTAATTAACTACATATAACATATAATGTTTATATGTTCGTTATTTATAATTAAAATAATAATGTCATTATTTCATTTGGAAGGGGAAATTATCCAAGAGGAGCCATCTAAGAGTCGAGCTATAAGGCTAAAAATAGCTAAAGATGCAACTTTTGCGCATTTATGTAACCAAAAATTTAGAGAAAAGTGATTTCAGGTTACCTTTGGTTGAGATAAGTTTTAGTAACGTGATCTTTGTGAAGTAGTTTGATGAACCAAAATCTTCCACATATGATATTAGGGTGAAAGTAACACCCACAAAACATAAAACCATTAAAAAAATACCATGTATAATAGAAGTTTTATGATGGACTTTTCAAGGAAGATTTCAAATGACTGTTTAAAAAAAGATATAAAAAATTAAACAAACTATTTTTATTAAAAAATAGATAGTCAAATATATAAAAAAATCAAAAGCATACCAACTATTGGCCATTGTGCTTGCAAAAATATCTAGATAATACCCAAAAAGTTAATTCCAAGACCATGACATGAGGATTACAAGTACCCTATAAAATGTGAAAATTGAGTAAAAACTAATGTTGTTTCTAAGTGAGAATGAGTGTTACCCTCCAAGTAAGTCAACTTGAACACATCTCTAGTGAAAGAAACTGATCCTACCATTTTCTCTTCATAAATGTTCACATGAATGACACCATAAAATATGAAAGTTTACTGGAAATTGATTAGTGATAAATTCTGTAACATTGATCAAAAATTAAAAAAATTAATATATTAACAAAGAAACTAAAGTAATTTGAGTAGAAACTAATGTTGTTTCTGAGTGAGAATGAGTGTAATGTTGCACAAAAATTGATAAAAATTCATAATTTAATACTAACAAAGAAGATAACATTCAAATAACACATTTGATAATTTATTTTAAATACTAAAATAAAGTTTTATTCATTAACATGAATAAACAAGGGTTAATAATCACATAAAAATATCACTATGATGATCAAAATGTAAATTAAATTCAATATATATATCAATTTTTATACATATTTCAAAAAATTAAATCTATGAACATATGGAAAATGTTGTAAAGACTCAAGGAAATATAAACTCTTGATATCAAATTCAATAGAATACCACATTATTAACATAATGAAATTAATACAATTCATTTACTCATCACACTGAATGGGAATCATACATTAATCAAGAAAAAACATGGCATTGAGGCATTCCACACACCAAATAAAAAAATTAATTGAAACCAAATAAATAATGTACAAACTTTATTCACAAAATTAATAATTAATTCTCAGCTAATAATATGATTTGAGGGAACATTCATTTGTAAAACATTCAATCTACGCCGATTATAGGTGTTATATTTCTGTATAGATTGTATGTTTTACAATAATGTATAGAATGAAAACATTTTAGTTCAATTAAAATGGAATTCAAACATAGAATGAATCTTACAAAAGAGTCTGGTAAAATATTTATTTCAATGATGTACCCATTCATCATCAGGGGGCCCTGACACCTGTTCAAAAACAAAGATAGTGTGCAATAAGCAATTTTCATGAGTAAAAAAGGTGATGTTCTCTTAAATGAGAACACTGTATTAGAATTAGCAAGATCAAAATCACTCTTTAATAGCTACTATATGGTAGTGGTTCATCAATTTTATGATGAAAATCATGTTGATTTTATCTAAGAGTGATGAAAAGTAAAATGGAGGTATTCACGCAACAATCACATCCCAAAATTGAGAAATCGTTATATAAATTTCACAAATTGGTCACATAAATAAAGAATTACCTCCCATTTGTGGTTGATGAGAGGAAACCTGCTGAAGATGAATAGTATGATGAAGAAAAGTGTAGCGAAGAACTGTGGGGGGTTGAATGGTTACTATATTTGTGGGGGAGGCAAGGGGGTGAATGGCTAGCAGATTTGGAGGATGAACAGAATGGGGATTATCTAAATAAGGTAAACATGTGGCGATAGATCAAAAGTTGGGTAAACTTGGTGGATATTATCCAAAAACTGATTTAGGGTTTCCAGACGGCAATAGTGAGGCGAGGTGCTCCCTGGTATGACCGGCGTGAGAGCGGTGGGGTGTGAGGTGGGGCGGTGGGATGTGAGGCGGGGCGGCTGGATGTGAGGCCAGAGTAGGTCATGGTAGTGGGGCCAGAAGATGTGAAGGCGGTTGGATGTGAGTCCATAGTAGGGTAGGGCAACGGTATGTGAGGCGGGGAGACGAGATGTGAGGTCGGAGTAGGGCAGGGTAGGGTGGCGGGATGTGAGGCGGGACAGTGGGAGGTGATGTCGAACCCAAATAGGGGTGGAGATGGAGTCCCAAATATTTTTTTAATAAAATGTATTTAAATTTTTATTATATAAATAATATTGGAATATATAAAAACAATTAATATTTCTGGAAAATTGAATAACCAGTATTGAAAAATATAAAAACATTTTATATTTTGAGAAAATTAAAAATTAAGATCAATTATGAGATGTTTTTAATAAAACTCCGAGAAATAAAAATTTACTTTGTTCATAAAAATAATATATATATATATATATATGTATAATATGATTCTCTTAATTGGTTATTGATAAAATCATTTTTATTTTGAATGGTTTTTTGTAACATTTTTTATTGACATTGATATATTTGTTGGTAATAGTGTTATTAATAACAGATGCACGTGTTATTAAAAAATGTGGGTATTAGTATAATAAATCAATAGATTCAACTTTTGGTAAATGATATGTTTCTATTTTATGATTAATACCAAAAGATATATCTGTTGGTAAAAATAATTTTTGGTGTTAAAAATTAATACTAATAAAATTTATTATCTGTTGGAATTGCTCATTTTTACCAACAGATATATTGTCTGTCAATAAATTTCTGTTGGAAAAAGTGAAATATTTTGTAGTGATTTTATCTCGTATATGGGAGTTCAGGTCCATCACCCTACTTATTTTCTTATTCTAGTTATTAAAAAAATAGTAACATGGGTAGCATGATCAGAACCATTAAATATCAGGATTTATACAATTTATAAAAAAAAATTATGAATCTTGTATTCCACCCCTATAGTGTGTGTCTTATTTCTTACTATTTCTCTCATCATCATGTTATCACTGTTGGGATCCTTTTTATAATAATTTATGTGGGAAATAAATGTAATTATTATTGTTTTTAGTTACCATTGATTCACCCCCCAAAGGAGTTCTACTCTCACTCAATCCTTTCACTTGGTATCAAGGTAGGTTGTAGTTCTATAAATTTGTAATCAAAAGAAGTTTTTCTTAGGGTTTTTATCACAATTTATCCAGATATTTTCCATTGAAACTATTTTTTCATTGATATATATTTTATTTATGTGTTCAATCGAGTTTATGAATACTGTTAATAACAAAGGAGTCTCTATGATTGATATAAATGTATTTCATATATGAAGATAGTGGATGGTTTGATATCTCATGGAAATTTATCACATCACTAAGAATGGTGTTTATCAAATTGAAGTTGGTAGAACCTATACTCTATTGTATGATAAGAATATTGAACCTAGTGAGAAAGTGTGAAATGCTTTACTCTCATCCCACTTAGAGGAGAAGTTAACCTGAGTAATGGTGATAAATGTAGTGAATGGAATATGGATAAAATTATGTTATATCCCTGAAGGAGATAATAAAGTAAAATAGTCTCAGTAATAAAAAAATTTAGGTTCAATTCAAAAATATTTTAATGGTAGAAGATGAAATGGTGGATGAATTATTTATTGGGGTAGAAAAAATAGTGATCCAGACTATAATATAAGGATAATTTCTTGAAGACTCCACTATGTAGAAGAAGATAATAATAATACTATATAATAAATTTAGTTCGAATACATTCACCTAGAGTATCAGGAATTGGATGACTAGATCATCAATAAACTCAAAAATTTATTGATTTCCTAAAATAGAGAATAGAGATAGACTTAAGGAGGAAAAAATTAAAGAATGAGACAATGTTTAAAGCTTAAAAGACAATGATATATCTTGATTCAAGGAAATATCATAAGGAATAAACTAATGTCGAAGAATATTCCTTGGATTTAAATTAACTTATATATTTATTTTAAAAAAGTAATGAAGTGATGAAAAGGTACATATAATGGTTAGATTTAATTTAAGTTATTCAATTGTAGAAATTGTTGGACACTTTTTAAAAAATATCCCTAAGAAAGAACGTGATAATGATCAATCTCAAAAGTAATTAAGAAAAAAATTGGAATGTGGTCGATGTAAAATAATGTCCTTAAAAGGAAAAGGAAATACCAATACCATGAAGAATAAGAATTTATTCTCAAGGAATGATGTCGCATCTTATGACAAGAAAATTGAAAGAGAGAAAGATGGCTCAGAGGATAAAGGACCAATGAATTTTATGGATAAATCAAACCAGCCCAAAAATCTATTGAGTGAAGAAGAATAAAGTAGTAGTGAATATGAAAATAGTGTGATGAGTAGAAAATTAAAGAGTTTATATTGAAGATGGATCTTATGGTGTTCTTGAAGGAAAATAATAGGCTTAGAAGATAAAATAATGAATTAAAATATGGGAATGATTCATTTATAAAATCACTTGATGATTAAAAATAAAAAGAAATTATTAAGATGCAAGTAGATTTTACATGAAATTTGGGTAATTAAAATTATATCCTTGAATCTAAGGATATGATTCTTGTGATTGGTATAGTAAACCTCATTACAAATAATAAATAAGTAAAATTAATTGAGGAGAAGTAATTGATGCTAAAACATTATTGAGTGTAAAGACCCAGAAATTTCAAGGAAATTTTTTTCTTAAATACTTTGGAATTTTATGAGTACAAAGTTTCAGACAGCGCCTGATTCTGAGGCCCGGTGTGTCCGGAATCAATTTTTGAAGTTTTTTTCGGGTACATTCAGAAAACGTATGAGCATGTTTTTCTATATTTTGAACCAGTGCTCGGAATTGAAATCTGAGGACACCAATGAACTCGCAGCATCAGTGTACGTCTACGGGGACCTTTACTGTAGTTGCGTTTGGACGGGAGGAGGTGTTTTATTTTGGGGTTTCTTAATAATTTAGATAATTAGTTGTGTTACACAAATTATTTAATGTGGTGGTTATTTCCTCCAAAGGGAAGTTGGAGGTGGGTCCCACACCCCACATAACTTCCCTTGGGAGGATCTAACTAAGGGTGGGGCCTACATGATCCCCTAACCCTTCAATTCCTTCTTTTACTCCCTTAAACCCTATTTTAACCTATAGACTTCTACTTAAATGTGGAGCCTCTCCATCTCCCTCCCATTAATGTTTCCAACTCAAATGCCTTAATTAATTCAATTTTCATTTTGAATTAATTTGAAATACATGGCAATGTTATATTATGGGAGGGCCTTATTATTATATTGGTTGGAAAATATTTGTGGGGAGAATTTTGGGAGAACTAAGGAGAGGAGGAGGTTTGTTCATCCAGCAAGTAACGTGAAGAACATGAAGAACTTATTCCTTTATTCTTCCTCCACGTCAAGGGAGAAGACATCTCCCACAAGGAACGTCAACTATGCTTCCTCCACGGATGCAACCAACATCACCTTTGAATCCTATTTTCACGGCTCGATGACGTGCAACATCATGTATGAGGTAGTGGGTTTTTATAATTTTAGTTTGATAAAATTATACTCTTGTCATTTTTGAATGCAAGTGATCATCTTGGCCTCTTGATATCGCCTAACGCAAAGGGCATGGGACAAAAAAACAAGGCCCGACGACCCGCCATTGATCCACATTTATATTGGAGAAGAAAGCGGTGTCAGGAGAGGAGACAGCGACCAGAAGCGACGACGACCGGAGATAATGGCGGTCGAGCGCTGGCCGTGTGCGGAAGAACCGCGGCGTGCAACCGCGGGCATCTCAGCCAAAGAAGAACCGGTTGGTCTGAGCTGGCCAGGCTGAAGGAACTATGGTGCCCCATAGGGCTGTGCTGTAGAGAACCATGGCCCACGCTGGGCAGGCCACTTCGGTGGGCGAACAGGCCGGCTCGTCAGCCGGCTGGGTTGGAGGAGGCCACGACACCCACAGGTGTCGTGCCGGAGTGCAACGGCCCACCCATGCAGGCCACTCACGCCGAGAAGACCAATTTTCTTTGGCTGGCCGGACAGGAGGGCGGCGTCGCCGGTTCGGGAAGTCGGGGGGCACGCCCCCTCGTTCCGCGTCGCTTGGCCAGCTGGCCGAGCAGTGGCCAACAGCTGGCCGAGTCGCGCCCCACCGGGCCAGACTGGGCCCCAACGGGTCAGTCTGTGCCCCATCGTACTAGGCCGACCCCTTAGTTAGGTTGGACCAACCAAGTCAGGACGGGCCGACCCACCTGCCCACCGGGCTTGACGGCCGGGCCCGTTTCACTTAAACATGAATTACTTCATGACTATACGTCCGATCGACGCGCCGTCTATAGAATTAGGACCCTCGCAACGAAGAGGTCCTTTTGGAATACTCTAAGTGAGTTTTTTATGACTTTGAAAAATGGTTAGGTTTGGAATGAGCGTAATTCCAACCGAGCCCCCAGAACGAAAAAGCCAATATCTCTCAGACTGGCCGTCTGATTGACGTGCAGTCTATCGCGTTGGGTTCCTTTTGATGAGACGGAACTTTAGGATGCATAAAATCTCTACTTTGTGATAGTTGATGTATCTAACCTCTTGTCTTGAAAAGTATACCCTCCTAGAATTGAGGGTGTTGTGTGCGGGAACCCTAGAGCTAGTTGAGACTATGACGACTACCGTACTGGAATCCTCTGTGGGTTCAACGACGATGACAACTGTACTGGAATCCTCTGTGGGTTCGATAGCGATGACTATTGTACCTGTATCCTAAGTGGGTCTGACATTTTTACTTTTGTACTAGTATCCTTAGTGGGTCTGATAGAGTAGCTGGTCTAGTATCCTACGTGGGTCTGACAGCTTAGCTGGTCTAGTATCCTACGTGGGTCCGACAGCTTAGATGAATCAATGACTACATCTGATCATCTCTATCGCTATACGAAATATGTATACCTATGTGATCTGAGTCTTGACTTTCAATCATTATCATCGGTGTGATTGACTTGCTTTCCTGTATGGACTGGGTTGTGCTTGGGCTCGAGAGTTGGAGCCAAACTATGATTGATAACTTAGGTATATGTATGGGCATATACCTAAGTAGAGTTTGTTGATACTTCGTGATTGTATCTTACATCTGTGGTTTATCCTTCGTGGATTCTACGAGAACTTCAGGGGTCTTGGGGTCCCTACTGAGTATCGCATACTCACCCCTGCATGGGCTATGCCCGCAATACATTGTGTTGGATACAGACGACGGACAGCACTGATCGAGGTGGAAGCTTGTGGAGTTGGACGGTACCCGGAGGTGGACCACTTGGTGAGATGTACACGGAGTGGACGGATGGACCCGAGGTGTTGAGTAGGCCATCTGTACCCACCCTTCAGGTGGGATTCCTAGAGGACAACTCAGTGGTTGTTGTTTTACTTTACTACAGTTGTGTTAGCTTTTCAGTTGTATTGTACTTACTATTGGGCTTGTATTTCCAGCCCCTTTCCTTTCAGCACTTACTTTTGTATTCATTATTACTTAGTGCTTTCTTCTATTGTGTACTCTGTTGTGTTTGTTTACTTTTATAAAGGCAATACCTTCCCTTTTTATCAGGATTTACGCCTTTGGTTCTAGCCGCCAGCCCCTGGCCTATGGAAGGTGGGCTTGGGGTAGTCACGGAACGGGTCAGAGGACTAGTCGTGACAAACTGGTATCAAAGGAGTCGGTTCTACCGCAGAACTTGGGACTCTGATCATTATTTTCTGTGAATCAATAGTTTTAAGAGTATTGAGTGTGGTTTTCAGTTCAGGGAGTCCATTGTTGGTGCGGCGGCTGACGTATCCATACACCAGGACCCTGACCTCTGATTTCCAACTCAGTGCATGAAAACACTAATTGCGTGTGTGTTTCCTTTGAAAAGTTTTCTTTGTGATTACTTTGTGTGAGATCACCAGGTATACTGTTTGATAGTAGCACAGCTGTTTCTTTTCAGGATGTCCCCACGAAGGCAGCCAGCTAGGGTTTTGAGTTATGTATATGATGGTAGCCCACCAAGCGACGAGGCCTTGGTGCAGGGCCCCATCACAGCGGAGGCACCAGCGGTACCACTACCCGCTGGGCCACTGATACCACCATCCCCAGCAGTAGTGAGTGCACGCCGCCTGAGTATGTTGAATGAGTTCCAGCGACAGAGGCTTCCCAAGTTCCATGGGGAGACGGACCCACAGGCAGTTGAGGACTGGCTGGAGGCTGTCGTTAGGGTTTTCAAATTGGTAAAGACACCAGCCGACCTTATGGTGATTCTTGCCGTGAGTCTCCTGCACGCAGTAGCAGGTAGATGGTGGAGCCTGATGCTCTAGTTTCATGATGAGGCATCTTTACTTTGGACATACTTTCAGAGTCTCTTCCGCTCGGAGTTTGTTCCAGCCACCCTTTGTGCAGTGCTGATTCAGGAGTTACTTCATCTACAGTAGGGCAGCATAACAGTAGCTCAGTACTCAGTGAGGTTCACTAACCTCTCACGCTACTCCATGGATATGTTACAAGACCCGTTATTTAGGGCTCATACCTTCGAGCAGGGATTGAGGCATGAGATCAGGTCTTCGATGATTCCCCCCAACATCCCGATGCAGGCGGGGGTGCTGGAGCGATCCCTTTTAGTGGAGAGCTTCCTCGCTGAGCAGTCTTTAGTACAAGACCCACCACAGGGTGACATGTAACAGAGTCTTCTGCAGCTGGTAGTAGACAGATGTCGCAGAGGTCCAAGCATACCAGGCCATCAGGTGGGAGACCTCAGGATACTGGTTCGGTTGTACAGGGCACATGGAACAGAGCCAGCTATATGAGGAGCGGGAAGTTCTATGCATGCGGCAGGCAGGGTCACATGGCTTGAGACTGTCCGACCCACCATGCAGATGAGCATCAGATAGTAGAGGGACCTCCCAGGTAGAGGCATAGGTTTTACTATGGCGGTCTGCAGGGATCAGGCGGACGTGGCAGAGGAGCTGGCTGAGGAGTGGGTGGTGGATGAAGTTTTGAGGCTCTACCACCACCACCACCAGGAGGACCACCCCGACTACAGGGAGCTAGCAGATAGGGGAATTCTCAGCTCCAGGCAGTCGAGGCCTATGACCACGACGCACATGATATGATTCGAGGTACTATCTATGTCTACTCCACCCTTGCTGGAGTACTTATAGACACAGGTGCGAGTCATTATTTTATTACCGCTGCCCTTGTTTGGACCTCGGAGATTCCGACGGATTCGTTGGCTCGATCCTTATAGCTAGAGACTCCTACGGGATCAGACTCAATGATTAGACACTGGTGCCGGTAGTGTTATCTTACTCTAGGAGTCAAGATCTTCGGCTGGGATCTTGTTGTAGCGGCTTCGAGGTCTTACGATGTCATCTTGGGTATGGACTGGTTTTATAGAGTCCATGCTCAGATCAACTGCATTAGGCGCAAAGTGTGGTGTGTCCGCACGGATGGGACCTGGTTTACCTTCATCAACGAGAAGGGATCCTTTTCAGCGTAGGATGGACTTATGCAGAGGAGAGGGAAGCCGATCGCACATCATTAGGCTAGTCTCATCCTCAGAGCGGTTGATGTGTGAAGTCCAATTTTTCCTATCATGGTGGATCAGTATGCGGAAGTTTTCCTGATGACATTCCAGGACTACCTCCTCGCAGAGAGGTATACTTATACATAGACCTGTACCCCGGGACAACACTGATATCTACTTCAGCATATCTTATGGCTCCCACCGAGCTTCGTGAGCTGCAGGTACAGCTGGAGGACTTGCAGGGGAAGGGATTTATCCGACCCAGTGTTTCACCCTGGGCATCTCTAATTTTATTCACCAAGAAGGTGAATGGGAGCTTGTGACTGTGTGTCAACTACTGTCACCTGAATCAGGTGATTGTGAAGAACAAGTACCCACCCCTGAGGATTGAAGACCTCTTTGATCATATCAATGGAGCACGATGGTTCTCAAAGATAGACCTCAGGTCAGGCTATCACCAGCTCAGAGTTCGAGATGAGGATGTTTAGAAGACAGCCTTCAGGTTTCGGTATGGCCACTAAGAGTTCTTGGTTATTCCCTTCGGCATAACCAACACTCTAGCAGTGTTTATGTGTCTCATGAACAGGATCTTCCAGCCTTACCTCGATCGATTTGTCATAGTTTTCATTGACGACATACTAATTTACTCTACTACTAAGGAGGAGCATGCCTACCACTTACGGGTTGTACTGGATACACTCTGAGAGTACCAACTTTATGGTAAGCTCTTGAAGTTCCAGTTTTGGATTCAAGAGGTTCATTTCTTAGGACACGTCATTTCGGAGGCTGTAGTTGTAGTGGATTCAGCAAAGATCAAGGCAGTACTTGCTTGGGAGCTACCCAGGAGCGTGACGGAGGTGCAGAGTTTCCTGGGTCAGGCTGGGTACTATAGTAGATTTATGCCAGACTTCTCCAGGGTTGCATCACCGCTTTCATCTTTGACGAAGAAGAGGGAACCCTTCATGTGGTCAGATAGATTCCATTAGAGCTTTCAGGAGATGAGATAGAGATTGACCAGTGCGCCCATCTTGAGGCTACTAGAGGAGGGCATTGAGTACGTAGATTACTGTGACACATCAGAGACCGGACTCGGGTGTGTCCTGATGCAGGAGTGAGTGGTAATCGCCTATGGTTCATAGCAGTTGAGACATCACTAGAAAAACTACGCTACCAATGACCTTGAGTTATCAGTAGTGGTCTTCGTCTTGAAGATGTGGCGGCACTATCTGATGGGCGAGCACTTTACTGTCTACTTTGACCACCAGATTCTCAGGTACATCTTCTTGAAGAAGGACCTGAACCTGAGACAGCAGTGATTGATCGAGTTCCTCCAGGACTATGATGTTGAGATAGTCTATACTCCTGGGAAGTGTAATTTTGTAGCAGATGCTCTCAGTAGGAGATAAAAAATTCAGCTGCTAGGAGAAGCGAATGAGCATCTGGCCGCGTTGCAGATATCCTTTGTGGATAGAGATGGAGAATATTTTCTACAGTATCTCACAGTCACTCCTCCACTCCTTCAGCGAGTCGGAGTGGAACAGCATGGGGACGTTGACTGTGATACATGATGTGCTCAGATATCCTCATGACATGCACCTGATGGATTTTCTGAAGGAGGGAAGCATGTCATACTCTTCAGGGGATGTACCATGGTACCAGTTGCACTACAGGAGGAGGTGCTGAGGGAGTTCCACACTTTCCCTCTAGTGGTACATCCAGGAGTGGCGAAGATGTATCAGGACCTCAGACGATAGCACTGGTGGTCGGGTATGAAGAAGGTTGTAGCAGAGTTTGTATCATGATACCTCACTTGTCAGCAAGTAAAGGCAGAGCATCAGGTACCAGTAGGCTTGGTACATCCCTTATATGTCTCATAGTAGAAGTGGGATGGGATATCTATGGATTTCTTAACAGGGCTTCCATGTACATCTAGATGACACGACTCTATCTGGGTGATCGTAGACCGACTCACCAAGTCGGCCCACTTCCTTCCGATTAGAGAGCAGGGCTTAGTAGAGAGCTTGGGACGTCTCTACATTCAAGAGATCATATGGATTCATGGAGTTCCATCGACTATCGTCTCTGACCGAGATGCTCGTTTCACTTCTCGGCTGTGGAAGGGGTTATAGGAGGCTTTTGGGACGCAGCTACGTCTGAGCACCGCATTCCATCCTCATATGGATGGCCAGACTGAGAGGACCATTTAGACTCTCGAGGAAATGATCCATGCATGTTTCCTCAACTTCGATCGTAGCTGGAAGGATCACTTACCCTTGGTGGAGTTTGCATACAACAACAGTTACCACTTCACCATCGGGATGGCCCCTTACGAGGCACTATACGACCGACCTTGCAGATCACCTCTGTGCTGGACTGACCCAGGGGAGTCAGCACTTGTAGGACCAGAGATGGTTTAGGCTACGACAGAGAAGGTGTAGATCATCCAAGTGTGGATGAAGACTGCACATAGCAGATAGAAGTCCTATGCTGATAGTAGACGGAGACCACTGGAGTTCGAGGATGGTGACCACGTCTTCCTACGGGTCTCACCTCGACTAGGTATGTGGAGATTTGTCCAAGGTGGAAAGTTATCTCTATGCTTCATCGGACCTTTCCAGGTCCTTAGTAGAGTAGGCGAGGTGGATTACCACCTGGCCCTTCTAGCTCAGTTGCACCGGGTGCATGACGTCTTCCACGTATCTCAGCTGAGGAGATATGTGCACGACCCGTACAACATCATCGACCATGGGGAACTAGACATCGATGATGGGGAAACATTCACGGAGGTCCCGATGGAGATTGAGGATCAATAGGAGCGGGTCCTACATGGACGGTCGATTCCTCTCGTGTGCATTCACTAGCAGCATGGAAACCTCCAGGATAGCACATGGGAGAGGGAGGCTTAGATGCATGTACAGTACCCCCATTTGCTTCCCTAGTGTGTGTTGTAAGATTTATGGGGACATAAATCCCTGAGGTGGGAGTAATGTTAACACCTGGAAATTTCAAGGAAATTTTTTTCTAAAATACTTTGGAATTTTATGAGTATGCAGTTTCTGACGGCGCCTGATTCCGAGGGCCGGTGTTCCGGAATCAATTTCTGAAGTTTTTTGGGTATGTTCAGTAAACGTACGAGCAGGTTTTTCTATCTTTTGAACCGGTGCTCATAATTGAAATCTAAGGACACCGATGAACTCGTAGCTTCGGTGTTCATCTAAGAGGACCTTTACCGCAGTTACATTTGGACGGGAGGAGGGGTTTTATTTTGGGGTTTCTTAATAATATAGATAATTTTTTTTGTTACACAAATTATTTAATGTGGTGTTTATTTCCTCCAAAGGGAAGTTGGAGGTGGCGCCCACACCCCACATAACTCCTCTTGGGAGGATCTAACTGAGGGTGGGGCCCACACGAGCCCATAACCCTTCAATTCCTTCTTTAACTCCCTTAAACCCTCTTTTAAACTATGGACTTTCACTTAAATGTGGAGCCTCTCCATCTCCCTCCCATTAATGTTTCCAACTCAAATGCCTTAATTAATTTAATTATTATTTTGAATTAATTTGAAATACATTACAATGTTATATTATGGGAGGGGCTCATTATTATATTGGTTGTCAAATATTTGTGGGGAGAATTTTGGGAGAACTAAGGAGAGGAGGAGGTTTGTTCATCCAGCGAGGAACGTGAAGAAAATGAATAACTTCTTCATTTCTTCTTCCTCTGCGTAAAGGGATAAGGCATCTCCTGCGAGGAACATCAACTACGCTACCTCCACAGACGCACCCGACATCCCCTTCAAATCCTCTTTCTGCGGCTCGATGACGTGCAACGTCATATACGAGGTAGGGGGTATGTATAATTTTAGTTTGATAAAATTATAATCTTGTCAATATTGAATGCAAGTGATCGTCTTAACCTATTGATATCACCTAATGCAGAGGGTGCGGGCCAAACAAACACAACCCAACAACCCTCCATTGATCAATGTTTATATTGTCAATAGAAGCGGTGTTGGGAGATGCGACAGTGACCAGAAGCGATGACGACCATAGATAATGGTGGTCGCACGCCGGCCGTGTGCGAAAGAACTACGGCCCTCAACCGCAGGCCACTAAGCCAAAGAAGAACCATCCCGCCATAGCCGGCCGGGCTGAAGGAACCGTGGCGCCCCATGGCGCCGTGCTGCGGAGAACCGCGACCCCCGCTGGGCGGGCCGCTTCGGTAGGGGAACCGGACAGCTTGTCAACCGGCTGAATCGAAGGATGTTGCGGCACCCGCAGGTGTCGCATGGGAGGAAAGTGGCCCACCCGTGTGGGCTGCTCCCGCCGGGAAGACCAGCCATCTTTGGCTGGCCGGACAGGAGTGCGGAGCCGCCAGTTCGGGAAGTCGCCCCCCCCCCCCCCCCCCGCTCTGCGTCACTCGGCCAACTGGCTGAGCCACGGCCAACTACTAGCCAGGTCGGGTCCCGCCCCATCGGACCGGGCTGACCCCGTAGTCGGGTCGGACCCGCGAAGTCAGGACGGGCCTACCCGCCAGCCCACCGGGCTTGACGGGCCGGTCCCGTTTTTCTTAAACTCGAATTACTTCACGACCGGGCGTCTGATCGACCCGCCATCTGCGGCACTGGGACCCTCGTGACTAAGTGGTCCTTTTTTCATACTCTAAGTGAGTATTAGATGACTTTGAAAAATGGTCAGGTTTGGAATGAGCATAATTCCAACCGGGCTCCTAGAACGGAAAAGCCAATATCTCTGAGACCGAGAGTCCAATTGACGCATTGTCTATCGCATTGGGTTCCTTTTGACGAGACAGAACTTCGGGATACATCAACTCTGGACTTCGTGATAGTTGATGTATCGACCCTCTTGGATCGAGGAGCGGACCCTCCCAGAATTGAGTGTGCTATGTGCTGGAACCCCAGAGCTAGTTGCGACTGCGACGACTACTGTACTGGAATCCTCCATGGGTTCGACGATGACGACAACTGTACTGGAATCCTCCGTGGGTTCGACAACGATGACTATTGTACCTGTATCCTAAGTGGGTCTGACAGTTTGACTTCTGTACTAGTATTCGGAGTGGGTCTGACAGATTAGCTGGTCTAGTATCCTACATGGTTCCAACATCTTAGCTGGTCTAGTATCCTACGTGGGTCTGACAGCTTAGATGAATCAGTGACTACATCTGATCATCTCTATCGCTATACGAAAGATGTATACATGTGTGAGCTAAGTATTTAATTTAAATAATTATCATCGATGTGATTGACTTGATTTCCTGTATGGAATGGGTTGTTCTTGGGCTCGAGAGTTAGAGTCGAACTATAATTGACAACTTAGGTAAATGTATGGGAATATACCTAAGTAGAGTTGGTTGATACTTTGTGATTGAATCTGTCATATGTGGTTTATCCTTCGTGGATTATGGGAGACCTTCGATGCTCTCGGGGTCCCTAATGAGTATCGTATACTCATCCATGCAAGGGATATGCCCGCACTATGTTGTGTTGGATGTAGATAACGGACAGCACTGATCGAGGTGGAAGCTTGTAGAGCTGGACGGTACCTGAAGGTGGGCCACATGGCGAGACGTACACGGAGCGGACGGCTGGACCCAAGGTGATGAGGAGTCCATTTTTACCCACCCTTTAGGTGGGATTCTCAGAGGATGACTTAGTGGTTTCTATTTTACTTTACTGTAGTTGTGCTAGCTTTTCAGTTGTACTGTACTTACTGTTGGACTTCTATTTCCAGCCCCTTTCCTTTCAGCACTTACTTTTGTATTCTGTATTACTTAGTGCTTTCTTTTTTTGTTTACTCTATTGTGTTTTTTTACTTTTATAAAGGAAAAGCCTTCCCTTTTTATAGGGATTTACGCCTTTGGTGCTAGTCGCCAACCCCTGGCATATGGAAGGCGGGCTTGGGGTAGTCATGACATGGGCCCCGAGGATAGTTCGTGACATTGAGTATCATTCCCAATTTTATTTAAAATTATATAAATGAAATTATTGATGGATATAAATCACTGAGATATGTTATAATGATATGAAGAAACTTTAATGTCTAATGGTGTCATGAACTATTATTTTAGACACTTAAGATTTTAATAAATATGGTAGAACCTCTAAAAGGGAAAAGATTAATTTTTCTCCCAAAAAGGTGAAAATAACCATTTCCAATACAAATGAAGATTCTAAACATTTTAGAAGAAAGGAGGTGTGTAAGGAGGTGCATTCTAAGACTAAGACAAAAATAAAATTCCATTGTAAAGATAAATCCTATAAGCTTGAGTAGATTGATAACTAGTAGATTCCAAACCAGTAGACACAACAAAAATAAATTTTTAAAGAACTATTATATTATCCAAGAATATTTCACTTTGAAGGAAGTTATTTGAGATATATAGTTTATGGAAACTAGAAATACATGTGTTTTTATAGTATAACACTCCCTTAATCGAATAGAGGTTTTGAATTTAAGGGTATTCGACATGAAATTATTAGAGGCCTTCCCTGAAAACATCTAAAAGTGACAGTAAAACTAAATAATTCCATTAATTCTCTTGAGGAAACTTGTGGTAGTTGTAATAAATCTTGAAACCCTACCAACATGTATATTACCATACAAATAGAGTAGTTAAAGTAAAAGTATATTTTTAAATCTATTAAGAGGAGGAATGAGAAATAGCATCCAATAATTATTGAGGTCACATACAAAGATGAAAAATGAGAGAAATCATAAATAATTAATAGTGGTTTCTCTTCACATATGGCTAGAAACAAGAATATATTGAAATATATTCAAAGTTATGATATAATCCTTACCACTTTTAGAAATGCTGGATCACATAATGTGAGTGGAGTCATACACACAAATATTTGTGAGAAGAAATATAGCAATGGTCTTTATGTCAATGGTTTGAGGTTTGGTATAATGAGTGTATCTTATGTTTTTTACAATGGTAATAAATTATTTTTGTAGAATAATGGATATTTTATTAGGAAGATAAAATATTTCACAATCTTTATAAAGGTACAGTAAATGGGAAATAATTTATTTCAAATTGGAAATCATCAATACACTTTCTACATGATAATGAAAGAGGAAAATCAAATGTGGAATAAGAGTATTGGTAATTTGGAGTAAAATAACATGGATAATATTATAAAAAATTAATATTTGATTATATAAAAAAATTAATCATGATAGGTTCATCACTTTTGACACATGTCACAAATGGAAAATGTTACCAAGAGTGCCATAATCCTTTGGAGATCAGAATAATGAAAAATTTTGAGTTAATACAATTAGATGTGTGAGTTTTAATAAAATTTATATATAAAAATGAAAATAAGTACATAATAACTTTTATTTATGACTTTAACCATTTTAATTATGATTATTTTATATCAAGTAAGTCAAAATATCTTGATAAATTCAATAATTTTTTGAGAATTATTATAAATCAAGTTGGATGTGATATAAAAATATTTTATTTTGATAATGAATTTTAAAATAAGAATAAATATTTTGAGGAATATATTGATAAGGATCAAATATAGAATGATTATAGAGCTCCTTACACACCCTAATAGAATAGATTAGTTGAGTGGAAGAACTCAACCTTGGTATACATTAGATGAACTATAAAATTAGAGAATGGGGCCTCAAAATAATTTTAGAGACGATACATAACCATGTTTCTCTATGTTATTAAATGATTTATACATTGATATAATTCATTCCACACACCATATGAGTTATGGTATAGAAAGAATCCAAACTTGAATAGTATGAATGTTTTTGGTAGCCCTTAATATATCATAATCAAAGGAAAAAATTGGGAAGTTTTGATGAGAGAGTTAATGAAGGTATATTTAATGGATAAACACCTGATGGAAGAAGTTATCATTGGGGGATGTAATTTAGGAAGAGGAGTTGCAGTAGTATATTCAATCCACCAAATGGATAAAGAATTCACAATGTACACTAGATAACCATTCATCTGATCACCTTAGCCTACGCAGTGAAAAAACTCCAAACACCATTGGACAAACGTCTGTTTGTTAACTGTCACCATTGAGTTTTGAACTAAAATAGGATGAGATTTGAATTAATCACCACAAAAAAACTCCATTATCATACTTCCCAAATGAACAAAAAAATAAATGGGAAATATGATTTATGTGGTTTAGACAAATGTCCTACATCTATTGGAGAACACTGTAAACATTTTCATTACATGAGATTCAAAAAAATTCAAAACTCACTGCTCATATCCTCTATATTTACAAAGTCTCAAACTATGAGTCAAAAAATAACATTGTTTAGTATATAAATCCCACATACCATCATATTTGGGCCACCATGTCCCTTTATAGATGTCTTCATTAAGTAAATAGGTTGCACTGACCTTCGAGATTCGAAATCAACCTTCTATTGACTTTGGAATCCAATGATACATTGTTTAACCATCTGATGAAACCACCAATATTCGGTAACCATGGAAGTATACATTGAAAATAGAAGTTTATAAGACAAACTCTTTCTAATATACTCCATCTAATCATATATGTCCAATCATCTCTGTATGACCATCTATGTCTAATGTGCTCTATAAAATAATCTCTATTTGATTATCTATGTCTGATGGAAGTATATCAGATGGAAATTTCTGCCTGAAATCTCTGAAATTTTCCAATAGGAAACCTCTATATAGTGATCTAGGAAAGATGGTCTCTATCTAAAAAACCTGAGCTAGTGAAATTGACGAATTTCCAAAAAAACACAATAATCTACATCTTGAAAATTACTTTTGGATTTCTTCCTTCATTAACCATCTGTCTAAGCTCATCATCTATATGATGCATTCAGTGTTATCCTCTCCATCATATTATCCAAGTCTAACAAAGGAAAAAAATTTCCTCAAACATTATTAGACTATCACCTCTTTAATAATATCAGCAGTATTTTGATTCTAAACAATTGCTAAAGCTCCAACACATTATCTACCAGTAATCATGTAAGAACCCAGTTTTTTCTATAAAAGACTTTGGAATATTTTTGATGTTATTATAGAGTAGCACCTTCAGATGGCGGGAAATTCTGATCCCCGGTGTGGCCGGAATTAAATTTTCAGTGCCTTCACACTGGTAACGCAAATTAAGTAGAATAACTCCTAAACGGTAGCTCAGACGGGAAAACTGAGGGCATCGTTGAGTCTGGAGCATGCCGTTTACCCTAGGATGGGAGTATTTTTCATGGGCGTGAGCCTCCTATGAAAAATTACACCAGAGGCGTTTTCGTAATTTAGCGGCCTCGGACGTTAAGTTTTATAACTTTTGAACGGGGCCTTGGATTAAAATTCTGATACTGTCGTTGTTCTCAGGAGGTGGTGTTTACCCTAGGGGAGGCTTAACCTCAACCCCTTCGTGAGTTTCGGATGCGGGTCTTCTAGTGGGTATTAAAATTAATAGAAAGTTAATTTATTTCCTTACTTAAGCCATAAACCACTCCACCCTCTCCAATTATTTCTCTCTGGCGGAGGAACCTCAAGAAACCAAGGAGAGCCCCTCACCAACCCTCCTCCATCCTCTCCCCTCCAAGGTGGTGCTCGAATTCAGCGGATCGACTGTGAAGCTCCAGGCTACGCCCAACAAGGTAAGAGATCTTCATTTCATATTTTAATTTCGAACCTCTCTTTTGAACTCAATTTACAGCGTCAAAATGATATTTAATTTCCAAGAAAATACCAAGAATGCATATTATATTTTATTAGATCTCTAACGCATGTTTCGAATTTGAATTCCGAGCTCTGAGGTGTTCACAGATGTCCGACGAATATTCGAGGTTGTTTTGGTGTTTTCTGGCGGATCTGGCTGGTCTGGTGGGTCTCCGGCGGTCCAGGGCGGTCGAGCAGAGGCGCAGCGGGTCAGCGTTGGTGGTCCAGGGCGGCAGGGCTTCTCGATAGTGGAGGTTAGCTAGGAGAGCGGGCCTCGGTGAGGGCAAGGTGGCCAGGTGGTCGGCAGGCCGAGGGCGACGGCGGACGGCGAGGCCGAGCACGGCGACAGGGCGCCAGCGGGGCGCGATGACACGGTCGGACCGACTTTTGTCGGCCAGCACTCGCGAGAGAGTGGGGTCTTCGGACCCCGGCTTGTGGACAAGGACCTGTGGATTTTGCGTCCTGTGGATCTAAAGCCGGACCGGATTAAGTCGGTACGGGCGAGGCTGGCTGGCCTGAGCAGTGAACTACGGGCCGATTCAGTTATGTGCGGGGCCGGCCGAACCGACCCGGCCCACCCGTTCGGTCCATTAAAACATAAAACGGCCATAAAACTCATGACAGGTATCAGATTCACATTCCGTCTATGGTGACACATTCCAGGAATCGAGAAAAACTTTTTGAGATGGCTTCGGATGTTTTTAATTCCTGAGACGGGGGGCCTCGGTGGCGTGACACGCCTGTTAAGTGGATTGGCGTTATTCAGGGGGTTCTTGTTTTGGGCGGCGCAGACACATCCGGAGTCCGTTTTGAGTACCGTCAGTGGTGTTGGGACCTTGGCACCGAGGTGGAGATTTCCAGGGTAGCTTCAGGCGTTGAAACTGGTGTTCATTCATGGGCCCCATGACCCATCTTTTAAGTTGCGAGCAGCGTTTAGGAACTTTTTCATCAGACGCCCATTCAGGGCATGCGACCAGTTGATTCTGGGTTTTTTTCCGAGGGCATTGTAATTGCGCAATCCGCATGCTTTAATTCACCATGGTGGAGTGGGCCCCATGGGGGTCATTTTGGGCATTGGCTGTGATTTCTATCCTCTTCCCCACGTGCATGTTTCGAACAAGTGAATATTCAATCTTGGGTGCTTCTTCGAGAGAATCACAATAGTGAAATCTGTTGGCAGCGCTTCAAGACCGTGATGTGGGTCCCATGTAGCACCGCTCATGTGCGGTATGATGAAATGCATCATTTTCTCTGGATATCTGTTCCACACGTGTAAGCAATCAATTTGACGTGTTTTTTCAAGGGGATCACAATGGTGTGATACGCCCGACTGTTTTCGGGACCGAGGATCGAGACCACAGGACGTCGTTCAGTCGTAAAGTGGTGTGGGACAAATTTTCTGTCATATATCTATTTGAGGAAAGTGGATAGTCTATATCATGTTTTTTTTTTCACGAGGATTACAACGGTGCGATCCGTTTGGATGTGCAGAGCCTCATTCGAGATCTAATTTAATGTGGAGGCATGAAAGGTGTACGGGTGGAGGCTCTTCCCTTGGTATCTGCAGAGAACCCTTGGCATGTGATTGTGAGCACTCCTGCGAGAGTGAAGTAAATGTTTGAAGAGGTGCGGTTGGCCGTACTAGGGTCGTGGTGGAAGGAAGTTGGAGAACTTACGTTTTCACCCTTTTTGCATGGACGTTGGACATTGTATGCACAATTGCCTTTGTGCTGGGAATTTGGTATACTCTGGGAGTATACGGGTTTTCCTGGAGGTACATGTTGTAGTTTTTAATGAATAATGTTGGTGTACGTGGTTTGGAGATGAGATAGGTCCACATGTTGTGAGGGACCCATGTGCATACCGTGTTCTACTTTATGTACCTTTGACCTCTTGTGACATAGGGGGTCCTTCTGTTAATAATGGTTTAGACCAGCAGGGTGGGGTGGTTTCCCCTGATTCTGTTCTTGACAGTTTGATTGGCGGAGTTGTTTGGGTTCCCCTGTTCATTTAGCCATTTGGGCTTTCAGTATCACGTCCCTTAGTGTTCCCTAGTAGGGTTATTGTGGATTCGGTGTGATCAATACTTTATGCAGGCACCGATCCTCTACCCAGGAGGTTGTTTCTAGTAGGGTATGGAGCCCTAGTGAGCCTGGGCACAAATTCCATAGCTGATTACCGAGATCATATCCTCCTTCCGTGATCTACCATGACATGTTTCCCTAGGCAGAGCTCCAGGTATCGGCGTGACCCACACTACACGGGCGTTGAACCTCTACTAGGTGAATTGTTCTGGAGTTAGGTGGTTGTGCGATACCCAATCTGTGTTATTTTGTCCAGTTTTGTACCATCCAATAGGGATGTCCAGATCAGTTCTGGGTTTACCCTCCAGCAGGGCGGGACAGTGGGTTGCTCATCAACTTCTTCGGTTTTACCCTCCAGCGGGGCTGGGCATTGGGTTGCTCATTAACTTCTTAGGGTTTACCCTCCAGCAGAGACTGGGCAGTGGGTTACCCGATAAACTCTTAGGGTTTACCCTCTAGTAGAGACTGGGCAGTGGGTTACCCGACGACCTCTTAGGGTTTACCCTCCAGTAGAGACCGGGCAATGGGATAGCAGATGAACTCTTAGGGTTTACCCTCTAGCAGGGTTGGGCAGTGGGTTACCCGACGACTTCTTTTAGACTCATTTCTTTATACTAGGCTAGTCTTTGGATTATCTACGTGACTACCGGAGCGGGACCCTTGGTTATACGGGTCAGTGATGTGACAACTTTGAAATTGAGAAGACCTCTTGACTATGTGACAGTGAAGAGGTGTGGTTTGAATTTCCCCAGAACTCTCAAGTACGAGGGGCGCTTTCCCCACCAAGACACATCCTTGTGACATGACCTAAAACTGTGTGGGTGAGTCAGTGCCACCCAAAGAGGATAGTGTTAGGGTGCGGTGATTTGAGCCCCTTGGCTTGCAGTTCGGGGCAGACGTGCAGGATACTGGACATCAATGGTCGTTTCTTCTATGACTATTGGCTACTCACTTTCTTGGGCTGAGCTACAGGATGGAGATCCCCTTTCGATTTTTTTTGGGTTTCTTGATTTAGCATATGGATATGTATATACCTTGTTTTAGTACCCACTCCTTGGGTTTGGTTACTCTCCTTCTAGGAGAGGCGAAGACGTACGGGGTATGCCACGTGCTTTCCATGTCTAGCTTCTCGTGGTTGGATGAGTCTACTCTCCTACTATAGGTAGTGAAGACTCAATAAGAAGTTTCATCTTCTCACCATTTCTAGCTCCTTGTGTTTGGACGAGTCTTATTCCTTTCTCTTGTTGGGTTGAGTTGTTACTCTATTATACTATCTACGAAACTCTCTATCGTTCTACTTTAGTATTCCCTGTTCGATCTACTGCTCACCTCTTCAGTACCTCCTTTGTTTCTCCCTCGAGCCTTCAGGGTATCCTACTGAGTATTTTTATACTCACCCCTTCTTGGGATTTGCCCGCACATATTGTTCCCTTACAGACAACGGACAAGTCGATCATGACATCAGAGGAGATTAGGAGTTCGGGAGCTTGGACCTCGTATGGTGGTCGTAGTCAGGTTCCAGGTGAGGGACCATCCCAACTGTTTTACTTTTTTTTACCTGTTGTTGGGTTGTGGCACTTTTCTGGTTGGGCGCATGTTTTTCCCTTTTTCTTTTCAGTTTACCTTCAGCGTTTACTTTTTACTATTTAGAGTTCGATGCACTTTTGTGGTTTTTTATAGTGGTTAGTACATTACTTTTCCTTTTACTCTACACTTTTGCGTTGAGTGGGTTGTGTGTGTGTGTGTACAGGTACTCAGGAAAATGCCTCCCCAAGTTTTTTATCCATTGGTCCTTATCTCCAGCCCCTATCCTATGGATAAGAGCTTGGGGTAGTTGTGGCTCAAGCCCAGGTAGGGTCGAGTCATGAAAAAGTGGTATCAAAGGTGGTTCGTTCTTTGGGATGTTGTTCGGACATCCCTAAAAAGGAATTGGTTAGGATCTAGGGAAACAGTGTCAACGTGTCTCGAGAGCAGCTCTTAGGTCAGGGAGTCCAGTGATGGTGTGATGGCTGATGTATCCTTTCACCAAGACCCTGATAACTCGCTTGTCAACTCGGAATACTGAGACACTAGTTGCAGGAAAATTGGTTTATGCATCACAAAGGATTGAGTCTTGACTGTCCTTCTTGAGTCAGCTCCGCATTGTTGTTACTGTTATATATATATATATACCCATCTGACTGTGGCACTCCTTGATAACATTCAGGATGTCTCTGCAAAGACAGCTAGCCAGGATACTAGATTTGGTTTGTGACGATGACCTTGTGAGCAACTAGGCCTTAGTCCAGGAACCATCATGCGAGTCCCTTTCTTTGGGTGGGCCAGTAGCAGCACCCCCTCCTGGTGGGCAGCAGACAGCTCCATTAGAGTAGATAGAGATTGAGTGTAGGTTGAGCACTCTCCATGAGTTCTAGAGATAGAGACCGCTGAGGTTCAGTGGTGAGCCAGACCCTCAGGCAGTAGGGGTTTGGCTCAAGACATTGGTTTGCCTCTTCAGGCTTGCGCAGACACCGACAGATCAGAGGGTGGCTTAGGCATCCAGCCTTTTCCATAGAGAAGCTAGGCATTGGTGGAGTCTGGTGACTTAGTTACTTGATGAGTCATCACTTTCATGGGGCCACTTTCAGCTACTATTTCATGAGGAGTTTTACCCCTCCTGCTTATACTCCATTCAGATCCAGGAGCTCCTGCAGTTTCAGCAGGGAGGGATAACGGTGACTGAATACGCAACTTGTTTCAAAGACCGTGCACGTTTTTACCCAGACATGGTCCATGATGGAATCTTCTGAGCGCAGAAGTTCGTGCAAGGTCTCTGTAGAGAGATTTGTGCTATCATAGTACCCTTGGGCATTCCGACTTATGTCGAGGTGCTAAAGCAGGCGCTGGTGACAGAGAGCTTCTTGTCACATTCTACAGTTGGTGGTGGCAGTAGGCAGGATGGACCATAGATATCTATTGTAGCTAGCAGGCATCAACAGACAGAACATCGACATAGGCGGCCTTCCACCCACCAGTTTCGGAGACGTGTTCGCGCCCCACTGTGGCGGAAAAGAACAAGGGCTCAGCCGAGGAGACCCTTCCATGGGTAGACCCAGGGGTAGGGTCGTACACCATAGTGGCACCGGAGGGCAGCCTGGAGTGTGTCAGTGCTATTCTTGCGATGGGCGAGGTCACTTGGCATAGGACTAACCGACCAGGTATGCTGAGAACTTCAGGCAAGTAACAGGTGCACCACCATGACAGAGGCAGTGCCATGATCGGAGTGGTACCCAGAGAGGTGGTGCTAGCAGAGGAATGGAAGCAACTGGAAGCGGGGGACGACATTACGAGGTCTTACCATCACCACCAGGCGACACACGTCAGGCCCCGGGAGCTGACAATTGGGACCAGGGATAACCGTGTGCTTTAGATGTTTACAATCCAGTAGAGCATGAAGTGATAAGAGGTACAATTTACAACTCTTCTACTCTTTGCAGTAGAATTGTTAGACTCTGTGTGCGAAATGATTTTTCTCCCTGCTCCTTGCTTGATTTGTTACTTGGGTGATGCAAGGCGTCAGGTGTGACCCTGTGTTGGTAGAGTAGGAGGCGTAAAACCTTTTCCGTTTTTTTATGGTGTCGACTCCATCTCTTTATGACCGTGTAAAAGAATCTTGGTTGTGAGAAAATGACTGTGAAATCTTGCGTGAATAGATATCCTTGAGTGTTTCACCATATGGATATTCTGAAGGAGGGAATCACCGAAATGTTTCCCAAGTCCAAATGGTGATTCCAGACACAGCGTGCGATGTAGAGGTGCGACTGGGGAGGTGAGCTACCCCTGAGGTCCTTTGGGCCATTTGAGACTATGTGAAGAGATGGAGAGGTCCCCACCACCTTTCCCTAAACCCAAAGGCTGGTTTGGGTGCATAACATCTCCCATGTGACTCACCTGAGAAGAAGTGTGCATACACCTATGCACATCATCAGCGAGGGAAGACCCCACGCGAACGAACAAAATCCTTTGGTCCATGCATGGTGACGCAGAACTGTGCAAGAGTTCTTCTCGGTATGGGAGAGCCAGGTGTGGGCTTAGTACCCGGAGTTGTTTCCCTAGTTCTGCTTTTATAGGAAGAAAATATTGAAGGAGGGAATGATATAAGAACCCGGTTTTTTCTATAAAATACTTTGTAATATTCTTGATGTTATTCCAGAGTAGCGCCTTCATACGGCGTGCGATTCCGAGCCCTGGTGTGGACGGAATTAAATTTTTAGTCCATTCACACTGGGCACGCCAATTAAGTAGAATAACTCTTAAAAGATAGCTTGGAAGTGAAAACTGAGGGCACCGTTGAGTCCGGAGTATGCCGTTTACCCTAGTAAGGGTGTATTTTTCACGGGCGCGGGCCTCCTGTGAAAAATGCCACCAGGGTCATTTTCGTAATTTACTGGCCTCAGATGTTACGTTTTATAACTTTTGAACGGGGCCTTGGACTAAAATTATGAGACCATCGTTGTGCTCGGGAGGTAGTTTTTACCGTAGGGGAGTCTTAACCTCAACCCCATCGAGAGTTTTGGATGCGGGTCTTCTAATGGGTATTAAAATTAATAAAAAGTTAATTTATTTCCTTACTTAAGCCATAAACCACTCCACCCTCTCTAATTATTTCTCTTTGGAGGAGGAACCTCAAGAAACCAAGTAGATCCCCTCATCAACCCTCCACCATCCTCTCCTCTCCAAGGTGGTGTGTGGCTTCGGCGGATCGATGGCGAAGCTCCGGGCTACACCCAACAAGGTAGGAGATCTTCGTTTCGTATTTTAACTTCAAAAGACTCCTTTGAACTCAACATACAGTGTCAAAATGTTGTTTAATTTCCGAGCAAAGACCAAGAATAAGTAGTATATTTTCTGATCTTTCTGATGCATGTTTCAGATTTTAATTCTGAGCTCCGAGGCGTCCGCAGCTGTCCGAAAACGATTCGACATTGTTTTGGTGTTTTCCGATGAATCTGGCTGGTCTGGCGGGTCTCCGGCGGTCCAGGGCGGTCGGGCGGAGGCGCAGAGGATCGGCGGAGGTGGTCCAGGGAGGCGGGGCTTCTCAGCAGTGAAGTTAGGCTGGGTGAGCGAGCCTCGGCGAGGGCGAGGCGGCCAAGCGGTTGGCAGGCCGAGGGCGACGACGGACGGTGAGGCCGAGTGCGGTGGTAGGGCGCCAGCGGGGTGCGATGACACGGCCGGACCAGCTTTTGCCAGCCGGCACACATGGGAGACCGGGGTCTTCGGACCTTGGCTGGAAGACAAGGACCCACGTATTGCGGGTCTCGTGGAGTTAAATTCAGACCGGCTTAAGCCGGTCCTGGTGAGGCGGGCCGGCCCGCGCAGTGAACCGCAGGCCAGTTCAGGTATGTGGGGGACCGGCCGAACTGGCCTGGCCCACCCGTTCGGTCCATTAAAACATAAAACAACCATAAAACTCAGGTCAGCTGTCGGATTCTCATGCCGTATACGGAAACACATTCTTGAAATTGAGACGAACATTTTGATATGGTTTCATAAGTTTTTAATTCCTGAGATGGGGGCCTCGGTGGTGTGACACGCCCGTTAAGTGGATTGGAGTTATTCTGGGGGTTCTTGTTTTGGGCAGCGCGAACACATCCATAGTCCGTTTTGAGCGTCGTCAATGGCATTGGGACCCTGGCGCCAAGGAAAAGTTTTTTAGGGTGGTTTCAGGCGTTGAAACTGGTGTTGAGGCATGGATCCCATGACCCATCCTTTATGCTGCGAGCAGCGTTTAACAACTTTTTCATCGGACCTCTGTTCGGGGCCAGCGAGCAGTTGATTTTGGGTGTTTTTTCAAGGGCATTGAAATGGCACAATCTGCCTGATTTAATTCAGAATGGTGGAGCGGGCCCCACGGGGGTCGTTTTGGGCATTGGTGGTGATTTCTATCCTCTTCACCAGGTGTCCGTTTCGGACAAGTAAATAGTTGATCTTGGGTGCTTCTTCGAGAGGATCACAATGGTGCAATCCGTTGGCAGTTCTTTGAGACCATGATGTGGGTCCCACGTAGCACCGCTCGTGTGTGGTATGACGAATTGCATTATCTTCTCTGGATATCCGTTCCATGCATGTAAGCAGTCAATTTTTCGTGTTTTTTCATGGGGATCGTAATGGTGCGATGCGCCCGACTATTTCCAGGACCGAGGCTCAGGACCACGGGACGTCATTCGGGCATAAAGCGATGTGGGACAACTTTTTTGTCGGATATCTGTTTGAGGCAAGTGGATAGTCTATCTCGCGTGTTTTTCTATAAGGATTACAACGGTGTGATCCCTTTGGATGAGAAGATCCTCATTCAAGATCTCATTAAATGTAGAGGCATGAAAGGTGTACAGGTGGAGGTTCTTCCCGCGGTGTATGTAGATAACCCTTGGCGTGTGATTGTGAGCAATCCTATGATAGTGAATTAAATGATTGAAGAGGTGTGGTTGGACGTACTAGGGCCATGGTGGAAGAAAGTTGGAGAACTTACGTTTTCGCCCTTTTTGCGTGGACGTTGGACATCGTGTGCACAATAGCCTTTGGGCTGGTAATGTGGTATACTCGGGGAGTATACGGGTTTTCCTGGAGGTACATGTTGTAGTTTGTACCCAAGAATGTTGGTGTACGTGGTTTGGAGATGATACAGGGCCACACGTTGTGAGGGCCCCATGTGCATACCGTGTTCTACTGTATGTACCTTTGACCTCTCGTGACATAGTGGGTCCTTCTGTTAACAATGGTTTGGACCAGTAGGGTGGGCTGGTTTCCCCTGGTTCTGTTCTTGACGGTTTGATCAGCGGAGTTTTTTGGGTTCCCCTGTTCTTTTAGCCGTGTGGGCTTTCAGTATCACATCCCTTAGTGTTCCCTAGTAGGTTTATTTTAGATTCGGTGAGACCAATACTTTACGTGGACACTGATACTCTACCTAGGAGGTTGTTTCCAGTAGGGTACAGAGCCTCAGTGGGCATGGGTGAAGATTCCTTAGCCAAGTATTGAGATCATATCCTCAGTTCGCGATCTGTCATGATGTGTTTCCCTAGGCAGAGCTCCAGGTATCGGTGTGACCCACACTACACAGGCATTGAACCTCTACTAGGTGAATTTTTCTAGAGTTGGGTGGTTGTGCGATACCCACTTCGTGTTCTGTTGTCCAGTGGTGTACTATCCAGTAGGGATGGCCAGAGCAGTTCCGGGTTTACCCTACAGTGGGGCTGGGCAGTGGGTTTCTCATCGACTTCTTCGGTTTTACCCTCAAACAGGGCTATTCAGTGGGTTGCTCATTGACTTCTTACGGTTTACCCTCTAGTAGAGACTAGGCAGTGGGTTACCCGACGACCTCTTAGGGTTTACCCTCTAGTAGAGACTGGGTGGTGGGTTACCCGACGACCTCTTAGGGTTTACCCTCTAGTAGATACTGGGCAGTGGGTTACCCAAAGAACTCTTAGGGTTTACCCTCCAGTAGAGACTAGGCAGTGGGTTACCCGACGACCTCTTAGGGTTTACCCTCCAGCGGGGCTAGGTAGTGGGTTACCCGACGACTTCTTTCAGACTCAATCCTTTCTACTAGGTTAGTCTGTGGCTTTTCTCCATGACTACTGGAGCGGGAACCTTGGTTGTACGGGTCAGTGTTGTGACAGCTTTGACTTTGGGAAGACCTCTGAACTGTGTGACAGGGAAGAGGTGTGGTTTGACTTTCCCCAGAACTCTCAAGTACGAGGGGCGCCTTCCCCACTAAGATGTGTCCTTGTGACGCGACCTAAAACCATGCGGGTGAGTCAGTTCCACCCAAATAGAATAGTCTTAGGGTTTGGTGATTTGAGCCCCTTGGCTTGCAGTTCGGGGCAGACATCCAGGATGCTGGGCATCAATGGTGGTTTCTTTTGGGACTGTTGGCTACTCACTTTCTTGGTCTGAGCTACGGGATGGAGATCCCCTTATGATCTTGTTCGGGTTCCTTGATTGAGCTTATGGATATGTATATACCTTGTTCTAGTACCCACTCCTTGGGTTTGGTTACTCTCCTTCTAGGAGAGGCGAAGACGTGCAGGGTATGCCACATGTTTTCCATTTCTAGCTTCTCGTGGTTGGATGAGTCTACTCTCCTCCTATAGGTAGCGAATACTCGATGAGAAGTTTCATCTTCTCACTATTTCTAGCTTCTTGTGTTTGGAAAAGTCTACTTCCTTTCTCTTGTTGGGTTGAGTTGTTACTCTAATGTACTCTTTACTGCATTCTCTGTCGTTCTCCTTTACTGTTCCCTGTTCGATCTACTGCTCTCCTCTTCAGTGCCTCCTTTGTTCCTCCCTCGAGCCTTTGGGGTATCCTACTGAGTATTTTTATACTCACCCCTTCTTGGGATTTTCCCGCACTTGGTGTGTCCTTGTAGACGATAGACAGGACGATCGTGACATCGGAGGAGATTAAGAGTTTGGGAGCTTGGACCGCGTATGGTGGTCGTAGTCGGGTTCCAGGTGAGGGACCCTCCCAGCTGTTGTAATTTTTTTTACCTGTTGCCAGGTTGTGGAACTTTTCTGGTTGGGCGTGTGTTTTGCCCTTTTTCTTTTCAATTTAACTTCAGCATTTACTTTGTACTGTTTAGAGGTCGATGCACTTTTGTGGTTTTTTATAGCAGTTAGTACTTTACTCTGCACTTCTTCATTGAGTGGGTTGCATGTGTGTATACACGTACTCAGGAAAAGGCCTCCCTGAGTTGTTTAGCCTTCGGCGCTTGTCACCAGCCCCTGGCCTATGGAGGCAGGCTTGGGTTAATTGCAGTTCAATCCCGGGTAGGGTCGGGTCATGACAAATAATCATATAAAGTGATGTTTTAGGTCGATGTGTTTCATTATTTCATGAAACACTGGATTCCATGTAAGATTAATGACACTCTGACTATCATAGAATAACTTCCCTTGGTCATATCCTATTCTGATATTCTTTAGAAATTGAGTCAACTATACCAACTGTGTCCCTGATTAAGTAGTAGAAACATACTCTTCTTTTGTTGTAGATAAAGTAACAACTCACTACAAAAGAGACATCCAACTTACCACTATTCCACTAAAAGTAAATAAAAAGGTTATAGTAATTTTTTCCAGTCCATATATCTAAAAAATATACATATACAAAACCTTTCTACTGATTATCATCTAAAAACATATAGATGAATCCTCTAACCCCTTCAAGTGTTAAATGATCCATTTCACAGTTTCTTAATGTATCATTCTAGTATTTGAAATGAAATAGCCAATAAATCCCACTGAAAAAGTAATGTCTGGTTGTGTACAAACCATTTCATAATTATACATCCAACAGTTGATGCAAAATTTACCTTCTCCATCCAATTAACTTCTTCATCCATTGGTTCCTGAACTTTAAAAACTTTGAAGATTACAGTGAGGGTAGTTGATACATGTTTACCACTTGTCATTCTAAACCTTTCTATGAACTTCTTGATGTATTCATTCTAGGATAAAACCAAAGAGTCAGTTATTATATCCCTCTCAATTATCATCCCTGGTATTTTATTGAATTATCCATGTTTATTCATCTCAAACCTTCTAGAAAAATTACTCTTCAGTTTCTCAATATAATGAAGCTCCAAACCATCAATCAACATATCATAAACATACAAAAATATTATGATATATATTTTGTCATCCCATTACATCCCATAACAAAAAAGATTAAATTTATATTGACTGAAACTCTCATCAAGCATGAATGAGTCAATTGTTTGATTATACTATCTTGGAACTTAAATAAATCCATAAATGCTTCATGTAAACTTACAAACCAAATCTTCCTTCTGGAGAAATTAATAACCCTTGGGTTGAACGATGTATATTTTTTCCTCCAAATCCCTATGAAGAAATTTTTTCTTTATGTCTATTTTTTCTAAGGGTATATCATCAGATGCAACAATGATTATAACTATTTGAATTGATATGTGCTTCACCGCCGATGAGAAGATTTTAGAAAATTTAATCCGATTATTATAATGGAAACCCTTTAACGATATCATTGCTTTCTACCTATTTCTTCCATCATCATTCTCTTTCAAATAAAAACCCTATTTTTTCATAGAGCTCATTTACAACTAAGTAGTTCTTCCCACTCCCAATTATTTTTTAGATTCAAAAGAATCTATTTCCTCTTCATTGGTTGACTCATATTGTCTCGAGCATCTGAGAGTAGCTTCTTCTTATAGACATTTTGATTTCCCTATATCCATTAGAAATAGAAAGTTCACATGATATGTAAACCTTTGAAATATTTTTCTAATAAGAGTGGATATCCTTAATATAATATCATGTTTTTCCATTAGAATCCCTTTGTCTGGTAGTCTTTTGTTTGAACTTTATCTATATAGTAATGATTTTTCCAAACATTATCCATCTGGCAATGGTCTGAAATATTATTTATTTATTTATTATTTATTATTATTTATTTATTATTTATTTATTTATTTATTATTTATTATTTATTATTCATTATTTATTTATTTATTATTTATTTAATTATTATATATTTATTTATTTTCTTAATTAATTAATTAATTAATTTTCGTAATTACTTTATTTATTTACTTATTTACTTATTTATTTATTTATTTATGAAATTTATTTATTACTTATTATTTATTATTACCATTTTCATTCTCATCTCCATGCACAAGCCCATATCCTTGGACATGCCCAGGTCATATATAGAAATTCTAAATTAGGTGAAATTTGAACCCCTTACCTCTTGCATATTCTCCAAAAGCTTTTTCACTCTAGAAAACTTTTCATGTGGTCAATAGATTGAATTAAATATACTTATATATATATATATATATATTAGTTGGAAAAACAAATAATATATAACAAATAGATACACACTAAATAATTATTAATCAACAGTCAATAATTAATAATTAATAATTAATAATTAATAATTAATAATTAATAAGTAATAAGTATTTATTAATATTTAATAATTACTAATTGAAAATTACTAATTAATAAATATAATATAAATGAATAATAAATAAGGAAACATGTAATATGGAAATAAATGGTAAATAAAAATAGTAAATAAAAAATAGTAAATAGTAAATAGTAAATATTAACTTGTAAATAATAAATACTAAATATTAAATACTAAATAATATATAATATATAATATATAATATATAATATATAATATATAATATATAATACATAATACATAATACATAATACATAATATATAATACATAATACATAATATATAATATATAATATATAATATAAAATACATAATATATAATATATAATATATAATATATAATATATAATATATAATACATAATATATAATATATAATGCATAATTTATAATGTATAATGTATAATGTATAATATACAATATCTAATATCTAATATCTAATATCTAACATATAATATATAAGTAATGTATAAATAATAAATTAATTTAAATATAATTTAATATATGATAAATAAATAATAAATTAATAAATAATAAATAAATAAATAAATAATAAATAAATAATAACTAATAAATAGTAAATAATAAAAAAAATAGTAACTAATAAATAATTAATAAGTAATAATTAATAATTAATAATAATCAATAATTAATTATTGATCATTAAAAATTAAAAATTGATATTTAATATTTAATATTAAAAAAATTAAAAATAATTAATAAATTATTTACAAATTATTAATAAATAAATAATTAATAACTACTAATTAATGAATATTGAATAAATAATAAATAAATAAATAAATAAATAATGAATAATAAACTTACAATAAATTAATATTTAGTAAATTAAAAATAATAATAAATAATAAATAATAAATAATAAATAATAAATAAATAAGTAAGTAAATATATAAATAAATAATTAATTAATTAAATAATTAATAATTACTAACTAATAATAATTAATATTTAATATTTAATATTTAATATTTAATATTTAATATTTAATATTTAATATTTAATATTTAATATTTAATATTTAATATTTAATATTTAATAAATTATTAATAATTAATAAATAATGAATAAAAATAAATAAATAAATTTTACATAAATAAATAATAAATGATTAATAAACTAATAATAATTAATTATTAATAATAAATTAATAAATTAAAATTAAATTAATAATTAAGGTGTACATAATAACTGAATAATAAATAAATATTTAATATCAAATAAATAAATTAAAAAAATATCAACAAATAAATTGATAAATAAATAATATATAAATAAATAATAATTAATTAATTAATATTAATTAATTAATTAATTAATTAAATCATAAAACAATTAGAACCTCTTAAAACCCTACAGACATTGAAATGACCATAAAGTCTGATCTGAGACTTCTTTTTCAGCACCACAACTAGTCAAATCGAAGATCATGAAATGAGTTTTGATATGAAATGTGGTACAGGCTGAATGGACACCTGGATCAAAAATTATAACCGTTTGAATTTTAAGAAATCGGGGTCTACAACTAAAACATCTTTTTAGAAAGCCTTATGGGCCTTTCTGGCAGAATAAAAATGGGTATAGTACATAAAGAGTTGGAACCATACCTAACCATCGTTGTGTTCATCGTAGGCTTCGATTTGATATGTGGTATAGTCCAAATGGACACCTAGATTAAACGTTATGGTCGTTTGAGATTCAAGTTCGATTTTTTACTTTTGAAATTTGAATATATATTTTTTTCCTTTTATTATCACGTGATTTAAATCTCACTTAGTTTTAACTCATTTGATAAACTTTGATTTGACTGGTTGGGGAGCTGAAATAGACTCCTGAATTAGAAGTTTTGATCAGTTGATGTCGAAGTATGGTTTTCAACTTATTGAATATTTTCTTTCAGTTAAAAATTATTATTAACTAATAATTATAAATATTTATTAATTTTCACATTATAAAAAATTAAAATTATAACTAATAAACTATATTTTATTGTAAATAAATAATAAATAAGATTTTTTTTAAAATTTTTCCTTCAATTCTGTAGCGATTTTGAAAAAACCGCCACTAAAAAATTATAAATTCTATTTGGAAGAAATTTTAAAACATTTATAAAAAATATTTTAAAAACGTTTAATGGCAGTTTTGAAAATCACAACAAATTTTTTGATCAAAAAAATTTTCAACGTTTTTCAAAATCATCGTGAAAAAAACTATCACTACAACACTATTTTCTAGTAGTTAATTTTTATTCTAATAGTCCAACTGTCTACATGACCATCCCCATGTAGTAGCAATGATATCACTTCTCGAGAGATTTTGGACTTCCTTCAGCCTTAAATAATCATTAATGATTATGTTTCAAATATCATGAAACATAAGATATGTCTTACCACTAGAGTTTCTCACTATTTTCTCCATGGAATCCCATCTTTTTTGAACTATGGAAAGAAGAAGTAAATCCCAAAAATCATATGTGAAATTCACCTTCACCAATTCAAGATACCCTCAAATCATATTGAATTCATCCACATGATATTTTTCAAGTATTCCCTCTGATAACATCATGTTGAACAATCTTTGAATCATGAAAACTTTATTGAATATCAACATCTCTTCATACATTTTATCTATTGCTTTCACAAATTTTACTTTAGTTTTCTTCTCTCTATTTTTGAAAGGAGATTTATGAGCAAGTGACATCCTCACTAATACCAAGGCCTTCCTATTTGAACACCCTCATTCATTATTTTCTCCCATCTCAAGACTTTCACGAAACCAAGTATCATTAAGATATTTCTATACCAAAAGTAATTCGATTTAATTATCAAAAAGGAAAATTATATCCCATTGAAATTTTAAATATGAACCTTCCCTTATTCTAAAGTCATTCATTCCAAAAAAGTAAAACCTAATCATGTCAAAAAATTTGAAATCCTGGGAGAAGAGAAACTTGAATGTTCTGTGAGGTAGAAACACCCTTTTATACAAAATAAATTGGGTAATATATTGTAAAAGAGAATAAAAAATGGTCCATCTGACCCAATGGAAGGAAATGGAAAGAATAAGTAAAACAGATAGACATCAATTTGATTGCCTCATCTTATATAGTGGAAAATATCCAAAAACCATCACCCAAAGTTTTTCTAATAACAACCTATATTGATTTTTTTTAATTTGAAATAGGATGAAATCCCACCTAATCACCATAGAAAACTCCACAAACACACTTTACACACAAAAAAAACAACCCAAACGAAAAAACATGATTTATGTATTTTAGGAAAATGTATCACTTCTATAGGAGAACACTATAAACATTTTCATTACATGAGATACAATAGAATAAAAATTCACCACTCACTTCCTCTCTATTTACAATGTCTCGAACCATGAATCAAAAACTTCTAATATTATGAATATGAAACACATACCATCAGAGCCGGTCCACTACCTCTGTTTATAGAGGTATTCATCTAGTGAATAGGTTTCACTGAGGAACTCTGTCCAATGCACTCCATCTGAACATCACTTTAGAATGATCTATGTCTGACGGAAGTCTATATAATGGACCTTCCCACCTAAATTCTCGAAAAGTGTTCATCAGGAAACCTCCATTCAGTGAACTATGTTTGATGATATCCATCCAGAAATTTTTTTCCTTTGGAACTAAATAATGCAAAAAAAACCTAACAGTTATTATTATTTTAACAAAAAACTGAGTAAAGTTATTTATATATTTAGTGTAATTTTGCTATAAAATCAAAATCTTTAACAAATAACATTTACCATTGAAAGAAACATTTAGGAATCTCTTTGGGAAGATATTGGATAATATTGGATTATTCTCTATAAATACGAAAATTTTCAAATGTCTCGTGTAGATTCTAAAATTTCCAATGATGAGGAAGGTTTATAACAAAAACTAAATAAGTTTAAAATACATTAAAAACATATAAAGCCTAAAAATATCTTAAGGGATAATAGAAGGGGTATATAAACCCTATGGAGTTTGAGGGGTTTTTATCATACAATCATTCTATAAAAATTAAAACCAACAAGTGTGGAAGAAACCCTATAATATGAGTATTGGATAATAATAATGGAAGAGGTTCTTAATAAAATTAACTATAATAAAACCTTATAGTTAGTATCACATCCCAATGATAAGAATACAATTGGGATAAAATTAGTTTTCATAAATAAATAAAATAAAAAGTTAAGGTTTCAAGAAACAAATCACATCTAATTGGAAAATATTACTATCAAGTTATGGGTATTTATATTGATGGGACTTTTTCTCCAGACACAAGGATTGAGGTGATCTGATTTTTTTCTTTTGATTTATTCTCAAAGAAACTAAAATGTTTCTTAAATGTATATCAAGTTATAATTTCTTAATAGGAAAATTAAATACTTGGTCTTCATTGAACAACAAAAATGGTTAAGCCTATATAGTAATGGTTCTTGAGTGTGAAATATAAATAAGGTTTAATAAAAGATCAAATGTGTTCCTTGAGCAAGGTATTCAATGTTGGAAAAAAAATTGTAGAGCATGAAATTTAAGAAGGAAAAATTGGATTCAAATATTTATTTCAAATAACACAATAAAAACTTAATAATTATGATTTTTTATGTCTATGACATAATTTTTTTCAAGAAATAAATTAAAAACTTGTTAGTATTTTCCTACCTAAATGGGGAAAATTTTTGTGATGTCAATGATTAGTGAGATGATAATGTTTTTTGTTTTTGAATTCATAAATATATAGGATTTTATTTTTCTCTCACAAGATAATTATGTTTAGGAATTACCTAAAAAGTTTTTAATAGATTAATAAAGTGAATTCTTTACTCCTTTAGAGGTTACGACTAAGTTTTATATTTATGAGAAAAGAAGGAGTAAAGATCAAATAATGTTTAAGAGTTTTATTCGTAGACTACTTTATTTTATGTAGTTGTGGCTAGAATTTGTTTTTTATGTTACACTTTGTGCATGATTTACTTATATTAGTGATGAAATAGATCTATAAATACATTAAAGGGACTCTTGATTATGGCTTGCGGTGTGATAAAAATACATCATTTCAATTTTATAGCTATATCAATGTGGGATTGTAAGGAGTTGTTAATGATTTTAATTTTAATTCTGGAAGTTCCTTCTTTATTAGAAGAAAGTGTAGATCTTATCACTCCAACAATAAAAAATTTATCACTATTAGATTAATGGAAGCTAAGTATGTTGTGGTATCTGAATCCACAACACAAACAATTTGGATAAAGTTGTAGCTTAAAGACTTGAGGGTGAATGTTTCATACCCATAGGTAGTTGGGATAGATAATCAAAGTTCAATAAACTTTTCAAATAATTCACTACAACATTCAACGTTGAATCGTCTAGATATCAAATTTCATTTCATCAAGTAGAGGTTGGATCATGGTTAGGTTTTATTTGAGTATGTTTCAACCAAGGATCATGTTATAACCAAAGATTTTTTAATAATACATCACTTTTATGTTTTATTAATATCCATGACTATGAATTTATATATTCACCATAAAAATATATATTTTTATTTCATTTAAAAAAAGATATTTTATAATAAAATTATATACTCATTAAATATTTAAAATTATTATGATTACTTTATGATAGAAAATATGTTTTATTAAAGGGCTAAATATGTTTTCATAAATTGATTTATTATTATGATCTATTTAAAGATTTAATTTATTATTGGATATTTTATAAATAGAGATATATGTCAATTATAAGGATTTATATTTTTATTTATTATATTTATAATCACATAAATAATTTATTCAAGTTATGAAATAAGAATATGTTTTACCATTTGAGAAAAGAATTTTCTTTAATATATATAAATTTTTTTACCACGTACTAAATGGTTTTTCTTAAAAGTGAGGTTTTATAATTTTATAATTTTAATTCGATAAAATGGGTTTTATTTTTTATATCATTGTGTTGAAATTATTTTAGGGTTATGTTTTGGGACTTTTCTAAATAAGATGTTTTTTAAGAATAGTTAAAAAATTAGTTTTTATGAACACTGTATCTTTTATGACATCATAATCATATACATATGACATAAATTTTATAAAACCTATGGATATTGAATGATAATATACTCTCAATGTGTTAAAAATATTATTAAATTAATATAAATTAATTTTTTTGTCAAGATAATATAAAAACATTTATAGTTACTCACATAGTGTTTGCACAGAATTAGAAATGTAAAAATTAGTGTATTTCAGATAATATTTAAAATGGTAAAAATATATTCTCAACATAAAAGACAAATATGATGATTTAAAAATTATATTAATTAATTTTTATTAATTTTAAAATTATATAACAATTTAATTATCCAAATTTTTACCCAACACTTGCGTAATGTAATAAAAATCAAAATTCTTATCTTTAAAATATTATCATCATATAAACAGAGATAAATAATATTATTAATGGTTTTAGATGATTATATTTATTAATAGTAAAATAATTTTATGTAATTAATTTATTTTTGATATTAAATAATAGGATAATTGTATAAAACTTTTACGCAATGTCGATGTAGCGATTATAGAAGCAGAAAAAAAGTGAAATAAATGGTTTTAAAATATATAAAGTTATAAGGTTTTTAATAATTATGGTGTTATGAAACAATTATGGATATTTATGAATTATAACTTATTGTAAAATTATTTATTTATGAATTTTATAATTATTTATAATTTTTTAATCTCAAATTAAATTAATATCCCTTAAAATGACTTTAAATGGTATTTAATGTTAATAATTATTTACAAATTAATAAAAAAACATAAAACCCTATATTAAGTCAATTTTGGTTGGAAAATTATCAAAAATATCATCTATGTTTCATTTATAAGACACTTAACATTTTAAAATTATATTCATGGCCCCTAAAGACTGAATATTTGCGAGAATGTCGATGAATTTTTCGTATAAAAGGGGAATCATTCTAACCTTTCCAAAACACATTTCATGTTCTTAATTATTTTTATATTCTTCTTATATTCTTATGTAAACATAATTTCCACATTTATAATATCTTACTAATCCGAAATGTCATTCCCTAAAGGCTTCAGACTCAATTCAAAGGTGGTGGTTTGAGGAGGAAGGTAAGAGTTCCCAAGCATATTTATCCTTTATTTTTTAAGAATCTTTGTCTTAAAAATATTTTAAAAGGTTTATTATATTTTTTAAATTATTCCATTAATATTTTATCTAACACCAAACTCTTTTTCATAAGTCATTGCTACGTCAAAATACAAGTTTTGTTTAAAACATTGATTTTTTGTTTCAACTATCCTCTAAATATTTTAAATTACTTAAGTAAACTTTAAAATAAAATTTAAAATATTATATTTATTATAATGTAATTTTTTATAAAAATAAAATATTTTTTTAGTTTTCCCTTATTTTAAAATTATTTTTATGAACATCATGCAGTAAGGTAGGTTTACACAACCAAAGTAAACGATGATGTATTCATAAACTTATGTATTTCATGATTTAATCTAACCTTAATATTCAATTAATTTCCTGATTATGGTTTTGAAATTTTAAAATATCCTTTATAGAAATTAAATTTAAAGTAAATAATCATAGTCATTTTAACCTTTAGGGATTATCAAATAAGATTCTCTAAATAATAACTATTTTAAAATCTATTAAACTTTTTTATTCTAAAACTATATAAATAAAATACCTTGATGATTTTAGATCATATAGAACTATTTTACAAGGACCATTTACCATTAAAAATATACCATAACAATTTCGGATATCATAATCGGAATGAATTTAAAACGACCAATGAAAACAATACCAATTTGGTACATGAATTAAAAATGATTATAAATGAAATTAGGGGAATAATAACAAATATATTACCATGAAAAAGTTTCCTAATAAATTAAATAATTAATATAATTTCATTATTTAGGAGGGTAGAGGGTATAAATGGAATGTTGAGACTTGAGGTCAGGGGTTTTTCTTTTAAACCTTTAATTTAAATATTTTTAATTATTTTTATAAACTCATTATCTATGATTATTTATAAGAACATATTTTTCATGTTTTTATTGATCTTTATTAACATTCTATATCTCACATTCATTTTCCTCTCAATAAGGCATTGGTTAACCTATTCTTTTAATATCATTCCTTTTTATGGCTTAACATAAGAGTTTGTGTCAATGGGTTAAAAAGTAAGTTTTTATGAGTTTTATAATGAAATGAAATATCATATGTGTTTTAGTGATGTTATGGTTCTTGACATTTTATATTATGATGTGTGGGTTTGATATAACCCTCTAATTAGTTCAGTAATGATTTATTCTCTAGAGATATGATGTTTGAATTTACTGGTCAAGTTATTCCATTATGAGATTATGATGTTGGAATTTAATGTTCAAGTAACTCCATTATGGGTTTGTTTGGAATTAACAGGATAATTTATATCATTATGATTGATTATGGGTGACATGAATAGGATTTTCCTAGTAATATTCATGATTATTCAAATGGTTTAATGCTTTCCTACAATATTGTTTTATGTAAATCTTTTTGAGAAAAGAATTTTATTTCAGGTTTTAAAGTAAGTTATGTTATTTTTCAAGATAAAATTTATTTGTTTAAAGAAATTATTTTTTCAAGTTTTTTCAAAATTTTCAATGTACTAAAGTGTTTTCTAATCCATTTATACAACTTACTTAGTTTTATTTTGATCCTAAATTTTTAAAGTATTTTCACAAGACTAATATTTGAGTAGGAATTATTATGATGTTGTTCTTTAAATGTGATGTTTTGTACTTGAACAAAGAAATGTATCATTTAAATATTTTGGATTAGTATAAAAAAAATCATTTTAGAAGAAAAATATGGGATTTTATATACAATATATTTTTTCCTAATTATCTAAAACTTTAAAATGAAAACATATTTGGTATGTAAGTGATGTAATAGTTTTTATAAATCCTATTACTATAGAGTGATTATGATTGGTTTGTTATAGATCTAGGTATGGATATCATGAAAAAACACCTCTCAATGGATTCCTTCTAGTATTTAATTGTTTTTTTCAAGTCCAATCACTACCAATATCCTTGGATGTTTTCCTTGGTTTATTTATATCATTCATTACTTTGTATTTTTTGAAAATTGGTGAGAATACAAAAGAGTTGCTTCTTGAAAAAGGGGGAGTCTATTGGTTATTTTAAAATTTATTGTAAAATAGGATAGTAAAATATACGATTTATGTATATAGGATAATTGATTAGTTGGTGGATTGGGTTGGATAAGATCTCTTGCATTGATTCTCATATTTCTAAAAAATACAAAGGGGATATTAAAAAGATCTTGGAGAATTTAAAAATGATTAATTATGAGTTATTTAGGAAATTAATTCATTCATTTATAGTGTTTTTTTATTTTATTTATTAATATAATTACTATGGATGAGTTAAAAGATATTTCAAGCTGATAAAAGAATACCAAGTCGTGAATGTTATCATTACTTTGGGGTGTTGTGGAAGGTAGAGGTATAATGTTGAAATTTATATTATTGAATCATGATTTTGTTATTGATAAAATGAATTGAATAAGTTATTCCATGATAAGAATCCACGTGAATTAAATGATTCATTTGTTTTGATGTAATAAGAGTGTCACGTCGTAGAGATGATGCTCACACTATAATGGAGAGTCTCATGTCATTGCTGACTGGCTATAGATGTTTGGTACAATATAGAAGTTGTGAAGTTGCATCAACTATATCACAGTGTGACATTCAAGTTAAAGGGAACTATCAAAATGTTGGTGATTTATTTTATATATTAATTAGGTTTATCCTCTTTTGAATCTAAGATAACTATGCCACAAGTGATAAAGGCTTCATGTAGGCAAGATCTTGTTGTAATGGTGGTCAAAGATACATTGAGATATTTTGGGAATTTATCTCCATATATTATAGATCTAAGGGTCATTCTAGAATCCATGGATTCACTCCATGATGAATGAAAAATCAAAAAATAAGAGGTGATTCTCAAAAAATGATCATGATTGATTGAGATGAGTTTTGGTAGAGCCCTTGAGGGAGATGACTGCCCATTATAGAGAGCATTCTATGGAGGTTTTTTTTAATTTAAGGAAAAAGGGTTCACATATAATCTAAATTTCATAGGCACTTTAGGTAAATTAAGATAAGACAACATAAAGGAAGATCCTGGAAAAAAGGTAACAACTCTCTCTTGGACATTATTTAAGGGTTTTGAGTCTAATGGGTTTAAGCTGGTCTTTGATAATTTTGTTATGTGTTATAGTGATTGATGGCTTGGTTGGACTTGTTGGTTTCACACTTTTTCCATAAAAGTGTCCTTTTAATAAAAAATATATATTTGGCTAAATTAAGATAATATCATTTGAAATTTTGGAAGTCTTTATTATATATTATACCTGGGAGTTTGGATTCATCACCCTACTATTTACATTGTTATTATTGATAATAAAATAAAAACATGGGTAGTGGGATCATAACCATTATAACTGAGAATTATCCACTTGATAAAAATAAGCAGTGGATTTTTTATTTCATCCTTGTTTCATGTGTGTTATTTATCACTCTTTCTCACATCATCATGTCATCACCAATGAGATGCTATTTTCACAAATCAACATGTGAAAGTAAGTTGAGATTTTGTGTTTTTAGTAACTACCGATTAACTCCCTTCTCTCTATTTGCACAAATCAACATGGGAAAGTAAGTTAAGATTTAGTGTTTTTAGTACCCACTGAATAACTCTCTCCTCTTATCGGTGATCTAATCTCACCCAGTCCTTTTATATTTGAGTTAAAATTTAAAAAAAACTCCATTATTTAATCTATTATGATTGATATAAGTACATCAATTCCTTTATCACCCCTTCATGACTATTTGGATTATAGCTTTCAGTGGAGAGGATTCAATGTCCATTGGTGTTGATTACTCTAGTTGGAGGTCAGACAAGGTTAGAAAATGTGTGTAGTTTTAAAATTATTTTAGGGTGATATTGATTCTATTGGAATATGGGATTGTTACAGATGAAACCTTGTTATGTTATCCTTCGGATGAATTGGTTGTACTCAATATAAGATTATGTTGATAATTATAGAGGGAGGATGAAATTATCTATATTGAAAGGGGAATATATGGTGTTCATTATATAAATGTATTTTTATCTTAAGAATAGATATATTAAGTTGAATCATACTACATATCAAGTAAGAAATCTTGATGCTCTATGTATATTATGTAGAGATATAGAATTTTCCTTAGGTTGTGAGAGATTGTATTGATGTCTTTTTATAGGTAGATATGATTTTACCTCTAAGGTGTGAGATATATTTTTTGATTTACCTATATTAAGGAATTTCTCATATTTTTATGGGAGAATCAAGATTTTAGAATTCATATTTAGGGATTGTTTTAGTGATGTTTTATTTTACATAGTATCTCATCATGGACTACTCTAAGGTTATTTTCTAAGATGGTGGATGGGATATTGAGATTGTGTATAAATTACTAGTGGTTGAAATAAAAAATGTTGTAGAATCATTATCCTCCTATAAGGATAGATAATTTTTTTAATCAATTTAAAGAGGTGAGTTAGTTCTCTAATATTTATTTTCAATTTGCTTATCACCATATGATGATTAAGTATGAAGACATCCCTAAGACAATTTTTTGGTATCTGTATGGACATTTGGAGTTTGTAGTGATTTCATTTAGAGTTATGAATGAAACAATAGTGATTATAGGGCTTGTGTATGTGGTGTTTCAATCATATATTTATGATTTAATGGTCATATTTATTGATGATATTTTTATATATTCAAAGAGAGAATAAGATAATGAAGATAATCAAAAGTTGGTGTTAAATTTTTTTAGATATAATTAATTATATCGGGAGATTTATAAGTGATAAATTTATACATGTGAGGTGAATTTTATAGTTAATTGTATTTTTAAGCATTGTTTAGCTATTATCCCATCTGAGATTGAAGCATTTTTTTGTCGAATCAACTTAAGAAAGTTTTTAAAGAGAAAATTTTCTTAGGTTTATCTAGTTATTATAGGCGGTTAACACCCATATTTTTTATCACATGACTCCATTATCATATTTTCTCATTAAAAAGAAAACAAATTCTTAGATAAATGAGTGTCAAGATGATTTTGAATGTTTAAGGGGGAAGCTAAAATGTGATATAGTTCTTCAATTACCCAAAGAGGGTGTCCCTAATGGGGAGTATTATGATTCATCTCATTAAGGTATTATATGTGTCTTGATGAAATAGATTATTCATTAATTTTAGTTCTGTAAAATTATTTCTACATGAATATAATTATGTTATAAAATATTTATATCTTGAGGAATAAGTGTTTTTACTTAATCTTGAGAGGAATTATTTTCTTAGAGGACGTTTCATGGATTATCCAGATCATAAGATATTGAGATATATTTTTTCTTAAAATAATTTTAATTTTTTGTATAGAAGGTTGGTTTAATTTCTCCAAGATTATGATTTTAACATCACATATAATCTTATAATGATAATATGATGGATAACACTTTTACTCATAATTATTATAGTGATAATACATAATAAATTAATGCGAAATAGAAATTAATGGGGTTTTCATCATTTATTTATCTTAGTTATGTGGAAAATGATAATAAATCTTATCATTATTAGATACATTGATATTTTCATTGGTTTAAAAGGTATATAAGTCTTCATTATAAGTCCTTTATGTGAAATTATAGAGAAACTGGATTGTGAATGATGATACTTTGAATAGTTAGTTTAAATATGAGGAACATTGGGTGTCATTTCATGGTAACTTATTTAATCTAAAAAGTATATAGGAGATGGTTTTTGAATGAATTATATATTTTATCCTTAGTGGAGAATCTAGGAATTTCCTTAATATATCAGGATTTGAAGAGATTGTTTTGTTTATCAATGATAAATAATTTGTTAGTTGAGTTTGTTTTCTCATATCTTGGGTGCCATTATGTGAATGTCAAACATCATGCTCTATCAAGGTTTTTGAATCATTTATAAATTCCCCAACTGAAGTGGGAGGATAATTATATGAATTTAATTATGTTATTATATCATACAATGAAAGGGTTTCATTATATTCAGGTTTTCATAGATCTATTGATGAATTCAAATCATTTATTACAAGTTAAAGAATCAAGTTAAGTGAATAGTTTAGAAAAATCATTACGAAATGGTGGTGGTAAAGTTTCTTGAAAATTCAAGGAACATTGTTTTTTATCATCATGATTGATTTAAATCACAAGTGGTAAGAACTATTTCATTTATTTGGTACTAATTTGTGCCTTAACATTTCATTTCACCCAAACAATATTGGTTAAACTGAGTGGATAATCTATATGTTAAGAAATATATTGAGGGTATGTATTTTGGATTTTGGAGGATCATGGGTGGAATATTTTTAATTGGTTAATGTTGTTTGGAGTAGGACACTCAAGAGGGGGGTTAATTGTGTTCCTATAAAAATTTCTATTAAAAGGTTTATTTAAAAGATTCCCCCAATTTAAAATAAAACTAGATTGTTAACCAAGGTAGTAAACTAATAATAGCTAGGCTGTTCAAATAGTTTCTCAGAAGATTGATTCATTCTTAGTTATAACAATATGAGATATTAATACAAATTTTGAAACTAATATAATAAGGAAAAGTAGTTATAACTACTATCCATGACTAACTACCAAATTAAAATGTAGTTTTCTAAAATATGAGTTAAAACAAAGAAAGACTAAATTTTAAAACACAATGGATTAAAAACAAGAAGTTTAGTCTCAAGAAGATACTTAGTACCCTCCACTTTGGGATCAACTTATACCAATATATTTATAAATATAAATATTTTTATCCACACCCAAGATCGGGGTTAACAATAGGACCTATTCCCCCATTTTTCATGGGATGAACAAGAGTAAAGAGACAGTTGTTTGAGGATATTTAGTATCCTCCAGTTTAGTACAAGAGATAGTGTGTGTTTTATATATAGATGCACACACTTCTCCAAAATGTAATTAAAAAGTACAAAACCTATAAATAATAATTACGTAGAGTTTAGAAGGATCCATGTGTTATTAAATTTAGCTCTAGACTCTTTGATGTATCAGATTTGAAACTCAAGTCCTCTTCTGGAAACAGACGCTGAAAAAAGAGTGGTGAGGGCACTATATTCTGTCTTTCAGGAGGTGAAATCTTCTTATCCTTAAGTTATTTGGATGCTGCAAAGATAATGAAACTTTGATGAACAATAGTTCTATGGTTCACAGTAAGAAGGAATGAATAATTCCTTATGTGTTATTCCTTTTTGTATGTTACTCGTGGGGGTCTGCTCGTATCTTATTGGGTATGCTTGTCTGTAAGTGTATATTTCTTTCATGTGTTATTCTTTGTATATAAATACTTGCATCCTGACAATGTGCATGTTTGAGTTAGATATAATACCTTGTATTTCTGATAGCATCATTTAAGATATCTACAAAAGGAATTAAATTAATTAGGAGCATTAAAATACTCAAAATATGACTATTTGAAGTAATTTTAAATAAAATAAATTTTAAACTATCTATCGGTGAGTCCTCGGTCAGTATCTCTTTCGGTCGGTGGCTCATTCCATCGATGTGTCATTATTTCAGTCTTTCTATGAATCAGTGACTCATCTTAACCGATGGTTATTCCGTTAATTGGTATCACCATGCGTCGGTAGGTCGGTTGCATAGGTAAGTCCTTGGATCAGTAGGTCAATTGCACTATCGGTGAGACATTCGGTCTGTCGGTTTGTCGATTGCCCTGTCATTAAGTAATTTCATTGGTATATCCATGCATCGTTAGCACCATGTGTTGGTAGTTACATGTGTCAGTAGGTGAATTGAGTTGTCAGTGACTCATTTGAAATATCGGTGTCTCATTCTTTCTGTCAGTGTCAGTCTATTATACTTAGAAAATAATTTTTATTGGACTGTCTTACAATATACATATTATAAAAAATGATTCAAATTTATATTTTATTGTAGATAAACATAATTGAAAACTTTGAAGCTTAAATAATCATGATTGAAATTTTTAAACATTGTTAATAGGAATTGACATGATTTGTGATTATTAAAACCATTAATACTAGATGGGGTGGTCAATAGTATCCTATGAGCCAACTATCTCCCCCGTTTTTATGATTAAAAATTGTGGAATTTTTTAGTACAATCATTTGATGTGGAATGAAATCATCTTACTTATCATCTCCTATTATTAATGATAAGTCACAATATATAGATAAGGTTCAGAGGTAAAATAAATAGTAATGGTATCAAAGAAAAATAAAATATGTAAGAGTGATGTCAAAGGTAAATTAAATAATCATAATTATAAACTATTCTCCCCTTATAGGATTATAAAAAAGTGAAATGGGAGATAAAACTTTTTTCCCCTTTGGATTATAAGAAAGGAATAAAAATTATCATAGAATAATAGATAGAAGAAAAATAGATGAAAGACAATAACACAAAATTACATTAATCAATAAATTATAATGTGTTACAAATCTTTATGAAAAAAAACAAGACAACCAAATAGCCCTATCAGAGAATGATCTACACTACAGTTTGGGATTAACAGGTTCCTTCCCTTTATCAGAGGGATCAATTGATGTTCTAGTAGGTGGTGGTTGAGAAAATAGAGGGTATGAAGAAATTTTCAGAGGAGGTATGATCACTCCTTTTGGAACATTAGGGGCAGGGCTGGGTTTGTGTTGTGACAACACATGAGGTTTAATCTATTCGAGGATCACTGGGAAAATTTGAATCAAGGCCTAAGAAACTAACATATAAGGGGGAGGCATTGATCCAATAGGTATAATAGGTGTAAAACTAGGCACTAATATCACTTCACTTTTTAGATGAAGGTGTGGCTTCAATAGCTTGATGAAATCCTCAATGATTTCACCATCACACTTCATTGATTTCTTAAAATAATCTTTTTCTCCATGAATTTGTCCAAAATAGGGGTGAAGTATTTCAAATTCTATACATGATCTTTAAAACTTATGTTCACTGGAGGAAAAGATAGGTTCTCTATCAGATACATAAACAAGCTGGTCAACTGATTCTTGGTAATGATCTTCTTGAAATAGTATTCCATTTTTCTGTGATCTGATATTTTGCAGTCTTAACACTCTTGGAAAAGACTTTGACCATATCCTGAACATGATCACTATTTTTCTCAATCTTTTCAAGGTTGGCCAAACTAGAATCATCAAAGAGAGATTGAATCTTTTTCTTAACAACACTTCAAACTGCCTCAATTTCCAAAGTCTGAGAAGCCTGACCAGAGGTAGAAGGAATATTAGTAGGAGCTGAGGTATGAGTCTTCAAAGCTTTATGAACAGTCTCCTACAACCTTTGTGCTATTATTTAAATTTATTTATTGTATAATCAATCCCAATCATTTTTTTTCTCATCTTGGTAGTTCTTGGAACAATTGTCTCAACAGTTGTAATTAAGTTGGGTTGAATCTCCTCTATCACTTTCTCTGAAACATTAGTTGCATCAGCGTCACTTATACCCACTATCTGACTTGGAATAAAAAATTCTTGCCCAAACTAACTCATTTCTGCTATTGAATATCTGATAGAGTGTAATTCATCACTCAACTCAGTGTTTTCTATTTTATCTATTTCAATATCATGCACCATATGATATTGAACTGATATACATAAAACTAAATAAACTTCTTCTTTAAACGTTTCAAAATTTTATTTAGTGATAGAGTCACTAGGAAGGGTCTCAGCCATTTATTCCCTTTCAATGGGTCTAAAACATCATCATATGAGTATTCATAATCTAAAAACAGTGTTACATACCCAGGATTCATTTCCTATTCAATCATTACATCATCATGTATGGAAGTGAGAGTGCCAAGTCTTACTCTTCCAAGTTGATGCTTTTCACCAGCTTGATCTCGACTTTTATGAGGATCCCCCTCAATCTGAGCTCCCCTCACTGGTTTCTCACCTTTATCATGAGGTCTCTTTATTTCATATACTAACTAAGGAATATAAATTTTATGAGCTTCCACTTCATCATGAACTTCATCATTTTCTCTCACTTCAACAACAACTTCAAGAGGTTATTCTAACTGTTTCTGATCCATAGCTTTAACCATTTCAACATATCCAACTTGATCATCCTTATGATTTCCATCATTAATTTCACTGATTTCATCATCATTATGTCTAGAGACATGATCTTAATTTCTATTTCTATCATCATTTTATTCACCTTCTTATTCTTCACTACCACTTCCACCCTCATCATCTTCACTTCCTTCTTATTATTCTTTAGAACCATTGGATCCACATACATATTCCACACTTCCTGAGACTTTTGTCTCCTCATATATATTGTCTTCAAGTGTTGCCTCATCAGAGGGTAAGGTAATTGCAGGACTAGGAGGTCCCAAAGAAAAATCCTTGTGAGATTCATTGGTGTCAATATCAATCTTATCATCGATAGGTGACCCTTGATCTCTAACTAGTATGGTAGGATCTTATTCTTCTTCTAAAGAGTAAGACAATTCTTCTTCTAGTCCCATAATAGGATCATACATATTCTTAGGATAAGTTGAATATTCTACTAGATTGAACTGATTATAAATCTTATCTTCATCTCCAACCCATTCTTTCATCCATGGGTTCTAGTTAATTTTATTCCTTTTACAGATCTCTTTACTGAGGTAGATCCCACTGCACTAAGAAATAACATATTCTTCCATATTAACACAAACTTTCTAATTTTAACATAGATGAGATTAACCTTGGATAAAATAGGGAATTGGTTTTTCAAGAAGTTTTAATCATTTCATTCATGTGCACAATAATGTATCTATATAAATTTACCTTAATCTCTTTTCTTAACATATAAACCAAGTAGACAAATTAATATTTTATAGATGAAAAATCCCCTTTCCTAGGACATATGTGATTCTGAATAAACTTGAATAAAATTATACATTCTTCAATTAACTTTATAGTAATGGGTATCATGTCCTCATCATTTTCAAATTTAACATTAAAACCATCATCACATAACTGAGAGATACTAAGTAGATTGTATTTTAATCCCTCAAAAAAAAGTACTTTAGAAATTAGAACTGAGTTAGAGTTACTAACTCAGACAAGGCCAATAATTTTTTCTTTAGCATTGTCACTAAAGGTGACATGGCCACCATCAATATTTATCAATTTCTTGAAGCATGAGTAATATCCTCTCATGTGTCTTGAAAATCCACTATCCAAGTACCATAATCTTTTATATGAGATCTTCAAATAGTTCTCTTACAAAATAGATTAGACAAGAAAATATTTGGGTACCCAGTAACATTAGTAATAAGAGCTTTGGGAACCCACATTTTCTTCATCAGTTTCCTTTTAGATGTATGTAAAGTATTTGTAAAATAACCTTTATTTGGTCCAGAAAAACTTGAAACTGTAAAAGATGTTTCTTATCTGAAACTTGTAGAAAATTTTTCAGAAATGAGCATAAAATTAGATTTTCTAGATTTTGATACAAAATAAGTTTTTCTCATATTCCTATTTCCTGGTTGGTTTCCAATTATAGTAGTATAATTAGTAGTTACTTGTTTATCAATCATTTGAACTAACATTTCTTTTCCATTGGTAAATCTCTATAAATCCTTTTCCAATTTATTATTTAACAATTTAAGTTTATTATTCTTCTTCAGCAGTTTATAATTTTTCTCTTTTTCTACAACATGTTCATATTTAATAGTGGTATTCAAAACATTCTATTTCTTTAAAGATTTATATTTATCTGTTAATTCATTACAAGTGTTTTTTATCATTTTTAAATATCCAAACATTTCCTCATTTGTCGTATTTTTAGAATCACTTTAATCTCTAGAATAATAAGAATTATATTTAGGAGAATTTACTGTTAACTCAAATGTGTTTTTCATAAAACACATATTTTATTTATTAGCCTTTTCATCATGATAGGATTCTGAGTCATTTGATATATCCTCATAAGCACTCCGAGTTGCATTCATGGCCTTGTTATACTTTTTTCCTTATCATCACACTTATTCTTGTAATTTATCTTGCTACAGTCATCCTTTACATGTCCCTTTCTCTTACATTCATAATAGATTATTTCACTAAAATTATCACATTTCTTCCAATCCTTTTTCCAATGGCCATTGCGATCATACTTACCTTTGTAGTTGGGATTTTTTAAGAATTTCTTATTTCTATAAAATTTCTTAAACCATATGGCTATTTGATCCATCTATTCATCACTATCTCTTAATGAATATTCAGCACTTTAACTTTCAGTTTCATCTTGAAATTTTTCCTTCTACTTGAGGGAAGTAGATTTTAAAGAAAAATATTTTATTTTGGGTTCATCATCCTCTTCTTTGTTGAATTTTAGTTCCTCCTCATACATCATCAACTTTCCTATCATCTCCTTTACTAGAAACTTTATGATGTCACATGATTATCTAATTGATACAGAAGTTAAACACTATATATCTGATAATCATTTGAGTATTGTCATTATTTTCTCCTTAGTAGTATCATTTATTCCCAAAGAGATCATAGTATTCAAAATTTTATTAAATATGAGATACATGTCAGAAATAGGCTCATCAGGCTTCCTTTTAAAGTTATCATATTTAATAGTGTATGTGTTAAGTCCCATTTCATTAACATTATAGGTTCCTTCATGTGAAACAGATAAAGTGTCCCAAATTTCATGGTCCATTTTACATGCAGAAATTCTATTGAACTATTCATCACCTAAATAATAGTATAGGTCATTCATGGATTTGTAATTATTGTTATAGGAAGCCTTATTTGGGTTATCCTAAGTATTCCTATTAGTATCTAGAATCTTATATTCATCTATAATTGAATATCAAATCTCAAAACCCAAACTTTTTAGGTGCATTTTCATTTTAATTTTCCATTGTGCATAATTTTTCCAATAAATAATGGAGGTATGTTGGAATAAACACCTTCAAATATATTATACATAATGAATAAATAGGATTTTATAGACCTATAAATTTAGAAATAATATAAATTTAAAGATCGTTAAAATAAAACTAAAATCATAATTGAAAAATATTTTAAAACATATTTAAAATTTTGAAAACAGCAACTTTAAAACAACTTATGATACTAAATATTGGTTAGATTAGAAACTAAAGAGGGGGTATGAATTGATTTCCTATAAAAAATTTGTTAAAAAATTTATTTAAAATATTCCCCAAATTTAATATAAAATTGGCCAGTTAGCTAAGGTAGTAAACTAATAACCGCTTGGTTATTCAAATAGTTTCTTAGAATATTGATTAATTATTTGTTATAACAATATGATATATTGATACAACTTTTAAAACAAATCTAATAAGGAAAATAAGTTATAACTACTATCCAATACTAACTATAAAAGTAAAATTTAGTTTTCTGAAATATGAGTTAAAACAAAGAAAGACTAAATTGAAAAAAATAATGAATAAAAAACAAGAGTTTTAGTATCAAGTAGAGACTTGGTTCTCTCCACTAGGTGATCACCTACCGCCAATAAATATATGAAGATAAATATTTTTATCCATAACCTAGATTGGGGTTAACAACAGTACACCAGACTGTCCATGTCACAAGACCTCTATCACGGTTCTATGATGGAACATAAAAAACTGGGTCACACAGGACCTCTTCCATAGTTCTTCATGGGATGAACTAATGTAAATAGACAGTTGTTTGAGGATATATAGTATCCTTCAGTTTAATTCATGAGAAAGTGTGTGATTTACAGACAGATTCACACATTGATCGAAAATGTAATTAAAAGGTACACAATATAGCAATAATATTTAGATAGAGTTTAGAAGTCTCTATGTGTTATGAAATTCATATATGGACTCTTTGATGTATCAGAGTTGAAACTTAAGTCCTCTTCTGGAAACATACATTGAAAATAGAGTGTTGATGAGCACTGTGTTCTATCTTCTAGGAGGGTGAAATGTTCCTCTCCTTCAGTTAGTTAGATACTGCAAAGATGATGGGACTATGATGAACATCAGTTCTATGGTTCACAATAAGCAGTAATAAAGAATTCCTTATGTGTTATTCCTTTCTGTATGTTTCTCATGGGGTTCTACTTGTATCTTATTATGTATGTGTGGTTGTGCGTGTATATCTCTTTCATGTGCTCTTCTTTGTATATATATTTTTGCAGCCTAAGAATGTGTATGTTTGAGGTTGATATGGTACCTTATATTTTTGATATCCACATTTTATATGTCTGTAAAAAAGAATTAAATTAATCAATCACATTAAAATACTAAAAATATGACCGTTAGAAGTAATTTTAAATAAAATAAATTTTAAACAGTCTATCGATGAGTCCTCAGTAGGTATCTCCTTTTTTCGGTGAATCATTCCATCGGTGTTTCATTCTGTCAGTCTTTCCACGCATTAGTGACTCATCTTATCTAACGGTGAGTCCATGAATTGGTAGCACCATGCGATGGTAGGTCATTTGCATCGGTAATTCCTTGTGTCGGTAGGTCAATTTCACTATCAGTGAGACATTCGGTCGGTCGGTGTATCGATTACACTATCAATGAGTAATTTCATCGGTATCTCCATGCCTATATAGCACCATGAATTGGTAACACCATGCGTCAGTAGTTCAATTGAGCTGTCAGTGACACATTTGAACTATCGATGTCTCATTCTTTCTGTCAGTGTCACTATGTTATACTTAGAAAATATTTTTTCTTGGACTGTCTTACAATATTCATATTATCAAAATGTATCGAATTTATATGTGATCATAGATAAAGATAATTGCACACATTGAAACTTAAATAATCATGATTAAGATGTTTAGACATGATTAATAGAACTTGATATGATTATTTATTATTAAAACCATTAATACTAGAGTGGGTGGTCAATAGTATTCTATGGTCCAGCAGTTAAGTTTTCTTATAATTAAAATTATCTTTACTTCGTTTCTATGGTACCTTAGAATTCATGTCAAAGGTGATTGTTTCATTCACATCTATGATGGGTTGAGGCTGGTGAGTTCATAATGGTTGGTCCAAAGATGATGCAGGATATGATAGAGAATTTTCATGTTATTTGGAATATTTCATAATAGTTTTTCAATGTAGAAGTTTAAAAGGAATAATTTTAATAAAAAATTTGTTTTCTTATTTCCATATTATATTTATGAATGAAGCATTTTGAGGATGAGAAGTTTTAAAGGGGTGTCTAATGTAAAGAAACAAAAAAATTAATTTTGAAAAACTGAATTTTTTTTGTTAATATTAGATTAATATGGGTAAAATGGTAATTTTATAATTCTTGGAACAAAATTTTGAGCACATTATTGAACATGATACATAGTGATTATTCTTATCTAGGGATTTTTTAGTTTTTAGAGAAAGTTGTTCTACTTGAATATATTGGGTTTCAGTGTGATATTATTATTTATTATTTACATATATCATTTAAAATAATTATTTTTTATTAAAAAATAATTTTTCTTTGAGTAATTATTGATAGTGATGGTATGACTATATTAGAGAAAATTATAAAATTAATTATTTCTTGTGGTTGGTATGTCAGTTGAAGATATTAAAAGGGGTGAATTGAATGCGTGGTATTAAGGGAAAATTGGTGGAAGGAATAATGGGTTGTTTAGGATAGAATTGATGGAAAGAGAGTTAGAGGAATTGATGGAGGAAAACTATTTTCCACCAGTGACATTTTTTCCTTTAATTATTTCCCTATTTTCATTTCTTTTGAGAGGCTTGGTGAGAATGGTTTGGTATGGAGGATAAAGATAAAGGAGAATGTATAATAATATTGTAGAAAAATAATCAATGGGGATCATTAATCCATTTTAGAAAAGATTCCATTATGAAATTCATATAGATGGCTCGTAATTATCTTCTCTAATATATTCTTTGTGAATTTATCATTTAGTTTCTTTCCATGATTGGAAAATATTACATAAAAATTCAAGAAAAAGATTATGATAAATCAAAAATGGGAATATAAATATGAAGATAATTCAAATATATGTTTATAGGTATAATAAAAATATAATTTTTTTGTATGAAATTAGTTTAATAATTATTCTTGTTAAATAATTGAAAATATATGAGTTATCAATTTTAGTGGAAATATTTTTATTGATGGAAAATTGAAATTTTAGTGATTTTATTGTGATAGATGGTTATTGTGATTGATTATAAAGGAAATATCTTATCAAAATGGATTGAAATATAAATTTATGATGATAGAATTTGAATTTATATAAAGGTGGAAATTGATAACTGGTGGATAAATATTGAATGGTGAAAAATATGAAAATGATAAATTTGTATAGTTTATGATTATAATTCATATTATAATAATATTATGATTTGTTTATGATGGATGTTTTTATTTAAAAATTTATGTTTAATATATTTTTTAAAATTAAAAGGATTAATTTAGATCTAAAAGTAAATAAAATTTATAGAAAATAGTATGAAAGTGAGAGGCAGGATTTACAAACTCTGGAACAAGTTGTGCGAATTTGACATGAGGTTTATTCCAATACTAGATAATTGTGTTGAAGTGTTTTTGAAGGATGCAGGATAATATAATAGTGATTTTTATGGGGTCATACCATATAGTCATAAGTTCGTTCCTTTTTATGAAGTCACAGTCCCTTTTTTGGTAGAAGGTCGCATAGGGTGGTGTAAATTCAATAGGGTTGTTCCTCTTTACCTTGGGATCATTACATTTCTACTGAGGGTCATGCAGACTGATGTGTATGTGATATGTTGATATTGTAATGAGATGATAGTGGTAATTTTACATGAATTTAGTATGAACACCTAAATTACCTCTTGATTATTATAAATTTTGGTGAAAATGTGAAATTGAGTGGAGGATGGTGTGGCTTTGTTGAAAGTATTCTTTGATATATTCTCATCATGTGATGATGTTATATAATTTGGGTATTCCTAGGATATGAGGAATATTTATAATCAATTAATCTACATGATCTAAATTATGGTATACCTAGGTGGGAGTGTAATAAATATATATGTTGTGATTATTTTCCCTATGACATTTTTATATGTTATGGACTGAGTTCGAGAATAAATGGATGGTGTGGGTCCAAATCCCTTTGAAATATTTTATATTGAAGTGAAAGTTATGAATAGATATATAGTAGTTTTTTTGTAATATATTATGATAATGATGAGGAGTAGGAGGAGAATGAGGATAGCAATGAAGGTGTGGATGATATTTCTAGACATAGTAGATGTATGATGTGTAGTGGTGACAATGAAGGTTAGGGGCGTGTCCTTGATTGGTAATATAGTAAGAGTCCCCAAGTGTGGAAAACTACCAAACCAATGTAAGTTTTAGTGGGGAGAGTCTATAAAGGTGGACACTAAGAAAACTAGTATGAGTCCATATAGATGGATAGTATCCCAACCAATAAATGTAGATGTGACAGCACATTCCATGTGGGTAGATGAATACTTTGTTATCAAGGTTTCATAGTTAGTTCCCTGTAGGTGGATATTTACTTAGTGTAAATAATATTATAGTGTGGTTCTTGTAGGTGGGAAACCACATGATAATATTACAATGATGTCCCTATGAGTGGAAAATTTAATGGATATATATTGGTGATGGTTGTTTTTATAATGGTGGTTACATGATGATGTGTAATTTTGAATGTGATGGGATTTGGAAAGTGGTCTAATTATGTGTTTTGGAATAGGAAAGGATAGATTGTTGAATATTGATATATTCTTATTGATTATTTTCTTCGTTTTATTTATTCTATTCATAAATTCATTAACATTATTTATTCAAATGGTTAAATTAGTGTTATTGTGAGGAAACTACAAATTATATATATATATATACTCACAATTTCTTTATATATACAGTTTTTCATATTATCTTGATAGAGTTGGTGGTAGTGGTGGGTGAACTTAGCACTAGACACAGAAGAATTTTTTTGTGGTGGTGGTTTGAATTATAACTTTCTTAAGGGATAAAATATTTTTTATACATTGTGGTTGATTTTTCATTTTTAGTTTTGATTTGTGAGGCATGATATGTATTGATATACATTATACATGTATTTTGGTTGAGATTAATTATATTATTTTTATTTTTGTTGTTTTTTTCATTTAAAAAGGGTAATATATTTCATATATATGTGATTATATACCCTTAGTGTAAGTTACCTACTGATGTACTGTTGAAGGTTAGATTACGAATCATATAATTACTTAATTCTAACTTAGGTGGAGTTGTGTTGAGTAAATATGTGTAAAAAAAATTTGTACCAATGGGTAATGGGGTAATTATCTATAGTGACAAAGTGTTTGGTCCACTAATTTCCTTATTTTTAAGAATAGTAAATTTCAAATATATCATGGTTATTTGTGAATGTACGTGCAATAAATAAAAAAAATAGTGTTTTTATGTCTGAGTGTGTGCATGCATAAATGGTATAAGAAAATGGACATTGAGAAACTAGAGGCTAATAATTTTGGTTTAATTTGATATGAGTAGGGAACTTAGGGTATTTATTATCCTTCTAATGCATGAAAAGTTAATTAAACAATAAAAATTCATTTTAAGCATCACTTATCACTTAAAATCTACTCTCATGGTATTCAAGGTCTTACTCGAAAATTCATTTTTATACCTTATGATTAGATGTTTCAACTCTTTTTTTATGACTAGGTTGACACTAAAACATAATAACTCTCATGTATCTGGTTTCAATGATTATAATTTAGTTCTAGGTTCATCTTTAAACCCTTATTAAATAACCAAATCCCTTGCATTAATTAACTTTTGTACAAATAGTCAAATAATTAAGATCAAAATCTTGAATAACTACAAATCTTGGTTTCACTAGTCATACAATATAAGAATCAATCACATCTATATCATCCCAAAAAAATTGATTATCCTATAATGCTAATATATTAAATAAAAAGAGAGAAATATAAGATTTACCCTATATATATGATTAGCCTTATTTCCTTCTAGGGATACTGTTACTTCCATTATTCTTATGTGGATAAATAGGTATGAGATACTGGATGGTATGATGTGAAACAGATGAAGTAAATTATATGATTATATGATGTGGTGTAATGGAAAATGGGAAGAGTGGGAGGATGGAGAGGTTTTCTACATGGGGTATAAAATTATGTGGAATGGTGTGGTTGAGAGAATGAAATTTTTTTGGTTATAGAATATAGAGTGAATGAAATAGAATTTAGTGGGAGTCTAGAATATGGATTATGGTTTGAAAACCACTATCCTTAAATGATAATTTTCCCTGGATATCCCTTTATCATTAGATTGATTCAATGTTGTATGATCTCCCTTCCCCTCTACATTATTCCAATGAATTATTCAATTTTATACACTTTGAGAGGGGGCAGTGGGAGTTAGCTTCTTCTTCTCAGTTCATGATCTAGTTCTATAAATAATTATTTATAATTGGAAACCTGATTTGGGAAATCCCGCTTTATATAAATATAATAAATTAATTTATGCTTCCCAGTTGGATTTTATATAAGATCTACAATTCTATTTCATCTCAATGGTCCCACTATAGTGGGTGTGATCTCCCTATTTGGGGAAAATTATAGGCTCACTATGCATTCATCTTCACCCCTCATGTCTACTCTAATTTAATCAAATGATATATTAAGTTCAAATTTAAGTCTACATTCAGATTGGTTGATATTTTTTGGATTATGATAGTTTTTCTGAATTTTCATTGAAGGTTACAAGATCATTGAGTAGGATTGAGGATATGTCGATATGCAAGCATCCATTAGAGTGTTTGGTCAAATTGTTGGATTTGGTGCCCTAGAGATGAAATTATTATTATATGACTACACATTTTTATTTTTATATAAGTTTTATTATCACATCATGATTTTTCGTTTATATAATATTTTTATTTGATAATTTACTTAAAATATATGTCACACTAAAAGGTCCTAACCGTTCCCTGCTATGATGAAAACCTAGAGATGCCATGACATTATTCATGAACCTTATTCTATGGCTAGATGATATTGTCTAATAGGACACTGAAAATAAACATTATCAAGGGTAGGAGGATCATAATAAATTTATACACCTTCTCATGGTATTCTCCCTTGGTAATCTACAAGATATAAGGTTATAAGAATAGAACCATTAATAGGAAATCCACAATTTCTTGTGTCATTGGATGTATCTATTTTTAGACATGTTTTTTGATCCTTAGGTAGTAATATTATCATTAATGTATATCATTACTTGTGTAATTTTATGTATTGATGAAAACCATTATGTCATATTCTTTTGGTGAGGTAGGACATGTTGGGTGCATCGAGAGTGATATTTTGTTAATGGATAGTGAGAGAAAGGATTTATATCTTTTTTCTCTTGAAAGTTTTTTATATCTATGGACCTTTAATGTGAATGGAAAAACTTTAATAAATCTAGATACATTGCCTTTAATGAGTCTGTTCATTTCTAGAATGTCAAATAATGAGACATCAAGCATATAGGTTGATGGCACTGGCATGTAACCTACTTGATTTGAGATATTATGATAAAAGGATTATATTACATTGTAAATTTTTGTGGGATGTTGCATGTTTTTTTGATGTTAACTTCTTTTTATATGGATTGCCTAGCATGTTTTTAGAAACTAACCTTGGAATTTAGAAGGATATGCCTAATTCCCCTGATAAATCGGCCAAGATGGTCACACACTTAGTGTATCAACAATATTAGTCAAATTATAGTATTCAATTTAACAAGATAGAATAAATAGTATTTATTCAGGTTTCATTGATTGCAATAATTTAATAATAAGTTATTTATAATAATAAGTGAGTTAAATGATAATAATAATTTTTTTCAAGTTAGGAGAATATAATAATGAATAAATTTATCAGTGAATTGTTCAGTGATATTTATATATAAAATAAATATTAATTATTCAAGGATCATTAAATGTAGATGAGGAAAAGCGGTCTAGGTTTAATGGTTTAATTGAAAATAATATAAATGATATTTATTTGTATATTATTAAATGTGTTTCCCATTTCATTATTTTAATAATAATATTATTATAATTATTATTTTATATGTGGTTAATTAAGAATTATATATATGGAAAGTGTTTAGTGGGTAATTTTCCAACCCTAAACCTTCCATAATAAATGTCTAATTATAACACTTTCCAAAAAAACAATTAGTTTGAAAAATGGATAGATTGAGACTGTCTTAAGCCCTAAAGAGAGATCAAGAGATCTATAGTTCTCTCATCCTTTACTATCTTAATCCGACAAGATAACATCAATTTTTCTTCCCCTTTCAATAAGAATTATGTCGTCATCTACCATGAACAACGTAAGTGATTAAGCTCGGCCATGCTATCACCTGGAGATTCTACGTCATCATACAAAGATTGTGGTGCATATGTGTCTCTCTACTATATATATTTTACACTTGGATCCTATAGAACAATGATGGTATGCCAATATTTTTTTAACTATATTATCAACAAAAGTAGAATTAAAATTTGATGTAATTCTATATATTCTCATAAATTAATTATAAATTACATGTAAATATCCCTAACATCTAGTTTTGGTGTTCTAATATATTCAAGTAATATACTATTTTCATTGGAAATTATGTTTTGATCATGTGAAGTAATGATAAATTGTTATTTATGACTAAAATATGAGATGGGAATAACATTGAAAGATGATTTTTATACTCTCGGAACCTACAAGTGGTATCAGAGGGGTCATAAGTTTAATTTATAATTATTTATTATTAATTGATTGGTTTCATATTTTTAATTTTTACTTTACTTAAAAAATAATTTTAATATACTACATCATAATATCTTCTATTTCTTCATTCTTTATAATATAAAAAATAATCAGATAATGATTAAAAATGAAGAAGCATTCAATTCATACCATATATAGGTGCCAAATTTTCTTCTTAGAAAGAAACAGATTACATGACATGTACTTTCTATATACATATAGTGTACCTTTGGTTTCATGTTCAGATATCATGATAATGTTGGATAGATCTGATCCAACTGGATCTAAGATCCAACAAAAGTGTATTGAGGTGTAAATCCATATACACTGACACACGACATATAGAACTAAATGTTGTGTAAGTATTTTACACATAACTTAGTCCTTGTATTCTTATATCTAAAAACATGGGATATCCCATTGAGCAAAGTATAAATATACTACATGGGGATAGACATGTCATGCAACTCTGAGGTTTCATGTCTTGTAAGTTGGACTACACACCATATACCTCAAGGTTGTTCGTAGGTTGGGAACAATTCCAGTCCCAAGTCGTGTTCTATAGACATGGGAAGAATAAAAGTACATGCCTTGTAAAATACTATATATCATATAGTCTGATGATGGTAGTGTTCTCAAATTTTTTCAGAAGGTTAAATTAAATGTATAATTAAATCTATTGATTATGTGTTCTTTGTGTCTTTCATTCGACAGTACACACTATGTCATATGATTAATAATTATATGTTAAATAAATTTCAATGTTAAAATTTTAGATAAATACACAAGGTTGCCTCTAAGTACAGTTTTATGTAACATTAATCTTAAATTAATTTAATTTTTCTGAAAATTATATATGATGATGAGTTAAGGATGGTTGGATGTAATTAAGATAAATTTAATTAATTAGATTAATTTTTGGTGCATTATCTTCATTAAAGAAAGAATAAAAGTAATTGATAGATAGATTAAAAATGTATACTCATTTATGGATGTGTATATTATCATGAGATTATACCATACATTCTATGTAAATAGTTTCTTTGAATTTATTTTGGTTAAATTATTATTTATGGCTTACATGTCATCCCATCCTTATTATATAAGGGTATGCATTTTCATTTTTTTTCTTTAATGTAAACCCCCTTTATCTAATCCATTGTATCCCTCACCTATGGGTTAGTGAAATCTTATGTAAGGATGAAGCTCCCAGGTGTGTGGAGGTAGTCCAAGTTAAGGATTCAAGGTAAAACCAATCAAGGTGATATATAAGAGAATATAATGAATACTACAACACAAACCAAGTTATGGTTTAATGTGAGTACTCCTCTAGGGTTGAGTGTTATTATCTTATATTTTAGATAAGATAGCCATTTGAGAATATCATGATCATTTAACTTATATATTATTTCCTTCAGTTTCATGGTTAATTATTTATATTTTTCAATGTTGTGTGATCACCTAATAAAATAATTAATAAGAATACAAGATGGTATAAAATGTAATTTTATTATGACAAGGTGTTTTATAATACATGGTTAATCACTTAAGTAAAAAAAATTAATATTAATAAGTAATGTTAAAGGATAAAATAGGGTTTACACATATGGATAAAAATCCACCAACTAAAATATTAAGTCAGTATATCCTTCTAATATTTATGTTATAAATGACATAATAGTTTAAATTGATTGACCAACCCATGTTGGGGTGCTTTTAAATATCATGGAACTTTAAACTTAAATTTTTGGGTTGAATTAACATAGATTATATGATGGGTTTACATCCCAAGTAAAAAATTGGTGTATCTAAAAGGAAAATATTGAAGAAAACTTAAAACATGATTTTATGATTGGGGATTCTGCTCAACAGGTCAAGTAACTAAGAGTTAATGTAGTTTTAAAGTTGTGCCTACCTAAAACCTCTAAAATAACTTGTCAGGACCAAGTCTGGGTAATGAGAAAGGGGATATAGATTCTTGACACTAGAATATCAACATGAAAATATATTCTGAAACAAATGTTGAGGGATATTGGATTTTAAAAAATTGTGGAATATTAATGTAATTTAATTTAATTTATATTTATTAATATATTTTTTGTAATAAAAACAAGTACAAATTATCTTATCTAAATTTTTAGAAATATAAAATCAAAAAACATTGAAAATATCACTGTGATCAATACTTGAGAAGGATAACCTTCTCACTAGTGTAAATTTCTAGGAATGGTATAAGTGGTTGCGCATTATACTGTGCCACAAATGAAAATTTTATATGCTAGAAACCCCACATCCTATGTTCATTTCTAAATAGTCTAATTAGGAAGAAGTATCTCTCTATTTAAAATGTGTGTAAGACTCTATGGATGTACAATGTTTTATGTTATCTTTCATTTCCAATGATCTTTCAATGAAACATGAGGATATGGATTTTAAAGAGTTATTTCCCTCCTTAAGGATCTCTATCAAGAGAAGGAGAGAACGAAGAGATGTGATATCTATAATGGAATCTTCATGTGAAAGCTTAAAGAGATTGTACCAAATGATGCACATACAATCAAGATGATTGTCTACATTGAGTTCATAGAAATCAGGGTTTTAAGATCCCTAATGAGATTCTCAAAGATCTTGTTCTATCTTCACTACCTAAAAACTTCTCTAGTTTTATTGTGAATTATAACATGAGAAATAGTGATAAGACATTTCTATAAAATCTTAAACTTATTTTAAAAATTTATAAAGACATGGCGAGTGACAAACCTATTATACTTATGGTGAACAATAATTGTAAGAATAGGGAAAAGGGGTCAAAGCCTAATTCCACTTTGAAGGCTCTAGATCAAAGTCATTCTAAGAAGAATAATATCTAGGTGAAAGGAATGGAATAGGATTTGGTATGTTTTCCATGTGAAAATAAGGGTCACTAGAAGAGTAATTATTCCCAACAGAAAATTCAAGGGTATGCTTCAGGTGATTTTTTTTATCAAGTGTTATCATTCTATATCTACAAGTTGGGTATTATATACTAAATGTGGTTCTCACATTTGTATCCAAATATAGAAACTAAGTATATTTTAGAATGTTAAACACGGTGAGGTAGATCTATGAGATAACAATAGAGGGAGGCTTGTTACTCTATCCATTGAAGATTACCATCTCACATTATCAATAGGATTGATTTTGTTTTTAAAAATCATTATTATGTTCCTAGTGTTATTAAGAACATTATTTATATATCTTTATTAGACAAGGATGTATTTATTTTCATCTTTGGAAATAAAGGTTTCTAATTTTATAAATATTTCATATGTTATGGTATAGAATAGTGGAATAATGGTCTTTGTGTATTAAATTAAGAAAACCAAATATTGGAAATTGATAATGGAACTAATATGTTTTGATCACATGACACACAGCTATGGCATCACCATCTCGATTAGAAAAATAAGAATCATTTCAAAAATCTCTATTAGGATAGTTATTTAGACTATTTCGATATAAAACCACTTGAAATATGTCATGAATGTTTACAAGGAACTATGACCAAAACACCAATAAGTGTTCATGGTGAAAGGGTAATAGATATTTCATAATTGGTACACACTAATGTGTGTGGACCTTTTCAAGTAACATATATAGGGGAATTATCATACTTTATTACTTTTTTCAATGACATGAGAAGGTATGGTTATATCTACTTGATGAGGTATAAGTCTGAATCCTTTGATAAATTTAAAGAGTTCAAGAATGTGGTTGGGAATCGGCCTGGTAAGAAGATAAAGACCCTTAAATTGTATCAAGGTAGTGAATATCTTAAACGAAACTTTATCAAATTTCTACAAGAGTATGAGATTTTATCTCAACTCACTCTACCTTATACACCACAATTGAATGGTGTTAGTGAAAGGAGGAAATTTAACTTATTGGACATGGTAAGTCCAATGATAATTCATGCAAGACTTTCATTAACCCTTTGGGGATATGAATTGTAGATAACATTATACTTACTAAAACTAGTACCAACCAAAGTGGAAATGATATTCCTTTCAAGTTATAAAGTGGAAATAAACCCATTTTTTCACATATTCATGTATGGGGTTTTGAGAAATTTGTTAAGGCTATATCAAGAAAAATACATGAACCTCAATGCATAAAGTGTATATTTATACATTATCCTAAGGAAATAAGGTTATACTACTTATAAAACCCTTTGAATAAGAAATAAATTGTCACAAGAAATTCCATCTTTCTTTAAAGAGATCACATCCTCAAGGAGGATAATTGGAGAAATATTTACTATGATAAATTTGATGGTCAATATACACAAGAGTTCGTATAGAAATTGATTACATATGTCCCCATGGAATTTTTTTTCCCTAAAATACAAGTACTGTGTTGTAGTTCTTGAGAGGTAAGATAACTATAAAGATATGGTTTTCTAGTCGCAAATGATTGTGACTCATTATTGGTTTAAAATTATGATCCACTATCCTACAAGGATGAAGTATGGATCTTAGAAGATGCAAGATGGAAATAATTCATAAATTCATATATAGATTCTATGTATCAAAATAATTTTGTGTTTTGATTGATCCACCAGTTGATATAAAACATGTTGGGTATAAATGGATATTCATGTGAAAACTAGACATGGAAAGTATAGTGAATACCTATAAATCATGGATAGTCGATAAAGGGTTTAGACAAAATCAATACATTGAATATGATGAAACCTTTTCTAGAGTTTCCCTATTTAATTACATTAGAATTTTACTTACAATAGAAGCTTACCATGACTATGATATTTTAAAAATGGATTTTAAAATAGATTTCCTTAATGGGAACTTTTAAAAGGAAGTTTATGTGAAGAAAAATATTTGTGACATCAGGAAATTCCAAAAAGTTATGAAAGTTACAGAGATCCATTTATGGATTAATGTAAGCATCCAAGTCATAGAACATTCAATTTTTTGAATCCATTAAATAATTTGGTTTCATTGAGAATGAATATGAGAAATGTGTTTAAAAGTGGTTTAGTTGGTATACAGTTGTTTTCATAGAAGTATTTATTGTGATTTATTATTAATTGGAAATAACAAACCATCCTTACAAGAGGTTAAGGCATGGTTGAGAAAGATATTCTCCATGAAGTACTTAAGTTAAGAATCCAACCTTCTAGGTATCAAGATATTGCATGATAAATCCAAGATGTTGTTTAGGATAACTCATGTTATATATATTGACCATGTACTAAATAGTTTCAGTATAAAAAATCCAATATAGGATTGATTCTAGTATTACATGGTAAACATCTTTCCAAGAAAATGTGTCATTAGACATAAAATGAAAGAGATATAATAAGTAAAATCACATATTCCTATATGATAAGATCTATCATGTATAATGTGTTTGTTTCCTATTCTTTGACCATTTAAGGATGATATAAAATAGATTCAAGTGAATAGAATTGGACTTCTATTAAAGCTACCCTTAGCTATATGAGGCGTACAAAGGATATTTTCCTAGTGTATGTAGTAAGGGAAGAGCTGGTAATTAGGGGTTATAAATATACTAGTTTTTTGATATATTATAATGATCTGAATTCATGTTCTAGATATATATATTTTCTCAATAGAGGAGATGTGATTTGTAAGATTTTAAAGAAGCCAGTTGCCACTGATTCAATAGGAGATTCTAAGTATATTGCGGCTTCTGATGTATCAAAGGAAGCAGTTTTCATTTGAAATGTTGTCCAAAAAATTTATGTTGTAACTAGAAGTAAAGATCATATCATAGTTTATTGAGATAACACTATAGTGGTGGCTCTCTCTAGAGATCCAATTTCACACCAATGGATAAAGAACCTACTTTAAAAGTTTTGTCTCATGATGTATTTTTCTTAATGATATGATGTTTCCCTAAGTAGAGAATCCAAGGAAGAAAACATGATTCCCTAATTAATAAAGTATTTATCTCAGTATAACCATGAGTATCATGTGAGATCTAGAGAACTAAAATTTGTTTTCAATTGGCTCTAGTCTAAGTAGGATTCTGTTAGAGATGGTGCCATAGAGATGAATTTTTTAACACATGATTAAATGTTTTTATTATTAAATTTCTTTTCACATAAATTCATTACTATTATTCTACTTAATATTTGTTTGTGATGATGTATTTATAATATATTTCATGTTTAAAGGTCATAGTAGTTCCCCACTATGATGAGAACATAACGGTTCCACGACATTATTATTAAACCTTAATATCGAACTGGATAATATTATCTAATTGGACATAGACAATATAAGCTATCAGGTTTAGGAGTCTCATATGACATTGAGACACCTTCTGGTGGTTTTTTCCTTGGTAATATCCAAGATACAAGGTTATGAGAATAGACTCGTTAATAGAAAATCCACATTTCCATGTTTCATTGTATGTTCTTATGTGTATTGATCCTTAGAATTTAAAATTATCATTAATGTGTATCATTAATCACATGATTTTATGTATTGAAAAAACCATAATGACATATGCTCTCAGTGAAGTAAGATACATTAGGTGTGTCATGAGTTGTATTGTATTAATGTATAATATGAAAACAGATTTATACCTTTTTTCTCTTGATGAAATTAGATATCTTAGGACCTTTTATGGGAATGTAATATCCAGAATAAATCCATGCCCATGATGTTATATGGGAATGTTCATTTCAATAAATTCAATGAAATAAACACTGATCATATAGGTTAATGGAACCCGCATAAAACTTTCTTGATTTGAGATGTTGTGATAAAAGGATTTTATTATAAGTTAAATGTTCATTAGATGTTGGTCATCATTTTGATATCAACTTATTTCTCTATGGATATATTGGAATGATTCTATATGTTAACCATGAAATTTACATAGTTATGGCTAATTACACTTAGAAAGAGGCCTATAGGTTCACATACTAAGTGTATCTATAGTCTCAGTTAAATTATAGTGTCGAATTTAACAAGTTAGAATAAATAATATTTATTCAGGTTGGTTGATTTCTATAATTTAATCACAATTTATTCAAAATAATAAGTGTTTTATATAAAAAATAAATATTTTTTTCAAATTTATCTAATATAATATTTATTATATTTATCATTCAATAATGAAGTGATAATCATTTATTAAATAAATTTTCATTATTTGAGTATTGTTAAATGTTGATGATGGAAAACAGACCAGGTTTAATGGTTTGATTGAAAATAATATAAATGATATTAATTTATATATTCTTAAAGGTAATTCACATGTAAAGTGACTGATATTATTATTATTATTATTATTATTATTATTGGACATGGGGTCAATAAAGAATTGTAATAATGTAAAGGGTTTAGCATGAAAATTTACAACCCTAAAACTACAATAATACATATCTAATTATATCACTTTCCAAAACACAATTGGTACAATGGATAGATTGAGACTCTTTTAATACATATATAGAGATAAAATATCTATAGTTATCTCTTCCCTTCTTCTCTCAAGATAATAAGACAACATCAAGAGTTTTTCCTCTCTCAAGAAGAATTATGCTATAATCAACCACAAATAACACAAACAATCAACATCATACGTGTTAAAACCTAGAGATTCTACAAATTAGTTCAGATATTGTGGTGCACATGTAGATCACCACTATAGGGAATATATACTTGGATCTTGTATCTCGATGATGGTAATATAATATCTTGTTAACTGGATCATCAATGAAAGAAGAATTTAAAGTTGAATTGATTATATATCTCCTCATAAATTAATTATAAATTACATGTGAATATCCTTAACTTCTTGTTTTACATTTTAATATAGTCAACTAATTTATTTATTTTCATTGGGAATGACTTTTTGATCATGTGAAGTAATTATTACTGGTGATTTATGAATAAAATATGAGACGATTACAATATTAAAGGATGCTTCCACTACACCCTGAACCTACAAAAAGTTTCTCAAACAGTGGATTCTCCCATCTCCCTGGTGTTATGGTGGTTTCAAGAGAATCTAAATGATCTTGGGTGGTGAAAATGGAATATTTCTACCAATTATAGAAAATATGAAATGCATGAGGGATGTCTCTAGAAAGATATTCTAGTTAAAATAAATGTGATTAGTGAACTATTTTAGTAGTGGGGTGGGGGAATTTTTAATGTAGAGAAGGATGAACTTGATTAACTAATAAAGAAAATGACACTTATGGGGTTGATGTTATTTTTATAGGTGCATATCTAACAAAAAAAAGTTACCCATATGAAATTTTCATAATCCCAATGCATTGTGCACTTTTTCAGTTCAAGTGGAAATCCAACTTCAATTTGGAAATAGGGATGTGACCTACTTTATAAACCTGAGGGCTACCCTCTTCTAATTAGGGTGTAGTGTATAGGGATATGTGCATTTTATAGTGTATTTTTTCCTCACATTGTGTCATCTGTGTTTATGAGTTGGCCTACTCATGAGACCATACTCCTGTAATTTCATCCATGGATCCATCAATTCCCCATGGGTCACTAATTTTCACCCATTACCTAGTCTCTGGATTATTCTGGTCTACCCGTGAGTTAGGCTGACAACTTGGGATTGACCCTTTAATTTTTAAGTAATCATGACTTCCATTAATTCTCAAGTATAATTCCAACCACCATAATTTTCATTCTTAGCCTCCATAAACCATGAATATAAAATTAGTGTATTCATGGTCCTAGCCATTCCTAGTGGGTCTCTAATGGTAACCCCTAGCATTTTCCCTATATTACGATAGCATTTCCATGACCTAGGTTTACTATTAGGGTTCAAACATTTTTTTTGTAATCCATGATGATTTTATTTTATGCTCGGGTACAAATCCAACCACTAGAACATTCTTTTTAGCCTTTATAAACCATGAATTTAACATTAGTGCCTAAAGATACATGTCATAAAATATTATTTCCAAATAAGGCCACATTTTAATGATTTTAAAATATAAAATGTATAAAAATAATTTTTTATTTTTAAATTAAAAAACACTATTTTTGATGAAATTTATACAAATAAACATAAAAAAAAAAATTCAAAAAAATATAGAAAAATAATGGGAAAAAGTGTAATACAGGAGTCCCAATAGATTGGGTCATGATAGAAATATATTAGAGTAGTTTTTTTCAAGATATATATTAGATTATACACATGTAAGGATTTTATGGGTGTTATTCTAGTAATATTACTTGGATCTAGTATATGAAGTAGACCAGAGAAACTGTCTTGATACATAATGGGCCCCTATGATTTAAGAAATGACTTTATGACCTATAAATCAATAATTACTGAATATTATGTTGACTATTGGGTATCTTGATAGGTTTGGATTCATATGTCTTATAATTTTATCCCATGATGGTTATTAATGTATTGTTCCGGGGAATATTATCCATATGGGGGTGAATTACTTAGAATAAAAGCAAAACATATGAATAACATGGTAGTGTGGTTAAACATTGCATGTGTATATTTATATCCTTGGGTTGAATTTTTCTTATAATTTTATTATTATGTTATCTATAGTATTCCATCATGATGTTAAAAAAAGGACATACAGCTACCATGTAACATCTCACCCCTTATCATTGGCTTGAGAATGAGGAAGTACATTACCTAGCCATAAGAGACATCCCCAAGGTTCTAGTAGCTGATAATAAATGTCAAGTGCTCTAATACACATGGGGGTGATTTTCACTTTTTGAAATAAAACCACCCAACCAAACATTCCATAACAAAAGACCACTACATGATGAATGGTAATATTGTAAAACAACTTAGAGTAATAAAATTGATATAAAAATCAAACTACAATAGAGTACCATTGTGTAAGGCTATGAATATCAAAGTATAAAGTGGAAAAAACAGACCCCAAAGACTTAAATGGCATAACTCCAAATCTCCCAACATGATCCATGCTCCAACTCCACAATAAATCCCAAGTATCATGATGCACCACTAAATAAGTGTGATACTTTATCTTTTCTTGTGTCCCTATAAAAATATATGAAAAAATAACCAATGTTCCAAAGAAGGGGGGAGTAATCAAACTCAGTAGTTTTTTCCAAAATTACTTCCCTGGTCATGCCACTAGGATAGAACATGTTATCACATTTATACAAAACACTTTATATAAAACACTTTAAAACATTTTGTATCAAACTATAAAACAATTTCAAAATAAAAAAGTTTTCTAATACAAATCTATTTCCCTAAGGGAAGAAATCAAACACTACTTTTAACCATTTCACAAATTCCATTTTTGACATAATTCATATCATTCCACGTTTCCACAGATCCAACCATGCATGAAACCATGGACCTATCTATACCCATGAGTGGTGAGTCATCCTTTCACTAATCCATCACTTAGTAAACCATTTTGATGGGGGAAAGTTCATACCCTTATCCATCCCACTAATGAGGTGGAAAACTTCATACCCTTTTGCGTCTGGAATTTAGATGAACACACACAACCATTATGCCAAAAAAACAAATCCAATTTAACCATTTCAATAAAACCATTATTTTTTTGGAAACCCTTCAACAAACCATTTCAATAACTTTTAATAAAACCATAATTTTATTGAAAATATCGCATTATTTTTTTACCAAAATGAAGAAAATTGATATTTTAAAATAAAAATGTTAAAATCAATAAAATAAATCACATTACAGAATTACTTTCTACAATTTCAAATTTTCACCAAAAAACATAAACTGTCACTAAAGAGGGTTTCTACCATTCTTTTCAAAAAAACCTTCATAATAAATTTCACACAAAATAATAAATTTTAAATTAATCATTCAATTTATAATAATAGGATTCGAGAGTGAAACCACCTACCTTGGGATTTATGGTGAAAACTATGAAAGACACAAAAACACCCAAAAAACCAGGTTGAATATCTAAAAACCCACCTTAGATATCTTCCCTTATCATCAAGAAGGAAAAATATAACCATTATTGGAATAGAAACATTAGATATATCTATAGTGGAATAAATATAAGAAACAAAGAGAGATATGGGAAGTAGATCTAAGAAAATCATAAAAAACTACCATAAAATGAGACTTACTATGGGAATCAGGCTTCAATGCACCATAAAACACATCTGGATCAATTCCAATTCAATGGGGAAGGGTTCTACATCCATTGGAAAGAAGTAATTTTTATTTAGGGCTGAAATGGAGGGAAAAATAATGGTTATAGGCTAATCCCAATCTAGATCCACTTTTTTGGATTTCGTTTTTAAACAGTGAATGGTTAGTCGCATGGTTAAGAAAAACATGTGTTAACCATGTGTCAGCCTCTACCTCATGGAGGTCCTTGCACGATTGGCCCACATGATTGTAAAAACTATATTCCAACCATGAAAAATTGTATTATCCCACTTTTCATGGTTTCTCCTTATTGGCCACATGGTTTGGACAAACCATGTACCTAACCATGCACCTTCCCCTTAGCCCATGCCTCACTATGCATGGTTTTCTGTATGAGTCTCATGATTTTTACTCACCAAAAACCAATTATGTACCTTTATAAAATCACAAAAACATTCCAAAATTCTTTCAAACCCTCTCAAAATTCACCAAAACACATTACATACTTAAGAAAGAATAAATAAAGGGTTAGTGAATTGAAATATAGGGTTCTACATTCTACCCAAATTTTTCCTGTCCACCCCCATAAAAGAGAAAACCATTTCTATCCCAAAAGAGTTTGGGCCATTTATCAACCACTTTTTCCTCATGTCCCCAATTGTCTTCCTAAATCTAACCATTTTTTCCACAAAATACACACTAGAATGATGTTTTTCCTATACAAGTATTTATCTTGACTATCCATAATCTATACCGAGATATAAACAAATGAAGTATATGGATCTTGGTCAATGTGATACCATCGAATCACATGGTCAGGATTAGGATGATACTTTTTCAATTGAGATATATAGAACACATTATTTACCATACACAACATTTGGGAAAAGGATAGATGATATGTATCCTCTCTAACCTATGCAAGTATCTCAAAATAGAATATGTATCTAGGAGATAACTTGCCTTGATTTCCAAAAATATAATGACCAAGCCTTGGAGATATTCTCAATAACACATGATCACTCACCTCGAATGACAACGGTCATTGAAGATGATCCACATATGATTTTGAAAACTCTTTGTCGTCTACATCCATTTCCTGATCAACTAAATATTCTCTATTGTTTCTTTGACAAGGCTCAGCCCAACAAGTGAAATCTCTCTTGTTTCCACCAAAAAAAGTGGAGAATGAAAAGGATGCCCATGAAATGCTTCAAAAGGATCTATATTTACCAAGTATTGATAAAAATTATAATATGAGAACTCCAAAAATGGTATATTCTCCTCCCATGAGCCACTAAAATCTATTACACAGGCCTACAACATGTCTTCCAAAGTTTGTATCATCTATTTGGATTTTCCATTTGACTGAGGATGATACATCGTGCTCATAGTCAACTGAGTTCCATGTACTTTCTATAAGTATTTAGAGAAACAATATGTAAACCTTGGATCTCTATCTAGTACTATTGAAACTAGTACATCATTCCTTTTAACCACTTTTCGGATAATTTTTTTTGAAAATTCCTCCAACGTATGAGATTCAAGAATCCGGAAGAAATGAGCTGACTTTGTGAGTCAATCCACTATCACCCATATGTAATATTGTTTATGAACCATTCCTGGGATAACTTTTACAAAATCCATTGCAACATTCTTCTATTTCAACATCGGAATTGGTAAATATTGTAACAAACCTACTGGTCTCTAATTATTTTCCTTAACCTAATGACAAGTTAAGCATCTCGAAACAAACACATCTACCTTCCTTTTCATGAAAACCCAAAAAAATAGTCTTTAAACTCTGTATATATCTTCTATATTCTAGGAAGAACAAACCATCTTGAATGGTGGTAAGCATGAAGAATTTGTTCCTGAAAATCCATAGGTATGACCATCTTATTTTGAAATGATAAAATTGAACTCACATCCAGTCTTCATCCCTCAATGTTCTCCTTGCCATTAAGTTTTTACCTTATCACAACACATTCTGAATTGGATTTATATGCCTATTTAACTATTTCAAACAAATTAGGAATAAAGTAAACTAGAAATAAAACCACAGCTTTTCCTTAGTTTTCACATTCCAAGTTCATGTCAGTTAGGACTGACATCAAATGACACTCATCTGAAGATTATTTTTCCAAATGAGTATATGAATTTCTTCTAAATTCATATAACACCATATCTTATTTACCCAGTGTATAAATCAAGTCAAATTCAAATATTTGGAGATACTTCATCCATCTTCTTTGTCTTAGGTTCAAATCCCTCTGTGGGAAAATATGTTTCTATCTCTTATGATCTTCAAATACTGTAAATGTCTCACCAAAGAGGTAATGATGACAAGTCTATAAAGCATGGACTATAGAATATAACTCCAAATCATGTGTTGTTTAGTTCTTTTAATGTAACCATAACTACCTTGAGGCATAAGAAATAACATGGTCTCCCTACATGAGAACACATCCCAACCCTGATCTTAATGAATCTTAACACACCAAGTACCCTTGCCCTGATTCTGGAAAAATTAATATTGGTGTGGATGTAAGGTAAAGATTAATCTCTTTAAAATATTTCTAACATTATTCACTCTATTGGAATGTAATATTATTCCTTTTTAGATCTTTCATAGGTGAAGTGAGTCATGAGAAGTCGTGAACAAATTATTGTTAATAACCAACCAATCCAATGAAACTATGTATCTAGAAGACATTATTTGGTGGATTCTAATATATAACTGCCTCAATATTTTCTATATCTATAAAAACACCACTTTTATTGATCACGCAGACAAGGAAATGAACCTATTTCATCTAAAAATTTTACTTTGACAGTTTTTCATACAACTGATTATCCATCAAGATTCCCAACATTTTCTCTAAGTGTTTCTCATGATCATTCCTTGTCCATGAATACACCAATATGTCATCCACAAACACTTCCAAAAATGAATCTAGATATATATTAAATATTTGATTTATCAGTGTTGTAAATGCATCTAGTGAATTCGTGATATTGAAAGGAATCGCCACATATTAATAATGGTCATATCTACTCCTTAAAGTTGTCTTTGGAATATCCTCCTTCTAAACCCACAATTAGTGATATCATGACTATAGGTCAATTTTGGAGAACCATTGAGCTCCACACAATTAATTGAAAAATATTTTCAATACATGTAATTGTATACCGATTCTTTATTGTAACATTGTTAATCTTACAATAATTCACACACAGTCTTAGAGTTCCATCATCCTTTTTTCACAAACAAGATCGGTGTGACCCAAAAATATGTGCTAGGTTAAATGAAACCTTTTTTTCAGATCTTCAAACATAAATTTAAACTACCTTAATTATTTTGGATCCATTTGATAAGATAGAAGGTAAATAGTACTATTCCTTGGGAGAAGATCAATCATATAAACCACTTCTCTTGTGGGTGGAAACCCCGAGAAATTTTTGGGGAAATCATATGGATACTGATCAAAAACAACTAGAAAAATATCATTCTTGATCTCTTAAAAAAATTAAAAAGTCAATAATTACAAGTATTATAATATCATTCTAACCGTTGGTTCCAAAAAACATGTTTCGCCAGGCTTTATATTTTGGTCTCCTTTAAAGAGATTCCTAACACCGCCATCATTTGTGAAACTAACCATTCTAGTATAACAGTCGATGTGAGCCTTGAAAATTTTCAACCAATTCATATTGAGTATTATATCATAAACATCCATCTCAAGAATAGATAAATCCCATACCAAATCAGCTCCATCAACAATTATAGAACATTCTCTACACATAATGACTTGACATTCTCTTTGACCAAGATAAGTTTGTAGTTTTAACATAAAAGGCATCATCTCAACTTTTAAAGCTAGAAAATAATTAACTTTATTAAGAAATAAAAGAATTTGAAAAACTTGTATCAAAAAAATATTTCATAAGGGTAGAATTTAAAAGAGTTATACCTCACGCAGTGGATGGTCTATATTGATCATCCATAATAACCTAATCAACTCTATATAATTTTTTACTCACTAAAATATGTTCTTTATTGATTTTTTGATATGTACCTTGGTAAAGAGTCATGGTATTCCTTGAATCACTATGGATATATCTAATCAAATAACTAGATGTATCCTACTTCCCTCATCCCATCAAATCATATGACGTTTGCGACACATGATAAGTGTCCCTAACACCCGACCTCAGAGCACTAGGATAATAGCACTGAAGATTTTCCATCTGATTACAATTGTAGTATTCTATCGGTTGTGTCATACATTTTCACTTCATTTGTTTGTATGAACCACATTTAAAACATCCAGGATATCTATTTGGTTTTGGAGGAAGATTCATTTATCTAGTTGTTTGATTTTGAGTCATTACACTACCATGGAAATAAGTGTCCCTATTATTCTTGCTCCCATCATTATAGTTTTATCCATTTCCCATAGGTATCAATATTCTTCCTCCATACATAGCTTCTGAGATGTCACTTTCTTCCAGAATATCTCTATTAACCATTTCTATATAATATGTTATACAAAGCATGGAAATCATCGAGAAAATCTCCCACCTTAACCCCAATTCAAAAAGGTGTTCCTTCAATGATGAACTAAGAGAAACATTGAGACAAAATTGGACTAAATTTATGATTTTAGTTGCATACTCTGTCATTTTTATGATCTCCTATTTCAGTATGAATTAGTCGGTCATTCTTGAAATTCTGAACGTATGAGGATAGAATTGTTTTTTGAACAATCCTGAAAGGACTTCCCAACTAATTAACTTGTCTAATTTATCTTGAACAACTAAATCCCACCATTGGAAGGAAATATCTTCTAGCATAGAAATCACTATATTGATTTTTTTCCATGGGTGTGATAAGGAAATTGAAAATTTGATTCATCTTGTTCAGCCACACCTCTTCCTTCTCTAGTTATGAATCACCCCAAAAGATGGGTGCATTCTACTAATGGAACTGGAAGAAATGATCCACTTTCCTTGCTTCAACCCACATGTTCCCTCTATACACGACCTAGAAATCTTAGACTATACTTTGAACCAGTTTTTAGTTCACCTATGGATTAGGTGGAACCATGTTTTTAGCAGCCTCATCCAATTGGTTTCTATGATACATATCGGGTTCCATTTTGTATACAGAAAGAAAATTCCAAAAGTCTCACTCTCTTACAACTGAAGACTTAACAATTTAAAATTCTATCACATGACACATATCACAATAATGCTTTCCAAAATTGACCTTTTTCATATTCAACCATTTCTTAAAAAATTTAACATGCTTTTGAAAATAAAACCACTTTCAAAATACCACATCCTTTCTCTTTCAAAAATATTACATTTGAAAAAACATTAACCCTTTTTCAAAAATTAATACTTTGGAACCAAATCATAAATAATTACTTAAAATGAAATATTCACTCCTAGTGTGAATTCATTTCTATAATGAAATTATTGCTCATCTCATTGGATAAACCAATGAAAATGATATTCCAATTCCTATAAGTGTCTCCAAAACACTTATGTACCAAACTCCCTAGTAACTTGAAGTTTAACATAAAAAAGTTTGCTATGTCTTTTTATGATCTACATTTCAAGTCACAAAAATCCTACTCCTCTCTTCCATCCCAACATAAGAAATGGACCAGATATAATTTCAACTACAAGACCAATAAAATGATGACTAAGTAAAAGATCTACCAATACTAATACCACTTGCAAGTAAAGAACCAAACAATTTGATACCACATGCGATATCCCACCCCTCCACATTGTCTTAAGAAGGTGGAAGGATATTACTTGGCCTTAAGAAATATCCCCACGGAACCAAATACTAGAAATAAATACCAAGGGATTCAATACATATGGGGTAATTTTTTTATTTTTGGAAATAATACCACCCAATAGAACATGCCACAAAAAAATACCACTACATGATGCATGATAACAATGTAAAAAAACTCGATCTAATTATATTGATATCAAAATTAAACTATAGAATAATACCACAATGGAAGACTATGAATATCAAAGTACATAGCGAAATAAAAAACCAACAAAACCCAAAGACTTCAATGACATTACTCTAAAGATCTCAACATTCTCTATGCTCCAAATCGACAATACAGAACAAGTATCATGATGAAAAACTGGAGAAGTGTGATAAATTACATTTTCTTATATCCCAATGAATAATATCTTCAAAATCACAAAAGTTCCAAAGTAGGGGTGAGAAGTGAAACTCGGTAGGTTTTCTAAAAATTAATTCCCTACTCATGCCACTAGGATAGAACATGTTAGCACATTTATATAAAACAATTTATATAAAACCCTTTAAATCAATTTATATCAGAATGTAAAACAATTTCCATAAAGAATAGTTTTTTAATCCAAATACATTTTTCCCAGTGGAAGCATCCAAACACCACTTTTAACCATTTCAAAAATTCCATTTTTTTTTAATTCATCTCATTCCACATTTCCATAAATCCAACCATTCATGGAACCATGGACCTCCTTATAATCGTGAGTGGGGAGTCATCCTTTCACTAAGACGTCACTTAGTGAACCATTTTGATGAGGGATAGTTCATACCCTTGTCCATCCTATAAATTATGGGGAAAACTTTATACCATTATCTATCCTGAATGCACATGAACACACACCAACCATTATTCAAAAACAAAATCGAAGTTAACCATTTCATGCCATTTTAATAAACTCGTTATTTTATTGAAAACCTTTCAAAAAACCATTTCAATACCTTTCAATAAAACCTTCCTCTTATTTAAAATATCTCAATTAAACCATTTACAAAAAATCTAACAAAATCCATATTTTAAAATCAACATTTCAAAATCAAAAAAACAAAGAACATTACACATTTACTTTCCATAACTTCACAATTTCACTAAAAATACATAAACCATCACTAAAAAAGTTTATAACATGATTTTCACAACAATTTTACAATAAATTTCAAAGAAAACAATCAATTTCAAATTAATAATTCAGGTTCTAATAAGAGTAGTTGAGAGAGAATCCACCTAACTTCGTATTTATGAAGAAAACTAAGAACAACATGAAAACACCCACAAAACTGGGTTGAATCTCTAAAAACCCACCTTAAAGCTATTACCTTATCATCAACAAGTCCAAATACAACCATGACTGGAATAAAAAACTTCAAATCTACCCATATTGGACTATATTCAATAAACTGAGAGAGTGAGTAAAGTATATCTAAAAAACCATAAAAACTACCATAAAAGGAGACTTACCAAGGGAATTTGGCCCCAATGCACTAAGAAATTCCTATGGATTGCTTCCAATTTTATGGGAAAGGGTTCCATATCTTTTGGGAGAAATAATTTTAGAGTAAGGGGTAAAATGGAGAAAAAATAGCTGTTAATGGATAATGCCAACCTCGATCCACTTTTCGTTGGTCTTGTTTTTAAACCATGCATGGTTAATCACATGGTTAAGAAAACTATGTACTAAATATGTGCTAGTCTCAGCCTTAAGGAGGACCCCACATGGTTGGCCTGCATTTTTAGACAAATTGTGTTCCAAATGTGAAAAATATCATTTTCCCACTTTTAATGGTTTTTCCATGGTGGCCGAATGTTTCAGAAAAACCATGCACCTTCCCCATATCCCATGTATTACTATGCATGGTTTCCTGCAATAGTTTCACGATTTTCACTAACCGTGCACCAACTATGTACCTTTAGATTATCCCAAAAAACATTCTAAAAGACTTCTAAACCCTCCCAATCTTAACCCAGACACTTTACATACTTAAAAATAATAAATAAAGTGTTATTTAATTTAAACTATGGGTGATATAGGGTAGATAAAGAGGCTTGATAGGCTTGGAAAATGGCCATAAGTGAGTTCTATAAATAGATGATGTTGAAGTATAAGGGGTCTATTTCTAGTCATGAGACTAATAATTAGTTATACGAGTTTTAGATAGCTTTTCAATAAATTTTTTATGGATGATTAGCATCATTTTCCTTTGGTGGTGATCACGTTTTTGGGTTTGGTGTGTCAGTATTGGATGTTATGCATGAGATATCATGATTTTTCTATAGTCATATGAATCTAGTTTTGGGAGTTATTTAAGAAAGATTTCCAATAAAATTACATTAGTCTTGATAAGTAGTAGGATTTATTAGCAACGCAACAAGGGATATATTCTATTTATGATTTTGGATTTTAGTTTATGGTGTTGATAGAATATTCTAACATTTTTATAACTAGAGAGAAGATGAGATATTTTCATTTTTAAAAGGTATTTGATGGATAATGAGGATTTCATTAGTGGTAAGGTAGTAATTTTACTTAAAACTATTTTATGAGAATTATGTTCCTTTGGTGGTGATACATTTTTAAGTTTTATTGTGTTAGTGGTGGATGTGATGCATGGGATATCAAGATGTGTTTCTGATTATACAAAATCAATTTTGAGAGTTATTAAAGAAATAGTTCCTTTAATGGATTCAAGGTGTAGCCCCAAAGCCACCCCACTGAATGCTAATACACCTGATGCAAACCAGATTAATGCCAATAAAATTGCTACTAATATGTCTTTTGTTTCTCCTATGAGTAAATAAGGTAAGAAACCTAGTCCAAACATAGCTCAAGAGGTTAGAATATCATCAAATAGGAAGGGCTCAGGTGGTGGGAAAAAAGGGGGTTCTAACCCCAAATCAAGTTTTAAATGAATATATTATTTTGGAACTGTTTGGGTATTGTAAGCTCTGACACTTTTACTATTTTTCAAATATTTCTTCGAACTCATAAACTTAAAAAAAATTCTCTTGCTGAACCCAAAATAAACTTTTCTTTGAATTTTAAACATCTTTGTTCTTGTGGTTATAATTTCTTTGGTTCTTGAAAAACTGGTCTTGCAGTGGAATCTATTTGGGTCTTTTACCATGCATCTTTGAAGAATGTTAATGCCTTTAAAATTACTAAACAAATTATTTCTTGTGAATTTTCCTTTGTTGTAATGCATATTTAATGTGCCATGATTTATGCTAAAAAATAGATATCATGATCGAAGAACCCTTTGGCATGACCTTTACTCTTGAACCAATAAAATTTATGACCCATGGTACATGATCAGTGAATTTAATGTGATTCTTACCTCCAGTGAAAAAATTGGACCACCAAACTCTTTGATCTCCTCAAGATAATTCAGAGCTACTATTGAAGATTGTAATCTTTTTGAAATCAACCTCACTGGTGCTAAGTTAACTTGGTATAGAAGACACTACAATAGAGTAGTTTCTACCAAATTAGATATATCTTTCATGAGCACCCCTAATCTTGATAAATGGGATACAATTTCGAGTATTACCTTACCTAAGATTAACTCAGGTCATCATCCCATTCTTGTGAGTCTTTTCACCAAAAATATTAAACCTATTCTTCCCTATAGATTTATTAATTCTTGGTCCACTGAACCTAAATGTACTAGCATCATTAAAAAACATTGGGAAACAAGAAGCATTACAATGATGTTTTTTCTTGTATCACTAAACTAAAACATCTCAAGAAATGTCTTAAGGGCTGGTGTAGTTCTAAGTCCAAAAAAATTGATATGGAGATATCTTCTCTCGAAAATGAACTTCTACAAATTCAAAACTCCAATACTTGCTCTAACTTTTCTTTGGATACACAGATTGAAATAAATACCTCTATGAAGCTCAATAATCTTCTTGTCCTCAAGGACAAAATTTGTGAGCAAACATTCAAATCTAAATGTCTTGTGGACGTTGATATAAATACTAGATTCTATAACTCTCTCCAAATAATTAGAAAATTTTGTATAACTCTTTCCTTTTTTAGGGATGAAGACACCCTCATTAACTCTAAGGATTCTATTTATAATCATGTGGTCTCTTACTTTCATAATATTTTCATTGGATCAGATTTCAACAAATACCTCCTTCCTGATGTGATTCCAACTATGATAAATGAGGAGGAAAATTATTATCTCTTAATCATTCCTCATGATAATGAAATCAAAGACATTGTTTTCAACCTAAACCTTGGTAGTGCCCTAAGTCTTTATGGTTTCAACAATGGTTTGTTCCAACATTACTAGGATGTTATTCATTTAGAAATTTTTAATCTTATCAAATCCTTCTTTTCCAATGGTATCCTCCCTCATGGCCTAAATTCTCAATTCTTCACCTTAATTCCTAAAGTGTAAAATGCCTCTAAGATTCATCTTTTCCATTATATTTCACTCATTAACACCCTTTTTAAAATCATTTCAAAACTTCCTGTTAAAAGACTTTCTGCCATAAGCAATAAAATTGTTTCTTGGAACCAATTTGGTTTTATAAAGGGTAGGGTTATTCAAGATTGCATCTACCTTGCTTCAGAATGCACCAATATCTTAAACAAATTCACAAGAGGAGGTAGTATAGCCATTAAACTTGACATTAAGAAAGCCTTTGACACCATGGATAGCAGTTTTATTTTCAAATTCCTCTAGATTTTTGATTTTAGTGATTCTTTTAACAGTATGATAAAGTATTTATTCAAATCAGCCTACATCTCCATTCTTTTCAATGGTTCCACTAAGGGTTTTTTCAACTGAAAAAATATTGTTAGACAAGGAGAAACCCAATCTTCCATTATTTTTTCCATTATAGAGGATTACCTAAAAATATTTCTCACTCACCTTGTTGACCAAAATAAGCTTAAACCTATTTAGGCTTCACAGAACATAAATGTTCCCACACATCTTTTATATGTCAATGACATCATCTTGTTAGTATAAGGAAAAAAAATGAATATTCAAAATCTTAAAAATGATCTTGCCCACTATGAAGACATATCTGGTCAATCTATATGCTAGAATAAATCCCTTGTTTTCTTTGGGAAAAATTTATCTTCTAACCGGAAAGGTACTATCATCAAAAATTTAGGTATCAAATAAGGTTCATTTCCATTTACCTATCTAGGAGTCCCCATCTTTTGGGGTAGACCTAAATCTAGTTACATTCTCAACATTTTTGACCAAATTATCAACCAAATCTCATCTTGGAAGGGTAAATACCTCTCTATGGCTGGCAGAATATATCTTGTGAAATCCACAATAGTCTCTAAAATGGTCTACTCATTGATGGTTTACAAATGGAATGTTGTTCTTGTCAAGAAAATAAATGTTTATATAAAATTTTTTTCTTGATTGGAAGCATTCTTGAAAGGATGCTTCTGACTATTATTTGGGCTACTTGTTGTAATCATTTAGACAATTGTGGTCTTAGAATCAAAAATCTTAATCTTTTCAATGAATCTCTTCAAGCTAGTCTTACTTGGAGGTTTCTTTACAACAATGTTTATTCTATTTCTTTCCTTAAAAATAGATTTCTAACTAAACTAAAAACAGAAATTTGAGTTATATCACTTCTTCAATCTGGTCGTCCATCATATAATCTTTCACAAACATCATGAAAAATTATAGATGGATGGTTAGTACCAATTACTCCATGAATTTTTGTCTTGATAATTGTACTGGTGCTCCTTTAATAACCATGTTGCCTTCTATTTCTCTACCAGTCAACACCAATTCCACCATACAGCTAGTTCTTCACTCTCATAACATCAACCTCCCTGATAACATCAATCATGTTATTGACAACTACCCTTTCTTCAAATCTAATTATTTCCTTATCTGGGAGCCTGATCATAATGGTGTTCTTGATTCCCAAAGTTTTTACAAATAGAACTTCATAAATTCTAATTATATATTTTGTTGGTTAAAATATTTCAGCAAACCTTGGATTTAACCCTCGAGATTTACTCTGGTTTTGCGTGTTATGTACAATAGAGTCCCCATAGAAGTTTATCTTAAAACTTTTTGGATTCAAATTTGCCCTAAGTGTTTCCTTTGTAACCAACATAGAGAATATACAAATCATATATTTCTGTCTTGTACTACTGCTTCGGGTCTTGGGAATTATTTTTTTGATATGTTTAATTGCAGATGGTTACTCAATGATTCAATCAACTTTCAACTGCAACGATGTACAGAGTTTGAATCTTTCCAACAAATCAAGAATCTCTTCTCGACTGTATTTTTTGAGCTCTTAAATGTGATCTAGTATGATATAAATAATAGTATGCATAATAATTTCTCATTCAGGCTTAATACAGGTTGGAAGTGGTTTCTCAATGCTATTCGGGATGCTGCCTCTATTCAGAAAGCATATTATGATAACTCTATTGAAGACTTTGAGATCATACATCGTCTTTGGATTGATGGAGTTTATAGATATCCTAGACAGACTTTTAATGTTTTTTTCCAAGCCCCTCTTCCAAGATGGATCAAAGTGAATGTCGATGGTGCATTTAAAGGAAACCCGGGTCCTGTAGGTTGTGGTGCTGTTTTCAGAGACTATCATGGATAGTTTCATGGATTATTCTTTAGAGGATATGGAATGGACTCGTCTCTAGAGGTGGAAATAATGGGGCTGATCCATTTAGTTTATTATGCAAAGAAAAAGGGCTGGAACAATATTTGTATTGAAAGTGATTCCACCACTATTGTCCAGTCTATTTGGAATGGTGTAGTACATCATGCATGGCCTCTCACTACCTGTTGGATGAATTGTTTTTCTTCACTTACAGAAATAAATTACATCGTTATAAATTCTTTTTGTGAATCTAACATGGTTGTAGGTGGGCTTGCTAACAAGGGAATCAACCAGGATATAACTTGGCGGGATGACTTGCATGGGGATTTGATTCCTCTTTTTGATAAATATTGTAATAAAATTCCATCTTTCAGACTCTTGTAATCATTTTTTTCTATATTCAATAAATTTTTCCTGGGTCCCTAACTTAGGAAACACCTTCTTAAAAAAATAAATAGTTCCTTTTAGAGACTCTTAGGATTGAGAAGTAACAAGAGTTGTTAGTTACATAAAAAGTGATTTATTTTTTTATGAGTTTGGTGTGTGGTTTATAAAGTTTATATAAAATTATCCCAATTTTTTAATTGATTACAAGATAAAAAAATCATAATTTTTATAGGTATTTTAGGCCTTATATCCAAATAAAATTGGGAATCCTTTCTCCAAATTCTTTTATAGAGTTGATTCAAATGGTTGAGATAGTGTATAATTTTTTAACAATGATAGGATATTTTTTGGGGAGCACCCAGCATAGTGTATCTTAAAGTATACCTAGAGGTAAATGTTCTCTATTTATGAACCAATAAATTTTGAAGATGGTTTATTGGATTCGACTAAAGGTGATATATCATTTCTCTAGTGTGGCTAGTACACATCCATTTGCTGGGAGAGGGGATTTGTATTTTTCTCTTGTAGTGGTGTAGGTCATGTCCATTCTATGTACCTATATTTTTAGAGTGGAATTAAGAGGAATAAGAATAGTATAGCTATTGATAGAAAATCTTGACAATTTATTCATCCTCTTTAGAATAATATCTTATAATAGTAGTAGTATATATGACCATTAGGACCACTAACAAAGGGGGTGCTAGAAGAAGGCATCATGGGGGATCACATCAAAGTTATAGCTAAAGAGGTGGTAGATAAAGTCAATAAGTTGGATAATGAGGAGGATTTATCATAGGGAAACTTTAGGATATAGAAGTTCAAGTACTTGAGGGGCCATAGGTGGTTCAAGGTATGATTTTTATTTACTTCACTCTTTCTTCTGTTTTTATTAATACTAGTGCCTCACATTAATTTATCATCCCTTTATAGAATTAAAATATAGATATTATAGTAGAAAGTATTTAGTAGGAGTTTGAGTTTATTACTACAATTAGATATCATAAGAGTTTGGAATATGTGTGTAATTTTGATTTGGTTATAGTATGATATCAATTCTTCTGTTGTTTAGGATTGTTATGAATGAAACTATAACATGTTGTCCATGGTATGGATTAGTTATACTTGATTGAATATTATGTTGATAGATATTAATGAAGGTTTATTTTCTTTATATTTGAAGGATACTATGTAATTTTTATTGGAGAAAGATATTTTTGTATTTAGTATAGATAGATTTATTTTTATGATAATATATCTTAGTCAGAGAGATTGATTCTTTTTATATCTAATGTATATATAGAGAATTTTTATAAGTTTGTGAGATATTATGTTAATATGTTTCTAGAAAATGTTATGATTTTACCTATGTGGTGAGATATTGATCTTGGGATTAATCTATATTACGAAATTTCTCCTATTACTATGGTGGATTACAGTAAAGATATAGAAAATATATGGGAGTTTATAATTTATATTGATGAGTTATTATAGTGATTTTATATTCATCGTAGTTTGTCATCAAGGGATGCTCTATTGTAGCTTTAAAAGAAGGTGTATGTGAATTTATCGACCCTAACCTTTTACATATAAAATTACATGTTATTAAACATAATTATACATTAGAGTACAAGATAAGGATCATTAAGTCTAGTATCTTGGAAGACTAGGTACATAGAACATAAAACATGTGGATAAAAAAACACTTCTTTATTTAATCTCCATAAAGAGATCCTAACTTACTTTGAGTCCTTACATCTACATAGCGTACCCTGGGGAACACATGAACAATGGGATGAGCTAAAAATCTCAGTAAGGAAATGAACATAAGGATACATCTTAAGTACATGAGTTAGGAGGCATGACATAATGATATCCAAAGCATGGAACATATGAAATAATATCATATAAGCATGAGATCATATAAACATGGAATCATAAAAATGAGGTAGAATCATAAAAAATTTCTTTAGTATGGGTCAAGGCTAACTTCCAATCATGTTTCCCATTTAGTATGGGTCAAGGGTAATAGCCAATCTCATTTCCCATTTTAGTACGGCTCAAGGCTAACTTCCAATCCAGTTTCACATCACATCTCATGAGACTTAACTTTACCCAATGCATTGGAGATCTATCTAGGTGCACCCATCTCAAAATTTTCATGAATATTCTTTCCACATAAATAATCTAACGTAATCAACCATACATAAACATAAGGGTACCCATGAAAAGAATTGGGTACCACAATCATGACATAAAGCATAACTAATGTGTGTATCGTGAAAGTGTCCATGAAAGAACTGGATTAGAACATACATGTATTTTCATAAGGTAAAATAGTAATATAAAATTGTAAGTTGTTTCAAATAGATGTGACAACATATAAGAAATGTATTTGGGAAACATTAGCATTAAAACATTTTTTGTGCGGTTTTATGAAAAATACTATAGATATTTTAAAATATAAAAGAGAAAAATATTGTATACAAAACCATAATTTAACCAATAAGGTTTTCATAATAAAAATACTGATTTTATAAATAAAATGGTGGATTAAAACATAGGACATATTTCACTTGAAATTGGGTAAAAATTTGGGAAGTTCCTTTAAAACGGGTTTGATTATCGGAAAGTTCTACAGAGGGAATATTTTAAAAACATGTATATCCCCAAAAGAGAGTGATGAAAGGGTCTTCATAAATGAATTTTTTAAAACTAGACATCATTTATAATATTTACATAAATAGATAAGATAACTCCATTTTGATATAATGAAAGATAAGGCAACTCAAAAGAATAAAGAAGGTTCGGGTAGAATTTGTTGTGGTTTATTGGCATGGTGTCAGGTGTACCTAAGAAGGATTTATGAGAGATAAAAGGGGTTTCTTATCACTTATAAATCATGAGGTAATTATGTTATATGTTCCAAAACATACCCTATCATTTTTTATTACACATAAAAAGGAATATCCTGGAGGAAAATCTAGATTAAGAGAGAAATTGAGAGGATCCCTTACCTTAAATCGAGCGGTGTTCTCCACTTGTTATCAATGACCTGAATAAAAAAAATTAAGTTTATTAATTCATAAATATAAAACATAATATATATTTAATTTATTTATTATAACCATTTTTGGTTCATTCAAGACCTGTTTGATTGGTTATAAGGTTCAATTTCATTGTTCGGGCTCGTTTGCTTACATGGTTTTAATGACCGGTTTGCTTATATTCATGTTTGCATAAACATGTAAGATGAAATTGGTTGTCCATAATTTAAGTTGTATGTTATTAGTAAACATACATGATATTAAATGGTTATAAAAATTCATTTGGTTATTGGGAGTGAAGATGAGGTATTATATAAAACCTTAGTGATAACTGTTTTCGTTAATCAGTGGGTTTGATTACAATGAACATGTTTTGATTTATAACATAATACCATTAGTACAAAATGATTACAGAACCATAACAAGGATATATTACATATATAATAATCTGGTTCAACCATAACATAAATGGTTTCATGACCATAATTAAAGATGACAAAAGAAATTGATAAACTATTGTCCTTGAATGTGTTAAATTTAAACATCTCAAACGGTATTTTCATTTCTTTAAAATAAAATATGGGGAAATGAGATAAGATAATGAAGTATACCATTAGAATAATATAATTCCATTACATGTATGTTAATGGAGTTATCATACCATTTGGGTGAAGGGATTTTAGGAAATAAACAAAAATAAAATAACTTAAAAGAAATGAAAGAATTGGAAAGAGGAATTTACCTCTTGAGTCTACCTCCTTTGAGAACCTCTTAAGGGGATAGATTTTAGTATTTTGAAGAGTCTAGGGGCTGTTGGACGTGGGGTAGAAGCTTTGAGAAAGATTTTGGCAGAATATTGGCAAGGCAGAAGGCTTGAGAGTTGTGAAGAGAAGAGGGGGTGAGGGGGGGTTTTATAGTGGAGGAGAGGAGGGTTTTCATAATATTATAATAATTAATTTATTAATTCCAATAAAGACCAGAAATAGTGATTATTCAAAGACCAAGAATAGTCATAAATTCATGTGAGTTCAAGATTTGGGTGCTTACATCACTTGTGATGTCAGGAATAGTGGATTTAAATTATAATGTATTTATATGGTAAATTATTGTATTTTACTGTTCACCAAATATTCAAGTATTTCAGAAAAATCCCAAAAATTCACCCAAACCATTTTTTGATGTGCAGAATCCAAAAATGAAATCCATTTTTAAAAAATAATTTTTTAAATATGATTAATTTTATATTTAATTAAAATAATAATTTATTAATAAAAACCAGTTTTAAAACATTTATTTACTTATTCTAAAATATAGGTATATCATACTTTCAACTTAAATATTATTTATATATTATCATAGATAATGTTACTATTCATTAGGTTATATCACTATTCATAAGGGTATGTTACTATTCATAAGGGTAGGTTATTATTCACCAAAAATTAAGTTTTTCTTATCATACTCTAAATAACTTATAGGTCACAACTGTATATGTTAGATTTCCAAAATTCCAAACACAGAAGTGACAAAATTAAGTTTAAAGGTCACATAGAACTTATTAGTTCATTATGATGTGATTTCATGTGATTATATGAAATATTTAGAAGAGAGTAATTCCCATTTATAAAACATTGATTCATTACTTTCTTCCCCCCTTATGAAATTTTACCCTCAAAATTTCATTTTATATTCTAATCCATAAACAGGTGTGTGTACTTTTCCTTCATTTCCTCCTCTAGTTCCCATGTTGCCTCTTCATACTTATGGTTCCTCCATAGTACCTTGATTGGGTGAGTATTCTTGTTACATAGAACTTTATCTCTACAATCCAAGATCTTCACTGGCTGCTCCTCATAGGAAAGATCATCCTCCAAGTGTAACACCTCTGAAGAGCGTACATGTGAAGGGTCTGGTATGTACTTCCTTAAGAGGGATACATGAAATACATCATATACTTTCGACATGGTAGGTTGAAGTGAGAGTTGATATGCCATATATTTGACTCAATCAAGGATCTTGAAGGGGCCAATATACCTGGGAATTATAATTCCTTTCTTCCTAATCCTCTTGATCTTCTTCCATGGAGATATGCATAGAAATAACATGTCTCCAACTTTGAACTCAAGGTCTCATCGACAGTTATCTGCATAACTCTTCTATCTACTTTGGCCTTCGTTTATATGTTATTGAATGGTTTTTACTTTATCCACCATTTCTTCAACCATTTCAGGTTCTAGCAGCTTATTCTCATTGACTTCATCCCAACACACCGGTGTTCTACACCTTTTCCATTAAAGGGCTTCATATGGTGCCATTAGGATACTCGAGTAGAAACTATTGTTGTAGAAGAATTCAAATAGTGGAAGATGTTGGTCCCATCCACCTTTGAATTCCATAGAATATTATCTTGACACATCTTCCAGTGTCTAAATAGTTTGATCAGATTGGCCATCAGTTTGAGGATGATAGGTTGTACTGAAGTTCAGTTCAGTGCTTAGAGCATTAGGGATACTTTTCCAGAACATCAAGGTGAATCTTGGATCATGATCAGATACAATAGATAGCGTTACTCCATGCATCCTTGCCAATTATTTGATGTAAATTCATGCAAGTTGATCCAATGAGAAGTCCTCTTGAATTTCGATAAAGTGATATGTCTTTGTAAGAGGATCCATAATGACCCATATAGCATTGTTTCCTCTGGATGTCCTTAGAAGTCCTATGATAAAGTCCATGGTAATTTTCTCCCACTTCCATATTTTTATGGGTAGTGGTTTTATTATCCCCTTAGACTTTTGCCTCTCAGACTTCACTTGTTGACATACCAGACACTTGTAGGTATATTCAGTAATCTCCCTTTTCATATCGTCCCACCAAATGTTTTCTCAGAGATCTCGATGCATCTTTGTGCTCTCTGGGAGGATAGAGAAGGTTGAACTATGTGTGCCATTTAAAATATCCTTCTTTATCTCTAGATCAGATGGTACACATAATCTTGACCCAGATCTTACAACTCCTTCCTCATCAATCTTGAACTCTGAGGATTTTCTCATTTCTGATAACTTCCACCCTTTTCAGAATATCCACATCCTTTCTTTGAGAATCCTTTATTTTCTCCAAGATGGATGGTTAAGAAATCATTTGAGAAATGATTGATTATTTTCCTCCCTTAATGATTCCCATTTCCATCCTTTTCAAATTTAAGAAGATCAGATCCTTTTCAATTCTTATCATTGATAAAGATGCAGGATCCTTTCTACTTAGAGCATCTTCCACCTTATTTTCCTTACCAGGATGGTAGTGGATTGAGGAGTCATAATCCTTGATGAGATCTATCCATCTTCGCTAGCGCATATTAATATCCTTTTGTATGAATATATATTTTATACTCTTGTGATCAGTATATATCTCACACTTCTCCCCATATAGATAATGCTGCTAGATTTTCAATGCAAAGATCACCACTTCCAACTCCAGATCATGCGTAGGATAGTTTTTCTCATGGATTTTCAGCTTCTTTGAGTTATAGGCTATCACTTTATCATTTTACATCAGCACACAACCTAATCCATTTATTGGAGCATCATTATAGACCATAAATATTTCTCCACTCATTGGGAGTGTGAGTACTGGTGCAATGATAAGCCTCTTTTTCAACTCCGTGAAACAGTCTTCACATTTTTAATTCCCAACAAACTTTACCCCCTTTTGTTTCAAATTTGTCATTGGATTTTACAATCATGCAAAGTTCATCAAAAATCATCAATAATACCCAGCTAGACCCAAATATCTATGGATCTCTATTACAAAGGTTGGCATGGGCCACTTTTCAATTGCCTTTATCTTGGAAGGGTCCATAGATATACCTTTACTGGTGATAACATTCCCCAAGAATGATACTTCCTCCATCCAGAACTCACATTTACAGTACTTTGTATACAAAATCTCCCTTCACAGAGTCTTTAACACAGTATTCAAATTCTCATCTTGTTCCTCTTTGATCTTGGAGTATATCATTATATCATCAATAAATACTACCACAAATTTGTGCAGGTAATCTCTAAAGACTCTATTAATTAAATCCATGAAAATTTTGAGATAATTAGTGAGTCTAAAATGAATCACTATGAACTCATAGTTTCCATACCTCATTCGAAAGGCAGTCTTGAGAATATCTTCCTTCCTCACCTTTAATTGGTGGTATCCCAACCGAAGATCCACCTTAGAGAAATAACTGTCCCCGCAAAAACGATTGAACAAGTCATATATATATAGCAGGGGATAGTTGTTATTTATCATGATTTTATTAAGCTCATTATAATCAATGCAGAGGCACATTGATCCATCCTTCTTCTTGATGAAGAGAACTGGCACATCCCAAGGTGAAGCACTTGGGCGTAAAAACCCCCTCTCCAGATTCTCCTATTACTGCTTCTTCAACTCTTCTAGCTCTACGGTTCCCATTCTATAAGGTGTCTTTGATATAGGAAGAGTTCTAGGAATAAGTTCAATTGAGAACTCAACCTCACGATCATAAGGAAGACCAAGAAACCCTTCAGGGAATACATCATTGTAATCCATCACAATGGGAATGTCTTCAAGCATGATTCTCTCCTTTGTCTCAATCATTTGAGCTAGATATGCTTTCTCATAAGGCAACAATATTCACACATGAGATGATGATTCTAAAGGAGATTAATATTCCTCCTTACAATTGTAAATAATTGGAGGATGCCTTAGGATGTGAAGAGTGATCTCCCTTTCTAGATAGTTGATGTTGGATTTGTACAAAGATAGCCAATCCATGCCCAAGATAGCGTCGAACTCCACTGAAGGAAGTATGATGAGATTTTTTGGTAGGTTCAGTCCATATATGTTAACTAGGGAGGAGTTATAAACCATGGATGCGACAATTTCCCCATTCACTATTCTCACAAATAACTTTTCCTCTAAATTTTGAGGTGGTGTTTGAATAGTTCTACTAAACTTTCAAGATATGAAAGAATGCGTAGAACTAGAATCAAATATTATGTTAGCTATTCTTGAATGAATAACTAGCATACCATTCACCGCATCATTGTTTGACTCTACCTTAGTAGTAGTGATAGCATAAGCCATTTTTTGTTGCCTTGGAGGTTGTTGTTGATTGCCTCTGAAAACCCTTGGCATAGGGAAATTGATTTCATAATTCCCATGATCCTTGCAGTTGTAACACTACACTAAAGTTTGAGTGTTGATCTGAACCTTCATTTCTTCTTTTTCATTAGCGAGATTCCTCATATCCTGTCGGAAATTTTTATCCAAATGACCAAACTTTCCATATTTGAAGAAATTTTGGGTTCCCTTTAGACAGTTCTCAGGGTTCTTCTTCCCAAAACTTTTACAAGGGGAAAAGCCAGGCTTCTTTCCATCATGGTATTTTTTTGTTGAACCACCCATATTGTTCTCCATTTTCTGCTTCTTTTCACTGGTCTCATGAGAGTACTGATAGTCTTCGATCTCTATTTCAACCTTGAGGGCATAACAGAAAATCTCCTCATAATTTTCAAAGTCTCAAATCACCAATACTTTTTGTAGACTTGGCTTTAGTCTGCTAAAGAAGTGATCCACATTTATTTTGGTGTTCATGAAAATGCCAGAGGTGTACCATACAAGCCTTTTCAAGTTTTATTCATATTTCCTGATGGACTCATAATTCTTCTTCTTGAGTCTGAGGAACTCTCTTTCCTTCTTGAGATAGAGGGTTTAAAGAAAATATTTGTTGAAAAACATCCTCTTGAATTCCTCCCAATCTATGGAATCAATTTCCTCTTGGGACTTTTTATTATTGATCATTTTACACCACTAATCAGCTTCCCCATCAAAATGATAAATTGTCGGTACAACTTTGTATTCTTCCAAGCACTGTAGGATGGAGAATATCTTTTCAATGGAGTTAAACCACTATTCCATAAGGAGGGAATCAGAAGATCCTCTAAACATGGGAGGCCTTTTCTGCATGAAGTGTAAAGTCCCGAACATAATCAGGTATGAACTGTTTTTACTTTATTGCAGTCTAATTAATTAAGCGACCTGAGGTGCACACTTGCACACCTCTCTGCGGGTTCCGGACAACTTTTTTATTAATTTAAATAATTTCCAACATTTTATGAAAAAATGTCATGTTGCACTTTGGCGGGGTATTTGGGTTTTAAATAATTAATTAAGGATTGTAAAATAGTAATAATAGATTTAAAGAATATTTAAAAGAAAGCAAGAAAGGATAAAAAGAAATTCTGAAATAAAATAATGAGGGGTTTACAAGAAAAATGAAAATAATTAAAATATGGGATTCCTGTTTTTAATTATTTTTATTATTTTCTTTTCCATTATTTTGTTTTATTTTATCTTTTTCTTTTATTTCATTTTTTCCTTATCTTTTATTTTTTTCTTATTTTTCTTTTCTTTTCATTTTCTTTCTTTTCTCTCTTTTCTTTTTTCCTCTCCTCTCTCCCTCTCCCACTCATCACGTCGCACCCCTCAATCCCGTCACACCAACCAGTAGCCCCTTCGGAAGGCCGCTGATCCTCCGACCGATGTATGATTTCTTTTCCGTCAGATGCCCAGTAAACCTTAGGTAAAGTCTAACATTGTTCAAGTGGAATCGTTCGATTTTGTTGAGTATTCTACGCGCAGTTCATCCCGGAAGATTCTTACCCTATTTTGGAGTTGTTCTAAAATCCTTTATTTTCATCTGTTTTAGGTCAAATAAAAGTCTAATGTAGATCTTAGAGTCATCTATGACTACAAGGTATGGTTCCTACTCACTTTCCTTTTGTTTCATTGCAATTTATAAAAAAAATGCATTGTTGTGACGTTAGTTGGTGCCTACCGTCTTTGTGAAATTTTACCCATTTTAATTACTTTAATGGTTCTATTTAATTTTTTCAACCTTAATCATCTTAAAATAATTTGTTTGAATGGTTGCAACAATATCGGACACCCCTTTAGGTGTGCTGACATAGTCGGCATATTTTTTTCATTACCCGTGTTATTAATTTAATTAGTTGCAGGTATTGCGCAACCCTTTTTATTGTTTTTAAATTAAATGAAAAGTTGTTTGAATTATTTCAAAAAAAATGGAAACCCCTTTGGGCATGTCGACATGATCGGTGTATTCTACCATTAGTCGAGTTTATTGTTTGATTAATTACATGTGTTACGAATCAACTTTTTATTATAATTAAATTAAAAAAATAGTTACTTGAACATGAACTTCAACTATTGGATCATTGGAACTTGTTTTTCTGAACTATTTATTATTTAAATATGCATTATCTTCTGAGGTTGATATGATATGTATATTTCCTTGCAAGTTGTTGTGTTGTACTGTTAAATTTAGGCCTTATGATGCACGGGTGTATCTGGTTAGTTTTCAAGCTGCAACTTTATATGCTGATTATGTCATATCTGCTACTGTGAAAACTTTAACTAAATTTAGGGTGGGGAAAGGAGGCGGGTCCTGTATTAAGGGCCACGCTTAGATCCCCTATTCCTGACAGGTTACCTCTATGTGTCGGGGGAAGATTCATTGACTTTGCCAGATCGAGACTTCACCGGACATTCTAATACTTTTGAGTGATACCGGTTCCAAAAGGGATCATCGGGACGGATCCGTTGACAATGTGGCTAAGTCAGCCTCTGATAACACTTTGTAACATCTTGTCCAGGCTCACCTCTAAGACGGTGGTCGGACCGGTGTGTCACATAACCTCAAGCGCATCTCCCCGAACTCCAGAGGCTGTCGACTAGTATCAAGGGCCCTTTTTGTGTCTGTGGGGGACAGGATTCCCTAATAGGTAACATATAATATAACAACATAAGTAAACAACAACAAATAATAAGTAGCAGAAGCATGTAAATGAATAAACTACAGCATAAGCAAAATAAGATATAAAGGAGTGTGATACGTTGGTATCAAAAAGAGTAGAAACTAAGGTTGAGGCTACTAGAATAGTACCTCTCATTGTAGATGGTCTTGCACTCTACTCCTATGGCGCAGATTGCACTGCATACATGGGACCTAAGCCACGATGATAATACGTTGCCTGGTTGGCCTGAGCAGGTCCACTATGATGATGCTGATAGTTTGGAACTTGATATCTTCGACCACGACCTCCGCCATTTCCTCGGCCTGATCGATTGGTGGAAAAATAACTTCCATCCTACTATGGAGTCATAGATCCCATACCTGATGGAGGTGCAGCTACTGATCCTCTACCATTGGATGTTGAAGAGAAGGAATGACAGAAATGATAAAGGTGACCCATCCTACCGTAAGCTCAGCACTCCTTCAGATCCCTTGTGCACTATGGCTTCTTGTGACCATCCCTACCGCACTGATAATAATTGACAGAGCTCTCAGGACGTGCTGTTTGGCTAGGATTTCCCCTGCGTGCACTTTCAAAATGGTGTTTCCTATTTCCAGAAGAGCCATCACCCAGTATTTCATTACATTCTTTCCAATATCTCCCTGAGGCAGTGATGCAATATGGGTGGTTTTCGATAGGTTGACCAAGGTTTCACACTTATTGCCTATCCGAGAGACCTTTACGATTAGTGAGTTGGGAAGGCTGTATATCTGGAAAATTGTGCAAATTCATGGTGTAACTCGTTCTATTGTCTGGGATAGGGATGCGTATTTTACTTCACGGTTCTGGAAAGGGTTGCAAAAGGAACCAGGCTCACAGGTACTTCTGAGTACTGCATATCACCCCTAGACTGATGGAAAATCTAAGAGAGCTATACAAGTGTTAAAGGATACATTATAGTCTTTTGTCCTTGATTTTGGAGGTTCTTGGGAGAATCATTACCTCATGTGGAGTATACCTATAATAACAACTTCCAGGAGACAATCCAAATGGCTCCGTACGAGGCTCTCTATGGTAGACCATGTCGTCCGTCTTTATGCTGGCTCAAAGTAGGGGAGGCAGCTTTGTTGGATCCTCATCTCGTTCAGGAGAATTCTGAGAAAGTTCAGATGATTCAGAAGCGTATGATGACAGTTGAGTCCAGGAAAAAGTCTTATACCGATTTCCACTGTAGACCTTTGGATTTCGAGGTGGAAAATCGATTCTTTCTGCGTGTTTCTCCGTGGTTGGGTCACATGAGGATCAGGAGACAGGGCAAGTTATCACCGAGATACGTCAGGCCATTCGAGATAGTGGAGAGAGTTGGGCCGGTAGCCAATCGGTGACTTCTACCTTATAGTTACCATGCCATGCATGATGTTTTCCATGTATCTCAGCTTCGACAATATCATCCAGACCTATCTCATTCTTTTGACCCTGATGGCATCGAGCTTGACGATGATGCATCCTTTGTGGAGAATCCAATCTGTATCATCGACCATAGCATGAAATTCCTCTGAGGCAAGTCAGTCCCACTGGTCTGGGTGTTGTGGAAACACAAACGCATTTAGGATGAGACCAGGGAGCGATAGACGGATGTACATGCGCAGTGGCCGAAACTCTTCTTTGGAAACGTTCCATTACCCTCGACAGGGAAACTCAGGGACGAGTTTTCTTAAGGAGGGGCGGTTGTAATGTCCCAACCTTAATCAGGTATGGACCATTTTTACTTTATTACAATCTAATTAATTAAACTACCCGGGGCGCGTTCCTACACACCTCGATGCGGGTCCCAGACAACTTTTTAATTAATTTAAATAATTGTCGATGTTTTATAAAAAAATGTCACGTCGTGATTTGGCGGGGTGTTTAGGTTTTAAATAATTAATTAAGGATTGGAAAAGAGTAATAAGATATTTAAATAATATTTAAAAGAAAGAAATAAAGGATAAAAAGAAATTTTGAAATAAAATAAATAGGGGGTTAAGGGAAAAATGAAAATAATTAAAATGGGGGATTCTCATTTTTAATTATTTTTATTGTTTTCCTTTCCATTCTTTTGTTTTATTTTATCTTTTTCTTTTATTTCCTTTTTTCCTTATCTTTTATTTTTCTCTTATTTTTCTTTTCTTTTTTTCTTTCTTTTTTCTCTTTTCTTTTTTCCTCTCCTCTCTCCCTCTCACACTCATCACATCACACCCCTCAATCTAGTCACACCCACCAGCATCCCCTTCGGAAGGTCGATTCTCATCCGTCTGGTGTCTGATTCCTTCATCATTAGGTGTGTAGTAAACCTTAGGAAAATTCTAACGTTGAGAAAGTGGAATCGCTCGATTCCATTGAGTATTTTGCATGCAGTTTGTCACGGAAGATTCTAACACTATTTTGGGGTTTTTCTAAAATCCTTTTTTTTCATTCATTTTATTTAAAATCAAAGTCTACTGTGGATCTTAGAGTCATCTATGACTATATGGTAGGTTTTCTACTCTCTTTCCCTCCATTTCATTGCGATTTATAAAAAAATGCATCGTTTTTTCATTAGTCGGTGCCTACCAGCTTTTTGCAATTTTACCCATTTTAATTACATTAATGGTTTTGTTTAACTGTTACAGTCTTAATCATATTAAATTATTTTGTTTGAATGGTTGAAACAAGATCAGACACCCCTTTGGGTGTGCCGACATAGTCGGCGTATTTTTTCGTTAGCCCGGTTATTAATTTTATTAGTTGCAGTTATTTTGCAACCCCTTTTTATTGTTTTTAAATTAAATGAATAGTTTTTTGAATTATTGCAAAAATGTTAGACACCCCTTTTGGAGTGATAACATGATCAGTGTATTCTGCCATTAGCCGAGTTTATTGTTTGATTAATTGCATGTGTTGTGAAGAAACTTTTTATTGTAATTAAATTAAATAAATAGTTGCTTGAACATTAACTTCAATTGTTGGATCATTGGCACTTGTTTTGCTGAACTTTTTATTATTTAAATATGAATTATCCTATTAGTTTGATATGATATGTATATTGTCTTTCAAGTTGTTGTGTTGTACTGTTAAATTTATGCATTGTGATGCACGGGTGTATCTGGTTAGTTTTCAAGTTGCGACTTTATATGATGATTATGTTATATCTACTACTGTGAAAACTTTAATTAAATTCAGGTCCGGGAAAGGATGTGGGTCCCGAATTAATGGTCACACTTAGATCCTCCGTTCCTGAAGGGTTACTTCTATGTTTCGGGGGCGGTGTCGTTGGCTTTTCTGAACCGATACTTCCCCGTACTTTCTAACACTTTTGAGTGAAACCAGTTCCAAAAGGGGCCATGAGGATGGATCTCTTGGAAATTTGTCTAAGCTAGCATTATATGAAACTTAACCCCTTTTTTGAGATCAGGAGGGACTCAGGGTAAAGCCTTGCCTCAGGTGATACTTGGTCTTTTGAAAGATTGCCTTGGACGGGCTCGGCGGCATTGGATAAATTGATGGATGTTCCGTGGCGATATATTCAGGACGGACTCAAACTCCAAATATCAACTAGAACCTTAAATAATTATGCTCTTAAGTTTTATGTTATTTCTATTTGAGTCTCTTGAGAATTGATATTGTCCCCTGATATGTGGAAGTGCACCTGGATGACACTGGACTTGAACCCCAAGTTAAAGCACAATCTTGGGGTATATTTTTTTCTTAGTTTTACCTTGATTTCTGGGTTATATATAAATATATATAAATATGTGTGTGTGTGTGTGTGTTCATGAATTTCTTTTGATAGGTACCCTTTTAGACTACTAGCTTAGGTTGTAGTAGGTAACTAGTCACGGGTGCTGTTTGGGACCTGGGCCGACTTATTTATTTCATTGCACTGTAATTAATTTATTTGAAATGGTTATGTAATGGCACACTACATTTTTATTTTTGAATGAAATGGAAAGTTTTATAAACCATGGGTGCCATCCTACTGGGATTTTATCTCACACCCTGCTCGAGCATCGTCGACACCTGAGTAGATTACATGCTCGCAGGTATTGACAAGGGGAAGCATGTTGCTTATAATGTTTGACTGTTCATTACTACTTAGGATAGAGACTGGGTCTTGCTCGCGATGCAGTTGCTGCTTGTGTCTTTTCTTTTAGTTGATTGTGTGTTTGAGTTCTGTTTTCTGTACTTTCATTTTAGACTCATATCATGGCATGACACACTTTTGTGAGTTTCTACACTTGTTTTTTATCTTTCAGTTGGATTTATTTATATTGATTCTACTGTAGTTTATTCATTTACATGCTTCCTCTACTTATTATTTGTTGTTGTTTACTTCCCTTATGATATTACCTATTACCTATTAGGGAATAGTCTCCCCCACGAACATAAAAAGGGCCCTTGCTTCTAGTCAACAGCCTCTGGCGTTCAGGGAGATGCGCTTGAGGTTATGTGACGCACCGGTCTGGCCACCGTCTTAGAGGTGAGCTAGGTTGGGACGTTACATGAAGGATTCTTCAAAAACATGCTCTTTCCTTAGAGGAGGATGTTGTTATGCATGATTCAAGTTATTATTCATAACTCAAGCCAGGTGAACAAGTGTTGTCATGAAGTTTTGAGCACCCACTCCCACCATATCAGGCATATCATTAGGTAAATATTCACATTTCCCATCACATTGATCAATGGAATGAGTTCTTCTATTTTCCACCATTAACTAAGAAAAATAACGTATAATTAGAGGGCTTTAATACTTAGCTATTCAGGATAAAAAAGTAAACATTGAACATAAATGGATATAAATGTGTAAAGGAGAATTATATCTTATATTTTGATTCCTCGGGTTTAAATCTAGGTTATCCTCGATCTATTTCTTAACATATATTCTTATGGTCTTTTTTTGTCCCTTAATAATGGTTTTTACTAATCTCATGAATCTACCAAAACATATCCCCCGTGAGTGTCATAACCAAGAGTACAACAAGGCCCATTGTAATGCACCTATTCTCATTCGAGTCTGGCTCAAAGTGGTGTTTTCAGATTTTACCCCTAGATATATCTGTTCCAGAGCCACCTCTACCTACTCGTATCCAGATTGGGATGTATTTTCTTGATAAATCACTTACTCAATACTCACCAAAATTTAGGAATGTTTTATTATTCTTAGTCTCATTTTTAAGGTTCTCACTAGGGTTATCTATTCCTAATCTCCACAAATAACTAGACCATCCTCTGATATCCAACTTTAGTGACCCTAGACTTTTTACATATAACATTACATGTTTTTAAGAATAATTATACATCAGAGTAAAATTCAGGGATTGTTAATTCTAGTATCTTGGAAGACTAGGTACATAGAAGAAAAAACATGGGGCTACAAAAACACTTCTTTATTTAATCTCCATAAAGAGCTCCTAACTTCCTTTAAGCTCTTACATCTGTATAGGGTACCCTGGGGAACACATGAACAATGGAATGATCTAGAAATCTCAATAAGGTAATGAACATAAGGATACACCTTAATCACATGAGTTAGGAGGCATGACATAATGATATCCAAAGCATGAAATATATTAAATCATATCATATAATCATGGGATCATATAAACATGGAATCATATAAATGTTGAAGAATCATAAAACATGTCTTTAGTAAGGTTCAAGGATAACTACCAATCTCATTTCCCATTTTAGTATGGGTCAATGATAACTGCCAATCTTGGTTCCCATTTTAGTACGGGTCAAGGCTAAACACCAATCCCATTTCACATCTCATCTCATGAGACATAACTTTACCCAATGCATTAGAGTGATATTTGGGTGCACCCATCCCAACATTTTTATGAGTATTCTTTCCACATAAATAATCATACATAATCAACCATACATAAACATAAGGTTACCTATGAAAATAATTGGGTACCACAATCAGTATATAAAGAATAAAAAATGGGCGTATCATGAAAGTGTCCATGAAAGAATGGGATTAGAACATACATGGACATTAATAAGGTTAAATAGGAATATAAAATGGTAATTGGTGTCAAAAATAAGTTACAACATATAATAAATGTATTTTTGAAACATTAGCATTAAAACATTTTTGTGCGGTTTTAAGGAAAATACTATAGAGCTTTTAAAATAGAAAAGAGGAAAATATTTTATCTAAAACATGAATTGAACCAAAAAGTTTTTTATAATAAAAATAATGATTTTATAAAGACAATGGAGGCTTCAAATAGAGGATAGATTATATCATCCCACCTTTTTATTACATTACTTTTCATTACATTTTACAAACATAGAATCTTTAAAGTCTAATGTCTTGGAAATCGGGAACAAAATACATGAAAACATAAAGAATTCTTATAATACAATTTTAAGGATTAACCATAGGTTCATAATAATTACAATTACTCCATCTCATAACCTGGAGACATGCATCAAATGAAAGGGTGAGCAGAAGGCCCAGTAAGAAAATCAAGTGAAATAGTTTACATGTGAACTTGAGTGATATCAAAAAGAACATGAGGGATATCGTAAAGGAATGATAAATATTCATAAAATAGAAGTAATAACTTGATAAACAACTTTAAATGTGTCTAAAACATTTAATTTATACATTCATAAACATATCACCAAGGTTCATCCTCAAGGTGTTATAAAAATTACCAGGGTTATTCACCAAGGTATCGTGAAACTTATCATCTCTAGAGATTAAATTCTTTACCCAATTCATTAGAGTTCTATCAGGGCGCACCATTAATAAGTATTTATTTTCATGTGATCTACATAGTTCATAAATAAAATTTTCATAAATAACCCAAAAATAATAGAAAAAATGGGTTTCATTTCAAAATCGTGATGTTTTAAAAGTGCATAAAAAAACCTGATCGTTATGTCATTTATAACCCATGGAAAAGGAATGATGGTTACATGTATGTAAATTCCATAATAAAATTTATAATTTTTATGTCTTTATGAATACCCCTAGAAACGAAATGGTTTTGGACATTCATATAAATAAAATAAAATAATTTCTTGAGAAAAAGAGAGAGATAGATTTTGAGACAAAATTTCTGTAGCATAACGGCTATAAAACATGGTTTTAGAAAACATTAAAAAGAGTGGGTACAAGGGTCACCCATTCTTAAATAACTCATAATAAAGTATAGGAAAATAATAAAATTTAAATAAGATCATGGTATGGATGTTTGAATGACATACCACATGAAAAGGAAACTTGAAAGAAAAGAGAAGATGCGATTTCTTTTATGAAAATTCGGAAGCCTAACGACGTCAGTTAAAAATTCATAAAATTGGTTGATGAGAGTGGAAAGTTTATCTCCTAAATTGGATATTAAATGGAAATTAATAAGGATATAGAAGAACATAACCCAACTTAAGAATATGGAAACTAGAATACATAACACAAAGGAAGTCATGACTTAAAAGAGGAGGGCGAAAGGTTCCCTTACCTTGAAGAGTAACTTAGAAAGCTTGAAGGTTATGAACATAGGGGGATTGAAGTCACATTTAAGGACTAATTTGGAGGTAAAAGACAATAGATAGGTTGAGTATTAATTTTTAATGAAATGAATGAAGGAATCGGTTGGTATTTAAAGCAAAAGGGATGGAATATTTTCTTAATTTCCAAGGGTAACCTCATCGGTGGTATTTGCAAAACCATGGGATTTCCCAAGGTATTTTCCCATTGTATTGGACACTTGGGAAACCTCGTAACATATCTTACTATTTACAAGTCTACCAGAATTATTACATCATTATTGATGTCATTAATCACACTGAAACTCAAAACTATATTTTTACTATTCAATGAAAAATAAAACATTTTATAAAAATCTCATTTATACACCCTAACCTAATATATATGCTATGAATTAAAAAATGAACTCCATTTTATAAAAATAATTTTCTAAATATTTTTAATTTAATTTTTAAATAAAATCATAAATTATTTAAAAAAACAACTTTAAAACTATAACTCCTTTTATAACACCTTGAGAAAGTAATCAGGGTCCCATAAAATTATTGTATAACAATAAGAAAATAATGTAACAATTTATCATTACATTTTATGAAAATAAATTTCCATTTTAAATTATTAAATTAATTATAAAATTGTAAATAAAATATTTATGACATATAAAAATACCAAAACTTATACTATGATCATTTTTTAACTTTAAAGATGTCTAAATTGTATTTATACATTCATGGGTGAAGTTTCTATTTTTAGGCTGATTTAATATTCATTAATATTTATTACTATTCATTACTATTTATAAGGGTATGTTACTATCCACCAAAAATTATTTTGATCTTATCTGACCACATTTGTCACCCTGATTACAACCATGTATGACGGATTTTTGAAAATAATTTCATAGAAATAGTTATTTAATAATAAAATATTTATTAACTATTCATCAAAATAACACTATTCATAAAATAATATTCATCAAGAAAACAATATTTATTCAACCCTATTCATAAAATAAAATACTATTTATCAAAATATTGAATCTTCTTAGAAAACTTCTAAAAATTCAGCCTATATTAATTTTGACTTTTGAAATTCAAAAATGATGTTTATTTCACCATAATAATTCCTTAAGTATGAGAAATTTATTTTTTTTAAAATAAAAATCCTTAGTTATTAAAAATAATAGAGGATAGAAAATGCATAGTGAAATTGCATAATGAAATTTCTGAAAAATAAAAATATTATTTTATCATTTAAATTTAAAAAGAGATATTTTAATCATACTATTTAATTAAAATAATAATTATTCCATATACCTTAATTTTTTATAATAATTTTATTTTTATTTTTGAAAACTTCAATTTGGGTTAGAATTAATTTGATGTGCTTCTATTGTAAAACATAATAAAAAGTTATTAGGAGGAATGAGATCCATAAATAAAATAAGTTAATTTTTTTTGGTCGTTACATTCTTCCCCCCTCAAATAAATTGTGTCCTCGCAATTTTATCTTATTATAAATTGAGTACTATTAGGAAAAATATCATTATAAAGTAATTTCATGTCTTAAAAAATATTATTCTTTAACAACGATTACATTTTCTATAAATCCTTCATAAGGATTCATAAAAAGCTTGGGATTAACAAAACTTATCCCCCGAGAGTGTCAAACCAATAGTGCAGCAAGGCCCATTTTTGTGGACCAGGATACCATAGGTCAAGCTCGAAACTCCTTGTCGGAGTTTTCATTCCTAGGTATATCTGTTCCAGAGCCACATCCACTTGTTCATATCCAGACATGGATTTATTTGTTCAGAAACCATTTACTTAATATTTCCCCAAAATACAAGGAAGTTTTCCTATATTTAAACTTTTCTATATGGTTCTTCAAAATGTTTTGAAATCCTAAATTCCAAAAATAACTAAACTATCCTTTGATACCAACTATGTAATCCTTCCTTTTTTACTACATTACTTTTCAATAAAAAATTTTAAACAGGGGATCTTTAATGTCAAGGGTCTTGGAAATTAGGAACAAAATACATGAAAACATATAAAAAATATTCTAATTCACTTGTAAGGATTCACCATAGGTTCATACTATGTACAATTACTTCATCTCATAACCTGGAGACATACATCAAAGGAAAGGGTGAGCATAAGGCCTAATAAAGAAATCAAGTGAAACAGTTTACATGTGAACTTAAGAGATATCAAAAAGAACATGAGGGATATCATAAAGGAATGATAAAGGGGAATAAAATATAAATAATAACTTGAAAGATAACTTGAAAAATTTTCTAAAATATTTAATTTATACCTTCAGGAACATATCACCAAGGTTCATCCCCAAGGTGTCATAAAAATTACTAGGGTTATTCACCAACGTATCGTGAAACTTGTCATCTCTAGATATTAAATTCTTTACCCAAAGCATTGGATCGCTACCAGGGCACACCCTTAATATGTATTTATTTTCATGTGATCCAAATAGATCATAAACAAACATTTCATAAATAGCCCAAAAAGAATATAAGAAATGGGTTTCATTTCAAAATCGGGATGTTTTAAAAGTGCTTAAAAAAATTGATCGCTATGTCATTTATAACCAATGGAAAATGAATGAGGGTTTCATGTATGTCAATTACAAAATAAATTATATCATTTTTAATTATTTATTAATACCCATAGATAATAAATGGGTTTGGGTATTCATATAAATGAAATAAGATAATTACTTGAGAAAAAGAGAGAGAGAGATTTTGAGATGAAATTTCTATAGCATAACGACTATATAACATGGTTTTATAAAACATTAAAAAAAGAGGGTAAAAGGTACACCCACTCATAAATAAATTATAATACATTATAGGGACAAAATAAAATTTAAATAAGATCATGGTGTTTATTTTTGAATGACATACCACATGAAAAGGAAACATGAAAGAAAAGAGAAGACATGATTTCTTTTATGAAAATTCGGCACCCTAACGGCGTCAATTAAAAAATTCAGAAAATCAGTTTAAGAGAGAGGAAAGGTTATATCATAAATTAGAAATGAAATGAAAAGTAATAAGGATATATAAGAACATACCCCAACTTAAGAAGATGGAAACTGGAATACATAACATAAAGGAAGTCATGACTTAAAAGAGGAGCGTGAAAGGTTCCCTTTCCTTGAAGAGTAACTTTGAAAACCTGAAGGTTAGGATTTTAGGGGGATTGAGGGAACCTTGGATGGAATCCTATGGAGGTAAAGAGACTATATCTTCATTTAGGATGAATTTTTAATGAAACTAATGAAGGAATGGGTTGGTATTTATAGCAAAAGTGAGGGAATATTTTATTAATTTCAAAGGGACACCTCATTGGTGGTATTTGAAAAACCATGGGCTTTACCATGGTTTTTACCCATTGTATTGGACACTTGGGACACCTAATAACCTATATTACTATTCAAAAGTCTAAAATAATTATTAAATTTTTATTACATCATTAATGATGTCATTAATCACACTGAAACTCGAAACTGTATTTTTATTATTCACTGAAAAATAAAACATTTTATAAAAATATCATAAATTCACCCTAACATAATATCGATGCTCTGAATTCAAAAATGAACTTCATTTTTTGAAAATAATTTTCTAAATATTTTTAATTTAATTTTTAAATAAAATCATAATTTATTTAAAAAACAACTTTAAAACTATAACTTGTTTTATAACTCCATGAGAAAGTAATCAAGGTCCCATAAAATTATCATATAACCATAAGAAAATAAATTAACAATTTATGATCACATTTTATGAAAATAAATTTCCATTTTAAATTATTAAATTAATTATAAAAATGTATATAAAATATTTATTACATACAAAAATTCCAAAACTTATACTATGATCGTTTTTTCACTTTTAAGATGTCTAAATTGTATTTATACATTCATGGGTGAAGTTTATATTTTTTAGATGATTTAATATTAGTAATATTCATTACTATTCATAAGGGTATGTTACGATTCACTGAAAAAATATTTTGATCTTATTTAGCCACATTTTTCACCCTGATTACAATCATGTATGAAGGATTTTTTAAAATAATTTCACAAAAAAAGTTATTTCATAATATTTTTTTACTATTCATCAAAATAACACTATCATAAAATACTATTCATCAAGAAAAATATATTCATACAACACTATTCATCAAATAAAATAATATTTATTAAAAAAATTATACTTATTAGAAAAATTCTAAAAATTCAGCCTATATTAATTTTGACATTTGAAATTTAAAAATTATGTTTATTTAAGCATAATAATTCTCTAAGTATGAGAAATTTATCTTTTAAATATAAAAATCCGTAGAATTAAAAATAATAATGGATAGAAAATTCATAGTGAGATTGCATAGTAAAATTTCTGAAGCATAAAAACGTTATTATATCATTTTAATTTAAAAAGGGTTATTTTAATCATACTACTTAATTAAAATAATAATTATTCCATATACCGTAAATTGTTATAATAGTTATATTATTTTTGAAAACTACAATTTGGTTCTGAAGTAATTTGATGTGCTTTGATTGTAAAACATAATAAAAAGTTATTTGGAGGAAATATATCTATAAATAAAAGAAGTTCATTTTTTTTGGGTCGTTACATAGAGTGCACTTGAAATTGGGTAAAAATTTGGGAAGTTCCCTTAAAACAGATTTGCTTATCAGAAAGTTATAAGGAGGGAATATTTTGGAAACATATATATCCCTGAAAGAGAGTGATGAAAGGGTCTTAATAAATGAATTTTATAAAAATAAAAATAATTTAGAATATGTACATAAACAGATAAGATAACTCCATTTTGATATAAAGAATGATAAGCCAACCCGAAAGAATAAAGAAGGTTCGGGTAGAATTTGTTACAGGTTATTGGCATGGTGTAAGGTATACCTAAGAGGGATTGATGAGAGAGAAAATGGGTTTCTCATCACTTATAAATCATTAGGGTAGTATGGTGGGGGTTTAAAACATACCCCATCATTTGGTATTATACATAAAGAGGCATAGCATAGAGGACAATCTTGATTAAGATAGAAATGGAGAGGATCCCTTTCCTTAAATCGGGTGGTGTTCTCCACTTGTTGTTAATGACCTGAATAAAAATCTTAGTTTTATTAATTAATAAATTAATAACCTCTTATATATTTAATTTATTTATTATAACTCTTTTTGGTTCATTCAAGACCTTTTTTATTGGTTATAAGGTTCAATTTCATTGTTCGGACTCGTTTGCTTACTTGGTTTTAATGACTAGTTTGCTTATATTCATGTTTGGATAAACTTTTAAGATGAAATTGGCCATCTATAATTGAAGTTTTATGTTTTTATTGAACATCCATGAGATTACATGGTTCTAAAAATTCATTCGGTTATTGGGAGTGAAGATGAGTTATTATATAAAACCTTCGTTATAACTATTTTTGTTAATCGGTGGGTTTGATTACAATGAACATGTTTTCATTTATAACATAATACCATTAGTACAAAATGATTAAAGAACCTTAATAAGGATATATTTCATATATAATAATCTATTTCAACTATAAAACAAACGGTTTCATGACCAAAATTAAAGATGACAAAAGAAATTGATAAATTGTTGTCCTTGAATGTGTTAAATTTACACATCTCAAACGGTGTTTTTATTTTTTTCAAATAAAATATGGGAAAAGGAGGGAATATAATGAAGTATCCCATTATCATAATATCATTCCATTACATGTATGTTACTGGATTTATCATACCATTTGGGTGAAGGTAGGTGAGCAAAGAAACAAAAAGAAAAGAACTTAAAAGAAATAAAAGAATTAGAAAGAGGAATTTACCTCTAGAGTCTACCTCCTTTAAGAACCTCTTAAGAGGAGAGTGATTGGTATTATGAAGAGGATAGGGGGTGTTGGAAATTGTGGAGGATCTTGGGGAGATATTTGGGTAGAATATTGGCAAGGCACAAGGCTTGAGAGTTGTGAAGAAAAGAGGGAGTGAGGGGGGTTTATAGTGGAGGAGTGGGGGGTTTTCATAATATTATATTCATTAATTTCCATCAAGACCAGAAATAGTGATGATTCCAAGACCAATAATATTCATAAATTCTTGTGAGTTCTAGATTTGGGTTATTACATCACTTGTGATGTCAGGAACAGTGGATTTAAATTATAATGTATTTATACGGTAAATTATTGTATTTTACTATTTACTAAAAATTCAAGTATTTCAAAAAAATCCCAAAAATTCACCCTAACCATTTTTTGACATGTAGAATCTAAAAATGAAATCCATTTTTAAAAAATAATTTTCTAAATATGATTAATTTAATATTTAATTAAAATCATAATTTATTAATAAAAACCAGTTTTAAAACATTCATATACTTATTATAAAATATAGGTATATCATACTTTCAACTTGAATATTATCTATATATTATCATTGTTAAGGTTACTATTCATTAGGGTATATCACTACTAATAAGGGTGTGTTACTATTCCTAAGGGTAGGTTACTATTCACCAAAAATTAAGTTTTTCTTATAGAACACCAAATAACTTACAGGCCACAACCGTGTATGTCAGATTTTTGAAATTCCAAACACATAAGTGAAAAACTTATGTTTAAAGGTCACATATAATTTAGTAGTTCATTATGTTGTGATTTCATGTAATTATATGAAATATTTATAAGATAGGGATTTCCATTTATAAAACCTTGGGTTGTTATAGTGAACATGATATTTTTTATATATTATCAGAAAGTAAATCAAGTAATATTGAATAATCACTATCCTCTTCCTAGGATAGAAGATTTATTTAATCAGTTGAAATTGAAATTTTGGATTTCTAATATTTATTTATGATCTGATTACCTCTAGATGATAATTAAGGATTAATATATCACTTATACATCTTTCAATATTGGTATAGATATTTGAATTTTGTAGTTATGTTTTTTAGAGTTACAAATGTGTTAGTACTATTTATGGATATTATCCATATGGTGTTTGAACCCTATCTTGATGATTTTTTAGTTAGATTCATTGATGAAATTTTTGGATAATTCAAAGAGATATTGGGATCATGTTGAATATATCAAGTTGATGTTGGAGTCACTCAAAGAATATCAATTATATAGGAATATGTCTAAGTGTAAATTTTTTATATGCGATGTTCATTTTCCAAGTCATGTTATTTTAGAGCATAGTGTAGTAGTTTACCCAACTAATATTGAAATTATTTTTTTCCTAGAATCTATGTTTCTAAATTAAAGAGTTTCTTAAGTGTAATTGGTTATTATAAGAAAGTTTTTCCTGTGTTTTCTTAGAATTCAAATCCACTATCAATTTTGGCTAGGAAAGGGAATGATTTTTATTAGATAGAGTAGTGCCAATATTATAACAACCCGTATATCAAACACATATTATTACATTATTTTTAGTATAATTATCCATATGATAATCTCATAAATCTATAGGTTTGGTATCTTTAGGTAATTATGTAAATCATAAAACATCTATAAAATAATATCATAGTATTTTATTCCCATATTCATACTTTCTCATAGAGAACACTGTACTATTATTATTGCATGGGATATCCTGGGAACATATATAAAAGAAAAAGGTGAGAAATAAATCCCAGTAGGGGTGTAATAAGATAAACATCATATGAGATATCATGAGATCCAATAATCATATCATGGAAACAATAAGGGAATGGTAATAAACCATCACATTAAAAAAGTCATAACAGTTGAAAATCCTAAGAACATGGTAAACATGAGATGACATAAAATATGGCATATGTATAATACATGACATCATAAAAATTGGACAAGGATCACTACTAATTAATCTTAACATTGTAGATGAGGCTAAATACCCATGTCCTAGGAATTATGTATGAGGTTAACTAAACTTGGAATATTCATAACATTATAGACAATACTTAATTCAACTGGACCAAACATACTAATCTCTAACGCAATCCATATTTTTATTTTCAAAAGATTATTTTAAAGGAAAGTGTGAACACAATACAAATCCATCCAAAATCGAGTCTTATCCACTATAAAATACTACAAAGATCTGTGCCCATGAAAAAAGTTATAAACATACAAAATTCAAATTTTGAAAGGCAACACCAAATTCAGGTCACGTGGCTTCACGCACCCCATAACTACCAACCACCATCCCTAAATATCAGATAAAACTGTCAACCAAGACATCATTGTAATCATCACATGCCGACCTTATCCTTTTGTGAACCACAACATCATCACCTCATTAAATCATTGTCGATGTCATCTAAGTCACCACCGTCATCTACTTCCCCTATAATAGCCACCAGTACCGAACATCCTCTTCAACTCTGATCTACCACCACATCACCAAAATTCTCATCATTATCAACCACGTCACCATAAGAGAGATAATAATAGGTCATCTTGCCTTCGCAACCCATGACCGTTAAATCCCCGACTCAGCCCTAATTACACATAGATCTGTCATCACAACGCCCACAAAAAACCACCACCTTTGACTCACCGTCCATAACCATCATCATATACATTGTATAAACATCCAGTAAACAAGACGGACTCACTAATGAAAACCCAGATTTGACCACTCAATGTCACTTCCCAAAGATCTGAGAGGACCACCGCACTGCTCTTCTTTGAAGAGAATGGCAGAGTCTCAGAACAATGGCAGCGAAACAAGAGGACAGAGGCCAGACGAATTTCCAGCAATGCATCTTCTCCTCACCTTTGTGTTACCAAACACACCAACACAATGAAATGTCAACAACATCCCCATCATAGTCACCAATATCCATATCACCAAAATCTCCACCATCTATGCCTTACCCTGATCTGGTCTCAAGTTTCTCTATGCATCTCTAGGTTAGAGATGGTGTGGTGCTTACTATAGATCATTGGTCATGAAAATATATCTCAATGTTAAGGAAATATCATAAGAAAAGATGATGTATAAGTTTTGAAGTCAAACTATTTTTCTAAACTTTAAAAAATGGTAAAATCCTTAAAAGGGGTAAAAGAATAGTGTTTTTATAAAACAAAAAATAAAACAACATATTTTATGTTAAATGAAGAATATTTTTATTTGAAAATCATATTGATAAAATAACATTTATAATATAATTACAACATGAGGATAAATTAGGAAAGAGAGAGAAATTAGAAAATTATCACTTATAAGCTTTAAATGGATTAACTCAAGGAAAAAATAAAATGGGAAACATAATGGGATTCATATCCCCAAAAAAAAGTGGAAATAGGAAACATAAATGATATAATTTAATCATATAATTAATTTTGAAATAGTAAGAGAGATAAATATAGTGTGATAGAGAATATATTTTCTGAAACTATAAAGTAGGATAAAGGAAGCCTTACTTCGAGTCCAAATTTTCCTTAGAAACACCTCTAAATCCGGAATAGTTGAAGTACATAAAATAATTACTTTATTAAAAATATTTTTTATATTTATTTTATCACTTAAAATATATTTTTATAATTATTTATTCATTTATGAAATTAATATTTCTTTCATCAACTGTCTCGATGTGATGTCCTAACACAGAATTCATTGAACAGTTCCCTAAGACGGTTGGTCACAAGGCCTCAAGTATGAATACTTGTATGCTAGAGGATTATAACTATCAGTGTGGGTCCATGGTGGAATAGAGGGGAGACTATACCCCCATGATCATAGTGTATAAAATGGTATAATCATATTAATTAATAGATAAATCATATAAAATAACTGAACAAATAATGAATAAGAATCCATTTTATAAATAACCAAGTAATCTCATCCAAAAGTTTCATTTACAAATGAATATAATGGAATTATATAATAAATATATAAAAATACATTGTAATAGAAATCAGGAATAATAGATGTATCAAAAGTACAGAAATACTAAAAATAACTATCCCAAAATAGCATCATGAACCACAGTCTGGTCCTATGATCCCCTAATCTTAAGGAAAAATCAATAAAGTATCACCAAGTGGTCACTTTTCTTTATCCCTACCTACATCGATGAATTATTTCTATGTACCAAATAGGGTGTGATGTAACACTCTATAGGCCACCACCAATAATTTCTATAACAAGTCTTGTCTGTGCACATAAGCTGAAGCAGTGTGCAGATATAACAGGAGTAAAAGTAATAAACGGAGAAGTGATATTGTCAAGTCTACCAAATATCACTGTGATCAAGAAATAATATCATAGGAGCTAATTATAAATCATGGTAAACATCATTAATGTAATACATTGAGTAATCAAGAATAATACTAACATGGCCAAGATTCATGGATTAGAAATGTCCAAGGTATCCAAGTAAGCTAAGTAAACCAAGTAAATTAAATCCAAAGAGTAGAAATGTGAAAGGAATCCTAGTGCATCAGATCTAAGGAGTATAAATATATAATGAATCCTAGTAGTTCATTGGATCCAAGTAGTATAAATTTTCAAGGCATCCTATTAGGTCATTAGATCCAAGAAGTAGAAATTTCCAAGGTACCCTAGTAGGTCATCAGATCAAAGGAGTAGAAATGTATAAGGAATCCTAGTGGATCATCAAATCCAAGGAGTAGAAATGTATAATGCATCCTAATGGGTCAATTAAATAGGATCCAATGAGAATAAATGTTCAAGGAATCCTATTAGGTCATCATATCTGAGGATTATAAATAACTAAGGAATCCTAATAAGTTATCGAATCCAAGGAGTATAAATTTCCAAGGAATTCTAATAGGGCGTTAGTTCCATACTGTGTACCCTCCATTATCATCACAACTAATTCATTCACTAATTAATAGACCATTTCATTAATCTCTTTATAATAATACACAATTCAAGGGGTTATACATTTCATACATTTCATATACAAATGACAAGGTGACTTAAAGGTTCTTAAAACCGTTAACAATACACTTAATTACCATATTAAATTACAAAAAAAATTAAAAGCAAGATGAACGCAACCCAAGGGTGGAATAATCATGGTCAAAGGAAATAACCCACCCCATGGGTAGTTTAAGTTGAGGTCAAAAACCTCCAAACTTGTATAAGAGCGCCACAACATGTCTTGAACATTAATTTAATATTTAAGTTAATGTTTTTGTTGAAAATATTGTTATTATTTGATGTAAATAGAGTATGTTTTGTTTTTTTTTATCAATCAATATTGGTTTGATCAGGGAGTTTCCAAGGAAAGTGATTTATAGTACAAGATGACTATAGTATTGAAGGTGATAATGGAATTAGTTTTTTGAAGACTGGGTTTTGCAAAGACTAGGTTTCACAAAAGGTTAATCTTTAATAATTTAAGGTGCTTCGTGAGTATGTGATGCATTGACATTGGTCTTTGCGACTACAAGAATTGGAAAAACATGAATTCATGAATATTTGATAGTAATATCTATGACTATGAGAAATTTAACTAGTGCTTCATGAAATAAAGAGATTCATGAAGATGAATTTGGAGGTCTACATAAAATCTACTAGAGGAATGGGAGCATCAAGAAAGGATGATTATATAAATATGATCCTACCTTCACTTCATTAGATATAAAAATATTTGTAAGAAAGGATGAATTTATCTAAATTCACAAAGGCTGAAAGATTCAAAAATCAGTTTTTGATTAGGTTCTTGAGCATCTTAGAAAGACTATCATAGTTTGGAATAATGCTTGGGTATCTCATAAAAATTTGTCTCATGATGACTTGTTATTCCATTATTTCATAGTGCTCCATGAAGGTAGGTTTCTTCGCGAAGGTAGTGATATTTTCTAAGGAGCTTCGTGAACATCAGTTTTTTAACATCTATTTTAAGTGAACAGTTCTTCCAAATGTATATAATTAGAACATAAATGCAAGAAGAGTCTAATTCTTGTTGGGGAAAAAGAATTAAATTCCAATCTACTGAAAAAAAAAATTCAAGTCGTTAAACTGAGTACGATTTCTCTCAAAGAAGTGATCTAGGGGGGCTCTACGGATGTGTTCTAAGGGAGGCAGTGTGTAATCCCTAAAATATTACAAAGCCAGTGTACCTGGCATAGAGTGACTGTGTCTGAACTTTTGGTTTCCACAACTAGTGAAGATTAGTAGATTTAGGTATGACCGACACACTATCGGAATATACTCCTTGAATTAACCCTTAGTGGTGAACCAAGTAAAATTTTTGTGTTGTCTCTATATATATGAATGTTTAATTTATACATGATTCCATGAGATAGGTTTAACTAGTTCCTGCCAACATTGGAATAAGATCCATCCCTTTTAAAAGAAAATGTTGACACCCTGATTCACCCCTCACCTATTAGGTTGTTCTGGGGTCCTACAAGTGGTATCAAATCATACATGTTTCTAGAGTTAAATAATTCTTCTATTGTTTTCATGAATAATTCTATAAATATAAGGGGGGGTATGACTATTTGATGGAAGAAACTTCCATATTTTTAATAAAAGAATGATATATCATTTAATATCCCTAGGAATGTAAGTTCTTTTTCCGCTATATAGGGCATTCAGGTCACTAACGTAAAAAGACTATTTATGACTAAAACAGAAAAGAAAATGCTTTTTACGAATGCCAAATAAAAGAATTCCCTTATTGTATCTCTATCTGATCAAATATATCTAAAGGTGATGAGTTTCACTTCATCCGAGTCTATGTGGGAAAAATTAGAAAATATATAAGAAGGTGATAATTAAGATAAGGAGATGAAACTCTAAGTTTTTCATAATAGGTTTGATGATCTTAAAATACATCCTGATGAAAATTAAAATAAATTTTTTAATTTAATTACTAAAACTGTTAGATCAATTTTAAAAAACGGTGAATAAATTAAAGATATTGACATTATGAAGAAAATATTGAGAAGGCTTCCAGCACTGTACAATTCAAAAGCTTCATCCCTTGAAGAAAGGGATATCTCCAACTTTCATTTGATGATCTTCTAAGTAGTCTGGTGGCTTATAAAATGAGAGTCAAAATAGAAGATTCAAAAACTCACGTAAGTAAGGAAATATAATTCAAATCCATGGAAAAAACTTGATTTTTCCAAATATAGTGTTCATGAAGATGATAAATAAGATGAAATTATTTCTCTTTTTTCCAATAAATTGAAGAGGCGAAAAGGTAGATTTTAAGGAAAGCTTCCTATGGCCTATTTTCTATGTTATAGAGTTCAGAACATTGCCTCTCAATGCTCAAGGAATTTTGATGATGAAGAAAGTGAATCTAAAAGTATGAAGAAGCCTCAGAAAATTTTTCCCCAAAAGGGAGAATTCAAATCAAAATATACATTACAAAGAAATAGTTTAATCTGTAAATAAGAACAATATGATAATTATTTTTTTGAGAATAAAAAACTATAGTTTAAATCTGTAACCCAAGCATTTGTGATAGTTATAGTTCAAAAGATAGAACAATAAAAAGATAATTATAATCAGTTCATTGGTGTTTTTGATCTCAAGTTGGAACCTGAGGGTGCGCTTAATATGCTTGAAAATAAAAGAAAAAAACAAAAATTTGAGATCCATTATGGAAGATTCATTAGAGTATTTTTATCATCTTGAAGAAAAAAGTGATCAACTAGAAGTAGGGGTAGAAAAATTGTTAAATTTTTTTTGAAATCTTGGAAGAAGTTGTGGAATTTAATATTAGGATTAAAGGGCGTGTGAAATTCATCAATTACCTTAAATATAGATTGGAGGAGAAGACTAAGACTGTTGAAGGACTCAAATAATTTGTCACTCTAAGGAGTAAACTAGAAAATAAATCAAATTCAAGGGAAACAAAGAAGAAAGTAAAAGTTGGAATATTCTCAGATACATCTCTATTATAAAGAGATAAATGTGGTTCTGAAGGAGTAGATGCGGCTTTAAATTATTAAAGATCCACATGTATTAAAAAAGTGGAATTAGATGTGATGCTGAAACATCAAAGGCTAGAAACAAGATGATCTAAAATAAAGGGAAGTATAAAGCTGAACATATCACAAAGGTTCTCGGTGTCCCAATAAAGAAATATTTTAACCAGAAAAAGAGAGTTGAATATATTCCTCAAGTAACCAAAAAAGATATCCAATCAAAAATCATTACAAGAAAAGGAAACATGAGGAGTAATGGATGTGAGAAGGTATGTCCTCTTATGATATGTCTTTTCTATGGCTTTCTAGGCCACACTATATTAGAATATGAGAAGCAAGGAGATATCTAATTGGTGAAATTATTGTAAGTTAACCAAGGATAAAGAGACTATATACTTCATCATATAGAAGTAACAGTTTATATGGATAATTTATTCTTTGTTATAACTATGGCCATAAATCAATTCATTTCATGCATAGGAAAGGTGAAAAAATACCTACAGAACTCAAAGAAATGTCTATACCTGCCAACCAGATAGAGTTTCTCCTACAAATAGATATTCTACTCTAGAATAAAAATATGACTATGATGAACCCATTCATATGGAAAAGAGATTTTAAAGGATACATTTATCCTCCACTCAATCAAATATATCATAGAAGGAAAAGAAGAAGAGCGAGAAATACAACTGTGTAGAAATATCTCTCAAAGCTACAAAGAACAGCAACACCTAGATTATTGATATTGGATGATCTTCCCATATGATAGGAAATATAGATTTATTGAATAATTTTAAGAAAAAGTTTGATGGAACAATAAGGTTTGAAAATTATGGTGCATTAAAAATCAAAGGTAATGGAAGTATAGAACTAGAAAATGATGTGCTTAGAAAAACTATAGTCATTTATATTGATGGATTGAGTCACAATCTTCTGAGTGTGATTCAACTCTATGAAATAGGACTAGTAGTGACATTTAATCAAAATATGAGAACTATCATCAAAGGAAATAAAGGTAATTCTCTCTTGTAGTGATGCAGAATAAATGGAAATTTATACCAGGTTGATAGTAAATAGAACATTTGTTACTTGATAGTTAAAGAAGAAAATAACTTGTGGCATCAGAGGTTTGGTCACATTAACTAATAGAGCATGCAAAAGATAAGAAAGATGAATATATCCATCTACATTCTCAATCTGAAGAGAGAATAAGAAAATACATGTGATGCTTTAGTGTGAGTAAAGATGGTCAGGAGTTCGTATTAACTAAAGAATAAAAGGGCATAAAATCTCTTGATCTCATCCACACAGACGTATGTGGTCTAATAAATGTGGCTAGAATGTAAGGATATAGGTACTTAAATATTTTTATTGATGATTATAATAGAATTTATTATGTATTGATTATACATAGGAAACAAAAGGTTAATGATTTCATGAAAATTTATCATCAAATAGCTGAGAATGATATTGGTCGCACAATCAGAGTTCTACAATCTAACAATGGAGGAGAATACAAATCCATTGAATTTGATAATTACCTAATAAAACATGAAATAATGCATGAGGTGTCTACATTGAGAACCCCATAGTAAAATGTAGTTATTGAAAATAGAAATCGATAGGTGAACAATATTTCTAGAACTATACTGATTGAGAGTCATATTGCTCGCCATTACTGGAAAGAGGTTTTTCAAGTCATAGTATACACTCAAAATAAAATAGGGATTTTTATGGGAGAAACCAAGACACCATATTAGTTATGGTATAGAAGGAAGACCTATCTAAAGTTTTTTCATGTTTTTGGGAGTAACTGTTTCATAAAAAAAAGAAGGAAATCAAGGAAAAGTATGATGATTCTACAAACAAGGGAATACTCCTTGGATATTTGATGAAGAGTAAAGCCTAAAAATCTTGAAATAATATTCTTGGAATAATTATGTAGATCAATTATGTCAAGATCATAGATGATAAAACCAAAAATACCTTGAGTATATCATATTCTTATATGATAAAAGATGAAGAAGAAAGTGTACATGGGATACATTCAAATGCAGTAATAGTGGAAGGATTGAAAAATATTTAGGGATCACAAAATTATGATGGTTCAAAATAAGAATTAGAATAGGAAACCATGGCTAAAGTAACATCATCAGAAACTCATAGGATAAATAGATGATAAGAAATTGATCAATCCAACATCATTGGGGATTACATAGTACCCACAAAATCAATGAAAATGAGGAATGAGGCACACTTTATCTTCCTATAAATTGTGGAACCAACCTAATTTAAAGAAGCAGTGAAGGATGAATCATGGGTTAATTCCATGAATGAATAATTGGAATATATTGACAAGAACCAAACATGGGATCTTATTAAGAGACCTAAATATCACAATGTGATCATAATAAAGTGGATTTTTTTAAAAAAATGATGAGCATGGAAATGGGATCAGAAATAAGGCACTCTTGGTGTGTAATGTCTATGCACAGATTTATGGAATTGATGTTGAAGAAAAAGTTTCTCCAATAGATAGACTATATTTTATCAATATTTTCATTTCTATGTAAATTCAAAGAGTATACAAAGTTTATTATATGGATTTCAGAACAACATTGTCAAATAGTGTTCTTGAAAAATAAGTTTACATTGAACAACCAGTGTGATTTTAGATTGGAAATGATGAAGCCAAGGTTTGTAAATTAAATAAGTCCCTCTATATCTTGAAGCAGGCACCATGATCATGGTATTCTTAAATGGATTTCTATCTGAAGAAGATTAAATTAAAAAGGTGGTTTTGATCATAATCTCAATGTGAAGAATTCAAAGGAAGATCGATTTAAGGTGCATGTGCATGTGTATGATATTATATTTGGAGGAAGCAAGAAATGATCAGCGGAAGAATTTTCTAATCACATGAAATCAGAATTTTAAATTTCTATAATTGGTGAAATCACATACTTCTTGGGGATTCAAGTAATTCAAACGAAGTATTACACCTTCGTTTCTTGGAAAAAATATGGAAGATAACTGTTGAATAAATTCAACATGAATGATTCCAAACGAATTTAGACTCCAATTTTGGTTGGGAAAAAACTTAGAGAAAATGAGACTTTTGTGGATCCCTCCATGTACAAGAGAATCATTGGAAGCATATTATACTTGACTAAAACATGTCCAAATATCATCTTTGAAACATCCTTAGTAGCCCACTTTCAAAGTAATCTAAAGGAATAGATTTGGAAGTAGTTAAAAGAATCATGAGATATATTCAAGGTACTATCAATGTTGGATTATTATTTCATACAGGAAGAGATAACGAATTATAAATATTCTATAATACTGACTGTACTAGAGATGTGGTGGATAGAAATTTACTAGTGGTGGAGCATTATTCATTGTAATTAAATGTGTGGGCTGGTTGAGCAAGAAACAAGAATAACTTCTCTTAGTACAGATGAAGTATAGAATATCTCTACTATAAAGTCTTACACTCAACCGTTGTGGATGAAGAAACAACTGACTGACATTGTTGATGAGATGAAATATCTAATGGTGATTCACTGTGAAAATATGAGTGTGATCAATCTTATGAATAATCTGATTCAATATTCTTATTCAAAACATATTGAGATTAGATATCACTTCATCAAGGAAAAAAATGAACAAGGTGTGATTAAAATGGAGCATTTGGAACTGATGACCAAGTGGTTGACATTCTGACCAAGCCATTGGTAGCACATGTGTTCAAGAAAAATCAGTTGAATCTCGGTGTTCATCCACCACCAAATACATGAGGAGGTTACGGTAGTTCTCAAATCCCCATTTTTTGTTTTATATTTTAATCTATTTATGGAAGTGATGCATGTTTATAGGGGATATATGATCTAAGGGGAGTGTTTTTTTATCTCTATAAATAAAATATAGGTCATTTGGGTTTATTTCTAAAGGGGTGTAATTGATAGATTCAATGTGATAAAGTTTTGCTGGTTGTAGGGTCTTGACAAACCATACAATGCTTCTATGACACGATGATACTTTGGTGTTATGAAGAAATATACAGAGATGATATTTGACATCTTTAAGAATTTCAAAATATGAGAACCCAATTCATTCTTCCCCTATTGTTTTCTACACTGATATTTTCTCATGTAGATTTAGAGGGTTTTATGATTTATTTCTCACATATTAGGTTTTGATAGCAGATATTTATTTATTTAATTTTTCTATAGATCCCCAAAAAACCCAAAGGGAGAGATTATTGGAACCAAGGATGTTATTTACTGGAAATGAATTATAGTTTGTGTTTGTTATCAATCCACACTTGTTTTATCAAGGAGTTTTCAAGGAAAGAGATTTACAGTACATGTTGAATGAAATATTTAAGGTGGCATCATTTTATAGTGTTTACCAAATTTTTGGGATCAAAATTAGGTGGATGGTATGAGATTCATGGAGGGTTTTTTTCTTGAATTAAATCTTTTAAAATATGGTAGTGGAATTTGTTTCATGAATACTGGGTTCTAAAAATTTTGGGTTTCACAAAAGGTTGAGATTCATGAAGTTATGGTGCTTCACAAGTGTGTGATGTGTTGACAGTGATCTTTGTGACTGGGAAATGGAGCATCATGAATGTGTTAAGAGTTTACGGTAATCTTCATGACTATGAGAAATTTCACTAAATCTTCGTGAAAGGAAGAGATTCACAAACATGAATTCATAGGTCCACATAAAATCCAATGGAGGCATTGGAGGATTTCTAAAAGTTAAGTATATAAATATGAATTTACCTTCACTTCATTAGATACAAAAATATTTTGAAGAATGGCTGAACTAGTCTGAATTCATGAAGGCTGAAAAATTCATGGACCGGGTTTGGATTATAAGCTTGATCATCATGAAAAGACTATCGTAGTCTTGAAAAATTCTTGGTATCTCAGAAAAATTAGTTCACAATGAGTGGTTATTCCATGTTGTCTCAGTGTTCCATGAAGGCAGGTTGCTTCACCAATATAGCGAGCTTCATGAAGGAGCTTTGTGAACAACAGTTTTTTAAAATCTGATTTAATTGAACAATTCTTCCAAGTTCATCTACTCCGGAAATCGATGCAAGTATATTCTCATCATATTTAGGTACAAAGACTTAAATTTCAATCTACTTAAGTGACATTCAAGTTATTAAACTGAGTAGGACTTCTCTCAAAGTTGCGAGCTAGGGGGAATCAACAGAAGTGTTCTAAGGGTGGCAGTGTGCAACCCCTATAATCTTGTAAAGGAAATGTTTTTGGAATAGAGTGACTATGTATAAACTTTCGGTTTCTATAACTAGTAAAGATTAGTGTATTTATTTATGCTTGGGACTCTATTGGTGTATGTTCCTTGGACTATCCCTTATTGGTGAACCAATTAAAATTGATTTGTTTTCTCTCAATATGTGAATGTTTAATTATGACACAATTCCATTAGATATGTTTAACTAGTCCATACCAAATTGATAACAAGATCCATCACTTTAAAAAGAAAATGTTGACACCCTAATTGAACCCTCACTTATTAGGGAGTTCCGGGGTCCTATAGGTTTATTAATTTAAGAAGCATTTCCTTGGAAGTCCAACGTGTGTCATAATGGAAATATGGTGTAAATGACCAAAAATTGAGGGAAAAGGTATAGGAAACTTACCTTATGATCATAGAGGAACACCCATCCATTCACATCCTCTGGTTTGGTCCGGATTAGTAGAAAATGGATGAAAAGTTCAATACCTTAAAAATAGGGTATAAGATCCAACACCATAATAGGATCTTCGACAGAAAAACAACAACAAAAGGAGCCCAAGGAGTGGATAACTCACTGGTGGCTAACTAATGACATGATTAGCATTTGAATCGGACTTCAGATGAATAAATGACACAAAATGCTGACCTGGGATTGAGTAGATCATCAAATTGGAGGAAGGGGTGGTTGCTAGTAGAGAAATATTAAAAAGGAATAGGGATTTAAAAATTTAAAGCCCTTAAAGAAAAAATATTCATTTTATCCAACTTTTAAAGGGGCATGGTTTGGCCACATGGTTGGCCAAACCGTGTGCCAATCATGCACCATGTACTATCTCAAGACACCCCTTTCATGGTCATGGTGCACAGTTAGACAAACCATGCATCGAATGTGGGTTTTTTCTCTATTAAAAAATATGTAGAAAATGTACACGCATGAGGCATGGGTTGCATAGTTTCATCAAACCATGTGGCCCTGGATAGTACACTGGACTACCCTATATGGTTTATTTAACTCATACACCCTGGGATGCATGGTTTTTATTAGTTTTTCATCTCAGATACCTCCTCCAAAATATTAGGATCTAGGCTGCTTATAAGCCCCAGACACCCTTTTTTCTCTATGGCCCCACTATGAAATCCCATAAGGATAAAACTGGATAAAATAATGTAAATAAAAAAGTTTTCTTACCTCATAGAAAATTATGGTTCTTAAAATATTCCCCTATTAAGAAATTCATGCCCAAATTTCTCTTACAAGGGTGTTCAATAATCGTGTGAGAATTACTCCAGCCACTGGGTGAGTACGTCGGACTCCCACTTCCAAGCCTCATCCTATACATAGTCGTTCTTCTATAGCACCCATATCATAGGAACTGAGCAACCTTAGAGAACCTTTATTCCTCAATTGACAACACATATAACATTATCCTCAAAGGACACATCTACCTCCCACTAAACCTTATCACATTCAATAACATGTGATAGATCATAATGATATCGGTGAATCTAACATACATGGAATACATCATGCATGGACCAGTGCCACTAAGTTAACTACAATTGATAGGATACCATCCAGACTCACTCTATAATATCAAAGGTCTTGAAGTAATGATATGATAGAATCACTTATTTGAGAATCTATCTATGTCTCAATTTTGGGGAAACTCACAAGAAAACCCAACTCCCCACCTCAAATCTAGTGGTCGACAGCGATGATCAATGTGTGACTTCTATCTAGACTAAGTTGTAGAAATCAACTTCCTAATAATCTAAACCTTCACTGAAGTCTCTTATATGAGATGAGAACTGAATATTTATGCCTATCTTAATTATAAATAGAATATGGGTTAACAATATGGCCTATTGTAAAGGGCCTCATTAGTTCCATCTATATGGTTTCCTAAAAGCTGTTATTGTAAGAGAACTCATTGAAATGTAAGTGTTTCTCCCAAGAACCTCCAAAATAAAGTATGCATGTTCAGACCATGTCCTAAAAAACATATATTTCATGCTCAGACTGACTATTGGTCTATGGGAGATAGGTTATACTCACAGTACCTGTGAACCCAGTTCCCTTTTCAAACCTTGGCTGAACTGCAATGTGATTTGAGCATCTATATCTAATACAATAAAACATGGAACCCTATAGAGGAATATGATCTCACAAATATAGATCCTCCTATGATCATCCACATATAAGGTCTCTCAAATAGGTAATAAATGGGTGAACTTTGTCAACCTTTATATGACCACCCATACAGAGTCATTGCTTGGAGGTGATCTAGGGAATCATATCACAAAATCCACAATAACATCAACCCATTTACACTCAGGAATAGGTAATGGCTATAAAATCTATAATGGTCACCGGTGCTCTACCTTCACCTTCTTAAAGTTGGAACACTAAGTAACAAACCAAGCTAGATCTCACATCATCACTGGTCACTATTATTGACGATATAAGTCATGATACATTTTGGTAAGTCTAGGATGCACATCCCATATAGAGGAATGAGACACTCACATTAACTCTTCTCAGACATCTGTACAAACCTAGATGTTTCCATGAATGTGCAAGATCTCATTCTCACCAATAAACCAACCATGATCTAGGTCATATCATACAATAATCTCTCATAGGACCAAGCCCTTATAACATGATATCTAACTCATCTTCACAAACATACAAATAGGATGGGCACAATAATTCTTATACACAAGTCACACCCCTCTGCTTACTCCTAAAGTTAGGTCTAAGTGGTAGATTGATCATAATGAAAGAAAGATACATTGTCTATTTCCCAGTACTAAGTTCGGGTTAGGGTCAAGTTTTATACTATAAGTTAGGGGTTCTAGTATGTAGAGTTTCAATTAATACTTATAGAGGAAAACACACTTTAAATTTCAATTGGAATCCCCATTTAATGGTGAACATTTAATTTTAAAATTAAATTTCATTTAATTTCATTCTCACTTATATATAAACTCTCTTAAATAGGTTGACCTTTATGAATCACCACTTCTAATTTATAAGGTCCCATATACCTTATAAATTAAAGTGTGGAATCTATTTAATCACAAAAACTTATTTATCAAGTACCTACATGAAATGTTAATACAATCTTATGGACATAGTAATTAAGGCATCAAAACATGATATAGGCAAAGTACGTAGTAAGTAAACATGGAATGTAATAATGCATGACATATAAATCCTAAAGTTCCTATGATGATTCACGATGAAATACATATTTTCCATGTCATACAAGGGTAAAAATCCATATTTATAAGGAACATAAAATATCCTGAGCATCACCCTATAGTAGAATCAAATCAACTGTAATAGGCATAAATTAGAACATAAATTCCCATTCCCAGGTAATTTGGGTTTTCCATGTATGTGGGTTAGCTACTCCTGGGCACAACTCATTTCCAAACTCCGACAGATTCCTAATATCTTGTATAATATTCCGAAATAATATGAAAAAAAAGGATCCAACCCACTTTGACACCACTTTGTGACATCCCAAACCATAATCCATTAAACGGTTCCCCAATATGGTGTGTCACATGGCCTTAAACGTGACTCCTCGTATTATAGAGGCTTCCAATTAGTAGTGGGGGTCCATGGTTGAATAGTGTGGATACTATACCCACATCATCAAAGTATAGAATAGTGGTATAATCATATAAATAAATAGAGAAATCATATGAGATAATCAAACATCTTAAGAATAAACATCATCATATAAATAACCAAATAATCTCATCCAACAGTGTCATAGACAAATGATGATAATGGCATGTTATAAAAAAGATATTCCATACATAGAAATATAATTCCAGTATAATACATGTATAAAAAGTACAAAAGGTAAAAAATATTACTATCCTTAGGTAGCATCACAAGCCATAGAATGTTCTTATGCTCCCCTTCTCCTAAGAAACAGTCAATCAAGATTCCCAAAGTGGGAACTTTCCCCTATCCATACCTATATACATGAAGTTTGTTTGGGTACCAAATGGCTTACTGAATATATTGTGAGATAACACTCAGTAGACCACCACCAACAGTTTCTATAACAAGTCCATTATATTCACATAATATGAATAAGCGTGAAGATATAACATGAGTAAAAGTAACAAACAAGATGTGATACTTTAGAGTCTACCAAAGCTCAATATGATCAAGAAACAATATCATAAGAGATAATTATAATTCATGGTAAACATCATTGATGGACTACACTGAGTAGTCAAGTATTGAACCAACATGGATAGGATCCAAGGAGTATAAATTTTTAAGGCCTTAAATTTATATAAATAAACCATGTAAACTGGATCCAAGGAGTAAAAATGTATAAGGGATCCTAGTGGGTCAAATCCAAGGAGTATAAATGTCCAAGTAAACCTTGTATTTTTTCAGATCTGAGGTGTAGAAATGTCGAAGTCATCCTTGTAGGTCATCATATCCAAGGAGTATAAATTTATAAGTAATTGTATTATTTCATCATATCCAAGGATTATAAATGTATAAGGCATCCTAGAAGATCATCTGATCCAAGGAGTATAAATTTATGAGGAATCCTAATAAGTCTTTAGATATAAGGAGTATAAATGTCCATGGAATCCTTTTAGGTCATTAGTTACATACTGATAACCCTTCATTATCATCATAACCAATTCATTCACTACTTCATAAACCATTTCATTAATCCCTTTATAATCATACCCAAGACAAAGTATCATCCATTTCATAACTTTTATATACAAATGATATAGTGCTTTATGGTAATTACAACCTTTAAAAATACAATTTATTACCATGTTCAATTCCCAATAAAATATAAAGTGATCTCAACATACCACAAGGGTGGAATAATCATGGTCAAAGGTAAGAAACCACCCCATGGGTGGTTTAGGTTGAGGTCAAAAACCACAAAACTTATATAAGGGTGTCACGACATGCCTTAAGCATGAATTTAACATTTAAATCAAGGATTTATTAATTTAGGAAGCATTTATTGGAAATTATGGTGTGTGGTGCAATATAATTAGGTTATAAATGACCATACTTTGAGGGAAAATGTATATACCACCTACCTTATCCTGATATAAGAACACTCATCCAATGTCAGCCTTTTATTTGGTCCAAATCAAAAGAAAATAGAAGAATATAGAAATAACCTAAAAATAGAGCATAATAGCCTACACTAAAATAGTGTCGTCGATAGAAAGGGAAACGATGAAAAGATCCTAAGGAGTGGATAACTCACTGGTGGCTATCCAATGAGATTATTTTCACTAAAATTAGATATAAAAAAAAAGAAACATCACCAATCCTAACTTAGTCTTGAGGAAAGATTCAAACGAGAGGAAGGGGTGGTCATTGCTAGAGAAATAAGAAAAGGCGATAGGGGTTTAAACATTTAAATTCCATACGGGAAAAAGTTTCATTTTACCTGAATTTTAAAGGGTGCACTGTTTGCCCACATGGTGTTCCAAACCGTGCGCCAACCATGCTACATGCACTGTCTCAAGATACCTATCACACGGTCATGGAACACGATTAAAAACCATGTGATGACCATGAGTTTTTTATATATTAAAATTTTTGCATAAAATGCATAGGTGTGCAGCCTGGGTAGCACGATTTCATCAAATTGTGTGTCCCTAGATAGTGCATTGGACCACCCCACATGGTTTATTCAAACTATGTGGTCTGGTCTTAACGGTTTCTACTAACCGTCTTGCCCAACTGCCTCCTCCAACATCTCAGGATCCAAGCTCAATACAAACCTATGACATCCCCATTTCATCCATGACCCCACTATAAACTATCATAAGGATAAAACTAAAGAAAATAATGGATATAAAATGGTTTCATACTTCATATAAATGTTTTGTTCTTATACTTGATATTTTTTAGTTTATAGTTCCAAAACATCTTTGATGTATAGGTAATGGTCGAAGGTCACTGTTCAATGGTTCAAAAATCATAATAAGTATCAAAGAATATTTTTAATATTTTTCTAAAAGAAAAATATTTTCATAGGCCATAAAATAGGTACCATTTAAATAATCTTCCTCGATAATCACATTTTTTACACTTAAAATGGTCATGATTTTTCACTTTTAATTTCATTATTATTATGGAAATTTTAATATTAAATACTCAAAATAATAAATTACTTGAATATTAATTTTTTATTAACTCATTAAAAAAATATACACGATGGACACAATTTTATGAAAATATTATCATTCACTTATATAACATAAAACTACCATGGTGAGAGATGTTTTTCAAAAAAGTTTAAAAGAAGGGAAATCGAAATAAATTTTTGATCTTCATAAAAAATTTGGATTATAATTAAAATTTTATTTTTTAGTTACTTATAAATGTTACTTATGTTGTTTAAATAGTAATATAATTGAAACGAAAAATCATAGTTTATGAAAAAACCATATTTTAAGGCTTATGAAAAGGGAGTTTTGTGAGAGGTAATGTGTGATATCATGTCATTAATAAATAAAAATGCTAAAAATAACATGAAAGTTGAATCATTTTAGTAATATTTGTAGAGTTTTAAAATGTTTTTAAGATAAAGAATCACTAATAAGAAATAAGAAAGAGTCTTGGAAATCCTAACCTTAAATTTGGAGCCACCTCCTTTGAAATGAGCCTAATGCCTTCAGATGAGGGAATTTTGGTCACACTAAGAGATTATAGACATGATAAGGGAAGTTTATAGAGTTATTTTTTATATATTTCTAAAATTATGGAATTTTTTAAGTGAATATAATGGGTGGAGGAGGGTGTGTATATATCCAAGGGGAGGGGTATTTTAGAATAAAGTATTGATTATTTTATCATCTAGGCCAAAAAATAAGAATAATATTAATTCCCATGAAATTTTATGATTTATGATTAAAAAAGAAAGGTATTTTAAATTCAGTTAAATTAAAAATAAAATTTAATCTTGGGAACCCTTAATTAATGGCAATGAATCAAAAAAATATTTTTATAAGAATAAAAAATAACTTGGGCTTCAAAATTTCAAATATTGGTTTAAAAATTCAATATATTTATTAAAATGAATTATCATACTCCTTAAATACATTTCATTTTTAAAAAAATGTTTTATACATTTTTAATTCAAATTTTTATCATGAAGATGTCATAAAAGTTAGGGTATTCATAAAAACTGTATTTTTTATTATCCACCAAAACATTAATTTTTTTCAAAAAAACAAAAAACAAATCCTCATAAGAGAATTTTGATTTTATGAATCCAAAAATAAAGTCCTATTTATCTAATTGAAATTATAAAATTTAGAAATTTAACTTCTAAATAAAATCACACAATACATAGAAAATAATAAATTTTCAAAATAAGCTATTTCTTTTACTATGAGTGATCACATTCTTATTTATTATAATTATTAATTATTATAAAGTTTTATATAATTTATAAGAATATAATTTTAAAAATAATAATTAATATTTTTCTAAAAAAATATGACATTAATTATTAAAAATAATACTTAAAATATAATATAGAGGGAAATTATTCATATCTCAAAATTCTGGGTCATTATATTCTCCCCCCCTAGAAATTTCATCCAAAAAGATTTTAATCAACCCCTAAATCTTAAATAGATCAGTTTGATTTTTTATCACATTCTCATATTCTCATGTTTCCTTTAATAATTATTATTCTTCTATAGTAATTTTTATAAAATGTGTTGACTCTTTTGTATTAATTTATTTCTACATCTCAGATTTCCATTTGTTGTTCTTCATAAGAGAGATTATGATCCAATTGTACTACCCTAAGGCCCAATATATTTTAGGTTTATAGTATATGGTTTCTCAAGAGTGATACATTAAATACATGAATACTTGATATAAGTTTGGTGGAATGGAAATTCAATAGGACAAAACTCCAACACAATAAAGAATCTCAAAAGGGTCCTATATACCTAAGACTTAGCTTCCCTTCTTCCCAAACTTCATAACTATTTTCAATCAAGATATCCTAAGGAATAATTTTCCCCCAACCTAAATCTATGTTTCACTCTAATGATTATCAATAGAACTATTTTTTTGAATCTAAGTAGATCTAATGCACTATTGAATGGATTGGACCTTCTCTGCCATCTCTTCTATCATTTCTAGTCCCAATAGCTTCCCTTATCCATCTTTATTCTAACATATTACAGTTATATATTTATTAATATATAGGGATTCATATAGATTCATCATAATTATTGAGTGAATACTATTATTGTAGGATAACTCTACTATATGAAGGTGTTTATCTCATCCTCATTTAAATTTCATAGAGTGAGATCTAAGCATATCCATCATAGTTTAAATAGTCATTTTAGATTGGCCAGTTTTTTAAATAAGTTATACTATATCAAATTTTATGTCTTTTTTAAATTAATTCCAAAGGGTCCTCAAAAACATTGAGTCAAACCATATATCTAAATTAGATATAATCAATAGTTTTGTTCCATATATCCTCACCAATTCTTCAATATATATCATAATAATTTCATCAAGTGAGAATTATTCTTGAATGGTGATGAAGTGGAAATTATCTAAAATAAAATCCATTAAAACTCATATAGAATTATTTCCATAAGATATATTTTGAAGACTCATGAAAAAGTCAATGGTGATATTCCCCCATTTCTATGTTAGTGTGGGTAGTGGTTGCATCATCCCATTAGACTTATATCATTATTCCATAACTTTTTATTATACTAAGAACTGGGATATATATTCAGAAATCTCATTATTCATATTACTCCACTAGATGTTATATCAAATATCTTTATGCATCTTTTTACTTCCTAGTAGGATGGATAATGTTGATCTATGTGGATCATCTAACATATCATTCTTTATCTCGAGCTCAGATGGTACACCTAATCATTTTCTATATCTTACGGTTCCATTTTTATTGATGTTTAACTTTTATATTTTTTTTATTTATTAATTACACCTACTCTATTATCTCCACATCATCCCACTTACCTCTTTAAGCTTCTCCTGGATAGAAGGTTGAGAAATAATTTTATAAAGGTATTATGACTTAATGTAATTTATGATTCTCATATTCATCCTATACAATTTTAATCATATTGGATCCCTTTTAATTCTTATCATGGATAGGGTTACAACATCCTTTTATCTTATGTAATATACCACTTTATTTTTCGTTTCTATAATGGTATTGTATTGAGTAGTCATAGTCATTGATTAGTTCTTACCATATTCATTAGGACATGTTGTTCCCTCTCAATGTGAATATATACTTTAGACTTTTTTGATCGACATGTATGTAAAGTTTTTCTCTATAGTTATAGTTCCTCTAATATTTAAGAAAAATATTTCCATTTCCAACTCTAGATCATGAGTTCAGTAATTTGTTTCATGTACCTTTAACTATATTGAGGCATAGGCTATCACTTTATTATTTTTCATGATTACATAACCCAATACTTTCTTTGAGGAATCACTATATATCATGAATACTTCCCAACTTAAGGTTAGTGTGAGTATAGGATATGTGACTAGCCTTTTCTTCAACTCTCTTATACTCTCTTAGAATTTGTTTTTCTAGAAAAACTACACTCCTTTACAATTTATCTTAGTCAATGGGTTTGAAAACCAAGATTCATTTCTCACAAACTATCAATATTACCTAGCTAATCTGAAGAAACTGTAGGGATTTTTTTCCTTGGGTATTCATTAATCACTATATTATTTGAATGGTTAATTGATACACCTTCTCTTATGATAACATACCACATGAAAGTGGTTTTCTTCATCTACAAGTCATGTTTAATGTAATTTATATAAAACTTATACTTTTATAAATTAATCAAAAAAAATATAAATTTTTATTCATGATATTCCTTGATTTAGGAATATATGATGTTATCATAAATGAATATTTCCAAAAAAATCAAGTAAATATTTAAATAATCAATCCATTATGTCTATAAAAAATTTTAGAACATTAGTGATCCTGAATGGAATCACTATGAACTCATAGTGTCTATATATTATGAAAACTAAATACTTAGAAATATCATTTTTTCACCTACAACTAATGATATATCATGTAAAGATAAATCATTGAGAAATTACAATCCCCCCATAGTTGATATAATATGGAATCAATACATGATATATATTACTTTTTCTTTATCATGTTCCTTTTAAGTTCATTATAATTGATATATAGAAACATTTAAGCATCCTTATTCTTAAAAAAAAAAGAGGATGGGGTACCCCAAGATAAGCACTAGACCATATAAAACCCCTATACAAATGTTATTAGAGTTTCTTATTGAAATATTCTCGTTCAATAGAGTCCATTATATAGGGAATGTCTGATGTGGGTAGAGATCCAGGAATAAGTTCTATAGAGAATGCAACCTCTCGATCAGGAACCAAGAAACACTTTTTTGGAATATATTAGTATACTCCATTACTATAGGCATGTACTAAAGGATAATATTCTCTTTTATCTGAATCACTGGATTTAGATATTCTTTATCATAAGGTGAAAATAGTAATTATTGATAAGAAGTATGGAAAGGTGTTCCATAATTCTCCTTGAACTTCAATGAGATTAAAGGATGGTTTTGGGATAAGAAAATTGATTTAACACTCTTAAAAAATGATATTTAATTTATATAAGGACAACCAGTAAATGTAAAATATATCATAAAATTCAATGAGAGTAATAATAACTATTTCTAAAGGAATATTATTCCTATTAACATTAATTGGGGAAGAGTAATGTACTAGATATAAAATGATTGAACTTCTTTTTGTTTTCACCACTAAATCTACCTCCATATTTTTATGTGGTAATTGAATATTTCTAGAGAACCAAAATAAATAAATGAATTAATATATATATATAATCAAATAGGATATATTTTATTCTTAAATGAATAATAATTTTACCCATTTCCACTTTATTTCTATTTTTCACCTCATCAATTATCATCAACAACCCCTTCCTTAGTGAATTGAGTTGCATAATTTCTATGTTCCTTTCAGTTGAAACATTATACCATGGGGGTATTGAGTATAGTATTCTTTACATACATCATATTAATTGGTTTCTTTAATTCCAATTAACACTAATTAGTGTGGTTCCCTTCTTCTCAACACTTGTAGTATATCCTCACTACTTTGAGGCATGTTCTGTGGTGTTTCTTACCACACCTTTGACATGTTGATAATTGAATACCCTTCCCTCTATGATGTTTACTAGTTAAACCCATAAATTTCATCTTCATTATTATTTTCTTATATATAGTTTTATGTGACTAATGGGATTCATTGATCACTATCACAACTTTAAAGGTACATCATAAAATTTCATCATAGCTATAAAGTCTTAAATTGATAAATATATTTAAATATTCAGTTTTAGGATACTAAATAGGTTGTATACCTTTATTTTAGGGTCAATAAAAAATCAAAAAATTTACCATGGAATCCTTTTAAATTTTTCCTCATATAGTTCAATATACTCGTCCTCCATTTCATTGATCCTAAGAAATTTCCCCTCCATTTTAGTATGTATAGAGAGAGAAAAATATTTATTGAAAAATATTTTCTTAAATTTATCCTATTATGTTGCAATGATTTCCTCCTTGGTCTTGGAATTCTTGATCATTGTTCGTCACACATCAGTTTCTCCCTCTAATTGATAAAGATAAAACATCACCTTCTCTTTCTCAGAGCATTGAAGTATGAAGAATATTTTCTTAATAAATTTTATTCATTTCTCTATGATTAAAGGATAAAAGGATCCACCAAAAAAGGGTGGCTTTACCACATAAAGGACTCTAAAGAAACTTTATGCTTCTTTAGATAAATCAATAACTTCACATGGTTAAAGTAATTGATCATAACATGAGTCAATTGAGAGATCATATAAATGATTTTATCAACTCCATTTCCTCTCATATTGGGAATCTCATTTTGAAAATCATTATATTGACCATTGTATTGGTTTTTAACATGATTTCTCATGTTTCTATAAATTTTATAAATAAAGAATGGTAATGGATAAGAATACTTGAATTAATAAGAATATATAAATAATATTATGATCTTATGGGAGAATAAATCCCATGAAATTCCTAACTTATGGGTTCCTAAGGTTTGATCTTGGTTATTTTTCCAACATTTCCTACTAGGTTTTCTAACCTACACCAAATAATTAACTAGACCTTTCTTTGATACCAAATATAAAGACTCGCATCTCATATACATATTATTACATCATTTTTAGAATAATTATCTATATAATATTACCATAAATATAGAGTTATAGAATCTTGAGGAAATTAGGAACATCATAAAACATAACTAAAGTAATAAATTTTTATTTTATACCCATCTTCATCCTTTATCCTAGAGTTCACTATAATCTTATTACTATTTGGGATATTTTCGGAATATACATAAAAGAAAGGGTGATTCATAAATCTTAGTAAGGGTGTAATAGGATAAAAAGGGATGTGATATCATGATAGATAACAATCTATCGAATGTTCACTAAAAATGAAAGAACCAGTATGTGGTGGTTTGTATAGGTTTCATGGTTGATAGCTTTAGAATCATCATTTTTCATACATATAATGAATTATTTTTTTCATGTCCCTTCCAAAATTTTCATCTTCAACTATAATTCATTATTAATAGATTAAAATTTATTTCAAATACATTAAAATATTTCAATTTATTTTCCAAGAAGGAAGTAATGCGTCTGATTCATTACATATGGTTGACATGTTTTCTAAAAATGAGTATCATAGAGGATGGATATATAAATGGATGTGATCACTCATGTTGGAGATAATATTGTTGTTTTAAAAGCCTAATAAATATATTTTTCCTCCCCAATAAACTATTTTTCACTTACTATGGAGGCTCTAGTACCCCTCTAGAATACAAGGATCCTCTAGAAACAATCTAGGATCCAAGGTTAGTGTAATCCCCTCAAAGTAAAGAATTTTAAGTTTTTATAATTGATGATAAAAATAAATTATAACCCACAAAATAATATGTATACCACTATATATATGATACATTTATGCTAGGTTTTATAATATTTTTATCAATTTGATTTCTTGGAGAGAGATCATTCTATTTTTGGGTTTATTTTTTGTTTATAATGATCATGATATGATCCTACAAAACCCATTATTATTTTCAAAGACTTGTTCTTTAGGTAATCTTCATGATCAATATACTGATTTTTATAAAAAAAATATCATAAAATTCTACATAGGTTACTTTTATGTAAACATCCACCCAATAAACATAAAATTCCGCCTTTTTTATTTTTACATGTTAGAGGGGTCTGTATAGAGTCCATGAGATATTACCTTTATAAAAATGGGTCTAGGTAAAGGTAATCACAATTTACCTTCACACATAAGGTTTTACACAAAGTTCATCATGATGTAACTTTAATTAGAGGGGGTTTTCATAAAGGTCAATATATACTAATTTTATAAAAAAAATTAATGTTATGCATAAAGGTAATCACAAAATACCTTTACAATGGAAGGGTACCTGCATTATGGAAATGAAATGTATAAAAATTTATATTTTAATAAGCATGATTATATGGTTTACAAAATGTCTAAAAATTCTGATAAAAGGTATTTTGGTAATATTTAAGTTTATAAATGAATTAATTTTAAATAGGTTATAATTAGTTGAATAATTTTTTATGAAATTTTTATTAAAAAGTATTCAATATAATAAATATTAATGTTTAAAATACCTTATAATAAACTATATGTAATTTCTTATGATCTTGAAATAAATTTTTTATTTAGAAATCCTAACGTTAATTTATAAAAAAATTATAAATTATATAAATAAGGAAAAGATATATTTTATATTAAATATTATGGAATATTTATAATGTTTATCTTAACTATAAAATTGTATATAGTAATATTTTATTTATTAATGGTTCATAAATGATTATCTCATGTTTAAATTTATGAAATGTTTATTTATTTAAAAATAATCCCTTGCTTTATTCATATATAAAAATTATTTATAGAAATATAATAATGTGTATGACTTAATTATGTGATAAAATGATTTTAGGTGTAGATCCTTACATTTCATGCTAAGTGAAACTCCATAAAATTTATTTTTTCATCTACATTTACCTCATTCTATTTTTAGAGTTACATTATTAGGAATAGTTGTTGAATATAGTGTGTATATATTAGGTATTAGAGATATCATGAATTGAATTGTATCTTGATTAAAGTGTCACTATTTAAAGGGACTTGGGTTTGGATTAGCCACTGGTCTAGTGGTTTATGCCTTGTTCTAGAAAGGTCAGGGTTTGGTTATCTATCACTCTAGGATTTCTAATGTAGAGTTTTTCAATCACATATAACTTTATACCTTTACATAAAAGATTCATGTACCTTATGCATGAAATATATTCATATATATATGAATATAATTATATTATATATTATGGGTTAATAACACAAAATTATGAGTTATGTAATGAGTTTCACATTAATGTGGTGTAAAAACATTAATTTGGTGGAAAGAATAAGAATTCGCAAACTAAATTGTTAGAAGTATATATACACAAAGGAATAAAATATGTGAATATAAAGAATATATTAAATGGAAATAGTTATGAATTTAATATACATATTATGTATATTAAATAGGTGAAAATCACTCAAATAGTAAGTGTAATACTCTTTTGAATGTGCCACTTGTCAAGACCTTTATAATTTAACTGTGTAGGTCATGCAAAATTCGGGATCCCGTTGATTATATTGTATAATTTAAGAAAGTAATAGGTGAATCTATAATATCTTGTTGTCAGGTCATGATAAATTTGGGTTCCTCGTGGTTTTCCTTTATTAGATTGTTATTGGCAGGTTATTTGGGTTACACTAGCTAGGAGAAATTAATAGGATGAGGCTAATAGAAAAATAGAGTTAATTATATCCATAAAGATGGATTTGGATCTTTGTTTATCTACTCAAGTATCCAAGAATCATAATTATTATGATTTTTAAGTGAGCCTGCCTAAATAGCTAAGTAATGAGATAAATATTAAAGCAGGCTAAAACATAGTGAAATGTGGATCTTGGATCACTAAATTGATATGATGTATGGGGTTATCATTTTTATTGGGAGAACTTTAATTTGAATTCCTTGATAATAAGATATAAAACACGATTCTCACTCAATGATATATCTTTAATATAGATTATAGAATACTTTATGACACTTATGGTGAGATCCATGATAGATATGACCTATAAAATATTTATATATTGGTATATAAGTTTTATAAGTGTTATAAAAAGAGAATAATTATAATAATATGAATTTGAATATTATAGAAATAAATTTCTTTAACTCTAACTCACGGGTATTGGATACTAGGTGTTCATTACACATTTATGTTGATAAATAGATACTCAATGAAATGAGATAATTGATAAATGGTGAAGTGGGTCTTCAAGTTTGTAATAGAGAAATATTTTCAACATTATAGTTCAACACTTATGACCTAATTTTACTAAGTTGGTTAATAATCGAACTAGAGAACTTTTATTATGTTCACTCCATAAAAAGAAATTTGATTTTTGTATCTTAGTTAGATAAAAAGGGGTTTACATTCACTATCAAGAACAATAGTTGTTCTATATATATTAATATAATGTTTTATGGAACTGGGAATATGGTAAATAGTTTATGCATTCTAGAAATGGATAATTCTATTTATAACATTCAAAATAAAAAGTTTAATGTTGATTCTAATCCTACCTAACTTAGGTATTGTTTCCTTGGACATATAAATGAGGATCATATTAAAATTCTCTATAAAGATGGATTTTAGGACTCATTCAATTATAAATCATTTGAGAATTTAAAATCTTGTTTATTAGAAAAAATAAAACATAAATATTTTGGTGGAAAAGGTGAAAGGACTAGTAGACCATTGGATCTTATACATAGTGATGTATGTTGTCCAATGAGTAATAAATCATGGAGTGGTTTTAATATCTTTATTACCATTATTGATGAATTTAGTTGGTATGTATATGTGTTTCTAATGAGACAAAAATATGAAAATTTTAACAAGTTCAAATAGTTTCAAAATGATGTACAGAATTAGATAGAAAAAAGTTTCAAGATTATTTAATCGCATCAAGGTGGTGATTACTTAAGCTAGGAATTTATTGATAATTAGAGATATTATGGAATTTTTTCACAACTCAATACTCCTAAAACCCCAAAATAGAATTATGTGTCTAAGAGGAGGAATTTTACCTTATTACACATCGTCAGATCAATGATGAGTTAGCATAATTTTACTATTTAATTCCAATATTATACTCTAGAGACTATTGTATTTCTATTAAACTATGTTTCACCTTGATCAATTATAAATAAACTATATGAGATACATAAAATTTATTTTATGAGGATTCGGATTTGTGAAGAACTCATACAATGATTATATTTTGGTAAGGTTATCCCCAAATAAAGAAACTTATTTTTTTATATTAAGGAAATGATGGGATGTTATTTCTATAATCCTACTGAACACAAAGTGTTTTTTGGACTAAACTAGTGTATTACTTGAGAAATAATATATTATTCAAGGAGTTAGTGGGATGAAATTTGATCTTGGAGAAGTTCAAGGCCAAAAAAATAGGAAGTGTTATTGATTTTGAAATTAATCATGTTCTTTAAAGAGTTATGGAATAATAACTAACTCAACATACACAAGAACCTTAATGTTTTGGTAGTTTTCATTAGGAACCTGAGAGATATGGGTTTCTCATGAAAAATGATGATGAAATAATAATCATATGAGATAAAATAACTACATTCCATGAATCCATTGAGATTTATAATTCCATTAAATAGTTAAAATACATGGAATCTAAAATGTAATCTATTTATCCTAAACAAGTGTGGAACTAAGTGAACAAACCTAAATGGGTGAGACCCATAGGGTTTAAGTGGGTTTTTTTGTAAGAAAATAGACATGGTTGGTAGAGTTTATGCCTATAAATATCGCTTGGTGGAAAAGGGTTATACAAAAATTTATGGTATTTTTTCCATCTTATCCATTTGTTATTTTCATAAAAATAACTTTCAAAGGATTACTGAGATCCTAGAACAAATACCATAGACCAATAATCCCAAAAAAACACAGTTATTTTTGGTATTGAATATGAATAATCCTTTTCACTTATTGCAATGATAAATTATATACATATATTAATCACCATAGTAGCTCACTTTGAATATGATATATATCAAATGGATAGAAAAACTAATATCATAGATAGAAATTTAGTTGAGGATGTGTATATAATACATATGAAAGGTTTTGAAGTTTCAAATGATAATTCTATGATATGAAAGTTGCAGAGATGAATTTATAGATTAATGAAAGTTTCTCATAGTTAGAATATCATGTTTTATGATGCAATAAAATTTTTTGGTTTTATCATGAACACAAATGATTCTTATATATATAAGCAGATTATTGGTAGTGTATTAGTGTTTCTGATATTTCATGTGTATGATATACTACTTATCGAAAATGATATCTCATCCATTCACTCTATAAAGATGTGGATGGTTAAATTATTATTGATTAAATACATAAGTAAATAGGATTACATACTAGGTATAAGGATATATAGATACAAATATAATGGGTTTCTTGGACTCAGTTAGGACACTTACATTATTCATGTTCTGAAAAAATATCATTCAGAACTCCAAAAAATATACTTTACTAGCGTTACATTACACTGATCTTATTAAGTTTTAATATCCTTATAAAAATTTTTCAAGGAAGGATAAAATTCCCTAATTGTATGTTATAGGTTTCATCATATATTCCATGTTATATACTCAACCCAATGCTAACTATACTCTTATAATAACATTTGGATTCAAATTATATCCCAATAAGATTCAATGGATTACTGTGAAAAACAATATTATGTACTTGATAAAGACTATGGATATGTTTTAGATCATTATAGTAGAGGATAAGCACTGTGTAAAATGTTATATAGATGCTAGTTTTTAATCTAATGGAGATGATATAAAATCTTTATAAGTTTCATGTTTTTCCTAAATGATGGAGAAATTTCTTAGAAGAGTTAAAAACAAGACACTATGAAAAAATTGAAAAAAAGGCATAATACATTGTTGTTTCAGATGTTTGGAAGAAAGTTGGTTGGATAAGAAAATTAAATTCTGATTTTTAGTTGGTTTCTAGTAATAAAGGATAAATTGATCTCTATTTTAAAAAAATAGATTTATCTCTTAGGATAAGGAAACCTGGTCTCATTTAAGGACCAAAAACATCTTTCTAAAATACTATATCATGTGATATCTTTGAGAGGGGTGATGTAAAAATCAGTTGGGTGGATATAGATGATAATGTAGTGGATCTGTTTATGAAACCATTGTCGCATCAACAATATGAGGGACATGTGGAATATATGGGTATTAAAAACTTGTAATATTGGTTATAATGGTTATAAATGTATCATGATTTTATAATAAGTTCAACCTACATTAATCATTCATTCATGTGTTTTGTATTTTACTTTACATGAATGGTTGAATAATTTTATCCCCATAATGTGAAGCTTTGAGTTATCCTTTATCTATGATCATCATGGAATATTATGTGTTGTGGGGATATCTTAATATTATCTTAAATATAATAATGTAATAATTATAAAGGGTTATATATGAGATATGAATATTTGATTCATGAGGTACTAAATAAATACTTATAACTTGGATTGAACTGCCAAAGTATATCTCATGGAATGTCATATAGACATCGATATACATAGGGGTGTATGATTATTATCAATAATTATTACCTGAGGTTGGTGATACACCTAACATGATAACATTAATACTTTGATAACTTAATTATGAAATTCAAAAGAGACTTATTGATTCTCGCTCAAATTTACCCAAGAGATGAAGGTAAAACGGTCCTTGTAGTTTAGCTTGGGTTATCGAATCCTCCGAGACCTAAGAAGAAACCTATAGACACGTACATTCTATTGACTGTTTTCGGCTATGAAGTGGACAACTTGTATTGATTTTAGATGATTTTAGAGGATATATAACATATTTAAGTGAATTCAATTTAAAATAATGAGTTGATCCTAGGTTATTGCTCGGGGTGGATTGGACGTATTTCCTTTTCAAAGATTTCAATTTCTTATATTTGAGATGGGTTCATTTAAGAAGATAAAAAAACATCATCACTTACTGGTTCAATTCCTACACCCTTTAATACTAATAACCTATAAACTTGAAGGATCAAAGTTTTTAGCACTTCAAGGTAAAGGTTCGTATTAGCACATGAAGTGTGTGGCCTTAAATTCAACAAGGACGATGGAGTTTAAAAATCATCAAATAAAAATCTCAATTTAAGAAGTGATTATACATTAATGGGGTGATAAATAAAATCCAATCCAGCCCCTTTATAATCCCTTGGATCAACCCATAAGTGGGTTAGACCTCCATTGATTATATGGTTTCAATGGAAGCGGAAAGTAGACTCATGAGAGAGGACATGGAGAAGTAAAGAAAACAACAAAAATAAAAAGATCACTCCACCGTTGTGTGAATAATTTCACAAGATTTTGTGTGAATAAATTCACACCTTGAGGCAATGATATCAAAGTGAGATGTATAAGAATAGAATAATAGTATAAGAATAACTTTTATTAAGAAACTAAAGTGAATTGAACAACTGACAAGTGAAAGATAAATTTGAGACAACAAAATCACAGCATAACATTACAATTGAACCAAGCACCAAAGATCCCCAAATACTCCAAAACCACTACCTTAAATATACATTTCTGAGACCTTGGGTCGACCCTCCAACAATCCAAGTCTTCTCAATTAATTTTGGTAGGCCATAGGTGGGTGGAAAGTAAGGGAGAATTGATTATTCCATCCTTGACCCGAGGTGGCATCCAGCTTTCCTTCACCGAACGGAAGATCTTGTAAGACCATATATATGGACGAATCAGAGTGGTCCATAGAAGAAGAAAATGGATCCTAGAATGTCTTATAACCGACTGTAAATTTTGGGCCCATTTGGAGTTTTGGATTCATTGATATGATCAAATTAGTGGGCTGTTTTTCTGTGCCGCAGAATCTGACCCAGAATTTTATCTCTAACTTGGGCCGCCATAATGCCCACAATAGAAGCCGAATTAGCATTTTCTCATGAAGCGTTATTTGTTCCTAAACATTTCTTCTATCATCCCAAAAAATTTTGGATTCATTGGGCCTGTATTTTGGGACCCACCAGCTTATCAGTGGGCTGGTGTCCAATCTTCCTTCTCTAGAATTGCTTCCTTTCATCAAAAAAATATCCCCATCTTCTTCCATGAATTCTCCATTGATCCCTAAATGAAACATGTTCATATTAGAGTGTATATCAATTTCCAAAAATATAAAATTAAAATATGTATAATGATATGAATCATTGGGTACTTCAAATGATGTTCAAAAATGTACCACATAATAGTGCATTTTAAGAAGGTATTATAATCATAATGTGAAATGATGTTCAAAGTGTAAAATGCAATAAAATGATGTTTATGAATAATAAATAAAATGAATATTATTTATATTAAAAATGAATATTAGCCTCATTTAGTGTCTAATCACACCCCCTAACTTGAGTTTTTCTAGTCCCGAGCAAAATATATCTCAACAATATGAAATTTGAATTCCCTTTTCCAAAAACATTTTAATACACAATGATCACCAGATACCCTTATACCAAACAATCATGAAACCCATCAAAATATTTTAATACAAGATAGTTTCATAAGCATATCCCAATCCCAAGACCATTCCTTTGTTCAAATTCATTGCCATATTTCATCCAAAATCAATTAAGTATGAGGATGTGTTGTGCATCACAATAGACATGGGGGTTCATTTTTATTCAAGGGGGGAATGATGGAAGAGCTAGGTGGAATCTCATTTCAATATTAAGATGAGTATTAATTTTTTTTATTTTTATTTTTTTGAAATTTTTCCATGGTAATTGAAGTTGCACTCAAAAGAGTCAACCACTATAGCGAGACTTTACCGGTGACTCCCAGACTCAAAGACCTTAGGGAACCAAGTGAAACCCACATACTCGGGAATCATCTCTAGTTTACTCAGTCAAAAACAAATTCAAATTACCAAAAATAGAGATAAAATTACTAACTATGGGCCATAAAACTATGGAGTCATGATCCCCAAGTGCCAAAAGCCACACATTAGGTCATTTCATTGCTCTACGCGCAATTTTTTTTTAAATAATTTTTTTTTGAATACTCATATTAAACTAAAATGATCAAAAAACCTATGCTATTTATTTAGGGGACCCCATGAACTTAAACTAATACCCCACTATCCAAAGGATGTGCATTGTGATTTTTTTTGGATGAAAATATAAACGATGAAATATCACATTAGACAGCCACACTTTCCAAAATCTATGCTCATGAAATTATACAAGGATTAAAATCATAATCAGGGTATGCTAAATTATTTGATATTCAGTTTCAAAGTGTGCAATGTGTATTACCATGTTCAAAGTTAAAGGAATTTTTCCTTCCATTTACACACATTTTTTTCAAATCATTCATTTTTTTGACACAAAAGCATTTTTTTTATTTTATCTCCCCCCCAACTTAAAACAAAACTTTCCCCAATGTTTGAAGAAATGAAAATTTAGAAGGAGTAGAGGCAGATAATGGAAGTTCAAAAAGGAAATTGAAAATGAGGATCATGGAATGAAGTCACCTGGTGGTTGAAGTTGAAAATCATGCTGCTCCCTTTTAATCCTTTGATATCCATGTCACTTGCAGAGTTCCCTAGTAGAGAAAGGAAAAACAAAACGAACAAAACAAAAAAAACAATATATATATATATATATAATAAAGAAAGTAAAATATAAGTATATATATAAAAATTATAGAATAAGGAAGCACAAAAATACATAGGTCAGTGGTAAGTGTGTGCCCATGTCTCCCTTCGGTCCCGGGTTCGAATCCCCACGGCTTCGCCGGCTGTGACGGGATTTGCCCCATGACCTACGATGTGGAATTTTTATTATTATTATTATTATTTTATTATTTTTTTGTATTTTTATTTTAACCTACAAAAAAATTAAAATAAAACAAACCGATGATACATTGTATTCTTTTTAAATTTCTGGGTAAGGCATTACTCAAGGATCACACCACGTGACACAGATGAATATGGTGCTCCCCTTTCATACCCATCCATAATCATAATAGAAGAACATGTCAACATTATATATTTTTTAAATATAAAATGATTAATTAAAATATAAATTTTATTAAAACAATAAAATGATAGGAAACTTGATAGCCATGGGTTTCCTCCCATGCAGTGCTTTGTTGAACGTCCTTAGCCCGACATGGATCCTAAATCTATCAATTTTTTCATGTTTCATAGGTTGGCTCAGTTAACTCAACCTCTATTTCATGTTTATTGAATGATTCAATGAATGGTTTTAACCTTTGACCATTGACCTTGAAAATGTAACCACTTATGGGATCTTGAATCTCTACTGCCCCATGGGGGCACACATAATGCACTATGAAAGGTCCTGACCATCTAGACCTTAACTTTCCCGGGTGTAAATGAAGTTTTGAACTATACAAGAGCACAAGTTTTCTCGGTTCAAAATGTTTGACCTTTATATTCCTATAATGGTAGGCTTGAACTCTAGATTTATTGATCTTTGAATTTTCATAAGCCTCTATCCTTAGTTCCTCCAGTTAATTGAGATCTAATTTCCTTTTTGTTTTGGCCAATGAGAGTTCATAATCTATTTTCTTAATTGCCCAAAAGGCCTTATGCTCAATTTCAATAGGTAAATGGAATGCTTTTCCATAAACCAACCTATATGGTGACATTCCTAGGATGGTTTTGAATGCTGTTCGATATGCCCAAAGAGAATCTAAGAGTTTCTCAGAAAAATCTTTCCTAGAAGGATTGACAGTTTTCTCAAGAATTTGTTTAATCTCCCTATTCACTAAATCACCTTGACCATTGGTTTGAGGATGGTATGAAGTGGACACTTTATAAGAAATAACATACTTAGACATGAGTGAAGAGAATTGGCGGTTGTAGAAATGGGTTCCTCGATCACTGATTATAGCCCTAGGAATTCCAAATCGAGAAAATATGTTCTCTTTCAGAAATCTAATCACAACTTTATGATCATTGGACTTAGTGGGAATGGCCTCAACCCATTTTGAGACATAATCAATAGAGGTATCCCCTAGATTTTGGGAAGGGACCCATGAAATCAATTCCCCAACAGTCAAATATTTCAACCACTAAGATGAGAGTGAGTTTCATTTGATTCCTTTTTGTGATGGACCCTACTTGTTGACACCTAGGACAGCATTGAAAAAATGTGTAGGAGTCCCTTGAGAGGGTGGTCCAGAAAATACCACATTGAAGAATCTTAGAAGATGTTTTCTTAGAGGAAACGTGACCCCCACATGCCTCCTTATGACATAATTTAAGGATGGACTCTTGCTCAGATTCTGGAACACACCTCCTAATCACTTGGTCAGGGAAGAACTTATAGAGGTATGGATCATCAAACACATAGTGTATAACATCAGAAAGATATTTCCTTAGATATTGAGTCCCTAAGAATTTTGGAATGACTCCTGTAACTAAGAAATTGTCTATGTCGGCATACCAAGGGCAGTCACTCACAGAGTATAGGTGTTCATCAGGAAATGAATCAGAAATAGAAAGGTGATTTGAGTTTTCTTTGTATTCCACCCTATAGAGGTGATCAGCTACAACATTTTCCACGCCATTTTAATCCTTGATTGTGAGGTCAAATTCTTGTAAGAGAAGAACCCACCTAATCAGTCTAGTCTTAGCATCTTGTTTTTGGAAGAGGTATTTTAGTGCAGAATGGTCAGTGAACATAGTGATGGGGGATCCTAAGAGGTAGGACCTAAACTTCTCTAAGGCAAACACAATAGCAAGCAAATCTTTCTCAGTAGTGGTGTAGTTTATTTGGGAATCATTTAAGGATTTTCTTTCATAATCAATGACATAAGGATTTTTATCACAGCATTGTCCTAACACAGCTCCAATGGAAAAGTCACTGGAATCACACATAAGTTCAAAAGGAAGGTTCTAAATTAGAGATTTCATAATGGTAGGAGAGGTGAGATAGGATTTGAGGGTTGAGAATGAACCCTCACAGCTTTCTTTCCAAACAAATGGAGCATCCTTTACTAGGAGAGCACAAAGGGGATGAGAGATTGAACTAAAGTCCTTGATGAATCTTCTATAGAAACCAGCATGTCCTAAGAAAGACCTCACTTCCTTGACATTTTTGGGTGATGGAAGCTGACGAATGATGTCAACCTTGGCTTTATCAACTTCAATCCCCCTACCTGAGACCAGATGGCCTAGAACTAGTCCCTCTTTAACCATGAAATGGCATTTTTTCCAGTTTAGGACCAGATTTTTTTCTTCACATCTTGACAAGACTCTCTCTATATTCTGTAGACATCTCTCAAAAGTATCCTCAAACATAGAGAAGTCATCCATGAAGACCTCAAGAAAATCCCCTACCATGTCTGAGAAGATTCCAATCATGCATCGCTGGAAGGTTCCAAGAGCATTGCATAAACAAAAGGGCATGTGTTTGAAGGAAAAGGTACCGTATGGACATGTGAATATTGTCTTCCCTTGATCCTCTAGGGAGACCTCAATTTGATTGTACCCCGATTACCCATCTAAGATTTAGTATAACGCATGACATGCCACTATCTCAAGGACTTGGTCAATGAATGGTAAGGGGAAATGGTCTTTCTTGGTGAATGAGTTTAGTTTCCTATAGTCAATGCAGACCCTCCATCCACTACTCACCCTTGTTGGAAGAATCTCTCCATCCTTATTGGTTATCACTGTGATTCCAGCCTTTTTTGGAACCACTTGGATTAGGATCACCCACTCACTCTTAGCTATGGGATATATGATACCATCTTTTAACAATTTCAAAAGTTCTTTCCTTAATACCTCCATGATATTAGGATTGATTCTCTATTGTGGTTGACGACATGGCTTTGAATCAGATTCCAGAACAATCCTATGAGTCCCAACAAGTGGTCTAATACCGGGAATATCAAATAGGGTCCAACCAATGGCTTTCTTATGTTTCCTAAGGACATCTAGAAGCATCCTCTCATGATTGGATTCAAGAGAAGAATAAATGAAAATAGGATGTGTTTGATTGTCCCCTAGGAAAGCATACTTGAGTGTAGCAGGAAGTTCCTTCAATTCAAGATCAGGTTGGGTCGGAATTTCAACAGAAGATTGGGACATTGGATCAAGTTCAATTTCTTTTTTTAGAGTTTCAGATAGGATTTATTCCCCACATGTAGAATTTTCATCTACTAGATTGGATTGATCATATTTAGGGAAGGAAATTAGAGTGGTCTCTATAAAAGTGGTTTCTTGAAAGGTTTCACTGATTGTTGGACCTAAGACTTCATCATAAGAGCAATTTGAAAATTATTCAATCCAAGGAGATAAACTTCTTTCATATGATCAAAGGAAATCAATATCATCCTGACTTAAACATTCATCAAATATTCCTTGATGTTCTATGGATTCATTATCAATTATTTTTATCATGTTTACTTCATGAATGTCCTCATCGTCCCCTATTTGTGAGCTTGCATTATAGATGTTCGAGTCTAGACTCATGTTCCCAAAGGTGATGGTCATGTTCCCATTTCAAACTCGGATAACAGAGTTGATTGTTGAAAGGAAAGGACAACCAAGGATGATTGGGGTTTGTTCCTTATTTCCTAAGTTTGTATGGTTGTCAAGGACAATAAATCCAGTAGGGTAGATGAAGTTTTCAACCTTTACCAGAACTTCCTTTAAAATCCCCTTTGGAACCCTAATGCTACGATCAGCAAGCTGAAGTGTGACAGATGTGGGTTGGATCTCTTCTAGGCCTAACCGGTAGTACACAACAAATGGGATGATATTGACACTAGCACCTAGGTCACACAAGCCCTTGACAACTTTGCTTTCTCCTAGTTCAACATTGATGTAAGGGCAACCTGCGTCATTCAACTTAGGAGGAATGGTCCCTTGAATGGTGGTACTCACATTAGTAGCCAAAAGGACTTGGTTTTTATGTGAAAATTTTCTTTTAAAAGTGCACAAGTACTTAAGGTACTTTGAGTAGGTAGGTATGGTTTGGATGGAATCGAGAAGGGGAATGTTCAGCTTGACATGTGAGAAGATTTCCCTTAATGTTTCATTCAGTTCAGGCTTGGGTTTCCCCCTCATGCATTGAGGAAATGGTGCAGGTTGTGGGGTTGTTTGTTGAAGAGTTGTTTCTTTCACATTGTTATTAGTTTCCTCAGTTTGATCTTGTGGTACATTTGAATTTTCATCCAAGTTTGAATATTCAAGTGGGTTCTGAATTAGTTGTTCAGGTTTCTCAATTGATTCTCGACTTCTTAAAACAGTCACGGCCTTTAGTTGTTCATGAGTTGTTTGAGCACAACTTGACTCTCCCCTTGAAGTTGAGGATGGAACCGTCTGAGTAGGCATGGGTGCCTTTCCAGTTTTGATGGTTTGAAGTTCTTGGTTTAGGGAATATACTTCTAAGTTTATCCTCTCCATTTTTTTGCACAGTTGTTCTAGTCAGCTTTGTGGAAAAGTTTGGGTTGGTGCTTGAGAAGATTGGTTTATCCCGGGGGATATTTTGGAGGTGGGATGGTTTGTTGAAAATGGACCGGTGGCTGTTAGTATTGGATAGGTTGGGTTTGGAACTGGTTATAGGTTTAGTAGTTCTGATGGGGGTAAGGATTTTGTCCATGTGGTTTTCTAGGTTATTGGTTATCTTTCCAGCAGAAGCCTGGGTGGTCGTTTTACCTTGGGTTGAAGTTGTTTTGGTATTGAGGCTTTTGAAAGTTCAAAGAATTTACTTCCACTAGGGGTCATCCTAAAAGAACATCCTTGATGGATAGAATGGTTGGGTATTTGTCTGTCTTATGGTCATGTTTGTCACAAATTGTGCAAACATGGTCAACAGTTTGAATTTCATGGACTTTCCTAAGGTCTATTTCTTCAACCTTCTTAGAGAGTGCTGCGAGTTTAGCCCAAAGGCTTTCCTCTTCTCTAAGTGTATGAATTCCAGTAGTTCTTTGTGGATTTTCAGAATAAGGTGAAGTTCCCCATGTTTGGTTTTGTTCAGAAAGGCTTTCTAGATACTTGTAAGCATCATTTGGGGCTTTGTTTTTAGAGGTTCCATTACACATCATGTCAATGAATTGTTTATTCCCCATACCCAAACCTTCATAGAAAATTCTCACTTGTTCAGGAATAGAAAAACCATGGTGTAGAACCATGTTTAGAGTGTCTTTGAACCTCTCCCATGTTTCATAGAATGACTCTGCCTCTTTTTCAAAAAAAATTTGGATACTCTTTTTAAGTGCAATTGTTTTGTGGTGGGGAAAGTATTTTTTATAGAATTCTCTTTGTAGTTGGTCCTAAGAGTTTATGGATGATGGTCTCAAATTGTTTATACAATTTTTATCTTGATCCTTTAAATAAAAAAGAAAATAGCCTCATATTATCTGATTCTAGTTGATGTGGGGGACACATGGTTTCTACAATGTCATTGAACTCCTTAATGTGAAGGTAGGGCATCTCGGACTCCATTCCATGGAATGTGGAATGATGGTTTAGGACATGAGGTTTAAATATGTAGTTGGAATATCCTAGGTAATTGTGTCTAATGCATTAGGGGGCATTGGTCCAAGAAGGTGTGAGGTAGTCATTCATGGTTTGATCGACCGCATTCCCCAAGTTTGGGGCGGCCTCATTTGGGTTTTCATTTTGGTTCCCACCCGGGTTTATGAGTTGGTTTCTTTGAAGACCTTCCATTGAAATGGGATCAATTTTTGACTCAGGGGTGTTAAGAATATTAGGATCTAATGTAAAGAGTTACCTTGGTGTACTTGACTCCCCAACCCTAGGACTATCCACCCTAACAAGACGGTTTGATTGATCGCGGGTGTAGGCGGACATGCGCCAAAAGAAAAGAAAACGAGAAAGGGACAAGATAAGAGAATTTGGATGAGAAAAGAAGAAATGGGGGAGAATAGAATGGGTGTTTAGATGACTTACTTGGGTCCCCAACAACGGCGCCAAAATTTGATTCTCGCTCAAATTTACCCAAGAGATGAAGGTAAAACGGTCCTTGTAGTTTAGCTTGGGTTATCAAATCCTTAGAGACCTAAGAAGAAACCTATAGACACATACATTCTATGGGCTGTTTTCGGCTATGAAGTGGCCAACTTGGATTGATTTTAGATGAGTTTATAAGATATCTAACAGATTTAAGGGAATTCAATTTAAAATAATGAGTTGATCCTAGGTTATCGCTCGGGGTGGATTGGACGTATTTCCTTTTCAAAGATTTCAATTTCTTATATTTGAGATGGGTTCATTTAAGAAGATAAAACAACATAATCACTTACTAGTTCAATGCCTACACCCTTTAATACTAATCACCTATACACTTGAAGTATCAAAGTTTAGAGCACTTCAAGGTAAATGTTCGTATTAGCACATGAAGTGTGTGGCCTTAAATTCAACAAGGATGATGGAGTTTAAAAATCATCAAATAAAAATCTCAATTTAAGAAGTGATTATACATTAATGGGGTGATAATTAACATCCAATACATCCCCTTTCTACTCTCTTGGATCAACCCATAAGTGGGTTATCCCTCCATTGATTCTATGGTTTCAATGGAAGCGGAAAGTAGACTCATGAGGGAGGACATGGAGAAGTAAAGAAAACAATAAAAATAAAATGATCACTCCACCATTGTGTGAATAATTTCACAAGATTTGATGTGAATAAATTCACACCTTGATGAAATAGTATCAAATTGAGATGTAGAACAACAGAATAAGAGGAGAAGAAGAACTTTTATTAAGAAACTAATGTGAATTGAACAACTTACAAGTGAAAGACAAATTTGAGACAACAAAATCGCAGCATAACATTATAATTGAACCAAGCATCAAAGATCCCCAAATACTCCAACACCACTGCCTTAAATAGACATTTTTGATCCCTTGGGTCGATCCTCCAACATTCCAAGTCTTCTCAATTAATTGTGGTAGGCCATAGGTGGGTGTAAATTAAAGGAGAATTGATTTTTTCACCCTTGACCTAAGGTGGAAGCCAGCTTTCCTTCACAGAACAGAATCTCTTTTAAGACCATCTAGATGGACAGATCAGAGTGGTAAAGAGAAGAATAAAATGGATCCTCTGATGTATTATAACCTCCTATAAAATTTGGGCCCATTTGGAGTTTTGTATTCCTAGATATGATCAAATTACTGGGCTATTTTTCTGTGCCGCAGAATCTGACCCAGAATTTTATCTCTAACTTGGGCTGCCTTAATGACCACCATAGAAGCCTAATTAGAATTATCTCATGAATAGTGATTTTTTCCTAAACATTTATTCTATCATCCCACAAAATTTGTGATTCATTGGGCCTGTATATTGGGCCCCACCATCACATCAGTGGGCTGGTGTCCAATCTGCCTTCTCTAGAATTGCTTCCTTTCATCAAAAAAATATCCCCATCTTCTTCCATGAATTCTCCATTGATCCCTGAATGAAACATGTTCATATTTGAGTGTAGATAAATTTCCAAAAATATAAAATTAAAATATGAATAATCAGATGAATCATTGCGTACTTCAAATGATGTTCAAAAATGTACCACATAATAGTGCATTTTAAGAAGGTATTATAATCATAATGTGAAATGATGTTCAAAGTGTAAAATGCACTAAAATAGTGTTTATGAATAATAAAGAACATGAATATTATGTATATTAACAATGAATATTAGCCTCATTTAGTGTCTAATAACACCCCCCAACTTGAGTTTTGCTATTCCCGAGAAAAATATATCTCAATAATATGAAATTTGAATTCCCTTTTCCAAAAACATTTTAATACACAATGATCACCAGAAACCCTTATACCAAACAATCATGAAACCCATCAAAATATTTTAATACAAGATAGTTTCATAAGCAGATCCCAATCCCAAGCCCATTCCTTTGTTCAAATTCATTTCCATATTTCATCCAAAATCAATTAAGTATGAGGATGTGTTGTGCATCACAATAGACATGGGGGTTCATTTTTATTCAAGGGGGGAATGATGGAAACGCTAGGTGGAATCTCATTTCAGTATTAAGATGAGTATTCATTTTTTTTATTTTTTTTTATTTTTTTTTGTTTTGTTTTTTGTTTTTTTTTTTGTTTTTTTTTTCAATTTTTCCATGGTAATTGAAGTTTCACTCAAAAGAGTCAACCCCTATAGCGAGACTTTGCCGATGACTCCCAGGTTCAAAGACCTTAGGGCACCAAGTGAAACCCACATACTCGAGCATCATCTCGAGTTAAATCAGTCAAAAACAAATTCAAATTACCAAAAATAGAGATAAAATTACTAACTCTGGGCCAGAAAACTATGGAGTCATGATCCCCAAGTGCCGAAAGCTACACATTAGGTCATTTAATTGCTCTACGCGCAATTTTTTTTTAATAATTTTTTTTTTGAATACTCATATTAAACTAAAATGATCACCAAACCTATGTTATTTATTTTGGGGACCCCATGAACTTAAACTAATACCCCACTATCCAAAGGACGTGCATTGTGATTTTTTTTGGATGAAAATATAAACGATGAAATATCACATTGGAAAGCCACACTTTCCAAAATCTATGCTCATGAAATTATACAAGGATTAAAATCAGAATCAGGGTATGCTAAATTATTTGATATTCAGTTTCAAAGTGTGCAATGTGTATTACCATGTTCAAAGTTAAAAGAATTTTTCCTTCCATTTACACACATTTTTTTTCAAATCATTCATTTTTTTTACACAAAAGCATTTTTTTTATTTTATCTCCCCCCCCAACTTAAAAAAACATTGTCCCCAGTGTTTAAAGAAATGAAAATTTAGAAGGAGTAGAGGCAGATAGTGGAAGTTCAAAAAGGAAATTGAAAATGAGGATCATGGAATGAAGTCACCTGGTGGTTGAAGTTGAAAATCATATTGCTCCCTTTTAATCCTTTGATATCCATGTCACTTGCAGAGTTCCCTTGTAGAGAAAGGAAAAACAAAATGAACAAAACAATACAAAACAATATATATATATATATATAATAAAGAAAGTAAAATATAAGTATATATATAAAAATTATAGAATAAGGAAGCACAAAAATCCATAGGTCAGTGGTAAGTGCGTGCCCCTGTCTCCCTTTGGTCCCGGGTTCGAATCCCCACGGCTTCGCCGACTGTGACGGGGTTTTCCCCATGACCTACGATGTGGAATTTTTTTTTTAATTATTTTTTTTATTTTTATTTTAACCTACAAAAACATTAAAATAAAAAAAACTGATGATACATTGTCTTCTTTTTAAATTTCTGGGTAAGGCATTACTCAACGATCACACCACGTGACACAGATGAATATGGTGCTCCCCTTTCATACCCATCCATACTCATAATAGAAGAACAGGTCAATAGTTTATTTATTATTTAAATATAAAAATGATTAATTAAAATATAAATTTTATTAAAATAATAAAATGATAGGAAAATTGAAAACAATGGTTTGCCTCCCATGCAGCGCTTTGTTTAACGTCGTTAGCCCGACATGGATCCTAAATCTATCCATTTTTTCCTGTTTCATAGGTTGGATCTGTTAACTCAACCTCTATTTTCTATTTATTGAATGATTCAATGAATGGTTTTAACCTTTTACCATTGCCTTGAAAATGTAACCACTTGTGGGATCTTGAATCTCTACTACCCCATGGGGGTACACATAATGCACTATGAAAGGTCCTGACCATCTAGACCTTAACTTTCCCTGGTGTAAATGATGTTTTGAACTATACAAGAGCACAAGTTTTCCCGATTCAAAATTTTTGACCTTGATATTCCTAGATTGGTAGGCTTGAACTCTAGCTTTATTGATCTTTGAATTTTCATAAGCCTCTATCCTTAGTTCCTCCAGTTCATTGAGATCTAATATCCTTTTTATTCCGGCCAATGAGAGGTCATAATCCATTTTCTTAATTGCCCAAAAGGCCTTATGATCAATTTCAACAGGTAAATGACATGATTTTCCATAAACCAATCTATATGGTGACATTCCTAGGATGGTTTTGAATGTTGTACGATATGCCCAAAGAGCATCTAAGAGTTTCTCAGACCAATCTTTCCTAGAAGGATTGACAGTTTTATCAATAATTTGTTTAATCTCCCTATTCGATAACTCAGCTTGACCATTGGTTTGAGGATGGTATGAAGTTGACACTTTATGAGAAATACCATACTTAGACATGAGTGAAGAGAATGGTCGGTTGCAGAAATGGGTTCCTCAATCATTGATTATAGCCCTAGGAATTCCAAATCGAGAAAATATGTTCTCTTTCAGAAATAGAATCACAACTTTATGATCATTGGACTTAGTGGGAATGGCCTCAACCCATTTTGAGACATAATCAATAGCTAAGAGTATATAGAGGTATCCCCTAGAGTTTGGGAAGGGACCTATGAAATCAATTCCCCAACAGTCAAATATTTCAACCACTAAGATGAGAGTGAGTTTCATTTGATTCCTTTTTGTGATGGACCCTATTTGTTGACACCTAGGACAGCTTTGACAAAATGTGTAGGAGTCCCTTGAGAGTGTGGTCCAGAAAAGACCACATTGAAGAATCTTAGCATATGTTTTCTTAAAGGAAAATTGACCCCCACATGCCTCACTATGACAGAATTTAAGGATGGACTCTTGTTCAGATTCTGGAACACACCTCCTAATCACTTGGTCAGGGCAGAACTTATAGAGGTATGGATCATCAAACACATAGTGTCTAACATTAGAATGAAATTTCCTTCAAGATTGAGTCCCTAAGAATTTTGGAATGACTCATGTAACTAAGAAATTGGCTATGTCGGCATACCAAGGGCAGTCACTCACAGAGTATAGGTGTTCATCAGGAAATGAATCAGACACAGAAAGGTGATTTTAGTTGTCTTTGAATTCCATCCTAGAGAAGTGATCAGCTACAACATTTTCAATTCCCTTTTTATCCTTGATTGTGAGGTCAAATTCTTGTAAGAGAAGAACCCACCTAATCAGTCTAGCCTTAGCATCTTGTTTTTGGAAGAGGTATTTTAGTGAAAAATGGTCAGTGAACACAGTGATGCGGGATCCTAAGAGGTAGGACCTAAACTTCTCTAAGGCAAACACAATAGTAAGCAACTCTTTCTCAGTAGTGGTGTTGTTTATTTGGGCATCATTTAAGGATTTTCTTGCATAAGAAATGACATAAGGATTTTTATCACAGCGTTGTCCTAACACAGCTCCAATGGAAAATTCACTGGCATCACACATAAGTTCAAAAGGAAGGTTCCAAATTGAAGATTTCATAATGGGAGGAGAGGTGAGAGAGGATTTGAGGGTTGAGAATGAACCCTCACAGCTTTCTGTCCAAACAAATGGAGCATCCTTTACTAGGAGAGCACAAAGGGGACGGGAGATTTAACTAAAGTCCTTGATGAATCTTCTATAGAAACCAGCATGTCCTAAGAAAGACCTTACTTCCTTGACATTTTTGGGTGATGGAAGGTGACGAATGATGTCAAACTTGGCTTTATCAACTTCAATCCCCCTACCTGAGACCAGATGGCCTAGAACTAGTCCCTCTTTATCCATGAAATGGAATTTTTCCCAGTTTAGGACCAGATTTTTTTCTTCACATCTTGACAAGACTCTCTCTATATTCCGTAGACATCCCTCAAAAGTATCCCCAAACACATAGAAGTCATCCATGAATACCTCAAGAAAATCCCCTACCATGTATGAGAAGATTCCCATCATGCACTGCTGGAAGGTTCCAGGAGCATTGCATAAACCAAAGGGCATGAATTTGAAGTCAAAGGTACCGTATGGACATGTGAATGTAGTCTTCCCTTGATCCTCTAGGGAGACCTCAATTTGATTATACCCCGAGTACCCATATAAGAAATAGTATAACGTATGACCTGCCACTCTCTCAAGGACTTGGTCAATGAATGGTAAGGGGAAATGGTCCTTCTTGGTGAATGAGTTTAGCTTCCTATAGTCAATACAGACCCTCCATCCACTACTCACCCTTGTTGGAAGAATCTCTCCATCCTCATTGGTTATCACTGTGATTCCAGCCTTTTTTGGAACCACTTGGATTGGGCTCACCCACTCACTCTCAGCTATGGGATATATGATACCAGATTTTAACAATTTCAGAAGTTATTTTCTTACTACCTCCATGAGATTAGGATTGAGTCGTCGTTGAGGTTGACGACATGGCTTTGAATCAGATTCCAGAACAATCCTATGAGTCCCAACAATTGGTCTAATCCCAGGAATATCAGATAGGGTCCAACCAATGGCTTTCTTATGTTTCCTAAGGACATCTAGAAGCATCCTCTCATGATTGGATTCAAGAGAAGAAGAAATGACAATAGGATGTGTTTGATTGTCCCCTAGGAAAGCATACTTGAGTTTAGTGGGAAGTTCCTTCAATTTAAGATCAGGTTGGTTCAGAATTTCAACAGAATATTGGGACACTGGATCAAGTTCAATTTCTTTTTTTAGAGTTTCAGATAGGATTGATTCCCCACATGTAGAAGTTTCAGCTACTAGATTGGCTTGATCAGATTTAGGGAAGGAAATTGGAGTGGTCTCCATAAAAGTAGTTTCTTGAAAGGTTTCACTGATTTTTGGACCTAAGACTTCATCATAAGAGAAATTTGAAAATGATTCAAGCTAAGGAGATAAACTTCCTTCATATGAAAAAAGGAAATCAATCTCATCCTGACTTAAACATTCATCAAATATTCCTTGATGTTCTATGGATTCGTTATCAATTCTTCCTATCATGTTTACTTCATGAATGTCCTCGTCATCCCCTATTTGTGAGCTTGCATTATAGATGTTCAAGTCTAGACTCATGTTCCCAAAGGTGATGTTCATGTTCCCATTTTGAACTCGGATAACAGAGTTTATTGTTGCAAGGAAAGGACAACCAAGGATGATTGGGGTTTGTTCCTTATTTCATAAGTTTGGATGGTTGTCAAGGACAATGAAGTCAGCAGGGTAGATGAAGTTTTCAACCTTTACCAGAACGTCCTTTAAAATCCCCTTTGGAACCCTAATGCTACGATTAGCAAGATGAAGTGTGAAAGATGTGGGTTGGAGCTCTTCTAGGCCTAACTGGCAGTACACGGCATATGGTATGAGATTGACACTATCACCTAGGTCACACAAGGCCTTGACAACTTTGTTTTCTCCTAGTTTAATATTGATGTAAGGGAAACCTGGTTCTTTCAACTAGGAGGAATGGTCCCTTGAATGGTGGTACTCACATTAGTAGCCAAAAGGACTTGGTTTTTATGTGAAAATTTTCTTTTAAAAGTGCACGAGTCCTTAAGGTACTTTGAGTAGGAAGGTATGGTTTGGATGGCATCGAGAATGGGAATGTTCATCTTGACTTGTGAGAAGATGTACCTCAATGTTTCATTCATTTCAGGCTTGGGTTTCCCCCTCATGCGTTGAGGAAATGGTGCAGGTTGTGGGGTTGTTTGTTGAAGAGTTTTTTCCTTCACATTGTTATTAGTTTCCTCAGTTTGATCTTGTGGTTCATTTGAATTTTCATCCATGTTTGAATATTCTGGTGTGTTCTGAATTAGTTGTTCAGGTTTCTTAATTGATTTCCCACTTCTTAAAATAGTCATGACCTTTAGTTGTTCATGAGTTGTTTGATCACAACTTGACTCTCCCCTTGAAGTTGAGGATGGAACCGCCTGAGTAGGCATGGGTGCCTTTCCAGTTTTGATGGTTTGAAGTTCTTGTTTTAGGGAAGAGACTTCTGAGTTCATCCTCTCCATTTGTTTGCACAGTTGTTCTAACTTGGGCCGCATTAATTACCACCATAGAGGTCGAATTAGCATTATCTCATGAAGAGTGATGTGTTCCTCAACATTTCTTCTATCATCCCACAAAATTTGGGATTCATTGGGCCTGTATGTTGGGGCCTACCATCTCATCAGTGGGCTGGTGTCCAATCTGCCTTCTCTAGAATTGTTTCCTTTCATCAAAAAAATTTCCCCATCTTCTTCCATGAATTCTACATTGATCCCTGAATGAAACATGTTCATATTGGAGTGTAGATCAATTTCCAAAAATATCAAATTAAAATATGTATAATCAGATGAATCATTGGGTACTTCAAATGATGTTCAAAAATGTACCACATAATAGTGCATTTTAAGAAGGTATTATAATCATAATGTGAAATGATGTTCAAAGTGTAAAATGCACTAAAATGGTGTTTATGAATAATAAAGAACATGAATATTATGTATATTAACAATGAATATTATCCTCATTTAGTGTCTAATCACTTATCTAATCAGGGAGTTGTTGGATATGTTGTTGATCATGTCGTCATTTGGAGTATAACAAAGATAAGTTTTTTTCTAGTGTGATGAGTAAAAAAATAAATAAATTGATTGAATTAGACTAAATAAATTCAAGGATATTATTTTTTAATTATTATATATTGTGTTCGGCTACATGAATGAGGTGCATGTGATATAGTCATCTGTTAGATGATTGGAAAGTGATGTATTCATCAACCTGGTTCATCTTTTTTTAGAATAAAGAAATGATGAGTTAACCTACACTAGATTGACATGTTCCATATCTAGTGGTCACTTAATTTCCAGGAAAATAGATTTTAATGGTGTATATATTATTTATATGATTCATATTATAGTTTACATGTTCATATAGTGATATTAGTATGTTTATTGGAGATCAAACCTAACCCTTTAGTAGCTTGAGTATCACTGATTATTTTTCAAAGGCTTCTTTTTACATAAATATATAAACAAAGGATTTCATGTTTGTTTTCAATTATATTTAGTCCCATAGGTTCACATAGTTAATCCATTGTATAATAATTAAGTTTTCAACAAAATGTTGTCTCCAAAATTAATAGATCGTGACAAACCATATCCAAAAAATAATTGGATGGATTCACAAAGAGTTATGAAGTTTTTCCTAAGTACTTATGGATTTTAGTGTAAGTGGGATATTATTTAATGTCACTAAAATAGGAAGAACCATGCCATGGTGGTGAGTGTGGATGTCTTGTTTTATGACCTCAACATCATCATTTTCCATGTATGATATGCATTAATTTTATACATTTTACCCTATATGGTTTTATCAGTTTTAACCCATTATGAATACATTAAAATGGACTGAAAATACATTAAAATAGTTTAATATATTCACCTGATAGAAATTAAATCATTTGATTCATTACATATGGTTGATTCATTATCTACCAATGAGGAGTGTCAAATGTAAGATCCCACCCCTTCATTGAGGTACAAACACCTTTTGTTTTTTGTTTAAACCCCTTTATTTTTTCTTTAAATATGTGTCTAGGGAGTTAGGGAGGATAAGAGATATTCAAAAGGATAAAGAGGGGTTAGTTCATGCATAATTAAGGCTTCAGTGGCACTAGATATCCTCTCAAAGGCCTTCTAATAGTTGATGGGATTCCTATAGGCTGATAAAGCTATTGGAAGCCCACCATCCAGCCAATGAGACCCACCGATCATCTAATGGGTCCAGTGTAAGTTTTATTACTATGGGAAGAATTTTTTCCCTTATTTTTATCTCTTAAAACTTGCTTGAATTTTCTCAATTTCAATTTGTCATCATCCCTCTATTGATATTCCATCTTCCTCTCTTTTAAGCTTGGTGAAAATTCATAGTTTATCCTATGATTAGAGTTCCTTTAGTGGTGATTAAAGATCCAAGGTAAGTATAAGATTCCACCTTCCCCCTTAATTATTTAAATCCATAGTCGTATGTGTATTAATAATGTAAGGCTGATATACCTCATTTTTTTGTGTTTTGTTTGGTTTCTCTTTTTCTTCCATCTCCACTCAAACTGAAGGACAATACTCGACTAGTGGAGCTTCTATATCCTAAGGTATGTGGTATCCAAGATATCCCTCAAGAGTTTTTCATTTCATAATATGTTATATGTATGTTGATATGACTTTTTTCATGAATTTAACATAGTACCTAAAATTAATTACTATGTTCCCTAGAATGATCCTATAAAGACCATGAAAAAACCCTTGGTGATTTTAAAGTGGGACATTTTCCACCCCTTTAGGGTGAAATTAACTTAGGTAATGGTAGTTTTATATTAAAGAGACATCCAAGAGGTGTCTTATACTTGATAATGGATCATGGGTGTAATTTGAGGGTTCCTATGAGGTTAATAAGGACCTACACTTATTTTTGGTTAAATAGGAATGTTTTTATTAATGTTTGAAACAAGTAATTAGAAAACCACTGATAAATAAAGTGCTTAAGTGGGGTGTTTAGGACCCCCCCCCCCCAATTAAAAATTAAATGATATGTTTGAAATGAAAAGTAATGGAAGTTATCTTTTTTTATCCTTGGCCCCAAATATTCTTAAATGGAAAACATGGTTATGTAGTTTTCCCAAAGCAACCCAGGTCAACCCTGAACTGGTTACCCAATCAGGACCACGACAAGACTCAAGAAGCATTTCTGATCATCTTGAAATGGAAACTAATTCCATTCATAAATTATAACACAATTGGTAATGATTTATCCCATAGAACATCAAATAAAACCAGACAACGTATGCAGCACAAATAGAAGGAACTAAATCACTGAATAAAGATAAATACATAAAAATATCTAGATAAAACTACTGCAACACAAAACCAGAAAGCAAAAAAAATGAAACCAATATGATCTCTATGTGACCTCTTGGTCACCACCATCCATAGGACCAACCCACATCGCATGCATATCTAAACAAAATTCAAACTGAAAAACAGATCGAGTCTACCAACATAGAGTAAAATAAGTAGGGTGTGATCATAAAAAAACTTAGTAGTTAAGAACTATATAATCCATACATTTCCATTCCTGAAAAAAATCTATATATGATAGTTTGAAATACATTTAGGAAAAATTGGTTTTTAATCATCTAAAGGGGAAAACTAAACATTCCTTTAAAAAAAATTGAAAACCAAAAGGGAAAGTGGAATCACAACCTGAAGAAAGTATAAGAGAGTAGTAAAATAAAACTAAACACAACAACATGGTAAAGAAAACAAAGCCGTAAATAAATGGAAACAGTATAAGTGCAAGTATGCTAACACCATAAGATCAAATTACCAATGTGATGCATAATAAAATAGTAACATACACATATGTAACCATGGTAATTTCTTAAACATATCTTGAATAAATTCCTAGATGTACATAGATCAGACCCCCTTACTAAAATATGGTGCACTTTCATAGTTAATAACTAACCTAGCTGCTCTAAACTATCCACACCAGTGGAAAATCCCACCTAGCCTATCCTCTTTCTAAGGGGGTTTTAATCTGTCTATTATATAATAGAAAGCAATCATCACTCAAACATCTATATGAAGTATATGAATCCCATAATAATAGTATAAATGATAAATAATAGGTCATCACATGCTTGTAATTAAGCATAACTCACAAATTCCATCATGCATTCATTTCCTGGTCCTCAACACCATCTATGTGAAGGCCCTCTCATCGGAAGGACCACACTAAGGGGTCCCATCTTACATAGAACCTTTCAAAAGTTCCAACATATCCTACACATCTAATGAATTTAGGACCAATTTCCAAAACATCAAAAAGTACCAATTGGTCCTTAATATTTACAAATCCAAACCATTTCTAGTGAAAATACCTTTCTTCTCAATGTCATTACCAAACCTAAGGTGAAAAAATAATTTATTATTAGAATGTTACAAATAGTAAATTCATGTTAATTGATTTAAAAATCACACATCAAGGTTGTAAATAAGAAAATATTTATAAAACACACTTGGAAACTGCATTTGATTTCATTAGAAACCAAAAAACTATTTAGAAAACATTGGGGGTTTTAGAGAACCATTTGGGAGATGGAGTGGAGGTGAGAAAGGAAAGTGGGAGGAGGGTGTTTTGAAAACCAGGGTTTCAAGATGGACATATTTATAGAATAACTATTTATATGTGTGTTCCTATCTATATGTTCACCCCTACACATATATATATTCACACAATCACCATCATATATATTTATAACATAAAAATACCCAAAGTCCAATTATATATTCCCAAGAAACTTCACAACCAATCATAAGGATCTACACATAAGCACCAAACCATAAAAGTGCACCAAAACCCATACACAAAGATCATTATCACATGTATCCTAATTACAAAATCTAAAAAAAGGTCCCACATAATGTCAAATCACTCAAATACATTTTAAATATCCAAATGGAATTTTATGAAATATCTTGTATACATATACATACATTCCTAACTAAGAAAATCCTTTAAAACCCTTTTTATCATATTTATAAAATGGAAACATCATAATAAATACAACTAGCATATCATAAACTTGAAAGTCGAATTCCACCTAGTACACACTCTTCATAGAATGAGGAACCTTCACTAACACCAAGAGAAACCCGAATGCCACCTGTTATAGACCGCCGTCTAAAAACCATCTCAGCTAAAAATTCCTTAACCAATAGTTTCTAAAAAAACTTCCCCATATAATATAACTCAATATTTAATAATTGTATGAATACCTTGGATAAAGATAGGTGCTTTCAACAGTTCCTTATATGTTATCTTTGTAGAAAAAAAACCAACTCTTTAAAATGATCAACATAGGCCTTCACAATTCATTGACCTTTCTAAACAGCCAAGAGCTCTACCACTTTCCTCAAATTCACCTCATTTAGTATAAAATATTTGATGAAACTGGTATTAAATACTTCCCAATATATCCCAACTTGAAACGATAATGGAAAGATCACCTACCACTAATCCAAACTCAGTCCCTCAAACAAACCCAGAATATCTCACACTCTAATGGCTTCAGGTGTACCCAAAGACCTGAAAAAACTTTTGATTTTCTCAATACATAATGTAGCTTATAATGGACCCTGGTCACCACAAAAAATAGGAAAAACTAAGAATATCCTAACTTAGCCACCCCTCTATGATTCTGGCCAGGGCCAAATACTATAAGGTATTTTCTAGAAACCTTTGGGACTTTTCTTGGTTGCCTACTCTATATAAAATAGAAAACACAAAAACATATCAACATCAACCCAAAATTCAACTAAAAGGGATATTCCAAACTAGAACACTAAACACATAAATAAAAAAAATCATAAAAAACCCAAAATCATCTTTCAAAAAATCATCATTTTTAATCCATGTTAAAAATAACTTTTCTATAGGAAAACTTTACCAAAATACCAAAACTCAATTTCAAATCCAACTCAAATAGCAAATCCCACTTGTAAAATAAAATGTTTTCATGAAATAATTTTAATTTTGAGAACGAATTTCCAAAAATCACTTTTATTTTCAAAATCCACTTACACCCACTAAAATCAAGACATGACATAACTCATACTGGAACTCCTAAAATAGGGAACAAGTGGTCATTCATAACCTAGTCAGATGGTTTAGAAGACTATGCCTTGATCAGAAATAAGACACTAGAAGTAACTTGAACCATGTAATTAGTATCTACATGGTTCGTTACACCATTTAATCTCAGTGTGTAGCACTGGTTCACTTCAATTAGCCTTACCCAAACCATAAACACAACAAGTACCAATGAAATAAACCCAAAAATCTAAAAAATGGACACAAATATCAGACTACCCTGGAAACACAAGACCCAGAATGAGAAAGTGTTCATGATTTTATTCCCATATTAACCTCCTAAGTCCTGACAATATTATCTCCAGTCTACTTGACACCCCAAATAACAAAGGGATCCTTTAATACCATTTTTTCACAAACCAACATGGGTTAACCTTGAACTGGTCACTCAATACATCCCATGACAAGGCTTGAGAGGCCTTTGTGGTCCTCCTAGGATGGAAACTAGTGTCGAGCATCAAGGATAACACAATCTATAATGATTTAGCCCATATAATAGAATATAAAATAAGATAGAGTATGTAATACAAACAATAGGACATAAATATCTGAGTTAAGATAAATGCATAAATAAATCCAGATACATATTTATCAGGACAAAATAGGAAAACAAAAAAAAATAGAGTCCAAAATATAACCAATAATATCTCTTTGTAACCTATTGGTTACCACCATCCATAGGACCAACCCGCATTGTAGGTAAACCTGAAAAAAAATGAACCTATAAAAATAGATTGGGTCTACTAATGTCAAGTGGAATAAGTATGGTTTAAGCATAAAATAGTACAGTGGGTATGAAATACAGAATCCATACAAGTCCTTTTCTGAAAAAATCTATATATTCTAGTTTGAAATACTTTTAGGGAAAATAGGGTTTTAACATTTAAAGGGGAAAACTCATCTTTCCTTTTTATTAAAAAAATATTTTAAAACCAAAAGTTCAAGTGGAATCACAACCTAAATAAAGTAAAATGTAATAGGAAAATCAAACTAAACACAATAGAATGGTAAAGTAAAAAAATCTAGAAATAAAGAGAAATTGTACAATTGTAATTATAAAAACAAAAATAGATCAAGTAACCAATGTACTACATAATAAAATAAGAACATACACATATGTAATCATGGGTTTTTTCTAAATATCCCTATAATAAATCCCAAGATATACTAAGTTCAAACCCACCTAAGATCATATGGTTAACCTTCATACCCAATAACCAACCAGGATTCTCTAAAATAGCCTCACCAGTTGAAAATACCACATGCCCAATACTCTTTCTAGGGGGTTTTAATCCATCTAATCGGTAATAGAAATAAATATTCACTCATCCCACTAGATGACACCCAATAATCCCATGATAATGGTATAAAATATAATGAGGAGTTTATCACATACTTGTCATTAAACACAACTCACAGATTCCACTGTACATGCCTTGACCAGTCCCCAACCTCATCTCTATGAAGTCCCACTAATTGGAAGGATGGCCATAGGGGTTCCCATCATACATAAAACATTTAAAAAGTTATATCTAGGATTACACATCATATCAATTCAATACCTATGTCCAAAAATTCAAAAACTAACAACTAGACCTTAACATTTATAAATACAAAATATTTTCATTGAAAATATATTTCTTCTCAAATTCATTACCAAAACCAAGTTTAAAACATCATTCATAATAAGAAGGTTCAAAATGGTCCTTTGATGTTAATTGGTCACCAAATCATACATCAAGGTGAAAATGGTCCATAATTTAGAAAACACACTTGGAAACTACATTTGAGTTCATTGGAAACCAAAAATATATTTATAAACATTAGGGATTTTAGAGAACTATTTAGGAGATGGAGTGGAGGAGAGAAAGGAAAGTGGTAGGAGGGTGTTTTGAGAATAGGGGTTTCAAGATAAAAATATTTATGGAATCACCATTTATATGAATTTTCTTATCTATATGTGTACCTCATGTATATATAGATATTCAAAAAATCACCAACATATATATGGATGGACATAAAAATACCATAAGTCTAATTAAAGAATCACAAGAAACTTTACAACCAATCACAAGGATCCTCACATAAGCACCAAACCATAAAAAGCACCAAAACCCACACACAAAGATTATTTTCACATGTCACCCAATTATAAAAGATCAAACATGGTCACACACAATCTCAAAGTACTCAAATTAATTTTAGAAGGCCAATTGGAATTTTATCAAACACCTTGTATACATATACATATAGGAATTACTAAGAAAATACTTTGAAAAACCTTTTTCATAAAATTTACAACATGGAAATACCATAATAAATAAAAATATCACATCATAAACATAAATAAAACATTTAAAATTTATTTAAGAAAACTTAATCATAAAATGGAATGTTATATAAAGAAAATTGATGGAAACACCTACCTCAATGGCGTGTGAATGTGATAAAACTTCCAAAGAAAGAAAAACAAGGCCTAAGAAGTAAACTGTACACCCAAAAATCAAATAAATCAGTCCACATAATCCAACCCTCACCCTAGGGTTTATTCAAGAGGTAACTCAACCTAGAAATAATATTAACCCAATAGAGAGAGAACATACGAAGAGAAAAACATCAAAAATTCAAGAGAAACTCACCTATAAACCTTGGAGGAGGATTAATGGAGGAAGGGGAGCCAATAGAGGAAGGTTTTGGGATCCCCATGGTTTTTCTAGGCCAAATGGGGGATAAGAACCCTAAAATGGGATTAAAACACTATAGTAGAAAACATAAATTTTTTGAGATTTTAAGAATATGAGAAATTCGTGTGGTTTGTCACATGGTTTTCCAAAACATACACACCCTACTAGAAGGAAGGTACATTGATATGGGTGAGTATCATGGTTTTGGAAAACATACACCAACCATGCAACTCAACTCTATCAAAATGATATACTCCCTTGGACACTTGTCGCACAGTTCCCTATAATCATGTGCATTCCATACGCTGAGTCTTGAACACCACCAACAGGTTGCACTGTTAGCCCTTTTCCTCGCATGGTTTGGTCCAAACTATGCGTAGACCCTCCAATAAAAACCATGCAAGAAAAAAAATGAATTGAAAACACACTCTTCCTCCACCATCTACATGGTTTCTCCCCAAACCATTCACACTAACCGTACACATATCCATGAGTAACCTGAAACCTCCAAATCATAAAAAAAATCATCTAGAACTCAACCTGAACCTTAACCAAAATGTAAAACACCATGAAAAAAATAAATATATATAAAATAAAATAAACTTGGGGTTAGGGTGTGACATGATATATTAATGGTAATGTCATGATGAGATATTTATATTTTATATGAATTATGATTCTAAATGAATGGGAATTATAGGATGAGATCCTTGGATTCTAGATGACATACTATGCTACATGAGTGGTACTTTCAATGTGATATACTTAGATTCCATATGGTACATGGGCTTGGAATAATAATATTATCTCTATGGATTACACATGAAACTAAATTCTTGGGAATTCCAGAATGAGTACATAGATTCTAAATTATACATGGTATTGATAATTTCATGATTAGTGTTTAGATTATGTGCATTGAATATGGTTGGAAAAATAATCAAGACATTCTTAGAGACATCTGGAACTAGGTGAAGTATGTATTTTTGACCCGAGTGTCATCTTGAATCCTGGGGATTGAGGTTTTTTATTTTATGTATTTAATTTATTTATATACTACTTTATGACCTACATAAACATGCACTATATTGGATCAACTAGATATGATTATAGACACCATTGGTGGTGGCCTACTATGTCATACTCACGCCCTACTTGGTTTATTGGTTGGTACCCAAGAATACTTCATCAATATAAGGTCATACAAGGGAAAGCACCCTATGTAATAATCTTGATATTTAATGTAAAAAATATTAGAGATAGGTGTTGGTTATTACTAGGAACATTTTTATGGTGTTTGGTGTCTTATTCCTATCTGTTTTTCTTTTTGGTTATTTTGAGACTTTTATGCATGACTCTAACATGTATGAATCGCTGATGGGAATACTGGGAATTTTTTTATAAAATGGGTTATCTGATTTACCCAAGACCTAATTATTTTATTGATTTATTTATATCTGGATGTATTATATCTCTTTTATTTTATTCTATTCTTCGCACTATGTTCACAAGAGAATAATCTCCCCATAGTAACCTTATGGGCCCTCATTTAAAGTTCACAGCCTCTAGAATACAAAGAGACATGCTTGAGGCTATGTGGCACACTATCCTAAATCACAAGTTTAATGGCTTCTAGGATGGGTTGTTACATCAATTATGTTTATATAAAGAGATGTGATCCCACTTTTTATAGATACTCTTATCACTTTTCAAGCCTGTTAAATATCTTCTTACTCTTCAATACTTTGTCTATCACTCTATAAAGGCAATGTCCCCCATTAAGAGTATGAGTATCCTTAAGAAACATTATGGTATCCAAGTAGAATGTAATCCTTATGTAGGTAGGAATCATATTTTTACTACTTTGATAATTCACATCAATAATACTCAATTAAAGAAGAGGACGGAAACCACTGCATATGCATTACAAGTATGCTCAATTTTATGATGTTTTTAGGAATTTGAATACTTAAAGATAGATCAACCAATTTTTGGGTTTTTTCCACTACTAAAGATCATTATATGATCCTATGAAACTCATCATAATCATATCCAAAAAAAATAAGGTAATGTTCATAAACGAATACACAAAAACATGGAATAAGAGTAGAATATCATAAGAGCATAGTAAAAATGATGGGGGGTGTGTAATAAACATAAGACATTATATCACAAAAATAGGTATAGTATCACTAGAAATACATCTAAACATTGTGAATGAAGCTAACTACACCTGGCCCATTCATAACATTATGGACAAGGCTAACTGAACCTAGCCCACACATTACATTATGGGTATTACTTCACATGGATCACACATGGTGATCTCATGAGATATTAATAATTTCCCAATAAATTAGGGAGATATATAATTCTAGGTCCATCCATAATTATAATATATCATTAATTTGTATTCCACATAGGAAAGAAACAAACCTAAAGTATAAACATTAAATAAACCCATAATTCATTAAACATCAGTGTATCATGTAGGATACCATAAAAATGAGGGGTTAAATCATCTTAGAATTTTTTTAATTAAAAAAGGATCATTTTCAAGAAAACAAATCTCAATTTGATGTAAATGTCATAATAAAATATGAAGAATAAGTCGTGAAGTCAAACTCATTTCTTGAAATTTTATTAAAATGGAAAATTGTCCTTAAAAGGGATAAGAGTATAGTGTTTACATAAAATAATAAATAAACCAAAATATTCTATGTTAAAATAAAAATATTTTTCTTTGAAAATCATAGAGATAAAATAACTTTTATAATACCATCACAATATAAAGAAAATTTAAGAATGAGAGAGAAATCATAAAATCATCAATTATAAGTTTGGAATGGTTTAACTTAAGGAAACAATAAAATGGTAAAAATTATTAAATTCATATCCCCATTAAAAAAGGAAATAGGGTTCATAAATTCTATAAGTTAATCATATTATAAAGTTAGAATTAGTGATAGAGATAAATAGAGATTGATAGAGAATATATCTCCAGGAACAGGAAGGTGCGGTAAAGAAACTCTTACCTCGAGTTATGGATTACCTTGTAAAAACCTATAACTCCTAAATAGTTGATCTAAACATTTTTAATATTTATTTTAACTCTTATAATCCATTTTTATCATATTTTATTCACTTTTGAAATAAATATTATTTTCATCAGCTGTCTTGATGGTGTTCAGTTCATGTTCCGAAACTACATTAATGTGGAGATATGATTTAAGGCCACTGTCCAATGGTTTCATAAGATATATATGTGATAATAAATATGGTTCATATTATTCTAGAAGCAAATGAGTTCAATATCTCAAGAAATATCTACCATTCAAAAAATCATTTTCAATAAGATCGCTTTAGACACTTAAAAAAATTATGATTATATACATTTAATTTCACTATTATGGTGATAATTTTACCATTAAAAAATCTTAAAAATGAAATTAGTTATAAATTAATTTTATATTAAATAATTAAATCAATTTTCATAAATATACATGATAAATTTAAGTTTATGAAAACATCATTATTCAATTAGGTGGTATAAAACTTCTACAGTGAACGATATTTTTCAAAAAAGAATAAAAGAAGGGAAATCACAATAAATATTTGAATTTTTAAAAAATATATATTATAAATAAATTATTGTTTTATGTTTACTTATAAATATTTATTTTTTGTTTAAATTGTGAGATAATTGATATAAAAATACATAGTTATTGAAGAACTCGTATTTTGATGTAGTAATGGCTTATAAAAAGGGAGTTTGGTGAGAGGTATTGATTGATATCTCACCATTGATAAATCAAAATAATAAAAATACAATGAAAATTTAATCATGTTATAAAAATAATTTAATGTTTAAAATTGTTTTAAGATAAGTAAACAAAAATAATAAAGAAGAAAGGGGCTTGAAAACCCTCGCCTTATGTTTTGGGTCGCCTCTATGAAAATAAGATTAATACTTTTAGAGGATTTGATTTGGATCACACGAAGGTATTAGATACATTGGAATGAAAGTTAACATATGTATATTATTATATATTTACCAATATAATTAATTTTCTAAGTGAGGAGAAATAGTTTTAGTGGGGGTTTTAGATATCCCAGTGGGGAGGGGTATTATAAAATAATGTATTGATTATTTTGTTATATAGGACAAAAACTATGAATTATATTAATTACCATGAAATTTACTATATTGTGATTAAAAAAGGAGTTTTATTTTACATTAAACCCATGATAAAACTAAATGGTATCTTTTAATCACTTACTTAAAGTTTAATAATCCAAAAAAAAATTATTATAATATAATATAACTTTGGCTTTAAAATTTAAAATATAGGTTTATAAATTAAATTTATTATTTTAAAATGCATTAAATTACTTATTAAATCCATTTTAGGTTAATAAAAATATTTCATAAATTTTAATACCATATTTCTATCTGGATGATGTTATAAAGTTTAAAGCATTCATAAAAAAGTATTTTTCACTGTTCACTAAATATCAATTTTTTCAGATGAATCCCAAAAATTCACCCTAAGATAATTTCAACGTTTTAAATCCCAAAATGAATTAATTTTTATCAGATTTATATTCTGAAATTTAGATATGTAACATCTAAATAAAATCACATAATACATGGAAAATAATTAATTTAGAAAAAAATTATTTATTTTACAAAGTGTGATCACATTTTTATTCATTATCGTTCATAATTATTATATAATTATATTTTCTTTATAAGAATATAAGATTAAAATTTATTAATATTTTATTAAATAAATTTATATATTCATTATTATAATTTATACTAAAAATACATTAGAGGTGGAAATTATTCATATATGAAAATTTTGGGTCGTTACAAATATGTTATTGAATATTAGAAGGATAAGTTAAAGAATAATCTAGTTGTTTGATTACCTAAAGCGGGTTTCACTTATGAGGTGTATTTTAATTCATCTCATTATAGTTTTAGATGTTTTTATGCAATATATGGTAGTCATTACTTATAGTTCTAAGCTCTTATGTATCCATGAACTTAATTATTCTACACATGATTTGGATCTTGTAGATTTAGTGTTTATGCTTAATTTGGGAGAAATTATTTTATTATAGGATGATTCATAGTTTATTTTGATCATAAGATCTTGAGATATATTTTTTCTCAAATTTGCATGAATTTATAGTGGGTAATGTGGGTTAAATTTCACTGATATTATGATTTTGATATCACATATACTTCTTGAAAGGGTAATGTGATGGTAATCACTTTGATTAAGAAGTATTATAGTAGAGATGCTCAATGGATAAATAATAAATAGTAACAAATTGATTCAAAAATATATCTTCAACTCAGTTAGGAGGGGAATAACAATAGATTATGTTTTACCAGATAACAAGGACATTTTCTCTAGTATAAGAGGTAGAGAAGTCTCAACTAAAAGACTTTGTGGTTGGAGTGTAAAGAGTTCGGTTTAATTATGATGATCCTTTGTATGGTTGGTTTTGTCATGACCCCCCCCCCCCCCCCCTCCACTGATACCCCTACAGGGTTATAAATGAAGAGGAGTGGCCCCTGAATCCCACCTCTAATAAACCCTAGGTTGGTAAATAGAACTGATGGTAGAAAACACATGATGGGAGTCTTTACCCTTATATTTGAATTTGAGGAAAAAAGATAAGATAGAGCCACTAATCAAAACCATATCAAATAAAATAAATCAAGATCCCATATAATAACTAAAAAAATCATTTTATGGTATATTGAAATATTCTCTAAAATAAAATGTTAAAATAACTCTTAAGTGGAAGCTCCAAATAGAAACTCCAAATCCAAGCTAGCCCAGTCTAGTTCTGTCACTAAACCCCCTCCTAAAAAAATAAAAAAAAATCTATATATACATAAGGTGAGAATAACATATGTACTAAATAGGATCCTCCTTATCACCTCTTATGAAAATGTGGGAAGATTATACTAATGCTCCAATGAGTTAAGAGTAGAACCAATATGCACATATTAATCCAACTACCCATTTCTAGTCTCATTATGGCTCACTCACCAAGAACTGTATCCAAGTATAATAAGATAATAATTATAAGAATATAATCATAGACATAATATAACAACTTCCCCACTAGTTTTCTGCTCTCTCACCCCAATTTCAAATATATTATTCTCACATCCCTTCATGCTCGATGTGGGTTGGGTTATAACTCTACCCACCCAAAATCTCAAAAGGCCTAACATCTCATATTGGTATCAGGGAAAAAATCAAAATTTCACAACATTAAATCATGACCACATAATATGCACATCCATTACTTCATAACTAGATTTATAGTGTATCGTGAAGATGAAGTACATCAACCTTGTTCTATCTTTCTACCATGCATGAACTACACCACATTGTCATCATCCCATCAACACCATTTCATTGGGTACACTACATGCCACTCACATACCTTTCATGATCATCCCAACCTCATTCCATCATAGCCAATCTATTACTAAAGGGAGAGTGGGGAAGATGGGGTAGTCACCTATCCACAATCACTAATATGGATTTTGAGGAAAATTCTTGGAACCAAAATATTTAGCATCGATATAAAATACTTGACTCGTTTGGGGTTTGTTTAGAAATCATAATAAAATACATGGTTTAATAGATACACACAATACCTGGCCTAAGAATTCTCAAAATCAAGAACCACCAACTTAGCTAACAATTTTACTACCACACCAAGACAAATACCACTATCTACTACCACCATTACAACACAACCAGCCAATAAACACACAAATAACCATGAAAAATAGTATGTGTTCCACCTTTATTCATTCATTTGGAAATTCTTGATTTCCATTCACCAACCAATATTCGGTTCATTTTTTCATTTATTTTACATATTTAATAAAATTTATTCTTAGTTATCACCTATATTTATTCTAGCCTTTATCTTCCCATTTATATCATAATTAAATTTATAAATCAAATACCACATTTTAAATTATAGCCCACACCTATTAAATTCTAGACCATATCAATTTAATGAATTTTAATTTTAATCCCATAATCACCTTATTCTAACCTCATACCACACTATCGGGTATCCACAACACCATTTCCTCATTTATCAAATCCAAAGTCACACATCAATATTAAGTAACCATATACCAATTGTAAAATATTTGGGGATAAAATACAATATTTTACAACTCTGGATTATTCAAATGGACCATTTTATAACTATATTTAATTATTATTCAATTAAGTGAGATATTATTAGCATTCAAGCATAATAAAAATCAAGTCATCCAATAGTAACAATTCACAGACCCAATGGGATCATTGTAGTAGGTAAAACAAGAAAAATAAAACATCAAAATAAAGGAGATCAAAGTATCATAGTGATAAAGAAAATCATGAAATATTTATTCCTATTAATTCTCTATTCCTTTCTAATTCCATATTTCTTATTCATTATTTAATTCAAAATACCAATTTGACATTATTTAATTATTTTCAAGCATGTAAAACATGATAATCTACAAAAATAATCATAGGCTATTAGTGTGCACAATATCTAGAAAATAAAAATAAAATAAAATAAACTATGATATATAGGAAATATCCTGTTTCATTCTTTTAATTTCCACACATGAAATAATAATTAGGAATTACCTGTGATAATTATTATTTTTTATTTATTTTGACAATTTTCATATTGTTATATTATTTAATTGATTCTTAATAATTACATAGTGAAGAAAAAATCATGATAAACTCACAATTTAGACCAAAATAAGATGGTGGTTCTTGAATCCCCTACCTCAAGAACCATTACACACTATAGAAACAAAACATAGGAGAGACAAGAAATTGTGCAGGTCTCAAAACTTGAAGAAGGAAACCAAACTAATCAAATATAGATCTTGAGTGGGGATGTTTTAATCATCTAGACTTGATAGAAATTAAAATTATCTCAAAATGATTTAATAGAAGAAGAAAATTGTTTTTATAAATTAAAGATATCATTTTACCCATATATTTTCTAAAGGCTTGGCCAAACTCCCATTTAAATTTTCATTAAATTAGTTTCTATTTAATTTTGTCACTTGTCCCATTTAAATATCCTATAATTTAGGAATATTATAGGTTTCTCCCATATTCATCATAATATATTTAAAATTCATGGTTTTCATTTATTATTACCATCTATTTTTATTAAAATAATTACACATTGATTTAAAAGGAAACTGAATTATTCTATATAAATAGCACTACCTATATGTGAGAGGTGAAATATGCATAAATTTATGACCAAATGCCTTTACATCAATCATCATGGCCTCTAAGAAACTCAACCTTACATTATATTTAGAAACTTACCTCTTAATATCAGCATGGACCCCACCATGGAGTAGGGATAAATCCATCATTGTTTTTACCTGACACAACAAGGACCATAATGTAGAGATAAATCTTTCCCCATTTTGACCTAACATGCATGAGATAATGATGTAGATACCCCCTCCTCCACATTTTTTCTTCCACTCATATGTGAAACTTTCCATATCTTTTACTTCTACCTCAACTCACCATTATTCTCATCAAAATAGTTAAACCAAGGAATTTTAGCTATCCTTGTTTCACATAGGTGGGTTCTCCTTGAAATATAGCTTTTAAAACAGATAGTTAAACTATTTCTCTACCCATAGTGTATCCCAGAATTAAGAAATTCCACCAATGAAGGTAATTCATATTACTTTTTCACATTCACAACTCATCTTAAGTAAAAAAAATTTACGTTTACATAGAAGAAAAGGATATGATACCTCTATGCAACATGAAACACCCACTAAAATGTCCACCCATGACCATTTCACTCACTGTGGTGTTCCAAGAACCAAACGGATAACTCCCAAATGATTTAACCATTTAAAATTTCTAGATAAATGATATTTCCCCACATTTAAAACTTCAAGGAACTCAAAATGGCCAGTGCCACACCTACTGTTATAGTGTGGTGGTCCTCAGAATATCCAAACAAATCTCTAACCTTTGTAATACCTATGAACTTCTAAAAATAAAATGGAATGGGACAAAATGTTATGAGCTATTACCCTATATCTCTCTCAAACTATTCTCATCCTCTAGAATAAAAAAAATTTAATGAGAAAAAAGAAGAGGGAGGGTCCAAAAAACTACCCAATGGGACACTTCTTAGAGGTTTAGCTACAACCCAAACTTAATCACCACCTAAGAAGGTCAGGGTGATGATAACTTGAAACCTCAATATCTTTCTAACATTCCTCTAGAGATACCAAAAAAAATTTGGTAATTCCATTTATAAAACATGAACTTGACACAAGGAAGGATAACATCAAACATAAAAATAAAAGAAACAATTAGAACTGATTTATTAATAATAAAAACATGGAAAAAAATTCAATTTAAATTAAATTTTAGATGTGGTTTTAAAATATATTTAGGTAAAACTACCCATGAAATTTTTTTCCTTCCTTGTGACCCAACAAACAAATTACTAAAACCTAGGCCCTCCAAAAAACACCAGGCACTTGGACTGTAAGCTCCCCAATTCAGTAAAGCCAAAGAACCTTAGTTCACACCATATATATCTCCTAGATCTTGGAAGAACCTAAGTCTAAAGTTGAACCCAAGTATTAAGAGGAAACTTGTCTCCTTACCACCAATTTTTACATGAGCCATAGCTCTATACACCTCCCCCATCCTTCTTATCACGATTCCTCACCTGATGAATGAATTCCACCTTGACAAAGATAGGGAGTTTCCCTATGAGACTCTATCCATATGAATATGTTCTTTCTTCCACCATGTTCGGGTTACCCAATAGAGTTTTCTCATATATAAGGAAACCTAAAAATGGTATGGGGTTCTTTTTAACTCAAAGGATACCTCTACCACTTCCATTCATTTCTCAATTATGGGTACTAACACAACTCCTAGGAACTTTAGCACCTTCTACTGCTGAAAGAGGAACACCACCTAATCCCATGACTCCCTCTCTTGAATTTGGAATGCAATAATCTGGTGATGTATCATCAATATATATTCACCCCAGTCAGTAATAAACTAGGTTAGTTCAAATAATTAATTCATACACACTTGTTAAAGGAAAACTCAAAACTTATTTGACAAAACGTACTTACAAAAAAAAGAATTACAATTCTAGAAAGTCAAGTGACCAACACCAAACATCATGAAGTAACATAGAATAGGATTCTCAAAAATAACATGAATAAATTTAAATCAGTTTCCCAGAAGCATCTCATTACTAGTTTAGTTCAATTCAATTAACTAACATTTAATAAAATTAAACTTAGCATGCATAATTAATCATAATGAAATTTAAGTCATAACATTTGGAAGTTATCATGTGTAACATGGAATGAGAAATTTTTCTCCTAATTTAACATGAACATATCAAAAATTGTTTATAATAATCATCAATAATGCTCCATACACCATTTCTCAATTTAAATATAGTTTCAATAATTTTCTTTTAAATATTGTATTCCTAGGGAATGCATTACAAATCTTATTTAGTTAATAATGAATTTTAATAAAGAATTAATAATTTTGTATCACGATTTCTAATTAGTCATACCTATATGTATATCATGCATTTATTCTCAATAGATTTTCATATTATAAATTCATCTTAACAAATGAGGTAATATTTCATGTTAAGAATTATTAAAACTAAAACATGTTTCTTAAAACATTTCCTCCAATGTTATTAAACTTATTAATAGTTAATCATCATGATCATTCTCTAATCAAGTATATTTTAGGGAAAAAATATTCATGGAAAATATAATCTTTTAGACGTGTCTCATGAAAACATATTAACATGCTTCACGAATTCATTAATTAAAATGTATTTATCCTTAATTTGGAATTAGAATGGCATATAATGAAAGGTATAATAAACATGATATCATGTCAAGATTTATAAAGGAGAATATTTTAACTACCATTAATCAGTTAATAAATTCAACATAGTTATAAGGACTATACTAAACACATTAAATATAATCACAAATCATATTTTCCATCTAAATACAACCTATGACAATGATGCATGTACCCTTAGAATTTTAATCACATTAAGGAAAACTTAGAAAGACCACAAAACAAAAAATCAATTTTAAAATTTGATTTTTTTCATGAAACCTATGATTTAAAATTTTTTAAGAAACAAATAAAAACTTTTTTTATGGGTAACCTTTAAATCATACTTAAAAATAATTTGTATAGAAGCTCTTAAATTTTCTTTTAAATAAAAAAGTTAACTAAAATTTCCTTAAAATATTTAAAATAGTAATAATAAAACTTTTAGAATAATTACAATATTTGTTAAATGATAACCTATCATTTGTTAGGAAGCAAGGTGCCTCAAGATCTAAATCAAGTCAAATAAAAAAATAATAAACATCACTTCACAAACTGACACACAATAAGAGGTATGTTATCAAAATCAACATGAATAAAAGTTCTTTAAGTAAAAAAATAAATGGAATCCATCTACCATATCATGATATTGTTCACTTTGGTTGGACTTGACTATACCATGTGGCTTTAAAATGAATTTTGAAATAATAAATCATAATAGGATAAATTTCCTCTATTCATATCTTAAATCAATAACATACATTACTAGCATGAAACATATCTGGAAGCCTTGTAGCATAGAATTCATTAAAATTCATTTAATTAGGTTCATTTAATTCCCAAGACCACATCATTCAAATGTAATAATAAGAAAATATGATTAATGTACCTTTCCTAGGTCTCTAACCTTAAATCAATACCACTTTACTTGATAGTTCAATAGACTCTGGGTCCTTACGTCGAACCACAGGGGCCTAAAATCCCATGTACTAGCTAGTATCCCTAACCTATGTCATGTACCAAGATCAACTGATATTTTTTTCTACAAAATCATGAAGTCATTATATTTTCTAACTCCAATATCTATCCTATATCTCAACTATCAAATTTGATATCACTCTATCATGAACCCCCCCCCCCATGGATACCCCATGTGGTCCAACAGTGAAGAGAAGTAATAAAATCCAAAGACCGCATCTATTAAGACCTGGGTTGGTGACTATCACTGAGGGTATATAACAATAAATGGGAGGCATTACCCTCAAATATTAATTTGAGGAAAGTTGATAATATGGGACCCCCAATAAATTCCAAATCATGTAAAATAAAGCAAGATTCAAGTTAATAATTAAAATCATTTATGTCATGTCATACAGAAATAATCTATGAAATAAGACACCAAAATAAATCCTATGTAGTTGATCCAAACAGTAACTCCAGCTCCAAGCTATCTCAGTCCAGCTCATTCACCAAAACCAAATTTGAACACCTAAAAATAGATTATATATACATAGGCACCCTATTAGGACAACTTTCCATTCCTAGTCTCAATAAATCTCACTCACCAAGTATCATATCCCAGTATAATAAGTTAATAATCAGAAGAATATAATCATAGGTACCATAAAACTACTTCCCCACTGGTTTTCCACTCTCAAACCCCAATGTGAAACATCTTGTGATCTCATCCCTTCATGTCTGAGGTGGGTTGGGTCGTAACCTTATCCACTCTAACTCTTTCAAGGTTCAACATATCATGTTGGAATCAAGAAATATATATATATATATATATATATATATATATATAACATCATCACATCATAACCACATCACATCCATATTCATTACTTCAAAACCTGAGCTATAGGGTATTGTGAGCATGAATGAAATCAACCACATTCCCTCCCCTACCATGAAAAAACCCCCACCACATCACTATCATCCCATCATCACTACTTCATTAGGTACACCACATGAAAATCCCACACCTTACATGATTTTACTAATATTGGGTCGTCATATCATGTCTACTACTAAAGGGAGAATAATCAAGAGGGGGTAATCAGCCATCCTCCCTCACCAACCAAGATGTTGGGTAAAACACCTAGAACCAAAACATTTTGTGTCGATATAAAAAACCATATTAGGTGTGGTGAATTTAAAAAACATAATAAAATAAATGGTATAATAGATACACACAATACCTAAACTTATATTTCTTACAAAAAAGAACCATTATCTCATCTCACAATGTTACTACCACACCATGAAATATACCACTATCTACTACCACCATTACCACAAAAGAAACCATTATAACAAACCGGTGCTCAACCTTTATTCACTCATTTTGAAAAATCCAAATTTATATTCACTAACCAATATTAGGTTCATTATGACATTTATTTTACATATTTAATGAAAAATCATTTTGATCTATCAACTTTATTTGTCACAAACCAGATCTAGGTGTCTTCAAAACTGGCACCTGAACCAGTCTTTAGAAAGACCTGAAGGGTGTTCTTAATCCCCACGGGCTGGTACAAGTGCTCATGTATCATAAAATAAAATGTTGGAATGATTTACCTGAGTTTATAAACATAAAACAACAAACTAATCCAATAAAAAATATGGTTTTTTCAAACCAATTTATCTTTTTCCAAATTTCAGAATTGAGTTACACAATTTAAAATAATATTTAAAGACTATTACAAAGGAACAAAACCAAAAAGGATAGCCCATGAACCACCTCATGACAAGGGGAAACTCCCACAATCCATCTCCAAAACACCGCATCATGAAGGACGCTAGAAACCTAGACCACCGACACTAAAATATTTACCCAACCTGCAACAAAGATAACCAAGTATACTTATAACCAAAGGTGTAAGTAGGGTGTGAGACAAATCCTAATAGGATTCCACCACAAAAGATTCCATGTGATAATCATTATAAGACAAAAAGATTGTAAGTTTTGTAAACAATAAATTCTTGTAAAAATATTTAGAATATGAAACTTTAAATAAAATAAGTTGCAAGTGGGATACTTTAAAAGAAATCAAAACTTTTAAATAGAATGATGAATCAACTGAATTTCTCCATCTAAACATAACGTATGTATTTAGTAAGTATAAAATATCTAATGAGCATTATCTCATTGTGGGTCTGAGGTACCTCATACTCGGTGAAAGTAATCATACAAATATTTGTTCTCATGCACACAATCCACTAGTAGGGATCAAACCCATAACCTAGTGGTCCCCCAACATCATCATCATCATAGTTTAGTTAGTATTGTCATCTTCAAACTTTTTACGTGAAACAAGGGCTAAACTGCACGGGATCACTAGCATACCAGTACATGTCCACCCACCTAGATACCCGAGTTTTCCCTCTTGTGCTCAAAAAAGTTCCACAAGACATGAAATATAATTTTCACATTAAAATACCAATTATAAGTCACACACACACACCAAATTCATTTTGGAAATCATAATCACGCCAAAATAGCCCACAACATGTTTCACCTCTCTTTCACACGTCAAAAAATACTTTAAACAATTTTACAAAACCCTTCCAAGATAGTACACATCACATAATAGACCTTTCACATTAAAATAGACCATTTCAAAAGTATACTCCTTCCAAAATAGTTTGGAAACATAGTTTCACCTCTTACATAAATCAAGAAACCATTTAAAAACTTCAAAAAACAATTCCAAGGAGTGTAACCATGTTTTGAACATAAAATCCTTCTAAAAACCCTATTTAAAGAGAAAAAGCACACCAATATCACATAAAACTAGAATTGGAATCCATAAAATCATTTAATAAAACTATTCCATGAATCATAAAACAACCCCAATGAACACAACATGGAATACACACAAAAACTGTTCATTTTTTCACAAAAATGCCACTTAAAAACCAACCGCTTAACAAATGATACCAAATATAATTTTCACACCAAAAAAAAGGAATATAATCATTCTAAAAATATAAATCAATCAAAACTAACTCATCCAATAATGCTTACACATGTAATTACCTACCATTTGTGCCAAAAACTCCAAACTGTTGTGAGAAACTTCAATCACACCACTATCGCACCATAAGGAAGTGAAATAAAGCCCTAATACACAAGATTTAACCGAAATGACACAAAATAAAACACAAGGTATAAACCCTAGATGATTTACATTTTAGAACCTCAAGAAAAGTGGAAGAAACCCTAAGAAAATGGGAGGAACATGAGTGGAAACCCACTTACTTGAGATATCTTGAATAAAACGCCCCAAATACACTAGTAGATGAATTTCAAAACATCCAAAAAAGAAAATGAGGTTATAATAAGGATGAGGAGGTCATGTAGGAACTGGAATGGGGGAAAAGAGTAAAAAATGAAGGAGTTGTGAAGGAAACAAATTACCTCTTCAAATCTAGACGATTTGATAAATCATGAAAAGTTTCGCCCTAATCTGTGATGGAAATGATCTCCAAAGAGGGAGACACAAATATGGGGGTGTTCCTAGTGATATTGGATTCGAGTGGGAGGTGGAATCACTGAAAAATAGTAAAAAATGAATATGATATTAAATAAAACAAAATTTAACTGGAAATGGGCTTAAGGGTTGGCCCAATTCCTTAAATAAAAATCCAAATACACCATGATTGTGGATTCCTAGAGGGTCCAAATTGATACAGTGGTATTAATAGGTTAAGGAATACCATTTTGGAAGTAGAATGGGTGAAAAATGTTGAAAAATTAAAGAGTTATAAAAGAAACAAAATTAGTTTTTAAATATTTAAATGGGCTCACGGTTTGGCCCAAATCATGAAAACTCACCCTTTCCTCCAAAAATGTATGGGAAACCCCCCACAAAAAAATAATGGAAATTAAATGAAAAATACATTAAAAATAAGTCATGTATGTGACAATACTCCGCACCATAGAACTTTATGCCCTCAAAAATCCACAGCAAGGCCAAAAGAAAAAACCAAACCAAACCAAAGACCAAAATAGACTCATTTTCCAAGTTTCTCCCGCCCCCAAAAGGCCAAAACACCTCCAATTGATCAATAAAGGAAGAAATACTCTCACAAAATAAAACATACACCACTTCCAGAAATGATCAAGCATCTTCAAACTACATCCCCAAAAAAACCTCAAACACTATCCAAACAAGACTTAAGCAACTTACCGAGAACGAACAACGAAAACAAACAAGGTCACCGCAGTCCTCAACAAAACTGTTGATCACACTTCAATCCCAACGTTTACTCAAGGAGAAATTTAGTGGTTAAATAACTCCAAATGAGACTACCTATTTTTAGACCAACACTAGGGAAAAAACCAATTTACTGATACTGGGAGACACAAACAGACTCCCCGCTATAAGGGGAAACTCAATTTTTCCCGAGGCAAAATCGGGACACTAACAGTGGGAGGCCCGAACAGACTCCCCAGAATAAGGGGTATACATTCATTAGACTTTTCCAAAATAACATACATAATACCCATAGTGGGTCTCCCCACCATCTTAACTGACTAGCATGGGCCGAAACGAAAAGACCTCAAAATTTAAAGAGTTGGCACGACTGCATGGTAAGTCCGCACAGTTTGGGAAACTGTTGGCTGACCATGAAGAGCATTTTTTTCAAAGGGAAAACTTTGCACAGTTACATTGGCCAAGGCGCATGGCCATGAAGAGACCATGGGGTATCTACTGTATCTTATTTCATTGTTTTCTAGGTTGGAACATAGTTACTACTAATTGTGCGCAAACCATGTGTTACCATATTCCTAGCCCAATTTTCATTATTTTCTCTAAAAACTAAAAGTAACCAAAAAGAGGGAAATCATGAACTTAGAAGATAATGTGGGAACAAGATTTCCCCACATCTTTCCAAATAACGAGAACAACTAGATAAATACAAAAATACCATAGGTTTAAACTATTCCGATCTTTCATACTGAGGATGGTAATTAGACCAAAAAAATTTAACAACCCTGGGATTTCCATAACTACATGCCAGCTTCACTCCAGGACCAATTGCTGGAGCTAAGATGATCAAATCATCTTTGACCCTGAAGTCAGGCCTTGAGAAACCCTCGAATGGAACTTCTTCTTTTGGTTCCACAAACAAATACACTATGATCCCATATGGGTTAAATGAGACACAACACACTCCAAACTCAGTTTACCAAAACTTGAAATTTTTCTGAGACAAGAGCTTAGAAGATTAATACAAATCACCCCTTGTTTCTTTGGATGAAAAATGGAAAGAGGAAATGACATATGAAAACCCCTTTCTCTAAGAAGAGGATGTCACGATTTTCTGAAGGGAGGCACACTTATAAAAAAAGAGAGACTCTCAGAAGATTGCTCAACCTTCACTTTTGCAGTCAAACGAGCACATTACATTGCAAGGTGTCACCATACATGACCCTTGTGACTGATAGAAATAATATTATGGATAGGGACATTATGTTGAGTCCCAAACATCACACAATTTCTTACAAATGTCCATATCATCCTATCTTGATCATATTTCACACACTTGTGGTTTGACATGAACCCTCATTTTAGAGATACTGATGAAAGACTCAGAGGCCCTCTTAGACAACATTTTACACTGACAACCCCAAACTGCTTCCACCTTTGGCGACTCATGTAACTTAAGGAACTAAGGTATCTTCAAACATTCCACGACCACTCTCCCACTACAAGAGGCTCCACAAAACCAAAAAATCAAATGGTGTAGAATCAATCACCAAAGCTCGAGAAAAAGACTCCTTGCATTGATCAACTGGAGGACTTTCCAGTGGAGAAGAAATCAGGGTTGCACTTCAGTCACACATTAAATATTTATGGGGTCGTACCCTGTCTAATGAGAGAGCCCAAGGACCCAACCAAGATAGTCCATTGGTCCCAAAAAATATCACTAGTCATGACCAAACACATGAGGGGAGACCCTACAAGGTCCACCTGAACATTTCTCAAAAGATACCACTAACTTTCCCTTAAACCCAATATACCAACAAAACACAAACCCAAAACATCATTTAAAAAAGAGGGGTTATTGAACTCAAAACATCCCACAACAACTACATTTCCAAAAACACATAAGACACACCACCCAAACTATTCATCAAGGCATCAATTTTTCCTTCAAAAGAAGTTACTTCATTGAAAATAAATGGGTCGATGGTTAGCGTACCCACCCATAGTATCCTATGGGCCTCACACATGCATGTTTCTATGACACACCAGGAACCCTCCTGATATCCATCCCTGCACTCATACATTTTTTCCATTAACCATCCATCATCCCATATAATCCCATGTATGTGGTCGCTCATGGAAATACCAAAGGTTAAAAAAATCCCTTACACTTTTCAAAACCAAAACATTAAAACGACACTTCCCTTTTTCTCAAAACTGATAACCATGGAATAAAAACCTAATTTACATCTTACAAAACATTTCAGAAATCCCCAATCATTTAAATAAAAACTCACTTACAAGCCATACATTAATTTAAAAACATTTCAGCCTGTTTCAAAACACTCCCAATTTTATGGAAAAAAACTCCATTTCATTAACACCCCTCCATTTAAAAATCCATCTCTTCTTATTTAAACCAGATTCAAATGATTCATAAAACATTTCAAATGCTTACTAGTTACCAAATCAAACTTTATCTTAAAACCCCACACATAAATTCTCAAAACACTTCATTCAACTCAAAACACTTATCAATAATTCATCAATGTCTATTTGGAATAAATCTTCAAAACCCACTCTAACATAATTCATAGTTTTAAAAGAGGTGTAAATACACAATTTACCATTTCAAAATAATTTAGAAAATACATTTCCACCATTTGAGAAATAAATCCACCTTCTCTTTATTGAAAAATAATTTCATAAAAGTTAACATTTCTTAAACCAAGTCTTCTTTATAATTTTAAAACCAAGCTTCCAAGATTCCCAAATAATAGGACACAAGATAATGTGAGAGGAAACTAGTTTTGGTGGGTGACTTGGACATATGTTTGGTGGCCATACACCAACAACTTCAATGTCATGAAGAGTGTTCTAGGACAATATCCCTGACTCCACGTGGCTTTTCTAGACCTATGAACTCATAGAGGCCATTGACCCAACTCTCTTTTCATTTTCCCAATCATCGATGACCCATGAAAACTAATGGACTCGGATAAAACCTGATTCCCCTTGTGACTTCAATCCCTTTATGAGGTGTGTTGGCTAGGCACCCTACTTCTAATCATAATTTCAAGTCCCAATAACCCTATCACCGGACTATCCCGACTCTTTGCCTAATAACATGACCTAAGAGAGCAAACCCGACCCCTTTGATACCATTTTATCACAAACCAGATCTCATTGCCTTTAAAACCAGCACCTAAACTAGTTTGTGGAAAGACTCTAAGGGTGTTCCCGATCCCCACAGGATGGCACAAGTACCCGGGTATCAAAAAATGAAATTTGGGAACAATTTACATGAGTTTATAAATATAAAACAACAAACAAATCCAATAAAACAAATCTTGATTTTTATAACCAAATTATCTTTTACCAAATTTCATAATTGAGTTACGCAATTTAAAATATTTATTAAAGACTATTACAAAGGAAAAAAACAAAATTGGCATCCCATGAACCACCTCATGATAAGGGAAAACGCCCACAAGCCATCTCCAAAACACTGCATCACGAAGGATGCTAGAAACCCATACCACCATCACTAAAATCTTTAACCAACCTATGAAAAAGATAAACAAGTCTACTTACACCTAAAGGTGTAAGTAGGGTGTGATCCAATTCCCAGTAGGATTCCAGCACAATTATATTATATGTGATGATCATTATAATACAAAAATCTTTCATGTTTTTAAACAATAAATGCTAGTAATATTTAGAAGATGCAAATTTAAATAAAATCAATTTTCCAGTGGGATACTTTAAAATAAATCAACACTTTTAAATAGAATGACAAAGCTACTTAATTTCTCCAGCCAAACATACCATATGCTGATGGTAAGTATAAAATATCTAATGACCACTAGCAATTGGAAAACAACCATAAACACTAGCTCACTATGGGTCCTAGGTACCTCATACTCGGTGAAAGTAACCATACAAATATCCATTCTCATGCACACGAGCAGCTATTAGAGACATACCCATAACAAATTGGTCCCCCAAAAACATCATTATCATAGTTTAGTTAGTGTTTTCATCATCAAACTTACTACATGAAATAGGGGCCAAACCCTACAATATCACTAGCATACTAGTACACGTCCACCCACCTAGATACTCGGGTTTTCCCTCTTGTGATCAAACATGTTTCACAAGACATGAAATACATTTTGCATATGAAAATACCTCTTCTAAGTCAAACACACACAAAATAGACCACACACATGCCACATGATCCCCTTTTTCATTCAAATTCATTTTGGAAATCATACTCACACCAAAAATATAATTCTTCTCACCAAAAAAATGGAATATAATCATGATAAAAATAAAAATCAAGAAAAGTAACTCATCTAATAATTCTTACACATGGAATCACCTACCCTTCATGCCAAAAACATCAAATCATTGTGAGAAACTTTGATCGCACCACCACCGCACAAAAAGGAAGTGAAATCAAGACCTAATCCACAATATTTCACCAAAATGACACAAAATAAAACCCTAAGAATGAAACATTGCATCTGGACATTTTATAACCTCAAGAAAAGTGGAATAAACCCTAAGAAAATGGGAGGAACATGAGAGGAAACCCACTTACTTGAGATATCTTGAATAAGACGCCCCAAATACACCAGTAGATGAATTCCCAAAAAACAAAAAATGTAATTGAGGTTAAAATAATCTTGAGGAGGTCATTTAGGAACTAGAATGGGGGGGGGGAATATTGAAAAATGAAGGAGTTATGAAGGAAACAAATTACCTCTTCAAACCAAGATGATTTGAGAAAGCTTGAGAATTTTCACCCTAATATACGATGGAAATGAGCTTCAAAGAGGGAGACACGAATATGGAGGTGTGCCTAGGGATTTTTTCTTCGATTGGGAGGTGAAATCACCAAAAAAGAGTAAAAAATGAATATGATATTAAATAAACAATTTTTAAAAAAAATGGAAATGGGCTTACGGGATGGCCCAATTCCTTAAATAAAAAACCAAATCCACCATGATTATAGATTCCTAGAGGGTAAAAATTGATATGGTGATGTTAATAGGTTAGGGGAGGCCATTTTGGAAGTGGAATTGGTGAAATTTTTTGAAAAATTAAATAGGTACAAAGAAACAAAATTGGTTTTTAAATCTGGAAATGGGCTCACGGTTTGGCCCAAATCATGAAAACTCACCCTTTCCTCCAAAAATGTATGGGAAACCCACACAAAAAAGAAAGAATGAAAATTAAATGAAAAATACCTTTAAAATAACTCATATATGGGACATTATTTATTCCAACCTTTATCTTCCCATTTATATCAATATTCAATTTATAAATTAATTACCACATATTAAATTCTAGGTAACACCTATTCAATTCTATCCCATATATCTTTACTAATTTTTAATTAGTATTCAATCATCATTGTATTACATAAAAATTACACACTACCAAAAATCCCCTATACCATCACCAAAAATTATCATAACCACAAGAAGACATCAATAAGTAGTAACCATATATTGTGTTTAATATTTGGGGCCAACAAGAAACATTTTTCAAGTTCAGACTATTCAAATAGCTCATTTAATTACCAGATTTAATTATTATTATTCAATTAAGTGAGGTGTTCTATGTATATAATCATAATAAAAATCAATTACTTCAATAATAACAATTCATAGAACTCAATGGGCTCATCATAGTAGATAAAAACATGCTGTAAAAATTTCAAAATCAAGGAGACCAAATTATCACAGAGATAGAAAAATTCATGCATTATTTATTCTTGTTAGTTCCATATTCCATTATACTACCATAATTATCATTAATTATACATTTAAAAGTATCAACTTAACATTTTTTATTATTTTCGATCATATTGAACATGTTAAGAAAAAATAATAATCATATACTATTAGTCTGCACTCTATATACAAAAACCACAAGGAAATAACAACAACTATGGAATACAACAAGTCATCCATTTCATTATAATAATTTCCACACCTGAAATAATAATTATCAATTGGATGTGATAATTCTTTTTCTATTTATTTTAATCATTTCCATATTGTTATCTTATCTAAGTTGATTCATACTAATTACACTCTGAATAAAAAATAATGATAAACTTTCAATTTACACAAAAATAAGAGAGTAGTTAATAAATCCTCTACCTCAAGAATCTTTACATGCTACAACACCAATATAGAGGAGAGGGAGAGAAATGTAAAGGTTTTTGAAACTTGAATAATGAACCTTAATGGGTCAAATAAGTCTTAAAGATATTGAATGATGATGTTTTGATCACCCAGACTTGTGAGAAACAAAATGGATTGATAAAGGATTTAATGGAGGAATAAATCAATTTTCAAAAAATTATAGGTATTGTTTTACCTAGATATCCACCAAGGACTCAACCAAAATCCAATTTTAAAGCACATTAAATTAGTTTCCATTTGATTCCCTCACATGAACCATTTAAAACTCCAATAATTTAGGAAGATTATAGCTTTGTTCCATATTTATCATAATAGATTTAAAATCCATAATTTTTATATATAATTTCCATTTATTTTCATTAAAAACATTACAGGTAGATTTAGAGGGAAATTGAATTATTCTTTATAAAAATAACCACATACATGAAATAGGTGAAATTTTTATAAAGGTAGTTCCATTTAACTTTATTCAGCTCGACATGACCTCTATGCATCTCACCCTTATGCAAGATTTAGAAACATAACTTTGACCACAACCACAGCCTCTACCAAAGTTTATGAATATATCATTCATTTTTTCTTCCTATCAATCTAAATACCAAAACATAGAGATAAATCTTTCACTTTTTAACCTACCACTCCTAATATCATGAGGTAGATCCCCCCCCCCCACCCACTTTTTGTTTGATCTACCCTTGTGTGAAATTCAACATCTCTTTGAATTCCACTTCAACTCACCACCATGCCCATCAAAACTTCTAAAACAGGGTGCTGAAACTGCTCACATTTTACATAGGTGGTTTTTCTAAGGAAAAAACTTCTAAAATGGATAGTTAAACCATTTCACTACCCATGGTGTACTCCAAAATCAATCGGTTCCTCCAATGAAGGTAAGTAGTTTTACCTTTACGGAGCGATAACTCGTGTGAAGGTAAACCATTTTAGATTTACATGGAAGAAAAGGTTAGGATACCTCTACTTGATGTGAAACTCACACTAAAATGGCCACCTATGAACGTTTCACTCACCATGTTGTTCCAAGTTCCACACAGCCAACTACAAAATGCTCACCCCTTCAAAATGTTGATCGCATCACGACTCACTGTTTTATTTCAACCTTACACCATTGTGTTAAACTAGTTATGTGTTGAAAATTATAAAATTAATAACAAATTTCACTTTATGTTTTATTAGATTATTTTTTATCTATTACTATTGAAAATGTAAATGTAACTTTGTTTGATAATTACATTTTAGGTGTAGATGAATTGGAGGGCCCATGAAGAAGTTAAAGAGGAATGGGCCAAACTATGGAGGATCCAAGAACAATATTGGAATAAACCATACACTTCTACTAATACGTGAATCCAATTGGGAGTTTATTTTGTGGTATAATCCAAATATTAGTGGGATAAAACTCTTCTGAAGGAATAAAATAACAATTCATCCACTAAGAGGCCTATCAAAACTAATCTGTCCAGGGAATCAAATCTTCAGAAAGTCAAAAGTTTTGTTCTGTATTTCAGATTTATCTAGATATGTGGGCCTCCAAATGATTCAAATTTTTTGTTGGAGAAATTAAATAGGTAGTCCAAAATGTTTTTAGTTTTTAAAAAATCAATATAATATTATCTACTGGTTAAAAACCATGTTCCATGTGGTTTTACCAAATCTAGGTTCCCAAAACCACCATCCACGTTGCTTATAAAAGAGTACCTTGGGTACCCCATTTGTAAGTTAGACCAGGAGGAAAGGTGCTACCATTTTGGTGTCCCAAAGTATTATTCTCATCATCCATTTGGTTCTGGTGTATATGGTAAGTGCTATATTAACATAGCTTTCTTACTCCCCTCTCATGGATTTCTAAACACCTGGTGATCACTCGAAGGGGATGTGATGTAAATCCCAAGATTTGTTTTTGTAATATTTGAATGGTATTTTAAATTATAGGTTTGTGTGTTTTTTTCATCATTCTATATTCTTCTTTTATTGATTTATGTATTTTTATTTCATTCTCAACTCATATGATCATGTTTGGGGTTCCCCTTTCATGTGATGTTTCAAATACTGTTCACTATTTATTCTTCCCTATTTTAATTTTGGTGTTTGTGTTGTTAATATTAATCAATTGAACTCAAATAAACACGGTCATGGACATAAAATTTAATATCATGGTAACACAAATAAATAACATACAAACCTGGTTATCAGATCGATTTCTTCATGTGTTTCCTTAGTGAGTTTTAGTAATGAACTCAAACACAATTTACCTAATCATCGGTGGTATTTGGTGAATCATTTTGTGTTTCTAAATGAAAACTAGGAGTTATCCTAGTGTAAACTCAATAATATATTTGTTATAGGTGTTACAGACAAGGTATTAAAATATCATAACCCTATCTCATGATGTGATGAAGTATGAGAATCATGAGATTTCCCCAGGTTGATTACGCTTAATTAATTCAGTTCATTTCTCCTTTTTTATCATTTTTATTTTTATATTGTCTTTAAAAAACATCAAACTCCAAGTTTTACAAATCCTGTTTCCCTTTTATTTTAATAATAATAAACGTTTTCTTAAATTAATGATCTAATTATCCGTCGAGATATGGCCAATGGTTCCTACTATACTGCAGAAATTCTAGTAAAACTAAACATCTAATTTGATGTGCTCAACAACATGATCAAATATTGGCACCATTACTGAGGAGACAAGCTCAATTTTTATTTATTTCCTATTATTTATGTACTTTACTTTTTTTACTTATTGTTCCTTTTTATATCCCCCCCATTTGATTGTTTTTGTTTTTGTTTTTGTTTTTGTTTATTTTTGGGTGTTCTTTCTCTCTCTCTATATATTCTCCCCTCTATATCTCTCTAATTATACAGTATAATATTATATTTTCTTTTCTCTTTTCACACTTATTAATTGATTTTATTTTATCCATAATCCATCGTAAAAAAACACACACACAAAATTCACAACTTTCATGACCCAATCAAAAAATAAAAAATTTCTTGAATTTGACCCAGAAATTGAAAAGAAACTTCACTAAAAAATTAGGTCATCTAGAGTAGGAAAATAAATAAACACTGGGGAACCCCTTGTGGAACCTCAAGTGATCCCAAACCAATCAAAAATTTAACCAAATCAAACCCCAAAAAACATGGCTGCAAATAATCAAACCTTAAAAGAACTAACTACCCCGGATGTGGAGTACCAAGTTTTGTACATCCAATATCCCGAGGAAGATTCCAACTTTGAGTTGTGATCAGGCCTCATAAACCTACTTCCTAAATTCCATGGTCTTCCCGGTGAGGACCCTTACAAACATCTTAAAGAGTTTCACATAGTTTGAGCCACTATAAAACCCCAAAATGCGTCTGAGGACCTCATTAAGTTTAGGGACATCCATTTATCCCTTAATGGTGTAGCCAAATACTGACTATACTATCTACCTACCAAAATTGGGGTTGGAATGAACTTAAATTAATCTTTCTAGAGAATTTATTCCCTCCCTCCCAAACTACATCAATTATAAAATAAATTTGTGGAATTAGGCAATCACAAGGAGAGACCCTTCCTGAATATTATGAGAGATTCAAATGACTTTGTTCAAGTTTCCCCCACCACCAAATTAGTGATCAATTTCTAATTCAATAATTCTATGAGGGTATTGTCCCCATGGATCATGTAATGATATATATTGCAGATGGTGGTGTCCTAGTTGATAAAACTTTTTATGTCACTCATGATTTAATAGCCAACATGGCTAAAAATGCACAAAAAATTGGTACACAAGCAATTTCACCAACATTAGGAGTTAAAGAGGTAATTTATTAAGCCCTAGAATAAAATTTAGATAATAAACTTGATGAGATTCATACCCTTATATGGCAATTATCTCAAACACAATGTAACTCACACTCTTATTCTATTCCATTATGTTGTGGTATTCATTCTAATAAAACTCGTCTTTCTGACTAGTACTCACAACTTTTGGATTTGTATGAACCAAGACTCAAGGACATAGTGAAGAAAATGGAAACCCAGAACCTCCAATTCAAACTGACCATGCAATAATCTATTCAATACCTATGAACTCAAGTTTGAAAATTGAAAAACACCATTAGTGAGATAAATATGCAAGGTTTTTTAAAACTACCATCCCAACATTTTGATAATCCAAAAGAAAAATTCAATGTTTGTGAAATCTCACTTTATAGTCTTAAAGAAGTTTTTTATTCTAATGATTTTACCCAAAAGTTATGTACCCCTTTTTAAAACTCTATTTCCTTACCCTAATAATATTTTAATAAAAAAAAGAAAGACAAAATGGTAATAAAATTATCATTGAGGACTCACATGAACAATCCATTCCTCCTCCTTTCCCTCAAATACTCTCTAAATCTAAGAAAAATTTTGATGATGATATTGATAAAGAAATAATGGATACATTTAAAAAGGTTCAAGTTAACATTCCTTTATTGGATGTAGTTAAATAGATTCCTTATTATACCAAATTTCTTAAAGAACTTTTCACCCATAGAAGAAGGATAATGAGTAATGAGAGAGTCAACCTGAGAAGGAAAGTCTCATCCTTGATTCAACCAAAAATGCCAACAAAATTCAAGGATCTGATAACTTTCACAATACCTTACACCATAGAGGAGACATTCTTTTTAGATCTTATACTAGATTTAGGTGCTTCAATCAATGGGGTGCCTTACTCTATGTACACTTATCTATAGGTTGGAGAGCTTCAACCAGTAGGCATCATCATTCAACTTTCCAACTGAAGCACAACACAGACATCAGGAGTGATCGAGGATATCCTCGTGAGAGTGAATAATCTCATCTTCCCTGTCGATTTCTACATTATTGAGATTAAAGATACTTGAACCTGAGGACATGATCCTCTCATAATTGGGAGGAAATTCCTTAAAATATAAGGTATGATCATCAATGTTTATAATGGTACACTTTCCACAAATTTAGGTGGTGAAAAAAATAAGTTTTAATAACCTTGAGGATATGAAACACCCCATTGAAGATCACTCCACTCTTTATATCTATTCGATGGAAGTTATCTCAAAAGATACACACACACAATTATCTTCTCAACCAATAATATGATTCATTTTTCTTTTCTTAAACCTTTGATTATTTGAGTTTTGATTCATGTTTTGAGTGTTGTGTGGGTCTATAAATTTGTAAATTTTATGCTTTATTTTATGAGTGTATTCATTCTGAGGCACCCATGGTCGTCGATGATTCTAAAAAACTTATTTACATATTTTATCTTTCCTTAGAGAATAAACATGAGTAGATAGAAAGACTCATAGACCTCAATCCCCCTAAATCCCCTCACTCGACCAAAATCCACTAGTGTTATAAATAAAACCACTTCCTTCTTATTAAAATATGCCTATCTTGAGGGTATTAACCAATTTACCATCATTATTGTAAATAACCTCTCTCTGTGGTTGGAATAAAAACTACTTGACCTTTTGAGAGAGTGTAAAAAGGAAATTTGATGGAGATTAGATGATATTATTAAGATTATCCCATCTATTTTTCTGCATAATATACTTTTATATGATGAGGCTAAGCGAATAAGGAAATATCAACGTTGGTTGAATCCCACTCTCATTGAAGGGGAAAAAATTGGAATTCAATAAATTACTTGATACTAGGATCATTTATCATATATCCAATAGTAAATAGGTTAGACCAATGAAAAATTTACCTAAAAAAACTCGGATAATGGTTGTGTCAATTGAAAGTAATGAATTGGTTCTAACATGTGTGTAGAATATTTGGTGAGTCTATACTGACTATTATCAACTGAATCAATCCATGCGAATGGACAGATTTCCTCTACCTTTAATTGAACAAATGTTAGAAAGACTGGATGGTAAGTCCCATTATTATTTCATTGATGGATATTTGGGTTATTTTCAAATCCATATATACCTTTCAGATTAATAAAAGACAACATTCACCAGTCTATTTGGCGCTTTTGCGTATAGAAGGATGCCTTTTTGTCTATGTAATGCTTGAGGTACTTTTCAGTGATGTATTTTGAGTATTTTTTTCTGAGCACCTAGAGAATTTCATGGAAGTTTTTATAGATGATTTCATGGTTTATGGAACTTCCTTTGATGACTGTTTGGAACACCTAGGTTCTTTCCTCTATCATTACATTGAAAATGATCTCATATTAAATTATGATAAATGTCATTTCATGGTTGAGTGGGGGATAGTTTTGGGAATTTCATTTCAAAAGAGGTAATTCAAGTGGATAAATCAAAAATTGAATTAATTTCAACCCTTCCATATCCAAAATTTATTCCTAAGGTATGATCTTTCTTGGGTCATGCTAGTTTTTACCGCTGATTCATTAAAGACATTAGTAAGATTTAACTTCCCTTATCCAGATTATTGCAAATGGACTCTAAATTTGTTTCTGATAAAAAATGTGAGGATTATTTCAATTCCAAAAAAATTGAGTCTCACATCACCTCTCATAATCCAACCACCAAGGTGGGATCTCCCCTTCAAACTTATGTGTGATGCCTATAACTTTTCAGTTGGGGTAGTTTTATCCCAAAGGGTTGAGAAGGATCCTTATGTCATTTCATATCCCTCACATACCCTTGAACTTTCCCAAGAGAACTACAGAACCACTAAAAATAACTTATTTCAATTTTTTTCCTTGTAATTTTTATTTCATATCTTATTGGGTCAAAAATCATTGTCTTTTATGATCATGTTGCCCTTATATTTCTCCTAAAGAAACCTCAAGCTAATCCCCACCTCTTTCAGGGGATGCAGCTATTCCAGGAGTTTGACCTTGTGATCCCTGATAAAAAAAGAGTGGAAAATGTTGTAGCTAACCACATTAGTAGTATTTCTCCACCATTAGACCACCATGTTGACTCATCCCTCCTTATTGGAGAAATATTCCCTCATGAGAACCTTTGTGATGTTATTGACCTTACCTCCTAGTATGCAAACATTGTGAATTTTCTAGAAACATCTAGGGTCCCTACATATTTTAGCACTACAAACTCCCAATGACTTAAGAATTATTCATGATGGTACATTTGGGATGACCCATATTTTTGGAGAATTTGTAGTGACCAAGTTATTCCTCAGCGTGTCTCTAGCCAATAGTTCTCCTTTGTTTTGACCTTCTCCCACACTTTGGCTTGTGGGGGCCACTTTGGCTCTCAACATATATCTTGAAAGGTCCTTGACTTGGGACTTTATTGGAAAACATTGTATAGATATGCCCATCAGTTTTGTAAGTCATGTGCTCGATGTCAATTCACAGGGAATATCTCTAAGAGAAATGAAATGCCACAACAACCCATGTTATTTTTTGAGATCTTTGATACATGGGGCATTGACTTCCTGGGGCCTTTTCCAAATTCATTTGGCTTTCTATATGTCTTATTGGATATTGACTATGTTTCTAAATGGGTGGAAGGAAAGGCTATTAGGATCTATAAATCTTGAGTTGTTGTTGATTTTGGGAGGTCCCAAATTTTTAGAAGGTTTGGTTTGTTGAGATTCATCATTAGTGATCATGGTTCACATTTTTTCAACCACAACATGAAAATTTTACTTCGTAATTATGGGGATGTTCATAAAGTATCCACTTCATATCACCCCCAAACTAACAGACAAGCAAAAATCTCAAATCAGTAAGTTAAGAGAATATTAGAAAAAAAGTACAACCCAATAAGAAAGATTGAAGTTTGTGCTTGGATGATACACTTTGAGCATACCGTACAACTTTTAAAACCTTGATAATAATGTCAGAGTATAAGATTATGTTTGTAAAGGCTTTTCACCTTCTGATAGAGGTACATCTCCATGCATATTGGGCTGTTAAATAATGTAATATGAATCTCTCATATGTAGGTGAGCATAGAAAGTTGCAAATTTAGGAGTTGGAATAAATATGATGCATATGAAAACTCCCAAATCTATAAAGAGAAGACAAAGGTTTTCCATGATGGGTTGATTCATCAGGGGAAGTTTCATAGTGGTGAGAATTTCCTCATGTATAATTCCAGTCTAAAGCTCCACCTAGGTAAGATTTGTTCCCGATGGCTTGATCCATATACTGTTACTGATGTTTACCCTTTTGGTGCTATATAGGTTTTTCATGAGAAGAATGGATAGTGGTTTACTGTCAATAGGTAGAGGCTCAAACACTTCTAGGAGGATCTTCCAAAGAATATCATGGAGTAAATTCAAATGATATATGCCACATATGACACCATTTAGCAGGCTATCCATTCTCCCTACCTTTATTTACTTATCTATTTATTTAAAATACTTTCATTGAAGACAATGTAATTTTTAGGTATGGGGGAGGGTGACATGTCATAGTTAGGATTATAAAAACAAAAAAACGAACAAAAAACAAAAAAAAAATTGTTTTCATTTTTTATTTCTTTTCATTTATTTTCTATTTTTTAGATAAACATTGATCTTAAAAAGAATATACAAAATTATTTTTCATGCTTGAGTCAATTGTGTGAAGAAATCCACTACTTTTAGAAAAAAAATTCAAATGAATTTTTATATGGAATATTTTTATAGAATTTTTATTTTAGAATCATTCTTAGGTGTTTAATGGATTTTTGAAATCCCTAACTCATTAACACTGACCAATATTTTAATCCCTTACCCGAGAGATATTCTAATCCCTTCTTTGTATATTTTGCCTTTTAATCACTTTCTTGAGAGTCTAGGGTCATGAATAGAAACTAAAACTTTCCATGATTCTATTTAAATCCATAATATTAGAGTATACTACATTCATGATAGGGGTAATCATTCATTGAAAAGACCTTTTTACAATTAACCTCTATTTTTCTACCTTGACAATTTACCCTTCTTAAGCCTTAGAGACCATGAAATGCTTTTTAGGTAGCCACATTATAAGATAATGTATCCCCACCTACCCTTATCTTGTGTATATTTTGTTTCATTTTCAGAAAGCGTGGGCGAGAGGGTATTTCCATGGGAATTATGGGGAGAGAATCATTTTATGGGTTGATATAACGGGTGCCTACATTTTCCTTGGGCAGTGGGTTTGCAAGACATATTGCATCATTTTTTTACACATGTTTCCTTCTTTATCTCCAAAAATATATATATTTAAAAAATATATATCTCTACATCAGAAAAAGAGATAATAAAAGAAAAAAATGGAGAAAAGAGGACGTTTACTCATTACTTTTCACTGATTAGTTTTGACCCACACAAATGGAAAATGGGGATAGTGAGTTAGAGGTGATACACTTTGTGAGGGGTTGAGTGTGTATATTCATTGTGAACACTTTTTGCATTTTGACATGTTTTTTACATAAGATATTAAACACTCCTCTTCTACCACATATTTTTAAACTTTAAATCCCACTAACCCTTGAACCTCATAACAACTTTTTGGAAGTCCTCGTGAGTAGCACACTAGTTTCTACTGGTAGATAACTGAGAATCTTGGAAATCATATGGTAAGATCGCATGAACTCTGGGAAAATATAATAAATACACTTTTATATATTCCTTGAGTGAAGAGGGAAAATTTCAAGGTGATTTAGGTTGTGACATGTTTCATGGGTGAACAAATGATGTTGAACAAATTCAAATGTGAGATAAGAAAAAATGATAGGAAAATTGATTTCATAAATGAGACATGATGGATTTAATTTCAAATAATATTGGAAGTTTTCTCACCTTTGATATAGGAATGGTACTTGACAATGATATAATACTTTTCCTAAGAGTGTAAATGTTTAGGTGTGGGGGTGTGATCGCACTGTGATTTGTTGTTTTATTTCACCCTTACACCATTGTGTAAAACTAGTTTTGTATTGAAAATTATAAAATTAATAAAAAAATTCACTTCATGTTTGATTCAAATATTTTTAATTTACAAATATTAAAAAGGTAAATGTTATTTTTTTATAATTACATTGTAGGTGGAGATGAAATAGATGGCCCATGATGATGTTCAAGAGGAATGGGCCAAACAACCCAGGATCCAAGCACAATAGTGGATTAAACTACACACTTATACTAATGCGTGCATTCAATTTGGATAATAATTTTTGGGATAACCCAAAAAATAGTGGGATAAAACTATTATGAAGGATATAAATCCCAATTCATCCACTAAGAGGCCCATCAGAACTGATCTATCCAGGGAATCAAATCTGCAGAATGTCAAAAGTTATGTTCTGTATTTTGGATTTATCTTGAGTTTTGGACCTCTGAATGATGCTGATTTTTTAGACATTAAATAGGTGTACCAGCATGTTTTTAGTTTTAAAAAAATATATATAATACTTTATATGTCCTAAAACCATGTTCCAAGTGGTTTTATGAAATATGGGTGCCGAAAACCACCATCCACTTTGCCTATAAAAGAGTACCTTGGGAACCCCATTTGTAAGTACAACCAAGTGGAAAGGGTATAAAATTTTGGAGTCCCAAAGTAGTAATATAATCATCCCTAGGGGTTTTGGTGTCTATGTTAAGTTCTATATCATAATATCTTTCTTCCTCCCCTCCCATGGATTTCTAAACTCCTTGTGATCACTCAGGGGGATGTGATGTAAATTCAATGATTTATTTTTTGTAATATTTGAATGGTATATTAAATTCCAGTTTTTTGTGATATTTTTCATTATAATATCTTTTTATTTTATTGAGTTATGTACTGGTATGTAATTCTCAACTCATATGATCATTTTTGGGGGTACCCTTTCGTGAGATGTTTCACACATCATTCACCATTTCTTCTTCCCTATTTTAAATATGGTTTTTATGTAGTTCATTTTGGTCAATTGAACTCACATAAACACTTACATGGCCATGTAATTTAATTTCATTGTAACATAAATAAATAACATACAATCATGGAAAACTCATCAAGTTCTTCATGTGCTTCCTTGGTGAGTTTTGGTAATGAAGTCGAACACACTTTACCCGATCATCGACAATGTCTGGTGAATCATTTTGTGTTTCCAAATGAACCCTATGAGGTATCATATTGTAAAATTAGTAATATCCTTGTTATAGGTGTTAAAAACCATGGATTAAAAGATCATATCTCTATCTATTTAAGTGATGAAGGATGATCATCATGAGATTTCCCTAGTTTGATCATGCTTAATAAATTCTATTAATTTAAACTTTGTTTTATCATTTTAATTTTTCTATTATCATCAAAAAACATAAAAACCCAAATTTTCCAAATCCCATTACCCTTTTATTTTAATAATACAAACTTTTTTATTAAATTAAGGATCTAAGTATCCATAGATAGATGACTTGGGGCTCCTTCTATAGTTTAGAAATTCTTGTAAAACTAAACATATAATTTTATGTTCTCAATAATGAGATCAAATTTTGAACATGTAAGTGTTTATGGGAGTTAAATTGACCAATATTAACCACAAAAACACCACAATTAAAAGAGGGAAGAAAAAATGGTGAATGGTGTGTGAAACATCACATTAAAGGGTACCCCCAAACATGATCATATGAGTTGAGCATGACATAACAAAACATAACTCAATAAAATAAGATGAGAGAATGATGAAAAATAACACACAAACCTAGAATTAAAAATACCATTAAAATATTACAAAAAATCTTGGGATTTACATCATATCTCCCCCAGGTGATCATGAGGAGTTTAGTAATCCATGGGAGGGGAGGAAGAAAGATATGTTGATGTAGCACTTACCATAGACACCATAATTCTAGTGATGATGAGGGGACTCCTTTGGGACTCCAAAATGGAATAAAATTTCATCCTAGCCAAACAAACAAATGGGGTGCCCAAGGTACACTTTTATAGGAAAAGTGGATGGTGGTTTTGGGCACCCAAATTTTTTAAAACCACTTGTAACATGGTTTTAAGAAACTAGACAGTATTATCTCGATTTTTTCAAAACTAAAAACTAGTTTAATCACCTCTTTAATTTATCCACCGAAAGTTTGGAATCATTTTGAGTCCCAAAGATCAGGATAAATTCGAAATATATAACAAAACTTTTAACTTTCTACAGATTTGATTCCCTGCACATATCAGTTATAATGGGCCTTTTAGTTTACAAATTGGAATTTGGTTCCTTCATAATAGTTGTATCCCACTAATTTTTTGATCATACCACAAAATATCAGCCCAATTGGATATACGAATTAGTAGAAGTGTGTGTTTTAGTCCACTATTGTTCGTGTATCCTATGTAGTTTGCCCCATTACTCTTGAACTTCTTCATGGGGCCTCCAATTCATCTCCACCTACAACCTAATTATCAAAACAAGTAACATTTAACTTCTTAAAAGTGATAAATAAAGAATAATTGAATAAAACATAAAGTGAAATTTATTATTAATTTTATAATTTCCAATACAAAACTAGTTTAACACAATGGTGTAAGGGTGAAATAAAACAACGAATCACAGTGCGATCACACCCCCACACCTAAACATTTATACTCCTGGGAAAATTATTATATCCTGATCAAGTCCCATTCCTAAATAAAAGGTTAGAAAACTTCCATGATTCTTTGAAATAAAATCCATCATGTCTCATTTATGAAATCAATTTTCCAATAATTTTTCTTCTATCACATTTGAATTTGTTCAACATCATTTGTTCACCCATGAAACATGTCACAAGCTACCTCACTTAGAAATTACCCTTCTTCACACAGGGAACATATGAAAGTGTAGTTATTCTCTTTTACTAGGGTTCATGTGATCTTACCATATTAATTCCAATACTCTATGTTTTCTACTAGCATAAACTAGTGTTCTACTCAAGAGGACTTCCAACATGTTGTTCTAAGGTTCAAGGGTTGGTAGGATTTAATGTTTTAAAATCGAAGGCAGAATAGGAGTGATTAATCTATTATGTACAAAACATGTCAAAATTCAGCAAGTGTTCATAATGAATGTACACACTCAAACCCTAAAAAAGTGTATCACCTCCAACTCACTATCCCCATTGTCCATTTGTGTGGGTCACAACCAAGTAGAGAATAATAATGAGTAAAAATCCTATTTTATCCATTTTTTTATTTGGTTATGTTTTTCTAGATTTACATAACTATATTTTTTTAATATACTATTTTTTGGAGATAAAGAGGGAAACATGTGTAAATCAATAATGTAATATGGCTTGTGAACCCATTTCCCAAATAAAATGTAGGAACCATTTATATAAACCCATAACAATGATTCTCTCCCTAGAATTACCATGGAAACACCCTCTCATCCACACTTTTTGAAAATAAAACTACAATATACACAATATATGGGTAGGTGGGGATAAATTAGCTAGTAATTTGGCTAAATAATAAGCATTTCATGGTATCTAAGGCTTAAGAAGGGTAAAATGTCAAGGTGGCTAAAAATAGAGGTTAATTATACAAAATAATTTTAAATGATTGATTTCCACTATCATGAATGTAGAATAATCGAATCTTATGACTTCAAATAGAATCAAGTTAAGTTTTATTTTCTCTACATGAATCGAGACTCCTAAGAAAGTGATTAAAAGGCAGAATATGAAAAAAAAGCTTAAAATGTCTCTCAGGTAAGGGATTAAAATATTGGTCAGTGCTAATGAGGCATGGGTTTCAAAAATCCATTAAACACCTAATAATGATTTGAAAATAAAAATTCTACACAAATATTCCATATCAGCATTCATTTGAAAAACATTGTTCCAAAAAAATGGAATTTTCCACATAATCGACTCAAGCATTAAAAATTATTTTGGGTATTCTTTTCAAGAGAAATATTTATCTAAAAATATAAAATAAATAAAAATAAATCAAAAATTAAAACATATTTTTTTGTTTTTTAATCCTAACTAAGATATGTAAAATGCCTATCTAAATGTAATTTCTCCATTTTTATAGCTCCAAGGAACTCAAAACAGCTATAACTATGTCTACGGATAAATTACGGTAGTACTCAAGATGTCCAAACTCATGTATTTCCTTAGGATGACCTCTAAACTTCTAAAAACACAAAGGAATAAGCCAGAAGGTTCCAAGCCATTATAAGTTTGAATATAAGGAACATGGGGTTTTTTTATAGGAAGTTATTTATTCCTCAAAGTGTGTGGGAGATGGTTTTGTGTGAATTCTATAGTTCATCCTTAGTATTGCATTGGGGAGTCTCAAATATGTATTAATATTTGAAAAGATATGTTTGGTTTTATGGGATGAAGAAAAAAATAAATGAGTTTTTTCCCATTGTCTTATATTCTAGAACATGAAAGACGAATATCAAGTTGTGGAAGGTTTGTTGTATCCTTTTTAAATTCTCTAGTTTGAGTGTGAGGATGTTTATTTTAATTTCATTATAGGATTAACTTTTACTTTTAAAGGGTTTGATTCATTTTTGGTTATCATGGATCGATTTATGAAGTTAGATAATTTCTTACTAGTTAAGGAATAGACTTGTTGGATTTTTAGAAAATATTTATGTGATAGAGATGGTAAAGATTCATGGAGTCCAAAATACAAAAGTGATCAATATGAACATTTTACATCATAAATGTGGAAGGGATTACAACATGTCTTTTGTACCCACTTTCACCTTAGAACCAAATTTCACCTGTAGACCGGTGGCCAAACTAAGAAGACAATTCATACTTTGGAGGATATGTTGAGGGTGTTTATTTTATATTTTTAAGGAACAAGGTAGTATTATTTATTGTTAGATATGTTTTCTTATAATAACACTTATTATTATTCCATTTGTATTGTATTTTATGAGGATTTATTTGGGAGACCATTCCATTCATAGCTATGTTAGTTTTATGTTTTTGAGTTTGCAGTGGTTGGTCCATATATGGTATAGGATATGATAGTGTGTGTGTAATTTTTTCAGGATCTATTGAGGAATACTCAGATTAAACAAAATTCCTATATGAAATAGGGGATAATATCATTGTTGTTTGTGTTTAAAGATAATGTGTTCTTGTGTGTTTCTCCTTTGTGTGGGTATATATTTTTTAGAAAGAGAAGTAAATTATTTCCTAGATTTATTATTCATTTTGAAGTGTTAGAGTGGGTTGGAAAGGTAACATATTGGTTGTTTCTACCCCTTTGGTTAGTAAATATTCTTGACATGTTCTATTTGTCTTATCTTAGGAAGTATTATCACAATACTTATCATATGATTGTTTTTAATGATATGGATATTAAGGATGATATGACCATTTTAGAGTATCCACTATAAATTTAGGATTTAAAAGAGAGGGTTCTACACTAGTGGGTTATTCCTTTAGTGTGAGTTCTTTGGAGGAATAGTGGTATAGATGAAAAAACTTGGGATAGGGAATCATAGATGTAGTCTCAATATCTTAAATTGAATTAAAATTATTCCTTGTGGTGTTTTGATGTGGAATTTTATTGAAAAGATTAAATTTGAATAAAATTTTAGGTTTAGTTATTTCCCTTTTATAACTAAGAATGGGGTGTTTAAAGTATAGAAATAAAATTTTAAATTTTAAGAGTTTATAAAATTTTGTAATTTTTTTATTAATTATGGTAAAATGATAATTTTTTATCACTCAGAATGAAATTTTGAGTGCACCATTGAACTCAAGATATGATGTTTACTCATAATTAGTGGTTTGGTATTATTTATAGAAGGATTTTTTACCCAAATATGTCAGGTTATGGGGTAATATTATTATTTATATATTAAATTATCTCAATTTAAATGAATATCTTTTATTAAATAGAAAATTTGTCTTTGAGGAATTATTGGTGGAGATGTTATAGATATATTTTTTAATATTTTAGAGCTAAATATTTTTTATGGTTGGAATGTCATCTAGAGATACTGAAAGAGGTGGATTAAATAAATGGTTTTAATGGAAAGTTAATTAAATGATTAATGATATGTTAAAAAAAGTAATTGATGGGGAGAGATTTAGAGTAATTGTAGGAGGGAAATAATTTTCCCACCAATGCAATTTTTTCCTTAGAGGTTTACCAATTCTCTTTTATCTCGAGAGACTTAGTGGGAAAGTTTGGAATGGCATATCAAGATAGAGGAGAATAATGAATAATATCATGGTTGAATGATTAGTGGAGATCATTAATGGATTGAACAATATAATTTATTGTGGAATCAAGGTAGGTAATTTATAATTCTCATTTATAATTTTTTCTTTGTGAATTTATCATTTCTTCTCATTCTATTATGGTAAATATTACATAATAATCAAATAAAAAAATTGATAAAATAAATAAAAAATGATAATATGAATCTGATGGAAGTTTTTAAGAATGAATAATAAAAAAATAATTATTGAATATAAAATTATAAGAATAATTATTCTTGTATATTAATTGAAAAGGGATAAGTTATATTTTTTGGTGGAAATATTATTCTTGATGGAAAATTGAAATTTGAGAAATTATGTTGTGATGGATTATCATTGTGATTGATTATGATTGAAATAAAATATAGAAATGTATGGAAATATAATTTTATAATGATAGAATTTGCATTGACCTAAAGAAGGAAGTGGATAATAAGTGGATAAATGATTAATGGAAAACAATATGAAAATGATCAATTGGTGGTGCTTATGATTATAATTAAAATTTGAAATATTTGATGATTTGTTTTTAATGGATGTTTTTGTTAAAAAATTGATGCTGAATATTTATGAGATATTTGTTAAAGTCCCCATATTTAATTTAGATCCCATAATAAATAAATTCATATAAAATACTATGAAGGTGAGAGGTGGGATTTAAAAACTTTAGCGTGGGCCATTCTAATTATCACACCCCAACCTTTTAAATTTTTTTATTTTATTATTTCATGTATTTGTTTAGTCTTGTCAAGGTGCGGGTTGATTACATGTTTAAATTTTTTGAAATTTGATGTTTTTAGTGGGTTTCAAATCAGTGCATGGGCACCGTACGGTTGTCGGCAACCATGCAGTCAGCCCAGATGCCCCTGTGATTAACCATTACATAAAATAATAAAACTTTATGAGAATGAAATAAAGTAAATGTTTAAGACATAATAAATACAACATTATTATGTAGATAATTTTTTTTAATTAAAATTTTTAATGATCTTATTATCATTAAGATAGTTATAAATATAATTATTATTCAGTTGTTATTAATTTTTTATTATTTAAAATAAAGTGAATAAAATTATGATTATCATTATTTATATTTTTATTGTTATTATTATTATTATTATTATCCTTATGAAAATTAATGATTTTGTTTTGTTTACATAATTATTAATATTATTATAAATTTTTTCATTAAAATTTTGTTGTTATTATTATTATTTAAATTATTATTATTATTATTGTTGTTGTTGTTATCATTATTATTATTAACATATTATTTTTATTTTGTAATTATTGTTAATTTTATTTTTTAAAAGGGTTTTAATCCCTTTTTTTCTCCACGCCTCACCCTTCTCTCCCCATTAACCCCCACACAAACCCCACTCCCCGTATTTTCTCACTCCTCCACTCTATTTTTTATCTCATGCATTCCCTCTCTCCACTCACCCCTCTTTCCACCATTAATTGATTGATTTTTTTATTCCCTCTATCCAATCAAACATTTCCCCTTTATCTCTCACACATCCCCCCTCTCTCACCATTTATTTTCCTTTTTTTATCCCTTCCTCCACTCACACCTCTCTACAATCACCCCCCCCCCCTCCCGTATGCACCACACACCACCCTTATCCCCATGAATGCCTTTCTTTTTTTATCTCCTACGCACCCCCCACCAACTTTCCTATTACCCCCTCACACTCACCCCATCTCACCCTGATTATCCCTCATGAAAACCACCTCTCTTCTCCTTACCCCCTCACACATGCCTCCTCCCCTCTGGCACTTCTTTTGGCAGCTGCTCCTCCCTCTGGTGGTTCCATCTGATGAGTTCTCTTCCCCATATTATCCTCTCCTCACTTAATTTATAGGGTTTCCATGTGGGGTTTCTTATTGGCTGACCCAAAATGTTAGATTTAATTCATATCTCAGGTTTCCTTTGTATTTAGGGTGTGTGATTTGTCTGTGGGGGATTTTCCATCCTCCTGTTGAAGTTTCATTCTAATTGCACGAGGTTTCAGTATGTGTTTCCAAGATTTTCTTTCCTAAAGCCTTTCCTTTGATGTTTTCCTTTTTGAATAAATTTATAAACTAGTTTTTCACCTCTATGTAACCCTTATTTAAATTATTATAGCAATTTTTAATTTATTATGTTTGTTAAAAATAGGTTTTAAATGAGTTTTTGTGTAAATTACCTAGGTTTGCGGGTACCTAGGAAGCTTGTTCAAATTGCCTTTGTTATTTTAATGAGGAATTGGATTTTTATGAAATGTATGGAGATTATTATGTTTCAATGTCATTGTTTGTTAATGAAATTGGTTTGGTGCATATGAATTTGTTATGTTATGATTTGGTTATTGTGTTAAAACACTTTTTCAAGGATTTAATGACTTCAATGTTTTGTTTTGTGTTCTTTTAAAATAAAGTGGGTGATTGGTGATGGTTTTAAAGAAAATGGTGTTTTATGGAAATGGTTTTGGGGTAACCCTTTGGATGTGTGATGCATCATTAGATGTATACACATCCACATGTGCACTAGGTGCACACAGGTATGTGACTTCAAATGAAGATGGTAACATAAAATAGTGTTTTTCTTAAAAACCTTGGTTCCACAAAATGGCTCTTTGGATTCTAAAGTATGGGGATTCATTGTGAATTTTCAAATGATGGGTTTAAATGTATTCCTCAAGGTTTTGGTCCATTTGGCCTAAAAAAAACTTCATTGTGTGAATTTGAAACCGTGTTCCCATTTGGCTCTTGTTGTGGGTTTTAGTGAATGTTTTATTAAAGGTTCATTGGGATTTGTAAATTTAAAAGTGATATTGGTAAGATGTTTTGGGTAAATGTATTTATACATGTTTAGTTAAAGTCCTTTTTGGCACTTTTAACCCTAGGATAATATTTGTACTAACTTTTAAAGGAGATTGTGTTTTGGAGAAAGTGTATTCCCGATTGGAAACTTTGGGCATTTTATGAAATGGTTTAAATGTAAAATGGTATGGAGGCCCATATGGCACCTTTGTCTGATATGAAATGTATGAATATAAATTTTGGGCACCTTTATAGGAGGGATATCCCTTAGGGGTTATCGTATATTGGTGTATGTGTTTGGGGTAGGCAAGTGCAGTGATATGAGTCACGCATGCGAGTGCCTTCCACTTACACTGTATTATTATAACCACCATGGGTTCCTGGGAATCTTTTAGATGATTGAGTGATGGTTTTTGATCAACCCCAATGATACGGTTTGGTACCCCCCCCCCCCAGATTGGTTTTTAGGCCAGGTGGTCTTTTCCACTAGATTTTTCAGTTATAGAGTGGTCAGTTGGTTATAGACTTAGGAGCTTCACTACACGTCGATAGGTGGTTCCGAACCAAGCGCATCCATGGGTTGTCTAGGGATGTTCAGGATCACCCATGGTTACAACTTGTATTACTTGTTTATTTTCTACTACACTGATTTACTTTCAGCTTGTATTTATTATTTATTTTATGCTATACTGGTTTACTTTCATCTTGTATTTATTGTTTATTTAATGCTACAATGGTTTATTTTCAGCTTGTATTGTTTACCTGTCTCCCTTTTTCATAGATCTAATATTTCTTGTTTGGTTTTTTTTATAAAATGGTAAACTATTTTTGAAATAATATATGGCATGAGTTGGTTCTTATAGTTTGAAAGAGGTTTTATTTTGTTTAAACGATAAAACATTATTTTTATAATTGTATTTTCAAACTTGTGTCATCAAACAACTTTGGGTAAGGAAACAATTAGATTCAGTGGTTTAATTTTGTAATCCCTACTAAGCATTTCTATGATCACGCCTATCCTTTACCATTTCAGTTGCAGGTTCAGCTATTGTTCATGCTTTTCCTTAGTGGATGATCGTGTGGGAGTAGTTTTGGGCTTGTGGTTGGAGGTGACCATGGGGTCACACGAAGATCATTGTAGCATGCTCTTGTTTCCATTTTTTTCTTCTTAGTGGTACTTTGTATCAGGATCATCAGTTATTTGTTTAATTAAGATTCAGTTTTCATTCTACTACATGTTCTATTGGTTCTATTGGTTCTATCTAGTCCTTGTTTTATCTCTTGGTCTTAAATCATTCCCTCATGTATACATTGAGGCCTGTAACTAGTTTTCATCCTAGGGGGATCAGGATCTCCCCTTGAGAATTGTCGCGGACCGGTTTGGGTGACCGGTTTAGGGTAGACCCAGACTGGTTCGTGACAAAATGGTATCATAGGAGGCCCTTGTTACTTGGGGTGTTCGGTAGATGGAGATTAGGACTATCGGGACTTAGGAGGTAGGTATGGGAAGAGCGTCATGAACCCTTACTCGTTCCGAACCTCGAGTCACCAGGGGTAGTCTGGGATTTGAGTCTTTTGTCTCTGTTTTTGATTGAGGGATGACAACGGAGGCAATCCGGTGTCACATCTTGACCTCACAAGGAGTAGTGACCCATGTGGAGTTCGAGTGCACGGTTTACGTTCATCCTAATTTTTGATGCTTACTTGGGGAATGGATCACTATTATGTTGTCAGGTTAAGTGTAACTGTTAGTTCCTCATTCCGGTGGTTCTTTGTAAGTTGTACTCTGTTTGGTTTTGTTTGGTTAAAGTGTGCTTTTTGGAAATAGAAGTGGGTTTTTTTAAATGAAGATGTTTTCTCTAAAATTATTTTAAATTGGTAAAGGGCGTTTTAAAATTGGAAGTGTTTTAGTAAATTCTTGGGTTTCAATGATGAAAGGATGTGGCCCTTGGTACTCTTTATGGAAGATCACATGTGTGTGGGTGTGTACGATAAGTGTGGGGGGGACTTTTTTATGGGTGATGTGGATGGAAATGGGTGGACACACATGTGATGATCCATAGGATTCCTTGGGTGAATTTTAAAATATAATGGTTTTTGAAATTGGTTTTTCCTTGGGGAGTGGATTTTTTGTGGCTTGTGAAAAGTGGTTTTGGTATTTGAAAAATGACCTTGGGATAAGGAAGTTTGGAAATTTAAATGAAAATGGTGATTTTGTAAAAGAGAGTTTCGGTTGTGTTTAAATTTTATTGGATTCCAAGCCAATTTTCTTAGCTTGGGTATTCTTTTCAATTGTGTTTTGGCTTGAGGCAAGTTTTGGTTTTGTGTTTCTTGTGTTCTTCAGAGTATGCTGCCCAGAAATGTCCCTAGTGTTGCTGATGAGTCATGCCCAGGTTTCGGTTCTTTTAAGTTTCATAGCCCTTTGAGGTGTTGGAGATCTGTTAGAGGTGGTGGAATTACTTTAGTAAAGTGGAGTGTGTCTTTAGGTGGTTGGGAACTCCATAGGTTGTTAAGTTTCATACCATTTTGTGTTTTTTAGGGGTTTAATTTGGGACCAGTGAAGGTTGGTTGTCTTATCGTCGTTGGAGTTTGAAGAGTATTTGGTGATAGTTGGTTTTTGTTAAGGTTCCTTGTCTAGTGAGGAGTGTGTTCCTGAGGAACCTTCCCAAAGAGGTTATCTTTGTTGATCATGGCACCTAGTTTATCAAAATGCCTTCAAGCATGCCATTGGTATGGCTGGTTTGGGAATTCCAAGTCATCAGGCTGCAACCCTCCTAATTCATGTCATCTTTGTGGTCGTTCGGATCACTAGGGTAAGTTCTGTGGGAATCTTCATTTGAGGAAGGAGTTTTGATCAGGGGATTCTAGTGTTTGATTGTGAGGCATAAGATGTTTCAGCCATCAGTGCCCCATACTTAGGTCTCGTGGTAAAGCTCACGCACAGTCAACGTGTCAGAGTCATGTGAGACCATTGGTTGGTTCTTTATCTTTTGTACTGGAATAGATATATTCAGGGTTCTCTTATTATTTTTTTCCTGCTATTGTAAGTTCATCTTTTGTGGTGATAGTGCATTGAACTTATCCTTTCAGAATCATAAAATTTTATTTCTTCTAAATTTGACCTCTATAATCGTTAGTTTTTCTTAAAAGTGTTTTTGGCCCTCATTTGGGTTGGTCCTAGTTTTATTAGTGATCTTTTGGATATATGAGTTTATGGGGATTTTTTTATCAGTGTAGGGAATTCTTAGTTCTAGTGGTTTTGTTATAGGGATTTTCTTATTTCGGTGCCCCAGTATGTCAGGTGACCTTGTAGTGGTTTTCTGTTTAAGTCTCAGTGGTCCTATTCAACTCATGTGGATAAATTGGTAAGTTCAATTGGGAGTTTCTAGGTCCCCCCCCCCCACCAGGGGTGGTGTGTTTGAGTTCAAATTCTTACGTTAGGGGAATTATTATGGTGGGGAGAACCCTATTTTGTTCTCCCTTTATTTTGTGTTATGGTTTCTATTTGAGTCGCTCGGGTGTAACTTTTAGAGTGAATAGTTAGCTTGAGGATTATATTTTCCCCAATGGTTTTGGTCGGGCATTGACATGAGTTTTGGTTGTATTTCAGCTCTGGGTGACTTTCTGGGGGAAGAATGTTTTGTGGTGGGAAGAATTGTCACACCCCGACCTTTTAAATTATTTTATTTTGTTATTTCTCGGCCTTGGTTAGTCTTGTAAAGGTGCGGGTTGAGTGTGTGTTTAAATTTTTTGATATTTGGTGTTTTTGGTGGGTTTCGAATCAGTGCACAAGCACCACACGGTTGGCGGTAACTGTGCGGTCGGCCCGGATGCCCTTGTGGTTACCCATTACTTAAAATAATAAAACTTTATGATAATTAAATGAAGTAAATGTTTAAGATATAATAATAACAACATTATTGTGTAGATAAAAAAATAATTAAAATTGTTAATAATCTTATTATCATTAAAAAAGTTATAAATATAATTATTATTCAGTTGTTATTAATTTTGTTATTATTTAAAATAAAATGAATAAAATTATGATGATGATGATTATTATTATTATTATTATTATTATCCTTAAGAAAATTAATGATGTCATTATGATTACATAATTATTAATATTATTATAAAATTTGTCATTAAAATTTTGTTGTTATTATTATTATTTAAATTTTTGTTGTTTTTGTTATTTTTATTATTATCATTGTCATTATTATTATTAACATATTTTTTTTAATTTTTTTATTATTTATTTTATTTTATTTTTAAAGGTTTTAATCACTATTTTTTTTATCTTCCATGCCTCACCCTTCTCTTCCCATTAACCCCCCACGCACACCCCACTCCCCTTATTCTCTCATGCCTTCCCTCTATTTTTTTTATCTCAGGTTCTCCCTCTCTCCACTCACCTCTCTTTCCACCATTAATTCATTGCTTTTTTTGTTCCCTATCTCCAATCACTCATTTCCCCTTTATATCTCATGCAACCCCCCTCTCTCCCCCATTTATTTTCCTTTTTTTATCCCTCCCTCCACTCACACCTCTCACCAATCACACCACCCCTTTTTCCTTTACCCATCACGCACCACCCTTATCCCCATGAATTCCTTTCTTTTTTTATCTCCCACACCCCCCCCCCCCCACTTTCCTATTACCCCCTCATTCTCACCCCCTCTCACCCCGATTATCCCTCATGCACACCACCTCTCTTCCCCTTACCCCACTCATGCACGCCTCCTCCCCTCCGGCACTTCTTCCGGTGGCTTCTTGTCCCTCTGGTAGTTCCATTCTGTGAGTTCTCTTCCCCATATTCTCCTATCCTCACTTGATTTATAGGGTTTCTGTGTGGGGTTTCTTATTGACCAAACCCAACATTTTAGGTTTAATGTGTATCTCGGGTTTCCTTTGGATTTAGGGTGTGATATTTGTCTGTGGGGAATTCTTTATCCTCCCATTTAAGTTTCATTCCAATCGCACGAGGTTTTGGTAGTTGTTTCCAAATTTTTCTTTCCTAAAGCCTTTCCTTTGATGCCTTCCATTTTGAATAAATTTATAAACTAGTTCTTCACCTCTATAGAACCCTTGTTTAAAGTACTATAGAATTTTGGAATTTATTAGGTTTGTTAAAAATAGGTTTTAAATGAGTTTTTGTGTAAATTACCTAGGTTTGGGGGTACCTAGGAAGCTTGTTCAAATTGTATTTGTTCTTTTAATTAGGAATTGGGTTTTTATGAAATATATAGTGATTATTATGTTGAAATGGAATTTTTTTTAATGAACATGGTTTGGTGCATATGAATTTATTATGTTATGACTTGGTTATTGTGTTAAAACACTTTAGAAAGGATTTAATGACTTCAATGTTTTTGTTTGTGTTCTTTTAAAAAAAAGTGGGTGAGTGGTGATGGTTTTAAAGAAAAATGGTGTTTTATGGAAATGGTTTTTGGGTAACCCTTTGGATTTGTGATGAACCATTTGATGTTGACACATCCACAGGTGCACTAGGTGCACACATGGATGTGAATCCAAATGAATATGGTGACATAAAAGGGTGTTTTTATTAAAAACATTTGTTTCACAAAATGGGTCATTGGATTCTAAAGGATGGGGGTTCATTGAGAATTTTTAAAGGATGAGTTTAAATCTATTCCTCAAGGTTTTGGTCCATTTGGCTTGAAATAAAATCTTTTTTGTGTGTTTTGGAAACTATATGCCCGTTTGGCTCTTGGTGTGGGTTTTGGTGAATGTTTTCTTAAAGTATCGTTGGGATTTGTAAATTTAAAAGCGATATTAGTAAGATGTTTTGGGTAAATGTATTTAGACATGTTGAGTTAAAGTCCCATTTGGCACTTTTAACCCAAGGATAATGTTTGTACTAACTTTTAAAGGATATTGTGTTTTGGCGAAAGTGTATGCTTGGTTGGAAACTTTGAACATTTTATGAAATGGTTTAAATGTAAAATGGTATGGAGTCCTGGTTGGCACCTTCATGTGATATGAAATGTATGTATATAAATGTGGTGCACCTTTATAAGAGCGATATCCCTTAGGGTTTATCGTATATTAGTGTTCGTGTTTGGGGTAGGTAAATGTGGTGAGATGATTCACGCATGTGAGGGACTCCCACTAACACTGTATTATTATTACCACCACGGGTTGGTACCCCCTGGATTGGTTGTTAGGCCTGGTGAGTTTTTTCACTCGATTGGTCAGTTATCGAGCAGCCAGTTGGTTATAGACTTAGGAGCTTCACCATAATCCAGCAGGTGGTTCAGAACCGAGTGTGTCCAGGGGTTGTATAGGGATGTTTAGAATCCCCCATGTTTACATCTGGTATTTTTTTTTATTTTCTGCTATACTGGTTTACTTTCAACTTTTATTGCTTGTTTATTTTCTTCTACACTGGTTTACTTTAAGCTTGTATTTCTTGTTTATTTTTAGCTTGTATTGTTTACGTGTCTCCCTTTTTCATAACTCTGATAGTACTTGTTTGGTTTTTTTTATAAAATGGTAAACTATTTTTGAAATAATATATTGCATGAGTTTGTTCTTATAGTGGGAAAGAGGTTTTATTTTTTTAAAATGGGAAAACCTTATTTTTATAATCATTTTTTTAAACTTGTGTCATCAGACAACTTTGGGTAAGGAAACACTTGGATTTAGTGGTTTACTTTTGGCATCCCTACTGATCATTTTTGTGCTCATGCCTATCCTTTACCATTTCAGTTGCAGGTTCAGCTGTTGTTTAGGATTTTTCTCAGTGGATGCTCATGTGGGAGTAGTTTTGGGCTTGTGGTTGGTGGTGACCAAGGGGTCACACAGAGATTTTTGTATCAGGGACTTGTTTCCAATTTTTTTCTTTTTAGTGGTACTTTGTATCTAGATAGGTTATTTTTTTATTTAAGATTCAGTTTTTGTTTTGCTATGTGCTGTATTTTTTCTATTTTTTCTATCTTGTACTGGTTTTATCTATTGGGATTAAATCATTCCCTCATGTATAATTTGATATCCGGCACTAGTTTCTATCCTAGGGGAATCAGGAACACCCCTTGTGACTTGTTGCGGACCAGCTCGGGTGACCGGTTCAGGGTTGACCCTGGCTGGTTTGTGACACCAATTCAGTAGTGTTCTACTAACTATAAAAGTGTGATGAAGTTTTGATAAAGGTTTTAAGATTATATGTTGGTGATTTAAATGGGTTCATTCCATATTTTCATGGGTCTATTTCAAATTATTGAATTTGGAGACCCTTTTGACAGAGATTCATATGTGGTGGGGTAAATTCTACATGGTTGTGAGTCCTTGGAATGGGGTTGTTCCATTTATAGTGAGGGTCATATAAACTAATATATATGGTATATGATCATGTTAGAATGAGATGATAATGTTAGTGGAACATAAATTTAGTATAAATACCTAGATAACCTCTTTAGTGTTTATAGATATAGTTGTGAATGTGAAATTGTCTAGTAAATGGTGTGTCATGGTTAAAAGGGGTCTTTAATATGTTTTAGTCATGTGATGAGATTTTAGAAATTGTTTATTCCAAATATATGATGGATTTTTATAATTAATTACTCCCAATAATCTAAATTGTGGTAGAACTATGTGGAATCATGGTAAATATATGTGGTTTTATTATATTCATTGGGGTCATTGTAGGTGTTATGGACTATGTAAGAGAATAAATGGATGGTGGTGGTCATTATCCATTTACCATACATGATAGCAATGTAAATTTTGTGACTAGTTATATGGTAATAGTTTGTAATATATGATGATGAGAATGAAGTGGAGGAGGATAATAATGATGAAGGTGTGTATGATATGGTTATCCATAGTGGATATTTGATGTGTGGTGGTGATAATATAGGTTGAGGGGGGGAGGGTCTCTGAGGATGGACACCCAATAATTTTATAAGATTCCATGAGGGTGGATAACTATTCAACCAATACAGGTTGTTGTGGGGGGGATTTTCTAATGGTGGACACCTGGAAAACCTATGAGAGTCTCTATCAGTAGATAACATCCCAACCAATAGATGTGAATGTGATTGTAAGTTCCTATGGGGGGGTAGCTACTAGGTAGAGATGATATTACAGTGAGATCCCTAAGGTTATACAACTACATGAGAATATTATATTGAGTCCCTGTATGCTAGACAACTACATTAATATGGATTAGTGGTGGTTTCTGTTATATCAATAGTTTCATGATGATTTATATTGGATAATTTTATGAGGTTTATAAAGGAGGAATCTATTTAGTATATTTATACGCTCACCCAAGATTTATATATACTATTTTTTATATTATCTTAATATATTTGATAGTGTTGTAAAGTATAACACTCTATGTAATGACCCGACCCACCGGTGCCTTCCTTGCCGGTGAAAGACTAGGACACCACAACCTTAAGCCTACCTCTCTCAGACGAGGACTAAAAACAAACACTGATAATGCATAAATAAAATGGGAGGCCTTTTCCTAAAGTACATGTACACACGCACCCAACAATCTCCATAAAGAAGAATATATGAATAATAATAAAATAAAGTAACATCTAGAGTAAAAACCATACATGTAATAACCTCTAGTGAATACAAACAAGTGTGATAGTGCAATCTGAAATGTAAAGGAAAAAATACACACCCACCCAGAAAAGATATTCCAACCTAACAACAACTAGAATAAAAAATATTTTAAAGATCTTGGATACAGATCTCCAAGTCCCAACCACCATACATGGTCTATGTACCCAAGTATCCCTATTCTCCTCTAAAATCATCACTTATTTTCCCATATTCTACATAAGATATGACATGTGTGGGGAAATCTCATGCAGGGTTGAGTATATACATACCTAATAGAATTCTTTGAAAACTGAAGAGGGGGTAATATAATACTCTATAGAAGTAGTCAGCTCAACCGAAAGTATGAAGGAAATAAAACCCAACACACACACACACACAGATATATATATATATATATATATTCTCATATAAGAAACCTAGATGAGGGGAAAAGGGGGATATCCATCTCATAACCTAGCCCATGATGATGACTCTTCCTGTAGCTTTAAAGTTCCATAATCGATTACCAACATCTCACATATCAATCTGAATAAGTCGTGAGGAGGGAATGCACCTCACCATTTCTCTATAGAACAAGGGATCATAATCTCCAAAAGATAGAGGACACATTCCCAGGTACAATAGGATAATTACACTTAGTAGATAGAGTACTCATGCCCTTATAGGGGAGTATCATCTTGATATATGTGTATATAATATGGGTGACCCATACCCTGGTGCGATTGGGGAGTACCATCCCCATATGAACAATGAGTATGGAGGAACCATTCCCTAGTATGACAGGGGAGTACCGTATCCATAGATAAAAAACCCACACCCTAGTGAAAGTGCTGAGTACCATCACTATGGATAGAGGACTCACACCTTGGTATGACAGTGGAGTACAATATCTACCTAGAATCTCTTGGATGATCCTTCCAGATCACTACCATCATCGATCATCACCCAAAGAATTTCTATGCTTGGAACATCTTATTTCATATCTCATTTTCCACAAAGAATGATATAAATGTGTTCTATGCAAAAAAATAACTTAGGATAGGCTACTCATGGACCAAAATTTGAGTCTAAATGAAGGAGATATATGAGAAAGAATTTGTAGAGGGAAGTACACGGTGTGTATGGGGTCCATACTACATGTGGTTCCTCTCCGCTACCTGGCCATGTTCTTCTTTTTCACATGGATTAGTGTCTATTTCAGTATAAATGGAATGTATAAGGCCCACATAGAGTTTCTTGAACACTAGGGGTCTTTCCCATGTGCTTCTAGTCATGCTCATATATGTTAGGTCATGCCATGTACCTATCCATGTACCTGGCCATACCTGAGTACTAGAATATTCCCATGTACTCCCAAAGTAAAGGACATGTCCTCCCACATCGAGTCCTATGGGTGTATAGCTAACACATGGCTTGGACACCCAATGAGGGTCATGTGGCATGTAATTATTCCTACATGGCATGTGATATTTAACTCCAACTGAAACTTTAGCCATAATGGAAACTCAAAGAACTCGTTGTGTGTTCTTCCACACTACATGGAGTATAGTCATAATTTCTGTAGAAAGTCTAGAACTTCATGCAGTTATCTAGATCCACCATTTATGAATCAAATATATACATAAAACTACTTGAAAATTGTTTCAATCACCTTCATCGATCGATTTTGGACCTTCAGTTACCGGAAATTAGAATCTGGTGATTCCCTTAAAGAATGTAATATTGTGTTTCACCCACTAATCACCACCGTTGGATCCCATCACCTCTTAGAATACCAAATACATGGAGCATCATTATCAATCCATGATACATCCCAATCCATCCTCAAATCACCAATATGTTTAAAAAAACATGAATCTTCTATGAATCTAGGGGTTTGATCATGCTTGAACCCGCCTGTAAATGTCAAACCGTGACCTCGTAGGCCAATGGTGAAGAATGCAAAGAACGAAGAGGGTTAAACCACATAAATAAGTAAATTAATATTTGTTAAAGAGTTCTTGGAAATTTATTATAAATCAATTATTAACATGGTGATATAAAGTGTAACAAGAGTGATTTATTGAATTAAAAAAATTTAGAAACATGGCTCATGTGAAGGGCTTGAAATCGCAAAAAAGAGATAATCAGATCAAATTCATGATTTAACAATTTAATAAAGAGAGAGTAAACCAAAATTAGTTATTATTGCTCATATTATGGATAGATAATTAGTGAATAACACATTTTACATTGATTTGAATGATCTATTACATCTGTTGTCTGTCAATTTACCTCGATCTGATCGTCATTCATCGTTTGATGTTGATCTGCCAAAGATGAATGCTCTCCTCCTCCTATCGGGTCTAAAAGGGGTTATGTGGATAACCCTTGTAAAATAATAATAATAATAGTGTATTATATAGGATTTAATTATGTCATTTAATAAAACAAATAATTTATTTATTTATTTATTTTAATTAAACGCACCTTCCAACAGCTACCTCAATCAGACATCCAGTGTCGAACAACCTTAGGTCGCACCTAGGGTAAACCCCATACTCCAGATTAAACTGTGGTATCATATTTTTAATCTGAGACTCTATTAAATATATATTCCATGATTTTTTAAAAAAATTCTCACATGATATTAATATATTTAATATCCTTATAATATCGATTTTGGTCCCACTAGGCCTCGGAATCTCATGTCGTCTTAGTTCCAAAATCCAAAAATATTTATTAAAATATTTAAAAGTATTATAATTCAAAAAAAATATCTTCATTATTCCATCCCCTAAAACATTTCCACCTTGAAAAGGAAAAACTAAGAAAAAAGGTGGGGATACTGAGCACGCATCTTGATCTCCCACTCCTAGGAGTTCTCATGCATTCTATCGTACTACCATAGCACACAAACCAAGGGAATGGTCCATTGAAGGGGTCTCCATCCTTGATGTCTAACTTCCCCAGTCAATAACACATGCATAATCATGTGTGTATCTCCTCATATATGACATGTGGAAGATTTCATGCACCCAATCCAACTATGGGGATAAGGCTAGGTAGTAAGAAACATCACCAAACCTGTACAGGATCTTGAATGGGCTAATAATCCTTTGGGATATCTTGCCTCCATAGCTGAATCACAACAATCCTCATCATGGAGATACTCTCAGAAAAATGTGGTCCCCCTAATCAAACTCCAAGGGATTATGAAGTCGATCTATATAATATTTTTCCAATTTTGGGCTATCCTTGTCTGCTCGTATATCACCTAGACCATATCAATAATCACCCACACCATCTCTGACCCAACAAGAGATGTCTCATCAATCATAGTCCAGGATGAGGGTGTCCTATAAGGTCTCCCATATAAGTCCCCAAAAGGTGTCATGAAAATATTATAGTGATATATATACTTATAAGAAAAATATACCAAATATAAGTGATCCTCCCATCTTCGGATGAAGTTTAACATGAAATCACTCATCATTTCCTCCAAAACCTTGATAATTCCCTCGGTATTCCCATCCGTCTGGGGGTGAAAAGTTGTACTCATCCTCAACTGGGTCTCAAATGACTCATGCAGGCCTCTCTACAATCATGATGTGAACCATACATCATAGTTAGAGATAGAGGAAAACCCATGAAGGTGGATGATATGCCACACATACAACTTCCTTAAACTCTTCATAGAACTCTTCTCTCAAATACAAAGAAAATGCGCTGACTTGGTAAGTCGATCTACTATCACCCATATGGAATCATGGCCTCTCATTTTATATGGAAGACCTTTAAAAATGTTTATTGATATGTTATCTTATTTCCACTCTGGGATCTCAAGTGGTTATAACAAACCTGCTGAAATACGGTGCTCAACCTTCACCTGCTAACATGTGAGACACTAAGAGATGAACTCAAAAATGCTCTAACTCATGTTATCAAAACAAAACTATCATTGAATGTATATATAAATATTCCCTAAAATGGGATTTATAGATAAATAAGAAGTGTGAAACTCCCTTATCACCTCCTCTCACAACGTGATAAGAACTGCCATCCTTCCCTAGAAAAGGATGACATGATTCCCTCCTTTAGAGAATCCATCTGGTGAATCTCCAATAGATATCTGGTTATATAGGACCTCACAATTGATCTATACTAACTAAGACTCCCTCATACATTAGAGAAGTGTATGAGTCAACACCATTTATTGGAGATAATTTTTAACCCTCTCCTCCACTAGGGTCAGCTGTAAAGAAGCTAACTTCTCAGACGCCGCCTCCACCAGACTACAATGAGACTTCTAACTGAGGGAACTTTCCACCATGTTTCCCTTCCTATAAGTATAGAATATCTCAAAGTCATAGTCTTTTAAAAAACAACCAATGAATCTATCTTAGGTTCAAATTTATCTTTTTCAAGAAATATATGAGACTCTGATGGTCTAATTAAATAACAAAACATTATTCCAAAAGATAGTTCCTCCATATCCCCAGAGCGAAGATTACAGTTTCCAACTCCATGTCATGAGTCATGTAGTTATACTCATGGGGTCTTAATTTTCATGCCCATATAATATCTCTACCCACATTTGGATCAATATATAGTCGATCCCAAATCTAGAGGCATAATAATACACTATGTACTCTACTCCCTCCTATAGTAGACTCAAAATAGGAGCACTGGTCAGCCTCAACCTCAACTAGTAAAAGGATCTCTCACACTACTTAGTCTAGGTAAATAGATTCCCTTTGCATGTCATTGGGATAAAGGGATTGAAATATTTATCATGAACCAACTCAGTTAAACCCTAAACTAGTCACTGAATCTGATCTATGACATGGCTCAAAGAGCGTTCCCGATTCCCACAGGCTGACAACTAGTTTCGAGAATCAATAGAGAAATATGAGGGAATAATTTATTCCAATATAAATAAATGAACTGAATAGTGGAACCAAAAAGAAGAATCCCATTAAATATAAATAAAAAAACTGAACATCTTTTAAAAGGCTGAAAAATACAACCAAACTAAATGACCAAATTCAACTAAACCCAATAACACAGTTTCTCCACATGACCCCAAGGGTCACTCTCCAACACCAAGAACAGTCATCACCCATAGTGATTAAGAACAAGATAATACATGAACCACAATCCAAAAAAAACTATAGGAATGAGTATTAAAACTTAGTAGTCATTTCTGCAAAATCTATTCCCAATGTACTTCCTTTAAAATAAATGAAACACCAACTTAATGTTTTAAATACAATATATAAAAGTAATCATTTCCACACTTTTTACATTTTAAAACCAAACATAGTCCATTACCCTTTTCCATATAAATCGAAAGTGACTTATAGAGTGGATAAAGAGTGTAAGACATTTCCAAAACCTTTTTCTCCAAACACTTTTGAAAAAAAATTATCATTTCTATCACAAGGACAAACTACTCAAGAATTAATCAGAATAATCATTAAACAAAGTAAATGGTAAAATGTCACACAAGAGTATCCAACCAATAATGCATTATAATCATTTGTCGCATACTACTAAGGGTCAATAGACATGGGTGAAAGCTAGGATCTTGTGAATAATATATAAAATGCTAATACAATTTGACTCATCCTAGAAAGCATTCCTCTCTCAATGAAATCCATACACCCTAAAATGCTCGGACACACCCCACATGGCACTGACTGAGGGTCCCAATACCATGGTAATAATAACAAATATCCCCCTAATATGGGCCACTATCTAGTGAAACAATCATTCTCGGAAAATTTGTTCATTGTTTTAGGTTCCCATGCCATGTGTATAAAGAGGTTGAGCCAACTGATACCATCCAATCATCCAATTACATGAACATATAAATAATATTTCTCACAACAAAAATCTCCCGGTCACCCCAAGGATCAATCTATTTCCATACAACTCATAGATCCTAAGAGATTCTACTCTAAGGATCTCCCATTCCACACAAGGTAAATGGGTCATGATGATTCCATAGAAAGGACATTCCACCCATTCAATATTTATATAAAGAAGGAAAGATGATTATCTAAGGGGAGTTTTCATATCAATCATTTTCACCAACTTTACAAAGTCCCAAATTGGCCTCAAACATTATTTAAGAAACCATCCTTTTCAAAGAACCAAATCACCTTTCTAAAAGGATAAAAATAAACCATTTCACAATTATTTCATAAAATACCCTTTTTAGCATTCATCTCTCATTTACAAATAAATCCATTTTTTATTAAAATGTCAAACGGTCCATTAACCACCACTACATGACAAACTAATTTTTAAGATCCAAATACACATTTCCTTTAAATCCGAAACCACTTTGAAAATCCATTCAAGGAGCCCAAAACATCATTTCACATGTCACAAATATATTTTCAAAGAGAAAAATTCTTTAGAATATAAAAAATACATTCAAAATCCAACCAATCATTTTATCAAACACTTGGTGTGAAACAATTAATAAAAAAAATTCCATTTATAACAAAATAAAGGAGAAATCAATAATTTTCGCACCAAAAAAATTATCCAAAGATCATACATCATCATTTAGCATATAAGGAAGGTTTGAAAATCATGAAACTAATGAATCTTAAATTATAAAGGTAAGTGTAAGGGAAACCTTCCTCAAATCCATGGATCCTCAACAACACACACCCAAAAAAACCTCATGAAGGTTCCAAGATCCAATATCAACTAAGATAAACTCGAAACAAACAAACCCCGCAACATAAATTAAGTGAAAATAAAACCCTATATCCAAATGACCATGGAAGAAAGATATCTCATGATAAAATGGGTGAAAGAGGAAGAGGGAGGGGAGGAGAGGAGGATTACCTTGAGAAATCACCCTTAACTCTTGAAGAAATCCATAGATCTACACTAATGCAGTAAGGATAGGGCTTAAAGATCCAAGGAGGAGCCTCTATATTGATACACACACCAGGTTAGGGGAGAAATGGGTAGATTTGAGGTTAAAATCTCATAAAGGTATAATTGTAATTTTATAATTTTTAAGTTATGGGCAGCTTATGCGGTTTTTCCACACGGTTTACCAAACTATGAACCAACCATGAACCCCTTAATAAACACACATGGGAACCTGAACTGTTTGGCCACACAATTTGAAAATCATGCTCCAACAGTGTGTAAGCTACTATCAAGCTTAAAAACTAAACTTCTCTCAAATAATTTCCAAAAAAACTAAGGAATTACTGTGGGATCAAAACTAACCAAAGGTAAACCTCAAAATTTAAACTCTGTCACACCTGAAACTTGGGAGAAAAACTATGATTCACAAATGAACCAAAATATATGATGAAAAATAAACATAGGGTGTGATAATTCTCCCCACCATTAATGATTTTCACCCCCATAAATCCACAACATTTTTCAGTTGATCGATTAGAGACTAAGGATTCCACAACCACATGATCCAACCTCTTAAACCAAGAACATCTCAACCTCTTCTAAATGGAACTTATCCCTCTTTCCAGAAAAAAATCAAGGAATTTAAACCTTTTTCCAATGAATGATGGGAAAACTAAAGGTACAACCTCCACAAAACCATTGGGCACACTCTATATAGCCCTACTTTTACCCAAACTAAAAAGAACCTAAAATTAGATAACTTTAGAAGAAACCATTTTCTATTGGACCGCATCTAAAACCAAATTTAACTTTCTACATGGGAGGATAGAACAGAATCCCCACCATTATAAAAAAAACTATAATTGATTTATCATAGGAGAAATGTTAATGAGACCTGTGGTGGGTCTCCCCACCATAAATAGATAATTGGATTAAATAAACATGAAAACTTCCCCACGTGGAAAAAAAACCCCACCATAAGGGGAGGGGAGGGGAGAGGCCCAATGAAATGAACACTGATCCCAATGGAAACTAACCCACAAATCATCACCTCCAGATCGGAACAAACTAAAGCCACACCAGATTCACATAGGTCATCCATGCAAGGACAACTAATTAGAAACTTTCCTCCAAGAAGGCACAGTCATAGGTATTTCATGAGGGATAAGTCCACCACCCTCTTTACAATAATAGGGAATTCGTAGCCATAGATAGACCATAATAGGAACATAAAAACTACCTCACTGTAATGGTTGATATATGAGATATACCAAACTCCCTACACCCCTGATATTCCTAACCATGCACTAGCTTTACTCTAAGGACTTTGGCAAGAGTCCTGATGTTTGAAGAATCCACTACCTCGTAGTTGAGAGCTTCTAATCCCTAATCGGGACACCTTTTGGTGCCACAAGCATCCACATAGCACCCCATGTATAAATAGAAGATAGTATCACTACAAAACACACTTTCATTAACAAGGAACCCTCACCCAAATGAGGACTTGGAAGATTCACACACTGAATACACCACTACTTAGAATAAAAGAATTTTTAGGATTTCTACAAAGTAATACACATTTTCATTGAAATAGAAGTTCTAAGGAGATCCACAGAACCCCCTTACATTATAACAAAGAGAACACCACTAAACACAACTTCTAATAATTAAATAATCCTCATAATAGGAAGGCATTTTAAATCGATCCAAAATAGTTCTCTACTCTATAAAATGGGTTTGTGTATCCTTTGAAGAGTTGGATTTAACTTTCAAAACTCAAAAATGAGATACTTAGGCCGATCAACTAGAAATCCTGCTAATGGGGAATCACATGTATCTACCCCACTAACATCCATCGAACCTCTATGGGGGAAAACACTAGGAAACAAAAAAACTAAGAGTTCACTCAGAACCAACTCTTCAACAATAGTTCTCAAACTCAAAACACTGCATAAGAATCATTCCCAAACATGGCTAAAACAAGAAACACAATTATCTGTGATCAAATCATCATAAATTTCCTATTTAAAAACATTTTTTAAGGAAAACCAATCTTGGTGGATTGGATACTCATTAATGATATTCCTTAGAGTCTCACTCACATGCACATTCTCATGCCACCTTGGCCACCAATCAACTCAAGCCAATACGAGGCACTCTTTTCCCACATCATCATCCAAACACTTTACACAGATATCTATGAATTTGAGCACCCAAGAAAATACCAAAAGTCTAAACAAAAAAAATTCATTTTCCAAAACAAAATATTCAACCCACACCTTCACAATTTCATTCCACTTCTATTTCCAAATTCATAAAAATTTTCAAAATCCCACTAACTATTAAATCAAAAATCATTTTCAAACTCCACATATCAATATATTTATATCATACTCAAAACAATCTATGGATTTCCATCGAAAATATATTTCATCTTATTCAAAACATATTTCATCATCTCAAAAAATCTCATTTCATTTGAAATCATTTGACTAAAAACTCATTTCTTCACATTTAAAAAAAAATTATAAAACCCATTTTAAAAAAATTAGTTTTCCAAGCATCCAAATTCAATGAACCATATGTTTTTATTATAAAATTACAATACTAATAAACTCATCCCCATTTACCCAAAAACCATATTACAAAAATATATTTTCTAATGCCTTCTTCAAAATAATTTTACAAATTAATTTCCCATCCTCCCAAAACAAAACCATTTCCACATCAAAATATAGTTTTCAAAATTTACAAAAATATACTTCCCAAAAACAATTTTAGAATCATAATAAACTCAAATAAATTCACAAGGGGGAACTATTTTTGATGAGTTACTTGTCCATATGGTTGGCGGCCACATGTTAATAACATTATGACCACAAAGAGTATTATAATACCATGTCCCTAGTTCCACATGGCTTGGAAGGCCTTGTGAGCTCACTAAGACCACTATCCTCACTCCCTTTATATATCCCAACACCAAAAAATCCCCAATAACCAAATAAACCAGCTAAAACCCAAATTCCCATGGAAATTCAAGGTTCGGTCTAGAAAGTGTTGGTCAGAAACTCCCCTAGACTTTTACCCCAAGTTTCAACATCCCTACTTTATCTAACTTAACGTCCCCAAGTAACAAAGGGAACTCTAAAAAGAAATTTCTTATAAATAGATGACCTCCTTTGATACCATTTTTTCCTAAAACAACCCGGTTTGACCCCAAACCGGTCACCCAAACCAATCTGTAACATGGCTCGAAGGGAGTTATTGATCCCCATGGTCTGAAAACTAGTGCCAAGAATCAACATAGAAATGGGAGGGAATGATTTCTTCCAAAATAAAAAAATAAAATTAACAAGACAAATAAAAATGAATATATTAATAAATACAAATAAACAAACTAAACATATTTTACAAGGCTGAAAAATACAACCAAACTATACAACCAAACTCATCTGGCCTCGAAAACACAGTATCTCAATGTGACCCCTAGGGTCACTCTCTAACACCAAGACCAAACATCACAAATAGATATCAATACCAAGATGATACCTATACCACAAGCTAAAAACAAGAAGAAACTATTGGCATGAGTATTAAAACTCAGTATGCATGCTCAAAAAATCTATTCCCAATTCACATCATTTAAAATAAAAGAAACATTAACATCAAGTTCTAGATAAAATATATAAAGATAATAATTTCTACACATTTTCCATTTTAAAACCAAACACATTCCATTACCTTTTTCTATATAAAACCACATTCACTTATAAAGGAGAGAAAGAGTGTAAGACGTTTCCAAAAAAAAATATTCAAACACTTTGAAAACATTTTATCATTTTTGGCACAAGGCCACACTAATAAAGAAGTAAGCACAACAATCATTAAATAAGGACAATGGGAAAATATCACACAAGAGTATCAAACCAACAATGCATCCCAATCATTCACTAAATACTACTAAGAGTCAATAGACATGGGTGAAACCTAGGAGCACATGAATAACCCAAAATATAAAAATATATTTTGACTCATCCCAAAAATCATGCCTCACTCAATGAAATAAAAACACCCTAACATGATCGACCACACCCCACATGGCATAGACTGAGAGGCCTAATCTCGTAGCAATAATAACAAATATCCCCTACTATGAGCAACTAGCTAGTGTGTAACCTAACTTATGCATCAATCCTTCTCAAAAATAATTTCTCACTATGCTAGGTTCTCATGTCAAGTTTATAAAGAGTGTGATCCAATTGATTCCAGCCAAGAATCTAATCACATGCACATATAAATAATATTTCACATAATAGGAATCACCCGGTCACCCCAAGGGTCAATCTCTTGACATAAAACTCATGGATCATAAGGGAGTCCACACCGAGGATCTTTCATTCCACACAAGGTAAATGAGTCATAATTATTCCACAGTGAGGACATCCCATCCATTCAATATTTATATAAGCAAGGAAAGATTATTTTCCAAGGATATTTTTCATATCAATCATTTTCACCAGCTTTACAATGTGCTAAATGAGCCTCAAACATTATTTATGAAACCATCCTTTTCAAAGAAACAAATAACCTTTCCAAAATGATATAAATACACCATTTCCCATTTCAAAATCATTTCATAAAATACCCCTTTTAAAATTCATGTTTCATTTTAAATTCAATCCATTTTTTTATTAAAATTCCAAGTGGTTCATTAACCACGACCACATGCCAAACTAATTTTTAAGAGCCAAATACACATTTACTTTAAATCAAAAACCACTTTGAAAACCCATTAAAGGATCCCAAAACATTATTTCACTCATCAAAAATATATTTACAAAGTAAAAAATTCTTTAGAATCCAAAAAACACATGATAAGTCCAAATGAGAATTTTATCAAACACTTGGTGTGAAACAATTAATAAAACAATGCCATTTATAAAAAAAGGGATAAATCACTATTTTTCACACCAAAAAAATTATCCAAATATCACACATCATCATTTATAATATAAGGAAGGTGTAAAAAGCATGAAACCAATGAATCTTAAATTATATAGTCAAGTGCAAGGGAAACCTACCACAAATCCATGGCACTTCAATAACACACACTCGAAAATACCTCACAAAGGTTCCAAAATCTACCAAGAAAAACCATAAACAAAATTACCCCCAAATATAAATAAATGGAAACTAAAACCCTAGATCCAAAGAACCATGGAAGAAAGATATCTCAAGAGAAAATATGAGAAAGATGAAGAGGAATGAGAGGAGAGAAGGATTACCTTGAGAAATCACCCTTAACTCTTAAATTAATACATACATATACACCAATGGAGGAAGGATAATGATTATAGATCCAATGGGAAGCCTCCATAGGGTCACATGCACCAGGTAAGGGCAGAAATTGGTGGATTTTGGGCTAAAACCCCATAAGGGTATAATTGGGATTTCATAATTTTTAAGATCTAGGAATCTTGCATGGTTTGGCCACATAGTTTACCAAACTATTGGCCAACTATATTCCCCTTTATATAAACACCTAAGTACCTTCATAGTTTTTCCACATGGTTGGAAAACTATGCTCCAATTGTGGGAAATGGTTCTACCACAAGACAATTGCTACCAACACTCTTACCACACAGTTTGAAAAACTGTGTGAAAGCCATCCACCATGCCACTATCACCAAACCTCAAGCTACATGGTTACATGGAATGATCTTCATGGGTTACCAAACTATGCGCCAACCATGAAAAAGCCACTTCCAAGCTCAAAAACTCAAATTTTCTTCAATAATTCCCAAAGAATCCAAGTAATAACCACATGTTCAAATCTAAAAAACAGTACTTCTGAAATTGTAAACTCCATAAAACCCAGAACTCAAGAGAAAACCCAATATTCAAAAATGAACCAAAACAGATGATGGAAAAGAAAAACTGGGTGTGACAATCTTGGAAAAGTCCACCGTAAACCTCTTGTAGTACCCTGAAAAACCAAGAAAACTTCAAACCTATGACATTCTCTTGGGGGGATCCCAATAAATCACTACATAAATATTTTTCAGGTCCATAGATAATCCATTATTATAAATGTAATTCCCTATAAAGTGAACCTTGTGGATCTAGAACAGAAACTTTGAGAGCTACCATAAATCTGGTACTCCTAAAATAAGTCTATGATTATCCTCAAGTTCTTTGCATGCTCCTCCTCTGATGTAGAGTAGATGAGTATGTCATCAATGAATACAACCATAAATTAATCTAATTATGGATAGATTAATTGATGCATTAGATCCATAAAAATAGTTGGTGACTTTATCACATTGAAAGGAATCACTAGGAACTCGTAGTGCCTATAACAACATCATAATTCCATCTTCAGAATATCATCCTCATGGACCCTTAACTGGTGGTACTCGGACATGATATCTATCTTTGAGAACCATATCTCACCTCAAGACTAATCAAATAGGTTATAAATACTTTAAAATCAGTAATTTTTATTTATCATTCCCTAGTTTAGATAAAGACGATAAACACAAATCCACAAGCACTCACATGCCTTTTTGAAAAATAGACTTGGAGCTGCCCAAGGGGACATGCTAGGTCTGATAGAACCCTTCTCTTTAAGGTCCTTCAAATGTACCCTCAGCTCTCAAATCTCATTATGGGACATATGATATACCGCATAAGATATTATAGTGGTCCCAGGGTAAAAATCGATACAAAAATATATCTCCTGCCTTAGAGGTAGTCCTGGAATATCCTTGGGGAAGAAATCCATATAATACTACATGACTAAAGGAACTCAGATGATTGAAGAGCCCATTGTACCTAGGGATAAACTTTCTAACTGGTGAGTGATGCATTCTAGCTTTCTACATGTAATGCCCACTCACTCTACCATGATATCTCTCTCACGCACAACGGAGAATATCATAACACTTGTATGAAGGCATCCAACTTGCCTGTGGTCAATCTGGGCTCGAACCATGGAAAACAAGTCCATACCCAAGATGATGTCATAAGGTATCATTGTGATGACCAAGAGGTCCCATGAGAAACTCTCTCCAGCAAGTGATATCTTGAACTATTGGTAGATAAGTGATATTGAAGAAACATTCCCTATGGGAACCTCAAGCTAAAGATGGTAGGATAAAGTCTTAGCTAGGAGCTCTATATCTCGCACTAGGAGTAAGGATATAAAGTAATGACTCTCACCTTGTGTCTACTAATACTAAATAAATAGTATAATAAACACAGATAGTACCTCTAATATTCTCATGATCCACAAATCTATAAGACTCTAAAGCCTGTAGTTGCTTGTGACCACAACTTCCATATCCTTAGGACTGATATGGTCCTATTAGTGGTGGTGGTGGAAATAGATCATAATATCTACCTACACCAACATATCCTCCTCCTGGATCCCCACCTACTCCTCTTCCAGCTCCACCTCCCTGGGGGTGGCTGTGCATGGGAGAACCCTGATCATTGTGTTACCTCTGACGTGGAAGTATGTCCACTGTCTGCCTTCCCTCTTTAGTATATCTGGTCTGGAAATCACATTTCATGTGACCTTACCCATCACAGTCATAGGATCACCCCTCTTCAGGATTCCCATGTCTTATGCACGGTCCTTGAGCCACATGAACACATGCCTAAGTCTAGGCATGGATATGCCTCTTATGCCTCAACACCTGTCAAATTCCAGCCACTACAAATGACTCATCCCCAAGATGTCTACTGATGGCCCCATCCACATGGTTTCACTTTTATAGGAATCCCTTCATCGCTATCACCCACTCTAACACTCTTGTATATGTGGGAATACACAAGGGTAAAACACTATCATGGATGTCTCTACAGAGACCCTGCTCAAACTTCCACACCAAGAAGTAACCATCCTGAATCATGTCTAGGTAGTGTCATGTAAGTTTAGTAAAGATCATGGAATACTCATCAGCTATCATCCCTCCCTACTGCGTATCCAAAATCTCTAAAATCTATACTAAGTGAAAGCATTAGGGGTAGTACTCGTCATGAAATAACAACTTTAATTCAGACCATGAGATTTCCAACTCATTATGAATCTATGTGTCTAGAATCCACTAGTGAAAAGCTACTCCATGTAAAATACTAGTTTTTTGTGAAACCATGTATCATTTAGGTTCTATAAAATTCTAAAAACATGGATCATTAACTCAATACAATCCTCCACTACTTGGGGATCTGTCTCGCCATGAATCCTCAGTGGCCTCTGACACTGGAACTCATGGAGTGTGATAAGACTACACAAATCCTCATCTAAATATGTTGGTATAATCTGCTACTCGATAGGTATTGGTGCTACTACCTACCCTCTTAGAGGAAATATCTCCCAATATGGTCCCTAAATTGAGGCCTTATCACTCATATGATCATCTTCATGATCTTGAATCAGTAACTTGGATGTATTTATTCATGGAAGAATCTTGAAATTAATAAATACATACCATGGTCTAATTAGAATATATATATGGGGATATGGATCAAGAATGATAGTCCAAAGAATGAATCCTATATGACGCATGTACTAAGATTCTCTGCAATTAATGTCTTGGTATGCTGATTTGACAATAAGGTAGTCAGAGTCCTAGTGAATGGATATGTCTGCCACCACACCAACACCGAGTTCCCTATCCTAAAAGCCACAATTGAGATACTTTGACACCATTTCCCTAAATTCCAAACCAAAACTTGTAAGGGGAAAAAATAAAAAACACATTCTCAAGGTTAAACTTCCTTTGATACCACTCTATAATGACCCAACACACTAGGGACCGTCGGGCCTACAGAAAACCAGGTTTCCACAACCCCAAGTCTACCTCAATAGTCCAGGGTCTAGATACAAGCACTGAGAAGGTATAACTAAAATAGGAGTCCTTTCCTATATTACCTGTACACATGCACCCAACTATCCCCATGCATAAGTTCAGAGGAATAATAATAAAAGAAAGTAACATATAGACTAAAAACCATGCATGTAATAACCTATAAGGAATGAAAAATAGTGTTCCAGTGCAATATTAAATGTAATGTTACAATTACAAGACCACCTAGAAAATATGACCCAACCTGAAAACAATTGGAATAGAAAATAGCTGAGAGATCCTGAATCCTTATCTCTAAGCCCCAAACACCGTACGTGGTATATACACCCAAGTATCCCTATGCTCCTCTGAAATTGTTGCCAATATATTCGTAGTATATATAAGACATTACATGTGAGATCAAATCCCAAATAGGGGTGAGTATTTACATACCTAGTAGGACGCCCTAGAAACTGAAGAGGGAGCAATATAAGTCTTGATAGAAGTATTCATCTCAACCTAAAGCAAGAGGTAAATGAAACCTAATACATAGATATATATATTATCATATAAGAAACCTAGATGAGAGATAAATGGGACTCTAACTCACATCCTAGCCCAGTACGACGAGTCTTCTTCAAGCTCCAAAGGTCCATCATCGATGACCAGGGTCTCACATCTCTGTTTGAACCACTTCTCCACAACCCTAGGGAGCACAATCTCCAAAATATAATGGACCCACACCTTGGTACAATAGGGTAATTTCACTTAGTTTATATAGGAATTGTTCCCATTTATGGGAGTATCGTCTCTATATTTGTGTACATAATATGGGGGACACACACCCTGGTACGAAAGGGGAGTATCGTCCTCATCTAAACAGCGAGTATGGAGGACCCGCACCCTAGTGCGACAAGGGAGTACTATCTCCCTATATAGAGGACCTGCACCCTAGTATGATAGTGGAGTACCATATCTTCCTGATCCAAGAGTATAGAGGACCCACACCCTAGTAAGATAAGGGAGTATGATCCCCGTGGATAGAGGACCTACACCCTAGTATGATAGGGGAGTACCATCTCTACATGGAATCTCTCCCATCATCCTACCTAATCACTGCCATCTTTGAGAATTACCTAAATAAGCATAATGCTTGGAACAATTGGAATCATATCTAATTTTCTCTAATGAAGGATATTATCATGTTCTATGTAAAAAAACACTTAGGATAGGCTACTCATGTTCCAAAATATGAGTCTAAACAAAGAAGATATGAGAGAAATAAGTTGCAGATGGAAGTACACAAAATATATGTGGTCCACATGGTATGTGGTCCCACTCCACTTCCTATCCATGTTCTAATTTAGACATGAATCGATGGCCATGTCACTATACATGGTATGTATGGGGCCCACACGGCATGTCTCAGCCACTTGAGGGCCTGCCTGTGTGCTCCTGATTGTGCCTGTGTCTGTCAAGACATGTTGTGTACCTAGCTGTGTACCTAGTTGTGCCCAAGTACCGGAACATGACCATGTACTCCCAGAGTACATAAAATGTCCTCCTGTATGGGGTCATGGGTGTGTACAGATGGTACATGGATTGGCCAACCAGACAGGGTCACATGGTGTGTAGGTATAACTACACGGTGTGTTATATTTAACTCCAGCTAAAACCCTAGCCACTACAGAAACTTGAAGACCATGTAGTGTGTTCTTACACACTACACGCCATATAGTCTCAATTTTTTTTTGAACTATAAGGATATTCACCCGATTCTATAGATACACATTCACTACATCGAATATGGCTTCTATAATACACAAAAATGGTTGTAGTCACCTCCGACCAATGATTCTGGCCCTCTCGCAGTTAGAAATCAAAATTCAATAATTCCCTAAAAGCCCACAATGTTGCGCATTGCCCACCGATCACCACCACTCTATCACATCACTTCTCTAAATCCAAAACCCATGAAGCATAACCTGAAATCCACCATTTATATCAATACATCCTTAAATCACAAATTCATCCATTTCATGTGAATCTTTCATGAATTCTAGGGTTCGATCATGCTTGAACCCACCCAGCAATGTCAAGCTGTGACCCTATAGGCCAACAATGGATAATAGAGGGGGTTGAAGAATATAAAAAAAGTGAATCAATCATTGGCCAAATTTTATTGGATAAAAATTATAAATTGGGGATTAATAGGGGTGATAGACTGTGCAACATGATATTTTTATTATGTTAACAAAATAATCATCAACATGGCTCATGTGAAGGGCATGCAATCACCAACAAGGTATATGAAGATCAAATTCAAGCTTTAAAATTTTAATCAAGTGTTTGAAAACCACAATTTATGAGTCCTACCATTTTATGGATCAATATTTGGGGAAGAATGTGTTTTCTAGTGATGAGGATGATCGGCTACATGCATTGTCTATCAATCCACCGCAATCTGATCATCGTTCGCAGTTCAATATTGATCTGATGTTCTCCTACTACTCTTAGCGCGGATAACCCTTATAAAATCTTCATAATAGTGTATTTATAGAGTATTTGATTAGGTTTTTTTAATAAAAGGTCATTATGTATTACAATTAAGGAATGGATCTGTTTCCTTCTTGCGAGTACGCGCCCTACGCGCCGCCGGAGTTTTCAAATTTTCCGCTCGTTGAGATTTCGACTCCTCGGTTGTCGGCTCTGCTCCCGTCTAGGTCGGCCCAGGATCTAGGTTCTCCATCTGGTCTTCCCGCTTCCCTGGGGCTGGTGGTGGCTTTTTACTCTTCCACTAATCCCGATGGGGCATGGGGCTCGACGGCTCGTGGTCCCTCGGCCTCAGGCCGGGGTCCGCCTTCAGTTCCCGCTGACGGCGTGGATCCTCCAATCGCTGTCGTCTTTCCTCCTGAGGCTCCCCGACCGGGTTTCTTTAGAGATTTCCTATGTGGATATCTTTGTGCTTCTCAGCGGACCTGCTTTCCAGATGTCCGCATGCCGATCTTGGAGGATTCGTGTGACGGTTCCAGTGTCTCCCTGGATTTTTCGACGACTACCTTTGCCGAGGTGGAGGTGTGCCTAAAGTGAACATTGGTTTCTAGATTTGGGTCCATGAAGCTGCATATTTCAGTTTTTCAGAGCTTTCTCTGCTCTTGGGGCATTATCTCCCTAGTTCATATTTCTAAGGTGCACAGGTATTCTTTCTGCCTTGTCCTGGCCTCGGAAGAAAATTCCATCCATGCTTGGTGTAGAGCACCTCGATCATTCAACCGGTGGGTTTTCAGTCTATCCTGGTGGTCAATGGATGTAAACAGGGGCAAGGAGAGCCCTCGTGCTACGGTGTGGCTTCATCGCCTGGGTCTTTCGATACCTTTTCAGAATGGAGGATTCCTAAAATCAATCGGTGACACCCCTGGGGGATTTCTGTGTTCGGATGTCAAGACCTGTTGCTGTGAAGATGTTTCGGTGGATCGTATCTGTGTGGAGATGGTTATCTATCACCCATCACCGAGAAAACTCATGCTTTGAGTGCAAAATTCCTTCACCTAGAGCTAGGATATTTTTTACCCAGTCTTCCCCAGATTTTGCTCCAACTATCTTCTGTAGGGTCACTCTTCACCGGTCTGTAGGAAGCAGCGCCTAGATGCCCGTCGGCACCAAAAGGGGCCCGATGTCAAGAACAGGGTGCCTCTGTCGGCCTGTGCTCCATCTACTGAAGGCTCCCTGAGGACAACAATCCCACCCAACGGTCCAGTGGTGCAGACACTTGTTGTGCAAAACCTGGAACATGTGAAGACCTCCTCCCCAAAAGGTGCTTCGACTGTCTACACAGATATGATCTGATTCTCCCAGAAATTATCCCCTCCTCTCCAGCCTGGTTTTCTAATCCATTTCCCTTTCTTCTTATGGCTGTCGCAGGGCCCCCTCCTGGAGTAGTGTATGGTATACCTAGCACGTGGAGTGTTTGACCTCCTGTCCCTATCAACCCTTCTGTCTTCTTGGTCCTACATGCAAACAATCGACCCCGAATGCGCACTTGTAGGCTCTTCCTTTTCCCAGGGTGGATCCAAGGAAGGGGGTACTCTAGCGCCTACCCTAGAGATGCCACCGGATGGAAGGAAGGGTGGCATGCTCCTCAATGACAAGTACATAAAACAAAAAATTGGTGTAGTTGGTATACTGGAACACAAGCAGAATAACTCTAGTATTTTATCTTTTTTCTAGAAGATTAAAATGCAGGGATCAATGCAGGCAGCCCCTCTCAACAGGCATATATGGTATTCTGGCATAGAAGCTATTTGGTAGTCATTGATCAAGAAGGCAACCAATATATCATAGCCAAGGTGACAAAAGGCAACATTACATTATTCATGAAGTTTGTTTATGGGAGTTGTGATTCACATCAAAGGGAAACCTTATGGAGTGATATCAATAGATTTGATCCTGGCAACTTACCGTGGGTGATTGGAGCGGATTTCAATGTGATTGGTAATCTGGACGAAAGGAAAGGAAGGGGCCCCTTCCAGAGGAAATCTAGTATGGAGTTTGTATAGCTCATGGTTAGGAAAGGCCTCATTGACCTAGGCTTCTTAGGGACCACTTCACATGGTGTAACAACTAAAGAGGAAACTGACATTCATGGAGCCGATTGGATAGGTGTCTAGCCAACATGCAAGAAACTTATATGTTCTCAAACGCAAAGGTGTGTCACCTGACCAGGAGTTTATCAGACCACTCCCCACTCCTCTATTTATCCTCTGGATAGGACTTTCATGGAAAATTTTGTTACTCCCAGCAGTGGACCAATATACCAAGGTATCACGAGCTGATCATCATGGAATGAACCCTCTCAGGGGAAGATGTGGGTTGCGTTTCACAACAAGCTTCGGCGTCTTAAGACTTGTCTGTAAGAGTGGGTTAGAGGTTTTCCAAACATGGACAATGACATTGAAGGTGCCATGCAGGTGGTGGAACGTATTGAGTAGGATCTTGAAGAGGTGTGGGACGACCACACCTTTGAGGAGCTCTCCAACAAAAAGAAGATTCTAGCAGAAATGATACTGAAACAGGAATGTGTTGCAAGAGAAGAAGCGAGGATCAAATGGCTTAAGGAGTGAGATAAAAACACGACGTTCTTTCATGCCTGTATCTCTAAGAGAAAATGTTATAACCGGACTAATATACTCGGGGATGTTGGAACTTACACGGATGACAGGGACGAGGTGGGGTGCATGGCTCTTTGCTTTTTCAAGGATAGTCTCATAGGACCCAACCCCCGGTGGACTCATGGATACCCGAGGGAGGACACGGGGATCTTTGAGGTGATTCCCAAACTTTTTTCTGATTGGGATAATGAGAGGCTCAACTCCATTTCCTCCGAAGAGGATATTTATGCTGCTATGCTGAGCCTCAATCTATATAGTGCATCAGGACTCGATGGGTTCCCAGAATCTTTCTACAGGTCCTCGTGGGAGGTGGTGAAGAAGGAAATCTCATTGGTTATTTAAGATTACTTCTGGGGAAGGAGCCTACTAAGGATTACCAGCACCACAACTATGGTTCTCTTACCTAAACCCAGATGCCCCTCCTCCATCAAGCACTTCAGACCGGTTAGCTTGTGCAATTTCTCATACAAAATTCTGGCTAGTATAATCAATAATAGATTGTCAAAACACATCCCACGGTGGGTATCCATAGAACAACACAGATTTGTGAAGGGGGAAGCCGATCCAAGGCGCAATTTCACTTTCTCAAGGGATGATTAAATACATCAACTTCAAAACTCGGGGTTCAAACATAGGTATCAAGTTGGAAATGAGAAAAGCTTGCGATCACATTGAGTGGGGCTTCATCATCAAGGTGTTGGCAAGTATGAGCCTCTCAACTTGGAACATTGACCTTATTTTTAGATGCTTCAGTTCCTCATGGATGGTGGTATCATTCATGGGGAAGTCTTTTGGCCTTTTCAAGGCTAGATGTGGTTTAAGAAAAGGAGATCCAATTTCTCCAAGCATCTTTATCATCTCACAGGATATCCTTAGTTTCCTACTTAACATGAGCATTAATAGTGGAGAAATTATGACCTACTGAAGGAGTATGAGATCTCAATATATCTCACATATCATGTTTGTAGATGATACCCTCATCTTTATGAATGCGGGAAGGAGATCGATTAGAGGTATGTACAAGGTGGTAGACAAATACTGCTACTGGAGTGGTCAAATCATCAACAAAGAGAAGCGCCACTTATATATCTTGAAGCGATGTATGCCCAGTTGGATCTCTATAGTCCAGAAACTCTTTGACATGCATCGTAGGATCTTCCCTATAGAGTACCTAGGGGCTCCCATTTATCTTGGAAGACTTCGCATTAGACATTTTGATTTTCTCATCAACATGATTACGGATAGAATTCTCAACTGGAAAAACTGTTTGGTCTCTTTCGATGGGCATATAGCCCTCATTAACAGTGTGCTTCTAGCCACTCTTGTACATGCCTTTTCTGCCATTAAAACTCCAAAAGGTGTCATCAGAAAAATTGGTAACATTTTATCTAAGTTCATTTGGGACCCTAAAGTAGAAGGCAAACGCCGATGGGCATCCTGGAGAAGAGTAGAAAGGCCTACCAGGGAAGGTGGCATCAACGTGTGTGGCTTGGAAGACACTCTCTTTTGCATGTATGCCAAGCTGGCGTGGGAAGTCCTAGAGCAACACACCCTTTGGGGGAAAACCATGCACAATTCTCTCAATGGGAATCAGAATGGAATGGAGGGGCACATCTCTCTGTTTCAGTCTATCATCACTCCCCTTGTATCTGATCTTCAATAGTACACATGTTGGATCGTTGGGAGGGGAGAGATATCCTTTTGGAACCATAATTGGGTGGGAGAGGCTATTGGCTACCCCAGTTTCCCTACTCCCAACATCTCATTTCGTAAAGCCAGTCTTCATTCATAGTTTATCAAGGTCGTGTTGGATGATAATCAGCATGACATCTTCAACCTCATCGAACTGTCCACAGAACCCGACTCTTGTGTTTTCACTCCTTCCTCAGGTTATTTCACTTCTAAGGACTTCCGATTCACCTAGGACTTGCAAGAGGGTGTTGATGTCTAGAACAAAGTCTTGTGGAACAAAGTAATCCATCCAAAATACAACTTCCTATCCTGGAGGATTAGAAACAAGGCGGTCCCAACATATGATAACATCCAACGGTGTGAGATTCTGACGGTGTTGCGTTGTTCTAGTTGTAGAAATAGCAAAGAGGAGAATGCAGACCATCTCTTTTTCAAGGGTGATTGTGCATCTGTAGTATGGGGTGCCTTGGGGGGGTTTACTTCTATTCTAGACCCCAACATGGATGACCTGGACTTCATGGACCGGTGGTTTCTTGGCACGGGTGCCAGGGGTACAAAGAAGTTGGCACATACCATGATCTTTCAGGTAGGATACTGGTGTATTTGGAAGGCCATGAATAAGGCGAGACATGAGGGAATCATCTCATATGGAAGATTCATTGACACCAGGACAAAAAACCTTCTTCTCGACTTGGAAAGTCTCATCAACAACTGGCAGGAGTCTCCCTCCATGGGGTGCCTTAAAAGGAGTCCCTCTCTCCCTCAGCCCAATGCCAACAATAACAATGTCCAATGGGTAATATGGACCCCCCCCTTGAGGGGCCTCAAACTTAATACGGATGGGTCGTGTAGCATGGGGGTGATCCATGGTGGTGGTGTTGTTCGCGACTCCCATGGTTAGGTTTACTTGGCATTCTCTACTTGGCTGGGCCATGGATCATCTCTTCAATCTGAGGAAAAGGCAATGTATCAGGGTTTAATTTTGTTTATACTGAAGAACATCTCCATAGAGGAGGTAGAAACTGATTCAAAGATACTCCACGATGCACTACAAGGCCTTTGCCAACTTCCATGGTCAATCACCTACACTATAAGGAAGTGCAGAGGGATTCTCAGCAACAACATCAAAGTTCTACACTCTTGGCATGAGGGGAACCATGTGGAATACTACCTAGAGTTTATCGATGTCTCCAATTCAGATTCAATTTACATTCATGATGTGTACTCTCTGAAATCTGAGGGAGTGAACTTGGTTAAAGGGGATTCCCTTGGTTTCCATTTCTTCCGGCCTCCTTAGGCTCACTTTTTTCTTGTTTCCTTTGAATAATAAAAAATCTACATGATGATGATGATGATGGTTTAATAAAATAAATAAATATTTTATTTATTTAATTTAATTAAATGCACCCTCTAATGGTTGCCTCAACCGGACGTCCGACATCAGCCAACCTTAGTTCGCATCGGGGGTAAACCCCATGCTCTATATTCAACCATGGTTTTAGAATTTTTATTTGAGACTATGTTTGAGAGATATTACATTATTTATGAACAAATATATGTATGTGATATTAATATATTTAATATTTTTATAATATCAATTCTGGGATCACCGAGACTCAGAATCTCATGTTGTCTCAATGCTTGTCTCTGAAAATATTTCTTAAAATACTTCAAAGTATTATATGGAAAAAATAGAGTCTCTGCACCCCAACTCTGTTAACCTAGATCTGGTGGTTATCTTACAACATTGTCACATTAAACAAGAGATTTAATCCTGAAGTATCTAATAGTTTAGTAGTCTAGGGAGACTATATCCATACATGATTCTCACATTACATTTGAAAAAATGAAGTAAAACTTAAAATTCTTGTGTAAAATTTATTATTTATTATTTTATATCCACGGAATTATTCATAGATCATCTCTTGGTATCATGAGAAAATGAAAACATGATAAAGGGTGAGCTCAGATGCTCAGTAAGGGTGAACGTTGGAGATATCAATCAATGATCATAAAAGATCATAAGTATAAAGGTATGGGAACATGATCATAACCTGATAAAGTTATACCAAATAAGTCAAAGATATTTAATCATGAATCATGAAATAAGTTTTCTTCATAAAATAAATATGAAATAAGACTATGAAATCATCAATAATCAATCATGATCTATGATATCATGTCACATTCATAAGGTATAAGTTTTTTATGTACACATAATCATAAAAATCATTTCTTTAGTCAATGATCACTACCAAAACTATCATAGTGGATTAGGTTCATTTCCCATCCCATAATTTCCTTAATCAAGGTTCACTCCCAAGACTATAATAGTGAACATATTCACTTACTAAATTGGGTTCACTCTCTATTCTGGTTCTTATTATCTCATGAGATATCATTCTTTATCCAATGCATTGGAGCGATATAACAAACCCACATGTATCTCGTGTATAATGTGACCACCTATACTTAAATTATAATGGAACCAACCATCATTGGTTTATAACATAACCACCCATCCTTTTTTATAACAAAACCATCCATCACATAATTAAAACCATGCATATATGTGCTACAACATCATAAAACATTCATTATATCATCATAGCATAACCCATAGAAAATAAATGGGTTTCGTAAAGATACCATCATCATAATAATAAACCATACAGATAAATAATAAATATGGTATCATTGGATCATATCCCTAGTAAATCATAAGTTACATAAAATCATTTTATCATAGAAGAAAAATTCCTTTTAAAGATCACTAGAATATTTCTTGAGGAAAATACCGCATTCATTTTGAAATAATTTATTTAAAAACAAAAAAATATTAGGGACAATATTTTATTCAAAAATAACCATTGAAAATTTGAAATTAAGTGTCAATGTAAATTTTAAACATGATTAAAATAAAATAAGTTCATATCGTATATGTTAAAAGAGAACATTCATTTCACACTTTGGTAAAAAGTAAAAAAATGACATGTTCATAAAAATTTCATTAAAAATATTGATTTTAAACATTTATAAATTAAATTAAAATTTAATGAAAATTAATTTTTTAAAACATTTCAAGTATAGGTACAAACTTCCATAAAATAATTTGGAATAACATGGACATGGAAAAAAATTATCGACCAAATAGGAAATAGGGTGGTATTTTCTTTTAAAAAATATTGATCATTTTAAGTACCAAATAAATTAAATGGTACTAATACATAAAAATTTCAGGAATAAATAAAAAATAATATAATATATGGGGTATAAATTATAATATTTATATAATTTTCTTCTATGGAAATTTATCATAGACTGTCCCAAAAAGAAATGAGATTGTAACATAAACTCTTACTACTTTGGAGATCGCTAATTAAAAAACTCATGAAAGATATAAACTTATAATTATTTTTAAATCTCCATGATTTTCATGAGAAGTATCATAAAATAAATTCATGGGTAGTATATACACGACACAAAATAAACAAGTGGTGAATATGACATATGTCTCACAAAAATAAAAGTGAGATGAGAAACCCTTATCTCAAGTCTCATCTTGCTTCGTATGGGTTCAAACCTCCAATATAATAAATATAGATTTATTATTAATAAATTATATAACTTTTTTCATACATTTAATACCATTTATGATTTACTCATAACATATTATCACTTGTTTATTAACAATTCTTTATTAAAATAAATATTTTGGGTGATAATTGTTTCATCATTCATGCATGTTTCGGTTTAGTGGTTGTAGTAATTGTGATTTGATTATGATTACATAATATATATAATGTTTATAATGTCATAAGTATTATATTTAATAATTATATATACTTTTATAACTATTCATATAAATTTTGGATAAACAATGAATTACATCACTTCATGGAGACAGTAATTCGTACGTACACACAAGTGATGTTTCAACTTTTCTATGAATGGAACGAAGGAAAGGTAAATAATAATTCACAGTTATATAATAATTATTATATTATAAATATCTTATATATTCATTAAATATATCTTAATTATGTCTATTTAAATTGAAAATTAGAAAACAAATCACATTGTTTCACGGAGGTCATATTTCACACGTACACACAAGTGATGTTATCATTTTCCAATGGATGGGAAGGTAAGAAGTTAGATAAGGTATTATAATTATATAAGAATAATTATGTCATAAATATTACATATACACATTTACTCCAGCATAATAACCAACCATTAAATATAGTGATGTAAAATGAATCATAACTCTTCATGGAGGTGGTAGTCCACACATACGCACAAGCAGTACTTTCATTTCTCATTTGATGAAAAGAAGATGGAATATGGATTTCCCATAATCATACTAAAATATAATTATATTTATTATAATTGATTCATCATTTTATTATGGATATACTATATTTATAGGAAGTAGAATAAGAAATAAACTTTGAAGGATTCTGGTAAGACCTCTTCTTTCAGATACCTCCTTTGGCTTACACCTTAAAATTTATTATGATGGTATTAGGGGAAGAAAATAATTCCTAGGGTAAATTTAAGGTATATATTAAGGTATTATGTGTGGTATTATATGATCTATAATATTCTAACTTTTTTAATAAAGGAGAAGAAAAGGTGACCTTTTATAAGTGAGGGAAATGACATACTTGAAATTACTTAAAAGATTTAAATATGATATATATAGTATTCATGTAAAGTGAATCCAAATGGAAATAATTACTAATTTAGTAAATTATAAGGTCTATATAACTTTTAAAAATAAAATTTATACATTTTTATGTTACATTTTAAACCTTATCCTTTGGTTTAATCCCCTTGGTAACCCTTTTTAACATTAATCGTGGTAACACATTTTTCAGCATTTAAGAGTCATAAGTTTACTTATAAGTTGAAATGTGAATCAAAATGGTCCATGTAATACATATTAGTCAATTTAACATCCCAATTTTCCTATTTAATTTTTTTTATTTTTAAATCATTTAACAAAATATTTTTTCCATAAAATATCATTGTCATTTTTGAGACTATTCATTTAATTTGACTTCAAAGACATAAATACAAAAATTTAATTCAAATATGATCACATTTACCATAATTTAATTTTAAATTCAATTATAAATTTTTTTTAGTACCACAATTCATCAAAAACATACTAATTTTACTATTTTTAAAATCATTTACTAAGATTTTTCTACTACTTGCATAAGCATTGTATTGTTGTTGTGTAAGTATTTAAGGTAATTATATCATCACTAAAATTTAAAAATAAAACACTATAATAAAATTGGTTTATTTAGGTTCAAAATAAACTTTTATATTAATTAATAAAATCTTTTTATACTTATGAAAACATATAATAGAAATTAGAATCAAGAAAGTGACATTTTTCATTTATAATTTCCATAAAATAATATAAATGTTATGATCAAAGGAAAGTGAAAATAAATTTCCATATTTTAATATCTAGGATGGATTTGGACAAAACCCACTCATCAAATTATATAAAGTCAAGTTTTTGTGATATTTTTAGGCTTTATCTCATAGTTTAACCTCATTTTACCCTTATCGATGTGGAAAATATTTACCGTAGTCACTATTCACAATGACTAGAAATAAAAGGGATCTATTTACCAAATTTAAACTTTTGAGTTACAAATATAGAATAAATTTTTTTAATATTTAATTTCTATAAGTTTAATAAATCAATTTTAATATAAATACATAAAACATAAAGAAAAAAGTTTTTAGAAAATTGGGTTTTTAGGTATAAAAATGAACTTATACAAAAATAAAATATAATATTGATTGCTATGGAATTATTTAGATTATGTTTAATAAAATTAATATTAATTTACTTTAAAACCAAATACAAAACATAATGTTACTTTTAAATTACTTTATTTAAAGAAAATAAAGGACAATTTTACAAAAATTTGTATTTTTAACTCTTCACTAAAAATAAATGTTTTTAGAAAAAATACCAAAAATTCACCATACAATAATATTAACATGATGATTTCAAAAATGAAATTCATTAACACAGATAATATTTCTAAAAAAGGTATAAATTAATTATAATTTCCTTGCACAAAATACAATAAAAATCATTTTTGAAGGAAACGTATTTTTGAATAATAAAATGAAGTTAGTGAAAATTGAGTACATATTTATTATGAATTAATAAATACATGTTAATTATATTAAAAAAATATATTTTTTTCATAATTTTTTATTCATATTTATACCACCAATTTAAAAGTTATGTTATAATAGCCACATTTAAATAATAATATTTTTATAATATGTCATAGTTTTCTTAAAGCTTAGTGTGAGGTGTTCAGAAAGTTATCAAGAATAGTATTTTTTAAAATAAAATTTTGGGGTTTTATATTCCCCCTATTAAATAAATTGTATACTCAGAATTGTTACTTTGATAATAAAATTTTCAGTATTTAAAAATAACTTTGTTGAAAACCCATTTCATGCAAAGGTATAATAAAACTCTCTTTGAAAAGGGGAAGTGGGAAACAAAAATGTTACAAAAAATAACACATAATTGGGTGCCTAGATAAGGTGAATAGTAAAATGAATTGAAAATATAGACATGGTGGAGGAAATAAATGTTCTTGTAATAATAGATAGTGATAGAGAACATGATCATGAGAAATTTAGTGACCATAAAAGCATAAATCATTAAGGGATAAATAAGTCCCTCAATTCATCATAAATGACAGTAAAAGGATAAAATTTTATTTCAAGATTATTTTCTTAATGTTGAGTTATTATTTTACTATCAAGATAAACAATGCAATAAAATATACTTACTTTATTTATTTCCATTTCATAAGAAAAATTTAATCCTTTGGTTTTGGTTGGATCAATTTACACTTATATCTCATCTCATACTCCTATAAATTAATATTAAAGATGAAATTTTCATGTCTAAAGTTTTAAAATTAACTTTTAATGGATCATATGATTCTTAAAATAATATCAAGTCATTATTTCTATCTCTAGATATTTACCAAAACCAAAATAGTTATCACAACTTATCCAAAGTGGATAAATATTTATATTATAAAATAATACATTAATCTATAAAACCTTAAAAATAAAACCTAAATTTCAATATAAACCATTCCATAAATAGTTAACATTAAAAATCCTCTAAAATATGTCTGACCAAATTCAAAACACACAAATCCAAAATATTTTATCATATATTTTTTCCAATATCAACTTTAATATTTATCCCCAAAAAACATAAAGTATATCATAATGTCATATACCAAATATGTGAATACCACAATCATATATTCTCTTAAAATAGCCTAATACTTTCAGAAAATAACCTAAATCGCCATTAAAACATAATAAAGTCATATATTATTCCATATATTAACTCAATATTTATTCCTCAAATTATTATTACCTTAATCGTATAATATTCCTAATATAGTGTACTTATTATAAAGTAACATTAATCACTTAGTCACCAAATAACTTTTTAATCACATGGTTATCTATATGATAAAATATATGTTCCTAAAATATGATAACCCTTTTATTCCTATTATCTATATTAACATCAAAGATCATACTAAACTTAATGTTTATTAATACCCTTTATCTTATGTACCAAAATATAAAATCATTCTTTCTCAAATAACCTTTCCCTAAAACATATACTAAAATAAAGGGTTGTTTTTTTTCCTAAATGTCTCAAAAAATATCTATAATCATCTTAAACCTATAACAAATAAAACCTCAATAGGGGTATCTGTTCTTTTAAACTTATGATAAACCATAAAATTATAAACATGGGAAACATTAGTTTTATCCCATATCTCTATGGAATATCGTAGGTTTTCATAGATTATATCCCCTCATTCATCGTATTGGTTTGCGAGTAAAATTTGAATTCACTCAAGCATATCCCTTGAGAGTGTATAGCTAGGTGTGTAGTCTTAGGATCACTCATTGTGCACTAGTGACGATCAAGTTAATTCCCAATCCACCCCTTTCATCGTTTTTATCCCTAGGTGCATCTGTTCCATAGCCACATCCACTTGAAATTATTTAAATAGGGTTGAATTTTCTAGGAAAACCAAATAATATCTACTTAACCAAAGCTTCATGATATTACCATATATTTAGACTTATCCCTAGAATTTGTCATTGGTCTATGTTCTTTAATATATTTTTTCATAAATCTAGTTCCCAATTGTCCTACTAAAATTATTTATATTCTAACTATAACACCCTGAATATAGTGACCCAAACCTGATAGTTATCTTAAAAAATTGGCAATGGATACAAGACATCACATCTTGAAGGATCAAATAGTTTAGTAATCTTGGAAGACCATATATGTACATGATTCTCACATTAAATTTAAAAATAAAAAATATAACTTAAAATTATAGTGAGAACATTATTATTTCTTTTATTATATCTATGAAATCATTCATAGATCCCATCTTGGTATCCTAGGGAAATGAAAACATAATAAAGGGTGATCTCAAAAGCTTAGTAAGGGTAAAACTAAGAGATATCAATGAATGATCACAAGTGAGAATAAGAATAAGGATATGAGAACATGATCATGACTTGAGAAATTAATACTTAATCAGTCAAAGAACTTTAATCATGAATCATGGCATAAGGTTTTTCCATAAAATACATAAGAAATAAGGGTGTGGAATCATTAATAATAAATCATGATCAATGAGAACATATCATAAGAAAAAGAAATAATTTTTTGGAAAGCACATAAGAATAGAAAATAATTTCATTAGTCAAGGATCAATACCTAAACTACCATAGTGGATTGGGTTCACTCCACATTCCATCATTTCCTTAATCAAGGTTCACTCCCAAGGATATCATAATAGACATAGTCCATTACTGAATTGGTATCACTCCTCATTCTATTTCTTATTATCTCATGAGATATCATTATTTACCCAATGATTTTGAAGGATATAATGGACTCACATAACTTTGGTTTATAATATAACCTCCCATCCTTGTTTTATAACATAAAAACCCATCACATAATGAAAACCATACATATGTGTTACATAAGATCATAAAACATTTATCATATCATCGTATCATAACTCATGGAAAATAAATGGGTTTCATAATCATCTATTCTTCATAATTATAAACCATCTAAAGAAATAATAAATATGATATCATTGGATTTTATCCCCATTAAATCATAGGTAACATCAAAGTATGTTATCATAAATGATAAATTCCTTTAAAAGATCACTAAAAACATTCTTTATGAAAATACCCTTTTCATTTTGAAATTGATTATTTAAAATATAAAAGTTTTCAAAATATTAGGAAAAAATTTTCGTTGAAAATAAAAATGGAAACCAATAAATTAATATTCAAAGTAAATAATTAACATAATTGTGGTAAATACAATTCAAAATTTATATATTAAAAGAGAACATTATTTTCACACTTTTGTAAAAAGAATAAAATAACATATTCAGAAAAAGTTTCATTAAAAATATGACCTTTAAAAATTTTAAATAAATTAAAATTCATGAAAGTAAACTTTTTAAAATATTTCAATTATAGGTAAAACTTTTATAAAATTATTTTTAAGAGCATGGACATGAAATATAAAGTTCATCGACCAAAGTGGAAATACAGTCGTTTTTCATTAAAATCTTTTTATCAATAATTTTATGTGAAAATAGATAAAAATGGTACTAATACATAAAAATTACAATAATACATAGAGGATAATAAAATATATTTGGTTTAAAAGATAAGATTTATATAATTTCTATCAAATAAAATTTAGCATAAACAATCCTGAAAAGAAATGAGATTGTGACATAAACCCTTATAACTTTGATGATCTTCAAATAAAAACCTCCTGAAAGAGAGAAACTTTGATGGGTTTTTAAATCCCCATAATTTTCATGATAATAATTATAAAATACATTCACAATCATTATATACACTTCAAAAAATAAACATGCGGTGAATATGAAATATGTCTCATATAAATAAAAGTGAGACGAGAAACTCTTACCTCAAGTCTTGTATTTCTTTATACAGGTTCAAACCTCCTATATAATAAATATATATTTATTATAAATCTATTAAAAACCCATATTAATTCAAATAATACCATATAATATTTACTTATAACATATTATCATCCATTTATTAACAATTCTTTATTAAAATCATTATTTCAGGTGATAACTATTTTTTTCATGCGTGTTTCGATTCATTACTTCTGGTTATTTTACATTGATCATGGTTACATAATATATAAAATTTTAATCATGTAATAATTATCATATGTAATCATTATATAAACTTTTATAATTATTCATATAAATTCTTGATGAAAAATGAATTACATCGCTTCATGAAGACGATAATATGTACATACACACTGGTGATGTTTCCACTTTTAGATGGAAGTAATGAAATAAAGGTAAATAATAATTAAATTTTATAGAATTATTATTATATAATATACATTTATTAATCCATCCTTATTATTATCCATGTAAAATTGAAGTGAAAAATGGTTCACATCGCTTCGTGGAGGTGGTAGTCCACACATACGCACGAGTGACATTATCATTTTACAACAGATGCGAATGTAAGAAGATAAACAAGATATTATATTTACAAAATCATAATTATGTTATAAATATAATATTAAATATTAAATCCATCATAAAAAATAACCATAAAATATGGTGATGGAAACTGAATCATATCACTATGTGGATGGTGTAGTACACAAGTATGCAGGAGTGATACTTTCATTTACCATTTGATAGAAAGGAAGTGAAATATTTTCTACCATAATAATAATAACATAATAGTATAATGATTATATTGAATTCATTATGTTCAGATTGATATAATAGATTTATAGTAAGTAAATTAAGAAATAAATATTGAAAGAGTCGAGTAAGATGACTACCCATTCTTTGAGAGACCTTATTTTCCTTACACCTTAAGCCTTCATATGATGGTATTAGGGGAATCCAAAAGATGTAGGATGAATTTAAGGAAGGTAAGATTTTATTATAGTAGTTATTGGATGATATAGAGTGATAAAAAAATTAATAAAGGATACGAGAAGGTATACTTTATAATTGAGGGAAATGACACACATGGAATTACTTAAAAGATTTAAATATAATATATAGTGTCCTGTGTTTTGGACTAGGATTAAAATTTCAAGGTGTTTTTAACATTTATTTTTGTATATGGATTCAATTTTAATCTTAGTTTTAAAATAATATTACTATAGTTGAAACACTTAGAAGTGTTGTTTTTAGTCCAGGTTTAATTCCCGATAGGTGTGTCAGGTGTTCCGTTGAGTTTCTAGAGCATCGAGTTTAAAAAGACCATTTTTTATAGGGTAAAGGGGGTTCATATATTTCACATAGTGGGAAATATGTTTCCTATATTTTGGGGAGTATATTTTGGACTAATCATGTGATAGAAGGAACACGACCATGTGAAGCATCCTACAGAAAATTACAGAGGAGGACACATGGGCTATGTATAGTTAGACAAATCATGTGCCTAGCCATGTATGGTGAGGTTCCACTTACACAAGAGCCTCACAAAGGCTCTGGAAAAATTTTCTAACTATGTTCCTAGATGTGTGAGGCCAAGTCCCTTTGGACAATATGTGTATATGGTTAGTGAATGGTTAACCAAACTATGTATCCTAATAGTGTGTCTGATTAATAGGGTGAAATTTGATTTTTTTTCCTAGATTCCATATTTCTTTACTACCTCCTTTATTCTCCTCACTCATGCATAGTAACATCCCTATACATGGAGGAATTCCTTGGGCTCTTCTAGGATTTGATTTTTCTCCTTCATCTGGTGTCCAATTCAAGCATCGTCAGTCATGTTTGTTTTACCTCATTAATATTATGACTCTTCTTCCTTATTTTCTCAATTTATCTTGTTGTATTGAATTTTATTTAAATGTGATATTGTATACCCTATTTTCATGGGTTTTTCCTAATATTATGAGTTATATCATTCCATATCAAATCAAATCTTGATAATAGATTAGTAAAACTTTCTAATCATGAGGTAGGTTTTCTATATGAAATTCTCTTAAATTTGTTTCATTTATAAAATATTTTCTTTGTGCCACATGATAGACTTTCCAAATAAAGTGGCCAAATTCTCAACCAAGAAAAAATTTGTGTGTACTTACCAACATCATTCCTGAATAGGTGAAGAAAAAGAATTGAACATATTCTTGGAATCCAAAGGAATAATTTTCCCATGGAATAACCAGGTGAACCCCTCACTCTTGGTAGGGTCAGGATAAAATACTTTGAAGGTTTTTTTATAATATTAGGAGTCAGATTACAAATTTAAATAATTGGTTTATCTTATTTGGGGGTAGGATCAACCTTATTAACCGTGTTTTGTCCTATATTTCAATGCATATAATTTTAGTGCTCATGGTTCCCAAAACTATTTTAAAAGAAACTGAAAACATGTTGTCTAATTTTATATGGCATGCCCAGGGGAAGGTAGGTGTCATTGGGATTCATGGTATAATATTTCCAAACCTATGGAACATGGTGGTATCAATGTGAGAAATGTGTAGAAATTGATTCACTATATTCAAGGAAAACTGGCTTGGGAAGTTATCGAAGGATAGTCCCTATAGAGAAATTTCATTACTGGTAAATATGGAATTTATTTTAAGTAAGTCTAGTGAAAATCCTTTTGCACTCTGAAACTCTCTTCAAAAAAATATACCAATTTTTCTTTAACATTTTCGTTGGGTTATTTTCTGTGGGGAGATTAATTTATGTAATTTCAATTGGGTGGGGAATTTTTTAGGCTTCCGTAGATGAACCACTCTAGAATTAACATTCAATAGAGCATGTTTCCACCCCTATTTCATTTGAGTAATCATGAATCCCAAATAGAAAAAACTCTTTGATGGAATTATTATAGAGGAAATTCATGTTGACACCCACCTAATGAGCATTGAAAAATTAACAAAGGAATAAATACCTGAATATGGGTATTATTTTTCCCCAAAAAGCAAAGGATGAAGAAGGTGGATGAGACCTATGAACCACATGATCTTTCAAGGGACTCGTAATCACATGACCATTATAAGGTCACACGAAATAACCATGTGTAGTGAATAACCTAAAACAAATCCCATGTTGCTTCTTTAGAAAATTATTCATGCTCTTTTGAAAGCTCTCCGAACAACTAATGGTCATACAATGGTATCAAAATAAGCTTCACCAAGACACACATTTTTTCATCGGCGAGTGCCTGAGAAAACTATCCAAAAAATACTTTGAAAATAGGAGGAAATTTTCTAAAAGGTGGAGGCCTTTCATGGTTGTAAATATCATGCGAAGTATCACCTATAGGAAGGTTAATTTTCCCTGAAAACATCCAAACAAAATCACTAGACCCACGAGCCTTTATATAATAAAAAATGAAATAACAATGGAGGAGAAATAAGCCTCTCACAGTCATAAAAGACAAGTGAATCACCCTTGGTGGTCTGCAAGACACCACGATACCATGGTGACATGTCCAAATCATCACATGACATCCCATCAGTATTTTGTCCTCATTAGGTGAAGATCCTCATGTATGTCTAGGTGACCTCACACTCCCCCTTTGGATCCCAAAGAAAAAACGGATGGTTTTTTTCATGAAATGCTCGCACACCCCCATAGGACCTTGGTGGGTCACACAACACATCACTAAGAGGTAGAGTAATTATATTTGACATTACTCGTGTAATATCACATGAACCTCAACCTTTGGAACATAAAACATAAGAAATAAAATAGGGCAAAGGTGAAAGCCTCTCGTAGTCATAAAAATCATACAATGTGCTAAGGAAGTCTATAGCATGGTCTCATGAGACTTCTGGACAAGCCGGTCTGATCCCACAAAGGCCCTTAGATGAACCATCCTTGTCTCATGGGAAGTCCCTGACAAGTCACCCGAGATCATGTGAATACCTTTTAATAGGCTCCCTAATCTCATGAAAGTCCTTGGACATGTCAATATGACAAAAAGGAGGTCCCTTGGCATGACCATAAGATCAAACAAGTCCCCATTAATTGGTGATAATACAATAAAGAAGACGATGATGGGAGGGACTCACGGTCCTTAAAAATCAGGTGATGTCATTGGAACAATCTAAGGTAGAGACTCGCGATGATGCATAGTGCTAGATCCATTCACCAACTCCATCCTAGATTTGTGTGAGATATTTTGCACAAACCAATGAACAATCAGGGTGAAAAGTCCTATAAATCCCTCACCCCATCATGAAAAAATGATCTGCAGCTCAACACAGATGGATGAACCCTCAAAACCTCACACTGATGCTAGAACAGATTTTTTGGACCAGTGGATCACACGACCAGCAAGTTCCTCATCAGGTAAAGGTCCGATGAACCACCGGAGTAGTCATGTGACATAGATAAATACTTTTTGAGATCATCATAGACCATGAAAAGGATCTATGGAAGGATAGGTTAAGGAAATCCCACACACCTTCTAGATCATGTGAGACATAAAACAAGCTAACACCGAATGGATCTAAGGCATTCTCAATATAAATGTAGGGACTAAGAATAATAGATGGGAGACTTAAGTAAAATACGCACATGATGATGCTCATGTGCTTCACATGAAACACCCAATTAATTTAACAACACCAGGGTATGCCACCTAGGTCTCGTGACACCCCTTGGGCATACAATTTGGATTACACAAAGCAAGTCATATGTCACCCCTAGGCATGTCACCCTAGTCTCGTGAATCCATTTGTGCTTGCCACTCAAGCCTTGTGATGACCTTCAAGACATATCACCTGAATCATATAATGACACCAGTTCAGGTCAGATGAGTCTCACAGTTGCACCTGAGCATGTCAACTTGCTCTCGCGATGCCCTCCGAACACACCAGCCAGGTCTCACAATTCCCTCTAGGCATGTTAGCTAAGGCTTGCTACACCCACTGAGACATGTCACACTGAATCTTATGAAACGATCTATATTTTTCATCTAGACCTCATGATGACACTAGGGTGATTTAGCTAGATCATGTGACATCCCCTAAACAAGCCAGCCAGGTCATGTAATGGATTCTAGGATAAACTATCTGTGTCTAGAAATTCCCTCCATACAAGCCATACCTAATCATGTGGAAACACTTAGAAATTACATCCAAGATATGCAATGTCCCTTATATGAGTAAAATGGATCACATGGTTTACTTTTAACATGTCATTCAGAAATTATCTGACATATTAGGGAGACAACCAAGGCATGTAGAGCAGACAATCAATGTAGACTAGGCTACCAAGAAGAATAGGTCATTAGGACCTCCCATGGATTGATAAATTTTTCCAACTCGATGTGTAAGCCCTGACCACAAGGAAGAGTCAGTGTGTAATCCCCAACCAGCGGTATAATATGATATTTCAAAAATACAAGGGAAATGTTAGAGTGTAATCTCTGACCAATAAACTATGAGGAATCTAATTCCTACAATAACCAGGATATGTAAGATGCACCCCTAAGGTCCAAGCTCCACATCAACCATTCAAAAAGCAGTCCCTGAAAAAAAGTCCTGCATCTATAAGAAATGACATTGATTATTTTTCATCCCTTGTTTCTCAAAACAATCATAGATCATGTGGGTTTAGGGAGTTGAGATGATCATATCATCTTCACAATAAACCTATATAAATACCATGGAAACCTTAGTGTGTAAGCCCCTATCAATAGGGAAACCTCATAGTGTAATTCCTGATCAAATGAACTATAAGAAAATTGATTCTTATAATAACCAGGATACATAGGATTCCACCCCAAGGCCTGAGCTACATTAAACACCCCAATGGTTGTCTCGATACATAGATACCGCATGTATAAGTAATGAGACTAATCATTTTTCATCCCCTGTTTCTCACATCGATTATAGATCACATGGTATTAGGTAACTGCAATAATCATATCATTTTAATCATAAGACTCTACGAAGGCAAGGTCGATGTCAATGTGTAATCCCCAATCATAAGGGAAACCTCAGAGTGTAAGCCCCAATCAATTGAACTACAAGGATTATAATTCCTACCATAAATAGGATACATAGGACACATTTTTAAGGCCCAAGACTAAACACAAATGGGAATACACGTCAGCATAATTCCCACTATGTATATGACATTTCAATCATTGGGATCCAATCATTCTGATGGGATGATCACTCTACCTCATCCCTCAGTGGACTAAGAAATAACTGAACTATGATGACTCAGATTCCCATAATAATCAGGATATGTAGGATTCCTCTTTAAGTCTCAAGCTTCATATTAAACATCCTAGGAGTAGTCTTAGTACATAAACCTCCACACCCTTATGTCGTGAGGTTTATCACTTTTCATCCCTTGTTTCTCACACCGAGCATAGATCATGTGGGATTAGGGAGTCCTAATGAACACCTCATTGGAATCAGGAATCTCCACCAGGTAAGGAAATCCTAGTATGTATTCCATGATGAGTGGAATGATATGAAAACCCCTCATAAAAGGGAATCTACCTTGGTTCCAATCCCAAGGGCATGATCGAATTATGATAAGTCTGATTCCTATCATAATCAGGATACGTTGGATGTCTCTACAAGACTCGAAATAAAACATATGGTGCCTCAATTTCAGCTTATACATCTCTACACATGACATTAAAATACATCGGTTTAATTAAGTACGTGTTTTTTGATTCCAACAATAACTAGGATACCTAGGATGACTTATAATGGCTCAATCCCCTCATAAAAATATTAACCACCTCCATGCATGGTATTATATTCTGAAGCATTTGGTTATACGGCTTCAACACATAAGCATCTATCCATTACCTAAAAACAGATGAAGAATCTCAAATAAATATATTTAGATTTAGTAATGATAACCCCTTTTCCTTTATGCATCAATGAGATTCACTTTAATTTTTATATGAATATAATTAACCTATAATCATTTTTTAGGGTGTTCGGTCCCGTATCGAGATTAGAAAGAGATTATTGAACATATATTAAATATATAACATAGTCTCGAAGTAGGAAAATATTCCTCCCATAAGGGTGAGATGAGCCCAACCTCCCATCCTCTCGACCAATGTGAGTCACTAAGTGTCATTGGGTCTAAAACCCCAACTGAACACCTACCTTTGGAAATTAGGTCAGAACCCAATTATGGATAAGGGAACCATTAGTAGTTTCCATTAAGAATAAAAATGACCCAATATTAGTGATTGTTCAAAAATCACCCCCTCCCGACAATAATCCATCAAGCTCAAATGAACCCACCTCAGTGAGGGTTTCCCCGGTCGTCTCTTAAACCATGGAAATGATTAATAATGAGTGTTTTTTCAAAGATAGTGGGTTAGAAAAATTCTTAAACAAGGAATATTTATGCATGATTATTTCTACACAAATCAGGGACATGTGGGGGGAATTTATCTTGTGAAAAAATCATTCTAACTAAATAAAATTTACTTTTTTGGAGAGTTTGGAACTGTGAATTACCCATTGATGTGGAAATTATTGGAAATGGTATTTGTCTAGATTCTGTGTTCTCCTACTACATTTCAAACAAGGAATAATCTTAAATGAATTTTTTTTCTATAGTGATTATATGATCAAGGTGTGGGTGGCACTCAGTGTTTTTTTATTTATCTAGGTCAGTGGTTTCATTTGAGGATCTTGTTCAATGGTAGTTCAATGGTGTTGGGAATAACATTCAAAAAAAAATATCTCGACTAATTATCCTTGTAGTGGGTTGCTTGTGTATATGGGAGGTAATGAACAAGAATCAATACAGTGGACTCTTCTTATCCACTACAACTATGGTGGTGAATATTTTTTATCTAATGGTAGATCCTGTGAAGCGTATAAAGTATTAGGATGAGGTTCCCTTGATAATATTTTTTCTAGCTCGAAGTAGTGTTTCTTTTATTACTAGACCCTCTATGATGGGTTGCTGGGTAAAATGGACTCCCCCAACTCATGGTTTTCAACTAAATTTTTATGGATGTTGAAGTAATAGATGCATTCACGGGGGAGGAGTTGTTCATGACACATGTGGTTCGGTGATTTTTTTCCTTCGTTACTTTTTATGGGGATGATGACTCACTTAGAGTGGAAGAATGTACAATCCTCGTTGTTCTTAAGATATGTCAATCCAAAAACATCTCACTGAAAATAGTGGAAACTGATTCAAAGATTGTATGGAGTTATCTAAAAGGGATCACCTCCACTCCTTGTCCAATCATATATATGATATGTTAATGTGAATCCTTCATGAATAATGGAATTGAGATTCTTTACATGTGGTGAGAAGATAATCGTGTAGTTGAATTAATAGCATCCAAGGATTCCCATGAGGTTCCTTTTATGGATTTTTTTACTATTGTCACCCTTCCCCTATGTGGTGTTGATATTATTATTGGGGATTCTCTTGGTCTTAACTTTTTTAGGCCCATGTGATTCTTACCCCTGTATGTTTTCCCTTTCCTTACATCAAATAAAAATAATAATTTTATGGTAATGAAATACCTTAAATTAAATTTGTAGACCACACCCTTGACGTTCTCTAGACCACCCAGCTTGGTTTGAGGGCTATGACCTCAAATTGGACCACCACTTAGGGTGTGTCTATTTATTTCCCATGTGGTAGTTTTTTTGAATGTGTTAATTAAATGAATTTAATTATAACAGGTCATGTGTACTTGGCCCACATTAAGTTATGAAGTATGCCTTTGTTAAAAGCGGTTAACTTTAAAGTGATTTTTATATAACTTAATTGTTATCTTGATGCCTTACCTAAGTAACCAAGCACCCTCCTAAGGTGTGTGAGTATGTCACAAATGGGAAAAAACATTGGGAACTTGTAATGTAAGGATTTAAAGTGTGTTGTGTATTGTGTTATAGCATAGATGATCTCAAGGCCTATTTAAAATATCAAATTAATTATGATAATGAAGGTACACTGCACCTTGAGTGATGTTAGGTTCTTATTTATATAATGCCTTTGGTAAGGGATCACATGGAAAGCGAGACTACCTTATATTAGATTATTAAATAAGGGAATTAATTAGGGTTATTCACATTTAATTTCAAACCCTCTTGGTTGACGATGTTGGACATGGTGTTGCACATCACTTGGGTTGATGGGCATGATGTTCCACTCCCCCTTAGTCAGGATTTTGGGAATGACCCCATTAAATTTATTAATTATGATACTCGATGTGGTGTCCTGCATTATTCATGATGCTCATCATGGAATCCAATGTTATTCATGATATTCATGTATGGAATCCATTATTACTCTATGATACTATTATGATTATGCATGGATGAATGAGTTACACCTCAGGTCTTAGATATACTATACATATATATATATATGGTTATACATGTTACCATGTATATAATACATATATATACATACATACTTATTTATATACATATACATATACTTATATATATATATAGTGATACATGTTTAGATAAATTCTAACTTAGACCGAAGCAGGTATTGTCAGCCAGGTGTCCTTGAGGAACCTAAGCCAAGATTTTTTACATTTAAATATACTATAATTCCTTACTGCTTATTATACCTACATAATAAATAATTTATATTCACAAAATATATTGCTTTAAATTCTATTGGTGGTGGACTACTGATTAGATCTCACACCTTATTCAGACCATTGATTGGTACCCGAAAAGACCTCCTAATTACAAGTTAGGATATGGACTGTACTTTATGTTGTTTACCTATTATGAGATAGGAATAGACATTAGAGATTGGGAGTAGCAATTGATCATGTACTCGGGATACCTTCCAGATCTTGAGTTTTTATTTATTTATTCTTCTGTTAGTTTATATTTGTTGTTATGTATTACTTTTTTCATGTATTCTTTTCTTCATATTATATCATGTTCATGCATGGTTAGATTATTTATCTTTGGAATGGTTGTCTGTTTATTATTTATATTGTTTCTATTATTATATTCCACTACTATGTTATTCATCCACTTCAACTACTATTTTATTTATACATTTATACTGTTGTGATACTCTAGTCATGAGGGTAGAGTATCCCCAATTCACCACCATTAGACCCTCACTGCTAGTCGGTAGCCTCTAGCATACAAGGAGGTGCACTTGAGGCCATGTGTCGAACCATATCGGGCATCATTTTTGTGCCTCTCAAGTTGGGACTTTAAAAAAGTGGAATCATGACTTCTTTTTCTTTGGTTTTTCTATTTTTGGATGTTATACAAAAGACTGGGAATGTGTCAGCACTTGGTAGATAGCTCATTTCTGGGTCCAGCCAACCCATGCACAAGGGGGAATATCAGGTTTCCAGGGATAAGATTTATGATTTTATATTACATCTAACCATTATTTAACCTTGGGTGAATGTTATACTTTCATTGGTTAATGATTTATAGTTCTACGTGATTTACCCTTGTCCAGGTATAGTATGGAAGTGTTTCTATATTCATCATTATAAGCACATAAAGATTCACATTCTATGCATATGCCATGTCATGTAGACTGTATTATAGGTTTCTAGATGCATGATAATTTGTATTTCATGATTGTGTGATTTATTATCATGATTATTCATATACCTTATTAGGTGATTGTAAAGAATTTTTTCTTGTATAACATGCTTGGGTGATTATTTCCATGTTTATCAGTATTCTATGCTTTATGATAGCCTATTGTGATTTATTATAATTATGATATATTATTGATTATTAAAGTTTATGAATTAACCTAAATAATGTATTACTATATATATTGATGGTGTAACCTTAACTAACCAAGTATCATATACTTAATCCATGTAACTATGGTTACATTGGATGAAACATGTATTGTTGAGATTAAATAGTTTACACTAACAATGTATAAAGTTTATGGGCATTTATAAATTGGGAAGGGTAACCCATATAATCAAACCATTATACAAGAACTTTATATATTATTACACTGAAGGAAAAACCTGGTTATGGTTACATGAATTCCAATTATAACTTATAAAGGTAAGTACCATTATAATTTGGAAAAGTTAATTCATCTAACTGAACCATGATATATGTATATATTGGATTTAAATTCTTATAGAGAATGATTCCTTCTAAATCAAGATATAAATTTTAAATTTATATGGTATTATACCTCTATAACTTAGGCATAATGAATTGTATGACTAAATACTTAAATGCACAATTAGACCCAAGTAGGTCAATTGGGGCATGCTTCTTATGTGATAAACCCATTAAGGGTATTTTAAAATTTTAATGATTTAACTATTGTGGATTCCGCTTAACTGAACCCATTATAACATGAAGAGACCCTAGTAGGTTGCCCTTATCCTTATATGCCTTCATACATATCCCCATGGGGATATGTTTATACTAATGTAATGGTTATTTTGAGGTCCATAATCTATTTATATGAGTTATGTATAAATGCATAGTGGAATCTTACTAAACTAATCCCTTTAAATGATTAAATATATTATAATTTTCTTTTGATCCTTATTATTATGAGTATTTTATTAATTAAAATTCAAATTACAACCTAAAGTGTGCTTTCCTCTATATCTTAGAAATTAAAATTTTCTTTAACTAATTTGTTTTTTATTAATTTTGGATGATTTAAAATGGTTAAGAGGAAATTAAAAAATAATTTCTCTATTAGGATGCATGGTGTTGGATGAATAAAGTGCTAATAAAAATTTAATAAATGTTTTCCTTTATAACTGATAATTTCACTTTTATATATATATCTAAACTTTTAAAATTTATAATAAATGCGAACTGGTGTAATGGATTAAATAAAACATTAATGTAGTGTTCTTATATTCAACCCTTGAGTAAGGTTAGTTTAAAAATTGTTACATTGGATGGGAATGTGGATGTTACCCATATGTCTTAGATGACTTTTTTTTTCAGTGAGCTTAGAGTTTAGTTTGGCAAGCCTTGTGACCTTTTCAGCATGACCTATTTATAGAATCAATTCTTTGTGCTTTGTTAAGGGGATCGATTGGTTGAGGTATCTCCCTCTAAGGTAAATGATTTCTTCCAAATTTTTGATGAGAGGTACCATTCAGGTGCTGATTGAGTTAGGTAGGAATCTTAGTTTGTAGAATGATTCCTAGGTATGGTGGGTGGTCATGCATTAGTTAATCATTTTTGGAATCATGAGAATTGGGAAATATTCCATCTTAGTGAGTTAGATATGACTCATACATGGTCAATTGTTTTGATGGTTGGGTAACCCCTATTCTTTTCTAATGAAGTGTGATGTAATTGTCATCATCATGTTACATTAAAAGTGATGGTAATGATTATTTCATTATCATTCTATCGGAGTACCACACATTGTTATATGTAGTGCCATCAGTCATGAGATAGTACAACAAACCATATAAGTTTTGTGGTAATAATATAAGCCTTGATCTATTATTTTTCATGCATGGGTTGTCTTGGGGGTAGAGTGACATGAGTGTTAAAAGGAATCTGACTCACCCCAATGCTCAATATAACAATGTAAAAAGGATCGGGTGAAATAAAACTACCAATTAGTTTTAGTTTTGAATTTCATGCTATATTTTGATGGCATGCATGAATGTGACTCGATATGAGAGTTATGCAAAAAAATAAGAGTAACCATAATCTAGCATGCTTTTAAGAGGATGGTTTTTTCTCACTTATCATTTTGACACTTGATACAAGTGTGTTGGCCACATTTGTAACCCATGTTCTGGGGTGGATAAAGTGTGTATCATGGGATGAGTTCCCATTTTTAGTAAAGTGGTGCATAGTACACTCCTAAGGTGGGGAGCATTATGTTAGTTATAAAAAGAATGTCCTTCCAAGTAAGGGGAATGTGGTTATAGATGGATAATTGGAAATGGTCAGAACAACTTTTAGAATATAGTGAGTTAAATATTTGAGATTTTAAGTCTCAAATTTGAAAATTATTTTTAGAACACAGGTATAAGTTTAAACTAATTCTAGATTCATGCTCAGGAGGAATAAGTGGGATGGGATTTTTTTAGGTCGATATCATGTATGTGCTTGAAAGGTAGAATGATGGTGAGGTGGTTTGTTAATTACACAATCACATACGAACGTCAAGTGTTAGGGTTTTACATGATTAGTTTCATTAAACTATCATGGGTACCCAGGGTTTTAAATTGATGTGATCAGGCTATTGTATTGAAATTTCAGTTGTTAAGTTGGGTGTCTCTTAAATAGGTCATCCTGAAGTGGATTTAAGGATACATTGGTGATTAAATTTTGAAGGTGAGCTAAGGATACCATGGTTGTGTCATGTTAAACAAGACTAGTGTGTTTTAGGGGGTGACCCTTAAAAACTAAACCATAAGGGTAAAAAATGGTTTTGATTAACTATGGATCAGGAGAAGTTATACCTATCTATCAATGTATTTTTCAATGAATACCTAATTTACCATTATATGGATAATGAATAGGTAATGTGTAGAATCTTTGCGTACTACTAGTCTAGTGGAAATAATTTACCCTATCTTGACATAATCTTGAGTATGCTGAGAGAGTGTCAGATATACACTGATCTAAGTAATTAAAAAAAATTCCCTTCTAGTTTGATGGATGACCCTCATGTGAAAAAGAGTCATGGAAATATTGGTATTGGTTGTTGGACAGTCATTTTGGAACATTGATGTCATTTTATTTAATAATTGTGAATGGTTAATCCAATATATTTCATTGGAATTTAATTATAGACTTTGGTTAGTGTGCTCAAAATGACCTTGGTGGGACTTGGAATAAAGGCACCAGAATCAGTTTTTTACAACACATTGGCTCTAAAATCCAATCATTTTCAAAAATATTCAGTCATAGGTGGTTCAACTTGTGTTTTTCTGGTTAGTTTAATGTGGATAGTGAGTAACCACATTAAATATGTCATCATAGATGATGAGTGTTGTGTAAGAGTCACATGGGGATTTTCAAGGAAAATATGACACAACTAGTTAATCTTGGTCGATTGAAATTAAAACTTTTTCATAAAATTGAGGATTAGGAATAAATTATTCAGTGTAACCATGAGTCACAAGTTTATAATTATAATGGTAGAAACATTATAATGTGAAGGGATTTTTTATTATGGAAATTATGATGGTGAGAAGTATCGTCACTCAAAATTTTTTGCTCAAAGTTAGAGCCTATGGTGGGAAGCCCCATAGGTTGGATGAGGAAAGAAATGATAATGTGATCATGTCTTGGGTTAGACAGGATCAGGTAAGTTCTTTCTTGATGTTTTAATTTTAAATATGATCATTGTCTTGAGTTTTAGTGGCTTAAGTACCAAGTGTTTAAATTATCACTTGCAGGTGGATTGGGCATGGGAAATGCAATGTAGACATTTGAGTAGGAATTAATTACCCTAGTAGGTTAGGTTATTCTTTCATTATTCCCCAAGGCTTCTCGAGGATGAGAATTTTAAAGGTGGGGAGATTACATTGTCTTGTGTTTTGGACCTGTTGGGCATGCATTGTCTCAACAATACTCTATAAATATTATTGATTTTGATTCTCACAAATACCCTAGTTTGTTTTACTAATGATTTTATTTTGAGTGTATTTTAGGAAATTATATTCTTATCTTGAAATAATATTCAACTATTTATTTGTGAGAAATATTCATTAAACTGTTCAGAATGATCTTAAGAATATTTTGGAAACATTATTCATTGTTTTTCATTTACTCGAAATACTATTCATTCAATACATCGAAGAAAGTAACATATGGAACAAACCTTACATTTATGTTGAAGGATCAGTGCATATGGTTAATCAACCTTACATTTGAAGAAACATATGGTTAAGGAAAAATATTTTTGGATAAGAACCTTACATTTTTCAGAAAGAAAATGTATGTTTAAAGAACTCTACGTAAGTATGGAACTTTACAAACATATGGATCATCAACCTTACTTTTGTAATCATCCTTACATTGTAAACCCTACATTTTGGAAAAGTGAACGTATGAATAATCAATGTTATATTCAGTGATCTATGCTTATGTGGATAAATGTATGGATCATTAACCCTACATTATGAAGTTGAACCCTATGTTTGATGTTTTTCTGTTTTGTGAAGGAACCTAAAGTTTGACTTTTCAATGTCAGAAATTTGAATTTACGTCTTTATTAGATCTTTTAGCAATAGTCTTTGCGGAATGTTAGGGAGATTTAAATCTTGATTTCAACTGATTCAAATCTCATTTTAAATTATTTAAAGAGCCGTTTACAGTGGATATTTTATATCCTATTCTAAAGGGTAGTTATGACTACTATGAGCTGTATTTTTTGAATTTGAATTCACTCGATTTATCAGGCAGCTTTTTCGGATCTGAAACCGTGATGGATATTTATTAATATATATCTCTCTAAGTATCATATGAAAAACTCTCAGATCTATGAATACCTCTTAGATATCTGTGAAAATATTATTCATTGAATTCTTCCTATAAATTTTTTTTACAGTGCTATAATGATTAAGCATCTCAGAAACAAGGACTACATTTTGGAGATATACATGTTTAATTCTATAAGAATGATGCTATGTTTTTGTTGATGTTCTCAAAAATTGAAGATCTCTTGTGAAATCAGATCTCTTCAAATATATTTCAAATTTTATTTTCTTCTAAAGTAAAATATCCTTATTTTATCAATTGTGTGTTGTTGCAACTATGATCTATATCTGTTTCTCATCAAACTATATATTATGTATCTTGAGTTTTGGCTTCTCATATTTAGTCATGGTGGAGTGTCAGCTTCTCGCACTAAGCTGTTGTTTTTTTCAATTCCATGTAAAAGAACTATAAGGCTCTGTTTTATAAGCCTTTGTTTGTAACGGTGACAATTGCTTGAACTCAGTTGTGGATCGGTCTTATGATACGAGTACCTTACTAGTAAAATTCACCAATCCCATAGAAAGGGTGATTGGTGGAGTGGACTAGGGGATCTTCGTGCCCCGAACCACTATAAATTGAAGTGCTTTGTTCTCTGTTCATATCCATTACATGTACTCTCATTCAAAAATGTAGCCATATCTATCTACTATTGATGTGAATCAATAGAATTGTGAAATTTTTAAAATAACAAAATTTACCCCCCTCTTGTGTTATCACTATAGTCTTTACGACCTAGCATTTGGTATCAAAGGTTGATATTTTCAACAGATCTATAATAATATAAAGGCATAAGATCTATATTAGTGATGACAATGGACAATCTCAAGGAAGGAATGTCAATGGTTCATGCTCCATATTTCAATGGTGAGAATTATGGATGTTGGAAGTCTCGAATGATAATATACTTAAAAAATCATGGATTTATAGTATACTCAAAGATTGTTACACCTTAAACAATTTCTAAAAAACATGAAACTTGGTTTACTACTACAGATGTTGAGTATGATATGAATTTGAAAGAAATGAATACTATTATTTTTAGTCTTGGGCCAGATGAATTTCACTGTGTATCATAATTCCCAACAGCCTATGAAATGTGGCAAACAATTGTAGTAGCCTATGAAGGTACTGATAATGTTAGACAAATGAGATATGTTACAGTGAAATTAAAGTTTGATACTTTCAGAATGTATGATGGAGAGAGAATCACACAGATGAATGGAAGACTAACAGAAATTTTTAATAATATAACATCTTTAGGTGAGCCTATCATCCAATCTGATAAATCATTGAAAGTTCTAAGAGTTTTACCTATGAATTGGAATGGAATTTCTACTGCATTATGTCAATCAACACCTGTCAATAATATGGAAATGAGATAATTTATTATAACTTTAATGATGTATGAGGCTGAAATGTAGGATGAATATGAAGATAAAAAATTCCTAGAAAAAAGGATAACACCGCTTTAAAAGTTACATCCCAAAATCATAACAGAAAAATGAAATAAGAAGGAAGAAATTCAGAATCATCTGATTGAGAAATTGAGCATGCTCAATTAGCTAGAAAATTTAGTAAATTATATAGGAAAAAGAGAGGATTCAGAAAACCCTTCAAAAAGGATGAGAAAGACTCAATGGAAGTAAGATGTAATAAATGAAAAAAATTGGGTCATATAAGACCGGATTTCCCTCAATTGAAAGGAGAGAAGAGAAATACAAAAAAGAAATATAAGAAGAATGGTGATTATGAGAAAAAAGATAAAATAGCTATGAAGGCTACTTGGAGTGTTTCTGAAGACTCTTTTAGCTCATCAATATCTGATTTAGAGAGGTAAGAATTGAATCTGAAAGCTAATATATGCTTTATGGTTGAAGAAGATAAGGTACAACCCTACTATTCATATGATTCTTATTCTAGTTACTCAAATGATAAAATGGATGCCTATTTTACTATTCTAGAAGAAAGATATGACACAATATTAAATAAAAAAAAATTAAATAATATTCATAATGATATTTTAGGATAAAGGGATATTTTACTTAAACAACATCAAAAGTTAGTTGATAAATATAGTTCATCTACTACAAACTATACTGACCAAGAAAATAAGATTAAAAACTACAGGATGAAGTAGAAACATATAAAAGTGTTGCTCTTATATTTACAGAATGAGAAAATATACTAAATTAAATTATTGATAAAAATTTAATTAAAAGGGAAAATTTGGTATAGGCAGTAAGGGTGAAAATTCCAAACTATACAAAAACCATTTTGTTCTTGGTTCTAACAGCAAAGGCATGTCTACTGTTAAATTTTTTTATTGTGGTATTAATGGACATTATTCTAATGACTAATATTTAAGAAAACCTCAATTATGTGGTATCAATCATGTTGATTATTCAAAATCTTTATCTAGTTTTGATTATAATAGTGTTGATCAAAATAACTTTGTTTGGATTCCTAAATCTTTGATAGTTAACACTGTTGGACCCAAAAAGATATGGGTACCAAAACAAATTTTTGTTTAATTTGACCTTGTAGGTAACATGACACAGAAGAGGAAAATATATATGTTATATAGATTGTGGTTGTTTAATACATATGAGTGGAAATTCATTAAATTTATGTACTCTAACTAAAATAGATGGAGGCCTAGTCACCTTCGGTGACAATGCCAATGGAAAAATTATTGGACTCAGAACAGTTGGAGATCCATATACTGTCTCAATTAATAAAGTACTCTATGTACAAGGATTGAAGCACAATATGATAATTATCTCTCAACTTTGTGATTATGGATACTTTGTTTACTTTTCTAATAATTCTTGTTCTATTTTTAAATATAATTTTCTTTAATTTAGAGCACCCAGAACTGATAATGTCTTCACTTTGGATTTAAATTAGTTGTGTAAACAAAAAGTGAACTGTATAATTGCTAATGTAATTGAGTCATGTATTTTTCATAGAAGACTTAGTCATTGTAATGTTTTTTCTTTACATAATTTATCTAAAAAACAATTAGTTTTAGATTAACCTAGTCTTACATTTGATAGTGATAGATTCTTTGATGCATGTCAGATTGGCAAGAAACACAAATCTTCCTTCAAATCTATTAACAAAATTGCTACTTCAAATCCCATGGAACTTATTCATATGTATTTGTTTGGACCATCTAGAATACCATGTTTGGATGGTAAATTATATGCATATGTTTTAATTTATGATTATTCTAGATTTACTAGGGTACATTTTCTAAAACTCAAAATTGAAGTTTTTTCTGTTTTTGAAAGTTTTTTTAAAAAAGTGTTGAAAATGGAAAAGGTTTTAAGATAATTTCATTAAGAATTGATCATGGTGGAGAGTTTGAGAATCAAGAATTTAATTCTTTTTGCTCAAATATGGGTATTAACCACACCTTATCTGCACCAAGAATACCTCAACAAAATGGAATTGTCAAAAGAAGGAATAAAACTATTCATGAAATGGATAAAACTATGCTAAATGAATACAGAATTCTAACCTACTTTTAGGAAGAAGTTTTTAGCACAACATGCTATATTATAAATAGAGTTTTAATTTGAACTATTTTCAAAAAGACTCTTTATGAACATTGGAATAACATAAAGCCTAAGGTAAAGTACTTTAAGGTTTTTGGATGCAAGGTATATATCCTGAACACCAAGTATAATCTTGGAAAGTTTGATCCAAAAGCTATAAAGGAATATTCTTAGGATATTCTACAACTTATAAAGCTTATAGATTATTTAAAAAAATCAAGGATTGTTGAAGAATTAGTTCATGTGAAATTTGATGAAACTGACCCTTTTAATAAAGAGAAATATCAAATAGATGAAGCTGATGATTCTTCTAACAACATGAGACTTGATAACTTGAAAAATGATTTTGAAAATATGAATAAAATTCAGTCCAATTCAGAAGAACATGATACTGATGAACCTAAAAATGCTCTTCCTATACAATCTATAATTCTAAAGAATCAGCCTTTAGTGACTATTATAAGAGATCTATACATAGGAATAAAACCTAGAAAAAATATATGAAACTTAGTGGAATTTCCTTCTTTTCTATCTCAACTAGATCCTAAGTCGCTTGAAGAAGCCTTAGAAGATAAAAGTTGTATGTTAGCAATGCAAGAAGATCTAAATAAGTTTAAAATAAACAAAGTATGAAAATTAGTGGAAAGACCATCGAATTATCCAGTTATAGGAACTAAATGGGTATTTAGGAATAAACAAGATGATCAAGGTATTATAACTAGAAATAAATCTAGAATAGTATCCAAGGGGTATAATCAAGAAGAAAGTATAGATTAGGATGAAAACTTTTCTCCTATAGCTAGGCTATAAGTAATTATAATTCTTTTGGCCTATGCATCTCATATGAATTTTAAATTATATTAGATGGATGTAAAATCTATCTTTTTAAATAGCTATTTAATGGATAAAGTTTATGTTGATAAACCTCTTGGTTTTGAAAATTCTCAAAAACCAGATTTTGTTTTTAAACTTATGAAATCTATCTATGGCATTAAGCACACACCTAGAGCTTTGTATGAAATATTAAGTTCATTTATTTTGAAAAATGGTTTTACTGTTGGTTTAGCATACCAAAACCACTTTAAGAAAACATTTTGTTCTAATTTATTATTAGTTCAAATCTATATTGATGATGTTATTTTTGGATCAACAAATAAAAAACATTGTAATGATTTTTCAGAACTTATGAAAAAAATAATTTGAAATGATCATGATGGAAGAATTAAATTTATTTTTAAGAATTCAAATTTACTAAAAATATTATGGAAATGTATTAAATCAAGGAAAATACAATACTGATTTATTGAAAAAGTTTGGTCTATAAAACAGCAAGACGTATTCAACTTCCATGTGTACTAATATTAAACATGATTTGGATGAAGCTGGAAAACTAGTGGATACTAATTTATATAGAGGAATTATTTCAAGTTTACTATATCTTACTTCTAGTCGACCTAATATTATTTTTTCAGTATGTATTTGTGCTAGATTTTAATCAAATACAAAAGAAAACCATCTTGCTACTGTAAAAAGAATTTTTAGATATTTAAATGAAATAATTGTTCAATCTCTTCTTTATCCAAAAACTTATGATTTTAATTTATTATCATATTCAGATGCAGATTTTGGAGGTTTTATATTAGATATAAAAATCACTTTAGGAACCTATCACTTTTTAGGAAAATCTTTAGTGTCATGGTCAAGTAAGAAGCAACACTCAGTTTCACTATCAACAGCCGAAGCAGAGTATGTATCTGCGGGTAGTTTCTGTGCACAAGTGATGTGGATGAAAAACACTCTAATAGACTTTGGACTTAATTTTAATAATACACCTATTTTATACAAGTTCTATAAACATTTCAAAAAATCCAATAATTCATTCTAGAGATAAGCATATTGATATTAGACATCATTTTCTAAGAGATCATGTTCTTAAAAAAGATATATCTTTAGAATTTGTTAACACTAAATATCAATTAGCTAATATTATTACTAAAACACTTCCCACTGCTTGTTTTGATTTTATTAAGTGGGAGTTAGGTTTATTTAATTTTTAATTAATTTTTTTTCTTTTGTTTTATTTTAATTTATTTTACACCTAATTTAATCATGTTAATTTAATTTACTTTTCTTATTTTAATCTTACAACATTTAAGTTAATCTAATTTATTTTATTTTATTTATTATATGTAATTATTATTATTTTGTTATAATTACTCTGCGACACAATAAATGAGGACATGTGTCATCTTTTAGAAACCCTTCATCTTCTAAACTCATTGTTTATCCAAAAATCGTTTCACCTAACCCTAAATTTTCATTTGCACTTCCAAACCCTAGAATCCGGAAAACATAGATTTTCAAATCTTTAGAAATGATGAAAACCAAGAGAGTCGAATAAGGAGAAGCAAGCGACCCAAAAAGACAAAGAGTTACAGGTGGAAATATTCTTTAGGTAAAATTGGTTGATCTTGAATGGTTATATCAGATGAACTTACTCCTAAAATAAGCATTGGATTTTCAAGGACTTGAGACAGCTTTTAATGAAATAAACTCATAATTTATTTATGATTTAGAATTGAACTATTTTTAGAAGAATGTGTAGTTTATTTTTGGAGATTCAAAGGATATGATTTTTTTTCTAGTATCGAAGATAGGGATTTCTCTATTTCTTCTATTGAGGTTGAAAAAATTATGAAATGCCCACATGATTTTTTTTCTATTTTGATCTTAAATAGATTAGTGATAAGGAACATTCTTCTAAAGACATCGTGTATTTTTTGTTCAACTCAATGCACATTAGAAAGATTTTTTGTTAAGGATTTAAAAGCTGACCATAAAATTTTGAGGAAGTTTATTCAGACAGGAGTAGCACCAAGGATGGTTGAGATGGAGAAAATTCTTTACCCAGAAATGTATATCATGTTTCTTTTTCTAAGGGATATAAAATTGAATTTTCCATGATATTTGTTTCGGTATCTTCATTACCGATGTTCACTAGATGCAAGAATGAATTTCTATCCACATGGACGGATAATTTCAAAAAAATTATTTAAGGACATTATCAGAATAGTTAACGCAAGAGTCAAATGTCATCATAGTAATGTTCTAAAAGCTAGAACATTAAGAAATCTTAGATTTTTCTGGAGCACTATAAAAGGAAAGATTTTACCTATTGGAGCTAAAGAAGAATAAATCTCATGTGATTTTACATAGGAAGAACAATTGGGTGTTCAAAAGAAGGGTATAATTGAATCACGAACAAATGAAATTTCTCAACCAACTCAAAGGAGGATAAGATTTAACTTAGAAGAAGTGGAAGAACAGAGTCAAGAGTAACTTGTTATGAAACCAAGAAACAAAAATGATCCTCAAGTTGAAGAGAAAATGTTGGCTTCTAGAGAAGAAACATGCTCGGTTAATTTATAAGAAACTATTATTGAAGAGGAAATTCCAGTAGAAATTCAATCTAGGGAGATTTCTATTGTACCTATGGTGAATAAATAGGTGCAAGAGAGCATTCCAGTAAAAACAATTCAAGAAAATAATACTCAAACTGAAAATGTTTAGTCAGAGATTTTACAGGAATCAATTACAGAAATTCAGTAATTGATTATAGATCATACTGTGGGACAGTTAGATCATATTTGTGGTGCTCAAACTGAAGTTTAATTAGTCTTTTTCATGTGAAGAATCAATAATGAAAATAGTGACAGATCATTTGCTTGTTGAGGGTAAAAATAATGCTAGGAATGCAGATGAGGAGACATATGATTCATTATATCATCAAGTTGGATAAATTGTGATTAAATTCAACAAGTATCAGGAAGAGAATTCCACTCTGTAGTAGGAGATTTAAATTACAAATAAAAATATTTAGGAACTTAATGAGGATACTATTTCTCAAATGGATTTTGATTCCTTCAAGAGAGACATGTTAAATGAGATCTGGAAGATTAGATCTGAAGCTATTTGGGAAAAAAAATTTAAATTTAAATTGGTACTTGGGAAGTTAGTTTGAATTAGTAAAAGGTTCAGTGAATTAGGCCAGTACATATACTCCTACATTTTCTACAAGTCCCGATTTGATTAGAATTTTTTAGGCTATTACATCTGTTATGGTAGACATGAATTCTCGTCTTCAGGACCTTCAATGCAATAGTGCACCTTTTTCAGTTTTATTGGACAATCATAAATTTCTTATTGACCAGTTAACTCAAGGAGAGCCTAGCATTATATTGATGTTGAGTTAGTTTTCAGAAAAGTTGGAGCTGTTCATTAAGAAAGAGGAAAGTCTTCATGAGTTTCTGAAGGTCAATATAGTGGAGAATCTACATGTTAATAATGACTCCAGGATGTTGATAATTCATCTACAGATAGTTTTATGAATAATATAAGATTGCGTAGATGCCTGAGATGAAGGAGATTTTTGAATCCATTCAAAATTCAAACCCAGCCAATCCTTATCCTTTTTTTATAATCCTACCTAGAACAACAACAATGAAAGTTTTTGTTTCTTAGTCACAATATTTATTGTATTAATGTATTTATTGAACAATGATATTTTTTTCTATCCATATGTTATATTTTATTATTTTTTTCTGCTTTTATATTTTTTTTTTCTGTTATCCAAAATACAATTCTCTTTATTCATTATAGTTACTTATAACATTCACTTATCATTCTGTTCAATATTAAATTTGTTTTAATCCATTTCTATACTTTCTTTTTGATATCAAAAAAAGGGGTATAAATTCAGATAAACATAACATTTCTTTTATTTGAAAATTTTATATAAAGATAAATATTTATTTGAAATTTGACTTTGGAGGAGAACTTTAAATATTTCTTATTTATCGAAATAATTCTATCAAATCAAAATTATTTTCTTTTAATGTTTACAAAATTCAAAATTATATTTATAAAATTATAGTTTTAATTTATGGGTTTTTTGATCATCAAAAAGGGGGATATTGTTGGTCATGTAATGTCTCAACAATAATCTATAAATATTATTGATTTTGATACTCACAAATAACCTTGTTTATTTTACTAATGATTTTATTTTGAATGTATTTCAGGAAATTTATATTATTATCTTGAAATAATATTCAATTATTTATTTGTGATAAATATTCGTTAAAGTGTTCAGGATGATCTTAAGAATATTCTAGAAACATTGTTCACCATTTTTCATTGACTAGAAATATTATTAATTCAATACATTAACGAAAGTAGAGTATGGAACAAACCTTACGTTTATGTTGAAGGATCAGCGTGTATGGTTAATCAACCTTAAATTTGAAGAAACATATAGTTAATGAACATTACGTTTGGATAAGAACCTTAGGTTTTTCAGAAATAAAAAGTGTGGTTAAACAACCCTATGTAAGTTTGGAACTTTACAAATGTATGGATCATCAACCTTACTTTTGTAATCAACTTTACATTGTCAACCCTTTTTTTGGGAAAATTAAACATATGAATAATCAATGTTACATTCAGTGATCTATATTGATGTGGATAAACATATGGATCATAAAACCTACATTATGAAGTTGAACCCTAATTTTTTTGTTTTTTCATTTTGTGAAGGTACCTTACATTTGACTTTTCAACATCGGAAATTTGAATTTACATATTTATCAGATCTTTTTTGCAATAGACTTTACGGAATGTCAGGGCCATTTAAAGCTCAATTTCAACTGATTCAAATCTTGTTTTAAATTATTTAAAGAGCCGTTTAAAATGGAGATTTTCTCTCCTATTCTTAAGAGAAGTTATGACAATTTTGAGCTGTATTTTTTGAATTTGAATTAACTCGATTTATCAAGAATTTTTTTCGGATCAGAAAATATACTGGAGATTTATCATTATATATCTCTCTAAGTATCATATGAAAAACTCTAGGATCTATGAATACCTCTCAGATATCTGTGAAAATATTATCTGTTGAATTCTTCCTATGAAATGTTTTATAGTGATACAGTGATCAAGCATCTCAGAAACAAGGAATACATTTTGGAGATATACATGTTTAATTATGGAAGCACGATGCTATGTTTTTGTTACTATTATTAAAATTGAAGATCTCTTGTACAACTGGATCTCTTTAAATATATTTTAAAGTTTATTTTATTTTGAATTCAAAGATCCTTATTTTATCAGTTGTGTGATGTTTCAAATTTCATCTATATCTGTTTCTCATAAAACTATATCTTATCTATCTTGAGTTTCGACTTCTCTTATTCAGTCATGGTGGATTGTCAGCTTCTCGCACTAAGAATTGGTTTCATAAGTTCCCTGTAAAAGAACCAGAAGGCTCTTTTTTAAAATCATTTTTTGTAAGGGTGAAAACTTTCTACACTCAGTTGTGTATTGGTTTTATAATACAATGACCTTAGTAGTGAAATTCACTAGGACTACTAAGAGGGTGATTGGTGGAGTGGACTAGGGGATCTTTGTGCCCCTAACTACTATAAATTGTTGTGATTTGTTATCTGTTCATATCCACTGCATAAACTCTCATTTAGAAACTTTTTCAGCTCTATCTACTGTTGATGTGAATTGATAGAATTGTGAAAATTTTAAAAGAACACAATTCACCCCCTCGCTTGTGTTATCACTATAGTATTTCCAACCTAACAGGACCGAGTTAAAACTTTCAAGGGGTTGTGAACTTTTCCTTAGGTAGATAAGAAAAATTTTAAAATGAGTTTAAGAATGGAATTATAGGAGTTGGAACACTTTAAAGTGTGGTTTTTAGTAAAATTGTAAGGACTGGGAGGTGACTCAAGTGCTCTTTTGAGTTTCAGAATCAATGGGATTAAAAATCTTAGGTTTTTAAAGGGTAAAGGAGGTACATGGTTTTTATATAATTAGTACAAACCATGCACCCAAACCATGTGCAAGGGATCATGGTTTGGACTAACTGTGTGAGAGAAGGTGTGCGGCCATGTGACGGGTCATGCAGAAAATTGTAGAGGAGGATTCACAGGCTATGTATGGTTAGACAAATTGTCTTCCTAGCTACATGAAGGGAGGTTCCACATGGATAGTTACTTTATATGCACAAGGTTTGCTTAACCATGCACCTATCCATGTGATACCAAGTCCCTTTGGATAGTAGGTGCACATAATTAGCACATGGTTATCAAAATCATGTATCCTAATTGTGTGTCTCATTAATGGGGTAAAATTTCTATTTTCCCCTTTCTCTTTATTTTCTTCCTCCCTCCTTTATTCTCATCACTCATGCATAATATAATCCCCATGCATGGAGCAATTCTTTTTCCTTTTCTAGAATTTGATCCTCATCCTTCATCCAATTTCTAATTCAAGCATCATTGGTCACGTTTTATCACCCTTAGTAATACTATGGCTCCTCTTCCTTATTTTCTCGATTTATCTTGCCATATTGAATATTAATTCAATGTGATCTCATATGCCCTATTTTCAAGGTTCCTGTCTAATATGTTTCTTTCTCTCGTCCCAGAATGAATAAAATCCCAATAATTGACAAGTAAATCATCCTAAGTATGAGGTAGATATTCTATATGACTTTCCCTTAAATTTATTTAATTTATGTAATATTTTTATTTTGTCACATGACCGACTTTCCATGCATTGATCCTAAATGACAAAATTCCTTAAATAAAATGCCTATATCATACCCTTGATGTTCTTTATATCCCTTAACTTGGTTTGAGGGCCATGAAATAAAATTAGACTACCCCTTAGAGTGTGTCCATTAATTTTCCATGTTTTACTTTAGTTGAATGTGATAATTAAATGTATTTCATTACAATAAGGCATGTATACTTGTCCCACTTTAAGTTATAAAATATGCCCTGGTTAAAAAGTGGTTGAATTAAAAGTGGTTTTCATATAACTTACTTATTATGAATATGCCATACCTAAGTAACCAAGAACCCTCTTAAGGTGTGTTATTATATCACTATTGGAAAAACTTCATGGGAACTTATAATGTAATGATTTAAAGTGTGTGATGGATTGTGTTATAACATGGATGGTATCATGGCCTATTTAAAATATCAAATGAATTATGACAATGAAGGAACAATACACCTTAATCAATGTTGGGTTCATATTTAGAGAATTCCATGGATAAGGGATCGTAAAGAAATTGATTCTACCTTATACTGTATTATTATAGAGGAACCTCAGTTAGGGTTGTGAACATGGTGTTTCAAACCCCCTTGGTCGAGGATGTTGGACATGGTGTTTCACATCACTTAGGTTTTTGGGCATGAAGTTATATGTCCCATCAGTTAGGATGTTGGGAATCACCCCTTTATATTTATTAATTATGATTCTATTTATTTTTTCCTACATTATTCATGACTCTCAGCATGGAATAATACTAGACATTTGATATTAGGAGTAGCAGTTGTGCATGCACTCAGGATTCCTTCCAAAGTTAGAGTCTTTTATTTATTTATTATTATCTCAGTATAGATATATTGTTATATATTACCTACTACATGTATTATGAAATGAAAATTAAATCATGTTCATGCATGTCTGGGTTATTTGGCTTTGGCCTAGTTGTCTGTTTATTATTTATGTTGTTTCTATTATTATCTTCTGCTAATTTGTTATCTATCAGCTTTCTCTGTTGTTTTATTTATACATATATACTGTTATGATACTCTATTCATAAGGTTATAGTCTCCCCAATGCACCACCATTAGACCCTCACTACTATTCATTAGCCTTTGGTGTATGGGGAGGTGTACTTGAGTCCATTTGGTGAACCGGTTTGGGCACCGTTTAGTGGCTCCTGGGTCATATTGTTACATAATAAATATCATTATCATGTCAAGTGGAACAAAATTACCATTTGAATTTATGAAATTATAAGGTCTAAATCCCATAAACTAATAAAATTTATAAAAGTTTAAGTTAAATGTTAAACCTTATCTTTTGGTTTAACATCCCCATTAACCCTTTTTAACCTTAATTGTGGTAACACATTTTTTAGACTTTAAGGGTCAAAGATTTACTTATAAGGTACAAAGTGGATCAAAAATTATCCACAAATGAAATTTATGCAAAAATTTCATCCCACTTGTCCTCTTTAATTTTTTATTACATCATTTAATAAAATATTTGTTATCATAAAATGTCATTAAAGGCATTTTTGGGACTATTCATTTAATCTAACTTCAAAGACATTAATACAATAATAAAATTTGAATATAAACACATATTAAATCATTTTTACTTTATAATTACCTATTAAATTCATGGAATACCACAATTAATCCAAAACATATTAATTTTATGGTTTGTAAAATCATTTACCTTGTTTTTTTACAACTTTAACAAGCACTATATCAGTGCTTTATAGCATTTAAGGTAAATATATCATCACCAAAAATTAAAAAAAATTACTATCATAAAAATAATTTATTTATGTTCATAATAAAATTTTATATTATTTGATAACTTCTTCTTATCCCTATTACAACATATTATATAAATTAAAATAAAAAAGTAATATTTTTCATTTATCATTTTCTTAAAATAATATAAATGTTATAATCAAAGGAAACTAGCAATAAATTTCCATATTTTTGTATTTTGGATGGATGTTTTTAAACATAGCTCACCAAATAGGATAAATTCAAGTGTTAGGGATATTTTTAGGCCTTATATCATATTTTTAACCCTGTTTTACTCTTGCTGAGATGACAAATACTTATCATAGTTACTATTCATAATTGCTAAAAATAAAAGGGACATATTTACCAAATTTGAACCTCCTGGTTCAAAATATGGAATCAATTTTTTAGAAAAAAATTTCATAAATCTATTTTAATATAAATGCATAAAACTCAATGAAAAATGGTTATGAAAAAATTACGCTTTAAACATAAAAATGAGCATATACCAAAAGAAAATATAATATTGATTCCTATATAATTATTTAGATTATATTTAATAAAATGGATCTTATTTTAATTTAAAATAAAAGTATAAATATAATGGTATTTTTAAATTACTATATTTTAATAAAATAAATGATAGTTTTACAAAAATCGGTATTTTCACTATTCACCGAAAAATAATATTTTTAGAAAAAATCCAAAAAAATTACCCTAAGATAATATTTACATGCTGATTTCAAAAATTATATTCATTACCTAAAATAAATCTCTAAAAAATGTAAAAATTAATTATAATATACATGAACAAAATGCAAAAAAATAACCTTATTGAAAATTGAGTACATATTTATTATTTATTAATAAATAAATTTTCATTATATAAAACCTTTATGAATATTTTCATAATTTGGTTATTCCTATTCATACCACCAATTTAACAGCTAGGTTATAATGGTCACATTTAACTAATGATAGTGTATCGCAACTCTCTAAAATCTTGGTGTTGCATGTTATATAAGATATTGAGCATATTATTCTTTTAAAATAATTTTTTTATTGATATATAGAGTTTCCTTGGCTCTATAAACAAGATACTTATTAGTGAATTTGGTTTTCATTATAACTTTACTAGGTTATAGAAGAGTTTTTATACCTTGAGGTTTCTTTCTTTATTTTTGGTTTGACATTATAAGACATGAAATGTAGTAATATACACTATTCATGTGTTGTGGTTGGGATGTATTATATTATTAATGTTTTTCTAGAGTTTTTATTTTAAAAATGATAATTCCTTCTGTATATGTGTGAGGATATACCCCCAGTGTTAGTCACTAACTATTGTAACCAATAGCCTAACACTCCCTAAGAGTGGGGGTGACTTAGGATGATCAAGTTTTCTTTTTCTTCTTTAGGATCTTGTCCTCATGTTAGAAAGAAAAGGATGATTCTTTCATTATTCAAAAATATACACACATTTCAAATAATAAAAATCCATATTAAGAAACTGGTGTTTTACTTGGTTCAATACAAAGGGCTAGTCCAATAAGCATAAATAGATAGTGTGTCGATCTAAGATATGGTAATATTATACATTTTAGGTATTGAAAATGTTTGGGAAGTATGCATTTTTAATCCAAGGAATGCTTCCTCATATTGAAATCTTACGTACTACTTTGGGTCAAGGGATACAAAGAAAAGATACAACACACAAGTTTCTTACAATATTTTTAAGAACAGAATATTAAAACTAACCCAACAAGCATGTTATCATACACCTTTTATCTTCTTCTTTAACTCAAAATATTCAAGTGTGTTCCTTTTTATTTTCACAATATTAAATTATTCTCTTCACATAAATATTTTTTGATATCATTAGTCACATCCCCTTTATTTTCTTCTTCTTCTTCATTTTTATTTCCCTAGGTTATCCCCCAAAAACATTTCCATATTTTTATGGGGAAACTTTATAAAATTTTCAATGATATTATCATTTTTTTATTCCATGCATGATAATTTCAATATTTTGAATAAGGAAATTCCATAAAGTCACCAATATATAATTCTCCTTTTAATGTTCCATAATACTTGGGATATTCCTTATAAATCATGGTATCCATTTATCCACAACATCAGTGAGTTTCCTTCTTCTTTTTTACCAAATTATTAACCATAATAGTCAATTAATAATATTCTAATTTTTGTATACATGTGACATGAGGATTTTCATTACGATGTGATCTCTATCATGAATATGGTCTATATTTTTAATCACTAACTACATCACATAAAAACCTTACTTTAATCTCAATACAAACTTATTTATCATGTTATGATCAATGGAATCATATTATGCAATAAAATGAAATATCCCAAGGAATAACTCATCCTTGCTCTCCTTGAATAGGTTCTTCACCAAGAACACCAAAGGAAAGGATCTTTATGAATAACCCTAATAAGTCTTTTATGAAATAGGTCATCATCATAACTTTATCATTTTCCCCAAAATAAAAAGCCTTTCAGACTTTAAAAATTCTTATGATTTCCACTAAAATTCTTACAAAATCCACCAAAAGCCTTACAAGGTTCACTGATAAGTCTTACATAATCTCAATTAAAGTCTTGTGACCTTTAGGTGAGTCTTATGAAATTCACCAAAGTATTATAAAAATATAAATCTCACAAAATATGATCAAAATCTTTATGGAATGAACAAAGTATTACAAAATTTTCCTTTACCATATAAAAATTCATGCAAAGTGTATATAAAATTTGACATTCATTGGGAAGATTTTATACATGAAATAATTTCAAGTCCACCCAATGTATTATAAAAATAATAAATTATTATTTTCATGGGGAAATGTATATAATTCAATAAACTTAGAGTATACCTAAATTATTACACAATATAGTATTTATTTTATTTCCATAATTACATAATTCATATAATTACAAAAAATAATATAATATTTGGTTCCAATATTCTCGCCTATTGGAATCTATTGTCAATTCCTTCACATGATCCCCATGTATTTTTACTCTCTCCTTAAAACCATTCCCCCCCTTGGATAATAAAATATAATGGGGTCTTCTATCTTTAGATATAATCTCCTCCATTCTTCCAAAACATTCATAGAGTAAAAAACTAATAACTAAGACATCAACCAATTTTACAAGACTGTATGAGTCAATGCTCTTTGTAGGAAATAAGAAACAATAGTCAATGCCTAAATTTTTTTCCATATAATTCATATCAAACTTTTATTCTTATGATATAATTTCCCATGGATATTATCTACCACTTTCTTCTCAAATTCATAAAATATAATCACTTTCACTAAAAATAGAAAATGACCAAATAAAATTTTAAATATAATGGAAAGAGGGGATACTGGAAAACCTCCTAAAGTGGAAGGAGGAGGTTGAACAACAAGGTTAAACCTATGTCTCTCAAATTATAGTGTATCCATAGGCTTATTCATGATATCTTCTACTTGGTGATCTATCCAACATACTCCATCTTGATAACTCATTGATTTATTTTTTATTTAATAAAATGATTCCTTGTCTCAATGTGTTTGGATCGGGAGTGTTTAACTAGATTCTTTATGATATTGATTCCACTCTTGTTGTCATAAAATATTACCATTTGTTGTTAACTATTTCACCAAGATATTATGATTTTTGTTTCATTTACAAAATTTTTGTGCATTCCTTGGTAACTATAATGAATTTTTTCTTATTCATACTAAGAGATTCGTTTTCTTTCATCTTACTCATCCATCCTACACACTGAATTCCAATATAAAAAATTCCTCTAGTTGTGGATTTTTGATCCACCACTTCACCATCCTAATAAATATTTGATAAAGTTTTCCATTAATTTTCTTTATATATATTAAATATAAAGGAGAGTAAATCAAATGCACCTCATAAATATCTTCACTACCATGAGGTTATATTAATTAGTATTTCTTTGAAACCAAGCTATCAGGATAGTAGCATAAGAAATTTATGATCAGGTTTCTTTTAAGTAAAAAAAACTTTCAATGATACTTATATATAGGGTAGGATTCACTGATATTCCATTTTCATGTTTCATAGATTTGGTTCCAACTACAATGGGAGTTGACATCAGTTTTTAATCATGCTTGTTTAACTTATTAAAAAGATCATTAGTATCTTTATCCTATGAGATAAAAGTTTATCTATCCATATAAACCAATTTCAATCTAAGAAAATAAGTGATCTCACCAATCGTTAAAATTTTAAATTCTAAACTCATTATATTAGAAAATTCTTCCATTGATTTTCATTTTATCACCTTAAATATTATATAATCCATATAGACTAGCACCATAAATTATTCTTCCTTGGATGTATTCACATAGAGGTTGTGATCAACACCACCCCTTTTTAATTCTAGTTTTTTAGATATGATTCAATTTAAGAATAATTTTTCTCTCATATAATGCATGGTGTCCTAGTTTTAGGAGACAAGTTACCTGATGCATACAATGATTTAGTTATTCTATCATTACATGTCTTCACACTAGGTCAACCATTTGTGTTTCCTTCTCGAGGGTTGATTGTGTGGGTTCAGGTATGGTTTCACAATCATTCGCTCCTATCTCACCATTTTCATTTCTTAGAAATTTAAAATGGTTACCACATCTATAACAAGGTACAAACCTTCTTTCCAAAGGAAGGTGGTCAATTGGGGGTTCAGAACCAACAATACTTAGAAACTCATATTGGTCGAGAGTATGGGATGTTGGGATCATCACACCCATTGGGGGGTAATTTTTACCCATTTCATAACTCTATTATACATTTAAGATATAGTAGTGAATCTCTTCAAAATCTTGATACAAAATTGGTTACCCTAACAAAATGATCAGGTTTCGCATCCTTCTATATGTAAGGGGGGTTCTATTAATGTGATCATTAATTTTTATTGAGGTTCTTCATATATTTCCTATTATTCCTTAGAAATGGGTATATGTTTATATTTTTAATCCATATAACCAAGAAATCTAGATTTTACTTCCATATAGAGAGGAAATTTATATTTCAAGGATGGGATTAAACCCTTATGATGCATCTTAAGTATCCTATATACAACAGGAATCAAAGACCATGTAGTTTGTTCGAGCCATGAAGTTTAGAATCATGAGGAAAGGATATGTATGTGGGAACTTAGGCACTAGTTATGAAGCTCATTCTTTAATAATAAATCTTATGTATCCTATTTATATCAGGAATTAGAGTTATCATAGTTCAATTTTTCCTTTAGGGATTACCCTGAGATGGATGCCCCTGTATGGGGGTAGTCATATCATGACACTAATCAAGGATTTCATGCTAATATTTCTCAATCAGAGGAATATTGATCATATGAATGATATCATAATTGAAAATCTCTAAGAAAATGTGATCCATGCTTATTGTTATAAACAAGGGATAAAAATTTATTAGTCTCATTACATATGGATTCATGAATTATACACTAGAGAATCCCTAATGGGTTGTTTGATATGGATCTCAAGCCTCAAGAAGGTATCCTACATATCTTTTTTATAGTGTGAATCAGAGTCCTCATAGTTCAATTATATTCTCAAACCATTGATGGATAGATAAGGGAGATGAACCCATATGAGAGTTTTCATGCCATGGGTATGAGTGTCGGACACATGGAGGGACTTACAGTGAAGTGGATTCCCATTGGGGATTGGGATATAGGAAGACATGCTATATATCCAGTTTGGATAGGAATCATAGTTCTCGTAATTCATTTTAGGGTATGTTTGAATATTCCCATTGGAAAATGTTATCATGTCTGAATATGTTGACCTGACATGTCCTGGTTGTCTTCTTGACATGTTTGGGGTGTTTGTATGACATGTCTGGAGATGTCAAGACACATCCTGGTTGCCTAAAAGACATGTCTAAAGATAATCTCATGATATATTTGAATTTCCTAGAGGTCATCTCATGATATGAATGTCACATCAAGAGGACATTGCATGACCTAGATACCATGTTTGGAGGACATCGCATGACTTGGATGATATTTCTTGGTGCTTCTGTGTGACTTGGGTGAAAAATCAGAAGGACTTCACAAGACATGGGTGACATGCCCTAAGGACTTCATAAGACTTGGTTGAAATTTTCTAAGGACTTAACAGTACTTGGTTTAAATGTCCTTGCACTGCCACGTGATCTATATAGGTCACTTGAAGTACTTGAATATTAGCGTATCTATCTTCACAAAAATATTCCATCTTTTTTAGTCTTTATTATATATGTACCTCAAGGTTTTTCAAGAATTAGCTTTTCTAGGTTTCATGTGACCCAGTCAACATGTGGAAAATTCTTTACATAATTTGGTTAGCCCACGAAAGGTCCTTCACATGATCTATAGTTTGACCACACAAATCACATATTCATGTTTCATGATTCCTTAATCCATTCCCTAGATTTTACCTGGCAGAAGGATCTTGCAATCGCTAGGCTTTACACTATTAGAAGTCCACTCTCCTGCGCTCCCATGGGTCTATTTTCCATGATTTTTGTTTTTTTAAACCAAGGGATAGGAAGTTATAGGCATAACTGCTTTGTTTATAATCTACCCTATGTGGCACATATCGCAAAGATATGAGCTAGATTCAATAGAGGGAGCATTAAAACATGTGCTTCACATAATCCTATCATGGGTTGTCTGAGGTGTTTCATAATGATCAAAATTCCTTGAGAACACTTCTTCATCACCATATTTATTAGATACAAACTTTTCAAAGTGATTTCTCATAATCATGTTGACATGTCAAATAGCCTTTGCATCATTGATATGACATCTCTGATAGCCTTCACAATATCAAGATGCCCACAGAAAGGTTCTTGTGAAATAAAAGAATACTTGTATGGGGTAATTCATGAGACTTGAATGGATTTTAATAGGCCCTTAATGAGATCAATACATCTTTTTAGGGTCATCTCACAAGATCCCTCTTGCTTTTTTTGGGCCTCACATGAAACCAATATAGCTTATTAGGGTTCTTGAATGAGATCAAACTAGCTAGTCAAAAGGGACCTCACATTAAAAAATCAATGTATATTACCTTTTAAATAGGATTCTACCTTTTTAAATCTTTTATTCCTTGTTTTAAAAGTATTATTATGGAATCTTGAGATGACATGCAAGAATTTTCATGGACAATCACTCTTCTTGTCTGTGATGTGTCGTGTGGCCAATGCTGGATCTCACAATGGTGCACGAGCATTGTCATAGACAATCCCTCTGCCTTTCTATAGATTCCAAGTGTTTTCACCTGATCAAATGGGTATGTATTAGGTCCTTCACATGATGAAGGTGACATTCCAACATGATATCATGTGATAAGATTGACATGTCACCATTGGGCTCCATGAGGTATTGTGAATCGCATAATCACATCACATTAAGATCAACATAACTCACCATCACATGAAGCTTTTTTGTTTTGATGAATTTATTTTGTAAGAGGTTTTGGGTGAATATCGGGAATTTATCGATCGATAAGTTTCATGATCATAAAACTTATCTGGAAGCCTCTAAATGACCTTAATCACTTGTATGGACACCTTTCCAAGAATATGATGGATTTTCATATGGTATTTGTGTGATCGTAAAAAGATCATGCATAGTGCATGATCCATTTGCATAACTTATAGGTTCATACAACCATTTTTCCTTCTATAGGTTTTGTGATATACATGATTTGGCCTCCTAAGATTTATGTTACTCCTTAATTTTTTTGAGGAGAAAATAATACCCATGATTTAGGTATTTATTCCATTATATAATTATTGATGCTCATTTGGTGAGCATAAAAAAATTCCACCACCACCACCACCCCTCAAGAGAAAGGCCATCAAGGATAAGGACTCAGTTTTGAGGAGAGTAAATTTCTGTCTAAGTCCTTGGGGATTAAACTAATTGGTGTTTTGGATGACGTTTGTTCTCCATGGAAACCTTTGGTATTCCATGTATAATTCTATAAATAAGTGAGAGAGGTTCATCTCATTCCACTAGTTACTTTTAATTCCATAGCTCTTGAAATTTCTCCCATTATGTGATTCTTTTGTAATACCTCCCTATAAGATTCGTTTTGCAATACCTCTCTATAAGAACTATTCATATGACTATTTCATGAGATATTTTTGTATCATCACTTTTTCAAATGAATCATGAATCAAATATCAGTAATTTTCTTGATCCTTGACCCAAATCCTCAGCCACATGGCTATCTTGCAAGATTCATATGATCCACTGGTTCGGTTTTGTGATCGCTTGTTCATTATGCAGTTCACATGACCATCCTAGGGTCACATGATTTCAAGTCATATGAAATATCATGAATTCATGAGATACTTCATGGGTCATGTGATTCATGAGACTTCCACGGGTCATGTGGTTCATGATACCTGTATCTGGTCATGCGATCATGAATCCCTTCATGGTTCATGTGATTTTCATGATGATGTCAGAGTCATGCACCTCTTTTGATAAAATTTTTCACTCATCTGATATTTGATTATAGTTTCATATATATGGACTCCAGTTCTCATAATTCTTTAAAGAAAGAGGTCTTAGAAGTAGTAGATCATTAGAATTCCACTGTTTCAAGTGTGGATGCTAATTAATGTCATGTTTTTGAGTCACCATAGATAAGTCTGATAGACATGATGGGAATAATCCTTATGAAGTACCCTCTCTCATAATTCCTACCTCTTTTATAGTTTATTATTACAATTTAATATCTTATTCTTCCATCACAATCATCAATTGTGCCTCCCTATTTGATTCTAGAGATACATAATAACTTTCAGACAAACATATCTCATATAGGTCATTTCATTATCAAGAAGAAATGCTCAGATGGGTATATGCTAACATTTATGCCCACAAATTGTGAAGATAATCATCTAAAACCTAATTCATACATCCACATGTACCACTCAATTATGTGGAAATATCCTAAAAACTAGAGGTTCTATTTATTTCCTAATTGGGACCTTCGATTAGGGGGAGCTTCAAAATGGATTGGAGTTGGCCCTTCTAGGTGTAGTATATTACCTCTTAAATATTTACAGACCTGAAGTAGATCAGGATGTATGAATTATTCTAGATCTCATAAATACTTTCTTAATATAATAAGGGCATGATGGTGGAATTGGTTAGCCGATGGAGACTAGATACAAACACGTTTCATCTAACACATGGTGGGATGGGCATCAGCCTCTAGGAAGTTGAGCATATATTTGGTGCACCCATTTTAGGGGATATGTATAATGACTCCCCCCCATCGTATGTGTGGGAGGACATGTAGAGGACCCCTACCCTTTCTAAGGAGTTGATCTGGTTATCTAAAAATTCCCTTGAGAAGGTCTCACTTATTTGGATAGATATCCTATTTAATCAAAGGGAAGGATATTTTATCAAGAAATCTTGTTCTGATCCCAAATCCAAGAATTCAACATCTTTTCCTATTAAATAATATCATAGTGATGAGGGTTCCTATTGGCCCATATTTGAGGAAGTTTCATTCATTAGATGTGGTGGGAGGTTATTCCCAAAATTGACCAGACTTTTCAGTTGGTCAGCTAAATTTCCATGTACCTAAGCGTTTCTTAATCTTGATAAAGAAAAAGGGTGGAGTTAGAGTCTCCACCTTTATGATGGAAACCTCTATGGTAGGAGAGATGTAAATTAGGTTAGCAATTCCTATGTTGGTCAAAATATATCACCTCCTGCAACATATTTATAGAGGAATATCCCCACACAAAATTACTGGTCCCTTTTAGTTATCGTGGGGTCGTATGTGGGATCGTCTGGGTGGATATGAGTACATCGGAATCTAGAACATACCTAATGTTCATTTCAAAACCTTTTTGTAGTGAATCAGTAGGGTTAGTCCCATCACATTAAAGTATTAGGATATCATGTCCCTCTTGAGCTATTAAGATCACTTCTCCTTAAAACCCTATGGGACAATGCCCACTTGTATTATTGTTGACAATGGTGGGGGAGATTTAAGAATTAGTCCTATATGATGTAAATTCATGAGGGATTTCTTTATTCCTTTATTTATTGGATAATTATATATGAATGGTATGCACCTTATGGATTTATCTATCAGTTTCAGTGAATTCAGAAGAAATTTCCTCCCCCTATTTATGTTTGATCCGAGAATCATCTGATGGTGGATCACCAGTTATGGTTGATGTTCACTGGGGGGATACTCGGCTCCATATAGACTTCCCTTCAAGTGATGATGATATTAGTTTGTCCCAATGTTATTGTGATATCTATATCTACTCATATCTAAATGGAAAATTATCTGCATCAATACCTAAGGATGTAAGGCTTCAGCTGATTACCAAAATCCAATCCATGGTCTGGTAAGAATACCACTTCAAGAAGATCAATGGACCTGGAAGTGACTCATAAGAAATTGAAATGTGTACTAATAAAAAATTTGTTGATAAAAGCATCTTCTAGCATGGATGCAGTGATCTCAGTTCCTGTGAGTCAATTTGATCCTACACTATTATTTATTGCTACATTATAGTGATGGATGGTCTAGAGGATAACTAATTATGATGCTGATCTCTAGGGATTATTTCACTAAGAAGAGATATATTTATTAGGATTTGCTCACATTACTTCTCCTGAATGTGTCACCTTAAAATATTGACCGACTAAGGTCAAGGATTTACTTCGAGACCATGAAATAATAATGTAAAGTGTAAAGGGCTGGATCCACTGTTCATATTTGGTGAAATGAATGGTGGCTTATGAAACATTGGAGGTTTTCATAAACATTTAGGTTTACCCCATTATTAAGGAAATGGTAAGGATGATCTTTCCACTGTATTCAAATCTCCATTGTGTTTTTGTAACCATACTAGCATCTTTTTCATTTATGTTGATATAGAAGGAAACTATAGAAGACTAGCCTTCCTCTATCCCCAATATATTCTCTCAGGGGTATGGCCAATGGAGCTGAATTGAGAAGTGAACAGGGGACTGATGAAGAGGGTTCCCTCAGTCAATTGACATCAATTAGGGTAGAAATTACCATCCTTGTGGCATAAAAATCTATGATTCCATCGATTCCATCCTCAATATCTTTGACATCTGCACCTTATAAGGGGACTTCATTAGAAGGGAAAGGGAAAAAGAATCACTCTGAACTATCAGATCCCTCTCCCCTAAAATCATCAAGTAAGCATTTCAATTTACCATTTAACTATTCCTAATCATTCTAATAACTCATTATGGTTTATCAAACATGCATAGGTCCCCACTGAGACTACCTAGAGGAACATGCATTTTTTATAAGAATACAATTATGCACTATATTTCTTTAGAAAAACCTTCACTACTGGTCTTGGCCCATCAATAAGTATAGGTGGATAAAGTTTCATCTTAGTTAGACTTGGCACATACTTCTAACATTATAGTGGTTGTACCATTATATCTTTCATGGGTGAACACACTCTTGGAGGAAATCGATGCTGGTATCTACTCCACTACTGATTTATATTTTATGGAGGTGTGTTTTCGAGAAGGTGAAAAATTCTTCAAAAACTAAACACATGGTTCACTTTATGTCATTTTGTATAAAATTTATTTCACTCTTTTTACCATTAAAGGTGGTGAGAAAATTATGACTTCATATAGAACACTGATGGTTCCACCAATCCACTCATCATATGAGGGTGTTGGATCTTCACCTAAAGATGGAGTTGGGGAAATAAATTTTGCTAGTGACACAAATGAGAAAGGTATGTTTTCAACATCAATCACATTTTTTGGTTACCTAATCAAATCATATCATTTATTTAATGACTGATAAACCTTTATGTATCTTGTTTTAGTTCCTTCACCTTGGATCTTGGAAGTTCTAATCCCTTTTTCCTTGAGAATTCCTTTGATAGATTCAATCAATGTAGAGGGTAGATCCATACCGACTTCATAGAAGACCATTGGAACAAGTCCTTAACTCAGTGACCTAGTCCTGGAATATATTCTTGTCCCTGAGTTGGTCTTGTGTCAAGACATGAAGTCTATATCACTCTATTAGATGATGTATCAGAAAGTGTGAATGGAGATTTGAACCTTAATTTTGGAGGTCCCTTTGGAAGAGTTGAAGGATCAATTGGTCCATATTAGGTTTATGTTTACCAACATGTGTTAGGGGGTTTTTACTATACTTATATACACATTTGGGTGAAATAAGATATCTCTTTGAGGGAGAAAATGAGGTCCCTTGAATTGAGGGTAGTGGTGGTGGAGGCTTCATCTTTGATAAGACAAAATCTGGATGAGGTCTTAAATGAATATTCCCAAAGCATGGTGGAGGAAAAAGCTCACTGAAACATGGTCAACACTGGAAAGGTTGAAATTGAACATTTATAGTCTATAATAGAGTATCATGGTATCCTTAACATGGAAAATAAGTACATTCTTGATGTAGTTTTTAGGACATAGGCATTGTATTGGATTGCAGAGGTGGAAACTGAATCTGTAGATCAGTCATGCCAATCCACTGCCTCCTTGGAGAAAAATTATATATTGCTCAATGAATCCTATGAAAGCATGTTGTACTGGACTTATAGTTTTGTTCCACTTCCTTTATTTGTGTATTCATAATAGAGACTCTAGTATGTGGAGATTCCTCCTTCTTCATGATATCAATGAACAAATCTTCTGAACTTTACATGCTATTTTCCAGAATTATTTCATTCATGATGTGCATGAAATTTCATTGATATGATGTTTCATAGATCATAAATGATACCCATACTTTTTATAATATCAATTATACCAAAATTTATATATTTTAATGTTTAAATCACAACATATTTTTCTTGATAAATACTCATGAATGCTCATCAACACGAGATTACTCATTAATGTAACTGCTCTAGTTTTATTGATGTCACCTGATTTAAAAGGATAGTTTGGGTAACAAATATTTCTCAAAGAGAGAATAATATAACTTTTGACTAAGTTAGTATACTCAATGAGCATATCTTGATTTTTTAGGGATAGGTAATGATTCCTACAAATTTTTTATCTTTTTTATTTATATTTCCCTGGATTTTTTCATATATTTATATAGGGGAAAGATTATAGGAAATGGACTTTATTTTAATCATGACTCCCTATTATTATTTTTCAACCTGAAATTTTTTATTCCTTTTCCATCGTATGAGTGATCAATATTTTCTAGAGCACACAAAGTGTGTTCCCAGTGAGCAGTGACTCATCTTTTTTCTAGTGTTCCCTTTATAAGTTTTCAACCTGATGAACATTGTGTCTCTTTTAGTTTGCTATTTTAAGGTCTTGAAAACTATAACATTATTGTTCTAGAGTTTAAGGTAAACCAACTCATACATTATTTTTCTGGTAATATACTGTTAGATAACAAATGTTCTCCGTTCATTTTAATGTCATGTGATAAGGACGTCTTTCATGTAGTATAACATCATAAGGTAAGGGAATCTATTGTATAGTTTAACGTTATGTGGTAAGGATATAAAAAATGAAATTTAGTTTAAATTCATTATTCTAGGACATGATTGATGAATATATAATGGGGAATACATTCTGGGGATGACCCAAAACATCCTAAGGTATTGAGATCTGCCAAGGCGTTCTCAGGGATCACAAGGATTAGAGTTAATTTATTGCAAGGAGTCGACATCTCTAGTTGGTATTTCAAAATACCTTATACATGAGCCCATAATTATTACATGCATAGTCATGTAAAGGTGACCCCACTCCTTTCCAATGGACAAGAAATATTTGTGAAGACTGTATTGGAAGATGGTTATATATTAGAGATGTTGAGTCAACTGGGGTAGTTGAAATATAGGTTGAGTAATTCAAGACCAAAATGTTTTAACTGATAAATATGGAAAGGGGAATACCTTATAGGGATGACAAAAAACACCATAAGGTGTTGGGTTCTTCCACGTTATCATCAGGGCTCATGAGGATTAGAGTTCCTTTCTTGCAAGAAGGAGATGCCTCCAGTTGGTAGGTTAGAATCCCTTATGCATGATCCCACAAGGATTGCATGCATGGTCAATTAAAGAAGATCCCCACTCTTTTACAAGGGTCATGGGAGATTTTTTAGGACTAAAATTTTTGGACGATGAAGGTTTAAGTGGAGAAAAATCTATCCAAGGACGTTTTTTGGCACCTGAGGGTAGTTTAGCTCTTAGTCGGGAAGCTTAGTTTCTACACCATGTGGTTTCGAGTCATGGATGTGGGCCCTCAAAATGTTTGAGAATGTAATGTTACATTCATACTTTGATAAAGGGTACAAAACACGGTTATGTGATTTTGAGGATGTCCAATCCACTTGAATAGTATGGTTATGGGGATTGTAAATCATAGTATAGGAATATCTAAGTGAACTGGAGGTGGGAACTGGTGGGTATAAGTCCACTATATATGATGGAAGAATCTTGTAATGTTCTATGTGGTTAAGGAAATAAATCTTGGATTTAAGGGGGGTCTTCTTGGGATCCAATGGTTTTTTTGGATAAACTAGTCCTTGTTACCAATTTTCTACAGGGAAGAGCCAAGAAAAAAAGACCAAGGTCCATGGGGTTTCAAGATAAGGATACCAACTCAAAGAAATAATTGTGTTATCTCAGACTTCCAAGTCATGAATGTGGTTTATGGAATATGTAATATTAAAGAAGGTTTCAAGCACCCTAAATGTCGTGTAATTTCCTATTGAACACATTATCATGTCTAGGAGATATAACAAATCATTACTCTATATTTTGTCTGGACCATGGGGTCCAGCGAGCATGGATTGGATATTAAAAAGGATACAAAGTAGAAACTATGCACTTTATTCATCATTTATTTATTCTCTAACTTTTTCCCAAACTCTATAAATAACGATTTTGGAAAGCAGATACTAGAATTTTTCTTATTCTTCCCTTTATGTTTTTTAACATGATATGTTTTATGGAATTTTTACTAGTGTTTTTGGGGTCGTGTGATATGAACCATAAAAGGCTAAAGTATATGATCATATATAATTAACAAAAGTGTATTAATTTTAAGTTTGTGATGCACATATACCTAGTATGAGGAGAATGTTACACAAAAACCGAACAAGGATACCTAGTGTCAAGAGTAATCCACCATCCTTTTGAGTGGGAGAACAAAATGTCGTAAATCATGGATCGAGGTTTTCATCCCATGAGTAATGATATGGGATAATCATGTTGGGGATGACCCATAATACCCTATGTTGTTGAGTTTAACCATGATGATGTCAGGATCACAAGGATCAGAAAACCCTTCTTGTAGGGTCAAGATCTATATGGTTTGTAGGTAAAAGAACTAATGTGCCATTATAATTGTCAAATAAAGAGATATCTTTTCCTTTAAAAGGTTCATGAAAGGATTGTATCAACCCTAGGCACACAAAACATGAAGCGTTTTTTATGGGTAGAGTTTCTTAAAAGATGATGAAACTACCATGTTCTCTGGTTGACTAGGTCTAGGTTATTGTAGTCCTTTGATAAGGAATGAAGATGGGTTATTTCCTACAAATTATAACATTAATTATTGGGGATATATCTATTGAGAATTTTTTTTTCACGAGACAAGGATGCTTTCAATTCAGTTTAACATCATGCAGTAATGAAAATTTTCTTTCCTTTCAGTTTAACATCATGTGGTAAGGATGTTTTTCTTTCCTTAGAGTTTAACATAATGTGGTAAGGACATGGTAAGCCATGTGGAAATTATGAAATATATCATTGGGGGAACTTTTCACAGGTCCATCTCATTTAGATGTATGATGTAATTCTATCTATGAACAATATTATTAGTGGGTATCTATATGTTGGATCCCTTCTTGTATAGATTTATCATGTGTGAAAGTAAGAAATACATAGATATGACTTGTGGATTCCCTCTTTAAAAAGAGGTATATGCTACTTTTATAGATAGGATTCCCCAAGATTTCCTATGAATATTGTAAGGGTAGGAATCATGCCATAATCATCTCTTTTAAAGAGATCCTCCTGCATAGATCTGGATCGTATATAAGGGATATGATCATGAGTGATTGTAACCCATGGTTAGGCCCTAAATGAAGAATCTAGGAGTAACTACATATTGTTTTATGGTAGTAATCAAGACACATGTTGTTATTATATATTTTTATGCATATTTCTAACCTATATGCAGGAGGGGTGCATTTTTATCATCAATATTGTAAATAAACCAAGAATTGGAGATCCAGGCATCACTACATATCATGTGATTGTTGGATTCGGTGCCCTAGAACTAACTTATGTGTACTTTATGATAACCTATATTCTTATTTTTTAATATTAATAAACTTATTATCAAATCATGATTGTTCCTATGTGTAACATCGTATGTGATAATGTCCTAAGAGTAGTTGTCACACTAAAAGGTCATAACAATTCCCCGCTATGATGAGAACCCATAAGTTCCATGATAATATTATTAAATATATATTCTATAGTTGGTTTATATCATTTGAGGGATATAAATGATACATGCTATTAGTGGTGGAGAGTCATAGTACTTTGAGGAACCTTCTCATGGTTTGCACCCTTAGTAATATCCAATGTAAGATATTATGAGAATAAGACCTTCCGGTAGGAAATCAATATTTATATCTGTCATTGGACATTACTATCTACATAGATATGTATTTATACTTAGAATTTAAGATTATTATTAATGATTTTTATAAGTCACATAATTTTATGTATTGATGAAAACCATAAGGACATATGTTCACAGTGAGGTGGGATATATTGGGTGAATCATAATTAATAATTAATTAATGAATAATGCAGGAAAGGATTTATCCCTTATGTTATTTAACAGAATTTGGTATCTCATTCCCTTTTATGGAAATGATATATCTTAAATAAATCCATGGACATGGTGTTCTATGGGAATTTTTGATCACATAGGTTGTTGGCGCCATCATTCAACCTACTTAATTAGTGATATCATGATAAATGGATTATATTACATAGTAAGCATATGTATGATGTCACGACCCATCCTCGGGGCTCGTGCCATGACTACCCCAAGCCCGAATTCCATAGGCCAGGGGCTGGCGACTAGCACCAAAGGCATAAATCCCAAAAGTAGGGAAGACATTGCCTTTAAGAAGTAACATACACAACAGAGTACGCAAGTGAAGTAAACACTAAGAAAACTGAGTACAAGGTAAGTGATGGAAAAGTAAATGGGCCAGAATACAAACCCAACTGAAAGTACAGTACAACTGAAAGGAAATTACAACAACAGTAAGAAAAACAGCAACACCGAGTCGTCCTCCGGAAATCCCACCTGATGGGTGGGTACAGATATTCTCCTCAGCTCCTTGGGTTCGGTCACCCGCTCCGTGTACGTCCCATCAAGTGGTCCACCTCAGGGTACTGTCCAGCTCTTCAAGCCTCCACCTTGATCAGCGCTGTCTGTCGTCTTCAACCAACACAATGTAGTGCGGGCATAGCCCGTGCAAGGGTGAGTATACGATACTCATTAGGGACCCTGAGACCCCCGAAGGTCTCTCGGAATCCATGAAGGATAAACCACAAAGGAAAGATACAATCACAAAGTATCAAAAACACTACTTAGGTATATGCCCATAAATATACCTAAGTCATTAGTTACAGTTTGTCTCCAACTCCCAAGCACCACGCAGTCCACAAAGGAAAGCACAACCTAGTCCACAAGGATAGCACAACTCAGTCCACACAGGAAAAACACAACCCAATCCATAAAGGAAAGAAAGTCAACCACATCAATGGTAATGATTGAGAATAAAGACTCAGCTCACATAGGCATACACTTCGTAAGGCGATAGAGATGATCAGATGTAGCCACTGATTCATCTAAGCTGTCGGACCCACATAGGATACAAGACCAGCTAAACTGTCAGACCCACAAAGGATACAAGACCAGCTACTCTGCTGGACCCACATAGGATACAAGTACAGTGTTTAATACTGTCAGACCCACATGGGATACAAGAACAGTAGTCATCACCGTCAAACCCACGGAGGATTCCAATACAGTCGTCATCGTCGCAGTCGCAGCCAGCTCTAGGGTTCTCGCACACAGTATGCTCGATTCCAGGAGGGTCTGCTCCTTAAGCAAGAGAGAGAGAGAGAGTCGATACATCAACTATCACGAAGTCCAGAGTTAATGTATCCCAAAGTTCCGTATCGTCAAAAGAAACCCAAAGTGACAGACGGTGCGTCAATCGGACGCCCGGTCTGAGAGTTATTGGCTTTTCTGTTCCAGGGGCCCGGTTGGTTTTTAAGCTAAAACCAACCTGAACATACTCCATATGCATCCAAATCTCAATCAAAGTAATCCAAAAGGATTGCCTCAACAAAAGGATCCCAACGCAATTGACGACACATCAATCGGATGTCCGGTCCTTGAGATATAAGTGTTTCCGCTCCAAGGGCCCGGTTGGTTTTGAGTTCGAACCAACCCGGACATACTCAAACATTGCTAAAACCTCAATTGTAATATACTGAAATGACCATCTCAATCCAAGGATTACTATGAAACTGACAGTGCGTCGATCGGAGGTCCTTAGCTCAGGTTATGGGCAAAAGACCAAAAATGGACCGAAGTGGGGGGGTCTAGGCGCGGTCTGACCCGGCCCAACCCCCCGGGTCGACCCGACCCGGGTCCAGCCCATTAGGGCATGGCCCAGCCTGGCTGGGCGCGGCCTGGCCCGGTCTGCGTGACCCGGCCCGGCCCGGCCAAGGGGTGCGCTGGCTCGGCCAGCAGCCGAGCAGGGGTGGACGCGGTCCCTCCTCCCTTTTCGCCACACGGACGCGGCGCCCAACGCCGCGTCTCCTCCGAATCCTGCACGGCCATGGGATTCGGTACCCTGCCACCGCCTCCTGCCGCCGGCGCTGCCGCGCCGGCGACCCGCGCCACCGAAGATGTCTGCGGGCCACCGGAGTCATTCCAGTGGTCCGTTCTTGCTCCCATCTGTGCCTGCGGTTGTCTCGGGACCCGCTCTTCACTGCGACATCCTTCAAACGTCGTTACGGTCCTGTTTCATCGTCGCCCAACGTTCCGCGTATCAAGAACAGAATAGCGGTGGGTTCAGAATTGTTCATTGGTCCGCACCCACCACGTTAGTGGTTAAAACAACTCCCAACAATTATACGTCATGTCGAGGGTATAAATCACGTAAAGAAATAAAAACCAAAACCCCCACCTCAACCAAGAAGACGATCGTCGGCATAGTGGTACACGACGTCATGGAGAAGAGGATCATAGGCGTCGTCGGGGCGTGCCGAGGAGAAAGCAGCATCTCCTCTCTGGCCGCGGGGAAGAGGTTTGGTGGCGCATCGTCAATCTCTGAGGAACTGGCGTTCTTCGTCGGAGGATGGCATCATCAGAGTTTCGTTAGAGCTTCCTCCCGCGGTTTCTCAATTCGTTTGCCAAAGGGGGTGATTAATAAAATAATTAACACTCACGTTGTGTTCATTATTATGGTTCATTAATGAACCTTAATTAATGAATCTATTAAACACACGGGCGTTGTTGTTACACAACCAAAGGGATGATTCATTAAATGGACCCCATTTATTGATCATCGTTACACTGCGACTCCACCAACTGCTGCTCAATGGAGAAAGAAAAATAATAAAATAACTTATAGTTATTTTATTATATATAATTCTTTTTCTGAAAGTCTAAAAACTTATCTTTTTCATCCGACCCTTGTTGGTTGAAGTTAAGCTTCCCCTAAGCGAATCTCGGTGCTGCGAATTCATCAGTGCCCTCAGATTTTAATTCTAAGCACCAGTTCAAAATTTAGAAAAACCCGCTCGTTCGTTCACTGAACGTACCCGAGATAAACTTCAAAAATTGATTCTGGGCACACCGGGCCTCAGAATCAAGTGCTGTCAGAAACTATGTACTCGTAAAATCCAAAAGAATTTAAAAATAATTCCTTGAAATTTACGGGTCTTTAAATTTGAGGTATTATGTCATTGTGTTATTAACTAATTTCTCTATGGGTGCCTTGTAATGTTTCTAGATGCTAACCTTGGATTTTAGGTTGCTTCAACTAATGCCACTGAGAAAGAGGCCTAGAGAGTGGTCACACACTGAGTTTATCTAGAATCAAAATTAAATAATATATTATTATTTATTATTTTAAAAGTTGAATAAATATTATTCCCACATACAGTGTAATAATTATTTAGGTTTTCTTGATCTCATATATTCTTTCACCATTTATTCCAGAGAATATTATGTGAGAAAAATATTTAATAAATATTTATTTTCTATTTACTGGATAGAATATTTATTTATTTTTTGGTTAATACTACATTGAAATTTATTTATTAAATAAAAATTCATTATTCAACGCATGATAAATACTGTGGAGGAATGACATACAAAGTTTAATAGTCTGGTAAGAAATAATATATATTGAATATTATTTGAATAAATAATATTTATTTTAATTCATGAGTTTAGAACATGTCAATAAATTATAATACTATTATTATTATAGACATGGGGTTCCGTAGTAATCAAATAAATAATAAAGGGAACTTGTTAAATTATTTTTTTCTAACCCTAGCGGTATTAAAACAAAATTATTTTATTTTTAAGAGAGCCAAGTCATTTTGTGTTGTGAACAAAAAAATCTAAAGAATCCTTCTGAATCCCTAAAGATCCCCCTTCTCTAATAATGATCCCAAGAACATAGATTGATCTTACTTCACATTCCACTCTCAAGGTAAGAGAGATCAAATAAATTCCTTTGTAAGTGATTATTACGGTGATCAAAGGAGAATGACACAAGTGATATGATCTTATTTTCTAAAACTCGGATATTCCTATGATGATGTTCAAAGATTAGTGGAACATGTGTGGGTCACTTCTAGAGGGAAAATAATCTTGATTCTAACAATTCAATGATGTTATGGTGTAGATCTATTATCATATCCATCAATGAAGTAATAATTTATTGCAAGGTAATTATTTAATTTCTTAAATTAATTACAAATAATATGTGGTGATCTTTCACTTTGGTTTTAGAATTTTATCCATTTTCTATATTATTTTATTCAATTCCATTGATCATGGAATTTATCATCATGTTAATCTTGTATTAATCATTGATTGTGACAAAAATAAAAGTTGGGAATGAACCATCACATGATTTCGCCACACTTGGAACCTTCAAGTGGTATCAGAGTGGGTCACATAATTATTTATAATTATTTAAAGATCATTGATTGATTTATTCATTTATTATTGGTTTTCAATTCCAGTTTAATCTTTATTTAATCCAATTTATGAGATATATTTTCTTCCTATTCATTTCTTGTAAATATAATCATATCAAATAATTTTATGAATTAAATATATTTGAAGATCTCATCCAGAGGTGTTGAGGAATCTGACTAGATAACACAAGAGTACATTCCTTATAAACCAAATTTATAATCCATGTAATAGTGTTTAATGCACCCATAATTAATTCTAAACTAATTCAATTCATGTGCATTTATTACATGTGATGAATTTAATTATACACCACATATTGAACTAGCCATCTTGGTGCACGACCAGCTGGAGTACACACCATATAACATCCATACATGGTGTGTAGTCATTTAGTCATAGATGGGACGTGTATTTTCTTACATAGCCTACCTGATTGGTGGTTGTGTAACTTGGATACCACACACCTTTTATCCCATGTACACGTCGTTTACTCCAAAATTTTCCATGGCACGGTCACATGTTGAGTCCCTAGGCATGTTACATGGATAGATGGTTATAATAATACACATTTTGTATATTAAATTTACACACCATGTACTTTTAACAAATTATGAAAAATTGAAAATTAAACTATTATACTGTGAAAAACTTATCAACATGTACTTGTGTATGTTCATTAAGTTGATAGGACATTCCATTTGATGGGTTCTTATATATATATATATATATACATTTTTAATTAATTTTTGTGTAATTTTTGGATCTACATATCATGTATAAGTCATATTAATGTTATTACTCTGGGCGTATTTAAGTATTACATGCTATGTAAATTTTTTTAAAAAAAAATATGTAAACCATGTGATCATTAAGTTGATATTACATGTCATAATTTTACATGATATGTCATGTATGCCACATGTTGCAAGAGTAAATAGTATGCGAGAATAATACACGTTGGGTAGTTCATATGGGTACTCATCGTGTTGCCTCCAAGGTACATTTTTGCACATAGTTAATTTTAAATAAATTTATTTAAAATTGTGATGCATGATAATATCAAGGAAATTTATATGATAATTAAGATAAAATAATTTATTAATTAAATAATATAATTAATTGATTCAAACATAATTTATATTAAATAATAACGATTTGAATTAAATGTTAATATTATTAAATTAATAATTCATTTCATGCATGTGGATGATCATGAGCTTAGAATAGACATTTATATGAGATTGGTTTTATTTAATTTATTACTAAATTAAATTTTTGGTTTGTGTGTCATCTCTCATCTTATTATATAAGGGTCTGTGTTCCCATGGTTTATTTAATGTAAACCCCTTAGACAATACTTTCATTCCCTCACTTTTGTGTGAGTAAAATAACATGTAATGGATGGAGCTCCCAATCTAGAGGAGGTAGTTCAATTTTGGAGCTGAGAAAAAACCAATCCAAGAGAGATACATATGTGGATGGGTGGAAAGTTACAACAGGAACCATTAATGGTTTTAGGTGTTTTCCCCTAGGTTAATGGTTAGTTTATCATCCACTAGATAAACTAACCGTTAATAAAAATCTCATGATCATGCTAATTTATTAATTTATTTATTTAAAGTTTCATGGTTCTTTTATTATGGATGTTTTTCATGATCACATGAATTAATGAATTAACAAGAATGCAAGATAAAACTAAAATAAATTGTCTTATGTGTAAATATTATCTAAGAAATGGTTAATAACTTATATAAATACACTTAATATTAACAAGCATGTAATTTTCTTATGGTTGGTATGACTTTACACTACTTCAGTTAAAATCAAACCATAGTTTAATCTTCTTGACCAGTGAAAGTTGGTGTGATTTTAATTATCGAGGAATTTTAAATTGATTTTTTGGGTTGACTTAACATAGTTCACATCAAGGGTTGACTACCAAAGTAGGACATGGTATAACTAAGAGTCAAATGTCTAAAAAATATAGTTTAAGGATTTTAGGATTAGTGAGTCCACTCAACAGATCAAGGAACAGTTAGTTAATGTAATTGGTATTTGGAATACCTACCTAAAACCCTTAAATTTCTTGACCAACCAAATTTGGGGTAATTAGAAGGGGAATATGGATCCTTTCCACTAAAATGTCCAAGAAATAAGATATTATAAAGTCAATTATGAGGGATATTGGGTTTTGATAAAATAGTGGTATATAAAAAAATATAATATTTATTTGTTTTTCTAAATTTTATCATATAAAGTACTAAATATCTGATCATCTTACTTTTATAAAAAATAATAAAATTACTTAAAACATATCACTATGATCCATACATGAGAAGAATATTATTCTCACCATCATAAATTTACAAGAGTAAAAAAAGCGCTTACGTGTTATCCTATTCCATGAAAGAAAATTGTATATTCTGTAAGAATTTATTCATGATGTGCCTTGTAATGAGGCTAGTGAGGAATAATTATCTCTCTATGAGAAACATTTGAATGATTATACATATGTTCATTGTTTCATGTTATCATCCATGAAAAATGAGATTTTGAAGTAGCATGAGGACATGGATGCATATAGTATGATGTATCACCTTTGGGATATCTATCAAGAGAAGGATATAAAAAAGATATATGAGATCTCTAATGATTTTTTTACAACTAAGATTAGAGATTCAGTGTTATATGGGCCTCATGTAGTCAAGATTATTGGATATTATGAATTCTTATACATATTATGGATTAAATTACAAGATTATTTGTGCATAGATCTAATACTATACTCACTACCCAAGATAGTCTATAGTTTTATTACTACTTATAACATGAGAAATAATGATAAGAGTATTTTAAAACTTCTTAATCATATTTTCCAAGTGGATAAGAAGATAGGTAATGACAAACATGCATTTATTATGGTGAATAATAAAAGTAAGAACAAGGTGAAGGGGACAAATACTGATAAAAATTTTAAAACTCCAAAGAACCATCCTTCTAAGAAGAGAAAGATATAGAGAAAGGGAAAGGAAAAAATATATAGTATGTTTTTATTTTTTCAAGAACGACCACTAGAAGAGGAACTAAACCTAGAAGTAAGAAGAAACTAATGGTGTGTTTATTGTCAAGTTAAATCTTTAAATATCTACACATTGGGTATTAGATATAGCTTGTGGTGCTCAAATATGTATCCAAATGTAGGAACCAAGTAGATTATGAAATATTTATAGAGGAGAGGTGGATTTATGAGCTATCAATGGTGTGAGTCCGACTTCTCTAACCATTGGAGACTACCTCATTTCATTGACAACAGGAATGATATTGGTTTAAAGATATTGTTATTATGTACCAATGGTTACCAGGAACTTAATTTCTTTATCATGCCTACATGAATTTGGTTTTATTTTTAAGTTTGGGATTAAAAGCTGCTTCTTTTATAAATAAAACATATGTTATGGTATGGCACATTTAAATAATTCTCTTTATGTATTAAATTATGGAAACCAAGTATTGGTGATAGATAACGAATCATGTTCACATGAATCATATAACACACATCTATGTAATTATTATCTTGGTAATGTAAAAGAGAATCATTTAAAAAAGATCTATTAATATGGTTATTTATAATCTTCTGAGCTAAAACCACTTGAAATATGTCATGAATTTTTACAAGAAAAATTAACTAAACTGCCATTTGTTGGACATGGTGAAAGGGCCCCAAATATTCTATAATTGGTACACACTGATGTGTGTGGACCACTTCCAGTATAAGTTATAAGTGTATATTCTTACATAATAACTCTTACTAATGAATTGAGTAGATATGGATATGTATACTTGATGAGGTATAAGTCAGATACCTTTAAGAAATTCAAATAATTAAAAATGAATTAGATAATAAACTTGTAAATAATATAAAATATCTTCAGTGGGATCAAGGTGGTGAATATCTTAACCATTAGTCTATTTAATTTTTATGGGTGTTTGTGATTTTATCTCAAATCACACCACCTTACACACCATAGTGGAATGGTGTTAGTGAAATGAGGAATCGTACATTGTTAGACATGGTAGGGTTGATGATGAAACATGCAATATTCTATTATCCTTTTGGGGATATACATATAAACTATGGTATACACACTAAACCGAGTACCAAATAAAGTGAATATAATTATCTTCAAGTTATGGAGGGTAATGAATCCTGTTTTTTCACATAAACATGTATGGGGTTGCGAGGCATTTGTTAAGGCCTTCTTAGGAAACAAACTAGCACCTCGAGGTACAAGGTGTATCTTTATAGGATATCCTAAGGAAACAAAGTTATACTATCTATACAATCCCTCATATAAGAAAGTGATTTCCTATAGATAATATGTCTTTCTTGGGAGGTATAAAATCCTCAAAAAAGGATAGTGGGATAAATATTGACTTATATGAAGTTGATCCTCAAGATACATAAGATTTGGTATAGGAATAGATTCCACAGGCCACCATGGAATAAGTAGTTCCTAAAACATAAGTACTGTATAGGACCACTACAGAGGTAATAGAACCAGGGAGATGTGGTTTTTTAGTCATTGAATATGGTGACTCATAATTGATTGACAATGATAAAAATATCTCTTAAAAAGAGGTAGTATAGAGATCAGAAGTTGTAATATTGTAAAAATACATAAATTATAAAATGAATTTCATGCATCATAACCAAGTATTGGTTCTGTTTGATGCACCAATTGGAAAAGATCCCATAGGGTGAAAATGGGTATTCAAGAAAAAAAATTGTACATAGAAGGTAAGGTGAATAATTATAAATAAAGGCTATAGGATAAATGGTTTAAATAGTATTAAGGAATTGACTATGATGAAACCTTTTCACGATTTACCATGTTTAAATCCATCATAATTCTGATTACTATGACAGCTTACCATGATTATAAAATTTAGAAAATGGATGTCAAAATCACTTTCCTTAATGGGAACATTTAGGAAGATGTATACAGGACACAACTAGAAGGGTTTGTGACTCCAGGTGATGCCAAAAATATTTTTAAGTTATATAGATCCATTAATGGATTGAAGCAAGTATCTAGCTCATGGAATATTCGATTCTTTGAATCAATAAAATTATTTGGTTTCATTAAGAATGGATGTGATCCATTTGTTCACAAGAGGTTTAGTTGGAATGGTGTTGTTATACTAGTAGTATATGATGATGAAATAAATGAAATATAAGTCATATAGTCTATTAAGGATTGGTAAAACAAGTTTTTCTCTATGAAGGACTTAGGTGAATCATCCTATATTTTAGGGATCAATATCATTATTGATTGATCCAAGAGTCTTCTTGGACTAAGTAAAAGTAAATACATTAACAAAATACTAAAGATATTTAGTATAGAATAATCTAATCAAGGATTGGTTCTAGTGTCACATAGTGTATATCTTTCTAAGAAAATGTGTCCTTAGACACAATAGGAGAAAGAGAGAATGAGTAATATATCATATGCTTCAGTGATAGTAATGTTATGCATAAGACTTGATGTTTCATATGAATTGATCTTGGTAGGAAGATATCAAGAAGATATAAGAAAATAGCATTGGTCTATTTTTAAGGCTATCCTCAAGTATCTGAGAAGAACTAAGGATATGTTTTTGGTGTATGGAAGAGATGATGAGCTAGTCATCAGGGGTTATACTAATGTGAGTTCAAAGTAGCTAGTTTTCCCTAATTATATAGTGGATTATGATTATATATATTATATTGATGAATCCGAGGAATCTATTTAGAAATGATTTTTTTTAAGATCTTGATGTGGTTCCTAGTAGTAAATCCCCTATCACATTATACTATGATAATACTATAGTAGTGGATCTTGAAAAAGATCCATGGTCACACTAATGGAAAAAGCACATACTTCAGAAGTATCACCTCTTAAAGAGTTTTTATCAAAGGGGGTGAATTTTTATCAAATATGGAGGAACCCTTTACTAAAGGCATATATCAAAATAAGTATGATTATCTTGTGAGATCTATTAGACTGAAGGTTGTTAACAGTTGGCTCAAGTGAAAGTGGGATTCTATTGGAGTTGATTCCCTAGAACCAAATTCTATGAACTTTACAATAGCTTATATTCATATTTTTTATTATTGATAAATTTATTATTACATCATGATTTTTCTTCTCTATAACATAGTATGTGATAATTTCCTAAGATCAGTTGTTACACTAAAGGGTCATATCAGTTCCCTGCTACGATGAGAACCCCGAAGTTCCATGAAAGTATTATTAAATATATTTTCTTTAGCCAATTAATATCATTTTAGGGACAAAATTGATACAGGATATCAGAGGTGGAGACTCATAGGACTTTGAGGAACCTTCTCATGGTGTACACCCTTGGTAATATCTAGTGTAGGATATTATAAGAACGAGACATGAAAATAGAAAATCCACATATATATATGTGTCAATGTATGTTCATATATATGTAAATATGTATTTTTTATTAGAATTTTATAATTAATGAGTGTTATAAGTCACATACTTTGAGGTATTGATGAAAACTATGATGATACATTTTCACAATGAGGTAGGATATGTTGGGTGCATCACGAGTAATATTTCATTAATGAATAATATGAGAAAGGATTTTTTTCCTTATGTTCATTAAGGGAATTTGATATATTAGTCTCTTTGATGGAAATGATATAGAATAAATAAATCCATGTCCATGGTGTTATATATGGAAGTTCGATTTCCAAAAATTCAAAGAAAGAGACATCGATCGTATAGGTTGATGAAACCAACATGAAACTTGATTGATTAGAGATATCTAGATAAAGGGATTATATTACACAGTAAGAATCTTTATGAGGTATTATTTCATTATAGCATTAACTTCTTTCTATATGGGTACCTTGGTGTGTTTCTAGATGCTAACCTGGGACTTTGAGATGCTTTACCTAATTCCACTGAGGATACCTAGAGGGTCATACACTAAGTGTATCCAGAATCTCAGTTAAATAATATATTATTACTTATTATTTAACAAGTTGAATAAATATTATTCCCACATACGGTGTAATAATTATTCATGCTTACTTGATCTCATATACTCCTTCACCAGTAATTTGATAGAATGTTATGTGAGTGGAATATTTAATAAATATTTATTTTCTATTTAGTGGATATAATATTTTTTTATTAGTGAATAATGCAGTGATATTTATTTATTAAAAAAATAGTCATTATTCAATGCCTGATAAATATCGTGGAGGAATGGTTAAATGAGTTTAATGGTGTGGTGAGAAATAATATATATTGAATATTATTTGAATAAAAAAAATTTAAGTTAATTTTTGAGTTTATCACATGTCAATAAATAATATAATAATTATAATTATTGACATGGGGTTCCACAGGGATTAAATAAATAATAAAGGAAACCCGTGTAATTATTTATTTCTAACCCTAGTGGTATAAAAACCTAATTATATTATTTCTAAGGGATCCAATTAATTTTGTGTTGTGCCCACTGAAATCCAGAGAATCCTATCAAAGCCTTAGAGAGATCCCTTCTCCAAGAATGATCTTAAGAATAGAGAGTGATCCTCCTCCAACTTCCACTCTCAATTCAAGAGATATCAAAGATAATCAGTTGTAAGTGATTCTTGGTGTAATCAAAGGTGAACGATGCAAGCAATAGGATCTATTGTGATAACACTCAGAGATACCTATGACGATATTTGAAGATTTGTAGAAAATGGGTGAATCATCAATTAATGGAATCTAATATTAATTCCTACAATGAAACGATGGTACAATGTAGATCCATTGTCAGATCCATCAATAAAGAAATAATTTATTGCAAGGTAATTATTTAATTGGTTAAATTAATTATAAATAATATGTGATGATCTTACACCTTGGTACTACTATTTTATCCATTATCTATATTCTTTAATTCAATTTAATTGATCGTGGCATTTATCATAATATAAATCTCATATTAATCATTGATCATGGAAAAAAAATTTGGGCATGATCTATTACATGCTTCTACTTCACCTGGAACCCTCAGTGATGACAGGAATCAAGGCACACACAGTTATCAAATAGGAAAATCTCCATGCATGTATATCACATACACAAGGGGGGAATTTTTCCCATTTATTGTTATGGATGGACATAGGATTTGAGATCCAGGTGTCACTATGTATTCTATAGTGATAGGAATAAAATAAATACATAGTTCTTAAATATAAAACTCTCCATGCTAGTCTGGCCCATACGTAGGGGGAATTATTCCTATTGATTGTCACAGATGGACCCAAAATTGGAGATCTGGGTTTCACTGTGTATCTTGTGATAATAGAAATTTTTACACACATATTTCTTGAGGTGGAAAATCTCTACACAGGTTTAACCCATGCATAGAGGGAGGAATTATTCTCATTGATTATCATGATTGGACCCAAGATTGGATATTTGGGTGTCACTGAGTATCCTATGATGGTAGGAATAAATCCACATGAAGTTTTTGAATGTAGGTGTTTTGGGAGACCAATACTAAGGATAATGGTCCTATCAGGCGGCAAGTTCCCTGGTAATGCATAGTTTTAGGTCATGCAAGAGACATCAACCATGTAGTTTAACATCATGTGTCAAGGACTCATGGTGTGCCTTTTAATTTCTTACATCTAGTACCATGTTAACCTTGACATTAAATAATATGTATAAATCATGTAGGGAATCCTTTACCAAAATTCCTAATCCCACGTGATCCATACTCAATGTTAGAAACAAGGAATGAAAAAGGTTTCTTTCATGACACAAAGGAGGTTAAAGAAAAATACATGGGAATTTCGTATCATGTAGTGTATGGTCCAAGATATAGGATCTAGATGTCCCTACATATCTCATTGGAATGAGAATCAACCCATATGTAGTTCTTGGAAAACCATGCAGTTCGACATCAGGTGGAAAGTATGAAGGTTCCTTGATGTGAAAAAGAAATCATGAAGCCCTAAAAATACTGTCCATGTATTCATGTAATCATTATATGAGAGGAATACCATGTTTTTTATATGAGTCCACATGATCTAGTTTCCCAAGGCATCTAATTCTTAGTACATGGGTTAAGAATACATTTCAACATCATGTGCGGAAGTTGTTGTTGCACAGTCTGATGTTTTGTGAATGGGAAAAATATATTGTATTTGAACACATGATTTGGGATCCAGGAATCACTATATATCATGTGATGATATGAATAAATACATTTATAGTTTGTGAATGGTAGGATTTCCTATGTGGATCTAAATCTCACATAGGGATAGGGGCACTTCATTTATCTTTTTCACAGATCAAGATCATGTGCAACAATTCATCTGTGAAGTAATTTTTTATATGTAGTTTAACATCATGAGATCAGGATGAATGTAATATTTTAGTTTTATGTCATATGAGTGGGACTACTTGAGTAGTTTATCATCATGATACCATGATGACTTCCTTACATTTTAATATCATGCGTTCAAAATGTGAGACACTGTGAAGATTAAATTCTTATTTCCAGTACTTCTTCTATACAGTTTTAATATTATACAGTAAGGATGTATCATTCTTCTTAACATCATGTGATTAGGATTATATATTATTTATAATATCTATGAAAATTAATTCTTGAGAAAACTCCCATTGGTGGGGGGGGTGACGCATTCCCCATCCATAGTTACCGATGAGTAAGCTTCCTTGGAATAGACCTTACATATAATGTATGACCCTTCCCATTTATGTTCTAATTTTGGAAGTTTATTTATTTGTATAATTGGAGTTATAAGAGAGAATACTAGTTATCATTGAAGGAATGAGTGGAGTTGAACCTTTTTTTTGAATGCTCATATGATCTTATTCTGACAGACTTTGAGGTTATGCAGCGTACACAACCTTTTCTCATCAAGTTATTCTAACTCATACTGCTTAATTTTTGGATTGATCATCAAATGATAGTTTTCTATAGATATCTATTTAAAGAGAGTGAAACTGAACTTATATGGGAAACGCTTCCTCGGTTTCATACACCAATGAATATGAAGTTGCTTGTGTAGCAGTTCACTTGGTGGTATGGTAGGCCCATAAAGCATGAAAGAGATTGTCCTTCCATGACTTCTTTTCCTTATTCACCATCTTCTATAGTATATTTGGAAGAGTATTATTTAATTAATCTATCATTCCATTTTCCTCTATATGATAGTAATATGAATTCTTAGATTTGATGTTGTACTCATGGTATAATTTTTTTAACTTGGTAGAGTATAAGTTAGTGTCGTTGACCGTCAATATCATGTGAGGGACTTCAAATCTGGTGATGATATTAGATTTTATGAAGTTTATTATATTCTTCATACCAAATTACTTGAGGGATATTACTTAGTAACATTTTTAAAATGAGTCAGCAGTATTAAGTATGTACTTAAACTATTTATATTTGGTTGGGGGATATGGCCCCACAACATCCATTCCCCATACAGAAAATGGCCAGGAATATTTAGTTGTATGTAGCAATTCTGGGGGTTAATGGATGAAGTTTTCATGAATCTTTCATTCATGAAATTTCTTAGTGAACTCCACATATTCATTTATCATTATTTTCCATTAGTAACCAAGCCTCCTAATTTTATGGGAGAGCCCGATCCCAAACTCTTGATCATCACATTATCCTTCATGGACTTATTCTATTATGGAATGAATTTCTCTTTATACTATGAATCTAGGAGGTTTCCATTAAAGCCTCATTTTTAGAGGGATTTTTTCTCATTTTCCCCAACCAAAAGGTTGAATTTCAATTCATGGCATCGAGTCTGTTCCCATTTGGCTTGGTCCATCAGAAGAGACCCATTTTAGAGATAATCAATTATGGGATCCATCCACCTAGGGGTGGATATCGGTCCATCATGCTCTAGGGAAGTGTTGATCTGATTGATTTATTCTATGTCATATATGATTATTGATGATTCCATCCTTTAGTTCATGATGTTAAATACCACATTGTACTGATCAGGGTTGGAAAAAAAATGTAGTTGTATTAGCCAGTGTGTTGGCGTGATCATTTTTTATTGAGGTAAATGATGCAACATTGGTTAAAAAGGGAAATATACCATCATTACTCTAATATATTGGATGAGAGGGTCCGATTATTACTTTTTCACAGCATATTATACATTTACCTACTTTATAACTAGTTATGATTCCCCTTTGATGTTCAGGTAGGATATCTTTAGCTCTATGGATAGTTCCAAATAGGAAATGAGGGTATAGTATTTAGACTCATTATTAGTGCAACATTAAGATAGTGATAAAGAGTATAGAAAAATTAATTTCTATGGAGAAAAAAATACAATCACTAGACCAACCCGGTTTAACTTTGTATTTTCCAACCTCTTGTCGATTGGACTGTAGGATGAACTGTCAAAATACATATCCCTTGATCAAGGGGTTTCATGGCCATAGAATACCTCTTCATATGGAAGTTTGTAGTACACTAGTGTACTTTTTTGGGTGGGATGTACCACAAGAAAATCATTTATGGAATTCCATTTCACTTCCTTGTATGACACAAACTAAATGTCACAATGTAGTAGAATAAAACCTCACTGATCCAAATTCCCATTCATCATGGTATGACCAAGGATTTACTTGACTAGGTCATACAAGAGACCAAGTAGACATCATGTTGCTACAATTAATGCCTCATATTTTTCACTATAAATATGGGCATGAGGTGGTTATTCTCGACATCAGAATACTTATTATTAGTACCTATCATCATTTGAATGAGGTATTAGAGACTGTTCTTATTCCCTTCATCATTATTATATGTGAGGAGACTACTCAATGATCATTCCATGGAGGCCACATATAAGATGGGTGGATTTCCTTACACTAGTTTCATTAATATCGGTGGGTGAAAAAAGTACTGCTTATGACTCATAAAGGCTTCTTTTCAGTCCTTATCCCATTGATAGGTGACTCCCTTATTCATTAACTTGGTAAATGAGATAGACTTTCCGGCTAGGTTAGCTACAAAATGTTGAATGTAAGCGAGGTTACCTTGGATCCCCCTCAGTTATTTGAGATTACTAGGAGGTGAAATTTCTATAATTAAACTAGTCTTTTCTTGTTCAACCTCGATGCTATGGTGGAGTACCAAAAATCCAAGGAATTCCTTTGATGTTACCCTGAAATGTCACTTCAGTAGGTTCATCTTCCAACTATGATGCCAAAAATTGTTGAAGATTATTTGAATATCCATGAAGTTATCACATCATTGTCGATATTTTATTACCAGGTTGTTAATATAACATTCTTCTATTCGTACTAATAATGGATTAAAGATATGATGTATGGTTCATTGGTAATTATCACCAACATTATTTAACCCAAAGGGCATGACCTGATAGAAAGAGATCCCCTTAGGTGCTCTAAAGGTGGAAGATTCCACATCTTCAGGGGCCATATTTATTTGATTTTACCTTGAATTCCAATCCATAAAGAAAATGTCTTGGAATCTAGTAGTTACATCGATCAAGAGTTCTGTGATTGGAAACCTAAAATAATCCTTTAGGTAGTGTCGACTAAGGTCTATGAAATCAATGCAAACCCTAATATATCCATTATTTTTCTTGATAGGGATGATGTTGTCAATCCATTTTGGGTATTGAACCTCCCATAAAAAGTTGTATTTGATTAATTTGTAAATTTCTAATTCTACATTAATAGCATGAAAGGGGTACATCCTCCTAGATACCTGCTTGAAACCTCAATGTTCACCAGGTAATCCTAAATGGTTCATATCCATGTTAGGGTTTAACCTAATATTTTCTATATAATTCCAAGAAAACACATATTTATGCTTCTTCTACTCTCAGTTTTACCTTCTTTCGCTCATTGATGGTGGTGGAGATGCCTTCCTCAAATGTGGGTGGGTAGTTCTTAAGTTCATCCACTTTTTATTCCACATTTTAGTCCATGGATGTATTTTAATATGTGGTAGGTAATTTGGGGAAATCTTTACCATTATCAAGGTGAGAGAGGATATGGAAATATACATTTTCATCCTGGACTACCAGATTCATTTTAGAGAGATTATGGAGTTGATTATTTTTTTACACCATCGTTGGGGATGGGAGGAAGTTGGATATCTAGGATTAAGTTTACTAACTTAATCTGGTTTATGGGTAGCACATAATCGCTATTGAGCATGCTACATGGATTCATAAGGTTGTTCCCCAAGACATTGGGGGATAATACCTATATATATTCATATACCATTAGTCATTTTCCCACCTTTTTTAGAAACATGCCTCAACATATATGGCTTCACAAGACTTGAAGGGGGAACTGTAACCATGTTCTATACCAACCTTCTCATATATTGGGTATTTCAAACACTGATGAAATATTTAAGGTACCACCCTATGGATATGAATCCAAGGTCTTATGAGTAATAAATTATATATGGTGTCTTTTTAGATAACCATGAACTCATCATTATATGTGATATCCCCAAACTGAGCCTTAAGCTTGATCTTCCAAAGATGTCTTTTCTCACTCTTATTAGGCCCCTGAATAGTTATCCTTGTATGAGATAAATCCCCCTCACTCTATCCCAAACATCGAAAGGTCCAAATCTGGATGAGGTTGTTCATAGAACCATTTTTGATCATAGCCCTTCAAATTCTGAAATTATTGAGTTTTCAAAAAACATATTGGGGTTTGATATGTACCTGGATAATCACACCTTGATCCTGTTTTGTGAATGAGATCGCAACATGGCATTATGATTTCATAATATCCACTCCAAAAATCTCTACTGCAACAACTTCTATCTCAAATTCCTGTAGACACTGGAGGGATTTGACGACTGCCTCTCTAAGCTCTCTTGAAAGATGGATAGAATCCAGGATCGAGAGTTTATATGGGAGAACTGGAAACTATTTCAAAATGTTATAATTTTGTGTCAAAGGTTTTTGTTTCCTAAGGTGGGGTTTCTCCTTATTATGTGGTTCAATATTTGAGTAATTTGAGGTAAATGGTCCTGGTTCTTACATAGATTTCTAGGGATCATCTGTTTCTAGTGGCATAGGTCACACTAGCCTTCCCCTTTGTCTGGGATAATCACACAATCACACCACCACCAGTCAGTTATGTAAGATGACATGATTAGATGACCGCTGGAGAGATCTGGGACATCACTATATTTCAATTTGTATTTTTGGAGTGCTCTCCCATGGGTCTCAGCTACATATATTTTCTATGTAGGGATGTGACCGAGATATTGGGTCTAACCATTCCCATATTGTCCCATGTATCCTCAACTCCTACATATGTAGCCTCCAGCTCCCTGGTCAGCTATGGGGACTCATACTCATATGCATATTAATCATAAGAGAAGGGTTATGTTAACTTTATTATGTTAACAGAACCAAAGATTGTCTCTTCTTCTAATAAGGGTTCTGTTTGGTGGGGTGGCGTACATACTCCAGATGTTGAAGGAAAGTAGTATACAAGAGTTAGATCTTGAATAGGAGATGAATATGAATCTTCCTCTGTTATCTCTTCCTATGTATGACAAATACATCCACCTACAAGTGGAGTATTCAATTTTACCTCCCTATGTGATAGGATATTTATGGGTTTGTGAAGATGTGCTCTTAGGGTAGCATGTGCTTGGTCAACTGTCTTTTGAGTCATCCAATTATTGAACTTATTACCATGCCTAGGAATAAAATCTTTCCAATCACACATTTTTTATGACTGGGTGATGATTAAATAATTCATATGTGATGGGGAATTATCTAGAATCACCTATCTAGAATCAACCATTCCTTAGATGATGTATTTTAAGAAGAAACAATCCTAGATGGTGTGACCTAGCCTTATATGGAAGGGGAAGTAGTCAGAACGATCAATTAGGTTGACCTCATTGGGTTTCCTACGCTACAAAATATTGATTAGGTTATTTTATATGAAATCAAGTAAATGATTGAGGACCTACTCATTTTGAAAGGAATATGATATATTCATCCATTCTTTAAATCATGGATGACCCTGATCTCTTTTTTTCCTTTGGCTGAGGGAGATTTTGTTGTTGTTGTTTGTCGATAAGAGCTGTCTGGTGATTCAAGGCCTATATGGGTGCTTGAATGGGAAATAATACTATTTTTAGGGTAACATCACAAGCCTCTACCTTAATAATCCTTTTCCCCTATGTCGAGGGCATGGAATGGGATTTAGCTCAGGTCTGGAAAATGGAATCTTATAAATGTTGTTCCATTTCTGTAAACTCATGAAATCTTCTTGGATACTTCATCAGGGTTATACATGTCTGTAACACCCCAGGTAAATAAAGAATATGTCATCTTTATATTTATCCATATTTGTGAATCAAATATTAATATTACTTTAAAGGGGATGCTATGCTCGATGGCGTACCCAACACGCAACAACGAGTTTATTGGGAATCTTACGTTGCACACAAGTAATAAAATAATATTATTTTAAATGTTAGTTAACGAGTAGCCGTTGTACTGGCGGGAATGGATAGAAATAAATAAAATATGATTATATATGTTTTTAAATGTTTTTACATTTATCCAATAAAAGACAAAGGCTTAAAATACGGAAAGAATTCAATTTTAGGTGTATATGCCCTAGTTTTCACTAAAGGTTCACTTATCGCCTTTTAATTGAGAACTGTCATTAAATATAGTTTTGATCACTCTTATAAATTCTTTTGGACCAAATAAAACTCTAATTAAGAATCGGGACATCAAATTTTACTTTGTGTAATGTTTTGGTATTTTTCCGATAAAGTTCATTTTTTAATGAATAGTGTAAAATGTTGTGTTTTAATTCAAAACCTCCTTTTAATCTAATTTATTTATATTATTAGATAATATTTTGAATTGGTTTTAAAGTGAAATTAGAAAATATTTTTATCATTAAATCCAATAGTGGTCGTTGGAATTAATTTCACTTTGAAATCAGACTTAAACTAGTGTCAATCTTTTGATACTTATTGTTTTATAAAAACACGTTATTTGCTCTGACAGCGGGAATTAATTATTAAATTAATTAATGTGACTAATATGTTTTGAATTTTGTAAAACGGAATTCATTTTTGAATTCATAATATCAAATATAGCTTAGGGTGAATTTTTGGGATTTTTCTGAAAAACTTCAATTTTTGATGAATAGTGAAACCACTAAGTGGTACTTATAAAAACAGATTTTCCGTTTAAATGAAATTTTGCCATCATTGTGTTTTGATTTTCAAAAATCCGACATACATGGTTGTCATTAAGAAGTAAAATGTGGTTCAATGAGATTAAAATAATTTTTTGGTGAATAGTAACTTATTAAGTTTTTAATCGCGATTAGTGGTAATTAGTGTAGTTTAAGGTAAAAATAATGCTTTAATAAAATGAAATGAACTTGACACATGTCCTAACCTCATTGGATGTGTAATGGCCGACCAAGAAAAGCCATGGGTCAACTTGGGGTCCCCATGGATCCACTTTGGTTGGGAAATAACATAAATAACTTTTTATTTAATGTAAAAGTAAAAATGACACAAACATGATATGTTTTACTAAAACAATTTTTAAGTGGGGTTATACAAGTCATCTTTTTTATTATAAATAGTCATTGGAAAGCTAAAAAGCTTTCCTACATCATAGTAATTTTTTTATAATTTTTAGAAATTAAATAAAGTAAATTATTTATGACATCATAATGATGCAGCGATGACATCATTATTTAACGATTAAAATAAAAATGAAAGATAATGTAAAATCTATGAACTACACATGTCCAAAACTTATTGGATGGGTGGATTTCGAACCCGTATCACCTTATCCACGAATTATATCAATGTGGGACCTTTTAAAACCGAAACACATTTTCAAATAAAGTAATATTTCTTACTTTCCAAAAGTGCCCCTCCTCTCCTCTTATAAAAGGCCCCCACCTCTACCTCATTTCACACACTCCTCAAGCCTTTGTCTCGGCCAAACCCTGCCCATTTACTCTCTCCACATCCCTATCCTCATCATAGAGGATTCCCTTTGGGCAGAATCCTTTCAAAGGAAGCCTTTAGGCTCAAATCAAAAGGAGTTACACTTTTAAAGGTAATTCATTCTCTCATGTTCATTTGTTTTATTTTGCTTCTCCAACACCCTAAACTCTTTTTATTTACTTATTTTGTAACAAAAACAGTATATTCAATATACTAGGATGTTTTTATAAGATTTATTCGAGCTACACTCTCACACAACTACATCAAATGGTTAAAGAACATACGGTTTCCGTGGATGGCGAAATTCTGCCTCCTGAAACGATGACTGTTCAATACTCATTTAACACCATCAAAGGTGGCCATTATGATGTCACTATTTTTATATATGATATATAATATGTTTATGTTTTCCTTAAGCTTCTGTTTTTTTTCATTTTGGGCATACCTTTATGGTTTCAATTATGGGTAAACGTGATATCTTCATTTAAGGAAGTGCGGACTACCGCCCCCTCAAAGTGATTTGATTCATTAAATACCATATTTGGGACATATAAAGGATGGAAATATGATATTATATATGATATTATACTAGAATTATAATATACCTTTATATCATTATTATTCCATTCTATAAAATACGAAATAGAAATGAAAGTAGCGTCCATGCGTACGTACGGCTTACCGTCTCCATGAACGGTGCATTTCATTTCTTACCTCTAAATGATTATGTAATGTTATAAATGCATGAATTTACTGGATATAAATGACATATATGATATCTAAATCATGAATACAATTCTGGATATAATAAACATTTGTCCACACGAACAACATGTAATTGTAAGAAGTCCACTTTCGACTTAAGAACCAAATACCGACAAAATGAACATTATTAACTTAAATGATTACATAATGTTTATAACATGTCAATAATTGATATAAAAGGAATAATGAACTTGGAAAAGGTTCTTAATCAAGTATAAATTAACTCAAGTTTATTATTCCGGACGTTAAAGAACGATCGAGTCAAGTCGGACCCGAGGTAAGGGATCCTACTCCTCTCTTTCTTTTTAAGTACACACTTTTACGTCATTCCTTTTAAAGCTCATATTTCTTGTTATTGGGATGATCTTTTATATTACAATTACTGTAATTTTTATTTTCATGTGATGAGAGACCCTATTCTCTCTCATCAATCCATTTTTGAAGTTTTGAGTGGCGTCGTTAGGCTGCCGAACTTTCGTAAGAGATATAACCTCTCTCTTTCTTTTTAAGTACTCTCCTTTATGTCACTTCTTTTAAGCTCCTCTTTGTAATGTTGGAGGATGTTCTTTTATATTCCTCTTTCTGTACATTTTATTGTAATGTGATGAGATACCCTATTTGATCTCATCAATCCATATTCGGAAGTTTTATGTGGCGCCGTTAGGCTGCCGAGTTTTCGTAAGGGATTTTTCATCTCACTTTTATTCCCGTGAGATTTATGCTACATTTGCCACAAATTCCATTGAGTGGTGTATGTACTGCCCATTATTCTACTCTTTGTGTAATATACTTTCTTTTATGAGTATTTACATCAATGATCTATTGTCCTTCTTTCATGGGGTGTATGTTTTGAAAGATACCCAAGTCGGTAAGGGAACCTTTCACCCTCCTTTTTTTTAAAATACTTCTTTTGTTGGGTCTTTTAATTTGCATATTGTTATGTTGGGATATGTTCTCATATATCCTTATTTATGTAAATTTTATGTCCAAGTGATGAGATACACTTTTTATCTCTCATCAACTCATTTTGGTGTGATGCCGTTAGGCTATCAAGGGAACTTTTTAACCCAATTTCGATTTCTTTGGGTTCAACATGTAGTCATTGAATATGTCATCCATTGAATATGTGTGAATGAACTTTTATTTTTTTACACTTAATATCCACTTATATTGGGTGTATTTATATTTGTCACACATATTGTTGAGATTTATTTGTCCTTAATTTAAGGATACCTTCTTTATAAGGGATTTCATTACATTTGACATTACTATTGAGGGATCATTGTTGTTATGCACCAATTCACTCTTATATGGTGTATATACTATCCTTTGGAGTATTATATCATGAATCCATTTATTCTCATGATATTATAAAGTTATGACTAAATGTTATTCCTCAATTATTGTATTCAAGTGCCTCTAATTTTGGTAAAACCCCTTTAACCAAAATATCGTTTTAAATGTTTTAATTATTTGTTCTTATTAATATCCATGTTTTCAAAATGGTTTTAAGGATTTATTTATATGGATATTAATGGTTTAAAATTTTAAATGCATCAAGGTGGTATGGGACACTTTGATTCAAAAATCTCTTTATTAAATGTTTTAAATGGTTTTGGAAATGGTTTCTTTTTGAATGGATTCATTATATCAATATACTAAAATGTTATATTGTGATTGAAATGTGGAAATGTTATGTTTACTTTATGCATGTTTTATGTGATACGTTTATGTTATGGTTCTTGGGCATTGTTATGAAAATGGGTGGTTTCGTGATAAACTAAGGGCGGGTGAGCCCGATATAGCTCTCCAATGCATTGGGTAACGTGAAGGAGTGAAACGTTAAGGTTTATCCGAAGAGATTTAGGGAATATACTATGATGGGTATTCCAAACGTAACCAAGAGGGTTACTCCCTACGTAAAAATGTTATGAATGCCTCAAGTTACCTTTATGTCTTATGTTTTATATGATTTATTCATGGTTTGATGAGGTATGTTAAAGTGCCTATGTTTTATGGGTAAAGTATGATTTCATTCTTACGTATATATGAACTCATGTTTCTTTTCCATATTTTTATAACCCTTACTGAGCTTTTTATGCTCATCCCAAGTTTTTGAAATGTTTTTCACAGGTCAAGGGAAAGGTACATGATGTGATGATAGTGTCAAGGATGTGTCAAGAAAGAATCCATGTTTTATTTTCAATATGTTTCCGTTGATGGGAAGAATGAATACTGTCTTTTATGTAACCACTTTGTTTAAATGTGGAATATAATGCAAGTTTCATGATCTAATTCTCTAAAACTCTAAACCTGAAAAGATCCTCAATGTGTAATCTTGTAATAACTCAAGATTAAGTAAGGTTTAAGGCTGGGGCCTTATAGTTGGTATCAGAGGTCGGTTTAGATAACTTTAGAGGTTAGGGTATTCTTTAAGCATAAGTGACATTACCATAATGGTTAGGATTTCAGACAGAGTACTAGTTTTAGATAAAGTGAATGAGTAAGAATATCTTAGTGTTTATCTTCCTCATTAGTACATGATGGTTTTGTTGTTATACTCACACTGACCCTTTTTGGTTTTAGTAAATGGATGGATCTAGCAGGCACCAAGGTAACGGTGGATGTGAAGGAAACTGTGACAGTTTTCTGAGCGAGCAACTAAATGATATGGGAGCTGCAATGAGAACTCTTTTGTTTATCCTCAACCAACTATCTGGAGTCATGATTGACCACCTAAACCTTGGAGATTTCTCTAAGGCATCATATATGCAAGAAACAAATCCCTACGTAACTACAGGTAATAATCATAGAGGTAAGTGTGTTCAAAAACCTATGTGTCAAAGATGTGGAAAGAAACACCTAGGAAAATGTTTCAAAGGGACATAAATATGCTATAGATGTGGAAATGAAGGTCATAAAGCAAGAACCTGCCATGGAAAAAGGAAGCATCCAGTTGACTCGAGGAAAGGGAAAGAAGTTCTTTCTGATGGATCAATTGAATGTTTTAAATGTGGTGTGCATGGTCATTATGCAAACACATGTCCTGTGAAGAAGTTTCGTGAATGGGATCACCAAGAGCGTACAAATGTTTGTTTACCACTACCTAATGCCATTCCGATTGAGTATGAAGAAACTGACAATGACCAATCAAAGGTATGTATTATTTCATGACTATTGTTTTCCTATTTTGGAATCTTAGGATATGATTCATGATTTTGATTGTAGGAAAGACGTATTTCGGAATAATTTGGAAAGGAATGGTTAATGGATCATGAAGAATGTTGAATAAGTAAGATCTCAACATATAAGGGCTTCAAGAGTTATGGTGAAATTCTTAAGAGTATTAAGTCTCTTTTGATGACGGGGTTACATTAGAAGACTTTTTATATTATGTGTAACCCTGATGTTTAATATATGAAATTTTATTCAAGGAATAGTTATCTCTTCTTTTGTGGACATAGTTATAAAGAACCATTTGGGTTTATATGATCCTAACTTTTGAGGTAATTATGGGTTAATATATGTTATGATTGAAGTGAAAGGCATGAGATAAAATTGAGGATAAATTATGTTATGGTTATTTTTGATGATTTTATCCCTTTTTGGGGAATGATTTAAGAATTATATAGTTTTGAAAAAAGGACAACACGCAGACCGTGTGACAACCCGTCGCGTTGGACAAAGCTGCGGGAATTGAACCCACAACCAAAGTGCGACTGGTATTTATCGCCTACCACTGGACTACGTGAAGTCCCTGGTTAGTTTGACTGATTCTTTATGGTTATATGATTTTATGAATTAAGAGGAAGATGATTTTGGGTTATTATGAAAATGATTAACCTATCATGGAGGATATGTGATTAGGTTAATTACTTTTCAATACGGTACTTTAGGAGCAACTGATGTTGTTTGGAGATAAATGTTACAATTTAACTTGGAAGACTATGTGACTAAATCCTTAAAATTTTTGGGTTTCAATCTTAGATTGGTTTACTTTGAGGAATTTTTATGGACAAATTTGTTTATCGGGTGGTCCTCGTTGAACTTTGGATTTTGTCGGACAAATTTTGGAGATTAAGAATAGATTTTATTTTTATAAATGGTTATCCTTTTCTGGATTATCTGACCTTGTACTAACCTTTTTGGTTTTGGTTATGGTTAAGGTCTAAAGATATGGGAAGTATATAGTTCTCTTTTGTGGATTAGGTGATTCTCTAGAAGTTGATTATAGTACTCTTAATTTGAACAAGTCTTCCTAAATACTCACCTTTTGGAGAAAATATAAGTTTGTGTAAGGAATCTAATAAAAGTTGAGAGTCAACATGATAAGTGATTATGTTTCCTTATGAATAAATTCCTCAATAAAAAGTAACTTAAAACAAAAATGTTTTCTATTAACTTTTCCTACTGGGGAATCGAATACCGTTTAACCCATCACAAGTTTGTGATTCTCTCATGGTTAACTTTCTCCTAAACATGTTTTCTATCACTCTCCATCAGAACACGACCCTATTTTTTCTCCTCCATGTCCATGTTTTCATAATTGGAATCCTAGTATGGGTTAACTCGGGTGACCTTTGTACTTATCTTTCTTTATTTTAAAGTGATTGTTTTACCGATCCTTGTTCCGATGTGGGACTTTCAAGGATGTTTCCAAGCCCAATTTTAAAATTGCGAGGACGCAATTCCCAAAAGGGGGGAAGGATGTAACACCCCAGGTAAATAAAGAATATTTCATCTTTATATTTATCCATATTTGTGAATCAAATATTAATATTAATTTAAAGGGGATGCTATGCTCGATGGCGTACCCAACACGCAACAACGAGTTTATTGGGAATCTTACGTTGCACACAAGTAATAAAATAATATTATTTTAAATGTTAGTTAACGAGTAGCCGTTGTACTGGCGGGAATGGATAGAAATAAATAAAATATGATTATATATGTTTTTAAATGATTTTACATTTATCCAATAAAAGACAAAGGCTTAAAATACGGAAAGAATTCAATTTTAGGTGTATATGCCCTAGTTTTCACTAAAGGTTCACTTATCGCCTTTTAATGGAGAACTGTCATTAAATATAGTTTTTATCACTCTTATACATTCTTTTGGACCAAATAAAACTCTTATTAAGAATCGGGACATCAAATTTTACTTTGTGTAATTTTTTGGTATTTTTCCGATAAAGTTCATTTTTTAATGAATAGTGTAAAATGTTGTGTTTTAATTCAAAACCTCCTTTTAATCTAATTTATTTATATGATTAGATAATATTTTGAATTGGTTTTAAACTGAAATTAGAAAATATTTTTATCATTAAATCCAATAGTGGTCGTTGGAATTAATTTCACTTTGAAATCAGACTTAAACTAGTGTCAATCTTTTGATACTTATTGTTTTATAAAAACACTCTATTTGCTCTGACAGTGGGAATTCATTATTAAATTAATTAATGTAAATAATATGTTTTGAATTTTTTAAAACTGACTTCATTTTTGAATTCAGAATATCAAATATAGCTTAGGGTGAATTTTTGGGATTTTTCTGAAAAACATCAATTTTTGATGAATAGTGAAACCACTAAGTGGTACTTATAAAAACAGATTTTCCGTTTAAATGAAATTTTGCCATCATTGTGTTTTGATTTTCAAAAATCCGACATACATGGTTGTCATTAAGAAGTAAAATGTGGTTCAATGAGATTAAAATAATTTTTTGGTGAATAGTAACTTATTAAGTTTTTAATCGCGATTAGTGGTAATTAGTGTAGTTTAAGGTAAAAATAATGCTTTAATAAAATGAAATGAACTTGACACATGTCCTAACCTCATTGGATATGTAATGGCCGACCAAGAAAATCCATGGGTCAACTTGGGGACCCCATGGATCCACTTTGGTTGGGAAATGACATAAATAACTTTTTATTTAATGTAAAAGTAAAAATGACACAAACATGATATGTTTTACTAAAACAATTTTTAAGTGGTGTTATACAAGTCATATTTTTGATTATAAATAGTCATTGGAAATATAAAAAGATTTCCTACATCATAGTAATTTTTTTATAATTTTTAGACATTAAATAAATTAAATTATTTATGACATCATAATGATGCAGCGATGACATCATTATTTAACGATTAAAATAAAATGGAAAGATAATGTAAAATCTATGAACTACACATGTCCAAAACTTATTGGATGGGTGGATTTCGAACCCTTATCACCTTATCCACGAATTATATCAATGTGGGACCTTTTAAAACTGAAACACATTTTCAAATAAAGTAATATTTCTTACTTTCCAAAAGTGCCCCTCCTCTCCTCTTATAAAAGGCCCCCACCTCTACCTCATTTCACACACTCCTCAAGCCTTTGGCTCGGCCAAAACCTACCCATTTACTCTCTCCACATCCCTCTCCTCATCATATAGGATTCCCTTTGGGCAGAATCCTTTCAAAGGAAGCCTTTAGGCTCAAATCAAAAGGAGTTACACTTTTAAAGGTAATTCATTCTCTCATGTTCATTTGTTTTATTTTGCTTCTCCAACCCCCTAAACTCTTTTTATTTACTTCTTTTGTAACAACACCAGTATCTACAATATACTAGGATGTTGTTATAAGATTTATTCAAGCTACACTCTCACACAACTACATCAAATGGTTAAAGAACATACGGTTTCCGTGGATGACGAAATTCTGCCTCCCGAAACGATGATTGTTCAATACTCATTTAACACCTTCAAAGGTGGCCATTATGATGTCACTATTTTTATATATGATATATAATATGTTTATGTTTTCCTTAAGCTTCTGTTTTTTTCATTTTGGGAATACCTTTATGGTTTCCATTATGGGTAAACGTGATATCTTCATTTAAGGAAGTGTGGACTACCGCCCCCTTAAAGTGATTTGATTCGTTAAATACCATATTTGGGATGTATAAATAATGGAAATATGATATTATATATGATATTATACTGGAATTATAATATACCTTTATATAATTATTATTCCATTCTATAAAATACGAAATAGAAATGAAAGTAGCGTTCATGCGTACGTACGGCTTACCGTCTCCATGAACGGTGCATTTCATTTCTTACCTATAAATGATTATGTAATGTTATAAATGAATGCATGTACTGGATATAAATGACATATATGATATCTACATCATGAATACAATTCTGGATATAATAAACATTTGTCCACACGAACAACATGTAATTGTAAGAAGTCCACTTTCAACTTAAGAACCAAATACCGACAAAATGAACATTATTAACTTAAATGATTACATAATGTTTATAACATGTCAATAATTGATATAAAAGTAATAATGAACTTGGAAAAGGTTCTTAAGCAAGTAGAAATTAACTCAAGTTTATTATTCAGGACGTTAATGAACGATCGAGTCAAGTCGGACCCGAGGTAAGGGATCCTACTCCTCTCTTTCTTTTTAAGTACACACTTTTACGTCATTCCTTTAAAAGCTCATATTTCTTGTTATTGGGATGATCTTTTATATTACACTTACTGTAATTTTTATGTTCATGTGATTAGATACCCTATTCTCTCTCATCAATCCATTTTGGAAGTTTTGAGTGGCGTCGTTAGGCTGCCGAACTTTCGTAAGAGATATAACCTCTCTCTTTCTTTTTAAGTACTCTCCTTTATGTCACTTCTTTTAAGCTCCTCTTTGTAATGTTGGAGGATGTTATTTTATATTCCTCTTTCTGTACATTTTATTGTAATGTGATGAGATACCCTATTTGATCTCATCAATCCATATTCGGAAGTTTTATGTGGCGCCGTTAGGCTGCCGAGTTTTCGTAAGGGATTTTTCATCTCACTTTTATTCCCGTGAGATTTATGCTACATTTGACACAAATTCCATTGAGTGGTGTATGTACTGCCCATTATTCTACTCTTTGTGTAATATACTTTCGTTTATGAGTATTTACATCAATGATCTATTGTCCTTCTTTCATGGGGTGTATGTTTTGAAAGATACCCAAGTCGGTAAGGGAACCTTTCACCCTCCTTTTTTTAAAAGACTTCTTTTGTTGGGTATTTTAATTTGCATATTGTTATGTTGGGATATCTTCTCATATATCCTTATTTATGTAAATTTTATGTCCAAGTGATGAGATACACTTTTTATCTCTCATCAACTCATTTTGGTGTGATGCCGTTAGGCTATCAAGGGAACTTTTTAACCCAATTTCGATTTCTTTGGGTTCAACATGTAGTCATTGAATATGTCATGCATTGAATATGTGTGAATGAACTTTTATTGTTTTACACTTAATGTCCACTTATATTGGGTGTATTTATATTTGTCACACATATTTTTGAGATTTATTTGTCCTTAATTTAAGGATACCTTCTTTATAAGGGATTTCATTACATTTGACATTACTATTGAGGGTTCATTGTTGTTATGCACCAATTCACTCTTATATGGTGTATATAATATCCTTTGGAGTATTATATCATGAATCCATTTATTCTCATGATATTATAAAGTTCTGACTAAATGTTATTCCTCAATTATTGTATTCAAGTGCCTCTAATTTTGGTAAAACCCCTTTAACCAAAATATCGTTTTAAATGTTTTAATTATTTGTTCGTATTAATATCCATGTTTTCAAAATGGTTTTAAGGATTTATTTATATGGATATTAATGGTTTAAAATTTTTAAAGCTTCAAGCTGGTATGGGACACTTTGATTCAAAAATATCTTTATTAAATGTTTTAAATGGTTTTGGAAATGGTTTCTTTTTGAATGGATTCATTATATCAATATACTAAAATGTTATATTGTGATTGAAATGTGGAAATGTTATGTTTACTTTATGCATGTTTTATGTGATATGTTTATGTTATGGTTCTTGGGCATTGTTATGAAAACGGGTGGTTCCGTGATAAACTAAGGGCGGGTGAGCCCAATATATCTCTCCAATGCATTGGGTAACGCGAAGGAGTGAAACGTTAAGGTTTCTCTGAAGAGATTTAGGGAATATAATGTGATGGGTATTCCAAACGTAACCAAGAAGGTTACTCCCTACGTAAGAATGTTATGAATGCCTCAAGTTACCTTTATGTCTTATGTTTTATATGATTTATTCATGGTTTGATGAGGTATGTTAATGTGCCTATGTTTTATGGGTAAAGTATGATTTCATTCTTACGTATATATGAACTCATGTTTCTTTTCCATATTTTTATAACCCTTACTGAGCTTTTTATGCTCATCCCAAGTTTTTGAAATGTTTTTTCACAGGTCAAGGGAAAGGTACATGATGTGATGATAGTGTCAAGGATGTGTCAAGAAAGAATCCATGTTTTATTTTCAATATGTTTCCATTGATGGGAAGAATGAATACTGTCTTTTATGTAACCACTTTGTTTAAATGTGGAATATAATGCAAGTTTCATGATCTAATTCTCTAAAACTCTAAACCTGAAAAGATCCTCAATGTGTAATCTTGTAATAACTCAAGATTAAGTAAGGTTTAAGGCTGGGGCCTTATAGTGTCTGTAGAACATCCATAATATTTTTAGCATAGAGTTCCAAAAATTTATTTTATGAGAGAGAAATGTTGAGTGAATAGATTAACCCTTTACATCTGGATATGTAGTTAGAAATCCTCTCATTTTAAGATTTCTTGTATTTTGGTGAGGTCAAAAATTGTTTTTTCCTTAGTGTAGAGCGAAAATGATAAAGAAATTGATGAAAAAGATCTTCCCATTCCATAATATATCCTACTATAATACTATTGTACCAAATGAAGGCTATCCATATTATATTTTGTGCAAATCATCTCATCTTGAGTGCCTCCTGCTGAACTTAATAACCCATCATCAGACAACATCGAGACATGAAGTGCATGAGATGTTGTTCCAGATTCCCCATTCCATAAAAGGAAGATATGGTTAGATTTTTGAAGTTGGTTCAGGTTAAAGTATCATCCACCCATTTGGGATATGGCTTCTTCTCAGGCTGCATGGGTATACACCATCTTTCCATGGATTTTATTCAAGCAACTAGGGATTCAATGGAATTAAGAATTTCTAGAGGTACCACTGTCTAGGACACCTATCATCTACAAGGGTTTTTAAGTCTTGATGATGTGGCCCTATTTTCATTTCCCACTTATTCTCAATCCATGATAAGAATAAATTATTTCCCTGGAGAGGGACAGGCCACCACCGTAATGGAGGAAAGTCTTGATCATCTTTTAATTCCTCATTTATGTAGACCAGATTCCTAGATCTAAAGCTGACCTAATGGTCAGATTCCACTCTTGTAGGAGGATTGAATCTTTCCTAATGTGTGGGGGGTGTTCATATCAACCTAAAGATGATACCCAGTGGGAATGTTTCCCCTTAGTAGCTCCTCATTGAGTTGTTTGAGATTTTTTATCTCATTATCATAATTTTTTAAATGCTCCTTCATGGAAGAAATATTATCTCTTATAGGTGGTGAGTGGGGTATAACCACTTCGTTTCCTTTATCCATGGATGTGTTTTATCATAGAGGTGGAAATTCATTATTCGGGGTGCTAAATTATGGCTCCTCCACTAATTTCATGTACGTGGAGCCTGAGTTAGTGCATCCATATCACCCTATTCTCAAGATATGTTTTCTATATTGTTTCCCTCTACATTTTTATCTTGATTAATATCATTCATTGTGTTGATGGTGACTAAATTAACTGATGTTTATTGAGAAATGGTAGTTATCCCATTACTCTTTATGTAATAGGGTAATTTTGCACTACTTGCTCCTCCTTTGAGGGTTTAATCAAGGCCATCCCTCTATTCCTTCACCATATTGGACCTTTTTAGATTATGTACCCTATGGTTTTTGATTTCCTTAACCATAGATTCCTCCCTTATCATTCTATGAGTGTTTAACCTGATATATTTTTCGATCATGTTTTATTAACAGACCCCTAATAGAAAGGGTTCATCTTACAGTGGGAAGAATAGATGTGATGTAGAACATTGATATTTACCTCCCAATCTAAAGAAGACTGATTCCTTATAAGGTTTTGATAATGATGAAAATCCCTCCAGCCCTGTGGGATGGAGACTATTTGGGGCTGCCATTGGAACTTGTTGATCCTATTATTAAGAATTTGATGACTTCAGTCAAGGATTTGATGAATCATGTGATGGGAATTAAGATATAAATTCTCCCATACCTATGGGATGAGGTTGATCTAGAACTGTCGTTGATTTATCTAGGACCCTCTTGGAGTTTGTTGAACTTGGTGATGGTGATTAAGATAAAAAATCCACAAGCTCTATGGGTTGGGGTTGTTTTGCATCCACCTATAATATATCATGAATCCTCTCAAGGATTTATGAACTGAGAGGTGGAGGCAGTAGTAAGTATTCCCCCAACCCTGTGGGATGGGTTCGTTCCTAAATGGATGATATTATAGATACTATTATTACTCATTTGATTTGGCATAATTGTTCTCATGTATGATCTAGGTGAAATGGAATCCCAAGATTGGAGTCATTTTCTATGGGATATTTTCAAGTTAACCACACCTTTTGAATCTATGTATAAAATGTGTTCACACTTCTTTGAGGTTACCAACTTAAATAACTTTTGGAAGTATTCTTCCTATGTTTTTGATGCCTTTAAATCTTTAAAGTAGGGTTATTACATTGTATTGACCAACTGGCATATGCATTACCTAGTCCCTAATTTCACCAAAGGATATGGAATTATAGGACGCCTCATCTGGGGAGTTCTGTTGTTATAGGGGTGTGGTAAAGTGAAATACTCTATAATTTCCCCATCCTCAGATTTAGACACCTGATGAGGCTTCAACAATCAGTTTTTGAATAGTTTTTGTGTAATGTTAGTAATCATATTATAGATTTATGTTGTGATTTTCCAGTTTCGAGTCCTGAGATATGGAGATACCAGTTCGGTTCATTTCACAACATAGTTTTTTGATGGTATGAAGGTGACCCTCATATCCTAGATAGGGTGGTTTTATATCCTTTAACCACTTATGATTTTCCCACATGTTTTGGAATAGGTAAGGAATGAAATACTTCTCTAGATTGTCTGGGATCTCATTGTCAGAAGTGGAGAGGGGAAAGAACATGGTTGGGAGGTTTTTTCTGGCTAACTCTCTCCATATATCCATGTTGGCCTCCTATTCATCAAATTTACATGACTCCACCTAGTTAGACTGCAGAGGTTTCATCTTGGGTTTCTTACTGATCGTAGTGAAGTGTTGTTGATTGATGATGGGGAACTATATATATTTGACCTTAGGATTTTGAACACCTCTATATACAAAGGTGTCTAATTTTTTTGAACCACTCTATTGGAAGAGTTTTTGGGAAAGGGGAGGATTTTCTTTTCCAAGGGAGATATCACTATGGGGAGTTTGACCACAATGCATATCAAGAGTAGAGTCCCTACAATCCATCTCCCAAACTACTATGAGGAGGACTATCAAGGTAATGATCTCCTTCTTTAGTTGAAGAGTCTATGGACCCCTGAGGTGTTGTAGATATGCATCGAACCACCTCATGGAAACTGGCATTGAGTATACTAGGGATATGAGCCTTATTATGCATTGTGGTTGGAATATATTGACATGTATTTTGGGGTTGAATAGGGATATGATACTTCTCCATGATGGCTTCCGGAATATGTTGATAACCATATATTTCTACAATAATATGATCCCACTATTGATAAGTTTCTGGTGTATTTCCGTGAGATTTTCTATATTATCGGTGGGGATATGAGCTTTCCTGTGGGTGGTAGTTGGAATATGTCGGTCAACCTTGTCTGAAGTGGGGATAAGATCCCAGTAAAAATATGAATTCCCCTAAAGAATATATCAATAGACCTTAAAAATGTGATAATAAATATGATTCTCCTCCTGTATGGCCTCTAAATAATTCTGGCACAGTCGTTCATTGACAGAAGTATGGATATGAGCCTAACTTCCATGAGCTACTGGAATATGCTGAGTAACTTCACTTATTGGAATATGAGCCTATCCAGAGGCATGTTCCACTATCACTTTTTGATCCTCGATTGGAAAGAGGATATGATCCCAATCCTATGACTTTATAGTATGTTTCCTATCTTTTTTATAGGAATATGAGTTATCTTGAGGCATGTTCCACTCTCACTTGGTGAGCCCCGGTCGGAATAGGGAAATTATCCCAATCCTGTGCCTTTGGAGTATTTTTTTAATTATTTTTGATAGGGATGTGTCATTTTATTGAGTCATGGGCTACTCTCACTTGATGAGCCCCAGTAGGAATGGGAATATGACCCCAGTCTGGTGCTCATGCTTTACTGAAAGATGACGATAATCCTCCTAGATAGGATTAAGGATGTGTTCTTTCTCTAGAGCAGACACCTTTTCATACCGATCATGGATATGTGCTACTATGGCTATTGGGATAGGAATATGTGATTGTACTTGTATCTTTACCAATGCTGGGATATGATAGAGGAGTTTTTTAGTTGTTTCTATAATGTAGTGACACTTCATAAAATTGTGCACAGTAATATAGGCCAACACATTTTTTGAATTCAATATGTATGTGAAGATATCTTCGATTGAAGCGGGAATATAATCCCACTTCTGTTCTCATTTTCCATAGGAATATGCCAATAGGCTTCATGCATGGGGGTATGAATATGATCCTCCCCCATGCATGCTATATAAATATAAATGTAGACTAAATCTGAGGGAGTAAGGATATGATTTTGTTTGTTGGTTACTGCCAAAATATGTCAATGGGATTCATTAGTAGAAGTGGAGATATAATCCCACTCACAATTATCCATAGATTTTGTGCCTAGCGTGACTTACTTGGTACCAGTGCTGAGTATCTACGGGGGAAATGAGTTAGGTGGTGCCCTCAGTAAGTGACTGAGGGGAACTAATGGTTATTATTTATTTAAAAATTATTCTTCACATAGATGTTACAAAAAAAAATATTCAAATTTTAAAAGTCAAAAATCAAACGGTTATAAGACTTTGATTAGGGATGATTATTATTTATTTAAAAATTATTCTTCCAAAAAGGCCCATAAGACCTCTGAAATAGAGGTTTTAATTGCAGACTCTGATTTCTTAAAATTCAAACGGTTATAACGTTTGATCGAGGAGTCCGTTCGGTCTGTACCACAAATCATATCGAAGCTCATTTCATGATCTTCGATTTGACTCATTTTGGTGCTAAAAAATAAGTCTCAGATTAGATTTTGTAGTCATTTTAGTGTTTGTAAGGTTTTCAGAGTTTCTTAACGATTTATGATTCAACTAATTAATTAATTATTTATTTATTTAATATTTACTAATTAATTATTATTATTTATTTATCTATTGTCTATTATTTATTACTTATTATTATTAATTAATTAATTAATTAATTTGTAAATTTATTTATTGATATATATGTATATATATATATTTATTATTTATTATTTATTTATCTATTATTTATTATTTATTATTTAGTTATTATGTACACATTAATTATTAATTTATTTTTAATTTATTAAATATTTATTATTAGTTTATTTATTATTAGTTTATTATTCATTTGTTATTTATTTTTTTATTTTTTTATTATTTATTAAATATTAAATATTAAATTTTCAATTTTAAATTTTAAATTTTCAATATTAATTATTAATTATTAATTATTAATTATTAATTATTAATTATTAATTATTATTAATTACTAATTACTAATTATTATTTATTATTGATTTATTTATTTATCAATTTATTTATTTATTTATTATTTATTATTTATTATTTATTATTTATTATTTATTAATTTATTTTTAGTTTACTAAATATTAATTTATTATTAGTTTATTATTCATTTATTATTTATTTATTTATTTATTTATTATTTAGTCAATATTCATTATTTATTAATTATAATTAATTATTTCTTAATAATTTCTTAATAATTTCTTAATAATTTCTTAATTATTTATAAATTTTTAAATATTAATTCTTAATTCTTAATTCCTAATTCTTAATTCTTAATGATCAATTATTAATTATTAGTTATTATTAATTATTAATTATTAATTATTAATTATTTAATATTTACTATTTATTTTTTATTTTTTATTTTTTATTTTTTATTTATCTATTGTTTATTAATTTTTTATTTATTTATTATTTATTTATCATATACTAAATTGTTTTTTAATTAATTTATTATTTATACATTACTTATATATTATATGTTATATATTCTATATTATATATTATGTATTATATATTATATATTATTTATTATATATTATCTATTATGTATTATATATTATATATTATATATTATATATTATATATTATATATTATATATTATATATTATATATTATGTATTATGTATTATATATTAAGTATTATATATTATGTATTATTTAGTATTTAGTATTTAGTATTTATTATTTACAAGTTACTATTTACAATTTACTATTTACTATTTACTATTTATTATTTATTATTTACTATTAACTATTTTTTATTTACTATTTTTTATTTACCATTTATTTCCAAATTATATATTTCTTTATTTATTATTCATTTATATTCTATTTATTAATTTGTCATTTGTAATTAGTAATTATTAAATATTAATAATTACTTATTAATTATTAATTATTGATTATTAATTATTGATTATTGATTAATTATTATTGATTAATAATTATTGATTAATAATTATTTAGTGTGTATCTATTTGTTATGTATTTTTTTCAATTAATTTATATATATATATATATAAGTATATTAAATTCGATTTATTGACCACATGAAGAGTTTATTGGAGTGGAAAAGTCTTTGGAGAGTAAGCAAGAGGTTAGGGGTTCAAATCTCACCCAACAGTGAATTTCTATATATGACACGGTCATATTCATGGACATGAGCTTGAGCATGGTAATAATAAATAATGAATAATAAATAAATTATAAAAATAAATAAATAAATAATAAATAAACAAATAAACAAATAATAAAAAAAATTAGAAAATAAGAAAAATAAATAAATCATAAATAAATCATAAATCATAAATAATAAATAAATAATAAAATTAATTAATTATGAAAATAATAAAAAAATTACAAAAATAAAAAAAAATTGAAAAAAAAATAAAAAAGCTGAAAAAAAATTGAAAAAAAATAAAAAAATAAAAAAATAAAAACCATTTAGCGACGATTTAAATCACTGCTAATTGATTGTCGAAACAGGATTTAGAGGCGGTTTTATGAAAGCATCATAGAATGATTTAGCAGCAGTTTAAAATGCTACTAAATGCAAATTTTGGCATAGTGATAGGCATAATACATGCTCAATCATATATGCACGGGTAACAAAATTTTCCTTTCTTATTACCAATTGGGCCATATCACTAATGTAGACTTATCACAACAATAATGGACTTATTTTATGGGAACCCTTATTACATGGGATTTCACATCGGGCATGCCATTTTCATTTGCCTAGGAGGCACAAAATGAAATGGATCAACGCATAGTCAACTGATCATTTTTATTATTTAATATATTATGTCGGTTTCACCATTTTTTTTACTCAGATAATGTGTGGTGTCCTAGGTTTAGAATACTAGGTTCCCAATTCCAATAATGATTTAGTTATTCTTCCATTTCATGTCTTCACATTAGGTCTACCATTTTTGTTTCCTTCTTGAAGGTTTATTTTGGTGGGTCAGGTATGGTTTCAAAATTATTATCACCCAGAACACCATGTTCATTTATTAGAAACTAGTAATGGATCCCATATTCATAACAATGTACATACCTTCTTTCCAAAGGTAGGCAGTCAATTGGGGGTTTAAACCCAATGGTGCTTAGGAACTCACATTGGTTGAAAGGAAGAGAGTTCTAGCTCATCACACCCTTTTGGGTGGAACAGTTTCCTATTCCAGAGCTCTCTTATAGATTTAAGATATGTTCGTGAATCACTTCTTAATCCTGATATGGAACCGATTACCCTAATAAAATGATTAGGTGTTACATCCTTCTATGTGTAAATGAGGTTCTATTAATGAGGCCATATATATCTATCCAAGGTTATTCATCCATTAGAAATGGGTAGCTACTTTTATTTTGAATCCATATAACCAGGTACTCTAGAGTTTACTATCATCCAGGGAGGTGGTTAATATTTTGAGGATGAGATTGAACCTTTATAAGGAAGCCTACATATCCTATGTATAAGAGAAATAAAAACCCACATAGCTTGTTTGATCCATGAAGTTTACCATCATTCTAAAAGACCTTGTATGAGGGAACTTATGCACTGAGTATAAAGCTCGAGTCTTAAGAATGCATCCTACATATTCTATTTATTGTAGGAATCAGAGTTGTCATAATTCTATTTTTCCTTCAAGACTTATCCCAAGGTGGATGCCCCTATATGGGGTAAGTCATATCATGTCACTAATCGTGGATTACACACTAAGGTTTCCCTAGATAGGGAAGATTTATTATGTTAATTATATGATCATTGAAAATCCATAAGCCCATGTGAGCCATTCTCGGTGTGAGAAATAAGGGATAGCAAGTGATCTGTCTCATTACATATGGATTTGGGACTTATGAACTAAGGAGGCCCAAATGGGGTGTTTTATATAGAGGTTAGGCCTTATATTGGAATCCTATGTATCTTATTTATAGCAGGAATCAAATTCCTCATGGTTCAGTCAACTTCTCGATCCGCTGATTGATGAGGAAGGGAGATGAACCCATTTGAGAGTTTGGGTCCTATGGGTTTCATTGGCTAAGACATGGAGGGACTTACACTAAAGTGGATTCCCATTGGGACTTGGGCCTTAGGAAGGCATCACATGTATCATGTTTGGAAAATAATAATAGTTCTCATATTTCAATTTAGGTTATGACCAAATATGCCCACTAGATAAGGTTATCATGTCTCCGGATGTCTTCCTAACATGTCCTGATTGTCTTCTTGACATGTTTTGGGTGTATATATGACATGTTTGGGGATGTCTAGACACGTCATGGTTTCCTAGAGTACATTTCCAAATACAATTTCATGATTTAGTTAACTTATCTAGAGGATATCGTGTGATCTAGAAGAAATTTTTGGAGGACATGGAATGACCAGGTTGACATTTTTTAAGGATGTTTCATGACCTTGCTGACATGTCTTGGTGATTTTTCATGACTTGGGTGGCATGTCTGAATGGATTCACAAGACCTGGGTGACATGTCCTTAAGACTTCACAAGACTTGGTTGACATGTCCTGAGTACTTTTCAAGAATTGGTTAAAATTTATTGGAACTATCTCATGACATGGATAGATCATGTGAAGCACATGAAGATTAGTGTATCAGTCTTCAAATAAGTCTTCCAGATTTTTTAGTATTTATTACAAATGTGCCTCAAGTTTTGTCAAGAATTAGATTGTTTAGGTTTCATGTGACCCATTTAACATGAAGAAACTCCTTTACATAATTTGGTTGGCTTTATGTATTTCCTTTTCATGATAATTAGAGTGATCACACAAAGCACATATTCATGTCATGTGATCCCTAAGGTCATTCCCCAGATTTTACCTGGAAAAGGATCTTATGATCATGTGACTTTCTGCTTTGATAAGACTTCTATCATGTGATCATGTGGGTTTAGTCACTATCGTGTTTTTTTCTATGCCAAGGATGAGCAATTTATATACCTTGATACCTCTGTTATACTATGCCCTGAACGATGCATATCTTGCACATATGATTTGCAGTTGGTGGAGGGAGCATCGCATCATGCACTTCATGTAATCCTGTCATTGGTTGTATGTGGTGTCACATGATGATCAGAGACCACGATAACACTCTGCCATCACTATATTTTTTATAATCCAGCTTTTTAAATGTATTTCTCATAATCACATTGACATGTCAAATGACCTTTTCATTATTGAGATGACATATTTGATAGCCTTCATGAGATCAAAAATCCCATGGAAAGGCTCTCAAATGATCGAAGAAGAATTTTATGGTGTCCTTCATTAGACTCGAATGGATTATAAGAGGCCCTTCACAAGATCAATATAGATTTTATGGGCCTCTCGCGAGATCATGTTGGCTTTTCGAGGGCCTCATGTGAGATCAAGTCGGCCTATGAGGGGTCTGAAGCAAGATTAATCCGACTCATCAAATGTTTCATCGCATGAAAATAAATGAATCTTCCCTTAATGGGATTATTTTTTTTGATATTTTATTCCTTGTTTTACAATTATTGGTAGGGAATATCATGATTGCGTACAAGCATTGTCACGGACAATCACTATACTTGTCCGTGATGTGTCTTGTGGCCAAAGATGGATCTCATGATGGTGTGTGAGCATTGTCATAAACAATCCCTATGCCTGTCTATGGAGATGAAGGGGTATCAAATGATCGAATGGGAATGTATAAGGTCCTTCATATGATGAAGGTGACAAGGAAACATGCTCTCACATGATAAGATCAACATATCTCCAGGGGATCCATGAGGTCTTGTGAATCACATAATCACATTTCATAAAGATCAATGTAACTCTACCTTGCATGAAACTTCTGAATTTTTTCACCTTTATTATGTAGGGGTTTTTGGGTGACAGTTATATGTCTGTTGATTGAAAAGTCACATGACCATAGGAACTTGTTTGGAAGCCTCGGCATGACCATCAATACTTTTCTGGACACCTTTGCAAGAACATGATGGCTTGTCATAGGGGTTTCATATGAACAAAATTAGATCATGCATAGTGCATGATCCATTTTCAGGACTTTATAGGGTCATATTGTAAGAACCCGAATCTTATTTTTTAGGTATGTTTTCCTTTTTCTGGTGTTTTTGAGGAAAAAGTGGAGTTTTCTGGAAATTTTTTAAGTACACGCCATGTACTCAGTTACCGCAGGTAGCCAGGTGCTGGTCGTGTCACGGCCATGCACAATGCCGTGTGTGGTGACCTGGAGACCGCCTAATGTGGGGGTCGGTAAAGGCAAGTACACACCATGTACTTATAAAGTACACATTGTGTACTTTTTTTTTCAATAAATGTATCGGGGTCACGTCTGATGGAAAAAATGCACTTCTTCTAGACCTAGTTCATCTGAGAGCATCCGTACGACGTGGATCTTCACCGATCCCCTAATCAAGCATCCGTTCTCCGATTTGAACTTCGTTGGTTGTGTTGGAATCACATCGGTGAGTTCTCTCTTTATCTTGAACACCTTCTTCTAATTTCTCCTCTTTCAAGAGTTATCATCGGTGGAAAATTTTAGACATTTTTGTAGATTTATGGTGTTCTTGGGAGATTCAAGGCTTGAGGTTCACATATAACAATCCTACAACACCGAGGTAGGTGGTTTGTGCCTTTTCGTAGATAGTCTTTGAATTTTATGTGAAAAATTGCCCAATACCCTTGATCGGGGTATTGCATGTTTACATTTTTAGCCCTGTTAATTGCCTGATATGCTTGTATTCTTGATTAGAGGTTAATTTAATGTGAATAGGGTTAATTGATATGCTTTGGAAGTTTTTTACCATGCATGTTTGATTTTTTTGACTGGTTGGTCTAGCTTTGCCTATTAGGATACTGTTTTATTTTCATGCCTAGTATTGTAGGATGGAGTGATTCTTATTTTTCTTGATGTTATGTTATAGACTGGTTAGCCAAGTATTTCTTGAGGATTACTTTTTCCGCTTTTCATTGCTATGCTTGTTTAACTTACACAGGGTCGTGAGAACCTAGTGTAGTGGACCACAGGGAGAATGGACGTAAGGGATTCTCCAGAGTGTCTATTATTATTGTTACGATGCGAGACCATAGGGGGAATTGACATAAGTGTTTCCTCATAGTGTCTGTAGTTCTTTGATGTGGGCCATAGGGGGAATTATATCTAAGTGCTCCCCCATAGCACCTTTTAGTTACCGATACGAGACTATAGGGGGAATTGACACTGAGTGCTTCCCCAAAGATTCTATACTAAAGCTGAACCAGAGGGGTTAGACTATGTGTAATTCCCAAAGGGTTTCTTGTGTTTTCTAGGAAGGACCAGATGTGATTAGGCTGTGAGTAAATCCCATAGGTTTACCTATTTGTGATTATCTTTTACTTGCTATGTGGAACTGAATACTTTGAAACTATGGAATTGTTTACTATAGAGTACTTCCTTGTTTACTGTTTCTTCTGTTTATTGTCAGCCATATATATTCACTGACTATTAGGCACAGATCTCTTGGTAGTTTCCTACTTAGATTTAGTCTCACATCCTATTTGGGCCATGATTTTGGGCCCAAACAGATTATATTGTTTCATGTATATATAAGGGCAAACACCCTTCTACTTTAGGTACTTGACTGCTTTGGAGCTAGAGAGCATGGGACTAAGCTGAGGCTTGTGATGTTAAGGAGCTGTTAACTTGTTTTTCTTGTACCTTGGTTTAGTTATGTATTTCAGCATTGTGACTTGTTTTGATGCTTTCCTAGAAATTTGTATCATGCATCATTTATATATATGTTCTCTGATTGTTTCTTCATCAGTCTTATGATGTTTATTATTGTTAGGAATTTTTACTTCTTTTGCTATTGTTATCTGTTTCTCTTATACTGTGTTACTCTGCCAATGAGGGGATAGTTTTACCACAATTAGACCCAAGGCCTTTGCTTCTATTCAGCAGCCTCTGGTGTTAGGGTAAATGTGCTTGAGGCCATGTGACCAACTGGGTACAAGGTGCCTCTGGGCGGATTCCAGAACTGAGATGTTACAAAGTGGTATCAGAAGAATTCTTTTCTTCTTGAATTACTGTTTGGGTCCTATAGTTAGGTATAGGACAGAAATAGGAACTTATTAATAAGTTGTTCCCAGGAGTAGCTAACTCGTCTATAGGGAAAAGTCAATTTACCTCATTTATTGAAATTTTCTAGTTTTTCAATTTTATAGTCGATTTAAGTTCACCATTGGGCGATTCACATGTTTTGTGTTGTTACTGTTGATATTATTGAGGTTCTATTTCTATTTCAACCTGATGAGATAAGGGTATTCCATCTCATGCATCATATAGGCACTTTCTAGGAATCACATGTCATGAATTCTTGCCATGCCATTTAGGGTGCATTAGCGATTGCATGTTGTTGTGATAGATGTTGTGATAGATATTCATGTTGTTGTGAAAGATGTCTTGATAAAATACCTGATGTTTAATAGGGTATTGATTGTGTAATTTTTTGTTTGAATGAATGCCAAACTTTGGTTCTTGAGGTGTTATGGGCCCTCATGGATTAGAATTTGGTGGATCATTGCCTTGTTTTTCTTGTATATAACATGTAAGAGATTCCAAGATTTTATTCGCGGGGAGTATGGGCCCTCACGGATTGGAATTTGGCACTTTAATGTTCGTTTTAGTGTTTTTATGGGATTAAGAGTAGTTTCCGAGGCTTATTGTCCGAAAAATCCCAAAATACTCACCGTGTAATTTTGAATACACACCACGTGTTCTTCTGTTCAGGAAGAAACTGTTTTTCTTAAGTACACGCCATGTACTCTATGTACACACCATGTAGTCTCTAACCATCTCACTGGCTATGTGGGAAGAGACACGGGGTTGGGGAAAAACCTTAGTGGAACACGCTGTGTACCAGACGTACACACCGTGTTATTATATCTTGTGTATGTCCATGTGACTAATGACACGGGTGGATAAAAACTTAAGCAATACATGTCATGTCAGTCTTGAACACGCCGTGTAGTATAATCCCTGGAATCTGGCCATGTAACTAACAACACGGGTCAGTGGAAATCCTTTAGTGCATGTCGTGTCCATCTGGAATATGCCATATAGTGTGAGCCGTGTATCTGGCTGTGTCACTAACAACACAGGTCAGTGAAGCTTGTCTAGTGCACACTGTGTCTAGCACAAACATGCCATTTAGTCTTATTCTAGGGGAACCATGTAGCTTAGTCGTATAGAAGGACTCAGGAAAGGGAAGAGTATTCAAGTACACGCCGTGTGTTAGGACAACACACCATGTGTTTGGGGTGTTACACAACTAGTTTTTGCAGAAGTACACGCCCATGTGAAAGGCTTAAGGGAACGTGTCCTGTAGTTAAGTATACATGTTGTGTATCTATGTTTTGTAAATGCTAGATGCTTTTTTCTCATATTCCTTTCTTACCCTTCCAATTTTCAGTCCTTGATAATCTTGGTCTAAGTTGTGCACTTGACCTTGCAGAGTCATGCCACCGAGACGTCCTCTGGTTGTATACTAGTTACAGGGCAATGATCAAACACCAGACATGGTTGATCAGGGACTTCTAGCAGATCCTCCAGTTGTGCCAGTCTTGGCACCAGCCATCATTCTGGACACAAGTGTTGATGCACAGTTCTGAGAAGGCTTTATGAGGTTTATGAAGGCCTTCCAAGGAGTACCGCATCTTGTCCCTTATATGGTAGAGTTGATGCGGGTCTTTCAACAACAACATCCTCCAACCTTCACAGGGGAAGGAGAACCATAGGATGCATAGTCATGGTTAGAAGTCATTCTTTCTATCTTTTTGCATCTAGAGATGCCTCCACAGAGTAGGGGGAAGCTTTCTACCTATATGCTTTGGGATTACACCAAGAGATGGTGGGATGTGATCTCACAGGAAGGATGCTAGCAGGTTATGTCCTGGGGTGAGTTCTAGTGTGACTTCTATGATTACTTCTATCTGGAGACTTTGAGGGATGATCGATCCTGAGATTTCATGAGTCTGGAGCAGTGTAATCTTTTTGTTGTGGAGTATTCTTCTCACTTCACTGAGTTTCAGTGCTTCACACCTATTCCAAGAGGTGAGGAGTTATTCCAAGAAAGGAAGTTTGAGGATGGTCTAAGGAACCACATCTGATTGCAGGTGAATATCATCAGGTTGACTTCCATAACTTCTATATTCAACTAGGAGCTTATTATAGAGAATTAATTTGAGGGATTATGGAGTTGTGAGCTTGGGCAGTTCGACATCCGGAGTTTGTATCCCTCCTACTGACAGTAGGAAGTACTGCAGGGGGTCTTCATGCTGTGATCCAAGGAGGAAAGACACTTGTTCTAGTATCCAGGTGGTGTGCTACCAGTGTGGGAAGAGTGGGAATATGAGACCACATTTCCCAAGAGACCCAGTGGAGTGCCGATCTTGCAGAAAAATTGGACATCTTCAGCACTTCTATCAGTTCTTATCACCAGCAGCTCGTGAGAGGGGTTCTTCTATGACTCCTTGTACAAGAGCAGCACCACCAGTTTCTCATCAGTCTGGGAACTGGAGTTCTTCTAGCCCTTTAGGATGAGGTGTAGGTTGTGGTTGTGGTAGTCAATCACCAGGATTTCAGTGAAAACAGGGTGGATCAGCTCAGAGTGGTTAGGCAGGGTCACAGGGTCGCGGTGCAGGTTATACTTTTGCAGTGGATCAGACCTAGCAGGAGTAGGATCCTAGACCCTCTACAGTTCGAGGTGCCATCCTAGTTGCTTCAGTTTTAGCTTTTTCTCAATTTTATATAGGGGCTTCCCATAGCTTTATATATGTTGCTGTTATGGAGAGCCTTGGGATCTGTTTCTTTTATTCTGCTAATATCATGATGTTAGACACACCGTTAGGGACAAGAACGACTAGTGTATGTCAGTCTAAGGAATTCCCTCTTGAGGTTAGTGGGTGTCACTTCTTATGGGACCTCTATGTATTAGAGATGACAGGCTATGATGTCATTCTCAGAATGGATTGGTTAGTTCCCTTGTAGGAAGTCTTCGACTGTTATCGCCGTAGGGTGAGATTTACATCACCAGAAGGCAGATCGTTTCACTATAAGGAAGAATGGGATGTCCATGAAAGTAGAGTGGGACCTGAGCATCATGGATTGGGAGGAGTTAAAGCCTAGATTTATATTCTATATCTGGATGACCAGGGGACTTCACAGATGAACTTTCCTCCAGTTGTGGATTGTTTCAGAGATGTCTTTCCAGAGGACTTTTCAGGTTTGCCTCCGGATCAAGAGGTAGACTTTTCTATTGAGCTTGTGCCAAGAGTGCCACCAGTGTCCATACCTCCTTATAGGATGGCTACACTTGAGTTTTAGGAGGTCAATAAGTAGTTGGAGGAGTTGAAGGCAAAGGGTTTTATCCGACCCAGTACTTCTCCTTTTGTTTTTTCTGTCCTGTTTTTGAAGAAGGCAGGCGGTACCCTCAGAATTTGTGTGGATTATCGAAAGTTGAACCAGTTGACGATCAAGAACCGATATCCCTTGCCGAGGATTGATGATCTCTTTGATCAAATTCGAGGAGCTTGGGTGTTCTTAAAGATTTACTTGAGATCCGGTTATCATCAGTTGTGTGTTAGACTATCTGATATAACTCTTACAACATTTTGGAGCAGGTATGGTCTATATGAGTATATGGTTATGCTGTTTGGTCTCACGAACGCGCCTCTAGTCTTCATGGAATTGATAAACCGAGTGTTCTACCCATACTTGGATTCTTTTGTGGTGGTCTTCGTAGACAATATCTTGGTGTACTCTCACACTCAACACGACCATGCCACCCATCTTGAGATTGTTTTGAGTACACTGAGAGAGAATCAGTTATATGCTAAGCTCTCAAAATTACACTTTTGGATGGACCATATTCACTTCTTGGATTATGTTATCTTAGAGACAGGAGTATCAGTAGACCCAAAGAAAGTTAGAGCAGTAGTTTCCTGGGAGAATTTGAAGAACGACTTTGAGGTGTAGAGTTTTCTAGGGATGGCTAGATACTACAGGCATTTCATACGGGACCTATGGTGCTTAGAAGCACCACTGAAGAGCTTGACTAAGAAGGGTTCGATGTACTTGTGGAAAGAGAAGATAGAGTTGATTCAAAAGAGGATGGATACTAAACAGTCTTGAAATAAGTCTTATGCTGATCAGTGGAGATGACCTCTAGAGTTCGAGGTTGGGGATCAAGTTTTCCGGTGTGTCACATCGAGGTTGGGGCAAAAGAGGATTAGAAGATAGGGTAAGCTTTCACCAAGGTACATCGGTCCATTTGAGGTTTTGGAGAGAGACATGATGGTTTCCTATTGGTTTTAGTTACCTCAAAGGTATCAGGCTATACACGATGTCTTTCACGTTTCTCAGCTTCTACATTACTTCTTAGACCCGTCTCATGTTCTTCAACCTGAAGAGGTTGAGTTAGAGGTGGATGCCTCGTTTGAGGAGCATCCAATCCGGATTGTTGACCATAGTACGAAGGTTATCCGTGGATGGTTTGTTCCATTGGTACAAGTACTATGGAAACACAGGCAAGTACAATATGATACTTAGGAGAGGGAGACCGATGTACGATCATAGTTACTGGAGTTGTTCGGGGATTCTTCTTATATGATGCATTGCTAGGGAAATTTGGGGATGAATTTCTTTAATGGGGGAAGTTTGTAAGAACCTAGATATTCTTTTCAGGCATGTTTTCCTTTTTTTGGTATTTTTGAGGAAAAAGATGAGTTTTCTATAAATTTATTAAGTACATGCCTTGTACTTTATAAGTACAAGCTGTGTACTCAGTTACCGTAGGTAGTCGGGTGCTAGCCGTGTCATGGCCATGCACACGACCGTGTGTGGTGACCTGGATACCGCCTAATGCGGGGGATGGTAAAGGAAGGTACACACCATGCACTTTTGTTTTTTTATTAAACGTATTGGGGTCGTGTCTGACGGAAAGAATGCTCTTCTTCTCGACCTAGTTTGTCTGAGAGCATCTGTACGGTGCAGATCTTCACCGAGCCCCCGATCTAGCGTCCGTTCTACGAATCAATCTCTGTTGGTTGCATTGGAATCTAATAGGTGAGTTCTCTCTTCTTCTTGAACACCTTCTTCTGATTTCTCCTCTTTCAAGAGTTATCGTGGGTTACACGTTTTGACATTTTTATAGATTTATGGTGTTCTTGGGCGATTCAAGGCTTGAGGTTCACGTATAACAATCCTAGAACACCGAGGTAGGTGGTTTGTGCCTTTACGTAGATAGTCTTTGAATTTTATGTGCAAAAGTGTCCAATACCCTTGATAGGGGTATTGCGTGTTTACGGTTTTAGCCCTGTTAATTGTCTGTTATGCTAGTATGCTTGAGTAGAGGTTAATTGAATGTGAATAGGGTTAGTTTCTATGATTTTGAAGTGTTTTCCCATGCATGTTTTTTTGACCGTTTGGTCTAGATTTTCCTGTTATGCTGCTATTTACATTCCATGCCTAGTATTTTAGGATGGAGTGATTCTTATCTACCTTGATGTTATGTTATAGACTGTTTAGCCAAGTAGTTTTTGAGGTTTACTTTGGCCACTTTGCATTGCTATGCTTGTTTGACTTACACAGGGCCGTGAGAACCTGGTGTAGTGGACCATAGAGAGAATGGATGTAAGGGCTTCTCCAGAGTGTCCGTTATTATTGTTACGATGTGAGACCATAGGGGGGATTGACGTAAGTGATTCCTTAGAGTGTTTTTAGTTCCTCAACGTGGGCCATAGGGGGAATGAGACGTAAGTGCTTCCCAAAACACCTTTTAGTTACCGATATGAGACTACAGGGGGAATTGATGGTGAGTGCTTCCCGATAGAGTATAAACTAAAGCCGAACCATAGGGGTTAGACTGTGTGTACTTTCCAAAGGGTTTCTTGTGTTTGCTAGGTAGGACCAGAGGGGATTAGGCTGTGAGTACATCCCCGAGGGTTACCTGTTTGTGATTATCTATTTACTTGCTATGTGGAACTGAATGCTTTGAAACTGTGGAATTGTTTACTGTTGAGTACTTCCTTGTTTACTGCTTCTTTTGTTTATGGCCTGCCATATATATTCACTGACTGTTAGGCACATATCTCTTGGTGGTTTCCTACTGAGATTTAGCCTTACACCCTATTTGGGCCATGATTTTGGGCCCAAACAGATTATATTGTTGCAGGTATAGATAAGGGCATGCACCCTTCTACTTCATGTACTTGACTGCTTTGGAGCTGGAGAGCAGAGGACCAAGCAGAGACTTGCGATTATGAGTATTTGTTTACTTGTTTTTATTGTACTTGGGTTTAGTTATGTATTTCATCATTTTAACTTGTTTGGATGCTTTCCTAGACATATGTATCATGTATCATTTGTATATATGGGATCTAGTTGTTTCTTCATCAATCTTCTATTTTATACTATTGTTAGGAATTTTTCTTGCTTCTGCTATTGTTATCTGTTTCTCTTCCACTGTGTTACTCTTCCAATGAGGGCATAGTTTCCTCACTGTCACACCCAATGACCTTACTTCTTGTCAGCAACCTCTGGAGTTAGGGGAAATTTTCTTGAGGCCATGTGACCAAACGGGTACGGGGCAACTCTGGGCGGCTTCCGGAATCATGATGTTACACATATGATCATATTTCCTTCTATAGTTTACATGATATGCATGATTCGGCCACCTAGACTTTATGATACTTTTTACTTTGTTTTGTAGAGAAAATAATACCCATTCTTCGGGTATTTCTTCAATTATAGAATTACTGATGCTCATTTGGTAGGCATCAACACATACCATGCACATGGTGCCTACATTATACCATAAAAGACCTTCTTCAATCTACCTACCACTTTTTCATCATTTCCAATCAAGAATCCTATTTGTTACTCAATATAGACTTCCTCCTTTAGAAAAACATTCAAAAATGATGTATTTGAATACATTTAAAAAAAATTAAATCCCGTTTAAATCACCACTACTAAGAAGAGTCTAATTGAATTAATATGAGTTACTAGTTTAAAGGTTTCTTCAAAATCTACACCTTCTATTTTATCATACCATTTGCAAGCTATTCGATCCTTATTTTGAACTAAATTACCATGTTCATCAAATTTTCTTTGAAATACCCGGTTTATTCCAATAATGTTGTGTTGTTCAGGTCTCTCCTCCAGTTATCATATCTAATTCTTTCAATATAATATAGAACCTCATTTATTTATTTTACCTATGAATCATCCTTATCAACCTCTTCAAAATATATTGGCTCCATAATAAATATTAAATCGGCGTGTTCTACTATTATCATCCTTCTCATATAAGTTAGTGTAAACTTATCACAAATTATATTGGTTAGATAAACTTCCATCCTCTTATTTCTTAAAAAAAATTAAGTTTAATATCTTATGAAGCTATCTCCTCCTCTGAATCATCCACAAAGTTATCATATTTTTAATGAATGTATATTATTTCAAAATTTGTATTAGCTTTTTAGTATTCTTCAAAGACTTCATCCAAGTTAGAACTCCCAGAGTTTAGCGCTTATTTCTCTTCAAAAACCTTGACATGATAACTTTATGTAATCTTATTTAATTATTTTTGAAACATATAAAATATGTACTCTTAATTTATTAGACTAAGAACACTCCTTCATCTATTTCATTACCATATTTTCCTTGATTACCTTATTTATTCCAAACATATCATATGCTTCGAAAAACACAGAATTGATTTTGTTTTGGCTTCATTACATTCCATATCTCATAGGGTGTTTGTTCTTATACAAGGATTATAAACACCATATTTTTAGGGCACATTTCAACCTTCATTATCCCCATCTAAAAATGCTGAGGGACACCACTTTCAATAATCATTGTTTTTCCATGTTGTTCACCATCCAATTTCCCCATTCTACAACCCTGTTATATTGTGAAGTATATAAATATGATACCTCAATTTTGGGGTCATGTTTTTATAGGTAATTATCTACTTCAATGGATGTGTACCTCATTCCATTGTCTGGTCACAGTATTTTAATAGTTATAACAGAATTATTTTCCACTATTCTCCAGTAACTCTTTATGCACTCTATAACCTCGTTCTTTATCTCCATGAACATTACACAAGACATTCAATTATAGTTATAAATAAACAGAATTAATTACCTTTCTCCACATGTTTCTTATAGATTAATTGGTCCATAAAAATCTTTGTACACTAAATCTATAAAATTTTATGCCCTCTTATTCTTCTTCCAATAAGGGTTACATACCAACTTCCCCTACAAGAATGTATCACACATCTTCTCTCAGTCATGCTTCAAGTTAGGGATACCTAGTGTTGTTTTCATCTTGGAAAAAAATTTCATATAGTTTTTGTGAATATGTCCCAACCTTCAGTGTCATAAACTATTCTCTTCCTCCACCATAAGGAATCACATGTTATATTTATTTCCCACCCGGTAATGGTTGTATCTTGTTTAATTTCCTTTCATGATGGAATTCCAAGATTTACTTTTAATCAAGAATACTTACTAGTTAATGTTGACCTTAATTCCAAATTCACATAGTCAAATCATTCTTAAAAGGTTGTACCTCAAGATTTATATAAGGATTATTTTTATGCTCTTGAGTCTATCCCTTGCTTGTCATGTCTTTTCACTTACTTTTATTTTTAAAGCTCTATATTTTCCAAAATGAAGAATACCATTGAATCCTTACTAAAAGTTTTTAAATATATTTACATTTTCAAACATACAAGATAAATACCAATTGTCTAGGATTCATGTTTTACTATTCTTTGTTTCTTTAAGTAAAACTTTTGTCAGGTTTATTTCCCTCTCGTCATATTTTCTTTCCAAGAGACACCCATATGTGTGGTGATATCATAAGAAAATTTATTATCCACTGAAATAGGATAATATTAATTTTATGATATGTAATTTTCATGTGATTAATTATTCATAAACACCATTTTATATAATTTTACAATTTCAACATTATTTCACATTATGATTGAAATTCTTTCTTAAAGTGCACTATTACTTAGTACATTTTGAGACACATTGAAAATAATACATTATTCTTGATTTGAATTTTATATTTAATTATAAGGTTTACCATTCCATTGGTAATAATTCTTACATTTTTATCACTCAGAGATTCACATTGGAAGACCACCATTTTGGATATTCAACCTAGAAAATTCTAGGTGAAGTAAATTCAACAACAACCTTATAATATTACTTTAGTGGATAAAATTAAATCCCAATGAAGATAAAATTTGAATTAATGATAGAGTAAACCTTTAGAAACATTTAATTAAACTTTTTACAGAGCTAATTCTGAGTTTTATGGGGTGATCCTAGTAGACCAAGTTGAAGATGAAATTATGGGCTAGATTCTATGGACCAAAATAACAGCCTACCATTTTTTTTATCAAAACTCCTTGGATATGAAGCCAAATGGGATTAATTTTTTTATTAATATTAGAGTAATTATATATATTAAATTTATTATTCTATGTACCAAATGAATTATTCCATCTAAAATATTATTTTGGCACCTTTTTTGGGTGGATGCAACATAGTTTGGATTTTTTTCAAGGGTGGAAATATACACTCTCCATTAACTTTCCACCTGTCTATGACTACCCTAATTAATTATAGTGACTATTAATGTTTGGGTATTGACATAAGGATTTCAAATTTTATATTTATGGTAGTGGTGTTGAAGTTTTTTGAGTAAGATGTGTATGTTTTCATTTTAATGTTATGCTACAATTTTATTGTCTTAAGTGTGCTCGTTACACGTAAGTTGTTCAATTTCACTATAGTTTTATTATTTAATGTCCTTAATTATACTTAATAAATATTATTCTTATCAATATCACTATTATTACATTCATTTCATGGTGTTAAACCGTTCACACAACCATGTAATTTATTTTTATTTTATTTTTTTATCTTCTTCAATCCCGCTTATTTAAGTTGACTTCTACCTTCCATTGAGAGCTTTGCATCAATAAAAGAATAACCCTATTGTGGGTAAATAATATTTAGTTTCATGGGGATGTATTGGATTTTATTTTATGTTATTATGTTCTTAAATTATTTCATTATTTTAAGATTTCCATTCAATGAATTATTTTATTCTTCATCTATTCTAATTTTAATGATTACATATTTTGAGTACTAGAATGATCCAATTACTTAGAGTGATTATTAAAATGATCCTATAATTGAATTGGTGATTAGAATTTTAATTTTCTAGGTATTTAATTGGTGAATTATTTTTGGGACTTATCTCATTAATTGGAAACTTCTTGAACCAGTGAGATGAAATTTCTAAAGAAAACAATTACATTCATTCTAGTCCTAGGAACAACCTCGGATCAGCTCATATTCTTTAATTATTTTATTTAAAAATATTAATGTGTTTTATTTATTAAATTAAAATCATTCTCTTAGGTAATTTAGTATTCTATTATCCCAATTACAATCAACCCCAAAGTTGACCACTTCATAGCAAAAATCCCAAATAAATCTGAGGGTCTCAAGGTTACTTATTTAGTCCCTGTGGATTCGACCCCTACTTTTACTATGATGACTACTTATAACTATAGGGTATATTTGGGTAAGACCAAGTTTTTGGTTTCATTTTCAGGTACCTAAGTAATTTATGTTAGACACTCACATCTTATTCTCACCCACTTCTCTGTTCTCGCCCCTGATTTCACTCCTATGGAATTCCATTTTGAATAAATCCAACCATGGTAAACCTCTCCATATTTTGACAATCCCTCACCAAGTGTGATGTAAAATTATCACCCTATTTTATATTGGTGGGATAATCAATAACCAAATAAACCACAATGTTCAAAATCCTATTCTCCATGAAACATTCCAACCTATAATGACTTTCAATCAAAACAAATAAAATATAAACATCCTCCTGTACAATTCCAAAAATATAATTATCCACCTAGAATATACCATTTAGATCAACCACTTATCTAGACAGATCCATTACCATTACTTGAGAAATTGGGTCAAAAAATGGATAGTAGTACTTATGAGGTTTCATCCTTGAGAGTAAAACTATAAATTATTTAAATGGTTATGGAACTCATTACCACTCAAGTTTTTCTTTCCTCATAATTTATATAAGAATATTTTTATACAAAAACCTCTCAGTAAAAACTCCAAGTTGTGACTATTTCCATGAGTGATGAGAATAATGAAAAAATTTAAGTAATGATTCTCATGAAATTAGAGGCTTCAAAATTAGAGTAAAATATTGAAAACCAAACTTTAGAATCTAAGAAATTAAAGATGTATAATATGGTGAATTTATTAGGGAATGTTGAAATTAAACCTTAGGAACATGAGATAACTATTAATGAGTGTTTAAATATGGTGGAAAGTGCCTTTCTATATTCATAAGAGGTAAATGTTTCTTCATGGATTAAATATTCTAAATATAGCTCCATGGATGCTTTTTTAGGACCATCGGTCAATGAACCATTTGGAGAATCCACAAACTTCAAGTCTATACCCATTCCAGAAATTAAACTTTCCAATTTGGGGGATGAATCATATATTCAGAAATAACCAATTCTATTGAGAAATTTGTAAAATGAAACTGATTTTGATTCAAAGTCTTAACCTATGTATGAAAGTGTTAGCCATCCCAAGCTCAAACTCAAGGTCCATCCTTCCTCTCCCAAGTATTCATTCATAGGGGATAAAAAAAACTTTCAATTTTCATTTCATCTTCTCTCAAATATAATGATAAGAAAATTCTCCTTGATGTATTAAGAAATATTAAAAAAAGAAATTTGATTGACCATTTTTTTATATTCATGGGATTAGATCATTCATTGGGACCTATATAATTTTTATTGAATCAATTTCCAAACCTTTTTTCCAACCCCAATAGAAAATAAATCACAATATAATAGAATTGATGAACAATATAATTCTTAATATGATGAATTTTTTATTGGTTAAGTTGGGGGGATCCAAGTTGAGCTAACAACATTAAACAAAGTGCTTTTCGAGATGAAACTTGGATTCTACCCATACCTTGACTTCATGTTTGGTGTTCCAAAATAAATAGGTACATTTTTCCCTTTCTTTTCCTCTTTTTTGGGTTTTAGTTAATGTAAAATCTATGGTTTCCATTTTATTCTAATTGTGTTGGTGAGTAATATTTAGGGGTTTTTGGGATTGATGTATTTTAATAAAATCACATTTCTTCTAGGTGTATAAACACAAACTTTCATCATTGATGCGACTTCTATGATTAACATGGTGATAAAGGGATTAAATGGGAACATCATGAACTTCAAATTCAACCATCAGGTGACCTCATTACATGATTCTCATTTTCAAATTTTATTTTGGAACTCCTCTCCTCTGCCTATACCCCCTTATAAATTTTCTTTCCTTTAAACACTGGTGATAATGTTATTATAAGTTTGGGGTGAATGTAAATAAAAAAATTGTGTCAAAGAAAATTTTGGGTGAAGAAATGGAAAGAAAATTTTCTTTAACCCTAAACATGACAATACACATTAAAAACTTTGAAACTGAATATAAATTATTTTTTCATGACTTGATTCTGATTTCAATCCAATTTTATGTTCCTAAGAATAGATTTTGGAAAGTGTGGTTATATAATGTTATTTTTCATTATTTACATTTTTCAAAAATTAATAAAAAAATCACAAGAAACATCTTTTGGATTGTGGGGTATTAGTTTGATTTCTTTGGGTCTCATAATAAATATCATAAGTTTGGTGATCATTTTAGTTTTAACATGAGTATTTAAAAAAATAAAAAATGTAAAAAACAACAATAAATTTTTATATAGAGAAATGTATTGATATAATATGGGGATTTTGTATCTTGGGGATCATGACTATATAGTTTTATAGCCAATATTTGGGCATTTTATATCTATTTGTGGTCATTTGAATTTGTTTTTGATTGAGTTAACTTGATATTATGCTCAAGTATAGGAGATTCACATGGTTCCCTAAAGTATTTGATCCTGGGAGTCATTAGTAAAGTTTCTCTACATGGTTTGACTTGATTGAGTATAGTTTCGACAACCATGGAAAATTTTCAAAAAAACATGAATACTCATATTATGGTTAAAATTTTATTCCACCTAGTTCTTCTATCTTTTCCCCCATGAATAAAAATGAACTCCCATGTCTATTGTGATTCTCAACACATCACCATGATTAATAGAAATTGTATTAAATGTGGTAATTAATTTGAAAAAAATGAATGGGATTTGGAATGGTATATGATTTTGAACCTATCTTGTGTTATATTATTTTTATAGTTTTCATAATTGTTTGGAATGACATATTTTAGTGAGCATTGTATATTAAAATGTTTTTGGAAAAAGGAATTCAATTTTATATTTTTGAGATAATTTTTCCTTGGGACTAGAAAAACTCATGTTGGGAGTGTGATTGGCCACTGAAATGGGCTAATATTAATCTTTATAATATTGAATTTTTATGTGATTTATTATTCATAAACATAATTTTTAGTTCATTTTACAATTTAAACATTATTTCACATTATGATTGTAATTATTGATTAAAGTGCACTATTACTTGGTATATTTTGAAATGAATTGTAAATAATCCATTGGTATTGATTGGAATTTTATATTTAATTATCTTCTTTCCCATTCTATTGGAAAAAATTCAACCCGTTGGATCACTTGAATATTCACATTGGAAGACCATCATTTTGGACAATAAACCTAGAAAATTCTAGGTGAAGTGAACTCGATAGCAGCCCAATAATATGAATATAAATACCATTATTGAAGACCAATGGAGATAAAATTTTAAATTAATATATTGGAAAAATTTGGGAACTTTTCATTAAACTATGGACATAGATAATTTTGAGGTTTAATGGGTGATCTAGGTGGTCCAAGTTAAAGATGAAATTTAGGGCCAGATTCAGTGCCCCAGAATAATAGGCTATAATTTTTACCCTTAATCCTCATATATGAGGATAAATGGGATGAATTTTTTCTATCAGATGACTCCTTTATATTCAATTTATTATTCTATGTACCACACACATTTATACATCTATAAGCACATTTCTTCACCTCTGTTGGGTGGATACAAGCTGGATCAGAGTTTTGTGAAGGGTGGAAACGTTTACTCTCTATTAACTTTCCACCCACCTATTCGTACCCTCATTAATTGAAGTGACTTTTTCTATTGGGGTATCAACCCAATGCTTCCAAAATTCCAATTTAAGGTAATATATTTTCAATGGTTTTGAGTAAGTTTTGTATGTTTTCATTGTAATGTTATGTTTTGATTTTGTAGTCTTAAGTGTGCTCTTTACATGTAAGTTTTTCAATTTCACTATATTTTTATTATTTAATGTCCTTGATTCACCTTGATACATATTATTCTCATCCATATCACTGTTATATCATTCATTTAATGGTGTTAAACCATTCACAGAACCAAAAAAATGATTTTTATTTGTTTTTTTTCTTGTCACGACCCGTCCTCGGGACCCATGCCGTGACTACCCCAAGCCTGCCTCCCATAGCCCAGGGGCTGGCGACTAGCACCAAGGCATAAATACCAACAAAAAGGGGAAGAAATTGCCTTTATAAAATAAACAAACACCACAGAGTAAGCAAGAAGAATTAAACACTAAGTAAAAATGGGTACAATAGTAAGTGCGGAAAGTAAATGGGCCATAATACAAACCCAAACTGAAAGTAAGGTACAACTGGAAAGAAGTACAACAACTGAAAGTAAAGTAGTAACGTCGAGCCATCCACTGGAAGTCCCACTTGAAGGGTGGGTACAGATAGCCTCCTCAGCTCCTCGGGTCCAGCCGTCCGCTCCGTGTACGTCTCGCCCACTGGTCCACCTCCAGGTACTGACTTGCTCCTCAAGCCTCAACCATGATCAGCGCTGTTCGTCGTCTGCATCCAACACAACGTAGTGCGGACATAGATCGTGCAGGGGTGAGTATATGCTACTCAGTAGGGACCCCGAGACCCCCGAAGGTCTCCCAGAATCCAAAAAGGATAATCTACAAAGGAAAGATACAATCACGAAGTAACAACTAACACTACTTGGGTATATGCCCATACATATACCTAAGTCATCAATTCCAGTTTGGCTCCAACATCCGAGCCCAAGTTCGATCATGTACACATAGGAAAGTACAACCCAATCCACATAGGAAAGCACAACCCAATCCACATAGGAAAGCAAGTCAATCATATCGAAGATAATGATTAGAAGTCAAGACTCAGCTCACACAGTTATACTTTTTCATAAGGTGATAGAGATGATTAGATATAGCCACTAATTCATCTAAGCTGGGACCCATGTAGGATACTAAACCATCTAAGCTGTCGGACCCACATAGGATATAGACCAGCTACTCTGCCAGACCCATGTAGGATATCAAGAACAGAGTCAGACACTACCATACCCACGTAGGATACAAGAACAGTAGTCATTGCCATCGAACCCACGAAGGATTTCAGTACGGTCTTCATTGCTGCCGAACCCACGAAGGATTTTAGTGTAGTCTTCATCGCTGTCGAACCCACGGAGGATTTCAGTACCATCTTCATTGTTGCCGAACCCACAGAGGATTTCAGTGAAGTCTTCATCACCGTCGAACCCAAAGAGTATTTCAGTACGGTCTTTATCGCTGCCGAACCCACAGAGGATTTCAGTGCAGTCTTCATCACTTCCAAAACCACGGAGGATTTTAGTGCAGTCGTCATTGTCGTCGCAGTCGCAGCCAGCTCTAGGGTTCCCACACACAACATGCTCGATTCTGTGAGGGTTCGCTCCATAAGCCAAGGGGTTTGATACATCAACTGACACGTAGTCCGGAGTTGATGTATCCCAAAGTTCCGTCTTGACAAAAGGAACTCAACGCGACAGACGCCGCGTCAATCAGACGCCCGGTCTGAGAGTTATTGGCTTTTTCGTTCCAGGGGCCAGGTTGGTTTTTAAGTCAAACCAACCCAAACACACTCCAACTACATCCAAAACTCGAGCGGAGTAATCCAAAAGGTCCGTATCACTAAGAGGAATCCAAAAAAGTCGATGACACATCAATCGGACATCCTGAGCTCAAGTTATAAGCATTTCTGCTCCGAGGGCCCGGTTGGTTTCGTGTTTGAACCAAACTAGACGTACCCAAAGTTCTTTGAAACCTTGAGTGTAATATACCTAAACTACCTTCTCGATCCAAGGATCGCATCACAACTGACGGTGTGTCGATCTGAGGTCCGTAGCCCAAAATATGGGCAAAAGAACGAACCTGTCCGGTTTTAGGGGGTTTTAGGCCCGGACGACCCGGTCCGAGACCCCCTGGGTCGGCCCGAACCGATTCTAGGTCCGGACCATTAGGGCGCGCCCCGGCCCGGCTCGGTGCGACCGGTTGGCCTAGCGTGGGTGCGGCCCGCGTGGCCAGACAGCTCGGCTCGGCCGAGCTGTCGTAGAAAGGGGGGGCGCGCGACCCCCCTGATTGAGAAACTGTGACCCCCATGTGGGGGGGGGGGGGGGGCGCTCCTTTGGCCAGTAGGGGGTTACGACCCTCGGCCTTCCTCGATCGGCCGGCCCGGATGGCCGGCCGTGCTGCCGCCGCAGGACCCCGCGGCCCCGCACCTCTGACGCGCCGGCGGCCGGTGGTTCCGACCGTCGCTCCCTGCTCCACCGTGGCCAAAGGCCGTGACCTTGGTCCAACCAGTGCAGCGCGACGGTGCCACGCCCCTCCGCCGCGGCCCCGCTCCGGCCGCGGTGTCTTCGTGGTTCTCCGGCGTTGCGCGACGGCACCGCGCCCCTTCGTTGCGGCCCGACTCCGGCCGTGGGTTCGTTCGGCCTCAACAGCGTGGCGCGATGGTGCCATGCATCTTCGCCGCATTTCTCCATGTTTCTGCGCGGTGTCGTTGCATCGCGCCACCTTCTTTCGAACCACAACAAACACAACAACAAAAGGGGGAGGAGAGTCGGTCGTGTTCGTGCGGTCTAACCTCCTCCCGTTAAGTTGATAACAAGCGGCCCAAAAATAAATACGAAGAATAGAAAAGGATATTCGTGAACTAAATCAACCCCCTACCTCGATGAAGTCGTCAAACGAGGTTTGTTGTGGAAAAGGGATGTCACGGAAGATGGCGTCGCGGAAGGAGGATCGTCGGCATCGCGGTACATGGCGTCGCAGAGAAGAGGACCATTTGCATCGCGGTACACGGCGTCACGTCGTCGATCTCCGAGGAATCAGCATTATTCATCATCCTTTGTTGGAGGTCGGCGTTCTTCTTCGGTGACAGTGCATTCTTCACGTTCTTCAAGGAGGAAGATGTGGATTCCAAAGCTTGAGCAATTCCTCTCTAACCTTCTCTCACAACGAAACAACCCTTAAATAAATAAGACTTTGTCATATTTAATTAACACACACAAGCCAACATTCAATTCGAAATTCAAAATGAATTCAAGAATTGATTACGTTGAATAAATTAAATCAATTCATTAATTAAGAGAGTTGACTTGGTATTTAAAAGGTGTGCGGGTGAGTTACATATTAAATGCACGAGAGGGAGGTTAAAAGGGATTTGAAGGGGTGGGGCTCATTTGGGCCCCACTTCACTAATATCCTACCTAGTGGAGTTAGGATATTAGTGGGTCCCACTCCAACCACCAAGCATAGGTTTAAACTACCTAGAATAGAAATAAAATTTGTAGTTCAATATTTTATTTTATTCTTTAGTTAACCCATTTAATTAATAACCTCACCCGAGAAAACGCAACTCCAGAAAATGTGTTGTTAATCAATTACCGGAGATGCGGTTTCATTGGTTCCCTCGAATTTCGATTCCGAGCACCGGTTCAAAAGTTAGGAAAACCCGTTTTTTCGTTCACTGAACGTACCCGAGATAAACTTCGGAAATTGATTCCGGGAACACCGGGCCTCGGAATTAGGTGCCGTCAGAAACTGCATTCTTGTAAAATCCCAAAGAAAATTAAGAAAACATTTCCCTTGAATTTTACAGGTCTTTACATTATTCCCACCTCAGGGATTTACGTCCCTGTAAAGATACATCATAAACTAGGAGAACAAATGTGGGTACTGAGCACGCATCTGAGCCTCCCACTCCCAAGTGCTCTCCTAGAGGTTCTCATGCTGCCATATGATGCGCAATAGAGGAATCGACTGCCCACATAGGACCCGCTCCTGTCGATCCTCGATCTCCACCGGGACCTCTGAAAAAGTCACCCCATCATCAATGTCCAACTCCCCATGGTCGATGATATGCGTCGGGTCATGCATGTATCTCCTCAGCTGAGATACATGGAAGACGTCGTGCACCTGGTGCAACTGAGGAGGTAGAGCCAGGTGATAAGCCACCTTTCCTATCCTGTTGAGAACCTGGAACGGTCCGATGAAGCGCAGAGATAACTTGTCGCCCCGGCCAAATCTCCGTAATCCATGTTGAGGTGAGACCCGTAAGAAAATGTGGTCTCCATCCTCGAACTCTAGTGGCCTCCTCCTCTTGTCTGCATAATACTTCTACTGGATCTAAGCTGTCCTCATCTTCTCCTGGATGACCTAGACCTTCTCTGTCATGGCCTTGACCATCTATAGTCCCACAAGTGCTGACTCCCCAGGGTCTGTCCAACACAGAGGTGATCTGCATGGACGATCATACAATGCCTCGTATGGTGTCATCCTGATGGTGGAGTGGTAGCTGTTGTTGTACGTGAACTCCACCAAGGGTAGGTGGTCCTCCCAGTTGCGACCAAGGTTGAGAACACATGCACAGAGCATGTCCTCGAGAGTCTGAATGGTCCTCTCCGTCTGACCATCCATCTGAGGGTGAAAGGCGGTGCTCAAACGTAGCTGTGTCCCGAATGCCTCCTGCAACCCCTTCCAAATCTGGGAAGTAAAGAGATAATCTTGATCGTAGATGATAGATGATGGCACACCATGAAGCCGTATAATCTCCTGAATATAGAGACGTCCAAAGCTCTCTACTGAGCCCTGCTCTCTGATGGGTAAGAAGTGGGCCGACTTGGTGAGTCGGTCGACAATCACCCAAATGGATTCGTGAACTCTGGAAGTGTGTGGAAGTCCAGTCACAAAATCTATAGATTTCCCGTCCCACTTCCACTCCGGGACCTCCAAGGGTTGTACCAAGCCTGCTGGTACTTAGTGTTATGCCTTCACCTGCTGGAAAGTGAGGCATCGAGAAACGAACTCTACTACAACCTTCTTCATACCCGGCCACCAGTGCTGACGTCTGAGATCCTGGTATATCTTAGACACTCTTGGATGTACCGCTAAAGGGGAAGTGTGAAACTCCCTCAGCACCTCTTCCTGTAAAGCATCTGGTACCATGGTACGTCCTCTGAAAAGTACGGCGTGCTATCCTTCTATAGAGAATCCACCAGGTGCCTGTCCTGAGGATATTTGTGCACGCCACATCTCACAGTCAGCGTCCCCACGCTGTGCCTCTCTGACCCGCTGCAGTAGTGGAGGAGTGACTGTGAGTGACTGAAGAAAGGCTACTCCATCTCTATCCACGAAGGATATCTTCAAAGCGGCTAGCTTCTCTGTCACCTCCCCGAGTAGCTGAATGCCCGTCCTCCTACTGAGAGAATCGGCTACTACGTTCCCCTTTCCAGGAGTATAGACTATCTCAAAGTCATAGTCCTGGAGGAACTAGAGCCATCGCCGATGTCTCAGATTCAGGTCCTTCTACGAGAAGATGTACCTGAGACTCTGGTGGTCAGAGTAGACTGTAAAGTGCTCACCCATCAGATAGTGTTGCCGCATCTTCAGAGCGAAGACCACTGCTGCTTACTCCAGGTCATGGGTAGCATAGTTCTGCTCATGTTGCCTCAACTGATGTTATCCATAGGCAATCACGGCTCGCTCCTACATCAGGACACATCTGAGTCCGATCCCTGATGAATCGCAGTAGACTACGTACCCTACTCCCTGCTCTGGTAGCCTCAAGATAGGTGCGCTGGTTAATCTCTGTCTCAGCTCCTGGAAGCTCTGCTGACATCTATCTGACCACACAAAGTGTTTCCCCTTCTTTGTCAAAGTGGAGTGTAGTGCCGCAACTCTGGAGAATTCTGGCACAAATCTCCGGTAGTACCCATCTAGACACAAGAAACTTCGCACCTCTGTCACGCTCCTGGGTGGCTCCCAAGCTAGAACTGCCTCGATCTTCGTAGGATCCACCGCAACTCCTGCCTCAGAGATGACTTTTCCCAAGAAGTGGACCTCATGTAACCAGAACTGACACTTTGAGAGCTTACCATAAAGCTGGTGCTCTCGGATTGTGTTTAGTACAACCCGTAAGTGGTAGGCGTGCTCCTCCTCAGTGGTCGAGTATATCAAATTGTCATCGATGAAGACCATGACAAATCAATCAAGGTATGGCTGAAAGATCCTATTCATGAGACCCATGAACACTGCTGGAGTGTTGGTTACACCGAAAGGCATAACCAAGAACTCATAGTGGACATACCTACATTTGAAGGTCGTCTTCTGCACATCCTCATCTTGAACTCTGAGCTGATGATTGCCTGACCTGAGGTCTATCTTCGAGAACCACCATGCTCCCTTGAGCTGATCGAAGAGGTATTCAATCCTTGGTAGTAGATACTTGTTCTTCACTGTCACCTAGTTCAGGCGACGATAGTCGACACACAGTCGCAAGCTTCTGTCCGCCTTCTTGGTGAACAAAATCGGGGAAGCCCAAGGTGAAACACTGGGTCGGATGAATCCCTTGCCCTGCAAGTCCTCCAGCTGTACTCGTAGCTCTCGAAGCTCAGCGGGAGCCATCCGATATGCTGGAGTGGATATCGGGGTTGTCCCAGGGTACAGATCAATATAAAAGTCTACCTCTCTACGAGGAGGTAGTCCTGGAACGTTGTCAGGGAGAACATCCGCATACTGATCTACCACTACAGGAAAACTAGTACTCCGCACGTCAACTGCTCTTAGGATGAGGCTAGCCAACTGATGAGTGTTGGGCTGTCCTCTCCTCTGCGTGAGTCCATTCTGCACTGCAAAGGCTCCCTTCTCGCCGGTGAAGGTGAACCTGCTCCCGTCGGTGCGTACACACCACACCTTGCGCCTAATACAGTCGATCTGAGCATGGACTGTAGATAACCAATCCATGCCCAAGATGATGTTGTAAGGCCTTGATGCCGCTACAAGAAGATCCCAGCCGAAGCTCTTGCCTCCTAGAGTAAGCTCACACTACCGGCACCAGTGCGTAATCGTCGAGTCTTCTCCCGTAGGAGTCTCTAGACGTAAGGATCAAGCCAACGACTCCGTCGGAATCTCCGAGCTCCGAACAAGGGCAGTGACAATAAAAGAATGACTCAATCTTGTGTCTATAAGAACTACATTAAGGGTGTAATAGACATAGATAGTACCTTGAATCATCTCTAGCGCGCCGTGGTCATAGGCCTCCACTGCCTGAAGATGAGCCTGTCTCTGCCTGCCAGCTCCCTGTGGTCGGGGTGGACCTCCTGGTGGTGGTGGTAAAGCCTCAAAGCGTCGCCCACCACCTACTGATCGGCCAGCTCCCCTGCCTCGTCTGCTTGCTCTCGGCGGACCACCATGGTCGACCCTATGCCTCTGCCTGGGTGGCCCCTCAATCGTCTGTTGCTCCTCTGCACGGAGGGTCAGGCAGTCACGATCCATGTGGCCCTACCCGCCGCATGCGTAGCACTGCCTACTCCTCAGAAGGCTGGCTTGGCGCCGAGTTCCCCACACCTCTGAGCCAGTGTCCTGAGGTCGTCTGCCTGATGGTCTGGTCTGCCTAGACCCCTGTGACATCTGTCGACTGCCAGATGCAGATGACTCTGCTATGTGCCGCCCTGTGGTAGGTCTCGATGCTGGCGTAGGCTCAGCAAGAAAGCTCTCTATGATAAGATCTCACTCCAGTACTCCTGCCTGTGTCGGAATGCTGAGGGAGATCATCGATGCCCTGATCTCATGCCTCAGTCCCTGCTCGAAGGTCTGAGCCCGGAAGAATGGGTCACGTACCATGTCTGTCGAATAGCGCGAGAGATCGGTAAATCTCACCGAGTACTGGGAGACCGTCATGCTGCCCTGCCACAGCTGTAGTAGCTCCTGGATGCGCACCACACGGAGGGTGGTTGGGACGAAATCCGAGCGGAAGAGGCTCTCAAAGTTCGTCCAGAGGAGAGATGCCTCGTCGTGCACCTGGAGCATCAAGCTCCACCATCTGTTTGTTGTCGCGTGCAGGAGACTCGCTGCGAGGATCATCATGAGGTCAGTTGGTGTCCCCACTAACCTGAAAACTCTCACAACCTCCTCTAGCCAATCCTCGACTTCCTGAGGGTCCGTATCCCCACGGAACCTGGGCGGTCTCTGATGCTGAAACTCATGCAGTGCACTAAGGCAACGTGCACTATCAGCAGCTGGGGCTGGTAGCATCGGTGGATCAGCGGGTAGTGGTACCATCGGTGCCTCTGCTAAAAAAGGGCCTTACACCGAGGCCTCATCGCTCGGTGGGATATCATCTCACACAAAACTTAGAACCCTAGCTGGCTGCCGTCGTGGGGCCATCCTGAAAAGAAACTGGTGTGCCACGGTCAAACAGTATACCTGGTGATCTGAAACAAAGTAATCACAAAGAAAACTTTTGAAACACACATGCAATCATTGTTTTCGTGCATTGAGTCGAAAATCAGAAGTCAGGGTCCTGGTGTATGGATACGTCGGCCGCCGCACCAACACTGGACTCCCTGGACAGATAACCACACTCAATACCCTTAACACCATTGATTTACATAGAAGAAAGATCAGAGTCTTGAGTTCTGCAGTAGAACCAAACTCATCTGATACCAATTTGTCACGACCCATCCTCGGGACCCGTGCCGTGACTACCCCAAGCCCGCCTCCCATAGGCCAGGGGCTGGCAACTAGCACCAAGGCGTAAATCCCGATAAAAATGGGAAGGAATTTCCTTTATAAAGTAAACAAACACCACAGAGTAAGCAAGTAGAAGTAAACACTAAGTAAAACAATATAAAATAGTAAGTGCAGAAAGTAAATGGGCCAGAATACAAACCCAAACTGAAAGTAAGGTACAACTGGAAATAAGTATAGCAACTGAAAGTAAAGAAGCAACGTCGAGCCGTCCACTAGAAGTCCCACCTGAAGGGTGGGTACAGATAGCCTCCTCAGCTCCTTGGGTCCAGCCATCCGCTCCGTGTACATCTCGCCCAGTGGTCCACCTCTAGGTACCGACTTGCTCCACAAGCCTCAACCTTGATCAGCGTTGTCTGTCGTCTGCATCCAACACAATGTAGTGCGGGCATAGCCAGTGCAGGGGTGAGTATACGCTACTTAGTAGGGACCCTGAGACCCCCGAAGGTCTCCCAGAATCCACAAAGGATAATCCACAAAGGAAAGATACAATCACGAAGTAACAACCAACACTACTTAGGTATATGCCCATACATATACCTAAGTCATCAATTCCAGTTCGGCTCCAACATCCGAGCCCAAGTTCGATCACATCCACACAGGAAAGTACAACCCAATCCACATAGGAAAGCACAACCCAATCCACATAGGAAAGCAAGTCAATCATATCGAAGATAATGATTGGAAGTCAAGACTCAACTCACACAGGTATACTTCTTCGTAAGGTGATAGAGATGATCAGATATAGCCACTGATTCATCTAAGCTAGGACCCACGTAGGATACTAAACCCGCTAAGCTGTCAGACCCACATAGGATATAGACCAGCTACTCTGCCAGATCCACGTAGGATATCAAGAACAGAGTCAGACACTGCCGGACCCACGTAGGATACAAGAACAGTAGTCATTTCCGTCGAACCCACGAAGGATTTTAGTACGGTCTTCATCGCTGCCGAACCCACAGAGGATTTCAGTGCATTCTTCATCACTGTCGAACCCACGAAGGATTTCAGTACGGTCTTCATTGCTGCCAAACCCATGAAGGATTTCAGTGCAGTCTTCATCGCCGTCGAACCCACGGAGGATTTCAGTACGGTCTTTATCACTTCCGAACCCACAGAGGATTTCAGTGCAGTCTTCATCGCTACCGAACCCACGGAGGATTTCAGTGCTGTCGCCATCGTCGTCGCAGTCACAGCCAGCTCTAGGGTTCCCACACACAGCATGCTCGATTCCGGGAGGGTCTGCTCCACGAGCCAAGGGGGTCGATACATCAACTAACACGTAGTCTAGATTTTATTTATTCCAAAGTTCCGTCTCAACAAAAGGAACTCAACATGACAGACGGTGTGTCAATCGGACGCCCGGTCTGAGAGTTATTGGCTTTTTCGTTCCAGGGGCCTGGTTGGTTTTTAAGTCAAACCAACCCGCCCACAATCCAACTACGTACAAATCTTGAGAGGATTAATCAAAAAGGTCCATATCACTAAGAGGAATCAAACAAAGTTGACGACACATCAATCGGATGTCCGGAGCTCAAGTTATAAGCGTTTCCACTCCGAGGGCCCGGTTGGTTTCGTGTTTGAACCAACCCGGCCATACCCAAAGTTCTTCGAAACCTTGAGTGTAATATACCAAAACGACCGTCTCAATCAAAGGATCGCATCGCAACTGATGGTGCATCTATCAGAATTACGTAGCCCAAAATATGGGCAAAAGAACGAACATGAATGGTTTTAGGGGGTTTAGGGCCGGGACCGACCCGGCCTGAGACCCCCTGGGTCGGCCCGAACTGGGTCAAACCGAACCGGGTCTGGGTCCAGACCATTAGGGCACGGCCTGGCCCGGTGCAGCTGATCTGACCTGGGTGGCCGGTTGGCATGGCGCAGGCGCGGCCCGCGTAGCCAGACAGCTCGGCTCGGCCGAGCTGTTGTGGAAAGGGGGAGCGCGCTGCCCCAGGATTGAGAAGCCGCAGACCCCACGTGGGGGGGGGGGGCTTATTTGGCCAGATGGGGGTTACAACCCCCGGCCTTCCTTGATCAGCTAGCCCGGCTGGCCGGTCGTGCTGCCGCCGCGGGACCTCGCGGTCTCGCCCCTCCGATGCGCCGACAGCCGGTGGTTCCGGCCGCCGCACCCTGCTCCGCCGCGGCCAAAGGCCACGACCTTGGTTCGATAGGCACGGCGCGACGACGCCACACCCCTCCGCCGCGGCCCTGCTCCGTCCGCGGTGTCTTCGTAGTTCTCCGGCGCAGTGCGACGGCGTCACGCCCCTTCACTGTGGCCCGACTCCGGCCGCGGGTTCGTTCAGCCTCAATAGCGCGACGCGATGGCGCCACGCATCTTCGCCGCATTTCTCCATGATTCCGCATGGTGCCATTGCACCGTGATGCCTTCTTTCGAACCGCAACAAACAAAACAACAAAAGGGGGAGGAGATTCGGTCATGTTTGTGCGGTCCGACCTCCTCCCGTTAAGTTGATAACAAGCGGCCCGAAAATAAAGACGAAGAACGGCCAAGGATATTCGTGAACTAAATCAACCCCCTACCTTGATGAAGTCATCGAATGAGGTTTGTTGCGGAAAAGGGACGTCACGAAAGACGACGTCGCGGAAGGAGGATCGCCGGCGTTGCGGTACACGGAGTCATGGAGGAGAGGACCATCAACGTCGGTGTCGCGTCATCGATCTCCGAGGAATCAGCGTTATTCGTCGTCCTTCGTCAGAGGTCGGCGTTCTTCATCAGTGAAAGTGTGTTCTTCGCGTTCTTCAAGGAGGAAGATGAGGATTCCAAGGCTTGAGCAATTCCCCTCTAACCTTCTCGCACAACGGAACAACCCTTAAAGAAATAAGACTTTGTCGTATTTAATTAACACACACAAGCCAACATTCAATTCGAAATTCAAAATGAATTCAAGAATTGATTACATTGAATAACTTAAATCAATTCATTAATTAAGAGAGTTGACTTGGTATTTAAAAGGGGTGTGGGTGAGTTACATATTAAATGCCTGAGAGGAAGGTTAAAAGGGATTTGAAGGGGTGGAGCTCATGTGGGACCCACTTCACTAATATCCTACCTAGTGGAGTTAAGATATTAGTGGGTCCCACTCCAACCACCAAGCATAGGTTTAAACTACCTAGAATAGAAATAAAATTTTTTGTTCAATATTTTATTTTATTCTTTAGTTAACCCATTTAATTAATAACCTCACTCAAGAAAATGCAACTCCGGAAAAGGTGTTCTTAAGCAATTACCAGCACTGAGGTTTCATTGGTGCCCTCAGATTTCGATTCCGAGCACCAGTTCAAAAGTTAGGAAAACTCACTTGTTCGTTCACTAAACGTACCTGAGCTAAACTTAAAAAATTGATTCCGGGCACACCAGGTCTCAGAATCAGGTGCCGTCAGAAACTGAGTTCTTGTAAAATCCCAAAGAAAATTAAGAAAAAATTTCCTTTGAATTTTATAGGTCTTTTCATTTCTCTTCTTTACTCTCGTTTCTTTAAGTCAACTTTCACCTTATATTCGGAGATTTTCATAAATATAAGAATATCCCTATTGTGATTTGATTATAGGGAGTTTTATGGGTCTGTATTGAAGGTTATTTTATTTTCTTATATTCTTAAATTATTTCATTATTTTAAGAGTTCCATTAAATGACTTTTTTTCTTCTTCATCTTTTCTAATTTTAATGATGACATATTTTGAGTGCTAGTATGATCATATTCCTCAGAGTGCTAATTAAAGTGATCCTCTAAGTGAATTATTTATTAGACTTGTAATTTTGTAGGGATTAAATTGGATAATGATTTTGGGGACTTATCTCATTGATTTGAAACTTTTTGAACTAGTGATCTAAAATTTCTAAAGAAAATAATTACATCCATTCTATTCCTAGCAACAACCTAGGATCATCCCATCTTGTTTAATTGTTTTATTTAAAAATAAAAAAATTATTTATTAAATTAAAATCATTCTCTTAGGTACTTTAGTATTCTAGTATCCCAATTCCAATCAACCCCAAATTTTTCCACTTCATAGCCAAAATCCCTAATAAATCCAATTGTCCCAAGGTTACTTCTTTGGTCCCTCTAGATTCAACCCCTAATTGTACTACAACGACCACTTCTAGCTATAGGGTAAATTTGGGAGAGACTGGAAACTACTTTATTTATCCATCATAGTAAATATAATCATGATAAAATTATTATTCCAATAAATAAAATTGATTTTCAAATGGAATTTCATTAAGTTTTGTAGCATTTATCTATCCATCACTTCCCTAATCGTGTCCTCTATTTATTCTTTGCCTATAATCAACAACCTTATGCCTGAAATTATAACATTGAAAATAGAATCCATAAAAGTTTTTTTATTTTCTATGTTGAATACTAAAACTTGATTCTTTATTATGTTCTTTCGAGTGCTTATTCCTCTAGATAAATAATAGACTCTCTATAGTAGGGAATAATATGACTGTGGAATCAATAAAACTTGAATTTCATAAGAGGAAATGTCTTTCAAAGTTCACCTCTCTACTTGTTTCAAAAATTTTACAAACTTATTGATTATTAATTATTCTATAATTTTTTAGGTCTATCTTTCATCTTTTTCTTCCCTTTGTATCGAACCACTGTTGTTCCAGTTTTTTATGTCTTGAAATATCAACAAAATTCACTCCTACTTTTGTTCCTTGGTCTTTGATCATTCAATATTTTCTTAACACCTATAGTGCCTCGTTTGGCCCTATCTAAAAATTTTGTATCTATGAGCATCCAAAACTACATATTATTCTTTGTATTACTTTACATTATTTCAAATTCAATTTTACTTTTCAACACTTATTATTCAAGAGTTTTAACCCTATTTTATATTTCCTCTACACAAGTATTAATATCATTAATCATATTATATTGTTATTAAATTTTAAGTTTAAACTCTAATAACCCTTATGTTTTTTCATAGATAGTCAATTAATCTTCCAAATCCTTCTATAGTTAGTATATCTTATCCTCATGTTGATCCACATATTCGAAGGATTCTTTTAAGAGTGTGCTAATTTTTCAATTTTTTTCTTTGAATTTCATGTTCTTCAAGATCTCCCTCAATTTATACTTTGGGATCTATCATTCCCTCAACTTGATGGTCATTTTTATTTTTAGTTTTTTATTTTTCAATAGTGGACTTTATGGAATATTTTTTATCATATTTAAATTCAGTTTCTTCTTACTCTAGGTAATCTTTATCAGCTTCCTCTTCCTTGATCATAGGGATATTTCCTTAAATATTATTTATAAATGATATTCCTAGCTTGAAATCCATTTTATGAGGAAAATTCCTTCACATATTTTTTATGGTTTATATATCATGTTCATCTCTATATAATTTCCTTTAACATCTCGCTGTAATGTTTCCAACCTTTCCATAATCAGGAACAATCCAAGAGTATATTTCTTTCAAATATTCCCTTAACTATTTTGAATTTTATTACCACCAGTGATAAAAACTCATCATCTAAATATTTCTATTAAAATATATATTTATTAATGTTAAAATTATATATGTATTTGAATAAAATTTTATTTTTTACATGATTTTACATTCCTTCTAGATTGACCCACATTTCATAGGCCACCAAAATATTGTGTAAGTTATCCAGTGATATCTCAGTCAGGTTTCTTTCTTCAAGAGTAGACACTTTTGGGTTATAAAGGGGTGGGAACCTCTTCAAGATATTCTTTAAAATAATTAAATCTTTTATTTCTTCACCAATTCCATATATTTCTCAACCTACCTAAATAATATGATTAAAAATTCCATCAAAAAAATTTATTTGGATATATATTTAAATCATAAAACTTTTTTTTGTAAAGCTTAAAGATTTTATTATTTAACCTTACTCTTTGATTTATAGGTATTATCTAACATATTACAAGTATCATTTGATATATTGAAACTTTTTAATTTCTTATATATATAGTTTAATAGTTCACTAGAAATATCAATTTGAGATTTGGTGTTAATAGTTTGAAACTTTATATCTTCTTTAATCATGGATAATTCAAAAGTATAAATGTGATCTCATTATATTCTTCCTGATTTAGTAATTTTATACATAAAATAATGGAAATTACTTTACCTTAAATTTATGCTCCATAAATCCAAACAAAATAATATATATCCAATACCCAAAACCTATGGATTTGATACCACTTATTACAAACAATAGTCTATCACACCCCGATTAAGGGGGTGAATTGGTATGATCAATTTTTATTTTTCTTATTTGGGATCTTGTCCTCACTTTAATAAGAACAATATGATTATTTCATTCTTCAAAAACATATATGAATTTTAGATAATGAAAAAAAACTAAAATACATATCCCTGTCACATTTTTATCCCTGTCAATTGAATGTAATTTCTTACACATTCCCCTTACAAAAAACACTATATTGATAATATAGTTACTAGCAACCATACTTTTTTTAATTCCCAGTTGTATTATAAAATAAAACCCACATATAAGGCTTTACTTATTTATTTATATATATCTATATTAGTTGAAATATTGAGAAATAACATACATCTTCTTGTGGTCGATAATAACTACTCTTGGTGTAGGTTCTAGCCAACAACCAGATGTTCCCAGTACACTGACTCATATAATGTCATAAACACATTTAAGAAATGTTATAATACATCCTACTGCACATTTACAGGTATGTTGTTGTACATGTTTAAATTTAAAAGTTTAAAACTTTTTTGAATGAATTATCACTTTAAATTTGACTAAAAATTGTTACCGCAGAACATTCACTACTACTTCAAATAGAAGAGAACACCGTTTAATTGACTTTACTTGTATTAAATCATATTTTTTCATTATTTTGATGAGTATCTATTCTAAATATTTTTTTAGTTATATATATTCATTTATTACTATAATATATTATGTTTTTCAATGTAATTATTTATTAAAAAGGGTTTTTTACATTTTTATGGCCTCAGATACAATATTATTTATGATAATTAATAGATTTTCAAGTATCCATTTTAATGTTCTTTTCATTCATGTATTTCAATTCCACATGATGCAACTAATTTTTCATTCCTTATAATTTTTCATAAATTTTTTCAAATGTGTTTATCCAAAGTGTTATCTACTATCTTAATGATTTCTATATTTTGTCTAATTGTATTCCATTAATAAGTATCACTATTTGGTGCACCTACTTTCATATGGTCCTAAAATTTACATAATTTATTGTAGATGGATTATACATAAGTGTTTCCAGACTATTTATATGTAATTTTTTTCAGATTACTCATATATATCTATTTCTGTATTTCTTATGAAAGTGTTTCCCAAGTCATCATACACAATTTTTTTACATCTTGCATATGCATAACTATTTCCAAATTTTTGATGCATAAGTGTTTCCATATTTTTTATTATGACTATAGTAGGTTGATATGGTTGATTTCGTATCCTCATTTAGTATTTAATGAATGAATCCATGTATGATAAGAGGTTTCATTACATAATACAGAAATGATAATCTTCAATTATGTTTCTAATTTTATGTTATAATTGTGCATCATGTTTTTAAGAGTACGCAATATAATCATGGAAGAATTTATGTTTTTTTAACAGTTGAACTTCTGGGCATGGTAGCGATGCCACACTTGATATAGGTAACTAAGGATATCACAAGATTACTAATTAATATTTCAGGTGTGATTTATTTTATTGCATGTAAAATATTTGGCTATTGGAATTTTCATAAAGTTTTGATGCCTTGATCATAATATCTACCTATTGTTATTAATGATCTATTTGACGTCATTTTTTGAGAACTACATTTTCTATAATGATTCTACCAATATGTTTCTTACATTATGATGTGCCTACAATTTCTCAAAGTTTTATTAGAATTGAACATAACCAGGTACTACTTTTTTTAATTTCTCCATTTTAATTTTTTGGAAAACAAACACCACGTTATTGTAATATTCATTTTTTCCTTGGATGAAATGAAAATCAAATCAGTGGATCATTAGGAGCATGTTGCAATAGTGATAATGGATTTATTACAATAGGTAAAACTATTTACTACACTCAGGTATGTGTTCTTTATCTTCATTGACTATTACATTCATGACGTCATTGGAACTAACAAAACTTCATTTATTCATGTCATTAGGATTTTTTCTATGATTAATACATACAATACATTTATTATTCTCAATTGGTTACTGTTAAGCTTCTAATTTCTGGTTATATGATTTTAATTTTCAATAATATTTTGTACTTATTCTTTAATGTCAGGTATTTTTTTAGAAATATATGTTCATTGACTTTGATGCTAATGATTCGGTTCAAATAAATGGTGAAACATCTCAAGACTTCGTGGAAACAACAATCAATTCCAATGTACTACATCCCCCCACATGAATGAAAACATAATAAAAAAGACTGAATAATACGATTGAAATTTTTCGGTTCAATGGAGAGGTAATAATCACACGTTAATGTTTCTGTTCTTTTCAAATTATCAATTAATTTTTTATTTATAGTAGGAACTGCCTATTTCATTTCATGAAATATTGTATAAACATGTTTTTTCCATAGTTTTTTAGTTTCTGATGGCTATACACAAAACAGAATACACGGTTTTTTGTCACCATTTTTCACTACTAAAACACTATGATGCCAACATCCAGGATAGGGGTTGTAGTGTAGAAAGTATTGAAAGCACTGTTGGATGGCTATTATTTAAATTGATTTCCTTCATAATTTATCTGAAGGAAACAACATGTACTATTTATGGAGGTGATCATAATTTTTTTGAAATGTAATCTGATATTAGAGGATTTTATGTTATTTCTATGTTCTTTTATAAACCAGAACCTTCGATTGCATAACTCAACCTTCTTTTCTAAAACAACCACTTTTCTAGAAGACATACTTATGTAGAATTTCAGAATATCAATACTCAAACTGATTTCAACTTCAAATATATTCCATGATAATGACTTCTTCAATCGCTCAAAATTTCTTCCTTCTCAAGCTTTTGGGACTTTTTTCTATGCCCAGTGTCTCTGCTTTATATAAGATGTCATTACTGGATAAGGGTGTTGTTTTTCTCTCAAGTGGCTTAAAGCATAATGGATTTTCAAGATTCTGGGTTGTGTGTCAATGGATATGGGATGTCTACTTGTGCTATATGGTCCCTAAGGGCTTTACATGCTTTTCTGTGAATTGGATTTATTCCTATTTGTGAAGAATTTTTGGGTTTTACCTCCATGATATTGTGTTACATGATTTCATTGTTTTTTGATGGTTTTATGGATATCTTAGATTGCTCATGATTTTTTACCCTATTCATTAATCTTTATTGAGGTCTTAATGCTGCTATCCTAGAGTTGCTACCCTGTTTTGTTTGATGACATGTTTTTTTTCTATTTCCTGGAATGCATTTTCCACTGGTATGACCTCCTTTTTTAGTTTCACTTATTCCTTCTGGTAGTGCAAGAATATCATTGGGTAGTGCATGACCTACAAGTATAAGTAGTTATTATAGTATGGATTACCTTCACTCATGACTATGAGATTTTAATACACTTATTCATTAATACAAATGTTTTAGTACCACGTGAACAATTAAATTATTTAATATTCATTCATAATAATCTTATGAGTTGTTAATTTATTTTTTCAAACATGTTTTATTCTCTTGATGGTCAGGTTAAACGATTTGTGGGAAATGTATTATTTTAAATGTCCATTTTTCATATTCATGTTATTCATCATACATGGTTGGATACCCTATGGATTGTGAAACCAACTTTTCATTTTTCATTTTCCATTTTAAAAACCCATTATTATATGAATATTCATAATCTATTTAGAATATTTGTGTTATGAAAATTCTCTATACTATGTAGATGCACACTGTATGTGCTACATATGAATTTATCATATCCAGAACATCCATTATCAATATCCATTATATAGAATATTTGTATCTTGCCATTTATTTTCTAGGTCTTTAGTAAATAACCCTTTGCATGAGCTTCATCTTTCCATTTATTTTCTGTGGTAATGATTTTTATAATGTAGTTGATTGACATTAATCTCCTTATATTGTTGTATCTCTTGGGAAATATTTTGTTTAACTAGATCTTCTTACAACATACCTCAGTCGTTGAACACCTTTTTCCAGGTGAAACAGTTTCATCTATCTTCACCCCTACTGGTTGATAATGACATAATGTCTATTTACCCTGATTTTTATGGCACGATTTGTTTATCATATTCATTTTTTATCTTTTTCCATAATCCATGTCAGGGAATGGATGATGATCGACACTGTTGGATATTTCATCATAATGAGGAGCTTTCAAGGTTGAGGGAAAATATTAAGCTAAATATAGAACAGCTCATGAAAGGTTGTCTAAATTAAAATGTTATAGATCTAACACTCGTGTGCGAACACATAGAACCAGACTCACATGATAAAAGATATATTTACATGGAAGGCTAAGATTATCATGTTGATCAGTGATTTTAGAGTCAAATGTGGGTTTCTGCATGCTATGTGTATTATAAATAAACCCAATTATCAGAAATATGTCTATGACTACTTATGGTTTTCAGCTTCTAGAAATTGCAATAATTTATTGTTGTATTTTTAATGAAACCTATTTATGTTTTTAAGTGCTATTTAGGTTGAAATATTTTTAATACATTTTCTTCTCAAGTTGGTATTTAAGTTTGTGTAATTATGTTTTTAATGTTTTTTTTATCAATTTCCTTAAAAAATTCACATGCTTTGTTATAGTGTTGTGCATCTCACGGGTGGGGTACTATTATCTTTCAAACTTCACCTCTCCACTTGTTTCTATATTTTTACAAACTTATTTATTATTAATTATTCCATAAAATTTTAGGTCTATATTTCATCTTTTTCTTCCCTTTGTATTGAACCACTGTTCCAGTTTTTTATTTATTGAAATATCAACTAAATCCACTCCTATTTTTGTTCCTTGGTCTTTGATCATTCAATATTTTCTTAACACCTATAGTGCCTCGATAGGCCCTATCTAAAAATTTTGTATCTATGAACATAAAAAACTATATATTATTTTTTGGATTACTTGAAATTATTTTAAATTCAAGTTTACTTCTCAAATTAACCACTTATTCTTCAAGAGATTTAACCCTATTTTATATTTACTCTACACAAGTATAAATATCATTAATCATATTAGATTGTTATTAAATTTTCAGTTTAAACTCTACAACCCCTTATGTTTATTCATGGATATTCAATTAATCTTATAAATCCTTCTGTAGTTAGTATATATTATCCTCATGTTGATCCACATATTCGAAGGATTCTTTTAAGACTGTGATAATTTTTCAATTTTTTTCTTTTAATTTCATGTTCTTCAAGATATCTCTCAAGTTATACTTTGGGATCTATAATTCCCTCAACTTGATGGTCATTTTAATTTTTAGTTTTTTATTTTTCAATAGTGGACATTATGGAATATTTTGTATCATATTTAAATTCAGTTTCTTCTTCCTTTAGGTAATCTTCATCAGCTTCCTCTTCCTTGATCATAGGGATATTTCCTTAAATATTATTTATAAAGGAGCTTCCTAGCTTGAAATCCATTTTTTGAGGAAACATCCTTCACATATTTTTTATGGTTTCTATACCATGTTCATCTCTATATAATTTACTTTAACATCTCACTGTAATGTTTCCAACCTTTCCATAATTAGAAACAATCCAAGGGTATATTTCTTTCAAATATTCCCTTAACTATTTTGAATTTTCTTACCACCAGTGATAGAAACCCATTATCTAAATATTACTATTAAAATCTATATTTATTAATGTTAAACTTCTATATGTATTTGAATAAACATTTCTTTTTTATATGATTTTACATTCCTTCTAGATTGACTCACATTTCATAGGCCACCAAACTATTGTGTAAGTTATCCAATGATTGCTCGGTCATGTTTCTTTCTTCAAGAGTGGAAACTTTTGGGTTATAAAGGGGTGGTAACCTCTTCAAGATATTCTTTAAAACAATTAAATCCTTTATTTATTCACCAAGTTCATATATTTCTCTAACTACATAAATAATATGATTAAAAACTCCATCAAAATTTTTTTTTGGAAATATATTTAAATCATAAAACTTTTTTTGTAAAAATTAAAGATTTTATTCTTTAACCTTATTCTTTGATTTATAGGTATTATCTAACATATACCAAGTATCATTTGATATATTGAAACTTTTTTACTTTCTTATAGATATATTTTAATTGTTCACTAGAAAAATCATTTTGGGATTTTGTGTTAATAGTTTAAAACTTTATATCTTCTTCAATCATGGATAATTCAAAATTATAAATGCCATCTCATTATATTCTTCTAGATTTAGTAATTTTATACATAAAATAAGTTAAATTAATTTACCATCAATTTATGCTCTATAGATCCAAAAAAATAATATACATCCAATACCCAAAACCTATAGATTTGATACCACTTATTACAACCAATAGTCTATCACACCCTGATTGAGTGGGTGAATTGGGATAATCAAGTTTTATTTTTCTTATTTATGATATTGTCCTCATTTTGATAAGAACAAGATGATTATTTCATTCTTCAAAAACATATAAAAATTTTAGATAATTAAATATAATGAAAATACATAAGTTTTTTACTTGGTTCACTATAAAGGGCTATCCCCAGGAGTATACTTTGATAGTATGTTGATATACCAGTTGGAAATACTATTCACTATAAGTGTTAAAAAATTTCAGGAAGGATTCACTATTGATCTCATGAACACTTTATCTTCTTTACCTTTAATTAACTTCTTTGGGTCAAGGGATATTAATAAAATATGAAATAGATGGGTTGTTTATAATGTTTTTAAAAACATGATATGAATGTCAACCCTGCAAGGGTGTTATCATTATCCATTTTTTCTTATTCAACTCTAGATCTCCAAGTTTATTCCATTATCTTTTCATAATTTTCATTTATTATCTTCATATAAATATTTTTCTATTGTAATAGTGATAATCCCTTTCTCTTCTTCTTCTACACTTTTTATTCCCTAGAGTTATTTTCGAAATACATTTCTATATATTTGATATGGAAACTTCATGTGATTCTTAGAGATATTCTCTTTCTATTATCTAGTGCATGATAATTTATATATTTTTAATAGGATAATTCTACGAACTCAGAACCATGTAATCATCCCTTTAATGTTTCACAATACTCATAATATTTCTCATAAATCATGGTCATAAATTTTTCACAAAATCCCCAAATATCCTCATTCTTACTTGAAGTATTCAAATATATTAACAGAGATGATGTTGTATTTATTATAATTTTTTTTTCAACATAGTTGTAAAAGAAATTCAATATATATTAAAGTATTAGGTGATGGAGGATAAATCCACCCAAAGAAGATGAATATGTTTCCCATATGCATTGATGGGAAAAGTGGTTGAAGTTTTCATAAAACAAAGAAAGAAAGACAATTTCTTGTATTGGAAAAAGAATCTATGAGATGTGGTTTCTAATTTGTGATAGATCTTTAAATAAAACAATTGGTGGGTTGATCTTAATATCAAATACAAGTTTAATTGTTTGAGAAGTATTTTATACAATAGTTTACAAATAATATAGAAACTGGGAGTGAATCTAGCTGCAAACCTGGTACTGGAAAACTTGTATAGCTATAATTAAAAAATATTAAAACATGTTCAAAGTTTGTAGAGAATATGGATGAAGTAGTGAGAAACCATCCTTATATAAGTGTGCATTGATTCATATGTAATTAGTGAATAAACACACTTGGATAAAGGTTTTATGAATTTGGCCTGGATCTTGAATTTAAAAGGAAAATAACATACTTGAGATACTCTACTTGAGTATTTAAATGTTTCAAAATACCTTGTAAGTATTTTAAGGGATTTTGAATTATTATAATAATTCCCATAATTATTTAGACCATTTTTAGGGTGATTTTGAAATGATAAAAATTTCCTTGAGTTTATTTGAACAATTTTCAATGGATTAGAATAATTTTGGAAATTATATATTGGGATTGGAAATTGGATAAGTCTACATTTATAATCATAAGGTTCCCAAAATTCATAAGGTTCATCTTTTTAAGGTTATTGAAATTCATAGAGTTCAACTATAGGACTTCATATAGTTATGTGAAGCTGAGTTTAGGGATTTTCGTAAAATCCTTAACCTATGTTGAGACTTCATAGTGTTTATCTAGAAGAAAATGTAAGGTTATTTAAATTCATGTAGTTGACAACTTTATTTAGCATATATTCATAGAGTTCATATTCAAATATTTGAGCCATATATCTGTGTAGAGTTTCTTTCTATCAACATTGAGTTCACCACTTGGTAAAATTTTGAGAAAATAAATAATTCCATTATTTTATATTATGAAGATGAAAATTAAACCATATAATTCCAAAGAAATTATGTATTGATAAAAACATAATAAATTCAATTGTGATTCAAGATAAATTAATTGATAAGTGATTTTATTGATCATGGAAAGGGAGATCAAACCTGAAGAAAATTGTGAGAAATTAAATGAGTATGAAATGAATAAATTACATAAATAAATCATTATGAAAACCAAATGTGTTAATGCTTGTTTTGTGATTCATTGTTTTAAATATTACAAAGTAAATTGTGATTTAAGTTAGAAATTATAATATTGGGATAAAATGATCTCTATGAATGAATCTAGATCCTATACTTCCATTTCAGATAAAACCATGCTATGTCAGAATATGTCACACTACAACATGTGTGTTATATGATTTTGATAATGCAAGAAATTTTGATTTGTTATGAATATTTTTAGAATTATCTTGAGAACAATATTCTCGATCTAGTAAAAGGAATAAAATGGAAGATTTATTTGAATAATAAAAAATGAGAAACAAAAAAAATAAAAGGGAATTCCTTATATATTTTTTGAAAATAGAAGTTTGAGGGGAAATGGGATATTTGTGATTGTGAGGAAAAACTCATGTTATATCATTAAGAAAAATTAAGGAGAGAATGGGAACACATATACATAGTTCAATTTAGGAGAAAAAGCTAATGTATTATGGAAATTGGATTCTATAATATTTTCTATTTTCATAATATAGAAAATATATTTAGGGGACATATATATATAAGCTAAAAAGAATAAAGAGAATAATGTGAATCTCTAATAAGAGAACTCAAGATATATCTATAAAAGAAAAATAAAAAACCAATACGATGTTAAATAAGATCATCTAGGTATCTAAGAATAAGAATAAATAAGAAGGATAATAATAAATGAAATATACTATATAGTTAATGAATAATTTCAAAATTTAAGCTTCTTCTATGTTTGGATCACTTATTTAATGACTTTATAAAACACTAAATTTTCATAAATATCACTTTGAAATTATTCATTAGTTATATAGTATCTCTAATTTTAAAGTAAGAAAAATTATTCCTTATCTTTCACAAGTTCTATGAGAGTGTTACACTTTTTTGAAAACTAAGGAAGAATTTGTATTACTTTGAAATGAAAGATACTCTATAGCTGATGAATAAATTCAAAGAGATATTTTTGAGATGGTAGTGTTTTAGAAATTTTTAAAATAAGTGATCCATATATTAGAAAAGTTATGAAATGTATTCATAAATGTCAAATAAGCTCAATTGGAGGTTCAAAGTGAGATAATAAAAGATCTTGGAAATTCTATTCTAGAAGCAAGTCAGTGGAATGAAGATTAGATATAAAAAGTGAAAAAAGAATGTGAATATAGGGTGAAATCACTTAAAGATTAGAAATAAATTCTTAATATGAAATTTATTTAGTTGTATATGAAGATGAGAAATCTAAAATTCACCCAAGAAGAATTTTCAAAAAATACAGAAAAAAGAAGTACCACCAAACATGTATCTGAAAGAAATATTGTATATAATAATAAGAAAAATAGTGGGAAAAGAGATTGATATATCCTATATATCCATATACTATAATCATATGGTGAAAAGTCACCCAATATCCTAATAAATATATTTTTATAAATGCAACCTTGTCTGGTAAAATGGGTTCTAAATAATAATTTAAAAAAATGGATGGATTAAAATGTTGAAAAATCCACAAAATCATAAATGGTGTATGTGATCATATCTAAAAAGAGTATTTCCCTAAATAACAACCAAAATAATGGGATTTATATCTAAAAGTAATGTGTTACTCAATCCAGGTAGGATATTACTAAAGTGAAAAGAATATGGTTTGTAGGATACTATTTGTGTAGTTGAAGGTTCATATATAAGGATACTATTTTCTATTAAAATATTTCAGTAAATATAAGTTAAAAGAGTCCTAAATTCAAGGGTATTTATTCTGAAGTTAAAATAAAACATACTGTATAGAAACAAAATTTAGTGAAAAAATGAAAAACTATTAATTACGAATAAATTTGAATCTCTTAGTAATTTCTATGAGAACTATAATATAACAGGTCACTACTATGTAGAGTTATAGTATCTTCTATCCTAGAAATTTTTTTGTGTTGATTTAAAAAGGAGTCCATAATAGACAAAGAAGCGGGTAATAAAAAATATACAAGTCTACCATGAGGAGTAAAAAAGAGAAGAAAGTGAAGTCAACCACTCTCAAGAATACGATGAATAAAGTTGAGAAGGATTTCAAATACAAGATAATATTTTTCTATTATGGTAAGATATCCCGCATCATGGACCATTACAAATTATACATGAATATAAAATCAAAAGGTAGAAATCTAGAATCGATAATAAAATAATCAATCCAATTGAGAGATATCTCGATTGGCTATGTGGTTGGAACTCCTAATGAAAAACTTGATAGATTAACTAAAAATGGTAATCCTAAATCTACTGAAGATGTGTGTGGAAGGTGAAATTAGGTAGGAAATATTGCTGCTAAGTTCATTACATGGATTCCACAACAAGATAAGTTGTTTAAGGATAAATGGAAATCACCAAAGGCTTCCTATGCTAAAAATGTTACAGAAAAGGTATCCTCGCACAAGAATAAGGTTTACCATGTACTAAAAGAGTGTTTAAAAAAAAATTAAATCTTGGTTGGATATGACTATGAATATAGAGAAAGCTAAAAAATGAAATATCTCTACTTACTAAAATGAATAAGGTTGTTTCTACCAATAACAAAGCTAAAAAGAATATAAAACCATGATATCTAAAGATACATAGATTTATAAAATCAGGGATGGATCAAGTATTAAGAGATCTCGACATTTTAGAGAAAAAAGGAAAAGAGTTTTTAGGATGAGAAGCAGGTCTCATCCCTTTTTCTTCCATTAAAGAGATGATAAAAAACCACATTATTCCCATACTTGAATATGTGTGTTATTTTTATTGGTAATTAATGGTGAAGAATTAAAATGAAGATCTATTGAGAGTTGTAATAATTATACAATAATAATAAAAATATATCCAAAAATGATTCAAATGGTATCAAGTTTTATCTATGAAATACATCACATAACATATCACAGTTGGTATTATAAATCGACTATTATCACAAATTATTAGTGATTATTCCTTATATAAAAACCATCCACGGTGAATAAAATTATAGACCATACCTTCAGTAAGGATAATTAAGACAAAATTATTAATGATATATCACTTTATAATAAATATAGAATTATATATATCTTTTACAAGATTTGAATATTTGGTATGATGATCCCTTTTCTCATCCTTTTATATCTTATAACTATTCTAATTATCAAGGGTGGTAATGTTAATCAAAATGGGGAAGTAAAATCAACTTTCACTTGAATTTTTTTTTGTGTTTATTTAGATGAGTGTAGGTTTATAATATTTCTTGAAAATCTATTTAAAAATATCCTGATAAATGAAAGTTAGAGTTGGTATTATATTATGGATAGTTAGTGGACAACATTATTTTCTAAATTGATCACTCTTTATTTCTACACTATGTTATCCCATATAGACTTAGAACTAATTGTTTGATATCGCGTTTATAAGAAAAATTTTGTATCACCCTTATCTTGATGGAATTAATTGACTCTATCAATAAGGGTTAGAAAAAAGAAAATAGATGATTAAATAGGGAGAATATGTTTTTCAAAATAAATGAGGTTAAAGAGATGAAAATTCATTCCCTTACACTTATGGAATCAATAAGGAAGATAAGATCTGCCACCTTTGAATTTATTATCAATAATGAGGATAAGAGTAACATTGAATTTATAGTGAATTGGGTATTGACAAAAAATCCAAAAGTGGGTGAATAAAGTTTCCAAATAGAGCTGATGTTTTGTTTATTATCAATTTATTTTCAATAAATATGTGAATTAAAGTTAAAGTATCTTGAAGTGTGTGGCGATGGAGGAAGAATCCAACCAAAGTATATGAATATTCATACCATATGCGTTGATAGGAAAAGAGGTTGAAGCTATCCTTGAACATGTAAAGAAAGATCATTTTTCATGTTAGAAAAGGAATATAAATGATCTATAATTTGATTTGTGATCAGACCCAAACTCAAGAGATTGAAGATATTATACTAATTTCAAAGACAAGTGATTAAGTTAGAGAAGTTTGGATTGAAAAAGTTTACATTTATTGTAGAATATGAGATCGAATTTGGTTGCTAACCTAATATTAGAAAAAATTTCTATATATAATTAAAAATATTAAAAAGATTCAAATTTTAGAGAGAATATAGATAAATTTATGAGAAAACATACATATGTAAGTGAGAATAAATTTTTATAGAATTTGTAAATAAACACACTTGGATGAAGGTTTGATGAAGTTGGATTAAATCTTGAATTTAAGTGGTATTAAAGATGCTTAAAATAATCTACTTGAGTATTTAAATACTAGAAAATACCTTATAATCTAGTTTAAGGGGTTTTGAATTATTCTAATAATTCCCATAATTATTTTTGAGCTATTATGAGGCTATTTAAAGATATAGAGAAGTTCCTAGGTTGATTTGAATTTTTTTGGATTTATTATAAGATTATGGAAATTATATGTTTGTACTAGAAAAACAACTAAGTCCTAAAACCTATGTTGATCATCATAATGTTTCTGGAGTTTGTAAGGTTTGGCTTTATTGGGTTGTTGGATGTTGTAGAGTTCGACTACAAGACTTCATAGAGTTGTTTTGAAATCGTGATCAGTAATTTTGGTGAAGTACAAAACCATATGTCGGGACTTCATAGAGTTCATCTACATGACAATGTATGGTTGTTGAATTTCATATAATTGATAAATTTTTATCATAAATCTTCATACATTTCATCATCATATAGTTCATATTCATAGATTTGACCCATAGATCTACATAGAGTTGTCTACCATCAATTTAGAGTTCAACACTTAGTGAAAATCTGAGAAAATGAAGAATTCCATAATTTTATATTTTGAAAAATTAAATTAAACCTAATTATGGATGATATTTTCTCTATTGATAAAAACATCACAAATGAAATTTAGATTCAAGCTAAATGAACTAAAAATATGATCATCATGAATGCAGAAAGGGAGAAAAATATGAAGGAAATTATGATAAATTAAATGGTTTTAAAATAAATAAATTATAGAAATAAATAATTATGGAAACCAAATGTGTTTATTCTTGTCCCATGAATCATTTTTTTAAATTAAAAAGTGAATTTTGATTTAAGCTGGAAATGAGAACATCGAGATGATATTCTATCTATGAATGAATATGAAGCTTGCACTGCCATTTCAAATGCACTCATGATATGTAGTAATGTGATATATTGAAACATGTGAGATGTATTATTTTTATACTAGAATGGTTTTTTATTTGATGTGGGTATTTATGGAAATATTTTGATAAAAAAATTCTCAATCTTTCTGGAGAAATAAAATGGAAGTCTTATTCTATCAAGATATAATAAAAATTAAAAAGGAAAAGGGTATTCCTTGTATTTTGATAGAGACAACAGTTTGAGTAAAAACTTGATATTTGTGATCATGGGGAAAAACCCATATGTTTTCCTTGAGAAAAAGTGAGTATATCATGGGAATACACTCATATGGTTTTATTATATAAAATAAGATGAAGAATTATGGCAAAAATAATCTAGGGGATTTTATATATTCATAATATAGAAAATATATTCAAGTGACCTATATATAAAAGTTAAAAAGAAGAAAGATGAGAGTGTGAATCTCTATGAAGATAACCCAAGATATCTTTATGAAATAAAAATAATAACTGAATATAGTGTTGAATAATAAGATCATCTAGGTATCAAAGAAGACTAATAATGGAGAAAAAGAAGAAAAAGAAGAAAAAGAAGAAACCGGTGTGCATACCAATTCCTATGATACCTATTATCAAATAAGTGATTAAGAGAATAAGAATAATAATAAAGAAGAAATGGAAACATGCATTTAGTTCCTTTTATCCTTTATTGGATGTCTAAGACCTTGAATATTGAGTGAGAGAAATCTATAAAACATATTTTAAACAATATTTGTGAAGAAAGTTTGTCTAAAAGTGACTGAGTTATACACAGTTGTTCTTGAAGATCAAAAGGTAGTCAAAGACATTGTATTGAGAAGAATAAATTTAAATCATACTGATTTAGTGACATACTATACTAAGTGAATTTATACTTCAAAATATTTGAATAATTTTGAGATACTTGTGGCAAGACTAAAGTCTAATGGGATTCTAGAAAACAAAAGTACAGCGGGATGTTGTGCTTATTCACTTATATGGTATAGTGAATCCTCACCTGTGTAATATGTTGAGAGAGAAAGGGTTTAAGATAATATCTACACAAACCCACTTTTAATTTATAGTAATATTATAGTGTAGAATCTATGACTTGTATTATTGAGTCTAATTATTGTATTTATTTTTAATGAGTCAATATATTTTGGTGAGTGGAGTGGTAATGATTGGAAAATTGTTATGGATTTATCTAATGGAATTGGATCTCATGATTTAATAAATTCTAGTTGAATATATGTGATGATTTTTAAATTTTTCTTCATTTCAAATACATGTGTTAATGGTTACACATTATTTGTAACAAGTAATATTTAAATAATTCCATGCCATATAAAATTTATTGCAAGAGGAGTTTTGATGAATTTAATACCATATAAATATTTATTTTCATGAAGAAGATTTTATAAGAATAAAAATTAAAATAAGACCATGAAAATTAATATTTTTTTATGATGATGTGGAAATGGATTATTTTTATAAGTTTGTATACTAGTTTTTACTAAGTTATTTTGTGGGACTTATATAATAAATATCACCAAACACATGAGCCTAAGGGACCAGCTCAATCCCATTCATGTGGGGGGAGACCTCTACCATTTGGGAGATTTATCCCACAAGATATCACATGGAAGTAGTGTGTTTTTATATTTCCCATGGGGATTGAGCATAGGATGTGCATAGCACAAGTAGAGTACACATAGAGGTTACCAAATGGATTGTACATGTGTGGTGTAGCCTGGTGATGGGAATGGGTGCATAGTGTAATTGGGTATCGACCTTGGTGCCAACTCGAGAGTGATAAAGCATGTATTTACTTATTATTAACACCTTTACCATGGAAAAAATGATGTGGGATAGTGACATGTGGTTCATGGTTAATCCTTTTAAAATGGTATGGACATAAAGATCACCACCTATCTAATATATTTGTGTCATCTCACCCAGCATTTTCATCATCGCTCAGGATATTCTCAGTCAGATGATCAACAGAGAGATCTCCAATGGTGCATTCCAACCTTATCGTAGGAAAGTGAATCTTCCCTCGGTTTCCCATATGATGTTCACCGACGACACATTTATCTTCATGAATGCTGGAAAGAAGTTGATGCGGGGGATCACCCGAATCCTAGAGGCATACAACCACTGGAGTGGACAAACGATTAACAAGGATAAAAGCCACTTCTATATTTCAAGTAGCTGTAACAACAGGAGGGATGCACATCTGAGTAGCAGGCTGGGCATGAAGAGGGGCGTCTTTCCCATGGATTACCTCGACACACCAATATCCTCCGGCAGGACACAGATTCAAGAATTCGACCAGGTGGTAAGCAGGATTGTGGGGTGGGTGTTCAACTGGAAAAACTATTTCCTATCCTTTGGAGGTCGGATTGCGCTCACCAACAGTTTCCTATCGGAGATACCTGTCTATACTCTGGCGGCCTCCAATGTACCTAAAGGGGTCATTAATAGTATTGATAACATGCTCTCTAAATTCATCTGGGATGCCACTTAGGAATGTAAGAGATGCTGGGTCGCTTGGGAGCGGATGGAAACCCCTATACAGGATGGAGGTATTGGCGTGAAGAGTTTGGTAGTTACTATCCACAGCATGCATGCAAAACTGGCATGGGTCGTGATTGAGGAGCGCATGTTGTGGGGAAGGACCATGTCGAGTAGCCTCAGCGGGAGCACATACAACGCATCCCCACTCCACGGTTCCCCCTCTAGTCCTCAGTCAGCATCCTCATCCCGACCCTTCGCTAGAACTCCCAATGGATCGTTGGAGAGGGAAACATCCGGTTCTGGCATGAAAATTGGGCCGACGACGTGATCAAATTCCTTGGATGCCCCGCTCCCAACATCAGCTTCAAGGAGGTGAGCCTCCACCCTCGTTTCATCAGGCTGGTTCTAAATAAAAAACAAAAAGAGGCCTATGATATGATCATCCTCAACTCAGAGGCGGACAGGTGCATGTTCACCCCCTCATCTTTGGGCCTTTTTACCTTGAAGGATTTTAGACAGTTTTACGCCCCCCTTCCCTAGGTCGATAGGTGGCATGAGGTCGTATGGTGTATGAAAATACCCATGAAATACGGATTCCTAATATGGAGGATCAGAAACCAAGCCATCCCGTCGGATGACAACATTAAAAAATTGGGGATCAAGATGGCCTCAAGATGCCATTGCTACAGCAACAGCCACAAGGAAACCACACAACACATGTTCTTCAATGGCGGATGGGCTCACGAACTATGGAGCTTTCTCGGTGGTTTCACTACGTACTAGGATTGGGACCTCCATGATGACTCCTTTGTTGAGCGCTGGTACAGGGGAGCGGACAGTGCAGGACCGTAAAGAACGGCGAGAACCATCATTCTCAATGCAGGATGCTGGAGTTTATGGCAGGCCAGGAACCGTGCAAGATACGAGGGGTCAAGGTCTACTGGGAGATCAATCATTATGCACTCAAGGAACCTGATATCTGATTGGGTAACCCACATCAGCAGTTGGAGAGACGCACCCTCACTGCGGCTCATGCACGGTGTTTCGCCTACCCCTCACCCCATGCAGCAAGGCCATTGGGTACGCTGGATACCCCCAACAGATGGGCTGAAGTTGAATATTGACGGCTCGTTCTCCTTGGGTATCATACGAGGAGGTGATGTAGTGAGGGACTACATGGGAAGTACAGTTCTGGCCTTCATGGCACACTACAAGAGGGGAAATTATTTACAAGCATAGGCCAATATAGTCCTAACCAGACTCACTCTTTGCATGCAAAAGCAGGTTCGCCTCGTTCAGGTGGAGACTGACTCAATGATCATTCACGATGCCTTTCTTGGAGGAGGACCCACACCTTGGTCGATAGCTTACATCATTAGGTGGTGCAAGACGCTCATATCAAACAATATTAAAGTAACCCATACCTGGCGAGAGGGGAACAAAGTAGCATACCATCTTGCTTCTCAGGCAGGACAAATGATTGAGGTCACATGTCTCCATAACATCTCTTGTTTTAAACCTGAGGGGGTGAACCTGATTAGAGGGGATGCCCTCGGCCTACATTACTTTAGACCTCCTTAGATACCAGCCGCCCTTTCTTGGGCTTTGGCTGTTTCTTCCGAAAATAAAATATACAATGATGATGATGATATGAAGATAGAGGATTTTGGTCATGAATACATTATACATGGATGAGTTCATGTTTTTAAATGGATATGGAGCATATGAATATTTTCATATTCATAAGAGAGGATCCATCATAAAGACTCCATTATTTTTGGAGTATATTTGATAAATGTCAAGAGTTTCGATGGTTTATTAAAATATCCTTAACATGGAATATTTTTCAGAGCCTTAATGAGGCTTATTTATTAGAAGATAAGCGGTGAAGAAATATCTATAAATACTAAGGGATCATTTTGATGAATTGTTACTTCCATTTAAGAAGATCTCTCATTTTTCAAAGTAAAGTATAGAACCGCAAAACCTTCTTTTTTTTTGAAGAGGTTACACAAAGAAACCTACATCACAAAGAAGAAAGATCACGTGGACTCTGGATTTGTGACTCTTTCACTCAAGATTTTTGTGAAGAAATTGATATCTCGTGCGCCAATGGTATGAAAAAAACTCTATGTCTAATTTGAATAAGAGAACCATTGCTTCCTCTTACACATAATTTCGTAAAGAACTCTATTTCACATAAGGATATTATATGAAGATAGTGAAATTGAAGAAGATAGGAGTTATCATGATACATTTTCAAAAAAAAAAGAAAGTACACATGGAAGGAAGTGAACAAGAGTATGATAAATATAATTCATACATGACTGAATGCACTTGTTATTTCATAATCATTTTATAAAATTAACCAAAGAAAAAGAAACCAATATAGGCACATAAAATTATTATAAGATAATATTTTGTGTGCTAGGTGTTTTGAATGAGAATCTCATGCAATTCATGCATGAAGTATCTTTGATAAATTGTGTGTATCAATTGCACACATCTTAGTGAGGATAGTCCTTCATTAATTAGACGAAAGAATTAATACCTGAGTATTTGAAAAGATTGAGTAAGTTGATTATATACTATGATCAGAAGTTGTTTGAGAAAGACCAACATTTTTTAAAAGGTTCTTAAAGTGTACATAAGACAATGTGATCCAAAAAACTCATGGATAAGGATAATAAAAATATCTTTCTACATGGGATCAATCCATCTGAATATAAAGGCTCTAGCTTGGGGGTATAACCAATTTATAGAAGATTTTGATTGGCAGGTATAGCCGATCACTATAGAAGAATGTATAATTTGGGGGTATAACCAACTACTAGAGGTGGATTGGAGCTGAGGGTATAACTAATTTTTAATTATGGGACATAGTAATCACCTTTTAATATAGTAAAAAAATTGGGGGTACTAACCAACATAGTAAGGAGTGGGTCTTTATACCGACCATTGTAAATATTTATGTTTTGTGCCTCTGATTTAAAACATAATTCAAGGTGAAGTTGATAGAGACATAAGCTATAGAGGTTGAATTGAAAATAAATAATTTTTAAAAATAAAATGGATCATTGATTCATTATCTCCCCCTCTCAGTGATCTCACACTAATCTAGACTCTACATGTGGAATTAAAAAGAAGGTTACCACTGAAAGATCTAGCAGACTTCTGAGGATGGATAACATGAATTAAATAAATAGTAGGTTTTTTCCCACTATAAATGGTGAGAAATATAATGGTTGTAGAAATAGTAAGATACTATATTTCCTATCACTTGGGGTGGAACTGAGATATTCAACAACTATGGGATTTCCACCCTTTGATGAAAATGATCCTATGAATTTTTCAAACAAGGGGAATCTGAAAATTGATGGAAAGGCACAAAATTTAATCACAATTTCATTATTTCAGATGGTTTACAATAAATTTTAGGGTCTTCCAACTGTTAAAGAGATTTTTTACACATTAAGGAGCAATTATAAGGTAAATGTAAAATTTAAGGAATCCAAAATACAATTTTAGAGAAAAATATTTGAAGATATCAAAATTGGTAATGATAAAAGTGTTGAAGACTAATTTATAATATTAAATGAGATTATTAATAGCATCATAGGTTTTTGTGAGGAGTTGGATGACTCAACCATTATGAAGAATATGATAAAAATATTTCTAGATAGATTTAATCCAAAGGTTTCTGCATTAGAAGACCTAGAAGATCTATCACTAAAATAACTTCACAATATTCTTATAGTATATAAAATGAGAAAAATACCATAATTAAAAAAAAGTTCTAAAGAGATGAGATGGACTTTGAATCCATAAAAGGGGTAAATTTAGGGTTGAATAAGGACTAGAATCAAGTGAATCAAAGGATAAGTAAGTTGAAGAGTAATTAAATCAAATGATGGTCTTTTTACAAGAATGTTTAAAATGAAAAGGTGGAAAGTAATAGGAAAAAAATCACTCATATACTAGAATTTCTGAAGTAGTAGTCATTTTTTAGTAATTTTCCAAAGAAGAAGGATGTTGAAACTAACGTGGATGAAGAAGATAATAAGTCCCGAAAAAATAATTGGAAGAAGATAAAGAATAGTCTTACTTCCAAGAAAATAAATATGATGAATATATAAATAGATGAATTTTCATCAGCAAGTAGTGATTCAAAATATGGAATATATACTCAGAATATTATTTATATTATGGGAAAAGTTAAACAATCTAAAAAATAATTTAATGGTGATGAAGGTGATAAGAGAATAAGACTATAATGGATATTAAAATAAAATCTAAAAGATAAACCTATGGACAATATAAAAATAAAGAAGTAAAATAAATGGATAAAGAAATAAATTAATAAGATAACCTTTGAGAGTAAATAACATTTCAAGGAATATGAGACACATCTTAAAAAATTATGGAAATATAAGATGAAGATGGATGAGTTATAAGGAAATATAAAAACTATTAAAGAAAAACTAGGTAAAAAGGAAAAGATTGACAAGAAATAATCATCACTTTTTGAAGAGAATAAACAAAAAAAATTTAAGATAGATGAATTTGAGAAGATGGTGAATGATTTAAGTGAAATGATTTCTGAGAAAGAAGAAGAAATATATGGAACACAATAAATGTTTAAAACTTCTCAAAATGAGTTAAATAAAATGAGATAATGATTCACCAAGGTAGTTAAAATTAAAGGTGATTCATCATAAGATGCTAAGAATAATGGTTTATAGAGATAGGTTGTTTCTACTATTTATTAGCATCAATGCCCATTTTTTATCTCTAACAGTGTAGGACTAAAATTAAATACTAAACAAGTTAGTATCAATGGAATTAATGATAAAAAATCTTCCATAAAGTAATAGTTGACTAATTCATCCAAAAGGTTTCCTCCTAAGAATAAATGCCCATAATCTGTGAAAGATAGCAACAAAAACCTTCAGAGAAGAACTATTATCTGTTTGGAAGATCACGGTTCAAAGTCTAATATTAGTATTATGAATTTTTGGGTCATAAATCTCATTCATTCTAGTATAACATGTCACTAATAGGAAAGTGGTATGAATCCAGGGTAGATATTTTGAATAAATGAGATCATATTATTAAAAGGGGAATATTGTGACCAATAAATTAAATAAACTATCAATAAAATAAAAAATATGAGTTCTTGAATGAAGATTGTGTAAGATATGGTTAATAAGGTAAAAAGGCTAAGAAATTCAGAGATAGCTTACTGAGTCAGATTCCTCACAATGTAAATTAAAAAGAGAAGTAAGATATTTAAGAGATTAATAATCTCCATTGAATTATGTGAGAATCTTAAACAAACTAAGAACATTAAGAAATAATATTTAGTTATCTAGTCTGACCAACTATGAAAGTCTAAACAACTAGAGAAAGAGAAGCTTGTTAAGGTGAAAGTAAAGAAAGTGGTTATTTTTGAAGAATTTAAAGTATATGGGAAGTCATATACAAGTGATGGATTGAAAATTATGAAGTGTGAAAGGTGTAAAAAAATTGGGCATGACACAAAACATCGTATGAAAATTATACCATCCCAAGAAGAAATAATGAAGATGATGTAGAAAGAAAAAAGTAATGATTCTGGTACTGAAGAGGAAAATAAATATACATCAAAATTGTAAACTAGTGAATAAAAATCAATCAAACATTCTAAAAATCTAATAAATAAGACACATTTCATATTGAATCTAAGAAGAAGGAGAAGAAGTATAGATTAAGATAAATCTCTCGATATAAATTTTATTTCTAATAAACCAAGAGGTGCATATTTATTCTATATTATTTTATGTGTTTTAAGATAACATGTAGGAAATTTAAGGATAAGTTTGAGTATATCACTTCTAGATAGCATGAAGATATTTTCCTTCAAGGAGTCTACCAATTTCCATGAAATTGAAGAAAAAGTTGAATCCCTTAAATGGGAGAAACCTTGTTAAGAATCTATAATTTTACTAAATTATATTGAATCTTGAAATTGTGGATAGATTATAATTCTTAAGGTTTAAGTATTCCAATCACACTTTCATCCCTCATTCTTAATTTTATTAATCATATAAATTAAAGGGGTTTCTTGTTTTTTAATAATATGAGAGAAATGAGGTGATATTTTTTCTTGCACATGAACTTTTTGATGTGTTTGTTAAAGTGTGCTCATGATTTTTCCTTTCATTGATAAATATGATTATTTTCAATCCCTTAAATGATATTTAAGAAATTATGAGAATTATTTCACTTGTATAGTATTTTATGGATAGTATAGATAACCTTGGTTGCGTCTCTCTTATTTTCTACATCGGGTTAGCCTATATAGGCTTAGAGTAGACCAACTAAAGGATCTTTTCTAATATCACAAAAAAATGACCCTATTTCAGGGGGTTATTTTTTAGATTATAAGGGGTTATAACCCTCTATAAACAAATTATAAGAGGTTACCTATATCCACCACTAATGTGCCCACTGCATGGTCTTAGTAGCTATTTTGGTAAACCATTGGTAAGTTAATTTGAAATTAGCGGCAGTTATCTTAGAGGTGATTAAAACCCCCTCTAATGACACTGAAAATTTTCATATTAGAGGGGGTTTTAACCCCCTCTAATTTATTTACAATATTAGCGGTGGTTAAAAACCACCTCTAATCTAGTGGTAAGCCCATTTTAGAGTTGGTTTTGAGAATCGCCTCTAAATGAGAAGAAATTAGAGGGGGTTTAACCCCCTCTAATTGAGGTAGATATTAGAATATTAGAGGCGATTTTTTCTAACTGCCTCTAATAAAAAAATTTAAATCAAGATGTGGTTAGCCTTACCCCCCCCCCACCCCCAATCTAGCCCCTAAACATGTCCCTCCCATTCCACAGCCAAACCGGAAAACCCCTCATACTCGCACAATTATCCCATATCCAGGACAACCCTCACACCCCTAATATAGAACAACCCTCACCCACTGCCTGCATTTCTCACATATCCCCAATAGTTCCCCCATGTAGTGGCCACTATGAGCCGAACATGACAATCAAGTCGACCACCATCCATATAAAATTTGATTCTCTAAGCATTTGAACCCCAATCCGCATGAAGAAAGAAGTTACATCGTCCCATGCTCATACCACTACGCTAATTTCACTTCTATTATGTACATATATGAGTATATTTATATACATTTTTATTTACATAATATATTTAATTGCTTTTAAATATATTACCTATATATAAATTAAAATAAACTCTATATTTATATGTATATTTACATATATTCTAGTAAGTATATTTTTATATATATTTATAATTTCATTTATGTTATGTTTATATATTTATAAATATTTTTCTGTAAATTATTAGTATACTTGAATAAATATTTATATCTTATATACATGATTATTTATATAATATATGTGTGCGTGTGTGTATTTATTTAATATATTTATATAATGCCTTTACAAATATAATTATATAATTTATTTCAACATATATTTATTATTTTTCACATTAACATATATTTATTTGTATAATATTATATATAATTTATATTATATGAAATGAAATTTATACAAATATTTATATAATGTTATATGAAATACAATTTATAAAAACATATAATTAATATTATATGAAATATAATTTATACAAATATTTATATATTTTATTTTATTACATATATTTATTATTATTTACATTAATATATATATATATATATATTTCTCTAAATATAATTGTATAATATTGTGTACATTAAAATATATTTATTTTAATAAATTTTATTTCATATAATTTTAATTATATATAATATAAATGTATAAACGTATTATTTAAATATATATATTTATTATTATTATAATATAAATTATAAAAACTATAAGATTGTGTTTTTATATGATATATTTTTTAAATAAATTATATTTATGTATATATTTATATAATATGTTTATTCTTTTATATTATATATATTTAATATTATTTGAAATACAATATATACAAATAAATATATACTTATACAATTATATTTTTGTATACATATAAATACAATTAAATACAATCATATAAATATTTAATATAATATGTTCATATAATGTATTTAAATACATTTATATATTGTGTTTTAATTATATATATATATATATATATATATATATTACCGATTTTGTTATTTTAAATAGTGGGGGTTCATAAACCCCTCTAATCTCTTGAATTAGAGGAGGTTTTGAGCCCCCTCTAATTTAAATTCATTATAGGGGGTTTTGAATCCCTCTAATTTAAGATATTATAGGGGGTTTCAACCCCCTCTAATTTTAGACATTAGAGGGGGGTTTTTAACCCCTCTAAAATCTAACCAGATATTAAAATATTTATAGGGGTTCAAAACCCCCTCTAAATTTTATGATTAACAAGGGTTGTACATAACCCCCTTCTGATTTATTTAGAAAATTATTTTAGAGGGGGTTGTGCATAACCCCTCTAATATTAAGAGATTAGTGTTGGTTCATGAACCCCCTCTAATTTATTAAATTACTGGCGTTTCAAAACCACCTATAATTTAAGAGACCGGTGGGGGTTGTGAACCCCCACTATTTCCATTTAAAAAAATAAATTATATATATATATATATATCCTCTAATATCAAAATGAATATTATATATATATAGTGCCTCTAAAATCCAATCGAACATATTGTACCACTAATTATTCTATTATTAGTGATTTTGATATAACCACCTCTAAAATCCAACCAAATATTCAAAAAAATGAAAAACTATATAGGGGATATGAACCCCCTCTAAATTCGATAATTAGAGGGGGATTTTCATAACTACCTCTAAAATTAATTTATAGGGGGTTCTACATAACCCCTCTAAAAAACTTCTGTTGATCTGCTATTTTTTGTAGTGGAGAACCATGTGGTATCATCCTTCTCTTAGTTAAATTGGAATAGAATCTTGAATATATTTAAAGGTAGAAGAAAATATAATAGCACTCATATATTACCATTTTCATTTTATGTCAATTAGGAGGATAAAGTTTGAATACATATATTTACTTTAAAAATGTGAAGAGATATTGAAAAAAATACAAAGGGGGAGATTATTGAGCTCAAGTATTGCATTTATTGGAAATGAGTCAATATGTGTTGGTGAGTGAAGTGGTGATGCTTGGATAATTTTTATAGATTAATTTACTATCATTTCATGTCATGATTGAAGTAATTCTCATTGAATAAATGTGAATATTGTTGAATTTTTATTCATGTCAAAGACTTGTATTACTAGTCACACATTTTTTGAAATAAGAAAGATTTAAAGAAATCCATGTGATATAAAATTTATTCCATGAAGAGTTTTTATTAAGCTAATACCATGAAAATATATATTTTTATGAAGAATATTTTAAAAGAATAATAATTAAAATAAGAACATGAAAAATATTTTTTTAAATGAGGAGGTGAGAATGGATTGTTTTTAAAAGTTCATATACTTATTTTTTACTAAGTTGTTTTGTGGGTCTTGTTGAAAAATATCTCAAACCACATGATCCCAATGGACCATCTCAATTCCACACATGTGGGATGATACCTCTACCACCTTTTAGAACCATCCCACAAGATCTTGCATGGATGTAGTGGATTTGTATAGTGCCCACTAGGAGTGTTCATGGGATGTTCATGGTGCATGTAGAGCACGCATGGAGGTGCCAGAGTAGACCATATAGGTGTAGCGTAGCTCGATGATTGGAGTGGCTACATATTATATTTGGATGATAACCCAGATTCCATCTCAAGAGTCAAGTATACAAAAATTTACTTATTAATCATGCCTCAAATGAAATAGAAACTGATGTGGGATATTGAAGTGCATTTCACTATTCATCTATTTAAAAAAGATACATATATAATGAGCACCATATGAACTAATATATCTGAGAAATAAAATCAGATTTGTTATCATATTCAACCTTGTCCTTAATTGGAAATATTTTTTATATTAAAATTTATATATGCTGAAAGCTTCCATGACTAGATTCGAGATTGATATTATTGAATTATCAAGATATAAAGAATAAGAAGATGGGTTTTTATGCATGCAATATTTATCTTTCATGCATGTGGGTATTCAAAGAATGAAACAATTATAAATATTATATGAATATAGATGATTTTGATCATGAATTTTTTATATATGGGTGAGTTCATGTTTCTAAATGGATATAGATCATGCAGATATTTTCATATGCACTGAGAGGTTCTATCACGAAGATGCTTAGATATTCTATTTATATTTGAGAAACATTTATAATTTTGGTGGTTTATTAAAAAAACTCAACATAGTTTATTTCTAAAATAATTGAAACAAATTATTTATCATAGGATAAGAGGTTAATTACTCTCTATATATACTTATGGATCATGATGAGGAATTGTTGCTTCCATTTGGGAAGATCTCTCATTCTCCAAAGAAAGACATAGTACCATGAAACCTTTTGTTTCATGAATAGGTTCTTAAAATAAATCTACTTTAATGAAGAAGAGATATCCCATGACCTCTTTATTTATGACTTTATCACCCAAGAGTTTCATGAATAAAATTATATCCCATGCACCATTGGTTTGTGTATAACTCTATGGATAACTCGAAGAAGAGAATCACCACTTACTCTTGCACATTTCTAATAAGGATATTATATTAATATAGTGAACTTGAATAATACAAGAGTTATCATGATACATTTTCATGAAGGAAGAAAGTTCATGTGGTAGGAAGTGAACATGATTATGAGAAACAACATGCATAAGTGAATGCATGTACTCATGATTGTATAACCGTTTGAGAAAAATAACTAAAGAAAAAGAAACCAATATAATCACATAAAATAATTATAAGATAATACTATATGTCCTAGGGGTTTTGGATGATAGTCCAATGTGATTCATGCATGAAGTATCTTTGAGAAATTTTCTGTATCAATTGCACATGTCTTAGTGAGGTCGGGTCTTTATCAATTAAAAGAAATAATTATTTCCTAATCATTTTAAAAGACTAAGAAAGCTTATTATATACTATGATCATTTTTTTAAGTAAGACCAATATCTATGAAAAGTTCATTAAAGTGTACACATTAAAGTGTGATCCATAAATCTCATAGAGTAAAATCATCAAAAGATCTTTCTACAGTGGATCAATCCATCTGAAGTGGTAGGATATAGCTAGGGGGAATAACCAATTTCTAGAATATTGTAAATGGGGGTATAACCAATCACTGGAGAAGAAGGTGCGGTTGGGGGTATAAAAAAATTTTGAAGGAGGATTGAAGTTGGGGAGTATAACCAGTTTGTAATTAGGGGCATAACCAATTACTATTCGTAATCTCCTTTTAATATAGTGTAGAATCTATGTTAGGGGGACTAAATAACATGGAAAGAAGTGGGTTTTTATACCAAACCTTGTAAACCCTTGTGTTTTATGCCTTTGATTTATAGTATTATCGAAGGTGGTGATGAGAGAAACATAAGAAGAGTGGATTGAGGATTCAAACAACCATGGGGATTGAATTGAAAAGAAATAATTTATAAAAAGAAAAAGGGATCACCATTTCACCCCTCTACCTCTTAGTGATCTCACACTGATATGAAATATACACAGATGATACTAATCAAAGTAAAAAGTAAATTTCCCAAGAGGGGCCAAACCTTGTAAAACTTTGTGTGGTGCTCTTTCTTTGTATTCTATCATTCATGTTTTGTGTGTGGTTGGGTGAAAAAAAGATAGATCCATTATTTCTCTTAACCAGACATAGAAGTTCAAATATAAAGGGGTAAAAATGTTAAAGTTTTAATTAGAATTTGATAAAAGACACCCCCCCAATTTCTTTATATATCCAAAGATCATTTCATTATTTCACTAAATTATTAATCATAATATTTGAATCATAATATTATCATGTATGCAAACATGTGGTGCCTGTATTTGAGTCATGGCATGATCTCTATTAATAAATTGATCTAAATTTTAAATCATTAACAACATCATAGAATAATCCTTCTTTAATCTCATTACAAACTTATACATCATGGCATAATCACTGGAAATATGATCTATAAAATAATCAAAACTCTCAAGAAAAAATGCATCCTTGCTATATTTGAAATTAGTCTTCACCAAAAACACCAAATAAAAGGATCCTTATGAATCCCCCTCACGATTATTACCCACCACAGGGCACCTCAACACATTTTCATTTTTAAAAAATGGAAAATTATTACAAATTTCAAAAATTATTATTCTTTCCACCAAAATTATTATGAAATTACAAAATCCACAGTAAATATACTAAAATCATTATGCATTTCACTAATAAGTCTTATATAGTCCATATTAAATTTTTAAAAACTTCATATAAGTAATATAAAATTCACTAAAGTTGTGAAAAAACAAAAAATTTATGAAATCCAATCAAAATACTTATGAAATGGATACAATTTTATGAAATCTGTTTTTTCATCGAAAAATACTTACAAAGTATAGATAAATTATGATGCACATATGAAAGCTTCTATACTTAGTCGAATTTCAACTCCACCCAAAGTCTTATGAAAAAAATAAAGTCTTACGTGCATAGGGAAACTTCTATCCTTTGGAAAAAATTTATTCCATCTAAATTCTTATGTGCTCAACGCGACTTGATTACTTAGCTAATTTATATAATTTCATAATTTCTTTAATTGAAAAAAAATACAACAATATAATCCTTGGTTATAACACTAAATCATGCCTTGTTAAAGGTGGGTTTTGGGGTTCATACTCAAACTAGTTTCCAACTCAGGTGGAGTCCCAGTGGAGGTGGGTCAAGGCACAATAGACAGGTGATATTTTATTTCTCTTATAATCCACAACTTAAATAAATAATCAAAATTTAATTTAATGAATAATAAAACAAAACATTATTATAATTAGTAAATTCCCAATAAACATCTTTAAAAACAAATTAAAATTATTTTTTTAAAAAGGGATTAAAAATAATTAAAAATATGAAAAATAAAAGATTATAAAAATAATATATTAAATTATAAATTATTTATTAAATTTTTTTTAATACACACACATATACAAATTTTATGTGAATAAAATAATAATTAAAAACATCTAAAAATTAAGTTATAAAAATTTAACATATAGAACAACTATTAATGTCAAATAATTAAATATTTAAAGCTTTATAAAGTAGTAAAAAACTAATTAATAAATATATTCACAAAATATAATTTTTTCACAACTTAAAACATATATTTTTCATTAATTATAAAATAAACCCTTACCATTAGGGATGAAAATGAGTACTCATTAACTAGGTACCCAACACTATCTAACATGGTTAAGTAGGGTTAAGGTAACGGTAAATTGGGTTTTTATAATATTAGGTTAATTAATTCAAAACTTGGTTAATATTAGAATAAGGTCAAGGTAAAACTATTAGGGAATTATAAAACCTAATCCCAATAATTTTTTTTTATTACTATTATTTAAATTATAAAATTTTAATTAATAGTTTTATGATAAAATATATTTACCTATTTTTATTTTGTCTCATATTATATTTATAAATTAATTTCACACCAAAATATAATTAAATTAATTATTATAAGTTTATTACCTATATATTTTTAAAAATATTGTAAAATTTATTTATTTAAATTTATTTCCAATAATTTTAAATTTGAAAATGGATTATAAAATTTTAAAATTAAAAACAGGTATCAAAATGTGTTGGGGTAGTAAATGAGTATTTCCAAATGAAATGTGGTATACTTTAAATAATGAATTTAAAAAAATAAATAGGTTATAAATAATTTATGACTTTGAAAAATTAAATGTATTAAAGTCTAGGTAGCATAAATTTTATGGGTACCTAACCTATTGTCATCCCTACTTACCATTTTGGATCTAATGGTTTTATAAATTAATATTTTTTTGGATGTCATGCTCCCGTATGAATGGATAATTCTCAACTCCAACCTTTCATATACCAACTCTTTATATTCCAAAATTTCACTACCTTTTATTAATTATGTGATAAAACTATTGTATTTGACATTGGAGATGATACTTAATAAGGAACATTGATTGAAATCTCATGTAGCACATATATATGTGATAATGAAATAAGACTTTTGGCCAATATACTTTTTGTTTATCTTATATTTACTTCTTTTACTTTGTAATTGCATGATATTCTAGTTTCTTGTCATTTTCATACATTCAATATTATATTTTATCTTTAATTGACATCGTAATTCATTTACAATTGACAATGAGGTCCCAATTTCAAAATAATTCAAGGTTTCAATTGATGTCGTGATCTATTTTCAGAACATGTTATCAACACAATCGGTTTCTTCACATTATGTATTGTGATGATGCTATCTCCATCACTATTATTGATATAAGATAATTATTACCTTGTTATCAACAAGGTGTGTCTCTTGGTTTTCTAGATGTTTTTTTAGTGTGTTCCATCATATGTGAAACATCTCCACTCAGACAAAGAGGTATATCAACAATTAATTCTTATTTTTATATATCATATACTATTATATTTATTCTTCTTCTTATCGATAACATTGAAAAATATAAATTGTTTTCTTAATATTTTGAGAAAATAATAATAAACTTCTAAAAAGTAATAATGACTCATCACAATCAAATTTCACTCCATTACCTGAAATGAATTTAATTGATTTTTTTCTAAATTATGTTAACAATCGGCATGATCAATGTCAAGATAAACACCGTTCATCAAATGAAAAGATTATATGATGTCACTAGAAGTGGTCATGTGGTAAATATTGCGTATGTGGCATAAATTAAAGTGAATATCACTCGTCAATCTATGAACCATGAAAATAAAATAATAAAATTTTACATCTTAAATTTCTTTGTATATCCTAAATGTGTTAAGCTTGATTATGGTGTATAAATTATCATTGCAGAGATGATATTTTTTATATTTCTTTTTTACTATGTTATTTATTTTCACTTTTATTTTATTTCGTATACATAAGATACATAAAAGAAATAATAATTCATGAATAATAATACAATTTTATTTTATTTATATCAATACCCCAAAGTATATGAAAATGAAAAATTGAATATTCATTTTAACATATTAAAGACACCATAAAACATGATCAAATAATTTTATTTAATCCCTTTAAGTGGATGAATTTTTTTATTAATATTACTTTATTTCATCCCCAAAGATAACATAAATATATGTGATTTTATTTTAAATCAATTTTGGGGTGAATGTTATATTTTGAAATGATAATTATTCCTTATTTTTTTATAATAAAAAAATTAATCTCTAGAAGTGGTTTGATTAAAATAAATATTTAAAGGGTATAATGAATTATATTAATATTTATGAAATAATATATCCCTAAAGGATGATATTAAAATAGTACCTTTTGACACTATGTTGAAGAATATTTTATTTTATTAGTTTTTCTTCTTATAGTAGAAATATTGAGAAAAAATTGATATTTATCACATGCTTATGGATTATCAATATCATATCATGTAATTCATTCGATATTATCCCACAAAGTGGATGTTATTATTATTATAGTTCCTAAAAGATATTTTATAGTTATATAATTTTTAAAAACTAATATATTTTATGAAAATAATTTTACCACCAAAATTGGTTAAACAATGATCATTATGATAAATAAAATTAATAATTTTTACAAGCTTATCATTATAGATAAATAACTAATTATCATTCAGGAATCATTAAATCTAGTAAATGAATTAATTCCTTGATGTGAATGTAATTTTAATTATTTATTTCATTACTTATAGAAAATGAAATTATTCATGAAAATTTGATATAATTTGTGTTACTCATATTTTCTGAATTAAATATTATTATAAAAATTATTTTATGAATTATAATTATATCTGTAATGAGGTGTGTGTTTTGAATCTAGAATATTTTTCAACATTGATTCTTATTTCTATATTCACCATCCTTAAAATAAATAGGGCTCATCTTCCTGATATATACATTTTCATACTACTTTGGGATAGAAGTTCTAAAATGGAAAATATTTTATAGGTGGTGTGTATATTGTGAGTATATTATAAATTTTTTCCTTAATTTATGATCAACTATAATAAGTGGAAATTATAATGATAAATATTAGTATTTAATTTTTTTTATATTGAACTAATCTATTAAATGTTCCCAGTAGAAGAACTTATGTATTTTTTCTTCAAGTATGGATTTTATAAATTCTATTATAATTAAATGTTTCAAAATAATTCATATATGTTTATTTTTAATAAAAAATATTAAAGGGTTAGTATGTGTTCTTGTAAATAAAAGGCTCTAAAAGTGAAAATATATTTCTACTTGTTGGAACAAAAATATTAATAAATAAATGATTTCAGAAAAAAATTCAAGGTTTTCTTTTGATTATATATATAACCAAATCAAATATATTAAACCCAAAGGTTGCTGATCTTAGCACATTAATTGTATGATATATTTATTTAAGTCATCTCGGATCAAATGAGATTATTAAAGACCAACATAATCATTGATTTATAAGAAAAAATAACATACATTGATTAGGGGGGATCATGAATATAATTGAAGGATGGATATATTTATAGTAAATATTATCCATAAGACATTTTTTTCATTATCTCCAATGATACTATTTATTTCCCTAATATGATTAAATATAATCACTCAACATGGGTTACTTGTTATGGGTTACTTATCATCAGTTACCTATTAAGGTAAATTATATATATAATATCCAGATATATTGGAAGTGAATTTACAATATTTATAAAATGTATATACATGGGTTCACCCACCAACCATGCAAACCATTTTAATATTTTATGAAAGATTAATATATTAAATAGTTACATTTATTATTATTTTTTGGTGAGTATACATCATATTTTATGAATGTCGATTAAAATAATTATTGATCATCACATTCCAAATATAAAATGGTCTATTATAATAATTTATAAGATGCTCGCAACACTTACATAAAAATTATGTCATAAAGTATTTAAAATCAATAGTTTGATATGTTTATTATATATATCAGAAGTGTGGTTGAAATTAATATATAAAAACATTAATTTATCATGAGTAGAAAGATATATATTTTCCCTTGAAGGATAAAATAAATGTGTCAACAAAAATATTTATTTTTAGATATTTCCCCAAAAGTAAAATTGGTACTAGAAAAATTATGAGATATTATTAATTGTTTTTTATAATGTATTTTATTTTTCTAATGCTTTCAAAACTAGTTACTAATAATTAATTTTTAGATATGTAGCCATGAAATTAATTATCCAAAAAATAATTATTGAAGAAACATTTTTTATGCTTAACTTATGAATTTTTGGATTGGTTTTCCAAACTATAAAGGTTATGGAGTGAAAATAATATTATTATAATAAATTTTTATTATTATTAATTTGGTTATATATAAATTTGTATTATTACCAACTAATTTTTTCATTTTTTTTGTTTGATAATGATGATTACAACATCTATACATGAATCTCTTAAGGGGTAAAAATTACAAAATCATATTAAAATTAATGAAAGTCTCACCCAATCCAATAAATTTTCATGTGGGATGAATTAAATAATTTTTATTTCATGTATCCATATTTAAATTCATTCATATAAGGAAGAATATAAAATTTATTTTATCATCACATGGTTTGTATAAATTGATATTTTTATATTAATCCATATTCTTTGGATTATATCAAAAATCTTATAGAATATAAAAATTGACGGAATGTTTTATGGTAAAATTATAAAGTGTACTTGTATTTTAAATTAATATTATAGAATATGAAATATTAAATTTTGTAATGATTTTATATGTTCATGAAAATAACTTTAATAAAAAAATTAAATTTCTTACTTCCAATAGTGATATAATTGTTACATGAAGAGATACCAAATAACTTATTTATCCCTAGAAGATTAAATATAAATGAAAATTTTATTTATCCCTAATGGATATATATGTTTTTTCCCAGATGGAGTTAGACAATGACTCAAGAATGGAGTGAATTGAGTTCTTAAAAAATTAATCCAAAATAAAATCAGCCATCTAATTTTTCTTTACTATTTTATCAGATAATAATTGGAAATAAAAAGAGTGAAGCAGAGAACATGGATGATTTATAGTGTTTTGGGGAATGATGATACCCTATTACAAACTACTAACATGATCTCATTGAGCTTAATGATTTTCACTAACCAGGTCCTTTCCCAAGGGACTTCGACAATTGAGTGCAAGAAACTACAACTTGATACAAAAATGTGCCAAGATATTTCAATCGAGATCGACATTTTTACAAGACCTTTACTACACCTTCACAAACTCAAAATAAATAGTGTAAAAATTTATAAAAAAAAGATAAATATAATGATTTTTAATTTAGTACACAGTTTCAAGATGCAATAGACATTTGAAGAAGAACTCTTCTTGATATTGGGTGAATAAATTTGAGCATATCTAAAAGATCTTGATTTATTGTACATATAGGTAGAATAGAACATGGAAGTAAGTTTTTTTCTTAGAAACATAGAAACTATATCTTCAAAAATTGATTATATGCATGATTTTTTATCTTTTTTTTTACCAACCAAAAAACTTCTTCTTATACACAACACTTCTTCTTTTTTGAATTCAAACATATTTCTCTGATTCAAATGTTCATGATAAAAAATATAATATTTAGAAATTAATTACTTTATCCTTTTTCATATGAATTCCTCTATAAATAGAAAAAATATCATATCATGTTGGTGTGATTTGTGTCTTACTTGAAATTTTTATCTTCTTATAAATTTTAGCTTTAGTTACTCTAGATTTTCTATATTTATAAATCAATAATTTTGATAAAAATTAAATTATTAGTAGAATTATCTTGATATACTTAAATGGTAATAAATCACCTTGAAATAGTAATAAAATATATTAAAATTACTTAAAGGTGTATAGATTCATGAGACTTCAACATCATACGACGTCTAGTTGTAAGAATTTACTTGATTGTATAACTTTGGAGTCTGATCATAAGTATTTGATTTATACCATTATTATCATAAGACTTGGTTGATCATAAGGTTTTACTATGATCATAAATCCTTTTGTGAATGTAAGTCTTTAAAATATGACTTCATCATAATCATACTTTCAATACATAAGTCTTTTACTGATCATAAGTCTTGAACATAATACTTTAGCTGATCATAATACTTGAACATACAGCTTGGTATGGTCATAAGAATTTTAGACTAAGGAAAAAAATTAATGATTGAAATTTCTCTTGGACTTCAAACAACCATAAATCTTAAGTGTAAATATTTATGATTTTGTATACCTTGAACATAAAGATTTAACACTTAGATAAAACTTTAACTCAAAGTTTAACACCTTATGAAGAAAATAGAAATTTAAACAAATTGATTTTTACACTTCAAGAAAAATCATTAGATATAAATTTAGGGTGTTTTTAATCATTAAAACATATAATAATGTGGGATATATTGGAAGAACATTAGTATGTCTAACAATATCTTCCTTTTTAATGATCACAAAAATCATGAAACTTAAAAAATAAAAATTTTATGTTTATTCCATTATCTTCTCCCCTTTTTGGATATCAAAAATAAGAATAAAAGAATATAGGTAACACATTCAAAATGGCACACTAAATTATATAATTATAAAAATAGATGACTGAAATGAATTAGTATTTGGAATTTATAATAAAAACTAAAAAATTGAATAAAAAGTAGAAGGGTAAAAGTGAATCAGTAAACTACCATAGATTAATTTAAATAATATTCCACTAAAATTTATTAAAAATAGTAGGATTATAAATAAAAAAATATATAGTATCCACATAACAAAAACACATCATTATTTTGAATTTAGAGATGATTGGACTAATGGTTTTGGCTAGGAAGAATAAGAACAAATAATGGGGCCAAGATCAAAATATACTTTCTTAAAAACACCAGGATTAGGAGTGATAGGGCTTCATTCATATCCAAAAGCTTCAAGTCTAGTCTTAGCTCTACCACTCAAAGTTTTAATCAATAAAATCTAATACATAACTCTTATAATCTTTTCTTTATCAACCTATATAACTTTGTATTACACAAGATTAGTAGGAGGAGGAGGTAATGAGATAGAGGTTTGAGCTAATTGGAACCATATAAAATAAGAATCATAGAATTTATGATTAGGATATAAATACATAGGTGAAAAACACTCTTCCAAACTTTTTTTGAAAAAATTATGTATGTTGGGTGGAAGATCACCCATAGATCATCCAATTCTCATTTCAAAAAATTATTTTCCAACATTTTATAGATTTATGATAATCTAATCCTTGGAATAATCTATTGGAATTATATACCCTTTATTCAGTCCAAAGGTATGGTTTTTTTCATGTCTATAAGATTTTTTCTATGGGTTACAAAGATTATTTTTACTATGTCCTCCAAATATTTGAATTTATCACTAATGAAAATAAGAATATCATTCAAGATATTAAAGAATTTAACAAATTATTTTGAAAAAACATGGAATAATAAGAGAGTTGAGGTCTGGTAGGATATAATAAGTAGACATTGAAAGATAAAGGTAAGCTTCTAAGGAGTTCCTTGGATCAACTTTAGCCTCTATACTATAATATTTTTTCTACAGAAGTTATTCAGATGTTAATTTTTTTTCAAAATATGTGGTCTAAGGGGATTATTATCCCTAACTTCAAACATGAATTTCCAAGTTCCTCTATCCTATAAACTATTTAATATTCATAGTTATTTATCATAATCAGAAAACCTTCCATTATGGAATCTTGAGTCACCAATTTTGGTTCTTCTTATTAAATACCAACTCTTTTCCATTAGATGAGTCTCATTTCATATCCAAGATCCCAATAAGAGTTTCATAAAAAAAGGTCTATATAAAGGAATCATTGAAGTTAAAAGAGTCTACTTGACTTATTTTATATTTGAGCCTAAAAACCTAAAGTTATTATTCAAATTTGATTCCCATCGTTTTAATAACTTGACTACATTTTAGTTTTCAACAGCTTGTTCCTTGATCTCAGTAATGATTTCGTGTAAGAACTATTATAGGGTATATATAGTTATATAATCTTATTATAGAGATTGAACCATTTAATTTACTAAATTGACATCAGAAGTGATCAACTTTAACTCATCCCTTAGATTTATGTTTTCTTGCATGACTGCATTTAAAACCCTAGATGAAATAGGTGGAACTAATCTACCATGATAAAGGTGGTCGATCTCTACTTTCCAAATATTAGGTTCTATCCTCCCTCACCTCCCCAGTATCTTGTGGTATTTTTGAATTCTTTTGCTGGGATACTTCCTCACCTACTTTATAGGGTTGTATAGGATGGCTCCTCACTAAAATACGCTCTCTTATGGACGGTGCCCTCTTCTTATGATGTTATTCCAAAAATTCCATAGATTCATCTAGAGAATATATACTTGACTTCAGTAGAGGGGGATATGGTACTTTTATTCCCAAAATAATGTTTTGAGGCTATATTATATTTACAAAAATAGAACTTTCTGGAGAGGTTCATTATGGATATACCACTTCTTCAGATGTTCCAATCCTTACTAGGTTGGAATCTATAGAAAGGGTATCGATGATTAATTGAAAATAATTATGTGTGTTTCAATCCTCTAGGTAATAATTTCTGAAAGCCTAGTATTGATCCTAAAAATATTTTAGTAAGTGGTGTATCAATCTATTTAGGTGTATGGTGGGAGTTAACTTGGGTTGTGATCCCCCACAGGTAGTGATTTTGATATTTCTTCAAAGTATTCATATTACCTTCCACAATGACTCATTTATTCATAACATTGGTGATGTTGTTGGATCCTTACTATATGAATATGAGAATAATCTCTAGCTACTCGATTCCTCTTTGGTTATTATATGCATGGAAGTGGATCTCTCTATTACTCTCCCAGAATGCATATGTCTCCAGGCTGGGAACTTTGTCTCGTGGTGGAAAAAATATTCTACTCCTATTTGTCCTACTTCCATTAAAAATTTAATCTTCAAGGGAACTCATCCTTAGATTAAAGAAAAACTCCCCATATTTAAGTTTTATCATCTAGTTATTAGCTCAGAAAAAATCTCTCCACCCTCATCCCTAAGGGGTGACATTCAGGTTAGCTTGCCTCATCCAAACTTGGTTTCCTCTCTAGGGGTGGGTGAATCTGTCTTTGATAATTCTAAACCTCTTGGGGCTAGTTCACCCTCTCCCAAGAAGACCACCAATTCTCAGCTTCCCAAGGCTTCAACATTTCTCAACTTGGTAGAATAAAATCTAAGTGTGTTTTTTGGATTCTTGAATGATGACTAATAATACTGGGAAACTCTCATTTCATGGAAAGGAGGTTATGGTTCCCTTAACCCCTACTTCTGATCCCAAGGTGGGAGTTCCCAACCCCTCTGGTGGTTCTCCCTTTTTCATATACAATGAATCTTCTATTTTATATGATCCCCCATAGTGTCTACTGGACTTGGGAGTTGATGTATAGTCTACTTTTGAACTATATTCATATAAGAACCCAATTTTTCTCTCAGGTTTAGATCCCTTTAATTTTTGTATAAATATTTATTTTAGACCTAATATGAATTACCTATGAGGTTATAAATGTTTTGGGGGTGTGTGGGGATTTTTCGGAGCACAGAACACCGACCGGTGGAGAAAATCACTATGTCGCATTATTAGTAGAAATCGTGTGAATTAGCTTACATGGTCTCTCCTAACTGTGAGGGTCTAGACAAAGGATAAAGTAGGCCACATGTTTTTTCTTAACTATGCATCAGGGGGAGCATTCCCATACAAAATCTTTTTAGTTTTTAGCATAGGATAATGGAATGGTTGTTGCAAGATTTCTCAGACCATGTAGCCTAACCGTGTGGGTTTCCTCTTAAGGCATTGGAATTTTCATGGTTGGTTCAAGGTTTTCTCATCTATGTAGCCTAATAGTTTTCCTATGTTTTTTGGGTTAAATTAAAAAAATTACCTTAATGAAATGTTTAACTCATCCCTTCCTCCTTTTCTCATTCCAGTGGATAGAATAGCTCTCCCTCTCCCATTTTGAGCTACCAAGTTCCTCTTTCATAGGTTTTACCCATGTCCTTCTATCTAAAGCCCAATTTGATCACTAATTGTCATATTTTATATTCATTTATAAGTAATATATTCATATTAATCCATTTTTCATTTTTCTTTCTCTCATTGATTCCATTTAGATACAGGATCATATGCCCTATTTTCAGGGCGTTCATCTGTTATTCATATTTCTTCTGATATATGCTAAATTAAAGGTTGATAGTGGATGAGGAGAGTGGTATGAGAATGAGGTATGTGGTATAAAAACTATATCTTAAAGTATAATTATTTTATAATATATTATATGTTCCACATACTGGTTTCACCATGCATTTCCCCTACATTGAACCTCTCTTAAATTGGTTACCTTTCTTAGAACCTAATGAATCATTAGATCCAAAATTCATGAGGAGATAAACTACCTTACAAGGATCCACCCATTTGGGTGTTCCCTCTTACATAACTAAATGCATTTCATGTGTATATGGCCAAATCACATATGGGAGTGATGGATTTTCTTTTAGGCGATGATATCATAATGATAGTGTATGAAATTTGTGGCATAACACAACTAGTTCCCTTGAAAATTATAATGAATTGATTTTATTGTGATTGGTACGACCATGTCACCCTTTTAAATGGTTAGTTACTTGTTAGAATTAAACGCCAATAGTTGTAAATACTATTTTAATGTTGTTATGTTATAAATACAATGGGCATGATGACACTTTATAATTATGGTAAATGGGCATGATGACACTTATGCTTGTTAAATATGAATGGGTATGGAATCCCTTATTCTTTATATCAATGGGAATGATAACCCTTTATAATTATACTAAATGGGAATGACAACCCTTGTTATATTAAATGGTCTTGATGAACCTCCTTATATCTAAGTGGAAAAGACAAACCATGTGCTTATAACTTTTGGAGCATGGCTTCCCATTATATAAATGTGATACTGGTCACGATGTCCCTATATTGTGATACTGGGCATGGAATCCCTATAATGTGATATTGGGAATAGCATCCCTTACTACTGTGATACTGGGAATGGTGTCCCTATACTATGATACTAGGTATGGAGTCCCTATGATGTGATGTTGGGTATAGTGTCCCAATTCTGTGATAATGGGAATGGTGTCCATATTTCTTGATACTGGGAATAGAATCCATTATAAATGTGATATTGGGCATGATTTCCCTTATAAATTTGATATTAGGAATTTTGTACCTTGATACATGTTCAATGTTATTCCGGCATGGGCTGAAGGAGGTAGTGTCATCCTAGTTTCCTTTAGGAACTAGAGGTGAAACATTTACAGTTGTTATTTATACTTTAAATTATTATATCTTCACACTTATTTATTGTATAAACAACTATATATTTATAGACAATGTTGGTGGTGGACTACTAAGATTTATATCACATCCTATCTGGACCACATATGGTACCTAGGCAGACTACATGCTTGTAGGTGTAGATAAGGGGAAGCATCCTCTTATGGGTGCTTGACTTCTTGTATAACACCCCAATATTTTATGTCATTTATATTATTAAATAAATATCTTGTGTTGCACACAACACTGAGCTTACACAAACAGTAATTTACTATTAAATGGTAACTCAACCATTGGAATAGTAATTTGACCATTAGGAATAGTAATGTGACCATTAGAATAGTAACATCACCTATGAAAGTATAAATAAAATTTATTCATATTATAAATTATAATATGATATAATTATAATTATAGTATAAGTAAATAAATGTTTTAGAAATTATTAATTAAGTGTTGATATTTTTATAAACATGAATGATTATTTTCAATTTTATAATTAATAAATGATTTAAAAGAAATTTTATTTTTATAAAATGTATTCAAAAATTAATTTTTTTTGTTTTATGATTTTAAGATAATGTTAGGAGACCTTAATTAATTTTTCAAAGTTTTATAAAATAAATTATAATTTTAAAATTGGTATTTTACTAGTAAATGATGATTTTAATTAAAAATTAAATTTATCATATTTATAAAATTATTTTCATAAAATGGAGTTTTTTTTTGAATTATACACATAGAAAAATGGTTTGGGTGAATTTTTGGTATTTTTCTAAAATAGTTGAATTTTTGTGAATAGTAAAATACGGTAATTTACGGTATATATACATTATAAGTTAGATGCACTATTACTTGATTCATCATTTTTATAAGTACCATAATCTCTAACTATCCTTATCTATTTACTTTATTTATTTATGTAATCATCATTATTTCTTGTCTTGATCCAAATAATTAACTAATGAATAAAATAATAAAAAAACACCCCTCTCCCCCACTATAAATACCACCCATCACCACCTTTTCTCTTCACACCTCTTAATCCTTGAATCTTATAAAATTTATACCCATGTATCTTCCCCACTTTTAAGATGTTATTTTATCAATAAAATACCAAAACCAATTTCCCTAATGAGTTTCCCAAGGAGAAGAATTCAAGAGGTAAAATCCTCTTTCGATTTCTTTATTTTCTTTTCACTTTCTTTTATTTTCTAATACTCTCCTCGCATCCTCTATCCAAACATGCATGAAAAGTATAGTATATTATATATACTTTAATTTTATCATTTAAATTTAAAATACACCATTAATTATATTCTCCTCTTCCTATTATCATAAAAATGAAAACATCTTCCATGAGGAGCCGATTTACATCCTTCACGGGTGACGTGTTTTTATTTTTCAATTATGCCTTCTAGAATGGTCATAAAACCATTTTTATGGTTAAATAAAATTTTATTATACATATTATAGGTTATATATTGTTTTGTAACCAGTGTATATACATAATATTAATTAAATAAGTAAAACTAGTGTGCAATGATCGAAAAATGCCAAAAATAATTTAAACGATTTTCACTAACATTTTATCTAATGATTCATCCTCATACCATATAACCGAATGAAATATATAACCATTTAATACTAATTAATTTAAGTAATAAAATATAATTTCAATTCTGATCAACTATTATCATTTTACATAATTTTCCAAACATGTATATAAGTAAAGTGATCATGAAAACCAAGGAAACGAACACTCCTGAATAATAAAATTGTATCTTATAACTCATCAAAAAGGCCAAAAATGAACTTAATAAAATTATAATAAATAAAATAAATGCATAAAATTTTCTTAATTCGTTAATTAATAGATTTAATATGATTATTTAAGACATTAATATCAAGTGCAGAACACATTCAGACACAAGGTAAGGTATTCTCCCAGAACTTCCATTTTTCATTTGGGTTATGATTTCCCTCTATTTTACCAAATTTAATTCTTAATTATTGTTATTTACTCTTCCTAAATTAATTTTTTATGTTCCAAATATATTTATATATATCAATTCTTATTTCTTTTATGGGAAATACAATTTTTATAAGGATCCCTTTTCAATTCTTTCCGATAAGCAAGCCCGATTAAAGGGAACCTCCCAATTTCTTACCCATTTTCAAGTATCATCCATAATATATTTTAAGCTCAAAATATTTTTCTAAAAACACTCATTTTATAATAAAAAACTATATTTTTTAATTTCTGGTTTTATACAAATAATAATTCCTTTTTCTGTTTTAAAGACTCTTTAATATTTTCCTTAAACTGCACTAAAAAGTCTTATTTATAAAGTTTCTTAAACACTACTTTTAAATATTTTCACTTAATTTAGACTTAATTTATTATGATATATGCCTATTTTACATTATTAATGTCTAATTATGATTTAAGTCCATTCTTTCATGGACTCCATTATGATATTCACTTTGGTTATGCATTTTTTTCACTTATTCCTTATGTGTAGTGTATGTATACTTTCTTTTTATTTATGAACATAATTAATTGAATATATCATTAAATATCTATATTTATTGTATCATGGTTACTATTATTTCCTTATACATGTACCATTTTTACATATGGTGTTATCTTTGAAATTATGTTTTATTTAGGGAAATATTGATGAATCTGTATCCTCTACTCAATAAAGATATTTTGATAAACCGTATTTTTCATGAATTGAATCTAAATATGAAGAATTTTTTGGACTTTCCACAATGGGTGTGTCCTTTTATACCCCTTATATGCATTGACATGGAGACAAAACAATTGGCGATAGACCCTTCATGTTTGTTTATAAACAAAATTATATGGATTTTTACCCACAAATTTAAAATGTCTTTCCGGTATAATGGTTCATGTGCCAGGTACATGATGTCCAAATAGTAAGTATTTTATTCATTCAGTATTTAGTTATTACTTTCCATGATATTTAAAATATGAAAAAATCTATGTATTCATTATCATTCTTATTGTATTGATGGCATGTGTTTTTCAGATTATTTATCTTCCCATAATGTCTATTCCTTATTGACTGTACTTCACTTATTATTGTTTCATATAACCCTTATTGATCATTTGAGTTCACCCTTTTATTTTTTTCCCTTCCTCAGGTTGTGAAGATTAATTCTTTGGTTAAGTGAAAAGAAGTATCTTATTTTATTTTTTTTATTTTCTATGTTTATTTACTAATTTAATAAGGGAACCATGTTTGTATCTAGTTTCTTCAAGACAACTAAATTAATCAATCCTTGGTGATTTGATCTATTATATTTATTCCATTGTAATTAAATGACCTCTGACTCTATGCTACTAGGGTCGGTGTTGTTATAGTTGGTATTAGAGGAATTTTAGTAGAAACCTTGGAAACTAGATTAGGGAACATAACCCTAAGATATACTTTGAGAATAAGCATAGAATAACGTCCTATAATTTTGGTAATGTAGAGATTATGTGGGTATTAATAGAAATAAATCCATGTTTGGATATTATAAGTAGATGTGGTTCTATAAAATATATACCTTGGGGAAACAAATCCGATAAGGTGCATCGAGCTTGGCTCGGTGTAACTTGGCACATGATAACAGGTCTTATTGCGCTCCTAGTTTGACACTCTAGGGGGATATTCATAGGATAATTCACATTCTCTTTACAAACCATTATAAAGGATTTAAAATTAAATATTTCCCCAAATAAACCATTTTTATGATTATGATATTATCTATACATAAATTTTTATTTTATGTTAATTGTTTTTTTAGTTAAAAATTATGCATTATGATTCATAACCAAATTTAGTGTATTTAATTATTTAGAAATGGTGTCTAATGTAAGGAAAGGAATAAATACCCATGGACAATGTAGATATTCTCCTTATGAGAAATTCAACATAATTAGTGTTAGAGCTAAAAATATCATGAACATATTAGGATAACTTACTCATGTTATAACGAATAATCATACTACACCTATGTTGGATCGTTTCATATGGAAAAAGCTACCATATTTTAGTGGGACTACTAATCCAGTGGTAGCTGAGGAGTGGATCAAGTCCATTGCAAAGATATTTCTATCATTGGGATGTAATGAAAATTAAAAGGTAGTACTAGAAGTATATTAACTCAATGGAGATGATGACAAATGGTGGTATTTGATCTAGAATACATAGGAGGAAGAAGAAATTGAAGACATGGAATGGAGAACTTTTAAGGAAACCCTATTCAACAAATACTTCCCTCATGAGTAACAAACTAAAATGAAGAGAAAATTTCTTAGCTTAAATAAAAGTAAATAAGAGAGTGTTGTGAATCATGAGGCTACCTTCACAAGACTATCCAGGTATGCTATAGATTACATATGTGATTCAGAAGACAAGATTGACCATTTCTTTTAAGGTCTTAAACCAAATCTTTGAAGGGAACTAGATCCTCAAAAAATTTCATCATATGATGAAATACTATTAAGTGCCATCAAAACAGAGAATTAATTTTCTATATATTATATATTCAAGTAAAATTAAGATAAGAATAGTTATTTTGATAACCATGGAAAAGGTGAAGCATCAAAGAAGAATAAGGTAATGAAGTGATTTCCATTATGTGAACATTGTTGAAAAAATCATCCTGGGAAACGATTGAAAGGCATGGTAGTTTTCTATAAGTGTGGAGAAAAGGGTCATAGAGATAATTAATATAAGTTGAATAAATAAATAAATTATTTTCAATGCTTCAACTATAATGAAATGGGTCATTATTAAAATCATTATCCCAAGCATCAGGGGAATATACCACAAAAGAGGCCAAGGGGAGATAGTCAAGCTTATGTGGTCACTATAGCTAAAGTAGAAGTACGCAATGATGTGGTGGCAGGTAAATTAATCCTATATTCAAATATATTCAATGCTTTATTTGATTCGGGATCATCTCATTATTTTATATATACCCAGTTTTACAAGTAAATTAGACATTTACCATTTTATTTAATAAGGTAGTTGTCTGTTAAAACTCTCAAGGAAAGTCTCATTGTAACAAAATGTGTTGGTCAGTCCCCTTTATGACACATAAATGTGCTTTAGTTACTGACTTTATCATCGTACCTATGGTTGAATTTTATATGATCCTCTTTATGGATTTGTTTTCAAAATATGATGCGATAATTTATTGCAAGGAGAAGGAAATTATGATATGTGAGGAAGATTTAGAATCTCTTGTCTTTAGAGCAGAAACTTAATCATTTAATTATTATCTAGATCTACCCCCAATAACTATAATGAATTAAATTCTTAGGAAGGAAGATCAAAAAACATATAGGGATGAGTAAATTCATCTTAAAATTGAGAATATACCAATTATACAGGAATACATTGACGAATTACCTAAGGATTTACCTGGACACCCCCCAGAATGTGAAGTTGAATTTACCATTGATCTAATCTTTGATGTAAGACAAATATTAAAGACTCCTTATAGAATGGATATTATGGAATTAGTGGATCTAAAGAAACAACTAGAATAGTTGAGTAATAATGGATTTATTCTCCCTAGTGTTTCTCTATGGAGATCCCCAATTATTTTTGTTAAGAAGAAATATGGATCCTTGAGGCTGTGAATTAATTATAGAGAAATCGATGTTATTACAATAAAGAAAAAGTATCATATACCTCGAATTGATGATTTATTTTATCAACTTCATGGATCTCAATATTTTTTGAAGATTAATCTTTGTTTTGGATATAATCAATTACATGTAAAGAATGAATATATTCCAAATATAGCATTTCTAACTAGGCATGGACATTATGAGTTTATTGTAATTCCATTTAGACTAATTAATGCATTATCTTTTTCATGGATCTAATGAATAGAGTATTCAAGGAATATCTTGGTATTTTTTTTGGTATTTATTGATGATATATTTGTGTACTCCAAAATCTAAGAGGATTATGAGAACCACTTACAGATTGTTCTAAAGACCCTTAGAATAAAAGAGCTATAGGGTAAGTTTAGTAAGTGTGAATTATGGATTCAAATAGTTTATTTTCTTGGCCATTTTTTCTCTAATTTTGGAATATCAGTTGATTTTGTAATGAAAAATGCAATCCAATAATGGCCTACACCAACAAACATAACTGAGGTACGTATTTTTATTGGCTTAGCATGTTACTATCAGCATTTTGTTTAGAATTTTTTCCAATTGGCTAACATATTAACCAAGATCACATGTAAAGGGGTTAAGTTTTTACAGAAAAAATAATGTACAAATTTTTTTGAATAATTGAAGATAATATTGTTCAATGCTCTAATTTTAAGGGGTTAAGTTTTTATGGACAAAAGAATGTACAAATAATTTTGAATAATTGAAGAGAATATTGTTCAATGCTACAATTTTGACTCTTCCATCAGGAAATTATGAATTTTTAATATATAGTGATGCATTGAAGAATATACTGGGTTGTGTACTTATAAAAAATAATAAAGTTATTGCATATGCGTCAAGGCATTTGAAGACTCATTGACAGAATTATCCAACTTGTGATCTTGAGTTAGCATTTGTAATCTTTTCTATAAAGATATGGTAACACTATATCTATAGTGAAAGATGTGAGATATATACAGATCGCAAGATTTTAAAATACATATTTACATAGAAATAAATCAACATGAGGCAAAGGTGATGGCTCGATTTAATCAAATATTGTGATTTCTCAATACACTGTTACCCAGGAAAGGAAAATAAGGTATCAGATGCATTAAGTGGAAAATATAATAGACTTATAACCCAAATGAGGACTGATAAAGATCTTATATTCATAGATTTGAAAAAAATGGATATTTTAATTGTTAATGAAAGAGAAACATTACTCAGTTTTCAATTTATTGCTAAATCATCTTTACTGGAGAAGATAAAAAGATCTCAATCTGACGATAATATTCAAAATAAAATTAAAGTCATTAAGGATGGAATATTGACAGACTTTTTGTATGATGATAGAATTCTAGAATTTGGAAATAGGTTATTGTACCATAAATACCAGATCTAAAAAATTAGACTATTTGATGATGCTCATAGCTCAAATATCTATATACACCATGGTAGTACCAAAATGTATAGAGATCTGAAAGAAAATTTTTGGTAGGATAACATGAAGTGGGAAATTACTGACTATGTTTTAAGGTGTCTAGTTTGTTAACAAGTAAAGGCTAGGAGACATAATCAAGTAGGATTCATGAAAAATCTACCTATTCCTATGTGAAAATGGGATGAAATTACTCTGCACTTTTTCACAGGACTACTAGGGGAACCCAGTAGGAATGATGCAATATGGGTTATTGGTAACCAACTTGCGAAATCTACACATTTCCTTGCTATAAGGAAGGATTTTCCATTGTATCTCCTAAAAATACTCTATATTAATAAAGTTTTAACACTTCATGGTGCACCACTATTTATATTTTCTAATTTAGATCCTTGTTATACATATAAATTATGGAAGAGTCTTCAAAAGGCTTCAGATACAGAGCTTCATTTGAGTACTTATCACCCTCAAGCTAATGGACAGTCTAAAAGGACTGTTCAAACATTGGAAGACATGTTTAGATCATGATCACTTGAATTTTATTGTATGTGGGATCAGTATTTACCTTTGGGAAAATTTTCGTACAACAATAGTTTCTGTTCTAGTATTTAAATAGTTTCATATGAAGCATTATATGGAAAGAGATGTCGAACTCCAACTTGTTGGGAGAAAATTAGTGAGAGGAAACTTTTAGGCCTAGAACTTGTTAAAGATATGATGAAAAAGGTAAAGACTATTAAGGATCATATTAAATAATCTCAAAGTAGAAAAAATATTTATGGTGACAATTAGAGAAAGGATTTGGAATTTCAAGTGAGAGATCATGTATTTCTGAAAGTATCTACATGGAAGGGAGTCTTTAGGTTCAGTAAGAAAGGGAAACTGATCCCTAGATACATTGTAACATTTGAAATTATATAAATAATTATATTTTTATCTTACCAATTAGAAATTCCACCAATTCTGTCCAAAGTCCAGGATGTGTTCCATGTATCATTATTAAATAAATACATGTCAGACCCAATGCATTTACTCACCTATGAAGAAATAGAACTGGAACCTGATTTCTCTTACTACGAAGATCCTATCAAGATACTTTAATAAGAGAGAAAGTATTAATAAATCAAATGAATCAACTCATAAAGGTTCTTTAGAAAACCCATAAAATGGAAAAAGCAATGTGGCAACCAGAAGATGATATGAAGAAGAACCACCATTATCTGTTTAAAATGAAATATTCATGAAAATTTCGTGGTTTAAATTTCCAAAGGAGGGAATAATATGACACCCCAATATTTTATGGAATGTTTCTTCTTAAATAAATATCTTATGTTGCACACAACACTGAGCTTAAATGAGCAATGATATACTATTAAATAGTAACTCAACCGTTGGAATAGTAATGTGAGCATTAGGAATAGTAATGTGACCATTAGAATAGTAACCTCACCTATGAAATTATAAATCAAATTTAGGAATTTTATAAATACTAATATGATATAATTATAATTATAGTATAAGTAAAGAAATTTTTTTGAAATTATTAATTAAGTGATGATATTTTTATAAAACATAAATGGTTATTTTCAATTTTATAATTAATATAATGATTTAAAATAAAATTTATTTTCATAAAATGTATTAAAAAATTAATAATTTTTTGTCTTATTATTATAATATAATTTTATGATACCTTAATTAATTTTTCAAAGGGTTATAAAATCAGTTATAATTTTAAAATTGGTAGTTTCCAAGTAAATGATGATTTTAATTAAAAATAAATTTATCTTATTGGAAAATTATTTTTATAAAATGGAGTTCATTTTTGAGTTATACATGTCGAAAAATGTTTAGGGTAAATTTTTGGTATTTTTCTAAAATAGTTTATTTTTTTATAAATAATAATATACAATAATTTACAGTATATATACATTATAATTTAAATACACTATTACATGATTCATAATTGATGTAAGCACCATAGTCTCAAACTATCCTTCTCTATTTAAGTTTTTTAGTCATGGAATAATCATTATTTCTTATCTTGAGCTAAAATAATAAACTAATGAATAAAATAATAATAAAAAACCCCTCTCCCCCACTATAAATACCACCCCTCGCCACATTTTCTCATCACACCTATTAAGCCTTGAATCTTGTCTAATTTCTACCCAATAATCTTCCAAAGACTATTCCACATGACCTTGAGGTTCTGGTATCAATAAAATTCCAAAACCAACTTCTCAAAGGAGGTTCTCAAGGAGAAGAATCCAAGAGGTAAAATCCTCTTTCGCTTTCTTTATTTTCTTTTCACTTTATTTTATTTTCTTATAATATTTTATCCTAATCTATCAAAACATTTATAATAAATCCAGTATCTTACATATAATATAATTTTATTATTTTAATTTAAAATCCACCATCAAGTCTCTTCTCCTCTTCCTTTTATTCTAAAAATGAAAACATCACCCATGAGGTTCCGATTTACCACCTTCATGGACGACGTGTTTTCATTTTTCAATAATTCCTTCAAGTATAGTTATAAAACCATTAATATGGTTAAATAAGATTTTATTATACATATTATAAGTTATATAATGTTATTTAACCTATGTATATAGATAATATTAATTAATAAAAAAACCGGTGCGCGGTGATCGAAAAAATGCCAAAATGATCTAAATGATTATCACTATATAATGATTCATCCTCATAACATCCATCCATCCAACGGCTTGGAGACCTTCAATTTTTTTTATTTAAAGCAAGGCCCCCCTTTTAAGTGAAGGGGAGGAAACCCAAATAGACATCATCGACTTAGGAAAAATCACAACCTGAAGGTTTAGTGAGACACACCAAATTGACATCATGGAACAACCCCTTCCCAGCAATTTATCGTGAAAGAACTCTCCATCAGTGCAGGGATGAAAGGCAAGAAAGTGTCCTGTGTCAATGCACATGCCCGATCTGATGACAAATCTCATACCCTCTCAACAACGAAACCCATAAAGCTCTGCAATGAAGAACAACTAGCTCTGAAACCTCCTCTGGGGCCTGATATGCGTGGTCGAGTCTGAGTATATCACCGTACCAATAGACCTCATAAACCCATTCACCATTCTGAGAAAACAAAACCAGAAAACCTCCAACAATCTATCATTCTAGAACAACCTCGTCGACCTCCACCCCGCCATCGCAGCCATAAATCCCGGAAGACAATCTAAAGAATAAGATATCAATCCATCGTCACTATGACTGGATGGCCCAACCCCACACCTAGGAACCACCACCAATAAGGGAAAATGGGTCTTCAAGAAATAGAAACGCCACTCTGGGCATGGATCTGATCCGAACAGAACCTCAGTTCCACCATCATCAGATTCCAGTACAAGCCTCACGATGACAAGTAATAAAGACCAGCGACGTCGAAACAGAACAACCAGAACTAGAACCAGAGAAAAAATTCACAACTGGCACCAAATTAAATGCTAGTAAAAATTTACTTCATCTGAAGACCGAAGACCTACCCCCTCCGAAGCACTGAGATCAAGCCCTGAGCCGTATCAGAATATGGAAGCAAGCCCCGATCTAGCCAATAACCAGCCCACTCCATCACCTGGCGCGCCGGACAAGCTGATCAACCTGAACCAAGAACGGGGCCACCCCAAGCCTCGTTTCCGTCGAAAGATGTAAACCGGACCGACCACTAGAACTAAAGTAAAGACAGGACGTCGTCGAAAATCGTTCTGCACCGATCCGACTGTCAGACTTCCACCGGGAAGCGATGCCACGGCACAAGCAATGCCAACGCCGTTCCGCACCGAGCAGAATGCCAGACTTCCACCGGGAACCGACGCCATCACACAAGCAATGCCAACGTCGTTCCACACTGAGCCGACAACCGAACTTCCACCAGGAAGTGATGCCACTGCACAGGAAACACCGCCAATGTCGTTCGCGCCGAGGTGACCACCGGACCTCCACCGAGAAGCAACGCTGAGACGAACCCTCATCCACCGCGAGCAGATCATGGCCCGAAGGGGGAAGGAGGAGAAAATTCGAAAAAAACCCTAGGTTATGCGAGGGAGATGAAAAACGCCGCTCCGAGGCCTTGATGAAATCGTCATCCTCATACCATATAATTTAATGAAATTTATAACCATTTAATACTCTATAATTTCATTAATAACATATAATTTCAATTGTGGATAATTATTCTCATTTTACATGATTTCCATACATGTATACAAGTAAACAGATCATGAGACCCAATGAAACGAACGCTCCTAAAAGATAAAATTGTATCTTATAACTCATCAAAAATTCCAAAAATAAACTTAATAAAATTATAATAAATCAAATACATGTATAAAAGGTTCTGAATTAATTAATTAATAGATTTAATCATATTATCCTAGACATTAAGATCAAGATAAGAACACATTCATACACAAGGTAAGGGATTCTCCCCGAACTTCCATTTTTCATTCAGGTTATACTTTCCCTCTCTTTACCCCAATTTAATTCTTAATTATCCTTATTTAATCTTCCTAAATTCTGATTTTATGTTCCAAATATATTTACCTATCTCAATTCTTCTTTATTTGATGAGAAATACAAGATTTATAAGGATCCTTTTTCAATTATTCCTGATAAGCAAGCCCAATTAAAGGGAACTTCCCAATTTCTTACCCATTCTCAATTACCATCCATAATCTATTTTAAGCTAAAAGTATTTTTATAAAACCACTAATTTTATCATGAAAAACTTTATTTGTTAATTTTTGGTTTTATACAAACAATAATTCCATTTTACATTTTAAATACTCTTTAATATTTTCTTTAAACCACACTGAAAAGGATTATTTATAAAGTTTATTAAACACTCATTTTACATGTTTTCACTTCATTTTGAAATAATTTATCATGATCTATACCTATTTTACATTATAAAATTCCAATTATTATTTAAATCCATTATTTCTTGGACTCCATTATGATAACCCCTTTGGTTATTACTTTCTCCACTTATTTCTTATGTGTGGTGTATGTATACTTCCCTTTTATTTGTGATCATCATTCATTGAATATTTTATTAAATATACATATTTATTTTATCATGGATATTATTATTTCCTTATCCATGTACCATTTTTACATATGGAATTATATTTGAATTGATGTTTTATTTTGGAAAAAATTTATGAATATGTAACCTCTACTCAATATGGATATTTTGATAAGTCATTTTGGTCATGAATTGAATCTATTTGTGCATAATGATTTAGAATTGCAGTGATGGGTGGGACCCTTTATATCCCTTCAATGTTCCAACAGGTCTTATGAGATAAAAAAGTTGGTGGAAAACCCTTAATGTTTGTTTCCAAATATAATCAGATGGTTTTTACCCACAAACTTAAATCGTCTTGATGGTATAATGGTTCATATGCCAAATACATGACATTAAAATAATAAGTATTTTCATTATTCGATATTCAATTATTAATTTCTATAAAATTTTCACTTTGAAAAAATATATGGATGCATTATCATTTTGAGTGTACTTATGGAATGTGTTTTTCATATTATTTACCTTTCCATAATATCTATTCCTTATTGACTTTACTTCACTTATTATTATTTCATATAACCCTTACCGGGTGTTTGAGATCACCCTTTTATTTTATTTTTCCAAGGTTGTGAAGATGAAATCATTGAATAAGTGATAAGAAGCAGCTTATTTTGTTTTGTTTTTTTATAATAAAGTGATGCCTTGTCCAAAATACCAAAGAAAAATTTATTATATAAAAATAGGTTATATGAGTCTAAAAGAAGGGATAATATTACAATATTTTACATAAATGGGGAGTAAGTCATTAGGTAGATCATCCAGCTAGGTAATGTCTTGATTTTCTCCTTTATTGGTGAGGCCATCCACAACTATATTCACTTCCCAATATATATGAGTGGTAATATGATTGATGTCACAGAATGAATAGAGACAATCCATCCAATGTGTAGTAGCTGGCCAAGCCAGATGAATCACACCTCTCCAAATTGATTGAACTGTGTTAGTTGAATAACTTTCAATCCATATGTTGTTCCAACCCTGGTGCTTAGCTAATTAAATAGCATGAATAACACTCATCATTTCAGTCTCCAAAGCTAAGAAAATCCAATAGCTTCCAAAGAATCACCCTAGGATCTGAACTAGGTGATCCTTCTAGATTCCACAACATCCCACAAGGACATAATTTCCTTTAGAAGTGCCATCCATATTTACTTTAATCCATCCAGAGCATGGCATTTTCCAAAAAAACTCAAAGGTGTGTCGTGGATGGCGATAAAAACCATCAACCCAAAGCTGCCATATAATCATAAAGTCTTTCACTGTATTGTTGTAGAATCCCTAATGAATCAAAGAAGGTCCACGAATAGCAATGAGGATCTAAATATGACCTGAATTAATGTTAAGTGAGCAATTATTGTGAATAATTTCATTTCTATCATATCATATCACTAGATAAATCTATACAACTACAACAAGAAATAAATTCTTTATTTCTTGGGATTTATCCATATCAAAATAATGATTTAGCTGAGCATTGACAGTGTCAAGAATCGGCCATCTACAATCAAAGATATCAAAAATATAGTTCCAAAGAGAAGTTTCAGTGGAATAGGAAATAAATAAATGATTAGAATCTTCTCTATGTTGATTATAGAGATAAAATTTTGAGTAAGTGTGGATCCCAAAATATTGGAGACAAGTATCTGTGGGGATACTATTGTGAAAAATATGCCAGATATGAGTATTTTGTGAAGGCTTTATCTATAGATTATAAAAGTTTTTTATTCTACTAAAATTATTTATAGAGTTATGAAAATGGTGGGAATAATAAGTTTTTGAATTCAGCATACCATTGTATGAAGGTTACCAAACTAGAAAGTCATTTGTACTAGAAAAAGGATAATTTTCTATGATATGCACAACATTATCAAGGATACTATCGAAATGAGAGTTAATAACATCCTTGATAGTAATATTAGTGTTTTAAAGATATTGTTTAGTGGGGATCATATAAATTAGAGGATCATCAGTCCAATTATCCAACCAGAAGTTCATAGAGGAGTTCCTAGAAACCATCCATCTAGAGTTGGTCATAATATTAATATAAGGCTTTTTACTAGATGGTTAGATGGAATATTTTAGAAAGTTCATGTTTCCTTTCTTCAAATTCTCAAGAAACCTATTTTTTATTAAATCAATTGAAGGAGATTCATTATGGTTTAGGTTCTAAGTAATTCTGGCTTGAAGGGACTTGTTAAAAAGATTTAAATTTTAATTCCAAGGCCATCCTTATCCAAAGGTTTTCAACAAGTAGATCAAGGTATAGTTACCAATTTCCTATTTAGATTACTACCAGACCAAACAGAATTTTTTATGGAAACATTCATTTTTTAATGTGACCAGCAGGCCATTTGTAAACCATCATAGAGTAAACCATTTTGGATACAATGACTGATTTGAAAAGACAAGTTCTACCTACCATAGATAGAGTTTTACCTTTCCAAGCGGATATTTGATTAAGAACTTGATCAAAAATATTGAAGAAATAGTTATATTTGGGTATTCTCCAAAATATGGGTACACCAAGGTATGTAAAAGGAAAAGAGCCTTCTTGAATGCCTAATTCATTGATAATATCATATTTTCTATTAGTTGGAAATTTTCTCCCAAAAAAGATAGAGGATTTTTTCCAGCTAATGACCTGACCCAAGAACTCCTCATAGTGAGAGAGAGTATTTTTTAGGGCTCTAATATTTATTTTATAAACTTCTAATAAAATAATGATGTAATACGCATATGAAATATGCATGGGGGAATTCACATTCCTGGAAGCATGGATGGTTTTAAGTTTACTTTGATCCAAAAGTTGAGTGATCAATCTACTTAAGTAGTCCTCTGCAATGGAGAAGAAGATGACAGAAATGGGATCACCTTTTCTAACACCCTTGGTGCATTTAAAATAGCCTCTGGGGGATCCATTGACCAAGATAGATATGGAGGCCAAGTTGAATAGGGTTTTGATTCTATTTATAAAATAATTATTGAATCCAAATCCTTGGAGAACTTTGAATGTAAAATTCCAATCTATGGTATCAAAATATTTTCTAATGACAAGTTTTATGGTAATATTACCACCTCTATTGGCGTTGTTTAACATGTTAGTGCATTCAGAGGCCAGAAAAATGCAGTACTGAATGGATATTCCCTTAACGAAACCAAATTGATTCCATGAGATAATTTTTTCAGTCATGGTAGAAAGCCTATTTTCAAGAACTTTAGTGATAATTTTGTATAGAGTGTTAATAAGAGATTTGGGTCAGAAAAGATGAATCTCAGAGGCATTATCAACATTAGGGATCAAATAGAGGAATTGTGAATTCAATCCATGGGATAAATAACCCTTAGAAAAGAGGGATTTGATGATTTTTCAAATATCATCTTGAATAACATCCCAATATTTTAGGTAGAATCCATTATTAAATCCATCAGGACCCAGGTAACTATTAGGATTTAAGCTAAAAACAATGCCTTTTATTTCATGTTCAAGAGGAATGCTTAAAAGAAAAGAGTTATCTTCCTCATTGATCAAAACTAGAATGATATCGTGCAAGATATCTTCATTTATGTGAGGGCCATTAAAAATGGACTCAAAATAAGAGACAACATGACTGGAAATATTATCCTCATTATCCAAAATGTTTTCCACATCTCTGAGAAAAGTAATTTTTTTATTTTTTTATTTTTGTTCTATTTTTATTTACCAATGTTATAAGGGAACCATATATGTATCTAGTTTCTTCAAGACTATTAAACTGATCAATACTTAGTGAAGTTATCTATTGTATATTTTCCATTGTAATAAAATAACCTCCAACTCTGGGATATTGGGGCCAGGGTTGTTACATCTTTCATGACTTAGGATAGATCTAGGTAGCAGATGATAGGGTAAGAGATCAGGATGCTTGGATAGACTTTTGGTTTATTTTTGTATAGAATGTATAGTATTGTTTCATGTTGTTTGTATATATGTTTTCTTAATTTATAGATACATGACATATATTATAATACTTTTGTATATGATTTAATTTCTAGTTATTAATTGATTATAAATTTCTTGATGTTTATATATGTTTCCGCTACGGTGGGTTCATAGTCCAATGTTTATAATGTATGCTTCTGCTATACAATCTGGATATATTATGCTTCTTCTATTTATCTGTTATTCCTTATCCACTATGTTCCACTCTGGTAATGAGGGCATGGTCTTCCCATAGACACACCTTAAGACCTCTCTAAAAGTTGGAAACCTCTAGCATTCTAGGAGATGCACTTGAGGCCATATGGTCCACCATGCTCAGGGCACCTCTAAGTGGCACCTAGGTCTGGGATGTCACAAAGTGGTATTAGATCCTTTATTTTCATATATTACTATTTTGAGACTATATATAAGAGATTATGAATGTTATGGGATTTGTTAATGATTTGTTTGTAATGCCCCAACCCCAGTTACCCAGAGTCGGTGCATTATTTTAATACATTGGCATGATTACAAGGAATCAAGTCCTGAAGGACCGACCTATTTAGCAGTCTTGGAAAATAAATTACATACATGAACATTACATTACACTTTCTAATATATAGTATAGCATAAATAATCCTTTGATAATTCCATTTCTTCCATAGCCTAACCATGTATATCAATCATAAAACACTTCTTAGGATCCTGGGAAAACAAAACATAAGAAAGGGGTGAGCTCATATGCTCAGTAAGGGTAAATAATTTAGCAGACGCTATAAAATTTTAAGGAAAGATTTGTAATAAAAACGAGATCCTTTTAAACATAAACTTGAACATAATATGGAAAAAAAATAAATCAAAAATTACCATATAAACATGCACATGGATATTCTACTAGTCGAATAATCACATGTAATAACTAATTTCATAATGAGGGAATGTATAATTCCAGACATCATAACCACATAGTCAAGGCCACATGCCAAGACTACAAATAAATTTTTTTCCAAGGCCTTGTGCCAAGAAACTAGTTTTTCTCATGAGACCTACCGATTCATAGAGAAGATATAGTGGTCGTCACCCGTCACTTACTAAGTCCAATGCATTCCTCATATGAAAATGTTGAAACATAACATAAACATTTATATTAAAACTAGCATACGAAATGTAAATAATTTAACCATAAACCATGAATGGTATTAAAATAGCGCATCCACTGTCAAACATAGCAAAACTCATTCAATACAATATGGAAGATTGTATTATAATAAATCAACCTCAATCAAGAATAATATCTAGTAAAGGATGTTTACATAGTTGAAAATGATTAGTAAAACTCTTTGAGATAAATATACCTTTTTCAGGAAATAATTTAAAAGTCACACAATTTAGAAAGGAAGAAATTTAAAAGAAATTTTTGAATCAGAGTGTCCCATACCACTTTGAAACTTTTAAAAGTAATTAACATTTTAAAACATTTATGTCCATATAAATAAATCCTTAAAACCATTTTGAAAACATGGACATTAATGAGAATGAGTTAGAAGAATAAATATTTAAACCATTTAAAATGATGTTTTAGTTAAAAAGACCCATAAAAAGAATCACTTTGAAAACTCTTTTATAAAACATGGATATGGATAATAATTATGTCCCGGTAAAAACTTACACATAAACAATCTCAGATAATAATGAGATTGAGGAATTAACCCTTACCTTGTACTTTATTTTAGTTGAGGGTATGTTTAGCCTCATGTATAATGACCATAGTATGTTATTAAATTATACCAGAACTATATTAATATTTATGATATCATATATTATTAATTTATGAATTTATACTAACCATTTAATAATAATTTCCATGTTAAAGTAACATTTTGGGTAATAATCGCTTTCTTTAACATACTTGTTTTAACTTGTTATTCTTGATCATATCACTTAGATCATGATTCATATACTTATAGAATATAAAACATGATTTATATATCATATATTTTCATAATATAATTATTTATAATAGATATATTTATGAAATGTAAACACCATTTATGGAGACGGTAGGTCGTACGTACGCATAAACGTCGTTTTTGTTTTCATATCGTATTGAACGGAAGAAAGTGAATGAGATATATGTAAATATATATATATATACATATATATATCCAGTATCATTATTATTTTATATATTACATACTTATTAAATATATATATATTTATAATCATTGTTGAATGGTGAACGTGAAAATGAATCTCATCGCGTCGTGGAGACGGTAAGTCGTACGTACGCACGAGCGATGATATCATTATATTGATGGTGAAATATTATGTAATTGGATGGTATATTATATTTATATAATAATTAAAATGTTATTTTTATTATTTACATCAATTATACTCACTATTATATCCATCCAAATAATGAAGTGTTGAATAACAAACTACACCACGACATAGAGATGGTAAGTCGTACGTACGCACGTATGGTGACTTTGTCATTCATAGGTTGGGTAGAATAATGAATATGGTTTTACCATATTCATAATAACATAAAATTATGTAGAAGGTACTGGAGTTATTATTTTGGTATGGAAACAACAAAGAAAGAGAAAGTGGAAGAAGAAAAGAACTTTGAAAGAGGTGATGAAATAATTACCTCTTCTTCGGGTGCTGCCTTTTGATTTGATCAAATGGGATCCTTAGGATGACTTTATGATCAAATTAAGGCATCTAGGTTGATTTGAGAGTAGCTGGGAGGATATTTGAGTAGGTTTTGGCCGAGACAAATGGCTTTGGAGGTGTGATTTTGAGAAAAGGGGAAGTACCTTTTTATAAGAGAAGTGAGGGTCACTTTAGGAAAACCTAGAAATATTATTTTATTATAAAATAATATTCGGTTTATAATGGATCAAAATGGATTTATTTAGAGGATAATGTGGGAATGGATTTAAATCCTCTCAACCAATAGGTTTTATACAAGTTTAGGTCACCATATTAATCTTATCTTTTAGATTTAACTCTTATTAAAATATTTTAACTTTTACAATGTCTTCTTGTATTTTTATATTACATGGTTAATAAACTTACTATAAAATGACAAGAGAACCCCTAGTGGTTTATTAATGACATATATATAATTATGTAAGTCTTTTGGTCGAACCTTATATTTTTAGGAATATTATATCATTTAATAATATAGTATTTGTTTTAAAAATTCATTTATGTCAATTTTGACACTATTCAGTATTTGGTTTTTTTGAAAGTCATAAAAAGTTGATTATTTAGAAAAAAACACATTAAAACAACCCTAACATGTAATATTCACCTAGAAAATTTGTGTATGGAATCAAAAGTCTCAATTTACATTTATTTTGATATTTATAATATCAATTATTTTAATCTTTCATTAATAAGGTAATTACTACTTCATCATTGTGTCATAAATAACTTTAATTATTTAATGTCTAAAAATTATAAATAAAATACCATGATGTAGGAAATAATTTTATGTTTATAATTAATATTTATAGTCTAATTTATCTTATGTATAACCCTATATTAAAAATGATTTAGTTTTTAAAATTTGAATTTAAAACTTTTAACTCTTCTTTAAATAAAATATGTTAAATGTCCTAATCTAACCCAAGTGAATCAAAAAAGATCATATTTTTTCCCAAGGTTGATTTTTTTCTAAAAACACATATCTAATAGAATTAGGACATGCGTTGGGGTAATTTTTATATTATTTTTACCTTTAATTACCTTATTTACTTTTAACTGTGGTAAATAAAATTCGAAAGTTACTATTCAGCAAAAAATATTTTCATCATATTGAATCAAATTTTACTTAATGATGTAAACTGTGTCTCTCATATTTTTAAAATTAAACTCACAAAAGCGGTAAAATTACATTTTATGCAAATTTACAAATTTACCTATAAGGTGGGTAAAAAGACATTGAAATGGTACAATAAAATTATATATATATAATATTATTGTAAAATGACTCCAATTAATTAAATTGTACTAATATATGTATTATTTATATATTTTAAGATAAAATTTTAATTAAAAATTATTATTTAAATGAAAAAGTTAGTTTTTATCTATAACGCAATGTTTTTCACTATTTATCAAAAATTGAATGTTTTCAGAAAAATACCAAAAATTCACCCTAAGATAATTTTGATGTTATGAATCCAAATATTATGTTTTTTTTAGAAAATTAAAAATATATAAGTTTCATTAATTAATTTAAAATTAATTCCCGTTGTCAAAACCAGAAAGCAGGTTTTTAAGAAGTAAAAATTATCGAAAGATTAACTTGTTTTTATGTCCAATTTAAATGTGAAATTATTTAAAATAACCTAAATTATATTAAATGATAAAAATATAATCTAACTATAATTTAAAACCACTAAAATGAATAATTTAACACTTTAAATTATTTCGACTAAAAAAGTTGTTTTCAATTAAAATTTAGTATTTTTTTATTATTCATCAAAATATGAAAGTTATCAGAAAAGTACCAAAAATTTATCCAAACTAAATTTATATGTCCCTATTAAAAATAATAATTAAATTAAATTAAATTAAATATATAAAAGTGTCAAATATTGTATTTAAAAAGGGTTCTCCATTAAAAGGCGGTAAAATTGCATTTTTTGAAAAATACTTCTTTTATCAGAAAAAATGAATTTGTTATTATATTATGTATAAGAAACATATAATATGAATGTTAAAATTATATGTAGTACATAAAATTGAAAATGAACTTAATACTATTCATAACCACTTTTTGAACAGCTAGTTTGGTAAGTCGTGGTGCGCTCGAACTCGGTGTTGTGTGTAGTGCAAGATATTAAATTACTTTAAAGATATAACTTACTATGAAATTTTGGTGTGTTAAATTGTTCTTAGGAGTAGTTAACCCATGTGTAAATAAAATCCAAACTTTCTTAAATTAAAATGGTTATTTTCTATATTTTTCTTATTATAGTTGATTTTATTCCACTATTGGGTGATGCACTTGAATTGTGATGTTATTATTGATATACTTGAGGTTTGTATTTTATCCTTGGACCAATTATGTGAGGTAAAGGAAGCATTTATCATGCATCATATTAGGCACCTTGTAAGAAATTCACATTCCATGCATATTCCATGTCGTATAGGAACATTATGTTGATCACATTGCCTGTGATTTCCATGAGTGATTTGATTGTTATAAATATAATTATTAATGGATAATGATTTTGGTATGAAATTGAGAAAAACATAGTTGGTACTTAAAGTTCCTACCATAACCTAATATTTTTTTCCTGCATAGTCTACATCATACACCCTAAGCAGTCAACTATGGCATGTTGAGTCATGGAACATTGGTCACATGGACTGGAATGTGTTGTAGTGTGGATTGGGTGGATGCCACATTTTAGTTCATAAGGTTTATGGTCCCTTATGGATTAGAAGTAATGAACCATATAGTTCAACCATTTAAATAGAATAATGATATAAATATGAATTTAAAATAAAAAAAACTTGAAATTGAAATTCAAGAAACACAGGGTTTGGCCCAGTCTCGGCCTTAGTAGTGGTTGGTAGGTAGTGTCTTTGTCTTTTAATATAAATGTTTATATCACCCATAACTAACTCTTTGATCTAGAATATGGGTGTGATAATTCATAAAAATGATTTGTACATGTTCTATTTATATATCTTTGGATTATGTTGTTATTGACCTTAATTCGAGGTGTGTGTTTGAAAGTTTTAGAGAAATGCCACTACGATGTCCTCTGATCATACAATAGGAGGGTGGTGAAGACCATGCCACAAAGGTTGTGGGCCCTGATCTTCCAATTATACCTCTAGGAGTACCTCCTATAGATTCTTTTCCTATTTCTAATGCAGGTGATGATACCTAGTTTCGAGCAGATTTCCTACAGATTATGCAGACTTTACAGGGAGCTTCACGTTCTTCCCCTTCTATGGGAGAGTTGACACAGAGTTCCAGCAGTTGCAGCCACCCATGTTTTTTGTAGATGGTGGACCAGAGGATATGGAGTTATGGATAGATATAGTCTTTTCTATATTTTATAAACTGTAGAAAAATCCTAAGTGGAGAGTGAAACTTGCTAATTATATGCTTTAAGGATATGCCAAATACTGGTGGGATATTCTAAATCAGGCTGGTCAAGATTCGGAAGCGACGTGGAAGGATTTACAATCGATCTTCTTTGACTATTTCTTCCCTAAGACCCTAAGGGATGATTATACTAGGGATTTCATGAAGCTAAAATGGGGTTCAATTACATTCATATAATATTCATCTCATTTTACAGAGCTTCAGTGCTTTGTGCCTATCTACACTACTGATGAGAGAGTGAGGGAGAGATTATTTGGGGATACTTTGAGGAATCCTATTCATTCTCAGATAAATTTTTTATGGTTTACTACCATAGATGATATTGTGAACCAAGACCTTATCACTGAGAAGAACCTGAGAGAAGTAAACGGTGTGAGGCAAGGAGGTTCAAAACCCAAACAGAGTAGTGGTTCTACTAGTGGTTGAAAGTGACACTTTGAGACTGCACTAGTGAGAAGTAGTAGCTAGTTGAAACCCACAGATAGTTACATGGTATTCCACCAGTGTGGGAAGCCTAGTCATAAGAGGCCCTAATGTCCCAGTGACCCCATCAAGATTCTAGTATGTGGTATATTGGGGCATATTCAGAAATTTTGCAGTACCTTCCCATCTATGTCACGTGGGAGAGGATTTGTGCTAGCTCCACCTTCAGGAGCAGGTTCAGTAGCACCTCTCCAGGAGGTTAGCTAGATTACTACTAACCATTCAGGTAAAGGAAGAGGTCTTGGTCATGGTAGCTATGCTTTGGGTTTTTAGCACAAACAGAGTAGACCCGCTTCAGGTAGTTAGGTTTTAGCACAGGGTTGTATATTAGGTCATATCTATTCAGTGCAACCTACACCTGAGGGGTAGGATTCTAAGGAATCTAATGTACTTATAGTATCCTCTACTATAATTTCTTCCTTATTTGATACAGTTGCATCACATTATTTCATATCTATGCCTATTGTGGAGATCCATGGGATTCATGTTGAGTACTCTTATAGAATTATGAAACTTGATACACCTTTGGGTATATTATTAGAGAGTATACACTAGTGCAATGATTATCCTCTTAAGATAGGTAACCATAATTTATTATGAAAACTTTTCATCCTTGAGATGTCCGGCTTTTATGTCATTCTTAGGATAGACTGGTTATTTCCCTATCATGATTATGTGTATTTTTATCATTGAAGGGTTTTGTTTACATCACTAGAGGGCAGAACTTATATTTACAAGGGTGATTGGGATGTCTAAGATAGTAGAGCTAGACCATAGAATCTTGGGCTAGGTGGAGTGACCACCCATATTTATATCCTTTACCTGGAGGAATAGGGACTACATCAAACAGAGTTCCCTCCTATAGTTGAATAGTTCAGGGATGTCTTCCCCAACTAATTTTCTAGACTACCTACTAAGAGAGAGGTAGAGTTTACTATCGATATTATTGTAGGAACTACACTAGTATCCATTCCTCCATGAAAAATGGATACTGCTGAGTTGTAGGAAATTAATAGGTGGCTAGAAGATTTAGAGGCCAAGGGTTTTATACATCCCAGTACCTCTTTTTGGGGTTTATTGGTACTTTTTCAAATAATTAAGATGAAACCTTCAATATTTTTATGGATTACCAGAAGTTGAATAATCTTACAGTGAAAAAATGATATCCTTTACCTTGGATTGATGATCTTTTTGACCAACTCAGAGGACCAAGGGTATTCTTGAAGATCAAACTAATATTGGTATATCATCAAGTTCAATTAAGTACTTTAGATATTCTATGTATGACTTTCCATATTTAGTAAAACTTATATGAGTATCTCATAATGTTGTTTGGTCTTACAAACACACCTTCCATCTTCATGGATTTAATGAATAGGTTTTTCTATCCCTACCTATATTTATTTTCCATGGCCTTTATAGATGACATCTTGGTGTATTATCATAGTCATAACGACCATTAAACTCATCTTGAGATCATTATGAATACACTAATAGAGAACCGATTGTATGATAATCTCGGTAAATTTCATTTTTTGATCAACAGGGTACACTTCCTGGGTCATATTATCTTAGAGGTAGGAGTTTTAGTTGACCCAAAAAAGGTGATAGTTGCGTTTACTTGGGATTCTACTAAAATGTATTTGAAATAAGTAGTTTATTAAGTCTAGACAGTTACTGCAAGAATTTTATATATGAATTCTCATGATTAGAAACACCTATTATAGGATTGACTAAGAAGGGTATAAAGTTTATGTAGTCTAGATCATGTGAGACATCCTTTCAGGAATTGAAAAGGAGATTGATTTCAGCATTGATCCTGATTCTTACAGATTCGGGAAGAATCTATAAAAAAATTTATGATGCATTAGGTATTAGTATGGGAGTAGTTTTGATGTAGGAAGATGTATTCATTGAATACGAGTTGTGGTAGTTGAGGCCTCATGAGAGGAATTATCTAACTCGTGATCTCAATTTGGTAGTTGTTGTACATGTCTTACATTATTGGAGGCATTACCTATTGGGAGAGTGTTTTGTGGTGTTTACAGACCAAACAATCATTAGGTATATTTTTACACAGCAAGATTTAAATATTAGGTAGTGAAGATGGGTTGAATATCTACAGTCCTTTGACTTTGAGCAATCATATATGCCTGGGAAAGGAAATTATATTACTGATGCTTGGAGTGGGAGGACATAGATGTAGGTAGTTCAGTAGGCCAATAGCAAATGGAATATTATGGCTCTATTTTATAAGATTCATATAGAGTTTTAGAATTGTCATGAATAGTCTATACTTTCATTGTTATCAGTGACCTCTTCACTTCTTGAGATGGTGAAGATGAGGTGGTTTTATGATCCTGAAGGTTTGGTCTTATGAGGGAGTATAGTTCGAGATTACATGCCTTTGGATTGGTCAATTGATGATGATGATGTAATACATATTCATGGATGTATCTAGGTTCCCACAGATATGAGAGAGGATCTAATGTATGATTCACATGATTCTTAGTGGTAAATTCACCTGGGTATCTCCAAGATGTATTATGACATACACCAATAGTATTGGTGGCTAGGGATAAAGTGTTAGATAGCAGGTTTTATCATTAGGTATTTTACTTTTCAATAGGTGAAGGAAGAACACTAGTGACTTGCTAGATTATTACAGCTATTACTGGTCCTGAAATGGAAATGGGGGGATGTTGAGATGTATTTTTTCATCAGCTTACTATAATTTCCTTGAGGTAGTCACATAGTTTTGTTAGTCATGGATCGACTAATGAATGTAGCCAACTTACTTCCTATTCAGGAGACTTTCTTAGTTGATGAGTTGGGTATGTTGTATTTTGGGGAGAGCATATGACTACACAGGGTCCCTCATACTATCATTTCAGATATGGATTCTCTCTTCACATTTAGGTTCTGGTAGGGGTTGTAGAAGGCTATGGGTATATAGGTGCTTCTAAGCATGGCCTTTCAACCTTAGATTGATGGTTAGTCAAAACAGACTATATTGGTTCTAGAGGACATGATCTAATAATGTTTCCTTAATTTTAGTGGTTCTTGGGAGAAAAATATTCCTCTCATCAAGTTATCCTACAATAACAATTATTAGGTGACAATACATATGGATCCCTATGGGGACCTATACAGTAGGTCATTTCATTCACCCCTATACTTGTTAGAGGTAAGAGCAGCATTGCTATTGGGTCCTCATTTTGTTAAAGAGACTTTTTAGAATGTTTAACTGATCAGGAATTGGATGTTTACTACTCATTCTAGACAGAAATCCTATGTCGATCTTCATCGATGAACTATGGAGTTTGGGGTTGGGGATCTTGTTTTTATATGGGTATTGACCGAGATAGGGAATAGATGTATTTGGAGGCAAGGGAAGTTATCGATTCACTTTTTTGGGAAATTTGAGATTCTATAAAGAGTCAGGATGGTATCCTATCAGTTACTTTTACCTCATAGGTATCATTCCATTCATTATGTCTTCCACATTTCATAGCTTCACCAATAGCACACTGACTCATCTCATACTTTTTATACCGAGGATGTTGAGCTTGATGTCGATGCTTCTTTTAAGGACTATCCTATACGCATCATTAACCAAATCAGGAATCCAAGGTTGATATGTCCCTCTAGAATGAGTGTTATGGTAGAACGGCCATGTGAAGGATGATACCTAGGAGTGGGAGGTTGATGTACGTGCTCAGTGGCCAGAATATTTCTTATATGAAGTTTTTATGCCCTTGGAAGGTGAACTCGGGGATGAGTTCCTTTAATGGGGGAAGACTATAATAACCCAATTTTTCTATTAAGTTTTGATCCTTTTAATTTTAGTCTAATTATTTATTTCATACCAAATATGTATTCCCTATGAGGTTATAAAGGTTTCAAGGTTGTCTGAGTCATGTTCATAGCTCTTAACCCAAATCGGTGGAGAAAATCACTGGGCCGCATGGTTAGTAGAAACCATGTGACCCAACACACATGGTCTCTCCTAACCATGCTAGGCTAGATAGAGGAGCAAGAAGGGTGTGCATTTTTTCCTAACCATGTTATAGCGGACACATGCCCATGAAAAATCTCTACAGTTTTTAGCAGAGAAGAATGGCATGGTTGGTGCATGGTTTCTTAGGCCATGTGGCCTAACCGTGCGAGTGTCCTCTTAAGGTGGTGGCCTTCACACAATTGGTGCATGGTTTGGCCAATCATGAAACCAAACCATTCACCTCTCTTTTTAGTAAAATTATGAAAATTACCTTAATGAAATTTTTAACTCACCGCCTTCATCTTTTTCTCATTCCAGTGGATAGGAGATCTCTCCCTCACCCATTTTGAGCTCCTAAGTGCCTCTTTCATAGGTTTTACCCCTATTTTCCATCTGAGTCCCAATTTGATCACTGATCATCATGTTAGATGTGAATTATTAATTACTCTATTCATATTGATCCATTTTCGTTTGTCTTTCTCTTGAAAATTCTATTTAGATAGAGGCTCATATGACCTATTTTTAGGGCATTCATATGTTCTTTAAATTTATTCCAATCTAGGCTGAAATAAAGTTTGATAATGTATGAGGAGAGTTATACAATAATGATTTAGATGGTCTAATAACTATCCCTTCAAGTCTCATTTTTTTATAATACGTGATATGTGTCTCATGTTGGTTTCACCATTTGTTTCCTCTAAATTGAACCTATATTAAATTGGTTTCCTTTATTAGATCCTAATGAGTCGTTAGAGCCTAAATTTATGATGAGATATAATATCTTATAAGGAGACTCCCCATTGGGTGTGCACTCTTACATACCTAAACAAATTTCATGTGTATATAGAAAAAAAACCTATAGGATTGTTTGGTTTTTCTTTTAATTGATGATATGATAATGATAGTGGATGAATGTAGTAGCATATCATAGCTAGTTCCCTTTAAAATAATAATTAATTGAGTTGACTGTAAGTGGTATGACCATATCACCCTTTTAAGTGGTTACTCCCTTGTTAGAATGAAACATAAATAGTTGTAAATCCTATTTGATTATTGTTATGTAATAAATCAAATGGGAATTAAAACCCTTTATAATTATGGTAAATGAGCATGATGACCTTTATAAATATTAAATATGAATGGTAATTGAGTCCCTTCTACTTTATATCAATAGGAATGATGACCCTTTATAATTATGCTAAATGGGTATGACGAAACTTGTTATACTAAATGGGAATGACGACCCTCCTTATATCTAAATGGGAAAGACAACCCCTATTCTTATAATTATACGTGCATGGAATCCCTTTATATAAATATGATACTGAAATGGAATCCCTATACTGTAATACTGGGAATGGCATCCCTATACTATGATATGGGGCATGGAATCCCTTACTATTATGATACTGGGCATGGCATACCTATATTATCATACTTTTCATGGAGTCCTTATACTATGATATTGGGAATGAAATCACTATTATGTGATACTAGGCATGGCGTCCCAATTTTATGATATTGGGCATTGTTTCCCTTATAAATGTGATACTGGTAATGGCATCCCTTATAAATGTGATACCAATAATTGTGTCCCTTGATACATGTTTAGAGTTATTCTATCACGGGATGAAGTAGGTAGTGTCAACCTAGTTTCCTTTAGGAACCAGAGCTGACCCATTTATAATTTATATTCCTACTTTACATTATTATATCTTCACACTGTCATACTGTATACATTATTGGATATTTATAGACATCGTTGGTGGTGACCTACTGATATTTATCTCACACCCTATTGGGGTTGCCTATGGTACCTGGGAAGACTACAAGATTTCAAGTGTATATAATGGGAAGCGTCCTATAATGGATGCTTGACTTCTTGCATAACTTAGGATGGAGATGGGTAGCAATGATAGGGTAGGATATCAAGATGCCTGGATAGACTTTTGGATTCTTTTTGTATAGCATGTATAGTATTTCTTCCTACAGTTTGTATCCATTTTTTCCTACTTTATATATAAATGACATATATTCTTGTCCGTTTTTATATGATTCAATTTACAATTATTAGTTTATTATTAGTTGCTTGTGGTTTATATTTGCTTCCGTTTCTGTAGGTTATCGGTCCAGTGTTCATAGTATCTTATTTTATTGTTCAATGTAGTTATATTATACTTCCACTATTTATCTTTTATTCCTTATCTATTATGTTTCACTCTGGTAATGAAGGCATAGTCTCCCCATGGACACACCCTATTCCCTCACTTATAGTTTTAAGCCTCTAAAATTCGGTGATATGTACTTGAGTCCATGTGGCACACCGGGCTTGGGGCACCTCTAGGTGGAACCTAGGTTTGGTTTGTCATAATTCACCCCTAAGTGGAGTCCTCACTTTCTCACATACTGAGAATGAGTCATTCAATCATTCCATCAATTTAAAAGTTCCTTTGATTTTAGGTTCTAAATAAATAAATCCTATCCTTCAATGATCTCATTCATCATCTAGAATGCTCATGGACTGGGTACCTGGGTAAAATATGACTTCATTTATAATGACATTTATAACAAAATAACCTCTCACATAGTGGTGATTGAAGCAAAGTATAATCCTTCTATAATAAATGAGATCACTCATAGTATGGTCCTATATGATCGCATGTATGGAGACCCTAATAACAAAAATATATGGAATTTTTCAAAAACCAACATAACTATGTATAAGAATGAAGTATCTGTTTAATTCATCATTACCAAAGTCATTTATGGAGTGTATAATTTCTTCATTTCCTTTTTTTATTCCAAGTGTGAAGGGATGACTAGGTAGGCATTGTTACATGATCTTTGATCCTTCAACTCAGGGGACTCAGTGTGGCTTATCATTATAGATTTCAACATGATCATATATCCTTTGGAAAATAAGGGAGGTGGGTTTTATTCTAGGACATCCAGAACAGAATTTGACTCTTTATTTTCCCATAATTACCTCCTTGACATAAGATTTTTGGGAGACAAATACACCTGGTTCAAAAACCATAAGGGAAGTGGTTTCACCTGGTTTCAAATTGAATATTATTTTGCTAGCCTCTAAGTCATATCCTCTTACTCGAATGTAAAGGTTTCACATCTTATTTAGGCTCTCTTCAATCACTCCCCATTACTAGTTAATATAGCCCTCGGAAGATATGGCAGTGGCCACTTTTTATTTTCTAGATGATGGACCTCTGATCCTAGTTATTATTGGATTTGGTTCCCTAGAACCAACTTCTATGTACTTTTTGATAAACTGTATTCATTATTTCGAATATTAATAAACTCATTATCACATCATGATTGTTCTTGTTCTAGACGGTGTATGTGATAATGTCATAATAGTAGTTTTCATAGTAGTTCCTTACTATGATGAGAACCCATAATTGTCATGAAATTATTATAAATATATATTCTATAGACAAAAGATATCATTTTAGGGATAAAAATTATATATTCTATCAGGGATGGAGACTCATCAGACTTTGAGAATCCTTCTCATAGTGTATGTCCTTGTTAATTTCTAGTGTAATAAATTATGATAATAGGACCTCCTAGTAGTAAATCTATATTTATATATGTCCTTGGATGTTCCTATCTATGGAAATTTGTATTTTTACTTATAATTTAAGATTATTATTAATATATGTTATGATTCATGTACCTTGATGTATTGATAAAAACCATGATGATATATGTTCATAGAAAAGTAGGATACATTGGGTGTGGCATGAATAATATTTCATTGATGAATAATATGAGAAAGGATATGTATCTTCTATTATTTAAAAAAAATTATATCTTAGTCCCTTTGATGGAAATTATATAGCCTAAATAAATCCATGGCCATGGTGTTATGTAGGCCAGTTCAATTTCAAAAAAGTAAAATAAAGAGACATCGAGTGCATGGGTTGATGGCACCAGCAAGCAACCTTCTTGATTAGAGATGTCGAGATAAATGGATTATATTACACAATAAGCATACATATGTGAATTTATGTTGTTTAAGCATTTAATTATTTCTCTATGGGTGTCTTGGCATGTTTCTAGACACTAAAATTGGACTTTGGGCTACTTCACCTAATTCCACTAAGAAAGATATCTAGAGGGTCGCACACTAAGTGTATCTAGAACCTCAGTTAAATCATATTATTATTTATTATTTAACAATTTTTTTAAACGTTATTCCTATATATGGTTTAATAATTATTCATGTTTACTTGATCATATATATTTTGTCACTAGTTATTTGAGGAAATATTTTGTGAGAAGAATATTTAATAAATATTTATTTTATATTTAGTAAATATAATATTTATTTATTTATTGGTGAATAAGGTAGTTGTGTTTATTTATTAAATAAATAGTCATTATTAAAGGTCTGATAAATATTGTGGGGGAATGATGGACCAATTTTAATGGTCTAATAATAAATAATATATATAGAATATTATTTTAATACATAATATTTAACTTAATTTGTGAGTTTAACACATGTTAAGAAAAAATATTATTATAATAATTATTGACATGTAGTTTCATAGTAATTAATAAAAATAATAAATTCACATGTGAAAATTATTATTTTTAAACTTTAGTGGTATATAAACCCAATTATATTATTTCCTTAAGGTTTTTAATTTTATTTTTTATGCACAAAAACATCTAGAGAGAATTCTATCAAAGCCCTAGAGAGCTCCATCTCAAATAATTATGTTAAGAATAGAGAGCGATCCTCCACCACCACCACTTTTTTTTCTAGATAGATAAAAGAGAATATTTCTTCAAATGATTCTCGGAGATATCAAAAGCGAATAATGCAAGCATCAAGATCTACCATGCTATCACTTAGAGATTCATATGGTGATGTTCAAGGTCTGTGGAACATGTGTAGATCTATGATAGAGTGATTATACTCTTAATTCTGATAACATAATAAAGTTATGATATAGAGATGTTGTTATATCCATCAACAAATAAAAAATTCATCATAAGTTAATTATTTAATATCTTAAATTAATTATAAATAATATGTGATGATCCTACATCTTGGTTTTGGTGTTCAATCATTAATTATTCTTTGATTCAATTTTGTTAATCATGGTATTTATCCTTGGGTAAATATAGGATTATTCATCAAATACCATAAAAATATAAGTTGGTAATTTCCCATATAGTGATTCTACTACACCCAGAACCATCATGTAGTATCAGAGTAGTCACCTAATTATTTATAATTATTTAAAGATCGTTGATTGATTTACACATTTATCATAAGTTTTTAATTCTGATTTAATAATTATTTAATATGAATCATCATATCTTTACTTCTTCTTCTTATTTCTTACAAATATAATTGAATCGATTAATTTTATGAATAAAAAACATTCAAATAACTCATTAGAAGTTGGAAAGGATTCTAGCCAGATATCAGAAGATTACACACTATGTAGTCATTAGTACACATCATGTATCCTTTTTCAATGCACCAAGAATTAATTTTTAATTAATTTAAGCCATTTTATTTATTAAATGTGGTGTGTATTTAAATATACTACGTGTTTACCCAGGATAGTTCATAAAATGGTTAGTTATACTACACACCATGTAACATTCATATAGACATGTATTCCATTAGTTAAGGGAAGTTTGTGTATTTCCATACATAGCCTACATGACTAGTGACCATGTAACTTGGAGACTACACATCATGTATCTCATGTAGACATCAAGTACTCCATTAATTTTCATGGCATGGTTACATGTTGAGTCCCTAGGCATATGCCATAGATAAACGGCAAAAAAAAACACACCGTGTATATTAGCAAATTATGCATAACTAAAATTAATTTATTATACTACTTAAAAAATATTTTTTCAATGTGGTCATTAAGTTGATAGTATATTCTAGGTAATGGGTTATATATATATATATATATATTAAATTTCTAATTAATTTTTCATAATGTTTTAAAGTGCATATCGAGTATAAGTTGTAATACAATCATTACTATATACCCATTTAAACATAACATTCTAAGTAAATACAATGTGTTCTATGTGGTCATTAAGTTGTTAGTATGTTCCATGAAATTACATGTTAATATTTGTATTAAAAATTTATCATGAAGAAACAATATAAAAAATATAATACATGTTTGGTAGTTTGTACAGGTACTCACCATGTTACCTTCAAGGTACATTTTTGTATTTAGTTAATTTTGAATAAATTTATTTAATTTGTTTAAAATTATGATGGATGAGAATCTCAAGAAAAATTATGATAATAATTAAGATAAGAGAATTGATTTATTTAAGAAAATAATTAATTGATTTGAGCATGATTTATCTGATATAAGAAAGATTATAATTGAATGGTATATTTTATTAAATGCATAATTTGTTACATGTAAATGGATGATCATGAGCATAAACCAAACTTTTATATTGATTGGTTTCCTGTTAATTTATTATTAAATTAAATTGATGGCTTGTGTTTCATCCCTCCTCTCATTATGTGAGGTCCTTTGAGCCCATGGTTTCTTTTATGTAATCCTTTTAACCAATACTTTGGTTACCATAACCTACATGTGAGTAAAATCTTATATAATGGATGGAGCTCCCAAAATAGTGAAGGTGGTTCAAGTTTAGAGCTAAGGAAAAACTAATTCAAGAGGTACATGGGTGGATAGGTGGAAAGCTGCAACATGAACTGTAAAATGTTTCAAGGTGTTTTTCCCCTAGGTCAAGGGTTAGTTTATCACCCACTAGATAAACTAACCATTATTAAAATATCATTATCATACCAATTTATTATTTTATTTTAGTCAAGTTTCATGGATTTTTCATTATGGATATTTTTTCATGATCACATGAATTAATGAATTAATGATCATGCATGATAGAACTAAGATAAATTGTCTTATGTGTATATTTTATCTAATACATGGTTAATCATTTAAGTAAATCCACTTAATATTAACAAGAATGTAATAAAGATAAAATGGTAAATTGGAATATAAAGATAAAATACCTTAATTATATATATTAAGTCAATATATATATCCATTAATTTAAAATCAAACCTTAGTTTAAAGTGCTTGACCAGCCAAATTTGGGGTGCTTCCAATTATCGGGTAATTATAACTTGAAGTTTTAGGTTTACTTAACTTAGTTCACATTAAGGGTTGACTACCAAAGTAGAAATTTGTGTAAATAAGAGTAAAATAACAAGGAAAAATAATTTATGGATTTTAGGATCAAGGAGTTCACTCAATAAATCAAGGATCTATGAGTTAATGTAGTTGGAATTTGGAATGCCTGCATAAAACCCTTCAAAATTATTTATTGGAAAAAGTTGGGGTGATAAAAAGGGGAATATGGATCCTTTCCACTAGTATGTCCAAGAAATATGATATTCTAAATACAATGGTGAGGGATATTGGGTTTCCATAAAATATTGGAAGATTAATAAATATAATATTTATTTACTTGTCTAATTTTATCAGATAAAGTAATATAATTCTATTTTTCTTATTTGTAAAAATGGAAGTAATTATGACTTCAACTATAACACTACGATCCATGCTTGATAAGGATATCATTATCACATACACAAATTTTCAAGAGTGTTAAAGGTGATTAAGCACTATCCTACACCATGAAAGGAAATTTTATGTGCTTGAAGAACCAATTGTAGAAGGGACTAGTAAAGATTCTAGTGAGGAAGAGTTGTTTATATATAAGAAACATTTGAACAGTTCCACATATATTAATTTTTTCGTTATATCTTCCATGACCAATGATATTCCGAAGTAACATGTGGATATGGATGTGTATAGAATTATGTTTCACCTTCGGGGTCTCTATCAATAGAAGGTTAGATAAGAGAGATATGAGATCTCTAATGCTCTCTTTAGAACTAATATTGGAGAGTTGGTTCCAATTTGGATTCATGTAGTTACGATTATTAGCTATGTTGTATGCTTAGATGTCTTAGGGAATAAATTCCAATATGGGTTGGGTATAGATCTCAAGCTTTCCTAGCTACCCAAGATGTTCTCCAATTTTATTATCAATTATAATATGAGCAATGATGAGAAGAGTCTTTCAAAATTTCTTACTCTAATTCTCCAAGTGGAAAATGATATGGGGCTTGAAAAACCTACAGTCCTTATAGGGAATCAAAAAATGAAGAATAATGTAAAGGGTATCAAGAATCATAATAAGTATAAGGCTCATGAGCACCATCCTTCCAAGAAGAGGAAGATATAGAGGTTGGTAAACAAAAAGGAAGAAATATGTTTTTCATGTGGCAATAAAGGCCCCTAGAAGAGGAACTGTACCTAGAAACAATGTGAATATAAATGTGAATTCACTATCAAGTGTAATCTTAAAATATCTACACATTGGGTATTAGATATAGATTGTGGGGCACACATCTATATCCAAATGCAGGAACGAAGTAGATTTTAAAATATTTCCCAAGGATAAGTGGATTTGGAAGCTACCAATGGTTCAAGACTGCCTACTATATCCATTGGAGATTACCACCTTTCATTGACAATATAAATTATATTGGTTTTAAAGGATTAATTTATGTACCAATTATTACCAAGAACATAATTTTTGTTTATTACAAAGATACAAACAACTTTATTTTCAAAATTTGAAATAAAATCGTACCAAATTCCACTAATCTGCACTATTTGTGGATTAAAAATGTTTGGGAACAATCACTCTATCTCAGGCACACTTCATTTACAAAGGTTCCGGGATAGCTCACTTCTTCCCTTGGATCACTTTCATTGACTCCCCCTGGATCACTACCTTGGGAGACGTCTCCCTCAGTTTGTCGACTTGAAGGTTTCTTCAACAGATTGTCATGAAAAGTCTTTGTCTATGTTCATCATGATACATTGCTTGCATCGAAGTCCTAAGTTGATGCTCTTTTATATTCAATTTTCTCATTTAGTGAAATTACTAAATGCACTATAACTTCTCCCCTTTTTAATCACCAGAATCAAAAACTCCCTTTATGATGTATTCATTTTTGCGAACTGTCCCCCATTCCACAGACTCTCTGATCTGTGTACCATGCCAGCTCTACATACTGCACTTGGTCTGCATATCGTGCATGTTTCATGTACCACCACTACTTGGTGTACCACTCCTTCTCTGTATACCACCCATGCTCGGTGTACCGCACCTATTTCATGTACTGCCACTGCTCAGTGTACCATGCCCACTTCGTGTACCGCCCCTACTCGGTGTACCATTTCTGCTCCGCGTACCACCCCTGCTCAGCATACCATGCCTGCTTCATGTACCACCTCTTCTCCTCCTACCTCCTCTACTTCGCATATCATGCCTACTCTGCATACCTCCCCTACTCGTCATATCGTGACTACTCTGTGTATCGCCTCTTCTCAACCTACCGCATTTGCTCTGTGTATCGCACCTGCTCTGCTTACCACCTATGCTCCGTGTATCGCGCCTGCTCCTCATACCATTCCTGATCCAAACACTACCTCTGCATACTTCCTATGTGTACTGCCTTTACGTAATGACTTCACGTATCGCCTCTTCATACCGCCTTGGTGTACCATTTCTTCCTTCTACATACTTTTTCTTCAAATTCTGCAAATTATTTCATCTCTCACATACCATTTTTTTTCCTTACACAAAATCTCTTCTGCATACTACTCCATCCAATTTTTTGAACTGTTTTTTTTCTTTCGCATACTTCTTTGTCCTACACAAAATCTTTCATGTGTACCGCTTTCAGACTTATCCAAGATCTTCCACAGCGATGATATTTTCTTATTGAAATCTCTCTCACTTAATGATGGGATTAGAAAACCTTATATAGGAAAATAACTCCGCAAATTTTGCTAATACGTTTTACCCAAATTTTCAATGTGGGACAAACTTCACTACATACTAAACTCTATCTACGTACAGTGAGCCTCCACCACGTATTGTGACCCTCCAGCGAGCTACGAACCTTCACCACATACCATGTGTCTGGCGGTCTGCGTACTACATCTCTTCCTCCAATGATGATCCATTATATGTACCACAAATCCTTACATGGAGAACCATTTTATGTACCATGATCTTTTCTGTGAACTGTTTTGTGTACCTTTCCCACTTACCGCATGCCTTCACCGCGTACCGTCACTGCAAAACATTTTTGGTTCTGCGCACCACTCCGCGTACCTTTTTCGCTACCAGGTACGCATCCCTAAACCATTTCTGGAACGCGGTAAATAGTCCATGCTCTGAGGTATGTGGTTTTCTTCATTTTATGATTTCCTTCTCCGTTATGCATCTCATTCACTCCTATGCAGAAATCCTTCCATTTCCAAAAACAAAATCCCGATTTTGAGGTCCAACAATTTTGGAAACACTGGGAAAGGATACCATTTTAAATATCTGCTTTGTCAAGAACACCCATGCTAATTAACTTTCATATTTCTTCTTCAATAATCAACAGATTTCATCATGAACTCCTTCCATCATGATATATACTATTTGAATGATCAGTTCCATCAACATCACATTCTCTAGGGAAAGTACTGCAACTTACCAACTTCCCTGTCTTCTATCAACATTAGTTTTTCCAGTCAACACTGAATATGATTGGCATCAAATCCTAATATTTTTATGATCATTCTTAAATATTCAAATCTCTACATGATCCCTCATGGAATAATTCATGTCTCTTCAAATAGTCTCTTGCATGGTCTCTTTGAACAGTGATATATTGCATGATCACTTTATAACTTCAATCCCTTCAACACTCTCTGACATGGTTTCATTGTTATAGAAAATGTATCACCTTTGATACATGTACTTTGAACAAAGATCTGTTTATCCATCATATGAATTTATCACTCTGAATAACATGGGATTTCTTATTCATCTCCTTCTTCATTTTTATCTTCATTAAGAACTTTTGACAACAAATACAACCTTATGCACAAAGTGGTCCCAACAATCTCCCCCTTTGTTTTTTTGTCAATACCTTAAGGTTATCCTTAAATGAATGAGTCAATATCAAACCTTAAGTGAATGAGTCAATATCAAAATGATAATCGTCTCTCTCCCCTTACTTCTTTCTCTCCCCAAAACATTAATTTCACTTTTCTCCCCCTTATTGACAAGAAATGAAAAGTTCATGGGAAAAGGGTATCAATACATACTTGGGAAATGTTCCATCAAACATTTCTCTCTAATTCTACTTGAGTGATTCTTGATGTGGAAAACAAGAGGATTTGATTTAGAAAACAAAGTTTTCCATTATCCACTGATCATGATACCTCATGAGATGAGAACTCATGTATTTTTTCTTCAAGGGTTTTCCAAGTTTATTCTAGGCTAAAGAAATTGAATGTGATAGGGAATAATCAACCTGAAACTCTGGCACTAATTTCAACAAATAGATCAAAAACATTCAAGTGAAATTACTAAGATAAGTGGCATTGGGTCCCTTCAATTCTTCTTATGTGAATGATTAATTCAGTTACTCCCCCTTTGTAAAATTATCTTCATTCTGAGTAACCAAGGATTAGAGATTTAAAATGACATACCATTTCCAATGACATGTTCTTCAAAAAATTTACAGAGTAATTGAAATTATTACCAACCGAATATGATACTTATTGAAATAATAATTCTGGAAGCTTATTCATTTATCTCCCCCTAAAGGGAAACACTCCTCATAATCTTCATCAAGGTTGATCCTTCATCATTTTAATATTTGAATATCAATTGAAGAATCTTCCAAGGATGGAAACTTCTTCATCTTAACTATCAAGATTTGACATTATTCACTACTTCTCAGGTTATCCCCCTGAGATCATGCTTCACCTTTAATTCCCTATATTATCATCTCAAATACAACACACAAATGATTAAGGGAATAAGGTGGTTCCTCCTTGCATCATCAATATGAGCTTCATGGTTGAGATGCTTTTCTCAACCAAGTTTCTCCATTTACTCCAGTATTCATTCTTTCACATCTGAACATATGTTATAATCTATGTTGATGTGGAATGGATCTCTTCACATTCTCTTCTACTTTGAGTGGATAATTGTTCTTCTTAACAGCCATCATGAATGATACATTATTACTCCTCTCAAGGAATGATTCTTACTCTAGTATTAAGGTTAAAAAACCATTGTCAACGTGACCAGATTTCATATATATCTTACACATAACTTCTTTAACACGTGTTTTTCTCTTGGTTTGCAATATATCATGCACTTTATCTTCATCATGTGAAAGTTTTTATTTTCCTTTGCCACTAGACTTGGCCTGTTCATTTTCAAGTTTCCTCGTTCTTTCTAAATCTTCTAGAAAGATGACCAACATGTCATTTAGAACTATTGCAGCAAATTTGGATCTTTGACATGGGTTCATCTGAGTGTGATCCCTCTTAATTTCTCTTTTAGATTAATTTCCCTTCAATTTCATGGATCTAAAAACTAGGTTCTTCTCAACTTCCCTACTCGAGATCTTCTTGGGGAAATGTGTGTTTACAATATTCTTTTGATTTCTACCCAAGGTAGCTTCTTTATACTTAGCCATCATTGGAGGTTTTATTTTCTTATCAACAGTGAATTCATGTGGATATGGGAATGTACCTACCTTGCGACCACTACTGTTGCATACATCATAGATTTTATCTAGAATTCCAAATATTTTTGCAGTAAACATATGCTTCTGGACCTGCAAATGTTGCTTCTTCTTCTCTGGATTTCTTCCCTTTGATATAGGATTTCTCTATGCTTTTTAATTTAAGGTATTGTACCAACAATCCAGTGCACAATTCCCAAATCTGTTGTATCACCAACATTGACCCACAAATCTTGTCTTCTTTATATCTTCTGTATAAGGTTGTTGGGACTTCTTCTTAATGTGTTGTTCTCTATCTAGGGAACCATCTTTCATCCTTTTCTTCCTATCCACCCTATCCATGGTGGTAGGTTTCTTCTCCTCACCTTTCCTTACCCATAATTGTTTAGAATTTTTATTCCAACCTGAAATTTTTATAGAAACATATTTAGAAACAATAGTACAAGTTGGTATGGATGGTACTTTCACTTTCTCAGATTCTTATGATAGATCAGTGAGTGAAGTCATGATCTTCTTATCATATGTTGGTGGTATTCTGACATTAGAATCCTCCAGTGAGCATTGATTACTAGCAATAATTGTTTCATTATTTTGTGAAGTCTCAATATGTGTCTTCTCAAGATTAGTCAACTGAGCATCCAATTATAGACATTTCCTATTGAGAATGACCTTATGATCTTTAATCATAATCATCTTCTATTCAAAATCCTTATTTATTCTTACAAATTCTCCCTCATGAAGCATTATTTTTTCTAAATCAAAGTGTCATGTTCTATGATCTTCATGGATGTCCCTTCCAACTGTAGACCCTTAACATCAGTAAAGTTTTTCAATTTCCCTTAAAGCACATGGATATTTCCTTAAATAGACTTTATTACTCTCTCTTCCTCTTCAACTTCTTTGAAACATTTTTATGTATTTATTTCATGTTTCCTCCTTATTTCTTCAAAGGATTCAATATTTCTGGATAGCTTATAACATTCTGATATTTTCTTTACCAGGCCTTCCTCCATAGAATATACTTCTTTTCTTAGCTGGGTGATTTACTCTTGCTTATATTGAAATATTCTACAAATACTGGAAACTCTATATTTGGAGATATCATAAAGGTATTTTCGTAGTCTATCAATTTCATCTGAGGCTGAAGATTGATCAAGGGTGCAAACACATACCTCTCGATATCCTTGCTATTTTCTTTCCAGTCTTAAAACATCATCATTTTCCAAATGTCATAGAGAACCAGATACTACCTCTTCTTTAGATTATAGGGACTTCTTCAACTATCTCTTCTCTTTATTTTTCCTGTTCATCATGGTCTTGCTGGGTAAAGACTTCTTCTCATATATAACTAAATTTTCATCAAGACTGCTCTTTATTGTTGACTCAGAAAAGAAAACTTGAATCCTCTTTTGAATAGAATTACTAAATAGTATCCAACATATATAAAACTTTTACCTCTAATACCAATTGAAGGACCCTAGACCACCCTGAGAGGGGTGTGAATCAAGGTGTCAACATTTTCTCATTTTTACTGGATCATGTTCCCACGTTGGTAGGAACTTGTTTAAACATGTATGATGGATATGTTCTGTAATTAAATCATGCAGAAGGACAACACGTCAATTTTTACTTGGTTCACCACAAAGGGCTACGTCCAACGTTCATACGCCAACAGGTTGCAGGTCATACCAAATTCCACTAATCTTCACTAGTTGTTGATTACAAAGTTTAGGGCACAATCACTCTGTCCCAGGCACACTTCATTTACAAAGGTTCAGGGATAGATCACTACTTCCCTCAGATCACTTCTATTGAATCCCCTTGGCTCACTACCTTGGGAGATGTCTCCCTCAATTTATCGACTTGAAGTTCTCTTCAACATATTGGCATGAAAAGCCTTTGTCTATATTCATCATGAGACACTGCTTGCATCTAAGTCCTAAGTTGGTGATCTTTTATATTCAATTTTCTCCTTTGGTGAAATTATTCGATACGCTAGAACTTCTTCCCTTTTTATTCACTAGAATCAAAAACTCCATTTATGATGTATTTATTTCTACAAACTGTCCCTGATTCTGTGGACTATCTTTGATCTGTGTACCATGCCTGCTCTGCGTACTACACCTGGTTTGCATACCATACCTGTTTTGCATACCGCCCCTACTTGAGGTACTGCGCCTGCTCCACGTACCACCCTTTCTTGGTGTACCACATCTGTTCTGCATACCACCCTTTCTTAGTGTACCACATCTGTTCCGCATACCACCCTTGCTTGGTGTACCACGTCTTCTCCATGTACCGCCCCTACTCGATGTACCGCGCCTGCTCCGTGTACCGCCCATGCTTGGCGTACTTCGCCTGCTTTACATACAGACTCTTCTCCACATACCACCTCTATTCCACATACCATGCCTAATATACATACTTCCCCTACTCATAATATCGTTCCTACTCCGCATACCTCCTTTTCTTCGCCTACCACCTCTACTCCCCATACCGCGCCTGCTTCACATACTGCCTCTACTCTGCATACCGCACCTGTTCCACATACCGCACCTGATCCATGCACTACCTCTTTATAACACCTCTGTGTATGGCCTATGCGTACCTCATTCACATACTTCCTTCACGTACCACCTCTTCGTACCACCTTGGCGTACCGTTTCTTCCTTCTGTGGACTTCTTCTTCAAATTCTGCAAATTATTTCATCTCCTTCATTCCATGTTTTCCTTACACAAAATATCTTCTGTGGACTAATCCCTCAAATTTCATGAACTATTTTTTTCTTTAAAATACCACTTCTTCCTACGCAGAATCTTTCTTGTGTACCACTTTTGGACTTAGTCGATATCTTCCACAATGATTATATTTTCTTATCAAATTTTCTCTCACTTAATGATGTGATTATCACTCCTTATATAGGTAAATATCCTTGTAAATTTTTCTAATCTGTTTTACCCAAATTTTCAATGTGGGAAAAACTTTACCACATACAGAACTCCATCTATGTACAATGATCCTCCACTATGTACTACGACCCTTCGGTGAAATGAAAACCATCACCGCGTACTATGTGTCTAGAGGTCCATGTACTGCTTCTCTTCCACCAATGATTATTTATTCCACATACCAAAACTCCTTCCAAGGAGAACCATTTTTGGTACCATAACCCATTCTATGAACCATTCCATGTACCTTTCCCGCTTACCGCATGCCTTCACCGCGTACCGTCACTGCAAACCATATTCAGTTTTTCACACCGCTCTGTGTACCATTTCCAATTCCAGGTACATAGCCACGAACCATTCCCGGAACATGGTACACGGTCCATACTCCGAGGTACATGGTTTGATTCCTTTTCTGATTTCCTTCACCGTTTCACATCCCATTCACTCCTATTAAAAAATACTTCCATTTCTAAAAACAAAATCCTGATTTTCAGGTCTAACAATTTGGGAAACACTGGAAAATAACACCACCTTAAATATCTACTTTGGAAAGAATATCCAGGCTAATTTACAGTCATATTTCTTCTTCAGAAGTCAAAAAATTTCATCAAGAACTCCTTCCACCATGATATAAAATCTTTTAATGATCAATTCCATCAACATCAGATTCTCATGGGAAAGTACTACATCTTACCAACTTCCCTGTCTTCTAGCAACATTAGTATTTCCAGTCAACACTGAATATGACTGGCATCATCTTCCTAGATTTTTATGATCATTCTTAAATCTTCAAATATCCACATGATCCCTCATGCAATAATTCATGTCTCTTTAGGTAGCCTCTTGCATGGTCTCTTTGAACAGTGAGATATTGCATGATCACTTTATAACTTCAATCCCTTCAACACTCTCTAAGATGGTTTTATTATTATAGACAATGTATCACCTTTGATACATGTACTTTGAACATAAGATCAGTTTATCAATCATCTTAATTTATCACTCTTAGTAACAAGGAAGTTATTCTTCATCTCCTTCTTCATTTTGATCTTCATTGAAAAAATTTGACAAAAAATACAACCTTATACACAAAGTGGTCCTAACAATAACACCCAGTTTTGGAATCACCATATTGGTCATGTAAATCAGAATCATTTGACAAATATTTTTCAAGATTTTTATTTATAATATTTAAAGCTAAACCCGCTTAAAGGTGTCATTCTTGTTTACAAGGAAAAATGAACAAACCACCATTTCATGGATAGGGTTAAAGAGTTATAGAGTTTCAAGGATTGGTATACACTGATGTGTGTAGACCATTTTTAGTAAAATATAGAGGTGGGTATTCTTACTTCATAACTTTTACTGATGACTTGAGTAAATATGGATATGTCTGCTTGATGAGGTATAAGTTTGAGTCCTTTGAGAAATTCAAAGAATTCAAAAATGAAGTAGATAATCAACTTGGAAGGAAGATGAAAAATATTCGATCGGATTGGGATGGTGAATATTTTAACCAAGATTTTATCAAATTTCTACATGGGTTTGATATTCTCACTACTACAAATATGGGCAAGGGAAGTTCCCCCTTATATCAGTACTAAGCAAAACCGCTGATAAAGGTTACCCTCTATCAGCGCTAAAATTTTAGCGCTGATACAGGGTCTCTTTATCAGCGCTTTTATAGCACTGATAGAGGGCAGCTTTATCAGCCCTAGAAAAGCGCTGATAAATAAATCCTGTATCAGCGCTAAAATTTTAGCGCTGATACAGGGTAACCTTTATCAGCGCTAAAGAAGTGCTGATAAAACGATCCTTTATCAGTGCTAGAAAAGCACTGATAAAGACACTCTGTATCAGCGCTAAAATTTTAGCGCTGATATAGGTATGATTTATCAACGCTTTTTTAGCGCTGATAAAGGTAGTCTTTATCAGTTCTTTTTTAGCACTGATAAAACCTTAGTCCATTTTTTTATAAAGTCTGACACACAGTGCCCTCGTTTTATCGTGACCTAAAGCTCTCGCGGTAGTGGAACTTTGCGACTCCCCTCTGCCGCCCGCGCTTCTCTTGCCGGACCTCCGCCACCCTCACTTCTCTTTGCCTGACCTCCACCGCCCACAATGCCCCTTTAGTTTTCCGGACCTCCGCCGCCCGCAACGCCCCTTTGTTTTGTCGGATCTCCACTGCCCGCAACGCCCGAATTCTTGTTTCCGGACCTCGGATTCCCTCACTTCGCGTTGCCGGACCTCCACCGCCCGCAACGCTCTCTTCTATTTGCCGGACCTCCGCCACCCACAATGCCCTCTTTGGTTTTCCGGACCTCCCAAGGCATGTTTTCCAAATATTTTTTCAATATTGTTCTTTTTGTTGGTTGAATCATTTATTTGGGTTAAATCTTTATAATTATGGTGTTTAATTGCATCCATAGGGCCTTTCCTTAGTTCAGTTGGTGGTTTCATTCTGGTTTTGTGAAGATATCAAGAAATAGGTAGGTTTTTCCATTATTTGACATTGTTTTAGGTGTTTAATATGATTTATTTGGTTCTAAAATGGTTTTATAAATTGTCTAGGTTGTGGGAAACATGTTTTCCAATTTTTTTTGTTGTGTGTAAGGGTTTGATAATGACTTGACTATTGTAAATGGTTGTTTTTCATGTGTGTTTCTATTATTGGAAGTGTGATTCTATAAAATAGATATAATTTTATATAGAGGGTGGAATTGAGCACAATGGAATCCTAGTGATGGAGAATAACCCAACCCCATAAACTCATTTATACCTAGAATACATTAATTCAAACAATAATACATCACCAAAATTTAGTAAACCTTCCCAAACAAATTCTCTCCACCCTTAGGAGTACCGTGACACACCTAATTTAAGAGGAAAACAAGTAATTAGAATGTAATTAAATGAATGCAGATAATAGGATGTTACATTGACTATATGAATGGTGTTACAAATAATGGTTATAATAAGGGAATAATTATAATGAATTTTCCATTAATAGACCATATTATATTATTATAAATTGAAACATCATCATTGGAAAAACACGTTGTCAAAACATGAGACATTCTAATATTATAAACTTGTGGAATCATCTACCAAAATATATTTAATTCCATAAATTATAAGACATTAAGTTATTATCTTTATCTTATTGGGGAACTCCAACAATATGATTTTAATCTGCACTAGTGTACACTAGTCAGTGTAGTAGTCTAATCTAGTTTATAATATAACATGATGTCTCACATAGTTACCTATGTTTCCCTTACCATCAATTATATAGAGATAATAAAAAAGTATGTCACTAAAACACTATAGGTATTATTAATAAAACATAACAAATAAATCTCAACTAACATCCAAAACCATCCTAATAAATAGTCAATTTCTCCTATACATCCATGCCTCACACAAAAATTAAATTCATCCCATTAATGGGTATAAGTAAATATATGACATAATTATTCCAAGGATCTACAGTTAAGGATGTCAGAAGCATAATGTAAAAATATTTGATAAAAATTCCAAAAAGGAATTTGAAAAAACATTGGAATCTTTATTATTTACCATTATTTGAAAAATAATATTTGAAATCATTCCTTTTAAAACATTTTTAAATCACATATTCCTCATCAAGAAATCTAATATATTCTTTTGAAATTATGAAAATCGTACCATAAAAAGAGTTGAAAATAATAAAAACATTTTTACTTTGAATGATTTATTCATGTAATTATTTAATAATTAGGAAAAATCATAAAACTCATATTTAGATCTCCAATTAGATTTTATGAGAACAACTAACTTCTGAATTTTATTTATTATTGAATCAAAAAACATGAAAACTAATGTAATCTCATTGTTTCATGTTTGGATATAATTTAAAAAAATTATAAAACCCCTCATGAATATCAAACATTGGAATATTTTGATAAGTTATAAATTTTAGAAACTCATACACTCCCCAATAGTCAATGAAATGAATTTAAGTAAATTTTTTAACTCAATATTTGTTGAAACCACATTCCATAAATGTTAAAAGACAAATTAATCAAAATTATGTCCCATAAAATCACTAGACGGACAAATAACCTATAACGAACTAGTCAAAACACATGTTTTTACTGCCATAGTTGTTAGGGTTTAGTGAGAAATAGAAAACCAAGGTTCCCTTGGTGGTGATGGTGGATATATGTGATAGTAGTTCCCCTTTTGGTGACTATTATTGGTTGTGGAATGGGGATGTTGACCCTCATGTTTAATGAAGGCTTGGTTGTATTGTTGGTTCCCTTACCTTTTTTTGTTATTTTGGTTTTGGTTGAAATTGTTAAATGCTTATCCCCTATTGTAGTGTTATCTTTTGGTCTATTATATTGTGAAATTTGGTTATGATATGGTGTTTGATTATTATGTAATATTTATGGTTTTTTACATGAAAAAACCATTCCCAAAGATGCTACTCAATGCCTAGGCACTAGTTACAACCCATGGGGATTGGTAATTCCCTTTGGACCTTCCCACGAGTTGGGTCAGGTGTCAAGTGGGATGGAAACCTGGCCTAGTTCATGACAAGAAGTCTACACCATAGTATAGTTGTCTAAATCTTTTCTGTACTGTGTCCATGGGAGGTTGCAACGTGGTATCTTTTTTTATAGTCTTAAATTCCTTGAGCCCCATTTTATATTCCTTTTTCTCCTACACAACTCTCATTTAAAATCTTGATTATTTAAGGATTACAAGATTCATTTTAAATCCTCCAAACTCCCTTCTTCTCAGATATCTCCAGTGGATGCATTTGGTTTCTCTCTGATAAGGGGATATCTCATTGATTCTTTAAGGATTACAAGATTCATTTTAACTCCTCCAAACTACCTTCTTCTCAGATAGCTCCAGTGGATGAATTTGGTTTATCTATGATAAGGGGATCTCTCATCAATTTTAAATCCTCTATCTCCTCTTATATCCTCCTTATAGAGTGATAGATCATCATCTTTTTAGTGAATCTAATATTCTTTTTTATGAATCTTGATTATAGGTTAGAATACTTGATTTCCTTATAAGGAAGTGGTTCTATTCTACTATATTTGGAAGTCTTGTTTTGTGTACTTGAACCATAAATACTAATATTTGAGATTCAAATAGGATGAAGATGAATAAATATTGGATGGATGCTAATCGTTTAAAAATAGAGTACGAGAACGGAGTGAAAGAGTTCATCAAGTTTGCAAAGGATCACGCAAAGGATCCTTCTCAAATCCTTTGTTTGTGTTTACGTTGTTGTTATTCTGGACTACTTAATCCATAGAAGTTGGAAGAACATTTGATATGTCACAGAATAGATCGGATTTATAAATGTTGGAATAAACACAGAGAAAAAGTGAATGTAGCTACTGGCTAGGATAAAACTGTGTTTTATGGATCGTCAGATATGATTACAAATATGGATAATAAAGAAGACCGTATGGAGGATGTGATTACAGATGTTAATGATGATGAAGATCGTATTGAGGAAATGACAAAGACAATTCAAGATGAACTCCGTGATTTCCCAAATTTGTTTGAGAAGTTAAAGAGTTGTGAAAAGACGCCATTGTATGCTGCTTGCACTAAGTATACAACATTGTCAATTGTACTGAAGTTGTATAAATTGAAAGCAGGCAACAGATGGAGCGATGTCAGTTTTATGGAACTACTTGCTCTCTTGAATGACATGCTCTCGGAAGATAATGAGCTCCCAAGCCGGACATATGAATCTAGACGAATGCTACGCTTGATGAGAATGATTTCTGAAAGAATACATGCCTACCTGAAAGACTGTATATTGTTTCGCAAAGAGAATAAATAACTTACAGAATTCCCAAAGTGTGGTGTTTCTCAATACAAGAAAGATAAATCCAATACTACAAAAGTTGTATGGTACTTTCCAATCATTCCAAGGTTTATGTGTCTATATGGAAGTGAAGAAACTGAAAAACAATTGTCGTGGAATGTAGATAAAATAAATAAAGATGGGATATTACGTCATCCAACCGACTCTCCTCAATGGAAGAAAATTGATCATGAGTATCCTAAATTTGGAAAAGATCCGAGAAACCTTCATCTTGCATTATCCACATATGGAGTGAATCCTTTTGGTTTTCAAACCAGCACTCATAGTACATGGCCTGTTATGTTGGTAAATTATAACTTTCCACCCTGGTTATGTATGAAGCGGAAATTCTTCATGTTATCTATGCTTATATTAGGACCAAAACAACCAGGTAATGATATTGATGTTTATCTGGCTCCTTTGATCAAGGATTTGAAGTTATTGTGGGACTCAGGTGTAATGTTGTATGATGCTTATAAAAGTGAATACTTCACGTTGAGAGTGATGTTGTATGGGACAATAAATTATTTCCCTTCTTATGGAAATTTGTCAAGATATAGCATTAAAAGAACTCAAGGGTGTCCCGTGTGCGAAGAAGATACATAATCAATTAGGTTTAAACATTCATCGAAATCTGTGTTTCTAGGACATCGTAGATTTCTACCTCATTGGAATAAGTACCGATCTTGGACGACATCATTCAATGGAAGTTCAGAAAAACGCGCAACACCATCTTCACTAATAGGTGATTAGTTGTTTGAGAAAGTAAAATATCTGAAAACTGTTTTTGGTAAACCATTTTCGAAAAACCTTACGAAAATTGGTTGGAAAAAGAGATCAGTTTTTTTTTAGTTACCATACTGGAATTGTTTGTACGTCAGACATTTTCCTAATGTGATGCATGTGGAAAAAAATGTATGTGACAGTATTATCATAATGTTTCTAAATTCCCCTGGAAAAACAAAAGATGGAATTAAGTCAAGGGTGTACATGGTTGACATGGGAATACAAGAAGAGTTGGCTCCTGTGAAGGGTGAAAATCGAATGTTTCTTCCTCCAGCTGCTTATACTCTTTCTAGGGCGGAGAGATATCAGTTTTGAAACTTATTCAATGATGTAAAGGTTCCAGAGGGGTACTCATCAAATATCAAGAACATTGTGTCAATGAATTATTTGAAGTTAAAAGGTTTGAAATCACATGATTGCCATGTTTTGATGCAAGATCTAATTCATATAGCTTTATGTTTAATTTTTCCCAAGAATGTCCATCATACGTTAACCAAACTTTGTTTCTTTTTCAAAGCTATATGTAGCAAAGTTTTAGACCTGGGGAAATTTCCAGCTATGGAAAAAGAAATTGTCATCATATTATGTGAATTAGAAATGTTCTTTCTGCCAACATTCTTTGATATGATGGTTCATTTGATGATTCACTTGGTGAGAGAGATTCAACTTTGTGGTCCTGGGCACTATATATGGATGTATCTTGTTGAACAGTATATGAAGATTTTGAAAGGGTATATAAAAAATCAAAGTCGGGCAGAGGGTTGTATAGTGGAGCGATATATTGTTGAGGAAGCCATTGAATTTTGTACTGAATATATATCTGATGTGGAAAGCATTGGTCTCCTGAAATCTCGTCACACTGGACGCATTGAGGGTGAGGGAATTTATGGAAGAGAAGTTGTGACAATCAGTATTACAGATCGGGAGTAGGCTCATCTTTATGTTTTGCATAATAGTTGGGAGGTTTCTCCATATATTGAAACTCACAAAGAAATTCTTAGGCAGTTGAATCAATCAAGGGCTGAAAAATGGTTATCATATACACATAATCACCAGTTTATAGGATGGTTTTAGGACCATATTTTTAAGCAGTTAGATGAAAATACGAATTCAATTTCATAACGTCTTCGATGGCTAGTCATTGGACCAAGTGTGTATGTATTATCTTACAATGGTTATGTAATTAATGGTTATACATTCTATACAGATGAACATGATGAATATAGTATCATGCAAAATAGTGGAGTTACACTAGTGGATGAAACGATGCTTGTTTCTGGTAGTAAGGATAGAAATCCAATTTATGAAAATATGTCATACTTTGGCATTATAAAACTAATATGGGAGTTATATTATACGACATTCCAATTGCCGATTTTTTAATGCAAATGGATTTATAACAACAGTGGTGTTAAAATAGATGAATGGGGATTTGTGAAAGTTGATTTTAGTAAAGAAGGGTACAAAGACGAACAGTTTATAATGGCATCACAAGCGGTACAAGTTTTTTATGTTCCAGATCCCGCAAACTAAAAGTGGTCGATTGTTCTGTTACTGTCCAAAACTACTGAAGGTTCCGATGAAAATTCAGTTGAGGACGATCCTTTTAGTGGTACATCACAATCATTTCAGAGCGGTCCCAATTCAAATGATGTTTTGTATGTTAGAGGATACCACAATGAAGAGATTTGTATAGTCGATAGAGGTGTCAAATACCTTCAACCTTTGAAAAAAAGAAAGAGAGTTCAGTAAACAGGTTATATTTTTTTGTAATATAGATCTTTTTATCTCATGTTATTATCTTATCATTACTGAATTTATGTAATCTGAATTAAATGTTCCACCAATTTTACAGATAATGAATTCTGCACATTCTGGTGCTCCTAACCTTGAGGCTGAACAAGTCTCTCAAGTAGCTGTTGCTGTGGCTGCTGCTAGTGCTGGTGCTCCTACAGCTCATGCTGCTGCTGCTATTGTTTCGGTTGCTGCTCCTGCTGCTCCTGCAGCTCATGCTGCTACTGTTGTTGCTTCGGCTGCGGCTCATGTTTCTCCTACTACTCCTCCTGCTGCGGCTTCTGCTGCTGCTGCTCCTCCTGTTGCTCCTCCTACTACTCCTGTTGTTGAGGCTCCTGCTGATCTTAGTGTTGAGGTCCAACAACCATCAGCACATTTCATTGATACCATTCTAGATCAACATATAGATGATGTTGATATCAATGAAATGGTCGGGAATGAAGGACCAGCGTCACAGAAATCACTGGTGCATCGTAGTTTGACGGTGTTAGCCAAAATTCTTAAGGCAAAAAGCAAAGGCATCAAATTTGAAGTCTGATGGAATGCACGAGACCAACATGTGAATCCCAACAAGGCTATGTTTAGCAGCTACATTGGAGTTTTCACTCAGAAACGTGTGCTAATTGACATATATTCATGGCACCATGTTGTGTCCGGGCTGAAGGCTGTTATCTGGGAAGAAATTACGGTAACATTATGAATTTATTTCTTTAATTTACTAGCAAATAAAATAATGAAACAATGTCTTACTCTTCCTAATATCTTTCAGAGTACATTTATAGTAGATGATTCACACAAGGATTATGTACTAAGTCTTGCAGGAAAGATTCATCGAGGTTTTCTCACTATTTTAACAAGATGTCACCTCAAAGGTTCTAAAGGTAAAATAAACCTGCACCCACCCATTGTCTACGCTCACCTGATATCCCAAGAATCATGGGATGCATTTATAGGTCGTCGTGGGGATGAGAAGTTTTAGGTACATTGTGAGTGATAATACGTTGTTTTAGGATACCTGTATTCATCACTTTGATTGTCAATATTTCATTTATGAAACAGAAACTCTGTACTGAAAATAAGGAACGTGCTTCAAAAGCAACATACCCCTATCATAAAGCAAGGATGGGGTACGCTTCATTAGAAAAGAAAATGTTACGTATTTTAAATTTACAATAATATTGTTAGGTGACAATAAACAACATCATAATTATTTTTCTATGTTTATATGTAGATTTATGAGTCTAAAACCAAATTCACTTCCATCCCACATCATGTGATATGGAAGGAGGCACGTGTGAACAAAGAAGGGAAGTTAGTAGATGATAACACACAGAAAGTGTGGAAAATATGTGTAAGTATGAAACGATGATAAAATAATTTGTTTAAAATTGCTACTACATAAAAATAATTAGTTATTTTCCTATATTTGACAGTCACAGGAATCAGCTACTCCTGTAGCTGATACAGACCTATTATCGATGGCTTTGAAGCAGCTAGAAAAATATGGTCGTGTCAGAGGTGCAGGGCTTGGGGTGACACCCCGAGTATATTTTGAGAAGAAGAAAAAAATGGATGATACAGATGAAAAATTGGAACAAATGAGCGAAAAAATAGCAACCCTTGAACAACAATTTCAATGGTAGGGAGAGTTGCTAGCAACTTTTATGGGTGGGAAGCAAAGGGAAGACACAACTCAAGAACAACTGCCACAGGAAAATCTCTCCCCACCCCCCACCAGCTTTGAGGCGAGCCATTTGCCTCAAAGAACTGTCTTAGCCATGGTAATCAATATTCTAATAATTGTTCCCATGAAATATGAATCAGACAAACACTGATAATTTTTTTGTACTCATCTTCTATAGAGTGATAATGATTGTGATTTATATCTGTCAACACCCACCTATCACCTTGTAGCGAGGGCTACAGTGTTCAATATCCCAGATGCCACACTACATAATAGACCACTTCTGAAAGATTATCTGAAAGTGATGATTAATGTAGCTTATGAGCCAAAGGCAGAGCTACCAATTCCACTTGATGATGATGATATTTATATGGTCGAAAAGGCTATTGGGACATTCATTGCATGGCCGTCACAACTTATAAGAGTACATGCAGAAAAATATGTATTTACTTCCTTTTATTTTTAAGCTAAACCCTTAACAATTAATGAAAAAAGGTTCTGAACCAATGATTGTTGTTATAGACGGAGAAAGGGAAGGGGGTGACAAACGTCGGCTCAAAACCATCTAAAAGATCAACCAACCGATCCCAAGGAGCTACTGAAAGCACAATAACACCACCTGTTCTCTATCCACATTTACTAGCATTGAAGACTCATGTGGATATGAAGCTAAAAGATGGTAATAGTCATATAGTGGTTTTCAAAGAGAATATATACAGAGAGGAAAGTCAAGATTTCGTTGTTGCTGAAAATGTAAATGAAATCCTTGAAAATGGTTGACTAGGTGTCATAGTTGTAAATGTATATATGAGGTATGTTTCCATGAATTTATTTTCCAAAAGATAATCTAATGTGAAAATTATGACTAAATGCATTTTATATTGTTGACAGACGCATTTATGAAAAACAGTTGAAGGAATTTTCCCATGATCCAAGATTTGGACTGGTTAGTCCTTATATCACATCAAAACACCTAAAAAAATAGAGCCATTAAAAAGGGATGCAATAGTGAACGACTTGCTGAAAGAATTTGAATGCAATATTATAGATAATATAATTTTCCTAATACCAACCATGCAGGGGTAATACTCTATGATTAAATCATATCAATTATATTTTCACTTATTTTATTACTTATTCCTTTTTGTGTTTTTAGGCAACATTGGTTGCTAATTGCGGTGAACTTGGATACTCCGAAGATTTATTTTCTGGATTCAAAGCAAGGATATCCATCAAACCGACCACACATGATGGAGTTTGTAAATCTGTAAGACACTACATCTTATGTTTTAGGTCTAAACATCAAGTAATATAATTTATATTATCTTTTACTAAGGATTTTGTTATGATAGGGAAGTGTATCATTATCATCTAAAAAAAGGAATGAGGACAGGGGCTAAGCATAGGGAGGTGACCAAGTACTACGTCTGGAAAAATATTAGGGTATATATAATAAAATTTCACTATCCAAACACATCTCAACACAAGTTACTTATTCTCCTAATGATCAATTTTTTTCAGTGTCCAAAACAAAAAAAATGCTAATGATTGTGGTTATTATGTTTGTAAATTTATGAAAGAGATCTTTTTTCATCAGCAAACTAGCATCCCTAAAGAGGTATTTTTAAAAACTACTACTAGTTCGTTTAAGTTATTTATTAATTCTTTATTTTTTTATTTTGCAGTACTACCCTGACTGCCGAAAATCCTCATACTCACAAGACAATATAGATGTGTTCAGAAATGAGTGGGCCGCATACCTGATGGCAGATTGTACACAAATACAATGAAGATCTGACTTGGGGACATGTACAATTTGTGGTCATTTTTGAGAGGGGTTAAGGGGATCAAAAGATGAAACATTGTTGTATGTAAATGTTCTTAGGAAAATTGTAATTGTTATTAAATAAAATATCCTTTATCCAATGATTCATTTACCATTTTAACAGATGATATGAACCAACAACATGCAAGAATGCTGAACCACTCAAAGGGTCTCTATTTTGTTAAAAATGGACATGATTTTAAGTGAAAACAATAACTGACCTACAAAAATCTGAACAAACGCATTCGTATTGCCTTGATATTTTATAAGAACGATACAAGGGTCTATGGTGACATGTACGAGTCAACCCTACCTCAATCCGAGGCATGGTGTGGCCTCTATCACTCAAAGGGTCTCTATTTTGTTTAAAATGGACACAATTTTAATTGAAAACAAAAACTGACATACGGAAATTCAACCAAACGCATTAAGATTGAATTGATATTTTATAAGAATGATCCAAGGGTCCTTGGTGACATGTAAGAGTCAACCCAACCTCAATCTGAGGCACGGTGTGGCCGCTATCACTCAAAGGGTCTCTATTTTGTTTAAAATGGACACGATTTTAAGTGAAAACAACAACTGACCTACGGAAATCCAACCAAACGCATTCAGATTGCATTGATATTTTATAATAATGATACAAGGGTCCTTGGTGACATGTACAAGTCAACCCCACCTCAATATGGGGCATAGTGTGGCCGCTATCACTCAAAGGGTCTCTATTTTGTTTAAAATGGACACGATTTTAATTGAAAACAACAACTTACCTACGGAAATCTGACCAAACGCATTCATATTGCATTGATCTTTTATAAGAACTATACAAGGGTCCTTAGTGACGTGTATGAGTCAACTTCTCTTCAATACAAGGCATGGTGTGGCCGTTATCACTCAAAGGGTCTCTATTTTGTTTAAAATGGACACGATTTTAAGTGAAAACAAAAACTGACCTACGGAAATCCGACCAAACACATTCGTATTGCATTGATATTTTATAATAATGGTACAAGGGTCCTTAGTGACGTGTACCAGTCAACTACACCTCAATCCGAGGCACATTGTGGATGTTATCACTCAAAGGGTCTCTATTTTGTTTAAAATGGACACGATTTTAAGTGAAAACAACGACCGACCTACATAAATCTGACCAAATGTATTAATATTGCATTTATCTCTTATAAGAACGATCCAAGAGTCCTTGGTGACATGTATGAGTCAACCCCTCCTCAATCTGAGGCATTTTGTGGCCGCTATCACTCAAAGGGTCTCTATTTTGTTTAAAATGGACACAATTTTAAGTGAAAACAACAACTGACCTACGGAAATCCGACCAAACGCATTTTTATTGCATTGATATTTTATAATAACGATCCAAGGGTCCTTGGTGATGTTTAAGAGTCAACCATGCCTCAATCCGAGGCACGTTGTGGCCACTATCACTCAAAGGGTCACTATTTTGTTTAAAATGGACACGATTTTAATTGAAAACAACAACTGACCTACGGAAATCCCAAAAAACACATTAGGATTGAATTGATATTTTTTAAGAACAATACAAGGGTCCTTGGTGATGTGTACGAGTCAATTCCACCTCAATACGAGGCATGGTGTGGCCTCTATCACTCAAAGGGTCTCTATTTTGTTTAAAATGGACACAATTTTTAGTGAAAACAACAACTGACCTACGTAAATCCAACCAAACACATTCAGATTGCATTGATATTTTATAAGAACGATCCAAGGGTCCTTGTTGATGTGTAAAAGTCAACCTCACCTCAATCCGAGACACTTTGTGGCTGCTATCACTCAAAGTGTCTCTATTTTGTTTAAAATGAACACGATTTTAAGTGAAAACAACAACTGACCTATGGAAATCCAACCAAACGCATTCGGATTGCATTGATATTTTATAAGAACGATCCAAGGGTCCTTGTCGACTTTTAAGAGTCAAATATGTCTCAATAAGAGGCACTTTTTGCCGCTATCACCCAAAGGGTCTCTGTTTTGTTTAAAATAAACACGATTTTAAGTGAAAACAACAACTGACATACGGAAATCTGACCAAACGCATTAGGATTGCCTTTATCTTGTATAATAATGATCAAAGGGTCCTTGGTGACATGTAAGAGTCAACCCCACCTCAATCCGAGGCACATTGTGGCCGTTATTACTCAAATGGTCTCTATTTTGTTTAAAATGGACACGATTTTAATTGAAAACAACAACTGACCTACAGAAATCCGACCAAACGCATTCTTATTGCATTGATCTTTTATAAAAAATATAAAAGGGTCCTTGGTGATGTTTATGAGTCAACCTCACCTCAATATGAGGCACGGTGTGGCCGTTATCACTCAAAGGGTCTCTATTTTGTTTAAAATGGACACGATTTTAAGTGAAAACAACAACTGACCTATGGAAATCTGACCAAACGCATTCGGATTGCATTGATATTTTATAAGAACGATCCAAGGGTCCTTGGTGACGTGTAAGAGTCAACCCCGCCTCAATATGAGGTGCGGTGTGGCCGTTATCACTCAAAGGGTCTCTATTTTGTTTAAAATGGACATGATTTTAATTGAAAACAACAACTGACCTACGGAAATCCAACCAAACGCATTCGGATTACATTGATATTTTATAAGAACGATCCAAGGGTCCTTGGTGACGTGTACGAGTCAAACCCACCTCAATATGAGGTATGATGTGGCCGCTATCACTCAAAGGGTCTCTATTTTGTTTAAAATGGACACGATTTTAAGTAAAAACAACTAACCTACGGAAATCCGACCAAACGCATTCGAATTGCATTGATCTTTTAAATGGGGGGTAATGGAATATGATCTATCAGGGGCCTCATATATATCAATTCATGGTTTTCCTGGTATACTAGGGTGATCATGTGTTTGGGTCTATGATACTTATGGGCTTATATCTGGATGAAAATACTCCCCTATGGGAGGGTGGATATGCTTATGGGTCTTATTCCTTAAATGAGAATACTTTCATAGGATAGGGATGAGATGTATATAGGTATTCTTCCCCAAATGAGAATACAACCATAGGATTGGGATGGAATTCTTATCGGGAATATTCACTAAATGAAAATAATCCCATAGGGGAGGGCTAAGATGATTATATAAATTATGCCTCAAATGAGAATACACCCATATTGGAGGGTTGATATGCTTCTAGGGATTATTATGTGGATGATAATACTCCCATATGGTAAATAATATATGCTTCTTAGTATTATTCCCTAAATAAGGGTACTCCCATAGTATAGGTATGAGATCCTTGTAGGTCTTATGCCTCGGAATTGGAAGAACACATATGGGTGGTCTGAGATACTGTTGAGGGTATTCCCTGGATGAGAAAACTCCCATAAGTGGATTTCCATGATGGAGTATAAATAAAACTCACATATTGGAGGTCAATGATAATTATGTATATAGTGGGGAGACCATGGTATATTATATTTTTTGTGTGGTTCCTATGATGTACTCAGAGAAACCCTAACATTGGATGAAGTAGGTATGGTTGATCAAGATTTAATACTTATGAATCAATGTGTCTTGATGTATATGGGGTAGGACGTGGTCAAACTATATTTTTATAATGTCGACATGATCCTTGTGAAATTCTTGGTAAAAGTTCAGCACTTGGAAAATTAATTTTGGTTTAATCATGTTCATGGATTTGAGGATCAATGATGAATTTTTTATTAGTTTTATTCCAGTTATTTCTCAACTAGGTTTTGAATATTTCTTGATCATGCACTTACAATATCCTATTGCAGGTTTAACATTGGGGGTTTATTAATGAGACCCCCCCCCAAGTATGTGCACCTCAGTGTGTGTAAAAACCTTATAACTTCTTTGAGGTTGAGAACATGATGTATAGTGGATAGAGAAAAGTCTAAAGATTTATTTATTGATACAACACACCCATGTGGAGCCTTAGGATTGAACTGGAAAGCCCCCCGGACACCCCCTACCCCCCCTTGGACAGCCACCCCAAACCCTTGAACAGCCCCCAAACCCCCTGAATTCTGAATTGATTTATTTAAGTACTTAATTAACTTATAAATTATGTGTTAATGGTGTACGGGTATAATTGTTGTATGGGTATACTTGGTCTAATTTTATTATGATTTATGAGTTAATTTTGTATGGGTATACTTGCTTTAATTGGCTTATTGAGATGCTATTTTTTTTGCAGGTGTTCGGGTGTGCTGCTGCAGATTTATCGTAGCAGCAGAGAGGGCATTTATCAGTGCTCTTTTAGCGCTGATAAATTGTGCTTTTATCAGCGCTAAAAAAGCACTGATAAACTACACCTTTATCAGCGCTAAAGAAGCTCTGATAAAAGATAAGTTTATCAGTGCTAAAGGAGCGCTGATAAAACACTCATTTATCAGTGTTTTTTTAGCGCTGATAAAGGGTTTTTTTATCAGTGATCTCTTAGTGCTGATAAAGTCTACCTTTATCATCACTTGTTTAGCACTGATAAAGGGTTGTTTTATCAGAACTTTTTTAGTGCTGATAAAGTAACCCTTTATCAGCACTTACTAAGCACTGATAAAGGGGTACCCCCTTTATCAGCACCGAGCTTTACAGTGCTTTTCTATCACTGTTAATGCCCATTTTTAGTGCTGTTAATGCCCGTATTTATATTAGTGTCTATCTCAACTCACTCCACCTTACAAATCATAGTGTAATGGTGTTAGTGAAATGGGGAACCATACCTTTCTAGATATGGTAAGGTTGATAATGAGTCATGCATATCTTCTATTATTCTTTTGGGTATATGCATTAAAAACCATAGTATACACACTAAAATAAATACCAAATAAAGAGTAAAATATAATTCCTTTAGAGTAATGGATTTGAAATAAAATCATTTTATCACATACATGTGTATCGAGTTGTGAGGAATTTGTTAAGTCTTTATCAGGAAACAAACTATCATCTTGGGGCACAAAGTGTATCCTTATATGGTTTCTTAAGGATATAAAGGGATACAACCTATATAACACCTCATATAAGAAATTGATTATCGCTAAACAATATTTTCTTATTGATATGGAGAAGAAACTCAAGAAGGATAGTGGGAGAAAGATTGATTTAGATGAATTTGATGCTCAACATACACAAGATTTGGTACATGAAAATATTCTATAGGTCCCCAGGGAAAAAGTTCTCCCTAAAACACAAGTACTACATAGAAGAACTATAGAGGTAATAGAACCAAATAGATATGGTTTTCTAGTCACCAAAGATGGTGAATCATTATTGGTTGATAATAATGAACCTATCTCCTATAAAGAGTTAGTAGAGATATCAGAAGCTCTAAGATTACAAGATATCATGATTTCTAAAATGGATTCCATATATCAGAACCAATTTTTGGTTTTGGTTGATCCACCAGTTGATGAAAATCCATTTGGATACAAATGGTTATTTAAGAGAAAACTAGACATGGAAGGTAAATCAAGTACCAATAAAGTAATTCTAGTGGATAAAGGGTTTAAAAAATATTAAGGAATTGAATATGATGATTTTTTTCCACCAGTTTCCATGCTTAAATTCATTAGAATTTTAATTGCTATATCAGCTTACCATGACTATAAAATTTTGTAAACGGATCTCAAAATAGATTTTCTAAATGGGAACCTTTGGGAAAATGTCTACATAACACAAATAGAAATTTTTTTCACTCCATGTGACTATAAACAGATATGTAATTTATAAAGATCCATTTATGGATTGAAGAAAGAATCCAAGTCATGGAACATTCATTTTGAATAAGCTATAAAAGATTTTGGTTTCATTAAGAATGATTGTAATCCATGTTTTTATAATAATCTTAGTGGTAATGAGATCATTTTAATAATAGTATATTTTGATGACATATTACTTATTAGAAATGACACTCCATTCTTACAGTCTGTTAAATACTGGATAAACAAGTGTTTCTCTATGAAGGACTTAAGTGAAGTAGCCTGCATTCTAGGGATCAAGAATATTCATGATAGATATAAGAGTTTTCTTAGACTGGGTCAAGGTGCATACATTGACCAGATAGTAAAGTGATTTAGTATATAAAAATCCAACAGGTTATTGGTTCTAGTGTCACATGGTATACATCTGTCTAAGAAAATATGTCCTTTGACATAATAGGAGAAAGAGAGAATGAGTAAGATCTCATATGCTTCAGTGATATAATCAATCATGTATGCCACATTATATAGTAGACTTGATTATTCCTATGAATTGATCATGGTATAAAAATATCAAGTTGATCTAATAGAATAGAATTTGTTTTATATTAAGTATATCCTTAGGTATTTGAGAAGAACTAAGATATGTTCTTAGTGTATGGAGGAGATGAGGAGCTAGTCTTTAGGGGTTATATTGATGATAGTTTTCAAATATATTAGAATCATCTAATGTAATAATCAAGATATGGTTTTTTTCTCAATGGAAGAGATGTGATTTTGGAATAGTTCAATGAATCCAGTTGTCACTGATTCTATAGTAGATTCTTAATATATGGCGGCTTCTAATATAGCTAAATAATTCATTTTTATATGAAACTTTTTCCATGATATTAATGTGGTAAGTTTTAGTAAATACCCTATCATGTTATATTGTGATAATACTATATCAGTTTCTCTTGAAAAATATCCAATCTCAGGTCAAAAGACAAAACATATACTCTAGAAGTATCACCTCTTGAGGTATTTTTCTTAGCAGGGTGAAGTTGTAGCAAGTAGATTTTCCATGTAATAAAACATAGTGGACCCCTTGACTAAAGGCATATCTCAGAAGAAGCATGAGTATCATGTCAGAGCTAGTAGACTAAAAGTTGTAAGGATTTGGATCTAGTGAAAGTGGGAGTCTGTTAGAGTTGGTTACCTAGAACCAAATTTTGTGTACTTTATTATAACGTGTATTAATTTTTTTGAATATTAATAAACTCTTTATCATATCATGATTTTTCTTCTGCATGAAATAGTATGTGATGATTTCCTAATATTAGTTGTCTCGTTAAAAGGTCACAGTAGTTCCCCACTATAATGAGAACTTTAAAGTTCCATTATAGTATTCTTAAACACATGTTATATAGCCATATGAAATCATTTTAGTGAAATAAATCATAAAGGATATCACAAGTGGAGACTCATATAACTCTGAGTAACCTTCTCATGGTGTATTCCCTTGGTAATTACCTATGTAGGAAATTATGAGAAAGAGACCCACCAGTAAGAAATCTGCATTTATATGTGTCATTGGATGTTTCTATATATAGACGTGTGTATTGTTCCTTATAATTTAATATTATTAATAATAGATGTTACGAGTCATGTATTTGATGTATTGGAAAAACTATAATGAAACATGTTCACAAGAAAGTAGGATGTGTTGGGTGTGTCATGAGTAATATTTTATTAATGAATAATTCAAGAAAGGATTTGTCCCTTTTATTCTTATTGAAAGTTAATATATAGTTCATTTGATGGAAATTATATATCTTGAATAAATATATAGCCATGTTGTTCTGTAGGAAATCTTAATTTCCAAAAATTCAAAGAAAGATACATCAAGTACATAGGTTGATGGAACTAGCATGCAACTTGCTTGCTTAGAGATAATGATATACGGGTATTATATTATATAAAAAGTTTTTGTATGTGGTTTTATGTAATTTTGACATTAACTTCATTCTCTATGGGTTCCTTTGCATTTTTCTAGATAATATTCTCAGAATTTGGGCTACTTCCCCTAAGGCCACTGAGAAATAGGCCAAGAGGGTCACACACTAAGTGTATCCAGAACCTCAGTTAAATAATATTATTATTTATTATTTAAAAAATTGAGTAAATATTATTCTTGAATGTGGTTTAATAATTATTCATGTTTTCTTGATCTCATATATTCTATCACCATTTATTCAAGAGAATATTTTGTGAGTAGGATATTTATTAAATATTTATTTTCTATTTAGTGAATATAATATTTATTAATTATTTAGTGAATAATGCAGTGATATTTATTTATCAAATAAATAGTCATTATTCAAGATCTAATAAATATTGTGGAGGAATGATGAAACAAATTTAATGATCTGGTGAGAAATAATATATATTGAATTTTATTTGAATTAATAAAAATTAATTTAATTGAAGAGTTTAGAACATGTCAAGAATTATTATTATTATTATTATTATTATTATTAACATGGATTTCAGCATGAATTAAGAAAAATAATAATGGTGCATGTAAAATTATTCTTTCCTAACCCTAGTGGTATATAAACTCAATTATATTATTTCCTTAGGGTTTCCAATTTCATTTTTATATGAACAACAACATTTGGAGAGAATTATCTCGAATCCCTAGGGAGATATTTCTCTAAAAACACTCTCAATAATGGAGATTGGTCCTCCACCACCACTCTTGAGTCTAGAGAGATCAAATATAATCCTTATTCAATCGATTCATAGGGATATCAAAGTAAAATGACTCAAGCATCAGGATCTACCGTGCTAGCACCCGTAGGTTTCTACGGTAATGTTCAGAGGTTCGTGGAACATGTGTGGATCACCACTGGAGGAAATATACACTTTATTCCTATAATTAAATGATGGTATGATGTAGATATGTTTTCATATCTATAAAAAAAAGAATTCATCACAAGGTAATTTTTTAATTGTTTAAATTAATTATAAAAAATATGTGATGATCTTGCATCTTCATTCAGGTGTTCAATTTTCAATTATTCTTTGATTCAATTAAATTGATCACATAATTTATCATTGTCTAAATCTCATATTAATCATCAATTATGATAAAAATACGAGTTAGTAATTCCCCATATGGTGCTTATGTTGTACTCAAAACCATCAGTTATCACTAGGTGGTGTGCTCATCATGGTTCAAACCTTGGTAGGGAATAAAGTAGTTTGGTCTTCATAATAAGCTAAGAAGATTAAAGGGATACCTGAAAACATAGAATAATATCCACCCCCTAGTGCTTCCATGAATTGAACTAATTTAAATAAGATATAAAGTAATCTTATACAAAGATTTAAGATGAATGTAATGATGATTTTTTAGCACTCTTGTACATAAAAGGAGTCATTTATCATAGATTCTCTTAGAATAAGAATGTTTGGAATGTGAATACTATATAGATAAATGTATTAAAGAAGTAGATATGAACATGGAGTATTTTTGAGAATGCGTCAAAGTAAATCAGTGGATCAACGTCCAAAACATCCTTATAGAATATGGCTCTTTAATTAGTGATCGTGAGGTGGTGGGAGCTATGGCTTAGGTTCACTTTAAAAATTTACTTCCAAGACCTAACCCTTTCATGTAGGATGGGTATTTGAGGGGGAATGAAGACTTATTTTATGTTATTCCTCACATGGTGTCTAATAAAAAATATTTCTTAAAAAAATCATGAGGGAGAAGGATATATGGGACTTTATTCTTTCCCTTAACCCTAAAGGATCTCATGGCCTTGAAAGCTTCTCAGTTTATTTCTACATGACTTCTTGGGATATTTTTCAAGGTGATCTCATGGAAGCAGTGCAAGATTTATTTCATGGTGGTTTTATCCCTCGTGTGGCTTATGATACCACCCCAATCCTCATTCTAAAATTAAAATTCCCCTCCTCACTGAGATAGTATAGACCCATCATCTTGTGAAACTTCCCATACAAGGTTCTTCATAGTGTTATCAATTGGAAAATATCCCTATACCTCCACAACTAGATTTATAAGGATAATAATGGATTCAGCAAGTGTAAGTCCATCCAGGGTGTTATTAGCATTACTCAAGAAATGGTTAGATATATTTATAAAAATTATCACAGTTCCAATATTTCTATAAAAGTGGACATGGAAAAGGTGTATGATAGGTTGGAGTAGAATTTTATTCTAAATGTAATGGATTGTATGGAATTCTCCACTTGGCCTACTGAATTATTATTTATATTCTATAGTTCTTACTAGATCTATATCAATTTTATGGAGAGGAATTATGCCTTCTTCAAACTGATCTGAGGGCTGAGGTAAGGGGACCCATTATTGCCCAGTGTTTTTACTCTAGCTTATGATGCACTCAGAATATATCCCAATAATAATCTTCACAATGATAGTATCCTCCATTTCTAGTATAATTATCACTTTTTTAGTGTCTCTGATATCATATTTTCAAATGAAATGAGTATCTTTATTAATAAGATCATAAAATCCATTCAAGTCATCAATAAGGACTTGAAATATTATTTCAAATGTAGTGGCCAACTAATGAGCTGAGAGAAGAGAAATTTATACATCACAAAGTTATTTTTAAATATATTTTTAAGTATATAGAGACCATTATAAAAATACTTATAAGTAAATTTCCCATGGTTTATCTCGGATCCTTGATCTCTTTTAGAAGAATATGTATCCAATACTTTAAGGGGTGGTTAATAGAATAACTAACCACATTAATAACTAGAAGAATCATTTCCTATATTTTGGGTGTAGAATTACACTTTTTAATTGTGTTATCAATTATATTACCATGCATTTCCTATAAGTTCTCATGGTGATAAAAGTTGTACTAAGAGACATAAAAAAACTCATGACTTATTTCATTTGGTATACCCACTCAGATGGTAGATTCCACTGGGCTCTATGGGCAAGGATGATCAAGGAAGAATATGGAGGAAGAATTAACCTAAGGAGTTTCTCCAAAATTATTCATATTTTTTAGGAAAATTCAGCATGGTAGGTTATCAAAGGTTGAATTCTTTAGGTCGAGTTTATTATGGGAAAGTATGGGAAGGATCTGGGTTATCTAAATGGAAGAGTTTCTAGCTTATAGAAAATTATTCATCACCGCATATCCTCTCTCTAGAACTATGCATGCTGGATTGTTGGATGGGGAGAGATCAACTTCTAGGAACACAACTGGATGGTAGTTTCACTTAGTTTCCCAAGGTGCCTAACATCGAACCTTAATTTTTGACATGTGAGTAACCATCTATCTTTCATTCATTCTATCTTGAAATTGGATCAACGTGACACTTTAATATGATCATGATGATAGAATATAAGGAAAAATGTTTGTTCATGGGCTCACTATCAATAAAATTATATACTAAGGTGTATCATGATTTATGCCATGCATCTCACATGATGGATAGCTGATGTTATTATCTCTAGTGTAAGTAAATCCCCATGAATCATAATTTCTTAGTTTGGAGGATCTTTAATCATGTTATATCCATGGATGAGGAGTTAAAACATAAAGGGATCAAGATTGTGTCTAAATTTATTTTCTATTGGATTCCTAGAGAGGAATAGATCACACATATATTCTTTTAGGGGGAATGAGACACTTCTATGTGGTAATACTTCAGTGATTTCACCGGGTTGGAATCCTAGGACATCACTAGCGACAACTTTATCTAACTTTGGTTCCATAGAACAGAAAAAATAACCATGAGATGAGGGCATGGGATATCCTACTAGCATCTAGTTATTGGTGTATCTCGAATGAAAGTAATAAGGCATGGTTCGATGGCCAACCCATATCGAGAACATATTTGATAAGGAATATGATTCTTTTGGTCGACCTATCTATGCTTCTAAAAAGATTATATAACTCCTTCTTTATAAGGATTATCATGGGCGATAAGAGTTACCCCTCATCCATCCATAGGCTGCTCCAATAAGATCATTAGGTCTACTAGAACCCCCCCCCCCCCTCTCCCCAAATAGTGGCCTCAAAATTAATATAGAATGATCTTGAAATATAGGTTTCATACGAAGGGGGAGGCATCATTTGAGACCTCAAAGGTTCAATTATAAAAGCCTCTATTGCGTGCTATGGTAGAAATGACCCCTTACTAGATGAGGAATCCACTCTGGTAAATGGTCTTGAGTTCTGTAGATCAAACAATATTGTGATGAATATGGTTGAAACATACTCTCTGGCTATCCACAACTCTATGTAAGGGAAAATTACCATTCCTTAGTCTATTTAATATCATATCCAAAGATGGAAGAACGTCATTGACAATAAGATGGAGTTTTTTCACACGTGGTGTGAGGGGAATAAATCTATTTATTTTCTTTCTTCAAGGGATACCTGAGATGGTATGTTAATGTCCTTTTCTATTATGGTTTCCCCCCAGATGTGTTGATCTTTTTATAGGATATTATCTTGAATTGTATTACTCTTGACCCCCATGATCACCAAGACCCTTTTTATTTGGCTCTGTCCTTTTCATTGTCTTTTAATAAAATTCTTAATTTTTTTGTTGGTGAGTGGTTTATATACTACTTATGGAATAAATATACTAGTGATGTTTCTTAGTTTAAATTTATTAGTGTACTCCATTAAGATTTAGAATACTGGACTTGAGATATAAAAATTTATATTCATGTTCTTTATTTAAAAATAAGATTATATTTGGTGGTGAGGAAGAAAATGTTTTAAGGAATTCAAATTGGGATATAATAGTGCTCATTAGAGTGTGAAAGTATATTTTTGAAATATAGAGATCCTAAAACCCACTCAATTCTTCTTTAAAATCTTCAAAATCAAACTAACAAGTGGAATTTTTCTTTAACTTTGACAACTAATACTTTAAAGATCTAATTTCTTCCAAAACATCAACTGAGTTGCTCATCTTAATAGGTAGAGATTTATTATTCCACACAAAATAAGACATTATTATACTCTTCAGCTATTCCAACTTAGAATTAGTGATTGAGATATCTTACAAAGATTTTAATAGGATTTTCAAGGATTCCACTTCCTCCATGTTTATAGAGGAACTACATGTTTGAACAGGTTGAAGGATCTTAAACAAGTCAGATTCGGAAGGCAACATTTCCAACATGGTAAGGAAATATGTTTTAGAAACTGAGATCTCATTTAGATTCAATAACTCACTCTTTGATGTATTAATATCATCTTTGAGCTCATTTATTTCCACCTTATTACTTTTAAATTCATTGAAAACTTCAGTAATTAAGGTTTTTACATGGTATTCAAAATCAAAATAATCTTTATTCTGATTCACTAATTATGCTACTTCTCCTTTATTGGAACTAAAGAATGGTAAGTTCTCAATGTTTCCTATTTAAATTATCTCATCATCTTTTCCTTTATTGACTGGTGAAGAAATATTATCATATATATATTGATTAAATATTATGACATGGGATATTTTAACATTCCCACTCACTAAATCATCCTGATTCTCTCTATCCATTTCAACAAATTCATTTCTAGATCTGATCTCTTCACAAGATCCAACTATTGGTGACTGGTTCTATTCATCAGCAACAGATGATTACTCTTTAGGAACAACCACAACATTATTAGCTTCAATTTCAATATTAGAATAAGTAATTCTATTATATACTTAACATACTCCCTCCCAATATGAGTTTCATCTTAAGGATTAGCTTCAAAAACTTTCTCCCCCTGAGCAACAAAAATGGTATCTACTTCATCATCACTTGAATGTTCTTTATCACCTTTCTTATTAACAACCAACTTATTATTTTCTACATCCTAGATCAATTTCATGTTCTACAACAACATGTTATGCAAGGTTTAATGCCTTTTACACTTTATCACTTCAGAGTCAGACAAGTCAACATCTTTCCTTTTGAATATCAAGGTCGTATTTCTTCTAAAGTGGTGGAACTTGAGACACTTCTTAAGATAACAAAAATGATTCATATAGTGAATCATAAACTAAGGAATCACTTTAACATCATTTAGAATCATCAACAATAAATTGATATCTTGAAAAATTAATTTCTAAAATTCCCCAACTATCTTGTCTATGTTGGTCTAAATGAATTTCTAGAGGACCATACAGTCTTATTCTAAGTCCTTTTGATACTTCTTCTCGATTAAAGGATTTCCAAATTCGGATTTCAACATAATAAAAGGACTAATTTCATCATATTATATTGAATAATATCTATATAGGTATCTATATTCATGAAGATAATGGAAAATTTTATCTATCTCCTCAGATGAAATAGATAAGCCTTTTCCATTAAACTTTGACTAGAAAACATCTCTATTTTGACTAAAGAGAAATTGAGCACACTCAAAAAATTATCTTACCTTTTTTAAAACATTATTCTAGTGTTCTTCTCATCAAAACTCCATTACCATTATTGAAAAAATGAGAACTCTTTTTAATATGAGATTTATTAGATGTGGAAAACCAATATCTACATCACATCTAAGAAACACTCATAGATCCTTGTCACTGGTCTTGGTTCTCTTATAAATTTTTCTATCTCCACCATGAGTACTCTTTGGCTTTTCCATTCTTGTGAATAATTTAGGATTTTCAAAGGGTGGAGGTTTAGGGTTTGGATTGGAGTGAGAAAGATAGGGATAGATAAATCTATAAGGTTTGAGAGAAAATAGTTTTTGAGACTATACTTTTTAACTTCTAAAGTATTATGGAAAACATAGAAACTTTTCTTGTCACTTTCAGTGACATGGAACTCATTATCTTAAAATATAAAGAATAAAAAAATTCCTCTATAAGTTTAATAAATGGGGAAATTGAAATGTTAGCAACAGCTAGTATGTAGATAAATAATTATGTGACTTAATTAGAATATGTTCACCTAAATTTGAACATTCTTAAATAAATTTTCACAGAATTAAATCTATCATCTGATAAGGTATTTTTAAATATATTTGAAAGATGATTATCAGTACAAATAAATTCTAAATAGATATCACCTTTTTGTGAGTGATCTATTAAGAAATTATTACTTAAGTTAATATGTTTGGTTCTTGAATGGATTATTGGATTTTTTGAAATGTTTATAGAATATGTTTTATAATATTTTATTGGTACATTATTAAAATTGAATCCAAAATATATATAGGTGTGTTTCATCCAAAAAACTTTTCACAACAACTACCAACTACAATGTATTTAGCTTCAAAGGTTGATAATAAAACCATAGATTTTCCTAGAAAGTGGTATGTTCTAAATTCACTCTTCTTATATAACCTACAAAATCTAAATTAATCATCAAAATATGAAACTAAATCAAAATCATAGGTTTTTATAAAAATTAAGGATAAATAAATTGTTCCTTTTAAGTACCCGGAATTATTTTAGAAACTATTAAATGTGACTCTTTTGGGTTTGATTGAAATCTAGAACACAAAAATACTGAAAAAATAATGTTCATTCTACTTACATTTAGAAAAATTAATCTCCTAATTATTCCTCTATATAGATTTTTGTCAACTGGTTTCCTAACTTTATCCAAGTCATGCTTTATACTGGAGCTCATAGGAGTTCAATAAGTCTTACTTCTTTCAAGTCCAAACCTTTTAATTAAGTCATGTATATATTTACTTTTATTTAAAATATTCTTAAAATATTTTTGATAAATCATAAATCCAAGAAATAAAATTTAACTCACCCATCATGTTCATTTCAAATTCTTTTTTCATAAGCTATGAAAAATCATTACAAATTTTTTTATTTATTGAACAAAAAATTACAACATCAACACAAATATGAACTAAAATAATATATTTTGATGAGGTTTTATTAAAAAGAGTGGATTATGATAAACCTATAGTAAAACTACGTGACAAAATAAATGAATCTAATATTTTATCCCAAGGTCTATGTTCTTGTTTAAGACCATACAATTATTTGGTAAGTTTGAAACCAAAATTTGAAAAATGAGGGTCTTAAAAACCTATATGTTGTTTAATATAACTTCCTCCATAAAAAATATATTTAATAAATTAGATTTTACATCTATCTAAAATAATTTTTAATCCATTTAAGATGTGTATGCTAAGAGGATCCTAATGGGTTCTAACCTAGCAATGGGGGAGAATGATTCCTCATAATCTATTCCTTCCTCTTGTTTGTAACATTTTGAAACTAGTCTAGCCTTATTTATAATGATTATTCCTTGATCATCATAATTGTTTATAAATACCTATTTCATTCCTATAACAAGATAATCATAGGTTCTTTCAACTAAATCATATATCTTATTTCTATTGAAATGGTTTAATTCTTATTGTATAGAAACCACACAATTATCTTCATTTAAATCTTCTTATATGGTTTTAGGTTCTAAATAGGATAGGAAAATAGAAAATTCAACAAAGATTCCTACACTTCTTCTAGTCCTAACTCCCTAATCTAAGCCTCCTATAATTGTTTCTTAAGGATGGTTTTTAAGGTTTCTAGGCTATTTAGGAAGCAAACTTTTAAGTTCATTATACTTGGTTATTTTTTAACTAGATTATTCATGATAATGTTCTATATCATCATCCATTTTATCATAAAATAAAGGATAAAGTATCATGTTATATATATAATTACTTAAGCCATCAACTTGATTTTTTTTGTGATCAAATGGATCATTATCATATAATTTTACATGAGTATATTCTTCAATAATTCATGAGTTCTTTTTGAAAACTCTATATGATTTATAAGTATTATAATAACCAATGAATATTCATTCATCAGTATTTGGATCAAACTTACAAAGATTATCCTTAGTGTTCATTATGTACACCTTTCATCCAAAAACTTTAAAGTATCCAACCTCTGGTTTTTTATTACTTTGTATCTCAGAGTCTATTTTCTTCAAAAGAGACCTTATTAGAACTATATTGATGACATTTCATGTTGTGTTAATATCTTCAGCCCAAAAAATAGTAGGCAAAATATATTCACACAACATTTTTCAAGAAATATCTTTCAATGTATTATTCCTTCTTTTAACAACATCATTTTATTAAGGTGTCCTATGGGCAGAGATGGTGTGTTTAATTCCATGTTTTAATCAAAATGAATTGAATTTCATGATTATTAAACTCTCCCCATGGTCACTTATTAAATAAAAAAATTAGCATTCATTTCATTTTGTACTAATTTGTAGAATTTAATAAAAACATCATGAGATTCACTCTTAAGTAATAATAAATTAACTCATGTAAATTGACAAAAAATAATCAACTAAATAATAGACAAAATACTTTCTATCTATGATTTTAATTATTAAAATTCCAAAAAAAATATATGAATAAGCTATAGTGGTCTAGAGGATGAAAATTATTTAATTTTTTTTAAATATGACAAGTATTTCTTACCTGTTTGGAATGCATCATATAGTTTATTTTTGTTCAATTTAAGTTGGTGAAAATTAGAAATCAAGTTTTTATTAGATAATTTTATTAAATAACAAACATTAAAATTTCTAAGCCTTCTATGATAAATACAAGATTCATTAATTTTAGCATTAAAATTTTTTGCGTTATATTTAAAAAAACAATGAAGATCTAAAGTGTAAACATTTTCAATTATTGGTGATTTAAACTCAATAAATTTATCTTTGAAAATAGAAAATTAATTATTAAAAAAATTAATTGAAAATACATCATCACAAATTTGAGAAATACTTATCATGTTGTTTTTTAAGCTTTCAACATAAATTAATTCGTTAAGGAGGAATAAATATGGATATTGAATTGTTCCAACTCTAGTAATCTTTCCTTTAAGATTGTCACTAAATCTGACATAACCTCCATTGATTTTAGATAGTGAGTGGAAGTTAGAAAAGTATCCACTCTTATTTATTGAACAATCACTATCCATAAACCATTTTGAATTACTAATTTGGTGGATTTTTTCCCTAGAAAAATAAATTAAACAATAATATGTGTTGGTACCTAAATTCTCTTGGGTGAAGCGGTGTTATCTATAAATAATTTAGAAACTCAAATATTCTTATACTTTATAGAATTAGAATTTGATAAATTTATAGAGGTAAATAACTTCTTTATTCCACATATGTGAGGATATATTAGGTAAAAATCATTTGAAAAATGACCATTTATTTCATAGTGTAAATAATTAGCATTATAACTTATTCTATTTTTAGAAATAGGCACAAAATATTTCTTATATCGTTTGGGTTTTCCCCCTTACTTCCAATGACATATTTTTTATGTTCTATATTCTTACTAAGTATTTGATTTAGATAATTCTCCCACTTAGTAAAAATAGTGGCAACATATTTTAAATCTTTGAATTCATCCATTAATTATTTTATTTTTGTTTCATGGATAACATAACTAGATGGTGATTTTTTCTAAACTAGATTTCAATTTTGAAATCTATTGGTTCGGTTCAATATTTTATTTTGGTATAATATCATAATATTTCATAAGAGACTTTTTATTTTTATTTAATGATTTATAGTTACCTTATAACATACAAAAGTATCCATTCAACTCATCAAAATAATATTTTTCATATTCAGATGCAAATTCAGAGGAAGAATAATAAGCAGTAGGTGCCTCATCAATTTATGCCATGAAGCACGTATTTTTCTTATAATTATATACTTCAACTTTAGAATTAAGATAAGAGTCATCACTATATTCCTCTGAGGAACTCTATATATCCTTCATTACTTTCTTATCCTTCTTATAGTATTATATATTCTTATACTTCTTTTCAAACATTTTATTCTTTTTAAGTTGAGGAAAATTAGTCTTGATACAACCAATCTTCTTACACTCATAACATCTTACTTATTTATTATTTTCATCAAAATTATTATACTTGTTAAATTATTTCTTGAATCATCTTCTCTTATTGTATAATTTCTTAAATTTCGTGGAAAATTGAGAAAGCTCATAACTTGACTATGAATTACCTGAAATTTCTTCATCAGATGAGCTTGAAAATGATGTCTCTTTATTTTTCTTCTCTTATTTTGAATTAGATTCTTTTAAAGAATAATTATCATTTTTTATCATATTATGTTCTCCTTTATAAGTTTCTATCTCATCTTCTTATAGAATAAATGTTGCAATAAGATCTTTAATTTTAAAATTTTTACATAATTAAACTATCTAATAGAAGATAAAATTAAAATATATTTTAATGGTAGTTTTCTATGTACTTTGAGAGCTTGATTAGGTTCCGAAATAGGATCTCCTAAGGTAGATAAACTATTTATAATTTCAACCAGCCTTACATTATTCTAAGTGATGATATCACCATCAATCATTATGAAAGTTTAAAAATTTAACTCAGTAGTGTTGTATCTAAGTTTTCTTACATTATCAGTCCCTACAGAATCTACAGATATATTTTTCCAAATATCATGTGTTGTATCACATTATAAAACTTGGTTGAACTCAGTAGGGCCTAATCTACATATAATAGCATTCATATCCCTGGATTTTAAGCCATATTTTACTTTCATAATAGCATCCCATTTCTCGGGTTCTCCTTCAGAAAATTTATAGGGCTTTAAATTTTTCAAATAAACTTTTATACCAATATTTTTCATATAGATAATCATTTGAGCCTTCTAGAATCCATAGTTCTCTCCATTAAAATAAGGTACCCAAACCATAGATAATATTTCTCTATTGCCAGACATTATATCCATTTGAAAAATACATTTATGAATTCAACCTATAATAGTTGAGAAATCAATATTCTCGAGCTCTGATGCAAATTTTTATCACAAATGGAGTTACATAATAACTAAATAGGGGGTCAATTGTGTTCTTCAAAAAATTAACCCCAAATAAATTCAAACCTGAAACTGTTCTTTATTATTTTATCAAATATTCAATTTAAATAAAAACAAAAAAAATATTATAACAAAAAACCTAGGATTTATAGTGGTTTAGGGAACAAAAATCCCTTATTCCACTCCATTAATTCTCTCTCTTCTATATTTATTATTTTTACTAAGTGGGTCCTTTTCCTAGGGACCTAAATAGTTGAGTACAAACAACTACCACTTATTACAAAAAAGTGTAAATAGTTTTCAATTAATATCTCCCTTTTTTACAATACCTTTCATTGTAATTCACACACTTAGAACAATGATTCTAAAATTTTACATAAAAATATAAATAGAAGGATTGTGAGTTCATTGCATAGTTTCAAGAAGCAACTAGAAGTTAAATAAGAACTATTCTATATATAGAGTGAAGAAATTTTATCATCTATAAAATATCATTATATGTTTTATATGTATTTTGAATAATAAAAAATAGAATGTTTTTCGATTAGATGTTTAAAAATGATAACCTAAAATAAAACGTATATTCTTGATTTCTTATATCTTTTTTGATCACCCAAAAACTTATTCTTATACATTATGTTTCTTCCTTATTGAATCCAAAAAAAATTCTCTGATTCAAATGGTCAGGATAAAATAATATAATATTCATAAATTAATGATATTTTCCTTTTTCATGTGACTTCCTCTAGAAATAGAAAAAACAAGGTATTGTTTTGGTGCAGTTTGTGTCTTTCTTGAAACTTTTCTCTTCTTAGAAATAGTAGCATTAATTACTTTGGACTTTCCTTATTTGGACATAAAAACGTTTTTTAAAACATAAAGTAGGATTAGAATTATATTGATATACTATAATGGTAATAAATAACCTAAAAATAATAACAAAATATCTTAAAATTACTTAAATGTATCCATATTTTTGATTCTTCAATATCGTAAGACTTCTAAACATAATACTTTACTTGATCATACGAATTTGGAGTCTAATCATAAGTCTTTGATGTGTGAATTTTTAATCATAAGGCTTACTTAATCATAATTATTTCTTGTGATAATAAATCTTCATTGTGAATGTAAGGATTCGATATAGGACTTCATCATAAGGATTCTTAATGGCCATAAGTCTTTTAATGATCATAAGTCTTAAATGTAATACTTTATCTAAACTTAAAACTTGAACTTAAATCATGGTCTAATCATGATAATTCCAAACTTAGGAAAAAAATCAAAGATTGAAATTTCTCTTTGACTAAAAATGAGCTTAAATATTTAGTATAAAGCTTCAGGACTGTGTATACCTTGAATAAAAGGCTTCAACACTTGGAGAAAATTTTAAATCAAAGGTTAATAACTTAAGAAAAAAATTATAACTTTAAAAACATTAATCTACACACTTCAATAAAAATCATTAGATACAAATTTTATGGTGTTTATGATCATTAATACATAGTATAATATGAGATATGTTGGAACAACATTAGTATGTATAATGATATGGGAATATGCATATAACTTGGTGAATAATATGTGGTCTTATTATAATGAATTTGACGCAAGGTAATATTTTTCTCATACTTATTGATATTTAAATTTTTTAAATTATTACTTATTTTAAAATTTATAATCAGAATTTATTATTTTTTTCAATGATGGATATGTTTTTTATCCACATAATTCTAGATCTCAAAGTGGATATTTATTCACATATATATGAAGTGTCAGTTCATGATGATATGTAAAACTAATAATTTATACATCTTTTTCAAATCATATAGAGTTGATTTAAATTCATTAAGTAATCCAAGAAAGTGTTTGGATAAGATAAATTAATCATTATATTGTAAATAATTATGAAATGAATATAAATAATGATATTCTCACTATATTATATAAAGATGGTGTGCTTATAATGGAATTAAAATGTTGGTATATCAAATGTGATAATACAAAAAATATATCACCAAAAGTCATTTTTTATACATGATATTTAAAAGAATGATGAGATTGATATCTAGTAAATTATGTTAATGAAAATATTGTGGATTTTTTCATAAAATCGTTACCAACATAAATTTTTGATAATTTGATTTATAAAATTAGAATGTGAATACTTAAAAGTGTATCATGGTATAATTGGTTGAGTTGGTAATATATTAATCTTTTTTCCTTCATCAGGTTTTTTCCAATGATTATTCATAAAAAGGTTTTTAATGAGATAGATTAAATTTCCTATGGAATTAAATTATTTTAGATTCAATTTTTTTCCCCATGTGGTTTTTTAAGTGAAGAATAAAATGATATTTCATGAAATTTATGGAATCTAAGAGGGATTGTTATAAACTAATATTGTGTGTGGATGTTTTTATTCATTATTAATGGGGAATTTCCAACTACAATATTTAATATATTAACTCTTTATATTCCAAACTTTCATTATATTTTATTAATTAAGAGATAAATTTAGGCATTATATTTAACATGTAAGATAAGGATTAATCTAGACTATTGATTGTAATATTATGTAGTGTGTGTGTGTGTGTGTGTGTGTAATAATGTGATGGTAAAATAAAACTTTTGGCATGTATAATTTCTCCTTGTCTCTTATTTACTTCTTTTACTTTGTAATTGTATAATACACTCATTCACCATCATTCTAATACATTTAACATTATACTTTATCTTTAATCAACATTGCAATTCATTTACAATCAACAACAAGGTTCCTATTTTGAAATAATTTTTGGTTTCAATCCGTTTCATAACCCCATTTGTAACATAAAAATTTGATGTGATAAATAGCTTGTTGAGAATTAATTTAGATACAAATTTCCATTTTTTAATTATGTTTTATTTAAAAAAATGAATAAATAAGTAATAATTTTAGAATAGTTTTAATTGTTATGAAACTATTTAAACACCAATGAAAACAATGAGGAATTTCAAAATTGGAAATACATGATCAATCGTAGCCAAAACATGTCTTTGACAAAACATGCATCAAGTAATTGGGATGGTGATGCAGAATGAAAAATAATGATATAAAAAAGTAGAGTAGAGTTAGATAGAAAGTATGTAGGGTTAAAAATTCATAATTCCATTAACATAGTGTAATATATATATATATATATTACATGGAGGTTGGAATCAATGGTCTATGTTAAACCTAATATTCAATGTCATATCCAACAGTTGAAATATCAATGGTTTGATAAAATGAAGGTTTTTCCATATTAGAGATTGTGTTGGGAAATAAAAATCCATCATCTTCATTATTATTATGACATCCACATATTAAATAATATTTCATAACACTCCCCCTTGGATGTTATAATTTTGTGAAATATTATATAATCTTCACCAAAAAAACCTTGTGGGAAAAAACAAGTAAATACAAAGTAATTAGATTCCATGTCATGTTGCTTCATTAAAAACCTTATTGAGAAAAATAATTAGGGAAAACCTGATGATGGGAAAAGGAGTGTAGTGTTTCCAACTCTCCCTAATAAAATCACAATATAAATTTTATTCTTTACATATTAATTTTGTAAATCAATTTCTCAAAAATCATTATTACTAATGCCTTTGTAAAAAAATATAAAAGATTATCACAAGACTTTATTTTATGGATATAAATCTCATTATTATTTTGAAATTAAAAGTAAAAAATAATTTTTGTGATATATATTTTTTTATCGCCTCTGATATACCCACCTTTCAATTGTGCTATGAAAATAGAATTATCTTCATATAATATAGTTGCAATATCATTATCTAATCCACAATTATTTTTTATATAATGAATAATTGATATAAACTTCATGAATCACAATCAAATAAACATGTATTGGATGAATTCATATAAATAGTTTTTTATATAATTCCATAAAATGGAAATTCCACTATATGTGAACAAATATACAGTTTGAGATATAGATTTATAGGGATTAGATAAATATCCAACATCAGTATAAAAATCAATTTTGATTCTAAATTTTGGAATAAGTAATCATTAATACCCTTTAAATCTCAATGAGTTGGAGAAGAATATTATTGTGCATAAAATTCACTATAATAAGACCTAATATTATTTTAAAGGTATGTATGTAGATTCACATGTATAACCTTCAGGGATAGATAAAATTTTCTTTTATATTTAATCCTTCCAGGACAAATAAGTTATTTATTATACCCTCATGTATAAAATATACTAATCCTGGAAGCAAAAGATTTAATTTTTAAGGGTAATTTCATAAATATGTAAATTCATTCCAAATTTTAATATTTTGTCTTTTGGGTGATTAATTCAAAGTATAATAATATTCCTTATAATTTTATCTTTAAACATGCCAATGATTTTGTAAACTCTTCCATAGTTTTAATGTTATCCAAAACATATGTCTTAATAATAAAATTGACTTATACTAAATATGTGATGATAAATTCAATTTTATATTCTTCATCATATGGATATATATTAATATGAAAACTGGAAATAAATATTATTTAGTTCACCTCATATAGTAATTTATCAGATTGGGTCAAACTTTCATAATTTTGAATATGATTCTCTAATTTTAAACCCTTCAGGGATTAATAGATGTTATAATCAATTTTTCCATATAGATAAAGAACTAAAACATAAATTTAAAATAATCCAAATATAAATATTCAAAATTATAAGTAAGAACACTTCTTATAATAATTTCATATATATTCGATTGACTTAGAAATTTGGATGACCAATCTAAAACTTTATATGTCGAATATATCATATATTACTTCAAAAAATTTGGCTAATTATTTTGATGTTGAAATATTTAAAAATACATTTTCAATGATGAGTTTTTAATGCATTTAAAAAATTAGATACATCATCAAAAACATTTAATGAGATCTTATAATTTATTTGGTACTTGTGTCACTTCAGGGAAAATATCTGAAAAATACATATTTTTGTTGATACATTTATTTTACTGTTCAAGTGAAAATATATTTATTAATTTACACTCATGATTAACAATTATTTTATATAATCAATTAAACTATAATTTTGGAGTTTATAATTAGACTATTGATTTTCAACAGTCTTCATTTGAATTATTCATATAAGAATTATCATCATCTTATCAATGGATCTACTAAAACCATTTATATATAGTATTTTATGGATAGTATGAGATGTATACTCACTAATAAATAATAATACATGTGACCATTTAATATATGTGTCTTTCATAAAATATTTACATGGATCCCGTGATTAGTGGGTGCACCCATACGTATTCTATAATTAATACTTCATATAAATATTATAAATTCACTTCCAATATAATTGGTGATGATATAAATAATTTACCTTAATAATTGGTAGGTTGTGTTAAATTATCATATGGGGGCATTCATAATTACATAACAAGAATGAATAACTATCTTATAAGTGATAATTTAGTAGGCATGCATCCATCAATTAAGTAAATTCATCATTCTCACCCTAATATATATATATATATATATTATGTTATCAATAAAATTAGTATCATGTATATTTTTATGAATATTCTTCATTATAATTGATCTTGGATGGCCTAAATAATCATTTCATTTATTAATGTGTCAGAATCGGTATACTTCTACTTTATCATAATTGATTCAATTGGACATGGTAAAATGGAAATATTGATAAATTATTTAGAATAAATTTCTTTATATTATGAATTTTTTTTATATTTCAAGGTATTTGGCACCTTATTTATCCAATGTTCCTATATAATATTAATTTTCAATAATGTCATTAATATTAGACATATTTCAATGAGAATTCAGATATAAAAAAACATTATTTATTAAAAAAGTTGTACCAATAGGTAAGAATATATTCACTATATAGGTTAGAGATAAAATAGAAATAAGGGGTGAATTACCTTTCAAAAAAATAAAATTATGTTATAAAATAAAACTATTTATTATGAAGTCATTCAAATTAAGTATAAAACAATCAAAGTATAAGAAAGTGTAGTAGAAATTAAAATTTTAAAAGTGGTATAAAATAAATTATAGAAACTAAAAAAGCACACTTTGATAAAGAAGTTTGGAAATAACTCAAGAATGAGCCCCTAAGTATCCTTCCCTCAATAAATATTGAGAGTTTTATATTGATCCCTTGGTTTTAATGAAAACCAAGAACCAAATAATAATAAATAAACCCTTGGTTTTAATGGAACCCAAGAACAAAAAATAATACCCTTAGTTTTAATGAAAACCATGAACTAAAAACCCTAAATTTAATGATGGTGAGAACCTGAATAAGAAGATTAATAAGATAGAGTTTTGTTTTTAAAAACCTTTTACAATGGTTTTAACTCTCTCTAGAGGATTTAGAATAAAATGAAATATGGATAGAGAGAGTAATAGAAGGTATAATAAGATCCTTTAAGAATTAAAATCAGGTGGCAATAAAAATTCATAAGAAGAGATGAAAATAAATTGGATTAAAGTCACTAAAGGCTAGTTTTTTTAATGGAAATTTAATCTTTCTTAGATATCACTTTCAAAATAACATCGTGGATCAATCAATAATCATTTGGGAGAAATTAGTTTTTGTAGAGGTTCGTTGTTAAGATCTAAGCCTCTTTTGGTCTCTATTTATAGCCTTAATATGATTTGGGGGGTCTCTAGGGTTGAGCCAAGTCATCAAAGAGTAGAGTCAGGGAATTTAAGACCATTAATTAATTAACTTTTACAATTTTGGATTGAATCCATTGGGCAGTCGATATAATGCCACTAGGTAGCTAGTGTTATTTTTGTAGGTTCTTGGGTTATTGTAGACTCCACTAGGTAGCTAGTGAACTCCACCAGTTAGCTGATGAGTCTACTAAAAGTAATATACTTATTTCCAATTCTACTAGATATCTAGTGAAATTCCACTAGGTATATGGTGGTACTCATGGAGTTATTGTAGTTATGTCTATTACTACTGGCTAGTTGGTGGCCTTCTATTGGGTTTCTGGTGCGACTTGGGAGTGTAGACCTTGGAAATGGACCTCCAAGCTCCTCTTGAATCCTTTTATTGTTTTTTTGATTCCTTAAGATAAAGTCTAAACATTATAACCAATAAAAACTCAAAACAAAGGTTAGAAACACATTAAGTGATTGTGATCATAAAAACGCATTAGTGGTTCAATAATATCCCCCTTTTGATGATCACAAACACTCATTTAAGATTAAAATAAAATATAAGAGATAAGAACGAGGTAGAGAATAATTATGAAAGGATAAAATATTTATAAATACCATTTTGAGAAAGCATAATTCTCCCCCATAAAAAATGATCCTTCTCTAAGATATCTTCCATATTTTTTAAACTTTTCTACTACTTAAAATTAAACCTTTATCCTTTATAAACATTAAATATTTCTCCCCTTTTTAATTATAAAAAAACATAATAAATAAAATTGGTTATATTAGTAAGAGATTAAAAAGAATATAATAAATGTTATCATAAAAACATGAATTTGAAATTTTGAACAAGTTTATTAACAAAAAAAATATTTTCAAAAATAATAAAGATTTAGAAAAATAAAACATAGAAAATAACAGATAAATTATAATAATTACAAGAATTTCATTCCTATCTATCATTTAATAAAATTAAAATGATCTAAATCAAGGGGATTTGTGAATATATTGGTTAATTAAAGATCTATACTAATGTATTATAACATGATATCTCATTTTTAAAGTGTTGTCTCAAGAAATGATGTTTAATATCAATGTCCTTAGTGTGTTTATATTGAGAAATATTTTTAGAGATACTTATGGCACTAGAACTTTCAAATTTAATTGTAACATGAATATAAGTTAGCATAAAATCTAAGATAAATTTTCATCTGTATAATTTGGTCATAAAAACTCCCTATGGATATATATTCTTCTTAAGTTGTAGAAAGAGTCACTGAATTTTGTTTATTACTGCTCTAAGAGATTAAGTAATGTCAAATATGTTGAAAAGTACCGCTTTTAATTTTCCTATATAGTTTAAATATTATAAAAATCATCATTATAAAAACTTAATATATTAAAATATATTTCTTTAAGAAAAAATAAACCATGATTTTTAGAAACTTTTAAAAAAATGAAAAATCCTTTTAAGATCTTTTAAATGTGATTCTTTAGAATTGTCTGAAAAATGAGAACAAATATAAACACTAAACATAATGTTTTTTTGGTTCTTAGTAATGTAAAGAATACTTCTAATCATACTTCTATAAAGCTTGTTGTCAACTGTTTTACTATATTTATCTAGTATTAACTTATAAGAAATACTCATAGGTGTACTAACTTTATAAGTATGATCCATGTCAAAATGATTTATAAGTTTATTAGCTTATTTTCTTTGTCTTAGAAAATTTCCATCCTTATTTTGAGAGATTTTAAAGCCAATATATAACTTTAACTTTCCTATAAAACTCATTTCAATTTTTTTTTATCATAATATTTGAAAAATCATTATAAATAGATTCATTTTTTTATCTAAAAATTATGTCATCAACAGAGATTTGAATGACCAAAATATAATTTGAATCATTTTTTTGAAATAATTTTGAGTTCAATTTACCTATTTTTAAATCATTTGATAAAAGAAAACTTTTTAACCTTTCATGCCCAGATCGAGGGACTTGTTTTCAACCATATAAATATTTTCTTAACTTAAAAACAGAATTTGTAAATTTTAGATTTTCAAAACTAGGTGGTTTTTCAATAAAACATTTTCAAAAATAAGACCCTTTAAAATCAATTTTAATATCCATTTGATAAAGTTTTAAATTTATATTGGCAGTTAATGACAACAAGATTCTTATGAATTCAAGATGAGCAATGGGGGTTAAAGGCTTCACCACAATCAATACCTACTTATTTATTATATCATTTGGATATGAGTCTAGTTTTTTATGTGTGATGTTACTTTTCTCATCTAATTTATTTCTAAAAACCCATTTTGTACCCATGAAAAGATGATTGTTAAGTCTTTCAACAAGAGACAAAGCATTATTCTATTATAATTGGTTTATCACTTCCTACATGGAAAAAAACCTAATTTTCATCGTTAATATAATCGTGAATGTTTTCATGTTATATAAAAGAAATAAAATAATTATGTTTAAATTTATTTAAGATATAACTTCTAGCATGAGTACAAACTTACAAATTTATGATAATATTTTCCAAGGGATGGTCTTTAGATTTTTTTTCAAAGATATAGGTAAATAACTATAAGTATATTCAATTTCAATATTATTTTTAGGATAAGGTGTATCATTTAAAGTCAAAGGTTCAATGTGATCCATATGTTCAAATTTTAATGAAGGTTTAGGAATATTTTCATAAAATTTGATAAAATATATTCTTCAATAGATTTGGTTCTTTTATTGAAGACTCGGTAGGATTTACTTGAGTTATAGTACCCAATAAATATTCCTTCTTGTGATTTTCGATTAAATTTCCATATGTTTTCTTTAGTGTTAAGAATATAGAATCTATATCAAAACACTTTAAAAAATAAAACTTTAAAATTTTTATTTTTCCAACATTCATAAGATGTCCTTTTGTGGAAGGGTCTTATGAGAACACGGTTTATGATATAACAAGAGGTATTGAACACCTCATCCCAAAATTATTGTGGGGTTTTAAAATAATTCAATGGGGATCTTGATATTTATTAAAGAGTTCAATTCCATATTTATACTACTTAGTTTTTTTAGGTGTTTTAGGAGTGTAAAATGTATGATTATAACCTTGTGAAGCACAAGGATCATCAAACTATTTGTTATAAAACTCTCCCCTATGATCACTTCAAAATATAAATGATTTTTTTACCTCTATAATTGTCAACCTTCTTGGTAAATTTATGAATAATTTTTAAGCCTCATATTTTTGTGCCAAGAAAAATACTCAAGTGAATATTGCATAATCATCAAAAATCTCAAAATAGTATGATTTTCCTATGATACTTTCAACTTGAGTTAGTCCAAAAAGATCAAGGTGAACAATATCAAGTTATTAATATGTATATACCTCTTTTTAGGATTAAAAGAAGTTTTGTATTTCTTACTAAGTTGGAAAGGTCCACAAACAACATTATCTTTGAAATTAAATTTTGGTAAATCTCATACTAGTTGATGTAGGTTAAGCTTAATGAGTTTGTTTGTGCAATAATAACCAAGGTGTCTATTCCAAATCCAAGAATCGTTATCTTTAATGCTCAAAAATTTAACATTTTGGTAAAAAATGTATCTTAAATTGATAAAATAAACATTTTAAAAATTGAAAGTGGAAAATAAAATATTTCCTTTGAGTTCAAAAACTTTAAAAAATCATTTTTGAAAGATATTTTAAAGCTATTATCGCATAATTAGATAATTATTTAAAAAATATGTCTTTAACCATAAATTTATAAAACATATTTTATAATAATAGAATTGAGAAAATTAATTATACCTATATAAGTGATTTTACTTCTTGAAGTGTCATCGAAAGGCATGTATCCTCTATCTTGTTTTTCAATATGATTCAATTTTTAGGGGTCACCACACATGTTTCAAGATCATCCATTATCCATGTACCATGTTTCTTTTTTGTATTTAATCTTTATGCAAGTTTCTTAAAAAATTAATAAATTAAGATTTTGGTACCAAGATTTTGGGTCTACATATGTTAGCTAAGAGGTATTTTGGTACCCAATTTTGTTTTGAAAATGATTTTTGTGATGATATATGGGATAAAAATGGATACTTTTTAGTCACCATATTGAGCATTTTTTTAATTACATTCATAAATTAGACTTCCAATTTTATGATAATAATTACAAAACTTTTTTTATGAAATATATTTTACAAAATCCATCTTGTTGGAAGAAGTTACATTATTTAAAAAACAAAAACCAAAATAGTTTTTATAGGTAATTGAGAACCCAAAGTTTTATTTAAAATTCCTTTAATTTGGGTAAATTTTGTGAGATATTTTTTAGATCATAAATAATTGATTATAATTCATCCACATTCATTTTATTATTTAATTTTGATGATAATTCAACATTTCGATTGTGATTTGATACTTTTCTTTAAGGGTTTGATTATATTTATTTTTAAGCGCTTTGAACATAGAATTTAGTTCGCAAAAACCTTCTTCGAGTTGATTATGAGCCTATTTTAGATATTTATAAATTATATTATTGGAAGAAGAGGATTAAGAATAGGAATTTGAGGAGTAATAAGAGGAGTAGTTTGAGTTTACTTTTTTAGTAACCTTGACTTCATCTATTAGGCACTTGGTAATTTTTTCTCTTGAATAATTTAAGTAGAGATAATAATCTCTTTCAATACAAGATGAAATATTAAAGGCATTATTAATTTTATTCTTCTTATCCTTGTTCATATTTTTTATAAAGGGTAATTATAGACTTCTGTACCACTTATTTTTGTATTCAAATCATGTCACTTCCTACTCACTTTGATCATCCTTCTTCTTGGAACATTGGTAAGATTTCTTTGTTTTGAAGAACTTGTTTATCTTCTTGGTTAGAATATCTATTTCATCACCATATTATGAATTTTCATTAATTTATTTTAAGAAAATTATATTTTTCTTCTTGACTTATTTGGATTCATTTTCATCTTGTCTCTTCATTATGAGCTCATAGTTCCTGAGAGATCCAATTATCTCCTCAACTGATATTTTCTTTATATCCTTTTCTTCTTGTTTCACCACTATCTTGGGTTCCTAAGAACTAGGAAAAACTCAATGTATTTTATTTACTATATTTTATATGGAAAAAATATAACCAAATATATTTCCTTCCATTGCATATGTCAATAAATCATGTAAACATCTCAGTAATTGATTCATTTGGATGCATCCTAAAACTTTCAAAATATTGTCTAAACTGGTAAATCCTAGTATCTTTAACTGTATTCATTACTTCATGAGTAAATTATATAAATTTCTATATTTAATGTATATTTTTACAAGTATAAATGTTATTAAACTCATTATGATATAAACCACAATGTAAAGAAATTATATGTTTGTTATTAAGTTCAAAAGATTTTATGTCATCGGAAGTCCAATTGTCATGTGATTCTTTATAAGTTTTAAATCAATGCATAACAATTTTCTAAATAGGGTATCCTATACTACTAAGAAAAGTGGACATGATATTTTTCCAATTTATATAGTCTAAACCATTAAAAAAAGGTTCATGACTCATAGAGTGTCCTTCAGGACCACCATAGGTGTTTGAAAAGGGTGTTATTTAAAAATATCAAACTTTAAAATTGGTTAAGATATTGAAAATGAAAAATAATTTTGAAAGCATGTATATTTTTAGAAAAACATAAAGATCTACTATAATACAAAATGTAGGTTAGGGATAAGATGGAAAGAGGGTGTGAATTTCCTTTAAAAATAATTTTAAAATTGTTTTATAAAATAAAATCATTTATCATGAAATAATTCAAAATAAGTATAAAATAATCAAAGTATAAGAGATCATAGTAGAAATTAAAACTTTTAGCATAGTGGAAAATAAATTGAGAAAATTAAAAAGGTACACTTTGATAAAGGAGTTTAGAAATATCTTAATAATGAGCCCCTACATCACCTAACCTCAAGAAGGCTTCATAGGGTTATATTTTTCCCTTGTTTTTAACAAAAATGAAGAACTAAATAAGGAGAAAGAATCCCTTGGTTTTAACATAATCTAAGAACCAAAAAGAAAACCCTTAGTTTTAACAGAATCCAAATACCAAAAATCATCACTTTAATGATATTTCACACCTAAAGAAGAATATTGTGAAGATAGAGGTTTGTTTTTACAAACCCTTTACAAAGCACTCAAATATATCTTAGATGATTTAGAAGAAAATGAAATATAGACAGAGAGAGAGAAGGTAGAAAAGATACTTTAAGAATTACAACAAGGCAGAAAGAAAAAGTTTTAAGAAGAGAGGCAAAATAAATTGGATTAAAGTCATTGAAGCTCAATTTTCCTTTTTCAAATTGAATATTTATTTGATATTACTTGAAAAAGAACATACAGGATTGATTAATAATTATTTATGAGCAAGAAGCTGTCGTAGAGGTTTATTGTCAACATACAAGCCTCCATTGGTCTGTATTTAAAAACTTCATGGGATATGGGGGTATATAAAGTCAATAAAAATAATTAAAGAGTGGATTCAAGGAATTTAAGATCATCAATTAATGCACTTTGATATATCTAGATTGAAGCCACCAAGTAGCTGGTTCGATGCCACCGGGTAGCATGTGCCATTTTTGTGGTTCTTGGGCTACTGAAAACATGGATACTACAAACTCCACCATGTAGTTGGTGAGTTCCATTGAGTAGTTAATGAGCCACTTGGAATTAATATTCTTATATCTATTTCCATTGAGTATCCGGTGATATTCCACTAGGTAGCCAGTGGAAATCCTGAAGGTATAGTGGTTATGCCTCTCACTACTGGCTGGCTAGTGCCCTTCTACTAAGTAGTCAGTGTAGCTTGGTGGTGAGGACCTTGTAAATTGTTTTCAAATCTTGTATTGAAGTTTTCACATGGTTTTTTTATTACTTTAGAAAAATTATAAACACTATAACCAAGAATCACTCAAAAAAAGGTTCAAGACACCTTCAGTTATTGTGATCATAAAAACACATTAGTGGTTCAATATGCTCTTCCTGAGCCTTTGATTAATTTTCATTACCATTAAATGAAATTACATGAGAATATACTAACTTGTAAAGTGTTTTAATTAATAATAAACATATATTATTTATTTTTAATCATTTAATCAAAATAATATTTATGAAACTTTTTTCTTAAGATCAATGAAAATGGGATCTTCATGATCTTCCATTGTGAATATTTAACATTGTAATGTCCCAATTTCCTAAAACATTTAAATTTATGATTTCCAAGTCCTATAAGTTCTAGGAGAGATTTCAGAATCTTTTCCATTTTAAATTTCTAAGTTTTCTCACATTGTCACTTAACTAACTACGTGGTCGTGTGTCCCTTCATGTGGTCAGTTGATTTCTTCTTGTAGCCAGTTGGTTCCTTTATTTTTTTGGTTGGATTCCTCTCTTGGTCAATTTTTCCTTTTTTTAGTCATTTTATTTTCACTTTGTGCTTAATACCTCCTCATGGTCAGTTCAATAGTTTTCCAAATTTTCTAGTTTTTCAAAATATCCTGATTTTTCTACAATTACATTAAAAATGATTTTAATGTAAAAATTGGGATTTAAAACTTAAATAATTGCTTTTAAAAACTATTTTATTTAGATTAAATCTAATATTTTAATTCTTTAAACCTCTTGGTTTTAAATGGGTTATCTCACATGTTTTAAATGAAACCAAATTAAATGAAAATTAAAAAGGAAATTTGATTGTGTTAATCTTTAGAGTTATTCTTGGATCTGTATCTATAATTTTAAAGTATTTAATTTCCTTCATTAGAGTATTTTATTATTTTCTTCAATTCTAAACAAACAAAAACCTTTCTCTTGAGACTTGGTATCATCTATCTTTGACTTTAATCCTAACTTCTCATGATTCTAGGCTTATTGGTTCCCTCTCTATTTTCTATAGTAGTGTATCACATTTGAGGTGGGGATTTATTTCTATTTCATATTCCTTCATAATATACAAGTTTTTTATGATTTATCAAGACCTTAACTTTGTGATATCTAGGTAGTGACATCATCTCCTTTTTTCCCTTATTTTTAGTGTAGCATGCTTTGAAACTTCATTCCAGTTTGGGTATCCTTGTTCTCCAATTGTTTTGTGTATGTGTGAAATTATCATACTTTTTATCTAGTGGTTTGGTGGTATAGATTAAATAATGAACATAATGAATTAGATTGAATTTAATTGGAAAGGAAGGGGAGTAATCACATGTATTTATTTATTTCCTTGTTATTGCTAATTGTTTTCTATTAAAACATAAAACCTGTTGTGATCTGTATATTTTGGATAATATGAATTGTTACCTTTGTTGTGGATTAGAAACCATTTTGTGTTAAAACCACCACTCATAAAAGGATGAGAACTTATATGTGGATAATTAATTGGTTGAATGTGAATATGAAAACTATTTGAAAATACCTATACATGAGAAGATTATTCAATTTGAAAGCCCGTTGTAAATAAATTTTGGTAAAATATGGGGTTTGGATATATTTTTTTTATTACTAGTATGTTTTTTATTGTCCTTGTGGTTGTGTGGACTTTTTGGTATTTTTTTAATGATGGTGGTAACTGGTTTAGATGTGTGACATTTTGTGGGTAGTAGAAGTGTGTTGTGGTAGATATATAGTTGTTGTAGTGATATGGTTGGGTTGTGGTGTTGGATTTGATAGGAGATATGATGGATGTTATGGTAAGGTAATTGGTTTTTGTGTGTTACCTTGTTATAATATCTTGTTATCAATGGGATATAAAGTTGGTAATGATGAAAGGGTAATGGTGTGGGATGGAATTTAACAAAAGTGGACTAGAAATTTATATGTGGTAACTAATTTAACGAATTGAATAATTATTAATAGGCATAACTTAGATATAAATTAAATATGAGTGTTGGATTTGGTGGTGGTATTTAAATATGAAGTTAAATGGTTATTAATGTGATAATCTTGAAAGGTGGATGAATATGTAATTAAAATAAAGTAAATGGTGGGTTGCGTGTGGTTGTTCTATGTGGTGGGTTACATCTAGTTAGTGTCAGCATGTGGTAATTTTATTATGGTGTTGATGACAAGGTCAAGGTGGTGAAGTATTGATTTGAAACCTTTATGCCAAAATTATATGCTATTTGTGTTTGTGTGTGTGTGTGTGCACGTGATCGCTTGTATTTTCATGTTATTTCTATATTCACCCCACCCATGTCGATTGCTATGTATCAATAACCATATTTTTTTAGGAGGTACTTTCCCCAACATCCAAAAGGTGATGAACAAAAGGCTAATTAATCCCTCTTCCCCACTCTTCCCCCAGCACTAGTGTCATGAAATGATGTGGTTGGTGGTGGATCATAGACCTTGATGACAACACAGTTGGTTGAAATTCCTGATAATGAGAGTATGTGATATATAGTGGGGCCCATTCATGGTAGGATGATGGAACAAGGTTGATACCCCACTGCCCTAGTTTCATTGTTGTAGATGGATGTGTAATGATGTAAATGATTATGTGGTAGTAGCATGAGAGGTGTTCATGATGACATTAATGCTATCATGGGATAATGGGAATTAGTAGAAGGATGGGGTGGGTAGGGTTGTCAGACAACCCACTTCAGATATGGTTAGATATGTAGTGATGAGATTTCAAGGAAGGTATGATAGAATGGGACATTTTATGTTAGGGAATGAGAGTGGTAACTCGGTAGGGGAAGTGGATTTTGGGTTCCTTCATTGATGTTATCTTATTATTATCTTATTACTTTATTTTTTTATTTAGTTAGTGGGCCATGGTGAAGTTAGGATGTTTTGGTTAGATTTAGTAACTCAAGAGGGGGTGAATTTAGTTCTCAATAAAAATTTATATTAATAATTATACTAAAATAAAAACCCATTAATAAAAAAAACTGTCCAATTAACAAAAATAACAGATCAATATAAGATATGTCCTTTTAAAATATTTCTTAAAGATTGATTAAGTGTCAATTAAAATATTTTTTAGAAATACCTTAACTTTTGAAATCAATTTACTTAGACAAAAAAATATATATAAGCACTATTTAAGATTAATTATCAAAGTAATAGTTTTGTTTATAGATAAAAAAGTAATATAGGATATAGTAGTAAAACAAAACATAATAACGCAATGACATAGGAGAATAAATTAGAGGTTCAGTATCAAGGTGAGAATTAATCCCCTCCACATGGTAATCAGCTACTACCAAGAAGATTATAATTATAATCAAATGAATCCACAACCTGGATCAGGTAAACAATCAACAGCAACAATTTGTCCAGGCTAAAAGGCCTCCTCTACAGTTATTCATGGGAAGTAAGAAAAATACAGTTCACACTGGGAACTCTTCCAAAAACATAGTGGGAAAATATATGTAGATAAATAAAATAATAATAAGTATTCACCTGGTAAATATAGAAGACAGTGTTTGTTTGATAACAGAGTAACAACACGCTTCTTAAAATAAAATAGACAGAATAATAAATAATAGAAAATCTCAATTTGATATATTCTAAATATTCATAGTCCTCATATCAACACTAGTGAAAAATTAGTACTTCATTATAGAAATTTGTAGTAGATATAGGATCATAGAAAATCTACAGGAATGTTTTAGTTGATTTTTATCAGCAACTCAATCAATCTCTGTGATGAATTTTGTGCTTCTATATCATTTTATTTTCACAGAACATGAATCAGTAAGCTCGTGAGAATTTATAGATTCATTCGCACAAAATTATTAAGTATAGAATTAGAGATATCCTTCATGTATATATATAAACAATAGATCCAAAATCCTTGGATCAGTCTTTGACTATATCCTAAATACTTGGTCAAAAATAACTCCATAACGAAATATTTGTTGATCCATTCATGCCATAGTCCTCGGACAACAATGGTAACAAGAAGCTGTTGGTGGTTGAGCATCTGGTAGTGACTCACCTCTAGAGGTAACTCCTCTAGCGATAATGGTGACTCAAGTCTAGTGGTAGCTTATTCTAGAAGTAATGGTGACTCAGAGTCTGGTGGTAGCTCTTCCCGACAGTAATGGTGACTCAAAGTCTAGTGGTATCTCATCCTAGTAGTAACGGTGACTCCCGAGCAATGGTGGTTTGCTATAAAAATTAGAAGAATTATCATAGAAATATCCTTACCACATAAAATTGTATCAAAAAACATTTGAATCATTATTACTAAAAGAATCATGGTTTGTGATCGTTAAAATAAGAGTATCAGACATACTCCACACAAGGAGGTTCCAACATTCTCCCCCTTTTTTATGATCAAAAAACATGTAATTTTATAAATCATGTACTAAATTAGTAATCATAAATAATCATATATTTATTTGAGTTTAAAAACAATTTTCTTATCATTTCAGAAAATATATGAATTATATATAAGATTTCACAAAATTATTTATAATTTTATGTGCTTTCCCTATGTAAATATAAATACTAATTTATCTCACCCTTTGATATTGTAAAAAAAATAAAACAATAGTATAAACAACAAAATTATAAGAACACAAGGATGTTTAATTAAATAGGTACCACAAATTTGGTGAGTATATATAGATAATGAGGAAAATAAAAAACATGATCCCTATCAAAAAGACTTAATCTAATTAGATTCACTGGTTAAAGGGTGGTAGCTTATCAATCTTGTCTTTCCCTTTGTCTTTACCTTTGTCACTATCTCTCTCCTAAGAGGAGACATTAGAAGTATAAGTTGGGAAAAAGTTTATAATGGAAGGTATTTTGGTAGAAGGAGGAAGTGTCTCATGCACAAGAACTGGTTTGAGGTGCCTAATTGTATCTGTTGGGGACAAAATCAAAGGCTGAAATGGTAGAGGTATAAGACCATTTGACTGAGTTATCACTGTAGGCATGTATTGAACTAGCTCTGTGGTTGTGGTTGAAAGAACTATAGTCACAGTAATTGCTTCTCTTGAAATAACATATGTATGGTGGACATAGAGGAAGGGTTTTATCAAGTTGATAAAATCTGTGATTATATTACCTCCTCATTACATTGCATTAAAGAAATACCCTTTCTCATCCATGAATCTCTATATAGCTGGTGTGAGAACTTTCAGCTGACTCACCTGTTCTTTGAATTCTATTATCACTGGTGGCAATCTCAAATTATCTACTAGAAATTTGAAATTATTAGACATCTCATTCTTTGTATAAATTTTGGACAGATAGTACTATATGGATTTCTTGATAATATCCTAGTTAGTCTTGAGATAAATAGCATATTATCTAATCATCTTAAAAGATATTCTCCCCATGATGATGTATCTTCCAAATCTAGTTCTCATGAGTGGTCACATCACCCATAACATTTCTGATATCTTCCCTGATAATTTTTTGGATCACATCTATATCAAGTTTCACTGGAATAGGAGGTGGATCAGTTGATGTAGAGTTAGAAGCGGTCAAGATTTCCAGCTTATGAGATATGGAAGTCATAAATTATGAAATTATGGATTGTAAACCCTCAACTGAATATTTCAAACTTTCTATCTCTGTAGCCAAATTTCTATTAACTACTTCTATTTCTTCAATATGAAATCTTACTTTTGGTTGTATATGGGATATAAACAATTCAACCAAATAACAAGTTCTCTCTTCACTGAGTTGGGAAATTGGTTATGGTTGAGACTTCAATACTGTTTAAAAATATGAAATCAAATTCTGTATCAAGGAGTCCAGGTAAGAATTCATAGTCCTCTAAAAATAATCCAAATTATATTGGGTTACTACATTAGGAGGTAGAATAAGTTGATCATGAGGATGATTTCTTCACTCATGAGGCACTTCAACCTCAACTGATCTATCTTTCTCTATAGGAGTAAAATTATGTAACTTCCCAAATTGATCTATTTGATCTACTAAGTATCTTTATCCTTTGATAATATTATCATTCTCATCATATTAATCACTATAATTTAATCTAAGTATAACAAAACCTGAATACTTCTCCAATTCTTTAAAAGAACTAACTGAAGGTATAATATAAGGAAGGATTGGAGAGTCTCTAGATACTTGAGAGCCTTGACCAACTTCAGTTACAAAAGGGGAATATTTTTTCCGATTGGCCTGCATGATATCTGTCTATTTTACTTGAATCACTTGAACTAACTGATCAAAGGGAGTGGTATACATATCTCTGTCACTTATATCATTCATACCTTTTGAAAAGAATAGGTGGGACATTAGGTATCATATTATATTTTAGATAATTTTCAACTCTGTTTAAAATAGATATCACTGGTGAATAAGGTTGTTTTTGAACTATCTCTTGATCATGATCAACAGGAACATCTCTATTCTTATCACTAACCTTGTCATGATCAGTACCACCTTATTTATTTTGATCATCTCTATGATCAGATCTACTATAATTGTCTCCATCATTAGGATCCTCATAATGATCCTCATCATCATGATCCTCGTCATCTTTACTTGAAATTCTATTAAATTTCTCAATATTCGTAGTGTTAATATTTTCTTCTTTAGAAGCATTATCAGTACTACCATTTCCATTTCCATTCTATTCATATGATTTTATAGAGGAAGATAACACAAACTGAGCCTCTCTAGATACTTTAGTATCTTCATCATCATTTTCATCTAAAAGGGATTCGCAGGTAGGTAGAAAACCTAGTAGACTGATAGATTTATTAGAATCTCTTGGAAGAGATTTAGGATTCTCTGGATCACTCCCCACTAATACTAAACAAAATTCTTATTCTTCTTCCACTGTAGGTTCAACTCTTTCAAAATATTCATCATAGTAGTTAGCTAGCTCATCTGGCTTGAGACCAAATCCCTCAAATCATTAGGTCTTTTTGGATTATTAATAGGGTTGAATTCCTTATAAAATTTCTCATTTTCTCTTAACCATCATTTCTTCCATGGATTCCAGCTTACTTTCACCCTTTTACAAATCATTTTTTACAAGAAAAACCCACCAAATTTATCTTCATCTTCTTATCCTTATTTTAAATATCCCTTTGCATCTAAGATAGAAGATATCATTTTAGTATATATGTGGAATTTCAACCTTGAGCTCTTATTGCACATCTCATAAATATAAATCATCAAAAAACTACACATATTGATTATTTTTCTTTGTTTCATCATATACATAAAATAAACATCTTGATACTTCATGGTATTGAAATCTCCCTTTCTCGGACATAAAACATGTTGCAAAAACTTGAACAATGGATTACACTCACCATTAAGTTCTACATCAGTGGGTCTCCTTTGGGCACTATCTCTAATCAACTATAGGAGAGCCTCTTTGTATTTGAAAATTTCACTTCCATTAGGTATACTACCTTGAAAATCCTAATATTCTACTTTATAAGGTACCTTGAACTTTTACCATTCCCTTGAAGAGAAAGAAATCTCTTATCCATCAATGAGACTTTGTATCTTATCCACTTTCTTTCCAAAAAATAAACTCATCAATATGATAAAAATCATAGACTAACCTCATATGATAAACTCAGTGATTTGAGGTAAACCATTTCATCCATATTTTCTTTTCAATAACCTTTAATACTAGTGAATTTCTAGCAAGGATCCATTGTGCATCGATCTCTTTTTCGGCTTTTACAACTCACTTTTCCAGATGCGGGCATCATGAAACAACATCCAAGTTGCTTGCAGATACCTTTTGTTTCTAATATGGACACGTATTATATGGATTTTATTATGTTACTCACTTCACATGATCCATTCAGTTCAGTTGAAGGATTATGTGGAATAAGGGAGAATGATGATCGATTCGAGAGGAAGGAAAAAGGTTCAAAAGATTAATGTTTTTAGGGGAAGTTAATTGATTTAGAATTATCCTGACAGTTATATCATTTAGGGATTCTAAATATATAATAATTAATAAAAAAATTAATTAGTAAAAGAAAATTATAATGTTATTAAAACAATGGTAACATAAAAGGAATGGTGACTCATTCAATGGTGACTCATCAATCGTGACTCATCAACAGTGACTCATTAATGGTGGCTCGTCAATGGTGAATGATCAATGGTGACTCATGAATAATGACTTATCAATGGTGACTTATCAACTATGACTTATCAATGGTGACTTATCAATGGTTACTTATCAATAGTGACTTAACAACGATGACTTATCAATGGTAACTTATCAATGGTGACTTATCAACCAAAATTTATCATTCCTAATTCAGGTTTGATGTAGTTTAATCTCTCATAATTCAAATTATTTGTGAAGATATAATCTATCTGATGTTTAATTCTAATAAATTCTAAAGTTATATCACTTTTTTGATAATGATATCTCAAAAAGTGATGTTTTACATCAATGTGTTTTGTTCTAGAGTGAGATACTCTATTTTTGTAAATTTTTATCACACTTTTGTGATCATAATTTATAGGTACATGTCTAAATTGGTATCCAAATTCTAGTAAAGTATATTTCATCCACAAGATTTGTGAATAGTAACTTACTACAGCTTTATATTCAGATTTAGTTGTAGACAGTGTAATAGAATTTTGTTTCTTACTACACCATGATACTAGAAATTTTCCTAAAATATGACATGTTCCTGATGTTATATTTTTATCTAACTTGTAACCACCAAAATTAGTATCTAAATAAATTAAAAAAATCAAAATCATTTCCTCTTAGATATAATAATCTTAAATTGGTTGTATACTTGAGGTATTTAAAAATTATTTTTACAGCTAATAAATGTGACTCTTTTGGATTTGCTTGAAAGTGAGCACACATACACACACTAAACATAATATCAGGCTGACTAGTAGATAAGTACAAAAGACTGTCAATCATACATCTATAACTAGTTTGATCTAATGATTTCCCAACTTCATTAAGATCTATTTTATATTTAGTACTCATGGTATTTTCACTACTTTTGATAATTTTTAGGCCAAAATTTTTTAAAAGATATTTAGTATATTTACTTTTATTTAAGCTATTTCCTTCTTTATTTTAAAAAATTTGAAATCTAATAAATAATTTTAGTTCATCCATTAAACTCATTTCAAATTAGTTTTGAAAAATAAGTACATAGAGAATCTTTAGTGGATCCAAAAATAATATCATCTACATATATTTGTACTATTAAAACATCATTTTAAATTATTTTTATAAAAATAGTTGGATCAGTTATACCTTTTGAAAAACGTTTTTAAATAATAAAATAGGTAATCCTATCATAACAAGCTCTTTGAGCCTATTTTAAACCATATAAAGATTTTTTTAATTTAAAAAAACTATTTGGAAAATTTGGATTTTAAAATCTTGGGGGGTTTCAAAAAAACATCATCAATTATAAATCCATTTAAGAATGCACTTTTTACATCCATTTGATATAGTTTGAAATCCAAATGTTCTGCATGGGAAAGTAATATCCTAATGGCTTCAAGTATTGCTATAGGTGCAAAATTTTCTTCATAATCAATACCTTATTCTTGATTATAACCTTGTGTAACTAGTCTAGATTTATTTCTTACTATAGTGTCAAACTCATCAAACTTTTTTCTAAACACCCACTTAGTGTTAATAGTTAAGGTTTCATTTGTTCTTTCAATAAGTTCCCAAATATTGTTTCTTTCAAATTTATTAAGTTATTATTACATTTATATTACCCATAATTCATCATTTATGGAATCATTAATGTTCTTAGGTTTATGTCATGAAAAGAAGGCTTGGTGTTCAATTTTATTTCTAAGGGAAGCTCTGGTCCGTGTACCTCTGTATAGGTTTCCTATTACAACATCTAACGGGTGATTTCTATGATTCATAATGGTCCTTTGAGAAGAAGGGTTGGTAGAATCAAGATCTTATTTAGGTTTGGGTTCTAGAAGTTCATTAGGAGAACTCTCTACTTATTTCACGGAATTTTAAAAAGGTTTATAATTGATATTTAGAGTTAAAGAGCATCCTCAAGATTTTATAAGATATTATTAGGTCCATTGGGATTGGTTTCATCAAATTTTATGTGAACATATTATTCTATTATTATATATATCTTATTAAATACTCGATAAGATTTTCTAGAAGTTCAATACCCAATAAAAAATCCTCCATCACTCTTGGAAGAAAATTTTCCCAAATTATCCTTTGTATTTAGAATAAAAACTTTGAAACCAAAAACTCTAAAGTAATTAACTTTTGGTTTTCTATTATTCCATAACTCATAAGGTGTTATTTTTAAGAGAGGTAGAATTAATACTCTTTTTATAGTATAACAGGTTGTGTTAACATCTTTATCCCAAAAGTAGATAGGTAGGTCATACTCATTTAGCATAGTTTGGGATATCTCTTGAAGAGTTATACTTCTTCTTCCTACCACACAATTTTTTTGTGGTGTCCTGGGTAAAAAAAATTGTGATTATAACCATTTTGAGAAAAAAATGATTCAAAGTCTTGATTTTCAAATTCTTTACCATGATCACTTCTTAATATATTAATCCTAAGTCCAATAATATTTTCTACAGATTTTTCATACTTAATAAAGTAAGAACAAGCTTAAATTTTTGTGAGCTAGAAAGAATACCCAAGTGTATATAGAGAATTCATCTATAAGTACATAGACATAATGTTTTACATTTATACTAGAGACTTTAGAAGGTCTAAAGATGTCCATATGAATTAACTCTAGAGGTTGAGAGGTTGAAATTTATTTCTTATATTTAAAAGAAAACTTATGAAGTTTTCCTTTTTGGTAAGGATCAAAAACTCTATCATTTGAGAATTCAATCATTAGTAGGTCTCTAACTAACCCTTTCCTAGTTATATTTCTAAGTGAATGAATATTTCAATGGCCTAGTCTTCTATTCCAAATCTAGGATCTTTTGTGAAAGGCACTTAATAAAGAAATATTTTTAGAATATAAATAATTTAAATCAATAGAATAAATATTATCATTTCTTAAATCAGTAAAAATTAAAACATTTTTATCATTAAAAAAATGACATGAATTGTTTTCAAATTTTACATAAAATCCATCATCACATAATTGAGATATGCTAAGCTAATTGTATTTCAAACCATCTACATATAAAACTTTGGAAATTAATACTGAATTATAATTACCGATTTGGACAAGGATGATGATTTTCCCTTTATAATTATTACCAAAAGTGACATGACCACCATCAAATTTGATAAAATTCTTGAATTTTGAATACTCACCAGACATATGTCTAGAAAATCCACTATCTAGATACCGTAATATTTTGCTGAAAATTTTAAAATAGGTTTCCTATAACATAAATTTTATGCCGAAAATGATTTTGGTACCCAAATCATCTTGGGTCCAGATATGTTAGTAATAAGATATTTTGGAATCCATATTTTCCTAATTGGTTTCTTATAAACATATTGTAAGTTTATAGAAATAAATACTTTATTAGGTCCAGTTGAGTAGGTATTTGAAGTATATGAATTTTTAGGACAGGTACTTTTTATAAATATGATTTTTGTAATTTTTCTTTATTTTGGTTGGTAACCTATTCCAGTTATATACATGGTAGTAACTTTCTTTCCTGGTATTTGAGTTAATGTTTTCTTACCATTGGTAAACCTTTCTATGTCTTCCTTCAATTGTTCATTTGAAAATTTTAACTCTTTTTTTTATTTTAACAGTTGATCATTTTTCTCTTTTTTAATAGTAAGGTTGGTTTTAATATTTACTATTAGAGAATGTTGTTTCTTATGTGACTTATATTTATCTTTTAGCTCATGAAAAGTGTCTTCTATCATGTTATAGTAATCCTATAGATCTTTACTGGTCATGTTTCCTCATTATCATCATTTTATTCATTTTTATAAATGCATAAAATATTGGAAGGATAAATAGGAAGAATATTTTGTACCTCTGATGTACATGTTATAAAGCACATATTTTCCTGGTCAGAATTATCTTCTTGATTAGTGTCAAAATCACTTTATCTATCTTTGAAGGCACTCCATATTTCTTTCATGGCTCTATTATATCTTTTGTGCTTATCCTCATACTTCTTTTTATATTTCAATTTTGGAAAATCATCTTTAATGTTTACTTTTATCTCACATTCATAGTAGGTGATTTCATTTTGAGTGTCATCCTTTTTCCAATCCTTTTTACACTTTCCTTTGTTGTCATAATTTCCTCTGAAAATTGACTTTTTTAAGAAATTATTTTTCTTTTAAAATTTATTAAATCTTCTATCCATGTGGACCATCACTTCATCATTGTTATCAGGATATTCTTCTTTATGGGTTTCTTTAGTTTGTACTTTTTTGTCTAGATGTAGTAGATTTGAAGGCTACTAATTTTCTTTTTGGATTATCTTTATCAATATCTTTATTGACTTTAATATCTTCTTAATACATCATTATTTTTCTTATCAATTATTTTATAGGTAGTTTACTCACATCACATGATTCGCTAATTAACATAGACGTTCCTCTCTATATGTCTGGTAATCATCTGAGCAATCTCATCACTTGATCTTTGTATTCTACTAACTTTCTAAGTGAGTGCATAGTATTTACTATTTTATTGAACTTGAGATACATATCATAAATAGGTCCATAATATTTCATTTTAAATGTATCATACTTTATTGTGTATGTATTTAATCTAATTTCTTTGACATGTTATGTTCCTTCATGTGAAACAGATAAGGTATCCCATATTTCAAAAATCAGATTTGAAAGTGGATATTCTATTAAATTCATTATCACATAAGGCATCTAACAAATAATTCATAGCTTTAAAATTATTATTGTAAGTATATTTTGTATCATTTCTCCAAGTATTTATATTATTTTTTGGTATTTCATATTGATCTTCTATTATAGTCCAAATGTCAAAACCCATACTTTCTAAATTCATTTTCATTTTGATTTTCCATTGAGCATAATTTGTACCGTTAAAATAAGAATTTATTTTGGTGGAAGATCCTTCTTTTCTATTATCCATAAATAACTAAAATTTATAATTGACATAAATTTGAGATCTTTAAAATACAACTAAAATCACAATTGAAAAGTTAATTTTGAAAAAAATTTGATACCAAATGTTGGTCAGAGTGAGTAACTCAATAGGGGGTAAATTGAGATCCCAATAAAAATTTCTATTAATAATTATACTAAAATAAAAACTCCTTCATAAAATAAACTATATAGTTAATGAAAATAGAATATCGATATAAGATTTGTCCTTTTAAAAGATTTATTAAATATTGATTAAGTCTAAGTTAAAATATTACTTAGAAATAGATTGAATTTTGAAATCAATTTACTTAGAAAAAACAAATATAAACACTAGTAAAGATTAATTATAAAGGTAATAGTTTTGTTTATAGATAAAAAGTAATATAGGATATAGTAGTAAAACAAAACATAATAACGCAATGACATAGCTGGATAAACAAGAGGTTCGGTCTCAAGGTGAGACTTAATCCCCTCTACTTGGAAATCACCTACTACCAAGAAGATTATAATTATAATCAAATGAATCCGCAACCTGGATTAGGTAAACAATCAACAGCAACAAGTTTTTCAGGCTAAAAAACCTCCTCCATAGTTATTTGTGGGAAGTAAGAAAAGTACAAGTCACACAATGAACTCTTCCACAAACACAGTGGAAAAACATATGTAGAGAAAGAAGAGAAAAACAAGTATTCTCTAGGTAAATGTAAGAGATAGTGTGTGTTTGGTAACAGATTAACAACACACTACTCAAAGTAAAATAGACAGAATAATAAATAATAGAAAATCTCCGTCTGATATGTTTTGAATATTCATAGGCCCTAGATCAGCACTGGTGAGAAATTCATGCTTCTTTTTGGAAATTTGTAGCAGACAGAGGATCATAGAAAATATATAGGAATGTTTTAGTTGATCTATATCAACATCTCAATCAATATAAGTGATAAATTTTGTGATTTTTTGTCATTTTATCTTCACATAACATGAATCAGTAATATCATAAGAATTCACAGATTCGGTCGCACAAAAGTATCTAGTATAGAAAGAGAGATATCCTTCATGTATATATAGCAGCAATATATCCACAATCCTCATATCAGTCTATGATTATGTAATAAAGACTTGGTCAAAAATAACTCCATAATGAAATAGTCATTGATCCATTCACACTATAATCCTCAGACATCAATGGTAACAAGAAGCTGGCGGTGACTCAGCATCTGGAAATGACTCACCTCTGGTGGTAACTTCTTTGGTGGTAATAGTGACTCAATTCTGGTGGTGATGGTGACTTAGATTCTGAAGGTAGCTTTTCCTGGCAGTAATGGTGACTCAGAGCCTGGTGGTGGCTCATCCTAATAGTAAAGGTGACTCCTGGGAAATAATGACTCACCATAAAACTTATCAAAATTATCATATAAATAGTATTACCATATAAAATGCTATCAAACAACATTTGAATCTTTGGTACTAAAAAAATAATGGTTTTTTATCATTAAAATAAGAGAGTTTCAAACATACTCCACACAAGGAGGTGCTAACAGGATAGATACATGACGTGTCTAGGTGGTTGTTGGTTTTTTTGTTCACCGGTTTATTAGTATGCACTTTTCACATTTTCATAGAATACATTGGGTATGATCCTACCAGGTGTACATGTTATTCTCACCCTATATATATAAACTTATTTTCATGATTCTAGGAGGGTATCAGGGACTAATATGGATATTACTATCTTGGAGGTCAGAGCTATTGTGAAGTTACTACTATAGGTTATCCTTTGGTTTTATTTTGGAGACTTTTTATGTATTGTTTTACATGAACATATGGGATATTTTGGTTTCTTTTATGTTATGTGATAGATTTGTTCTGTGTTTTTTGTTATTTTCTCTCAATATTTTTTATATAATCAGGTTAATGTCTCCCATTATATTTTTATACACCCTTGGTGCTAATCTCCAACCCAAGGCCTACTAGAGATGGGACTCAAGGGTCGTACATTCTCTTCACTACTGGACTAAGATGGGTACTAGTATAGGGGGTAAGTATAGATTGGTATCAAAGGTTATGTTTGAGTGATAATATGGAGTTTGGAATTAGGAATTGGTGATTCTTTCATTAGAATGGTATAGAAACAGTGTTAGTTGAACTTAGTGTGTGATATAGAAAATGAGATCGGCTAGGGCATAGGAATTTAGGGCCCCATATGATCCAATTCAAGGACCTTAATATTACTAAACATCCTAGTAAAAATAGTATTTATTGAAGGTTAAAGACCTAGGGGAGGTACATATATCATGCTTGTTTATATTTTTGATCGAAAGGTGTGTTTTGAGAATTAAAATTAATTTAATTAATTAATATAAATAAATTACATGCTACTGGGATTAGGATTCCTTCCTGTGTGTTTTTTCAAATATGGATCATGGTCATATTCCATGTATAGTTTAAGAGGTATAGGTTTAGTATTATAATCTATAAAATCAAAAGAGGATAGATTCGGTAGAGGAGGATGAGGCGTGGAAGAGGGAGTTATGTGCTTTCTAGCTTCAAGCTCTGGAAAAGTACTAGGGGAGCATCTTTGATCTAAGTATGGATCATTGTCTAGAGAAGCTTGAGATTTCCTTTAGTCTGATTTAGGCCTGAGCTAAGTACTAGGTTCTATTTTTGGTCATTCATATGTGAGGTGAATCACATCAATGGTTGAAATTATATATTGGAGAGTGTAAGTAGGAGGATGTTTCTTAGGATAACTTTTAGAAATAATTCTATCTGGAGTTATTATTGATAGTGATAAAGGTAATAAAGAGGAAAGAGTTTCTCTCTATTAAGCTGGGTGCCTAGGCATGTGAGATCTCAATATTAGGTTTATGTAACTCCTTTATTTTTCTCCAGATCTATCTATAGATGATTAATCTAGATAATGGTGTCTTGAGGAGGTTTTGTTTCTAAAAATTGGATATTTAGTCATCTTATTTACACTTCTTATGTATCTGGTGGTATAGAAAAAGGAATAAGTGTTCCAATGAATTCACTCATAGGGATGAGTGACTTGAGAGGGAGGTTAGTAGATATTATCAAGGAGTAGAGATTCGGTTAGTGGATTGTGGATGTCAGGGTCATTGAGGTCGTTATTAGAAGGGAGTTTGTCACATTAGTTTATTCCACACTTTTCCATGGCCAATGGTTCCCAAGAATCTACTAAAAGATTACCATTTATGTGATATTCTAGTGGAGGTTATGGTCTCCATCAAGATTAGTTCATGAATTCTTAGGGAGGTTAGTTTGGTTTGTATATTCATTCCCTTCTTCATATACAACAATAGTAGAGTTATCTATCATTTGTTTAGTAGATGATAAGAGATAGAATTAGTGGAGGTAAACTCCATGATGTTCCTAATTCTTAGGAACCTAGACCAAAAAGTAGTTTTGGGGGTCATCAGTAGTGAAGAAAAGGATCTAGATGTAGGAAATAGCATGCTATAGAGGTTCCAACACTAAAGGGACTAGAGGTTATTCAAGGTATGGTCAGTTAATCATCTGCCTTTGTTTCTGTTTTGTTTGATTCTAGAGTTTTTCGCTCCTTTATTTCACTCTCCTTGGTTTTCTCATTAAGACTAGAGGTAAAGAGTCTTATAGTTCCCCTAGTGTTATATATTCCAGTTAGAGGCCATGTTTTCTTTTTTTTATGTGTTTCAAGAATTCAGACTAATGATGGGATGATGTCAGTTGATGGGGAACTTATTATTATTATAAGTGATATCATAATATATCATAATTGGTATGGATTGGTTGTACTATGGGCATGTAGTTGTTGACTAATTTCATAGTAGAGTTACATTTTCTAATTTGGAGGGACAACGAGTGATGTTCATTGGTAAGTGGAGCTGTATAATGGATAGTAGACATGTAGAACTTCATCTATCTCATTTGGTGGAGTTTTTAGTATAGACTTGGGTGGTGGAGTCTCCTTGAGTTTTTGAGTAGTTTCTCAATGTTTTCCTAGATGAGGTTGTGACACTACCCCTTTGATGTGACATCTAGTTCAAAATAGAGTTACAATTGTGCGCTTCTCTAATTTTTATGGCCCCTTATCATATTTCACCCATGAAGATATGTGATTTGATACTCTAGATTGATGATTTAAAATAGAAAGGATTCATCAATCCCAGTGTGTCCCTTTAGGTTTATCTATTGTTGTTCTCTAAGAAGGTGGGTGGAAGTCTGAGGTTATGAGTGGACTATAGGAAGTTAAATTGGGTGGAATTAAAGAACGGTTACCCTCTTCCAAGAATAGATGATCTATTAGACCATCTAAAGGGGTCCAGTTGGTTTTCAAAGATTGGTCCACAATCTGGATATCACCAAATGAGGGTGAAGTAGTAAGATATCCTAGAGACTACTTCATAATGTAGGTATGGACATTTTGAGTTCCTATCATGTCATTTGGTGTCATGAACTAACCAATTTTGTTCATGGGGATTATGAACTTTGTATTATGTGAGTTCCTAGACTAGTCCATAGTCATGTTCATAAATTAAATCCTTATATACTCCAAGTTATATGAGGAGCATGCTGATCATCTCATATTTTTATTATAGGTTCTTTGGCACCATCAACTCTATGTAAAGTTGTCCAAGTTTAATTTTGGACATGGGATGTAAATTTCCTTGGACATGTGGTGTCTCAAAAGATTGTGGTCATGAAATCATCAAATATTGATTTAGTTGTTTCTTGGGAATTACCTAATAACATGGTAGAGGTTTGAAACTGCCTTGGTCTTGTGGGTTATTACTAGAGGTTTGTGTTAAAATTCTCTTAAATTGAAGTCTTGTAGATATATTTGACAAGGACTAGTCTTTCATCTGGACTAATCAGTTTTAGGTAGCTTTTAATTTCTTAAAGTAAAGGTTGATTAGTGGCCCTGTACTTTGGTTTATAGAGAAAATGGTGATGTTTGAGCTCTTTTGTGATACTTCACATCTAGTCTTGGGATGTTTCTTGATGCAATAAATGGTATTGATCTCTTATTGGTCTAGGAAGTTGTGTCCCCATGAGTGTAACTATGCCACTCATGACCTGGATTCAGTAGTAGTAGTTTTTTCCTTGAAGTTATGGAGACATTACCTCATTAGTGAGTGATCTATGGTCTTCAAAGACCACAAGAGTTTGAGGTGTGTTTTCTCTTAATGGGATTTGATCCATCATCAGTGGAAGTGGATGGAGTTTCTCTAGGATTACAATTTTGATATCTTATAAACCCCAAGAAAGAGGAATTTTTTTGCTGATGTGCTAAGTTGGAAGTTGTATGGATATGTTGATAGGAGGTATGAGGATGTATAGAAATGAATGAAAAAACTTTCAATGATATATATAAATGTAGTGGAAGTAATTGGATGACTTTTTATACATCATATTATAGTGGAATTATCTATGATGTAGTCTGTGTAGGGGTCTCGTTGGGGTGACTCAGTGGTGGAAGTAATGTGAGACCATGTCATTCATGTTGATACTTCATAGGGGTGGTCTGAGGATGATCATAATCAAATTTTTTTATGGGATATTGTTTTTTTTTCCTATACATGAAGTAGTTCTCTGTGAATTTCACATCTCACCCATAGCATTGCATTTGGGTGTATCCAAGATGTACCATGGTTTGAGGAGGCCACTTTGGTGGTCTGGGATGAAGTGGTTAGTGGCAAAGTTTGTGGCATGGTGTTGGGTTTTTTAGTAGGTGAAATTAGAGAACCATGTTACTAGAAGTTTTTTTCATCCCTCAGATGTCCCCGAGTGGAAGTGAGAGGATATCATAAGGATTTATTTGCTGAGTAACCCCAAGCTTAGGGAGGTTGTGATTTCGTTTAGGTGATCATGGTTTGACTGATAAAGTTAGCCTAATTTTAGAGATTGGGGGGTCAATTATTATGTATGCTCTGGCGAGACGGTATGTGGATGAGGTTGTGAGACTCCATGGGGTACTAAAGACTACTGTATTTTATTATGATGTTCATTTTACCTCATGGGTATGGATAGGATTACATTATGTTTTTAGTTCTTAAATGCACCTTAGCACTTCTTTCTATCTCCAAATAGATGGATAAACAAAGAAGACAATCTAGATTCTATAGGATATATCGTAGGCTTGAATATTATACTTTAGTAGATCATGTGTGAACCTCCTATTGTTGGTTGAGTTTTCCTATGACAATATCTATCACTCATCCAATGGTATTTCTATGTTTTAGGCATTGTATAGGTTGTTGTTTCATTCTCCATTATGCTAGACTGAGGTTGGGGGGTCAACATTTTTTGGTCATGATGTGTTGTAAAGGACTATAGAGAAGATATAGGTGGTTTGAGAGAAAATTAAGGTAGCGTTGGACCCCCAAATGGCCTATAAAAATTGTAGGTAGAGACCCTTGGAGTTGATTTTGGAGACCATGTGTTCTTAAAGGTTTTCCCTCAATGGGGGAAGCAAAGGATTAGTTATTGGAGTAATATTTCTCCTAGATTCATTGGTCCTTTTAAGGTGTTAGAGCATGTTGGTGAGGTGGATTATCTGTTGGTGCTTCCACCATAGATTGATAGTGTTCACAACATCTTTCATGTGTCCCAGATTTGTCATTATATTCATGATGACTCTCATGTCATTGCTTGAGGAGAGCTAGAAATTAAGGATGATGCAACATTTGTGGAGAGCATGATTAAGATCTAGGATCATTGGAATAATGTGTTGTGTGGGAGAGTTATCCCTTTATTCGTGTGTTGTGGAGGCATGGTGGGGTAGAGGAGAGTACTTGGGAGTGTTAGTCTCAAATTCATGGTCAATTCCCTAAGTTGTTCGATGGTTGATATTTCTAATGGTGCTACTTTACTTGTTTCTTTTTATTGAGATGATGTGTTTAAACTTATGCTTAATATGAGACTAACTCTCTCCCTTGGTTGATGATGTCAATTGGATATGTTTTTTGTTCCTCCAATGTATGGTTGTATTCTTGTTATAAAAAGAACTTTGAGATGTATTTTTTAGGTGATTGTCTAGACATCATATCTTCAATGGCCTGAAGACCTTCATTTTTTATTGATTTTGATAATCCACCTTTCAAGGGGTGAGGTGGAACCCTTATAAGGCCCGTAGGTGTAAGTATTACATGGCCCGTAGGCCTTTAGAGGAACTCATTGCCCATAGACTTCAAACATTACATACAACCCAGACTAACTACTTGGAACTGCTTCTCCCCAGCATCTTCATCATGAAATCAGCTCTCCACCTTCACATGGCTATTCGACTAGGCATTCTTATGCATGCACAGGCTTTTCCCAATGGCAGGTGCCATACCCTCTCATTCTTGCAATCCGTTTAGTTTCTTCTGTGGTGAAATATCCTTGCTCATCCTCCTTGTAGATCTTGTTCCTTGTAGGTTGTCTGGTTTTCATCTACACTTAAGGTGGCCTGAAGGCCTTGAGGTGGCCCAAAGTCCTTACTGACCCGAAGTCCTGGGTGGCCCGAAGGCCTTACAGGACTCAAGGACCAAATCAGTGGCCCGAAGGCCCAAACGGGGGCATATTCCCGGCTGCTACAGTGCCAAACAGTGTCTGCTACAGTTTCTGCTACAGTACCTACTACAGTACTGCACAGTTCCCACTACAGTAATGCTATAGTAACCTGGAAATTCTGCCTCCACCTGGATTTGATCCTTGGTTTCTTAGATGCACTTATGAAGTCCTTACCAACCGGACTAAGGCTCATGTGAAAAACATGGTTTTCAATTAAGTCCCCCTCTTTACCCATATGGTGGGTCCACCAACCTAGGGAGATACATGTTCCCCAGTTAAGAAATGGCGTTGAATAGCCATATTCATAATATGAACAGTGACCGAGCCTGGCGAGACTCGAGCCTGTGCCAGTTTCCCCAGACAGCGAAATGGCCCAACCGGTGAACCACTCGACTAACACCAAGGGGGATAGACATCATCTCTCTTTTCTTCTAGGTTTTGATTTGATTCTCAAGAATTATAATTGTTTCAGAGGAATTTCATGTAATTTCTCAAGTTCCTAAAATCTTTCCTTCATGATTTACCAAGCCCTATAAGTGTCAATATGGAGTTCAAGTCCTTTTTTCCTTTGAAATTTCTATGTTTTATCATATTGTCACTTGACTAACCGTGCAGTAGCTTGTCCCTTCATACAATAAGTTGATTTATTCTCCCAGTCAGTTATTCTTTTTGTTCATTTGGTTAGTTTATTTTTCTGATCACTTTTTACTTCATGTATTTAGTTGTCTGGATCTCTAAAGTCAATCCCTCCATACGATCAGTTCAATAGTTTACCAAATTTCCTGATTTTTTAAAATATCTATATTTTTCTAGAATGATATAAAAAATACTTTTAACATAAAATTTTGAATTTAAATATTAAATAAATGTTTTTAAAATATGTTTTTTAGAGATTAAATATGATATTTTAATTCCTTAAACCCTATGGTTTTAAATGGTTTGTTATGCATGTTTTAAAAAAACGAAATTAAATTAAAATTAAAAAGGAAATTTGACCGCTTTAATATTCAAAGTTATTATAAGATCTGTATCTCGGATTTTAAAGTATGGTATTTCCACTATTAAATTATTTTCTTTTTTAGTTCAATTTCATATGAACCAAAACCTTTCTCTTGATCCTTGGGATCATCTACCTTTGACTTGAAGCCTTCCATATTTTGATTCTAGGAATGTTCAATATATCGATTCCCTCTATTTTCTACAACAATGTGTCATGCTTGAGGTAGGAGTTTGTTTCTATTTTATATTCCTATCTTATCTATAAGTTTTTTATGATTTATCAATCCCTTAACTTTGTGATATCCAGGTGAAGACATCATATTTTTTTCCCTTGTTTTCAATGAAACATGTTATGGAACTTCTTTCTATGTATGGGATCCTTATTCTCCTTTTTTTGTGAAAATGTGCAATTAGCATTCTTTTTTCTAGTGTGTGGGTGGTACATATTAAATAATTAAGATAATTAACTAAAATAAACTTAATTTTAAGGTAAGGGGAGTATTCACATGTGTTTATTTGTTTCCCTGTTATTTATGATTATTTTATTTTGAAAAATATGACATATTTTTATGTGTATGGTGTGTCTATTGTTAATTACAAACCATTTTTATGGATTGATAACCTTTTTATTGTTAAAACCACTACTAATAAAAGTTTAAGAACTTATATGAGGTTAATTAACTATTTTGATTTGATATGGAAACTATGAGAGAATACTTATGCATGAGAAGATGATTTAATGTGAAATCTCCCTATAAATGAATTATAGTGAAAAATGGGGTTTGAAAATCTGATGTTTTTCACTAATAGTATATTTTTTATTTCCCTTGTTATTGTGTGCCATTTGTGGGGTTTGTGGGGTGATGGTGGTGAGCAGTTTAGATTTTGAACATATTTCAAGTAGTAGAAGTGTGTGGTATTATATATATGGTTATTTTGGTGAGATAGTTGGGTTGTGGTGCTAGATTTGGCAAGAGATGTGATCGTTGTTATGGTAAAGTGATGGGTTGTTTTATGGTGCCTTGTTATAGTAGTCTGGTAGTGATGAAATGTGAGGTTGGTAATGATGAAAGGATAATATTGTGGGCTAGAATTTAATAAAAGAGGCATGGAACTTTATATATGGTAACCAGAATAACAAATTGAATAATTATGAATTGGATGAAATTAGTTGGATATTAAATGTGGGTGTTGGATTTTATTTTTATCTTAAAATATGAAGATAAATGGTTGTTAATTAAATAATATGGAAAGTTGAATGAATATGTAATTGAAATGAAGGAAATTGTGAATGGTGTGTAGTTTTTGTAGTGTGGTGGGTTGTATCTAATTATTTTTCACATATGGTAATGTTGGTATGGTGTTGATGATAAGGAGAAGATGATGAAGTATTAATGTGAAACCTTTAGTCTGGGATTTTATATTATTTGTGTGTGTGTATGTGTATTCGTATTTTAATGTTATTTCTATACACATCCCACCCATTTCAGTCACTATTTACCAACACCCAGATATTTTGGGAGGTGTTTTCCCCAACATCCAGATGGTGAAGAATGGATGATCGATTACCCCATTTTCCCATATTTTTCTGTAGTAGTTTCAAGAAATGTAATATTTGGTGTAAAATCCTAGACCTTAATGAAATAATAGCTTGGGGTTGTAATGAACCAACCCAGGTTGCCCTCAAACACATCAACCAACCTGATCTGCCACATGATCTAAGGGAATTCCTGATTCCTGGGGGAATGCAACTAGCATCCAGGCATCACAAAACTACCATAAGAAATTATTTCTCACAACATGAAGTAAAAAACATGGCATATATATATATATACAAAGTATAGAGAAACAATGGAATAAAAAATAGGAAAATATATTCCATAACACTGAAATAATATAGAGGAAATGATACAACTCAAGCAGTCAGAACAACTTAAAGTATAGGTCCAAAAGCAAAGGATAAATAAAAAAGAAACTAACTACTCCATGTGATAGTGTGGTAAAACACCCACCCTATCACCACCAACTACCCAAACTCAAATGACAGAAACCTTGCTGCCTCATTTTGGTACCTTTCCTTTCCCTATATCAAAGGACATAGCAAGTTTTATGCACTGTTGAAGGGGTGCATAGGGTGTGAGCTAAATATTCTTAGTAGGATCCCACCTAGGTGTTCTATAACAAGTCTCTAAAAAATAATCCATATTTTCTCAAATTTAAAGAAAACAATGCATGATAATCAGTTAAACGGTTTTTATATCAAAACCATGGTAAAAAAATTCCCCTTTTTCATAGTTCTAAATAATCTAGGTAAAACAAATTTAAAGCATATCATAAATATCAAAGTAGGTAATCAAATCAAAAAATTACAAACCAAAATCATAGGTAACATCACAAAAAGTATTGATACAGGTCATACTATCTATAACACTCATGCCTAAACATATAAAATTGCACACATCAAGTCCCTAGACATATGTGTCGAATCTAGAAATCATAGAAACACCCCAGAAAGTGAAACTCCCAACAGTGTCTAACAAGTCCCAAGAACAATAGGCCTAAGGATCAAAGGAACACCCCATGAGTGAACCCTCTGATGGTATCAACAGATGTGGAATATTGCTACACCTTCCACCTAAGTACCCAAGGCTTACCATGTGCTATATTTTCTAAATCATTTCATCAAAACCATGATTTGAAAACCCTTTCATAAATCCATTTCACAGTGAATTGAAAATTAATTTTCTTTTACCAAAATAATGGGAAAATCATCTTTTCTCAAAAAACCCATTTCCACGCACATAAATCAATCATTCCAATTCATTTATAATATAATTTATAAAACTGAGGAAATACAGTTCATCCAACATAGGCTACAAACAAAACCACCTACCTCAAAATCGGTTCATATGTGCCCACAATGGGATCCACTAACACTAGAAAGAACACAAATTCAACCATGGAGTAACTGTATTTGATTCCCAAATCATAGAATCAATCCAAAAAGAAAAATAGTATGTGTAGAAGATAAAACAACACATACATCAAGGGACCCACACGCTACACTGCAACCAACATGAGGGTTATCCTCTAAGAGAAGATAGCACCATGGATCTATAAAGGATCAAGAATAAAATCATCATAAGATAAATGGATCTAAAAATGTAGTGAAATGGAACTACTGTGACCAATGGAAATGAAAAAGAAAAAAAGGTCGCTTACTAGGAGAAGCGACACAACCCTTATGGTGATCAATTGTCAAATGGAGAGATCTAAAATTAGAGGATACACCTAAAATCACCTAGAACGTTCCTTGGGTTTGAGAGAGAATCATGTATGTTGAATGAGAAAATAATCATACATTCATTATGACAAAAACTACTGGTCCCAAATAATTCATGATGTAAATCCCTTTCACAATGTGAATTTCATGATTTAAAAAATAAAGTAAAAAAGTTGTTGCCTCAGGTTGAATTAAACATTGATTGGTCTTTTCATGACATTAAATAATTTCATGGGTTATAAATTTTTCACTCTGAACCAGTCTCATGCTATCTTCGCAATAACAAATTCACATCGTGTAACTAGTTCACAATGTGAATATTTCCAGCAGATAGTATACAGTCTAGGTTCTACTAAAAATTCCCAAACCAACTCTAAAGAACTCAAAACCCAAAAACACACTATTAAAAAATAAAAATTGTGTACCTTAAACTAGGATTTTATAATCTTCGCCCGCCCATAAGACTTTCCTTCTCTAAGAATTCAAGTGGAATAATGGTTCTCTGAAAAGATGTGATACCAATGCTCTCTCATTGACATTTAATGAACCCAAGTCTCATGAGAATATGATATGTGTTTCCATAAAACTCTAACCAATGGAATATACTTACCACATAATAATTTCACCTAAGAATCAATGATCTTCACTGGATACTCTACAATGAAAACATTTGTCTCTAAATCAATATCTTCCCAGATAAAAACATGAGATGGATTAGGATGATACTTCCTGAGCTGAGATATGTGGGAAAATAATGAATACCTATCAACTGAGCTGAAATTTTCAAATAATAAGAAACCTTCCCAAGAAACTCACTGACCTCAAATGTTCCAACATATCTTAAAGCTAACTTCCCTATTTTCCAAGTTGATGGTAACCCAACCAAGGAGAAACCTTCAAGAAAACCTTTTCACTAATGGGAAACTCCAAAGGATGACATCGACGATCCATGTATGATTTCTACCAACTTTAATCTATAAAAATATGCCAACTTATATTCTAAATCCTCATTGATGCCTCCTTAATAAGACTTGGGCCTGCAAGAGAGGCCTTACAAACCACTTCCCAACAAAGAGGTGACCTCCACAGGTGACCATAAAAATACCAAAATGGATCCTTTTTGATTGATGACTAATAAATATTGTTATACACAAACTCATACATTACTAGGTGGATATACCAAGTGGATATACCACAATACACTAAAATACAATACATAGACATAGAGCATATCCTCTAGGATCTGAATAGAATTATTTGTTTGACTGTCTGGCAGTGGGTGATAAGTTGTACTCAACCTGACATGAGTCCCCATCACCTCCTATAGACTATTCCATAACCAAGAGGTAAACCTAGTATTCATATCCAAAATAATGGTAGAGTGAACCCCATGTGACTTCAAAACCTCCTGCACATACAGCTTACCAATATTTTTAACTTTAGTAGTTTCCTTGATCAAAATGAAATGGTCCAATTTCATCAACTGGTCTTTCCTCACCCAGTTATAATTCTTCCCTTAGAGATTATATAGTAATATAAAAAAAAATCTAGTAACACCTCATCCCATTTCCAAACTGGCACCATAAGATGCTAGATTAAAGCAGAAGTTTTTATATGCTCTTCTTTTATCTGTTAGTAGGTGTAACTATAGGACACATGATCTGTAATTTCATACTTCACACCTGACTACTAGAATATTAGTCTCATATCATAATATATATTCATAGGGCCCAAATTAATGGACCATAAATAACTATGATAGTAAAAAAAATGGATCTATTCATAGATTTTGGGATGAGAAACCAATCCCCAAAGTGTAGAACACCATATAAAGGGATAAACCAAACAAAAACAATCTCCCCACCATAAAGGGTTTCTCAAATTAATTTGAACTCGTAATACTTCTACTGAATCTTTAGAATAGGCTGAATGATAGATAAAAATAGTTGAGCACTAGTCATAAACATACCTAAAACATCCTCTTGATCATCCATATGCAATTGAGTGAAGAGTCCCATCGAATTCCACTCTTCCTTTGATTCCAATATAGTTTGTGATAGTAATTTCTTAATAATATTATATATGATTACATTACCCTTCATTTGGGTGTAAGTGATATCAAAATAAAATTTATAAAGGTATTCCACCCACCATCTTGTCCTAAGATTCAAGTACTTCTAAAAAATATATAGTTCGGGCTCTTATGGTCAGAAAAGAATGTGAATCTCTCCCTAAAAAGATAGTGTCACCAAAATTAAAGCATGTGCATAACTACGTAAAGCTTCAAATCATGATTGGGGTAATTCTTCTCATGTATTTGAAGCTAATGAGATGCATATGCTACAACATGATCTCCTTGTATAATCACGCAACCCATAATAGCACTAGAATCATTATAGTATACCATATGACCCTTACCAAGCTCAGGTAAGATCATAATAGGAGCCAATATCAGAATCAGTTTTAGTTCATTGAAATAAGATTGATATTTTGTATCCCATGTGAACTTCACACCTTTCCTGGTAAGAGAAGTTAAAGGTGAGACCAAAATTGATAAATCCTTAATGAACCATCGATAATATCCAACAAGACCAAGGAATCTATGAATCTCAAACATTTTCTATGGATCTTCCCATGACAATACATCCTTCACCTTCTTAGGATAAATTGATAATCCATGGTCAAAAATCATGTGTCCCAAGAACTTCACTTCTTGGATCTAGAAATTGAATTTCAAAATCTTTTTATACAAATGGTGGCTTCTCAGGATGTTTAAAACCAAACTCATATAGTGATCATGATCATGCTAGGATATCAAATAAACTAAAATATCATCTTTTAACACTACCAAAAAAGTGTTGAGATGTGGATGGAATATCTATTTCATCAAATACATAAAATTTGAAGGATCATTAGTTATACCAAAAGGTATCACACTATATTCTTAATAGCCATACCTACTTATAAAAGTGGTCTTTGGTATATCTGACTCTAGAACTATGAGATGATGATGACCTGTGTAATGCCCTGACCCTTGTTACCCAGAGTCGGTGCATTATTACATAACATTGGCATGATCACAATAGATCAAGTCTCTAAGGACCGATTAGTTTAGTAGCCTTGGAAACACTAGATACATTCATAAGTCTTACATTACATCATAAAGTGAAGAACTACAACAACATAGTCTCCATAGTCCACACTCATATCCCCTCATACTATCCATGCAGGTCAGTCATAAAATACTTCTTTACATCCTGGGAAAAATAAAACATAGAAAGGTGTGAGCTCAGATGCTCAGTAAGGAAAACAATATAGTGGAAACTTTTATAAATAAGCATAAACATTTGAGGAAATGTATAACTAAAAAAAAGCCTTTTAAACTTGAACTTCAGCATAATATGGAAAAAATAAAATAAAATAATTCCATTTACTTATTCACATGGATATTCTACTATTTGAATAATCACATGCAATATCAATAACCACTTTCATAATGAAGGAATGCATAATAATAGACTATCATAACCACATAGTCAAGGCCTTGTGCCAAGACTACAAATAAGATTTTTTCAAGGCCTTGTTCCAAGACACTAGTTTGTCTCATGAGACCTAACGATTCATCGTGGATGTATAGTGGGCTCCACCCCTCACTTACTGAGTCCAATACATTCCTCATATGAACAGGTTTAAATATAACATAAACATTCGTATTAAAACTAGCATACGAAATGTCAATAATTTCTCCATAAACCATGAATGGTATAAAAATAACACATCCATAGTCAAACATATCACAAAACCTTAAATAAAATATGGAAGTTTTGTATCATAATAAATCAAATTCAAATAAGCTTAAAATCCATCAAAGGATGTTGACATAGATGAAATCAAAACTATTTGAGAGAAATATCTCTTTTTTCGAAATAATTTAAAAGTCACATAATTATAAAATAAAACATTTACTTTGAAAATATTCTTATAAAATTGTAAGGGAAGATTTGAAGATTTTATAATGGTAGAAAATAGTCTCACCCATTGTATAAGTTAAAAAAGACATTCTTACCTTAATTTTGTCAAAAAGGTTAAAAAGGACCTTGTTTGGAAAACGACGGAAAGATTCCTTTATAAATAACTTATAAAAAATCAAATAATGGTATAAATGAATTTAACCCATAATATATAAAATAGTAATAATGTTTTGAAATACATTTTTAAGAAACATGGATGTGGATGATAAAAAGGTCCCAGTAGATAATTACGTATAAATAACCTCGGATAATGAAGAGATTGTGAAATAAACCCTTACCTTGTACTTTTCCTTGGACGATGGTAGGTTAACCTCCTGTATAATGGTGAAATAATTTTTATTAAATTATACAAGAATCATATACATTAATATGATATCATGTATGATCTTTTAACATTGCTTTGTTAATAATATCTTAGTATTATCGTTGTTTCGGGTGTTAACGGATTCATTTTCATTTATATTCATTGTTATGTGAGTCATATTTGTTATGGATGGGATGTATATTATTCATATACAGAATGATATCAAGTCTTTAAATATTATTTTTAATCATCTAATGAAAATTAGTCTTGAATGGATACGATGGGGAATGAATCTCATCGCGTTCGTGGAGACGGTAATCCGTACGTACGCATGAGCAACAATATCATTATTTTGATATTAAAATAATATATAATTGGATGGAATATCATATATAAAGAATCAATATAATGTTATATTTATTATTTATATCAATTAAACATCATTATTATATCCATCCAAATAATAATGTATTGAATAACAATTATACCACGGCGTGGAGACAGTAAGTCATACGTACGCACGTATGGTGACATTTCATTCAAATGATGGATAGAATAATGAATATGGTTGTACCATATTTATAATAAAATCACAGTATATATAATATACTAGAGTTATTATTTTAGAATGGAAACAACAAAGAAAGAGGAAGTGAAAGAAGAAAGAAACGTGAAAGGGGTGATGAAATATTTACCTCTTCTTTGGGTTCTTCCTTTCGATTTGATCAAAAGGGCTCCTTAGGTTGGCTTTATGACTAAAGGAAGTCCTCTAAGATGAATGAATGACAGTTGATAGGGTATTTGGGTAGAGTTTGGCCAAGCCAAAAGTCTTTTAAGGTATGAATTTGAGAGAAGGGGGAGTTCCCTTTTATAAGAGGGGTGAGGGGCGCCATAGGAAAAACTTAAAATATTATTTTATAATAAATTCATATTCGGTTTCTAATGGCTCAAAACTGATTTATTTAGAGTATAATGATGGTATGGGTCGAAATAAACTCAACCAATAGGTTTTACACAGGTTTGGGTTACTATATTAACCTTATCGTTTTTATTTAACTCTTAGTTAATTAGTTTGACATTTACCATGTCTCTTTGTATTTTTATATTATTTGGTTAATAAACTTACTATAAACTACCAAGAGAATACCAATTGGTTAATTAATGGCATAACTATCATCATATAAGTACTTTTTACGAAGCTTAGATTTTTAAGAATATTATATCAATTAATAATATAATATTTGTTTTAAAAACTCTTTTATGTCAATTTTTGACACTATTCACTAATTGATTTTTGTTAAATTCATAAAAACTTTATTAATTGAAAATAAATTTATTTAATCAATACTAACATTCCATATTAACCTAGAAACTTAGTGGATGGAATCAAAATATTCAAATTATATTTACTTTAACATTTATAATACCATTTATTTGATTCTTTCATTAATAATGAAAACACTGCATCATCATTGTGTCATAAATAAATTTAATTATTAAATATATAAAAATTATAAATAAAATACCATTATGTAGGAAATATTTTTATATTTCTAATTAATATTTATAGTCTAAAATATAACTTATATAACACCTTGTAAAAATTGTTTTGCTAAAAGATATATGTTTATGTCATTTTTGCCTTTACTTTAAATTAATTAATATAAGGTGTCATTATCACTCTCAAGTGGCTCCAATTGGTCCCAAAATCAACCCAAATATGCCCATGGTCAGACATGTATCATCCAATAAGTTTAGGACACTTTTTAGGGTAATTTAATATTATTATAATATTATTTTTTAACCTTATTTACTGGATTTACCCTTTTAACCACGACAAATAAAATATTTACTGAATTAAATATTCATAATGTCTAAAAATAAAATTTACCTATTTAAAAAATTTGGAACTTATGATTCCAAATATGGAATCCATTTTTCTAAATTCAAAACACAGAAGTGGCAGAAATTAATTTAAAATTAATTCCTTTTGTCAAAACAAAAAGCGTGTTTTTAAGAAATAATAACTATCAAAAGATTGACACTTTCTTATGTCCAGTTTAAATGTAAAATTACGTCCAATGACCAAAATTGTATTAAATGGTAAAAATATAATCTAATTATAATTTAAAACCACTCAATATTATAATTTAGCACTATAAATTATTTTGATTAAAAAAGTTGTTTTTAATTAAAATTTAGTATTTTTCACGATTCATCAAAAACTGAATGTTTTCAGAAGAATACCAATGATTCACCCTAAGATAATTTTGATATTATGAATTCAAAAATAAAGTCTATTTTACCAAATTAAAAACATAGAATTTGAATTTATTAATTTAAAATTAATTCTCGTTGTCAAAACCAAAAGGCGTATTTTTAAGAAACAATATCTATCAAAAGATTGACACTTGTTTATGTCCAATCTCAAAGTGAAATTACTTACAATGACCAGAATTGGATTAAATGGTAAAAATATAATCTATTTATACTTCCAAACCATTAAAATGTATAATTTAACATGATAAATTATTTTGATTAAAAAAATTGTTTTCAGTTAAAATATAGTATTTTTCACTATTCACCCAAATATGAAAGTTATCAGAAAAGCACCAAAAATCTATTGAAACTAAATTATTATGTCCTGATTCTAAATAAGAATTTTATTTTGTCAAATAGAATATATAAAAGTTTCAAATATTGTATTTAAAAAGGGTTCATCATTAAAAGGCGGTAAAAGTGCATTTTTTGAAATAAATACTTCTTTTATCTGAAAAAAATGAATTTGTTATTACATTATGTCTAAGAAACTCATAATATGGATTATAAAATTATAAGTATTATATATAGTTCAATATTCAGTTAATACTATTCATAACCGCTTTTGAATGGCTAGTTTGGTAATCTTGCGGTGCGCTCGAACCCGGTATTGCGTGTAGTGCAAGTTATTGAATTACTTTGAAGAAATAACGTACTATGAAATCTTGGAGTGTCACAACCTGACTAAATATAAATCTTCAAAAACCAATTTTACCACTTTAACTGATCAAAAAAATCATCCATACAGGGCAAGGGATATTTATTCTTAACTGTCACCCAATTCAACTTTTGATATTCCATTTTCAAACTAAGTGAACCATATACCTTATTAGAAAAGAGATTTGGGTCCGCCAAAGGTGAAACACTGGGGTGAAAAAAACCTTTCACTATCAGATCATCCAACTGAATTTTGATCTCTTTCAGTTCTGTTGGTTCCATGCAATAAAAGGGTATTAAGATTGGATGCATACCTAGAACTAGATCAATCATAAACTCTACCAACCTCTATGGAGGTAGAATAGAGAACTCATCTAAGGATACATTGATAAAATCACTAAAAACCAAGGGAATATCACCAATAGAGAAAAAAACATTGGGCTCAACTACAATATCAGATAACAAACCCCTAATCTTTGGGTAGAAAGGTCCTCCACAACTAGACCTCGGATCCTACTATACCTAAAACATCTGAGATATTCTATCGAAAGAATAGAATGAGACATGTTGATGACAATAATAAAACTTAGAATAATGAATGATAAGTCAATCCATCCTAATGATGATGTCAAATAGATCCAAATCAAGAATGAAGAAATATCATACTAACTCTACATTAGTTATAGATAGTGAAAAGGGACATTGGAACCCCTACTCTTTTCTCTTCTCAAGAGGTGTCTCTAACTAATAATAAAGAAAATAATCTTTGTTTTAAGTTTAATCACATGAATAAAATGGTCAGAAATAAATGAGTGGGAGGTGTCAGTATCAAATAAAGTAGTTTCTATAGAATATGTGATAAATATGGTACCTCTCACCATCACTGGACCCATGTAAACCTCCATCTAAAACTCATCCACTGCATAAAGGTGCTTCACTCATGAATCATGTGGATAAATCCCCATATAATTTGAAGCATATAACTATGTTAAAGTGTTCATTGGAGCTAAATATACCTAAACATAGCCTAATAGAATCTTTGTAAATGGTCATAGTGACCACAACTGTTACACATATTTTTAGGTGTAGAATAAGAAAATAAAGTCTGATTAACCTTTCCACACTAATATAAATTTAGGGAAACACTATTAAATGTAACTGATGGTGTAGAGGAGGATCGCTACAGAGAAACACCTCCACCATCCTTGTGATGATCATGCCAGTTCCTCTTCTTCCCATGCATTCCACTAAAGCTACCACTATACGGAATATAGGTGCCTAAAGAGACAACCTTTCTGTTCATATCCATCTCTACAATCATTTTCCTATCTATTGTCTCAACATAGGTATAAATCTTTAGAATGAATACCTATGATATAATATCTGGTCACAAGCCCTGCAGGTACTTATTAGTCATTAGTTGATCATCCTTCACTACCTTGGGAGAAAAATAAACAAGCTCCTTGAATCGATTGGTGTATACGAACACCGATCACTATCCCTATTGAAAAGAGAGTAACTCCAAATATTTTTCCATTATCAAATACTCTAGATATAAATTTTATAATAAAAGGGTCTTGAAACCCTTCCAATTCATACCCAAGTTCCCATCTTCCTATACTATGGAATCCCACCCTCGGTTGTTGAGACCCTCAAGTCTGAACTTTGTGCACTTCACCTTAAGATGCTTAGGTGTATCCAAGAAGTTAAATATCTATTCAATATTTTTCATCCAATCATTTACATATTTTTTATCATTAGTTAACTTAAAGGATGGTGGTTTCTCACATAAGAACTTCCAAGATCGATCCCTTTCTCCTCCAACTCTTGGATGTACCTCAACAATTGCACTTTATACTTACGGTGCATTTTTATTCATGGAATGAACTACTTTAATGATATTATTGATAAGATTATAATCTAGGGTGGATTCCCTTAAGGATCATTCATTTCACCCTCTTGTGTAACCCATGGAATATGTCTTGGAGGCATGTTACTACACACTAAGAACAGAATAAATAATCAAACATAAAATAATCTTAGTTCAAATCAATTAAAAAACTGATATTAAGATCAAGAACTCAATATAGGAGACACACATCCCAACATCCCATGGTAACTTGAGTCTCCTCATGGAAAGAGCTGGATAGGCGCTCACTACAACCTACCTTTCAAGTTCCAAAAATTCTATCTCTAGTCTACCAAACATCCCAATACAAGGACTCTTGAGGAAAAACCACCTCTAATACCAATTTTTAATGAACCAAACTGGGTTACCAGCAAACATGGCACCCAGCCTGATCTTCCACATACCTTAAGGGTGTTTTTGATCTCCATGGGCTAGAGACTAGCACATAGGAATAAAATAATAACCAAAGGTAATTATTTCGAACAAATTGATGAAAAAAACATGGCATATATATGTACAAAGTAAAGAGAAATAGTAGAAGATAAATCAGAAAAATATATTCTGTAACACTGAAAGAAGACAGAAGAAACGATACAACTCATGCAGTCTAAATAACCCAAAGTAAAATTCCAACATTAAAGGATAAACTAAAAAACTGACTACTCTATGTTATAGCATGGGAAAACTCCCACCATATCACCACCATCTACCCAAAATCATCCGACAGAAACCTCACCACCTCATTGTGGTGCCTTGCATTTCCCTGCATCAAAAGACATAATAATTTCTACGAACTACCGAAGGGGTGTGCAGGGTGTGAGATAAACAAGCTCAGTAGGATCCCACCTAGGTGTTCCATAATAATTCTTTGTAAAACAATATGAATATTCTCAAATTTAAAGAAAACAAATCAAGATAATCAGTTAAAAAATTATATCAAAATCATGGTAAAACATTCCCTTTTTTCTACAGTTCTAAATAATACAGGTAAAATATATTCAAATAATATCACATATATCGAAGAAGGTCATTAATGACAAAAATTAAAAAACATAAAGCACAAGTAACATCACGCCAAGGATCACTACAAGTAATTATAGCTAGAAAACTCATACGCAAACCTAGACAATCACACTCATCAAGTCCCTAGACATATACATCAAATCTAGAGAGAAGAGGAGCGCCGCAAAAAGTGAACCTCCGGATAGTGTCTAACAATTCCTTAGAAAAATAAGCCTAGGGAGTAGAGAAAAATCTCATGATTGAACCCTTCAATGATATCAAAAGATAAGAACTACTACAAAAATGGGAAAGGGAAGTGCCACCTTTTATCAGTTCTAAGCAAAAAAGCACTGATAAAGGTAAATATTTATCAGTTCTAATTAAAAGCGCTGATAAAGGATCCCTTTATCAGTGCTTTTATAGCACTGATAAATAATCCCTTTATCAGTGCTAAAAAGGAACTAATAAAGGCACCCTTTATAAGAGTTAAAATTTTAGCACTGATAAAGGGATGCTTTATCAGCGCTTTTTTAGCGCTAATAAAGGGATCCCTTTATGAGTGATAAAAAAAGTGCTGATAAAACCATAGTCCAATATTTTATAAAATCAGGTACAGTATCCTCTGTTTATCACTCCCTCAAGATCTTGAGGTGCTTTACCCCTATTACAACTCCCCCCCCCCTGATCTTCTCTTTTCCAGACCTCCGCCGCAATCCCTACTCCTTATCCTCCCCCTCGAACTCCTTCCACAGATCCTTCTCCCCTATAATCCTACTTATCCTCCTCCCTGCTAGACCCTACTCCCCGATAAGCCTACTCCTCCATTTCTCAATGGTTGGAGGCTCCTCCCGTGCACCTCCCCCTCTGGAAGTCGCCCCTTCACCTCCCGACGTAGGGAAGAAGGATCCCTGACCGCTCGACGCTTCTTATCTCCCTTCATTGCGGGTGCGATCTACTCTAGGTAAGTCTCCCACTTCTCCTTTTAGGTTTATTTTTGGTAATTTATCTCCCTTATCTACATGTTTTCATCATTTTAATTCTCATTTGGCTAATGATTCAATGAATAATTGGTGAATGGTCATTGCACATTCCATAGTTGGAATCACAGATCACACCATGTGAAAATGAGACAGGGTCAGTGCTAGTATTTTTTAGACACACCGTATACCCATAGGGACACATCATGTCCTCATTTTAGGATATTTTTGAGCTCTATTTCCTTTTATTTCAGTTTTTTTGAGATTTTTGAGCTTACATGGACTAGTATTGGTGGATTGTTTTCCCTTGGTCCATTCCTATGAGGGATTGATGCAGCTTCATGACCTCATCCAAGGATGTTGGCCCCTCTATATCTTCTTAATGGTCAGGGTAGTGTTGGTGAGTTACATTATTCTTTATTGAGTTGTCTTAGTCCACTTATATGGGGGTTATTATGAAATTAGTTCTCATTCATTGGAACTCATACCCCTCAGTGACTTGGAACATGTATCAATTCAAGGGAGCTAGAGTGATCCTCATTTCATTCATGTTGTCCCTATATTGGGTTTGTAGAATTGTAATCACCAACACTTACATGAGAATTGATCCCCTGTATTGTAGGATGTTTCAAGTAGGGTCTATTATCCCTCAACAAGCCTTAGGAATTAACCCCCTCACTTTGTATAGAGATCTGATATTTCGGATGGTGTATTAGTCCGATGGAGCGTGTATCTTGGATGAACCCTCTCAGTTTTCAATATATACTTATTTTATAGTGAGTCGTCTGAGTTCACTTTTATGGTGGTTAGTGTGGAATATGATCCTAAGCAATGGACCATAGGTCACTTAGTGGCCTAGAGCTTGTATCCCTCTGAGAGGCCTGAAGAAAAACTTATTTCCAATGTGTTTTCCCTATGTTGGGTTTGTTGAATTATCATGACCAACACTTACACAAGTGTCTATACCCTATCTTGGAGGATTATTGTATTAGACTCTACTATCCCCCCATCAAGACTTTGGAGTTGACCCCCTATATTTATATCATGAGCTGATATTTTTGATGGGGTATTAGTCTGATGGAGTGTATATCTCGAGTGAACACTCTCAGTTTCCTATGTGATTCTTCTTGGCTAGATCGGATGAGTTTGACCTCTAGGATGAGTGTCGTCATTGGAATTATATCTTGGGTAGAATTTCCTCTTGGAGGAGTGTTACCTTGAAACCCTGAGTGGATCTACAACTAGAAGTGGTTGAGACATTTTTTGACTCAGAGCCTTTTATGAGTATATTTTGGATATCCTTGGTTATCATTATGTCTCATATCTTGTTTGGAATACCTATGTTTAGTGACATGAATACTCTCGATGCTTTATGTATGGTGTTTTTGGGGTGTCCTATTGGGTATTGTAATACTCATCCTTACAAGGGATCTTCCCATACATGTCATGTCTTATACAGACAATGGGAAAATTTAGAGAGTCCTTGGTGGACTAGTATAATGTAGAGATTAGTTTGGGATACATATACTGAGGTGTATACCAATAGTGAATTAACATATGTCCCCTCCTTCTATGTAGGTCATACATTATTTTCCATTTTTTGGTTGGATTGTATTTCATCTCTTTTTATTAAATCCATTAATTTATGTTGTTCAATTCATAGACCAACCTATAGTGGTTTGTGGGAATTCAACATGTAATATTAAGCTTTGGATGGCTATATTAGTGTTCTATGATTATGCCTATGGTTTGAGTTCATATCATAATCTTTTAAGGTAGTGATCTTCTGGGATGTAGGGTTAGCAGCACCCACCCATAGTAGGTGTGTGATAAAAGTCTCATCTCAGGAGACACTATCATTCATAGTTACCTCAAGGATATCCCATTACTTCAATAAATTTAATATGATTGTGATGGGTATAGACATATCACATTTCATTTTCTTAACAGTCATGCTACAGTCATAGAAGTAGTCAACGAATAGCCTAGGCAGAGGAAGGAACTGGAGAAAGGAGGTCTATACAGCACTAAAGTGATAGAGGAGATCAGGGAGCAACATGAGGTGGATAGAAATTTGGATTTATTATACTAATATTACCCCTAAGTAGACCACTCCTATATTGGGAAGTTAGTGGTTAGAATCTTGGATAGTTGTAGTCACTAGAGTCTTTTTACCAGGAGACTCTAGGAGTGTTTGGAGGTACGGTCTATGTTTATTATACTTTTCTTGTAGTACTATTATAAATAGGTACAAGAAACTATTTTTCCTAATTTTTTCAATTATTTTCTAGGTATATGGTAGGATTTGGTAGAGCCCCATGTTAGTGATGTTTGATATGAATTTAAACTCTCAAGGAAGATAAATAATTCCCCCATCGAGATGTGTTCTTGATAAGCGATCCAAAAACATGTGGGCAATTCAGTGACTCCTAAAGTGGTTAATATATAGGTTTTGTAGATGGGGTCCTTTTAATTGTGTGTTTGAGGCCCTTTTTATGTGCTAAGGTGTCATAGAAATCCCTATTTTTAGTGAACTGGTGTAAAATGAAAATGGTGTGTTCCAAGAAATAGGATCTCATAGAGGCTTCGAGTGTGGTTCTAGGTACGAGTTTGGGGAAGGTGAGGGGGAGTTATTTCATATCCTTTAGATGTTCATGATAGAATTTATGTTCACTAACCTTAATTTTTTATTTATTATGTTAATTTGGGTAAAAAAATCTATGATATTCCATAATAATTTTGGATAAACCTAGGTTATATAATCTAAATGAACCATTCAACCACTTTTGTAGATAATGGCATTTGCATGTTCTGGTGATCCTAACCTCAAGGCTGAACAAGTCTCTCAATCAGATGCTACTACTGCTGCTCACAGTGTAGAGCAAGAACAAGTTTCTGAACCTTTGGTTGCTCCTAGTGTTGATGTTTAACAACCATCAGCATATGTCTTTTCTACCATTTGAAATGAACATATTTATGATGTTGATATTGATGAAATGGTCGGGGATGAAGGACTAGAATCGTAGAAAACACAGGTGCGTCGTAGTTTGATGGTGTTAGCCAAAGTTCTTAAGGCGAAAATAAAAGGCATCAAATTTGATGTCGGATGGAATGCAAGAGGCCAACATGTGAATCCCAACAAGGATATGTTTAGTAGTTATATTGGAATTGTCACTCAGAAATGTGTTCTGATTAACATAGATTTATGGAACCATGTTTTGTTCGGGCTGAGGCTGTGATCTGGGAAGAAATTACAGTAAAATTATGATATTATTTCTTTAATTTACTATCAAATAAAATAATGAAACAGTGTCTTACTCTTCTAAATCCCTTACAGAGTAAATTTATAGTAGATGATTCATACAAGAAGTATGTACTAAGTCTTGTAGGAAGGATTCATTGAGGTTTTCAAATAAACTTGCACCCACCCCTTATCTACGCTCACCTAATATCCCAAGAATCATGGGATGCATTTATTGGCTGCCATGGGGATAAGAAGTTTCAGGTACATTGTTACTGATAATATGTTATTTGAGGATACTTGTATTCATCACTTTTATTGTCAATATTTTATTTATGAAATAGAAACTCAGTACTGAAAATAAGGAACGTGCATCAAAACCAACATACCCCTAGCGTAAAGCAAGGATGGGGTACACTTCACTAGAAAAGAAAATGGTACGTATTTTAAATTTACAGTAATATTATTAGGTTCCAAGAAATAGCATCATAATTATCTTTCTATATTTATATGTAGATTGATGAGTCTAAAGCCAAAGACACTTCCATCCCACGTCATGTGTTATGGAAGGAGGTACATGTGAATATGGAAGGGAAGCTAGTAGATGAAAACATGCAAAAAGTGTGGGAAATATGTGTAAGTATAACATGATAAAAAGTTTTGTTTTAAATTGATATTACATAATAATAATTACTTATTTTCCTATATCTGACAGTCACAGGAATCAGCTAATCCTATAGCGGATGCAGAACTATTATCAACGGCTTTGAAGCATCCAGAATAATACGGTCATTTCAGATTTGTAGGGTTTGGGGTGACACCCAACGTATATTTTGAGAAAAAAGACAAACGGATGATAGAAATGAAGAAATGAAACAAATGAGTGAAAGAATAGCATCTCTTGAAGAAAGATTTCAATGGCAAGGAGAGTTGCTAGCAACTTTTATGGGTAGGAAGAAAAGAAAAGACAAAACTCAGGAAAAACTAGCACGTGAAGATCCCACCCCACCCCCCACCAGCTTTGAGGCAAGCCATTCCCCTTAAAGAGCTGTCTTATCTGTGGTAATCAATATTCTAATAATTGTTCACATGAAATGTGAATCAAACAAATACTGATACTTTTCCTGTACCGATCATCTACAGGGTAATAATGAATATGATTTATATCTGTCAACACCCACCTATCACTTTGTAATGAGGGCTACGGTGTTCAACATCCCAAAGGACAAGATGCATAATAGACCACTTCCAAAAGATCATCTAAAAGTGACGATTACTGTAGCTCATGATCCAAATGCAGATTTACCTATTCCACTTGATGATGATGATATTAATATGTTAAAAAAGGCTATTGGTATATTCATTGCATGATCGTCACAACTTTTAAGAGTACATGTGGAAAAAGAGGTATTTATTTCCATTTTTTTAAGCTAAACCTTTAACAATTAATGAAAAAAAGGTCTAAACCAATGAATTTTATTATAGACGGAGAAAGGGAAGGGGTGACAAGAAACATGGTCTCAAAAGCATCTAAAGGATCGACCAACCAATCCCAAAGATCTAGTAAAAGCACAATAACACCACATGTTCTCTATCCACATTTACTAGCATTGAAGACTCATGTGGATATGAAGCTAAAAATTGGTAGTATTCATATAGTGGTTTTTAAAAAGAATATATACGGAGAGGAAATTTAAGATTTTGTTTCTGCTGAAAATGTAAATGAGATCCTTGAATATAGTTTTCTAGGCGTCATAGTTGTAAATGTATATATGAGGTATGTTTTCATGAATTTATTTTCTAAAAGCTGATATAATTTTCTAATCATGACTAAATTCATTTTATATTATTGGCAGGCGTATATATGAAAAATAGTTGAAGGAATTTTCTCATGAGCCAAAATTCAGACTCGTTAGTCCTCATACCACATCAACACAACTAAAGAAATTAGAGCCATAAAAAAAGGATGAAATAATGAAAGGCTTGCTGAAAACATTTGAAATAAAGATTGCGGATGACAGACTCTTCCTAATACCAACCATACAGGGGTAAAACTCTATGATTAAAGAATATCAATTATATTTTCACTTATTTTATTACTTATTCCTTTTTGTGTTTTTAGTAAACATTGGATACTAATTTCGGTGAACTTGGATACTCCAAAGATTTATTTTCTGGATTCAATGCTAGGATATTCAACAAACTGACCACACATGATGGAGTTTTTGAATCTGTAAGACACTACATCCTACGTTTTAGGTCTAAACATCAAGTAATATAATTTATATTATATTTTAATAAGGATTCTGTTATGATAGGGCAGTGTATCAATATCATCTAAAAATGAATGAGGACAGGGGCTAAGCATAAGAAGGTGAGAAAGTACTATGTCTGGACAAATATCAGGGTATATATAATAAAATTTCACTATCCAAACACATATCAAAACAAGTTACTTATTATCCTAATTATCAAAGTTTTTTCAATGTCCAAAACAAAAAAAATGATAATGATTGCAGTTATTATGTTTGTAAATTTATGAGAGATATCGTTTTCCATCAACAAACTAGCATCTCTAAAAAGGTATTTTCAAAAACAACTACTATTTCATTTAAATTATTTATTAATTATTTATTTATATATTTTTCAGTACTAATATGACTGTCGAAAAGCCACATTTTCACAAGATGATATATATTTGTTCAGAAATGAGTGGGCCGCATACCTGATGGAAGATTGTACACAAATAGCATGAAGATCTGACCTGGGGACGTGTACAATTGGCATCCATTTTTTGAGAGGGGTAAAGGAGATCAAAAAATAAAACATTGTTGTATGTAAATGTTTGTAGGAAAATTTTAATTGTTATTAAATAAAATATCATTTCCCCAATGATTCATTTTTTCATTTTAACAGATGAAATTCACCAACAACATGCAAGAATGATGAACCACTTTTCTTTGGGCTTTGGATAAGAAAAACCAGTAAAATATCCAAAATACCTTCATATCTGATCAAACGCATTCGTATTGTGTTGATACTTTAGGGTAAATATCCTTGGGTCATGTGTGATGTGTAAGAGTCAACCATGCCTCAATTTGAGGTACGGTGTGGCCGTTATCACTCAAAGTGTCTCTCTTTTGTTTTAAATGGACAGAATTTTAAGTGAAAACAACAAATGACATATGGAAAACAGACCAAAAGCATTTGGATTGTGTTGATACTTTAGGAGAAAGATCCCTGGGTCATGTGTGACATTTATGAGTCAAACCGGCCTCAATCCAAGTCACGGTGTGGTTGGTATCACTCAAAGTGTCTCTCTTTTGTTTAAAATGGACAGAATTTTAAGTGAAAACAACGACTGACGTACGAAAAACCAACCAAATGAATTTTTATTGTGTTGATACTTTATTGTAATGATAATTAGGTAATTTGTGACGTGTAAAAGTCAAACCCGCCTCAATCTGAGGCACTATGTGGCCGGTATCACTCAAATCGTCTCTCTTTTGTTTAAAATGGACAGAATTTTAAGTGAAAACAACAACTGGCATACAGAAAACCGACCAAATGCATTCGGATTGTGTTTATACTTTATTATAATGATCCTTAGGTCATTTTTGAAGTGTAAGAGTCAACAAAGCATCAATCTAAAGAATGGTGTGGCTAGTATCACTCAAAGTGTCTTTGTTTTGTTTAAAATAGACAGAATTTTAAGTGAAAACAACAACTGATGTACGGAAAACTGACCAAACGCATTTGTATTGTGTTTATAATTTATTAGAAAAATACCTAGGTAATTTTTGACATGTAAGAGTCAACCCCTCCTCAATATGAAGCACAGTGTGGCCTGTATCACTCAAAGTGTCTCTCTTTTGTTTAAAATGGACAGAATTTTATGTGAAAACAACAACTGACATACGAAAAACCGACCAAATGCATTCAGATTGTGTTGATACTTTAGGAGAACGATCCCTTGGCCATTATTGATGTGTATGAGTCAACTCCAATTCAATTTGAGGAACGGTGTAGCTGGTATCACTCAAAGTGTATATCTTTTGTTTAAAATGGACAGAATTTTAAGTGAAAACAACAACTGACGTATGGAAAACTGACCAAATGAATTCAGATTGTGTTTATACTTTATGAGAAAAATATATGGGTCATTTTTGATGTGTAAGAGTAAACCCTGCCTCAATCTGAGGCACATTGTGGCCGGTATCACTCAAAGTGTCTCTCTTTTGTTTAAAAAGGACTGAATTTTAAGTGAAAACAACAACTGACATACGGAAAACCGACCAAACGCATTTTTATTATATTGATACTTTATGAGAATGATACATGGGTCATTTTTGACATGTAAGAGTCAAACCTATCTCAATAAGAGTCACGGTGTGGCTGGTATCACTCAAAGTGTCTCTCTTTTGTTTAAAATGGACAGAATTTTAAGTGAAAACAACAAATGATGTACGGAAAAGTGACCAAATGATTTCAGATTGTGTTGATACTTTAGTATAATGATCCCTGGATCATGTGTTATGTTTAAGAGTCAACACCGCCTCAATACTAGGCACGGTGTGGCTGGTATTACTCAAAGTTTCTCTCTTTTGTTTAAAATGGACAGAATTTTAAGTAAAAACAACAATTGGCGTACGGAAAACCAACCAAACGCATTCAGATTGTGTTTATAATTTAGGATAATGATAATTAGGTAATTTTTGATGTGTACGAGTCTACCCCACCTCAATATAAGGCACGGTGTGGCCGGTATCACTCAAAGTGTCTCTCTTTTTTTTTTAATGACAGAATTTTAAGTGAAAACAACAACTGACGTACGAAAAACCGACCAAACGCATTCAAATTGTGTTGATAATTTAGGAGAACAATCTCTGGGTCATGTGTGACATGTAAGAGTCAAACCTACATAAATCCAAGAAATGGTGTGGTCGGTATCACTCAAAGTGTCTCTCTTTTATTTAAAATGAATATAATTTTAAGTGAAAACAACAACTGACATACGGAAAACTGACCAAACGCATTTGGATTGATGTACGAAAAACCAACCACCCCCTTGGACACCCTCATGTATATCCCCCACCACCACCACCACCACCCTAGACATCCCCACCCCACCTCCCCTAGACACCCCCAACCCCCTGGATGGCCCCCCACCCCTTGGACCCCCCCCCCCCACCCCTCCTAGACACCACCCCACCACATGGACACCCCCCCCACCCCCTATACCCCCCCCCCCCACCCCCTAGATTCCCCCCCACCCCTACTAGACACCACCTCACCACCTAGACACCCCCCACCCCCTGGATACCCCCACCCCCATGGACAGCCACCCCCACCCCCTGCACACCACCCCACCCCCTTGGACACCCCCCCCCAACCCCCTGAACCTTCCCCCCCAACACCTGGACACCAACCCACCCCCCTAGATACCACTCCACCAACTAGACACCCCCTACCCCTCCTAGACACCACCCCACCAACTGAACACCCCACCCCCCTGGACACCCCCACCCCCTTGGACAGCCACCCCCACCCCCTAGACACCACCCCACCCCCTTTGGACAGCCCCCCCCCCCCCCAACCTCCTGGACCCCCCCCCCACCCCACCCCACCCCCCCTAGACACCACCCCACCCCCTGGACACCCCACCACCACCACCACCACCACCCCCTGGACACCCCCACCCCTAGAAATCCCACCCAACCCCCTGGACACCACCCCACCCCCCTGGACACCACCATGGATAGCCACCCCCCCCCCCCACCACCCTAGACATCCCCCCCTCCCACCCCTCTGGACACCCCCACCCCCATGGACAGCCACCCCCACCCCCCTAGACACACACCCCCAACCTTTTGGACCCCCACCCCCCCCCCCCCCACCCACCCCCCTAGACCCCCCCCCCCCCGGACACAACCCTACCTTCCTAGATAGCCCCCCCCCCACCCCCTGGACACCCCCATCCCCTCGGACACCCCCACTTCCCCGGACACCCCCTACCCCCCTTGGACAACCACTCCAGACCCCTGAACAACCCCCCCCCCCCCCCCCCCGCCCCAACCCCCTGAATTCTGAATTGAATTATTTATGTATTTAATTAACTTATGAATTGTGTGTTAATGGTGTATGGGTATACTTGTTGTATGGGTATACTTTTTGTATGTGTATACTTTTTGTAATTACCTTATGAATTATGTGTTAATTTTGTATGGGAATACTTGTTGATATGCTGATTTTTTTCAGGTCTTGTTTGGGTGTGCAGCTGCAAAATTTTATGTTACAGCAGGTAGGGAATTTATCAGCACCTTTTTAGCACTGATAAAGGGATCATTTATCAGCACTTTTTTAGCACTGATAAAGGCTCCCTTTATCAGCGTTGAGCTTTATAGTGCTTTTTTAGTGCTGTTAAAGCCCATTTTGAGCACTGATAAAGCCCGTTTTTGTATTAGTGGAGGCCTATTGCTACACCTTCAACCAAAATAACCAAGTCTTTCTATGTGCTAAATTTTCTAAATCATTTCATCAAAACCATGATTTAAAAACCATTTCATAAATCCATTTCACAATGCTTTGAAAATACCTTTTATTTTACAAAAATAAGGAAAAACTGTATTTTCTCAAAAAAACCATTTCCACACACAAAAATTAATCATGAAAATTCATTTATAAAACAATTTATAAAACTAAATAAATACATTTCATCCAACATAAGATATAAATGGAAACACCTACCTCAAACTCAGGTTGCACATGACCGCAATGGGATGGGAGAACAATTCATTTTGTGGTGAAGTGTGAGATCAGCAACTCATTAGAGGAATTGGATACATGGAACCTTTATTGAAGTTCTCTTGTTATTATTATCTTATTACTTTCTTAATTTATTTGTTGAGTTAGACCTAGTGATGTTGGGATGGATATATAACCTATCTAGGTGCTTGTTGGTTCTATTTTTTGTTCACTGGTGTATTATTATTCTTTTTTCACATTTACATGGGAGACCTTGGGTATGAACCCACTAAGTATACATTTTATTCTCACCCTGTGTTTATAAACTCTTTTTCAGGTTTCCATGAGGGTATCAGGGTCCAAGTTGGACATTACTATCTTGGAGGTCATATTTGTTGTGAAGTTGTTGTAAGTTCCCATTTTGTTTTATTTCAGAGAATTTTTTATGTATTTTTTGACATACACATGTGGGGTGGTTTGGTTTCTTTTATGTTATGTGATAGATTTTTTTGGTGGTTGTTTATCTTTTCTCTCAATCCTTTTTATATAATGAGGGTAATGCCTCCCATTATAGTTTTCTACACCCTTAATGATAGTCTCCAACCCAGGGCCAACTGGAGTTAGGAATCAGGGGGCCACACCTTCTCTTCACTACTGGCCCAAAAAGGGTACCAGTGGAGGGGGTTCATGAGAAACACATTCATGGTGTGTAATGAAAAATATAAATACTCACATTTTTCATTTTTATTATAATTTCCACTTATTATGGATGATCATAAATTAATGAATTCACTATATAATCATAATGGGTTAGGCCCATCACCTAACAGATATTGTATGTTTTGTAACTTCTAGTCCAAACAATTTAAAATATATTTTTAAGAAAGATAAATATGGTGTGACAAGCAATATGGAAGAATATTATGGATTCAAAACAAACACCTCATCATGGTCATAATTTATAATCCATCGAATAAATCTTATAATAATATTCACTTCATTAAATGATGGAGAAATAATTTGATCAAATTTTATAACTTATAAATATTCATGATAAAATTTCAAGTATGAGTGGCACAAATCATATAACCTTTTTCTTGAATAATTTTATTCTCTTTGAATAATGAAATAAAAGAGATTAAAATTGCATTCATGTCAATGAATAAATTCATTCATTAAATATCATGATTCATGAATGATAATTCATTATTTACAATAATGATCATATTTTATAAACATATCAATTTTATTTATCATGGTGACTGTTTTTAAACCACTTAAAGTGGTAAAATTATTTTCATAAAATATATTGAATTATAAAAATTATATAACTCTATAATATCATTTATAAACTATAATAAGAATATCATCCACTCTAAGGGATAAAATCTAATAAATTACATGATATTATATTGATAATCCATAAGTATAGAATGAATGATAACTTTTTTCTCGATATTGCTGCTATAGGATCAAAATTTGATAAAAAAATATTCTCCAACATAATTAAAATAGTCACTATTTTCATATAATCACTCATGGATAGACTATTTTATTATTTGTTTTATTTTCCTTATAAACATATAATACAAAATGATCATCACAAAATATAAATTCTACCAAAACTTTATTTAAAAATAAAATTATGTATATTTGGGATCATTTAAAATAATGAAATATATTTTTTTAATAAATATTACCATTCACTTCGGGTAACAAAATTAAATTATTTGATCAAGTTTTAGGGTTTCTTCAGCATGATAATATGAATATTTAATTTTGTATTTTCATCCACTTCTGGGAATAAATATTAATAAAATATATTTAAGTTGTTCTTCGGGAATACTTAATTTATTTCATATATTTTTTAATAAATAAAATGAATGATAAAATAAATAAAATTATATAATATTTATTTAAAAATAAAAAAACTAATTATTGTAGGTTTTGGATGTAGTGGAAGTGCCTGGTGGGTGAATAATCATAAATATTTTCTCAGATTCAACGGATCATTCACCAATTGTGAAAGATATAAACATCATGACCAATGAAAATTTTCCATTGAATAATGAAATAGAAAATCTTAAAACCTAGAGAGAGGATATTTTTCATGTTAAATTTATAATTAATTTAATTATAATATGAAGATAGGTTACATCATATTAGGATATTTCTTCGGTAATGTTTTTTATCATCTAAAAAACTCTTTTCAGATTATTGCCATTATGATTTATAGGATCCAAGTGTAGAATACCTTTAGAGGTGATCCACATGTGCTACTTTGATCTCCAAACAACATTTATGGAACATTAGGTGCTATTGTGGTGGATCAATTTTCATGTTTGGTTCGTCTTGATTGTTTCTAGTTCCTTCAAGCATGAAGGGTTTTCTCTTATTCTTCTCATCCTTGAGAGGATAATGAAAGGAGGAATCTAAGAGAGAAATCCATTAAACATAATGATTCTCAATTCTCAATTAACCCTACACAATAAACATAACCATCTATTTATATATTTATAGTTTAGGTTAAAATATTATTTAACTGCACAATGACCCTCAAATAATATAATAAACCTTATCGAACCCCATGACATATAATATTATTAATATTATTATAATTTTATGGTATGTGATAATAGGCGCAATAATAAATATTATTTTACTAGCTTATAAATTAATATTTATCACCAGACACAATCTTGGTCTGCTCATCCTCTTCGACATTTATTGAATACCTAAATAAATATTTAATAAATAAATAAATATTTTATCCACAATCAGGTGAATAAATATTAATTAAATATTCAATAAACTAAATATTTATGATCGATAAAACATGAATAATATTATTCCTCAGTCTTGAGAATAATATTTATTCCATTAATTAAATTCAAATAGAATTTAATCAAGATCAACGGAAACACTTTTGTGACCATCCAAGATTCTTTCTCATTAGAATTAGGCAGGATTTCCTAAAGTCAAAGATTACTTCTTAGTAATGGGTCAAGGAACCTAATACAAATAACTTAATACTGCAATTTCAACAACCACATACAAATGATTTTTGTGTAATATAATTCGTCTATCATGATATCTCATCAAATTGGTGGCACATATATGTCATCAACCTATATGCTTGATACATATTTATTTGAATATCTAAAATAAACATGTCATTACACCATGGATATGTAATTTAATGTGATGGTTCCATTTTAATCAAAGGATAGAGATATTAACTTCTACAAAGATTTAAGGGAAAAATATTTCCTTGACTTTTCCATTAATAATAGGTTATTCACGTACCCAATATACCCTACTTCCCATGAACATATGGAATCACAGTTTTGGTTAGCAAATATATGTGTGAGAGTTATAACATGCATTAATGATAATATTAAATTCTAAGGACTGTTACAAATGCTCATATATAGGAATATCTAATGACACATAAATATGTGGAATTCCTACTAGGGGGTATGTTCTCATAATCTCCCATCTTAGAGATTACCAAGTGATAACTTCATGAGATAGTCTCATTCGCTCATGACTACTTGCACATGATAGTCAACATACTTTTTTCCTCATTATAGAATATTATCTAACTACAAAATTAGGTTTAAGAATATTATCATGGAATTTAAAAGTTATCATTATAGTGGGGAACTATTATGACCTTAGAAATGTAACAAATGCTCTAGAACATTATTACATCAATGTCATATATAAAAATGAACAATATTAAATAATATGTTTTATTAATATTAAATTTTTTGAATATACATGTAATCTAAGGTACCGATAGTTAGTTCAATAACACCAACTCTAACAAACTCTCTCTTGTACTAGAGCCAACTACCTACAAATTTCAATCCACTAAACCTCACATGATGATCATGTTTCTTAAAATTCAAGGATTTAGTCAATGAGTCCCCCACATTGTCTTTTATGGATATTATGATCACTTCAATTTCACCTCTCAGAGAAAAATCCCTCAAGAGATAACACTTCTGAAGTATGTGATTCATCCACTGATGTGTCCTTGTATCCTTTGTGAGGGTCGTCACTATATTATTATCACAGTAGAGTGTGATAGGATCTTTACTTCTAGTTACCACATCAAGCTCTTGGAAAAATTTTAAAATTTAAACTTATTCTTTGGCTTCCTCAAAATCCACAATATACTCATACTCTACTATAGAATCTGTATCCACAAACTTCTTTGATCTCTTCTAGATCACATCACCTCCATTGAGAGTGAAGATGTATTATGTTTTCAATTTTATATCATCTTTATATATTTGGAAACTAGAATATTTATATCCTCTAATGACTAGTTCCTTATCTCCTCAATGGACCAGGAACATATTCTTAGTATGCCTCAGATACTTAAGGATAGTATTGATTGTCATCTAATAGCGGTCACATGGGTCATATTTATATCTTATTACCATACTCAAGGTATAGGAAAAAGCAATACTAGTATATATCATATCATACATGAATGACATAATCACATACATGTATGGAATCCTTGTCATCCTTTGTCTTTACTCATGTGTCTGAGGACACATTTGCTTGGAAATATGAATGCCATGTGACATTGGTAACAATCCCTTCTTGGATTGTTTCATACATAATATCTTCAGTATTTTTTTAATATGTGTACCTTTACTTAGGCTGAGCATCCCCTTAGATCTCTTACGATGTATCTTGATCTCAAGAATATATGCTACTTTTACTAAGTCCTTTATAGAGAATCATTTATTCAACCAGGACTTAATAGACTGTAATAATGGTATTTTGTTTACAATTAGTACTATGTCATCAACATATACTATTAAGAAAATGATTTCCTCTCACTAAACCACTTATAGACACAAGGCTCACATTCATTCTTTATAAAACCAAATTTCATTATGGATTCATAAAACATAATGTCCCTTGACCTAGATGCTTGTTTTAATCCATAAATGGATATTTTCAATTTGTATACCTTATTAGCTTCCTTTGAAATCAAAAACCCTTTGGGTTGTGTCATATAGACATATTCCTAAAGGTTCCCATTAAGGAAGGAAGTTTTGAAATCCATTTTCCAAATATCATATTCATGGAAGACCATGATGGAAAGTATAATTCAGATGGATTTGATCATAAAAACTGGTGAAAAGGTTTCATCTTAGTTTATTACTTGATGTTTTTTAAACCCTTTTTTACCATTCATTCCTTATAAGTATTAATTATTCTATACATGTCCATTTTCTTCTTTAATACCTATTTACAACCAACGGGCTTTATATCCACTGGAGGATCTACCAAAATCCAAACTTAGTTTTGGTACATGGAATCCATTTCAAAATTCATAACTTCCTTCCACTTGAAAAAATATGTACCCCTTGCTAGTTAATTGTAGGTTACATGATCATTATTATCAACTAATGATTAGTCACCATCCTCGATGATTAGAAAACCATATCTTTTGAGTTCTAAAACCTCTCTTTTACTCATACATAGTACTTGTGTCTCTAAAATTTATTCTTCCACAGAGATTTTTGGAATCTATTTGTGTGCCAACTATTGTGTATCTTAAGCCTAAAATTCATCGAAGTTTATCTTTCTCCCACAATATCTTTTAGATATGTTCTCACTCTCAAGGAATATGGTGTGTATTACCATTATAACCTTTTTATATGATGGGTTGTGTAGATAATATCCCTATGTTTCTTTAGGGTATCCTATAAAGTTACACTTTGTTCCTCAGGGTGTAAGTTTTTTACCTGAAGAGGAATTAAAAAACTCTTCACAACCCCATACATGTAAGTACATCAATACCGGTTTCTTTCCATTCTATAATTGGTATGAGATATTGTCTGCCACATTGGTTGGAACTTGGTTTAGTATTTTTGATGTTGTCTATAACACATATCCCCAAAAGGATAATAGAAGACACAAATGACTCATCATTGATCTCATCATGTCCAACAAAGTGTGGTTTCTCCTTTCATTTACATTGTTCCATTAAAGTGTATAAGGAGTATTTAGTTGAGATATAATCCCAAAATTTTATAAATAATCAATAAAGTCTTAATTAAGATATTCCCCACCATGGTCTGAGTGTATTTTTATAATCTTTTTACCAAACTGGTTCTCAACTTCATTATTTTATTCCTTAAATATCTCAAAAAAATCTGACTTATACCTCATCAATTTGACATATCTATATCTACTAAAATAATTAGTAAAAGTTATGAAGTATGAGAACCCACCCCTTGTTTTAATAGGAAATGGTCTACACACATTGATATTAGCTAAATATATAGTCTCTTTATCCCTTTCACCTTTTCCACCAAATGGGGATTTGGTTATTTTCCTTATAAACACGAATGAAATATACTAAGTGGTTTTAGTTCAAAGGAATCTAAATATCCATCTCAGTGTAATTTAGTCAAATGGTTTTCATTTACATGACCTAGACAATAATTAAAAAGTTAGTTGTGGTATGAGTCATGTGAACTAGTTTCATTATCAATTTTTATTACTTGGTTCATGTAATACAACTCATAAGGACCATTATTTAAATGTACATTTCCATAAAAAAATGTTATTCTTATAAAAGAAGAAAAATTTATTACCAAAATTGAAAATAAATCCAGTTGTATCAAGTATGGATATAGAAATAATGTTTTGGTAATGGATGTAATATAATAATAATCTTCCAAAACCAAGACCATTCCCATAGGCAACGTGAGATGGTAGTCCTCAATATCCACATCAGTGAGTTTGGATTTGTTGGCTACTTGTAGATATACCTCCCCTGGTTAATCTTTCTAAATATACTTAGTTCCTATATTTGAATACATATATTATCACCACATACTATATCTAATACCCAATTTGTATAAATAGATAAATTTCACTTAATAAAAAATGCACCTAAATCTTCCCCTTGATACTTTTCCTGGGTGTAGTTTTTATTCTAGTGTCTCTTCTTGCCCCATGTGAAATAGATAGCATCATGTTCCCTTTATTTCCACTAGATATTTCTCTTCTTGGAAGGACATTGAAATTAATATTTGTAATTAGAGCTCTTCGCTTTGCCTTTCCATTTATTCACCATAAATATGGAAGGTTTTAACGCTTTGTCGCCTTATCAACTTGGCGAAGAAGAGTGAGAAAATCTGGGAGAGACTTCTCAATGTTGTTCATATTGAAATTAATAACAAATTTGGAGAATATATGAGGGAGTGATGTAATAATGAGATCTATGTGCATCTCTTTAGACAATTTAAACCCTATAACCTCTAGGAACTTAGTGTATCTAAGGAGTTTGACTATATGAGGCCCAGCTGGTGCACCCGCTCTAAGATTACTTTGAAATAGTTCCTTTGATATCTCAAAATATTCATGTCTATCTCTATCCTGATATAACCATGGATATTCTTGATCATGCTATAATCATTCATGTATTCATGAGACTTTATGATTTCACTTGACATAGATGAAATCATTAAACATTGAACATCATCTGAATTTCTCAAGTGTTAATCATGGATAGAGAAATCTTCATCACTCACCTCATTTATGGGAAGATTGGGTGGTGAGGATTCTAGCATGTAATATTTTTGTTCATGGTGTGATACAATGCATAGGAATCTGAACCATTCCTATAAGTTACTACCAACAAGGGGATATTCTCTCTCTAATATAGATCATAGTGATAATGTGGATGATGAAATTACCATTATTCTAAAATTATAAAAGATCATATTATTATTACTTTACTTGATTACAATTTATGTGAGTCATAATGAATTTTAATATTATTAAGTCTCACACTATTTTTTCAATTCCCAATATCCTGAACTATTATGCTCTAAATTTCTAGTTTCTAGGATAGTATAGTGGCAATGATCCATATACCCCTTATCATAACCTAAGTGAGGGCTTAGACAATTACTTGAAGGTGTTTATATAGGTAGGCATTTGTAAACTACAGTCTTACAACTCCTTGATCCATTGAGTGGACTCCCTAGTCTAGAAATCCTTACTCTAATTTCCTCAACACTTGACTCAAAGTTATATAAATTCTAGATAGGACTACTTATATCGATTCAAGTTGGTTAAGTTAACCCAAAACTTTCATAATAACTCCAAGATAAAGTAAGTATCCCAACAAAGGTTGTCCAAAAACTTAGTACTATGGATTTCATTTCTAATCAATTAATGGAAGGCTAGGTCTGACTTAATATTAAGTTTTGGGATTTTATTTATTATATGTATTTTTTTTCTTTTTTTATACTTTACATGTCTTGTTAATATTAAATGGATTTTACTTAAGTGATTAACCATGTTTTTATAAATCATTTACACATAATACATTTATTTAAATTTTTTATTTGCATATTAATTCATTTAATTATGTGATCATGTTCTCACATCTATAAAATATATAATTCATAATACAAAAAAAATGACCTGATCATGATCTTATCTAATGGTTGATTTATTGACTACATAATAAATCAACCTAATACCTAGGATAAAACTCATTGTGTTGGCCTTGTAATGAGTTACAACATTTCACCTGTCCACTTATGTATCTCCTAAGTTGGTATCATCTCAGTTCCAGCTTGAACCACCTCCACACACCTTGGTATAATCCTTTTATTACATGTATTTATAACTCACACACATGTGAGGGAAACCAAAGGATTGGCTAACAGGAATTATATAAATAATCTTGGACATGAAAGTCCTACATAATAAAGGAGGGTGGACGACATACAGGCCATCATATTTAATTTAATATTAAATAATTTGCAAAACCATACAATAAATTAATTTAAATAAAAACCAACACATACATAGGTCTTGGTCAAGCTCATGATCAATCAAACACATGCAATGAACATGAAAAATTACATTGGTTAACCTTAATTTCTATTCATTATTTACTATTAATAAAAACATTCTTACATTAATTAATTAATTCCCTTTTATCTTAATGTCTATATAAATTCTCTTAGAGAAACCCATCATTAATGAATTCATGTAAGATAAATGACATGACTAATAATCACAAATAGTTACAATAAATAAATTAAGCATTTAAAATTCTTTAAAACTATTATTATATCCTCAAACACATCTAGTTCCAATCAATTTAATAAGGTTATAAATCTACAATTAATTATTTTAATTTAATTTAATTTTTCTTTTTATTGGGATATTGCACAATGTGTACTATCGAGTTACAAGTCATGTTACTCATTTTTTGTGTACCAGAAATAAACATGAGTGGATTTGATGTGTATCTTAACTAGACTATATGGCATGTAATGACCAATTACACACCATGTATCATTATTTTCATGTGTCCACACAACCCTCTAAAAAACTTGGTGTGTTCTTCGGACGCAGGACCACATGATGTGTACTCGGGATACACCCTATGTGTCCTACTTTCTATGTATCTGTATAACCGACCAAATAACACGACATGTATTTTTCACTTATTAATTAATGAATTTCACTCCACGTACACCAGATAAAAATTGTGTGTTTTATTAATTACACAGTCTATCAGTGTCACACATTTAGAAACCATGTGTTTGACCACACTATTAGCACAAATTTCACCATTAAATCGTGCAGACTACATGATGTGTACACCAGCTACACGATGTGTAATCTGATAACTCATATTCTAGATTATCCCAATCTAAATATGGTGTGAAATAAATTCACCACATGTAATAACTACTTGGTGTTTTGTGTATCTTGTGATATGTATAGGTGCAGTTCATCTGGGTACATGATGTTTACTCCAGCTACACATTGTGTAACCCATTCTCACCAACCATAGTCCTTGTCACTTCTCAATGGTATCTTCATACATTATTCATCTATTCTTAGTACTTTAACAAAATATTAATCTTGAATGAATTAATTAAAATGTATAAATCATGTTAATTAAACATTAGATTAAATAAATAATAGTATATAAATTAAATATCTAACCACTATTTCATATAATCAATCAAAAATAAAATAAGTAATTATAAATTTAAAATGTGACCACTCTGATACCACTTTTAGGTTTTGGATACAACAAAAGAACCTGGTAGGAAAATAACCATAAAGGTTTTTTCAGATTTGATGGATCATTCTCCAATTTTTCAAGATGTAAATGTCATGACCAATGAAATTTTATAATTGAATATTGACATAGAAAATCTCATAACATAGAGAGAGGATCGTTTTCATGTTAAATTTATAATTAATTTAATTATAATATGAATAAAGGTTACCTTATCTTGGGATATTTCTTCATTGATGTTTTTTATCGTCCAAAAAACCTTTTTGGATTATCGTCATTGTGCTTTGTAGGATCTAAGTGTAGAATCCCTCTAGCGGTGATCCACAAATACTCATTTGATATCTGAACAATATTGGTGGAATGTTGGATGCTAGCATAGTAGATTAACCATCTTGTGTGTTTTGTCTTGATCACTTCTAGTTCCTTCAGGTTGAATGATTCTCTATTATTATTCTCATTCTTGAGAGGATAAGAGGAGAAATATGAGAGAGAAATCTGTTGAGCGTAGTGATTATCAATTCATGATTAACCCTACACAATATATATAACCATCTATTTATAGAGTTGGGTTTTAGGTTAAAATATTATTTAATTGCACAACATCCCTTAAATAATATAATAAACCATATCAAACCTCATTTAATATAATATTATTAATAATATAATTATTTTATGGTGTGTTATAACTAACGCATTGATAAATATTTTTTACTGAATTGTAAATTAATATTTATTAATGGACATGATCATGGTCCTTTGTTCTTCTATGACATTTATTCAATGCCAAAATAAATATGTAATTTATAAATAAATATTTTATCCACAATCTGGTGAATGAATATTGATTAAATATTCAATAAGATATATATTTGTAATTGATAAAAAAATGAATAAGATTATTCCTTAGCCTTGAGAATAATATTTATTCCATTAATTAAATTAAAATAGAATTTAATCAAGATAAATGAAAACACTTACTATTTAGCCCTCTAGGATTCTTTATCATTGGCATTAGGCAGGTTTTCTTAAAGTCTAAGATTACTATCTAGTAATTGGTTAATGAGACTAAGAGAAAGAACGTAATGTTGCAATGTAAACAACCACATATGAATGTTTGTCGTGTAATATAATCCCTTTCTCACAATATCTCATCAAACAGGTTGCACATCTATGTCATTAACCTATATACTTGATATGACTTTTTTTTACTATCTAAAATAAACACATCATTACACCATGGCCATGGAATTTAATGTGATGATTCTATTTTAATCAAAGGGTTGAGATATCAACTACCATAAATATGGAAGATACAAATCCTTCCTTGACTTATCCATTAATAACATGTCATTCGTGACACACCCAACATACCTCACTTCCTACGAACATATAACATCAAAATTTTGGTTAGTAAATCTAATTGTGTGATTCATGACATGTATTAGTGATAATCTTAAAGTATAAGGAATATTACACATGCTTGTGGATAGGAATATCAAATGACACATATATTGGAGTTGGTATTCTAGAAACAACTATTTGAAATTTTGATTACATGTATATTCTAAGATTTAAATATTAATAAAACATATTATTATATATTTTTCATCGTTCTGCATGAATTTAATTTAATAAAGTTCTAGGGTATTTGTCTCATTGATAAGGTCATGGTAGCTCCCTGTTATAATAAGAACCTTGAAATGCTATGATGATATTATTAAATATAGTTCTATGATCAGATAACATACTATGATGGGAAATATACAATATTTATTGGCAGGTGTGAGTAATCATAAGTAGATGAAACTTATTCTCATCAAGTTTTCACTTGGTAATCTCTAATACAGAAGATTATGATAACATACCCATTAGTAATATTTTTTCATGTTTATGTTTTATTATATATTCCTATCTATGAGTGAGTGTAATGGTCCTTAGTCTTTAATATTATTATTAATCCATGTTATTATAACTCATTAACTTAGATGTATTTCATAAACCATGATGATAGAAGTTCATGGTGAAGTTGGATATGTTGGGTGAATCATAAGTGATGTGTTATTAATGAATAATTTGAGGAAGTATTTATCCCTTCTATATTTATGGAAGTAGATATATCAACCCTTTGATTAGAATGAAGCTATCGCATTAAATTCCATGGTCATGGTGTAACAACGTGATTATTTTAGATAGTTAATGGAGTACTTATCGAGCATATAGGTTGATGACATGGGTGTGAAACCCACTTGATAAGATATTGTGAAAAAATAATTATATTATAGAGTGAGTGTTCGTATGTGGTTGTTGACATTACAAAATTAAGTTCTTTAGGAAAGTATGACTAATTCCAATGAGAAATAATCCTAGAGGGTCACGCACTAATTATTTCCATTGATCTTGATAAAATTGTATTTGAATTTAATTATTATAATAAATATTATTCTCAACAAGACTGAGGAATAATTTTATTCAAGTTTTATTGATCACATAAATTAAATAAATATTTATTCACCAGACTGTGAATAAAATATATTTATTTTATTTATTGAATATTTAATAAATATTTAATCACTAGTTTGTGGGTAAAGTATTTATTTATGAATAAAATATTTATTTAGAAATTCAATAAATGTCAAGAAGGATGAGTTGACCATGATTGTGTCTAGTGAAAGATATTAATTTACAAGCTAGTAAAATTATATTTATCATTACGTCAGTGAGGGCACATCATAAAATAATAATAATATTGTATTATTATTATATGTCCTTGGGTTTGATGAAGATTATTATATTATTTAAGGGTATATATGAAATTAAATAATATTTTAATCCAAACCCTAGCTCTATAAATATATGGATATGTCTATTGTGTAAGGTTAATTGAAAAATTGAGAATTGAAAATCGTCGCACACAACAGACTTCCCTCTTGAATTTTTCCTTCCCCCCTCCTCTCGAGAATGAGAATGAATCTTTAATTCCTGAAGGATCTTGAGTGATTAAGATGAAAAAAAATAAGATTATTGGTATGTTGTGCTATCACCTAGTAATCTATTAGTGATTGTTTGTAGATCAAAGGAGAACGTGTGGATCGCCGCTAGAGGGATTCTACACTTGGATCATACAATCACAGTAAAGGTAATTTGAAAATGGTTTTAGATGATCAACATATTTATCATATAAATATCCACAAATTAAGTATTCTTTATTTAGATCTAATATAAATTAATTATAAATTTAACGTTCAAATATCCTCTTAGTTTTTTGGGTTCTCTTATGTCAATATTCACTGTAAAACTTTCATTGTTCATGGAGTTTATTTCATGCACAATTTTTGAATGGTCCATTGAATAAAAAAAACTCTATGGTTATTTTTTCCACCAAGGAACTTCATATGTGATCAGAACCTTCAAGTGGTATTATAGTGGTCATGTTTTAAATTTATAATTATTTTTTTGATTGTTAGTTGATTATTTGAAATATTTGTTAGATTTTCATTTAAAGAATTATTCATTATTTAATCTAATTTTAATTAACATGATTTTGACATATTAATCGTAATTGTTTAGTGTTTAATTTTCTTAAATGACTAAGAACAGATGAAGAACAATCATATATTTCATCAGGAAGTTCCAAGAATTTTGGTCAGTAAGACAGGGTTACACGGTGTGTAGCTAGAGTTCGCATCATGTACCCAAGTGCACTATATCTAGGCATGCCATGTAATACATATCATGCTAAGCAGTAACTACAAGAGGTGAATTTATTTCATACCATGTGTAGATGGGGATAACCTGGAATATGAATTTTTGTATTATATGGTGTGTAACTATCATGCACTTTATGTAGTCTACATGGTTTAGCAATGAAATTTTCAATAATTGTATTGTAAAATACACAGTTAAAACCATGTGATACTAATAGGTTGGAGCATTACTTAAATACATGGAATGTAGCTAGCATACATGGTGTGTAGTTCATTAATTCATATGTCTGAAGTACATGTCGATCCATATGGTGAGTAAAGTGGACACATGGCTAGCAGAACACATGACATGTAGTTTAAGTACATGTTGTGTGGTCCTGTGTCTAAAGAATACAATGAGTCCTTCAGTGGGTTTCACAAACACAAAGAAAGTGTGATACATGGTGTGTATTTGGCTAGTACATGTCATGCAGTCCATCTGAGGTACCCATCAAAGCCCTAGGTATTTATCCCCGGTACACAGAAATCAGGGTACATGGCATATAGCTCGTAAGTATATGTTGTGTAGTCTCCCAATAAAGGACAGACTTAAATTACATTAAATTATTAATTTCAGTATTAAAACCATATTATTTTTATTGGAACTATATGTTTTGACAATTTAATATAGGTATTAAAGAATTATTAAATTCTCAATTAATCTATTGTAATAATCTGTAATTATTAATTCTACTGTTTATTTACCATTAATTCATTTATAATGGATATCTCTAAGAGAATTCAGATGGTCATTAGTGAATTAATTAATTAATTAATTGATTAAAGTATGTTTATCTTAATAATAAATAATTAATAGAAATGAATGTTAACTAATGTAATTTTTTGTATTTATTTCATGTGTATATTCATTCCTGATATTGATCAGGACCTATGTATGCATTGGTTTTATTTAATTGAATTTAATACATGGATTTTCACTTATTTAATATTAAATTAAATATTATGGCTTGTGATTAATACCTCACTCCTTTATTATGTAGTACCTATGTGTCTAAGGTGAATTATGTAATTCCTCTTAACCAATATTTTGGTTCCCCTCACCTGCACGTGAGTTATAAATACATGTAATAAATTGAGTATCCTAAGGCACGTGGAGGCAGTTCAAGATGAAATTGAGATGATTACAACCTAAGTGATACATAGGTGGATAGGTGGAATTTTTTAACTCATTTCAAGAATAACATAAATATTTTTTCCATAGGTAATAGGTTGATCTATTATCTACTCAATAAATCAACTATTAGATAAGCTCATGATCGGGTCATTTATTTTTTTGTTTAATTATGTATTATTTATTATTTATTTTATAGATTCAAGACTATGATCACATAAATAAATAAACAAATATATAAATATAGAATTTAAATAAATGGATTATGTGTAAATGTTTTATCAAAACATGGTTAATCACTTAAGTAAAATCCAATTAATATCAACAAGACATGTAAACAATAAAATAATAAATTTTTATGCATGATAAAATAAAATCCCTCAAGTTATCATCCTACATTAGGGGAAGTTTTAATTATTGGGAAGTCTTAACTAAGATATTGGGTCAACTAAACCAAATTTTTATTGGGTTTAATGACCAATGTTTGTTCAATATAAATTTGGAGGAAAGTTTTGAGGAAATCCTAGTTATGATTTTTGGATTAGGGGGTCCACTCAATGGATTAAGTAACTAAAAGCCCGCATTTGGCATTACCACCTACCAAAATACTTTCTTGTAACTTTCATGGCCTACATTAGGATTATAAGAAAGTAAATATGGATCCTTTCCACTAGAATATCTATTTTTATAGGACATTTAGAGTTCAAAGGTGAGGGCCTTTAAGACTTGATAAAATAATGGGAGACTTAATAAAAATAAACTCTTTATTTCTCATATAAATTATAATCAATAAAATTACTAATAATATAATCTTTTATAATTGTAGAATAAATGGAAAGTTTTCCATCCACATTATCCTTGTGATGAACATTGGATAAATAACATCTCCTCACTGGAATTAACCTCCAATAATGTTTTATACACCTTCAGGTTGTGTTGCACCATGAACAAAAATATTTTGTGATAGAGTCCTCATTACCTAATTTGTCTAATAAGGAGGAGAGTGATGAAGAGTTTTCCATATATGATAAACATTTTAGTGATGTAATTAGTTTTAAATATTTAATTATTTCATCTATTTCTATAAAACTCATGAAGTCTCATGAATACATGGATGCTTATAGAATAATTGAGAATCTCTTTGGTTTTTTCCATTAAAGATCAAGATAAGAGTAGTTTGAGATATCCAATGAACTCTTTTAGAGTAATATTGGATAAGTTACTATGGTTGGTCCTCATGTAGTCAAACCTATTAGTTATATTGATCACCTAGAGGTTCTTTGGTTTTAAAATCCCTATATAACCACACATTGATCTTATAATTGCATCACTCCCTCAAAACTTCTCTAGATTTGTTATTAATTTTAATATGAACAACATTGAGAATTATCTCCCAGTGTAGCATCCCTCCTTGGGTGAAACTCTTCAATGCCCCAAGACAGTGGCTACAGGACCTCAAGCACACCTCCCTGAATGCCAGAGGCTACTAACTAGCAGTGAGTCCATAGGGTGTGTCCATGGGGAGACTATGCCCTCATATATCAGTGTAAGCATAGTGTTAAATGATAGATAATAAATAGTATAAGCATCACTAATAAGAGACAATAGAAAAAATATGGAAATAAATCATGTAAAAAAGAATAAATAACTAGCAGAAGCTGAATAACAATAAAAAATAAAAAATTATAATCATGTTGTCATGTGTCTATACAAAATTTGAGTACAAGAGACTAGTAATACAATCATATACTGTATTCTAGAAAAAATATACAAAAAGTAAAAATACTACTACTACAAGCATCTCAGGAATAGGCTCAGTCCTCTTCCCTGTGCTCTATCCTAAAGCTGTAAAACAATCAAGCATCGGAAGTCGCATGCTTCCCTTTATCCATACATGTGATCATGAAATCTACTCAGGTACCAAATATAACTTAAGAAGATTGTGATATATAAATATCATTAGTACAACACTCATGGTGTCTAGGCCGATCCATTTAATGTAATAAATAATAAGTAGTGCACCATGATAATAAATTCAAATCAATAAATAAATAAGCAATAAACCTCTTAGTCCAGGTTCCTAGATGGTCACCCATCCTATATCAACTGCTTATCCCTAAGCTGTAAGTCTAAAGAAGTTCCTATATAGGTCATGATATATACACAAAGGTAATTAAAATTGAATCAACTACAGTAAAAGAAGACCCCAAGATTATGCTTTAACATGGAGGTCACATTACCATGTCATCACATAAACATGCTCAAAATATAATTAAAGGATATAAAAAAATGAGGCATACATGCATTTCATCAATCCATAAAATCTAATGGTGGAGTCTTATCTTGTCCAAGTTAATATAACAGAAACCCAAGGGTAGCTACGGGTGTCTCTATATAATCCAATACCCCTTGTTCATCCAATTCAACCCATACGGTGTTCCTTTTAACACTAAAGGTATGTGACTCTGAGCCCGTACCTGGTATCTCATATAGGGGACCAGGTATCACCCAAGTCATGGAATAACCATCTTTTCAAACGGTTTTATCCTCAGTTTCTCCCCTAGGGAACCGACATTGCTCATGAGTATGAATTCTACCTAGAGATCCCATACATGGTAATCCAATGTGTCTCTCTTAGGGAATCAAGTAGAACCAACTAAACATGATGATTCTATCCATGGAATCCTTAAATCGTAACCCATGTTCTCTCCTGGCCCGTAGCAATGAGCATATAAATCCAATCACATATCACAACACGGCATAGTATTTATATGTAATCACATTCCATCAGATAAACATTTCAATATCACATGCTTACTAAGCTATCCCAACTATACAATTAACTCTAAGAACTATGGAATAATTATATAGAAAAGGCACAAGGCATTAAACAAGAGTAAAGCATGATCATAATGCATAATCTATAAGGTATAACATGTAAACAATTACATGTCATCATTGGCATCTTAATATCACAAGCTAACAAGATTACCAAGGCATAGAACTCAATCCAGTCCAATTAATTATGGAACAAGGTAATAAGCATAAAATGTTTCATATAGAAAAATGATATTGACATGGTATAAATCAAAACATTCAATGAAATTTCAATAGAAATTAAATGTAAGGCATGTAGAATTCAATGGGAAGCATCATGAATGAGTATTAAATATATGGTATGTGGAATAAAGTGAAAGTATAACTCATGTTTTACAATTCATATCAACTCAATTTATCAATTAATGCCTTTAACTAAAGTGAAACTCACACACAAGGCGTGTTTCACAATTTGGATCAATGGTAAAAAAGACACATTCAATGATGGAACACCCAAAGAGTGACCAACGATAATTTTAACATCCCACGGATGGATTTTACATAAAGTGAGGTCATAAGAGACACAAAAAACCATTCTAATAAATTTAATATGAAATAAAGAAGTGTCACTAGAAGGGTCCAGTGAGCGGCACAATGGTGTGTCAAATAAAATGCAATGAAACGAGTGGAAAATAATGAGACCACCTACCTTATCCTCATGGAGATTCCCTCATCCATTTTCAATCATTGATTTGACCTAAAATATAAGAAATCAAAGTATTCATCAGAACCCCTGAAAATAGGGGAAAATCCATTGCACCAAAATAGCACAAAAAATGGGATGAAGAACTCAAAAGATAAGGGTGTAGAAGGAGGATCTTATTGAGACAACACTGATGCTTTCGATGGTGAGAGTAATGGAGCCCGTTTTGAGAATCTAGCAAAGAACCTAGGAGGAGGTGAGTAGGGGAGCTCATTTACCTAGAGAAAGAGATAAGTATCTTGAGAAATATATTAGAGGAAGAAAGAAAAGGTTTAATTCATTAAAGATGGGAAAATATATAATTTCACCCTTTTTTACACTGTGCGTGGTTTGGCTGCACGGTTTGGCCAAACTGTACACCAACTGTGTTCTATTCACTACTACTTAGGGAAAATCACATAGTTTGGTGCATGGTTTGATTAATTGTGTGTAAACCATGCAAAAACCACATTGTTCCAAAATCTGCAGCACTTGCAAGGTAGTGCACCCTGGGTCATATGGTTTTAGACAAACTATGTGGCCTAGTATGTTCTTCTCTTTTTAGGGATCCTGGTTCCAAATGAGCCCTAGATGCACCTAATACATCCTTGGCTTGGTTAGGAATCATTTTAAGGGTATTTTAAATAAATTAAACCAAAAATTTAATGGTCTGACCCTTAGGTAAAATTCATGGCATTACACCCAGATTTACTCACTCTTCTTCACCAAGTTGATAAGGAAATGAAGTGAAAAAATCCTTTTATCCTTAAGGCCAAGTGAATATATCTAAGACAAAAGATTATTCACTTCCTTCTAAGAATAGAAATATCAAGGGGAAATCAAGGGAATAGGATTCTATCTATTTTATATGTGGAAAGAAGGGCCATGAGAATAAAAACTACACTCAGGAAAAGAAGCAAGGGGAATCTTGAAGTGCATTTCTTATTGAGTTAAATGTATCTATTTATAAAAATTAGGTATTAGATACATCTTGTGGTAATCACATATGTATTCAAATACAAAAAATAAGTATATTTAGAAAGATTGACTAAGGGGTTAGATCTATGAGTATCCAACAGAGCTAAACTTACTATTATGGCTATCAAGAACTACCACCTCACATTATCGATGGAAATGATCTTGGTTTTGAAAGGTTTTTATATGTTTCATCAAATACTAAAAACATTATTTATTTATCTAGACTTGATAAAAATGGATTTATTTTCAAATTCAGGAATAAATGTTACTTCTTTTATAAGGATAACATTTTTTATGGGAATGTATATTTAAATAACGGTCTTTATGTGTTAGATTACATGAACCAAGTAATGGTAATCAATAACCAAACTAGTTCACATGACTCATACCACACTCAATTATAGAATCACCAGTTAGGTCATGTAAACAAAAATTGATTGATTAAATTTCACCAAGATGGATATTTAGATTTCTTTAAACTAAAACCACTTGGTGTATATCACACGTGTTTGCAAGGAAAAATGAATAAATCTTGATTTAGTGGAAATGGTGAGAGGTCTAAAGAGATACTTGAATTGTGTGGACCTTTTCCAATTGAATCAAGGGGTGGGTACTCATACTTCATAACTTTTACTAATGATTTTAGTAGATATGGATATGTCTACTTGATGAGGTATAAGTTGGATTCTTTTGATAAATTCAAATAATACAAGAATAAATTTGAGAACCAGTTTGGTAAAAAGATTAAGAAACCCTACTTAGACCTTGGTGGAGAATATATTAATTTGGACTTCGTTGATTATTTATGAGAGTTTGGGAGTTTATCTTAACTCACTCATCCTTATACATCTCAATGGAATGACGTAAGTGAAAGGAGGAACCGCACTATGTTGGACATGCTGAGATCAATGATGAGTCATGTCAGTCTTCTATTATCCTTTTAGGGATACGAATTACAAACATCATCATACATACTAAACTGAGTGATAACTAAATCATTATATGGTATTCCATACCAATTATAGAGTGTAAGTAAACTTGTGTTGTCGTACTTACATGTGTGGGGATTGAAGCATTTGTTAAGGCCTCTTTAGGTAATAAACATACACCATGAGGCATAAAGTGTATATTTATAGGATATTCCAAGGAAAGATGGGGATACTAGTTATAAAAAACATTAGATAAGAAGGTTTTGGTTGAAAAATGACTCACATTCCTTAATAGGGATCATGTTTCAAAGAAAGATAGTGGGAAAAAGATAGGATTTACTGAATTCCAAACTTAAGATACATAAGAGTTGGCATAGGAACATATTCCACAAAGCCCCATAGAAGAAGATATTCTAGAGACACAAGTACTATATAGGAGTACAAGAGAGGTTAGAGAACCTAAAATATATGATTTTCTAGTCACTGAGGATATTGACTCATTATTATTTGATAATAATGATCCTTTAACCCATAAGGAAACAATAAGTGGAATAAATGTTACTAAGTGGAAAGAAACCATGAATTTTGACATGGATTCCATGTACCAAAACCAATTATGGATTTCAATAGATCCTTTGGTGCATGTAAATCACAATGGTTATAAATGGGTATTAAAAAAGAAACTAGGTATGTATGGATAATTCAGTGCCTATAGAAATGAATGGTTGCAAAAGAGTTTAAACAACATCAAGGCATTGAAAATGATGAAACCTTTTTACCAGTTGTAATGATAAAATATATCCAAATTATAATTATCATAGTGGCTTATCATGACTATGAGATTTAGAAAATGGATGTAAAAATAGCCTTTCTTAATGGGAATCTTTAAGAAGATGTCTATATGAAAGAACCTAAAGGTTTTGTGACTCTAAAGTATGCCAATAAGGTATGAAAATTTCAAAGATCTATTTATGGATTAAAGTAAGCATCAAGGTCATAGAAAATTTTATTTGATGAATCCATAACAAAATTTAGTTTCATAAATAATGAATGTGTGTCATGTGTCAATAAGTGGTTTAGTGGGAGTGCAGTAATTTTATTAATAGTATATATTAATGATATAATACTTATTGTAAATGATATATTAGTCTTACAATATGTTAAAGCCTAGTCAAATAAATTCTTCTCCATGAAGTACTTATCCAAAACAGTATATATTATGAAGGTTCTAAGCATAGAAGAAGTGCCTTTGGTGGGTTCTAAATTAAAATTTTTATTAATTTAGAGTTTCTTGAAACCCTAATAGAGTATCTTTCACATTAAATTTATAATTAATTTATTTAGATCTAAAGAAATGATTACCTCATTTTAAGATCCTTTCTTAGATGATGTTATTGACTTCCAAAACCCTTTAGGATTACCTTCATTGCACTGTAAGGATTCATGTGTTATATCCCTATAACAGTGATTCACATGTGCTCTTTTGATCTTTGAGCCACACTGATTGATTTTTAGGTGCTGGTGTAGTAAATCAGTTATCTTGCATTGTTTGTATTGATCGCTCCAAGATCCTTCAATCTTAAAGAATTTTTTCTCATTCTTGAGAGAAAGAGGGGAGGAATTTGAGAGGGGGGGATAGGAGGGATAGATATATATAGAGAAGTGTATTATGTGAAATAATTATTTATTCTCAATTTTTTATTAAACCTACATAATAAACATAACCATCTATTTATAGTTCTAGGGTTTATGTTAAAAAATTATTTAATTGTGTATCATCCCTTAAAAAATATTATAATATTTATTAAACCTCATGCCACATAATAATAATTTTATTATTATTTTATGGTGCGTGTTCTAACTTGTGTAATAAAAAATATTATTTTACCATCTTGTAAATTAGTATTTATCACCAAACATAATATTGGTCAGTTTGAACTCCTCAGAATTTATTGAATACCTAAATAAATATTTTATTCATCAACAAAAATTTTTGATCGATAAAAATTGAATAAAATTATTCCTCTATCTTGAAAATAATATTTATTACAAGAATTAAATTCAAATAGAATTTAACCAATATCAATGGAAACACTTAGTGTGTGTCCCTATATGATTATTTCACATTGGAATTAAGTGGGCTTGTCTAAAGTCTGGGATTATTGTCTAGCAATGGTTCAATGTACCCAAGAGAAATAACTTAATGAATTAATATAAAAAACCATATACAAATTCTTATTGTGTAATATAATCTCTTTGTCTCAATATCTTATCAAGCATATTTCACTTTTGTGTCATCAACCAATATGCTCGATACATCTTTCTTTGACAATCTAAAATAAAAACATCATGACACCATGGCCATAGAATTTAATGTGGTAGTTTAATTCCAATAAAAGGGATGAGATATAATCTTATATAAAAATGTAAGGTACAAATCCTTCCTTGAATTATCCACTAATAGTATGTCATTCATGATGCACACATCATACCATAATTCCCACCAACATATAACTTGAAGGTTCTGGTCAGTAAATCTAAGTGTGTGATCATGACATGCATCAATGGTAATATTAAAGTCTAAGAACCATTACACATGCTCATAGATAGGAATATTCAATGACACCAAAACATGTGAAATTTTAACTGGATAGTTTATTCACATAATCTCCCATATTGGAGATTACCAAGTGCAAAATTCAGGAGAAGAAGCCTTGTACTTTTATGAGTACTCTCACCTGACAGTCTACATACTATGTTTCATATCATAGTACATTATCCAATCATGGAAATATATATAAAAATACCATCATATCACTTCAAGGTTCTCTTAATAGTAAAGAACTACTATGACCATATCAATATTACAAATACCCTATGAAATTATTATATTAATATTATACAGAACAATAAAAAATATGTAATAAGATGTTTTATTAATATTCAATTCATTGAATATACATGTAATCAAATTACAATCAATTGGTCCTAGGACACCAACTCCAAAAAAAACTCCCACTTGGACTAGGGCCAACTATGTATGAATTTCATCCCACTAGACCTCACATGATAATCATGTATATAATAATTCAAGGATTTAGTCAAGGGGTCTACCATATTTTCTTTTGTGGAAATACTGCTAAATAAAATCTCACCTATCTAAGAAAAATCCCTCAAGATATGATACTTCTGAAGTATATGCCTCATTCGCTAATGTGACATTGGCTCCTTGGAATGGTTCACCGCTACAGTATTATCATAATAGAGCGTGATAAGATATTTACTTCTAATTACAACATTAATCTCTTGTATGAAGTTTTATCTCCAAACTTCTTCTTTATCCACTTCATAAGCAGTAATATACTCAGACTCTACTGTATAATCTTCGGCCATAGTCTACTTTGAGATCTTCCAACTCACAACACCTGTATTTAAATTGAATATGTATCCCATTTGGAATTTCATATCATCTTGATTGGTTTAGAAACTAGAATCTCAATATCCTCTAATGAAAATTTCATCATCTTATCTTTATACCATGAACACATTCTTAGTATGCCTCAGATATTTAATGATAGTCATGATTTCCATCCAATAGCAGTCACCTGGGTCATCTTGATATCTTCCTACCACTCTTAATGTGTAATTGACATCTATCTTAGTGTATAGAATATCATATATCAATGATCCAATCACTAACATGTATAGAATCCTTTCCATTCTTTGTATTTCCTTATGTGTATAAGGACACATATTCTTAAAAAGATGAATTCTATGTGACATTAGAAATAATAACCTCTTGGATTTTTCCATATTGAATCTATTCAGTATCTTTTCAATATATGTACCTTGACTTGGGCCGAGCAATCTCTTGGATCTATCATAATGGATCTTGGTCCAAAGAATGTGTGTTTCCTCACCTAAGACTTTCATGGAGAAGCATTTATTAAACCATTCCTTAACAGACTGTAAGAGTGGTATTTCATTTCCAATAAGTAATATGTCATTAACATAAACTATTATGAAAACAACTACACTCCCACTAAACCACTTATAAATACAAGTCTCACATTAGTTCTTTATGAAACCAACTTCCATTATAGACTCATCAAAACAAATTTTCCATAACCTGGATGCTTTCTTTAATCCATAAATGAATATTTTAAATTTTAAAATGTTATTAGAATCCTTTGGAGTCATAAAACCTTTAGGTTGTTTTATATAGAAATCTTAATGATGGTTACCATTGAGGAAGACTGGTTGAAATCCATTTTCCAAATCTCATTGTTATGGAAGGACGCAATGTAAAGTATAATTCTAATGGATTTCAACATTAATACTAGTGAGAAGGTTTCATCATAGTATATGCCTTGACACTATTTAAATACTTTCATAACCATTTGTGCCTTATAGGTGTTAACTTGTCCATATATGTCCAATTTTTACTTGAAAACCCATTTACAACCAATGGGATTTACATCCACTGGAGGATCTACCAAAATCCTAACTTGGTTTTGGTATATGGAATCTATTTCATAATTCATGCATTTTTTCCACTTGTAAATATATGATCCAATTACTACTTCCTTGTAGGTTATAGGATCATTATTATAAACTAATAATGAGTCACCATCCTTGATGACCATAAAAACCATATCATTCTAGTTCTTTAACCTCTCTTGTACTCCTACATAGTAGTTGTGTCTCAGGAACTGCTACTTCTTCCACAAGGCTTTGTGGAATCTATTCCTATACCAACTCTTGTGTACTTTGAATCTTGAATTCACCAAATTATATATCACTCCCACTATATATTTTAGATATGTTCTCTCTCTCAAGTAATATATCATGTCTTTCCACTATTACCTTTTTTGTTTAGGTATCATATAGGTAATATCCCCTTATTTACTTGGGGTGATATGTAAAGGTACACTTTGTGCCTCAGGGTAAAAATTTGTTACCTGAAGAGGCCTTAAAAAATTATTCATAACCCCACACATATAAGTATGATAACATCGATCTTTCCATTCTATAATTGTTGTGGGATACCATATGACGCTTTAGTTGGTACTTGGTTTAGTATTTGTGTTGCAGTTTGTAATGTGTATCCTCAAAAGGATAATGTAAGACTCGCATGACTTGTCTTTGATCTCACTATGTACAACAAGGTGTGGTTCCTCATTTCGTTTACACTGTTCTACTAAGGTGTATAAGGATTGAGTCAGGATAGGAACCCAAACTCATGTAAATAATCAATGAAGTCTTGATTAAGATATTCTACACCATTGTCTGAGCATAGTTTCTTAATCTCTTTACCAAGATGGTTCTCAACTTCATTATTGTATTCTTTGAATCTATTAAAGGAATATGACTTATACCTCATCAAGTAGACATATCCATATCCACTAAAATCATCAATAAAAGTTATAAAGTATGAGGACCCACCCCTCCCTTCAATAGGAAATGGTCCACGCACATCAGTATAAACTAATTCAAAAATATCTTTATCCCTTTAACATTTTCCACTAAATGAGGATTTTTTTTCAGTTTTCTTTTTAAACATGAGAGACATACACCAAGTTGTTTTACTTCAAAAGAATCTAATTATCCATCTTGATGTAATTTAGTCAAACAATTTTCATTTATATAACCTATCTAGTGATGCCATATATGGGTGTGGTATGATTCATGAGAATTAGTTTCGTTATCAATTGACTATACTTGGTTCGTGTAATACAATACATAAAGATCGTTATTTAAATGTGCCTTACCATAACAAATGACATATTTATAAAATAATAAACATTTATTCCCAAAATTGAAAATAAATTCATATGTATCAAGTATGGATATAGAAATAATGTTTTTAGTAACATATGGAACAAAATAACAATCCATAAAACCCAAGATCAACCCCATTGGAAACATAAGGTGGTAGTCCCCAATAGCCATAGAAACTAGTTTAGATCTGTTGGCGACTCGTAGATCTACCTTCCCTCATTAAATATTTTTTAATTTAATTGGTTTCTATATTTTAATACATATGTGAGAACCACAAGCTGTATCTAATTCCCAATTTATAAAAGCAGATAAATTTCACTTAATAAAAAATAAACATGAATCTCCCTCTTGGTTCTTAGGGTGGGTGTAGTTTTTTTTCAGTGGCCCTTCTCACCACATGAAAAACAAAAATCATCACACTCCCTTACTTTCCCCTTGATCTTTATCTTCTTTGAAGGGAATGAAGAATCTTTGGGATTAGATCTCTTTATTTTCACTTTTTGTTTATTTACTATATGGATGGAAGGATTTCCATGCTTTGTATCCTTATCTACTTGGTGAAGAGGAGTGAGAATATCTGTAAGAGACTTCTCAATGTTTTTCATATTAAAATTAACAATGAAATTGGAGAAGCTCTAAGGGAGTGATTCAAGAATTAGATCAATGTGAAATTATTTAGGGAGTTTAAACCCTAAAACTTATAGGTTCTTAATATAGATAATGAGATTGATTATGTGAGTCCCAGCTAGCACACACTATGCAAGCTTACTCTGAAAGAGTGATTAGGAAATATCAAACTATTCATGTATTTCTCTCTCATAATATAAACCACATAGATACTCAAGCATTCTATAATCATCTATGTTTTCATGAGACTTCATGAGTTTACTAAATGTAGATGAAATCATCAAACACAGAACATTGACTGAATCATTCAAGTGTTTTTTATAGATAGAAATATTTTTTACTCTCCTCCTTAGCATGAAGATCAATAATTGAGGATTCTAACACATAATATTTTTGTTCATGGTGTAGAACAACCCAAAGGAATCTGAACCACTCCTTGAAGTTACTGCTAGTGGGGATATGGTATTTCTGCAATATAGATCATAGGGATAGTTTGGATGATGAACATTGTATTTTCTAAAATTATAAAATATTAGATTATTAGTACTTTTATTTATTGAAAATTATATGATAAATAATAAATTAAGTACATTAAATCTCCCACTATTTTATCAATCCCTAATATCTCTCACCATTGAACTCAGAATGTCTAATTTCTAGGACATTCTAATGGAAATAATCCATATTCCCCTTTCCATAACCCCAATAAGGGTTGGTCGAGCTATTTGAAGGTATTTAGGTAGGTAGGTCTTTTCCAACTGTGGGCTTGAAGCTCCTTGATCAGTTGAGTGGACTCCCCAATCTAGAAATTCTGACTTAGATTTCCTCAACACTTACCTCCAAATTGCATCAAGTATAGAGAGGGATAATTATATTGATGTAAGATGGTTAATTCAATCTATAATATTCATAATAAATTCACACTAAAAGTAAGTTTCCCAATAAGGGTTGGTCAAACACTTAGTTCTTAGGCCATCATTCCTAATCAAGTAATAGAAGGCCAAGTCTAACTTAATATTTAGTTGAGGGATTTTAATTTATTATGCATAAATTTTATCTTGTTTTATCCTTTACATGACTTGTTAATATTAAGTGTATTTTAATTAATTAATTAACCATGTTGGATAAAACATTTATGCATAATCCATTTATTTAAATTTCTTATTTTCACATTTAATTTATTTATTTATGTGATCACAATATTGCATCGATTAATTAACTAATGCATAGACAAAAATAAATAAATAAATAAATAAATGACCCAATCATGAGATTTTATAATAGTTGATTTATTGAGAAGATAATAAATCAACCTATAACCTAGGGGGAAACTCCTTATATCAGTATTGGCATGAGTTGTAGAATTCCACCTATCCACTTGTGCATCACCAGGGTTGGTGTCATTATGGTTTTATCTTGAACTACCACCACATTTCTTGGGATACTCCATTAATTACATGTATTTATAACTCACACACAGGTGTGGGGAACCAAAGGATTGGTAAGAGGAATTACATAAATAACCTTGGACACATAGGTATTATATAATAATGGAGAGAGGGATGACTCACAATTCATCAAATTTAATTGGATATTAAATAATTAAAAAATCATGTAGTAAATTAAATTAAAACAATTAGTGCATACGTAGGTCTTAGTCAAGCTCATGAATGGTCATACATGTAACGAATACGCAAAAGTAAACAGGTTGAAATTCATTTATTATTAAGATAAATGCACTTTCATTAATTATTTAATTAATTAATTCCCTTTCATCTTAATGACCATCTAAATTCTCTTAGAGATACCCATCATAAATGTCTTCATGGAAAATAAATAGTAGAACTAATAGTTACAGATTGTTACAATAGATGAATTGATCATTTAAAATTCCTTAAAACCATTATTAAATTGTCAAACACAATAAGTTTCTATCAATATAATAAGGTTTTAATGTTGTAACTAGAAATTTAATTTAATTTTAATTATGTCCTTTATTGGGAGACTACACAGCGTGTACTGTTCAGCTACATGATATTTACCTTAGTTTTCATGTATCCAAGGTAGACACCTAGGTATTTAGTGTGTTCATCAGCCGAACTACATGGAAGGTACTAACCAACAACATTGTATGTATTTTTCTTTCCATGTACTCATAAAACCAACTGAAAAAACTTGACGTGTTTATTAGACACAAGACTACACTACAAAAAAATAGCAGATTAGCAATGGTTTCTTAGAAGGGGTTATGCACAAACCCCTCTAAATTCATTTTAGATAGGGTTATGCACAACCCCTTCTAATCATCAAATTTAAATGGGGTTCACAACCCCCTCAAAAAAATTAGCATTTTTTCTCTGTAATATTTGGTTGGATTTTAGTGGTAGTTGTGTCAAAACCACCGCAAATTTAATAATTAGTGGCTCTATATGTTCGTATGGATTTTAGAGGTGCAATATATATATATATATATATATATATATATATATATATATTATTTTTTGGATATATATTAGAGGCTATATATATATAACATCGAAATTGTTTTTAAAGGAAATAATGGGGGTTCACAGCCCCCTCTAATCTCTTAAATTAGAGGGGGTTTATGAACTGTCATTAATCCCTTAAATTAGAGGGGATTTTCAGCCCCCCACTAATTCAATAAATTATAGGGAGTTCATCAACCACTACTAATCCCTTTGATTAGAGGGGTTTTTTAACCCCCTTTTAATTTTTATTTGTTTTTTAAAATAAATCTCCTATAAATTCAAATTTTATAATATATATGTGGGTGTGCATGTGTGTGTGTGTACACACACACATAGATATATAGATATATATATATATATATTACATAAAAACTTTATATAAATGTATTTAAATTAATTATAAACATATATATATATATATAAAGACATTATATAAATACTTTAAATAAATACTTTAAATAAATACTTATACATATATAAAAATGTATACATATATAAATATTGTCATACATAATATAAATGTAATTATAAATATATTTATTCAAATATATAAAATTTATATATGGTTTTATAAATACCATACATTTATATTATGATTTATATTATACATATATTATATTAAATACATTTTTATCGTATATTTGCGTATAAATACATTTATATTATATTATGTATACAAATAAATATAATATATACAAAATTAAATATAAATATAAATATATATTATATATTTATATTATAAATATTTTATTATAAATATTTTATTATATATAAATTTATATATATTATATAATTATTTTATATATATTTTAGTATGCCATATTAATTATAAATTGATTTAATATATATATATATATTATTTAATTATATTATATATTTCCAATTATATGATTGTATTTAATTTTATTTATATGTATACATAAAATAATTGTATAATTTTATGTAGATTTATATATATTAATTTTTATAAATTGTATTTCATATAATATTAATTATATATAAAATAAAAGCATAAACATATTATATAAATATATACATAAATATAATTTATTTAAAAATTAAATCATATAAAAACTCAAGCTTTTAGTTTTTATAATTTATATTACAATAATAATAAATATATTTTTAAATAATATGTTTATGATTTTATATCATATATAATTAATATTTTATGATATAAAATTTATAGAAATAAATATATATAAATGTAAACAATATTATACAACTATATTTATTGAAATACATATATATTAATGTACATAATATTACATAATTATATTATTGAAATACATTATATAAATATTTGTATAAATTGTATTTAATATAATATTAATTATATATTTGTATAAATTGTATTTCATATAACATTATATAAATATTTTTATAAATTTTATTTCATATATAATATTTTTCTAAATTGTATTTCATGTAATATTAATTATATATAGTATAATACAATTTATATAAATAAATATATATTAATTTACATAATAATAAATATATTTATTGAAATACATTATATAAATATATTTTTAAAGACATAATATAAATATATTAAATAAATACTTATATATATATATTATATATAAATAAACATGTACATAATATATAAATATGTATTTAAGTACATAAATAATTTAAATAAATATATTTATAAATATGTAAATATATCTTTATATACATAACATAAATAGAATTATAAAATATATACTCAAATGTATATGTAATAATACATAAATTTATAAATACATAAATTTATAATTTAAAAATGGATATATTAATTTAAATAATTATATATGTATTTAAATTATATTGAAATAATATTTATTTTCATTAATTTTATAATATATTTAAATGCAATGATATATATATATAATAACAGAATCCATCTGCCATAGTGGTCAAGTCGCTGCATGTGCATCCAGGAGGTCAGGGCTTCGAAACCCTCTAGATACAAAAAAAATTAAACCTTGTGCTGGGGAGGGTTTCGCTAGTGAACTTGACAAGATGGGGGTGTGTGGGGGTGGCAGTGGAGAACCGGACGGCAGGGGTCATGCGGGGGGACCAGAGGAGAACCGAATGGTGGTGGATCGCACGGTGGAGAACTGGGCTGGAACGGCAGGGAGCAGAGGGATGGGTTGAATGGGAGATGGTGAGCTTTTTGTAAACTGGAGGGTGAGTGGTGTGAACTTGAGGGAGGGGTGGGTGATCGCAATTTAAAAAATTCTAATATTATTTAGAGGTGGTTCCTTCAACCGCCTCTAATATGATTCATTTATAGGGAGTTTTAACCCCCTCTAAATAAGAGAATTAAATAGAGGTGGTTGTAGGAACCACCTCTAATATGTCTTATGAACTCATCTAGCAGTGGTTTAAAACCACCACTAGATTGATCAATAATTTAACCCCCTCTAAACTAAGATTATGCGGTGAAATTAGATGGGGGTTTAACCACCTCTAAATGAACCACAACTAAAATTTACACCAATTTACCAATGGTTCCTCAAAAATGACTCTAACAAGAGTAGGAGGGCACATTAGCGGTGGTTCCTCATAATCACCGCTAACCTATTTAGAAGGGGTTATAAACCCTTATAATCTAAAAAATAACCCCTTCTAATCAGGAATTTTTTTAGTGCTACACAATATGTACAATCCATCTATACGTCGTGTATCTCGCATGTCGTGTGTCTCCATAACTCACTAAGGAACTCAGTGTGAATTTCAGATATTTTAATGAACAAAATACCGTATACACTACTTACACATCATGTACTATATTAATTCTCTAGGATATCAATATCATGTGGTTTTGAACATGTATTTGACCACACCCTTTTCATGAATTTTTTTGATAAAACATGTAGACTACATGGTTGTACGCCAACTACACGCTGTGTAATCTGACATATTATGTGCCAGGTTTTCTCGGTCTACATGTGGTGTGAAATAAATGCACCACATGTAATTAATACCCAGTGCATCATGTATCCTATGACACAGCTAGGTGTGGTGCACTTTGGTACATTGTGTGTGCTCCAGCTTCACACCATGTAATCCCATGTTATCTGGCCAGATTTATCGACACTTCCCAATGGTATCTCTAGTCATTCTTCATCTATTCTTAGACTAAATAAATTTTGAATCTTGAATAAATAAATTAAAATATCTAAGTCATGTTAATTTAAACAATTGGATTAAAGAACGAATAATTCTTGAAATAAAAATCTAACCACTATTATGCATATAAATCAATAATCAAATAAATAATTATAAATTTAAATTGTGACCACTCTGATACCATTTTAAGGTTATGATCATAGTGTAGGTTCCTTCGGTGGGGGTTAAATTAAAATTTATCTTAATTTAGAGTTACCCAAAACCCTGTTAGAGGATATTGCATGTTAAATTTATAATTAATTTATTTAGATCTGAAGAAATGATTACCTCATCTTAGGATCATTTCTTTGATTATGTTGTTGATCTTCCAAAACCCTTTTAGATTACCTTTGTTGTGTGGTAAGGATTAAAGTGTATAATCTCTCTAGCAATAATCCATATGTGCTCCTTTGATTTTTTTTTAGCAACACCAATTTATTTATAGGTACTAACATGGTGAATGAGTTGTCTTACATTGTTCGTCTTAATCTCTCCAAGATACTTTAGGCTTGAAGGAGTTATTTTCATTCTTGATAGGAATATAAGAGGAATTCGAGAGAGAGAGAGAGAACAAGATAGAGAGATAGAGAGGTATGTTGTGCACAATGATTCTCTATTCTCAATTTTTGATTAACCCTATACAATAGACATAATCGTCTATTTATAGAGCTAAGTTTTAGGTTAAAATATTATTTAATTGTATATTGGACCTTAAATAATATTATAATATTTATAAAACCTCATGTTGCATAATATTATTATTTTTATTTTATGGCACGTGGGATAACTTTCATAATAACAAATATTATTTTAACAACTTGTAAATTAATATTTATCACTAGACATGGTCTTGATCCGTTCAAACTCATCAGTATTTATTGAATACCTGAATAAATATTTTATTCATCAATAAATATTTATGATCAATAAAACTTGAATAAAATTATTCCTCAATCTTTAGAATAATATTTATTCTAATAATTAAATTCAAAAATAATTTAATCAAGATCAGCATAAACACTTACTGTGTGACCATCTAGGATTCTTTCTCATTAACATTAGGTGAGCTTGTTTGAATTACAACATTACTATTTAGCAATGGGTCAAGGCACCCAAGATAAAGAACTTAATGTTGTGACATAGAAAACCACATACAAACTCTTTTTTGTAATATAATCTCTTTATCTCAATATCTCATCAAGAAAGTCGCACTTCTGTGTCATCAACCTATATGCTCGATACGTCTTTCTTAAACTATCTGAAATAAACATATTATTACACCATGGATATGTAAATTAATATAATGGTTCTACTCCAATCAAATGATTGAGTATATAGACTGGAATATGATGCACCCAACATTCCCTACTTCCTACCAACATATATTGTGATGGTTTTGGTCAGTAAATTTAAGTGTGTGAGTCATGTCATGCATCGATGATAATCTTAAAGTATAAGTACCATTACACGTGATCACAAATAGAAATATTCAATGACACCAAAACATATGGAATTCTTACTAGGGGGTTTTTTCTCATAATATATTATCTTGGAGATTACCAAGTGAAAAATTCATGAGAAGAAACCCCATCCGCTTATGAGTACTCACACCTTACAGTTTACATACTATGTGTCCTATTATAGTACATTATCTAACCGTAGAACTATATTTAAGAATATATTCATAGTACTTTAAGGTTATTATCATAGTGGGGAACTGATGTGACCTTATCAATGTGACAGATATCCTATGACATTATTATTTTAATTTCACACAGAACAATGAAAAATATGTAATAAGATTTTTTATTAATATTTAATTCATTAGATGTATATATAATCAAAGTAAAATCAATTGGTCCTAGGTGATAATTGCATTTATTGTATACATTCTTTATAATAAAATGCATTGATTCTGATGATTTTTATTGTTATTGCATGCCTGTACACCTGATGTTTTCTTTTTTTTTGTCAGGATCCTTTAAGTTATAGGAGATGAGAAAAAAGGGTCGAAATTATCATGATGTCCACTTAAAAGAAGTTTCTCCCACAAAGAAAAATGATCATAGAGAACTTCTAGGGAACATAACTAAAAAATCAAGGAAAAACGTGGTTGTTGGAGATGAAAATTTACTTTACACATCGTATAATCGTTACAAGACATGACACTTGTAAAGTATTCCCATAAATCCTATAAGTTGTGAGTTACGTACATGTAGTGAAATATTTACATGTCATGTAATCACTACATGATGTGTAATGTTAGGGACGATCCAAAAACATCCATATTCGATGTATTTTAAAAATATACATATTTTAAGACCTGGGACCCACCTATGACCACCTTTTGAACCATCCTTAATGCCATTAATTGTTGAAAAATACCATATGTAGTCTATAAATAGAGGGTCAGGTTGCTGCTTTTAGGTAGATTCTAGAGGCCAAAGCTTAGAGTGAGAAGTTGCGTTGTGCAGGGTCCTCACCAGTTCTATCTTTGGTTTTCCATTATGATTTATTTTCTTTATTCCTTCCCTCTTATTCCCTCAATAATTGGGTGAGAGGGTAACCCCACCTTGTTCTAGGGTTATGTAGTTAAAGGGGGAAGGTTTTGTTGGAGTTATTATTTTTTCTTTATTCATGTATTTGGATTTCCATGGTTTTTTCAATCTATTATCAATCCCTTTATTTTAATTTTATCATGACCATTGGTATTTGAATCTGAAAGGAACATTAAAATTATGAAACTTATTAACCTAAAGTAGGCATGACCATTGTCAAATTTAGGGGAATCTTGTTTAAATATGGTATTGAGACAAACTTGATTCGGTGAAACCCTAAATTACCATACCAAGGGAAATAGAGGACTGTCATGTCAAGGAGGGGTTATCATAACCATTGGATCTCCATCATCTTGACTCTTACACCAAACATGGATTAATTAATATGTTTTCTAAAATCTAATTGCACCCGAACCCAGAATCTACAAAACCCTGACATGCCTTTCAAATATAAATTCAAACTAATCAATCTTCGTTACATCCATCTATCATTTTCTTAAAATAAATAAAACCATATTTTTTCACCTATTTCTTCAATTAAAATTAATCGATTATTTTGAAAACATAATTAAACTAGTTCATCATCTTTGTGGGTTCGACCTTGAAATTGCCTTCACTAGTGCAAAAAGGTATTTCCATGTCAATTTTTTTATCTATTTTGGCATTGTTTTTTAACTGATGTTTATAAAGAAAATGTTAAAAATATGTGTAAAATGTCAGTTTTAAAAAAATGGTGCTGAAAACCAACCATCATAGAGTTTCGCCATTAGTTTAACTGATAACTGAAAATGAAACACGGTCTTTGACGATAGTTTAAATGAAAACTGACACCAAATCTTGGGGGTTTGACAACTTCATCATCAGTTTTCATATAAACCGATGTCAAACCCTAAGATTTGGTAGTCTTTGGCATCAGTTTAAATAAAAACTGATGATGAATCTCATGGTTCTGGAATATTTGATGGATTTAGCATCATTTTATATAAAAATTGATGTTGAATATTTAGCTTCGGTGGATTTATCATTGGTTTATATAGGAACCAATGTCGAAGCTCAGGCTTCATATTTTTTCGACATCTTTTTTTATATAATCTGACACTAAAAACGCTTTCTTAAACTATTCAATTTTAGTTTATAAGAAAACCAACATTGAAAGATGTATATTTTAAATATATATATATATATATAAATGAATTTCCTGGAACCTAAAAACCTATAAACATAATGTAATAACATATATAGTAGAAAAAATATAACTAAATCACCAACAATAATTCATCATAGAAAATAATCTTCATGAATCATTCTCATGTTATCCTCTATCAAACTATAAACTATAGGAACCTTACCTGCAACACAAACATAATTATAATCATCAACCATCTAAAAAACAACTATAATTCAATGCCCACATGTAAAAATAAGTAAATGACATCAATGGTATCTCAATTGGTCATGCCCGAATGGCCCAAAGGCCTTATTTTTTTATTGATTTTTGACAGCCTCCATTTCAAGGGATGAGGGAGAACCCTTACAAGGCCCATAGTCTTAGAGATTACATGACCCGTAGGTCTTAGGAAATATATAGACTATACTTGGAACTCCTCCTCAGCTTCTTCATCATGATATCAGCTCAATTGGTCATGAATTTTACAAAAAAAGAGTGTTTAGCATTTTAGTTTTTATAGGAAAGAACGGGAAGAATACGTAGTATCATATTATATATATGGGATTATATATATGCACTACTACAAAACTGACATTTAATAGTACTAGTATTTACCAGCCCTAGAAAAAAGCACCGATAAATGGCATCTTTATTAGCGCTTTTAGCGCTAATAAAGATGCCATTTATCGGTGCTTTTTTTAGCACTGCTAATGGGTATATTTATCAGCGCTTTATTTTTAGCACAAATAAAGGGTACTCTTTATCAGTGCTTTATTTTTAACACTGATAAAAGGTATCCTTTATCAGCGTTATATTTTTAGCACTCATAAAGGAATCCTTTATTAGCACTTTTTTAGCACTGATAAAGGTCCGAATAAATAAAATGAAATAATTAAATTAAAAAATTAAAAAATATATATTTTATTAAAAAAATATTGTAAATTTTATCAATTAAAAAATTATTGATAAAAATGAATAAATTGATTATACTATATATAAATTATAAATACTAATAAATAGTATGTATTAAATATATAGATATATGAAAAATAAAAATTAAACAAATTAAAATTAAAAATAAGTAAATTGAGAAAAATATTAAACACTTTATTAATTAGATGATTATTGTAATGTTAATAAATAATATATATTAAGTATATATATATGTATGTATGTATTAATGTATATAAATATGATTTAGATAATACAAAATATTATTTATGCTTTACATTAAATAGTTATATATTTAGTGAATAATGTTTTATAATTAAAAAATTAATATGAATTAAAAATAATGACTAATTGCATAGAGAAATGAACATATAACTGAATGTCGTTTGATTTTTCAATTTAACATAAATCAAATGTGTGTTATATTGATTTCACATATACATAATTAATGCATTTTTATATACAATGCACACACACAAAACTTATCCATTTTTTCAATATTTTTAAAGCATACTTATTTTTAATTTATTCAATTTAACTCATTTTTAACATGAATATGCACCTAAAATTAGATATTCATTAATAATGTTAAAAAATTAAAAAAAATTGTAAAAAAATATTCATAAAAAAAATATTTATAAATAAATATATTTATAAATGTACATACTATATTTATAAAATTATATATTTATAATTATAAATAAATAAATATTTTTTAAAAAGTATTTATATAATTAAAAATAAAAAATTATATATATTTAAATAATTATTAAATTTATAATAAATTTACTTAAATAATGAATATATTTAATATATTTATATTTATATATATTTATTAAATATATATATATATATATAATTATATAAATATATATAATTATATAAATATTATTTTTTAAAACTATTTATATAATTATAAATAAATAATTGTATATTAAATAATCATAAAATTATAATAAATATATTTAAATAAGGAATATATTTACTATATTTATATTTATATATATTTATTAAGTATGTGTATATATATATATTTACAATTTTTTTATTTATAATTATAATTATAAATCCTTTATCAGCACTTTTGTAGCACTAATAATGGTATGTCTTTATCAATGCTCAAAAAGTGTTGATAAATATGACTTTTCTCAGTGCTTATTACTTAAGAGCTGATAAACAGACTCTATCAGTTCTTTTTTTAAATCACTGATAAAAGTTTCCCAAACTATTTAGAAAAACCTAACCAGTTGCAAACTCGTCACGATATCAGAAGCTTTCTGCAGAATCCACCCACTATTGGCACTCCTCCTCGGTGAATTGAAGCTCAAATCACACAAACCCACTCAAATCACACAAACCCACTCAAATCACACAATCCCACTACCTTTAGTTTCTCAAACATCATTCGTCATCCAGTGTTCGCTTGCAATTTGGGTTTCTGAAGAAAACATCAAGATCAGGATCTGAGGGTCTTGGATTTTCTTCAACCTAGTGAGGTAGACCTATGTTTTCCTTTGTAGGCTCCAATTTTCTTTCTGTATTTGTCATTTCATTTTTTATTTATTCTTCAATGATTTCATCAGTTATTTGTGCTTCGGTCATTGTATACTATTTTTCTTTTGTTTATGATCCCTTATTTACTTGAATACTATTTTCGAAATCTTGTTTTTGACTTTTTAAATTGTTTTTTTGAATCAATTTTCTTTTTTGTCTACATTTATACCCCATATTTCTCTGCAAGCTTAATTTTTTCACTGTTTTGAAATTTTAGAGAATCACCTCTGGTCTATAGATAAACCAATTAAATAAATATTTATTCCATTGTATAAATAGTATAGGTTTTGGATATAAAAACCTTAATGAACAAGAAAATTGATTTAGCAATCCAATTCACATTCTAGTGATGGTGCGAAGCAGCAACAAAAGTCGGTTTTATACAATTCATGTAAGGGAATTTATTTATTTAAATTCTATTTTAATATTCTAGTGTAAGTGTTTTTCCTTAAAAAATTATTTTATCATAATTTTGTTGTTTTATTTTAAGAGAAATATTAGCAAGGGTGTTACCATATTTATTTATTTTCAATGACTCTCTGTCATGAACCACCTTCCCCAAGATGAGGGAAGGGACATCAAGCTATTATACCCTTCCTTCTTCAATTTGAAGGAGAGATAATAACCCCTGAGTCCCACCTTCAGTAGGCCCTAGAGTGGAGACTAGCACCAAGGGTATAGAATCTCACATAATATGGAATGCATTACCCTTTTTGTAGAACAATATCAGGAGATAAAATGGTAAATACCAAACAACTCCAAATATAGAAAGTAAAAGTAAATCCAAAAACCCTTTTTCCACATGCATGTTCGAAATAAAGTGCTATAAAATTCAATAAAACTTCAAAGGAAGGTACCAAAATAAAGAAAAGAAGCAACGACGACTATCCCGACGCCCAAGCTAGTAAATTTTGGCATTGTCCTCAAAGTCCTACAAGAATCCTAAAAATAGTTTTATATACATAGGGTGAGTATAAAGGTATACTTAGTAAGGAAATAAAAAGCTCTAATGCACAAGTGGGGAGGCATTCTAATGCCCCATGAGAAAGCAAAAGTAACCAAAACACCTAGGAAGGAAAACTATCCACCCAGCCTCACCAAGGCACACTCCCCAAATAACTCAACTTGGGTAAAATAATAGTAATATCACATCAATATTTGGGTACCCCTCACCACTTTCCCATTGGTTATTTAGAACATCCTATGTATCAGACCTCCCCCACAAGTCCCACTGCAGTCCCACTACTACCCCAACAACAACCTTATGGGCCACCACAACCACGCATCCCACCTGCAGACACCTAGGCCACCACAACCACACATAACCATGCCCACAGACACTTGTTCCACAACAACCACTACCACACCTAAAGACACCTGGTCCAGAACAACTATTACCATGCCCAAAGACACCTGGGCCTCATCCCAAAGACAATTGGGAAACAAACATGCTCGCACACACTTGGTCCAACCACCACAACACACCCTACCCAAATATTCTTGGGCCATAATGAACATTAGGTCATCACAGCCTTCCCAAAGAGACTTGGGATACCTGGGAGAGGGATAAAAAAGGAGCTACTAACCATCCACTCTTAGGAATGTTGGGAAAAACACCCTCCCCCATGAAATGGGGGTGTTCGTCACGAAGTGCTCAACATGGGTGGGGTGCGTATGAGAAACACAAGAACTAATGTCACATAAATGACTTATTTTAAAGTTAAATTTCATTTAATTTCCATTCATGCTTTGTTTTGGGGGTTTCCCAAGCTTTTATGGAGGAATGGGTGAGTTTTCATGAATTTGGCCAAACCGTGAGCCCAATTCCATATTTAAAAATAAATTTTAATTCCTTTATAATTCCTTCATTTTTCAAAATTTTTCATCCATTACAATTCCTAATTATCATCCCCTGACCTATTAACACCAAAATATTAATTTTTACCATTTAGGAATCCATAATCATGGTGGATATGGGTTTTTATTTAAGGGATTGGGCCTACCCGAAAGCCCATTTCCTACATGAAAAAAAATTAATTATTTAATATATTCTTCAATATTTACATTTTTTAGGTGATTACAACTCTCCCCCAAGACCAAATACCCAAGTAGTGCCCCCATGCTCTCCTACCACTCTTTGAGCTCGTTTTCATCGCGAATTTGGATGAAACTTCTCTGAATTTTTAAAATCGCCCAGATTTGAAGAGGTAAATTGATTATTTCATAACTCCTTCATTTCTCACTATTTTTCCCTAATTCCAATTCCTAAATGATCTATTAAACCTTGTTATTATCTCCATTTAATGTTTGTCTGTTTGAAAATTTAGATATTGGTTTATTTGATGTGATTTATTTAATATTTTTCAAGGTAAGTGATTTCTTATTGGTTTCTTCCTTTTCCCTTAGGGTTTCCTCCCTCTTTCATTATGTTATAAAATATCCATAAGTTAGGGTTAGAACCTATGGTTTTATTTGGTGTATTTTTGTTCAAATATTGTGGTCTAGGGCTAGATTTATCTTCCCTTTGGTGTGGCGGTGGTGCAGTTAATGTTTTGCACCAAGTTTTGAGGGATTTGACACTTTCGGTTAGTGATTCCATGGTTAACCATTCCTTTATGAGTTAGTTTTATTATTTCATTAGTTTTTCATGTTCCCCATATGTTGTTTGTGGTTTGAAAACCATTTTTGAGGGATTTTGTTAAGCATTTAATTTTATAATTTCATTTTTGTTGAAGTTGTGAACTTTTCAAATGTAACACATGTGGTATCTTTTGTGGTAGTTTTATAAAATATGAAATTGATTTATTATTTGTGGGATGAAAATTCTGTTTTTTTAATACATTAGTGTCATGTGGGCCTTGTAAGGGTATTTTTGGAATAGTTTTGTTGTGTAAAACTTTGTTATACTTCTTGAGAGCATTTTATGAAAATGGGTATTTTCATTTGTATCTTTCGTGGTATTATCCAAGGTGATTTTATAACACTTAAAAGTGGTTTTATAAATGTCTCTAGGGATTAAAATTATACTTTGGTAGTGTTTTTGTGTGGTTTTGTCCTTAAAATATGGTTTTGAAATGGGTTTTATGAGCAAATATTGTGTATACTCTTTGGACATGTTTTATGAAAGATTTGAATGATTTAATGATTTATGTAAGTGGTGAAACTATATTGGAAAAATGTTTTGAAGTATGTATATTCTGAAATGGTACATTTTAAATGTGATAGGGGCTTTTTTTATGTGTTCCATCTTAGAAATTTTTTACAAAAATGTTTGAAGGATTTACTAAAATGTGTAAGAGATGTGAAAGTGATGTGGGATGTTTTGTGTGAGTGTGATGTGAAAAATGGATTTTGGTTATAAAAAATGGTATTATGTAACATGTGAGTGGGATATAATGTGAGTTTTAATATATTTTAATGGTTTTATAAAATTGTTAAATGGATTTGTGGAAGTGTTAAATAAATGTGAAAAGTGTTGTGGGCTATTTTGGTGTGAGTCAGATTTCAAATCAATTTCAATGAAAAGTGGACTTTTGTGACTTGTGTGGTATACATGTGGGATTTTTGGTGATTTTTTTATGATTAAATGATATTTTCATGTTCAAATTATATTTATTGACTTGTTGAACTTGTTTGATCACAAAGGGAAAACCCATGTATCTAGGTGGGTGGATGTGTACTAGTATGCTAGTGAATCCGTGCAGTTTGGCCTTAGTTTAACTTAGAAATATTGACGCTTAAAACTATAACTAAACTATGATTATGATTATTGGGGACCAATAGGTTATGTTTATGTTCCCTAATAGTGTCTTGTGCATGATAATGGATATTTGTGATGGTTACTCTCACCGAGATACGAGGTACCTAGGGCCCACAACAAGCTAGTGCCTAGGGGTTATTTCCTATTGCTTGTGCTCATTAGATCCTTTATACTTAACAAAGTCAAATGTTATATTTGGATGGATAATTTATTAGCTTTTTAATTTATTTAAAAAGTGTTTATTCTTTAAATTATCCCACTTAAAAACTTATTTTTTTAAGTTGCATCTTTTAGAAATTGTAACTAGAAATTACATGTTTTTGAAAACTTACATTCTTTTGTCATTGAATGTTTATCGCATGGAATATCTTAGTGGTGGTATCCTACTGGTCATTGTCTCATGCCCTACTTACACCCTTGGTTGTAAGTAGACTTGGTTATTTTTGTTGTCGCAGGTTGGGTATAGTTTTTAGTTCCAGTGGTTCAGGTTTCTAGTGGGTCCTTAGTGGTGAAGTCTTGTGGAGATGGCTTGAGGGCGGTAGCCCTTACCATGAGGGTTCTTGGGATGTTTAATTTTTTTTTTGTAAATTTTTTATAGTCTTGTTGAGTTGTTTTAAAATATGTAATTCAGTTCTGAATTTTTGTAAAAGATTGTTTGGTTTGAAAAATTCAGATTCGTTTTATTGGATTCTTTTGTTGTTTTAAGTTTATAAACATGGGTAAATCATTCCAAATTCTAATTTTATGATACCCAGGAACTTGTTCCAGCCTGTGGAGATCAATAACTCCCTTCGATCCTTATCGTAGGCCGGGTCGTGTGCCGGTTTTGATGGCGACCAGATTCGGTTTGTGACAAAATGTTATCAAAGGAGGTTCTAGTTAACTCTTTAGGTCACGTTATTTGGGGAACAGTCGGGATAGTATAGAGTTAGGATTGTTGGGACTTGGTATTTTAGTTATGGGTAGTGTTCCTGATCACCACACCTCATGATGGGATTCGAGTCACCAGGGTAAGTCAGGATTTATATGAGTCCTTTGGATTTCTTGAATTGATGATGATTAGGGGAAATGAAAAAAGAGTTGGGTTAATGGTATCGGTGAGATATCAGGGCCTTGCAAGCCATGTAGAGCTGGGGATATTCACTAGAACACTCTCTATTATAGTGAAGTGATTGGAATTTGGCTACCAACCATATGTCCAAGTCACCCACTGAAACTAGTTTCCTCTCGCATTATCTTGTGTTCTTTAGTTTTGAAATCTTGGAACTTTTGTTTTAAAGTGACTTGGTTTTAAAAAGCATAAAGTTTTTGTGAAATTAAAATATAATAAAGAGGTAATGGTTAGATTTTTGAAAATAGAGAACTGAATTTTTAGAATTGTATTGGAATGGAAAATGGTGTATTTGCACCTCTTTTGAAAGCATGAACTATGTCAAGGTTGGTTTTGAAAAAGTGTTTCTAATAGAGTTTTCTAAACTATTGAAAGGTGTTTTAATGGGATGAGATGTTTTTAAATTTATTTGAATAACTTGAAAGTGAGTTTTCATTGTAATGATTGTTCCTGTCTGAAAAGTTTTTTTAATGCGGTAATTTGGGTTCGATTTCGTGGTTAGCGGTCTTGAGAAAAAGGAAGTATTGGTTGATTGTTTTGGTTTTGAAAAGTGGAATGAGTTTTTGTATTAACCTTTGGTATTTTCGTGAGTGAACACATGCATGGGGTTATATGGGATGATGGATGGTTAATGTCATGACTGGAAGAGTGTCGGGATGGATATGAGGAGGGTGCCCGGTGTGGCACGAAAGCATGCATGTGTGGGGCCCATGGGGTACCATTGGGAGATACGCTAACCACTGAACCGTTTATTTTCAAAAAAAATTAAAAATGAAAACTTGATGTCTTGATGAGTGGTTTGGGATGGTCTATATTATGTGTTTTTGAAAATGTTGATTTTGTGGAATGTTTTGAGTCCAAGAACCCCTCTTGTTTGAATAGTGTTTTGATTTTGTGTTTGGTCGGTAAGTTGGGTTGAAGGGATGATTAGTGGTCTCCTTTGAGAATATTTTGGGGAGAATTTATGGTGTTTACCCTCATTTTTTTGGATCTGTTTGAGGTATGTCTTGACCAATGGACCAGGTTGGTTGGGTCCTTGGGTTCTCTCATTGGATTAGGTATGCCCCCATTAAGGGTTAGTGCACAACTAAAGTGTATCCCAGGTTGTTTCACCATTGAAAGGTCCTCTATTTGATCAATGTAAGGAATATTTTTCTTGAACTTTTTTGATTGAGTCTACACCCTTTCCTTTCTTGGTTTTTTTGTATCCTCTTGTAGCGGGAGAGTGATCATGGAAGGTTCAAAGAGACCTTAGCTTCTTAAGTTTCCTGATTTTACGAAGGTGGAAGTGGTCTGGGGTTGTTAGCATGGATGAGTATCTGGATGGTGTCTAAGAGGTCCTCTCAGTCCTTTGTAGTCTCTTAGAAGAAGGAGTTCACATTAAACTACCAGTGTGAGAAATCTGGTCATGAGAGGATATTGTGGCCACTTTCTAGAATTGTGTGTTGTTTGGGGATGTTGTATAAGGTCCCTCTCCATGAATTGTTTATATCAGTCGCAATGGTCATGTTTGGTGATGCCTTGTGATGTCATGCGCTTGATTGACTGTAAAGGTAAAAGTCATGCAATCCTATGAGAGTCTAAGTTATGTTAGGAGAATGTCTCCCTTGGAAAAACATCAAAATCTTCCATTTTAGATAAAGGTGAGTATAGGTTTTCTTTACTTCTATTGTTTCTCACTCGAAGAAACAAGGTGTGATGTGTGTACATATTCTAATCCCTTGTTTCAGTGAAATATTAGGTTAGGGTAAAGTGAGTTTGGAATGTGTTATGTCTTGGAAATCTTATCAGGTATTTCAGTGTAGTTGTTGGTGGCACTAAAAGAAGAATTCTCGTTCAGGGGGGTTTCAAAATCCTAATTATGAGGTCTAAGATTCTTCAATCATTTGAGCTCCATCCATGTGTCTCAGAGAGAAGTTGGCACGTAGTCAGGGGAAATACCGGGGTCATTTAAACCCTTATATAATGTCTTATCCTCAGTATGAAAGATAGGAAGAGTTTAAACCTCTAGTTTCATCATCTTTCTTTTGTTGTTCTCGTTTGGTGGAAATAGGTTGAGGACCTTGTACCCATGTCATCACCTAATGTCATTACATCCCCCTTTGGTTTTCATTGAGTCATTAGAGAATGGTTGGAAATTTGGATAGACATGCTGAGGATACAGTTTGTGCACGATTATTAGTGACCATGTGCCATGAAGCCATGTGGAAATAAAGATATTCATAGTTAGTGCATGGTTTCCCAAACTGTGCGGACTCACCCTGCACCCTTCCCAAATCATTAAATTTTTTTGGGTCTTTCTGTGTCAGCCCATGCTGGTCGGTTAAGATGATTGGTTCTTATGGTTGGGAGACCCACTATGATTCTCATGTTTGTTCCTTCAAAAATTTTGAATGGAATTCTACCCTTTGTACTAGGGATTCCGTTCAGGCCTCCCCCTGTTAGTTTCCTAATTCTGTCTCGGAAAAATATAGGTTGTCTCTTATGGTGGGGAGCCTATTTGTGTCCCCCCGTACCAATAGCTCAGATTTATCCATGGACTTGTCTTGACGGTAGTTAGTCTCGTTCAGAAATATCTATCTACCAACATCTTCCTTGAGTAAACTTTGGGATTGGAGAACTCCCAATGGTTTAGTTAAAGTAAGGTAAGTGTAACCTTGTTCGAAGTTGTTGTTCGTTTGGATGAATTGCTTGAGTCTTGTTCGGATAGTGTTTGAGGAGTTTTCTTTTGGGATAAATAATTAATGTGATTAATCATTTTAGGAAAGTAGCGTAAGTTTGGGTTATGAGATTAATCCTTAATTGATCACTGGAGGTGTTTTGTCCCTTGGGGGCGAAGCTTGATAAAGAAGTACATCTTGGTTTATCGGTTGGGTTTGGTTTTTGTATCTGGCCATGCTGTGGCTTTCCGGGGATATAAATTTTTCATGTTGGGGATAATTGTCACATAAATTAATTATTTTAAAGTTAAATTTCATTTAATTTCCATTCATGCTTTTTTTGGGGGGGGGGGGGTCCTAAGCTTTTATGGAGGAATGCGTGAGTTTTCATGAATTGGGCTAAACGGTGAGCCCAATTTCAGATTTAAAAATAAATTTTTATTCCTTTATAACTATTTCATTTTTCAACATTTTTCATCCATTCCAATTCTTACTTATCATCCTCTGGCCTATTCACACCACCATATTAATTTGGATCATTTATGAATCCATAATCATGGTGGATATGGGTTTTTATTTAAGGGATTGGCCTTGCCTGAAATCCCATTTCCTACATTAAAAATATTTTTTAATTATTTAATATCTCCTTAAATATTTATGTTTTTTATGTTATTCCAACTCTACCCCAAGACCACATACCCAAGGAGCGCCCCCATGCTCTCCTCCCCATCTTTGGAACTCATTTTCATCGCGAATTTGGATGAAAATTTTCTACATTTCTAAAATCACTCATATTTGAAGAGGTAAATTGATTATTTCATAACTCATTTATTTTTCACTCTTTTCCCCCATTCAAGTTCTTAAATGATCTCTTTAAACTTTTTCGTATCTCCCTTTAATTTTTTTATGTTTTCAAATTCATATACTGATGTATTTTGGGTGATTTCTTCAATATTTTTTAAGGTAAGTGATTCCTTCTTGGTTTCTTCCTTTTCCCGTAGGGTTTCCTCTCTCTTTCATTATGTTCTAAATTGTACAGAAGTTAGGGTTAGAAACTAGGGTTTGATTTGGTGTCTTTTTGGTCAAATATTGTGGTCTAGGGCTGGATTTATCTTCCTTGTGGTGCGGCGGTGGTGCGATTGATGTTTTGCACCAAGTTTTGAGGGATTCAACACTTTCGATAGGTGATTCCATGGTTAACAATTCCTTGATGAGTTAGTTTTCTTGTTTTACTAGGTTTTCTTGTTTCCCATATGTTGTGTGTGGTGAAAAAACCATTTTTTAGGGATTTGGTTAATCGTTTAATTTTATAATTTCATTTTTTTTGAAGTTGTGAACTTTTCGAATGTAACACATGTGGTATCTTTTGTGGTAGTTTTATAAAATATGAAATTGATTTATTAGTTGTTGAAAGGGGCCTAAAATTATGTTTTTTTAATTCCTTAGTGTCATGTGGGCCTTGTAAGGGGGTTTTTGGAATAGGTTTGTTGTGTAAAACTTTTTTATACTTCTTGAGAGCATTTTATGAAAATGGGTGTTTTCATTTGTATCTTTCGTGTTATTATCCAAGGTGATTTTATAACACTTGAAAGTGGTTTTATAAATGTATATAGGGCTGACAATTCTACTTTGGTAGTGTTTTGGTGTGTTTTTTTTCTTTAAATATGGTTTTTAAATGGGTTTTATGAGTAAATAATGGTTATACTCTTTGGAATTGTTTTATGAAAGATTTGAATGATTTAATGATTTATGTAAGTGGTGAAACCATATTGTAAAAATGTTTTGGAGTATGTATATTATGAAATGGTAAATTTTAAATTTTATAGGGTTTGTTTTGTGATGTGTTCCATCTTGGAAATGTTTTACAAAAATGTTTGAATGATTTACTAAAGTGTGTAAGAGATGTGAAAGTGATGTGGGATGTTTTGTGTGAGTGTGATGTGCAAAATGGATTTTGGTTATGAAAAATGGTATTATGTAACATGTGAGTGGGATATAATGTGAGTTGTAATATATTATAATGGATTTATAAAATTGTTAAATGGATTTGTGGAAGTGTTAAAGAAATGTGAAAATTGTTGTGGGCTATTTTGGTGTGAGTCAGATTTCAAATCAATTTGAATGAAAAGTGGAATTTTGTGACTTGTGTGGTATACATGTGGGATTTTTGGTGAATTTTTTATGAGGAAATGATATTTGCATGTTAAAATTATATTTCTTGACTTGTTGAACTTGTTTGAGCACAAAGTGAAGACTCGGGTATCTAGGTGGGTGGACGTGTACTAATATGCTAGTGAATCTGTGAGGTTTGGCCTCAGTTCCACTTAGAAATATTGACGCTTACAACTATAACTAAACTATGATGATGATTATTGGGGACCACTAGGTTATGGTTATGTTCCCTACAAGTGGCTCGTGCACGAGAATGGATATTTTTTATGGTTACTCTCACCGAGATACGAGGTACCTGGGACCCATAACGAGCTAGTGCCTAGGGGTTATTTTCTATTGCTTGTGCTCATTAGGTCCTTTATACTTACCATTGGCATACGATATATTTGTATGGATAATTTAGTAGCTTTGTAATTTATTTTAAAAGTTTTTATTCTTTAAATTAGCCCACTTGAAAACTGATTTTTTTTTAAGTTGCATCTTTCAGAAATTGTAACTAGAAATTACATGTTTTTGAAAACTTGCATGCTTTTCATCTATGAATGTTTATCGCATGGAATATCTTAGTGGTGGTATCCTACTGGGAATTGGATCGCACCCTATTTACACCCTTGGGTGTAAGTAGACTTGGTTATTTTTTTTATCACAGGTTGGGTACAGTTTTTAGTTCTAGTGGTTTGGGTTTCTAGCAGGTCCTTGGTGGTGAAGTCTTGTGGAGATGGATTGAGGGTGGTGCCCCTTGCCATGAGGGTTCTTGGAATGTTTCCTTTTGTTTTTGTACCTTTGTTATAGTCTTGTTGAGTTGTTTTAAAATATGTAATTCAGTTCTGAATTTTTGTAAAATATTGTTTGGTTTGAAAAATAATGATTCATTTTATTGGATTCTTTTGTTGTTTTAAGTTTATAAACTCAGGTAAATCATTCCCAATTCTAATTTTATGATACCCAGGAACTTTTTTGAGCCCATGGGGATCGGGAAATCCCTTTGGTCCTTGTCGTGGGCCAGGTCGGGTGCTGATTTTTATGCCGACCAGATTCAGTTCGTGAAAACTAAATTGTATACATATAGGTAAACAAGCACTCATCCCAACCTAAGGGTCCTAAAATAGACAGTCAGCCCATACACAACCACTATTTTCATTATCCCTACATGCATAAGTACACAACAACCACAACTAGAGAAAAACCCATTTTTTGTAAAAGAATTCCCCCATTGTATCTATTCTCGTTATCATGTTCAAGTGATTCTATTTAAAAAATTCCTCCACTACCAAGAAACTAACAGGCATAACCACAATCCAAAACAAAAATTGAAGGAAAACAGCTAATCAAACATTAAATCATTCACACCTGGTTCTCTTGTGAAGTAACAACATCAAAAGGGATCTGTGAGATCCCTCGAAGTATTAGAACCAAACCAATCCCCAACATACTGGCTCCACATGACCTCATATTCACAAACCAACAACCCAACAACTAGAGGTTTCATTCCCCTCTTTATCACCCCACAAGGCATCAAAAAAAACAATCATGCATATCACTATAATAGAGCAAGGAAGTTTTCAGATTTAACCAACACCATTCATTAAGTTTTTTCCTTCTGTTTGGTTAATCGGGGTGATCACTCAAGGGTTCTTATTCATCAGACATCTATTTAATCAACCGGGTTTACGTGATTATCCAGTTACATGTTACATCCATTCAATCACAGGATTATCTAGAAAACAAAGGTCCATTAGTGTGCAAGAAAAGACCACCAACGGCCACGATTTTCAATGGACATAAGCCCATACAATTTACAACATAAAAATGAAGGTATGACATAATAACAACAACATCATTCCCATACATTCATTATTTAAAAGTATGTTTATTATCTTTGTTAAAGTTGGTTTCAACTATGTCTGAGGGAAACATTATCACACCCACACCGCATGATGCACAGTAAAGAGAGACGAAGGAAGAACCCCTACTTGGATGATCAAGGATCAAAGTTTTCTTCTTGCACCAAGAACCGGGGATGACGCAACTGGAAACTCCAAGAAGAACCGAACAGGAGGGCTCTCACACAGGCACGAATCATCTCTATAATAGGGACTCAAATCACACTAATGGAAAAGAAATATATGAAGGAAGAAGAAGATCTTGGTGTGATAAAGTCTAGATCCTAGATTTACGGGACATGAAATCTCAAAGTGCTTGAAAATCATATCGTGGTTTTACCACATGGTTGGGAGGTTGTACACTTTTGAATTAATTTAGATTTAATAATTCCCTTGAAGATAGAAAGATAGATCACATCATGGTGGAGAGTTGATCAGTTACAATTTGAATTGGGAAAATGCATAAGAGGGTCGTAACTGGAAATGAAGAAAAGGGTGTGAAACTGATTAAAAGGAAATGTGATTTGGTAAGCTAAGGGTCTCCCCACTCTTAGGGAACTTAATATATAATTTATCAGCCTTAAAAAGATCTTAAACCATTTTAAAAGAGGAATAGAACTTGAAAAGGACATTAAGTGAAAATTGGGGAAAGCACCTCGACACCCCTCTATGGCACCGTTCGGGTGCAGCACCAATCGATGAGATAGATCGGTGAGACACTGATTGGTGAGCCACCAATCGGGTCTGATCGGGGCTGATCAGTGGCACCGGTCTAGGGAACCGATCGGTGGAACCGACAGGTGACACCATGGTGGCACCCTACCACCGACATCGATGCTCTCCTGACTCGTTGGTGGTGTCCATGAAACCCCAAACACCAGAATTTAGAAAAGAAATGGACCAGGAGGGTTAGGGCCATTATATCAGATACCTCTCAAATGATTCTTGTCCTTGAGAATTTAAGAGTAAACCCGAATAAATAGAGGGGTCTGAACAACCACCTCATAAGATACCTCTTAGGGACAATCCACCCTAAAGTTTTTCGAAATATAGAATAAAACCTAAACATCCAGGAACACCTCTCTCACATCTATTCCCTAAAAAACTATAGAAACACTACTGCTCCTCTCCCCCAAGAAACCACACAAACACAAAAGTTCACACCATTTAGACACATGGGTTAGAGAGCTCCTTCCTTCTTGTCAAGATATTATACACTTTGGGTGGAACTGACTCACCCACATAGGTTTTATCACATCCACATTAATGTTTCTTGATTAGGGATCAGGTTCTCCCCTCCCCATAGTCAGGAATTTTCACACAAATAGAGAATAGGGAAAATAACTTATCATATAGCAAGCGAGGTTCAAACATTACATCATAAGAAAGGAACAAAGCAACCACAAGATCAAAACTCAAAACAAATTTGGGTATTGGGCATGCATTTGTGCCTCTCATTCCCAGGTACTCTCCTTAAGGCCACCATTCCTCTACAAAATATGAACCAAGGGAATGGTCTATCCATGAATCACCTTCTCCTTATGATCCTCGATTCTCACTGGCCGCTCCATGAACGTCACATCGTCCTCGATATCCAACTCTCCCCAATTGAGGATGTGGGAGTCATCATGTAGATACTGACGGAGCTTAGATATATGGAAGATTTTGTGGATCCTCTCCAGTGGTGGTGGTAACGCCAACTGATATGACACCTCGCCAACTCGTCCCAACACCTCGAAGGGTCTGATAAACCCGGGAGAAAGATTAATCCCCCTACCAAACCTCTGTTGTCCACACCGAGAGGAGACCTTTAAGAACACGTGGTCCCAAATCTCAAACTCCAAGGGTCTCCTCCTATGATTGGAATATGACTTCTTTCAGTCATGAGCTGCCTTTATCCTTTCACGCACAAGATGAACCTTCTCTATCATGCTCTGCACCACCTTTGGGCCAAGAACATATGTCTCCCCAACCTCTATCCAGCAAACAAGTGAACAAAACGGACTTATATACAAGGATTTTAATGGTTTCATTCCAATGGTAGAGTGATAGTTATTTTTTTAGGAAAACTCTACTAGAGGCAAGTGTCGTACCCATGATCCTATGAATTTCATAACACATGCTTGCAGCATATCTTGTAATGTCTGGATGGTCCTCTTTGTATACCCATCCATCTGAGGTTGGAAAGTAGTGCTAAGGCATAGCTGGGTTTCAAAAACACGTTTTAATCCCTTCTAGGCTCATGAATTAAATCATGTATCCCGATCCTAAACGATGGTTCTGGGAACTCTGTGCAGCCACACAACTTCACCCATGTACTTTTGTGCTAAGGAATCCACTAAGATTAAATCCTTAATTGCTAAGAAGTGAGCCAATTTCATCAAATGGTCCACCACTACCCAGATGACATCATATCCTCCCTTTGATCTAGGTAGTCCTATGAAAAAATCCATTGAGATGTCATCCCACTTCCACTTGGGAATGTCTAAGGGCTATAATAGACCATCAGGAACATGGTGTTCAGCCTTCACCTACTGACACATGAGGAACTTTTCCACAAACTCTGTCAATGCCTGATTCACTCTGGGCCACCAAAACTGAACTATCAAGACCTGGTACATCTTGGATACTCTTGGGTGTACTACCAAAGCTGAGCTATGAAACTCATGGAGAACTCCCTCATGCATCGTCTCTGGGATAAACAACTTCCCACGGAAAAGCATCTTGTTGGTCGGATTAGAGTACTCAAGAGGAGGGGTGAATTGAGTATCTATTAAAAATTTCTATTTAAAAAATATTCCTATAAGATTTCCCCAAAGTTAAATACAACCCTGTTAATCAAAGTAATACAGTTATGAAAGTTTGACTGTTTAAATAACTTCTCAAAAGATTGATTAATTCTCATTAATCTTAATATCATTTATTAATATTACTTTTGAAGTTATTCTAATAAGGAAAACAATTATAACTTCTTTACAAGATTAAATATCAAAGAAAATTTAGAGATTTCTAAATTATACAGTAAAGTAGTAAAACAGAGAAGACTAAATTAAGCAGCACAATGGATATAAAACAAGTGGTTCAGTCTCAAGATGATACATAATGCACTCCACTTAGTGATCACCTGCCACCAATAAGTTTATATAGATAAAATTGATCCACACCCTGGATTGGGGTTAACAATAGTACACAGGACTATCAGGTCACATGACCTCTTCCACAGTTCTTCATGGGTAAAAACTACCAGGCCACATGGGGACCTCTTCCACACTTATCTGTGGGTATACACAAGTGTAAAAATATGTTTGAGAAGGATATATTGTATCCTTCAGTTTAATACAGGAGAAAGAGTGTGTTTTTATACAGATACACACACTGCTCAAAAGCTAATAAAATGATACAAAATAGAATAGAAATGATGAGACAGGGTTATAAGTGCTTTTAGTGGTTGTCTATGCAGCTCTGGACTTCTAGGATGAAGCAGATGTAGAAATAGAGTTCTCATATGGAAAATAGAGTATCGCAAGTCAGCTAGATATGGCATGTGTTTTTCATGGTGTTAACGGTGTGAAGATGTCCTTGACTCTAGGATTTAAGTATGCTTCATGTGTTAGTTAGCAGTGTCTAGTTGCATGTGTTGGTTATCTTCTCAAAAATCTCTAAGTGTTTCTTCATTGTGGTTCTCACACCCACTTGAATGCATACTTTTTTTTTCTGGGCCGCACTTCTCTTTTATTTTGGAGTGCATGTGTTGAATCCGACAGGATGCATGTATTTTTCACCTCGTACCTCGTACTGTCAAATGACATGTCGACAAAGAAACATTAATTATGTTAGTGCATTTAAAATCTTCAAATATGACCATTAGAGATTAAATTGAAAAAATGACAAAACAGATTAAGAAACAGTGTCACAGTTGATTAGCCAATAAAAAACATATTTTGATTACATTTTAATGGTATTAAATGTTTATTTTTTATCTTATGGGCCTGAGTTAGTGGATTTTAATTTTGAACATCCATTCTCTTCAATTGTGCACTCCATGCCTAATATGCACCAATTTAGGCCCAATGTTTCATTTGATTTCAAAGAATGTAATTATACATATTTTAATTTTATATTTTTGAAAATGGATATAAACTTAAATATGAACATTTTTAATTCATGGATCAATGGAGGATTCATAAAGGATGATGAGGATTTTTGGCGAAGAAAGGAAACAATTCTGGAGAAGGCAGATTGGATATCATCCCACTGATTGGACTGTGGGGCCCACAATATAGGCCCAATGAAGCCCAAAAGTCATGGAAGACTATAAGACATATATAGGAACAAATAAGTCTTCTGGATCCAGTGCTAAATCGTCCTAAATGGTGGTGATTAAGGCGGCCCAAGTTGAAGATTCAATTCTGGGCCAGATTCTGCGGCCCAGAAAAACAGCCCACTATTTATATCATATCTCGCGAAAGGTTTATTATTTTGGGCTTAAATTTTACAGGATGTTAGGGGACATCCGGGGATTAATTTAAGTCTTCTATGTCCCACTCTAATTCTTCCTTATAGAAGGTCCTTTAGGCGCGTCGTTCCGGTGGATGCAAGTTGGCTGCAACTTCGAGGCAAGAGTTGAAAAGTCTCTTATGCATTAAATGTTCACCCACCTTTCTCCAACAAAATTAATTAAAGGCACATGGGATGATGGGATCTAGGCCAAAGGCTTCCAAAATAACTATTTAAGGCAGTAGGGATGGAGGATTTGGGGATGTTGGTTCTTTCTTTTCATTGTAGTGTTATTATGCCAATTCGCCTTTGTAATGTTCTTCCTTCTCATGTAAGTTGTTCGAATCACCTTAGTCTTCAATAAAAGTTCTTCTTCTTCTCTTATTATATTATTATTCATATCACCTTGATACCTTTGCCTTAAGGTGTGAAATTTTTCACACCAAACCTTATGATTTTGTTCACACAACAGTGGAGTGATCGTTATTTGTGTTGTTTTTACTTCTTCAATTTCACCCTCGTAAGTCTACTTTCCGCTTCCGTTGAGAACTTGTCATCAATGGAGGGATATATCTTTTATGGTTTGATCCAAGGGAGTAGAAAGGGGCTGTATTTAATGTTATTTCTCACTCTCTAAATGTTATTAATTTATTTTAATTGAGTTTCTTTCATTCAATGATTTTTATTCTTCCTCTTCCTTATTGAATTTATTCACCCCACTTTGATGTGCTAATTATATCCTTTACCTTGGAGTGCTCATGAAAATGATCCTACAAGTGTATAGGTGATTAGAATGTGTTGTGAAGTTTTTTAATCAGTAAGTGATTAGGTTAGTTTGAATTCATTGCATGAATCCTTCTTGAGTTAATGAAATTGAAATCTTAAAAAAAAGGAATTCATTCAATCCACCCCGAGCAACAACCTGGGATCAACTCATTTCCTCGTAATTTGAATTCACATAGATCTTTTAGTGCTCTTTCAAACCCATATAAAATCAACCCAAGTTGGAAACTTCATAGCCAAAAATTAATCTCTTTTTATTGAGTGTCTAAAGGTTCTTCTTAGGTCTCTGAGGATTCGACAACCCAAGATGCACTGCAAGCGACCGCTTGACCCTTAAAACTTGGGTAAATTTGGGAGAAATAAAATTTTGGCGCCGTTTCCGGGGACCAAGTAAGTTCCTTAGACAAAAACCTTTTTTCTTCACCCCCATTATTCTATTCCCACCCAAGATCTCTTATCTTTTCCCTTTCTCATTTTTTTTCTTTTGGCGCATGTCTGCCTTCACCCGCGATAACTCAAACAGACTAGTTAGGGTAGAAAGTCATAGGATAGGGGAGTCAAGTACACCATTGGATCCTAATCTTCCTAATACCCCAGAGTTAAAGATTGAGTCAATTTTAATGGAGGGTCTTCAAAGAAACCAACTCATAAACCCAGGTGGGAACCAAAATGGAAATCCAAATGAGGAAGCCCCAAATTTGGGGAATGCAGTCGATCAAACCATGAATGACTACCTTACACCTACCTGGACCAATGCACCCTCTTGCATTAGGCATGCTGCCCTAGGAGATTCCCACTATGTCTTTAAACCTCATGTCCTAAACCACCTTCCAACCTTCCATGGGATGGAGTCAGAAATGCCTTACCTTCATGTCAAGGAGTTCAATGACATTGTTGAAACCATGTGCTTACCACATTAACTTGAGTCAGCTAAGATGAGGATCTTTCCTTTCTCACTTAAGGATCGAGCAAAGAACTGGTTAAATAATCTGAGACCTTCATCAATCCACACTTGGAACCAACTGCAAAGAGAATTCTACAAGAAATACTTTCCCCACCACAAAACAATTGCACTTAAAAAGAGTATCCAAAACTTTTTTGAAAAAGAGGGAGAGTCATTCTATGAAACATGGGAGAGGTTCAAAGACACCCTAAACATGGTTCCACACCATGGTTTTTCTATTCCTAAACAAGTAAGAATTTTCTATGAAGGTTTGGGCCCAGGGAGAAAACAATTCATTGACATGATGTGTAATGGGACCTTTAAAAACAAATCCCCAAATGATGCTTACGAGTATCTAGAAATCCTTGATGAACAAAACCAAACATGGGGAACGTCACATTATTCTGAAAAGCCTCAAAGAACTGCTGGAATGCATACACTTAGAGAAGAGGAAAGCCTTAGGGTGAAACTTGCAGCACTCTCTAGGAAGGTTGAAGAGATAGACCATAGAAAAATCCATGAAATCCAAACTGTAGACCCTATTTGCACAATCTGTGACAAACATGACCACAAAACAGACAACTACCCAACCATTCCATCCATCAGGGATGTTCTTTTAGGAGGACCACCTGCTGAAGTCAATGCCCTAAACTTTCAAAGTCCTCAATACCCAAACACATTCAACCCAAGGTATAATGGCCACCCAGGCTTCCAATGGAAAGATAACCAACAACCTAGCCAACCACAAGGACCAAACCCCTACCCTACACAAAATTTTCAAAACCATAACAAATTTCAACCAACACAAGCCCCTTCCCAATCTATCCCTCTCCCAATCCTTGAACAACTGTGCAAACAAATGGAAAGGATGAACTCAGAAGTCTCTTCCCTGAAACAAGAACTTCAAACCATCAAAACTGGAAAGGCACCCATGCCCACACATGCCATTCCACAAAAATCATCAAGGGGAGAGACAAGTTTCACTCAAACAACTCATGAACAACTAAAGACTGTGACAATTTTGAGAAGTGGGAAATCAATTGAGAAACCTGAACCAATAGTTCAAAAAAACATCTGAAGCTTCAAACACTAATGAAGATTCAAATGAACCAAATGATAAAACTGAAAAACATGATAAAATTGTCAAAGAAACAACCCTTCAAAAAACAACCCCACAACCTACACCATTTCCTCAACGCATGAGGGGGAAAACCAAGCCTGAATTGAGTGAAAAATTGAGGGAAATATTCTCACAAGTCAAGTTGAACATTCCACTCCTCGATGCAATTCAAACCATTCCTGCATACTCAAAGTACCTTAAGGACTTGTGCACTTTTAAAAGAAAATTTTCACATAAAAACCAAGTCCTTTTGGCTGCTAATGTGTGTACCACCATTCAAGGGACCATTCCTCCTAAGTTGAAAGACCCGGGTTTCCCTTACATCAATATTGAACTAGGAGAGAGAAAAGTTGTCAAGGCCTTATGTGACCTAGGTGCTAGTGTCAATCTCATCCCCTATGTTGTGTACTGCCAATTAGGCCTAGAAGAGCTCCAACCCACATCTGTCACACTTCAACTTGCTGATCGTAGTATTAGGGTTCCAAAGGGGATCTTAAAGGATGTTTTGGTGAAAGTTGAAAATTTCATTTACCCAGCTGACTTTATTGTTCTTGACAATCACCCAAGCTTAGGTCCTAGGGAGCAAACCCCAATCATCCTTGGTCGTCCCTTCCTTGCAACAATCAACTCTGTTATCCGAGTCCAAAATGGAAACATGACCATCACCTTTGGAAACATGAGTCTAGACTTGAACATCTACAATGCAAACTCTCAAATTGGGTATGATGAAGAGATCCATGAGGTTAATTGGATAGGTAGTGTTGATAGTAAACTCAAGGAACATCAAGGAATTACCGAAGGATGTTTAAGTCAAGAAGAGATTGATTTTATTTGTTCACATGAGGGAAATTTGTCCCCTTAGCTTGAATCTCTTTCATATTTCTCTATTGAATATTTTCTAGAATCACCAATCAATGATACCATGGGTGAAATCAATAACATCGAGTCCATACCCATTCATGAAACTACTCTAGCTAATTTAGTGGATGAAAATTCTTTTCACAAGGAACCAATTTTGTCAAGAAATCTGAACAAAGAAACTGAGTTCAATACAAAGTCTCATCCTTTATTGGAAAGTGATAACCACTCTGATCTTGAATTTAAGTTTTTACCTTCATCACTGAAGTATGTGTTCTTAGGGGATAATCAATCCTTTCCTGTTGTCATTTATTCCTCTCTTGAAGAAAATCATGAGAGGATGCTTCTAGATGTCCTTAGGAGACACAAGAAATCCATTGTATGGACCCTATCTGATATTCCTGGGATTAGCCCACTTATCGGGACTCATAGAATTGTTCTAGAATCTGATTCAAAGCCATGTCGTCAACCTCAGCGACGACTCAATCCTAATCTCATGGAAGTAGTGAGAAAAGAACTTTTGAAATTTTTAAAAGCTGGTATCATCTATCCTATAGCTGAGAGTGAGTGGGTTAGCCCAATCCATGTGGTTCCAAAGAAGGATGGAATCATAGTGATAACCAATAATTATGGAGAGATGCTTCCAATAAGGGTTAGTAGTGGATTGAGAGTCTATATTGACTATAGGAAGCTCAACTCTTGTACCAAGAAAGACCATTTCCCCTTGCCCTTTATTGATCAAGTCCTCGAGCGAGTGGCGGGTCATCAATTCTAATGCTTCCTAGATGGATTCTCAGGGTATAATCAAATTGAAGTCTCCTTAGAGGATCAAGGAAAAACAACCTTCACATGTCCATTCGGCACTTTTTCCTTCAAGCTCATGCCCTTTGGGTTATGTAATGCCCCTGGTACCTTCCAGCGGTGCATGATGGGAATCTTCTCGGACATGGTGGGGGATTGTTTAGAGGTCTTCATGGATGATTTCTCCATCTTTGGGGATACTTTTGAGGGATGCCTTCTAAATGTTGAAAAGGTTTTTTCAAGGTGTGAGGATAAGAATCTCATACTAAATTGGGAAAAATTCCATTTCATGGTAAGGGAAGGACATGTTCTAGGTCATCTGGTATATGGTAGAGGTATTGAAGTTGATAAAGCTAAGGTTGACATCATTCTTTACCTTCCCTCTCCTAAAACTATTAAGGAAGTGAGGTCCTTCTTAGGACATGCTGGTTTTTATAGAAGGTTCATTAGGAATTTCAGCTCTATTTCTCGACCACTTTGTGCTCTATTGGTAAAAGATGCTCCATTTTTATGGACAGAAAGCTTTGAGGAATCATTCTCTACACTTAAGTCAACTCTTATATCTCCACCTATCATGCAATCTCCAAATTGGAAACTTCCTTTCGAGCTCATGTGTGATGCAAGTGACTTCGCTGTAGGAGCAGTCTTAGGACAACGGTGTGAGAAAACTCCATGTGTCATTGCTTATGCAAGCAAATCTTTAAATGATGCACAAATAAACTACACCACCACTGAGAAAGAGTTGCTTGCTATTGTCTTTGCCTTAGATAAATTCAGGTCTTATCTCTTAGGATCACCCATCATTGTCTTCACTGACCATTCAGCTCTAAAATACCTTTTCCAAAAACAAGATGCCAAGGCTAGATTGATTAGGTGGGTCCTTCTTCTTCAAGAGTTAGATTTAACCATTAAGGATAAAAATGGTGTTGAAAATTTTGTAGCTGATCACATCTCTAGGATGGAATTCAAAGACAACTCACACCACCTCTCTGTGTCTGATTCATTTCCCGATGAGCACCTCTATTCAGTGAGTGATTGCCCTTGGTATGCTGACATAGCAAACCATTTGGTGACTAGTGACATTCCAAAATTCCTAGGGACCCAAGATAAGAGGAAATTCCTTTCTTATTTCAAACACTATGTGTTTGATGATCCTTACCTCTTTAAGTTTTGTCCTGATCAAATCATCAGGATATGTGTTCCCGAGTCTGAGCAAGAGTCCATTCTAAAATTTTGTCATGGAGAGGCATGTGGAGGCCACTTTTCTACAAATAAAACCACTACAAAGGTCCTCCAAATTGGTTTCTACTGGCCGAACCTCACTAAGGATTCCTTCGAATTCTGTAAAAGTTGTCCTCAGTGTCAGCAATTAGGATCAATTTCCAAAAGGAATCAAATGCCCCTCACTCCCATTCTGGTCGTTGAAATCTTTGATTGTTGGGGAATTGATTTCATGGGACCCTTTCCAAAATCTAAGGGATACCTCTACATCCTCTTAGCTGTTGATTATGTATCAAAATGGGTTGAAGCCATTCCCACCAAGACTAATGATCATCAAGTTGTGATTCGATTCCTAAAAGAGCATATATTTTCTAGATTTGGAGTTCTGAGGGCTATAATCAGTGATCGTGGAACCCATTTCTATAATCACCCATTCTCTTCACTCATGTCTAAGTATGGAATTTCTCATAAAGTTTCCACTGTGTACCATCCTCAAACCAATGGTCAAGCTGAGTTAGAAAATAGGGAGATTAAGAAAATTCTTGAAAAAACTGTCAACCCCTCTAGGAAAGATTGGTCTGAGAAACTCTTGGATGCTCTTTGGGCATATCGTACAGCATTCAAAACCATCCTAGGAATGTCACCATATAGGTTGGTTTGTGGAAAATCATGCCATTTACCTGTTGAAATTTAGCATAAGGCATTTTGGGCAATCAAAAAAATGAATTTCGACATTTCTTTAGCCGAAGAAAAGAGGAAATTAGATCTTAATGAACTTGAGGAACTTATGATGGAGTCTTATGAAAATTCAAGGATAAATAAAGCTAGAGTTCATGCCTACCAATCTAGGAATATCAAAGTCAAACAATTTGAAATGGGAAAACCTATGCTCTTGTATAGTTCAAAACTTCATTCACACCCGGGAAAGTTAAGGTCTAGATGGTCAGGTCCATTCATAGTGCATCATGTGTACCCCCATGGGGTAGTAGAGATTCAGGATCTCACAAGTGGTAACATTTTTAAGGTCAATGGTCATAGGTTAAAACCATTCATTGAATCATTCAATAAACAGGAAATAGAGGTAGAGTTAACAGAGCCAACCTATGAACCAGGAAAAAATTGATAGATTTAGGATCCATGTCGGGCTAACGACGTTAAACAAAAGCGCTACATGGGAGGCAACCCATGGTCTTCATTTTTCTAATTTTTTTAATCATTTTTTTTTTGCCTTCTTCTTCATTTTTTTATTTAAAAAATATATATAGATTGTTGACCTATTCTTCTTTTATGAGTAAGGATGGGTATGAAAGGGGAGCACCGTATTCATCTATGTCACGCGATGTGATCCCTGAGTAATACCTTACCCATAAATTTAAGAGAAGACAATGTATCATCAGTTTATGTTATTTGTACCTTTTTTTTAGGTTAAAAAAAATACAAAAAATATATATATTAAAAAAATTTAAAGGCATGTCATAGGTCATTGGGAAAAGCTGGTCACAGCCGTCCAAGTCATTGGGAGATAAACCATAACTGAAGGGAGACATGGGAATGAATTTTCAACATCAACCACCAGGTGACTTCATTCTATAATTTTCATTTTCAATGTCTTCATTGAACTTCTATCCTGCCCCTTCTATGTTTCAATTCTTTAAACACTGGGGACAGTGTTCTTACAAGTTGGGGGGGAGATGAAAATGTGTGGAATGAAAAATGTCATTAACCTTGAACATGATAACACACATTCCAAACTCTGAAATTGGATATCAAATAATTTTGCATGCCTTGATTCTGATTTTTAATGAAAGTTTATGTTCATGTGCATAGATATTGGAAAGTGCGGTTGTCCGATGTGATTTTTCACTGTTATATTTTCATCTATTTAATAAAAAAACACAATGAACGTCCTCTAGATTGTGGGGTCTTAGTTTGAGTTCTTGGGGACCCATAATAAATAGCATAGGATTGGCAATCATTTTAATTTTAACATGAGTATTCAAAAAAAAATCAATTGCACGTAGAGCAATGAATTGACCTAATGTGTGGCTTTCGGTACTTGGGGATCATGACTCCATAGTTGTTTGGCCCAGAGTTGGGCACTTTATCTCTATTTGTGGTAATTTGAATTTGTTTTTGATTGAGTTAACTCGAGATGATGCCCGAGTATGTGAGCTTCACTTGGTGCCCTAAGGTCTTTGAGCCTGGGAGTCATCGGCAAAGTCTTGCTACATGGGTTGACTCGATTGAGTTCAATTTCAATTACCATGGAAAAATTGAAAAAAAAACCCCAAAAAAAATGAGTAATCATCTTATTATTAAAATTTTATTGCTCCTAGTGCTTCCATATTTTCTCCCTTGAATGGAAATGAACCCCCATGTCTATTGTGACGCACAACACTTCATCATGCTTAATTGAATTTGGATGAAATATGGAAATGAATTTGAATAAAGGAATGGGCTTGGTCTTGAGATATGCCTGTGGACATAGCTTATTTTAAATGATTTTGATGGGTTTTATAATTTTTTGGTATGTGATCTTTGGGTGAGAAATGTGTATTAAAATGTTTTTGGAAAAGGTCATTCGAATTTCATTTTTGTGAGATATATTTTTCTCGGGACTAGAAAAACTCAAGTTGGGGGTGTGATTAGCCAATAAAAACACATATTTTGATTACATTTTAATGGTATTAAATTTTTATTTTTGATCTTGTGGGCCTGAGTTAGTGGATTTTAATTTTGAACATCCATTCTCTTCAATTGTGCACTCCATGCCTAATATGCACCAATTTAGGCCCAATGTTTCATTTGATTTAAAAGAATTTAATTATCCATATTTTAATTTGATATTTTTGTAAATGGATATAAACTTAAATATGAACATTTTTCATTCAGGGATCAATGGAGGATTCATAAAGGATGATGAGTATTTTTGGCGAAGAAAGGAAACAATTCTGGAGAAGGCAGATTTGATATCATCCCACTGATCGGACTGTGGGGGCCACAATACAGGCCCAATGAATACCAAAAGTCATTTAAGACTATAAGACATATATAGGAACAAATAAGTCTTCTGGATCCAGTGCTAATTCGTCCTAAATGGTGGTGATTAAGGCATCCCAAGTTGAAGATTCAATTCTGGGTTAGATTCTGCGGCCCAGAAAAACAGCCCACTATTTATATCATATCTCGTGAAAGGTTTATTATTTTGGGCTGAAATTTTACAGGATGTTAGGAGAAATCCGGGGATTCATTTAATTATTCTAGGTCCCACTCTAATTCGGCCTTCTAGAAGGTCCTTTAGGCACGTCGTTCCGGTGGATGCAAGTTGGCTGCAACTTCGAGGCAAGAGTTGAAAAGTCTCTTATGCATTAAATGTTCACCCACATTTCTCCAACAAAATTAATTAAAGGCACATGGGATGATGGGAGCTCGGCCAAAGGTTTCCAAAATTCCTATTTAAGGTAGTAGGGATGGAGGATTTGGGGATGTTGGTGCTTTCTTTTCATTGTAGTGTTATTATGCCAATTCGCCTTTGTAATGTTCTTCCTTCTCATGTAAGTTGTCCGAATCACCTTAGTCTTCAATAAAAGTTCTTATTATTCTCTTATTATGTTCTTATTAATATCACCTTGATACCTTTGCCTTAAGGTGTGAAATTTTTCACACCAAACCTTGTGATTTTGTTCACACAATGGTGGAGTGATTGTTATTTGTGTTGTTTTTACTTCTTCAATTTCACCCTCGTAAGTCTACTTTCCGCTTCCGTTGAGAACTTGTCATCAATGGAGGGATAGCTCTTTTATGGGTTGATCCAAGGGAGTATCAAGGGTTTGGATTGAATATTATTTCTCACTCTCTAAATGTTATTAATTTCTTTTAATTGAGTTTCTTTCATTTAATGATTTTTATTCTTCCTCTTCCTTATTGAATTTATTCACCCCACTTTGATGTGCTAATTATATCCTTTACCTTAGAGTGCTCATGAAAATGATCCTACAAGTGTATAGGTGATTATCATGTGTTGTGAAGTTGTTTAATCAGTAATTGATTAGGTTAGTTTGAAATCATTGCATGAATCCTTCTTGAGTTAATGAAATTAAAATCTTAAAAAAAAGGAATTCATTCAATCCACCCCGAGCAATAACCTAGGATCAACTCATTTCCTCATAATTTGAATTCACATATATCTTTTAGTGCTCTTTCAAAACCATCTAAAATCAACCCAAGTTGGCAACTTCATAGCCAAAAATCCATCTCTTTTTATTGAGTGTCTAAAGGTTATTCTTAGGTCTCTGAGGATTCGACAACCCAAGCTACACTGCAAGCGACCGCTTGACCCTTAAAACTTGGGTAAATTTGGGAGAAACCAATAGTCAGTTAGGAAATGGTGTCTTCTTGAAACGGTGTCTCCTTGAAATAGTGTCTCCTTGAAATGGTGTCTCCTTGAAATGGTTTCTGGATAGTTACGGTGTCTAGATGGTTACGATGTCTGGATGGTTATGGTGTCTAAAGGGTTACGGTGTCTGGATGGTTACAATGACTAAAGGGTTACAGTGTGTGGATGGTTACGGTGTCTGGATGGTTACGGTGTCTGGACACAGTGTATGGTTCCTTATCCAGAGAAACATAACCGGTGGAAAAATCACGGTGTCTCATAATTATCCAAAAATCTATATTCAGACTTAAGCGGTGATATTCATAGAATGGATTAGACTTAATCATTTATCAAAGAAATCATTATAAAGTAAATTAAATATAGTGTACAGTAATCAAACTGAATGTATGGAAATTAAGATCTTAAATAGCTTTATTTAAAGTATAAAGATACTAATCATTTGTATATATGATGTGAGATAGACTACATAGAATTAACAAGTTTTATAGACTGAATCGGTTTTGTGATCATTAAAACATGATTAACACATGAGGAGTCCAACAATATCCCCCTTTTTTATGATCACAAATCATGTGAAGTTAGAGTTTATATTTCTCTAATGTACATATAAACTACATATTTTTCTATTCTTTCTTTAGTGTGTATATTTCTCCCCCTTTTGAGATTATCAAAAAAAGTGAATAGGAAATAGACAATAAAACTTTACAATGCATTAGATAAAAAGAGTGTCATACAAAGAGTAAAACAAATGCAACAAGATCCCTATCAAAAGATAGTAGTCACTATTCTTTATCACTGGATGGTCTTCTTGTTTCCCTTAACAGCAACATCAGAAGAAGAGGCCATAGGATCAGAGGTTGAAGTGGAATAAGGGAGTGAACTGGTTGACAGAGATGGTAAAGGAAGACCTTCAAAGACAGAAGGGGCCAAGGTAGGAGTAGTAGAATACTGAGGCAATTATTGATCAAGGATAAGAAGTATGATTTGACTCATAGCCTGAGAGACAGACAAAGATGTAGAGGTAAGGGTAGGATAGGAGAAGGTAGGAAAACCATATCTCAGAGGTGTAGCTGCAGGAGCCACAATGGCAGTACTTTGTACATGAAGATAAGGCCGCAAAAGATTGATAAAGTCAGCAATGATATCTCCACCATACTACATTGCTTTTTCAAAGTCATCCTTGTTCTCCATGAACTTTTCCAACATACGAGTGAACTCTATGAGATTTTGGACTTGAGTCTTGAATGCTTGAGTTATAGGAGGAATCCTTAGATTCTTCACAAGGTACTTGAAATGATTGGTCACGTCATTATTAGAGAAGATATGGTTAAAGTAGAAGTCCAATTTCTTGGAAATTTCTTGCTGAACATCATTAGAAATCTTGGAATGGATTATCACCAAATTTAGAACTCTGTCACTGTTATTGATAACTTCGGATAGATATTCTTTATTAAAACCACTAAGCAAATCCTAAAGTTCTTATTTGAATACTGTTCGAAACAGATCACTATCTAAAGAAGGTTGAGAATATTTTCTAGAGGCATTAGAAGTAGTGATAGACAAGGTAAGAGATTTCAGTTGATTAAGCACTTTCTGAAGGCACCCCTTATACTCATCAGTTAACTTGTTAAGTCCAATAACAAGTTCATGCATATCTTGAACAATCTTTTTGTTTCTTTCAGCTACTTTTTCAACTAAAGAGGTTAGATGAGGTTGAATTAGTGAGGATACTTCTTATGGGGTTTGAGTAACAATATTCTCAACAGGATGAGAAACAGGATCTGGTCTCGAGTTCATAACTTTTTTCATATTTTCAATCATACCACTTAGAGTATTTAATTCGTCACTAAGTAGTTTGTTCTCAATGCTAGTTTCTTGAATCTCATGGATAATCTTGGGTTGAATCTTCCAAATAATTTTCTCCAGCAACAGTGAAGCATCTCTTTCACTCAAATGTGTTACAGGTGCTCGTTGGGTATTCAGGATCTTTTTAACCCCAGTTAAAAGGGTAGCTCCAAATTCTTTCAGGTCATCCTTATTCACCAAGGTTAGAGGTTCTTATAAAGGCTCAGAGATAAAAGATGAGACAGGATCAGGTTCTTTGGTAGAAATAGCTTTAGGATAAGATTCCATTTTTAACCAAAAAAATAGTAGTCAGATCAAGAACTTTGACTGAGACTTCCTATGAATCATTCATATTGAAATAACATGGGAATTTATACCATGTTTCCATTGATCTTGGATCAATTGGATTCCCCACTTCAACAGATTCTATAATGGGGGGATGCTCCCCCTCAACCGGTGCATCTTCCTCAAGATTGAGAGATTTAGATCCTTGATCTATTTGCACAATTTCATCCCTGATTTCCTCAACCATTTCCTTTCGAGCCAATTGAAAGGCTTGATCCATTCTCTCTTCAGCAGAAAGAATGACTTCAGGAATAACATGTTCCTCTAGGAGTTCTTAAATTGAATCTTCTTACATAACAGAGAGATATTCTTCTATATTTTTTTCCACATCATCCTTTTCGGTTACCTTAGTAACAAATTCTTCCTCTACATGTTCCTCACCAGCAGTTTCTTTCACAAGAGACATATTTTCTTCTATATTATCTTCTACAACTTCCTTTTCTCTTTCAATAGAAATAGAATCTTCTTCAGCAGTGGGTTGTTCTTCCAAATCAACAACCTTTTCAAGAATAGGTATTTCCTTATCAATTATGACTTTAGGAGCAAGTGTATTGTCTTCCTCATCAAGAAAAGTTTCTCTTAGAGGTACAACAACCTCTCCTTCTTCTTCCTCATCAGAATATTCAACAAGTTCATCTAGCTCCAATCTAGGATCAGAAATAGCTTTAGGTCTTCAAGGGTGTTCCACTGGATTAAACTTTTCATAGACTCTATCATTATCTTCCACCCATGCCTTTCTCTATGGATTCCAATTTATTTTCATCCTATTTACTGTAACTTTCGACAGACAAAACTCATAATCCTTGATAACTTCTTCATTCAGTCCAACCACACCTTTGGCACAAAGCATAATTGAAATAAGCCACAAATAGAATAGGGAGGTTGACTTGGAGGTGGTATTTATCAGTTCACACATATGGTGTATGACATACTTACAAAGATTGATCTTATGTCCATTTTTTATGAGATGTATCAAAAATACATCCTGATATTTGAGTACAGAGAAATCACCTTTTCTGGGGCTATTTAAGTTCTGAATAAACTTAAATAGAAGTCTAGATTCTCCATTTATCTCGGCAATGATGGCTCTCCTCTTGGTTCTATTTCCATTTGAACTCCTCAAAGCATCTTCCAAAATAAAGAATTCACTTGGAGGTGGAGGACCTCTCTGGTAGTCCTCACAAATACCTTCATGAGGCATCCTAAGGCATGAATCCCATAAACTTGAGGAAAATGTGAATCTCTAGCCATTTATCCAACTTCTTACAATATAACCATCTTCAGAATCAAAAGAAAATTGTACATACTGATAAAATTGTGCAACTAGCTTTGGGCAGATAGACTTATCCTCCTTAGTAAACCAATCTAGCCAACCTTTCTCTATTAGAACTTTCAACACCAAAGACTTACTCAACATAAGCCACTTAGGGCATATCTCTTTCTCAGGTACTACTATTTGGTTTACCATATTTGGATTCAGAGGACCCTTGGGTGCTAAATTTAGTGTTATCTTAAACTTCTTCTTGGAACTTCATTTCTCAGGAGTCGACGATGAAGGACGTTTCATCCTAGGCATTCAACGAAGGTTCAAGATAGAGAATGGTTGAAGAGAGGTTATAGTTTGAGAGAGGAGAAGAAAGCTCAAGTAAAGAACAAGTGAAACTTCTTTTATTTTATCATTTAGAAATACCAATCGTCGCAAAAACAAAAAAGCGTGGGAAAGTAAAAAGGGTAAAATAATGAAATACCATGATACGGGTTCTAATTTATAAATAAAACAACAAAGTATTCTTGTAAAGAATTTTTGTGGTGAGATCGTAATTAATTTTCATAGTGGGACTGTAACAAGCCTTCATGGTGAGGTCATCACAAGCATTCACGGTGAGACCATCACAAGCATTCACAGTGAGACTGTAACAATGTGATTTCTAGACTATGTGTCTGTATTGTTTGAGATAGTAAGTGTTAGACAGTAGCCAAGAAATAGTAACTGTGAGATCTTAAACATGAAAAATTAAGTATTGGGACAGTAAAATATGAAACAGTAAGATATCTACTTAAGGTTTATCATTCCCAATTCATGTATGATGTAATTAAATCTTTCAAAATTTAATGGTTTGGTGAATATATCAGCAAGCTGATATTCAGTTCCAATGAATTCCAAAGTGATATCACCTTTTTTATAATGATCTCTCAAAAAGTGATGTCTTACATCAATATGCTTTGTCCTAGAGTATGAAACATGATTTTTGGAGATGTTAATAGAACTTTTATTGTCACAATTTATAGTTACATGCCTGAATTGATATCCATAATCTAGTCATGTGTGTTTCATCTACAAAATTTGTGCACAACAACTACCAGTAACTATGTACTCGGCTTTTGTAGTAGATAATGCAACAGAATTTTGTTTCTTACTACACCATGATACTAGTGACTTGCCTAAAAAGTGAGATGTTCCAGATGTGATTTTTCTATCTAACTTATAGCCACTGAATTTAGTATCAGAATAGATAAATAATTCAAATTATTGTCCTCTGGGATAGAAAATTCCTAGATTGAGTGTATTCTTGAGATATTTGAAAATTCTATTAACATCATTTAAATGAGATTCCTTAGGATTTTCTTGAAAACTAGCACACATACACACGCTAAACATAATATCAGATTGGCTAGCAGTTAAGTAGAGTAAGCTTCCAATCATTCCTCTATAAGTGGTTTGATCAATAGATTTTCCATATTCATCAAGACCCAACTTAAATGTAGTACTCATTGGAGTATCACTACTTTTAGTGTTATCCAAACCAAAAAATTTTAGAAGATCTCTGTATATTTAATTTGATTTAAAATAATACCATCATTATTTTGAAAGATTTGAAATCCAAGAAAGAATTTTAGTTCACCCATTAAACTCATTTCAAATTCATTTTGCATCATTTTAGAAAAATAAATACATAAATAATTTCTTGAAGATCCAAAGATAATATCATCTACATAAATTTGAACTACTAAAACATCATTAGAAATTCGTTTTATAGAAAGGGTAGGATTAACTATTACTTTTGTAAAACCTTTAGAAATAATAAAGGTACTTAGTCTATCATACCAAGCTCTTGGAGCTTGTTTTAAACCATATAAATCTTTTGATAATTTAAAAATATGATTTGGAAAATTAGGGTTTGTAAAACTAGGGGTTTTCTCAACAAATACATCCTCATCTATATACCCATTTTGGAATGCACTCTTAACATCCATTTGATATAGTTTGAAATTCAAATGTGCGGTATAATCAAGTATAATTTTGATGGCTTCAAGTCTAGCTAATGGTGCAAAGGTCTCTTCATAGTCAATTCCCTCTTCTTGACTATAGCCTTGTGCAACCAATCTAGCCTTGTTTGTAACTATGTTACCATCTTTATCTACCTTATTTCTAAAAACCCACTTAGTTCCTATGGTGAATGTGTCTTTTGGTCTTTCGAAAAGTTTCCAAACTTTGTTCCTTTCAAACTGATTAAGTTCTTATTGCATATCCATTACCCAAAATTCATCATTGATAGCATCATTAATGTTTTTAAATTCAAGTTGTGACAAGAAGACTTGATGTTCAACATGGTTTCTAATAGAAACTCTAGTTTGAGTTCCTTTATTTAAGTCTCCTACAACAACATCTAAGGGATGGTTATTAAGAGTTTTAATATCTCTAGAAAATGAAGGACTGGTAATTTCAGGTTCTTCAGCAGGTTTAGGTTCATTATGACTTGAGTCTAAGGAATTTTTAGAGCTATAATTTTTCACATATTCCTTCATAGGATGGTTAAAGGATTTTTAATTAATGTCCAGATTTGATACATCATCCTCCAGGTTCTCTAGAGTGGTCTTAGGCTCACGTGGATCTGTTTCATCAAATTTAACATGAAAATATTCTTTCACACATTTAGTTCTTTTATTAAACGCTCTATAGGCTTTACTAGATATGGAATATCCTAAAAAGGTTCCTTCATCACTCTTGGATTCACATTTTTCAAGATTGTACTTAGTATTAAGGATATGGATTGTGCAACCAAAAACTTTGAAGTAGCTAAATTTGGGTTTTATATTGTTTCATAACTCATAAGGGGTTTTCTTAATAATAGGGCTAATCAATACTCTATTGATTATGTAGCATGTTGTATTTACAGCTTCAACCCAAAAATAAACAGGTAGGTCATACTCACTAAGAATGGTTCTAGCAATCTATTACTAAGTTCTATTTCTTCTTTCTACAACTCCATTTTGTTGAGGTGTTCTAGGAGCAGATAAATTGTGACTATAGTCATTTTGTGAGTAAAAGGATTAAAACTCTTGGTTTTCAAACTCATGGCCATGGTCACTTCTCAAGGTATTAATTCTAATTCCACTAAGATTTTCTACAGACTTGGAGTATTTAATGAAGTAAGAATATGCTTCATTTTTGTGAGCTAGAAAGTATACCCAAGTGTATCTAGAAAAATAATCTACTAGAACATAAACATAGTGATTCCCATTTAAACTAGAAACTCTATATGGTCCAAAGAAATCCATGTGAACCAATTTGAGAGGTTGAGAAGTTGAAACTTCTTTCTTTGGTTTGAAGGAAATTTTGTGTTTCTTTCCCTTTTGACAAGGATTACACACTTTTCCATTTGGAAACTCAAATTTGGGTAGGTCTTTGACTAATATTTTTCTAGTTATCTTTCTAAGGGAGTGAATATTATAGTTTCCTAGTATCTTATGCCAAATCCAAGACTCTTTATAAAATACACTTAGACGTGAAGCATTTTGAGAATCTAAAGAATCTAAGTTAACAGAATAAACATTTTCATTTCTTAATGTAGAAAACACTAAATCATCTTTAGAATTAAAGAAATTTCAAGCATCATTTTCAAATTTAACATGAAATCCATCATCACATAATTATGAAATACTAAGTATATTATATTTCAATCCATCAATAAAAATTACTTTGGAAATTAAAACTGAGTTAGAGTTACTGAATTGGCCAAGGCCAATGATTTTTCCTTTGGCATTGTCACCAAAGGTGACATAACCTCCATAAATTTTTATTAGGTTCCTGAAGTATGAGTAGTATCCTATCATGTGTCTTGAACACCCACTATCTAAGTACCATAAACTTTTAAAGGAACTCTTTAAGAAAATTTCCTACAAAATGATCAAGTAAAAATATATTTTGGTACCCATACTTGTTTGGGTCTAGTAACATTAGTGATAAGTGCTTTAGGAACCCATATCTACCTCATAGGTTTCCTATAAGCATTATGTAATGTATTCTAAAAATAAACTCTATTTGGTCTAGAAAAACTTGAAACAGTAGAGAGTGTATCATAACCTGAACTAGTTGATTTTTTTTCTAGAATTGGGAGTAAAGCTATATTCACTAGATGTAGAAACAAAGTTTGTTCTTCCAAAATTTCTTTTACCAGGTTGATAGCCAATGTCTGTAGTATATTTAGGATTAATTTTTTTACCTAGAATTTGAGTAAGAGTATTTTTCCCATTAGTAAACTTTTCTAAGTCTTTCTTTAATTTCTCATTAGACATTTTTAATTCATTGTTCTCCTTAAGAAGTTGATCATTTTTCTCTTTTTCAATAGTGATTTCAGATTTAACAGTCACAGTAAGAGAATGTTGTTTCTTCAAAGATTTATATTTATCTTTTAGTTCATTGTATGTTTCTTCAAGCATATTGAAGTATTCAACCATTTCTTCATTGGACATATTTTTAGGTTCACTCTCATCTCTAGAATAGTATGAATTATGTACAGGGGAGTCTAGTGTTACCTCAAATGTGTTTTTCATAAAACACATATTGGATTCATTAGTCTGTTCATCATGTGATGATTCTGAGTCACTTGAGTTATCCTTAGAATCACTCCAGGTTGCTTTCATTTCCTTTTTATACTTTATGTATTTGTCCTCATATTTATTTTTGTATTTGAGATTTGGACAGTCATCCTTGATATGTTCTTTGTGGTTACATTCATAGCAGACAATCTCATCAGTCTTTTCATTTCTTTTCCAATATTTATTTCAACTTCCTTTTTGATTATATTTTCCCTTGAAGTTAGGATTTCTGAAAAAGTTCTTCTTCTTGTAAAATCTCTTGAATCTTATGGATAATTGAGCCATCTCCTCATCACTATCAGGTGATGACTATTCACTATTGGAACTCTGTACAGAAGCTTCCAATTTCCTTTTGTCTTTGTGTTTAGAGGTGGTGGTTTTGAATGCAACTGATTTTTGTTTGGGTTCATCCTACTCCTCCTTGTTGACTTTCAACTCTTCTTCGTACATAATCTGTTTTCCAATGAGTTCTTTTACATGTATCTTGCTGATGTCTCATGATTCTCTAATAGAGACAGAGGTTCCTCTCCATCTGTCAGGTAGACATCTAAGAATTCTCATGATCTGTTCCTTGGCAGTGACTTCTCATCCAAGAGAAATCATTGTGTTGACAATTTTTTTGAACCTGAGATACATGCCAGAAATAGGATCATCAGGTTTCATTATAAAGTTATCATATTTTATATTATAATTATTAAGTCTCATCTCTTTCACACTAGAAGTTTCTTCATGTGAAACAGACAAGGTGTCCCAAATTTCATGGGCAGTTTTACAAGCAGAAATTCTATGAAATTCCTCATATTCTAAGGAGTAGTATAAAGCATTCATAACATTGTAATTATTATTGTAGGCAGTTTTGGTAGGTTCATCCCAAGTGATTCTATCAATATCAGGAATCTTATATTCATCTATAATGGAAGAAAAAATTTAAAAACTCATACTTTCTAAATGAATTTTCATTTTGATTTTCCATTGAGAATAATTGATTACATTAGAGAATGGTGGTCTGTTAGTTGCAGCGCCTTCCAATATATTATCCATAATAAAGAAATAATTTGAAAGAGCTAGAAATTTAGAATTAACAAAAATTTACAAATCTTTAAAGTACAACTACAATCACAGTTGAATAAGGTTAAAATCATAGTCTTAATAAAAAATCCTCTGATACCAAATGTTGGTCATAGTAGAGTACTCAAGAGGGGGGGGATTGAGTATCTATTCAAAATTTCTGTTTAAAAAATATTCCTAAATTTTTTTCCCAAAGTTAAATACAACCTAGTTAATCAAAGTAATACGGTTATAAAAGTTTGACTATTTAAATAACTTCTCAAAAGATTTATTAATTCTCAGTAATCTTAATATCAGTTATTAATATTACTTTTGAAGATATTCTAATCAGGAAAAACAATTATAACTTCTTTCCAATATTAACTATCAAAGCAAATTTAGAGATTTCTGAATTATATAGTAAAGTAGTAAAATAGAGTAGACTAAATTAAGCAGCACAGCGGACATAAAACAAGTGGTTCAGTCTCAAGCCAAGACTTAATCCACTCCACTTGGTGATCACCTTCCACCAAGAAGTTTATATAGATAAACTTTATCCACACCCTGGATCGGGGTTAACAATAGTACACAGGACTGTTAGGTCACATGACCTCTTCCACAGTTCTTCATGGGTACAAACTACCAAGCCACACATGGACCTCTTCCACACTTATCTGTGAGTATACACAAGTGTAAAAAGATGTTTGAGAAAGATATCTTGTATCCTTCAGTTTAATATAGGAGACAGAGTGTGTTTTTATATAGATACACACACAGCTTAAAAGCTAATAAAATGATACACAATAGAGCATAAATTATGAGACAAGGTTAGAAGTGCTCTGAGTGGTTGTCTATGCGGCTCTGGACTTATAGGATGAAGTAGATGCAAAAATCGAGTTCTCATATAGAAAACAGAGTATCGCAAGTTAGCTAGATCTGGCATGTGTTCTTTGTGGTGTTGACAGTGTAAATATGTCCTTGACTTTGAGATTTAAGTATGCTTCATGTGTTCTTTAGCAGTGTCAAGTTTCATATGTTGGTTATCTTCTCAAAAATCGCTAAGTGTTTCTTCGTTGTGGTGCTCACACCCGCTTGCATGAATACTTTTTTCTGGGCTGCACTTCTCTTTTATTTTGGAGTTCATGTGTTGAATCTGATAGGATGCATGTATTATGCACCTTGTACCTCGTACTGTCAGATGACATGTCTACAAAGAAACATTAATTATGTCAGTGCATTTAAAATATTCAAATATGACTGTTAGAGATTAAATTGAAAAACGACAAAACAGATTAAGAAACGGTGTCATAGTCTGTCAGGAAACGGTGTCTTCTTGAAACGGTGTCTCCTTGAAACGGTGTCTACTTTTGAAATGGTGTATCCTTGAAATGTTGTCCTCTTGAAACAGTGTCTCCTTGAAATAGTGTCTGGATGGTTACAGTGTCTGGATGGTTACGGTGTCTAGATGGTTATGGTGTCTGAAGGGTTATGGTGTCTGGATGGTTACAGTGTCTGAAGGGTTACGGTTTCTGGATGGTTACGGTGTCTGGATGGTTACGGTGTCTGGACATGGTGTCTGGTTCCTTAACGAGAGAAACATAACCGGTGGAAGACTCACGGTGTCTCAGACTTAGCCAAAAATCTGTATTCAGAATTAAGCAGTGATATTCATAGAATGGATTAGACTTAATCATTTATCAAAGAAATCATTATAAATTAAATTAAATATAGTGTACAGTAATCAAACTGAATGTATAGAAATTAATATCTTGGATAGCTTTATTTAAAGTATAAAGATAATAATCATCTGTACTTATGGTGTGAGATATAGACTACATAGAATTAATAAGTTTTATAAACTGAATAGTTTTTGTGATCATTAAAACATGATTAACACATGAGGAGTCCAACACATCTAATTCTGACCATCATATGACCATCCATCTAGAGCATCACCCTCTCTAACACGATCACGCATCACTCTAGCCTCTAAGTATCCCCACTGAGACTCCTCCACCTATTGTACCAAGGAATATTACACTATCATCTGAAACAGACACCCTCTACCATTCTACACTTTCATTCCTAGATGCAAAGCAACCAACTCCTCCATTTCTTTCCAAGAATCTACTGACTCCCCAACCACATCCTTATGTGACTTCCTTCTCAAGGCATCAGACACTACATTCCCCTTTCCTAAGGTGTAGTATATTTTGAAGTTGTAATCCTAAAGAAAATTCATCCACCTCCGCTGCCACAAGTTCAGGTAGCACTGGGAGAAGAAATACCTCAATCTCTGGTCATCTATGAAGACCACAAAGTGTTCCTCTATGAGGTAATGTCGTCACAACTTTAGCACAAACACAACCGCTACAAGCTCTAGGTCGTGGGTGGAATAGTTACACTCATGAGGGCGTAACTGCCTAGACCCATAAGAAATCACTCCCCACTACTACATCAGTACGCACCCCAAGCCTAGATCGGAAGCATCACAGAACACTTCAAACATTACCCCTTCCTCTGGAAACCTCATCACTAAGGAACTGACCAGCTTTCCGTTCAGATAACTGAAATCTACCTGGCACTGCTCACTCCATACAAAATCCCAGTCTTTTCTAGTCAAGTCCATCAAAGGTGTTGCAACTCGAGAGAAGTCGGGCACTAACCTTCAGTAGTGACATGTCAGTCCCAGGAAGCTACAAACCTCTACCACATTCTTGGGTACTGCATAAGAAACAACTACTTCGACCTTTGATGGGTCCACCACTATTCCTTACTGGGACACCACGTGTCCAAAGAAGTGTACCTCTCATGTCCAGAACACGCACTTGGACAACTTCCCATAGAGCTGGTGGTATTGGAGGACCTCCAAAACTATCCTTATATGCTTGGATTGATCCTCCTCTGACCTTAAGTAGATCAGGATGTCATCGATGAACATGATCATGAACCGGTCTAGATACTCATAGAAAACGGAGTTAATGAGCCCCTTGAACACAGCTAGTGCATTCATAATTTCAAACAGAATGACCACAAACTCAAAGTGTCTATATCTGCACCTGAAAGTAGTATTTGATATGTCACCCTTCTTCACCCTCAACTAGTTATATCCAGACTATAGGTCGATCTTAGAGAACCAACATGATCCCTTAAACTGGTCAAAAAGGTCATCAATCTTTAGGAGGGGGTAACGGTTCTTGACCTTCACCTAATTCAGTCTTCGGTAGTCTATGAACAGCCTGAGACCATTGTCTGCCTTCTTTGGGAACAATACTAGAGCACCCCATAGCAATACTCTTGGTCGGATAAAACCCTTCTCCATCAGGTCATCGACCTGAATCCGTAACTCCTGAAACTCAGAAGGCACCATCTAATAGGGATCCACCAAAATTGAATAGGAACTGGGTTGTAAGTCTATCTCATACTCAACATAACATCAAGGGGGTAAAGTCACAACCTCTTCAGGGAAGACGTCTAGTTTCTCATTGACAATCCCTGGAACTTTCACCATCTTTGAGTCTACTGATTCCACCAACCGCTCAGCTAGCAAGGACAGAAGGGGCTCCACACACTGGCTTCCCTCCTGGAAACCTCACTTGCTAATGAAAGCTATATGTTGGCTGTCCATATCTGAGAAAACTACCCTTCTCTGGAAGCATTCGATGACAGTGTGCATGGAAAACTGGTAATTGATGCCCAGAATGACATCGTATGGCTGCATTTGTAGAAAAAAGAGATCCCCACTAGACTGATTTGGCCCCAACATCAGTATGAATCCTCAAAAATATAAAAAAGGCTGGTCTGACCCCCAATGGGCATACTCAACACTAGGGTACTGGAGAGTCTCTCTACATATAAGACCAAGGCTTGGTCTAGACTGTGTGCAACAAAGGAGTGAGAAGCTCTCGGATCAAACAAGGCACAGGAAAGAGTATTAAACAGACTGATCATACCATGAACGGCCTATGGCCATGCTAGAACTGCTACCTCTACAGCGTGCAACTACCCACACCCAGATCCTCTGCACCTAGGTTGTCAGCCACCTCCCTGACCATGACCTGGTCGAGGTCCCTAATGATCACCCTGAGTTCGGACTCCTCTGATACCATCCCCCATTAGTGGGGAGGGAGCTCGTTGTCCCTGCTTCTGCTATTGAAAAGGTCTGGCCGAGAACTGGTGCTATTGAGGTGGGCGCTGAACCTTCTCACCCCCACTGTACTGCACTCATTCTGGGAACTGATTCCAAAGATTCCCACGACTGCCATAGGTAAAGAACCTTGGTCCTAGTCTCGTAGAGAAAGGGAGAGGACTGGGATATCAGAACTGTAACTACTGAGGTCTGCTCCCCATAGGTCGAAACCTGGAAGGTCCTGATGTTGGAGGCCTACTGATGATGGCCTTCCCCTTTGACAAGCTCAACTGGATCCCCTCTCACAGCACACCTCTCAGCATGTGCATCATATCCACTACTCCAGGCTTCTTCTGAACCTCCAAGTACATCAGTAGACTGAAGGGAGTAACAGTATACTGAAGAGAAGGTCATAGCACCTCCTCTAAGCATCTTTTCCATGACTCCTCATCTGAGAAGAGACCTGGAGTGAAACAAAGTATATCCTTGAACTTTATCCCCAACTCCCTTACTTTCATACTCCCTTGCTGAAGGGAGAGCAAATCTTTCATATTTTTAGCCTTCATCATGGAAGAAAGGAATTCCACCTAGAAATCCTTCTCAAAGTCAGTCCATGAAACCTCAGCTTCTCTCTTCTCCCACAGATAGAGAATCCACCACTGATGTACCTCCCCTCACATTTGGCTCATGGATAGAGGAACCCAGTACTAAACAGGAGCCTGGATCAAGCTAAAAGCTATCACCATCTCTTTGAGCCATCTCTCTGTCTCTATGTCCGAGACGCTGCCCTCATACTTCCCTAGAGCCTGCCGCTGGAAGGCATGAAGCATACTCTTCCACTAGTCGTCCTCCTCCTCTCGATCAGTACTCCACTTACTGACTAGATCAACCTGATGGGCCTTAACTTCTCATACTACTCGTGGACATCGTCTAGGTTCCATAGCTACAAGGTAAACAAGGAATGCCCAAGCCCGAATAGTGCAAAATATTTCTTTTAAAATTTTCTTAAACGTTTTATTCATTTTAAGTTCCCAAAATACCCAAAACACATAAGAACACAAGTCATTATGATGCATGTACCTTTCATAGGATCTCTACCCTGCAATCAGTGTAGCCTCACTTAGTCGTTCGGTGGGTCCAGAGTTCTGGAATCTGACCACTGGGGGGCTAAAATCCCATGTCCTAGCCTATCTTCCCTAGCCTATTTCATGAACCAAGATTGCCTAACACTTTTTCCCTACCATCCCATGAAATCCTCACTATGGTTAACCCCGAACTTCATCTTATCTCTCAACCATCAGACTCTGATAACATTCTGTCACAACCTACCTTCCCCAAGATGAGGGAAGGGACAGTAATTTTCCTGACCCTTCCTTCTTCAAGTTGAAGGATAGATAATGACCCCTAAGTCCCGCCGTCAATAGAACCTAGAGTGGAGACTAGAACCAAGGGTATAGAATCTCGCGTAATATGGAAGGCATTTCCCTTTGTATAGAACAAGATCAGGATATAAGATGGTAAATACCAAACAACTCCAAATACAGAAAGTAAAAGTAAATCCAAAACCCCCTTTTCTGCATGTATGTTCGAAATAAAGTGCAACAAAATACAAGAAAACTCCAAAGTAAGGTATCAAAAGAAAGAAAAGCAGCAATAATTATTATCCTGATGCCCAATCTAGTAAAGTCTGTAACTATCCTCAAAGTCCTCCTAGAATCTTGAAAATAATTTTATATACATAGGGTGAGTATACATGTTGAAACACCCCGACCCCAGTTACCCAGAGTCAGTGCATTATTACATAACATTGGCATGATCACAAAAGATCAAGTCTCAAAAGACTGATTAGTTTAGTATCCTTGGAAGTACTAGATACATACATAAGTTTTACATTACATCATTAAATAAAGAAAAAAAACATTGTGTCCCCCTTGAACACACTCATATCCTTGACCTATCCCTGCAGGTTAATCATAGTTTACTTTTTCACATCCTAAGAAAAATAAAACATAGAAAGGGGTGATCTCAGATTTTCAGTAAGGATAACAATATAGAAAAAACTTTTATAAATAAGCATAAACATTTAAGGTAATGTATAAAACTAAAAAAACCTTTTAAACTTAAAATTCAGTATAATATGGAAAAGATAAATAAAATAATATCATTTACTTATTCACATGGATATTATACTAGTCAAATAATCACATGTAATATCAATAGTTAATTTCATAATGATGGAATGCATAATTTCGGACATCATAACCACATAGTCAAGGCCTCGTGCCAAGACTACAAATAAGATTTTTTCAAGGCCTTATGCTAAGACACTAGTTTGTCTTATGAGACCTACTGATGCATCGATGAGCTATAACAGGCTCCACCCATCACTTACTAAGTCCAATGCATTCCTCATATGAAAAGGTTTAAACATAACATAAACATTCATATTAAAACTAGCATACGAAATGTCAATACTTTATCCATAAACCATGAATGGTATAAAAATAAAACATCCACAGTCAAACATATCACAAAAACTTAAATACAATATGGAATATTTGTATAATAATAAATCAAATTCAAACAATTTTAAAATCTATCAATGGATGTTGACATAGATGAAATGAAAACTATTTGAAAGAAATACCTCTTTCTATTTTGAAATAATTTAAAAGTCACATAATTATAAAATAAAACATTTATTTTGAAAATATTCTTATAATATTGTAAGGGAAGCTTCAAAGGTGTTATAACAGTGGAAAATATCCTCACCCTCCATATAAGTTAAAAAAACATTCTTACCTTAATTTTTTAGAATGGTCATAAAGTACCTTGTTTGGAAAATGACGGAAAGATTCCTTTCAAACCATTTTATAAAAAATCAAACAAGGGTATAAATTAATTTAACCCATAGTCTATTAAATATTAAAAATGTTTTGAAATACATTTTTAAGAAACACGGATGTGGATGATAAAGAGGTCTCAGTAGATACTTACGTAAAAACAACCTCGGATAATAAAGAGATTGTGAAATTAACCCTTACCTTGTACTTTTCCTTGGTCAAGGGTACATTAACCTCCTGTATAATAGTTAAATCATTATTATTAAATAATAAAAGAACCACATAAATAAATATGATATCATATATGATCTTCTAATATTGATTTGTTAATAATATTTTAGTAGTATCATTGTTTCTGGTGTTAACTGATTCATTTTCCCTTTATATGTTTTGTAACATAAGCCATGTTTGTTATAGATAGGATGTATTTTATTCATATCTAGAATTATATTAAGTTCTTAAACATTATTTTTAATAATAAAATTAAAGTTATTCTTGAATGGTTACAATGGGGAATGAATCTCATCGCGTTCGTGGAGACGGTAATTCATACACACGCACAAACGCTACTTCCATTTCATTTTTTTATTTTAAAAGGAAAGAAAACCAAATGATACATAGGTATATTATTATTACAGTATAATATAATATTTTATATATGTTATGTAAGTTCATTAACACCATCCTTTATACATTCCATGTATGGTATGAATGAGTCATATCACTTTGAGGGGGTGGTACTCCGCACTTTGAAAGAGCACTATCGTGGGTGCCCTCAAATGATTAATGTGATTTTGGGGTACTAAGGTGCAGCAGAGTGGCTGACTAAGGTCGTCTCTCAAAGGAGGAAGTAGATTTAAAACAACTTTTTAAAGGTATTCTAAAAATAAAATAAAAGAGAAAAAAACACTACTTGAAAGGATGGGGGTTGGTTATAGTTTATGAATCTAGAAGAAGTTTTCTGGAAGAATATTGTATTTTTTTGTTTTTAGTTTTGAAATGAAGTTTGATTAAAATGACACAACCAAAAGATGTTTTTTTAGACAATATTTAAAAGATGTAATAGATCTAACTCTACCTCTTCAATCATTTATTAATCATTATAATTTAAATTAATATTCACTTAATTATGATCCCTTAATTTTTTAACCCCCGAACCCTACGATAATTAACCTTACCACAAAGATGAAGTGAATTTAACCTTAGGCTAACTTCGGAACATGCAATCGCAACACCCTGCTTTGATTGATGTTCTAAGATTAGCTTGTGGTCAGTGGTAAATTAAGGCACATTTACCCTCTATAAACTAGAATTAATTGTGTTTAGGGATTATATTTGAACACTACAAATTGATCCCATGTGGTTTTGAATTACCAATTAAGTTCGCGCTCTCACAATTCACACAATTCTCGACCTTGTGTGATTTGTGTTTATTGTTCAATTGCTTGCTTAGTTTCATTTAAATTGAAAACTCAATTAATATATAATATTAAGTGAATTAAATTAGCTCATTTATTCAAAATAAATTAATGAATAAGGTAAGATATAGATCGATTACTAAAAGACTACTCTTCCATGGGTGGCGTAATCATCGTAGAAGCGTTTTGCATGTGCAAAGGTTTATAATGGGTATAACCCAATAACGCTTCTACTCAAGAATTACAGCCCAAATAGGAAGATTGAGAGAAGAATAAATTTAAACAAAATGGAAGAAAATATAATAAATAAAAGAAGAACAAATAAGTTTATTAAGAAAACACAAACATTACAACATGAGGAAGAAGAATAGGGCTTCGACGAAGGGATCCTTGCTTCAAGAGCTACCCTTATTTAATTGCTTGGAGAATTGGAGTGGAACCTCTTATCCTCTACCCTAAACTTCCTAATGTACGTCCCAAACCCTCCAAATGAGAAAAAATCAAATTTATATAGGGGAGAGGGGGAGAGGTTACAAGTGGTTTCAAGTGTGAATGTGGAAATTCGGCCAAATATTTTAATACAACTTTCACCGCCCATTTGACCTCAAAAACGCGTAAACCATCTCTCCTTAAAGAAGGATGATTTCTGAGAAAATGAATCGCCGAGATCCTCTAAAAATTTGGGCCTAATCCAAGCACGGATTAAAATGTTATGGCCCAAATACAGAACCTATGTCCATTCTGGCGAGTCCAGCCCAACTTTGAATTCATGGCCCATTTTCAACAACAAAATGCACTCTTTAGCTCTAGTATCCTGAATAAAAGTTGTAGAAAATTATGTTTTTAACACTGTTAAAAAAATTAAAATTCAAATAATAAATATAAAAATATTTATCTTTGAAATACTACAGTGCACTATAAAGGGTAAAACTAGAATTTTCACTAAATTTTCAAATGAATGATCAAATCCCAAATATTTTATAAATAAACATATTTATCACAATGTGAGTGAATTATATCATTTATTATTAATAAAATATTCAACAAAATAGTGTTTTATCAACTCCCTCACACTTACCCTTTTGCACTCATGGGCAAAATCTCATATCAAGTAAACATCAATATCAAATCAAAACCAATTTTAAAACACATATCCTTGAGATCAAACAATTACACACCAAGAAAAAAATATATCATGCCTCATAAAAAAATTATTTCAAGTTATTCATTTATATCATTCAATATATTTCCACTTTATTTATCCTCCCATGCACAAAACACTTACCTCGCTTGAATTTTCTCTTATCACACAAATATCAATTTTTTTGCAATGTCTTTCTCATCCAAACTCATACAAGGGTCACCATAGGCTTGATAAATTCCTACATCGCCACCCAATGTGAGTCAAGGACGTATGTTTATCATGAGGACTTTTCAGGGTTGTTCTGTGGCTTTCGGTTGGTAGGATTTAGATGTGAAAAATTATGAGGCTGAATAAGGAGGGCTTGACTCTTTTTGAAGCAAAATTGCATTAATCTAATTTTCACTTAAATATGGTCTTCTCATCAATCCCCATAGTATCAATTCAGCTCCATCGTCATGAAAATTCATGGAAGGTTTTCACCATTCATCAATCCAGCAACAAAAATGTCAATCTTCTCAAACGCGATTTTCTTGAAAGCTCCAGATAGGCACAGCTTTCTACCTCAATTAGAAGCTCCAGAAAAGGCACAGCTTCACTTGTCATGAAAGATCTAGAAAAGGAACAGCTTTCAATATAATGATTTTCTTCAGCAGCAAACACATCTCTTCAAATTTTAATTTTCCACACAAAGTATCACAGAATGTGGTAGCACAACACAAGATAGCTTCCCCCACACTTAAGCTCAACTAGATTATGCAATTTCACTTCAAGAGTTGGTTGGATAGGGAAAATTTTCTTGTAATGTGGCTAACCTAACAAGATGTGCATGGATTCTAAGGGATAAAAGGATTAAATGTTCAAGGTAGGCCATTATAAAAAAGGATTCTTTAAAATAGGGGCTTTAATACCAAACAAATTCCTCAATCATTTAAACATAAGTACCTCAAACCCTCAAGTTTTGACAGAAATAAATCAAATTCTGGTTAAATCAAGCATGGTTTGGTTCTCTCAAGAAGTGAGGTGAATTTAAAGAATATGAAAATAATGGTTCAGAAGCCTCACAGAAAAGTGATTTCAAATATAAAGATAGTGAGATGTGGAATGGGATTCAAAATTCAGTGTACTTTTCATGAAATTACTAAATATTTGAACTTGAAACAAAGTCATTTCAGCATTCATTTAAGCTCAGTTTCATGGGATAAATTATTTCACTCATTGATATGCATTTCAAAATTGTGATGAGAATCATTTCAGCTAAAAAATTTCAAAAACACAAAGAAAATTGAAAAATAAACACACAAATTTTGAAAAACACACAATTTTTTTTTGTTTTTTTTAAACAGGAAAACAATTGAAATTACTAAACTAAAAGGTTCCCTCCCCCACACTTAAAATATTGAATTTTCCTCAATGTGAACCCATGAGATGATATATGCACATGAAATGCAGAATTTTTAAATAGGACAAATAATATAAAAGTGAAAGGGTTAGGAACAGCCTGATGTGCTCAAGTGATGATGGGGTCATGCAGTGTGATAAAATCCACTGCATCAGTAGGAAGTCCCTCAATGTATCTCTTCAAACGTTTCCCATTGATTTTAAAGCTCCTTCTTGTGTCCTCTTGTGTGATCTCCACTGCACCATAAGGAAAAACATTAGTCACAACATAAGGACCTAACCATCTGGAACGCAACTTATCAGACATCAGCTTCAGTTGTGAACTGTAGAGAAGAACTTTCTCTCCAACATGAAACTCCTTTTGTTGGATCATTCTATCATGAGCTGATTTTGATCTTTCCTTATAGAGCCTTGAGTTATCATATGAAGACAATATAATCTCCTCAAGCTCTTAAATTTTCAGCTTCCTTTGGATTCCATCTTGGGCCAAATCCATGTTGCATTTCTTTATAGATCAATAAGCTTGATGCTCAACTTCCACGGGGAGATGACACGCTTTCCCAAAAACAATCCGAAATGGGGACATACCAATGGGTGTCTTGTATGTTGTCCTATAATCCCACAATACATCATCCAAGCACTTGCTCCAATCCTTCCTATTTGGCTGCATGGTTTTCTCCAAGATTTTTTTCAACTCACGATTTGAAACCTCAGCCTGGCCATTTGTTTGAGGGTGGTATGGTGTTGATGTTTTGTGTGTCACCCCATACTTCCGAAGGAGGGAATCAAGATTATGATTGCAGAAATGTGTCCCTTGGTCACTGATGATATCCTTTGGTACTCCAAACCTGCAAAAAATATGTGCCTTCACAAAATTCACAACAACATGAGAATCATCAGTCCTGGTGGCCTTTCCCTCCACCCATTTTCTCACATAATCAACCGCAACCAAAATATACAAGAAACCATATGAACTTAGAAAAGGTCCCATAAAATCAATTCCACACACATCAAAAATCTCACAGAATAGTATGGGTTATTGGGGCATCTCATGTCTCCTAGAAATATTCCCAGTGTGTTGGCAACGAGAGCATGACTTAAAAAACACATGAGCATCATGGAATAAACTAGGCCAATATAATCCAGAGTCCAAAACTTTCCTATCTATCCGTTGGGGTCCAAAGTTTCCACCACATGCAAGTGTATGACAGAATTGCAAAACAGACTCAAACTCATGATCAGGAACACACCTCCTAATAACTTTGTCACTACACATGCGCCATAAGTATGGATCATCCTAAACATAAAATCTTGACTCACTCTTTAATTTTTGGACTTGATGTTTCTTTAAATTTGCAGGGATTTCAGAGGCAATAAGGTAGTTAACTAAATCTTCATACCAAGGATGCGTACCTGAGAAGGAATAAAGATACTCATCGGGGAAAGTGTCTCGAAGTGGTACCTGGTCCAAGGTGTCATCCTCTAGTGTGTGAGTAAGCCTACTCATGTGGTCCACCACTAAGTTTTCTGACCCATTTTTTTCCTTTATCTCAATATCAAATTCTTGAAGAAGGAGCATCCATCGGATCAGCCTGGGATTTGCATCTGTCTTATTCAAGAGGTACCTCAGAGCTACATGATCAGAAAAAACAACTACTTTATAGCCCAATAAATATGAACGGAATTTATCTAAAGCAAATATGACAGCAAGAAACTCTTTTTATGTGGTTGTGTAGTTTGATTGGGCTGAATCCAGTATCCTTGATGCATAGGTAATCACATGTGAATGTCCCTTCACCCTCTGAGATAAGACAGCTCCAACCGCAAAGTTGGAGGCGTCACACATAAGCTCAAAAGGAATCTCCCACCGTGGAGGTTGTATGATCGATGGAGTGGTCAGACACTTCTTTATCTCATCAAAGGAAGTCCTACAAGAATCATCAAACACAAAATCAGAATCCTTTTAGAGTAATCATGACATAGGAAGAGCAATCTTACTAAAATCTTTGATGAAGCACTGATAAAATCCTGCATGCCCTAGGAAAGATCTAACATCACGTACACATGAAGGATATGGTAAGGATGAAATAATGTCTATCTTAGATCTATCAACCTCTATCCCATGTTTTGACACTACATGCCCTAAGACAATGCCATGCTCTACCATGAAATGACACTTTTCAAAGTTCAGGACCATATTCTTCTCAATACAACAATTCAATACATTTATCAAACTATTTAGACATTCATCAAATGAGGATCCATACACTGTAAAATCATCCATAAATACCTCCATGAAGGTCTCAATAAAATCAGAAAAAAATACTCACCATGCATCTCTAGAAGGTACCTGGGGCGTTGAAAAGTCCAAATGGCATCCTCCAGTAGGCAAATGTGCCAAAGGGACAGGTGAATGTAGTCTTCTTTTGATCCTCTGTAGATATAGGAACCTGAAAATATCCAGAAAATCCATCCAAGAAACAATAGTGTGTCTTCCTAGCTAGTCTCTCAAGCATTTGATCAATAAATGGGAGGGGAAATGGTCTTTGCGAGTGGAATGATTTAGTTTTCTATAATCAATACACACACACCAACTATTTTGTACCCTCATTGGAACTAACTCATCTTTCTCGTTTTTAACAACAGTAACACCACTTTTCTTAGGCACAACCTAAATTGGACTTACCCACTGAGAATCTGAAATGGGATAGATTATACCTGCCTCGAGCAATTTTTCAACTTCTTTTTTAATAACCTCCAAAAGTGTTGTATTGAGTCTCCTTTGTGGTTTCCTCACCGGTTTAGCCCCATCCTCTAAAAGAATCCTATGCATGCAAATGGAGGTTCTAATACCTGATATGTCAGCCAAGGTCCACCCGATTTCCCTGGTGTTCTCTCTCAAAAGATTCAAAAGTTTTTCTTCATGTTTAAAAGAGAGATTGTTATCAATGATAATAGGTAATCTATAATCACTCTGCAAGTATGCATATTTAAGATTTGGGGGCAATGGATTGAGTTCCAATGTAGGGGGTGATGTATGGATGGAGAAATTGATGCAACAGACATATCTATACAATGAACATCAGTATCAGAATATAAATCATCACAATCATAGAATAAAGCACCAAATCCATCAGCATACTCAATAGCCATGTCATAATCAGGGTTCACATGATCAATATTAGAATATGAATCCATTTCAAAATCAAATCTTAGAGAGTCTTGTTCATTAGAAACAGGTGTGGAAGTTCTCTTAGACATTAAACCAGAACCAATACTCATAATCTCCCTAAGCATAGGACAATCAAAATCCATGGAATTTTTACTTGGTGGTTCAAAATGGGAGATAACAAAAGCATAATGGTCCTCATAGGGGTACTTCATGGAGTCCATAACATTAAAAATTACAACTTCATCTCCAAACTCCATGGAAAGTGTACCCGCGTGAACATTTATGATGGTTTTTGCAGTTTTGAGGAAGGTTATACCTAAGATTATGGGAGCATGATAACTTACCTGATCATCCTCCATGTTAAGCACGTAGAAATCTGCTGGGAAGATCATGTCTCTTACCCGGAAAAGTACATCCTAAAGTACTCCCACTGGATATGTTGTAGCTCTATTTTCCAACTGCACCACTACTCTTGTTGGCTTCAACTCACCAACCTGCAAGGAAGAGAATACAGAGTGACGCATCACATTTATTGAAGATCCTAAATCACAAAGAGTATCAGAGAATTACAACTCCCCTATGGTACATGGGATGGTGAATGTCTCGGGATCCTTGCACTTTGTTGGCATTGCTAGAGTTGGTGTAATGAGTGCTGAGACATTCCTTCCAAGGTTGATCCTCTCATTTACCTTGAGCCCTATTTGATTGGCGCAGAGTTCTTTTAAGAATTTGGTATACCTTGGGATTTTCTTAATGGCTTCAAGTAGAGGAATGTTGATATCCACATGCTTGAATGTGTCCAAAACCTCCTTTTACATTGCTTCTTCATCCATCTTCTTGGTTTGAACAACCCTGTTTGGAAAAGGAAGGGGTTTGGGAGGAACATCATCAATCTTTTTCTTACCTTTATCTTTCTCCTTGGATTGCTCATCAGTTGGTATGGAATGCGGCTTCTCTGGAGTAGAGGTGAATCCTAGTGGAATGGTAGGTACAGATGTATCGTTCATTTGATTCCCACTTCTCAACGTGATGGCACTAACATTCCCCTTTGTATTTGGAGTGGGTTGGGAACCCTACTGGTAAGGTGGAGGCTGCTGGAGGTTTTGTTGAAAAGAGGGACTTTGTTGTTGTCCAGAGCCATACCTCATGTCTGGTTGATCTTTCCACACTTGGTTGTATGTTGGAGCAAATGAATCAAACTTCTTTTGGGGATATGGTTGTTGTTGCTGCTGAAATGGTCTCCCTAGGAATACTGTTGCGCAATCCTTTGTCTCTTGTAGTTGTGGGAAACAGTCAGTTGGGTGGCTTGTCTCAGTGCAAATGACACATGGCCTTGATGGAGGGGGTTAGGATGTCTTTTGTGCCAAAGCAATTTGCCTCACCATAGTTGTCAATTCTTCTAACTTGGTATCAATCAAATGACTCTCAAGAGAAGAAGGACTTACCTGATGTACTCCCCTGTCATGTGGTGTACCTCGATCTCCAAATTGTTGGGAGTTTTGTACCATCTTGTCGATCAATGCACGTGCGGATACTGGTGTCTTTTCCACCAATGTCCCTCCTGCTACGGCATCCACCATGCTCCTCTCCATAGGTGTGAGTCCTTCATAGAAGTACTGAATGAGGAGTTGCTCACTGATTTGGTGATGTGGACAGCTTGCACACAACTTCTTGAAACTCTCCCAATACTCATACATTGACTCCCCTTGTGCTTGCTTGATCCCTGATATCTCCTTACGAATGGAAGTGGTCCTCGATGCTATAAAAAATCTCTACAAGAAAAGACATTTTAAATCGTTCCAACAAGTTACATCCTCGGGTTGTAAATAATACATCCAATCTTTCACAGCTCCATCAAGTGAGAATGGGAATTCTCTTAATTTTATTTGATATTCAAAAACATTTCTTGGTTTAAGGGTTGATAAAACCACATTAAATTCCTTAAGGTGTTTGTTGGGATCCTCACCAGATAAGCCATGAAACTTTGGAAGAAGGTGAATTAACCCAGATTTTAACTCAAAGTCTGATTCGAGATTCGGGTATGCAATATAATTTGATTGATAGTTAATATCCGGTGCATCCAATTCTCGAATGGTTCTATTAAGTTCATTTCCATTATTTTCATCCATTGGTTCTTGTTTTAATTTGGACTTAGAAGTGTTTCCAATTTCAAAATTCCTAGAGTGTAGGAATTCCCCAGTTGGGTAAATGTCGAAACTTCTCGTAGACTGAGAATGACAGATTCGCGCCCTAAGGCTGCGTTCAATCTCATGGTCAAGATCTAAGAGATCTTCGGGATTAGTTCGTGTCATAAATCAAATAAAAATTAAAAGAAAGAAAGTGGACCATAGTAAAATAAAAATGAGAATTTTGAGTTGATGGTCCAAAAAGAAAATAAGAGGATGAAAAAAAATGAAAACTTGAGAAAGGGGTAAGATGAAAGAGAGAGGTAAAGAAAATAATAAAATGAAAAATAAAAGAAATACCTCTAAATGGATGAATAAATTACTTGCCTCCCTGTGTCACGACCCGACCCTACCCGGGCTCGAGACGCAACTACCCCCAGTCCCGCCTCCATAGGCCAGGGGCTGGAGACCAGCGCCGAAGGCACAACAACTCGGGGAGGCCTTTGCCTAAGTACCTGTACACACACACGCAGCAAACTCAATGCAACAGTGCAGAGTAAAAGTAAAGAAAATCAAAGAAAATGGAAACTACTATATATAAACCACAAAGTGCATCGACCTCTAACAGTACAAAGTACAAGCTGAAAATAAAGGGGCAAAACACGTTCCCAACCAAAAAGTGCCACAACCCGGCAACAGGTAACAAAAGAAACAGCTGACGGGTCTCCCACCGGGAACCCGGCCACGACCATCGCACGTGGTCCAAGCTCCCAAGCTCCTACGCTCCACTGAAGCTATTCTCCACTTGTCCGTCGTCTGCAAGGGCACACAAAGTACGGGCAAAGCCCAAGAAGGGGTGAGTATAAAAATACTCAGTAGGATACCCCGAAGGCTCGAGGGAGCAACAAAGGAGGTACCGAAGGGTGAGCAGTAGAGCGAACAGAAAAGTAGAGGAGTATAACTGAAAGGGCAGTAATGAGTACAGTAAAGAGTCCAGCTCAACCCAATAAGAGGAAATAAGGTAGACTCGTCTAGGCACAAGGAGCTGGAAATGGTGAGAAGACAAACTTCCCGTCGAGTCTTCGCTACCTATAGCAGGAGAGTAGACTCATCCAACCACGAGAAGCTAGACACGGAAAGCATGTGGCATACCTCGCGCGTCTTCACCTCTCCTGGAAGGAGAGTAACCAAACCCAAGAAGTGGGTACCAGAACAAGGTATATACAAGTCTATATGCTCAACAAGAAGCCCAAACAATGTCGTAAGGGGATCTCTGCCCCGTAGCTCAGCCCAAGAAAGAGTAGCCAACAGTCCCAGAAGTAACACCATCGATGCCCAGCATCCCACACGTCTGCCCCGAACTATAAGTCAAGGGCTTAAACCACCACACCTCAACACTATCTACTTTGGGTGGCACTGACTCGCCCGCATGGTTTTAGGTCGCGTCACAAGGACGCGTCTCGATGGGGGGGGGGGGGGAAATCTCCTCGTACTTGAGAGTTCTGGGGGAACGTCAACCACAACTCGTCACTGCCCCGCAGTCGAGAGGTCTGCTCAAAGTCGACAGGTGACCCTCTGCCCAGCCCCGCTGGAGGGTCCCTGGAAGTCAACGGGTTCCCAATACAGGGAGACCCGGAAAGTCAACAGGTGCCACACTGCCCAGTCCCGTAGCAGGGTAATCCACTGGAGGGCGACCCGGCTAAAGTCGGTGACGGGACCACTGCCCAGCCCAACTGGAGGTAACCCAGCATCAGGGACCACTGACCAACCCAGCTAGAGGTAAGCTCGGCATCGGGGACCACTGCCCAGCCCAACTGGAGGTAAGCCCGGCATCGGGGACCACTGCCCAGCCCACCTGGAGGTAAGCCCGACATCGCTCTCGCCATCCCTGCTAGATGGTAACTGCTCGGTGAACACTGTTGTACTGGCCATCCTTGTTGGATGGTAACCCACTAACGAGCCCTACTCGATACAACCTCAGCCCTGCTGGAAACAACCTCAGCCCTGCTAGAACAACCTCAGCCCTGCTGGAACAACCTCAGCCCTACTGGAACAACCTCATCCCTGCTGGAACAACCTCAGCCCTGCTGGAACAACCTCAGCCCTGCTGGAAACAACCTCAGCCCTACTGGAAACAACCTCCTGGGTAGAGGATCGGTGCCCGTGTAAAGTGTTGGTCACACTGAAACCACAAGCTCTACCAGGGAACACGGAGCAATGGGAGGAACTCCCCAGGTCTCACAAGGCGATCCCGCTCCAATCCGATGAGTCACTGTCGAAGCGGACCGAGACATCTCATCCTAGAAAGTGTGGAAAAACACCCACGTTGTACGAACACCCGTAGTCGCAGACGGTGTTGCAGTCCGGCGAAAGGGCACCATACTGAGACCCCTCACAGCCGAAGAAGCAGAGGAACCAAACCATCTCTGCCGGCCAAACCATCGAGAACAAGCCTAGGGGGAGACCGCTCAACCCTACTGGTTAGACAAAAGAGCACCAGGCCAGGGGAAACTCTACCCTGCTGGACAAACAAACGAGTGCAGAGCCAGGGGAAAACTCCTCCCTGCTGGCCAAACAAACGAGCACACAGCCAGGGGAAAACTCCACCCTACTGGTCAAACAAACGAGCACAGAGGGACCCTCTACGTCGCGAGAGGTCATGTACGCAAAGCAGATCACGGCACGCACGTGGGGCCCACGCGATGTGTGGCCCCAAGTCAACCCTAACTGAGTGCACAAACATCCTCAGGTACAAACAAACACACGTACCTCCAAGCGCTCTCGTATACTCCCGGAGTATACCTCATTCCAGCCCAAAGGCTATCATGCACACGACACCCAGCGTCAACGCGAAGGTGTGACGTAACAACTCCACCTCAAAGGCCCAGGCATGGCCAACCACATCTCGTGAATCATTTACATCACTCTCCCAAGAGTGCGCGATCACACGCCAAGGGTCCGCTACAAAAAAGGTAGGACGAACCGCCACTGAAGCACCTTCCATGCTTCCACTATTAATAAGATCGCGCAAGAGATTCCACACAGCCAAATGTATCACACCATTGTAATCATCGTGGAAAAACACACGATATCGACTACTTACTCGCCTCAAACGGATATCCGACGAAAAAGTCACCAACACCACCTCACGCCCGAACGACGTCCCGTGATCCTGAGCCTCGGCCCCGAAAACAGTCGGGCGCATCACACCATTTTGATCCCCTCAGGAAAACATGTCAAAATCAGTAATCACTTGAGTGCAACGGATATCCGGAGAAAAAGGTGCATCCCGGGGCACCGCACACGAGCGGTGCCACGTGGGACCCGCATCCCGGTCCTGAAACTCAACGAACGGATCACACCGTTGCGATCCTCTCGAAAAAGTACATGAAATGGACTATTCACTTATCCAAAACGGTCGCCCGGTGATAAAGCTGGAAATCACCGTCAACTCCCGAAATGGCCCTCGCGGAGCCTACACCATCGTGCGGAATTACAGCGGGCAGACTGCGCCAATGCGATGCCCTCGGAAAAACACCCAACATAGACTGCTCGCACACCCCGAACGGACGTCCGAGGAAAAAGTCGCTAAAAGCTGCACGCAGCTCAAAAGACGGGTCGTGGGGCCCGCGCCTCAACTCCAACTTCAACGCCCGGAACCACCCTGGAAACCTCCGCCTTGACGCCAGGGTTCCAACGCCACTGATGGTGCTTAAATCGAACGTCGGACGCGTCCACGCCGTCCAAAACAAATTCCCCCGGAAAATGACAAACCACTTAAAGATGAGTCGTGCCTCCGAGGCCCCTCGTTTCGGGAATTAAAAATTCCCGAAACCATCTCAAAAAGCCCGCCTTGACACGGGCTCCGTGCTTCCACAGACGGCGCACAATACGGACGCCCTGCAGATGATTTATGATTTATAAACCATTTCCATAATAATAATAATATTATTATTATTATTATTATTATTATTATTATAAACTTATTATTATTTTTTCTATCTTTTTTTTTTACAAACGGACCGGCCTGCTGGCCGGTCCCGTGTCGTCGCCCCACAGGTCCCACCTTGTGCGGGTCCTCGCTCCCAGCAGACCGGCCAAGCGGCCGGTCTCCGTTGACAACAAACAGGACCCGCGCCGCGCGGGTCCTGGCTTCCCCAGCATGCCCGAGGCCTGGCCTTGGGCTCCTCCGCCGCGTGCGCCTGGCCGGCGCCCCTCGCCGCAGACAGCGTCGGCGCTGTCTCGCTCCACCGGCAGCCCGCGCCGTCTCCGCTCGGCCGCGCTCCCGGTCGCCTCGACCTCGCGTCCCACTGACGCCCTACTGCCGAACGCCGCAGACCTCCCGGCCGACGCCTCCACCTGGTCCCTTGCCGCGCCGCCGGGCTTGCTCGCCGGAAAACACTCGAAACACCGGAAAAACACCTTGAAACCCGCTGTTTTCGGCGGACGACTATGAGCACGTCGGGACTCGAATTTTAAACCCGAAATATGCGTTTGAAAGATCAGAATATGTGCTAAGAAAATAAGGGCTTCGTTCGAAATGTGAACAACATTTTAATGAACAAAATCGAATTCAAAGGGGGGGTGCGAAAATAAAACGCAACGAAGCCTACCTTGTTGGGCTTTGCCCGACGCTTCACTGCACGATCCACCGCCGCCGCAATGCTCAGAGAGGAGGGGGATTAGTGAGGAGCTCTCCTTGGTTGAGATCTTCTTCTAGGAGATAAACAAAGGGGAAGAGAGGGGGGGTTATGTTTAAATAGGAAGAAAAAGAAATTAATTAAAAAGTTTTAATTAATTTAATCCTTCAAATTAACCCGCACCTGAAACTCTTGGCAGGGTCAAGATTAAACCTCCCCTAGAGTAAACACCACTTCCTGAGCACAACAGCGGTCTCAGAATTTGATTCCAAGATTCCATTTGGAAGTTATAAAATTTAACGTTCGAAGCCTCTAAATTACGAAAACGCCCCTGGAGCCATTTTTCACAAACGGCCCGCGCCCACGAAACTTATACCCCTCCTAGGGTAAACGGCACGCTCCAAACTCAACGGTGCCCTCGGTTTTCTAATCCGAGCCACCATTTAAGAGAAACTAGCATTTCTCCATTAAACGAATTAATTAATTTATTTAATCTGTTTAACTTTCCAGAAGCGGACGAGGGGTCCAAACATCCCGCGCCAACAAGTTTTATGTCATTCCTAGGGTAAAAAATCCATTCTGGACCCATCCATACACTCGGATCTCTGATCTGAAGCACCGTTTAGGAGTTATCCCATTTATTTGGCATTTCCAGTGTGAACGCACTGAAAATTTAATTCCAGCCACTCCGAGGCTCGGAATCACACGCCGTCTGAAGGCGCTGCTCTGGAATATCATCAAGAATATTCCAAAGTATTTCACAGCAAAAACTGGGTTCTTACATCATTCCCTCCTTCAAGATTTTCACCCTCAAAAAGCAAAACTAGGGAGCAACACAGGGTACGAAGCCCACACCTGGCTTCCCCATACCCAGAAGAAGCCACGCACAGCTCTGCGTCACCGCACACAGACCAAGGGATTGATCTGTCCATGCTAGGTCGGACCTTGCCGACGTCGTGCACCCACTCCAGACTTTGGGGTTAGGGAGAGGCGGTAGACAACCTCGCCATCCCTTTGCACGGTCTCAAACAACCCGAAGGCTCTCGGGGGTAGCTCACCTCCCCGAACGAACCTCTATGTCGCACGACGCGACTGGAATCACCGCTTGGGCATGAGACAAGGCTCGGTGATTCCCTCCTTCAGAATATCCATATGGTGAAGCACCCAAGGATATCTGGTCACGCAAGATTTCACAGTCGATGTCTCTCACCCAAGACTCTCTTACACGCTCGGAAGCAAAGGAGTCAACACCATCGACTAAAGGAAAAGGTCTCACACCTTTTACCTTACCAACACAGGGTTACACCGATGCCCTGCATCACCTTGGTAACACCTCAAACAAGGAGCAGGGAGGAAATCAGTTCACACACAGAGTCTAAAAATTCTACTGCAAAAAGGTAGAAGAGCTGCAAGGGGTACCTCTCACCATCCCATGCTCTACAGGATCGTAGATATCCAAAGCTTGCGGCTATCCGCGGTCCCAACTATCAGCTCCCGAAGCCTGACATGGACCGCCTAGTGGTGATGGGAGATCTCGTAACGTCGTCCCCCACCTCCAACTCCTCCCGCTCCTCTGCTAGCACCACCTCTCTGGAAACTACTCCGATCACGGCACTGCCTCTACCGTGGTGGTGCGCCTGCTGCCTGCCCGAAGCTCTCAGTAACTCGGGTCGGGCAGTCTCGTTCCAAGTGACCTCACCCATCACAAGCACAGCACCGGATCTCTCTGGGTTGCACTGGTGCCCTCCGGTGCCACTGTGGTGTACGACTACGCCCCTGAGTTCGGTTGTCAGTAAGCCACCTACGTCAAGGTTCTGCTTGCCGACGCCCACTAGCTATGGCAGACGTCTCAGCTCCAACGTGCTTGCTTCCACTACCAACTCCAGAACGTGACAGTAATCCCTCTGTCACCAGCACCTGCTCTAGCACCCCGGCATATGTGGAAATTCCCAAGGGTACTATGATAGCACGAATCTCTCGGCAGAGACCCTGCTCAAACTTCCGCGCTCGGAAGTTGTCGTCATGGACCAAGTCCAGGTAAAAGAGTGCACGGTCTTCAAAACTAGCCGCGTACTCGGCCACCGTCATCCCTCCCTGCTGAAACTGCAGGAGCTCCTGAATCTGAATGGAGTGCAAGTAGGAGGGTCAAAACTCCTCACAAAACAACAACTGAAAGTCGTCCCACAAAAGCGACGACTCATCAAGAAACTGGGTCACCATACTCCACCAACGCCGAGCTGCTCCACGAAAAAGGGTGGCTGCCAAAGCCACTCTCTGATCTGTCGGCGTCTGCACAATCCTGAAAAGGTGAACCACTGCCTCGAGCCAAACCTCTGCTGCCTGAGGGTCTGGCTCACCACTGAACCTCAGCGGTCTCTGCCGCTGGAACTCACGGAGCATGCTCAACCTGCACTCAAGCTCATCCTGCTCTGCTGAAACTGCCTGCTTCTCAACAAGTGGGGGGTGCTGCTACCAGCCCACCCGTAGAAAGGGGCTCGCATGATGGGTCCTGGACTATGGCCTCGTAGCTCACAGGGTCGTCGTCATGCACCAAAGCTGGTATCCTGGCTGGCTGTCCTCGCGGAGACATCCTGAATATTATCAAGGAGTGTCGCGGTTAGATGAGCATATGTGTATATACCACAACAACAACGATGGGGAGATGACTCAAGAAGGATAGTCAAATACTGGGTTCTATGTGATGCACAAACCAATTTTCCCTACAACAAGTGTCTTAGCATGCCGAGTCGACAAGCGGGTTATCAAGGTCCTGGTGAATGGATACGTCGTCCGCCGCACCATCACTAGACTCCCTGGCCTGAGAGCCACTCTCGAGACATGTTAACACTATTGCCCTAAATCCCAACCAATTCCTTTTATTTTAGGGATGTCCGAACAGCGTCCCAAGGAATGAACCACCTCTGATACCACTTTGTCACGACCCGACCCTACCCGGGCTCGAGACGCAACTACCCCAGGCCCGCCTCCATAGGCCAGGGGCTGGCGACCAGCGCCGAAGGCACAATAACTCGGGGAGGCCTTTGCCTAAGTACCTGTACACACACACGCAGAAAACTCAATGCAACAATGCAGAGTAAAAGTAAAGACAAGCAAAGAAAAGGGAAACTGCTATATATAAACCACAAAGTGCATCGACCTCTAACAGTATAAAGTACAAGCTAAAAAGAAAGGGGGAAAACACGCGCCCAACCAAAAAGTGCCACAACCCGAAAACAGGTAACAAAAGAAACAGCTGAAGGGTCTCCCACCTGGAACCCGGCCACGACCACCGCACGCGGTCCAAGCTCCCAAGCTCCTACGCTCCACTGAAGCCATGCTCCACCGGTCCATCGTCTGCAAGGGCACACCAAGTGCGGGCAAAGCCCAAGCATGGGTGAGTATAAAAATACTCATTAGGATACCCCGAAGGCTCGAGGGAGAAACAAAGGAGGTACTGAAGGGTGAGCAGTAGAGCGAACAGAAAAGTAGAGGAGTATAACTGAAAGGGAAGTAAGGAGTACAGTAAAGAGTCCAGCTCAACCCAACAAGAGGAAAGAAGGTAGACTCATCCAGGCACAAGGATCTGGAAACGGTGAGAAGACGAACTTCCTGTAGATTCTTCGCTACCTATAGCAGGAGAGTAGACTCATCCAACCACGAGAAGCTAGACACGGAAAGCATGTGGCATACCCCATGCGTCTTCGCCTCTCCTGGAAGGAGAGTAACCAAACCCAAGAAGTGGGTACTAGAACAAGGTATATACAAGTCTATATGCTCAACAAGAAGCCCAAACAACATCGTAAGGGGATCTCCGTCCCTTAGCTCAGCCCAAGAAAGAGTAGCCAACAGTCCCAGAAGTAACACCATCGATGCCCAGCATCCCACACGTCTGCCCCGAACTACAAGTCAAGGGCTTAAACCACCACACCTCAACACTATCCGCTTTGGGCGGCACTGAATCGCCTGCACGGTTTTAGGTCGCGTCACAAGGACGCATCTCGGTGGGGGGGGGGGAAAGATCCTCGTACTTGAGAGTTCTAGGGGAACGTCAACCACAACTCTTCATTGCCCTGTAGTCAAGAGGTCTGCTCAAAGTTGACAGGCGACCCCCTGCCCAGCCCCGCTGGAGGGTCCCTGGAAGTCAACGGGTTCCCAATACAGGGAGACCCGGAAAGTCGACGGGTGCCACACTTCCCAGTCCTGTAGTAGGGTAATCCACTGGAGGGCGACCCGGATAAAGTCGGTGATGGGACCACTGCCCAGCCTAGCTGGAGGTAACCCGGCATCGGGGACCACTGCCCAACCCAGCTGGAGGTAAGCCCGGCATCGGGGACCACTGCCCAGCCCAGCTGGAGGTAAGTCTGGCATCGGGGACCACTGCCCAGCCCACCTGGAGGTAAGCCCGGCATCGGGGACCACTGCCCAGCCCAGCTGGAGGTAAGCCCGGCATTGGGGACCACTGCCCAGCCCAGCTGGAGGTAATCTCGGCATCGCTCTGGCCATACCTGCTGGATGGTAACTTCTCGGTGAACACTTTTGTACTAGCCATCCCTGCTAGATGGAAACCCACTGACAAGCCCTGCTCGATACAACCTCAGCCCTGCTAGAAACAACCTCAGCCCTGCTCGAACAACCTCAGCCCTGCTGGAACAACCTCAGCCCTGCTGGAACAACCTCATCCCTACTGGAACAACCTCATCCCTACTAGAACAACCTCATCCCTACTGGAAACAACCTCAGCCCTGCTGGAAACAACCTCCAGGGTAGAGGATCGGTGCCCGCGTAAAGTGTTGGTCACACCGAAACCACAAGCTCTACCAGGGAACACGGAGCAACGGGAGGAACTCCCCAGGCCTCACAAGGCGATCCTGCTCCAATCCACTGAGTCACTGTCAAAGAGGACCGAGACATCTCATCCCAGAAAGTGGTGAAAAACACCCACGCTGTACGAACACCCGTAGTCGCAGACGGTGTCGCAGTCCGGCGAAAGGGCACCGTACTGAGACCCCTCACAGCTGACGAAGCAGAGGAACCAAACCATCTATGTCGGCCAAACCATCGAGAAAAAGACCAGGGGGAGACCTCTCAACCCTACTGGTCAGACAAAAGAGCACCAGGCCAGGGGAAACACCACCCTGCTGGTCAAACAAATGAGCGCAGAGCCAGGGGAAAACTCCTCCCTGCTGGCCAAACAAATGAGCACAAAGCCAGGGGAAAACTCCACCCTACTGGTCAAACAAACGAGCATAGAGGGACCCTCTACGTCGTGAGAGGTCATGTACGCAAAGAAGATCACGGCACGCACGTGGGGCCCACGCGACGTGTGGCCCCAAGTCAACCCCAACTGAGCGCACAAACATCCTCAGGTATAAACAACCACAAGTACCTCCAAGCGCTCCCGTATACTCCCAGAGTATACCTCATTCCAGCCCAAAGGAAATTGTGCACACGGCACCCAGCGTCAACGTGAAGGCGTGACGTAACAACTCCACCTCAAAGGCCCAGGCACGGCCAACCACATCTCTTGAATCATTTACATCACTCTCCCAAGAGTGTGCGATCACACGCCAAGGGTCCGCTACAAACAAGGTAGGATGAACCGCCACTGAAGCACCTTCCATGCTTCCACTATTAATAAGATCGCGCAAGAGACTCCGCACAGCCAAACGGATCACACTGTTGTAATCCTCATGGAAAAACACACGAGATCGACTACTTACTCACCTCAAACGGATATCTGACGAAAAAGTCACCAACATCGCCTCACGCCTGAACGGCGTCCCGTGATCCCGAGCCTCGGCCCCAAAAACAGTCGGGTGCATCGCACCATTGCGATCCCCCCGGGAAAACACGTCAAAATCACTACTCACTTGAGTGCAACGGATATCCGGAGAAAAAGGTGCATCCCGGCGCACCGCACATGAGAAGTTCCACGTGGGACCTGCATCCTGGTCCTGAAACTCAACAAACGGATCGCACCATTGCGATCCTCTCGAAAAAGTACACGAAATGGACTATTCACTTGTCCAAAATGGTCGCCCGGTGATAAATCTAGAAATCATCGTCAACTCCCGAAACGGCCCTCGCGGGGCCCGCACCATCATGCTGAATTACAGCGGGCAGACTGCGCCAACGCGATGCCCTTGGAAAAACACCCAACATCGACTGCTCGCACGCCCCAAACGGACGTCCGAGGAAAAAGTCGCTAAAAGCTGCACGCAGCTCAAAAGACGGGACGTGGGGCCCGCACCTCAACTCTGGCTTCAATGCCCGGAACCACCCTGGAAACCTCCGCCTCGACGCTAGGGTTCCAACGCCACCGACGGCGCTTAAATCAAACGTCGGACGCGTCCGCGCCATCCAAAACAAATTCCCCCGGAAAACGACAAACCACTTAAAGAAGTGTCACGCCTCCGAGGCCCCTCGTTTCGGGAATTAAAAATTCCCAAAACCATCTCAAAAAGTCCGCCTTGACACGGGCTCCGTGCTGCCGCAGACGGCGCGCAATACGGACGCCCTGCGGATGATTTATGATTTATAAACCATTTCCATAATAATAATAATAATAATATTATTATTATTATAAACTTATTATTATTATTTTCTATCTTTTTTTTTTACAAACGGACCGGCCTGCTGGCCGGTCCCGTGTCGTCGCCCCACAGGACCCGCCTTGTGCGGGTCCTCGCTCCCAGAAGACCGGCCAAGTGGCCGGTCTCCATTGACAACAAATAGGACCTGCGCCGTGCGGGTCCTGGCTTCCCCAGCACGCCCGAGGCCTAGCCTCGGGCTCCTCCGCCGCGCGCGCCTGGCTGGCGCCCCTCACCGAAGACAGCGGCGGCGCTGTCTCGCTCCACATGCAGCACGCGCCATCTCCGCTCGTCCGCGCTCCCGGCCGCCTCGACCTCACGTCCCGCTGACGCCCTGCTGCCGAACGCCGCAGACCGCCCGGCCGACGCCTCCGCCTGGTCCCTTGCCGCGTCGCCGCGCCTGCTCGCCGGAAAACACCCGAAACACCGGAAAAACACCTTGAAACCTGCTGTTTTCGGCGGACAACTACGAGCACGTCGGGACTCGAATTTTAAACCCAAAATATGCGTTTGAAAGATCAGAATATGTGCTAATCAAATAAGGGCTTCGTTCGAAATTTGAACAGCATTTCAATGAACAAAATCGAATTCAAAGGGGGTGCGGAAATAGAACGCAACGAAGCCTACCTTGTTGGGCTTTGCCCAGCGCTTCACCGCACGATCTGCCGCCGCCGCAATGCTCGGAGAGGAGGAGGATTAGTGAGGAGCTCTCCTTGGTTGAGCTCTTCTTCCAGGAGATAAACAAAGGGGAAGAGAGGGGGGGTTATGTTTAAATAGGAAGAAAAAGAAATTAATTAAAAAGTTTTAATTAATTTAATCCTTCAAATTAACCCGCACCTGAAACTCTTGGCGGGGTCAAGATTAAACCTCCCCTAGGGTAAAAACCACTTCCTGAGCACAACGGCGGTCTCAGAATTTGATTCTGAGCTTCTGTTTGGAAGTTATAAAATTTAACGTCCGAAACCGCTAAATTATGAAAACGCCCCTGGAGCCATTTTTCACAAACGGCCCGCGCCCGCGAAACTTATACCCCTCCTAGGGTAAACGGCACGCTCCGAACTCAACGGTTCCCTCGGTTTTCCAATCCGAGACACCGTTTAAGAGATACTAGCGTTTCGCCATTAAATGAATTAATTTATTTATTTAATCCGTTTAACGTTCCAGAAGCGGACGAGGGGTCCAAACATCCCGCGCCGACAAGTTTTATGTTGTTTCTAGGGTAAAAACCCCATTCCATACCCATCCGTACACTCGGATCTCTGATCTGAAGCACCATTTAGGAGTTATCCCATTTATTTTGCGTTTCCAGTGTGAACGCACTGAAAATTTAATTCCGGCCACTCCGGGGCTCGGAATCGCACGCCGTCTGAAGGTGCTGCTCTGGAATATCATCAAGAATATTCCAAATTCTTTTACAGCAAAAACCGGGTTCTTACACCCTAGAAATGACACCAATTTAAAAGATTATTGTCATGGGTTCCCTCAAATGATTAATGTGATTTTGGGGTACTTAGGTGCAGCAGAGTGGCTGACCAAGGTCGTCTCTCAAAGGAGGAAGTGGATTTAAAACAACTTTTTAAAGGTATTATAAAAATAAAATAAAATAGAAAAAAAACTACTTGAAAGTATGGGGGTTGTTTATAGTTTATGAATATAGAAGAAGTTTACTGGAAGAAGATTGTATTTTTTTTTTTTTTTTTTTTTGAAATGAAGTTCGATTAAAATGACACAACCAAAAGATGTTTTTTTTAGAAAATATTTAAAAGACATAATCTATATGAATCTACCTATTAAATAATTTATTAATCATTATAATTTAAATTAATATTCAATTAATTATGATCCCTTAATTTGTTAACCCCCGAACCCTACAATAATTAACCTTACCACAAAGATGAAGTGAATTTAACCTTAGGCTAACTTCAGAACATGAAATCGCAACACCCTTCTTTGATTGATGTTCTAAGATTAGCTTGTGGTTAGTGGTAAATTAAGGCATATTTCCCCTCTAGAAACTAGAATTAATTTAGTTTAGGGATTATATTTTAACACTGCAAATTTATCCCATGTGGTTTTGAATTACCAATTAAGTTCGCGCTCTCACAATTCACACAATTCTCGACCTCGCGTGATTTGTGTTTATTGTTCAATTGCTTGCTTAGTTTAATTTAAATTGAAAACTCAATTAATAGATAATATTAAGTGATTTAAATTAGATCATTTATTCAAAATAAATTAATGAATAAGGTAATATATAGATTTATTACTAAAAGACTACTCTTCATTGGGTGGCGTAATCATCATAGAAGTGTTTTGCATGTGCAAAGGTTTATAATGGGTATAACCCAATAACGCTTCTAATCAAGAATTCAAGACCAAAGAGTAATATTAAGAGAAGAATAGATTTAAACAAAACATAAGAAAGGGTAATAAATAAAATAAGAACAAAGAATTTTATTAAGAAAACACAAACATTACAACATGAGGAAGAAGAATAGGGCTTTGACGAAGGGATCCTTGCTTCAAGAGCTACCCTTATTTAATTGCTTGGATAATTAGAGTGGAACCTCTTCTCCTCTACCCTAAACTTACTAATTCACGTCCCAACCTCTCCAAATGAGAAAAAAATCCAATTTATAGAGGGTAGGGGAGGAGAGGTTACAAGTGGTTTCAAGTGTGAATATGGAAATTAGGCCAAATATTTTAATACAACTTGCACCGCCCATTTGACCTCCAAAACGCGTGAACCAGCTCTCATTAAAGAAGGATGATTTGTGATAAATTAAATCCCAGAGCTCCTCTCAAAATTTGGGCCTAATACAAGCACTGATTAAGAAGTTATGGCCCAAATACAGAACCTATATCCATTCTAGCGAGTCCAGCCCAACTTTGACTTCATGTCCCATTTTCAACAACCAAATTCACTCTTTAGCTCTAGTATCCTGAATACAAGTTGTATAAAATTAAGTTAGGAACACTGTTAAAAAATTTCAAATTCAAATAATAAATATAAAAATATTTATCTTTGAAATACTACAGTGCACTATAAAGGGTAAAACTGGAATTTTCACTAAATTTTCAAATAAATGATCAAATCCCAAATATTTTATAAATAAACATATTTAGCACAATGTGAGGAAATTATATCATTTATTATTAATAAAATATTCAACAAAATAGTGTTTTATCACACTTCCTCAAATGAAATTATCGTATATATACAACATGAAAAGAATAAATGTATACTATAAAAGAGAATTACAGAAGATTATAGATAAAATAAATATCATAAATATAATATATAATTATAGTTCCATCATAATGTCCACCATAAGAGGTGGTATTATAATATTGAACAATCATTGTTTCGTGAGGTAGTAGTTCGTCATCCACAGAAACATTATTTTCTATACCCATTAAATGGAGGTGTTTGTAAGTGTAGTTCAAATAATTCTCATAAAAACAACCTATTATATTTAGGATACTGGTTTTGTTATAAAATAAAGAAATAAATAGAGTTTAGGGGGTTGGAGAATTAAAATAAAATAAAATAACTTAAGAGGAGATGTTACCTTTAAATCGGGTAACTCCCTTTGGTTTGAACCAAAAGGCTTCCTTGAAGTGCCTTATGCCTAATTTAAGGATTCTAAGAGGAAAATAGAGATGTAGGGAGATTAATTGGGCATAGTTTTGGTGATCTAAATGGCTTGAGAGGTGTGAGTAATGGGTTAGAGGTGATGGCTTTTTATAAGGAAGGGGAGGGGTTCTTTAGTAAAGTTTGAAAATATTATTTTATTATATAATGATTTTAGGTTTCTAAAGGTCCAAAACTCATTAAAGTCAAAGATAAGATGACTAATTTTCTAAATAAAATCATCCAATAAGAATTGGATAGGTTTTGGATATTGTTTTAATTTTTATAATCTCATTTATTTAAATCGTTCATTAATGAGGTAAACACTGCATCATTATTGTGTCATAAATAATTTTATTTATTTGATATTTAAAAATTATAAAAAAAATACCATGATGTAGGAAATATTTTTATATTTAAAATTAATATTTATATTCCAAAATATAACTTATATAACCCCTTGTAAAAAATGTTTTACTGAAAGATATATGTTTATGTCATTTTTTTCTTTACTTTAAATTAATCAATATAATTGTCATTATCACTCTCAAGTGGATCCATGGGGTCCCAAAATCGACCCAAGGATGCCCATGGTTGGAAATTTATCAATAAATATGGTTAGGACACATGTTAAGGTAATTTAATATTATTATAATATTATTTTTTACCCTTATTTTCCAGATTTACCCTTTAACCATGGTAAATAAAATATTTACCGAAGTAATTATTCATAATGTATAAAAATAAAAGTTACCTATTTACACAATTTGGAACTAATTATTCCAAATATGGAATCCATTTTTCCAAATTCAAAACACAGAAGTTGTAGAAATTAATTTAAAATTAATTCCCGTTGTCAAAACCAAAAAGTGGGTTTTTAAGAAGTAAAAACTATCAAAATATTGGCATGTGTTTATGTACAATTTAAATGTGAAATTATATACAATGATCTACATTATATTAAATGATAAAAATATAATATAATTATACTTTAAAACCACTAAAATGTATAATTTAACACTATAAATTATTTTGATTAAAAAAGTTGTTTTTAATTAAAATTTAGTATTTTTCACTGTTCATCAAAATATGAAAGTTATCATAAAAGTTAAAAAAATTTACCCTAAGATAATTTTTATATTCAGAATCCAAAAAAAGATCCCAATTTAAAAAATAAAATTTATAAAATTTCAAAAAGTGGGTATTACTATTCATAATGGCTGGTTCGATTGGTCGTGGTGTGCTAGAACTCGAAGTTGCGTACAACGCAAGCTATTGAATTATTCAAAAAGAAGCGTACTGTGGAAGCTTGGGTTGTTACACATGTATAATCAGTAGGGAAAACAAAATCTCTCATGCACAAGTGGGGAGTCATTTTAATTCCCCATGATAAATCAAAGGTAACCAAAACGCCTAGCAAGGAAAACTATCCACCCAGCCTCACCAAGAAACACTCCCCAAATAACGCAAGTCAGGTAAAATAATAGTAATAGAACATCAATATTTGGGTACCCCGCACCAATTTCCCACTGGTTATTTAGAACATCCTATGTATTAGACATACCCCACAATTCTCACTGAAGTCCCACTTCCACCCCAACAACAACCTTATGGGCCACCACAACCACACATCCTGCCCGCAGACACCTAAGCCACCACAACCACACATAACCACACCCGCAGACACCTAGGCCATAACAACCACTGCCATGCCCGAAGACACCTGGTCTAGAACAACTACTGTCACACCCAAAGACACTTGGGACTCATCCTGAAGATACTTGGGAAACAAACCATCCGCACACACCTAGGCCAACCACCACAACACACCCTGCCTGAAGAGTCTTGGGTTATAATGAACCTTAGGGCGTCACAGCCTACCTTAAGAGTCTTGGAATACCTAGGAGAGGGATCATAAAGGAGATAATAACCATCCACTCTTAGTAATGTTGGGAAAACACCCTCCTCCATGAAATGGTGGTGTTCGGCACGAAGTGCTCAACATTGGTGGGGTGCGTATGAGAAACACTAGAACTAAATTGTATACATATAGGTAAAAAAGAACTCATCCCAATATAAGGGTCCCGAAATAGACAACCAGCATGTACACAACCAATATTGCCGCTATCCCTACATGCACAAGTACACAAATATCCACAACTAAAGCACAAGACATTTCTGGAAAACAATTACCCCATTGTACTTGTTCTCGTTATCATGTTCAAGTGATTCAATTTAAAACATTCATCTACTACCGGGAAACTAAGAGGCATAACCACAATCCAAAACAACAACTGAAGGAAAACAACCAAGAAAACATTAAAGTATTCACACCCGGTTCTCTTGTGAAGTAACAAAATCAAAAGGGATCCATGAGATCCCTCTAAGTACTAGAACCAAACCAAGATCCAACATACTAGATCCACACGGCCTCATATTCTTAAACCAACAACCCCTTAACCAGAGGTTCCATTACCCTCTTCATCATCCCACAAGGCATCAAATAGAACAGTCATGCATATCACCATAATAGAGTAGGGAAGTTTTCAGATTTAGCCAACACCATTCATTAAGTTTTTTCCTTCTGTTTGGTTAACAGGGGTTATCACTCAAGGGTTCTTATTAGTCATACATCTATTTAATCAACTAGGTTTACGTGATTAACCAGTTCATGTTATAGCCATTCAATCATAGGATTATCCAGAAAATAGAGGTTCATTAGTGCGCAATAAAGGACCACCAACAGCCATGATTTTCAGTGGAAATAATCCCATACAATTTACAACATAAAAACAAAGGTAGAACACAACAACATCATCATCATTCCCACCCCTTAATTCTTTAAAAGTCCATTTATTATCTTCATTAAAGTTGGTTTCATATACGTCCAAGGGAAACATTATCGTACCCACCCCGCATGATTCACAATAAAGAGAGATGAAGGAAGAACCCCTGCTTTGATGATCAAGGATCAAAGTTTTCTTCTTATGCCAAGAATTGGGTATTACGTGACTGGAAACTCCAAGAAGAACTAAACAGCAGGGATCTCACGTAGGCATGACTTGTCTCTATAATAGGGACTCCAAGTGCACCAATGGAAAAGAAAGAGATGAATAAAGAAGAAGATCTCGGTGTGATAAAGGTCAGATCCTATAGTTACGAGACATAAAATCTCAAAGTGCTTAAAAATAGGATTGTGGTTTGACCATGCATCTGGGCGGTTTCACACATTGGAATTAATTTAGATTTAATAATTCCCTTGAATACAATGAGATAGATCATCACATGGTGGAGAGTTGATCGGTTACAATTTGAACCGAGAAAATGCATAAGAGGGGTGTAACTAGAAATGCGGAAAAGGGTGTGAAACTGATTAAAAGGACACATGTTTTGTTAATCCAAGGGTCACCCCACTCTTAGGGAACTTAAGATATCCTTTATCAACCTTAAAATGATCTTAAACCATTTTAAAAGAGGAATAAAACTTGAAAAGGATGTTACGGGAAAACTGGGGAAAGCACCCCAACACCCCTCTATAGCACTGTTCAGGTGCAGCACCGATCAGTGAGACCGATCAGTGATCCACCAATTGGGGCCAATCAGTGGCATCGATAGGTGACATCATGGTGACACCCTGCCACCGACATTGATGCCCTTCTGACTTTCTGATGGTGTCCACGACACCCCAAACACTAGAATTTGGCAAATTAATGGACCAAGAGGTTCTGGTCCATTACACTCTCTATTTTCAAAATTAGTATGGGGTTATATTTATTTTACTATGTTGTGATCTTCTTCTATAAGGGTTACATATATTTTTATCAAATTAAGTTTATTTTATAAAGATATATATATATATACATATATATATATATATATATAAATATATATATTTCTATCTATTTATATGCGTTTTCAGAACTTATAATGTAAGGGTGATTTTATAATTATTTCTTCGTAAATTATGGTTCTGGATTTCCAAATTAGGAAAGGATTATATTTATTTTCATTAAAAATTATGTTTAAATGTGTGTTTGTTTTGTAATTATTTGTATTATAAATTTCATGTTATATGTATATGTTTAAATGTGTATGGAGTAGACGTTGCAAGGGTTGGTATGTTTTTCCCCTTGTTTGTGATATATCTTGTTGATGTGTATTATTGCTTTATACCAAATTCTTTATGGGCCTCCCTATAATATCTAGGATGGGTCAATGTGTATTATACGTCCTCCTTAGAATCCTTCATATGGGTAGATATGATGTGATGACCTCCCTAGAATCCTTGGGATGGGTCGGTGTGGTGATATGACATTCCTAGAGTCTTGATATGTTTTCAAATATTTGATATACCTTTAATTTTAAGTGAAATAATTCCTTAGGTTGCTACATAACTTGTTCCAAAAAATAGAATGAAAGTTTTCAAATTCTATATATTATAAATTATTTTTAGGTATTCATCATTTTAGGTCTGCATGTATTGGTTCCACCCCTAGGAATCTTTGATTACTATCCATGTATATGAAATAATTTTTTATTTATTAAAATGTTTTATCAATACATTTTTATATATTCTAGTTGATTGAATGATAGTATTATTCTTTTTTATCATATTTTAGTTTCTTATTACTCCTTAATTTCCTATATTATATTTTTATTTGTTTAGGGGATTTAAGAAATACTTGATGTGTGTCAAACAATAGTTATCATTGTAATTTGTTTCTTGAGAATAATCCCCCGTATCTTTTATAGACAATATCTATCCTCATCAACTTCATCTCATGAACAAACATTATTGTAATTTGTTTCTTGAAAATCATCCCACATCTCTTTTATGTTGCTTATACTACTTTGATCATTAGTCAACCCATGGATGACTACTGCTTAGAGTATTTCAAGCAACATAGGTGCATGTCCACAAGAGATGAAGGATGTGTCAAACAAAAAAATGAAATGATAAATGTCTGGGAGATGATTTGATGAGGATGAGTTGTCTATAACTTTCACCTTTTAATGAATTCATAGGATAACACCTTCCATACTAGAGTAATTATTTTATTAAATTAAATTACCCATTTTCTTCAACATACTAAAAATCTTTGAAATAATCAAATGTTGATTTTCCCTTATTATAATTTTCTATAACTTTCCATTTAATAATGAATATCTTATGTGTATTTATTTATTTATTATACAACATTAATATTTTATGAATACAATAGGATGGATATGAATTGAAAATAGATGCACACTAATTGTTTGATAAAAGAGTATGAATATTGAGTTAAAGAGTTCATCAAGTTTGCAAGAGAGAATGCATACGACTCTTCTCAAATCCTCTTTCCATGTTTATCTTGTTATTATTCAATACAAATTAGTTCAGAAGAGTTATAAGAACATTTTATTTGTCACAAAATAGATTAGAGATATAAATGTTAGACTAAACATGGGTAAAATTGAATGTGGACACTGATTGGGATGATATTACGATTTATGGATCATTTGATATGAATACCAGTGTAAATGATGATGGAGGCTACATGGAAGAATTGAAAATGGTAATTTAAGATGACCTTCGTGATTTTACAAAGTTGTTTGAGGAGTTAAATAGATGTGGAAAGAAACCATTGTATATTATTTGTACTAAATAAACAACATTGTTAGCTGTATTAAAGTTATAAAATTTGAAAGATGACAGTGAATGGAGTGAAACCAGCTTTACATAACTACTTGGTCTCATGAATGATATGCTACCATAAGAAAATGAATGACCATGTTGAAAATATGATGCTAAACAAATGTTATGTTCAATGGGAGTGATCTCTAAAAAATTCATGTTTTTTCAAATGATTTCATATTGTTTCAAAAGGACCATGAATCACTCATAAAATTCCCTAAGTGTGGCACAGATCGATACAAGAAAAATTAATCAAGTCCTTCAAAATATTTATGGTACTTTCCTATCATTCCATGATTTATAAGACTATATGGATGTTAAGAAACTATGAGACAGTTGACATGGCATGCAGATGCAATAATTAAAGATGGGAACATATGTTATCCAGCGAATTCTCCTCAATGGGAGAAAATTGATTACAAGTATCCTAAATTTGGAAATGTGTTGAGAAACTTTTTTCTTGCATTATCTACAGATGAAATAAATCCTTTTGGTGTACAGAGTAGTACTCATAGTACATGGACCGTCATGTTGGTAAATTATAACTTACCTCCATAGTTATTCATAAAGCGTAAATACATTATGTTGTCTCTTCTTATATCTGGACCAAAACAACCCAGTAATGATATTGATATCTATTTATCTCCATTGATCTAATATCTAAAATTGATGTGGTGTGTAGGTGTTATAATGTATGATTATCATATAAGAGAAGAATTCACATTGAGGGCGATGTTGTATAGAATGATAAATGACTTCCCCGCTTTTGGAAATTTATCATACTATAACATTAAAGGAATGTTGGGGTGTCCCATTTGTGAAAAAACACACATAATCAGTTTGGTTGAACATTCCTCGAAGATTGTATTTTTAGTACATCATAAATTTTCACCTTGATGACATAAATACTAATCCTGGATGATAGAATTCGATGAAAATATCGAACAAGGTACAACATTGTCTCTAGTAACAGGCGATCAACTGTACAATAAAGTAAAATATATTAACACTATTTTTAGTAAAATATTTTAAAAAACCTTACGAAATCGGGTAGGAAGAAGAGATCGATTTTCTTTGAATTTCCATATTGGAATTGTTTGTATGTCAGAATTTTTTTTGATGTCATTCATGTAGAAAAAAATGTATTTGAGAGTGTTTTTTTTCATGTTACTAAATGTTCCTAGCAATAGGAAGGATGGAATCAAGGCTAGGTTGGACTTGATTTAAATGGGGATAAGGTAATAGTTAGCATCGGTGAAGGGTAAAAGACATATTTTTCTTCTTCCAGCATCTTACACTCTATCCAGATAATAAAAATTGAAATTATTCCTTCTCCTTAATAGTGTAAAATTTTCACAATGGTATTCATCAAATATCAATAATTTCACGACAATGAATAATTTGAAGTTACAAGGACTAAAATCACATGATTTTCATGTTTTGATGAAATATTTAATTCTTGTTTCTTTCTATTTCATTCTTCCTCAAAATGTACCACATACATTAACCAGACTATGCTTCTTTTTCAAAGCCATATGCAGTAAAGTTATAGACCCAATGAAGTTTTCCATCATGAATAAGGAGGTTGTAGTCATATTATGTGAATTATTTATGTTCTTACAACCATCATTATTTGATATAATAGTTCACCTGATGGTTCACTTGGTTAGAGAGCTTCAACTATGTGTTCTTATACATTACAGATGGATGTACCCCATTGAATGGTATATGAAGATTTTGAAAGGGTGTGTCAAGAATCAAATTTATCTAGAAGGTTGTATTACAGAATGATATATTCTTGAAGAAGCTATTGAATTCTATACCGATTGCCTATCATATGATGACAACATCGGTCTCCCAAAGTCTCATCATAGTGAACACCTTATGGTCGAAGGGATTTTCAAAAGTGATGTTGTTACAATTACCTTGAAAGAGTGGGAGTAAGTTCACCTTTACATTTTATATAATAGTGAATATGTTGATCCATACATTGAATCACACAAATAAATTCTTATATATTTGAATCCATCAAGAGTTAAAGGATGGATATCAAATACACATAATCAATAGTTTATAGGATGGTTTTGTGATAAAATTTATAAGGAGTTATCTGAAAACAAAAATTCAATTACTGAATGACTTGAATGGCTATCCATAGGACCAAATGAAAATGTTATATCTTACACTAGTTTTGTAATAAATGGTTATACATTCTATAAAAAAGAACACAATGACATCAGTATGATGAAAATAGTGGTGTTATGCTTGTTTCCAAAGCGATCCACATATCTGGGTCCAAGGATAGAAATCAAATTTATGCAATGTCATATTTTGGCATTATCAAAAATATATACAAGTTTGATTATACAACATTTCAAGTTCCAATTTTCTGTTTCAAATGGGTTGACAATATCATTTTAGTGAAATTTGATGAAATGGGATCCGTGAAGGTGATTTTTAGTGTGGAATGGGAAAAAGACAAGTGTCATGACCTGACCCTACCCGGGCTCAAGCCATGACTACCCCAATCCCGCCTCCATAGGCCAGGGGATGGCGATAAGCACCAAAGGCTAAACAACTCGGGGAGGCCTTTGCCTGAGTACCTGTACACACACATGCAGCTCACTCAATGCAGAAGTGCAGAGTAAAAGGAAAAGTAAAGTACTAACTGCTATAAACAACCACAAAATTGCATCAACCTCTAAATATTACAAAGTAAAAGCTGAAGGTAAACTGAAAAGAAAAAGGGAAAAACACGCGCCCAACCAGAAATGTGCCACAACCCGGCAATAGGTAAACAAAAGTAAAACAGTTCGGAGAGTCCCACACCTGGAACCCGACCACGACCACCGCACGTGGTCCAAGCTTCCGAACTCCTAAGCTCCACTGAAGTCACGACCAACCTGTCTGTCGTCTGTAAGGTCACTCCAAGTACGGGCAAAGCCCAAGCAGGGGTGAGTATAAGAATACTCAGTAGGATGCCCCGAAGGCTCGAGGGAGTAAAAAAGAAGGTACTGAAGAGGTGAGAAGTAGATCGAACAGGGAAAAGTAAAGGAGTACAATCGAGAGTGCAGTAAAGAGTACAGTAGAGAGTCCAGCTCAACTCAATAAGAGGAAGGTAGTAGAATCGTCCAAACACAAGGATCTAGAAGTGGTATGAAGGTGAAATTATCATTGAGTATTCGCTACCTATAGCGGGAGAGTAGACTCGTCCAACCATGAGAAGCTAGACATGGAAATCACGTGGCATACCCCGCGCGTCTTCTCCTCTCCTGGAAGGAGAGTAACCAAAACCCAAGGAGTGGGTACTGGAACAAGGTATACACATATCTATATTCTCAAACAAGAAACCCAAACAAGATCGCAAGGGGATATCCATCCCATAGATCAGCCCAAGAAAGTGAGTCGCCAACAATCCCAGAAGTAAACACCATCGATGCCCAATATCCCTATGCCTACCCTAAACTACAAGTCAAGGGGCTCAAATCATCGCACCTTGACACTATTTGCTTTGGGAGGCACTGACTCGCCCGCATGGTTTTAGGTCGCGTCACAAGGATGCGTCTCGGTGGGGAAAGTGCCCCTCGTACTTGAGAGTTCTGGGGGAGCATCAAGTCACACCTCGTCACTGTCACATAGTCGATAGGTCTTCTCAAAGTCAAAGTTATCACATCACTGACCCGTACAACCAAGGGTCCCACTCCAGTAGTCATGGAAACAAACCACAGACTAGCCTGGTAGAAAATACTGAGTTTGAAAGAAGTTGTTGGGTAACCCACTACCTAGTCTCTACTGGAGGGTAAACCCTAAGAGGTCTTCGGGTGACCCACTGCCCAGTCTCTTCTAGAGGGTAAACCTTAAGAGGTCGTCCGGTGACCCACTGCCCAGTCTCTACTGGAGGGTAAACCCTAAGAGGTCGTCGGGTGACCCACTACCCAGTCTTTGCTAGAGGGTAAACCCGAAGAAGTTGATGAGCAACCCACTACCCAGTCTCTACTAGAGGGTAAACCCGAAGAAGTCAGTGAGCAACCCACTGCTCAGTCTTTGCTGGAGGGTAAATCCGAAGAATTCGCTGAGCAACCCACTACCCAGTCTCTGCTAGAAGGTAAAACCGAAGAAGTCGATGAGCAACCCACTGCCCAGTCTCTCCTGGAGGGTAAACCCGAAGAAGTTGATGAGCAACCCACTGCCCAGTCTCTGCTGGAGGGTAAACCCAAAACTGATCTTGCCATCCCTACGGGATGGTACAACACTGGCCAACAGAACATGGAGTGGGTATCGCGCAACCACCCAACTCTAGAACAAAGCCAGGGGAAACCACTCAACCCGTCTGGTCGAAACCATTGAGAAAAGAAGGACCCTCTATGTCACGAGAGGTCAAAGGTACGTAAAGAAGTACACGACACACACATGGGGCCCACATGACGTTTGGCCCTAACTCATCTCCAAACCAAGTGCACAAACTTTCTCAGGTACAAACTACAACATGTACCTCCAAGCATTCCCCTGTGCTCCCAGAGTATACTACATTTCCAGCCCAAGGGCTATCCTACACACGACACCCAATGTCAACGCAAAAGGGCGTAAACATAGTTTCACCAACCTACTTCCTCCACGGCCCTAGCATGGCTAACCACATCTCTTCAAACATCAACTTCAATCACATGGGAGTGAACGCGATCACATGCCAAGGGTTCTCTACAAACACCGCAAGAAGAACCACCACCGCTACACCTTTCATAATTTCACATTTAATGAGATCATGAAAGAGACTCCACACATCCAAACGGATCATACCATTGTAATCCTTGAGGAAAAACATGCGAGATAGACTATTTACTCACCTCCAATGGATATCCGATGGAAAAGTCGCCAACACCGCTTTATGCCCGAACAGTGTCCCGTGGTCCCAAGCCTCGGTCCCGAAAATAGTCAGGCGCATCGCACCATTGCGATCTCCTCAGAAAGAAATGTCAAATTGACTGCTCACTTGAGTGCAACAGATATCCAGAGAAAAAGATGTATTTCATCGTACCGCACATGAGCGGTGCTTCATGGGACCTGTATCTCGGTCCCGAAGCGCAACGAACGGATCACACTATTGCGATCCTCTTGAAAAAGTACACAATATTGACTAATCACTTGTGCAAAACGGACACCTGGTGATAAAGATGGAAATCACCATCAACTCCCAAAACGGGCCTCGTGGGGCCCGCACCATCATGCAGAACTAAAGAGGGAAGATTGCGTCAATGCAATGCCCTCAGAAAAACACCCAAAATCGACTGCTCGCACGCCCTGAACGGACGTCCGATGAACAAGTTGCAAAATGCTGCTCACAGCTTAAAAGAAGGGTTGTGGGGCCCACGCCTCAACTCTGGCCTCAATGCTCGAAAACCCCTTGGAAATCTTCGTCTTGACGCCAGGGTCACAACGCTGCTAACGGTGCTCAAAACGGACATCGGATGTGTTTGCACCGCCCAAAACAAGAACCCCTGGAAAAACACCAATTCGCTTAAAGTATGTGTCACTCCACCGAGGCCCCCACCTCGGGAGTTAAAACCCCTGAAACCATATCATATTCTCTGCCTCGAGCCGAGGTTCTCACTGCCACAGACAGTATGCAAAACTGACACCCGTAGTGGAAGATATGGGTGTCCGAAATCAGAGGGGACGAACCCCTTGGGCTGGACCGGCTTGGTCCGCCCGGTCCGCCCGGTCTGGGCCGGCCCGTGCCGGCCGGCCCGGTTCGCAGCGCTGGCCCGTAGCTCAGCCATGCGGTCCGGCCGTGGACCTGCGGTCCACCCGCATACCGGCCCTCGTGGCCGGTCGTCCTGCCGTGTGAAGACCCGTCGAGGGCGGGTCTTTGTTCCCCCGTGGGGTCGTGCGTCGTGACCTCGGTCCTCCGTGCTGTCGCCTGAAGCCCGCCGTGCGGAGGAGTTGTCGCCGCCTCACCCTGCTGCCGAAGCCTGAGTGCCCTGCTGCCGAACCGCCGAGGACTACCCGGCCGACCACGCCTCCGCCTGGACCCACGCCACCACTGCCTTAGCCCACGCCACCGCCGCCTCGGACCGCTGAAACCTCACCGGAAAACCCCAAAACCACCTGAAACTTCGTCGGACAGCTGCGGACGCCTCGAAGCTCAGAATTTAAATCCGAAATATGCGTCAGAAATCTCAGAACAAGTGATACACGATTATGGGCTTCACTCGACAAAATAACGGCAAATCAACGCATATATATGGATTCAAAGAAGGTGCAGAAGTTTAAAACGAAAAATGCACGATCCTACCTTAATGGGTGTTGCCCGACGCTTCACCGATGATCCGCCAGAGCTACCGCACCTCTCCGGAGAGGTGGAGGAGAGGAGGAGTTCCTCCTTCCTTGGGAGGGTTTTTTCCAGGGGGAAACAAACAAGGGGGGAAGAGAAGTATTTAAATAGAAAACACTTAAACCCCCCGTCCGTAGGCCCCATACCCGAACCCTCAGCGGGGTCAAGGTTAAGCCTCCCCTAGGGTAAACTCCACATTTTGAGCCCAACGATGGTCTAGGAATTTTAATTCTAGGCCCCATTCAAAAATTATAAAACTTAATGTTTGAGGCCGCTAAATTAGGAAAACGCCCCTGACGACATTTTTCACAGAAGGCCCGCACCCGTGAAAGTTACACCCCTCATAGGGTAAACGGCATGCTCCGAACTCAAAGGTGCTCTCAGTTTTCCCATCCGAGCTACCGTTTAAGAGATACTTGAGTTTAACCATTAAATGAATAAATTAATTATTTTATTTATCTGTTTAATGTTCCGTTAATGGGCGAGGGGTCCCAACGTCCCGCGCCGACATGCTTTATGTCATTCCTGGGTTAAACACCCCATTTCAGAACCATCTGTACTCTAAGATTTAGGATCCGAAATTACCATTTAGGAGTTATCTCTTTTATTTGGCGTGTCTAGTGTGAACACACTGAAAATTTAATTCCAACCACACTGGGGCTCGGAATCGCACGTCGTCTGAAGGCACTGATCTGGAATAACATCAAGAATATTCCAAAGTTTTTTATAGCAAAAATCGGGTTCTTACATCATTCCATCCTTCAAGCTTTTCGTCCCCGAAAATCAAAACCAGGGAACAAATTAGGGTACTAAGCCCATACCTGGCTCTCCCGTACCCATAAGAACTCTTGCACAGTTATGCATCACCGCGCAGGGACCAAAGGCTTTGGTCTGTTTGTGCGAGGTTTGCCCTTGCTGATGAAGTGCATAGCAGTACACACACATCTCCCTAGGTAAGCCACACGAGAGACGTTGTGCACCCACTCCAGACTTTGGGGTTAGGGCAAGGCGGTAGGGAACCTCTCCATCCCTTCGCACGGTCTCAAATGACCCGAAGGCTCTCGGGGGTAGCTCACCTCCCTGACCAAACCCCTACGTCGCACGCCGCGACTAGAATCACTGTTTGGACCTGGGAAAAAGCCTGGTGATTCCCTCCTTCATAATATCCATATGGTGAAACACCCAAGGATATCTGGTCACGCAAGGTTTCATAATCGATATCCCACGACCCATACTCTCTTACACGCTCGGAGAGCGAAGGAGTCGACACCATCGACTAAATAAAAATGTCTCACGCCTTCTACATTTCCGACACAGGGTTACATCGATGCCCCGCGTCACAATGGTAAAACCTCAAAAAAGGAGAAGGGAGAAAATAATTTCACACACAGAGCCTAACAATTCTACTTCAAAAATTAGAAGATATGTAGAGCATACCTCTTATCACCTCATTCTCTACAGGATCGTATACATCCAAAGCTCGCGGTTGTCCATGGTCCCAACTGTCAGCTCCCGGAGCCTGAAGTGGACCACCCGGTGGTGATGGGAAGACCTCATAAAGTCATCCCCCACTACCAGTTCCTCCTGATCCTCTACAAGCACCACCTCTTTGGGCGCTACTCTGATCATGATGTTGCCTCTGTCGTGGTGGTGCACCTGCTACCTGCCCGATATTCTCAGCGTGCCTAGTCGGGCAGTCCCGTGCCAAGTGACCTTGGATATTGCAAGTAGAGCACTGGCGCTCTTTGGGCTGCCCTGGTGCCCTCTGGCACCACTATGGTGTACAAAAATGGTCGGAGTCTACTCAAAGAAGGGTCTCCTCAGCTGTCGCCATGCACTTTGCTGCCACAGTGGTGCACGACCACGTCTCTGAAATCAGCAGGTGGAAGGTCGCCTGCGTCAAGGTTTTGTCTTCCAACACCCTCTAACTACGGCAGACGTCTCGGCTCCATCGTGCCTGCTGCCACCCCCAACTATAGAACGCGACAGGAATCTCTCTACCACCAGCACCTGCTCTAGCACCCCAGAAAAAGTGGGAATGCACAAGGGTACTATGTTAGCACGAATATCTCTGCGAAGACCCTACTCGAACTTCCGCGCTCGGAAGCTGCCATCGTGGACCAAGTCCGGGTAAAAACATGCACGGTCCGTGAACCTAGTTGCGTACTCATTCACCATCATCCCTCCCTACTAAAACTACAGGAGATCCTGGATCCGAACGGAGCGTAAGCAGAAGGGGTAAAACTCCTCACAGAACAGCAGCTGAAAGTCACCCTACGAAAGCGACGACTCATCAAGTAACTGAGTCACCAAACTCCACCAATACCCAGCTACTACGTGGAAAAGGCCGGCTGCCAAAGCCACCCTCTGATCTGTCGGTGTCTGCACAAGACTGAAGAGGAAAACCACTGTCTCGAGCCAAACCTCTGCTGCCTAAGGGTTTAGCTCACCACTAAACCTCAGCAGTCTCTGTCGTTGGAACTCACAGAGTGCGCTCAACCTGCACTCAAGCTCAGTCTTCTCTACTGAAGCTGTCTGCTGTTCACCAGGTGGGGGTGCTGCTACTGGCCCACCCGGAGAAAGGGAATCGCATGATGGGTCCCGGACTGAGGCCTCATAGCTCACAGGGTCATCTTCATGAACCAAAGCTGGTATCCTGGCTGGCTGGCTTCACGGAAACATCCTGAATATTATCAAGGAGTTCTGCAGTCAGATGAGCATATGTGTATATAACAATAATGAAAATGGGGAATTGACTCAAGAAGGACAGTAAAAGACTCAATCCTATGTGATGTACAAACCAATTTTCCATGCAACGAGTGTCTTAGCACGCTGATTCGACAAACAGGTTAATAGGATCCTACTGAATGGATACATCAGCTGCCACACCATCACTGGACTCCTTGGACTGAGAGCCGCTCTTGAGACACGTTGACATTGTTGCCCTAGATCCCAACCAATTCCTTTTTAGGGACGTCTGCACAACATCCCAAGGAACGAACTTCCCTATAATGCAACTTTGTCACGACCAGACCCTACCTGGGCTCGAGCCATAACTACCCCAAGCCCGCCTCCATAGGCCAGGGGCTAGTGACAAGCGCCGAAGGATAAACAACTCGGGGAGGCCTTTTCCTGAGTACCTGTACACACACACGCATCCCACTCAATGCAGAAGTGTAGAGTAAAAGGAAAAGTAAAGTACTAACTGCTATAAACAACCACAAAAGTGAATCGACCTCTAAACATTACAAAGTAAAAGCTGAAGGTAAACTAAAAAGAAAAAGGGCAAAACACGCACCCAACTAGAAATGTTCCACAAACCGGAAACAGGTAAACAAAAGTAAAACAGATGGGAGAGTCCCACACCTGGAACCCGACCATGACCACCGCATGTGGTCCAAACTTCCGAACTCCTAAGCTCCATTGAAGTCACGACTAACATGTCCATCATCTGCAAGGGCACACCAAGTGCGGGCAAAGCCCGAGTAGGGGTGAGTATAAGAATACTCAATAGGATGCCCCAAAGGCTTGAGGGAGAAACAAAGGAGGTACTGAAGAGGTGAGCAGTAGATCGAACAGGGAAAACTAAAGGAGTACAATCGAGAGTGAAATAAAGAGTACAGTAGAGAGTCTAGCTCAACCCAACAAGAGGAAGGTAGTAGACTCGTCCAAACACAAGGAGCTAGAAGCAGTGAGAATGTGAACTTCTCATCGAGTATTCATTACCTGTAGCAAGAGAGTAGGCTTGTCCAACCACGAGAATCTAGACACAGAAAGCACATGGCATACCCCACGCATCTTCACCTATTATGGAAGGAGAGTAACCAAAACCCAAGGAGTGGGTACTGGAACAAGGTATACACATATCCATATGCTTAAACAAGAAACCCGAACAAGATCTCAAGGGGATCTCCATCCCATAGCTCAGCCCAAGAAAGTGAGTCTCCAACAGTCCCAGAAGTAAACACCATTGATGCCCAGTATCCGTAAGCCTTCCCTAAACTGCAAGTCAAGGGTCTCAAATCACCGCACATTGAAACTATCTACTTTGGGCGACACTGACTCACCCACACGGTTTTAGGTCGCATCACAAGGACGCGTCTCAGTGGGGAAAGTGCCCCTCGTACTTAAGAGTCCTGGGGGAGCGTCAAGCCACAAATCGTCACTGTCACATAGTCGAGAGGTCTTCTCAAAGTCAAAGATGTCACATCACTGACCCGTACAACCAAGGGTCCCACTCCGGTAGTCACGGAAACACACCACAGACTAGCCTGGTAGAAAAGAGAGAGTTTGAAAGAAGTCGTCTGGTAACCCACTGTCCAGTCTCTACTGGAGGGTAAACTCTAAGAGGTCGTCGGGTGACCCACTGCCAAGTCTCTGCTGGAGGATAAACCCTAAGAGGTTGTCGGGTGACCCACTGCCCAGTCTCTGCTAGAGGGTAAACCCGAAGAAGTCGATGAGCAACCCACTGCCCAGTCTCTGCTGGAGGGTAAACCCGAAGAAGTCGGTGAGCAACCCACTGCCCAGTATCTACTGGAGGGTAAACCCGAAGAAGTCGATGAGCAACCCACTGCCCAGTCTCTGCTGGAGGGTAAACTCGAAGAAGTCGATGAGAAACCCACTGCCCAATCTCTACTGGAGGGTAAACCCGAAGAAGTCGATGAGCAACCCACTGCCCAGTCTCTGCTGGAGGGTAAACTCATAACTGCTCTGGCCAACCCAACTAGATGGTACAACACCGGCCAACAGAACACGGAGTGGGTATCGCGCAACCACCCAACTCCAGAACAAAGCCAGGGGAAACCACTCAACCCTGCTGGTCAAAACCATCAAGAACAGAAGGACCCTCTACGTCGCGAGAGGTCAAAGGTACGTAAAGAAGTAAACGACGCACACATGGGTCCCACACGATGTGTGGCCCCAACTCATCTCCAAACCAAGCGCACAAACATTCTCATGTACAAACTACAACATGTACCTCTAAGCATTCCTGTATACTCCCAGAGTATACTACATTTCCAGCCCAAGGGCTATCGTGCACACGGCACCCAATGTCAATGCAAAAGGGAATAAACATAGTTTATCCAACCTTCTTCCTCCACATCCCTATCATATCCAACCATATCTCTTCAAAGATCAAATTCACTCACACGGGAGTGAACGCGATCACACGCCAAGGGTTCTCTACAAACACTGCAGGAAGAACCACCACCGGTACACCTTTCATGCTTCCACATTTAATGAGATCACAAAAGAGACTCTGCACATCCAAACAGATCATACCGTTGTAATCCTTGTGGAAAAACATGCGAGATAGACTATTTACTTACCTCCAACAGATATCCAATGGAAAAGTCGCCAACACCGCTTTACGCCCGAACAACATCCCGTGGTCCCGAGCCTCAGTCCTGAAAACATTTGGGCGCATCGCACCATTGAGATCTCCTTGAAAAGACGTGTCAAATTGACTGATCACTTGAGTGAAACATATATCCATAGAAAAAGATGTATTTTATCGTACCGCACACGAGCGGTGCTTCGTGGGATCCGCATCTCAGTCCCAAAGCGCAACGAATGGATTGCACTATTGTGATCCTCTCGAAAAAGTACACAAGATTGACTAATCACTTGTGCAAAATGGACACCCGGTGATAAAGATGGAAATCACCGCCAACTCCCAAAACGGGCCTCGTGGGGCCTGCACCATCATGCAGAACTAAAGAGGAAATATTGCACCAATGCAATGCCCTTGGAAAAACACACAAAATCAACTGCTCGCACGCCCTGAACAGACGTCCGATGAATAAGTTACAAAACGTTGTTCACAGCTTAAAAGACGGGTCATGGGGCCCATGCCTCAACTCTGGCTTCAATGCCCAAAACCCCCTTGGCAATCTTCTTCTTGACTCCAGGGTCAAAACGCCGCTTAAGGTGCTCAAAACGGACATCGGATGTGTCTGTGCCGCCCAAAACAAGAAACCCCAGAAAAATGCCAATTCGCTTAAAGTACGCATCGCTCCACCGAGGCCCCAATCTTGGGAGTTAAAACCCTCGAAACCATCTCATATTCTCCGCCTCGAGCCGAGGTTCACACTGCCATAGAAGGTATGCAAAATGGACACCCTTAGTGGAAGATACGGGTGTCTGAAATCAGAAGGGACGAACCCCTTAGGTTGGACCGGCCTGGTCCGGCCGGTCTGGGCCGGGCCGCACCGGCCGGCCCGGTTCGTAGCACCGACCCGCGGATTAGCTGTGCGGGCCGGCTGTGGACCCGTAGTCCCCCCGCAGACCGGCCCTCATGGCCGGTCATCCTGCCGCGTGAAGACCCGCCGAGGGCGGGTCTTTGTTCCCCCGCGGGGTCGCGCGCCGCGACCCCGGTCCTCCGTGTCGTCGCCTGGAGTCCGCCGCGCGGAGGAGCCGCCGCCACCTCACCCTGCTACCGAAGCCCGACCGCCCTGCTGCCAAACCGTTGAGGACCGCCCGGCCAACTACGCCTCTTCCTGGACCCACACCGTCGCCGCCTTAGCCCGCGCCGCCGCCGCCTCGGACCGCCGGAAAACCCCAAAACCACCCGAAACTTTGTCGGACAGCTGTGGACGCCTCGAAGCTCATAATTAAAATTCGAAATATGCATCGGAGAGCTCAAAACAAGTGATACACAATTATGGGCTCCGCTCGACAAAATAACGGCAAATAGATGCATACATATGGATTCAAAGAAGGTGTGGAAGTTTAAAACGAAAAACGCACGATCCTACCTTAATGGGCGTTGCCCGACGCTTCACCGATGATCTGCCGGAGCTGTCGCGCCTTGCCGGAGAGGTGGAGGAGAGGAGGAGTTCCTCCTTCCTTGGGAGGGTTTGTGCCAGGGGGAAACAAATAGGGGGAAGAGAAGTATTTAAATAGAAAACACTTAACCCCCCACCCGTAGGCCCCGTACCTGAACCCTCAGCGGGGTTGAGGTTAAGCCTCCCCTAGGGTAAACTCTAAGTTCTGATCCCAACGGAGGTCTCGTAATTTTAATCTAATGCCCCATTCAAAAGTTATAAAACTTAACGTCTGAGGCCGCTAAATTATGAAAACGCCCCTGGCGGTATTTTTCACAGAAGGCCCGTGCCCGTGAAAGTTACACCCCTCATAGGGTAAACGACACACTCCGGACTCAATGGTGCTCTCAGTTTTATCGTCCGAGCTACCGTTTAAGAGATACTTGAGTTTAACCATTAAACGAATAAATTAATTATTTTATTTATCCGTTTAACGTTCCGTTAACGGGCGAGGGGTCCCAACGTCCCACACCGACATGCTTTATGTCATTCCTGGGGTAAAAACCCAATTTAGGACCTATATGTACTCTCAGATTTAGGATCCGAATTACCATTTAGGAGTTATCTCATTTATTTGGCATGTCCAGTGTGAACGCACTGAAAATTTAATTCCGGCCACACCGGGGCTCGGAATCGCACGCCGTCTGAAAGCGCTGCTCTGGAATAACATCAAGAATATTCCTAAGTCTTTTATAGCAAAAAACAGGTTCTTGCAACAAGGCATTCATAATGGCATCACATGTAGTGCAAGTATTTTATGTCTCTGATCCAACAAACAAGAATTGGTTGATTGTCCTACTGGAAACTAAAACAAATGTCGAGTCAGATAAAAATTCAATCGAGGATGAGCATTTTATTAGGAGATAATAATAAATTCATGTTGGTCTCAATATATAAAATGACTTGTACATTAAATGGGACCATAAAGAGGGGATTTGGATTCTCGATAGAGAAACCAAATCCTTGAAACCTTTTAAAAAAACAAAGATAGTTCAATGAGAAGGTAAAAGTGTTTTTTAATATATTATGTTTTTACTCATAATATTATGTGTTCTATACTGCATTCACTACAACAGAATCGCTGTTTAGCAGCAATTTTTTTGTGTTTCGTGGCAGTTTAAACCGCTGAGGCATGGTTTGGCGGCGGTTTACAGAAATCGGTGCCTAATATGGCGTCGCCAATCTATTCGCGGCGGTTTTTTCCATTTCGTGGCGGTTTAAGGAAAGCGTCGTAGCTGCCTCATTTAGCATCGGTTTTCCTGAATTTAGCGGCGGTTTTTACGATCCCTGGATATCAATTTATTCGCGGCGGTTACAACCACCGTGAATAAACTCAAATTCAGCGGTCGTAAAACTGCCGCCGAAGTCACGGGAACCGCCGCGGAACGAGGCAGCAATGATTCAGCTATGTCGTGGTGGTTAAAACTGCCGCTAAACGTATGAAAAAATTTATGTTTAGCGGTGGTTTTCACAGTTTAGCGGCAGTTTAAATCGCCGCCCATATAAATTTTGTGGCGGTTAAAACTGCCGCTAAAAACTTCCTAGAAAAAAATCTGCTTTTTCTGCACCACTGCCCTGAAAAATAAATCAAACCAGAAATATAAACCAACTGAGATACATTATAGCCCTCCTACCATGCATAACCCACATCATGTATCATCATCACTAGCCCTCCTCCTTCACTACATCACATTCCCACAATCACTTCCTCAATATCAAAAATAACAACATGACAATCACACACCAAAACATCACTTTCCACAAAAAATCATTTGGTAAGAAATTATATATTATTCATATTTGGTTAAAATGGATTAATTAATTATAACTGATGATAAAATATTATAATTAATTATGTATGATTCCTTTGTATGTTATAGGACCTAAGAAAATGGGTGGTGAAAGATTGGTCCATGGAAAGCTTGGGGGTGAGGTATGTCCATGAGCTGTTAAGTGGTGTGTCAATGGGAAGGGACTTCAAAATGTGTTAGGCTCTCTAATGTTCTAGACCTATTATTTTTATTATTATTTTGTGTGGTTTGAGGTGTGTAAGATTTCCATTGGATTCCATTCTCCTTCTATAAACCCAATTATTAGTTTTTAATTAAATGGTTAATTGAAATTAAAATGTTAAGGTGATTGAAGACCATGAGAAAACTAAACTATGTGCTAGGGAACAAATAGAATATTGTGTACTGGCCTGATTCCTCGGTCTCTAAAGGATGATCCATTGAACTTAGAGATCTCAAGTGACTTCTTTACCCCTTCATTGGGGGGGGGACCTTTTGACATGTCTTTTCCCTAGAGGATGAGCCTTGTATACCTTTTTATGGAGGTGTTTTGTGACATAAGATGACCATCCAATGTGGGCTAGCTAAGAACCTTGAGACACCTCCAACAATTAAGTAATGTTTGGCTTAGAAACCATGGCCTATCTAGTCTAGAATGTGTCTTGGGTATACCATCAAGTTATGCAATCATAGTAATTGTTTGTATTGACCAAACCCTTTTCCATTAGTTGTGATTTACTCTAGGTGGATGAACATAGGATGGACTAGGATTGGGTTTGCTGAGTGGACCATCTAAGTGGAACCTTCTAACTAAGATGGTCCATGATCCATATTCCTGGAAAACCCATTATTTGGTTTCCGCATTGAGGCTGAGATGTTATTTTATATATTGGCACTGCTAGAAATTGTGATTTTATTGAATTAAAAGTACTAGATTGAGATAGTGGTCCATGAACAAGGATCTCAAGAGAGATTCCTCTACATACATACAGACCGAGAGGACCCATGTGGGTTCCCAGTAGATAGACCAACCCTGAACAGGTGCATGTGTTTCTTTAGAGATGGTTACAAGTGTCACTATAGAACCTGAACCAATGTGGATGCCTGATGGAGCTAAGATGATAATGATGGTAATGGGTGTTCATTTGACCATGGTTTTATTTATATTTATATTTAGTCTTGATTAATGATATTTAACAAGATTCATTAGAATCTCTAATTGGGCATGACATAATTTTCATTACTTAGGACACCTGTGAATCACTTGTTGGGATGGATGAGACCCTTTGATTCTTATTGTGTTTCTAATATATTATCATGACATATTTGGGGTGGACACTTAGTAAAACTAGCATCAATCATATATGATAGATGTATAACTAATGGTGGTACCTTTTTTGCAAAAAAAATCCATCGGGTCCTGTGTGCTAGATATATTCTAGTAATTTATATATCTTCTCACTGGAGTGTTAGTTTGGGACATATGAGTATTCCATTCTAATAATTTTTCTATATAGAACATGATACTACACATGAATTCATAATCTGGGGTTTATATTGATAACATACAAGTAGATGGTGCTTTATAGCTTTGTAGGGATTATGATAGGTGTGGGTGGACAATTGGAGCATCCATCGGGTCGATAACCCTCCTGGTAGCATAATGGATCCAAGGAATGAGTCATCTATTTATTTTTTGGATTGTGTAACCCTATCATAGTGATAGGACATGGGTCCTCCATTCATAGAGTTGGTAACCCTCTCAGTTGATGCACACAATGCACATTGAGGCATAGATCATTCATTGCAGACAGTAACCCTCTTGAATAACAAAGTATTTAGTGTTTAATGAGTCCATTATTACTTATACTGTTGAGGGAGGATGTAGAAGTGATTGATGTGTGATAGTATGGGTGAAAGTTAGGACATGAAAATGTGTGGTGGAAACTACCAATTCAAACATAGGCCTAAATGGAATGATGTATACCACACTCAAGAAATCAAGACATAAAAAGAAACATCATAAATCAATAAAATGCATAAAAAGAAACATGAGAAATCAAGGAAATTTTAGGACATGAAAATGTGTGGTGGAAACCATGTGCCACAAATGTTACATATACAAACCAACAGTTCCCGTATTTGTTCAATAAATCAACAATACAACTACTCAGGGTTCGATGATGCATCGTCACCCTCTCCACCTTCATCTTCACTTTCTACTGTCACATGTAAGAACATTATATTGAAAATTAAATACGGTTGCATATTTATATTAAAACTTAAAACCAATGAAAGTTATCAAACTAAATGAATTTGATTTTTTGTGATTTACCTGCATACCACCAGTCGGTGCACTACCACCAGGGGCATATCTGCTCATCTACTGACGTATTTTAATCAACTCTTTATGCAAAGCAGATATCTGACCCCCCTACTGGTGAACTGTGTTTTGTAAAGAAACAATATCTTTCTTAGCATCTTCGGGTATGGGATGAGTAAATTCAGGAGTAGATGCAGCTGCCATCCCCGATGGCCTGCTAAAAACATCAGATGGTATGGGTCCCAAACCCATCCCGTGCACTCTCCCAGGATGCTCCTTCCCAAGGACTTTAGCAACCGGGTCGTCCTGGGAGACTGAGTAGGACTGCACAGGATTGGCATCCCATAGTTCTTTAGTTTTTACCTATAAATCAAATATAAATATATATTAACACAATAAAAACTGATAATAAGTTATTATGAAAAAAAATTGACTTCATACCCCAACTTCTTTAACAGGCTCATTAACAAAGCTTCCATCTGATCTCTTGTGAACATTCAACCATGGTTCAGTTCTGGATGCTTCATGCCCTAAACGTTGGGGCTGCATTAAGCAAAGATAAATAAACAATTCAATATATTAAATAGATAATATTTTCTTATAAATATTTATACTAATTAAAAGATTACCAATGTCGTTCGGCTTCTATAAAAACTTTTTGAGCCCGCAGTGTGCGGGATGACTTTCTTAGCCCGGTTTGATGCATTCTGTCTTGAGAGATCCTGAAATAAATAAAATGAAATTTAATACTAATGTATTGAATGTCATGTCCTTTTCATATACAAGTATAAATGTAAAATGAGGATAATATAATAATATATATTTCAATACCATTTGCTTCTGATCATGATGTTTGTCAACAAACACTTTCCATTGTTCTTTCGGTACCCCACTGGGTAGTTTCTCATACATTTGTTGTGCGGTCAACGAAGTATTGTTGACATCACACCACAATCTCCATTTTAAATATTTCCACTTATTACCTAGATTTTTCAACGTCCACTTCCGTGCTATCACATCAGCAATGGTAAACTGGAAGAACATCTGTATACATAAATTCATTTTGAACATATTAGTAACATGACATTCAATTAAACCATAATGTAATAAATTTAACTTTATTTGAGAATCATAAACTTCATTTTTCTAGCTTGGAGGCATATGTATCCAATCTTCATATGAAATGGGAAGGGAAACAGGCTCCACTGCCAGCTGGCCTAAAATCTGGCCAAGTAACCCTGCGGCGTCAGCCGTAGGGACCCCATAAGAATCAAATGGCGCGACTATCTTCTCACCAGTCATATTCCAAACATCTGAACTTTTTATTTTTTTTCCACGGTTTCATTTTTTTCATCTTCAATGAGCAAACAATTAGTATAAACAAAATACAATAAATTTATTTAATTAAAATTTGTACCTATGACAGTGACACTCCAGTATGCCCGGGATGAACTGAAAGGGGCGTGTTGATGCCCCACTACTGAGGCTCCTGAAGGGGGAGTCGACGACTCACCCTCTAATGGGACATCCACAAATGGTGTGAGAGATGGAGTAGGGGGAGATGGTGTAGGGGTGTCGGCAGCTGATGCCTCAGATGTCATGGGGAGGGATCCAGATGGATCTCCATCTGTCGCAGAACTAGATGAAATAGTGTACCGCTTCCTCCTTGGAATTCCTGTCATTTAATCAAATAAAATTAAGTTCAGAATATATATTTCAAAAAAATTATGCAGAAAAAAAATTAAAAATGATAATAGATGCCCATTACTAACAGACAAAATATATACAATAATGATAATGAATGACTACAGAAATGAAACAAGTGGTTGCTAAATAAATAAATAATTGTACATACAATCATTTTCCCCTTCAATCATGTCGGTTTCCTGCTCCATTGCTTCATCCACTTCATTCATCCTTTCTAGACTAATATTTTCAATATCATGATGGACAAATAATCCTGCTTCCTGTTGTTGATTAACTTCAATTTCAAAGGTCAAATTTTCCACTTCATCACCCATATCATAAAAATCTCTTTGTATTACATGAGAAACTACACTCCACCCTTCATCGGCAACATCATTCACATAATATACCATTTTTTCTTGCAATGCTAAGATATATGGATCATGCAGTTCACGATCACCAACATCCATCAAGTGAGAGAAGTTCACAGAAGTAAATTGCAAGGAATCTCTTTTAACACCTCTGATAAAATCGACCCATTTTCATTTGAATAAAACAACCAAAAAATGTTTTTGGTAGTTTAATTCAATAATATCGTGTAGCTTTCCATAGTATTCCACTTCAGCAAATGTAAATATACCATTATTCTGTGTTTTCAAACCCACTTCTCGATCGACTATACGAAATCTAAAGTCATTCACATTATAAGCGTCGAACTTTCTAACTTGTTTTAGAGGACCTCTAGCAAGAAACTTCAAATCTTCTAACACATCTGCTCGAGTATCAGTATTCATGATCTAAAAAAAGAAATATACTTTATTAGATTTTCAAAATGTATGTGTCAAACTAATATTCATATTTATTGTAATATTTATGAACTTACACGTTGTGCAAACCATTCTACAATCTCTTTATTAACAGATTTCGTTATATCTTTCTCATTTCAGGTTCATCCTCTCATTTGTCTCTTTGTTTGTATCCTCAACTCTTCAATAAATGGATCTGCAATTTCACTATTCAGCAGCACATATCTATGTGCCTGTAATAATTCCAATTCAGTCAATGTCACATTTGAGGTCCTCCCAACTGATCGGCCAATAGCAGGAAATATTTTTGATTTCTGATGTATTTGATATTGAGTCGATGTGTCATCAACATGTCCAACTCGATTAAATCTTGTCTCAATATCATCCAAGTATTAAGAACAAAGGATCAGACACTCCTCAGCCAAATATCCTTCAGCAATAGAGCCTTCTGGTTGTGCTTTATTTCTCACGTATGATTTCAAATTCCCAAGATATCTGTGAAATAAAATAAACATAATTATGCATTTAATTAAGTACCAAAAATTGTTTACTTAACTGGAAAACATATAAATAAAGTACCTATCAATTGGATACATCCATCGATAATGAACGGGGCCTCCTGATTTAGCTTCCTCAACCAAATGCATAGTTAAATGTATCATTACAGTAAAAAACGACGGAGGAAAGATCATCTCCATTGCACAAAGGGTCAATACAAACCTCTCCTGGAGGTTGTCAAGCTGAAATGGATTTAGAGATTTCTCACATAGTTGTCTGAAAAATGTGCAGAACTGGAGTACAACAACAGTAATTTTTTCAGGTAATAATGTATGCAATGCCAATGACAGTAACTGCTGTAACAAAATATGTGAATCGTGACTTTTCAATCCACGTAACTTACGATTCTTCAAGTCAACACACCTCGAGATGTTACTTGAATACCCGTCAGATACCTTAACATTCTTTAACATTCAAAGGAATATATATTTATCCCTATTTTTCATTGCAAAAATTGTCGGAGGATACTTTTCATTCTCATATGGCCAAAGATCGTGTTTTATGTTCATTGCTTGTAAGTCTTTGTGAGAATTGAGATGATCCTTCGACTTTCCATGCTCATTAAGCAATGTGAATATAAAATTGTCACAGAAATTCTTCTCAATATGCATCACATCAAGATTATGCCGCAACAAATTAAATTCCCAATACGGAAGTTTGAAGAATATACTTTTTTTCTTCCACTGTTGCATTCCGGTTTCGCTTGACGATGCACTTCGGACCCGTTTTCTGCTCTCATTCAAATGATGAACCTTCCCAAATTCTGTTTCAACATTTTCAAGCTGTGTCAATATTTCAAAACTAGTTAAAAACTTTGGAGGTGGTCTACGATCAATGGAATCGTTAAATTTTGATCTGTTCAGCTGAAATCTATGAGATGCATCGAGAAATCTTCGATGACACAAGAATCACCATTTTCTACTATGAGGTAGCCATTTGGGCTCAAAATCAAAGTTAAAAATGGGACAATCCAAACCCGTGTAAGTGTTCCAACCAGATAAATTCTCAAGCCCAGGGAAGTCACTAATAGTCCACATTAAAGCAGCATGCATTTTGAACATTGTTTTAAAAGAAGTATCAAATGTCTCAACACCATTGCTTCATAACTCCTACAATTCGTCAATCAAAGGCTGCAAGTATACATCAATATCATTTCCAGGCATTTTTTTTCAGGAATAATCATCGAAAGGATAAAAGATGTTTGTTGCATACACATCCAAGGAGGTAGATTATAAGGGATCAAAACAACTGACCAAATGTTATAACTGGTACTCAAAGTCCCAAATGGGTTGAATCCATCGGCAGCCAATCCCAATCAAACATTCCTAGGATCAGCTGAGAAATCAAGATGTAATGAATCAAATGTATTCCACGATTTAGAATCTCGTGGATGTCTCATTAACCCATCATTGTTATTATCTACAGAAGGCCACTTCATGTATTCAGTGGTTTTCGATGACATGAATAATATTTCCAATCGAGGCTTCAAATAAAAGTAACACAAAACCTTTGCAGGTGTGTTCCTTTTCTTCTTCTCCATGAAATTATGTTCATTCAGACTTCCAACATCACCCTTTGCCTGCCATCTAGAAGAAGAACATTTCTTGCAATTCTGTCTAATTGAATACTCTCCCCAATAAAGCATACAATCATTGGGACACACATGTATTTTTGTATAATTCATACCAAGCTTGTTAACAACTTTTTTCATATCATAAAAAGATTCTGGGATTTTTTCTTCAGGAAATGCATCATGAATCAATTCCAATATCATGGACATTGCCTTATTTGTAATTCCACATAGACATTTGATATGGTACAAATTCAGCAGAAATAAAAGCTTTGAATGTTTCAAACACCCACTATACAACTCTTGATTTCCATCGTCAACTAAATCATGAAACGCATTTTTCTCAGTGAAGTTTTATCTTACATTTGGCTCCATAGAATCAAGAGGAGGATCCAATGATATGTTACAATCTTGATCTGCCTGTGTTACAGTCTCAAAAATATCACTTGTCACATTGCAATTTGTAGCACCCTCTTCTGGTTGTTCTGATATGTTTTAATGCTGATAGTGGTGTCTTGCAGTGCCGAATGCATCATTTATGAGGTTTTGTATTTCATTTTCCATTGTCGACAAACTTGGGACCTCATTCTACGGATTGACATCAGTGCTCAATCTTTCTGTAACATTCAATTCTCTATGCCAAATCCAACACAAATATTGACCAGGGAATTGCTTCGGTATTAAATGTTCATAAACCTCATCTCTCTTCAACCATGTTCTAAATTTACATTTAGTACATGGATATTTTATTCTCCCTTCAACGGATCGATTAGAAATTTCAAAATATAAAAACTCATTCAAACCCTTAACATACTGAGGTGTGTTCCTTGGTAATGTGATCCAGCTTTTATCCATGTATATCACAATGTTCCTACACAATAATAAAAATAATTAAAACACATAGTTACTACTAAATAGAGAAAGAGATTCATATATACGATAGTGTAACATTACAGAAACATAATATAATAAAGATGAGCCCCTGAGTTAGATATGAACCCTCTAGTGTTTAGGATAGGGGAAGTTTCTTTGGTAAAGAGAAACGGTGTTCTAACAACGTGGTAGCTACTTTACCATGAAAACCAAAGCATATTGTTAATTTTGAATAACCCCAACCTAAGTTCTCTATAGAGTCTTCATATAAAACTCTAATATTGAATAAATCTATTATAAATAATGTTTAGGGAAAACCTTATGATGCTTACAAAACTCAACATATTGTTAATTTGGAGTGGCAAGAACCATGTGAGGGATAGTCTTGAGGCATGATAAGTGGTGGTGTTCATGGAAATGCATGATGAAATATTTAATCAATAAAGATCAATGAACATTATATAACATCAAAACAAGAAAATTATTAGAGGGGGTGACACGTATGAGAGGAATGCTATAATCTTGGATATTTCAAAAATCACTGGGTATAAGTTTAATTGAGAAATAAAACACTTAGTTTGGTGGAAGACCAGAAAATAAATGGTAAAAACATCAGCGTATTCTCTCACAATGATAATTTAATCATGGTTTATCTTTTCTATAGTCTCAATAATTTGATATATATATTCTCACTTAGAAGTAAAAAATATCCATTCTTTACATAATGATTACCAAGGATAATCATATTTCTATATTCACTTTTATAGAATGAGAGGGAGATTTACGATATTGAGGATAATTTTATTAATTATAAAATATATCCTATATTTATACAAGAAAAATTAATTCATACACATAATTTCATTTAATTACACAAAAGGGAGTATCTCAAGGTTTTATTTTATATTAATCAAAATATTTCTTAAGGGAATGAATTATTATAAGGGGATGAAATGATTGACTAATTTTATCACATCAATAATAACTCGACATAGATGTTTTTATGGGGTGTTTTAATAGTTATACAAAACATTCATGATATGAAAGAATGTATAGAACATAAATAAAATAGTATTTTATCTATACCTGAGTAATTAACTATCATACCTATAACCATATTATTATTAGGATCTGTATCAGTAATTTTGTTTTCATAAGCTCACCCTTACCCTATAGACCATATATATTGTTTTCATTGATAAAATTATATACCCCTTCACACAATGAATTGATTTAAATAGGGTACCCATTTATTTAATATAAAACATTTTAAAATATTATTAGGGTTGATTAGATAATTCCTTTATTCCATCACAATGGTGGGTTTCTCCCATAGACATTCTCTAGCTATGTTAACCTATTTCCAACACCTGAATCATTTTCTTTTATTATTTAGGAAATTTATGGCATGATTCTTCATACACTTTATATAAGTGGGATGATAAACATTCTTAACCCCATGATATTTATTTATTTCACTACAAGAATTGAAATCCACACTTCACTTATTATCTATTAAACCATGAAACCCTTGAGAATCAATGATCTCTATTTCAACTTTGAGGGTTTATCAAAAAATCTCTTTATAGAAAACAATTTCTCATATCACCAAATCATTTAATAGTTTCATATTCAGAAAAAAATAATGGTTTTTAAGTGAACTTTTAGGGTTATTGAAAATGGCTGAGGAATATGGTAAATGTCATATGAAGTTTTCCTCATACACTTGAAGGATTATTCTTCCCTTTTCTTGAGGCCAAGGAAATAATTCTCAATTTTATATGAGAGAGTTAAAGGAAAATATTTATCATAAATAATTTTCATAAATTCATTCCACTCCATCAATTTTATCTCCTCATCGAGCATCATTTTATTCATAAATGTAACACATTATATATTTTCTATCTTTAACCATATCACCTATAAAGGTATTATCATATTAAACCAATGGATTATCAAAAGAAAGTAAGCAATGTGGATTTTGATTTCCATGTAATTATAACAATAATGTATAGATTCCATATTTATAACATCATCATCGAATAATTATGCCACTTCACAAAAATTTCCATAATATGGAAACCATCAACATTTTCGACAAAACAGAAAACCCAACTCTTAACATGTGTCAATCATCACTGTCACATCATCATATTAGCTAGAAAATAGGTAATTTCAACTCTAAACCTATGTCAATCATATCATCATCGTCACATCAGCATAACAAGAAATTCCAACTCTCAACCAGTGTTAACCATCCCAACATCCACTAAATTTCCACATCATTACCTCAATGACACATGTTATAACCTCGATCCATCACAACCAAAAACATGACACAGCCTTAAAGCCATAACAACCTAGGGAAATGTGTACATGTTATCCTTAATCCATTATAACCCATAATATAAGCATGTATTGTAACCATGAGCCATCACAACCCATGAGTATAGTATCAAACAACCACAAACAATCAAGCAGATAGAAAAACAATCACTTAAGAATAAAAACTAACAAACACATAAAAAATCACATGCAATAAGTAGAAAAACAAATAATCATAAACAAAAAAATCTGCATACAATACAATAAATACAACATTACAATTTATTATAAGAAACATTAATAATAAATAAATAACTAATATCAAAACAACAACAAAAATTAGAAATCAAACCCTAGGGTTCATATAGGTCGCCGGGGTCGCCGGGGTCACCGGGGTCGCCGGGGTCACCGGGGTCGTGGGGGGCTGGGGTCGTGGGGGAAGGAATCGCAGTCGTTGGGTGAGAAAGATGAGGGTCGGGGTGGGGGGGAAGGGTCGAGGCTGTTAAAAAAAAAGTTTCACAGCGATTTATTATAAATCGCCATGAAACCTTTTTTTAAAAAGGTTTAGCGGTGGTTCTAGGAACCGCCGCTAAATGGAGATTTTTTTGTAGTGATTAACATAATCTAAATTAAATGTTTTACTACTCATACAAACAATGTCTTCTGCACATGATGATGTTACCAATTCCTCAGAAGAACAAACTATAATGAAGGAAAATCTTTAGAAAGATGTAAAGGTAATGTTACGATATACTTTCTCTATTTTACCAAAAAAAATTAATTTATCATTGATTTAATATTCATTATTCCTTGAATAGTTCATTTATTTTGGAAGATTCTCATCCATCTTCCATGCCTTTGTAGGAAGATCAACGATGATTTCACTGCTCAATCATAGAGGTAATCTTGATGTTTGCATAGTAAAATAATTATCCATAGAATTAATGTATTGTTTAATATTTATGTTTAATTTATTTCTTTTTAGTATTACTCATATAATAATTGTTTTCATATATAGGTGGATTCTTTTATTTGAGTTGGGGTGGTCTGTCCATATTTCATGCCTTTCTGTACCAAAACTTCCACATACTTCCTCTCCCTCAAAAAATTGTCACCCCTATAGTGTTGTATTTATCACTTTCCTTCAAGTTCCCTCAACTACCTTTGTAGGAAGAGAAATGATGCTACCTCTTCTCAATCACAGAGGTAATCTTGATGTTTTCATAGTAAAATATTTGTCCATGGAATTAATGCATTGTTTCATATTCATGTTTAATTTATTTCTTTTTAGTATTAATTACATAATTATTATTTTCTTATACAAGTATATTATTTTGTTCGATTTGGGGTGATATGTCTATATTTCATGCCTTTATGCACCAAAACTTCCACAAACTTCTTCTCCCTCAGAACCTTTCACCCCTACAATATTGAAATTTATCACTTTACTTCAAGTTTCCTCCAATTCTCAATCACATAGGTAATCTTAATATTTATATAGTAAAATAATTATCCATAAAATTAATGTATTATTTCATATTTATGTTTAATTTATTTCTTTTTAGTATTACTCATATAATAATTTTTTTCTTATATAAGTGAATTATTTTTTTCAAGCAGGGGTGGTATGTTCGAAGTTGCTCATGCGGTGTTGACAGTTCGACAAATAAGGTCAATGGATATCATGGTAACATTGATAGTTAGGATTTTTTTTGAGACTTTGGGATGTGTAGGAATCATCTACACCTGAATCTGACACACAGTGTGAACGATATGACTCCAGGTACTCTTTTTATTTAAAATTGACATTAATTTAGGTAAAATAGACAAATGACATACTCAAAACTAATTAAACATATTCATATTGTTTTTATTCTTTAATAAAATGATCCATAAGTCGTTTTTGATGTATAAGAATTAGTTGAACCTCAATCTAATACAAGATGTGCCCAGTATGAATCAATGTGTCCATTATCAGTTTAAAATCAAAATTTTAGTTCAAAAATTATCACTCACTAAAAACTAACCAAACATACTCAGATTTTTTTTATAATCTATTAAAATGATTTATAATTCATTTGTGATGTGTAGGAATGAGTTTCATGTCAAACTAATACACGATGTGATCAGAATGAGTCAAAGTGCATGTTTCCAGTTTAAAATGACATTTTAGTAAAAAGCATAATTGACATACTCAAAACTAAGAAAATTCATTCAGAATGTTTTTATACTTTATTAAGACGATACATAAGTCATTTGAGATGTGTAGGAATCATCTTCACCTCAATTTGATCCACAGTGTGACCGGTATGACTCAAAGTGCGTATTTTTATTTAAAATTGGGATCAATTTTAGTAAAATGGACAACTGACCTACTCAAAACTAATAAAACACATTCATATTGTTTTGATATTTTATGAAAATGATCCATAAGTCCTTTTTTATTTTTAGGGATCAGTCTAACCTCAATCTGATACATGATGTGCTCGGTATGACTGAAAGTGTATGTTATCAGTTTAAAATCGACATTTTAGTTCAAAAAGTGTCACTCACTGAAAACTGATCAAACACACAAATTTTCTTGATAATTTGGGTAAAAAATCATAAGTAATTTTTGATGTGTATATATTGGTTTCACATCAAACCGAAACATAATGTGATCAGAATGAGTCAAAAGTTAATGTTTCCAATTTAAAATGTCATTTTAGTAAAAAAGACAAATGACATACTCAAAACCAATAAAACCCATTTGGATTGTTTTATTACTTTATTAAAATAATACATAAGTAATTTTAGATGTTTAGGAATCATACAAACCTCAATCTGACCCACGGTGTGACCGATATGACTCAAAGTGCATATTTTTATTTAAAATTGACATCAATTTTAGTAAAATGGACATCAATTTTAGTAAAATGGACAATTGACCTATTCAAAATTGAGAAAATTTGTTCATATTGTTTTGATACTTTATGAAAATGATCCATAAGTCATTTTTTATGTGTAGGTATTAGCTAAACCTCAATATGATACATGATGTTCCTAGTATGACTGAAAGTGTATGTTATCAATTTAAAATCGATATTTTAGTTCAAAAAGTGTCACTCACTAAAAACTGATCAAATGCACTCTAATTTTCTTGATAATTTATAAAAATGATTCATAATTCATTTTTTACATGTTGTAATTTGTGTCACGTCAAACGGATACACGATGTGATCGAAATGAGTAAAAAGTGTGTGTTTCCAATTTAAAATGACATTTTAGTAAAAAAGACAATTGACGTACTCAAAACTAAGAAAACCAATTAGTATTGTTTTTTTACTTAATAAAAATTATCCATAAGTCATTTGGGACATGTAAAAATTAGCTTCACCTCAATCTGAACCACATTCTGACCGATATGACTCAAAGTGCGTATTTTTATTTAAAATTGACATTAATTTTAGTAAAATGGACAACTGACCTACTCAAAACCATTAAAACACATTTGTATTGTTTTGATACTTTAAAACAATTATCCATAAGTCATTTTTTAAATTTATAGATAATTCACACCTCAATCTAAAATATGATGTGCCTAGTATGGCTGAAAGTGCCCGTTATTAGTTTAAAATTGACATTTTAGTTCAAAAAGTGTCACTCACTAAGAACCGATCAAACACACTCATATTTTCTTGATAATTTAGGAAAATGATTCATAAGTAATTTTTTACATATATGAATCAGTGTCACATCAAACTGATACATGATGTAATCATAATGAGTCAAAAGTTTGTGTTTCCAGTTTAAAATGACATTTTAGTAAAAAAGAAAACTGACATACTAAAAAATAAGAAAACACATTTGGATTGTTTTTATGATTTATAAAAATGATCCATAAGTAATTTGAGATATGTAGGAATAATCCACACCTCAATCTGACCCATGGTGTGACTGATATGACTCAAAGTACATATTTTTATTTAAAATTGAAATCAATTTTAGTAAAATGGACAACTGACCTACTAAAAACTAATAAAAAGCATTTGGATTATTTTGATACTTTACAAAAACGATCTATAATTCATTTTTGATGTGTATTAATTAGTCTCACCTCAATCGGATACATGATATTCCTAATATGACTTAAATTGTTTGTTATCAGTTTAAAATCGATATTTTAGTTCAAAAAGCATCACTCACTAAAAATCGATAAAATTTACTCATATTTTCTTTATAATTTATGAAAATGATTCATAATTAATTTTTGACATATAGGAATTGGTTTCATGTCAAATTAATACACGTTGTTATTGGAATGATTCAAAAGTGTGTGTTTCCAGTTTAAAATGACATTTTAGTAAAAAAGAAAAATGACGTACTCAAAACCAAGAAAATGCATTTAGATTATTTTGATACTTGAGTAAAATGATCCAAAAGTAATTTGATACATTTTGGAATTAGTTTCACATCAATACGACGTACGGTGGGACCAGTATGACTCTAATTGCGTCTTTTTATTTAAAATTGACATCAATTTTAGTAAAATTAACACTTAATTTATTTCTTTATATTATTACAAACATAAGAATTGTTTTCTTATATAGGTGTGTTCTTTTTCTTGATAAGGGTTGGTTTTTTTGGAAATAGCATGAGTCAGGATCAGGATTAAAAGAGAAAGGAACATTGATGTTTTTTAATATATGTAATAATTTTTATTTATGTAATTGTATAAACTAATGTTTGAAATGTCTATAATATAGTGTGTGTTTTCTTTTATTTGTGTTTTAAATTTAATTTTATTTAAATTTTGTATTGGGACTTGTTTTTATTGATATGTGGTGTGTTTTTGGTGCTACAGTGTGTTGTTACGACACGCTACACTAGTGTTGCAGTGTGTTGTTGCAACACACTACAGTATGGCCCTTTATTAGCACTTTTAAAAGCACTGATAAAGGACACATTTATTAGTTCTTTTAAAAGCACTTATAAAGGTACAATTTATCAGTGCTATTATAAACACTGATAAAAACATTTATTATCTCTTTTTTAGCCCTGATAAAAGACCAGGGATTTTAATCTCACTTAGGTAGTCGGCACTTTTCTAATGCTGATAAAAGCCATTTATTACATCATTAAAGGCCTGTTTTGTAGTATTCATGGTCTCCAATATGCTATAATTTTTTTCCAACTAAAGTGTCAAACAAAATTTTCAACCAAAATTATCAAAAATGGTTGATTAAGATTTTAGGAAAATCCTGTGAGTTTTTGTGATTAATTTGATCTTGAAAAATGATGACATAAGTGGTTAGATGATGGAGTTTACCAAAACCACCATGTGTAAGTTTTCAATGCCACATTTTAGATAAAAATCAACATTTTTTTAATCAATATGATTTTTTTGGTTTTTAAGCGGATGACTGACATAGGGAAGTCAACACATATTTTTTAGTGTTGGAGAATATGTTGGCTAATCTACCTTGGGAATAAACGAACATATGTTAAATATCATGATAGTGGTAAAATACATTATGTCAAGGTTAAAATCATGTGTTATTTGAGTTGAAAAGGTCAGTTTTTATGGTTTGAATTCTATGACTAAAATTTATTACCATGTGCTCAATAAAACACCATGTGTAAATGAGACATACTTAAAACATATAAAACCTGTAAAAACAAACAGAATATACAAAATTTAAGCAAAAATCAAGTGTATGATTTCTCACTTTTTAAACTTTAACTAAATGATACATACCTGGAAATTTAAAGTGTTGTGTAGTGTGAATATTTTTTTTAAATCAATAACTCTTTATACAGCAGATGACCATGGAAAAATAAACATAATATACCAACTTAAAGAAGAAAATTATTGTCTAAATACTCATTTTTTAACTTTAATTAAAAGATACATACCTAATAATTTAAATCACAATCATACTTAATAAATAGTTTGCAAAAAAACTACAAATATGGGTAAGTTCTTCATTAATATACAAATTGGTATCATTGAAAATCTACAATAACAATGAATGTTATAAAATTAAAAAAAAATAGAATATTTTCATATAAAACACCAAATAGTTAATATAACTAACCTTATAAATTCAGTTGTTTCCCCAATTGTGATTATCTCATACATGAATCTTAATACATAATAACCACAATCCACACTTCCTTTTTGATAATGACACTGGAGTTATAAAATATTAAATTGAAATAAAAACCAACATATATATATATAACAAAAACCAAATATTATCTAATATAAAAATATTATTTACCTTCACTTAAACATAATTGATTGGATTTGGATGCTTTATAGACAACTTCTCTTTGTTAAACTTTTTCCATGGCCTATATTTTCATATATATTAACTAAAAAATATGTATAAATAATAAGAATTAAAAATAAAGAACTTATAAAAAATAATAAAACTTAATTATCTAATAAGTTTCTAAATTTGTTATGAACAGGACCCAATAAAGAGAAAAACCAATATAATGTACATTCACTTGGGCAGAATATGTCCAACATCCAATGACCTCTATAATATAAAAAGTTTACAATTAATTTCATTTTAATGAATATTTTTTCATAATTATCTTAGTGTTCTTACCCGTCAAGGAATGAAAAAACCAGCACTCAATCTATGTATTTGAGAATCTCTCGCATATATATATGAAACTCTAGTAGTAGTAGTCACATATTTCACAACTTTTGAAATGAATTCTGGATCTATAAAATTGTAAACACCAATGCTATCATTTTGAATAGTAATCATGTGTATATACCTAATTAAATAAATTAATATAGTAAGTCACTTGAAATCATCTTTATTTAAAGAAAGAAAGAAAGCATTAAACATAAATTTACCTACATGTAAAAAAATAAACATAGGCATACTAAGCTCATAAAAAATAATAAGATAATTGATATATTTTTTTGAATATTCTCAACGGATAGTCTATTCCAAAAATATCATATGTCATCCAAAACTCATAAATATTATCCAATGAAGAAGAAACCTGAGTTAATCTTTGTATCCCATCAAAAACTTCAGAATTATATGAATTTTTTGATTCCTGAACTTCTATTTGTTTCCTTTATACCAATTCTTTTGATTTTAGATAGTCCTATATAAAATAAATGTCATAAAACATTATAAAATATATTCAATCAATGGTTAATAATGTTTACAAAAACAACACATACCTCATATGTTAGATAACACAGTAGGCTAGCTGGACAAAGTAAAAAATGACTCATACAATCTCCAAATCTAGTAACCTCCTTGGTAAGCAATCACAGTGGACTATTTGGATCAATAATATCATTTATTCTTCATACATATCTGTGGAGACAAGTTTTAAACTACCAATAAAACAAACTCTGAAATCATCAAGCTCATCATAACATATTTTTTCTTCATACATATCTATAGAGACAAGTTGTAAACTACCAACAAAATAGGCTATTAACTATGTTGGATACTTAGGCTTCGATATGGATTCATTCTATTTGTGAACAATTTCATTCTAAGATTTCTAACTTCACTTCCAAAATCAGGAAATTTTTTATCAAATCTCTTCCACTACAGTGAATCTGTAGGGTGACATAGGTTACCATCAGATATGCACTCATCGGTATTTCATCTTAATCTTTTCGCATCATTTGAATTTGCAAATAGATACTTCAAATAAGGAATTAATGGAAGGTACCAAATTTATTTAGCAGGAGTTTTGATTCTGGTATCTGAGAATGAAATGGATTTAAATTATTGAAATTATTGGAAGGAATTATTTGAAGGTGCCAATTTGAATTAGTATGAGGTTAGATTTTAATACCTAAGAATGAATCATAGTTGAATCTTTCATCCATCTTATAGTGTGATGTCCCGCATTGAGGACATTTAGATAAATATTAATATTTATTTCTATACAAAACACGTTCATTGGTATAATCATGTATCTTTTTATACCCCAATCCCATTGGGCATAATATTTTATTTGCCTCATAATTGGAATTTGGAAGCTCGGTTCCCTCTCAAAGTAGCTCTTTTAAAAGTTCAAGAAGGTTAGAGAAACTTTTATCACTCCACCCATTTCTTGCTTTCAAGTTAACTAATCTCAGAAGTGTTGATAACACTATATATTTAGTGCAACCTAATAATAATGTTTTCTCAAAATCTTTATAAAATCGTTCAATATTTGTTGTTTTTTCAATGGTTTCAACACCTATATCATGAATTAATTCTTCAATATTACCATCTATCTCTTTCTGAATATTTCTATTAACATTAGATGTTGAATTTTCCATTATTTCACCATGATATATCTAACGTGTATAATTATGGCTAAAACTGTAACAAATGAGATGATCCTTGATTTCTTTAGAATTTAAATTTCTCATATTCAAACACTTCACACAAGGACAGAAAATCAAATCTATGTTTTGAAGATTTTGTTTAGAAAATTTCAAGAAAGCATCAACTCCTTTTTCATATTCATTAGTGGTTCTTCATAACTTTATCCAATTGTGATCCATTAAATACCTAAGATCATAACATAAAAGGTGAATATATTAAAACATATAAATATGTAAATATATATATATAAACAGATAAATTTTAAACATAAAAACATATAATCAAAATGATTGGTGATCAGGTGAGAGATATCAATGATTATTAAGAATAAAATAAAAAATAAATTACTCTAGGTGTTTATTTTTTTTTAAATAATTAATTATAATCTATGTTTGATGACCTTAGTAAAGGAATAAAGATATTTTGTCAATATTAGATATATTTTTTTAAACGACTATCAGAAAACACCACTTTTGTTCTACCCAGATCCTTTAAGATAGACATCAATATTCATTTTTAGTTAACCTAGAATAAATAATGTTAAACACAAATTCCTTATGTATATATTCATGACTATGTTGTGTAATGTGTGAACTATTCTGACCTTTTTGTTGAGTTTGTCTGAAAGAAAATTTTTGGTACAAGGAGTTGTGTAAGTATTTTTATAAGTGTGTGCCAATAATTATTATGGATAGCAATGATATTTTTAATCCTTATTCTTATTTCAAACCCCATATCCACTCAAACTATTTTAAAGTATTTTGATGATTATTCAATAATAATGTTACGAGTGATTTTTTATCAATGTCAATAAAAAATGGTGACACTTTTTAAAACTAGAAAATGATTAAAAGTGTAGGTACCCCATTTGTTGGTTTTTTTAGGATTACAGGGGGTACTATTCATTGTAGTGAATTGATGTTGATATAATGTTTGAATTGGTTTTTGTTTTAATGGTCAATGTTTTTCTAACACATTTTCAACATATTAATCATATTCAAACTCTTACAAATAAAGACATAATTATATAGAGTTTTTATGATGAAAATGTTTCAATTCAAGTAATAGTAGAAAATAGGGAGTATATACTATGTTGTTGGCCTTTTTGATTCAAAGATTTATAAAAAATATCATCTCCACAATAGATATGGTTTCGATGTCATAATATTGGGGTCATGCTCTTAAGAATTTCTATGCAAAATTAGATATTATTTATGCCATGACTGATGAGTTTTATCCATTTTAGAACAATATAAAGGGTTTGGGGTTAATCGATGTGATGGAAACATGGATGAATATTATGATCTTAACATGAATCGTGGATTGAAACCAACATCATATATGATATTAAATTTATAGTGTTTTTTTCAGGGTCATGTGACACTCCCCTTGGGTGTTAGTTACTTAGCCAAAACATGTCAGTTAATATTGTATGGAGTGCATATGTAAGGAAGTCATAAAATTCTATTGTAGAATATAAATGATAGTTGTTATCATTATCATCCAATATTGATTGTAATTGAAATGAATGAAAAAAAATGTGATGTATTAAGTCATAAAATTTTACTAAATTTTAATAATTATATTATGAGATATATAACTCTATATTTGATTGATCTTTGTCATGTTGATCCAAAAATATACAATTTGGTTAGAATCAAAAATGAAAAAAACATAGCTACTAATTTATACTAATGTATATATATATATACACATATATATATTTTTTGTAATGACAATTTGATAATTCCATAAAATAAAAAATATATAAAATTAAACAAACTTCAACGAAAACAATTTATAAATAACAATCAAACGCATACAAATAAATGAAGGGGTCAATCAAAATTATAACTAACAGATAGATAATTTAAATTAAAAAATAAAAAAAATAACTTACAAAATTCAGAGTGGGATAATGAAAAATTGATCCTTAATATAGATTTACTCCCTTGAAGTCGTTGGTAGGGTGAACACTGCAATATTAAAGAAAAAAGTTTACAAAAAATGAAAAAGAAAAAAGAATGACAAAAAAACCTAGATCCATAGTGGTCATCGACTTGAATAGGGTTTTCGAGGACTAATTTTTTGTGTGGATCATGAAACAAACATGAAGAATGAAATATTAAAGGTCAATGATCATGAAAATATGATTAAAATTGAGGCAAATAAATTATAATAGGAGTCAAAGATTGTCGGATGGTCGATGAAGGCGTCGTCGGTCGAGAGCAAAAGAGGGACTCAAAAAAAGGAAATAAATAGTCGTCGAAGATCTTCGGAAGGCCATCAGAGTCATCGTAGGTCAAGAGAAAAATGGGAAATCCAAAACAACACATTAATAGCCAAAGAAGATGGTCGGAGGGGCTTTGGGGTGTCGTACATCGAGAGTAGGAGATGGAAAATACGAAACGAGGGTTTCAGGTTTTGGCGTGACTTTTGTTTTTTAAAAGAGTTTCAGCATCGGTTTTAGTAAAAACCAATGCTGAAAAGTATTTGAAAACATCTATAGCATCATTTTATAGGAAACTGATGACATAAATGCGATGTTGAAGGCAATATTTCTATTGGTGCTTATACTATATTTTAATTAATTAAGTAGTGTAGTTTGATTTTTTATAAATTTTGTATTTTGATTAGACCTAAGGGATATAACGACGCCCTTTGGTCCTGTCACTAGGAAACCAAATCCAACATATTCTTGGGATCAAGATCCATCATGATAGATCCAAGAGGTTTCTCAACCTAAGTCAAGGTACATATATTGACAAGATACTGAAGAGATTCAGTATGGAATAATCCAAGTGGGGATTGTTTCCAATGTCACGTGAAATTCACCTTTCCAAGAAAATGTGTCCTCAGACACCTAAGGAAAGACAGAGGACTGCAGGGAATCCATATGAATTTGTGATTGGGTCAGTTATTTATGTTATGTTATGTACTAGGCTAGATGTCACCTATGCCTTGAGTGTTGTAGGAAGATATCAAGTTGTCCCAGGTGACCGCCATTAGATGGCAGTCAAGACTATTCTTAAGTATCTGAGATGTACTAAGGACATGTTCCTAATTTATAGAGGAGATGAGGAACTAGTCATTAGAGGATACACAAATTCTAGTTTCCAAACAGATCAATGCAATCTAAAATCAAAAATTGGATACATCTTCACTCTAAATGGACATTTTGTGAGCATGAAGATCTCAAAATAGTATGTGGTCATAAATTCTATAGCAGAGACCGAGTATATTGTAGCTTTTAAGCTAATTGAAGAAGTAATTTGGATATGAAAGCTTGTCCAAGAGATTAACGTGATACTTAGCTGTAAATATCATATCACACTTTATTGTGATAATACTGCAATGGTGGTGCTTGAAAAGGAGTCAAGGTCACATCAACAGATGAAGCATATACTTCAGAAGTATCATCTTTTGGGGGGGTTTTCTCAAAGAGGTGAAGTCAGAGTGAGAAAAATATTCATGAAAGACAACATGACAAACCCCTTGACTAAAAGCTTAACTCAGCCGAAACATGATCATCATATGAGGTCTATTGGACTAAAAATCATAGGAAGTTGGCTCTAGTCCAAGTGGGAGTTTGGTGGAGTTGGTGTTCTAGAACCAACTATTTGTACTGTGAATTACATGTATATTTGAAGATTAGAATATTAATAAAATATCTCATTACATATTGTCACTACTACAAAAACGGGCAATAACAGCGCTAAAATCGGGCTTTAACAGCGCTAGAAAAGCGCTGTAAAGCTCAGCGCTGATAGAGGGGGGGTCCTTTAACAGCGCTTTTTTAGCGCTGTTAAATTTCACCTTTAACAGTGCTAAAAAAGCGCTGTTAAATGTCACCTTTAATGGCACTAAAAAAGCGCTGTTAAAGGATACCTTTAACAGTGCTAAAAAGTGCTGTTATATGTTGCCTTTAACAGCGCTTTTTTAGCGCTGTTAAATATCTCCTTTAACAGCGCTTTTTTAGCGCTGTTAAATCCCTGCCTGCTGCTAATAAAAAACCTGCACTAGTACAGCCAGCCGAGCAGACCTGCACAAAAACCAGTATATCAACCACAGACCTGCACAAAAACCAGTATATCAACCACAAGCATGTCACCAGCCGATCACAACCCAACAAAACAGTGTTCTTACCATGAGTTAGATACCATCTACCCAGAAACCAAAACTACCTCATTACATAGTATCACAAAATATTCCTACACAACTCAGAAGATAAATACTAGAACATTCCACTATGCATTGTTTTTCCTTGGATTTTCACTTGGTTTTGACAAATCGTGCAGAGCCCGTGCTCCTTGAATCATTCTACAATACATAAAAAGGATATCCTAACTCTCCCAACCATCACCCTTAGTAATTATGTATATTAATACAAAAAAGGTAACATATCATAAATTGGGGGACTGTAATGAGACATCAAGATTAACATTCTATATATAGGATCGATGTCTGGTAGGATTGGTTGCGTTGATACATGACTCTACCTGGACCTCAAAAATAGATATATGATCTCACTCCAGGACTTTCAGAGAGACTCCAACTATGTCTAGGACGTCCTGCTGAAGCGATCGTACTACCGTAAGTCGGAAAAGATACCAAAACCATCCTAGGAAGGATCATGGGAGCCAACCCTAATGAAATATGTCCTTGATATAGTGTTCAAAGAGATCAATCATGGTACATAAAATTATGTGTCATTTAAAGGGTCACATGCCTTGTCGCTTTACCCTGGGTAACTCCAATGTTCAGCTGCCTGTGTGAATATACATGTCATATCAATAGGAAATTACATGGCATGTTAAAAAACATATATGTGGTACCCTTTGATCTTGTGTCCTCTTATACACCCTTGCCCTATGTTAGTACATGACGTCGATCTCGTGTGATTCTTCCTGTGTATCTGTACAAGGGATAAACTGCGTAGCTGGCTCATTAAAGACGTGTAGTGGGATATATTCCATGTAGGAAAGCCATGTAATCCACCCCATGTTTGTGTATCTCAAAAATTCATGCCAAGTCTTGGGGGAGGGTCTACACTACATGTGAGGTGGATATCTCAGTTGTTGATTTCACTTAAAAATAAGTCCATTTTGAAAAAAACAGAGGCACTTTGAGTGGTGTCGACCACACCGGGCCTCGGATTGAGTCGGGGTTGACTCATACACATCAAATTTGACCCATGGATCATTGTACTTAAGTTTCAATAGAATCCGAATGCGTTTGGTCAGTTTCCCGTATGTCAGTTGTTGATTTCTCACTTAAAATTAAGTCCATTTTTAACAAAAATAGAGGCACTTTCAGTGGTGTCGGCCACACCGGGCCTCGGATTGAGGCGGGGTTGACTTGTACATGTCACATTTGACCCATGTATCGTTGTTCTAAAGTTTCAACAGAATCCGAATGCGTTTGGTTGGTTTGTCGTATGTTAGTTGTTGATTTCACTTAAAATTAAGTCCATTTTTAACAAAAACAGAGGCACTTTGAGTGGTGTCGGCCACACCGGGCCTCTGATTGAGGCGGGGTTGACTCGTACATGTCACATTTGACTCATGGATCGTTGTCCTTAAGTTTCAATAGAAACCGGATGTGTTTGGTCGGTTTGGTGTATGTATGTAAAATATTGTCCATTTTAAAGAAAATACATACACTTGGAGTGATACCAGCCACACCGCATCTCGGATTGAAGCAGGTTTGACTCGTACACGTCACATATGACCCATGGATCATTGTACTAAAGTGTTAACACAATCCTAAGGCGTTTGGTCGGTTTCCCGTATGTCAGTTGTTGATTTCACTTAAAAATAAATCCATTTTGAACAAAATAGAGGCACTTTGAGTGGTGTCGGCCACACCGGGCCACGGATTGAGTCGGGGTTGACTCTTACACGTCAAATTTTACCCATGGATCATTTCCCTTAAGTTTCAACAGAATCCAAATGCGTTTGGTCGGTTTGCCGCATGTCAGTTGTTGATTTCACTTAAAAATAAGTCCATTTTGAACAAAAGAGAGGCACTGTGAGTGGTGTCGGCCACACCGGGCCCCGGATTGATGTGGTGTTGAATCGTACATGTCACACATGAGTCATTGATCGTTGTGAAAAAGTATCAACACAATCAAAAGCCGTTAGATCGGTTTGGCGTATGTACGTAAAATATTGTCCATTTTAAACTAAATACATACACTTGGAGTGATACCGGTCACACCGCGCCTCTTATTGAGGCGGGGTTGACTCGTACACGTCACATTTGACCCATGGATCATTGTCCTTAAGTTTCAATAGAATCCCAATGCGTTTGGTCGGTTTGTCGTATGTCAGTTGTTGATTTCACTTAAAATTAAGTCCATTTTTAACAAAATAGTGACACTGTGAGTGGTGTCAGCCACACCGGGCCTCAGATTTATGCGGTGTTGAATCGTACACGTCACACATGAGTCATTGATTGTTGTGAAAAAGTATCAACGCAATCAGAAGCCGTTAGATCGGTTTGGCGTATGTACGTAAAATATTGTCCATTTTAAACTAAATACATACACTTGGAGTGATACCGGTCACACCGCGCCTCTGATTGAGGCGGGGTTGAATCTTACATGTCACATTTGACCCATGGATAGTTGTCCTTAAGTTTAAATAGAATCCCAATGTGTTTGGTCGGTTTGTCGTATGTCAGTTGTTGATTTCACTTAAAATTAAGTCCATTTTTAACAAAACAGTGACACTGTGAGTGGTGTCGGCCACACCGGGCCTCGGATTGATGCGGTGTTGAATCGTACATGTCACACATGAGTCATTGATCATTGTGAAAAAGTATCAATGCAATCAGAAGCCGTTAGATCAGTTTGGTGTATGTACGTAAAATATTGTCCATTTTAAACTAAATACATACACTTGGAGTGATATCGGTCACACCGCGTCTCGGATTGAGGCGGGGTTGAGTCGTACACGTCACATATAACCCATGAATCGTTTTCCTAAAGTTTCAACACAATCCGAAGGCGTTTGGTCGGTTTCCCGTATGTTAGTTGTTGATTTCTCACTTAAAAATAAGTCCATTTTGAACAAAACAGAGGCACTTGGAGTTGTGTCAGCCACAACAGGCCTCAGATTGAGGCGGGGTTGACTCGTACATGTCACATTTGAAGGTGAGTATGCATACACGATAGTTGACCTTCTTAGAGAAGGGTTTCTGGAAGAGTATAAAAGACATGAAGCAATGAAGATCATTAGAGTGTTGGAGCAAATGTGGTTGCTACAAACAATGTGGAAATTGGCTTGTGCAAAGCGACCTAAGTTACAACTTGCAGGTATTGTACTCTATTTTTTTCTGGAAGGTTTCAGTTTAAATGCATTTTGGAATTATCATTGCTAGCCATTGTCTTTTAGGTTTTTTTGACAGCCGAGGGGAAAGGGTGGGGTCTGAAGACATTGTAGGATATGTCGAGGGGTGATTTTGTGTGTGAATATGTTGGAGAAATGTTAACTCCCGCAGTTCTGAAAAGAGTCAATATTTAAAAGAAAGTCACAAGTTTAGATACATCTCAAGATGGTCAGTTTAAATACATTTTGAGGGACACTACTAAAGACATGCTCAGATATGCACACATCCCCCACTTTTAGATCGTTGTCTACTACAATGATCTTCCAAACAAGATATGCATTAGAACGCTCATGATACATAGAGAAATTCACTGGCCACCTTCGAGAATGATCTGAAGCACAAACCATGACAGCATTATGTTTTTCCTTGAAAATTCTCTTGGCGAACTGGAATGGCAACTCACTCTTGTGATTTTGCGTCTCTACTTGTCACTTCATGTGTGCAGCTACTGCCATTCCAGTTCTCCAAGAGAATTTTCAAGGAAAAACATAATGTTGTCATTGTTTGGGCTTCAGATCATTCTCAAATTTGGGCAGTGAATTTCTCTATGTATCATGAGCGTTCTAATGGATATCTTGGTTGAAAGATCATTGTAGTAGACAACGATCTAAAAGTGGGGGATGTGTGCATATCTGAGAATGTATTTAGTAGTGTCCCTCAAAATGTCTTTAAACTGACCATCTTGAGATGTATCTAAACTCGTGACTTTCTTTTAAAAAGTGACTCTTTTCAGAACTGCGGGAGTTAACATTTCTCCAACATATTCACACACAAAATCACCCTTCGACATATCCTTCAATGTCTGCAGACCCCACCCTTTCCCCTCGGCTGTCAAAAAAACCTAAAAGACAATGGCTAGCAATGATCATTCCAAAATGCATTTAAACTGATACCTTCCAGAAAAAAATAGAGTACAATACCTGCAAGTTGTAACTTAGGTCGCTTTGCACAAGCCGATTTCCACATTGTTTGTAGCAACCACATTTGCTCCAACACTCTAATGATCTTCATTGCTTCATGTCTTTTATACTCTTCCAGAAACTCTTCTCTAAGAAGGTCAACTATCTTGTATGCATACTCACCTTCAAATGTGACGTGTACGAGTCAACCTCGCCTCAATCTGAGGCCTGTTGTGGCTGACACAACTCTAAGTGCCTCTGTTTTGTTCAAAATGGACTTATTTTTAAGTGAGAAATCAACAACTGAAATACGGGAAACTGACCAAACGCCTTTGGATTGTGTTGACTCGTACACGTCACCAAGGACCCGTGGATCCTTCTCCTAAAGGATGAAGGCAATCCGGATGCGTCTGGTCAGATTTACGTAGGTCAGTTGTTGTTTCCAATTAAAGTGGTGTCCATTTTAAACAAGAGAGCGACTCTTTGGGTGGTAGCGGTCACACCGTGCCTCAGATTGAGGCAGGGTTGACTCGTACACGTCACCAAGGACCTGTGGATCATTCTCCTAAAGAATGAAGGTAATCCGGATGCATCCGGTCAGATTTCCGTAGGTCAGTTGTTGTTTCCAATTAAAGTGGTGTCCATTTTAAACAAGAGAGAGACCCTTTGGGTGGTAGCGGTCACACCGTGCCTCGGATTGAGGCGGAGTTGACTCGTACATGTCACCAAGGACCTGTGGATCGTTCTCCTAAAGGATGAAGGCAATCCGGATGCGTCTGGTCGGATTTCCGTAGGTTAGTTGTTGTTTTCAATTAAAGTGGTGTCCATTTTAAACAAGAGAGCGACCCTTTGGGTGGTAGCGGTCACACCGTGCCTCGGATTGAGGCGGAGTTGACTCGTACACGTCACCAAGGACCCGTGGATCGTTCTCCTAAAGGATGAAGGCAATCCAGATGCGTCTGGTCGGATTTCCGTAGGTCAGTTGTTGTTTTCAATTAAAGTGGTGTCCATTTTAAACAAGAGAGCGACCATTTTAGTGGTTCAACATTCTTGCATGTTGCTGGTGCATATCATCTGTTAAAATGGAAAAATGACTCATTGGAGAAAGAATGTTTTATTTAATAACAATTACAATTTTTCTACGAACATTTACATACAACAATATTTCATCTTTTGATCCCCTTAACCCCTCTCAAAAATGACCACCAATTGTACATATCCCCAAGTCAGATCTTCATTGTATTTGTGTACAATCTGTCATCAGGTATGCGGACCACTCGTTTCTGAACACATCTATATCGTCTTGTGAGTATGAGGCTTTTCGGCAGTCATAGTAGTACTGCAAAATAAAAAAATAAAGAATTAATAAATAACTTAAACGAACTAGTAGTTGTTTTTGAAAATACCTCTTTAGGGATGCTAGTTTGCTGATGAAAAACGATCTCTTTCATAAATTTACAAACATAATAACCGCAATCATTATCGTTTGTTTGTTTTGGACACTGCAAAAAAATTGATCATTAGGAGAATAAATAACTTGTGTTGAGATGTGTTTGGATAGTGAAATTTTATTATATATACCCTGATATTTGTCCAGACGTAGTACTTGCTCGCCTCCCTATGCTTAACCCCTGTCCTCATTCCTTTTTTTAGACGATATTGACACACAGCCCTATCATAACAGAATCCTTAGTAAAAGATAATAAAAATTATATTACTTGATGTTTATACCTAAAACGTAAGATGTAGTGTCTTACAGATTCACAAACTCCATCATGTATGGTCGGTTTGATGGATATCCTAGCTTTGAATCCAGAAAATAAATCTTCGGAGTATCCAAGTTCACCGCAATTAGCAACCAATGTTGCCTAAAAACACAAAAAAGGAATAAGTAATAAAAAAAGTGAAAATATAATTGATATGCTTTAATCGTAGAGTATTACCCCTGCATGGTTGGTATTAGGAAAAGTCTGTCATCTGTAATCTTGCGTTCAAATGTTTTCAGCAAGTCGTTCACTATTGCATCCCTTTTTGATGACTCTATTTTTGTTTGGTGTGTTGATGTGATATGAGGACTAACCAGTCCAAATCTTGGCTCATGGGAAAATCCCTTCAACTGTTTTTCATAAATGCGTCTGTCAACAATACAAAATGCATTTAGTCATAATTTGCACATTAGATCATCTTTTAGAAAATCAATTCATGGAAACATACCTCATATATACATTTACAACAGTGACGCCTAACCAACCGTTTTCAAGGATTTCATTTACATTTTCAACAGCAACGAAATCTTGACTTTCCTCTCCATATATATTATCTTCTAAAATCACTATATGACTATTACCATCTTTTAGCTTCGTATCCACATGAGTCTTCAATACTAGTAAATGTGGAAAGAGAACAGGTGGTGTTATTGTGCTTTCAGTAGCTCCTTGGGATCGATTGGTCGATCCTTTAGATGGTTTCGAGCCGATGTTAGTCACCCCCTTTCCTTTCTCCGTCTATAACAACAATCATTGATTTAGACACTCTTTTCATTAATTGTTAAGGGTTTAGCTTGAAAATAAAAGTAAATAAATACCTCTTTGTCTGCATGTACTCTTACAAGTTGTGCCGGCCATGCAATGAATGTCCCAATAGCCTTTTCGACCGTATGAATATCATCGTCATCAAGTGGAATAGGTAGCATTGCATTTGGCTCATGAGCTACAGTAATCGTCACTTTCAGATGATCTTTTGAAAGTGGTTTATTATGCAGTGTGGCATCTGGGATATTGAACACTATACCCCTCGCTACAAGGTGATAGGTGGGTGTTGACAGATATAAATCACAATCATTATCACCCTGTAGAAGATCAGTACAGATAAATTATCAGTGTTTGTCTGATTCATATTTCATGGGAACCGTTATTAGAATATTGATTACCACGGCTAAGACATTTTTTTTAGGTGAATGGCTCGCCTCAAAGCTGGTGGGGGGTGGGGCAGGATGTTCATGCGGTGGTTGTTCCTGAGTTGTGTCCTCCCTTTGCTTCCCACCCATAAAAGTTGCTAGCAACTCTCCCTGCCATTGCAATTGTTCTTCAAGGGTTGCTATTTTTTCGCTCATTTGTTCCAATTTTTTCTCTGTATCATCCATTTTTTTCTTCTTCTCAAAATATACTTGGGGTGTCACCCCAAACCCTGCACCTCTGACACGACCGTATTTTTTTGGCTGCTTCAAAGTCATCAATAATAGGTCTGTATCATCTACAGGAGTAGCTGATTCCTGTGACTGTCAGATATAGGAAAAAAAACTAATTATTTTTATGTAATAGCAATTTTAAACAAATCTTTTTATCATCGTGTCATACTTACACATATTTCCCACACTTTTTGTGTGTTCTCATATATTAACTTCCCTTCTTTGTTCACACGTGCCTCCTTCCATAGCACATGACGTGGGATAGAAGTGCATTTGGTTTTAGATTCATCAATCTACATATAAACATAGAAAGATAATTATGATGTTGTTTATTGGCACCTAACAATATTACTGTAAATTTACAATACGTACCATTTTCTTTTCTAATGAAGCGTACCCCATCCTTGCTTTACGATAGGGGTATGTTGGATTTGATGCACGTTCCTTATTTTCAGTACAGAGTTTCTGTTTCATAAATGAAATATTGACAATCAAAGTGATGAATACAGGTATCCTCAAATAACGTATTATCACTCACAATGTACCTGAAACTTCTCATCCCCACGACGGCCAATAAATGCATCCCATGCTTCTTGGGATATCAGGTGCGCATAGACAATGGGTGGGTGCGGGTTTATTTTACCTTTAGAATCTTTCAGGTGATATCTTGTTAAAATAGTACGAAAACCTCGATGAATCTTTCCTGCAAGCCTTAGTACATAATCCTTGTGTGAGTCGTCTACTATAAATGTACTCTGCAAGAGATTGAGAAGAGTAAGACACTGTTTCATCATTTTATTTTCTAGTTAATTAAAGAAATAAATTCATAATGTTACTGTAATTTCTTCCCAGATCACAGCCTTCAACCTGGACACAACATGGTGCCATGAATCTATGTCAATCGGCACGCGTTGCCGAGTGACAACTCCAATGTAACTGCTAAACATAGCCTTGTTGGGATTCACATGTTGGCCTCGTGCATTCCATCCGACTTCAAATTTGATGCCTTTTGCTTTTCGCCTTAAGAATTTTGGCTAACACTGTCAAACTACGACGCACCTGTGATTTCTGCGACGTCGGTCCTTCATTCCCGACCATTTCATCGATATCAACATCATCTATATGTTCATCTACTATGATATCAACGGCATGTGCTGATGGTTGTTGGACCTCAACACTAAGAGAAGGAGCCGCAACAGCAAGAGCAGCAGCAGGAGCAGTAGGAGCACCAGGAGCCGCAGCAGTAAGAGCAGCAGCAGGAGCAGTAGGAGCACCAGGAGCCACAGCAGGAGGAGGAGTAGGAGCCACAGCAGTAGGAGCAGCAGGAGCCGCATCAGGAGCAACAGTAGCAGCAGCATGAGCTGCAGGAGCAGCAGGAGCAGCAGCAGCCGCAGCAGCAGCTGCTTGAGAGACTTGTTCAGTCTCAAGGTTAGGAGCACCAGAATGTGCAGAAGTCATTATCTGCAAAAGTGGTTGAACAGTTCATTCAAATTACATAAATTCTGTAATGATAAGATAATAACATGAGATAACAAGATCTATATTACAAACAAAATATAACCTGTTTACTGAACTCTCTTTCTTTTTTTCAAAGGTTGAAGAGATTTGACACCTCTATCGACAATCCAAATCCCTTCATTGTGGTCTCCTCTAACATACAAAACATCATCTGCAATGGGACCGCTCCGAATTGATTGTGACGTACCACTAAAAGGATCATCCTCAACTGAATTTTCATCGGAACCCTCAATAGTTTGGGACGATAACAGAACAATCGACCACTTTCGGTTTGCGGGATCTGGAACATAAAAAACTTGTACCGCTTGTGATGCCATTATAAACTGTTCGTCTTTGTACCCTTCTTTACTAAAATCAACTTTCACAAATCCCCATTCATCTATTTTAACACCACTATTGTTATCAATCCATTTGCATTGAAAAATCGGCAATTGAAATGTCGTATAATCCAACTCCCATATTAGTTTGATAATGCCAAAGTATGACATATTTGCATAAATTGGATTTCTATCCTTACTACCAGAAACATGCATCGCTTCAGCCACTAGTGTAACTCCACTATTTTGCATGGTACTCTCTTCATCATGTTCATCCGTATAGAATGTATAACCATTAATTACATACCCACTGTAAGATAATACATACACACTTGGTCCAGCGGCTAGCCATCGAAGTCATTCTGAAATTGAATTCGGATTTTCATCCAACTGCTTAAAAATATGGTCCTGAAACCATCCTATAAACTGGTGATTATGTGTATCTGCTAACCATTTTTCAGCCCTCGATGGATTCAACTTCCTAATAATTTCTTTGTGAGTTTCAATATATGGAGCAACCTCCCAAATGTTATGCAAAACATAAAGATGAGCCTTCTCCCGATCTGTAATACTGATTGTTACAACTTCTCTTCCAGAAATTCCCCCACCCTCAATGCGTCCAGTGTGATGAGATTTCGGGAGACCAATGCTTTCCACATCAGATAGGTATTCAATACAAAATTCAATGGCTTCCTCAACAATATATCGCTCCACTATACAACCCTCTGGCCGACTTCGACTTTTGACATATCCTTTCAAAATCTTCATATACCGTTCAACAGGATACATCCATCTATAGTGCACAGGACCACAAAGTCGAATCTCTCTCACCAAGTGAATCATCAAATGAACCATCATATCAAAGAATGTTGGCGGGAAGAACATTTCTAATTCACATAATATGATGACAATTTCTTTTTCCATAGCTGGCAATTTCCCCGAGTCTAAAACTTTGCTACATATAGCTTTGAAAAAGAAACAAAGTTTGGTTAACGTATGACGAACATTCTTGGGTAAAATGCAACGTAAAGCTATAGGAATTAGATCTTGCATCAAAACATGGCAATCATGTGATTTCAAACCTTTTAACTTCAAATCATTCATTGACACAATGTTCTTGATATTTGATGAGTACCCCTCTGGAACCTTTACATCATTAAAGAAGTTGCAAAACTGATATCTCTTTGCCCTAGAAAGAGTATAAGCAGCAGGAGGAAGAAACATTCGATTTTCACCTTTCACGGGAGCCAACTCTTCTCGTATTCCCATGTCAACCATGTCCAACCTTGCCTTAATTCCATCTTTTGTTTTGCCAGGGGAATTTAGCAACGTTCCAATAACACTATCACATACATTTTTTTCCACATGCATCAAATCAAGAAAATGTCTGACATACAAACAATTCCAGTATGGTAATTCAAAAAAAACTGATCTCTTTTTCCAACCGATTTTCGTAAGGTTTTTCGAAAATGGTTTACCAAAAATAGTGTTCATATCTTTTACTTTCTCAAACAGCTGATCACCTGTTAGTGGAGACGGTGTTGTGCGTTTTTCTGAACTTCCATTGAATGATGTCGTCCAAGATCGGTACTTATGCCGACGAGGTAGAAATCTACGATGTCCTAGAAACACAGATTTCGATGAATGTTTCAACCTAATTGATTCTGTATCTTCTTCGCACACAGGACACCCTTGAGTTCCTTTAATGCTATAGCCTGACAAATTTCCATAAGTAGGGAAATCATTTATTGTCTCATACAACATCGCTCTCAACGTGAAGTATTCACTTTTATAAGAATCATACAACATTACACCTGAGTCCCACAATAACTTCAAATCCTCGATCAAAGGAGTCAGATAAACATCAATATCGTTACCTGGTTGCTTTGGTCCTGATATAAGCATAGATAACATGATGAATTTTCGCTTCATGCATAACCAGGGTGGCAAGTTATAATTTAGCAACATAACAGGCCATGTACTATGAGTGCTGGTTTGAAAACCAAAAGGATTCACTCCATCTGTAGATAACGCAAGACGAAGGTTTCTCGGCTCTTTTCCAAATTCAGGATACTCATGATCAATTTTCTTCCATTGAGGAGAGTCGGCCGGATGACGTAATAACCCATCTTTATTTCTTTTATCTGCATGCCACGACAATTGTCTTGCAGTTTCTTCACTTCCATATAAACGCCTAAACCTTGGAATGATTGGAAAGTACCATACAACTTTCGTAGGATTGGATTTATCTTTCTTGTATCGAGAAGCACCACACTTTGGGCATTCTGTAAGTGATTTGTTCTCCTTTCGAAACAATATACAGTCTTTCGGGCAGGCATGTATTCTTTCAGAAATCATTCCCATCGAGCGTAGCATTCATCTAGCTTCATATGTCCGGCTTGGGAGCTCATTATCTTCCGGGAGCATGTCATTCAAGAGAGCAAGTAGTTCCGTAAAACTGACATCACTCCATCCATTGCCTGCTTTCAATTTATACAACTTCAGTACAGCTGACAATGTTGTATACTTAGTGCAAGCAGCATACAATGGCGTCTTTGCACAACTCTTTAACTTCTCAAACAATTTTGGGCAATCACGGGGTTCATCTTGAATTGTCTTTGTCATTTCCTCAATACGATCTTCATCATCATTGACATCTGTAATCACATCCTCCATACGGTCTTCTTCATTATCTATATTTGTATTCATATCTGACGATCCATAAAACGCAATTTTATCCCAGCCAGTAGCTACATTCGCTTTTTCTCCGTGTTTATTCCAACATTTATAACTCCGATCTATTCCGTGACATATCAAATGTTCTTCCAACTCCTCTGGAGTAAGTAGTCTAGAATAACAACAACGTAAACACAGAAAAAGGATTTGAGAAGGATCCTTTGTGTGATCCTTTGAAAACTTGATGAACTCTTTCACTCTGTTCTCGTACTCTATTGTTAAACGATTAGAATCCATCCAATCTTTATTCATCTTCATCCTATTTGAATCTCAAATATTAGTATTTATGGTTCAAGTACACAAAAGAAGACTTCCAAATACAGTAGAAGGGAACCACTTCCTTGGAAGGAGATCAAGTAGTCTAACCTATAATCAAGATTCATAAAAAAGAATATTAGATTCACTAAAAAGATGATTATCTATCACTCTATAAGGAGGATATAACAGGAGATAGAGGATTTCCAATCGATGAGAGATACCTTTATCAGAGAGAAACCAAACGCATCCACTAGAGCTTCTATCTGATTTGTATAGGCACTCAGGATACAAAAACTATATTTAGAATGCATGTGAGATAAAGAACGAATAATTAAAATAAATAATCCATTATACAATTTAAAATTCATTTTCATCTCTATTATGATTTGTATAGGCACTCAGGATTCATTCTAGTAGTGGTACAGGTTCCCCCATTAATCATGAGTGATAGAGGGAATAGTAGTTTTTGGATTAACTTTCTTGTTTTATACAATTTATGAAGAAATGACAAGGGTTGGAAGTGCCGAGTGTGTTTGACTTGAAAATAGAGGTTCAGTTGCAACACCCTCTGATGTTTTCTGGAGAGGGTGGACCCAAGGTAGATAAGTTCTAAATTTAGTTCATCTAGAATATTCTAGATAACTTTTCTACTCCTTAGTAGAATAGGGTAGAGTTGGTAGCGTATATGTTATGGGGGCCAACAATGATCTACTGTGATATTTAGTCTTGGGATGAGCATATGGAGGGAATGACTTGGAAGAAAATCTAGGATATGTTCATGGAGCACTTTTAACCTACGACATTGAGGAAATGAAAATATGAATATTTAATATGTTTGACATAATTATGTTTGATAATGATAGATTATGTTAGATTCTTCACATACCAGTAATGTTTTTATCTAATGTTGACAGGAGATAAGGTATCTATGAAAAAAAAATTAGGATGGACTTAGATGTGAGATTAAGTCCCAGGTAAATATATTTTTTATGAGGTTTGTTGAGGTGGTGGATCAGGTTCTCATTTCCAAGGGGAACCTAAAGGAGACTTGTAGTGGTGGTAGGGCGGTTTCAATTGAATGATCTAGTGGTACATATTATGATAGTAGGATTCACCATTATGATATCTTCCACTAGGGTGGTGGTGGATAGAGTATCTATGTGAGAGGATTTTTCTCTTAGAGAGGTTTTTAGTCATCTTCAATCAATGAGGTAGGTCTGGTCACATGTTAGGCCTATGAATTTGACCACTAGTGAAGTGTCAATCATGTATCATGATGGTTCATATATATAGGTTCTACATGAACACTTGTAATATGGGTAGTGATGGATGATCTATATTGGTACAGAGCACCGAATAGGGGAACCTAAAGGAGACTTGTAATAGGGGATCCTCTCATTATTTTATATCTTATCTCTTGGTAAATGGTTTCTGTTTTGTGTTAGAGTACTTTTGTGGGATCATGTTGGTCAACACACCATTGGGGGTGTGATTAGAAGGTATCTGTCTTCGTAAGGGATGTTCCCTCATGGTTTGTGAGTATTGTTTCATTTTGGATTTATACATGCTTGATATGATATGTATTGAATAGATAGTGATGATGTAATTTTTGGTATTTAATCAATATCACATTGATTGTTACCGTAGATGAGTGATCGCCATGCCTCATAAGGGTAGAGCCCATGTCTTTTATGGAGAATGGGATATCTTGGTAGACCATGTAGGACCAGTTCTTCCACAACTAGGTGAGAACATAGACCAGTTTACGAATATTTTTCTTGATGATAATGGATTGAAACAAGAAATATTTCCCCCAGTAGTAGACTGGTTCTAGGATGTGTTTCATGAGAATTGATCAGGGCTACCACCTAAAAGAGACTTTGAGTTCATGATTGAGCTGATGCGTGGAGTTGAGCCATTTTATATAACGCCTTTCAGAATGAAACAAGAATAGATTCAGGAACATAAAACTCAATGAGAGGAGTTAGATTATGAAGGGTGCATCTGCTCGAGTATGTCACCTTGGGGATCTCATGTTTTATTTTCCAAGAAGGATGACAGAACATTACATATGTGTTTCTATTAATAGAATATGAATCAGATGAAAATTAAGAACAGATATCCACTTCTTTGTATTTTTGATCTATTTGACCAGCTGAGGGGTTCCATATTGTTCTCTAAGATTGATCTAAGGTTTGTTTATCATCATTTGAGGTTGAGAAATTCTGATATACTATAAACTAATTTTGAAATCATGTATAGTTTTTATGAATTCTTCATAATAAAATTTGTGTTGACGAATTCCCCATGGCATTTATTCTCTTGATGAGTTGAATATTTCACTTGTACCTAGACCAGATTGTAGTTGTTTTATGGATGACATATTGGTGTAATACCAAAATAATGATGATCATTCCCAACATCTGGACATCATCATGAGTACACTTAGAGAGAATCAGCTATACACAATCTATCTATATGAAAACATATACATCTTCTTCATAGATTGTTACCTTAAGGCGGCGGCCGAGGGCGTTGCGGGTTGCGGAAGGCAGCCGCGGAGGGCGACCGAGGGCGGCTGAGTGAGGCGGAGGGCGGCGGAGGCGGCGGAGAGCGGTCGAGGGCGGCGGAGGGCGGCCGAGGGCGGCAGAGAACGGCGGCCGAGGGCGTTGCGGGCAGCCGAGGGCGGCAGGCGGTGGAGGTCGGCCGAGGGTGTTGCGGGCGGCGGAGGACGGCGAGTGTACCGAGGGCGGCAAGCTCCGGCGAAGCGAACACAGCAGTGGTATTCGGGAGAAGAGTAGCAGGGTTACGGTTCCGCGAGGGCTTTAGCTGCGATAAAACGAGGGCACTGTGCGACCGACTTTATAAAAAAGTCGACTAAGGTTTTATCAGCGCTAAAAAAGCGCTGATAAAGGCTACCTTTATCAGCGCTAAAATTATAGCGCTGATAAAGATTCCCCGTATCAGCGCTACATTTTTAGCGCTGATACAGGGTCTCTTTATCAGCGCTTTTTTAGCCCTGATAAAGATAATTTTTATCAGCGCTTTTTGAGCGCTGATAAAGGATACCCTATATCAGCGCTGAAATTTGAGCGCTGATAGAGGTGTTCTGTATCAGCGCTCAAAAAGCGCTTATATAGGAGAACCTTTATCAGCACCTTTTGAGCGCTGATAAAGACCAACTGTATCAACGCTAAAATTTTAGCGCTGATACAGATCATATTTATCAGCGCTTTTCTAGCGCTGATAAATATTACTATTATCAGCGCTAAGAAAGCGCTGATAAACATTAGCTTTTTCAGCGCTGTAATTTTAGCGCTGATATAGGGTATCCTTTATCAGCGGTTTTGCTTAGCGCTGTTATAAGGGCGCGCTTCCCTTGCCCGTTTTTGTAGTAGTGTGTTCATTGTTCTACATGACTTTAATGTAATAATGTCATAGGGTATCTGTCACATTGATAAGATCATAGCAGTTCCCTACTATATTGAAAACCTTGAAATGTCATGATGATATTCTTAAATATAGTTCTACGATCGGATAACATGCTATGATGGGACACATAGAATGTTGTATTTCATGTGCAAGTATTTGTAAGCAGATGTTACTTATTCTCATAAAGTTCACACTTAGTAATCTCCAAGATGAGAGATTATGAGAAAAGACCTCCTAATATAAATTTTGCATGTTTATGTGTCATCAGATATTCCTATCTGTGAGCGTGTGCAATGGTTCTTAGACTTTAAGATTGTTATTAACGCATATTATGACTCACATATTTAGATGTATTTCGTAAACCATGATGATAACAGTTTATTGCGAAGTTGGATACATTGGGTGCATCACAAATGATGTGTTGTTGATGAATAAGTTGAGGAAGGATTTGTTCCTTCCATCTTTATGGAAGTTGATATCTCATCCCTTTGATTGTAATTGAATTTTTGTATTAAATTCCATAGTCATTGTGTGACGAAGTGTTTATTTTAGATAGTCAAAGAAATATGTGTCAAACGTATAGGTTGATGACATGGGTGTGCAACCTGTTGGATGAGATATTACGACAAAGAAATCATATTATACAGTGAGTGTTCATATGTGGTTGTCGAAATTACGACATTAAGTTCTTTCTTTTGGGTTCTTTGACTCATTACTAGACATTAATCTTAGACTTTAAGCAAGCTCGACTAATACTAGTGAGAAAGAATCATAGAGGGTCACACACTAAGTGTTTTCATTGATCTCGATTAAATTCTATTTGAATTTAATTTTTTGAATAAAAATTATTCTCAAAACCAATGAATAATTTTAGTCAAGTTTTATTGATATCATAAATTAAATAAATATCTATTCATCGGATCATGAATAGAATATATTTATTTTATTTATTGAATATTTAATAAATATTTATTTGTTGGTTTGTGGATAAAGTGTTTATTTATGAATAAAATAATTATTCAGGTAATCAATAAATGTTGAGAATAACGAGTGAACCAAGATCGTGACTAGTGATAAATATTAATTTACAAGCCAATAAAATTATATTTTTCATTGCACCAATTAGCACATGTCATAAAATAATAATAACAACAACAACAATAATAATAATAATAATAATAATAATAATATTATTATTATTATTATTATTATTATATGGAATGAGGTTCGATAAATAACATTATATTATTTAAGGGCCGACACGTAATTAAATAATATTTTAACCTAAACACTAACTCTATAAATAGATGATTATGTCTATTATATAGGGTTAATCGAAAAAATTGAGAATTGAGAATCATTACGCACAATGGATTTTTCTCTCAAATTTTTCCTTCTTTCTTCTTAAGAATGACAATAACTTCTTCAAAACCCAATGATCTTGAGCAATCGAGACGAACAACACAGAACGATTGATCCACCACGCTAGCACCCAACATTCCATCGGTGATTATTCGGAAATCAAAGGAGCTCTTGTGGATCACTGCTAGAGAGATTCTATACTTGGATCCTACAAGTGCAACAAAGGTAATATGAAAAGTGTTTCAGACAATCAATATCTTCGTCGTAGAAAGACCCTCTGATCAGATATTCTTACTTCAGATCTAATATAAATTAATTATAAATTTAATGTGGGAAGATCCTATCTGGGTTTCGGGTTCTCTTATGTCAACATTCGGTGAAAAAATTTCGTTGGTCATGGCCTTTACGTTATGCACAATTTTCAAATTATCCATCAAATCGACAAAAAACTTTATGTTTATCTCGCCTAATAAGCTATTTCCGCTGCGGTCAAAATCTTCAACATAAACACATTGAATTCCTATTGACGAACCTGTTCTCATAATATTTTGTCTTGGAAATTATCAAGTGCGAACTTCATGAGATGAAGTCTCATCCACTTATGAGTACTCGAACCTGACAGTCAACATACCATGCGACTCATCATAAAATGTTATATGACCACAAAACTAAGTTTAAGAATACCGTCATGACATTTCAAGGTTCTCATCAAAACATGAAATTGCTATAATCTTATCAATGCGACAGATGCTCTATGACATTATTACACCAAAGTCATGTGGAACAATGAACAATATGTGATAAGATGTTTTATTAATATTCAAATCATCGAATATACATGCAATCCAAAATAAAAACAGTTGGTTCTAGAACACCCACTCCAACAATTATCACCTCTGCCGTGAACATTTATACATCATAATCGAGTTTGACACCTTCAAGGTGTATAAAGAAACATCAGATGTCAAATTTCATAGTCCATGACATGATTAGCGAAGTTCACTTCAACACGTCGACATGCAACAGGTACGCAATATTCATCATTTGGTCATTTTTGTGACATCATTTTATCTTTTTCATTCGATGAGTGATGTTTGTCTCGACATCAACCTTATTAATTATAAACACTATTTTGATAATAACCAATCACATTCATTTCAAGAAATATAGTGAAATTTGATAGTTGTGGGTCATTACTGCTCTCCAGGAGCTCGTTATTTTCCTTACAACAAAAGATTAAGAAAATAATTTATATATTTTATAATAATAATAATAATAATAATAATAATAATAATAATAATAATAATTATTATTATTATTATTATGATATTTACGTATTAAATAATATTTCATAACATTAATATAAAATTTGCTTTAACTGAATCAGTAACCGGCTTTGATTGAATCAGTTCGCTGAATAATTTTGGATCACACGAGTGGAATGAATGAATATATTTTGGTATTCATCCATGGACAACTTCCCCGTCCTCGTAATTAACTATGGAATCCCAAAAGCCTCCCGTTTCCGTTTGCAAAATAACCGGAGATCACCACTTCCATTCATTCTCTCCCGTCTCACATTCCCTGCCCCGTGACTCAGTCCACTCTTTCGTTTTCCGCTGAGCGTCCACCGGTCAATTTTTATGACGGTATCGTGATTTGTGTTTGCGAGGGCGTTCCATTTTTGCTTTGGGTCAGCTCCAGCCATGCTTTTAGCCTACAATAAGTTTTTGCTCGAATTGGATCCTAAGTGGGTTTACTCTTCACCAGTTTTGCATTGAATCATCGGTGTCATTTTTTCCGGGTCTTCAGCTTTACCTTTTCTGGCAGAAATGAGTGTGGTAGGGTTCGATATTGGAAACGAGAATTGCGTTGTTGCTGTTGTAAAGCAACGGGGGATCGATGTTTTGTTGAATGACGAGTCTAAGCGCGAGACACCTGCCGTGGTGTCATTTGGGGAGAAGCAGAGGTTCTTCGGCTCTGATGGGGCTTCATCTGCCATGATGAACCCGAAATCTACGATTTCTCAAGTTAAGAGATTAATTGGTAAGCATTTTATGGACCCTGACGTCCAAAATGACCTGAGGATGCTCCCGTTCGAGACTTCAGGGGGTCATGATGGCGGGATTTTTGTTAATGTACATTATCTAGGGGAAAAACACAGCTTTGCACCCGTTCAGATACTGGGGATGTTGTTTTCACATTTGAAGCAAGTCAGTGAGAAGAACATTGGAATCCCTGTTTCAGACTGCGTGATTGGAATTCCTTCATATTTTACAGACTTACAAAGACGTTCGTACTTGAATGCAGCTGCAATTGCAGGAATAAGGTCACTGAGATTGATGCATGACTGCACTGCTGCTGCACTTGGTTATGGCATCTACAAAACTGATTTAGCCAGTTTTGGACCAACTCTTGTGGTGTTTATTGACATCGGACACTGTGACACTCAAGTTTGTATTGCCTCATTTGAGGCTGGAAACTTGAGAATACTTGCCCATGCATTTGATCAGAATCTGGGAGGGAGAGACTTTGATGAAGTTTTGTTTAATCATTTTGCATCGTATTTTAAGGAGCAATATCATATTGATGTTCGCTCGAATTTGAAGGCGTCTATTAGGTTAAGGGCCTCATGTGAGAAAGTGAAAAAGGTTTTGAGTGCAAATGCTGAGGCGCCGCTTACCATTGAATGCTTGATGGATGAGAAAGATGTGAAGGGTTTTATCAAGAGGGAAGAGTTCGAGAAGCTGTCATCAGGTTTGGTTGAGAGGATCAGCATACCTTGTCATAAAGCATTGGCTGACTCAGGTTTGAGTGTTGAAAAGATCTGTTCTGTTGAACTCATTGGATCAGGATCTCGGATACCGGCTGTATCTAAGTCTGTGGCCTCAATGTTTGGGAGAGAACCGAGTCGCAAATTAAATGCAAGTGAGTGTGTTGCCCGTGGTTGTGCCCTTCAATGTGCAATGCTTAGCCCTATATTTCGTGTCCGAGATTACGAGGTTTGTGGTATATAGATTTAATTAACAGGAATTAGTCTCTTTTTTTAAATTTAATTTATAATGACGATTTGATAATATTTTATTTTATTCATGACATTACTCGACTATTTCATTGGATGGGCTCAATGACAGTCAGACTACTAGTTGTCATTATTTTACGGAGGCATGTACATTGCTGCTTCTTTTCACCTCTTGGTTTAGATGTTCTCTAACAGTCATGCTATTGATGGCGATGCTCATTTTTACAGCTCTAATATTTAACACCATTTTTTGCCTAAATTTAGGCTCCCTAACATTTCCTTTCTTGGTCATTTGAAAAGGTATTATTCTCATGTGTCAACCAATGCAGGCAAAAAACAATAAACTAAAACGATATATCCAGATCATCCGTTGTTGTGTTTTCAAGTAATCTTGAATATGTGATTGCTATATTATAGACATCTGGAAAGGTCAGGGGTAGAGTGTGTGGTTAGGTTCCATAAGAGAATTGAATTTCTAACAAATGTCCTGAGCTTGTAAACATTAGCAGTAATGCTCATTGATCTTTTGTATATTTGATGAGCATGCGTTTATATCATACTTTGTGGGGTTTTAGTGAAAGCTTAAATTATATCCGGTTGAATCCTGTTCATTATCATATGATCTCTCTTTTATTTTCAATTGGAACCCTTGTTGCAGTTATCATTGCACTCTTTGATATGGTGGAACAGCGGTCTGAGAAAAGGAATGAGTGAGAGAACAGTCACAAATCATGTTTGATATGAGGCAAAGAGATTGTCGATTTCATCGTTTAAGAGATTAGGGTTTCCTTCCAATTTGGGTATAATGTCCATTCCTTGGAAAATAAATTTTATAGACCGTTGGCGCTCCCTTTTGCAACGGGCATCGAACGAAGAAAATTCTCAAACATGGAGCATGGTATGCGCCTAGGTCTGTGCACCCAGGTCCATGCGCCAAGTCATGCGCCTTGGTGGCCTTCGCCCAGACCATTTGCACGCCACGTGCACCCTAGTCGAGTGCCCTGCCGACAAGCGCGAGGCTTCACCAGTGCGCCCATGCCGCGCGCCCTGCTCACCTGTGTGAACCGCCTTAGTGCCCAGCCTTCATGCGCCCAGGTCCCCCAATTTGTCTATAAATAGACCCTCAGGGGTCCTCATTTGGAAGAAGCTAGACCCTTTGGAGAAGGCAAAGAGACACCCAAAGCTCTCTGTGCCCAGGTCCTCCCTTCCCCCTTCAGGTGGGTTATTAAGCCAAAATTTAGGGAAATAACCAGGATTTTGGGGTAATTGAGTTACCTGAAGAATTAATACACTAAAACCTTCGCGAAAGACCACTTCGCCCCCAGTCCTCCAAAACTAGGGCGAAGGACCCCACGTGGGCGAGTCATACCATGGCGCCATGTGCCTAGCTCACCTTGGGAGTACAACACTAGGGCGACCACTTCGCCCAGCCTTCCACTAGGGCGACCACTTCGCCCAGATTTCCTGATAGGAATCATTGGAACAAGAGAGAGAAAAACAGCGGTTTCTATTTGATGATAGAGCACCAACATCAGTAAAAGCACTGAACCAGCCAGACGATTACAGAAGAAAAAAAGAAAAGAAAATGGAGAAGAAGAAGAAGATGAAGAAGTTCCCTTGGGAAATGCTGCTCCCCGAGGCCTAGGCCGCTGCCTCCATTCAGCCAATCTGAATCTCCAGAATATCCGTATCCCCCTCCCCTAACAGCAGCCCCTCTATTTAATAAGCCCCAACCTACTACCAACAACCCCAACCACTACCGTCAGCCCAAGCTATATATCTATTGTAAAATACAATACTACCTCTGGCAGTTATTGATCATCCCCTTTCGTACCCTTACGCTTCAAGCTGCGCCCCTATGCACCAGCAACAGGCCCCCTTTGACTCAACAGCACCCCAACAACAAGCGATGATGTCCAGCCTCGACCTCACGCATCGCCGCTGCCTACTTCTTAGTAGTGCTGCAGCCTTACAACCCACGTTCCTATCATTTTGGCCCTCTTAAAATACCACATTGTCCTCAAAGTGCTTAACTGGTTGACATAGACAGATTGTCCCCATCTTCCGTCTCCAGTGTTAGCCAAGTCTTCCCGTGACAGGGCTGAGAGGAGCTTAAACAAGTATTACACCAGGCTGAGGATTCTCTGCTGAATCACACTACAGCTCAAACAAGCCTTTTTCAATTCAGTTTCTAGGCCATCCCTCTCTTTCTCAATCTGCGCCACCTCAGCTGCCAAATCCTTTCCATTTCACACTCTTCATTTGCTTTAGCAGCACAGAAGTTGGGTGAAAATTCCCAGCTTGATGTGGCTGGATCTGCAGAAAGAACCTTTTCAGGTGCTGCAGGTCGAACTCCCTGCTCAACCACAATTCTTTGTGTATGCTTGGCAATAATAGCTTGAGATTTTACACTTTTTTCTGATGTTGGTGGCTTATCAGTTCCTACTCCAACCCTTGGCCAAACATTGGATATTGGCAGTCTAGAGGCTTTGAGCTGCTTCATCGGATCGCTTTGCTGAATTTTTTTCTGAACTTGTTTGTGTATTCTTCTGAACTTGCTGTCCGGCTTAATACTGATAATTTTGTTCATGATCACTGGTTCTGGAGGGTCCCCGTGCGCTTGTTCAGTGGCAGTTTCAACTTCGATTAAAGCTGCCATCACTTCTTTTTGAACATTGGTAACTTGAAGGAAAGATTCTGCAACAACTTTCTCATTAACAGAGCTATTCTTTTCACCAGCATGTGCTGTCCCACCGTCTTCTAGAGTCAGCAAAACTACATCACTTTTCATTTGTTGCAATATCCTTCTTCTCTTGCGACTGACTGATGCAAGGGCTGAAGATAGCTTGGCTACACTGGAATTGTCTTCAGCCTCTTGTGCTGCCAATGTACCTGCAATATCCTTAAAGTGCCGCAGTTGGGAATTATAAACTCGCCCTAAATACTCAGTTAAAAGCTGTCCAAGGGCATCAGAATTGGGAGGCACAACAGCACCGAGTCCAGCCATCCACCCATCCATGATTGCTGTTGAAAGATGCTCCAACTGACCGGCTGTGCTCCCAGAAGAATCATCTCCAACTTCAGAAAGGAAGTCTCTGCAATCCTCATCCTAATCTGGCGTTGCAGCTCACCAGCCGGTTTATGAACACAGAGAGCAGCAAGGGCCTTGTTTCCAATGGCAAAGCTCTTGGCCTCCTCAGTTATTTATCTTAGTTTACCACCAGTTACGTTTTGCCTCCAAGTCTCCTGATCAGTGCCCCACATCTTCAAAACAACAGATGGCAACTTGGATTTCTTTTCCCGCTTTATGTTTACTTTAACCCGTGGATCTGCTCATCAAAAAGAGAATTTCTCTTGCAGGAATCATAATGCACAGGTGACCTTCCAGGGCTGCTACCATGGCTAGAGTTTCTGCTGTGTCCAGCATCTGCCTTCTCTAGAAAGCGTACAATGGAAGACACCTTGATAGACTGTAGCTCAGGTGATCTTGCATTCAAGGACCTTATGTACAAAATTCTAGCCCGAGACACAAGCATTGTGTGCATCACCCTTCTTGGCTCCATTTTATGGATGAAAGAAAAAACGACATCTCTAATTTTAGCATGAATTTCATGCTCTCTAGAAGCACCTGCTTTTACAACTGCAACTAATACTAGCATCAAAAATTTGTTTACTCCATCTGAAATGGCAGCAAGAGTGCTATATTGTTCAGGATCAAATTCAGTTAGCGCAGCAGTGAGATACTCCCCAGCAGGGGTCATACTAACCTTCTCAGGACCTGATTTTACCAAAGCAACCATCTTTTCTGACTTTTCTGCAGCTACAGGCGAACTGCTAAAATTGGCTGAATGTCCTTTCACATGATTATCATTTCTTCGAAAGTTTTGAGCCTGCAACTGTTTTCTTTGAAGATGGACTAGGCAGCTGCACAGATCCAACTAAAGTTTCTTTCTCAGTCAGCTCATTCTGCTCCTCCGTGTTGTTCCTTTCCCATCTGTACTGAAAAGCATCCAAGCTTACTGCAGCAGCTTTCAAACCTTTAGCTTCATTCTCTGTTTGCTGCGTCTATTCCGGACATGCCTGATGTATTGAGAAATAAGTCTCAGCTTGATTAGTCATAGCCGCAAGATCTTCCACTGCCACACATCCATAATTCCCGAGCAGCTCTTCTTTGAGTTGCGTCCAAGTGAGTCCAACTATAATCGATTTCAGTGATGTTATCCAATACTGGACCACTCCTTCCATACTTAAATGTGCCAATGATATCTTCAACTTCTCCCAAGTCACGGGATCCTCTCCTGTAAAAGTCGGCATCTCCACCTGTTTGGACTTCGTGCGGAACTCTTCTCGCTCCGCATCGCGCATTCCTTTGCCATCCTCCTCTGCCACTTTCCTCGGATCTTTTTTCCCGGCTTCCGTTCTCAAACTGCTACCCCCTTCCTTAACAATGATGAACTTTCCTTTGTCTACTTTCTGTCCCAAACTCTCTTCTTTCTTGGTTCTTCACGAGGCGTGACATGGCCGCCATCAGCTCCTACATTTAGATCTCTTGTTGTCGAAAACTGATCTCCTGACGCTGCATTCCCGTTTTCAGCTTCGAGACTGACATTTCCAAAGCTGCAATTTTGTTCTCCATTGGCATGGGCATAAGTTACCATGTCTTCTTCAATTTTTAATCGAGAATTTCTCCTTCTAGTTTCTCTCTGGATTCTCTTTAGTCGAAGGCGATCATCTCTCAATGAAAGCACCAATTGATAGGAATCGTTGGAACAAGAGAGAGAAAAATAGAGGTTTCTATTGGTTGATAGAGCACCGAAACAACAAAAGCACTGAACCAGCCAGACGATCACAGAAGAAGAAGAGAAGAAAATGGAGAAGCAGATGATGGAGAAGAAGTTCCCTTGGGAAACGCCGCTCCCCAAGGCCTAGGCCGCTGCCTCCATTCAGCCAAGTTGAATCTCCAGAATATCCGCATCCCCCTACCCTAACAACATCCCCTCTATTTAATAACCTCCAACCTATTACCAACAACCCCGACCACTATTGCCAACCCAACCTATCTATCTATTATAAAATACAATACTGCCCCTGACAGTTATTAATCACCCCCTTTCCCACCCTTACGCTTCATCCTTAGTTGCACCCCTTCGAGCTGCACCGTTATGCACCAGCAGTAGGCCCCGTTCAACTCAACAACACCCCAATACCAAGCGATATCCAGCCTCGACCTCATTGGTCAGTGCTGCCACTGCCTGCTTCTAACGTTGTATCCTTACAACCCACGTTCCTATCACTTCCACTTTGGCGCCCCATTCGCCCTAGACCCTCACTAGGGCGACACTTTGCCCTAGTCCTCCACTTTGGCGCCCCCCAACCTATTACCAACAACCCCAACCACTACTGCCAACCCAACCTATCTATCTATTGTAAAATACAGTACTGCCCCTGACAGTTATTAATCACCCCCTTTCCTACCCTTACACTTCATCCTTAGCTGCACCCCTTTGCGCTGCACCCTTATGCACCAGCAGCAGGCCCCCTTCGACTCAACAACACCCCAACATGAAACAATATCCAGCTTCGACCTCACCGGACAGCGCTGCCACTGCCTTCTTCTTAGTAACGCTGTATCCTTACAACCCACGTTCTTATCACTTCCACTTTGGTGCCCCATTCGTCCTAGACCCTCACTAGGGCAACACTTGGCCCTAGTTCTCCACTTGAGCGTCCCATTCGCCCTAGCTGTCTATTAGGGCAACAATTTGTTCAGGCATTCCTATTAGGGCACCATTTGCCCAGTCTCTTGTGCCAAACCTGCATGAAATCCTCTTGGGCACCTCGTTCGCTTGGGTTCCTCAAATGGGCTAATAAGATTGTCCAAAAGACCTTGCGGACCCTCGTTAGCCCCGGTAAACTCAGTATTGGGTGACACTCCTTCAGGCCTCCTCTATGACCTCCTAAATTACTTGATCGGGTTGTGCACACTAGCGTGCATCCCCTCAATCATGTATTCCCTTGATAAACGAAGTCTTCCGCTTGTGTTCCCTATCCAATAGGGCCCTTAGGGTAGTCGTGATCATGTACTCCCTTGATAACGAGGGTCCCTGTCGTGAGGACATCAGTGGGACTTCCCGTGGCTCATGTTGCTCATCTTGGCTTCCTAGGTTTCAAGTTGACCTCCTTGGTCCACTCTATCAGCCATGTAGGTTTGGGTTGCCTCCTTAGGTATAATCTCCAACCATGTTCCTATTGATGACTTTATCATCATGACTCATTAATGAGCCAGGGACATCCATGCCGGGACAACCCATTCGTAAGCCCCAACCTCTTTCTCATGCGGCCATATCCCACATGCATCTAGTCATCCTTCACTGTCCAAGCATCAATTGATGGGAGGTAGACGCATATCCTCCTTAGGTGTAAGCGCCAATCATATCCTCATTGATGATCTCATCTCGGTGATTCATTTGTGTGCTGCATCCGCATGGGCAGCCCATGCATAAGCCCCAACTCATATCTCAAAGGGCCATATCCCTTGCGAGTAGTCATCCTCTCTCCTATTTTGTTACCAATAAGCAGGATGAACCAGAATGGGCCGTCCATGCGTAAGCCCCACTCGACCCTTTATTGTTGTCCCTTTCACGACACAAACGTCCCAGCCGCATGACATTAAATTGCATGGTATGGTCATGATGCATGATCTTAAACCGTGCAACTAGAACTACGTAGGTTTTGATTCATGTTAACCATGACACGCAAGACACCTCTCTGAGGTTCAATCCCAACATCCCATGGGTTCTGGATGCACGACCTTAAAAAACACTTCACCCGATCATGGCTGTACGACCTTAAAAGGCACCACAATGGTCTTTGACACACGACTTTAAAAGGTATGATGTGTCCCGTTAAGCGTCACCGAATCACGTGAGTTCTGATTCCCTTTATAGGGATACATAGGAAGCCCCTTTCACAGGTCCGGTCCCAACACCACAACACTCACCGCTTCCCTAGACGACGACAATCCTGAGAGTGCTTAACTGTGTGACTTTAAACCATAGCATCACTAAGTGGTAAAAAAACCTCTTATACATACAAATGTTCACATCAATGCATGTCGACGATCGATCGTTAGCATGGAGGTAATCGGTCCGACGTTGGAATTTGAGAAGGATTCACGAACATATCTTAAATCTATAAGAGAGTTCCGGAGTAGGCAGTAATTCCCCTTCAAAAGGGTGTGACGAGCCCGACTTCCCATCCTCTCAACCAACACGTATTCTGAAGCGTTGTCAAGCAAAAGCCCTAACAACTGCCTGCTTTTGGAAAGAAGGTCCACATGGCGTTGAAACGCTGCGGAGCGGAGAACTGTCGGAGTTTCCGTTGAAAACAGACATAATTGTCCTTGGTTTTATGTATTATTGACAAGAATATCTTTTAAACAATGGAAAAAATTATAATTTTTTGTTATTATATATTTACACTATTAAATATATTCCATCACACATTTTCCATGCATACCAAATAAACTATTGAATCACCAATTCCTTTATTGTTTTCTCTCTGATATCTTTTATGTCGACTTTAAGAAGGTTTCCCTCATTCCAAATGTAATTTTAGTGTTATTCTTTGTTATTTTTTTATATTTTTTATATTTTATGTTATGATGCTAGGCCATAATAAAATACTTCTCAATTGAAATCTAGGAATCATCATGTTTGATGATTCTTTGGTGTTGATGAGTTCTCTCTTCTCCTCTTTAGGTTCAAGATTCATTTCCTTTCTCCATTGGCTTCTCAATGGATGGTGGTCCAGTTTGCACTTCATCAGATGCTATTCTTTTTAGGAAAGGCCATTTTTTTCCAAGTGTCAAGATGCTTACACTGCATAAAACAAGTACATTCCATATGGAAGCCTTCTATGCTGATCAGAATGAACTGCCTTCTGGAATGCCATCAAAGATCAGTATTTTTACGGTATAGCCATATGGAAGCGTTTTCTTTTAATTTATTTATCCATCAGGTTGCTGTTTAGTGGTTGTATTTTGATAATTCATGTTTAAAGCAATATATCATCCTTGTAGATTGGGCCTTTCCAAGTATCTCATCCAGGAAAAGCTAAGGTCAAGATTAGGGGTCAACTAAACCTCCATGGAATTGTCTCTTTAGAGTCAGCAACAGTAAGTATATAATCATATTCATGGATTCTATCAGTGCATTGAGTTCTAATTATTAAGCTATGGCCATGACAGTAAGTGTCTTACCGGTTGGTATATAGCTAATCGAAGTACACATGGGCGATCCTGCTGTCAATTCTGAAAAAGTGGATGCTGAATCTGAAAATGGGTCTCGTGATGCAGCAAATGTAGATGAAGAGTGTTTAAATGCACAATCAAAGCCTTCAACAACGCCCGCTGTAAGTTCTATTAAAGTTCTTTTGAATTGCATGCTTCTAAGATATAATTAGGACATGAATCCTCTGGGATAGGTTAATGGTGCTGAATGTCTCAGGCCTACTCCCACTTCAGTTTTGGTTCTGTATCCATTATGGATGTCTTGCAAGTAAAGGTTAATTCGTTCATTTTTTTTTGTGATACTTGAACTGTCTACATTTGACATCAGTTAATCTAGGAGCGAAGCACGATGTCTTAGTTTTTTCCCTCAACTTTTTCTGTCATGAATATTTTCATCAGCCAGAAGATAATATCTGGAGCCGAGTTGATAATTTTGAACCCAACACGACACGACGCGAGTTATACGGGTTCGGGTCAGGCATTAGTTTGTCCAGGTTGTAATTGGTTTGAGTTATCTGACACTAATAATATCCGGGTCGGGTTTGGGTTGACCTTCCCTGACCCATGTAACGTGATTAATTCATTTATTTTTAGTCTAAATGGGATTATTCAACTTGGTTAGGTCATTGAGTTTATGTGGTATTAACTAGTTACATGGGTTGGTGGGTTGGGTTAGGATTGACCCTTTCATAAATGGGGGCTAGGTTAGGTCGACTTGTTCAATTAAATGGGTTGGGTTAGGGTTGAACTTAAATGAGTTTACAGGATGGCCGTCCCGACATGAACCCGACCCGTGAACCCAAATTGACACGCCTAATCCGGAGTGTCTTTTACTTTATATTGTTGTTAATACAGTTTGTTGTGCAGCACAATTTTACAACTACGGACATTGGCAATTAACAAAAAATAAATACAATAAAGATAAGTCGAGGGGATAAAAAAAAGATAAGTCGAGGGGATAGCACATCAGAAATAACGTGGTTCGGTCCAAAGACCATCATCCTCTGACACCGCAATAGAATAGTAGACTATGATTCAATGATATATACAAGTGGTACAAGAAGACTCTCAAACTGGGAGTACCGGGACATCTCAAAAAACTCATGTCTAACTCCTTCAAGTGCACCCAGTTTATTAGGTGAAAGAGCCTTTTATAGCTCTCTCATTACCTACTCCCATTCAAATTCAATGCAGGACATTAAGTGTTCTTGTCATAACTTTCATAATAATTGAGAGATTAATTTCCTCAATAATTGAGACACTGAACCAGATGTAAGAAAGCTCAAAATTCTGGATCTCGCTATTTCTTCAACAGTTTTGTGCTCCAAATGATAAACACTCAATTGACAATCTCTCAAAATAGACTATGAGACAATCTTTGAACTTTCTCCCTTGAATGAAAATTTCAGATTTGTAAGAGGTATCAACACCTCATTACCAATCTTCATAGATAGAGACTAATGAACGCACAAGCTAGTTAGGCTACTCTTTTTCTTTTTTTAAAAAGGGAATCCCCGTGTGTGGCCTTTTCGAACCCTCCACACAAGGGAGAACCCTCCTCCCCACGAGGGGGTCACTCTAGAGAGAGCCCCGTCCGGGAAGGAGCCGTTGCCATCCAAGATGGCAGAGCGCCCCGGAGGGTGACATTCCGATCGGCGATGGTTCGACATAGCAATCCGTCAGCACGAGTGAGTTGCGTCTCATTTTGCCCACCCAGGGACCAGGTGACCCGGCAAGACGAGTGGATCCCGGGGGGAAGGAGAAATTCACCCAAGAGCGGGCTCTCAGGAATTGAACCCTGCACCTCCCAAGGACAGCGTTTTTTGTACCACCTCCTTCACCACTATGCCACCGCCGAAGCGGCCTAGTTAGGCTACTCTTAAATAGCCTTAAAAAATGATTGCCCTGATACCAACTGCTTTGCGATGCAGCAAAAATTTGACTGATCTCACAACTATGAGCATTAGCAATCAACAAAAAAATAGAGCAAAGATAATTCGAGCAAAACACATATCATAAATAACTTGGTTTGGTTCAAAGATCTGCATCCACGAACGCCACTGCAGGAACCATCCATTATGCTCCAAAGAGATATAAAAGTTGTACAAGAGGGTTTTCAAACAAGGAATACCTAAACACATCCCAAAGAATTCATGTTTAATTCACTAAACCTCATAGATCAGAAACCATGTTTATAGCTATCTTTCAATGTAGGATGATAAATGTCGTCGTCATAACCTTCTCAATAATTGAGTAAAATAAATTCTCACAATAATTGGGACATTGAATGGGCCAAATGTTTCACAGTGATCAAGTAAATTAGTTGAACGTGGTTAAATTCATTAAAATCATCAGTAATTATAATATATTTCCAAACATTTCTTTGTTTTAACTTGTATACTTTTTTTAATAGTCTTTCATATTCCTTCTCTTTCATAATTATTGAAGGTCATTTATAAGAAACTAAAATTAAATGCACATTTTAGACTACGAGAAACACCTGCATTAATCCTTGTATTTTGGACAGGAGGTAGTATTTAATAATTTTGAAAAGGATTTGGGAGGGGTTATCCAATAGAATCAGTTGCAAGAAAGTAAACTTATGGTAAGTTTGGTAGAGAACAAACATGCTGAGGTAAAATGATTAAGTGGAAAATTGGTTTCTAATGTCTGGGATGCATCATTTTCGATTTACTGGAAATCTAAATTCCATTGTTTAAGAAAAACTTGTCTCCCTTTCCCCTTCTCTTTTCCTTTCCCATCTCATACCGGGCGAGGCCTTAACTGCCTGCAGGTTGATGAAAGTAGAAACGGCCTTCATTATAGAAGGCTAGAAATACCAGTGAGTGAGTGTGTGTATGGTGGGCTAACGAAAGCTGAGCTCTCAGAAGCAGAAGAGAGAGAACTTCAACTGATTCAGCAGGACATAAGGATGGAGCAGACAAAGGACAAGAAAAATGCTCTCGAGTCTTATGTTTATGAAACGCGCAATAAGGTATTGATTTTTAATGGGCTCCGATATTGACAAAAACAGTGATGCAGGGTGTATGATATCTATAAATCTGTAGTCTGATATTAAAAGAATTTCTTTTGCTGGTAGCTTCTAAATGCATATCGGAGCTTTGCTTCCGAATCAGAGAGGGAAGGCATTTCAAGGAGCTTGCAACAGACAGAAGATTGGCTCTATGATGATGGAGATGATGAGTCTGAAAATGCATATTCTGAAAAGCTTGCAGATCTTAAAAAAGTGATTGTTTTTCTCAACCCTTATATAAATTCTTTCACTATATTTTTTCTAATTGCTATATCTCTGTACTGGCTTTCAATAGTTGGTGGATCCCATTGAAAATCGATATAAAGATGGGGAGGCTCGAGCACAGGCAACCAGGGGTCTATTAAATTGCATTGTAGATTACCGGATGTCTGCGAGCTCCCTTCCTGCTAGTGAGGGAGATGCTGTAAGCTTCTTATGGGCACACTTGTTCTGGCTTAAAAAAGGGATTCTGGGGGGATAAAAAGAATATATTTTTCTTGTTTGGGTTATGGTAAAAAACTGATTAGAATAGTTTTTCAAAAGGTTGAAAGTGTTTTAGATTTTTGAATTGGACCCTAAAAAAGCTTAAACAAACAGGTTCTGTATGGGTAATTTATTAGATTATCCAGTTTTTCCTTCTTTCTTTTGCAGATACTGAGGGAATGCCAAAAAGCAGAGCACTGGCTGCATGAAAAATCTCAACAGCAGGATTCCTTGCCCAGGAATGCTGATCCAACACTATGGTCAAGTGAAATTAGGAAGGAAACAGAGGCTCTTGACATGTAGTTTTCCCATGTTACCCAATCAATGTTTTTTTAGATTAATGTAGGCCATATGCATATCTGGGAAAGTTTTGGCTGCGTTTGATTTTGAAAAACGTTTCCTGTTTTCATTTTTCTAAAAAATGTTTTTCATCTATACAATTCAATACAGTTTCTAACACATTTTTGAAAAAGGAAAATAGAAACATTTTTGAAAACCGAACAGTCTTAAATTACCTGGCGTCATATTTTGATTTGTTGTTTTGCAGGGCATGCAAACAAATAATGAAATGTGGCGGGGATGATGGTGAAGGCAGATAATATGCAAGCTGAGTGATGAATGAGTAAACAAAAAACGGTGTTGTGGACTAGTGCATGGGCATGGTGATACCAAAGTTGTATACTTTATACAGGTACATTAAAAAACTAGGGCTCTATGGCCCTTTCCATAATGGTCTTCATCATTGAACATGTGATCCTCTCTCTCAAAACAGTCAGATAAATAGAGGTTGTTTTTGTGTACTGAAATTCAGCTTTTGTGATTCGAGTAAATAAAAAAAAGAAGGGTGATCATAGAGGATCCAAAAAAACAAATAACGATATAATAACAATCATGATAAAACCAATGAGCAAACAAAGAATGAGGTCCAACCACGTAGAACAGCATAGATCTCATCTCACGTGCTTTATCTCATCTCATCAGTCGACTATTTACCAAACTATCCATAGCACAACTCTTACTCTATTTCATGCATTGTAAATCGCCACTGGGCCCACTACGTGATCGTATAACACCACTACTACACACGGTCCCTAGGATCGAACATCATGCATCAAATCTGTTACTGCACCGCGTCCAATCACCAATGAGGATGTGACACCCAAATGCAACTTTTAGGTCTTATTTTATTTAATTATCAGTTTTCTTGGATTTAGTGGGATTTGGAATTGGAATCTTTAAAATTTTAGATTTTTAGCAGGTTATACTGGTGCACATTAGGAATAACCGTGCGGTCTAAACTTGCATAGTGTAACAAGTGGCTCACACACAACTAGTGCACGGTTCAGGAAACCGTGCTATCATGACCCGACCCCAGTGGAACCCCATCTGTGTAGGTAATGAAGACCGGTGTGACCCTGAAGCTTGCCTCCAATAAGCCACGGGTTGTGAGTTGGGTTTGCATGTTTTGCTTGCATGTTATGATGGTTGTGATGATGCGGTGATGGTTTGATGACTACGGTGATATGGTGATATTTGTGATGGGAACATTGTAGCAATCATATTGATGATATCAAGCAATGATTATGATGACTAATCGAACGGTGATTTGTTTATGGATCCTTTTTTATTATTTTATTATGATCCTGGAAACCTGATATCATCCTCGTTCATTTATACCTACGGATATAATAAATGATTGATGATGACTCATGCAGGTGTTACCACCAAAGGTGATGGTTATATGCTTTTGTTACATTATATTTACTTTCACCTTTGCTTACTAGCTTTATCCTTACTCTTAATTAACTCTATTGTCTTAGTGGATTTCACTGATGTATGTCCCGACACATTTATTTCACATCGATATAGAATTGTTTAGAAATATGCTCCTACCGAGTACTCCCAAGTGCTCACCCCTCTACAGTTTTCTTGAGTTGTTTTGCAAAACAGACCAATGAAGATTGGAGATGCTGTTGTTCGAGCAGCTGGAGTAGAGTCTAGGAGGTCTTCATGCATTGTCTTTTATTGTATGGTACATGTTTCATGTAGTTATAGTTTGGGAATGAGAAATGTTAAACTCTTCAGTTTATTTATATGAAGATGATTGGTGGATGTCTTATTTTTCTTGAGGATTTATGAGGGCAATATCTCTCATTTGTGTAATAGATACCCTTGGTGCTGGTCACCAACCTATCACATATTGGAGGCGAGTTTCAGGGGTCGCACTGGTCTTCACTACCCATCTGAAAGAAGTTTCAGTGGGGTCAGGTCGTGACAAAGTGGTATCAAATCTTTTGATTGAGAGATACGATGAAATTTGGAGTTTGACATAGGTGAGACTTGCATGAGTTAAGTGAAGGATCCGAACGCAGTGAAAGCGTAACGGTTGGAAGGACCCAACTTTGCCTTTGTTGTAATTGATGACCAACCCGGGATCAATACGATGATAAACACCAGTATCCACAAATTAAGATCAAAGATCTAGACAAAAGAAGAAAAGGACGCTGGATCCTAGAGAGAGGATCTTGCACATCATGTTTATAATTAATTTAAATAATTTCTGTAGAAATTAAATACCTAGATCTTCGGTACTTCCTTCATTGATGATGTTAATCGTTCGGAATGACCATTTCAGATTGTCTCGTTGTGCTTGCGAGGATCCAAATCAGAATCCCTCTAGCGGTGATCCACACGTGTTCTGATTACCTCCGATCGACACCACTCGTTCTCAGGGTGCTAGCGTAGCGAAGCGAGTGTCTTGCGTCAGTCGTCCTTGATCGTCTGTTCTTCGGTCTTGAAGAACGTCTCTCGTTCTTGAGAGGGGAGAGGAGAGGATTCGAGAGAGATTGTTTTGGCTCAACAATTCTCTTACCACCGACAATTCAGTTCACCAAGACTAATGACACAATAGACGTACCTATCTATTTAACGATATGAGGTTTTGATTACAATATTTAATTACGTAATGGCAATTAAATACATTCACAACCTTCAAGAAAACCTGTGCTACATAATAACAATAACACCACCATTATTCGTGGTGTGCCAACTTGCGCAAAACAGAATCATAAATGAAATCCTATGCCACATAATGATAACAACCTTATTATTATTTTGTCTTGTGCCAAATAGTTAAATAATTATTTACTGTCTTGCAAATAATTATTTTACTACCGGACCGGTCTTGGTCTGCTCGAACTCCACTTCCATTTATTAAACACCCAAATAAATAAATAAATAATTTATTCTTTTAAATAAATATTTTATTTACAAACTAGTAAATAAATATTTATTAAATGTTCAATAAAATAAATAAATAAATTTTATTTAATTTATGCGATCATTTTAACTTGAATAAAATTATTCCACGGTCTTGAGAATAATTTTTATTCCATTAATTAAATTCAAATAGAATTTAATTGAGACCATAAGAAACACTTAGTGTGTGACCCTCTATGATTCTTTCTCGTTGGCATTAGGTGGACTTGCCTAAAGTCTAAGAGTACTGTCTAGCAACGAGTCAAGACACCCAAGAGAAAAAACTTAAAGTTGCAACGACGACATCCACAGACGAATGCTCACTGTGTAATATAACCTCTTGTCTCAATATCTCATCAAGTAGGTTTCATGACAGTGTCATCAATCTGTTTGCTTCATACGTCTTTCTTTGACTACCTGAAAAAAACATGCCGTTACACCATGATCATGGAATTTAGGGCGACGATTCTATTTCAATCAAAAAGTCGAGATATCAACTTCCATAAATGGAAGAGACAAATCCTTCCTCGACTTATCTATTAATAACATGTCACTCGTGGAACATCCCACTTCCCGCCAACATATGGCGTGACAGTTTTCATCAGTAAATTAAAGTGTGCGAGTCGTGACACACATTAATGATAATCTTAAAGTCTAATGACCATTACACACACTCACAGATAGGAATATCCGATGACACCAAAATATGCGGAATTCCTACAGGCGGGTCTGTTCTCATAACCTCCCATCTTGGAGATTACCAAGTGCGAATTTCATGAGAAGAAGTCTCATATGCTTACGAGTACTTGCACATAACGATCTGTATACCTGGTCCGCAGATGCCAGATCCTTATTGGGCAAACCTGAGTTACCCACACATGGTGAGAAGGAAACTTCGTGGCTGATTGGCTTGCCTCCAAGGGTGGTCAGGATCACCCCTCCACCATCTTCTTTAGCATGATCTCTCTTCCCCATGAATGTAATAAGTTTGTTAGAGCTGATGCGCTCGGGCTCCACTATTTTAGGTCCCCCTAAGCTGTTTGCTACTCCATGTCTTGGAGCTCCTTTCAATAAAAGTTTCACTTTCATACATCCAACCGTAGAACTATATTTAAGAATATTGTCATAGCATTTTAAGGTTTTCATCATAGCGGAGAACTGCTATGACATTGTCAATGCGACAAATACTCTAGGACATTATTACATCATAGTCATGCAGAACAATGAACAATATGTAATAAGATGTTTAATATTTAAATACATTAAATATTTATGTAATCAAAGTACAAACAGTTGGTTTTAGGACACCAACTCTAATAGACTCCCACTTGGACTAGAGCCAACTGCCTACGACTTTCAGTCCGCTAGACCTCACATGATGACCATGTTTCTGCTGAGTCAAGGCTTTAGTCAAGGGTTCTTCCACGTTGTCTTCCATAGAAATGCTACTCACTGCAACTTCACCTCTCTAAGAAAAATTCCTCAAGAGATGATACTTCCAAAGTATGTGCTTTGTCCGCTGATGTGACCTTGACTCTTTTGCGAGAGCCACCATTACAGTATTATCATAACAGAGTGTGATGAGATCTTTACTTCTAGGTACCACATCCATCTCTTGGATGGAACTTCACATCCAAACTGCTTCTTTAGCTGTCTCAGAAGCTGCGATATACTCGGACTTTGCTATAGAATATGCGATCACACTCTGCTTTGAGCTCTTCCAGCTCACAACACCTCCATTCAGAGTGAAGATGTATCCCGTCTGCGACTTCATGTCATCCTGATCAGTCTGAAAACTAGCATCTGCATATCCTCTAATGACTAGTTCCTCATCTCCTCTATAAACCATGAACATATCCTTAGTACGCATAATATACTTATGGATAGTCTTGACTGCCATCCAATGGCGGTCACCTGGGTCAGCTTGATATCTGCCTACCGCACTTAATGCGTATGCAACATCTAGCCTAGTATATAGCATGCCATACATGACTGACCCAATCGCTGATGTGTATAGAGTCCTTGCCATTCTCTCTCGTTCCTCATGTTCCCGAGGATACATTTTCTTGGAAAGATGAATGCCATGTGACGATGGCAACAATCCCCTCTTAGATTGTTTCATATTGAATCTCTTTAGTATCTTGTCAATGTATGTATTTTGACTTAGGTCCATCAATCTATTGGATCTATCATAATGGATCTTGATACCAAGAATATATGCTGCCTTTCTTAAGTCCTTCATGGAGAAGCATTGATTCAGCCATTCCTTAACAGACTGTAAGACCGGTATCTCGTTTCCAATAAGTAACATGTCATCAACATATACTATTAGGAAAATGACTGCACCCCCACTAAACTGTTTGTAGACACAAGGTTCACATTCATTTTTTATAAAACCAAATTCCGTTATGGTTTCATCAAAATGAATGTTCCATGACCTGAATGCTTGTTTTAACCCATAAATAGATTTCTACAACTTGCATATCTTATTGACATCCTTTAAAGTCACAAACCCTTCAGGTTGTGTCATGTAGACATCTTCATGAAGATTCCCGTTAAGGAAGGCTGTTTTGACATCCATTTTTCAAATCTTATAGTCATGGTAAACAACAATGGCTAATAGAATTCTGATGTATTTTATCATCGCAACTGGTGAAAAAGTTTCATCGTAGTCAATGCCTTGACGCTGTCTGAACCCTTTCGCAACTAGTCGTTCCTTATAGGTACCGAATTGTCCTTCCATGTCCAGTTTCTTCTTGAATACCCATTTGCAACCAACAGACTTTACATCAACTGGAGGATCTACCAAGATCTAGACTTGGTTTTGGTACGTGGAATCCATTTCAAAATTCATGGCTTCTTACCACTTGGAAACATATGTGGCACTTATTGCTTCCTTGTAGGTTAGATGATCATTATTATCAACTAATAATGAGTCAACATCCTCGATAACTAGAAAACCATACCGTTCCAGTTCTCTAACATCTCTTGTACTCCTATGAAATACTTGTGTCTCTGGAATAGATCTTTCTTCCACAGGGCTTTGTGGAATCTTCTCCTGTACCAACTCTTGTATACCTTGAGCCTCGACTTCATCGAAGTCTATCTCGCTCCCACTATCTCTTTTGGAGATGTGCTCACTCTCAAGGAATATGGCGTGTCTTGCCACTATAACTTTTTTTTTCTGAGGGTTCATATAGGTGATATCCCCTTGTTTCCTTGGGGTATCCTATAAAGGTACACATTGTGCCTCAGGGTTCAAGTTTGTTACCTGAATAGGTATTAACAAATGCTTCACTACCCCACACATGTAAATTCGATAACATGACTTTTATTTTACTCCAAAGATCGTATGGAATACCATTTACCGATTTAGTTGTTACTTAGTTTAGTATGTGTGTTGTTGTTTGTAACACATATTCCCAAAAGGATAATGGAAGACTTGCATGACTCATCATTGATCTCACCATTTCCAACAAGGTGCGGTTCCTCCTTTTGCTTACACCATTTCACTGAGGCGTGTAAGGAGTGAGTTGGGATAAGATCCCAAACTCCCATAAGTAATCAATGAAGTCTTGATTAAGATACTCTCCACCTCGGTCTGGGTGGAGTTTCTTAATCTTCTTACCAAGCTAGTTCTCAACTTCATTCTTGTATTCCTTAAACTTATCAAAAGAATCCGACTTGTACCTCATTAAGTAGATATATTCATATCTACTAAAATCATCAGTAAAAGTTATGAAGTATGAGTACCCACCCCTTGCTTCAACTGTAAATGACCCACACACATTGGTATGAACCAATTTAAGAAGATCTTTGGGCCTTTCACCTTTCCCACTAAATGGGGCTTTGATCATTTTACCTTGTAAACACGCGTGACATACACCAAGTGGTTTTAGTTCGAAATAATCTAAATATCCACCTTGATGTAACTTTGTCAGGCGTTTCTCATTTACATGACCTAGCTGGTGATACCAAAGTTGGGTGTGGTATGAGTCATGTGAAGTATCTTTGTTATCGATTTCCATTACTTGGTTCGTGTAATCCAACACGTAAAGACCGTTGTATAAATGTGCCCTACCAAAACAAATTCCATCTTTATAAAAGAAGCAATATTCATTTTTGAACTTGAAAACAAATCCATCTGTATCTAGTCTGGATATAGAAATAATGTTTTTGGTAACAGAAGGCACATAATAACAACCCTTTAACACCAAGATCATCCCATTCGACAATGTGAGGTGGTAGTCCCCGATAACTACATCAGAAAGTCTAGCTCCGTTGGCTGCTTGTAGATCTACCTCCCCTCAGTCAATTTTCTTGAATTGACTTGGTTCCTGTATTTGAATACATATGTGAGAACCACAAGATGTATCCAATACCCAATTTGTAGAAAAAGATAAATTGCACTCAATAACAAACACACCTGAAGCTTCCCCTCGCTTCTTTGGCTGGGTGCAATTTTTCTTCAAGTGGCCCTTCTTTCCACATGTGAAACAAACAACTTCCTATTCCCTTGCATCTCATTTGATCTTCCTTTACTTGGAAGGGTGTGAAGAAGCTTTGGGCTTAAAGCTCTCCGCCTTCCCTTTCCTCTTATTCACCACAAGGACAAAAGGCTTGTTGCGCTTCATATCTTTGTCCACTTGGAAAATGAGGACACAAAGATCAGATAGAGACTTCACAATTTTGTTCATATTAAAATTAACAACAAAACTAGAGAAGATCTAAGGGAGTGATGCGAGAATGAGATCGATACCCAGTTCTTCAGGGAGTTTAAACCCTAGAACCTCAAGGCGCTCAATGTAGCCAATGAGTTTGACTACATGAGGCCCAGCTGGAGCACCCTCTCCAAGCTTACTCTGAAAGAGTGACTTGGTTATCTCAAACCTTTTCTGTCTTGATCTCTCTTGGTAAAGACCACAAAGGTGCTTGAGCATTCTATACACACCCATGTTTTTGTGAGACTTCATGAGTTCACTAGATATTGATGAAAACATCAAACATTGAACGTCGACTACGTCGTTCATATGTGTCTCGTAGATTAGGAAATCCTCATCACTCGCCTCTTTGACATACATATCAGGTAATGCTGACTCCAACATGCAAGACTTCCGTTCATGGAGTAGAACAACCCGAAGGCGTCTAAATCATTCTTGGAAGTTACTACTGGTGAGGATGTTGTCTTTATCTAGAATTGATCACATGGATAGTGTGGTTGAGACTTTCATTTTATTCTACAATTAAAAGAGCAGATTATAAGTACTTTCTTGAATACATTTTATGAGAAATAATAAATTAATTTTATTAAGTCTCTCACTATTTTATCAAGTCCCAATGGCCCTCACCATTGAACTTGGAATGTTTAGTTGCTTGGAAATTCTAGTGTCAAGGATCCATATTCCCCTTCACATAGCTCCAACAAGGCACATGAGCCTTAGCCCAATTGGTGAGGTATCCTTAAGTGCATCCACGAGACCCAGGTTCAAAACCAGGTAGAAGCATAATTCCGATACTGTAGCAGTACTGTAGCAGTACTGTACACTGTGTGGGGTACTATAACAGAACTGTACACTGTGCAGGTACTGTACAAAACTGTACACTGTGCAGATACTGTAGCAGTTAATGTTCGGTACTGTAGCAGCTGAAACTATTCACCTTGGGCCACTGGTTTGGATTTGGAGTCCTTAAGGATTTTGGGCCATCCAGGCCTTCAGGTCAGTAGGGATTTCAGGCCACCTTTAAGGCCTTCGGGCCACCTCAAGGCCTTTGGGACACATGCAGTTTCCCCAGACATACTCTACAAAAAAGGAGCAGCCCTAGAAGAGGATTCAGAGCAGGTGCACTCACCAGAGTAGAGCCAAATGGATTTGTCAGAATGAGAGGGTATGACTATGCCATCAGGACCAGCCTGTGCTTGCACGGGAAGCCTATCCAGACGGCCATGCGAAGGTGGAGAGTTACTATCACAATGCAGATGCTGGGGAGGGGCAATTCCTTGTAGATAATCTGGTTGAATTCCCTAAGACCTTCAGGTCATGTAATCTTCTAAGCCTATAGACCATGTAATCTCTGAGCCTACAAGCCTTGTAAGGGTTCCCCCTCATCCCTTGAAAGGGGGTTATCAAAAATCAATAAAAATAAAGGCATTCGGGCCATTCATACATAACCCCAACAAGGGTTGGTCAAGCTATTTGAATGTATTTAGGTAGGCAGGTCTTTGCCAACTACGGGCTTGCAACTCCTTGATCTGTTGAGTGGGATCCCTAATCCTGAAATCCTATCTTGGATTTCCTCAACACTTGCCTCCAATATTACACCAAGTTTAACAAGGGATACTCCTCTTGATGTAATATGGTTAAGTCAACCCGAAACTTTCATAAGGGATTCCTGTATAAAAGTAAGTGTCCCAACAAGAGTTGGTCAAACATACAATTTTATTGAGTCTTTCCCTTAATCAAGTAATGAAAGACTTAGTCTGACTTAATATTTTTTGATGGATTTTTATCTCTTATGCATAAATTTCTTATTATATTTATCACATGCTTGTTAATATTAAATGGAACTTACTTAAGTGATTAACCATGTCTTGATAATATTTACGCATAAACCTGGTTTATTTTATTTCTATCTTGCATGATTGTTTAATTCATTAATTATGTGATCACAACAACATATTCATAATGATAAACCATACAACTGATAGAAATAAAATAAAGGGCATGATCCACTACAACAGAAAATTCCTTTAGCGGCGGTTTACAAAACCGTCGCTAAACCTTTTGTTAAAAATATTTAGCGGCAGTTTATTAAAAACCGCCGCGAAACCCATTTAGTTTTTTTACATCGGTGACACTCCCCCCACCACCTGAGCCAACCCCGAACCCGTGAGGCTTCTCACCCCGACGATCACGAACCCTAGCTCTGGTCCCCTCCGCTGCCCTCCCGTGCCACCGGTGACCTCGCTGCCGGTCACTGCTGACCCCACTTCTCCCCCCGACACCCGCGACGCCGGCTTCTCCCCCGACCCTGTCGAGTTCGTACCCTAGGTATGCTCCCCTCCCCTTCCATCAGTGGGATCATCCTATTACGATGGATTTTGTGTGTGTAATGGTTTGAGGAATCTTGTGGAGGAAAAATGCATAAGGTTTTATGTAGTTTCATTATTGTTGAGTCATTGCCATAATTTATTTTGGTTTATCATCAAATTTGGATGAATTCATTTAATGTATTGACTTCAGATATTTGGGTTTTGTTTAGAAATGAGGTCAGAGGTGTTCCAAGAGTGATCCATACCCCATTGCTTGAAGTTACAGTGAGGATACATAATTGATGAGATGTCCCTAAAGTATGACTAATTGGATTAATATGGATTAATTCTCTTAATTAATTATTATTTCTTTATAATATATGTTGTAATTTTATGAGTTAGGGGATTGAGATGGTGTTGGTTCATAGAGATGGCTTTGATGAGGATGGAATGAGATCTCTTAAGGGGATAACTCTATGGTCAAGGTAGTTTATGACTAATATTACCATAGGATATAGTTATGCATTTATTGTGTGGATTGAAATTTCATGTAAGTGGGTATGTGACATGAATGGGATCCATGAGTTATTTACCTTATGATACTTGAGGATAGGGATTCATGTTGGGTTCATATAATTCCCTTTAGTATGATGCATTGATTATACAACCATTGATGGCTATGTTATATATATGAGAGGCTTAACTATAGGGAAATTAAAACCCCAATAGGGTGCCCATCATGTATTTATGGGTCAAGTTATCTATAAAGGTCTTGTTTTAGGTAATTGATTCTCTCCTAAAGAAATGTCTAGGGGCGAGGCTATGGGATGGTGCAGTAATGGTCATCTATGGTATGATAATCTATGAGAACATATGAATGACCCAGTATGGAACCAAGTTAGGTTCCTTTGCTCGATGAGCAATCAATATGGACTATATGGATAATGATAGGTTCTCAAACCTTATGAGTTGGGAATGTGGCCCTTGACAGACATTTATCCCTTAGGTAGGGGTGAGATACCTAGGGAATAGAATCGTAAGCGATGCCTTTATCATCCTCATTAATCAAATTGCACAATATCAATATAACTTCAAAATTAGATTTATCATGTCAATAACAACTTACCAATCACACTGAAACCACACTAATGATAGTAAGGGAATAACTACTTCCTCTAAATTTTTCTTCTTATTAGTGGTATAATTCTACTAAATTCAGTTCTTGATATCCCTTGTTATAAACCCAATTCAATATGACGTCATTGATTCTCTTAGTTAAGACTTGGAAACCTCTTTTTATTCTAGAATAATCCCTTTTTTATGTATTTCTAGATTCAACAAGTGACTTTACTTCAACATGAAACCTCTAGATCAAGTTTTGAAGAAAAAAAGTGGTTTCTTAACACCACTTGCTGATTTATGATCAGCCATGACACATTTTGATCATATTTTATATCAAATGAGACTTGAAATAATTATTACATCACTTATTTCATGCATTTTTTGGATTTAATCAGTTCTTCCTTTAGTTGAATAACATGTACTTTATTAGCACATCCACCCCATGGATCATATCTCCCCATAAATATTGGTCCACTTCAAGGAATAACAAAAATGTCCACACCGAAGTCTGAATCTGACTCTTAGTTCAACTCCATGGTCAGATCCTCGATCGTCCCATTTAACCATAATTCTCCACTCATGAGCACTAACACATATATGATCGAAATCACCCTCAAGTCACACCACCACTCTTTTCTATGTGAATACACCAAAGAGAGGTCTAGGAATTCAATCCACACAAGGTTCATAGAACCTCAAAACCTAATCTCCCAAGTTATTTCATCATGCATTTCCATGAACACCACCACTTATCATGCCTCAAGACTACCATCCCTCACGTGGTTCTTGTCACTCCAAATTAACAATGTGTTGAGTTTTGTAAGCATCATAAGGTTTTACCTAAACATTATTTATAATAGATTTATTCGATATTAGAGTTTTATATGAAGACTCTATAGAGAACTTAGGTTGGGGTTATTCCAAATTAACAATGTTCTTTGGTTTTCATGGTAAAGTAGCTACCAAGTTGTTAGCACAATGTTTCTCTTTACCAAAGAAACTTCCCCTATCCCAAACACTAGAGGGTTCATATCTAACTCAGGGGCTCATCTTTATTATATTATGTTTCTGTAATCTTATACTATCGTATATATGAATCTCTTTCTCTATTTAGTAGTAACTATGTGTTTTAATTTTTATTATTATTGTGTAGGCACATTGTGATATACATGGATAAAATCTGGATCACATTACCGAGGAACACACCTCAGTATGTTAAGGGATTGAATGGGTTTTTAGATTTTGAAATTTCTAATCGATCCGTTGAAGGGAGAATAAAATTTTCATGTCCTAAATGTAAATTTAGAACGTGGTTGAAGAGAGATGAAGTTTATGAACATTTAATACTAAAACAATTCCCTGGTCAATATTTGTGTTGGATTTGGCATGGAGAATTGAATGTTACAGAAAGATTGAGAACTGATGTTAATCCACAGAATGAGGTCCCAAGTTCGTCGACAATGGAAAATGAAATGCAAAACCTCATAAATGATGCATTCGGCACTGCAAGACACCACTATCAGCATCAAAACATATCAGAACAACCAGAAGAGGGTGCTACAAATTGCAACGTGACATGTGATGTTTTTGAGACTATAACACAGGCAGATCAAGATTGTAACATATCATTGGATCCTCCTCTTGATTCCGTGGAGCCAAATGTAAGAGAAAACTTCACTGAGGAAAATGCGTTTCATGATTTAGTTGACGATGGAAATCAAGAGTTGTATAGTGGGTGTTTGAAATATTCAAATCTTTCATTTCTGCTGAAGTTGTACCATATCAAATGTCTATGTGGAATTACAAATAAGGCAATGTCCATGATATTGGAATTGATTCGTGATTCATTTCCTAAAGCAAAAATCCTAGAATCTTTTTATGATATGAAAAAAGTTGTTAACAAGATTGGTCTGAATTATACAAAAATACATGTGTGTCCCAATGATTGTATGCTTTATTGGGGAGAGGATTCAAGTAGACAGAATTGCAAGAAATGTTCTTCTTCTTGATGGAAGGAAAAGGGTGATTTTGGAAGTCTGAATGAACATAATTTCATGGAGAAGAAGAAAAGTAACACACCTGCAAAGGTTTTGCGTTACTTTCCTTTGAAGCCTCGATTTCAAAGATTATTCATGTCATCGAAAACCGCTGAATACATGAAGTGTCATTCTGTAGATAATAATAATGATGGGTTAATGAGACATCCACGAGATTCCCAATCATGGAAGAAATTTGATTCATTACATTTAGATTTCTTAGCTGATCCTAGGAATGTTCAATTGGGATTGGCTGCCGATGGATTCAACCCATTTGGGACTTTGAGTACCAGTTATAGCATTTGGCCAGTTGTTTTGATCCCTTATAATCTGCCTCCATGGATGAGTATGCAACAAACATCTTTTATCCTTTCGATGATTATTCCTAGAAAAAAAATGCCTGGAAGTGATATTGATGTATACTTGCAGCCTTTTATTGACGAATTGCAGGAGTTATGGAGCAACGGTGTTGATAAATTTGATGCTTCTTCTAAAACAATGTTCAAAATGCATGTTGCTTTAATGTGGACCATTAGTGACTTCCCTGGGCTTGGGAATTTATCTGGTTGGAACACTTACATGGTTTTGGCTTGTCCCGTTTGTAACTTTGATTTTGAGCCCAAACGGCTACCTAATAGTAGAAAATGGTGCTTCTTGTGTCATCGAAGATTTCTCGATGCATCTCATAGATTTCGGCTGAACAGATCAAAATTTAATGGTTCCATTGATCGTAGACCACCTCCAAAGTTGTTAACTGGTTCTGAAATATTGACACAGCTTGAAAATGTTGAAACATAATTTGGGAAGGTTCATCATTTGAATGATAGTGGAAAACAGGTCTGAAGTGCATTGTCAAGAGAAATCGGAACACAACAATGAAAGAAAAAAAAGTATATTCTTCAAACTTCCGTATTGGGAATTTAATTTGTTGCACCATAATCTTGATGTGATGCATATTGAGAATAATGTATGTGAAAATTTGATTTTCAAATTGCTTAATGAGCATGGAAAGTCGAAGGATCATCTCAATGCTCGTAAAGATTTACAAGCAATGAACATAAAACGTGATCTCTGACCATATGAGAATGAAAAGTATCCTCTGACATTTTTTGCAATGAAAAATAGAGATAAAGATATATTCCTTTTAATTTTAAAGAATGTTAAGGTATCTGATGGGTATTCAAGTAACATCTCGAGGTGTGTTGACTTGAAGAATCATAAGTTACATGGATTGAAAAGTCACGATTCACATATTTTGTTACAGCAGTTACTAAAATTGGCATTGCGTACATTATTACCTGAAAAAATTACTGCTGTTGTACTCCAATTCTGCGCATTTTTCAGACAACTATGTGAGAAATGTCTACATCCATTTTATCTTGAAAACCTCTAGGAGAGGTTTGTATTGACCCTTTGTGCAATGGAGATGATCTTTCCTCCATCATTTTTACTATAATGATGCATTTAACTGTGCATTTGGTTGAGGAAGCTAAATTAGGAGGCCCCATTCATTATCGATGGATGTATACAATTGAGAGGTACTTTATTTATATGTTTTTCAGTTAAGTAAACAATTTTTGGTACTTAATTAAATGCATAATTATGTTTATTTTATTTCACAGATATCTTGGGCATTTGAAATCATACGTGAGAAATAAAGCTCAACCAGAAGGCTCTATTACTGAAGGCTATTTGGCTGAGGAGTGTCTTACCTTTTGTTCTCGATACTTGGATGATATTGAGACAAGATTTAATCGAGTTGAATGTGTTGACGACACATCAACTCAATCTCAAATACATCAGAAATCCAAAATATTTCCTGCTATTGGCTGATCAATTGGGAGGACCTCAAATGTGAAACTAACTAAATTGGAATTATTACATGCACATAGATATGTGATGATGAATAGTGAAAATGCAGATACATTTATTGAAGAGTTGAGGATACAAACGAAGATACTAATGAGAGGCCGAACACAAAATGAGAAAGATATAACGAAAGCTGTTAATAAAGAGCTTGTAGAATGGTTTGCACGATGTGTAAGTTCATAAATATTGCAATAAGTACAAATATTAGTTTGGAACATACATTTTGTAAATATAATAAAGTATATTTCTTTTTTTAGATCATGAATATTGATACTCGAGCAGAGGTGTCAGAAGATTTGAAGTTTCTTGATAGAGTTCCTCTAAAACAAGTTAGAAAGTTCGATGCTTATAATGTGAATGGCTTTAGGTTTCGTACAGTCGATCGAGAAGTGGGTTTGAAAACACAGAATAGTGGTATATTTATATTTTATGAAGTGGAATACTATGGAAAGCTACATGATATTATTTAATTAAACTACCAAAGACATTTTTCTATTGTTTTATTCAAATGAAAATGGGTCGATATTATCAGAGGTGTTAAAAGAGATTCCTTGCAATTTATTTATGTGAAATTCTCTCGCTTGATGGATGTTGGTGATCATGAACTGCATGATCCATATATCTTAGCATCATAAGAAAAAATGGTATATTATGTGAATGATGTTGTTGATGAAGGGTGAAGTGTAGTTTTTCACATAATACAAAGAGATTTGTATGATATGAGTGATGAAGTGGAAAATTTGACCTCTGAAAATGAATTTAATCAACAACAGGAAGCTGAATTATTTGTCCATCATGATATTGAAAATATTATTCTAGAAAGGATGAATTAAGTGGATGAGGAAATGGAGCAAGAAACCGACATGATTGAAGGGGAAAATGATTGTATGTACAATTATTTACTTATTCAACAACCACTTGTTTCATTTCTGCAGTCATTCATTATCATTGTTATATATATTTTTTCTGTTAGTACTAGGCATCTATTATCATTTTTAATTTTTTTTCTGCATAATTTTTTTGAAATATATATTCTGAACTTAATTTTATTTTATTAAATGATAGGAATGCCAAGGAGGAAGAAGTACACTATTTCATCTAGTTCTGCGACAGATGACAATCCATCTGGCTCCCTCCCCATGACATCTGAGGCACCAGCTGCCTACACCCCTGCACCATCTCCCCCTGCACCATCTATCACACCATCTTTGGATGTCCCATTAGAGGATGAGTTGTCGAGTCCCCCTTCAGGAGCCTCAACAGTGGGGCAGCAACACGCCCCTTCCAGTTCATCACAGGCATACTAGAGTGTCACTGTCATAGGTACAAATTTTAATTAAATAAATTTATTGAATTTTGTTTATACTAATTGTTTTCTCATTGAAGATAAAAAAAATGCAATTGTGGAGAAAAATATAAAAAGTACATATGTTTGGAATATGACTGGAGAAAAGATAGTCGTGCCATTTGATTCTTATGGGGTCCCTATAGATGATGCCGCGGGGTTACTTGGCCAGATTCTAGGCCAGCTGGCAGCGGAGCCCATTTCCCTTCCTATTTCATATGATGATTGGAGACATATACCTCCAAGCTGGAAAAATGAATTTTTTGATTCTCAAATAAAGGTAAATTTATTACATTATGGTTTAATTGAATGTCATGTTACTAATATGTTCAAAATGAATTTATGTATATAGATGTTCTTCCACTTTACAGTTGCTGATGTGATAGCACGAAAGTAGACGTTGAAAAATCTAGGTAAGAAATGGAAAGATTTCAAATGGATATTTTGGTGTGATGTCAATGATACTTCGTTGATTGTGCAACAAATTTATGAGAAGCTACCCAGTGCGGTACCAAAAGAACAATGGAAAGTTTTTTTTGACAGACATCGTGATGAGAAGCGGATGGTATTAAAAAATATATTATTATATTATCCTCATTTTACATTTATACATGTATATGAAGAGGAAATGACATTGAATATATTACTATTAAATTGCATTTTATTTATTTCAGGATCTCTCAAGACAGAATGCATCAAACCGGGATAAGCAAGTTATCCCTCACACTGCGGGCTCAAAAATATTTTCTAGAAGCCGAATGACATTGGTAATATTTTAATTAGTTTAAATATTTATAATAAATTATTATCTATTTAATATATTGAATTATTGATTTATCTTTGTTTAATGCAGTCACAGAGTTTAGGGCACGAAGCATCCCGAACTGAACTGTGGTTGGATGTTCACAAGAAATCAGATGGAAGTTTTGTTAATGAGCCTACTAAAGAAGTTGGAGTATGAAGTCAATTTTTTATTATAATAACTTATTATCAGTTTTTACTATGTTAATATATATTGATATTTGATTTATAGGTAAAAATTAAAGAACTATGAGATTCCAATCCTGCGCAGTCCTACTCAGTCTCCCAGGATGACCCGGTTGCTAAAGTCCTTGGGAAGGAGCATCCTGGAAGAGTGCGCGGGATGGGTTTGGGACCCATACCATCTGAGGTTTTTAGCAGGCCACTGGGGATAGCAGCTACATCTAATCCTGGCTTTAGTTAGCCCATACCCGGAGATGCTCAGATAGAGATTGTTTCTCTACGAAACACAGTTCACCAGCAGGGGGACCATATATTTTCTTTGTAGAAAGAGTTGATTGAAATATGTCAGCATATGAGCAGATATGCCCCCGGTGGTAGTTCATCGACTGGTGGTATGCAGGTAAATCACAAAAAATCAAAATCATTTAGTTTTCTAACTTTCATTGGTTTTAAGTTTTAATATAAATATGCAACCGTATTTAATTTTCAATATAAAGTTCTTACAGGTGACAGCAAAAAGTGGTGATAAAGGTGGCGAGAGTGACGATGCATCATCGGACCACAAGTAGTTGTATTGTTGATGTGTTGAACAAATATGGGAACAGTTGGTTTGTATATGTAACATTTGTGACACATAGTTTCCACCAAACATTTTCATGTCCTAAAATTTCCTTGATTTCTCATGTTTCCTTTTATGCATTTTATTGATTTCTGATGTTTCTTTTTATGTTTTTATTTCTTGAGTGTGGTATACATCATTCCATTTAGTCCTGTGTTTGAATTGGTAGTCGATATTTTGGTTGACTAGGAGTTAAACCCATTGTTGATGTGTTGAAAAAATTGGGTCATTTCATAGTGATCAAGGGGATAGTGTTGTGGACACTTTGGTGAGGCCCTTGTAATTTGTCTTACTGGGAGGCCCTTGTGAGTGGTAATTAACTGCCGCTAAATGGCATTTCTCTTGTAGTGAATCCTGTCTTTTTTCTAGGGAACCAAACATTGCGACACATTAGGATTAAAAACACCCAATATACTTATATAGATCCGCCATTATATCGAATATCAATAAGATGGAGGTTCCAAATATGGGTGGTATAGGATTTGAATCCACACACTCAAGATATGAATTCCAATAAGGTTGTACTCATTCACATCAAAACTCAATGGAATACATATGAGAAGTGAAGGAATCCACCGACTCCTAAGATACTACATCCTAAAATACCATTGGGATAATTTCCTTATATTGATTGAGATATATACCCCATGAAGGTAACTATAGATAAAAAATTAATGTTGTGGTAATTTGCATCAATTTATTTGATCCTAATCAAGTTGGACATCTCAGATTGACCTTTATTGATTGATTAATCTACTATTATTATATAATATTAGATAAATGAGGTATGATAACATCAACCAAATCACCATACATAATGGGTTTTTTCCCTATAGAAATTTAATATTGATTTTCACATGTTATACTATTTTGAATTTGAACTAAGTAATATTCTCTTATGTTGAGATGGTTTTACTATTTTTTAGTGGTGAGGGGGTAGTGGATTCATCCACACCTGTTTCATACTCAATAGAATCATGTTTCCCAACATCAATTGGGTTAACATTGAAGAAATATAATAATGTGTTACCACTAATAGGAAACACATATTTACATTATAAGAGGTATATCATTAATTTGGATGTGATCCCATAGGATGAATGATACTGGAGATGACCATGAGGAAAAAATGATAAAAAATTCCCCCACCCATGTGGGCTATGTTTTCCATTGTAATTTTATAGTCACAAAGGCCACTTAGGATAGATTCTGATGCTTTTAGATATTAGAGTATTTCAACCATACCTAGTATATTATCTAGATATTCTAATGGGCCTCAAGGGTGTTTAAACTAGTAGGGGTATACATATACTATTGAGTGTCAGTGGTTGGATATCCCCAGTGGGATCAACTTTTAGATGCTTGAGTATAGACAATAGGGAAAACACCCTATATATCTTCTTGAGTACTCAGGGTCACATGTTAATAAAAATGACTATAGTGAACATGATACTCATAATGAAGTTATAAGGTGATTTCTAATTTATGGTGGACATATTTATCCAAATCAATATGATAAGAGAAGAACATGTTCTCATGATCTATTGAAAGGATACAAAAAGGTTGGATGTGAAATTATGGACCAATGGTTTTTCCATAGAATATTTTTAGTTGGACAAACCGTGGGGAATTATTCCCTATAGATTACCATGAGTATCATATAATGTCAGTATAGATCCATTTAGATGGTATTCCTGAAATAAGGTGGGAACCATCATGCACTCATTTTACAAGGGTAGGAGATAATGTATGTCAGGGTATGGGGAACATATATTCATAGAAATTGAGTCCTATGTATGACATAACAATTGTTTTCATGCCTCACCATTGTGTTCCTTATGGGTACTATCAACTTGTTTTTGGTCTTGAACATAATTGGTGCATTTGGTGATTCAATTTTAATTGAAGGATGTTATGAAGGTATTGAAAATGAAACACAATGAAGAAACCCATCAGTACATCATCAAATGTAAGAGTTCATAGTTTATCAATCCAATTCCATGTTAATGGATTCACATTAGGTTATATATTTTTTGATGAGAACCTCCAACAGGCTTCCATGTATATGAATATTTGGTATGGATGTCCTTTTATAACTAAATTACAATGAAAGGTGTTCACTAGTGATTCATACTATAGATTCTTCAAAATAGGTATTGGTAAACGGTGTGAGATTTTGGGATGATCATCAAATATTCTTTGGGCGGAATCATTTGAATTATTGGATTCCATTATAGATTTATGATTTTTTAATGAATAATATCAAAATACTAGTGTTTAACGAGTTACCCCTATTCCTATGATCTCTCTGAATCTGTGCAGATATGAAAATATATGATTTTTAGGTTAATCATACATATAATACATGTTTATGATTCATTTGTTTAAGGCCACATAGTTAGGAAATTATTCATTTTTCGCCATACAAAGAGTCATAGTTGTTTACATTGTTGGGATCAGGCCCATGTGATGAGCATCATATGAATCTCTATAAATAGAATCATAACACACATAGTTTATTAATGATTAGTGGGATACATCATACCATTTATGTTCAATTTAAATATAAATATTTCAATAATCTTAACTTTTTTTGAAGGGGAACACTTTGTGAAAGGTACCTAGAAATAGATAGTGTTTGAATTTATCATGAGTTTCCATTTCAGTTTCATCTTGGTCTTCAATGACTAATTTGGAGAAGGCATGGTTGTGGATTACACCTATTAGAGGGCCCATATATTGTTTTCAATATCATATATGTTGGTATGATGATAATGGATGAATGCTTAAGAGGCTGGGGTATACAACTTGAAGGTGGATATGATATCGTGATACTAGGAGGGGTATCTAAAATTAAGAACTATATAAAGAATCTAATACTAAAGTATTTAACTATGGTATTTTGTAAAAGTGATTCATATTATTCTTATCACATAAGAATAATAGCATGTTTCTTGATGTTGGGATTGAACCTTAGAGGGGAATATATTGTATCCTAGTTAAGAGGAATAAAATACAATATAATTGAAGGCATGCATTTTAAGGTAACGTGACATGATTCATCGTAGATTAAAATTGTGTTTAAATGACACGTGTAATGAATTTTAGAGTCATCCTACCAGGTTTAGAAGGTGATTACTATAATTTATCTCAATAATTATTTTAAATTATGATCAAATAGAACATAATGTTTTTGTGTATCATGATTTTTTTAAGAAATAAGTTATAGAAGATTAGTTGTGTTACATAAAAGTGCACAATAAGGTATTGAGCGAGGATAACACACAAGCTTCTCTAAGACACCTGGTATAGTAGATGTGTGTGGTGATGGTATATTTGGGGTATTAAACCAAGTAGGAGGCACACACACGGTAAATATAACTGTGTTTTACGCTCACTCCCTATATGGGAACACCGACACACATGTAGATCTAATGTTTCATTTTCAAGTGATATATATTATGGGTGATCAAAAAGGATCGACTAGATGTATGTTTGGAGAGTAGTCAAATAATGGACCTATGTTTTATAGTTGATTCTATCATATTTTTTTTTCAATTTATTATATAATTATTTCCTAGGTTGATGTTTCTTGTTGTATGTTGGTATGTACAATATGGTTCATTCTTATATAGCATGTCAATGTTTACTTATTTTTTTCAATTTATTCTATACCGATTTCTTAGGTTGATGTTTCTTGTTGTCTGTTGGTATGTACAATATGGTATTTCTGGTTTGATTTGTCTTTCAGGGTAGTGGTGCAGCGAAATCAATTTTTTTGGTCAGCTTTTAGCGACGGTTTAAACCGTCGCGAAATGTACATTGGCGGTAGTTTAAACTGCCGCTAAACGGTGAAAACCGCCACGAAACATAAAAAAAATTATGTTTCACGGCGGTTTTAACCGCCTCTACATAGTCGCATCGTAGCTGCCTCATTCTGCGGCGGTTCTCGTGACTTCAGCAGCGATTTTACGGCCACTGAATTTGAGTTTATTCACGACAGTTATAACCGCTGCGAATAAACTGATATCAAGGGCTCGTAAAAATCGCCACTAAACTCAGTAAAACTTCCACAAAATGAGGCAGCTATGATGCTTTACTTAAACTGCCATGAAACGGAAATAACCCCCGCTAATAGATTGGAAACGCCGTATTAGGCGACAGTTTACAGAAACTACTGCCAAACCATGTAGTGGCGATTTAAACTGCCGCTAAACGCAAAAATAACCACTGCTAAATGGAATTTCTCTTGTAGTGATCATGAGATTTTTCTAATGGTTAGTTTATCTAGCGGTTGATAAACTAACCATGACCTAGGGGAGAAACACCTTGAACCTTTTAGGTTTGTGTTTACAACTTTCCACCTATCCACCTTTGTATCTCCTATGATTGGTTTCGTCTCGACTCTAGCTTGAACCACCTCCAATAGCTTAGGAGCTCCATCCATTACATATGATTTTTAAATAACACGTAGGTGAGGGGTAAAAATGGGGTTTACATAAAAGAAACCATGAGCATGAAGAACCTACATATTAATGAGGAGAGATGGATTGCAGAACAACAATTTAATTTAACAAATAAATTAAAAGGTAAAACCAATCATATAAAAAGTTTTTGTCTATCTCATGACCATCAACATACATGCAACGAGTTACAAAGTTAATAAAACTAGTATTCAATTATTTAATCGTTCTTATTAAGATTAATCGCACTCGAATCGATTAATTATTATCTTTAATTAATTAATAATTTTATCTTAATTCCTTTTCTGAATTTATTTGAGATTCTAATCCTTGTACATAAATGTACCTTAGAGGTAACCCGGTGAATACCTATTTGAATCTACCCAACATGCATTATATTCGTATATTGTTTTACTATTACGAAATATGGAATAAATGATGCTTAAATGCATAGAGTAACAACTTATATTACGATTTTTACATGATAAGTAGTTCTGAACATTACAAAAACATTAAAGTTTTAACTTTGTGTAATTTGGTAAAGTACACGACATGTAGTTCAGACTACACAACGTGTACTACCTTCACCGTCTTTTTGGAAGTACATGCCTAGGGACTCAGCATGTGAGGCATACTTCAGATATTTCGGATTATATGGCGTGTCCAGTGTGCCACACACTGTGTTGTCTCTACGTTACACGGTTATCGGTTGGCTCAATCTGTGTATGGGATACAGGGATTTTCCCCTGACCTGAAGGGACTACATGTTGTGTCCAGTGGGCCAAATGATGTGTAATCTGGTAAGCATGTGCCTATTTTTCCTGGTCAACACAAGGTGTAAAATTAATTACACCGCATGCAATAAATGCACACGGCTTGAGCAATTGCCAAATTACTCCCGATGTGCTGAATGCGAATACACAGTGTGTATGGCAAAGAACATGATGTGCAAGTCTGAATACATGGCATATACTTTTGTGTCACCTGGATAGAATTGTCGGTGCCTCCTGATGAGTTCCTCACTTAAATTTTAATCCAAAAATTATTTTTTTATGTTAGATCTGCGTGAAATGAAAGAGGAAGAACATATCTCGAAATCCATATTACAAGAATGATTAACCTTGAATTGAAAAACTAAATTATTAAATCATAAATCATCAATAAATTATTTAAATAATTATAAACGATGATAACCTACCTCTGATACCACTTAAAGGATCTGAACGCAGTAGAAGTGTGGTGGTTGGGAGGTCCCAACTCTGCCTTTACCGTAATCGATGACCAATTCAAGATCAATATGATGATAAATGCCAGTATCCATAGATTAAGATCAAATATCTGAACAAAAGAAAAAAATGGCACCGAATACTAAATAGAGGATCATGCGCATCATGTTTATAATTAATTTAAATAATTTATGCATAAATTAAATACCTAGATCTTCGATACTTTCTTCATTGATGATGTTGATCGCCCGGAATGACTCTTCCATATTGTCTCGTTGCGCTTGCGAGGATCCAAACCAGAATCCCTCTAGCGGTGATCCACACATGTTTCGATGACCTCCGATTGACACCACTCGTTCTTTGGGTGCTAGCATGGCGGAACGAGTGTCTTGTGTCGGTCATTCTTGATCTTCTGTTCTTTGGTATTGAAGAACGTCTCTCATTCTTGAGAGGGGAGAAGAGAGGATTTGAGAGATACATTGTTTTGGCTCAACAATCCTATCATCACCGACAATTTAGTTCACCAAGAGTAATGAAACAATAGACGTACTTGTCTATTTAACGACATTGGGTTTCGATTAAAATATTTAATTTCACAACAACAATTAAATACATTAATAACCTTAGAGAAAACCCATGTTACATAATAAAAATAATAGCACCATTATTTATGGTGTGCCAACTTGTACAAAATGTAATCATAAATGAAATCCCATGTCACATAATGATAACATCGTTATTATTATTTTGTCTTATGTCAACTAGTTAAATAATTATTTATCGTCTTGAAAATATTTATTTTACTACTGGACTGGCCTTGGTACGCTCAAACTCCACTTCCATTTATCAAACACTTGAATAAATAAATAAATAATTTATTCTCTTAAATAATTAAATTTATTTACAAACTAGTAAATAAATATTTATTAAATGTTGAATAAAATAAATAAATAAATTTTATTTAATTTATGCGATCATTTTAACTTGAATAAAATTATTCCACAGTCTTGAGAATAATATTTATTCCATTAATTAAATTCAAATATAATTTAATCAAGACCACAAGAAACACTTAGTGTGAGATCCTCCAGGATTCTTTCTCGCTGGTATTATGCGGGCATGCTTAAAGTATAAGAGTATTGTATAGCAATGGGTTAAGACACCCAAGAGAAAGAACTTAAAGTTTCAACGATGACATCCACATACGAATGTTCACTGTGTAATATAATCCATTTGTCTCAATATCTCATCAAGAAGGTTTCATGATAGTGTCATCAACCTGTTTGCTTGATACGTCTTTCTTTGACTACCTGAAATAAACTCATTATTACACCATGACTGTGGAATTTAAGGTGACAGTTCTATTTCAATAAAAGGGCCAAGATATAAACTTCCTTAAATAGAAGGGACAAATCCTTCCTCGACTTATCCATTAATAACATGTCACTTGTGACGTACCTAACGTACCCTACTTCCTGCCAACATATGGCATGATAGTTTTCATCAGTAAATCAAAGTGCACGAGTCATGGCATGCATTAATGATAATCTTAAAGTCTAAGAACCATTTCACATGCTCGCAGATAGGAATATCTGATGACATCAAAACATACAGAATTCCTACAGACGGGTCTATTCTCATAACCTCCCATCGTGGAGATTACGAAGTGCGAACTTCATGAGAAGAAGTATCATCTGCTTACGAGCACTCACACCTAATGGTCTATACAATATGTGTCCCATCATATTATGTCATCCAACCGCAGAACTATATTTAAGAATATTTTCATAACACTTCAGGTTTCTCATCATAGTGGGGAACTGCTATGACCTTGTCAATGCAACAAATACTCTAAAACATTATTAAATTATAGTCATGAAGAATAATGAAAAATATGTAATAAGATGTTTAATATTTAAATACATTAAATATTCATGTAATCAAAGTAAAAAAAGTTGGTTCTAGGAAAAAAATTCTAACATTAAGTAGGCCGACAATGTCATTTAACATAACCAGTGAGGAAGGAATGAGACTAACTGAAACACAGATATTTAGGGCCCCTTGTGAACGATGTCAGAACCCTTAATGTCAAGGAGACCGTATAGGATATAGGTATCATCTAGAACCCCCCACCCTCATTGTACTTTTGGAGAAATAAAGAAAATGAATAGAATCACATAGGCGCAAACAGATTCCAAAAGGAACCCTCTCGAATTTATTGTTATGGAATTATATTTTCCTAAATCACTGCACTAAGTCACTACAGCTTCAACCCTATTCACTTCAACACACAAGTCATTCATGCAATGAAATTTAATGAAAGAAAGAAAGAAAACTTTGATTTTATGTGGTTTAGATTGAAAATATTATTTCTATATGAGGAAAACTGTTGTATTTAATTTCAATAGAAAGAAAAGATCACAACTTATGAGGTGGACCCACCCTCTAATTTATTGAGAGTTCCAACCAGTCAACCGGTTGAACCGACCTTCGAGAAAAACATTTGTCCATCTATTGCGTCATCAAACTGCTGATTCCCTATAATAATTCTCAATGTGACCACCACCTCCTAGTAAACCAACATACTTCCCTACAACATATCGAGCAACCATCACCCTTTAGAAGATCTATATAGACCTCTAGAACATGACCACTAGTGCTGAACAATCAGAAGAAGGTTTTTCTGACATCAACCCAGAAATCTCCTTCTGATCAAACCACAAACTGCCTATTTAAAGAACAGATCTGCTATTACTTCATCCAGATGGAAGGTCTTCCAGAGTCACTTCTCCATGTCAACTTCTTCCGATCAATTGAAGTGGATTTCACAAAATCTTAATAATCTCCCACTTGAAGACTCCTTGAATAATTTCCACGACACTATATTTAGCTTCGAAAAAATCCTTCCACTTCCACTTTGTATAATGCTTCTCCATCCCTTCTTCTTTCATTCACCCAAGTTTGACTGAGGTTTGATGTTGCCTCAGTATTAATAGATCCAAACTCTTGGTGAACATGTCCATTGGATTCTATTTATCAAGTATCTTCCATAACTCAAACTCTCCATCCAACATTTTTTGGATAAAATGACACTTCAGATCGATGTATTTTGTCCTTGCATGAAAAAATGGTTTTTTAGCCAGATGAATTACACTTTGACTATCATAGTAAAATATCCCATGTTCCTGAATCCTTCCAATTTCCTCAATCAGACACTTCAACCACAACATTTCCTTGCTAGCTTCCGTCACACCCACATACTCTTCTTCAACTGTGGAAATTTCAATCACTGGTTGTAACCTGAAAATCCAACTAATTGATGTTCCTCCAAAAGTAAAAAAATATCCATTTGTGTTATTTTGAGAATCAAAATCACCCCCAAAGTTTTTATCTACAAATATGAGTAAAAAATCATCCTTTTTGAAATAAAGATACATATCTTCTGTTCCTTTGAGATACTGGATAATCCACTTTATGGATTTCCAATGACCTTTAACCAGATTTTCCATGAACCGACTGACCACTCCCACTACATGAGCAACATTCAGATGAGTCACATCATAGAATACATCAAAATTATGACTGCCAAAACCAAGCTCTCATTTTTCCTATCATGTTCAATCCTCATTCCCAAGATCTTCTTTGCTTCACAAAGATCTTTCATTTCAAACTTTTTAAACAAGTCCTCCTTCAACTTCCAAATCAACTGAACATTCATACCCACCAACAAAATATCATCCACATATAAGTTTAAGATAATTAAGTATCTTCCATTGTACTACTTCCAACAACAATAAGAATTTGAATTTCTTTACATGAAACCTCTAACCTCCATAAAAGAGTCAAACTTTGGATTCCAACACCTTAGTGCTTGTTTTAAACCACAAAGAATTCTTTTTAGTTTGCACACAAAGCCCTGATTCTATTTATCCATGAAACCAACATGTTTAATCATATAATTTTCTTCATCTAGACCCCCATGAAGAAAATCCATCTTTATATCCATTTGTTCTAGATATAAATTTCTGGATGAAACCAAGCTCAATACAAATATTTAATTGAATTCAATGCCCTCCTTTTACTGAAATCATTTCACCACCAGCCCCACCTTATACCTTCCTCCATTTGCCTCTTCTTTCATCTAGAGTACCCACTTTCTCCCAAGTGATTTCTTCCCTTGTGGTAATCCCTTTAGCTTCTAAGTGTTATTCGTTCATAGTGAATCTAACTCCTCTTGCATGGCTAACTCCCACTTTTTGAGATCATCCAGAGTAGTCACTTCTTATGGGATTTATGGATCTATTAAAAGTAAGAAGTTTAGGTCAAATTAATACCATTTCACCGGTAATCTAACCCTTGAAGATATCCACAAAATAATGTGATTCATCTTCTTACAGAATTGATACATTTGGATCTTCACCTTTTGGAACTCTAGATCAGGCTTCGCCAGTTCTTAAGATTTTTGGTATATAATCTAGTGGCTGAACCTCCAAACTACTCTTATCACCCTATGAACTTTATTTCAAAATTTGAGAACCACTAGTAGATTCAGAGATATATGAATTTTCTTGAACATAAGAGCTTATGAAACATCCTCTCATATCAACTTGAATTGAAGTTGAATCACTAACCTCAATCTACTTTCCCTTCAAGTCACATTTTAAAAAATATCCTCTCATTAGAGCATGCATTATGAATTTTGAAAACTTTCTTATTTTCATCATCCTAAAGTCAAAAACAAAAATCTCCATAACTTATGAAAAGACATTAATGAGATTCTTCTTTAAGCTTATCTCTATCCTTGTCATGCACATGCATATAGGATAAACTTACAAAGATTTTGAGATGATATACTTTTGATACTTTACCATACCATAGTTATTCTGGTAACTGTTGTTCCATTGGTGTCGATAGACTTCTGTTAATTAAGTATGTTTTTGTTACCACTGCTTCTACCCAAAACTCCTTAGGCATACCAGAATGAAGTAACATACTTTTATTTTTCTCCATTAATGCCCGATTCATTATTTTAGACACATGATTTTTTAGGTGTTCCTAGAATAATATACTCATGCCAAATTCCTCTGTGTTAGCAATAATTCAAAATTTTTTTTTCAATGAATTCACCACTATTGTCCGATCTTTGACATTTTGGTTTGTTTTTGGTTTGTATTTCCACCACAACCTTCCATTGAACAAAGATTCCAAATACTTTAATTTTATGTTTCAGAAAGTATAACCATACCTTTCTCATATAATCATTAATAAAGGTAAAAAAATTCATCTATCTTACCTAAAAATGAATTGGGGAAGGTCCCCACACATCGTCATGCACTAAATCTGCATTTTGGTGTTTTTTCAGACAAATTGAATGAAACCTTCCACTACTTCCTGAGTATACAACTCTCGCATCTTCCAAATTCTGAATGAATTAGCTCCAGTATTCCCTTTTCCACTAGAATATTCATACCCTTCTCATCTAGGTGCCCATATTGGTTATGATAAATTTCTAAACTTTCTAAAGATGATTCTTTGACAAGTGTAGCTCCCACTACCCTTCTGGTCAGATACAATGAACTATCTTTGACACCTCTGACTATAACGATATATCCTCGAGTAATATTCCATACTCCTTTCATAAAAATGGTTCTGAAACCTACTTCATCCAGATGACCAATCGAAATCAGGTTCTTTTAGAGACCTAAAATATGCTTCACTTCCTTCGATGGAAAGAAACTTTCATTTTTAATTGAACATTCACTTCTTCCTTCACCACAATTTCAAGAGCTTCATCATCAAAAATATAAAAATTGGATGCATAATTTTTCATGAATCCTTTTTCTCCCATATAATGGAAAGAATCTCTAGAATCTATGATCCAAGATTTCACTAGAGTAGAAACACTCAAAACTAGATTTACACTACTCTCTATTGTTAGAATCTGTTCTTCAGATATAGTCCTTCCGGAGGTTGTCTTCTTGTCATGAAAATATTTGTTAAGGTGACCCTTTTTACCACAACACTAATAAACAAGCTTAGTTCTAGAAGACTTCCCTATACTCCTCTCCCTTGATTTACTTTCTGATTGATTCTAATTCTTCCGATGAGGTGAGCATTACCTTTTGTAAGAATTCAAAACATCACTAGAAGAAGCTACTCACTCTCTCCTGTAGATATATTTGTTTAGAATCAAGTTCCAAACATCAGTGAACACTAATCCATTTTACCACTAGAGCTTCTCATGACTGTTACCATGACCTCCCATGATTCTAGTAAGTATGATAACAAAAAATCACTCAAAAATCATCCATAAATGCAACCTTCATAGACTCCAACTAGCTCTAGATTAATTTGAAATCATTTATATGATCCGATACAGATCTACCTTTTGATAAACTCATACTGAATAGCCTCTGTATCAAGCATACTTTATTCACCATAGTAGGTTTCTCATACATATCTGCAATCAAATCTACTATGGTTTTCTTCTCTCGAATGTTCAAAGACACATTTTAGACTAATGACATTTGTATCAAACCAAGTTTCTTACGATCTAGTTTTTTCCCATTCACCTTTATCCATTGCTTCCAATTTGACACCCTTCAATGGAAGCTCAAGATATTTCTGAATGAGATGGTCTTTTATATGCATTCTTAAGAAGTTGAAATATATTCCATCGAATCTATTTATTCAGACCATGCCATCTTCCGATGCCATCCTTTCAAAAAATAATGATTCCAATTGAAATCTGAAAACGATTTCTGGGAAAGAGAATGTTACCTTAATTTTAAATCATACTACAGAGCCTCCTGAGAAACAACCTTTGATACCATTTATTGAGAATTTTACCACACTTTCCTTCAAGCAGACAACTAGAACCACATAGGTGGAAATGGATTCCGTAAGGAACTCTTTATGAATTTAGTGTTTCAGAACTTGGAAGAATTATATTCAACCAAATCACCACACTAAGTCATTATAGCTTCACCCCTATTCACTCCAACACAACATGCAACCTTAAAAAATATCAAACAACCATCACCCTTCAGAATATTTAGGAAAACCTTCAAAACATGACCACCAATGATAAACAATTTGAAGAATGTTCTTCCAACACCATCCTAGAAACATCCTTCAAGTCAAACCACAATATACCTATCTAAATAATTGTCGCTTCCATTACTTCATTTAGATGGAAGGTCTTTCAGAGTCACTCCTTTTAGTCAACTTCTTCTGATCACCTGAAGAAAACTTCACAAAATCTCAACAGTATTGTGCCCCCTATAATCTGATGTAAGGACCATGATAGCCAACCAATCATGTTTAAGTGAAAAAATGAACTGACTATAGAGTAGAAAATTTAGAAGGGTGCATGCATCATTATCTTAGATTTCATTTAAGTTAAAATTTCAATTTTAATTATTTTATGTGTGTTTATTTATGTTAGAAAAAATATTGATATAATGTAGTCTTTATAATTATGCGACATTCATTTTCTAATAAAATAGCTCTTGATAGTTAAAATATACTTCCTTGAAATTCAATACGTGATATGATGTTTGATTTTCTTAATATGTTATGTTAGATTTAAAATCTGAAGATTAAAAACATTCTAATTAACAAACCTATAACAACATGATATGAACTGAGAGTGTTATTTTAAAATAGTATGCTAATACATTTTCATTAAAAGAAGCATGTTTAAAATATTGTTATTTCCAAAACAAAATTTGAATCTTTATTGTTTAAGCATACCTTTTATGAACTATTAATTAAGTTGAAAGGATTTTTGAAAGAAATATTTTCAACAACATGTTTTAGATTCTAATGTTTCTTAATATGAAATGTTATTTATGTGTTAAGTTCAACTGCTAATTCAGAATTTTTTTGAAATTAAATGCAAGTACTAAGTACGATTTAATCAAATTGAGATGCATTATAGAGATGTAAATTTTGTTACTTAGCACATATGTTTTAATTAAATAATGTGATGCATGCCTATAAATACTATATTTAAAATGAATTAATGATGCATGATCTAATAAAAAAGAAATGTGATATACAAGAACTGGTTGTTGTAGACAACATGTCTAAAATTGTTATATGTTGTGAGAAAATTGATATAGAAGCATGCTAAATTATGTGACATGTTAAATGGTGTTATTCCATGCTGATCATGATTTAAATTTTCTACATGATTTATATTGTCATGATTTGATTAAGTATAAAGTATAAAAGAAAAACATGATTTTATTAAGTGATGGATTGAAATCATGATAATACATTGGTAAATAAATTAATTTGGTGTAAGTATTATATTGTGAGTATTATGGCATGTAATAATAATACAAGCATTGAATATAAATATACCATGAGAACCTTCCATGAAATGTTTCTTTAATTATATGCATCAAATGTTTATCTTTCTATTGACTGGCTAAATATTGGAATGCCTTGTTGATGATATGATTTTTTTAAACCTCAAGATTGATTATGTGGCTTTTGATTTATCATTTTTAATAAAGCTTTGTGAAATGAAGCATTCATTATTGATATTTTTGGAAAGATTTGTTATGGTATCTTGTGATTTATGGTGAAAAGGAATAGTTCATGAGAAAATGTGTTAAGATAAAGGTGATGGTTAGCTGCTAATGACTTATTTGATAGCCGCTAATTATTTATTTCTAGATCCTGTTAATTTATTAGCCACTATTTATTTATTTGTTGGATAGTGTTTGTTTAATTGATAGCTGTTAACTTTTTTTCTAGACGTCATTTGTTTATTTGATAGTTTCTAGTTACTTATCTACTAACCATTTTTTGCTAAATTTCTTGATATGATAAAGCACTGCATTGTTTATATTTATTTGATGTTTATTATTATGGATGCTATTATAATTGGTTTTGTTGCCTGTTAAAACCTACTCAAAAAAATAAATGATTTAAAACTAATGAAATAACGATGTTACTAAAATTGAAAATGGTGGTCCATCATGTTTGGTATTTGCTGATTTGAGTTTTCATTCATTGATTGAAGCAAAGTTTGTTTATAAATATTTTTTATTGCTGCTATTATGATTTGTTTTCCTTATATTCATGAATGTAAATATTTTTCTATGATTTTAAGCTGAAACCCAAATCTATTTTTATTGAAAGACTGCGATTTTTCCTTCATCATTGGTAAAAATATGGAATTATGTGATAACCCTGTTTCTTTCCTCAAAAATGACTTGGAAATGATATATGATATGACATAGTTTCTCAAATATGGATGACGCAACATGTCATGAAACAATTTTGATATTTTATTCTAATTATTTTTTATTAGGGAATCATCAACATGAATAATCTGAGGCTCAGTGTGTCTCTCAGTCTTCGGTGTGTAGTTAGTTATAGTTTTGAGAGTTGGGTCTGCCATAGGTTAGTAATGTTGGATTGGTGTAGCCCGATCCAGTTGGGGCGGATGCTTGTGTCCCATACTTTTGACTTGGGTGGCTATCTTTCACTATAGAAATGTGGACTTTGAAGTCAACTTTACTATACCCTTTTGGACTTCCATCCGGTAGCCACTACAGTACTTTTGACTTGGGTGGCTGCCTTTCACTGTAGTGATGTAGACTTCTTGTGTGGTTGGTGGAGTAGTGGATCATATTTATCCATTTATAGCCCATTTTGGGCTAGGTTTACTTAATGAAAAACTCTGTATTTGTTTTCCCAAATTATAGAGAATAATCTACCTCTCCGTGAATGTAAGGATTGTTCCTTAACCACGTAAATCCTTGTGTCCTTGTTCTTTTTTTTCCATTTACTATTCTGTGTTTTTCCATTTATATCATTGTAACTCCCAACCTTTACACATCAAGTAACTCTACACCTCTCTTTTTATAACTCTAAAGTGATTTGAATTTGATCTAAAATTCTATTTTTAAAAAGGGTGTGTGATTATTTTTATAAATATAAATGAATTTCCCCCTTATCGAAAATAATAATTTTTACTCTAAAGGTGTTTGCATTAAAAATTGCATCTTGGGAATAAAAACATGCATTCTTCCCAAGGTGAGGAGGAAACAAATCCCCAAGGATCATTCCTGAACTAAGGATACCCTTGCATGAAACTTTCAAGATTTTCACACAACTTATTGTGTGATAAAGGCGACATCAAACACCCAAAGTTATATGGATATCAGGAAGGACCTCAAAGACAAAAGGGAGGGACCACACACAACTTTCCACCAGTGCACACAACTCTTAAATTTTCATTAAAACCTCTTTTGTGATAAAGACGATATCAAACAACACAAGTTATATGGGTATCCCAGCCGAACTCCAATGATAAGGCATAAGTGTCGTGCAACCCAAAGTTATGCAACACAAGATTACACCAGCATGAAGCCCCATATTGCATGGTCCATAAAATTTGTGTGGCACAGATGATGTTGCGCAAAATTGTTCCTCTAGTAGGCCAAAATGTCTATAAATAGGGAATTACCCCCATTTCTTGGGATGAACCTTTGGAAGTTGAAGAGTCATGCTCTTGCTCGCACAACTCTCTCTTTCATGAATTCACACAACCATATCCTCCCATATATTCCCACAGGTATGTAACTTTCATTAAAAACCTCACATTGTCCTTAAAACACTTTGTATTATGTTAGAGATGATTTCATGCAACTTTCCTAGATGAAAATGTGATTTCACACAAGATGTTAATCATTCATGAAACTCCATACTTTCATGAATCACTAAAATTTTCATACAAGTATGCCTTATAAATCTATTCCTCATACTTGTGCTAGATCCTATGGTTCTCACAAATCCAAAGTTACACGACACAACCTTCGAGTCCCCAATTTGATGCCTCCTTCCGCCAAAAATAGTTGTGTTCACATTGAGTGCTCATGGAACCCACACTTATTTGAAATGGGTTTACTCATGAAAACCCCATTTGAATGATCGATATCATAAACCCTCATGCTCATTCCTTTCACTACAAGCACGAGCTGGGCAACCTCATTTCCTTCTTCTCCTAAGAACATGCATCCTCACATTGGGACCCCTACATGCTACCTAAAATGGGTGGTTCCCATGCCTCTTTCTCTCCAAAATCATCTACATAGTGGATTCATATACACCAATTATGACATCATTGAGGAAAACCACCCACTTCTTTCCTCATAGAAAAAAGGGTCGTTGGATCCTTTTCTCCCATAATAACTGAGAATTATAATATTTATGTGTAATCCCCAACCACGTCCAAGATTCATGAATTTAAAATGCATAACACCAATATTCTAGTCACACCACGTTAAACTACACAACAACATTATCAACAAAAGGCATTATATTTTATCCTTACCCTATATGATGAGTATTATATTACCTTCATGAAAAACTTAGTATGCTCCATGTGATGAGCATGACATGTCTTATGAGACAATATGAGATGATTTCCCACATCCACTAGGAAGATTTTACTCACAATTCCCACACCATCCCTTATTTTCACTCCTTCTATGATGTAATATCCTTATCGCACGATGTTAAACTTCATGGCGTGGTCCCGTCACATGACCTTAAACTGTGTAATCAGACTAGAAGGGTTTTAATCCATGTTTCCTAATAGAGTACATAGGGTGTCTCTCTGAGGTCCAACCTTGACATTCCAAATATCTCAAAAATATTTTCTCCCATCTGTGGGTGGTGATCCAGAGGTGAATTTACCATCTTAAAATCAAGAATATTCATTCCATATCACCTCCCCCCAGGGAGCCAACCCCTAGGAGACAACAACTCAGAAGAATAATCATCTTTCTAGATCACACCAAAACTCCTATAAATTCAAATCCCCCATGGATTTTGGTATAACCACATGATGCTAACTTGTACCTAAACCAGTATGTGACAAACTTCTATAAGAAACATCCCTCCACTATACTTTAAATATGTGAGTATCCATTATTATTCTTTAAACCATGAGTATCCTCACTCAACTATAAACCTGTGCTTATCCCAGTATGTAATACTTGGGAGGGTCCCCCACTAGGTTTTAAATCTGTGAGGGACTTCACTCAGCTATAAACCTATGACCCCTCCTAATACATCAGAACCCCAAACTTAGGTGATGAGCCTTGGGTGCTTTAGACGACGAGCCTAATAAGCATATGTGACAAGAATAAGATCTCTTCTTTACCTCCTAGGTGATGATCCTGGGATCATACCTCATGTGATGAGCATGTGATGCCTTATGGGATTATTATAAGAAGCCTATGTGATGAGTATAGGTTCTATTCTTCCTCTCCCGGGTGACGAGCCTAAGATTCCACTTCACGTGATGAGCATGAGATGCCTTATGTGATGAGAATAAGAAGCATATGTGATGAGCATATAATATATTATCCAACTAACCAGGTACTAAGCCTGAGATTATACCTCATGTGATGATCATGGGATGCTTTATGTGATGAGCATAAGAAGCCCCTTTGTGATGAGTATAAAATATCTTCACTTTTTTTCTTGGGTGACGATCCTAAGTTCTTACCCGGTCTGACAAGCATAGGATTACCTAGGTGATGGGCCTAGGAAGCCATATGCAATGAGCACTGAATGCCTCACATGATGAATGTGAGCCTCCATGTGTGATGAGAATAATATTCATGAGGCAATGATACTTGGATGCCTTACACGTTGAGTGTAAGTTTAATTATTGTGATCCTAGGATGCCTCGGGTTTTTCACCTAAAACACCTTATGCAACGAGCATAATATTCCTTCAAAACCTCAAATGAGGAATAATTTTATAGATGAACAACATGCCCAATGTCATTATCAGCTCCAACCATAGGTAGCCTTCCTATCATGGAAGCAATATAATTAACCAGTTTCCATGAGAAGATGACATCAGGAATGAGATTCATAAAAAATTATTAGATATGTAAGGGAGAATCGGATTAGGAGATGAACTCTAAGGAGGAATCCATGTAAGGAAGAACTAACATCCCATCATCCTATTCTAATCAAGGATCCAACATCATCTACCATGGTGGTGAAGGCCTCTATATCCTTTGGAAAGTAGGAATTCAGGGCATAAGGATTATGACTATTCTAAGGACGCAAATTCCATTGTGAGTGTATGCCTTGATAGAAGATTTGGAAAATAGAACGGTGAACCTGACATGAATCTATTATCCTTCAATAGTGGTAATATTAATAACACTAGTCATTGCCTATTCTAGGCATCACCAGTGTCAGGATTCACTAAACAGAATGGTGAACCCAACATGAATCTCTTCTCATGCAACTAGGAGCAGATGAAGAATGAAAGGTATCTATGGTTCTAGAAATAATTAGTATGAATCCCTTATCCTCCACATGAGAGAATATGATTATTGTTGGGTACATTTTACATCACCTTCAACAGACATGTATTGATAGTTGGATTCATCTGTCACATGAGATACTAGCCACCGACCATTCTCGACAACCCTCCACCAATAAGCATGGGGGGTGAAGACCCAATCGTGCAACATTCCCACACAATTATGCTTATTCTATGACGACAACCTATCCCATGATACTTGGGTTCCCTCATCCCATATCTCCCTTAGATCTCATTTGGAAGAGGGATATCATCACCCCCATCTTCCAATACAAGGAGGAAGGAGTCATCCCCACATGGGTGATGACTCATGAACAACTAGAGGCTGTAGTTCCATGTCGTCACCACTGTTTGAAGGGATAACACAAGGGTAGATCCAACCCATTATACCACAATGAACCATTTCAAGAGCCTCCATCTAAAACAATATGATAACTCTCTCCCCTATACATAGGAGGTAGGGGACGTGTTGGTCGCACTTGCTGCAGTCACCACCCAAGAGTCTCCTAGGAGGGTTCCCACCTCCCAATGTCACCAACAACATAGGAAAACCCCATAGGCTAATGAATAGGTTTATTTCATCCTTGATCCACTTTCCTCGATCCACAATGTATTACACCCATGTTGGAGACATGCCTCAAACCTTTCTCGATGGGAAGGTACTCCAATAACTCATGTGTCCCCTGACACCATTGAAACATTCATTGCCACCCCAACCACTATGTAGGGTCGCATCTTCATCAGGTTGGGATTGAGACCTCATCCACCCACCAGGTGGGTTAGGTTGACTCTACCTACCATGGGTACCATCAAAAACTGTCACGGGGGGGGGGGGACCTGTGTTGTGAGTGGGTTCCCTAGAACCAACTTCTTTATATACTTTGATTACCATTACATGTATAAAACTTATCTTATCATAATAGTGTTGGTACTTTTGCATCCACTATATTTATGGTAATGTCCTTATATTACATGTCATATCCAAAAAGTTATAGTAGTTTCCAAGATATAATGAGAACCTAGAGATACCATGATAATAATCATAATATTATATACTATGGTCTAGATACATAATATTGGAAGGATATAGATGATGTTTAACTATCAGGTACTGGGGGATCATAAGCACTGATACTTATTCTCATGAAGTTCTCACTTGGTGATCTTTTGTAGATGAGATCATGGGGACCAACCTGACAATAGGAACACCACATGTTTTAGGTGTCATTGGTAGTTCCTATCAATGAACACGTGTAATTGTCTTCTGATTTGATATTATTATCAGTGTGTACCATTTGGTTACGTACTTTGATGCAAGATGAAAACCATGTCATTTATATCATATATAAGTAGCTTGTGTTGAGTGTGCCATTGGTTTCATGACATTGATTGAATAATCAAGATATATTATTTTGCTTATGAAAGAAAGTGATATCTTGGGCCTAGTTGACCAAGATGGTAGGACATTCACTAAATCCATGACAATAGTTGTGCGTCCTGCTTTATGTGACATCATGATACAAAGAGATTATATTAAACGATGTGTGTTCATAGGATAGGTTTTCATTTATACGACTATACTTAATCTCTTTAGAGGTCTTGTTGGGTTTCTAGAATCCACTCATGGTCTGTGAGTGGTCCTTATTATATCGTGATGAGGTCCTAGAGGACCACACACTTAGAATATTTAAAAGTTTGTCCTATTCTAATGAATACGAGTATAGGAAATGGTGAGTCCTATCATGGGTTCTGAGTGACGTTCAAGTATAATCAACTGCCAAGGAATAAATAAATTAATTATTATTATAGTATAGAATAATTGAAGTTGAATTTATTTATTTAATGAATTTACTAGTATTTAAGTGAATACATGAGAAAATACTTAATAGAAAAATATTTTTGTAACATTCAAGGTTTGTTTAAAATTTATGGGAATAATGAGTTAGGTTAATAACTCGCTTTTATCACAAAATATATTTATTATATATTACAAGTGATAAAAATATAAATGATGATAACGACCTAGTTATTTAGTTAAAACATGTCATTCATGGATTATTTAGTGGGCAATACATATTTGGGGGATGAGGATCCGTTTTTGAGCATTTTATATCCCACTATATAAGGAAGAGGATGATTTCATTTGGAGTACTATTAATCCACTTGAATTTGAGAGATCCACTATCATACCTTCCATATCCTAGAGAAAGAATCACTCGATCCAATCAATCGATCCAAGTTATCTTTCATGGTTGGAAGGACCAGTGTTGTGGTGATCATCAGGACATTTAAGGCATCATTGGATCTTTACACTAGCACTTAAATATCAATGATCGGTGTTCCCACAGACTTTTGTAGTGTGTGTGGACAATCTAGAGGGATCCAATATTGATTACTTCAAGCAACGATTGATGAAGATGAGCGGTTGTTGAACACGTATTAAAATTGAATGAACTAATTATTTGATTTAATTTTGTGCTTAATTATTTTATGTGAGATCCTATGATTTCTTACTGGGCTTAACTTCACCAAAGATGATGTTGTATTGTTGATTTAAAGATACAAATTTTAAATCTATGGCCCATGAAGTTCCACTGCACACCTCGGTACCAAAAATTGATATCAGAGCAATCATGTGAATTTTTAAGCTAATAAAAAATTAAATTTATATTAAATTCATGTATAGGGAATCACAATGGTTCCACTAAAATGAATTGTTCTTCGATTTGATTTCGGATGATCAAGTTTCACCCATCTGATTTTTTAAATTGGATTGAAACCAGTGTTTGTGGGTTTTAAAAATGAAGAACATATATTTATATACATTATTTTTTTTGCTCGAGGTCATGCATGATGGGAAATTATGAAGGTCCTTGATAATCCAGTCATGTTCTGGTGGCCATAATATAACCTCGATGAGTGCCTCAAAATTCTAAAAATGTGTGTAATTTTAAAACCATTATTTTTCTAAAGCCTATAATAGGATTAGAAATAATGAATGAAGAAAAAAAGGGGATGGGTTCCAATTCCCTCCACCATGTGATTTAAACAAAAAAAAGTGTGAGGGGAGGGGGCTCTTCCCTTGCACAAGAAGCAAAAAAAAGGTATGTGATGGGGGCGATGACTGAATGAAACCCACACCATGCTGGCATGAGTATTTCTTTTTAAAGAATTTTTTTATATGACATGGGGTGGCACAACCACTAATTTCACCATTCATCCATCTTCACCATGCATAGCCCATGTGGGGCACTACCGTCGGGAGTCCTAATGACCCATTCCAGGCCCAAAAATGGCATAAAACTGCATTTTTGGGGTTTTCGGGCCACTTGTGGGCACAATTTAAAAAAAATCAAAAAAATAGATTTTTTTTGGAATGATTTAAAATTTTTCTAGGGACCACATGATTATTATTTTATGAATTAAAACTAGATTGAATTATTTTAATTCATTTAAAATGCAGTCAAGTAGAATTTATTTCAAAATTAATTTTATATTACATGTTTATTACCTTTTGACCATTCTTGAGCATTGACCATACAATGTATATATGGAATTTAATTTATTTAATTTATTATTGAAATTACGTGCAATGGTTGTAATAATTAATTTATTTTTGATGGTCTGTACATCATTTTTATCACTTTATATATATAAGGCTCACCATGTCCATGTGTATTATTCTGTATGTATTCTACACTTTCCTGGGTGTTTATGTATAATGTCAAGGACATTATAAGACACTGACCACACTGGTATGAGGCGGTATTCCATAAAATATGTAATTACATTAGACAGGGGTGCGAGCTTTGATACGAGTCATCAACGACTCAGGTATTCAATCCCTAGGGTCATGGTTGATCTATTTATGCTCAATTAATCAACCAATAGTAAATGTTCAAGATCATTCAAGTAGTTTATTTAATTTATGCATGATTTATTATTATTTTTGAATCTGATTATTTATGTGATCACATAAAATAATAAACTAAAATGCATAGATTAAAATGAATAAAGACATGGTGAATGTTTTCTATTTAATTCATTGTTCGGTTGTGAGTGTGATCACATATTATGATCATGTCAAAGTGAAAATGGATTCATTTTCAAGTAATAATAAAAACCCTTAATGAAATATTAAGTCATAAAACCTTTCTTCGCTTACATTTGAACCAAAATGAATGTAAGAGGTGCTCATCAGCCCTAGTTTAGTGTGTCTTTTACTACTGGAGAGTTATCATGAAAACGATGAGTTGAATTAAATAAAGATAACAATAAATAATTAGCCATAAATTTTTTGTTTCCACTTTAGAGGTGAAGTGTCGAGTGAATCAAGGTTACGATTCCTAGAAGTTGGGACTTCACTCAACAGTTCAAGGATTTGCGAGTCAATGCAGTTGGCTAATCTAAAGCCTACCTTGGAGCTCTATAATTAGTGGCATATCCATTATTTGTAATATCAATAGAGGTTTCAAGGATCCTTTCCACTAGAATACTCAAGTGACTGGATATTCTAAATCTAATAATGAGGGCTACTAGGGTTTGATAAAATAGTGGGATACATTTAATGATTTAATTGGTAATGTCTAATCCGTAATCAAGATAAAGAAACAATATGCTAAATTTATACACTGTAGATAAAATGTCTGTCATGACCCCCTCCCCACAAAGTGTACCCCTCCTAGGCCGGCAATGTGAGAAGGGAGATAATGACCCCTGAGTCCCACCTCCAGTAGGCCCCGGGTTGGCGAATAGCACCGAGGGTATAGTAACACACAAATGGGAGGCATTACCCTCTAAGATAACACATGCGAAAGAGAGAGATAAGATAGACATTGATCAACTCCAACTCAAAACTGAAAAAATAAAAGAAACCCAAGTGCACAAATGGAATGTCATGAAAAAGTACTATAACAAAAAGGGGGAAAAATTGCAAGTACCCAAAAGAAAGTAAAACAACTACAACCACGAGCCTGAATAGCTCCTGCAACCCCAAGCTAGTAGAAACCGGCTTGATCTCCAACTTGCTCCAAGTGACCTGAAAAACAGTTTATAAATATGTAGGGTGAGTATAACAGTATACTCAGTAGAATCATCCCCGAAGCCTCTCGTGCAAAGGTAAGAAATCATGCTAAAGAATAGTGAACAACAAGTGAAACTAACTCATCACCTAAACAAGTATACTAAGTTCCCAACCTCACTATGGATACTCTCACCAAGTAATGCATACAAGAATATAGAATATAATAAAGAATATCAAGGGTACCCTGCTACTACTTCCACACTGGTTTTCCACTTTTTCCCAACATCGCACGTCCTAAGCACCTCTCTCCAAAAAGGCTTACCCATAGACACCTGGGCGAAGCACCAAAATCTGCACCTCATGCACCACAAAGGCTTTCCCACAGAAACCTAGTCGAATCACCACACCATCCTCACAACCAAAAGTAACCAGGTAGTTTCCAAGAGCCACCACAGCTCGCATAACGTGTATCATACGCCAGATATTATACCTCAAGCCATTACAGCCCATACACCCAGTAAGGATCCTCAAGCCATCACAGCCTATACACGTTACACCTATAGTATTCCATAGGATACTATATCCAGAATATATGTGTGTGAATAACCACAAGACATTACAGCCCTCTACACACATATATGGGGAAAACTAACCGCCATTCCTAATGGCACAAGTATCTACCAAGATAAGAGAGTGGGGCCAAAGGGGGTAGTCAGCCATTCATCCTCCCACCGGAATGTTGGGGAAAACACCCCCCAGGGCTCAGAATCCCCAGGGTGTCAGTTTCCCTTACTGACAGGATGGAGTAGCATATAGAAACACAAAAATTACATAAATATACTATAACTCACAACCACACTATGGGCATAACCTAGTCTTAGACACAACTGCAGCTAACGTCTCTCGGACTCCGAGCTTCCACTTCTAAGACTAGGTATCCTATAAGCACAAAACCATTTAAAGAAATTATTAGATTACTCCATTCCCATTTTATCAATTCCACTGTACATTAATTAATTATTTAAACATTAATTAATCATGAACAAATCCACATTAAATTTCATTAGCATCACACCCAAAGTCCACTGTTCCTTCAACAATTTTCAACCTCATCATTAAGTTTTGGCAACTCCAACCCCATGAGTTAATACCATTTAATCAAACATTCATTATAGAATTACTTTCCCATACTCCCATACATTCTAGAAATGCATTCTATGCTACTAAACACAAGGGGGATCAACACAGTGAGTAGATGTACTACCCGTTGAGTCTTTGCCGCCTATATCAAGAGCGTAGACCCATCCTACCTTGGGAAGCTAGACACGGAAAGTATGTGGCATACCCCACGCGTCTTTGCCTCCTTCAGAAGAAGGGTAAGCAAGACCAGCTGCCTTGAGCAGTGGGGAAAAGTAAAGCAGATTAACAATCAAAGAACCCGCAAACATCCAACAATCACATCCAACCAATTCCATCATCCCTGGTGTCCTCCCCAACACCCACATGCATAAACCGATGCATCTCGCCACTCTAGGCATCATCCACTTCCATAACCAAAAGGCCTATATGCCCCCACATATCACAAAAACCATCTCGGATCACATCACAACACAAGCAGCAGTAAAGAAAACATCACATAAATTGGGATCTTGTCCCTTTAACAATCAAGAGGGTAACTCAGAACCCTTCAAAGAATTATCAAACAATAAAATCTTTAAACCATCTTGAATTAATAGATTTAATAATCCGTTGGTTCCAAAATCGGGAACCTAACCAGTAAGCTATCACAAATGATTATACATGATTACTATACCAATTTGACTAATCATCAAATTACAATAAGAACCAGATTTGTTCACATGCCTCTTTATCTTTAGCCAAACAAAAATCAACTAGTCCTGGTTTATGTTCTTTACCAATTTCCATCAAGAACAACAGCTAAGAAAAACAAGCATAGGTATCACAACATCTAGAAAAACAAGAGGCAATATCATACGGTCGATATAATTTCTTTATCTAGTTCAAAATATTTATTAAGTCAATTCCATTGTCATCCAGTGGGATTAAACATGCTAACAATACAGTTGCAAGTAAAAGAAAGAGAAGAAACGGATCCCCTAACTCAAGATTTTTGACGAAAACCACAATGATCGAAGAACGCTCAAGAAACCCAGGTCGATTCTCCAAAACCCTGCCTTAGATATCTCCTCCTAGCAAGATTAAGACCAAAGATCATCATTTTTGACATCCACACACTTAGATCTACCCATAACAAGTGTAGATCTATGAACCAGAGAGAAGAGGTGGAGTAGATCTAAGAAACCAAACAAGAATGATCACATACCTCAAGAAACCGTCTTTGATTCGCTAAGAGAAGCCTTCAGATCACCTCCAAAACGCTTGGGATAGGTTCTCCTACCTTCGAGGAAGGGTAAACCCAAGTTATGGCCGATTAGGGGCTTAAACGAACCATTTAGAGGAAAAACGGGTTAGATACACAATTTTAGGATCTAATTTAAGTGCCCGCATGGTTTGCTCGCACAGTTAGACAAACCGTGTGCTAACCATGCGGTAGATACTGCCTCGTCAAACACTCCTTGAATGGTTAGGCCGCACTGTTAGACAGACCATGTGCTAACTGTGTGTTAGCCACTGCCTCCAACACCAACCTCGCATAGTTTGGCCGCATGATTTAGACAAACCTTGAGCCTCCCGTGCGAAATCTATATCCCTTTAGTTTCCTTTAAAAGTCCACCCAAATGCACCCCAAGTCACCTTAACCTCCCATAAAACCTCTAACACTACATTTTCACAAAGTAATGGACTGGAGAGGTCCGGGCCATTACATCAGATACCTCTCAAAACATTCTCATTCTTGAGAATCCAAAACCCATCTAAATTGAAAATGAAACAGGGTCTGAACAACCACCCCTCGAGATACCTCTCAAAAGAGATCAAGCCACAAAAGAAACAAAGGGATCCATCTCATAAACATTAAAGTTTCATAACCACAAAATCCACATCGATACATGAAAGAGTTAAACATCGAACAACTCTGGGTACTGAGCACATATTTGTGACTCACGTTCCCAGGTACTCTCCTCCATGCCACCGTGTTGCCACAAGACACGAACTAAAGGAATAGAACGCCCACATAACACCTTCTCTTTGTGGTCTTGGATCTCCACAGGTCGCTCCTCAAAGGTTGCATCATCATCAACATTGATCTCTCCCCAATCGATGATGTGAGAGTCATCATGAAGATAATGTCAGAGCTGTGATACATTGAAAACATCATGTATCCGACTCATCTGTGGGGGAAGTGATACTTGATACGCCAAAAATCCAACACAAGCTAACACCTCAAAAGGACCAACAAACTGGGGAGCAAGATTACTTCCATGACCAAACCTTCGCCGCCCATGACGGGGAGTCACCTTCAGAAACACATGATCCCCAACATTAAACTCCAAGGGTCTCCTCCTTTGATCAACATATGATTTCTGACGATCTTGCACTGTCTTCATTCTCTCATGAATCACCTGGACCATCTCTGTTGTAATCTGCACTAGTTCCGTTCTGAGAATTGCTGACTCTCCGACCCCAGTCCAGCACAATGGAGAACGGAAAGGCCGGCCATACAGGGCTTCAAATGGAGCCATACCTATAGTGGAGTGAAAACTATTATTGTAAGAGAACTCCACCTAGGGTAAGTGTATCATCCATGAACCTCCGAAATCAATGACACAAGAGAATACCATGTCTTCAAGAGTCTGGATGGTTCGCTCTGTATGACCATCCGTTTGAGGATGAAAAGCAGTGCTAAGGCATAATTGAGAACCAAAAGCATGTTGGAGACCTCTCCACACCCTAGAGGTAAAATGAGGATCTTGATCAGAAATGATCATCCTAGGGACTCCATGAAGTCTCACCACCTCCTCTAAATACTGCCTCGACAAAACTTCCACTGAGCTTGACTCCTTGATTGCTATAAAGTGGGCCGATTTTGTTAAACAATCCACTACCACCCAAATAGCATCATGTCCTCCCGGAGCTCGAGGTAAACTAGTAACAAAGTCCATTGAGATGTCCTCCCACTTCCACTGAGGAATCTCTAATGGATGAAGAAGACCACCTAGAACACGGTGTTCAGACTTCACCTTCTGGCAGACTAAACATCAAGACACAAACTCCACAACCGCACGCTTCAGCTCAGGACACCAAAAATGACTCCTCAAGGATCATTAAATATTTGTCACGCCAGGATGAACCGCTAAAGGTGAACTATGGAACTCTATAAGGACCGTATCATGCATCATCAAAGGAATAAAAATCCTCCCGTGATACAACATTCTGTGTTGTTCATCCTCAGACCAACCATCAGGGGCCTCACCACAAACAACTCGGTCTCTCCAGACTTACACCTCTAGATCCCCCAACTGGGACTCTTCTACCTTCTGCATCAGGGATGACTGTACCATCATCTGAAAAAGACATCCTCTACCCCCAACTTCTCCCATATCAAGATTTAATGCTGACAGTTCTTCCATTACTCTCCAAGAATCACCAGATTCATGCACAACATCACTACATGACTTTCGGCTCAGCGCATCAGCTACAAAATTACCTTTTCTAGGTGTATATGATATTTCAAAGTCGTATTCCTGTAAGAACTCTATCCACCAATGCTGTCATAAGTTAAAGTCACGCTGGGAGAAAACATACCTCAAACTCTTATGATTGGTGAAAACCACAAAGCGCTCACCGATGAGGTAATGTCTCCACAACTTCAGATTAAACACCACAACTGCCAACTAAAGATCATGAGTGGCATAGTTTAATTCATGGGGACGTAACTGCCGAGACCCATAAGAAACAACTGACCTCTGCTTCATGAGAACACAACCTAACCCCAGATGTGAAGCATCGCAGAAAACATCAAACTGGACTCCCTCGGCTGGAAGAAAAAGGACTGGATCACTTACTAACTTCTCCTTTAGATACTCAAAAGATTCCTGACACTGATCAGTCCATATGAATGCCTGATCTTTCCTGGTCAAAGTTATCAAAGGAGTTTCAACTTGTGAGAAATTGGCTACGAACCTCCTGTAGTAGCCTGTGAGACCAAGGAAACTTCGCACCTCTGAAACTGTCTTGGGGGATTCCCAAGACACAACTCCTTCTATCTTCGATGGATCCATAGATACTCCCTGTTGGGACACAACATGCCCTAAGAAACGGACTTTTCGATCCCAAAACTCACACTTAGACAACTTCCCAAACAGTTTATGTTGACAAAGGACTCCCAAAATGGCGTGTAGATTCTCTTCATGTTCCTCCTCAGACGTGGAGTACACAAGGATGTCGTCGATGAAAACTACCATGAAATTGTCTAGGAACTCATAGAACACAACATTCATCAATCCCATGAACACAACTGGAGAATTTGTCATGCCGAAAAACATTACAACGAACTCATAATGCCCATGACGATAACGTAAAGCAGTCTTCAAGATATCCTCATCCTTTACACGCATCTGATGATATCCTGACCGCAAGTTGATCTTTGAGAACCAACTTGAACCCTTCAGTTGATCAAATATGTCATCAATCCATGGAATAGGATAGCGATTATTTATTTTCACTTTGTTTAAGAGACGATAATCGACACACAACCGCAAAATGCCTTCAACTTTCTCCACGAAAAAAACTGGTGCTCCCCACGGTGACACACTTGGCCAAACAAAACTACACTGAAACACACCATCAAGCTGTATATGTAGATCTCGCAACTCAGAAGGGTCCATACTATATGAAGACATAGAAATAGGAGATGTTCCAGGCTGTAGCTCGATCCCAAACTCGATCTCTCATCGAGGGGGTAATGCGACAGCCTCTTCTGGAAAGACATCAGGGTACTCCTCTACGACTCGAGGAAACACCAACTACTGAACCTCTGAAGAACTCAACATCATCTTGACCATCATTGATGATAAGGATGATACGCGCCTATGACCCATCTGAGGATCTCACTCAACAATAAACACCACTTGATCTCCATCCACACCAAGGAAAATGACTTTCTTCCTGAAGCAATCCACGATAGCCTGCACCGAATACAACCAATCCATGCTGAGGATGACATCATATGGTTGTATTCGTAAACATAGGAAATCTACCCAAGAGCGGTGTTGCCCCAACACTAGCTCACAGTCTCTACATACTTCAAAAAAGTCAGCTCGACCTCCAAATGGCATAGTCAATTCCATGGGCACTGAAACCCTCTCTACCTCAAGTCCCAAAGCATGGACAAGGGTATGTGATATGAAGGAGTGTTTCACTCCTGAATCAAACAAGGCATACACCAAGGTAGAAAATAAGAAAAGAGTACCTCAAACAACATATGGCTCGTTTGGTGTTGGAAACGCTAGAGAATGAAGCTGACCGTGACCTCCTCCACGAACTCTCTGACCCTGATGATGACCACCACCATGGCCGCGCTCTACTCTCTAAGGATGGGGAGCTTCATGGGGCTGTCCTCTGCCTACCCTATCTACCCTATGCTGATCTAAAGCTGGTGAAACTGGCTGCCGCTACCTTAGCTGGAACTGCCTCAATGGAGGAACCTGGGGCGTAGCACCCGATGCACAATGACCACTTTGAAAGGTCGAGCACTCCCGCTGCTGATGGCCATGACCACCACAAGAAAAAAAAGTGCTTGATCCCTTGGCACAGGCCTGAGAGTTTCTACCTCTGGAGAAACAAGATGTGAAGGGTCGGGACCTACCCCCGGCTGAACGGAAACTCCTTTTCCCTGAAAACTAGGAACCCCAGACCACAGCCTTTCTTAGTGAGGGATCATGATGATCCCCCTCTCATGATGATCCTGTCCTGGAAAAATTCCTCTCAACAACCTCTGCCCTTGACAGCACCTCAAGATATTTCTTCATCATAAATGGGGTGACCTGGCGCTGGATCTATGGATGTAAAGACTCCTCGAAATGCCTCGCCCTGACCTCCTCATCTGGTAATAGGTACAAAGCATATCGTAAAAGGTTCCTGAAACGGATTCCAAACTCTCGAATAGTAGAGATCCCCTGTCGAAGGGTAATAAGATCCTGGCGACTAGATGCCTTCGCAGTCGAAGAAAGGAACTCGACTCTAAACTTGTCTAAGAACTCCTCCCATGAGATCGTTGATTCCTCACGATCCCCAAGGAACAAGAACCACCACTGCCTCGCTTCTCCATGAAGCATCAACACAGCTAAGGACACCCAATGCTTCTTCTGAGCACGGATCGAACTAAATCCTATCTCAACCTCCTCTAACTAGTCTTCCGTGACTGCATCTGAAACAGAGCCCTCGTACTTCTGCAGACTCTGGCACTGAAACTCTTGGAGTGTCTTCCTCCAAGTGTCTTCATCTTCAACCTCTACCCTATGACGATCTGCTGAAATAGCCTACTGGACATTTTCTGCACAAACCTGATGAGGACGTCGACCTGGAGACATACCTGTAAAATTAAAAACCATTAGAGCTCCTAAACCTGGAATATGGAAGACTCAACATTAATTAATTAATTGTTTCTTTTATTCATTTTAGGTTAACCTATCCCAAGGTCTACCCATTCAAACACAGGAAAAAAGAAGAATGATTCATGATCCTTTCCTAGGTCTCTACCATGAAACTAGTATCACCTTGTTTAGTAGCCATTGTAAACTTAAATGTCCGTACATCAGATCATATGGGGCCCTAAACGCCTATGACTCAACCGATCTTCAGTGTTTACATCACTTTCTAAACATGAATGACACTGTTTCCCTACCAACCCATGCAACCTCACCTATACCTAACTCCAAGATCCATCCTATCCCTCAACCAGACCTCTGATACCACTCTGTCACGACCCCCTCCCCATAAAGTATACCCCTCCTAGGCCAGAAATGTGAGAAGGGAGATAATGACCCTTGAGTCCCACCTCCAGTAGGCTCCAGGTTGGTGACTAGCACCAAGGGTATAGTAACACACAAATGGGAGGCATTACCCTCTAAGAGAACACATGCGGAAGAGAGAGATAAGATAAACACCAATCAAATCCAACTCAAAACTAGAAAAATAAAAGAAACCCAAGTGCACAAATGGAATGTCATGCAAAAGTACTACAACAAAAAGGGGAAAAACTACAAGTACCCAAAAGAAAGTAAAACAGATGCAACCACGAGCCCAAACAGCTCCTGCAACCCCAAGCTAGTAGAAACTGGATTGATCTCCAACCTGCTTCAAGTGACCTGAAAAATAGTTTATAAATACGTAGGGTGAGTATAACAGTATACTCAGTAGAATCCTCCATGAAGCCTCTCGTTCAAAGGCAAGAAAGCATTTTAAAGCACAGTGAACAACAAGTGAAACTAACTCATCACCTAAATAGGTATACTAAGTTCCCAACCTCACCATGGATACTCTCACCAAGTAATGCATACAAGAATATAGCATATAATAAATAATATCAAGGGTAACCCGCTACTACTTCCCCACTGGTTTTCCACTTTGCCCCAATGTTGCACGTCCTAATCATATCTCTCCAAAAAGTATTGCCCGCAGTCACCTGGGCAAAGCACCACAATCTGCACCTCGTGCACCACAAAGACTTGCCTATAGACACCTGGGCGAAGCACCACACCATCCTCACAACCAAAAGTAACTAGGTAGTTTCTGGAAGCCACCACAGCTCGCATAACATGTATCATATGTCAGGTATTATACCTTAAGCCATTACAACCCATACACCGAGTAAGGATCCTCAATCCATCATAACCTATACACGTTACACCTATAGTAGTCCATAAGATACTATATCCAAAATATATGTGTTTTAATAATCACAAGCCATTACATCCCTCTATACACATATATAAGGAAAACTAACTACTGTGCCTAATGGAACAAGTATCTACCAAGAGAAGAGAGCGGGGCCAAAGGGGGTAGTCAGCCATTCGTCCTCCCACCGGAATGTTGGGGAAAACACCCCCCAGGGCTCAGAATCCCCGAGGTATTAGTTTCCCTTACTGATAGGGTGGATTAGCGTATAGAAACACAAAAAGTACATAAATATACTATAACTCACAACCACACTATGGGCATAACCTAGTCTTAGACACAACTGCAACTAACGTCTCTCAGACTCTAGGCTACCACTTCTAAGAATAGGTATCCTATAAGCACACAACCATTTAAAGAACTTATTAGATTACTCCATTATATTTTTATCATTTCCACTATACATTAATTAATTCTTTATACATTAATTAACCCTAAACAAATCCATATTAAATTTCATTAGCATCATACCCAAAGTCCACTGTTCCTTCAACAGTTTTCAACCTCATCATTAAGTTTCGGAAACTCCAACCCCACGAGTTAATACCATTTAATCAAACATTCATTACAGAATTAATTTCCCATATTCCCAAGCATTCTAGAAAATCATTCTATGCTACTAAACATAAGGGGGCTCAACACGGTGAGTAGATGTACTACCCATCGAGTCTTTTCCACCTATAGCAAGAGCATAGAACCATCCTCCCTTGGGAAGCTAGACACGGAAAGCACGCGGCATACCCCGTACATCTTCACCTCCTTCGGAAGAAGGGTAAGCAAGACCAGATGCCTTGAGTAGTGGGGAAAAGTAAAGTAGATTAACAATCAAAGAACCTGAAAGTATCCAAAAATCACATCCAACCCATTCCATCATCCCTGGTGTCCTCCCCAACACCCACGTGCATAAACCGATGCATCTCGCCACTCTAGGAATCATCTGCTGCCACAACCAAAAGGCCTCTATGCTCCCACATATCACAACAACCATCCCGGATCACATCACAACACAAGCAGTAGGAAAGAAAACATCACATCAATTGGGCTCTTGGACCTTTAACAATCAAGAGGGTAACTCAGAACCCTTCAAGGAATTATCAAACAATCAAATATTTAAACCATCTTGAATTAATATATTTAGTAATCTGTTGGTTCCAAAATCGGGAACCTAACTAGTAAGCTATCACAAATGATTATACATGCTTACTATACCAATTTGATTAATCATCAAATTAAAAAAAGAACCATATTATTTCACATGACTCTTTATCTTTATCCAAACATAAATCAATTAGTCCCAGTTTATGTTCTTTACCTATTTCCATGAAGAAAAACAGCTAAGAAAAGAAATCATAGGTATCACACCATCTATCAATACAATAGGTAATATCATACGGTAGATAAAATTTCCTTATCCGGTTCAAAATATTTATTAAGTCAATTCCATTGTCATCCAGCGGGATTAAACATGCTAACAATACAGTTTCACGTAAAAGAAAGAGAAGCAATGAATCCCCTACCTCAAGGTTTTTGATGAAAACCACAACGATCGAAGAACGCTCAAGAAACCTGGGTCGATTCTCCAAAACCCACCTTAGATCTCTCCTCCTAGAAAGATCAAGACAAAATCTCATCATATTTGACATCCACACACTTAGATCTACCCATAATGGGCGTAGATCTAAGAAACCAAGAGAAGAGGAGGATTATATCTAAGTAGATATAAGAAACCAAACAAGAACGATCACATACCTCAAGAAACCGGCTTCGATTTTCCAAGAGAAGCCTTCAGATCACCTCTAAAATGATTGGGAGAGGTTCTCCTACCTTCGAGGAAGGGTAAAATTGAGTTATGGCTACTTAGGGGCTTAAAAAACCATTTAGAGGCAAAATGAGTTAGATCCACAATTTTAGGATCTAATTTAAGTGCCCGCACGGTTTGCTCGCACGGTTAGACAAACCGTGCGCTAACCGTGCAGTAGCTACTACCTCATAAGACACTCCTCTCATGGTTAGGCCACACAGTTAGAGAGACCGTGCGCTAACCGTGCATTAGACACTACCTCTAACACCAACCTCGCACAGTTTGGCTGCACGGTTTAGAAAAACCGTGCGCCTCCTGTGTGAAATCTATAGCCCTTTAGTTTCCCTTAAAAGTCCACCCAAATGTACCCCAAGTCACCTTAACCTACCGGAACACCTCTAACACTGCATTTTCACAAAGTAATGGACTGGAGAGGTCCAGGCCATTACAATTTCAATCAACACCACTAGTTCATTATCACTACGATTAATAATGGATAAAAAAAATATCCTAACCAGTCATAACTTACAAGAGTGGTGTATGCATTTGTGCATAGTACTACACTAAGAGAGGAAGTTATATGTGCTGGAGTCCCCACTTCCTATTAAGACTCCTCAGGGATCATGTAAGGTGGATAAAAAAAATATAAGAAGCATGTATATGATGCACTATATGTACAATGTATCATGTTGTCATCAATGTTTAGTTAATTAAAAAAAATGCATGGGGTCAAAGATGCCTACAAGATGCCATCTCATCTCCAAGATTTATATTAGGAGAAATAAATATAAGAAATACAATAGATATAGATTACACTATATAGTTACAAGATTGTAGAAAGGAATCAAGCAGGACCTCATGTACTCAATATGACTGGGTACATTGAGAGACCAGAGTCCTTTAGTTTAAATTGAACCAAGAACTAGTGACTGATCTCATCCTTGCCTCTTTATCGCCTACCTTTCCAAATTTTATTGTTAATCACAACATGAATAACATGAAAAAGTCCCTTAAAAGATTATTGGATTTAGTTATCCAATATTATAAGGATATGGAGAATACCAACTCTTTAGTCCTTATAGTGAATAAGAAGAGGAAGGGAAAGACTAAGGGGTCTAAGTCTAAAACCAAGCTGAAGACACTGACACACAATCCTTCCAAGAATCCAAAGATACAGATGGAGGGTAATGATTAGGAGGTTGTCTACTTTTCATGTGTTAATAAATACCACTGGAAAAAGAATTGCATGGATGGAAAAAAGAAGCAAGGCGATGCTTTTACTTTAAGTTTTTTTATCATTGAATGAAACCTGTATTTATTTATAATTTGGGAATTGGATACAACATGTGGATCACACATTTGTATTCACATACATGAACCAAGTAGACTCTAGAATATTTCAAAAGGTGAGGTGTATCTTCAGTTCAAAAATGGTGTGAGACTAGTGTCACGACCCGTCCTCGGGTCCCGTGCCGTGACTACCCCAAGCCCGCCTTCCAAAGGACAGGGGCTGGCGACTAGCACCAAAGGCGTAAATCCTGATAACTGGGAAGGCATTGCCTTTATAAAAGTAACCAAACACCATAGAGTACAAGCGGAAGTAAAACACTAAGTACAAAGAAAGTGATGAAAAGTAAATGGGCCGGAATACAAACCCAACTGAAAAAACAGCTACAACTGAACAAAAGTACAACATAAAAAGACAAACAGCTAGAAGAAAGGAAGCAGCTCCTAGGTCGTCCTCCTCGGATCCTACCTGAAGGGTAGGTACAGATAGCGTAGCTCCTGGATCGTCCACCACAGATCCTACCTGAAGGGTAGGTACAGATAGCGTAGCTCCTCAATGCTCTCACCCGTCAACCCCCTCCGAGTGTTGTCTCGATGTGAAGTCCACCTCCGGATACTGACTCGTCGGGTGGTCCACCTCCGGGTACCGTCCAGTCCTCGAACACTCAGCCTCTGTCAGAACTGCCCGTCATCTGCAACCAACACAATGAGGTGCGGGCATAGCCCGTGTAGGGGTGAGTATAACGATACTCAGTAGGGACCCCGAGACCCTCAAGGTCTCATTAAAATCAACAGGGATAACCACAAAGAAGATCTCAACAGATAACCTCTACTTAGGTATATTCCCATACATATACCTAAGTTATCAAGTAACCCATCTCAATCATGAGGAAACAAAAGATTATGAAAATCAACAGATAACCACTACCCAGGTATATTCCCATACATATACCTAAGTTATCAAGTAACCCATCTCAATCATGAGGTAAACACAAAGGTCATAGACTCAACTCAAACCAGGAATTTCATTATCGAAACCATAATTGCTGAAGAGCCCCATCTCTGGAGTGTACAGTGGTCCTGTCACGACTCCGAGGTACTGCTCACTAACCTAAGACTGCTGAGGTACTCCTCCTGTCAAGTACTGTGGGCCTGATACTACAACCAAGTGCTTCCTACCATGGGTCTGCCACTACAACCAAGCGCTCCCCCTCATAGCCTCCAGAGGTACTCCTTCTGTTGAGTACCGCGGGTCTGCCGCTACAACCAAGCGCTCCTCCGCCGTGGGTCTGCCGCTACAACCAAGCGCTCCCCCTCATATCCTCCAGAGGTACTCCTTCTGTTGAGTACTGTGGGTCTGCCGCTACAACCAAGCGCTCATCCACCGTGGGTCTACCGCTACAACCAAGCGCTCCCCACTGGGCTATCCGAAACACACCGAGTCGATCAGTCAAGCAGTCGTCAGGTCTCAGCCGGCTACACGGTCACCGTACTCCGCACGCTCGTCTCCGGGAGGGTCCGATCCACGAGCTACTGGTCGATACTACAAGTATCAAAAATTTCCACGAGGAAGTATCTCAAAGGACCGCCTCGTCACAGGGGTCACAACGCAACAAACGACACGTCAATCGGACGCTCGGTCTGTGTGTTACTAGCCTTTTCGTCCCCGGGGCCCGGTTGGTTTCGTGTGCGATCCAACCCGGCCGTATCTCAAATGTACACCAAACTCTCATAGGGTATACTCATAGGGACCGTTTCTTCGCGTGATCACCAACGCAGCTGACGGTTCGTCAAACGGACGTCCAGTCTGAAAGTTATCAGCTTTTCCGTTCTAGGGGCCCGGTTGGATTTCGGGTACAATCCAACCCAGCCATACTCCAACTGCATCCAAATCTCTGGAGAAAAATGCCAAAAGTTCCGTCTCATCAAGAGGAATTCAACGAGACAGACGGCGCGTCAATCAGACGTTCAGAGTTCAAGTTATAAGCGTTTCCGCTCCGAGGGCCCGGTTGGTTTCGTGTACGAACCAACCCGGCCAGACCCAATGTATTCCAAAACCTTGAGTGCGATATACCAAAATGACCGTCTCGATCCAAGTATCGCATCGCATCTAACGGTGCATCTATCGAAGGCCCGTAGCTCAAGTTATGGGAAATAGACAGAATAAGGTTCGGTATTAGGGGGTTCGGGCCCGGTATGACCCGACCCGATACCCCCAGGGTCGGCCCGGGTCTGGGTCCGGCCCGCTTGGGCACGACCCAGTCCACACGGCGCGGCCCGGCCTGGGCGCGGCCCGACCCGGCCAGGCGCGGCCCGGTCTGGCGAACCGGCCAGGCAGCCGGCCTGGCGCGCGGCGCGCTGGGCGCGCTGGCCAGGGGTTCAGCCGAACGGCTGAACCGTTCGGGGCGGGGGGCGCTACCCCCGCGTGGAGTGAACCGCGACCCCTTAATGGGGCCGCTTCGTCTGGCCAATCGGGGGTTTCGAACCCCCGGTTCCTCCATGGTCCGGCCGGCCCGCTCCGGCCGGCCGACTTCTGCCGCCACGGGACCGGCAAGGCTGGTCCCCTTGCTCAAACGCCGACAGCCCGATACCGGCCGCCGGTTCCACTGTTCCACCGTGACCTGGAACCGGCCGTGACCTTGGTTCGTCCGGCGTGGTGAGACGGCCCCGCGCCCCTCCTCCGCGGCCCCGCTCCGGTCGCGGTACTATAGTAGTTCTTCGGTGCGGCGCGACGGCCCCACATCTTTGGTTTGTTTTCAACGGCGCAGTGCGATGGCGCCGCGTCTTGGTTTGTCTTCAATGGCGCGACGCAACGGCGCCGCACTCCTCCCCCTTTCCTTATCGAAATTCCGCGTGGTGCTTCGACACCGCGTTGCCTTGATCGCCGCAACAAAACCAACAACCAAAAAATAGGGGAGGAGTGTCGGCCGTGTTCGTGCGGTCCGGCCCCCTCCCGTTATCACGATAACAGGCGGTTCAAAGAAAAGGAGAAGCGACGGAATATTTCACGAACTAACAAATAAAATAAATCCCTACCTCAACGCTGTCGTCGAACGAGCATTCGTCGTGGAATTAACCGTCGCGGAAGAAGAGGTCCGCCGCGGAAGAAGAAGATTGCCGCGGAAGAAGAGAATCGCCATTGGCGTTAGGTGATCTCCGAGGAAGGCGTCTCTCACCGTCTTCCGCCGTCGGAGGTTGGCGTTCTTCGTTGGTGGTGGCACGTTCTTCGCATTCTTCGTCGAAGAACGAAGAATCCTCTCTTTTTCTCCCAAGGATTTAACACAACACAAACCCCCAACCATAATAAAAATTCCTCCTCTTATTTTATTATCAACTTAAGAATTTGAAATTCAAAAGATAAGAAATGAACAATTAATTCAATTAATTAATTGTAACGATTTAACTGCCCAATTTAATGGGGCGTTTCTTAACCAGAAAAATGTAAGGTTTGACTTTCATTGAAAAGGGGGGTTGCAGGTGCGTTACTTGGGAGGGAAGAAACAGTGGGGCTCGTGCGGGCCTCACCTCACAAATATCCTACCAAGTGGGTAGGATATTGTGGGTCCCACCTTATCCGCTTAACTTAGCTTAAGTGGCTTTAAGTGAAATAAAATAAAGTGTCGCACCACTTTTATTTTATTTCTTAACTTAATCCCAAAAACTAAAAACCACACCCGAGCAAAAGCAACTCCGGAAAAGGCGTTTCTAAGAAAATACCGGCGCTGCGATTCCATCGGTGCCCTCGGAATTCGATTCCGAGCACCGGTTCAAAAGTTAGAAAAACCCGCTCGTTCGTTCACTGAACGTACCCAAGCCAAACTTCGGAAAAAATGATTCCGGGCACACGGGCCTCAGAATTAGGTGATGTCAGAAACTACGTTCTTGTAAAATTCCAAAGAAAATTAAGAAAAAAAAATTTCCTTGAATTTTACGGGTCTTTACATCACTCCCACATCAGGGCTTTACGTCCTCGTAAAGATACATCATAAACTAGGGAAACAAATGTGGGTACTGAGCACGCATCTGAGCCTCCCGCTCCCAAGTGCTCTCCTGGAGGTTCCCGTGTTTCCATCTGATGCGCACTAGAGGGATCGATCGTCCACGTAGGACCCACTCCTATCGATCCTTGATCTCCACTGGGACCTTCGCAAAAGTCTCCCCATCATCAACGTCCAGCTCCCCATGATCAATGATGTGCGTCGGTTCGAGCTTGTATCTCCTCAGTTGAGATACCTGGAAGTCATCGTGCACCTGGTGCAACTGAGGTGGGTGGGTCAAGCGGTAAACCACCTCGCCTACCCTGCTGAGGACCTGGAAAGGTCCGTTGAACCTCGAAGATAACTTGTTGCCTCGGCCACATCTCCGTAACTCACGTCGAGGTGAGACCCATAGGGAAATGTGGTCACCAACCTCGAACTCTAGTGGTCTCCGCCCCCTGCCAGCACAAGACTTTTGCCGGCTCTGAGCTGTCCTCATCTGCTCTTGGATGACTTGGAACTTTCTGGTCCTACAAGAGTTGCTGTGATTTATTTTTTTCCGATAAGAGAAATCCGGTCTCATCCCCTAGATGAACCACGTTCTTCACCTAATACAGTCAATCCCGACATGGATGATACTAATCCATACCAAGGATGACGTCGTAAGGCCTCGACGCCAATACCAAGAAATCCAACCGTTACTCTCGCCTCCAAGGGTTGAGTCACACTGTCGGTATCAGTATGAGGTCACTGGGTCTCCTCCAGTAGGTATCTCAAAGTGAGGGTCAAGTCAACGGTTTTTAAACTAGAACCTATTATTAACAACTAAATGAGAGGACAGGAAGGTAAAAGCCACAAGAAGGGTATCTTTTTATTACTGCAGCTCAAAGTACAAAGACACAAAGCAACAAAAAACAAATATAAACAGATCTAGAAGCAACATGAACAAAAGTCTCTAGGTCTGGAGCTAGTCCCGCTCCTGTCCATCTGCTCCCGGAGCTCCATGATCGTAGGCCTCAGCTGCCTGCAGCTGATCTCTCCCATGTCCACCTGTTCCCTACGGTCCGCCTCGATCAAACCTCTTCCTCTGCTTGGGAGGTCCTTCATTCATCTGCTGGTCATCTGTATGGCGGGTCAGACAGTCATGAGCCATGTGACCAAACCCACCACAGGATTAACACTGCCCGCGCATGGTAAGTCATTCTCCACCCCGGGTGCCTCGCACAAACGATCCTATGTCATGTGGTCGACCACCTGTAGGTCTAGTCCTCTTGGACCTCTGCGTCATTTGTCTACTGCCTGCTGTAGAAGACTCTGCCGCATGCCAGCTAGTGGTGGGTCCTGCTGCTGGAGACTGCTCAGCAAGGAAACTCTCCACTAAGAGGGCTCGCTCCAACACCCCTATTTGTGTCGGAAAGCTGTGAGAAACAACTGAAGCTCTGATCTCTCGCCTGAGTCCCTACTCGAAGGTTCGGGCCCTGAATAATGGATCCCGTAGCATGTCTGTGGAATATATTGAGAGATCAGTAAACCTCACCGTGTACTGGGATACTGTCTTGCTGCCCTGCCGCAGCTGTAGCAGCTCCTTGATGCGCACCGCTCGGAGGGTGGCTGGGATGAACTCTGAGCGAAAAAGGCTCTCAAAGTTCGTCCAAAGGAGAGATTCCTCGTCGTGCACCTGGAGCATCAAGCTCCACCATCTGCCTGCTACCGCATGCAGGAGGCTCGCTGCAAGGACCACCATAAGGTCAGCTGGTGTCCCTAACAAAAGAAAAAATCGCACAAATGCCCCTATCCAATCCTCAGATGCCTGATGGTCCATCTCCCCATGGAACCTGGGCGGTCGCTGACGCTGAAACTTGTGCAGTGCACTAAGGCGACGTGCACCGTCAGCGGTTGGGGCTGGTAGCATCGGTGGCTCGGCGAGGAGAGGTACCGCCGATGCCTCTGCTGTCAAAGGGCCCTGTACCGAGGCCTCGTCACTCGGTGGGCTGTCGTCACGCACAACTCTCGGAACCCTAGCTGGCTGCCGTTGTGGGGCCATCCTGAAAAGAGACAGGTGCGCCACGGTCAGAATAGTATACCTGGTGAGCTGACACAAGTAATCACAAAGAAAACTTGAAACACACATGCAATCAATGTTTTCGTGTATTAAGTTGGAAATCAGAAGTCAGGGTCCTGGTGTATGGATACGTCGGCCGCCGTACCAACACTGGACTCCCTGGACTGATAACTGCACTCAATACTCTCAACACTATTGCTTCACATAGAAAAAGATCAGAGTCCGGAGTTCTGTGGTAGAATCGAACTCCTCTGATACCAATTTGTCACGACCCGTCCTCCGGGCCCATGCCGTGACTACCCCAAGCCCGCCTTCCATAGTACAGGGGCTGGCGACTAGCACCAAAGGTGTAAATCCCGATAACTGGGAAGGAATTTCCTTTATAAAAGTAACCAAACACCACAGAGTACAAGCGAAAGTAAAACACTAAGTACAAAGAAAGTGCTGAAAAGTAAATGGTCCAGAATACAAACCCAACTGGAAAAACAACTACAACTGAACAAAAGTACAACATAAAAGGACAAACAGCTGGAAGAAAGGAAGCAGCTCCTAGGTCGTCCTCCTCGGATCCTACTTGAAGGGTAGGTACAGATAGCGCAGCTCCTGGATCGTCCAACATGGATCCTACCTGAAGGGTAGGTATAGATAGCACAACTCCTCAATGCTCTCGCCCTTCAACCCCCTCCGAGTGTCGTCTCTATGTGAAGTCCACCTCCAGATACTGACTCGTCGGGTTGTCCACCTCCGGGTACCGTCCAGTCCTCGAACACTCGGCCTCCGTCAGCACTTCCCGTCATCTGCAACCAACACAACGATGTGAGAGCATATCTCGTACAGGGGTGAGTATAACGATACTCAGTAGGGACCCCGAGACCCTCAAGGTCTCATTAAAATCAACAAGGATAACCACAAAGATGATCTCAATAGATAACCTCTACTTAGGTATATGCCCATACATATACCTAAGTTATCAAGTAACCCATCTCAATCATGAGGAAACACAAGATTATGAAAATCAAAGAATAACCACTACCCAGGTATATGACCATACATATACCTAAGTTATCAAGTAACCCATCTCAATCATGAGGTAAACACAAAGGTCATAGACTCAGCTCAAACCAGGAATTTCATTATCGAAACCATAACTGCTGAAGAGCCCCGTCTCTGGAGTGTACAGTGGTCCTGTCACGACTCCGAGGTACTGCTCACTAACCTAAGACTGCTGAGGTACTCCTCCTGTCGAGTACTATGGGCCTACTGCTACAACCAAGCACTTCCCACCATGGGTCTTCCGCTACAACCAAGTGCTCCCCCTCATAGCCTCCAGAGGTACTCCTTCTATTGAGTGCCGCGGGTCTGCCTCTACAACCAAGCGCTCCTCCACCGTGGGCCTGCCGCTACAACCAAGCGCTCCCCCTCATAGCCTCCAGAGGTACTCCTTCTGTTGAGTACCACGGGTCTGCCGCTACTACCAAGCGCTCCTCCACCGTGGGTCTTCCACTACAACCAAGCTCTCCCCACTGGGCTATTCAAAACACACCGAGTCGATCGGTCAAGCAGTCGTCAGGTCTCAGCTGGCTACACGGTCTCCATACTCCGCATGCTCGTCTCCGGGAGGGTCCGCTCCACGAGATACTGGTCGATACTACAAGTATCACAAAGTTCCACAAGGAAGTATATCAAAGGACCGCCTCATCACAGGGGTCTCAACGCAACAGACGACGCGTCAATCAGATGCTTGGTCTGTGTGTTACTAGCCTTTTCGTCCCCGGGGCCCAGTTGGTTTAGTGTGCGAACCAACTAGGATGTATCTCAACCATACCCCGAACTCTCATAGGGTATACTCATAGGGACCGTTTCTCCGCGTGATCACCAATGCCGCTGACGGTTCGTCAAACGGACGTCCAGTCTGAAAGTTATCAGCTTTTCTGTTCCAGGAGCTCAGTTGGATTTCAGGTACAATCCAACCCGGCCATACTCCAAATGCATCCAAATCTCTGGAGAAGAATTCGAAAAGTTCCGTCTCATCAAGATGAATTCAACGAGATAGACGGCGCGTCAATCGGACGTCCGGAGTTCAAGTTATAAGCGTTTCCGCTTCGAGGGCCCGGTTGGTTTCGTGTACGAACCAACCCGGCTGGACCCAATGTATTCTGAAACCTTGAGTGCGATATACCTAAACGACCGTCTCGATCCAAGGATCGCATCGCATATGACGGTGCGTCGATCGGAGGCCCGTAGCTCAAGTTATGGGCAATAGACCGAATAAGGTTCGGTATTAGGGGGTTCGGGCCCGGTCCAACCCGGCCCGATACCCCCAGGGTCGGCCCGAACTGGGTCGACCCATCCCGGGTCCGTGTCCGGCACGCTTGGGCGCGGCCCGGACCACTCGGCGCGGCCCGGCGCGTCCTGGGCGCGGCCCGACCCGGCCAGGCGTGGCCCGGTCTGGCGGACCGGCCAGGCAGCCGGCCCGGCGCGCGGCGCACTGGGCGCGCTGGCCAGGGGTTCGGCCGAATGGCCGAACCGTTCGGGGCGGGGGGCGCTACCCCCGCGTGAAGTGAACCGAGACCCCTTAATGGGGCCGCTTCATTCGGCCAGCCGGGGGTTTCGAACCCCCGGTTCCTCCATGGTCCGGCCGGCCCGCTCCGGCCGGCCGACTTCTGCCACTACAGCCGGTCCCCTTGATCTAACGCCGGCGGCCCGGTACCGGCCCCCAGTTCCACTGTTCCGCCGCGGCCCGGAACCGGCCGCGGCCTTGGTTCGTCTAGCGCGACGCGACGGCCCCGCGCCCCTCCGTCGCGGCCCCACTCTGGCCACGGTACTATAGTGGTTCTTCGGTGCGGCGCGACGACGCCGTGTCTTGGTTTGTCTTCAATGGTGCGGCGCGACGGCACCACGCTCCTCCCCCTTTCCTTATCGAAATTCCGCACGGTGCTTCGGTACCGCGTTGCCTTGATCACCACAACAAAACCAACAACCAAAAAATAGGGGAGGAGTGTCGGCCGTGTTCATGTGGTCCGACCCCCTCCCGTTATCACGATAATAGGCGGTTCAAAGAAAAGGAGAAGCGGCGGAAGATTTCATGAACTAACAAATAAAATAAATCCCGACCTCAACGCTGTCGTCGAACGAGCGTTCGTCGCGGAATTAACCGTCGCGGAAGAAGAGGTCCGCCGTGGAAGAAGAAGATCGCCGTGGAAGAAGAGAATCGTCGTTGGCGTTAGGTGATCTCCGAGGAAGGTGTCTCTCACTGTCGTCCGCCGTCGGAGGTTGGCGTTCTTCGTTGGCGGTGGCGCGTTCTTCGTGTTCTTCGTCAAAGAACAAAGAATCCTCTCTTTTTCTCCCAAGGCTTTAACACAACACAAACCCCCAACCATAATAAAACTCCTCCTCTTATTTTATTATCAACTTAAGAATTTTAAATTCAAAAGTTAAGAAACGAATAATTAATTCAATGAATTAATTGTAATGATTTAACTGTCCAATTTAATGGGGCATTTCTTAACCAGAAAAACGTAAGGTTTGACTTTCATTAAAAAGGGGGGTTGCGGGTACATTACTTAGGAGGGAAGAAACAGTGGGGCTCGTGCGGGCCCCACCTCATAAATATCCTACCAAATGGGTAGGATATCGTGGGTCCCACCTTATCCGCTTTACTTAGCTTAAGTGGCTTTAAGTGAAATAAAATAAAGTGTCGCACCACTTTTATTTTATTTCTTAACTGAATCCCAAAAACTGAAAACCACACCCGAGAAAACGCAACTCCAGAAAAGGCGTTTCTAAGAAAATACCGGCGCTGCGATTCCATCGGTGCCCTCGGAATTCGATTCCGAGCACCGGTTCAAAAGTTAGAAAAACCCGCTCATTCGTTCACTGAACGTACCCGATCCAAACTTCGGAAAAAATGATTCCGGGCACACCGGGCCTCAGAATCAGGTGCCATCAGAAACTGCATTCTTGTAAAATTCCAAAGAAAAATGAAAAAAAAAAATTTCCTTGAATTTTACGGGTCTTTATAACTAGCAGCCTTGGAAGTGAGAGATTATTACCTGACCTTACCCAGTGGTCTGGTTATTATATTAAACAAATATTACATTAATATGGGTATTTAGAATCTACTTAGTTAAACCATTGGATGAATGTTACGCTTGTTTACAAGGTAAAATGACAAAAGTTCCTTTCATTGGGAAAAGATTAAGGGATACAAAACAACTGGAATTGATTCACACTGATATGCATGGTCTATTTCTAGTAGAAGCAAGGAGTGAATTTTCATACTTTATTACTTTTATCGATGACTATAGTAGGTATGACTATATGACTATATCTACTTAATGAGGTATAAGTCAGATTCCTATCATATGTTTAAGGACTACCAGTATAAATCATAAAAATAACTTGGTAAGAAGATTAAGGCACTCCACTCAGATTGAGGCAGAGTGTATCTCAACCAAGCTTTCATTGATCACTTAAAGGAGCGTGAGATATTATTCCAACTCACTCATCCTTATTCTCTTCAATGGAATGGTGTTAGTGAAAAAAGTAATCAAATATTTGTTGACATGTTCATATTGATGACGAGTCAGGAAACTCTTCTATTATCCCTTTGGGGATACACTTTATAGACAACAATATATACCCTTAATTGAGTACCAATTAAAGTTGTAGATGGTATTCCATATGAGTTATATCATGGAAAGAAACCTATTCTATCACACATACATGTGTGGGGATGTAAGGATTTTTTCAAGACTATACCTAGTGAAAAATTAGTTTCCCAAATAATAAAGTGAATATTTATAGTTTATCCTAAAGAAACTTAAGGATATTATATATATAATCTTTTAGATAGAAAAGTGATTGTGGAAAGACATTCTATATTTATATATTGGGAACATATTTTCCATGGAAATATTAGGATAAAGATTTAATTTAATGAAGTTGATTCTTATAATGCATAAGATTCGGTACTAGAATAACCACCATAAGAGACGGTTGGAGATGAATATGTTATCAAGACACAAGCACTGCATAGTTCTACTCAAGATGTCAGATAACCAGAGTGATATGATTTTATTATCACTGAATCAAGTGACACATTAATCCTATATAATGATGAACCTATGAACTATAAGAAAGAGATAGATAACAAGGATGATACTATATAGCAAGAATTCATGCATTTTGAAATGGAGTCCAAGTATTAAAACCAGGTCTGGATTTTGGTTGACCCTCCAGCTGATGTAAAACCCATTGGGTGAAAATGGGTATTTTTTTTAGCTTGAATCACATCATACCCAAGAATGAAAATGTTCTGATGGGTACTGGGCAGTATATCCTTTTTATCTTATGAAGGAGGTGCCATAGTTAAGTGGTCTCGGCAGGTGATTGTAGGGGGTTAAGTGTTTGTGAAATCGATCCACGTCAGGTACAACATCTTTAGATGGTCTCCAATGAGTTTATTTTCAGAGAAAAAAACATCTAATGAACCACTTATCCATGATTCATAGACCTACTTTCCAAAGGCATATGCTCGTTGGATGATTTGGACAATGACACTTAAGGACTCACATTGGTCGAGAGGATGGGAACTCGGGCTCATCGCACCCTTTTGGGGGGAATTATTGCCTATTCTGAGACTCTTATAGATTTAAGTTATGTTCATATGTTTGTTAATCCTTGTTTCATTCCCAAGAATGTGTTTGCAGATTACTCCTAGGTCACAAGATCAACCATAAATACACATGGGTTCAGAATCTACTATATGTATCTGAGGTTCTTTCTTAAAATTTACCTTTTATTAGACAGACCATGAATTCCTAAATTATTCACTAAGATAATTCCAGTTTTAAGCTATATGTGATGATGCTCTAGAGTTTACCATCATCTAGGGGGGGGGGGTGAGAATCATTTCAATGTTGGGATCGAACCTGCAAGATGGGCTTCCAACATATCCTCATGAGAGGAATCAAAAACCACGTAGTTTGGTGTTTCTTTACTGGACACATCACCTTTTAAGGTCATGTGACAAGGACCCGACCATGTAGTTTATCATCATGTAGCAATGACATTAGTGAACCAATGTGAATATGATGGTTTTAGGCTTGAACCTCAGGGAGGTTTCCTATGTATCCCAAATAATTGGGAATCAAAGTCCACGTAGTTCTGAAATCTGGGGCTTACGCATGGAAGATGCCTATTAAAGGGGGAATGATTCTGGGATTACATCCCTAGGGAAGGCCTATTTGAGCTCGGGTCTTAGACATACATCCTACATATTCTGGTTATAGTTGGAATCAAAGTTCTCTTAGTTCAACTACCGGGTGGATTGTTCGGATTCCATGATCGCCACTAATCTTTAAGCACACATGAGTCATGATTAGTGTGAGAAATAAGAGGAAGTAGTAGATATGAAAAATCACACTCTTTCCCCTCTCTGTTAGTGGAAAATGAGTATGACAGTGGGAGAGGCTGGGGATACAGAACTTCCCTGAAGAGGGGATAGGGGATTACCTCAGATAGAGTTCCCTAAGATTGGTTCTGGGAAAGGGGAGGATCATTCCTCATCAAAGGGGAAACTAGTGTGATTTCCCCTTATTTATCACTATCCCTCATCGATAGGAATGGATAGCTATTACCCTTAATCCTTATAATGGAGAGGTACATGTGAGAATCCTAAGGTCATAACTCGCATTACCATGGGAATGTAAACTTAGGGACATTATGGGGGTCCACCTTATTACACAGATTACCCACATGACTCCACTTACCATGAGTATGTAAACTCTGAAGGGCACACTGATGTGCCTGATGGTTTTATCATATGGGTCTAGTGGATTTGGAAAAGGATTTGACCTAGTTCTGTTGGACTGGTTCACATAGGGGATATAGAAAATGTAATGGAAATATAAGGAAATGATTGAAGTCAGAGGGTGGAATTCCTGAGGATACCCCAATCCACGTACCATTTCTTTATGTGGGATGGTGTTTCCTCTATAGAGTGTGTTTCTAGTATGGTTAAGGGTATGTTCATGTACCGTGATGGTATAAGGATCTGGATTTGGTCCACGTAGCATTTCGCTATGCAGAACCATGTTCCCTTCGCATAGAGTTTTGCTACACGGTGTTGAGTTCCGTCTGTGTAGCATGATGCTACGTGAGGCTGGGTTCTATATACGTAGTAATTTTCTATGTGGTGTAGGGTTCCATTCACATAACATATTGCTATGCGAGATACCAAATTGAATAAGAGTCATTGGTTTTTCACTTCGTGGGAAATTCATCATCGAAGGAAGTTGGGTTCACAGTTTTCTAATTAGTATTATGTCTCCTTTAATGATATGAGGTGGGTTATACCTATAGAGAATAATTTAAAGAGTCCATCCTTTACAATTATCTCTTCTTATGTGACTTAAATCACTCAAGTCCTCCAAAAATCCTCTCTATCCTTCTTTCAAAAAGCCTCATGAGGGTCCTTTTATAGAGAGGCAGAAGAACTGGATCGTTGGGCCGTAGAGAAACTTTTACTGAATCCCAAGGAAGAAACCCGACCTGCGGACGACTCAGTCAGTAGGGAATGAGGTCATCATATGTAGTGGTGAAAATTACCACCTCATTCCCATGAACAAATTCATTTTTTCATGGGAAGCTGCCGGCTTCTCCTCCCCCATGAACTATTTGAGTTTTCAGGGGATTGTATACGGGGTATATTTCTATGCCTCTCTCCCATGAATGACAATGTTCATGGAGCTGGCACTAGTGTCACCATCACATGAATTGGTTAGTTCATGGATGCTTTGTGAAACTACGAATCATCATGCGGAACGGTGGTCCGCAAAGGAGCTTTGCTTCTCCTTGCCCATGGACCATTTGAGTACATGGAAAATTTAGTATGCAAGGATAATTTCTACACCTCCATCCCACAAATGACAACATTCATGAAGCTTTCACTGCCTTCTGGCTCCTACAAACCATTTAGTTTGCAGGTTTCCTCGTGAAGCAAATTGCTATATGGAGCTGGGATCCATGAAGGATGTTTCCCTTTGCGGTCTAACTTTTTACTTTGTGGATTTTTCTCCTTTAATTATTTTTCCTTCAATTATTCCTCCAGGTTATTTTCTTCCTTTTCCAAATTTATGGGAGTAATTTATTTCCCTTTGAAAAGTTTTTAGGACCCAACAATATTCAAGAAAAACTAGACATGGATAGTAAAGTAAATACCTATAAATCATGATTGGCTATGAAGTGTTTGAAGCAATGTCAGGGTATAGACTATGAAAAGACCTTCTCACCAGTAAAAAAGTTGAAATATATTAAAATATTACTTGCAATAGAAACCTTCCATTATTATGAAATATAGAAAATGGTTGTAAAAATTTCTTTTATAAATGGGAAATTGGTTTAAGATATCTATATGATGCAAACCAAAGGGTTTGTTAATTGAAAGAGTCCCAATAAAGTATGCAAGTTGCAAAGATCCATTTATGGGTTGAAGTAGGCATTATAATCATGGAATGTTCATTTTGATGATTCCATAAGAGAATTTGGTTTTTTCAAGTATGAAAGCAATCCATGTACCTATAATAAGGTTAGTGAAAATGTTATCATTTTTCTCATATTATATGTTGATGATATATTAATTATGGGAAATGAAGTGCAAGTCTTATGGTTAGTTAATACTTTAAATAAAATCTTATCCATGAAATAATTAGGTGAAGTAGCCTACATCCTAGGGATTAAGATATATCAAGATAAATCTTAGAGGCTGCTTGAGATAAGTCAAAGTACATACATTGACAAGGTACTCAAAATGTAAAATATAGAATAATATAATAGAGGGATGTTTCCAATGTCACATGGTATCAATCTATATAAGAAAATGTGTCCAAAACACAGAAGGATATTAAAATAATGATTAGAACCTCTTATAATTCAATAGTGGGATCAATCATGTATGCCATGCCACATACTAGGTTTGATGTTGCATTTTATTTGATCATGGTGGGAAGATATCAAGATAATCCAAGAGTCCAAATTAGGAAGCTATAAAAATTATCCTAAAGTACTTGAGACATACAAATGATATGTTTCTGGTGTATAGAGGAGATGAGGAAATAGTATTGAGCGGTGCAGTGTGCTATAGAATCTTGAAGCAACCCATGGTCGTCAATTCTGTAGTAGAATTCGAGTATATGGAGGCTTCTGATAAAACTAATGAGGCAGTACGGATACACAACTTTTTCATAGATATTGGTATTTTTACTATTAGTGTAGACTCTATTATAGTTTATTGTGATAATCCTACAACAATGGTTCTTTCCAAGGAGCCTAGGTAACACCAAAGGATAAATCATATACTTCAGAAGTTTTTTATATTTAGTGATTTTACTTAGAAAGGTGAATTCATATTTAGAAGAGTAACCATAGAGGATAATGTGGTAAAACCTTTGACTAAATTTTTATCCCAATAGAATCATGGTTTTCAAGTGAGATCTAGTGGGTTGAGAACTGTTATTAGTTGGCTCTAGTGTAAGTGAGAGTGTTTTGAGTGGGTTCATTAAACCCAACTCCTTTGTGCACTTTGATTACCATTATATGTATACAATTTGATATATACATGTGTTTATCTTACCATAATATCATTTATACATCTGCATCCACTATATTTATGGTAATTTCTTTAGATTACATATCATATCAAAAATGTTATAACAGCTCCCAGACTATAATGAGAACCTAGATATATCATAAAAATAATCTTAAAATAATATCCTATGGGCTAGATACACCATACTAATAGGACACATATGATGTTTGAATATTAGGTGTTGGGGGATCATAAGCATTAAGACTTATTCTCATGAAGTTTTCACTTGGATATCTCAAGTATATGAGATCATGAGTACTAACCTTCCAATAGGATCAATACATGTTTCAGGTGTGATTGTTAGTTCCTATCTATGAACACATGTAATGGTCTCCTAACTTGAGATTATTGTCAATGTGTACCATTTGGTTACATAATTTGATGCAAAATGAAAATCATGACATTTATTTCATAGTGATGTAACTTTATGTTAGGTGCACCATTGGTGTCATGGAATTGATTGAATAATCAAGATAGATTTTTTTTGCTTAAAAAAGTGATATCTTAGGCCTAGTTGATCAAGATGATAATACCTTTACTAAATCCATGGCCATGATATAAAAAGGTAATTATATCCATTTAGGTCAACGAATAATAAAACAAAAAAGGATGGTGACATAATATATTTATTATATTACAAGTGATAAAAATATAAATGATGTTTATGACATAATTAATTGGTCATAACATGTTGTTTATGGATTATTTAGTGGGTAATACATATTTGAGGACTTTAGAGTTGTTTTTGGGTATTTTATACCTATCAATATAATTAAAAGGAGGATATAATTTGGCATACTATTCATCCACTCAAATTTGAGAGCACCTCTCTCATCCCTTCTGTATCCTAGAGAGAGACACATGATCCAAGTAATTAATTCAAGTTATCTTTCATGGATCGAAGGACCAACATTATGGTGATCGTCAGAACATTGAATACATCATCAAATCTCCATTCTAGCACCAAAATATTGAAGATCAACATTCATGTAGACTTTAGAAGCATGTGTGGATGATCTAGAGGGATCCAATATCAGTTCCTTCAAGCAACGTTCACTGAAGATGAATGGTTTTTGAATGAACCTTCAAATAAAATGAGGTAATTGTTCAATTTAATTTTGTGCTTAATTAATTCACACGATATCCTCAGCTTTCTTACCAGTTTGTTCTTTGATGGATATGACATTGTTACATTGATCTGGCGATACAAATTTTAAATTTGCAACCCATCATCTTCCACTTCATGCCCCAATACCAACAACCCCATGGAAATGAATTCCACTATGGAGGTCCTCCCCACAATTCCATCGACTAAAATGGATATATGTAGGTCCTCCCCATGTTTAAGTATTATAATTACCTAAAGGTCTATCCCAAGGTATAAAAAAATTTATCTTCCATGAAGTCCTTACCCGCGACATTAACCATAAAATGCACGGACGAAATCTCCGTAAACATCAGAGGCTTGCTCTCAGGAAGGTCTCACGTCATCACCCAAGGAAGGTTTAAAGACATCAATATCATGTTACCATTCACATTTCAGAGTCCAAGGTAACCAATGATTCAATAGAAATTCCTCCACCTCTACCACCAAATCTGGGGGAAGGAGACCATCATTTGAGGATGACCATCCTTGAGGTTAAGGTCCACAAGGTCCCTAAATCCCTCTGTAAACCAAGAATAGGATTATCCTTACAAAAATGAATAGGATGAGGAAATTTTATGGGAAATATTTTCCACTAACTAGTTACGATTTGTGTTTTAGCCATATGAAACCCCAAAATTCACCATCCCAGAGTTTCTTATAGAGGATCATGCAGCATGCCTATTCCAAAACTCATGGGAAAAATTTAACCAACTTTGAGACTGTCAGCTAACCTATTTAGGAAGCCACAAACACCTTCAAGATCTATATTAGAAGAGTCAAAAGGTTGACATCATGAACCACCCAATATCTTAGTGTCCAGATTCATATGGGTACCACCAAAGTTTTTAGTATACATATGTCGAGAGCCTCACTATACTTCAACAGATCATGAAATTTGCCTCTCCTCAAGTAAAAATCAAGGGTTGGGGGAAGTATGTTTCCCTCAAATCCATACCTCTCTCATGATGATAACAAGTCCCTCAAGTTAATCCACCTGTCAATGGTCAAAGTCCCCCTCCGACTACTTCCACTAAGAATTTTATCATAGAAAACCCTCCAGATTATCAGGAACTTGAGGCTGGTGATAGGGAGCATGAAAAAGAAGATCCATCCCAAGGGGTGTTGTAGAATTAGAAGGACCTTATGATATGTTCCCACACACATTATTAGAGACTGACGTTGGGTCTCAGGAGTCCCACTAAGGTATTGCCACCTGTTCATAAACATCTCAACAAGGGTAAGGGAATTTCTCAACCCATTGGTCCATCTAAGATCATATCAGAAACTGAAGAAAATACCAAAATGATCACTTTACTTATAGATATTTATAAATACATGAGGATCACTACCAAAATTCTTATAAAATAGTGTCTAGAGTAGTAAGATGTTTGAGAGGATCCCATCATTCCCTCAGTGGAATCCAAACAACCAATCCTTCTAGGCTAGGTATCCAGGGCTGAGGCAGGCAGTCCCACCCACATGATCAATATAGAGGATGGAGACTCCACCTAAAATATAAAAAGCATAGTCTTCCCCATGGATCCTACCATATTCAATCATCACAACTTCCCACCTCTGAACCATGGAGGTGATGCTTCATGAGCTAGCAGGTCAGTCAGGGGGTAGATTCATACCAATGCTCACTATAACGAGGTGGTAAGTTCTATCACCACTCATCTTGAGGATATAGAGACACAACATTCCTCAGTCTATCCTAAAAATAAGTTTTGTCCATCATGGGTGGATCATACTTATCCACCCCTAGATTTTGGTAACTCAAGATTCACCTAATTTAACGGTACAAGTGACCTGAAGAAACATCTATCCCACTTCACCTCTGGGTGTATACCAATGTTGGGAACCCCATAAAAACATGAATCCTTTAGGATATGATGTTTTATCCAGACCTTGGAAGGATATTCCTTTTTTAGTACATCCAGTTAACCTTGGGGTCCATCACCATCTGGGAGGATCTTCATAGGTAGTTCCTCTATGAATTAAACTCCACCTTGTGCAGAACAAGCATCACTAACCTCTCCAAATTAAAGCAGTGGGAAAATGAGCATGTCACTAACTTTATCTCCTGATTAAAGGGATTGAAACATTCCCTTGATGTAAAGATTCATTAGGAAAAACTCTTGGGAATGTGTATGTGGAATGTTTGAGATGAGTTAGTCCCTACCCTCATATCTCTAAAGTACCTAGGCGGATTCTAATAATTATCCATGAGTGATCAATACTTATAAGAAGCGATGTAATAGACTAATTAGTGGCCAATCACATTACCTACTTCAGTTTTAGTGCGGAATCTTGTGAGAGTAGATATGGATGCCACTATGAAAACTCAGGACCCTCATCTAATCCAACTTCAGGAGACTCTACAAAATAGGTCTTTCCAAGTGAAACCTCACTATGAGAATGTTTCCCAAGGACCAAATCAAGGATAGGCACCTAAGGTTCCCTTTATAAAATGAAATAACAAGGTTAACTATTTCGGGTATGATAAAGTCCCAGGTTTCCTTCTATGTTCCATGGAGAAAAACCTTTTGAAGTTTCTAGAAACCAAAAGTCCACAAGAGGTTTGGTTAACAAATTTCATGGACTACCAGCCATACCATTGGATCATTAGGTATACCATCAATTTTTTTATATTTAAGGACTAAATTTAGGTTTAGGTATATTGTGGCATGGTTGAGTTGATCAGTTACTTAGAATAGGTGATGTATGTCTCTGCCACCCTCATCAATGAAGAAGAGGATTTTGGTGAATAGAAACAGGTCTCTGGTTGAGGTATACATAAGTCTAGTGATTGGATATCCCAAAAGTTAGTCTCTCACACCCATGGTATTATTTGTGCCTATTTGAACCAAACAACACCTCCTGTTATCACAACATATTCTTCAGTTACCCCATTGACATCACAACCTTCCAAGTCATAGAAGAACCAACATTGATAGTGCCAAGGAAATCAAGATCCACCACCTGTTCCAAAACTAGTATGCACTCTCGGTTATTTTATGCTCGTAAATTAGGAAAAGGCCCCAAAATCCATCCGATCTTATAATAATACACTAATTAAGAACATGATTATTATCTTTTTAACGTTGCTAGTGGATCATTGTGCAGAACCCATGGTGAAGTATGTCACTCATCTCCCTTAGGTACCTCTGGTTGATGCTATCAAGGGAAGGGAAAGTTCCACACTAGTAAGAAAAATGCCTGATGTGCTACCCCAAAAAGTAGGGTTCATGCTACCGAGACTAGACAACAGGAGTTACTCAGGGCTCAATAAGCACAATCCTCATAGGCCTTATCATATGGAATAACACCATAATCTATCAGGTTAGTTGAATATATGGCTCAACAACAACAACCCAAGGACCAACCAATGCTATTAAAGTCTCAACTACAACCACTGAATGCTTAGGATCAAATATATAACTAATAGTCGAACACTAAAATCACTAGTCATGCCCTAATTCCATAACCAATAACACCGAATACACTTCCTTCCAAGGATTAACTTTTAGGGATAAAGTATATACTCTTAACTTGAAAATATGTTATGATTAATCATCTTGTTATTATACTAGTATGAATCTCAATCCTTGATGATCTCCACCTATTAAAGGAGTTATGTGAATCTCTCATAAAGGTCTTGGAGATCCCTCTCTAGTTTGAAATTGAGGTAGATGATGTTGAGGATTATCACATAGATGAAGAAAAAATGAATAGTCCTAATCCATTATCTTTTTTTCTAGAGAGGATGTGGGTTACATCATTCATGGGAACATACACCCGCTCTATGTCTCAGGCTAGTTCAAAAATGTGGAAATTCATCCCTTCCTAGTAGACACTGGCTCTAGGATAAATTTTATCCCAATTAAGATGCTCCACAAACTAAGATTCACTGAGGTAGATTTGACCCCATCCAACATGAAAACCCAAGGATATGACAAGAGTGAGAAGAAACCATGCGATAAGATTCAATTAGAAACCCAATTTTGTGACTTGGTAACAAATAATGAATTCAAGGTTATATCATAGGATACTGCCCACAATTCCTTATTAGGAAGGCCATAGCTTCACATGAATGTTGTAGTCTTATCTTAGTATCATCAGTGCCTAAAATACTCCCTCAATGGTCAGTTAGGGGTACTCTATAGTGATCTTTCCCCCTTTGTCCCCTTTAAATCCCACTATCTAGATGTTGGGTATTACAAAAGGGAGGGAAAGTAGCTCCAGACTGATGAGGTGGAGCATTCCAATGCTCAGAATGACTTAATAGTCACCTTGGTAGATCTCTAGGAAGATATGAAGGGAAACTTTATCCTAGTGATCCATCAGTTGGAAGAAATAAATATATAACTTGGGAACCATTTCATTATCCCCAAGAAAAAGGAGTGCTCGTAGGTCACCTCATATTCCTATAAGGGGTAGGCATTGCTGAATCTAGAAAGATTCACTCATTCCATACTAGAAGGTCTATCCCCTGGTCACCGACCCATGACATCATCATGTATTTCAAAGAGTGGGATCAATCCAATGGAAGTTGAACCATAATTATTATTTCAATATAAAAGTCTGACCTTATAATTAGAAACCACATAGGATTGGATCTTCAGCTTATGTTTCCATGATCTCTACAAAATCAAAAGGACACAAATCCACTACTAAAGATTCCACCCCTACAAAAGCGGATGATGGTAATACCTCATGGTCACATGTTCTTATAGAGTCATATCCTTCCACTGATCCTTATTTTTAAGGTGATGAAGAATATTTGAATAATTCTCATCTTGCCTTTGAGGATGGGGTCTCCACTGCTGTCGATTAATTGACATAGATGAATATTAAAACCTAGGAAGATCCGAGGAAAACAATGATTAGTGACATTATGTCTCTAGAGGATTAGCTATTATACATGATGTTACAAACACAACACCCTGATGTTTTCAATTGTAACTAAAATAAAATTCCAGGGATTAATACCCAGGTTGTTTTCAACTACCTTGGCCTTCCTATTGGCCATCGTGGGTTCAAAAAAGCACCTAGAAATATGCATCCCTCTCATGGTTCCATGGTCACAGTGGGAGTTTATAAGATTATCAAATAAAACTTCATTAGGGAACTTCAATACCCCTAAGTGGTTAGACAATATTATCCTAGTTAGAAAGAAGAATGGATATATTAAAGTCTCCATTGAATTTTGGGACCTCAACCACCATTTCCCAAAGGATGATTTCCCTATCTTAGTGGAAAAATTTCTGGTTGATGCAATTATTGGCTTCCAGGACTTATCCTTCATAGATGGGTATTTTGGGTACAATAAAATTTAGATGGATCCCAAATATGAGTAATCCACCACTTTTAGAGTGCCTCATGGAAGTTTTTGTTACCAAGTGATTCTTTTTGGGTTGAAGAATACTGAATCCACTTATCAATGTGTCATACATCGCATATTCAAGTCACTCCTCAGAAAATTGGTGGAATATTATGTGTATGATTTAGTGGTCAAATACCACTAATTATAGAACCATATCAAGATATTGAGAAAGTGTTCTACATGATCTATTCTCATCACCTGAAGATAATCCCCTTAATGTGTGCATTTAGGATTACCTCTAGGAAGTTTCTTTATTTTTTTCAGATATAAAGACATTGAGATCAACCTAGAGAATATTAGGGATATTACCCAAATTCCTTATTCACATAATCTTAAAGATTTTTGAGGCCTTCAGGTCCACTAAGCCTACATTCATAATTTTTTCTCTAATTTGGATGGAAAATGTAATCCCTTCTCCAAGATCATGAAGAAAGTAATTACTTATTAATGGTATGAAGAATTCCAAACTATGGTTGATGAAATAAAGTGATATCTATTTCATCCTATAGTTCTTATTCTACCCATACTAGGGAGCCTCTTTCCCTTTATGTGACCACCCTATAACAATCCCTTAGTACCCACTTATCCCAAAAGAACAATGAAGGTAAAGAGAACAATCTATACTATCTTAGTCATATGATTCTTGACATTGAGACCAAATATTCTCCCACTGAGAAGAGTTTCCTCTCTTTGGTCTTCATGGTTTAGAAGTTGTGGATTTATCTACAACATTATGCGATACAAATGATATCCCGTATCGAACCATTAAAGTACATCCTTAACCATCCCATGCCGACTGGACGGTTGGCATGGTAAGAAGTAATCTTATATTATTTTTAAATCAAGGTTATTCCCTATAAATCTATCAAGATCCAAACATTAGTATATTTACTAGCCATTCATCTGACCTCTAAAGAGATTACCTTAAATTTTGAATTCCTAGATCAATCCACCCCCTTTATAAATTGGACCATACCATGTTAGAAAATGAAATTTAATAGGGATTCCTGGAGCCCGACCAAGAGAAGACTCAACAACCCTAAACTCAATAGGTCCATCCTTGGGATTGTTTTCATCACTCCCTCCTAGGATCTCATGTCATAATCATTCTTTTTTTTCCTGAAGGATGTACCAATAATGAAGCTGAGTATCAATAATTTATCATCGACCTTTAGTTGGATCTTAAGATTGAGGTTCCACGGTTTTATATGAAGGGTGGCTCAAAATTGGTCATTAAGAAAATCAATGGTGACTATATCATTATAAAAAAGATCCCATCCCCTTTCTAGAGAATAATAATGATATGATGTCCTAGTTACCTTCCAAGATGATGGTGACTCACATCCCATAGTCCCAGAATGATCGAGAAGATTATTTGGAAAGCCTGGTTGTATTCCTCATGGAGCCAGACCAAGATGACTTGTTCATTCACATGGAACATTATAAAGTAATTTTCTATAACATCTCTCCCCTCCTCATTGTCTTGAGAAGGTGGAGGAACATTACTTGGCCTTAAGATACATACCCAAGATGCCAAAGGCTAGTAATAAATTCCTAGGGATTCATTTATAATTGGGGGATTAATTTTCCTTTTAAAATAAAACAACCAACCAAACAAGACATAACCAAATAACCCACTACATGATGCATGATATCATTGAAAGACAACTCGAATTAAACCATTGATATTAAAATAAAACTAAAACCAAGTACTATAGAGAAATAAAACAATATCAAACTACACAGCAGAATAAAAAACTCAAGTACTCCAATGAAAACTCTAAACTCCAAACACGCTCCATGCTCCTACTCCACAAAGTATCCAAAGTATCACGAAGTACTACTAAAGATGGTGATACTTTACCTTTTCCCATGTCTCATTAAACAACATATGCAAAAGCACCAAAGTACCAAAGTAGGGGAAAGTAATAAAAATCAGTAGACTTTTCCCAATGACTTCCCTATTCATGCTACTAGGATAGAACATGTTAGAATATTTATATAAAATAGTTAATATAAAAAAATTTCTAAAATCAGTTTATAACTAAATATAAACAAGTTCCATGGTAAAACAGTTTTCTCAAAACAATAAAAAACCCCAAGGAAAGAAACCACACAATATTCTCAAACAATTTCATAAATTACATTTGGTACATCTCATTCCAATCCAAAAATCCACACATATACACATGCATGATTCATTATGAAAGTTCCATACTCATGAGATATTTCTCATCAATCTACCAAGTCCTCACAAGGTACACTACTAGAAATTGGACCATTAGAGACCGCCATTGGCGATTGCTAATGGTCTTTATAGACCACCTTGAGACCGCCAATTCCAGTCACATTAGGCCCATCACTGTAGGGATACAACAACTACTAACAACGGTCTCTGTAGGTGACCTAACACTCATCCAAATAGCAGTCGCTATTGGGTCGATCTATAGCGACCACCGTTGGAGGTCGCTATAGGTAACCTAAGAATTGGCCTGCAATAACCGCCAATGGAATTTGCTGAGCTCTGAAAAAAACCAACCATTAGTGACTGCCATAGGTATCCTCTAACCTCGGATTTTTTAAAAAAAATTTATAGTGTTGCTTCTCAAACAACAAAAACAAAGCTAAAATCAGAAAAAATATCAATTCAAAATAGCATAAACACTAGGATCCTCAAAAACAATAAATGACAGGCATACTTCTTCACATATCTAGTGATCCAAACAGCTCCAATCCATTCAAATATTATACTTCAATAAACCTTCAATAAGATACAAAAGAAACAACTAAATAAAGGAAATGGAAATTGGACATATTTAATCAATTAGTATATATATATAATAATCAAATTGGTCTATTAGGCCGTTAGGGCATTAGGCCATTAGGGCATTAGGCCGTTAGGGAGTTAGGCCATTAGTCCATTAGGGAATTAGGCCATTAGGGCATTAGGATGTTAGGGAGTTAGTCCATTAGGGAGTTAGGCCATTAGGGAATTTGTCCAATTGGACAAGTCTCCATTTAGTCAATTGGCCATTAGGCTAATAGGATAAAATCCCATTAGGCCATTTGGTCATTAGGCCAATAGGCTAATATTCCATTAGGTGAATAGGAAATTAGGTAATTAGGATAGTAGTCCATTTGGACATTTTTCCATTAGGCCATTGGGTAGTTAGGCTGTTAGGGAGTTAGGCCATTAGGTCATTAGGTTGTTAGGGCATTAGGCCAATTGGGAAAGTCTCCATTTAGCCAATTGGTCATTAGGCCAATACGCTAATATACCATTAGTCCATTTGGTAATTAGGACAATAGTCTAATATTCCATTATTCCAATAGGATAATAGGACATTAGGTCAATAGGACATTAGGTAATTATGATAACAATCCATTTGTCTAATTTTCCATTAGGCTGTTGGGCCATTGGGCCATTGGGCCATTAGGCCATTAGGCTGTTAGGACATTAGATTGTTAGGGCATTAGGGAGTTAGGGCGTTTGTCCGTTAAGGTGTTTGTCCATTAGGGAGTTTGGCCATTAGGGTGTTAGGATGTTAGGACATTTGGCCATTTGGGCATTTGTGAATTTGATCAATTGGCCAAGTCTCCATTTAGCCAATTGGCTATTAGGCCAATAGTCTAATATTTCATTAGGCTATTTTGTCATTAGGACAATAGGATAATATTCCATTATTCCAATATGAAATTAGGTAATTAGGACATTAGGTAATTAGGATATTAGTCCATTTAGACAATTGTCCATTCGGTCATTAGGCCGTTAGGGCATTGGGCCACTAGGGCATTAGGGTGTTAGGGCATTGGGGTGTTAGGTAATTAGGGAAGGCCATTAAGGCATTTGGACATTTGGGAATTTGGACAATTAGCCAAGTATCTATTTATCCAATTACCTAATTTTGAAATTAGGCCATTAGACTCACTACTCTACTCCAGTAGGGACCTACTGTGTTACTCGTATGCGATGAGGTGGTTTGAAAAGAGGTTTGGACAACCATTCAGATGCGTTTGCTCGACATTGAACTATATAGATTAAAGTTAAGTACTGAATATACCCCCCTAGAATACCCCCTCCCAACCCCCTGCAGCCCCCACACTCCCCCCCAGACAACCCTCCCCCAAAAAAACTCCCCCAGGACAACCCCTCCACCCCCAGACAACCCCCAATCCCGGAAAACCCCCACTCCCAACCCCCCACTAGACATCCCCCATGGAAAACTCCACTCCCAAACCCCCTAGACATCCCCCAACCTAAAAAACCCACTGAATAGACCCACCCAACTCCCTATATCCCCCACACTCCCCCAGATACCCCCCCCCCAAAAAAAAAACTCTCCGAGGACAACCCCCCACCCCCGGACAGCCCCCCACCCCTAGACAACCCCCACCCCCAACCCCCCGGACAACCCCACTCCCAACCCCCCTGGATTAACCCACTCCCAACCCCCCCAGATAGCCCCCAACCTAAACAACCCTCCCCCTCCACACCCTGAACAACCCCCCCGAACAACACCCCCCAGCCCTTACTCCTAAACCCCTATGGACATCCCCCCACTCAACTTGGATAGCCCCCCCAGACAACCCCCACTCCCAACCCCCCCTGGACCACCCCCTTGGAAACCACCCCTAAACTCCCCTCATACACCCCACCCTCAGATATCCCCTAATCCTAACCCCCCACCCGGACAACCCACACTCCCCCCAGACAACCCCCCCCCCCCCCAAAAAAAAAACTCCCCTCGGACAGCCCCCCCCCCCCCCAAAAAAAAAACTCCCCCCAGAGAGCCCCCCCACTCACCCTAGATATCCCCCACTCCCACCCCCACCCGGATAACCCACATTCCCCCCTGAACAGACCCCCCAAACTCTCCTTGGATATCCCCCCCATCCTAGACAACCCCTAATCCCAACCCCCCTAGACAACCCCCCACCCCCAGACAACCCCCCAGACATTCCCACTCCCAACCCCCCCAGACAGCACCCCCAACCCCCATCCCCCACTCCCCCCCTCGTGGATAGCCCCCCCACTTACCCTAGACATCCCCCACTCACCCTAAATAGCCCCCCACCCTCGGACAACTACGTACAAGCTTCCTGCTGATCCTATATACCCGAAGAATAGGGAATATATGTAGAGACCCAAAGCTTGACGTACATGGACATTAAATTACTTTTGAGGAATACTTAGTACATAACAAAAACACACACAAGGATCGTAATAGTTTAGTGTCTTTAGAAACTCGGAATATAATCTTCTAATCGTGGTGAAAGATCTTCAACATCTCCCATAAAGATATTCCTTTTTTTTACCTAAAACCTTTCTTTATATCCTGGGGAAAAGAAAACATAAAAGGGTGAGCTCAAATTCTCAGTAAGGGTAAACAAAAGAAATATCAATCACATCATATTCATAAGAACATAACATTTTGGAAATCTTAACCTGCAAAAGAGAGCATAATTTCATAACATGGGATAAATTATAGTAGTGAAATGAAATCCCAATAATCATAACTTAAAACATGAAACTTTGTGGCATACACACACAATCATAGAGAATCATTTCTTATTAGTCAAGACTCATTGCCAAGACTATCTTAGTGGACAAAGTCCATTTCTGAACCGAGTCACCCTCGTTTCAGTCCTGTTTCACTGAACTGGTATAACCTACCGTTCCAGCCATGTCTATCTCATGAGATATAAAATCTTTACCCAATGAATTGGAGGGATATATAGGTCCCACCCATCTCATAATGATACCATTCTTATGTGTGCCAAAAAATCAGAAACCATACATCATAGCATAACCCATGTAATAAAAATGGGAATCTTAAACATCGTGACATCATAAACAAAATTCATATAAGATAAAAGAATTCATAAAAATAATTCCATCAAAAAATAATCAAATCAATGTAATAATAGGGATAGAAACAGAAACCTTTATTATCTTAGATGGAAAATAATTTTGATAAAACACTTGAACTCCATTCTTGAGGAAAATATCCTTTCTACTTCAAAAAAACTTTTCCTTTCTTAACATGTCATAAAATTATAAACTAAAAGAATTTGATTAAAAATAAACTTGAAAAATTTTAAAGTAAGATTCTTGGAAATAATGTTTTAAAAATCCATTCATGCCGTATAAGTTAAAAAAACATTCTTCTCGTACTTTTGTCGGAAAAGTCAAAAAGTACCTCGTAGGAAAAATGATAAAAGATTCCTTTCATATCCTTTACTAGAAACTCACCGAAGGGTAAAATTGAATATAAAATATTGTAGAAGGATATAAATATTACATATTTAGGAAACATTGATGTGGATAATAAAATACACCCCAGTAAATACCAAAGTATAAACAATCTCGGATAAAAATGAGATTGTGATATTTCCCTTACCTTAGGTCCGATATGCTTCGTAAGTGTCCGAACCTCCTGTATAATTATTTAAATAATGTTATTGACTTATTCCAAAATCATAATCATTGTTATGATATCATATATGGTTCACTTATGACTTTATATTACTCGTTCTTTTGTAAATTCCATGTTAAAGAAGCGTTTTGGGTAAAATCATTTCATTTATCGTAGGTGTTTGGAATTATTGTTCTTGACATTATTATTACTTATATCATGATTTACATACTTCCAGAATATAAAACATGATTTATATATCATATATATTCAGTATATATATATATATAATAGATAGATAAATGAAATGAAACACACCGTTCATGGAGACGGTAGTCCGTACGTACGCATGAACGCTGTTTTCCTTTCCTTATTGTCTTGAATGGAAGTAAGTAGATGACATACATATATATATATACATAAATCCATTAGATTTAAAATGTCATATATTTCATTATTATTCATTATATATACTTTATAATCATTCATGAATGGTTAATGTGAAGAATGGATCTCATCGTGTCGTGGAGACGGTAGTCCGTACGTACGCACGAGCGATGATATCGTTCTCATGATCGTGAAATTGTGTTGAAGTGTATGTATAATATTTCAGTATCAATATCACTTTATAATAATTATATATATTTACTCATTACACCATTATACCCATCCAATTAAGGTGGTGATGAAAAATAGATTACACCACGGCGTGGAGACGGTATTCCGTACGTACGCACGCGCGATGATTTTCTTTTTTCCGTAGGATGGATAGAAGGTTAATTAGAGTTGTTTCATATTTATAATAACATATCAGTATATAAGAAATACTGATGTTATTACTTTATCATGAAACAACTAAATAAGAAGAAGTTGAAGAAGAAAGAAATTGAAAAAGATCGGTAATGGATATTAACTCTTTTTGACGCGCCTTCACTTAACCTCCACTTAAAGAACTAAGGATGGTCTTTGAAGAAGACCAGGACCTATAGGATGATACTAGGGAAGTGGAGAAGAGATTTTGGCAGGGGTTGGACGAGCTTGAATGCTCAAATTGGTGTGAGTAGGAGAGGGAGGAGGTGCCCTTTTATAAGGGAGGAGAGGAGCACCTTAGGAAAATCTCAAAATATTATTTTATATTTAAGGTAAAATTCAGTTTATAATGGTTACAAAGGGTCTTATTTCGAAGATAAAGTGGTTATGGGTATAAATCCTCTCATCAAATAGGATTTAGACAAGTTTAGGTTATTATTTTAACCTTATCAATTAGATTTAACTCTAAGTTAAATAATTTAACTTTTACCGTGTCTTTTTGTTTTCTTACACTATATGGTTAATAAACTTACTATATCAAGACAAACGAAACACAAGTTGTTTATTATTAATATATATAATCTTATATAAGTCATTTTGTAGAACCTTAGATTTTTAGGAATAAAATAACAATTAATAATATAATATTTGTTTTAAAAACTAATTTATGTCAATTTTGACACTATTTGGTACATGATTTTTATGAAATTTATAACAGAATGATAAGTTCGAAACAAGTTACTTAAATCAACAATAACATGTCATATTGACCTATAAAATTAGTTTAAGTCATAAAAAGTCTCAAATTACATTTATTTGGGCATTTATAACATCAATTATGTCAATATTTCATTAATAAAACAATTACTGCATCATCTTTGTGTCATAATAAATGACAATTATTTAATCCCTAAAAATTCTAAATAAATTCCTATGATATATATAATTGTATTATCTTTCTGGAGACTATTCATGTTCGAAGTGTCATGAAGTTTATCACTAGATTAAAATTATTATACTTATAATATTTAAGAAAGTGACATGTTGTCACATTCTTTGGTTTTAATAATAATTAAATTATTTTCATTGACAAAATTTAATTAAATGAATCTAATACGACCCTTAGGTGATATGGGTCGACTTTTAGTCATCCAATAGGATTTTTCCAAGTGTTAGGGTAATTTTATAATCTTATATTTACCCTTAATTACCTGATTTACCTTTAACTATAGTAAATAAAATTTACCGTAGTTACTATTCACAATGCCCAAAAATAAAAAGTATATTATTAACATAATTTGGACCCACTTATTCCAAATATGGAATCCATTTTTCCAAATTCAATACACAAAAGATGCAGAAATTAAATTAAAATTAATCCCATTGTCGAAAGAAAACGGGTTTTTCTGTAAAACATTGGAAAAGATTGAATTGATTTAACCTACGAATTCAAGGTAAAATCAATGCTAATGACATACATTATATTAAATGGTAAAAATATATTCTATTTATACTTTAAAACCATCCAATATTATAATTTAACCACATAAGATATTACGATGAAAAAAGTTGTTTTTAATTAAAATATAGCGTGTTTTTACTATTCATTAAAATATGGAAGTTATCGGAAAAATATAAAAACTTTATCTAATGTAAATTTTTATATCCTGATTCAAAAAAAGAATTTTATTTTGTCAAATTGAACTTATAAACATGTCAAAAACTAGATTTAATGTGGGTGCGCCATCAAAAGGCGGCAAAACTGCATTTTTTGAAAAATACTTATTTTACCCGAAAAATTTATTTTGTTCTTATACCATGTTCTATAAATGTGTAAGATGAATAATAATGTTATAAAATTAAAAATTTAGTTAACACTATTCATAACGTCTAGTTAATAACAATATTATAATAATATATCGTTGTTTAGTAAAACCCAGTATTGCGTACAACACACACTATCGAGGAAGGTCGCGATTGCGTGTAATGCAAGCCAAGTCAGGGTTGCGTGTTGCGCAAGAATCCTTCGTTGTTTTGTATAACAGAATCCAACCATATTTCATTTATACATTGAATATATATATATGTATATACTCAATGTTGCGTAGAATAACTATTATCAAAATTGTGTGTAACACGATCCAAGAATAGTGTTGCGTATACTGCAAGCTAATACGGTGTTGCGTATAGCGCAAGGTAATCTTGGTGTAGCACAAGAAATTAATGAAATTAAAAGAATATTTTTCATAAAATCTCGGGGTGTTACAATATAAGTCTCAAACATGTTTTTTTTTCAGTCCATAATGTATTAGTAGTAGTTTTTTATCTAAGGAATAAATGATTAATGTTATCCCTATGTGGATTATAAAACATGTAGTATGAGCATAAATTAATACCAAATCACTGAAGCAGGTTTTCTATGGGAAGTTTGTCATGAATGATTCTCCAAGAAAGAGTAAAACAGGATGGAAGAATTCAAATTTTTTTAGATGTTTGTTTTAGAAATTAGAATGTGTCTATATAGCTGTTTTAGAGGAAAAATTTGATATTAACCATCCATTGGGTGAAAGCTACTATAATAAGTGTCTTTACCATTTATAAAAGTGTGATTCAGAATGATATCCTTAACTTCATCTAGAATATTGTCTAAAGAACCCTTCATTTGATCCTTGATCGATATAGTTGTATCAAGTGAGGGATCCAGTGAATTTATAACCTCAAATAGTGACATTAATGTCCAATTATCTAACTAGAAATTGAGGAAAGAGTTCATGTTGAACATCCAATGGGAGTTCATTGTAATCATAGAGAAATAATATTTGAGATCATGCCAAATAGAGAAGCCAATGTAATTGAGATTTCCATCTTTGAGCCTATTTATAAATATTGTTCTTAGAAAATAAAGAGCCTCATACTTCTCAATAATGATACTCCACATAGCATGTAAAAATTGATTTAATTTGGAGATTTTTTTATGAAAATACCTCCATGTTCAACTGGTTGACAGCCCACTCCCAACCCCCTGAACAGCCCCCACCCCCACACTCCCCCCGGACAGCCCCCCCACACCCCCCAGACAGCCCCCCACACCCCCTAAACACCCCCACAAAAAAAACTTTTCCCTGATATCCCCCACCTACCAACCCCTCCCCTCCACCCAGTAGCCCCCAAAAACAGATTCATTTTCAATTACACATGAATAATATGTCAATTTGATTATTATCAAATTATAACCAACACCAGATTCAGTAAACATGAATATTAATTCTCTATCCAATTAATTATCAATCAATTCAGGCTTTACATTATTTACCAATTTCTATCAAGAACAACATGCTAATCCACTGCATAACAAAACATACTAATAAGAATAGTATATATATATAGTACACTATCTAGTAACATAGTAGGAAAACTGTTATCATGGTATAAAGCAACAACATTGGTCATTAGGCTATTAGGTCATTTTTCTCATTTGGGAAAAGGACATTAGGCCATTTGGTCATTATTCCAATAGGCTAATATGCTATTAGGCCATTAGGACATTAGGTAATTAGGACATTATTACACTTGGCCAATTGTTCAATTGGGTCATTAGGCCGTTAGGCTGTTGGGCCGTTGGGGTGTTAGGTCATTGGGGCATTAGGACATTGGGCCATTGGGCCGTTGGGGCATTGTGCCGTTGGGGTGTTGGGATATTGGGGAATTGGTCCATTGGGGTGTTAGGCCATTTAGGAAATTGGGGTGTTTGTCCATTTTGGCCGTTGGGCCGTTGGGCTATTCAAACATTCAGCCGTTAGGCCAATAGGCCAGTAGGACATTCGGCCCTTAGGCCTATAGGCCATTGGGCCACCTAGGCTAATTTCTATCTTCCAATGGGGATTCTAAGAAATTATCTATGACAATAAAGTATCCAATTATTGATCATACTCTTAAAATTAAAAAACTTTGGAGTTTTTAAAAACATAAATTGTTCTAATATAAAAAAATTCTACATTTAAAGTCTAAATCAATATATAACATTAATTCAATAATAAATATAAAAGAAACACACCTCATGAATATGATGCATCATGCATGGTCATGGCTGCTACCTCCATACGGTGTGATAGGGGCCTACGACAAATAAAAATTATAAATATTTTAATAACGAAAATAATAGAATGTAAATAAATACATTTAGTATAAACATGAATCGTATGATCCCCTGCACCATCACCCAAACACACATATTCCCACAGTGTTCTAACCTTAGTGATCAATTGCGCATTTACCTCCTTAGAAGCGCGCAGTAGTGCCTCAAAATTTCACAACTGTTGTGTCATCTGAGAAACAACAGGACCGAAAACCTCAATGCATGATACTACAGAATGAGGAATCCCCATTCCATAGGTCAAACTATATCCATGCCCGTCACGACCAATAATGGGATGGAATATCTCATCCCTTCACATGGGAAGCTGTCGCTGGTCCTCTGATAGCTGTTCTAACTCAATTTTAAATTGATCCTGTGCAATATTTAAATATATATACATATATATGTTTATATACAAATGCATGTAAGTATTGGTAATGAGTAAAAGCACTTACTATAAGAGTTGCAGCCTCTGGATCATTTCGATCACGAGTTCTCATCCACACTGACATTTTATTAGTCGGTGCACCTTGCTCCTGTAATGGTATACTAATAAAATATAAAAATATAACAAAAAACCATATTAAATAATAAATTAAAAAATTAATAATAAATACATCATGTCAGATCTGAGACACGTGACGAGTCTCGAGCCTGTGAGGTGGTCCCTGCAACGCTCGATTCTCGGAATGGCGTGTTAAAGCCTCCTACATTCAATTAATTCAATTTTCAAACAAATATAATGTCACACATTCTTGAAAATATATATACCAAAATAAACATACTTACCAAAACAGACTTAGTATACCAATATGAAACTAAGTCGCGCCATTGAGATGGTAGAACACCTCTCGATACTTTTTCCAGAATGTCTGGGGAACCCACATTTGGTACCCAGTGCTCCCTATTGACTTTGCCTTTATAATATTTCCAAATATTACAAAATTTTCCCACACACACCCTCCAAAACTCTTTGGGGCACACTTTAAAATTATTCTATTTAATAAAAAAATCACACATGTTAGTATTTTTTAAACATAGGAAAGAAACTTAAATAACCTTCTTACCTGAACTTCCCTCTAAAGTTGATCTAATGTATCATGAGGGATAGAAACCCAATAACATGTGGTAAATGGAAATTGATGTGGGCCTCATATGATACGACCCAACTGAGAAATAAATGCAGGGGAAATCAGTCCAATAGGATGAAATCTCTCATCAAATGAAACATCAAAAGTCATGTCAGAATTCCATGATGAAATGCCACGACCAGGGACTCTCTTGTGAGAGGAAGAAGCGGTCGAGTCCGATCCTGTTGAAAACAATTTTATACATAATTTGACAGATGTGTATATATATATATATATCAATTACATAAAAAAATAAACAGAGTTACATTCAAACATACCACGACCCTGAGACATAGATGGATTAGATGGATGCTGTGGATCTGCTGCCTGTTTCCATGACATGCCTGAACTCATAGAAAACATTAGTAAGGGGACCATACAAATTTTAAAAAAGATAAATTGGATTGTTTTTAAAAAAATCAAACTTGTACAGTTGTTACTAAAATAAAAAGGGATAGAATAATTATTTGTAAATGAGGCTGTCTGGGGAGGGGATGTCCAGGTGGAGGGGGGGATGTGCAGGTGGGGGGGGGGTTTACAGGGGGGATGTCTGGGAGCCCTACTATGGAGTGATGAAACAAAATGTTAGAATGTACAACTCAAAGGACTAAAGTAAGGGGGAGAAAAACTGAAACAAAAAGAAAACCCATTGGATAACTACAAACAACACAAAAAATACAGAATTTGTCTTGCAAAAAATAGATTTTATTATTTTGGAAACTTATATGATTACTGAAACAACGTTGTTCACTGATATGGATAGTGTTAGTATGTACCAATCCAACACAACTATTATGATATTGAAATTATAATGCCACAAAAACAGAACAAACAATCAACATCACACCTTAGTTCATGGGAGGGGCTGTGCAAGTGGGGGTGGGGTGGGGGGGCTGTCTGGGGGGAGTTTTGGGGGGTGGGATATCCGGGAGGGGGGGGGGGGTTTCCAGGGGGGTTGGGAGTGGGGGATGTCTAGGGGGGGGGGTGGGGGTGGGGGGGGGGGTGCTATCATGGTGGATGGGGAGGGGGTGGGGGGTGTCCAGGTGGAGGGGTTGATTCTGACTAATAATAAATAAAAATTCTTATGTACCAAATTAGTTTTGTGTTGTTTTAAACAATTTAAAAAAAGGATTTAAACTGAAGAGAAGGAAAAAAATTATACCTTTCATTAAAAATTAAAATCAACCATTTCTCCTTCAACAGACACTCTAACCTAATAAATATATTCTTCATGTTGAACTATGGTATTTTGATCAAGATTTTGGGCAAAAAAGGGAACAGTCTCAGGTTCATCTTGTTCAAATAAACACTCCTCACCAGGAAATTTTCACAACAACTTTCCAACTAGGATTTTAAGGCAATGTAATGAAGAATACTTGTTCCACTTGTGATGTAAAAATGAAAGGTTTATTATCAACTCATTCATTTCTATATAACATATAGTTAAAATTCACCAATGTAAACTAATATTGATCGACTTTGCTTCCACGCACTGGATCAACCCAATTATACTTTAACAATATGTACTTTAACCCGTGTGCATATACAACTTCAATGATGTCTGTCAATTGACCATAGTAATACCCAGAATCGACGAATGAACAACCAATTCCACTGTTTTGTGTTTCTCATTTTTCATCAACATCTTTAATGCGCAATCAAAATCCATTAGCATCTATAACTTTATAACAATGAGCCATTATAGATAGACCCTTAGCTAGTTGGATAAATTATTTAGTTAACATGGGGTCACCTAACTCCCTCAGTTTATGAACCTACATAATTCACAAAATTCAATAATGATTTCTATAGAAATACATTAGTATAATACTTCAATCATAATGAAAATAAATTTATACATACAAAATACTTGAACCAATCATGGAATGATGCATAATTAGATTATTGAATTTGATACTCAGTCGCACGAGACATCTCTTATTTTAGATCATTAATGTGTTTCTTGAAAATTATAACATGATGTTTAAATGATCAACTTATGAAAACAAAACATGTAAAATTTAAACAATAAAAGTGATAAGACACTTAATGCATTAATGGTGCAACTGATGAAGTATTGAACAAGATATATCGATGTGCTTGTATTCACTCGATGTTGTCCATATCAAATATGGTTCCTTCTCCAAATGGACCATCATGAATTCTAGATGGATTATCTAATTTTGTTTCAACATCCATAAGATATTCTACAAAAAAAGTAGTACACTCATCCATAAAATAACCATCGGTTATTGATGCCTCTGGATGAGCTCTATTGCGTACAAATCATTTCAATGTATTCAGATACAACTCAATAGGATACATCCACCTGAATTGCACTGGGCCATCAGCCATTACTTCATCAGTTAGGTGCACTATCAAGTGAACCATAACATCAAAAAATGAGGGGGGAAACAGTTTCTCAAAGTGAAAAAGTGTAAGTACAATTCGGTTATGAAAATTGTTTAAATCACTCATTAGTTGATTTCTTTACAAAGTTTTCTAAAAAAATTACTCATCTCAATCAATGGTTGAACAACATTGGGGGATAAAAAATCACAAATTGTGATTGGAATCAACTACTGAAGTAGTATGTGATTGTCATGACTTTTCAACCCTTGTAATGTCCTGCTCATCTGATTCACACACTTTGAAATATTAGAAGAGTAACCATCATACACCTTGATCATCTTCAAAATGGAAAGAAATGTATATTTCTCCTTTGTAGTCATCGTATACTATGCAGTAGGCATATATGCCTTGTTTCCCTCAGCTAACTGTAAATGAAACTATTTCCTTAAACCCATTTCTTCCAAATCACAATGTACATTAACATGGTCCTTTGATTTTCCACTGACACCTAAAATGGTTCACAATATATTATCACAAACATTTTTTTCAATGTGCATGACATCCAAATAATGCCTTAGAATTTTAGTTTTCCAGTAGGAGAGATTATAAAAAATAATTTTCTTTTTCCAATTGTGACTACGCTGTCTACCCGAATCACGAATATTAGGTAATAAATGATCCACCAAATCCTAAAATTCATATATTGTGTGGATATTTTCTTCCTCAATCTACAATAACATTTCGACTACTGTCATGATCTTTAGTGCTAGGTTGAACTGTCTAGGACCATCAAATGTCACTCTGTCCTTTCTGAACCTATGATGAGGGGGGAGAAAATGTCTATGACCCATGTATGACCATTTTTGGAATGTTTAAGCCATACAAATTTTTTACTTTTATTTAAATAAGGGAAAGTAAATTCCCCTTTTATACTCCAACATGATAAATTTTCATAAGTAAGGAAGTCATTGATTGTCCATAATAAAGCAGCCTGCAGTTTCAAAATTTCATTCATTTCACAGTCATAAGTCATCACACCATCGCCCCAAAATTCATTCAACTCATCAATCAATGGATGAAGGTAAACATCGATCTTATCCCTCAGACTTCTAGGTCCATCAATAAGAGTGGAAAGTAATATAAATTGTTGCTTCATACAAAGCCACAGAGGAAGATTATATGGAACCAACAGCATGGTCCATGTGTTATGAGTTTCACCAACCATAGACTTGAATGGATTGAAACCATATGCTTCCAACCCCAATCAGATATTATGAACATCTTTAGAAAAGTCAAGGTGGATCTTATCAAAATCTTTCCATGCACAAGAGTCTGCTGGGTGGGTTAACATATCACTTTACTGATTTCTTTCCACATGCCATCTCATTAAATTGGAAACTTTAAATGATATAAAAAATATTTTCAACCTCAGATTTAGGGGAAAGTAATGCATTTTCTTTACAGTAATCAGTTTTCCTTGTTTCACAGTCTGACTTTGATGAGTCTGATTTCCCCTGTTCTCTTTCCACCTGGAAGTGCCATAGACCGTACAGATATCCAAATGGGTAGTTTCTTTTCTAAACAACATATAATTGTTTTCACATGCATCTATGGTTTTATATGTAAAACCTAAGTTCTCTGTCAACTTACGAGCATGGTAATTTGACTCAGGAATATTAGCATCAACAAGAAGAACCTTTTTTAATAACACCAACAACATGTCGAATGATGTGTCTGACCACTGATTCAAATCCTTAAAATGCAACAACTCCATGATAAATGAAAATTTATTGTAAGAAGTACATCCAAGATATAATTCTATTTTTTCATCATCAAGTACTTCATAAAACCTCCTCAAATCACGATCTTCACCAGAGCACAGATTTATCTCACCGGTCTCGACATTCTGGATGTCAATGCATTTAGAAGCCAATACACATACTATTTCAGTAATCATTTCATGCATTGGATCATTAATCCCCTCATAAACATCCATCTAAACTACATCTATATTTTGACAACAAATATATTCTTCCCCATGACGATTCCAACTCTTATAATTTTTCAAAAATCCATTCAAGAATAGGTGATACCTCACAGTATCTCATGTGGATTGATATATGTTTTTACATTTTCTACATGGACAAATAATATAGTCACTTTGAAATCCTCTAGTGAACTCAATAAACTGCATAATGCCCTTGAAATATTCTCTAGAACTTCGATTAGAAAAATCAATCCAACTCTTATCCATAATAATATTTATATAATAAACATTTACACAATACTTCATATTACATGTATTTTTCATATCAAATATATTTAAAATAAAGACTGACCAATTGGATGTGGACCATTGATAAAATAAACAATTTATATCTGTGAATAATAAACATGAGAATAGATAATGGAATGGTAGTGTAAGCCCATGCCATATCCACCATGTTGGTATGGTAAATCTAATGATGATTCTATATTCAAGAGTCCCTAATCATATTTTGATTAATTAAAAAAAAACAGAAATGAAATATTTCATAACTCCTGAAATATTAGATGGAAATATGTATAATGAGGAAACTATATTGAGAATTAATTTGGTATATAATTCCATAATTTTTCAATAAAGGAATATTATAGATATGGTAGCTCATTATTAAAACATCTGGTATACTAATTTTTCTTCACAACTATTTAATTTTTCACAATCATTGGTTAATTTTTATCCTAATGTAACTGATTGGGTCATCCACAATAAGCTTGTCAGCATTGAGCTGTGAATTTCAGGTTTGGTTCTCAAATGTGTTTCCATAAAGTGACTCAAACTTATCATATTATCCTCCTATAAACATGATCATTGGTTCCCTTCAGTATATTGTTATTCATAATATGGAGTTGGATAGATCATGGGTTATATATGATGACATTACTTAACTCATTTGATTGGAGGGGTGGGGGAGTCGATCAGTTAAGAAAAAAAGTATATTATACATTGGGTATACTAAAAAATAGCAAACCAACATGAACAATAAGGAATCTGTGGTCCACTAATATCATAATGCATAAATTTTTATACACTATAATCAAAACATATAAAGCAATTATAACTATAGAAAGTAAAATGATAAATAAAAAAAATTAAACACAACATAATAACCTGTATGCGTACATGGTACATGAAAAAATTTATCAAATACCAATCTTGAACTATCATCCTTGGTGACTAAGTTAATTAATACCAATAAATCAACAAATATAATTTGTGATGAAAGTGCCCAAAATCAATTAGTGATGAATAGTCTTCTCAAACTCAGAGAAACTATATCATTGTACAAATAATGTCTCATTGCCTCTTGGATTCACACTACCTTTGTGCCATCATAGGTAGTGAATATTAACCATAAAATATATCAATCAATATCTAATTTATGGAAAACTAACTAATCTATATCAAGGATAACATCAAATATATACAATTCCAGAAAAAAAATACCAATCTATCTTGACTTATGTTATCAATAGAGAATATGTGGGACAATGAATGTGATGACCCATGCTGAATCACAGGGTCCAAGACAGTGTTCCTCATGGCCTCAAGAAAGTATCCTTTTATGCAAGATGTTTGTTACTAGAAGTAAGGGTATGAATGTCATCAGTGCAGAAAATATACCCTTGGTATCAATAAATAAAAGGATAAACAATAACATAATAGAGTCAATAAACAATGAAAAATCATAATCCATGGTAGGTATCTCAAGTCATATAGTAAAAACCCAAATACCCTAAAGTGTTAGGTCAATAAAAGTGTGATAAATAATAAGAATGTGAAAAAATATTGATACATCACTCTAAATTACATCCCAACTCTACCTCTAAACACCATTCTACGTATCCTAGCCCCTATCATCAGGGCCTTTCCCTTTCTTGTATCCCAGACTATGAATTCTTCACATGCATCGAGATGCCCATGCATGGTGGGAATATGAAAGTAGTAGGAAACAACTAATTTGTCCTTAACACATGTGCAATGGTATAAGAGTTTATGTTGTGATAATAAATAAATGTGCCTGAAATAAAACACACAACTATGTTCGGAGTTGTCATGCGCTAAAAAAACTTTGGCTCCATGATGAAAATGTAGTTATAAAAAAATTCATGAACTTAGTCAACCACAATGTCACTTTACGTATTCATATAGTCTTCATGCATGCAAATGTTTTTCTATAAATTGATCAAAATTAAAACCCTAAAATGGAAATTAGGGAATACTTAATAGCGCAACAAATTCAGAAGGTAGGGGAGCCAGAGGTGGTGCTGTGAGGGAGAGGAGGGGAAGAAGAGGGGAGCTGGAGTTGGAGGCGGTGCAACGAGGGAGGGGACAGGCAGCGTCAGTAGAGGGGAGGCAGAGGAGGAGGTGGTGAGGTAGAGGCGGTGTAGCAAGGGAGGGGACGAGCGGTGCAGTGAGGGAGGGGATGGGAGATGGCATCAACGGTGTAGCGAGGGAGGGGATGGGTGGTGTAGTGAGGGAGGGGATGAGCGACGACGTCAACGAAGGTGGTGCAGCATCGGCGTCGCCGGTGTATCAAGGGAGGGGACGAGCAGTGGTGCAGTGAGGGAGAGGATATGCAGCTACGGGGGGGGGGGGGGGTAGGTTTTGAGATCAGGCGTGAGGGTGAGGGGGGGAGCCGATGTTATTTTCTTTGAGAAGCCTTGCGACCGCCGTTGGCGGTCCCTATAGGGTACCAATAGAGACTGCCAATGGCGGTCACCCATGTAAGGGGCCTCCAAAACCTCCTTTTATAGTAGTGTTAATTAAATACCATGTGCCATTACACCTTTGGAACTGAGCACAAGGTCATATTTCAACCAAGTATCATAATGTAATATGAACACACACCACCAAGTATGCCGAAAAACCTTGCCAATATAATCATGCCAAAACCATTTCAACCATTTCAATAAAACTATAATTTTATTGAAAACCTTTAAAACAAGACATTTCATTTTATTTTAATTAGACACCCTTTTATTGAAAAAATTTCAATTAAACCATTTACCACAATTCCATCCAATCTACATTTTAAAATCATTTATCAAAGCAATTTTCACAACAAATCCACAATTTCACACAAAACCACAACCCACCACTAAAAAAGGTTTCTACCATGATTTTCACACCTATTTCACAATAAAATTCAATCAATTCAATCAATTTGAAACTAATCCTTCATGTTATAAATAGAAGAGTCGAGAGTGAATCCACCTACCTTGGGATTTATGGTGAAAATGAAGAACAACACTCAAACACCTACAAAACTGGGTTGAAACTCTGAAAATATGACTTAGTTCTCTTCCATTATCATAAAAAAGTTCAAATTTAATCATATTTGGCATCAAATATCTTAGATATATCCACATAATATGTTTATATAAGAAAAAAAGAGAGACAAAGGAGTAGATCTAAGATAAACCACCAAGAACAACCAAGAATGATCACTTACCATGAGAATCTGGCTTCAAATCACAAAGATATGCCTTCAGATCACCTATGAATTGATGGAAGAAGCTTCCTTAGCCTTTGGGAAGGGATAATATCTAATTAGGGCCAAATATGAGGAAAAATTATGGAGTTAAAGATCAAAACATATGAGATCCACAATTTTAGGATCTTACTTTTAACTAGTGCACGATTAGTTTCATGGTTAGGAAAACCGTGCGCTAATCGTGCGCCAACCACTGGACCAAGGATGGACCTCACACGGTTGGATTGCACAGTTTCCAAACCATGCACTGATCATGAAAAAGCCCACTATACAACATAGCTTGGTTTCTCCTAGACTTCCACATAGTTTGGACAAACCGTGTGCCGCCCGTGCACCTTCCCTTTATCCCCTGTCTCATTGTGCATGATTTCTTGTAGGTTTTTCATAGTTTTTAAAAACTATGCACCAACCATGAACCCTTATAAAAGCTCCATTTTTTTTTCAAAAGTTCTCCAAAATCTCCCAAAATTCACCTGTAAACTTTACATACTTAAAAATCATAAATAAATAATTACTTACTTGAAACAATGGGTGCTACATTCTCCCCACCATTGGCATTTTCATCCCCAGAAAGTAGAAAACCATTACTTTCCTGAAAGAGTTTTGGTCATTTCTCTTTCATTTAATTCTCTCATTCCTAAGTCTCTTCCTGAATCTAACCACATTTCTACAAAAACCACACTAGAATGATGCTTTTTACACACAATATTTTCTCTTTACTATCCAAAATTCACATCAGGATATATACCAACGAATAATATGACTCTAGTTCAACATGATTCCATCAAATCACATGGTCATAATTAGGCTGATACTTTTTCAAATGAGATACATGAAACACATTATGAAGTGCACTAAACCATGGTGGAAATTCCAAATGATATTCCACCTCACCAACCCGTTCTAGTATCTCAAAAGGGCCTATGTATCTTGGAGATAACTTTCCCTACTTCACAAAATGATGATGTCCACGCCTTAGAGAGATCTTCAAGAACACATGATCACTCACTGTGAATGAAAACGGCCATCGAAGATGATCTGCATATGATTTTTGATGACTTTTAGCAATCTCCATCCATTTTATGATCAAATGAATCTTCTCCATTTCTTGGATAAGGCTTGACCCAACTAGTGAAGTATCACCTATTTCCACCCAATAAAGTGTAGAACAACAAGGAAATCCATACAATGCTTTAAATAGAACCATTTGTATCGAGGATTTATAATTATTGTTATATGATAAATCCACTAATGACACATGCTCTTCCCACGAGCCACCAAAATCCATTACCCAATCCCACAATATGTCTTCCAACATATGTATCTTCTTTTTGGATTTCCCATTCATTTGAGGATGATACGCCATACTCATGTTCAACTGAGTCCTGAGGGATTTTTTTAAGGATATCCAAAAACGATAGATAAACCTTGGATCTCTATATGAAACTATTGAAACTAGCACACCATGACTCTTTAACACTTATCAAATATATATTTTTGATAAGTCCTCCACCATATGATATTCACTAATAGGGGTGAAATGAGAAATTTGTGGGACGATCCACTATCACCCATATGACATCGTGTTTCCAAACCATTCTTGGGAGGCCTATTACAAAATCCATAGCTATCTTCTCTCATTTCCACATAGGGATAGGTAAAGACTGCAACATACTTGATGGTCATTGATGTTCTTCCTTAAATTTCCGACAAGTTAATAATTTTGAAACAAACTCAGCCACCTTCCTTTTCATACTGACCCACCAAAATTGTTCTTTAAAATCCTTATACATATTTTTTATTCCATGATGAAAAACCCATCTCGAATGGGGGTATGCATGAAGAAGTTGGTCCTAACAATCCATAGGTACGACCATCCAATTTTTGAACCACAACATTGAACTCTCATCTAGACTCCATCCCTCAATGGTCTCCCCACCATTGAGTTTTAACCTCATAGCCACATATTCTACAATAGATGTTTGTAACTCTTTAACTATATTTATTAGACCAGTAATAAGAAAAATTGGAAATAAAACCACTACATCACCTCAGTATTCACATTCCAAGTGCACATCATCTAGGACTGACATCAACTCCCACTTATTTGAAGCCTCTTTTTCTAATTGAGCATACGACTTTCTGCTTAATGAATCGACCACCGAATTGCCTTTACCCAGTGTATACATCAAGTCAAATTCAAACATTTAGAGATACTCCATCCATATTCTTTTTCTCAGATTAAAATTTCATTGTGAGAAAATATACTTTCAAGATCTTGTGATATGTAAACACAATAAATTTATTACTAAAGAGATAATGATATCAAGTCTTCGAAGCATTTACTAAAACAACTAACTCCAAATAATATGTTGAGTAATTCTTCTCATTAACTCATAACTGACTTGAGCTATATACAATAACATGATATATCTTCATGAGAACACACCCAAACCATGATCCTAAAGCATCACAATACACCATGTACCCTTATCACGATTCTGGAAAAATCAAGATTAGTGTTGATGTAAGGTGAACTTTAAACTCTTGAAAAGACTTCTGGAATTTTTCATCCCATTGGAATGGAACATTATTCTTTGTCAATGTTATCATAGGTGAATCTAGTTGTGAGAAGTCATGAAAAAAGAATCAGTAATAACCATCTAGAACAAGAAAACTTTGTATCTTGAAGATGTTCTTTGGTAGTTGCTAATAGATAATGGCCTATATCTTTTCTGGATCAATATAAATACCTCTTTCAGAGATTACATGGCCAAAGAAATATACCTATTATATCCAAAAATCATACTTTTATAATTTGGAATATAAATGATGATCTCTCAATATTCCCAACACTATCACCAAGTGTTTCTCATGCTTCACCCTTGTCCTTGAATACACTAATATGTCATCCACAAACACCACCATGAAAGAATATTGATATCTCTGAAATATCCAATTCATCAATTCCATAAAGATTACTAGTTCATTCGTAAGACCTAAAGGCATTACCACATATTCATAATGGCTTTATCTACTTATGAAAGGTGTCTTCAGAATATCGTCCTTCAGAACCCACAATTGGTGATATCCTAATCGCAAGTCAATCTTAGAGAGCCATTGAGCTCCTATTAACTGATCTAATAGATCATAAATGCATAGAAGTGGATACCGATTCTTTATCATAGCTTGGTTAAGCTTATTCTAACCCACACAGAGCCGTAGAGTTCCATTTGTGTTTTCACAAAAAAGACTGGTGCTACCCACAGAGATGTGCTAGGAAAAATGAAACATTTTCTTTCCATCTCTTCCAACTTCACTTTCAATTCCCTTAATTCTGTTGGTGTCATCTGGTAAGATAGAATATAAATAGGACTGGTCCTCAGAAGAAGATAAATCATAAACTTCACTTCTCTAATAGGTGAAAAACCTGAGAAAATTTCAAGAGAAACATATAGAAAATGATCAACCAATGTTGGAAAACTATTTTTTTTGATCTCATCCATCGATGCCAAAGATAACACTGCGAAATAGTATGAGATAATTCTAACTACTGGTTCCAAAAATCCCATAAGACCTAACCTTACATTCCAATCTCCTCGAAAGAGATGCTTGACACCATCTTCAGTTGTGAAACTGACCTTTTTGGTATAACAGTCGATGTGAGCCTTGAATGTTGTCAACCAATCCATACCTAGGATTATATCATATACATCCATCTTCAACACTGAGAAATACCATATCAAATCAACTCCATCAAAAGTTATAGAACATTAAATAGACACAAAACCTTGACACTGTCTTTGACTAAGAGGAGTTTGAAGTTTTATAACAGAAGGAATCATCTCAACTTTTAAACTTAGTAAATCAATAGCATGAGAATAAATAAATGAATGGGATACACCCGTATTAGATAAAGCTTTTATAAGGGTAGAATTAAAAATAATCATACATCTCACCATAGATGGTCCAGATTGATTATCCACAATAACCTGATCAGCTCCATATAATTGCTTTGTCACTGCACTTTTCTCCTTATTCCCCTATTGCGATTGCACTACCTGAGGAGACATGGTATTCCTCGAATCACCATGGATAGCTCTATTCTACTGACAAGAGGTATTCTGCTACCCTACTCCCATCGAAGTATACAAAAACTGTGATACCTGAGAAGTGTCTCAATCACCCAACCTCAGAGCACTATGATAATAGTGATGAATATGCACCATTTTGTTGTAATTATGGCATGTTCTAGGTGGTGTCATACAATTTTGTTTGATGTGATTTAGTGAACCACACTGAAAAACATCCCCTCTTACTTTTGGGTTTTGAGGGAAGGTTAATTGATCCTATGGTCCAATTATGATGTCTTTCACATCCTTGAGAATGTGTTCCCCTCTTCCTCTTTCTCTTAGTGTTAGAGTTTTCAATTCCTCTTATGAAGAAAACTGTACTTCCTACACTTGGATTTTTAAGCAGTGATAGATATTGTAAAAAGAGTATATAATTGCATTCCTAACTCAATGATTTGAAAATCCTAGGTGATGATTTGGACCAACTATTGGTTCACCTATGGATCAGGGGTAACCACATTCTCAATGGCATTTTTTGACTGGTTCCTATGACACCTACCAGGTTCCATTTTCTAAAAACACAACACACACCAAAAGTCCCACTCTCTATTAACCGAAGTCTTAACATTTAAAATTCTACCACATCATACTATCATAACAGTTCTTTCCAAAATCAACTATTTTCCACACTAAACCATTTTTGAAAAATCTCTTGTTTCTTTTTAAAATCACACCATTTTTAAAATTTCACAATCATGATATTTTTCAAAATCTCACATTTTAAAACAGTTTCAATATTTTTTAAAAATCAACACTTTTGAACCAAATCATAAATCATTACTCAAAATAAAATATTAACTCCTTTTGATAAGTCATTTTATAATTCATTTCATGCTTATCTCATTGGATAAACCCATGATAATGAGATTCCAAATCCTTTAAGTGTCTCCAAAAAACTTATTTACCCAACCCCCTGGTAACTTGAAGTTCAATATAAAATTATTAGCTACATATTTTTATGCTCTACATTTCAAATCTCAACATTCATACTCCTTTTTATGATCCCAACCCAAGGAATAGACCAGAATGAACTCAACTCCAAGACCTAAAACCGATTCCTTGTCAAAGACCAACCAAAACTAATACAATTACTCCAAAAGGAATTAGGAAGGACCAAATTGATACCACTTATCTCAAACAAAATTTTGGACCAAACAAAACCGATACCACTTGTAACTCCCCTCCCCTCCTCATTGTCTTGAGAAGGTGGAGGAACATTAATTGTACTTAAGCGACATCCAAAAGATTCCAAAGGCTGTAAATAAATTTTAGGAGATTCATTTACAATTGGGGGATGATTTTCCATTTGAAAATAAAACAACCAAACAAAAAAACCATAACAAAATAACCCACTACATGATGCATGATATCAATGAAAGACAAATCAAATCAAACCATTGATATTAAAATAAAACCAAAACTAAGCACTACAGTGGAAGACAACAATATCAAAGTTCATAGTGGAAGAAAAAACTCAAGGACTCTAATGACAACTCCAAACTCCAAACTCCAAACATGATCCATGATCCAACTCCACAAAGTAACCCAAGTATCACGAAGTACTACTAAAGATGTGTGATACTTTACCTTTTCACATGTCTTGTTAAAAAACATCTGCAAAAGCACCAAAGTTCCAAAGTAGGGGTGAGTAATGAAACTTAGTTTATTTTACCCAATGAATTCCCTGCTCATGCCACTAGGATAGAACATGTTAACACATTTATATAAAACAATTTATATACATTTTTAAAAAAATAAATTTATAACTAAATCTAAACAAGTGCCATAGTAAAATGGATTTTCAAAATAGTAACAAGTTTTAAAGAAAGAAACCAAAAAATGTTCTCAAACCATTTAATAAATTCCATATGGAATATCTCATTCCAATCCACAAATACACACATCTACACATGCATTCTTCATTATGAAAATTCCATAATCATGAGTGGTTTCTCATCAATTTACCAAGTCTTCACAAGATAATTAAATTCCATGTTCCACTAAAACTTTGACACTGAGCAAAATTTCATATTTTAACCAAACCTCATAATGAAATATGAACACACACCACCAAGTATTCTCAAAAACCATGCCAACACAATCATTCCAAAACCATTTCAACCATTTCAATAAAACCGTAATTTTATTGAAAACCTTTCAAACAAGCCATTTCATATTATTTTAATAAAATTATAATTTTATTTAAAACATTTCAATCAAACCATTTACCATAATTCCAGCCAATCTACATTTTAAAATCAACATTTTAAAATCATTTGTCAAATCACTTTGCACAATAATTCCATAATTTCACACAAAACCGCAACCCAACACTAAATAAGGTTTCTACCATGCTTTTAAAACATATTTCACAATAAAATTACTTTAATTTAATAAATTTGAAACTAATCCTTCAAGTTATAAATAGTGTATTTAATAGTGAAACCACTTACCTCAGGATTTATGGAAAAAATGGAGAATGATATTCGAACACCAATGTAACCAGGTTGAAACTCCAAAAATCCACCTTAGATATCTTACCTTATCATCAAAAATACCAAATATAATCATATTTGGAATCCATTATCTTATATATATCCATAGAGGACATAGATCTAAGAAACCAAGAGATATATAGAAGTAGATCTAAGATAAACCACCAAGAACAACCAAGTATGATCACTTACCAAGAGAATATGGATTCAAATCACCAAGAGAAGCCATTAAATCACCTAAAAATCAATGGGAGAAGCTTAATTAGCCTTTAGGAAGGGAGAATCTCAAGTTAGGGCGATATAGAAGTAAAAAATAGGGATTTAAAGATCAAAACTTGTGAGATCCACAATTTTAGATTATCACCTTTAACCCATGCATGGTTAGTCGCACGGTTAGGAAAACTGTGCGTTAACCATGTGCCAGACACTACTCCAAGAATGAACCTTGCATGGTTGGCTCACATGGTTCCCAAACCGTGATCCAATCATGTCAAATACCACTGTACAACATAGCATGATTTCTCCAAGGCTTCTTCATGATTTGGACAAACTGTGTGCCACCCATGCACCTTCCCTTTAGCCCATGTCTAATTATGCACAATTTCTTATAGGTGTTTCATGGTTTTTACAAACCATGCACCAACCTTGAACCCTTATAAAATCCCCAAAAACATTTCAAAAATTCTCCAAACTCTCCCAAAGTTAACCCATAAACTTTAAATACTTAAAAAACATAAAGAAATGGATACTTAATTGAAACCGAAGGTGCTACATTTCCTCTTCCACTTCTAATGAAGAGGACCACCAGGTGAAACAACTTGTCACTAGAACATCCTCAAAAGGACCTTAGAATTTCTTGGTGATGGAAGAATCACCCAAATGGATGAATCCTTTCAATGAGATCCTTAAACACGGAGATCTCCCATTGGATTGGGGAAATCATGAGGAAATCCATCGATGTGTGGTAAATTTTACCCTCCATGATGGCCCCAACTCATAGAAGGTACTTTATAGGAATAAATTTAACAAAATCATTCTCCATTACATCCACAGAAAGAAGGTTTTCAGGTCCAAAATAAAGTCCATTCTGGGTCATGTGGGGCCTATCAGGAAGGGTTAAAGATCCCTCACTAGATTTGAATATTGGGGTACTTTTTCCCCACTATGGTTTGTGATAGCATGAAATTCAATAATAAGTGGCATGCATTCCATATTCATGCAAACTTTGTGTATTATCCACAAGAGATCCTCTATTCCACCAAGTAATCCTAGAAGTTTTTATATGGGGACTCGATGTTGTGGGTCTCTATCCACCAATGATTTCCAGATAGTGTAGGTTCATTCTTACTACCACCAAAATCTTCTTAAAGTGGGAGGAATCCATACCCTTAAAAGACATGATGACTCAGTTGGTGATCGAGTTCATAAAATCCCACATCATATATCAATTCAGGATTCCTCACACCATTATCACAAATAATGATACCAAATTTCAGATTTCAGAGCTGAAGAAGCTATATGAAAAGTAAAAAATTCAGTACAATCATACTTACCACTACCATGTAGGGGAAAATGAGTATTTTGAGGCATTTAAAAAAACCCTCTCTAACATTTTGTAAAAGATGTTGGGTCAAAACAAGAAGAGCTAGTCCGACAATCTCTTTAATTCCCTATGGTCATATCAGAAAAAAACTTTTAATTCCACCTAGGTATCCCCATATTCCATGGTATATAGTAAAAAGGTAGTATTACCTATTGAGATTTAGCTACCGTCACTTTGAATGACTGTTTACAATCCACAGGTGCTAGATAAGAGAGATGAGGTTCGCTTGGGTGAATTAAAAGTCCTCAATGAGAGCATACCCTAAGAATTTCATAACCATGAATTTCATTATAATAGGGTAGCATGAACATTTAACAAAAAGGTTCACCTTCACTCTTTTCTTTAGGGATACTTGGTACTAGCATTGAGGACATCATCGATACTCGAAAGGAAGTCTCCAAAATTAGAGCCTAAGAAGTATGTTCCTTTTTTTATTCATAAGGTTTAATCTAATGGTGCATACTCATTAATCATAATAGATGGGGAGCACATCACACCTCCCAATAATTAAAGGTTCCTCAAATGGTACTTTTAATAACCTTCATGTCAGTCTACATGTCTTTATTGCATGATGTAAAACTTCACCATGAGGTATGAGATGTAAGACCTTAAAATTAATATCCTTTTTGTCTTGGTCACAAGATAATAAACTGTATAACACATCATCCTCACTATATGACATTAAACTACATATAAAACATACTTGTTTCAAGATATTAAACTACATGATTCTCATGCTCACCGTATGATGTTAAACTATGTGTTGAACATCCTTACTAAAAGATGTTAAATTGTATGGTTATCATCTTCATCATATGATGTTAAAATGTGTGTCCAACATCCTTACCATGATATGATAAACTACATATAAACATACCCAATTGCATACTATAAAACTACATGATGATTTGGACCTCGCTTGGGAGGACCTCCCCCTCCGGCGTCGGTCATCTACCGCACCACCATACAGAACTATGCATGGCATGATTCCCATCCCATGGGATATGTAGAGACACTTGGATTTCATAACCCAAGCCTAACCATAAATATATTTTGGGGTTTTACCTTGAGAAAAATTTCAATTATCTATCATGAATAAGTCCCTTCAATGTGCTCAAATATGAAGTGGCATGAAACATAGAGTGTTGAAATCTCTCTAAACATCCCCTCATGTTCACCTTCACATTTAGGATCTTCCTCAATTTGGATCCTCATCACCCTCCATGCCCGAATAGGTTCCCTTATGGTAATGGAGATATCCAACATAGGCTTTCCTCTTATCCAGGGAGAATGACTTTAAGGACATACAGTAACAATATGACACATCTTGTGTTTTGAAAACACAGTCAATGGTCGACCCTTGTTTGTTTTCCCCATCCTTGACTATTTGGTTGTGGGACCTGTGTTTTGAATACATGGTAAAAAATCACCCACCACCTATTTTCACCCCACTTTTTGATTCAAATCTCATAACTCTCAATTTACTACCTCTCCACCATCCACTTTTTTAGTGGAGTTTAACACCCTCAATTTCACCCCTATTAGGGTGAAATAATACAAAGATACATAAGAGGTGGTTGAATTGTGTCCTTTAAATAATATTATAGAGATTCTAAATTTTATACCTCTTCATGATTTATACATATATGCAGAATTTTATTCAGTAATTAGTTTGAGTAGTGGATAAATAGAGAATAAGAACACAACAATTTTTATAGTGGTTCGGGGCACAAAGATCCCCTAATCCACTCCACCAATTCCCTATCAGTGAGCTTAGTGATTTTTAATAGACACTTGCTCTTATCATAAGAACTTAAAAAATGCATAAAGATAGTTTACACCTTTACAATAAGACTTTTACAGTTCCTTTTGGTTCTTTTACAGGGAATGTTAAATCCACAACTTAATCTGATAATCTGATACTCCATCAATGACCAAGTTCAAGAATAAGATACTTTAATAAATCAATGAGGATTGATTTGGATGAATAAACAAAGTATTTTTCAAAAATATAGTAGTAACTGACAGAAAATAAATATTCTTCTTCAAATATGAATGTCTTAAAGAAATAACAACTTCAAAGAGATACTACTTGAAAATAATCTGTAATAAAAATAACAATAGAAAAATACCAGTAAAAACAATTAATTAGTAATTTACACAACACAAGATCAAAAAATGTATGCCTCAAAGTTATAGATTCTTTATAATAATATATACATTAAATCTTTTGTATTTTACAGTAGCACTATGTTTAAAAATATATTTCACACAATACATAAAATAAAAATACTCTTGTTATTTAATAAGAGAAACTTGGTTTTGTTTTAGTTGAATAAATCCAAGAATATATCCTAACAAATCACGACCATTTGAATTTCAAACATTCACAGAGATTTTCAATTTCCCATTGAAATAAGAACTATTTAATCTGCTGAATATAAGTCTCTGAATCAACCACAAAATAAATTTAAAGATATATTTACTTCTAGCAAGACCATTTCATAAAATGTGGATAATATTTTAAATTTAAAACTTCATTATTGACCAGTCAAACATAGGGTTCCTTCACATAACAAAAAAAATCCAAAAGTAGGATTGACAATGTATGGTTGTTTACAAAAGTAGGTTTGATGAACCATATATTTATTCCATTAAACGCAGGGTTTCTTCGAAATGTAGGGTTGTTGATCCATAATTTTCCAACAACATAGGGTATATGATCCATACATTTCATTCCAAATGTATGGTTTCCAAACCATATGTTACACTTACAAATGTAGGGTATTAACAGTGTTTCCAGAATACTTTCAAACACATCCAATAATACTTAATAAAATATTTCAACCTTTAAATAAGATAAATTTATCAAGAATTATATTCCTAAAAAATACTTAAAATAATATCATTTGTAAAATAAAAAATGGTATTGTTGAACATCAAAACCAATAATATTCATAGAGTATTATTAAGACAATACATTCCCAACAATCTCCCCCTTTTTTCTGATCACAAAACCCATAACATATCTTATAAAAAATATAGGAAATATAAACCCAAATGAAATAAAACCTTTTAAAGAGACATAATAGAAACTATAATTGAAAATATAGTTTAAATTTATCATTTATTTATAAAGTAAACATTTATAAAATTAATAATGCTGTGTTTACCTAATTTTCTTCCTCTTTTTTTGATATAAAAAAGAAAGTATTTGAAAAATGGTCTAAAACACAATTAATGTAGCACATAACTGTGAATAAATGTTATAATATTATAAGATAAAAAAGATATTTGTTCTACCAATATAAATTAATAGAAATAAGAAGAAAATATCAAATAAAAATATAATATATAAAATAATTTCATTAGAAGAGTTGTGAGTACAATAAATATTTGAATGAGAGTTTTTAAAAGGTTGGACTTGATGAGGGTGAAAAGTATTGTTCAAAAGAGGTGTCAGATTATTTAGAAGCTTAGATAACCTGATGAACATCCTTTAACTCTACCATAGGTTCTTTGAAACATCAATTAAGGATATCATCCACCTGTCTCATCAAAATAATTAAATCCTGGACAACTTTAAAGCTTTCAACTATATTCACTTTTAAAAAATCATGAACATATTCTTTAGACTAAACAAAATATGAGAGAATTTCATTGAACTGATTGATAATATGTCTTATACCAAGATCATTTGATGTTAACTTCTCAAAAAGTTCTATTTGATTTTCTAATAAAATAGTTAAAGGAGCACTATCGCACAGAAGATTATGTAGCTGATCATTCAAAATAGAAAAAACTGTAGTAATCAATTCAAAACCTCTTATTAAATTTGGAGAAGTTTAAGGAGTATAAGTAGATGCTCTGGCATGACTAGCAAAACTCCTTATGGATTCAAACTAACTTACCAAATACTTCCTTAAATCTCAAAAATATGTCGTTGAAACTGACTCTGCTTTCAGCTTTCCAATCTGATCCACCAGTTTTCTTCGAAATGCATCAAAATCTATTCTAGAAATTGAATTTTATCTGAGAGTTTATAGTTAAACTTTTATAGATTCTAATTATTCTATTTTAATAGTTGAGATTCTCAAATCTTCTAAATATTTATTATTAGAATCCAATTTACTTTACAAAGAGGAATTTTCCTCCTTTATTCTGTTAAACTTGGTAACTAACTCTTCAATTTTATTATCAATAGAATCATAAGATATTTATTCCTGATTTCTTGATGGTTGACCTATGCCAACTACAAATAAGTATTTAACTCTATCCTTCTCACTATAATATGAAGATATATTGTTAAGAACCTCTGTATTCATAGTATTTATAGAAATAACCTTGTCCAAAGAATCTAGAACAACAAATACTATCAGATTCTCAACTAACCTAGTAGTTTTAACTAATAATGGTTGTTCTTTCTCATCTCCTTGAGAAGATTATTCAATTTTATCTCTTTTATGAGCTTCTTGATCATCTCTTTGAGCATTTTAATCAACTTGTTATTTGTCATGAGCTTCTTGTTCATCTGTATTTTCGGCTTGGTTCTCAATTTGATGTTCCTCATGAGTGGTTGAGACTCCTAAAAATACTATTTAATTAACTTCTCTAGTTGTACTAGCCTCATATTCTGGAGCTTGAAATTTAGGATCATGATCTAAAAGTTCATCTCTTTGTCTTGGATAGGTGATAACAACCTCAATGTTTGCTTCTTTCAAATTTTATCCAATATATTGATAAACAACCCTTTCATCTTCTAGATTAGAGACATCATATCTAATTCTATGCATCTTTTTTTGAACAACATCCTAGATTCTAGATTCTCTAAATTCTTCTTCATAAATACAGATTGATCCAACTGATTTCATATTTCCTTGCCCCCATGAGCAATAGGACCATATTCTTTTTGGTCATCAGAACCAATAGGTAACAACTTTCCATGTTTTGTACTAAAAAAGAAAACTATTTTTCTCAAAGTTACAACATTTAGAATGTTACTGTAATGACACCTAATGTGGAGTTATACGTCTAAAATATTTTTCATTTTATATAAAATAAGATAAAAAATCCTTCCATATGGATAGAAATACATTCTTACCTCTATCTGAAAATTGTGATGCATGTATCAGAGCATATATCGAGTGAAATTAAACTTGATATCACTCATCATCAAAATAATTACATACATATTAGGATAATTTTTTTTCTACAACTCAACAATTCATGGAATTATTTCTGACTAAATGAATTTGACAAGAACCTTCTGATCATCTTTAATATCCTTTATAAACATTTTTCAAATTAGGGTTGAGTTGAAAATAAAATACATAATATCTTTATATTTATGTTCATTATCTCTAACTGATCAAATATCAAAGTGAAAAACCCATTCATGGGGACAATGAAAGATATTTTCAATTTTCATAGGAGAAATGAGAAAAAATCCTTATTATTTACCTGTGATACAATGATGCCCTATGTGTCTCCAAAATTGAACTGAACATTTCTATAAAACTCCTTTACTTATATGTTGAACACAAATGGGGTATTTTATTCATTGAAAAGGAATTATAAACCTTGAAAGGATAGATATTTCTCTAATATAATATTCTTCTGATACCACCATTCAAAATCTAAAAATTTCCCTTGAATAATTTTTCTATAGGTGACACGTTGACACTTCGATTCACTCAGTTTGACTTCATCTATCCTCTTGTTTGTCAACATTGCCAAGAATATAAATGTTGAAGCTTCAGATTCTAGGGCTTCAAAGGGAAGAAAAGGGGTCTGGAATTTGAAAGGGTTAGATTACCGAGGGTAAGTTTGAAAGAGATAGAAAGAGATTATTCTTTACTGTTTTGGGTGATGTCAGTTCTAGCTTTTCAAGCCAAATACTCAATGTAATCATTATTAAATTTTTGAAAATACATGCTTTAAAAAAAATAATAAATTTTCATTTTATTTAAAAATTATTAAGTAAATAAATGATAGACAAATAAAACAAGTAAAAAAATTTATACAAAATTTAAGAAAAAAATTAATAAAAATTTATTTAAAATTAAATATTCCTAACCCTACCTTAATAAATTCAGAACTAGTAGTGAGAAGTAGTTTAGTGAAAATATCAACAAGTTGATACCTATTATTTAAAAATTAAAACGGTATATCCTTTTTAAAACACGATATCTTAGAAAATGATGTATTTTATCAATATGCTTGGTTCTTGAGTGACTTATATGATTTTTTGAAATATTTATTTTACTTGTATTATCACATAAAATAGGAATATTATTAAAATTAATTCCAAAGTCTAATAAGGCATGTTTTTTCCACAATACTTATGTACATTAAGTGCCAAAAAATATATATTATGCCTCAGCTATTGACAGATCAACTGAATGTTGTTTCTTACTTGACCATGAAACTAAGGACTTCCCTAAAAAGTGACAGGTTCCTAATGTAATTTTTCTATCAAATCTACAACCTCCAAATTCAGCATCTGAATATAAAATTAAATTAAAATTAAATGTTTTTGGATAAATTAGAGATTGAAAAATAGTTCCTTTTAAATATCTAAAAATTCATTTTACAATTACAAGATAATATTATTTTGTATTTTATTGAAATACAACACATAGACAGACTGAAAACATAATTTCTGGTATGATAATAGTAAGATATAGTAAACTGTCAATCATACCTCAATAGAACTTGCTGTCAACTGGTTTTCCAGTCTCATCAAAATCAAGTTTTATATTTTTACACATGGGGGTTATATAAGTTTTACTATTTTCTAGTCCAAAATTTTTCAATAAGTAAATAATATATTTACTTTGATTTAAAATATTTATATAATCATTTTTATATATTTGAAATCCAAGAATAAAATTTAATTCTCCTATCATACTCATTTAAAATTTATTTTTCATAAGATCATAAAATTCATTACAATGTTTTTTATTTGTTAAACCAAAAATAAAATCATCCACATAAATCTGTACTAATAGTATATTTGGAAAAAATATTTTTTTAAAAAGATTAGGATCTGATAGCCCTACAGATAATCCATTTTCCTATAAAAAAGAACTTAATTTTTCATACCAAGATCTAGGTTATTTTTTAAGGCCATAAATAGTTTTAGTAAGTTTGAAAACTAAATTTGGTAGATGAGGAGTTTAAAAATCTGGTGGTTGTTCAATGTAAACTTCCTCAATTAAATATGTACAGTTAGAAAATATGATTTTACATCCATCTAATATAACTTAAAATTCATATGATATGTATAAGATAGAAGGATTATAATAGCTTCTAATCTAGAAATAGGTGAAAAGGTTTCATTATAATTTATTCCCTCTTGTTGATTATATCCTTTAGCTACTAATATAGATTTATTTCTTGTAATTATTCCTTAATCATCTTGTTTATTTCTAAAAACTCATTTAGTTCATATTCTAGGATGATTAGATAGTTTGTCTACTAATTCCCAAACTTCATTCCTACTAAATTAATTAAGTTCTTCTTTCATAATCATCATCCAACTTTTATCTTATAATTATTATTCTATAGTTTTAGGTTCAAATTATGATATAAAGGAATAAAATTCACCTAGGTTTCCTACATTTATTCTTATTCTTACTCATGTATCTAGACCTTCTATTATACTTTCTAAAGGATGATTCTTTAAGGTTCTAGGTTTTCTAGGTAAGACACTTCTAGGTTCATTAGTTTGATGTTATTCTAAACTAGACTGAATTTCATTTATTTTATTTTTTAAATCAATTTTAGGTTATTCAAGTCTCATTTTGTCTAATAAATCATCAACTTCATCAGTTTTATTTTTATTATGACTAAAAGGGTCATTTTAATCAAACTTCACATGAGAAGATTATTCAACAATACTTTTATTTTTATTATACACTCTATAAGATTTAGAGGTATTAGAGTATCCTAGAAATATTCCTTCATCAGTCTTTGGATCAAATTTATCAAGGTTTTCCTTAGTATTCAAGATATACACCTTGCATCCAAACACTTTAAAGTATCTAACTTTAGGTTTTCTATTATTCTATAGTTCATAGGGTGTATTTTTAAGAAGGGGTCCTATTAGAACTCTATTCAAGATATGTAAGGCTATTTTTATAAATTCTTTCTGAAAATAGGTAGGAATATTATATTCATTTAACACAGTTCTTTACATTTATTAAATAGTTCTATTTATTCTTTCTAAAATTCCATTTTTCTAAGGTGTTATTGGTGTAAAGAAGGTGTGTTTAATACCTAAGTATGATATAAAAGAATTAAATTCTTATTTATCAAATCCTTTACCATGATAACTTATTAATGAAATTATTTTAAAATATTTTTCATTTTGAACAATTTTATAAAATCTTTCAAAAATAGAGAAAACTTCACTTGTATGTTTTAGAAAATAAACCCATGTAAATATTGAAAATTCATCAACTAAAATAAAAACATATGATTTTATAGCCAAAATTTCTATTCATGATGGTCTAAAAAAATCCATGTGGATAAGTTTACATGGTTTGGATGTAGAAACTTTTTTAATAGATTTGAAGGATGATTTGTGTTGCTTGCCAATTTGAAATGCATCAAAGAATCTATCTTTATCAAACTTAATACTAGGAAAATCAGAAACCATGTGTTTATTAGATAATTTTTATAAAGTAAGTATATTATAATGTCCAAGTATCCTGTTCCATATCAAATATTCATTTATCTTAGTAGTTGAAAAATTCAACTTTGTTTAGATAAGTAATTATAATCCAAGGTATAAATATTTTCTCTTCTGGGTACTTTAAATTTAAGCAATTTATCTTTAAAAAATGAGAAAGAATTATTAAATAAATCAACATAAAATCTATCATCATAGAGTTAATATATACTTATCATATTGTGCTTTAGTCCTTGAACATATAACACTTTTTTGATCAAAATTGATTTTGGATCTCCAATTGATCCAAATCCAACTATTTTCCCTTTAGCACTATCTCCGAAGGTAACCATCACTCCATATAATTTTTCTAGTGTATGAAAATTGGAAGAGTCACAACTCATGTGCCTTGAGTAGCCCCTATCCATTTACCATACAAAATTTTGGTTCCTGTGACCTTTTCCCTACAAAGCATTTAAACAAGAGTTTTTTTTGGTTCTCATATTTTATTGGGTCTAACAAATATTTGGGTAACCAAATTTTCCTTATTTTATCAAAATTTATAGTAAAATATTAAGAATTTTTTTTGGAAATAAAATCATTTTTAATTCCACTAATCTGGGGATTTATTAAACAACAATTATTAGAGTAATGTCCCTTATTTCCACAATAAAAACAAGTACCTATTGATATGTTTTTATTTTTAGAACTTGGTATAAATTAATGTATATATAATTTAGATTTTTACCTTTTCTAATATTCTACATTTTTACTTTCTGATAACATTTTTCCAAATAATATTATTTAAAGATTCTTCTCCTTTAGTTAAAATACTAGTAACAATTTTAAATGATTCTACCTCATCTTGTAATTATTATATTCTATTTTCATGATCAGTACAGTTTGAAGTGGATTTATTAAATTTTTATTTTAATTATTAATATTGTTTTAACATATCATCTTTTTCACTTAAAATAGAATTGTAAATATTCTTTAGATATTTCTTCTTTTTTACTAAAGATTCATATTTTTCTTCAAGCATGGAGCAGTAAGCAACTATTTTTTTATTAGAACAAATTTCATAATCAGAAGCAAAAGAATAATAGGTTTGTATGTTATCTTCTTTCCTTATCCAAAAAAGAACATATTTGATTTTAGATTTGTTGTCTCTTTTTATGATTTATATTTATAAGTGTCATTGTAGTATTCATACACACTCAAAGTATCCTCCATAGTTTTCTTTCCTTTTTGCTCATAATTAGTTCTCATCTGATTTTTTCCTTTCTTTCTTCTCCATCTTTATCTTTTCTTCATTTAATTATGGGAAATTTGGTTATATATTCTCCATCTATTTACATTCACAACATCACACTTCTTTATATACATTTTCATCTTTATTGAAGGTCTTCTTGAAGCCTATTTTTTCTTATAAAATTTGCTGAATATTTTGGCTAGTTGATCCAGTTTTATTTCAAAATATGAACACTCTGAATAATTTGATAATTTTTGAGTATTTTTTTTCTTCTTCTCATGCTTCTTAGTATTAACTTTAAAGCTAATATTTTCCCTTTTTATCATTTTATTATCTTCAGCTTCAACTTTCATTTTCGCTTCATACACCATAAATGTTCCAATCAATTCTTTCATTGTCAAATCTTTGATTGGTGATGATTTTTGTGCAGCCTAAAATATTTCATTCCATTTATATGGTAAAACTATAAGAACTTTTAGTGCCTAATATGATTGTGAAATTTAAGTTCACGAGTCAAAAAAACCATTTTATATCTCTGTTAGTCTCCCATTTATCTAGGGGATTCATTCACCATCATACATTCTAAAAGTATCAAATTTTAGCCTTGTAGTAGCGTACCTTAATTATTTGAAATTTTTAGTTCCTTCTTAGGAAACAACAATAGTTTTAAAAATTTCATAGGTAGTAGGACATTGGAATAATTTATTTAATTCATTTGGATCAAGTCTATATATAATAGCATCCATTAACCTTGAATTGATATCATACTCAGCTTCTTTGGAAGCATCCCATGTTTTTGGTTTTTCAGGGATTACATAAGGAGTGACAATATTCATGTATACATTGAATCTAATATTTCTCAAATAGATAATCATGTAATATTTCCAACATCCATTATTATCATCATTGAAGTAAGGAGCACAAACTATTGAAAAACATTATTTTAGTTCTATTATTGAAATCTGTCATTGTATAGACCTTGCACATGAGCCTCAACCCAGTTGGTGAGGACTCCTTAAGTGCATCCAGGAGACCCGGGATCAAATCCAGGCGGAGGCTAATTTCCGGGTTACTGTAGCAGGTCTGTAGCATTACTGTAGCAGGCACTGTTTGGCACTGTAGCATCCGGGAATATTCCCTCATTTGGGCCTTAGGTCCACAGATTTGGTCCCTAAGTCATTTAAGGCCTTAGGGCCACCTCAAGGCCTTTGGGCCACCTTAAGTGCAAATGCAAACTAGACAACATACAAGGAACAAGCTTAAGAAGGAGGAGGATCAAAGAGCTTTCACAATAGCAGAAGCTAAATGGATTGCAAGAATGAGAGGGTATGAAACCTTCCATTAAGACAAGCCTATGCATGCACGGGAAAGCCTAGAGAAACAACCATGCAAAGGTGGAGAGATGATTTCACAATGAAGATGATGGGGAGGAGTAGATCCAATAGTTAGTATAGGTTGTATGTAATGTTTGAAGCCTATGGGCAATGAATTTCTCTAAGGCCTATGGTCCATGTAATACTTATGCCTACGGGCCTTGTAAGGGTTCCACCTCACCCCTTGAAAGGTGAATTATCAAAAATCAATAAAAAATGAAGGCCTTCGAACCATTGGAGTGGAGTCATTGTATAGACCTTGTGATTTGATCTTGATAGAGACTATCTAATTTATTTAAAAAGTAATTCTCTAATACCAATTTTTAGGTCATAATAATACAATGATACAAAAGAGGGGGGGATTGTGTCTTTTCAATAATCTTATACAGATTCTAACTTTTAACCTTCTTCATGATTTATGCAGATATGAATAATTTTCTTCTATAAGTATTTTGAGTAGTTGATAAATAGATAAGAAGAACATAAATTTTTTTATAGTGATTCAGGTCAAAAATATCCCCTAGTCCACTCCACCAAAACTCTCTTAGCGAGATTGGTGATTTTCACTAGACATGTATTCTTATCACAACACATTAACAAATAAGAACTTGAAGACAACATCATTAAAATATGGCTTTTAAAGAGACTTATAGTTCTTTTAAAGGGAACCATAAATCCAAATATTAGTTTGAGAAGTTGATACTTCACAAATGACTAATTTTGATCAGTAAATACTCTAATAAATCAATGAGGATTTATTTGGTTGAATAAACAAAGGCTTGTTCATAGTTGTAGCAACAACTAATAGAAAACATATCTTCTACTTAAAAGATGAATGTATTTAAGAAATAAAAGCTTCAAATAGATCCTAGTTGAAAACAATATTCAATAAAAATATCAACAGACAAATAAAAATATAAATAATTAATCAGTATTTTACACAACACAAGATTAGAACATGTATGTCTCCAAATTGTAGATTCTTCATAATAATAGAGACATTATGTAAGGATCTGAACCCAGTTTCCCAGAGCCGGTGCCTTATTTGATTAAATTGGAATATAAAAAAGGAATATTCATCCTAAAGGACCAAGTAGTTTAGTATTATTGGAAATAAGATACATATATAAGTTCAACATTACAACTTGAAAATAAATACAACATAGAAACTCCTTAGACAACATCCATAACTCCTATGTTATATAAGCATGTCATTTATAATAAAATTATTCATTTCCTGATAAAATGAAACATAATAAAGGGGTGATATCAAACACTCAGTAATAGTAAGTAATATAACAGAATTTATATAAACATTAGGCATTTTGAATAACTAAAAACATATGCCTTTAACAAATAATAAACTTGAACACATTATGACAGGAATAAGAGCTGAGTAAATAATTCCATAATAAAACATATTCATGGGTATTATACTAGTCAAATAACCACATGAACCATTAATATTATTTTCATAATTAGGGAATACATAATATGGGACATCTTCACCATACTGTCAAGGCCTCGTGCCAAGATCATAAATAATCATTTTGTCAAGGCCTTATGGCAAGACTGTAGTTTGTCTCATGAGACCTATCAATGCACCGAGGGGCTATAGAGGGACCAAACCAAAACTTTATATGTCCAATGTATTCATCATATGAACAAGACTAAATATAAACAACATATAAATTCATATTGAAACTAATATATGAAATGTAAATAACTTTTCCCAAACATTAAGCATAAACACTAACCATTCAGAGTAAATTGGTGAATGGTTTTAAGATAGCACATCCATATACAAAATAATCATAAACCATTAAATTAAATATGGTATATGATACCATGAAATATTAATCCCAATAATACATAAGAATAAATAAGAGTGTTGAAATATATGAAGATACTCTTATAAAATCTTCAAGTAATTACTGAGATAAATACTCTTTTACTTTTAAAAGAAGAGTTTTTTTGGAAAAATATTTGTATAAAACTAGAAGTAAAGTAAGATAGTATTTTCATAATAAAATGAGTGATTTTAAAAATATAAAGGTTTCCAAAAACAGACTATATAGTGCTCTTGAAAATAGGTAAGAATTTGAGAAATTCCCTTGAATCGGGCTTGTATTTCGGAAACAATTTTGAAAGTTCCTTTTAATACATGTAACCATCCATAAAATAAGGAAGGATTCTGGTTGGTGTGCATATATATAATACTCACACAGAATTTATAAGGAGTACATAATAATAAATCAGAATTTCATTTAGGTAATTAGACAATGAAAGTAACCCGAATGAAAATGGAAGTTCGGGTGGAAAAACCCTTACCTTAAATCCGAATGTGTTCCACTCTTGAACTTAAGGTCTTGGAATATGAAATTAGTATTATTAATAAATTATTTCATAACCCATTAGAAATGATTTTGGTTTATCATAATTTTGTTTAGTTCATTTATATCCTTATTGATAATTTATTATATTGAATTCTGTCATTCCGGAGTGTTCATTTTCTTGATTTTCATAATCAGCTCAATTGTTTTTAAAGAATAGAGTTCATGTGGAATGGATGTAAATATCCAGAATTTGAAATTACATATTATTTATGAACATATTGAATTGTTAATGGTAATTTATATCATTTGGTTACATGGAAATAGGATGAATCATTAGATGAATTATTAATGAAATTCACTCAGATCATTTTAGCATTATTTTGATTATTAGGAACTAGTTTGGTCATATGATTTAATAATATGTACGTATACTGGTTCCTAAATATTAATTAGGTTATAATACAAATATTATAGTCTTTTGCGACTATCAAAATGGTTTCATGACCAGTAATAAAGGAGAAATTGAAGAATGAATCTTCGTCATCCATGAAGGTTATAAATTGGAACCTCATGGATGTAGATTTCGTTTATAAAATAAAAGGGAGAGAGTAAGAATATTAATGATGGTTCTTCCATTAAAATGATATAATTCCAGTATATAGATTATACTATAGTTATCATGGTCATTTGGATAGAGGATGTGGGGATAGGATAACAAAATAAGATAAATTGAAATAAGATTAAATGAAAAAGAAGAGTGCTTTACCTCTTGAAATAACCTCCTTGAGAACCTCATTAAGGGAAGGGGTTTTGGTATTTTGGAAAGAACAAAAGATTCTTGGACATAGTGAGTGAATAGGGAAGGTTATTTGGGTATAACTTTGAGGATCTTCAAGGCTTATAGGAGTTAAGAGAATAGGGAGTGAGGGGGGGTTTTATAGTGGAGGAGAGGAGTGAATTTTGAATATTTTATTCATTATTTTATTAATTCTTTCAAGACAACCAATAGTGTTGGTTCATGTGACCCATAATAGTAATAAGTTCACTTGATTTCAAAAAAAGTGGTATCACATCACTTATGATGTCATAAATAGTGTATTTAACTAATAATATTTATATACGGTATTTTACCGTATTTCACTATTCATAAAAATTCAAGAATTTCAGAAAAATACCAAAAATTCACCCCTACTATTTTTTAATATGTATAATTAAAAAATGAAATCAAATTTTCAAAAATAATTTTATAAATATTATTAATTTAATTTTTAAATAAAATCATAGTTAATTCAAAAAATAACAATTTTAAAGGTATAATTAGTTTTATATCACATTGAAAAATCAATTAAGATCTCATTATCTTATTACATTAATAAAATAAAGTAATATCATTATTTACTATTCATAAGGGTCATATTACTATTCATATTACTATTTATAAGGGTATGTTACTATTCACCAAAAATCAAGTTTATTCTATCAAACTCCAAATGACTTACTGATCACAACTCTAGAAGACCATTTTTCAAAATTCAAAAAATAATAGAGGAAAAGTTGTGTTTAATGGATAGATTATAAAGTGTGTTGTTTTGTTGGGACATAATGTTTCATGCATTCAATATTTATTTTCAAAACCTTGGGTATTATATTCTCCCCTCTTAACAAAAATTTCATCCTAAAAATTCAAAAAATGTTACTTAAAAAGATTCAGGTATGTATTCAACATAATATCCTCAAGATCCCATGTTTATTCCTCCATATTATGGTTCCTCCAAAGAAACTTTTCTAAAAGAGTCGTCCAATTTCTCAATACTTGTTCTCTGGTATCAAGAATCTTGATTGACTCTTCACAATAAGATAGATCAGGCTCAAGTTATATTTCTTCATAGGTGAGTACATGTGTTGGGTCTGGCATGTATTTCCTTAGCATTGATACATGGAACACATTGTGAAATTTAGAGAGACTTGGAGGAGTTTCCAAATGGTAAGCTACGACTCCAATTTGATCCAGAATTTCAAAAGGTATGATATACCTGGGACTTAATTTTCCCTTCTTACCGAATCATATAATACCCTTCCATGGATATACCTTTAAGAAAACATGATCTCCTTATTGAAATTACAAATACCTCCTTCGATTATCAACATAGATCTTTTGCCTACTTTGAGCTATTTTGATATGGATTTGGATAATCTTCACCTTTTTCGTTGTTTCCTCAACAAGTTCTGGTCCTACGAGTTTTCTTTCACCAACATCATCCCAAAAAGTTGGTGTATGACATCTCTTTCCATATAATGCTTCATATGGATCCATATGAATACTTTAATGGAAGCTATTTTTATAGGAATATTATATGAGAGGAAAATAATAATCCCATATACCATGAAAGTAAAGTGAAAAATACCCCAACATGTCTTCCAAAGTTTGAATAGTCCATTCTAACTGTCCATCAGTTTGTGGGTGGTAGGAAGTGCTCAAAATGTGGTCAATATCTAGGGGATTTTGAATACTTTTCCATAATTCTGATGTAAAACAAGGATCATGATCAGAATCAATTGATAAGGATACACCACGAATTATTACAACTTCATTAATATATAGTCTTTCTAAACGTTCAAGTGGTAAATCTTCTCTTATATCAAGAAAATGTGCTTATTTTGTAAGAAGATCAACAATGACCCAAATTGCATCATTATTTATTAGAGTCTTTGGTAGCCCCATGATAAAGACCATCGTAATATCATCCAATTTCCATATAGGAAAAGGAAGGGGTTGCATAAATTTTCCAGGATGTTGTCTTCCAGCCTTCACCTATTGACAAACCAAAAATATCGACACATAATCAACAATATCCCTCTTCATGTTTTCCTGCCAAAAATGTTCCTTTAAATATCTATAAATATTTTTGATACCAGGGTGTATAGAGAAATTAGATCTATGAGCATCATACAATAGTTCCCTCTTTAGATCAGGAATAGTGGGAACACAAATCCTCTTTCCAAATTTCAAAACGCCACCTTCATATATAAATTCAATAAACTTCCCATCATTTACAGCTTTAATTTTCTTTTGAAACTCCTCATAATTAGCCTGAGAACTTTTTATCCTTTCCAGCAAAGAAGGTTTGGAAACCATTTGAAAAAGTAGTGATGTGTTAACTTCTATGATAATTACCATATACATATTTACTAGATCCATGAACATAGGATCCCTTTCAATTCTCATCTTATTCAGAATTCTGTGGTCCTTTCTACTCAAAGCATTTTCCACCTTATTTTCTTTCCCCAAGTGGTAGTGTATTGTGAAATCATAATCTTTAAGTATATTAATCCATCTCTTTTGTCTCATGTTGAGTTCATTCTATGAGAAGATATATTTCAAACTCTTATGATGTGTATATATCTCACATTTTTTGCTATAGAGGTAATGTATTCAAATCTTCAGGGAAAATATTACCACTGATAACTCAATACCATGAGTTGGATAGTTTTTTTCATGAATTTTTAGCTTCCTAGATGCATAGACAATCACTTTATCATTCTGTATAAGGACATAACCATGTCCTTTCTTTAATATATCACTATAGATCACAAATCCATCATTCCCTGATGGTAGATTCAATATTGAAGCATTCACTGATCTTCTCTTAAATTCTTTAAAAAATTCTTCACATCCCATTGTCTATATGAACTTAACCCATTTTCATGTGAGCTTGGTCATTGGGTTGGCTAAACGGGCGAAGTTCTGAATGAAATGTTGATAATAAATTGCTAAACCAATAAAACTACATACCTTAGTTATCTTCATTGGAGTAGGCCATTCTTGAAAAACCTTTGTCTTCACAGGATCAATATATATTCCATCCTTAGATACAATGTGTCCAAGGAAGGAAACTGATTGAATCCAAAATTCACACTTGATGAACTTCCCATATAATTCATTTCTTCTAAGAGTCTTAAGAATAACATGTAAGTTATTTTCATGATCTTCATAGATTTTAGAGTATGCCAAGATATCATCAATAAACACCACCACAAAGTCATCAAGATATTCCTTGAAAAATATATTCATTAGATCCATGAAAACATATGGTGTATTAGTTAGTCCAAAAGGCATTACTGTAAACTCATAATGCCCATACCTAGTTTTAAATTCTTTTTTTGGAATGTCTTCCTTCCTTATAAGAAACTGATGATATCCAGATCAAAGATCAATCTTCAAAAAATATTGGGCTCCATGAATTTGATCAAATAAATAATCAATGTGAGGTAGGGGATACTTTTTCTATATTATTATAGCATTGATCTCCCTGTAGTCAATGCACAACCTCATAATCCCATCTTTCTTCTTAACGAAAAGAATAGGGGCTCACCATCGAGAAACACTAGGGCGAATAAATCCTTTATCACTCAATTCCTCTAGTTGTTTCTTTAGTTTCACTAACTCCACAGTTTCCATTCTATAATGGGTCTTTGATATGGGCCTTGAACCATGAATTAAGTCAATGTAAAAATAAATTTCCTACTCTAGAGGATGTCCAGGTAAATGCTCTGGAAATACATCAACATATTCTTTCACAATAGGTACATATTTTATTTGAACATTCTTTTCCTCACCCATAATTATTGCATTCCCTTCCACCCCAATAATTTAATTTAGTAGAGCTACTGGGAGTGGATCTAGATGAGAATCATATGGTGATGTTTCTTCCCTAAAGATAAGGTATTCCACATCATCCTCAAAAATTATAACCTCCTTCTTCTTACAATAAATTTTCACATCATGTTTCGAAAGACAATCCATACCTAGGATTATATCAAAGTCAATCATGGGTATGAATACAAAATAAGCAGATAACAAACGTTTATATGACATAATGAGGACTTTCTAGAACAACTTTATTGCAATGATAATTCCCTTTGGAGTTTTGACTGATAACTCCCTTAATAAATCAAAATTGGAAATATCATATTTTCTTGGAAAACTGAGAACATATGAAAGAATGCAACGATCCATAATCAAATAAAGCATTGGCTAAGTTTTATGAAATGATTAATGCACCTGCCACCACTTTTTTGGGAACTTCAACCTCCATAGTTGTGACCATATAAGGTTATCCTTACTCCCTTGGACTTCTTTGGGGAACGTTTACCTGATGCATAGGACATTCATGTGCATAATTTCCCATCTTCATGTAATTGTATCATTGAACATTGGTAGCTTCTTTCTTCCCCTTACAATCTCAAGATAGGTGGCCTTTTTCTATGCACTTGTAACAAACTCCCATTCCCTTTAGGCAAGTGCCAAGGTGTTTCTTCCCACAATTACTGTAGGATGGAAGTTCAAATCTTCCCTTATTCCCCATTTCTTTATTTCCTTTTCTAGAGTTTTTGGTATCCCTCTTCTTCTCTTGTTTTTCTTTAAATTCATAAGAATTAGAAAATTCCTTTTCTATCTTGATATCACTTGAGACTATATCTTCATATGATGAGAAATTTTGGGAGACTAGAGCCATTTGGAGGAATGGTTTTAAACCATCAAAGAATCGATCAATTTTTCTCCTTGGATTATGTATGTAGTCTGTAGCATACCTTTCCATCCTTGTAAAGTTGGCTTCATACTTGGAAACATTTTCATCCTCCTTATGCCTTAGATTCAAGAATTTACTCTCCATATCTGCTTGATGTTCATGAGGGAAATATTTTTCTAGGAATATTTACTTAAAATCCCTCCATTCCATATCTTCTATTTATTCCTCCTCCTTTGTGTTTTGGATTAAATACCACCACTGATCCGCATATCCCAAGAGACAATAAACTACCAGGACAACCTTCCCTCTTTCGTAACATCCCAAAGTGATAAATATCTTCTCTAGGGAACATATCCACTTCTTTTCTACAAATGGTTTTGTATTCCCATTGAATGATGGAGGCTGTTTTCGCATAAAGCGATCTAACATAGCTCCTCTACATGGTGGATCCAGATGCTCCATATGGTTAAGGTTATTATTCATAACTTGAGTAAGTTGTCCCAATATAGTTATAAGTTTCTCAACACCAGTCATAACACTATAAACAACACCATTATCTTGCATCGGAGGGAAATCCCTATATGGTACACGTGCGTTCATGCGGTTTCCATTCCTTCCACTAGGAGCTATTTCTAAATAATGGAATACACTAGATTAGGGTATGAATCATAATGTATAATCTCAATGTAGAATGAAAATACTTATAATAAATCAAAATTCTATACATAGCTAATCTCTTAATCATAAACATGGTATCTTTGAGAAAAAATTTACATTTAAATCCTTCATAATGGCTTGTAAAGAAAATGTGTATTATCCAAATCATATCCCCCAGGAGTGTCAATACCAAGAGTGCAGCAAGGACCATTTTCATGTACCAGGATTCCCCAGGTCAATCCTGAAACTCCTTATTGGAGTTTTCACTCCTAGGTACATCTGTACCAGTGCCACTTCTACCTGTTTGTATCCAAACATGGATTTATTTTCTAGAAATATCCACATAATCTATTCCTTACCAAGATTACAAGACATTCTTGTATATTTTTCAGCAAATACTACCTCAGAGCTTTGTTCCCTAATCTAAAGTTTCTAATTTAGTTTCAAGTTTGATACTAAACTTCCTTTGATACCAACTGTAAGGACCCGATCTCAGTTGCCCGGAGCCAATGCGTTATTTGATTACATTGGAATATAAACAAGGAATATGCATCCCTAAGGACCAAGCATTTTAGTATTATTGGAAACAAGATACATACATAAGTTCAACATTATAGCTTGAAAAGAAATACAATATAGAAACTCCTTAGAAAACATCCATTACTCCTAGGTTATATTATCATTTTATTCATAATAAAATTATTCATGTCCTGAGAAAATGAAACATAAGAAAGGGGTGAGATCAAATGATCAATAAGGTAAAGAAATACAACAGAAGATATATAAACATTAGGCATGTTGAATAACTAAAAACATATTCCTTTAATAAATAATAAACTTGAACACATTATGACTGGAATAAGAGCTGAGTAAATAATTCCATAATAAAACATAATCATGGGTATTGTACTAGTCAAATAACTACATGAACCATCAATACTATTTTCATAATGATGTAATGAATAATGAGGGACATCTTCACCATACCATCAAGGCCTCATGACAAGACCATACATAATCATTTTGTCAAGGCCTTATGCCAAGACCGTAGCTTGTCTCATGAGACCTACCGATGCACCGAGGGGCTATAAAGGGCCTGAACCAAAAATTTATATCTCCAATTTATTCCTCATATGAATGGGGATAAATATAAACATCATATGCATTAATATTGAAACTAATATATGAAATGTAAATAACGTTCCCCAAACATTAAGCATAAACACTAACCATTCAGAGTGAATTGGTGAATGGTTTTAAGATAGAACATCCACAAATAAAATAATCACAAAACATTAAATTAAATATGGTAGATTATACCATGAAATATTAATCCCAATAATACATAATAACCAACAAGAGTGTTGAAATAGATGAAGATGCTCTTATAAAATCTTCTAGTAATTTTTGAGATAAATAATGTTTTACTTTTCAAAGAAGAGTTCTTTTGAAAAAATATTTGTTTGAAACCATATTTGAAGTAAGATAGTATTTTAATAATAAAATTAATGATTTTATAAAGATAAAGGTTTCCAAAAATAGATTATATAGTTCCCTTGGAAATAGGTAAGAATTTGAGAAATTCCCTTGAATCGGGCTTGTATTTCAGAAACAATTTTGAAAGTTCCTTTTAATACATGTAACCATCCATAAAATAAGCAGGGATTATGGTTGGTGTACATATATATAATACTCACACATAATTTATGAGGATTAAATAATAATACATAATAATTTCATTGAGGTTATTAGACAATGAATGTAACCCGAATGAAAATTGGAAGTTTGGGTGGAAACACCCTTATCTTAAATCCGAATGTGTTCTCCTATGGAACTTAAGGTCATAGAATATGAAATTAGAATTTTTAATAAATTATTTAAAAACCTATTAGAAATTATTTTAGTTTATAATAATTCTATTTAGTTCATTTATGTTCTTATTGATAAGTTATTATATTGAATTCTATCGTTCTAGAGTGTTCATTTTCTTGATTTTCATAATCGGTTCACTTGTTTTTAAGGAATGGAGTTCATGTGGAATGGATGTAAATATTAAGAATTTGAAATTAAATATTATTTATGAACATCCAGAAGTGTTAATGGTCATTTATATCATTTGGTTACATGGAAATAGGATGGATCATTAGATGAATTATTAATGACATTCACTTAGATCATTTTAGCAGTATTTTGATTATTAGGAACTAGTTTGGTCATATGATTTAATAATATGTACGTATACTGGTTACTGAATATTAATTAGGTTATAAGACATATATTATAGTATTTTTCAACCATCAAATTTTTTTCATGACCAGTAATAAAGGAGAAATTGAAGAACAAAACTTCGTCATCCACGAAGGTTATAAATTGAAACCTCATGGATGTTGATTTCATTTATTAAATAAATGGGAGAGAGTAAGAATATTTATGATGGTTGTTCCATAAAAATGATATAATTATAGTATATACATGATACTGGAGTTATCATGGTCATTTTTATAGAGGAGGTGGGGATAATATAACAAAATAAGATAAATTGAAATAAGACTAAATGAAAAAGAAGGATGCTTTACCTCTTGAAATAACCTCCTTGAGAACCTCCTTAAGGGAAGGGGTTTTGGTATCTTGGAAATAAAAAGAGATTATTGGACATGTGGAGTTACTAGGGAATAGTATTTGGGAATAACTTTTAGGATCTTCAAGGTTTAGAGGAGTGAAAAGAAGAGGGAGTGAGGGGGGGTTTTATAGTGGAGGAGAGGAGTGAATTTTGAATATTTTATTAATTATTTTATTAATTCCCTCAAGACAACCAATAGTGTTGGTTCATGTGACCCATAGTAGTAATAAGTGAATTTGAGTTCAAAAAAAGTGGTCTTACATCACTTATGATGTCATAAATAGTGTATTTGACTGATAATTTTTATATACGGTATTTTACCGTATTTCACTATTCATAAAAAATTCAAGAATTTCAGAAAAATCCCAAAAATTCACCCATACCATTTTTTGACATGTAGAATTCAAAAATGAACTCCATTTTTTAAAAATAATTTTCTAAATATTATTAATTTAATTTTTAAATAAAATCATAGTTAATTCGAAAAATAACAATTTTAAAGGTATAATTAGTTTTATATCACATTGAAAAATTAATTAAGATCTTACTATCTTATTACCTTAATAAAATAAAATAATATCATCATTTACTATTCATAAGGGTCATATTACTATTCATATGAGTATGTTACTATTCACCAAAAATCAAGTTTGTTCTATCAGACTCCAAATGACTTACTAATCACAACTCAAGATGACTATTTTTAGAAATTCAAAACATAGTAGAGGAAAAGTTGTGTTTAACAACTAGATTATAAAATGTGTTGTTTTTAGGCACACATTGTTTCATGCTTTCAATATTTATTTTCAAAACCTTAGTGTGTTACACGTTCAATATTTGTTCTTTTGCAGCAACACTATATTTAAATAGATAGTGAACATAATATAGAAAATGAAAATACACCTGCTATTTAACAAGATAAATTTTTCTTGATTTTGGTTGAACAAATACAAGAATATCATCTAATAAATCACAATCATTTGAACTTAAAATGTTCACAAAGAGCCTTAATTTCCCTTAGAAGTAGGAATGATTTAATCCATTGAATATGAGCCATTGAATTGATCACAAAATAGATTTAAAGAGATATTTTATTTTTTCAATACCATTATAGAAAACATGAATAATATTTTAAATTTAAAAATCCATCATTAACCGGTAAAACGTAGAGTTCCTTTTCATAGCGAAAAACTCCAAAAATAGGGTTGATAATGTATGGTTGTTTACAAATGTAGGATTGATGAAACATAAATTTATTCCATTAAATGTAGGGTTTCTTTTAAACATAAGATTATTGATCCATACTTTTACAACAACATAGGGTATATGATCCATACATTTTATTCCAAATGTAGGGTTTCCAAATCATACATTACGCTTACAAAACACAGTGTATGAACAATATTTTTATAATACTTTCAAACATATCTAGTAATAATTAATAAAATCTCGTAACATGTAAATAAGATAAATTATCAAGAATTATATTCCAAAAAAATAGTTAAAGTAATTTCATTAGTAAAAATAAAAAAGTTATTTTTGATAATCAAAATCAATAAGATTAATAGAGTATTTTTGAGAGAATACATGCCCAATAACCCCTTCATGAACCCACACACATTGACTAATAAATTCAGTGTCATAGGACCCTTCTTGAGCCGACTTCTATGTTCCCCTATCATTCACTCTCATGTGACATGGTAGGCCTCTCACCACTCCCTGTTTCCCAAAAAAAACATGTATCACGTGAGCTTAGGAATCTAGGTGGAGTGTGCCCAACATGATTGAGAAGAACAAACGCATCTAAGAAACCCCTAAGGCCCAATCATCATGACCTTAAACTGCGTGCAATGGTCCAAGAATCATGAACTTAAATTGTGTGTAGATCTTTATAAAGTCATTTTTATGGTGCAAGGACACTTTGAAACCTCCATTAACATCGGTTTTTACTATATTCCATTACACACAAAATTCTCCAGAACACCCTTTAGTATGAGCTCCATGAACTTAAAATAGTAGTTACCTCTCAGGTCCAAGTATCTTAATCTTAAACTATTTGCATTTGGTCCATTCAATGTGACCATAAACTAAGTGTATGCTCCCCAAAAATGTTTGTGTAGCACCTAGTCACTTAGCCCTCCATTCATGTTGGTTTCGTGTTACATTTTGTGTTGAAAGAACTAATTTGTGCCTCTTTTCATATAAAATGCATTACACTAAACTACATGACATAGTCCCCATAACAAGACTTTAAACTATGTAATACCATTGAGCCCTCACTCGAGAGGATGCTCCACCTTAGGTGATGGTCCCAAACCATGCCACATTCAATAACTATATGTGGATTGATTCCCATTTTATAAGATATTTAGTGATACTTGGATCCCCTATATTAGGCCCATCTGTATGTTCCCCATTTCTCCCACCTTGTTTTTTCACTTCATGTCCCATTTCCAAACTCTAGCGCCTTTTTCAAACTGGGTTAGTGTGACCCTCTGATGGAAGTGGTCTAATCCATATGAACTTAAACTATATACAATGGTCTAAGACCTATGACCTTAAACTCTAGTCCCCCGATAGTTTGACCATCATGACCCATAACTAACCTAGGTAAGAGGCACACACGCCTTTCAGGTTAAAACCCACAAAGGGAATCTTGAGAAAGAGTTAGGTCTCCGCTCCCCAAGACACATTTCCATGCATTGGAAAAAAATTAGAGTGTAAAGTGATAAAGGTAAAAAGATTTTAAGGTTTTTATTGAGACTTAGAAAAATCCAGGCTATACTCTATGAACCCACTAGTTTAAGAAAAATTTGTAGAAGATCCTTCACCCCCCTTCACCCCCTTCATATGGTCCTCTATGAGGAATTATCCTTTGTGTCCCCTTTCATTCGTTACTACACATTGGTAGGGAGAATAATATTCACGCCAGTTCACAACATCCTGATTACATAACATTAAACTACATGACACTAATCTTGGTCGCATGAAACTTAACTATAGGAAAACATCCTCTTCATATGGTGTTAAATTATATGATGCTGGTCCTTTCTATAAGACATTAAACTACAACAATTTACATCCCCACTGTACAATGTTAAACCACATGATCATCATCCCAGTTATAAGACATTAAAATCACACCAACCATTGGTCCTAGTTGTGTGACCCTAAAATACATATTTAGTGTCTTATTTTACAACATTTTAAAATATATAATTAGTTAATCATCCTCACTTGATAGGGGAACCCCCACCTTCTAGCTCAAGTTCTTTACTATGAAACTACTAAAAACTATACCTTGTTTGATTCTCATCCCAATGAAATATGTAGGGATTCCTAGATCTATTATCTTGGGTCCAACCATGGTCTCTATTTCCTTTGGTATATCACCATCCTTTCTTTATCCTAATAATCAATTACCTTCTATTGGGTTCCTTTATTTCACCTGAAAACCAGGAAAATTCCCCCCTTAGGAGGTGAGTTTGAATCATTTATGCCAATACACCCCTTCACTATGTTCAAATGCATGATGGAATAACACCTAGAGTATTGAAATCCATTAAAACATCCCTTTAATCACCTACAAACTTAAAAATTCCTTTATTTGGATCCCCATTATCATCAATGTTTGAATGGACTCCCCTACAGTGATGTCACATGGGAAAAATAGGCTCACCTTTTGTCCAGGACACACAACTCAAAGGACTTATGACAAAAATTTGATGGGTCTTGTGTTTCAAAAACATGGTCAATAGTCAACCCTCATTCGTTTTCCCCTATAATTGGTAGTTTGGTAGTGGAACCTATGTTTAAAACATGGATAAAAGTCATCCTCAACCCACCCAACACCCCCATTGTGTTCCAAGTCTTGGATATCTTGATTTATGTCCTTCACTCTCCCCTTTTTTAGGTAGAATCCAACACCCCTAGTGTTACCTCACTTTTTCATTTGAGAACTTTATAAAATAAGTTGGCCCAATGAGTTCTCTCATTTACCAATCACCCTCTAGTAGGGATGTTCCCAATGGTCAATGTATCATTTCAACCCCAACCCTTCTTCCCTTATTACGCACTCTCGAGTAGCATATGAATCCCTATTTTACTTCTTGTTTTCAATATTGAGGGTTTCTCATGCATTAAAAGAAAAGATATGGTTAACAGTGGTTTATTAATGGTAGTTCTAGTAACCATTGTGAAATAAATCCAGTTAAAAAATATAATATAAAGGTTGTTTCATAAAACTGCCACAATATTTTTTTATGTTTTCAATTAGCAGTGGTTTAATTGAAACTGCCACTAAACATTTAAAAAAAAACCCTAATCCCCTCCCCTCCCCTACTCCCTCTATTTGATCTCAACCCCTTCCCCATCCAACCTCCCTTAACCTCCTTCTATCCTCTCTCCGGAAGTGGCGACCCCAAGCCTACGACTCCCAACCCCCCCCCCCGTCTGACCCTAACCACTACGACCCTCCCCTCTCTGACCTTCTCTATGGCCAGGTCACTAGTGAATCGACCCCCCCCCCAACCTCAATAACCCTGAATCAGTTTCCCTCCTCAACGGCAAGATAGACCCCCCTCTATTTTCCCTCTCCCTAACTCAGATCCCCTCCTCAGCAACAATGCAAACCCCCCCTTAAAGGCTGCTTCATCCTTACCCTAAATTTTTTATTGAGTAGAATCATAGTGTATGATACCATCCCACCCCTTGTAATTATAGTGTTATGTATGATACAATATCATGAATTTGTATACAATATAATTTATCATAGATAAATTTTTATATAAAACTCATCCTAAAAAACAATATGGTGTATATTCTCACATTAGTCTTGATATTTGAAAAAACACTACAAGCTGCTATCATTGGTTTATTTTTTTTAATGTGGTCAGCTGTATTAAGAATGAATAAATAGTTAAAAACACCATAACTAGGATATAAGTTCAAATATGATAAATAGAAATTAAAAATTGAGTTGAAATATGTAAAAAGAATCACATAAATTCACCCTACCCCTCTTAGAGTGAATACACAATATAATGGGAATTTCTTATTGATTAAATAACATCTTGAGAGTGGTATTACTAATAAGGTATGTTATTATGGGATAAATACATATATTATTAATAAGTATTATTTTGTTACTTTATATATAGTAATTTTACTTTTTGTGAATCAAAAGATTTGAATTCAACATATGAATATAGATGATTTTGGGTTCATAAAAAATAAGAATATATTATATCTAAAGATAGATAGATATAATGATATAGAGTATCAATTATACTTTTTTAGTGTATGATTATTGTGGGTTATTGTATACAAATTCATATAACCATAATTATTTTGTACAGAAATTACTTGGAGAGACTATGATTACTACTCAGTGTCAATCATGACACAAACATCATTTTATAATCCATATTAAAAGGGTTTAAAAATTTTATTGTTAATTATTACATGAATGAGTTTGAATGGGTTTGTTAAGATGAACATATCCTCATAAATTGAGGATGAAACACTTTTAAATATGAATCTATCATCAAAAAATAAAAATCAAATAAAAATAAAGTAAAATAACTATGTGTACCACAAGTACTCTGTGATCTATATTGATAAAGTATACTTGATGATGATCACTAAGAAATAGTTATATTTCTATTTCCTCTAATGTTTTTATATCGGTCACCAAAATATATATATACTATGTTAGGATTGATAGATCACAAAAAATTTGTTTTATCACCCTATCATTGAATATTAATAAGGAAGAGGTATGAAGAGAGAATAATCTAGTATTGGTTCTTTAACACTACCAAAACCATATATGGATCACATTCTTTATTTTTCATTACTTCATTAAATAACATTTACTGAGAGATATATCTAATTTTTAGCTACCGAAATTTATGTATGTTTTTATATAATAATTTATGAACATTCTTATGATTATATATTTATTATCAATGATTATATGAATCATTATAATGATTAATATTGGAATAATAACCAATATGAAAATATGAATTGCAACATTATATTACATAAACTATATCATATATATACTGTATGATATGATATATGACTTTGATAAATATCCTAGGATTCAGTTATGATTATAATGTTGTGTTTGATATATATAATATTCAAATAATATATTAAAATATAATAGTGATTCATAATATATGATTCACCCATTTTATTGAATATTTATTAGTTTCACACAAGCAATAAAGTCCTTTAAAATTTCTTTGTTATACTTCACAATTCCATGGGAATCCATCAAAACTCCATTAAAAATGGTTTATAAAAAACATTCATTTTTTGAACAAAAAATTTTCCAATAATTTTAATCAATTTTCTACAACATAACTTTGTAACAATACGGTCCTTAACCATTTGAAATGCAGGAATGCCTAGAATAAAAAAATTTCTAGATCCTAGATGATCAACATATCAGATCATGCCACCTCTACCATTGTCTTATGTGGATCCTAGTGTTTTTGTTTTACCCAAGACTACTAGCGATCCATCCATTTTCCCAGATGTCATTGGTATCCCACCACCTGATTCACCTCTAGCAATGGATAAATTTATCACCCCTCCATCTAGGGGATATTGATAAGTTACCGTTACTAGTAGGTATACCATTTTTCAAAAAAAATTATATTTTATTAATTGTTTAAAGCATTTTTCAATAAATAAATACAACCATAGAAGTAATACTATAAAATAGGCCTTTAACAATACTAAAAATGGCATTTATCATCACAAGAGAAGTACTGACTATCATAGTGAGATTAAAAGCCTAAGTCTTTTTCTCAATGCTAAAAAAGTGTTGATAAAGGGATCCTTTATCATCACTTCTAAAAGTGATGATATAGGGGAATATTGTTGTATGCTGCAACAACACACTGCATCACTAGTGCAGTGTGTTGTAACAACACACTATAGCACCAAAAACGCCACGAAATCAAAAAAATCAAGTATGAATACGGGATTTAAATGAAATAAAATTTATAACAAAAATACAATAAAAAAACTATATTATAGAAATTTCAAACATTGGTTTATATAATTACATAAGTAAAAATTATTACATACATTCAAAAATAATAGTCTTTGTATTTTGATCCTAACCCCTACTCGAGCAAAAAACACACCTATATAAGAAAATTTTTTTTATGTTAGTAATAATCTAAAGAAATAAATTAATAGAAAGTGTTAATTTAAAACTAAACTTTGAGTCATACCAAGAAAACTGTGTATCAGATTGAGTTGTGGTTGATTCTTGCACGTCACACCATTTATTGTTCTTCTTCAAACATTATCTCTATGAAAAGTAACTAAATAAGTATAAGATAAAAATGATAAGGAAATTAATAAATAATATAATATAGAATTATGAGAAAACAATCTAGGCTCGTTTTCTCAGTTTTGGCATTGTGATGTATGTTTTAAACAAAAATGACACTTATATATTGAAAAGATGCACTTGGAGTCATACCAGTCACATTGTTTGTCAGATTGAGGTGAAAATGATTCCTACACATCTCAAATAACTTATGGATCATTTTCCTAAAGTATCAAAACAATCCAAACGTATTTTATTGGTTTTGAGTACATTGTTTGTCTTTTTACTAAAATTTCATACATTGTGTTGGTTTGATGTGATACCAATTCCTACATATCACAAATTAATTATCAATTATTGTCCTAAATTATCAAAAAAATACGAGCGTGTTTCCTTGGTTTTCAGTGAGTGAAAATTTTTAAACTAAAATATCGATTTTAAACTGATAATGAACACATTGAGTCATACCAGGAACATCGTGTATCAGACTAAGGTGTTCCTAAATCCTAAAAGTCAAATATGACATATGGATCATTTTCCTAAAGTATCAAAACAATCCGAATTTATTTTCCCAGTTTTGAGTGGGTTAATTTTTCTTTTTACTAAAATTGATGTCAATTTTTTAAATAAAAATAAATACTTGGAGTCATGCTGGTCACACCGTGTGTTAGATTGAGGTGAGAATGATTTCTGCATGTCATAAATGACTTATGGATCATTTTTCTAAAGTGTAAAAAAACCTAAATGTGTTTTCTCAGTTTTGAGTAGTTCATTTGTACTTTTTTCTAAAATTGATGTAAATTTTAAATAAAAAGATACACTTGGAGTCATACCAGTCACATCATGCATCATATTGAGGTGCAGATAATTCCTACATGTCTCAAATATATTATGGATTGTTTTCATCATGTATCAAAATAATACGAATGTGTTTACTTGGTTTTGAGTATGTCACTTGCCTTTTTTACTAAAATGTCATTTCAAAATGGAAATAGACAACTCATACCAATCACATTGTGTATCAGTTTAACGTGACAATACTACAAAATATGCCTTTAACAGTGCTAAAAATGTCCTTTATCAGCACTAGATAATCATTTACTACTAGATATATATTAAAAGTCCTAGTATTTTATTAGCTCTTATAGAAGTACTGATAAAGGAACATTTTATCAGTTATTATAGAATCATTGATAAATGATTCCTTTATTAGCACTTTTTGAAGCACTGATAAAGAGGAATACTACAGTGTGTTGTAACATCACACTGCAGCACTAATGTAGTGTGCTGTAATGGCACAAATTGCCACAAAAAACACCATGAAATCAAAAAAATCAAGTACGAATATATAATTTAAATGAAATAAAATTTACATAAAAAATACAAGAAAAAAGAACTATATTATAGACCTTTCAAACATTGTTTTATACAATTACATAATTAAAAATTATTAAATACATTCAAAAACATCAGTATTACTTTGTATTTTGATCCCAATCCCCGCACGAGCAAGAAAAACCTGTATAAGAGAAAAATTCTTATGTTATTAATAATATAAAGAAATAAATTAATAGAAAGTGTTAATTTTAAACTAAACTTTGAGTCATACAAGGAACTTTGTGTATCGGATTGAGTTGCGGTTGATTCTTGCACGTCACACAATTTCTTGTTTGTCTTCAAGAATTATCTCAATGAAAATTAACTAAATAAGTATAAGATAAAAAATATAAGGAAATGAAGTAATAGTAGATAGAATGATGAGAAAACAATCAAGGTTCGTTTTCTCGGTTTTGGTGATGTGATGCACGTTTTAAACCAAAATGACACTTATATATTGAAAAGATGTACTTAGATTCATACTGGTCACACCATGTGTCGGATTGAGGTGTGTATGATTCTTACATGTCTCAAATGACTTAAAGACCATTTTCCTAAAGTACTAAAACAATCTGAATGTGTTTGCTCAGTTTTGAGTATGTCGCTTGTCTTTTTTACTAAAATGTCATTTTAAACTAGAAACACACACTTTGAATCATACCAGTCACATAGTGTGATGGTTTGACATGATACCAATTCCTATATATAAAAAATGACTTATGAATCATTGTACTAAATTATAAAAACAATCCAAGTGCATTTTCTCGATTTTTAGTGAGTGACACTTTTTGAATGAAAATATCGATTTTAAAATGATAATGGACACATTGAGTCACACCAGACATATAATGTATAAAATTGAGGTGATTATGATTACTACATGCCAAAAATGATATGGATTATTTTCATAATGTATCAAAACAATTTGAATGCATTTTCTTGGTTTTGAGTAGGTCAGTTGTCCCTTTTACTAAAATTGATGTTAATTTTAAATAAAAAGACGCACTTGGAGTCATATCGGTCACACAATGAATCATATTAAGGTGTGTATAATTCCTAAACATACCAAATGGATTATGGATAATTTTCATAAAGTATCAAAACAATACTCATGCATTCACTTGGTTTTTAGTATGTCACTTTTCTTTTTTACTAAAATGCCATTTGAAACTGGAAACACACACTTTGACTTCTATCGATCAAATTGTGTTTCGGTTTGACATGATACAAATTAATACACATAAAAAATGACTTATGAATCAATTTACTAAATTATAAAGAAAATACAAGCCTGTTTCCTTGGTTTCTAGTGAGTGAAATTTTTTAACTAAACTGTTGATTTTAATTTGATAACGGACACATTGAGTCATACCGGGCACATTGTGTATCAAATTAAGGTAATACTGATTCTTAAATGTCAAAAATAATTTATAGATCAGTTAAAAAAGTATCAAAGCAATATGAATGTGTTTTTTTTGGTTTTGAGTAAGTCAATTTTTATTTTTACTAAAATTGATGTCAATTTTAAATAAAAAGACGCACTTAGAGTCATACCGGTCACACCATGAATCAAATTAAGGTGAGACTGATTACTAAAAATAAAAAATAACTTATGGGTAATTTTTATAAATTTTAAAAACAATATAAATTCATTTTATTAGTTTTGAGTAGGTTAGTTGTCTTTTTTATTAAAATTGATGTTAATTTTAAATAAAAATACGCACTTGGAGTCATATTGGTCACACTGTGCGTCAGATTGAGGTGCCACTAATTCCTAGAAATCAAAAATTACCTATGGGTAGTTTTCCTAAAGTATCAAAACAATATGAAATAGTTTCTCAGTTTTGAGTATGTCACTTGTTTTCTTTACTAAAATTTCATTTTAAACTAAAAACACACACTTTTACCCATAACGATCACATATTATATCAGTTTGACATGAGGCTGATTCCTACACATCAAAAATGAATTATGAATCAATTTAAAAAATTATAATAAAAATATGAGTGCATTTTCTTTGTTTTCAGTGAGTGGTATTTTTTGAATTAAACAGTCAATTTTAAAATGATAACATACACATTGAATCATAGTGGTCACACCATGTGTCGAATTGAGGTGTGGATGATTCCTATACATATCAAATGACTTATGGATTTTTCCTTAAAGTATCAAAATAATTGTAATATGTTTTCTTAGTTTTGAGTATTCCAATTTTCCTTTTTACTAAAATTAATGTCAATTTTAAATAAAAAGAAGCACTTGGAGTCATACCGATCACACCATGTGTCAGATTGAGGTAATGTTGATTCCTACACATCCCAAAGTCTCAAAAAAAAAATCCTAAATACCAATGTAAACATGTTTTTATTTTCTTTCTATATCAAACTTACCACACTGCATATTGACTCGATGTTCTTAGCCGAAAAACCTTTCTTGTTGTTGAAAGTTAAAAGAAAAGAGAAAGATCATATGCCCATTATATCATAATAAGGCACCACAATAAAAACATTATCTTCTTATACTATTATATATTTCAACAACAAGAAAGTTATTTTATCCTACAACATCAAATCAAGATGCAATGTTAGTAGTTCAACAAAGAAAGAGAATCAATATGAGATAAAGTAGATACTTTTAATCACTTGAGAGAAACTAGAGATATTCTATTGGGTTCATAAAATATTAATTTTGTATAATAAATAAAAAAATACAAATAATATATTCATTATAAAAGGTAAAAGTTATAGATAATTATAATAAGGGAAACTCAATATTTTATTGTTTCGAAGAATTTAAGTATGATTTGAAGAAAATGGGTAATTGAATTTAAGAAAAGAATTACTACACTATGGTAGGTGTTATACTTTGAATTAATACAAAGGTGAAAGTTATAGACAATTTTCATCCTCACCATCTCATCTTCCAAACAGTTATCATTGCATTTTGTTGTTTGGCACTCATCCTCCATCTCTTGTGGACATACACCTATGTTTCTTGAAATACTCAAAGCAGTAGTCATCCATATGATGAATACTAATCAGATTAGTACAAGAAATATAAAATCGATGGAGGATGAGTCCCAAGAAACAAATTTAAATAATAAATATCCATTCTATTCTCTAAAAGGAGTAATGTATCCCATTTGTGATAATTACATGGATGGTAATTAGAGATTCCTAAGGGTGTAACCAAAAGGAAATGTTAAAGAATGATCTATTTTTAGATGGGTTAAATTAAAACATACATAGTGATTATTATATGTGTGATTAAATAAATGAATTGATTTTTAAGAAGTATTAATGAGTAGGTTATCATTTCAAATATGGAAATATTTTTACAAAGGTATAGAAAGATAGCTAAACCATTTCTTGATTTGGGGTTGGTAAAAATTTATGGTAATTGTGTTTGAAAGAGGAAATTGATTTGTGGTAGTGAAAAATTGATCATATTTTATAATGAGACAATTAAATACTAACTTAAAAAGGTTGGGTTTTGATGATTTTATGATGAAAAGATAAAATTGATAAATATTTTTTACTAATTAGAATATGGATATTGTTAATAATGAAAATAATGATGTAACATCAGAGGAAATTAATATTGAATTGAGTAGAATAGGGGGGATCAAACAGGGATGAGGTAAACTCAAAATAATACATTGATGGTGAGGAAAATGAAGAGGGATTATCAACTACAAGAAATACAAGGAAGGTTGAAATCAATGAATAAAATGTCATTGGTGATCAGACGGTTTCGGTGAAAACTTGAAACACTCTACAAAAAGTCTCATTTTCCCAAGTAGAGCCTAAATCATTTGGAGAGGCTGAAAAGAATGATAATTGGATCAAATATATACATAAGGAGCTTGATACGAATAAGAACAATGTGACATTGGAAATTGTTCAAAGGTTGGAAGACATAAATGTTATTATAACCAAGTGGGTGTTCAGTAATAAACTCATTTACTATAGAAAAGTGGATAAAAATAAAAATGGATCATGTGCAAGGGGAACTCCTATATCAAGAGAATTTATATTTATGATAAATTTACTCCCATATCCTGGTTGGAAAATATTTGAATTTTCTTTTCTATTTTAGTAAAAATGTAGTTAAAAGTATTCCAAATGGATGAGAAATCTATATTCCTCAATGGAGTTATTAAGGGGGAGTATAAATTGAGAAACCAAATGGGTTTATTATGGATGGAAATGAGTGAAAGGTGTGCCTGTTAATTAATTATTTGATTAATATAAAGAAATCACTGAGGACCTAATATTTAAGGTTTGATCAATACCTAAGAAAGCTTGGTTTTTAGAGAGGTAGAGTTGATCACAACCTCTAAATCAAGAAGGATAATGATCAAAGGATGTTGGTACTCATATATATCGAAGACATAATATTTGAGGATTGGAAAAATCATAATGATTTTTTGTGTGTGGATCATATGAGGTACGATATTGTGATGTCTCTAATTGGTGAATCATTTTCCTTAGTTAATAGGAGAATCAAGGAAATCATAGCACATTAATTTCTCAATCAAAATTTGAAAAATAGGTTCCCAAGTGATTCGTAATAGAATATTACAAACCAATGACAACACCGACTACTATATGGATGAAATTTTCAAAATTTGATGATTATAGAGGTAGATGTACTGGAAGATAGGTATTGGGATCCTATTAAACCTCACACCAACATGAACCAATATTGGGTTTGATATATTTCAAGTCGCACAATACCAAGGAGAGCCACATGCTATTGGGGAGGACGATAATTCAATATATCTAAGAAAAAAATGAATTTTAGGTTGTTTTATTATAGGATAGTGAAACTAGAGTTATTGGGATACACATATGTGGGAAGAGAAGGTTCAATGGATAACCGAGGGAAAGTAGAGATATCAAAAAACCTAGATTTTGTTTGAGCCTTAGTTTCGTTCGACCCTTGAATTCCTTGAGCTTTGGATTTGAGACTTGGAATAGTTTGAGCCTTGATTCTAGATTAGATTTAAGATTAGATTCGATAGTGAGGAGCACCTATAGCAGGTGGATTTCACAGAGAGATTTGGATATCACAAACTAGTTCACAATGGTTAGAGTTATTAAAATAGGCCGAAACACTTTTATCAGCACTGATGAAGATACCTTTTATCAGTAATAAGTTAATAAGTGCTGATAAAAGGAATCTTTATGAGTGATTTTTTAGCACTGATAAAGATATAGATTTATCTTTGCTAAAAAAGCGATGATAAAATCCATCTTTATTAGAACTAAAAAATCAGCATTGATAAATATTGATTTTATCAGTGTTTTTTAGCACCGATAATTCTCTATCTTTATCAGCAGTAAAAAAATCATTGGTAAATACATATAATACTTAAAAAAATTACTTTAAAAAAAGTATAATTATTATATATAATTATAATAGTTATAATAATTCTTTCTATAAAATAATAATTCTATAATTCTTCGAATATATAATTTTTTATATAAATACTTAAAAAATAATATTTATATCATTATATATATTTATATATTTATATATATATAATAAATATATATGAATATAAATATATTAAATATATTCTTTATTTAAATAAATTTATTATAATTTTATAATTATTTAAATATATATAATTATTTATTTATAATCATATAAATACTTTTTAAACAAATATTATTTATTTATTTATAATTATAAATGTATAAAAATAGTAAATATATTTATTTATAAATATTTTTTACAAATATTTTTTAACAAATATTTTTTAACAATATTAATGAATATTTAATCTTAAGTGCATGCATGTTAAAAATGAGTAAAATTGACTAATTAAAAATGATCACACTTTACAAATATTGAAAAATTGGATAAGTTTGATCAATTAAATATAAATCATTAAAAAATGGATATATATTGAAATAAAGATGAATACATATTGAAAATATTAAAACATAGTAAATAAATATATATAAAATAAATAATAGAAATTGATTAAATTCCAAAAAAATTATTTGTGTGTGTGCATTGAATATAAAAATTCATTAATTACATATATGTGAAATGAATATAACACTTTTGATCTATGTTAAATTGAAAAATAAAATGATAATCAATTATGTCCATTACTCGATGCAACTAGTCAGTATTTTTAATTGACATTAATTTTTAATTATGAACCATTATTTACTAAATATATTACTATTTAATGTAAATCATGAATATTTTGTAATATATAAATCATATTTATATACATTCATATACATTCATATATTTAATATATACTATTTGTTAACATTATCAATAATTATTTAATTAATAAAATGTTTGATATTTTTCTCAATTTACTTATTTTTAAAATTTATTTGTTTAATTTTCATTTTATATATCTATATATTTAATATATACTATTTATTAGTATTTATAATTTATATACAGTATAATCAATTTATTCATTTTTATCAATAATTATTTAATTAAAAAAATTATTAATATTTTTTTAATAAAATATATGTTTTAATTATTTCATTTTATTCGTACTTTTATCAATGCTAAATAAGCGCTGATAAAGGATTCCTTTATGGGCGCTAAAAATAAAGTGTTGATAAAGGGAGCCTTTATTAATGCTTTTTTCCAGTGCTGATAAATGCCAACGTTGTTAAAGGACTGTTTTTTAGTAGTGAAGGGATACAAATATGAACACAATAGATGTATGGGACCTGAAGGACTTTAAGATTATCATTCCATTTGATGAGTTCAGGGTGTCTACCGCTGATGCTACCAGAATCTATGTGCAAATTCTTGGGAAGCGTGCTTGCTAGATGGTGAGCTTTCCCATTAATTACAAATATGGGAGGCATATTCCCATAACTTAGAAAAATAAGGTTTTTGGTACTCAAGTAAAGGTAATATTAATTTATTATTTCTTGACAACTAATTTAAATGACATGAGAATTTTTTTAATATACTGATAAAGTTTTATATTTTTTATTTCTAGATGTTTTTTCATTTTGATGTCCCTGACTCCATTTTATGCCCATGGACTTTGAAAAAATTGGGCAAGAAATGGAGATATTTAAAATAGAGATTATTGCACGAGTTTAATGAAATTTCTATAAGCTCATGAAAAATGTATGTGAAAGTGCATGAAGGAGTTTATCATGAGCAATTGAATCTCTTTTTCAATGTCAAAAAAGGTGCATCTCATGAGGTAATTACATATTTTATAGTATCTTAATAACATACATACAATAAAATTATAAATTTTATTAATATTTCTATTTTTTAGTAATTATCTAAAAAAATTCCATGAATCATGAGAAGCAAGTCATTCCTCACATTGCAGGGTCTCAGAGTTTTTCAAGAAAAAGAACAATTTTGGTTTGTATTTTATTCATTATTATTTATATTATTTTATTATAAATAAAGGTTTTTTCTAACATGTTTACATTTTTTTATAAAGGATAATTAATTAGGTCACTCTATTGGCCGTACAGAGATATGGTTTGAAGTGCATAGGAAACCCAATGGAAGTTTTGTAAATGAACTTACCAAAGACGTTGGAGTAAGTCTTTTCATTACAATTTCATATTATTTATTTACCATAAAAATTTAATAATGAAAAATATATTATAAAAAATAAAAGAACTTAAACCAATTAAATGGGACCAACTACATGGATAAAACTATTCCAGTTCGACATCATTTAATACATATAGCAAACCCAAATTAATTGGGCTTAAGTCTTGTTTTTTATTATAATATAATTTTCAATATTATGTTTTTATAGTTTTGAAATAGCAGTAAATACAAATGAAAAATTTATTAATTAGATAAAATTATGAATTTTTTATATTTTAAAAAATAATTGTTAATATTTTTATATTAACAGGTTAAAATTCAAGAAGTATGGGATGTGAACCCTTCACAATCAACATCGATTTCCTAGAATGATGTAGTTGGAATAGTTTTAGGGAAGGAGCATATCAGATGTGTACGAGGGAGGAGTTCTGGGCCTACTATATCAGATATCTTTAGTAGGGTGGCATCATACATTACTGCTACACCTGGTGAGGGTTCAAGTAGTGCTGTTGATCAGGATTCACAAAGAGAAATTCCAAGATTGAAAGAAAACATGCAGGAACAAGATTGTTATAGGTACAAATAAGATTAGTGGCAGTCACAAATGGAAAATGTTTTTTGTTTCTATATTTTAGTGGATGATCAACCTGATCCTTAAGGAAATTTCTGACCTTATAACTCATCCTGCTGAGGTAAATTTTAAATTCCATAAATCATTCACACATTTGAAAAAAACACATACAACATCATAATCTCTTGAGATGAAATTTCTGATAACCATCACTAAAAAAAATTTATTTTATCTATTTAGAGATGATTCCTAATAACCACCGCTAAATAATTTATCAATGGTTATATTAACTTATCCTATATTTTTTTTTGTTTTTTGTTAAAAAAACTGTTGCCAAATAAATAAAAACCCACCACTAAGTACCGAAAAAACAACACATATAAAAACTATCACCCAACTATAAAATTCACCACTAAATGATTATTGACCATGAAATACATGATGGGTTATAATATAAAATTCTATTTCTTCAATTAAATTTGAGCACTGAAATATATAAAATAACCAATCTATATTTTATTTATTAATTAAACTAATATTAGAAATAGTGATAAATCATTAATTTAATTAATAATATATTAATTATACAATTATAATTTTTTTAAAAAATATTGATTACAAAAGTTATTATATGAAAACAACCACATATTGATTTGTGAAATATAGGAATCGACGCCACATCAATCTGAGTTACGATTTTCCTATGATGCCTATAAATACGTTTTTATTGTTTTAAAACACTAAAATGCATGTTTAATGATCAAAAAAATAAAAAAAGATATCTTATTGACATGAAATCATGGGATAACCACTATTTAATTATTTTTGACATGTACAAGCTAACAACACACCCATTCAACGTGCAGTGTGCTCTAAATGACTCAATAAGAAATTTTAAAGGATATCAAAGTTTTATAAACATGAATCAGGGGGTCAAAACCAAGAAAATGACCTAGTATTGCCTTAAAATCATAGGATAAAGATTCTATATTTAATTTTGAAATATAGGAAGTGATGGAATGTCATTATGAATTACAGTTTTCCTATTATGGCCGTAAATGTATTTTTAGCATTATAAAACACTAAAACACATGTGGAATGGTCAAAACCATAGAAAATGATCTCATATTGATGTTAAATAATGGGAAAACTATTTATTTGTTTTTTTTGATATATATATGCAAAAAACATGTCAATATGATGAGCAGTGTGGTCAAAATTACTTGGTATACACTTTTAAAAGGCACAAAAGCCTTTAAAAACAAGTGTTGGGAAGTAAAAACTAGGAAAATGACTTCATATTTACCTAAAATCATGGGAAAAATCATACATTTATTTTTAAAATTTATGAACTGAAGTCATGTCATTTGGAATTATAGTTTGCCTGTTATGGCCGTAAACATGTTTTTAGTGTTTTAAAACACTAAAACGTGCATTAAATGATCAAAACCATAGAAAGCGACCTTATATTGATGTTAAATCATGGGGAAACCACTGATGAGTTTTTTTTGACATGCATGCATAGATAAAACTTCAATCCTATGTGTAGTTTGGTCAGAATTACTCGGTATACACTTTTAAAAGGTACAAAAGCCTTTAAAAACAAATGTCGAGGGGTTAAAACTTAGAAAATGACATTGTATTACCTTTAAATCATGGGACAATGACCATAAATTTAATTATGAAATATAGGAACCAACAACACACCATTTAAAATTATGGTTTGCTCATTATGGATGTAAATGTGTTGTGTGTGGATCGGTCAAAACCATAAAAAATGACCTCAGATTGATATGAAATCATAGAAAAACCACCAATGAGTTGTTTTAGACATTTATGCATAGAAAACATATCAATTTGATGTGTGGTATGGTCATAATTAATCGGTATACACTTTTGAATGGTATAAAAGCCTTTAAAAACAAGTGTCAGGGGTCAAAACTAGGAAAACAACATCGAATTTCCCTAAAATCATGAGACAACCATACATTTAATTATGAAATGTAGGAAATTATAGCACAACATTCTAAATTATGGTTTTCCCATTATGTCTGTAAACACGTTTTTAGTGTTTTAAAATACTAAAACATGCGTGGAATGTTCAAAATCATAGAAAACGACCTCATACTGATGTGAAATCATGGGACAACCACCGTTGAGTTTTTTTTATGTGTACGCATAGACAACAAGTCAATATGATGTGAGGTGTGTTCAGAATTACCCATTATACACTTTTACAAGGTACAAAAGCCTTTAAAAACAAGTTTTAGCGGTAAAAACTAGGAAAAAAATATCATATTTCCTTGAAATCGCAAGAAAATGATCATACATTTAATTTTGAAATATATGAATTGATTTGATGTCATTATGAATTATGGTTTTCCTGTTATGGCTATAAACACGTTTTTAGTGTTTTAAAACACTGAAACATGCATAGATCGGTCAAAACCATAGAAAATGATCTCATATTGATGTGAAATCATGATAAAACCACCACTGAGTTGTTTTTGGCATGTACATGTAGACAACACATCAATATGATGTGTAGTGTAGTTGTAATTACTTGGTATACACTTTTAAAAGGTACAAAAGCATTTAAAAAAAGGTTTTAGAGGATAAAAACTAGGGGAAAATGTCATATTTCTCTGAAATCATGAGATAATGATTGTACATTTAATTGTGAAATGTAAGAACCAATGACACATTATTCTAAATTATGGTTTGCTTGTTATGTCCTTAAACATGTTTTTAGTATTTTAAAACACTAAAACATGCATGGAACAATCAAAATCATAGAAAAAACCTTATATTGTTGTGTAATCATGATAGAACCACATCTGAGTTGTTTTTAATGTGTACGCATAGACAACAAATCAATATGACGTGCAATGTGGTTAGAATTACTCAGTATACACTTCTAAAAGACACAAAATCCATTAAAAACAAATATTAGGGGTTCAAAACTAAGTACACGACATCATATTTCCTTGAAATCATGGGAAAAAACTATACATTTAATTTTGAAATTTAGTAACCAAAGAAACATCATTATGAATTATGGTTTACCCGTTATGACAGAAAACACATTTTTAGTGTTTTAAAACACTAAAACATGCATGTAATGGTCAAAAACCTAGAAAACAGCCTCATATTGATGTAAAATTATGGGATAAACACTTATAAGCTGTTTTTGATGTGTATGTGCATAAAATAGGTCAATCTGACATGCGATGTGGTCATAATTACTTGGTATACACTTCTAAAAGGTACAAAATCCTTTAAAAACAAGTTTCAGGGGGTCAAAACCAGGAAAACGATGTTGTATTGACCTAAAATCATGGGAAAAAACCATACATTTAATATTGAAATTTAGGAACTAATGAAACGTCATTCTGAATTACGGTTTTCCTATTATGTCTGTAAACACATTTTTTGTGTTTTAAAACACTAAAACGTGCATGGAACGGTCAAAACCATAGTAAACAATCTCATATTGATATGAAATCATGGGATAAACACTAATGCATTGTTTTTGAAATATAATACATGTTGTGATATCAAAATCCTTAAAAAAATTTTATTAAGTAAATTTCAAGCACACCGCATGTCACTTTAAAAGTAAATTAGAATATTTACTCATCCCTTTTCAGTTTCAACTATTGAATATTATCTTAAATATGTATGTTTAGGTTTTCAAAGAGTTTTTAATTATATATTATTTTTCTTATGTTAAAATTTCTTCTATTTGATTACCAAAAATAACAAATTTTATGTGTAGAATTCTGAATTTTTTTTGTAATTTTTTCATTCGCATTTATTTTCTTAAATTTTATGTTTTTTATTATAGGGGAGAGATGATGATAGTAGATTGGAGGTTGAACATTCAGATCCCTAACACTATTCATAAGGTAGTCATGATGGTTCTTAGTTTTCATGGTATGTTAAAATTTTATCAATTATTCTGCTATAATTATGATTTATTATGTGTAGTTTTAATTTTTATTTACTTTTTTGTTACAGTTAGTGAGATGACGTGGTTTGTTTCAATTGATTACATGATATGGAGGAATATATATACAGTGTAATTCAATAAATGGATGTATATTGGTCATTTTTTGTTGTTGGAAATATTGTATATGTATATTGACCGATGTATGGGTTGACTTAGATTGAGGTTATGATAGCTAGATATTTTTATGTATGATATATTTATGATGTGTTTATCATATATTTATGTTTTAGTTTTTTATATTCTAGTTTTTATATTTATAATTTTTTATTAATTTTTTTAAAAAAGGAATCTGATTTAGCGACGATTTTATGTAACCACTACTAAATACATAAAATAAAAATTGTTCAGTGGTAGATACGATTAACTGCTTCTAATATGTTCTATGGCAGTTTCTTTTATTTTATTTATATTTCCCCTGGATATTTTTTTAAATAAATAAACCACCACTAAATAAAAAAATAACCCCTCTAAATTATCCAAAAACAACACTTAACAAAACTACTGTTAAACTATAAAAACCATAATGAAATGACTAGAGAGCATGTAATACGCGGCAGTTTAAATAATCGCCACTAAACTATGATGAAACAGTTTAAACCACCAGTATTTCACAAAACAACCACCACCACTTAATCTTTTTTTGTAGTAATGTGGGCATATAATTCTTAGTGGATATTTTCCCCGAACGATTGAATCACCTTGTATCTGTTGTCTTGATAGTATGATTCTAAAATGAATAAAATTCCATGGTCTGAAAATCATGACCTTAAACTATGTGTACCTCCTTTATATGGTATGAACTATCTTAGAAATGAGCATATAGAGCCTCCTTCAACCCTTCTATTCACATCAAGTTTTCTATGCTCTAGCCAAGTAGACTATCTAAACTCTCCAGTCCAAGACATGATGTTAAACTGGTAACCACACATGCCCCAACATCATGGCCTTAAACTATGTGCACCAAATTTGAAGGATATCCATTATGTTAGTCCTTTTACACCCCACATTCATGTCAGGACCGCATTACCAACCTATTCCTCATGAACCTCCCCTTTTTCTATACTCCATGACCTTAAATGGGTAGCCAATTCATGTTCCAAGCACCATAACCTTAAACTAAATGTCACATACATTTTTAAGATGATATATTCTAGCCTAGGATTCCCATGGATCCTTTCACTCACATAGGGTTTGTTTCTCCTTGACCAAAAAAATTATCTTACCCCCCTTTTGGTTAGAGCTCAAGGATCTTAAACTGGTATCATATCCTAGTCAAATCTATATGACCTTAAACTATAGCCTCATATTTCCCTCCTAGCATGACTATAAACTACCCAAGGAAAGAGGTATAAAAACCTATCAGGTTGAAAACCCACAAAGGGTATCATGGAAAAAATACAGGCCTTCACTTTCCAAGTTTCCCCCTATGAATCAGGAAAAAGTAAAGGCACAGATGGGAAAGGTACAAATCCCATAAGACTCATCATCAGTACCCAACAGAAACTTGGTGTGCTCACTAAACCCATTGGTTTAGGAAAAAGTTAGAGCCAACCATTTACACTTTCCTACCTTTTTTATCCAATTCATATGACCTTAAACCATATTACCCATGTCCTTAACAAAAAATATTAAACTATATGGTATGTACCTATCACATGAATTTAGACTATGTGATATCTGGATCCTCGCTCGAGAGGGAATATTTTGTATTGTGTTGGACCCCAACCAAATTCTACCTTTAGTTTTGTTCATCTACCACACCTTGAGGACCTACTACTGCTTGGATAGCTCCACTGTCTCTTCCTCATCTTCAATATGAAACTCATTGGCCTGAGTCTTCACACAAACTTGTTCAATCCTACACTCTACCTCCAAATATGTCTCCATTTTTTCCTCAGGCTCAACCACTACCAATTGTTCCTTTATTTAGATGATGGTTTCTTCCTTTGTAATAAAGATATCCTCATACTGGTACGATTCATCTTCCAATTGTTTGAGACATTTTTTAGATTCATAGAGTTCCTTGAAACCCTCATAAGTGTACTCATATCACAAGATGTTGGACTCTTACCACTCTGCATGCACCCGCTCAACTAAGAAGTCTTTGTCTGATGTGTAGAGGGGGCAGTAATACACACTATCAATCCCTAAAATCAATGTCTAGTAATGAAGGGATATCATCTAGACCACTAAATCATCCCATAAGGTACAAGTGATGAAGTTTTGGATGTTCCTCTACACCCTACATCGAACCACCATGTTATCTTCAATAATTTATGACCCATAATCCTAAAGGTCTTAAAGGGGTGTGGGATAATACTTATGGAAGGCTACAAGTATCTCAATAGAGGGATCCTCCTCAGGAATCCTCTCTGAAGCGTTGGGATCCATGTTAAGAGGAAGGTCAAACTCACATGACTCCTCTCAAGAAGATACCTACTCACAATCTAAAAATTCTTCGAGTCCCTCATTCATCTCTACCAATGCAATGAGATGCTCTTCCTGGACTGAGGTTGGTTCCTCCTGATCATCCTACCCCTCATATATCGGTTAAACCATTAGGATGAGCATCAAACCTGTGATACCCTATTACATGTTTATCCCCTAAGGGTATACCTCCATTGACATTGTTGAAAAATAAAACAATATTTAGATCAAACTGCGATAATGACCATGTAAAATAAAACCCATGGGTGAAAAGACTTATGTGATGTGAAGACTTAGATGACACTATCTCCATCACCCCTTATACCACCACATCATGGGTGGTTTCCTCCCTGGTCAACATCTCTAGGCCCACATATTCAAAGGTGAGTTCCATCACTGGGGACCCTTTTATGCCAGTAGGCACCCCTATAGCTTCTATAAGGTCCTTCGAGGTTTCATGCCTAGGATCTATAAAAAAGGATAATGATAAAGTTTTTATAAAATATAAATAAAGATCCTAATGAAAATAAAAAATGAAGAGAAAAGAATTGAGAGTTTACCTTAGGAATGTAAAGGGATTCAAAGTGTTAGTCATACCTAGCGGCGTGCCCTTCCACCAGATAGAGTCGCTACCAAAATTCCAAGGTAAGCCCCCTATAAATGACCAAGAAGATAGGGGAACCGGTAACATTCACTCTAGTTTTATCTACAAATTTTCTTTCCATTTACTTAGGGATAAATTCAGAGGTGGTATCATTTTTATCATTAGATCCACCTTCCCCACCTCCCATAGAAATACTTACCTACTCTAAAAGGGATTTTCCTACTTGGATGCAGTGCCCTAGGACTCCTCATCACTAGAGTCATGTGAATTTGCACCACAAATCAACACATCTTAAGTTGGTGCTTCAACAGTTGTTGTCTAATTAGGACTCCCCTCAAGAATAGAATATTCCCAGTTAGTGTAGGGAATTCTATATCCATTCCATTGTACCAAATCATATACATATTTAAGGATCTTGAACCTCTCCTAGTAATCGACCCAGGTGGAAAGCCCGATGAGCCTGGACTCTGGTAGCTCAATCCCACCCCTAATGAGCCTCCACAATAGCTACTCTATCACATGGGAATACTAAAATATGTCCAATTCAACCTAGAGTTTTAGGTGGATTAATTCATTCACTACCTATACTATGAGGAAAAATCTCTTCCTCGGAGCCTTTATAGATCTGCTTGCTATATCCTGAGAGCTCTCATCCTAATTTTGTGGCTACTTTTAAGAAAGATCTATACCTCCAAACACAATTTATTTAAGGGCCCATCTGAAGTGGGGGTGGGGGGGGGGGGTGAAATACCTATGAGATCTCTCTGTGTCCATTAATTCCCCAGCATAGACCCACCTTCATGTCTGGGGATCTCTCCTGATGGAATCCCACCTCCTTCCCTACTAATATTGAGGTTTATCCAAAAGATCCACCTGCCACACCTGTTTTCACAGGATAACCCTTGGATATGTCTCTACCTAATTTTTATATAAATTTTTGGCAATAATAATGATAACATTAAATGGTGGAAGCATAATGGATCCCTCATATCACTCACTGGTGAACATTACCTAGATCTAGTTAATCACATGGGGGTGCATTTCAATATAAAACCCCATGTATACTTGCATAAATGATCATTGAATGTAACTAAAATGAAGAAAAAAAATTATTGGGGTATACAAATCACAATGGATTCGGTTTTCTATCTATAAAACCAATACCCCATCTCAAAAGTTTGTAGGTATTTTCTTTGCTTGATAGTTCCTTTCATGTTGTCGATCATCTTTATAGAAGGATATATGAATGGTATGGAGTTTAAGTTTTTATCATTACTGATGTGGGAAACCACCCTAGTTTTCTGAGTGATGCTGGTTGTACCCCAAAAATGTTTAGAAGTGTAGTTATGAATCCAATGTTCATGGGGGGGGGGGTGTGATGGGATTTTTAAATTCACACCCCATGAAATTAACTAGGATCCATCCATGTAGGAAATATAAAGGGAAGAAAATACACCTTGGCATGTCTCCCCTCTCGACATGCCTTAACTAGTCATATGATCTAGACAACACTAGAATTCCAAGATTTAATTAGTTTTTGGATTCCAGGAATGAAATAATCACTAGGGTGCATGGCCACAGACCCATGTGTGCATTCTTGATAGGCAAAAACCCCCCGACTTAGGAAGGTTAACCAGAACACATCATATATGACCTACAGGTGTTATTCCTATACACTATATCCCTAATCCTCATATAATCCTTCCTAAAATTTTATCCAATAAGATCTTGTCTTCCTTTGATGCTAGATTATAGGGAATTTCTTAGTTCATCCTATAATTTGACCTTCAAGAATGTTCAAAAATAGACTCAGCCACATCTTGAAGGGTACATATGGATATATGGATAGATGAAATCATAAAATATTTTTTTCACATTCAAAAAAATAATTTCCACCACTAGTGTCTGGTCTTCATCCCCCCAATCATTGGGGTCGAGGAGAAATTATTCATATTGGAATCCTATAAGAGGTATCCCACCGATGTGGTGAAGATCCCATATAATGATCCCCACTTCCCCATGAAGAAGGTGAAAGGTGTTAGTGTCTGATTAACACCTATTGAGAAGCTCCAATAATAGATCCGAATGGTGGTATATGTCTAATTGGGATGTCCACACTACCTCATACAAGCCAATGCAATATAGCTCAAACCCATATTTCACACATGTGTAACATACCCAGTATGCCCACACCCATTTGTTTGTGAAATTTTCTCCGGAGTACGGATCCCAATCCTTATTCCATCACATATATTTCTATTAAATTCTCACTTTTACAATGATAACATAATGATATAGAAAAACCTCATCCATTAGCAATTCCCTGGTGATGGTCCCGATTCGGCAGATGAGGGTGTAAATAGTTACAAAATTTCATTCCATCAGCGGGTGAAAAAAAATGTTCTACTATTGGATATAATCAAGGAATGAGAACCAATTCCTTAGTTTATGTACACCAATAGTCTAGATGAAAACATCATTGAGAAGACCAAAGTTGTAAAGTGATAGTCGATTGATGAGTATATATCCCCTCTATGCCTCCGTCCACTGGCTCATTAATGCATCATTCTCTGAAACTACCCTCATAGACCAGGGAATCTCAAAATTTATCCACATTTAACAAAACCTGGAGGCAGTGGTGGTGGAATTAGTAGCTTCAGTGGTATGATCATCCATTTTAAAACTGTTTTTGGAGTTAGAAAAGGTTTGGTCACACGACTCAAACCTATCTCACACAAGTCAACCCATGTCACACAACTTAACCCTAACTTGTTCAAAGTGACTTCACTAAAATTAAAAACTCTAGATCTCAGAAGTACCATCATTGAACTTTTTTCATGTAAAATGTGAATTCCATGAATACCACAACTTGAGAGATCGGTAGTTCATGAAAAGTCTGGAGTCACTACTACAAATATGGCTTATAATAGCACTAAAAATGGCCTTTAACAGCGCTAAAAAAGCACTGTTAATCTCGGCGAAGATAAAGGGGGTTCCCCTTTATTAGCGCTAAAAATAGCGCTGATAAAGGGGGACTTTTATCAGTGCTAAAAAAAGCGCTGATAAAAGTGCCCCTTTATTAGCGCTAATCAAGCACTGATAAATGTAGCATTTATCAGCACTATTTTCAGCGCTGATAAAGGCCAAAGATCCTATCCAAAACCAGAACCTGCACAGAACCTGCCCAACACCTGCACACATTACAGCACCTTCACAGAGTCCAAACAAAACCTACACACAACACACACAACACCCACACACAATACACAGAAGAACCAAAATGATACATACATTTACTTGAAATCATGAATATAAAACAACACACTTCTATATACATTTCAAACAATGTTTAATTTGGTTACAATTACATTTATCCAACAAATAGTTAAAAAACAATGATGTTCCATCCTTTTTTCATCCATCCGCTCTAAAAAATTATCGTCCATGGAGGCAGTTTCCGAACAAAGCATTCGAACTGAGGAAAAAGATTTCACCTACATAATAAAACAAATATTATGTTAGTAATACAATAATGAAATAAAGAATGGGGTTGCTAAATGGAATTATACTAGTGAGGCACAAAACATAAAATAACCAATTAACGAAATTGGTGCATGGTTAGGGCTAATCATCTATAATAATCAAATGGCCCAATGTTTAGTAGAACATGGGCTATTTAATGATTCGAGGGGGAATAGATAAACCTACAGTTTGGTTCTAAGGTTATGATGGTCTCACATTGATGGTTAATGGTTTGTCAAATAATGTGATGAAATTGTGTAAGGTATGAGTTTTTGGGGAAGTATCTCTATATGGTTGAATAATGGATTGTAAGCCACTCAAGGAAACTATACAGATTAGAAATGTGTGTATATTGATTCCCACATTTTTGGAAAATGATTTATTTTACCCTTAGGCCTAACAATTCACCTAATTAATGAGTGGAATTAACAAATTTTCACTATTAAAAATTAAAGCAGGTTACCATCATATATCCTTCATTCCACTCAAAAAAATCCTTTACATGCACTCTCCTCCTTCTCCCTTCCCCCATGGGATATCTCCCTTACTATTGAGATAAATAAAATATTATCAATTACATTAAAAGAGTGGTGGAATATCTTCAACCCTATTATCCTCCTCTATTGGATACCAATGATTTGCCTTTTGCAACGACATTAAACCTTGGCTATATACCTATAGCCACAGTTTAATACCATGGATATATGTCCCCCCATTCCATAAAAAAGAAGCACCCTTTCCCCCTTCCCCAGCACACCCCTGCCCACTGCACTTCCCCCCTGCCCATTGCACACCCCCCTTCCCACCCCCTACATATTTCAAAAGAATCCAGCACACCCCTACCCCTTCCCCCTACAACTTTTCCCCTTCCCCTCCCCCAAAAAACCACCCCTACCCAGCACACCAATGGTTTAATACCATGGATATATGTCCCCCCCATTCCATAAAAAAGAAGCACCCCTTCCCCCTTCCCCAACACACTGCCCACCCCCGAGCACACCCCCTAACCCTGCACACTCCCTGCCCCCTGAACACCCCCTGACCCCTTCCCCAGCACACCCCTGCCCACTACACTTCCCCCCTACCCATTGCACACCCCCCTGCCCACCCCCTACATATTTCAAAAGAACCCAGCACACCCCCTACCCCTTCCCCCTACCACTTTTCCCCCTTCCCCTTCCCCCAGAAAACCACCCCTACCCTCTCACCCTGTCCCCTGCACATCATAAAGAAAATACCTTTCAAAGAAATTGTTCTCAATTTAAATTATACACATCATATATATCAACACATTCTCATGTACTTTCATTCAATGTAAATACACATATATAGACTCTCTACATCTCATAAGAAAACCCTATTTAAAATTCACAAACACATTAAATCCATTTGAAAACACCCATCACACAACTTTCTCATTTCTTCAAACACATTTAAAGGACTTAAGCATGAAAATACACAAGAAATACAACTGTATTCATTTTAAAAATAACTTTCAAGTCTATACACACCCCAAATTCCTTTGATAACACATTTTAACCACACAAACATTTTATATAGTACACTTAGCAAGCAAATACAACATAATAAAATCATAATATAATGTAAAAGCATGGAATCACCTACATAAAGCATGTAATCTTCCGAAATCTGCTGGAAAACATAAAACCACAACTCCACAATACCTTAATAAGGACTGATTAAACATTAATATTGAATATATTAATGGAAAACCATGTTTAACTTGTGGTATTCCATGAGTTTAACATCCCACAAGGATAGAGGGTCATGATTTAATGTCTTACAGAGATGTAAGACCTGGGTAGATCAAAACACTTATAAAGGTGGATCAGGTAGGTACATCTCTAGGAGGGAGCACCTGGAATGTTTACCTAATAGATGGATCAAAATGCCCAATGAGGTCTGACCCAAGTGTGGTGCATCCCATAAAGGTAAGGTTTCTCATTTTTAAGACTTATTCGGACGCCACTAAGGGAAATTCAAGAGGGAAAATAAGCGAAGGAGTACCCCAGTGAGGGGGTCACCATGGTTTACCATTGGTTGGGATTTGACCTCATGGAGGCTTCCTACGTACCCTATTTAGAATACAAGGATCAAAACCCATATATTTAAAAGAGGTATGTTGTGGGTATTACCCATGATTAGCTTCCCTTCACACTAGGAATACTCTTGGTTGGATGAGTATGGGTTTTGTGGGGATTATGCATTGTCAGATTCTCAGGTTCTTCCAAGAGTAGCAATGGGATGAATGGGACATACATGCTAAGATGGACAATGTGAATGGAGTGATCCTTGTAAAGAGGAACGAGGCACAAAAAACATGTGGAGCTATCTGTAAAAATTATTTATGGTGGCCATGGGGCTTATCAGACTCCCCCTACCTTCCATAAACACCTCAAAACATCACGAGGACCAGATTCTACATGATAGTGCATCACATGGTTGATTCTTTTGATAATGTACTGGTCGTTTGAGCTTGGATTTCATCTCAACCAGACTTTCCCTTACTTGAATTATCCTGGGATGCATATTTTGGTTCCAAAAAATCCCTCAAAGATACTGATTATCTCATGCATCTACCTATAAATAATTGTGCAAGTCAAACAACAACACATGTGATCAAATACAAGTTCAAACAAACAAGATACAAAAAATGGATTTTGTTGATCCTCGGTGGTTTCGTCGTTCACCCCATACGCACTGCACACCATCATGCCTTACTTCAATATTGATTTGTTCAAAGATCAATAATATGAATCCGGGGATAGAAAACATTGAGTAATAAATTAAGATTTCAATACATCGAAACATTATCAATTCACCAAAGAAGGTTGGAGGATAATCAATGATCATATATAGATAACATAAGTGGTAGGAATTCACCTTCATCCTATTTGTGTACAATCTTCCATCAGGTATGTTGCCCATTCATTTCTAAGAACATGTATATCATCTTCTGAATATGAATTTTTGCAACAGTCATAGTAGTACTGAAAAAATATAAATACACAAAGGATTAATAAATATTTTAAATGAAATTGTAATTATTTTCGAAAATACCTCATCAGGGATACTAGTTTGTTGATGAAATACAATCTCTTTCATAAATTTACAAACATAATAACCACAATCCTTTTTGTTTGTTTGTTTTGGACACTAAAGAAACATCGAAAACAATAAGTAATTTGTTTTGATATGTGTTTGGATAGTGCAATGTTATTATATATACCTGGATACTTTTCCAGTTGTAGATCTTGTAGGCATTCTCATCCTTATTCCTTGGATTCATTCCATGCATTAGACGATATTGATGCACCACCCTATCATAACAGAATCCTCATTAAAAGATAACATAAATTATATAACTAGATGTTTAGTTTTAAAATTTTGGATCTAGTGTATTACAAATTAAAAAACGCCATCATGTGTGGTTGGTTTGTTGGATATCCATGCGTTGAATCCAGAAAATAAATCTTTGGAGTATCCAAATTGACTACAATCAGCATCCAATGCTCCCTAAAAATACAAAAAGGAATAATTAAATAAAGAAATGAAAATATAGTTGATATGATTAAATTGTAGAGTTTTACCCCTGCATCATTGGTATTAAAAAGAGTCTGTCATTTGTAATTTTGTTTTCAAACGATTTGAGAAGGGATGACATTATTGCAGCCTCTTTAACAGAATCTAATTCGTCTTTTGAAGATGTGGTGTGAGGACTAACGAGTCCAAATTTTTGTTCATGGGGAAATCCCTTCAATTGTTTTTTCATATATACGTATGCGAAAAATATAAAATGTATTTAGTCAAAATTATCAGTGTATATCAGCTTTTGTAAAATCAAATCATGAAAACTTACCACATGTATACATTTACAACTGAGGCGCCTAGCCATTCATACTTGAGGAGTTAATTTACATTTTTAGCACTAATGAAATCTAATATCTCCTCTCCATACATATCTTTTTCGAAATAAACTATGTGAGTACTGCCGTTTTTCAACTTTGTATCCACATGAGCCTGCAATGATATTAACTGTGGATATAGAATGAGCGGGGTGAAGGTGCTCTCATTAGACCGTTTCAATCGGTTGGTTGATCCTTGAGATAGTTTTGATCTAATATTTCGTTTCACCCCACAGTCTTTGTCATTCTGTAATAACAGTCATTGGTTCAGACCTTTTTTCATTAAATGTTAAAGGTCCAGCTTGAAAAATAAATTAGAAATGAATACCTTTTTGTCGACATGTTTTTTTACAAGAACTGTCAGCCATGCGATGAATGTTCCAACAGCTTGTTCAACCATATGAATGTTGTCATCGTCATTTGGAATAGGTAGCTCGGCACTCAGATCATTAGCTATGTTAATTGACACTCTAAGATGATCTTTTGGAAGCTATCTGTTGTGTAGCATGTCGTTTTGCGTATTGAACACCGTAGCCCTCGCTAAAGGCGATAGGTGGGAGTTGATAAATATAAATCACAGTCATTTTCACCCTATGGAATATTAGTACAGGAAAGGTATAAGTGTCTATGTAAATCACATTTAATAGAAAAAAATTATTAAAACATTTATTACCTCATCTAAGTCAGTTTTTTTAGGGGAATGGCTTGCCTCAAAGCTGGTGGGGGGTGGGGCGAGATCGTCATGCACAAGTTGTTGTTGATTTGTTTCTTCTCTTTGCCTCTCCCCCATCAAATTTTTTATCATCTCTCTCTAGTATTGTAATTATTCTTGAAAAATAGATAATTTTTCTTGCAGCTTTTCCATTTTTTCATTTTGATCCCCCCGCTTGTTTTTGTTTTTGAAAATATGTTCGAGGTGTCACCCCAAAACCCGCACCTCTGACGCGACCATACTTTTCTGGCTGCTTCAAGGATGCTGAAAGTATGTCTGCATCTGGTGCGGTTGTTGTTGATTCTTGTGACTATTTCAGATAGAAAATATAGAAAAATAAGTAGTTATTGTAATGTAATAGCGATTTAAAGCAACTCAAATTTATATTATGTCATACTTACACATGTTTCCCACACTTTTTGTGTGTTTTCATCTATCAATGTCCCCTCTTTATTTACACGAGCCTCCTTCCATAGCACATGGCGTGGGATTGATATGGCTTTCGATTTCGATTCATCAATCTGCATATAAACAGAGAAACATGGTTATGGCATTATTTTATGTCACATACTAGTAGTAGGGTAGATTTAAAAGATGTACCAATTTTTTCTCAAGTTCAGCGTACCCCATCCTTGCTTTACGGTAAGGGTACGCTGGTTCTGTTGCGCGTTTTTTATTTTCAGCACTCAGTAGCTGTTTCATAAATAAAAAACTGTCAATCAGAGTGATGAATACAAGCAAACGTCAAACAATGTATTACCCCACACAATGTACCTGAAAAGTATGCTCCCCATGACGGTTGCTAAACACATCCCATGCTCCTTGGGATATCAAGTGTGCGTAAAGAGGAGGTGGGTGCGGCTTGATTTTACCTTCTGTATCTTTAAGATGATATTTCGTTAAAATTGTGTGGAAACCTCTATGAATCCTTCCTGCAACTCTTAATACATATTCCTTGTGCAAGACATCTACTATAAATGCACTCTGCAATGGATGATGAAGAGTAAGTCAATGTTTTGGTATTTTATTTTATTTTAATAAATTAAAAAAATTATATCATAATGTTACCGTAATCTCTTCCCACATTAGTGTCTTCAGCCCGGTGACAACATGGTGCCATGACTGTACATTAATCGGCACGCGTTGCCAAGTGACGATTCCAATGTAGCTACTAAACATGGCTCTGTTGGGGTTAACATGTTGGCCTCGCTTATTCCATCCCACCTCAAATTTGATGCCTTTTGCTTTTACCTTAAGGATTTTGGCCAACACTGTCAAACTACAAAGCTCTTGTTTTTTTTTGTGATTTCAAGGTTTCATTTCCTACCATTTTCTCAGAAGTAGCATCAATATCTTTCCCCGGAGCGCTAGCATCGGCAATGGGACCAGCAGAAACAGGTTGAGAAACCTATTGTACCTCAACACTAGGACCAACAACAACAGGTTGAGAAACCTGTTGTTGCTCTGCACTGGGACCACCAGCTGCTGGTTGAGAGACCTTTTGTGCCTCGGTATTAGGTGCATCAGCAGGTGAAAAAGCCATTATCTGCAGAAGTGGTTTAATATTTAATTTAGATTACATAAAAACGGCAGGGAACAGATAATAACATAACGTAACACAATGTATGTTACAATAAACAAACAACCTGATTATTGTACTCTCTTTTTTTTCTTTAAAGGTTGAAGTGATTTGACTCCTCTATCGACTATGTAAATTCCTTCATTGTGGTATCCTCTGACATACAAAACGCTGTCTACATTTGGACCACTGCAAAATGATTGTGAAGTCCCTATAAAAGGGTCAACCTCTATTGAAATTTCATCTGACCCTTCAGTTCTTTTGGTCGATAACAGAACAATTGACCAATTTTGGTTTGCGGGGTATGGAACATAAAATACTTGTACTGCCTGTGATGCCATTATAAATGGTTCTTCTTTCTCCCCTTCCTTACTGAAATCAACTTTCACAAATCCTAATTCATCTATTTTAACAGCACTCCTGTTATCAACCCACTTGCATTGAAAAATCGGCACTTTGAATTTCGTATAATCCAACTCCCATATTCGTTTGATGATGCCAAAGTATGACATATTCACATAAATTGGATTTTTTTCCTTAGCACCGGAAACATGCATTGTCTCAGCCACAAGTGTAACCCCACTATTCTTCATGGTACTATCTTCATCATGTTCATTAGTATAGAATGTATAACTATTAACTGCATAAGAATTTTAAGATAATACGTACACACTTGCTCCTTTGGCCAGCCATCGAAGTCATTCTGAAATTGAGTCTGGATTTTCATCTAACTGTTTAAAAATATGGTCTCGAAACCATCCTATAAACTGTCGATTATGTGTATTTGATATCCATTTTTCATCCTATAAGAATTCAAACGCCTAATAATTTCTTTGTGGGTTTGAACATACGGGTCAACGTCAAAACTGTTATGCAAAACGTAAAGGTGGGCCTGCTCCTGATCTGTAATATTGATTGCGACAACCTCTCTTCCAGAAATTCCTTCACCCTCAGCCACTCAGTGTGACTAGATTTCGGTAGGCCAATGATTTCCACACCAGATAGGTATTCGGTACAAAATTCAACAGCTTCCTCAACAATATATTTCTCCACAATACAACGCTCTGGCCGACTTCAGTTTTTGACATACCCTTTCAAAATCTTCATATATCATTCAATGGGGTACATCCATCTATAATGTACAGGAACACATAGTCGAATCTCTCTCACCAAATGAACCATCAAATGAACCATCATATCAAAAAATGTCGGCATGAAGAACATTTCCAATTCACATAATATGACGACAATTTCTCTTTCCATAGTTGGCAATTTCACCGAGTCTATAACTTTACTGTATATAGCTTTGAAGAAGAAACAGAGCTTTGTTAATGTATGGCAGACATTCTTGGGTAAATGCAATGTAAAGCTATAGGAATTAGATCTTGCATCAAAACATGGCAGTCGTGTGATTTCAGACCCTTTAATTTTAAATCTCCCATTGAAATGATGTTCTTGATATTTTATGAATACCCCTCTAGAACCTTTACGTCATTGAAGAAGTTTCAAAACTGATATCTCTCCTGCCTGGAAAGAGTGTAAGCAGCAGGAGGAAGAAATGTTCATTTTTCACCCTTCACTGGGTTCCATCTCTTCTCATATTCCCATCTCAACCATGTCCAATCTAGCCTTAATTCCATCCTTTGTTTTTCCGAGTGCATTTTGCAACATGCCAATGACACTATCACATACATTTTTTTCAACATGCATAACATCAAGAAAATGTCTGACATATAGACAAATCTAGTATGGTAATTCAAAAAAACTGATCTCTTTTTCCAACCAGTATTCGTAAGGTTTTTTGAAAACGGTTTACCAAAAGTAGTGTCCAAATCTTTCACTTTCTCAAACAATTGATCACCAGTTAGTGGAGATGGTGTTTTACGTTCCTATGAACTTACATCGAATGATGTCGTCCAAGATCGGTACTTATATCATCGGGGTAGAAATCTGCGATGTCCTAGAAACACAGTTTTTCGATGAATGTTTCAACCTAATTGACTGTGTACCTTGTTCGCAAACGGGACACCCTTGAGTTCCTTTAATGCTATATTATGAAAAATTTCCCTAAGTAGGAAATTCATTTATCGTCCCTGTACAACATGGCTTTCAAATTGAACTGTTCCTTTTTGAAAGCATCATACCGTTGTAACACCTGAATCCCACAATATTTTCAAATACTCGATCAATGAGGCCAAATAAACATCAATATCATTACCCGGTTGTTTTGGTCCTGATATAAGCATAGATAACATGATGTATTTTCGTTTTCATGCATTAACCACAGTGGTAAATTATAATTTACCAACATAACCGGCCATATACTGTGACTACTGCTTTGAAAACCAAAAGGATTCACCCCATCTGTAGATAATGCCAGACGAAGGTTTCTTGGCTCGTTCCCAAATTCAGGATACTCGTGATCAATTCTATTCTACTGAGGAGAGTCTGTAGGGTGATGTAGTTTCCCATCTTCAATTCTTGTATCTGCATTCCATGTCAATTGTCCTGCAATCTCCTCACTTCCATATAAACGTATAAACCTAGGAATGATTGGAAAGTATCATACAACTTTCTTAGGACTAGAATCATCTTTCTTGTATCGGGAATCACCACACTTTGGGCATTATCTAAGTGATTTTTGGTCCTTGAGAAACAATATACAGTCATTCAGTCAAGCATGTATTCTTTCAGAGATCATACCCATCGATCGTAGCATTCGTTTGGCATCATATGTTCGGCTTGGGAGTTCATTATCTTCTGGGAGCATATCATTTAGGAGAGCAAGTAGTTCCGTAAAACTGGCGTCACTCCACCCATTGCCTGCTTTCAATTTATACAACTTCAATATGGATGACAATGTTGTATATTTAGTGAAACCAACATACAATGGCGTTTTTTGCACAACTCTTTAACTTCTCAAACAATTTTGGGCAATCATGAAGTTCATCTTCAACTGTACTTGTCATTTCCTGAATACGATCTTCATCATCATTCACATCTATAATCACACCCTCCATATGATCGTCTTCATTGTTCACGCTTCTAATCATATCAGATGATCTATAAAATATCGTGTTCTCTAAGTCACTACCTACATTGGTTTTTCCCCCATGTTTATTCCAACATGTATAACTTCGATCTATTCTGTGACAGATCATGTGTTCTTCCAACTCCTTTGGACTAATTTATCTTGAATAACAATAGTGTAAACACGGACAAAGGATTTGAGAAGGGTCACATGCATGATCTTATGCAAACTTGATAAACTCTTTCACACCATCTTCATACTCTTTTGTCAACCGATTGGCATTTATCCATTCTTTATTCATATTCATCATATTTATGGGTTTGATCTCAAGAACTTGCCTAATATTATGTTTTAATTAATCAGGTAGCATTTTTTGGGTTTTATAAAAACAAATCATGGTAAAAATTCCTTTAAACACATGTGAAATCCATATACATGGCGTGTCCAGTAGGGTGAACATCGTGTATGTATAAGATACCTGATTTAATCTGTTATATATCAAATTTATTCCAATTTAGTCTTACAAAGACTGAATGATGCCTTAGAAAATACATGACATGCGAACAAGAGGAAACCAATGAGTAACAGGAGAAAACAATAATAAATATGATGCTATCTCAATGTACTCAAGGTGATGATAAGATGTTGGTAAAGATCAACTATGGGTTGGGAGTACACTAATATTTAATTGAAAAAAACTACTAAAAACTGATCCAAAAAAGGATGAAATATCCTATTCATCAAGTCCCTTAATACAACCAATGCATTAGTTAAACCAAAAATCATCGCTTAAAAATCATACAGGCCATAACTACTCCTAAAAGCAGTCCATGGTAGGTCCATCGATGTACAACTCATCTAATGGTATCCTAATGTCAAATCTATCTTGGAGAAGATCATAGAACCTCATAGATGATCAATGTGACTATCAATGTGTGGATGAGGATACATATTCATGACTCTCATCAGGTTCAATCTCCAATAGTCCAATAAAAGAATAAATACCAATCAACCATCTATTTTAGAGAACTATAAAACCCCATGGTAAAGTACTATGCCATATGAAACCATTATATTCTATATCATCAAATTGTAATTCAAACAATTGATGCTCTTTTGGTGTTATTTTAGAAATTGTGATAGAAACTGAATTTTCTCCCAAAACTAACTAGATTATAAAGTTTATCTCTTTATTAAGAAGTAAATTTTATACCTCATCAGTGAAAACATCCTAAAAATGTACTACAATTGGGGAAAAAGAATCCTACAGCATTCTAACAACATATACAATATGCTTGACTATTTGAGCCATTAGGGTACAATAAATATATAATTATAACCAGCTATTTAAAATGAAACGTGGAAACAAGAAATCATACAGACTCCTGATAAACCCATAATACAAAACATATCACCTAGTATGTCTGTCACATATACAAATAAATAAATTAGAAAAAAACATTGAGGATCAACTTCAATCCCCAAATTCCAACTCATCCCATCTCTAAATAGTATTAGAGCTAACCCATTAAATCATGATACACTACTGGATATATCATATTTCCCAATGGTTCAGAACTGTTGGGATAGGTTACATGTCACAAATGACTCATAGAACGTTGTCCTAAAGTTTCAACAGAATATGAATGCATTTGGTCAGTTTTCCGTATGCCAGTATTTGTTTTCAATTAAAATGTTGTCCATTTAAAATAAATCTGAGACACTTTAATTGTTGGTGGTTACACCAGGCCTCGAATTGAGGTGGGTTTGACACTTCAAAGAATAAGGGTACCATTAAATACTTACATTGGTCAACTTGTTTTGGAAATTGTTTATCTTCATCTGAGCCTTGTTATTGCACCCATGAATTTGAAGGTGAGTATGCGTACACGATAGTTGACCTTCTTAGAGAAGAGTTTCTGGAGGAGTATAAGATACATGAAGAAATGAAGATCATTAGAGTGTTGGAGAAAATGTGGTTGCTACAAATAATGTGGCAATCGCCTTGTGAAATGCGGCCTAAGTTACAACTTGAAGGTATTGTACTTTATTTTTTTTCTGGAGGCTTTCAGTGTAAATGCATTTTGGAATGATCATTGCTATTCATTGTATTTTAGGTTCTTTTGACAGCCGAGGGGAAATGGTGGGGTCTGCAGACATTGGAGGATATGTCGAAGGGTGATTTTGTGTGTGAATATGTTGGAGAAATGGCCTCTTTTCCCTTCAAGCTCCCTGAACCCCGATCACCATCGGGGTTCGGGGAGCTTGAAGGGAAAAGAGTCCATTTGGTTAGATGTTAGATACTATGGAAAGATCATGCGGTGCAAAGAGGCTTCGACATATCCTCCAATGTCTGTAGACCCCACCCTTTCCCCTCGGCTGTCAAAAAAACCTAAAAGACAATGAATAGAAATGATCATTCCAAAATTCATTTACACTGAAACCCTCCAGAAAAAAATAAAGTACAATATCTACAAGTTTTAACTTAGGCCGCGTTGCACAATCCGATTTCCACATTGTTTGTAGCAACCACATTTGCTCCAACACTCTAATGATCTTCATTGCTTCATGTCTCTTATGCTCTTCCAGAAACTCTTCTCTAAGAAGGTCAACTATCATGTATGCATACTCCCCTTCAAATTCATGGGTGAAAGTACAAGGCATGGATGAAGAGAAACAATTTCTAAAACAAGTTTACCAACATGCATCATCCTCGATGGAAGTAAGATATAAATTCACATGTACGTTCTTAAAGATATTATTTTGATGTATATAGTGAAAAGGTGGTGGATGTTCATTGTTGATGTTGTTCGTCTACGAGACTTTCACCTTCTCTTCTCCTCTCACTATGTCTTGGACATCATGCAATAGCCTTATATCATGTGGGGTAAATTGAGGTTGCTGAGAAACTATGGAACCACATGATCTTTCATGTCCAGTGCCCTCAGGATTGTTTTTCTAATCAAGCTGCCTCTGATCATTAGTTGCGTGTAAAGGTGGTGCAGCAGCCTCCATGATAGATTGGAAGTTGACCAATCCATTTGATGAACAATATGGGATGCTAAATCTAACATTAAGAGAATCCAATACAGGAAATTATTCCAATGATTCGGCAAGTGAGGCTACATTTAAAGATATTTCCTTTGTTTCATCAAGCGAGTCAATTCCTAGTTCCAAAAAGCATTCACAAACATCACTCATCAGTTTACTCAAGGATAAACTTGGGTTCATGGATTTGTATGATCAAAGAGATCTATCCTCTACTGCTTTTACAACCTATGTGGTGCATGTTTCAAATTAATCTAGGAAAAAGGAACAAATTTGGTGAGTTGTAAGCCACATCTATTTGATGTTTTGAAATGTTAATTATGTTTTGAAAATGGGTTCAATATTTGAGGAAAATTTGAATTGTCCTTGATTCATGTATGGATGATGGATTCACATCCATTACAAGTGGTTTTGATGGAAAGGATGGATGATAACATTGGTTGGTGTTCTCATGGATGTCTAAGCACGGTAAGTTAGAAAACATGTTGGGTATGTTGTGGAGTTTTAGTTGGGGTTCTAGTGGTTCTTTCCCAATGATGGAGGTGTTAAACATCAGATGGTGGTGTTTGTGAGCTAAAGAGTATAGTGGGGAGAACCATAGAAATTAAGTGGTCATTTGATGACATGATCGGAGTTTTGAATTAGATAGTCTTGGGTAAAATCCATCTTGGTGTTTAGATCAGTTGAGTACATTGAGATGAAGGTTGTGGTTGGGTTGTGTTATGGGTGTTTGGGGGAAATGTAAGTATTTAATGGTACCTTTATGTTTTGCATAATGAATAATTAGTAGATCACATTTTCTTTTTTGATATATTGGGTTTTCAATTAAAATTATGTCCATTTAAACTATAGAGAGACACTTCGAGTGGACAGCCCTACCCCCACCCCACACAGCCCTACCCCCACCTGTACACCCTCCCCCACCCCAAACAACCCAGCCCCCTCCCCCAACCTACCTAGATAGCCCCTCCCCCACCCCACTTGGACAACCCTACCCCCACCCCACTTGGACAGCTCTACCCCCACCCCACACCCACCCCACTTGGACAGCCCTACCCCACCCCACTTGGACAACCCAAGCCCCCCACCCCACTTGGACAACTCTACCCCACCCCACTTTGACAACCCAACCCCCCACCCCACTTGGACAGCCCTACCCCCACCCCACTTGGAAAACCCAGCCCCCCCCCCCCCCCACCTCATCTGGACAACCCTAACTGTATTTATGGATAACCAATGAAATCAAGTCAATAGACCTTAAATTTAAAATAAATCAAGGATAAAATAACTCAGGATCATATTGACCTCTTCAATATCAACCAAAATTATTCAATACAGATAAATCACAACAAATCCACAACCTAAAATGATATATTGATTGTGTTCATAAGGGAATCATAATACACAATACATTGTAGAAAAATGGAACGAAAAAATCTAAAATAAATGAAGGAACACCTACTGATTTAGAACGGAAGAACACAAATTTCTTGAATCAAAGATAGATTTTCTGTTGTAAATTAGAGTTAGCACCCTCTAGAGCAGGTTGGGAAGTAGGGTTCAACCCGTAACAAAAAATTATATATGCCTTATTTTTGTAAGGGGATCATAATACACACTATATTGCACCAAAATAGAATGACAAAATCTAAAATAAATTAACACACACGAACCAATTTAAACTGGAAGGTAATCCTAAAAGATAAAATAGTCATTAGGATCCATGATGATACATGGGAGGTAATCCTAAAAGATAAAATAGTCAGCAGGCTTTATAACCTATTCATACAGGGTCACCCAAGGAAATCTATTGTCGATAAGCTGTAAAATTAATCCCTATAAAGTATTCATATAACATCAATAGTCATTGTGAAGAATCATATTTCAAGGGGTGTGTAACACCCGAGACTTTTATAAGAAATATTTTGTTTTTATGTTATATAAATCATCAAAGTAATCTATCACTACACACAACACTAGCTTGGATTGCTCTACACGTAACAGCGACCATCCTCGATAGATTGTGTCGTACGCAATACCGAGTTTCACTAAACAACGATATGCTATTAAAAAATTATTAAAACTAGCCATTATGAATAGTAATAACCACTTTTTGAAATTTTGTAAATTTTATTTTTCAAAATGGACTTCATTTTTGGATTCGGAATATCGAAATTATCTTAGGGTGAAATTTTGGTACTTTTCGGATAACTTTCATATTCTGATGAATAGTGAAAATTATTAAATTTTAATTAAAAACAACTTTTTTAATCGAAATAATTAATAGTGATAAATTATTAATTTGAGTGGTTTTAAAGTATATTTAGAATATATTTTTACAATTTAATACAATTTTTTTCATTGGATATAATTTCACATTTAAACCAGACATAAACAAGTGTCAATCTTTTGATAGTTATTATCTCTTAAAAACACGCTATTTGTTTTGACGACGGGAATTAATTTTTAAATTAGTTAATGTAACTGATATGTTTTGAATTTGGTAAAATAAAAATCATTTTTGAATTCATAATATCAAATATAGCTTAGGCCTAATTTTTGGTATTTTTCTGGAAACTTTCATTTTTTGATGAATAGTGAAACCACTAAGTGGTAGTTAAAAAACTAAATTTTTTCATAAAACTTAATTTTACCGCTTCTGTGAGTGGAATTTCAAAAATCCGAGAGACACGGTTAATGTCAGTAAGTAAAATGTGGTTCAATGAGATGAAAATAATTTTTGGTGAATAGTAACTTTTTACTTTTATTTACCACGGTTAAAAGTAAATAGGGTAGTTAAGGGTAAAAATGATATTATTATTACCCTAAAAAATGTCCTAATTCTATTGGATAAGTTTAATTCGACCAAAAAAAACCTTAGTAATAAAATATGACCATTTAGGCCCACTTGGATTAGATTAGGACATTTATTATCAATTTATTTAAAGAAGGATTAAAATAGTTAAAATCAAAGTTTAATAACTAAAGAATTTTTAATATAGGGTTATACATAAGATAAATTCTACTATAAATATTCATTATAAATCTAAAATGATTTCTTACATAATGGTATTTTATTTGTAATTTTTAGACTTAAAATAATTTAATTTATTTATGATACAATGATGATGCAGTAATTATCTTATTAATGAAATATTGACATAATTGATGTTATAAATACCCAAATAAATGTAATTTGAGACTTTTTATGAATTAAAATAATTTTATATGTTAATATGACATGTTAGTATTTATTTAATTAAATTTTCTCGAACTAATCATTCTGTTATGATTTTCACAAAAATCAATTACCAAATAGTGTCAAAATTGACATAAAATAGTTTTTAAAACAAATACTATATTATTAATTGTTATTTTATTCCTAAAAATATAAGGTTCGGCCAAATGACTCATATAAGGTTATATATATTAATAATAAACAACTTGGGGTTCTTTTGGATTGATATAGTAAGTTTATTAACCTTATAGTATAAGAAAACAAGAAGACACGGTAAAAGTTAAATTATCTAACTTAAAGTTAAATCTAAATGATAAGGTTAAAATTGATACCTAAACTTGTCTAAATACTATTGGATGAGAGGATTTAGACCCATACCCACCTTAGCTTCGAAATATATCAATTTGGAGATATTAAAAACCGAATTTGACTTTATAATAAAATAATATTTTTAGTTATTCGAAAGGTGCCCCTCTCCTCCCTTATAAAAGGGAACCTCCTCCCTCTCTTCCTCACACCACTTTGAGCCTTAAAGCTCGGCCAAACCCTGCCAATATCTCCTCTCCACTTCCCTAGAAACATCCTAGAGGTCCTGGTATTCTTCAAAGACCAATTTTAGTTCCCTAATAGGAGGTCTCAAAGAGGCGCTTCAAAGAAGAGGTAATGTCCGTTACCGATTCTTTCATCTTTATTTCTTCTTCTACTTTTTCTTATTTAGTTGTTTCATTATGAAGTAATAACATCGGTATCACTCAAATACTTATATGTTATTATAAGTATGAAACAAACCTATTTCACCATCTATCCATCCTACGGAAAACGAAATCACCACGCGTGCGTAAGTACGAAATACCGTCTCCACGCCGTGGTGTAATCTATTTTCCACCACCACCTTACTTGGATGGGTATAATGGTGTAAATAATAACTATATATGATTATTGTAAATTTATATTGATTCTAAATTAGTATATATACACTCCATTACAATTTCACGATCATGGGAACGATATCATCGCTCGTGCGTACGTACGGAATATCGTCTCCACGATGTGATGCGACTCGTTCTACATGATCTTCATTGCATAATTATTATATAAATGAATTGAGTGAATGAATATGATATATATTAAACTAATACCATTCTGGAAATGAGGTATCTATAACCTAAAAAGAAAAATAAGAATTTATTTGACAAAACGCGCATAAGAACAAAAAGTAATAAACACCTGAATAACAAGTAGTAATGAAATATTAATAATAAGAAGCTAAGAATATGACCATATATGATATCATAAAAATAAGTATGATTCTGGAATAAGTCAATAACATTATTTAAATCATTATACAGGAGGTTCGGACACTTACGAAGCAAATCAGACCTAAGGTAAGGGAAAATATCACAATCTCATTTTATCTGAGATTGTTTATACTTTGGTATTTACTGGGGTGTATTTTATCATCCACATCCATGTTTCCTCAATATGTAATATTGTTTTCATCCACCTACAATTTTTTAAATCCAATTTTACCCTTCGGTGAGTTTTTAGTAAAAGATATAAAAGGAATTTTTGTCGTTTTTCGTACGAGGTACTTTTTGACTTTTCCGACAAAAGTACGGGAAGAATGTTTTTTTAACTTATATGGCATGAATGGATTTTTAAAAAATTATTTGCAAGAAGATTACTTTACAAGTTTTCAAGTGTATTTTTAATCAACTTCTTTTAGTTTAAAATTTTATGACATGTTAAGAATGGAAAATGTTTTTGAAGTAGAAAGGATATTTTCCTCAAGAATGGAGTTCAAGTATTTTATCAAAATTATTTTCCATATAAGATAATATAGGGTTCTGTTTCTATCCCTATTATTACATTGATTTGATTATATTGTGATGGAATTATTTTTATGAATTCCTTTATCTTATATGAATTGTTTTATGATGTCATGTTGTTTAAGAATCCCATTTTTATTACATGGGTTATGAAATGATGTATGATTTATGATTTTGTGGCACACATAAGAATGGTATCATTATGAGATGGGTGGGACCAATATCTCACTCCAATGCATTGGGTAAAGATTTTATATCTCATGAGATAGACATGGCTGGAACGGCAGGTTAAACCGGTTCAGTGAAACAGGACTGAAACGAGGAGTGAACTCGGTTCAGAAATGGACTTTGTCCACTAAGATAGTCTTGACAATGAGTCTTGACTAATAGGAAATTATTCTCTATGATTATGTGTGTATGCCACAAAGTTTCATGTTTTATGTTATGATTATTGGGATTACATTTCACTACCATGATTTATCCCATGTTATGAAATTATGCTCTCTTTTGCAGGTTAAGATTTCCAAAATGTTATGTTCTTATTTTGATGTGATTGATATTTCTTTTATTTACCCTTACTGAGAATTTGAGCTCACCCTTTTGTATGTTTTCTTTCCAGGTCAGGAAGAAGGGTATTAAGTAAGATATGCCAAAAAGGGACTATAGATATGATGAAATAAATGGGAGACAATGTAGATGATTTATGAACCAGTTGTTTATGTTTCCCAGTTTCTAAAGACACTATACCTATACGGTCCTTTCATGGTTTTGTTATATGTTGTAATAATTATGCTTCAATTTTGAAGTATTAACCATGTATGTAAAGTATGGGTTGTTATAGTTGGTATCAGAGGAAAGGTATAGTCAACCTTTGGAAACTAGGATGTGAAAGCCTTAGTAAGAACCCTAAGGATAATTTTAAGCATAGAACACAATCTTAGTGTTTTAGAAATGAACATGAATATCCTAGGATAAGACCTTAAGTGTGAAATTTTATTCTTGATTATGTGGTTTTCCTATTATAATTAGTGTTGATCACACCATTCTTCTTGGTTTTAGTCAATGGCTGGAACCCGAAGGAATCGTGTTAATGCGGAATGCAACGGGCAATGCAATGATTGTCCCCCTGAGCAACCAAACATTCTGGGAGATGGAATGAAAAATCTTGTAGCCATGTTCACACAACTTTCTCAAGCTATGAATCATGCAGGACTTCCAAATGAGCAAAGGAAGGAGAAACATTCTGTTGAATCCTTCATGAGGCAGCATCCACCTTCTTTCAGCAGGTCTACTGATCCATTAGTTGCTGAACAATGGATTAGTACTACTGAAAAGATATTTTCAGTTCTTCAATGTTATGAACATGATAAAGTCATCCTAGCAGTGTATCGTTTGGAAGGAGATGCTGATCAATGGTGGAATCTTATTAAGAATACGAGGCAAATGGATGAAATTGAGTCCATGGAATGGGACGAGTTCAAGAACTTATTTTTTAATAAGTACTTACCTCGTATTCTCCGAATAAAGATGGAGAAAGAGTTTCTTGAAATGAAACAAAAGGATGATGAATCTGTTGGTACCTACGAAGAAAATTTTACAAGACTTGCAAGGTACGCTTTCGGTATTATTATCCAACCTGAGAGTAAGATCTATCAATTCTTTAGTGGATTAAAACCGAGTCTTCGAAGGGCCTTAGACATAAGAGACTTCAATAGCTATGAGTAAATCGTTCGATGTTCTCTCAAAGTTGAGATGGATATTGGAGTAACCCATCAGTCATATGGGTTTAATAAGAAGAGGAAAATGGAATTCAAAGGAAAATATAAAGAGCACACTGAAAAGAAGATGACCTTTCCCTTATGCTCAAAGTGTGGAAAGAAACATGAAGGGAGTTGTCTTAAAGGGACAAGTAAATGTTTCAAATGTGGAAAGGAAGGTTATCAGGCATTTGAATGCGGCAATGATGGGAAGAAGATGTCTAATGATTCAAACAAAGTAAGGGACACACAAAATGAACCTACTACACTTCAATGTTTCAAGTGCAAGGAGATGGGGCATTATGCCAATAAATGCCCTAATCCAAGGGTTGTTGATGATGATTGACATCAACAAAATCTTAAGGCTAAAGAAAAAGGAAAGTCACATGCAATTTCTATCAGTGATGTGGAGTATGATAACGATGTGGTGAAAGGTACACTTACCATCCACTGTAAAGTAGAAAATGTTTTATTTGATTCTGGATCCACCCACTATTTTATTTCTGAAGATTTTTCTAAGGGTATCACCGTATTACCTCAACAATTAGATGTTGAGTTAGCTGTGACAACACCTAATGGAAGAACAGTCGCATCAAAAGTTTATAATTCTTCCCCGATTGAAGTTTGTGGGAAAGTGCTTCCTACAAATCTTGTGATCCTTCCTATAGTGGAATTTGATGTGATTCTTGTCATGGATTGGATTTATTTATATGAAGCTCATATCAATTTCCAAAGAAGGGAAGTCACATTTCATATTCCAGATCAATCTATGATCGTCTATCGATGCAAGGATGAACATAACCTTCCAGTGGAAATTTCTTCCATCTTATGGGTCTTGATTCCACTGAATGAAGGTTATTTATCTCAAATGGTTGGTGAGAAACTCACGATTAATAATATTCCCATTGTACGGGAGTTTGATGATGTCTTTCTGGAGGAATTTCCAAGTCTTCCACCAAATCGTGAAGTTAAGTTTTCAATAGAACTCGTACCGGGTGCTTTGCCTATTTCAAAGAAATCTTATAGAATGGCCCCAATTGAGTTGCAGGAATTGAAGAAGCAACTCCAAGAGAATCTTGATAAAGGATTCATACACCCTAGTGTGTCACCTTGGGGAGCACCTGTTCTGTTTGTTAAGAAGAAAGATGGATCAATGAGACTCTGCATTGATTATCGAGAACTTAACAAGATCACTATCAAGAACAAATATCCTCTCCCATGCATTGATGAATTATTTGACCAACTATGCGGAGCTCAATACTTTTCCAAGATTGATCTTCATTCAGGGTATCACAAATTAAGGTTCAAAAGGGAGGATATACCAAAGACAGATTTCTGTACAAGGTATGGACACTATGAATTTATAGTGATGCCATTTGGTCTTACTAATGCCCCTGATATCTTCATGGATCTGATGAATAGAGTCTTTAGAGACTATCTTGATCAATTTGTGGTAGTCTTTATAGACGATATTCTTGTCTATTCAAAGAGCAAGGAAGAACATGAAGATCACTTGAGAATTATATTGAAGAACCTGAGAAAGGAGAAGATTTATGCCAAATTTACCAAGTGTGAATTTTGTCTTCAAAAAGTTTCATTTTTGGGTCACATAATCTCAAAAGAGGGGATATATGTGGATCCAGCAAAAACAGAGGTTATCGAAAGATGGTCGAGACCAACAACAGTAACTGAGATCTGAAGTTTTCTTGGTTTGGCTAGATATTATCGACGTTTTGTGAAATATTTTTCACTATTATCTAATCCACTCACCAGGTTGACTCGGAAAGGAGTTAAGTTTGTTTGGACGGAGGAATGTGAAGATAATTTCAAGGATTTGAAAAGAAGGTTATCCAGTGCACCTGTGCTCACACTGCCTTGTAGTGGAGAAAGGTTTGTGATCTACAGTGATGCATCCAAGAAGGGGCTGGGGTGTGTTCTTATACAAAATGATATGGTGATAGCTTATGCCTCACGACAGTTGAAAATCCATGATCAAAATTACCCAACACATGATTTGGAGTTAGCTGCGGTAATATTTGCATTAAAGATTTGGAGGAATTATCTTTATGGAGAAAGGTGTGATATTTTTACTGATCATAAAAGTTTAAAGTATATTTTCACACAAAATGAGCTGAATATGCACCAAATAAGATGGTTGGAACTGATTAAGGATTACAACTGCTCAATTCATTACCACCCTGGGAAAGCAAACAAGGTGGAAGATGCATTAAGTCGACAAGACCATGCTAGATTATCCATGATGAGGATCACAAAAGATCCAATATTTATGGATTTACAAAGGATGGATCTTGGAATTATAATGGAAGGGGGGGAATCATATCTTTCTAAAATGAATGTTCAACCATCTATACATGTGAAGATTAAAGAGGCATAGAAAGAAGATGTAGAGTTACAAAAGAAGGTGAGAAATATTCCCGAATTCATCCTTGATTGTGATGGGATAATAAAGTTCAGGAATCGGGTTTGTGTTCCTCCCATACCAGAATTAAAGAAGGAGCTGCTGGATGAGGTTCATAGTTCTTCATTCTCTATTCATCCTGGAAGCATGAAGATGTATAGGGACCTGAAAGAGTACTTCTGGTGGGATGGCATGAAAAGAGATGTTTCTGAATATGTCTCTCGATGCTTAGTTTGTCAGCAAGTTAAAGCTGAGAGACAGAAGTCTAAGGGGATGTTACAAACATTACCCATACGTGAATGGAAATGGGAAAACATCACTCTGGACTTTTTCACAGGACTTCCTAAAACATCCAAAGGCAATAATGCTATCTGGGTCATAGTTGATCGTCTTACAATGTCTGCACACTTCATTGCTATTAGAGAGGATTTCTCTCTGGATCAGCTTGCCAGGATATATGTAAAGGAAGTGGTAAGATTGCATGGAGTACCACTTTCTATTATATTTGATTGGGATCCGAGATTTACCTAGAAGTCCTGGAGAAGTCTTCAGCATACTCTGGATACAGAGTTGAGTTTCAGCACTGCTTATCATCCTCAGACAGACAGTCAGTCTGAGAGAACAATTCAAACTCTATAAGATATGTTGAGAGATTGCTCTATGGATTTCAAAGGTGGTTGGGATAAACACCTACCTTTGGTGGAATTTTCTTATAATAATAGCTTTCACTACAGTATTAAGATGACTCCTTATGAAGCTCTCTATGGAAAGAAATGCATGACTCCAACTTGCTGGGATGAAGTTGGGGAAAGAAAGCTATTAGGACCTGATCTTGTTGATGAGATGACAGAAAATGTCCGATCTATTCAAGAACACATAAGAGTAGCTCAGAGTAGACATAAAAGTTATGCCGACAACCGAAGAAAAGACCTAGAGTTTGAAGTGGTTGATAAAGTGTTCTTATGAATATCTCCCTGGAATAGGGTCATGAGATTTGGAAAGAAGGGGAAGTTGATCCCTAGATATATCGGTCCTTTCGAAATACTAGATCGTATTGGAAAGGTAGCTTACCGATTGGTGCTTCCACTGAATCTCTCTCAATTTCACGATGTGTTTCATGTATCTCTCCTGAGAAAGTACATACCTGATCCTTCACATGTACTCAGCTCAGAAGTTGTACCGCTGGAGCAAGATCTTTCTTATGAGGAACAACCGATAGAGATTCTAGATCGTAGTGAAAAAGTCCTGCAGAACAAGACCACTCGTTTGGTGAAAGTTTTATGTAGGAACCACCAATTAGAATAATCTACATGGGAGCCTGAGGATATGATGAGGGAGAGGTATCCTCATCTTTTTGTTACAAAGTGACGAATTTCGAGGGCGAAATTCATTTTAAGGGGGGTAGAATGTAACACCTGAGACTTTTATGAGAAATATTTTGTTTTTATGTTATATAAATCATCAAAATAATATTTCACTACACACAACACTAGCTTGGCTTGCTTTACACGCAACCGCGGCCTTCCTCGATAGCTTGCGTCGTACGCAATACCGGGTTTCACTAAACAACGATATGCTATTAAAAAATTATTAAAACTAGATGTTATGAATAGTAATAACCACTTTTTGAAATTTTGTAAATTTTATTTTTCAAAATGGACTTCATTTTTGGATTCGGAATATCGAAATTAGCTTAGGGTGAAATTTTGGAACTTTTCGGATAACTTTCATATTCTGATGAATAGTGAAAATTATTAAATTTTAATTAAAAACAACTTTTTTAATCGAAATAATTAATAGTGATAAATTATTAATTTGAGTGGTTTTAAAGTATATTTAAAATAAATTTTTATAATTTAATACAATGTTGTTCATTGGATGTAATTTCACATTTAAACCAGACATAAACAAGTGTCAATCTTTTGATAGTTATTATCTCTTAAAAACACGCTATTTGTTTTGACGATGAGAATTAATTTTTAAATTAGTTAATGTAACTGATATGTTTTAAATTTGGTAAAATAAACATCATTTTTGAATTCATAATATCAAATATAGCTTAGGCCTAAATTTTGGTATTTTTCTGGAAACTTTCATTTTTTGATGAATAGTGAAACCACTAAGTGGTAGTTAAAAACTGAATTTTTTCATAAAACTTAATTTTACCACTTCTGTGAGTGGAATTTCAAAAATCCGAGAGACACGGTTGATGTAAGTAAGTAAAATGTGGTTCAATGAGATGAAAATAATTTTTGGTGAATAGTAACTTTTTACTTTTATTTACAACGGTTAAAAGTAAATAGGGTAGTTAAGGGTAAAAATGATATTATTATTACCCTAACACATGTACTAATTATATTGGATAAGTGTAATTTGACCAAAAACAACCTTAGGAATAAAATATGACCATTTAAGCCCACTTGGATTAGATTAGGACATTTATTATCAATTTATTTAAAGAAGGGTTAAAATAGTTAAAATCAAAGTTTAATAACTAAAGCATTTTTAATATAGGGTTATACATAAGATAAATTCAACTATAAATATTCATTAGAAAGATAAAAAGATTACCTAAATAATGGTATTTTATTTGTAATTTTTAGACTTAAAATAATTTAATTTATTTATGATACAATGATGATGCAATAATTATCTTATTAATGAAATATTGACATAATTGATGTTATAAATACCCAAATAAATGTAATTTGAGACTTTTTATGAATTAAAATAATTTTATATGTTAATATGACATGTTAGTATTGATTTAATTAAATTTTATCGAACTAATCATTCTGTTATAATTTTCACAAAAATCAATTACCAAATAGTGTCAAAATTGACATAAAATAGTTTTTAAAACAAATACTATATTATTAATTGTTATTTTGTTCTTAAAAATCTAAGGTTCGGAAAAATGACTTAGATAAGGTTATATATATTAATAATAAACAACTTGGGGTTCGTTTTGCTTGATATAGTAAGTTTATTAACCTTATAGTGTAAGAAAACAAGAAGACATGGTAAAAGTTAAATTATCTAACTTAAAGTTAAATCTAAATGATAAGTTTAAAATTGATACCTAAACTTGTCTAAATTATATTGGATGAGATGATTTTGACCCATCCCCACCTTAGCTTCTAAATATATCAATTTGTAGCTATTAAAAACAGAATTTGACTTTATAATAAAATAATATTTTTAGTTATTCCAAAGGTGCCCCTCTCCTCCCTTATAAAAGGGAACCTCCTCCCTCTCTTCCTCACACCACTTTGAGCCTTCAAGATCGGCCAAACCCTAAAAATATCTCCTCTACACTTATTTATAAACATCCTAGAGGTCCTGGTCTTCTTCAAAGACCAATTTTAGTTCCCTAAGAGGAGGTCTCAAAGAGGCGCTTCAAAGAAGAGGTAATGTCCGTTACCGATTCTTTCATCTTTATTTCTTCTTCTACTTCTTCTTATTTAGTTGTTTCATTATGGAGTAATAACATCAGTATCACTCATATACTGATATGTTATTATAAGTATGAAACAACTCTATTTCACCATCTATCCATCCTATGGAAAATGAAATCACCACGCGTGCGTACGTACGGAATACCGTCTCCACGCCGTGGTGTAATCTATTTTCCACCACCACCTTACTTGGATGGGTATAATGGTGTAAATAATAACTATATATGATTATTTTAAAGTTATATTTATTCTGAAATAGTATATATACACTCCATTACAATTTCACGATCATGGGAATGATATCATCGCTCGTGCGTACGTACGGAATACCGTCTCCACGATGTGATGCGACTCGTTCTACATGATATTCATTGCATAATTATTATATAAATGAATTGAGTGAATGAATATGATATATATTACACTAATAAAATTCTGGAAATGAGTTATCTATAACCTAAAAATAAAAATAAGAATTTATTCGACAAAACGCGCATAAGAACAAAAAGTAATAAACACCCGAATAACAAGTAGTAATGAAATATTACTAATAAGAAGCTAATAATATGACCATATATGATATCATAAAAATAATTATGATTATGGAATAAGTCAATAACATTATTTAAATAATTATACAGGAGGTTCAGACACTTACGAAGAAAATCGGACCTAAGGTAAGGGAAAATATCACAATCTCATTTTATCTGAGATTGTTTATACTTTGGTATTTACTGGGGTGTATTTTATCATCCACATCCATGTTTCCTAAATATGTAATATTGTTTCCATCCACCTACAATTGTTTAAATCCAATTTTACCCTTCGGTGAGTTTTTATTAAAATATATAAAAGGAATCTTTTGTCATTTTTCGTACGAGGTACTTTTTGAATTTTCCGACAAAAGTACAGGAAGAATGTTTTTTTTAACTTATACAGCATGAATGGATTTTTAAAACATTATTTCCAAGAAACTTACTTTACAAGTTTTCAAGTTTATTTTTAATCAACTTCTTTTAGTTTAAAATTGTATGAAATATTAAGAAAGGAAAATGTTTTTGAAGTGGAAAGGATATTTTCCTCAAGAATGGAGTTCAAGTATTTTATCAAAATTATTTTCCATCTAAGATAATATAGGGGTTTGTTTATATCCTTATTATTACATTGATTTTATTATGTTGTGATGGAATTATTTTTATGAATTTCTTTATCTTATATGAATTGTTTTATGATGTCATATTGTTTAAGAATCCCATTTTTATTACATGGGTTATGCAATGATGTATGATTTATGATTTTGTGGCACAGATTAGAATGGTATAATTATGAGATGGGTGGGACCTATATCTCCCTCCAATGCATTGGGTAAATATTTTATATCTCATGAGATAGACATGGCTGGAACGGCAGGTTAAACCGGTTCAGTGAAACAGGACTGAAACGAGGAGTGAACTCGATTTAGAAATGGACTTTATCCACTAAGATAGTCTTGGCAATGAGTCTTGACTAATAAGAAATGATTCTATATGATTATGTGTGTATGCCACAAAGTTTCATGTTTTATGTTATGATTATTGGGATTACATTTCACTAACATGATTTATCCCATGTTATGAAATTATGCTCTCTTTTGCAGGTTAAGATTTCCAAAATGTTATGTTCTTAATTTGATGTGATTGATATTTCTTTTGTTTACCCTTACTGAGCATTTGAGATCACCCTTTTGTATGTTTTCTTTCCAGGTCAGGAAGAAGGGTATTAAGTAAGATATGCCAAAAAGGGACTATAGATATGATGAAATAAATGGGAGACAATGTAGATGCTTTATGAACCAGTTGTTTATGTTTCCCAGTTTCTAAAGACACTATACCTATACGGTCCTTTCATGGTTTTGTTATATGTTGTAATAAGTATGCTTCAATTTTGAAGTATTAACGATGTATGTAAAGTATGGGTTGTTATAGGGTGAACTTAGGAAATCCATTGTAATCTAGCTGAAATATGATCCTTGACATAATTATGAATCACATCTCTTATTTCGACACTCATCACTAATTTTGAATCACATCCCTAGACATAATCATAATCACATTAAGACCACACTATCTATTATGGAAATCCTTAATGGAATTAGGATCAAGATATGGTATCATTCCTATCTCACATCTATATTCACTATTTGGTCCTCACACACACAATATATAAATAATATACCAATGGAATACCATCCATGGAACTCAAATCCCACCTTGAGAGCACGAGGAGGAGGAGGATGAGGCGGCGGCGGTCGTGGCAGTGAGGGTGGAGGCAGCGGTGGCGGCAGAGGTGGAGGCGGCAGCGGAGGCGGTCGCGACAGCGAGTGTGGAGGCGGGAGAGTTAGTGGCGGTCGCAGTAGCGGGAGCGGGGGAGGAGGCGACATCGGAGAAGGAGGAGGATGGGGAGGATGAGGAGGAGGAAGGAGTAGGAAGGAGGAGGAAGGAGGAGGATGAGGAGGAAAAGGAGGAGGAGGACAAGGTCGCGTGGCAAGGGGCCTGGTTCAGCTTCCGCGAGAGCTTGACCACGTGCAAGCGAGGATGGACTATTAGGGTTATTAAATAAAAACCAACAGAACCTTTATCAGTGATCGTTAAAAGATCTGATAAAGGTATGTTTTATTATAGCTAAAATAAAAGCACTGATAAAACATTCATTTATCAGCACTTTCTGTTTAGCGCTGATAAAGGGCATCACTTCCCTTGCCATATTTTGTGGTAGTGAGTTCCACACATGAGAGGTTTGTCATCGAGAATGAAAGTTTATGGTCCATACTTGGGCCACACTCACCCTATTTATAGACTAGGGACAACCCAAGTTTCATGGGTGAACAAACAAGTTTTGTGACATTGATCAGAGTTTCAAAAAATGGTGGGAAATCATCCTGGTCTTGACATTTTCATCAAAATTTTATCCTCCACTTCCCCATGAGATCCAATTCTGAGGGGGGAATTTTTTGGTACCAAAAATTATGTATCAGGTGTTGAAACACATGTTCAACCTAAGGATAGAAGGAAAATAAGACTCAAGGATCATTCTAGAAACAAGGAGGCCCTTGTGAACAACTTTCAAGGTTTTTGCGCAACTAAAAATTTTGTTACACAACTACTTTCACAAGAATAGAAATGTCAAATTCTTGAAGTTCTGAGGATACTGGGCAGACCCTAAAACACAAAGTGGAGAGAATCTAAGCAACCTTTCACCAGTGCACAAAAATCCTGAATTGTCATGAAACTTTCTTGTGTGAGAAAGGAGACGTCAAATGGCACAAGTTCCACATGCATCCTAGTCAGGCTCTAGTGAAGAAGGCATGGGTGTCGCGCAACCCAAAGTTTCACAACATAGGATTACACCACAATGAAACCCAATCTTGTGTGAGCCAAATAATTTTGCATGATATAGAATAAATTGCATGAAATAACACCTATATCAGGCCAAAATGTCTATAAATAGTGCATCACCCCTCCATTTTTGAGATAGACCTATGGAAGTCAAAGAGGCTCTCTATCGCTCGTATGACTCTCCATTTTAAGAATTCTTGCAACTAGAGCCTCACATGGAATCCCATAGTTAATAAAATTGCATGAAAATCCTCACATATGTCCTAAATAACCTTTTCTTATATTAGATATGATTTTTTACAACTTCCCTTTATGAACAGAAGAGTTCTAACAAGATTTAAATCATTCATAAAACTCCATAATTCATGAAACACAAAAATTTTCATCCAATGATGCCTTGAAAATACATTAATCATCCTTGTTCTAGAGACTATGGTTTGTAAAACTCTAAATTTGTGTGACACAGTATCTAGGTCCCTGATTTTATGACTCCTTCTAATAAACATAGTTGCATGAAAGTTGAGTAATCATGTACTATACACCTATTTGAACTAGGTTTTCTCATTCAAACCCTATCTGCATGATCGATATCATGTAACCTTATGCCCAATCCATTTTCTCTAAGTATGGTCTAGGAAGCCTCATTGTATTTTTCTCCCAAGACAAGGCATCCTCAGATCGGGACCCCTGCATGCTGCCTAAAATGGGTAGTGCCCGAACCTCTTGCTCCCCAAAAGTATCTATGCAGTGGATAAGTAAGTCTTGACCATGGAATCATCAAGGGAAACCACCTAATTATCCCCTCTTTGAACATAGGTAGGGTCCCTATATCCTTATCTCCTCCTACCATAACTAGGAATGAGTATCTTTATGAGTAATCCCCAACTACACCTGAGTTTTAAGACTTTAAACTGTATAACACCAACATCCTAGTCACACGATGTTAAACTGAACAACAACATCCTCAACACATGGCGTTAAACTATAGCATTAACCTATGTTATGATCATGATATACCCTATGTGGAGATTCATTATGAGACATGTGTGAGATTATTTTTTCCATCCTCTAGACATATTCAATGTACAATCACTACAACATCCCTTATTATCACTCCTTCCATGACACAAGAACCTCACTGCATGATGTTATGATGCATGGCATGATCCAATCACATGATCTTAATCTATGAAACTGGATTATATGGATTTTGATCCTTGTTTTCTAATAGGGTACATAAGATGCCTCTCTAAGGTCCAACCCCAGTATCTTGATATCCCAACAATCTTTTCACTCATCTATGAGTGGTGATCCAAATGTGAATTTTCCATCTCCAAAACAAGAATATTCACCCCATATCACCTCCCCTTAAGGATCCAAAAAATCCTATTCCTGGTCATATTTTTAGAGTACAACAAACCTCTCATAAATCCAAATCCCCCTATATTTTGGTGGCTCCACAAGATGCTAACCTATACCTGGACCAATACACAATGAGAGTACATGGGATGTATCTCTCCACTATAATTTAAATCTATGATCATCCTTACTGGACTTTAAACCATGTGCTTCATCAGTCGACTGTAAAATTTCTCTTATCCATATATGTGATGAATGTATTGGGAGGGTCCCCCACTAGAATTTAAATTTGTGATCACCTCCACTTAGATATAAACCTATGATCCCTTCTTATTCATCATAACCCCAACCTTGGGTGAAGATCCTAGGTCACCTTAAGCGGTGAGCCTAAGAAGAATATGTGATGATAATATGATCTATTCTTAGTTACCTAGGTGATAATCCTAGGATTATACCTTATGTGATGATCACAATATACCTTATGTGATGAGTATAATAAGCCTATGTGATGAGCATGGGATCTATTCTTCTTCTCCTAGGTGACGCACCTGACATTCTACCTAATGCGATGTGCATGATATGCCTTATGTGATGAGTATAAGAATCATATGTGATGATAATATGATATCTTCTACTTGTACCCAAGTTATGAGCCTAGGATTCTATCTCAATGTGATGAGAATGAGATGTATTATGTGGTGATTATAAGAAGCTCCCATGTGACAAGCATATGATATCTCTACCCTTTTCCTTAGATGATGAGCCTAAGTTCTTACCTAGTGTGACAAGAACACTATTCACCAAGTGATGAGACTAGTAATCCTTATGTGATTAGAATTAGTTGATTAGAATGATGAGAACCAAATGACTCACATGATAAATGTGAGCCTCCTTGTGTGACAATCACAAGATGCCTGAGGCAACGAGCCTTGGATTCCTTACGTGCTAAGTGTAAGTTACCACATTGATATTACAAGATGCCTTGGGATTTTCTCCTAATATGTCTTATATTACGAGTATAGGATCCCCTCACAACCTCAAATGTTGAAGACTTTTACATATGCCCAACGCGATCAATTTCATCATTGGCTCTAACCGTAGGTAGCCACCTTGTCACAATAGCAAGTAGAGTAATTAACTCATGTTCATCAGAAGATGGAGCTAGGAATGAGATTCACTAAATTGTATTAGATTTTTAAGAGGTATATAGACTAGGTGATGAAATACAAATAAGAATCCATGGAAGGAAAATCTAACATCCCATCAACCTATTCCATTCAAGGAGCCGAAATCATTTACTATGGTGGTAAAGGCCACCCACCTTAGGAAAGAGGGAATACAAGGCATGAGGATTGTGACCATTTTAAGGATACAAATTCAACGTAAGAGTGTACCTCGAAAAAAGTGTTAGAAAAAAAAATATTTTAAGTTTCAAAAGAAGGGTTTAGTTTTGGAGAACTATAATTATTTTAAATGGTTTAATTAAAATGGATAATTATTTCAATCTTATCTTCCTTTGATGTGTTTTGGGTTTTCCTTAATGGATTGGATCCTATTTGATAGGTATCTCCCCATCACTGTTATGCTAGGGGCTATATTTTTTTATTTGTAATTATATTATTGGGTATGAGAATAATTTGAGAGGTATTTAATGTGAATTCCCATGATTCCCTGTCCCTTTCTTGGTTGGTCTCCCTTTTCCTCTGGGTTTTATTTTAATTCTTGAGGATGAGAATTGTTTAAAACGTGTCTGATGTTAGGGCCAAGATTTTTTTAATCCTTTATAATTTTTTTGGTTCTAGGAGTCTGGGGAAGTCTATCATTTAGTAATTGTTAGCATTTTATTAATTTTCATCATCTTTGAATATTTTTCGTTTTGAGAATTTGTCTAAGGAAAATTTATTATGTACCAATATATTACATATTAAATGTTTATTGAATGTATAAATGATTTTTTAAAGTGATTATTATTTTATAATTATTATTGAATTTATAATTATTTTGAAAATTATTTATTTGGGTCTTTGATATTTATTTAAATGTTGGAAGTACTCAATAGGATCATATTTATAAAAAATTCTATATCCATGTGAAATAATTGTGCCGAGACAGAAATGAATGAAATCCACTAAGTAGAACAATAGGGTTAATTAAAAATAATAATAAAGACAGTAAGAAAAGCTGAAAATAAATATAATGTAACAACATATAAACATCATGTTTGATGATAACACTTTCATGGGTCATCATAAATAATTTATTATATATTTTTTTATAAATGAATGAGGATGATATCAAGCTTTCAGAATCATAATAAAATAATAGAGAAGGGTCTAGAAATAAATCACCAATAGATGAGTTATTATAATCATTTCTTCTTATAATTAATATGAATGACATAATGTTGTCATTGAAAATACCTCCATATCACCACAACCATTAAACCATCACCACATTATCACAACTATCATAACAAGTAGAAAAAATAGGAAAGTCTAGCTATCAACCCGTGTTAATCATAAAATACTATAGATTTGGATTTATCTAGCACTAAAAAAGCACTAATAAAGGGAGTAATTTTATCAGTGATAAAAAATACAAATAAAAGGTGATTTTATCAGAACTGATAAAAGAAAAGCTTTATCAACACTTTTTTAGCACCAATAAAAGCACCACCTTTATCAAAGCTAATAAAAGGTACTTTTATCATCACTTTTCTTAACATTGATAAAAGTATATCTTTTATTAATGCTTAAATAATTTTTTTAGCACCGATAAAAGGTATATTTCATAAAAAAATTATATATCATTAAAAAAATAATATATTAATATATAAATATAATGTATTTTATAAAATACGATTTCAGTAATACAAAATATGTAATCACACTTAATATATAAGATATTTAGTAAAAAATTATTTATAAAATAATTAAAAAATAATATTAATTAAAATTTTGAAAATTAATATTGAGTAATAGTTATTTAATAATAATTTAAAGATAAAAAAATTAAATAAATTAATAAATGATCTAAAATAAACTAAAAAAATGACTTGAACTTTAAACAACCATAAATTTTGATCCAAGTATCCATTTGAAATATACCAAATATCAAAATAAAAATTACAGAAATATATACACCATGGTGACTAGGGGAAGCCTCGATCATTGTTTTTTGGGGTTAAAAATGGCCCAAAAGGCTTCCAAAACTGAGTTTTTGGTCAAGGTACCCCCATTTTTTAACATTTGATGAAATTTTATCCTCATTTAAGAGAGTATTTTTATCCTTTTTTGGTGAAGAATCAATTTATTCTCAAGTATTACACTCATATAGATATTATTACCATAAAAATGTATCATTTTTAATATTTTATTGTTATTTATAATTAAATATATACACATATATACATATTTTTATATATTTACACATAAAAATTATTTTTATAATTAAATATGTAAACATATTTACATATAAAATATCTTTCTAAATATATAAACCATATCTAAATAAAAAATAATATCCATTTTATTTAAAATAAAAATTGATGAATATTTATATACCTATACAATGTATATATAATGTTTTTATATATATAAATATATTTGTGTGTGTGTATTAAAAAACAGATATATATTTATATCTATATATTCTAATTTATGTATATAAATATAAATATATTATATATTTAAATAAATAAAAATTTGTATAATTATATTTATAGACACACACACATATATAAATATATATATGTATGTATGTATGTATTTTTAAACACACACAAAAAACATATTTTATAAATGTATTTATAAAAATAATTATATAAATATATGGATAAAAAAATGTGATGAAATATATATATGTATAAATAAATAGATATATAAAAAAATAGAGAACAAAACAATTTAGAATAGTGCTAAAGGCATAAATCTGTGAGGTGGAGGTCTTAAGTTTGAAACTAGATGAAGGCAGGGGCACGCATGGGTGGGTAGTAGGTTCTCTAGAACTGATAAAAGGACATGGGGAGGTCCATAAAATCAATTATTGAGTTCTAATTAATGGGGAGTGGTATCCCCCTCTGAATTTACAGAAAAAAAATTATTTTTTTGACTTTTATCAGAGGATTTTTTAGCGCTAATAAAAGGGGTCTTTTATTAGCTCTGAAAAAAAGTGAAGATAAAAGGTGACTTTTATCATCACTTTTTTAGAACTGATAAAATGGACCCCTTTTAATGAAACTTAGATAAACCACACTTTTTTAGAGCTTCTATAGGATTTTTTCTAATGCTTTTAAAAGGAACTTATATACTAGTGATCCCAACATTATTCCCATCATGATTATATTGCATCCAATATATCACCACATAATCATGCTTGATTATGTGAAGGATCTATTTGATCGCACTCATCCATGCATTGAGAATCTACATCACCACCTAACTCATCATAATACCCTAATATATTTTAATTTTAGGTGATGATTCATTCTAATGATTTTTTTTTTTATTTTTGTGAATTAGAGAATATTTTGATTTCCACCAAAAGTTTTTGAGTGCTTGGTAGAGAAGCTTGAATACAAGACCTATGCTACTCCCATTAACATCTGATTAACCATTCCCTTGTAACTGGATTAATACTCTGGTGGATAATCAGAGGAGGTGACCGGAGTTATGGAGCTAGACCATTGCCTATACAGGGTTTTGATAGAGGTTATAAATTCTTCTTTATCATTCATAGTTAGGTTTTAATAAAGTAAACTTGGCTATTTTAGTGATTATTATTCATTTTTTGAGTTTCTATGGTTGTATCCTTTTATTCTTGGTGTGTATTGTGTGGGTCCATCCAGGAAAGGTGAGTGTTAACTCCACTCGATAGAGTTGATCACCACCACTTGGATTAGGTGGACCATATTCCTCAGATATCTTTTTTGGTCCATTTCTTTCTTTCAAGTATTTTTATTTGGATTATTTTTTTAGTGATAAGGATAATTTTATGGTGTTATCACCATGCATGTGGGTACAATGAGAACTGAATCATATTGTACCTTGTATTCTTTCTTTCTCCTTTTTGATTCTGAAGCACATTCATCTTATTTTATTTATCAATTTAATCTCACTATTCCATAATAATAAAATGATTTATCTAAATGAATAATAATAACCATTCATAAATTAGTGGTTCCGGTCTATTGTTTTGGACAACCACAATAATGTTTCCCACAAAAATTGGTATCATATCTTTCTAATTCATAATTGATAGGTCCTATGAAATTTGAGAGAGATAAATCCAATATAGAAAAAGATTTTAATCTCTAGATAATAAAGACAAATTCACTTCTTGATCATAATGATCTTATTGATGCTCTTGGTGGTCTGAGAAAGAAACTAACTATTGTGTCCCCTGATGGATAATCTATCGTTACCTATTTGGATGTCTTTAATGATTCCCTTTATAAATCCCATAGCCTTATGCTATTGTATTTTGGTGATAAATTTCTTTGAGAGGTTTCATATAAGTCTATTTCTACTAAAATTTTCTCCAAATTAGAAGAATTCAATATGAATAAATATTTATTAGGAATATTGTATAATAATATGAGATTATATACCTTTAAAATGCATCCAATAACTTTAGTTAGAGCTCATATAGATGATTTTAATGGAATATTATTGGATATATCAAACATAGATGTGAACATAGGTGATTAGGATCAGGTTAGAATTATTTTAACATATCGAGATGATACTTTTATTTATTGTAAATAATCTATTATTTATGGTAGGGATTCTCTTATGGTTAAAGAGGTTAAATATGATTTGTTGTCTAAAGAACTCAAAAAGAGACTCTCTATTAAAACTAGGGTTGAGGGATTAAATTTTAGAGGTAAGAATGAACATAAGGGTAAGTGGAGAGATAAGAGTTATTCTAGGAAGAGTTGTTCTAGGCCTAAGAATATGGTGTTTTAGTATTTTCAATGTAATAATCCTAGGCATATGAAGATGAATTATCCTAAAAAACTAATTATAAATAAAATAATGATCATTATTTTTTAGAGGATTAGGACTTTGATAATATAGATGTGCTTAATATTTGTGATAATTCCATTTTTAAGGAGTGGATTATATATTTCAAATGATATTTTAAACTATGTCCCAAGAGAGAGTACTTCACTGAATTAAGAAAGACAAAATAAAGTGATGTATATTTAGGGAATACTAAGAGTTTTTGTATTATGGGTATAGATACTGTTTTCTTATAACTTCATGATAATATATTTAAGACTTCATATGAGGTTATATGGGTACCCAAATTAAAGAGAAACCTCATTAACTCAGATTTCTTGACCAGAAATGTTATAACTTTTAGTTCGACTTTGGTAGACCTAGAATTTCCTGCGGCTCCCCCAATATGATGAATGGGAATCCCCTTAATTGTACTGTATATGTTGGATGGTAAGAATCACTTAAATAAACTCAATACCTCCCATTCCAAAGTGTCTTAAAACATTGCCTTCTGGAATAGGTGACTTGAGCATGTGAGTGCCAAGGGCCTAGATAAACTTATTAATCAAGGGCTATTAATAGATATACCTATTAGAAATATTACCTTATGTAAAGATTGTATGTATGGAAAATCAAATAGTGTGAGTTTGAATAGGACTTCTTAGAAATCTAGAAACCCTATTGAGTATATTCACTATGATCTATGGGATTCTTCTAGGACTACCTATCATGGTGGAGTTTATTAATTTATAACCTTTATTAATTATTACTCACAAAAAATTTATGATTTATATACTAAAACAAAATTTTGATACCTTTCAGAGTTTTAATAACTATAAAACCAGTGTAGAGAACCAATCGTATAGGAACCTACTCAACAGAATAGTTATTAAAAATCTAAACAGAATAGACTAGGTGAATGTATGAATAGGATTATCCTAGATAGAGTGATATTCATTATCTTTCACTTGGGGTTTCCTCATTCCTTATAGGTAGAAGTTACCATTATGAAAATGTACCTCATTAACCACCTCCCTTATACAACTATTGATTTTAAAACACATGAAGAATTTTGGTTAGGAAGAACACCTAGTATTTCACACCTAATATTTTTTTGGATTAATGAATTATGATGACACTAAGAATGATAAAATATAACCTAGGTATGTAAAGTGTATCTTTTTTAGTCATCCAAAGGGTTTTTAGGTTTATAAATTGTGGATAGATAAACTCAGTTACCAAAAGTGTATAATTAGTCCTATTACTCCTTTTCACATGTTTGGGTTTATAGATTGGCATAGGAAATGATATAGGACCTCAATAGGAAAGTTATCAAAACCAATTTTATGGTGAAGGTTGATATGGAAAAGTCATATGATAGGTTGGAATGGAATTTTATCCCAAGGGACATGAAGTTTTATGGGTTCTGAGAATGGTTGGGTAGTCTTTTCTTTAATTTCTTTCCATCACCATAGTTCTTGGCCTTGCTTATAGGTAGAAAATTTGGATTCTTTAAATTAGTGCATGGTATTCGTAAATGTGATCTATTGTTACCTAGTATCTTCATTATAACAGAGGATGCACGTCATAAGAATATTAATAATGGAATTTTCAATGACAAGATATACCCATTTAGTGGAAGATACAACTTCACTAGAATCTCATATTTGTTCTTCATAGATGATTTGTTCTCCATTAATGATATACATCTATCCAATCTTTATTTCAAGAAAAATATTAGATAGGTATAATAGACAGAGAGGAATATGTATCAATGATGGTAAGATAATTATTTACATCTCTAAGGAATTTACAGATAGATTTACTAAGTTGATTAAAGAATAGATTGGTATAACCAAAAGGTCTTTTCCCATAGAGTATCTGGGTTCTCCTCTTTCTTCAGATATAATTCATATTCACCACTTCAATGAGGATTTTAATAGGATCAAAACACATATCACCAATTGAAAGAGAAAGTTTTTACCCTTTGGTAGTAGGATCACTTCAATCAATATAGTTCTTTCATCAATCCCCATGCATGTCTTATCTATTATTAGGTTTCTAAAAAAAGTCATCATGATGATTGAAAAAAAATTATGAATGGTTTTATTTAGGACTCACACCAAGATGGAAAATGAAATTACTTTTGTTGGATGAGGATGTCCAAACCTATCGATTAGGGTGTCATTAACATGAGAAGTCTTGTGGTCACCATGAAATGCATGCAAGAAAAGATCGCATGGGATTCACAAGTATGTTTTTCTATTTGGGATGGTTATGTTAAATAAAAATATGGTAATCACAAGCATCACCTACTTAATGATAATGATAATGAAACTCCTCTATGGAATATCCTTCAAGAGTCCTTCCATATTTTTTTATGATCACTCTATTTGGATCATGGGGTACAATGAAATTTCCTTTTGGATTGATAATTGGTTTGGTCTTTGGTTGTACTTCCTTGGATGTCCAATTTCAGATATTTCCTTTTTATCAACTAGAAATTATCCAATTTTCATTAATGTTGTTCTCCATAATGAATATAAAATATTTTTCTCTAGTATCTAGATATCAAAAGATCCCAACTGATTTGTGTTTACTCTATCAAGTTCATGTTATTTTAGTGTTTTGGAGTTTCAAAAACTCATTAATGTATAAAAAGTCACATATTCTTTGTCTAAGTTGTTTCAGTTCAAATACATTCTTGTTTAAATGGAGGAGTGGACTAAATACCCAAGTCATCTCTCTAAGGGATTCCTTAGGGTTATTTTATAATGAATAATAAATATTTCATGACACCTAAAAATCAATGTGGGACTCACATCTTCTAACACTCCCCCTCAAGCTAGGTAGGTGTTACTAGCTTGAATACACAATTAAAGAAAAAAATCAAAGAAAAAAATCAAAAACAATTTTATCACACCCTCTCCAGATTGAAACACCCTGCTTGATGAAAAATAATACAAAAAATAAAAAAAGATAAACCTCTATGGTTGTAGCTCCACCTGAAGAAGTTGATAGATGATGCCACTGAAAATATTTTCCAACCGTAGAACAACGCCCATCATGTAGTGTCCACTGGTTTTACTCCACCTATTGCGCTCCCGCCCATGGATTATAAGGGAAAGATAACCATTGTATAACTCTCATGACCCCTTGTTGAGTACAACCCTTGCCTCAATATTCAGGATGAAATAATGACAACAAACAACCTTAAAACAGATGGGTGAAATAGAGCCCAACTAGATGACCCAATTTGCTGAGTTGAAATGGTGTTCGACTTTGCAGAACCAAATTTTCGAGGTGAGATGGCATCTTACTAGTGAACCCTAAATTATTAGTGATAGAAAAGGTCTAAAGAATAGAGGGATTAGTAGAGAATATGATAGAGGCAAAGAAGACATTTTGTTGTAGGGTGTGTGCGACCAAGGAAAAGTAAGAGTTGCAAATTGAGAAGGCCCACATCCACCTAGTTATTCAATCCCCAGATGTACCAGAATCTCCATCAACTAAGATAAGATACCAAAGAGTAGATATGAAATGTTGAGGCATCTATAAATTCAACAGGGTATATCTCAATGAATGAGATCTGAAAATAAGGCCAGGGACCTTTGGGATCACAAAAATTACAGGAATCTCCCAAGATAAGGGAAATGAAGAAGATGGAATTGGTTCTTGGTATGATGAAGGGATAAAATTCCGCTAATGATGCACATAGGTGAAATGGTATGTCATGTAGGGTGGGTCCATAATGTAGGGGCATAGGGGTAGCGTTTTCGGTGGTTGTCTATTGTACGTTCGTTTGGAGCGATGAGTGGAGGAATGAGTTGATCTTCAAGCTGCAACAGTGGGATGAATATAAAGGGAGGGGGAATCCATATTGATGGGAGGGAGGATCCATAGGTTGAAAGGTGTCTTCAATGACGTCAGTGTCTTTCAGGACCAATAGAGGAGGAGCGCTGGGTAGATCCGTCGTGCGGGGCTGGGTGATAAAGGGAGACATCATAGGGGGTGGAGGGAGGGGCGACACCGACAATTATGAAGGAAAAGTTAACAGACTCGACTTGATTTTTGTCGAGGTCCAGAATAAAGAGGATGATTCCAACACCACTGTGGATGAACATGAACCTAGACGAAATGCCCTCGATGATTTACTACCCATTGATACGACCAAGGAGGAATATGATAGTGTGGATGGAACTAGTGTGGGTTTCCTACATGGATCCGATGATGGGGGGGGGGGGGGATCCATGATGACATCGTAGACAAGTCTGGAGATGATGGTCCTTAGGGGTTTCATCCAGTGATAGAACTTGACGATGTAGTAGGGGTTGCGAGCAAATATGCAGGGGTTCCTGCATGGTTAAAAGGAGGTGGGGGGGGGGGGTTGGAAGGAGTCGGGTTGGAAGGAGTCGGGTTGGCGAGGGATGCATGAAATAGAGAGGGCATGGAAAGGGGGGCATTGATGGTGGCCAAGGGACCAGGGCCACTGCCCCCCAACTGGGGATGGGGAGGGTTGTTGGATGGTAACCTTCCTTTGATACCATGTATAAATGGAAGTGTGGACTGGATAACCAAGGTACATCTCTACATAATTCCTTAGGGTTATTTTATAATGAATAATAAAGATGTCAAGACACCTAAACATTGATGTAGGACTCACATCATCTAACAATTCGGATTAAATAAAATTTCCTTATTTGGTGAGTTTATAACTATGTTATACCCACTGAACTTGAAGTATAATGAACAGGTATTCAAATGTATTCAAAATGTAGTTGTTGTGAAAACCCAAAAGTGTAATCGATGATCCATCTATTTCTAAAAGGGGAGTGGGATCATTTCATCTAGTTTCTAATTGGGAGCTACACTGGGATCACAGTTGTACTAGGGTCCCTAGATATTTCTCCATCTATATAGTTTCTCAACTTAGAGAGGACACCCGGTGAAATCTAGGAACTTAAAAGTTTTATTGCATTAGGTTACTGAAGAATCTAGGAATCTCATAATGCATCTATACATCATACATAGAAAATCACTCTCTTGAGATTAAAAGTTTAAACTCTTTCTTTGATTTATTATCTTGACTCTCTGATCAAATGTATAGATCTCTCCCCATAATCTAGTAATCTATTTCCCCTTTACTCTCTCGACATGACTACTAGAGTAGGGAATCCTTAGGGATGGTGGGAGAGTTGGAAAGTACCCAAATCAAACCTTAAGCTAAGTACAGATGGAACATGTGAAAATATAAATATTGGGGAGGGGAATCATTCATGATACTAAGGGATTTGTTATCTTGGATTTTAGTTCTTTCTATGGACAAGGTAACTCACTTGTTGTGGAAGCCTGAGCCTTATTTAGTGGCCTCAACTTATGTATGCTTTTTAGTTTTGTTTTGAATGAGGTTGAAGCTGAATCTACCTTGGTGAATAAATTCTTATAAGGAAACTTTCATACCCATTGGTCTATTGACTATCATATCATAGTCTGTAGAGGTTTTTTTAATAGGGTGTATAGATTTTTCATACATAACTCAAGGGGAACATGGCGGCTAACATACTCGCTTATAAAGGTAACCAATGTGATTCAATAAAAATTTACCCAAGAACTAGCTCCCTTACCACAATTGTAAAGATGTAATTCTTAGGTATTTCTTTAGACATCATTAATTTAGAACTCCATGAGATTTTTTCTTTGAGAGTGACCCCCAAATATTTTTTTAATTGTGAGTGAGTGTATTTCCAAATTTTTCTTGAACCTGAAATACCCAAACATTCATATGTTGAGGTCCCCTTAGAGACTTGATACCAGAATGAAATTATTTTAGTCTCCAAAAACTCTCTCACTTTGGGTCAAGGTGAGTCAGATTCAAATTTTTAATTTTAGGTAGAGGGAGTTGATACTATCAATAATTATCAGTTGACCGGAGATAGAGTTAGGATGACCATCAGGTCCCCTTCTCAGTTCAGTAACATTGAAATGACTACTTAGGTGTTTAATATTTCTCATGATATAAACAAATATGTACCAAAAACCTTTAAATAAACCATGAAATATAAATAATCCAAGTAGTGGTTTGATTCTATGAAAGATAAAATGACTTCCTTTATTAAAAATTATACCTGGACCATTATAACCAAACTTGAAAATTATAAAGTAATTGGTTACAAATTGAATTTTAGTCATAAGTAAGATAACACTGAGGAGTTGAAAATTAAATATAAAGCTAGGATAGTTTCCAAAAGTTTCCTTCAATGTGAATGAATTGATTATAGTTAAAATTTTCCTATTATTCAAAGCATTTATCTATTCAGATTATACTTGCATTTACTACTAGATATGATTTATATATTGAATGGTTATATGTTAAAACTGTGTTTTTGGCATGGTAAACTAGATGAAAGGATTTAAATGAGTCCTACTGGGGTATTTTCAAAATATTTCAAACTTAATAAAATATATTTTTATGAAAATATTTATATAGACTTATATAGTCATCAATACAATGGAATACATTATTTGATTCTATTATGATTGAAAATAGTATTAACAGAACCAAATATAATGCATGTGTTTATTTCAAGATTGTTATGTATTAAATGATTAACCTTATTTTATTTGTATATGGAATGATTCTTATCAAACACGAGGTCGTTTAATCAAGTGAAAATATAACTCAATTCTATTTTTTAAATGAATGATTTGGGTAATGAAAAAAAACTTAGGTATATAAATTTTTATAGATATATAGGATAAGGTATTATGTTTGTTGCAGTATTCTTATATTAGAAATGTTTTAAAAGGATATTTGTTTGATCATAATAAACCAGTTAGTATTCCTTTGGGACAACACTTTAATTCATCCCATAGTCAATCCCTAACTGTTATGAATAAGATACCATATGCTAATACAGTTGCCCGTCTCATATATGTCATGGTCTATTCTAGACCGGATATTTCCTTTGTTGTGTGTAAACCTATTAAACCGCACTAACATGCCTTGAAATGGATGATCATTCACATGTTTATTTCTTATGATTTATACATTAAATATAGTAATAAAAGTATTTATAATTATAGTGGTCTATTGATAGAGTAAGTGAAATTCTAGTGATTTATACATTAAATATAGATATACAATGTGATAGTCATTCTTCCCTTCTTTTTTCTAAGAATCATGTTATCTATGGTAGATCAAAGTATATGGACATTAGAATTTATTTTTTAGGAAGGTTATTGGGAATGGGAACATATGTGTCAATATGATACACTCTTTTGATAATTTGGCTGATAGTTTGATTAGAGCCATGATATTATCAAAGTTTATGCATTTTTTAGGTTCGATGAATATATTCTTAAGTAAAATAACATAGGTTTTAAGAACACCACATTGAATAATAATTTTTATTTCAAGGTGGATATTTGTGACATTAGTTGTTGTATATTATTATTTCAATCAAATTATTATACTTGTATTTTATTTACACTCATTGTTTGTTTCATCTTATTCCTATACATAGCATGTCTTGCATGTATTTTTTACATTCTACATTTATGGAATTTAGATTTTTCATTTATATCATCATTAAATTTTGGTTATTTATTTTTCTTAAATGTGTATTTCGAGTAGGGAATCTGGAACAATCAATAAATCTAATTGAACGATTACTCATGTCCTCATTTGTGATTCCTATGGTTTTCTTTATCCATCTCACATTTTAGAATTGATCCGTGTTTACATCCTACAATTTATTATGTTCCACTGCATTCCCTTGTGAGATGTTATGCACTTGGTAATGTGAACGAACCATTTGATCCCAACCATCTGCATATTGATCATCCTATAGTTTCAGGTGAAGAAACTATCACTTAAAAAACCTATCGCTTATACTATCGATAAAACACTAGAATTTCGATCAACCAATCACTAGAAATTCATGTGTAGATCAACACTATAGAAAATCAAACCTCCAAAACTTTTCTTTCCATTTAAATAAATATACCTGAAGTTGAAAGTCATTGAACTCCACCTACCACACAAATTCAACCTCACACACACATCTCAGTAAAAAATAAATAAATTAAAATACCGGAAATGGTAAAACATGAAACCAAAGTACATAAAGCAGTAAAATAACACAAGAGAATTTAACATGCTTCATAATTTTTTCCTACATGCATGGGAGGAAGCACTGCAACTTATCTATTTTACTGGAAGTATAAAGATTATAATCAACTAAAAAACATCATCAGTAATATTTCATTATAGAATGATTGACACTGTTCAAAACTTTGATCCAATATTTTGTGCTTAGATACTCTATCAGGGTCAGTCCCCACTTAATTTTATATGAAACTTATACGGTTTTTCCAATCACACTACCTTACCATATTCATGGAGAATCCTCCAAATGGAATTTCACTCATGATATCCCATAACACTATTGATATCAACTACATTAATTGATAAATACTTTTAATTATTTCCATATAATTCCTTCTAAAGAGTTTTATAGTATTTTGGATTGTCCTTGATGTCATCAGAAGATACAAACTTTTGATGACCCAACTACCACTGAATATAGGAATTGTCATTTCCTTCACATCAGGCCAAACCACCTACCATTTATTAAATTTCTGGTGAATATAAATTTGATGCTCAAAATTTTGATGCTCTGAACTTTGGATGGTCAGAAAAAGGATTCACATCCCAAAAATCTATCACTTGAAGACTTGTTCCAGGTAAAACCTTGACAAACCTTCTCACCAACCTTACTTCATTCCTCTATAGTAACAATGTTCCTCCAACTCTTTCTTATTACACTCAAACAATATCCACTAAGGCATAATGTTGACTTATACTTTTTTGAGATAAAGTCTTGGTAAACATATCCACTAAATTTTGGATACCTATAATCTTATGGAGATCTAACACTTTATTCTCCAGCATATTTTTGATTAAGTGGTACTTCAGGTTGATGTGATTTTCCTTTTCATAAAACACCATATTTTTATCTAATTGAATTGAAATTTGGATATCATAGAAAACAATCTTTCCTTCCTAACTTATTCCTAATTACTTTAGAAATTGGTTTAACCAAACTATCACCTTCCCAGCTTCTATTGCCACTACATACATTGCTTTAATTATACTTAGTGTAACAATATTATATAACAGTGATATAAAACTAATTTTTGTTCCTCTATAAGTAAATATGAATCCAGTTATGCTATTCTGAAAATATAAGTCTCCAACAAAGTCCAAATCAACAAAACCTTATAAAGGATATTCCTCCCCAAAATGGAAGATCCTAATCTTCTGATCCTTTTAAGTATCGAAGGATTCACTTGATAACTTCTCAATGCTCTTTTCCATGTTTGGACATAAATATACTTACAAATACCACTATAAACACAATATCTAGTTAAGTATAAATCATTACATACATTTTAATTATAAAAACTAAATCATAAGGCACTTTCTCCATGTACTGACACTCATATTCTATCACAGGTGCTTGTGCCTTAAATGGTTTAAAGTTTTTGACAAGAGGGGTGGAAACTAGTTCGCATCAGCCAATCCAAAACTCTCAATGATTTTATAGATATAATTCTTTTGAGATATAACCAAAGTTTGGGTCTTATTATCTTTCTATCCTCATCCTCATTATCTTGTTTTCTTAATTTAGATATTTCATTTCAAAACATCGAGACAACATTTTTTTTTCAATTTTTTGAATTGTTTGAACATATTATCAAACTAAAAACATGTCATTGATATAAACAAACAAAATTATGAATGTATCATCATCCCATTACTTCCTGTAGTAGTAATGAACAATGTTAAACCTACTGAAACCTTCTTCTACCTTAAAACCATCAAATTTATAATTCCACTATTAATGTGATTGTTTTAATCCATATAATATTTTCTTAAGTTTACATACCAAAATATGATTCCTAACTTTTGATGCACCTATTGGTTGTTTCATGTTAATAAACTCTAAATCACCATGAAGGAAAGATGTCTTTACATCCATATTCTCTAAATACATATTTTTTGATGCAAACATGCTTAGAAATATTCTAATGGTAGCATGTTAAACTACTAGTGTGAAGATTTCTAAGAAATCAACTCCTTAATTTTGTTGAAACCCCTTCAATACCATCCATGTTTATTATATCAATTTTTTATCAACCTCTTCCTTGATTTGGTAAACCCACTTATTTTCAAGTTCCTTTTTACCCTTATGAATTTAAAAAATCTCCCAAGTTCTGTCAAACTTTAATGAATCTATATCCTCATCTAGGGATGAATCCCATTTCTTAGAGTCGCTAAGATAAGCTAATTCTTCTATATTTAAGGTTCTCCTAAATTTGTTAGGATTATAAATTTTAAATCATGACCAAAACTATACAATGGTCTCATGATCCTAGTTGATCTCCTCAACTAAATTGTCTAATCCGAGCTTCTTAGGCATGCTCTTTCTGTTGATACTTAAAATTATGGTACTTTTAATTATAGGGAATGAACTTACAATGATCCCAGTCAAGATTCAGTATCTCTTGAACTTTATAGTCTTTCTAACAACCTTATATATGGAATTATGATGCCTTCAACACCTACATATGAGTTCTCTAATTTTTGAAAACAAATGGTACTATGATCATCTTAGAGTTCTATAGTTGATTCTCCCTCAACTTCCTACTCCGCCAAGATACGATACTTTCACATAAACTTCTCATCAAATATAATATCTTTTCTTCTAATGATTTATTCCCCATCACCATACTATAAGAGATATCAAAAATTTGCATCTCTATATCCAAGGAACAAACATATTTTGGATTTTTATTCATGTTTATCATGGTTCTTAGCATTTACATGTACATTTTCTAAACTACCTAAACTTTTAAGATGTTAAACTTTCAATAATTTTTTAGATCATAACTCCTATATAATTTCCTTACCAACTATTGATGATTGACTCTTATTGGTGATATAAGACACTGTGTTGAGTTCCTCTACCCAAATCACCTTAGGCATTCTCGAGTGCAACCTCATACTTTTGGATTTCTATGTCAAAGGTTGATTTATACTTCCATCCACTCAATTATGTTGTGAAGTTCCAGTAACCATATTCTCATGCCTCATTCCTTATTTTTTATAGAATTTATATAAGTTGCATCCAGTGTAATCACCATCATTTTCCATTCAGATGCACTATAACTTCCGACTGCATTATCTTTCTGCCAACACTTTCCACTAGATAAAAATTGTAAGTATAGTAGATTTGTGTTCCAGGAAGTAAATATATAATTTTTTAGTAGATTATTAATGAAATTGAGAAAGTATAGGCAAAAAATGTAGTACTAAATTGGTTCAAGTACCTAAATATCTGAGTCTACAAGATTCAACTTATGATTACCAGGATTCCATCAATCTTGGTTGAAAGACACTATATTCGACTTTCCCACCACAAAAATTTCATATTTTCCTATTTCTATGTGATAAAGTTTTGGTATTTCTTTATCTTTTGAAACCTTAAAGTTATTTTCACTGAGGTGACTGAAACTATATGTCCAAACTTTGAGATCATCAGAATTTTTACTTCTAACAACCACCATTCCATTAGAATTTCCGGTCATATAAAGGGTCCTATACTTTACTACTTTTACGGTAACCACAGATCTCTAGGAAAATTTACATACAACATCATAAAATATAGTTCTATATCCTTCATCATCATGTTACCCAATGAAAATTAGATTTCTTCTAAGGATATGGAAGTGGTGAAATTTTGATAGCTTCAATAATACTACATTCTTCATTTGGATGTTGACATCTCTTTTTCCAAAAACTTTTAGTGCTTCAGCATATGCCAGATGGATTTTCTTAAAGTTCATAAATACATAGTTTGACATAAATATTTGATCACTAGTTAAATAGAAATATGATCTAGATTCAATCACTTGATATTATAACAAAGTATTCAAACTCTATAGATAACATTGGCTTTATACCATTGAGTTGAAATAATATGAACTACTGGATGTGGATGCCTTTCTGATGTTATTCTTTTAACTCTTTTAGTCCCTTTTGATATGTCCTTTCTTCCCATACTTCTAGTGGGTTAGACCAAGACCATCCGACTTACTTCGAGTCCTTTTATCAGAATTTTCTTCCATCAGTTTCTTTTTGTATTTATGATGGGGTGACCTTCCCCTTCTATTGGTATTAAGGGAACTACTGGTTGGTACTTGAACTTTTCTCTTCCTTAGTTATTTATTCAATACTATTTTTTAGATATCATCAAACACCAAATTGAGTTTTCTATGAGATTTAGTAACTGCAATAAAAATTGCATCCAAACTATTTAGAAGTGAATAAAATATTAACAACACCCATAAATCATAAAAAAGTTACCTTTACTGATTGGATCTTCCCAAGAATCATGTTTAATTCATTCACATTATTTTCCACAGGACTTCCTTCTGATTAACTTAATCCAAACAACTGAAACAACATAAAAACCATGTTGAGGGTTGATATTTTTTCATATATATCTATCAATGCCTTGAAAACTTATTCTGTCATCTTCATATCTTGAATGTTTAAAGAAACATTTATTTTCAATGAAAACCTTACCATTGTTAATGCTTCCCTATCCATGTGTTCTCATTCATCTTTCTCCATTAGCACCAAATTTACCCTAGATAATGACACTTCCAAGTCCTTCCGAATTAGATGGTCTTCAATATATATTCTCTAGAATCAAAAAACCATTCCATAAAATTTATTGATCTAGATCATCCCCTAATTTGATTTCATGACTTCTACTACTATTTGTGTGAAAACCATGAGCTTAGAACCAATCCCCCTAACACCACTTATTAAGGAAGAAATGGTCTCATGAAAAACTGATTACCTATAATACCAATAGAACAATGGACGTTCTATCAACAAATCAACAAAAGTTCACATGAAAATCAGCACAATGGAAAATAAAACCTTTGAAACTTCACTTTCCCTTCAACTAAGTGTAATGAAAGTAGGAAGTTACTGCACCCTACCCAGTACAAAAAGTCAAACCTATACACACACCTCTATAGAAACAACAATCACTACTGAAATAAAAGCAATGGTAAAACATGAAACTAAAGTATATAAAATAGTAAAAGGACACAAGGGAAGTTAGTGTGCTTCAAAATGTTTTTCATACATGTATGTTAGGATTCATCGTGACTTATTTATATTACTATAAGTAAAAATATTACCATCAAGTGTCAAAAACCATCAGTATTATTTAATTAAATAATGATTAACACTCTATAAAACTTTGATGCACTATTATGTGCTTAGATACACTATTTAGGGTTGGTCACCTATTAATTTTGTAAGAAAATTATCTTGTTATTATGGTTGGACCACCTTCCCATATTCACATAGCAGCTTCCAAATGGAATGTCACTGGTAATCTCCTATAATACCATTAAGCTCAACTTCTTTCCCTGATAAAAACTTCTAGAATATTTTTTCCATAGAATTACTTCTAGAGAGTTATTCAATATTATGGATTTTCCTTGATGTCATCAGAAGATATGAACTTACAATGACCTAAACACCAATGAAGAGAGGAAAATATTCTAGCTTCATATTAAGACCAACCACCTAATACTGATCAAATTTACAATAAACATAAATCTGATGCTCAAAAATATGATGCTTTGAATTCATGATGGTGAGAAAAACACTTCACATCCCAATATTAGTATCATCTAACTCATCCACCACTTAAAGCAGATCATCAAAATATTAGTATCATCTAAATCATAAATCAATTCAACTATATCATCATGGTGGCCTCATCTATATTTGTTTGAGGTGGTGATTCATTTGGATGATTTTTTATTTTGGTGAGTGAGAGAGAAACTCTTGGTTTTTTTCTTCTGATTTCAAGATATTGGAGGAGAATCTTGAACCTAGACCTTGTGGTGATCCCTTTGATGTTTTAAATAACATTCCCTTACAATTGGAGTGCTACTCTAGTTGATAATTAGAGGTGTAAACAAGTCATGGAGATGGAATATTTCCTACAAAGAGTTTTTTTGAGGATATAAATTCTCCTTCATCAATCATAATCAAGTTATGTTAAAGGAAACCTTACTTTTTAAGTTATTCTTTTTCCATTTTTTAGTTTCTATGCCTTTATAATTTTATACTTGTTGTGTATTATGTAAGTCCATCTATGATAGTTCGGTGCTAACTCCATATGATAGAGTTGATCACCGCCACTAGGTTTAGCCGGACCAGCTTCCTTAGATAGCTTCTATAGACCATTTCTTACTTTTGAGTCTTTGTATTTGGATGATTTATTTTGGTAATAAATATAGTTAGAGTGGTTTCATCATTATGAATGTAGGTTTAATGCGAACTGAAGCAAGTTATATCTTTTGTTCCTTATTTCTTTTGTTATATTCTAAATTTCATTCATATTATTCTATTTATTGATTTCATATCACTGTTTTGTAACAATAAAATGATTTATCTAGAAAAATAATAATCATAATTTATTAATTAATGGTTCTTTTACATTATTATAGATAACCCCAATAAAACTTCCCATAAAAACATGTTATGAAATTAATCCATTACAACACTTAATAGTGGAACATGTCATAACCTTGATCCATTACTGCCCGCACACGCACTCACACAAACACACACACACACTTCACCTTAAACCATTACAACCCATTTAAATATATAAATTAATATCTCAAGAATAATCCTTTATATCCTATAAGGACTATGTTGTGACAACCTAGAGTAATCACATCTTGTGTATAGGTGTATTATTCCTCAATCCATTACACCCCATGTAGGTGTACACATAACTGAAATCCATTACAACCTATAACTAAAAAACATTATAACTTATTATCACTAAGATTGTGATCTAGAGGAGGTATAAAAATGATGTAGGGGTCCTCTTATTTCCCCCTTTTTCATCCCTCCATGCATTCTTATGTTTATTCCTCAGGGGTTTCTTTATATGGAAGTTCCCAGGGTACTTACAATTCTACCACAGTTGGCTTCAGAATTAGCTCCAACATAGGTATTTGTCCCAATGATGGGGTAAATTCAATGTATACCATTCTCACAACCTATATGTTCAAAAAAAAAATCAGTTACAAATTTAATAAAATCATCAAATAAATCTTTATCTAGTTCTAAAAATTGACCACTACACAAATTTTTGTTGTAGATTTAGTTCATTTTTAAAAATAGAATAATTAGAAAGATTTTATGACTCTAGGGTTGCTCTTAAATTAATTATTTCATCAAAAAATTGAATTTATTCCTTCTCAACTTCTAACACCATATTTTATTGAAATCTAGATATCTTTGGTTCTATGGAAGCCTCATCTAACTCCTCCCAAGATTTAAAAAGTAAGTATGATTTTTCAAGGTGAAAACAAGGGAAATTTTCCTATAATTATAATTATGTAAAATAAATAAATGAAATCAAAATATGATCATATCCCTCCATAAAATCAACTTAAAGATAATTTTTTCCATGAACTTATAATATAAATTTTTTTAGGAATGAGAAGTGGGAACTTCAGCTTTTCTTAAGAGATGATCACATCTTCTATATTGTCTTCATAAAAATCTAAGACATGCATAATTTTTTTTGAGTCCATAAAATTAAAACTAAGGATATTAATGGATATTTCAATATGTAAAATATTATAATTAAATGAGTATATTTAAGTTGTATCCTCCTATTTAATTTCATTATAAAGTTCTTTCTTTGAGTGAAATGGCTCTTGGAAGTCTCCTAGTGTGGATGTGGGTAGCAATGGGTATTTTTAATTTTACTTAAAACACATCACATACATTGTTCCTTTTTCTTCGGTATCCAAGGAAAGGAGTGGTTTGAATGATTATGAAATTTCTAATTGGGGGGAGTTAGTGGAGTATTTAATCATAGATAAATCAAATTAACAAAATCTAATATAAATTCTAGTCCCTCTAATGGTTTGGTCTACAACATTTTTTCCTATAGTGAATGTACTGTGGAGTGCATTGAAAGAAAATGGGATGAAGATTTGAAATTTTTATCACTTAATTGACATAACCATGTCACCACCAGTGATACACAACCTGATATGTAATATGAGAATCCTATGGGGAATATTTAAGCACAAAAATAAAATAAAAAATTACCTCAATTGATTTAATTATGAGTTAGATAACTACTCATCACTAGAGACCATTTTTTAAAGGAACTGAAGCCAGATCCCTCTAGATTTTCCAAACATTCTTTGAAAGTCTCAAGGAGCACCTATTTTTATAATCTGGGTGCTAGCGTAGAGATCTGATGAATCCATTAATGTCCTAACAATCACTGTTTTGTCGATCCTTTGATCTATGAATATAAACTCATATCGGTTGCTTGGATCAAGATTTTTTCTCTCTAGGATGTGGGGAGATATGAGATCTCAAATTCATGTAGTAAATAGTTCCATGAATGTAATCCTCCACCTACTTATATAGTGAGGTGAAAAACACTTTCAAATTCCCTCTCGGACCCAAATATTTATTACACACTAAATAAGTCATAAACGACTTGTTATGATCAACTAAATAGGTTATAAACATCATTGATATTTTTATCACTTCATTATAATATAATAAATATATTACATGATAAAAGCGATACATTAACTTGAATTTTCATTCTCAAAAATATTAAATGAACTTGAATATTTAAATAATATTCATTCATATAATATTTTTCAATATATTCACTTAATATACTATGAATAATTTTAATAAATAAATTTAATACCAATTATTCTAAACGTGAAAAATAAAAATTTAGCTATTTCTTGAAAATCATTTATACTTGGATATCTCTTATACTCCATGGCGAGGCTCACCATATCGTATACTCATATTCATTATAATAGGATAAAATTTTGAATACGCTAAGTGTGTGACCCTATAGGACATTATCCTGATAATAGTGAATATTATTCATAGACTAGAATAAGACTCTAGAAATTTTTCAGTGCCTATAAGGAGATAAGGAAAATTCATAACAATGAAAAACTTTCCTATTAACACACACTGTATAATATAATATATTTGTCTCATGATATATCATAAAGAAGGATGCACACTTTGTGTCGTCATATTTTCTTGCTTTATTTTTCATTTACCTGACCAGATAGATTTACTTTATTCTAATATGGCCATGAATTTAGTGAAGGTACTATCATCCTGATCTACTAGTCTTGAGATATCACTTATTATCAAAAGTGAAAAAAATTATATCTTGATTATTCAATAAATTCCATACCACTAATGGTGTACCCAACACAAGATACCTCACCATGACATATATTTCATGGTTTTTTCCTTACATCAAAGTATATGATCAAATATTTTTCACTAATAATAATATCAAGTTAAGATACCATTACATGTGTTTGTAGATAGAAACTACCAATGACATATAAAACATGCAGTATTTCTATTGGTGGGTCAGTTCTCATGATCTCATCTACTCAAGATCACTAAGTGAAAACTTCACGAGAAGATGTTTCAATTCTTATGAGCCCCCAACACCTGATGATCAAAAATAATTTGTGTCTAGTTAGTATTATATATCTAAACCATAGTACACATATTTAAAATTAATTTCATAGTATCTTGAGGTTCTTATTATAGCCTGAGAACTATTATAACCTTTTTATACAAAAAATAATCTATGGAAATTACCATATAAATAGTAGACTCACAAGTATCAACACTATTATGATAGAGTACATCTTAAAAAACTCACTGTATACATGATATGGAAATCAAAAAGTATTATTCAATTTGATTTCTTGGGAACCCACTTTTACAACACTATCACTTTTAATAGATACTAATATATAACTATCCTTGTTATCTATCATAATGTAATATAATTCTTATGATGAGTTATTACATTAGTTCCTAGGTTGGTCACATCTCTTCTATGTGGCTAATTTACTATTTGCAACTTTACCTCCTTGAGTAAGACTCCTCAGTAGATTATATCTCTGAGTAAATTCGTTTTATCCACTATCAAAACTTTAAAACTTGGATATTACAAGTAGTATAATTATCATAATTTATATTATGATAAAACATTACTTACTAGGTACGATTCTGAGAATTAGAACAAATCATTGTGTATTTTACATGGATTATTTAACTAAATCAGAAGTTTCAATGGAATCAATATTTATAGATGTGGATACCACTATCTTGAATGAGATTCTCTTAACCATTAACTTAGCCTAACCATGATAGTAGATCATATTGATCCAAAGTAAGACTAGTTTTTACCCCCTTAAAACTAGAATCCCTTCCTCTCTAAGTATTAGTAACATATCTCATGTATTATATCAAGTACAATTAGATAGTTCTAGCCACTTTATGTGCATCTCTCCTGGAATATACTGATATTTTCCTACCATAGAGTATATGTTGGAAATATCACATTTAGTAAATAGCATGAAATATATGATTGATCAATCAAATAAGCATATGGAATTATACTTACTGCATTAATATCCTCTTATGTCTCATACATGTATTCTTGGAGAGATATATGCCATGTGACATTGGAAAAAATTCTCTCTTGAATTGTTCAAACTTGTATTTTTATTTACTACACCAGTATATGTACTTTAACTTGGTCCAAGTAACCCATTATATCTACCTCAGTAGATCTCATTCCCAAAAACTTAGGTTTCTACTTTAATTCAACCTCCATAGGGTTAATTTAATTCTAGTATTAACTAACTACAAGAATAAACAATTATTTTCCATATGCTATTAATATATTTTACTTGGAATAATAATGGCTCTCCCACTAATCTCTTGTAGACACATGGAAAAAACTCATTCCAAATGAGTATTCAATGAAATTATTGCTTACTTAAATCCAAAATTATATTTCTGTAACTCACACCTCTTATTGACATTTTATGCCATGGATAAATATTTTTGGATATAATAGACACTTTTCGAGAAAGGTTGTCTTGAAATCTAATAAAAAATAAAAATATCATAGAAAGTAACTACGAAAAGTAAAATTATAATGGATTGATCATGATAATTTGTACAAAGGATATATCAAATACTGTCTAGAAACTTGTGTCTTTAAACTATTAATGATGCCTCATTGGTACAACCTTGACCATCCATGTATTGTTTCTCTTAAATACCACCGAAGTATCAAGATTTAAAATATTCAAAATACTAATCACCTATATTTTGATACATGGAATCCATATTGAATTTTAATTGAACTTTTCAATCTTAACTAATTTCCATTTACCGATTACTTATAGGATTCATTATTTTTAATGAATAAAGTATCACTCTCCATGATTAATGTAAAACTACCACTATAGTTTTAACCTTCCTACGCAATATGAGTCTCTGGAACATTCTCTTTCTATAGGCTCATGTTGATCTTGTTCCTATTAAAACCACTTTTGAATCTTTAGTATTGACTAAATCCAATCCAATATTTCCCTCACTATCTCAAATATATATGTTCACCCTTTTATAGAAATATAGTTTATCACTCAACTATCACTTTTATATCTCAAGGATTTCTGTCATATCCTTAGAAAACATTAGGATAATTACTTTAGATGCACATTGTGTTTTTCTTGATGCAATTTTTTTATATCCTTAAAAAACATTGCATCTAAACACATGTTATTATGACATGATAAATTTATATCATACTATAACTTGTATGATATCCATTTGTCATTATAGTTGGAACATGGTTATGGGATAATGCTTCTATATGAGAATCATGTATTGAAAAATAATGAAAGTTTCTACAATGTATATGAGTCTCAACATTGATTCTACTTTTAATTACATCATGAATCTATTGTGTATAAGAAATTTTTTATTTATGAATTACTCCACACTACATTTTATTGATCAATGTTTGCATGTAAGACTCTCCATTGATCATTTGAATGCTTGGTGAAGATATTCTTCAGTACACGAGCCCAAAGAAACTCTCATATTTTGAGCATTAATATTTCATAATTCACTTTTACATTCCTTAAAATGATTAAAAGTAATATTATAAAGTATATTTAACACTATCTTTACCTTGGAACAATTTATTCTCTTTAGCTAAACTGAATATGAAAGCTTTGTGGCCTATTGTTTTGCTAAAGGTTTCTTTTCCAAAACTAGATAAGTCAATGTATTGATAATACCTAAGGTATTTAACTCCAAAGAGTCTAAATAACATACTAGGTGCATCCTTGGAAACTACTTTTAGTTTTACTAGACAAAGAAATATCATTCCACAGTTGAGTATTAGAGTCTTACATTTATATTCACAAGTTATTGCTAATGATTCAAGCATTAACGAACTATTAGTTTAATATTAGACACCATAAACAACATTCATTATAGAACTAGAATAATGTTTCCTTTGTCCAAAGGAAATGTCATATAAATGTTTTTTTGATAAAAAAGTTCGAATAGAATCAATAAATACGGTAATTAGTAGTTTTTACTTCTCAATACGGACTTAGGAATCACCCTTTCCCAACTTCTTAGAGAATTCAACTTACTTATTGTAATGTTTTTGTACTTACTTGGTCACTGTATTTCAATACACGTATGTGATAAACATTTTGTATTTAAAACCCAATAATTATAACAGAAACATCACATACATTGATGAATATAACTAAAAAATAAGCGACTAATTGCTTATTCAATTTAGTTTATATCATTTAAACTTCCATAGACTTGTCTCATGACATGAAAAGGAAATGACCTCTTATATGATGATCAACGTCTTTTATTTTAAGTTTATTGTGAAGGTTCCTTTTGCGTCACATTTTCCATTGTATTTTTTAACTTTTCTTTCAAATTGTTCACCATAATAACTAAATATTAATATTTCTTTAAGTTATTAACTGCATGGAGAACCTTGTCCAAAAGGTAATGAATCGATTTATCCATTATGTTTTTTAATATTCAATGAAACTAGAGTAAGTGGGTTAAAATGATATAAGAAATGGATTTATTTAAAGATCGTGATCCATCTTTCAATTTATACATATTCAATGTAATCATCATATCATTCACATCTTGCTTCACTTTCTCCTTAATGACTCTTTGGAGATGAGACAACATGATATAACCATCCATGACCTTTTTATGTATCCACAAATCATTGGAAATTGATTACATCATTATGATGTAAACATAAAAAGTGTCATACATGAGTCTCCTATAAACATATTTCACACCCTCACTATTGTAAGTGGTTCCTCTAGACCCAATTCATATATATACTTTGATTACCATTACATGTATACAATTTGATATATACATGTGTTTTTGTTACTATAATAGTGTTGATACTTCAACATATACTATATTTATAGTATTTTCCTTAGATTACATGTCATATTAAAAGTTTATAACAATTCCCAAGATATAATGAGAACCTAGAGATACCATGAAAATTATCTTAATGTTATGTCCTATGGTTCAGATACATCATGTTGTCAAGACACAAATAATGTGACACTGTTTGGTGTTGGGCGATCATAAGCATTGATACTTCTTCTCATAAAGTTTTCACTTGGAAATATCGAGTAGATGAGATCATGAGTTCCAAACTACTAATAGGAACACCACATGTTTTAGGTCTTATTAGTAGTTACTATCTATGGAAATGTATAATGGTCTCCTGACATGAGATTATTTAATTGTGTGCTTTGATACAAGAAGAAAATTATGGCATTTATTTCATAGTGAGGTAGCTTGCATTGGGTGAGTCATTAGTGTCATGACATTAACTAAATAATCAAGAAAGAATTTTTTTCTTTTAAAGAGAAGTTATATCTCAGACCTAGTTGATCAGGATGATAGTACCTTCACAAATCTATAGCCATGGTAGACAAAGGCAAGTCCATCTAGTTGGGTTAATAAATAATAAAGTATGGATGATGACACAAGGTGTGCATCATACATTATGAGATATCATACAATAAAGAGATTATATTACACGATGTATGTTTGTGTAAAAGGATATTATTGTTATGACTTTTCCTTATATATTTAGGTTCCTTGATGAGTTGTTAAAATCCACCCCTGGTTTGTGAATAGTATTAAATACTATTAAGATAAGTTCCTAGAGGGTCACACACATAGCTCATTCAAAATTCTACCCTGTTATGATAAATATGAGTATAGAACATGGTGGGCCCCACTATAAGGTCCAAGGATGTATAAAAATAAACGATCACCAACGAATAAATAAATTCATTATTATTTGAGTATAGCATAATTGGAGTCTAATTTATTTATTAAAATTATTTACAAGGTATTAAGTGAATGCATGGAAAAATATTATACGAACGAATATTATTCAAGGTTCATTTAATATTTTTAGAAATTATAAGTCACGTTAAATGAATTTATTTTATCACATAATATATTTGTTATATATTACAAGTAGGTGATAAATTATAAATAACTTCTATGATTCAATTATTTCATCATAACATTTTATTTATGACTTATTTAGTAGGTGTTATTTATACAGGGTTTGGGAACCCTGTTTGGGTGTTTAATTCCCACTATATAAGCAAGGGTGAGCTCATTTCTGAGGGACTATTCATCCACTCAAATTTGAGAGCTCCTCCCTATCCCTTCTTGCATCCTAGAGAGACAAAGACATGTTATAAGCATTTGATCTTCAATATTCTTCACAAATTGAAGGAATGAGATTGTGGTGATCATTATGATATTGAATGATTCATCAGACCTCCACACCCACACCCAAAATTTGATGATCATCATTCCTGCAGACTCTTAAAGTATGTGTAAATGATCTAGAGGGATTTGGACTTGGATCCTTCAAGAAATAGTTGCTAAAAGTTAACTGCTATCGAATGTGTAATCAATCCGAACAATGTATTTATTTGTTTATATTTTTATGCTTAAATAAATTCATGAGATCCTTAAACTTTACTAGGGCTCATATTTCTAGAGACGATGAATTTATGTGGACCCGGTGATGAAAAATTTAAAATCCACAACCCATAAACTTCCAATACATGATCATGTACTAAAAATTGGTATCCGAGTGACCGTGTGAATTTTCCATTCCAGGAAAAAAATTAAGTTTCCCTTAAATTGAGTAAAGGACATCGTTTCGGTCCTAATAGAAAAAATCACACAGTAATCCGATCTCATATTGTTAAGTTATGACCATAAAGAATTTTAATTTAGATCGACATGTGGGTATAAAATTGAAAAAAATATATTTTTATATATGTGTTAAATTTTACCAAATTCCAATGGCCGATGGAGATTCTGGTGACCTCCTATTTTTCAGCCAAGATTTAGCCATATTCCAATCACCAAAACTGCACCGACTGATGGGAAATTATTCCAATTTTTTTTGGATTTTTCAAATAAAACAAATCCTAAAACAAATAGTCTTAAAAAATGGAGGGGGTGTTGGACTTCCATGACGAGTCAACAAAAATATGAAAATAAATTTAAAAAATAGGGGAAAGGATAAAGGGTGGTAGGTTAACATACGAAAAAAAATTAAAGATGAAGAGGGTAGATTTTATTTGAAGACAATATTTTTTTAATTTTTTTTATATAAATAGGAGGGGTAGACCCACCCCCATCCACCCGTAATCTTCTCTCGTAGCCATATCCCTATGACTAGTCACAAAAACACCACTGTCATTGTTATAACCTCCTCAGTTCCCAACACCATCACCACTGGCCCCCTCTCATAGCCGCTATCATCGACATCCCAGTACTAGACTTCCATCTACCTCCCCTCTACTTGGAACATGTTGGATCATCGTTAGCCTTCACCCTTGTTCAACCACCCATAGATTCAGACCCCCTGTGGGTTCCCACCATGCATGTGTGTTCTATCCCGAACTTATACTTATGTGGTGTTTGATGGCCTCTTTCCTACTCAACACTGAGTAGATACATAAAACCCCCAACATTAAATGTTCCACCTGCCCCAATTAGGTTCTTAGTGTGGCCCCTACCCCAATTGGGTTCCCTACTATCCTCATGTGGGTCCTAGTCGACCCGACCCACCCAACAATAGGGCTAGTTGGGTTCTTCTAGACCCTCCATGGGTTTGGGTGGGTTTTTCCCAACCCGTTACCGACCTACATGGGTTAGAACCAACCCACAATAAGCCTGGGTGGGTTTTGGGGCCCGTGGAAAATTTTAATATAATAAATAAAATTAATTTATTATGTTAAAATTAAATTAATTTTAGGAACAAAATAAATAAAATTATTTGAATTTAAATAATTTGTTTAATTCATTTACTTATTCCAGACTTAAATTTATCTCAATTTAATTTTATTTCACATTTACTTTACCTTTCGACCAGTCTTGAGTATTGACCAACATATTTTTATCTAGGTTTATATTTATTTAATTAACTATTATAATCACATGCAATGATTGTAATAATTTATTTATTTTCAACGGTTTTCACATCGTCTTTATTCATTTAATATGTATAAGAGTCTTCATGTGTATCAATATTATTTTTTATTCATTTTTCGCTTCTCAAGACCACATATCCTGAACGTGAGTATATTTATATTATGATAATGATGCTATAATATGTGAATCATGCCAATACAAATTGGTATCCTAGACGAGATGTGGAAGCATTGTACTGGGGTGCTAGCTGCAACACGAGTCAAGATCCGACTCTGGTATTACACCCCTTAGGTCATTGTTGATCAATTGAGTATAAATGGATCAACCAATACCAAATTATCAAGATTAGTTGGTTGTTTTATTTAATTTACACAATGTTTATTAGTTTTATAAATGTGAATGTTTGAGAGAACACATAAAATAATATAAAAATAATGCATAGATTAAAATAATTAAAGATACAGTGAATGGTTTCTATTTACTACATGTTCAATTGTGATCATGGACACATAATACGAACATAAAAAATAGAAAATAAATTCATTAATCAAGTAATAAGAAAACCCTCAAATTAATATTAACTTTTTATTCCTTCCATAACTTAAATTTGAAACAAAATAAGATGTATGAGGTGATCATTAGCCCTAGTTGAGGGTGTCTCCTATCATTGGAGGATTATCATGAGAGTGATGGGTTGAATTAACTAAAATATGGTCATAAAGAAATAGTCATATCCATATTTCTACCAATTTAGGGAAAAATCATTGAGGGAATCAAGGTTATGATTTCGAGAAGTTGAGACTTCACTCAAAAATTCAAGGAAACATGAGTCAATGTAGTTAGATAAACCGGTTCCTATATTGAAACTCATTGAGTAGTGGTGTATCCATAGCTTGGATAATGAAGATAGGTTTTAAGGATCCTTGCCAATAGAATACTCAAATTATTGGGTATTCTAAATCTAGTAGTGAGGGTTACTAGGGTTCGATAAAATAGTGTGAGACATTTAATTAATTAATAACTAATGTTTAATTAGTAATCAAGACAAATTACTAACTACTAAACTTATTTATTATAGATAAAATAGAAATAAACACCACCAATATATTATCAATGTGATCAATTATAGATAAAGAAAATAACCTCACATTCCATAACTTCCATGAGTGGTTCAGGAAATTGCACATAGTACTGCTCTAAGGGAGGAAGCTTTATGTGTTTGAGTCCTCACTTCCTACTGACCCCCCTCAGGGAGAAAGAAATATGGATAAAGAAAAATATAGAAATCATGTAGATGATGTACTAGATGTATAGTGTATTATGTTTTCATCAATGTCCATTAAAATGTAGAAAATTCTTGAGGATAAATATTCCTACAAGATGCTACAACTTATCGAAGAGTTATATTAGGAGATAAAAATACAAGAAAGGTATGAGATATTAAGTGCACTATATAAGTGCATGCTAGAAAAAGAAAATTAAGTAGAGCCTCATGAATTGAATATGATTGGGTACATTGAGATAATTGAAGCCCTTGGGTTCAAAATAAACCAATAACTAGGGACTAATATCATTATTACATCCTTACCACTAATATTCTCTACTTTTATTGTTAATAACAACATAAATAACATGAAAAAGTCACTCCCAAACCTATTTTCTTTGGTTCTCCAAGATGATAAGGATTCAAATAATACCAATTCTTTTGTCCTTATATTGAAAAATAGGAGGAAGGGAAAGTATAAGGGGTCTAAGTCTAAACCTAAGACGAAGATGTCGATGCATTTTATTTCTCAAAAGACAAAGATTTAGAGGGAGGGAAATGAGAATGAGGCTATCTGCTTTGCATGTGGCAAGAAATTATTTTAGAATAAGAATTGAAAATATGGTAAAAGAAGAAATGAGACACTTATACCTTAGGTATTTTTTTAATTTAATGTAATATGTCTTTATCTACAAGTTGGGTATTGGACACAACATATGGATCACACATTTGTATTCACATACAAGAACCAAGTAGAATACATAAGATTTCAAAAGGTAAGGTGGATATTCAAGATGAAAAATGGTGTGAGACTAGAAGCATTAGTGGTGGGATATTATCATCTGACTTTCCTTAGTGGTTTGGTTTTTTTATTAAATAATTTTTATTATGTTAATTCAGTTACTAGAAACATAATCTAAATGTCAAGTTTGGACACCATGGAATTTTATTTCAAGTTTGGAAATTAATTTTGTCTCTTTTATAAGGATAACATATGTTATGGTGTGGAACATCTTAATAATGAATTGTATATACTTGAACTTGAAACCCTGTAATGTAAATCAATGAAAAAAATGGTGAAAATGACTCATATAACACCTACCTATGGTATAGTGACCCATACGTTTCATAAAAATATTCTACATCTAAATAGATGAATATTCATTACCTAAAATTTTGATCCATGCCAGAATCATATAGGTATATTATATTTGGAAAATTGGACACATAAAAATTTGTTTCATAAATAAACCACATTATCTCCCACTTAGTTCTCCATAACCAGTACCCTTCTTAGACACATCATACTTAATACCATTCTTCATGACCTGGGGAAATGGAAACATAATAAAGGGTGAGCTTAGATACTTAGTAAGGGAAAACAAGGGAGACATCAATGATAACTTGAGAATAACATGAACATAAGGGTATGAGAATATGAGTATAACATTATAAAATCATACCTTGTATATCATAAATCATAATCATGATTCATGACATAAATATTGGTAGTTCATAAGACATGAATCATAAATGAATTAAAGAACATGATCCATGAGAGCATAACATGGATAGAAGATATAAGTTTTTGGCATACACATAAACATAGAAGATAATTTACTTAGTAGTAAAGGATCTTTTATAAGACTATCATAGTAGAATGGGTTCACTCCCCAAACTATTGTAGTAGTCAAGACTCACTCCCAAGACTATCATAGTGGACAAAGTCCCTTACTGAACTGGGTTCACTCCCAATTCTAATCCTATTTATCTCATAAGATATCAATCTTTACCCAATTTAATTAAGTGAGATATAGGTCCCATCTTTCACATAATTAAAATCATACATATGTGTACCATAAGATCATAAAACATTAATTATTTTAGAACCCATGAAAATAAATGGGTTTTTATAAAACATTCATTATTTCATCACAATATAACCCATGGAAAAGAAATAGATTTCATAAATATTATGTCATCACATTCATAAACCATGTAGAAAAAGAATAAGTATGGTATACTTGGATCATATTTGAAGCTCCAAAGGATTGAATAACAACTAAGAAGGGGAGAGGGGGGGGGGGGGGTGAATCAGTTTTTCACTTTTTTTAAGTTACCATACTTTTAAAACATAACCCCTGAAAAGTATAAAGTTGTTACATTCTATCCCCCTTTGTTAACATAATCCAAATCATGGTGGGGGTCTTCCTTGATTTTTAGGAAGTCATTAAAGTAGGATGAACATGAAACTGCAACCCCAATTACACAAATATCTCTTTTGGAATTTCCTTTGTGAAGATATTAGCAATTTGGTACTTTGTTGAGATATATTCCAAGAAAAAATATCCATTAAAAACATTATCTTTTACAAATTGAAACTTTATATCAATGCGTTTTGATATTGAATGTTGGAAAAGATTTTTAGAAAGATCAATTGCACTTCGATTATCACAAAGTATCTTTAATGGTTTAGAAAACTTTACTTTCAAATCTTCCAGATGAAATTTCATCCGCAACATCTTAGCACAAGCTTGAGTAGTCTCAACATATTCCAATTATACTATGCTCAAAGTTACTAAATGTTGTTTCTTACTATACCAAATTACAAAACATTCACCCAAGAAAAATATTCCTCCTCATGTTGATTTTATATCATTACAATCTTTAGACCAATTGATATCGGTATAACCATGAAACTTCATCTCATAATTTCTTTTTTATAACAACTCATGTGAAGTTTTTTCTTTTAAATATCTCAAAATTCTCTTTACTACCAAAATATATAATTCTTTTGGATTACTTTGATTCCTGACACACAAAGTCACAACCTAAATAATATCAGGACTTGAGACTATAAGGTAAAGTAGAATTCTTATCATCTTTTGAAAGTCTTTATGATTCACACCCGTAATCATCTTTACTCAATTTCATCCCCATTGAGATAGGAGTAGAAACTTATTTGGATTTTTCCATGCAAAACTTTTGTAACAATTCCCCAACATACTTTTCTTGAGATAAGAAAATTTATTTTTATTTTTGTTGAACTTATAAACCAAGAAAGAATGTTAATTATCCTAACATTGACATATCAAAGTTCCCTTTCATTTATATATAAAATGTTTTACAAAAAAATTCTCCCTCCCCCCAAAAAATAATATCATACAAATAAACAATTAAAATTAGAGTTACAGAGTCAAAATATTTTACATAAAATTTGTTATCAAATTATCCTTTAGAAAAATTCAACATTCTCAAATAGTTTTCAAGTTTTTAATACCAATCACATGGATCTTTTTTTCATCCGATACAAATATTACTTCAATTTAAAAACTTTTTTTCATACTCATAATGTATAAACCCACAAGTTTGTTTAATGTAAACTTCTTCAATTTATCTATTGAGAAATGATGAATTTATATCTATTTGATATACTTTGTAATTCTAGTGAGCAGAAACTACTAGAAAAATTCTGATAGTTTCAAACCTTACCACATGGGAAAATGTTTCATCAAAATCCACACCTTATACCTATGTATATCCTTTACAAATAAGAATAGATTTGTTTCTTATAACTTTTCATTGTTCATTAAACTTGTTTCTATAAACCCACTTTGTTTTGATAACATTTTTATCATTAGGATGTGGAAAAAGTTTCCATGTTTCATTTTTCTAAATTTGATCCAACTCTTTATTCATATAATTCTTCTATTATTTATATTGAATAGCTTTTAAAATTGATTCTTGTTCAACTTTTGAAATTCTGATTTTCTAATATCATCTTCCTTCTGGTATGAATTGGAGCCTTCTGATTCCTAAGAATATTTTAGATCTCAATATATTTTTATAAAGTTGGAAATTTTAGAGTTCATATCCTAGATTCACTTTCCTCATCACTTGATTCATCTAAATATTCATGCACATTACTTTTAATGCATTCATTTTCATTGTAATCTTTCAGTTTTTCTTCCTCAACATTCCCAGAAAATTTTGTTAAAGAAGTTAGATTTTAATAAATTTAACATCATATGAGTCCACTAAATTTTGTGAATGTTTGTTCCAATATTTTCAACTTCTTTCATTGGGTGACTAACCCATAAAATTTCATTGCTAAACTTTCTCATAAAACTTTCCCAGATCCAGATTTTTTATTTTAATTAAACACAAAATTACAAAAACTTTATAGTAATTAAATGAAGGTTTGCTGTTATAAAAAATTTCATAAGAAGTCATGTTGGTTTCTAGTCTCAACATGAATCTATTTTGAACATATAAATCAGTACTAATGACTTATATTTAGTAAAAATTTGAATGTTTGTATTCTGCTAACATACTTCTTCCCATTTTCACCAAAGTTTTATTATTTCTTTCTGCTATTCTATTTTTTGTAGAGTATAAGTAGTATATTGATATTTTATACCATTCTTTCTCATATAAGTTTCAAAGGTATTTCTTGTGAATTTGATACAATTATATATTCTCAACTTCTTTATATAAACCATCATTTCTTTCTTAACTTCTTTTATGAAAAACCTAAAAATTTCCACATCCTATGACTTGTGTTTCATAAGAATGATGTTTTTCATTCGAGTGAAATCAACAAAAAAGTGATAAAGTAAAAATCCCCTTTTGCTGATTGATGTCTCATCAGCCCACATAGATCAGAATGATTATGTTCAAGAGGTTTGGTAGATTTAATCTCGACTCTCTTATGAATTTTATTAGTCATATTACCTTTCTATCAAGTTATAAAAACATATTATTCTCTAATTTTTAATTATGTAAAGTTTCAAATAGAATCAAACTTAGAAGGTTTTTTATTTTTTTCTACCCAAGGTGGAAAATTCTTCAGTGCCACAACTTATTTTCATCTTCAGTACTTAAGTAACATGAGTTGTTGAATTCTTCTATTTGGAAGATATTCCCACTGGTTCTTTCTTATTTTGTAAAAACTTTTCCATTTTATTACACTTTTGATGACAAAATAATATTTTCTAAATATTAATTCTTTTCCATCATCACAAAGTTGACTTACACTAAGTATGTTATGTTTTAATCTATCAAAAAACAATACTTCCTTAGATTTCAACTTTTTTATCTCCAATCTCAGCCATTTCGATTCCTTTGATTTTTAAAGAACTATCATTCCCAAAGGTAACATCACCTCCATCAGGATTTTCAAAATGTTTCAATATTTTTAAATCACATGTATTGTGTGAAGAACAACCACTATCAATTAGTAATTATTTGTTCTTTTTTACTTGCTTTTAAGGTAGTATAAAAAAAGGCTCTCTCTTCAACTTTCTTCTTTCTAGCTTCCTTTTCTTATCTCACATAAGAAAATTGTTCTAGAAGGAGTTTCATACATATTTTGACATGATGAACAGATAGATCACATCTTCCAAAAACTTCTTCTAGAAATTCAAATTGATTTTTTGTTGGAAAGTTTCAAACATCTTGAGAATTCACTTTTTTAACATTCTGTAAGTTAGAAAAGTTACTCATTCTACTTTCACTATTTCTTACACTATCCTTAAACCTTCTTCCAAGTAGAGATAAGTTGTGACAAAAATTATAAGCCCTATTCCCATAGATTCAACAGTACTAAAAAAAACTATCAAATTTTGTTTTCATATTGAAGTAAGATCTTTCTCTATATAAATTTTGTTGAGGATGATAACTTATTCTTTTTATAAAAATCTATTGATGTGGATCATATTTACTTATGAGTGAGTTTTCATATTTTTTGGATGAAATAGGTTTGTTACACCCTTTTCCCACCCAATATTTCCCAGTACTTTTTCCAGAATCTAAAATGTTAGAAAAATCAGATGAAACATTATTTTTAAAGGGTAAGGATTTCACCTGATTCTTGATTTGAGATCTCTCATTAACTTTAGAAGACTCATATTTTACTTATGAAGCTTTTTTGAAGTTTTCATTAATTTTCATCAAGGTAATTTCAAACTCAAGAATTTTTTATTGAAACTTGTTAAATTATTATTCCTTAGCTGTCGACTTCTTACTGAGATCTTCAACCATCTTTCTATGTTCAACACTTCTTATTTCTCAACTTAATATCTCCTGGATGTATTCTTATTATTTATTGAAAACATATTTTTCACCTTTATGAACTTTTCCACTATCTTTCTTTATCATTCTGATTTATTTCTTAAGAGATTTATTTTTCTCAAGACATGAAAGAAGTTCTATTCTGAACTGATACTCTTTGTAAGATTCTTCACCTCATTCTTATTCACTATTTGAGGAGTCTTCAATTTTCTTAACTTTTGAAATGAATGTTATAACCTTTTCTGAACTTTCATCTTCTAAATAACTATTTTTATTGAGTTTGTTTCATCCTTCTTACTCATCATACTTCTCTTATTCCCAGTAAACTTCTTCTTGGATTTGTTGGATGACTTTTCTTTTTAGATATTTTATTTCCACTTATTCCATTGAGATTTTTCATTAGAATCATCTTGATATTCTCAAAAATTATTATTTGGAAAATTCATAGTAAAGTGTTTGATTCCACCACACTCAAAACATTTGAGAGAAGTTTTACCTCCATAATTTCCTCTTCCTCTTTGATAGTTCTTGGATATAAGAGATAATATTTTTTCATTCAACTTTTCATTATATTTATCTTAAAATTAAAAAGGATCAACATCTTAAAAATCTTGAATTTTAATTTTTTCTCATAGATTCAAAATCAATTTCATGATTCATATTATTTTTAAACATTAGATATTTTTTCATTTAATAACCAGAAATAATTTTATGTAATTAATCAAGATATAAATCATCGTTATACTCTAAATAGAATTTTTTTGAATCAAATATATCTGGAAAGTTTCTCATAAGTTTATTCACAATTGTAGAATATTCCAGGACATCATTGAATCCTCTAATGTTGCAAAAAATTTCATTTACTTTAGTGAAGTATTCATTAATAGTTTCTTAATCTCTCATTCTTATGTCTTCATACTTACTATGCCATATTTGTAGATTTTATTCCTTTACTTTAGTATTTACTTTTAAAATACTTTCTAGATTTTCCCACACACTCTTTAATGTTTTGAAACCCATAACCTCCATATAAAAATTTTATAATAAGGGAATAAGGATAAAATTTCTCTTCTTTCCATAAAATTCTATTTTTTTCTTATCAGCAGACGTCATAGGATCATATTTCTCTATAGGTGGAAAACCAATTATAGCAGCATCAATAACTTCTAGGCCAAGAGATTAGAGATAAGGAATCATCCTATTTTATATCTATAATAATTTTTTCCATCAAATGTAGTAATTCCTATACTGTTGACAGAATTGAGATTATCCATGATAAAGAATCCACAAGGAAACATCACTATGATACCAATTGAAGTTCCAAAGGATAACATAACAATTGAGGGGGGGGGGATTAGTTACTCACGTTTTCTAAGTTCCAATACATTTAAAACTTAACCCCTATAACCTATTAAATTTAATATATTTACAATATTTTATTAAATACTCATGCATGAACAAGTGGGAGGGAAAGTAAAACACTTGAGATTTACAAGGTTCAGCCTAAGTGTGAGAACCTACATCCTTTTCATAGGCACTCCCATGGGTCTATAAAAATTAAATATTATAAAAAAGTGAGTAAAACTTGTACCAAATCCCATTAGACTCCTTCTATCTTCAGATAATAATGATTATATTGACTCCCATCAATTTAAAATTTTTTCTTACAGATAATGGAATCAATACAAAAAGTATAAATACTTTGTGAAATATATTCCACAAAATTTTCTAAGTTTTATGACCTTTAGTCCGATGAACCCTATCTGACTGAATTAGTTAGATTGAATCAATATGATGCTTTATTTCTCAAATAGTTCTTGAATAAACATTTTGTTTTTTCTAGATAACAAAACTTTCACTTCTCATAAAATACTAAAAACTCAATCCAAACTTCCTAAATATAATGAATTTAGTTCGATAGACTTAGTATGATGAACTTAGTACGATAAACCCATTCTCAATGTGCATAACTCATACTTTTATCAATTGATCAGTCCGATTTTCTTAGTCTGGTAAACGAAACGTTCAGTAGTATGACCTTCTTATAAGATATTAGTCTAGAAAGAAGACTTTGAAAAGAATTTATGCAGTGATACAACTTTTCTGCACGTGAAAAAGGATAAAAATTACTATTATAATCTGCTTCTATTTATAGGAGAATCAGAATAGAAAAGGAAAGAAACTGAAAAACTTTCCCCACTTATTAAAATTCAATATTTTGAGATTTATGAATACTTGAATTTGAACTTTGACTATTTCAAACCTTCTCAATATTTCACTGAAATAATTATTCTCTTCATTCTGATGTAACTTCATCAACTTCATTCCAATGTAGATTCATTACGATAGAACTTCCTCAACTCATTATGATGAACTTCCTCAGATCACTGCTATATTTCTTGCTTCCCCTACTCATTATGATACGACTTTATTACTTTTCTTATTATGATCTGATTTTCTATCTCATTATGATGAACTTACCTAGCAGATGATTTATAGGTGTCAAAACTCATCTAATTGAAAACTTTAACTCTCTCTTTTTTCTTCTCAAGTAAACAAAAATCTTTTAGAATCTTCACTTCTTTTCATAATTGATCTCCCTTTTATGAATCGAAATTATAAACTTTGATCACTCCAATGTGTTATCGGTGTGAGGAATTCATTTTGATTAATTTGTGCATGTTCTTAAAGTAATAGATATGCGTCTTCTCTTGGTTCTATAAATATTCCTCAGATCCGTCTGACTAACTTTCTTCATTACAACATATTTTTCATTACAAAATATTTCTCATTACAATGTTCTGTATCCGATGATAAATTCACTCAAAAACTTTGAAATTCTTTAAACTTCGTCAGCTTTACACTTACAAACTTCTGAAAACATCTACGATTGGTACCTTCTAGATATAATCTTTTGTGTTCGGGTTCCTGAAACAGATACAAACTATTTAGAGACCTTAAAAAAAATCCATTCTTTAGAAGATTTTATATGAGACATTATCATGATTTATGCTAAATCCATGACCAGAAAAATATTTTCTAATTTAATGTTATAAAGTTTAAGAACTTTCTAACTCTTGACAACACTATCTTCATTCAACCCCTTCAGCAACATTATGACTTTCTAACTTAGAAAATTATTTCTCTCTCTAATTATGTAAAATGAAAACTTCTAGAAATCATTAATTTTTTCCACTAATTATTTTAGATTTGATGATTTGTATATTTTATTTATCATTTTGACTTACTCACTATGAAAATTTTGACTTTCAAACTAATGTCGAGTCCAATGAATCTTGAACTTCATGCTGATGGACCTAAGTCCGATAGCGCGTCTAATGGAAAACAATTTCTGAACAAAAAAAAACTTTTATCCCCCTTTATTTGTGGGTTTGAACATTTAGAAACTTTAATATTTCTTATAAAAAATCATTCTGATAGACTGGGTCCAATCCTGAAAAACAAAAACATTATTTTATAAAAAGGTTATTTGTTTACAAATACAATTTTTTTAATAAAACACCATAAATATTCTTTAATATCCCCATTAAATAATAATTGAAATAATTGGTTGTTATCTCTGATGGATAGAAATATCATTCAAATATCATTAAAATATTATTGAGAAAAATAACCTTTCCACTTTGAAATCACTTATTTTTTTTAAAAAAAAAATTACAGACATATAAAGAAAAACATTTTATTTGAAAAGAAACATGTAAAATTGTAAATTAATTTTCAAAGAAAAAATTATTCATGATGATAGTAAAATTTGTTCAGGCCATATAAGTTAAAAAAATATTCCTTCTATATTTTTTTGTAAAAAAAGTCACATAAAATATCATTTGGAAAATGAAAAGATTATTCATTTCAAATGATTTTTTTAAACAGTAAAACATGAGTAAAATGACATCAAAAAATCATTGTAGAAAAGTAAAAAATTTCTTTAAATTGTTTTATAAAACATAGACATGGAAGAAATATGATTTTTGACCAGAGAGAAATAAAGTCGGTTTTCTACAAAAACAATATTTTGGAATATTAAGTACATAAAGGGAGAAAAATGAAATGAAAACATGTAATTTAATTAAATAACCATAGGATAATAAAATTCATTAATATCTTGATATATATTATAATATTTCATCATAAAAAACTTAATTATAAACAATCTCGAAAAAGAGTGAGATTGAAACATAAAACCTTTACCACTTTGGTATCTTTTGAATCGTAAGACCAATTAAAGAATAACACAAATTGAAAATTTAAATTAAATTTAAATAATTATATTTATGCTATATCATTTCAAAGAGTCTGTATATACACCTCATAAAATAAGATAGCTGCATAACAAAACTTATGTCCCAAAAAAGATAATTTGAGACAAAAAACCATTACTTTGAGTCCTCCTTACCTCGAAAGTACTCTAACCTAATGTATAATAAATTTAAATTTATTATTATATATATATATATATATATTAAATAACCATAATAATATATATATTATACCATATATTATTTACTCATATCCTTTTACCACCAATTTTTTAACAATCCTTTATTAAAATCATTATTTCAGGTGATATCTGATTTGTTTTTCATGTTTGTTTTGGTTCAATAGTTTTAGTATTTGTACTTTTATCATGGTTCCATAATCTTAAATTTTTAATTATGATTTAAATATCATATATATTAATTATATACATATTTATAGTCATCTTTGAAGTTAAACCTAGAAAAATGAATTATACTGTTCATGGAGACAGTTGGCCGTATGTACACATGAATGTCATTTTTATTATTCAAAAGATGTAATGAAAGAAATATAAATGATAATTCACATTTATAGAAATAATTATATTGTTATATATATCATATATATTCATTAAATATATCTTTATTACCAACCATGTAAAATAGAAATGAAAAACGAATCACATCGCTTTGTGCTGGTGGTAGTCCACACGTATGCACAAACATCGTTATCGTTTTCCAAATATTTGGAAGGTAAGAAGATAGATGTTATATTATAATTAAATTATTGTAATTATTTTATAATTATCATATATAAACATTAAACCCATCCATAAAATATAGTTATGATAAATTAATTATATTTCATTGTGGAGACGATAAGTCGTACATACAAACGGGCATTACTTTCACTTCTCATTTGGTGAAAAAGAGGGTGTCTGATGGTATTTTTAAAATAATAATAAAATTTAAGAATATTTAGGATATTTAATTTATTATTTTATGATAAATACCATAGATTTATAGGAGTTAAAGGAAATTATAAAAGAAATAGAATGGTTTAGACATTTACCTCTTCTTGGAAATGATTCCATTGGATCTTCTCTAAAAGGCTCCAGGGTTGGCCTTTTGGGAATATAAGAACCTACAGAATGTTGATATAAAATTTTAGAATAGAAATTATCATAGGTTAGTCAATATATAAGTCTCAAAGTGGTGTAAATAAGTGATGGAAGACGTGTCCTTTTATAATTGAGGTGAGATCCACTTTTGGAATTTCTCAAAAGATTAAATTATAATAAATTCATTCTCAAACCAAATAGTTCCAAACAGACTATAAATCAGAAAGGGATGAATTGTTTTACCATATATTATCACATTTATCCTATTTTAATATTTTTATGATTTTAAATAATTTAATAAAATATTATTCTCATAAAATATTATTATTTTCAATTTAGACATTGTTCACTTAATTTGACTTAAAATACATAAATACAAAGTTTAAATTAGAATATAATCATTTAAAAAAACAATAATATGTTATATTAACCTATAAAATTAATTTAAAAAATTAAATCACTCAAATTATATTTCTTTTAATATTTTTTAAAACTTTTATTATATATTTTTATTAATTGAAGAAATACTGCATCAGCGTTGTTTAATCATGTATGGTAATTAAATAAATATTAAAAATTAGAAATAAATTTTAATCATGAAAATAATTTAATTATTCAAAAAATTAATATTATTATCCTTTCATAATTAGTTTTTTTCTTTTTTTAACACATAAGATATATTAAAAACAAAGAGAGCGATATTTTGTAACTTTCTTTAATTTAAATAATATATTAGTCATTTTCATGAAAAAATGTTCATTAAACAACTCATTTTAGAAAATAAGGTGATTAGGGTCAAATTAACTTAAATAAATAAAAATTATACAAGTTTTGGCTATTTTTTACCCTTATCTTTTGGTTTTAACCCTTTGTTAACCCTTTTCAAACTAACCATGACAATAAGGTTTTTTAGTTATTGAGAGTCAATATAGTTACTATAAATGTGAAAATGTCCCATAAATACACCATGGTTAATATTATCAACTATATCCTAGTCACTTGGATAAATATAATAATTTTAAGAAATTTATATCATTTAATAAAATATTATTTATTTTAAAATATCATTAATGTCAATTTTTATAACTGTTCATTAATTTGACTTTAATAACATAAAAAAAGTAAAATTTGAACAAAATATTTTAATATACCCATAAAATGTCATATTAATCTATTAAATTTATGGATCAAATTAATTATCTCAAATTATAATTCTTTCAATATTTTTAATATCATTTATTTAATTTTTTCATTAGTTTAATAATTATTATGTTAGCGTTCTAGAAGCATTTAAGGTATTTAATTAATATATAAAAATTATAAATAAATTTTTAATATGAAAATAAATTTATTATTATCCAAATTTCCATTTTTATTAATTCAATATGTATTTTTAATCATATCTATATCATGAAAACTTATTTAATATGTTATTTTTACTTTTTCGGCCTTGCGCAAGCATTGGAAAAAAATTTGGATAATCCATTTGTTATATAACTCAAAAATTTGTGTATAACTAAAAAAATAATCTTTAATACTTAATATTTAATAAAAAAGTCTATAAAGGACTTATTACATCTCAAACTTTTTTTAGGATACTAAATTTTACTTTTCCAGCACCATGCAGGCTTTATGCCGACATTGAAAATGATTTTCATATTTATCATGGAATAAATTATAATATATATATATATATTGAATTAATTTTATATTATAATTTTAATATTTTGTTATAATTTATTCATTCCATAGGTTTTATAAATTTTTTATATTATATTTAGGTTTTTTCTATATCATAAAAGATACCATATTTCATAAAAACTGTATTTTTTACTATTTACAAAAAAATTAATTTCATCAGATTTATGTCAAAAAAATAATCCTAGGATAAATTTTAATTTATAAATATAAATATAAATTCCACTTCATAAAATTAAATTCCTATAAGTGATATAAATTACTTTTAATATAACTGCATAAAATGAAATGAAAACAGATTTAAAAAAAATATTTGTTATGTATAAAAATGTTTGTATATCAAATTCAACCATATAATTGATCGAAATAAATTTAATTGGATTATTAATAATATAATTTAAATAATTTTACTTTGAAACTATTTTTAAACAAATTGGTAATTTGTAAATGTTTGAAACAAAAATCCAGTTTTTAATAAAATTAAGTATTTTTCACTATTCATTGGAAAATTAATCTTTTCTGAAAAATCCAAAAAATTCACTCTAATATAATTCTGATATTATAATTTCAAAAATTATATTAGTTTTATTAAATAAAAATTCTAAATTTTTCATAAATTAATTATAGTATTTTCTCAATAAAAATCCTTTTGGGAGAAAGCATATTTCTGAAATATAAAATAACTTTACTAAAAATTGAGTAATTATTTCCTAAGAATGAATAAAAGAATTTTTATTGAGAACATACTTTTTATATATTTCATAATTTATTTAATACTATTTATACCCTCTAATTCAACGACTAGTTTATGATGATCAAATTTAAATAATATTATTTTGTTGTTCGTTTAAGCTTAGTGTTGTGTGTAACGCAAGTTATCAAAAAATTAAATTAAATTTTATTAAAATATTTCATAAAATCTCAGGGTGTTACATTCTACCCCTTAATAAATTTTATCCTCACAATTTTGTCTTGTGCTTGGTAATCAAAGGATTGACATTTGAAAATTCTATTGTGGAAACCCACATCATAAAAAGTATTGATAAAACTTCCTCTTGATAAGTGTGAATGATAAATATAAAAGTTATCTAGAATTACAAAAAACTAGATTACCAAATAATATAATATTAATGGAAAGTGAAAACATGGAAATGGAATAAAAACCTAACTCCCAAGGATTGATATAGAGTGATAGAGAACATGGTTATAAAAATTTAACCATTAAAAAAATATAAATCTATGGTGGGTTAAAAGACCATTGGTTTCTCGGTCAGAAAAGTAAAAAGATAAAATTTTTGTTTCAAAATAATTTTCCTAAATCTGAGGAATTATTTTACTAGCTATAATAATAGCATAAGGAAATATACTTACTGACAAGAATAATTTCATCTGTAAATCAATTTCCACCACAATCACATATTTTTCTCCAAATGATGAATATTCAAGATGATTTTTTTCATGAATGAAGCACTAAAATGAACTTCTATAGATTACATAATTCCAAATAAGGACAAAAAACTATTACTTATATCTGTAAGAATTAACTAAAACCAAAATGGTTTGCATAAATTAAGATGATACCCAAAATGAATAAAACTTTATATGAATAAATACTACATTAATCAAAATTCAATAGCAATACTCAAAGTTAAAATTAAATCATTCTATAAATAAATATCCTCAAAATTTCTTAAAATAATATTGACTGAGTTTGAAACCCAAAATCATAAGGATTTGATCAAATATTCTTATGATATTAATTTAATATTTATCTCTAATCATCATTAGTCACTCATAAATTCATATACCAAAATTTGTATTCCATAATCACATAGTCTCTAAGATATAATAATAATTTCCATAAATAAATGAACCTATATCCCAAATAATTTCAATTACCTCAATATTAAGGAAATTTCTAACCTTAAAGGTTATATTATACCTTTGATCTTACATCCCAAAAGTTTAATAACATTCTTCTAAAATAATACTACCCATTAAAGGTAAGGATTATATATACCTCAACCTAATAAAATTTCCCAAAATATCATTAGTCACCTGAAAATTCCATCACTTAAAACCTCATAAGGGGGTATAAGCCTTTGAACTCATGATCAAAATCAAACTTATAAACCCATGATGGTATCCACAATCTTTATTTCCCAATTAAGTTCACAAACTATTGAATATATTCTGTAAATCTAAAATGAAATATATATCATCAAATAGATGAACTAAATCACTTTTTTATCAAATCACTAACCAATTTTGAGGTCTCCAATACTATCCCATCAATGTTAATCAACTTTTTTCACAAAAAAACATCATCAATTTTCATAGTTATTGGTACCAGCCAACAAATATTTTCAAATACTTATGGAAAACCAATACATGAAAATCCTTAGATGTTTCATGTTTATTATATCCAAAATATCATTGATAAAATTCTTGAATTTCTATACATAAACACTTAATCCATTCACTTCAAAGATTATAAAATCATAAGTCCTTACTTTGTCTATGATTTAACCCTTGGATTAGTGTATTGGATTTAATAATTCCCACATTGCCAACAAATTAGACATTTAACTATAAACGGTACCTTAGGAAGGAATTTATTTGCCTCCTTCAAACACTTTATTTTCCCTTATCAATTACTTTCTCTATGCCATTCATTTCCTCAAAAATAACATCTTCCGGTACCTTTAATACATTCCATTAAGTGATTCTCCCCACATTCTAGACATTTTAGAAGATTAATCTTTTTTTCCAATGGTATTTATGATATCTCACTTATGTAGATGTTATTAATTATATAATAGGATATCTGATTAGGTAAAATCACAAGGTTTCACATTTTAGAACCCATTTCATCAGGTTTATCATGAGGACAATCGTTTCATTTTATGTCAGCATTAACACGAATCCTACTTAATCTATCCATTGAATAAAAACCCAAAAGTATATTATGAGAAACAATAATCATTGTGGGATGCCATATAATCATGAAAAATCATTTATAGGATGTATAAATTGTGACACCTTCTTCTATGACACCTTAGGTTTAACCTAGGTCATTCCTGATAGTTACCAAAATTTTAGGGTTATATCCTATACTTATACTTATCCCTAGGGTTCTTAATAAAGTTTATCATCCTATTTTACAAAGGTTAACTAAAACTTTCTCTGATACCGACTATAGTGACCCATACTTTTCATACATAGATATTACATATAAATAGATGAATATTCATTATATAATATTTTGATCCATGAAATAATCATATAGGTCTAGTATCTTTGGAAACTCAGGAACACAAACAAATGGTTCATAAATGAACCACATCATCCCCTACTTAGTTCTCCATAACTTGGACCCTTCCTAAACACATCATACTTAATACCTTTGTTTATAACATGGGGAAATGGAAACATAAGAAAGGGAGATATTAGATGCTCAGTAAGAATAAATCAGGGATATATCAATTATCATTGAGAATAAAATGAACATAAGGGTATGATAAAATTATAATAACATTTTAAAATCATACCGTATATATCATAAATCATAATATTGATTCATGAAATAAATCTTGGCAGTTTCTAAGAAATTAATCATAAAGGAATTAAAGAACATTAGCTATGAGAGCATAACATTGACATAAGACATAAGTTTATGGCATAAAAATAATCATAAAAAATCATGTCCTTTGTATCCAAGGCTCATTTACAAGAATATAATAGTGGAATGTATTCACTACCCAAACCATCATAACAATCAAGGTTTACTCCCAAGAATATCATAGGGGACAAAGTTCCTTACTGGACTGAGTTCACTCCCCATTATAGTCCCATTTATCTCATGAGATATCAATATTTACCTAATGCATTAGATAGATAAATAAGTACTACCCATCACATAATAAAAATCACACATATGTTTTCCAAAAGATTATAAAATATTCATCATATTATAACCTATGAAAATAAATTGGTTTCATAAAACATTTATTATTTTAGCACAGTATAACCCCTAGAAAAGAAATAGGTTTCATAATAATTATGTCATAACATTTATAAATCATCCATATAAATAATAATGATGGTATACATGGATCTTATCCCTATTAAATCATATGTTAAATCAAGGATTTTTGTCTTTGATGAATGAAAATACCATTAAAATATTGTTAAAATATTCTTGAGGAAAGTAACCTTTCCATTTTGAAATCTATTTTTTTAAAACTACAAACATATAATGGAAATTTTTTTATTTAAAAATAAAAATATGAACTTGTAAATTAATATTCAAATAAAAATTTAATAACAATGAAAGAAAAATATTTTCATTTTATATAAGTTAAAAAACATTCCTTCCATATTTGTTTTTTCAAAAAAGACACAAAGTACATCATTTGGAAAACAAAAAGAAGATTCCTTTCAAAAATTTTTGTAAAAAGTAAAAAATGGGTAAAATTACCTTAAAAAATCATTGGATAATGGTAAGAAATTTGTTTAAATATTTTTTAGAAAACATAGACATAGAATAAAAATGAATTTTGACTGAATAGAGAAATACAATTGGGTTTCTATAAAAACAAACTTTTGGAATCTATAGTGCATAAAGGGAGGAAAACAAAAGAAAAAAAATTAATTTAATGAAATAACCATAGGATAATAAAATTAATGAATCTATTTAGAGATATATCATAATATTTCATCATAAAAAACTTAATCATAGTCAATCCTAAAAAATAATAAGATTATAACATAAAACCTTCACTACTTTGGTATCTTTTGAATCGTAATCCCCATTAAATAACAACATTAAATGAAACTTTAAATATCATTAAAATAAGGAGATTCATAATATAACATGTAAAATGAGTAGTATATACACCTCATAAAATAATATAGGTGCATAGGATAACTTATGTCCCAAAGAAGGCAATTTGAGACAAAAATGCCTTACCTCGAGTTCACCTTTCTTAGAAAGTACTCTAACACCCTGTATAGTAAATTTCAATTTACTATATATATATTACAGAACCATACTAATATATATATATATATAATACCATTTATGATTTAATCATATCCTTTTATCACCCATTTCTTAATAATCCTTTATTAAAATCATTGTTTCGGGTGATATTTGTTTCATTTTTCATGTATGTTTTGGTTCGATAGTTTTGGTATTTGTACTTTTATCACAATTTCATAAAATAAAAAATGTTAATAATGATTTAAATATCATATATATATATTCATTATATACATATTTAGAGTCATACATGAAGTTTCATGTAGAAAAATTAATTACATCATTTGTGGAGACGATAACCTGTACGTATGGATCCATGTTATTTTTATTTTTCGACGGATGGGATGAAAGAAAGATAAATAATAATTCACCTTTATAGAATCATTATATTGTTATATATATCATATATATTAATTAAATAAATATTTATTACCATTCAAGTAAAATATAAATGAAAAATGAATCACATTACTTCGTAGAGGTGGTAATCCACATATACACACAAATGATGTTGTTGTTTTCCAAGGGTTTGGAAGGTACAAATATTGATGTTATATTATAATTACATAATTGTAATTATTTCATAAGTATAATTTATAAATATTAAACCCATAATAATACCTATCCATAAAATATAGTGATGAGAAATGAATTGTATTCTACGTGGAGATTGTAAGTCGTACGTACGCACGAGCGATACTTTCACCTCTCATTTGGTTGAAAAAAAGGTTTATAATGGTTTTTTATAATAATAATAACATTTAATAATATTAAGGATATTTAAGTTTTTATTTAATGATAAATACCACATATTTAGAGGAGTTAAATGAGATTATAAAAGAAAGTGATCGATTTAGGCGATTACCTCTTCTTAGAAATGAATCCTTCAGATCTCTTCTAAAGGGATCTAGGTTTGGTGTTTTGGGAAGACCAAAACCTCTAGAATGTGTATAGGAAAGTTTATAAGATAAATTTTTAGATTTTGGTTAATCTATAAGGATCAATGTTGTGTAAATAATTGAGGGGGGAGGTTCCCTTTTATAATTGAGGTGAGAGACACTTTTGGAATTTCTAAAAAGACTAAATTATAATAAATTTATTGTCAATAAAAATGGTTCCAAATGGACTATAAATGTAAAATTTATTACATTTTAAACCAAATTTTATCACCTTTATCTTATTTTAAGTTTTTTATGATTTTTAATTAATTTAATAAAATATCATTATTGCCAATGTAGACACTATTCACTTAATTTGACTTAAAATACATAAAAAAAAGTTTAAAATATAATATAATACTTTAAAAAAATACTAATATGTTATATTAACCTATAAAATTTATGAAAAAAATTAAATCACTAAAATTATATTTCTTTTAATATTTATATAATCTTTTATTATATTTTTTATTAATTAAAGAAATATTTCATCAACATTGTTTAAGAATTTATGGTAATTAAATAATTAATAAAAATTAAAAATAAATTTTCATCATGAAAATAATTTCATTATTCACAAAATTAATATTAATATTCTTTCATAATTAGTTTTCTTCCTTATGTAAACACATAAGATATATTAAAAACAGAGTGACATTTTGTAACTTTTTTGATTTAAATAATATATAATTCATTTTCACGGAAAATTGTCTATTAAACAACTCATTTTAGATCCTAATGTGATGAGGATATAATTAGATTCACCTAATAAAAAATTATACAAGTTTTTTATTATGTTTTTACCCTTATATTTTGGTTTCAACCCTTCATTAACCCTTTTCAAACTTACCATGACAATAAGGTTTTTTTACACATTGAGGGTAAATATATTAAATATAAATGAAAAAATGGCCCATAAATAGACCATGGTTGATATTATTAACTATATAATAGTCACTTGGTATAATATAACATTTTTAGGAATTTTATATCATCTAATAAAATAATATTTATTTTAAAATACCATTAATGTCAATTTTTAGAATTACTCATCACTTTGACTTTAATAACATCAATACAACAAGTAAAATTTGAAATAATATTTAAACACATACATAAAATGTCATATTATTATATAAAATTAGTGTATCACATTAATTATCTCAAATTATAATACTTTTATTACTTTTAATATCATATATTTTATTTTTCCATTAATTTAATAATTATTATTTTAGCGTTGCATAAGAATTTAAGGTATTTATTTAATACCTAAAAATTATAAATAAATTACCATCTTGAAAATAATTTAATTATTAAAAATATTCCATTGGGATCCATTAAATATGTATTTTAGCTCATATCCATGTCATGAAAATTTATTTAATATGTTATTTTAACTTCTCCATCCTTACATAAGCATTACACAAGAATTTCAATAAACCATTTTTTATATAACTCCAAAATAAATTTATAAATATAAAAATAATATATAAAAATTAATATTTAATTAAAAGGTTTATAAATGTATTATTCTATCTCAAATATTATTTTTAGGATACCAAATCTGACTTTTCTAGCACTGCGTAGGCTTTGCGTCGACACTGAAAATGATTTTCTTATCTATCCTGAAATAAATTCTATTTTTTGAATTAATTTTTATGATAATTGTATTATTTTATCATACTTTATTTATTACATAAGTTTTATAAATTTTTATATTATTTTTAGGTTTCGACGATATCATAAAAGATACCATATTTTATAAAAACTGTATTTTTCTACTATTCACTAAAAACTTAACTACTTTAAGAAAATTAAAAAAAACATCCTATGATAAATTTGACTTGATGAATTCAAAAATAAATTCCATTTCAAAAAATTAAATTCCTATAATTTATATAAAATTCTTTTAATATAAATGTATAAAATGCAATGAAAAACAGATTTTAGAAAAATGTCTTTTTTAAGTATAAAAATGTTTTTATACCAAATTCAACCATAAATTGATTCCAATGAATTTAATTTTATTATTAATAATATAATATAACTAATTTTATTTTTAAACCATTTTTAAACAAAGTTTCACTTTTTAAATGTTTGAAACAAAAATACATTTTTTAATAAAATTTTGTATTTTTCACCATTCACCGAAAAATTAATCTTTTCAGAAAAATAAAAAAAATTTACCCTAAGATAATTTTGATAAAATAATTTCAAAAATTATATTATATTTATTAAATAAAATTTATATATGTTTTATAAATTAATCATAACATTCTCTCAATAAAAATATTTTTTGAGGAAAACATACTTCTGAAGCATAAAATAACTTTACTAAAAACTGAGTATTTATTTCATAAGAATTAATCAATGAATTTTTATTAAGTATGTACTTTATATATTTCATAATTCAGTTAATACTAATTATACCTTTGAATTCAATGACTATGTTATGACAGTCATATTTAAATAATAATATTTTGTTGTCCGTTGAAGCTCGGTGTTGTGTGTAAAACAAGCTATCGAATAAATTAAATTAAATTTTAAAACACATTTCATAAAATATCAGGGATTGACATGTGGAAATTCATACATGGTCATGTAAATTAGAATCATTTACAAAAATTATATCTATCATGGTTTTTCAGACTCAGTTGAGTTAAAACCTTTGGATATATGCCACACTTGTTTACAGGGGAAAATGACAAAAACCCTTATATGGGAAAGTTTTAAGAGCCATTGAATTACGAGAATTGATTCATACTAATGCATGTGGTCCATTTTTAGTAGAGGAAAAGTGTGGGTTTTTTTTACTTCATTACTTTTATCAACTACTATAGTAGCTAAGGCTATATCTACTTAATGAGGTATAAGTCAGATTCCTTTTAGATGTTTAAGTAATATCAACATTAAATAGAAAATGATATTGATAAAAAGATTAAGGCACTCTACTCAGATCGATTTGGATAGTATCTTAACCAATATTTCATTGATCACTTGAAGGGGTGTGTGATAGTATCCCAAATCACAACTCTTTATACACCTTATTTTAATAGTGTTAGTGATAGGAGGAATCAGACCTTGTTTGACATGGTCAGATCAATGATGAGTCAGGAAACTCTTACATTATCCTATTGGGGATACGCATTATAGAAAATGACATATATCCTTAACTGAATACCAACTAAAGAAATAAACAAGGTTTTATATGAGTTATAGCATGTAAAGAAACCCATTCTGTCCCACATACATGTATGGGGATGTGATGATTTTTTCAATAATTTACATAGTGAAAAAATAGCATCCCAAAACACAAAGTGTATCTTTATAGGTTATCCTAAAGAAACTAAATGATATTACCTATATAAATATTCTGATAGAAAAGTGATTGGGAAAATATATGCTATATTTTTTTAAAATAAATACATTTCCAATGTAAATAGTGGGATCAAGATTTACTTCTATGAAGTTGATACTATATATGAACATGAGTTGGTACAAGAACAATATTTACAAGAGACAGTAGGAGATGGAAATGTTCCTAAGACATAAGTACTATGTAGGTTAACTCAAGAGGTTAAATAACCTAAGAGATATGATTTTGTTGTCAACAATTTCAGTGACACATTACTTATATAGAATGATAAATCAATGACCTACAAGGAGGTAGTTAAAGGAAAGGATGATACTAAATGGAAAGAATCCATGTATTCTAATAAGGAATACATGTACCAAAATCAAGTTTGAATTTTGGTAGACTCTCCAACTGATGTAAAACCCATTGGGTGAAAATAGGTATTCAAGAAAAGGCTATACATAGATGGTAAATTAAATACCTATAAAGCATGACTGGATGTGAAGGGTTTCATGAAATGTCAAGATATAGACTATGATGAAACCTTCTCAGCAGTTGTAATACTGAAATCTATTATACTATTACTTACAATATCATCCTTCCATTATTATGAGATTTGGTAAATGGATGTCAAAAATATTTTTCTAAATGGAAATTTGGTTGAAGATCTCTATATGACTCAACCCAAAGGGTTTATTATGTGAAAGATTACCAATAAAGTATACAAGCTATAGAGACCCATTTATGGGTTGAATCTGACATCACAGTCATGGAATGTGTATTTTAATGAGACTATAAGATAATTTGGTTTCATTAAGAATTAAAGTAATCCATGTGTCTATAAGAAGGTTAATTGGAATGCTATCATTTTCCATGTATTATATGTTGATGAAATATTAATTATAGTAAATGAAGTTAAAGTATTACAGTCAATTAAGACTTAGTTAAATGAATTATTCTCCATGAAAGACTTAGGTGAAACATATTACATTCTAGGGATCAATACCTATCAAGATAGTTCTTAGAGTCTTCTTGGGATAAGTCAAAGTAAACATATTGAAAAGGAAATCAAAAGGTATAATATGGAATAATCCAAGAGTAGGTTGTTGCCAATGTCACCCAGTATCAATCTCTCCCAAAAAATGTGTCTATAAACACATGAAAAGTTTGAAATAATTAGTATAATATCTTATTACTTAGAAGTGTGATCAATCATGTATGTAATTATATATACTAGGTTTGATGTTGACTTTACTTTAAGCATGATGGGTAGATATCAAGATAATACAAGAGAGCTATAAAAACTATCTTGACGTACTTGAGATGTACAAAGGATATGCTCTCGGTGTGTGGAGGAGTTACAGTACTAGTAGTGGGGGGATACCCTGATGCTATATTCCAGATATATCACAATGATCTGAAATCATAGGTCGTCTATGAATTTTTCCTGAATGGTGGTGCATTGAGCTAGAGAATTTCAAAGAAACTGGTTATCACTAGCTCTATAGTAGAATCTGAGTATATCACAAATTTCAATAAAACTAAGGAGGTAGTTTGTATATGTATCTTTATCTTGGATATTGGTGTTCTGCCGAGTAGTGTAGATCCTGTTCCAATTTATTAAGATAATATTGTGTCAATGGTTCTTTCCAAGGATCCCAGGTTACACAAGAGGAAAAAGTGTGTACTTTGGAAGTTTCATCTCTTGCGGCATTTTACTCATAGAGGTGAAGTAACTGTTATCAGAGTAGCCATAGAGGGTGATGTGGAAGACCTCTTAACTAAATTCATATCTCTATCTTTGTGTGTGTTTTCCTTACCATAATAGTGTTGATACTTCAACATCCACTATATTTATGGTAAATTATTTAGATTAAATTTTATATCAAAAGTTTATAGTGGTTCCCATGATATAATTAGAAACTAGAGATATGATGATATTAATCTTAAAGTTATGTCTCATAGTCCAGATACATCATGCTGACAAGACACAAATGATGTGTGACCATCAGGTACTATGGGGTCATAAGTATTAGTACTTATTCTCATGAATTTCACACTTGGTGATCTTAAGTAGATGCGATCATGAGGATTTATCCCAAAATAGGAACACCACATGTTTCTTGTGTCATTGGTAGTTCCTATATATGAACACGTGTAATGGTCTCTTGATTTTAGATTATTATTGATGTGTACCATTTGATTTTATGATTTTATAAAATATAAAAACTATGAAATTTATGTCATATTGAGGTAGTTTGCGTTTGGTGTGTAATTGATGGTATGTCATTGATTGGATATTCAAGAAAGAATTTTTATCTTTCGAAAAGAAGTTATATCTCAAGCCTAGTTGATCAGGATGGTTTTACCTTCACTAAATATATGGTCATGGTAGAATAAGGTAAGTCTATTTAGTTAAGTCAATGAATAATAAATAAAGTGTGGATGGTGACACAAGGTGTTCATCTTGTTTCATGAGATATCATATGAGAAAGAGATTATATTAAACAATATTTTTTATTAGGAAAGGTTGTCATTGCTATGACTTTTCCTTATCTCTTTAGGGGCCTTGATGAGTTTCTAGACTCTACTCCTGATATATGAATAGTATTAAATGGTATTGAGATAAGGTCTTAGAGGTTCACACATATATCCATTCAAAAGTATGACCTATTCTGATGAATAAGAGTATAGGACAAGGTGGGTCCCACTATGGGATCTAAGGATGTTCGGGAATAAAGGACCACAAATGAATAAATAAATTCATTATTATTAAAGTATTGAATAATTTTAGTTGAATTTTTTTATTAAAATTATTTACTATGAATTAAGTGAATAAAGGGAAAAATATTATAAGAATGAATATTATTCAAGGTTTAGTTAATATTTGCAGGAATTACTAGTCGAGTTAAATGGATTGATATTATGAGATAATATATTTATTATATATTACAATTTGGTGATAAAATATAAATAATATTTATAATGAAATTAGTTCATCATAATGTGCCATTTATAGTTTATTTAGTGGTAATTATTTATATGGGGGTTGGGGAAGCCTTTCTGAGTGTTTAATTCCCACTATATAAGTAAGAGGGAGCTCATTTACGAGGGAATATCCATCCACTCGAATTTGAGAGATCCTCTCTCCTCCTTCCCACATCCTAGAGAGATAAATCCTTGTTCCAAGAATTAATGCTTTTATCTTCTTCATAGATCATAGTAATAGGATCATGGTGATCATTAAGATGTCAAAGGATTCGTCAGACCTCTATTCCAGCACCTGAAATTCGACGATCGACATTCCTGTGGGCTCTTGAAGCATGTGTGGAAGATCTATAGGGATTCAAACTTGGATCCTTTATGAAATGTTCACTGATTATGGACTTCTATCGAACATGAAATCAATCCAAACAAGGTAATCATTTGTTTATATTTTTGTTTTTAAATAAATTAACCTGAGATCCTTGGCCTTTACCGGGGCTCAGATCACCAGAGACGATGAAGCTACATCAATTTAGTGATGAAAATGTTTAAATACATGACCCATTGGCTTCCCCTGTATTCCCCAATACCAAATCTTACTTCCTAATGCGACTCAATAGGTATTGGAGACTCCAACACAGAGAATTTATTATATCCTAGTACTTTGTGCAAATACCTACACTACTCTTGTAAATTGGTGCCGATAAGGACATGTTCTTAATCTAATATTAATTACAGCATATCTATGGTGTTACATATCATTATTTTACAAAATTAAGCACTGTAAAATTATTAATTTTATCTTTATTATATATTAGACATTACTAATTAATTAATTAATTAAATGCATCCTACTATTTTATCAAACCATAGTATCTCTCACTACAAGATTTGGAATACTTAGTAACTAGAGTATTCTAGTGATAAGGATCTCTGAAACATCTCCACATAGTTCAAGATATTAATAAACCACTAATCATAGAGTTTCAAGGTAGTTTTTTGATGGCTAAACACATTAACTGGTGGGTACTTGAACTGTTGAGTGAAATACAACTTCTTAGAATCATAAACTTGATTTACTCAATGTGTTTACTCTAAATATGCAACAAGATATCTATGAATACTTATTTTCTATCATATTTAGTTATGTTTAATTATACCTTTCATAATAACTCCCTAGTATTATGATTCACCATCAAATAGGGCTGATGAGTACTCCATTCACCCAGTTTTGTTCAAATTCAAACAATAGAAGGTGTTGCGACGTAATATTTATTTAAGGGTTTTTATATATTATTTTTGGATGAATGAAATAATTTTATATCTAAAATTCATGTATTATGAGATATCACTCACAACTTATCCATTTAGTAAATAAAAAACCTTCATCCCGTCATAATTGGATTTAATTTATGAATTTTAGTTTATTATTTTATATGATTGTGTAAACTTGAATATTCACAAAAATAATAAACAATTTATAAATTAAATAAATGTTACTAATCATGAGAATTTGGTAATGGATGATCCATTTATTCTCTATGAACTAACTGTGGTCCTAGGGGAAAAATACCCAAATCATGTATGACTCATATCATATATCGCACCCCGGTCCAATGTATTACTATCTCATATGGAGTATTACCTCATCTAGATATGGTCCACATCTTACAACTTCAGCATCATAATACATAAATACTTGCACGCATGTGAAGGGGTCCTATGAAAGCATAATACACATTCAAAACAACTCTCATGGACATAAAAAACCTATACATATTAAGCGAGGAAATAAAAAAGAATAAAGCATCTAATTAATTAATTAATTACTACAAAAAAACCACATGTAAAAATTAATTAATAAAAAATAAATATTCATTGGTCGGTCAATTCTTAAGATCATTCAACACAAAAAATAAATATGAAATAAAAATTAAATTTATGGTAAACATATTTCAATGGAAATTAAACAAATTAAAACAATTCATTTAATTTTAATTCAAGTAATTTTTATCATTTGGTCTAAAAATAAAATTTATCATAATCAAAAAATTTAAGTTAGTTTTTGAAATGTTTAAATTTTTTCTCAGGCCCCATGTAGCCCATAAAACCCTAGAAAGGGGTTTCATGCCTCTACTAGACCCAGAATGGGCCAGGTGAGTTAGGAAGTTCCCAATATGCCTCAGCTCGGGTCGGGCCGACCTGGCTTGGTCATGAGTTAGTCAGAAGGTGGTGCCCCACATGGTGGGAGGCTAGTTGTGGGTTGGTCAGGTAGCAAGAGACGGGGGGCCAGTAGTAGTGAGGTCGTAGTGGGGGATAATCCAATGGGAGATCTATTTAATGGAATTAGTAGGAACCCATCTCAAGGAGGTTGGCAGTGGAGTCTGCAAATCATCATGGTGAGGTGGTAGGGAAGAGTGGGCACTCAAGAGTCAAACAAGAGGGGTCGTTCTCAGATGATTGGGATGGCACGTGGGAGTTGGCATGTTTTCTAAAAATGAAGGGGGAAGTCGTGCGATGGTGTAAGGATCCAATGATAGTGGCCTATGGTGGTGGAAAACATCGGTGGGCTTAGGAGGGGCGTAGTGGCACAAGTTTTATAGGTGGTCGGGATCCCAATAATGGGATGATGTGGTTTCCCTTTTTTATTTTTATTTTCTGGTTTTGTCTACCCCACCCCTTGAATTTTTAAAAAGTTTTGTTGTTGTTTGTTATTCCTTTTCTGGAATTTCCCCTCCCCCCATAAAAAAATTATTTATTATTTATAATTTTCAAAAGCCTAGTTTTATAGGTTCAAGAAAATTTTCATTATTTTATTTCTACAATTCCAAAAATTGTGGAATAATTGAATCACTAGATAATACTATTTTGGATAGAGAAAATGGATTGAATTATATAGTTTATTGGAAACTTCATCCACCATCATTCTTTAGAAAAAAAACATATATATAAATATATATGTTCTTTATTTTTTTAACCAAAAAGGGAAATTTTGATCAATCATTCGATCATTGGATGGACATATATTAGGAATATGATATCAGATTAGATCTCTAATTTCATTGATAGGACCATCACACTTATCTCTTCAATAATTTAATGCAAACATAATTTTAAATACCTTAAAATTTTTACATGATTACTTTGATACCAATTGAAGGAAATAGGATGCACAATGGAAGAAAATTATCCAAATATTTAAAATTATGATAATCAAATCAATGTAACTACATCATCTTTAGTGATAAACAACACAGTATTAAAGCCAAGGATTCTGCATGAAATATTTAAAAACAAAAATAAAATTTACAATTCCCTCGATCAATTTAAAGACATGTTCAACAACTGATCATCTTCAACTACTATTTCTCAAAGGAATTGAAACTAGATCCCTCTAAATCATCCATAAATTATTCAAAATTCTATAGGAGTGTCAATAATCATAATATGGGTACTATCATGGAGATTCGACGAAGTTTTCGACATCTTTACAATCACCATTGTGTCGATCCTTCGATCCTTGAGGATGAACTCATGTCATTTTCTTGGATCAGAAATTTATCTCTCTAGGATGTGAGAAGGAGGAGAGTGGATCTCTCAAATTCATTTAGTGAGTAGTTCAATGAATGAGAGACTACTTCTATTTATATAGTTTGGTGAAAAACACATTTCAATTTCCCTCATCCCTTAGATATTTATTACTCACTAAATAATCCAAAAATAGCATGTCATAACCAACTAAATGAGTCCTAAAAATCAGTTATATTTTTATCACTTTCTTGTAATATAATAAATATATTACATGATAAAAATTAATCATTAAATTAACTAGTTATTCCCACAAATATTAAATGAACCTTGAATATTAAAATAATATTAGTTCATATAATATTTTTCCATGTATTCACTTAATATATTTTGAATAATTTTAATAAATAAATTGAATATAAATTATTCTAAACTGGAATAATATTAATTTACTTATTTCATGGTGATCATTTATAATTGGACAACAACCTTTTCTAAAAACAAACTTCATGTAATATAATCTCTTTTTATCCTGATATATCATAAAGCAGGATGCACATATTATGTCATCATCATTTCTTGATGTATTGTCCATTGACCTAACTGGACAGACTTAGCTTCTTATACCATGGTCATAGATTTAGTTAAGGTAATACCATCCTGGTCAACTAGGCTTGAGATATAACAATATATCGAAAACAAAAAAATTTATCTTGATTATTCAATCAATGCATGCCACCAATGGTGCACCCAACACAAACAATCTCTCAATGACATAAATGTAATTATATTTTCATTGCATTTAAGTATGTGATAAAATAGTATACACTAATAATAATCTAAATTTAGGAGAAAATTACACATATTCACATATAGAAACTGCTAATAACACATAAAACATGTGGTGTTCCTATTGGTGGGTCTGTCCTCATGATCTCATCTACTCGAGATCACCAAGTGAAAACTTCATGAGAAGAAATCTTAATGATTATGGTCCCCAACACCTGATAGTAAAACATAATTTATGTTTAGTCAACATGATGTATCTAGACCATATGACATATGTTTAAGATTAATTTCATATTATCCCAAGATTCTCATTATAACCTAGGAACTGCTATAACCATTTGCTACAAAAATAATAATCTATGAGCATTACCATGTAAATAGTGGATGCAAAAATATCAACACTATTATGGTAAGGGTGCATCATTCACAAATCACAGTATACATGATACGGTAATAAAAATTTATTGTTGAATTTGGGTCTTGGGAACCCAATTTTACAACATTTAGTACACTTTCTGGATATAATTTTGTGGTATCAAGCAGTGAGGTTTCATGAAGTTACTCCTCCACTTTTACAGTTGATATAATCATGAGATTTACTTTAGTTTCATCTTCTTCTACCACCCACTAATCCTATTCTTCTTATTGAACCTTTATATTTTGAATTTTTTATGTGACTTAATTAAGTGGTTTACTCTTTTCATCCATGATTATTACTTATTCATCATTCTATTCATGTACTTGTGGGTGAAAATGTTGGACAGTTTTTTGGTGAATTTAATGATATGTAATATTATTATCCAACATTGATTTAACCATAGCGATAAACTTATAAACCCTTTCTAACTAAAAATTATATTGATAATAAATTATGAGATAAATGGACTAAACCTTTTTATATAACCCAATAAAAATAAAATAAAGTCAAACAAAACATAAAGTGTGAAATAATGCACAAAATGTGAAGAACAAAAAATGAGGCACCAATCCTACCTGAAAATGGTTCTAGATTGATAAAAGATCCCATCGTAAGGATCTTATCAATAATAATTTATAGTTCTTATGAAATAAATCACTGGGATGACCTCATTTATCTCATAAATAAGGGAATTCTTATCCATGTTTTTCACACCAATAATAACCTATTGAAATTTACTTTTAAAAGAAAGGGGGAGGGGGTGGGGATGGATGAGAAATAGTGCATACATGAAAGATATTCAAGAGAAGATATGTATATGGAAATAAGCATGGATAAACCACAAATAATTATCTCATATATTCCATCAAAACCTCTTATAAATAAATTCAACTCCATACCTAATCTCAATAAGTAACTCAAGACCTCGATCTACTCACTCTCTCTTTAGTGTTCTCAACTAGGCAGTGTAAGTAATGATCACTAAAGTACTAATTTCACTTACCCACAGTCACCAAGTACCCTCAATCACTACTTGATAAATACTCATTTCCCTTTAATATATGGTAATTTAAATAATATTGAGGTGAGATTTTGTGCAAACCATATATGAATAGAGATTAAGATGAAATAAACATTCACAATGATGATCATCTACTGATCATATATAAACACATGAATCTCATGAAAATTAAAATTGGTGAAATGAAAATAGAAATTCATTGAAATTTAAAATTGGGAATGGGGAAGTTTCTCCTTGGTAATTCCAAAATATCATATAATGTTATAATTGGAGATTTAAATAATAATAAAGAAAAATCTAGTGTGAGATACAATATTTTCAATGAGAGGCCAAACTCTCTATCCCTTGTATAGTGACCTTATTTTCTCTTTTTAAGGCTCTGCAATAAATCCTGAATATACCATGAGTAACATGATATTTTTATGTATAAGTACCAATTTATTCCACATTAACAACTTCCATTTTAAAGTGTTTTCCTTCTCTAGATTCTCCCATCATCCCAGGTCTGCTTTTTTGAATGGATGCATGCCACATGGAGTTCTCCATTGAACCATTACCTGATTTGGTCATGTAGAAGAAATTTAATATCCCATTAATTAAGAGATACCTTGAATTTTGATCACATGGAACTCATATTGATCCCATGGTCATTTTTTATCTTAATGAATGATCTTTGATCCTTCTAGAGTGATCCTATTCTTGGGAAGAATATAACCAAGTGATTTCATGGTATTCAACTCAGAGGGATACTCGGTAACTCTTTCCCGCACCTAGATTATTCAAATATCTCAAATTCAAAAAACATTATGCATGGTTTGTATTGTAAAAAATAATCTTATGTATGAACTTATATTGAATTTTGAAAACTCAAAATATCATACATATTCGATTTACTAGGAAAAATTATGTTACATATCATATGTTCTTTATAAAATATAATATATATCAGTTTTTTATCTATAAATAAGTAACATATGTACCTCCTTGGAATTTGGAAATCTCTAAAATGTTACATATTATCTTTATCTTCAAGAATTGTTATGCATGACCAACTTCAACCAAAATACTTAAGTATCATCTTTGGAACTTCAAAAACATCAGTTGTCAACTTATCATCAATTTAAAAAGGTAGAATATCATACTTATCAACTATTATGCCTCAAAAAATATTATGTATCAATATTTTCCTCAAATAAAAATTACACATATCATTGTGAGGCCGTTAATTTTTCAATTTTTCATCTCCGAGGTCAGATACTTCTAAAAAATCATGTAACACAACAAAATCAGTGTAGGATTTATCCTCTTAAATTCCAAAATGATTGAATGAATGAAAAACCATGAATATAATCATATTTTCAGTTTTATTCCATATTCAACATTATTCAAGATTTAATAATTTTATTTTGAATTTTTAGAAAAAAAGGTGAAAATTCTATAAAATTCCTAAAATAAAATTTTATTTTTTTGGCTTGATAAGCTTACATGTATAATAAGATCACAAATAAACATAAAAAAATTACCTAAAAATAATCACTCAAGAAAAAATGAACATAAAATAATGGAAAATGAGAACAATGAAAAACAATCAATCAAGAAAATAAAAAACTACACAAACAATAATAATCAATAAATAATTCTTCAAAAGGTAACATAAGAAGCAACCTCGGTACAAGAGATAGAATAACCACTTCAATTTATAATCGAGTAATTATTACCATGCTAAAGTCTTTAATTATATATTAATTATTTAGTTAAACTATTCTAATTAATTACTAAACATAATTATTTATTTTACTAATTAAACACAACCTCTTAAAAATGAATAACTAAGACATAACCATAAATCATTTAGCCACTCTATTTCAATTAAAAATTTAATTAAGTAAAATCAAATAATTATAAATTATTTACTAGGAAATTAATTAATCTTAATAATATCATAATATAACTCATCCTAAGAAACACTCACCAGTATTAAATCTCCTAAAAATATATTACATTTGATATTACTTACTTAATTAAATAATAATTTAAAATTTATTCCATTACTATATTCATTAATTATTAATACTATAATTACATTTATTAGTATTATCCTTTGATTATTACCCATTATTTAAATTTTCTCTTCATTAAATGCATAATAACAATCCATTATGAGATAAATAGAGTACATCATTTTATCAACCAAATAAAAATAAAATCAAAGAAAAACAAAAAAAAAGTGTAACAGAAAAAAAAATGTGAAAAACAAAAAATGAGGCACTAATCCACCCCAAAAATAATATCAAATTGACATAAGATCCTATTATAGGGATCTTATAAATAGTAATTTATAATTCATCTGGAATATAACACAGGTTTGACCATGGTGGTCTCCTAAAGAAGAGAATTCTCATTCATTTTTTTCACACCAATACTTACCTATTACTATTTACTTTTAAAAGAAAGGGGGAGGGGTGAGGATGGATTAGAAATAGTATATGAATGAAAGATATTTAATAGAATATAAGTAGATAAAAATAATCATAGATAAACCAAATATAATTCTATCATCTTCTCTATCATAGCCTATTATAAATAAATCCACTCCCCTACCTAATCTTAATAAGTAACTCAAGACCTAAATCAACTCACTCTATTTAGTGTGTTCAGTTTGGTAGTTTAAGTAATAATCATTACAATAATTCCTTCACTTACACATAGTAACCAAGGAACCTCAATCCCTCCTCAGTCAATCATAACTCTCCTCCAATATATGATAAGTTAAATAAGATTGAGGTGATATTATGTGAAAACCAAAGTAATAGAAAATACCATGATGAAATACAGTCACAATGATGATCATCTGCTGCTCATATGTAAACAAACAAATCTCATGAAAATTAAAATAAGTGAAATGAAAATAAAATTCATTGAAATTTAAAATTGGGGATAGGGAAGTTTCTCCTTGAACATACCTTAATAACCTATAATTCCATCATCGGAGCTTCAAACAATAATTAAGAAAAAACTAGTGTGGTTTATTTTATTTTTATAGGAGATCAAAATATCTATACCTTTTATAGTTACCTTCTTCTTCTATTTTAAGGATTCAAAAAAAACTCCCAAATATACCTTGAATAACATGATTTTTCCATGTACAAGTTCTGATTTACTCAATGTTAACAACTTCCATTTCAAGTGTTTTCAATCCACATCTTTGTCTCATGATCCCTTGTTTTATTTTTTGAATGGATATATACCATGTTGAGTTCTCCATTTAACCTTTAATCAATTTGGCCATGCATCAGAACTAGAATATCCCATTGATTGGGGGATACCTTGAATATTGATCATGTGGAACTTGGATTGATACCGTGATCATTTTTGATCTTCACGAATGATCTTTGATCTTTCTGAAGTGATCCCAATATTGGGAAGAGTATAACCATGAAACATCCAAACCTATATGTCACTAAATATATGCCTCAGTTCAGTTCGCAAAAATCCCTCAAGCATGACTCCTCGCATGCTAGAGGTTTAAAACTAGCAATGGGGGTCTAAGTTGGAACTATGAGGATACTATAACCCCATATCAGAGTGTACAACCAGAAGTAAATAAACAAACACCATACACATCATAGTAAACAGAAACTAAAACAGAAGCATGTTGTAATAAAATGAAATACATTGAATACCCAAATAGTCACGCCACACATAAAACATCAATCTCCAACTAGGACGGTCACAAATATACAAAATAAAATGAAAAATAAATATATTAGGCTCTACATAAAACACCAAACAATGAAATATACTCAGTCTCATGTACCACAATACCATCTGAGCTAGCCCACCTAATCATGAAACACATAACATGAGGCTCATCCTAAACCTATGCATGTATTAAACATACGTGAGCTGGTTGAGTACCCATTTGTAGTGACGGCTCAAGAAGGGTGTGGGTACAACTCAGTAGGCCACCACTAATGAATTCTAAAGAAAAGACCAGTCTAAACAGCAGTGTACATAGGTAAATAGTGAAATAAATAAGTATAGGAAAGGAACATAAATCTTAAAATAAACAAAATTTTATCTAGTAACCCAGTGGCTCTTAGGTTTGAAGGTGACAATCAAATCAACCAACATGCATCGACCTAAACTAGTGCATTAAAAGCATAGTAATGGGTGACATGTACTGTGAATAAAAAATGGATTTTAATTTATCATCCATCTCTAGGAGACATACATATTAGTATAAACCATGCTTAAAACATCAGTCCTACACCTAAAATATATACTAAACTATCAGTACTGATTTAGAGAGTCGTGTTTGTTAATCTATTCATACAACCAAGCATTAATGCCCAGAGCATCAGTCCCACATCTTCATATCAAATTAAATAATAGTTCATGGAGCATCAATTTAGGGAACTAACCAGGGACACAGAAATACAAGTCTGAAAATACTAATCAATGATGTTGACCGCCATGAACAACATTCTAAACCTTGGGTATGGACCGCTATGACCAACAACCCAACAATAATGTGGACCACCATGACCAACATCCTAAACCATGGGTATGGACCACTATGAACAACAACCCAAAAATAACGTGGACCTCCATGACCAACATCCTAAACCATGGTTGCGGACCTCCATGGGAACAAACCCAACAATGATGTGGTACACCCTGACCAACATCTCTTTACATGTTGTGTAACACCATTATTAACACCTTTAACCATTACACTAAAAATCACTTTTAATGTTTCCAAATATTTACCTTATAATAAATTTGTACACCATAACAAACCCCCTTTTAAACCATTTTCATTTACTAAGTTCTCTATGGTCCTTTCACACCAAAACAAATCCAAAGCCTTCCCTTCCATCAAAATCATTAAAAGATCCATCAAGGAATTATAACAAAGGGGAAACCACACACAGTCATTTCAAATAAAAACTTGAATCCATTTATAAAACCATTTCCATAAACCATGTGGAGGTAAACACCACATTTCAAAACAAGAAACATTTCAAAACATTACTTTCCCCCTTTTACACCCAAAATCGGGTCAAAAACCAATGCACGTATTTAAAAACATTTAAAAATACTTATAGATTTTTTCATAAACTCTTAACAAATAAAATCATTCTAAATCATCCTTTCATCATATATTTTTTAAAACATTAATCCCAAAGTCCTACCAAGTATCCCTCGACCATTCAATCAAGCCAAAAAAAGCTAAACTAGGTTAATCTCATAACCTTCTCTCTTTATCCCTTTACAACCCCACTTTACCCTTTTTATGAAATAGTTCACCTTATGGGAGACCATAGGTTCGGTCTTATAAAAAACCATAGATCCAATGGGATTTTCAGAAGGTCCAAGGTATCAATCCAAGGCCCAAAACCAAATTACTTAAGCCAAGGAAGAAAATGAAAAAATGGGATTTAAGGAATATACTATATACACATGAAAATAAATTAACAAGATTATGGATAAAGATCTTATATCACCTACCTAATCAATTAATATTTCCAAAATGTTTCCAAAACAAGGCAACCATTCGATGGCCCATAAAAGTCTCGTCCAAACTCATAGGCATCCAAATGATCTCATCTCAAACACCCAGTCCCTAAACTCATTTAAAAAAAGAATAATTATTTAATTATAATAATTATAATTAGTTAATCAATCAAATATAAACTTGTAATAATGTCAGAAAACTCACCAGGTTGATTAACTCTTATCAAAACTCTAAGAAAACTCCATAGAAGGTCCATAATAGACTCCCTACACCATTCATAGGAAAATCCCTAAGAGGTGATACAACTTACACAATTAATTAAATTAATCCATTAGAAAAAACCTAAGGAAATTCCCCATGAACACATACCTTACTGAAATGCCACATATAAACATGCGAAAGTCATCTCAGGATCTCCTCTACCCAATCCGACTTAAATACCGATCATCGTTGGCTGATTCTACTAGGATATGATGGAATTAGAACCAAATACCAAAACCCAAACATCCAAAATTAGGAATAACCATGGAATGAGGACAAGGGAAGAAGGAGGAATAGAAATATAACCTTAAACATTAAATAAACACCATGAACACACCCCAAATAAAAGGGTGGAAGGAGGAAGAGGGTTGTGATCCTCCTAGTACATGCACACTGAATGGGGAGGAAAGGGGGTGTAGTAACTCAAAAATTAGAGGTGGAATTTTGGTAATATACCATATTAAATGAAATATGGGAAGCTACATGGTTTTTCCTCATGCTTTTCCAAACTGTTCACCAACCTTGCAGTTCGCACTATCCAAGAAAACACCCCCACACAATTTAGATGCACGATTATCCAAACCATGCACCAACCATGAACAACCCACTAGACAACCTTTATAACCTAGGGAATAATTTTTCTGAAACTGTGTTCAAGCCATATACCATGTCTCAGACCCTCCTTCACCTCGCATAGTTTCACCTTTGTCTTGAATGGTTTACCCCAAACTATGCTAAAATCGTGAAACTTAACCGTACTCAATTCAAAATGAACTAAACACCATTTGAGTATCAAGGTGTAATTTTTTTCTCCTAAAATATGCACACAAAACTATACACCCTATCTAGAAAACTCCAAAACTCCTAAAACTTAACCCAAAGTCTCCAATGATCATCTGAACACCTAATCTACCTCTTGATTATCATTCCTTATCTAAAAATACAACTTTGAAGCATTAAAACTCTTCAAATTCAATTTCAAGTCTTATTCCAAAATTTGAATTGTCCAGCAAATGAAAATTCAAAATCCTTTAGAAATTTCCATCCCGTACGGACGTGGGATCTTACAACCTTCGCATCATAATACTTGTCATCCCCAAGAAGTATTGGTGATCATCCATATATATCACCCAACCTGTGTTGGTAACCATTTATAGTCCAACAACCTTATTCTGTCTTCGAATGCATGAAAAAAGACAAAACACAATCTTAAACTCATAGAAATCAACCAGAAAAAAATCGAACTATCACTTGTTATCAAACCCAAAACACCAATATTGAACTTACCCAATCCCATCCATGCAAAGCACTAATTATGTCATCGTCTTACCAATCATCATAGCTATGGTTCTCCCCACCATAGGCTTCATCTTATAACCACTGAAGTCCAATGATTAGAACCTAAACTATTATAAAATCTAAAAATAACCTTGAACTCATGATCCCACAATGCACCAATCACGATTCCCAACCTACTATTCCCAACACCCATGAGAATTCCAAATCAACATCGACATCCATTCTTATCATCAAAAATCAACTGGGGTGAATAAATATCAGTCACCCAAGTATGAACTAAGAATGGACTAGCTTTTCCTCAAGAGCACATTCCAAAATCTGAATCACATTTGTTTCAATTCTAAACCAATTCAGTCTATCCCTAACCAACTCATCCCAAAGTGCTTAGATCCCATTGTCAACACATTTTTCCTCACCTATCATAATGTATTCATGATCGAAGGCATTCCATTATTATTCAAACACATCCACTAGAATCCAAACCCAACTCCCAGTGATATTCCATAATAAGGTCCTCTACTGACCCAAAAATATCAATATGACACGCCACACACATCAACACACCTCCTATATAAGCACCTAAAATTAATTTTTAGAACCACATTAATCTTAATGATAATGCTTGGCTTGATCATCCACCACAACTGATTTTCTATTTTTATACCCTATGGAATTAATGCACACCCATCAATGATTCCTTACTGGAATTAATGTGCCACCATTACCAATCAAAAACCAAAACTACACACCTGCGACCCCTCCCACATAAGTCTCAAACCTCTATGACTGATATTACACTCCCCACTATAGGTTTTTCTTTTTCATCACCTCACTCAAGTAACTCTAACTACCATGGTCCACCCTATAGACACTGTTAACCAAAGAATTGGATGTGTTCATTTTTCTCTAACTAGAGAGAAAACCCAAAACACCAACTATCACCCATTCTCGGCTTCCTAGAATGATACCCATGACATTCACTAACCTCCATTCTATCAAAAGGACTTACTCACCATGGTTGATGGTATACCCCACTATAAGGCTTCAATCCCACCTTTCCATGAGCACCACCTATATGGAGGTCCTCCATCAAACTAAGAAACCTTTATCGAGATAGTCATATAGTCATTTCCCTCTCATAGTACCCAGGATGATGTCAAGATATTGGGTATGATTGTCTATACACTGAAATTACAATAAGATGTTGTTGATGTATACCACCAAAAATAGTCTATTTATGATGTCACATAAATATATAGGGACAAGTCAAACCCATGAAAAGGACTCTGGCCTCTATACCCACAATAATCACATCACACCCACATTAGTTCTCAGCTTACTCATGGATGATTTCTTAACATAAGAATCTCAATGCATAAACTCACATCATCTAATACATAAGTCCATGAAATAGTGTGTCATCCTTTATCGTGCCTCCAAAATCCTAGTAATGCTCAACCATTACATTATATTAAGTAACACAACCCTATAACCTGTTTACAACCTCAGTGAGTCATGTCTCATGAAAATTCAGTTTATAAGACCCATCCACTAGCCAAGTCTGGCCCACATGCCCATCTATCCCAAGGAAGGGAACCATTGGTTCTTTATAAAACCAAAATAAAATCACCAAGACCAAACCATTTTCACAACCAATCAAAAACCAAGAATCACTCGGAAAAATCCCAATAAGATAATTTATGCTCCCCTTGCATTCCTGAAGACACATCCAAGGCTAGGAAATCCACCGATCCCACCCTCTAAAACAATATCCTCTATCAAAACATTATCTTATCTAGTGTTTTCCACCCCAAGGAATCCAGACACATTCATGTATCTCATGATGTAAACATGATAGATCTATCTCACCTGTATGGTCATCACCCAAAGAAAACCTTCACTTCTGATCCATCTCAATTACACTAGGCACATCTTTCCTACACAACCCTTACCCGAGTGAGGCACCAAAAAAAGCCTACCCCTCTCAAAACCAACCAAAAGGCTAAAACAGTAGAACTCAAGTTCACTTTATCAAACTAAAGGAATCCAATGCACCTAAACCCCATACCATGATGCACCTTCCATGCATCGTTGTCAAAATCTGGAAGCAACCACCTATGCCTCACGCACCCAAAAGCACTCAAGACTTGGCCAAAACTCTCATGGGTCGCCCTCAAAAGTCAAACAGAACTAGATCCCCAAACTAGAGTCATGTTAAGGAGGAAACCGGGCTCTCTCATCTAGCCCTACCGGTAAGGTCTCACAACACGTCACTAGGACCAAACACTTAGAACTATTTCATCTCATAAAAGGCCACAACTCATGTGGTTTTAACACACTCTTGTACCAACATCACATGAAATAAACATGTCAAAACACCTATATCTAGGGTCTCACATCTGAAAGACTTCATATATAAAACCAACCACCACATCCAGAGAACCCTCCCCCTCTGAGAATCTATATATTAGATCACTACCTAGAGGACCAGGCCACATAGATAACCTTGAACAAAAACCACCCAAAAGGGTACAAAAAACATATACTCATACCCTGATGTCCCACTAGGGTTACTACACCTATTGTGTATGAGGACCTCATATCATCCTCATCATCGAGCATCTCACCGTAGATCCACAAAACCTACCATTAGAAGGAAATCCATAAAATCACACACTATAAAGCCTATAACTGATGGATCCAATGTTCCTATCACGATAGATGAGATGCATCTTAACTCTAATGACCAAGAGTCAAAACACAACAACTATCTTCTTGTCAATGTGACAAGAGCTAGTAATACATCATAAGTCATCAAATGAAAAAAACATGTGCATCGCTCAAAGAAATAATATACAACCATAACATCAAAAATAAAAAACATCAATCCCATCCCCTGGTAACCTGGAATTTATACTAGAACATGTGTTCATGATGCACCACCCTGATATCCATCACAAACTCTGACACATTCCTATATATCCAGTCTACCAAACCTTAAATAATAAAATCATAGGAAATTAACTCCTATAATACCAATTTGTAATATCCCGACCTAGATTCCAATAAACTGGTGCCCTAAGATAGTTCACCACAAGTCCTAAAGTGCACCTCATCATATTATTGAGGCTATAAACTAGTAGTGAGGTGTAAGGTAGAATTGTGAGGAGACTATACCCCCATATTAGAGCATACAACAAAAAGTAAATAACCAAACATCATACACATCAAAGTATGTGGAAACTAAAACAGAAGAATTTTGTAATAAAATGAAATAAAGTGAATACCTGAAAAATCATGATACACATAAAACATCGACATCCCATTGAGTTGATCACACATATACAATATAAACTGAAAAATAAATACATCAGGCACTGTAGTCAACTCTGATCCATGAAATATACCCAATCTTCAGCATTGTAATACCATCCGATCTAACCTTCCTGATCATGAAACACTCAATATAAGTCTCATCCCGAACCTATTCATGTAGTAAATATATGAGGGATTCTTAGGTACCCATGTGTAGTGGAAGTTCAAGGAGGGTGTGAGTACAACTCAATAGGCCATCACCAATGGTGTTTAAAGAAAATACCAGCCTAAATAGTAATGTATAAAGGTAAATAGTAAAATAAATAACCATTACAAGAAAGGAAAATACTTGTCAAAAGAAACATAGTTTTATCTAGAAACCTTGTGGATTTCAAGTTCTAAGGTGACACCTAGACCAACCAATATGCATCGACCTAGACTAGTCCTCTAAAAGCATATCATATGGTGATACATATTATGAATAACAAAAAGTGATTTTTATTTATCATCCATCTCTAAGATACATAAACATTAGTATCAAACATGATCATAACCTCAATATATCACCTAAACTATATACTAAACCATTGGTATTTATTTGGAACATCTTTTCCATCAATCTATTCATACAACCAAGTGTTAATGCTCGGAGCATCAGTACAACATCTACGTATCTAATAAAATAATAGTGCATGGAGCATCAGTCCAGGAAACCAACTGGGGACACAAAATGCTATGTCCAACAATCCCAATAAATTATGTGCAATACCATGACCAACATCCTAAACCTCGAGTATGGAGTAGCATAACTAACAATCTAACAATGATGTGAACCGCTATAACCAGCATCATAAACCATTGGTATGGACCACCATGACCAACAAACCAACAAAATTGTAGACCAACATGACCAATATCCTAAACCATGGTTGTGGAATTCCATTACCAAAAAATCAACAATGATGTGGACTACAATGACCAACATCTCTTTCTATAGGTGAGTAACACCATGACCAACACCTTTAACCATTACACTAACAATTTCTTTTCAAGGTTCAATATATTGACCATACAATACATTTGGAAACCACAAAATAATCCTTTTAAAACCATTTTCATTTACCAAGGTCCATATGGGCCTTTCACACTAAAAACAAAGGCAAAAACTTCCCTTTTATCCAAATCATTAAAATATCCATCAAGGCATTTTACCAAAAGGGAAACCACACATACTCATTTAAAATAAAAATTTGAATCCATTTAAAAACCCCTTTACATAAACCATGTGGGGTTCAATACCTCATTTTAAAACAAGAACCATTTCAGAACATTCCCCCTCCCCTTTCACACCTAAAACTGTGTCAAAACCCAATGCACACATTTAAAACCTTTTCAAAATCCTCATAGGAATTTTCATAAAAGATTAAGACATAAAATCATTCCAGATCATCCTTTCATCATATTTTTTTTAAAACATTGATCCCCAAGTCCTACTAAGTATCCCTTAACCATTAAATCAATTAAAAAAATGTGCTAAACCAATTTATGTTCTTAACCCACTATATTTATCCATTTATATCCCAACTTTACCCTCTCTATGAAACAACACACCCCATGGGAAACCATAGGTTTGATCTTATAAATACTCATGGATCCAATGGGATTTGTGGAAGGTCTATGGTATCAATTCAAGGCCCCAAACAAAATTAATTAAGCCATGGAAGAAAACATAAAACACATGGGATTTAAGGAACATACTACATAGGCATGAAAATCAATTGAAAAGACTATGGGTAAATCTCTTAGACCACATACAAAATAAAAAAATATTTCCAAAACGTTTCCAAAACAAGATAGAATTTCCAAGGCCCATATAAGTCTTGCCCAAAATCATCAACATCCAAATGAGATCATCTCAAACACCCAAGACCTGAACTCATTCCATGTAATCATAATTAATTAATCAATAAAAATAAAACTCAGCATAATTCAAGACAACTCACTAGGTCAATAACCTCTTATAAAGAATATAAGAAACTAATCCATGGGAAAAGACCTAAGAGGCGATACAACTTCCATAATTAATTAAATTAATCCATTAGAAAAAACCTAAATAAATTCACCATGAATGCATAATTTAATAAAACTCCACACTAAGACATTTGAAGGTCATCCTGGGATCTCCTATACCCAAGAAAACCAAAATTCCAATCATCCTTGGATGATTCCACCATGATATAGTGGAATCAAAACTGAATCCCTAAACCAGGATATCCGAAATTAGTAAGAACCATAGAATTAGGGAAATAAAAGGATGCGGAAGAGAAAACCCACTTTTAATACCAAAAAAACCCTTTTAACACACCCCAAATAGAAGGGTAGAATAATAAATAATAGGGTTGGGAGCCCCCTGGAACTAATTCCCAACCGCTGCACATGCTACTTCTCTCCCTCACCACCACATGCCCTCCCCCTCTCTTCCTCTTTCTCTCTCAGATGAATTTACATCCACTATTAAAGGTTCTAACATTTTTAGTTTTTATTTGGGTTTTTTTAATTTTCAAAAATTATTTTAACATTGTGTTACCACCCTTGTACATTTGAAGGGAGTGTGAAAGTTTGGGTGATTAATAATTGTCATACGTGACATTTCATCACCGAAAATTGTCAGTCACCCAAACTTTCCCACTTATTCTACATCATTACCATGAAAATATAATACGATCTAGATTTTTAATATATAATTATATGTGTATTTTTATTTTTTTTCATTGAAGAAATAATATAAATGTTATACTTAAAACTAGTTTTACATATTATAAATTTATATTTTAATAATATTAGTCATTATGATATAATAAGTTTTTTATAATATAACATTTATCTTCATACATTATTTTGGATATGTGTATATAATGTATAAGATAATTATATTAACCTATAAATAATTTGAAATGATATTATTAAGCATAAAATCATATTTAATATCTTTGAATATGAAATTACTTCTTTGAAAGTATTTTAATAATATATCAATTAATTTTTAATTGTTAATAAAATGAAATTATTTAACAAGTACCAATTAATAATAGTGTATTTATTGTATCATGTTAAATAAAATTATTAATTGAAATAGACATATAAATTCTAATAGTAATATAAATTAAATGTATTAATGAATATATATAAGATAATGATAATATAAAGCAAAATTTAAATAATGATAATTATATAATTGAATAGTAAAATATTATTTATTTAAGTAAATAAATTTTATAGTATGTTTCAAATAAATATATAACAACAATAATAACATAATTAAATTAAATAGAAGTCAATTATTAGTAAATTAATGTATGTACATATAAATTAATGTATATATATATATATCAATACATATATATAGGTACACACACATATATATATATATATATGTATGCATGTATGTATGTATGATATTAGGATTATACATAAATATGAAAAATATTAAAAAATGGTTTGTTATTTAGATTGATGTCCAATTCAAATACATGATTAGTACATATTATTATTATATATAAGAAGTTTATTAGGGATAATAATAATAAGTTAAAATAATAAAAAAATAATAAATGGAAATAAGTAATAAAAAGGAAAATAAATTAAATATTTTCTTATTTAAATGAAAAGAACACAAATTAAAAATTTCCCATTATTTTCCCACATATAAAAATCCAAATTTACAATCGAAGAGGTGAAAAAGTTTCAACTTATACTCCTAATCTCCTGTCATAGAAACACTACCCGACCCACCTCATACTAGGTGAAAAAATTAATAAACATCAACTCTTTCTTCATGTTGTACTCCCACCTAACAAAGTTACAAAAACTATCCTTGATCTTTGTGTTTTTCAATAGATAAAAATTTAATTAGATTATTTGTAACTTTAGATATCACACATTCAGTTACATCAATTATTTTCAACACTAAAAAATAATCTCAATACACATCATTCATAATGATGACTTAATATATATTAAATGATTCTTTAATAATGACCTTTTATGGGTTCCAGGCTTATGATTTTTGTGTATTTATTTATTTTATTAAATATTAATATTACCGAATCAAATAAGATTGATATGAATAAAAAATGAATGAATGCCAATCATATGAAAAAAAGAGTATGAAAATAGTGTGAAAGAGTTCATTAAGTTTTCAAAATTTCATGAATATGACCCTTCTCAAATCCTTTTTCCATGTTTACAATATTTTTATTCAAGACTAATTAGTTCAGAGGAGGTGGAAGAACACCTGATCTATCACAAAATAAATTGAAGTTATAAATGTTGCACTAAACATGGGAAGAACTTAATGTAGTTAGTGAATGGGATAATACTTCATTTTATGGATCATTTTATATGATTACAGGTGTGGACAATGATGAAGACTATGTCAAGTATGTGATTATAGGTGTGAATGATGATGAAGATTTTATTGAGGAAATGACAATGAAAGTTGAAGATGAACTTCGTGATTGTCCAAAATTGTCTAAGATGTAAAAGAGTTGTGAAAATATTCCATTTTATATAGGTTGTACTAAATATATATCATTTTCATCCATAATGAAGTTGTATAATTTAAAATCTAGAAACATATGGAGTAATTCCAGTTTTATTGAACTACATGATCTCTTGAATGATATGATCCTAGAAAATAATGAGCTTCCTTTCTGAACATATGATGCTAAATGAATGATACATTCAATGGGTATGATATTTGAAAGGATAAATGCCTATAAAAATGATTGTATACTATTTCTCAAGGACCAAAAATCACTTAAAAATTTCCCAAAGTGTGGTTCTTCTCGATATAAGAAATATTAATATGTCCATATACAAGTTTTATGGTACTTTACAATTATTATAAGGTTTAGGATTCTATATGTAAGTGAAGCGACCATAAGAAAATTGATATGGAATACAAATACAATGTAATTCCTCAACCCTAGTTACCTAGATTCTGTGAATTATTTTAATACATTGGCATGATTAATAGGAATCAGGTCCCGAAGGACCGATAAGTTTAGCAGTCTTGAAAAATAGATTACGTATATGAACATTACATTATAATTTCTAAAATAAAACACCACATAAATAATCCTTTGAGAACTATATTATTCACCTATATTAACCCTGCATATCAATCATAACACACTTCTTCGCATCCTTATAAAAATAAAACATAAGAAAGAGGTGAGCTTAGATGTTTAGTAAGGATACAAATATAACAAAAACAATTATAAATAAGCACAAACATTTAATGCAATGTATAAGACTAAAACAAAAGCCTTTAAAACTTAAACTTCAAGATAATATGGAAAATATAAATCAAATAATTCTATTTAATTATTCACATGGATATTATACTAGTCAAATAATCAAATGTAATATCAATAGCTAATTTTATAATGGTGGAATTCATAATGCCAGACATCATAACCACATAGTCAAGGCCTCATGACAAGACCACAAATAAGGATTTTGTAAAAGCCTTGTTCCAAGACACTAGTTTGTCTCATAATACCTACTGATGCATCGAGAAGCTATATCGGGCTCCACCTGTCACTTACTAAGTCTAATTCATTCCTCACATGAAAAGGTTGAAACATAATATAAACATTTACATTAAAACTAGCATATGAAATGTCAATACTTTAACCATAAAACATAAATGGTATAAAAATAGCTCATCCATATTCAAACATATCATAACTCATTCAATAAAATATTAAATATTGTATTATAGTAAATCAACCTCAATCAAGAATACAATCCAATAAATGATGTTGACATAGTTGAAAATAATCAATAAAAATCTTTGAGAGAAGTACCCACTTTCAAGAAATCATTTAAAAGTCGCAAAATTTATAAACGAAGTCATTTAAAATATATTTTTAAATCAAAGTGTCCCATACCAATTTGAAACATTTGAAAGAAATTAACACTTTAAAAAAATAATGTCTACGTAAATAAATCCTTAAAATCATTTAGAAAACATGGACATTATTTAAAAGATTTAGAAAAATAAATCTTTAAAAACATTTAAAATGATGATATAGTTAAATATTCCCTTCAATAAAATCTTAAAATATTCCTTTTTAAAACATTTTAATGAAACATGGACATAGATTATAAATATTTCCCTATAGATACATATAGATAAACAATCTTAGATAATAATGAGATTGAGGAAATAACCCTTACCTTGTACTTTCCTTTGGTCGAGGTTATGTTTAAACTCATGTATAATGACCATATTATGTTATTAAATTATACTAGAACCATATTCATATTTAATATATCATAATTTATTAATTTTTTTCTTTACAATACCCATTTAATAATAATTTCTCTATTAAAATAATATTTTGGGTAATAATTGCTTTCTTTATCGTACATGTTTTAACCTGTTATTCTTGATCATATAACTTATATCATGATTTAATTGATTCCAGAATATAAAAAATTATTTATGTATCATATATATTCAGAATATAAATATGTATAATAGATAGATAAATGAAATGGAAAACACCGTTTATGGAGACGGTAGGCCGTACGTACAAATAAACACTGTTTCCATTTTCATATCGTATTGAATGAAAATAAGTGAATGAGATATATGTAAATACATACATACATAAAAACACACACACACACACGCACACACACACACAAATATTTCCAGTAGCATTATTATGTCATATATTGCATACTTATTAATAATATATATTTTTATAATCATCGTTGAATGGTGAATGTGGAAATGAATCTCATCGCATCGTGGAGACGGTAAGTCGTACATACGCATGAGTGATGATATCATTCTATTGATGGTGAAATATTATGTAATTGGATGGTATATTATATACACATAATAATTTAAATTTTATATTTATTATTTACATTAATTATACTCATTATTATACCCATCCAAATAATGATGTGTTGAATAACAAACTACACCACGACGTGGAGGCAGTAAGCCGTACGTACGCACATATGGTGACTTTTTCATTCATAGGATGGATAGAACAATGAATATGGTTATACCAGATTGATAATAACATATAAATATGTAGAAGTTACTGGATTTATTATTTTAGTATGGAAAAAATCCAAGAAAGAGGAAGTAGAAGAAGAAAAGAACTTTGAAAGAGGTGATAAAGTAATTACCTCTTCTTTGGGTTCTTTCTTTTGATTTGATCAAAAGGGATCCTTAGGTTGGATTAAAATAAAAGTAAGGACTCTATGTTTAAGTGAGGGTATTTGGGAGGATATTTGAGCATGGGTTGGCTGAGACAAATGGATTTGGAGATTTGATTTTGAGAGAACAGGAAGTACCATTTTATAAGAGAGGTGAGGTCACTTTAGGAAAAGCTTTAAATGTTATTTTATTATAAAATAATTTTCGGTTTATAATAGCTAAAAATGGATTTATTTCGAGGATAAGGTGGGTATGGGTATAAATAATTTCAACCAATATGTTTTAGATAAGTTTAGGTCACCATATTAACCTTATCTTTCTTATTTAACTCTTAGTTAAATAGTTTAACTTTTACAATGTCTTCTTGTATTTTTATATTACATGGTTAATAAACTTACTATAAAATGAAAAGAGAAACTCAAATGGTTAATTAATGACATATATATCATTATATAAGTCCTCTGGATGAAACTTATATTTTTATGAATATTATATCATTTAATGATATAGTATTTGTTTTAAAAACTCATTTATGTCAATTTTGACACTATTTAGTATTTTATTTTTTTAAAAGTCAAAAAACCTTGATTACTTCAAAAAAAATAAATTAAATAAACCCTAACATGTCATATTAACCTATAAAATTCGTGGAAATTATCAAAAGTCTCAATTTACATTTATTTTGATATTTATAATATTAATTATTTTAATATTTCATTAATAAGGTAATTACTGCATCATCATCGTGTCATAAATAAATTTAATTATTTAATGTATAAAAATTATAAATAAAATACCACGATTTAGGAAATATTTTTATATTTGTAATGAATTATTATAGTCAAATTTATATTATGTATAACCCTATATTAAAAATGGTTTAGTTATTAAACTTTAAATTTAACACTTTTAACTCTTCTTAAAATAAAATAATAATAAATGTCCTAATCTAATCCAAGTGGACCAAAAGGATAATATTTTATTCCTAAGGTTGATTTTGGTTTAAATACACTTATCCAATAGAATTAGAACATGTGTTTGGGTAATTATAATATCATTTTTACTTTTAATTACCCTATTTACTTTTAACCGTGGTAAATAAAATTCAAAAGTTACTATTAAAAAAACTATTTTTAACCTATTGAACCAAATTTTACTTACTTATGTCAACCATGTCTCTTTGATTTTTCAAATTCAATTCACAAAAGCGTTAAAATTACATTTTATGCAAATTTGCAAATGTGCCTAGAAGGTGGGTAAAAGGAATTAAATAGTTTAATAAGATTTTATATATATAATCTTATTATAAAATTTCTCCAATGAATTAAACTAAAATAATATAGGTATTATTTATCTACATTTACTTTAAAATAAATTTAAATAAAAATAATAATTATTTAAATAAAAGTCATTTTTAAATAATAACTCTATGTTTTTCACTATTTATCAAAAATTGAAAGTTTTCAGAAAAATACCAAAAATTCACCATAAGATAATTTTGATATTACAAATCCAAAAATGATGTCTATTTTACCAAATTAAAAATATATAAGTTTCATTAATTAATTTAAAATTAATTCATGTTGTCAAAACTAGAAAGCGGGTTTTTGAGAAGTGAAAATTATCAAAAGATAGATATGTGTTTATATCCAATTTTAATGTAAAATTACTTCCAATGACCAAAATTGGATTAAATGATAAAAATATAACATAATTATACTTCAAAACCATTAAAATGTGTAATTTAACACTATAAGTTATTTTGATTAAAAAATTTGTTTTCAATTAAAATTTAGTATTTTTCACTATTCATCAAAATATGAATGTTATCAGAAAAACACCAAAAATTTATCAAAACTAAAATTTTATACCTCTATTATAAATAATAAGTTTATTTTGTAAAATTGAATATATAAAAGTGTTAAATATTGTATTTAAAAATGGTTCTCTATTAAAATATGGTAAAATTGCATTTTTTAAAAAATAATTCTTTTATCTGAAAAATTGAATTTGTTCTTATATTATGTCTAAGAAAAAAATAATATGGATGTTAAAATTATATAGAGTATATAAAATTCAAAATACAGTTAATACTATTCATAACCACGTTTTGAACTGCTAGTTTGGTAAGTCGTGGTGCACTCGAACTCGGTGTTGCGTGTAGCACAAGTTATTAAATTACTTTAAAGAGATAACGTACTATGAAATCTTGGGGTGTTACATTATCCCCTCATTCAATAAATTGTGTCCTCGCAACGTGAAATTGTTCTTTGAAAATAAAATTTTGAAAATAGAAAATACATTTGTGGAAAACCCACATTGGAAATAGGGTTAATAAAATTTAGTCTTAATAAGAGTGAAAGGGAAATAAAAAAGTCACAAACTAATTAGGATTTAGAATAGGATAACATTAGTAGAAATTTGAGACACTTAATTAGAGGAAAAATGTAAATATTTATAGAGAGTTATTGAGGTCATCAATCACAAATAAGTGAACAATAAATAGAAAATTGAGGGCCTCAAATCCATAAATCTATGATGACTGAAAATATAATTGGTTTATCAAAAACTAAGGTATTAGGATAACACATTTTTTGTTTTAAGATCCTTTCCCTAAAGTTTAAGAATTAATTTCTTCATATAATAAAAAAATAATTTACAAGTAGAGTTCCATCATTTAACTAATTTCTACCACAAACTCATTTTCACTCCAAAAGATAATAGAACTTAAAAATATTCTATTTATTTTAATCATATAGGGATTAAAAAAATGAATTTATAATTAATATATCAGACCATTTAAAAAAACTACATTATACAAACTAGGACATGACGTAGGCTAGTGGTAGGCGATTCACCCTTGTCGTCCTTTGGTTGTGAGTTTAAGTCTCGCAGACTTACTGGAAGTGACGGGTTGTCACCAAACCTTCAGGTTGTACTTCTTATAAAAATCCAAAAATAATATTAAGAAATGTTTTATCCTTAAACCATAGAATCCAATGTCCAAATTAATCCATTCCAACCTTTAGACTTATCCAAAACACTTGTTTCCAAACTCATAGTCCAAAAATTTATAAGGAAGGTCAACATAACATAACAAAGATATCTTTTTTCCACATAATAACATGTGAGTACCTTCATCATGTATTATCTTAAGACATGGTAACACCCTGAATTACCATAAAACCTTATTGATTACATTTATGCTCCCGTATTCCTTATAGAATACTAGATATATTCCTTATATCCAAAAATTTTAAATACTCCAACAATAATGGAATAAAAAAACCATTAATCAGTTCCAAGGTAGTCAAGAATATCCAATATAATTTATCCAAATCAACCATCTCTTATTCCAAAATCACTACCTCAGTATCAGGACCATATTAAGGTTTATCTTTCCTTCAACCATGTATTTTCCAAAAAATTTAACTCGCTGTTGAGTCACTTTTCTTAGTACCATATAATCTCAAATCCTCAATGAAATAGTACCGCAATACAATCCTTATTTATTTCCATAATTAATACAACCAGTACATCATTGATATAACACTCAAATGACATAATTCATTAATAAAAATATAAGAACACTAATTATTCCTCTTCATCTGCGGTAGTATCATAACTTTATTATTATCCAATAACATCTTTTGGGGTATAGTTTGATGATTAGGACATTGATTTTTGTAGTGTCCCAACTCCTTTCATATGAATAATTGTACATTTAAAACCTTTTTTCTTACCCTTGAAATCACATACTTTGTGTCCTTTTTCTATACACTTATAATAAACACTCATTCGCTTCAAGAATTTACCAAGATGATTCTTTCCACAGTTATCAGATATGGGAAAATACTTCTTTCCCTTCTTCCCTTTATACATATTTCTCTCTACCATCCTTTTCTTCTCTGGATTCCCTTAAAAGTCATAGGACTCAGAGAATTATTTACTTATTTTATTAACACATGATACTATTTATTCATATGATGAGAATACATGGGAGACTATTTCCCTTATAAATGTTGGACTAAGACCATGAAAGATATGATCCTTATTACTCTTTGGATCATGTGTATTGTTGGAGTTCGCATTCCTTCTAGTGGGGACCATTTCTAAACAATGGAATAAACTAGGTTAATTTATGAATCGCAATGCATAATTACAAACTTGTAAAATACCTAACATAAATTGAACAGTTTATGCATATAATCCATAATAATAATAAAAATTTTCTCTGAGGAGGTATTTACTCATAAATCCTTCATAATAGTTTGTAAAAAAATGCGAATTATCCTAAGAATATCCCCTGGGAGTGTCGTAACCAAGAGTGCAGTAAGGCATGTTGTCATGTACCAGGATACCTCGGGTCAATCCCGAAACTCCTTGTTGGAGTTTTAACTCCTAGGTACATCTATGCCAGAGCCGCCTCTACCTGCTCATATCCAGACAATGATATATTTCTTGGAAAATTCAAAAAATATATTCCTTACCAAAATTATAGGAAGTTCTTCTATACTAATCCCTGTAGTCTATCTTAGGGTAATGTTCTCTAATCAGAGTTGTTCTAAATCTAGTTTCCAAGGTTTATACTAAACTTCCTCTGATACCAACTATAACACCCCAACCCCAGAAGCTCGGAGCTAGTGCATTATTTTAATACATTGGCATGATAACAAGGAATCAAGTCACAAAGGACCAATCAGTTTAGCAGTCTTAGAAAATAGATTACATATATGAATGTTACATTAAAATTTCTAAAATAAAACATAGCATAAATAATCCTTGGAGAATTCCATTATTTCCCTAGCTTAACCCTACATATAAATCATAACACACTTCTTCTCATCCTGGGAAAAATAAAACATAAGAAAAGGGTGATCTCAGATGCTTAGTAAGGATAAAAATATAGAGGAAACTATCATAAATAAGCACAAACATTTAAGGCAATTTATAATACTAAAATAAAATCCTTTTAAACTTAAAATTCAGCATAATATGAAAAATATAAATCAAATAATTCCATTTACTTATTCACATAGATATTATACTAGTCGAATAATCACATGTAAAATCAATAGATAATTTCATAATGATGTAATGCATAATGTTGGACATCATAACAACATAGTCAAGGCCTTGTGCCAAGACTAAAAATAAAGATTTTGTCAAGGCCTTGTTCCAAGACACTAGTTTGTCTCATGAGACCTACTGATGCATCGAGGAGCTATAGCGGGCTCCACCCTTCACTTACTATGTCGAATTCATTCCTCATATGAAAAGGTTAAAATATAACATAAACATTCATATTAAAACTATCATAAAAAATGTTAATACTTTAACCATAAACCATGAATGGTATAAAAATAGAACATCCATAGTCAAACATATCATAACTCATTCAATACTATATGGAATATTGTGTTTTATTAAATAAACCTCAATCAAGAATAATATCTAATAAAGTATGTTGATATAGTTGAAAATAATCAATAGAACTCTTTTAGTGAAATACACCTTTTCAAGAAATCATTTAAAAGTCACACAATTTATAAAGTAAGTCATTTAAAATATATTTTTGAATAAAAGTGTCCCATACCAATTTAAAACTTTTGAAAGAAATTAACACTTTAAAACAATCATGTCTACATAAATAAATCCTTAAAATCATTTTGAAAACATGGACATTAATTAAAAGATTTAGAAAAATAAATCTTTAAAAACATTTAAAATTATGATCTAGTTAAATATTTAATTCCATAAAAACTTAAAATATTCCCTTTTAATTTTTTTTAATGGAACATGGACATGGATGATAAATATGTCCCAGTAGATACTTACATATAAACAATCTCAGATAATAATGAGATTGAGGAAATAACCCTTACATTGTACTTTCCTTTGGTCGAGGGTACGTCTAACCTCATGTATAATGACCATAGTATGTTGTTAAATTATACCAGAACCATGTTCATATTTATGATATCATAGTTTATTCATTTATGTATTTATACTACCCATTTAACAATAATTTATATGTTAAAATAATATTTTGGGTAATAATCGTTTTCTATATCGTACATGTTTTAACTTGTTATTCTTGATTGTTTCACTTATATAATGATTTAATTGATTCCAGAATATAAAAAATTATTTATGTATCATTTATATTCAGAATATAAATATTTATAATAGATAGATATATGAAATGGAAAACACCATTTATGGAGACGGTAGGCCGTACGAACGCATAAATGTTGTTTCCGTTTTCATATCGTATTGAACGGAAGTAACTGAATGAGATATATGTAAATAAATACTTATTAATAATAATACATTACATACTTATTATTCCATATATTACATACTTATTAATAATATATATTTTTATAATCATCTTTGAATGGTGAATGTGGAAATTAATCTCATCGCGTTGTGAAGATGGTAAGCCGTACGTACGCACAAGTGACGATATCATTATATTGATGGTGAAATAATATGTAATTAGATGTTATATTATATATACAGAATAATTGACATGTTATATTTATTATTTAATTCAATTATACTCATTATTATACCCATCCAAATAATGATGTGTTGAATAACAAACTACACCACAACGTGGAGACGATATGCTGTACGTACTCATGTATGGTGACTTTGTCATTAATAGGATGGATAGAATAATGAATATGGTTGTACCATATTTATAATAACATCTTTTTATGTAGAAGGTACTATATTTATTATTTTATTATGAAAAATATCAAAGAAAGAGAAAGTGGGAGAATAAAAGAACTTTGAAAGAGGTGATGAAGTAATTACCTCTTCTTCGGGTTCTTCCTTTTGATTTGATCAAAAGGGACCCTTAGGTTGGATTATGATCAAAATAATGCCTCTATACTGAATTGAGTGTAGTTGGGAGGATATTTGGGTAGGTTTTGGCCGAACGAAATGGCTTTGGAGATGTGATTTTGAGAGAAGGGGAAGTACCCTTTTATAAGAGAGGTGAGAGTCACTTTAGGAAAACCTTGAAATATTATTTTATTATAAAATCATTTTCACTTTATTATGGATCCAAATGGATTTATTTAGAGGATAATGTGATTATGGGTCGAAATATTCTTAACCAATAGGTTTTATACAAGTTTATGTCACCATATTAACCTTATCTTTTAGATTTAACTCTTAGTTAAATAGTTTAACTTTTACAATGTCTTCTTGTGTTTTTATTTTACATGGTTAATAAACTTACTATAAAATTACAATAGAAACTAATGTGGTTCATTAATGACATATATATCATTATATAAGTCATTTGGATGAACCTTATATTTTTAGGAATATTATATCATTTAATAATATAGTATTTGTTTTAAAAACTCATTTAGGTCAATTTTGACACTATTTAGTATTTGGTTTTTGTGAAAGTCAAAAAAACTAGATTAATTTAAAAAAAATACATTAAATCAACCCTAACATGTCATATTAACCTAAATAATTATTATAATGCATCAAAATTCTCAATTTACATTTAATTTTATATTTATAATATCAATTATTTCAATCATTCATTAATAAGGTAATTACTACATCATCATTGTGTCATAAATAAATTTAATTATTTAATGTCTAAAAATTATAAATAAAATATCACGATTTAGGAAATATTTTTTATCTTTATAATTAATATTTATAGTTGAATTTATATTATGTATAACCCTATATTAAAAATGTTTTAGTTATTAAACTTTGAATTTAACACTTTTAACTCTTCTTTAAATAAAATAATAATAAATTTCCTAATCTAATCCAAGTGGACCAAAAGAATCATATTTTACTCCTATGGTTTATTTTTATTTAAATAAACTTATCCAATAGAATTAGTACATGTGTTTGGGTAATTATAATATCATTTTTACCTTTAATTACCTTATTTACTTTTAATCGTGGTAAATAAAATTCAAAGTTACTATTCACCAAAAATTATTTTCATCATATTGAACCACATTTTACTTACTGATTTTAATTTTTTATCTAATATTTTTGAAATTCAATTCATAGAAGCGGTACAATTATGTTTTATGCAAATTTGCAAATGTGCCTAGGAGGTGGGTAAAAGGCATTAAATAGTTCAATAAAATTTTATGTATCTAATATTATTATAAAATAGCTCCAATGAATTACATTGAACTAATATAGGTATTATGTATCTATTTTAAATTTAAAATAAATTTAAATTAAAATAATAATTATTTAAATAAATGTCAGTTTTAAACAATAACTCACTGTTTTTCACTATTCATCAAAAATTTAAAGTTTTCAATAAAATACCAAAAATTCACCCTATGATAATTTTGATATTCTGAATCCAAAAATTATGTCTATTTCACTAAATTCAAAACATAGAAGTTTCATTTATTAATTTAAAATTAATTCCCATTATCAAAACCAAAAAGTGGATTTTTTAGAAGTAAAAACTATCAAAAGATTGATATGTGTTTATGTCCAATTTTAATGTAAAAATACTTCCAATGAAAAAAATTGGATTAAATGATAAAAATATAATCTAATTATACTTAAAAACCATTCAAATTTATAATTTAACACTATAAATTATTTTGATTAAAAAATTTGTTTTCAATTAAAATTTAGTATTTTTCACTATAAAACAAAATATGAATGTTATCAAAAAAGACCAAAAATTTATCTAAAATAAATTTTTATGACCCAATTCTAAATAAGAAGTTTATTTTCTCAAATTTAATATATAAAAGTGTCAAATATGGGATTTAAAAAGGGTTCTCCATTAAAAGGCGGTAAAATAGCATTTTTTGAAAAATACTTCTTTTATCTGAAAAATTGAATTTGTTCTTATATTATGTCTAAGAAACACATTATATGGATGTTAAAATTATTTGGAGAATATAAAATTCAAAATACAGTTAATATTATTCATAACCACTTTTTGAATGATTAGTTTGTGTAACGACCCTAATCCGGAGCCCCTCCACTGGTGCCCCGTACCCGGTTCACCACATGACCTCAAGCGCATTTCCCCAAATGCCAGAGGCTGCCGACTAGTAGTGAGGGCCTTGGTAAGTTATTTGGGAAACTATGCCCTCATTTGGTAAGGTATACTAGGTAAGGAAAACAATAGTCAATAGCGGAAGTAGTAACAACATACAGAACCGTAACCAACAACGGAAGAATAAATATATGGAAATAATGATAATGATGCAGTAAGTACAAGTATCTAAGGAGAACAAAAAACACAACAATGTGATGAAAATACAATTGAACACAAGTACTAAAGTAACAGCAAAGGAAAAATAGATGAGAAACTCCTCAGCATCGCAAGCCTCGACTCGGTCCCATGCTCTCCAGCTCCAGTGCAATCAAACACCTGAAGTAGAAGGGCGCTTGCCCTTATCTATACCTGCAACAACATAGTCTGCTTGGGCCCAAAAGCATGGCCCAAACAGGGTGTGAGATACAATCCCATTAGGTAATCACCCAAATATTTGTTCCTAACAGTCAATGGATACAAGGAAAGTAAGAGTGTAGGAAACAGTAAATAGGGAAGCACACAACAGCTACAATCCACAGTTCTAGCATATAAAGTACACAAGTAAACCATAAACAACAAGAAGAAAATAGGTAACCCTCTGGGTAGCCCTCACAGCCTAACCCCTATGGTTTAACCTACAAGTACTAGCAACACTCCAGGAGGCACACATAGTCTCACCCCTCCGGTTCAGTTAAGAGTAGACTTTCTGAGGAAGAACTCACCGTCAATTCCCCCTATAGTCTCGTATCGTGCTAAAGGATCTCTGGGGAAGCACTCAAAGTCTCATTCCTCCTGTGGGCCGTGTCGAGGAACTATAGACTCTCTGGGGAAGCACTCATCATCAATTCCCCCTGTGGTCTTGCATCGTATTAAAAGACACTCTAGAGAATCCCTTACGTCCATTCTCCCTATGGTCTACTACACTAGGTTCTCACAGTCCTGTGTGAAATTAACATGCTCAACACGCGTGTATCACCCAAGTAAACCTCAAGAACTACTTGTCTATCATTCTAAGGCTCAGCAGAAAAACAACACAACAGTTACACTATCCTACAACTAGGAATGGCAACTGGCATAACGCCTAACAGGCAAGGCAAGTACAACAAACAACCAGAGTATAGAAAAAAACAACTATATTCACAAAGGTAAACCTCTACTATAGAAATCAAGAAAGCAGGCAATCAATCAAGGGAAAAACAGGAAAACACACAATTCTCGTTCAAGGGAAATGGAGAAATTGCACGAAATACTCAAATACTTTCTACAGAAATGCACAAACCACCTACCTTGATACTAGGGGATCGATATACTTGAACCACGACGACTGATTCTCTCCCGAACATCGTAGAACTGAGAAAAATCCCAAAATGTTCAACCCACAATATCTTGAGAAGGAGGAGGAAAATAAAATCAAGGCTCAAGTAGAAGGAAGAACTCACCGCTGTGATTCCAACTCAATCAACCATGCTCGAATTGGAGAACGGATAAAGATGCATGAGCTCATCGAAGATTCATGGATCCTTGGTGCTCTTGGATGAACAGAACCTAGAAGAAGATGTTTCTGTGCGTTAGGCGCAACCCCGGTCCATTTAGTGAAAAAAAGAAAAGTATACAGCGTGTACTTTTAGAGTACATGACATGTACTAGGTTTTTCTGTACTCCACCAAAAACAGCCTCCACATCACCCCTACACACCGTGTGTGTGGCCCGGACATGGTCAACACATAGCATCGAGTGGCAAAAGAGTACATGACGTGTACTCAGAAAGTACATGGCGTGTACTTCAAAATTTTCCAGAACTCCAATTTTGTTAAAAACTACAAAAAAAGGAAATGCGTACCTGAAACAAATATCCGGGTTCTTACAAACTTACCCCCTTAAAGAAATTCATCCTCGAATTTTCCTAGGGAGGCGTAGAAGAAGAAACACCGAACAGCTCCAGCCACTGCGATCGTACGTCGGCCTCCCTCTCCCAGGTTTCATCCTATACTCGCCCATGCTGCCAAAACACCTGTACAAGAGGTACAAACCGCCCACAGAGAACCTTCGTACTGCGATCGACAATCCAGATGGGATGCTCCTCAAATGATGCATACTCTTCGAGCTCAACCTCCTCAAGCTGAAAGACATGAGACGAGTCTGAAAAGTAACGTCAGAGCTGAGAGATGTGTAAGACGTCATGCATGGCCCGATACCTCTGGGGTAGCTGCAACTGATAGGCGACCATCCCAACTCTCTCCAAAACCATAAAAGCCTGACGTACCGCGATGAAAGATTACCTTGCCTCCGAATCCTCTTGTGTCATAGACTCAGTGCGACATGCATGAAAACCTTATCCTTGACCTCGAACTCCAGAGGTCATCTCCACTGATCAACATAAGACTTATACCGAGACTGTTATATATCCATCATCTTCCGAATCAGTTCTATCTGCTCTGAAGTCTCCTGAACAAGATGAGGTCCCATCAAAGCTACCTCTCCTGCCTCCATCCATCACAAGGGTGATCGGAATGACCTACCATACAGAGCCTCATATGGTACCATCTGAATGGTCTCCTGGAAACTGTTTTTGTAGGTGAACTCCACTAGAGGAATATGCTTCTCCCAAGAACTGCCAAAGTCTAGAATGCAAGCTTGAAGCATATCCTCAAGCACCTGGATCATGCGCTCGGACTGGACATCAGTCTGGGGATGGTATGCTATACTCAGAAGTACCTACGTACCCAAAGCCTTCTGAATTCCCTGCCAGAACCGAGAAGTAAAACGCACATCCCTGTCTGAAACAATAGTGAATGGAACTCCATGCAGACAAATGATCTCTCTGATGTAAATTCATCCTATATCATCGACATTGAAGGTCTCCTTGATCAACAAGAAGTGAGAAACCTTTGTGAGCCTGTCGACGACAACCCAAACAACATCGTTCCCCCGAGGTGACCTCGGCTACCCGGTCATGAAGTCCATCGCAACATCGTTCCACTTACACTTCGGAATGGGTAACTGCTGAAAAATACCTGATGTTCACTGATGCTCTGCTTTCACCTAATGACAAGTAGAACATCTCATGACAAAACCAGAAACATCTTTCTTCATACCTGACCACCAGTACTGGCGATGAAGATCCCGATACATCTTGGTGATGCCAGGATGAACTGCCCAAACTGAGGAATGAAAATCCCGCATCTGCTCCTCGCGTATGTCTGATGGAACCCATACGCATCCCTAGAAATGCAAGATCTAATCCTCTCCCATTTTCCATCTAGGAAGAGGGTCCTATCCTAACACACTCTCCCGCAGGACTAATACTTCTGAGTCTGATAGTTGCCTCATCCGTACCCGATCAAGTAGTGTAGAGGTAATAGCTACAGAAGATAGGAAGGTCTGTACCTATCTGTCGTGCACCTCCAGATGCATCTCAGAGAACAGATCCATAAGCTGCCACTAACTTCTAGCCTTTTGAACTGCCTGAATCTGAGTTCTCCTGCTCAATGCATCGGCCACTACGTTGCCCTTTCCCGGCATATAGGCAAGCTCGAAATCAAAAGACTGAAGATACTTGACCCACCTGCGCTGCCTCAGATTCAGATCACACTGAGTGAAGATATACTTGAGACTCTTGTGGTCAGTGAAGACCAAAAAGTTCTCTCCCAGAAGATAGTGTCTCCAACAGCGTAAGGCATGGACAATAGCTTCCAACTCCAGATCATGCGTAGGGTAGTTCCTCTCATGTGGCCTCAACTTCCGAGACCCGTACACAACAAATCCATCTCCCTATATAATCACAGTGCCTATCCCGATACTTGAAGCATCACAATAAACATTGTAGCTCTTGACTGGATCTGGTAAGACTAGTATCAGTGTGGACGTCAGCCTTCCCTTCAGCTCCTAAAAGGCTGACTCGCAAGAATCTGACCATAAGAACTTCACCCCCTTCTTGGCCAGACCTGTCAAAGGTGATGATAGGCATGAAAAGTCCTGAATGAAGTGCCTGTAGTATCCAACCATCCCTAGGAAACTCCGTACCTCAAAAACATTCTTTGGCTGCTCCCATGAGACTACAACTTTCACTTTCTCTGGGTCCATAGATACTCCTGCCTCTGAGATGACGTGACCCAAGAAGTGAATCTGTTCTATCCAAAAGTGGAACTTTGAGAGTTTAGCATAGAGCCGATGCTCTCTCAGTGTACTCAAAACAATCTCAAGATGTGTGGCATGGTCGTGTCGAGTGTGAGAGTACACCAAGATATCATCCACGAAGACCACGATGAAGGAGTCCAAGTAAGGATGGAACACTCAGTTCATCAGTGCCATGAAAACTGTAGGTGCGTTTTTGAGACCGAACAACATGAATGTATACTCGTATAGACCATACCAGCTCCTGAAGGCTGTTAGAGGTATATCTGATGGTCTAACATGCAACTGATAATAAACGGACCTCAAGTAGATCTTCGAGAACACCCGGGCTCCCCGAAGCCGATCAAAGAGGTCATCGATCCTCGGCAAGGGATATTGGTTCTTTAACGTCAACTGGTTCAGCTTCCAATAATCCACACAAAGCCGAAGGGTACCATCTACCTTCTTCGCAAACAGGACAAACGAACCCCAATGAGAAGTAATGGGTTGGATGAAACCATTTTCCTGCAACTCCTCCAACTACTTCTTGAGTTCTTACAAATCAGGTGTAGCTATCCTATAAGGAGGAATGGAAACTAGTGCTGCTCCTGGAATGAGCTCAATAGAAACATCTACCTCAAGCTTCGGAGGAAAACCCGAAAAGTCTTCTGGGAATACATCCCTAAAACAATCTACCACTGGAGTAATGTCCAACTGTGAAGTCCCCTAATCATCCAGATAAAGACTAGAAATATGGGCTGTCACCCTTCCTAGCCCATGATGCTCGAGTCCTGCTCGACTCGCCTGTACATCCCATTCACCTCTATGAAGAAAAGATTCACCCTCTGGTGAAACGAAACTCACTCTGTGGCGATAATAGTCGATGACTGCCTGAAAGGGAACCAAACAGTCCATCCCGAGTATGAAATCATATCTTGTCATCTCTAGGACGTAGTGATCCCATAAGAAATGATACCCTGCAACCTCGAGAGGGCACTCTCTACACTGAAGTACACTAGACTTCCTTGTACCCATAGGTGTGTCTAGTGTCAACGAGTCGGCAGAAGAAAAGACACAGAGCCCAAGGCTCTCCACAACAACAATAGAGATAAAGCTATGTGTAGAACTAGTATCTAAAAGAGATGAAGATAAAACTGAGGCAACTAAAATAGTACCTCGAACTATAGAAGGGCCGGGATCCTACTCCTGATAGGTCTGCTCCATGACGAAAGACTGGCCTGCACCGTGGCCCTGCGCCCCTGGATGACCACTCTGAGTTGAACCTCCTTGCTGGTGCTGAGGGACTGGTGGCTAACCGCCATGGCCTTGACCTCCACCTTAGCCCGAATGGCCAGAAGAACTCCAGTTCCCCGACTGGTGAGAAACTGGTGGGGATGCTCCTGAATGAGGATTCATGGAAGAACCCCGGTCACCAACTGCTGGTGAGAAAACCTGGAAGAAACGCTGAAGGTGACCCATGTTGCCGCAAGATCGGCACTCCACAGGGTCTCTCTGGAACTGCGGCCTCATGTTCCCTGACTAGCCACACTGGTATTATATCACATGGCCACCTAACGATGCATCTCACTTCCTCGGATCATTGTGCGTAGACTCTCTATGATGCTTCTTGCTGTCATCTAGAGGAAAACTAGCTCTGGGATCAGAACCGCCCTAGCTCGAAGCTCTGGAGTCTCTTAGATTGCGCTCCAAAATCAGTGTCTGGTTGACAATGGAAGTGATGGAAGTCAACTGGAAGATATTAACCTACGAGCGGATCTCCCACCTGAGACCATCCTTAAACTTCCTTGCCAAGAACACCCCACTTCCATCTCAGAGGGGTGTGAAACGCTGTAGCTCGGTGAAACAAGAGGAATACTCCATGACAGAAAGAGTACCCTACTCTAGACTCATGAACTCCCAGGCTCGATCGGCCCTCAGGGTCTCTGGGTAGAAGTAGTCATAAAATACACACTGAAACTCATCCCAAGCCATAACCTACTGGTGACCCGCCTGTGAGATCATGTCCCACCACCTCTTGGCAGAGTCTCATAGCATATAGGTAGCGAGCTTGACCCGCCTCTCTGGAGGTGTCTCCTGATGCTCAAAGATGGTCAACATGGATTCTAACCATGACTCTACAGCCTGAGGTCCTCCTTCCCCAGAGAACGTGGGAGGATGCTGCTGCTGAAAAACCCATGTCAAGTCTTCCATAGTCGAGGCAGGAGGCGGTGCTCCCTGAAAGGTTTGCATCATCCTCATAAAACCTTCCCTGAACTGCACATCAGCGCTTGCAACTGGTATGACAGCCGGTGCCAAGGCTGGCCTGACTGGAGGATCGGCAGGGAGTCCCTGATCAGCCATATCTAGCGTCTGATCACTGCCTGACGACTGACATACAACTGGAGGACGTCTCAGAGGCATAGCTCTGAAAGATCAAAATCACACCTTAGATCAGAATTAACAAAGACAAAGAACACAAGAGTACAAAACGGAAACAGGGGAAGGAAAACACACATGTTTAAAAAACACGACTACACAACGTGTATAAAAACTACACAGCATGTCTTCTTAAGCCACTGACATGGGCGTGTACCCCTACCCTACAGGTCATGTGACACCTCAAACTACACGGCGTGTAGTTGAAAACTATTCCCCTGCCCGAGTCTCCTTACACAGCTAACCCACACGGTCCGACTTAACCCGAGACTACACGGTGTTTTACGAACAAACACGGTGTGTAATAGACAAGGCTTCGGCAGCCCGTGTTTGTTAAGTACATGGCCATCTACATGGATGGACCTTACACGGCGTGTTTTGAACAAACACGACGTGCATAGGTGAAGGTGACACCGTCCCGTGTTGTTCGTGACACAGCCGGGTACCTAAACAAGACTACACGACGTGTTCTGAAAACAACATGGCGTGTATAAGAGTAGGTGACACCGACCCGTGTTGTTCATGACATGGTCAGGTACCTGGACGAGACTACATGGTGTGTTCCTTTACAACACGGCATATTCTACTCGAGCTACCCCGACCCGTGTTGTTAGTGACACTACCAGGTACACGGCTCCGAACTACACAGCGTGTACCAACCATACACGGCGTGTTCCTGAAGTTACTTCCACAACAGCGTGTGCCTGCTCACACAGTCAGTGACATGGTCTAAAAACTACACGGCGTGTAGTCAAAATTACACGCCGTGTATTCCGGGTTTTTCTGGGCAGTAGCTCAAAAACTGCACAGAAGCCCAAAAAACACAGAAAACAAGTCAAAGAAGTGCCAAATTCCGATTCGTGAGGGCCCATACTCCCCTAAAATAAAAAATTGGCATTAATTTAAGCAAGGTAGAATACAAAAAATCCTCTTACAAGGCAACATAGACTCTATCAAGCATCTATCACAACAACATGCATAATCTACACAAGGTCTATCACAACATCATGCAATCGCTAATGCACCCTAGATGACATGGAAAGAATGCATGACATGTGATTTATAACAAGTGTCTATATGATGCATGAGATGGCATACCCTCATCTCATCAGTTTGTGATATAAATAGAACCGCAATAGCAAAACAACAACAACACAGGACATCTGAATCACTCTAGGTGAAATCATATCAACCGTAAAATCTCAAAACCAACAAACTGCAATTAACGAGGTAGTATAACTTTTCTCTATACACGGGTTAGCTACACCCGAGCATAGCTTAATACCAAGTACCGAATCCATCCTATCCCTGGATAAAGTCTCCAAACAGTAAAGCAAGAGAAAAGAACCCCTCTGATACCACTTTGTAATGACCCGAATCCGGAGCCCCTCCACTGGTGCCCCATACCCGGTTCGCCACATGACCTCAAGCACATTTCTCTAAATGGAAGAGGCTACCGACTAGCAGTGAGGGCCTTGGTAAGTTATTGGGGAAACTATGCCCTCATTTGGTAAGGTATACTAGGTAAGGAAAATAATAGTCAATAGCGGAAGCAGTAACAACATACATAACCATAACCAATAGCGTAAGAATAAATATATGGCAATGATGATAATGATGCAGAAAGTACAAGTATCTAAGGAAAACAGAAAACACAACAACGTGATAAAATACAACTGAACACAAGTACTAAAGAAAAAATAAAGGAAAAACATATGAGCAACTCCTCAGCATCGCAAGCCTCGGCTCAGTACCATTCTCTCCAGCTCTAGTGCAATCAAACACCTGAGGTAGAAGGGCGCTTGCCCTTATCTATACCTGCAACAACGTAGGCTGCTTGCGCCCAAAAGCATGGACCAAATAGGGTGTGAGATACAATCCCAGTAGGTAATCACCCAAAGATTTGTGCCTAATAGTCAATGGATACAAGGAAAGTAAGAGTGCAGGAAACAGTAAATAGGGAAGCACACAACAACTACAATCCACAGTTCTAGAATATAAAGTACACAAGTAAACAACCAACAACAAGAAGAAAATAGGTAACCCTATGGGTAGCCCTCACAGTCTAACCCCTATGGTTAAACCTACAAGTACTAGAAACCCTCTAGGTGGCACACACAGTCTCACTCCTCTGGTTCAGCTAAGAGTAGACTTTCTGAGGAAGCACTCACCGTCAATTCCCCCTATAGTCTCATATCATGCTAAAGGCTCTCTGGGGAAGCACTCAACGTCTCATTCCCCCTGTGGCCCGCTTCGAGGAACTACAGACTCTCTATAGAAGCAATCATCATCAATTCCCCCTGTGGCCTCACATCGTATTAAAAGACACTCTGGAGAATCCCTTACGTCCATTCTCCCTATGGTCTACTACACTAGGTTCTCACAGTCCTGTGTGAAATTAACATACTCAACACACGTGTATTTCCCAAGTAAACCTCAAGAACTACTTGGATATCATTCTAAGGCTCAACAAAAAAACAACACAACAGTTCCACTATCCTACAACTAGGCATGCCAACTGGAATAACGCCTAACAGGCAAGGCAAGTACAACAAAAAACTAGAGTACAACAAAAAAACTCTATTTACAAAGGTAAACCTATACTATATCAATCTATCAAGAAGGAAATCAATCAAGGGCAAAGCATGAAAACACACAATTCTCATTGAAGGGAATTAGAGAAATTACACGAAATACTCAAATAATTTCTATAGAAAGGCACAAACCACCTACCTTGATCGGACGAACAGAACCTAGAAGAAGATGTTTCTGTGCATCAGGAGCGACCCCGGTCCGTTTAGTGAAAAAAAAGAAAAGTACATAGTGTGTAATTTTAGAGTACACGGTGTGTACTTGGTTTTTCTGTACTCCACCAAAAATGGCCTCCATGTCACCCCTACACACCGTGTGTGTGTCCCGGACACGGTCAACACACGGCTTTGATCGGGAAAAGAGTACGAGGTGTGTACTCAGAAAGTACACGACGTGTACTTAAAAATTTTCCAGAACTCCAATTTTCTTAAAAACTTTAGAAAAAGGAAAGGCATACCTGAAACAAAGACCCATGTTCTTACAGTTTGGTAAGTCGTGGTGCGCTCGAACTCAGTGTTTCATGTAATGGGAGTTATTAAATTACTTTAAATAGACAACATACTATGAAATCTTGAGGTGTTACATACAAGAAATAAAGAGGGAAAACTTCACCACAAAAAATTCTCTCCTTAGTGGAAGATAAGTGATCATGAGTATCATGAATTTGGAAATGAGTTAAGAAACCTTCTTCATGCTCTATCTATAGATAGAGTGGATCCTTTTGGGTTTCAAAGAATCACTCATAATAAATATCTAGTTATGTTGGTAAATTATAAATTTATACCATGTTTATGTATGAAACAAAAATAAATTATGTTATCTTTTCTTATATTAGGAACAAAATAACCTAGTAAAGATATTGATATTTATTTGGATCCATTGGTCAAAGATTTGAAATTATTGTGGGATTCAAGTGTTATGTTGTATTACGCTTACAAAAATAAAGATTTCACATTGAGAGACATGTTGTATGGGACGATAACTGACTTTACTTCTTATGAATTTTTTTTAGGATATATCATTAAATGAACTCAAGTGTGTGTTATTTTTGAATAAGGTACACAATCAATTAATTTGAAACATTAATAGAAGACTGTGTTTCTTGGACATCATAGATTTCTACCTAGACGAAATAAGTACCAATCTTTTACGGAATCATTTGATGTGAGTTAAGAATAATGTACAACACCATATCCACTAACAGATGATCAAATATTTGAGAAAGTAAAAGATATGTACATTGATTTTGGTAAACCTTTTTTAAAAAACCTTATAAAAACTAATTGGAAAAAGATATTAGTTTTTTTTGAATTACCATACTGGAAATTTTTGTACTTCATGCATTTTATTAATGTTATGAAAGTTGAAAAAAAGTTTTTGATAGTGTCATTAAAATGTTACTAAATTCACTTGTAAAAACAATGGATGGAATTAAGGATAGGTTATACATGACTGACATGGGAATATGGGAAGAGTCAGTGCTAGTGAAGAGTGAAAAATGAACCTTTCTTCCTCCATATTCTTACACTCTTTCTAAGAAAGAGATATATCAGTTTGTAACTTCTTGAATGATGTAAAGTTTCCATAGGGGTATTCATCAAATATCAAGAATATCATGTCAATTATTAATTTAAACTTAAAGGGTATGAAATCACATGATTGACATGTTTTGATGCAAGATCGAATTCCAATAGATTTACATTGTATTTTTTTCCAACAATTTACATCATACATTAACCAATATTTTTTTGTTTTTCAAAGATATATGTAAAAATGTTATAGACTTAATTAAATTGATAAATATAGAAAAGGAAATTTATGTCATATTATATGAATTGGAGATGTTCTTATGGCCTACATTCTTTTATATGATGGTTCACTTAATGGTTCACTAGGTAAGAGAGATTCAACTATGTGGTCTTGTACAATATAGATGGATGTATCCCATTGAATTATATATGAATATTTTTAAAGGGTATTTAAAAAATCAAAATCGAATAAAATATTTTATTATGAAGAGATATGTTAATGAGTAAGGCATTTAATTCTACACTAAATAACTATATGATGTCAAAGGCATTGGTCTACCAAAATCTCGTCACATTGGGTGGATTATGGGTGAAGGGATTTCTTGAATATATGTTGTTACAATTACTATTAAAAATAGGGAGCATGACCACCTTTACATTTCATATAATATTTTAGAGATTTCACCATATTTTGAAACCTATAAAGTTATTGTTAGGCATTTGAATCCATCAAGGGCTAAAATCTAGATATCAAATACACATGATTAATAGTTTATAGGAATGTTTAAAGGACATATTTCTAAGGATTCAACTAAAAATTTGGATTAAATTTCATAATAAATTTGAGGGATAGACAAAGGACCAAGTGTGAATGTATTATATTATAATGGTTATGTAATTAATGGTTATATGTTCTATAAGAATAAACATGATGAATGAAGGACCATACAAAATAGTGGAGTTAAACTTGTGGCTGAAGCAATACATGTATCTTGTACTAAGGGAAAAATATAATTTATGTGAATATTTCATACTTTGGCATCATCAAACAAATATGATAGTTGGATTATACAATATCCCAAGTAACAATTTTTTAATGAAAGTGGGTTAATAATAAGAGTGTTGTTAAAATAGATGAATTGGGATTCATGAAAGTAGATTTCATTCAGGAAGGATACAAAGATGAACCGTTTTTAATGGAATCATAAATTGTACAAGTATTTTATGTTCTAGATCCCACAAACCAAAATCTGTCAATTGTTCTATTATTGACCAAAACCACTGAAGGGACAAATGTCAATTCAACTAAGGATGAACCTTTCATTGGGGTGTTACAATAATTTCATAGTAGTCCCAATGTAGACTAGGTATTGTATGTTAGAGGAAACCACAATAAAGGGATTTGGATACTCCATTTGGGGGTTAAATCCCTTAAACCTTTAAAAAAGAGAGAGAGTTCAATAATTAGGTTATATTTTTTTTAATATACATTGAATTACCTCATACTATTATCTATTAAATATTGAATTTATGTAATCTAAATTAAATGTTCAACCACTTCTGTAGATAATGACTTCTGCACATGTTGATGCACTCAATCTTTAGGAATAATAGGTTTCTCAACATACCGGTTCTCCTAATGTAGAGGAACAATGATATTATGCACATGAAAATTATACAAATCTAGAGGAACAATATATTGATGATGGTGAATCTGATGAAATGGTATATGGTGATTTCCCTTTTTCTATAAAAAATAGGAGTGTTATAGCATGACGGTGAGATAAAAAAATATTAGGATGATAAACAAAGGTATCAAATTCGAGTTTGGATGGAATGCACATGGACAAATAATTAACCCTAATAAGTCCATGTCTAGTACTACATTAGACTCACCACTTTCATGCACATGTTTATTGATGTAGATTCATGGAACAATGTTGTTCCCACACTTAAGACACTGATTTGAGAAGATATTTGGGTAAAATTATGATAAAATTTATTTTTTTGCTAAAAAATAAAATAATGAAATGTTGAATTACTTTTCATTATACATTGAAGAGTGAATTTATAGTAGATGAATCCATAATTAAATTTTTATTAATGATAAATAAAAAGGATCATAAAGGATTTCTCCCAGTTCTTATGAGGCACCATCTCAAAGATGCAAAAGGGAAAATAAATATGCACCCACCAAAAATGTATTCACACCTGATAAACCAACAAGCATGGGATGTGTTTATTAGCAGTCATGAGGAGAAATATTTTCAGGCATATTATGACTGGTAATACATTTCTTAAAAATACATTAATTAATCACTTTGATTAAGAATTTTTAATTTATGAAACAACAAATGAGTGCTGAAACTAAGAAATAAGCAACAAAACTGACATACCCCTCTCTTAAAGAAAGGATATGGCATGCTTCACTTGAAAAAATGGTACATATTTTAAATGTATTGTTATAATTGTATATTAAATGAAGCAACAACAAAATTATGTTCCTATGTATATATGTATATTGATGAATCAAAACCCAAACCCACTTCTATCCCACATCATGTGATATGGAAAGAGGTTCATGTAAATAAAGAAGGGATGCTAATAGATGAAAACACACAAAAAGTGCGGGAAGCATGTTTAAGTATAAAATAATAATTTGTTTACTTTAAATTAGTATTACATAATAATTATAGTGACCCAAGCCTTCTACACATATTATTACATGATTTTTAGCATAATTATCTATTAAATACAAACCAAGGATTGAAAAGTCTAGTGTCTTTGGATGACTAGGTACAAAATTAGAAAACATGAAACTAGAATAAAATATTTTTTATTAATCTCCATAAAGAAATCTTAACTTCCTTTGAGATCCTACATATGCATAGGATAACCTAGGGAATACATAGATAAAAAGAGATGAGCTAAAAATCCCAGTAAGGGAATAAACATGGCACATGAGTTAGAATGAATAACATGGTAACCTAAAAGGCATAAAACATGAATGAACTTGTAGAGGCATATCATAAAGAACATGGAATCATATGATCATGGTAATATAGTAAAGTGGCAACCACATATAACATGACATAAACTTGAGTGAAGGCCAACTGTCAAGATTATATCACATGGTGGATAGAGTCCCATAATGGATTAGGTTTACTCCCTAATCCCATATATAACATCTCATGAGACTAAAACATTACCCAATGTATTGGATCCTTATCTTATATCATCCATAATAACATGTACATGCATACGTTCTCCACATAAAGAATCAAGCATAAGGCATATATAAAAGAATTACTCATACAAAGAAAGGGGTTTCATAATCGTGTCATACAGAATAGCCAAAGGGTGTATCATAATAGTATTCATGGAATAAGGGATTAAATCATTATTTTTCATTAATAAAGTAAAAATAATAATATATCTTCATAATGATGTCTAACTAAATTTAAAATAATAAAGAGTGGTTATGTAGCATTAGAAATGTACCACTTAAGTGCAGTTTTAGAGAATAAAGAGTATTTATAGAGGTAAAGGGAATAATTTTTTGTATAAAACTATAAATTAACTAAATTAGTTTTTAAAGATAAAATTAGTTATTTTATAAAAATATTGGTGGCTTAAAATAGTTTATGGAGTGTACTTGAAAATGGGTAAGAAACAGAGAAGTTCCCTTTAATCAGGTATGCTTATCGAGAGGAATTGAGAATGGAACATTTTGAAACATATATTTACATATAAAATAAAGATTAATTGAGATATATAAACATTTTTAAAAAAAATGAGATTTATATAGGAAGAATAAATAAATACATCGGGGTAAAGAGAGAGAAAGTGCAGCCCAAAAGAAAAAATGGAAGTTCAAAGAGATCCCTCACCTTATGTTCAAATGTGATCTACAATTGAAATTAATGTCCTGGATAACCAAATTATATTCATTAATAATTTAATTAAGAACCAATTTCACATATATTTTATTTATTATAATTTTATTAAGTTCATTTATGGCTATTTTTATGAGTTATAAAGTTTATTTTTGTCGTTATAGGAGCATTCGTTTCATGGTTGGTTCACTTGTATATAATTATGGATGTTATTTTCTAATGAAAATAAAACTAAGGAAGTGAAATTATATGTTCTTGAAATTACATAATTTTAAATGGTACCATATATCATATTTATTTTTGATATAAGGATGATTCATTTGATAAAACCTTAATGACAATTGTTTAGTTTATTTTGGCAGTTTTTACAACCATCACAAACTAGTATTGTTTTATTTAATATTATGTTTGTACATTGGTTATAAAATATGAAATAAGTTATAATATACATATTAAAATCTTATTTAACCATAATAATTGTTTTATGACCAGACTTGAATGCAATAATAAAATATAAAAACTCATCATCCACGAAGGTGGTGAACCAACATATTACAGACGATATTTTCATTTTTACAATAAAAGGAGGAGAGAAGGGATTTGATGATGAATATTATATTGATTCAATAAAATTAAAGTATATGTATGATAATATATTTATCATTTCACTTTGTATATAGGGTGAGGATAAGGTATAATAAATAAATAATTTAAAAGAAAAAGATGGAGGATTTTACCTATTGAATGACATCTCCTTGAGAACCTCCTTAGAAATGGTATTATGGTGAGAATAGTAACACTAAGACATGGGGAAGATGATTATAAAGGGTATTGGGTATAATTTTAGCAATATACATGTAACTAACTGAACTATTATAAATAAAATCCCTCTTTTTATTTTATTAAATGTCTTATTATATAATATGGTTATAGAAAACACATGCACTTATTTTGTCTTATTATTACCATTGAATTTAAAAGACATTTATGTATCATTACTATTTTTAATATATCTATTTAAGAGTGAGTAAATGATTAGTAAAAATATAGGGTTTTAACAAATCCAATTTTCATAGACAAAGGAAGTGATGGCCTCAACCAGTAGAATTATACCCTATAAATCCCATTTATTAAAAATTACAAGGGAGATAGAATTTATGGTATTTTTACTTGACCAAGCCCAATATGAGATCCAAAAAATAAATCATTGTTTAAACCATTTTTGGTATAATTTCAAGCTCATAGAGATCATAGCCCAAACCATGTTTGCCGAACCACCCCATGAAATTCCCGCCATCGTGCACCTTACCCTTAGGGAGTTTGTTGGTGTATTAAAGGGATATGTAACAAGACCCTAGAAATATGATTATGTATATTATTTTTTATATAATAATGAATATATTTACTTCTTATTATTTTTAATTTATAAATGTTTGTTATTTTGATTCAATAAAACACAAATAGTATTTTTGGTTAATATTCAAATTCAATTAAGAAATGTATTTTGATCAATTAATGTATCATTGAAATAAATAATAATTTAATAAATATTATTATTAAATAACTTTTATTAAATATAAATGATAATATACTTTTTATAAAGTCAAATGTAATTTTTATAAGGGTTCAAAAAAATGTTATTGTCAAAAAATATATCGTTTTCAATAAATGTTAATTTTTTTATTTTAAAAGTGAAAATTCACATATTTATAAAATTATTTAGATAATATTAATATTATTTTTTGAATCAGGATGTCAAAATTATCCAATGGTAAATTTTTCATAATTTTCCGAGACAATCAAATTTTCGGGTAAAAAATAAATACCATATAAATATAATTTATGTTTTATGACATCACAATGATTGAAAAGTGATGTAATAAGGAATATAAATAGGATCCATGATCATATAAATGATTTTAATTTAAAATAATGTAATTTTAGGTTTATTCGATCTATTTTTTAAATCCATTATGAATCCTCTAAGACTTATAATATATTTTAAGATTTTAAAATAATTTCTTTAAGAGTGTGACTCACCTCCACATAACCAAGGGTAATATTTTAATAATTTCAGCCCTTGGTATTCTAAAATAATAAAATAAGCTTCAATTTTTCAGAAACCATGGGATGGTTTGTGGTTTTGGATATTTTATTATGTAGAATCCAAGACCAAAATAAATAATAAATCTCCCTCTTTTCCTATATAAAACCACCAAGATCACATTTCTCTTCACTAAAACTCCTTTTAGAATGTTATTACTCTTACCTAAACTTCCTATATTCTTCCCAAGGCTCCCCCAAGCTTTAAATAATCCCTTACCGAGCCTTTCGAGTCACACACTCAACTAAGGGACCTTCCTCTCCTCCTTTCAATTCAAGCACATTCTTTGAAATTAGTCTTCTTAATTTCAATTTTCTATATTTTAATTCATTTATAATAATTAAATTACTTTACAATTGATGTTATTAAAATGATATATCATTTATAATCTCTCATTTTGACCTTTATCTAATTTGTTACTATGCATAAATTTTGTAAGGGATCTTCAACTCTCTTCTTTTATCAAGAACTCCTTTTTTGTTATGTCTTTTAATTTTCATTTTCTTATGATGGGATATGATATTCCATATTACCCTTAATTTAAATATGATTTATAAATGATGAGATTTTCCTTTCACCCTCATTAATACTCCCATGATCCTTTATGTACATCCGTTACCATGCCGAAATTTCTTATGGATTCTTTTCTCAATTCATGTTTCTTCATTAACTTATTCCTTATATTTCCAATTTTCTAATGTTGGTGTATTCCTTTACATATCCCTATTACCTCCCATTTTATTTCCAAATAATGAGATACCATTTCACTCTCATCAACTATTTTTCTGAATTTTTAAGTAATGTCGTTATAATGCCAAAATTTCACCATGATTTTCCATGCCAAAACAATTGTGTAGTGAATACCATACCCATTATTCTATCAAGGGTATTAAACTTTATGCACATAAACTTATTGATTGGGGAATTAAATGTATTAAATCCAAATTCCTTGTTCATGGATTAAATTGTGATGATGAATGAATCTATATTGTATGGTCTATGTGGCACACTTAATCATGAGAATTGAAATGATTATGATGGGTGCGCCCAAATAGCGCTCCAATGCATTGGGTAATGTTTAGTATCATGATACATGATGTTGGTATAGGGGTGTTACTGATTACTTTATGGTACTTTTTACCCCATGAACAATTGGTGGTTTAACCTTAACCTATGCTCATGATTAAATGTTTTAAGTTGTTTCCACATTTTCTATGTTATGATTATCATGCTATATCATGCGTTGTTATTAATTTTCCTTTTTTTCTCATTGATATGCCTATTGTCTAACACGTATCACTTATGACATGTTTATTCCCTTACTGGGCTTTATAGATCACCCCTTTCTTATGTATTTCTACAGGTTATCCCATGCATTTTTAAGTTTTTTAGAATATTATGATCATATAAAGGAAGTGTTCAATAATGTTTTATATCCCATGTTATAAGTTGTTATGTAATGTACCTAATTACCAAATACACTATAATTATTGATATTTTGGGTTGTATCAAGTGTAGTTTTATATAACAAAACATGAATTAATGTGTAATAACGAGTAGTATTGTTTTAGTTGGTATTTGAGGAAAAGTTTAGTTATTTTTTGGATTAAGATTAGAGAACTCTTGTGAAATCCTTGGGGATAAGACTAAGTATAAGAAAACATTTTTAAATTATGGTAAGTATAAAGTAAGTGTTTTATAAAGAAAATACATCTCTGTCTGGATACTAAAAGTGGACGTCGTTCTGAAATAGATGTACCTAGGAGTAAAAACTCTAACAAGGTGTTCCAGGCCTAACTCGGGGTAACCTATTACACGACAACGGGCCTTAAAACTCACTTGGTTTGAAACTACTAGGGTATATGATTTGGAAAATTCATAATCTCATTATGAACCATTATTAAGGGAATAAAAAAATTCCCATAATAATATATGTTAGGAAATAGATCATGGATAACATAGATTGAAGCCTATAAACTCATAAGTTAAGGATATAAATGCAATTAATAAGTTATCCCTTTAATGTCATTAAATTCCCTTTTATGTTTTTAATTGTTTAAAATTATCATCCATAATTTTCCTTTTTTTCTAGAAAATTTCCAAAAATAGGAGAAATCAGGTAAACAATCAATGTGACGAGCAGTCTAATGACTACCCTAATGAGATACCTAATCCGATGGGAGTAGGAATTGTAAAATTTTTCACAATACTCTCTCAGCTGAATTGGTTTATGAATAGAAACCTAGATCATGAGGAGTTCTCAAACCCTGATAAGATATAACTATCTACAATCAAGATATTCATGCGACAAAGGACTCATACAAGTGCAAGAATAATGATGAATATTATTTAACACCATAATCTCAAGCATGTATATTATTTACCTATAAGCAAGCATATCTATATCAAATGATTGAGTATAAGGAAAGGACCATCCTCAAATACATTCCTATTGTGAGGGAATATGTTGATGTGTTTCACAAGGAATTTCCCAGTCTTCATCTTAATAGGGATGTTGAATTTTCAATCGATCTTATACTTGGTTCATTTCCAATATCCAAGACTCCATATAGGATGGCTTTTGTGGAAATTGATGAGCTAAAGAAACAACTAAAGGAGAATATATATAAAGGCTTTATACACCTAAGTAATTTACCATGGGTTGAACCAGTCCTGTTCTTCAAGTATAAGGATGGTTCAATGCACCTTTTCCTTGATTATCATGAGCTCAACAAGATCATGATCAATAACAAGTATCCCCTACCATGGAATGATGAATTGTTTGATCAGATATGTGGAGAAAAATAATTCTATAAGGTGAATATTCGGTCAGGATATTATCAAGTAATGGTGAAGAAGGAAGATATCCCCCCGAGACTTACAAGGTACAGGCACTATGAGTTCATAATGATTCCATTCAGACTCACTAATGATCCATAAATATTAATGTATTTGATGAATAAAGTCATTAGAGATTACCTCAAAAAAAGTGGTAGTCTTTATAGATGATATCCTAATATAATCCAAAAGTAAGGAGTAGCATGAGGATTATTTGAACATTGTGCTAAAGACCTTACTAAAGGAGAAGATTTATGTTGAGCACAATAAGTGTGAGTTATGGTTGAAGGAAGTATCATTATTGGGGCATATCATCACAAGAAATGGAATATTTATGGATCCTTCAAAGACAAAAATAATCAAGGGATAGCCAAGGCCAACATCTTTGATAGATATCCATAGTTTCCTTGGGTTAGTTGGGTATTATCACCTATATGTGAGAAATTTCTCACGATTGTCAAACCCTCTTACCAAACTAACTGAAAAAGAAGTCAAGTTTTATTGGAATGACGAATGTGAAGAAAGATTTAAGGAGTTAAAAAGGAGGCTTACCATTACCCCTATGATCACACTACCCAGAAGTGGAGAACTTTTCATAGTATTGAGCGATGCTTAGAAGAAGGGATTGGGTTGAGTGTTAATGAAGAATGAAAAATTCATTACCTATGCCTCAAGGAAGTTGAAAGTTCATGAGAAAAACTATCCCACACATAATCTAGAGTTGGAAACTATGATCTTTGTGTTGAAAATATGGCAACATTATCTCTATGGATAGAAGTGTGAGATATATACTAATCACAAGAGCCTCAAATATATATTCACACAAAAATAGCTTAATATTCATCAACGAAGATGGTTAGAGCTGATCAAGGAATATGAATGCTCAATTCACTACCATCCTAGTAAAGTGAATAAAGTGGTGGATACTCTAAGTATAAAGGATCCAATAATTTTATCTTTAATGAGAATTGAGAAAGATCCAATATTCTTAGAATTGAAGAGGATGGACATGGGAATCATAAAGGAAGGAACATCATCAATCCTTTCACAAATTATTTCTCAACCATATCTTCTTGAAAAGTTAAAGGATGTTTGAAAATATGATTTTAGAATTCAGAAGAAAGTAGAAACTATAAAAAAAAGGAAATCCTCGAAGTTCAATGTTAATAAAGAAGGAATTGTGAGATTTGGGTCAAGAATATATGTTCCATTAAATCCTATGTTAAAGAAGGAACTATTGAATGATGCATATAGTTCGACTTTCTCCATTCACCCAAGAAACACAAAGATGTATCGAGATATCTGAGAGCACTATTGGTGGGACATCATGAATAATGAGATCGCTAAATATACATCAAAGTGTCTGGTATGTCAGTAAGTGAAGGCTAAAAGGTAGCAGTATAAGGGTATGATGAAACCATTACCCATACTAACATGAAAATGGGAAAACATCACCCTAGATTTTGTCATCAGACTTCCAAAGACATCCAAAGGAAAAAATGCTATCTGGATTTTTGTGGATCTTCTAACAAAGTCTGCACAATTCATTGTGATTTGAGAGGATTTCTCTCTGGATCAACTTGAATGGATATACATCGGAGAAGTGGTGAGGCTATATAGAGTACCACTATCAATTGTGTCCGATTGAGATCCAATATTCACATCTAAGTTTTGGAAAAGTCTCAAACATTTTATAAACACTAAGCTAAACTTTAGAACATCTTATCACCCTCAAACTAATGGCCAATTTGAGAAAACTATAAAAACACTTAAGGATATTTTGAGAGCATGCTTAATTGATTCCAAAGGAGGATGGGACCAATATCTTTCTCTGGTCAAGTTCTCTTACAATTATAGTTTCCGCTCAATCATCTAAATGGATATCTATGAATCACTTTATGTGAAGATGTAAAAAACAATAGCATTTTTGGATGAAGTTGGGGAATGAAAACTACTAGGTCCTGAAATGGTTGAGGAAATGGTGGAGAAGGTTAAAACCATTCAGCAATACATCAAAGATATTCGGAGTCCACATAAGATTTATGTAGATAATCATCGATGAGACCTAGAGTTTTATGTCGAAGAAATGGTATTACTATGAATATATACATGTAAGAATGTGATGAGATTTTGGAATAAGGGAAATATTAATCCAATGTACATCGACCCTTTCGAGATCCATGATCGCATCGGAGTGGTGGCCTATCAACTAGCACTCCCACCAAACCTATCTCAAGTACATGGAGTATTCCATGTATCCCTCTTGAGAAAGTACATACTAGAACCCTCACATGTACTTAATTCAGAGGTGGTTCTATTTGAAAATGATTTTTCCTATGAGGAGTAGCCGGTGAATATCATAGATCATAGATAAAAAGTTTTGCAAAATAAGACAATGCCCTTAGTCAAAGTGTTGTGGAGAAACCACAAGTTTTAAGAAGAAACATGGGAACTGAAGGAAGTGATAAAGTAGAGTTAACCTCATCTGTTTTAGTGTGGGAAATGAAATGTTCGAGGGTGAAATTTCTTAAGGGGGGAATATTGTAACGACTCGAACTATTTTAAATAGAATTCCAATTTTTATTTTATTAAATGTTTTATTATATAATATGGTTATAGAAAACACATGCACTTATTTTTTCTTATTATTCCCATTGGATTTAAAATATTGTTATGTATCATTACCATTGATAATATAGCCATTGAATAGTGAATACATGATTAGTATAAATATAGGGTTTTAACAAATCCAATTGTCATGGAAAAAGGAAGTGATGGTCTCAACCAATAGGATTGTACCCTATGAAGTCCATTTATTAGAGATTTTTAGGGAGATAACATTTCTGGGATTTTCCCTAAACCAAGACCAAGCTGATATCCAATAACATAAGTATGAGAGAAACAGTTTATGAGAGAAGTTCAAGCTCATCGAGATCATGACTCAAATCATGTTCACTGAACCGCCCCATGAAAGTCCCACCATCACACACCTTAGTCTTAGGGAATTTATTGGTGTATTAAAGGGATATATAACAATACCCTAGCAATATTATTATGTATATTATTTTTTATATAATAGTGAATATATTTTCATCCTGTTATTGTTACTTTATAGATGATCTTTTATTCAATAAAACACAAATAGTATTTTTGGTTTACATTAAAATTCAACTAAGAAATATATTTTTATGAATTAATGGATATTTGAAATAAATAATATTTTTATAAATATTATTATTAAATAAATTTTATTAAATATAAATTATCATATAATTTTTAGGAGGTCAAATATAATTTTTATAAGGGTTCAATAAATGTTATTGTAAAAAAACCCATCATTTTTAATAAATGTCATTTTTTATTTTAAAAGTAAAAATTCACATATTTAGAAAATTATTTAGATAAAATTAATATTATTTTTGTAATCAGGACATCCAAATTATCTAATGGTTAATCTTTCATAATTTTCCAAGCGTCGAATTTTTGGGTAAAAATTACATACCGTATAAATATAATTAGTGTTTTATGACACCATAATGACCCAAAATTGATGTAATAAATAATATAAATAGTATAAAAGACAAAATATATGTTTTCAATTTAAAATAATTTTATTTTAAGTTTATTTTATTTACTTTTTAAAACCATTATGAATCCTCCGAGGCTTATAATATATTTTATGATTTTAAAATCATTTCTATAAGAGTGTGACTGACCTCCACATCACCAAGGGTAATATTTTAATAAGTTCATCATATGCATTTATAGAATAATAAAAATTAATACCCTTTGTCAGAAAACATGGGAAAAACCATGGTATGGTTTGTGTTTTTGGATATTTTATTATGTAGAAGCTAAAACCCAAATAATAATGAAATCTCACTCTTTTTCTATATAAACCCACCAAGATCGCATTTATCTTCAGTAAAACTCCTTGTAGCACGTAATTACTCTAAAATACACTCCTTATCTTCCTCCCAATGTTCCCTTAAGAATTTAATAATCCCATCCCAATCCTTTGTAGTCGCACACACAAGTAAAATACCTTCCCATCCTCCTTTCAATTCAAGGGAATTCTTTGAAATTAGTCTTTTTAATTTTAATTTGTTATATTTTCATTAATTTATAATAATTAACTTACTATCCAATTTATGTTATTATAATGATATATCATTTATACTCTCTAATTTTTACCTTTATATAATTCATTAATATGCCAAAATTTTGTAAGGGATCTTCCACTCTCCTCTTTTATCAAGAACTCCATTTATGTTATGTCTTTTAGTTTTTCATTTTATTATGTTGGGATATGATATTACATATTTACATTACTATAAATTTGATTTATAAATGATTATTTCTTCCTTTAACTCTCATTAATACTCCCATGATCCTTTATGTACACCTGTTTCCATGTCAAAATTTTGTAAGATTTTTCTTCTCTATTCATGTTTCTTCATTACCTTATTCCTTCTATTTCAAAATTTCTAATATTGGGATATGATTTTCCATATCCCCGTTACTTACCATTTTATTTTCAAATAATTATAGACCCATTTCACCCTCATCAACAATTTTTATGAATTTTTAAGTAATGTCATTATGCTGCCAAAATTTCACCACGGTTTTCCATGCCAAAACAATTGTATAGTTCATACCATACCCATTATTCTATTAAGGTTATTCAACTTTATGAACATATACTAATTTATTTGGGACTTACATGTATTCAATACAAATTACTTGACTGTGGAATAAATTATTATGATGAATGAATCCATGTTGTATGATCTCACTACACCAAACTGAGCATTTAGTGGCAGTTTTTTAATAGTTGTTTACAAAACTGCCGCTAATTCTTTTAAAATAATTTCTTGGTGGTTTTATATAAACCACAAAAAAATAGTTAAAAAAATTAACAAACATGACACTTTCCCCCTCCCCCGACCCCTGACCCCCCGACTCATTGAATCTCTAGCCTTGTCGCCGCCCGTCGCCGCCACTCATCGCGCCTCTCCTCGCCGTGGCTCACCTCGCCATTCCTCTCTGGCCCTCGTCTCACCTCCCCTAGTCATCTATCACTGCACCTCTCCACCCCTATCCGCTGATCTTGACCCCCACCTTATCGCCCCCCAAAGGTTGAGTGGTGATTTCAAGTGAGATTCCCCCTCCTCACCTGTATTTTCATTAGCTCTATATACACTAATTTACTCAATTTTGGATAAGGTTTAGCAATGATTTAATATAATCATGGTTATTATTCCCCATTGTGATGGAGTTTGTCTATAATGGGTATATGAGGACACAATTTGATGACTTCACAAACATGGAAGTAGTTTCAATGATGTTATGACACTGAACAATTTTATTTTTGGGTTTTCTCTAAAATTGGATGATATTTATGGTTAAATGGGTGTTACGTCATAGTTTTTTTTCTAGTACAGTGTCAAGAGTGCTCCATAGACCATATAAGGGGTGTTAAATAAGTTTTCATTGTGATAGTAGTGCCTGATGTATTTTATATCATTTATTCCTATTTTTTAAAAGTAAATATATAATTATAATGAATTATAGGCAGTTATTAATGTTATATGATGTGATGAAAATTTTGAGAGTTGATACGAACTTGGATGCATCATGGATGAGATTGGATGAGGTCTGCTGGAGTATTTTTTAGGTTTTAATTCAAATATGGAGGTTGGTGGTTCCTATAATTCAAGTAAATATTCTTGATTTTGTATGAATTACCACTACAAGAATATTATATAGACTTTGGTAGAATTTATAGGGGAATACTATTGTTGATTAAAGGAGATATGATGGTGTTGTGTCTCTATTACTTGAGGGGGTTGTGCCATGGTACATTGTGAGATGAGATCGATGAACCCTAAATTTATAGATAATTAAGTGGGATGAGATGTGAATATATAACCATATCTAGTTCTATTAGGAAACTATATAAGGTTTGCATGCCACCCTACCCAGATTTATTGGGTATGATGTATGAATTGGTATGATGGAATAAAAAAGGAAACGAGATGGATTATGGAATGGATTTCAATCATTTTTTATCAGGTTTGGGGTTTCTTTGTAAACATAAGGTGAAATGATGTACAAGGAGTCACGATGTCCTAGTTTTTACATTAAATACAATGATATTGTGTGGAATGTTTGTTTTATTCATCATGTATACATGAATATGATGGAATATATTAGGGGCACCTAGTAAGGCCCCATGGAGATGTATTTCTCACACCATTCATGGGCACCCTTATGTGCATGCATACCTAATATTTAGACTAGAGCTAAGCACATCACATGCAGTGGATAGGTCTTGTAAAGGTTGATGCATATTTTTAGATAGGGTGTGTTAAGGCCTAAGGATGGATGTAGGTCTAGATTTATGGTGTTTTATTTTTTGGTTTATTTTATATTTTTCACCATCCCTTGGGTGATTAGTGTTTGTATTACAATATAATCTATTCATGGAATTTATTATATAATTTTTTTATTTTATTATTTACATTGATATGTGGTAGATTTCTTGGTTATTTTTCCATTACAGTATACTCTAATTTGATGTATTTTTCCACCATAGAATATGGATTAGTACCTTGCAACAAGTTTTCAGCCACTTTCATATGTATTGGAATGCTTGAGGTTTGTCGAACCTCGTCTCATATGATGATTCTATAATGGGAAATTACAATGTGACATCATAAAATTTAGTTCATTTTATAAATTGGGTAGGGGAAAGAGGGGAATATAAGAACTTTATTGAATCCTATGATAGACCATATATAGGTGAGTCAGGAAAACCTTTTCGGTAGTAAGTCCAGGTTACCATGGGTGTGGGATTTTTGTTATTTCATTTTTATGATATGATTGAGTTTTTTATGGAATATAATGTTTTTACAGAAGTTGTTATTTTAAATTTTCTTCTCCTCTATCACTAGAATGAGGCCCATGTGCATGAACCATATTTGGTGTATATTACTTTCATGACATATACATGAATGAATTTAATTGTAATTTTAAAATGGGATTCAGTTTTTTAAAGTGTCAAAAAACATATATAGAGCTCAAAAGTATTTAACCTCAAGGAATTTATGTTACATGATTTATCCCTTAATAATTATAATTATTTATAAGTTTGGTGACTGAACTCATAGAGTCATGAAAATTTATTCTTGATCCCTTATTGTGTATTTATATAGTAAAACCTTATTTAACATATTCATATTTTTTTAACTAGTATATATGAATATCTTTTCTTATTTATTAATAGTTATGTGTTTTAATTTTATGTTAATAATGTGTAGGCACATTGTGATATATATGGATAAAAGCTGGATCACATTTCTGAGGAACACACCTCATTATGCTAAGGGTTTGGAGGAGTTTTATATTTTTCAATTTCCAATCGATCTATTGATGAGAGAATAATTTTTCCATGTCCTAAATATAAATTTTATAAGATAATTGAACCGAGATTAAGTTTATGAGAACTTTATATTGAAGCAATTCCCTGCTCAATATTTGTGTTGGATTTGGTATAGAGAATCAAATGTTACATAAAGGTTGAGAAATGATGTCAATCCATATAATGAGTTCCCAACTTCTTTGACAATGGAAAATGAAATGAAAAACCTTATAAATGATGCATTCAGCATTACAAGACACCAAAATCAACATCAAAACATATAAGAACAACCAGTTGATGGTGCTACAAATAGCAACGTGACAAGTGATGTTTTTGAGACTATAGGACAACTAGATCAAGATTGTAACATATCATTGGATCCTCCTCTTGATTATGTGGAGAATAATGTAAAAGAAAACTTCATTGAGTAGACATATGTGTTTCACAGTTTAGTTGATGATGGAAATCAAGAGTTGTATAGTGAATGTTTGAAATATTCAAAACTTACTTCTCTGCTGAAGTTATACCATATAAAATGCCTATGTGGAATTAAAAATAAGGTCATGTCCATGATACTAGAATTTTTATGTGATTCATTTCTTAAAGAAAAGATCCATGAGTCTTTTTATGATATGAAAAAAGTTGTTAAGAAGCTTGGTCTGAATTATACAAAAATTCATGTGTGTCCCAATGATTGTATACTTTTTTGGGGAGAGTATTAAAGAAGACAAGATTGCAAGAAATTTTATTCTTTGAGATTGTAGTATATAGGTGATGTTGGAAGTTTGAATCAACATACTACCATAAACAAGAATAAAATGAACACACTTGTAAAGGTTTTGTGTTACTTTCCTTTAAATCTTTGATTGCAAATATTATTCATGTCATTAAAAACTGTCGAATACGTGAAGTGGCATTATATAGATAATAAAAATGATGGGTTAATATGACATTAAAGAGATTCACAATCACAGAATAAATTTGATTCATTAAATAAAAAATTCTCATCAGATCCTATTAATGTTCGATTGGGATTGGTTGTCGATGGATTCAACCCATTTGGGACTTTGAGTACTAGTTATAGCATTTGGTTGGTTGTTTTGATCCCTTATAATCTGCCTCTATGGATAAGTATCCAACAAACATATTTGATCATTTCGACAATTATTCATAGAAAAAAATGTCTGGAAATGATATTGATGTATACTTACAACCTTCAATTGAAGAATTATAGGAGATATTGAGAAACAGTGTTGAGACATATGATGCATCTTCTAGAAAAATGTTCAAAATGAAAGCTTCTATAATGTGGACCATTAGTGACTTCCCTAGACTTGGTAATTTAGTTGGTTGAAACACTTACATGGGTTTGGCATGTCCTATTTGTAACTTTGATTTTGAGCCCGAATGGCTACCTCATAGTAGAAAATGGTGCTACTTGTTTCATCAAATATTTCTCTATGCATCTCATAGATTTAGGCTGAACAAGTAAAAATTCAATTGTTTCATTGATTGTAGACCACCTCCAAAGTTGTTAACATGTTCTTAAATATTGGAACAATTTGGAAATGTTGAAATAGAATTGGGGAAGGTGCATCATTTGAATGATAGTGGGAAACGAGTTCGAAGTGCATTTTAAATGAAATCGGAACATAACAATAGAAGAAAAAAATATATTCTTCAAACTTCTGTATTGGGAATTTAATTTTTTGTGAAATAATATTGATGTGATGTATCCTGAGAAGAAGTTTGTGACAATTTGATCTTCATATTTCTTAATGATCATGGAAAGTCAAAGTATCATCTCAATGCTTGGAAATACTTACAAGAAATGAACATAAAGCATGATCTCTGGCTAGATGAGAATGGAAAGTATGATCCAAAATTTTTTACAATGAAAAATAGGGATAAATATACATTCCTTATAATTTTAAAACATGTGAAGGTATCTTATGGGTATTCAAGTAACATCTCAAGATGTGTTGACTTAAAGTATCATAAGTTACATGAACTGAAAATCCACGATTCACATATTTTTTTATAGCATTTACTTCCATTGGCATTGCGTACATTATTACCTGAAAAGGTTATTTCTGTTGTACTCTAATTATGCACATTTTTCAGAAAAATATATGAGAAAAATCTACATCCGTTTTATCTTGACAACCTTTAGAAGAGCTTTTTATTGAAACTTTGTGAAATGGAGATGATATTTCCTCCATCATTTTTTACTCTCATGATGCATTTAACTATGCATTTGGTTGAGGAAGATAAATTTGGAGGTCTCGTACATTATGGATGGATGTATCCAATTGATATTTAATTTATTTATATGTTTTTCATTTTAGTAAACAATTCTTGTAACTTCATTAAATACATAATTATGTTTTTTTTATTTTATTTCACAGACATCTTAGGCATTTGAAATCATATGTGAAAAATAATTCTCAATTGGAAGGCTCTATTTCTGAAGGATATTTGGATGAGGAGTGTCTTAACTTTTGTTCTAGATAGTTGGATGATATTGATATAAGATTAAATCAAGTTTAACATGTCGAAGACACATCAAATCAATCTAAAATACATTGGAAATCAAAAATATTTCCTTCTATTGACTAATCAGTTGGGAGGAGCACAAATGTTACACTAACAGAAATAGAATTATTATAGGAACATAGATATGTGCTAATAAATAGTTAAATTTCATATCCATTTATTGAATATTTTAGGATACAGACAAAGAGATGAATTAGAGGATGAACATGTAATGAGAAATATATAACAAAATCTATTAATAAAGAGCTTATAGAATGGTTTTCTTGACATGTAAGTTCAAAAATATTCCAATCAATATGGATATTAGGTTGATACATATATTTTGTAAATATAATAATTTTTATATATTTTTTTAGATCATGAATACTGATACTCGAGTAGAGTTGTCATAATATTTGAAGTTTCTTGCTCAAGGTCCTCTAAAACAAGATAGAAAGTTCGATGCTTACAACATGAATATATTTAGATTCCATACAGTTGATCGGGAAGAGGGTTTAAAAACACATAATTGTGGAATATTTACATTTTATGAAGTGTAATACTATGGAAGGTTGACTGATATTATTGAAATTAAACAACCACAGAAATTTTTTAGTTGTTTTATTTAAATGCAATTGGGTGGATATTATCTAGGGTGTTAAAAGTGATTCCATGCAATTTACTTTTGTGAACTTCTCTCACTTGATGAATATTGGTGACCGTGAACTACATGATCTATATATATTATCATCATAAGAGAAAATGGTATATTATGTGAAATATTTAATGGATGAAGTGTGGAGTGTAGTTGCTCACGTAAAACAATGAGACTTGTATGATATAGGCGATGAAGTGAAATATTTGACCTTTGACATTGAATCTCATCAACAACAAGAAGCATACTTATTTGTACATCATGATATTGAAAATATTAGTCTTATAAGAGTGGATTAAGTATATGAAGTAATTATAGAGTTGAAAAAAAACATGATTGAAGGAGAAAATTATTGTATCTGAAGTTATACATTAATTTATCAACCAATTATGTCATTTTTTAGTCATTCATTATATTTGTTATGTATATTTTTTTGTTAGTACTGTGCATCTGTTATCATTTCTATTTTTTTATGCATAATATTTTTGAAATATATGTTTTGAAATTAATTTTATTTGATTAAATGATAGGAATGCCACGAAGTAAGTGTTATACCCACACTACGAGGTCAAATAGTTTTTCTATAATCTGATCGACTATGGTAATATTTTCATTAGTTTAAATATTTATTAAAAAATGTTATCTATTTAATATATTAAATTATTGATTTATATTTGTTTAATTTAGTCACAAATTTTAGGACACCAAGCACCCTGAATAGAAGTGTGGTTTAATGTTCAAAAAAAATCTGATGGGGGTTTTGTTAATGAGTCTGCCAAATAAGTTGGGGTATGAAATCATTTTTCATTATAATAACTTATTATTAGTTTTCACTATGTTAATATATACTTCCTATAATATGACTAATATTTGATGTGTAGGTAAAAATTAAAGAACTATGGGATGTCAATATCACATAGTCCTACTCAGTCTCCCAGGATGACCTAATTGGTAAAGTCCTTGGAGAGGAGAATCCGAGTTGAGTGAATAGGATGGGTTTGGGACTATTACCATATGAGGTCTTTGGAATAAAAACATGTATTTCAATTGATGAAAGGTGATGAGAAGGTAAATCACACAACTTTAAAACCATTTAGTTCACAAAATTTTATTAATTTTAAGTTTAAATTTAAATATACATCATTGTTTAATTTTCAATATAATTGTCTTACAGGTTCCAGTAGTAGGAAGTACGGATGAAGATGGAGAGGGTGACTAGTAGAGTTCATCATTGGGAAATGATTAATAGATAGGGTTTGTTTATGTATCAATACGTCCAATGTGGGTATTGTTTTTATCTTTTTCTTATATTTTAGATGGGATCAGGACAACGAGTTCCCTATGTATGTGTTTTATAACCACATGTCTATATGTTTTGTTTCAAATGTATATGGATATTGAAATTTAATAATGATCATATAACCAAAAGTCCAGGGTCCGGTGGAAGCCGACCCTAAGAAATTATTAAATAAAAAAGGGATAGAGTGTCAGGCATATAATGGGTTATTATAGAAATGAGAGGGTGTGATACCACATATATCCGCCTCAACAAATGAGGAATAATAATATGGGGCTATAAAAGACCACATTTTATCCATTTCAATGATCACCCTCTATTCCAAAGCGTTGTCCACCTGATGGCCTCCTGATATGCATGTGGCACAACCAAATGAATTTGAGTGAGCTTGTTAAGACAATCAACCCAATGATACAACACTCTCCAAGGCACATTATGCATATTTTTCCTCAAGTTATGAACCTCAATCTAAGAATCAGATTCAATCCATATCCATTTACAATTAAATTAGAGAGCATACCTGATTGCATGAATAATTTCCCACAATTCAGCTTCATAGGCATTTCCAACTCCAATGAATTGATAGAATAATCCTTTTACAAACCCATAGTAAGTCAAAAAAACCCCACCGCAACCCAACATACCTAGCTCACCTGAAGCATCCCCATCAATATTCACCTTGGGGAATGGTGAAATCAAAGGTATCCACCGAAAGTACATGAGAATATGAGGCTTCTGCAGCCGACCAGAAAACCCAAGCAATCTGAGAGTTTTAATGTCAAAAAAAGTTTTATTCATTGCACCCTCTTAGGAAAGTGAAGAATCATATACTTCCCTGTGTATGGCCACCATTACCTATTGAAGAACATTATGCACACTCTCAAATAGTTCAGTGTTACTATCATCCTAGAGGGCTGCGATGGTTTCTACAGCTGAGACAAGAAAGAAGTGATGGATCTGCTCACTGTAATGAGCATCATACAATGTGTGGTATGCTGGTGTCAAGTTTCATCCCAAATAAGAAATTAACATAGTCCCATAGCTATTTGTCCTAAGCACATTTCAAAAAAAAGTGTTGTGATGTTTCTTTAGCACGCATACAAAAAAGAAACACTGAAGCTAGGTGGAAACCAACCCTTTTGACTTGTTCAGAAATCGGGAGATGGTTTTTCCAAATTCTTCAGATCAGAATGAATATAGAGGGCCAAATAAAATTGTCCCTAAACTTCATAATCCAGGAAGGTGGGTGAATGAGGCCCCCACATCATATATGATGTTTAGTTTCTTGTCTCTATTTTACATATAGGTTGATCTAACTATTATATTCTACTATTTCTTACTTGTTTTTCATGGTTAATTACTAAGTATGTTTATACTCACACCTTCATGGGCTTTTCATGCATGATTTTTGTCTTATACAGACAACTAGTAGATGGAGTCCTTAGTGGACCTAGTATCTATGGAATATAGAAGTAAGTGGAGGCGCTGAACATGTTTGGTGGTCAGACTTAGGTATCTTGATTTGGGAACTCCTCTTATTTTTTCTTTTAGTTGTTTCTAGATTGAGACCTACTTTCCTTCTTCTTGGTTAGGCATTTATTTTACCTTTTTCCTTTCCTGTATATTTATCTATATCATTTTTATGTATTTCATATAGGTTACTGCATGATTTTTTTACACTAAGAGGTTTTATTTTATTATACACATGCAGTATTTCATGGAGTTAAGTGTTTGTGTGTGTGTGTGTGTGTTCATGTAAAATAGGATAAAGCCCCCTGATTCAGTGATATTCTTACTCTATGCTTGTTTCTAGCCCTTAAAATATTGGGGGTGACCATGTGGTGTCACTCTCATCTTACTGGTGTCCCAAGTAAGGTCCCTATAGGTAAAGTCATGACACAAAACCCCTTGGTTTTCTCTAAGAACGTATTCTCTATCTTACCCCAGCCATTATAGGAATGTCTATACCCTTTTCCAAATATCACATCATGACCCATTCCTACTGACCAAGGATCGTTCAATGTTATCTCTCACCAAACTAAGGTCTTATATCACTTATCCATACAATGATATCTCAATCCTATAACATATAGGATAACCCTTATCTATTAGACCTTCTATTAGATTAGTATATTTTTTATTTTCACCTTCTTGGTTATATATCAATATTTATGTGTTGGGTGATCTCCCTTTTGGGAGATTTTTGTGCTCTACTTTTTCATGGTCCCTATTTTTTGAGCTCTGTCTTGTTGGTCTTGGATAGGATATGGGGATGTAATCGGGTAACTCAAACTATCTGGGTTCTTGTCAGACTAATCACATAGAGGCATCTATGTTGTTTTTCATGATCTCATAAATGGGTGGGATTAGTGTTGGAAGTCCTAGGATTTTATAAAGTATTTTCCCATTTTATAAATCCAAGACAGTTTTAATCCTTACTTGAGGAAGTTTAGATCATTTATGGATATTTAGGGTTATTAATCTTTTGGCTAAGAATTTAGTATTGGTTTTGAATCATTAATGAACCTATTTATTAAAATGTTATTCTTGATGGATGTTTCTATGTTGAGAATTATTTCTTCATTATTAAATTAATTTATCTTTTTTGTAATTTTAGTGGATTTAGTTTTAACATGTGAATCCTCATTTTAATGGAAGTATGTTGATTCCTTATAACAAGTTTGAAATGTATTAAATTTATGTTTTCCTTATAAATGTGTTGTGTAATAGTTGAAATAATCAATATACTTTCAATAAGAAATTTATTGAGAAATGTATCCATTATTTCAATGTATTGAGAATTGTATTATCAATTATTTCAATGTGTTGATTCTTTCAATATATTTATGTATTATTGATTATTTTAATGTGTTGTGTCTTGTTTGATTCTTTCAATGTATTGAGAAATTTATTATTTATTTCAATGTGTTGTTTTCCTTGGTCAATGTGTTGATTATGTATGCTTTGGTGAGAATCAATGTACATTGATTCTTTAGTTTTAACATGTGTTTCTTTCCTTGTATGTTGATGATATATTTGATGATCTGGAAAAAATTTTAGTGTTACTATTGTGTTGTTCTGGCTTTAGGTTCTGGGGATGTAGAACCTGAAACTTGTTTTTTTTAATTCATGATATAGCAGCGATTTAAACCACCCCTAGATATAGTATATTTTCATGGTGGTTTAAACAACTATTATATTATGGTATTTTTTTAGGGAGACAATTAAAACTGCTACTTCATATGAATTTTTTTTACTTAGTGGTGGTTTTATCCATATTAGTGGCGATTTTTCAGTAAAAAGTTAAAACTTTAGTGGTGGTTAAAAACCACCACTAGATCTCAGTTATTTTTTAAGTGAAAATCGCCACTAAAACTAAATAAACCACCATGAAATATGAGTTCTACGACACTTTCTAGAAACTGCTACGAAATAGAAGAAACCGCCGCATGTTGAATGTCGACAAAAATTTTAATTGTGGTTTTTTGAAACTATCACAGAACCATATAGTGGCGGTTTAAACCACCTCTAAATGGGAATTTTGTCATAGTGTATATGTGTAACACTTAATCATGGGAATGAAATGATTATGATGGGTGTGTCCTGATATCACTCTAATGCATTGGGTAATGTTTGGTATCATGATAAGTCATGTTGGGATAGGGGTTTAACAAATTTCTTTATGGGAATTTGTCCACTATTAAGTCTTGATGGTTTAACCATGACCTATGTTCATGATTATATTTTTATGTTTCTACATTTTCCATGTTATTAATATCATGCAATATTATGCCTTATTATTCATGTTCCTTTTGTTCCTCATTGATATGTCTATTTTCTAACATGTATCACTTATGCCATGTTTATTCCCTTTTTGGGATTTATAGATCATACCTTTCTTATGTATGTCCCCATGTTACCCCATGTAGTTTTAAGTTCATTGGAATATTATGATCATGTCAAGGAAGTGTTCAATAATGATTTGCATCCCATGTTATAAGTTGTTATGTAATGTACATAATTTCCAAAGACACTATATTTCTCAATCTTTTGGGTTGTATTAAGTGTACTTTTATCTAATAAAACAAGAATTAATATGTAATAAAGATAAGGGTTGTTATAATCCAAATCATATAAGGTGTGAGGAGAAGGGGTGGTGATGGGTGATATTTATAAGGGGAGGAGAGGGGTATTTTTTATTATTATATTCATTAGTTTATTATTTTGGCTGAATATTATCAACAATATTAATTATTGTGACTATATATAATAAATGGTGTATTTTAGTTCGAACTAATGTGTTGTTACGTCAACCATGACTAAAAAATTCATTTATTTTTCTTATAATGTTAAATACTATAAATTATCATATTTTACTATTCACTAAAAATTAAAATATTTTAGAAAAAATCTCAAAAATTCACCCTATTTTTTGATGTGTAGATTTAAAAAATGGACTCAATTTAATGAAAGCTTTTTTCTAAATATGAGAAATTTAATTTTTAAATAAAATCAAAATTTATTTGAAAAATACATATTTTAATATTATAATTGATTTTATGACACTTTGAAAAAATATTTATGCTATCATAAAATTATTTTATCATTATAATAAAACTTATTATTAATTTATAAGGCTATTTTATGTATATAATTTTTCATTTAAATCATTATATTCATTATAATGATGGAATACATTATGTACTTGAGACATGGTTGGTGGAAGTGCTAGTCTATAGGCCATAACACCAATACGATCAAGAATCTAAAAGAGGCAGATGTACCTAGGACTTAGATTCACCTTCTTCCCAAATCTAATGAATCTCTTACATAGAGATATGTAGAGTAATAAAATGTTTCCAACCTTAGACTTCAGGTCCTGCCGATGATTGTCTACATAGCTCTCTTAATGACTTTGGGAAACCCTAAGGTGTTGTTGAATGGTTTTCACCTTTTATACCATTTCTTTGACCATTTTAAGTCCTAAAAACTTATGTTCTCCAATATCATATCATCATGAAGGTGTTCAACATTTCATCCCATAAAGGGATTTATATGGATCCATTTGGATTATTGAGTGGAAGCTATTATTGTAAGAGAACTAAACCAATATAATATGATGATACCATCACAAATTTAAGTCCCTTTAGAATGCTATCAAAATGTCTTCCAATGTCTGAATAGTTCACTCAAACTGGCCATCAATTTGAGGGTGATAAGTTGTACTGAAGTTCAACTCAGTGTTTAGAGTATATTGAAGAATTTTACAAAACTTGAAGGTGATTCTCAAATATCCATCAGATAAAATTGATAATGGTAACCCATGAAGACTCACCACTTATATGATGTATATCTAGGCAATTAGATTGAGTGATAATTCCTCTTTAATTTAAATAAAGTGAGAAGTCTTTATAATACGATCCACAAAAACCCATATAACATTATTTACTTTGGATGTCTTTAGAAGTCCAGTGATAAGTTCCATGGTGATTTTTCCCATTTTTATGTAGGTATGGGTAACAGTTTTATCATCCCATTAGTCGTTTTCCTTTTATCCTTCACTTGTTGACATACCAGGAACTATAATGTAAATTCAATTATCTTCTTCTTCAAATTGTCCCACCAATAGTGCTCTCGAAGATCTTGATGCATCTTTATTCTCTATGGGTGGATGGAGAAGGTCAAGATATGTGCATCATTCAAAATTTATGTATTTATATTATGATTTTATGGTACACATAGTAATGAACCAAATTTTATGACTCTTTCCTCATCGATTTTGAACTCTAATGATTTCTCATTTCTGATATCTTCTACCATCTTCTAATTTTCACATGATCTCTTTGAACATAATTTATCTTTTATAAAAGGGATGATTGAGAAATCATTTAAGAAAGGATTGATGATTCCATTTCCTTTATTATTCTCATTTACATCCTTTTAATGTCTAAGAATATTTAATCCTTTTCAATTGTCAACATTGATAATGTTTCAGGATCCTTTCTACTTAAATAATCTTTCACTTTATTTTCTTTACTAGGATGGTAGTTGATTGAGTAGTCATAATACTTGTTGAGCTCTAACCATATTAAATAGTTCATGTTAATCTCCTTCTATGTGAATATATTTTTGAGGCCCTTGTGATCAGTATATATCTCACACTTCTCCACATAGAGATAACGACGCCATATTTTCAATATGAATATCACAACTACTAACTCTAAATTATGTGTGGGGTAGTTTTTCTCATGAAAGTTTAGTTTCCTTGAAGAGTAGACTATCACTTTATCATTTTTCCTCAGTAAACAATCTAATTACTTATTTTATTCATCACTTTATTCCATAAAATGTTACCCAGTTATCCTTAGTGTAGGTAATAGTGTAGTGATAAAGCTATTTTTCAACTCTTTAAAGTAGTCTTCACATTCACTAGTCCAGAAAAACTTTACCCCCTTTCAAGTCAGCTTGGTTAATGGGTTTTAAAATCATGATAATTTCTTCAAAAATCATCAATAATATCCAGCTAGACTAAGGAAACTATAGATCTCTATTACAAATGTTGGCCTAGGACTTTATTCGATTGCCTTGTTTTAAAAGGGTCCACTGATGTCCCTTTTCTAGTGATAACATGACCCTAGAATGATACTTCCTCCAACTCGAACCCACATTTACTAAACTTTTCATATAATTTCCCCTTTCAAAAATTCATTAAAAAATTATTCAAATGCTCCTCATGGTCCTCCTTTCTCTTAGAGTATATCATAATATCATCTGTAAATAATAACAAATTTTTTTTTGTGGTGATATATAAAGACTCTATTCATTAAGTCTATTAAAATTTGAGAGAATTAGTGGGTTTGAAGGACATCAATATGAACTCATAGTTTCTATAACTCATTTGAAAGGTAGTCTTGGGAATATTTTCCTTCTTCACCTTTAATTGGTGATATCTCGATTGAAGGTCCATCATAGAGAAATACATGGCCCCGTATAGTTGATCAAACAAGTCATCTATACATGGAATGAGATACTTGTTATTTATCATGATTTTGTTTAATTAATGATAATAAATATAGAGGCACATTTATCTATCCTTTATCTAGATTAAGAATTGGTGCACCCCATGATAAAACACTTAATCATATAAAACTCTTGTCCAAATTCTCTTGTAACTGTGTCTTATGTTCTTCTAACTCAATGGTGGTCATTCTATAAGGAGTCTTTGATATGGATATAGATCTATGTATAAGTTCAATTTATAACTCAACCTCTCGGTTAGTAGGAATACCATGAAATTATTTAAGGAACATATCAGTAAAGTCCCTCACAATGGGGATGTCTTCGAGTATAATCCTCACCATTGTCTCAATAATTTGGGATATATATTCTTGATCATAAGAAAATAATAAACACAATTAAGAGAATGATTTTGAATGAGATTCATTCTCCTCCTTAAACTTGTATAGAATTGGAGGATGCCTCAGGATGTGAATAGTGATCTCCCTTTCCTGACAGTTGATGTCAGCTTTATATAATGATAGTAAATTCACGCCCAATATAGTATCAAAATCTACCAAAGGATGTAAGAATAGATTTTCTGGGAGGTTTGGTCTTAAAACATTGAATGGGGAGAAGTTATATAATTTGGATGAAATAATTTCCCCATATGATGTTCTCATAGATAACTCAACCTCCATATTTTTAGGTGATGTTTTGATAGTTATACTAAACTTTAAAGATGTGAAAGAGTGTATAGAATAAAAAATGTACATTTCACCACATCATTTTCAATATCAACATCAACAGTAGTGATAATATATTCCCTTACTTGCTTCCTTGGAGGCTGTTGTCATTGATTATCTCTAAAAACACTTGTCTTAGGGCATTGGATCACATAATGCCCATATTCCCTATATTTGAAACATTATATTGCAGGATGAGTGTTGATCTGAACTTTCCTTTAATATTCTACATTTGTGGGATTCTTCCAATCCCTTTGGAAATGATTAGCCCAATGCATATCTTTTCCACATTTAAAACATCTCCCGGTTCTCTTTAGATAGTTCTTGGGATGCTTCTTCCCAAAATTTTTACACATGGGATGTTGGGTTTTATTTTCTCCATGGGATTTATCTATTGATACTCCCATATTAAACTCCATTTTATAATTTTTATCTCCAATCCCATGATCCCATTGAAAATCCCTAATCTTTATCTCAACCTTAAGGGCACAACAAACAATTTCCTCACAACTGTCAAAGTCTAGAATCACCAAGGATTTTCATAGACTCGACTTTAGTCAACTAAATAAGTGACCCACCTTGATTTTAGTGTTCCTGAAAAATAAAAAGGTGTATTGTTCAAGCCTTGTGAATTTTTACTCATACACCCTGATAGACTCATCTTCCTTTTTCTTTAGTCTATGCAACTCCATCTCCATCTTAAGATTTAGAGTTTTGGGAAAATATTTATTAGAAAATATTTTCTTGAATGATTATCATTCCATGGAATCAATTTCCTCTTTAGAATTTGTGTTCTTTATCAATTTCCACTACTAATCAACTTCTCTATCAAAACAATAGACCACAAGCACAACTTTCTCTTCTTTTGAGCACTAGAGGATAGTTAATATCTTCTCAATGGAGTTAATCCATCATTCCACGATGAAGGTATCAGAAGATCATCTAAAATAAGAGTAATTTGTCTCAGAGAGGATTAAACCACAACTTTAACATCCTTAGGATAAAGTGGGAGTTCCACATGATTCAATTTATTATTCATAACTTGATCTAATTTATCCAGTACTGTCATGAAGTTATAATCTCTTGTTACTATCAAGTGTGGAATCTCATTAGGTCAATCATCACATTGCCTATCATATTGTATATTATCATGGATTATCCTATTTTTATCCATTAAGTAAAAATAAATAAAAAAATAAAATTAGGGGGGGTTGAATACATAGATAATAAGAATATAAAAAGGAAAATATGAACATAAAAGGAAAAACTCATAAATGAAAAGTATATCCCAACTTATGATTCCCCTGGTTTTAATACAGGTTATCCATGGTGATATAATTATCTCTAGGGTTCTTACTAAATTTTTCTAGTCTTAATCCCCCAAAATAACTATACCATCCTATGATACCACCCAAGCCTTTTACATACATTATTACATGATTTTAATCATAATTATCCATTAAATACAAACCAAGGACCAAATATTATAGTGTGTTTGGAAGAATATGTACATAATTAGAAAGCATGAAACTAGAATAAAAAATATTTTCATTAATTTCCATAATGATATCCTAACTTCATTTGAGCTCATCCATCTACATAGGATAACCTGAGGAATACATAGACAAAAAGGGATAAGCTAAAAATCCCAATAAGGGAATAAACATGAAACATGAGGCAGAAGACATAACATGATAACATAAAAGGAATGTCACATGAATAAAAATGTAGATTAATATCATAAAAAACATGGAATCATATGATCATGAAGATATAGAAAAGTGATAGGCACATATAACATGACATAAAAATGAGTCAATTATAACTTCCAAGACTATATCACATGGTGGACATAGTCCCACAATGGATTAGGTTTATTCTATAATACCATACATAACATCTCACGAGACTAAAAAAATACCCAATACATTATATCACTATCTATATACACCCATCATAACATGTACATGCATATGTTTTCCACATAAATAAATCAAGCATAAGGCATAAACAAAAGGATTTCCCATGTAAAGAAATGGGTTTCGTAATCATGTCATAAGGATTAACCAAAGGGTGTATTATAATGGTATTCATGAAAGAAGGGATTAAATCATATTGTTCATTAATAAATTAAAAATAATAATATATACTGAATAATGATTTCTAACTTAATTGAAAATAATAAAGATAGTGGTTAGGTAGCATTAGAAATTTACCACTTAAGTGCGGGTTTAAAGAATAATAAGTCTTTAAATAAGGAAAATGAATAATTGATTTTATAAAACAAAAATGAACTAAAGTGGGTTTTCATGATAAAATTATTGATTTTAGAAAAATATTGGTGGCTTAAAATAATTTATGGAGTGTACTTTAAAATGGGTAAGAAATGGAGAAGATCATTTTAATCGGGTTTTCTTATCAAGAGAAATTGAGAATGGAACCTTTTAAAACATATATTTCCCCATAAAATAAATATTATTTAAGCTATATACACATTTTTGGAACATATAAAAATAATTTAGGAGAGTAAAATAGGAATAATGAAGAAATAAATTTGGGTAAAGTGAGATAAAGTGTAACCCAATGGAAAAAATGGAGGTTCAGAGTGATCCCTTACCTTATGTCTGAATGTGTTATGCACTTGAAATTAATGCCCTGGATTATAAAATTAGATTAATTAATAATTTAATTCAGAACCTATTTTACATATATATATTTGATTTATTATAATTTTATTATGTTCATTTATGTCCATTTTGATGAGTTATAAAGTTTAATTTCAACATTTTGAGAGCGATCGTTTCATGGTTTCATGGTCAGTTCACTTGTGTATAATTATGGATGTTCTTGTCAAATTGAAATAGAACTCCCGAATTGGAATTATATGGTATTCATAAAATTATAAATGTTTAAATAGTCCAAATACCATATTTATTTCTAATATTAGGATGATTCATTTGATTAAACGTTAATGACCAATGATTAGTTTATTTTGGCAGTTTTTATGACCATCATAAATTTGAATCATTTTATTTATTATTATGTTTATATATTGGCTCTAGAACATGAAATAAGTTATTATATACATGTTAAAATCTTATTTAACCATAATAATTGTTTTATTATCATCCTTGAAGGCGGTAATGGAAAATGAAAACTTGTCATCCACAAAGGCGGTGAATTGACATATTACGGACAATGTTTTAGTTTTTACAATAAAAGTAGGAGAGAAGGTATTTTATGATGTATATTACATTGAAAAAATAACATTAAATTATATTTATGATACTGAAATTATCATGTCACTTTGGATAGGGGTGAAGATAAAGTAGAAGAAATAATGAAGTTAAAAGAGAAAGATGGAGGATTTTACATCATGAATGTCATCTCCTTGAGAAACTCCTTGGAATTTCTCTTTTGGTGAGACCAGAAACACTAGGACATGGGTAAGAGTCTTAGTAATGGAATTGGGTAGAATTTTTGCAATATTCAAAGCTTATAAGGTGTGAGGAGAATGGTTGATATTTATAAGGGGTGGAGAAGAGTGGTTTTTATTATTATATTCATTAGTTTATTATTTCGGATCAAGAATATTAATAGTTTTGATTCATGTAACTATATATAATAAATTGTGCATGTCAGTTTGAACTAATGGGTGCTTACATCATCCATGACTCAAAAATTCATGTATTTGTCTTATAATATAAAATACCATAAATTACTATATTTCAATTTTCATTAAAAATTCAACTATTTTAGAAAAAATACCAAAAATTCAACCTGAATATTTTTCAACATATATATTTCAAAAATTTAATCCATTTTATAAAAATAATTTTCTAAAAATGAGAAATTTAATTTTAAAATAAAATCGTCATTTATTCAAAAAATACTAATTTTAATATTATAATTGATTTTATGACTCTTTGGAAAAATATTTATGGTCTAATAAAATTATCTTATCATTATAATACAACTTATTATTACTTAATGAATCTATTTTATGTAAATAAATTTTCTTTTAAATCATTATATTCATTATAAAATGGCAAATAAAATAGTTATGTTTTACAAAAATACTAACGCTTAATTTATCATTTCTAAAACATTTATTTACTTGGAATATGATATAAATATATCATATTTTAATTTATAAGATACCTAAATATTATTTTAAACTTTCATAGGTGATTTTACTATTCTAATGGTCAGGTTACTGTTCCTAACAGTTAGATTAGTATTCCAACTGTCATGTTACTATTTCAACAGTCAGATTACTATTCTAACAGTTTGATTTATAACAGTCATATATGTTCCTTAATTTATATAAATACCAATAATTTAATTAATTATTAATTTAATTCTATATTCTATCAAGGTTATTTATATTTTCATTTTCATAATGAATTTTTTATTAATAACATTATGTTTTATTTCTACAACTTTGTTCATGAGTGTAGTTGTTCTGGTGGATCAAGCATATTAAAATTATCCTATTAATATTCTTCTATTTTATATTTATTTTACCACTATAATATTTTGAATTATTATAGGTTTATTTTATGACTAATTTATCATTATTCATTTATTAGAATAAAGTTTTTTTTTGTTTTATCTATGTGGTGTTTGTGCTTTATATGAAATAATTATAAGAAGGGAATTTTCATTGATAAAATTATGAGTAATTACAATAATGATTACATATTTTTCAATATTTTTATCTAAATTAGACACAAGAATCGTCATCAATTATTCCTGATGAACAACCACTATCAGTGGATTTGAAGCGACCATAATAGTATGGTCATGTCGGAGGTGTAGGTTTTGGGGTGTCACCCCTAACATATTTTGTGAAAAGAAATGAATAGGGAGATAAAGATAAGAAAATGGGATAGTTACATCTATAATTATATTATCTATAAGAAAAACATAATTGGTAGTTAGAGTTATTAGAAAATTTTATGTGAAGGAATCAAAGAGAAGAAACAACACAAGAACAACCACCGCATGAAGAACCACCCACCCCGACCAGCTTTGAGGCAATCCATTCCCCTCGAAGAGAAAGAGCTATATTGAAAGAGATGATCAATATTGTTATAATTGTTTCTATGAAATGTGAATCAAGAAAACACCGATACATTTTTGATAATGATATTCTATAGTGTGTAAATTATTGTGAATTATATCTATCAATATTCACTCATCACCTTGTTGCAAGGGGTACCGTATAAAATATACAAGGATATATTCTACACAACAAACAACATTCAATTGGTCATGTGAGAGTAGGGATTCACATATATCACGATCCATTAACCAAGCTACCTATTCCGATTGATGATGAAAATATTAATATGATCGATTAAGCTTTTATAACTTTCCTAGAATTTCTGTTGGATCTTGTAAAAAGACATGTTGACAAGGAGATATTCATTTCCAATTTATTTTTCATGAGAAATCTTTAAAAATTAATGAAAAATTATCTGAATTGATGAATGTTGTTACATATGGACAAAGGGAAGAGGGTGAAAAAGAAGGTATAATCAAAATGATCTAAAGGATCAACCGACCAATCGAAAAAATATTCACAAAGTTCCTTTACCCTGCCCATCAAACTTCCAAATTTACTAAAATTAAAGGTTCATCCAGATACAATGTTGGAAAGTGGTGATAGGAAAACAATTGATTTTGAAGAACAGATATATGGAGAGGCTATTACAGACTATATTGGCTTTGAGAATGTAAATTAAATCCTCTCACATGAATATACATGAGTCTCAATTGTAAATATATATATGAGGTGTGTTTTCATGATTTGATTTTTCAATAGCTGATCTAATATGTTAATTATGACTGAATACTATTCATAATTTTTGTAGGCATATATATCAAAACTATTTGAAGGGAAAACCCTATGAATTGAAATTTGGACTCATTAGGCCTCCCATCACTTCCATATAATAATTCTTATCGGAACCAAAGTAATATGAAGGAATAGTGTAAAAAACTGTCCACAATGTTTGAACGAAAACTTATAAATGACAAGATATTCTTAATACCCATGATGTAGTGGTAAAACTATAAAATTTATTCATATAAAATATATTTTTGTTCATTTAATTAATTATTACTTTTTTAAGCATCATTTTTTATTCATTTAGTCAATTTGGTTACTCCAAATAAATATTTTCTAGATTTAATGCATGGATACCCAAAAAACCAGACAAAAGTGACGACATTTGTCAATTTTTAATACACTGTATGAAAAATTTTACAATTAAACTTAAAGTTATACATTTTATTTAATTTTTTAATGAAAATTATGTTATGATAGGGTAGTGTTTAAATATCATCAAAATCAGGGCATGGGGACAGTCCATGAGCATGAAAAGCCCACCAACTTTTACAAATGGAAAATTTTTATGATATGTATAATAACATTCCACCATCAAAACATATATCAAAACAAATTAATTATTTTTATCAATTTTTCTGTAGTTCCCAGAACAAGATAATGGAAAATATTATGGTTATTATGTTTGAAAATATATAAAATATATCGTATTACATCAACAAACTAGCATCCCCGAAGAGGTATTTCCGATGATAATTACAAATTCATTTAAAATATTTACTAATCCTTTTTTGTTTATATTTTTCTAGCACTAGAAAAATTGTTTAAAGTCCTTATATTCACAAGAGTAAATATATATTTTTTATAAATTAATGGGCATAATATATGGTGTCAGATTGTATATAGGAATCATGGAGTGGTGACTTCCTACTACTTATTTAGGGAATTTACTCATCATTTTAAATACTTTTTTTAAATAAATACCTTAAAATTTGTATTTGATACTTTATGAAAATGATCCATAACTCATTTGTGAAATGTAGAAATCAACCACATCTCAAAATGATACATGGTGTGTTTGGTATGACTCAAAGTGTGTGTTTTTAGTTAAATTGACATTTTAGTTCAAAACACGTATCAAATACCCAAAACCAAGAAAACACATTATGATAATTTTTATACTTTATAAAAACAATCCCTAATTATTTTTTGATGTGCAGGAATCAGTCTCACATTAATCTGATATAAGGTTTGCCCGATATGACTCAAAGTGTCCATTATTAGTTTAAAATTGACAATTTAGTTAAAAAAAACATGTTAATCACTGAAGACCAAGTAAATGTTATCAAATTGTCTTGATACTTTAGGAAAACAATTCATAAGTAATTTGTGACATATAGGAATCAATTTCATGTCAAACTGACACACCATGTGATCGATGTGACTCAGAGTGCATGTTTTCAGTTTAAATTGATATTTTAGTAAAAAAAAGATGTGGCATACTCCAAAACCAAGAAAACAAATTTAGATTATCATGATACTTTATAAAAATGATCTATAAATAATTTTTGGTGTGTATGAATCAACGAAATTCCAATTTGATTCACAGTGTGACCGGTATGACTCAAAGTGTATCCTTTTATTAAAAATTGACTTTGTATTTCAAAACATGCATCACATACTCAAAACTGAGATTTTTTTAGATTATTTTGATAATTTAGGAAAATTATCTATAATTTATTTTTTATGTATAGAAATTATTCACACCTCAATCAAATATATAGTGTTCACAATATGACTCAAAGTGGATGTTATCGGTTTAAAATTGACAATTTAGTTCAAAACATGATCCACTCACTGAAAACTGAGAAAACACCCTTGAATTATCTTGATACTTTAGGATAATGGTTCATAATTAATTTATGATGGGTAAGAATTAGTTTTTTGTCAAACCGACACATAATGTGATCAGTATGACTCAATGTGTGTGTTTTCATTTTAAAATAACATTTTAGTAAAAAAGAAACGTGACATACTCAAAACTGAGAAAATGTATTCAGTTTGTCTTGGTACTTTAAAAAAATGATCCATTAGTTATTTTTGATGTGTAGGAATCAACCACACGCCAATCCAATGCACGATGTGGCCATTATGACCACAATTCTGTCCTTTTATTTAAAATTGATATTTTATTACAAAACACATGTCACATACTCAAAACTGAGAAAAGAAATTCATATTGTATTGGTATTTTAGGAAAAGAACCCATAAGTTATTTGCGATGTTTAGGAACTAGATGCACCTCAATATGACACACGGTGTGTCTATTATGATCCAAAGTGTTTGTTATAAGTTTAAAATTGATAATTTAGTTCAAAATGAGCATCACTCCCTAGAAACTGAGAAAATGAATTCAGATTATAATGATACTTTATTATGATGATTCACAAGTCATTTATGACATGTGAGAATCAATCTCACAACAAACTGACACATAAAGTAACTGGTATGACTCAAAATGCATTTTTTCAGTTTAAATTGACATTTTAGTAAAAAAGACACGTGACATAGTCAAAACCGAGAAAACACACTTAGATTGTGTTGATAATTTATAAAAATTATTCTTAAGTCATATGTGACATGTAGTAATAAACCTCACATCAATTAGACACAAGTTATGACTGGTATGACCCTATGTGTGTCCTTTTATTTAAAATTGACATTTTAGTTAAAAACACACATCACATACTCAAAAATAGAGAAAACACATTCTGATTGTTTTGATACTTTAAGGAAACAATCCATAAGTCATTTTTGACATGTTGGAATTAGCCACACCTCAATCTGATACACGGTGTTCCCAATATGACTCAAAGTGTCTGTTATGAGTTAAAAATTGATAATTTAGTTCAAAACGCGTGTCATTCATTGAAAACCAAGTAAATAAACTCATATTTTCTTAACAATTTATGAAAATGATTCATAAGTAATTTTTGACGTGTTGGAATTATTCTCATGTCAAACCGACACAAGATATGACCAGTATGACTCATAGTGCGTATTTTCAGTTTAAATTAACATTTGAGTAAAAAAGACATGTGACATACTCAAAACCAAGAAAACACATTCACATTGTTTTGATACATTATAAAAACAATCCTTAAGTAATTTACGACATATAGGAATAATCCACATATCAAGTTGATGCACAATGTGATCAGTATGACTCCAAGTGTGTGCTTTTTTTGAAATTTACATTTTAGGTCAAAACACATGTCACATATTCAAAATAGAGAAAATGCATTCCAATTGTTTTAAGAATTTATGATAATGATCCATAAGTCATTTTTTATTTGTAAGAATCAACCACATGTCAATTCTATTCATGGTGCGCCCAATATGGCTCAATGTGTCTATTATCATTTTAAAATTGACAATTTAGTTTAAAACGTGTCACTCACTGAAAATTGAGAAAATGAACTCGAATTATCTTGATACTTTTGGACAACAATTCATAAGACATTTATGACATGTAGGAATTAGTCTCACGTCAATCTGACACACTATGTCACAAATATGACTCAAAGTGCGTGTTTTCAGTTAAAATTGACATTTTAGTAAAAAAGATGTGTGACATAGTCAAAACTGAGAAATCACATTTAGATTGCATTGATACTTTAGGAAAACGACCCTTAAGTCATTTTTGACATATAGAAATCAACCATACGTAAATCCGATGCATGGTGTGACCGATATGATTCAAAGTGTGTCTTTTATTTAAAATTGACATTTTATTAATATATTGTTTCATATTTATGTTTCATTAATTTATTTATAGTATTACTAACATAAGAATCATTTTCTTATACAGATGAATTCTTTTTCTCGAGTTGAGATGGTTTTTTTGGCAACTGATATCATGGTCGATTTTAAAATTGACATTTTATTAATCTATTGTTTCATATTTATGTTTAATTTATTTCTTTAATGATACAAAAATCCATATCTGAACCCGATATATCATACCCAATTTAAACCCGAACCAGATTAGGTATTTATTTAATTTTTTTAGTTTATATGATGTTTTTTATGAAAAAGACATTAAAACAATAGTTATTTTATAATATTATAAAACAATAATAATAATTCTATCATATTAGGATTATTTTTTGGGAGAATGACAACATGGACCAAAAGTACCCCTAATACCAAGGAAGGATTATGTAAATAGTGAAAAAACACTGTCTACAGAAGGTCTGAGATTAGAGGGACTTTTGGTCCCCATTTTCATTCACCCTTGTTTTGTTTTTTAGATGATGCACTCTTCCATAGTTTGTCTTCCAATAACCAGATTTTATCAATATATGTGGGGATCCTGTTTTGAATTTTTGATATTTAAAACTCCACAAGCGTTGCATTATGAGCACATGCGGCAACGACCAACAGGAACATGGTCGTTTTCAAAGGCTTCAAAGGCAAGTGAAATATTTTTAGCAAAAATGGTTATATATATATAAAACGGAGTAGATAGTAATAAGCATAAAATAAAAGTAATAAGAAAAGAGAGTAAAAAATTAAAAGGAATAAGAGAAGAGAGTAAAAAATTACTATATCTAAGCGTATTTAATTATTTATTTATCCTTTTTTGGCACTATATATATTTATAATAAAGTGTACCCTATTTTTTTATATTTATTTATATATATTTAATATATTCCAATGCCAATTTTTTAATTACATTTTTTTTGTAAAACATTTTTTAATGAAGTATAAACATGTAATCAAAATTCCCAATTCCACTCACTACACATGAACAAGAATTTAATTTTTTGTTCAGATAAAATTATAAGAAAATCATTATTTGGAATTTAAATAGTTTAATTTTTTCCTACACTCAAATGACAATTCCCACTTTTCATTACAATTCATTATGTCATCTTCCCATTATATGATTTCATAGTTAATATTCTAATCATCACATTCAAATCATAAATAAATTATATCTCCCAAATATTAATAATTTCAAAATAATCCAATTATACCCAAAAATATCCATGCAACTCAAATAATTGATCAACTGAAAAATTAATTAAATAAATTCTTTAAATAATAAACTATTCAAACATTTAAATAAACTCCATTCATCCAAATAAATAATTTTCATAATAATTATAAATCCTATAAAAAAGCATAAAATAATAATATCTTTAATAAAATCCTTTACACATTTAACAAACATTTGATACATAATATATTGATAAGTAAGACTGGTGTGACCCTCAAATCCCACCTCCAATAGGTCATAGATTGATGACTAATACTGAGGGTATCTATTACACAATTGGGATACATTTCCCTCATAAATACCCAAGAAAAATAAGACATCCACCAATAAACTATATATAAATAATTTGAAAACATAACATTTCTAATTCCAAAAATATAACTACATAGAAGATATACCATACAACAAAAGACAATGCATGAAGGCCTCTTAGGCTCCACTCCAAACACCTGAACAATAACATCTCTAATATCCATCAACGTGTCCTGCAAAACAACTCAGTTAAACTATAGAGGGGGTGAGAACTTGAGAGTACTCAATATGATCATATTTTTAAAATAAATGAGCCAGGAAATACATGAGTAAAATCCACTAATAATAAACTAAATATAGTAAGAAAATTTTAAAATTAATATAATGTAACAGAAGTATATAACCATCACCTTTAGAAGAAACACCTACACGAGTCACCATCAATCATTTATTATATATGTTGGTATGAATAAATGGGTTTGATATCAGGTTTTTGGAATCATAGTAAAATAATAGAAAAGGATCCAGAAAAAATCACCTTTTAATGAGTCAACGTAATATTTTATTTATATCATCAATAATATTTCCATAATGTTCTAATCAAAAATACAACCATATCTCCAAAACCATAAAACCATCACCACATCCTCACAACCATCACAACAAGAAGGAAAAAAGGAAATCCCAACTCTCAAACTATGCCAATAATCCTTACACCATTCTCATCATGATCATATTACATCAAACATATCACCTCAATGACTTCTGTAATAACCTCGAGCCATCACAAACCAAATACATTATATAACTCTAAGTTCTCACAACCTGAGGAAATGTGTACATGTCATAACCTTAAGCTATTAAATCTCATTAATAAGTGCATGAGTCCTGACCTTGAGCCATTACAACCCCCCATACACACTTCACTTTAATCCATTACATGCCATGTAAATATATAAATTTATATCTCAACCATAATCCATTAAAACCTATAAAGAATATGCATGTGATAACCTAGATCCATTATATCTCGTGTATAGGTGCACTATGCCTCAAGCCATTTTAGCCCATTTGGGTATACACATAATCAGAATACAACAGAACTAGCATGTATAGTAAGATCACAAACAAACAAACATATATACATACATGAAAACATACAAGAAAACACTAAAGAAAAAAAGCACATACAAGAAATCACTAAATAAAACAAGCACATACAATATTGTTAAATAGGAACAAGGAACATAAAATCAATCAAGAAAGCAACCAAACCCACACAAACAATAATAATCAATAAATGTTACATCATAAGGTAATATAAGAAATAAACTTAGTACATGAGATTGAATAACCACGCTAATTTATGATCAAGAAACTATCACCATTCTAAAAACTTTACTCATCTATTAATTATTTAGCTAAACCATTATAATTAATTAATAAACATAATTGACTATTTGGTTAATTAAACGCATCCTCCCAAATATAAATAACTAAGACATAACTATAAATCATTTAACTAATCTAGTCCAATTAATCATTTAATTAGTTAAACTCAACTAATTAGATATGATTTACTAGGAAGTTACTTAATCTTAATAATACCATAACCTCACTTTCTAAGCAATACTGTATACTCTATAAGCTCTTAAAAATAAATTTCATTCGATATTACTCACTTAATCTAAAAAGAATTCCAAATTTATTTTCATTACTATATTCATTAATCCTTAACACCATAATTACTTTCATTAAAATCAGCATTTTATTATTTCCTATTTAATCATGAAATTACCATTCCCATCTTATTTCTATTTATACATATGAATTTAAATTTTTTTTAATTCAACAAAACAATATGTATATACAATATTCAATATAAAATGAGTAATTTAATGAAGCATCAAACACATTTACAATTTTACATAAAATTATTTTTTCAACACAACATCATATATACAATATATAATCATAAATTTAATACAGAAGCACATACTTGATAAACAAAAGCTACATAATGAGAAATCATATCCATTCTTCCATATTTATGTTTCCAAAATGACTTTTGTTTCTTATGGGAATCATATAGTAGGAGAAAGGTGAAAATATATCCCTAAATTACCTCAACTGCATGGAATAATATTAACTTTACTCTAGAATAGAAATTAAGGAAAGTGAGAAATAATTAAATAATCAATCCATGTTACAAAGAAAAAATTAAAAGAAATAAGAATCATACATTAACCCCTTCCACCAAACTAAAACAATAATGAATAACCTTTGTGATAAATTGTCTTAAAAAGGTTTTTTATTTGTTGACAATAATAGAAAAATACCCTATACCAACAGTTTGGAACCATTGGTTTAGGTATCCAAAACATTGGTATAACCTATACCAATGGTTTGGAGGACCATTGGCTGGTTTGGCATTTGGATAGGTCTATACCAATGGTTCTGGGAAAACTTTTCGTATAGGTCATATGAAAAACCTATACCAACGGTATCAAAAAACTGTTGGTATAATCAATTCATAAAAAACCCCAGTTTGGTTTTGATCCCAGCACCTCACGTTTATAATCCAACGATGTAACCACTAACCTAATATGACATTTGTGAACATAATTTCATATATATATATATATATATATATTCATAATTATTTTAAATTTTGATTTATTTAATGTTATTTGAATAAATATTCCATAAAAATTATGTGTTCCTATACCAAAGTTTTTGAGAACCATTGTTATAGGGTCTTTGAATTTTCGAACTATACCAATGGTTTTGGTAAAACCATTGGAATAGGGTGGAAATATACCCACAGTTCTCTAAAAAATGTTGGTATATGGTCACTATAATGGACCTATACCAATGGTTTTGGCCAAAAACATAGGTATAGGTGCATATAAGTGACATATACCAATGGTTTTGTCCAAACCATTCGTATAAGTCTATATAAGTGGCCTATACCAATAGTTTGGCCAAAACAATTGTTATAGGTTCTATTTCTAGTTTTATGACAACTAACCTTTTTGTTTAAGAGTGTTTTTTTTATTTAGGAATCATACCAAGTCCATTGTAATGAGGTTGTTTTTTGGACACAAGTTTCCAAAACTAAGTTTTTTTATTGAGATGCACCATAAACATAATAATTTAGGAAGATAAATCTATTGATCAAACACTTTATTGTATTATAGTCTATCAACATGACATTGAAAATCATCAGATTCAAAAAATCAGAAGAATAATTTTTTGTTCGTTGGAAGTTTTTATTTTCCGTATTCAGTGAAAGAAATAAGTTTTTAAGTCAAAAAGAAATAATTTATTGAGTGTAGAATTAATTTTTTTGATGAAGTGTTTTGAAATAATATTGTGAATTCAGGAGTTTAAAATTTCTCATACTTTCTAAACTAAACTAGACGATGCTTTTCTGATCAAGAAGTTATCACAAATCATAAAAAATATCATGGTAAACTCTTTTGAAAAAATGATGGAGAGGTTTAATGAATTTTAGAGTTGTAAAATGGGATTTCCATCATAATGGGAATTACATCGTAATGAGTTGAGAAAGAAAAAATGATTCTGATCCTGAGGAAGAAATAAATCATATTGGTAGTTTCATACTCGGATTCTCGTACTAAGATTTTCGTACTATGATTTTTGTACTGAGATTTTTTTAATTAGACATTCATACTGAGATTTTAATACTGGGAAAATCGTACTGATATTTTTGTACTGGGATTTTCATACTGATATTTTTGTACTGGAATTTTCTTACTGTGAAAATTATACTGAGATTTTCATACTCATATTTTCATACTCATATTTTCATACTCAGATTTTTTTACTCAGGAAATTGTAATGAAGTATTTATAATGAATATTTCACACTGAGAAAGAAACATATCGTAATAAGCTGAGAATGATATAAAAAGTTGAATAAGTCAAACTTGAAATTCAATTTTGTGTAAATCTTAGAGAAATATAAGGATGATTGAAGAAGTCAAAGTTGAAGTTTTAAATGTGAGATATATTTGGATATTTTGAGATTTGAGGAAGTGTGAAAAGTTTTCAAGTTTCTAACTTTGGTTTTCTAAGTCGCCTATAAATACTTGCTCAAATCATGCGTCCATTTATAACTTTTTACATACATGAAAAAGGTAGAGTGCTGGAGAATTTGAAGTGAAAGTTCCCATATGATTGAAGATAAATTTTATTGAGAATTCTAGTAGAGTTTGAGTTTTGAAGATTGAGAGTGAGTTCATCGTACTGAGAAAATAAATTCCAACATAATCATTTACAGAAAATTGGATCCAACATCATTGTTTTGGGAGAATCAGATCCAACATTATCTTATTTAGAAAATCAGATCTAGCATCATTTTTTGATATAATCTGATCCAACATTATCATATTAAGAAAATAAGATCCAACATCATTGTATTGTAAGAATCAGATCCAACTTTATCATATTGAAAAAATAAGATCTAGCCAAATTAGAATAAAGATTTAGGAAGCGAAATTATGTAGCAGATTAAAAAATATATTTATTCTTCTGTTTAGATAAATTTTTTTACAAGAAAACATTGTAAATTGACAGGAGTTAGTATAATAATTCCTATCGGGAGATCACTTCTTCTGAATAGTGGATTTCCATAGACCCATGAGAGTGGATATGGTAAGGATGTAGGTTCTCATACTGAGCTCGAACCTTGTAAATCATGTGTGATTTACTTTCTTTCCAACTTTTTTATGCATGATTATTTACTAAAATTTGATAAGGAAATAAATCTTAAAAGGTTGTAGGAGTTAAGTATCTAAAAAGTTCTGAAACTTATAAAAAGTGAACAACTGATTCAACCCCCCATTCTAAATTTTTATTCAATCCTTTGGAACTTCAATTTGTTTCTTAGGGAATGTTCCATTGTTGAATACTTATCATGGATAATATCAATTATGTAAACAGTAGATGAATTCCTATGTTTGATGGAAAAAATTATTATGGACGAAAAAATAGGATGATTCTATATCTCCTATATCTTAGCCTAAAAGTTTTCGATGATGCTACTATTGGTTTTCCACCTACTAAGAAAGGTTCCCCAATGACCTTTACTAATTATAGAAATATAGAAGTTGATGGAATGTCCAGAAATTCCTATTCTCATATCCTTATCAGAAAATTTTTATCATAAGGTGATGAGTCTCAAAACATCAAAAAGTACGTGGGAAAAGATAGAAAGTGTTTTTGAAGGGAATGAAAAAGTTAAGGAATAAAAGCTACAAATATGTCATCATAAGTATAAAGAAATAATAATTAGATATGAAGAAACAATTGATGAATAATTCACCATAATAAATGAAATAGTTTGCAGCATCATAGGATTCAGATATATCTTGTAAGATTCTACAATTGTAAAGAAACTTATGAGAAACTTTCTAGATATATTTGATTCTAAAATTTATTATTTAGAAGATAAGGATGATATATCTCTTGATTAATTGCATAAATTTATAATTTATTATGAAATGAGGAAAAATCTTATCTTTAAAAATAAGATGAAAGATGAAATGTTTTTTGATCTATGAGAAAGTTGAAAATTCAAGATGTTGAAGATGTTGATCCTTATGACTCCGAAGATAAATAGAATGATGAGTTGAATAAAAAAATTATGTCTCTTATATCCAAGAACTATTGAATAAGAAGAATAAATTATGGAGTTAAACTTCCTCTAAAATGTTTTGACTGTAGTGGAATTGGAAACTTTACTATGAATTTCCCCAAGAAGAAAGTTGGAGAATATCAAGATGATTTCGATGGAAATCCTTAATGGAATAAGTGGAACAAAAATTATAAAGAATAAAAGTCTTCAAATAGATACAAGAATAAGTTTACTGGAAACAAAGGAAGTGTGTTGATTAAGAGAGTTTAATTGTACTTAACCGAGAAAAATTATTCTAAAGATAAAAGTTTAGAACAATTTTGAACCTTCATTGCAAAAGTTGATGGAAAAAAAGATTCCTCAGAGAGCGAGGAAGGTGTTGATGAATCTTATAGAGAGTATTGGCTCAGAATAGAACTTGTTGCATATCTTCATCAAAACAAAACTCTCAAGAAATAAATTAGAGTAATGAATAAATATTGTGAAGAAGTTATTGATGGAAGAAAATATGTCATCAAGCAGGAATATGAATACATTCAGGATATTTTAAGTTACAAATTTAGAAATTGCTGAACATAGAATGATGATTGAATATCTTAGTAAGAAGTTGGAATCTAAGGAAGAATAGTTTAACAAGTTTCAATCAAAACTTCTTGATTCTGAAATTAAATTGAGAAATATTAATGAAAACTTCAACAAAGCTTCATAAGAAAAAGTTGATACTTCTAAAGTTGTTGAGAAATCTCAATATGAGAATCATGTGAAATCTTATGTTACCAAAAATAATGTTTCATCTTATTCTTTTAACATTTCAAGTTCTAGAAAAATTATTGAGAATGATTGGGTGGATAAAGGATGTGATAAACCTATAAAATCGACACAAGTAAAAAAATCACTCAAAAGAAAAGATGGTCCACATCCTAAGTATGTTAGAGCTGAAAGAAGTTACCAACCTCAATAAATTTTAAATATAGAAAGATCTTATTTCAATAGAAAATCAATATTTGATGATTATTGATGGTTTTGTGGAATCTATGGATATAGGACTTATAATTTTTTGTTCAAATTATCCTTACCTAGAATAAGGTTTGAGAAAATTGGAATAAATAATGAAAGTATAATGAGAAACTTTCCTAACTTACAAAAAGTTAAAAAAGTGAATTATCAAGATGTTAGAAAATTTCCAACAAGAAATCAATTTTAATGTATGGATGAATTTTTTGGGAGATGTGATCAAGATGGTCATAATACTGAAATATGTATGACACTCCTTCTAGAACAAGTTTCTTATGATTGAAAAGAAAATAAAGCTAAAAAGAAGAAAGTTGAGGAAAAATCTTTTATTGTTAAAACAACTTTGAAAGAAAGTAAAAGAAACAAACCACTGATACTTGATAGTGGTTTCTCTTCACATATGTCATGTGATATAAAAATATTAAAACATATTGAAACTCATGATGGAGGACCATGTACCTTTGGTAATGATAGCTCCTTAAAAATCATAGGAATTGGAATGACTGAGATTTAAGCTAAAAAGTTGAAATCTAAGGAACTATTTTTTATTGATGGGCTAAAACATAAATTATTTAGTGTAAGTAAACTTTGTGATGATGGAAAACAAGTTTTTTTTAGAAAATATTTTTGTATCATCAAAATTTTTAAATATGGAAAAGTCATTACAAAAGGAGAAAGAACTACTAAGAGTCTATTTCAAATAGAAGAATTCAATAACTCATGTTACTTGAGTGATGAATATGAAAAAAAAATGTGGCACTGAAGACTTTTCCACCTTGGGAAGAAAAAAATGAATAAACTTTCTAAAGTTAGCACTATTTAGAATTTTATATAATTGAAAAGAAGAGATAAAGATGTTTGTATTACTTTACAGAAAGTAAAGATGACTAACAAAAGTTATAAGAAAATTTAGTTTCAATCTACCAGACCACTTGAGATTATTCATTATGATTTATGTGGTCCAATGAGAAATAAATAAACAAAAGTATATTTATACTTTATCACTTTTATTGATGATTTCACTCGGATGAAAAACATCATGTTTATGAAGAAAAAGTCATAGGCTTTTGAAATGTTCAAATTCTTTAGAAAATATCTTGATAAATAAATGAGGGTTTACATAAAGAATTTGAGAAAAAATAATGGTACTAAATTCACAAGAAATACTTTGGAAAACTATATGATAAAGAATGATATCAAACATCATCACACACTACTAGAAATTCAAGCTATCGAAACAGCTTTAAACTGTGGCTATAGGTCCCAAAACTATGGCAATAGGTAATAGCCACAGTTTTGGGAATCGTGGCCGCTATTGGAGTGGATATGGGTCCATAGATATATCCACAGTTTAGAACCATGGCTGTAGAGAATTTCCCTGATATATAGAACCATGGTTTTAAACCATGGCTCTATACCTATAACCAAGGTAAAAACCGTGGAAGTATCTTTATATCCATGGTTTAAAATCATGGCTATATGCTTATTTATCTTGAAAAAAACCCAACATATAGCCTTATAAACTAGGTACATATCATCTTCCACCTGCCTCCCCTCACACCTAGCCTGCAACCCCTCATACTAGCCCCGCAACACCTCATACCGGCCCTTAATCCTTAATTAATGGTATAAAAACTCCATCATATCCCTATAAGTTAACATCTTCTATAAAGTTGAGTTTCTAAAAAATGCCTATGTTGGTGAGAATATTGTAAAAACTTGATTCCACTGGTGTTAAGACAATGAATCCCCTTTCAATCTTTTATGATTTCAATGAATTTGAAATTTGATATCCTCAAGAATGGATACCTTAATTAAAACCAAACCCTTAATGGTGATGAGATGATAAATCAACTTATTAGGGATGATCCAATGAACATATACAATTATTGGTCCTCATTCATGATGAAGAGAATAAAAAATATGTGATACAGTGTGATAGGATATCAGAGATACAATGTAGGTGTATGGGGGTTTTTGTTCATGGGTTTCATAGTCATTGGATAAGTAGGATAAGATCGATTCTTGAGCAGATCAGGTTGCCAAAATCTTTCCAATGATGATGAATCAGGTGAAGGAAATAATATATATGAGTTTTTTATCCCGATTCATGGAAGAATCAATAAATATGGTTGTGCGGGTGAGACACATGAATATTTTAGTAGTTTATTGAAAATTATAATATACATGACACACAGTACAGAGAATAAACTCATTATGGTCCCCCAGTTATGGTATCAAGATTTATGAATATATTTAATATTTAATGTCGTGTAACCCTATACATGATGAGTTACTCAGAGTTAGAGACATGGAATATACCCATAAGATACACTTTCATAGGAATGGAGAGGTATATGAGCACGACTCGGAACACTAGCACAAACATGATCAATGTACCAAAAAAACCTAGTACATGGGAAAAACCATAGTATATAGTCATGATCCATCATACATGAAAATGAGTTGGATTACATAGACATAACATGGGTATAAAAGGTAGGTTTTCTACACCTTATTCATGTCATGTACATTTCTCAAGAACTTCCACTGTGTGTATTGACCAATTTAGACATGGTTTTTTGCTAGAAACTAGCCTATCTTGAGTGGTTATCTTCACAGTATACAATTTTGGACCACATTTTGGATTTATAGATATGACATGATGTGTTACAAGTGTGAATCATACTTCAGTGGTCCTTAGTAGATTAATATGATCTGGTTTGACCATTTTAGAGATGATAGGTTTTGTACTACCTTCTTGCACTAGGGAATGGCCCCCCACACTATTTTTACAGGATGATTTGGTACTCTACGATAAAATTGTAGGGTAAATATCCTATATCTATAGATTTTTAATCCACTATCATTGAGATCTGGTTTGGATCGATTCCTCTATGGGAGTTTGTGCTCCCTCAGTTGTGGAGCACAATATTAAGGAGTAGGCACCACCACTATGATTATTGTGAGGTTTCATGTGGTGTTTGGAATTGGAGACGATCATTTTGGATTTTAATGATGACTCATCATTCTTAGATGTGTTTTAGAGATATATATCCCCTTTTAACTTTTTATTGGGTTTCTTTTTGGGAATATCCAATGTTCAATTTTATTATTCTATTTCTTATGGATGGATATGAATGTTTATTTTCTATTACTCCCATTGTGGTTCTAGGAGAATCATACTGGGTAGGTATATACTCATATCTTCATGAGCCTTGGATACATCTATCGTGTCTTATTCAGTTTAGAGATCCATATATGGTGATATTGGTGGATCTGTTTTTTGAGGGGTATAGTTGTACCTAGTAGAGATAAACATGTTCAGTTGCTGGAATTAGAGATTATGCATCCATATATCATTAGTCATTCCCTTTATCTAGTTTTTGTTAGGTTGAGACCCCATAAGATCTATTTAAATTCCATACCTATTATAATAGACTCATTTCCTTCTGATCCTTAGTTATTATATAGACGATATAACATACCCCTTTTAATCTCAGGAGAACTGTAGATGTCCCACTATTAATATCATCAATTCAGTACTACTTCTATAGTGGTTACAACCTGAAGGTATATTCCCAAAAAAATCTCATTAACCTATGAATGTTAGTGACCCCATCAATAAACAAACCCTCCATCCCACCCTTAGGATAATTACTAACTCATTCCCACTATGACACTAAAGTATTTTCCTCACTAGTCATTCCTTAACGGTCATTGCATAATTCTCAGTTGAGATCTCATCTATCAGGAATATCATTATTTCATAATGATATTATTTATTATATAATGAGATTCAATTTCATGAAATTAGAGGATAGACAGTGAGGAAACACCATAGTTAATTCTATTTCTCACTCAATTATAAACCCATTGAACCCTATCAATTGATCACTTGAACATTGAACCGTCAACCAAGTTGGGAAATCAAAGAGAACCGATGAAGGTGCTTCAATCAGTTCAAGGAAAACTAATTACTTAGGTACTAAGTAGTGATTTCTTCATGATAAGGTAGTCAATTTTATCTAGTTCTATTTCATAGTGATGTTACTAAAGAAATTTTCAAGTTTTCAAGGATGGTTTCTTGTGTTTGATGAAAATAAAACAAATATTTTATTTATATTTTAAATTTTTACGAGAATACTCAGTTCATGTTTTCTCAAAAAGAGAATATTTTCATCTCTAAAGTGAAGGAAATTTCATATTGAGTTGGATGAAATTTTCTACTGACTAGAGATTAATGTTAATTCCTAACAATGAAAATAAGTTTTTAAAAAAATCAATCAATTATATAATTCAAGTTAAAGAGTTAGGCATAGGGAACCTACCTCAACCTCAAGGCACACTGCTTTTGACGACGACAACTTGAATCTTCCTTTTATTTCTTCTTGCATGCATATGAACCTTAACATATATATAAGGACACATATCCCCTATGTACATATTTTCATGACTAAATATGCACAAGGGGATCCTTAGATATATGTTTATACTTGTATATACCCCTTTTCACTTACACATGTATGCATTCTTCATATCTATATATAAGAACACCTAGCCCCAATATATATATTCATACGACCATGCTTGAATATATATAAAGGGGGACCTTATATATGTATATGCCTACCTATGAATACACATGTAAGTCACCTTCACCAACTCTTTCTCGAATCTACCTAAATGAGATCCAAAATGCACTGCAAAAATATATAGAACCCAAAAATCACAAAATCCCTAATTAAAATTGGTCCAAAGAATAAAAAAGAAGAAACTTACCTGAATCTGATTTTGATCTCACTACCTTTGATGGTGGTGGATAGAACAAACCTCATCATAAGAAACCACCTATAAGTAAATAATGGGAAAAGAAGTGAGATATAACAACTTCTAATATATGTGTGATTAGTGTGTCAATTGTACATGATAATAATGAACAAATGATATTCACATTGATGTGTACATACCAATACTGAATAACATGATCCTTAATATAGGATTTTTATTCAAATAAAATCCAATTTCATTCAATAACTACACCACATAGTGGTATCATGAATCAAGATATAACACAAATCATAACATCATAACATAACTGTGACATAAAATCATTATATTTATAAACAAAATATCATTATATATTTGTCTTATTAAGAGTATGGATGTTGTTATTTTTACATTCTTCTTGTAGTCCTCACCAGTTAATGTATTTAATATTATCACAAAGAGATCATCAAGTATCACAATATAAGATGAAATAAAGGAGAATAAAATTTTAAGTGAAATCTATGTTCATCATTCCAACTACATGGATCAATCTAGATACACTATATCATAATTTTAAATAAACATAGAAGCATACTCTAAAGCATAGTGTAACAAATCCGGCTTCATTAGATGGGTTTATGCGATATTATGTATTCATTATTGTTTTTTCATTTCTTGTTATCCATTACTCATTTCAGGTAATGTTACCAACACCAAAATAATGGACCCGGACCCAGCCCCCCACCCCACCCCCAACACCAACCCCCTCCCCCTCCCGCTGCACTATACCAGCCCCTCCCTTGTTGCACCAACCCTCCCCCTCCCCCATACTACACCAACACCTCCCCCTCCCCCAGACCTCCACTAACCTCCCCCTCCCCCTTCCCCCTACACTACACCCCCCCACACCAACCTACACCCCTACACCAGGATTGAAGATCAAGTTCACTTGATCTTAAGGCCAAAATAACACACCAATATTAGTGTTTTTGATGTTTGAATCATTATTTAATAGTAAAATTATCATCCCATTTTATTTTAATATTCATATAATTAAATCCGGAAACCTCATTTTTCATTAAAAAAATATATAAAAAATTATTCTTTATAAATAATCATAAAAGAATTCAAATATCTTATGGGATTAAACTTAACCATAATTAGGAAAACTTAAATACCATACGGGAGGGTCAATTCTCATTTTATTAGATGAATTTACTTATACAGAACTCATGATAGAGTATTTCCATGAACTACTCTTCCTTCTCAACTTCATCTTTACTCCATCTTTACTTTGGCCTTTACAAGGATTCATCAAAGAGATATAAAAAACTATAATCAGTATCCTTAATGATCAATCACTCAAGTAATATTAATCTATATTTTTGGATAGATTCTCCATAATCATTGAACCTAATGTGACCATTTAATGAAAGTAACACAATATGTCCATTAAAGACTCAGTATCAAAATTTGATTCCAATTTCCCCACTTATTTTCATAGGATTGGACATAACTCTCACACTATAAGTTCTTGTTATGGAAATGAGGTTTAAATCTCCAATTGTAAAATGTTTGGGCTACACTTAGAACCACTCAATATAGATATTCCAAATCATCCAATAGCTCTTTCCATTAGCCTCAAGCTATGTGGGTAAAATCTATCTTTATTTAGTGGGTGGACACTCTAATCCATCTCCTGTGTAATAAAATTTATATAATTACATTAATAAGACCATTGAAATAAAATAAAACCAATAAAATTAGGTTAATTCAATCTTCCCCATTCAGTTAGTTAATCACTCCATCTTGATGACTAAAATAGTATCAAACCAAAACAGGTTTAGGAGAGTGAGAATCATAACTCGATCTTTAATTGTTTTTACAAGAGTGGCCCAGAATTTTAGATTTAATATAATTTCATAAATAACTAGTATTAATTACCGTTTTGAAATATCCTCCTCAAGGGATGATCTCCATTCATCTCCACCTTAAATTCTAATCATGGAAACAAAATCAAATTGATGTAGGAATAAGGACAGTCTCCTCAACTTCTCTATTAGTGAAGTGGGGTTGAGGCTTGTTTCTTAACCCATGCAATTTCTTTTTGGAAGCTCCATCACTTAAAGAAATCTTTGGGTTATTTCCTCCCTTAATGTTCCAGGTCTGATAACCTTTGGGTAGCATGAATTTCTTTACCTTTTCAATATTCTTATTTGTTGAAATAAGATTCTAGGATTTATAAATTAAATCATTTTTCCTATTTCATCTTCATCCATTATCCATTCATTTTATAAATGATCAGACTATATATTTAGAAAACCATTATTCATATCTTAGATTTACCTTTGTTTGTTTACTCTATTTTCACAATAACCTTCTTAATAGAAGGATTCATTAGTATTTTTCCAATTTTATTCAATAAATTATCTTATTATAGTATAAATTTCATATATTTGACCACACTCTATCCATATTTCTTTCACCTTCCACACACCTCATCATTAGTTATTTAGTTTCTCTTCTTCATTACCCATTAAAACTCTTCACTATGAGTGTAAACCATGATGAAAATATGGAAATTTTTCACTTGGATTGACTAAATATATTTACATTACATCCTTCTACATTAAATATTAATATTTATTGCCATTTTTTAGTAGTCCATGCTGTGTCATATCTTACCATAGAAGAAGCATGTTTTCATTATGGAGACATTTTGTTCCACTTTCTTCTTGGGAATTAAAGTTTCAATACTTTTCTTCTATAATTTCTTACACAAGGAATACATACTTTCTTGTTTCACTAGAATCATAGTTTAGGGTGGTATTTTCATATATTTAGTATAATAATAATACCTAATAGGTTTTGAACAATATTTATCATAGAAATGAAAAAATATGTTTCAAATTTCAAAAAAAAAATTCAAATATATCAAATTTGATCCATGTGGAAAAATTATTTCTTTTATGTGTGTTCATTATCGAAAAAATAGGTTCCCTTAAAACTTCATCTTTTATCCTCTAACTTCAGTCCTTCTAGAACATGTTTATACTAACATGTTATACTTGAAATCAATTTTCCTATATTGAAAAAACCAACGAAACCATTATCTTATAATAATTCTTGATATTTTTATTCAATTTTCAGTATGTTGAGATTTCCATTCTTTCTTATTTTGGTCTAGAAACCCAATTTTTTTGGATCCACTTGAGAGGGAGTAATTTTTTTTATGAATTTTCACCATTTTCCTTTATATTCTGTTTTATTATTTAAAATTTTTTCGTAACAATATTTTCCCAGTTTTTTTCTTTTATTATATATGTCTAGAAAAAATAGATTCAATGCAATCAAATTTCACAAAACAGTGGGATAAATTTTTCATTATCTATAGTTTTCTGATTATATAGATGTTCTCAATATCATGTTTCCAGAATTATATGTTCCTTTATAATCAACACTTAGTTTATAATTTTATATGAAAAAACTTCTCTTCTCAACTATTTTGGAACACTCAGAATATATAGTTTCTAGATTTCTCAATTTAATTTCTAGCTCAAGAAACTTCAGTTTGAGAGAATGATTTTCATCCTTAGCTGATCTCAGTATAGTGTCAAAATATCTCTTTTGATTTTGAAATTTATCTTCATGCATCTGAATTTTGTTAACCAAATAATAATCCATCCTTTTCACTCTTATTTATTTACCTTCTTGAGAGGAAAAAATGACATCTATAGAGACTTTATGAAGTTTCTTCAATGCATGGAACGCCTTAGTAACTACAGAGAAAAACAATACCATCTCAAAAATATATCTTTATAAGTATTAAATATATTGGACATTCCTATCATTTAAACATGTTATTATTTTATCCTTATCCTTAATTAGTTTTAGAGGGTGTTATATATTCCACCTTTTAGGTTAATTACACTTCCATAGAATCAGCTTCCTTTTCAAGATATGACTTTTCATTTAGTAGTCCCCTGACATGATTCAATATATATACAAAAATATCATCACAAACTATCTTCATGTAACCTTTGATTTCAAAATAAAATCCACAAAGAGATTTATCACCGAGAGACTCTCTAGGCTATTGTAAAGATTCACTTTTCTCAATATTATCTTCAATTCTACAGTCATAGATTTCTTTTCTTTTCTTATATATTATTACATATTTTATTTCCAAAATTTTATTGAGAAACTTATTAAAATTTTAAGAAAACATTATTTATAAGGAAGATATATAAAATATAACATCATCATGTTATTTCTATACTTTCTTGATTCCATTCCATATTAAGAATATAGAACTTACTACCAAAGACTCAGAAATACTTCACTGTTGGTTTTCTTTTATACCTTAGTTCAAAAGGACACTTTTTTTACCTAGGTACAGGAGAACTCCATTATATATATATTGTAGTTTTAACCACATATTTCTAGTGGTGCCTTGTAAATTACACTAGAGATTAACATAGTTTGTGTTATATTATTGATGGTTTTACTTTACCTCTCAACCACCCCATTCTATCAGGTTTTCTATATTACAGTAGCTTGTTGAACAATATCATGCTTCTCTAGATACTTCTTAACTAAATAATTAGTGAATTAAATTCCATTATTATAACTTGGAACTTTGATATTCATTACAAACTAGATTTAAACTATCATTTTATACCTCTTAAGATAATCATGTACTTATATTATTTTATAAATAGGAATAATATAGCCTAAATAATTATATCCACTGAAAAATAAAAGATATTAAAATCATCCTTTTATTCATTTATACTTCATTGGTCCACACGCATTATCATAAACTATGTCTAATAAATGGATATATCATTTTTTATTAGGTTTATAAAATTTACTTATGATATTTCCTTTTTTGAATACTTAAAATATATTTTCTATATCCCTTTTTAGTTATGGAATATTTAAATCACTTTTTAAATGAACTAGTTTCTCCATGATTCCTTGATTGAGATCACTAAATATTTTATTCCATATATTGACTCCAAGTTTCATAGATAATGATAAATTAATTTAATCCCCATAAATTTCTAGATATTTCTCAAATAAAATGATTTACTATACCTGTGACCTTGATATTTTCTATACCACCATTACTAAACTTAACATTTTCATTCACCTTAGAATTTATATTTATCAACCGATTAATTTTTCATCTATATATGAAGAAAATAAATTATCAAATATCTATGTTTCCCCACTAACATTATTTTAAATCCACTTTTACCACATGGTCCATTCCATGAAAATTTCCTTGCTTCACTTTTTTCCAAAGAACATCATGCCTTATGGTACTTTCAATCACAATTCCCAATTTTCTCCAATATGAAGTGTATAAATATTTATTAAAAACATAAAAATGAAAAAAAAATATTCACATGGTTACCAAATTTATTTCTCAATTGAATTATTAGTGTAAAATATCTTCCATAAAATATTATTCCCAAACCTCTTAAACAATGAATATTATTAATTTTATATTCACTATATATAAAAAAATAACTAAAAAATATTTGAACTACATCTTGTGATTTTTTTATGCATAACAACATTTGAATCACATACTTTCTCTTCACACACTTATAATATTCCCATAAACTCTTTAACATAAACACTTGTTAAGAGTTAAATTAGACTACTTAACAACTTAAAGTATTTTCTTATCTATTTTCACTTCTTTTTTCTTCACAAATTTAATCTTAGTTGTATCAGTATTGTATTTATCAGTATAAGGGTCATATAAATTTTTTTCCCTATTATACTAGATCATTTATTTTTAAGATGTATATCAAACCAATTTAAAGATTCACTCATGTTTTAATGTATTTTAATTTGAAACACTTCCAAAAATTAAATAATTTTTTTTAATTAATGACTTGCTCTTATCTTTCATATCCCTTTTATTTTACACAAATTTTAAATATTATATTCTCAACTTTATTCCTTATGTTATTCTATTCCATAGACTATTAAAATGATGGAGTAGGTGTAGAAAAAAATATTTATAATATTGCGTAATGTATAGTGTAGAAAATAGTATATATAAAACTGCACAGTAGTGTACAAATTGAAATAAAATAATAAAAAAATTGTTCCAATAACACAAAAATAGATGAAATTAAACTTTTTAAATTTTAACTTCACCACTATAAATTATAATAAATCATTAATAATTCATATCAATAATGACACTAACATTGGTTTGGGTGATCCAAACATATTCATAGGCATGGATTAAAAAACCTGTAAGAGAATGATTAGAGGTATTCTAATTATCCCCTTCAATATAGGTATCCTAGGGGACATGATCATGCCTTGGGAGATTTAAATCCCGAAAATTTTCATCCCATAGCTCAAGATAATGTGATGGAATAAATATATGGATTTACCTGATATAAACTGATAATCACATCAAAAGAGCCCATCCCAATCATTCTGTCTTCAATGACAGTCAATGACACATACAAGTGGGTGAATATAAATCCTTGCAAAAAACATCTAAAAAATGGAGATTAGAATCAAGATTAGAATAAATTCAACCACCCATTCAGAGAACAGAAAAGACGAGACCTAAATATCATGGAGCTAAAAATCAGAAGATACCTGGTGAGGTAAGGAGCATAGTAGGTAGATATCTAACATGAGAAATTAAAGAAGAGTAGATTTCTCTAGTGCCCCTCAAGTGGGGTCAGTGATAAAACACAAGAGGAGGAGGATCAAGAGGGTATGACTTGGTTTGAGTGAGAAATTAGGAAGATGGGTCTACCTCATCGGAGGAGAAGAATTGGGGGTGGCCGCGTGAAAGGAGAAGGATCCTGAGAGGTAGTGTGGCTGTATATGAGCTATGTCAAGGCCACATCCAAGATGTATCGGATCCCCATGGGAGGAAGATCATGGTGAAGTTGGGTGGCTGCATCAGAGGAACATTGGAGGAGGAGGTACATAGTCTACGTCAGAGCAGTAATAGAGGGGAAGTGGAGTGGACGCATCAGAGTAGGATGATCATGGGGAGGTTGGGTGGATTGTTAGAGGAAGAGGATCATAGAAACATCAACTAGGAGAGTTTTGAGGTGGAGGAGGGGAATTAGGAGGAGGGGCACGAGGGTTAGAATTAATTGGGGAGTAAGGGTGGGCTACTACTGCAAGTAGTGAAATTATCATGGAACTAAATTTTCTATATACACAGTTCTTATTGCCAATGGATATAGGTTTATGTGTATAGGTATAAATTCTAGCAGTGATAGTGCTCCCTATATTCCACAACAAAATGAAGTAGTATAAATAAATAATAGATTTTTGGTGGAAATGGGAATAATTAATTTAGGAGAATACAAAATTTCAAAATTCTACTAGAGATAAACTGTTATTACTACTGTAAATGTTCTAAATATATGCTTGTTGAGACTGGAATCTATCATGACTCCTTATGAAATGTGGTATAAGAAAAAAACTTCATTGAAATACTTCATAGTTTTTAGAAGTCCATGTTTTCTCAAAATAATAAATCTGTATTTGGGAAAGTTTTATGAGAAAGTTGAGGAAGGAACTTTTATGGGTTATTCACCAAATGGAAGAATTTAAAAATTCGGGAACAAATGTTTTCAAAAGTTGGTAGATTCATATAATTTGAAGGTAATTGAAATTAAAGGTTCCTTAACAATTTTTTTTTTGAGAATGTTGAGGAGGATAAACTGAAGAATTCCAATAATGGTGAAATTAATTCAAAACATCCTTTTCAAGACTTAGAAGAATTCAGTGATGAAGAAATTTCAGCTGAAAAAAAACATTAAAATTTAATACCTTACAAAAACATGTTGAATCTGAAAAAAATTGTTGGGAATTATAAGGCTTCGGTTTAGATAAGAAGAAATTTGAGATTAGATAATCAGAATTCACTTATCTCAAAAGTTGAACCAAAATCAGTTTCAGAAGATTTTCAATACAAAGAAAGGGTGGATGATATGAATGAAGATTTGGATTAGATTTATAAGAATGAAACATGGGAACTTGTTTCACATCTAATAAATAAAAATGTTATCAGAACCAAGTGGGTTTATAGAAACAAGTTAAATGAACATGGAGAAGTTTCAATAAACAAAGCCAGAATTGTTTGTAAAAACTATGAAAATATGGAAGGTGTGAATTTTGAAGAAACCTTTGCCCTAGTTTTAAGATTAGAAACTATTAGAATGGTTCTTTCAGTGGATACACATCAGAATTAAAAAGTTTATCAGATGTTTATAAATTCATCTTTCTTAAATGGAGATATTGAGGAAGAAGTTTACATTGAAAAAACTTTTGGCTTTCTACTTTATGAGGATGAAAAAAGTATTTAAATTGAATAAATATTTGTATGGTTTGAAACAATAACCACATGCATGGTATTCTAAGCTTAACAACTGTTTGAAAATATTGAATTTTTCTAAAGGAAAACTTGATAACAACTTGTAAGTGATAGATATTGAATCTAAAACTATAATTGTAATTATTTATGTAGATTATATAATTTTTTATGGGGATATATAAGATTTTTGTAAAACATTTCTTGAGAAAATGAAGAATTTTTTTGAAATTTCAATCTTTGGAGAATTAGTTTTCTTCTTTAGTTTAAAAGTTCAGAAAAAATAAAAATACATTTTCTTATACCAGGAAAAGTATGTCAAGGAATTATTAAAAAAGTTTGGGATGGTGGAATCCAAATAATTTTCAACTCCTATTTTAGTAAGCACAAATTTGAGTGAAGATGAATCTAGAACAAGTGTAAATTAGAAATACTTTCAAAATATTATAGGATGTCTTCTTTACCTTACAACCTTAAGGCCTAATATTATTTATGTTGTGAATTTGAGTGTTAGGTATCAAAATAACATGAAATAATCACATATGTTGGCAGAAAAAAGAATTCTAAGATATTTTAAAGGAACAAATTCACATGGGTTGTTATAAAAAAGAAATAGTGAGATGAAGTTTCAGGGTTTTACTGATATCAATTGGGTTGGAGATTGTAATAATATAAAATAAACCTCAAGAGGAACATTTTTCTTAGGTGAATGTTGTGTGAGTTGGCATAGTAAGAAAGAAATTTCATTAACTTTGATCATAGATGAATCCAAATATGTTGCAACTACTCAAGATTGTACTCATATGTTGTGGATGAAAGTTTAGTTGGAAGATTTGAAAGTAAAAGTTTCTAAGCCATTAAAGATACTTTGTGATAATTAGAGTGTAATTGAACTTTCTAAGAATATTTTCCACCATTAAAGATCCAAATACATTAACATAAAGTTTTAATTTATAAAATAGAAGGATTCTGCTGGACAAGTTTTACTAGAATACATTTCAATAAAGTTTTATATTGATGATATATTTTCAAAAGCAAGGATGAAATAAAGGATTATGGAATTGAGGCTGCAAATTCATGTTTATACTCATCCCATTTCTTCCTAAACCTCATAAGGAAGTACCCCCACTGTACTTTGGATTATGTTGACAAAGGGGGATAGAAAGTAAAAACTTTTTACTTTGTAATAAGTTTTACTTATCTTTATTTTATGAATATGAAGATGTGATTATCATAAAATGGGGGAGAGAAAGAAAGTGAGAAAATAAATAATGGGAGAGAGAAAAATAAAGTATGAAATGAAATAATGGGGGAGAGATAAAGAAAGTTTGAAAATAAAAGTGTGGAGAATTTATCTTTTCATGGCTGTAAAAATTTCTTTCCACCAATGGATGTAATTCCTTTAAAAAATTTCCATTATATAGTAGTGTGGTGTCAATACACTCTCTTTTGAGGAAGGCTATGTTTTGATGAAAGTCAAAATTTGATTTGTGAACATCTCTAAGAGTTGAAAAGTTGTTAAAAAGGGGTTTCAAAATATACAAAGGGAAAAATTGAAGTACCTTTATGATAAATTGTTTTAACAAAGTTTTTGTATTTTTTGACAACCAAAATTTTTGTTTAATAGTGTTTTTGTTATTTAGGAATTAGAGCCAGTCCATTATAATGTTTTTGTTTTCTGGACATAAGTTTTTGGACCCATGTTTTTGTATTGAGCTGCACCATACCCAGAATAAGTTTAGAAGATGAAGCTGTTGATCATACACTTTATCATATTTAGGTCTATCAGCATGACATTGAAAATCTACATATTCAAAAGAATTGGAGGTATATTTTTTTTGTTTTTTTGGAAGTTTTAGTTTTCCATATTTAGAGAAATAAAGACGTGTTAATTCAGAAAGAAATAAGTTGTTGAGTGTAGACATCATTTTATTATTAAAGGGTTCTGAAAGAAGATTGTAAATTCATGAGTTATAAAGTTCTCATACTATCTAAACTAAATCATATAATGATTTTCTGATCAATAAGTTCTCAAAAATCATGAAAACTCTCATGATAAAATCTTTTGAAGAAATTGGGGAGTGCTTTGAATAATTTCAGAGTTGCAAAATGGTATTTCCATCATAATGGGAATTATATCATATTGATTTGAGAAAGAAAAATATGTTGCTAAGCCTAAGGAAGAAATAACTTGTACTTGGAGTTTCGAACTAGGATTCTCATACTATGATTTTCATACAATGAATTTTGTACTGGGAAAATCATACTGAGATTTTTGTACTCAGATTTTTGTTTTGATATTTTAATACTGGGAAAATCATATTGATATTTTCATACAGATATTTTCATACTGAGATTTTAATACTGATATTTTTTATTGGGATTTTCATATTGGTAAAATCATACTGAGATTTTTGTACTCATATTTTTTTACTGATATTTTTATACTCATAATTTTGTACTCAAATTTTCATACTAAGGAAATCGTACTAAAGTATTCATAATGAAGAGTTCATACTGGGAAATAAAGAAATAAAAATGATCCAAGAAAGATATAAAGAGTTGAATAAGTCAAACTTGAAATAAATTTTGTGTAAATACTGGATAAATATAATGTGGTTTGAAGAATTCAAAGTTGGAGTTTTAATTGAGAGAGATATTTTGATATTTTGAGATTTGAGTAAGCGGGGAAAGTTTTCAAGTTTCCCACTTTTTTTTCCAAGTTGCCTATAAATACTTGCTTAGGTCATTTGTCTATTTTAAAATTTTCACATTTGTGCAAAAGGCAGAGTACTTGAGAATTTGAAGTGAAAGTTTCCATATGACTGAAGAAGAATTGTATTGAGAATTCTAGAAGAGTTTCAGTTTTGTAGATTTATAGTGAGTTAAGAATTCTGAAAAAATTGGATCCAACATTATTGTTTTCAGAAAATCAGATCTAGCATTATCATTTTGAGAAAATTAGACCCAACATCAATGTTTTGAGAGAATCAAATCTAGAATTATCATATTGAGAAAATCAGATACAACATCATTGTTTTGAGAGAATCAGATCCAACATTATCATATTGAGGAAATCAGATCTAACATCATTTTATTGAGATAATTGGATCCAGCCTTATCATATTAACAAAATTAGATTTAGCCAAATCAGACCAAGGATTCAAACTGAGCAATAATGGATAAAATTAAACAAAGTATGTATTTTTTTGGCTTGATTTTTTATGAGAAAACATTATAAACTAATGGGATTCAGTATAATAATTTCTATTGGGATATTGAAGGTGTTTAATGGTATTTGGAACAAGTTGTATTCACTTCTTCATAATAGTGAATTTCCATAGACCCATGAGAGTGGATATGACAAGGATGTAGGTTCCCACACTGAGGTTGAACCTTATAAATCTTGTGCACATTACTTTCTTTACTACTTTTTCATGCATGAGTATTTACTAAAAGTTGATAAGGAAATAAATCTTAATAGGTTGCATGAGTTAAGTTTCTAAAAAGGTTTGAAACTTATAAAAAGTGAACAACTAATTCAACCCCCTTCTCAGTTATTATTAGATCTTTTGTAATTTCAAATAATACTATCCGAAAATAATAGTGTGATAATATAAATGCAACAAGTAGTGATAACCCCTACCCCCAGATCAAAATAATAATACTAGCCTTAAGATAGAGTAATAATATAAATATATATAATAAAATAAATAATAAAAGAGAGTAAAAACTCACTATATTTAAAGGCTTAGCAAAGATATTGATTTTCAAAGGTTGGAGTGGTACAGAATTCCTGGGATTCATATGGGTCTAATAAAACTTACTAGAATAAGAAGAAGTGATAAAAATCCAAGCACAAGATCAGAATGCACAAAATAATAAAATTTGTGAAATAATAAATGAAGAACATATAAAACTAGTATACCTTTGATCATAATTTACACTACTTAATATTTAAACAACTTTGAATATGTTTAATAATGATCAAAAGAGTTAAAATCATATGATTTCCATCTCTAGAGATATCCAAGGGTTAGAACAAATCATTCAACATTTGAACATGACCCTTTATTATCTATGACAAGTTAATGACTTATGGTATGAAATAGGTAGAAGATAATAGAGTTTGGGTGATGGGGAGTCTCGACTGAGAATTATGAAAACACACACATTTCATTACCATCACATGACAGTGGGTTTTATGAACTCTTCATGGAAACTCCTCTACAATGCATTAATTAAATCATGTGTTATAAAACGTGATTTAATACCATATTTAGTTCATGCATTGTATGCACGAATACAATAAAATCACCAACATTACATCTCATTTAATAGTTTTTTAATGATACCACACATAAAATATTTCTATCGAATGGTAAGGATTACCATTCGACCACCAAAAACCACCAAAGACAAACAAAATTAGATTCCATGAACTTTTGATTGTCACACCCTATTACTTGCATGGGAAACACCTTATGATAAAATCCATTCATACCATATGATTGAACTAGGCAGATGAAGGTAATGACATAATCATGCCTTATGATATCATTCGGGCATATGATATAACATTTAAGGTAGTGGAATGGTTTCTCTAAACCATGTATTATGATATGGACCTATCATCTAATAAAATTTACCAAATACATTACATGAAAATTGATTTATGGCATATATCTCCTTCAATATCCTAGATGCACTAAATCAAAAAATTCATTGTTTCATTTCACCTTATATTTCATCATATACAATAAATTGTGAAATAATATCCAAAAATAATTTGGATATCTTCCAAAATACTTTTTGAAAAGTATCATCAATTCCACCCGATATTAGATCATATGTAATACCCTGTGAATAACCATCCAAAAATATTTTATATTAACTCTAAAACACTTTCATTAAATCTATCAAAGTCAAAATCAATCCCCATTCAGTCAACCATAAAGTGTGACCTTATGGGCCTTTCTATTGTTGAAAACAAATATGAATCCCTGGTTCTATAAATGTAAGTAAAGATAATCCTCTATAAAATTATCAATGCTACTCAAGCTATAAAGGGACCTAGAATGATCTCCATCAAACACATGTATCTCTATACCAACATCCACCAGTCACATAACATGGTAGGTGAACTATCATACATTTACATTACCCAACACATTAAGTGACCATGGATCATGAAGTGTGTTAATCACATATATCCAAATCATATGTTTTTGATTCTCTGAGTATAAACTCACATTTTCATTGAATACATCACATTTTACTCAACTTTATGGATGATAACATCACATGTCCCTCACCCGAATAAATAAGCACATCATATATACTACCTAAGTATGGATTCACACTCATCAGTAGATATAAATTGAGGGATCATATGTCATACTTTTCATATGAGAGGAAAAATCCCATCTTGGTCCAGCTCCAATCGATGACATGATTAACAACATACCCAACCACCCCATGATTAGATAATCCACAAAGCTTGTGTAAGAAAGGTATCTAATAATGATGGTTTTCATGCTAGGTATCTCAAAACCCCCAGGTAATTAGGACTCATATATGATCCATGTGCCCATATTATACCACAGATATAGTGTATGAAACTCCATGTGGTATACGTAGTGGGTCATCCAACACATAAAAATACTTTTTGTGCCTCAGGATCATGTTCTGTATCTCAAACAAGAATCCTACGTATCCAAACTTTCTCATTTCATCTTAACCTATAATATTCCATGATGAAAATAAATTAGGGATAACTCAAAGTCATACTTTGATAAGTCAATTATCATTACATTCCATGAAATTTATATCAATATATACATATATTCCACCAATATAAAATAAAGATAAAGTAGATATTTTCTTTTATATGATACTTTTTATATTATTAAAAATATTTTAAGAATACTTAAAAAAACCATACATAATCACCATTATATCATATCATATATGATAGAATACCAAATCATCTATATATTTTCTACACTTTCTAGGGTTTTGTTAACTTATTACATTTATATGTAATTTGTGTCACATCTCTATGTGACCATATGAAAAAAAACCCTCCCACTAAACTCTTTAGTGAATAAATTATATGAATAATGGAAGTTTTAATAATGATGAGATTTAGGAATCATATTCTGAATGTTAATCCATCCAAATTAACATTTTTATTTTCCAAAACTTTTAAGGGGAAAGTGAGACAGACCCTAATGTTAATCTATTTGATCATATTCAAACTTATTAACTCCATAACATTAAATGTTATGATGATAATTTATATCATCTACTTACATATTTCTAATTTTAACATCCTCATACTTAGAACCCTTTCCATCAAACTTTTCCTTGATTTTTTTTGATAAATAATGTTACAATTTTCATTTTTACATTCTATAACATTCTGAAATCCTTTAGAATAAAGTTACATTCACATAGTTACAATAACTAAATATAAATCTTTAATTTTTCTTTACCACCATACCCTAAAAATATTTTTATATATTAAGTAAAATTTACCTTGAAATTTTTATAGAATAATAGCTTAGAAAATAGTGATATTGAATTTTCACAGTAAATAAATGTTACCTTTATATTTTATTTATCATCAAATATCGTAAATTATTTAGGATATGAAATGGGCATAAATTTAATTTTAGTCTGGTATAATATTTTATTTGTTAACTTTAAACTTCTCTAAGTTGAAACATACTCTTAATAACCTCTTAGATACTATATTCTTCTTAGAATATCATTCTAAGATACACAAACTCTTTTATTATAGAAAATAACTCTTATTTCCATTTTAGTAGAAATATTTAACAAATAAACATTATTTTAATATCAAATATGGTATTCTATGATCTTGGAACATTTTACTTTGAAAAAAGTCTTTACATAAAAATATGGCATTGAAGGGTGGTGAGAAAATCTTCCCTCACATTTAAAAAACATTTGGATAAATAGTTTATCCTTGATAAAATAGTTTTATCCTAGCCTCATTTATAAAACATATTGTAGAATATGATGAATCATGAACAATGTGTATATAATTAATCATATCAATTTTTCTCAAAACCTCTTTATTAATGAAACAATTATCATAACATATAAGAGAAATGATATGAAGATACACATCCTTTTCATAAATCCATATGAGTTTGATGTATTCCTTTACATTAAAATCTGTAATGAAACTAAATTTGATTCATCACTTGAATTTAAATTAATATTTATATCAATTATTCCCTTGATTTTGAATTCCTGTATATGTGAAAAATTTGTAAATCATATATTTGGTATCATATACCCTTGAAAACCAAAGAATTAATTTCTATAACACTAATACATGACATGGAAATTTCATGGAGTTTCTAAAACCCCACCAGGTATCATGGACATTCTATCTTATGTAATCATTACTCTTTCCCGACAGCACCCTTAAGTTTTAATGACCTTAAAAAACTACTCAATAAAACATTGTTATAATATCCAATTAGCGTTTTCTTCTTTCAATTTTAATGTTTCGTCTACTTGTACCGTCAAGACAGCACCCAAACCTAGACATCCCATTCCTAGTTTATCAATTCTCAATACTTGAGAGTAGTGGGTTAACTTTTCTTGAATTCATGCATATTGTTATAACTTTTTTATGAATGAAAAATTGATATATTCATTGACTATAACGAGCCTTAAAGAAACCTATAGTCTCACCAAGTCATTTGCATATACAATCACATTGAATATAAAAATAGAGATTAAAAAATTCATTTGGTAATTGTGTATATAATCTCTTTGAAAACAGATTGAATCATATTATAATTTTTATAAAAATTTAAAGTCACCTATTGAACCACTTCAACACTTGGTTATTCAGGAATGTGTTTATCTAAAAGATATAATTTTTCTTACTTAAGAACTTTTCTTAAGTTACCATTATTATAATTTTATTAAATTAAGATTCTCTTTCCTATAGGTTTAATCTTGAAAATTAAGTTTTATAATGATTCTATTTATACATAATAGAATATTTTACCTGATGGGTATCATATTTTAAATTCATTAAATAGGGACTTATATTAAATGTGTTTCCACTAAGATGATGACCCATTTTAAACTTTATCATATCCATTAGTGGACCAATATTCATATTTCATCATGGGTTACACTAGTTTATACATCTAAACAAGCCAAGAATATATCTGGTATACAACTATTTCCAATTATATCATATATGATTCCTAGATAGAGGAGTGGATAAATATTTTTCTAAATCCATTATATGGATTAAATCAACTGTATTCATCTAGTATTCTAACCATTAAGGTTTTCCATCTAAGTTTAACCCAAAGAAAATTACAAGAAGAAGACACCTAACCATTATGGTCACCTCACTACTTTATTTCCTTACACAAGATAATCCATAGACACCTAACCGTTAGGGTCACCTATATTGAATGATTTTGGTCTTGAAAATATCCAATTTGGAAGGAATTTAACACTTAATATTTTAAAGGGGATTTAATCTCACCATATTATCACATGTTATTCCCTTTATGTAATCATGCTTCTAATCATTTAGTTTTGTAATCCTATTCCATCCACCAAACTAACATGTTCAAACCATATTGAAGTATAACCAGTTTCACAACACATATTTTGTGTTAAAATATATTCCAAACACATTTATAGATATAAAAATATATAACATTTATAATATCCATACACTCTTCACGTGAAGGTTTAGAATTATATGATATTGAAAATACCTACATGAGTAAGTGTAGAGACACATATAGCCTACCCCTACCTTTTTAGGAAAAATCCTAAGCCTTGAGGCCAGTGAAAATTTTGACCCAAAGTACCTCTACCCATAGATACTTTACTCAAGTTAGAATCAAGTTTATAATAACTTAAACACCTAATATGTATAAACTATATTCAATAACTGAATTCAACCTAATAACTTTAACTACAAATCGAGTTCAAGGTAAATGAAAACTAAATCTTATCTTATCATACAAAGCATGCAATTCAAGGTTTAAAAATTTATAAGAAGTAGTTTAATAACTTAAGATAAAGAACATTATTATTCACAATACATAAATAATTTATACTTATAAATAACAAATAAGGGAATAACATTTAAACAACTGAACACTTTATAAATTTAAACATGAGATAATAATTTATAACCAATTCATAAAATAAATAATTATAAACACCTTATAATTTTAGATTATTCATTATGGAAATTTTATAATTCTGAATATAATCACTTTATATTCATTTCATAATATGAATTTTTCATATTATTCATTATATGACATATAAATTTAATTATATGATATTTTATGAATTATAAACATTTTTTAATACAATTTTTGTTATATAAACATTACTTACAATCTAAATATAATACACTTAAAATTATTTAAACAATGATCTAATCATTCATAAAATTGTTTTGATGAGGTTTAAATAAGTATAAGAATAAGGCATTAATTTGAAAAATTTCAAATTAATTAATTATGAACTATTCATAATCTAAATATAAACATCTTATATTTTTCATTATTTTTTAATTTATAAACGTTTTATAAATAACCCTTTATGTGTCACACATAACCTTAATTTTACTTACTATTCTATCCATTTAATGATTATTGATCATGTCCTTCAGTTTTGAGTTGAATCATTTGAAATTTTGAAAATCTTTAAAATTTCCTCTATTACACGGTTAGTGAGCATGATTTAGAGAAAACATTGTGATTACCATTATATGGGGATTTTTTAAGTTCATTTTTTTATTGAATGATTTTTATGCATGGATAGAACATGGTTGGGTCCAAACCATGTGAAATCCAGTAAAAACCTTATGAGAGCCTTTTGTGCTTGTGGTGTTTGCACACATCTTGCACATAGTTAGGGGAAACTCTATAGGTAACCATGTACTGGTGTTTTAGTGAATTACATTGGTATTTTTCATGGTTGGAACATGATTTGAAAACCTCATGTCCAAACTATGTGAGTGTGTAGTGGGTCACTGATGGAGCCTGTATGGTTGGCACACAGTTTCCTAAACCATGTGGCCAAACCGTGTGAGCTACCCAAGTTTTAAATTTTTGAGTTTCAAATTATTCCCCTATTTTAATTAAAAGGTGGAAACCTACCATTTCTTCCTCCTCTATATTCAATCAGGATTAGGTGAAAAAGAGTGAGAATTCTCCCTTTCTCCTCCTTGATTTAATCCTCCTCCACCTCATTTTCAAGAAATTTATTAAAGGTAAACCACTCTATTCTTTTTTCTCTTCCTTATTCCTCATTATTTCTCTTATTTTATATTGTTTTCAATTCTTCCCCAAAAACCCAAGGGATTTTGGGCCCAGATTAGGGTTTGAGGGTGGCTTTAATGTGGGGATATTATTTTTTATGGGTTATAGGAGGTGCCTCTTTTCTTATAGGAGTATTCTCCATCGAAGGTGACACATTGTGGATTTTAGTGAGTGGTCACCACTTAAAATGTGTTAGGTTTTTTGTTATCTCCCTTTATTAGGAAATTCACTGTGTTCTTGATGGTTCTAAATGACTTTTATTTTTCAATATATATATATATATGATAGTTTTAGTGAATTTTGTAAATGTTCTAAAGTGATTTCACACTTGGGGAGAGTTTATTTAAATGGTTTTACTCATTTTCAAATTGGTTTTGAGTGCTAAGTGTTTTATAAAATGATTTAAAGGTTTTTTTAAGTTAAAGTTGAGGGTTAAAGGTATCTGACCCTATTTGGATCATGAAATGGGAAAAAGATTGATTTTACAAATTGTTTATAAAAGAGGGAAGGATTTGATTTCTCAAATGGATTTAATTTAAAAGGGTCCAATGTCTTAAAATGGATTTAAACATGGGGTTTAATGGTTTATTTTGGAAATTGGTTTTGAAATGGAATTTCAAACATTGTAGAAAGTGACTTGATATTCTAAGTTAGTTCTATTAAGGCTCATTTGAAACTTAAATGGTTTTCATGCAGTACATGTATGGAACCCTCTTGGTCCCCTTATTTGATATAGTTTATAACCCCAATGGTGACATTGTTTATTGTTTTATTATAACTAATATGTATTGATTATATTTATTATTAGTGAATTAGTGGTGAGGTTAGGGTTCTTTGTTATGTTATATTTCATATGATTCTTTTGTGATTCGATTGTTTTCTCACCTACAGTTTATTTATTTTAGGGGAACCCTATGATAAAAGATAGGTCTATAATTATTATACAATAGATAGTGACACACTACTAGTGTTCCCCTAATAATTCTATTTTCCAATTCTAGTGGGTAATGTCAGAGATTTTAATCTAGGAGTAGGCTAGTTGAGTTGCATGTGTTGTTTGGACATAGAATATACTGAGAGTTGGTCCCATGTTTAGTAAATTCTATGACCATATAATCTTAATACCCAGTGTGTTTCTCATGATATTAGTTTTCACTAGATAAAGGGATTCGATCTTGTATTTACTTTACACCCATAGCTTGATTGACTTATGTGTTTCCTTTGTGTGTGTGTGTTTTTCCCATTTATTATTGAAAGGTTCCATCAAGTGTGTGTATATGTGTGCCTGATTTCATATGGCATGGTTGAATTTATTAAAAAGTGGTTTTATCAAATTATGATTTTTTAATAATTTTTATTTAATGTTATTATTTTTTTAAATAATATATTTCATTAAATTAATAAGCGAGTTTTTATTAAAAAGGAAAATTACATGTTATTTGTTTTATAATACTTACTCATAAAAACCTATTTTCTATATGTAATTCAAACTAGAAAAAATAAAATTCCTTTTGAAATGAATTCCATAAAATATTTGGAGAAATCCAACTAGTATCATTTTTATCACACCAAGAATATAATAATGGATATATGAATCTCATATTTTTTCCTTCCAATTTTCCCAGGTTGTGGTCTCTTTTCTTGGTTAACACTCGAGTTGGTTTAGTAGTGGCAGTATGGGATATGGCGAGTGACCTTGTATATCATGGTTATGAGTGGCATCTTATAACACCCCTACCCTAGTAACCTATATCTGGTGGTTAATTTACTACATTGACACAAGATAAAAAGGATTGTATCCTAAAGGATCAAATAGTTTATCAATCTTTTGAGACTAGATACATAAATTATTTTCACATTACATTTGTAAACATGAAATACAACTTAAAAATTACAATGTAAACTTTATTATTTATTCTACCATATCCATGAAATCATTCATAGATCCCATATTGGTATATTAAGGCAAGGGAAAAAAATGGAGAGCTCATATTCTTATTAAGGGAAAGCATACATCAAAATTTATCATCTAATAAATAAACCATAAATAATATTGTAGAGATAAATGATGATTAATTAACGTCATACAAATTGTCACATGATCTTGAAACTTATCCATGGATAAAATAACTATTCGAATAATAAAATAGTCATCAATAACTTATTTCATAATCATGGAATACATAATACTAGAAATTATAATCATACTATCTAGGCCTTGTTCCAAGACATCATAAACATACTATTAAGACCGCATGCCAAGACATAATACATAATTGGGTAAGGCATATTCGAAATACCCAACATTTTTTGTCTCATGAGACCTATTGATGCATTTAGGGGCTATGTATTTATAACCCCCACCCATCACTTAATACGTCGAATGAATTCATCATATGAATAAATAATACAACTTAATAAACATGCCTTAATAATTGATTACTATCTACACAAAAAGAATTATCACAAATTTTTTTAATACTTTAGTCAATAAAAATGATTAAAATCCATCCATAGAAATATGGTGGATGATATCATTAGAGTATATCCTCATTAAAGTTTAAGATTCATCAATGTATGTTAACATAGATGAAAATACTTTTAAAAGATCAGTGGAACATTTCTTGAGGAAAATAAAATTTTCATTTTTAAATTACTTATTTAAAATTTAAATTTTTTCAAAATATTAGGAAATAAATATTACTTAGAAAGAACCTTGGATACTTGTAAATTAATCGTCAAATAAAATAGTAGTTATTATGGTTGGAAAATTTATTCGTTCAGTGTATGTTAAAACAAAGAATCCATTCACACCTTTAGTGAAAAGTGCCTCATTTAGAAAATGAAAAGAAGATTCCTTTTAATTTTTTATATAAATTCAATCATGGGTAGAAATGACAAATCATTGTATAATTGTGAAAAATTAAAATAATTTAAGTAAAATATATACATGGATGATAAATATTTCTGAATGAATAGAAAACAAATTCAGGTCTCCTTAAAAACATTTTTTCAGACTTTTGAGTACTTAGAGTGAGGAAAATGAAAGGAAAACATTTAATTTATAGAAATAACCATATTAGTAGTAAATAAATTGGGTTTAAGATGAAAATTTGATATAATTCTCTAAAAAACATAAACATAAACAATCTTTAATAAATATTTAATGGTGAAATAAACCCTTTCCTCTGGGTCCACTTGCTTCATAAGTACTTTTAACCTCTTATATAATAAATAAAAATTTATTATAATTCTATAATATAACCATATAAATACTTATAATATCATATATTATCCAATTATAACATTAAAATACCATTTTATTAATAATTACTTATTTAAATAATTATTTCCAAGTGTTAAATGTTTCATTTTTCATTTAAGTTTCGATTTGGTAGTTTTCGTAGTTATATATTTCTCATATTTCCATCATCTCTAGAATATAAATAAGGATTTAAATATCATATATATTCATCATAAACATATTTTTAATCATTATTTAAAATATAACATTAAAATTGAATCACATCGCTTCATGGAGGTGGTAATCTGCACATATGCACAAGTGACATTATAATTTTTTAACGGGTTAAAGGGTAAGAAGTTAAATGATATATTATATTTATAGAATCATAATTATGTAAAATATATAATATATAAACATTATATACAGTATAATAACCATCCATTATTGGTGGTGATGAAAAAATAAATGTATCACTTAGCAAGGTGGTAGTCCGCACAAACACATGAATGATGCCTTCATTTCCCATTTGGTAGAGAAGGGGATGAATAAAGGTTGAGCCATAGACATAATAATATATCAATATATGTGATATAATTATGTTATTATATAATCATGTTTATCACATAATTTAAATATATATAATAATAAATAAAATTAAAACACTTAGTTAAGAGCTATACCTTTTCTTTGGATAACGTTCTTTGGCTTACAACTTAATCCTTCTAAGTTAGTATTATGATTAAATCAGAAACTCTAGAAAATGGGGAGGGGTGTTAGGAAGATATTTGGATAAGTATTTTATAATATATAATTATTATAAAGTATGATGAAGAGAGGAGATTCAATGTTCTTTTATAAAAGGAGGGAGAGGACACACTTGGTTTTTTTCAAAAAGATTAAAATATATTAATGTCTTACTCTATCCAAATGGATTCAAGATGACTCATATTATAAGAGGAAATGATCTAGGGTCTAAATATATCTAGAAAATATGATTTATATTATTTTTATATTATTTTAATCCTTATTAATTAGTTTAACCCCCGGTAAACGCATTTTAACCTTAACTGTGGTAACAAAATTTTACTATTTTTACTATTCATTATGAAAAACATTAAGCTAAAAATATTAAATTATGTTTATTATTCAAATTTAAAATATGGAATCTATTTTATAATATTCAATTTGTAACACCCATATATTTTATGATATATTTCTCTTTAAATAAATTTAATTTCTTCGATAACTTATGATACACACAACCTCGAGTATAAATGAACCATAATTAAGTATATATTTTTCACCTAACCATTGGATTGGTAAGTATAAATATGACTAACTAAATTATGAAAAATATATAGTTTACACATATTGAAAATGAATTAATTGGTTATCAATTTATTATAAATGAAAATAAAAATCATTTGAAAGTAAAAGACACGTTTTTCTAAAAAACTATTTTTATGTATGCAATGTGTTTTTACATTAATAAATTAAATTTATCACTATTGGTGAGTGATATTTAATGAAATTTATATATTATATATTCAATAAAATATTTTATCATTCATATAATATTTTTTATAGGCATGAAATAAGAATATATATCCATATTTATTCTTAAAATGTATTTTTCTAAAAATAGTTTTCCTCTAATGTTTTATGCACTTATTGTAAAATAAATTTCTAAAACTTGTAGAAATTGAATATTTAAAAATGAATTAAGTATTTATAATTAGAAGGATCAAATTTTTTGAATAGTTCTCTTTTATTTTTGTTCAATATTAATATTAACCACAATAAATTTTTATCACCTTGGTAAGGGTAAAACGGGTAAAATAGGGTTATAACTTTGGGGAAAGGATTTAAAATTCCTATAACACTTGAATTTATCCTATTTTATGGATTTTATTCCTCAATTTAAATTCAAGAATTTAATATATGCCCACATGGTGAAATTTTTATTTGATTGTGACCTTTATATTAATTTAAGAAAACAATAAATACAAAATCTCACTCTCTTTAATTTAATAACTCTATTTTTTTTACATAAAGATAAAAACAGGATAAGTTCAGTTATAAATATTAATTTGAAATATATAATATTTTTTGATCATTGTAATTTTTTTTTTAATTTTTAGTGATTGAATAATTACCTTAAAATGTTATGTAGCACCGACACATTATTTATTAAATTAATAGAAAAATAAAAAAAATGATTTTAAAAATATTAAAATAAATAAAATTTGGGTGAATAATTGTGTTCCGATAATTTTATAGATTAATATATTATATTATATACGTGTGAAAGTTTTATATTCAAATTGCATTGCTGTCATGTTATTTTCAAAGTAAAATTATGTGAATAGTTCTTAAAATGACATTAATAGTATTTTATGATAATTTTTAATTAACTTATTTAAAAATAATAAAAATAATCCAATAAGAAAATTAGGATGAGAAATATTCTAAAATTAAATCCCTTTTTCATTTATGAGTTAATTTTGACCTTATAAGTAAAATTATAACTGTTGGCGCCAAAATATTAGACGACAAAGGAAGAAGGAAAAGAAGCCTGCGTGCTGCCCCGTGAAGCTCATCCGCGGAGCACACCCCAGAAACGCGGCCACCGCGAAGCAGAGGAGGCAGTAATGCTCTACGAACGCCCTAACGTTCGCGAGCCCACCACGAAGCCCTGGAGGCGGTAACCCTCCGCAAACCCTGTTGACGTTCACGACCTGCTGCGAAGCAACCGCTGCCCCTTCGCGCCGCGTGAGCTTTGCTTTGCGGCGCCCCTTGCCTATAAATACAGGGCTCCCCCAAGACCTCCAGATGGACAATCCAACCTTTCAGCTTCTCAAATCCCGAATCGCGAAGCACCCTTCACCCCAGGAATCGTGAGCTCTGCGAGGTATTTTTTCTTCGCAAGATGCCTTCACCTTGTCTCGTTTTGAGACCCTCTTCCGAGAGGGATGCCCTTCACGAAGCCTATGGGCCTTCGTGAAGGAAGGGGATTCCCAAGGGAACCCGGGAAACCGCAGAGCATTTAGGCTTCGCGAGACACCCATCATGTACTAGTGATCCACATGACAAGGCAGGGTCGCTGTACATCGTGAAGCACACTACTTCAGAGCACCTTGCTTCGCGAGGCACCTCTGCTTCACGAGGCAGTGCTCTGCGAATACAATTCCACTTCGTGAAGCACCTCCCATTCACACCCCTGCCCCATGCGAAGGCCAAGGCATTCCACTTCGCGAATCACACCCCTTTGCTTGGAAATTACTCTTCCCGTGTGACCCTCCAGGTTTGCACGATGTGATTTCAAAGTCCCATGGAAAACATCACCCATAGCATTGCTTTTCCTGATTCTTATTTGCATAGGCACGTTAACGACTATTGCTTCTTCTCATAGCCATGCTAACGTGGACCCCTCGATGGTTCGCTCTGTGACCCCCCTTTACCATGGCTTTGCCAGTACCTTCCCTCCCCCAAGGAGATGAGGGTACCGGTCATGTAAGTCCTAGGGGTGCGGAGTAAACCCACTTCATCCGAGCTGCAGGACGTTAAACTGCCAAGCACTCCGTCCTTGACACATGACGTTAAACTGTGATCCGACCCCGTGCCTCGCACGCAGGGTCCCCCCGTCTCAGACATTATTTACGCCACTCGTCTCCACAGGAATGGAATCACCCTCACATGGGATGATATCCTCCTTGGAGTAGCATATGTCCACGGGAGAAGGGAAACTACCATGGTGTAAGCCCCCAAGCCTCTCTTGAGGAACGTAGCACCCATGCACCTCCGTACTTCCCCACTTCCAAGGCCAGTGGAGGGCGCAATAGGGAACGAGGCACCTTCCATCTTTGGTCCCAAATCCCTCTCCTGCTGCGCTTTTCTGCACTCTGGGCCTCCATCCTGGAGTAATTCCTATCACCATGGGCCGCCTAACACATAAGCCCCTCTTCGTTTCTCACGGACGCACCCTTCACGACGTGATCGTCAGGTCTCTGCTGCCTCTTGTTTCTCACACCGAGCACAAATCACGTGGGCTTAGAGTAAGAATTGGCCATGAAAATACCTCATCCAGCATGATGTTAAACTGTATGCCCGCATCCAGCATGATGTTAAACTGTATGTTGTCCCACATGACATTTAACTGTACATCCATTTGAACTACGAGGTCTTTGATCCATGTCAAGGCATTGTAATGACCCAAAGTTTCATTAATGGAAAATCCCTCTTGATATTGTTAAATGTATCTTTATGAAAAATATTTTTATAAGATGTCAACTTGTTTGGTTTTATGTTAAGAATTTGGACCGTTGCTAATATAGCCGTTGAACAGTAATAACATGATTAGTATAAATATAGGACTTTAACAAATCCAATTTACTCAGACAAAGGAAGTGATGGCCTCATCCAGTAGAATTGCCCCATACGAAGCCCATTTTTTGGAGATCGGAAAAGAGGTGGCATCCTTGGGTTTCTCTCATGACCAAGACCAAGCTGAGCTTCACCATGTCAAGCTCGAACGGGACCGTCTATAGGAAAAGTGGAAGTTGATAGAGATTACCACTCGAGCGATGTTATCCGAGCCACCCCAAGAGTCTGTCACCATCGCACACCTTACCCTTAGGTCTTATGCGGATGTTTTAAGGGGTTATGTAACAAATAAGTAGTACTATGTTCATGTAAATTATTTTTGTATAGAATAATGAATATAATTTCTAGTCATTTTTGATACATTGTAAATAGTTTTTACAGTACAAATGGTGTTTTTAGTTATTATTTAATTAAGAAATCTCTTTTATTAAATTAATGGATTTTTGAATTAAATAATATTTTAATAAAATAATAATAATAATATTAAATTAATTTTTATTAAATATAAATGATCTTATAATTTTATGAATGCAATTAAAATTTTTATTAAGGTTTGAAAGCCATTTTTGTCAAAACCTGTGAATTTTCGATAAATGTAGGTTTTTATTTTAAAAGTTAAAATTAACATATTTAGAAAATTATGTAAATAAAATAAATGTTATTTCTGGAATCAGGACGTCGAAATTATCCAACGGTGAATTTTTCATAATTTTCTGAGACAGTCAATTTTTTGGGTAAAAATTAAATACAGTTTAAATATATAATGTGTTTTATGACATCATAATGACCCAATAGTGATGTAATAAAATACTATAATCTTTATTTTCGGCCAATATATGTTTTACCATTAAAATAATGTGATTTTGGGTTTGTTTGACTTACTTTTAAAAGCATTAATGGACCCCTCAAGATACATTCAACACCTTGCCTTTTTAAATTAATTTCTATGGGAGTGTGACTCACCTCCACATAAGCAACCTCATTATTTTAAGATGTTCGGACCTTGGCCTTATAAAATAATGTTTTCCTCTTCTCTTTTCCAAAAACCATGGGATGGTTTGTGTTTTGGATTAATTTAATATAAGGGGTCCCAAACCTAAATAATAAAGAATTCTATCACCTTTCCTATATAAACCCACCCAAGCTCCCACTTCCTCCTCACTAAAATCACTTGGAGTTCGTCCAACCTCTTACCTACTCTCTCTATAATCCTCCCAAGGTTCCCTAATCTTCCAATAAGCCTCTCACAATCCTCTCTCTATCCTTTGGAAGCACACTTCCAAGTAAGCGTTTTTTCTTCCTTTCTCTTTTTTGTCCAATTTTCTTTAAGTTGTTTTTCCCTTTTAATTTCAATTATGAATGTTGGGGTATGGTTTCTCACCTCCCTCATACTGCCCTATTTATTTTTGAATGATGGTATACCCCTTTCTCTCTCATTAAATTCCTCCCATGTACACCCGTTACTATGCTGAAATTCCGAAAGGAACTTCTCTCTCTTCTTTTACATTCAAGCAACACTTTTGTATCATGAATCTAAATTCCATTACAATTGTTGGGACATGTATCTAAATGAACTCCTTACTTTACATTACATGTAAATATGATGAGTAACCCCTTTCTCTCTCATCAAACATTTTTATGAATTCTTATGTCACGCCGTTACGCTGCCGAAATTGCACCGATTTTCTAAAGCCAATGCCATTGTGTAGTGGATACCATGCCCATTTCTCTATCAAGGGTATCCACCTTTATGCACCTTTACTTATTGATTACAAAGTATCATGTATGAATTACACATTCCTTTATCGTGTAATAAATGATTATGTTTTATGAATCCATGTTTTATGATCCATGTGGCACACTTATGCATGAAATGAAATGTTTAAGAAGGGTGCGCCCTTATAGAGCTCCAATGCATTGGGTAAAGTATAGTATCATTATACGTCATGTGCAATGATTGTTGAATCACGATAATTCAAGTTCAATGAGGGTTTACTTGTGCTTTATGTGCAATGAGTATTTACTCATGCTCCATGTGCAATGAGCCTTGGATCATGCTAATTCCATGTTAAGTGTTGTTGCCACATTTCCATGTAATGATTATCATGCATTATCATGACTTTATGTTCATATTTTTTTTATGATATATTGATATGCCTATTGTATAACATGTATTTTACTCCTCATGTTATTCCACGTGTACTCCCTTACTGGGATTTATAGCTCACCCTTTTCTTATGAATGTCCTCAGGTTATCCCATGCAATGCTAAGTACGAGGGAATATAGTGGTCATGTAAAAGAAGTTTTCAATAAAGATGTTGTATTTAATGTTTTAAGTTTTTATGTAATGATCCTAATCCCCAAAGACACTAAACCTCTCAATATTCTTTGTTGTATCAAGTGATGTTTTATGTAATAAATCATGTTTAAGTTTGTAATAAAAGCAGGGTTGTCATAGTTGGTATCAGAGGATAGGTTTAGTTATTTTTGGGATTAGGAAACCCTAGTAAAGCCTTAGATACAAGATTAAGTATTAGAAAAACATCCCTAAGTTTTGGTAACTACTGAGTAAGTGGTTTATCAAACAAATACATCCCTGTCTGGATACGAGCAGGTAGAGGCAGCTCTGGCACAGATGTATCCTAGGGGTAAAACCCGAAAACACCGCTTTGAGCTAGACTCGAACGGGAACTGGTGCACGACAATGGGACTTGCTGCACTCTTGGTTACGACACTCCCGGGGGATATGTTTTGATAAATTCACAAGCTTAGTATGAACCCTTATTAAGGGAATTAAAAAAAATTCCCCTACGAATATATATTATAAAGTAGATCATGAAAAGCCTAGATTGAAGCCTATAGACTCATGAGTTAAGGAAATAAAAGTTTATTTATAAGTCATAAACTTTTTTCTTTGTATTACCCTTTATGTGTTACCCCTAAATTTCCTTTTATTATAGCCAATGGCCGGTAATAGGAGGACTCGGGCTAACAACCGTTGTGAAGATTAGTGTGATGAATGTACTAATGAGATGCCCAATCCAATGGGAGAGGGAGTCACGAACTTTGTCACGCTTATCTCTCAGCTAACTCAAGTTTTTAATAGAAACACGGGTCAAGAGGAATGTTCAACCCCCCATAAGAAAGAACAAGTCATTATCGAGAGCTTCATGAGACAAAGGCCTCCTACTTTTAGTGGATTATCCGATCCCACAATCGCTGAACAATGGATCAACTCCATTGAAAAGATCTTCTCCATTCTTCAATGTTCTGAACAAGATAAGGTTCTCCTGGCTACTTATCGTATAGAGGGTGAAACTGATCAATGGTGGACGTTGATAAAAAAATACGAAGCCTAAGGAGGAGATCGAGGCTTTGGAATGGAAGGATTTCTGGAAGATTTTTTTCGATAAATATTTTCCGCACACCCTCTGGTTTAAGATAAAAAGGGACTTACTTTACCTCAAGAAAAAAGATGAAGAATATGTTGGAGCGTACAAGGAAAACTTCACAAGGCTTTCATGATATGCTTCCGGCTTTGTCGTTACCCCCGAATGCAAAGCTGACCGCTTCTTTGGTGGGATGAAGCCTAGCTTACGGAAAGCATTAGAGATCCGTGACTTCGACAGCTATGAGGAAATTGTCCGATGTGCCCTCAAGGTCGAAATGGAGATCGAGGAATCACAGGGGTATCATGGGGACAAGAAGCGTAAGGTGGACTTCAATGCTGGTGGTCCGATGGATAAATCCAATGGTGCTAAGAAGATCCAGCACCCCACTTTCCAAAAGTGCGGAAAGAAGCACCCTGGAAATTGCCTTAAGGGGACGAGAAAATGCTTCAGGTGTGGAAGAGAAGGGCACCTAGCTGTTAACTGTCGGCAAGAAAGACCCACAGCTACGACAGAGGAGAGGAAAACTTCGTTTGAACCTCAACGCATTGTTCAATGCTAAAAATGCAAAGAACCAGGTCATTTTGCTAATCAGTTCCCTAATCCAAGGGTTTTCGGAGGCGATGAACAACCTCCAAGGCAGCAAGGAAGAGCTTTTTCTATCACTTCTGCCGAAGTGAACCCCAACAACGAAGTGGTGACAGGTACTCTAGTTATTCATTCAAGAATAGCGAACGTACTTTTTGATTCGAGTTCTACGCATTATTTTATATCTCGAAAGTTTAGTAGAACAATCCCAGCACCACCACAAATCATGGAAGTAAAGATGTCGGTGAGTACGGTAAATGGGGCAATAATTCCATCCCATGAATATAAGTCCTTCCCTGTTATAGTCTGTGGATTGAATTTCCTGGAAAACCTCATCATACCCCCTCTGGTGGAATTTGATTCAATTCTTGGCATGGATTGGCTTTATTTATATTGAGCCAACAAAAATTTTCGGGAGAGGGAAATCACACTCCATATGGAGAATCGACCCCTGATTCTTTACAAGTGTCAGGAGGAAGATGAATCTCTTTTACCTCCATCATCTCAAGCATGGATATTACTACCTTATGAGCACGCGTATCTGGCTCAGATGATTGAGTCCAAGGAAGAAACCATCCTTGAATAAATGCCTATTGTGCGGGAATTCACTGAAGTGTTCCCCGAGGAACTGCCTGGTCTTCCTCCAAGAAGAGATGTTGAGTTCTCAAATGAACTTATACCTGGGGCGCTACCAATATCCAAGACTCCATATAGAATGGCTGTTGTTGAGCTTGAAGAGCTGAAGAAAAAACTACAGGAGAATCTGGATAAAGGGTTTATACGACCAAGTGCTTCACCATGGGGTGTACCAGTCCTCTTCATCAAGAAGAACGATGGGTCAATGCGGCTTTGCATCGATTATCGTGAACTTAACAAAATCACAATAAAGAACAAGTATCCTCTCCCAAGAATCGATGAATTGTTTGATCAGCTGCGTGGAGAACAATACTTTTCCAAGGTGGATTTGCGGTCGGGATATTATCAAGTAAGGGTGAAGAAGGAATATGTCCCCAAGACTGCTTTTTTTACAAGGTACAGGCACTATGAATTCATAGTAATGCCTTTAGGACTCAACAATGCTCTAGAAATATTGATGGACTTGATGAATAGAGTCTTTAGAGATTACCTTGACAAATTTGTGGTAGTCTTTATAGATGATATTATAATATACTCCAAAACCAAGGAGGATCATGAGGAGCATTTAAAAACTGTACTAGAGACTTTGCGCAAGGAGAAGATCTATGAAAAGTACAACAAGTGTGAGTTCTGGTTGAAATAGGTCTCATTCTTGGTCCATATCATCACAAGTAATGGGATATCTGTGGACCCCTCCAAAACAGATGCAATTGAGGGATGGTCGAGACCAACATCGGTAACAGATATCCATAGCTTCTTGGGGTTAGCTGGATATTATCGATGATTTGTGAGGAATTTCTCACGATTGTCCAACCCTCTTACCAAGCTAACTCGGAATGGAGTAAAGTTTTCTTAGATTGATGAATGCAAATAAAGCTTCAAGGATTTTAAAAGGAGGCTTATCACTGCGCCCGTGCTCACTTTACCCACAAGTGGGGAACTTTTTTTGGTATTCAATGATGCTTCAAAGAAGGTCTTAGGCTGTGTGCTGATGCAGAATGATAAAGTGATATCCTATTCATCAAGGCAGTTGAAAATCCATGAGAGAAACTATCCAACACATGATCTGGAGTTGGCGACAATGATCTTTTCCTTGAAAATCTGGAGCCATTATCTCTATGGAGAGAAATGTGAGATATATACTGACCACAAGAGTCTTAAATATATATTCACACAGAAAGAGCTTAATATACGCCAGAGAATATGGATAGATCTCATCAAGGATTATGAATGTTCAATACATTACCACCCTGGGAAAGCGAACAAGGTGGCAGATGCCCTATGTAGAAAGGACCCAGCAATTCTTTCAATGATGAGAATTGAGAAGGATCCAATCTTCTTAGACTTGATGAAGATGGACATGGGAATCATAGAGAAGGGAACATCATCAATCCTTTCACAAATGATTGCTCAACCGTCTCTTTTGGAGAGGTTAAAGGATGCTCAAAAGGATGATGTGGGAATTCAAGAAAAATTGGAAGCTATCAAAAAGGGGAAATCCTTAGAGCTTAATGTTAATGAAGAAGGAATTGTGCGGTTTGGGAAAATACTATGTGTTCCATCATGTTCGGAGCTGAAGAAGGAACTTTTGGATGATGCACATAGTTCAAATTTCTTTATTCACCCAGGAAGCACAAAGATGTATCGAGATCTCTGAGAAAACTTTTGGTGGGATAATATAAAGAAGGAGATCGCTGAATATACATCAAAGTGCCTGGTGTGTCACCAAGTGAAGGCAGAGAGGCAGAAGTTGAAGGGGATGATTCAACCATTGCCCATACCAGAATGGAAATGGGAGAACATCACCATGGACTTTGTCACCGGAATTCCAAGGACATCCAACGGAAACAATGCATCTGGGTTGTTGTGGATCTCCTTACAAAGACTGCACACTTCATTATTATTCGGGAGGATTTATCATTGGATCAATTGGAATTGATATATATCAGGGAAGTGGTAAGGTTTCATGGAGTACCACTATCTATTGTGTCTGACCGAGATCCAAGATTCACCTCTAAGTTTTGGAAGAGTCTTCAACATGATCTGAATACTGAACTGAACTTCAGTACGGCCTATCATTCTCAAACGGATGGACAATCTGAGTGGACTATCCAAACACTTAAGGACATGTTGAGAGCATTCTCAATGGACTTTAAAGGAGGATGGGATCAACATCTTCCTCTGGTTGAGTTCTCTTATAACAATAATTTCCACTCGAGCATCCAAATGGCACCATATGAAGCCATGTATGGGAAAAGGTGCAGAACACTGGCATGTTGGGATGAGGTCGGTGAACGTAAGCTGCTTGGACCAGAAATGGTCGAGGAAATGGTGGAGAAGTTAAAAACCATTCAGCAGCATATCAAGGCAGCCCAGAGTCGATAGAAGAGTTATGAAGATAATCTTCGACGAGACCTTGAGTTTAAAGTTGGAGACATGGTGTTTCTACGCATATCTCCATGGAAGAAGGTCATGAGGTTTGGAAGGAAAGGGAAGTTAAGTCCAAGGTACATCGGCCCCTTCGAGATTCTTGATCATGTCGGGGTTGTGGCCTATCAACTTGAACTTCCACGTACCATGGCCAAAGTACATGATGTCTTTCATGTATCCCTCTTAAGGAAGTACATACCGGACCCTTCACATGTACTCTCTTCTGAGGTGGTACAATTGGAAGATGATCTTTCTTATGAGGAGAAACTAGTGAAGATCTTAGATCGTAGAGAAAAAGTTCTACGAAATAAGGCAATTAACCTCGTCAAGATGTAGTGGAGAACCCACAAGTTTGAAGAAGCAACTTGGGAATCGGAGGAAAATATGAAGTTGAGTTACCCACATCTGTTTTAGTGTGGGAAAAGGAAAATTTCGAGGGCGTAATTTCTTAAGGGGGGAATATTGTAACGACCCAATGTTTCATTAATGGAAAATCCCTCTTGATCCAGTTAAATGTCTCTTTATGAAAAATATTTTTATAAGATTTCAACTTCTTTGGTTTTATGTTAAGAATTTTGATCGTTGCTAATATAGCCGTTGAGCAGTAATCACTTGATTAGTATAAATATAGGACTTTAACAAATCCAATTTACTCAGAAAAAGGAAGCGATGACCTCATCTAGTAGAATTGCCCCATATGAAGCCCATTTGTCGGAGCTCGGAAAAGAGGTGGCATCCTTGGTCTTCGCTCTTGACCATGCCCAAGCTGAGCTTCACCATGTCAAGCTTGAACAGGACCGTCTATGGGAAAAGTGGAAGTCGATAGAGATTACCAATCGAGCGATGTTATCCGAGCCACCCCAAGAGTCTGTCACCATCACACACCTTACCCTTAGGTCTTATGCGGCTGTTTTAAGGGGTTATGTAACAAATAAGTAGTACTATGTTCATATACATTATTTTTGTATATAATAATGAATATAATTTCTAGTCATTTTTGATACATTGTAAATAGTTTTTAAAGTAGAAATGGTGTTTTTAGTTATTATTTAATTAAGAAATCTCTTTTATTAAATTAAGGGATTTTTAATTAAATAATATTTTAATAAAATATTATTATTATTATGAAATTAATTTTTATTAAATATAAATGATCTTATAATTTTATGAATGCAATTAAAATTTTTATTAAGGTTTGAAAGCCATTTTTGTTAAAACCCGTGAATTTTCGATAAATGTCGGTTTTTATTTTAAAAGTAAAAATTAACATATTTAAAAAATTATTTAGATAAAATAAATGTTATTTCTGGAATCAGGATGTCTAAATTATCCAACGGTGAATTTTTCATAATTTTTTGAGACAGTCAAATTTTTGGGTAAAAATTAAATACAGTTTAAATATATAATGTGTTTTATGACATCATAATGACCCAATAGTGATTTAATAAAATACTATAATCTTTATGTTCGGCCAATATATGTTTTACCATTAAAATAATGTGATTTTGGGTTTGTTTGACTTACTTTTCAAAGCATTAATGGACCCCTCAAGACATATTCAACACCTTGCCTTTTTAAATTAATTTCTATGGGAGTGTGACTCACCTCCACATAAGCAACATCATTATTTTAAGAAGTTCGGACCTTAGCCTTATAAAATAATTTTTTCCTATTCCCTTTTCCAAAAACCATGGGCAAAAACCATGGGATGGTTTGTGTTTTGGATTAATTTAATATAAGGGGTCCCAAACCTAAATAACAAAGAATTCTCTCACCTTTCCTATATAAACCCACCCAAGCTCCCACTTCCTCCTCACTAAAATACATTTGAGTTCGTCCAACCTCTTCCCTAATATCTCCAAAATCCTCCCAAGGTTCCCCAAGCTCCTAAGAAGCCTCTCACAAGCCTCTCTCTAGCCTTTGGAAGCACACTTCCAAGTAAGGATTTTTTCTTCCTTTCTCTTTTTTGTCCAATTTTCTTTAAGTTGTTTTGCCCTTTTAATTTGAATTATGAATGTTGGGGTATGGTTTCTAACCTCCCTCATACTTCCCTATTTATGTTTGAATGATGGGATACCCCTTTCTCTCTCATTAAATGCCTCTCATGTACACCCGTTACTATGCCGAAATTCTGAAAGGAACTTCTCTCTCTTCTTTTACATTCAAGCAACACTTTTGTATCATGAATCTAAATTCCATTACAATTTTTGGGACATGTATCTAAATGACCTCCTTACTATCCATTACATGTAAATATTATGTGTAATCCCTTTCTCTCTCATCAACCATTTTTATGAATTCTTATGTCACGCCGTTACGCTGCCGAAATTGCACCGATTTTCTAAAGCCAATGCCATTGCGTTGTGGATACCATGCCCATTTCTCCATCAAGGGTATCCACATTTATGCACCTTTAATTATTGATTAAAAAGTCTCATGTATTAATTCCACATTCATTTATCGTGGAATAAATGATTATGTTTTATGAATCCATGTTTTATGATCCATGTGGCTCACTTATGAATGAAATGAAATGTTTAAGAAGGGTGCGCCCTTATAGAGATCCAATGAATTGGGTAAAGTATAGTATCATGATATGTCATGTGAAATGAGTGTTGACTCATGATAAATCGAGTTCAACGAGGGTTTACTCTTGCTTTATGTGCAATGAGGATTTACCCATGCTCCATGTGCAATTAGCATTGGCTCATGCTAATTCCATGTTAAGTGTTGTTGCCACATTTCCATGTTATGATTATCATGCTTTATCATGCCTTTATGTTCATGTTTATTTTATGATCTATTGATATGACTATTGTCTAACATGTATTTTACTCCTCATGTTATTCCACGTGTACTCCCTTACTGGGCTTTATAGCTCACCCTTTTCTTATGCATGTCCTTAGGTTATCCCATGCAATGCTTAGTACGAGGGAATGTAGTGGTCATGTAAAGGAAGTTTTCAATAAAGATGTTATATTTCATGTTTTAAGTTTTTATGTAATGATCCTAAGCCCCAAAGACACTAAACCTCTCAATCTTCTTTGTTGTATCAAGTGATGTTTTACGTAATAAATCATTTTTAAGTTTGTAATAAAAGCAGGGCTCTCATAGGCATGGTACGTAGGAAGCCTCCACGAGGTTCAAGCCCACAACCCGTCATTTCTTCATCTCAGGTTCTACCCTTGTCCAGCATGACATTAAACTACATTCCAGTCCGCAGGAAAGCCGTTGTGACCAACCCAAACTACGAGGACTTTGATCCATGTCAAGGCACGGTACGTGGGAATCCTCCCTGAGGTTCAAGCCCATCTCCCATCAGACCAAGGTCCTTTCTTCACATCGGTTCACCGACACCCACCATTCCACATCTCTCTTGAAGTATGAGTTTTTTGATCCATGTCAAGGCATGGTACATAGGAAGCCTCCCTAAGGTTCAAGCCCACCACCAGTGGACCCACAGGTTCACCTCCACATTAGTTCGCTGACGAAAACCACCACCAGAACTACGAGGTCTTTGATCCATGTCAAGGCATGGTATGTAGGAAGCCTACATGAGGTTCAAGCCCATCACCTGGTCATTTTGACCTCATTCATGTCGGTTCACCCCCGTCCCGCATGATGATAAACTGTATTCCACATCTCATTTGAACTACATGGGCTTTGATCTATGCCAAGGCATGGTACGTAGGAAGCCTTCCTGAGGTTCAATCCCAACAATCATTGGCCCATACCGTCTATTTGTCAGTGTGACAAGCCCCCGTTACCTCCTAAACTACAAGGAATTTGATCCATGTTAAGACATGGTACGTAGGAAGCCTTCCTGAGGTTCAATTCTACTGCCTGTTGGTCATTCCGGCTTCATTCACGTCGGTTCGCTGACGACACCCATTGGAACAAGGTCCACATCCACGTCGGTTCGCTAACAACGACCATCGGACCAAGGTCCACCTTCCTGTCGGTTCACTAACACCATCCCGAACTACACGGGCTTTGATTCCCTACCACGGGGATACGTAGAAGGTCTCTTCGAGGATCAAGCCCAACTTTACTATTAACCTTGAGGTGGTCCCATTTCATTCCCCCCTACACTTCATCCATCCATCCATCCATCATCCACCCTGATTCTTACTCGGGCCACCACATCCTGGTGGGATCATGCCACTCCACTCCCCTCCACAACATCCGGGGAGCCGCCCACGAGCTGACCTTGATATTGGCATCCCTTCAAGGGGGATTTCTCAATCTAATCCACTCCAGCTAGTGTTCTGATCAGGCTGATCTGTCCCCGTTAGGCGTTAAACTTGCGGCATACCCCGTGTTAAGCATGGGAAGCTGAGGAAAACCTTAGATAAATGCCTATGGCATATGATTCCCCGCGTTCGATGTGGGATTCCTCGGGCCTCCATGCCCTTAAGAAGACCTATAATAAGGGACAAAAGACAGACACACCAATTCCCCAGCATACAGACACGTCAATGATGCCTCGACGTGACTACTCCCCCAACTGAAGGTTGCTTCCCTGACCAGACCCTTTGGAATGTCCTGACAGAAGCAGTGTAATTAACCGGCGTCCATGAAAAGATGGCACTGGGAAGAGTTTCACAAAAAACGTATTAAATCTATGAGGGAGACCCGAACTAGGTGACGAGTTCCGAGGAAGAATACATGGAAGGAAGAACCGACATCCCATCATCTTAGTTTCGATCAATGAGCAGATGTCCCTGAATAAGGAGCGGATGCCACCCGCCTTTGGAAAGCGGGAATGCGGGGCAACACAAAGAAAGCCGCGCCTATCGCGCCCCTGGCAGATGGATGCGCGCTCCCCGACGAAAGCGTCGGAAATAGAAATGGTGAACCTAATGTGAATTTATTCTCCTCAATGTGGAGATTAGTATCGCTCGAGACATCAGTAGATTGATGTATTACCAGATCCAGATATTCGGTATCGGGCCCCGCCAAGCAAATAGCGGGCCTGGCGTGAAACTCACCAGAAGTTGGGGCAGTAGAATGTGGGGAATTATGTTCTGCAATGCTGTCAACATGGATCCCTCTTACCGGACATGGAATACGGATTAACGCTGGGGCACTGGTTGTCAAATTATTTTCCTCGTAGTGCTAACGAGTTAACCTCCCTACTTCCCAGGAACCAGGTTTCTTCTATGGAGACACGATCACCGCCTGCTCTCCTATGCAGGTGCAGGTCCAATACTAGTACAACTACTCCATGTGGCTCCACTACCATTACAACGGCCTCTACGTCCATGAATGCGGGACGCCCACGTCCCCTTTCTCCGTCAGAGATCATCCAACGAAGGGTTATAAACAACCTTGTATGCAGGTACGAGGAGGAAGGGGTCATCCCAACTCAGGATATGGCCCTCCTAGACCTGGAGGAATCCAGGACCCGCCGTCAACGCCACCCTCAAAGGCCGTGCATGGATCCCCTACTCCCCACCCCAACGTTCAATCGTTTCGGGAGCGTGTCCCCAGAACGCCTCGACGACTCCTCTCCTTACGCTGACGAGGCGGGTGATGTCCGACTCGGCCCAGTCAGAGTCCCAATCCAAGGACTCCAGGAAAGGGCCCCCAGCCGGCCGAGTCAGCGCCACTGTCCGGCTTTACCAGAGGATCAGGTAGGCTATGCCCCTGCACCACCTGCGCCATCTCGTCTGACCCAACGCCAGCATCAGGCCCGAGCTGAGGACGCCCTTCAAGGGGCGTCGATGTCAACAACTACTGTGGACCGAGCCACTACCGACGTGCATCATGGAGTCCCTGCATACACTGAGTAAGGGAACTTCTTCACCTGACCAGGATCGAGGCCCCAACCACCCCATTGGCAGGCTGGCTTGGCTCTTGGGGTCGCAGGCCCGAGCGGTGATTTCCGCGAACCAATCCGCGGTGATGTCGCCCCGTACGGAGGGCCTCCCCGTACCACCATTCCATAGAGCGTGGGCCTTCCCCGCTCCGAAGCTCATCATAGGGGTATGCCTCGTGCTACTCCCATCCCGAATGAAGATATTCCCCATGGCAGTGACGCTCGGCGCAGAATCCTCACCCGCGCCCACCATACAGGGAATGGAGTCCCTCCTCCTGCCCCTGACCATCGATGTGAAGGCACTTCCCATCCGGTCCCTGTCCAACATGGGGGTCCTCCCTACGTCCTCTCTGTAACTGGAGAAGGTCCTCCTTGCCCCGACAACCCGAGGAGTGAAGGTCAGCCTCGCTCCACCCACACCAAGCATGAAGGCCCTCCCCATGCTCCTGCTGGTTCCAACAGAGGTTCCACCCACATGGGTGCTGTCCATGGAGGTCCTCCCCATGTACCCTTCGAAATTTTCCCTAGTGCCCCTTGCACCCCGGCTATCTCAAGCGGGAGTCCTCTCCTCCATGGCGCCAACGACGCTCTGAGACTACATGTTGAGGATCAACCTTGTCTAGAAGATCCATCTAGGGGCAGGAGAGTGGGTCTTCGCCGCCATAAGAAGAGTCCTGGGAAGGCCCAGTTGGAGATCAAGTCAGCCCGTTTCTCGGATTCTGAAGTGGAATGCAACTCAGCGATGGAACCTTCTTACCGCTCCTCCGTGTCAAGGACTGGGGAAGGAACAAGGTGCGTCCGTCTCATTCTCCCAGAATGCGAAGTCCTCCGAATTCCCGCCTCTCTCCACAGGTACATCCGGGAGGAAGAAATTGTGGAAAATTCGCAGGTTCTGACTGTGCAATCACCACCGTTGTCACTATAAGCACCCTCTACCTCTACGAGAGATCATGGAGAGATATTTTGGGGGCCAACGACGGTAGAGAAACGGCGTGACCCATCACCGATGACTGTAATTACTATGCCAGAAGCTATGGCTATCAGCCCATCGTATCATCATATCATGGTTAGGTCACCTCACTCTTCAGTGGATGGCCTGGAATTCAGCGGCCAGTCAGCTCATTCGCCGTATTCTCCACTGCCAAGTTTACTGTCTTAGAGGTCCACCTCGGTACCGCTACCGGTCCCTCAGCCGACTTCGATTGACAAGTGGGGAAATACGGGGCCAGAACCTGAGTCCGAGCCCAGGAGCTTCTGGAACATCCTTACAACGGATCACTTCCTGGAGAAGTTCTAGCCGAAGACAATGCCGAACGTTCGTGCGCCGTAGTCCCTTACCCAGGAGGAAGTAGGGTGCTTCCACCAAACCCTATGGGAGACAAACATCTGCCTTCGTTATGAGTGGGTAGTGTACCCCAGGAGCCGAGATCACTTTGAAGAAATCGGCGAGCAATGCCGCCTGATCGATTTGGACGCACTCCCTGTGGCCCAGCGCACTGAGTCACCAGGCTGCCAGAGCACCCTTCAATGGAGATGCGTTCAGAGTCTCAAAGTACTCCGCACAATCATCAGGGAAGCTACCCCCTATGTGCAAGTCCGTGGTTGGGGACAGTATGCCGCCCTCCTTTTCAGTCTTATCCGGTGGCAGCCCGATCCGTTAGGCGACATTGAGGACATGCCCCCAAGGAGGGTCGCGGTCCACATGGCTAACGTAGTGGACAAGGAAGACGAGCTTGAATTTCTCGATGGAGATCTACCCCCTAAGGGTGTACCACCACTGCTGGACCTATCAGGGAGGGTTACCCATCAGCAAAGGAACTTTCTAGGCCTCCCTGTACCCACCGAGTCACTGGTACTCAGTCAAAATTCCGGTAAGGGTAAGGAGCATGTCGGAACCGTCAAGCACTCTGACCCATCCGCCTCTGTACAGAAGACAGACGAAGATCCTGAGAAGGCCGCGTTACGCCAGCAGCTTGCCGAGCGGAAGAGGCTGGTTGATGAACTTCTGGCCGAGCGCATTGTAGACCGGTGACCCGACTACGGTAATCCCAAGACGGGTTAGCAGGGGCATGAACAATTTTCCCCAGGCGAGATGCCTCTGGGAAACCCTGATCATGATACTTCCGCTGACAGGGTAGAAGCCGAAACTAACGGAAAGAGGGCGCGATATGTCTCTCCAAACCCTCCTGAATGAGGGGGAAATCTGAGGAATCCAGCCCGGGTTCCCCCATCCACCGCACATGCCGTTCTGCCAATCGCTCCACGAGCTGCTGAAGCCATCTACCGTGTCGAAGAACCCGACAACGTACTTGTGATTAGGTACCCTCATCAAGACAGGGACCCCCACCCGGATGATCTTATAGCGGCACTCATCGACACCCTCGAGGCGTTGGAAACACGGAAGGTGGAAGTCCCACCATATGGAAAGCCATATCCTGCGTGGGTGGATGATATGCCCACACCCCCGGGTTTTGGGAACCCCACTTTCTCACCCTTCAAAGGGACAGGGGACCCGCCACAACACTTGGACCACTTTTCTTCCAAGTGTGGCCCCATGCTGGGGACCCCAGCCCAGTAAGAAGCCGCCAAGCTCTGATGTTTCGTGTAGACATTGGAGGGCCCCACATTCGTCTGGTACATCCATCTCCCTATCGGATCGGTGACCATCTGGGAGGTTCTCCACTGGCAGTTCCAATACCAGTTCAGCTCCACCACACGAAAGACCAGCATCACAGACCTCTTCAAGTGAAAACAAAGGCCTAATGAGCGAGTCACAGACTTCATCGCCCGGTGGAAGGGACTTACATACTCTCTCGACATGCCACTGACTTAGGAGCAATTACTGACGATGTGTGTAGGGAACGTTAAAATGGAGCTGGTTCCTTCCCTGATCACCCAAAACTACCCTGGAGGGTTCCAGGATTTCTCAGATAAGGCTCAGCGCTTCGAGGAGGCTCTACAATAGTCTAGTCAGGCACGTTTTCTGCCCCCTATGATCCCAACCAGGAGGGCTACTAGAGCCGAACCCGCCACGGTGGCCCAAATAGAAGCCCCCAGGCAGCTGGAATTACTTCCAGCGGCACCAGCCCTGCAACCCCGCAGAGGTCCTCCACCTCAAGCGCAGGCTCCTGCCCAGCATCGACCACCTCATAATCGACATGTTCCCCCACGCAATGTGCGACCACCACCTAGGCGAGACAACCAGGCACCGTCTCTTCGGCAGGCCCCTTCGGCCCCTCGTTAGGACCAGGTTCCCATGGCCCCCTATCCGGAAAAAGGGCACCAAACTTACTCATTCAACGAGAATCATGTCCATGGATACTTCCGAAGTGCTCTAGAGAAAGGGATTGTGTGCTTACCCGAGTGTAGAAGGCCGACAGAGGCGAATCTCACCGATCGCCCCAACTACTGCCCCTATCATCGGATTCTGGGGCACACCCTCAAGAAGTGCTATGTGTTTAAAGACTGGCTTCAAGACCAGGTCGACAACAACATAGTCAGGTTGGGACCGGCCCCGACACAAGTAGCAGGTGTCTTCGTAGGGTCAGAAATTGGTAGCAACGGCGAAGGCGAGTGGCAGCAGGTTCCCAGCCGTGGGTCCCAGAAATACGATGACTGGAAGGCTCGAAAAACCGTCTCTCGTGCCCATGGTATCATTCGGGCACGCCTGAATCAGCCAGAGCCTTCAGAGGACGTTGCCAGTACCTATGCATCGTCATCATAGCTGACCTCTTCCCAAAAGGGTAAGCAGTGACGGTGCAAGAAGAAGCAACGCGCTCCACCTCTGTCGTCATCATAACCGCACTCTTGGCGACTTTATGCCCCCTGAAATGGGGATTCCTCCCAGAATCCACCTGGTGGTGGATGATTCGTCAAGAGACAGCCAGGGGTACGCTTCGGTTAATACCACGGAGCTGGTAAATCCCTATATGACTCCCAACGAGGGGGAACAACAGGTGAACCTCCCCAACTTCCCCAGCCGACCTCAACGTCAGTGGAACTGCAACCACACGGTTCATCGAGGCACGTCAGCGGGCACTTTCAGTTAGGACGTACACGCTACTGAAACCAGAAAGCAAGCTCAGTGTAGTGCTCAGCATGCAAAACCTCATCTAATGCCCTCAGATCTACCTCCACCGTCGTTCGTGCTACTAGATCAGGGAGAGCTGCCTCGCCCGTATTACGGTCAGTCTTACCCGGATGCAGGCCAATCTTCGTTGTCTGGTCCTAATCTGGCGACTACTCTCCAAGCCTCAACTAGTAGGCAGCGGGATGTACCCCGTACTAGCCAGCCGCCGGTTCAACCGGTAGGACCCGCTATGCCTCCAACTGTAGAGTGACCTCTTGTAGGCAGAAGCTCATGTCTGGAACGAAAGTACAATGTCCTGAAGCACCTGGCCAGCATTACATCAAGGCTTTCTATCCTTGAGGCCCTTCGCCTATCGTCTGAAATGTGTGAAGCACTTGCTGAGGCCCTAAGAATCCCCCTTCAGTTTGAGACGGAGGTAGCAGCTGTGGAATCCTTCCATGCTGAGGCAATTGAGAACGCCGAATGCCAGACAGTTATCTCGTTCTCTGGTGAATATTAATACCCTCCCATACAGGGGCATATTCTCCCACTGTACGTCACTGTCCAGTTCAATGGCATGGAAGTCGGCCACTGCCTTGTTGACACGGGTTCTGGGATCAACCTAATCCCGACTCGGATACTAAGAAATCTAGGTTTGTCTGAAGATGATTTAATTCCCTCCAACCTCAGAATCCAGGGATATGATAGGACCGAGCAATCCCCAGTCGGCAAGATCCACCTGAAGACCCAGTTTGGTGGCCTAATTGCCAGCACCGAGTTCATGGTTGTCTCACAGGACACCACCTACAATGCATTGATGGGTAGGCCATGGCTCCATCTACACACATAGGTCCCTTCATCATATCACCAATGCCTCAAATAATCCCTCAATGGTGGAGTAGGCGTGCTCCAAGGAGATACATCTTCTTTCGCCTCTTGTGAATCCCGCTATCTGGACGCTGACTATTACAAGATCAGGGATAAGCAAATCTTATCAAGTGAAGAGGAACCCGCCCCGGTCACAAGTGATCCCTGGGCAAGCATGGATGACGCCTACATATTCCCAATCCATCGATTGGAGTCCATGACTCCCGACATGGGGAAATGTTTTGTTGTTTCAGGTACGAAAAGAAGGCATGTTCCCATGTCCAAGCGATGTCAGAAAATCACCTCGTACTCCTACACCAACCAGGCTCAGGTGATCCTGGAACCTCCTACCCTTGTGCGGTATCGGAATTTCAAGCTTATGGCAACGACAATACTTCATATGTGTCTCTTCCGCCGGGCTGGAATCAACCGACTCAGGCCGACGTGTCACCACTGCTTTGATGTCATCAAACGTGGCCCCTTAGGCCGAAGGCCAGATGGGATATGATCTACTTACTTCATTACTATGGTCTCAGTGGCACATGGGTCTCCTAATATGGTGACCACTGCTGCCCAAGCCGGCACCAGCTGCCCGTCAGGGTTTGATAGCTCAGAAGCAGCTCCCCTTGCGTGAAATCCCTCCACAAGTGGAGAGGAATATCTCGAGGACGCTCCCCCCCCCTCATTTGAGGAAGGAGTCTCTACCACGGTTGATGAACTGGTACAGGTGAATATTGGCAGTGAAGAAGATCCGAGACCCACATTGATCGGTGCATCCATGTCCCCCGAGGAGCAGCAGCGGTACATAGACATTCTCAAACAACACCGTGATGTGTTTGCCTAGAGTTACGGCGAGATGCCAGGACTAGATCCTCAGGTAGCTGTTCACCAGCTGGGCCTCCCGTCAAACCATCGTGGGTTTAAGCAGCCTCCTAGAAAGATGCATCCTTCTTACGGTGCCATGGTTGAGGCCGAGTTTGATAAGCTTATCAAAGACAGCTTCTTCAAGGAAGTCCAGTACCCCAAGTGGCTTGCCAACATTGTGCCATTTAGGAAGAAGAACGGGCAGATTAGAGTCTGCATTCACTTTCGCGATCTCAATCTCCACTACCCAAAGGATTATTTTCCCCTTCCGGTGGCCGAGTTATTGATTTAAGCCATGGCTGGGTTCCAATCCCTCTCTTTCATGGATGGGTATTCCGGGTACAACCATATCCAGATGGCCCTCGAGGACGAGGAGTCCACTACCTTCAGGGCTCCCAAAGGTACTTTTTGTAACCAGGTTATGCCCTTCGGCCTGAAAAATGCAGGTTCCACTTATCAGCGGGCCATGCATTGCATATTCAATCCGATTCTTAGGACGCAGGTGGAATGCTATGTGGATGATCTAGTGGTCAAATCTCACCAGTGCTAGGACCATCTCAAAGACCTTGAGAAAGTGTTCGGTTTCTTCCGTTCCCGCCACCTAAAGATGAACACGTTAAAGTGTACCTTCGGGGTCACCTCCGGGAAATTTCTTGGATTTGTTGTTAGATACTGGGGCATTGAGATCAACCTAGATAAGATCAAGGACATCTTCTAAATGCCTCCCCCAAGTAATATTCGAGAGCTCCGGGGTCTCCCAGCCAACTTATCCTATATACACCGATTCATCGCGAATCTGGCCAGCAAGTGTTTTCCCTTTTCCCAGCTCATGAAGAAAGGCGCCGCCTATGAATGGGATGAATAGTGTCGGACCGCCTTCGAGGAAATCAAGTAGTATCTGCTCCAACCTCTGGTTTTGATTCTACCCATCTCCGAAAAGCCGCTGGTCCTTTACCACCCTGGAACGATCCCTCGGTGCACTTCTCACCCAGAATAATAACGAGCGTATAGAGAACAACCTCTACTATCTCAGCTTCATGCTTCTAGACACGGAGATCAGATACTCCCCTATCAAAAATAGCTGCCTTGCGCTCATGTTTTCTGTACAGATGTTGCGGCATTACCTGCATCACCATGAGGTACAGTTGATCTCTCGGGTAGACCCACTGAAGTATATCCTAAACCACCCCATGTTGACCGGCTGACTAGTGAGGTGGGCAGTGATCCTCTAGCAGTTTGACATCAGGTTTGTGCCTCAGAAGGCCATCAAGGGGTAGGCATTGGTAGAATTTTTAGCTGCTCATACAACCTCCGCGGATCAATATCTGGACCTGGATTTTCCTGATGAGGCGATCCTCTCAGTCGATCATGTCGTCTCATGTTGGAAAATTCACTTCGACGGTGCCTCCTGGAGCCCCACCGGTAGGAGGCTCAATGATCCTAAGCTCAACAGGGTGGGTCTGGGTATCGTCTTCATCACCCCGGTGCAGGCCGTCCTACCATACTCATTCCTGTTGTCAAAAGGCTGCACCAACAATGAGGTAGAGTACCAGGCTCCCATCACCGGCCTCGAGTTCTCCCTTGAGATCGATGTGCTCCATCTACATGTGAAAGGGGATTCCGAGCTGGTAATTAAGAAGGTCAATGGTGACTATGTATTTAGGAAGCCGGAGATTGTTCCATTACTGGAGTGCACCCTCCGTCTAATGACCCGGTTCCCTTCTCGACCATAGGTTACCCATGTCCCTCGGTCCCAAAACGGTCGAGAAGACGCTTTGGCTGGTTTAGCTTTGTTTCTCGCAGAACCCGAGCAATATGACTTGATCATACATGTGGCACACTGGAGAGTCATTGCACCCGTCACCCCAGAGGACAATGACTGCCTGCGGGTAAGTCATCTCACCGCCGGACCTTCTATGTCAGGGGTCCCAGGTTCGTCAGACACAGTGGTTGAGGCCACTCCTGACTGGAGAGAACCTTTTTTGAGTATCTCCAAAATGGTTGCCTCTCGGACGACCAGGCCAAGCACGAGCGAATCCGACGCCGCGTGCTGCAATTTACCCTCCAGAGCGGTCCCAGTCTTGAGCAGATCCTCTATAAGCGGAGCTTCGATGGTGTTGTTCTCCATTGCATTCAAGGAATAAAGATTTCTCAGGTCATTAAAGAGGTTCACGCTAGTTCCTATGGTGCCCACCAGGTTGGGCCCAATCTTTCCCATGTAATCTAGATGTTGGGGTACTTCTGGACCTCTATGATCCATGATTGTATCGATTTTTCCAAGAGATTCCACGCGTGCCAAGTTCATGCTAACTTCCTGCATCGTCCACCAGAGCCTCTCCACTCCACCAAGTATTCTTGGCCATTTGCGGTGTGGGGACTCGATGTAGTGGGACCATATCCACCAGAAACAGCTCACCAGTGTAGGTTCATCCTAACTGCTACAGATTTTTTCTCCAAGTGGGCAGAGGTAGTTCCACTCAAAGAGGTCAAGGCCCGTTCCATCGTCGACTTTGTGAGCTCCAATATCATCCACCGGTTTGGGGTCCCTCATGCTGTCCTCACCGATAATGGAACCAACTTCCGAGAAGCCGAGCTGAAAAAATTGTACGCCAAGTACAATATCTGTTCGAACCATACCTCTCACTATCATGCACAGGAAAATGGAAAGATCGAGGCGTTTAACAAAACCCTCTCTAAAATTCTACAAAAGATGTTTGGTTAGAACAATAAAAGTGGGTTGGACAAGCTCCCCAACACCCTCTGGGCTTATCAGACAATGAATCGCAATTCCACCCAGGTGACCCCATATTCCCTGGTGTATGGGGCTGAGGCCGTCCTACCCATTGAGATCCAGCTTCCATAGTTACGCACTACAGTCTATGACCAATAGGCACCAGATAAGGTGGCCTAAATCCGTCTAGATGAATTGGAAGTAATGGATGAGAATAGGATTCGTGCCCTGCACAATCTGGAAAGGCATCAGAACCAGATAGCCAAAGCCTTCAACAAGAAGGTTCGCCTTCTCTCTTTTCTGTAGGGCGACCTAGTGTTGGCCCTTCGAGTGCCAATGATTCCTGGTAGAAAACCACCCAATCTAGAGCCCAAATGGGAAGGACCATACGCCATCCATAAGGTTTCCCCAATGGAGCATACTCCTTGGTGACCACAGATGGTGAGTGCATAACTCCTCCCATCAATGCCAAGTTCCTCAAGCAGTACTTTTCCTGAGCCCCATGGTTCTACATGACCATAAACTATATGGTCCTACATGACCTTAAATTGTATGGTCCTACACGACCTTAAACTGTATGGTCCTACACGACCTTAAAATGTATGGTCCTACACGATCTTAAACTGTACGGTCCCGCACGACCCTAAACCGCACGTTACGGTCCCACATGACCCTAAACTACACCACCGTCCTGCATGACATTAAAACTGCGATATCGTCTCGCAAGATGATAAACTGCAAAATGGTCTAAGCTCTATGACCTTAAACTAAGATCTCCCCCTATCCTTACTGTAAGACGTTAAAATACAAGCCAGTCAGGCCTCTCTGACTGAGGCTCAACCTCAGGCCCCTTGGCCCTCGTCAACTCAGGCTCTCTTGTGGGATTGTACGGTATAATGTGGGACACGTCCTCATTCACATTGGATTACCCGCCGTACTATACATATCCCCAAATGAGATGCATCTCTCATCCAGCACGAAATTAAACGGCTCTTCAAGAACTACGTATGGCTTGATTCCCATTCTAATGGAATACGTAGGAATGATCAGACGTCTCGTCTTGAGCCCAGCCCCGAGCTCTTCTCTTTCACTGTCCCCCCTGGGTATAGTTTCCTTGGAGGATCCTTGCATGATGAGGAGTAGGCTTTCTTAGCCCCGCTCATACAAGGATTATAAGGATCTCACCATGTACCCACTCCCGTTATTCTATTCTCCCACGTCCTCACCACATGAAGTTAAATTGTATGGCCTTCAAGAACTACGTATGGCTTGATTACCATCCTAATGGGATACATAGGAACGCCCGAACATTTCGCCTGTTGGCCCAGACCAAAATCCAAAATCTTCCCCTCGGGTCAAGACATATGGCAGGATGCACACTTTTTCCCCAACTCACGTCGAGAAATCCTCGACCCGGCTGCACTTCCCCCCCTGGAGATGTTCGCCTCTTTTTTGGATGGGTACAACTATGCTTCACCCACTCCTTGACTGGGACTCCATCACTTTCCTCACCCGGAGGAACCCCCAAGAATGGCCTGTATACCACGCCCAAGGTCTCTCCTACTGATACGGGCCAACGCCCCTGGGGGTTTTTGAGTAACAAGCCAATACAAGTCCCGTGTTACGAATTTGGTCAAAGGTCGACGCTCATTTTTTGCTCCCATATCGGGTCACCATAGGGACGCTGTTTTCCGAACATGGTCGACAGTGTCCTGGATCTTCGGGTCCACCCTGAGATATCTTAAACATCGAATGTAGTGATTCGTTCTGCCCCATCCTGAAGCGACAAACTTCCCTCTAGGTGGTGCCAAAGGTCGGGCCCACGACCCTGATTCTATCACAAGGGATGTACGGTGTGGTGTAGGATTATGTCATCATTCACGCCGGGTTACACGACGCTGTACTCATCCCTGGATGAGATACAATTATCTCTTTCCCCATCCTCATTGCAAGACGTTAAACTGAAAACTGGTCAGGCCTTCCTGACCAATGTTTAACCTCAGGCCCCTTGGACTTTCCGGGCCCACAGCCCCCCATCCTCAATGTAAGATGTTAAACTGTAAGTTAGTCAGGCCGTCCTGACCGAGGCCCAGCCTCAGGCCTCCCTCAGCGAGGCCTAGCCTCAGGCCCCTTGGCCTTTTCATGCCCCAGCCCAAGTTCTTGCTCGGAGTGTATGGTGTGATGAGGGATTATGTCCACATTCACGTCGGTTTTTTTCCCACCATACCATACACCTCCTCTGTCCAGGGAATCCTATTCCCCGACTCTCATCGTCCCGCACGACGTTAAACTGAGCTTCCATAACTACATGTGGCTTGATTCCCATCCTAATGGGATACGTAGGATCACCTGAATGTCTAAGCTTCGGGTCCAGCCCCACCTCTCAAAAATATTCATCCCACCTTGGCCCCTTGGCCTACCCATCCTCCATGAGGGGAGTATGTGGAGTGGTATGGGATTACGTCCTCATTCACGTCGGTCTTGTAATGACCATGACATGTCCCTTTCCCTCTCGAGATTTTTCGTCAACCCTTTTTTCCGGTTCACCAATGTGCCCAAGGGTACTCTGGTTTATTACCTGGAATGTCGGACTTTACTCAGACACATCCGCACCCGCTTTTCAGGCCTTGTGTATCCCTCCAACAGGGATTCCATCACCTTTCACACCCAGAGGGAGCCCCAAGAACGACCTAGATACCACACCCAAAGGGATCTCCTACCGTTACAGGCCAACGCCCCTGAGGGTTTCAGACAACAAATTGAAAAAAATCCCGTGTTGCGAATATGGTTAGTGGTCGATGCTCATTTGTTGTTCCCACCTCAGGATAATGTGATATGGAGACTATTTTCCACCATGGTTAACAGATATCCTCCATCGCCATGCCAACCCCATTAAGCCCAAAATGTCAGTTACACGATTCACATCCTTCTCCATTCTCCTCATGTCCAAGTAAAGTTTCGAAACTCTTGATAATATTCCTCAGTGCATATCTACGCATTAGGGGAACAAAGCCATGTAAGGGGAATATTTCGAGGCCCTTCACCGAATTCCCCTCAATGGATGTTTCGGGTATTGCAATAGGGATCTTCCCCCCTTGTTTCCCACACCGAGTTTAACTCATGTGGGCTTAGGGATCGGGTTGAGGTCTGCGCTCACCTGGAAAGTTGTCATCCACCCATTGTCCAAGCTCTAAGACCATAAAATAAGATCTCTTCAGAACTAAATTTAGCTTGAGTCCCATCCTCATGGGATACGTAGGACCGCCCGAACATCTTCGGGCCCAGCTTATTTGGGGGATAAACTCTTCCCCTTCACCTCTCACCCCTTGTCCTGAGGTACCTCTCTCGGGACTGCATACGGTATAATGTAGGATTATGTCCTCATTCACGTTGGTTATGCCGCACGACACCGTACACATTCCCCGCCTAGCATCATCACTGTTACGTATGCACTGCATGACATTAAAATGCCTGCTTGGTCCTATCACACGACCCTAAACTGTGACATTATCGTCCTGACCACACGACGAAAAACGACACTACATTGTGATGACCTCATTGTAGAGGACATCACGTTGGGTATTGGTCACGTTCCATGCCATTTGTCAATGCCTATCACGACTTGATTCCTGTGGCGACACCAGGGCTTGCTACCCTAGGCCTGTTGCTTCACAAAAAAAACCCACTCACCTTAAAGGACAAATAAGATTTATCAAATTCCTCTTCGTTTGGTTCCAGGGCCATGCCCACACCCCCTTTTTCTACCAACACTAGTACCTTACCGTTCCACCTTTCAAGAACTACGTGTAGCTTGATCCCCATCCCTATGGGGTACGTAGGAACTCTTGGGCACTTTGCCTCGGGCCCATCTCAACTCTGGTTTTCGGTCCCTTGACCTAAAACCCCTCCCATGGGGTTTAGTGTGAGGTGTGGTGTGGGGTTATTCCCTCACCCACGTCGGTTTGTTCACCGCACCGTACACATCCCCGGTTCCCATCCATGGTCCAAGTTCTACGACCCTAAACTAAGATCTCCCTATGGGGAGGGACTCAACTCCTTCTGTCTAACACTCTTATTAACGTTTCCATATGCGTTTTGAGAAATCCCGGAGTGTGGAATTCTCACAGGGACAACCCCTCGTTCCATGTCAAAGATTCACGTGCTCTCCATTTGGATACTCATCCTTTTCCATGTCTGAAGAGACCCCCTAACAGCATGGTCCCATGCCGTATCGGTTCACCTACCATCCTGGGCCAACACCCCTGAAGACTTCCGACAACATTGGTGACATGATCCCGTGTTTCGAACATGGTCAACAGTCGATCCTCATTTGTCTGTCCCCGTTCTAGGATAACATGATATGGATTCTGCATGTTCTCCATGGTTAAAAGTTATCCTCTATCTTCACACTGTCGTCATGGTGATCCAAACCTCGAGAATCATGATTCACACATTTCCACTTCCTCATGTTCAAGTGGAATTCCAACACACTCGACTCTATCTCTTCGCGCATCTAGGTGCGCCACATGGTCGTGTTAGTATCATGGGGTCGGTATTCACCGAGCATCCCCTCACCCTAACCTTCCCCCTTTCTGTGTTGGGAAAGTCCCACCACTACTTCTTGTTTCCCACACCGAGCATGACTCACGTGGGCTTAGTAGTTTTGGCAGGATGTGTACCGACACGACCAGGCTTCTCATCGTCCCACACGACGTTAAACTGCACTTCAATAACTATGTATGGCTTGATTCCCATCTTCATGGGCTACGTAGGAATGTCCAACCACTCTGCTTCGGGTCCAGCCTAATTCTCACTCTTGGTCCCTCAACCTGAAGATTTTCCTCCAGGGGTACATGGTGTGATTTAGACCCCAAGTCCTCTTTCACATCGGTTTCCTAACTACCACACCATATGATCCCTGGGCTCTTCCCTTTCACATCCTATAGTATGACGTTAAAATATGGGAAATGTCCTCAATGCACGACACTAAACTGCGGTTCTACCTTGACCAAGTTCAGGATGCCCCGTGTTAATCACGGGGGCACCGGAGCCTCTGCCAGAGAGAATTTCACCTGCCAGTGTTGGTCTATGACTACACTGCGCTTCCAGAACTATGTGTGGCTTGATTACCACCCTCATGGGATACGTAGAGACACCCTGGTATTTTACCTAGGGTCCATCCCACAGGTGTAGAGACCTGAAGCTTGACGTACATGGACATTACATTACTTTTGTGGAATACTTAGTACATAACAAAAACAGACGCACAAGGACCGTAATAGTTTAGTTTCTTTGGAAACTTGGAACGTAATCATCTAATCGTGGTGAAAGATCTTCAACATATCCCATAAAGATCTTCCCCTTTTTTTTCTTACCTAAAACCTTTCTTTATATCCTGGGGAAAAGAAAACATAAAAAGGGTGAGCTCAAATGCTCAGTAAGGGTAAGCATAGAGAACATAAAACAATTCATAAACATTTGAATGCAAAATATTGAACATAAAATCTAAACATCAAAATCTCAAGCAAGGACATAAATCTTGGAAGTACGTAAGGCATATATCATAAAGGAACATCAATATTGATAAAATATCATGTGAATAAATCATGTAATTGTGGAAACCATTCAGCACATGTCATGATTTCCATATTAGCCAAGACATTGCTGCCAAGACCATCTTAGTGGACAAAGTCCCTTTCTAAATCGAGTTCACTCCTCGTTCCAGTCCTGTAACATTGAACTGGATTAACATACAATTCAAACCATGTCTATCTCATGAGATATAAATCTTTACCCAATGCATTGGAGGGAGATATAGGTCCCACCCATCTCATAATGAAATCATTCTTACTTGTGCCATAAAATAAATGTACATCATTCATAATAACGCAACAAATAAAATGGGTTTCATAAACATAATCCCATCATCACATAATCCATATAAAAGAAATGGTTATCATTTCATAATAAGAAAAGTGAAACCATGTAAATAATAGAGACTTTATACTTGAAACATACACATATGAAATAATGTCATCTTAGATGGAAAATGGTTTTGATAAAACACTTAAAATGAATTCTTAAAGAAAATAACCTTTCTTCTTCAAAATCAATTTCTTTTCACAAAACGTCATGAAATTTTAAAAGAAAGAGATTTTTTTGAAAATAGTCATGAAATATTTTGGAGGAAGCTTCATGAAAATAAGGCTTTATAAAACCGTAAAAATCCTTTCATGCCGTATAAGTTAAAAAAACATTCTTCTCGTACTTTTGCCGGAAAAGTAAAAAAAGTACCTTGTAATGTAAACAAAAGAAAGATTCCTTACATACCATGTAGTAAAAGTCAAAAATGGGTAAAAATGACATTAAACATACATTAAAACACTTTTATAAAACATGGACATTGATGATAACAATAACCCCAGTAAATACTTACGAATAAGAAATCTCAGATAAAAATGAGATTTGCAAAATTATCCCTTACCTTAGGTCCGATATGCTTCGTACGTATCCAAAACCCTAGTATAATGATTTAAATAATGTCATTGACTTATTAAAGAATCATATTCATTGTTATTATATCATATATGGTTCACTTATGACTTTATATTATTCGTTCTTTTGTAAATTCATGTTAAAGTATTGTTTTGGGTAATATCATTTCATTTGTCGTTAGTGTTTTAACTTGTAATTATTCATATGGTTACTTAGATAATGATTAATTAAATCCAGAATGTAAAACATGATTTATATATAATATATATTTAGAATATACATATATATAATAGATCGTTAAATTGAAATAAATACACCGGTCATGGAGACGGTAGGCCGTAGATACGCATGAACGCTGTTTTCGTTTCCTTATTGAATTGAATGGAATTAAGTAGATGACATGCATATATATATATATACATAAATCCAGTGGAATTATTATGTCATATATTTCATGATTACTTATTATATATAATTTATAATCATTCTTGAATGGTTAACATGGAGAGTGAATCTCATCGCGTCATGGAGACGGTAGTCCGTACGTACGTACAAGCGATGATATCGTTCCAATAATTATTGAATAGAATTGGAGTGAATGGTATAATATATCAGAACCAGTATGATTTTATAATAACCATATATAGTTATTATTTACACCATTATACCCATCCATGTAAGGTGTTGATAAAAAAATATATTACACCACGACGTGGAGATGGTATTCCGTACGTACGCACGCGTGGTGATTTCATTTTCCGTAGGATGGATAGATGGTGAAATAGGGTTTTTTAAAACTTATAATAACATATCAGTATATCAGTGATACTTATGTTATTACTTCATAATGAAACAACTAAAGAAGAATAAGTGGAAGAAGAAATAAAGTTGAAAGAATTGGTAACGTCATTACCTCTTCTTTGAAGCGCCTCTTTGAGACCTCATCTTAGGGCACTAAAATTGGTCTTTGAAGAAGACCAGAAACTCTAAGATGTTTCTAGGGAAGTGGAGAAGAGAATTTTGCAGGTTTTGGCTGAGCTTAAAGGCTAAAAATGGTGTGAGGAAGTGAGGGAGGAGGTGCCCTTTTATAAGGGAGGAGAGGGGCACCTTAGGAAAAACTTAAAATATTATTTTATTATAAAGTTATATTCGGTTTTTAATAGCTCCAAATTGATTTATTTCGAATAAAAGGAGGGAATGGGTCGAAATCCTCTCATCCAATATAATTTAGAAAAGTTTAGGTTTCTATTTTAACCTTATCATTTAGATTTAACTTTAAGTTAGATAATTTAACTTTTACCGTGTCTTCTTGTTTTCTTACCCTATAAGGTTAATAAACATACTATAACAAGACAAAAGAACCACAAGTTATTTATTATTAATATATATAACCTTATATAAGTCATTTTTCCGAACCTTAGATTTTTATGAATTAAATAACAATTAATAATATAATATTTGTTTTAAAAACTATTTTATGTCAATTTTGACACTATTTGGTATTTGATTTTTGTGAAACTCATAACAGGATGATTAGTTAGAAAAAAGTTACTTAAATAAATAATAACATGTCATATTAACCTTGAAAATTTGTGGAATTCATAAAAATTCTCAAATTACATTTATTTGGGTTTTATAACATTAATTATGTCAATATTTCATTAATAAGATAATTACTTCATCATCATTGTGTCATAAATAAATTAACTTATTTAATGTCTACAAATCATAAATAAAATACCATTATGTAGGAAATATTTTTATCTTTCTAATTAATATTTATAGTTGAATTTATCGTATGTATAAACCTATATTAAAAATGTTTTAGTTATTAAACTTTGATTTTAACTATTTTAACCCTTCTTTAAATAAATTAATAATAAATGTCCTAATCCAATACAAGTGGACCTAAATGGTCATATTTTATTCCTAAGGTTGTTTTTGGTCGAATTACACTTATACAATAGAATTATGACATGTGTTAGGGTAATAATAATATCATTTTTACCCTTAATTACCCTATTTACTTTTAACCGTGGTAAAAAAAAGTAAAAAGTTACTATTCACAAAAAATTATTTTCATCTCATTGAACCAAATTTTAGTCCTTGATATTAATAATGTCTCTTGGATTTTATAAATTCCACTCACAGAAGTGGTAAAATTATGTTTTATGTGAATTTCCAAATTTTCCTAGGAGGTAGCTAAAAGACGGTGAAAAGTTCAATAAAAATTATAAAATACCTCCAATGAATTTCATTGAACTTATATAGGTATTATGTATCAATTTTGACCTAAAATAAATTTAAATAAAATAAATATTTATTTAAATAAAAATTGGGTTGTTAAATAGTAAACCAGTGTTTTCACTATTAATTAAAAATTGAATGTTTTCAGAAAAATACCAAAAATTCACCCTAGGCTAATTTTGATATTTCGAATCCAAAAATGAAGTCCATTTTGAAAGATAAAATTTAAAAAATTTCGAAAACTGGGTATTACTATTCATAATGGCTAGTTTTAATAATATTTTAATAGCATATCGTTTTTTAGTGAAACTCGATATTGCGTACGACGCAAGCTATCGAGGAAGGTCACAATTGCGTGTAATGCAAGCCAAGTCAAGGATTCCTATAGTGGAAGCTCCTTTTAGTGTATCGTACAACACAAGACATCAATAAAATTAAAAATAATACTTTTCATAAAATCTCAGGGTGTTACATTCTACCCCCCTTAAAATGAATTTCGCCCTTGAAATTTGTCGGGGTTATAAATGGTTTACTACTCGAAAGTTTCTTTAATAGAAACCCACATCGTAAAAAGGAATACCAAAACTTGGATTTAAAAACTAAAGTATGAAACGTAAAGGTTACCCAATTTAACTAATCACTGGGTTTCCACATAGGAGAACATAGGTGAAAATATGGATACGGAAGAGAAATCTAACCATCATGTTCTGATGAAGAGTGGTAGAGAACATGGCTATGAAAAATCCGATAATCACAAAGCCATAGATTTGTGATGATCTAAGGTACCATCTGATTCATCTAATATAAGGGCACTAGGACAACATTTTTGGTTTTCAAGATTATTTCCCTAAAGTTGATGAATTAAACGAAATACTTACATGATTTTGGTGCAATATCACTGTTGTTCGTGAATTGAAAAATTTCCACTTCATCCCTTAAAGAAATGAAGTTTAATTTGTTATTTGTGATGTGTTAGCAGATCATGTGATAAAATTATGGGTCATTCTATCTATTTCAAACAAAAGGTTAGAAAAAGTTATAAGTACATCTTATGGTTAGATTAATCATATATGGTTCCAAAAATGAACTTATACTTCATATATCGTACCGCTTAATAAAATAAAACTAGTTTATACTAACCAGGGACTTCATGTAGGCCAGTGGTAGGTGATAAAGGACAGTCGCACTTCGGTTGTGGGTTTGATTCCCACAGCCTTGTCCGACGCGATGGGCTATCGCCCGTCCTGCAGGTTGTCCTTTTTCTAAAACTACATTACTATAACATCCCATCAATAATATCGAAAAAATTTCTACCCTTAAACAATACTAACTTATGTCCAACATAATCCATTCCAATCTTTAGTCTTATCTAAAATACTTCGATCCAAGCTCATAGTATAAAGAAAACAATTACTAGAAAGGTTATCTACCAAGAATGTGAATACAAGCATTTATCTCACATATATCATAAGATATATCTTGTTGGTTGCATTCCAAACACATGAATACCTTAGTCATATATTCTCTTGAAACATAAATTACCCTAGAACCTTAGTGAAAGCATGAATACTGTCAAAAGTTAACTCTTTCCTCATACCAAAATCCCAAAAATCTATATAATCAAACCATAATATCACTTAGTCCTTATATCAGTCATGAGCTCATGAATACAATCAAACATCTCATTATCTTCTTATCCCTTCATTATGCACATATCATATACTTTCCAAAAATATCTGAATAACATTCCATGGTTACCAGTACCATTCAACATATACTTCCAAATACTTTAGTAAAAACAATAGTTCAACAATCCTTAGATGATTCTTTATTCCATAGTACCATACATTATTCTTTATAAACATACAATAATTCCACTAACTTCTTAAACCACTGACTGAGATTCATCATTTATTTCATATCATATTTCATTTGTAGTCTCTTCATCATCATCCACATAAATACTACTCATATGACCATGCTGATTCTCTTCATGAGATTTTCCCTTAGGGAATTGGTTTGCATAATGCCCATACATTCCATATTTAAAACATCTAATCATTGTTGATGTCGTAGCAATACCACTATCATTGTCCATGGTGTTGACTTAACCTTTTCCTTTTCACTTACTGGATTTGTGTCCTTCTTTTCCACACCTAAATCATCTTCCAGATCCTTTGAAACAATCTCCCCGATGCCTCCTCCCACATGATTTACATGAGGGAAATTGAACTTTCTTTCCTCTATGATCATCATGAAACTCCATCTTTCTCTTATTATCTGAGTCGGGAAACTTACCAAAGTTGAGATTATTGATCATATTATGAGATTTTTGATTAGGCATAATAACGATGTTTGGACTTACAAATCCCGTTTCATTTGGTTTCTCATGAAGATATCATTCCATTGTCCGTCATATCCTCCATTATCGTGAATCTTCCTGTTTCCAACCATTTTCTAAAACCCAAAAAGAATAGTGTGAGAGCCAGAAATCATGCTAGGGAAAACAACATAGTAAAGGGAGAGTACCCTCAATATCTAACATCTTAGGTTAAATTCTAAGATCATTACCGTAGTTCTAGTACTATATCTTATACATATACTTATCCTTAGGGACATCCCTATACATACCTTAGAAATATCTCTAGGGATCTCACTAACATTTTCGCATCCTAGTTTCCAAAGGTTGACTAAACCTTTCCTCTGATACCAAATGTAGAGACCTGAAGCTTGACGTACATGGAAATTACATTACTTTTGCAGAATACTTAGTACGTAACAAAAATAGATGCACAAGGACCGTAATAGTTTAGTGTCTTTGGAAACTTGGAACGTAATATTCTAATCGTGGTGAAAGATCTTCAAAATCTCTCATAAAGATCTTCCCCTTTTTTTTCTTACCTAAAAACCTTTTTATATCCTGGGGAAAAGAAAACCTAAAAAGGGTGAGCTCAAATGCTCAGTAAGGGTAATAATAGAGAACATAAAACAATCCATAAAAATTTGAATGCAAAATCTTGAACATAAAATCTAAACATCAAAATCTTGAGAAAGGACATAAATCTTGGAATTACGTAAGGAATATGTCATAAAGGAACATAAATCTTGATAAAATATCATGGGAATAAATCATGTAATTATGGAAACCATTCAGCACATGTCATGATTTCCATCATAGCCAAGGCATTGCTGCCAAGACCATCTTAGTGGACAAAGTCCCTTTCTGAATCGAGTTCACTCCTCGTTCCAGTCCTGTAACACTGAACTAGATTAACATACCATTCCAACCATGTCTATCTGATGAGATATAAATCCTTACCCAATTCATTGGAGGGAGATATAGGTCCCACCCATCTCATAATGAAATCATTCTTACTTGTGCCACAAAATAAATATACATCATTCATAATAACCCAACAAATAAAATGGGTTTCATAAACATCATCCCATCATCACATAATCCATATAAAAGAAATGGATATCATTTTATAATAAGAAAATTGAAACCATATAAATCATAGAGACTTTATACTTGAAACATAAACATATGAAATAATGTCATCTTAAAGGGAAAATGGTTTTTATAAAACACTTGAAATGAATTCTAGAGGAAAATATCCTTTCTTCTTCAAAATCAAATTATTTTCACAAAACTTCATGCAATTTTAAAATAAAGAGATTTTGTTGAAAATAGTCATGAAATACTTTAGAGGAAGCTTCATGAAAATAAGGATTTATAAAACCGTATAAATCCTTTCATTCCATATAATTTAAAAAAACATTCTTCTCGTACTTTTGCTGGAAAAGTCAAAAAAAAGTACCTCGTAATGTAAAAAAAGGAAATATTCCTTACATACCAGTAGTAAAAGTCAAAATGGGTTAAAAGGAAATTAAACATACATGAAAACACTTTTATAAAACATGTACATGGATGATAATAATAACCCCAGTAAATACTTACAAATAAGCAATCTCGGATAAAAATGAGATTTGAAAAATTATCCCTTACCTTAGGTCCGATATGATTCGTACGTATCCAAACCCCATGTATAATGATTTAAATAATTTCATTGACTTATTACAGAATCATATTCATCGTTATTATATCATATATGGTTCACTTATGACTTTATATTACCTGTTCTTTTGTAAATTCATGTTAAAGTTGCGTTTTGGGTAATATCGTTTCATTTGTCGTTCGTGTTTTAACTTGTAATTATTCATATGATTACATAGATCATGATTACTTACATCAAGAATGTAAAACATGATTTATATATAATATATATTCAGAATATACATATATATAATAGATCAATAAATGGAAAGAAATACACCGTTCATGGAGACGGTAGGCCGTACGTACGCATGAATGCTGTTTTAGTTTCCTTATTGTATTGAATGAAATTAAGTAGATGGAATACATATATATATACATAAATAAAGTAGAATTATTATGTCATATATTTCATGATTACTTATTATATATACTTTATAATCATTCTTGAATGGTTAACATGGAGAGTGAATCTCAGCACGTCGTGGAGACGGTAGTCCATACGTATGCACAAGCGATGATATCATTCAAATAATTATTTAATAGAATTGGAGTGAATGATATAATATATCAGAATCAGTATGATGTTATAATAACCATATATAGTAATTATTTACACCATTATACCCATCCATGTAATGTGTTGATGGAAAAACAGATTACACCATGGCGTGGAGACGGTATTCCGTACGTACGCATGCGCGGTGATTTCATTTTCCATAGGATGGATAGATGGTAAAATAGGGTTGTTTCATACTTATAATAACATATTAGTATATTAGTGATACTGATGTTATTAATTAATAATGAAACAACTAAAGAGGAAGAAGTGGAAGAATAAATAACATTGAAAGAATCGGTAACGGACATTACCTCTTCTTTGAAGCGCCTCTTTGAGACCTCCTCTTAGGGCACTAAAATTGGTCTTTGAAGAAGACCAGGACCTCTAGGATGTTTCTAGGGAAGTGTAGAAGATAATTTGGGAGGGTTTGGCCGAGATTCAAGGCTCAAAATTGTGTGAGGAAGAGAGGGAGGAGGTTCCCTTTTATAAGGGAGGAGAGGGGCACCTTAGGAAAAACTAAAAATATTATTTTATTATAAAGTCATATTCGGTGTTTAAAAGATCCAAACTGATTTATTTCTAAGATAAGGTGGGTATGGGTTAAAATCATCTCATCCAATAGAATTTATACAAGTTTGTGTTTCTATTTTAACCTTATCATTTATATTTAACTTTAAGTTAGATAATTTAACTTTTACCGTGTCTTCTTGTTTTCTTACATTATAAGGTTAATAAACTTACTATAACAAGACAAACGAACCCCAAGTTTTTTATTATTAATATATATAACCTTATCTAAGTCATTTGGCTGAACCATAGATTTTTAGGAATTAAATAACAATTAATAATATAATATTTGTTTTAAAAACTATTTTATGTCAATTTTGACCCTATTTGGTATTTGATTTTTTTGAAAATCATAACAGCATGATTAGTTTGAAAAACGTTACTTAAATCAATAATAATATTACATATTAACCTATAAAATTAGTGGAATTCATAAAAAGTCTCAAATTACATTTATTTGAGTATTTATAACATTAATTATGTCAATATTTCATTAATAAGATAATTACTGCATCATCATTGTGTCATAAATAAATTAAATTATTTAATGTCTAAAAGTCATAAATAAAATAACATTATGTAGGAAATCTTTTTATCTTTCTAATGAATATTTATAGTCGAATTTATCTTATGTATAAACCTATATTAAAAATGTTTTAGTTATTAAACTTTGATTTTAACTATTTTAACCCTTCTTTAAATAAATTAATAATAAATGTCCTAATCTAATCCAAGTGGACCTAAATGGTCATATTTTATTCCTAAGGTTGTTTTTGGTCGAATTACACTTATCCAATAGAATTAGGACATGTGGTAAGGTAATAATAATATCATTTTTACCCTTAATTACCCTATTTACTTTTAACCGTGGTAAAAAAAAGTAAAAAGTTACTATTCACCAAAAATTATTTTCATCTCATTGAACCACATTTTAGTCCTTGAAATTAATCGTGTCTCTCGGATTTTCGAAATTCCACTCACAGAAGCGGTAAAATTATGTTTTATGTGAATTTCCAAATTCTCCTAGGAGGTAGGTAAAAGACGGTGAAAAGTTCAATAAAAATTATAAAATGCCTCCAATAAATTTAATTGAACTTATATATGTATTATGTATCAAGTTTGACCTAAAATAAATTTAAATAAAATAAATAATTATTTAAATAAAAATTCGGTTTTTAAATAGTAACCCAGTATTTTCACTATTAATCAAAAATTGAAAGTTTTCAGAAAAAGACCAAAAATTCACCCTAGGTTAATTTCGATATTCCGAATCCAAAAATAAAGTCCATTTTGAAAGATAAGTTTTACAAAATTTCAGAAAGTAGGTATTACTATTCATAATGGTTAGTTTTTATAATATTTTAATAGCATATCGTTGTTTAGTGAAACTCGATATTGCGTATGACGCAAGATATTGAGGAAGGTTGCGATTGCGTGTAATGCAAGCGATGTCAAGGATGACTCTAGTGCAAGATCCTTTTGGTGTAGCGTACAACACAAGACAACAATAAAATTAAAAATAATTTTTTTCATAAAATCTCGGGGTGTTACAATTGGAATCATTAATCCTATTCTTACCCTCTCCGGCCCCCTGGCCGGACCCCTCGTAGGGGACCATGTAACTATGATTCTACCCTGAACAAGTTTAGGATGCCCCAAGATCCCATTGGGAAGCGACATACCCCCTCGCCAGAGAGGCCCTGTCCCAAACAAGGAAGGATCTGTAATCAAACCGATGCGCCCATCTGGCGTACTCCCACCACGGTGGTGTAATTACATGACTGTCGGATTCTATCCGAAAAAACCATCACTCCCTATTCCATGCTTTGCGTACCCCTTATTCGGACCCTCGTCCCCTTTCTTGTCTGGAGGGACCCCCTAACGGCCTGGTCTCATGCCGCATCGGCTCATCTACCGTCCTGGGCCAACGCCCCGGAAGACTCTTGACAACAATTGTGACAAGGTCCTATGTTTTGAACATGGTCAACGATCGACCCTCATTTGTCTGTCCCCATTTTAGGCTAATGTGATATGGATACTGTGTTTCTGCCACAGTTAAAGTTTGTCCTTTATTGTCACACCATCCCCACAGTGTTCTGAATCTTGGGTATCGTGATTCACACTTCCCATTTCCATCTGTTCGGACCGATTCCAGCGGCCATGGCGTCGCACCGATCGTGCATAAGAGTACGTTGAAGAAACAGTAATTCAGCTGTTTTGAGAACTTCCTTCTCCAGCTAGGTCTCTCATATTTTCTGGAAATCCAGACTGGTTATCTAAACCCCGGATGCCCGAAGCTTGGTTTCCACTCCTATGTTGGGTGGGATGATGAGGCAACTATCTCTTGTTTTTCACACCCGGTCTGACCCACGTGATCTTAGGGAATTGTCACCGGACGTCCCGCAAACATTGTAGGGATTTAATGAACCGATGAAAACAGTGTAAATTGTGCATGCTACGGAATTCAAAAGAAGAAAAATTGAAGCATGAAAGTACCATTAAAAGGTTTGTAATTTGTTACAGTACCCGGGGGTCAACTCCCCCCATGGACGGGTTGACCCCGTCAAAAGAGCGTTGTAGCTCCGCCACCCTTTGACTTGTGGCATCCAGGAATTACTGACACTGACTCAGCTCTCACTCCCCCTCCGCAGCGGCGGGGCACAGTTCATTAGACTTGGCATTGGCCCTCTCTATGCCAGCCTGAATGTCATCCATCTTTCCAGAAGCCTGCCTCATATGCTCTTTTGCCTCTTCCAGCTAGGACTTCAATAGTGAGATCAGCTCGGATTGTGTATTAAGAGAGGCTGAGTGCTCATCCACCTAGGCCTGCAGCTGTTGGACCTCACTTTCAGCCTCCTGGAGCTTCTTGATGTTTGTCGCCTTCCTCCGCTTCCAGCCCACGCTGAGCCCGTGATCATAATCCCATATCTTCTCGGCCATGGGATCTCGTATTAGCGCATGAGGACGTTGGGCATCCACTCTCCCAGCGCACAATTCGTGCAGCCACAAGCGAAGTCTGTCCATTTCGTTCAGCCATAGCACTTGGGGGGTGTCCTTGATAAAGCGTGTAATTAGCTTCCACGATCCGCGGAGGACTATGCTGTTGTCTTCTTCGTCAGAGGCCGTTTCGTCCTAGTATGCACGATTGGAAAGCTCGTACACAGGATACACCCATAAGAAATCCTCGGAAGGATATGCATCTAGCATTGAATCCGGTGCGACATCTGGCACTGGAGAAGGCGTGACGGGACTTGGGTCGGCTGATTGATCCTCATCATCAGACTCCACCTCGTTAACCTCGGGCACGACCCTGCTGGTGGTCCCACTAACGGTAGGGAGTGCTGCAGCTCGAGGAGATGGGGGACTATCTCCACCATCACCGGAATGCCCCTAGGAGGGATTCCACAGACATCCTGACCAGTCTTGCCGCAACAGTCCATGCTAGTCGGAGAACTGTATGACAGAGAGGGACATAAACGCTAGTTGGAACAATCTACATATGACAACAATGAATCTAGTAGAGGAAACTTACGAAGATCAAACTCTTGATGCTTCTCTTGAGTAGATGATGATGGGACCCTGAGGTGTGGCCCTCCATATACTGTTGGAAGGTCTGGAGATTCTGGAGGAGCCATCTCGGGTGCTTTGGCCCCACCAGATACAGAACTGGACGTAGCCATTGGCGCAGGTTCTGAAGGTCCTGCATCATCACCCGCCAAAGGGAGAGAGCGAGGTCTGCGTACAAGTTCCTCCTGCACGGTTTAGATATTCGTGAGAGGTCTACAACATCTTAAGAGCAGAACCAGAGGAAATGGATTTAGAATGATACCTCGAGAACCTCCGTGAAATCGTCGGAATCCGAGTCTTGGTCTCTGACTTCGCCCTCCTCCAACGGGCTCCCTCCGCTAGCCTCATCCCCCCGGGAGGATTCCTCCGATTCTTCTGGCAAGGGGAAGCGCTCCCTCAGATCGGAAGATGACAGTTGTGGGGGAACCGTCCGATCCAGCAGTACCCTCACCAGGTTTGTCATTGGGCGTGGGACACCACTCGAGTGAACGTAGTCCCCCATCTCATCCAAGTATTGCTCCTCCTCCACCGGAGACGTCGTTAAACCAGCCTGGACTGGGCCTATGCCCGGTAACTCCATCCCGAGATGATTCAAATGCGCCCACATCTCGGGTGGACTGAGGAATTGCCGTTTGACATCCCAAATGTCCCAGGCCTCTGGAAAAATGGCATCCTCTGGCATGTCAATGTGGCGCAGTCACTTCCCCAAAGCCTGAGTGGATATCCTACGAAATCCCCTCGGCGGTCGTCCCTCTAGATGGCTCTGCTCTTCAGGGACCACCGGGTCCACTACCACCGTTGCTGCCACACCCTCAGTCGGTGCAGGTCTCGCCACCACAGCAGCCTCGCCACTGCGAGAGGCCCGCGCTACCCTCCGACCCCGACCTCGGGATAGGGGAGGCCCGCCATCACCATCCAAAATGGTTGGATGCCTCAGCATATCCCTCGGATAAGTGGCTTCCCAGCTGATGGCGTACTCCTTCACCAATCCGAAAGCGGCGGAGGACGGAGGAAATGAAATTCTCATCTTCCCATATTCCCATGTGAACATGAGCCACAGTTTCCTCATCACACACGGGTGCTCCTCGTGATTCCCCTCCCAGTAGACCTACGGGGTCAGCCGCTGCAGGCACCAGAACTACCTCACAAATCTATGCGGGGTGTACGGTTCACAGAGCGGATCCCGGTCCACCCGTGCCACCAAAACTCTGCCTCAAAAGGCTAGGAGATAAGCCCGGTGCTATTCCGTTCCCTTCCCGTCATCAGTGAGTAACCCCGTCGGCAATGGAAATGAGTGGAAGTTAAACTCATCTACCCTCCAAACCCGGTTCAACACCATCGGTACGATTAGTTTGAATGGGAAGCTCCGGGACCCATTCAGAATGGAGGGGCAGAGGTTTGATCCCGGCGGTGAGATAGGGTTTGGATACTCATAAATCCCCTTGATGTGCGCTGCAATCCACCCATACAGAAGGTGGAAGGGCCCACATATCCTTGGCGGCTTTTTTCCCTCACTAACGTGCCGCAACATCCTGTACAACTTGGTGAGCATTGGAATCCCCCGATTGACCCGCTGCACCATGGACAACATAGATGCCATGATGAACGAGCTGGATCGCACCCCCATGATGGTATCCCTCACCGGTAGGATCCAACTGCAGACAAGGGCCGCGATGAACGCCGCTAGGCTGACTATCAGCTGCTGTTCAGTGATGACACAGAAACCCCAAGTCTTCCATTGGCTGTCCTCCAAGACCTGCCAATACAAGTTCTCCTTTCCCCACTGAGCCGCCTTCGGACAAGTTTGAGGCCTCGGAGGGAACTCTCGATTCTCCAAGAAGTTCAAGAACCGCTCAAACCACTTCTTAAAGTGGACACATCTCATCGCTTCCTTGTCCTCTCTAGGGACCAGTTCCATCAGTGCCGACGCTAGTCAAGACATCTACTCCAGATCCTCCCATGCACTCATGATGGGGAGGAACTCATCATACATGGCCCCCAAGATCGGAACCCCCGAGATCTGGTGGACATCCCAAAGACTGATTCCCACCTCCCCATGGTACAGGTGAAAAGTATTGGTCCAAGATGACCATCTGCTCAGTAGCTCCAACATCAGCTGTTTTGGTTGGCAAATGTGGAATTGGGAGTCTCATGCCGCCTCGTACAAACCCACTCTCCTCAGCTTGGCCCCAAACTCCTCGCATGAGGTGCCTACCCAGTAGGCCCATGACTAGTCATTGGTGAAGTTTCCACCCTGAAGCAGGTCCCACTCATCAGACCACCCCTTCTTCGAATCCTGCCAATCCACCTTCAGCATGGTGCGGTACAGAGGAGGGGACGTCTCCAGTTGCAGTAGCTTCCCATAAATATTGTTCACATGGTTGTAGTGACAGTCAGCGGTGACAGGTGTGAAGTCCTCCCGTGCATGACCATAGGCTGCCCTAAACCACTGGCGCTGGCATGGCGTTCTCCTGAACCAACAAGCTAGTTCATCCATACTCGCCTCAAGGATGAAGACATCATCCCTCAGCCTGAAGCCATAAAAGGGAAACTTCTTGCACTGCGGACAGTTCTTCTGATTCTCTAATAGAATTGCTGTCAAAGAATTATGTTCCGAGTGACTTAAAACCATCTCTCTGAGGCCCAGACAGTTAGCCATCTCATCCCTCCGGGCGGCGTCTGCAAGCACCCCCAACACAGCTTCTTCGGTGGGCCATTTCAGTTTCAGAACTCAAAAAAATTTCGGGTTGGGTTGCGAAGGTTTCTCGCGAAGATCTCTCTCGAAGCTCGGGTGCAAAACCAAGCCGCAAAGCCTGGCTTAGGCTGGAAAATAGAAGTTCTCTTGGCTCGATCGCGGAGTCGGAGACTCGCGGTTCGTTGTGAAGCTCAATTCACGAAGAGCAGACGCGGAGTACACGGAGCTTCGCAAAGTCGAGAGTGCAAAAGGAAAAAATTCATGAGAGAAAAAAAGAGAGTTTAGGCGCCCCTATTTATAGGCGAAGACCACGGAGCTTCGCGGTGCGTCCCTCATGCACGGAGCATCGCGGTGCGTACGGACCGTGCGGCCGTTGTCCGCCCCGTGCACCCTCTTTGCGAGGCCGCATCGCGAGGGGATGATAATTTTGGCGCTTTTCCCTCAGACTTCGACCCTTGATCCCTCTGTAGCTCCATGTCTTAGGGGGGGGGGGATTTGTTGGTTCCAAAATATTGGACGACAAAGGAAGAAGGAAAATAATCCCACGCGCTGGCCCGCGAAGCTCAGCTGTGGAGCGCACCCCAGCAATGTGGCCGCCGTGAAGAAGCGGAGACGATAACGCTCTGTGAACTCCCTAATGTTCGCGAGCCCGCTGCAAATCATAGTAGGTGGTAACCCTCCGCGAACTCCCTGACGTTCGCAAGCCCGCTGCGAATCCCTGGAGGTGGTAACCCTCCGCGAACCCTGTTGACGTTCGCGACCCGCCGTGAAGCAACCACAGCCCCTTCACGCCGCGTGAGCTCTGCTTCGCGGAACCCCTTACCTATAAATACAGGGCTCCCCCCGAGCCCTCCAAATGGACAATACGACCTTTAGGATTCTTAACTCCGGAATGGCGAAGCACCCTTCACCCCGAGAATCATGAGCTCCACGAGGTATTTTTTCTTCGCGAGATGCCTTCTCCTTGTCTCGTTTTGAGCCCCTCTTCCAAGAGGTATGCCCTTCGCGAAGCCTAAGGGCCTTCGCGAAGGAAGGGGATTCCCAAGGGAACCCGGGCAGCCGTGGAGCATTTATTCTTCATGAAACACCCATCCTGTACTAGTGATCCACATGCCATGGCAGGGTTTCTGTACATCGCGAAGCACACTACTTCACAACACCTTGATTCGTGAGGCACCTCTGCTTTGCGAGGTAGTGCTCCGCGAATACCATTCCACTTCGTAAAGCACCTCCCATTCACACCCCTTCCCCATGCTAAGGCCAAGGCATTCCACTTCGTGAAACACACCCCTTTGCTTGGAAATTCCTCTTCCTGTGCGACCCTCCAGGTTTGAACGATGTGATTTTAAAGTCCCATGGACAACATAAACCGTAGCGTTGCTTCGCCTGATGCTTCTTCGCATAGGCACACTAACAACTATTACTTCTTCGCATAGCCACGCTAACGTGGAACCCTCGATGGTTCGCTCTGCGACCTCCATTTACCATAGCCTTGCCAGTACCTTCACTCCCCCAAGGAGCTGAGGGTACCGGTCATGTAAGTCCTAGGGGTGTGGAGTAAAACCACTTCATCCGAGCTACAGGACGTTAAACTACCAAGCAATGTGTCTTTAACACATGACGTTAAACTGTGATCCGACCTTGTGCCTCGCACGCAGGGTCACCCTGGATCGGACATTCTTTATGCCACTCATCTCCACGGGAATAGAATCACCCTCACATGGGATGATATACTCCTTCTCGGAGTAGCGTATGTCCACGGGAGAAGGGAAACTACCATAGTTTAAGCTCCCAAGCCTCTCTTGCAGAAGGTAGCACCCATGCACCTCTGTACTTCCCCACTGCCAAGGCCAGTGGAGGGTGCCATAGGGAACGAGGCACCTTCCATCTTTGGTCCCAAATCCCTCTCCCGCTGCGCTTTTCCGCACTCTGGGACTCCATCCTGGAGTAAGTCCCAGCACCATGGGCCGCCTAACACATAATCCCCTCTTCGTTTCTCATGGACGCACCCTTCACGACGTGATCGTCAGGTCTCTGCTCCCTCTTGTTTCTCACACCGAGCACGACTCGCGTGGGATTAGAGTAAGAATTGGCCATGAAAATACCTCATCCAGCATGATGTTAAACTGTATGCCCCCATCTAGCATGACGTTAAACTGTATGTTGTCCCACATGACATTAAACTGTACATCCATTTGAAATACGAGGCCTTTGATCCATGTCAAGGCATGGTACGTAGGAAGCCTCCACGAGGTTCAATCCCACCTCCCATCATTTCTTCACTTCAGGTTCCACCCTTGTCTAGCATGACGTTAAACTGCATTCCAGTCCGACGACAAGCCGTTGTGACCAACCCAAACTACGAGGACTTTGATCCATGTCAAGGCATGGTACGTAGGAAGCCTCCCTGAGGTTCAATCCCATCTCCCATCGGACCAAGGTCCTTTCTTCACGTCGGTTCACTAACACCCACCATTCCACATCTCTCCTGAACTACGAGGTCTTTGATCCATGTCAAGGAATGGTACGTAGGAAGCCTCCCTGAGGTTCAAGCCCACCACCAGTGGACCCACAGGTTCACCTCCATGTCAGTTCACTGATGAAAACCACCACCTGAACTACGAGGTCTTTGATCCATGTCAAGGAATGGTACGTAGGAAGCCTCCATGAGGTTCAAGCCCATCACCCGGTTGTTTTGACCTCATTCACGTCGGTTCACCCCCATCCCGCATGATGATAAACTTTATTCCACATCTCATTTGAACCATGAGGACTTTGATCTGTTCCACGACATGGTATGTAGGAAGCCTTCCGGAGGTTCAAGCCCAATAATCATTGGCCCAGACCGTCTCCTTGTCGCCGTGCCAAGCCCCCGTTCCCTCCTAAACTACGAGGACTTTGATCCATGTTAAGACATGGTATGTAGGAAGCCTTCCTGAGGTTCAAGTCCACCGCCCGTTGGTCATTATGGCTTCATTCACATCGGTTCGCTGACGACGCCCATTGGACCAAGGTCCACATCCATGTCGGTTCACTGACAATGACCATCGGACCAAGGTCCACCTTCACGTCAGTTCACCGGCACCATCCTGAACTACACAGACTTTGATTCCCTGCCATGAGGATATGTAGGAGGTCTATTTGAGGCTCAAGCCCAACTTTACTGTCGCCCTTGCGATGGTCCCATTTCATTCCCCCCTCCACTTCATCCATCCATCCATCCATCATCCAACCTGATTCTTACTTGGGCCACCGCATCCTGGTGGGACCATGCCACTCCACTCCCCTCCACAGCATCCAGGAAGCCGCCCACGAGCTGACCCCGATATTGGCATCCCTTCAAGGGGGATTCCTCAATCTGATCCACTCCATCTAGTGTTCTGATCAGGCTGATCCATCCCCGTTGGACGTTAAACTTGCGGCATACCCCATGTTAAACATGGGAAGCTGAGGAAAACCTTAGATACATGCCTATGACATATGATTCCCCACATTCGATATGGGATGCCTTGGGCCTCCACGCCCTCGATAAGCCCTATAATAAGCGACAAAAGATAGACACACCAATTCCCCGACATACAGACACGTCAATGATGCCTCGACGTGACTACTCCCCCAACTGAAGGTTGCTGCCCTGACCGGAACCTTTGGAATGTCCTGACAGAAGTAGTGTAATTAACCGGCATCCATGAAAATATGGCACTGGGAAGAGTTTCACGAACAACGTATTAAATCTACAAGGGAGACCCGGACTAGGTGACGAGTTCCGAGGAGGAACCCATGGAAGGAAGAACCGACATCCCATTATCCCGGTTTCGATCAAGGAGCAGACATCCCTGAATAAGGAGCAGATGCCTCCCGCCTATGGGAAGCGGGAATTCGGGGAAACATAGAGAAAGCTGCGCCTGTCGCGCCCCTGGTGGATGGACGCGCGCACCCCGACAAAAGCATTGGAAACAATAACCCTTTAATTTTAAAGAAGTATTACCATGGGTATGATTAAAATTGGTTAACTGAGTGGTTAAACCAAAATATATGGTTTAAAATAACACTAAAATTTGTTTAAATTTAATTTGATGATTATATTTAGACATTATATTCTTTTTATTTGAACCTCTAGTCATTTTTTTGTATTTATCTTGAAAATTAATTGGTTATATTTTAATCTTTTTAGTAATTCCAAGCATGTGCTTTCCCTACCTTGTAAAACAAAACCCTTTATATATTTTATTTACACCACATTTATCCATATATATCATAAAATACATGATATAATATCATCCTATATTTCTTCACCACATCCTAGATCTTTTGTTTTTTCCAAAATAACACCCCTTCAAGTCTTAAGGTGTAATCCAAAAGAGGTTTCTCAACGAAGAGATATAACTCCTAACCAAGCATTTACAATTTTATTTTTTATTATATCTCCAATAAATATATGATATCCATTTTAAAATAATTAATCTAGTATCATAAATATACTGAGATTTTATTAGGATTATGGGAACCCTTTTTTCACCTCCTTTCCATCCTACAAAAAATGAAAACATCACTCGTGCATACATACAACTTATCGTCTCTATATAGCAGTGTAATTCATTTTTATCTACCATTTTTAGACATGGTTATAATGATGAATTTATTATTTATATATAATATTTATGACATAATTATGGTTCTATAACTATAGTATCTTATCTACCTTATTACCTTTTCATCTGTTGGAAAATAATAATGTCGCTCATGTGTACGTGTGGACTACCACCTCCACAAAGAAATGTGATCCACTTTTCATTTTATTTTGAAATGAATGGTAATAAAGATATATTTAATGAATATATATGATATATATATGATATAATAATTCTTCTTTAAATGTGAATTATTTTTTAACTTTCATTCATCCCATCCATTAAAAAATGGAATCAACATTCATACGTACGTACGACCTACCATCTCCATAAATGGTGTAATGTATTTTTCTATCTATATATTTTATGGATGAATATAAATAAATATATAATGAATATATATGATATTTATATCATGAATAATTATTTTATAGGAACCATGATCAAATTACAAGTACTAGGACTGCTAAACTGAAACACGAATGAAAAATGAAACAATTATCACTCAGAACAGTAATTTTAATAAAAAATTGCAAATAAACTGGTGAAAAGATGATATAAGTAAATAATAAATTATATTATAGATATTATTCTGGTTATTTAATACATTTATAATAAATCTAAATTTATTATACAGGTGGTTCTAATGCGTATGAAGAAAGGCAAGACTCATGGTAAGAGATTTGCATCTCACTTTTATTTATATGAGACGCATGTCGTATTCAACACTTATTTATTTTATGTGGTGTATATATTTCCAATTAATTTATTTTATGATTATTATCATGAAAATTATTTGTATTTTCATATCCATATAATTTTATATCTTTTATTATGTTTTTATTTTAAAGTTACCAAAGTGGTCAGGGATTTTTGTTTCAATCTCATTTTAATCGGAATTGTTTATGCTTGAATTTATGTTGAGAAAATTATATGATGTCTATATGATAAATCAATTTTATTTTAATATACTATGGTTATTTATTTAGAATAAATTATTTCCTTTCATTTTCCTTACTTTAAGAACTCAAGATACTAATATATACACTACTGGAAAACCAGGTATTTGCGACGGGCTATTTGCGACGGGATCCCGTCGCAAATAGCCATTTGCGACGGGGTCCCGTCGCAAATAGCCCGTTGCGGAAAACGCCGTCGCAACTAAACTTATTTGCGACGGGACCGTCGCTAAAGCCCTTTTTTGCGACGGGCATTCTCCCCGTCGCAAATAGTATTCCGTTTTTTGTAAAAAACTTTTTAAACAGTTATTGCGACGGGCCCGTCGCAAATACCTTTTGCGACGGTTCCCGTCGCAAATTGTTTTTGCGACGGGCCCGTCGCAATAACGTTTTTTTTTAAAAAATAAAAAAAATAATAATACTAGTATTTGCGACGGGAACCGGGACCCGTCGCAATTACTATGAATAGTATTTGCGACGGGACCCGTCGCAAATACTCTTTTTAAAAAAAAATAAAAAAATATTAATAATACTAGTATTTGCGACGGGCATAGTATCCCGTCGCAAATACTATAAAAAAAATAAAAAAAAATTATTAATAAATTATTTTAATTAATATAATAATAGAATTATAATTTACAAATGAAAATAATAAATTATTTTAATTAATATAATAATAGTAGAATTATAATTCAAAAATAAAAATAATAGAATACTAATAAATAATTTAATTAATATAATAATATTATAATTATAATTCATAAATAAAAAAATATTAATAAGTTATTTTAATTAATATAAAAATAATAGAATTATTTTACATTCAAATATTAAAATAATTCAAGTATTACCAAAAAATAATTAAATTATAATATTATAAAATTTTAATATATATATAAAATTTTAATATATATATAAAATTTAATATTATAAAATATAAATATTATTATTATTCATATTAATATTGTTATTTAAAAATATAATATTATTAATATTTTATAATGAGACAGAAACTACGAATAGAAAAAAAAAATATTTTGATTTCACAAATTTTATAACAGAAATACAAACTCTAATCTGTAGGAGGGGGGGGAGGTGGGGGATCTGCAGATGGTGGTGGAGGAAACTCCATCCCTAAAGCATGAGTGAGTCGGCGCATGTACTCCATCTGCTCCTGATGCTGCTGCTGCCACCGACTCGTCTGCTCCTCGTACAGCTGCTGCTGGCGTCGACGCTCCTCCTCATGCTGCTGACGTATCTGCTCCTGCTCCTGTCGGAGACTCTCTATCTGTGCAGTCTGAGATCGCAACTGCTCCTCATACTGTGTAGAAGAAGATGCACGAGCTCCCCTCGAGCTGGACGCCGACATCGCAGCACTGCCATAATAATCTCCGGGAGTCAGTCGAGAGCCGATACCAACTACCCGGCCCTTCTCGAAGGCATACTGGGTGGCCTGCATCCATGCCGCCTCATCAAACTGACGGGCAGTGGTCTGATCTGATGACTCGGCCTGACTCTCAGGCCGGGCCTGTGCCGCTGCGGCCTCATATGACTCCTACAGTTGCAATTTAAAATTAAAATTGTGAATATATTATATGCAGTTAATTTTTAAACTTGAAAACAAATAATACTGACCACGATGTGATGCTGACGATCACCTCTAAGCTCCCCAGTAGCAGGATCACTATACATCCTCCGATATACGTCGTACTCTGTAATATCGGGGTGCTCGACAGCCTATAAGAATAAAAAATAAACTGTTAATATTTATAGTTATATAAAATATTTATAAATAATGTACGTACCAGATGCTGTCTATGAGTACTGAAAGAACGACTCCCAGCTCGATGAGTCACCTCCTGCCTCCCCCGATTCTGCCTCCCCACCGATGATCTCCTCTGAAAGGCACCACTCAACCAGTGCGCACATAATCCATCCCATACATGGGATGAAATGTACTCTGGTCGGTGTGCTCTACATGACTCCTCAAAATCTGACACTCCTGATTTCTTCATCGCAGCTTTTCTTAAATTGTGCAAAAACTGACGAAGGCGATCACGCATGGCCACCTCCCATGCCTCGTGGATGGCGTCACGCATGGTATCCTCGATCGGATACCATAAACCCTACAAATAAATCAAAATATCAAGTTAGAAATGAAATAATTTTCAAAATAAAAATTATTTATTTACGTACGTACCAACCAATGGCCGAACATGGCCTGCTGCACATCAATGGGAATCTGCTCCCATGTGGTCCACGGCTGAGAAAAATAGTTGCGCAAAATAGCGCTGCCCTGTCCGACTGCTATATGCGAAAAACTGAAAAAATAATAAACATTTATTATGTGAATAGATTAATGAAATCTTAGTCAAATTCACAAGTTATTACACAGGTTATCACACCTCCGGGTGCGCGGATCAAACCCAAGACGTGGACGTCGCTCGGGGACGGGGTCAGGAATCATCAATCGTGCAAGACCGCGCCCCCTCCGCGTACTCCCTGAAGCGCCTGCAGGCTGAGGGTCATCTGCCAACAACTCATCCGCATCGAAAGGCAGGTCAGCCTCCGTCAACTCACGAAATGTGGCCTCGTCCATCTGAAACAGAAAATGTTAATATTAGCAAATAATTGATAATTACTATTATATATACATATATATACATATTATGATTGTATATAAATACCATGGAATTCTATAAGTGTTCATCTTCATCATCATCTTCATATATGTCAATGTCATCTTCATATTCCTCCTCAACATCATCGATATCCATTCGAGTTGCAGTTGCTTCATCTCTTACCATTTCAAATTCATGTGTGACATCATTAACATCATCGTCATCACCGACTCTTAAATGTGGGGTGTCGTCATCGATACTCATATCTCTTTGTAAAAAAGATTGATTTTGAGTACTTTCTTGAAAAACTTCAATTCTTTGCACATCAGTGAAAGCACATTCACTTTGACTAAACTGATTGTCTCGAATTTTGATTTTTATTACACTCCACCAATCAGTCAAGTCTCTTGATGTTGCACAGTACTTTGCATAATAAACTTGATATGCCTGTTGAGCCAATAAGAATGGTTCATTTACTGCGAGAACACTTTTACATTTAATATCGATGATTCCATGAGTCGGATGAACACGCACGCCTCTCTCTGTATCCAACCACCGACATTTGAACATGGTTATGTAATGTTGTCCAAGATAACAGAGTTCAATGATTTCATCAAGCATGCCATAAAAGTCAACTTCATTTTCTCGATGATGAGATCCTCTCAAGCTAACTCCACTGTTCATTGTTTTTTTCGATTCCCCATATGCATGCGTGTGGAATCGAAATCCATTCACCACATATGCATTATAAGTTTTAACAAGTTTGGAAGGTGGGTTACTCAATACACAGAGCCGTTTGTCAATTTTATCAGCATGTCGAGACACCTGAAGATTTGTGAAATAATTATCAATATAGTAAACTATACATTGAATGAGTTGCTAAATGATAAAGAATTTATGTTACCAGTTTTTGAAACCACTGAGAGAAATTTTTCAGTCGCCGTTCTTCGAGAGCAGCTGCTGTAATTTGTGGAATTTGTTTCTTGATATGATTATCATACAACCTATAAAAACCAAAGTTATTTACTGTAACATAAATGATAGAATAAGTGATATAAACACTTACAGTACAACTGATGTCATCTCTTCACAGTTGAGCAGAACATACGTATGAGCTCTATGATGTTCATCATCTGAAAGCCAGCGTTCAGAAACTCCACCAAAACCAAGCTCTGACTGGTTGAAAACAGATAATTGATTGTCGATTTCATCAATATTCCTCTCATTCCGTCCCATTCGGTTGTGTTTTGAAGGATACTCAGATTCAAAATAATGGGAGCAGAAAAAAGATATTTCCTCTTGCAAATAAGCTTCTGCAATAGATCCTTCAACAGATGCTTTGTTGCGTACTTTTCTTTTCAATTTTTGCATGCATCTTTCAAATGGGTACATCCATCGAAACTGTACCGGACCTCCACATTTGGCTTCATATGGCAAATGTAACATCAAATGTTCCATTGAGTCGAAGAAAGACGGCGGGAATATTTTTTCCAGTTTACATATAATTACAACAACATCTTTTTCAAGTTTGCCTAGAGCATCATAATCTGCCGTAGCCGCACAAATTTCCCGAAAAAAATGAGACATGTCTGTTATGGAATCCCAAATCACAGAATTCAACAGACCTCTTAATCCAATTGGTAGAAGTCTCTCCATTATAACATGACAATCATGACTTTTCAATCCAGTAATATGACCATTCTTTACACATCTACCCAAATTGGAAGCACAGCCATCTGGAAGTCTCAAATCTGCAATCCACTGACAAAATAATAAACGGTTTTCTTTAGACAGTGTATAAGCTGCTTTTGGTTTCAGTAACCTTTCTGTTCTGACATTCTCAAATAGTTCCAATTCTGGACGTCTGCAAATTTGGGCAAGATCTAAACGTGCATTTACATTGTCTTTGCTCTTTCCTGGCGTATCCAAAACTGTATGAAACAAATTATCAAAACAGTTCTTCTCAATATGCATGACATCTAACATGTGTCGGACCAACAAATCAGACCAATATGGCAAATCCCAAAATATGCTACGTTTAATCCAATTGTGTTCTTTCCCAAAACCAGAAATTTTCTGTTGGTTTATTGTGGGACCAAAAGTGATGGGAGGTAATGAAAATACAACCGATTTTAACTCCGAACCTGATAGCATTTTTGGAGGTCCATCCCTTTCAACTGTTCCTTTTCTGAAATGAGATCTGTTTCTGCGAAAAGGATGATCAGCTGGAAGAAATCTGCGATGACAGTCAAAATAACAAGGTTTCTTTCCATGAATGAGCATAAATGCTTTGTTCTCTCCCATACAGTAAGGACATGATTTCTGACCATGTGTACTCCAGCCAGATAACATCCCATAAGCCGGGAAGTCACTTATTGTCCACATCAATGCTGCTCTCAGTATGAAATTCTGTTTCGTTGCAACATCATATGTACTGACACCAGTACTCCACAATAAATTTAATTCATCAATCAATGGCTTCAAATAAACATCAATATTTTTCTTCGGATGTCCTGGAATTAGTAAAGTCAAAAAGATATATGGCTCCTTCATCAACATCCATGGAGGTAAATTATACGGAGTTAAAAAAACAGGCCAACATGAATATTGACTACCATAAGATCCAAACGGACAGAAACCATCAGTGGAAAGGCCCAGTCGAACATTTCTAGCTTCTAAAGCAAATGATGGATGCACTCTATCAAAATGTTTCCATGAATCACCATCGGCTGGATGATTCAAGCTTTTATCGGTTGAAATATTCTCTTTATGCCATGACATCATTGTCGCTGTATTCTTAGACATGAATAAACGCTGAAGTCTGGATGTAAGCGGAAAATATCTCAACTGTTTTACAGGAATCAAACCAGACTTCCCGTGTTGTCCTTCTTTATATCTCTGTTGCCCACATGTGGGACAACTATCCAACGACTCATTTTCCCCTGAATATAAAATGCAGTCATTTGAACATGCATGAATCTTCTGACAAGTAAGCCCCAAATTTCGAACCAACCTCTTACTTTCATAGTAATTTGCAGGTAAAACATTTCCTTCGGGTAACAGTGTTTTCAGCAAAGAAAATATCTGGTCAAAACATGTGTTTGACATTCCGTTATCTGATTTGATAGCCATAAATTTTGCAACTGCTTCTAATTTGCTCATCTTGCAGCCAGGATATAATGCATCCTCAGCAGACTTCAACAACTCATAAAATTCAGACGGTCCCAACTCAGGATTTGAAGCTATATCAGCCGGAGTTTCTGTATGTTGAACAGATGAACCTGCAACATCATGTACTAAATCTTGAAACTGGGATGGATCCGGAATCAAGTTGGTATCAGCTGCTCTGGAACTGCGTTCACCGTGTTGATACCAAAAAACATAATCAGCTTGAAAACCAAAACGCAAGAGATGTTCCCCCACTTTGTCAAACGTGTCAAACGTTCTCAATGCACATTTTCTGCAAGGGCATTTTATCTTTCCTTCTGAAACAAATTCTGAATTTGATGCCGCAAATGATAAAAAAATCTCCACACCCTCTATATATACTGGATTTAAACCAGAACCATTTGGATTTCTGCGTTGATTTATCCATATGCGGTCATCTAATAATGACTGTTGACGACCTCGCTGTTCCATATTTTTCTATAAAATATAAAAGCATTACTGGTTTTGAATAATTTGTTAGAAAAAACACTCAAGCAAGGATTACTAATTATTACAATTTATTACTAATTATTACAATTTATTGCTAATTATTACTATTTATTACTAATTTAGCAATACTTAGCAATACTTAGCAAAAGGAAAACTGCTTGAATAATGAAAGGAAATTTGATAATCATCGTTGTGGAGATGGTTATAAATTTTCCCTTCATTATCCAAGCAGATTTCGTTTACTAATTATTAGTAATAAAAAAAATATTATCAATATTTACGAAAAAACAATATTAATATTATTAAAATAATAAAAAAAATTAAAAAATATTAAAATTATCAATATTCAGAACAAACTTTGTTCTATTATTAACATGTTCAAATCTTAAAGGGTCGTCAATTGTCAATTTTTTGCTAAGTGTTCTTGAGTATTCCTGAGTATTCCTGAGTATTCCTGATTATTTGTGAGTATTCCTGATTATTTGTGAGTATTCGTGAGTATTCGTGATTATTCGTGAGTATTCGTGATTATACGTGAGTATTCGTGAGTATTCGTGAGTATTCGTGAGTATTCCTGAGTATTCCTGATTATTCCTAATTATTCCTAATTATTTGCAATTATTCCTAATTATTTGCAATTATTGGTAATTATTGGCAATTATTGGTCATTATTGGCAATTATTACTAATTATTCCTAATTAATCCTAATTATTCCTAATTAATCCTACTTATTCCTAATTAATCCTACTTATTCCTAATTATTCCTAATTATTACTAATTATTCCTAATTATTGCTAATTATTACTAATTATTGCTAATTATTTCTAATTATTGCTAATTATTTCTAATTATTGCTAATTATTTCTAATTATTGCTAATTATTTCAAATTATTGCTAATTATTGCTAATTATTGCTAATTATTGGTAATTATTTCTAATTATTTCTAATTATTTCTAATTATTCGTAATTATTACTAATTATTAGTAATTAATACTAATTATTGGTAATTATTGCTAATTATTGGTAATTATTGCTAATTATTGGTAATTATTGCTAATTATTGGTAATTAATACTAATTATTGGTAATTATTACTAATTATTGTTAATTATTACTAATTATTGGTAATTATTACTAATTATTGGTAATTATTACTAATTATTGGTAATTATTACTAATTATTCGTAATTAATACTAATTATTCCTAATTAATACTAATTATTCCTAATTAATACTAATTATTCCTAATTATTGTTAATTAGTCCTAATTATTACTAATTATTGTTAATTATTCCTAATTATTACTAATTATTGTTAATTATTCCTAATTATTACTAATTATTGGTAATTAATACTAATTATTGGTAATTATTACTAATTATTCCTAATTAATACTAATTATTGGTAATTATTACTAATTATTCCTAATTAATACTAATTATTACTAATTATTGTTAATTATTCCTAATTAATACTAATTATTACTAATTATTGTTAATTATTCCTAATTATTACTAATTATTGTTAATTATTCCTAGTTATTACTAATTATTGTTAATTATTCCTAATTAATACTAATTATTGGTAATTATTACTAATTATTGGTAATTATTACTAATTATTGGTAATTATTACTAATTATTCCTAATTAATACTAATTATTCCTAATTATTGTTAATTAGTCCTAATTATTACTAATTATTGTTAATTATTCCTAATTATTACTAATTATTGTTAATTATTCCTAATTATTACTAATTATTGGTAATTAATACTAATTATTGGTAATTAATACTAATTATTGGTAATTATTACTAATTATTCCTAATTAATACTAATTATTCGTAATTATTCCTACTTATTGTTAATTATTCCTAATTATTACTAATTATTGTTAATTATTCCTAATTATTACTAATTATTGGTAATTAATACTAATTATTGGTAATTAATACTAATTATTGGTAATTAATACTAATTATTGGTAATTAATACTAATTATTGGTAATTAATACTAATTATTCCTAATTAATACTAATTATTTGTAATTAATACGAATTATTTGTAATTAAAACTAATTATTGGTAATTATTACTAATTATTGGTAATTAATACTAATTATTGGTAATTAATACTAATTATTCCTAATTAATACTAATTATTCCTAATTATTCCTAATTATTACTAATTATTCCTAATTATTACTAATTATTCCTAATTATTACTAATTATTCCTAATTATTACTAATTATTCCTAATTATTCCTAATTATTACTAATTATTCCTAATTATTGTTAATTATTCCTAATTATTACTAATTATTGTTAATTATTCCTAATTATTACGAATTATTGGTAATTAATACTAATTATTACGAATTATTGGTAATTAATACTAATTATTGGTAATTAATACTACTTATTGGTAATTAAGACTAATTATTTGTAATTAATACTAATTATTTGTAATTAATACTAATTATTCCTAATTAATACTAATTATTTGTAATTAATACTAATTATTCCTAATTATTCCTAATTATTGGTAATTATTACTAATTATTCCTAATTAATACTAATTATTCCTAATTATTCTTAATTATTACTAATTATTCCTAATTATTCCTAATTATTACTAATTATTGTTAATTATTCGTAATTATTGTTAATTATTCCTAATTATTAGTAATTATTGTTAATTATTCCTAATTATTACGAATTATTGGTAATTAATACTAATTATTGGTAATTAATACTAATTAATGGTAATTAATACTAATTATAGGTAATTAATACTAATTATTGTTAATTATTGGTAATTATTACTAATTATTCTTAATTATTGATAATTATTAGTAATAAAATGAATAATTATCAATAATTAGAAATAATTACCAATAATTACAAATAATAACATTATTAATATATTTTATTATTAATATTAAAATAATATAATTTTCTAATTTATATACAGTTCTTTTTTCATCTGTGCGTTTTCTATCTCCACATACAAATAATACATGTGAAGACAGCAAACACACAGATGAAAAAAGAACTGTATATATATAAAAAATTATATTATTTTAATATTAATAATAAAATAAACTAATAATGTAATAATGTTCTTATTCCTAATTATTGGTATTTATTACTAGTTATTAATATTTATTCTTAATTATTAAAAATTATTACTAATTATTCCTAATTACCATATAAACAATACTAATAATTTAAATTTATTAAGTAATAAAACAATGTAAACAAAATTAAATTACAACTAATTAATAATAATAAAAACTAATAAAAAATTAAAAATAAATAAAAAATTAAAATGAAGATAAATACCTTGAAAATTGATCTGTTCTGATCGTTCTTCAAAACTTTAATATCAGCTCCGGAGAAAAAACTTAAACTGGAGAAAAACTAAACTCTAGAAATATGATTCTGAGAGAGAGAGAAGATAAAGAATGAGAATGAAATGAAAAAAACGGATGGGGGTATTTATAGGTTAGATTAGTTGCGACGGGTCCATTTGCGACGGGATTCCCGTCGCAAATAGTATTATTTGCGACGGGTCCCGTCGCAAATACCTTCGCCAACATTTATTACGGTCAACCGGTAAATAGTTATTTGCGACGGGTCCCGTCGCAAATAACCCTCTGCCGACATAGTATTTGCGACGGGGGAATATTCCCGTCGCAAATACCATTTACCGCCGCCGGCTATTTGCGACGGGAATATTTCCCCGTCGCAAATACGTTTCCCGCGATTTGGCGCGCATCGCGGGAAAACTATTTGCGACGGGGAAAGCAATCCCGTCGCAAATGCCTCATTATTTGCGACGGGGATGTACCCCCGTCGCAAATACTTTTTTAACATGACTATTTGCGACGGGATTTAATCCCGTCGCAAATAACCCGTCGCAATTGCTCATTTTTCCCGTAGTGATATTTTTTATGGAAAACTGTCTTTATTTTTCTTTTCGGTCGATAATTATTTTTCTTCCTTGTCCATATTTTATAAAAAAAAATCAATAATGTTTTTAATATTATAATATGATTGTTTAAAGTAAATTTTTACAATTTATTAATTTTTACAAAAAGTTTTAAAATCAATATTCTTTTTATTTTCTGAAAGAGGTATTTTTGTATATTTACTTAAAATGTGAAAGAAATATTTGATTTAATGTACATGAAAGGTACATAATTTCTCACCATTATTACCACTCAATGGTTTGAATATTACTTTAAAAGTTTCCATGATTCTTTTCAATTTTTTTCATTAATATTTGGGAAATTTTTTGATCTTAAAGAAGTTATTTAAAAATGAAAAGAGTGTTTTCTTCAAGAAATATTCTAGTGTTCTTTTACAAAAATTTTCATCTATGATAACATCCTTTGATGGTAATTATTATTTTCTGGGGATATGATACAATGATACCATAATTATTCTTTATTTTAATGTTTTATGATTATGATATTGATAGTTTTATTAAACCTATTTATTTTCCATCGGTTATGCTACGATGAAGTGATGAAATGTTTATGAAACCTGTTTCCTTTATATGAGTTATGTTATAATTATATGATCATGTTTTTTTGATCTTGTGGAACACACATGTACTATTTTAATTATTTTATGGGTGAGATCATAATTATATATCCCTCTAATGCATTGGGTAAATTTTTATATCTCATGAGATAATTATGGGAAACAAATCGATACACTTGAACCATTATGAGAAACAAGTCGATGGGTTTGATCCACTGTGGTTAAAAATTCTATGTACTTGATCCAATATGGGAAAAAGGTAAAAATTCTTGATCCATTATGATATAAGAAAAAAGTGTTGATTCTTGATTCACTATGATTTGATGGTCTTGGTAGTTAATCATACCATATGAAATGGTTTCTATACCTATGATGGTTCCATAATTCTATGACATGAACTTATGGTTCATGATTGATATATGATTATTTATCACTTTTATGATTCATGTATTTTGAAATGATAAAGTTTTATTCCATTACTAATTTTTACGATCCATGATAGATTGGGTATTAAATATTCAAGTTATGTTCATGATATCATTCCCTTATGCTTGCGTTATGCTTTCATATAACCATTGATTGATATCTCCCATGTATACCCTTACTGAGTATCCAAGATCACCCTTTATTATGTTTCATTTACCTAGGTTATAAATAAAGGTTTAAGTAGGATATTTCCAGGAGGATTACTATATGGGAAGATATTTATGAGCTATGTGGAATATATTTCATGAAATAAGAAGATTGTGTGTCTAGTCTCCAAAGACACTAAAAATTTAAGATCCTCAGGAATGTATTTGAAAAATGTATTGAATATTAATCTAAAAGGATATAATGTTTATGTATTAAATGTAATAAACAGACCTAGGTACCTACCCAAACAGGAACCCAACCCGACCTGTCACATACCCAAAGGGCGTTCCCGATCCCCATGAGTTAGAGACTAGAACCTAGGCATCAAAGACAACCTAAGAGAGAAATTTCACCCAATATGAAGTAGAAAACATGGTGCAAACACACACACACACACTAGTAAGAAACAATGTAAGTGAAAAATATTACATATATGCCACAAAAAAGGAAACAACAAAATCGATACAACCGAAAAGTTTCTAAACAAACTCCATGGTTCGATTATAACAACAAAGGAAAAAATAAGATGAGAAACAACTAATCCATGTGATAAGAGAAAAAAATTCCTCTATCTTACCACTAACTAATGAAATCAGCTGACAAAAACCTCACTACCTCATTGTGGTTCCATGCATTTCCCTATATTGAAAGACATAACAAGGTATATGCACCGCAGAAGGGGTGTGAAGGGAATGAGATAACATGCTTATTAGGATCCCAACCATTTGTTCCATACAAATTCTATATAAAAAATCTAAACATTCTCAAATTTAATGAAAATAAGTTATGATAATCAATTTAACAATTTTTATATCAAATCATGGTAAAATAATCACATTTATAGATAGTTTCAAATAATCTAGGTAAAACAGTTTCATAGAATATCACATATATCAAAGAAGGTAATAAAATACAAGTATTATAACTCAAATTCATAGGTAACATCATAGAATGGATCATTATAGCTTAGGCTAGCTAGAACACTCAACCCAATACATTGATAATTGGATGTATCAATTATCTAGACATACGAATCAAATCTAGAGAGCATAGGAACACCCCAAAAAGTTAACCTACCAATAGTGCTGATAAAACAATTTTTTTGAATATTTTATTTATAATAAATGAAATAATTTACTCACATTATGCTATATATGTTTATTTATAGAATATTTCGGATTAGATCATTCATTTAAAAATTTGTTGAAAATTCTAGTTTTTCCCTTTTACAGTTCACTGCAATATTTCAGAAATAAATATTTTTACATGTATTATTTAAACATGAAATTTTGTAACTATGTTTTTGAATTAATGGGATAGAACTTTCATTCAGGAAATATAAGCTAAATTGTGCATTTTTTTGGATTTAATGGTCCATGAAGTCAAAGATGGACTGAACTCTCCAGATTGAACAATACTTTAGTATTTGGGACATAAATTTTGAATTAGTTCTTGTAATTGGCCCAAATTTATAGAGGATATCTAGGACCAAATTTATAACAACTAATACTACTGGAAGGATAGATGGTTAAATGCATTTTGGTCGTAAAATAGGCAGTTCAAATCAGAATAAAATATTTGCCCGAATTTCCCCATTCACACTAGAAACCACTTGTAACCTAACCTCCCATCCACTCTAAAAAAATGTATTTTTCTTATTTGCATGGTTTGTTACAAGAATTGGGAGATTTAATGTAGAGTATAATTGGTTTAACTCTATTTATCCATGCATTTCAAGAGGGAGATATTTTGAAGCTAGGATCCCTTCATCGAAGCCTTCTTCTTATTCTTCTTCACTTTGTAATATTGTTGTATTTTCAATAATCTCTTAGTTTATCTTCCATTTATTCTGTAATTGTCAATTTTATTCTTCTATTAATCTTACTATTTTGGTTGTAAATCAATATTAGAAATGTGATTAGGTTATACCCTTTCAATTAACTTTTTCAAATGAAAAACGTTTCAAATATAATCTCTAAACTCAATTCATGAGATTAATTTTTAGAGTTCAAATATAATATCTAAACTCAATTCATCCTCATTTACATAATTTATTTGTTCCCTAATTTACCATTGACCATAATCTAGTATTATAATGACAATAAATGGAGGGTTTCATGATTTAATGTTCTGAAACTAGCCTAAGGTTCAATTCATTTCATCATCATGGTTTAGTTAACCCCCGTAGAGTTTGAGGGTTAGAAAATCAGGGGATCATAATTAAGTGTATTTTAATTTAAATTATAATTATTAATAAGTAATTGAAGAGGTATATTTAGATTAGTTATGTTTTTTAAAATATTTTTCTAAAAAATATTATCATTGTGTTTTATTAATCAAATTTCATTTAAACAAAATACAAGATTCTTCAAGCATACTTATTCTTATTATTTTATAAATGGTAAACAAAAACCCTTATCATTTTTAAGTAGTGTTTTTATTATATTTTATTATATTTTTAGAATACCTTTAAGAAGTTTTTTTAATTTACTTCTTCCTTTGAGAGACGACCTTGGTCAGCCACTTTGTTGCACCTAAGTACCCAAAAATCACACTTCATTTTAGAGTGCCCATGACAATGCCTTTCAAATTGCTGATATTTCTGGGGAGGAAAGTATTTTATTCAAATAATTGTAGGAATTTCTTTAATTTTATTTTATCTTTATGTTTTCTCTTCTTTCTTCCTTCTCCTTTATGCTTTCTCATTTTTTTGTTTTTTTTGTTTTTTGTTTCTCTTTCTTCATCCTCTCTCATTTATTCTCTATTCGACCATCTATTGAAACTTATTCTCATGATATTATGGTATAATTTTATTAATTTATATTATTTATGACATGATCCCATCTTGAGGATCTATTTGGCCTAGACCCCAAGATTGAATGTAGCCTTAGGGCTCAACTCAGACAATCTCGGTCTACAGGAAGTGTAGAAATTTACCAAATCGTGAATTCCTACACTATAAGAACACTAAAATTGGAAAAAAATCTATATAAAACCTAAAAAAAGAACCAATGAATGAAAATAATGGTAGTGAACTTAATATAACCATTTGGTAATTGGATGCACCCGATATTAACTATCAACCAAATTGTATTTCATACCCAAATCTCAAATCGAACTTTGTACTGAAATCTGGGTTAACACACCTACTTCTAAAATTTCATGGATTATCTGGTGAGGATCCAAATAAACATTTAAAATAATTTAATATGGTTTTTCCAACCATTATACCAATAAATTTCTTTTAAGGTCAAATAAAACTAAGAGCATTCCCATTCTTACTTGATGGAAATGAAAAATATTGGATGTATTATTTACAAAATGAAGACGTAACATATTGGAATTATTTGAAACATATTTTCTTATAGAGATTTTTTCTTGCATCAAGGACCACCTCTATTCGCAAAGAGATCTCAGGAATCATGCAAGACCAAGTGGAGTCAATGTATGAGTACTGAGAGCGATTCAAGAAGTTGTGTTCAAGCTACCCATATCACCAAATCCGTGAAAAAATAATCATCCAGTACTTATATGAAGTATACACACCTATGGAGGTAATCATGATGGATTTTGTGGATGGAGGGGAATTGGTTGACAAAACACTAGCAGCTACACATTCCTTGATTGAAAAGATGACACAAAACTCCCATCAATTTGGTGTTTGAGGTACACCACATGTTAGAGGAGCACACCAGGTAATTTCATCTTCTCTTTAAATTCATTTGATTGATACCAAGTTGTAAGAGTTGAAAAATATAGTGAGGAATATTTATTTGGATCAAAAGACATACTAACTTACTCTTGTGAGACCTTGTGGAATTTTCATAGAAACAGACCACATGACTAATTGTTTCCCCCAACTACAAGAGACAAAATATTGTTTGGGGTATTTTCATGGAGACCATATCATCAAAAACAAAATCTACATCCCCAAAATAAGTATGATTCCATTTCTCCAACATACAACCAAGGGTGGAAGGATCAATCAAACATGAGTTATGGATCTGGAAAACAACGAAGGCCCCCTTTTCAACAAAATTTCCAGTAGCCTCTGCCTTACCAACATGGTTTCCAATAACCCTGAAGATGATTTGAAGATCAAGAATCAAAAAGTCAAAATAATGGACTTATCAAACAAAGGTAGATTATAATACTAATGATATTTTGAAACAAATCATTATTAATCAATATAATGATCTGAAAAGTCAAGGTTCAGAGTTGAGGGCGTTGAAGACACAAATGAGCCATATTGCCACTGCCCTCTATGAACTGGTATATAAGAACTCTGGAAATCTTCCTTCCAAAGCTACTCCAAATCCCAAGGGGAATGTTAGTTCCATCACATTGAGAAGTGGGACGAAAAAAACTGATACATATGCACCTGTCGTTAAACTAGGATTCACTTCAACTCTGAAGAACCCCCATTCAAGAACCACTTATGAGCATCCAAAGGAGAAATAAAAAGGTAAGAAAAATATTGATGATGTTCCTCCTAAACCCCTTCCCTTTTTCAATAGAGTTGTGTAAACCAATAATATGGCTTAAGAGGCGATGTAAAAAGGGGTTTTAGACACATTCAAGCATACGGAGATCAACATCCTTCTACTTTGATCCATTAAAAAAATACCAAGGTATGCCAAATTCTTAAAAGAATTTTATACTAATCAAAGTGGGATCAAGGGAAATGAGAGGATCTATCTTGGAAGGAATGTGTTAACACTCATTACACCAACTCTAGGAATTCCAACAAAGTGTAAGGATCACGATACATTCATTATACTATGAACCTTATTTGTGTTAGACTTTTATAATGTTTTATGTGATTTTAGTGCTTCTATAAATGTTATTACTCACTCTATATTCTCTTCCTTACAGGTTGGCGAGTTGAAGCTGATGATAGTAGTGGTAAAATTAGCAATTAGAGCTATGACATGTCCAAAGGGAGTCCTTGAGGATATACTTGTTTAGGTAAGAGACACGATCTTTGTAGAAGATTTCTATGTGGTTAACATGGAGGATTATCATGTAAGTTCTCATTCTCCCATTATATTAGGTATTCCCTTCCTTAAAACTAAAATAATTATCATAAATTTCCATGATGGTACAGTTTCCACAGAGTTTAGATATATAGTTGTGATATTTAATGTTATGGAATCCATGAAGTACCCCTCAGATGACCATTATACTTTTGTTATCTCCTATTTTGAACCACAAAATAAAAAACCCATGGAATTTTATTATCCTATTATTAGAGAGATTATGAGTATTGGTTCTAGTTTGATATCTAAGAGAACTTCCACCCCAGTTTTTAATGAACAATCCTATCTTAGATTCAATTTTTAAATGGATTTATACTCTTATTTTGATCATGAGATATCTCAATTATGACATAGATATTGAGTATGCTGATTTATTTGATGTTTTATTCTCTGATTTTAATGATGTATATTCTGATATAGATGTTCATTGTGCACATATTTCAGTTCCATCAATTTATCCATCCATACATCACCGCTACATTGTAACTGAATCAATTACCATAAAATCTAAAATACTCATACTAATTGAGTGGTGATAGATTACCTGTTATAATTTCTAACAATATCCCTTTTGAACATGAAGAAAAACTATTATATCTTTCAAGGGATAACATTAGGAAAATCAGGTGGAGCTTGGCTGACATATCAAGTATTATCCCATCCATTTGCATTCATAGGATTCTTTTGGAGGATGCGACTAAACCGGTTAGGCATCTATAAAGGATACTAAATCCAACTCTTTTGGAAGCTGTTAAAAAAGATGTTGGAAAATATCTTTAGGTAGGTATAATTTATGCCATTTCAGGTTCCCAATGGATGAGTGTTGACGCTCCTTTCTGTCACAGAGTCTAACGACTGAAAAAAGGGAAATACCTTAGTCCAAAGTAATTCATCCTTTGAAGAAACATCAAAAATCGACAAAGGGATGAAGAAGGAGAACATTTCCCATAGGTCGTGCAAGTTCCCTCATGGTCGCGCAAGTACACTTGCGCGCCGCCTAGTGGTCGTGCAAGTCTACTTGCGCAACGCCTTATGGTCGTGAAAGTGACTTGCACGACCTAAGTGATAACCACCCGGTAACCGCCCGGGGTCTTCTCCTGCCTATAAATAGACCCTGTGGACCCCCCATTCAAGAGGATTTTTTCCCGAAACTCGGATTGAAGCTCCCGATGCCCAAGTATCTTCTCAAAGCTTCCGGAACACTTCTAAGGTAATTTCTTACCTAGAACGGAAGATCTAAAGAGAGGGAGGAATGCCTAAGTGTTGAAATTCATCAACACTTGTGCGCCTAAGTGGCCAGCCCTTAAGGGAAGTGTCCACACTTGTGCGCCGCCTTACTTCTTCGATAGAACTTTCATGTCTCTTTGCTGGAAGAACCTCAAGAGGATTCTAAAGGCTTTAATAAAGAGTCGCTCAAGTGTTTAAATGCTGGTTGAACATCGCGTAAGTACCCCACACATGTCGCGCAGGTGTACCTACGCGACCAATACTTGCGCTCCCCCGCAGTACCTGCGCGCCTTCCAAAACTTGCGCGCCCCTTCCTTTTTGGGTGCCTTTCTTGCCCATTTCACCCCTGTTAAGTCATTACACCTTTCATTTTCAATATTCAGTCTTCAAGACACTCTTCAAATCCATTTATGGCATGATTTCTTGATTTGACTTCTTTATCTGAAAGGAATTATGTGGAATATTTCTCAAAACCTAGTGATTTAAATATCTTTATGTCACTAAATATGGAGAGTTCATTCATTCAACCTCATCCTTTAAAAGATGAGAGAATCCTTAACCTGGGTCTCCTTTTTAGGAATAATCCCCAATCATAAGTCCTCTAATTTGGGCATCCTTCTTAGGAGTAAGCCCCAGATCCCCTAACCTGGGCTTCCTTTTTAGGAGTAAGCCCCAGTCTCAAATATGGGCATCCTCCTCAGGAGTAATCCCCAAACCTTAATCCTTAACCTGGGCTTCCTTTTCAGGAATAATTCCCAGTCATAAATCCCTTAACCTGGGCCTCCTTTTCAAGAGTAAGTCCCAGTCATAATCTTGGGCTTCCTTTTCAGGAGTAAGCCCCAAGTCCCTTAAATTATCTTTAACCAGTCCTAATTTACATTTAATCTGGGATTCCTTCTCAGGAGTAAAAACCAATTATCAATCCTCTCCTAATTTGGGTTTCCTTTTCAGGAATAAGTCCCAAGTTAGAGGATTCAAATCTCCATGAAGCACATATACCTTTATGGACCCTCTTCCTGGATTTTCTCCCTAAAGTAAATCCTAACCTTCATCTATCTGGGCAGTCATACATACATAAGCCCCACATTATTTCTTATGATTTCATCTTTCATGGCACAATTGTATAATTTTTACCAATACCTCTTGTTTCTCACACCGATCATGACTCACATGATCTTAGAGTGTAAAAGTAATTGTGACATCCTTATTTGAGCCATCAATCATAAAAATCATACTCCCCTACTCGAACTGCGTGGGTTCTGATTCCTTTTCCAAAACAAAGGATACGTAGGTAGCCCATCTACGGGTTCGATCCCAACTCTGAAATAATTCATGTCCTTCTGAATGACAATAAACTTCAAGTTCCCCACTGAGTGGCTTTAAAACCAGCCTGGTCATCATAATGACCAAGAGAATTTTATATAAATGTTTTGAAGGATACCATTGACCAAGAATCTCAAAATAGATATAGATGATTCTCTATTGATGAATAACCTCGAATACATATAAAATATTCTCTAAATTTCTTACATATTTAATAATTAATTGTCCAAACTGAAGGAAAACTCATTTTATACTTGGTAATGTAATAAGGATTCACGAACATAACTTAAATCTATAAAGAGAGTCCCGAAATAGACAATAATTCCACTCAAAAAGGTGTGATGAGTCCGACCTCCCATCCTCTCGACCAATGCAAATTCCTAAGCCTCATCAGTTCACAAACTAATGAAGCACCTACCTTTGGAAAGTAGGTCCAAGTGGATGTGGAATCATTGGATGTTTCCGGTTCTACGAAAAAACCCGTTAGAAACCGATCGGAACGTTTGAATCTCCCATCCAGGAGGTCATCCCCGAATTCCGAGGGAAACAAAAAAATGGTGAAACTGACGTGAATCCTTAACCAAGTTAAAATGATGTTTTACCTATTTGTTAATCCCCTATTTAAAACTCAATAGGAGGGCTAACAAAAACAATCATTGACATGTGTGCTCATCCAAAGGATGAAGTGGATGAATTTTATTTTGATAACGTCTGTTATATCAAACAGGCACTCTTTTCCAAGATCTTCTGTATTTCCATAAGGGCTGCTCTCAAATTCACACTTGTGAATACTGCTGCTGCAAATACCACTACTGCTATTCCTATTGGATCGTCATCTGCTCTGAAGATGGCATCACCTACTCAGCATCTTCAACGCTGGGTATCAAATGCGTTGGTTAAGGAGTACCGTCAACACGGTACCATCCCATCTCTGGAGGCTGCCCGACAGGCCCTCCAAGTGAACAACTCACACAGGTCGTCCGGACAACGACGACCAGTGATCAAGAGGCAGGCGGTGCTGACTACCGTCTCCAACCGTTTCGGGTCATTATCCCTGGAACACAATTTCCATTAGCTCCCTTACTCTGAGGAAGTGAATGAGCAGGTCCCTTAGGACCTTAATTCAATAAGACATGAGTCCTTCCTGAGGGCTCCCATCAACAATCTCCGCCAGACTCGTGTGGCAGTGTGCCCTCAACATGATGAGGGTACTAACTCCAGGCATTCGGCTCAGGTTCCTCGAACCCAAGCAGGCAAGATGAACCACCAGAGACAGAATCCGGTAAACAATGGGCAGGTTTTCATCCCTGCCATCTCCGGAGAAGTCCACCAACCTATCTTGGTGAAAAAAAAACGAGCAGGAACACACACCTGTCCGTTTTAATTCCGATGTCCAACAGACTCGTCTGGCAGCATCACGCCAATCCCGCTAGGCAATTCCGGCGGAGTACTATAGGCAGGAACATACACCTGCTTATACATCATCAGTTAGTCAGCAGGCTCGCCTGACTACATATGATGGATCTCGTCAACCGCGTTTGGCGAAGTGTAATCAGCAGGCACATACACCTGCTAGTACAAATCAAGACTACCAACAGTCTCGCTTGGTAGCACACGGAGAAGTTAGTCGGAAAGCTCCGACGACAAACAGGAGGCATACTCAACTCTCTACCCCCACACTTCAGTACCGTCAGGATTCACTAATAGGAAAAGGAGGACAGGAGCAGGCACATACACCTACTCCAAGGCCGGAATGGACGTATATCCCCATTCCGGCGGCTGAAGTCACCAAGCATATTTTGTCTATGGTGAAAGAGCAGAAGCAAATTCCTGCTCATATTCTGGATGCTTTCCAGGATATCATAACAGCTTCAACATCATCTCAGGCAAAGACGCATAAATCTATCCCTAGCAGTGGAGTGACACATCAACGATTCACTCCGGAACAGACACACACATCTGTTCCAGTCCAAGAGGGTTATGGGGCATACTCCCCCATATCATACAGACAACCAAGTCAGGCACATACACCTGATTTGAGTGGAGATCGTCAGCCTAACCTGACCATCTTTTCTGATCAGGAACATACACTTGCTCAGAGCAACCACTTTCTTCAACAAGTGATTTCCAAAGCGAGTAAGAAGGCATCTAAGAAAAAGATCCGCCCAACACAGTCAGGAGATCAAAGGCCAATCTGTAACCAGGCCTTGCTCGATGCTGGAGTTCTTGAAGCCCTCAGACATTTATCTGTTAGAATTCAAGATTCTACTCCCTCAGTTCCCAATAACGGGAACATTAATTCCGAAGGTCTTCAATAGACACTTCCTCATGAAGGTTTGCTTCATGACAATTTGGTCAATCTTGAAGTTTTGTCTTCAGATGAGAGCCACAGGAACCCTCTGTGTGGTCAGAAGACCAAGGAGTAAGAGATCTCATCTTTTGTTGTAACCCATTATGGTGGTCCTCCCCATAATGATGAATTTCGCTGCGAAAGTCCTCTCCACAGTAGTGATTCACATTTCCTGGAAAATACTCCAATGGACAATGTAGTGCCGAGAAATCCCTCTTATCTTGAGGCATTTGCAAATGCGAAACCAGTAATGTCTAATGCTTTATCGCTAGCAAGTGAAAAACTTTCTCAATCAGAAGATAGCCCAGGGTATAGGTCATTCTCCGAACCACCCCTAAGTCATGCATCTTCTAGTTTGATCAATGATTTCTCTACCAATCTTGTTGAATCTGATGAAGCAACAAGGAAACACCAACTCTGGTCAAAACAGGTAGAAGAATCTTCATTTAATGATGAAGAGGAAATGCTGAACACGAGGAAAAAACTGGCAAAAAGTGAGGTACCAGTCATGTTTTGGCCTTTGGCAGACTCCCAGTATGACATTCCAAAGATGTTGACGGAATATGGAATCCATGATATTCGTCTCAACATATGGAAAACTCTTTTTTAATTGAAGAAGAAGGTATTATCTTATGATGAATATGAAAATCATCTTAAGATAATAGAAGGGCTACAATGTCAGATTGATTTGGAATCACTATCAGTCTCTCGATATCCGAAGGCTGAAAAGCAGAAGAGAACCCTTCAACATTCATGCCTTGGCGCACTAAGAAAATTGCGTCAGTTAATTGCCAATGATCCATATGGTGTTCATATCAGAGGATGGGGTTTTCACGGAGCACTACATTTCACAGTGCTTTCCAGTCAGCAAACCCTGCCGAAAATGGTCTCATGCAATGTTATTTTCCATGGCCGGCCACAGTCAACGGGCTTTGTTTGTAATCAAAAGCTTTCTCAAGAACAGGATTCAACTAGTTCTTCTCAAAATCAAGCATATAGAGAAAAAGTTGTTGAATTGTTCCTACATCAAGCAGGCAAGAATATTTCAAAAGCCTCTCATATGGAGCGAACACATCATCAAGTTATAGAAGTTTCGGAAATCATCCAACGGTCTATTGAACTAGGTGATAAAAGTGGATACAGCTTAATGCATCCATATAATTTCCGAACTAAGGTTCTCAAGATCAAGAGATATTTTAAGAAGGTCTCAGACATATCATGTCAAGAGCCACCCCATCTTGTTAGACTGGGGACTCCTTTAATCCAACCCTCAGAATCAAAAAATAGGATTCGAGGAGTTGAGCAGGAACAGAAGGAACATCCCCAGTTCACGAGACTGGGGAATCTTTTAAATCATCAATCCCCTTCTCAGAGAATGTCAGTCTTTTCTCAATTGGGGAAGAAGACCCAAGAAGAACGAAGAGCCAAATTATCAGGAGATTCCCTCCAAGTTATAGCTCGTCAAGAAGTTCTTAAAGGATTGAATCAACAAAAGGCAATGTCTCATCAAAGACATGAAAGAAGACAATATCACAGAAATGTTGATAGAAGGGATGCGATGAATTATGCATCAATCAATGTCATCAATGCCGTTGTTTCTAATCCACCAGAGGAGACTCACTCAGGGGACTCAGATGAAGAGCGTCCTGCTCAAGAAAGTGTACACACTGATACAAATGAAGAAGGTGTGCGTACACGAAGTCAAAGGATTACTCAGAACCTAGGTAATCCGCTTAACTCTCTCCAAAAAGTATCCAACAAAGGGAGAGGAAAGAATCAGGTTACATATCCTTCCTCTGGAGAAGTCAATCTCTCTCATTAGAGCAAAGGTTTGCACAACAGGAAGAAGAAATGAAATAATTAAGAAGGTTGAATGCAGAACTACTTCAGAGTAGTCTTCTTCTTAAGAATGCTGAAGTCCGACAGCCGAAGTAATTTGTTACAGCTACTGAGATGAATCAGGAATATCCTCCTTTATCAGTACACCCTTAGAGGTCTAATCCTACGGGTCAAGCGCAACAACGGTTGGCAGTGATACCATCAGTTGCAGCACCAACCACCACATCTATCCAAGCTCTATTCATTGCACCTACTCAAGACCAAATTCAACCGGATGTTTCTCAAAAGTTAATAACTACTATTGAGTCATTAACATCTCGGTTAGAAACTATGGAAGGGAAACGGGTGCAAGTTCAACCAGAAAAGAAAGTTTACCCTGAATGGGTAGATTCAATTTCTCCTCCATCCAGTTTTGGAAACCCTGTCTTCCCTACTTTCAATGGATCAGGAAACCCTAAACAACATTTGACACATTACATGTCTTGTTGTGATCCTATGATGGGAACTCCAAAGAAGCAAGAAGCGGTGAAACTCAGATGCTTCATGCGAACCTTGCAAGGACCAGCTTTTGTCTGGTATACAAGCTTGCAATCCCGGTCAATCATTAGATGGGAGGATCTTCGCAAAAAATTCCTTCTTCAACTTAGCTCAACTTTTCCAAAAATGACAGTTTACGATCTTACAAACTGCAAGAAAAGGGAGAATGAAAGAGTCTCTGATTTCATTGCTCACTGGAAGGGATTAACATATTTCCTGAGTTTAGCACTCCCTCAGGAGGAGCTATTGCCAATCTATGTGGCAAATTTGCGTGACGAATTACGCACACCATTGATCCCTGTGAAATACACAGGAGGGTTTCGAGACCTTACTTCAATCGCTCAACAGATTGAATATTCCCTTATACAGGCTAAGGCTAAATCTCGTGTAATTCCATCAGCTCCAGGAAGGAGAATGGGTAAAGTGGAAACTGCTACAGTTATGCTTAAACAAGCGCCTGTACCTATTTCTACATCAAAACCTTCATCTTCTCGAAGGGCTCCACCTCCTGAACGCCAATAATAAAGGCATTTTCTTCCAATTGATCAAAGATATAAACGATGAAAACAATTTGAGGTTTTGAAGAGTAAAACATACTCTTTCCGAAATGAGCAAGTTCCTGGTTACTTCATTTCAGCTCTGGAAAATAATTTGGTTCAATTACCAGTGCCCAAGAGGCCAAACAAGGAAGGAGATGAAGACCGTCCCAATTATTGTCCCTTTCATCAAATGTTGGGGCATCCCATCCAGGAGTGTTTTGTCTTCAAATACCTCCTGCAAAAGATGGTCGACTTGGGACAAGTCAAGTTGAAAGGTTCTTCGAATCAGGTAGCATGTGTTACTGCTACAGTTCCAGAGGAGGAAGGTGAATGGAAAGAAGTCAAAAGCAGAAATGCACTGAAGTATGATGATTGGATGGTCAGAAAGACAATCAATCGGACTCATGTCATTTTGCGAACACAATTAAAGAAACCAATTGTGTCTTATGCCATGAATATTATGGTAAAACCCTCTTCGTCGGAGGGAAAGTCCTCAAAGAAACGGCTTGATTCAAAGAAGGAAAAAGAATCAGAAGAAGATGAGTATGTGTCAAAGCCTAAATTGTCTTTGACTCTGGAAGACTTTATGCCATCTACTTCAAATCAATGAGCACCGCCCCATCAAACGGAACAACCTAAACAGGATAGTCAGGCAGAGTCTTTATTATTCGGAGAGTTAATCTTCAGTTATGTTAATATGAATCAATTAACAGATCCGTATTCCAGTCGTAATTTCAATTTTGATGAGCCTGAATTCCCTGTATCAAATAAGGGAATCCGAGGAAGTTCCAGAGGTTCAGGATACAGGGGAAGACGTGGATCTTTCCGAAGCCACTACTCCAATTCTACCCCTACTAGCACTGTGTATGCAGCAGAAACTCGTGGTAGAGCCCTTCAACGAGCTCAAAAAGAACAAGAAAGTTCTTCTGCCAATAGTCAACTCAGTCTTGGCATAGTTATTTTGGAAGACCGATTGAAGATTCCATCTTTTTTATCTCAACATGTAAATGGATCTAATCGGTCTAATCTTCCAAAACCAAGGATGTTGCCAACTTCTATCCCAATACAAGATGCATCAGCTTCCAAAGCATCTACTTCCAAGGTACCTGCTAAACCGTATATTCATGTTGGGAAACACAGACCTTTAGATCAAAAGTATGATATATTGAAACACTTGGCCCAAGTACCATCCAAGTTATCAATTTTGGATGCTTTGAATCTGTAAAAAGATCTTCGGGAAGCACTCATCGAAGCTTTGTCAAGTCCCCAGGAGTTTGAAGCTGAAATTGCTGCAGTTGAAGTCTATCACATAGAGAATAATCCTGCAGAATTCCATGCAGTGATATCTTTTACTGATAAAGATGAAGATGATGTTGTGCATGGGAACATAAAACCTCTGTACTTATCTGGAAAAGTCAATGGTGTAGATATCCGAAGAGCTTTCATTGACAATGGTTCATGAGTCAACCTCATGCCCATTCGTACACTTCGTCAATTGGGTCTCACAGAATCTGATTTATCTCCTTCTACCATGATGCTACAAGGATATGATAAAAATGAAGAAGAAACACTGGGCGAAGTTACACTCAGAACTCAGTTTGGAGATCTTGTATCCAATTCAGATTTCATGATTGTTGATCAAGACTCAGCTTTCAACGTCTTGCTTGGAAGACCCTGGCTACATCAGCATGCGGCTATCCCTTCATCATACCATCAATGTCTCAAATACTGTTTCAATGGTAATTTTGGAACATTGTATGGTGATAAGACCCCATTCAAGACATGTGAGTCTCAATACATTGAGGCGAAATTTTATCACATGAAGGGAAGAGAGAAATCTACAATAAAGGAAATTACCAAAGTTAATGCTCCATATGGTTTGGATAAAATTCCAATAAATCCATTTACACATGTGAGTACAGATTATGTGTTACCTATCAGTCAAATTGACAAAATAGGCCCAAATTAAAATAATCTTATGGAAAGATCCATAATGTCAATTACGGCAATCGAGCCAGACAACATGGGAGAAATTGGTCACCTACCAAACAGTGATGAAAACACAAGTAGTGACATTTTCATTTCATCTGCTGAAATCCAACAGGTCTATACTTCTCCAATCAGGCCAGAAGAAGTTATATCAACATCGGAGGTAAATAATGATGTCAATTCTCAATCCATCATCTCCTCTTTATTTCCCAAAGAAGGCCCTTTATCATCAATAGGGTCGGAAATGGAAGCTTCTTCTTCAAAATGTGCAAATTTTGACATCTCTTCTGATCATGAAAATTTCGTTTTGCATCTACTATGCAAGTAGAAATGGAAGAAATAGCACATGATGAAGAGGAAGAGGAAGATCTTAGAGATTCTCCTCCATCATTTGAAGAGGGTATCTCTACCACTGTGGATGAACTCAGAGAAATAAATATGGGTATAGAGAAAGATCCACGCCCCACTTTAATTAGTGCGGCCATGAACCTTGAAGAGAAAGAGATGTATATTTATTTTCTAAAGCAAAATAAAGATATTTTTTCTTGTAACTATACAGAAATTCCTGGGATTGATCCTGATGTTGCTACTCATCATTTGGGTTTACCAAAAGAACATCGAGGATTTAAGCAAGCTGCAAGAAGAACACACCCAACTTATGATTCCAAAATTGAAGCTGAAGTGGATAAGCTGATCAAAGCTAACTTTTTCAGAGAAGTTCAGTATCCCAAGTGGTTGGCTAACATTGTCCCTGTAAAGAAGAAGAACAGACAAATTAGGGTTAACATCAATTTCAGAGATCATAATCGGTATTGTCCAAAAGATGATTTCCCAGTTCCGATTACAGAACTCTTAATTGATGCAACAGCTGGTTATGAAGTACTTTCCTTCATGGATGGATATTCTGGATATAATCAGATCCAAATGGCCCCAAAAGATGAGGAATCTACAGCCTTCAGAGCCCCTCAAGGTGTGTTTTGTTACTGGGTGATGCCCTTTGGTTTAAAGAATGCAGGTGCAACATATAAACGCGCCATGCATCGTATCTTCAAACCTTTATTAGGGAAGTTTGTTGAATACTATGTAGACAATTTGGTGGTTAAATCCAAACAATGTTCTAATCACTTGGCTGATTTGGAAGTCATATTCCACAAGCTTTGACAACATAATTTGAAGATGAACCCCTTAAAATGTGCTTTTGGGGTAACCTTAGGAAAATTCCTCGGCTTTTTTCTATGCCATTGTGGTATTGAAGTTGATCCTGAGAAGACCAAGTCAATCCTTGGTATGTCACCTCCTCAGAATTTGAAAGAATTAATAGGACTTCAAGGACACTTAGCCTATATTCGGCATTTCATCGCCAATTTGGCAGGAAAAAGTTTACCCTTTACCAAATTATTAAAAAAAGGAGTCACTTACCAGTGGACTGAAGAATGTCAAGAAGCGTTTGATGTTCTCAAGAAATACCTCTTGAGTCCACCAGTACTCATGCCACCTGTTGAAGGAAGACCACTTATCCTCTATGTAACAGCTCTAGAGCGATCATTGGGTGCCTTTATTGCTCAAAAGAATGATGCTGGGAATGAAAATAGCCTCTACTATCTCAGTAGAACTATGCTTGAAGCAGAAACCCAGTATTCAAGTATTGAGAAGTGCTGCCTAGCATTAATCTTTTCAGTCCAAAAACTGAGACACTACCTGCAACATCACGAGGTCCAATTGGTATCTCGCAATAATCCGCTCAAATTCATCCTTAGTCATCCAATGCTTACAGGACGTCTAGCAAGGTGGGGAGTTATTTTGCAGCAGTTCGACATTCAGTATGTATCTCAAAAGGCAATAAAGGGCCAAGCTCTGGCTGATTTCCTGGATGAACATCCTTCAGTGGAAGACACGTCTTCAGATATTGAACTCCCTGATGAGGAAGTTTTCTCTATTCAAGAGAGTCCTCAAACATGGGAAATGTATTTTGATGGTGCTTCCAGAAGTCCAACAGGGAAGAAAATGGAAAATCCTAAATTCAACAAAGTTGGTTTAGGAATTGTACTCATTTATCCAAATAAGGCATTGTTACCTTTTTCCTTTTTATTGTGGGAAGGTGGTACCAATAATGAAGCCGAATACCAAGCTCTTATCACATTCTTGGAGTTAGCGCTTCAAGAACAAGTGAATCACTTAAAGGTGAAAGGTGATTCAGACCTGGTAATCAAACAAGTCAATGGGGATTATGCCATCATAAAAGAAGAATTAATCCCTTTGTATGATTACGTCAGAGGGTTAATGGAGGAATTCCCTTCAGAACCAACATTTTCTTATGTCCCAAGATCACAAAATGCTCAAGCTGATGCGCTGGCTAATATGGCCACAGCTCTACCAGATCCAAATCGGGACGATACAACCATCAGTATTGCCCACCGTCGTGCAATTTCACCTTATGTTAAAACCAGAACATAGGAAATTAATGAAATTAGTCCCATTACTGAACCGTATGGTCATACTATAGGATGGATGTCACCTATCAGGGAATACCTTCAAAATGGAACACTTTCACCTAATAGAGCCAAGAAAGAACAAATCTGGTGACGTGTGGTCAATTTTACTCTTTATGATAGCCCAAACCACCTAGAGAAAATTCTCTACAAAAGTGGTTTTGATTGAGTTCTCTTCAGATGCATTGATGGTGAAGAGACAATGACTGTCATGAAAGAAGTGCATGCAGGAGTCTGTGGTGCCCACCAGTCTGGACATAGATTCTCTGATCAAATTCGAAGGTTTGGATACTTTTGGACTTCAACGATACAAGATTGTGTTAATTTTACAAAGAAGTTTCATTCATGCCAAGTACATGCCAACTTCATTCATCAACCTCTAGAGTTGCTTCATACATCTAAATAATCGTGGCCATTTTCCACATGGGGATTGGATGTGGTGGGACCTTACCCGTCAGCTACGGCCAAGCAGTTTAAGTACATTCTTACTGCTACTGATTTCTTTTCCAAATGGGAAGAGGCAACACCTCTTAAAGAAGTCGGTTCTAAATTCATTGTTAGCATCATCAGGTCTAACATCATTACTAGATTTGGTGTCCCTCATACCATATTGATGGACAACGACACCAACTTCTGTTCTTCTGAGGTGAAGAAATTGTATCAAGAATACAACATTAAATCCAACCATTCATCTCGGTATCATGCGGAGGCCAATGTCCAAATAGAAGACTTTAACAAAAATATTTCAAATATACTGTAAAAGATGGTGGATAAAGATAAGAGGTCATGGACTGATAAACTGTTTCATGCTTTATGGGCTTATCGGACTACCACCCGCAATGCAACGCGGTCAACTCCATATTCGTTGGTATATGGAACGGAAGCAGTCTTGCCAATTGAAGTTCAATTTCCCTCACTTAGAGTAGCCATTTGTGATCAGTTATCTACAGATGAGCAATCCCAAAAGTGATTGAATGAATTGGAACGGTTAGATGAGAAAAGATTGTGCACTTTGCACCACTTGGAAATCTATCAGAATCGAATAGAATGAGATTTTAACAAAAAAGTTCATCTTCGCTCATTCATTCTGGGAGAATTGGTATTAGTTCTCAGAACTCCAATGATACCAGGAAAGAAACCTCCCAAGCTTGAGTCAAAATGGGAAGGACCTTATTCAATACATAGGGTCTACTCCAATGGAGTTTATTCATTAATTTCGATGGATGGAGAACTCATTACTACTCCAACTAATGCTAGATTTTTGAAGAAGTATTTTTTATAAACTAAAAAGTGTCACCTTCATTGTCCCCGCAACATGACACTAAACTGTGCGGCACCAGTTCTTCCTTGCTATATGACGTTAAACTATACATCAACGGTCTAAGCATATGACCCTAAACTATTTGCACATATGTCCAACATGAAGTTAAACTGTGTCACCTTCATTGTCCCTGCAACATGACAATAAACTGTGCGGCACCAGTTCGTCCTTGCTATATGACGTTAAACTATACAGCATTGGTCCAGTATGACCTTAAACCGCAACTTCGTCCCACACGACGTTAAACTGTGAAAAATTTCCCTAAAAAGTCCTGTATGACCTTAAACTACACCATGGTCCTGTATGACATTAAACTGCACCATCCATGGTCCATGCATATGACCCTAAACTATTTAAAAGTCCCTTACGTTCAAAAAGACGTTAAACTATGAAATCATCAAAGGTCCTGTATGGCCTTAAAACAACACCACCATCCAGCAAGACATTAAACTGCATCATCCACGGTCCATTTATATGACCTTAAACTATTTTCCTTTTTGAAATGACACTAAACTGTAGAAAAAAAATCCCCAATGCGTCCAACATGACGTAAATGGTGTATTATTTTGTCCTTACTACATGACATTAAACTGCGCAGTCCCCCTTTTTTGTCCAACATGACGTTAAACTATATTGTCCCCACCGTCCTAACTACTTGACGCTAAACTGTACAGAAAGTCCTTGATATGTCTTACATGACATTAAACTGTATTTTTTCCCTGCTACATGAGACTAAACTGTGCAGCACCAATAGTCCTAACTGCAAGACTTTAAACTGCATAGTCCCTTTATATGTCCTACATGAAATTAAACTATGCATCGCTAAGGTTGTTGTTACCTCTTGTTTCTCACACCGAGTATGACTCACGTGAGCTTAGAGAAAACCTCAACCGTAACACTCTCTTTGGGACACTAACCATGTATAAGTCCCAACAACATTTTTTTAGGTCGTTGTCCCCAAGAACAACTTGATCATTAATTCATTCTTTAATTGAACTACATGGACTTTGATCCTTGCCTTCCAGGCTGGGTACGTAGGGAACCTCCCAAGGTTCAAGCCCAAAAACAATCTCTTCACTTTGATTCACCTTCATCTCATACGATGTTGATTTGTGAAACCGCCTTTAGAATCAATATATTTACATTTGATTCACTTTCGTCCAGGTTATACGACGTTAAACTACACAACACTTTTGTCCGGTATGACAATAAACTACAATACTCTTTGATTTCCTCATTTGAGAGGGAACCATTATTTACATTGATTTTTCAATCATGTTTCATTTCAAAAGACTACGTGCATACATGGTAATGCCTAAACTTTTTATCTCGGGTTAAACCATCATTGTACTAAAGTCCCCTTTCACCCTTCACATGTACGAACCAAATTTGTACAAAGGGTAGTTCTAGAACTACGTGGGTTTGATTCCCATCCTTATGGGATACGTAGGAACATTCGAGTGTCCCTCAAATCCAGTCCCAAGTCTTTTGGGCCTAACCCCAAATTTCACTTTCAGTCCCTTGGCTGAAAAGTCCTCAGGAAAACACACACTGTGTATTCATTATGGTGGTCCAAACTCTATGACCCTAAACTAAGATCTCTCATACTTTTGTCTTGCATGATGTTAAACTTCATTTCAAGAACTACGTATGACTTGATTCTCATTCTTATGAGATACGTAGTGAAGTCCAAAATTTCAATTCAGGACCCAGCCACAACATGATTATGGTTATCATTGACCTATGTATCTCTATATACATTGGACAATACCCTTCTTTATGTGTTATAATCCTAACCTTAAATATTTTCAGATCTTCATAACCCTTTTCATGACTTTTAGTCACAAAAATGTCAAACTTATGAGAATTCTTTTGCCTGACTATGCAGTACGTGCCCATAGGTGGCCTTGCATAAACATTCCACATAATAGACTTGTCAGCCGAAAGATACTATTTATTTGACTATGCAGCCAATGCCCTTAGGTGGCCCTGCATAATTCAACCCCCTAACAGGTTTGTTGGATAATAGTAACTTCATTCTTGGGAAGAATGCCTCTTTTGTCCTTATTTGTCTTAAATGACGGTATGTAGGGATCTGCAAAAAATAGCCATCCTTAACATATTTGTCCCATGTCCTTTTTCATGATCTAAAAGTATTCATGTCTATGGTTTATACTCTCCATATTCTCTTTCCCTACGTTTGGGTCAGACCTTCGTAGGAGTGATATTCATTCAATTCTTCGATATTCTTGTTCGGAAATATTTTCTCCATATTCAAGTACCTCTTTCCATACAACAAACTCTATACTTTAGAAAATTTGAATCTCCATAAACTTTCACTGGATTTTAGCACTAGGAAAGTAAATTTCTGAGAGTCCTTTTGCCTGACTATGAGGCACATGCCCATAGGTGGCCTTGCATAAACAGTCCACATAATAGACTTGTCAGCCGAAAGATGCTATTTATTTGACCATGCAGCCAATGCCCTTAGGTGGCCCTGCATAATTCAACCCCCTAATGGGTTTTGTTAAATAATAGTAACTTCATTCTTGGAAACAACTTCTTCTAATGCCTTTTAGCTCTCTTTCATATCATTCCTCGGATTCAAATATTCTTAAGTCATAGCTTACATATTTTCCCTCATACTTGAGTATGGTACTATGTTTTCAGATGAGTTGTCAAGGAATTGAGTCAATTCTAATCCATTTCGGTCAAATCTATTTCGACCTTAAACATTAGCCTTTGTATGTCCAACATGCATGACTTTAAACTGCCAGATTTCTTGTTTTTCTTTTCACCTCAGAGTCAAATCCTCTTTTCTCTCCGGATCCAACTCTGAGGGGGGACTTTTGTTGATGCTCCTTTCCGTCACAGAGTCTAACGATTGAAAAAAGGGAAATACCTTAGTCCAAAGTGATTCATCCTTTGAAGAAACATCAAAAATTGATAAAGGGATGAACAAGGAGAACATTGCCCATAGGTCGCGCAAGTTCCCTCATGGTCGCGCAAGTACACTTGCGCGCCGCCTAGTGGTCATGCAAGTCTACTTGCGTGACGCCTTATGGTCATGCAAGTGACTTGCGCGACCTAAGTGATAACCACCCGGTAACCACCCGGGGTCTTCTCTTGCATATAAATAGACCCTATGGGCCCCCCATTCAAGAGGATTTTTCTAGAAGCTCAGATTGAAGCTCCCGATGCCCAAGTCTCTTCTCAAAGCTTCCAGAACACTTCTAAGGTAATTTCTTACCTAGAACAGAAGATATAAAGAGATGGAGGAAGACCTAAGAGTTGAAATTCATAAACACTTGCGCGCCTGAGTGGCCAGCCCTTAAGGGAAGTGGCCACACTTGCGCGCCGCCTTACTTCTTCGATAGAACTTGCACGTCCCTTTGCTGGAAGAACCTCAAGAGGATTCTAAAGGCTTTAATAAAGAGTCACTCAAGTGTTTCAATGCTGGTTGAACATCGCGCAAGTACCCCACACATGTCGCGCAGGTGTACCTGCGCGACCAATACTTGCGCGCCCCCGCAGTACCTGCATGCCTTCCAAGACTTGCACGCCCCTTCCTTTTTGGGTGCCTTTCTTTCCCATTTCACCCCTCTTAAGTCATTACACCTTTCATTTTCAAGATTCAGTCTTCAAGACACACTTCAAATCCATTTATGGCATGATTTCTTGATTTGACTTCCTTATCTGAAAGAAATTCTGTGGAATATTTCTCAAAACCTAGTGATTGAAATATCTTTATGTCACTAAATATGGAGAGTTCATTAATTCAACCTCATCCTTTAAAAGATGAGAGAATCCTTAACCTGGGTCTCCTTTTTAGGAATAATCCCTAGTCATAAGTCCTCTAATTTGGGCATCCTTCTTAGGAGTAAGCCCCAAACCGTAATCCTTAACTTGGGATTCCTTTTCAGGAATAAGTCCCAGTCATAAATCCCTTAACCTGGTCCTCCTTTTCAAGAGTAAGTCCCAGTCATAATCTTGGGCTTCCTTTTCAGGAGTAAGCCCCAAGTCCCTTAAATTCTCTTTAACCAGTCCTAATTTACGTTTAATCTGGGATTCCTTCTCAGGAGTAAAACCCAATTATCAATCCTCTCCTAATTTGGGTTTACTTTTCAAGAATAAGTCCCAAGTTAGAGTATTCAAATATCTATGAAGCACATATACCTTTATGGACCCTCTTCCTGGATTTTCTCCCTAAAGTAAATCCTAACCATCATCTATATGGGTAGTCATACATACATAAGCCCCACATTATTTCTTATGATTGCATCTTTCATGGAACAATTGTCTAATTTTTACCAATACCTCTTGTTTCTCACACCGAGCATGACTCACGTGAGCTTAGAGTGTAAAAGTAATTGTGACATCCTTCTTTGATCCATCAATCATAAACATCATACTCCCCTACTTGAACTACGTGGGTTCTGATTCCTTTTCCAAAACAAAGGATACGTAGGTAGCCCATCTACGGGTTCGATCCCAACTCTAAAATATTTCATGTCCTTCTGAATGACAATAAACATCAAGTGCCCCACTGAGTGGCTTTAAAACCATCCTGGTCATCATAATGACCAAGAGACTTTTATATAAATGTTTTGAAGGATACCATTGACCAAGAATCTCTAAATATATATAGATGATTCTCTATTGATGAAGAACCTAGAATACATATAAAAGATTCTCTAAATTTCTTACATATTTAATCATTGATTGTCAAAACTGAAGGAAAACTCATTTTATACTTGTCAATGTAATAAGGATTCACGGACATAACTTAAATCTATAAAGAGAGTCCCGGAATAGACAATAATTCCCCTAAAAAAGGTGTGATGAGTACGACCTCCCATCCTCTCGACCAATGAAAATTACTAAGCCTCATTAGTTCACAAACTAATGAAGCGCCTACCTTTGGAAAGTAGGTCCAAGTGGATGTGGAATCATTGGATATTTCCGGTTCTACGAACAAACCCATTAGAAACCGATCAGAGCGTTTGAATCTCCCATCCAGGAGGTCATCCCCGAATTCCGAGGGAAACAGTGAGTCCTATTAATGTTGTGCCTAAGAAAAGTGGTGTTACTATTGTTAAAAATGATAAAGAGAAGTTAGTTCCAATTGGGGTGAAAAACAGTTGGTGTGTATGTATTGATTATAGGAAACTAAATCAATCTACTCGCAAGGACCATTTCCCCCTCCTATTTATTGATCAAATTCTTGAGAGACTAGTTGGGAAGACACATTATTGTTTCTTGGATGTATTTTATGGATATTTTCGGGTTCTTATAGCCCTATAGGATCAAGAGAAGACAACATTCACTTGTACATTTGACAAATTTTCCTACCCATGGATACCATTTTGACTTTGCAACGCCCCAGGTACCTTCTAGATAAGCACAATGAGTATTTTTTCAGATTTCATTTATACATAAATGGAGGTATTTATGGATGATTTTACCGTATATGGATTATAATTTAATGAATGTATATTAAGTTTGAGAAAGGTGTTGAATCACTATATTGAGAATAATCTGGTCTTGAACTTTAAAAAGTGTCATTTCATGGTAGAGAATGGAATTTTATTAGGGAATGTTATGTCAAAATATGGGATAGAGGTTCATATATATAAGGTAGATATTATTTAATCCTTACCCTATCCTTCACGTGTACGTGATGTTATATCATTCTTAGGGCATGAATGATTTTATCGGTGCTTCATCAAAGATTTTAATAAGATTTATTTTCCTTTGTCATGATTAATTTAAAAGGATTCTGATTTTGTGTTTTATGATTCTTGAAATACTTTCTTTGATGAGATAAAATAGTGTCTGACCACTCCACCTATCATAAAACCCCCACGGTGGGGCATTCCATTTGAGCTAATGTGTGATGCATCAAAACTTGCAGTTGGAGTAGTCTTATCACAAAGGCTGGAGGGACATTCATATGTGATTACTTATACTTATAGAACATTGAATTCATCCCAATCAAACTACACAACCATGTAAAATGAGTTTCTTACTATCATATTTGATTTAGATAAATTTCATTCATAATTATTGGGCTCTAAAGTAGTTCTATTTTTTGACCATGCAACTCCGAGGTACATCTTGAAGAATCTAGATGAAAAGACCATACTTATCCAATGGATGATCCTTCTTTAGGAATTTGATATTGAGATAAAGGAAAAGAAATGGTCAGAGGACTTGGTGGTGGACCACATGAGTAGGCTTACTCACACATTAGAGGCTGACACCTTGCACCAAGTACAACTTCAAGACACTTACCCCGATGAGCATCTTTATTCCATATTAAGTATGAATCCTTGGTATAATGATTTAGTTAACTAAATCATTGCCTCTAAAATTCCAGTGAATGTAAAGAAACATCAAGCCCAAAAGTTAAAGAGTGAGTCAAGATTTTATGTTTGGTATGATCCATACCTCTGGCACATGTGTAGTGATCAAGTTATTCAGAGGTGTGTTCCTGATCATGAGTTTGATTCTATTCTGCATTTCTGCCACACACTTTCTTATGGAGGACACTTTGGACCCCAATGAATAGCTAGGAAAGTCTTAGACTATATATTATATTGTCCTAGCTTATTCCATGATGCTCATGTATTTTTTATGTCATTATAACATTGCCAACACACTGGGAACATTTATAGGAGACATGAGATACCCCCAAAACCCATATTATCCTTTGATATTTTTGATGTGTGGGGAATATATTCTATGCTTCCTTTTCCTAGTTAATTGTTTTTTTGTATATTTTGGTTTTTTTGATTATGTGAGTAAATGGGTGGAGGCTAAGGACACCAGGACTAATGATTATCATGTTGTAGTGGAATTTGTCAAGACATGTATTTATTGTAGGTTTAGAGTACCAAAGGCTATCATCAGTGACCAAGGGACACATTTATGCAATCAGAATTTAGCTTCCCTCCTTCAGAAGTATGGGTGACACACAAAAATTCAACACCATACCACCCACAAACAAATTTCCAGGCTGAGATTTCAAATTAGGAGTTGATTTTTTTTGGAGAAAACTATGCAGCAGAATAAGAAGGATTGAAGCATGTTCTTGGATGATGCGCTATGAGATTATATAAAATAATACAAGATAACCATCTATATTTACCCATTTTGGATTGTTTTTGGGAAAGCAAGTCATCTCCCAGTAGATGTTAAGCATCAGGAATTTTGGACTATAAAGAAATGCAAAATGGATTTGGCCCAAATTAGAATTCAATGGAATCTGAAAATTCAAGAGATTGAGGACATTTTATTGTCATCATATGATATATCAAGGCTCTACAAGGAAAGATCAAAATAATCTCATGATATAATGATCCAAAAAAGGTAGTTTCATGTTGGAGAAAAATTCATACTCTACAATTCATGATTAAAGATGATGCCCAGTAAGTTGCGTTCCAAATAGTTAGGTCCTTATATTGTATCTAATTTTTTTCCTTATGATGTAGTAGAGATCACAAAATAGTATACTATAAGAATATTTAAAGTCAATGGGAAATTCTTGAAGAAATACATTGGGGGACTTTTTAATAATTTAGTGGATTTCATCACACGGCATAACCCAATCATCACTTGAGAATATCAGGTTGTTCCCAACCCTTTTACTTTTATATTCATCGTCCTGTTTAAAATTTGGTATTTCATGTGCACATATCATTTCAAAATTTTACATTGAGGAAAATGCAATATTTTAAGTGTGGGGGAGGGGACAACATTTTGGTATAGATATTTAGGATTTTCATTTGTGGATTTTTTGTGTAATTTATATTAAGTTTTTGGTTAATTTGTTTATTAAAAAATCAATTAAACAAAAATATCATGTAGAACATATTTAAAATGCATGTTTTCAAAATTCATTGGTAGAATGATAATCATGAGTAAAATTTCACCATAAAGGGATGATTTTTATAAAAATTGAAGTAGTAGATGATATGATTGGTTGCATCATTATAAAACTTTTTATATTTTTACATAATTATTTGTGATATTAGTTTATGGTAAATTGTGTCATTGATTTCTCCACACAACTTTTCACTCAACCATGACTTGTGAAATTATTCTTAATCAATTGAAGTTGTAGTCATGTTAGGTAAAAAAAAATTCATTGGTTGATCCATACATTCATTTCTCTTACGATCAGTTTAATTACTATACTGAATTGACCTGTGCATGTATACATGTTATCCGACTATTGTACACTCTAAAAAGATAGGGGTAGTGTCTTGGGCATGTCAAAAAATAAACTCTTCCCAGACCTTTGATCTTGTTATAACTATTAAAATTAGTGTCATTAGGAGATCAAACATGGGTTGAGAGATGAGTGTGATATTTGTTCCAAGTGAAACTTAAAAAAATGAGGGGAGTGATGAAATGTAAAACGTATTGGGATATCTAGGTCAGGAGCCTAAGGTTTGAATTTTGGGAATGCCTAAGTGAGGGGGTCTTGAAATTCGATTGCAAAGGAATATAGAACATGTTTAGTTAATTAAAACAGGTAAGAGGAATTGTTTTACTTGACCTGAATATACTGAATAAAGGGTGGATTTATGAGCTTGGAATGGTTGGCACACACACATGTGGGGAATTAGTGGCATGATGGACCCATCACTTGTTTCACTATGATTAGTGTTATGAATATCACTTGATTTTTTTTGAAAAAATTTACAATACAATGAATTTAAAATATATTGATATTGACTCTTTGTGGGATTCTTACTTTTCCTATATTTCCATTGTGGATTGAGAAATATGAACATGCATTTCTTGTCATATTTTTTTGAATGCATGATATGAGGTTTTTACCAAGAGTGAAAAAGGGTAAGTGTGGGGGAGTTGATAAAAAACAATTTCATTGAGTATTTTATTAATAATAAATGAAATAATTTCCTCACATTATGCTAAATATGTTTATTTATAGAATATTTTGGATTAGATCATTCATTTGAAAATTTGATGAAAATTCCTATTTTTCCCTTTTACAATTCACTGCAATATTTTAGGCATAAATATTTTTATATTTATTATTTAAACATAAACGTTTTTTACAATGTTCATAACTTAATGAGATACAACATTCATTCAGGACATATTAGCTAAATCATTCATTTGTTTGATCTTAATGGGACACAAAGTCAAAGCTAGACTAGAATCTCCATATTGTATATCACTTCAATATTTGGGACATATCCTATTCATCCTTTCTTGAAATGGGTCCAAATTTGTATATGGATCTAGGAAAAAAATTATAACAAATAATCCTTTTAGAAAGATAACTGGTTAATACGTTTTGGTGGTCAAACAGGTTGTGAAAATTGGAATAAAATATTTGGCCCAATTTCTCCATTCACACTTGAAACCACATATAAACTACTCTCCTCTCCACTCAATAAATATTTATTTTTCTCATTTTTAGGGTTTGGTACATGAATTGGGAGATTTAAGGAAGAGTAAAGTTGGTTTCACTACATTTCTCTAGTCATTTAAAGAGGGATAGATTTTGAAGATAAGATTTCTTCATCAAAGCCTTCTTCTTCTTCTTCACTTTGTAATATTGTTGTGTCTCAATAATATCTTATATTCTCTTCCATTTATTCTATTTTTTTATATTTTCTTCTTCTCTTAATCTTTATATTTGGGCTGTAAATCAAGAATAGAAATGTGATTGGGTTATACCTTTCCAACAACATTTTGAAAATGCAAAACAATTCTACGATGACTACACCCCCCATGGAAGAGTAATTATTCATAGTAATCGATCTAAATATAACCATACTCACTTAATTATTTGGAATCAATTAGATAATGTAATTCACATATTATGATTTATGAATTTTGTTTTTTAATTAAAAGAAACTAAGTAAGCAATTGAACGATTCACGCAAAATCACATGAGGTCAAGAATCGTGTGAATTGTGAGAGCGCGACCTTAATCTGTGATATAAAACCACATGAGATTAAATTGTAGAGTTCAAATATAATATCTAAAATCAATTAATCTTCATTTATAGAATGGATGTGTTCCCTAATTTACCACTATCTATAATATAGTATTGGAACAACAATCAATGCAAGGTGCTATGATTTAATGTTCCTAAACTAGCCTACGATTCAATTCATTTCATCATTATGGTTAAGTTAAATCCCATAGGGAGGGTTATAAAATTATTGGATCATAATTAAGTGTATTTTTATTTAAATGATAATGATTAATAAGTAAGTGAAGAGGTATAATCAGATTGGTTACACTTTTTAAAATAGTTTTCTAAAAAATCTTATCATTGTCTTTTATTAATAAAATTTCATTTAAAAAACAAAAACAAAAAAATACAATCTTCTTCCAAAATAATTATTCTTCATATTTTATAAATGGAAAAAAACCCTCATAAATTTTAAGTAGTATTTTTATTCACTTTTATTTTATTTTTAAAATACTGTAGATGCTGAAAAACGCTCAAGGGATGAAGGAGATTTTAGCGCGACAAAGCGAAGACAAATTTCGACCCGGTGATCCATTCCAAGGGACCTAGAAGGGCCGTGTGAAAAAATCACAGATGGGTGTAAAAAAATCTCTTCTGTATGGAAAACCACAGGATCTGAGGCCGTGGTCTGCTCCTACATGAAAACTCCTGCGCCGTGTAGAAACAGCCACTCCGGCGTGCAAACTCCCATGCCTCGTGGAAACTTCCGCCCCGACATGAAAACTCTCGCACAACCGACCGTGGGTGTGGAAATTTGCATGAACCGCCCCCACACAGAAGATTTTTCGTGTTTTCTACACCGACACACCAACTTTCATGTAGACCTTTTTCCATGTGGATCAGGCCTCCCCAAGAACCTATAAATAGAAGGGTTCCCCTTCAACTTCCAATGGCTGAAGAATCTAAACCATATCCTCTGCGTGAAATCCACCTCTCTTGTGTGAAAAATATGGCTTTTAGGTATGATATTTTTCATGACAGGCTGTCCAGGGGTCTAAATTCGTGTGATACCACTTGGGCTTAACCTCGTCTAAATCCCTTCGAGTCCCGCCCCATGCGTGCAATCCCTTTCAATTGCGTGCAATCCGTTCCAATTGTGCGCAATCCCTTCCAATTGCACACAATCCATTCCAATTGCGTGAAATCCATTCAAATTTTGGGTAAACCGTATGAATTGTGCATAATCTCCTCTATTTTCATGAAAAAACCTCAACTCGCCTTTACATGCCCGACCTCTCCAATTGCGCACCGACCCGGCCTTTTTCGCACAAGCGGCTCAATTGTGTGCCATCCTAGTCTTTGTCCACACAACTGTTCCTTTTACACAGAAACCTCCCTCCTTGTGTGCATGTGTTCTATGTCTCTCTTTCGGACATCATTTTCATGTGCCTCCCACGCCCAAAACAATTTCGTCACACACCCTTTTCTTGTATGACCCTGTAGGCTCGTACGAAATAATTTCAAAGTCCCTTGGGCAGTGTTTCACATTGCGTTGCTTCGCCTCATGCTTATTCGCATAGGCACGCTAATGTCTATTGCTTCTTTGCCTAGCCACACTAACGTGGAACTCCAATGGAATCACCTCACGACACTCCCTCACCATGGAATTGTTGATACCTTCTTTCCCTCAAGGGTGGGCGGGTATCAGTTATGTAAGTCCTAGTGGTGCGGAGTGAACCCACCTCGTTCGAGATACAGGATGTCAAACTGCCAAGCACCATCGTCCTCAATACATGACATTAAACTGTGACCACACCCCATGCATTAGATGCGGGGTTACCCTACCTTGGACAATCTACATGCCCATTGGTCTCCATGGGAGTGAGATCATTCCTCACATGGAATGAGATCCTCTTTATTAGAGTGGCGTCTGTCTGTGGGGAAAGGGAAACCACCCTGGTGTAAGCCCCTATATTTCCTTGTAGGAGGTACCATCCCTACTCCTCCTCTCTTCCTTGGTGCCAAGTCCCTCTCCCGCTGGGCATTGCTACCATTCGGGACTCTATCCTGGAGTAAGTCCCAATCTCCATCACCTAGGGTTGCTAACCACGCGTAAGCCCCTGTTTCCTCTCTGGGCTTCAGACCACGAATAAGCCCCTATTTCCTCTTTGGGCTGCTAACTATGTGTAATCCCCACTCAAATTCCCATAGACGCACCTTTCACAACGTGATCATTAGGTCTTTACTGTCTTTTGTTTCACACCGAGCATGACTCACGTGGGCTTAGAGTAAGCACCGACCATGACATCCTCCCTGGGAAGCATAGAGTGTAAGTCCCACACCCATACCTAAACTATGAGGTCTTTGATCCTTTCCAAGGCAAGGTATGTAGGAAGCCTCCTGGATGTTCAATCCCACCATCCATTGGTCGTTCTGACCCCCTTCAGGTCTGTTCACCAACACCCATACCTGAACTATGAGGTCCTTGATCCTTTCCAAAGCAAGGTACGTAGGAAGCCTCCGTGAGGTTCAATACCACCATCCATTGGTCATTCCGAACCCCTTCATGTCGATTCACCAACACCCATACCTGAACTAAGAGGTCTTTGATACTTTCCAAGGCGAGGTACATAGGAAGCCTCACTGAGGTTCAATCCCACCACCCATTGGTCCCGAACAACCTCACGTCGGTTCAGCAACACCTTGGGCTACCTCAGAGCGTAAGTCCCAAATGCCCCATGAACTGAACCATGAGGTCTTTGATCCTTGCCAAGGAAAGGTACGTAGGAAGCCTCCTAGAGGTTCAAGCCCACCACCCACTGGTCGTTCCGACCATCTTCATGTCTGTTCTCCAACCCCATCCTTAACTACGAGGAAATTGATCCTTGCTAAGGTAAGGTATGTAGGAAGGATCCATGAGATTAAAGTCCAACACCCAGCAGTCCCGAACATCTTCATGCTAGTTCCCACTCCATCCCGAACTATGTGGGATTTGATCCTTGTCTCTTAGAAAAGGTATGTAGAAAGCCTCTTTGAGGTTCAACACCATCCGGTGGTAAGCCGTTGACATTACCATTTAGCGAAAAGCCAATGTCAACCCCATTTAGTGGTAATCCATGGATATCCCCATCCAGCGGTAAGCTGTTGTGACCCCATTCAGTGGTAAACTGTTGTGACCCCATTTAGTGGTAAGCCTTTGTCAACCCCATTCAGTAGTAAGATGTCTGATCCCATTTAGAAGTAAGCCATTGTGACCCCATCTAGTTTTAAGCCGTTGTGACCCCATCCAAGGGTAAGCCATTGAAATCCCCAATAGTCGGTAAACCATCATCAGATTAACTACGAGGACTTTGATTACCTGACACCAAGATACGTAGGAAGCCTCTTCGAGACTCAAACCCAACATCAACATCGTCCTCGAGACGACTCCATCTCATTATACATCCACTTCATTAAACCTTCCATCATCCATCCTAATTATTACCGGGGCTGCCACATCCCAATGGGATAATGCCACCTCATTCCTCATTCCCCTTAACAACAATTGGGAAGCTAACCACACGTTGGACCCAACATCGGTGTTCCCTCTAGAGGTTTCACCCATATGATCCACTTTAATTAGTGTTTTAATTAGTCTGATCCATCTCCGCTAGATGTTAAACCTACGACATACCCTATGTTAAACATGGGAAGTTGTGTAAAACCTCAGATACATGCCTATGACATAAATTTCCCCACATTCTATGTGGGATGCCTCATGCTTCTGCGCCCTTGAGAAGCCCTATAATAAGGGGAAGAAACCTAGATGCGCCAATGTCCCAGCGTCCAGACACGTTAGTGATGTCCAAATGTGACTACTCCCCTAACCAAAGGTTTCTACCCTAACCGGACCCTTTGGAATGTCTCGATAGAAGCAGTGTAATTAACTGGTGTCCATGAAGATATGTCACTAGGAAGACTTTCACGAACAATGTCTTAAATCTATAAGGGAGACCCGAACTAGGTGACGAGTTCCAAGGAGGAATCCAAGGAAGGAATAACCGGCATCCGATCATCCTGTTTCGATAAAGGAGAAAACTTCCTTGAACAAATGATGAATGTTTCCCACCTTTGGAAAGAAAGAATGCGGGGAAACAAAACTGCGCCTTTAGTACTCAAGAAGATGGATGTGCGCACCCTAGAGAAAGCGTCAGAAACAGAAATGGTGAACCAAACGTGAAGTTATTCTCCACAGTATGGAGAGTATTATCATTTTAGACATAAGTGGATTAGCATGTCACCAGATCCAGATATCTGGCATTGGGTCCCACCAAGAAAATAGTGGGCCTGGCGTGAAACTCACTGGAAGTTGGGGTATTAGAATTTTGGGCATCCCGATCTGCGACGTTGTCAGCGTGGATCCCTATTACCGATCATTGAAGATGGAATGGCTCTAGGGTAATGATAATTGATTCCCTTTTTCTTTCAGCACTGATGAGTTAATCTACTTGAATTCAGGAACAAAGCTGCTGTACCCAGAGCTTGATCAACACTTGCCCACTGACGCAGGGACAAGGGTAGTACCCGCGCATCAGTCCCGCACGGCTCCGCCTCTTCCGCGACGGTCTCAATGGCCACGACCATAGGGAACCCCTACCCTATCTCTCTGTTATAGGTTGTTCAATAGGGGGTGATCAATGTCCTCTTATGCCGGTATGAAGAAGGTATTATCCTGACTTGAGATATGGACCGCCTGGATTTAGAGGCATCTATGCCTCGTCATCAATGCCACCCCTGAGGGCCGCGTAGGGAGCCACTACTCCCCACTCAAACATATAACTGTTTTGGGAGCCTCTCCCCATAATGTCTCAATGACTCACTACCCCACACCGATGAGGTAAGGGATTTCTGGGCCAACCCGATCAGAGTCCCATTCCAGGGACTCCAAGAAAGGGCTCCCACCAGGCCACATCAGCACTACCACCCAATCTTATGGGCTGAAGAGCAGGTAAGCCATGTACCTGTGCCACCGGCTCCAGTATGTCTAAGCCAATGCCAGCGTCGGGCACAAGACGAAGAGGAAGTCCACCAAGGGGCATCAAAGTCAGCGGCTACTGTGGCCCGGGCCACCGCTGATTCATATCACCATCTCCCTATGTACACTGAATAGGTAAATTCATATGCCCAACCTGGATCGAGGCCCCAACCACCCTACGGGCAGGCTGGGTCGACTCTCTTGGTCGCCTGCACAGGCAGTGGCCACTGCAGACTAAACCTCAATGACTCTAACCATTATGGAGGTCCTCCCTATACCTCTACCATGTAAAACGTGGGCCTTCCCCGCTTCTAGGATCAGTATGGAGGTACACACCATGCCACCTTCAATCCAACTAAGGGTCCTCCCCACAGTGGTGATGTTCATTACAGAAGTCTCTTCCATGCCCACTACACTAGATATGGAGTTATTCCTCCCGCCACAGACTGTTGGTATGGGGATGTTGCACATTAGGTCACTCTTCAACATGGGGACCCTCCCCATGTCTTCATAGTAGCTGGAGAAGGTACTCCTCATCATAGAAATTAGAGGGGTGAGGGCCGGCTTTACTTCACTAGCGCCCAACACAGAGGTCCTACCCGTGTTCAGCTCGACCAGTATGAGGACCCTCCTCATACTGATGTCACCAAGGGAAACAAGAATGGAGGTACTCCCCATGCTCTTAATAGCTCCAATGGAGGTCTTACCTGCTCCAGCACTACCCATAAAAGGTCATCCCCGTGTTCCCTTTGATATCTTTCCTAGTGCTCCTCGCACCCCGGGTTACTAAGGCGGGGACCCTATCCCCCCCATCACCAGTACGACCGAAGGAACTTCTCATGACAGAAATGTACCCTATCCCAAAGATCCATCTAGGGGCAGGAAGGTGGGTCATCACCGCCATAAGAAGAATTCTGGGAAGTTCTGGACAAAGATCAAACCAATGCACTTCTCAGACTCCAAAGCGGAGTATGAGTCAACGCAGGAACCCTCCCCTCTCTCATCTGAGTCAAGGGATGGGGTAGGAGTGAGGCGCATCAGCCGAGTACTCCCATAATGAGAGGTCCATCAGATTCCCACCTCCATCTACATGTATAAAAGGATGAAAATTTGGCAACCCTGTAGGTTACGGTCATGTAATCACCACCATCGTCACTAGAAGAACTCTCTACCTCGACTAGAGATCATAGAGAACTATTTTGGGGACCAATGGTGGGAGAGCAACAACATGGACTATCACCAGTAGAACTATGCCCTGCACCAGGAACTGTGGCCATCAGCCCATCCTACCGTGATGTAGTGGCCAGGTCACTACACTCTTCAGAGGATAGCCTGGGATGTTGTGGTTTGTCAGCTCACTCACCGTACTCTGCACCGACCAGCCTACTGTCCTAGCAGTCTGCTTCGGTACCGCTACCAGTTCCTCAGATGCCTTCGGTTGACAAGTGGGGTAATGAAGGGCCATACCCTAAATACATGCCAAGGATCTTATGGAATATCCTCACAAAGGACCACTTCCCTAAGGTGTTTTGGCCCATGGCAGCACCAAATCTCTGTGTTATGGAATCCCTCACCCCAGAGGAAGTTGAGTGTTTCCGTCAAACCCTCTGGGTGAGACACTTTTTTCTTTTTCATAAGTGAGTGGTTTATCCCAGGATACAAGATCATTTTGAAGAAATTGGCGAGCAATTCCATCTAGTTTATTTGGCCGCACTCCCTATGGCCCAACGCCCCGAGTCACTAGGCCATCGTAAGACCCTCCAACAGCATTGCGTTCAAAGTTTCATGGTACTCTGCAAGATTATCAAGGAGGATTCCCACCACATTCAAATCCATGGTTGGGGGCAGTATGCTGCCCTATTATTTAGTCCTATCTGATGGAAGTCTTACTCTCTAGGCGATATTGAAAACATTCCTCCAGGAAGGGTCACGGTCAACATGACCGACATATTGGACGAGGAGAACAAGCTGGAGCTTCCTAAATGGGACTTACCCCCTGAGGGCATGCCAACACTACTAAATCCATCGGGAAGAGTTAATCATCAATAGAGGAATATATTGGGGATCCTTACACCCACGAAGGCAATGGTTCTCATTCGGAATCTCGGCAAGGGTAAAGAGCACCTCGGAGATACCAAACACTCCGACCCATCCGCCTCAGTGTAGAAGATGGAGGAGGACCCAAAGAAGTCTGCATTGCACTAACAACTTTCCGAATAGAAATTTTTTTTCGATGACCTCCTGAATGAAACCACTACAGAACAACCTCCAGATTACAGGGATCTATGACCAGTACAGCAAGGGAAAGAACAACTTCCCCTCAGTGAGTTGCCCCCAGGTGACCCTAACCATCCTGCCCCCGTAGACAGGGTTGAAGATGAAACTTATGGAAAGTGGGTGCGGTATGTCTCTCCAAACCCTCCAAAATGGCACGAAAATCCATGGAAACCAGCTCAGGTTCCCCCCGCTTCCCCGTAGGTCGCTCCACCAGCCGCTCCACGAGCTACTGAGCCACCTTATCATCTTGAAGAACTCACTAATGTACTCATGGTTAGGTATCCCCATCAAGATAGGTACCCCCACCCAGATGATCCTATGGAGGCACTCATTGCCCACCTTGAGGTGTTGGAAATGCGACTGGTGGCCCTCCCGCCTGATGGAAAGCCATATACCGCATGGGTGGATGATATATCGGCACCTCTAGGTTTCAGGAATCCCACCTTTCCCCCTTTAATAGGACAGGGGACCCACCACAACATCTAGCCCAATTCACCTCTAGGTGTGGGCCCATGTTAGGGACTCCATCGTAGTAAGAAGCCGCCAAGCTCGGATGTTTTGTACAGTCATTGGAAGGGCCTGCGTTTGTCTGGTATAACTAGCTCCCCATCAGATTATTTACCAGCTGGGAGGACCTCCGTAGGAAATTCCTCTACCAGTTCAACTCCACCACATAGAAGATGAGTATCACAGACCTCTTCAAGTGCAAGAAGAGTCCTGATAAGAACAGGGCTGACTTTTTCGCCCAGTGTAAAGGACTCATGTATTCCCTTGACATGCCACTGACTCAGGAGAAATTATTGACGATGTGAATAGGGAACATCAATATGGAACTGGTTCCCTCTCCGATCACCCATAAATACCCTGGAGGATTCCGAGACTTCTCTAATAAGGCACATCGCCTGGAGGAATCCCTGCAACAGGCCAGCCAGGCATGTCTATCGCCCCCTGTAATTACTGCAAGGAGGGATTCTAGAACCGATCCCATCATGGTGGCCCAAATAGAGGCCCCCCAGATAGATAGAATTATTACCAGTGGATCCACCCCTGCAACCTCGAAAAGGACCACCACAACAAGCATAACCTCTAGCCCACCAGTGTCCACCTCATAATCGGCAGGTGCCCCCGCACAACGCGCAGCCACCACCTAGGCATGATAATCAGGCTCCACCTCCTCGATAGGATCCTCCAGCTCCTCATCAAGGACAAGTTCAAAGGACCCCCTTTCTAAGCAGAAGAAACAAGACTTACTCATTAAGTGAGAATTAGGTTCCCAACTATTTCCAGAGTTCTTTGGAATAGGGGATTGTGCGTTTTCCTGAGTACAGAAGGCCAGAAGAGGTGAACCTCACTGATCGCCCCAACTACTGCCCCTATCACCGGATCCTGGGGAACATTGTCAAGAAATTTTATGTGTTCAAAGACTAGATTCAAGAGCAGGTTGATAAAAACATAGTCAGGTTGGGCCTAACCCTGGCACAAGTGACATGCATCGTCGTAAGGCCAGAGAACAGTAGCGACAACGGGGGCGGGTGTCAGTAGGTTTCTAACCACAATTCCTAGAATAATGACTACTAGATGGATCAAAAAAAGGTCGCTTATTCCCATGGTATAATCTTTGAATACCTGAATCGGCTAGAGCCTTTAGAAGTTGCGTCCATCACTTTTGCATCGTCATCTTAGCCGACCTCTTCCCAGAAGAGAAAACACCGGTAGTGCAAGGGAAAGCAACACGCACCTCCAATTCCATCGTCATCCTGTACTCTTGGTGACTTCATGCCCCCATAGATGGGGATTCCTCCCAGTAGTGGATGAATCTTCGAGTGATAGTCAAGGGAATGCTTTGGTTAACATCGTGAAGCTGGTAAACCCCTACATGACTCCCGACGACGGGGAACGCCGGGCGGATTTTCCCAATGTCCCTAGCCGACGCCAACATCTGTGAAGACGTGACCATATGGGTCATCGAGACACATTAGTTGGAACTTATATCTAGGCCCTGTATTCCACTAAGACCAAACAGCAGGCCCATCATAGATCTTAGCACACACAACCTCCTCGTTTGGTGTCATCAGGCCCGCCTCCACCACCATTTGTGATACTGGACCGAGCAGAGCCACCTAGGCCTCATCGTGATCAGTCATGCTACACCATGGACCAGTTCCAATTAGGTATCCCCAGTATGGAAGGTACTCTAAATTCTTTGAATAGTGAGTAGTGGGACATTCCTAGCACCAGTCAGCCGCTGGTCTAGCTGGCAGAGGCCACCGTACCTCCTACAAGTAGAAGTTCACACCTGGGGCAGAAGTACAATGTTCTCAAGCATCTTTACAGAATTATAGAACAGATTTCCATCCTTGAGGCCCTTTTCATATCATCAGATATGCGTGAGGCCCTTGCCGAGGCTTTATGAATCCCCCTCTAGTTTGAGACGGAAGTAGCAGTCATAGAATACTTTGATGCAGATGTGATAGAGAATGATGAATGTCAGGCGATCATTTTCTTATCTGGAGAAGTTAAAGGCTCTCCCATACAGGGGAAAATTATCCCACTTTACATCACCGGTTAATTCAATGGCATGGAGGTTCGTCGCTGTCTTGTTGACACAGACTCTGGGATTAACCTTATCCCGACACGGACACTACGGAAACTGGTATTGTCCGAATATGACTTGACTCCCTCTGTCCTATTGATCCAGGGATACGATAGGACAGAGTAGACCCCAGTCGGAAAGATCCATTTGAAGACCCAGTTTGGTGGCCTAGTTGCCAACACGGAGTTTATGGTTTCTCCCAAGACATTGCATACAATGCATTGATGGGAAGACCATGGATCCAGCTGCACACGATGGTTCCCTCATTATATCACGAGTGCCTCAGGTACTCCCTCAATGGTCGAGTGGGCATGCTCCAAGGTGATGCATCTCCCTTTGCCTCTTGTAAATCCCACTACCTAGATGATGACTATTACAAGATCAAGGAAAACCAGATTCTGACTAATGAGGTGGAGCATGCCGCAATTGCAACCAACCCCTGGGTAGGTCTGGATGATGACTATGTCTTCCCGATCCATTGATTAGAGGCCACAAACCTCGATATGGGGAAATGTTTTGTTGTCTTTGGTATAAGGGGTAAGAATATACTCAGGTCCAAGTGGTGTTGGGATATCACTTCATATTATTATACGAATCAAGCCTTGGTGATCCATGATCCTCCTACTCCCATAAGTTATCGAGATGTCCTCCCCATGGCAATCGCAATACGTCATACTTTCCTATTTCACCAGGATGGAATCAACAGCTCAAGATGACGCACCACTATTGCTTTAATATCATAAAGCACGACCCCTTGGGCCGAAGACCAAATGGGATTGGGTCAACAACCTTCATTTCTATGGTTTCAGCAGCACCGTAATCTCCTGATGTAGTGACCACTACTGCTCAGGATGGTACCAGCCTCTCCTCAGGGTCTGTCGACTTAGAGAATTATCCTCCCGCTAGGGATACCTACTTTTCAAGAAAAGAAAAGGATTTGGAGGACTCTCCCCCCACATTTGAGGATTTCATCTCCACCACATTCGATGAACTAGTATAAGTGAACCTCGGTAGTGAGGCAGACCCGATACCCACATTGATTAGTGCCACCATGTCCCTCGAGGAGCATCAGCGGTACATAGACTTCCTAAGAAAACATCATGATGTATTCACCTGAAGATACGATGAGATGCCATAACTAGATCCTTAGGTAGCCATCCACCACCTCGGTCTCCTAGAAAATCATCGCGGGTTCAAGTATCCTCCCAGAAAGATGCACCCTTCTTAGAGTTCCATGGTAGAGGAGAAATTTTATAAGCTCATCATGACCAATTTCTTAAAGGAGGTCCAGTACCCCAAATGGATAACCAACATTGTTCCAGTTAGGAAGAAGAACTGACAGATCAGAGTCTGCATCAACTTCAAGAATTTCACTGTCACTATCTGAAAGACGATTTCCCCTTCCTGTGAAGAAGTTTCTGATTGATGCTACGGCTGGGTTCCAAGCCCTCTCATTCATGGATGGTTACTCCGGGTACTACCATATTCAAATGGATATGGAAGACGAGGATTCCACAGACTTCATTCCCCCACAAGGTATGTTTTGTTACTAGGTCATTCCCTTCAGCTTAAAGAATGCAGCTGCCACCTATCAATGGTCCATACATCACATATTCAATCCAATCCTTGGCACATTGGTGGAATGCTATGTGGATGATCTGGTGGTCAAATATCGCTACCACCAGGACTATCTCAATGACCTTGATAAAGTGTTCAACTTCTTTCATTCTCTCCACATGAAGATGAGCCCATTGAAATGTGCCTTTGGGGTCACGTTTGGGAATTTCCTCAGCTTTGTAGTCAGATACCGGGTAATCGAGATCGACCTAGAGAAGACCAAGCCCATTAGCCAGATGTATCCCCTAAGGAACATTCAGTAGCTTCGAGGTTTTCAAGGCCACTTATCCTACATACACCGATTCATTGTAAATTTGGCCGACAAGTGTAATCCCTTTTCTTAGCTCATGAAGAAAGGCACCACTTACGGATGGAACGAAGATTTATAGACCACGTTCAAGGAAATTAAGTAGTATCTACTCCAGCCTCTGGTCTTAATGCCACCCATCTCCAAAAAACCATGGATCCTTTACTTAAATACTCTGGAACAATCTCTCGGCCCCCTTCTTGCCCAGAAGAACAATGAGGGGATGGAAAACAACCTCTACTACCTCATTCATATGCTCATCGATACAGAGAACTGATACTCCCCCATCAAAAAGAGATGCCTTGAGATGGTATTCATAGTACAAAAATTTCCACATTACCTACAACACCACGAGCTACAACTAGTGTCTCAGTGGACCCACTGAAGTATATTATGAACCGTCCCATGTTGACAGGCTGTCTAGCTCGGTGGGCAGTGATTCTTCAGCAGTTCGATATCAGGTTTGTCCCTCAGAAATCTATTAAGGGGTAAGCATTGGCAGACTTCCTTGCTGCCCATCCGGTTCCTGCTGACCAGTCTTTGTATCTCGATTTCCCCGATGAGGTGATCCTCTCATTAGACCAAGCCATTTCGTTCTAGAAGATGCACTTCGCTGGTGCTTCCCAAAGCCCCACCGGCAGGAGGCTTAATTATCCTAGGATCAAAAGGGAGTCTTGGGTATCATCTTTATTTCCTCGGCACATGTCATTCTGCCATACTAATTCCTGTTGTCAAAAGGCTACACCAACAATGAGTTAGAGTATCAGGCTCTCATCACTGGCCTCGAGATGACCCTCGAGATTGATGTGCCCCATTTGCATGTGAAAGGTCATTCTAAAATAATCATCAAGAAGATCAATGGTGACTATGTCGTTAGAAATCTAGATCTCGTACCATTGTTGGAGCACACTCTCCAGCTAATGGCCCAGTTCTCATCTCGGCCGGAAGTAACCCATGTCCCTTGAACTCAGAACAGTTGAGCTGACACACTGGCCATCTTGGATGCATTACATGCAGAGACCAAGCAGGATGACCTAATTATCCACGTGGAACATCAGAGAGTCATTGAACCTGTCACCCTAGATGACAATGACGACCTTTAGGTGAGCCATCTTAATGCAAGAGCCTGCACGTCAGGACCACTAGATGCAATGGTTGAAGAGTCTCTCGATTAGAGAGACCCCTTTTTCATGTACCTCCAACATGGTAATCTCACGAAAGATCAGGTCGAGCGCGAGCAAATCTGACGCTGCACATTGCAGTTCACCCTCCAAGATGGCCCTGGCCATGAGCAAATCCTCTACAAGCACATATTTGATGGGGTTATCCTCTATTTCATTAAAGTAGTTGAGATCTCTCAGGTCATACAAGAGGTTCACGCCAGTTCCTATGGGGCTCATCAGACCTGACCAAAGCTGTCCCATCAGATCTAGAGACTGAGGTACTTCTGGCCCTTCATGATCCACGATAACATCGAGTTCACCAAAAGGTGTCATGCATGTCAAGTTCATTCCAACTTCGTGCATCTACTGCTAGAGCCTCTCTACTCCACCAAGTACTCTTGGCCATTTTTGGTGTGGGGAATTGATGTCATGGGACCATATCCACTAGCGATAGCTCGCCAGTGAAGGTTCTTCATGAAAGCTACAGATTTATTCTCCAAGTGGGAAGAGGTAGTTCCACTCAAGGAGGTCAAGGACCGTTCCATCGTTGACTTTGTGGGATCCAATATCATCTACCGATTTGGATTCCTTCACACCATTCTCACTAATAATGGCACAAGCTTTCTTACAAATGAGTTAAAGAACTTGTACGCCAAATACAACATCCGATCTAACCAACCCTTCCACTATCATGCACAAGAAAATGGACAGATCGAGGCATTCAACAAAACCCTCTCTAACATTTTGAAGAAAATGGTCGTTCAGAATAAGAAGAGTTGTCCAGAAAAGCTACTCAATTATCTCTAATCTTATTGGACAGTGACTCGTAATTCCACCCAGGTGACCCAATATTCCTCGGTATATAGAATAGAAGCCATCCTCCCTGTCGAGATTCAATTTCCTTCATTACGCACAATGGTCTATTATTAGCAAGCGCCAGATAAAGTAACTAAAATTATCCTGGCCGAGTTGGAATCATTGATGAAAATAGGCTTCGTGCCCTGCATAATCTGGAAAGGCATCAAAATAAAATAGCTAGAGCCTTCAACAAAAAGTTTCACCTATGCTCTTTCCAACAAGGCGATTTGGTTTTGGCCCTCCAAACACCAATGATACTTGGCAGGAAACCACCCAAGTTGGAGCCCAAATGGGAAGGACCTTACATCATTCACAAGGTTTAATCCAATGGTGTGTACTCACTGGTGACCATGGATGGTGAGAGTATAACTCATCCCACCAATGCCAAGTTCCTCAAGAAATACTTTTCTTGAGTCATAGGGTCCCACACGAACATAAACTGTAGGATCACACAAGACCATAAACTGTATGGTCCTGCAAGAACTTAAACTGGACAGTCCCACACGTCCCTAAATTGCATGACGATCTCAGACGACCCCAAACTGCATGACATTCTCACACGACCCTAAACTGCATGACAGTCCCGCATGACCCCAAACTGCATGATGGTCCTACATGAACCTAAACTTCCTGGTCCTTCATGACCATAAACTGCCAAGTCCAGCATGACCCTAAACTGCTTCATCTCGCAAGACGTTAAATTTTTCATCATCCCGCAAGACGTTAAACTGTATGGCCCTCAAGAACTACGTAAGGCTTGATTTCCATCTTTATGGGATACGTAGGAATGCTTAGATTCTTGATCCTAATTTCTAACCCCCATAATCTTCTCTTCAACTACCCTGGGTATAGTTCTCTTGGAGGGTTCTTGCATGGTATAGTATAGGCTTCTTTAGCCCCACTCATGTCAGGATTATGGCGGTCGCACCATGTTCCCCCTCCTCGTTCTTTGAGTCTCCCACATCCTCACCACATAATGTTAAACTGCATGGCCTTTTAAAACTACCTATGGCTTGATTCCCATCCTCATGGGATATGTAGGAACGCCCAGAAATTTTGTCTATCGGTCCAGCCCCAAACTCTAGAATCACCCCTCGGGTTAAGACATATGGTGTGGTGTAGGCTTTTGCCTCAATTCATCTCAAGTTCATTATAGCCCCGCCATGTGTTCCACTCCCTGGAGACTTCCTCCTCTTTCACCATCCTGCTTGAGATTGAAATGCACAGGCATACTTATGCTTCACTCACGCTCCTTTTTTGGGACTCCATCCTCTTTAATGTCCAAAAGGGCTCCTGAATGGCATGGATTCTTGGCCCAAGGGTCCTCCTACCATTACGGGCCAATGCCCTTGAGGATTTCGAACAAAAAATTGACACGAGGCCCCGTGTTGTGAATATGGTTAGTGAGTGATCCACATTTGTTATTCCCATTCCATGTCACACGATATGGATGCTATGTTTTGAACATGGTCAATAGATATCCGTTGTCATTATCACCACTCCCATAGGTCCCAAATATTGAGTGTAGTGGCTCGTTCTACCCCGATATATCTTCAAGCTGTGGTCTCCCTTGGGTGATGCCATCTTTCTAACCCTTATGAGATGGGGAGAGCCTAATCCTACTCTTTTTTCCCACACTGAGCATTTCTCATGTGGGATTAGAAGCTATGATGAGGCGATGCCTTCATGATAGGCCATATGGCTACAGGTGGCCATGGCTCCCAACCCCAGGTCCTTTAACACCTTCGCCCCCCCTAGTATGAGTTCTCATTTAGGATTGTGTGGTATGCTATGGAATCCCATATTTATTTATGTTGGGCTATTTCACCATGCCACACATATCCGCCTGAGGTGTCCATCCCTTCATTTATGGTCCATCCTGTGAGTATAGGGCCAGCCATGATTCGCGAGTTCCATCATTTGGGATTCCTTCACCTTCTATATCCAAAAGGGCCCCCGAATGGCATGGATGCTCATCCCAAGGGCTCTCATAACATTACGGGATAAAATAATTGAGGATTGAGAGAAACAAATTGATACAAGTCCCATGTTGCGAATATGGTCAACGGTCGACGCTCAATTGTTTGCCCCGAATTTTGGTCACACAAGAGTGGATACTGTGTTTCGAACCTGGTCAGCAGTTTCCCTCAATCATTATTGCTGCTTTGTGGTGTTCCATAGGCACGATGGTTCACCCTCTCAGTCCCACTAATGTGAAATTAAACTAGGCATATACAGTCCGAGCTCTATAACCCTAAACTAAGATCACTTTATTCCTCACTGCAAGACGTTAAACTGCAAACTAGATGGGACTTTCCGTCCGAGGCCCAGCCTCAGGCCCCTTGTCCTTTTCGGGCCCCTGGCCCAAGTTATTACTTAGGGTTTTTATGGTGTGGTGCAGGATTTTTCCTCATTCACGTCGAGTTTCTCATCGTGTCATACACATCCCTCGATGAGATACCTGACCCCTAACTTCTTCTTCACTACAAGACGTTAAACTGTAAAATGGATGAGACTTTCCATCCGAGGCCCAGACTCAAGCCCCTTGGCCTTTTCGGGCCCCAGACCCAAGTATTCACTCAGTATTTTACGGTGTGGTATGCGATTATGTCCTCATTCATGTTGGTTTACTCACCGCGCCATACACCTCCCTTGTTTGGGGTATCTTACCCATTTGCGTCCTTACTGCATGAGGACAAACTGCACATTACCCTCTTCTATAACTACATGTGGATTGATTCCCATCCTCATGGGATACATAGGACCACCCGAACATCTAGTCTTCGGGTCCAACATTATCTCTAAGAAATCTCCCTTTCACCTTCTCCCCTTGGATTGCACTTTCCCAGGGAGAGGGGTATGTGGTGTGGTATGGGCATATGTCATAACTCACGTCAGGTCTATAACAACCATTCCATGTGCCTCTTTCTCCTAAGAAGTTCTCTATCCCCTTTTTCTATACTCTTATCTTCAAATCACCCACTCTTAAGTTAAGGCCCTCGACCCTCTACAGTGATTCACCAATTGGCCCATGAGTACTCTAGTCTAGAACACAGAGTGTCAGACTCTAAATGGACATGCTTTCACTCATTTTTTATGCTTCGTGTTCCCCTTAATCTGGGATTCCATAATATTTCACTCCCAAAGGACCCCCAAATAGCATGGATGCTAGGCCTTAGGGCTCTCCTACCATTACAGGCCAACACCCTTGAGGTTTTCAGACAAAAAATCGATACAAGTTCCGCGTTGTGAATATAGTCAGCGGTCAAAGCTCATTTTTTGTCCCCATTTCAGGACACACAATATTGATACTGTGTTTCGAACATAGTCAACAATTATCCTCCATCGTCAAGCCATCCCCCTCAATCCTTGAATGTTGGTTACATGATTCACATTCTTTTCCACCCTATCATGTCTAAATGGAATTTTGACACTCCTGGAACTATCCCTTAGTGCACTTTTGCACGTTAGGAGGGAAAAATTCATGGTAAAGGCATCATTTGGGGCTCTCCACCAATTCCCCTTTAGCGTACATTCCAAGTATAGAGAAAAAACTCCTAGGCCCTTGTTTCCCACACTGAGTTTGACTCACATGGGATTAGGGATCAGGTTGAGGTCCACACATGCTTGGAAGGATTTGACTCCTCTATGGTTAGAGCTCTAAGACCCTAAACTAAGATCTCTTTTAGAACTACATACATCTTAATTCCCATTCCCATGGGATACGTAGGAACGCCTAGACATGTTGTCTTTGGGTCCAACTCGAGTTCCACTAATTTATCTTTTTTGTTCTGTCTTTGGGGCTTTAACTCCTATGGGACTATGTGGCGTGGTATAGGATTATGTTCTCATTCACAACATGTTTGCATTAGCCACACCACGTACGCCCCTTTCTAGGAGTTATCCCCCTACTTCCTATACCACAAGACATTAAACTATATGTTGTCCCGCACAACGTTAAAAGGCACCTTCAAGAACTACATGTGACTTGATTCCCATTATCATTGGATACATAGGAACACCCAGACATCTCGTCTTCGAGACCAGTTCAGGTGGGAGCTAGTTTCTCCTACCCCTTATCTTCTAATCTTTCCTGGCCCCTTGGACTGAGGTTTCCTCCTCATAATTGCAAACGGTATGGTGTGGACCTTGTCCACATTTAGGTCAGGTATGCTTTATCACACCGTGAACATCCCCTTTGGAACCTCATATACCCTGTACACGTCTGAGCCATATGGCTTTGAACTATGATGATTAGTCCCACATGACTTTAAACTATTGTGTCTATCCTACACAACATTAAAAATGCTTGTTTGGTCCCATCAAATGACCCTAAACTGTGACATTATCATCCTGGACACAAGACAAAAAACAACATTTCATTGTGATGTCCTCACCCAAGGGGGCATCATATTTGGTATCGGTTACACACCATACCATTTGTCAACACCTAAATATGGATTGATTCCTATGGTGATACCTGGACCATTCATCCTAGGTCCATCGCTTCACAAAAAAACACATTTATGCTAAAGGAAAAACGAGATATATCAAATACTACTTCTTTTGGTGCAAGGGCTAGACCCACACAACCTTATTATCTCTAGCACCGATATCTTACCATGTCATCCTAATAACTATGTATGGATTGATTCCCATCCTCATGGGGTAAGTAGGAACACCCGACCTCTTTGCTTCGAGCCCAACCTAATTTTCACTTTTGGTCCCTTGACCTGAAGAGTTTCCTCCAGGGATACGCAGTGTGATCCAGACTCCAAGTCCTCATTCACGTCGGGATTATAGCTACCGTACCACATACTCCCTTCTTGGTATCTTACCTTTCACTTCACGTCATATCATGTGGCGTTAAACTGCACGATTCCATATGTCCTCAACGCATGACACTAAACTATGGTTCTACCATGAACAAGTTTGGGATGCCCTATTTTAATAATGGGATGCGTTAGTTTCCTCTCCAGAGAGGATTCTCCCTACCAGTGTTGGTATCTAACCACACTGTGCCCCAAGAACTACATTTGGATTGATTCCCATTCTCATGGGATATATAGGAACCCACAGACATCTTGTCTCTGTGTCCAGCCCCAGGAATCATAATTCTTTTTCCCCCCTCTTTTTTCAGTCCCTTGACCTGAGCTCTTGTGGGGAACCATGAAATCACAGCTTTTCCCAGAACAAGTTCGAGATTCCCCACAATAACGTTGGGAGGAGATAGTTTCCTTGTTAGAGAGGTCTTTTTTGGAAGTATGGTTGATGCCTAATCAGACCGATGTACCCACCTAATGAATTTCCACCTCGGTGGTGTAATTTCATGAGTGTTGGAATCCAGTCGGACAAACCCATCACTCCATTATCCAAGCTTTGCATACCCTTTATTTGGACCCTCACCCTCTTTCACGTCTAGAGGAACCCCCAAATAGTATGGATGAACAACCTATGGCTTGCCTACTATCCCGGGCTAATGTTCTAGAAGACTAATGGATGACATTTCGAGTCAGGCCCCATGTTTCGAACATGGTCAGTGGCCGGCCCTCATTTTTTATCCCCATTTCAGGATAAACCAATAAGGATACTGTGTTTCGAACATGGTCAAAAGTCATTATTAATTCTCATACCATCACTACAGTGTTCCAAATCTTGGGTATTGTGATTCACACCTTCCATCCCCCTATGTTTGGATTTATTCCAGCACCCCCTGGCATTACCCTATTCGTGCATAAGAGCACATTGGGAAAATGGTAATTCGACTGTTCTGAGAGATTCATTCTCCAGTCAGGTCTCTCCCTTCTCTTCTCGATAATCCATATTGGTTGTTCGACCCTTGGGTTTCTGAATCCTAGATGACACTCCGGCATTCAAATGAAGTAATTGTGTGAGCATCCCATGTTTCTCACACTGGGTATGACCCACATGAGCTTAGGAATGGATTTTTATTCATTTCAGGATTGTGGTTGAAGGCATTAAACCAAACGGACAAGTAAATAAATCTATCCATAAATCTATCCATACATGAAATTATGAACAAGAGGTAGTAAATAGAAATGAGTTTATGAGTTTGACCAAAACAGGTCCCTTAAGGATTAGCATATTGGATAGATCGTTCCAGTGCTACTACCTTTTGTATTGTGGCCTCCAGGATTGCTTCATGTCCTCTTAGAACCCTCTCTTCATCAAGGGCCACAGAGCACAGTGCACTTTCCCTAGCCTGTTCTTATGCCTATTCAGTTTTAATTTCAGTCATTTGGTGACCCACTTCCACTAGCTGCTCTTGGGTGCCCACCATCTGGGCCCTCAATTTCTCTATATGCTCGGAACAGTTGGCAATGAATACCTCATTTTCTTTCATTAGTTATTCAAGGCCTCAAACCTCTTGTTCCACCTTCAAGAACACTTGGGTACTCCCTGAATATTTCTGATACTGGGAAAAATCAGAGCAACAGCTGCTCTTGCATAACTTCTCGGCCATGTAGTCGCAGACTGTCAAATGAAGATGGTGAGCATCCACCCCTCCAGCACAGAGAAAGCACAGCTGGGTGTGGATCAATCCCATTAATTTTAGCCATTCTATTTGAGGCTGACCGAGAAAGTGCTTGATAAATTTCCACCCCTTGCACCGCATCATATGGCTCTCATCGGACACCTCAGAATCATAATCATTTATCTCCTCAAGATTCGTAGTCCAGTAGTCAGGGAAAGCATCCAAGAGACCAGCAGCAGGGCCTTCTTTGGGCATTCCTCCCAAGGGGGTAGGATCTTCAACTCGTGGTCGACCTTCCTCTCTCGCCTTGGTCTCAGCAGCTCCTTCACCAACTTTTGGCCCCTCCCCAACATTAATATCACTGATATCCACGACCCTTTTCTCACCATGTGACGGGGCCGACTCGATTTGGGAAGCATCCTCTAAAAGCGATGACACATTTTCCAAATAATCAATCGTGGATGACCTAGATTCAGCAGCCTGACGAGCCTCCAAGGATGTGATCACTACACAAACAATAAATAACCTGATCAAATGAGATTTCCAACAGTAAATACTAGTGCTGATGTAATGAACTTACAAGATCCCAAAGAATTAGCCTCAGGTATTCTAGCTACAACAAGAGATGTCATAAAATGGGATCCCTCAGTGCTCGTTAGCTCAATAATGGGCATCGGCACCCCACCTTGTTCTATTGGCACCTCCTCCCCCTTTGGATGGAGCCTCTTGGTCAATGCAAATATGCCCCTGAGCAGAATAAAGAGATCTGATAGAGGGTTACAAAGAAAAAAATGAGGGGGGGGGGATAGATAAGGGCCAAGACATACCTCAAGTAGCTCGGTTATTCTACATCAGATCCAATGATCTTGCCACTCTCCCGAAGACTCCCTTGGTGGGATGTCCCCTAAGACCCTCCACCATCGAGCTCCTATTCTCCTTCACCTTCTCATTTACCCCCTCATTTACCTTCTCTTTCTTCCTCCAACTCTTCCGTCTCACTGCCCTCTAGCTCATCATCGCTATCGTCATCCTCAGGCGGCATATTGTCTAGATCATGCTCCTGGCTGAGCGTTACCTTCACCAGGAGGGGTGGTTCCTCACACCGACCTCGCTGGCGTGCATATGAATCCATGGCCATTAGGTACGCGTTCCGATGATATAAGTTTACCCTATCATCAACCCGAATGAGTACGACCTCTTGATACTAGATTCTATCTCGTATTATTTTTTTCCAGAGGGATTCGATGTCCGTCGACTGCCGTAGGGTCAACAAGGCTGACCATAGAGATGGGAAGATTGCATCATAGGAAGGTAGTAGGAGATATCTTATTTGATTCCTAGGAAGTTCTTTGTCTGCTCCATGAGCCCCTCTCCCCCTGGGCAACGAAGGCGCAACCATGCCGTGCGACGTTCCCGCTGCTGTAGTCCCATCCCATGCTGGTCCAGTGGCCTGACTTGCTTCCGGCCTTTCCTCCCCAAAAGTGCCATGTCTGCTCTCTCGCCGCCCAGGTTCTACATTGGCCACCTCAAACTTCCAGACTCACTTCCTCAAAATCCCCTCAGGGTATGCTACAACCCAATATTCGGTATATTCTATTGAGAGGACAACATCAAATCTAGTGGGGGGAAAGGTAATGACGTCTCCAGATCCCTAGGCTATGAACATCAGCCACATTTGGTGAAGAATACAGGGATTACTCTCCTCCCTGACATCTGTATACACCTTCTTCGGCATTCGCTGGAGGCATATGAACTGCCTAGAGAATCTCGATGGCACATAGGGCTCACAAAAGATCTTTCCATCAACCCGGGTGACAACCACCCCACCTTTGATTCTCTGGAAGTATTCTATTTACTCTAGTGAGTCCTACCCATTGTCTATCATTTGACCAGTCGGAGTGGGGAATGGGCTGAAAGTGAATTTGGCATGATTTCCGATTCTGATCCTTACCCCCTCCTCGTTGAGCATCAACGACATGACCCCTGCAATGTTCAGCAAGGAAGTTAGCAGGCCGTTACCTGGAGGACGAATGATTCTTGGAAAGGTATATCCACCACAATAATATACAATCCAGACATGGAGGATTTATAGGGGACCACATATCCTCCTTGGTGAGACCCCTCTCGAAATGAGCCTCATGATGGCATACAAACGGGCTAACACGGGGACTCCCAGATTGATCCTCTGATTTGTGGCCATGATACCAGCCATCACTAATGTCAATGGATGAACTCCCATCCTTGTTTCACTCACTGGTAGGAGCCACCCACTCAATAAGGTTTCTATAAATCCAGCGTACCGGATGTTCGGGTCCTGAATCTCATTTATACTGAATCCCCATGATTGATATTCCCCCACCTTTAGGATCCTCTAGTACAATCTGCTCTTGCTCCTCTGTGTCATGGTCAGACACCACCTTCCTCGCCCTAACATCTTGACTTCTAGATCCTTTTGCAGAAACAAGATAAACCATTTTTTGTAGGCAATGTCCTTCAAAAAGTCTTTGACCCCTAGCCTCTCCTTAGCTAGCTCCAACAGATGCCATGTTAGGATAAGAGTTCGTGATCTGTCTCCCTAGATGTTCTTTGTCCAAAGGAATTCATCGTATTGGTGCCCATCCAAAGGGATACCCATGATGCAATGAATTTACCAAAGGCTGATACCAACTTCCCCATGGTGAAGATGGAAGGTATTGGTATCGGGAAACCATCAGGTAAATAGATCAGGCCCAAGTTCATGCTGATGGTAGAAATTGAACTACGACGTCCACACCGCCTTAAACAACCCAATGTTACACATTTTGGCCCCAAACTGGTCACACGTCTGGCGTACCCAATACACCCAGGACCATTCACTGGTGAAATTTTCCCTAGACCGCATATCCCAATCCTACAGCCATCATTTAGTTTAATCAGTGACACTCTGTCGGAAAGTACTTGCCTAATGTGTTGGGGAGTCCTTTGTTACTGGGTCACTTCCCAAAATGGTTATGGTCCTAGGATTCAAGACATAAACATCCAGGTTCCTGGTTTCTATAGCAAGATGTCCATTATTGGTGATATTATATCGAGGTAGGTCATCCTCACAGGTCACCCACGACCGCGGTGTGTTGACTTCAAATCAGGTCACATGTACCTCCTCTATAATACCAAAGACCCATATCGGTAAATTTTTGGATAGTGCATACTTCTTTTGAGCTGGGGTCAAAAGGTTGAAGAGAGTATAGTTGCGGGATACGATCTTTCTGGCGCTATAAACCTCAGGTTTGGAAACCGTCTCAACCCTTCAAGCGGACAATGCAGCTTCTCTCTCAGTATCAGCCTGATTGGCAACCATCTTCTTTCAGTGAGGTCTCAAGGAGTCAGCGCGCAAAACAAGAAGTAGGTGAAAAATTCTAGTAGGCAGCACAAAAAATCAGGATTCCATGCAAAAAATCAGGAGTAGGCATGAAAAACAAAGGTCGTGGTGTGAAAAGAATCAGGTCTGTACATAAAATGACAGCTGAAACTTGGGAATTATGCGTAACTGAAGCCGTTTTTCATGCAAGACAGGGAATGTTTTTCATGCACGAGATCTTAGGACTTATCATGTGAGAAAAATACGTATGGATAGGGGGACCCACAAGGGTATTTTATAGGCAAAGATACGGGATTTAAATGCACACGGAAAGCCATTTCCATTGGACTCCCCGATTTTCCGCGCACCTACAGGTTTTTCGCGCATAGACCCCAGGCAGTTATGTGTTTCTGTGTTTTCCTCAGAATTGGAAATTTGCGTCCCCTATCTGATCCGATTTTGAGAGGGGGGGGGGATTTGTAGACACCGAAAACCACTCAATGGATGAAGGAGGTTTCAACGCGACAAAGTGAAGACATGTTTTGACCTAGTGATCCATTCAAGGGGGCTCAAAAGGGCCGCGCGAAAAAATATCAGATGGGCGCAAAAAAAAAATCTCTCTTGTGTGGAAAACCATGGGATCCAAGGCCGTTGTCCGCACCTGTATGAAAACTCCCTCGCCACATGGGATCTACCGCCCCAGCGCGCAAACTTCTACACCACGCGAAAACTTCCGCCCCTGTGTGAAAACTCCCGCACCGCCAACCGCTGGTGCGGAATTTTGCGCCTGTTGCCCCCATGTGGAAGATATTTCACGCTGCCGACACTGACGTGCAAACTTTCAGCTAGACCTATTTTCGTATGGACCGTGCCACCCCGAGTGCCTATAAATAGAAGTGTACCCCTTCAACTTCCAATGGATGAAGAATCCAAACCGTCTCCTCTGTGCGAAATACACCTCTTTTATGTGAAAAATATGGATTTCAAGTACGTGATTTTTCATGACTGGCCATCTAGGGGTCCGCCTTTGCACGAGACAACTCAGGCTTAACCCTTCTCCAAATCCCTTCGAGTCCCACCCCCTGCGTGCAATCCCTTAAAATTGTGCACAAACAGTATGACTTGCACACAATATCCTCTATTTTCGGGCACAACCTCGGTTCCCCTTTATGTGATCGACGTCTCCAATTGTGCACTGACCCGTCCTTTTTTGTGAAAGTGGATCAATTGTGTGCCGACCCGGTATTTTTCCACGCAATTTTTCCTTTTTCACGAAAATCTCCCTCATTGTGCGCACGTGTTCAATGTCTCTCTTTCGGACATCATTTTTGGGTGCCTCCCACACCCAAAACATTTTTTTCACACACCCTTTTCTCATACGACCCTCTAGGCTCATATGAAGTAATTTCAAAGTCCCCTGTGTGGTGTTTCACATTGTGTTAATTCGCCTCATGCTTCTTCGCATAGGCATGATAACGACTATTGCATCTTTGCATAGCCACACTAATGTGGACCCCTAATGGGATCATCTCAGAACACCCCCTTTCCATGACATTACTGATTCCTTCCTTCCCTCAAGGGCAGGAAAGTATTGGTAATGTAAGTCCTAGGGGTGCGGAGTGAACCCGCCTCATCTGAGCTATAGGATGTTAAACTACCAAACACCATCGTCCTCAACACATGATGTTAAACTGTGACCACACCCCATGCATCAAACGCGGGGTTAACCCACCTTGGACATTCTTCACGCCCATTGGTCTCCATGTGAGTGAGATCATTCCTCACATGGAATGAGATCCTCTTTATCAAAGAGGTGTCTGTCCGCGGGGAAAGGGAAAACACCCTGGTTTAATCCCCTAGCTTTCCTTACAGGAGGTATCATCCCTACCCCTCCTCTCTTCCTGGGTGCCAAGTCCCTCTCCATCTAGGCTTTGTCACCATTTGGGCCTCCATCCTAGAGTAGTCCCAATCTCCGTCACCTCGGTTTTCTAACCACACGTAATCCCATGTTTCCTCTCTAGGAGGAGGACCACACAAAAGCCCCTGTTTCCTCTTTGGGCCGATAAGTATGTGTAAGCCCCACTCCACTTCCCATGGATTCACCTTTAGCGATGTGATCATCAGGTCTTTATTCTCTCTTGTTTCTCACACCGAGCATGACTCGCGTGGTCTTAGAGAAAGCACCGACCATGACATCCTCCCTAGGCAGCCTAGAGTGTAAGCCCCACATCCATACCTGAACTACGAGGTATTTGATCCTTGCCAAGGCAAGGTACATAGGAAGTCTCCCTGAGGTTCAAGACCACCATCCATTGGTCATTCCGAACCCCTTCACATCGGTTCTCCAACCCCCATACCTGAACTATGAGGTCTTTGATCCTTGTTAAGGCATGGTATGTAGGAAGCCTTCCTAAGGATCAATCCCACCATCCATTGGTCATTAAAACCCCCTTCACATCGGTTCACCCACACCCATACCTAAACTATGAGGTCTTTGATCCTTTCCAAGGATAGGTACGTAGGAATCCTCCCTGAGGTTCAAGCCCACCACCCATTGGTCCCGACCAACCTCACGTCGGTTCACCAACACCTTGGGATGCCTCAGAGCGTAAGACCCAAATTCACCATGACCTAAACTATGAGGTCTTTGATCCTTGCCAAGGCAAGGTACGTAGGAAGCCTCCATGAGGTTCAAGCCCACCACCCATTGGTCGTTCCGACCATCTTCACGTCGGTTCTCCAACCCCATCCCGAACTAAAAGGACTTTGATCCTTGCTAAGGTAAGGTACACATGAATCCTCCATGATGTTCAATCCCAACACCTAGAAGTCCCAGCCATCTTCATGTCTGTTCTCACTCCATCCCAAAATATCTGGGCTTTGATCCTTGTCTCCGAGACAAGGGATGTAAGAATGATCCCTGAGGTTCAACCCCATCCGGCAGGAAGTCGTTGACTTTCCCATTCAGCGGTAATCCATTTTCAAACCCATTTAGTGGTAAGCCGTTGACATCCCCACCAAGAAGTAAGCCATTGTGACCCCATTCAGTGATAAGATGTTGTGATCCCATTTAGTGGTAAGTTTTTTTCAACCTTATTCAGTGGTAATCCATTGACATCCCCATCCAACGGTAAGCCATTGTGATCCCATTCAGCGGTAAGATGTTGTGACCCCATCCAGTGGTATGCTGTTATGACCCCATCTAGCAGTAAGCCATTGAATCCCCATCGGCGGTAAGCTGTTGTCAGATGAACTATGAGGACTTTGATTCCCTACCACCGGGATACGTAGGAAGCCTCTTCGAGACTCAATCCCAACATCACCGTCGTCCTCGAGATGACTCCATCTCATTCTCCATCCACTTCATTAAACCTTCCATCATCCATCCTTATTCTTACATGGGCCGCCACATCTTGGTGGGATCATGCCACCTCCTTCCCTATTCCCCTTAACAATAATTTGGAATATAACCACACGTTGGACCCAACATCAGTGTTCCCTCTAGAGGTTCCACCCATCTGATCCACTATAATAAGTGTATTGATCAGTCTAATCTGTCTTTGCAAGATGTTAAACCTACAGCTTACCCTGTTTTAAACATGGGAAGATGTGGAAAACCTAAGATACATGCATATGTCATAAAATTCCCTGCAATCGATGTAGGATGCCTCGTGCTTCTATGCCCCTGAGAATCCCTATAATAAGGGGAATAAACCCTGACACAACAATGTCCCAACATCCAGACATGCCAGTGATGTCCAAACTTGACTACTCCCCTGACTGAAGGTTTCTTCCATGACCGGAACCTTTGGAATGTCCCAAGAGATGTAGTGCAATTAACAGATGTCCATGAAGATATGGCACTAGGAATAGTTTCATGAACAATGTCTTAAATCTATAAGGGAGACCCAGACTAGGTGACAAGTTCCGAGGAGGAATCAACAGAAAGGAGAACCGAAATACCATCATTCCATTTAGATCAAGGGGAAAACATCCCTGAACAAGTGATGAATGTCACACACCATTGGAAAGTGGGAATGCAGGAAAAAAAACCACGCCTTTCGTACTCAAGTAGACAGACGTGCACGCCCCAACGAAAGCATCAGAAACAAACACATTTAAAAAGTTTTTTTATTTACATCCTCATTTGAGAGACGACCTTGGTCAGCCACTCTAATACACCCAAGTACCCAAAAATAACACTTTATTTGATATTTCCCACGACAGTTCCTTTCATGTGTCTAAAAAATTCCTAGAGAAATAGGACTAGGGAGAAGAGGAACACCCCATGAGTGAACCCGCTGATGATATCAATGAATGATGCCTATCACTACACCTTCTACCTAAGTACCCAAGGCTTCCAATGTTATACATTTTACAAACCATTTCATCAAAACCCTACTTAAAATCCATTTTTCAAACCCATTTCACAATAATTTTAAAACACCTATTTTCCTTTTACCAAAACAAGGGGAAAATTTATATTTTCACAAAACCCATTTTCACACACACACACACACAAATAAATCAATCAATTATGCCATTTTATTTATAAAACAATTTATAAAACTAGAGAAATAAAGTTTTATCAAACACATGCTAGAGATGGAACCACCTACCTCAAACTCAGGTTGCACACACCCTCAATTGGATCCAAAAACACTTGAAATAATTTAGAACAAAAAATAAAATCACTACCTAAGATTTCCTCACTTTGGAATCATATTCCATAATAGCAAAGGTTGTAAGAGAGGTTAGGTCACACATACATTAGATAAAACTCACCCTCTGCTCCACAACTAACAAATGAACGACCCCTAAAAGAAGATCAAATAGAGGATATAGAAAGAATCTAGAATAAAATCAATAAAATATCAACAGATCTAAAAATGTAACCCAATGGCACTATTGTGACCAATGGAAATGAAGAAGTAGAAAAATCACTTATCTGGAGAGACACAATGATCCACCTCAAAGAAAAATCACCAAATGAAATGATCTGAAAGGAGTGGAGGTACCAAAAATCACCTATGATAGATCCTAGGTTTTGAGAGATAAGAATTCATGTAAAATGAAAATAATATCATACATAAATATTGGTTAAAACCACTAGACCTAATCCATTCATGATGTGAAACCCTTTCATGATGTGAATTTCATGATTAATAAGATACGCCGAAAAATGCGTCACCTAAGATTAAAAATAACATTGATTGAAATTTTAATGATGTGAAATAGTTTCAAATATTGCAAACTTTTGAAACTTTTAACTACTTCACAATACATTCCAGGTAACAGATTCATGTTGTGTAACTAGTTCATGATGTGAAAGTGTCTAGCTGAAAAATCACAGTCCAAATTCTGAAAAAAAACTGAATCACCTATAAATCCATACAAAAACATGGATAACCCTCTAAATAATTTTCCACATTTATATATGAAATCCATTAAATTAACAAACACATGTACCTAAAATTAAGTTCATTTTCCCCAAAAAACACTTTCCATCCTCGAAAGTATCAAAACACACCAAAAAAGGAAAAGAGAAAGACCTAAAAGAAGGTAACGAGATGTTACAAACTCCCCACCATAAGAATTTACATCACTGGGAAGTCATGTGGAAGAATGGAGCACTAGAAATAGGTAAGGCCATTTCTCCCTCACTGATGCTTCATGCTCCCATGTTTCATGAGAATTTTATTTGTGTTTCCATAACCCCTTGACTAATGGGATATAATTACCACATAATACTTTCACCTAAGATTCAATGATCTCCATTGGCAACTCTGTAACACCCCGACCCCTCTAGGCTGGAGCCGGTGCATTACTTGTGATATTGGCATGGTTAGAAAGAATAAAAATCCCAAAGGAACGATCAGTTTAGTAGTATTTAAGAAACTAGATACATAGATGTTGCTCAAATTACATTTAACATTTTTACAAAATACAATACATAACAAAACTAAAAAATGCATCCAAAATAACTCAATAAAAGATCTCTTCTTTGTCACCTATTGAAAGTAAAAAATGAAAGGGGTGAGATAAAATGCTCAGTAAGGGTTAAAATTAGAGGAAGAATGAGTACAATAATAAGTGAATCATAATCAATCTGACATAATCAATATGGCATAGTGAATAAATGAAAAACTAATTCCAATAATAAACTGAGAATGAAACTGCATCCATAGATTTTGTCATAGTTGAAACCTCATGGATAATAATAATAAATTATAATGAATAAAGAGAATGATTATTAATTGGACGTCATGTATCTGGCACATGAAACCATAATACCGTAAAAACGGTTTAGTTCTATGGGTAGAAATCCATCTAATTGTTTAGAAACAAACTCATAGGGTTTGTCGCCAACTGATTTGTCTCATGAGACCTACCGATGCATCGAGGGGATATAGAAGGCCCCAACCACTACTTCATGTCCAAATAATTCTTTATACATTGATTCAATATAAGAGAAATATTCCTTTTCAATATTCGTATAGAGTAGAGTATACGGATTCATGAATATTTCCCTAATTAAAATAACTTTCCAAATAAACACCGTATGTAAAATGGTATACAGTTTAGACAACAGACATATCCATGGAATTAGATTAAGAATATTTAATATAAATATGATTTCAAATGAACATTTATATCAAATGGGTAGTAGGTACACCCCATAAGGATTATTTGGTGCACAATACAAAGTTAGTCACAACGAAAAGGTAGTTGATACAAAGTCCCTTAACACAATGTAATAAGTCGAATCATATGACCAAAACTTAAAGAACATAATATGAATCATTGAATAACATGAATACATATATAACAATGTTATTATATATAAAATTTATTTACTAATATACCACATACAAGAAATAAGTGGCGAGCAATGAAAATCTCACAGAAATAAAAGTGAGATGAGAAAACCCTTACCTTTTGCTCGAGCGTGTTCTTAGTTTGTTTTAATGACCTGAATAATCAAATTTAGATTAATTAATTAATAAGTCCGGAACCTCATATACATTTAATTTATTTATTATAACATTATTAGGTTCATTCATGTCCCTTTTAATGGGGTTAAGAGGTTCAATTTTATTGTTTTGGAAAAATTTTCTTCCTTGGTTTTCATGATTCATTTACTTGCTATCATGAATGGTAGTTCATTTGTAATGTGGATAAATATAAAAAGTTGTTAATATATTTTATTAGTGAAATTAAAGAGATATAAATTTTTTTATAATGATTATAGGTTATATACTTGAGGATTAATCATTAGTTAAAAGTTTTTGATAAACACTTGGATTTAGCTTAGCAGTTTTGTATAAAATGAAGTCGTTTTGTATTATTATTCCGTATTATGAGTGAGTAAAGATTACAGAAAATTAATGAGATGAAATAAATATATTTTTATTTGTTTCAACCATTAAAATGGTTTCATGACTATTAATTAAGGAGAAAGAGAAGAACAAAACTTCATCGTCTACAAAGGTTATAAATTGGAACCTCATGGACGTTATTTCGCTTATAAAAATAAAAAGGGGGAGTAAGAATATTGATGATAGTTCTTCCATTAACATGATATAATTCCATTATATATATGATACTGCAGTTTATCATGGTGATTTTTATAGAAGAGTTTAGGATAGAAAAATAAAAGAGATGAACTTGAAAATAAAAGAAAAGTTGAGAGATCCCTTATGAAAATTCGGCAGCCTAACGGCGTCGCTTAAAATTTCATAAAATAAAATGATGAGAAAAAAGGGTATCTCATCATATTTAAATAAAAAAGGTAAGTAAGAATAATAAATAAAATCAAACCCCAACATATGAGAAAGTAATTTAAAATAGCTAACATAAAAGAAGTGTCTTCTTAAAGAAGATAATAAAGGATTCCCTTACCTTGTAGAATAACTCCTAGATCTTGAAGGATGGGACCTTGGGGGATTAGAGACACCTTGAGAGGACTCCTAGAGAGGTAAAACCACCAGAGCATCGAGGATGATGGATTCAGAATGAAATAAAACGAATGGATGAGTGGGTATTTGTAGAAAAAGAGAGGTAATTTTTAATAATTTCAAAGGGACACCTCATTAGTGGTTTTTGCCAAACCATGGGCTTTCCCATGGTATTTTCCCATGGTTTTAGCCACTTGGGACACCTCATGTCATATTTTACTATAAAAAAGTGGACCATACTTTTATATTTAATTATTACATCAATATGATGTCATTAAACTACCAAAAACTCAAAACTGTATTTTTACTATTCATGAAAATTCATGTATTTTAGAAAAATCCCAAAAATTTACCTGAACCAGTTTTCAATGTGTAGAATTTAAAAATGAACTCCATTTTTTGAAAATAATTTTCCAAGTATTTTTAATTTAATTTTTAAATAAATTCATAGTTAATTTGAAAAATAACAATCTTAAAGGTGCAATTAGTTTTATTTCTCATTGAAAAACTAATTAAGATCTCATTATCTTATTGTCTTAAGAAAATAAAATAATAATATTATTTACTATTCTTAAGGGTCATATTACAATTCATATTACTATTCATAAGGGTATGTTACTATTCACCAAAAATAAATTTTGTTCTATCAAACTCCAAATGACTTATTGATCACAACTCTAGATGACCATTTTTCGAATTTCAAAACATAGAAGTGGAAAATTTATATTTAATGGCTAGGTTTTGACTATCTCCTAAATAACCTAGTGTTGTTTCAAATTAAAATAGTGATGAATGTAATGTATTTAATAGAGGCATACCATAAAATGTTTGTGGTGTTATATACTCCATAAAATAAATTTATGCCTCTAACTCAATCTACTTCCAACTTAGAATATGGGAGTGATGAGGATGGTATTTCCTGAGTTGAGATATATAGAAAAAATTATGAATACCTATCAACTGAGCTAGAAATTCCAACCAATAAGTAACATGCCCAAGCCTCCTAGTGACCTCAAATGGTTGAACATATCTTCGATACAACTTCCCTAGTTTTTGAAGCTGATGGTGACCCAACCAAGGAGGTAGTTTCAAGAAAGCCCGTTCAACAAATGAAAAATACAAAGGATGATTTCAATGACCTGTATATGATTTCTATCGACTCTGAGCTATAACTAGATGTCGATGTATATCCCAAATCCTTGTTGACACCTCCTAAATGAGACTCGATCCTTCCAAAAAAGACTCACCCAACTCTACCCAAAGAAGTGGTGGCCTGCATGGGAGACCATAAAAATCCTTGGAAGAAGCTATTATGATCAAAAATTGAAAACTGTTTTTATAAATAAGATCAAATAGTACTATATGGATATCCCATGATCCACCAAAATCTAAGATGTGGTCATAGAGAATATCCTCTAGGATCTAAATAGCATGATCCATATGACCATCCGTTTTTTCATAGTAAGATATAATTAACATAACATGATTCTCCATCACCCCTAGAGAATCTTCTAGAACCTTTAAGTAATCCTATAATCATTGTCTAAAACAATGGGATATGTCACCCCTTGTAACCTTAAAATATCAGGCACATACAGCTTATCCAATTATTCAACTTTAGTGGTGTCCCTGATCAGAATTAAAGGATATAACTTTGTCAACTGATCAATCACCAAATAGATAGAATTATTATCTCAGTGAGTCTATGGAAATATAATGAAAAAGTCCATTGACACCTCATCCCATTTCCAAATTGACATTAGAAGACACTAGAGAAAATAATAAGGTTTTAGATACTCTACATTTATCTATTGGTGGGTGTAATAGTGGGGCACATAATCTATAATTATATGATTTATACTTAGTCATTTGAATTTTATTCTCATGTCATGATACATCTTCATAGTGACTAGATAAATGACTCAGGAAGATCTATGATAGTCAAATAAAACTAATATCTTCATAGATTCTGGGATGAAAAATTGATTCCCAAAATAGTGAATACCATCTAAAGGGAGAGACCAACCAAAAATATTCTCCACACCATAAAGGGTTTCTAGAATTTCTATGAACTCGTTATCCTACTACCAACCCCATATAATAGAATAAAGGAGATATAATGTCACTAACACTTAAGAACATACTTAAATGTAGAAAAATCTAAATTAGGAGTGGGGTAATTTCTTTCACAGGGACATAGTTGACAATATTCATAATCCACAACATGATCATCTTGCATAAGTACACAACCTATAATAGTACCAAAATAATAATATTACACCGAATTACTCTTACTGGGATCATATAATACCAGAATAGAAGATTATGTTAGAAGCCATTTCATCTGGTGGAGAAGACTAGAATTTTTCATCCCATATGAATTTAACCCCTTTTATGGTAATAGTAGTAAAAGGTGATTCCAACTTTGAGAAATCCTTGATAAACCATCAATAATATTCAATAAGTCCTAAGAATATCTAAATATCAAATACATTTCATGGATCCTCCTATGAAAAGATATCCTTCACTTTCTCAGGATCAACTAAAAATACATGGTCAAAAATCACTTTCACTAAGAAATTCACTTATTGGATCTAGAAACTACATTTCAAAATCTTTCTATAAAAACCGTGACTCCTCAGGATTTTTAAAACCAAACTCAAATGGTGCTTTTGATCACACTCAGATCTTGAATAAACCAAAAATATCATCCACAAACACTACCACAAAGGTGTTGAGATACTCATGGAATATATAGTTAATCAAATCCATAAAAACTTTAGGAGCATTAGTCAAACCATAAGGAATCATAGATATTTATAATGGCCATACCTCAACCTAAAATCTTTATTTGGTATATTAGACTGTCAAACACTAAGATGTTGACAACCCACAAAAAAAATCGATCTCAAAAAACCACCTTTCCCCTTCAACTAGTCAAATAAATCATCCATGAGTGGAAAAAGATTCTTGTTCTAAACTTCCCCTCAATTCAACTTCTGATAGTCCACGCAAAATTGGATTAAACTGTCTACCTTCTTGTAAAAGAGCATATGGTCTTCCCAAGGAGAAACACTAGGGAGAATGAAACCTTTTTCTATTAGATCATCTAACTAAATCTTGAATACTTTCAGATCTGTTGGTTCCATATGATATTAGGGTATTTAAACTAGCAACATTCCTAGCACTAGGTAAATCATGAACTATACCTCCCTCTCTAGAGGAAGACTAGAGAATTAATATATAAAAAAAATCATGAAATTCTTGAAAAATAGTATTCAGATAAAAAATAGAAAAATCATCATTATGAGAAAATTTTATAATAGAAAAATACTCTTGAGATTTGGGTGGGAAGGCCCTGCATAACCAAACCTGAAATCACACTCTACAAGATACACCTGAGAGATCCCATTGGCAACAAAGAAAAAAACATTCTTATGATAAAAATAAATCTCAGAATGGTGATAAATAAGATAATCCATCACAATGATGTTGTCGAACAGATCTAGATAAAGAATGGGGAAATCCCAGAATAAATCTACATCTACTATGAACGAAGAACAAGAATAACACCAAAACCCCTACAATTTCATCTTCTAAAGAGGTGTTTCTAAGTACATAATAAATTAAATGTTCCCCATAATAATTTTATTCACATAAAAAATGGGAATAAATAAATGAGTGGGAGTCACCAGTATCAAATAAAGTATCCACAATAGAATATGCATTATATATGGTACCTATAACCATTAATGGGACCAAGTCAACCTACATTAGAAACTCATTAACAGTGTAAAGGTGCTTCACTAATAAGGAATGTGGCTAGATCCCTATAGTCCTTGAAGCATCCAACTACTCAATAATAGTCTTTGGAGCCGATAATCCCTAATCATAATGTGGTATAAACATAGCCTGAAAAAATTACTGCAACTGGATATAGCGGCCACAACCTTTACACATATTTACAGGAATAAGACAAGAACACTGGGTGTTTATGACCTTTCCACATTTATTTTATGTCAAAGTAAAACTATTGGCTGCAACTGAAAGTGCAAAGGATGCCCGTTCTTGTGAAATACCTCCACCACCCCTGTGATGCTCATGCCACTTTCTCTTCCTTCCCCACACACCACTAAAGTTTCCACTGGGTGGAAGTGAAGGTGAATAATGTCCAACCTTTATTTTCATATCCATATCATCTATCATATCTCTTTCTACTATCTCCACATAGGTAGAAATATTCATCAAAAATACCTATGATCTGATACCCAATCGTAAAACATATAGGTACTTCCATGCCTTTAGATGACCATTATTTACTACCTCCAATGAAAAATGAACCATCTCTGTGAACCGATTGGTATACACCAGCACTGAATTACCTCCCTAATATAAGGAGAGTAACTCTAGAGAAATTTCCATTATCAAAAAATATTAACTAAACTAATGGAATAATATAGTCTTGAAACCCTTCCAATCAAATCCCACATGTTTATCTGATCATACCATGGAATCCCACTATCACTTGCTCGGACCCTAGAGTCTGAACACCACACACTTCACCTTGATATTCTCAGGTGTATCTAGGTAGTATAATATTTGATTGATCATATAAAAAAATTACTCTACCTATTGAGGCCCATTCGTACCTATAAAGTGTAGTGGACTCTCATATAAGAACTCCCATGATCAATCCCTTTCTCTTACATCTCCTAGATGTACCTAAACAACTGCATTTTGGACTTGTGGTACATTTTGGTCATTAATGAAATCTTCTTGCATGATAGTCTCTATAATATTCTAACCCAAAGGAATATTCTCTTGAGGAGCATCCACTGCACCCTCCTATTGAACCTATAGAAGACATCTCAAAGGCATATCACTGCACACCGAAAATATAATATGTGAGAAAATGATTGTAAAATCATAGTTAAAACCATAAAAAATAAGAAAAAACTAATATTTAGATCAAAAAATTAAAAAAGGAGACACACATACCAATATACCTTGGTAACTTGAGTCTCATCATGATAATATTTTTCCATAAACACACCATAACCTACCCCTCAAGTCCCAACAATCCTATATTCTGTCTACTAACTTCCAAAACTGATCACAAAACCTTTATCTAATACTAAACTGTAATAAACCGATCTAGATAGAAACAAAAATTGGCACCTGACCTGAGACATCACATACCTGAAGGTTATTTATGATGCCCATGGGATGACGAATAGCACCCATGCATCAACAAAAAAAAGAGGGAATCATTACACCCAACCTGAAGCAAACAACATGAAAAATATATATATATATATACATAGTATGAAGAAATAATGGAAGGGAAAAATAAGAAATATATGCCATAGAAAAAAAATAAATAGAAGAAGTGATACAACCCAGTGTTTGATAAACAAACTCCAAGGTATGATTCTAATTACAAAGAACAAAACCAAATATGAGAAACAACTACTTTCTGTGATAAGTGGATAACATTCCGCTATCTGACCACCAGATACACAACTCAGTTGATAGAAACGCCACTGCCTCACTATGGCACCTTGCCTTTCCTTACATCAAAAGACATCATAAGGTCTATGCACCACCAGGGTGGTGATCAGGGTTTGAGCTAATATAATCATTAGTATATCACCTAGGTATTCTATAACAAGTCTCTATACAACAATCCAAATATGCTCAACATTAAATAAAACAATGAATGATAACCAGTTTAATAGTTTTTATATCAAATCATGGTAACACATTCCCCCTTTTCCATAGTTTTAAATAATATAGGTAAAATGGTTTCCAAGAATATCACATATATAAAATAAGGTTATCAAATCTAAGTAGTATAACTCAAAATCACAAGAAAAATCATTCTAAAGATCACTATAATTCAGGTAAGCTAAAACATTCATACCCAATACATAGATAATCACATTAATCAAGTCTCACAAACTTGTAATTGGATCCAAAACCTATATAAAGAAATTAGAAAAAAAATTCCCTACCTATTATTTCCATACTTTAGAATCATATTCCATAACAAAAAACTTTGGCAGAGAGGTTAGGTCACAGATACCTAAATGAAAAAACACCCACCACTATGAAACTAAAAAAGGACTAACCCCTAAAAGAATATCACAAAACTGATCTAGAAATGATCAAGAATAAAATCACCATAAGATCAAAAGATATGAAAATGTAATGAAATGATGCTACTGCGACAAACGGTAATGAAGAAGAAGAAAGATCACTTACCCTGAGAGACACAACACATCCACCATAAAGATCAATCAATAAATGAAATGATCTGAAAGAATAAGAGGTTCCCAAAATCACAAGGGAGATCTCTTAGGTTTTGAAAGATAAGAATGCATATCAAATGAAAAGAAAATCATACATGCAACATGGTTAAAATCACTGGCCCCAAAGCATTCACTATATGAAACCCTTTTACGATGTAAATTTCACGATTTATAGGATGCACTGAAAAAGGAATCACCTTAGATTAAAAATAACTTTAATAATAATTTTCATGAAATGAAATAGTTTCAAGGCTTGTAAAATTTTCATGTTCTGAACCATTTTAGTGCATCTTCATGACAACAGATTCACATTGTAACCAGTTCATGATGTGAAAGTGTCTAGAAGATAGATCACAGTCAAGATTCTATAGAAAAAAACCACCTACGAAGCTTTAAAAACACTTAGAGAACCCTAAAAATACTTCAAAAAATTTATATATAGACTATATTAAATAAGAAAACACACATCCCCAAACTTTAGGTCAATTTCCCCAAAAAATGCTCTCTATCCTCAAAAGGCCCAAAACGCACCCAAATAAAAAGGGAAACAAAAAAAGTGATGATAAATACTAGAAAAAAGGTAATGGGATGGGACATTAAAATTATGGTTCTCTATACAGTTTATAAAAGTTGAATAAATTCACTTTAAAATAAGTGCACAAAATGTAATGAAAACCATTTTTTGAAAAATTCATTTTTAACTATAAAATTGAATTGACCTTAGTTATTTTCCTTCTAAAAACTATTAGATGAATATTGAAATATTTAATTGAATATATATTCTTTACATTTCATTAAAATCATAAATCAATAATGATTTATTTACTTAATTAAGATAAAAACACATTGTTCATATAAAAATAGTTTTTAGAAAAAAGTGTTTCTAAGCCCAAAAATGAATTTATACCAAAATAATGTATAATGATAATTCCTATGTAATTAGATTATTTATAATTAAATTAAACTTATTTTAATTTAATATACAATTAGAAAGATAATGGACCTTTTAAATTACCTTATTTAATAAAAATAAATGACAGTTTTATAAAAATCAGTATTTCCACTATTCATTTAAAAATAAGTTTTTTAAAAAAAATCCCAAAAAATAACAATAAGATAATATTAATATTTTTATTTAAAAAGTGATATTAATTTCATCAAATAAAATTTATATAAATGGACTAAATTAATTAAAATTTCTGCATGAAAAATGAAATAAAAACCATTTTTGATGAAAACATATGTTTGAAGTATAAAATGTCTTTATTGAAAATTGAGTAAATATTTATTATGAATTAATAAATAAATTTTCATTATATAAAAACTTTATAAATATTATTCATAATGTTTTTATTCTCTTTCACACTTCTAATTTAACAAAAATGTTATGATGGTCATAGTTAAATAATATTTTTATAATATATTACAGTTCGATTAATGATTGGTGTTGTGTGGTAAACAATATAAAAAGCATAGTATTCTTTTAAAATAATTTTTTGGTTTTAACATCCCATTAAATAAATTTTTTCCATATAAATTTTATCTTAGTAATCAGTGATCTAATATTTGAAAATACATTTATTTAAAACCTACATCACATGGAGGGATACGAAAAATTCATTTGAAAAGTGGAAGTGAGAAATGCATTGGTTACCCAAAATAATAAATAATTTGGTTCCTAGATAAAGATAACATTAATGTGAAGTAAAAATATGTATATAGAGGAGAAATAATAATTTCCAAGGAATAATAGAGTGTGATAGATAATAAGATCATGAGTAAGTTATTGAATACAAAACAATAAATCAGAAAGGGATAATGAAAACTATCAATTCATTAGATAAAAATATAAAAAGATAACATTTTTATTTTGAGATACTTTTCCTAGAGCTGAGGTATTATTTTTATATCAAGATAAAGAACATGATAAAATATACTTACTTTATATATTTCTAATTTATATGATTTTTTAATTGAGTATTTTAATCATTTTCCATATATGATTCTAATGATTAATGGATAAAAGATTTTTTCATACTTGAAGCACGAAAATCAACATTTAATGGATTATAAAATCTATAAAATAAGAAAAAGTTATTTAACCTATAAAAAATGATTAGAATAAGTTAAGATTATACTCAATATGAATAAACCTTCTTGTAAACAATTAATATATTAATTCCAAAAACATAAAAAATAACACTTACAGAAATGATATAATACTATAACATTTAAATCATAATACCACTAGTTTAACATATATTATTTTATTCTTCATATACCAATTACTAAATATTTAAAACTAATTAAACCCCCAATATAAGAATTATTTCAAATCCCAACATAGGTATAATAATGATTTTTTCAACTAGGGAATAACTATTCAACTTAATAGAAACTACTTGATATATTATAATTAGATTACCATTAGGTGTCTTAATTGATTTTTTCCCTTAGAGTGTTAAGGGATAATTCCACATACATGAAAAATATAAAATAGTTTATAGAAATAGAATCAAATGAAGAAATATTTTATGATCAAAGTACCTATTATCACCACATAAGGGATTTTAACTTTAGCTATAGTAATTTCATAAGATTTTCCATTCTACATTAGCCTTTTATAAGTTAAATTCCATTGGTTCTTAGGGAATTTATTTGATTACTTCACCATCTTATTTAAATTCAAACACTGGACCTTGGAAGCTTCTTTCTTGACCTTACAATAATGAACCTTATGAACTTTTCTCTACACTTGAAGACAACTATCATTTCTTTAAGGAAAGTACTAGGGTGTTTCATTCTTCAATTTTAACATATGGTAAGTTCCATCCTTCCCTTATTTTCCTCTATATCATTTACTTTTACTTAGTGATTATTTTCCTCTTCTTCTCTTTATTTACTTTGAAAATATATAAATTGAAGAATTATTTATCTATCTTGATGGAACTTGATACCATATCATCATATAATGAAAATTCTTGAGATAGTAGTTCCCTTCAGAGGCTTGAATTGATCCCATTAGAGAAAAAATAAATCTTATTTTTGGATTATTTATATAGTCCATAACATGCCTTGCTAATATTGTAAAGTTTTCCTTATACTCAATAACACTTTCCTCTTCCTTATATCTTATATTGAGGAATTTCCTTTTTATATTAGCTCGTTTCTAATGAGGAAAGTATTTTTCAAAGAATATATCCTTAAAAGTATTCCATTCGGCTCTCTATTTCTCCTCCCATTCTGTTTTTATTTTGAATCAATGGCCACTATTGATCATCATCTTTATTTAAAAAAATACAATCTTTGAATAACCTTCTCCCTTTCATAACTTCTTTATTCCAAAAATATCTTTTCTAGGGAATTTATCCGCTATTAAATTATCAATAGATTAATAGTTCTGTTAAATGAAAATGATTTCTATTATATGAAGTGGTCCGTCATAAACGAATCATATTTCGAAGTAATATTATATTCCATATAGGCAATGTTATTGGTCATAAACTCATTAAATTTTCCTAATATAGTAATACTATGCTTATCTCCAACATTGACTGTGTTGAATTGATCAAAAGGTAATTACTTGCATTGATTATGGGTGTTTACAGGTTTTCCATTCCTTCTATTATGATTTATTTCTAAACAATTACATACACTAGATTAACTCAAAAATTATGAATCATAGGGTATAATTACAAATATGGTGGAATAACTACCATAAATTGAAAATTTAAGCATATATAATTTTAGAATTATAAGCTTAATATCTTTGGGAATATCTTCAAATCATAAAAATATTTCCAAATATTTCATAATGGTTTATAATGAGTGTGTGAATCAAAAAAAGAATATACTATAATAATATTTGTATGGATGTTCATTCTTAGTCCCACTCATCATGCACCAATGTTAATTTAGTTAATACTTAATCCACCCCTTTTTGAGTTGTTACTGCTAGGTGCATCCATGCCACAACCAAAACCAATTTCCAGTATCTAGATAGGAGTGTATTTACTAGGAAAACCCCATAATATCTACTTTAAAAACTATTTATAATATTTTTATATATGTATACTTACCCCTAGAATCTATCATAGGGTTATGTTCCTTAATATATGTTTTCTAAAATATAGTTTCCATTTGTCATACTAAAGTTTATTTGACACCAAATGTAACATCTAAAGCCCAGTAACCTAGATATAATGTTTATTTTACTACATTAGCATAATATACAAAGGATTACATCATTAAAGATCAAATATTTTAGTAGCCTTATAAGATCAGATACATAAATGATTCCGACATTTAATTTGAAAACATGAAATACAACTTTAAAATTCTAGTGAGAATTTTATTATTTCTTTTAGTATATCCATAGAATGATTCATATATCCCTTCTTGGTATCATAAAGAAAGGAAAAAATATTAAAGGGTGATATCAAATACTTATTAAGGGAAAATGTGCATCAAAAGATATTATAGAATAAATAAATCATGAATAATATGTAAGAGACAAATAATGATAAATTAATTCCCTAAAAATTAACACACGAGATTGAAACTTATCCATGGATAACATAAATATTCTAATAATCACATGGTCATAAATATATGATTTTATAATTATGTAATGAATAATTTTAGACATAATTATTATACCATCAAGGCGTTATGCAAAGACATCATAAACATACCAATGAGGCCACGTGCTAAGATATCATATATTAATGGGAAAGGAATATGCCAAATACACAACTTATTTTTCCCAATGAAACTTACTCATGCATCTAGGGGATATGTAATTCAAGGAACCACCCATAAATTAATAATTTTAACAACTTCATCATATGAAAATACAATTCAACTTAATAAACAAGCTTCAATAATCAATAACTATTTGTAATAGAAGAACTGACATACAAAATGTCAATACATTCCATAGTCAAAATGACCATAAGATATCCAGAGAAATATAGTGCATGGTATCATTAGAGTATATCCTTCATAAATAATAATATATATAAAATTATATTGATATAGATAAAAATACTTTTAAAATTTTACCAGAACATTTCTTGAGGAAAATACCCTTTTTATTTTGAAATCACTTATTTAAAATATAAAAATTTCAAAAATATTAGGTAAAAATTTTTATTTAGAAAGAATCATAGAAAGTTTTAAAGTAATATTCAAATTAAATATTAGTCATTATGGGGGGAAATATGTTCATGTGGTGTAAGTTAAAACAAATATTATGTTTACACCTTCGAGAAAAAGTGCCTTATTAGGAAAACCAAAAGAAGATTCCTTTTATATTTTTATATAAAAAGTTAGAAAGGGTAAAAATTAATTTAATAAATCATTTAATAGTATTAAAAAAAATTCTTGAAAACCTTTTAAATAAAATATATACATGGAATAAAAATATTCTCAATCAAATATAAAATAAAGTTGGGTTTCCCTAAAAACATTCTTTTTGGATTTTTGAGTACATAGAGAGAGGAAAATGAAAAGAAAACTTGTAATTTATAGAAATAAATATAATAGAATAAAATATATGGGGTTTAATATATAAATATAATACACTATTCACTTATAACATTTCAACACCCATTTATTAATAATGCCTTATTAAAATAGTCATTTCTGAGTGTTAACTGTTTCATTTTTCAAGTAAATTTCTATTCGATAGTTTCAGTACTTAAATTTTGCTCGTGGTTATATCATATAAATAATATTAATCAAAATATAATATAATATATTTTCATTATACATATATTTAGAATCATTTTTGAAATTCAAACATGAAAATTCAATCATATCGCTTCGTGGAGGTGGTAGTCAACATGTATGCACGAGTGACATTATCATTTTTAACAGGTGGAAGGGTAAAAAGGTAAATAATTTATTATATTTAAAGAATAATAATAATTTCATAAATATAATATATAAAAATTATGTACATAATAATAACTATCAATATATGTTAGTGATAAAAAATGAAATACATCGCTTTGCGAGGCGGTAGTCCGTACGTACGCATGAACTATGCTTTTGTTTGCCATTTGATTGAGAAGGAGAATAATAAAGGTCAAATGTAAGATCCTATGTTTTACTTTGAGGTAAAAGTATTATCTTTTTTCCTGTTTAAATGATTATTAAGGCCTAATTTGAGTTCCTAATGTGATCATGGGAGTATCGAGGGTGTTTGGGACTTGTTTGGAGCCTAGATCTCAGCTTTTTGGGGAAAACAAACATGACACACAGTTAGGAGAAACCATGTGGCACAAGACACACTGTTACCCATAAACATGTGGGGTCTATATAGAATGGTGAAGAAAGTCTCATTGTTTTATAAAACCATGAGACCTCATGTGCACGATCATGTAGGGGTATCTGCAAATTTTGACAGAGTTTGGAGCACAGTTTGTGCATGGTTAGTCAAACCATTCATATGAAACCATGCAAGGACCCTCTTTACATATTGAAGGGAACATGTTTGGAAAAAGGTTTGGTCAACTATGTGTACAAACCATGTGAACCAATATTAATTGGGGAGATTACTATTTATCCCCTAAAAATTATTAAAACATAAAATAATTTTCTTATTTCCTCTATTGGACAGAACCTCACCCTTGGGAGCTCCTCTTTGAAGACACAATGTAGGATTGGCTTCCATTTCTTGATCTAGAATCAGATTTGAATATCATTGATCTCATTAGATTCATTCTGGTGAGTTATCCATTCATATTCTTCTTCTCTTAATTTTTCTTGGCTTCGAAGGAGTTATTTAGGTGCAAGATAATATGCCCTATTTTTAGGATTTTATCTCATTCTTCATTTTTCTTCCAATTTGGACTGAATTAGAGCTTGATACTAGATGATTTCTCTACAATAGACCTATGGTAGGAGGTTTATACCTTTTTCCTTATGGTTTGATGTTTTATCATTCATATTTCCATCATTCCATACATTGGAATTTTTGGAGTTGCCTAAAAATGAATTGAATAATTGAATTGAATGTATTGGAACCTATCGGGGATTCTCAATAGTTACTTTGAGATGGTTGGTGGTTATTTTCCCAACCTAGGCCTCCCATGGGTTGTGCCCGTGTACCTTACCTATGTTTTACCACCCCTTTGGGTGAGTGTGAGCTCACCATTATAGAGGTATCCTTTTAACTATATTTTTAATTAAATTGGTTTTTTAGGAGATGGTTATTCCTCCTTTTCCTTGTGATTACATGATATGGTTTATTTAATTGTTTGAATGGGAATTATGGAGAATTATTTGTAATAACTAATGGTATGTAAATACTTTTGAATAATGAATGAAATGATATGATGTATGGATGATTGTAGTGGATGCCTTGGTAAGTATACATTGGATCTTGATTCCATTAGATGTCATGGATGTTTCTCCCATGGATCTTAATTATAGTAATAGACACCTTGGACCTATTTCCTCCTAGGTCTTGATTCTGTAGGATGGCTTGGGCCTTTCTACCCCTTGGATCCAGCTTTCTTGGGCTCGTAGTAGACATGGTCTATTGACATGCTCCTTGGAACCTACCCAATTATTTACCGAGTTTCCATCTTGATGCTCCTAGGAATCAACATGTATGCCTTGGTCTTATATACCTTGGATCCAACCCTTCGTGGTATGACACTTTTGATTACATGGTGTGAACATTATATATGACTTGATTATATGGTGCAATCATTTTGGATTAGTTGATTATATGGAATGAATATGGTGAATGCTATGTATTGGATTATAATACATGGCAATAGTGATTATTATTACTAGATCATACAACATAGCCTTTTGGATAGTTTATCATGGTTTCCAGATGAAGATAGTCTTGGTATTTTACTACATTGGGTAGAATGGAAAATAGTATACATGTTTATTTATTTTAACACTTCCCTAGATATGGGAGTGTTATCATTTTTGTTCATGGGTCCTTGTTTTGCTAGATAACTTCACTTGACTTGTATCACATATGCCTTGGGCACTTTCTTTCATAATCTGATATACCTGTGATATAAAATATAAACTCTTTTATATTGTACTTCATAGACTATATTTTTTATTGACATCATTGGTGGTGTCATATTGAGTGTTATCTCACACCCTGTTCGGGCCACCATTAGATACCTAGTTAGACTTCTTGGATACAAGTAGGGAATATGGAAAGCACCCAAAGTACAAAATTGATTTGTTACATTCCTAAGAGCAGGATAGCACAAGCCTGAGCTAGGATTATGATGTTAGTTGGATAGTTATCTTTTGGTCTTTTTGATATTCTGATACTTGTATTATACTGATGTATTTATAACTATTTTGGATAATATTTAGAAACATGACATGATCATAATTTTTATATGATATTACCTTTGGTATTGTTTATCTATTCTTGTCTTGGAGGTTTGTCTTGTATCCGAAGGATTTATTTATCCTACTATTGAATTATATGTTTTCTACCATTGTGTTACACTCTTACATGAGTGAATTGTCTCCCCACAAACACACTATATGCCCTCATAGATAGTCGCCTTTGGAATATGGGGAGGTGTGCTTGAGGAAATGTGACCTATTGACTCGAGGAACCATTTAGTGGCACCCGAGTTGGGATGTTATAAAGTGGTATCATAACAATTTTTATTTTCTACCTTACTATTTTGAGACAATAGAAAAGGGATTAGAAAGGTATTATAATTTGGTAATGAACTATGTCTAGGAGTAACTAACCCATTATTGGCACCAGAAAATGCATCCCCAAAATTTCTGAAATGCTTGCATACATGATGCAAGATCATAGCCCATTTCTCAAGATTCAAGTTGGTAGGTCATAAGGCCTTAACGGAGTTAGATATTAGGAGTTATGGACATTTGAATTTGGGATGGAAAACTTGTTCGTGAAGCCCATTCGCGAAGCCCCCCTCTGTGATCGCAAAGCCCCGCCATGAAGCAAGAAGGTAGGATGGCTCCGTGAACCCCTTAAACATTCACGAACCCGCCGCGATGAAAGGAGGTAGGATGGATCTGAAAATCCCTTTGATGTTCATGAACCTACCGTGAAGCAAGATCTGTCTTCACGCCGAGTGAGCTCTACTTCATGGTGCCTCTCCCTTATAAATACCCAGATAAACCCCTTTTCCAAAGGGTCACTCTACCCCTTGGGTGGCCGATCTCTCAATTCACAGAGCTTTACTTTCCTTTGTGAAGCGGCTCCACGAGCCCATGTTCTGCGAGCAGCTTCCTTCGCGTAGCAGCTCCGCGAGTCCATGCTCCACGAGCAGCTTCCTTCGCGATGCTACTCCGCGATTCTATTCTCCACGAGTAGGTTCCTTCGCGATGATGCTCCATGAGTCCATGCTCCGCAAGAACCTATTTTCCACGATCCCCTTTACTTCGTGAAGCTAATTTGCGAAGACCTATTCTTTGAGAGGCTCCTACCTTTGCTACTGTCACTGACCCCCATGAAAAATGGAGAGTCACACCATGAACTTTTCAGGCCAGGATGTCAGCATTTTCCATTGTGCACCAACCTTGAGTCAAACCATTCCTGAGGAAACTCCTCTAAACACTATCACTTGGATCCTATGCCAAGTTGAACTAGAAAGGGCCGCCCTTACGTAAGACCCAACACCAACCATTTCTAGGTGACTTATGCCGAATTTTCCTCTCTACATGACTATAACCTGTAGTACACCCTCTGTGCCCAACATATGGTACCTCTTGCTCCAAAAAAGAGATGCCTTATGTGCCAATCATAAGATGCCAATAGTACTATCTAAATGACTATAAACTGTAGTACTCCCTATCCTACAGATAATAGGATGCCTCTTAATCCAAACAAGATATGCCTTATGCTCCAAGAATAAGATGCCAATAGTCCTATCTACATGACTATAAACTGTAGTACACCCTTTGTGCCAAACATAGGACGCCTCTTTCTCCAAAAAAGAGATGCCTTATGCTCCATACATAAGATGCCTAATTCCACGATTACAGTGGCATAATTTCAAGAGCATTGGAATCCATTCAAACATTTCATCACTCCACCTCATGCTTTGCGTGTCCTTCATTTGGATATTCATCCACTTCCATGTCTAAAGGGATACCCTAACAACTTGGTCCGATGCTTCCTCTGATCACCTATCATCCTGGTCCAATGCCCCGTAAGACTTTGGACAATGCTTCGAGTCAGGTCTGGTGTTTCGAACACGGTCAACATTCAAACCTCATTTTCTTGTCCCCATTTTAGGCTAATGCGATATGGATTCTGTGTTTCGAACATGGTCAATAGTTATCCTCCATCGCTACACCACCCTCATTACATTCCAAATGTTGGGCATTTGATTCCGACTTTTCATCTCCCTTTATTAGGATTGATTCCAACGCCCTTGGCATTATCCCTCTTGTGCACTAGTGCAAAGGTGAAGGCCTCAACCCACCAGTGGGTTGGGACTCCCTCATGGCCATACATGAGGAAGACATTACGGGCATATTCCTTTTTTAAGCCCCAATCACTATCGCTGGTCCGCAACGGCACCCAAGCAACTTCCTTGCATAAGCCCCATTCACCAATGCCACTCTATAGCACCACCCGTGCATCTTCCTTGCATAATCTCCAATCACTATCGCCGCTCTGTAGTGACACCTGGGCAGCTTCCTTACGTAATCCCCATTCACCATTGCCACTCCATAGAGGAACCCGAGCAGCTTCCTTGCGTAATCCCTAATCACTATCGTCGCTCTGTAGCGGCACCCGGGAAGCTTCCTTGCGTAATCCCCATCCACCATTGCTGCTCCATAGTGGTACCCGGGAAACATCCTCACTTATGCCCCATCCACCATTGCTGCTCCATTGCGGCACTCGGGAAGATTCCTCGCATAAGCCCCATCATCCATTGCCACTCCATAGCAGCACCTAGGCTGCATCCTCGCGTAAACCCCATCCACCATTACCGTTCCATAGCGGCACCCAGGAATCTTCCTCGTGTAAGCCCCATCATCCATTGCCTCTCCATAGCGGCACCTGAGCATCATCCTCACGTAAGCCCCATCTACCATTACCGCTCTATAGCGGCACCTAGGAAGCTTTCTCGCATAAGCCCCATCCCCCATTGTCGCTCCATAGCGGCACCCAGGCCGCATCCTTTTGTAAGCCCCATCCACCATTGCCACTCCATAGCAGCACCCATGAAGCTTCCTTGCTTAAGCCCCATTCACCATTTCTTCTCCATAGCGGCACCCGGTTAGCTTTCTTTCACAATCCCGAATCACTATCTCCGCTCCGTAGCAGCACCCGAGAAGCATCCTCGCATAAGCCCCATCAACCATTTTCACTCTATAGAAGCACCCGGGAAACTTCCTCACGTAAGCACCATCATCCATTGTCGCTCCATAGCGGCACCTGGACAACTTCCTCACATAAGCCCCATCCACCATTGACACTCAATAGCGGCACCCAGGTAGCATCCTCGCGTAAGCCCCATCCACCATTGCTGCTCCATAGTGGCACCTAGGCAGATCCCTCACGTAAGCCCCATTATCTATTGCCTCTTCATAGCAACACCCGAGAAACATCCACATATAAGCACCATCTACCATTGCCGCTCAATAGCGGTACCCAGGCAGCTTCCTCGCATAAGCCCCATCTCCCATTGAGGATCCATAGCGGCACCCGGGCAGCATCCTCGCGTAAGCCCCATCCACCATTGCCGCTCCATAGCAGCACTCAGAAATCTTCCTTGCGTAAGCCCCATTCACCATTGCCGCTCCCTAGTGACACCCACGCAGCTTCTTTGCATAAGCCCCAATCACTATCTCCGCTCTGTAGCGGAACCTGGGCAGCTTCCTTGCGTAAGACCCATCCCCCATTCCCACTCCATAATGGCACTCGGGCAGCTTCCTTGCGTAACCCCATTCACCACCCTTCATGGACGCACCTTTGTGCTATGATTTTCAGGTCCTTGCTACCTCTTGTTTCTCACACCAAGCATGAATCACAAAGCAAGCATCAACTTTGAAATCCTCCTTAGGAAACCTAGAGTGTAATCCCCACACCACCTAAACTATGAGGTATTTGATCCTTGCTAAGGAAAGGTACGTAGGAAGCCTCAATGATGTTTAAGCCCACCACCCATTGGTCGCTCCGACCCCCTTCACGTCGGTTCACCAACACCTTGGGTAGCCTAGAGTGTAAGCCCCGCACCACCTGAACTATGTGGTCTTTGATCCTTGCCAAGGTAGGGTACGTAGGAAGCCTCTCTAAGGTTCAATCCCAACACATGGTCATTCTGACCACCTTCACATTAGTTCACCCACACCTTGGGCAACCTAGAGTGTAAGCCCCACACCCATACCTAAACTATGTGGTCTTTGATCCTTTACAATACAGGGTACGTAGGAAGCCTCCCCGAGGTTCAAGCCCAACAACCCATTGGTTCCGACTACCTACATGTCAGTTCACCCCCATCCTACATGAAATTAAACTGTGTACCTCGATCAGTTGTAATCCATTGTACCCCATGAAACAGTAATCCTTTGTGTCCCTCAATCACCGGTAAGCCGTTGTATCCTGATCAGTAGTAAGATGTTGTGTATCCTATTTGGAAACAAGCCATTGTAATACCCTTAGCTGGGACCCACATCTTTGGTCCTTCCTAGTGATGTTAGACCAACTTGGGCTACTAACCATGCATAATCCCCATACACATAATCAGGTTATTGTCCTACATGTACACCCCAATTCAAGCTCATCGCCTGACCTTTCCCTCGAGCCTATGTGTCTCAAGAAGGTGATGCCTCAACCCAGAGGTTCCACTTTCTCTGGGTCCCATCCACACGTCTATTCTCATGGGATGCCTCCTCAAGCGTCCCATTTCCCACCGAACTATACAGACTTTGATTCCTTACCACGGGGATACGTAGGAAGTCTCTTCAAGGTTCAAGACCAACATGACTTTCACCTTCACGAAGGTCCCATCTCATTCCCCCTCCACTCCATCCAACTCTCCATCATCCATCCTGATTCTCACCTGGGCCACCACATACCAGTGGGATCATTTCATCCACCTCCTTGCAGCTCCTAGTAGTACTTGGGCCACAATTCACGCGTAACCCCCAACATGTCTTTAGGTCGTTGTTTTTTGTGTACACCCCGAATCATCACCCCTTCAAACTATGTGGGTTTTGATCCCTGTTTTCTACAAAGGGTACATAGGAAACCTCCATGAGGTTCAATCCTAGTCAATGGTAAATCTTGGTGTTCCCCCCATTCCGGGGTGCACACTCCCTGATCCGCCCCCAATGGTGTCCAGATCAGTTTTCACGGTGTGACATCTCCCCTCCATGGGACACACCACCTATGATCTATATCTATGGGACATTCTGATCACCCTCATTCTTTCTTTTCAAGACGTTAAAATCATGACCTACCTCATGATAAAAATGACATGCCTGAGGAAAACCTCAGAAGACATGCCTTTGGCATAACCGTCTCTGCTAGATGTTAAAATTACATCATACCCTTTGTTAAACATGGGAAGGTGAGGAAAATCTCAGATACATGACTATAGAATATGATCCCCCACATTCGACATGGGATTCCTTAGGTTCTTCACCTTGGAGATGTCCTCTTATGAGGAAGAATACAAGTTCCCTAATGTCCACGCATCCAAGGATGCCCCGACATGCCTGATGTTGTCATTTACTCCGACGGAAGGTTGGTACCATGTCAAGACCCCATGGAATGTCCTGACTGAAGTAGTGTAATTAACCAGTGTACACAAAGATATGGCACCGATAATGAGATTTAAGAACCAAAACATAATCTATAAGGGAGACCCGGACTAGGTGACGAGTTCCGAGGAGGAATCCACGGAAGGAAGAAATGACATCCCATCATCCCGTTTCGATCAAGGAGCAAACATCCATGAACAATGAATGGATTCCACCCACATTTAGAAAGCGGGAATGTCGGGTAATGAAACCATGCCTTTCGTACTCAAGAAGACGGACGTGCCCCCCAGCCAAAGCGTCAGAAACACCAATGTATAGAGAAAATCCAAATTACAATGAATGAAAATTTCTATTTTCAAGAATTTTCCAATTATAGTCGATTTTATTACACTATTAGGTAATGAAAATGAATTTTGATGTTATTATTGATATGATTGAGGGTTATATTTTATTTCAACTTGATGAGATAATGGTATTCCATCTCATGAAACGTTTTAGGCACCTATTAGTATTTAGACGCATTATTCCATTCCATATAGGATGCATTGCTTGAATGCATGACTTTGTCATATGTTCCTTGTGTGATATATTTGTTATCCTACTAGTGTTATTGTAGGTAATTGAGAAACATAGTTGGTACTTAGAGTGACTTCCATAATCTAAATAGTGATTTCCATTTTAAGCCACTACAGACACTCTAAGTAGTCAACTATGGAATGTTGAGTCATAGACCATTGGTCGCATGAACTAAAATCTATTATGGTATGGGTTAAGTGAAGGAAATATTTCGGTTCATCAAGTATACATCTCTTTATGGATCATAATTGGTGAAACATTTGGTTAAATAATTTAAAGATAATTTTGATATAAATGTGAATAAAAATGAAATGTAAATTTTGTGAAATAGAGAATTCTAACGCGACCCAACTTTTGAGTGGGAAGTAGGTAGTGTCTTTGGTGAAGTTTAAGACTATTTATTTTTACCCAGTGCAAGGTTTAGGATTAGGTTGAGGGTTATAACCAATTATGGTAAGGCTTTGACCTAACCTATGCTTTTATATATATGATATTTTGGTTATCGAATATTTCTTAGGAGTGTGATTGGAATTTGAGATACATTACCACATGAAAAACTCTAGTTTTATGCCAAGAGGGCGGCGACGATCATGCTCCAGAGGTGGTGGGACATGGGATACCAGTAGATCATCTTGTAGTGTTAGTTTCTCCAAAAATGGTTTTACCAGAAATAGGTTATGAGGTAATGTTTTTTGAGGGTTTTATGTGATATATGAAGACTTTTCAAAGAGCACTGTATCCTGCCTTGTGTATGGAAGAGATAATTCTTGTGTTCCAGAAGCAACATCCTACCATGTTTTCGAGAGATGAAAATACAAAGGCTACTAATCCGTGGATTGAGACTAATTTTTCTATCTTTGATCATTTGGAGACACATCCTATGAAGAGAGTTAAGGTCATGACTTATATGCTTCGAGGATTAGAAAAGCCCTGGTGGGATTATTTAAACTAAACTAAAATGTCATGAGATATGGTTTGGTGTGATTTAAAAACTAGTTTACATAACTAATTTTTCCCCAAGACTCTGTGAGAAGAGTGGGATAGTGAGTTCATGAGTTTAGAGTAGGGTGCGATGAATGTTATGGAATATTCATCACGATTTACTGAGATACAACATTTTTTTACTAATATATCATGCTGATGAGGCATCAAGGGTGAGACGCTTAGAGGAAGGTCTCATACATTCTGTTCAATCATAGTTCAATGTGTTTTGGTTGATAATTATTACTAAGATAACGAATGATGCACTGATTATAGAGAAGATCCTAAGGGAATCTGGGGGCATAAAACAGGGAGATTCATCCTCTCGAACAAGTGGTTTAGCATATTCTGGAAGGAAGAACCGTTTTGAGGACTCTCATGAGGTGAGTACCAGCTAGGTTGTGAGTATTGGCTGTTCGATCTTTTATCACCAGAATGAGTGATGTGGACATATGAGGAATCAGTGTGATCAATACCCAGTCAAGTGTCATGCTTATGGTAGGATGGGTCAAACACATCATTTTTGTAGGAAATTACCTCTAGTATTTAGTGTAAGGGGGTCATCAATGAATCCAAGTCCAAGAAAAGGTTACAAAACTCCACATTAGGTTGTGAGTTGGAGCAGTACTAGTCATTCAGGATAGGGTGGTGGTTGTGGATGAGACATCCATGCACTAGTTGTACCTAGATAGTATAGTGGTCTTGCTCTTGTTAGTGAGGTTGTTTCACAGGGCCGCAGTTTAGGCCAAATATATTCTATATAGATGACACTTGAGGATAAAATCATAGATCTATCTATAGTGAGAATCATGATATTAGTATCCTCTATGATTTTTTTGTTATTTTTGATATGGTTGTATCACATAGTTTCATATCTGCACCTGTGGTGGAAAGACTTGGGATTTTTGTGTAGTTTTTTGATGGAATCATGAAACTTGATACTCTATTGGGGATCAAAATGGAGAGTTTATTCTAGTTTAGGGAGTTAACCTTTCATATAGGAATGTTCCACTTCATATGAGATGTTTATTTTTTTTAAGATGACATGGTTTTACATCATAATCAGGATAGACTGTCTAGTTACTTATCGATCCCATATTAATTTCAATCACTGGAGGGTGAATTTAAAATCACCACAGGGTGTATTTTTTATTCGCTAGGGTGATTGGGATTTCCAAGTGAGAAAAGATTAACTAGAGCATTGTAGGCAAGGAAGGATGACAACCCAAATTTCTAGTTTATATATAGATGATCAGGGAATAGGTTAGGAGGACTTACCTCTAGTGGTTGATCATTTCAGGGATGTTATCCCAAATGGATTTTATAGTTTTCCTCTAGAGAGAGAGAGGTGGACTTATCCATTGATCTAGTTTTAGGAGATTCACTGGTATCCATTCCTCCTTACATAAATTCCATGACAAAGTTTTAGGAGCTCAAGAGGTAGCTAGAGGAATTGGTGGTAAAGGGGTTTATACGACCTAGTACTTCTTCATGGGATTTTCTGGTCCTTTTTGAAAAAAAGGAAGATTTTACCCTTAGGATATGTGTGAATTATCAGAAACTAAACCAGTTGAAGGTTAAGAGATGATATCCCTTTCAATGGATAGATCACCTTTTTGATCCGCTCTGAGGAGCTTGGGTGTTCTAAAAAATTGATTTGAGATCAGGTTATCACCAGGTGTGTGTTCATCCTATAGACATACCTTGTAAAAATTTTCATAGAATTTATGGTCTATATGAGTATTTAGTGATGTTGTTTGGTCTCATAGACATGCTAGATGTTTTTATGGCGTCCTTGAACTGGATTTTCCATGCTTATTTGGATTTTTTGTGGTGGTTTTCATGGATGATATCTTGGTTTATTCTCACAATCGACAAGACCAATCCAAACATCATGGGATCATTTTGGATACACTGATATAGCATCAGTTATATGCTAAGCTCACAAAGTGTCACTTCTATATAAATAATATATACTTCTTGGGTCACATTATCTCATAGAATGGTGTTTTATTTGTCCCAAAGAAGGTTAAAGATTTAGTTTCATTGGAGAATCCCAAGAATGTATTTGATATAAAGAGTTTCTTAGGGATAGATGGATATTACAAGAATTTTATACATGAATTATCATACTTATATGAACATTTTACAGGATTATCTTTAAAGGGTGTGAAGTTTGTATGGACAGATATCCGCAAGACAGCCTTTCAGGAGCTGAAAGAGAGACTCATTTTAGTGCCAATCCTGATTCTACTAGATCCAAGAAGAATCTAGAATGTGTATTGTGATGCATCATGTATCATGATGGGAGAAGTTTTTATATATGGGGCTAGAGTCATGGTGTACGAGTATTTTCTACTAAGACCATATAAGAGGAATTTCCCAATGCACGATCTTGAGTTAGTTGTAGTTGTTCATGCTTTGCACTGTTGGAGACAATATTTTCTGGGAGAGAATTTTATGGTGTACATGGACTGTAAAATCCTCAAGTATATATTTACACAACATGATCTAAATTTGAGGTAGAAAAGGTGGGTTGAGTACCTATAGTCTTTTGACTTAGAGCTTTCCGATATGCTTGGAAAGGGAAATATAGTTTCCAAAGCACTGAGCTGGAGGACTTAGATACAAGCTATTCAGGAGGCCAGTAGTGAGTGGAACCTTATGGAATTGTTTTCAGAGATGAACTTGGAGGTATAGGATGGTAAAGTAAAAAACTTTATTTCATTCTTAGTTTTGACCTCTACCCTTCTGGATAGAGTGAGGATGAGGCAAATATCGAATTATGAGGGCCTAGTACTATAGAAGAGTGTGGCAGGTGAGGACCCAACTCCTAGTTAGAACATTGGCAAGGATAAAATCATATGTATTCATGATCGCGTATGGGATCCTAAATATATATGTGAGGAGATGATTTGCGAGTTTCATGCCTTAGTTTAGGATGTGAATCTTGACATTACCAAAATGTATCATGATTTACATCACCAATATTGGTGGTTGGGGATGAAACATAAGGTATATGGTTTTGGTATGAGGTGTTCCACCTGTCAGTAGGTGAAGGTAGAATAGTAGTGACCAGCTAGGATTTTACAGCAGTCACCTATTCCCGAGTGGAAATGGGAAGATATCATGATGGATTTTGTGAAGGGTTTTATGAGGTCTCCATGAAGTAGTGATTCTATTTGGGTTGTTGTGTACAGGCTCACAAAGGTTTCTCATTTCTTGCTGATCAGAGAGACCTTCTCAGTGGATGAGATTGGGAGGTTGTATATCCATGAGATAAAATAACTTCATGGGGTTCCTTGTACCATTGTATCAGATTGGGATGACCAATTTATGTCTTTTTTTTTTCTAGAAGAGTTTACAGAGGGTGTTGTTTAAAAAGGTGCTTCTGAGAAAAACATATCACCCTTAGACTGCTAAAAAATTTCAGGTGCTTGAGGACATGTTTCGAGCATGTATCTTGGATTTTGGGGTTTTTTGGGAGATACATATTACGATAGTTGAGTTTGCCTAAAAAAAACTATCAAACAACTATATAGATGATACCTTTTGAGGGTTTGTACTATAGGCCATGTCGATCACCCCTATACTGGATATAAATAGGTGAGATAGATTTAATGGGACTACATGTCATTCATGATACTTCTGAGAAGGTCTAGTTGATCAAAAAGTGGATGGTTACTGCACAATATTAATAGAAATCTCAAGAAAATCATTGTTGAAACATCTAGAATTCTAGGTCAGGGATCAGGTTATTTTTCATGTCTCCCCAAGGATAGGACATAAAAGGATCTGTAGATAGGGTAAGCTTTCATCATGATATTCCTGGCCGTTCTAGATTTTGGGTAGAATCGGTACGGTATCCTATCAGTTGTAGTTACCTCAGAGGAACTGATCCATGAACGACGTCTTCCATGTATCTCAGCTTCACCATTATCATTAGAAACTATATCATGATTTTCTAACCATGGATTTGAGTTACAGGAAGATGCAACCTTTGAGGAGCATCTTATTTATATCGTTGACAAGAGAATGACGTTTGACCGAGTCTGGTTAGATACTATTGTATGGGTGCTATGGAAGCATGACCATTTATAGTACAAGACTTGGGATAGGGAGGTTGTAACACCCCAAGCTTCCACAGTACGCTTCCCTTTGAATAATACAGTAGTGTGTGTTGTATGCAATTTTGAGTTCTAATACACCACAACCAATCAAACTAGTAGTTATGAATAGTAATACCCACTTTTTGAAATTTTATAAATTTTATCTTTCAAAATGGACTTCGTTTTGGGATTTGAAATATCCAAATTAGCTTAGGGTGAATTTTTGGTATTTTTCTGAAAACTTTCAATTTTGGATGAATAGTGAAAAACACTGAGTTATAGTTTAAAACTGAATTTTAATTTAAATAATTATTTATTTTATTTAAATTTATTTTAGGTCAAAATAGATACATAATACCTATATAAGTTCAATGTAATTTATTGGAGTCAGTTTATAATAATTTTAGATATATAAAGATTTTATTGAACTTTTTACAGTTTTTACCCACCTCATAGGAGAATTTGCAAATTCACAAAAAACATAATTTTACCGCTTCTATGAGTGGAATTTCAAAAATCCGTGAGATATAGTTGATATCAATAAGAAAAATGTGGTTCAATAAGAAGAAAATAATTTTTGGTGAATAGTAACTTTTAACTTTTATTTACCACGGTTAAAAGTAAATAGGGCAATTAAGGTTAAAAATGATATTATTATTACCCTAAAACAGGTCCTAACTCTATTGAATATGTATAATTCGACCAAAAAACCATAGGAATAAAATATGAACCTCTTTGGTCCACTTGGATTAGATTAGGACATTTATTATTATTTAATTAAAAGAAGAGTTACAAGTGTTAAATTCAAAGTTTAATAACTAATACATTTTTAATATAGGGTTAAAAATAAGATAAATTCAACTATAAATATTAATTACAAAGATAAAAATATTTCCAACATAATTGTATTTTATTTACATATTTTAGAATATAAATAATTTAATTTATTTATGACACAATGATGATGCAGTAATTACCTAATTAATATAATATTAAAATAATTGATATTATAAATATCCAAATAAATGTAATTTGAGACTTTTAATGAATTAAACTAATTTTATAGGTTAATATGACATATTAGGGTTGGTTAGATGAATTTTTTTCTAAGTAATAATGCTATTATGAATTTAGAAAAAAAAATACCAAATTGTGTCAAAATTGACATAAAAGAGTTTTTAAAACAAATATTATATTATTAATTGATATTCTATTCCTAAAAATTTAATTTTCATCAAAAAGATTTATATAATTATAGGTGTATCATTAATGAACCAGTTGGGGTTCACTTAGAATTATATAGTATGTTTATTAACCATATAATATAAAAATACAAAGAGACAGGGTAAATGTCAAACTATTTAACTAAGAGTTAAATCTAAAAGATATGGTTAATATAGTGACCAAAAAATGTATAAAACCTATTGTATGAGTGGTTTATGACCCATTCACACATTATCCTTTAAATAATCCATTTTGGAGCCATTATAAACCGAAAAATGATTTTATTATAAAATAATAGTTCTAGCTTTTCCTAAGGCGCCCCTCACCCCTCTTATAAAAGGTCATTCCACCTTCTCTCTAATTCACACCTTCAAAGCCATTTAGATCGGCCAAAACCTGCCCAAATACCCTCTCAACTGTTCTCCCCTCATCCTAGAGGCCTTAATTTAGTCATAAAGCCAACCTAAGGAGCCCTCTTGATCAAATCAAAAGGAAGAACCCGAAGAAGAGGTAAATATCTCACCACCTCTTTCAAGTTACTTTCTTCTTCCACTTAATTTTTCTTTGTTGTTTCCATTATAAATTAGTAACTCCAGTATCTTCTATATACATTGATGTTATTTTAAATATGGTATAACCAAATTCATTATTCTATTCATCCTTTGAATGACATGTCACCATACGTGCGTACGTACGGCTTACCATCTCCACGTCGTGGTGTAATTGTAATTCAATATATTATTATTTGGATGTGTATAATAATAATGTGTAATTAATGTAAATAATAAATATAAAAACTTAATTGTTCTTCATATATGATATAACATCAAATTATATATTATTTTAATATAAAAAAATGATATTGTCACTCGTGCGTACGTACGGATTACCTTATCCACGGACGTGATGAGATTCATTCCCCATCGTATCCATTCAAAAATAATTTTCATTTGATGATTAAAAATAATGTTTAAAGACTTGATATAATTATGGATATGAATAATAGACATTGCATCCATAAAAAATATGACTCACATAACAAAGAATATAAAGGAAAACGAATCCGTTAACACCCGAAATGATGATAATACTAATATATTATTAACGAATCAATGTTAAAAAAATAATTTATGATATCATATTAATGTATATGATTATTTTATAATTTAATAAAAATTATTTTAACATTATACAGGAGTCTAAACTACCCTCGACTGTGGAAAATTACAAGGTAATGGTTAATTTCAAAATCTCTTTATTATCTGAGGTTGTTTTTACGTAAGTATCTACTAGGACCTCTTTATCATCCACATCCATGTTTCTTAAAAATGTATTTCAAAACATTGCTACTATTTTATAGACTATGGGTTAAAGTCATTTATACCCATTTATGACTTTTATAAGATATTTATAAAGGAATCTTTCTGTCATTTTCCAAAAAAGGTCCTTTATAACCTTTTAGACAAAATTAAGGTAAGAATGTCTTTTTTTAACTTATACGGCGGGTGGGACTATTTTCCACCGTTATAACATCATGAAAGCTTCCTTTAAAAGTTATAATAATACTACCAAAATAAATTTTTTCTTTTATAATTATATAAATTTTAAATTATTTCAAAATAGAAAGATATATTTCTCTAAAAATGGTTTTGATTTCATCTGTGTCAACATCTTTTGATGGATTTTAAGTTTATTTGACGTTGATTTATTATGATACAAAACTTATATATTGTATTGAAGGTTTTTTGATATTTTTGACTGTGGATGTGTTATTTTTATACCATTCATGGTTTATAGATAAAGTATTGAAATCTCATATTCTAGTTTTAATACGAATGTTTATATTATGTTTAAACCTTTTCATATGAGGAATGAATTAGACTTAGTATGTGATGGGTGGAGCCCTCTATAGCCCTTTGATGTATCGGTAGGTCTCATGAGACAAACTAGTGTCTTGGTACATGGCCTTGAAAAAATCTTATTTGTAGTCTTGGCACAAGGCCTTGACTAAGTGGTTATGAAAGTCTGGCATTATGCATTCCATCATTATGAAAGTGGCTATTGGTATTGCATGTGATTATTCGACTGGTAGAATATCTATGTGAGTAACTAAATGGAATTATTTTAATTTTATCTTTTTCATGTTATTCTGAAGTTCAAGTTTAAAAGGCTTTCGTTTTAGTTTTATACATTGCCTTAAATGTTTATGCTTATTTATGAAGGTTTCCGCTATATTGTTATCCTTACTGAGCATCTGAGCTCACCCATTTCTATGTTTTATTTTTCCCAGGATGTGAAGAAGTATATTATGACTAACCTACAAGGATAGTCTATGGGATCTCAGTGTTGTCTATTGAAACAATGTTTTTGTAGTTTTCCATTTATGATGTAATGTAAACCTTTTGAATGTATCTAGTACTTCAAAGGCTACTAAACTAATCGGTCTTTAGAGACTTGATCTGTTGTGATCATGCCAATGTTATATAATAATTCACCGACTCTGGGTAAATAGGGTCGGGGCATCACAGTTGGTATCAAAGGAAGTTTAGTACAAACCTTTGGAATATAGATTTAGATAAACTCTGATTAGAGCACATTACCCTAAGATAGTCTTTGAGGATTAGTGTAGAAGAACTTCCTGGAATTTTGGTATTTTAGAGATTTTGTGAGTTTTCTAAGAAATACATCCCTGTCTGGATACGATCAGGTAGAGGTGGCTCTGGCACAAATGTACCTAGGGGTAAAACCCAAAAACACCGCTTTGATCTAGACTCAAACGGGAACTGGTGCACGACAACGGGCCTTGCTGCACTCTTGGTTACGACACTCCCAGGGGATATTTTTAGGATAATTCTCATTTTCTTTATAAATATTTATGAAGGATTTATTATTATATAGTTCCTTAAAGAAAACATTTTTATGATTATGTATTATATCCATAAACTGTTCAATTTATGTTAAGTGTTTTACAAGTATGGAATTATGTATTTTGATTCATAAACTAATCTAGTTTATGCCATTGTTTAGAAATGGTGCCTAGTGGAAGGAATGGAAACCATATAAATGCACATAATACATGTAAGGATTTCCCTCCTACTCAAGATAATTATAGTGGATCTGGTGAAGCAATTGGTGCTGATCAACTTATCACTATACTGGGACAACTCACTCGGGTTATGAATAATAACCTTACCCGTATGGAGCACCCTGATCCGTAGTGTGGAGGATCAATGTTAGATCACTTCATGAGGAAAAAACCACAAACATTCAATGGGGGTAAAAATACACCAGTAGCTAAGTAATGGATAAATTCCTTAGAGAAAATATTCCACACCTTTGGGAGTAGCGAAAGGGAAAATGTTGTCATGGAATTTTACCACCTCACTGGAGATTCTGATCAATGGTGGTAATTGATTCAAAACACAAAGAAAGATGATGAAGTATCATATATGGAATATAGGGAGTTTAAAGAAATTTTCTTAGAAAAATACTTCCTCATTACCATCGAGTGGATATGGAAAGAAAATTTCTGAGTCTGAGGCAAAAGGAGGATGAGAATGTCGGAAAGTATGAATCTGAATTTACAAGGTTAGAGAGGCATGCTTTAGATTATATACATAACCCAAGAATTAATATTTATCATTTATTTGATGGGTTAAACCCATTTATTTGCTGAGCATTAGTCTCACAATCCTTATCGTCATACAAAGATATTGTCTCATGTGTTATCAGGACAAAAAGATAATTCTCAATGTCATATGACTTTAATGAAAAGCAAGAGTAGAAGAGATCTACTGAACACTCTGAAAATTTAAATAAGGGGAAGAAGGGAAAAGTTGAATATCCATCCTGTAGTAAATGTGGGAAGAAACACCTTGGTACTTTCCTGAAGGGAATGTGATTCTGTTACAAGTATGGTGAAAAAGGCCACCAAGCTCATGATTTCAAGGGGAAGAAAGAGGCTGTTGATGTTGAATGATACAATTGTAGATAAAGGGGGAATTATGAAAATGAATATCCTAAGTGTCAGGGGAACTTACCTCAAAAAAGGCTAAGGGATCAAGGCCAAGATTATGCTATCACTACTGCTGAGGTTAATGCTCCGAAAGACGTGGTGGTAGATAATTTAATGGTTTCCTCAAGTTTAGAAAATGCTTTATTTGATTCTGGATCATCACATTGTTTCATATCTTCCTTGTTTTATAAGAAAATTAGATATTTCCAATTTGATTTAACAAGGGAGCTGTCAGTCAAAACTCCTAAGCGAAGTATCATTGCAACAAAGTTTTGTAAATCAGTCCCCATTATGGCACATAAATGTTTTTATCTACTGATCTGATCGTCATACCCATGATTTAATTTGATATAATACTAGGTATGGATTGGCTTTTAGACCATGATGAAAACATTTATTGTAAGAAGAAGGAGGTTACAATTTTTGATGATGATAAGGATCACCTTATCTTTAGAGTAGAAACGTCACCACCTAATTCTTTTCTAGATCCACCCACAGTAGCTCAACAAAATTAAATTATTGGGGAGTAAGAGAATGAAATAACTATGGATGAGGAAAAGAATGTTCAAATAGAGGATGTACCTATTGTGAAAGAATATGTTGATGTGTTTTCAAAAGATTTACCTATAGATCCTCCAGAATGAGAAATTGAGTTTTCTATTGATTTAATTCCTAGTTCAAGGCCCATATTTGAGACCCCTTATAGAATAGATAATGTGGAATTAGTGGAACTAAAGAAACAATTAGAGTAATTTAGTAATAAGGAATTTATTCTCCCTAATGTTTCTCCATGGGGATCCCCTTTCATTTTTGTTAAGAAGAAATATGGATTTATGAGGTTGTGAATTGACTACAGGGAGATCAATGCTATAAAAATAAAGAAAAAGTATCCCCTACCTCTCATTAATGATTTATTTGACCAACTTCATGAATCTTAATACTTTTCAAAGATTGAACTCTGATATGGATATCATCATTTGTGTGTTAAGAAGGAAGAAATTATGAAAACAGAATTTTGATCCAGGTATGGGCATTATGAGTTTACAGTAATACCTTTTGGATTGACTAATGAACCCTTTATTTTCATGGATCCAATGAAAAGAGTTTTCAAGGAATATATTGATGACTTTGTATTAGTATTTATTGATGATATCTTGGTGTAATCCAAAAACTATAAAGATCAAGAAAATAACTTGTGCATTATCCTGAAGTCTCTTAGAAGACATGAATTATATGGACATTTTAGCAAGTGTGAATTATGGCTTTAGGATATTACTTATCTTGGCCATATCCTCTCTAAGGATGGAATCTCTGTTGATCCTTCTAAGACAAGAGAAATCCAAGAATGGCCAGCACCGACGAGTATAACTGAGGTACACAATTTTATTGGTTTAACATGTTATTATCGACGTTTCATCCATAATTCTTCCTGGTTGGCTAACCAATTAACCAAGATCACACGTAAAGGGGTGAGAATTTTTCGGGAAAAAGAGTGTGAAGAATGTTTTGAAGAATTGAAGAGAATATTAGTCAATTCTTCTATCATTACTCTACCATCGAGGAATGATGGGTTTGTTATTTATAGTGATTCTTCAAAGAAATGACTTGGTTGTGTACTTATGTAGAATGATAGGGTTATTGACTATGCATCACGATAGCTAAAAATTCATGAGAAAAACTATCCTACTCATGATCTTGAGTTAGCAGCTCAAATATTTTCTTTGAAGATATGAAGACATTATCTCTATGCTGAAAAATGTGAGATATATACTAATCACAAGAGTTTGAAGTGTATTTTCTCACAGAAAGAACTCAATATGAGGCAAAAGAGATGGATTGAACTACTCAAGGATTAAAATTACATGATAAAATACTACTTGGGTAAGGAAAATAAGGTGGAAGATGCTTTGAGCAGAAAATATCATGGAGTTTTGAACAAGATGAGAGTTGAATGGGATCCTATTTTCATGGATCTAGTAAAGATGGATATGGGAATAACCATGGAAGGTGAAACATCAATTCTTTTTCAAATGGTTGCCAAACCATATTTACTAGAAAGGATAAAGAGTTCTCAGACCAGTGATGAAGAGTTTCAAAAGAATATTAAAGTTATGAATGATTGGAGATTGAGTGACTTTGTGTATGAAGATGGAATTTTGATATTTGGGAAGAGACTTTGTGTTCTCGATATACCTATTCTAAGAAGGGAATTGTTGGATGATGCTCATCGTTCCAATTTCTCTATAAACCCTGGTATCACTAAAATGTATATAGATTTAAAGGAACATTTTTGATGGGACAACATGAAGAGGGAGATTGCTGATTTTGTGTCAAGATGTATGGTTTGTCAACAAGTGAAAGCTGGAAGGCAACATCCTAGAGGAGTCTTGCAACCTCTTCCCATACCTGAGTGAATTGGGATACTGTCATGATGGAATTTTTCATGGGACTACCAAAGGATCTTAGAAGGAATGATGTAATATGGGTCATTGTTGATCATCATACCAAGTCAGCACATTTTCATGCTATAAGAGAAGATTTACCACTTGAACATCTAGCAAGACTATATATTAACAAAGTAGTGAGACTTTATAGAGTATGCCTATCTATTGTTTCTAATCATGATCTTAGTTTTACATCAAGATTCTGGAAAAGTATTCAGAAATACCTGGATACTGAACTTCGTTTGAGCACTGTCTACCACCCCCAAACCGATGGTCAATCAGAATGGACTATTAAAACCTTAGAAGACATGTTGAGATCGTGTTCAATTAACTTTCAAGGAATGTGGGATCAATATTTACCTCTGGTAGAATTTTCCTATAACAATAGCTTCCATTCAAGTATTCAGATGGCACCATATGAAGCGTTATAAGGAAAGAGATGTCGCACACCAACCTGTTGGGATGATGTTGGTGAAAGAAAACTCATAGGCCCCGAACTGGTGGAGGAAATGATGGAAGAGGTTAAGGTAATCCAAAACCACATCAAAGCCGCTCAAAATAGGCAGAAGAGCTATGCCGATAACCAAAGGTAGAATTTGGAATTTCAGGTAGGAGATCACGTCTTCTTGATGGTATCTCCATGGAAGGGTGTTATATGTTTCGGTAAGAAGGGTAAATTGAGTCCTAGGTACATCAGACCTTTCGAAATTCTAGAACGAATTGGGGTTGTAGCTTACCGTTTGGCAATGCCGCCAAGTCTCTCCAAAGTTCACGATGTATTCTACATATCACTGTTGAGAAAATACATGCCTGACCAAATGCATGTACTCACCTATGAGGAATTAGATCTAGAACTTGATCTGTCTTATTTTTAAGATCCTGTCAAGGTTCTTGATACAAGAGAACAAGTGCTGAGAAACCAAAAAACTCATTTGGTAAAAGTTCTATAGAGAAACCGTAAGATGGAAGAGGCAATGTGGGAACCCGAGGAACCTATGATGAAGAACCACCCAAGTATTCTTATGAAGTAATATTCTAGAAATTTTGAGGACAAAATTATTTGAAGTAGGGGAGAATGTAACACCCCAAGCTTCCACAGTACGCTTCCCTTTCAATAATATAGTAGCGTGTGTTGTACGCAACTTCGAGTTCTAACACACCACAACCAATCAAACTAGTAGTTATGAATAGTAATACCCACTTTTTGAACTTTTATAAATTTTAACTTTAAAAATGGACTTAATTTTTGGATTTGGAATGTCAAAATTAGCTTAAAGTGAATTTTTGGTATTTTTCTGAAAACATTCAATTTTTGATGAATAGTGAAAAACACTGAGTTATAGTTTAAAACTGAATTTTTATTTAAATAATTATTTATTTTATTTAAATTTATTTTGGTTCAAAATAGATTCATAATACCTATATAAGTTAAATGTAATTCATTAGAGTCAGTTTATAATAATTTTAGATATATAAAAATTTTATTGAACTTTTTACTGTCTTTTACCCACCTCCCAGGAGAATTTGCAAATTCACATAAAACATAATTTTACTGCTTCTGTGAGTAGAATTTCAAAAATCCAAGAGACACAATTGATATAAGTACAAAAAATGTGGTTCAATAAGATGAAAATATTTTTTGGTGAATGGTAACTATTTACTTTTATTTACCACGGTTAAAAGTAAATAGGGTAATTAAGGGTAAAAATTATATTATTATTACCCGAAAACATGTCCTAATTCTATAGGATAAGTATAATTCGACCAAATACAACCTTATTAATAAAATATGAACCTCTTTGGTCCACTTGGATTAGATTAGGACATTTATTATTATTTAATTCAAAGAAGAGTTAAAAGTGTTAAATTCAAAGTTTAATAACTAAACCATTTTTAATATAGGGTTACACATAAGATAAATTCAACTATAAATATTAAATATAAATCTAAAATGATTTCATACATAATAGTATTTTATCTATATTTTTATACATTAAATAATTTAATTTATTTATGACACAACAATGATGAAGTAATTACCTAATTAATGAAATATTAAAATAATTGATATTATAAATATCCAATTAAATGTAATTTGAGACTTTTTATGAATTAAACTAATTTTATAGGTTAATATGACATATTAGGGTTGATTTGATGATTTTTTTGAAGTAATAATGCTGTTATAAATTTAGCAAAAACAAAATACCAAATAGTGTCAAAATTGACATAAAAGAGTTTTTAAAACAAATATTTTATTATTAATTGACATTCTATTCCTAAAAATATAAGGTTCTTCCAAAGTACTTATATAATGATAGGTGTATCATTAATGAACCACTTGGGGTTCTCTTGGAAGTGTATAGTAAGTTTATTAACCATATAATATAAAAATACAAAGAGACATGGTAAATGATAAACTATTTAACTAAGAGTTAAATATAAAAGATAAGGTTAATATAGTGAACCAAAACTGTCTAAAACCTATTGGTTGAGTGGTTTTCGACCCATCCCCACCTTATGCTTTAAATAATACATTTTGGATCGATCAGAAACCGAAAATGATTTTATTATAAAATAATATTTCTAGCTTTTCCTAAGGTTCCCCTCACCCCTATTATAAAAGGGTACTCCCCCTTCTCTCTAATTAACACCTTAAAATCCATTTGGCATGGTGGCCGAATACCCTCTAAAATTTCCTACCCTCATCCTAGAGGCCTTCCTTTAGTCATAAATCCAACCAAAGGATCCATTTTGATCAAATCAAAAGGAAGAACCTGAAGAAGAGGTAAATATCTCACCACCTCTTTCAAGTTCCTTTCTTCTTCCACTTCCTTTTTTTGTTGTTTCCATTATAAAATAATAACTCCAGTATATTCTATATACTGTGATGTTAATATAAATATGGTACTACCATATTCATTATTCTATCCATCCTTTGAATGACATGTCACCATATGTGCGTATATACGGCTTACCGTCTCCACGTCGTGGTGTAATTCTCATTCAATATATTATTATTTGTATGGGTGTAATAATAATGTGTAATTGATGTAAATAATAAATATAACATGATAATTATTCTTTATATATGATATAAAATCCAATTATTTATTATTTTCATATCAATAAAATGATATTCTCACTCGTGCGTACGTACAGATTACCGTCTCCATGAACGTGATGAGATTCATTCCCCATCATATCCATTCAAGACTAATTTTCATTTGATGATTAAAAATAATGTTTAAATACATGATATCATTATGGATATGTATAATATACATCAAATCCATAACAAATATGACTCACATAACAAATAATATAAAGTAAAACGAATTCATTAACACCCGAAACGATGATAATACAAAGATATTATTAACAAAGAAATGTTAAAAAAATCATATATGATATCATATTAATGTATATGATTCTTGTATAATTTAATAACAATTATTTAACCATTATAAAGGAGTTTAACCTACCCTAAACCAAGGAAAAGTACAAGTTAAGGGTTAATTTCACAATCTCTTTATTATCCAAGGTTGTTTTTACATAAGTATCTAATGGGACCTCTTTATCATCCACATCCATGTTTCTTAAAAATTTGTTTCAAAAAATTATTACTATTTTATATACTATGTTTTAAAGTCATTTATACATTTTCTTGAATTTTATAAGATTTTTATATAGGAATCTTTCCATCGTTTTCCAAACAATGTCCTTTATAACCTTTTCGACAAAATTAAGGTAGGAATGTTTTTTTTAACTTATACGACTGGTGAGGCTATTTTCCATCATTATAACATCATCAAAGCTTCCCTTACAAGATTATAATAATAATACCAAAATAAATGTTTTCTTTTATAATTATATGAATTTTAAATTATTTCAAAATAGAAAGAGATATTTCTCTAAAAATGGTTTTGATTTCATCTATGTCAACATCTTTTGATGGATTTTATGTTTATTTGAAGTTGATTTATTTTGATACAAAACTTCCATATTGTATTAAAGGTTTTGTGATATGTTTTACTATGGATGTGTTATTTTTATACCATTCATGGTTTATCGATAAAGTATTGACATTTCGTATGCTATTTTTAATATGAATGTTTATGTTATGTATAAGCCTTTTCATATGAGGAATGCATTGGACTTAGTATGTGATGGGTGGATCCTGATATAGCCCCTCGATGCATCGATAGGTCTCATGAGACAAACTATTGTCTTGGCACAAGGCGTTGAAAAAATCTTATTTGTAGTCTTGGCACAAGGCCTTGACTATGTGGTTATGAAAGTCTGGCATTATGCATTCCATCATTATGAAAGTGGCTATTGATATTGCATGTGATTATACGACTGATATAATATCCATGTGAGTAATTAAATGGAATTATTTAGATTTTATCTTTTCCATATTATGATAAAGTTCAAGTTTAAAAGGCTTTCGTTTTATTTTTATACATTTCCATAAATATTTATCCTTATTTATGAAAGTTTCCGCTATATTGTTATCCTTACTGAGCATCTGAGATCACCCATTTCTATGTTTTATTTTTCCCAGGATGAGAAGAAGTATATTATGACTGACCTGCATGGATAGTCTATGGGATCTCAGTGTTGTCTATGGAAAAAATGTTTTTTTAGTTTTCCATTTTTGATGTAATGTAAAACTTTTTAATGTATCTAGTACTTCCAAGGCTACTAAACTAATCGGTCTTTTGAGACATGATCTTTTGTGATCATGCCAATGTTACATAATAATTATCCGACTCTGGTTAACTAGGATCAGGGTGTCACAGAGGCCAATTTAAATGCTTAGTGTCTAGAATTATTTTTCAGATATTATTGACCACACTTGAGAGGGAAATTTGGGGATGAATTACTTCAAGGGGGAAGATTATAAGATCCAGGGTTTTCCTTTGAGGTAAAGATCTTATCTTTTTTGGTTTAAATGCCTTTTTAAGTCCTAATGAGAGTACCCAATGGGATAATGGGAATATTAGGGGTGTTTGGGGATTGTTCGTATTTTGGAGACCATATTTTTAGTAAAAAATTGATAGGCCACTTGATTAGGAGAAACTGCATGGGATAGGCTGCATGATTACCCATAATTGTGCAGGGTATGGACATAGGGGTGAAGGGGGTTGCATGGATTGAGGAAACTATGAAAACTAAAGTGAACACCCATGTAGGGGTTTCTAATTTTTTTTAAATATCCCATGTAATGGTTTGTGATAAGTTAGTGAAACCTTGTGCTTGAAACCATGGGATGACCCTCTTCACACAGTGACTGGTGCACGACTGGCACACAGTTTGGACAACAGTGTGACCAAATTCCTAGTATTTCTTAGGGAAATTACCGTTTATCACTTAAAAACTTATTAAAACCTAAAAAAAGTTTATTATTTCTTCTATTGGAAAAAAACTCACCCTTGGGTTCTTCTCTTTGAAGAAAAAGTATAGGCTTGGATCCCATTTCTCAATCCAAACTCGGATTTGAACACCATGGGTTTCATTGGATTTGTGCTGGTGAGTACTCTATTCATCTTGTGTCATTATTAATTTGTCTTGGTATCAAAAGAGTTATTAATGGAAAATATAATATTATATATTTTTATTCTTTTTTCATATTATTATTTTTTCTTCCAATCTATATTGAATCAGAGATCGATACTGTATGAGTGATCTACTATGGACCAATGGTAAGTGGTGAATACCTTTTCCCTAATGGTTTTGTGTTTTATAATCCATATCTATATTTTCCACATTCCATAGTTTCCATCATTTCCTTAAAAAATAATTTAATAATTTAATTGAACTTATTGGAACCTGTTAGGGATTCTCACTAGTTTCTTTGAGATGGTTGGTGGTTTTTCCCCCAACCTAGGACACCCATGGGGTGTTCCCATATAAATTAACAATATTATACCTCCCATTTGTGTGAGTGTGAGCTCACCATTATATAGAGATATTTTTAAATAAATTTTTAATTAAATTTAATTGTTAGGTGATGGTTATGCCTCCTTTCCCATGTGATTACATGATATGAATTTATTAAAATTTTTGAATGGACATTGTGGAGAATGAGTTGGAATAACTCATGGAATGTAAATGATTGTGAATGATGAATGAAATGATATGATGTAAGGATGATGGTAGTGGATTACTTAGTTAGTTTACCTTGGATATTGATTACATTATATTCCATGGACATTTCTCCCTTGGATTTGGATTATGGTAGTGGATGCCTTGGACCAATTTCCTCCTTGGGTTTTGATTCCATAGGATTATTTAGGCCTCTATTCCCCTTGGATCTAGATTTATTGGGATTACAATGGACATGTTCTATTCACATGGTCCTTATTCCCCAACTAATTATTTACCATGTTTCCATCATGATGCTCTCAGAACTCAATGTAGATTCCTTGGTCTTCTATACCTTGGATCCAGCCTTTCATGGCCTGACACTTTTGATTACATGGTGCGACCATTGTGGATGAATTTATTATATTATGTGGATATGGTGAATGTTATATATTGGACTATACAGTGTGGACATGGTGATTGATATTACTGGATTATATAGTGTGTCCATGTGGATAGTTTGATATGTTTTTTTAGATAACAGTAATATTGGTATTTGACTCCAGTGGGTAGATTGGATAGTATTATACTTTTTTATTTCTTTTAACTCTTACCTTGATATGGGAGCCTAACCTTTGTTGTAGGGATCCTTTCTTGGTTATAAATTTTCACTTTACTTGTATCAAATTATCCTTGGTCAGTTTATTTCATTTCTGATATACACGTGATATACATTGCACATTGTTTTAGATTTTATTGCATAGAATGGATTTGTTATAGACACCGTTGGTGGTGGCCTAATGATTGTTATATCACACCCTATTTGGGCCACCATTGGGTACCCAAACAGACTTCTTGGATGCTGGTAGAGACTTTGGTAAGTTCCCATTTTACAGTACTTTATTTTTCCAGGTTTAGGAGTAGGAGAGCATAGGATTGAGCTAGGATCATGATGCTATATGGGATAATTATTTTTGGTATTTTGATAGCTACATTGTATTGATGTCTGTATAAATATTTTGGATTTTTTTAGTAATATGACATGATCATAATTTTTAAATGAGATTATATTTGGTATTTTTTATCTATTCATGTTTTGAATGTTTGTCTTTTATCTAGATGATTTATTGCTTCCAGTATTGACTGCTAGGTTTGCCACTACCATGTTACACTATCGCATAAGGGAATAGTCTCCCCAAAAACACACCCTAGTTCCTCACTGCTAGTAAGGAAGCCTATATAATATGGGGAGGTGTTCTTGAGTCCATGTGATCCACCAACTTGGTGTGCCGTTTAGTGGCACCTAGGTTGAGATTGAGACCATGTGACTCACCAAATTGGGTCACCATTTAGTGTCACCCGAGTCAGAAAGATATATTAAAAAATCAGAATAATAAGATAAAAATATTTAACATATACTTATATAATTATATAATCATGGTTACTAAAGAACTTAATGGGTTATAAGAAAAAATAAAATGAAAATACTCGATTAAGTGCTATACCTATTCTTTGGAAACATTCTTTTGGATTACACCTTAAGCTATACAAGGTAGGTATTTTGATTAAAACATGACCTGTAGATAATGGTGAGTGATTTTGAAAATGTATTTTTTTATCTATTGTATTATATAGAAGGTTTATGTAGTGCGAGGAAGAGAGGATAGGTTGTGTCCTTTTATACGGTATGTAGATGACATACTTAGAATTTTTCAAAAGGTTAAAATATATTATCAACTTACTGAAGAAAAATGGATCCCAAATGATTCATATTAAAATTTTATATTATATAGGGTTGAAATATGTCAATAAAATGGGATTTATACAATTTTTTTGTCATTTTAACCCTTATATTTTAGTTTAACCCCCAGTAAACATGTTTTAACCATAACAACGACAACATAATTTTACTACATTTACTATTCATTATGAAAAAAAATTAAATTGATACTATTAAATTATATTAATTATTATGATTAAAAATATGGTTAAACTTTTAAAATATTCAATTTCTATAATTGGTATGAATCGACTTTAAAATAAGTGCGCAAAATGCAACAAAAACCATTTTTAGAAAAATGCATTTTTAAGTATAAAACTGAATTTACTTCAATTAATTACCTTGTAGAAACTATTAGAAAAATATTAAAATATTTAATTGAATATATATTCTTTATATTTTGTTAATATTATTAATAAATAGTGATTTATATACCTAATTAAGATAAAACCACATAGCACACATAAAAATAGTTTTTAGAAAAACTTATTTTTAAACCAAAAAAATGAACTTATACCAAAATCATATATAATATTGATTACTATGTAATTTTATTATTTATAATTAAAGGAGAATTAATTTAATTTAATTTAAAATTAAAAACATAATGGTAATTTTAAACAACCGTATTTAATGAAAATAAATTACAGTTTTAAAAAAATCAATATATTAACTATTCACTTACAAATAAATCTTTTCAGAAAGATCCCAAAAATTCACCCTAAGATAACATTGAAATGATTATTTAAAAAATATTATTAATTTTCCAAAATAAAATTTCTAAAAAATATATAAATTAATTATATTGTTTTTGAAAAATGAAATAAAAACCATTTTTGAAGAAATCATATGTTTGAAGCATAAAATATCTTTACTAAAAATAGAGTACATATTTATTATGAATAAATAATTAAATTTGAATTATATAAAACCTTTATAAATATTTTACATAATTTTATTATACCTATTCATTATACCTATTCATTATACCAATTTAATAGATAAGTTATAACATTCACATTTAAATAAAATTTTTCTAGTATATCATAGTACGCTTAAAGCTCAATGTTGCGTATTAAGTACTATATTGAGCATAAAATTCTTTTAAACTAAATTTTAGGGGTGTTAAATAAGGTTTTGGGTTTTCTTTATTATTGGGATTCCTATGTACGATCTTTATTGTTTAATACCTTCTTTGGATGTTTATTTATTCAGGTGATGATGTTTATTCATTTATTATTATGATTATGTGATGGTCTAATTTATGAGATATTTAATTATTTTTAATACATTATATTTTTATTGGATGTTAATTTTTATATTTAAATGGGTGAATTTTTTTTCAATAGTTTAATTTCGAGGCCTAGGAACTAGTTTCCAGCACATGGGGATTGATAATTCCCTTTGGACCTTGTTGTGAATCGACTTAAGTGCCTGATTCAAGGGTAACCTGGGTTAGTTTGTTAGAAAATGGTATCAGAGACTGGGTTTTAAAATACCTAGGTTCTAAAAGTTTCTATTATGTTATTTGGGGTGAATAATGGTATAAAGGACACTAGTATTGTCATCCAGACTCCAGTGGTAGGTCATGAATGGTTTCTTGATCACCTCCATTCATGGTGAAACTTGAGCTACCATGGGATGTTAGGGTTTGAATTTTGATTTAGGATTTATTTTTGAATAATTTTTATGGATTTTGAAGTGTGGTGAATATGTGTTGATCCCCATTATATATAACAATTATTTTTGGGGTCTCCCATCATTTAGAGGGTGGATATGTAGAGTAAACCAGAGATTCATGGTTATCCCACATAATCTAGAAAACCGTACAGAAACTATGCTTTATGGGTCCAAAATTTTCCTAGTGATTATTGCATGGTTGGATCATGGTTCACCAAATTATGAAACCAAACTATATATAGCCCTATTTATCCACTAAATGTTTTTTCTTTCTCCTTTTTCTCTCTGAATTGGTTCCAATGGCGTTTACCATTAATTTGAGTTTAATCAAGGGAGTTTTTATTGTAGTTTTGATGTTTTGGATTAAATTTTGACTAGTATATAGGTTTTATGGTTTGGGTTTCCTTTTTAGACGTTATTTTTATGTTTATAATTTTTTTTGGGAATGATAAAGGGGAAATTTTCAGAAGGACTATTTTTAAAATATAATTTAGAGGTTGTTTTTCAAACAAAAAATGAATTTTAATAAAAACCAAATAGATTATAAATTTTGGTGGATCAAAATATGGGGTTTAAATTAATTTTAAAAATAGGAGTGAGATGTTTTAAAGGATATAATATGATATAAATTTGAACAATTTAAGGTAAATGGAATGTATTTTTATTTGTGTTAAATTTATAAAATGAAAGTGAGATGTCTATAAGGGGTTTTTTGTTTTCAAAATAGAGAGTACTTAAAAGGATCAATCTGGTTTTTAAGGGATTTTGATGCAAATGGAAAAAAAATTATGAGTTTTTGTAAAAGTTTTTTTATTTAGATTAATATTTATATAAAATTATTGGATTTGATTTATGAATTGTGAGTTTATTGAGTTTTTTTTATAGAATATAGAGTATACCTTCCAGTGAGTCTTTGAGAAAGAGTAAGAATATCGTTCATTGGGATGATCTTCATGGTGAACCTTATCATAATTTTGGGTTTACTTCTTTAATTTTTGACTCCACCTAGAATTAAGGATGAATTATCATGAACCATCCAGGGTTGACCATAAACCGGTCACCCGAGCTAGTGCACGACATGTCCCAAGGGGTGTTCCTGATCCCCTTAGGATGAAAACTAGTGAAAAGCATCAAAGTATACAAGAGGGAAAAATTTAAGCTCAAAATAAATAACCATGAATTGATAAATAATTGAACCAAACAATTCACAAGATCCAAAAACTGAACATAAATAAACAAACAATTGTTCTAGATTCATAATACCCTGAACAAGTGGAAATAAATCACAAAACTAAAAATGAAACCACGCTACCATAACCTCCATGTGACCTGTCAGTCACCTCCATCCACTAAACCGAACCTAATCCAACAATGAGCAGTCAGACCTGGAAAATTAGAATAGAAACTAGACCTGCATATGAAAAGATAAGATATGTGTGAGCACAAATATGATCAATAATAAATCCAAAGATAAACCACAGAATCCAAAAGTCCCCTTTCCCAAATCAGTCCATAAACATTAGTTTTAAATACATCTATAACATAGGGTTTTCATATTTAAATAAAACAACATTATTTCCCCATTTTAAAATCCAACACAAAGACAAATCATTTCCAAAACCAACTGCCATTTATAAACGAAAACCCAGATAAGTGATACCAAAGTCGTGCTAAAGTGAAGAGGTAAAAAGTAAAATCTGGAAATAAACTAGTAAAATTGAAATTAAATGAGCAATTTAAGTAATTAAGTAACCACGGGTGATCATAAACATTCCTAGAATACCCCTATACATACTTGGTTCAGAACCACCATCCGCCGTATGGTGAATCCCCTAATTTAATAACCAACTAGCTTCCCTAACCTAGCCTCACTAGTGGAACATTCCTCCTGGATTGTCTACAACTATAGGGGGTACTAACCTGTCTAATCAGGACTAGAAAGAAACCATCACTCTATCTACAAAAATATGACTAGGAACCCATGGTGGTAATAGTATGGTGTAAGTATGAGGCCCTCACATGCGTGACTCACCATACCTACCTCCACTGCACTTACCAACTGCAAACATGAAAACTCTATACAATAACCCATAAATGGATATCCCCTATATAGGTGCCCCATAAATATATACATACATACTTATATCACATATTCACATCATATCGTCGAAGTTTCCAACCAGGCCACTATAACATATAACCATTTAAAAAATTTCACAAAACAATAAGGTTTCCAAACAGGCACACAATTTCCAAACAACAAACCCTTTCCATGTATCCATACCAAAAGTGCCAACTAGGCCTCTATATTTAAACATCCAAGTTATATTTACCAAAAAAATTTAAGAAAATCATTTTCAACAAATAGAGATCCCATTTTCACTATACCTATTCCAAAAAAACCCATTGAGTTCCCAACACACACCCAAACATATTACAATTTTCAATCGGTCCTTTCTTTCGAATTCACATTATCATGATACTAAGTTAAAAATATACACAATGAAATCGAAGGTGCCAAATGGTATTTCAACCATTTTAAGGAACAATTTTCTTTTATCAAACAAAAAAGTCACACTTCCCACATGGTTTTGAAATCACCCCAAGATATTTGAAAAAAAACCATAGAACTGTTTATCAAATAAAGAGAAAAGAAGATGAGATAATAACCCCTTTGTAGAAAACTAAGGTTTGAGAAGAGAACCACTCCCAATGTCATCTTTATTTGAAGGCCCATCCATGTGTGCACTATGTGCACCCATGGATGTTCCCACATCCAATAGAAAAGAACAAGCGGTCCTTTCCCAATTCATCCTTGAAGAGACAACCCACACACTTTTGTTAACACGATGAACCACTCCATAAAAACCACTAAGTTTCACAAAGACACTCAAAAAAAAGTTTAAAAACTTTAATAAAATGATTCTAATGGAAAACCCTACCCAAAACATCTAATAAAACCATTTTAAACAAAGCACCACTTATCTAAACTCAATTGCATAGGAAAAAGCATGTGCATAAATGAGAGAACATATCAAAAACTATTTTATTCATGTTAAACCCATGATACATCATTATCATAAACTAACAATGATTATAATAAAGGTGAAAAACAATGTTTATGAATTAAATACTAAAGCCCAAGCATCAAAAAGATTGAAATTGAAAATAAAATCATAAAATACCTACAAATAATCAACGAATTATCTCAAAGATATTTTTAACAAATTTTAACTAATAAAAAACACTACAATGAGCTCACTATAACATTTATAAAGGTGATAATTAAATTTAAAAATTAATTTAAAACACACAAGTGCTATAGTTGTGCTAGAAATGAAAGAAAATTAAAAAATGTATACCTTAATCAAGTGCAGATATGAAGAAACCTTCAATGGAAGGAATAACAATGCCTTGTAGACCAATCAAACACCCTTTGCAATAAGAAAAATGTGTGAATAAACCCAAGGAATTAGGGTTTGGTTATATTAAAAAGGAATCCAAAAAAAATGGAAACTAACAAATCGACGAGGAGAGGGATGTCATTGAAGCTGGTTTGAGGTGTTTTGTTGGGGGGGGGGGGGGAGTTCAGAGGAGGTGCGCCGACCAGGAGAAGGGAGTGGGTTAGGTGAGGGAACTAACTGGACTAGCCACACACACATAGGAGGGTAGCTAGGGGGCTTGATGTGTGAAGGTGGAGGGGAGGAAGGGGCGACACATGAGAGGGTTGGGAGAAGGGGTGTGCACTAGTGGAGAGGTCTGGAGAGGAGGGGAGGCATACACCAGGAGGCTAAGGGGAGGGGGTGCACTGTGCTGCACCGCAAGGGAGAAGGGGGGGGGGGGGTGACACACCCTATGGATTCAACTTATTTTTTTATTTTAAAAAATAATCTAATAATAATAACAATAAAAACAAAAATAATGTTAATGTTTATAATAACATAATAATAATAATAATAATAATAATAATAATTATAATAATTTCACGCATTTCATTTTAAATCATAATGACATTAATAAAAATTTAATAATAATTATATTAATAACAATTTTAAATGGTAATAATATTATTAATAAATTTTGATAATAATAATATTATTATCTACTCAATAATAATAATAATAATATCTACTCAATAATAATAATAATATTATCTACTCAAGAATAATAATAATATTATATTTTAAACAATTACCTTATTTTGTTCTTATAAAATTTTATTATTTTAAATATTGGGAAACAGTAGGGGAATCTGAGCCAACCAAACAATTACTGCCAACCGTGCGGTGCCCATGTACCGATCTGAAACTCACCAAAACCATTAAACATAATGATTATTAGACCAACGCTCAACCCACTCCCTGGTAAGGCTAACTAAATCCAAGAAATAACAAAATAAAATAATTTAAAAAGGTTGGGGTGTGACAATTATCCCCACCACAAAACATTATTCCCCCAGAAAGTCACTAAGACAACAATTGACATAACTTGAGTCCATGCCCAGACAAAACCGAAGGAAACCGAGAGCCTCTAGGTGACCATTCCCAACACATGTCACACTCGACCAATTCAAGAAGAACCACTTCCAATGATTGAAGGGAGAACATGGGAGGGTTCTCTCCACCGTGATAATTCACGAATATAGAAACCTTAATACTCAAACACACCTCCCTCAGGGGGGGGGGGGGAATGCGAGAACTCCAAAAATGAACTCATTCAATTTATCTACATGGACTAGAAAACACCCCAAAATCATAAATGGAATGATTGATACAAAAATTCTCAACAACCTGAGGATAATAAAATTACTCAACACCTCCCACACCAACCAAATAAAATCCACACCACAACTAGAAACATGGGAATTCGTAGATCAAACTCAACCCACTTTATTAACACTAATGGAACAACTCTACCACTAGGATTAAAACCATTACTGGGAAAATTGGTACTTTTGGTCACTAGGGTGGAAGAATCCCCTAAAAAACCTAAACACACTAGAGGAAAACCCACAGAGAGGCACCTGAACTAAGAAAGGTCCCAGAAAAACCGCTCATTAATTTCACGAAACCAAAAATTCCTCTAAAAAACACAATTGATACCAAACTAAAAATCAGAATAGGTCTATTTATTCATGGACCCAACACCCTTTAAGGAATCTGAACGATTTAGGAACCAAAATAAGAGAAGATAAGGCCGCTTGGATTGCAGTAGAATGAGATCACCAAACTCCCACAACAAGGATGATCATATGATGGTGAAAATACTTGAACAAGAAAACTTTGGATATTTCCATACCAAAGATGAAAACATGGTTTGGACCGAGGTTCCACACACCCTCATCAACTCCTGACCGTGCAAGAGCTTCACCCCGAGACCTGTGGCAGAGGCCCTAATGGCTGAAGAATATCCTGCCTCATAGTCAAGAAATTTTCATCCTCTTGTCCCCAACTTATTCTTCCTACTGATGATTCAAATGACCAAAATAGTGGAACATAATCAAAGGAATGCAACATGACAACTTAGAATGCCAAAATTGTCCATACCAATGGTGCATCAGAAGGTGGTCTAATGGAATAGATGTGATAGCCAACTAGGATAGCTTCTAGAAAACTTGTTCCTTAAAAAAACTCTTTTTCAGATAGGGAACCCTTACGAAAGACTCCCACCACCAACTATACCCAAAACTCTAATAACAATAAGACATACCATCTTTACTAGTCCATAACATGACCCTAAAATAAACTCGAGATGGCACAAACCTTAATGGCCCTGGGAGTTCCCAATATCCCTAATAAATGATCTAATTCTATCAAACCACTCCACTGCTTATAACAGTCCTCAATGACTTAAAGGACAAGAAACACCTAAGAGGAACCGAAAACTGGGAATGAATCACTAGAAAAATTAGTGACCATTTTGGGTATTATACGTAGAACAACATGAAAAACACAACTGAAATCGGCATCAATCCAAAACTCAATCAAAGAAACAGCCCAATCCAAGGGAAATAGGCTCATAAGACAAACATATTCAAACACAATCAAAAATTACTTTTCTAAAAACTGGAATTTATTTTAAATTTTAAAACTCACCTATGGTATTTTATGAACCATCACATATGCCCCAATGCACTCTCCATACATACCCTCGCATATGTGACCCTCCGTAAATAATTCCAAGGTCCAAACATCTCTTTTCCTTTTAAAATCCAAACACATACCAAATTTTCCAAATAGAAACACTTCCCCTTTAAAAACACGCTTCAAAAATATAAAAAAAATTGAATGAAACCCTTTTCCATCTCAAAACCTCTTTTATTTTTTAACACACACTGACATCAACTAAGATCAAAATGAAACACAATCAACAAAAAACCACCAGATTGAGGAACTAGTGCCTATGTCTTCCTAACAACATGGTGGTGAGTCATGCCCCAAGTAAAGAATGACACTAAGAGGACCTTGAACCAGGAACTTGGACTACACGTGGGACACCACCCTATGTTAGGATGAAACATAACCCGATTCACCTCCATTGTCATCCCATAATCCAAAACAACCCAGTATGAAAGTCTCAAATCCAGGAATACCCCTGGTAACTTGAGGATCGGTGTGAGCAAGAGTTTGCGATGCTCTTCCTTCACCTACCTCCTGAGTCCCAGAAGTCCTAATATCCTTCTATCAGACACCCCAAATAGAAAGGGCCTACTCTAATACCATTTTTTCATGAATATTCCTAGGTCGACCCTGAACTGGTCACTCGATGCAGTCTACAACATGTCCTAAGGTGTGTTTCTGATCCCCCAGAGATGGAAACTAGTGTTTGGAATCAAAGTATACAAGAGTGAATGATTTTAGCCCAAAATAAATAACTAGTATCAGATAAATAACTAAACCAAACAAGCCACAAGATCCAACAAATAAACATAAATAAATAAACAATTGGTCCAAATACATAATACACTGAACAAGTGAAAACAAAACAAAAAACTGAAAACTAAACAATGCTACCATGACCTCCATGTGACCTCTTGGTCACCTATAACCAATAAAATGAACCTACTCCAACACTTATCTATCAAACCTAGAAAATCAGAATAGAAACTAGACCTGTATCTGAAAAGATAAGATAGTATTGAGAACTAAGATGATCAGTAGGAAAGACAAAGATAAACCATAGAATCTGAAATTCCCTTTTCCCGAAGCAGTCCATAAACACTAGTTTGAAATTCAACTATAAAATAGGATTTTCAAATTTTAATAAAACAACATCATTTCCCTATTTTAAAATCCAACACAAATAAAAATTATTTCCAAAAACAAATTCCATTTATAAAAAAACCAAGACAATTGATACCAAAGCCATGCTAAAGTAAACAAGTAAATAGTGAAAGATGGAAATAATATACAACAATGGAAAGTAAACAAACAATGTAAGTAATTAAGTAACCATGAGTGATCCCAAACATCCCTAGAAGACCCTAGATGTACTCAGTTCGGAACGACCTGTCGGCGTATGGTGAATCCCCTAAGTTAATAACCAACTAGCTACCATAACTTAGCCTCACTAGGGGAACATCCCTCTTGGCCTATATACTACTCTAGGGGGTACTAACACATCTAATAAGGGATATAAATAAACAATCACTCGATCAACTAAAAGAATCCTAGGAACCTATTGTGGTAATAGTACCGTGTAAGTAGGAGGCCCTCGCATGCGTGCCTCACCTTACTTTCCACCACCACACTTACCTACCCCAAACATAGACACTCTATATGATAACCCATAAAGTTATATCCCCCTATAGAGGTGCCCCATAAATATATACAAACATACTTATATCACATATTCATGTTGTATCATCGAAGGTGCTAATCAGTCCACTATAACATATAACTATTTTAAACATTTCAAAAAACAACAAGGTTGGAAAACAGGCACACAATTTACAAATATCAAACCCTTTACAAGTAACCATACCAAAAGTTTGAACCTAGCCTTTAGATTTGAAGGTACATTTACCAAAACACATTAATAAAAACATTTTTAACAAATAGAGATCCCATTTTCACTATGCCTTTTCCAAAAAATCAATTGAGTTCCCAACACACACCCAAACATATTTCAATTTCCAATAGTCTTTCTTTCAATCCAATTTATCCTGATATTAAGTTAAAAATATACAAAATTCACTCGAAGGTGCCAAACAAGATTTCATCCAATTTAAGGAACCATGATATTCAATCAAAAAAAAAAGTCACACTTCCCACAAGGGTTTGAAATCACCTGAATCCATTTGAAAAAAACCATGGAACCATTTATAAAAGAGAGGGAGATGAAGAGGAGATAATAATTACTTTTTAGAAAACCAAGGCTTTAGAAGAGATACAACCCCAGGCCTGTCCATGTGTGCACTCCATGCAACCTTGGATGTTCCCACATCTAATAGAAAAGCACAAGCGGTCCTTTCCCAATCCATCCATAAAGAGGCCACCCACACACTTTTGTTAACACGATGAACCACTCCATGAAAAACCACCAAGTTTCACGAATCCACTAAAAAAAGTTTAATAACTTTAATAAAATTCTTCTAAAGGTAAAACCTACCCAAAAAATATAATAAAACCATTTAAAATTAATAACCACTTATCCAAACTCAATTTCATAGGCAAAAACATGTGCATAAATGGGAGAACATCTCAAAACCTATTTTTAGCAAGTTAAACCCACAATAAATCATTAGCATAGACTAACTATGATTGTAATAAATGTGAGAAACAAGGTTTAAGAATTAGATACTAAATCATAAGCATAAAACAGATAAAAATTGAAAATAAAGGCATAGAACACCAACACATAATCAAATAATTATCTTAAATGTAATTTTAATTTTTTTTAACTAATTGAAAAACACTATAATGAGTTAACTATAATATTTCTAAAGGTGAGAATAAATTTTAAAAATTAATCTAAAACACCCAAGTACTATGGTTATTCTGAAAAGAAAGGAAATTCATAAACACCTACCATAATCCATTGTGGATGTGATGAAACCTTCAATAAGAAGTAATAACAATGCCCCACGGACCAATCTCACACCCTAGGCAATGAAAAAAACACACAAGTCAACATGAGTCATTTAGGTTTGGTTAAATTAAAAATGAATCCCAAAACAAAATGGAATGCAAAAAACTAGTAGGGAGAGGGATATCAATGAAGCAGGTCAGAGGCGCTATGTGGGGGGGTTTACCAGAGGTGTGTCGACCATGAGAAGGGAGTGAAATAGGTGAGGGAACCAGTTGTACTGGTTGTGCATGCATAAGAGGGTAACTAGGGTGCTTGCTGTGTGAGGGTGGAGGGTAAGAAGGGGTGACGCATGAGAGGGCAAGGAGAAGTGTCATTCATCAGTGGAGAGGTCTAGTGGGGAGGGGAGGCATGCACTGAGAGGACAAGTGTAGGGGGTGCACTGTGCTACACCACGAGGGAGACGGGGGGGGGGGGGGGGCGTGACGCCCTCATAGGGTTTCAACATATGTTTTTAAATAATAATAATAATAATAATAATAACAATAATAATAATAAAAATAAAGTTAATATTTATAATAACATAATAATAATAATAATAATAATTTGATGCATTTCATTTTAAATCATAATGACATTAATAATAATTATATTCATAACAATTTTAAATGATAATAATATTATTAAAATTCATTAATAATAATAATAATAAAATTATTATCTTCTCAATAATAACATTATTATTATATTTTAAATTATTACCTTATTTTATTCTTATAAAATTTTATTATTTTAAATAGTGGGCAACCATAGGGGCACCTGGGTTGACCGCGCAGTTACAACCAACTGTGATGTGCCCGTACACTAGTCTGAAACCCACAAAAATCATTAAACATAAAAATTTTAAGATTATCACTCAACCCATACCTTGGAGAGGCAAACTGAAGCTAGGAAATAACAAAATAAAATAATTTAAAAAGTTCAGGGTGTGACACGATTGGTAGAGAAAAAATATTCCAAGTCCTTAGACCCCATTCAAGATTTCATGAATATCTATCTCCTTTCTTTTCATGGTGATTGATGTCCACATGAGGCCTCATATTTAGTTTTTTAGTGAATATTTTTTTATTGGGAAGCATGATCCTGTTGATCTCATTCTATAAGGACCAGTTTATGAGGACTTGTCTTCTCATAGGGTTACTATATCATAGAAAAAGAAAAAGTGATATCTCATGTGATTCCAGTGTAGAGTACTTGAGTATTATAATCCTTCTTGTCCAAAATACACAATATCTTATCTATAGTGTGGTCTCCTAGTCCACACTCAAAAAAATTTAAGCTTTATTTTTGGAATAAGAAGTTTTAGGTGTAATTTTTAGTTATGGGGTTGATTTTTTTTGGGAATTATGTTTGGTGCATGTGGAAATTGTTTGAATTTTTTATTTTATACTGTTTATTCCTTATGGATATTGAATAATTTTAGTTTTTGAATTATTCCCTATATCTTTGGGGTTTTATCCTAATGTTTTTATGTATATTTGGGGTTTTCGATGTTTAGACTGGATTATTGATGGATGAACCTTAGGACTATTCCCAGGTAACTAGGATTGACCATATTTTAAGTGGATGGAGAATTCGAGGGATTTGGTTCTAATTTGATGGTTCAAATAAATAAAAGTTTATTATACATATATTAAACAAATACATACATATATCATACCATATATTATTTAATTATTTCTTTTTACTACCCCTTTATTAACAATTCCATGTTAAAGTCACATTTCATGTAATAACTACTTTGTTTTTAGTATATGTTTTGATTTTTTATTTTCTATCCTCTTAATTTGATCACAGTTACATTATATAAAAAATAAAAAACATTAAATAATTATAATATTGCATAAATTATTTTTTAATACCAATCATGAAATTTGGTTATAAGAAATGAAGTACATTACGACCATGAAGACATCATGTCGTACGTACGCATGAGTATCATTTCTATTTTTTAATGATCGTTATGGAAAGGTGTTAAGTAATATATTATGATTAAATATTTATCATAATATAATAACCACTATATTATTTCTCTAAATATTCTTATACATATCATCCATTTGGTGTGGTGATGGAAGGGAAGTCCCATCAGTTCGTGAAGGTGGTAGTCGACACATACACGGTTGACATTATCATCTTTCAATGAGTGAAAAGGTAAGAAAGAAAATGATATATTATCTTATAATAATGATAAATATGTCATTAATATCATAATTATGTCATGTATATCACATATATTATTCCTTATTATCTTCCATGTAAATAATTAGTGAAAAATGAATCACATCGCTTCGTGAGGTGGTGGTCCTCTGTACACATTAGTGACGGTATCACATACCCTATGAAATGGAAATTAAAAAGGTATATATGATATAATTAATCCATAGGTATAATTATGTTATAAATATCATATATATACTTGATATCTATCACTATACCCAACCGTGAGAGGTGGTAATGGAAAAAAATGACATCAGTTTGCAAGACTGTAGTCCACCGCACACATGAATAATGATTTAATAACACATTTGATGGATGTAGAGATGGTTGTAGGTCATGAAATTAACATAACAACATAAAAATATATTTAATATAAATATTTTATTATATAATCATCATTTAATAATAATTTATGGGGGTTTAAGAAGAAATAAAATAAAAATTCTCGTTGAAGAATGTTACCTATTATTCGAGTATTGTCATTAGATTTTCACCAAAAGACTTCACATGTTATATTTATGCCAACAATACGGATTATGGGATTAAATTAAGGAATTTTGGAAGTGACTTGGATGGGTATTTTCAAAACCCAAAGGTTTTGAATGTGTAAATAATAGAGGATAGGGGTGTCCTTTTATAAGCGAGGTTAGTGACACACTTGTAATTTTTTCAAATAAAAATGTGTACCTATGATTTTATCAAGGAAAAAGGACCAAAAATATTTTATTATAAATAATAATACATTATAAGGTCTAAATATTTCCATAAAAATATATTTTAAACAATTTTCAGTCCATTTTAACACTTATATGTTTAGTTTAACCCCCTAGTAAACCCAATTTTACTTTAACCGTGATAATTAATTTCTATTATTTTCATTATTCATTTTGTTAAAAAATTATGTTGAATTTATTATATAATATAAATTATTCTTATTATAAATATGGAAGCAGATTTTCCAAATTAAATTCACCAAATTGGAAAAATTGAATTTAGAATTAATCCCGTAGACATGATGAGAAAGCGAGTTTTCAAAGAGAAAACGATTAAAATATTACAATGTTTTTATATCCAATTTCAATATAAAATAGAATACAATAAACTAAATTGGATTAATATATATAATTAAACTAATTTTATATTAAAATTAACTTAAAAAATAATTTAAATTTGAAAACAATTTAAACTAAAATATTGTTTTTAATTAAAATTTTGTATTTTTCACTATTCATAAAGATAGTTTTGAAAATATATCAATAATTCACCCTAATATATTTTTGATATGATGATTTTAAAAATAAATTTTATATTTTCAAATAAAATTTCTAAATGTAGAATTTGTTTAAAATAAGTATGCCAAAAAAGGCAACAAAACTACTTTTTGGAAAAATAGAGTTTAAAGAAAAAAAATTGGATTTATTGTTATCTATTATATAGAAAACACGTAAAATTAATGCTAAATAGGTGATAAAATATGTATAACATGTACATTTCATTAAAATAATTCACCAAAAGTGGTTTGTTTAATTTATTTAGGCGAAACACATTTGTTAGCATAAAAATGGTTTCTCGGAAAAAGATTTCACTTATTTTCATTTTTAAATAAATAGACACCAAAGAATTAATTTTATATATCTATGTAAACCATATATTTTCATAATTATTTTAATCCTATCAATACTTTTCATTTCAATGGGTAGGTGATAACTATCATATTAAATAATAATATTTTAATAATATGTCATGTTTTGTTTAAACTTAGTGTTTCATATAACAAAATCTAAACTCTATGTTATGTGTAATAAAAGCTAAACTTAGTGTTATGTGTAAAAAATATAAAATTAGTGTTAATTGTAATGGAAAATATTGTAATGATTAATTTTCTTGAAAAAAATTATTTAACCAAATCTTGGAGTGTTACAAGTTTGCAATCTCATTCTTGAGTGGATGGAGGAGGGAGGAGAATATTTAGATTACTATTTGGTCTTGAGAGAGTGCTCTAGGTTTCATTGTGTACAATGATTCTCAATTTCAATCAATACAGAATAGATATAATCATATATTTATAGATGTAGGTTTAGAGTTAAGATATTATTTAATTGCAGAATGACCTTTAAATAATATACTAAACCTTATATGACCCCATGCCATGTAATAATAATATTATTATTATTTTCACATAGTGTGCGCTATGTGGTAGAATAATAAATATTATTTTTACCATCTTGCAAATTAATATTTAGCACTAGAAAAAAACTTGTTCTGCACATCATCCCTGGAATTTATTTAATACTTGAATAAATTTAAAAAATTATTAATTCAATAAATAAATAAATAAATATTATATATTCACATGATTTAACAATTACCTTAAGAAAAAATATTTATTTAATTTTTTGATCACTAATTCTTGAATAATATTATTCCTTAGCCTTGAGAATAATATTTATTCCAATAAATAAATTCAAATACAATTATATTTAGATCAATGGAAATAATTAGTTTCTGACCATCCAGGTTTCTTTATTTTTGGCATTAAGTAGACTTTTCTAATGATCATGATTATTATCTAGCAATGGTTCAAGAGACCCAATAAAAAAAGTAAGTGTCTCAAAATTAAAAATCACATATGGGTGCTCACTCTGTAATATAATACATTTGTCACAATATCTCATAAATCATGTTTCACACATGTTTCATCAACATATAGTCTTGAAACATCTTTTTTTACTATCTAAAATAAACTCGTTGTTACACCATGGCCATGGAATTTAATGCGATAGATCTATTTCAATCAAAGGGATGAGATATCAACTTCCATAAACATGGAAGGGATAAAACTTTACTCACTTTATTCATTAATAACATTTTCTTCATGATATACCCAATTTACCCTATATCCCATGAACATATAGCATCATAGTTTTTATCATTAAATCTAAGTGCATGAGTCATGACATGATCAAATAATAATATTAATATCTATAGAGCATTACATACACTCTTAGATAGGAATATCCAATGACCCATAAACATGAATAATTCTTACTAGCATGTCATTTCTCATAATCTCATTTCTTAGAGATTACCAAGTGATAATTTCATGAGATGAATTCTCATATGATTAGGAGTACTCACACCTAACAGTCAACATACTATATTCCATATAATATAATTTTATCTAACCATAGGATCAGTTTTAAGAATATCTTCACATCATTTCACGTTTATATTTATAGTGGGGAACTGATATACCCTTTTTAATGTGGTATATAATCTAAAACATTATTACATTATGTTCACAAAGAACAATTAAAAATATACAATAAGATGTTTAATTAATAGTCACTTATTTTAATGTACATGTAATACAAAGTAAAAATTATTGGTTTTAGAATAACAACTCCAATGGAATCCCACTTGGACTCTAGAAAACTACCAATCAATTTCAATATAGTAGACCTCACATAGAAATAATGTTTCTGTTAAGTTAAGGCTTTAGTCAAGGGGTATATCATGTTGTATTCTGTAGAGAATATACTAAATGTAACATAAACTCTATAAGAAAACTCCTTCAAGATAAGATACTTCTGAATTATGTGCTTTTTTTTCTGATGTGACCTTGGATCCTTTCAAAGATCCACCACGGTATTATTATCACAGTGGAGTGTGATGGGTTCTTTATTAATAGGTATCACATAATACACTTAGTTAAAGTTAAGTATCCAAAATTCTTCTTTATCCACCTTATAAGACAAAATATACTCAGACTTTTCTATAGAATCTATGCTCATGGATTTCTTTGAGCTCTTATAGATCATAGTACCTCTATTGAGGATGAATATATTTCCCAAATATGATTCCAGATTGTCTTGATCTATTTAGAAATTATCATATATATATATATATATCCTCTTATGAATAGTTCCTTATCTCATCCATAAAACAAGAATATATCCTTAATTTATCTTATATTCTTAGGGAAAGACTTGACTATCATCTAATGGCAGTCACTTATGCTGGGTTGATAACTTTATACCATCCTTAAGGTGTGTAAAGATTTATCCTTGTATATATCATACCATACATGAATGAACCAACTGCCGATGTGTATAGAATCCTTTTCATCCTTTGTATTTCCTCATGTGTGCGAGGACACATTTTATTATAAATATTAATTACATGTGACATTGGAAACAATCCCCTCTTGTATTTTTCCATACCGAATCTTTTTAGTATATTGTCAATGTATTTTCTTGGAATTACACCAAGTATCCTTTTTGATATATCACTGTGGATCTTGATACCAATAATATAAGCTTTTTCACCTAAGTCATTCATGGAGAATCATGTGTTCAACAAGGATTTAATATACTGTAATAATGGTATCTCATTTAGAATAAATAGTATGTCATTAAAATAAACTATTAAGAAAACAAATACACTCTCACTATACCACTTATAAACACAAGGCTCACATTCACTATTTATGAAACTAAATTCCATTATTTATACATAAAATCAAAAATTCCATAACCTGGATTCATACTTAAATATATAAATGGATCTTTACAATTTGAATACCTTTTTGGCATCCTTTAGAGTTATAATCCCATCAGGTTGTTTCATATAGACATATTCCTAAAGGTTCTAGTTAAGGAAGGCTGTTTTAAAACCCATATTGCAATTCTCACAGTCATGGTAAGACCTAAATGCAAGTATAATTTGGAGGTATTTCAACATAGAAACTTGTTAAAAGGTTTTTTCATAGTCTATGCGTTGACATTGTTTGAACCCTTTTACAACCATCCATGACTTATATGCACTGGATTATCCATACACGTCTAGTTTCTTCTTGAATACCCATTTAAAAACATTAAGATTTACATCCACTGAAGGATCTACCAAAATCTAGACTTGGTTTTTGAACATAGAATCCATTTCATAATTTATAGCTTCTGTAAACTTGGAAACATTTATACCATTTACTACTTCTTTATAGGTTACATGATCATGATTATTAGTTAATAACGGGTCGTCATCCTTAGTGACTAGAAAAATATATCTTTTTTGTTCTATATCCTCTATTTTACTAATACATAGTACTTGTGTCTCTCAAAAATCTTCATTCATGTGGATTAGTGGAATTTATTCTTATGCTCACTCTTGTGTACCTTGATCCTGAAATTTATCAAATTATATCTTGCTCAAACTATCTATTTTAGATATGTTCTCCTTATTAAGGAATATATAATTTCCTTCCACAATTACCTTTTTGTCTAAGAGTTCATATAGTTAATATCCCCTTTTTACCTTAGGGCATCCTATAAAGGAACACTTTGTGCCTTTGGGTGAAGGTTTATTACCTGAAGAGGCCTTAAAATATGCTTCACACTTCCAAAAATGTAATTATGATAACATAGGTTTCTTTACACTCCATAATTGGTATGGAATACCATATACTACTTTAGTTGTCACATGTTTTAGTATTTGTAATTATTTCGTAAACTCTTATCCCCAAAAGGATAATGGAATACTCGTATGAATCATCATTGACCTCACTATGTAAAACAAGGCGATGTTCCTCATTCAACTTATACCATTCCATTAAGGTATATAAGGAGTGACTTGGGATAGAATATCAAACATTCATAAATAATCAATGAAGGCTTGATTAAGATATTCCCCACCATGGTTTGAGTGGACTTTATTAATATACTTACCAATATGGTTCTCAAGTTCATTATTTTATTATTTCAATTTATGAGAAGAATATGATTTATACCTCATCAAGTATACATATACATATATACTAAAATCACCATCCAAAGATATGAAGTATGATCACCCAAACCTTACTTTAACTAGAAGTGGTCCATACACATCAGTATGAACTAATTCAAGAAGCTCTTTGTCCATTTAACCTTTTCAACTAAATGGGACTTTAGTCATTTTTCTTGTAATCATGTTTGTAATATACCAAGTGGTTTTAGTTCAAATTAATCTAAATATCCATCTTCCTATAATTTGGTCAAACTCTTTTCATTTACATGACCTAGTCAGTGATTCCATAATCAGGTGTGGTATGAGTCATATGATCTAGTTTCATTATTGATTTCCACTACTTGGTTCTCATAATCCAATGTATGGAGACTATTATTTAAACACTTTACCATAAAATATGTTTTCTTTATAAAATAAGCAATATTGGTTCTCAAATTTGAAAATAAACCAATCCATATCAGGATTGGATATAAATATAATATTTTTGGTGATAGAAGTCACATAATAATACTCTTATAAAAACAAGATCATTTACATCAGCAACATGAGGAGGTAGTCCCCGATAACCACAGCAACAATTATGGATCCATTGGATTCTCATAGATCTTCCTCACCCCATGAAATATTTCAAAAAATATTCTTATTTTATATATTTTAATACATATGTGAGTACCACATACTCTATCTAATAACCAACTTGTAGAAACAGATAAATTACACTTGATAACAACATAAATGAATCCCCCCTTGCTTTTTTGCCCAGGTGCCTCTTTTCTTCCAGTGGAACTTCTTTCTAAATGTGAAATAGATAACATATGGTTCTATTACTTTCCCCTTGATCTTCCTCTTCTTATAATGTAATTTCAAATAATATTTGGAATTAAATATATTTATCCTACCTTTACATTTATTCACTATATGGTCAGAAGGATTTTCATGCTACATATCCTAATCAACTGGTGAAGTATTGTGAGAAGATCTGGGAGACACTTCTCTATGTTGTTCATATTGAAATTAAAAACTGTGTTTGGTAAAATATAAAAGAGTTATGAAATAATGATATTGGTATGCAATTCATCATGTAGTTTAAACCTTAGATCCTATTGACACTCAATGTATCTATTGATTTTGAATACATGAGACCAAGATGGAACATATTCTCCATGTTTCCTCTGAAATAGAAACTTATATATCTCAAATAATTTATTTCTTACTCTCTACTAATATAGACCACAAAGATTTTGGATCATTCTATAGGCATCCATGTCTTCATGTGAATTTATGAGTTCATCAAACAATGTTGAAAGAATTAAACACTAGATGTCAACTACATTTCTCAAATGTTTATCAAAGATAGTGAAATCCCCATAAATCACCTATTTTGAAGCTAGATCATGCATTGAGGATTCTAGAATGTAATACTCCAGTGCATGGCTCAATACTACCTATATTAATATTAACCATTCTTGGAAATTACTACTAGTTAGGAGACAATATTTCTCCAAAATTAACTGCAGGGATAATATTGTTGATGAGTTTTTCATTATTATAAAATATTAAAAGAGAAAATTATTATAACTTCACTTTATTATAGTTAATGTGAGACAAAATAATAAATTAAATTTTATTAAGTCTCTCACTGTTTTATCAAGTCCCAGTATCCCTCACCATTGGACTTAGAAAGCCTAGTTTCTTGGACATTCTTGTGGAAAGAATATATATTTCCCTTACTATAACCTAAGTGAGGTCTCAATCAATTACTAAAAGGTATCTAGGTAGGGACGTATTTACAAACTATATGATTGCATCTCCTTGATCTATTGAGTGAACTCCCCAACTTAGAAATCCTTACTTGGGTATCCTCAACACTTGCCTCTAAGTTACATCAAGTCCAGTGAGGACTAATTATCTTGATGTAAAATGGTTAATTCAACCCAAAACTTTCATAAGAACTCATCAATAAAATTAAGTGTCCCAATGATGGTTTTTCAAATACTTAGTTCAATAGTTTCATTCCTAATCAATTAATGGAATACTTAGTCTGAATTAATATAAAGTGGATGGATTTTATTTATTATGAATATTTTTTTTATTTTATCCTTCACATTTATTATTAATATAAATTGGATTTTAATTTAGGGATTAACCATGTTACAATATAGAATTTATTCATAACCCATTTATTTTAATTTCATATTATCATTTTAGTATATTTATTTATGTGATTACAGTCTTACATCCATAAAATAAATCAGGAATAAAACATAAATAAAATAAATAAATAAATGAAATGATCATAAGCCTTATCTAATGGATGAATTATTGAGTAGACAATATATTAAAATATTAACCTATGGATAAACTTCTTGTGTTGGTCTTGGAATGATTTAAATCATCCCACCCATCCAACTATGTATCTCTTGTATTGGTTTCATCTTGGTTCCATTATGAACTACCACTACCTCAACTCCATCTTAAACCAACTCCGTGAACATTCAGATAATTCTTCTCTTAAATATGTTTTATAACTTATAGACAGGTAAGGGGAACAAAAGGATTGGTTAAGGTTATTTACCTAAAAAACCTTGGACATTTAGGTACTATATAATAAAAGTGGGATGGATGACTCATAGGACATCATATATAATTTAATAATAAATAATTGCAAAACCATGTGATAAAATTAAATTAATTTAAACCTACACATACATAGGTTTGGTCAAAGCTCATGATTATCAATACAAATAAAATTATTACACATTTAAAACAACTACCTAACATCTATTTATATTATTTCATTAATAGGTTAAAACACACACAAATTAATCTGATTAATTATCTGATTAATTAGTTAATTCATTTTGTCTTATTTCATCAAATCATCTTGAAATTTCCATCTTTTTTTACTGTAAAAAAATAATTTTATTTAAAATTCATTAAAATAGTACACTAATTTGTACATGGAAGAAACTTAGTGATTACCTATCCTAACTACTTAATATGGTTTTAGTTGTAAAGAATGAACTCATACGACATATTGTGTACATTGCACAAGTCATAATCTCATAGAATGTACTTAAAAATTAATTCCACATGAAACAAATGAAAATTAACTATCCCATACAATTAAATGTTGTAAGACCTCGAACCAAATAGCCTGGAGCCGGTGTCTTACTTTATTACATTGGTATAATAAATAAGGAAGTAACATATAAAAGCATTGAATTTTTTTGTATTTTAAGAAAACCAAATACAAAAATAATTGTTACAATACAACTTTAAAGGAAATAAAAACATATTAACTCCATTGGAAACATCGATAAAATCCAAGATTATCCCTAGAAGTCATTTATAATACAGATCTTTACATCTTGGGGAAAACTAAAACATAACAATCGGGTGAGATAAGATGCTCATCAAGGGTAAGTAATACATCATAAGTGAACATAAATAACAATAAAAAATAATTCATGGTGATTATATAAAATCACATTCCATTAAAACATACTCACGAGAATATTATGGAAGGAATAAAATCTAATTAATCAATTAAGAATGAAACTTAACCATAGATATTCTAATAGTCCAATAATCACATGAATTATCAATTACTAATATAAAAATGAGGGAATGGATAATTCCATACATAATAAACATTCTATCAAGGCCTCATATAAGTATTATACATAAATGGGTAAGGCCTTGGCCAAAACCCTGTCTAGTTTGTCTTATGAGACCCACCGATGCATCGTGGGGCTATAGTGGGCCCCACCCATCACCTAATAAGTCCAATTAATTCCTCATATATTAAATAAAAAGATATATTTAATTCAAAGTGTCCCATACCACATTGAAATATTTTAAACATAATCATATATGAAATTACTCTAATAAAAGAATTGAGAAATTCTTGATAGAAATACCCTTTTTCTTTGAAAAGAAGAGTTCTTTTAGAAAATAATTTGTATTTCTAATAAAATGAGATTGTAAACACGTATATCCACGAAAAGAAAAGGGGGTTATAATGAAATTATGTTTGAGGAAAAAATTATGTCCAACTGAAGTGAAATCATGTAAAAATAGTTTTTAAGAAACTTTATAAATGGGCCACTCCCATGCGATTTAAGAGAAAATATAATAGTCTTTAAAGAGGACAAAGGGTTAATTATTTACATAAAACCTAAAATAGATTAATATAGGTTTTAATGATAAAAATAGTGATTTTACAAAAATATTGGTGGCTTAAAACATATTTTGGAGTGTACTTGAAAATGGATAAGAAATTGGAAAGTTCCCTTTAATCAGGCTTGCTTATCAGGATAAATTGAAAAGGGGAACCTTATAAAACATGAATATACCCATAAAATAAAGATAAATTGATATAGATACATGATTTTGGAACATATAAATATAATTCATAATAATTATATAAAAATAAATAAGAATTAATTTAGGTTAAACATAGATAAAGTGTAACCTAATAGAAAAAAGTAGATTTAGGTAAATTACCTTGCCACTTTGCAAACAGTCAAACCGTATTCGGCATTAAATTATTTATCATAAAATGAAAAATTTAATACCATGAATATAAATAGATTAAAAATATTATATATCTAATTTCAGTATACATAAACCACACATAATAAATATTGGTGAATAAGGCATATCTCACCAAACTAATGGTGAGATGAGAAAACCCATACCTTATGTTTGAATGTGTTCTACACTTGATCTTAATGGCCTAGATAATTAGATTAAATATATTAAATAATTAATTAATTAATATCATTTAATAAATTTTTTTATATATATTATAATTTTATTAAGTTCGTTTATGGAATATTTGATGAGTTATAAAATACCATTTTATCGTTTGAGAGCATTTGTTTCCTTGGTTTTCATAATCGGTTTACTTGTATATATGTATGGAAAATACTATAAAATGAGATTAGATGTACAGAATTAAAATTATATGATATTAATTAAATTATATAATATTAAATGATCACATATATCATTCATTTATATGGTATGAGGATGAATCATTAGATAAAATGTTAGTGATAACTGTTAGGATTATTTTGGCATTTTTTGACCATCATGCCCTAGTTTTGTGGTATGATTGAATATTATGTATATATACTGGTTCCATAACATTAAATAAGTTTTATTAAAAATATTAAATTATATTTTAACCATAAAAGTGGTTTTTTGACCAGACTTTAAGGCATAATTGAAAAATGAAAACATATCATCTATGAAGGTGGTAAATCAGTACCTCACGAATGATGTTTTCATTTTTGGAATAAAAAGATGAATATGAGAAAAGGATTCATGGTGTATTTTACATTGAAATAATAAAATTATAGTATTTATAAGATAATGTAGTTATCATTCATATTTGGACATAGTATGTGAGGGAAGGATAACAAAATAAAATAAAAAGAAAAGAAAATAAAAGGGAAGAATTAAGGGTTTTACCTCTTGAATTCTTCTCCTCGGGAACCTCCTTAAAGAACATTCAAATGGTATTTTGGGTGAGAATAGAATGAATAAAAAATGGGGGATAGTTTTGGGAAATTTATTGGCCAGAAATTTTACAATATTCAAGGCTTTGTTGGTGTGAGGAGAAGGGGTGGTATTTATGGTAGAGGAGAGGGGTGTTTTTTTGAATATTTTATTCCTTTTTTTATTTTTGCTAAATACTATGAATAGATTGAGAATTATCACTAAATATATAAAAATAATTAAAGGAGGTTTAATATTAAGATTATTAAATAATCAATGAATCGAGGAATAATGTATTTAACTTATAATGTATTTATACCATAAATTACATTTATTTACTATTCACTAAAAATTAAAGTATTTTAGAAAAATACTAAAAATTAACCCTAACCATTTTTATGACATGTATAATTGATAAATGAACTAAATTTTATAATTTTTTTTCTAAATATGATAAATTTAATTTTTAAACAAATCATCATTTACTCGAAATATGTCGATTTTAATATTTTAACTATTTTTATGATACTTTTAAAAATTCATTTAGGTCTCATAAAATTATCATGAAATCATAAGACAAAAAAACTAATAATTTATAAACTTATTTTATGAAAATAATTCTCTTTTAAATCATTATATTTATTATAAAACTATAAATAAACATTTATATTTCATAAAAATACCAACACTGAATTTATCATTTTTAAATCATTTTTTTTACATATTCCATGATTTAAATATACCATATTTTCATTTATAAGATGCATAAATTTTATTTACACTTTAATAGGTGAATTTATTGTTCTTATGGAAACATTACTATTTATAGTAGTCATATTATTATTCTTATGGTCACATTACTATTCATCAAAAATGAAACTTATTAGAAAAATATCAAAAATTTAACCAGAGTAAATTTTTATATTAATCTTTAAAAAATATTGTATATTTTGTTAAATATAATTTATAAAAGTTTAAAAATTTATATTTAAAACAATTTCTCCATTAAAAGGTGGTAAAACTTCATTTAAAAAAATATATCATTTTTATGTGTAAAATTGGATTTATTATTATTTTATGTCTCTAAAAATATTTTGGATGAATGTAAAAATATTTTATTAAATATATAATATATAAATTTCATTAATATATTTCAAAAATATATATATTTTTGAAATTAATTTATTAATATAAAATGCAATTTTGTGAAAAAAATATTTTTTATAAAAATGCATCCTTTAGGTTCAATTGGTTTTCATTTCTAATTCATTGGTAATAAATAAATTCATTTTATAGACATGTGTAATCTATATTTTCATAATTTACATAATCTCATTCATTCCCAATATTCCCAATATATATGAGATTACTATAATAATTAAACAATAATATTTAATCATTTGTTAATCTTGTAAGCTATTGAAGAAGTTAAATTAAAATAAAAAGAAAACCGTAAAATCTTAAGGTGTTACATTCTCCCCTCCTTCAATAAATTGCATCCTCACAATTTTAAATTTCACTTAAGAAATTAATGTAGGATACATAAAAATTCATTTGTGGAAATCCCACATGAGAAATAGGGATAATAAAATAACCACTTTATAAGAGGGATAGGGAAAAGCGAATGTCACCACAAAACTAGGGTTTCATAGAGGAAATAATTAGTGGAAAATGATAACGTGGATATGGAAGAGGAATATAACTATCAATTTATAATGTAGAATGATATACAACATGGTCATTTAGAAATTTAACCATTATAAAACTGTAAATCTCAAGATTTATTAAAAGGCCATTGATTTATTAAAAGAAAAGTAAATCGATAACGTTTTTATTCCAAAATATTTTTCCAAGAGTTGTGGTAATATTTTAGTATTTATATAATCACTTGAGAAAATAAACTTACTTTATTAATTTACATTTCAAAATAATAATCTCATTTATTTTTTTGTGATTTGATATGTTTTCAATTCATCCCTTACACCTGGAAATGAATGTTCAAGACGATTTTTTTCACACCTAAAGAAATTTTAATAAATAATATGGTACTTAATTCATTCCTTTTACCTTTAAATGTTTAAAAAAATGAAGAATCTTAGCATATGTTATCAATGAAAAATAATTTACAAATATTAACTTGATAAATTCCACAAGTAATTAATCTTAAGACTCATCTAAAACATGTCTGTCCACATTCAACATCCAAAAATTTAGATGGAAGGTCACTAAATTTTCGAAAATCATCTTAACATAGGATTATAAAAATAATGTAGCTCTTAATCCCACATTAAATATATATAAATACCTTAATATGCTCTAAATATTTATGAAACATGCATGCTTCAAAGATTAAAATCTTAGGTTGTCCTTAAATCCAAGAATCTTATAATTCCAGCATAACAAAACCATCAGATCACTAACCACCTTCATGGTCACAAATACCATCCCATAAAAATCAATTTAATATTATCACAAAATAAATAACAAATTCAGGGTTATATTTCCCATGTCATGTTTTTTTAATAAGATCAACTTATAATAAAATCACTTTAATTGATTACTGGTGCTATTCATCACAACTTAAAATTCCTTAAAGAAGAAGTACTACATTACAACCCTTATATATATCATGATTATTATAACTAAATCATTATTAATAAAATACTCAAATAACATAATTCTTGTATCCAAACACAAGAATATTAATCATTACTCTTCGTTTATGGTAGTAGCATAAGCTTGACCATGATCCATTATCCTCTTTTGGTGTATATTCCTTTGAAACACGAGACATTTATTTGTATAGTGTCCTATCTCCTTATAGTTGAAGCATTCTACATTGGAAAACTTTTTATCACCTTTTAAAATTTTTCACACTCTATGTCTTGATTTCCATGCTCTAAACATGGAAGTTCTTAATTTCCAAAATAATTTTATTAATATCACTAAACACACATTTTTTTTTCAAAATTAACTCATACCTTCATCCAGGTCTTTAGTGTTGGGGTCTCTTATGAAGTTCATGGGCCTAGGAATGATTGTGGAACTTTAGGGTATCCTCTAAATCCTATACCCCATCTTTCTAAATGAAACTTTTATAGTTTGGATGGATATGATGAATATATTAGTATGTATTTAGAAAGGTTTTATTTAAAATATAAAATTTTTGAACATCCGTGTGAACCTGACCTTTATAAAATAATCATATTATGTTGTACTCAAAGGTCTCAAAATTATCATTAATACATCTATATATATAAAATTATAAAATTTGATACATGTAATATGCTCTAGGGTTTCCCTCTTCTAAATATCCTTTATGACTTATGAGAGCTTCATATGGTTTAGTTAGGGTGAAGAATTCAAAAATGGCCTAGTAATAACATCCTTTTCTGAAATACTAGAAAAATTGAGAATAATGGATTTTTTTCATATAAAAACCATGATCCTCGAAATAAAAATGTAATATTTGTGGTGTGAGAAGCCTCATAAAGTTTCTTCTAGGCATCTTAGATGTTGATAAAGGTTTTAAAATTATCTGAACATGATTTTAGTATTATCCTTGAAATTAAATCCTCTAGAAGAGAGAGAAGATTTTGTGATTTTTCTCTTTCCATTTCGAGGTTTTTCCACAACTAAAAATAAAATTTAAGGAATAAAGGTTTTACTAAAAAAATATACTTATAAAATTTAATCTATTATTAACCAAACATCATTGAGGTCCTATTTCTAAATAATAAAATATACTGGATTAGCTCATAAAATCATGAATCATAATGTATAATTTCAAAAAAAAACACTTAACATAAAATAAAAATTTATGCATAGCTAATATCATAATCATAAACATGGTTTATTTGGGAACATATTTACTTTTAAATCATTCATAATGGGTTTTAAAGATAATTTGAATTATCCTAAGCATATCCCCTGAGAGTGTCAAACTAGGTGTGTAGTAAGGACCATTGTCATATATCGGGTTATGTCATGTTAGGATCGATGTACTTTGTTGGAGTTGTCAACCCTTGGTACATCTGTGCCAGAACCATGTCTACTTTTAGTATAAAGAAAGAGGTGTATTGATAAGAAATCCCACATAATCTCCACCTTACCAAAATTATAGGATGTTATTCTATTCTTATCGGCAATTTATATCTTAGGGTTATGTTCCCTATTCTATGTTTTCTAAATTTTGTTTCCAAAGTTTCTAGTAAAATTAATCTGATACAAACTGTAAAGACCGTGACCCTAGTAGTCCAGAGTCAGTGCCTAACTTTATTACATTAGAATAATAAACATAGAAGTTATATCCTAAAGGATTGAAAATTTTAGTATTTTTGTAAAACCTGATACAAACATAATTGTTACATTATAACTTTAAAGTAAAAATAACATAGCAACTCTATTTTTAATATCCATAAACTCCTAAATTATCCTGACAATTCATTCATAATACACATCTTCGTATCTCAGGGAAAAATAAAAAATAAGAAAGGGGCGAGCTCATATTCTTAGTAAGGGTAAGAAATATAATGTAAGCTAACATAAATAAACATTAACAATAATGAAAGGTGATTAACTAAAATCACATTCCATTAAAACATAATCTTGAGAATAATATGGAAGGAATAAAAGTTGATTAATCATATAAGAATGAAAATTAACCATAGATATTCTACCAGTTGAATAATCACATGGATTATCAATTATTAATATAATAATTAGGTAATTAATAATGATGAACATCATAAACATACCATCAAGTAATAAATTAGGAAGTCTAAATAAATGGGTAATGCCTTGACAAAAACTTAGTTTAGTTTATCTCATGAGAACTACTAATGCATCAAGGGGCTATAGAGGGCCCCACCCATCACTTAATAAGTTTAATTAATTCCTATTATTTCAAATAAAATATATATATTTAATTAAACGTGTCCCATAATACATTGAAATATTTTAATCATAATCATAGATGAAAGTATTCTAATAAAATCATTGAGAAATTCTTGATAGAAATACCCTTTTTCTTCGAAAAGAAGAGTTCTTTTGGAAAATATTTTTTAATTTTCATAAAATCATATTGTCAACATGTATATCATAAAAAGGAAAAGAGAAGGATAATTAAATTATTTTTTAGGCATAAGTTATTTCCAACTAATGTGAAATCATGTAAAAAGATTTTTTAAGAAACTTTATAAATGGGACACTGCCATGCAGTTTAAGAGAGAATATAAGAGTCTTTTAAGTAGATAAGAATTAATTGTTAAAATAAAACCAGAAATGTACTTATATATTTTTTCATGATAAAAATAGATATTTTACAAAAATATTTGTGGCTTAAAATATATTATGTAGTGTAATTGAAAATGGGTGAGAAATTTGGAAGTTCCCTTTAATTAGGCTTGCATATCAGGGGGAATTGAAATGAGAAACCTTATAGAACATGTATATACCCATAAAAGAAAGATGAAATGGTATATATACATGATTTTGGAACATAAAGAAATAATTTATAATAATTATATAAAAATAAATAAGAATTACATTGGTGTATAGAGATAGGAAGCATAACATGAAGGAAAAATAGTGATTCGAGTAGAATCCCTTACCACTTTGAAAACAGTCGAACCGTATGCCCTATAGAAATAATGATCATAAAATGAAACATTAAATAGAATTAATATAAGGATATTAATATTATTATACATAAAAGGTAATTATTAATACACTACACACAATAAATATTGGTGAATAAGTTATATCTCACAGAAATACAGGTGAGATGAGAAAACCCTTACCCTATGTTCAAATGTGTTTTGGACTTGATATTAATGTCCCAGACAATCAGATTAAATCCATTAATTAATCAACTAAGAAAATTTTCTACATTTATTTTTTTTATTATAATTTTATTATGTTAATTTATGACCATTTTTATGAGTTATAAAATACAATTGTATCATTTGGGTGTATTCCTTTCCTTGGTTTTCAAGATCATTTAACTTGTACATATGTATGGAAAATCATGTAAAATGATAATAGATGTCTATAATTGAAAATATATATTATTAATAAAATTAAATAAACTTAAATGGTTTTATATTTAATTATGTTATATGGAATGAAGATGAATCATTAGATAAAATGTTAGTGATCACCATTTGGACTATTTTGGAATTGTTTTGATCATAACACACTTGTTTTGTGTTATGAATTAATATTATATATATATATATACAAGTTATAGAATATTAAATAACTTTTATTACAAATATTAATTATTTTAAACATATAATTGGTTTTATGACTATCCTTAAAGATGTAATTTAAAAACTAAAACCCATCATCTATGAAGGTGGTAAATTGGCACCTCAAGGATGATGTTTTCAGTTTTGGAATAAAAAGGGGAAGAGGAGAAGAGACATGATGGTGTATTTTCCATTGACATAATAAAATTATAGTATATATAATATAATATAGTTATCATTAATTTTTTTATATAGGAGGCGAGGGAAGGATAATAAATAGAAATGAAAAATAAAAGAAAATGAAAGGGAAGGATTAAGGGGGTTTTCCTCTGGAATTCTTCTTCTTGAGAACCACATTAAGGAACTTTGAAATAGTATTCTAGGCGAGAAAAAAAGCCAAGAACGTGGGGGAGAGGTTTGGGAGAAGTATTGGTAAGAAATTGGTCAATATTTAAGGATTTAGTGGTGTGAGGAGAAGGGTTAGTAAGGGGTGGTATTTATAGTGGAGGAGAGGGGTGTTTTTTTTAAATATTTTATTCATATGTTATTATCTTTGATAAAAATAATGAATAGTTTGAGAATTATCAATAAATATATTTAAATAATCAAGGGTAATTAGAGGTTATGGTGATTACATTATAAATTGTTCAAGGAATAGTGTATTTAACTTATAATGTATTTAAACCGTAAATTACCGTTTTTACTATTCACAAAATTCAAGTATTCTAGAATAATCACAAAAATTAACCCTAACCATTTTTTCAATGCATAAAATTTAAAATTTAACTCAATTTCTTTAAAATAATTTTCAAAATATGAAAAATTTAATTTTTAAATAAAATCAACATTTACTTGAAAAATATCGATTTTAATATTATAACTGTTTTTATGACACTTTTAAAAATTCATTATGGTCTCATAAAATTATTTTATAATCACAAGAAAATATAATTAATATTTATGAATTTATTTATGAATTTTCTTTAAAATCATTATATTTATTATAAAATTGTAAATAAACATTTTTATCTCACCAAATTACTAGTAATTAATTTATCATTTTTAAAATATTTATTTACTTATTCCATGATAAAATTATACCAAATTTTAATTTATAAGATACCTATATTTTATTTATACTTTCATAGGGGAAGTTATTATTCTAAAGGCCACATTAATATATCTAGCGGTCACATTATTATTTCAAAGGTCATATTCTATTCATCAAAAATGAAAATTATCCGAAAAATACCAAATATTTAAACAATAAATTTTTTGATATTATGATTTAAAAAATATTTGTTATTTTTTGAATATAATTTATAAAATTGTCAAAATTTATATTTAAAACAAGTTCTCCATTAAAAGCTGTTAAAAATGTGTTTAGAAAAATATATTCTTTTATGTGTAAAATTGGATTTATTCTTATCTTATGTCTCTAAGAATATTTTGGATGAATGTAAAAATATTTGATTGAAAATATAATTTATAAATTTTATTAATATATTTCAAAAAATACCATTAAATGTAATTTATTAATATAAAATGTCATTGTGGGAATAAAAATTGTTTTTATAAAAATATATACTCAATGTTTAATTGGTTTTCATTTCTAATTAATTGGTAACGAATGAATTGATTTTATAAAAATGTGTAATCTATATTTTCATATTTTACATAATATCATTCATTATCTCTATTACCGACAACTAGGAGATAAATATAATAATTAAATAATAGTATTTAATCATTTTTTAAGCTTGAATCTATCAAAGATGTTAAATTATAAGAAAAAACATATGGAAAAATCTTGGGGTGTAACAAATGTGTTGAACCTTTAGTATAAAATAACCATACATTATTCAAGATTTTAAATATTATGTGGAATTAATTAAGCATATAATATAATATAAAATAGAATTAATGGTGTGTACTTTCAACATAATGAACCATGAAACTTAGGCCGATGAGGTTTAATAGAGTAATTAATTAAATATAATATTTTCACATAAATAGGTAAAGTGCATGGTGTGTGCACACCATTATCTATGCATCATGTATTAAATACACATAGTGTATTAATTACATGAATCAGTTTTACCTCATTTTTTCTACCTTTAAAACACATAGAATGCATGGCATGTAGTCAATATACGCATTGTGTACTTCAAAAAAGTCTTGTTCTTCCCTAGTTGGTCAATACTCGGAGAATTTATTTAACACGACGTGTCCAATTATACGATGACCTAGAATCCAAGCCGATATCGTTGTGCAATGAACAAGGATATACAGTGTGGAAAAATGGAGTACACACTGTGAAGTCTTGTATTATCTATCTATAATTCTTAGAACCTTTATATAGTTTATTTAAATTCATTCTTCATTAATTATCAACTGAACTAGGTAATATGAGAGAGAGATGAAGAAGCTGAAGAATATATTTCATTGAATGATCATGAAAAAAATAAAAATTGTAATGAATTTTAAATTTTGAATATGTAATGATAAATAATCAAATAAATAATTATAAATTTGAACATGACCACTATAATACCACTTGATGGTTTCCGGTGTAGTGGAAATGATGATCAAGGCTGATCCTGACATAGAATATGTCATATTCGATGGATCATTCCAATATTTTACAATACACGAATGTCACAACCAATGAAATTTTTATAAATAAAATTGAAAATGAAATATTATGAAACAAAGATGATATCTTTTAATGTTACATTTATAATTAATTTAAATAGATCAAAAGAAAAAATACCTCGGTCTTGGGATATTTATGTGATGATTTTTTTTCTGAAAACCTTTTCATTTTACCATCATTACACTTATAAGATTCAAGTGTAGAATCCCTCTATTAGTGATCCACATGAATTCCTTTGATCTCAAAACAAAGTCAGTGGATTTTCGGGTGCTAGTGAGACATATAAATCATCGTTCATAGTTCGTATGGATCAATTTAAAAATTCTTTCGGGCTTAAAGAACTGTCCTTGCACTCTAATTCTTGAGAGGATAGAGGTTAGTGGAGAATTTTTAGAGTGTTATTTAGTCTTGAAAGAGAGATTAACACTACAAAAAGGGGTGATTATGGGAGTTTTTTTGTGAGTTAGCAGCGGTTTAAAATGCCTCTTTATGTTTTAGCGCCAGTTATTAAAACCACAATGTATTTCACAGTTTCTACTCTTTTAGCTGTAGGTTTTTTTATTTTTTAGTGGTTTTGATAAGAGTATTTTTTGAATAATTTATGGGTAGTTACTTGTTTATTTTATTATAGTTCTTTATGTTAAAAAATATATAGGAGAAATACAAATAATATAGAAGAGATCTCTATCAAATATATTAGTAGTGATTTTATTTTGTGGAAGTTTTATTAACCGTCACTAAACATTTTTTATTCAATGTATTAAGCGACAGTTACATAAAAATAATGCTAAATCAGAATTTTTTTGAATTTAATAAAAAACTATAAATATTAAAAAACTAACATATAATAAAATAAAATATAAATATATGATAAACCCATCATACATATATCATTCATCCACAGTCATATACAGACATCCAGTCATCATAACCTCAATTTAAGTCAACCCATACATCTATCAATATAGGTATAGAATAATTCCAACAAAAACCAATACCCAATATAAATCCATGTCAGGAAGTCCACCACATTTGTCTGCCTCTACATCATGCCATAAACTGAAATCGTTCACGTCATCTCATCAATTATAAAAAAAACTAAACAAAAATTAAAACTACACATAATAAATTTGAATTATAGTAGAATAATTGATAAAATTTTAACATAACATGGAAATTAAGGACCATCATAAATTCCTTATATAGAATTTCATGGATTGGAATGGTCAACCTCTTGCTTACTACCACCATCTACCACCTATAATGAAAACTAGAACATTTAAGAAAAGAAACGTGAAAGTAAAAAAACATAGAATATATTCAGAAAACTGCACATAAAATTTGTTATTTTGTTAATAAAAAAGTATAAATTTTAACATAAAAAAATAATATATATTGAAAAACACTTTGAAAATAAAAACATAACTATTTAATATAATAATTATACTTGAAACTGAAATGGGATTAGTAAATATTGTAATTTATTTTTAAAGCTACATATGGTGTGCTTGAAATTTATTTAACAATTTTTTTTAAATATTTTGATATCAAAATATGTAATATATTTTAAAAACAACTAATCAGTGGTTTTCCCATTATTTCATTTCAATCCGAGGTTATTTTCTATGGTTTGACCATTTTACACATGTTTTAGTGTTTTAAAACACTAAAAACGCATTTACGGGAAAAATGGGAAAACTGTTATTCGGAACGACATGCCCAATGTTTCTAAATTTAAAAACTAAATATATGGTGGTTTTCCCATAATTTTAGGATACTATAACATTTTTTTCTTGGTTTTGATTGTTCCATGCACGTTTTAGTGTTTTAAAACACTAAAAACATGTTTATAGCCATAATGGGAAAACCGTCATTTTTAATGATGTGCCATCAGTTCTTAAATTTAACAATTAAATATATGGTGGTTTTATCATGATTTTAGGACAATACAATTTATTTTGTCTGGTTTTAATTTTTCAACGCACATTTTAGTGTTTTAAAACACTAAAAACATGTTTACGGCTATAATGTGAAAATCATCATTCAGAACGATATGAAATCATTTCCTACATTTCACAATTAAATATGTAGGGGGTTTACCCTAATTTCAGGTTAACCTCACATCATTTTCTATCATTTTTACCATTCCATTCACATTTTAGTGTTTTAAAACACTAAAAATGAATTTATGGCCGTAATGGGAAAACCATCATTCAGAATGAAGATCCATCAGTTATAAAATTTCAGAATTAAATATATGGAGGTTATAACAATATTTTAGGATAATTCGATGTTTTTTACTAGTTTTTACCATTCCACATATGTTTTAGTGTTTTAATACACTAAACAATGTGTTTATGGCCATAATAAGTAAACTATCATTTTGAATGATGTGTCGTCTGGTCCTACATCTCACAATTAAATATATAGTGATTTACCATAATTTAAAGGCAATATGATATCAATTTTATGGTTTTGACAATTCCACCCATGTTTTAGTGTTTGAAACATTAAAAATACATTTATGACCACAATGGAAAAAATGTCATTCAGAAAGATGTTCTATCAGTTCATACATTTAAAAATTAAATATATAGTGGTTTTCCCATGATTTAAGACAATATGACATCTATTTTCTAGTTTTTACCATTCCACACACGTTTTAGTGTTTTAAAACACTAAAAATGTGTCTAAAGTCTTAATGGGAAAAACTTCATTCAGAATGATGTGACATAAGTTACTATATGTAAAAGATTAAATCTACAAATTCCCCCCCAAATTTTATGACAATCCGACATCATTTTCAGGGTTTTGATAGTTCCATGCATATTTTAGTGTTTTAAAACAATAAAAACGTGTTTATGAGCATAACGGGAATAATTTCATTCAGAATGACATTTAGTTATTTATGACATATAAAAATCAAATATACTATGGTTTTACACTTATTTTAGGACAGGTTGACATTTTTTTATAGTTTTGATCGTTCCATGCATGTTTTAGTGTTTTAAGACACTAAAAATTCATTTGTGACCATAAAAGGAAAACCATCATTCATAATGGGGTACTAGAAATTTCTAAATTTAATAATTGAATATATAGTGGGTTTCCCATGTTTTCACATAAATATGAGGTTTTTTATATGGTTTCGATCGTTCCAAACAAGTTTTCATGTTTTAAAATACTGAAAATGTGTTTACCACCATAATGGGAAAACCGTTGTACAGAATGATGTGTCATTGGTTCCTAAATTTCAAAATGAAAACTTAGGTGGTTTACACTTGATTTTAGGACAATATGACTTCATTTTCATAGTTTTCAACGTTTCATACACATTTTAGTGTTTTAAAATATTAAAAACACGATTATGACCATAATAGGAAAACCATCCTTCAGAATGAAATTCTCTTAGTTCCTATATTTCAAAATTAAATCTATATTGTTTTACCCTAATTTTAGGACAATACAATTTCATTCTCCTATTTCTAACTATTCCATGCCCATTTTAGTGTTTTAAAACACTAAAAACATTTTTACGACCATAATGTGAAAATTGTCATTCAGAATGATGTGCCTTCATTTTCTACATTTCAAAATTAAATATATGGTGTTTATACCGCGATTTTAGGACAAAATGATTTCATTTTATAGTTTTTGACCATTCCACAAACATTTTAGTGTTTTTAATACACTAAAAAAACATTTACGACCATAATGGGAAAACCATCATTTAAAATGACATGATGTGGGTTTATACATTTCAAAACTAAATATATGGTATTTGTACCCTAAATTCAGGAAAATATGAAATAATTTTCTTATTTTTGACTATTCCACACATGTATTAGTGTTTTAAAACACTAAAACACATTTATATCCATAACTTAAAAACCATCATTTGGAATGATGATATGTCAATTCCTATATTTTAAAATTAAATCTATGGTTATTTATCCCTAATTTTAGGATAATAAAATGTCATTTTCCTATTTTTTACCCTTCCCCGCATGTTTTAGTGCTCTAAATCATAGAAAATTCCTTTACAACCATAATTGGTAAATCGTCATTCAAAATGATTTACTATCCATTCCTACATTTCAAAATTAAATATACAGTCATTGTCCCATTATTTTAGGGGAATAAAACATATTTTTTCTAGTTTTGACCCTTTGACGCTTGTTTTAGTGCTTTAAAACACTAAAAATGTGTTTACAACAATAAGAGGAAAACCATCATTCAGAATGACATGTCATCGTTTTCTACATTTCACAATTAAATATTTGGTAGTTTACCATGATTTTAGGGTAATTCTATTTCCATTTATTAGTTTTTACCCCCTAATGTATGTTTCCAAAAAGTTGATATCTTTTAAAATTTCTTACCAAGTCATTCAGAGAACACCACACATTTAAGGATGTGTTATTTTCTTGTACATGTCACAAATAATTCAATGATGGTTTTACCATTCTATCATGTCAATAAGAGATCATTTGTTATTTTTTTGATCATTAAACTTGATTTTTAGTGTTTTGAAACACTAAAAAAGTATTTAGGGGCATCACAAGAAAAATAAAACTTAGATTGATGTAGCATTTATTTTTATATTTCAAATATAAATATTTGGTTGTTTTACTATGATAAATTTTGTAACCATTAAATATTTTTAAAAAATTATAATTGTATAATTAATATATTATAAATATAATTAATGATTTAGAAATATTTAAAATATTATTTTAATTAATCACTAAAATGTAGATTGGTTATTTTATATCTTTTTGTGCTCTAATTTGGTTGAGTAAAGATAATTTTACTTTATAAACTGATGTGTATTTCATGTTCAACAATCATTTAGTGTATATTTTTATATTTGAGTGGTATTTTTTATATGTGTTGTTTATTGGGTACTCAGGAGTTCTTTTTTTATTCAATTGGTGATAGTTGTTTAATTAAAAACAAAAAAACTTGGGATTAGTTAATATATAAATTGATAAATTATCTATTATTAGTTATCAGAAACCATCACTAAATAGATAAAATAATTTTTTTAGTGATGATTATGAGAAATTAAACTTATAGAGATTATGGATATTGTATTTTTTATTTGAAAATGTGTGAATGAACTATGGAATTTATAATTTACCTAACTAGGATGACCTATAAGGATGGAAATTTCTCCAGGGATCATGCTGTTTATCTGTTGAAATAAAAAAACTGAATCATTTTCCATTTATGACCGCCACTGATGCTGTATTTTACTATAAAAATATTTTCTGGCACTTTTTATTTCAATTTTACAATTTAGATTTGTTATTCCTCATCAATGAAACTACTAGAACCCTCACTGGGTGTAGTAGTAATAGATAGCGCTGCCCTACCAAATACATTTGAAGGAGTTGACCCAGAACCCATCCCCCATACACATCTAGGATTCTTATTCCCTAAAATTACTCCAATTGCATCGTTTTGGGAAACCAATGCTAATTATAGAGGATTCACACCCCAGACTTCTTTAATTTTAACCTCTTAATATAAAAATATTCACAATTATTTTTTAAAATATTTGAACTTCATAATGTTATATAATTTATAAATTTTTCATTTGTATTTATTGTTATTTCAAAAAAATAAAAAAATAATATTGAAAATTATGTTATAACAACAAACAAGCCTTACACCTATTTAATTAGGGTCAGCTATATTTATCAAATGATACCAAATTGGCATAGTTAGATCCATTTATCAGGCCCCATTTAATTAGTTTTAAGGCTTCTTAGTAATTATAATATATTTTTTATTATTATATTTTTATGGTAATGAAATAATATGAAATGGTAATGAAAATTACTTCCTCCAACATATTTGTTAGGGTCATTTAGAAAATTACCAACGAGTTTCATATACACTTTAAACCACATATTTATTCAGCTAATAGAGTGACCTGATTGATAATCCTTTATAAAAAAATGTAAACAATTTATAAAAAATTTTGAGTTATAATAAAATGAAATAAATAATAATGAATAAAATACAAACCAAAATTATTATTTTTCTCAAAAAACCCTGAGACCATGCAATGTGAGTTATGAATTTCTTCTCATGACTCATAGAAAATTTTTAGATAATTCTAAAAAAATATTAGCATTAATAAAAATTATAATTTTATTATGTTTATGTTATTAAGATACTGTAAAATATAAAATTACCTCAAGAGATGCATCTCTGTTGATATTGACAAAGAGCTTCCATTTCCCATGATAAATGACTTCAATCACATTCTCATATATTTTTCATGAGTTTAGTGAATAGTCATTAAACTCATTCTATAATCTCCATTTAAAATCTCTCCATTTCTTACCCAAAATTTTCAAATTCCATGGGCATGAAACAGAGTCAGGGACATTAAAATGAAAAAAGAATCTATAAATAAATAACATAACACTTTTTCAATATATGAAAAAAAATTGACTCATGTATTTTAAATTAGTTATCAAGGAATATTAAATAAATACAAACTTTAATTGAATATAAAAGACCTTTTTTCCAAGATATAGTAATATTCCTCTAGTATTTATAATTAATGGTAAATATCACTCTCTCACAAGCATGATACCTAAGAATCTGCCCGTAGATTCTGGAAGCATCACCAGTTGGCACCCCAAACTCATCAAATGGAACTATAATCTTGAATTCCTTTAGGTCCCAAACATCTGTCATGTTCATATTTTCATTCCTTCTATAGATATCTTTATCTATTTAAAAAAGGAAATTAAATAATTAATAAAATATAAAGTTTTTTTGAAAAATTACATACATACCAATAATATTAACTCACCAATATCCCCTATATATATGGGTGATGAATAGATCTATCGATGGAGGTGAATTAGGTGGTGGGATACCAATGACATTTGGGGAAATGGATGAATCACTAGCAGTGATAGGTACAATGGAATCAATATCATCCACAAAAGATGACGATAATGGTGGCATGCTCCAAGATACTGATCGGCCAGGATCCTGAATTTTCTTTGTTCTTAGAATTCATATATTTCAAATGATCTCGTACATTATTGTCACAATGTTTTATTATAGAAACTTTATTATTGTGATTAATTTTTTTTTCAAAAAATTAATGTTTTTATAAACAAATTTTAATGGAGTTTTGATAGATTCCAATCGAATTGTAAAGTATAGAAAAAAATATTTAAACGACTTTATTACTTATGTGAAACTAATAAATATTCAATTAAATGCGTGAATCATATAGTATGAATCACTATTATATTTTATTATATTATTTGAATATTATATGTATTGAACACAACATTATAATAATAACTGAATCCTGGGGTATTTATCAGATTCCAATAACATATCATACAGTAGATATGTGAAATAGTTTAAGAAATATAATTCTGAAATTAATAATTCTATATTGGTTATTACTCCAATATTAATCATTATAATGATTCATATAATCAATGAAAATAAATATATAATCATAATAATTTCTTAAATTATTATATAAAAACATCCATAAATTTTGATGGCTACCAATTTGTTGTATCTCTCGAGGAATTTTATTTAATTAAACAATACAAAATAAATAATGTGATCCATATATGTTTCTAGTAGTGTCAAAGAACAAATACCAGATCATTTTTTCTTCATACCTCTTCCTTAGTAATATCCAATGATAGGGTGATAAAACAAATTTTTGTGATTTATCAATATTGACATAATATATATAGATTTTGGTGACCGATATAAAAACATTTGAGGCAAGAGAAAGAGAACTATTTCTTAGTGATCATCATTAAGTATACTTTATCAAAATAGATCATAGATTACTTGTGATACACAAATGTATTTTACTTTATTTGTATTTGATTTTGTTTTTTTGATAATAGAATCATATTTAAAAGGTTTCAATCTATAATTTATGAGATTATGATCATCTCAACTATCCCATTTTAAAACTTTCATGTTATAATTAACAATAAAATTTTGAAACCCTTTTAATATAGTTTATTAATTGATGTTTTTGTCTTGATTGACATTGAGTAGTGATCATAGTCCCTCTAAGTAATTTATTTATAAAATAATTATGATAATATGAATTTCTATGAAAGAACCCATAGTCATCATACACCTAATGACTACCATTGATACTATATTTCCTTATATCCATCCATCTTTAGATATAAGATATTATTATTGTTTATAAACCCAACATCATCTCTATTCACATATTGAATTCAAATATTTTGATTCATAAAAAATAACATCATTATATATAAATTAACAAAATAATTCTTAATCATAATATATGTATCTATCCCTTCATAAAAAAAATTTATTAGTAATACCACTCCAAGGATGTTATTTAATCCTCAATAAATGCCCATTAGATTGTGTATTCACTCTAAGATGGGTAAGGTGAATCTATGTGATTATTTTAACATATTTCAACTCAATTTTTAATTTATCATTCTAATATTTGAGCTTATATCCTAGTTACAGTGTATGTAACTATTTATGCATTCTTCACATAGATGACCACATTAAAAAAACAAACTAGTGATATCATCTTGTAGTATTTTTTCAAGGATTAAGCCTAATGTGAGAATATTCACCATATTTTTTATGGATGAGTTTTATATAAAAATCAATCTATAATAAATTATATTGTATAATAATTTATGATATTTTATCATTCATAACCCTATAATTACAAAGGGTGGGATGTTATCATACACTATAATGCTACTCAATATTAGATTTAGGGTGGGGATGATGAAACCTTTAAGGGTGTCTGAATTGCCATCGAGGAGGGGATCTGAGTTGGGGAGAGGGAGGTCAAAGTGGGGGGGGGGGTCATGTCACTAGTGAGCTGACCAGAGAGGAGGTTTGAGTGGGGGGGGGGGGTTCGTGTCACTAGCGATCCAGCCATATAGGAGGTTAGGGGGGGGGGTCTTAGGGGGAGGGGTTGGGGGGGGGGGGGTTGTAGGGGTCGTGGGTTGTGGGCTTGGGGACACTGCCAAAGAGAGGAGAGGAGGAGGGGTGGGGGGGGGGGGGGGTCAGTGTCAAATAGGGGGAGCAGGGGAGGAGGAAAGATTATGTTTTTTTAAAACATTTAGAAGTGGTTTAATTAAAACATACAATATATCATGATAGTATCATGAAACCACTGTGATATTATATTTTTTTAAACTGGATTTATTTTGCAGTGGTTTCTAGAATCACCATGAGTAAACTGCCGATAACCATATATTTTCGAGTACTGTAAAATTTCATTGTGAAAAATGATTCTCAAATTCAATCAATATCTACACAATAGACATAATCATATATTTATAGTCGTATGGTTAAGGTTAAAATATTATTTAATTTCACAACATGCGTTAAATAATATATTAATCTTTATATATCCCTATTCTATATAATTATAATATTATTATTATTTTTCTCACATGGTGTGCGTTAAATGACACAATAGTAAATATTATTTTTACCAGCTTTAAAATTAATATTTATCACCGAACACAAAATTTTTCCACTCGAACTTCTTGGAATTTATTGAATACCCAAATAAATTTAAAAAATTATTCAATAAATAAATAAATATTATATTTCTTTTTAATTTAATGATTACCTTCCAAATAAATATTTATTAAATTTATGTGATCATTACTTAAAAAATACAATTATTCCTCAATCATGAGAATAATTTTTATTTCAATAATTAAATTTAAATATAATTTAATTGAGTTCAACAGAAACGTTGTGTATAATATTCTATGCTTATTTCTCATTATCATGAAGTAGGCTAACATAAATTCCAATATTACCATCTAAAAATGGGTTATGGAACTCAAGAGAAAGAAGTTAATGTAACAATGTTGAAAACCACATAAAAGAACTCACTATGTAATATAATACCTTTGTTACAATATCTCATCAAGCATGTTGCATACTGTAAGAAACCAGACCATCTTTTCAGGTATCTTTTTCCTCTTTTGGTCATTTTTGAGAAAAAGAGGAAAAATAGAAGAATCTGGAAATGTTCTAAGTACACACAGTGTACTTTATGAGTACACGTTGTGTAATTTTCTCCCACATGAGGCCGTGTGCTGGCCGTGTCCGGGCCACACACATGGTGTGTAGAGGTGATGTGGAGGCTTCTTAATGCGGTGCACGAAAAGAGCGAGTACACACTGTGTACACATGAAGTACACGCAGTGTACTTTTCTTTTTATTTCATTAATCGGACCGGGGTCATGTCTTAAACCTATTTTCATCTTCTTCTCTGCCTAATTACATCAAGAGCATCCGTGGAGGCCTAATATTCTTCGATCCACCGATCCGTCACCAGTTATCTGAATTGAACGCCGTCAGATGCAATAGAATCGCAGCGGTGAGTTCTTGGTTCTTCATTGGCCACGTTTCCTGATTCTTTCTCTTATGAGAGTTATCTGAGGTTGAACGTTTTAGATTTTTTTCAGATCTACTCCATTATAGGCCGATTCACTGGCCGAGGTTCAATATATCGATCTCCTTGGATCACGGTAGGTGATTTGTTTCCCTACATTGAATGTCTTTGAGTTTTTGATGCAAAAGTGTCGGATACCCATGTATCGGGTTTCTTGGGTTAGGGTTTTGATCCTGTTTTGTTATCTGCCTTCTATTTCTTGAATTCTTGAGGTTATTATATGATTAATAATTTCATGTTATCATGTTTGAGGATCACCCCTTGGGTGTTTCCCTTGTTTTGGATGTTATCACCGTTTGGCTTTGGTTTCCCATGAGGCAGACCTTGTTGCATTTCTTGCTTGCCTTGATATAGTTGATTGCATGTATTTCCTCCTATTTATATGCTTTTGATGCATTGTAGATATTATCCAAGTAGGGTTTTTAGCTTAATTTGGTCTACTAACAGTCGATTACGCATGACTACACTGCTCAGGGCTTTGGGAACCTGGTGTGGTAGACTAAAGAGGGAATTGACGATTAAGGGCTTCCCTAGAGAGTCTGTTATAAATTAGTATCATTTGCAGGACCTACAATAATGGGACTTTGTGCTTCCTTAGAATTTCCTTAGTTACATACCGAGACTATAGGGGGAATTAGACGTAAGTGCTTCCTCAGAGAGTCTATAGCTATCGTTGCAAGACCATAGAGGAATTGACAGTGAGAGCTTCCCAGAGTGTCTGTGCCTTTTTATGTTCACTTGACTAGAGGGGTCTGCCAGTGTGAGCCACCCAGAGAGTCACCATGAATATATTTTGGTTGGTTGTGATGAGTCCACCAAGCCAAAGAACAAGCTTGCATTTTGTACTTCTTGCTGTTTAGGTATTCTGATGAGATACCTGTTGTGTTACTTGCTTTTACTTGGAAATATAGAGCTATTTGATAGATTCCTTGATTAATAATTAAATTATTGTATTAAATTAATAAATAAATGTGATTGTAGATTTGTAGGATTTTTTACTTTAGTGTACTTATGTTTCTCTACTACATATATTTCCATTACTTTTGCTATATTTCTCACTAACAGTAGGGAACAGATCTTATGGTAGTTTCCAACTTGGATTAGTCTCACACCCTATTTGGGTCCTACTTTTCGGATAAAATAGGTTATATGGTTGCGGGTGTGGATAGGGATTGTGGCCCTTCTACTTTGGGTACATGATTGCTGGTTGGATATGGAGAGAATAGAACCGAGCTTAGGCTTGCGATGCTGCTGGAGTTACTGTTTACTTTTAGTGATTTGTTCTCAGTTGTATTTAAGCACGTTGTTGTGTTTGCTGCTTTCCTTAGATACATGTACCATGCTACATCATTATTATATTATACATTGCTTCTGCTATTTAGTTTCTGTTATTGTATGATTTTTACTGGTTCCACTATTGTCTGTTATTTCCTTACTTTGTATACCTTACCAAATGAGGGAATAGTTTCCCCAATAACTCACCAAGGATCTCGCAGCTAGTTGGCAGCCTCTGATGTTTGGGGAAATGTGCTTGAGGTCATGTGGCGAACCGGGAATGGGGAACCAATTGAGTGGCTCCAGATTTGGGTCATTACAAAGTGGTATTAGAGCGAGGTTCCTTCCTTTTCTATTGACTTACTGTTTAGAGACATTATACAGGGATAGGATGGAATGGGTAAATGGTAAATAGATGTGCCTGGGCGTTCTAGAACCCGTTTATAGGGAAAAATCTAGATTAGCTCGAATATTTAAATTTTCAAGTTTTTGCAAATGTTACAGTTTAATTGATTTCACCATGGGGTGGTGCACTTGTTTTGTGCTATTACTATTTATATGATTGTGGTTATATTTTGTTGCAACCTGATGAGATGAGGGTATGCCATCTCATGCATCATATAGGCACTTATTAGAAAATCACATGTCATGCATTTTTCCATGGCATCTAGATTGCATTAGAAACTGCATGCTGTTGTGATAAAATTTGTGATAGACTATGCATGCTGTTGTGATAGATGCTGTGATAGACTACCTGCTATATTGATAGGGTATCGTTTGTTTAGATATTATTAAACATGGATGCAAAACTTTGGTCTTAGAGGTGTATGGGCCCTCGAGGATCGGAAATTGGTGGATTGTGAGTTGTTATACTTTTTTACTTGTTATATCCATTGTTATGATGCCAGGCTTTGATTTGCTGGGAGTATGGGCCCCCATGAATCAGAATTTTTCCCCTTAACACTTGTTTTCTGTGTTTTCTGGGCTCTGGTGCAGTTTTGAGGCTACTGTCTGGAAAACCCCAGAATACATGGCGTGTAATTTTTGCATACATGCCATGTAGTTTTTAGTCGTGTCCCTGACTGTGTTGGGAAGAGACACGGGGTTGTAAAGTTTCCTGTAGGAACACGCCGTGTACAAGCTTAGCATGCCTTGTAGTCTAGAATAGGTATCTGACCGCATCACGAACAACATGGGCAGGGTTTTTCCTTCAAGTGCATGTCGTGTCCCTTAGTAACACTTAAGGAAACGCAGTGTAGCGGACAAGCACGCCGTGTAGTTTCCTTCTAGGACAGTCCGTGTTCCCAGCCGTGTAGGAGTGAACAGGTAGGGAGGAAAAGGGTTAGTACACGCTGTGTAGTTTAAGAACACGCCATGTAGTCTGGTGGTTTACACATCCATTTATTTCCAAGGAACACACCTAGGGTAAACTTTAAAGAAACATGCCGTATAGTAGTACTACACGCCGTGTAGTCATGTTTCCCCAAATTTTGATGTTTTTCTCTACTGTTCCGTTTTCTCTCTTAAGTTTCATCTATGTTCATCGTTAATGAGGGTGTTCTTTTGACCTTTCAAATCTATGGAAACAAGACGTCCTCCCGTTGCACGTCAGGAACTAAGCAGTGACCGTACTCATGATATGGCAGATCAGGGACTACTAGTAGTTCCACCTATCGTTCCAGACATGTCACTTGCAGTGATCCTAAACACTAGTTCCGACACTCAGTTCAGAGTGGGTTTCATGAGATTCATGCAAACCTTCCAGGGAGCTCAGCATCCTGCCCTGTCAATGGCAGAGCTGGCATGGGTTTTTTACCAGCAACACCTTCCCACATTCACAGGGGATGGAGGACCACAGGCTACATAGTCATGGATAGAAGCCATACTATCCATTTTCTAGTCTCTGGAGACACCTCTAGAGAGTAGAGTGAAGATCTTGACTTATATGATGCAATATTCTTCCAAGAGATGGTGGGATGTGGTTTCGCAGACAGGGAACCAACAGGCTATGTATTAGGATGAGTTTCAGTGTACGTTCTATGACTAGTTCTACCCAGCGACGCTGAAGGCCCACAGAGCCAGAGAGGTCATGAACATACAGTAGGATTCCCTCACAGTTATGTAGTATTTCTCCTACTTTATAGAGTTACAGTGTTTCCCTCCCATTCTGGGGAATGAAGAGATTTTTTGGAGAGGAAGTTTTAGAAAGGCCTCCGAACGGAAATTAGATCACAGGTGAACATATTTCAGTTGAATTCTATTACTCCGATAGTCAACTAGGATCTTATAACAGAAAGAAACTTTAGGGATACCGGATCTGTGGACCAGGGTAGTTCAGCTTCCTGGACTGATTCTTTCCAGACAGACAGCAGGAAGCGCCACTGAGAGTCTACACGAGGTGACTCGAGGAAGAAAGGTATTCTTTTTGGTAGACAAGACCTTTCTTATGGAAACTAAGTGGTGTGATATTAGTGTGGATGAAGTGGTAATAAGAATCCCCAGTGCCTGAGGGACCCAGTAGAGTTCCGATCTTGCGGAAGGATGGGTCATCTTTAGCGCTTCTGCAAGGTTCTTCTGCCAGTGTCTAGTGAAGGAGGATCAGTTTCGACTCCGCATATAGGAGCAGGATTACCAGTTCTATAGCAGGCGGGGGGTTGGATCTCTTTAGGTCATTCAGGCTAGGGTAGAGGTCATGGACACAGTGGTTAGGATCAAGGAGGAGCAGCATAGGGATATTAGGCTGCTACACAGGGCCGCGGTACATGCCATACTTTTTATGTAGAGAAGATTCATCAGGATAAGGATCCTGGAACTTCTACAGTTCGAGGTTTGATTTTAGTAGCCTCTGTTTTATCCTCTGCACTTTTCGATATAGGATCTTCTCATAGATTTATTTCTATGCATGCTGTGTAAAGCCTTAGACTTACTGTTTATACTTATAAGGATATGATGACGCTAGTCACTCCCTTGGGAATTAGAACTGCTAGCGTGCGTTAGTGCTTAGACTTCCCCCTTGAGGTTGGTGGGTTTCATTTTTCGTGGAGTCTCTATGTTTCAGAGATGACAGGCTATGATGTCATTCTCGGGATGGACTGGTTAGTTCCCTTCTAGGCCATTGTCGATTTCTATTTCCGCAGGGTGAGTTTCATATCACCAGAGGGGAGATTTTTTCTTCACAAGGGCGAATGGGATGTACTGGAAAGTAGAGCTAGACCAGAGTATCATCGGTTGGGTGGTGTTATGGCCCAGATTGCTAGCTTATATCTGGATGAACACGTGACTTCTCAGGTATATATTCCTCCAGTGGTTGATCGATTTCCAGATGTCTTTCCAGAATACTTTTTAGGTTTGCCTCCGGATCGAGAGGTATACTTATCTATTGAGCTTGTGCCAAGAGTGGCACCGATGTCCATTCCCCCTTATAGGAGGGCTACACCTGAGTTGCAGGAACTGAAGAACTAGTTGGAGGAGTTGAAGACAAGGGGTTTCATCCAACCCAGTACTTCTCCTTGGGGTTTGCCTATCCTGTTTGCAAAGAAGGCAGACGACACCCTTAGGCTTTGTGTGGATTATCGGAAGATGGACCAGTTGATGGTCAAGAAATGATATCCATTTAAATTGATAGATGATCTCTTTGATCAGCTTCGAGGAGCCAGAGTGTTCTCGAAGATCGACTTGAGATCCAGCTACCATTAGTTGTGTGTCAGACCATCTGATATTCCTCTTACAGCCTTCCGGAGCAGGTATGGTCTGTATGAGTATTTGGTTATGTCATTTGGTCTCACAAATGCACCAAAGGTTTTCATGGCACTGTTGAATAGAGTTTTCCATCCTTACTTGGATTCCTTCATGGTGGTTTTAGTGGACGACATCTTGGTGTACTCTCACACTCGACATGACCATGATACTCATCTTGAGATCATTTTGAGTACACTGAGGGAGAATCAGTTATATTATAATATTTCGAAGTTCTACTTTTGGATGGATGAGATTCACTTCCTGGGTCATGTCATCTCAGAGAAAGGAGTATCAGTAGACCCAGAGAAGGTGAGAGGAGTAGTCACCTGGGAGCATCCGAAGAACATCTTCGAGGTACGAAGTTTCTTAGGACTGGATGGTTACTACAAGCAGTTTATACAAGACTTCTCACACCTAGAAGTGACGTTGATGGGCCTGAATAAGATGGGGGTGAAGTATGTTTGGTCAGAAGCCTGTGATTCAGCCTTCCAGGAGCTGAAGGGGAGATTTACTTCAACACCGATTCTAGTCCTGCCGGAGCCGGGAAGAGTTATACAGTTTTCTGTGATGCATCTGGCATTGATATTAGAGCAGTGATTATGAAGAAGGATCATGTTTCTGCATACAGATCTCAGCATTTGAGGCCATATGAGAGGAACTATCCTACGCACGACCTGGAGTTGGATGCAGTTCTTCATGCTTTGCATTGTTGGAGACATTATCTTCTGGGGGAGCATTTTTTGGTATATACTGACCAAAAGAGCCTCAAGTATATCTTCACGCAGCGTGACATGAATATGAGATATCAGAGGTGGGTTGACTACCTGTAGTCTTTCAATTTTGAGCCTGCCTATACACCTGTAAAAGGCAATGCAGTGGCCGATGCACTGAGCAGGAGGACTCAGATATAGGTAGTTCAAGAGGCCAGCAGTGAGTGACAGCTTATGGCTCTGTTCTCTGAGATGCATTTGGAGGTGCATGACAGACAGAGGTAGACTTTCCTACCTTCTGTAGCTGTTACCACTACACTTCTCGACCGAGTTCGAATGAGGCAGTTATTAGATTCTGAAGGCCTAGTCCTACGGGAAAGCGTGTAAAGATAGGACCCTCTTCCCGAATGGACCATAGGCGAGGATGAGATCTTGTGTTTCTAGGGACGCGTATGGGTGGAAGTAGATATATGTGAGGAGTTGATGTGAGACTTTCGTTCCTCAATTTGGGAAGTTCATCCTGACATCACCAAGATGTATCATGATCTACACCGCCAGTATTGGTGGCCAGGTATGAAGAGAGATGTTGCGGGTTTTGTCATGAGATGTTCCACCTGTCAGCAGGTGAAGGCGGAGCACTAGCGACCAACATGGATTTTACAGTATCTACCCATTCCCGAGTGGAAGTGGAATTATGTCGCGATGGATTTCATGACGGGGTTACCGAGATCGCCTCGAGGGAATGATGCGGTATGAGTTGTCATCGACAGGCTCACGAAGTTTGATAACTTCTTGCTGATTAAGGAGACCTTCGGTGTTGATGAGCTTGGATGGTTGTACATCCATGAGATTTTATGCTTACATGGGGTTCCGAGTACTATCATTTCAGATAGGGATGCCCACTTTACGTTACATTTCTGGCAAGGGCTACAGAGGGATTTGGGTACACAGGTACTTCTGAGTACAGCTTACCATCCCCAGACAGATGGCCAGTTAGAGTGCATGATTCAGGTGCTAGAGGACATGGTTCGAGCATGTGTCCTTGATTTTGGAGGTACTTCGGAGAAAAATATACCTCTAGTGGAGTTTTCCTTCAATAATAGTTTTCAAGCAACTATTCAGATGGCATCTTACAAGGCTTTTCACGGTAGGCCGTGTCGATCACCCTTATGTTGGATGGAGGCAAGAGAGACAGCTATACTGGGACCTCGTCTTAACCAGGAGACCACAGAAACTGTAGAGTTGATTTGAAAAAGGATGGATACTACACAGTCTCGGCAGAAATCTTATGCTGATAAGAAGAGACGACTTCTGGAGTTTAAGTTCGGGGATCAAGTTTTCCTACGTCTTACCCCAAAGTTGGGACACAAGAGGATCAGGATATAACGCAAGCTTTCACTGAGATACGTTAGGCCATTTGAGGTTCTGGAGAGAGTCGGTCTGGTTTCTTATAGGTTGCAGTTACCTCAGAAGTACCAGGCTATGCACGACGTCTTCCATGTTGCTCAGCTTCGCCGCTATTTCTCAGACCCATCTCATGTTATTTAACCCAAGGAGGTTGAGTTGGAGTAGGATGAATTGTTTAAGGATCATCCAATCAAGATTTTTGATCATAGTGCAAAGATACTCCATGGCCAGTCTGTTCCTATGGTACGGGTTCTATGGCAGCACGGCCGTGTACAGGATGATACTTGGGAGAGGGAGGTCGATATGCGATCACAGTGGCCAGAGATGTTCGAGGATTCTTCATCACCACCCTTTTAGGGAAATTCAGGGATGAATTTATTTAATGGGGGAGGTTTGTAAGAACGGAAAACATCTTTTCAGGTATGTTTTTTCTTTTCTTGTCATTTTTGAGAAAAAGAGGAAAAATAGAAGAATCTGAAAATTTTCTACGTACACACCATGTAATTTATGAGTACATGTCATGTACTTTTCTCCCACATGAGGCCGTGTGCTGGCCATGTCTGGCCACCACACACGGTGTGTAGCAGTGATGTGGAGACCACTTAATGCGGTGTACAGAAAGGGAGAGTACACACTGTGTACTTTTATTTTTATTTCACTAATCTAACCGGGTCGCATATTAAACCTATTTTCATCTTATTCTCCACCCAATTACATCCAGAGCGTCTAAGGAGGCTGAATCTTCTACAAGCCACCGTTCCATCATCAGTTATCTGAATCAAAAGCCGTCAATTGCAATAGAATCACAGCGGTGAGTTCTTGGTTCTTCTTTGGCCACGTTTCCCGATTCTTTCTCTTATGAGAGTTATCTAAGGTTGAATGTTTTAGACGTTTTTGAAGATCTACTTCATTCTAGAACGATTCACGGGCTGAGGTTCATGTATATCGATCTCCTTGGATTGAGGAAGGTTTTTTTGTTACCCTACGTTGAATGTCTTTGAGTTTTTGTTGAAAAAGTGTCGAATACCCATGTATCGGGTATCTCGGGTTAGGGTTTTGGTCCTATTTTGTTATCTGCCTTAGATTTCTTAAATTCTTGAGGTTATTAGATGAATAAAAATTTCTTCTTAGCATGTTTGAGGATCACCCCTTGGGTGTTTCCCTTGTTTTTGCTGTTATCGCCGTTTGGCTTAGGTTGCCCGTGAGGCAGACCTTATTGCATTGCTTTCTTGCCTTGATATAGTTGAGTGCATGTATTGCCTACTGTTTATACGATTTTAATGCATTGTAGCTATTATCCAAGTAGTTTTTTGAGCTTAGTTTGGGATACTAACAGTATATTATGCACGACTACACTACTCAGGGTTGTGGGAACCTGGTGTGGTAGACTAAAGAGGGAATTGATGATTAAGGGCTTCCCTAGTGAGTCTGTTATAAATTAGTATCATTCGTAGGACCTACATGAATATAACATTGTTATTCCTTAGATTTTCCATAGTTACATATCAAGACTATAGGGGGAATTAGACATAAGTTCTTCCTTAGAGAGTTTATAGCTATCGTTGTAAGGCCGCAGAGGAATTGATGGTGAGAGCTTCCCAGAGTGTCTGTGCCTTTGTATGTTCACTTGACTAGCGGGGTCTACTAGTGTGATCCACCCAGAGAGTCACCATGAATATTGTTTGGTTGGTTGTGTCAAGTCCACCAAGCCAAATAACAAGCTTGGGTTTTGTACTGCTTGCTGTTTAGGTAGTCTACTGAGATACCTATTGTGTTACTTGGTTTGCTTTGGAAATATAATTCTATTTGCTAGATTCCTTGGTTAATAATTAAATGATTGTATTAAATTAATAAATAGATGTGAATGGATATTTGTGGGATTGTTTACTTTAGTGTACTTCTGTTTCTCTACTGCATTTTTTCCATTAATTTTTCTATATTTCTCACTAAAAGTAGGGCACAGAACTTATGGTGGTTGCCTACTTGGATTAGTCTCACACCCTGTTTGGGTTCTGTTTTTTGGCCCAAACAGGTTATATGGTTGAAGGTGTGGATAGGGATTGTGGCCCTTCTACATCAGGTACATGATTGCTAGTTGGAGATGAAGATCATAGGACCGAGCTTAGACTTGCAATGCTGTTGGAGTTGTTGTTTACTTATAGTGCTTTGTTCTCAGTTGTATTTCAACATGTTGTTGTGTTTGATTCTTTCCATAGATACATTTACCATTCTGCATCATTATTATATTATACATTTCTTCCGCTCTTTAGTTTCAGTTATTGTATGTTGTTTACTGCTTCTGCTATTGTCTGTTATTTTCTTACCTTGTATACCTTACCAAATGAGGGCATAGTTTCCCCAATAACTCACCAAGGCCCTCACTGCTAGTCAGCAGCCTCTGGCATTTGGGGAAATGCGCTTGAGGTCATGTGGTGAACATGGCACGTGGCACCAGATGAGTGGCTCCAGATTCAGGTCATTACACATACCCATATCATCCTTTTGTATACTTGATATTTCTTTCTATAACTAAATGAAACAAACTATTTGTTACTCCATGACCATATAATTTCGTGAAATAGTACTATTTCAATCAATGGGCCAAGATATGAACTTCTATAAATATGGAAGGGACAAATATTTCCTCAACTTATTCATTAATGACATTTCATTCATGGTGCACTCACCATACCCTAATTCTTGTGAAATATAGAATCATGGTTTTGGTAAGTAGATTAATGTGTGTGAGTAATGAAAATAATTAATAATAATCATAAATTATAAATACCATTACACACAATCACAAATAGGAATATCCAATGAAACATAAATATGAAGTATGTGTCTGTAATCATAATCTCTCATCTTAGAGATTATTAAGTATGAAATTTATAAGATGAAGTCTAATATTATTACAAGTACTTGCACCTAAAAGTCAAAATTATATATTCCTAATCATAGAATGTTATTCGGCCAAATAACTAGGTTTAATAATAGCATCATGGAATTTTAAGGTTCTCATCATAACAGGGAATTGCTATGCCCTTTTTAATGTGACAGATACTCTTGGACATTATTGCATTAAATTCATGCAGAACAACGAACCATATATAAAAATAATTTTAATTAATATTCAATTCTTTGAATATAAATATAATCTAAAGTTCAAAAAATTGATTTTAGAACACCAAATCCAACAGGTTATTCATGGGATGGCATTTTGGATTCAGGTTCTAGTAAACCTTTTAGAGGTATCATAGCCTGATTTGAGAATAAATGTTGTTATGTGATGCAGTGTGCTAGTGGATGGAATTTGTTATAGTTCTGTTCAAGTGTGTAAGATGAAATTATAAATTGGTTTTATTTTTTGGATACTTAGGTGTTTTAGAGGTTTGTTCATTCATAGAGAATATATATCATCTCTTTGGTTATTTTAAAGGATTATTCTGTTTAAAGGTGTGTTTACATTATATATCACTATTTTAGAAGAATTATAATTTGTGGAAATACCTATGTTATGTCTCTAAATCCTTTTACGGATCACTCTAGTGGTTTTAGTTGTGTTGTGTTTATATAATTTTGGAATAGGTTGTGAAAATGTATTAATAATTTCATGAGAATCTATTTCTTATTTGGTGGATACTCCCTTAAGACTCATTTAGTGAGACCCACATCCTTTCATGGGGTTTTTTCTTAACTCTTGATCAGTTACCTTTTGTTTTTTTGAGGACATTATATGGGTAGAAAGTGTTATGTTTAGAAAAATTGTTACACCTTGACCTTAAATTTCATTATTATTTTATTTATTTAATGATTATTGATCATGACATTGAGTTTTTTGTTGAATCCATTTGAAATTTTGAAATTTTAAAAAATTTCATCTATTGAGTAGTTAGTGCACATGGTTTAGGGAGACCATGCAATAACCCTTACACATGAAGTTGTTCAATTTAATTATTTTCTTATATAGTTTGTTTACATGGGTATCACATAGTTGGGTCCAAACCATTTGAAATCTAGTAGAAATTATATAATATCATTTTTTGTTTGAGGTGTTGGTAAATGACTTGAGTTTTTTTAGGAGAAACCATGTGGGTGATCATGTGAAAATGTTTTAGTGAATTGTAGAGGCATGTTTCAGGGTTGTAACATGATTTTCAAATCACGAAGTGAAATAGTGTGAGTGTGTAGTGGATATATAGTGGAGAATGCATGGTTGGCCCATAGTTTCCCAAACTACATGATCAAGAAATGTGATATTCCTATGTTTTAAAATTTTAAGATTCCAATTATTCCCCAGTATGAATTAGAATGGGAAAACACCCTATTTCTTCCTCCCCTCCATTATACCTGGCCTAAGATTAAAATATGTATCTATATATTTTTCGTCTGTTTTATTCAAGCCTCCTCCACCACATTTTTAAGAAATTTATTTAAGGTAAACCCCTTCATTCTTCTCCCTCTTCCCTCCTCTTTCTACCTTTTTTATCGGTTTTACTTCCTCCCTAAAACTCTAGGGGATATTTGGATGATATTTGGGTACAGTGATGGTTGCAATGTGTGGAATTTTCTTCTTAAGGGTTATAGGGGTCGTCTCATTTCTTATTTGATCATTTTTCATTTAATACAATGAATTATGGATTTTCATGAGGGGTTACCACTTGAAATAAAGTATGTGTTTTTTTGATCTCCCTTTTCTTGGAAATTAATTGTCTACATGATAGTTCTAAATTTCTAGTTTGTTAATTTATATCTATATATAATACATGTAGTTAATTTTGTAAATGTTCTAAAGTGATTTAACACTTGAAAATAGAGTATTTAAATGGTTTCTCTCATTTTTAATGTGTCATTGAGTGCCAAATGTTTGATAGAATTAGTTAAAGTGTTTGTTTTAAATGAAAGGTGATGGTTAAGGTATTTGATTCAATTTGGGTTATGAATTGTGTAAAATATCAATTTAATAAATTGTTTAGAAAAGAGGAATGGATTTTATTTCTCAATTGGTTTTAATTGAAAAGGGTTAAATTTCATAAAATGGCTTTAAATGTGGGATTTAATAGTTGATTTTGGAATTTTTTGAATTTGAATTTCAAAAATTGTGGAAAGGGACATGTCATTTCAAGTTAGTTTTATTAATTATTGTTTGAAACTTGTAAATTCTTTTCATGTATCACATGTGTGGAACCCTATTAATCTGATTTTTATATAGTTTATTACCCATATGGGGTTATGTTTTAGTATTATAATGCGACTAATAAGGATTTGGGCTATTTATTATGAGGGTGTTAGAGGTGAGGCAAGGGTTCTTTGTTATGATAAATTTCATATGATGATTATGTGATTCAATTATTTTCCAACCTTCTATTTAATTATTTCATAATAACTATATGGAATGCGATAGGTATATATTTATGCTACACTAGATAGTTTCATGCTACTAGTTTCCCCCTAGTTGTGTTGTTTTCCAGGGCTAGTGGTGAGCGCCCCAGATTTTAGGCTTGGTAAAAGATAGTCTGGTGGCTTTTGTTTTTTAGCCACATGATATAATGGAATTTTGTCCCATGTTTGGTAAATTCTAACATCGTATCACTTTAGGATTTAGTGTGTTTCCCATGATTTTATTCTACACTATTTATGGTACTTTCATATTTTATTTCCTTTTCATCCTTGTGTGTGTGGTATTTGTACTTTATTATTGAAAGGTATCATCATGAGTGTGTGAATATGTGTTTTATTTCAGGTGGTTTGGTTGGAATTTATTAAAAAATTATTTCATCAACATATGTAAATTTTTTAAGTTTTTTTAAATTTATCATTTTTTTTGAAAATAACCAATTTTATTAAATTAAGAAGAGATAATTTATAAAAAAAATAACATTTTATATTCTCTATGATGCTTACTAATAAAAACCTATTTTATATATGTAACTCAATGTAGAATAAATTAAACATATTTTTAAACTAATTTCACAAACACATTGGTAAAATCCTATTGGGATCATTTTCCCACACCCTGTATATACCAATGGGTATATACAACTTTTATTTTTTTTACTTTCAAGTTTTCCTAGAAATGGTATCTTTTCATGGTAGATTCTCATGTTGGTCTAGTAGTGGTGGTATGGAATGGGGTGAAAGGCCCTGGGTCACATGGAGATGGGTGTTATATTTTTTTTGTTTGGTTTTATCTTGAGATTCTCATGTACTATCTTTATTAGTTTTTACCTTCTTTGGATACTTATTTATTCATGTTTTTATTTTTATTCATTTATTATTCTAATTATTTGATGGTTTACCTAATGCATTATTTCATTATTTATAATTAATTATACTTTGATTAGAATTTTATTTTTTATTTGACTTGGTTAAAACCATTCCTAAGAGCGTTCCTTTGATGTATGGGAACTAGTTGCTAGCCTGTGGGGATTAAGAACATCCTTGAGGCCTTATTGTCAATCAGCTGAAGCATCCAATTTAAGGGTGACACAGGTTGGTTCATGAAATTATGAATAATAAATAAACAATTTATTTATAGGTTTCAAGACATGACATATAACGTGTTAAAATGTATTTTTAATATTAAATTTAATATTAAGGAATATTTATTTAATAAATATTTCATAAAAAATAATTTAATTAATTATAAATTATTTGTAATTAATTAATTTAAAAACACAATAAATTGATAAATATCCCAAAAATTACTTCTATATTTATTTATAAACAATTTTCAATTAAGAAATTAAATTCATATTTTAAAATAAAAAATAATAATAATTTTTCCATCCAATCATATTCTATGATTCAAATGGAATCACAAGTTACAACTGATAAAGAGAGATTCTATCTACTATTAGTTTTACTTTATAAATAAAAATAGAATCGTTAAATATGATTAACTACTGATGCACTATGAGTCATATTTTACAAAAGATATTCTTTTTTCTTCCTATGATGTTGTATATTGTATTTAACTCCATGTAGAGGTGTCATATTTATGATATGATACTCTATTTTTCTCATAATTTCGTAATAGAAATCATATTTTAGGATAGGTTAAAGTCATATGCAATGACTAGTGAAAATTCATGGAATTAAAATATGTTTTGGCTTATGATATCATATATAATTTGTAATTATATATAAACTATAAAACAAAACCCCATATCATATTTTATGACCACTGAGTGTAAGGAATACAATATCTAAATTCATGCTTGGATCTCATACCATTGTTGGGATTCAAAGGGGTCCTAATGACACTTATTGGAATAATAAGAATTGATCAAAATACCAAACCCAACATTACCATGCATAAAATAATTAAATATGTCAAACTAGAAATTAAGAACATATTAAACTAGTATACTTTTCTTTATTTTTTATACTACCTCATATTCAAACAACATCAAATATATTTGATGATAACTACATGAGTGGAAATCAAAGGATTACCTCCTCAAAAGGTATCCATAAGTTAGAATCAATCATTCAACATTAAAATATTACCCTTCACCCTCTACAATGTTCTTATTCCTTATGGATGAATGGATACAAAATTGGAGAGATCTTCGAGGGATATGGATTCTTATTTGAGCATTATGAAAGCACGCACACGCCACTGCCATCGCATGGTAGTCGATTTTATGAAGATTTCAAGGAAGCCACTCAAAAATGATTGCATAAAAATGTATGAGTTAATACCACGACCAGTTCATTCATTTCATGCATTAATGTAGAAAAATCCCAAAAAATATATCTCATGGGATTGTTCATTTAATGGTAGTATACACAATATAGTTCCCTAGAATTGTAATGATTACTATTCAACCACCTAAAACTATCAAAGATAATAGTATGTATATTTAATATTCTATGGATTTTCATCACCTATGACTTTCATTAAAAATACCTTATGATATGATCCATTCATACCATACAATTAAACTAGGATGATGAAGGAAACGACACAATCAAGCCTTAAGATATCATCCAGTCATCTGATATATCATAGAAAGTAGTGACAAGGTTTATCTAAACTATGACTCATGATATGAACCAATAATATAATATGATTTCCCAAATGAATTACATAAAAATGGGATTTAGGGAATACATCTCCTTCAAAGGTAGAATATATTATAAGGTTAGTTGGATGAGTTTCAATTAAATAAGATGATGATAATTCTATACATCATAAGTGAAGGGGATATCAATGAAAGAATAAATGATGGTTGTTCTAATTATTAGATTCAAGTGATAAAAATAAATGTTATAATACATGAAAGAGGTAAATTATTATAAATTATTGAAAATCATGAAAAAAATATTTCAAAATATAGGAGAAGGTTTCGAAATCCCCTACCTTATTAGAAGCTCGTTCGTTTCCCACCTTTTTTCTTCATTCACCACACACATTTTTGAAATTTTCTCTTCATTCGCCATTATCAATACATCACCATGGAAGGAATAATGATCAAGGAATATGAAAGGAGATATATTTTTATTATATATCTTTTTTTGAAGCATGAATAAACACAATATTCAATACTACTACTTATTGTATAAATATCACCCCTAGCACCAATTTCACTAAAATAATAATTTCATAAAATTCTATTAAATTACTCAATAAAAAACATATGCTTAAATTTTTATAATTTTAATTATTTAAACACATTTAATTATTCATTTATCATTTTTTTCACTACATATATTTATAACATATAGTACCATGTTTTTATAAAAATTTAATTAGTATACTAAATACATTCCAATTCCATTATGTTAATTACATTTATTTGTATAAAAAATGATTTTTTAAAACGTTCTTATTTGTAAAATGTTTTTTATTGTGAAATAGTGTGTTTAATTTTATTTAAAAAATGATATAAATAAGTCTGTAACAAAAATCACCAATTAAACTCCTTATAAATGTTCAAAAATTCAATTTTTTCTGTCATAAAATTATAATAAAAACATCATTTGGCATTTAAATAATTTAATTTTTCCCCACACTCAAATTCTAAATCCCACTTTTCATTACTATTCATGATTTTATCATTACCCTAATAATTAATCCCTTCCCATTATGTAATTTCATAATTAATATTCTAATCATCACATTTAAATCATAAATAAATCATACCTTCTAAATATTAAAAATTTCAAAATAGTTCAATTATACCCAAAAATAAAACTTACACCTTAATGATATAAGAAATTATATTTCAAAAAATTTCCTTATAACTCAAATGATTAACCAAATAATAAATTACTTAAATAATTTCTTTAAATAATAAAGTCTTCTATTATCTAGATAAATATCAAACACCCAAATAAATAATATTCATAATAACTATAAATCCAAAAATTGTCATAAAATAATAATATATTTTATAAATTCTATTATACATTCAATAGAAATTTGATAAATAATATATTAATATATAAGATAATTTTATTATCCAAATTTTTTGGATGTATAATTAGAAAAGATTATGAAAATTAATAAAATGATAATAATTATTAAATGATATACTTACCTAATTTCTTAGCACCCGAAAAATGTTAAAGGATTCAAAAAAAATTTAAGCCCTTACATTTAATTATTAACCAAGAGGATAGTTATAAGATGTTTAGAGACTGTCACACTATTGGAAATTGACTTAACAAAAAATTTTATAAAACTATGTGGTTTACCATGAATTTTAAAATATGGATATTATTTTTCTATTTTAGGCAGGGGTTTCATTTTACTCTCATCATTTGCACAACATAACTGAGAGGAGTCCTATCTAAATATTCATCATCTTCTCTATTTGTTATTTGGATTTCTCTATGGCTCCCAAGTTTATTCTTCAAGGTAATATCTTGTTTAATATTTTTTTTCTTCTCTTTCTAGTATATCCACTATTATTTTTTATTATTTACCTATTTATGTTTCCATGGTGGTCAAACCCCAGTCTATGGTTTTTCTAAACTTTATGTTTTATGAATTTTTGTTATTGTAGATTATTCTTTGGGTCATCCTCTTCACTTCTTCAAATGTTTTGTATTAGTCACAAAAGACATAGGTATGTGTTTTTATGTAATTTATTCCATTTGACATATTATATGGTTATTTATATTTCTAAACTCGTTTTTCTTTAGGATTTTAATTATATGTGATATATTTGAGAATATTATAAATGAAATCATTTTTTAGTGTTTTTTGGCGACATAATGTATTTTTTAATGTTTCCACAATATTTATACAGCTTGAACCATTTTTCATGCACTCAATGTGTTTAAAAAAATTTCTATGAGGGAGTTTCTAGAAAAATTGAAAATTATATTGGTATTTTTAATTCCAAATGATTTATAAGTTATTTATAAATATGATAAATTATGATTTAATTAATTGTTTACTAATTTAAGTAAGTTTTTTTTGAAAAAAATAAATGGTTATTTGATATTTAATTATCTTTATTCAGGTTCTTATGATACTTAAATGTTGATTTTATTTTATTTACTTATATTAATACTTCAATTAATGTTTGGGTTCTTTATAATGTATGTTGAATAAGTTCGTTTCCTTGTTTTTTTTTATTTTTGGATTAAACGAGATTATTTATACAAATTGATTCATATATAGTTCTTCAAGGGATGATTTCATGTTTAAATTCTCTGGTTAAATCTTTAAGGTCCGTTTGGAACTTTTTAAAATATTTTCATGGAATGTTATGCACCCATGGAATTATAAAATTTTCTTGTATAAATTTTAGGATTATGTGAAGTAATTTGAATGTCATAGAATATATGTTCTTATATGTTAGGGGTAATTTCTTTGACAAGTTTTTTTGGGTGAGATGAGGGATATCATTATATGTGTTATCAAGTTGTTTTGTTATTGATATTATGATATATTATTTTCTGACCTCCATATATATTATTTCATGAGAACCTATAATATCTAGGGAAAATCAAGTGATATTTTCTACACTAGTCAATATTTTAGTCTGGTAAAAATCCATAGGGGATGATGTGAATCTTCCCATAGGATGTTCTTTCTGATGAGGCTAGTTAGAGTAAGTTAGAGGTTATTTTGATAAGAATGCATCAATAGTTCAATAGATTATTTGTCTTGAGTATATCTTGGTTTGTATCTCTAGAACTTAAAGATTTTCCCATGATATGTATCATTTAGCTTGTTTTTTTTCATTTGGTTGAACCTTAGTCATATTTATTAATTTATTATTATTATTATTGGTTTTTTTTACAAAAAAAATAATTTTTTTTCTTTTTAATTCTTCATTATTATGATTACATACCTTGTTTCTTTTATAATTATTTATAATGATCATTTTTTATTTTCAAATTTAATACATAACTTACTTTTAGAAAGGTGTACCTTATACACTTCTTATTAATGATTTCCTTTATTCTTACTTGTTTCATATTATGGATCTTTGGGTCTCCCTTTTTTATTTATAATGAGTTTTTTTTGGAAAATAAAAAGTAAATAATGGTGTTTTTATTTTTTATCATTATTTTAAGAAATGAAGGTTTTTATTCAACAATTACTTAAAGGTTTTGAAATAGTTTTATCCACCCACATTGATTTTTAATTTAAAAGTGTTTAGTTTTTCTTTAATAAGGGTATATGAGGTATACTGTTTCGATTTCTTTAATAAAAAAATAAAAATATTATTTTTATAAAATATAATTTAAAATAGCACTGATAGAATGACCTATATAAGGAATTATATGGAATATTTTATTGGTGGAAACCTATTAGAAAATTTCCAACACCTTACTTATCCTCCTCAGTGTGTGTATAGTCTTAGTGATTCCTATTGTGGTTCACGTAGATATTTTTATTTGATTGATGATGATCCTCATGAACTCATAGAGTGGGTATTGATTATGATGATTGAGATAGTGATAATGATTCATGAAGAGTTTGTTCTTATGGTATTTGAGGATTATTTAGTCCCCTTGGGTTGTTCATGTATAATCCATTTTAGTCATCCCATTATTTTCATCCTATATATATTTTCCTATTATGTATTCTCTTGATTCATTTTATATTTAAAGTGAGTTTGGATGTTCTTATTGTTTATACCTTATTTAGTTTGATTTTAAATAAAATTTTATTATTTTATATTACATGATAATCCAATGTATGTTCACATTATATCAGGTTCTTAGTAAAATTACATTGTTTATTAAATGATATTTTAATGGTAAAATAATTACCTTGGTTATATTTAATTCCCTGACACTGATCAACAACCATGGGTGATAGGAATGCACCTCATGCCTTATTGTGGGCTAACTCGAGTGACACGGTGGGTTGAATCAGGTTGGTTCATTACAAAATGGTATTAGTTTCCTATTTTTATTTGGGGAGTAATGGTAAATATAATATAGGGTCAGTGAGACTTAATAGGTTTGTCATGAGTATGTTTTTTTATCAACACTTGTGGAGAGTCATAAATTTCCATGGGTGTTCAAGTTTTGATTCTTGAATTTAAGTTTTTATTATGATTATTTTTGTTATATTTTGATCTAAATTTATGGTTTTTTATTTACATTGTGATTATATGGGTTATTTTTATATTTACCATGTTTTGGGGTGGAAAAAAATGAGAACCAATAAAATATGGTTGGTGAATGGTATAAAAAACCATGAATATGATATGGACTTGGTTTTGTATGCCTTTCAGTGATTGTTTCATGATTAGTGCATGATCCACTAATCCATGTGACCAAATAATACATAGTTATAAAACCTATAAAATTAATTTTTTTATATCTTTATCCTTTATTATTGCACCAGATGTAGTTATAATTTGTACAAGATTAATTTAAGGTAGAAATTTTTGAGTGTAGATGTTGTTTTGTTGGATCGTGTTTGATATTTTGACTTTTTATACTTAGTTTTATAACATGAAAATTGGTTTATTAAATGATTTAGTTTCAATTATAGGGGTTTATAAAATTTATTGGAAATAAGTATAAAACTTTGGTATAAAATTTATTTCATGGGTAATCTCTATAGTTTCTTAAATATCGTGAGATATATTTTGGGAATATGTGATAATTTTTCAAAGTAAGAAAATTTTACTTTATTAATTGATTTCAAAAATGAAATTTATATTTTTGAATTTATATTGATGTTCCAAACATCATGAATATGTAATTGAAATAAAGTGGTTTTGATGCACATTTAGATAATAAAATTGATTTTCTTACTTTGTAAACTTTCCATAGAATAGTTTAAAGTTACTCATGATTTTATTAAACAAAATTGAAATTTTTTAAATTGATTTTTGGTGTTGGAAAGGGACAGTTTTCTCTATTATTTGTATGATTTACTCGAGTGAGTCCCTATTTTGAGATTTATTTTTTAGGTTATATTAGATTCTGTGATTTAAAACTTTTGTTGTGTTTATACTGAGTTAAAATTTTTATGTTGTTTGGATAATTCCTCCCAGAAAGTTATCATCTAATCATGGATGGTATAATTAAAAGGTTATTCCTCAAGATAGTCTCTCAAATGGGAAGGTATAGTCTCTCCCATTATCGAACCTACCCAGATTATGAATAGAGTGTTATAGTTGAATACTTATCTAATCTTGGACCATATATAATACTTATTCAATTAGTGTCTATGGTTTCTTCCATGGTAAGCGAGGGTCCTCAATTTTGACGTAAAGAGGAGAAATATGATCCTGGGTGGTAATGTTAGGGTGATTCAAGTAAAAATTCTTATTATGGGTTTCGCCTTTAATGGGAAGTGATACCTTTTCTACCTTTATCATGGTAAATCTAGGAACTCTAAGCCATTTTGTATAAAATATCTAAATACCTTCTATCAATATGATCAATTGGGTTCTCCTTATAAATTATTAAAGTGGAATTATTGGTCCACATTTGCCTAAATAATTATTACCATATTTTTCCTAACATCATTATCATCTGGGATGTTTCCATGTTTTGTGTCCTTTAGGAATATTAAATCTCTCTCTCGAGTGTGTTTGAATATAACATTAGTAAAGGTTAATTGTTCTTAAATTTTTCTTCATATAGAAATGTGATTTAATCTATTTCACTATATCAATGTGAAACCTTTCATGAAGGGGATATCTATAGAAGGTATCATTATTTTTGTGAAAGTAACTACCATATGTAGAAATCCCCTCAATGTGATTGTTTTCTTACATTCTAATAGTGTGTAATGTGATATCAAATGTTACCAAAAGTTTCTTGGGATGAGTGTGAGTCCTTTGATAGAAGTTTCTTCTTTCTCCTTTGGTGAGGAAAACCTCGAGTATCTTTTGATTGTCTAGTTTATTACACATTTACTTAGATCTCAATGACTAATAAGATGAATCAAATTTATGTTGATCATATAATGGAATATAACTTTTGGAATTTGTGTTACTTTGATTGTGAGTCGAGTCATAGCTTAGGGCCCATTTCATGAAATTATAATATTTTTTTCAATAACTATCATGATCTATAATAAATACTATCGGTCCTATGATATACCAGCATTCTAAAATATGTAATAGTTGAGAAAATATGAGGTATTATGTCTTTAGTTAAAATATTAAGGTTTTATTTTCTTTAATATCAATTTGAAGGTTAGTTTAGTAATTCAATCATTTTCATCAACTGGTAAATTTAGAATGGATTTAAATATATCTTTTTTGGGATGAGTTATTTATATTTTAATTTCCAAATTTAATCATATTATGGTAACTCATAACTTTTATTTTTTTACTTCCTATAATCATCGATGATTTTTTGGGATATAAAGTGGCGTGATGGGGAGAATTATAACACCGTAATGTCACTTTTGTGTCTTATTTTATCTAATTATTTGTTCTCTTTGATTTTGAAGGTTTCATAATTATAATAATTAAAATTATATATTTTTATAATATTCCACATGTATAGAGCTTTGTTTTCATTATTTAAACCTTTAAAATATTTTATATAATATTTTGGGATAAGTCACTAAGATAGCACAAAGTTATGGGCATTGTGAAGCCTTAATAATAATATATAAAAATTAATATATCATTTTTAGTCCTCATTATCATTATCATGTTAATAATGATATTACCTAAAAAAATAGGCTTATATTAGAAATATGAGACCATGGTTGCATCTAGAACAAGGGATTTACCCTAGAAATGATGTTATTTTCATTCAAACCTAGGTTCCCTAGGCCAGGCCATCACAAGTAGATTAATTAGTTAATTCAATTTATTTAATCAATCAATCAATAATTTTGTTAATTTTATTGATTGATATAGATATACCCTATTTAATTATATCTAAGCCTCTATCACTGAGGTTATGCACTATAAATGCATTCTTGATAGAGGGAGAGAGAGAATGAAAACAAGGGAGATTCAAACAATCCACAGAACTGAGGAACATAATTCTTCATTTGTAATTTCTAGCTGCACCTAATGTGGTTGTGATCTTCATTAATGAACATTCAAAGATTAAGGTATTTATTTTTTTATATGTTTATATATTCCTCCATAATTTGATCATGAATTATTATTTTTTGATATGATTTATCTATTCAATGGACTTTCAAACTTATATGTTTCTATTTTTGGCCTAAAATCCTTGTTTCCGCACTACCTTCCCCCTGTTATATGAATTTCAAACCCAAATATCCATTTATATGTTTGTAAATGGCCACCACTAATTCCCTTTAATGATTTTAATTAGATTTTCCTTCCCTGTTCATCAAACAATCATCACAAACGTTTTCTAAGGATTGTGGTTTGAAAAATCGTGTTTCAAATTGTCAAATGTTTAAAATTCAGAATTTTGGGTGTTTGATTTGGGTTTAGATGCATATATTATGGAATGTAAAATGTTAAATTGGTGATGGAGGATTGTGGGAGGCTTTTTGGTATGGTTAATTGTGGGGAAATGATGAAATAGGCATTAGGTGGTTCATGTATAGTGATTTTGAACCCCATTTCAAATGATTTTAGACATAAAATTAACCTTTAGAGGCACTACATCCGTGGATGAGAGTTTTGGAGAATATTTTGGATCAATTGGAGATGAAAGTAGTGGTAATGATTGTATTCAAATAATTCTATAGATTTCGAGTGAGGAACATGACTGCATGACATGAAATTCAGAATAACATATACCATATACCTCCTTAGATATAACGTCTAGGGTTTAAAAGATATTAAATATCCCACAAAATGTGACCATGGTATTCATGTAGTGTAACCCTAATCTGAACAACATGGTGTGTACAAGGATTATAAATACAAGTTTTCATTTGGATATGTATGTCATTTTTTCAGGATTATATGACATGTACCCTCGATAGTAAATAAATTGACCTCTCATAAAATTCTCATTGAGTGAGTTAGTTGAGTCCACACATTTTTTAATCTCTATATCACACCTTATATTATTAATTTTAAATGACATGAGCTTCGATGGAACATACTGATTACCCTTTCGATCCCACATTTCATGTGCACTTTCATACTTGTCCTGTAGAAAGAACTTTACACACCATGTGGTGAGGCAGTACATATATATGTGGTTTCTAGGCTACTACACACCGTGTACCCCTTTAATACATGTTGTGTACATTTTTCACCCTTAATCGATTTTAATACCTCCTTGTTAGAGACTCATATTTGGATTACTATGTATTCAATCTTGAGTTTCTTTTCATATTAGATGAAATTATATTATTTTATTCGACATTATAGATGAGAAGAAAGGTGATACATTCAATTTTATATCCTTAGATCCACTGTTTTGATGATAAGGATCAAGCATGAATATTGAAGAATTCTTGGGATTGGAACTCCCATGGAGGAATAAGTCTTTCACATATCAGATAGAGTTTAATACCCCCAAATACTAGTGGTATAGTTCCTCTATCTATAAAGTTAGTAATCCCTTATTTAATAGATCATATGGGTCTTGGGTCCACCACTATGTCTGGTACTCCCTTGACTAATACTAATTTTTAAGTGAGGCATGGGTCCCCCATATAGTTCTAGATAGATGACATGAGTTTTTTGGTTTGGGTAGATTGGATTCTTGGACTAATTTATGATCTTCATATAGATGGGTTGTGTAGAGTGGGACGCTTCCCTATGTCCAAGTTTCTGTTATTTAAGACATATATGGGTTTTCACGGGTTATCCTTTATTTCCTTATGGTTTGAGATGAATAGTTTTATTTATTATTAATTTTTGGTTTCTAGGATGTCCTATTGGTTATGTTTATAAAACCCCTTCATTGTAATTTTTTTCGACACATTCACTGGGGCACGTGCATCCATCTACTCTAGGACGACGACACTATTTTTTTCCCCACATTCCCACCTTCCAAAGGCGGGCATCATTCATTCCTCATTCAGGTAAATTTTCTCCTTAACCGAAACAGGGTGAGGGGATGTCGGTACTTACTTTGGTGGATTACTCCTCGGAACTCTTCACCTTGTCCGGGTGTCCGTTATAGACTTAAGACGTTGTTCTTGAAACTCTTCCCAATTCCATATCTTCATGGACACCAGTTAATTACACCGCTTCTGTCAGGACATTCCAAGGGGTCCAGTCAGGGTAGAAACCTTCGGTCGGAGGAGTAGTCACGTTGGACATCACTGGCGTGTTTGGATGCTGGAACACTAGAGCGTCTAGGTTTCTTCCCCTTATTATAGGGCTTCTCGATGGCACGAAAGCCCGAGGCATCACACATCTTACATTGGGAATTATATTCCATAGGCATGTATCTATGGTTATCTTAAGATTCCCAAGTTTAACAAAGGGTATGTCGTGAGTTTAACATCTAGCAGAGACATACCACACTTATCAGAACACTAATTAGAGTAGATTAGATGGATGTAACCCCTGGAAGAAACACTGATTCTAGGAGGTGAATTGGCATGATCTCACCGGGATGTGGCGGCCCTGGTAAGAATCAAGATGGATGGTGGATGGTTAATTGAAATGATTTGGGAATGAGATGGAGTCAACTTGAGGGTGGCAGTGATGTTGGGAATGAGTCTCGAAGAGACTTCCTACGTATCCCTATGGTAAGGAATAAATGTACGTGTAGTTCGATGGGGCAATGGGACACCTGAGGAGGCAGCCGGTGAGAATGGATGCATAGATGGGACCCAGATGAAATGGAACCTCCGGGTTGGGGAATGACCTTCCCGAAACACAAAAGATGTAGAGAGAGATCAGGATGAGTCATGAGTGATGGGATTGAATCACTGGGAGGCTTCCTACATACCTTTCCTTAGAATGGATCAAATTCCACGTAGTTCAGGCAAATAAGGCTTACCATCTTTTGGGGACTTCAACATCTTACCGTCGATTGGGGGATTTCAACAACTTACCTTCGATTAGAGGATTTCAACGACTTACCGTCGATTATTATTGAAAATGGCTTACCGATAACTGAGGGTGAAAATGGTTTACCACTGACTAAGGGTGAAAATTAATTAACGCTGATTGGGGTGATGACGACTTACCGCTAATTGGGGATACAATGTATTACCACTGATTGGGGTTACAACTACATACCTTTGATTAGGGTGACAATGGATTACCGCTGATTGGGGTGACTACGGCTTACCGCTAATTGGGGTGACAATGGCTTACTGCTGATTGGGGTGACAATGGCTTACCACTGATTGGGGTGACAATGAATTACCACTGATTGGGGTGACAATGGTTTACTGCTAATTTGGGTGACAACGACTTACTACTGATTGGGGTGCCAATGGCCTACCGCTGATTGGGGGTTAAACCTCATAGAGGATTTCTACGTACCCTGTCTAGGAGAAAACGATCAAAACCCACGTAGTTCGATGGGTGTTTGGTGAACCACCATGATGGGGGGTCAGAACCAATGGTTGTTGTTCTTGAACCAAGAGGAGGCTTCCTACGCACCTTGTCTTAGTAAGGATCAAGTCCACGTAGTTCGGAATATGTGGGAGCCAATGTGAAGGGGGGGTCGGAACCCTTAGTTATTGGGCTTGAACCTCAGGGAGGCTTTCTACGTACCTTACCTTGGAAAGGATCAATGCCCACATAGTTCAAAATGTGTGGGACTTATACTCTAAGCATCTAGGGGAGGATGTCATGGTCGATGCTTACTCTATGCTCACGTGAGTCATGCTTGGTGTGAGAAACAAGAGGGAGAAAGTGCCTAAGGATTATGTCGCGAAAGGTGCGTCCGTGGAAAGGGGAGTGGGGATTACACATAGTTAGTGGCCTAGAAAGGAAACAGGGGCTTACGCATGGTCCACAACCCAACGAGGAAACATGGGCATACACATGGTTATCAGCCTGAAGTGATGGAGATTGGGGCTTACTCAAGGTTGGAGGCCCGGTTAGTGAGAAAGCCCAAAGAGAGAGGGATTTGGAACTGAGGAAGAGAGGAGGAGTAGGGGTGGTACCTCTTGTAAGAAAATATAGGGGATTACACCAAGGTGGTTTCCCTTTCCCCATAGACAGATGTCACTCCAATAAGAGGGATCTCATTCTATGTGAGGAATGATTTCACTCCCGTAGTGACCAGTGGTCATGAAGAATGTCCAAGGTGGGGGAACCCTGCGTACGATTCATGGGGAGATGTCACATTTTAATGTCATGTGTTGAGGATGATGGTGCTTGGTATTTTAACATCCTGTATCTCAGACGAGAGGGATGCACTATGCAGCCTTAGGACTAACATAACCGATACCTCCCACCCCTTGGGGAAGGGAAGGCATCAAAAATTCCATGGTGAGGGGGTTTTATAGAGTGATCCATTAGGGGGTCCACGTTAGCGTGGCCATGCAAAAAAGAAATAATTGTTAGCGTGTCTATGCAAAGAAGCATGAGGTGAAGCAACACAATGGAAATCACCACCCAGGGAACTTTGAAATTACTCCGTGAAAACCTGAAGGGAAACACGAGAAGAGAGCGCGTGATGCAGTTTTGTTGAACCTAATTAAGTGGGGATCAAATAGGAAGCCTTAAGGTTATGGAAACACATGGATCATGTGTAAGAGAATGGACTGGGGGAAAGATAGAAGGTCTGTGCACAAGAGGCAAGGGGTGCACGTAAGACAAAGGGGATGCATTCAAGAGGGAAAGGTTGTGTGCAAGAAAGACTGGTTTCATGGTAGATGAAGGGGTTGTGTGCAATAGGGAAAGTTTACGTGCAATATGGACTGGTTGTGCATAAGATGAAGGGGTTGTGTGCAATAGGGAAAGTTTGTGCGCAAGATGGATGGGTTGTGCGCAAGAGCGGTATGACTCAGAGGAAACCTTCATGCAAAAAAGGATCCCTTGCGTGAAAATGACTTGGAAAGAAAATAAATTTCTAAGGATTATCCCTTCGAGTTCCCACCAGAAGGAGCTCCCTTGGGGAATCTGTCGTGCAAAATCCAATACTTGAAGGCCATTGGGTTTTTCACGCGGTCGCGGAAGACATGGCTTTCGTGCAGCAGAGCGACGCTTAGTCTTCAGTTACTATGCCTGAAGGGCGGGTATACATTTAATTTTATAGCCAAAGTCCTTAGGGGAAGTGCACAAAAATCTATGTCACCCAAGTCCATGATTGACAACGACTTGGGCGCGGAACGTGGGCCGGCTGCGCAAATGCCCGTTTGACGTCTCCTTCGACACAGAAAGGGGGACGGCCGCACAAACTCCCGGTTGATGTCACCTTCAGCATGGAAAGGGGGACGGGAGCAAAACTTCCCATTTGACGTCACCTTGGTCATGAAAATGGGTTCCGAAACGCAAATTTCCATTTGACATCACCTTCACTGTGGAAAGGGGTCAGGCGTACAAGATTTTGCGTGCCAGAAAGCCACTTGTGTGCGTCCCCTGAATCTTGCACGCATCTGACTTCCAGGCCCCTAAATCTTCTCTTGTCAGCTTAGATTCATATTTTACTCTTTTATATTCCTGATGTGGACCTTATCCAAATTTCGGCATCAAAAAATTCCCCCCTCAGAATCGGAGCTTAAAGAGAACCCGAAGGTTGGATTCTGGGGGTACGCTGAAAAAATAGGGAAACCTCTTCAGGGGCGTGCAAAAATGCATTTTTCACCAACATGGAAGGCGTGTCAGTGCTTTATAAATAGTCCCCAGGCCCCCCAAGGCCCTACTCTAACTTTTTCTGTGTGATAGGTGTTTTTCTCTCATGTGCGAAAACTGTCTCGATTAGCACGCAAGATTATGCGACCGCCATCGGGTTTTGTGAGCCATCTCAATTTTTTTTCATGCAAGACAACTTTCTTTCACACCGTCATAGATTTTGTGCGCCAAAATTCATTATTTTGTGCCAATTCTTTTGGATTTCTAAAATGTCCGCTCAATAGACCAATGCTGAGAGAGAGGCTTCCATTGCTGCAAGAAGAACCCAAATGATCGCGAACCCTCAAATTCATCATGAAAGGAGGGTTGTGTTTGATAAACAAATGTTTTTCAGCATTCATAGATAGGATCAAAAGGATTACGTCCTGAGCGGTACCCTACCACAATGGAACTTCGGTCTTCTAGAAGAGGTGCTGATGCCCAGTTTTGAGACGGACACACTACGGTCATGGCTGATGCACGAGGATAGTATTGAACAACTCAACATTACGAAAAATGTCCATCCTACTAGGGAAATGAAGAACACAACCATCTATGTCCTAAATCCAAAGACCAGGATGGTTGGGGGAAGCGATCTAGTGCCCTAAGATTCTCTCGCTATTTATGCAAGTACTTTTAGAAGCTGCATTACTAATGAGACGAAAGTATGGAAGGAATGAGATTTTATATTTGAGGGAAACTTTACCAATTAGTGGGCATGAGCATACTGGGTTCATCAAACATGTGAGGAATTTGGGCCGGAACTGTGGTCCATTGGGATTTTTGAGGCCGTTTGGACGTCCTAATTCCACTTCTACCAACAACAGGACTTGGTAGAAGAGCTGTTCAGTCACTAATCACCAGATACCAACACTTTTCACCTCCACCATGGGGAGGTGGGATCAGCTTGTCGGATGTCCATTGTATTGAGGGAATCCCATTAGAGGGGTATCTGTATGATGAGTTCCTCCTGATGAAGAATGTCTGGGGGGAGAGGGAACACACCCCAATCCTATCATGGCACTTATTGGAGCTGGCTAAAGAGGAGCTCAATATGAAATATATCCTGAAATACATATCCTATTTAGCGTGGTTTAGTATTTTCCTAACCCAGGAAACAATCTTGAAGATTCCAGGCTGAGGGAAGCAATGACCGAACACACCTCAGAGGGGAAAATCAGGATCATACAGGAAGGTTTTAGAGATTGGAGAGTACCGATCATGGGGAATTGGCATTAATTAAGGTTGAGACCTGAATGTGCGATATGCTAGGTTTCTTGCTGCATTCTTGAGTGGATGGTTTTTGCCTGAGGGAAATGAGAATGGGAGTCCACCTAGGGATGTTAGTGATGGATGGGATTATGGAGACAAAGAACAATGTTAACCTAGGGGTGCCAGTGTTGGCTAGGCTATACAGTATTCTATGGTGCATCTGAAGAGAAAGTACACCCAGAAGGATATGTAGGCCATTCCAAATTCTCCACGGCTGGGAAGTAGCCCAATGTGGTGGGTATGACTTCCCGAATTCCATTTTCCCTCCCGGTAATGGTATGCAGCCATCCCTCTTGAACATCGCTGGAATCCACCCATTGACGCTTAGGGATGAGGGAATCAATCTCAAGATCAGAACCCACACCCACATCGACTTCCACCCATTCCAAACCCCGGTCGTCCGAATGGTAGACGATGGGAGGGGTCCACTAGAATAGAGGGAGTACCTACAGAGCATCTAGGGTGGTGTGCTGATGGCCCATATTGATAAAAAAATCTTCTACAAACTCTATGTGCCGACCAGGTTTGTTAGGCAGTTCGGGTCCATGCAACAGATGCCCAAGAAAGTATACAAAGAGTTTCTGGAAGAGCGGAATCCATGCATTCTCCTCCACTTGTGGCATCTTTTCACAATGGTAGGCTTTTGAGAAATCATCACTCTTCCCGCCACCGATGTCAGTGTATGAATATCAACAGAGTATGCCAAACACTGGACAAGAACACACCCCAATGCAATTGTTTGGAAATGCATATGGAAGATCAAGGTGGCTAGTGTATATCATGAAGAGTAGTAAGTTAGATGAGGTGCATTAGGGGAAGTGAGGCAAAGAACAGGCCAAAAAACTAGCAAAGTGCGGGATGGTAGTTCAGCGATAGGGGCAGCACAGGATGAGAACGTGCCTCCAACCTCCGAGGAAGGGTGGTCTTGTATACGGCCTCATGGTACAGCTGGGGAAATCCCTGGAAAGAAACTCATGTACCTTATGACGCTATTTTCTGATGCTATATTCTCTTCTCTGTGGTCGTCTTGGAGAATGCTATGACAATCCATGTGTGCCGAAGAGTTTTGGCGGAGGTCGGTACGTGCCGGGCTCATTCTTCCAGACATAGGGTGCATCCAGATATCAGATAGGGTAAAATTTCATCTTCATCTTGCATACCTGGAAGCCATGGATGTGTAAACAAGCTAGTGGGGGCGGTATGAAGAACCACATCTCCTGGTGAAAGTAATGCTCGGCCAAGAGCATGACTCAGCGAAGCTTCCATCCGAGGATGAAAGTGTAGAGGAAGGAGAAGAAGAAGAATAAGGCGAAGAATATGGACATGAAGAAGAGGGGGAGGACCAAGTTGAAGTTATTGGTGGTGAGGGGCCTTTAGAAGCTCTCTCTCACTAGTAGAGCTCCTGGGAGAGTGGCGAAATTGTCAGCTCTGCTGCAGAACTGGCATAACATCTTGAGGTATGGTTTAAACCTTATCTCCACCAGCCATTATCTTTTCATAATCTCAATCCATCTACCAAACCCTATTTTATTGAGGAACACATGGGCGAGGGTCCCTAGTAATCCTTCCCTACAGGGGGCGCAGGTATACCTATGGAGACCAGGGGCAACCTCAGGAGCCAGTCCCCTAGACCGAGCATAGTGGGGTGCCGATTTTAGCTAGAGTAGGCAAAAATGATAAAGAAGGAGAGTCCCTCTCCATCCCCATTGTTCAAGAGGATCCAACACTGGTGATTGAGTTGACAAGTGCTGAAGGATCCCCTGTGGCGGTGGCTCCTTCCATGAAACATGCATTGGAAACTGCCACACTTGGCTCCCGTAAGTCATTTCTCATTGGTTCTCCTCTTTGCTGGAGAATTCAGCTAATCATGTTACTGATTCCTGATGTAGTGACTACAAGGTTGGAGGCATGACAAACCATCGAGTCTGGAACATGTGTAGGAGCTGGATGGGAAGCGGCTACATCAACCTTTAGAGAAGAAACCATTCTAAGTGGCCCTACCATAGTTCTGGACAAGTCAGAGATTGCAAAGAGGGATGGTAATGTTTTCAGGGTGGAGCTCTATATTGATGAGAGTGAATTCTCTGACGAATAAGAGGGTACCAAAGAAGACCATGCTACTAAACTCCTTTCCACTTTCCCTAAATACAGGTCCGCATACCCCGAATAAATTGATGATTCTGACTCAGATGATGCGGAGGAGAGCCACATGACACAACGCAAGGCACGGAATTGCATCAAATGTTTTCTCATCCAACCACAGGAGGAATGGCTAAGCTGGATGGATTCACACCACACCTGGCTATGCTTTGTCTGCACTGGAGGGGTAGACGATCTTCATTATCATGTAATGATCCAAAATTACATGGTGGAGAAGATATGGAAGGACAACTAACATTCAGATATTTCTCGGTTCCATGAGGCTTCAAAGAACACTCAGGCCTTCCTGGAGGCAGAGCATGAGGTCCAACACCTTGAGGAACAAGCGAATGAAAGGGAGGCATTCATTTTAAACCAATAGGAGCTCATCAAGTGATTGAAGGACCAACATGCGGATGCTCAGGAATAGATAGCGAAGGTGAATCGCTAAATGATGGAGCTCCAGACTGAAAAATCCCGGGCACAATCCAGGGGGACGAGAAGTGATCCTAGAGGCCACAAGTCGGAAGGTGGAAACATTGGAACAATCAATCCAAAATGTCGATCCTTAAGGGCCCTCTTTTGGCCATCCCCCCTAAACTTATCCTTCTTTATTACCTCCATCTATGAATTTTATTTATGGATAGACTATTTGCTTATTCATTTTATTGCACTTTGACCATACTTCTGAAATACATAGCAACCCATTCCTAAACTCACGTGGGTTGTACCCAATGTGAGAAACAAGGGGTTCTCTCACTATTACTTCGCGTGAATGCAGGAGCGCTAACCTTGTTTTGGGCATCTAAGGTTTGAAAAACCAATCTAGAATTTGGGGGAGAAAAAAAGGGGGAGGCCCGATTGGAGGATAGGGACCTCAACACAATCTATGTTCCATCTTCCTAATGTGATCTAGTGAACAATAAGGATAACACTAGAGGCATTTGAAATTATCTGAACATTGGGGAGTGGGAAGTGTGAATCAAGATACCCAAAATTCAGAATACTGTAGGGATGGCGTGAAAATGAAGTATAATTGTTGGCCATGTTCAAAACACAATATCCTCATTATGTTAGCCTGAAATGGGAATAAAAAATGAGGGTCGACCACTGACCATATTCAAAACACAGGGCTTCACTTGAAATGTCATCCATTAGCCTTCCAGAATGTTGGCTCAGGATAGTAGGCGAGCCATAGTTTGAGCATCCATACTATTAGGGGGTTCCTTTAAGTGTGAAATAGGACAAGGGTCCGAATAAAGGGCATGAAAAGTGTGGAGTGTGGAATGATGGGTTGTTTAAATGGATTCCAACACTCTTGAAATTATGCCACTGTGGTGAGGACACATTGGGTGGGCGCATTGGTCTAATCAGGGGTCATACTTACTTCTGAATAGGACCTCCCCAGTGAGGACCTGGAATAACACATAGTTTTACGTCATACAGTAAGAACGATGTACATAGTTTAAAGACCATACTTCCTGGACCAAGGTTAATAGTTTAAATTCATGGTATATGGACTATAGGCCCATAGTTTAAGGTTATAGAGACTGGACTGTGATCGAGGCCGAGGGGAAAAGAGAGTTAATGAACCTAGGGCCGGGGCCGAGGCGGAATGCTTGGGCATTTCTACGTATCCTATAAGGATGTGAATCATTCCAAATGTAGTTCTTAAAGCACAACATTATTAGAGACCAACTCTAGTAGGGATAATTCTCTTTGGAGAGGAAGTTGACGTATCCCATGATTGATAAAAGGTATCCTGAACTTGTTTAGGGTAGAACCACAGTTTGGTGTCTTGTGTTGAGGAAACACAGATTCATGTAGTTTAACATCATACGATAGGCCGAAGGGTGAAAGGGGAGATCCTAGGAATGGAGTATGTGGTAAAATAGCTATAAACCTGATGTTAATGAGGTTATAAGGAGTTTTTACCACACCACGTATCCCAAAAAAATGATTTATGTCAAGGGACCAAAAGTGAAAGTTAGGTTGGGCTCAAGGCAAAGTGGTCGGGCGTTCCTACATATCCCATGACAATGAGAATCAAGCCACACGTAGTTCAAGGAATGGCACGGTAAGATACTAGAACCAGATATAATAAGGTTGTACAGGTCTGTCCCTTACACCAAAAGAAGTGGCAATTGATAGATCTTGTTTGTCCTTTAGGATGAATGAGTGTTGTTTTTTTATGAAGTGATAGACCAAGGATAGATTGTCCAGGGATCACCATAAGAATCAAGCTGTGTCCAGGTGTTGAAAAATGGTTTGGTGTGTGATCAATACTAAATAATATGTCCCCTTGAATGAGGACACCACAATGTAGTGCCGTTTTTCTTCATTCATCTAGGACAATAATGTCACAATTTAGGGTTATTTGATGGGAATAACCATGCATTTTAACGTCATGAGGTATAGACGCAATAGTTTCAAGTCATTTGGGACTAGGTAGTATAGTTTAAAGTCATATAGATCAGACATATACATGAAAGATGAGGTTCGAAAGGTAATGTTAATGGCATGATAAGGAATATCTGACGTTAATGGGGACAAGGTCCATTTCACACCATGCATGATTTGAAGAAAGAATAATTGGGCCGGGGGGGGGAGAAGGTTAGAGAATATAGGGTAGGGGATAGGAGAGACTAGATCCTTGAAGGGGGGGGGGTATGTAATGCAGTAATTTCAAACCTGACATGAATGAAGGCATAAGCCCATACATTCCACATCACGCAGTCTTACAAGAGATGGGGCCTAGAAGGTAGAAAAAAATAGAAAAACTAGTGGAACATGAGATGGACCCATATATGAGATGTCTTGGCATTCCTACGTATCCCATTGGAATGAGAATCAAGCCGTATGTAGTTCTAAAATAGATCTTAGTTTAAGGTCTTAGATCTAGGACCATGAAGAGGAAGAATCCTCCCAAGTAGGTACATACCTCAATTCAATTCCTAAGCCCATGTGAGTCAAACTCGATGTGGGAAACAAGGGAGGAAGAGGTTTTTTTTCAATACTTGGAATTAATTCCAAAGGGAAGTTAGTGAGGATCCCCAAATGATGTATTACCGCGAATTTGTCCTCCTAAAATGCAAATCTGCACTAAGGGACAGTGCTAGGAGTGTTGAAATTCCATTAAGACATGATGGGGTGGAAAATAATGTGAATCGTGTAACCAACATTCAAGGCTTGAAGGGGTTGGCGTAATGATGGAGGATAACTATTGACCGTGTTCAAAACACAACATCCATATAATGTGGCTTGAAATGGGAACAACAAATGAGCGTCGACCACTGACCATATTTTCAACTCAGGACTTGTATTGATTTGTTGTCTGAAACCCTCGAGGATGTTGGCCCGTAATTGTAGGAGATCCCTTATGCCTAAAATCCATGCCATTTGGGGGTCCCTTCAGATGTGAAAGATAATGGAAGCCCAAATGAAGAGGAACAAGAAGCCTAAAAAGTGGGTGAAAGCATGTTCATGTAGAATCTGACACTCTAGGTTCAAGACCAAAGTACTCATGGGCCAATTGTTGAATCACCGAAGAGGACCAAGGGACCCGACTTAAGGGAAGCCAACTCAAAGTGAAGAGAGTGGGGAAAGAGAGCAAAGACCACTCAGGAGAGAGAGAGGTATGCAGAGTGGTTGTTATAAAATCGATGTGAATGGGGACGTAAGCCCATACCACACCATATACCCCTCTTCTGGAGGAACGTGGGCCAAGGGGAAAAAAATGATAGGAAGGTTTCTAGGAGACGGGGCTGGACCCAAAGACTGGACGTTCGGGCCATCCTACGTATCCCATAAGGATGGGAATCAGGCCACACATAGTTATAGGGATGAGGATGATGAAAATATGGGCATGATACGCAATGGGGGATGTGTACGGTACGACGAGTAACTCGACATGAGTGAGGACATAATACCACACCACACCATACAATCCTAAGTGAGACCTAAGATTAGGATCTTGAGAAGGCTGATGGATTCGAGGCTGGGCCATGGGAAGAATGTCACAACTAGATTGCAGTTTGAAGTCTTACAGTAAGGAAGCTAGTGATCTTAGTTTAAGGTCTTAGAGATTGGACTGGGATGCCTAGTTTAATGTCATATTCGTGGGACAGAGAGGGAAAATCATCGTGCCTATGGAAGACCACAAAGCGGAAACGATGATAGAGGACAACTATTAAGTATGTCCGCAACACAGTATCCACCCTTGTGTGATTGGAGTTTCAAGAAAACAATGGGGCATCAACCATTGACCATATTCGCAACACAGGACTTGTATTAATTCTCCACTCACAATACTTAAGGATGTAAGCCCACATTGGTAGGAGAGCCCTTGGGCCAAGCCTCTGTGGCATCCAGGGGTCCTTTTGGATATAGGAAGCGATGGAAACCCAGATTATCGGGCTCGTGAGGCATGGCAGGGCTAGTGCTCGCAGGACAGATGATAAATGAATGGAGGGATATCTCATGGGGATATGTGTGGTGTGGAGAAATATCCTGACGTGAATAAGGATGTGAGTCCATACCACACCACAAAATCTCAAATGAGGACTCAAGCTTGGTGGCCAGAGGGGTTGAAGGACCTGAGGCTGGGAATCCCGGACAACTGTAGCCACATGACCTATCATGGACGTATTGCCTCATCATAGCTCTTAAGACCACATGAGGAATGCTCTGTGTTGGAAATAAGGATTTGGACTAGGCTCTCCCCATCACATAAGGGTCCAAAAACTGGAAATACACCCCTGCTTGAGGCAGACCGATGTTTAGAGAGACAGAGAGGCAGAATAAACCACTACACACCATGTTTGGGACATATGAGGGTGGTGACAATGACAAAGGACCTCTTTTGACCAAATTTGAGACACAAAATCTATATTGAGTGACCTGAAATGGGAACAAAAAATGAGCGTCGACCAATGACCTCATTCACAACATGGGGCTTATATCAATTTGTTGTTCTAAATCCTCAAGGGTGTTATCCTGAACCAATAAGAGAGCCCTTAGGATAAGTATCCATATCATCTTGGGGGCCCTTTTGGATGTGAAAGATAATGGAATCCCGAAAAATGGAAGGGATGAATAGAGCCTTAACATGCATGTGAAGAACGAGACTTAAGGGGAGATCTCAGAGTTTGAGGCTGGGCCTATGGATGAAATGCCTGGGCAGTCCTACGTATCAAATAAGGATGGGAATCAAGTCATATGTAGTTATGAAAGAGACATATAGTTTAACGTCATGTGGTAAGGATGTGGGAGGAGATAATAATGAGGGAGGGCACATGGTGCAATCATTGTTACCCTAACATGAGTGGGGCCAAAGAAGCCTATACGATGCCATGTGGGATCCCCCAAAAGAACTATGCCCAAGAGGGCATAATCAAAGAGGAAAGTGGGGGAAAACTCAAGATGAGGCATCTAAGTGTTCCTAAATATCCCATAGGAATCAATCCATACATATTTCTTGAGAGTTAATTTAACATATTTCATGATGAAACTCGGTTTAAAGTCTTGTATGACTAAGCAGTTTAAGATCATGATTGGCTATCATGCAGTTTGAGGTCGTGCACGACCATACAATTTAAGGTCATGCAGGACCGTACCGTTTATGGTCATGCAGGACAATAAATTTTAAGGTCATGTAGGACCATAGGGTTTAAGATCATGCAGGACCATATAGTTTAAGGTTATGAAGGACCATACAGGTTAAGGTCATGCATGACCATACAGTTTAAGGACACCCAGGACCGTACAATTTAAGGTCATGTAGGACCATACAGTTTAAGGTCATGCATGTCCTCACAGTTTAAGTTCATGTAAGACCGCACAATTTATGTTCATGCAGGACCACACAGTTTAAGGTCATGTAGGACCACAAAGTTTAAGGTCATGCAGAACCGAAATAACATAGGAAAAGTATTGCTTGAGGAACTTGGAATTGGTGGGAGGAGTTATATGCTCACCATCCATTGTAACCAGTGAGTATTCACTATTGGAGTAAACCTTTTGAATTATGTATGGTCCTTCCCATTTAGGTTCTAAATTGGGGGGTTTCATACCAAGTATCTTTTGTGCCCTTAGGGCTAATACCAAGTCACCTTACAATAACGAATAGAGGCAGACTTTTTTTGTTAAAGGCTCTAGCTATCTTGTTCTGATTCCTTTCCAGATTCTACAGGGCACAAAGCTTATTCTCATTGAGTGTTTCCAACTCAGCCAGATGGATTTTAGCTACTTTATCTAGAACTTGATGATCATAGAAAACTATGAGAAATGAGGGGAATTGAATATCTATAGGCAGGACGAACTCTGTCTCATATACCAGGGAATATGGGGTCACCTGAGTAGAATTACGAGTCATCATCTGATAAGCCCAGAGGGTGTTGGGGAGCTTGTTCGGCCAACTCCTCTTATTCTAGCCAACCATTTTTTGCAGAATTTTAGAGAGTGGTTTTTTGAACGCCTTGATCGTCCCATTTGATTGTGCATGATAGAGGGAGGTATGGTTAGAACAGATATTGTACTTAGCATACAATTTCTTCAGCTCATCTGCTCAGAAGTTCATACCATTATCGGTGAGGACAATGTAAGGGACTCCAAATCGATAGATGATGTTGGAGCTCACATAGTCAATGATGGAATGGGTCTTGAACTCCTTGAGTGAGACTTCCATTAAGCACTTGGAGAAGAAATCTGAAGTAGTCAGGATAAATCTGAACTAGCGAGCTGTCGCTAGTGGATATGGTCCCACGACATCGAGTCCCCATACCGAAAATGGCCAATATTACTTGGTGGAGTGGAGAGGCTTTGGTGGCCGATACATGAATTTAGCGTGAATATGGCATGCATGTCACCTTTTGGTGAACTCTATACAACCATGGATCATAGAGGACCAAAAGTACCTCAGCCTCTAGATCTGGTGAGATAGTTTTGGCCCAGTTTGATGAGCCCTAAAGAAACTGGCATGAACCTCCTGCATGACTTGGGAAATCTCAACTCCTTGAATTCAACGAAGGAGAACCCCATCAAACCCATTCTTGTAGTGGATCTTCTCACAATTGGGACTATCCTGGAGGTTAAATTGTAGCGCGTGATGTCGGATTCGCTCGCGCTCAGCCCTATCTGCAGGGAGATTACCATTCTGAAGATACTCAACAAAGGGGGATCTCCAGTCAGGAATCACTTCAATCACTACATCCAGGGGACCTGGGGGTCCTGATGTGGAGGCGTCAGCGGTAAGGTGGCTTACCCACTGGCTGTCATCATCACCTGGGCTGACATGAGAAATGACTCTTCTGTGTGCCTCTTGGATAATCAGGTCATCCTACTCGGGCTTCACAAGTGATGCAGCAAGTCCAACTAGAGAGTCAGCTCGACCATTCTGAGATCAAGGAACATGAGTAACTTCTGGCCGAGATGGGAACTGGGCCATTAGCTGGATAGTGTGCTCCAACAATGGTATGAGCTATATCTTTCTAATGACATAGTCACCGTTGATCTACTTTATGACTAGTTCAGAGTCCCCATTCATATGAAAATGGGGTACATTAATCTAAAGGGACAACTTGAGGCCAGTGATGAGAGCCTAATACTCTAACTCATTGTTGGTGCAACCTTCTGTCAATAAGAATGTGTATGGCAGAATGGATTGTGCTGGGGTAATGAAGACAATACCCAAGCCTACTCTGTTATGTCTGGGGTCACTGAGCCTCCTTCTGGTGGGGCTCCGAGAAGCAACATAAAAGAACATTGCCAGCACGACATGGCTTGGTCTACTGAGAGAATTGCTTCACCAAAAAAATCGAGGTCCAGGGACTGGTCTGAAGGAGCTGGATGGGCAACAAGGAAGTTTTCCAACACTTTCCCTTTGATATCCTTCTATGTTACAAACTTAATATCAAACTGGTGAAGGATTATAGCCCACCGTGCTAGTTGGCCTATCAATATGGGGTGGTTTATGATGTACTTTAGGGGATCTACCCGAGACACAAGATGTACCTCATGATGCTTCAAGTAATTCCACAACTTCTGTACTATGAATACGAGCGAAAGTCATCTCTTCTCGATAGGGGATTATCTCGTCTCTGTATTGAGGATCATGCGACTAAGGTATTAGAGGCTATTTTATGTTCCCTCATTGTTCTTCTAGGAGATAAGGGTGCTGAGAGATCATTCCAGGGAGGTCACATAAAGGACCAGCGACTTTACAGAGACGGGTGACGTTAAGACCTAAGGTTGGAGTAGATACTGCTTGATTTCCTCAAAAGAAGTCTGACACTCTTCATCCCACTCATATATGGGTTCCTTCTTCATGATCCAAGAAAAGTGATTACACTTATCATCCAAATTAGCGATGAATTGACAGACTTAGACTAAGTGGCCTTGGAAAATGTTCTCAAATATTTATCGGAGGAGACATATGGAAAATGGCCTTAATCATCTATGGGTCGATCTCAATGCCTCTGTATCTGACAATGAAGTTGAGAAACTTTATAGTGGTAACCCCGAATACATACTTCAATGGGTTCATCTTTAGGTGACAAGGACAAAGGAAGTCGAACACTTTCTCAAGGCCTCTGTGATAGTCCAGACACTGGCGAGATTTGACCACCAGGTCATCCATGTAACATTACACCAATGTTCCAAGGATCTGCTTTAATACATGATGCATAGACTGTTGGTAGGTGGCACCTGCATTCTTTAAACCGAAGGGCATTACTTGGTAACAAAAAGTACCTTGTGGCACCCTGAAGGCTGTAGACCCATCATCCTCAGGGGAAATTTGAATCTGGTTATACACGGAGTACCCATACATGAAGTAGAGGGCTTGGAACCCAGATATATCATCGATCAACAATTCTGTCCCAGGAAGGGGAAAATAATCCTTCAGACAGTGACAGTTGAGATCTCAGAAGTCGATGTAGACTCTGATCTGTCCTTTATTCTTCATTACTGGCACAATGTTGTCTAGCTATTTGGGGTACTGGACCTCCTTAACAAAATTGGCTCTGATGATCTTATCAACTTCTGCCTCAACCATGGCGCTATAAGAAGGGTGCATCTTCCTAGGAAGCTACTTGAACCCACGATTATTTTTCGGGAGACCGAGGCGGTGGACAACTACCTCAGGATCTAGTCCCGGAATCTCATCATAACTCCAAGATAACACATCACGGTGTTTCTTCAGGAAGCCTATGTAATGTTGTTTCTCCTAGAGGGGCATAGTATCACTGATCAATGTGGGTTTTGGGTCTTCCTCACTTTCGAGGTTCACCTGTACCAACTCATCTATCGTGGCAGAGATGACCTCTTCAAAGGAAGGGTAGAATCCTCCAAATCCACTTCTTCACTTATAGAGGGGGAATCCTCAGCGAGAGGAGATTATTCTATAATTCCCCGACCCTAGTTACCTAGAGTTCGTGCACTATTTTATAAAATGGGCATGATCACCAAAGATCAAGTCTCAAAAGACTGATTATTTTTGTAGACTTGGAAGTACTAGATACATTCATAAGGATTACATTACATCATAAAATGGAGAAATACAACAAAATTGTTTCAATAGACAACACTGATATCCCATATACTATCCCTGCAGGTAATTCATAATATACTTCTTTAAATCCTGGGAAAAATAAAACATAGGAATGGGTGAGCTCAGATGTTCAGTAAGGATAACAATATAGCATAAACTTTCATAAATAAGGATAAAAATTTAAGGCAATGTATAAGACTAAAACAAAAGCATTTTAAACCTGAAATTCAGCATAATATGGAAAAGATAAAAATCAAATATTTCCATTTACATATTCACATGGATATTCTACTAGTTGAATAATCACATGCAATATCAATAGCCACTTTCATAATGATGGAATGCATAATTATAGACTTTCATAACCACATGGTCAAGGCCTTGTTTCAAGAAGACAAATAAGATTTTGTGAAGGCCTTGTGCCAAGACACTAGTTTGTCTCATGAGACCTACCTATGCATCGAGGAGCTATAGAGGGCTCCACTTGTCACTTACTAAGTCCAATTTATTACTCATATGAAAAGGTTTAAACATAACATAAAAATTCATATTAAAACTCGCATAAGAAATGTGAATACTTTATCCATAAACCATGAATGGTATAAAAATAACAGATCCACAGTCAAACATATCACAAAACCTTTAATAAAATATATAAGTTTTGTATCATAATAAATCAACTTCATATAATCTTAAAATCCATCAAAGGATGTTGACATAGATGAAATCAAAACCTTTTTTAGAGAAATGTCTCTTTCTATTTTGAAATCATTTAAGAAAACATTTATTTGGAAAATATTATTATAAGATTGTAATGGAATCCTTTATGATGTTATAATAGCATAAAATAGCCACACCAGCCGTATAAGTTAAAAAAAATACATTCTTACCTTAATTTTGTCGAAAAGGTTATAAAGGAACGTTTTTGGTAAACAACAGAAAGATTCCTTTATAGAAATCTTATAAAAGTCAAACAAGGTTATAAGTGACTTCAACCCATAGTTTATCAAATAGTAATAATGTATTGAAATACATTTCTAAGAAACATGGATTTGGATGATAAAGAGGTCCCAGTAGATTATTACAAATAAACAACCTCAGATAATGAAGAGATTGTAGAATTAACCCTTACCTTGTAACTTTCCTTGGTCATGGGTAGGTTAACCACTTTTATAATGGTGAAATAATTGTTATTAAACTATACAATAATAATATACAATAATAATATATCATATATGATCTTTTAGCATTTCTTTTTTAATAATATCTTAGTATTATTGTCATTTCAGGTGTTGACTGATTCGTTTTCCTTTATATACTTTGTTACGTAAGTAATGTTTGTTATGGATAGGATGTATCTTATTCATATTAAGAATATTATTAAGTCTTTAAACATTATTTTTAACCATCTAATGAAAATTAGTCTTGAATGGATTTGGTGGGGAAAGAATCTCGTCGCGTTCGTGGAGACGGTAATCCGTAGGTACGCTCGAGCAACAATATCATTATTTTGATATGAAAATAACATATAACTGGATGGTATATCATATATAAAGAAACATTATCATGTTATATTTGTTATTTAAATCAATTATACATCCTTATTATACCCATCCAAATAAGAATGTATTGAATAACAATTACACCATGATGTAAAGATGGTAAGCCATACGTACACACTTATGGTGACATGTCAATCAAAGGATGGATAGAATAATGAATATGGTTGTACCATATTTATAATAACATCACAATATATATAAGATACTAGAGCTATTATTTTATAATGGAAACAACAAAGAAAGATGAAGTGGAAGAAGAAAGGAACTTGAAAGAGGCGATGGAATATTTACCTCTTTTTTGGGTTCTTCCTTTTGATTTAATAAAAAGGGATACTTAAATTGACTTTATGACTAAATTAAGTCCTCTATAATTAAGGTAGGACAGTTTAGAGGGTATTTGGGTAGATTTTTGCAGATCCAAATGTCTTTTAAGGTGTGCATTATAGAGAATGGGGAGTGCCGTTTTATAAGAGGGGTGAGAGGCACCTTAGGAAAAGCTAGAAATATTATTTTATAATAAAATCATTTTAGATTTATAATGGTTCCAAATTAGATTATTTAAATTCTAAGGTGGGGATGGGTCAAAAACCACTCAACCAATAGGTTTTATACAGGTTTGGATCACTATGTTAACCTTATATTTTAGATTTAACTCTTAGTTATGTAGTTTGACATTTACCATGTCTCTTTGTATTTCTATATTATATGGTTAATAAACTTAGTATATACTTCCAAGAGAACCCCAAGTGGTTCATTAATGATACTCCTATCATTACATAAGTCTTTTGGTCGAACCATAGATTTTTTAGAATAGAATATCAATTAATAATATAATATCTGTTTTAAAAACTCTTTTATGTCAATTTTGACACTATTTGATATTTTGTTTTTTCTAAATTCATAACAGCATTATTACTTCACAAAAAATTCATCTAACCAACACTAATATGCCATATTAACCTATAAAATTAGTTTAATTCATAAGAAGTCTCAAATTACATTTATTTGTATTTTTATAATATCAATTATTTTAATATTTCATTAATTAGTTAATTACTACATCATCATAGTGTCATAAATAAATTAAATTATTTAATGTATAAAAATATAAATAAAATATTATTATTTTGGAAATATTTTAATATTTAAAATGAATATTTATATTCAAATTTATCTTATGAGTACCCATATATTAAAAATGTTTTAGTTATTAAACTTTGATTTTAACTCTTTTAACTCTTCTTTGAATTAAATAATAATAATTGTCCTAATCTAATCCAAGTGGAACAAAGAGGTTAATATTTTATTCCTATGGTTTTTTTGTCGAATTATACTTATCCAATAGAATTAGGACATGTGTTAGGGTAATAATAATATCATTTTTACCCTTAATTACACTATTTACTTTTAACCGTGGTAAATAAAAGTAAAAAGTTACTATTCACTAAAAATTATTTTCATCTTATTGAACCACATTTTAATTACTAATATCAACCATGTCTCTCAGATTTTTGAAATTCAACTCATAGAAGCATTAAAATTATGTTTTATGTAAATTTGTAAATGCTCCTAGGAGGTAGGTAAAAGACGGTAAAAAGTTCAATAAAATTATCATATATCTAAAATTATTATAAACTGACTAAAATGAATTACATTGAAATTATATAAGTATTATGTATCTATTTTCACCTAAAATAAATTTAAATAAAATAAATAATCATTTAAATAAAAATTCGGTTTTAAACTATAACTCTGTGTTTTCCACTATTCATAAAAAATTGATAGTTTTCAGAAAAATACCAAAAATTCACCCTAAGCTGATTTCAATATTCTAAATCCAAAAATGAAGTCAATTTTGAATGATAAAATTTATAAAATTTGAAAAAGTGGGTATTACTATTCACAACAGCTAGTTTGATTGGTTGTGGTGTGTTAGAACTCAAAGTTGCGTAAAACACACTACTGTATTATTCAAAGAGAAGCGTATCATGGAAGCTTGGGATGTTACATTCTCCCCTCCTTCAAATAATTTTATCCTTAAAATTTCTAGAATATAACATCATAAAAAGACTCAGGTGGTTCTTCATAAGTTCCTCGGGTTCCCACATTGCCTCTTCCATCTTATGGTTTCTCCATAGAACTTTTACCAAATGAGTCCTCTGGTTTCTCAGCACTTGTTCTCTTGTATCAAGAACCTTGACAGGCTCTTCTCAATAAGATAGATTAGGTTTAAGTTCTAATTCCTCATAGGTGAGTACATGCGTTGGGTCAGGAATGTATTTTCTCAATAGTGATACATGGAACACATTGTGAACTTTGGAGAGACATGGCGGCATTGCCAAATGGTAAGCTACAACCCCAATTAGTTCTAGAATTTTGAAAGGTATAATGTACCTGGGAATCAATTATCCCTTATTACCAAAATGTATAACACCCTTCCATTGAGATACCTTCAAGAAAACATAATCTCCTACCTGAAATTCCAAATCCTTCCTTTGGTTATCAACATATCTCTTCTATCTACTTTGCCCTATCTTGATGTGGTTTTGGATTACCTTCACCTTTTCCATCGTTTCCTCCACATGTTTTGGGACTATGAGTTTTTTTTCACCAACATCATCCCAATAGGTTGGTGTGCGACATCTCTTTCCATATAATTCTTTATATGGTGCCATCTGAATACTTGAATGGAAGCTATTGTTATAGGAAAATTAAACCAGAGGTAAATATTGATCCCACATACCTTGAAATTCATGTGATCATGATCTCAACATGTCTTCTAATGTTTGAATAGTCCATTCTGATTGTCCATCAGTTTGGGGGTGGTAGGCAGTGCTCAAATGAAGTTCAGTATCCAGAGATTTCTGAGGAATTTTCTAGAATCTTGATGTAAAACAGGGATCACGATCATAAATAATCGATAGGGGTGCTTCATAATGTCTAAAAAATTCATTAATATATAGTCTTGATATATGTTCAAGTGGTAAATCTTCTCTTATAGAAAGAAAATGTGATGACTTGGTAAGACGATCAACAATGACCCATATTGCATAGTTCCTTCTAGGATTCTTTGGTAGTCCCATAACAAAGTCCATCGTAATATTATCCCATTTCCACTCAGGTATGGGAATAGGTTTCAAGATTCCTCCAGGCCGTTGCCTTCCATCTTTCACTTGTTGAAAAACCATACATCTTGAAACAAAATTAGCAATCTCCCTCTTCATGTTGTCCCACCAAAAATGTTTCTTCAAATCTCTATAAATTTTGGTGCTCCCTGGGTGTATAGAGAAATTGGATATATGAGAATCATCCAAAAATTATTATTTTTAGATCAGGTATATCGGGAAAACAAAGTCTCTTCCCAAATCTCAAAATTCCATCTTCATAGACAAAGTCACTCAATCTCCCATCATTCACAGATTTAATCTTCTTTTGAAACTCCTCATCATCAGCTTGAGAACTTTTTATCCTTTCTAATAAAGATGGTTTGGAAACCATTTGAAAATGTATTGATGATCCACCATCCATGGTTATTCCCATATCTATCTTTACTATATCTATGAGAATAGGATCCCTTTCAACTCTTATATTGTTCAAAACTCCATGATCTTTTATGCTCATAACATCTTCCACCTTATTTTCCTTCCTGAGGTGTTAGTGTATAGTGAAATCATAATCCATGAGTAGTTCAAGACATCACCTTTTCCACATGTTGAGTTATTTCTGTGAGAAAATATACTTAAAATTCTTGTGATCAGTATAAATCTCACATTTTTTACCGTAAAGATAGTGTCTCCATATCTTCAAAGAAAATATTAAAGCTGCTAACTCAAGATCATGAGTGGGATAGTTTTGTTCATGAATTTTTAGCTATCGTGATGCATAGGATATAACCATATCACTCTGCATAAGGACACAACTGAGTCCTTTCTTTGAAGCATCACTATAAATAAAAAACCCATAATTCCCCGATGGTAGATTCAAGATAGAAGCATTGAATAATATTCTATTAAATTCTTCAAAACATTCTTCAAACTCTTTATTCCAAACAAATTTAACATCTTTTCATGTGAGATTTGTTAATGGGTTAGCCAACCTGGAAAAATTCTAGACGAAACGTCAATAATAACCTACTAAACCAATAAAACTATGTACCTTAGTTATATTCAGCGATGCTAGCCATTCATGTATTGCCTTGGTCTTAGAAGGATCAATAGAGATTCTATCCTTGGAGACAATATGGCCAAGAAAATAAATCTCAGTACTGGAAAATTGACCTATTCCCATGGTTCTTAAAAACACCATGGGTATAGGGATCATATAGGAACCTATACCCAAAATTTTCCAAAACTGTGGGTATATGTCATCTATAACCACGGTTTTGCCCAAAACCGTGGGCATAGATTTTTTTAAAGACCAATACCCACGGTTTTGAAAAACTGCGGGTATAAGTGTTTTATTTCAAGATGTATACCCATGGTTTTGGCCAAACTGTGGGTATAGGGTTTTTTCAGAAGACCAATACCCACTGTTTTGAAAAACCGTGGGTATTGGGGTTTTTTTTTTCTGATGACCTATACCCATAGTCTGGCCAAACCGTGGGTATAGATTTCTCACATTATGGCAGGAAAAAAATTACACGGGGAAACAAAAATATTTTGGTGGGAATATGGTTTGGATTAATATAAGTACAAACATACACATATAAATACATGTAATATCTGTCGGTTGGTTGGTCAGGCAGTCTGTGTTTTAATGGAGGTCCACTGTTCGAATCTCACCAAGTAATTTTTTCTAATACATGAATTATAATTAATATAAGTAAATAGATGTCTGAACATATTAACAAGATTTCCGAAGTTCAGTTGGTCCAGTGACTTAAATATCCAACCGGTCCTGTGTTAGATTCTCTTAGTTCTCATTTTTAGATATGTGGATATATTAATATATTAATATAAATAAATATTGATATATTTAATGTGTTGTTTTCTCGGTTTTTCAGAGAGGGTGAAATTCATGTGTGGCGTCCCGTGGTCGAATCCCAGCATTTACATTTTTGGAATACAAATCCCCATGGTTTGAAAACCGTGGGCGCAGTGTTTTGCCACGCTGTACCGCGGTGTGCTACACTGTGACATCGCAATACCCACGGTTTGGAAAATCATGGGTATAGGCTCAGACCCCTATTACGATGCCTCTCAGCCCCATGGTTCCCAAAACTATGGGTATAGGCTGTCTTTCCAGTAGTGTCTCCTAAATCCAAAATTCTCACTTGCTAAACTTCCCATTTAATTCATGTATTCTAAGAGTATTCAGGATAACGTGAAAGTGATTTTCATGATCTTCATATCTTTTGGAGTATACCAAGATATCATAAATAAATTCCACTACAAATTCATCAAGATATTCCTTGAAAACTCTATTCATTAGAGCCATGAAGACAGAGGGTGCATTAGTCAATTCAAAAGCCATTACTGTAAACTCGTAATGCCCATACCTGGTTCGAAATTCTGTTTTTGGAATGTCTTCCTTCTTCCCACACAACTGGAGATATCCAGATCAAAGGTCAATCTTTGAAAAGTATTGAGCTCCATGAAGTTGGTCGAATAAATCATCAATGTGAGGTAGGGGATACTTGTTCTTTATTGTCATAACATTGATTTCCTTGTAGTATATGCACAACCTCATAGATCCATCTTTCTTCTTAACAAAAAGGATAGGGGATCCCCATGGAGAAACACTAGGGATAATAAATCCCTTATTACTCAATTCCTATAGTTGTTTCTTTAGTTCCACTAATTCCACAGTGGCCATTCTATAAGGGGTCTTCAATATGGTCCTTGATCCAAGAATTAAATCAATGGAAAACTCAATTTCTCATTCTGGAGGATGTCCAATTAAACCTACTAGATACACATCAAAATATTCTTTCACAATAGTTACATCCTCTATTTGAACATTCTTTTCCTCACCCATAGTTATTTCATTCTCATCCTCCCCAATAATTGAATTTAGTTGAGCTACTGGGGGTGGATATAGATAAGAATTAGGTAGTGATGATTCTGCTCTAAAGATAAGGTGTTCTTTGTCATCATCATCAAAAATAGTAACCTCCTTATTCTTACAATATATTTTTTCTTCACGGTCCGAAAGACAATCTATACCGAGGATTATATCAAATTCAATCATGGGTATGACGATGAGATCTGCAGATAAAGAACATTTATATGCCCTAATGGGGACTGATTCAAAAAAAATTGTTGCAATGATAATTCCCCTAGGAGTTTTTACTATCAACTCTATTGTTAAATCAAATTGGAAATATATAGTTTTTTTGGAAAATTGGGAAGTTATGAAACAATGGGATGATCCAGAATCAAATAAAGCATTTTCTAAACACAATGAAACCATTAAATTACTTGCCATTACGTCTTTTGGTGCTTCAACCTTAGCAGTAGTGATATCATAAGCTTGGCCATGATACCTTGGCCTTTTCTGAGGTAAGTTACCCTAAAGCTTAGGAAATTCATTCACACAATGCCCCGTTTCTCTACAATTGTAGCATTCAACATCGACAACCTCTTTCTTCCCCTTGCAATCACGATCTCGGTGGCCTTTTTCACCACACTTGTAACAGACTCCCATTACCTTCAGACAAGTAACAGGGTGTTTCTTCCCACATTATTAAAGGATGGATATTCAACTTTTCCCTTCTTCCCCTTATTTCCATTTCCAGAGTGTTTAGTAGATCTCTTCTTCTCTTGATTTGCATTGAAGTCATAAGACTTAGAGAATTACTTTTCTGTCTTAATGGCACACGAGACAATATCTTTGTATGATGAGAAGGATTGTGATAATAATTCTCAATGGAGAAATGGTTTTAACCCATCAAAGAAATGATAAATCTTACTTCTTGGGTTATGTATATAATCTTCAGCATGCCTCTCTAACCTTGTAATGTCATCTTCATACTTTGGGATATTCACATCCCCCTTTTGCCTCAGACTCAGAAATTGTCTTTCCATATCTGCTCGATGGTCATGAGGAAAGTATTTTTCCAAGAAAATTTCTTTAAAATCCCTCTATTCCATATTTGATACTTCATCATATTCCTTTGTGTTTTGACTGAATGACCACCATTGATCAGCATCTCCAGTGAGGCGGTAAACTGCCATGGAAACTTTTTCCCTTTCGCTACTCTCCAAGGCATGGAATATTTTCTCTAAAGAATTTATCCATTGTTAAGCTACTAATTGATTTGTACCCCCATAAAAGTTTGGTTGTTGATTCCTCATGAAGCGATCTAAAATTGATCCTCCATGCTTCAAATCAGGGTGATCCATACGGGTAAGGTTATAATTCATAATCTAAGTGAGTTGTCCCAGTATGGTGATTAGTTGATCAACACCACTTGTATCACCTTCTCCACTATAATTATCTTGAGAAAGAAGGAAATCCATAAATGGAGTGCGTTCATTGAATCAGTTTCCATTCCTTCCACTAGGCACCATTTTTTAATAATGGCATACACTAGATTAGTTTATGAATCAAAATACATAAATCCAAACTTGTAAAACACTTAACATAAATTGAACAGTTTATGGATATAATCCATAATCATAAAAATGTTTTCTTTGAGAAGGTATATAGTCATAAACCCTTCATAATGTTTTGTAAATAAAATGAGAATTATCTTAATCATATCCCCTAGGAGTGTCGTAATTAAGAGTGCAACAAGACCAATTGTCGTGCACCAGTTCCTGTTCAAGTCTAGCTCAAAGTAGTGTTTTCTGGTTTTACTCCTAGATACATCTATGCCAGAGCCACCTATATATGCTTGTATCCAAACAGGGATGTATTGCTTGGAAAACTCAAAAAATCTCTAAAATACTAAAATTATAGTAAGGTCTTCTATAATAATCCTCAAAATCTATCTTAGGTCTATGTGCTCTAATCAGAATTTATTTAAATCTAGTTTCCAAGGTTTGTACTAAACATCCTCTGATACCAACCGTAACGCCCCAACCCTAGAAGCCCAGATTTGGTGCATTATTACATATCATTGGCATGATCACAAAAGATCAAGTCTCTAAAGATTGATTATTTTAGAAGCCTTAGAAGTACTAGATACATTCACAAGGTTTACATTACATCATAAAATAGAAAACTACACCAAAATTGTTTCCGTAGAAAACATTGAGATCCCATAAAATATCCCTGTAGGTCAGCCATAATATAATTCTTCGCATATTGGGAAAAATAAAACATAGAAAGGGGTGAGCTCAGATGCTCAGTAAGGATAACAATATAGTGGAAACTTTCATAAATAAGCATAAACATTTAAGGAAATTTATAAGACTAAAACAAAATCCTTTTAAACTTGAACTTGAGCATAATAGGGAAAAGATAAAAATCAAATAATTCCATTTACTTATTCACATGGATATTCTACTAGTCGAATAATCACATGCAATATCAATATCAACTTTCATTATGATAGAATGCATAATGCCAGACTTTCATAACCACATAGTCAAGGCTTTGTGCCAAGACTACAAATAATATTTTGTCAATGCCTTGTGCCAAGACACTAGTTTGTCTCATGAGACCTACTGATGCATCGAGGATCTATAGCGGGCTCCACCAATCACTTACGAATTCCAATGCATTCCTTATATGAAATGGTTTAAACATAACATAAACATTCATACTAAAAATTGCATACAAAATGTGAATGCTTTATCCTTAAACCATTAATGGTATAAAAATAACACATCCACAGTCAAACATATCACAAAACCTTAAATACAGTATGGATGTTTTGTATCGTAATAAATCAACTTCAAAAAAGATTAAAATCTATCAAAGGATGTTGACATAGATGAAATCAAAACCTTTTTTAGAGAAATATCTCTTTCTATTTTGAAATTATTTAAGAAACATTTTATTTTGTAAATATTCTTATAAGCTTTTAAAGGAAGCTTCAACGATGTTATAATGGCGTAAAATAGCTGCACCCACCATATAAGTTAAAAAAGACATTCTTACCTTATTTTTGTAGAAAATGTTATAAAGGACCTTGTTTGGAAAACAATAGAAAGATTCCTCTATAAACATATTATAAAAGTAAAACAAGGGTATACATGAATTTAACCCATAGTTTATAAAATAGTAAGAATTTTTTAAAATACATTTTTATGAAACATGAATGTGGATGATAAATAGGCCCTAGTAGATTATTACGTATAAACAACCTCGGATAATGAAGAGACTGTAGAATTAATACTTAACTTTTAATTTTCCTTGGTCGAGGGTTGGTTAACCACCTGTTTAATGGTGAAATAATTTTTATTAAATTATACAAGAATCATATACATTAATATGATATAATATATGATCTTTTAACATTTCTTTGTTAATAATATCTTAGTATTATCATCGTTTCGGGTGTTGACTGATTCATTTTCTTTTATATGATTTGTTACATAAGTATTGTTTGTTATGGATAGGATGTATCTTATTCATATTCATACTGATATTAAGTCTTTAGACATTATTTTTAATCATATAATGAAAATTAGTCTTGAATGGATATGATGGGGAATGAATCTCATCACGTTCATGGAGATGGTAATCTGTACATACGCACGAGCGACAATATCATTCTTTGGATATTAAAATAATATATAATTGGATGGTATATCATATATACAGAATAATTATCATGTTATATTTATTATTTAAATCAATTATACATCATTACTATACCCATCCAAATAATAATGTATTGAATAACAATTACACCACGATGTGGAGACGGTAAGCCGTACGCAGGCACGCATGGTGACTTGTCATTCAAAGGATGGATAGAATAATGAATATGGTTGTACCATATTTATAATAACATCACAGTATTTAGAATCTACTAGAGTTATTATTTTAGAATGGAAACAACGAATAAAGAATAAGTGTAAGTAGAAAAGAACTTGAAATAGGTGATGAAATATTTACCTCTTTTTCGGGTTCTTCCTTTTGATTTGATCAAAAGGGCTCCATAGGTTGGCTTTTTGACTAAATTAAGGCCTCTAGGATGAATATAGGATAGTTGAGAGGGTATTTGGGTAGAGTTTAGATGAGACAAATGGCTTTTAAGGTGTGAATTAGAGAGAAGGGGGAGTTCCCTTTTATAAGAGGGGTGAGGGACACCTTAGGAAAAGCTAGAAATATTATTTTATAATAAAATCATTTTAGGTTTATAATGGCTCAAAAGTGGATTATTTAAATGATAAGGTGAGGATGGGTCAAAAACCACTCAACCAATAGGTTTTAGATAGGTTTGGGTCACTATATTAACCTTATCCTTTAGATTTAAATCTTAGTTAAATAGTTTATCATTTTCCATGTCACTTTGTATTTTTATATTATATGGTTAATAAAATTACTATATACCTTCTAGAGATCCCCAAGTGGTTCATTAATAATAAAAATATCATTATATAAGTCTTTTTCCAATCCTTAGATTTTTAGGAATAGAATATCAATTAATAATATAAAATTTGTTTTAAAAACTCTTTTATGTCAATTTCGACACTATTTGGTATTTTGTTTTTTCTAAATTCATAATAACATTATTACTTCAAAAACAATTCATCTAACTAACCATATTATGTCATATTAACTTATAAAATTATTTTAATTCATAAAAATTCTCAAATTACATTTATTTGGATATTTATAATATCAATTATTTTAATATTTTATTAATTAGGTAATTACTGCATCATTATTGTGTCATAAATAAATTAAATTATTTAATGTCTAAAAATATAAATAAAATACCATTATGTATGTAATATTTTTTGATTTGTAATTAATATTTATAGTTAAATTTATCTTATGTGTAACCCAATATTAAAAATGTTTTATTTATTAAACTTTGATTTTAACTCTTTTAACTCTTCTTTGAATTAAATAATAATAAATGTCCTAATCTAATCCAAGTGGACCAAAGAGGATCATATTTTATTCTTAAGGTTTTTTTAGAATTATACTTATGCAATAGAATTAGAACATGTGTTAGGGTAATAATAATATAATTTTTACCCTTAATTACCCAATTTATTTTTAACCGTGGTAAATAAAAGTAAAAAGTTACTATTCACCAAAAATTATTGTCATCTTATTGAACCACCTTTTACTTACTGATATCAACCGTGTCTCTCGGATTTTTGAAATTCAACTCATAGAAGTGGTAAAATTATGTTTTATGTAAATTGGAAAATGCTCCTAGGAGGTGGGTAAAAGATGGTAAAAAGTTCAATAAAATTTTTAAATTTCTAAAATTATTATAAATTGACTCTAATAAATTACATTGAACTTATATAAGAATTATGTATCTATTTTGGACTAAAATAAATTAAAATAAAATAAATATTTATTTAAATAGAAATTCGGTTTTAAACTATAAGTTAGTGTTTTTCACTATTCATCAAAAATTGAACGTTTTCAGAAAAATACCAAAAATTCACCCTAAGCTAATTTCGATATTCCAAATCCAAAAATGAAGACCATTTTGAAATATAAAAGTTATAAAATTTTGAAAAGTGGGTATTACTGTTCATAATGGCTAGTTTGATTGGATGTGGTGTATTAGAACTTGATGTTGCGTACAACACACACTGCTGTATTATTCAAAGAGAAGCGTATCGTGGATGCTTGGGATGTTACATCTTCGAAGTTAGAAACTCCCGATTGGAGGTCGGTACCATTCTGAGCAGTGGTGGACACTACATCAGGGAACTCATGTGATGCAGCAACCATCGCGATGAAGGTTGTTGATCCAATCCCATCTGTCCTTCAGCCCAAGAGGCCATGCTTGATGATATCGAACAATAGTGGCATGTCGGATTGAGCCGGTAAATTACGGATCGACAAAACCAGCAAGTATGATGTATTACCGTTGCCTTTGGGCGGACATCCCGATATCTTATGGGAGTAGGAGGCCCTGGGATCACCTATGACTGATTTGTGTTGGAGTATGAAGTGATCTTTCAGAATCTATTAGACTTGGGAATGTCATCACACTTTTTTCTAGAAACAATGAAGCATTTCCCCATGTCTGGGGTTGTAGCCTCCAATCAGTGGATTCGAAAGATGTAGGCATCATTGAGATCTGTCCACGGTTCGGTCACAGCTATGGCATGATCAACCTCGTTACCTTGAATCTTCTTGTCTTTGCTCTGGTAGTAGCCGACATCCAGATAGAGGGATTCACAAGAGGTGAAGGGAGACATGTCATCTTGAATCATTCCCAATCGACCATTAAGGGAGTACTTGAGGAACTGGTGATATGATGAGGAAACTTCCGCATGTATGTGGATCCACGACCTCCCCATAAATGCATTGTAGGCAGTGTCCTAGGAGACAACCAAGAACACTATGCAGGAAATTAGGCCAACAAAATAGTTCTTCAAATGGATCTTACTGACTGGTGTCTTCTCTATCCTATCATAGCCTTGTATTCTCAGGTCAGAGGGGCTCAGTTCATCCTCAGATAATCCCAATTTTCACAATGTCTGATTCAAGATTAGGTTGATTCTAGAGCCCGTGTCGACAAGACAACGACGAACCTCCACACCATTGAAATGGCCAATGATTTACAGTGGGTGAATGTGCCTCTGTATGGGAGAGCCTTTATCTTCTCCAGAGAATGAGATGATGGCATGGCATTCAGTATTCTCTTTAACACCCCAACCCCTCTAGACCGGAGCCAGTGCATTACTTGTTATATTGGCATTGTTTGAAGGAATGAAAATACTAAAGGAATGATCTGTTTAGCAGTCTTGAAGAATCTGGATACATAAATGTAACTCAAATTACATTGGAAAAGGTTACAAAATACAATACATAACAAAAAATAAAAACTGCATCCACTTGAACTCAATAAATGATCTCTTCCTCATCACCTATTGACGGTAAACAATGAAAGTGGTGAGCTCAAATGCTTAGTAAGGGATACAAATGGTGGAATCATGAATCAATAATAACTGAATTGTAAACAATTTGACATAATCAACATGGCATGGTGAATAAATGAAAATCTCACGCCATTAATAAACTGAGAATGAAACTACATCCATATATTTTTCCACAGTGAAAACCTCATGGATAGTAATAACTAATAATGAATAAAGAGAATTCTTATTAATTAGAATTCATGTATCTGGAACATGAAACCATAATACTATAAAAATGGTTTAGTTCTGTGGGTAGAAACCCGTCTGATTTTTGGAAACAAACTCGAAGGGTTTGTCGCCAACTGATTTGTCTCATGAGACCTACTGATGCATCGAGGGGCTATAGACGGCCCCACCCACCATTTCATGTCCAAAGAATTATTTATACAATAACACAATACAGGATAAATATTCATTTTCAATATCTGTATAGAGGAGAGTATACAGATTCATAAATATTTCCATAGTTAAAATAACATTCCAAATAAACACCATATGTAAAATGATATACAATTTAGAAAGAAAACATATCGATGATATGAGATTATGGATATTTAACATTAATATAATTTCAAATGAAAAGTGATATCTAATGGGTAGTAGGTACACCACATAAAGATTATTAGGTGCACCATACAAAGTTAGTCACAACAAAATAGTAGTTGAGACAAAGACTCTTATCGCAATGTAATCGGTCGAATCATATGACTAGAACATAAAAACCCTAAAATTAATCATTTAATAACATGAATATAAATAAAATCATTTTATTATATATCAAATGGAAGTAAAAATATACCACATACAGGAAATAAGTGGCAAACAATGAAAATATCACAGAAATGAAAGTGAGATGAGAAACCCCTTATCTTATGCTCGAGTGTGAACTTTGTTTGTTTTAATGACCTAAGTAATAATATTTATCTTTATTAATTAATAATTCCAAAACCTTTTATACATTTACTTGGTTTTTTATAACCTTATTAGGTTTATTCATGTCTCTTTTTATAGGTTTAAGAGGCTCAATTTTATTTTATTGGAAGCATTTTCTTCCTTGGTTTTCATGAGTTGTTTAATTGTATTAATGAATGGATGTTCATTTGAAATTTGGTTAAATAACTAGAAATGTTAATATATATTATTAGTGACATTAAAAATATATAAATGATCCTAAAATTATTTTGGTTTATATACCGTGATGATGATTCATTAGTTAAAAGTTTATTACAAGTATTTTGATTAACTTGCCTGTTTTGTTCATAATGAACTTGTTTTGTATTATTATTTCATATTATGAGTGTGTAAATATTACAGAATATTAATGAGATGAAATACATATATTCTTATCTGGTTCAACCATTAAAATTGTTTCATGACCAGTATTGAAGGAGAAAGTTAAGAACAAAACTCCGCCATCCACAAAGGTTATAAATTAGAACCTCATGGACGTTGACTTCGTTTATAAAAATAAAAGGGGGGGGGGAGTAAGAATATTGATGATGGTTATTACATTAAAATAATATAATTCTTGTATATATATGATACTGGTGTTTATCATGGTCATTTTTATAGAGGAGGTGAGGAGAGAAAAAGAAAATAAATGAACTTGAAAATAAAAGAAAAGTTAAGAGATCCCTTATGAAAATTCGCCAGCCTAACGTCGTCGCTTGAAATTTCATAAAATGAAATGATTGGAAAAAAAGGGTATCTAATCATATTGAAATCAAAAGGGATGTAATAAGAATATATAAAATCAAACCTGAACATATGATACTTGAAATTCAAATAGATAACATAAAAGAAGTGTCGACTAAAAGAAGAGAATGAAGCATTCCCTTACCCTGTAGAGTAAATCCTAGATCTTGAAGGATGGGACCTTGGGAGATTAAGGACACCATGGTAGGACTCATAGAGAGGTAAAAACACAATTTATTCTAGTATGAGGTAATTTTAATGAAATAAAACGAATGGATGAGTGGGTATTTATAGAAAAAGAGAGGTAGTTTTTTAATAATTTCAAAGGGACACCTCATTAGTGGGTTTTACCAAACCATGGGCTTTCCCATGGTATTTTTCCATGGTTTTAGCCACTTGGGACACCTCATGTCATAAGGTACTGTACAAAGGTCGACCATACCTTTTTATTTAAATATTACTTCATTATGATGTCATTATACTACCGAAAACTCAAAATTATATTTTTACTATTCACGAAAAATTCAAGTATTTTAGAAAAATCCAAAAAATTTACCATAACCATTTTTTGACGTTTATAATTAAAAAATGAAAACCAATTTTTGAAAATAATTTTCTATGTATTTTTAATTTAATTTTTAAATAAAATCATAGTTAATTCGAAAAATAACAATTTTAAATGTATAATTAGTTCTACATCACATTGAAAAATTAATTAAGATCTCATTATATTATTACCTTAAGAAAAAAAATATTATCATTATTTACTATTTATAAGGTTCATATTACCATTCATAAGGGTATGTTACTATTCATCAAAAAATCAAGTTGGTTCTATCAGACTCCAAATGACTTACTGGTCACAACACTAGATGACCGTTTTTCAAAATTCAAAACATAGAAGTGGAAAATTTATGTTTAATGGCTTGTTTTTGACTATCTCCTAAATAACCAAGTGTTTTTTAAGGAAAACAGTGCTTTATAAAATATAGGCTATGAATAGAATGTATTGAATAGAAGCATACCATAAAATGTTTGGGGTGTTATATTCTGAACTGCCACAACATGAAAGGCTTCTCTGGCTACTACCTCCATCTCAAACTGGAGGGGGCTTTTTAAAGTCTCAGTGATGGCCTCACACATATCTAATGATAGAAGAAGGGCTTCCAAGATGGAGGGATTTGATGTAATATTGGAAATATGTTTTAGAACATCATACTTCCATGCCAGATGTGAACTTCTGCTTACAGGAGGTCACTCGATGATAGAAGGTATGGTGGGCCCTGCCAGCTGGACCGGCGGCTGACTGGTGGTGGGAATATCCCACTGATCAATAGTCTAAGCCTACGTAGTGACTTCTAGATGAGGGAAAAATGACTGAGAATAGCTTGTAGCAGAGTGTGGCTGGTCACAATGCGGTCGAGGTGGCTCTGCCTGATCCAACAACACGAAAGGCGGTGAAGGCATGCCTAATGTCACTAGATGAGAAGGCTGTGTACATTGAGCTCCACACTTGGCCAACTATCTGGTTTTGGTTGTGTGAAAATCTTGGATGGAAGTACTTACCGAGGCACTTCGACATCCCATATATCCATGGATCCGTCGATGCTGACAACAGTTGGGGACATTGGGAGGGTCTGCCTAGCGCTCCTCATCGTCAGGAATCATGTAGGGGTTTACCAGCTATATGGTGTTAACTGAGGCATACGCTTGATCATCACTTGAAGATTCATCCACTACTGGATTAATTATAGGAGGAATATATATCTTTGGGAGCATGAAGTTTCTAAGAGAATGAGATGAAAATGGCATTGGCAGGGGACTTTGCTTTCCCTTACGCCACCAGTGTTTTCTCTTCTAGGAGGAGAACGACTGAGACGACGATGCAGAAGTAGTTACTGCGACTTCTGAAGGCTCTGGCCAATTCAGGCATGCACAGATAACACCATGGGAATGAGCGACTATTTCACAAGCCATCCAGTCATTATACCTCTAGAACCAGTGGCAAGAAACCTGATGCCACTCACCTTCGCTATTGTTGCTATTGTCTGGCCGCACGAAGACACATGCCACCTATTCAGGAGCTGGGTCCAACCTCACTATGTTGTTATTCACCTAGTCTTAAAGACAATATTTGTATACATATCACTATTTGAAGGTGTTCCCTAGGATTCTGTGGTAGGGACAATAATTAGGGTGATTAGTGAGGTTCACCTCTTCTGGCCTCCTACACACAGGCAAACATACAATCCCCTTCTCCATGACACTTCTGAAATAACTGGGGACCTGGTCCTCGTTGAATGAGTCAGTTTGTTTCCTGCTATCTAGAAAGGGGGTCCTCATATCCTGACTCTGACACGGGGATGGAGTATCCTGCCGAGGAGGTGGATGTTGGTTTTCTCACATAGGTGGTGGTGAAACATTGCATGGGGGAACCTTCCGATTCTGAGTTGGGTGCTATTGGGCCAGTGGCCGCGCCTCAGGGGGAGGGCCTCTATGAGGATATGGAGGCATCTCCACTGGTAACAAATCCAGTTGCTCAAGGGACCTTATCTAATCCACTATAGTGGGCTCGGCCATTGAAGCCCTTATCGTGGGGATTGCAGGAGGCAACGGACGTGCCTGCTTAGCCTGCTGTAAGGATTACTCTAGGTGATGTGCCATATTATAGAAGTCTCAGAATCCCCTGAGGTTGTTCTAATTGATCAAAGAGGGTACCAGTTCTAACTTGATGTTTCCTACACACATCGTCAGTAATTGCTCTTGAGTCAGCGTCATGTCAAGAGAGTATGTGAGTCCTTTCCACCAGGTGACCAAGTCGGCAACATGCTCATTAGTTCTCTTCTTTCACTTGAAGAGGTCTGCGATACTTGTCTTATGAGTGGTGGAACTGAAATGGAAGAGGAATTTCCTAGAGAGGTCCTCCCAGCTGGCCACAGATCGGATGGGGAGATGGCTATACCAGACAAATTTTGGCCCTTCTAATGTCTGTACGAAACAACAGAGCTTGGAGACCTCCTGCAGCATTGGAGTTCACAACATAGGTCCACACCTTGAGATTAAGTAGGCTAGGTGTTGTGGTGGGTCCTCCGTCCCTTTGAAGGTGGAAAAGGCAGGATTATCAAAACCCAAGGGTACTGGCATATCATCCACCCATGCCGGGTATGGCTTTCCATCAGGCAGAATTGCCACCTGTTGAGTCTCTAAAGAATCGAGGCAGGCGATGAGTGCCGCCATTGGATCGTCTGGATGTGGGTTCCTATCTTGATGGGGATCCCTAACCACCAGTGTGTTGGTGGGTTCTTCAACATGATAAGCATGCCCAACGTCTTGTGGAGAGGCTAGTGGAACGACCTGTGGAGCAATTGGGGGAACCTGAGCTGGGTCTCGAAGATTGTCACGTCATTCAGGAGGATTTGGTGAGACATACCGCACCCTCTTGCCGTAATTTTCCAGCTTAAACCTTCTTTGCGTGGGCATGATTGTTAGGGTCACCTAGAGGTAATTCGCTGAGGGGAAGTTGTTCCTGCCACAACTTACCTGGCCTAGGATCACCACAGTCCAGCCATCACTCTACAATGCATTCTGAAAGGAGGTCTTCGACCATCTTCTTCTGTTTGGTGAGTTGCTGACACAACATGATTTTTCAGGGTCATCCTCTCTCTTCTTCACTGAGCCAAATGGGTCATAGGGTTTGGCAGCTCCAAGAAATTCCTTGCCCTTATTGGGATTTAGTCTAAGGACTAGTGCCTTAGTGGGAAAAGGAAGACCCAATAGATTCCTTTGTTGATGACTAATCCTTCCTGATAGATCCAATAAGTGTGAAACTCCCTCTAAGGGTAGGTCCTCTCCAAGAATCTCTAGCGTAGTCTCGCCCTTCGGCAGGTCAACCATGTTAACCACGACCCTTCCTGGAGGCATATCCTCTATGTCGCCTAGAAAATCAGGTTGTTTCTAGATATGACTAAAGAGGAGGGTAGTATACTACCCCTAGTCGTGGATCAATATGAGGGGAGAAGCCTCTTTCATAATTCTGCAGAGTACCCTGAATCTTTGAAGGCAATGTTGCTGGAGGGCCCTATGTTGACCTGGTGACTTAGGGCACTTGGACATAGGGAGTGCGGCCAAATCAACTAGACGGAATTGTTCGCCAATTTCCTCAAAATGCACTTGGATTTCAGGGTAAGCTACCCACTAATGGCGATTATGGAAATGATTATCCCATAGGGTTTGAGAAAAACAATCGACTTCCTCTTGGGTGAGGGATTCCAGCACACAAAAATTTGGCACTACAACCGGACAAAACATCTCAGGGAAGTGGGCTGCTGTGAGGATATCCCATAAGCTCATGGGTTTATATTCATGGTCTAGCCCTTCATTTCCACACTCTTCTACTGGAGGCAGTTGGTGAACTAGTAGTGGTACTGAAGCTTACCATTGGGACTATAGGCTAGACGGTGGAGAATACGACGATCGAGTTGACAAACCGTCGCATCTCGGGCTATCCTCTAAAGAGTGTAGTGACTTAGCCACAAAATCACAGTAGGACGGGCAGACGACCCTAGTTTCTACCGTGGGGACTATAGATTCTTGCGATGGACCACACTGTTGCTCATCCACCATTGGTCCCCAGAATAGCTCTCTGTGACTTCTAGTCAAGGTAGAGAGTGCTTCTGGTGGGGATGGTGGCGATTGCATGACCGTAACCTGTGGAGTTTGCAAATTTTCATCATCCTAGATATACCAACAGAGGTAGGTGAGAATCCAATGGACCTAGAATTCTGGGAGTATTAGGTTGGTGCACCTTGTTCCTGCCCGAGCCCTTAACATAAAGGATCTGGGTGAGGGTCCCACTACTGGGTCATATTCCGCTTCAAAATCTGGGAAGAAAACCAGTTTGATCTCAGTCTGAATCTTCTCAGTTTTTTTTATGGTGGAGATGACCCACCCTCCTACCTCGGGATGGTTCTTCAGGACATGGTAGATTTCAGGCATGAGGGGGACCTTTGGCCATACTAGTGCTGGGGTAGAGAGGGCTTCATCTGGAGTTAGCTGGGGAGTGAGGAGCACCAGGAAAAATATAAAAGGGGACATGGGGAGGTCCTCCATGGGAAGTGCTGGAGCAGGTATGAATTCTACTCGAGCCGATAAAATCATGGGTAGGACCTCCATGCTCGTTTCCCATGGCGACATCAGTGCAAGGAATGTCCTCGTACTGGTCAATTCGGACACGAGTAGGAACCCCATGCTGGGTGACAGTGAAGTGAAGTTGGAATTCAGCCCTCTGATTGCTGAGGTGATGGGGAACTTCGACAGTTATTTTGAGGACATGGTTAGTCCCTTCATGCTAGAGACTGACTGGTTGTGAGAGGTCCCCATCCCGACGGTATGTGCCAGCCGGAATGACTCGATACCTGATGTAGTGAGCACGAGAGAGGCTTACGTGTTGTGTGTCACCATCACTTGGAGGTCCCTCATTTGGACTGAGGGTATCACAAGTCATACCTCCATACCAAGATTGGAAGTAGGGAAGACCCATGTTCTCCATGGTGCCGGTACAGGGAGGGACTCTGTACTGACGACGGCCACAACCTGCAGTGGAAACCGAGAGAGTCGACCCATCCTGCCCGTTGGGCGGTTGGGGCCTCGATCCAGGATGGGTATACAAGTCCCCCTAGTCATGATAAACAAGGGGTTGATGATATATTTCTACAGTTCCATGATCCACAGTAGTAGCTAACGTTGACGCCCCTTGACAGGTGTCCTCTTCGGCATATTCTCGGTGCTGGCGTCGGGTCAACCAGACTGGGGCCAATGGTGTAAGGGCATGGCTTACCTACTCCTCGACTCATGGGATAGGATGGCAGTGTAAGAGAAACCATGTGGGAGCCCTTTTTGGAGGGCCCCGAAAATGGAATCCTGACCGGGCTAACCCAAACATCCCCTACCTCATCGAAGTAGGGGAGAGAGTCATCGAGGCATTCCGGGGAGAGGCTCCAGAAACGATTGTACATTGGAGGGGGGATCAGTGGCTCCCTACAAAAACCTTGGGGGTGGTGATAGTGATGGTATACATATTACTCTAGATACTGGTGGTCCATATCTCAAGTCAAGATGATCCCCTCCTCCTCATACTGGCATACAAGGTCGTTGATCACCCTATCCTAAATGAATTCAGATGGGGAGATGAGGTGTGGGGGCCCAATATTTGTAGATGTTGTGGTTGTTGCAAAAGTGGTGGAGCCAAGAGAAGCCGCCATGTTGGCATTGCCCCTACCCCTGCATTGGTGGACAGGAAGTGATCGAATTTCTACACCAGCATGGTTATTTAAAAGCAGAGAGATTAACCCCTTAGTTCTGAAAGTAAAGGAATTGAATACCAGTGCCCCAACACCATTCCATCTTCCATGGACAGTAAGATGGATCCACGTTGACTATGTCGTAGACTGGGATGTCCAACGGTTTTACTGCCCCAACTTCTGGTGAGTTTCACGCCAGGCCCACTATTTATTTGGTGGAACCCGGTGTCAGATAACTGAATCCGGTGACATGCTAATTAACTGATGTCTTGAACGCTACTAATCTCCATATTAAAGAGAATACCTCCACATCAAGTTCACCATTTCTGTTTTTGATGCCTTCACAGGGGCGCACACCTCCGTCTGTTCGAGGATGATGATGTTGTTTGTTGTCCTGTATTCCCACTTTCCAAAGGCAGTCGACATTTGTTCCTTATTCAGGGAAAATTTCTCCTTGATTGAAATAGGATGATGGGATTTTAGTTCTTCCTTCCATATATTCCTCCTCAGAACTTGTCACGTTGTCCGGGTCTCCCTTATAGACTTAAGATGTTATTCGTGAAACTCTTCCCAATGCCATATCTTCATGGGCACCATTTAATTACACTACTTCCGTCAGGACATTCCAAGGGTTCTGGTCAGGGAATTAACCTTAGATCAAGGGAGTAGTCACGTTGGACATCACTGGAATTTATGGATGAAGGAACACTAGCACGTTTGGGTTTCTTCCCCTTATTATAGGGATTCTCGAGGGTGCGGATGCCCGAGGAATCCCACGTCATACATGGGAAAATATATGCCATAGGCATGTATCTGAGGTTTTCCTCAGCTTCCCATGTTTAACATAGAGCATGTCATGAGTTTAACATCTAGAGAAGATGGACCAGACTGATCAGAACACTGATTAGAGTGGATCATATTGATGCAACCCCTAGAGGAAACATTGATTCTAGAAGGTGAATTGGCATGATATCACTAGGATGTGGTGGCCTTGGTAAGAATCAGGATGTAAGACGAATGGTTAAATTAAATAGATGGGGAATGAGATGGAGTGAACTTGAGGGCGGTAGTGATATTGGGATTGAGTCTCGAAGAGACTTCCTACGTATCCCCATGGTAGGGAATCAATGTATGTGTAGTTCGGTGGGGCGATGGGATACCTGAGGAGGTGGATGGTGAAAATGGACGCATAGATGGGACTCAGAGGAAATGAAGCCTCCAGGTTGGGGAATGACCTTCCCGAAACACATAAGCTCGAGGGAGAGATCAGGATGAGTCATGAGTGATGGGATTGAACCTTTGTGAGGATTCCTATGTACCTTTCCTTGGAAAGGATCAAAGTCCACATTGTTCAGGTGAATACGACTTACCCTATATTGGGGACTTCAATGTCTTTCCATAAATTGGGAGATTTCAATGGCTTACCATCAATTGGGGGATTTTAATGGATTACCCTCAATTTTTGTTGACAATGTATTACCACTAACCGAGGGTGACAATGACTTACCACTGACGGAGGGTGACAACGGCTTACCACCGACTGAGGGTGACAACGACTTACCACTGACTGGGGGTTAGAACAGATTACCACTGATTGGGGTGGCAACAACTTTCCACTGATTAGGGTGACAATTTCCTATAACTGATTGGGGTGAAAATGAATTACCACTGATTTGGGTGATAATGTCTTACCATTGATTGGGGTGACAAAGGCTTACTGGTGATTGGGGTGACAACGTCTTACCGCTGATTGGGGTGAGAATGGATTACCGCTGATTGGGGTGACAACAGAATTCCACTAATTGGGGTGACAATGGATTACCGCTGATTGTGGTGACAACGGCTTACTTCCAATTTGGGTGACAATGGCTTACCACTGATTGGTGTGAAAATGGATTACCGCTGATTGGGGGTTGAACCTCATAGAGGCTTACTACGTACTCCGTCTAGGAGACAAGGATCAAAACCCACATAGTTCAGGGGGTGTTTGGTGAAATTCCATGAAGGGGGGTTAGAACCAATGGTTTTTGGTCTTGAACCAAAGGGAGGCTTCCTACGTACCTTTCCTTGGCAAGGATAAAAGTCCACGTAGTTCAGAATGCATGGGAGCTGATGTGAAGGGGGGTCAGAACCAATGGTTGTTGGGATTGAACCTTAGGGAGGCTTCCTACGTACCTTGATTTGGAAAGGATCAAAGTCCACATAGTTCTAAATGTGTGATACTTATACTCTAAGCTGCCTAGGGATGATTTCATGGTCGATGCTTACTATAAGCTCATGTGAGTCATGCTTGGTGTGAGAAACAAGAGGGAGCAAGGGACTTACGATTATGTCACAAAAGGTGCCTCTGCAGGAAGTGGAGTGGGGAGTACATGTAGTTAGTGGCCCAAAAAGGAAATAGGGGATTACACGTGGTCCGTAGACCAAAGAGGAAATAGGGTCTCACACATGGTTAGCAGCCCGAAGTGATGGAGATTGGGACTTACTCCAGGGTGGAGGCCTGGGTAATGACAATGCCCAAAGAGAGAGGGATTTGGCACTAAGGAAGAGATGATGAGTAGGGGTGATACCTCCTTCATGAAAAGATAGGGTATTACACTAAGGTGGTTTCCCTTTCCTCAGAGATAGACACCACTCCAATAAGGGAGATCTCATTCAATGGGAGGAATGATTTCACTCCCATAGAGACTAGTGGGTGTGCAGAATGCCCAAGGTGTGGGAAACCTACGTACGATGCACGGGACGAGGTCACATTTTAACGTCATGTTCTAAGGAATATGGCGCTTGGATGTTTAACATCCTACAACTCAGATGATAGGGATGCACTCCACACCCCTAGGAGTTACATAAATGATACCTCCCGCCCCTTGGAGAAGGGAAGGAATCAGTAATTCCACGGTGAGGGGGTGCTATGGAGCGATCCATTGGGGGGTCCATGTTAGCGTGGCTATGAGAAGAAGAAATATTCATTAGTGTTCCTATGTGATGAAGCATGAGGTGAAGCAACGCAACGGAAAGCACCACCCAAAGTAACCTTGAAATTGCTCCATGCAAACCTGAAGGGTCGCACTAGAATAGAGTGCATTATGCATGTGTGTTGCGCATAAGATGGGCTCGGACATGAAGCCTTAAGGTGATGGTAGCACATGGAGCATGCATAAGAGAATGGGACAAGGTAAATATAGAAGGTCTTTATGCAAGAGGAAAGGGTTACGGGCAAGACGAAGGGGTTACATGCAAGATGGACAGGTTGTGCACAAGATGAACTGGTTGTGCACAAGATGAAGGGGTTTCATGCAAGAGGGAATGTTTTTGTGCAAGATGGACTGGTAGTATGCAAGATGAAGGGGTTTCATGTAAAATGGAATGTTTGTGCGCAAGATGGATGGGTTGGGTGCAAGAGCAATCTGATTCAGGGAAAACTTTCACACAAAAAAGGATCCCTTGCAAACAAATGACTTGGGGAGAATAGAAATTCATGAGGATTAGGACCTAGAGGGCCCTCCTAAAGAATCCCCCTTAGGGTATCTGTCATGAAAAATCCCATACCTAAAGGCCATTGGGTTTTTTCACGCGGTCGCAGATGACGTGAATTTCTCACAACATAGCAACGCTTCGTCTTATGTTACCATGCCTGAAAGGCTTGGATAAATTTTTTTTGATAGTCTAAGTCCTCAAGGGAGGTGTTCAAAAATTCATGGTGTGAAGGGCCATGGTTGATGACTCCTTGGGCACAAAAAGGGGGCCGGCTACACAAATTCCCGTTTGACGTCACTTTCAGCATGGAAATGGGGCCGGGTAGGCAAACACCCATTTGACACCACCTTGGGCATGAAAAGGGGGCCTTGCACACAAACACCCATTTGAAGTCACCTTCAATATGGAAAGGGTTCCGGGCATGCAAGATTTTGCACCTTGGAAATCCACTTGCACGCGTCCCCTGAATCTTGCGCGCGTCTGCCTCCTGGGCCCCAAAATATTCTCTTTACGTCCCGGATTCATTCATTGCTCTTTTATATACTTGATGTAGACCTTCTCCAAATTTCAGCATCAACAGTAATATTGTATCAAATGTATCATGTCTTATGTAGATGTTAGATATTTTGGTAGTGTTATTTATGAGAAAGATGTTGACAGAGCTTAAATGTACTGAGATATGGTAGTAACAAGAGTTGTATGTGTCTGGAGGTATTATGCTACAAGGCACTCTTCATTACATCTACTTAGGTTGGATTTCATTTCCGGTTTTGGGTGTGTATCTTTAAAATTTTCATTTTGGATAATGTAATCATTTTTCATTATGGATATTAGCATTTTTCACATTTATTTTACATATTACAATTAGTTTTACTAGTCTTTTTTGTATTATTGTGTCCTGTGTAAAGGTGTACATTATGTATAGTTGAATTAGTCTAAGCTATATCATCATGAATTCTATTCCTACTTGGTGTTACTCACGATCACATATATTATTGGTGTGGGATTGAGGTGGAGCACTCGAGTTTCCGCTTCCTTGGAGGGGTCCTAGTGGGCCAGGGTGTATCAAAATGCTATCAGTGCGATGCTTGTATTACGGGGAAATATTAAATGTAGGTATTTGGTGAGAATTGGTTTGAATGTTTAGGGAAATTGAGTTAAGATGTATATTGTTTGTCTTTCAGGTTAGGGAACCCAGTGTTTGTGCAACGACTAACATATGAATTCACCAGGACTCTTATAACCTGCTTATCGACTCGGTACACTAAGTAAACAATTGAACAGAATAATAAAGGTTACATGAATCATATAAGAATGATTACTTGAATTATATTTCCATGTTATGTTAGTTCCTTAGATATTATTTATGACCATTTTCATCTTATTATGTTTTAAGATGCTTCTATAAAAACAACCAACTAGGATCCTATGATTGGGTCATGATGTGCCCATGCTAGGGATTAAGACTCCTGCAAATGAATATATGAGTGATGAGGCTTCCTTAAAAGGTATATTTCATGAGTTATTTCCACCATTAATGAAACTATAAGTACCTCTACCCATTGTGAAATGATTATACCCACCTCATATAGTAAATACATGCATTCTTACACCTACTGTGTAGTAGATTATTCATGTGGGATATGATGATGTGTGTGTAGGATAAGGTCATTTCATCAGTTATATAAATATAGACCACCTAAATTCCAAAGTGATCACAACACTTAGGTATTATAATACTAGAATGAGATGATGGTTTAGGTTTTATGACTTGATCAGATTCCATCTGAAAAGATCGTATTACATTCACTAGTCTTCTATTTGGTATGGTGAGCCACTAGTAGGATTTTATTACCCAAAATCATGAAAAGGTGACACTTTATTGGATAGAGTTTGCGTTTATTTTTGGTGAGGTATACTACTCGGTGATTCTATGGCCTATTATCACCCAACTGTTGTAGTAGAGGAGCTTGTCTGTTGCTAGGTATACATAAAGATTAACTGATCTAATGAGGTACTACCACAACATGATCTTGAATGGATTCAAATGAGAATATAAGTTTGAGAATGAGATATATAGAGACATCTGAGTAGGAAATATTCCTCTAAACATCCCCAACTATGTCAAGCTTTTAGAGAAGGACTTGGTGATGTAGAGCTTCTTGGAATAAGGAAAACAGGTGGAAGGTGTTGGTAGTGAACATCCAATAGTAGGTTCATCATATGTGGTCATATATTATTAGGAATTAAGGTAGTGACATAAGAGGCATTCACATTTTCAACCTCATACTCAATAACCAATATATCAGGGGTCATTTATAGGATCTGACAATCCAATAGATAGAAATTTCTATTACTGTGACGGATGAGGACATATGTCACATGAATGATTCATCCATCATGTAGTAGAGGCCAGTGTGGTAGTTGATAGACCTCTTTATTAGAGGTATAATCATGATCCAATACCTCCAAGAGGGGAATAGAGTGGTGCATAGGGAGGAAGATTTAGTAGAGTAGAAAATGATACACCAGGAGTAATAGTTGGAGGAGTTCTATGATATGATCCTCATCCAACACTACCACCCCTGACAGTTTATTCTAAGCTCATAGGGATGGAAGTCAGGGACTTGTCCAGATGAAGGAGATAAAGGGTAATGACTAGGTAGCTCCAAATATGATCTGAGGTATGGTCAATGTATTCTCTACATTAGAACAAATAATCATTGACACCTATGTGATCCATTATTTCGTTGACGCATCCCTAGTTTAATAGCTAGATATCACAAGATATCCCATATCTCGACCCATGTGGCTAGATAATCCTATTGAAAGTGATCAAATTCTCACCCATTTGTTCCAATGACGTGAACTTGGACTTAATGGATAGCGGTTTTCATGGGTATTCATTATTTCTACGATAAATTCATTTGAATCCATCCTTTAATTAGACTAGCTATCTATAGTATATTCCCAAATAGACTACAACTATTGGAGAGTGATTTACTTTTGAAATGATGGATATAGATTCTCTTTAATTGGAATGTGAGACCATTAGTTGATATGACTAAGTCTTATGTATTAGATTCCCAACCAATTAGTGAATAATTAGTGAACCTAGATTTATGAATGATGGGAATATCATATGAGAAACTTCTTATTATAGTGGAGGAGTACATGTACATTTTTCTTGAGGATGTTCCAAGGTTTTATCTTCATCGATAGGTCTACTTCTACATCAATGTGAACCATGAGATCACCCAAATATCTTTTACTAGTTATTCGATGGACCCGACTGAACTGAGGGAGATATAGGTGTAGTGGGAAGAAATTATGGTGAAAGGTTTCATCCATTATAGTGTTTCCACTATGGAAACCTCAATGTTGTTCACGAAGAATAAGAATGAGATCTTGGGTCTCTATATTGTCTATCACCACCTAAATTAGGTAATAATTAAAAAAAATAACCTCTATTGCGGATTGATAATCTCTTTGAATAGATGAATAGAGTGAATTGGTTCTTAAATATCAACTATATATTCATATACCACCATATTTTGGTTCTTGAGGAGGATACCCCAATGATATCCTTCACATGTCATTATGTCCATTATGAGTTTTTAATGATGCTCTTGAGTGTGATGAATGGTTCAACTGTGTTCAAGGACCTTATGAACTAGATCTTTCAACCTTTCTTAGATTGGTTTATGGTTGTATTAATTGATGACATCTCCATATATTCAATATTTTAGGAATATGATGTTTATAATATGAGGTTTTTTGTGGAATAACTTTTAGAGAACCATCTATATGAAAATATCCCAAAGTTTCAGTTATGGATATGTGATGTCCACTTCCTGGGGCATGTCATCTCCGAAGGAAGAGTAGCTATAGACCTAATGAAGATTAAGGAAATGATAACTTGGAATACAATCAATAGTTGGTTTAAGATGTGATGTTTCCATGTATTGGAAAGGTTCTTCTAGATATTTTTGGCATAATTCTCTAGGATTATAATCCCCATGATTTCCCTTACCCAAAAAGGGAATGCATTTTTTTTGGTCCAAGCAATGGTAGAGATATTTTGAGGAGCTAAAGTGTAAGATGAAAATTGATACTATATTGAGGTTTATAGAGTATGGAGTCAAGTATGTGGTGTTCTATGATTCCTATAGAGTTGGGATTGGTAGTGTGTTGATGAAAATGAAGATAATGATTTCTTATGGATCCAGGTATCTAAGAACTCACAAACAAAACTACATGAACCCCAATCTAGAGTTCGTGGTGGTAGTGTTTTCCTTTAATTCTTGGTTGAACAAACTTCTTAGTGAGTATTTTTTATTCTATAAAAACCATAAGAGTCTCAATTATATATTTTCTCAATCATATATTTCCCTAAGAGATAGGTTTTGGAGTTACGATAGGACTATGACTTCAATATTGTTTATACTATGGGGAAGGGAAACATGATTGATTATTACCTTAGTAGAAAGTCCCATTCTTAGCTTTTGAGAGAGGAATTTGAACATTTTTACTCTTTACAACTATCCATAGTGGATGAGGTAGAAGTGGATTATCTTTGATCAATGGTGGAGGTCCTCATTCTTCTTTATTATGCTGGGGATGTCCAGTTGGGAGACACTGATTGAGAGTTTTTCTTGATCAGATTATCTCAGGTGATATACTAGATGGATATTACAAAGGCGGGGAACATATTATCTTTTATCAAGGATTTATGGTGGTATTAGTCATGTTGTATGAGTAGGTGTTGAGTGAGTTCCATACTCCACCCTTGGTGGTACATCCTAGAGTGAATGAGATATATCGAGAAATCAGGTGTCAGTTTTCATGCATAGGTATAAAATAGAGTGTTTCTGAGTTTTTCATACACTGCCTCTCCTATTAGTAGGTGAATATGGATCCCCAAGTCCTATCCGGTTTGGCCTAACCCCTTAAGGTTCTAGAGTTTAAGTGGGGTTCTATATGGTTATATTTCGTTATGGGACTACCTTAGTTAATGTGAGTTGACAAAGCTATCATGGATATCATCTTTTGACTAACTATGTTTCCCCACATCATTTTTATTCAAGATTAGACACTACAAAAAACATAAATTAGTAAATTTTATTTCATTAGCGACATTTTAAAATGCCCCTAATTCCTTTATCAATGTTTCTGAAAAAGGTTGGGAAATGAGGTGTTAGTAATTTAGTGACATTTTAAATACAACCAATAAGAAAAGTTTATAAACCTAACTAATTATTGACACATGATTTACTGATGTTTTTAAGAACATTGGAAAATAAAACCACATTTCCAATTATTTCTAAAAAATAATAGGATTTTTTTAAAAATTCACGTTTTTTATGAAATTTATAATTTTTAAAAATAACTTTATTTTTTTATTTCTCCCTCACCACCTTCCCTACTCCCTCCCTCACTATCCTACCCTCTCTAAGATCTCCACCTACACTCCTCTCTCTCTTTTTTCCTACCCTGCCCCTCCCTCGCCAGACCACCCTCCCTATACTCGCCACCTGCACTCCACTTTGTTGGAGTTGGTTCTATAGAACCAACTTCTATTTAGTTTTTGACAACATGTATTAATAGTTTCAAATATAAATAAATTTCATATCACATCATGATTATTCTTATATGTAATTTATTATGTGACAATGTACCAGGAGTATCTGTCACACTAAAAGGTTATAGGAGTTCCCCTCTATGATGAGAACCTATAAGTGCTATGAAAATATTTATAAATATATGTTAAATAGCCAGATGATATCTTCTATGGGACACAAATGATACAGGATATCAAGTGTGGTGACTCATAGGACTTTGAGGCACATTCTCTTAGTGTATTCCCTTTGTAATATCTAGTGTGAGATATTATGATAACGAGACCCACCATTTAGAAATCCACATTTGTATGTGTCATTGAATGTTCCTATTTGAGGACATGTTTATTGATAATTAGAATTAAGGATTATTATTAATTAGTATTATGCATCTTGTAATTTGATGTATTGATGAAAAATGTGATGACATATGTCCACAACAAGGTAGGATACAATGGGTACGTCATGAGTAATATCGTATTAACGAATAATGTAAGAAAATATTTGTCCCTTTTATTCTTTAAATAAAGTTGATATGTTAGGTATTTTAAGGGAAATGATATAGCCTAAATAAATTAATGTGCATGGTGTTCTATAGTCAAGTTCAATTTCCTAGAATTCAAAGAAAGATATATCGAACACATAGGTTGAAGGCACCGAAAAGCAACCAGTTGATTGGAGATATCCTGATAAAGAGATTATATTATATAGTAATAATCTACTGGAGGTATTATGTCATTGTGGAATTAAATTCTTTATATGTGTGTGCTTTGGTGTGTTTCTAGATGTTATCCTTGGATTTTAGGCTACTTCACCTAATTCCCCTGAGAATGAGTCCTAGAGGTCCACACACTAAGTGTATCCAAAATTTCGGTTAAATAATTTATTATTTAATAAGATGAATAAATATTATTCCCACATGTAGTTTAATAATTATTCACTTCTTCTTGATCTCATGTATTCTATCACTAGTTTTTTGAGAGAATATAATATGAGCAGAATATTTAATAAATATTTATTTTCTATTTTGTGAATATAATATTTATTAATTTATTAAATAAATAGTCATTAATCGAGGCTTCATAAATATTTTGGAGGAATGACAGACTATTTTTAATGGTTTAGAGAGAAATAATATATATTGAATAATATTTCAATAAATAATATTTAATTTAAATTCACAAGTTAAGCACATGTCGAGAAATTATTATAGACATGGGGTTCCGTAAGGGATAAAATTAAAAATAAGGTGAACTTGTGAAATTATTTATTTCTAACCCCAATGATATATAAACCAAATTATATTATTTTCTAAGAGAACCAATTCATTTGGTTGTGAACAAAAAATTTAGAGAATCCTCTCAAGACCTAGAGAGCTTCATTCTCCAAGAACACTCCCAAGAACAAAGAGAAATATTCCTCCACCATTATCCATTAATTCAAGAGAGATCAAGGAGAATACATTGGAAGATATTATCATGGTGATCAAAGGTGAATGTCACAAGCAATAGGATCTTCCATGTAAGTACCCAAAGATTCCTACGATGACATTCAGAGATTTCCAGAACATGTCTGGATTACCGCTTGAGGGAAACTACTCTTGATTCCTTTAACAAAATAATGGAAAAATTTAGATTAGTTGTTAGACTCATCAATGAAGAAATAATTCCAATAAGGAAATTATTTAATTTATTAAATTAATTATAAATAATACGTGATGGTCCTCTATCTGGTTCCAATGTTTTTCCATTGTCTGTTTTCTTTGATTCAATTATGTTGATCATGATGTTTATCATTATGTAAATCTCGTATTGATCATCGATCATGATAAAAATAAACATTGGGCATGAACCATCACATGATTATGTTATTCTTAGAACCTACACTCTCTCCCTCACCGACCCACCTTTCTCCCTCCCTCGTAGGCCCGTCCTCCCCACTCTCGCCACCTATACTTCTCTTCCCTCCCTACTCATGTTCACGACCTGCCCTCCCGACCCTCCTCATGATCATGACCGGCCATCCCCACCCTTCTCCCACCCCTTATCTCGCCCTCATGGCCTGCCCTACCCACCCGAACCACCACCCCGCTTCTCACACATACACACCCACTTTCTCCCTTTATGAAAAATTGAAACAAACTAGATTCGAACCCTACACCTGAACACTCCTCGTTAAGGATCAGACCACTCATCTACAGTAATTTATATTTTCTATTTAATATCACACACTGTATATATAGATAGATTTTAGTATTAAAATAATAATATTATATATATATATATATATAATTTTATATATTAATATACATAAATTAATATATATATATGTTCATATATATGATTATATATATATAAGTTTATATGTGTGTGTGTGTTTCTATATATATATATTATGACATTTAAATACATGTTAATGTCTTTGTATTTAAATATAAATTTATATACATAAATATAATTATAAAATTATATATATACGTTTATATTAATATATGTATAATTATATTTATATATATATTCTTATATTAATATATATTTTTATATTATATATATATGTTTATATTTTATATTAATATATATGTAAATTTTAATATATATGAAAATTAATAAAATTATATGTGTGTGTGTGTGTGTCCATGTTTATATTAATATATATATGTATGTTTTTATAAATTAATAGAATTATAAATGTTTATATTAATATATGTATATATATAATATGTATATATATATATATATTTGTGTGTGTATTCATATATATAATTATAATTATAAATTTTTATTTTTATATACATGTAAATTAATAATATTAAAATTAAAAAAAAATATATAATTGGCCATGTTTTAAAACAATGATAAAAAATGTCACTAAAATAGCCACATTGTTTTAAAAACGTGGATAAATTGAAAATATATATGCGTTTTTATACATAAATATATGAATATATATATATATATACATTTATATATATCTGTGTGTGTGTTTATATATATATAAATATTATATATATATGTTTATATATGTGTGTTTATGTTTATATATATGTATATAATTATATTTACATCGATGTATGAAAATGATTTATATTACCAATAAAAACATTCAACACACAAATACATAGAATAACTCAACAAGGCTAGAACTCAAGACCTCACTATGATCCAGAGGGGCGACTACCATTGAGTTGCACCATGAGGGCTATTTATATATATATATATATCTGGGTATTTATATATATATATATATTTATATTTAAATATATGTTAGTATATTTTTATATAAATATAAAATTATATATATTTATATAAAATATAAAAGTATATATATATGTAAATTAATATAATTATACTTATATATAATTAACAATGTTTTAAAATAGTGTTAAAAATGTCACTAACATAGCCACATTTAATAAAATGGATATTTTTAAATTAAGTGATTTTTTTAGAAAAATGTCGCTAAATTAGCGACGTTTTTCCAGAAAAAAATCGCTGAAAAAACATCTCTAAATACAATTTTTTGTGATATTTCAATGGATATATTGGAATAATTTTACATTAAGGTGATCATTTAGTTGTATGGGATACCCTCGATGATCATTTTTGATCAAAATGATTGAGTTATGTCTCAAATACTAATGGGGTTTTAAGAGGCATTTAAGACTCATTTGTGGATGAGTGTAGTGTTCTACCCTTAATCTAATGGCTAGACTGAGTAAACTATTCAGGTTTTTTAGAATATGCTAAGGGTTTTAATGTTAGATTCCATAAAAATATGGAATATTCACTTGTATTTGGTGAAGTTTTCATACAAAAATAATAACCAGGCATGGAATATTTTGATTCCCTATTTAGGAGACCCTTTAGGCCACCCATATGTTGAAAAAATATAGGAGATTCATCACTCATGGGGCTGGAGTTGGTGCGGGAGATGAAAGTGATAATGAAGGAGATCTAGGAGAAAATTATTACTATATAAACCCATCACAAGTATTACATGGACCAATGATGAAGTCCATTGGTGTTTGAGGAGGGAAATCATGTGTTCTTGAAGGTATCACCATGGGGAGGTTTTTTATGATTTAGTTGGGAAGGGAAGATATCCCTGAGATTCATCAGTCCATTATATATCTTGTGCAAGGTGGGTGACACTTCTTACTACATAATATTTACTCTTTAGTTGAATCAGGTCAATTATTTATTATACATGTAATAGCTGAGGAGATATGTGCTTGACCCATCACATGTCAGTAACTAGGGTATTCTATAAATCAAGGATGGTTCCACCTTCTTGGAGTATCTAGTGGTAATTGAGAACTGGAGAGAGATGACTATCCATGAATGAATTATTCCGTTGGTGCCCATACTTTGGTAGTATGGGAACATTTAGGAGATTCTAGGAGAGTATGAGGATCAAATGTGAGATAAGTACCCTTATCTTTTGAGTAATTAGTGCTTTTCAGGGAGAAAAATCCTTAAATGTTGGGAGGATGTTATAACGACCCATACATTACATACATTGTTATTACTTCAAAATTTAAGCACACTTATTACAATATATAACAAAACCATGAAAGGACCGTATAGGTATAATGTATTTAGAAACTGGGAAACATAAACAATTGATTCATAAAGCATCTACATTGTCTCCCATTTATTTCATCATATCTAGAATCCCTTTTTGGAATATCCTACTTAATACCCTTTTTCCTGAACTGGGGAAAAGAAAACATACAAAAGGGTGAGCTCAAATGATCAGTAAGGGTAAACAAAAGAAATATCAATCACATCATAAGAACATATCATTTTGGAAATATTAACCTCCAAAAGAGATCATGATTTCATAACATGGGATAAATAATAGTAGTGAAATGTAGTCCCAATAATCATAACTTAAAACCTGAAACTTTGTGGAATACACACATAATCATAGATAATCATTTCTTAGTAGTCAAGACTCATTCCCAAGACTATCCTAGCAGACAAAGTCCATTTCTGAATCGATTTCACTCCTCGTTTCGGTCCTGTATCACTGAACCAGATTAACCTGCCATTCTAGCCATGTCTATCTCATGAGATATAAATATTTACCCAATGCATTGGAGGGATATATAGGTTCCACCATTCTCATAATTAAACCATTATTATGTGTGCCACAAAATCATAAATCGTACATCATAGCATAACCCATGTAATAAAAAATGGGATTATTAAACATCATGCAATCATAACATAATCCATATAAGATAAAAGGATATCATAAAATTAATTCCATCATAACATAATCAAATCATTGTAAAAATAGGGATAGAAACAGAACCCTATATTATCTTATATGGAAAATAATTTTGATAAAACACTTGAACTTCATTCTTGAGGAAAACATCCTTTCTAATTCAAAAGTATTTTTAATTTCTTAACATGTCATACAATTTTAAACTAAAATAATTTGATTAAAAAGAAACTTGAAAACTTGTAAAGGAATATTCATGGAAATAATGTTCTATGAATCCATTAATGCAGTATAAGTTAAAAAATATTCTTCTCGTACTTTGACCGAAAAAGTCAAAAAGTACCTCGTTCTAAAAATGACAAAAGTTTCCTTTCATATCTTTTACTAAAAACTCACCAATGGGTAAAATTTGATTTAAAAAATTGTAGGAGGATAGAAATAATATTACATGTTGGTGAAACATGGATGTGGATGATAAATATGCCCCAGTAATTACCAAAGTATAAACAATCTCGGATAAAAATGAGATTGTGAGATTTTCCCTTACCTTAGGTCCGATTTGCTTCGTACGTGTCCAATCCTCCTGTATAATGATTTAAATAATGTAATTGAATTATTCCAGAATCATTTCATTGTTATGATATCATATATGGTCATATTCTTAGCCTCTTATTAGTAATATTTCATTACTACATGTTATTCAGGTGTTTATTGCCTTTTCTTCTTATGTGTGTTTTATCGAATAAATTCTTATTCTTCTTTTTATGTTATAGATACCTCATTTACATAATGGTATTAGTGTAATATATATCATATTTATTCATTCAATTCATTTATACTATCATTATGCATTGTAGATCATGTAGAACGAGTCACATCACATTGTGGAGACGGTAGGTCGTACGTACGCACGAGCGATGATATCGTTCCCATGATCGTTGAATTGTATTGAAGTGTATGTACAATCTTTCAGAATCAATATAACTTTTCAATAATAATATATAGTTATTATTTACACCATTATACCCATCCAAGTAAGGTGGTGGTTGAAAACAGATTACACCACGGAGTGGAGACGGTATTCTGTACGTACGCACGCGCGGTGATTTCGTTTTCCATAGGATGGATAGAAGGTGAAATAGGGTTGTTTAATATTTATAAAAACATATCAGTATATTATTGATAATTATGTTATTACTTAATAATAAAACAACTAAAGAAGAGGATGTATAAGAATAAATAATGTTGAAAGAATCGGTAACGAACATTACCTCTTCTATGAAGCGTCTCTTCTTAACCTCCTCTTAGGGCACTAAATATGGTATTTCAAGAATACCAGGTCCAATAAAATGTTTCTAGGGAAGTTGAGAAGGTAAATAGTCAGGGTTTGGCCGAGCATGAAGGCTCAATGTTGTGTAAAGAGGGGAGGTAGGAGGTTTTATTTTATATTGGAGGAGAGGGGCACTTTAAGAAAAACATAAAATATTATTTTATAATAAATTCATATTCAGTTTTTAATATCTCCAAATTGATTTATTTAGAACCTAAGGTTGTTATGGGTCGAAATACTCTCAAATAATAGATTTTAGACAAGTTTAGGTTACTATTTTGACCTTATCATTTAGATTTAACTCGAAGTTAAATAATTTAACTTTTACCGTGTCTTCTTGTTTTCTTACACTATATGGTTAATAAACATACTATAACAAGCCAAAAGAACCCCAAGTGGTTCATTATTAATATATATAATCTTATCTAATTTATTTTTCCAATCCTTATATTTTTAAAAATAAAATAACAATTAATAATATTATACTTGTTTTAAAAACTATTTTATATCAATTTTGACACTATTTGGTAATTGATTTTTTTAAAATCATAAAAGCATGATTAGTTCGAAAAAAGATAATAAAATCAATAATAATAAGTCATATTAACCTATAAAATTATTCTAATTCATGAAAAGTCTCAAATTACATTTATTTGGGTATTTATAACATCAATTATGTTAATATTTTATTAATAAGGTAATTACTGCATCATCATTGTGTCATAAATAAATTAAATTATTTAATGTCTAAAAATTATAAATAAAATATCATTATGTAGTAAATATTTTGATATTTCTAATGAATATTTATAGTTGAATTTATCTAATGTATTTCCCTATAATAAAAATGTTTTAGTTATTAAACTTTGATTTTAACTCTTTTAATTCTTCTTTAAATAAAATAATAATAAGTGTCCTAATCTAATCCAAGTGGACCTAAATGGTCATATTTTACTCCTAAGGTTGTTTTTGGTCGAATTAAACTTATCCAATATAATTAGGACATGTTTTAGGGTAATAATAATATCATTTTTACCCTTATTTACCCCATTTACTTTTAACCGTGGTAAAAAAGTAAAAATTTACTATTCACAAAAAAATATTTTTATCTTATTGAACTACATTTTACTCCTTGATATTAGCCATGTCTCTTGGATTTTCTAAATTCCACTCACATAAGAGGTAAAAATAAGATTTATGTAAATTTTCAAATTCTTCTAGGGGTGGGTAAAAGATGATGAAAAGTTGAATAAAATTATATGTATAAAATTATTATAAAATGACTCGAATGAATTACATTGAACATATATAGGTGTTATGTATCAATTTTGACCTAAAATAAATTTAAATAAAATAAATAATTATTTAAATAAAAAGTCTGTTTTTAAATAGTAACCCAGTGTTTTCACTATTCATCAAAAATTGAAAGTTTTCAGAAAAATAAAAAAAATTTACCCTAGGCTAATTTTGATATTAAGAATCCAAAAATAAAATCCATTTTGAAGGATAAAATTTATAAAATTTCAAAAAGTGGGTATTACTATTCATTACAGCCAGTTTATATAATATTTTAATAACATATCTTTGTTTAGTGAAACTCGATATTGCGTACAACACACGCTATTGTGAAAGGTCGCGATTGCGTGTAAAGAAAGCCAAGATAGTGTTGTGTGTAATGAAATATTCCTTTGAAATTGCGTATACCATAAGACATAAAAAAATATACTTCTGATAAAATATCAGGGTGTTCCATTCTACCCCCCTTAAAATGAATTTTGCCCTTGAAATTCTTCACTTCGTAATAAACAGACGAGGATAACTCTCTCTCATCATATCCCCAAACTCCCATGTAGCTTCTTCTAATTGGTGGTTCCTCCATAAAACTTTCACCAAACGAGTGGTCTTGTTCCGTAGGACTTTTTCGCTACGATCCAGAATCTCTATCGGTTGTTCTCCATAAGAAAGATCTTGCTCTAGCGGTACAACTTATGAGCTAAGTACATGTGAAGGATCTGGTATGTACTTTCTCAGAAGAGATATATGGAACACATCATGAACTTGAGAGAGATTTGGTGGAAGCGCCAATTGGTAAGCTACCTTCCCAACACGATCCAGTATTTCGAAAGGACTGATATACCTATGGCTCAGATTTCCCTTCTTTCCAAATATCATTACTCTCTTCCAAGGAGATATTCATAAGAACACATTATCACACACTTCAAAATCTAGGTCTTTTCTTCGGTTGTCGGCATAACTTTTTTGTCGACTCTGAGTTGCTCTTATGTGTTGTTGAATAGATCTGACCTTTTCTGCCATCTCATCAACAAGATCAGGTCCTAATATCTTTCTTTCCCCAACTTCATCCCATTAAGTTTGAGTTCATCATTTCTTTCCATCGAGAGCTTCATAAGGAGCCATATGAATATAGGAGTGAAAACTATTATAATAAGAAAATTCCACCAAAGGTAGATGTTGATCCCAACCACCTTTGAAATCCATAGAGAAAGCTCTTTACATATCTTCTAGAGTTTTAATTGTTCTCTCAGACTGATCATCTATATGAGGATGATAAGCAGTGATGAAACTCAAATCTGTATCTAAAGTATGATGAAGGCATCACCAAAAATTTGAGGTAAACCTCGGATCCCGATCAGATTTAATGGAGAGTGGTACTCCATGTAATCTTACCACTTCCTTTCATATATCATGGCAAGCTAATCAAGAGAGAAATCCTATCTATTAGAAATGAAGTGTGGCGACTTTGTAAGATGATCAACTATGACCCAGATAACATTATTTCTTTTAGAAGATTTAGGAAGTCTGGTGACAAAGTCCATAGTGATGTTTTCCCATTTCCATTCGGGTATGGGTAATGGTTGTAACATCCCGTTAGACTTCTATCTCTCAGATTTAACTTGCTGACAAACCAAGCATCGAGAGACATATTCAGCAACATCTCTTTTCATGCCATCCCACCATAAGTACTCTTTCAGGTCCCTATACATCTTCGTGCTTCCAGGATGAATAGAGAATGAAGAACTATGAGCCTCATCCAGCAGCTCCATCTTTAATTCTGGGATGGGAGGAACACAAACCCGATTCCAGAACCTTATTATCCCATCACAATCAAGGTTGAATTCAGGAACATTTCTCACCTTCTTTTGTAACTCTACATATTCTTTTTGTGCCTCTTTTATCTTAACATGTATAGATGGTTGAACATTCATTTGAGAAAGATAATATTTTTCCCCTTCCATTATAATTCCAAGATCCATCCTTTTTAAATCCATAAATATTGGATCTTTTGTGATCCTCATCATGGATAAGCTAGAATGGTCTTGTCGACTTAATGCATCTTCCACCTTGTTTGCTTTCCTAGGGTGATAATGAATTGAGTAGTCGTAGTCCTTAATCAACTCCAACCATCTTCTTTGGCACATATTCAGTTCCTTTTGTGTGAAATATACTTTAAACTTTTATGATCAGAATAAATATCACACCTTTCACCATAAATGTAATGCCTCCAAATCTTTAAAGCAAAGACTACCGCGGCTAGCTCTAAATCATGAGTTGGGTAATTTTTCTCATGGATTTTCAATTGTCATGAGGCATATGATATCACCATATCATTTTGCATGAGAACACACCCCAATCCCTTCTTGTATGTATCACTGTATATCACAAACCTTTCTCCACTACAAGGTAGTGTGATCACAGGTGCACTGGATAACCTTTTTTTTAACTCTTTGAAATTCTCTTCACACTTCTTTGTATAAACGAACTTAACTCCTTTTCGAGTCAACCTGGTGAGTGGATTAGATAACCATGAAAAATCTTTCACAAAATGTCGATAATATCCAGCCAAACCAAGAAAACTTCGGATCTCAATTACTGTTGTTGGTGTCGACCATCTTTCGATAACCTCTGTTTTTGCTGGATCCACAGATATCCCCTCTTTTGGGATTACATGACCCAAAAAATGCAACTTTTTGAAGACAAAATTCACACTTGGTAAATTTGGAATAAATCTTCTCCTTTCTCAGGGTCATGAATACAATTCTTAAGTGATATTCATGTTCTTCCTTGATCATTGAATAGACAATAATATCATCTATAAAGACTACAACAAACTGATCAAGATAGTTTCTAAAGACTCTATTCATTAGATCCATGAATATAGCAGGGTCATTAGTAGACCAAATGGCATCAATATAAATTCATAGTGTCCATACCTTGTACAAAAAGCTGTATTTGGTATATCCCCCCTTTTGACCCTTAATTGATGATACCCTAAACGAAGATCAATCTTGGAAAAGTATTGAGCTCTATGTAGTTGGTCAAATAAGTCATCAATGCATGGGAGATGATATTTGTTATTGATAGTGATCTTGTTAAGTTCTTGATAATCAATGCAGAGTCTCATTGATCCATCTTTCTTCTTAACAAACAGAACAGGTGCTCCCCAAGGTGACGCACTAGGGAATATGAATCCCTTATCAAGATTCTCTTGGAGTTGCTTCTTCAATTCCTGCAACTCAATTGGGGCCATTCTATAAGGTGTCTTTGAAATAGGCAAAGCACCCAGTAAGAGTTTTATTGAAAACTCAACTTCATGATTTGGAGGAAGACCTAGAAATTTCTCTGGAAAGACATCATCAAAATCCCATACAACGAGAATATTCTTAATCGTGAGTTTATTTCCAACCATTTGAGATAAATAAACTTCATTTAGTGGAATTAAGACCCATAAGATGGAATAAATTTCCACCGGAAGGTTATATTCATCCTTGCATCGATATAAAATGATATATTGATCTGGAATATGAAATGTGGCTACCTTTCTTTGGAAATTGATATGAGCTCCATATTAAGAAAGCAAATCCATGCCAAGAATCACATTAAATTCCACAATAGGAAGGATCATAAGATTTCCAGGAAGCACTTTCCCACAAACTTTTATCAGAGAAGAATTGTAAACTTTTGATGCAACTGTTGTGCCATTAGGGGTCGTCACAACTAAATCAATATCTAACTGTTGAGGTAATATGGAGATACCCTTAGAAAATTCTTTAGAAATAAAAGAGTGTGTGGATCCAGAATCAAATAAAACATTTGCTACTTTAGAGTGGATAGTAAGTGTACCTTTCACCACTTCATTATCATACTCCAAATCGCCGATAGAAATTGCATGTGACTTTCCTTTTTCTTTGGCCTTAAGAGTTTGTTGACATTGATAATCATCAACAACCCATGGATTAGGGAATTGATTGGCATAATGCCCCATTTCCTTGCACTTGAAACATTGAAGTGTAGGAGGTTCATTCTGGGTATCCCTTTCTTTTTTCTCATCATTAGACATATTCTTCCCATTATTTCGACATTAAACTACCCGATGACCTTCTTTTCCACACTTAAAACATTTACTTGTCCCTTTAAGAAAATTCCCCCCATGATTCTTTCCACACATTGAGCATAAGGGAAAAATCATATTATTTTCACTGTACTCTTTAGATTTCCCTTTGAATTCCATTTTCCTCTTCTTATCAAACCCATATGACTGATGGGTTACTCCAATCTCCATATCAACCTTGAGAGAACATAGAACTATTTCCTCGTAGCTATTGAAGTCCCTTATGGCTAACGCCCTTCGAAGACTTGGTTTTAAGCCACTAAAGAATCGATCAATCTTACTCTCAGGTTGGATAATAATCCTAGAAGCATACCTTTCAAGTCTTGTAAAATTTTCTTCGTAGGTACCAACCGATTCATCATCATTTTTCTTTAGTCCAAGAAACTCTTTATCCATCTTTGTTCGAAGAATTCGAGGGAAGTAATTATTGAAAAATAAGTTCTTGAACTCGTTCCATTCCATGGACTCAATTTCATCTCTTGGCCTTGTATTCTTGATCGGATTCCACCATTGATCAGCTTCACCTTCCAAACGATATACTACTAAGATGAATTTATCATGTTCCGAACATTGAAGAACTGAAAATATCTTTTCAGTGGTACTGATCCATTTTCAGCCACAAATAGATCAGTAGACCCGCTGAATGAGGGTGGACGCTGCCTCATGAAGGATTCAACAGAATGTTGCTCCTTCATTTTCTCATTTGGAAGTCCTGCATGATTCATATCTTGAGAAATTTGTGTGAGAATGGCTACAAGATTTTTCATTCCATCTCCCATAATGTTTGGTTGCTCAGGGGGAAAATCATTTCATTGCCCGTTACATTCAGCATTAATACGATTCCTTTAGGTTCAAGACATTTACTAAAACCAATAAGCATAGTGTGAGAAACACTAATCATAATAGTAAAACAACATAATCAAGAATAAAATTTCATGCTTTAGGTCTTATCATAGGCTATTCATTTCCATTTCTAAAACACTAAGATTTTTTCCTATGCTTAGACATATCCTTAGGGTTTTTACTAAGTCTTTCACATCCTAGTTTCCAAAGGGTGACAATAACTTTCCTCTGATACCAACTATAACGACCCATACTTTACATACATTTTGATTACTTCAAAATTGAATCACACTTATTACAACATATAATAAAACCATGAAAGGACCGTAGAGTTATAATGTCTTTAGAAACTAGGAAACATAGACAACTGATTCATAAAGTATCTACATTGTCTCCCATTTATTTCATCATATATAGAATCCCTTTTTGGCATATCCTACTTAATACCCTTCTTCCTGACCTGGGGAAAAGAAAACATACAAAAGGGTTAGCTCAAATGCTCAGTAAAGGGTAAAGAAAAGAAATATCAATCACATCATAAGAACATATCATTTTGGAAATCTTAACCTGCAAAAGAGATCATAATTTCATAACATGGGATAAATAATATTAGTGAAATGTAGTCCCAATAATCATAACATAAAACATGAAACTTTGTGGAATACACAGATAATCATAGAGAATCATTTCTTATTAGTCAAGACTCATTTCCAAGACTATCCTAGTCAAAAAAGTCCATTTCTGAACCAAGTTCACTCCTCGTTTCAGTCTTGTATCACTGAACCGGATTAACCTGTCATTCCGGCCATGTCTATCTAATGAGATATAAACCTTTACCCAATGAATTGGAGGGAGATATAGGTCCCACCCATCTCATAATGAAACCATTCTTATGTGTGCCACAAAATCATAAATCATACATCATAGCATAAACCATGTAATAAAAAATGGGATTCTTAAACATCATGCCATCATAACATAATCCATATAAGATAAAAGGACATCATAAAAATAATTCAATCATAAAATAATAAAATAATTGTAAAAATAGGGATAGAAACAGAACCCAATATTATCTTAGATGTAAAATAATTTTTGATAAAACACTTGAACTTCATTCTTGAGGAAAATATCCTTTATACTTCAAAATCATTTTTCCTTTCTTAACATGTCATAAAATTTTGAACTAAAATAATTTGATTAAAAATAAACCTGAAAACCAATAAAGTAAGATTCATGGAAATAATTTTATATGAATCCATTCATTCCATATAAGTTAAAAAAACATTCTTCTCGTACTTTAGCTGGAAAAGTCAAAAAGTACCTTGATCTAAAAACGACAAAAGATTCCTTTCATATCTTTGTCTAAAAACTCCCCAATGGGAAAAATTGGATTTAAAAAATTGTATGAGGATAGAAATAATATTACATATTGACGAAACATGGATGTGGATGATAAATATTCCCCAGTAATTATCGAAGTATAAACAATCTCGGATAAAAATGAGATTGCGAGATTTTCCCTTACCATATGACCAATTTTCTTCGTACGTGTCTGAAAATCCAGTATAATTATTTAAATAATTTCATTGACTTATTCAGAATAATTATCATTGTTATGATATCATATATGGTCATATTCTTAGCTTCTTATTATTAATATTTCATTGCTACTTGTTATTCGGGTGTTTATTGCTTTTTCTTCTTATGCGTGTTTTGTCGAATAAATTCATATTCTTATTTTTAGGTTATAGATACCAAATTTACAGAATGGTATTAGTTTAATATATATCCTATTTATTCACTCAATTAATTTATATAATCATTATGCATTTAGGATCATGCTGAACAAGTCACATCACATCGTGGAGACGGTAGGCCATACGTACGCACTAGCGATGATATCGTTCCCATGATCGTTGAATTGTATTGAAGTGTATGTATAATATTTCAGAATCAATATCACTTTAAAATAATCATATATAGTTATTATTTACACCATTATACCCATCCAAGTAAGGTGGTGGTGGAAAATAGTTTACACCATGGCGTGGAGACGGTATTCCGTACGTACGCACGCGCGGTGATTTCGTTTTCCATAGGATGGATAGAAGGAGAAATAGGGTTGTTTCATATTTATAATAACATATAAGTATTATATTGATACTTATTTTATTAATTCATAATAAAAAAACTAAATAATAGGATGTATAAGAAGAAATAAAGTTGAAAGAATCGGTAACAGACATTACCTCTTTTTTGAAGCGCCTCTTCTTAACCTCCTCTTAGGGCACTAAAGATGGTATTTGAAGAAGACAAGGACCTATAGGATGTTTCTATAAAAGTTTATAAGGGAAATGGGAAGGGTGTTTCTGAGATTTAAGGCTCAATGTTGTGTAAAGAGGAGAGGGAGGAGGTTCCCTTTTATAAGGGAGGACAGGGGAACTTTAGAAAAAACTTAAAATATTATTTTATAATAAAGTCATATTCGGTTTTTAATAGATACAAATTGATTTATTTAAAAGATATGGTGGGTATGGGTCTAAATCCTCTCAATAAATAGATTTTAGACAATTTTAGGTTACTATTTTAACCTTATCATTTAGATTTAACTCTAAGTTAAATAATTTAACTTTTACTCTGTCTTCTTGTTTTCTTACACTATATGGTTAATAAACTTACTATAACAAGCCAAAAGAACTCCAAGTGGTTAATTATTAATATATATAACCTTATCTAAGTTATTTGGCCGATCCTTAGATGTTTAGGAATAAAATAACAATTAATAATATAATATTTGTTTTAAAAACTATTCTATGTCAATTTTGACACTATTTGGTAATTGATTTTTGTGAAAATTATAACAACATGATTAGTTCAATAAAAGTTAATTTAATCAATACTAATATGTCATATTAACCTATAAAATTAGTTTAATTCATTAAAAGTCTAAAATTACATTTATTTGGGTATTTATAACATCAATTATGTTAATATTTCATTAATAAGGTAATTACAGCATCATCATTGTGTCATAAATAAATTAAATTATTTAAAATCTAAAAGTTATAAATTAAATACCATTATATATTAAATCTTTTTATATTTCTAATTAATATTTATATTTGAATTTAGCTAATGTATAACCCTATATTTAAAATGTTTTAGTTATTAAACTTTTATTTTAACTCTTTTAATTCTTCTTTAAATAAAATAATAATAAGTGTCCTAATCTAATCCAAGTGGACCTAAATGGTCATATTTTATTCCTAATGTTTTTTTGGTTGAATTAAACTTATCCAATAGAATTAGGACATGTTTTAGGGTAATAATAATATCATTTTTACCGTTAATTACCCTATTTACTTTTAACCATGGTAAAAAAAGTAAAAAGTTACTATTCAATGAAAATTATTTTTATCTTATTGAACCACATTTTACTACTTGATATTAACCATGTCTATCTGATTTTTGAAATTTCACTCACAAAAGCAGTAAAATTAAGTTTTATGTAAATTTTCAAATTCTCATAGGAGGTGGGTAAAAGACGGTGAAAAGTTCAATAAAATTTTTATATATCTAAAATTATCATAAAATGACTCCAATGAATTAAATTGAACTTATATAGATATTATGTATTAATTTTTACCTAAAATAAATTTAAATAAAATAAATAATTATTTAAATAAAAACTATGTTTTTAAATAGTAACCTAGTGTTTTCACTATTCATCAAAAATTGAAAGTTTTCAGAAAATACCAAAAATTCACCCGAGGCTAATTTCGATATTCCGAGTCCAAAAATGAAATCCATTTTGAAGGATAAAATTTATAAAATTTCAAAAAGTGGGTATTACTATTCATAATGGATAGTTTATATAATATTTTAATAACATATCATTGTTTAGTGAAACTCGTTATTGCGTACAACACACGCTATCGTGGAAGGCCAAAATTGCGTGTAAAGAAAGCCAAGCTAGTGTTGTGTGTAATGAAAGATTCCTTTGATGTTGCGTATAACATAAGACATAAAAAATATACTTCTCAAAAAATATCAGGGTGTTACAGATGTAGTGACCCAAGTTTGTCTATTTGAACATTTAGAATATTTTTAATAATATTTTTGTGATGAGTAATTGGGCTAGGATGGAGTTTTAGGTGTTTCTAAGACTTGGTAATAAAAAAAAAATAATATATCACTTTTAGTATAATCATGTACATTCATGCGAATAATTTCTTTACATCGAAATAGATCATCAGATAGAAAATCAATGACTATGGTTGCATTTGGAATATGTGTTTTACCCTAGGACCAGTGTTATTTTCATTCGCACTAGGTTCCTTGAGTTCAATCTATCATTGGTAGATTAAGTAATTTATTTACTATATTTTATCAATAAACCAATAAATTGGTCAATTAGACCAGTTAATCAATGATTTCTTTATTTAATTATCTTTTATCTACTCTTAGTAGGGTTAAAAAATAATAAACCTAGATTGAGAGATATGGAAATTGAGGGAGATCTGGAGAATCTGTGAAATTAAGGAATAAAATTCTCCATCGGTAGTTTCCAAATACACCCAATGTATACGATTTCTTCATCAATGATTAAGCCAAGCATAAGGCAAGGGTTTTTTTATTTCTATGCTACTTCGTACCTTGTGATTTTGATAACGAATTATCTATTATTGATATTAATTCTCTATTTCTTGGATTTATAAACTTACTTGACTCTATGTCAGTATATAATCTATGTTTTAATACTAAATTTACACTTTTATATGAATTATTCTCCCAATGATCGATGTATGGGCTTCACAACTGCAACAAAAATCCCCTTTCATGATTTTACTTTGATTTACCTTACCCATTATTTGTGCTTAAATCATGAAACTTTATTAAGTTTGATAGTTAAAAAAATAATGGTTTCTATTAGCATGTATTTTGTCACACCCTAATATCAATTTTGATTATTTTAATGTTTAATTATAGAATTTATGATATTTAATGAATTTTTGGTAAAATATTTCAAAAAAATTAACAGGGTTTTAGTGCTACACCCCTGGAGTATGGTTTTGTTAACCATGAAACTTTCCCAAGTAATACTGTTCTTGTTGAAGAGTTAACTCATGATTTGGTAAACTATTTGGATCTTAGGAAAATACATATGAGGTAACCTTGTGTATGGGTTCCTCAAGTTGATATGGTTTATGGAAAAGAGAAACCATGTATCCAAACTATGTGGAAATACCCAATTGATCTAGTGAGTTTCACACAATTTCCTAAATAGTGTCACCAAACCATACGAGTTTCCCACGTTCTTAAAATTTTAAAATTAATATTCCACACTCCAAAAATTAAAACGAAAAATGTATCCCCTTCCCCTTCATTCACACAAGACATCTCAAGGAGAACCTTAGGATTGACTCCCCCATCATCTTCCTTGTATTTTTAGCTTCCAATTTGATTTCAAGTGGATAATTAATGGTTAGGTCACTATTTTTTTCTTCTTTTATTACCCTAATGTTAGTTTTCCTCCTCGCTTCATAGGGCCATGACGATTGAAGTAAAGACATAAGTTCTATATAAATCTTGTGAGTTTTTATATCTTGAGCCTATGAGGCTCTTCTTGAGACCTACGATAGAATTTTTCATTGAAGAACATATAGTTTATTTGCATTGAGGTATGTTTTTCTATGATATGTATTTTTATTTATAATTCACGTGATGCATGAGTTTTCTAAATTGGGTTTCTCTAAAATTTACCTTGTTTTATGACCCTTTGTAAATTGATTAATTTCTTATCAAAGTTATAATTTCTTATATTGAAGTAGGGGTGGGGGTTTTTGGATTTCAATATTTATAATTTTTTATATTAATCATATGTATACTATGTGATTTTTAAAATTATAATGAATATTTTCCTACAGGATCTGATAATATAAATGATATTTTAAACCTCTTATGATTTTATTCAAGATTAATTTTTATTTGTAGGAAATATTTTGTTTTAATTTCATTATTATTGGATTTAAATAAGCCTTTTAAATATTTTCTTATGGAAGTTTCATGTGATTTATGATAATTAAATTCTTTAATTTATTCGATGATTCTTTGTTTATGAACATACAATATGTTTGATGTGTTATATTTAAGACGAGGTTCTATTCATTTCAAATAATATTTTGAAATGAAGCATAGTTTTAAAATGGATTCCAAAAAAGGGATTGAAATTGTGTTACTATTGGTTTCAATATTAAAGGCTTAGTTGGATCCTTGTATAATTATTTTTTCATAAAATGAGCTACACCCTAGATTTGAGCCCCATTGTTTTGTGTGTTGGGTATGATATCCTATATTGGGATATGAATTTGGTTATTGATTGATAATTTTATAAAATAGAAGGAAATCTTACTTAAAAAAGTAGTATGAGGTTGGGATTAGGAGTGATTATTGATATGTTTTTTCTTACGAGTTTTATTTTTCTTGAATTATTCTTTTTGTGATAAATATTATCCCACATCCAATAACTAAATTTATGGGAACCTGAGATCTTAGGTAGATACCTAGGATAAATGTTTTTATACTAATAAACTCCCTCCCTAGACTTAGATTACCCCACTAACTAACTAAACATTTCTATAACATAGATGATATTTTTTCAGTTCCATTATATGGGTTTCAATATACCATTAGGCCAAGATGATGTTATACTCGATAGTCTACACATAGTTGGAAATTATTGGGTTTTATCAAAGTATGATGATCCTTAGATTTCCATAAAATCTTCGCTATATATTCTCCCATGATATTATTTTGAAATTTTTGATTAAAATTTCTTTTTTCGTATCATTTTTGAGTGGATTATATTTCTATTTTCTTTTCATTATATTCCCTTAACTTGAGTTTAGTGTATTTTTGTTCACATTTTATTTCATGTTGTAGTTATTTTCATGTGATATGTTTTTCTATCTACCTTATATATGGGATTTCTCATATGTTCACACCTTATGACCATAGCATTATTTCCTTCTATTATTGATCTAAAATTATGTTATGAAATGATATTGTAAATGAATTAGAAAAGTGAGGATTTTAACACAATCAGTAATATTTAATGGGTTTAAATTCATATATGTTTTTCTAAAAAAAGGGGTTTTAATATAATTTCTTGAAACTATGTGAACATTTTCCATTAAAAAAGATTGATTTTAAAAAAGGAAAGTTGTAATTTTCATATGTGGTATGATTTATTTAAAATATAAAAAGATTTATTATCATAATTATATTATAAATTAATTTTGATGGAATGTTTCAAAAAATAAAATGAATGGACTTAGGTGAAATCCTACTGGACTATTTTTCTCACACCTAACATATACCACTAGGTGTCGATAAATTTAGTATATTATTTCTGGTTTAGGGTCAATATTCTTAAGAAGATCCATAATTCATACTTCTTCACTCAAGTCTCTCATGGAGCATGTTTTATATTGGGGTTGGATAGTGACCTTGGGTCATGGGGAGATCTTTGGTCTGGTATTTTGGGATTCATTTGTTTTTTCATACCATGTACGCATTGAACATTTTTTCCTTTATGTATCTTGGATAATCTATTAAATATTATTATATTACTTTAATGTTATGTTTATAGTAATGTTTGATGCTTTTTTCTTCTGGATTTATGACTAGTTTAGTATATTTATTATTGAAAACGATTTATTTGAGTTTCATGGAATTCCAATTTATGGATGCACCATGGTTGGTTATCGGTAAGAATTATGTTGTTTGTTCATTATTGTTTATTGGGAATAACCAATCCCAAGAGTGTATCCTTGATATATATGTAATAGTTTCCAACCTATGAGGATTAGGAATTCCTTTTAGGACTTTCCTCTGACTAGCCATGCGTTGAATAAGAATTTATTAGGTTGTTTCATGAGATGTTCGAAATCATAGACTGTGGGTTTTTTTTTATTAGTTGGGATTGAGAAATATAGAAGGATCGTTGAGTGATAATGGATTTTAGGAGGTGTGGCGGCCAAAGGTTAGTGATGAAATAGGAATTATGGGGTTTGTGAGTAATGATTTTGAACCCTATTTCAAGAAATATAGGGATATAAATTGACCTTTAGAGGCACTATATCCATTCATAACACTTTTAGCCATGATTTAATATTGATAAGAGGTGATAATAGTGAAAATGATGAGATTCATAAAAGTCTAAAAATTATGGGAAAAAACACAACTAAAAGGCATATAGTTCAGAAGAACACAATACATGTACCTACCTAGCTAGGCTAGATAGGGTTTCAAATTACTTATGAATCGCATAGGATGCGACTTTGGTACACATTCCATGTAACCCTAATCCAACCAACATGGAGTGGATTTTCTAGAGGTAATTTAGCCATGTATTTTGTTTAGATTAGGACCACATGCCATGTATCCCAAATGTTAAAATACTCATCATCCTTTATAGCACTCATAGGGTGAGTTGGATGAGTCTACACACTATGAGACCTTTATGGAATGAAATATATTTTAACTTTTACATGACACTGACTGTAGTGGAATACATCAAGTACCCCACCAATCCTATATTCTATTTGTGATATCATATACATCATGTAGGTATAACTTTACATGTCATATGTCAAGGTAGGACCAGAATAATTTTTTTATCTAGTTTCATAAATCAAGGGAGCACATGTCTATATTTTTTATTGTGTGTTACACATCATATACCTCTACAAAACACGTCGTGTAATTTTTATAGCCATAGTTTCTTTCCACATATCCTTATCTGAGACTCATATTTGGACACATGAGTATTTTATCGTATGATTTTTTTTCGATATAGGATGAAATGGTATGATTATATTTGACATTAGAGGTGATTTAAGAGGCAATACAAGAATTTTAGTCTCCTTATCTCAATGGGGATAATGATCGGGATTAAGCACGATGATCAGAATATTATTGGGATTGATAATACTCTAATGATGTGTTTATTATAGGATGTGGGTCCCACAAATCTCATATAGAGTTCGATACTCCATCAAAAACTCAAGGATTGAGTCTTCTTTATATGGAGCCTATGCTCCCACTTCTAAGATATAAGATTGGGCATATGTCCTACACTAGGGTCAGTACTCCCATGACTGATACTTATCCTTCAATGAGGTGTGGGTCACCAATTATAGTTTTAAAGAGATTATGTGGGTTTCTTGGTTTGAGTTAATACAATTATTTGGGATAATCTCCAATTCTCCTATTGCTGGTGTGTGTAGATAGCGACTCTTCTATATGTACCACTTTATCTTATTTAAATCATATCTAGATTTTCATGGGTTATCCTTCCCGTATTTCCCCATCAATTGTGATGACTAGTTTTCTTTAATATTAATTTTTGGTTTTAAATGTATCCTACTAAGTATGTTTATACTCACCCCTGTATGGGTGTCTTCAGCTACACATGTCACATATTATGTAAATTATAGACAATTTGGTGGTGATATTAGTGGGCACGATGTTGAAAAAGATTTGTTTTACTGAGAAGTGGTATTAACAAACATTACATATGTCTAGAGATAGAATAATATGGGGACCTATTAATTAAATACTCATATTTTGGATTTAATATCTATTTATTATGTGTGTATCTTACCCTTTTTTAGTTTTTATTATAAACTAGTTTTTCATTATGGATCTTATCTTTTGTTTCATGGATTTTATATATCGTTGTTAGTTTTATTTATCTTTTATTATTTATTATATCCTCTATATATGTGTACATTATGTAATGGTGTATTAATCTAAGCCTCCCTTAATTTTTTATATTCATACTAAGTGCTAGCCACTATCCCTTGGAATATTAGATGTGGGATTAGGGTGGAATACTTAGCTTATCCTACCCAAGAGGGGCCTCGGTGGGTCAGCTCCAGTTAGCATGGTTAGTGCATGATTAAGAGAAATCATGTAGTCCAATAATTCCTAGTGTAAATAACTTAACCAATGGATCATACATACATTACACAAAATTTGTGGAACCAAGTGGAACAATGATGTATATGGTTCTAGGTTTTCTAGTGAATATCACATTTTTAGAACACGATTTAACAAACCATGCAGTTTAACATTATTTTTAAAATTTCTATTTTATTTTTATCTCTTAGTGTGGTAATCTAATTTTCATACCTAATTTACATTATATGGTTAGGAGGATCCCTATATAAATCTCCATCATCCTCTCCCTTTATTCCTTGACCTACCCTTTTACTTCCAAGTTGATTATTTTAAGGTAATCAACCATTTTATATTTCTTTCTAATCTATATCACTTCCCCCCCTTTATATTTCTTCTTCTTCACTTAATGTTTCCATAGTGGCCTATCTATAGTTTAGGGTTTTTATAAAACATGGGTTCCATGATGTTTTAGTGGTTTATGCTATTCTTTGGGTCCTCATATTCACTTATTTGAAGGATTCATCTCATTTTCATGAGACCTAGGTATGTGTTTCAATGACATTTCCTCTATTTGACATACTATAGGGTCCTTTCTATTTCTAAAACCCCCCTTTCTTCATATTATAATAATATGTAAAATATTTGAGGATCTTATATATGTAATTTATTATTTTGTTATATAAATTATTTTCAACAGTTTTTAATATTTATAGACTTAAAAAATATTTTTCATGCACACAATGTGTTCATAAAAATGTCTATAAGTGTTTTTATCGGAAAATTAGAAACTATATTGTTGTTTTAAATTCAAAATTATTTCAAAATGATTTTAAAATAGGATATGTTATGAATTTCTATATTATTTCTTATTTTATAGGTATTTTGGAAAATATTAAATAATTATTGATATCTAATGTTATTTATTTATGTTATTATGATACTTACACTTTATTTTGATTTTATATCTTTTTATTGATATTTGAATTGATGTTTTGGTTATATATAATGTATATTGAAATTTTTTGTTTCCAATCTAATTTTTAATTTTTTTTAAAATAATTTTTTTTAAACATTAATTCATATTTAGTTATTCTAGGGAGGGTTTCGTATTTACATTCTTGGTTTAAAGAATTAAGTCCTAGTTGGAACTTTTCAAAAGGTTTTCATGGAATGTTAAGAACCCATTGAATTAATACCCTTTGATCTATGCATGTCTAAACTATATGATTATGTGAAGTGAGTTGAATATCATGGAATATATATTATTATATGGAAGGAGATATTTATTTTGTGGGTTCTTGGAGGTGATACAAGAAATACATTTATATGTGTTATCATGATGTTTTATAATTAATGTTATAAAAAATTATTTCCTCACCTCCACATAGATTATTTCCTGGGAACCCGGAGTATCTATGTGATAAATCTAGATACGATTGTTATGTTATTCATGATTTTGATACATTACGGATCCTTTTGTGTATGATGTGACTCTGCTATTATTCCCTTGTTTAGATTGTACTTTTTTGTAAGGAAAGTTATTGGGATTATGAGAAGATGTAAATATGCATTGGAGATAAGTGAGATAACACCATTTCATATGGAAAAGTGGGAAGATAACCTACTTAACTTGAATAACTTTTCATTGATAGATTCAAGGAAGAAACCTTAATATGTTATGATTAGATAGATTATCTTAATGTAAAATACATGTACCATAACTATAGAGTAATTTATACACTATTTAAGTAAAATAAAAAAGAAGGTATCCATAGGGAGATGTTGAATATATAGATTTTGAAAAAATTTATAATTTTGTTCTATAGATAAAATTGGATAAGTCTCAAATTCACCCTAATTTTTGTATGGATTCATTTTTTCATATGAATTTAGGCTGATTAGAATACTTTGATTGGTTCATATGATGCTGATTTGAGTAAAAATTATGAAAAAGGATTGAGTGTATGACTTTGATATAGATCATAAGTCTTTAATCTATAAATTCATTGATTTTTTGAATTTATTTTAATCCTTTGATCCAATTTTGAAAATTAGTGTTCCAAAATAAGTCTTTATCACATGAATTCATCATTAGGCCATGAAGATCACAATAGCTGATCTTATGACGTGGATAATCATAATACTTGACTGTATGTCTTTGAGAGTAAAATGTGTGTGTGTGAATTAGAATCATATGACTTTGAGAACCTATGCCATATTGATCTAGAGACACACAATTGTAAACTCACCTTATGTAGAAGTAATTCAGTACCTGTATAAAGGTAAATATAAGGGCCAATGTAAAGGTAAATCGAAAAGTTTGACGAATATGTAAAGTTTATCCAAACTTCCATAAAGGTAATACCCAGTTTATATGAGTTGTGTAAAGGTCATATGGACCTATATAAGGGTATCAAAAAAATCAGAGGTTGTGTAAAGGCATGGTAAGTTTCCATAATTTTAAATTATAATGAAATTAGATATTATTTTGAAGATTATGTTAATCTGAGCTTCATGGATCAAACATCATGATAGTAAATGGATCATAATTCAAGTATAGATGAAGGTAGAACCTATCAAGGAGAATATGGTGTTATTAAGATGAGTTCCATACCACATAAGTTAGTTCAATTTCATAGTTCTTTGGACTTGTAGATTTTTAATGATTTAAAAAATCATATTTTGTTATGGAATTAATAGAAGGAAATGCATGGACTTTTGGATGATTTAAATAAGGAATCTTGACCGAGATTCAAGTTGTTTTGAATAATATTAAATCAGATCTACTAAATGATTTAAATGATAAGATAAACAATATCTAAATATCCAAGAGATTTCATATTTTCAATGTGTAAATAATTATTCATGATATTGTGAATATAGAAGTGTTTATATTGAAGAATAAGGTGTTAATAATTATTTAGAGAATTCTATGATCCCTATTCTATGGAACCAGAGAAGAAGATCAACAGTGTATTATAGGAGATAAATTTTTTCATCTAGGATAGATTTTGTGTCAAGGAAAAAAACAATTGATAATTAATAACCCTTTCAAGCTACTTATGATATTGAATCATTATGATAACTTTGAGTAAGCTGAAGCAATCCTCAAGAAGAGAGGACATGTTGACTTAAATGAGAGCAAGGTTGACTTTCTACCATTGAATAATAAGTTTAAGGCCAATTCAATTTAGGAGTTCGGGAGGACCCTTGAAGAGCTTCCATAAGGTTGTATAAAGTACCCATCAGAAGATGGTGATAAAATTTTCATAAGATAGATTGAATTAGTGGGATACCAGTATAATGAACCCATCATAAGGTGGATTCTTTGGAAACTTAATGTCCAAAAATTTTAGGAGATTTTGTATTTTCTATTTCAGTAGTTTATTCATTATTCTTTTCAGTTGATATATTGTTCCTTATAATCAAGTTATTTATGGTGGAGAAACGAGGGCTCAAACTATAAACCAAACATGAAAATAAGTTATATTTCATAGAAAAACTTTTTAAATACTTACATGTTATACCTTTTACGTTATACATATTCATGTAAGGATGATAAAACAAATATGAGTGGATCGAAGATTTAACTAGCTAAATAGGCTGAATTAAATAAGGAATATTTTCAAAATAAAGTGGATCACTAATTCACCACCTATCTCTATCTATGATCTATCATGGCCTAGGAACAACTAGTGGTATAAGATATCTAGGTTCCCTATGAAAATATACAACCTTTTCTAAATATTAATGATAACGATTTTGAATTTAGTAAATAGTATACGAGTTCCTTTCTTTGATTGTAAGGAATTTTATGGATAGAAGAACTGAATGATTCTATATTTAATTTCACAAGTCCTGGAGGTAAGTGATGCTATTATAGTTTAATTTCTTCCACCTGAAAGATGTCATCACATGACTTACACAAAAAATTGAAATATAAAATTTGATGAGAAATAAATGAATGACATTTAGTTATCTCTATCTGAAAAGGTATACACTAATGTGATGAGACTTTAATCAACCAAGGAGATGTAGGAATAACATGAAAATATGTATAAAGGAAATGTGATGATCAAAGAATCCAATATTTTTATTTGGAGGGATAATTTTATAGATATTAATATGATATATGGTGAGAAAATTAATGATTATTTCCCCTGGTACAATGATACAGTGACTAACATCCTAGGATTTAGTGATACTTTGTAAGATTCAATTATTGTGATGAATCTGATGAGAAGTTTCCTTGAAGTATTTAATATGAATATCTATGTCCTAGAAGAGGTTTGACATCTATATCTTAATGAATTTAAAAACACTATTCTCAGATATTAAATGATAAAATACCTAGTGTTAATGAATAATATTAAATAATAAATGGAATTCAAATCCTTTAAAGGTATAAAGTTGAAATAAAGGAAATATGAACTACTATCCAAATCAAAAGATAAAGATGATGGAGAACAAAGAGAATAATGTCTCTTATTTCTAAAACCATGAGAAGATAAAGAGTCAAGTATAAAGTTAGGGTCCATATTATGTTTTTTAATTATGTAGATGTAGGAAAATTTTTAATTAATTTCACAAATAAGGATTTGGATGAAACTATGAGTGAGGATTAAGATGAATACCATTCTAGAAGCATTCTTAGAAAAAACTAAAAGGCTAATAATATGAATAAAATAAGTAATTATAGATAACTTAATAGTAATTTAATAAGTAAATAAGAATTTTAAGACTCATCATCTGCAAGTTTGTTAGATTATTTTCCCTCTAAACATCAAAAAACCCTCATCTTCAAGGTCAAAAGGCATAGAGTTACATCATGTAGTGAAGAAGAAGAAGAAGAATACTATACTAAGTATATGACAAGGTTAAAATTGGATGTGTTCCTTAAGAAAAATACCAATCACAAGAAGAAGATAAATCTAATTGAAAAGGTGAAAGAAATTAATTTCTTAAATGAAGTGATCTCATAGAAGCGATTAAAATTTCTAAGGTGAAGATTACAAAATAAGACAAGACACTAGAATATATTAACAAAAAGATAGTTTAAAATAATAAATAAATGAATGAGTCTCAATATCGATGTATTAAATATGAAAACACATTTTAGTTTATGAGATAATACCATGAAAAATTAGAGGATATTTATTCGCAGCCATCCAATTTTATTGAGAAAACAACCCCAATAAAAAGAATAAATATTTTATAAATGATCAAGTAATATTGAATCTATTTTCTTCAATTTTATAGATTATAAAATCTAATCTACAATTTTTTCGAATGAATATAGTCTTTAAAAGTGTCCTTTTGCAGTTAAGATAAGTAAATATGAGTTGGAGAAGAAAATATTTCCAAGGGAAAGGCAAAAAAATCATGGAATATGCTTGGACCATAAGATTATTTTGTAGACATACTGGGAGGGAAAGATTAAATGGATACTATTGGTATTGTAGAAGTTTTGGGTAAAATGCCAATAAGTTCTCATACAACATTTAATTATTAAGAAAATGGAATGAATAAAGAGTGAGTAGAACCGATAAGAAAATAAGTAGTTTTGTTAAACTAATAAATAACCTTAGAAGAAAAAAGTTTGTGGATAGAAAAATTACTAGACAGATCTCATAGACTGCTAAATTTTAGAAGAATTAATGAAGAAGTATAAAATATGTTCAAAATGGTACTATAAAACGTGGAGAGATGATGGAAGAAAAAAATGAATCTTATAGAGGAAAAAATAGAAACACATATAGTTCAAGGAAGTTGTGTGGGATATACAAGGCCATTGGTCCTTTTTTAAAAGGAGTGTATGACATTCCTACCTATATATAATGAAAAGATAAAGTAGTATAATATATCATCTTAGGATGAAAGTTCCTTTTTTTCTCATTCAATCAAATACGTCCCACACAAGAACTATATTGAGAAGAGTAATACCACTAAGGTATCTAAAAAGATGAATGATAATAAAATTAGGAAAATAATCTTGAAGAGTATCCCTAATGATGATGTATTGAATAATTCATGATCCCATTTGAGAGACATCTCTCAACATTACGAGTATTATAAAAGATCAAAATACCCCTCTTTCTTCCCTATTATGTGTTTATATGTTTTGACATACATGAAATTGAAGGTAATTAATATAAAGGCGGAGTTGGATGAGACTATCAAAACTAGACAACAAGAGAAGTTTTCCATTATAGAGTATTATCACCACCATGATGAATAATGTGAGTAAATATATTAAGGGGGAGAAAATATGAAGATAATTTATCAAAATTACAATCTCAATTAGATATATAAATTTTGGAAAACCACAAAAAGTTTAATGTGAAGGTATTAAAATAACAATTTCCATCCCTATTTTGATTATATTATTTTTTTTACAAAGGGGGAGTGATGGTTGATGTGTTTGGTATGATAAAGGGGGATTAATATGTATTTAAATTGAAATTTTATAATGATTTTTTGATTGTATTATATGTCATTATTGATAAATCAATTGAAAAAATCTATATTGAGATATTTTGATATGGAATCACATTTTGAAATGTTAATGTACAATCATGATTTCTTGGTGAAGCCTCCCTTTTTTTCTACACCTAGTTCACCCATGTAGACTTATAGTGGATCAACTAAAATATCTTGGCTATGTTTTTGTGTTCTTACATCCTTCTATCATAATTTTATAATTTTATAATTTAGTTTTAAAGACGTTTAATAAATTTTTATGGAAAAATATTTTGTAAAAAAATGAATATAAAGACAATGAGTGAGATTCCAACCCCCACATTTACCTTTACATTTATTGTAAACAAGAAGGATAAGAAAATTATTTGAGGAAAACATATTGATATGAAGTAGATTGGTGGAATTGGATACAAATCAAAGGGGAGAGATTATTGTGGCTGTGTTTTGATTGTATTTTTTGTTATAAAGGACTGATTCCAATATTATGAAAGGATGTCAATATGTGTTGGAGATAAGCTAATTGCTACAATTATATAGGTAAAATTAAACAGGAAGATAAATTTTTTACCTTTATAGACTTTTATTGGATATAATCTAGGGGAAAAAACATAATATGTGATTATTGGAGAAATGACATTAATTTCAAAGATAATTACCAAGACTATAAAGTACTATTTAAATTAGTTTGAAAAAAAATAAAAGTGCAACTAGCTACATCAAGATAATGAATATATGTATTTGGAATAAGTTTGGAATTATTTTATGTATATAAAAAGGGATAAGTCCTAAAATACTCCAAAGCTTCACATGACTTGATGTCTTTAATGTGACTTCAGGGAGATCATATTAATTTTAGTGTTTTATATGACTATGAGATGAGTAAAGAAAATGAGAATGGTTGGAGTGTATGAATTTGAGGAAGATCATAATCCTTCAAAGTATGAGTTATTTGATTGTATTAATTCACTGTAAACATTTGATCTAATCACATGAATTTATGCTCCAGCTTAATTAATTATCACAATACCTTTTCATTAGGCACTGGAGATCATAATACTTCATCATACAATTTGGATGATCGTAATAATTGAGTGTACGCATTTGAGATAATGGTGAAAGTGTGTGAATTTGGAACATATAACTTTGAGAACCCATGTCAAGGTTATCCCAAGATACATAAATGTAAAATCACCCTATGTAGTAGTAATTCAGTACTTGCATGGAGGTGATTTTTAGGGCCTATATAAAGGTAACTCAAAAATTATGAAGCCTACATAAAGGTTATGATAAATTTTATAAAGGAAATACATGATTTATATGATCCATGTAAATGTCATATATATAAGAGGGTAATAAAAAAACCAAAAGTCTACATAAAGTTATGATGGTTTCTAGAATTTAAAATTCTGAAGAAAATAATGATTACATAGATGATTCGTTCAATTTGAGTTTCATGGATGAAACATCATTATCATATATGGATCATGATTCAATTAGAGATAAAGGACGAACCTATTGAAGAGAATATAGTGTTGTTAAGGAAAGATCCATGTTATAGAAGTAGGTTCCAAGTCATAGTTCCATGCATATGGATATTTTTAATGATTAAAAAAATGGACTTTGAGGATGAATTCAAATAAGGAAACACTCAAGTCTTTAGTTGATTTAAATGAGTAACCATGATTTAGATTCAAGTAAGTCTAAATAATATTAAATTATATATGATGAACAATTTAAATGAGAAGACCACCTATATATAAATATCAATGAGTCTCTATATATTGATGGGTTTATAGGCTTGGTGAATCATATATAAGTTCATATACATATCTTTCTTTCTTTTATGATGCTACTTAGTCACTAATAGAGTGGGTATTTATGTTGATGATTAGGATAGTGACGACAATATATGAGGTGTCTTTGACCAACCAAATCTACCCCTGAACAGAGTACTAAAGTTGGCCTATGATATGGATCAGAGTGAATTACCAACCTCTGTGGGCTGGTAACTAGTGTTAGAAATAAAAATTCTCTCAATTGGGAACAATTTAATAATGATAACCCAAAAATTAATAGTGTACTTCCATATAGAAATTTTTGAAGAACATCTTGTATATTAGAGGGCCACATAAAAAAAATAGTTTCAAAATAAAGTATAACCAAAATAGGAACACAATATAAAATTACATGAAAAACTATAATCCATGAGCCCAATGAAATAATATCAATAAAATAAAAATCTATATTAGGAACACAAGATAAGTAGGAAGAAAGAGACTAAAATAGTAATATAGAGTGAATTATACATTAAATATACCCAAAATTAAATGAGGAACTAATAATACTTGTCATTACATGGAAATGAAAAATATTCACTTATAGTAACTATTAAACCCATACAATAGCCAAAATACAATTTTCACATCCATGAAAAAATAGATCTATACTGTAAATATGATAGGTATTAGAAAAATTTGCCTTGTAGGAATCCTTCACATACACCGTTCACGACCAATAAAAATAAATAAACTTTATTATATATTGACATACATGTAAAAAAATATATTATATATTTTCTTTTAAACAATATCGATTTATTTTCTTTAAAAAAAATCCTTTATACATGAGAGGATAAATATTTTTACAATTAAAACAACTATTTATTCCTTTTAGATAATAATCATTTAAATATGAAGGTAAATTTTTTTATAACTAATTTTTAGAGAATCTAAGATACAATATCATGAAATAATATCAAACATACAATTAAAACTCTGAGTTTCATCATGGAAACTCAAGAGATCTTGTTGGTTAGAGAAAAACTACACTAAGACTCAAGAGGGGTGGGGGTGAATTGAGTTATTGAAAATTTATTTTACTTTAAACCACCATTTTTTAAGGTATAAAGGATTCTAATTTTTTTTTAACATAATAAATAATTGAAAATAATAGTAGTAGGAAAGGTTCAATTAAAGGAGATTTATAGTAGTCTGGGCAATAGAAATAGCATATCCCACTCTACCAATGCTTAACTCTTAGAGCTTGGTGATTTCATTAGAACCAGTTTTTTTCCAAGGGACTCCCCAACTATGTGAAAGTATCCATCATTTAGTAAAAAACAAGAAGATTTTATAGGAATCCCTTGAGTATTTTCAAAACACAAGGCTTGAATAATTATAATAAAGAGTTCCCACTTTAAGTAGTGAGAAATAACAAGAAATATTAAAAATGATTCACAGAGTTGAAAAATGAAACTAATGGAAGAGATGAGTTCTTCAAGAGAGAATATAAGAGTGATGTATAGCTCTAGGTGAGTCTCTAACATCATAGAAAGATTAATATTTGAATCAAAACTATAGAAAAATTGATTCTTCTTATTCTTTCACATATAATAGAGAATCAAAATAAAACTTTTAGAGTGAGATAAAGTCAATTTAGAGTGAAAGTGATATTATTATTACTATCATATGACCCTCTTGTTCAAATAATATTGTATATATTCTCACTTATTATCACAACATTAAATTCTATAAAATATGGTCTTGAAATTAAATTCTTGATGTCCTTTTCTCAGATATGCCTCAACAATAGGATTGGGCAATAAATTATTTTGTACTATTTTCGTCTCTCAATACTTGAATCCTTTTAGAAATCAATTTTATCAGAAATAAATTGTCTAACATTTAATGCATCAATGAAAACATTAATTTCCACTTAATGTACTCTAATAATATTAAACATGCAGGTTGTATAACTATGTAGCCAATTATAGATCACAAAATATCCTAATTCCCCATATTTTAATTTATATAAGCGAATTTATCCAAGAATTCGTTCTTTATGTATCCAATTTCTCACATTTCCAAATTATGTTTCTATATTTCTCACATAGTTGAATTTTTCATATTTGAATAAATCACATAGCTAATTGGAACTACATATCCATATATATAAACTGATGAAGTTAATATTTTCACATATTTTATTCTAGGGAGGCTAAGAACTTACACACACTGTTTTTGAAAAAAAAATCCAACATTTAAAAACTAAAAAAGATATTTATTTCAATTTTTTCATTCATTGGTAAAGATGGATTATTTATATGATTTTCTATTATGCTTGGGCTAGTGGTGAATTTTCTATCAAGGAAGATACATTGAAGTTACAAATGGAACAAAATGCTTTAGTTATTGAAAATAATTTCAAAATTCTTGAAAAATAAAGAAAGATAATAGTATCGTTGGAAGATGAATTTGTAGAAGTTAATATTCTACGGTTATAAAAACAACAACAAAAAAACCAAGATGAATAATAAGAGGTAATTTTTTTGAACTACATTTTATATTGAAGAACCTGAGGGAGATAAAAAGATTCATCTTAAAGATCCAAACATCCCTCCTTGATTATTTCTTGAAGAGGTTCCTGAAGAAAACATGTCAGATGATGTAACTGTGGGAGATAAACATGATTTGGAAGTAAATTTGTTACTTTTTTTGAATACCAAAGGGTAAGTGATCCTACCAACTTTTTTAAAGAATAATAAGTACCTCTCTATTTCTGTATAATAAGATGAAGATGAACCTACTAAAATAAAACTCCCAGTGTCCGTACTTGAAGAGATCATGTTTCAAATAGATCTCCTTAAAGGGGAGGACTTCTTTAATGATTCCATATGTTTTAATCATATTAAAATGGAATTATTTTCTGACATACTGTTTTTTGAATTTTCTGAAACAACATCACATGAGTAAGACCTAGAAGCTGAATTTAAAGAGTCCACATAAGTAGTGGTAGTAAAGAAAGAGGACTCATTATTTCTTTTTACCCTATCATCCAAGCTGTACCACATTGAAAATAGAGAGGATCTATTTTATTATAATCATGGTTTCCTCCATGACACATTTTAGATGAATATAGTTAGGAGAAATAGGTTTTTTAGGATTCTAAATAAGAAACCCAATCCAACTTCAGATTGGAGTTAAACCACTACAACTCCCAGAATAGGGACAGTAAAAATCTAGAACCCTCTTAGGAGGGAAACCAATATTTATCCCATTTATTCACCCTTTATATATTTTTTCATTATATTTTTCATGTTTTCTCATTTTTTTTATTTTTGGTTTATTGTGGTAGCATCTAAGATCTTAATTCAAGGCTTCCACATCAAATATAAATCAGGTTGTGTCTCTACTTTTATTTATTTTGTTTGCTTCCAAATTAAATTTTTTCAAGAAAAGATTTATATAAATTGAAATAAAAAATTGGTTAATAAATGAAATAAGTTTGGGGTTATTTCAATCTAGTTTTAGGATTTTTTGGGTGATTCTATTTTTTTGCATGTTTTCTTTTTCTGAATTTTTCCTATTTTGCATTTCAATTTTTTGGTGTGTTTTTGGGATTATTGAGATGAATCAAATAATTGTGAAAATTCAAATCATATTGTTATTTTTGAAACATAGATTGATTTTAATTATTTAGGATTTAAATTTTTTCTGAATATATTTTATTTATTTATTTATTATCATTTCATTTGATGAATTTTGATTGATTGTGAAGCCCATGTGCACAATTACTGCCCAAATTGAAAATCGTTCCCAACCCGTGAGGTTTCAAAAATGGTCTGACATATTCATACATTTCTCTTTTTCTTTAGAGTATTGATACATTTTGTGTGATCCAAAACATGATTTTTACTCTTTAAAAAATATACTAGATTTCATGGAATTTGTTGATAATGATTGAGACACCACTTTGAAATCCCTTTTTTTCATTTAACTCTCAATTTGTATTTCCTTTATATATGAACTTTATTAAGACCATATAATCCTTGAAATAACTTGTTAATAAGACACATTACAAGTTGTTTATCCCTTTCCTACAAGATCTAGATGTAAAATTAATGATTACTATTGAACTCATGTGTGGTGGAGGGAGAAGATGAGCTGTATTTTTCTTTCCTAAAGAATATGTTTGAGTTTAAATGAAAGAAAATGTGCTTCCATGTTTATTAATTCTTTTTTTAATGAAATATCATGATTTAAAAAGGATGTGTGGGCAAAATATCATTACAATATTTGGTACTGAGTTCACCAAAATTTTAACAACAAAATTTTCCTCTCTTTTTCCTCAAAAATAACAATTTTGAAGAGAAACCTAGATATGAATTGAAGATGAAATAGAGCTACAAATGAGGTAAAAGGGTAAATAAATTTAACATTTATTCTATAATTATCTATGTAAAATTCCCAAATAAATCTAGAGGTGTTTTGTGGTTATTTATTTTCAAGCTGATTGAGGAGAACACCATTCTTGAGAAAAACTATTTTCATGCATTTACTTCAGTTTATAGCCTAACCCTTCTCATTATTACTCTAATTTTTTTACATTTAAAATATTTCAAACCTCATCCTCAAAACAAAACATTGAAAAGACATAATGATTGAAATATTTTTGACTCTATTAAGTGGATATATTAGGAGGAAAATAAGACTATGGAAATCATAAATTTTCTTGGGAATAACAAAAACTCCATTAAAAATATTTGAGTGTGGTGAGAAATATTTTTACGGGGAGGTATGAACGAAATGCACATGGGAATTAAAATGAAATAGAACGGATTATTATTATTTTTAATAATTTAGGGAATATTGTTTCCATATCGGAGGAATGATATTTTCCTTTGATATGATAATTGAGTTATATTGTCATTTATGGTTTGAGAAGTTTGTTTTGACCTTGGTATTAGATGATTTCCCAAGAGTGAAATTGTTAATTGTAGAGACGTGATAAAGAAAAATGTTTCAAATATTTTATTTATAAATAAATGTTTTAAATCAAAACATTGTATTATTTTATGGAAAAGTTTCAAATTTTTAGGTTTTAGTGGAATTTTGAGCATAATTGTAAAAATGGCATAATTTTGGGATTTAACTGCTTTATTTTTACTTCTTATTTAGTACATCAATTTTAATGAACTAAATAAAATTGTGAATGTACTTTTGTAGGATTTATTAATTCTTTACATACATTTCATACATATATACCTAAAGCTCAATCCATATTTGGGATCCCCAAAATCTATTTACAATATGGGCATCACAAATTGTGCACAAATCTAGAGATTGTTCATTATGGGTCCATATATCTTAAATGGAAAAACCAAATGAGCTCAAAATTAAAATGAAGATAGAGTAAATCCATAGTAAATACTTTTATTAATGTTTTTATGCATTATTGTTTCATTTACAAGGCCATAAATGTGCTAGAATCTGGATTCATTGAATATGAAGAACCACCTAGCTAGAATAAATGTCTTTGAGTAAAACATCCATTTCTATACCCACATATGGCCAATGAAGATGATATTTTTTAGTATAAATATAATAAACAATTGAACAAATTTAATTAATACATAATATCTGGGATATTTCATTAAAGTGGGTTAACACACAGAAAATTTCGAATGAGGATTTTGGATCCAATTTTTCACCCCCTCTCCCTATAAAAATGTATCTCTTATTAATTTCAAGGGGTTTGAAACAGAGAGTACCATTTTTTAGACATTTATTATATCATTTTAGTTTCCTTAATTCTATAATATTATTTCTCTTTTAATGTATTACTGTTGTTTTTCATACCTCCTTTCTTCCATTTTATTTTTATGTGTTCTCCCACCATTGTTCCCTTCTTAAATCACCAAAAAATAGAGAGCTAACCTTAATGCTTGTTTAAGGGAGGGAATGATGATTTTATTAAGTTTCATGTGCTTTAATTTATTCGATTTAACAAATTCTAAGAGTTTTTGTGATCTTTAAAATGGTTATGGTGAGAAGTCTCCTCGTTTTTTCTAATGTCTGAATTCTTATTCTCGTTTATCATTTTCCTTGCCTTCATTATTTGTTTCGTACATATGGGGGAGCATGGAATGAGTGGTGAAAGTTAGTGAAGATGTATCCAAGATGAATTCTGGAAGTGGATTACCCCATATACAGAGGTCTATATATGGGGTAATAAAATTTCAAACGAGAGGGTGCAGTGTAATAGATATTGATCACTAAATTGAATTGACAACTGAGATTCACTTGAACAATAATATCAATCACTATGAACTCCCAATAAAAATATCCTTCATTCATTAATTATTATAAAAAAATTCTAATTTTCATTTTATTTATATTTATTTTATTTATATTTTATGCATTTCAAACCATCCCCCATTTATATTAGTGAGGCTAGTATTATAGTAGTTAGATTATAAATAGTGAAAATAAAAAAATATGTGTGTTGTGATTGGACACCTTGTAATCAAACCTCGGTTGTGACACTATGGTACATTATTAGAAAAATAAAAATTTAATTGAATAGTGGTTTGTGATAGACTACTACCATCACAAACCACTGTAGCTGGTTAATTGATGTAGTTGATTCACATAACCATTTCTTCGATGTATCTGTTTTCTCATGTAGGTGATTAATTAACATAACCTATTTTCTCATAGCCAATTCTATGTCATAACCTATTAAAATAAATGATTCCTTCATGTATCCAATTGATGCAGTAGTTTGATCGATTTATCCCAATTTTCACATAGGTGAAGTCTTCTTGTAGCTGAATTTTCTATCCTTAAGAAAATTTCCTAAAAATTCTAGAATTGTAGAATTACATAAAAATGAACCTAAATAAATATAAAAGATAATGAAAAAACTTAAAAAAAATCCATATAGACATATTAAGGTTTTTTGAGATCATAAAAACATACAGTGCATGGGATATGTTGGAAAAATTAGTAGTCCAATAATGCATCCTTTTTATGATCATAAAACCCATTGATCATTTAACCTGATGTTTGGAAATATTTAAGGAATTTTTCATAAACAATATTTAATATATAATTCTATTAATTTTTATCCTTTATTCTCCCATTATATCTATGTGTCTTATCTATATTATCCCCCTTTTAATGACATTAAAAAGGAGGAGAAAGGAGAGGAAAAACATTGAATTTATCACTTTGAGGTATGAACAATTAATATATAATTCTGTTATAGAATTTGAATTATGACAAAATTGAAATTTAGAAAAATAAATTAGTAAAAAAATATATAATAAATTAAACGGAAATCATTTATTAAAAGTGAAAAAATTAATTTCATTAATTATTTACACTTGTAAAAACATATGAAGATCCCAATTAGAAAAAATCATATACAAAAATCAATTAATGGACCTTGGTTTTTGGATTGGTTAAAGTCAGATGGAGGTTTCGTTGAAGGTTTCTCGATGGACGGAGAGGAGTAAGTGATAGTTATAGGGTCAAGAAGTATAGTTATAACAAATTTTCCATGCTCTATAGAAACATCTTCTATCCTAAAAACTTATTTGCATATGGATTTCTATGTAGGAATACAGATGACTCTGTCAAGATCCTAAGAAGAAATCATGAATTCATAAGATCTTGAACTGAAAAATACATTTTCTTGGTAGGTTCTAAATAAGTAGCTACCTTTTCATTAGACTTAGATGTAGACACAATAAAAACCTTAAATTTTCCCTCTTATAAATTTTGGCTAGATCAAAGATAGTTTCTAATATCTTCCTATAACCTCTATAAGTATCCATAACTGATAGTATAAGTATGATTCTTTATATGTGAGAAAATTGTGTATTGACACATATATCAATTCTCTTGATGATATCAGATTTATAGAAATCCATGATAGGTATAAATCCTGTCTGTGAATTTGAGAAACTAAAGAGAAAATAATATTCAAAAAACCTTTAAATGTTTCAATATATCTAGAAGAAAATTACTGAGTTGATGTTGATAAAACAATATAAGGATGAGGGATAAATGTTACTATAAGAGATTATTCATAAATATTATCTTGAATATAGTCATCCAAGACTTTCGTCCTCATTGGAATTTATTGAAAATATGTTAACTTATGATATAAGTTTTCAAGTTTCTCTATAATTGTTTAAGAAAGTCATTGACATTACTTTAATATTCTTGAGGAACTAGAGTACTATAAGTAGCTAGCACTAAAGAAAATGTCCTAAGAGGTTTATGCACTGTAAGATCATTTACTTTATCTACAGTTGGTATAGAAGTCGATTCTTCTAATTATGAATAACTATAATGTTCTTTTGAAGAGTTTTTATAGAGATATAAAATTACCTCATATATCTTATCCAATATAGTTGTGAAATTATGATGATTTGTAGTGATAGGATTAATAAAATATGAAATTATATATCGTATCCACTTAGAAAATTCCATATTTTCATCCACATTAGATATAATATAAGTAACATATTATTAAATAAATCTAATAATTTCATTCAAGGAAACATAATTCCCAAGAACATCTCTTCTAATAGTTTTTTTTTGTTTTTTTGAACTCATTAAATAGAACCTTCATGTAATCTTTCAATAAAATAAGAGAGGTAATGTCACATTGAAGTGACTATATATATTATTAAACTGAATTTAGGTAATAAAAGTGTTTATCAAACAGATTCTACAAATACAGAACCACCAAATATCCTAAAGAAGGTGTGGCACTCTGGGGAAATTTCTTAATAAAATAAAATTAGCTCAAAATGAAAAATTTTAGAGTGTTTAATCTTCCATTAATTTTTATTTTAAGAATATTAATATCATCAAGTGTATTTATTGAAATATCTAACTGAACTACTATTAAGTTCTGAATAATATCCCTTTGTGATGACATAAGCACTCCATGCTCATTAACCTCATACTTGGTGGAACAGATTCATCTAAGATCATTCACCTGCGATCTTATAGCTGTGGATTCCTTAGTATTCACACTATATGGAATTAGTTTCACAGGTTAGAGTTTATGGATAAAAGTGTTCTGCGAAGCAATCATCTCAACTAGATTATCAAAATTACCCCGAGACAATGAATTCTACTTAAACAGTTTGTTATCATATCTAAAAGATATCAAAACTTTCTTTATATCATTATAATATCCTTGGATTTTTTCAAATTCTATTATCCATGTATAGAAAAAAATTCCATATGTGTATTTAAATGTCAAAACAATCAAAAAAATTTCCAAGAGACAGAACATACTCTTGCACATGAGGAAGAGATGGAATGGGTAGTAGGGGTATGTGAATGATAAATAACATCCTCCATATCCACATTTTAATCTTAATCTCTATCAACTACTATGTGCCCAACCTTAGGTTCCACTCTGCTTCCTGTAATAAGTATACATGGCATAGTCTCAACTATCCTTTCCTATCTAGGTTCAGTAACTATCTTAATAGTAGGCATAACTAGTTGAATTTATTTTTAAGAAACAATAAATATATATTTTTGACTCTTAAGTGATTCCAAAAATAGTTTTACATCTGTAACTATTGGCTCTGATCTAGTGATAAAATTCTCTTACACTTTCTAAGAAGGAACCATCTCAACAGGTGTTACATCCCTAGGAGTCGTGGTATTGGATGAATCTTCCTAAGTTGGTTCTATAAGTGGTATAAACCATTGATATTTTACTTTTTATCTAATATAACTTATTGAACTAGAGGTATAATCTTAGTTTTAAAAACATTCATTCAAAATAACCACTGAAAATGTGTTTCTCTAGCGGCACATAACAACTTCTTCATTTAAGTCCACTTCATTATTTTTAAAACCCATAGATATAATCCTTCTATAAGTATATTAATTCAACTTCTATTTACTATTACAATATTGGTGAATTAAAATCATCATGTACTGCTGGATATTCAACTTTACATTGTTAATAAGGACATATAAAAGCTGCATGCCCTAAAACAACACATTTTCCAACTCCCTTGCTCTCTAAGGGATGCCAATCTGAATAAACTTGAACAAAACCTTCCATCTAGCTTCCGGGTCTTTCGCAACCTTCTTCTAAAAAGCAGAGGAACCAAAAAAACTTGAAAAATTAAATATTTCCTATATATACTTTACCAAATAAATTTTGACTTAAATTGAACATACCATCATGATGATAGTTCATTATCACATTTATTTCCACATAAGAAACTAGAAAGGATTTCACATTTACATTAATAGAGAGCACATCCTATATTTTCTTAAATTAGAACTCTGAATCCCTCATTAACTCACTTACATACACTTCAAATAAGAATTTTTTTTTTCTTATTTCAGATAAAGTCACATCCTTGAAACTGAAAATCCTTCTTCCACAAAATCTCAGTTTCTTTTAGACAAGCCATATCCATTGCCTTTCCTGAAATCACCTAGTCTCCAAGCTACATGCCTTTTATTTATTTTAAGATCGTGAACCATTATCATCTCCTCACATAAACATAAACATCATACAAAGATAATGAAAAGGTTGAGAGAAATTAAAAGGATATTTTGGCTTCAAGAGGTGAAGAGACGTAGGAGAATGATAAGGGATGAGTGGTTTGATTTGAGATTTGGTCACATACCTGAATTAGGGGAGGGTTACATTTCTAATTTTGGTTTATAGGATGATCCAAATTAAAATGATGAGATAAAATAAAAGATAATAAACAAAATACTTTCACTTTTTAAAAGTAAGTGCAACTTATTTAATAAAATTTAATCAAACCTAAATAAATATATAATTAAAATAAATTCACAAGGCATTAAAATATAAAATAATTAATAATAAATATAGAAAATAAAATATAACAATAATTTAAATAAGTTAAAATTATTTAAAATAAAAAAACTCAATTACCACTTAATAAAATAAAAATATTCATAAGTAGGGGGATTGATAAAAATATCAAATAATCGGTTCTTCCTAGAGATAAATTCAAGATACATATCTTTTTTTTGAGCATAATCTCTCAAGAAATGATATCTTATATCTATATGATTTTTTCTTGAATGATTTATGCGATTTTTTGAAATTATAATAGAACTAGTGTTGTAATATTTGATTGAAACTTGATTATAATTCAATCCAAAATACATTAATGCATGTTTCATCCACAACACTTTTTTGGAACAACTACATACATCAATACATTCTTTTTCAATATTAGATAATTCAATTGTCGTTTTTTATGAGACTTGGATATCAAATATTTACCAAGAATGTTCTATGTTCCTAAGATACTCTTACTATATATTCTATAACCAGTAAAGTGGGAATCATAATATGATGTCAAATTAAAATTAGGGGTTTTTAGAAAAATCAAGAAAAAAGATACTATTCATTTTAAATATCTTAAAATTATTTTGGTTGATTTTAAATGAGATTCCATAGGAATAGCTTGAAATATGGAATATAATAATTTCAAAAACATATTTTATGGAATAATAGAAGTTAAATACAATTAACTCTATATTATTACTCTATATTATTTTTTTACTGCAATACTAGTTTCATGAAAATTATGTTTTTCATTAGAAATTGTAAGAGTTTGGTGTACTTTATAGTTTTGGAGTCCAAACCTATTTTGTAATTCAAGTGTGTATTTAATTTGATTCATTACATTCTCAAAGTATTTATGATAAATTTTAAAACAAGGAAAGAAATTTAACTATCCCATTATAATCATTTCTAATTCCATTTGTATGAGTTTAAAAATATCATTTCACAATTTTTTTATTTATATAACCAGAAATTACATCATGAAAATATATTTGAACTAACGGTACATCTAAAGACAATGTATTATTAAAAATAGTTGTATCTAAGACTCATACTAAAAATCCAATTAATAAATGAAAATAACTCAAACATGCATACCAGGCTCTAGGTGCTTGTTTCAGGCCATAAAGAGATTTGGTAAGTTTGAAAATAGAATTTGGAAAATGAGGATTTTAAAACTAGGTGGTTGTTCAACATAAAATTACACTCTAAGAATACCATTTTGAAATGAATATTTCACATCGATATAATATAATTTGAAATCCATGTATGATGCATACACTATAATAATATTAATTACTTATATTCTAGTAATGGGTGCAAAGGTTTCTTCATAGTCTATCCCTTCCCCTTGGTTATACTCCCTTTCCACTAATATAGACTTATTCCTAGTGATCACATCATGGTAATCATTGTTATTATTATTAACCAAGATTGTTCCAATAATAGTGTAATAAGAGGTTCTATCCGTAATTCCCATAACTTCCTCATGTTGAATTATTTTAACTCTTCTTACATAGATAGAACCTAACTTTAACTAAGGTTTATTTTAAGGTTTTAGGTTATAGTTTATATTAAAATTTATATAATTCTAGAATTTTCCATAAAATTCTTTTATTCATAATAATTTCATTTAAGATTCCCACAAAATTTTCAAAGGTAATACTTTTCAAGGTTATGTGCCATCTAGGAAGCACACTTTTAGTTTCACTAGTATCCATAATTTATAGATTTGGTTCCCCAAAATCAAGTTCAAAATAATCATATATTATATTATAAAAACGAGTTTTAGTTATAATTTTTTCAAAATAATTACCAAACTCATCAACTTGTATCATCTTATAATCAAAAGGATCACTTTTATCAAATTTTACATGATTAGATTTTTCAATAATTTTTAACCTTTTGTTGAAAAATGTGTAAGATTTAGAAGTTGTAGAATAACTAAGAAATATTTATTAGTAATAAATTTGATCATATTTTCCAATATGTTTCTAGGTGTTTAAAATATAAATTTTTTATCTGAAAACATTAATGTATCTAACGTTGGATTTTCTATTGTTCCATAATTCATAGTTTGCTTTCTTCAAAATAGGCCTAATTTGAAATCTGTTAATAACATAACATATTATATTCAAAGATCCTATAAAAACCAATTTAATGTTAAGATAAATATTTTTTATGTGATTATGAATTATATTTATATAGTTACATTCATTATAAAAATATTATTTAAATTTGCAGTCAAAAGGAAAAATATTTATTTCTAATCAAATGGGGTTTCATATATTATATGATTTTATTTAAAAACATGATTTAAAAATTATATAATTTTAATTTTATAAAATTAATTTAATTTTTAAATTCAACACATCAAAATTATATTAGGTTTATTTTTTTATAATTTTTTTAAAAGATTGTTTTTCCAATGAATAGTAAAGAATACTATTTTTTATTGAAAATCATTTTTTTATTTTAAATCATTTACAAGTAAAGTTATATTTTTGATTAGTTTTAAAATTTAATCACTAAATTTTTATTAAAAATAATACAATTATAATTATTTTAATAATTTATATACTTGATTTTGTTATAAAAACTTTTTTATAACAAAAAATACATTTTTTGGAAAACCATTTTTCATCATGTATTGTGAGTTTAGTTTTAAAATAAATTATTAAATTTTTAGGAATTGAATTTTAAATAATTGATTCCAAATTTATAATCAATGGGTTTAATTTGGTAAACATTATTTTTTTATTTTTGGATATTATGAATAGTAACTTTAGAATTTTTTTACCATAGTAAAGAGTAAATCGAGTAATTAAAAATAAAAATATAATTACGAGGACTAAAAAATGACCCTAAAACTTTAATTAATTATATTTTATGATTATATGCCATCAAAAATCATAATAAATTTGAATATGTGTCCATTTTTCAATTTTCTAATATTTTGGCAAGTATATTATTTTACATAGATAAAAATAAAAAAATGTCATTCTCTTTATTTTATTATGTCTAAATTTTTAGACATTGGGATAAACAAGGAATATGCTTGGTTATGAATATTAATTTAAAATTTAAAAGTTTTTTTTCATCATGATAATTTATTTATAATTTTTAGTGATTAAATAATTACCTTAATTGCTTATGAAACACTAACACATTTCTTGTGAAAGGAGTGAAAAAAATTAACAAAATGAGTTTAAAAACTCAAAAAATAATATTATTTTAGTGATTTATAGCGTTTGATAATTTTTTAAGATAATTATAACATATTTTAGTTATTTGAAATGTTTAATTTTTATTTCTAAATTTGTATTGAGGTCTTTAAATTCAAATTATATGAATTGTTTCAAAAATGACATTAATGAAATTTTATATTAAATAATGTTTTTTTAAATGATTTAAAATTACTAAAAAAATATCTTCATCTAGGTGAATGAGATGTGATTTATGAAACCATAAGTTTCCATTTATGGGATTTTTTCTCTTTTATAGAAACTATATTGACCCATAAGAGTATAAAAAACATTATTATCATGGTAATCATCAAAAGGGTTAAAGATATGTTAAAACAAAAATATAAGGGTTAAACCATCACCTAAAATTATCCAAATTTTATTTAATGATATTTTTTTTACATAAAATCATCCTATATTCTATATAAATTAGTTTTTATCCATTTATATATGATAATTAATTTATATTAATTTAATATTTAATGTAATTCCTAGAGTGACCCTCCCATCACATATAAAATGGAATACCCTCTCCTATTTTATTCACACAGAAAGACAATATTTTTCATAAAATACCTATTATAATCATTTAATTATGCCCCTAATCACTTATTAGATTTCTTAGTTTCATCATAAAACCAACCTAGGTAATATTGTTTCGTAAACCATAAGTGGTTGTCCAAAAAAGATGTATAATTCTTAACCAAGTGTTTTTATTTTATTTATTCTTATACTTTATTAAAATTTTAATAAACCAAGATATAATAACCAAATAATAATCTTACATATGCTATGACATTTTTATGTTAAGGGAATAACCTATATCTATCTCCTATTCTATCAAATGAGAAATAAAACCATCATCCATGTATACAAAAGACTACTACCACATGAACTGATGTAATTCATTTTCCAGGACCATATATCCTGATTGGTTATAATTATTTATTTAATATAGAGCCAAAAGATTGGTGATTTTGGAAAAACTACTCCTAAAATTTTTCATTAAAAAAAATAAAGTGTGAAGATACATTACAAATAAGACTTACAAATATAGGTATACTAATCACAACAAGAATCTTCTTCCACCAAACAAGAACAGAATTCCGGTAGTAAGAATGACTATCCTGAAATGACATCCATAATATCTCTCTTAGAAAGATCATCGACAACTTGATTTTCCTCTCTATAGACATGGGTGACATCAAGTGATGAAGTTTCTACAAGACAAATATAATCAATCCATGATGCCAAAATTCTCCATGGTATATTCTTGGAGCAACATTTGAGAATTTTCATAGCCATAGTTGGATCTGATTCCAAACATAACTTATTCCAACCAAAATGAGAAGCATACTTTATTACCTTGATCATAGACCGCAACATAACATTAATTGCATTATAATTTCTATTAAAATGATAGAAGCAACCATTAATGAGGCCTCAATGTGTACGAAATATACCACCACAATCTGAGAGACTTGGTGCATCTGAGGCCGCCCCATCCATATTGACTTTTAGCCACCCCATAATAAGGGGTATCCCCCAAATAGATCTAGAAACCAAGGTGTTCCTCACCCTTCCAAAAAACACCAAGAGACCCCAAAATAATAAAATTAGATAAGTCATTATCCATTGCAACCATATAGATATTTCATGCAACTTTAATCCCTCTATGAATATCCCATAACAACTATTTGAAATTTAGGAACATGATTATTAAAAAAATAATAATTCTTTGATCTCTAGATAAATTAAATGTGACTGGATATCGAATCTAATATGAGTGAATAAACCTGATCACTGCATGTCATTCTATAAATGGAGGAAAACAACACATCCATATTCTAGAAATCCAATTAGTTGCAAAAAAACATCATTTACATATCTTCAAATATTAAGAGTGAATCAGAAGAAATCGAATAACTGATATATAGATTCCTTAGCATGAAAACATAGAAAAAATGCATAATCAAGATGATTTCCCTTACACTAAATTACACTTTGGACAGGCAGCCCATTTCTCCATATTTTACAGATTAGAAGTAGATCATCTAGAGAAATAAAAGGATTTTTTAAAACATAAAACCCATATTGGTAAGGTGATAGAGGCACCAAATTGATACTTATAGTAGTCCCTAGTACTGAAACTACCATCCAAACTAGGTTTCCATAACAAAATATAATGATCAATATAAAAATTCTTGAATAATTCTCTCTTAAGTTAGGGTGAAAAAAGATTATTCATGCCAGGATTGACTGTAACTCAGATATTGTACTAGACTTTAGAGAAATAATAAATTCAACATCACCAATAATATGGTTTTATAGCGATGTTGTTCTACATAAATTTAACTGTGATTTCTTAAAAACTAACAATTGTGAATAGTCTATAATCTCATAGTAGGTTTTCTTCAAATCTGGAGTGACAGATGAAGGAACATACATAACATACCCATTATATAATTTACTAAAAAATCTAGCATTTAGAAATTCTGAATAAGAATTATAGATAGTTAGGAGCCTCTATGAGATTTTTTTAATAACATATCATTAATGATATTGAGATATTTAATTCCCAATCCACCAATGTTTTTTTGTTTTACACCTTCCTTCCATGAAATAGTGACCAACTTCCTCTCATGAATTGAACCTGTCTATATAAAATTTTTAATCATACTTTTCAACTTTTAATGAGAAGTATTTTCTATTTTTATAACAAGAAATAATAAACAATCATTGAAGTAATAATCAAACCGACCAAAAAAATTCAACCAGCCTGAGACATAGTCTTACCCTTCCATGTTTCTAAATAATTAACAATTCTCAAAGAAATAATTTCCTTATGTCATCTTTTCACCCTGTCCCAAAATAGAGGGACTCTAAAATAAATAAAGGGTAATAACCCTCCCTCTACATGAAGACTTCGAGCCACCCAGTTTTACTGGTACAAAAGCACTCCTTCTCTAAACATGACTAAGGATTTTACCTAGTTAATAACTTGTCCAAAAACATCTTCATAACTCATAAAAATTACTTTGACGTGAGAAATAGTAGCTCTATTTTCCTTACAAAAAAGAAGAATATAATCTTTATATAATAGGTGAGAAGGAGAAACAAAATCCCTCCCAACCGTCATTATCTAAAAAAGACCAAAAATAGAAAGATCATAGATACATCAACTCAAATAGTCCTCTCTTATGGTAATGAGAAGGCCTAAAAGAGGACCCATCTGCCTGACCTATCTAGATAACTGAAAGAAACCCCCCAGGGACCCATTGAAAAGTATAGAAAGCCTAAAACTCTTGAGAATAGAATAGACCAAGTGAATAAATCTCTAATAAAATCCATGCATTCTCAGAATATTAAAGATGAAATTCAATTTTATTGTGTCAAAGGCTTTAGAGATGTTTACCTTTAGATCCATAGAACCATCCTTTACCTTTTTCCTCTTAATATCCACACAATTAGAAGAAGTAATGAGGCAGTTATATATATTCCTCCCAAGAGAAAACCTAAACTAATTTAATGATATTAAATACTTGGAAATCGCACCCATTACGAGACTCATAATATTTTTAATCAACTTTTTAATATAATTCCCAATAGCAATCGGCCAAAAATATCTAATATCTAGAGCAGTATATTTTTTCTTGAATCAAAGCAATGAATTTGGAATTCAAATCATAGGGAATATATGCATGAGTAAAGAATTACATTACATCATTAAGCACCTCAATATGGATAATGTACAAGTAGAACATGAAAAATTTATTGGTGAATCCATTAGGTCTAGTGGTACTATCAACATTTAAAGAGAAAAGAAATGAATGAATTTTTTCTACATTGGGAGCCTCATCATGTTTCATATTCTGAATTTCTTCAATGCAATAATAAAAAAATTGGACAATTTTTTGTGTTTTTTCCTTCCCATTTTCTTATTAAAGATCCTCAAAGTTACATGATACACCATCTAAAATCTCATTTTCTGAGTTATGCAACCTCCCATCAATTTTTAAAGCATTAAAATTTTCCTAGACTTTTTCACCCTATCTATACAATGAAAGAATCTTTAATTTATATCTCCCTCCTTAATCCACTAAATACTTAATTGATTATGGGAAATATTATCCTAAGGGTCCAAAGACCATCAAGATTAGAGAGGGTTGGAATCTCCTCTTATGAAGGTTTATTTTTTACATCAATTGATTTGCTGAAAATAAGAAAAATGAGATTCAGACTTCTTGATATAAATATCAAATTTAGAAAAGGATTCTTTACTCTATTCTTTATGTATTATTTTTACAATCTTCAACTTTCTAGCAATAATATTCATAGTTATTCCCAAAAAATTATCCTTCCATGAATTCAAGAAAATTTCTCTACATCCAAACATAAAAAGACAAGAATTATTGAATTTAAAAGGTAAAGGAGATAACCTTTTTTTATACAAATATCATCCAAAAATGGGTTATGATCAGAATGCAACTTTGGAAGGGTGATCCCAGATATATCAGGTGCACCATTCCTCTCATCATCTTTTACAAAGAATCTGTCCAATTTACTAATCTTCCTCCCATTTAGGGTATATCTACTCCATGTGTAGTAATCTCCAGTCATGTGGACTTCAATCAGCCCACATTTATCAATATTGAAAAATCACTGGATGATATTCTGCAAAATGTTCTTACAATTTTTTCACCTGGCCTCAAAATGATATTAAAGTCACCCAATATGATCTAATTATGGCATATATGTCCTGAAATGATTTCATGATTTTTCCAAATATCCCTTCATCTTGTGTATATGTTTAAAGCATAAATAAAGTTTGTAGAAAGAATAGTTTCATTCAAACTAAATGAAATAATAATAGACTAAAGATCATTTCTACAAGAGTTAATAGACATACTATCGTGTTTAAGGACCCATAAGAACTCCAAATCACATTAAAATTGGTCATTGGAAACGAAGGTGTATCCTATGGAGATCCACATGAACTCTTTCTAATTATCAAATTCCATTCATAGTTCAACAGTTACAATAAGAAATGGTTCATTGTCATATCCAAAATCCTATGATCTTTGACTATTGGTGATTTACCATGCCCCTGGAAATTATAGAAGAGGACCTTAATTGATTAAGGGACCTGAGCCTAGTAGTAGGCCCTTAATAACTTTGTATCTTGTGTATAAGCATTGATTATTTACTTCTATCAACTTCCACTACCGCATCATCAGCAAGAGAAGACTTAGTAGAATTTTTTCCAGATGGGGGTGATTCATCATTACCATTATCCAATGAAACAATGATTAAATCATTAAATTTGTTGGATGATTCAACATAGAACATACTGAAAATTTCAGGTAGCTTAATACTTGTATATTTATAAGAATACAAATGTGTAAATGGTTCTTTTTCGTGATGAATATCCTCAGAATTCCGTGTGTTATCAGCCAGCAATCCAGATAATGGAGAAACTAGGTCCATAAAATCTGTTTGAGGGGACTAATCTGATGAGAAAACTTGTGAATATTAAGTAGAATGAGAAGAATCCATGGCCATATTAGCCTTCTTGGGTGTATAACAATGTGTATTTATTGTAGGATAATCATAATCCACAACATGATCCTTCTTTGGTTCCAGAGCAGATGCATAAGGAGTTATTTATATAGACAAATTCATACTGACCTATTCATTGACCAGATAATCTATATTTATCTACTTATTCACACCCATAGGATAAAGAAAAGAATCCTATTGACACTCCTTTATGTCACATTGTCAAAAAGAATGGATTGGGAAATACATTAAGTCCAAAGTAAATCATCCTTTGAAGAAACATAAAAAATCGACAAAGGGATGGACAAGGAGAACATTGCACATGTGTCACGCAAGATACATTACTGGTGCGCAAGTCCACTTGCACGACACTTAATGGCCGCGAAAGTGACTTGAGCGCCCCAAAGGATAACCGCCCGGGTTCTTCCCCAGCCTATAAATAGACCCTGTGGGCCCCCCATTTCATGGGAGGATTTTTTCCAGAAACTCAAATTTGAGCTCCCGACGCCCTAATCCCTTCTCAAAGCTTCCAAAACACTTCTTAGGTAATTTCTTACCTAGAACGTATGATCTATAGAGGAGGAGGAAGGAATAAGTGTTGAAAATTTTCAATACTTGCGCGCCTAAGTGCCCATCCCTTAAGGTAAATGGCCACACTTGTGCGCTGCCTAACTCCTTCAATAGAAATTGCGCGCCACTCTTCTGGAAGAACCTCAAGATGATCTAAGGGATTTTACCAAGAGCCACCCATGTATTACCATGATGGTTTACAAATGCGCAAGTACCCATGTGTCACGCAGGTATACCTGCGCGACCAATACTTGCACGCCCACGCAGTACCTGCGCGCCTGCCAGGACTTGTGCGCCCCTTCCTTTTTGGGTGCCCTTCTTTCCCATTTCACCCCTCTTATGCCATTCCACCTCTCCTATTCAAGATTTAGTCTTCAAAACACTTTTCAAATTCCATTTATGGCATGATTTCTTGATTTGACTTCCTTATCTGAAAGGAATTCTGTGGAATATCTCTCAAAACCTAGTGATTTACACATCTTTATGTCACTAAAGATTGAGATTTCATTCATTCAACCTCATCCATTAAGATGAGAGAACTCATTAACCCGGGCCTCCTTTTCAGAAGTAATCCCCAGTCATAATTCTCTTCACCTGGGCTTCCTTTTCAAGAGTAAGCCCCAGTCATAATCTCCAATTATGGGAATCCTCCTTAGGAGTAAGCCCCAGTCATAATCATTAACCTGGGCCTCCTTTTCAGGAGTAAGCCCCAGTCTCAAATATGGGCATCCTCTTCAGGAGTAATCCCCAGTCAGAATTCTCTTAACCCGGGCCTCCTTTTCAGGAGTAAGCCCCAGTCCCCTAATTTGGGAATCCTCCTTAGGAGTAATCCCCAAGTCCTCATTAATTTTTTCAAGTCTCTTAATATGTGCATCCTCTTCAGGAGTAATCCACAGTCATAATCATTAACATGGGCCTCCTTTTTAGGAGTATGCCCCAGTCTCAAATATGGGCATCCTCTTCAGGAGTAGACCCCAATATTAATTCCTCTTAACCAGTCCTAATTTACCTTTGATTTGGGATTCCTTATCAGGAGGGAAAATCCAATCATAAGTCCTCTCCTAAATTGGGCCTCCTTTTCAGGAGTAAGTCCCTGGTTAGAGTAGTCAAATCTCCATAGAGCACATATACCTTTATGGACCCTGTTCATGGATTTATTCCCTAAATTAAATCCTAATATTCATTTATCTGGGAAGTCATACATACATAAGTCCCATATTATTTCTTATGATTGTATATTTCATGGCACAATTGTCTGATTTTTACCAATACCTCTTGTTTCTCACACTGAGCATGACTCACATGAGCTTAGAGTGTAAAAGTAATTATGAAATCCTTCTTTGAGCCATCAATCATAATCATCATATTCCCTTATTCGAACTACGTGGGTTCTGATTCCTTTTCTAAACAAAGGATACGTAGGTATCCCATCTGTGGGTTCCATCCCATCTTTGAAATAATTCATGTCCTTCTGAATGACAATAAACTTCAAGTGCCCCACTGAGTGGATTTAAAACCAGTATGGTCATTATAATGACTAAGAGACTTTTACGTATCAAAGGATACCATTGAATAAGAATCCTTAAAAAATAAAGACGATTCTCTATCAATGAAGAACCTCGAATACATATAAAAGATTCTCTAAATTTACTACATAATTATCATTGATTATCAGATCTAAAGGAAATCTCATTTTATACTTGGTAATGTATTAAGGATTCACGAACATAACTCAAATATATAAAGAGAGTCCCGGAGTAGACAATAATCCCCCTCGAAAAGGTGTGATGAGTCTGACCTCCCATCCTCTCGACCAATGCAAATTCCTAAGCCTCATCAGTCCACAACTAATGAGCACCTACCTTTGGAAAGTAGGTCCAAATGGATGTGGAATCATTGGATGTTTCTGGTTCTACGAACAAACCCGTTAGAAACCGATTGGAATGTTTGAATCTTCAATCAAGGAGGTCATCCCCAAATTCCAAGGGAAACAAAAAATGGTGAACCCGACGTGAATCCTTAACCAAGTTAAAATGATTTTTTAACTATTTGTTAGGCCCCTATTTAAAACTCAATGAGAGGGCCAACAAAAACAGTCATTGACATATGTGCTCATCCAAAAGATGTAGTGGCTGAATTTATCTTGATTACGTCTGTTATGTCAAACAGGCACTCTTTTCCAAGATCTTCTACATTTCTAGAATGGATACTCTCATGTTCACACCTGTGAATACTGCTACTGCAAATTCCACTACTACTACTCCTGCTAGATCTTCGTCTATTCTGAGGATGACATCACCTACTCAGCGTCTTCAACGCTGGATATCAAACACGCTGGTTAAGGAGTACTATCAACATGGTACCATCCCAACTCTAGAGGCTTCCCGACAAGCCCTCCAAATGAACTACTCACACCGGTTGTCCGGACAACGATGACCAGTGATCAAGAAGTAGGCGGTGCTAACTACTGTCTCCAACCATTTTGGGTCGTTATCCCCGGAACACAATCACCATTCGCTCCTTTATTCTGGGGAGGTGAATGAGAAGTTCCCTCAGGGCCTTAATTCAAGAAGACATGAGTCCTTCATGTGGGATCCCACCAACAATCGCTTCCAGACTCGTGCGACAGTGTGCCCTCAACATGATGAGGTTACCGACTCCAGGAGTTCGACTCAGGTTCCTCGAACCCGGGCAGGAAAGACGAACCACCAGAGGCAGAATCCGGTCAACAGTGAGCAGGTTCTCATCTCTGTCATCTTCGGAGAAGTCCACCAACCTAAATTGGTGGAAATCAATGAGCAGGCACACACACCTGCCCGTTTTAATTCCGTTGTCCAGCAGACTCGTCTTGCAGAATCACACCAATACCGCCAGGAAACTCCATCGGAGTACTATAGGCAGGAACATACACCTGTTTATACATCATCATCTAGTCAGCAGGCTCGTCTGACTACATATGATGGATCTCTTCAACCATGTTTGGTGAAGTGAAATTAGCAGGCACATACACCTGCTAGTATTAATCAATCCTACCAAAATTCTCGCTTGGTAGCATTCGGAGAAGTCAGTCGGAAAGCTCCAGCGAAAAACAGGAGGCAAACTCAACTCTCTGCCCCTACACTTGAGTACCGTCAGGATTCACTAACAGGAAAAGGAGGACAGGAGCATGAACACACACCTACTCCAAGCATGTAATGGACGTATATCCCCGTTCCAGTAGCTGAAGTCACAAAGAATATTTTATCAATGGTGAAAGAGCAGAAGAAAATCCCTGCTCATATTCTAGACGCTTTCCAGGATATTATAACAACTTCAGCAGCATCTCAGGGAAAGACACATAAATCTATCCCTACCAGTGGAGTGACACATCAACAGTTCACTTCGGAACAGACACACACATCTGTTCCAGTCCAAGAGGGTTGTGGGGAATACTCCCCCATATCATACGGACAACCAAGTCAAGCACATACACCTGATTTTAGTGGAGATCGTCAACCTAACCTGGCCATATTTCCTGATCAGGCACATAAACCTGCTCAGAGTAGCCACTTTCATCAACAAGTGGTTTCCAAGGAAAGTAAGAAGGCATCTAAGAAAATGACCCGCCCAACACAGTCAGGAGATCAATAGCCAATCTGTAACAAGGCCTTGCTCAATGCTGGAGTTCTTGAATCCCTCAGATAGTTATCTGTTGGAATTCAAGATTCTACTCCCTCATTTCCCAATAGTGGGAACATTAATTCCGAAGGTCTTCAAAAGGCACTTCTTCATGAAGGCTTGCTTCATGACAATTCGGTCGATTTCGAAGTTTCATCTTCATATGAGAGCCACAGGAACCCTCTGTGTGGTCAGAAGGATAAGGATCAAGAGATATCATCTTTTTCTGTAACCCACCATGGTGGTCCTCCCCATGATGATGAATTTTGCTGCGAAAGTCCTCTCCATAGTAGTGATGCACATTGCTCGGAAAATGATCCAGTGGACGATGTAGTGATGAGAATTCCCTCTAATCATGAGGCACATGAAAATATGAAAACAGTCATGTCTGATGCTTCATCACTAGCAGGTGAAATACTTTCTCAATCAGAAGATAACCCAGGGTGTAGGTCATTCTCTGAACCACCCCTAAGTCATGCATCTTCTAGTTTGATCAATGATTTCTCTACCAATCTTGTTGAATCCGATGAAGCAATAAGAAAACACCAACTCTGGTCAAATCAGGTAGAAGAATAATCATTTAATGATAAAGAGGAAATGATGAACATGAGAAAACAACTGAAAAAATGTGAAGTACCAGTCATGTTTTGGCCTCTGGCTGACTCTCAGTATGACATTCCAAAGATGTTGAAAGAAGATGGAATTCATGATATTCGTCTCAACATATGGAAAACTCTTTGTCAGTTGAATAAGAAAGTATTATATTATGATGAATATGAAAATCATCTTAAGATAATAGAAGGGTTACAACGTCAGATTGATTTGGCATCTCTATCAGTCTCTCGATATCCGAAGGCTGAAAAGAAGCAGAGAGCCCTTCAACGTCCATGCCTTGGCGCACTGAGAATATTGCGTCAGTTAATTGCCAATGCCCCATATAGTATTCATGTCAGAGGATGGGGTGTTCATGGAGAAATGCATTTCACGGTGCTCTCTAGTCAGCCAAAGCCTGCCGAAAATGGTCTCATGAAATGTTATTGCCCATGGCCGGCCACAGTCAATGGTATTTGTTTGTAATCAAAAACTTTCCCAAGAACATGCCTCAACTAGTTCCTCTCAAAATCAAGAATACCGAGAACAAGTTTTTGAATTACTTCTGCATCAAGAAAACGAGAATATTGAACATGCCTCTCGTATGGAGCAAGCACATCATTAAGTGACAGAAGTGTCGAAAATTAACCAATGGTCTTTTGAACTAGGTGATAAAAGTGGATACAGATTAATGCATCCAGCTAATTTCAAGACTAAGGCTCACAAGATCAGGAGATATTTTAATAAAGTCTCAGACATAGCATGTCAAGAGCCACCCCAGCTTGCCAGACTAGGGACTCTTTTAAATCCACCCTTGGAATCAACAAATAGGATTCGAGGAGTTGAGCGGGAACAAAAGGAACAGCCCCAGTCCACCGGACTGGGGACTTTATCAAATCATCAATCCCCTCCTCAGAGAAATTCGGTCTTTTCTAGATTGGGGAAGAAGCCTCAAGTGGAGCAAAGAGACAAATTATCAGGAGATTCCCTCCAAATTACGGTTCTTCAAGATGTTCCTGAAGGATGGAATCAACAAAAGGAAATGTCTCATCAAGGACGTGGAAGAAGACAATATCACAGAAATGCTGATAGAAAGGACTGTAGTGCAATCTGTTATGCCGCAATCAATGTCATCAATGCCATTGTTGATGATCCACCAGATGAGGTTCACTCAGGGGACTCAGATGAAGAGGTTCCTACTCAAGAATATGTATGCACTGACACAAATGAAGAAGGAGTGCGTACACGAAATCAAAGGTTTACTCAGAACCTAGGTAATCTTTTATGTAACCCACTTCCACCTCTCCGAAAAGGATCCAACAAAGATAGGGGAAAGAATCAGGTTACATATCCTTCCTATGTAGATGGCCAATCGCTCTCACTAGAGAAAAGTTTTGCACAATAGGAGGAAGAAATAAAGGAATTAAAGAGGTTGAATGCAGAACTACTTCAGAGTAGTCTTCTTCTTAAGCGTGCTGGAGTCAGTTAGCCAAAGTAATTTGTTGCAACTACTGAGATGGATCAAGAATATCCTCCTTTATCAGTACACCCTCACAGGTCTAATCCTACAGGTCAAGTGCAACAACAGTTGACAGTGCTCCCATCAGTTGCAGTACCAACCACCACATCTGTCCAAGCTCCAGTCATTACACCTACCAAAGTCCAAGTTCCACTAGATGTTTCTCAAAAGTTAATAACTACTATTGAGTCATTAATAGCTCGGTTAGAAACTATGGAAGGGAAACGTGCGCAGGTTTAACCGGAAAATAAATCTTACCCTAAATGGGTAGATTCAATCTCCCCCCATCAAATTTTGTGAACCCTGCATTCCCTATTTTCAATGGATCAGGCAATCCTGAACAACATTTGATGAATTACGTGTCTTGTTGTGATCCTATGATGGGAAATCTGGAGCAGCAAGAAGCAGTGAAACTCAGATGCTTCGTGTGAACCTTGCAAGGATCAGCTTTTGTCTGGTATACAAGCTTGAAATCCCGGTTAATTACCGGATGGGAAGACCTCCATCAACGATTTCTTCTTCAATTCAGCTCAATTTTTCCACAGACAATAGTTTTTGATCTTACAAACTGTAAGAAAAGGGAGAATGAAAGAGTCTCTGATTTCATTTCTCGCTAGAAGGGGTTAACATATTCCTTGAGCCTATCACTACCTGAAGAGGAACTGTTGCCAATCTATGTGGAAAATCTGCGTGACAAATTATGCACACTGTTGATCCCTATGAAATTCATAGGAGGGTTTCGAGACCTTACTTAAATCACTCAGAAGATTGAAGATTCCCTTATACAGGATAAGGCTAAATCTCGTGTAATTCCATCAGCTCCAGGAAGGAAAATGGGTAAAGCAGAAACTGCTACAGTTATTCTTAAACAAGCACCTGTACCTATTTCTACATCAAAACCTTCATCTTCTCGAAGGGCTCGACCTCCTGAGCACCAAAAACAAAGGACGTTTCATCCAGATGATCAAAGAGATCAAAGACAAAAACAATTTGAGGATCTGAAGAGCAAAACATACTCTTTCCGAAATGAACAAGTTCTTGGTTACATCATTTCGTCTTTGGAAAATAATCTGGTTCAATTTCCAATTCCCAAGTGTCCAAACAAGAAATGAGATGAATACCGTCTCAATTATTTCCATTTTCATCAAATGTTGGTGCATCCCATCCAGGAGTGTTTTTTCTTCAAAAACCTCCTGCAAAAGATGGTTGACTCAGGACAAGTCAAACTGAAAGGTTCTTCAGCTCAGGTAGAATGTGTTACTGCTATAGTTCCAGAAGAGGAAGGTGAATGTCAAGAAATTAAAAGCAAAAAATGCACAGATGTATGATGATTGGATGGTCAGAAAGACAATCAACCAAACTCATGCTATTTTGTGGACACAGTTAAAGAAACTGATTGTGTCTTCTTCCATGAATTTTGTGGAAAAACCCTATTCATCATAGGGAAAGTCCTCAAAGAAACGACATGATTCAATGAAAGAAAAAGAATTAGAAGAAGATGAGTATGTGTCAAATCCTAAGTTTTCTTTGACTCTGACAGACTTTATGCCATCTACTTCAAAGCCACGGGCACCCCCCATCAAACGGCACAGCCTAAACAGGCTAATCAGGAAGAGTCTTCTTCAGATGAAGCGTTAATATTCTGTTCTGTTAATATGATTCAATTAACGGATCCATATGCCAGTCGCAGTTTCAATTTCAATGAGCTCGAATTCCCTGTATCGAACAAGGGAATCCGAGGATGTTCCAGAGGCTCAGGATATAGGGGATGACGTGGATCTTTCAGAAGCCACTAATCCAATTCTACCCCCTTCTAGAACTGTGTACGCAACAAAAACTCATGGTATATCCCTTCAGCGAGCTCAGCAAGAACTAGAAAGTTCTTCTACCAATAGAAAATTCAGTCCTGGCACAATTATTTTGGAAGATCGGTTGAAGGTTCCATATTCTTCCTCTCAGCAAGTAAATGGATTTAATCGGTCTGATCTTCCAAAACCAGGAATATTGTCAACTCCTATCCCAATACAAAATGCATTAACTTCCAAATCATATTCTTCCAAGGCACCTGCTAAACCATATATTCCTGTTGGGAAACACAGACCTCTCGAACAAAAGTATGATGTATTGGAACAATTGGCCCAAGTACCAGCCATGTTATCAATTATGGATGCTTTGAATCTTTCAAAAGATCTTCGGGAAGCACTCATCGAGGCTTTGTCAAGTCATCAGGAGTTTGAAACTGAAATTGCTGCAGCTGAAGTCTATCACATAGAGAATAATGCTGTAGAATTCCATGCAGTAATATATTTTCCTGATGAAGATGAAGATGATGTTGTACATTGTCATATTAGGCCTTTGTACTTATCTAGAATGTTCAATGGTGTAGATGTCTGAAGAGATTTCATTGACAATGGTTCAGGAGTCAACCTCATGCCCATTCGTACACTTCATCGATTGGGCCTCACAGAATCTGATTTATCTCCTTCTACCATGATGTTACAAGGATATGATAAAAATGAACAAGAACCACTGGGTGAAGTTACACTCAGAACTCAGTTTGGAGATCTTGTATGCAATTCATATTTCATGGTTGTTGATCAAGACTCAGCTTTCAACATCTTACTTGGATGACCATGGCTACATCAACATGCGGCTATCCCTTCATCATACCATCAATGTCTCAAATATTGTTTCGATGGTCAAGTTGGGACATTGTATGGTGATAAGGCCCCGTTCAAGACATGTGAGTCTCAATACATTGAGGAGGAATTCTATCACATGAAGGGAAGGGAGAAATCCACAACAAAGGATATTACCAAAGTTAATGCTCCATATGGTTAGGAGAAGATTCAAATAAATCCATTTACACATGTGAGTACAGATTATGTGTTTCCTATCAGTCAAATTGAAAAGATAGAACCAAATCAAAATACTCTTATGTAATGATCCATAATTTCAGTTACGGCAATTGAGCCAGACAACATGGGAGAAATTGGTAACCCGCCAAGAAGTAATGAAAGCACAAATGATGACGTTTTCATTTCATCTGCTGAAATCCATCAAGTATATAATTCTCCAATTAGGCCAGAAGAAGTTATAGAAACATAGGAGGTGAACAATGATGTCGATTATCAATCCATAATCTCCTCTTTATTACCCAAAGAAGACCCTCCATCATCAATCGGGTCAGAAATGGAAGCTTCTTCTTCAAGATGTGAAAATTTTTCCATCTCTTCTGATCATGAAAATTATGATTTATCATCTACTATGAAAGTAGAAATAGAAGAAATAACACATGATGAAGAAGAAGAGGAAGATATCAGAGATGCTCCTCCAGCATTTGAAGAGGGTATCTCTACCACTGTGGATGAACTCAGAGAAATAAATCTGGGTACAAAAGAAGATCCAAACACCACTTTAATCAGTGCAGCCATGACTCTTGAAGAGCAAGAGATGTATATTTTTTTTCTAAATCAAAATAGAGATATATTTGCTTGAAACTATACAGAAATGCCCGGGCTTGATCCTGATGTTGCTACTCATCATTTGGGTTTACCAGAAGAACATCGAGGATTTAAGCAAGCCGCGAGAAGAACACACCCAACTTATGCTTCCAAAATTGAAGCTGAAGTGGATAATCTTATCAAAGATAACTTCATCAGAGAAGTTCAGTATCCCAAGTGGTTGGAAAATATTGTCCCTGTAAAGAAGAGGAACAGACAAATTAGAGTTTGCATCAATTTCAGAGATCATAATCGGCATTGTCCTAAGGATGATTTCCTAGTTCCGATTACGGAACTTTTAATTGATGCAATAGCTGGCTATGAAGAACTTTCCTTCATGGATGTATATTCCTAATATAATCATATTTGAATGGCCCCAGAAGATGAGTAATCCACAGCCTTCAGATCCCCTAAGGGTGTGTTTTGCTACCGGGTAATGCCCTTTGGCTTAAAGAATGTAGGTGCAACATATCATCATTCCATGCATCGTATCTTCAAACCCTTCATAGGGAAGTTTGTTGAATTCTATGTAGACGATTTTTTGGTTAAATCCAAAAAAAGTTCTAACCTCTTGGCTGATTTGGAAGTCATATTCCACAAGCTTCGACAACATAATTTGAAGATGAACCCCTTAAAATGTGCTTTTGGGGTAACCTCAGGAATATTTATCGGCTTTGTTGTATTCCATTGTTGTATTGAAGTCGATCTTGAGAAGAACAAGTCAATCCATGGTATGTCACCTCCTCAAAATTTGAAATAATTAAGAGGAAATCAAGGATACTTAACCTATATTTGGCGTTTCATCGCCAATTTGGTAGGAAAAAGTTTACCCTTCACCAAATTGATGAAGAAGGGAGTCACTTACTAGTGGACTGAAGAATGTCAAGAATCATTCGATATTCTTAAGAAATACCTCTTGAGTCCACCTGTACTCATGCAACATGTTTAAGGAAGACCACTTATCCTCTACGTTACATCTCTAGAGTGATCATTGGGCGCCTTTCTTGCTCAAAAGAATGATGCTGGGAATGAAAACAACCTCTACTATCTCATTCGAACTATGATTGAAGTAGAAAACCGATATTCAAGTATTGAGAAGTGCTGTCTAGAATTAATCTTTGCAGTTCAGAAGTTGAGACAGTACCTGCAACATCAAGAGGTCCAATTGGTATCTTGCAATAACCCGCTCAAATTCATCCTTAGTCGTCCAATTCTTACAGGACGTCTGGAAAGGTGGACAGTTATTTTCAACAATTTGACATTCAATATGTGTCTCAAAAGGCAATAAAGGGCCAAGCTTTGGCTGATTTCCTGGCTGAACACCCTTCAATAGAAGACACATCTTCAGATATTGGATTCCCTAATGAGGAAGTCTTCTCCATTCAAGAAAGTCCTCAAGCATGGGAAATGTATTTTGATGGTGCTTCCAGAAGTCCAACAGGGAGGAAAATGGAAAATCCTAAATTCAACAAAGTTAGCTTAGGAATTGTGCTCAGTTCTCCAGAAAAGGCAGTGTTACCTTATTCCTTCTTATTGAGGGAAGATGGTACCAATAATGAAGCAGAATACCAAGCTCTCATCGCAGGCTTGGAATTATCACTTCAAGCACAAGTGAATCACATAAAGGTGAACGGTGATTTAGACCTGGTAATCAAACAAGTCAATGGGGATTATGCCATCAGAAAAGAAGAACTATTACCCTTGTATGATTACATCAGAGAGTTAATGGCAGAATTCCCTTTGGAACTGACATTTTCTTATGTCCCAAGATCACAAAATGCTCAAGATGATGCACCGGATAATATAGCCACAGCTCTGGCAGATCCAAATTGGGACGAGACAACCATTAGTATTCCCCACCATCGTGCAATTTCACCTTATGTTCAAATCATAACAGAGGAAATTAATGAAATTAGTCCCATTCCTGAACCGTATGGTCATACTACAAGATGGATGTCACCTATCAGGGAATACCTTCAAAATAGAACATTTCCACCTGATAGAGCTGAGAAAGAACTAATCTGGAGATGTGTGGTCAATTTTACTCTTTATGATAGCCCAGATCACCAAGAGAAAATTCTCTACAAACGTCATTTTAATGGAGTTCACTTCAGATGCATTGATGGTGAATAGGCAATGGCTGTCATGAAAGAAGTGCACGCAGGAGTCTGTGGTTCCCACCAGTCTGGACATAGACTGTCTGATCAGATTTGAAGGCTTGGATACTTTTGGCCTTAAATGATACAAGATTGTGCTGATTTCACAAAGAAGTGTCATTCATGCCAAGTACATGCCAAATTCATTCATCAAACTCCAGAGTTGCTTCATACAGCTAAATACTCATGGGCATTTTCCACATGGGGAATGGATGTGGTGGGACCTTAACCTTCGGCTACGGCCAAGCAATTTAAGTACATTCTTACTGCTATTGACTTCTTTTCCAAATGGGCAGAGGCAATACCTCTCAATTAAGTCAGTTTTAATGTGTTGTTAGCTTCATCAAGTCTAACATCATTACCAGATTTGGTGTCCCTCATACCATATTTATAGACAATGGCACCAACTTCTGTTCATCTGAGGTAAAGAAGTTGTATCAAGAATACAACATCAAACCCAACCATTCGTCTCAGTATCATGCAGCAGCCAATGGCCAGATATAAGCCTTCAAGAATACTCTTTCAAATATACTACAAAAGATGGTGGATAAAGATAACAAATCATGGCCTAATAAACTATTTCATGCTTTATGGGCTTATCGGACTACCACCCGCACTGCAACTCGGTCAACTCAATATTCATTGGTATATGGAACGGAAGCAGTCTTGCCCATTAAAGTTCAACTAACCTCGGTCAGAGTTTCCATTTTTGATCAATCATCTATAGATGAACAATATCAAAAGTGATTTAATGAATTGGAACGGTTAGATGAGAAAATATTGTGCACTTTGCACCACTTGGAAGTCTATCAGAATCGAATAGCACAAGCTTTTAACAAAAAAGTTCATCTTCGTTAATTCAGTCAGGGAGAATTGGTATTAGTTCTTAGAACTCCAATGATACCAGGAAAGAAACCTCCCAAGCTTGAGCCAAAATGGGAAGGACCTTACTCAATACATAGGGTCTACTCCAATGGAGCTTATTCATTAATCTCGATAGATGGAGAACTCATCACTACTCCAACCATTGCCAGATTTTTGAAGAAGTATTTCGTATAAACACAAAATATATCATCAATGGTCCAATATGACTTTAAAATGAATCATAAATGGTCCATACATATGACCTTAAACTATTTGTACTTTCATCCCACACGACGTTAAACTGTGAAAAAGTTCCCTCAATGGTCTAGTATGACCTTAAACTGCATCATAAATGGTCCATACATATGACCTTAAAGTATTTGTACTTTCATCCCACACGATATTAAACTGTGAAATGTTCCCTCAATGGTCCAGTATGACCTTAAACTGCATCATCAATGGTCCATACATATGACCTTAAACTATTTTTACTTTCGTCCCACATGATGTTAAACTATGAAAATGTTCCCTCAATGGTCTAGTATGACCTTAAACTGTATCATCAATGGTCCAGTATGACCTTAAACTGCATCATAAATGGTCCATACATATGACCTTAAAATATTTGTACTTTCGTCCCACACGACGTTAAACTGTGAAACAGTTCCCTAAATGGTCCATACATATGACCTTAAACTATTTGTACTTTCGTCCCACACGACGTTAAACTATGATAAAGTTCCTTCAATGGTCCAGTATGACCTTAAACTGCATCATCAACGGTCCATGCATATGACCCTAAACTATTTTCAAGTCCCTTACTTTCTAGAAAGACGTTAAACTAAAACATTCTAACTACATGACGCTAAACTGTATAAAAGTCCCTTACGTCCAGCAAGACGTTAAACTACATAATAATCAAAGTTCCTGTATGATCTTAAACTACACCACCGTCCAGAAAGACATTAAACTGCACCATCCACGGTCCATGCATATGACCTTAAACTATTCGCACTTTCGTCCAACATGACGCTAAATTGTATCGTACCTTTTTTCCAACATGAAGTTAAACTGTGGAAAAAGTCCCCAATATGTCCAAGATGATGTTAAATGGTGTACTCTTTTGTCCTCAATACATGACATTAAACTGCACATTCCTCATATCATCCAACATGATGTTAAACTATATTGTCCCCATCATCCTAACTAAATGACGCTGAACTATACAGAAAGTCCTTGATATGTCCTACATGAAATTAAACTATAATTTTTCCCTGCTACATGGCATTAAATTGTGCAGCACCAATAGTCCTAACTGCAAGACTTTAAACTGTATATTCCCTTTATATGTCCTACATGACATTAAACTATGCATCGTTAAGGTTGTTGTTAACTCTTGTTTCTCACACCGAGTATGACTCACGGGAGCTTAGAGCAAACCTTAACCATAACACTCTCTCTGGGATACTAACCATGTGTAAGTCCCAACAACATCATTTTTAGGTCGTTGTCCCCAAGAACAACTTGATCATTAATTAATTCTTTAATTGAATTATGCGGAATTTGATCCTTGCCTTCCAGGCTGGGTACATAGGCAACCTCCCAAGGTTCAAGCCCAAAATCAATCTCTTCACATCGGTTCACCTCCATCTCATACGATGTTGATTCATGAAACCGCCCCTAGAATCAATATCTTTACATTGGTTCATTTTCGTACTTATTGTACGACGTTAATCTATACAACACTTTTGTCCAGTATGACAATAAACTACAATATTCTTTGATACCCTCACCTGAGAGGGAACCATTATTTACATTGATTTTTCAATCATGTTTCATTTCAAAGACTACATGCATACATGGCAATGCCTAAACCTTTTATCTTGGGTTAAACCATCATTGTACTAAATTCTCCTTTCACCCTTCACATGTAGGAACCAAATTTGTACATAGGGTATTTCTAGAACTACGTGGTCTTGATTCCCATCCTTATGGGATACGTTGGAACGTTCGAGTGTCCCTCGAACCCAGCCCCAAGTCTTTGGGCCTAACCCCAAATTCCACTTTCAGTCCCCTGACTAAAAAGTCCCCATGAAAACACACACTGTGTATTTCTTAAAATGGTCCAAGCTCTATGACCCTAAACTAAGATCTTTAATCCTTTTGTCCCACACGACGTTAAACTGTAGTTTAAGAACTACGTATGGCTTAATTCTCATCCTTATGGGATACGTAGTAAAGTCCAACATTTCCATTCAGGACCCAGCCACAACATGATTATGGTTAGAATTGATCTATGTCTCTTTGTATACATTAGACAATACCCATATTTAAGTGTAATAATCCTACCCTTAAATATTTTCAGATCTTCATATCTCATTTCTTGACTTCTAGTCACAAAAATGTCCAACTTATGAGGGTTATTTTTCCTAACTATACAGCACGTGCCCTTAGGTGGCCTTGCATAAACAGTCCAAAAAATAGACTTTTCAGCCAAAAGATACTATTTTATTTAACTATGCAGCCAATGACCTTAGGTGGCCCTGCATAATTCAACCCCCTAACAGGTTTTTAAAAAAATGGTAACTTCATTCTTGGGAAGAAAGCCTCATTTGTCCTTATTGGTCTTAAATGACATTATGTAGGGATCCGCAAAAATATCCATACTTAACATATTTTCCCCATATCCTTTTTCATGATCTGAAAAGTATTCAAGTCTATGGTTTATATTCTCCTTCCCTACGTTGGGGTCAGACCTTCATAGGTGTGATATCTATCCAGTTCTTCGATAATATTTTTTGGAAATATCTTCTCCATATTCAAGTACCTCTTTCCATACAGAAAACTCTATACTTTGGAAAATTTGAATCTCCATAAACTTCCACAGGCTTTTAACACTAGGAAAGTAAATTTCTGAGAGTTCTTTTGCTTGACTATGCAGCACGTGCCCATAGGCGGCCTTGCATAAACAGTCTACATAACAGACTTGTTAGCCAAAAGATACTATTTTATTTAACTATGCAACCAATTCCCTTAGGTGGCCCTGCATAATTAAACCCCTTAACGGGTTTGTTAAATAATGGTAACTTCATTATTGGGAACTACTTCTTCTAATGCATTTTAGCTCTTTTTTATATCATTCCTCAGATTCAAATATTCTTAAGTCATAGTTTACATATTTTTCCCTCTTACTTGAGTATGGTACTATGTTTTCAGATGAATTGTCAAGGAATTGAGTCAATTATAATTCATTCGGTCAAATCTATTTCGACCTTAAACATTAGACTTTTTATGTCCGATGTGCATGACTTTAAGCTGCCCACAAAAGACAACGGAACTCTGAATAAAAGTCAAGTTCCAGCTCACTAAACATACATTTTGTATGATTTATGTAATATTGAGCAATTAAAAGGTTCAAAGTTTGTAGGGTTATTTACATTAATCCTAGTAAAAATCAAACCATGCATACTAGGCCCATTGGCTTAGGTAAAATCTAAAGCATGTAGAAAAATAATGAAAGTAAAAATGATTGAAGATGAAAGTTTTTTTCATTGATGCACAAGAGTTAGAAGGACATCCACATAATTGAGTCTCTTCTCTTTTTTCAGGAATTACAAAAGACTTTCAACATAACTCTTCATTTGATTTACGGCATCCCGAGCTTCATCAGCAGCCACCTGGAATTCATTCATTCAACTGGATACCATATGAGATGCAGTGATACCAGCTCTTCTTGGAACAATTTTAAAAGAATGTTCTTGAGTGCGGTTTGAGAAAGTTTTCTGCTGATCAAACAGTGAATCTGTTTCTGTACAAGAGACTTGGAAGATGGATACATGGATTTAAGAATGAAGCATTGGAAGTAAAGAGCCATTTGGAGAGAGTAATCTTTTTAGATATTTCTCTAATGCCATGTTTGTCTTCTCTCCACCAACCGGCAGCGGAAAAAATTTCAGCCCATGGTTTTTCCATTTTCATATTTGCAAGGAAATGACATGGGGGAAGAATTTGAAAGTTCACATCATTGTTGTTGCTCTTAATGCATAGCATAACCGAAATAGTGGATTATTAGTGCAGCTGAATCTTAGGAATATAATTCTTTGCATCTGAAATATTGACTCCTTGTAGATGACTATGACCATATAGAGGCAGGTAGATGCTCTGTGGGAAATTAAGATGATATTTCTTCAAGTACTTAGCCAAATCTGGGAGAGTTCTGTCGTAGATATCATAGTAATCATGGACAAAAATGTTCATCATGTCATCAATCCGCATGCTAGCCAATCCATCAGCCATTCCGATTCTCTTGGGAGCCATTAAATCTGCACAATATTTGAATAAATTAACTCTTAAATGGATTGATTTTTCATAAAAATTGTGAAGAAATTTAAAAAAATGGAAAAGGCCTTTAGGTCCACAAGTATAATTTTGACGTGCAAGTATGGATGAGCCGCGCATGTTTTTAGCACGTAAGTATCATCGCGCAAGTCCTATTACCTTGACAGTAGCGCGATGACAAAGAAACAACGGAAAATGAGTGACTTGCGTGGTGAAGGTGACCTGCATGACGAGAGCTCAAGAATCCAGAAATCAGATGCTATGCGCGGAAAAGGACAGTGTATTTATAGGCCAGGATACCCACCTGCACTCCTACACCCAGCGTGCTCCATCCAGCGCGCACCAGCCCTGCATGAATCCAACCTGCGCGCCAAGTGTTGCACACTGAACACTTGCGCACCGCCTTTCCTTGAGTTTTTTTTCTTTTCCTCAGAGTCACATCCTCATTTCTATTGGATCCTACTCTTAGGGGGACTTTTGTTGATGCTCTTTTTCGTCACATTGTCAAAAATAATGGAAAGGGAAATACCTTAAGTCCAAATTAATTCATCCTTTGAAGAAACATAAAAAATCAACAAAGGGATGAACAAGGAGAACATTGCACATGTTGCGCGTAAGTTCCATCACTGGCACGCAAGTCCACTTGTGCGACACATAATGGTCATGCAAGTGACTTGTGCGCCCCAAAGGATAACCGCCTGGGGTCTTCTCCACCCTATAAATAGACCCTGTGGGCCCCCCATTTTGGGGGAGGATTTTCTCCAAAAACTCAAATTTGAGCTCCCGGCGCCCTAGTCCCTTATCAAAGCTTCTAAAGAACTTCTTTGGTAATTTATTACCTAGAACACAAGATCTAGAGAGGGGGAGGAAGGCCTATGTGTTGAAACATATCAATACTAGCACGCCTAAGTGGCCATCCCTTAAGGGAAATGGCCACACTTGCGCCCTGCCTAACTCCTTCAATAGAACTTGCGCACCACTCTTCTGGAAGAACCACAAGATGATTTGAAGGGATTTTACCAAGAGTCGCCCAAGTATTACCATGATGGTTTACAAATGCGCAAGTACCCATGTGTCGCGCAGGTATACCTGCGTGACCAATACTTGTGCGCCCATGCAGTACTTGCGCGCCTGCCAGGACTTGTGCGCCCCTTCCTTTTTGGGTGCCCTTATTGCCCATTTCACCCCTATTATGCCATTCCACCTCTCCTATTCACGCTTCAGTATTCAAGACACTTTTCAAATTCCATTTATGGCATGATTTATTGAATTGAATTCCTTATCTAAAAGGAATTCTGTGGAATATCTCTCAAAACCTAGTGATTTACACATCTTTATGTCACTAAAGATTGAGATTTCATTCATTCAACCTCATCCTTTAAGATGAGAGAACTCATTAAACTGGGCCTCATTTTCAGAAGTAAGCCCCAGTCATAATTCTCTTTACCTGGGCTTCCTTTTTAGGAGTAAGCCCCAGTCATAATCTCCAATTATGGGTATCCTATTTAGGAGTAAGCCCCAGTCATAATCATTAACCTGGGCCACCTTTTCAGGAGTAGGCCCCAGTCTCAAATATGGGAATCCTCTTCAAGATTAATCCCCAGTCATAATTCTATTAACCTGGGCCTCCTTTTTAGGAGTAATCCTTAGTCCCCTAATTTGGGCATCCTCCTTAGGAGTAAGACCCAAGTCCTCATTAATTTTTTCAAGTCTCTTAATATGTGCATCCTCTTCAGGATTAAGCCCTAGTAATAATCATTTACCTGGGCCTCCTTTTCAGGAGTAATCCCCAGTCTCAAATATGGGAATCCTCTTCAGGAGTAAACCCCAATATTAATTCCTCTTAACCAGTCCTAATTTACCTTTGATTTGGGATTCCTTCTCAGGAGTGAAAACCCAATCATAAGTCCTATCCTAAATTGGGCCTCCTTTTTAGGAGTAAGTCCCGGGTTAGAGTATTCAAATCTCTATAGAGCACATATAACTTTATGGACCCTGTTCCTGGATTTCGTCCCTAAAGTAAATCCTAATCTTTATTTATCTGGGAAGTCATACATACATAAGTCCCACATTATTTCTTATGATTGCATCATTCATGGCACTATTGTCTGATTTTTACCAATACCTCTTGTTTCTCACACTGACCATGACTCACGTGAGCATAGAGTGTAAAAGTAGTTATGACATACTTCTTTGATCCATCAATCCTAAACATCATATTCCCTTACTCGAACTACGTGGGTTCTGATTCCTTTTCTAAACAAAGGATATGTAGGTAGCCTATCTGCGGGTTTGATCCCAAATCTGAAATAATTCATGTCCTTCTGAATGACAATAAACTTCAAGTTCCCCACTGAGTGGATTTAAAACCAGTATGGTCATTATAATGACTAAGAGACTTTTATGTATCAAAGGATAACATTGACTAAGAATCTCTAACAAATACAGATGATTCTCTATCAATGAAGAACCTCGAATATATATAAAAGATTCCCTAAATTTACTACATATCGATCATTGATTGTCAGATCTAAAGGAAAGCTCATTTTATACTTGGTAATGTAATAAGGATTCACGAACATAACTTAAATCTATAAAGAGAGTCCCAGAGTAGACAATAATTCCCCTCAAATATCTGTGATTAATCCGACCTCCCATCCTCTCGACCAATAAAAATTCCTAAGCCTCATCAATCCACAACTAATGAGCGCTTACCTTGGGAAAGTAGGTCCAAATGGATGTGGAATCATTGGATGTTTCCAGTTCTACGAACAAACCCGTTAGAAACCGATTGGAATGTTTGAATCTTTAATCAAGGAGGTAATCCCCAAATTCTGAGGGAAACAAATCCTTAACACCATTTATAATACCATCCTTATTTCTATCATCAAGTTAAGGGTCTACAATCATTCCTGTAGATAGACTGGATTTGGAAACCTTAACAATGGGTGGAGTAGATGCTTCATTCCCATTATTTCTCCTAAGAATTAATGTCCTTAACATTTATGGGATCAAAATTTAGATCCAATTATTGATTTCATAGAAATAAAAGTTTCAAAGATATCGAACCTAAGCTTGTCTGTATGTGTAGAATGATAATTTCGTTCGTGTGTAAGCGTAGACCACCACCCCCACGAAGTGATGTGATTCATTTTTCAAAAATGTATCACATGGATGATATATGTATGAAAATGATATGTTAATTATGATATAATAGTAGTTATGGAAGGATAAAATATTACTTACCTACTTTCTCTAATGATACTTGAAAAATGGAAATGTTACTCATGCGTACGTATGATCTACTGTCTCAATGATTATAACCTGATTCATTTTTGATAACTATACTTTGTGGTTGGTTTTATAATTATAACTGAGATATAAAAATTATAATTATGAAATGATTGTAATTATTAATATGATGGATTAATGTCATATTTGACCATAGTCAACTTAACACCGTCATTTTGGAAATATGTACCAAATATATTCAAAACATCGGACATGAGCTTAATTAATTAAGTAATTGATTGTAAATTGGTAAAAGGAATAATAAAAATGAAAACGTTTATTTAGAAATTAAAACATTAACATAATTTTATTATTTAGGATGATAAATAAAAAAACATGATGAGTCAAACACAAGGTAAGGGACACTTTAAAAACCTCTTTTTAATTGGGATAAAGACTTATTTTCAAAATATATTTCTTATATGTCTATATTTTAAGAATTATTTTATGGATGTATTTATATATAAATAATTTAATAATAAAAAAAATTATCCCCCTTTTTTTACGTGATTTAAAATGTTTTCAAAAGGATTATTTTTACGTATTTTATTTGGAAAATTTTGACTTTTTTTACAAAACACAAAAAGAATGTTCTATTTTAACATATATGGTGAGAAATAATTTTCCCACCACTATAAAAATATTTTATATTAAACATCCATTATAAGTTTCAATTTTTTCTTCAAAGAAAACCCCTATTTCCCTTCACTCTAGGTGTTTTAGTTTTGAAAATTGGGGTTTTAAATAAAAGTGATATATCAATATCTGAAATTTATTTGTTATGGGTAAAAATAATATTTTTATAATGAAATATTTTAGGTGTAATGATTATGTTATGCTTATTATAAATTTATATGACGATTGGTGGTTTTTTATAAGACAAGTAAAATTGGTTCTATTATAAACCAAGGATGGGTGGGTCTGTGATATCACTACAATTCATTGGGTATAGAAGTTTGTCGTATTGGTTATTAAATTAGTAAGAGTGATATAAAAAATGATTTCCCAAGTTACCTATATGATTTATCTATGATTATTATAGGGTTTTATAGAAATAATATGAGATCTTAAACTATGATAATGATTTTATATTTTAAAGGAAAGTATATGTTACTTCTTAATAGTGAAAAGTATAATATTTTGAAAAAGTTTTCATATGATTTTCTTGATTTAAAGAAACCTTTATGAGTTTTATATTAAATTTTAAGTTATTATGAAATGATTTATGAAAATATTTTGGTATAGAAGTAAATTTATTGGCCAAGAAAATTTTTATTCTTAACTTAATGTTTATTCTGAGAAAGATATTTGTTTTATAAGTATTCTGGGACTAATAGTTTATTAATTTATTTTTATAACCCTTACTGATATTTTTAAGCTTATACCATGTTTTAAAATTCTTTTTATAGATTTTTAAGAATAATTAGGGAGAAGAATGAGGTCAAGATGGAAATTGTGAGTATGTGTCAAGAAAATAAAAATTCTTATATCTTAAAGGTTTTTTTTGAAAAAAATAGATACTGAATAGAAGTTTCCACTTGGTAATAAATGGGTTTTTTATCTAAGTGTTACTAAATAAATCTATAAAACTATGAACAATAATGATATTTGGAAATGCATGAAAATTAATTCTTGTCTAATGATACTAGAATATGTATTATTTATGGTTTTGTCCTTATAGTTATTATCAGAGTGTGGTTTTGATAAATTTATGGGTTATTATAATGTTAATAGAATAACTTTTAAAGATTTTACTTTATGGTTAGGCCAAAATGACACAACATTTGATGATTACCATGTTGATTCATCTAAAACATGTCTATTCAGAATGGTTTTTGAGAGAGGGGAAAGGAAATATGGAGTAGGATGAGACTACAGGGATAGATCCTTTTGTCATAGCGATGGTTCAGTTGATGTAGGATATAAATGGTTGTGGAATCCATGAAAGAGAGAAGATATATCTACCAAATAAGAACATGGTGACATTTGATAATTTTATGAGACAACATCATCAAGTATTCAATGGATCTTATGACCTAATGGTAGTTGAGGGATGAATTGATGGTTTGTAAATGATATTCAATGTCATGAGGTTTTTTTGATTATCAAAAGGTAACTCTTTTTGTTTAAAATTTTGAAGTTAAAGATGATTAGTGCTGGTCAATGGTAAAGAATATTAAATAATGAAAAGATATTGATTCCTTGGAATGAGATGAATTTAATAATATTTTAGTTGAGAAATATTTTCCTAATATTGTTCAACATAAAATGGAAAAACAATTCTTGGAATTGATACAGAATGAATAAGACTTCGTGGATGCATATGAATAAAACTTCACCTGATTATGAAGGCATGTAAATTTTTTTATCAAGGATATTCCTAGTAAAAGTAATCATTTTTAGGATTTATTTCACAATTTAAAAGGGAATTATATTTCTATGAATTAAAAAGTTATGAGAAACTTTTATAATATACCGAGAAGATGAAAATGAAGTGTAATGACGATCTTGTATCCCATGAAAATAAGTAGAATAAAAGGTAAAAATAGTAGGAAATGGGAAATAATCCATCAAATAAATATAAAGTTAATAAAATCAAGTTTCATGTTTTTGACAGGTGTGGTAAAAGGAACCATGGGGAATTTCTTATAAAATATGGGAAGTGATATGATGTGGTATGTTTGGTAATATGGCCTGTGACTGAAAATAAATGAATCTTCAATGTTCTATGAATGGGGAAATAGATATCCAACCAATTGTGAGATTATTTAATTTCAAAGAGTTAAGGAATTTTTCTAACTTATTTATGAAGTTAGTCACTCATGGTAGAAATCATCAATATAGAATGAAAAAGGGGTGGTAAAGCCATTTTATACTATAGTTGATGTTGGTATATCTAATGAAGTGGATTTAGGTATCTTACTTTTTTATTGAATTATTCCAAGTCCTTATTTAACATAGGATTTTCACATTCATTAATTTATGATAAATTTTCATGTAAAGTGGTATTATAATCTCTAGAAAATAAGATATAACATTTGGTAAAATCTCCTGGTGCAAATATTAAAACATCCAAGGTATATAGGAATCGTTCTATTATTATTAGTGGGATGGTATTTCCAGAAAATCGTGTTGAACTACCCATTTTATTATTTTGGATATGGATTGGATTATATTTTTTCATGCCAAGATAGATTTAAAATCTAATAATGTTATATTCAACAATTTTATAAATTTTATAACTTATGAAGAACCTGAGAAATTGATTATAGATAGTGGTGAAATTTAACAAGCTAATGTTGTTGAAAATAAATAAACTATTCAAATTAGTGATGTTCCAATAGTGAATGAATATATGGTTTTTTTCTTAATAATTTCCAAGTTTTATTCCTGACGGAGAAGTTGAATTTACTATTGAATTAGTATCTAATTCAAAGATAATTTCAAAACCCCTGATTGAATGGATCTAGTAGAACATATGGAATTAAAAAATTAGTTGTTATAATTTCTTGATAAATGTTTAATTTTTCCTAGAACTACACTGTGGGATGCACATGCATTTTTTATTTAATATATATTTGCTTTAATGTGGCTTTTCATTGATTATAGAGCCCTGAATAACATAACTATTAAGAATAATAATCCTTTAACTTATATCGAGGATTTTTTAGATCTACTCTAAGGAGCATAATATTTTTCGAAGATTTATTTTAGATCAAGGTAACATCAGTGGAAATTGAAGTATAAGACATTCCAAAGACTTTGTTTTAGAAAATACATGAGTATTATGAGTATATAATTATTACCATTAGGTTGTCTAATGAATTAGATGTATTTATGGACCTTATGAATGGAGTTTTACATGATTTCTTAGATAATTTTGAAGTTTTGTTTATTAATGATATAATGATACATTCTTAATGTCATGAGGAACATGAAATACACCAATGTATTTTTTTCAAACTTTTAATTAAAATAAGTTGGTTGAAATATTTATTAAGGGAGAATTTTGGTTGTAATATATTTATTTCCTTAGGAATACTATTTCTATGGATGGAATAGTCTTTGACCCTAATAAAACAAATGTTGTTGAATACTATTCAAGAACTACCAATGTCAAAATAATTCATAGTTTTTTGTATTAAAAAGCTGATACCAATGGTTTTTTGAAAACAATGCTCAGTTATCTATTCCACTGAGTAAGTTAACTCAAAAGGCCTTAAATTTATCTAGACAAAATAATGTTATTAATTTTTTAGGAACTAAATCAACATTGGTTAATACTCAGGTTTTGGCACTATATTATATCAATAGTAAAATTTTCATTTATAGTGACGATTCTATGAAGGAACTTGGTTGTTTTCTGATATAGAATGATTAGGTAGTTTCTTATGCTTTACATCAACTAAAACATCATGAGTTTAATTATCCTAAATATGTAATTAAATACTGTGGTTTTATCATTAAAAATTAGGAGGCATAATTTATGTGGAGTAAAGTGTGAAATATACTTTTCATAAAATTTTGACATATATATTTAATGAGGTTCATTATAATCCTGGAAGAGCAAACAAAGTATCTTGCACTTTGAGTCAAAAAATAATTCTAGGTTAACCATGTTACATTTATAACATGACACTTTGATTAATGATATGATAAATTTTGGATTAGATGTTAGGGGTGTATGAACATCCTTTTTTCATTTTAGTTGTTAGTACGATTGTTTATCTCAAAAATAATTATGTTATCTTAGAAAGATGCCATTGCAATATAGGAAAATGTATAATCTATTAAGAAGGGTAAGTTAGCATAAGTTAATGTCGATGAAGAAGGTGTTATCAGATTTGGAAAGAGATTATGTGTGCCTTGTGATTCCCAGTTCAAGAGATAATTATTGATTAAAGCTCATATATCCCCATTTTCTATTCATATTAGAATTAATAAGATGTATAGAGACTTAAAGTGTATTACTATTGGGATTTAATAAACAGAGATATTTTTGAATTTAACTTGAAATTTTTGACTTATCAATAGGTTAAAGAAGAATGAAAATTATTTAAGGGGATACTTTTATCCTTTTATAGTTCTAAAGTGGAAATGTAAAAATATATCCATGGATTTCCTGGAAGGGTTACCAAGGACATAATGAGGTAATAATGGGATTTTGGTTATTATTGATATACTAACTATGTCAGAAAATTACCTTCCCATTCATGATAATATATATTTAGATAATATTTCTTCAATATATCTAAGCTATATAGTCATTTTATATGGTTTTATAGTCTCTATTATATCTATATGTGATGACAGGTTTAGTTTTAATTTTTTAAAGGAATTAAGAAATCATTGGGTACTAAATAAAATTTTATTTAAGCTTTTCATCCTCAATACAATGGATAGTCTAATAAAAATATTCATACTTTGGAATACAAGATCCATTATTTTTTAATGGATTACCATGGAAGTTGTGATTAAAATATTTTATTAGTTTAATTTTCTAAAAATAACAGATTCCAATTTAGTATATAGATGGAACCTTTTGAGGTATTATATGGAAAGTAGTGTTTAATACTAATTTTTGTGATTAAGTAGTCAAAATAAAGTTGATAGGACTAGATTTGGTAGAGGAAATAGTTGATTAGGTAAATGTGAATTAGCAACATATGAGGATGGATTAGAGTATAAATAAATGTTACAAAAATAACTAAAGGAAAGATCTTTCTTTTGAGGTAGGTGATCGTGTTTTTCATAAAGTATATCTATGGAAAAATGTTATGTTTTTGGGTAAAAAGGGGATGTTAAGTATATAGTTCATTGAACCAAATGAAATCAAAGAAAAATTTGGATCAGTTTCCTACTGAATGGCCTTTCCCCGGGGTTTATCCTTAGAACAAAATGTATTTCATTCTTCATTATTAAGAAAGTATGTTCTAGATGCATCTCATGTTTTAACCCCTGAACTAGTTCAGTTGGAAGATACCCTTTATTATTAAGAATAACCTATTAATATTCTTAAACCTAGAGATAATTTATTTAATAATATGGTAATTCATCAAAAAAGGTTTTGTGGGAAATCTATGTAGTTGAAGAAAAAATATGAGAATCTGAATATGATATGAGGGATAGATATCCCCATTTTTTAATAAATGAATTCAATTATGAGGGAAAAATTTAAAAAAAAAGTGGGAAAATGTAAAAATAAAAGTAATTTTATGATAAATAAATTTCATATTTTTATTAATTATATTTTATATATTAATATTCATTATAAGAATATTAGTTTATTTCTAAGGCAAAAGGGAAAAAAACATTCTAAACAAATTGGGATTTCATACATTAAATTATTTTATTTAAAAAATTGATTTCCAAATTATATAATTTGAATTTAGAAAATGAATTTAATTTTTTAATTTGACATGAATAAATTATCTCAGGTTTAGTTTTTCATAATCTTCTGAAAAGATTGAGTTTTTAATACATAGTGAAATATAATAATTTTTATTGATTTTTTTTCTTTTAATGTATCTAAAAGTGAAATTAAATTTTGGATTAGTTTTAAAATTTAATAATTTAATATTAATTAAGCATAATACAATTACAGTCCATGTAATGTTTTTATATTGAATTTTTTTTATAAAACCATTTTTAACTTAAAAAAGGTATTTTTTTTTGAAAAACAGTTATTCATCGTGTTTTGTGGGTTTAATTTTAAATTAAATTCTAAAACTTGTGTGAATTGAATTTAAATAAATTTATTCCATATTTTTAATAATTGGGTTTAAAATTGGTAAATAAGCCCTTTTTTATTTTTGGGCATTTTTAATAGTAATATTATTAATTTTTGTTACCACCGTAAAGGGAAAATCAAGTAATTATGGTTAGAAATAAATGATAATCACTAAAAATGACCATAAAACTTAAATTAATTGTATTATATGAGTATTTATTGTCCATATTCATTAAAATTTTGAATATATAGATTTTTTTCCATTTTTCAAGGATTTAGACCATTATATTATTTTATATAAAAAAAGTAACAAATGTCATTCTCTTTGTTTTGATATCTATAAATTTTTGAAATAGTTATAAACAGAGGATATGTTTCATTTAAAATATTTATTTGAAATATAAATGTTTTTTTCATCATGGTTATTTATTTTTAATTTTTCATGATGAAATAATTATCCTAAATTCTTAAGAAATAGGGACTAAGTGCCTGTAAACGTAGTGAAGAATATCAATAAAATAATTTTAAAAGAACTAAAAAAATGTTATTAGAAATATGTATAGGTATAAAGTAATATTTTGGATCATTATAACATATTTTAGGTCTTTTAAAACATTATATTTGAATTATATATTTTCCTTGATGTTTTTAAATTCAAATTAAATGAATCGTGTAAAAAATAACCCTAAAGATATTTTAAATTAAATAATGTTTTATTAAATATTAAAAAATTTATAAAATTATTATATTCATCCAAGGGATTGAAATATTGTTTATTACATCAATAATGGTTCATTTATGATCTATTTTTCCTTTTATAGTATCTATATTGACTCCTAAAGTGTAAAACAATTTGTTATCACGATAATCATCAAAATGGTTAATTGGGGGTTAAAATAAAATGATTAGGGTGAAACAAAGACCTATACAATAAATTTTTTTATTATATGATATAATTTAGACCTATAATAGTTTATATTTTAAATAAATCAGTTTGGATCCATTTGGATATGAAAACGTATTTTTATTAATTTACAATTTTAAGTAATTCTAAGAGTGCCCTTCCCCTCACTTATTAAAGGGAACAACCTCTTCTATTTTATTCAAAATTAAAATTCACATTGGTTCAGAAAATAACTTATCATATTCCTTCCTTAAATCCTACTAACATCCACTATGAATATTTTTGATCATTAAAGCATCCTTGAAAATCCATTGGTGTAAACATTAAGAGGTTGTCCAAAGAAGAGGTATAATTCTTAACCAAGAGTTTTTATTTTATTTCTTATTACACCACTTTAAAATCATCATCAATAATGATAAAAAAATATTCTATATAATTATTTGTTATTATATTAATGGTGTGAGCTATATCCATCTCATCTCTAATCTAAGAGGAAACAAAACCATCGGTTGTGTGTATGACAGACTAACGCCTGACGAACCAATGCAATTCATTTTCCATCATCGTCTCTCAAGGATGTTTATAATTATGAATTTAATATATATATTTATATAAGATTAATTAATTATATATCATTTTTAAAATATAATATATGATACACTTTCTTAGCTTACTATCTATTGAATAATGACAACGATGTTTATGCATATGTTTAGACTACCACCCCCATGAAGAAATATGATTCAATTTTTATCACCAAATCACATGGATTACATATATAAGAAAATAATATTATACTTATTATATATGGCCATTATTTAAGGATAAAATAATACATACACTCTTTGAATAATGATCGTTGAGAAATGGAAGTGTTACCCATGTGTACGTACAACCTACCATCTCTATGATTGTAAGATAATTAATTTTCAAGATTATAATTTATGGTTGGTTTTAAAATTATAATTGATGTATAAAAATAATAATAATTTCATGATTTTTATTTTGGATATCATGGATTAATGACCTATTTGACCATAGTCAACATACCGAACTCATTTTGGATATAAGTACCAAATATCATCAAAACGCCAAACAAGAACTTAATTGATTATAATTTGGTAAAATGAATAAAAAACTATAAAAAAGTTCTTATGAAATTAAACGATTAGAAAAAATTATTATTAATTAAGAGAAATAATGCACTTTATGATTCAAATTCAAGTTAGGGGATACTTTCTTTAAAAACATCATTTTAAACATTTTAATGATTTATTGTATAAACAATTTTATTCCATGTCCATATTTTTACAATTATTTAATGGATTAATTTCTATGAAAATAAATTAATTATAAATGATATCTTATTTATATTTTATTACTTTTTTTAAATTTTTTTCAAATGGAATATTTTATATATATTTTATACTGAATGTTTTGACATTATTTATAAAAGACAAAATGAATGTTCTATTTTAACATAGATGGTGACAATGAATTTTCCCACAATTATAAAAATTATTTGATATTTTAGTAAATTTATAATCTTTGATGTTTTATTAAAATAAAATATAACTTTACATTTATCCTGGGAATCGTTTTTTTGAAAATTGGGCTCAGAAAAAAATTGGATATATCAATACATAAAAATGCATTCTTATGGGTGTAAATAATGTTTTTATGATGCAAGATTTTATGTTTTATGATTATGTTATATTTATTGAATATTTTTGTAATGATGGTTGGTTCCATTATAAACAAAAATGGGTGATTATGTTATAAAAACATACATGTGGGTCCCTAATATCCCTCTAATGCATTCGGTATTGAAGTCAACCGTATTGGTTACTCTATATGTAAGATTGATATAGAAAATGATGTCCCAAGATACGTATATAATCTATCTATGATATATCTAGTTTTTTATGGATATATTATGATTTATCAATGTAATATAATGATCATAAGTATTAAAGGTAAGTATATTCTACTTATTATGGGTGAAAATTATAACTTTGTGAAAAAGATTTCATAATATTTTCTTGATTTCAAACAAACAATTATGAGTTTTATTTTTCCCTTATAAAATATTATGAATTTTAATATGAAAATATTTATGTATAGAAGTTTTTTTCTGGGGAAATAAAATGTTTATTTTCAACCTAAGGTTTATTCTGAAAAAGTATTTTTTTTAATTATCCACAAACTAACGATTTCTTTATTTCTTTTTATGTCCCTTACTGAGATTTTTTGTGCTCATCCAACATTTTAAAATATTTTTCATTGGGTTTAAGGATGAGTAGACACAAAGATAAGGTAAGGATGAAAATATTAATAAAGTGTCATGAAAATAAAACTTATTATATTTAAAAGTTTTGTTACTGGGAAAAATTTATACTGAACATAAGTGTCCACTTGGTAATATATGGGTTTGTTATGTAAGGCTTATGTCCTAACTCTTTGAAACTCTAAAACATAAATATATTTGGGAATGAAATAAAATTATTTCTTGTTTAATTATACTAGAATATGTATTGTTTAAGGTTGATTCCTTATATATTTATCCCAAAATTTAGTGGGTAGGTTTTATTCACATAAAACATTCCTAGAAATTTCTTACAATGTCTTATTACTATTTTTAACAACATAATTATGTTGGGGTTTCCTGAGGGTAAAAAAAGTATGTTTTCTAACATGTTTTAAAAAATCAGAATTGAACCCTTGTTTTTCAAATTCTCCTCCATTTTTACTTCTTAAAAAAATAATTTTGGTATATTTCTCTTTTTAAATCAATTTATAGAAAACTATTAAATTAAAAAGATTAAATATTATAAATCAAAAATAAAAACCAATTAAGTATAGAAAAATATACAACTAACACATAAACAAAATATTTTTCTCTTAGGATTGTTATTCTATATATTCCAAAAAAATGTGGATTAGTTATATAGGTCTAGACATAACAACTTATTTAATTGATTTAAAATATGACTTGTGATTCTTGCATAGTTTGTATTCACAACATAGTTTCTCATTATTAAATTTAAGTTGAAGTAATCCTAAAATTGAATTTTTATTATACAATTTTCTCAAAGAATAAACATTAAAATGTCTAATACTTCTATGAAAAGTCCAATATTCATTTATTTCAATATTCAAATAGTTCAATTTTTGTGTATATAAATAATTAATATATAGAGTATATAAATATTTAGTTCTATATGCCTTAAATTTATGAACTATATTTTTAAAAATAGAACATGCATTATTTGAGAAATGTATAGAATAACCTTCATAAAATATTTGTGGAATATTTATCAAGTTATGCTTTAATCATTACACATAAATGACATTGTTGATGATAAGTGATCCTGGATTTCCAACTGATTTAACTCATGTAAATTTTCCAATATCATTGTCACCAAATGTGACATACCCTCCATAAATTTCAGATATTGAATATAAATTTGATAAATCTCCACCCATATTCCTTGAGAAACCACTATTCATATCCCATGTTGTTTTGATTCTCTCACCCTTTTCCCTAAAAAAAATTGAAAAATAATATTTTTCGTTACCCATAATCTCTTAGGACCTAAAATGATAGAAATCCATGATTTGGGAACCCAAATATGATTGTAATATCCCGAAATTATAATACTAAATTTTGATAAATGTCATGAAATTAGGGCATTATTACAACGAAGAAACTTAGGGTTTCTTAAACTATAAATATTTTTACAATATCTTAGTTCTCCCCAATGAAAAATGTTTTTTTGAAAAGTTTTTATTATTTGAACTCACAATAATGTAACTTTTTAATGATTTTGTTTTGTACATTTGTTTCAATTCCAAACATATATTTCTAAAAATCATTTCCATAAAATATTTTATTTAAGTAATTTTTTCATTTTTTTAATACACTAGAAACATATTTAAAATATTGGAATTCTTTTTTGTATGATTTTAATTTTGTTACCATGTTCAAAACAAGATGCTGCGGAATTTTCTAGCTTAACTTTCAAATTTAGATTTTTCTATCTAACTCATCCTTTTCAGTTGTAAAAACATTATAATAATTTTTGAGGGATTTATATGTATTTTTAAAAAATTCATATTTAGTTTCAGTCATGGTATCATATTTATTTATTTTATCAAAATAACAATATTTAATTTCTGAATTATATTCATGCTTAAGGGAATAAAACAAGTCTACCTCAATAGAGGGTTACATTGTAGAGAATTATGTTTTCCATGAATTGTTTTATATTTTATGGATTATTTTTGATACCATACACTAAGATGATGTGTGATTCCATGACACAGTGTTCCCAGAATATATTAAATATATTAAATGCATGTGAACATAGTTTTCCTAATAAGTGTAAATACACCCAAACGAGGTCCATATTATAAATATGAGGGAACTATTGAGTTCAGAACATTGGTTTTACCTTAGGCATGACATAACATTTTTTGGCACGGTGCATTTGTGAAAAATTTATCACACGTGTAAAATGAATAAAATGAATAAAATAATAAAATAATTTTTTTTATATTCATTTACACATCGACCAACCCTGTACCTTAAATATTATTTTATAGATAAAATTTAAGGGTTATCTAAATACCCCTACAATTTTGATAGATATTTTTAGAGCTATTGGAGGAGGATCTATTGACTAATGAAAACCCGATCGAAGATAGATAACTGGTGTGTAACTGAATAAGAGGATCTCACCAACAACAACAATGCATCTTCACTCTTCGTAAATGATTGATTCAAAATGAAGTAAGATGTTTTTATTGTATTTTTCACCATTTTTTATTTCTATAAATACTGTGAATCAATCGACCAATTTTTTGATTCATGGATTAGTCATATTGTGGGATGGGTTTATCTAAGTGGATTTATTGGAATATTTGTTTATTTAATATGGTTATTCATTAATAGTTCTCATGAAAATGGTTTGAGGGAAATAAAACACAGTTGTTGTTCATTCTTACCTTGCATGATTCTTGTTTTTATCCCATTATTCAATGTGAATTAATCACAATAGTTTTATTTTCTAGATATTTTGACCCAAATATCGATGAATTGAATGTTTCACATCCATTTTTGGGTGAAATAATTCAATATCACAAACCTAGACTCATCATGGAATGGGTATTATGTGATGATGGTAGTGATGTGAGTAATAGATTAGATTTGAGATATATGGGTTTTATATGTTCATGAGATAATGAAGAGGATGGTGGATGAATGATTCCAAAACAAATCGGGTGACCAAAATCTAATGAGTGGCAATAGAGAGGTTCTATTAGGGTAGATCTGTGATGCTTGGCACAATTCATTGTGGAATTAGGGTCTAGAGGAGTGGAAAAAAGCATAGAGGATAAACTCGTAGGATCTTTTAAATCACATGGTACACTACGTGTGTTCTATAAGAACATGTCGTGTGGGACCCATGTACGACAGTTGGAGTTTCTATGGTATAATTAAATATACCACGACATGTGGCTTCATCAAATTTTTTTTTCCTTGACCTAGAATCTTAACATGTACTATATAGGGTACATAGACATTGCTAAGAGTACACAGTCCTAAACATGCCATGTACTCCGACACAGACACGATCGAGCTAGGTGTACACTGGAAATGTTGTGTACATGGACACGACTAGAAGTACATGGGTTGTGACACACCATGTAATTTAAAATGTACATGTACATGTTCGATTTAAATCGGAAGAACCTAGTACTGAAGGGACATGTCATGTACTACCTATAAACGCATCATACTTTCTTCAAGAAGTCTTGTTTCCCTTGTCCTTTTTATCTTGTACATGTTTCATTAGGGTGCACTCCCTATATCCATTATCTAAGGATTAGTATGGAATCACATCCTACACATAGGATAGTGATCCCTTAAACATGAATTATTGGATAGAGTTATTGAAATTCTTCTTTGTGTCTCGAAGTGAGTTCTTCTATCATCATCATTCCATAGGTGGAGTTTTCAGTATCATTGTGACCAACACTATACAAGCACTGATCTTCTAATTAACATGTTTTTCTCCATTGATTTGTTAGTTTACCCCATGGAATTGGGTGTGATCCTCATCTTTGTATCATTTTATTTAAAATTCCATCATATGCTTCTTATGATGAGACTCTATGAGAATGACCTCTCTGACAGGATTTATCTATGCTATCTAACTTATGGAGTGTGTTCTCATAGATGAATGCTATGTGGAATCTATGAGAAGGATCCCAAGAAAGGAATTAAGGTTATGACTTTACCTTGAGACTATGTGTCTTTGTTGAGTATATATGGATATTATTATTATATGTGTTGTAGATATATACCAATGTAGAGTTGACTGCTGTTCTTGTTATTATATGATTAATGTTTTTAGGGTTTCTTACTGGGTATTTTTATATTCAACCAAGCATGGGATTTTCCCGAATGTGTTGCATATTTTATAGAATATCAACATTTTGATGGAGTTCTAGAGGGAATAAGACTAGGAAATTATTAGTGAAACAGATAGACTGTGATGTGTTCCTGTGACTATCTTGACAATAGACCCCATCATTACTTTTTGGTTGCACTTGTTTTCATATTCTTTATCGTGGTATTGTATTTGTCCCAGTTTACTTTCCATTACTTGTTGTCATACTATGGTTGTATGATTTTAGATGTATTAATGCCTGATTTATCAGTTGTTTTACATTTATACATAATATAGATTGTAATTGTGTGTGTGTGTATTTATAAGTACATAGGATAAGGCCTCCCATGTTAGTGATATTCCTACTCGATGCTAGTCACCATCCCATGGCCTATTAGAGGTGGGATTGTGGAGTTTTGGCATGGGTCCTATCAATATGGGTGGTGTCCGAGTGATATTAGAGGAGTTAGTTCTATATTAAGACCAGAGTCTATCAGATCTGTTTTGGGAAATACTGCTAAGTGTATAAAGTTCATCTTTCATTCTAGGGACTCCATTATTAGTGAATAAACTGATGTTTGCATACACCTGGACTCTGATCACCTACATTTCGACTGGATACATGAGGACACTGGTTGCTGAAAAAAATGGTACATTCATCATATAGGATTGGGTTGTGGTTTTCATGTCCTTCTTAAGTCAAATATCTAGATATACTCATTGACCGTGGAATAACTTTTCTCTTTTAGGATGCCTTTATGACATATTCCAACAATAATTCATCATTAGTATTACATAGATGATCCCATTAGTGACAAGGCATTGATAAAGGGGCCTATTCTTAGCTATTACCTCCAAGTGGTACACCGGATATACGTCCAATTAATTGGAATCAAATGGTACCCTATGTACTAGTAGATCAGGTGCAAAGTCTGAGTGCACTTCATGAGTTTCAACAGAAGTGACCCCTCAGGTTTCGAGGCAAGATCGACCCATAGGAAGTTGAGGAATTACCTGAGGTGGTGAAACAAATTTTATATCTTTTCAGAACACTAGTAGATCAGATGGTGGTTTATGAAGCGATCCTTCTATATAGATCTACAGAACGATGGTTGGGTTTAGTGACCCCGTATTATGATGAAGGGACTTTAAAATGGTCATATTTTGAGTACCTTTTTAGATATGAGTTCTCTCGAGCTATGATGAGAGTTGTACACATCCAAGAGCTTCTACAACTTTAGAAGGGTAGTACGATATTGATTGATTATTAATATAGGTTCACCAACCTCTCCAGGTACTCAATATATATGGTTTTTGATTTGTTATTTAAGGATCAAACATTTTAGTGAGGAATTCGTAGATACATCTGGTCCAGCATTATACCTCTATGAATTCTTACCTATGTTGGGGTTTTATAGAGAGCTTTATTGGTTGAGAGTTTCCTGGATGAGAAGAAGCATAAAATTGTTGCTCGTAGTGGGTATACAAGAGTAATATGGATCCAATTTTAGCCTTAGGGACCTGTGCATGAGAGGATTTTCAGGAGGAATTAACAGTACAGAGGTTCTGTAGTTCAGGGCTCACATAATGGGTCTAGTTAGCCTAGATAGAGGTTTTTCTACTCATATGATAGAATGGTAAATCTTTCATGATACTGTACAACCTTCTATTAAAATGATATGGATACGTTGTATGGGATTACAAGGAATAGGTATTGGAATGAGTGGACAAATGCATAGGGTGAAAAACATGGAAGAGGAGTTAAGAGAGTAGCTGGAGGTGGTGGATTCCTTGAATTGTTACCAACACCACCCCCAGGAAGTCCACTCTAGACTGACAGTGTTGGAGTAGAGGGGTGGGGGTAGATTTAGGCATTCGAGGATTATGAAACTGAGGCTCTGGAGATGATACAAGTTATGATATATTACTTTTATCTTATCTCCAATATTGATAGACATAGTTTATATTCATTTGTTTATTTCTACTTATCTAGTTTGAGACTTAGAGATTCTGGGTGAGCCCTTGGATTGACCCTTGTTCTTAGAGACTCATAATATAGAGGACTCAATGATCGAACACTTTTTATGATAGTGTGACATGAATCTTGTTGGTGAGAGTTTCTATTGGTATCTCTTTGTAGTAGCGATGAGGCCTTATGAAGTCATCTTAGGTATGGACTAGTTATCTATAGTTCATTACCATATATAGTGTTTATGAGGAAGTATGTGGTGTGTCCGCAATTATGGGCCTATGTTTTACTTTATAGGTCAAAGGGAAACCTAGGTGGCATAGGATAGACTCGTGCATAAGAGGGTGAAACCGATTACTCATTAGTTGGCTAGAATGACCCTTGGGGTAGTGGATGTTATGAGTTTCTAGTTTCCTATAGTAGTGATTAAGTATGATGACGTCTTTAATGAGGACATTCTAGGCTTACCTCCCCACCGATAGATTTACTTTTTCATTGATCTACACCCTAGGATGCCTCTGATATCTATTCCAGTATATTAGATAGCTCTTATAGAGCTTTATGATCTAAGGTTGAAGTGGGAGGATTTTCAGAGGAAGGGATTTGTTAGACCAAGTGTTACACCCTAGTCATCCCAAGTTTTATTTTCCAATAAGTATGATGGGAGTTTGTGGTTATTTGTGGACTAATGGTGTTTGAACCAGGTGATCACGAAGAATAAGTATCCACTATAGAGAATCGACAACCTCTTTGACCAGTTGAGAGGGGCACAATGGTTCTTGAAGATTGAATTCATACCAGGATACTAGTAGTTTAAAATATTGGATGAGGATATAATGAATATGTCATTCATATGTTTCTATGGTCACTTTGAGTATTAGTGACCCCTTTGTCATGAAAAAACTCCAGAAGTGTTCATGGGACTCATGCACCAGATCTTCTAGAGATTTCTTGGGTTGCAAAGATGCTATCAAATATTCATACATGAATTCTATTGTATATCATCTACCTTGATAGCTTGGACTCAAAAGGGGTAGCATTTATTATGTATAAAAAGGTTCCATTAGGCTTTTCATGAGTTAAGATAGAGATTTACAAGCACTCCAATCTAGATATTTCCAAATGAGGGTGTTGAGTACATAGTGTTTTTCGATGCATCAATGACTGGGATTGGTTGTGTTTTGATGTAGATTTAGGTAGTGATATACTATGGTTAATGTCAGTTGATACCACATGAGAAGAACTATAAGGCACATGATATCTAGCCACTAGCAGTAGTCTTTATAGTAAATATGGGGAGACACCAACTAATGAGAGAACAATTTATCATCTATTCTGACCAAAAGACCCTCAATTATGTATTATATCACAAGGATCTATACATGAGGAAGAGGATATGGATAAATATATTATAGGATTATGAATTTTAGATTGTCTATATTAATGGGAAAGGGAACATGGTAGTAGATGTTCTTAGTAGGAGATCTTGCTCGCAGTTGTTGAATGAGGAATCAGAGCAGTTGTCCTAGTTGTAGTTATCCTTTATGGATATAGATCAAATATATTACCTCTAATCAATGATTGTTAACCCTCTAACTATGTAGTGATTCTGGGAGGAATAATTTGGGGATGCCGACTGTGAGACCCCATGTACTTAGATACCCACTGTACATGATCCTCATGAATTTTATGAAGTTATAGAGAATGTTTTCATTTTTATAAGATGCACGATGATACCAGTGACATTTGAGGAGGAGGACCTATGCGGGTTTTTTACATATCCTCTGGCAGTACATCTGGGTGTAGAAAATATGTACCAGGACCTCCGACAACTATTTTCGTGGCTATGGATGAAGAAGGGAGTTGTAGAGTTTGTCTCTTGATACCTTAATTGTCAGTAAGTCAAAGAGGATAACCAAGTTCTAGAGGGTTCAGATCAACCCCTTGAGGTTCCATAATGGAATTGGGATGATATATCCATTGACTACATGATGGGATTACCACATATTTATGAGGTACATGATGCTATCTCGGAGATTGAAGACCGACTCACCATGTCTGTCCACTTCCAAGATATCCAAGAGTAGAGTGAAGTAGAGATCCTGAGATGCCTATACATGTAATATATCGTCTAAATGCATGGATTTCTCTCAAATATCATTTTTAAGTGCGATTATTACTTAAAATATTGGTTATGAAAGGGATTGCATGAGGCTATTGGGACTCATCTGTGTTTGAGCATGAGTTTTCACCCTAAAATTGATGTATATATTGAGAAAACCATTCAAGTTATGGATGACATGCTGTGTTCTTTCATGTTGTTCTTTGGCTGGAGTTGGGAGGATCACCCACCATTGGTGTAGGATCTATACAATAGCAACTACCATTCCACCATTGGTATGTAACCATTCGAGACCTTATATGGGTGACCTTCTAGGTCACCACTTTGCTGGATTGATTGAGGAGATTCATCACTTATGGGCCTATATTTGGTGTGAGTCACCAAAATGAAGGTAAAGATCATATGGGATCAGATGAGGACTACACAAAGCTACCAAAATTCTTATGTGGACAGACAATGAAGGCCTTTGGAGTTTGAGTATAGAGATCATTTATTCTTTTAGGTTTCACCTCGATTTGGATTATAAATATTTATCTAGGATGAGAATCGTTCTCTATGATTCGTTGGAAATTTTTAGGTGTTATGTAAAGTTGGTGAGGTAACATACGACTTAGATCTACCACTGCAGTTAGACCGAGTATATGATGAATTCCACATGTCGTATTTGAGGAGGTCTGTACATGATGCATTGCATGTTACCAACTGGGGTGAGCTATATATCGAGGATGAAGTGGCATTTTCTGACTACCCAGTAGAGATTCAAGATCACTAGGAGAGGATCCTTCATGGGTGAGCAATTCGTTTAGTGCGTGTCTAGTTTTAGTCCAAGAATCTTTTTGACAGCACCGGGGAGTGGGAGACCCATTTGTGACATCTGTACCCACATCTTTTTGAATAAACACTTTTTTTAGATTTTTGAGATGTAAATTACCAAGGTGGGTAGAATTCAGTCACTCATACTTTCTATGTATTATTTTTGGATATTGTATGGATTGTTTTTGAGACAACGTGCTCAGATGATGTGTGATTCTAAGGCCCAATGTGCCCAGAATAAATATTTGAAATATATTAAATATATTTAATGAAAACACACATAATTTTATAAAAAAATTAGAATAACTCTTGAAAAGGGTCACATATTAAAAATACAATGGAACCATTGAGTTGAAAATATGGGTTTTACCTTAGGTGCTATATAACCATTGTCAGTGTAGTATGTTTATGAGAACGTCATCAAGGGCATAAAATGAATAAAATAATAAAATAAATTATTTTATTTAATTCATTGATGTAGATACCTAACCTATACCTTAAATAAAATGTCATATCCAAATTTAAAGTATCATACGCCTACCCCTACAATTTTGAGAGAAAATTAAAGAACTGTTGAAGGAGGATACTTTGACGAATGAAAAACAGATCAATGATTAACAACCAGTGTGAAACAAAATTATAGTATCTCACAAATTAAAATGATGAAACTTATTTCTTCATCAGATTTCATTCCAAATTGAGGTTGTATTCTTATTTTTTTGATTTCTTACCCATTATTTATTTGTATTATGAACACGAATCAAACTAAAAAAGTAATGATTCATTGATCTATCGTATTGTGGGATGGATTTATCTGTGGGGATTTCTTGGGAGATTTTTTTATTTATTATGGTTATTTGTTCACAATTCAAACAAAAAAGTATTTAATCTAACCAAATATGGTCTATGTTCATTTATCTCTTGTGTGTTTCTTGGTTTTATCTAATTATTATACTTGAATTCATCACCAGAGATTCATTTTAGAGTGGTTAGACCCAAATACCATATAATAGAACATTGCACATCCATTTCATTGTGTAATGATTCAACATTTCAGATCTGGACTTAGTATGGCATGAGGATTGTGTGATGAAGTAAAAAAAGAGAGAATCAGATCAGATTGGAGATCTTAGGGTCCAAGTAGTGCGTACAATGGTGATAAGAATGAAGGATTACCGATTCCCATGTGAATCAGGTGATCAAAATATGGAAAGAGATGGTGATGATGCTCAACCAGAGTTGATCTGTGCTTATTTGAATGATTCATGGTGGATTTAGAGGATATAGGAGAGGATAGAAATATAGAATAGAAACCCCAAGGATATGTAAAATCATGTGTTACATAGCATGTGTTCAAGAGGAACATACCATGCAGGACCCCTGTTTAGTGGATAGGGCTTATGAAGTGGAATTAAAGATCACATGGTGTGTTCCTTAGTCACATGGTATATTCCTTTAACTGGATGCTCGACATGTACCTTGGAGGGTACACAAACATGGATAAAAGTACATGTTCATGGAAACATCATATACTCTACGAAAGACAATGCCATGACATGTGTATATGGGAAGATCCATGTATGTGGAAACGGTAAAAAGTACATGGGTTGGGACATACTGTGTACTATTACATGGACACAAACAAGGACATGAGCCATTTATATTGAAAAAATATGGTGTTAAAGGTACATGAAATGTACTACCAGTAAACACCATGTACTTCCTTCAAGAAGTCTTATAGCCCTTATCCTCTTCATCTTGGACATGTTTTGTAAGGGCGTATTCCCTATTTCATTTCCTTGAGGGTTAGTATGGAATCACATTATATACATAGTATAGTGATCCATTCATAAGGACTTCATGGAAAAAGTTTTTGAAATCCTTTCGTGAGGCCCAAAGTGAGGTCGTCTATCATTATATTTCCCTAGGTGGAGTTCTTGGCATCATCATGACTAACACTGTGAAGGAACCAATCCTCTACATAGCATGTTATTTCAGATTTATGTGTTGTTATTTTCCATGTCCTTGGATGTTATCCTCATCTATGTATCATTCTATTAAGTCTTTTAGCGTTTCATTCTTATTAAGAGACCTAATGAGCATGACCACTTTGAAAGATGTCATTATTTCTATCTGAATCATGGATTGTGTTCTCCTAAATGTTTTCTATATGGAATCTATGAGAAAGATCCCAAGGGTAGCATTAAAATTGTTACTTTACCTTGATACTATGTATATTTGTTTAGTATATCTGTATTTTTTTATGTGTGTTGTAGACATATAGCTATGTGGAGTTGACTATTATTCTTTTTGTTATATGATTAGTGTTTTGGGGTGTCCTAATGGGTACTATTATACCCACCCATGCATGGTATTTTCCTGCACATGTCATGTCTTATGCAGACGATCATCCTTTTGATGAAATACTAGAGGAAAAAGGACTAGGCAATGGTTAGTAAACCGAATAGACTAACGTGAGTTCCTATATTTATATTGACAGTTGTGCCCATTTTTATTTTCATGTCTGACTTATTTTCATTTTATATGTGATGGGATTGTATTTGGACATTTTTACTTACCATTAATTGTTGTCATACATTGGTTGTGGGATTTTAGATGTATGAATGTGTGGTTTATTAGTTGTATTAAATTTCTGTATTATATGGGCTTGGAGATGTGTAAGTGTGTAGAGAATCTTAGGCTAAGGCCTCTGATGTTAGTGATATTCATACTCGGCACTAGTCGAACACCCATGACCTATTGGAGGTGGCCTTGGGGAGTCTTGGAATGGACCCTATTAGGATAGGTCATGACATCAATAAATCAATTTTTGGTCTTTTGATTTGTAATTAAAAATTATATTTTAGAAGATGTATCATCACTTGAATCTTTGGAAGAAATCCATGTGGCCTTTATATCTCTTTTTTATCTTCTTCTTATACTCTAGCATCCATTTGAACTTATTATCATATTTATTTTTTTCTTTAAGCTATGGAAAATTTGGATTTATATGTCTAAGATTTTTTTCATTCATATAACCTTAATTATTTTTAATTTCCATCATATTTATTATACTAATTGAAGGATTTATTCAATTTTATTGTTTTATTATATAATTTTTTGAACATCCTTTAAGAATGAAAAAACTCATTTTCTGAAGAAGAACTATTTGAAGTATCTTATTCAGATAATTCATCAATTTGTATTTATTTTGTTTTTTTATCTTTTGATGTTGATAGTCTCAAAGTAGCATTCTATTTCTAAATAACTCTTTTCTCACCAACTTCAACTTCCATTTATGGCTCATACATCTTGAATGTTCCAATGAGATTTTTTATCGTGAAATCATTTACATAAGTATATTTTATAATGGTATTATGGATTCCACTCCACTTAGATAGTATCACTATAAGTACTTTTTGTGCTCGATTAGATTCAGGAATTGGTGCCTCATGATAAACAAAATTGTTCACAATTTCAATTGACCATATATTCATTTGTGTTATGGTTTCTCTATCAACCATCCTACATGTGATAAAATTCAATGTTATAGTGTTATATTTGATCTCTATTACATTATAACTACCATCATAAGGTACTGATATAGTATCACATATCTCATGTGCAACAAAAAATTGTGAAACTCCATTGAACTCATCTGAAACTATTCTAAATATTATAGCATTCATATATTTAATGTTTATATCATATTATAATTATGTAGTAGCATCAAACTTCTCTAAACCACCTTTAGGAATATTATAATGATTAATGGTTTTCAAGTAAACCTTTAGAACATGTTTTTTCAAGTAGATAATAACCATTTCCTTCTAACAATTATAATTTTCATCATTGAATTAAGGAGCTCTTGAAATAGAAATATCTTCTCCATTTTTAACCATAAAAACCCTTTGTAGATGATATTAAAACTTAAAATTTTTATAGTTGAGAGCTGTAAAGTCATAACCCTTGATACTATTTTTTGGTTGGAGACAAACTATTATAAGACTCAAGAGAGTGGGGAGGTGAATTGAGTTCATGAAAATTTAATTCACTTAAAACAACCCTCTTTTAAGGTATGAAGGATTATGATATTATATTAACAAAATAAATAAATGAAAAATAGTAGTAAGAATGGATCAAAAATAGGATATTTATAGTAGTTTGAGGAATAGAAATTCCTTATTCGACTCCACCAATTCACAACTCATAGAACATAGTGATTTCACTAGAACCATTCTTTTTCCCAGGGACTTACCAAATGATTGCAAGAAACTATCATTTAGTATAAATAGAAAAGCCTTTTCTAGGACCCTTCAAGGCTTAAAAAAACACCATAATTCATTACTCAAAACAAGGTGTGCTCACTTCATACAATGAGAAAGAATATGAGTGATTAAAAATGATGCAAAAAATTACAAGATTCCACTGACATAAGAGAAGAGTTATCTGGGAGAGAAAATAGGTTTGAAGTATCTACCATGGAGAATATTCAAAAAAACAATAATATTAATATTTAAAGCATAGTTATAGAAAAATTGATTCTTATTCTTCCTTTTCTTAGCATAAAGAAGTAGCACACAAATATTTGAGAGAGGGAGAGAGATATAGTTAAGAGTGAAAGTACTCTTTTAGTTACTTATGTATGTTTCTATTATTTGAATAATCTTGAATATATTATCAATTACTAAAATACATGAAATATAAAAAAATATATTATCCTAATTCAATTATATATTTTATTTTCTAAAAAATACCTCCATTATAGAACTAAGAAATAAATTATTTTGTACAATTTTTTATCTCATAGTTCTTGCTGCCTTTTGGAAATCGATTTTTCATAAATAAATAGTCTAAAATTTAATTATTTAATGGAAGAATTTCATTCCACTAAAAGTACTATAAAACTAATAAATATGAAAGCTAGACAACTATGTATTTGAATTCCACATAGCTGTATTCCACGTTTTTGAATTCAGGTAGCTGAATTGACCTACATATCAATTCATCATGCAAAAAATTTCCTACGTAATTAAATTATATAGCTATCTTTCTTACATAACAAAATTTTTCATAGTCTAATGAATCAAATTTATGATTTGAACCATATAGCCACTTTTGTTACAGATCCAAATGATGTAGTAAATTACTCAACATAACTGATTCACATAGCCATTTCATCAATGTATCTATTTTATCCCAAAATAGATTCACCGACTTAAATAATTTTCATGTACCCAATTTTAAAAAATCGCTGATTTACATTGATGATTTTTTCATGTATTCAATTTAAAAAAATGATTTCTCTATGTAGTCAAATTTCTACATATTCAAAGTCTTCACATAGATTAATTTTCCAAAATTAAAAAAAATTCAGAAAACATAAATATATTTATAATTATGGAAAAATGAACTTAATTAAAAGTAAAACGTAATAAAAAAAACATAAAAACTAAACTATTTGAAACATATTAAGGAGTTTTGAGATCCTAAAAACATAAATTACATGGGATATGTTGGAAAAACATTAGCAATCCATCATATTATGGGAAAATTTAGGATAAAGATAACACATAACCAATATATAAAGGCATTAGGTATTATAAAACTTTCTCTATCACTCGATGGTACCCTACTTTCCCCAACCAGGGGACCCCATAATTAGATCAAAGTCAAACTTGGGACCACTAACCAATACATGATACTAAACTTGTACTGTATGTGTACCAATAATTCCCACTTAGTAACTGAATGATTCCCATGATATATAAACATAGATGATCCAAATAAATTGTCACCAGTAAATAGTCATATCAACAAAAACCAATTCCCACCCCCACCTCTAAACACCATTCACAGAAAAAACCCATTTTCATCATGGATAAATAAAAAATATACACTTCCCTCTATGGGAGAAAACAAATCATAAAATCTCATTTTCTATAACTTTTTATGATACATATTTGGGATTTTTAAAAGTGTAAAACCTTTATAAAATCATTTTATAAAGTTCCAACCACTCTTTTATAGCATTATTCAAGAAATAAATTTGTACAAAACACCTTGGATAAAAAATAATATAAACATAATTAAGGATATCAAATAATTCAAGAGTATATAATAACTTTTAAAAAACCCAATAACACCCTTATTTTGAAATAAGACACAAAACCGTAATTATAAAAACAATAAATTTCCCTTAATTTGAGAAATTTTCATAGTAGATCCATTCAGGAATTTAATGAAATAGTAGGTGTGTATGGATTAATAAACATAGATTTAATCCTTAAAATAAAAGTAAAATACTTTTTGTATTCAATTAAATTAAAAGAGAAACTACATTTATTTAGAAAAATTTACAATATATACTTGATAGAATTTATAAAACACATAAATCATGCATTAAGATCCAACATGAAATCAAGTTTTTAATCTTAAAGGGTCAAACATGGAGAAACCAATATCAATCACTTAATTTACACTATTATTGAATTAAATCAATCCAAAAAAAGGCGAGGAAGTACTTTAGAAAAAAACTAAATAAAAAACCTAATTAATTTTATATAGAAATTAAACTTTGTTCACTAAGACCATATTAGAAAAATAATAATAGGGAAGTGAAAGAAAAGAGAGAGAAGGATACATAGATGGATTTACCTTGATGAATATCCCTAAAAATGTAAAAATATCCATTTGAATAACTATGAGGAAGATGAAAAATAAGATTGGGGAAGGTAAGTCCACCTAGGAATCACTTAGTTGAATAATCGGAAACGTGACCCCCAAAATGATTTAATTCATGTGATGGTAAAAATTGTAAATTCATGCTTCTAAAAATTGGGAAGACTAATTTCATTGTTAAAATTACCCATAACAACATGAAGAGTCCCCCATATCATATCAGGATGAGATCCTAACATTTATGGTACGAAACCCCCTGAAGGGGTCTTCGATCACATAGTAACCGACCTATCATAGAGAAACTGGTCTACAATCTTGAACTATAGAACAATGTATCAACATGGTTGTTATGGAACCTTCCTTGGTCAAGGCATGAAATGCAACATTTTAAAACTGTAAGTCACCCTGAAGAACAAGAAATTATTATGAATCTAAGAAATGAAGTAGATATAAACCAAAATAATAAATAAATAAAATAATAAAAGAAAGTTGGGTTCAGAGTGTAAAAATTATCCCCACCATAACACTTTCTTCACCTAGAAAGTATTAGTGGAAAATTTTAATCAAATAAAGAATTAGGTTAACCCTTCTATAAATATCCCATTTAAAAAATCCAAGGAATACCATTACATCCACCAATAAAACAACCATATATCAAACCAAAATGAATCATTCAACCAAACTTAATTACATTCCATGAAAAACTAAAATATTATAACCATAAATTAATAATTTCACTATCCTCACAAATTTTAATCTTGATACAATTACCCAACTTCATCACATGATGGAAAATATAAAAATATTCAGGTCAAATCACTAAAAAGGGTCAAAGATAAAGAACCATTAACTTGTTAGGGTGAAGGGTAAAGAAAAAAGTAAATTCCTCAACCTAAATTTCCAAACCATTACCCCTATAAGGTAAATATTGGTCCTACTGTTACATCTATTATCAATGATGTTTCAATATATGTTTTTTAAAATGAATATTAAGTGGCTATGTTTGGATAATTGTAATGGATTTATTTGATGGAATTGGATGTCATGCTTGAGAAATTCTAATTGAAGATGTGGTGATTGTTGTACTGGTCGTAATTTCTAAGAATTTTTTTCAATGAGGAAACACTATTTAAATCATGTTGAAGAAGATAAGTAATTACCATGAAAATATTTATTGTCATAATGAATCGAAGATGAAGGATAAAATCAAATAAGGCCATGAAATTGGACGATTTTTGCATGAGGAGTTTACAATTAAAATAATTGAAGTCCATGAAAAATATATTTATATTTATCATGATGATTTTTTGGAATGATTGGAATTATATTATATTATTATAATGATTTTATGTATTTTATAAGGTTCCTTAGACAAAAGATAAGGTCCACCTACGATGTCTAACTCAACCATGCATTTGTGGGAGGAGGCATCAACCATGCATGGGAGGCTGTTGAGAAAGACCACATGGAGGGTGAGAGTGGGTCAATTTATATTAACCTAGGGAATCATAGGTGGATAGTCCATATACACACATTCCAAAGTTCTAGTGGGCCATTACAGGTGCGATGTGGCCCCTGAGGTGTGTATAGGGTCTGTTCTGGGTGCTGATCCCCAGTTATTATAACTTGAAGTGGCAGAGACACAAAATCTATTATAAAGAAGTTCATAAAGAAATTTAAATTCAATGCGGGAAAGTGGAGGTTAATTTATTTTTCTTCCATTTAAAAAAATACAAACTTAACCATATTCCACTGATCCATGTATTTTGATCCATTAAATCATTATGTAATTGTCTTAAACCTTCATTACACTTATAGCCTCCCTGAAGACACGAGTTCGATGCTTCATACTATTCCAAACATCCAACCATATCCATTTATCTATCCAACTTTATAAAATGGAGTGAACAATTCCTCTTCATATCATTCATGTCATATATATCTTCCAGGAATATGATCATTTGAATTTTATGATTCTCTTGAGGCGATATGAAGAAAAATGATGTTTTTCGTGCATTTTCTATACATGTAATAGTTCAAGATTTAAAATTATTTGTGGAACATTATAAATATTTCATAAAAATGAGGATAAAACATGAAATAATTTAATAGAAGATACATTTTTTCGATGAAGATATATTGAGAAATGCCAAAATATTTGGTGTCTATGAAATCTGTGAAACACATTTTTTCTTGGAGCCTTGAGGTGGCTTAATTATTATAGGAAGGTAGTATATAACTATATATAAATATTTAGGGTCATGTATGATAATATTCTACTTCCATTATCTAGAGGCTCTGGTTTTCCAAATAAATAGATTAGTGTGAATTCCACTATTACATAAAGAAGATTTATCATGAAGCTTCTAATTATGTGAGGTAGAGGAGAAGCACTGTATGACTTAAACTTATGTTTATCACACTCAAATTTATTCTTGAATAACCAGTTCCATGAATAACTTTGTGGTTGAATGATCTTATTAAGAAACTATGAGATAATTTATACCAACACTTTTTTTTGATGGAAAATGAATTAAGATATCACATACTTGTGTTTATAACATTGTGTGACAAAAAAAGAAGATTGAGTCTCACTAAAAGAGGAGAGATATACTTGTGTATTGAAGAATAGTATACATATTCTACAGCCGTTCTAGTTTTTGTGCAATAAGGAAGATACATTTTGTTATCTGGATAAGAAAGTGAGGAGTGAATGCATAATTTAATGAATACATGAAGAAAATGGACTTTGTATGTGAACATACACATGTGAAATAAAAAACAATTGATTTAAACTAAAACATGTTTAATTAAACATTATGAGAAGAACACAAAATATTAAAGAATAATTTATTTCATGCTAATTGGTTTATCCTTTGAGAATACCATTCATTGTTTCGTACTTGTATTAAGAGTGATTACTAAGTGAAATATACATTGCATATATAGTGTTCATCACTTTTAAATATAAAATGAGATTGGGAATTCAACATAAAAAAAATAATTACACAATCATAGATATGTTGTGTCAACTGAATAGATACAGGTGATAAAAATTATTAAGCAAGACTCAAGGACTCAATAAGTAGTTATTGAAGGTACTTGAAGGATACATGGGAAAGTGTGATCTAGAAATCTTAATGATGAATATTAAGAGTTCATCCTATAGTGGATTAGATATTCTAAATAAGAATAAAGAGCTTGTGACTAGAGTGTAACTAGTTACTGAACAGGCTTAAGACTGGTTGTATAACAAGTCGAACAGTTGGAACTATAACCAACTGAAGTAGAAGAGTTAGATCACTGGGGGCATAACCAGGATCAATAAGTGGATCAACAACTAGGGGGTATAACTAGTTTCCACCTAAAAAGAGTAGAAAATAATATTAGTATGAACCCAAAGATAAATTATGATCTGTTTCTAATTTAAGGAAATAAAATCTATAGTTACTCAGTAAGGCATGTTGATTATAATTATAATGAATCAACTTCAAGCAATGATGAATATGTGCCCAATTTTAAAATCATAGAGCATTTTATAAGAGTTAAAAAAGAATAGGTAACAAGTTTTATTGGATTTTTCAAGGAAATTTAGGATTAAAAATCACATTTGTAAAAAGTTTCTAATTATGTGGAAGAATCATAGGTTAAAAAGGTTCGTATATCGAATTTCCTCATAAAAATTTTAAAATAAAAGATTGAAAAAATCTCTCATTAGAGAGAAATATATTCTAAATCTATTAAGTAATTTCAAAGTAATTTTTTGGGAGAAATATTTATTTGAAATTTTTTTATAGATGTTTTCCATGGAATGGAAATGGTGTATAATATATCTTTGAATTTCAAAATTCTCACCTAGAGGTTAAAGAAGAATGAATCAAGGAGATTAATAATTTTCTACTAAAGGAAAATCATGTGCATGGATATGAGATTCAAAAGATGAATATGTAGTAAGAATAAAACCTGAAATCAGTTGTAGATGAGAAGATTTATCTTAAATTAAAATTTTTTGATTTAGAAGTGAGACAGATAAATATTGAAGTGATTCAAGATAAGACTTCGCAAGATGCTGAGAAAAGAATATTTTCCAAGAATTCATATGATTAGAGTAATATTTCTAAAATAACTCAAACTTATGGAAATAATATCTTGAGATTACCTGTGGATAAATATATTATAGGATCATTAAATAATGTAACCTTTTTTCTTGATAAATATGTGTGTACTAATGCTATTTTCATGAATAGTGTAGATTCAACTATAAAATTTAGACCAAAATGGGTGAGAAAATTTACTCAGTAATCCACTATATCATCAATGTTTGGTGTAATAAAGTATAGGAATTATTTTTACCCAAAGAACGCGCTAAAAAAGAAATGATTTGTCTAAAACAAAAGGGTTTTCGAAGACATTCAAAATATGTAACAAAAGAAGAAATCAAGATTTTTAAGCTGTTGTTAGTTCTGTTAGAAGTTTAGGCATCTAGGAATAAATTATTGGAATAATATTTAATTATATGAAAATTACAGAATGGATTCATTTACGGGGAATATATTTAAATAATTGATAAAACCTGAATAATAGAAGAAAAATTCATATAAAAAACCTATATCTAAAGAGAAGATATAGAAAAATTAAAAATTTATATGAATAAGGAAAAAAAGTGGTCATTGTTATGATGAGTGATAGTATCTACCTATCATGAAAAATTTATTGATTGATTTTAATATAATACCACAATGAAATGTGAAGTATTTATGAAAAGAATATGAAATTTTATTCTTGGAAGGTAAAAAGAAGAATAATACTGTTAAAAAACATCTCCTAATAATTTTTTAATTAATTATATGAAGAGTTTCATACTAAAGAACATATTATTCTATTAAGGGGCGAAATTTTACATCATGAAACATTTTCAATTGGACATGAATATCAATACTAAAGTAAGAAAGATGGAATCAAATAAAGAATCAATCCTAAAAATAAATAATTGGATTAAATTGGTGAAATAAATCTATGATAAAGTTTATTAAAATTTACCCAAAAATTGAATCTTGATGAATTTAAAATATGTCTGTGAGATGTGTAATATGTCTGGGGATTCAAGTAAAAATTTATTGATATGGGTGCTGGGATAAGAATAATTCTTGAATAAGAGAGGAAAAACCCATGAATTCTTATATTAAAAATATTTTTGGGAAAATGAAATCTATACATAAAGTAAAGGCTGAGAATTTTCCTAAATAATGGTTTATCATATGGATAGAATAGTTGGAAGAGGCATGAAAGATTATACAAGTATAGAAAAATGAAACTACTTTGCTAGAAAATGTTATGACACCTTTTTCATCACAGAATATAGTTGGGTTGATAAGAAACTCTCATCCCTCTTTCTCTAACTAAGGAGCGTTGAAGGTGCATCCTTATTCCCGAATATATATATATATATATCTGTGTGTGTGTGTGTGTGTGTTTGTGTGTGTGCGTGTGGGTGTTTTTTTACTAAGATATAGGTAATTTGAATGATATAGATGCATCCATTGAGGGGGATCATTGATGAGTTAAATCCATTAAATATTTACTATATAGTAAATGTGGAACTTCTAAACAACATTATAAAATTAGAAATGTGGTATACCAATCACACTTTCAAACCTCATTATATATTTTATTAATTATATCAATTAAGGGGGACTAATGTGTTGATGAAAAAATGAGAAAAGGGGGGAGATGCATCGTTTTCACCATAACTATATAATGTGTTTTTTATGTATCTGAAGGATTTATAATTTTCTTGATAAATATGATTAACTACAATTCCAAAATGCGAATTGAGAATTTATGTGCATGATTTCATATTTAGGGTATTTTAAGGAAAAATTATACATCATTTTATACATCTTTATTGTTTTATACATTGGGTTAGCCCGTGTAGATTTATAATTGATTAACTAAAGGATATTTTTTAAGAAAACCACATGACATCATCCCCCTTTTAGAATTGTTCATGAAATAATCTAAAAAGGGAGGGGATTTTTTTGAGAATAATTGTGAGATGGGAAGATCCCAAACAATATTTTCATTTAATTTACAATAAGGGATATAAATTTATGATCATTTCATATCGACCTTTATAATGTGAATAAATATTGTAATCAAAAGAAAAAGGGGGAGATTTTTGGGACTAATATTTCATTTATTGTCAATGATGTTTCAATACATGTTTGGTAAAAGTAATATAAAATGGTTATGTTTATAGAGTTGTTATGTATTCATTTGATGGAATTGGATGTCATTCTTGAGAAATTTTTATTGAAAATTTGATAATTATTATACAAGTACTAATTACTAAGATTTATGTCAATGAGGATACATTTTTAACATCATACTTAAGAAGAAAAGGAATTTCCATGAAAATATTTATCTTCATAATGAATTGAAGATGAAGAAGATAATTAAAGGCAGTCATACAATATGAGTATTATTGCATGAATATTTTTCAATGAAAAAACAAATTTCTATAACAAATATATTTATATTTTACATGATTATTTTTTGAAAAATGATTGGAATTATATTATATTATTATAATTATTCTAAGTATTTTATAAGGGGCCATATACGAAGAATAGAATCAAACTGCATGAGAAAACCATCCATCTCAACTATTTTTTGTTAGGAGGCCTCAAATATGCATGGGATCCAATTAGGAATACCCAAATGACTAATGAGAGTGTTCCAATGTCTAATAGCAATGTGCATGCAGAAATAATGCATGTAGATGGGCCAGATTGCTGGTTGGCTAGCGCATGTGCTGTGTGGATCATGTGGTGGGTGTGTAGTGTGTTGTGGGTTCCAATCCCACACTAACATGGCTCAAAGTAGTAGAAAACCAAAATATATTATCAAGAATCCCCCTAATTAAGGGAATTTCGATGTGGGAAAATTGAGGTTCATGTACTATTCCTCCATTTAAAATGATAAGTACATAACCACATCCATATTATTAATGTCATATAATCCATTCAATCATGCCTCCATTATCTTAAACCTCCACTACACTTACGACCACAGTGTAGACATTGGATTGATGGTGAATAAATCACCTAAAGTCATTTAACCTTGGGTGATCTATACAAGCTTGGAAAATAGAGGGAACGATTTATTTTGATATCATGCATGCAGTCCCCATTTTGGATGCATATGATAGTTTGAGTTTTATGATTATTATGAGGTGATATGAAGAAACATGAGGCTGTTCGTGCATCCTCTATACATGGAAGAGTTCAAGATTTAAAATAAGGAGTGGCTTGCCATCTATATCACATGCATGTGAGGAGAAAATGAGAACATACATAAGAATAGACAACTTTTTTTCAGCATAACTAATTTTTGAAACACATAAATCTTTGGTGTTTATGAAATCCAGGATAAGAAATTTTAATTATAGCCTTAAAATGGATTAATTATCAGAGGATATGTAAAAAATAAATTTCTATAAATACAGAGGGTCCTAGATGAGGAGATTTTTCTTCCATTTTTGAAGCGATGTTTTTTTTGAATAAAAAAGTGCACCACAAATTCCATTGTTCTATGAATAAGATTCACCACAATGCTTATGCTTGCATTTGGAAGATAATAAAAACTGAGGGACTTCAACTTACATTTATCACACTCAAAGTGATTTGTGATTAAATGGTGAAATGGATCCCTTTAGGTTTTTGTGATATCTTTGAGAAAACATGATATAATTTATACCAACATTGTTTTTTTCAATGGAAAAAGTACTTAGATATCATGTAATTATGTATATAAACTTGTATTATGAAGATATCAGATTCATTTACACTAAAATTTGGGTGATATACTTTTTTCTCATAAGAAAATTATACACAGTGTACACCCATTCGGGTTTTCATATAATAAATAAGAGAGAATGTGTTATCCGAAGAAGAAAGTGAAGAGTGTGTGCATACTTGCATTCATAAATGAAGATAGTGGAAAGTAAATGCTCATATAGACACATTAAAGCATAAATAATTGAGTTGAACCAAAACATGATGAATAAACATTTTTGAGAATCATATAAAATAATAAAATGGAATGCATTTCATGTGATAGGGTTTATACTTTGAGAAGACCATGCATTGATTCATACATGAATGAAGAGTGAGTACTAAGTGAAATATACAATTTATATAAAGTGTGAATCACTTACACACATGTAGTGAGGCTCAGGAATCAATATTAGAAGGAATAAATGCCCGAGCATAGTTTTACTGAGAAAAATCATCTGATAGAGCTGATCAAAATTGTTGAGCAGGTTAGACAGGATTGATCAGTAACTATTGAAGTTACTTGAAATGTACTTGAGTAGCTTTTATATAACAATCTCATGGACTGTGATAAAGAGATCATCTTATAATGGATTAGATCTTCAAATAAATAATAAAGAGATTGTGACTTGGTGGTATAACAAGTTGTTGAAAAGGATTGAGACTGAGGGTATAACTAGTCAAATGGTTGGGGGGGTATAACCAAATAATGAAAAGGAGTTATATTATTGGGGGGGGGTATAAATCAGATCAATTGGAGGACCAACTACTAGGTAGTTTAACCGGTTTCTTCCTAAATAATTTTAATTGATAACAAAATTAAATTAGAGAATCTATAACCAGGGGTTATAACCGATTGTAGTAATGGGTAGGTCTTATTACTAGACCTTTTAAAAAATATTGTGTGTTGTGTTTATTTTTTTCTTCATTGAATATAGTATCCACTCACATTAATAGGTTTTAATTAAAAGATAGTAATAGAAAAATAATAGAACTTATTAAAAAAATTCACTATTGATTCACCCTATAAGTGTGCCTTCATGATTTATTGGTCACTTAGTAGAAAATACAAGATATATCATAAGGGGGGGGGGGGGGGTTAATCCCACTATATTTGGATCTCTAGTAATGCATTGATTTTCTAAAAACATCCAATTCACTTACAAGAAATTATGAAATAAATAATCTCTATGAAATATAAATACTCAACACATGATAGAAATACCAAAGGGAATTCACTAAAAATTAAAAATCACCACAACAAAATACCATATGAAAAGATCACAATATCACAATTACCTTAGACAAAGGCAATAAATATTTACTAGAAATGGAATGTTAAGACACATTCAAGGGGATCTCAAGTGAAAAAATAATCCAATAATAATTACGTGGGTCTCAACCTTTGGTCAAAAGTCAAGGGAGGGTAACTTGGGACCTCACCCTCATGGAATCAAACCTTGGTGATCCAAATAGATTAATATAGAAACCAGATAGAGAATAATAAATTCTGGTATGACACTCATATCCATTACCCAACTAAACAACCAAAATATAACTACACATTGACCATAAAAGTAATCACCCTAAGAATTATCCATTGTGGTAGAATTCACCCTCTCAATAATAAATTTATAAGAGTCATATTCTAAATAACACAATAAATAAATTATATATCCCCTTCAAAAACTCTGGGATAAATTTAAGTGCTTAGGTTTGGTGGACCACTAAGTGGGAGGGATTGAATTAGTGGTTCCTTTTAGAATTCTCCAAATTTATTTCAACCTCATGAACCCATTACGATCTTAATCAACTATTATTATTGTTTATCAATAATACCCAGATATATAGAAAGTAAAAAACATAAGACATAGGTTTGGACATGAATGCATGCCCCTTACCATGATTGTTCAGTCCACCCAATCGTGGATTCTTTCATTATTTTATAAAAAGTGGTTACATGGCATGGTCACACACTGTTATTCCATGACATCCTATCATATGATCTTGATTACCAATGAATGGTATTTATAATTCTTCACATATACAGCACTATATTCCTATTGTATTAGGCTGCCTCCCACAATTTGGTCCTCGTGACCGATATCAATTCCCTCACACAGTCCTTGAATGGATCCTCCATGAGCTGATGAGTCAAACTTTGACTAATTCTTTTTCATGGTTGAGAACGCGCCTACCTTTTTCTTCCTCACAATCTACTTTAATATAACTCTTGAATAGTTCTTTAATTGAAAAGAATATGATCAGCTACTCTTTATGTGTGTTATCATTATTCTATATTATCAATGATGGCCTTATATTATATAGGTGTATCATAAACTTCCTCCCCCAATTTTCATCCCCTTTTATACAAGTATATATTCTTTTTACAAGTATAATATTAGGTTCTCTTATCTCTTTTTCGGGAAATATTTTTCTTTAGGGAATATATTTTTCATGTGACATCACGTTTACTATCATTTTAATTCTCTTTTTATATTCAGAGTAATGTGAATATTTTGTTTTTCATATCTTATTTAGAAAATCCTTATAATATGGAAACATGCAATATTATTTATCAATCTGGAAGACATTTCTCAATATTAAATTCTTATTTAATTAATCATAAAATACTATTAATGTTTTTTAAAAAGGACTCCAAATATTATCCTCTTTATAAATATATATAATGTACATATTTAAAACCCTAGAATTATCTATATGTGTTTGAAAAATACGTGATTTTGATGTGGCAGTCTTTCTTGTAGTGTGGATCTCATTTAGTGTACTTTATTAAATCAGAACTGTCATTGATTTGATGTTGAAATCTAAACTAGAATCATGAGTACAATTTTTTTATATAGTTTCCATAAAGAATATTACAATAGCATCATCAAATTAAATCTTTATTCTTAAAAATACATTTGTTCTTAAATTATTAGTATTTTCATACATCATAAATTATCCAAATTTAAATAAGTTAATTAATAATATTATGTCTTTGGAATGTCTCATACAGATTTTAAAAATGACTCATGCATATGGTAGATGATTTTTACATAGACCAAAATGAATCTTATGAAAATGTAGATTGACTTGTAGGAAAATCTTAAAGACTCGTATATAGATATAAATGATGCTTATGAAAATCTAAAAAGACTCGTATGAAGATTGAAATGATTATTACATAAATTTAAATAACTCTTACACAAATCTAGTCCCTTTTCCATAGTTAGTGCTCAGTTTGGAAATGAATCATATTTCTATCATTAATGAATCATACATAGAGTACTTTGAGAAGATTCCACCACCAACCTAAATATTCTATATTTTTCTCACATAACCTCAAAACCCTTTCAGCTATTCTGAGGCCTTTCTAGTCAACTCAAACAAACCTTAAACCTTAACCAAAGGATATATTATCCATTTAATTGTCTCTCTAGTTTTTTAGTAGTATCCTTATCAAGCATGGAATCTAATTCAAACTCCCCCAATGGCTAGAAACTTCCAACATCCAATTAAATTCAATATATAAGTGTATCACTCAATAAAATCCCACACACAATTAATTTTCTTCTTCACAACTATATTGAAAATAAATACAACATAATTCATTTATTCACTTCAATATTCCACTCTATATTTGATTTTCAATACCCCTTTCATATTTTACCAAAGTTAATTATATTTTTCTCTCCATTATTGATAATAAATACAAAGGTAATGTGAGAGACTTCTCATCTCATAATAATTAATTTAAAAATGCCTTATTATCCTTTTTTATTCATAATCAATTTTTTTCTACATTTATAGAGAAGGATGAAACCAAATGATTTTATTAGAAATTAGACTTTAGTTAGTAAAATCGAAGTTTACTTGGGCTTTCTTAGTGTAGAAAATTAGATTCATTTAACAAATTTGATAAATTCTATCTATAATACATGTGATACCAACTCAAATATCATTTTAGGGTTATTTTAAACAAATTTATCAAGATATATTCAGTTATTTATAATTTATAACAAATACGTCAAAAAATTTCAAGATCAAAAAAGGATAAAAATCCTCTTTTATCTTAGATTTAAAATAAACCAATAATTCACCTTTATAATTATTTTGATATACTAAAAATAAGGCCATTAAGTGTGATTTCTATACCACTTTCTTATGTTTTATGAACCTATCCCAATATTACAAATTTTCATGGAAACTTGATTATGATATCCTCGTCAAAAGGTTTACCTCTTCATGTGATTCACTAACTAAAAATCATCATCATGACTGATTTTACTCTATGATGGTCTTCTTCTTTGTGATTTAAAATTTATACAACTATAATATTTCTCCTTAAATTCACTAAATTTTTGTGAAATAAAAGATATGGGAATAAATAGATATACATTTCTCTTTTAATGAGAGAAGTAAGGATGAGACTTGTATCAAAACCAAAACTTATTTTCATCCTTAAGTTTTAATTTGTTTGTATCACCTTTCACTACTTTATCAATTAGAGAATAATAATATTTTGGTGATTTATCTTCTTTCTTAAATAGGTCCAACTATTCAAGAAGACATGAAAAGAACTTTTTTGATATATGTCATGGAATATTTCACATTATATATATATTTTTATCAGAATCCTTAAAATTTAAATTAATTGGAGTTTCATCTCATGGATGATGTAATTAGATTTATCCTTATTCTTTTACTTCTAGGGAGTTTTTTTAATATTTTCTTGACTTTTCTACTCCTCAAGGTTGATTTTTTTCTCAACCGTTTCTTTTTCTACCATGATATTTTCTTTATAGTATAACATGAGTTATGTTGAGTTTGTTTTTACCAAAACATATCTTCACTATGACCACTTTCATATTAGTAATCACATAAGTATAATACACCAAATATTCTCTTAGTGGATAGATTATTCCCTCTTTGTGAAATATGATTATGTTAAATAGTATTTCTTCTTCGTCATCTCTTCCCCCTTACAGTAGTCCTTATATTTTTTTCGATAAGTTGAAAAACTATGACAAAAATTAATGACCCTATTCCTGAATATCCAACATAAAAAAAAATCAAAATTCTATTAATTTTTTCTATAGATATAGACTAGCCAGTTTTGAATCATTACTAATTTTAGGCTTTATTATCAGCTATTTAAGCTTAGTTTTTAGAACCATATTTTATAAAAAATATTATATCAACCAATGTCATTGTGATAGGATTATCACAATTCTTTGTCATTCATAATTATTCAGTTTTTACTTTAAATATTAAACTATCCTGGAAAACATATTTAGTATAATCAACATATTTTCATATGGATGGTACCTTTTCTAGGGAGACTGTTATTGGGTGATCAATGGGTGTCTTCAAGATATTATTACTACTAATATGAGTCTTTTGGAAGACAATAATCCCATTTTAATCTTGTGTAGAAACATCCTTTATCTTTATAAATTGCGAAGGCTCAGTTTATGATGAATCCATGTTTTTTTTAATTTGAATTCTAATTCATGGAAATTAATTTTTTGGGATTTCTTTTCACCCTCAAAAGTTATAATGAATTAATAACACTTTAATTTCATAATTTTATTATGATACTTAAGAAATTTTATACTTTATTATAGTTTATTTTCAAGATCCTTAATTATTTTGGATTTAACATAAAATTTGGTATTCTTAACACAAAATATTATCTTTTTAAACTTTGTTCCACAGAATGGATTATATTTTAACTAATTTTGTATTCTTTAACCTTCTCAAAAAATCCCCTTTTCAGGTTTTACTCAGCTAACGTGTTATTTTATTTGTTAAATAACATGGAGTTTTGTTTTTATTTTACATATTTGATGATATCCTTGCATTGTTATAATATTAAAATTGTGGATTGATCCATGATTTTAGCCTCCTTCTACAACTATGAATTTTAATCATATTGTCCTTTGGTAAAATCTAGTATATATACAATAGTCTCAAAAAGAATCATCATAAATTATTATATAACATTTAAGTAGAAACTATTTTGTGAATTTCTAATTAAAAAATAATCATAGTTATAACTTGAATCATCAGAAGAATAAGGATTACCCAACTTGGATGAACACTTACCACCATGTAGATATTCAGGTAGGGGAAGCTGTTCCCTTTAATTCAAAATCCTCCTTAACATCTTTACCTATTTCTTCTACATGTTCTTTAAAATTTTTGTTAGAAATTAAATGTTTCTATGGATAGGTTAAAATTACATTTTCTATGAATAATTAATACTGAAATAAACAATTATGGTTATATTTTTTTCATAGAAAAACTTGATTATATTTGATAAAAAATGATGTTTTTAGATTCCGTGCACCACTTATGGGGGGGGGGGGGTTGAATCAGTGGTCCCCATTTTTGAATTCATTCAATTTAATTCAACCTATTGGATTGGTTAGGATATTTATCCACTATTATTATTTTATATCAACCTTACTAAAATATATAGGATGAAAAAGGAATAATTCAAAAATATTTATAAGTTTAAACCTTGAAATCTTACTCCTTGTCATGATTGGTTAGTACCACCAACCATTGATTAGTCCATTATTCCATGTGAAGTGATTACATGACATGGTACCACACTATGCTTCTATAAATCCTATTAAGGTATATAGAGTACCACTAGAGGGTGTTAATTTTTATTCACATATTTTCCACTAGCTTCTCACTAGATCTGTAATGACCGAAACTTTTTAAACGATAATTGTTTTCTAAAATTGTGTGTGATATAATTCACAACAAAACCATGCTGTTTTTATGAATTTAATATAAAGGGAAATTTGAACATCTAGATTCCACCATTATATGACCATTGGTCAAATTTGACCATTGGGAAATATTACAATTGGGAACTATAATTTTGATAATAAATTTAATGTTATCATTAGAGTTTATAATTAAAATATTGAGAAAGGATAAGTTAGGAAAAAATGAGGAAGAATGGCCTCAACCTTGACAGGCATGCTATACAAATCCAATTTTTTATATCTTTAGAGGGTGGTAGTGTCACTGGTCTTTTCTCATGACCAAGATCAAGCCATGATTCAACAAGTAAATCTTGAATGAAATAGCCTTCAGGAGAAGTTCATGTTAGTGGAAATTACCATTCGTGCGATGTTAGCCGAGCCGCCCAATGAATCTATCACCATTGCATACCGCACCATTAGGTCTCATGATGGTATTTTAAGGGGTTATGTGTAGAGGAATTATTTACATAACATTTAATACTTTATTATAAATATAATTTTTATTTAATCAATTCCATGTTGAGAATATTTTTCCATAAAAATATAAAGAATCTGATTAATTGATTTTTCAGATAAAATTTGTACTTTTCTAAAAAGTTATAATTATTATAATAAAATAAGGTATTATTAATAATGTTTATTTTAATTACATAGTAAGATTACAACACACTTATCTAAATATAAATGATAAAATATTTTTTTTCAAATGTCATAAATTTCACTATGAATTTCTATACGATACTATTTTTAATAAATAAGGTTTTTATATTTAAAAGTTAAAATTTTCATATTTAACAAATTATTATGGTAAAATAAATATCATTTTTGAAATAAAAATGTCAAAATTAGGTTAGGGATAATTTATTAGAATTTTCTAAAATACTTTAGGTTTTTATTGTTAGTAAAAATACAGTTTATGTATTTCAATATGATTAATGACTTCATAATTATGAAATAAGTAATATAAAATGTTGGTTGACAATTTTGGATTAAAATAACAAAACATTATCTGAAGTGTAAGATACCATGGAAAAATACCATGGGAAATCCCATGGTTTTTCATTTACCACAACCTAGGTGTATATGAAAATATATAAACAAATCCTACACTTTTTATAAAAATACCGAACCATTTATCAATTTTATTTCACTTTTAATTATTAATCCCTGAAGATATGATATTTTTATTTCCCAAGGAGTCCTCCAAGGGTTTCCTCATGTTTCCAAGGCCCTAATATTCATGTTTTTGTATCAAGTCTTCAAGGTAAGGGAAATCTCAACTTCTCTTTTCCTTTCAAGATCCCTTTTTATGTGGTATGTCTTTAAAAATTCCAAAATATGTTATCATATACATTTTATTATATATATTTACTATATTAAGAGTATTTTATGAGTGTGATAATCTTTACCCCTCTATTTTTACAATTTTTTAAATCCATGTTTCATACCCATTTTACCGCCATATTATCTTCTCATATTTTCTTTTTTTCCACAAGAAATTCACTTATTTTATTTTCGGAATACACAAACCTTTTTATTTTATAAGGGTATTCATGTAGATTTAAAATGATATATTTTATTCTAGTATTAAAATAACTTAAACCTTCGTTACTTTTTTTGCGGGTTAATAATGACCCAAAGATCTTGTCTTTAAACACTTTTTAAATAAACACAGTGATTTTGATATGAAACCCATCTCTTTTATTCTCTACAGGTTATTTATGAAATATTTTATTATGATATATGTGGATAAAATTAATTAATACATATGAAGGGTTCACCCTGATAGTGATCCAATGCATTGCGTAAAGAATTTAATATCTAGAGATGACATATTTTACAATATCTTGGTGAATAACATTGGTAAAATTTAAGAAACCTCAGTGACAAAAATTAATGATATGCTTATGAATGTCTTATTTAAATTTTGTAGGAACATTCCTATGTTATGATTCAAGTTATTTTTATCATGATATTCATATTTTTACTTTTATAATCCTTTATTATATTCCTCAAGTTCTTATTAATATTTTCCAAAATCAAAATTAAACTATTTCTCTTGTTTTACCTTACTGGCCCTTATGCTTACCATTTCCTTTGATATATGTCCCCAAGTTATAAGATTCAGTAAAATTACATTGTATTAACCATGAATAATCTTTTCATGTGGTTTATATTAATGTTTTATATTTTCATGTATTATGTAACTTGTTTCTAAGAAACTAAACTTTAAAAGATCCTTTATTTTGTACAATGTAATGAAACTTTTATGAAATAAAAAGGTGGGATTCCATAATTGGTAACAAAGAATGATTTAGTAATTTATAGAAATTTTGATTTTTAAACATTAGGAAGAACCTTAAATAAAATTTCAAATATGTGAAAACATCCTGGTATTTTGGTAAAGTATTAAGTGAGTGGGTTCTAAGAAAATGAATCCCTGTTTAGATTTGAAAAAGTGGATGTTGTTATAAAACAAATATACCTAGGGGTAACAACTCCAATAAGGTGTGTCAGGACTGACTCCAAATAACCTGGTACATGACAAAGGGCATTACTGCACACTTGGTTTTACACTCTCATGGGATATGTTTGGTTAATCACATGCTTTTTATGTACCATTATGAAGGTGTTATAGAAAATGTAATTGTTTTTAATGAATAAAATATTTAAGAATTATGGTTTATGATAAAAAATTCATTTTGAGTTATAATTTTATTACAAGAAACATGTTTCTATCTATCGTTTTCTTCTTCTTTAAAATGGTATGAAATAGGAGGATCCACATAAATAGTGAGCACAATGGACCACGTGCCTATAACCCTCTGATAAAATCCAGAAAGGAAAAATTCATTAGAAAGATGAATCAACTAACTCAAGTTATGACCAATAACTTGAATCAATCAAAGAGACTAGATTCACCTCGAAGGTAACACCATGTTGTTTAGTCCTTTAATCATAAAACACCACCTTATTTAAGTGGATCTAGTGACCCATTGAATGTTTAGAAATGCATAAGCACTATAGAAAAGATATTTTCATTACACTATTGTTTGGAATAAGATAATGTTACCCTTAATGTTTACAGCTTATAGGGAGAAGTTGATCAGTGGTGGACAATGGTTAAAAACATGATGCCAATAAGGTAATTTGAATATATGGAGTGTGAATAGTATAGAGGAACATTTTTCAATAAATATTTCCCCTATTTGGCGAAAAAGAAAGGGAGAAGTGGTTCCTAGATCTAATGTAGGAGGAGAATGAATCTATATGTAGATATTATATGAACTTTACAAGGCATTCTCACTAAACCTATAGTTCTTTCATAGACCATAATGGAAAGGTTGATAGATTTTTCAGTGGACTAAGACAAAATCTATAGAATAATCTAACCAATCATGACAATGATAGATATGAGTGGATATTGAGAAGTGATATAAAGGTCGAACTGGAGTTCAGTGAGATGCAGTGGTCTCTCAAAGTGAATGAAACAAAGATAATTTTATATCCAAACATTAGAAGGAACTTTTATCCTATAAGAGGGAAAAAAGTGAAACTTTCCATATGCAACAAATGTGGTAAGAAGAACTCAAGGAACTATTCGATAAAAAGTGTGAAATGTTACAAGTGTGGAAGAGATGTCTATATCTCATAGAACTGTCATAGTGAGGTGAAGCCTCAACATCTCAACCCTAATGAAAAAGGGAAGATGGTTCAAGCCTAGCCTCAAGCCCAATGCTTCATGTGTCGAAATCTTTTGTACTTTTTTTATCACTATCCAAATTTTAGGATAGTAGATGTGAATAACCATCATCCTTAACATGGGATAAGGGAGAAATGTCATGCCTTTTATATCCTTAAAGATGATGTTGAAGATCCAAATGATGTGGTGGTAGGTACTCTCATTGTTTTCTCAAATATAGAAAGTACTTTGATAGATTCAGGTTCTACACATTTCTTTGTTTTATCTAAGTTTGAAAATAATATAGAATCAATACCCAAACTTATTGAATTTTAACTCTCAGTCATGACTTATAGTGGGATTATCCAATCATCAAAACTATATATATTATCATGTATTTACTTTGGAGGTAAAAATTTCATCGCAAATCAAGTAGTCATTCCCATGATGGAATTATACATTATACTAGGGTTATATTGTCTCTCAAAGTATAATACTATTTTCAACTGTAGAATTAAGGAAATATTAGTAATCTTGAATGGACAACCTAATTTTGTTTTCAAAGGGGAGATATCCCAACTTGAGTTTTGTCTATAAGTACCTCCCATAGTCTTATTTATGGAAATGATTGGTGAATTTGAAGAAGGAATGGATTTATATGAATAGAAAATGTCCCTATAGTTCAGAAATACATTGACGCATTACCTGAGAATTTAATAACCTCCTCAAAAAAGAGAGGTAGAGTTCTCCATTAAGATCATCCCTAGTTCTAAGACGATTTCAAAGACCCCATATAGAATGGAAAATGTGGAGCTAAAGGAATTAAATAAAGAACTCCAAGTTCTTTTGGAGAAGGGGTTTATCCGAAAAAGAGTGTCTCCTTGGGGAGAACCTGTACTATTTTAAAAAAATAAGGATGAATCAATGAGGCTATGAATTGATTATAGACAACATAATAGTATCATAATGAATAACAAGTACCCTCTTCCAAGGATTTACGATTTATTCGACCAGATTTATGGGGATCAATTATTCTCAAAGATTGATCTTTGATATGGTTTTAATAAATCAAGGGTGAAGAAAGAAGATATTACAAAGACCACATTATAATAAAGACATGGGAATTATGATTTATTTGTTATGTACATTGGCTTGACTAATGAACCAAATATATTTATCTATTTGATGAATATAGTATTTAAGGACTACCTTGATAATGTTTTGGTGGTTTTATTCATGATATTATGATATATTCCAAAAGTTATGAGGAACACAAGGATCATATAAGGGTTATATTAAAAACTTTGAGGAAGAATAGGGTATTTGAAGAGTTTAGAAAATGTGAATTTTTGTTGGAACAAGTTTCTTTCATAGGACACATTGTAACCAATGAAATAATTTCAGGTGACCTTGTAAAGACAAAGGTGGTAGAGGAGTAGCCTCATCCTAAAACAGTAACTGAGACTCATAGTTTCCTTAGTTTATTAGGATATTATGGGAGTTTTTTGAAAACCTTTAAAGACTTTATAATCCACTATCCAAGTTAACTAAAAATAGGGTAAAAGTTCAATAGGATTAAGTAGAGTGAAGAAAGTTTCCAAGAGATAATGAAGAGATTTGTTACTGCACCTATGTTAAATCTATCCTCTATTGTAGAAAGATTATTTATTTTTTGAAATATATCTCTGAAATTTATTTGGTTATTACTCATGAAAAATGACATGGTTATTGATTTAATATATTTATAGTTGAAACATAATGAGATGAATTACCCTATTCATGACCTAGAGTGGGATGTAGTTGTTTTTTATATGAAGATATGGAGGCTCTATCTTTATGGGTAGAAATGTGATATATACTTAGACCACAAATTTTTTATGTATTTTTTCATGAAATAATGAATTGAACATGATATATAGAATATGGTTGTAACTGTTTAAAGACTATTATTATTTAATTCATTAGTATCTTGGAATAACAAACAAGGTCACTGATGCATTAAGTTGGAAAGACCTTGTTGTTCTAGAAATGATGGGGACTCAAGTAGATCCTTTGATCAAAGAGGTAGTAAAAATAGAAATTGGAATTTTAAGGTAAGGTAAATCATCAAACCATTACTAAATAATTTATTAACCATCGTTACTATATAAGATCATGAAATATCAAAGAGAAGGTCCATTTTTACAAAATAATATTGAGGATGCAGAGAATGTAAATTTTCCTGAGTTTAATATTGATTAAGTAGTTGTGTTCAAATTTCATACAAGGATATGTTTTCCCTATATTCTAGAAATAAAGAAGGAGATGATGAATGAAACTCATAGATCTACATTCTGTATACATCCTTAAAGAACTAAAATATATAGGTACCTTGATAAAAATTTTAGTGGGATAACATGAAAAGGTAGATTGCCAACTACACTATAATGTGCCTGGTGTGTCAAAAAGTGAAGGGAGAGGTACATATAACTAATGGGGTCTTAAAAACACTACGCATACCAACATAGAAGCTATAGAATATCAGTATGAAATTTTTCAGGTCTTCTAAGAACATCTGAAGGTAACAATTCGATTTGGGTTATAGTGGACCGTCTCACCAAGACTTCCCATTTTTTCTCTATTAGAGAACACTTATCTCTTGATCAACATGTAGAGATTTAAATAAATAAAGTAGTGAGGTTTCATGGAGTCTCACTTTCTATCAAATATGATCATGATGCATGTTTCATATTAAAATTTTGGAGAATTATTAAACATGATATTGGTATCGAATTGAATTTTAGTGTCGACTATCACCCCCAAACTAATGTGAAATCTAAAAGGACTATTTAAATAATCAAGGACATGTTGGGAAAATGATAAATGTAATTTAAAGGTGAATGAGATAAAAATATTCATTTAGTTTACTTCTTATACAACAACGACTTCCATTCAAGTATTCAAGTGGCACCCTATAAAGCTCTTTATGGGAAGAGATGTAGAACACCTACCTTTTGGGATGATGTTAGTGGGAGAAAGATAATTTGGATATATATTATACAAGAGATGATAGAAAATTTTAATTCCATCCAAAAATGAATTAAGGCTATTTATATTTGGAAGAAGATCTATACTAACAACCGTCAAAGGGACTTACAGTTTGGTGTTTGAGACAAAGTGTTCTTTCAGATACCACATTGGAATAGAGTCATTCAGTCTGGAAAGAAATGGAATCTTAGCCCTAGGTACATTGGACGCTATGAAATATTTGATAACATAGGAGAACTAGAATATTGTATTGAACATCCTATAAATCTAGCTATATTTCAAGATGTATTCAATGTATCTATCTTTAGAAAGGGCATACCTGACCCTTAACATGCAATGAATCCTGAGGTGGTACAATTGGAACATAAACTCTTTTATAAGGAGAAACCGGTTGAGATCTTGGACCATATAGTCAATTTTATACACAATAAGACTACCCACCTCATCAATGTGTTGTAGAGGAACCACATATACGAAGAAGCAACATGGGAACTGGAGGACGCAATGAGGTAGAGGGACCCACTTATCTTCTCAACTGAGAGAAAAAGTTGAAATTTTAGGGGTTAAATTTCGTAGGGGGGAGAATGTGATGAAACAAACTTTTTTAATGATAATTGTTTCTTGAAATTATGTGTTATATTATTCACAACAATACCACGCTTTTTTATGTAGTGAATATAAAGGGAAATGTGACCATATAGATTAAACTGTTATATGACCATTAGTCAACTATGACCATTGGAAAATTATAACCATTGGAAAATTATGAATGGGGGTCAATTATAACCATTGTAAAAAATGATCATTGGGAACTATACTCATGATAATAATTTAAATTCTATCATTAGATTTTATAAGTAAAATTTTAAGAAAGGATAATTATTGCAGAAAGGAGGAATGATGTCTTCAACCCGTAGAGTTGTGCCCTATGAATACTTTTTTTTCAAAACATATTAGAAAGGTAGTTTCATTGGGATTCTATATTGAACAATCATTGTAGATATTCAACATTTAAAGTTTTAATAAAATCACATTTGGGAGAATTTCAAGTAAATGGAAGTTACCACTCAGGTGATTTTAGCTGAGCTGCCCCAGAAATCTATCACTATCACACATCTTACCCTTAGAACGTATGCTGGTGTTATAAGGGGTTATATTTCGAGACCTTAGTTACTTAATGTTTAATCCTTTTTTATAAATAAAATTTTCATTCCATCAATTATTTTGGGAGAATAAGTTTTCTTAAAAAACATGAAGAATTTGATAAATTGATTTTTATGATAGAAATCATACTTTAAGAAAAGATATAATAATTATAATAAAATATGGTACTATTAGAAATTTATATTTTAACTAAATATTATGATTAAAACAATTATTTTTAAATATAAATTATAAAATAATTTTATTTTTTTCAAGTGTTAGAAATTTCACTATGCATTTTTTATTTGCTATTATTTTTAATAAATAAGGATTTATATATTTAAAAGTTAAAATTATAATATTTAGAAAATTATTATGATAAAATAAATATCATTGTTTTAAATAATAATGTTGAAATTTGGTTAGGGTGAATTTATGATAATTTTCTAAAATACTTGTATTTTTTCATGAATAATAAAAATACAGTTTGGGTTTTTCAGTGTGTTTAATGACTTCATAATTATGTCATAATGATGTAATTAGTAATATAAAATTCAAGTCGAATATTATGGATTAAAATAACATAATAGGTGTCCGAGGTTTCCAATACAATGAGGAAATACTATAGGATGGCCCATGCTTTTTCATTTACCACTACCTAGGTGTCCAAAGAAATTAATAAAAAACATCCTATTTATCTACAAATACCCACTCATTTATCTATTTAATGTCATTAAAATTATTCCTCCATTAATATATGATAGTTTTACCCACTAATCATTCCTCATATGGTGTCTTCAAGCCCTCAAGGTCCCAATCCTCAAGTTTTAGGATCAACTCTTCATGTTAAGGGAAATCTCAACATCTCTTTTCCTTTAAAGTTCCCTTTTTATGTGGTATGTCTTTCAAATTTAAAAACTCTATTATTCTATCCATTTTATTATATCCATTAACTATATTAATATTTTTTTCTGAGTGGTATACCATTATCCCCTCTCTTTTTACTAATTTTAAAACTATATTTCATACCTGTTATGCCATCATATTTTCATCTCAAAATATCTCTCTTTTTTATCAATAAATTCATTTATTTTATTTTGTGAATGAAAAAACCATTTTATTTTCCATGTGAAATCATTTAGATTTCAAAATTATAAATTTTAATCTTGTATTAATATAAATTAAATCCAACATTTTTTTGTGTGTTAACAACGACACAAAGATGTTGTCTTGAAGTACTTTAAAAAAAAAAATATTTTGATATGAACCCCATTTATTTTATTCTTAAAGAGTTATTTAAAAAAAATTATTATGATATATGTAGATCACATTAATTATAAAACATTAATGGTGTGACTTTATAGTTCTTTAATTCATCAGGTAAAGAATTTCATCTCTAAATATGACATGTTTTACAATACCTTGGTGGATGACCATGGTAAATTTAACGACACCTTAGTGAAAAACCTTGGTGATATGATATGAATGTGCAATTTAAAATTTTTAGTGATATTTACATGTTATTATTCAAGTTATGTTTATTATGATATTTATCTTTTTTCCTTTGATCACACCTTTATGATATTCCTCAAGTTATTATCAATATTTCTCAAGATCACATGTAATATATTTCTATTATTTTCCCTTACTGGGGCTTATGCTCAAACATTAATTTTATGTATTTCCTCAATTTATGATATGATGTATAAGTAAAAGGTTGAACTTTTAATAATCCTTTCTTATTTTTTAGACAAAATTTTTAATTTTTCATATATTATGTACTTTTTTTCTAACAAACTAGACATTAAAAGATCCTCTATTTTGTATAATGTAATGTAAATTTTATAAAATAAAAGTTGGGATTTCATATGATAAAAATAAATCCCAATTATTGGTTCTCATGACCATTATTGAATTCCTCAAACAATCCTTAAATGAATCATCCACGAACCAGTGAATAGGAAATTGATTTCTCCTATTAAGTGTGTAATATGCCAGCCTTACTCTTCTTCTTTGTCTTCTTTAGAAGACCTAAAAAATATATCTTACACTAACAGGAATATGATAAAATTATACACATATGGGTTGTTGTTGTTACTTCTTCTCAATGATCAAAATATATGATACATGTGTATTATAAGCCTCCTCCTTCTTCCTTTATACCTATATGTATTCTTATTATAGGTACAATATCATTTTTTAAAATATATTCGAAAGGATATGTTTTTTTTCAGTGAATAACCATTTTAAGATAATTATCACCTTTCTAATCCTTTTAATTTGACGATTTCATTCATAGTATCTTGAATTTTATTTCTATATTTTATGTGGAAACTCTTCATATTACAATAACAGGAGATCTCCATTCTCAAAAAGGAAGTCATTTCCTAGTTTTGAATTCTCATTTAAATCATCCTCAAATCCTATCCAATTAATTAAAAATAGTTTGGATATTTTACACATTGAAACACTATATAATATTTTAACACTCTTATGAAATATCTATGTTGTCATGACAGTCATATAATTGTGACATAGATGTCCCACTTATGGTGTGAATGAAAAACATCATGTTTTAATTATTTTTTTCCGAATTAAATTAAATTTATTTGACGGATTTAATTTTATACTAAACCATGTTAATTTTTATTTATATGAAACACCAAGTTTATCTTTCCCTATGTACAACATCTTCTTATCTTACGTTACATGCAACAATTATTTTTAACAAAACAATGATATATTATTAATAGATTTATTTGAACTTGAACATTATAACCTAGACATTAAACATAGTAATATGAATAATAATAAATAATTATTAAATATAAGGGTTTTATATGAATAAAAAATATGAATAATAAAATAAATAATATTAAGTGAAGTCATTATATGTTTTGAAAATATGATTTTCTAAGAAAACCGTTTTTTAGTATTTTTATGCACAATAATAAAATTAATTTTTATTAATTTTATGAAAATAATTTTATAAAATAAACTTAATTTCTGATTTCATAATTTCAACATTATATATGGGTGTTTTTTTTCATATTTTTCTAAAAAATTGTAGTTTTTGATAAATAGTGAATAATACTATATTTTAATTGAAAACTGTTTTTTCTGTTAATATATTTGTATATTTATATTATATTTTAATTTTTTTTAAGTATATTTAGTTCAATTATACATATATTAATCTAATTGAGGTCATTGGAATCAATTTCATATTGAAATTGAATATTAAAACTTTGTAAATGTTTGATCTTTTTTCGCTTTAAAAACCCACTTTTTTGACACGTCTACGAGATTAATTTCTTATTAATTTCTTCCACTTTGGTGAACTGAATTTTAAAAAATGGATTAAGTATTTATAAAAATAATTATTTATAATTTATAAAAATTCCAACTTATTTGGATAAAATTTATTTGTCCAATAAATTAAAATTAATTATCAAGATTAAGGTAAAAACAAGATTATTTAGTGGTTAAATATAGAAAATATGGTGTCAAAATAACCCTAAATTTGTCAAAAAACGAATTTATAAACCTATTTAGACCTTATATATTGTATTATTGTTATTTTTCCATTATCTGAGCTACTTTACATCGAGAAAATGTGGTTTCAATTCGCTCTTTTAAAAATTTACAAGAATGTCAGTCCTCTGCGACTATAAAAGGGAACTCAATATCCTTCCCTATTAATAACTTAAAAACTATTTTGATCAAACAATAAATATACAAATTAATTATAAAATCACATAAATTAATCTTATAAGCCTTAACATAGGAATAAATTCAACTAAGGAAGGCCTTTAGTGAAAACCAAAATGAGATACTTGAAGATGAGGTAGCATTCATCAACAAATGATTTTGTTTTATTTCATCCAAATACCAATTAATTTTTTTATATAATGTTTATATAATAAAAATAGTATCTTTAATAAACTGAGATGTTATTATTCTATGGTTAAATCCTATAACCACACACACTTCCATAAAATGTGTTATGAAATCATTATTCCTGTGTATGACAGACAAACACCTTGAAAACTAATGTCATTCATTTTTCCATTACCAACATTAAATTTGGGAATAATGATTTAAAAAATGTTTATATATTATATTTTATGATATTTATTATGTTATTATGATTCTTGAAATATTTTATCACATGTACTTTCATGATTTCGATTTTGTGGGAATATGATAACAATGTTCGTGTGTACGAAAGACTACTACCTTGAGAAGCGATGTGATTCATTCATGCTTTACATGGAATGTATTAAGGATATGTTTCACAAACATATGTGATATATATGACTTAATAAGGATTTGTTAATGATAAAATAACATATATCTTTATTTCTATCTGATAAGAAAATGGAAACAACATTCATGTGTATGTACGGCTTACCATCTCCACGTACCGTGTATTTCATTTCCTATTTATATATATTATAGATTATTATAAATGCATATATAAAGAATATATATATTATTTATATCATTTTTATCATTATTTAGATGATGAAATCATGATTAAATTAATATAATATAAAATGTAATGAATCAAATCTTCTACAAAAAATAAAGCGATTATTACATGAAAGTGTAACTTTAACATGGAATCATTAATAAAAGGGAAATAAAAGGCCATAAGAAAATAATATATGGTATGATATATAAATATATAAAAATTATTCTATAATATATTTATAATAAAAATAAATTTATTATATTGGAGGTTTGAACGTGTACGACATAAGTCAAGACTTATGATAAAGGATTTTCATCTCACTTTTTAATTTTGTGGGACACATGAATTATTCACCAACTTTTTATTCTATGTGATGCATATACTTACAATTAATGAAATTTATGATTAATATAATTAAATTTTTTTTATTTAAATATCCATTTTAGTATATTTTTTATGGGATCTATTATTAAAAAGTTACAAAATCGGTTAGAATATTTTTTATCAACTTTCTTTCTTTGAGACATACGTTTTGTTATGAACCTATATTCTTCCATGAGGTGTATATAAAACCCCTTATATATGTATTATCATGAATTTATTTACACTCATTATATTTTATGTTCAATTTCTTTTTATTCCTTCTTGGGGATTACGATTCAATTATACCACAGTGGTAAATATGTTATGTTATAATCTCATCATTTTTCAGGATTGTTTATGATCAGGTATAACATGTTGAAATCTCATGATCAAACTCTTAAAAATTATCATGATTTTTTCCTATCATATTTAATAATTATATATTCATATAATGGTACCATTTTTACACTCTTTATTACTGAAGACAATTAAAAAAATGTTTTCAGAAAATATGACTTTATTTCCCTCTTTAGTCACAAATCTGTTTAATTTAAAACACGTTTTATAAAAAGCCTTAGAAAATGTTTTATTAAAATATAATTATTTTTAAAATAATTTTTTTTAACTTTGTTTTAATTTTTTGAAAAACTATTGTAAGAAATATTCATGTTGTTTTTCAAAATAATTTTCATTTGGATTTTACTGAAAATGTCAAAGGAACCTAATGTTTACATGTACGACATGAAAAAAATATTCCAACATCATAAAAAATTATTACTTTAAATATTAATTTATAATTTTTATATGTAATTTTAAAATATAAATCTTTTTAAAAGTGTTTAAGTTTTAAAAATCATTTTCAAATTAGAAAGGATATTTTACTCAAGAAATGTTTTAAACGATCCATTCAAAATTATTTTCCACATAAGATGAAATCAGTTGGTGTTACTCATGAATTAATGGGAATATTATCCCATTGTTACATTAATATTATTTCTATAAGTGGTTTATGTTTTTATGTATTTATGTTTATAAATCCCATTTCTCTTCCACGGGTTATTTTATTATGTAAGACACCTCTTTTTAAGGGTTATACTATGATGAAATGATTATGAAACCTATATCTTCACCACAAGTTGTGATGTGATGAAATGTTTATGATAACCATTTAGTTTTATGAGTTATGATATGACGAATTTTTATGTTCTTATGGAACACATGAATATTATTTTTATTATGAAATTGGTGGTACCTATATTTCCTTCTAATGAATTGGGTAAATATTCATATATCTCATGAGATAGACATGGTTAGAAAAAGGAGTGAACCTGGTATAGTAATATAGGGATGGAATGAGGAGTGAACTCAGGATAGTGAAACATAGATGGAATGAGGTGTGAACTTAGTACAGTAAAATATTTTTTTTCCTATGATGGACTCGGAAGCAATCCTTGACGAATATGGAAATGATTTTCTATGATTTAGTGTATGAATCAAATTCATGTCTTATGAAAATGTTATGGTATCATGAATCATTTTATTTTATTCCATTTTGATTCATGTATTATGAACTACTAATATTTATCCCATGACTCATGATTATGATATTTGATATATTGGGTGTGGTTTTCAAATTTTAAGCTCATTCTCTCATACCCTTATGTTCATGTTATGATTACATATCTTCCTTAATTTTTTATTGATAATATATGATCATGATTTCTTATGTTTCCTTTCCCCATGTAATGAATATTTTATTATATATTATATTTCTATGAAGGGTTCTAGTTATGAAGAATGTAGTGGGAGATGATGTAGCTTACTTATGGACCAGTGTTTATTTTTATTTTATAAGCTTGGGGCCAAAGCCTCATTTATTTTTAAAGAAAAGCAAAGACCTCTTTAATTGGGTAGAGGGAGACCCATTAGATAAGCCTAAGGTCCAGTGGGTATTTATCCCATTACATGGCCCATAGGCCCAAATATTTGGCCCAAGGCGCATTCTGTGAATAGTACTGCTACAATGCTACAGTGTCCCATAGTACCCGCCACCGCTACAGTGCTCCGCCGCCATTACAGTGACCTGCCACTGCTAAAGTGCTCATAGTTTCTATAGTGTCTCCACTACTTCAATATGCTACAATAATTTTACTTTAACCTGTTCCCAATGGGTTTTGCACCCCCATTTTTCATGTAGGATTATGGGGTGCTTACCACTAAGAGAAACCCCCACTACATATGGACCATTGTTTATGTTTCCTTGTTTATAAAGGCACAAAAATATTGTAGTCCTCAGGTGTGAGTTTGTGTAATATAATTAATATTCCACAAAAAGATGTAATTTCTATGTACGTGAATTTTGTGTTGCTACAATTGGTATTAAAATATATATTTAGTTAACCTTTTCAAAGTAGGATGAAAAAACCTCAGTGATATTCCTAAGGACTTGACTGTGCTTAATTATAAGGATAATTCTTAAAGTATCGGAAAATATCCTGGAATTTTGTTATAGGATAGAGTGGGTGGTTTCTAAAAAATTACATCCCTATATGGATACTAATAGTTTATGTGTATTTGGAATATATTTAAATAGGGGTAATAATCTAAAAAACACTATATTGGGCTAAACTCGATCAGGAACTGGTGCATGACAATAATCCTTGATGCACACCTTGTTTGACATGAATGTTGGATATTATTTAAAAATTAATAAACTCTATATAAACCATAAATAAGTATTTAAATAGAATATGACCATTAATTACTTAGGATAAACCTATAGTGTCATATATTAAATAATAAGGTTTCATTATTTAGACATCATATAAGTAGTTTTCATAATTATGTGGTTCTGTAATATGATAATTGTTTCTTACACTGGGTTTTTTTGGTTTTATTCAATGGATGGGTCCCCAAAGAACCATGTAAAAGCTATGTGAGAATGAGAATAAAATGAATTTCATCCTAAGAATCCAAATGTTATGGGGGGATGAATTAAAAATACTATTTATAAGCTCAGAAAACTTTCTCAATCTATGAAACATACTGAACATCCATAAAATAAAAGGAGGGGAAAATGTTCTGTTGATTTTTCATGAGGAAACATCCACATTAATTCAATATAAATACTGATCAACTAGTTTATGAAAAATGGATTAGTACCACCGAAAATATACTTTCCATTATACAGTATTTGTAACATAAAAAATTCATTTTAGTTATTAACAATTTTAAAGGTGAAGCATATAAAAAATTAATCATATCAAGAATACCAAGAAACAAGATGAAATTGAATACCTGGATTGGGATGAGTTTAATAAATTATTTTTCAATAAGTAATTTCCTTATGTTATTCATATGAACATGGAGAAAAAGTTTATTATGATAAAGAAAAAGGATGATGAATTTATTGGAACCTAAGAGGAAAATGTTTTTAGACTTGTGAGGTATGATTATGGTATTATCATCCAATATGAAAGTAAGGTATATTTATTCTTCAGTGGCTTAAGAAAATGACTCAGAAGGGAATTATCCATTAAAGACTTCAATTGATATGAAGATATTGTTTGATGTGAAATAAGTGGTGGAAATAGAGGATGGATTTAGGTATAAATCTAAATATTTTGATAGGAAAAGGAAGATTGTGTTCAAAGGAAATTCTAAAAACCATTTAGAGAAGAAGATGATATTTTCTTTATGATCAAAGTGTGGGATAAAGAATAGAGAAAATTATCTTAAGGGGAATACTAAATGTTTTAAGTGTGAAATATAAGTTCATTAGGAAATGGATGTCCTAAGTGATGAGAAGAAGTTAGATAATAATGTGAATAGAGATAAAGCTATACAAGATTCTCCTCCCCCACTTTAGTAGTTCAATTATAAAGAGAATGTGAATTATGCTAACCAATGCTCAAACCCTAGGTTTAATGATTATGATCAACATCAGCAACCTATTAAGATGAGGGACCAACGTAATAAACTGTCATAATAAAATCATATATGGTATTATATATATGAATATGAGTCTGTAATATACAAATATAATACAAATATGTTTACTATACGGGATTTTTGAACATCTATGACAAAAGACAAGTCTTAAGGTAGGTGATTTCTATCTCATTTTTTTACTTCTAGGAGAAACATGCTGTGTCCACAACCTATTTCTTCTATGTGGTGTATATAGTGACTATGAATGTACTTTATGATTATTATAATTAAATTTTTTGGTATTTATATATCAATTGGTAAATCTTTCTTTCATGGGATCTACGGTTCAAAAGTTACCAAATCGGTAAGATATTGTTGTCTCAATTTTCCTACTTTGAGATGTACATCTTGTTATAAACCTATATTCTTTATTGGGGTTAATATAAATAATATTTTACATGTATAATCATGAGTTTATTTATCCTCATGATATATAATGTTAAATTTTATGTTATTACTTCATGGGTATTACGATTCAATGCTACCAAAGTGGTAACAATTCCATGTTATGATCTCATCGTTTATTAGGATTGATTATGATCAAGTAACCAATGTTGAAATCTCATGATCAACATCTTATGAATTCTAATTAATTCTATTCAACTCTAGTTTTTTATAATATAATCCTACAACGGTAACATTTTTACACTCTTTAGTACATATCCTCCTCCTCCAATGGCCCGAAGGCCTTCATTTTTTTATTGATTTCTAATAATCCACTTTTCAAGGGGTGAGGTGGAACCCTTACAAGGCCCGTAGGCATAAGTATTACATAGGCCATAGGACTTAGAGGAATTAATTTTCTCATAGTCATCAAACATTACATACAACCCAGAATAAGTACTTGGAACTACTCCTCCCCAGACATTAGAACATATGATAATATAAAAAATGTTTTAATGAACATTCAACTTTATTTCTCTTTTCTGCCAGAAATACATTTTCTTTCAAAACTATATTTTATAAAAAGGTATTCAATTTTTTTTAGAAATATTTTATTACCATCTTATTATTTGTAAATTACATTTTCACCCATGTTTTACTTTTTAATTTTTTTGAAGGAATCTTCATTTTGTTTTCCAAAATAATACCAGTTTGTATTCTACCGAAAATGTGAAAGGAACCTTCATGTTTAATGTACTAAATGATTTAAATTTTGTGATATCATGAAAAATAAATTCTTTGAAAATTAATTTTATTTTTTAAAAGTTATTTTCAAATAAAATAGTTATAACAAATTTTTATTTTTTAAAAATTAATTTTAATGTGGAAATAATATTTTAATCATGAAATATTTTAAATGGTCATTTAAAAATTATTTTTTATCTATGATGATATCTTTTGGTGTTAATCATTCTTTAATAGGAATATTGTCCTAGTTTACCACTCATATTCATTCTCTAAATGGGTTATGTTTTTATGGAATGATGTTTATGAAACTAATTTATCTTCCATTAGTTATATGATTATAGAACCTTCCAATTTTCATGGGTTATGATTTTATGAAATGATTATGAAAGATATATCTTTTCCAAAGTATACGATATGATGAAATATTTTTTATACCCATTTCATTTCATAGGTTATGATATGATGAATGTTTATGATATTCTGGCACACATAAATATGGTTTTCATTATGAGATGGGTGTGACCTATATCTCCCTCCAATGAATTGGGTAAATATTCTTATCTCTCATTAGATATAAATGGATGGAACGAGGAGTGTATATATTATAATAAAAAAGGGATGGAATTTGGAGTCAACTTGTTACAATAATATAGATCTTGAATGGGGAGTTAAATCAATACAGTAAAAGACTTTGTCTGTTATGATGGCCTTGGTAATGAGCCATTACCAATATGGAAATTATTTTCTATGCTTATGTGTATTCAAAAACTTCATGTCTTATTCCAATTTTATGATCTAATAGATCACGTTCTTTGATTCCATTATGATTCATGTCTTTTCAATGACCAATATTTATTTCATGACTCATGATTATGGTCTTTTATATGTAGGGTATGGTTTTCAAATGTTATGATCATGTTCTCATACCCTTTTGTTCATGTTATTATTACATATCTCCCTTGTTTACCCTTAATGAAAATCTAATATCACCCATTATCAGGTTTCCTTTCTCCAGGAAATGAATATATTTCATATGTATGATATGTCTAAGAAAATGGGTTAGTTATGAAGAATGTATTGGAAGATGACGTAGCTTTCCTATGGACCTGTGTTTATGTCTCCATGTTTCCAAAGTCACTAAACTATTATGGTCTTTAGGAATGTGTTTGTGTGATGTAATGAGTATTCCACAGAAAGAATGTAATATCTATGTATCTTAAGTTTGGGTATCTATAGTTAATATTATCTCAACATTCTATCTTGAATCATCATTACCTTCAGTTTGATGATGAAATTTTTTATTAAATAACAAGTATAATTTTTTACATTATTTACATGATTAACAAGGAAAGATCATTGTTAGATTCAATCTCAATTATTCAAAATAAAATGATTCTAACATTTGTAATATTTTTATACTTCAGAAATTCAAAAAAATTCACAAATTAAATGTATCTTACAATGTTTCTGGAGTGGATCATATGAATTTTTAAAATGAGAAAAATGAAGGTAAGATGTTGATTAAGTAAACCGAAATGATTCATACATATATGGATATTGACTCAAACAAAATTATTTATGATTTTCATATAGCTCTCAATGATTCTTATACAAATATCGAATGGGTCATTTGCAGACTATACTGATGATTATGAAAAACATCAATAAATCTTATGAAAATATGGTCCCTTTTCTATTTTGTGGCACTCTTCCTAGAGATGAATCCTATATAGACCCTGAATGACTAATATGAAGAGTCCCTTGATAACGTTTTGTTACTAACCTGCATATTCCATATTTTACTCACATAAGATCAAAACCTTTTAAACTCATTTTGAGGCATTCCAAATTATATAAAATGAGCCTAAAACATAACCAAAGGATATATTCTCACTTTTATAGTCTCTATGTTTTCTTTATCAATTATCTTATCAAGCATGACATCCAATGCCAACCCCCCCTCTCGATAAAAAATTCTAGATTCCATTTACAATTCACCATGGTATCAGATCACTCAACATAATCCTATTAACTTTTAATTTTCTTCTTCACAACCTAATTATTAAAAGATAAAATATAATTCATTTAGGAACTTCATAAATCTTAGTTTATAATTCTACCAAAATGAACATATTGTAAAAAACTTCTTTTCAAACCACCAAATTTTAAGGAAGTGATGACATTTAATTTTGCCTCATTTGGAAAACTAGATAATATTGATTTAATAATTCTTTGAAGATTTTAAAATTATAATATCTGCACTAAGGTGTTCAAATATTTCATAAAAATATAATTTATTTTTGAAACATTAAAATAATCCATTTTAAAACTCCATATAAGAGACACAATCCTTTTTAATATAACCTACCAAACTAATTTCTAAAATAGAGGCATAAAAAAAATATTCGGTTTTTAAGGCCTCTAACATTTGCTGAAAAATTTAAAAATCATTTAATAATAATCCCATACTTTGATAACAACATAGTTCATGAAATGATCCCATATAATTTAAAAGATAAATGGAAATACATTTTACAAGTCTTTCATAAATTAAAATTTCAAAATGTTTTTTAATCTCCGTAATTAAATCATGCACTAAATAAACAATTTTAAGAATATAAAAATATTTTCAAAAATAAATAATGAAACTTTTTTTGAAAGGATAATCATTATTTTTAACCACCCTTCAACAAAATTCATATTATATATGAAAAAAACATTTCAAAAAACATTGGAAAACCTCAAAATCTATATTTTATAAATCCCCCTCAATTAATTATTTAATATAATTTATAATATATAAAAAAGTCACATTTTTTTCAAAACAGTCCAAAAGAATTTCTTTTTTGTAAACCATTAAAATTGAATCCTTTTTAAAGTAAATCAAAGGAATCTTTTTAAAAATTCACATGAATGTTCTTAATTTTTTTTTTCCAATTTTATTCTCTAATGATAAAACAATCTTCATAAAACATTTTACTCATCCAAGGGTTTACTATAAATCACCCCTTTAAATCAATTGAAAAAACATTAAAAAATCATATTTATTACTAATTCATACATGTAATATTCAAGAAAATTGAACTTTGTTTTGGAATCTCATTGGTATTTACCAATTAATAGTTATAAAAAGGATCACAACCCCCTTTTTATTTTCAAAATACTTTTATAACCCCCAAATTACAAAATAAAATTTTCCAAATCCAACTAAAAACCCACATCATATTGAAAACATTTTTCAATTAATGAAATTTTATATCCTCTAAAAATGAATATTAAAGTTTAATTACAAACCCTAAGTTAATTTGACATAAATATCACTAATAAGTAATAAAAAATAGCTCAATACACTTTAAAAAAACCATATATAATAATAAAAAAACGTAAAGTTCTCATGGGACTGAAATTTTAAAATTATTCAAAGAATTCAAAATTTTGTATAGTTTAGCAACCCCATCTATAAAATCATTTTCTAACCATGAAAATTATACTAAAATATACCTAGTATGGTGCATATCATATATTATTGGTTTTATAGACCATTCATAGTAATCTAAAACCCTAGGTCTCCTTTGAAAACTAATTTGAAATAAATAATTCATTAAAATAATTTTTTATACCTTAATACAAAATTGGAATAGGAAAATAGGGACTATAAATATCAAAATCAAAACAGAACAAAGATCGATTTCCATGACATTTAAATCCAAAAGAGCCCTAGTTACTCAAGTTTCACTGTGAATAGTGGTGACCAAAAACTTACTCGTGTACTACCTATTGAGTCCTAATGATCATATGTCATGTCTACCATAAATCAAAAAATAAAAACCTAGATTTGATAACATTTTATCATGAACCAATTGACTCTATTCCTAACTTAATTACCCAAAATAACTTTTGATGTAGCTCAGTGGGTGTTTCTGATCCTTATGAGTTGAAAATTAATTCGATGAATCAAAATATACTCTATTGTGAATGATTTTTACCAGAAAACTTAATAATTAATGAAGGAATTCCACAAGTAAATCCAACATGACCATTCAGTATATCATAGGGGCACACAAACATAATAAATAGTATCAAAATAAATCATAGGAAAATGAGGCATAATTAAAAAATTTAATGAGAATGTATAAAACATAAACTGAGTGAAAAGTATCAATATTATATAATGTTATATGAAGTGAATAAGTCAAATTTAAAATAAGTAGATTAAAGAAAAAATATATAGTAGATAATACATCAAAGATACCCAAAATAAAACAAGTAACTAATTCTCATCTCTATGCTCAAGTGAAATATTTTCATTTACCACCACCATAAATCCTAGACCAAATCTAGAATATGAACACTACATATAATGGAAAATAGTATTAGACCCAAAATATTATAAGTATGTGAAAAATATTCCTAGTATGTATCCATAAAAAACACAATGCATAACATTTAAAAATAAATAAACTTTATAATAAATTTAAATACATGTAAAAATTATGTTTTACATTTAATTTTAAACTAGCATAAATTAACTTTACTTTTAAAAATATTATTACACATGAGAGGATATATAATTTTACAATTAAAAACTATTTATTCCACTTAAAGAATAATCATTTTAAGATGAATGAGAATTTTTTAAAAAACCAATTTTTAGTGAAACCAAGATAAAATATTAAGAAATAATAACATACATAAAATACAATCACAACCTTCATCATGGGAACCTAGAATATCTGGGGAAAATCTAAGAAAAAGACAACATAGAACCAATATATACTAGTGATGGGTATTATAAAACTTACCCTAGCACTAAGTATTACCCTACATGGCCTAACCCGGGAGACCCCCCAAAGTATATAACTAGATCATGATACTAAACTAGTGCAATATGTGTACCTATACTTGACACCTATAAACCAAAGTTTTCCCATGGAATATAAATAAAGGAAATCCAAATAAATTATCATATATACATAATCAGATAAATAAAAACAATTCTCACCCCCACCTATGAATAAACATAAAAAAAACCCCCTTTCACCAAGGATAAATATAAAATTTAGATTTACATATATGGTGGAAATAAAATCATAGAATTTAATTTTCCATAAATTCTAAAAATAAATGAAGGGGAATGTTTCAGGGTAAACAACTTTAAGAAATCAATTTATAAGGATCTAACCATGCCATTATAATTTTCTTTAATAAAAAACATTTACCCTAAATATTTGATAAAAACATATTAACATCTTTATGTAACTCATGTAATTTAAGAGTATATAATAAATTTTAAAGAGACCAATAAAAACCATATCATGAAAGAAAAAAATGTTAGTTTTGAAATACAAGTTTTTTATCTTATTTAGAGAAATTTCCATAAAATTTCTATTTTGGAATTTAATCAAACATTAACTGTGAATTTATTAGTAAAAACAGATTTAAACCCTAATACTAAAGAGAAATACTCTCTATATTTAATTAAAATCAAAGAGAGAATGATTAAATTTTAAAAAATTTACTCTATATACTTGATAAAATTTATAAAAAGACTAAATAGTGTATTAATGTTTCATAAGAAACCGTCGTTCTAATTTTAAAGGATCAAGAATATAAAAATCTACTTCAATCACATCACTTCTAATATTTAAGGAGTAAATCCACTGCCACAATGTGATATAGTACATTAAATGATTCACATGAACCCTAAATCCAAAAAAACCCCGATTAATTTTGAGTAGACATGAAACCTAGGTCACTAAGATCTTTTTAGGGAAATAATAAAATATAGAAGGTATAAATGAGGCAGAGAGAGATAAATACATTTAGATAGATTTACGTTGAAAAATTTCCCTCAAAACATAAAGAGATCCATGAGAATCACCATAGAGAAGAATAAAAAATGAGGGAGGTGATATGGAGGTTTTCCTAGACATCACTTGGTCAAATGACGGGAAAATTGACCCCAAAATGGTGTAATTTATATGAAAGAAAAAAATTGAAATTATTGAATTAAAAAACGGGACATACCAATTTCTTGGAGCGATGGGTCTCCCAACCAAAATTCAACATCACAATCTAGCACTTCACGACATGACCCTAACATTTATGGCATAAAACACCCAAGAGGGATCTTTGGTCATGGAACAATATCATTATTATGGAACAACCTAACTATTACAACACGATTGGTCAATAGTCTAGAATAATAGACATGGTAATTAGCTTGGTAATGATGTGACATTAATTGGTTTCAGTGTGACCTACTATATTTTAAAATTTAAAATCACCCAAAAGCACTAAAAAATATTGAAAATTAAAGAAACTAAGGAAAAGTCAATGAAACCAATAAATAAATAAAATAGTAAAAGTATGTAGTAGTCTGGGTATGACATGAAGAGTTTGTCCTTATGGTTTTTGGTACTATTAGTTACCTTGGATCATTCATGTATTGGATATGTTATCTTATACCTTCTTATAAATTATTTTCACCTTTTATATTATGTATTCTATTGATGAATTTTATATTTGAAGTATGTTTTGATGTTCTTATGGTTTATATATTTTTAAGTTCTCTCTTAAATGAAACCAACTTATTTCATATTTCATGATAGTAAAATTTATTAGAAAACCATAATGGTTTCTTGATAAGATACAGAAGTTTATTAAATCATATTTGGTGGATAAAATCATTCCCATTTGGTTATGTTTTACTCCCTAGAACTTATCACCATCCCTGAGTGATCAAAAATGAAACTCATAACATATGGAAGGACAACTATGGTGATGTAGTGGGTTGAAATAGGTTGGTTTGTTATAGGAATAACATCACAAATGGACACACTTTTATAAATATGGTGTATCTTCATCCGTGTATTTAACCTCAATAATAAATATGTCTTACTTTACTCAATTTCATTCATGATCCCTAATATCATATCTAGAGACACATATCTATATGGGTTGCATCATGATCACTGATATAATCATAGACATCACCTTCATATCTAATATCTATCATGTAAAAAAATATATATAAAAATACATGTTTCTAGGTACATCATCTCACATTGAAAAATCCAACAACACTAAATAAGGAACCCACTCCACTTCCATCTCAAGATCTTAACCCCAATTAACAATCATAACAACACTTGTACATAGGTTCTAATTGAAAAATATCAGGTCTAACCCACAATAAGAAAATCACTTCCCACAAGGTTGATGATGAACCCCATAACCATCTCTCAAGATATCACAAGATGTATCAAACCTTTATAAATTTTATCCTATAATATTGTCATATACTATGTTTTACCACCAATATAGTTTCACAAAGTACCCATGACCCATATCTAACCATTCAAGTAACCTAAGAGTCCTAGACGGTATCCCAATCTCATCAGTAACCTCCAATATCTCACCAATTTTTGATACACTAAGGAATTACTCATCATATCTTCCCAGTATAACCAATCCATAAAAAATATAAGGTTATATATAAATTATATAAATTATCATGACTCATCTGGCAATAGGAGAATTCATATAATGTCTCCATCGAATCATGAGAGCATGCATGCACAACATGATTTAAAAATAAACCACTTCCCATGAGAGATTATTTTAATAAAACTATTTCTTAAAACAAAATATCTTTATCTATATTTAGAATAGTGATAAAATAAGTCTTTTATAAAGCACTAAAAATGAATATCATCTCATCTTTACACACCCAATACCTTGTCCATAATCCCATGAAAGCCCTCTTCGAGAAACTAATAATATTTTTAGAAATATTATTTCAACACCATTAATTTTAATATATTTTTCATTAATTTCATGTCCCTTTTCAAAATATTTAATTTTATTTATAATGGTTTTTAATTATTAAGTCATTTCAGTATGAAAAATCCATCTAATAATCACCTCACACCACCCATAAAATCTCGAAGATGGGCCACCGAAACAAATTTAACTAGAATGCCACCAAAAAACCATTTAGCTTAGATATGTAGTATTTTGATGACTTTTATTATTAAAAAATACCATCAAATTTTTATAAAATTATACAATGTCACACAAATGGGTTTTCTATAATAATAATATCACAAACAAGCATAAACTAACTAGCATGAAAGAAAAAATATACCAAATGATCAATATTCTCAATGGGTAAAGGCCACTAACCTCAATTAAACATATATTTATTTTCATAAGATCATATTATTCATCTTAAACTCTAAGAAGAACCCATATCATCAAAATATTCTTTATATATATAACCTATAAAATTGACATTAAACTCCCATAACTGACAAAATCATAGAAAAACTCATTGAGCCATCTAAAAACTTTAAAATCTCAACTAAAAAGGAAAAAATGGATCATGGAATTTATTTTATTCTTATTTATGTAAAATTTATAATTTACCATTATAAATCATTATTCAATTTTACAAAAAATTGATAAAATCCAAAGAATAATTCATCAGATGAAATAGTGAGAAATGACTTATTCTCATCATTACCCAAACTATTTGACTTATAACACTTGAAAACCCCATTGACTATAGTTATTTCCCTATGATATAATGAAATCACATACTAAAATTCCTAAACTAACCATCATAAATTAGAGTAGAAGAAATAAAAATAAGCAGAGTGAAGAAATAGAAGGAATTATATAACTATAATAAATCAACATCGCTCAAATATCTATAGATCAAAGGAAGTTAAATGAGTATTAGGATTTTAAAAAATGGTTGGATCACTCTCCATGTGGATGTAATGGAGAACCTAAAAGGGGGTTTAAAATAAACATCCCTAAAATGACCAAAATAACCCCTCTTTATGTGGGGACCAAATCTCACCACTGAACTCTGAGAAAACCCTCAACAGGATTATGTAGAGCTATAATATTATTGGTGTTAGGGTTGTTGGTACTAATCCACTTCCAAAACCACCATATTTCTGATTGGTTTTTCCCTAGTTCTTGTGGGATTGAGGTAACCCACAAAAAATAGTTCCATCCAATTCAAATCAAAAAATTTATTCCTAGTATTTTACATGAATCTCACCATGTCTAATATCCTTTTTTTAAAACTCATTAGAGAAACCCAAACAACCCCACTCTCAATACATGTCGAAAAAATAAAAGTCATCTTAATTTCACAACACTGATATCTATATCTTTATCAATTCCACTAAAACCCAGTATCATAAGGCATTTATTTTTCAATTAATTTTTTTTTTCAGAAGAAGATGTTGATGAAAAATTTCTCTTTTCATATAAAAAAATAGATTATTTTCATGTAAATAAATTTGTTAAAAATATCTTAAAAGTTGACACTAGTATAAATTATAACATCATGTACATTTCAATAATGGAAATGTTCAAATTTAATTAATTAAAAATCGTGTCAATCTTAATATCTAATTATTATTGGTGCATCCATTTTTTTTGGAATTTGTTGTTAAACTATGATGTAAAATTTTTTCAAAAAAATAATGATGCAAAGAACTGTTATGAAAAAAATTGAAGCACTAGAGATGATGATGGGTTCTATAAAACACATGTTTTATATTTGAAGTTCTCTATTGATGATTATAGAATATCTACCATAGAATGGGTAAAACATTAAATTTTTAATGTCACACAGAAGTATTTTAGAAGGAATATGAAATTCACAACAGTATGTTTTGTGTTGTAATTTAGATGCTAAAATACATATAACATGTGATAAAAGAAATAAATGTTCTATGAGATGTGATTTTTGATTATAAGAAGATATGAATGACTATTATAAATAATTACATTTCAAAAAAAAATGCTCCAATATTTTTCCTTCACATAACATATGTTTTGTTTAGATATATAACAAGGAAAATATGTTTAGTTACTAAAAAAATTCAATACTAGAAATGAATATAATATATTATTTAAAAAGGATATTCCATACTAAAACTTTTGATAAATTGTTTTTGAGCTAAATAGGGCTTGTTATGTATTAAGAATATTATTAAATTATTCAACATACCATATAATCATGTACAGATTTAGAAAAAATGATGATATGCGCACAAATTTTATTTTTGAAAGGTGTAACATCCCAAACTCAGATGCCAATCAATTGGGCCCTGATCTCGGTTGGCCACATGGCCTCAAGAGTATATCCCCAAATTCCAGAGGCTGCCAACTAGTATCAAGGGCCTAGGTGAGTCAGTGGGGAGATGATTCCCTTATTACTAGAGTATCGCTATATAAGGAAAACATATAATAAATAGCTGAAGAGAAATAAATAGCAGAAAACTTAAAGTAAGATAATACAGGAATACATATCAATAAACAGAAGTGTCTTATGTAGAAAATGATTTAGATGGTAAAACTATCTTGAAAGAATCCAGAATAGCACATGGAAATACAATACAATACAAGTATCCCAAAAAGAATAAAATAACAAAAAGTATCCTACCATCGCAAGCCTCATCTTGGTCATATGACCCCCTTCTCCAAAGCCACAATAAACAACCCGTACTAGGGAGATTTCCCCTATCCTCACCTGCAACCATATAATCTATTTGGGTCCCCGAAGTGGCCCAAATAGGGGTTGAGATAAACATCACAGTAGGAAACCACCAAGGTCTATACAATTGTAATATCAATTCTACAAAAGTGATAGTATGTGTAAAGAACCAGTAAGGTAAGTGAATGCCCATGGAATATGTCTATAGCAATAAGTAAAACCAACCATCCCTCAAGACTACCTATAAAAGAGTCATATTCTAACAAGGAATCTATAGAAAAGTAAACAAGCAATTAACACGACCACGACATATATCCCTCTCTATCTTGTAACCCCAAACCATTTTGTTTAGAGAATTCAGGTGTCCCATGGGAACATTGTATAGTAAAGACAAATATTCCATGGCCACACCATATAGTGAAGTATAGACCATTAGGGCTGGATCCAAGGTATCAATATACCAAGGAATTCATATAATATATCTAGACCACAACGGGAAGAATCCAAGGAGCTTTTCCAAGGAATCCCATAGAGTATCATGGGAATACCTAGTGGAAACTCAGTTAGGAATTGTTTGGGGTCCTAGGAGCATGGAAATAGAAAGTCCTACGCAAGCCCATGATATCCGAATCAACAGGGTATCGAGTCCTAATGAATCCCATGGAATCAAGGCCCAAGGGGTAGAATAAACCCAAGGCATCCCCTACTGCATTTCAGATCCCTAGAGATCAGTCCATGGAATCAATCAACCATTAATTAAGGCATTAAAGCATTCAAATTAAACATTCATACAATGTGAGTATACCCACTCACATTACATGCAAAAGCCATGAGTACACCCTATAATGAAATCCTATTATCAAAAAAGCATATGGGCCTACCGTCTGATATAAACAATCTAACAAGCCATTAGTCATTTCATAATGGTATACCCACCCATATTATCTATTTAACGTGCCAAAAAATAAAAATCGATTGGTAATAACATGATATTCATTGATAAAGGATGAATTATATCTCATAAACTGGATATTCATGCTATCAAGGCATTAAGAAACATTATATAACTAGTAATGCTTAAGAACACACCCCTTGTGTGGTTTAAATAGGCATAAACATGTATTTTCCCTTAAAGCACACCCCATGGGTGATCCTAAAATGAGTAATGGGTTTCAACTCACCTAAAAAAACCCACGTGCATCCTCACTAGGTCTTGATATAGCTACAGAATGCAACTCTTTCAAAAATGAGGCCTCACAGGAAAGTCTGATGGGTAGTAAAAAGAAAGAATGCCTAAAAAACAATCAAAAATCCAAAATAATGTATAGACCACCTACCTCACCCTGGTAGTAGATAGTTTATCTAGTATCTAGTCCAAATTACTTCTGGATTGGAAGAAATCTGATGAATGAAATAAGAACAGAATATTTATGCATTTGAGCCTAAACCAAAATAGTGCAGTTATTGTTTCGAAGAATAAAAAAACTAAAAAGTAATTGAGTACTTACTGATTTGGTTCCAACATGATAGATCACATCTGAATTAGAGTCCAAAAAACTTCTATATATATGAAAAACTAGTTTAGGATGGTTTTGGCTATCAAGAATGGAGGAAAGAATTCTGTCTGTCAAAAATCGAGGATACTGCCTCTTTTATAAAAAAATCCCATAGGGAACATTCACAATGTGTAGGCCAAGTACACGGCATGTGTTGTCCTATATTTTTTTCTGAACCAAACTGGATAAACGTCATTATAGGACAGTACACAGTGTGTTGGCTAAGTATACGATTTTTACATTTCCTACAACCAGTTGTTTGCCTGTTTCCGCCTTCCTTCCCAAAAACAACCAACCAGCCCATGACCCAGCTTAGAGTCTAATCCAAAAAGAAAATTACACGCATTTAACCTAAAAAGGAAGATCTATTCCTCAATAAAAAATTGGGATCTTACAAAAGGGTTCTAATTTTTTTCTTCTATATCAGAAGGATAAATGTTTTGAATTGTTTTATTATTCAATATTTGTAAAATATGAATTTAAGATATTTTCATGATGCATTAAACATATATGGAGGTTCTATTAGACATTGATATAATATAATACAAGAAATACACTAAGAAAGATTATAGTGTGTGAAGAAAACTTTTTGTCCTCAAAATTATACATAGTGAAAGTTGTTGTTGTATTTAACACAACTAGTACAATATACTAAATTCAATTAGGTATGAAGTAAGTTTTTGAAAAGGAATATGTGGAGATAGTGATGATTTTAGGGAGATATCATAGGATTTTATTGGAGACCAATACCTACAACTAGGTTGGGAAAGTGATATAGTAATTTTATAATGATGTTACTATGAACATCAAGGTCAATCAATCAATAGAAGTTATTATAATATTTTTTTATAGGATGATATAAGGAAAATGTACAGTAAAGACAGAATATAAAAACAAATATCAAAACAAATCACTAATTCAATTTCAATACTTATAAAAAAGAGAGTGGGAATGAAGAAATGACATGATTTCTATAAATAATTAAGAGGTTTTATAGGATCAACTAATGGATAGGAATAATATTGAATATTTGATAATGAATTGATTATAATAATATTGCATATCTTATATAGGATATAATTCTATAAAGTGGTGGGACATTTTCTATGAGATGAGAATCTTTATGGGAGGGAATTATTATATGTAAATTCTTTTTGAATATATCATTATTGACGAATAATGGACAATATTATAATCCATAGAGTAGTAAATGACAAACATTTTAGGCATGGTACAAAATTATTAGTGATACTATTATCACACACTGTTAGGTTATCAAGACAAGTTGAAAATTCCATTAGAACCCCTTTATTGTATGAACGATGAGACTATAAAGTTAATGGGGGAATTATTTTTTACCTAAGGGGAGGACGTTTATAGAAAATGGGACATCTATAGACCTTGTCATTTTTAGTCTAATAGTGTTTCATCCATGAAAATAATATGTTATCCATGTACATTTTGTTAATATCTCTTTTTTAAGTGAACAATGTAAATATTATGTATTTGTGATCTCCCAAGTATAAAAATTTTCTTTAATATTTGTTATTCTAGATGTGATGGTTCTTGAAGAACCAAGGTTAAAAGTTATAAAATAATCCTTTTAACATTGGTTATTCTGAGATATATTTTTAACCCACAGCTTCATTTATATATTTAACATTATATTTTAAAATTAATTACTTAAAATAAATATAAATGGTATAAAAATTGTCTTAGATAATTTATTAGGATTTTATTTGGCTAGTCTTGGAGCTATAATGTACTTTCTAATCAAAATTTATTGTCATTGGAAATTGGACTAGGGAAACCCAACTCTCAACGACCATAATTTTTGATCCCTAAGTCCACATTCACTCTATAAATAGTACAACTGAAGCCTGGGAAATGAACTGTTACCCAATATATATATTTTTAGCTTTTTTTCATTGTTTATTCTAAAATATGACATTAAAAATGAGCTAAAAGTATTTTTAACATTGGTTTTTTAAAAAATTGAAATTATAAGTACATTTTTATAGTATTTAAAATAGTGATTTTCTAATTAACCAATGTTAAAAAGGGTATTTATAGAAAAAATTATAAAAATAAATGATGTTTTAAGTTAAATATCATAATTATTATAAGAATGATTTTAATTTTTTCATAGCACGCTTTTAATTTTTATGTTTCCACATAAAATTTATAATACCACGTGCATGAATTTTAATCTTAGACACACACACACAAATATATATATATATATATATATATATATTATTTATCAAATTATTTAAATTTCAAATATTTTCCATTTAGATCCAAATTATTGTTTAAATATTCATTTATTCAATGATTCCACCTTGGTAATTATCAATATACTTTGGTAATTTTGTTCTTTTATTATTCATTTTCTTCATTGGTATACATTTTAATGATTTTTTTCTTATGATGAAGAAAAATTCTTCACATCTGTGTTTGAACAAAAAAATCCAACATGAAATTTAACACCTAAAATTTAAAATTATTTACTAACCACAATAAACAATATTACGAGTTATTCTATCAAAATAAAATGAATATCTATATTCGATATTCAATTTCAAAGGATTTTGACACAAAAATGGAAATTAATTTAGAATTTTAAGTTTTTATTATTATCTTCATTTGGTTTCTACATTTTTATTTTATTTATACTATGTTTTCTTACAACCAAGTAATTTTCAAGGAGTATTTTAGAAAAAAAATCTAAAACATTCAATTACCATAACTTTTGATCTGTAAGTATGTATTAACACCACATTACCTATCTATGTTTTCCATGTTTTTAACATTTGATATTATGATAAATAATGTTATAAGTATAATTTGAAGTTGGTTATCATAGTAATCGATATCAAGAGTAATGAAATGACTTTTTTGACTTTGGTTATCATAATAACCAATTATTAAAATCTCAAAAAGAATAAATTTAACTTCAATTTATATAACTGATGTTAAAAATAAAACTGACAACATCAACTCCATTTATATCATATTTAAAATAAACATTTAAAAAAAATAACCAATGTTAAAAGGCATTTGTTTACTAGTGTATTTTATACATTTATTCATAATGAGTGTGTGGAAAAAATAAATAATACTATGTGAAAAAAATTTAATGTAACCCTACTAATAATGTGTTTGTATCTTTGACAGTAGTAAATGAGAGTAATAGAAAATTGAATATTTTTTTCAAATAGGATAACATTTGTCACACACTGATTTACCCCCTCTCAGGGAATATTATAGATCCCATTATTAAGAATTGTTTCATCTTTAAAATTTTATTTAAACATGATTAATAAAAACACTTAGGCTTTATTTGTAATAATGGAAAGAGTTGTAGAGAAGGGAAAAACAAAATTTGAAACAATAAAATAAAATGTTGTTTGGTGTGATGAAATGAATTTGTCATTTACTTTAAATAAGGGAATAATGGTTCCTTTAAAAAACTAGATGGTGAGTCTTAATATAAATGGAAAATATTTTTTTAGGAAAAATGTTTCTATAATAAATATGAAAATCAAAACATGTTATGCCATCATTACCTCCCTACTATCACTCCTTCATCCATCCACCATGTCTAAGCACCCTTGAACTACTGCTCCGACTAACCACCCTTCCTAGTGAAATATACCCCTATTCCTCACCGACCACTATGATTTGAAACCTCCCACTCATACTTTGGTAGACTACAAACCAATAAAGGTCTGTATGGTCTATTGTGAGAGTGAATACCCTAGACCCAACTTCAATTGTACTTTTTGATTATCATATATTTAACATAGTTTAAGTTATACTTGATTTTTCCTTAACAAGATAGCTTTATTCCATATTCTAAAACTATTTATTGGTTATTTTTCCTAAATTATTTTTTATTCAAAAAGTTTATAGTAGTTTCAAACTATTATGAGAACATTATTATACTGTGATTGTAATATTAAACAGATCTCCTATAGTCTAGACACATTATACTAATGAGAAATAAATGAAATTTGAATATCATGTGAGGGGGGTTTATAAGTGTTTATACTTATTCTACGTAATTTATCATTTAGTGATCTTAGGTATTGAAGGTCATGATGACTAGTTATCTAATAAAAACACCACATGTTGTGGGAATAATTAAATATCCCAATCTATGAGAATGTGTCCCTTGACTTGAGATCATATAGACATATATCATTTAATCATTTACTTTTATGTATGTAGAAATCTATGATAGTTTATATTTGTAGAGTGTTAGCATGCATTGGGTCTGTTATTATTGGTATAACATTGATTGAATGATCAAGACATGATTTTTCTATTCTATGTACATGAAAAAGACATCTTTAGAAATTTGATTAGGATGGTAGAGTCTTGAATAAATATATGGCCATGGTATATTAAATAATTCCTTTTAATATAGTCATATAAAGATAAATAAAACATGAATGAATGATGAAAAAAAGTATATATCCTTCATTATAATATATAACGAGATAAAGAAATTATATTAGACAAGATGTGTTCGTAGGATGTTATCATATCTATAACATATACTTATCTCTTTAGATTATATGATTTGTTGATAAATATAACTATTATCCTATAAAATAGAATCACTTATATTGACATATGGAGATATTAGGTCACACATAAAGTTTATTTAGAAGTTTCACCAATTTAAGTATATTTTATTTTAGGATGAAGTGGTCACCACATTCACGAGTCAGTGAACTTATGTATGTGAATAATCATAAGTAATTTTATAAATAAATTAAATTATATTTTATTATTGTTTAGAATAATAATTTAATTTATATCTTAAGGAATTAACTTGTTATTTAAGTAAAAATAAGTGAATATGATAAAATAATTTTTGAAAGAATATTAATTATTCAAGATTCAATAAAAAATTCAAGAGGAACGAGATAAGTTGATGGATTGTATTTCATCCAAAGACAAGATAGATTATTTTATTTTAGTGGTGATTTTTTTGTGAAAATTTAGATGAGTTAACTTAGTGGTTTAATTCATAATTAGTTAGTTTTAATGTAAACTATTTTTAAAGGAATAAAATTAAATTTTAAAGAGTTTAACCTAAGTATAGAATCTAAATTTTGACCATAGAATATTTATGGACATGCCTTTCTAAAATTTCACACCTTCCAAGTCTTTTATCAAGGTTTATAAAGAGAAATGTGATAGAATAATAATATTGGATTTATATTTATTTATCAAACTAACTTTTTTTTCTTCTAGATATCACACATTCATGGTAAGGATGTTATATCACTTGTGATGTCCCAAAACCAGATTCCACTCAACGGGTGCCCTGAGCCCAGTTGGCCACATTTCCTCAAGAACATATCCCCAAATTTTGGAGGCTACCGACTGGAAGTGAGGGCCTAGGGTGTGTCCATGGGAAGAATATTCCCTCATTACTGAATTGTAGCACATCATATGAGAGTAAAAATAGGTAAATAGTGGATGAAATATAAGTGAATAGAAGGCACAAAAAAAATATAGATGACATTAAAAATAATTGAAACAACTAGAATAACATTCAACAAATGATGGTATTTAATGCCACTATAAAACTAGAAAACATGGATACAAAACAGAAGGCAGAACATGTCACACAAAAATATAAAGGAATCAAAATAATATCCTAAGAATCCTGACCTCCATCTCGGTCATATGATATCAATCTCCATACAAAACAACAAGAAATCAAGTATTTGAATCTGTATGCTTCCCTTTGTCAACAACTATATCCATGTAATCTGCCCTAGTTACAAAATGGTGCCTGGAGAGGGGGTGAGATAAATTTCAGTTGGCCACAACCAATAGTTTCTATAACATTCATATCGTTTAATGGAAATTTAACAGTTTGTGGGCATGCCTCTATAAAGTAAAACCGTACAATGTAATTAATTACCCAAGTACCTGCTTCTTCCCTCAAATAGTGTTTGAACATGTAATGAGTTCATTTAAATAATTAATTTCCAATTTTATATTTATAGGTCTCATGATGCATATCCAACATATACATCACCTCATGATAGCATAAATAGTGAAGGTTCCAAGATGTAACAAGGGAACCATGATTTATGATATTTAATAATGAAGTACCAAGGTAATAACAAAGGTGGTGTAGACCTCAAGGGTTTCCAACTCAGTCATAACTATATCCTAGCATGGGGTAAGAGTTAAATCCAAGTAGAATAATCCACGTCATTCCAAAATGATGCACCTACCGATTCATAGGTGATCGATCAATGTAAAATGAGGATAGATAGGGATAGGGCCCGATGGGCTTCAACCATGGAACCTACTTGTAAATGCTGGATCTATGGAGTGTATCCAATGAATCTAGTGAATATATGAAGGAATCATATGGTGTCATATTGGGTATCTAAGAATAGACAAGGATCAAGATCAAGGTGGTTATCAACCTATATAAGCCGTATCCTTGAATCGAAATGGGGTTACTCAGTGTTCAAGGAATTCTTTGATCTGAATACAAGTAGAGCTTGAGTCAGAACATTTCTATTTAATTATGAAGTCATGTAATGTTTCATTCCATTCAATCCTTGACTTTCATTAGTTTGATATGGTCATGTAACATGAAACCTTTTAATCAAGTCATTTGGTTCAATCCATGCCTTTCATTTGTGTGACAAGGCCATGTAGCATGAATTAATTTAATCCATTTAAGGAATATTCTAGATTCAGGGTTTATTCCTCTACCTTCCATTATTGTGGTGAGGGGTTCTATAGATATGCGACATACTATTCATTCACATTCAATACGGTCAATTCATATACTCAATATAGTTTCCAATTTCCATTTCACATTTAATTATCAATTAAAGCACTTACCTTTGGTGGGTCAAGTGGTATGAATACATAGTACATTCCATTATAAAATTCAAAATATAAACATACAATTTAATATAGAAAAGATTACCGTTAGAGTGGTCCAGCCAAGGCACACCTGAATGGTAGCTCAGACGTGTCAAAACAAAAAACCCCAATTATGTCATAACATTCGACATGGAAGGGATGGAGTTGTGGTCATAACCACCAAAAATTAATCACATATATGGAAAGACCATATCCATACGGTTCTAATGACTATAAGCATGGTATGCAAATTCAATAAATATCACCCAATGATGTAAATGGGCCCCACACGTGAAATCTAGAGTCAACGATCTTTAGGGATGAGTCATAGACCACCCACCTTAGGCTTGTAAAACTCTCATTTTCCAGTATTAGCCCTTTATTTGGCTCAGATAAGAGTAGATATTAGAAAAAGAGAAAAATTCTCATACCCCGATATCTTAGTCGAGAGAAAAAGAGAAGGAGAACGACTCAAGAGGTCTTGAGTACTTATCGTTGTGAATCCAATGTGATGGAAAAAAGCTCGATCGGTTTTATTATGAAGGATATCTCTTGATTCTAGGGTTAGATCTTAAAAAATACCTACATTTAGATAGAAATAGGTTAATCCAACATAATATTGGATTAGGGAATATGGAGGATGATTAATTAGATCATTAAGGGAAAAAGGTAAATGTACCCTTAAAAAAATCTATGCACAATATGTCCACATGATTTAACAAACTGTGCATAAACCATACATGGGTACCTGGGAAAAAGGGGTGCTCACGTGGGTAGGCCACACAACTATGTGTAAACCATGTGAGGCGACTCTATCCAAAAAAACAATTTTTATTGTTTACTAAACTATGCCGAAATTCTTCATGGTTTACTATAAACCATGCGCCCAGTCTTTTTTCCCCAAAAATATGGGTTCTGGGATCTGAACATTCCCCAAACACCCCTGAGACGTTTTCTAACCCCTTAGGTATCCATATTAGGCCCAAAGTAACAATTAGACTAAAAAATTAAAGGATCCATACTGGAGTGAAAAACTGGGTTCTTACAATCTTCCCGCTTTAAAGAACCCATCCTTGTGTTCTCCTTCCAAGGGTGAAAAAACAAAATCTAAGAAAAACTCTATCCATTGGGTATGTATGCCATCTTCTCTCTCCCAAGTCTAATCCTGTATCCATGTAGAGGCCGAAAAGTCCGTATCTACTAAAGAAAGTTTCAAAATGATGAAGCGAAGTCATATTCGGACCCAAAGGACCGATCTGGAGGGTGCGAAAGTGGTGCATGAAATAAAGGAGGATGTGCGCAGAAACATTTGGGATGCATGAAAGGAGTCCGGGATACGTGAAAGGTCGACGGTGTCGGCGCCCAATTTTTGCGCGCCCGTGCCCGAGCGGTTAACTTTTTGCGCCGCCGTCTCTGACGCACCAAATTTCGCGCGTCGCCTTGATTCCGTGATGCCGGAGGCCTATAAATAGAATGGGACCCCTACAATTTTGGGGTTTTTGAATTTGAACTAGCTCTCGGGCGTGAAATAGGTCTTCCGCGTGTGCAAGATGGCCTTCAGGTACTGACGCTTTTCACGCAACCTCTCCCCAAAATCCGCCTTTGCACGCAATCCCACTGGGTTAAATAAAATTAAAAACCCTTCAGGGTTCCTACCTTACACGCAATTCCTTCCTATACGTGTCAAAAGGTTCAAGTGAGTGCAATCCCTTTGTTGGGTGTGGACTTTCTCTAGGGTTTGGCCTCTGCCACTCGCACACAATTCACCTTCCTTTGCATGTAATTTCCCTAGTTGTGTGCAATTCCTCTTCCCCGATTGCACGCCATCCTGGTGTTTTGCACACAAACCATTTCTTTGAGTGCAATCCATGGGACACCTTACCATGATGACCCTTGGGTTCCCCTCTGCATAGGTGCCTGATGTCCTCCATTCCGGCCATGCACGCCATGCATTGTTTTCCCACACGGCCTTCTAGGCTCGTACGAAGTAACCTCAAGGTCCCTTGGGTGGTGTTTCCCGTTTCATTTCATTGCCTCATGATTCTTCACATAGGAACGCTAACGGCTATTGCTTCTTCTCATAGCCACGCTAACGTGGACCCCTCGATGGTTCCCTCTGAGACCCCCCTTCACCACGGCCTTGTTGGTGCCTTCCCTTCCCCAAGGGGCAGAGGGTACCGGTTATGTATGTCCTAGGGGTGTGGACCGAACCCACCTCGTCCGAGCTACATGACGTTAAACTACCAAGAACCTCGTCCTCAACACATGATGTTAAACTGTGATCCAACCCTGTGCCTCAGACGCAGGGTCACCCTGGCTCGAAAATTCTTTACGTAGCTCGTCTCCACGGGGATGTGATCACCCTCACATGGGATGATATCCTCCCTCCCGGAGTGGTGTTTTTCCATGGGGGAAGGGTAGCCACTATGGTGTAATCCCCTAGCCTCTCTTGCGGAAGGTAGAACCCATACACCTCTGTACTTCCCCACAGGCAAGGCCAGTGGAGGATGACATAGGGAACGAGGAACCTCCTTTCTTCGGTCTTGAATACATCTCCCTCTGTGCGTTGTTGGGCATTCGGGCCTCCATCCTGGAGTAAGTCTCGGCACCATGGGCCACTCAATGGGTAATCCCGTCTCCGCTTCTCACGGATGCACCCTTCGCGACGTGATCGTTAGGTCCATGCAACCTCTTGTTTCCCAGACCGAGCATGACTCACATGAGCTTAGAGTGAGCACCAACCCTGACCCCCACCTCTATCGAACTACGATGACTTTGATCCGTGCCAAGGCATGGTACATAGGAAGCCTCCACGAGGTTCAACCCCACCATCCAGAAGCTCCAACCCCATCACGTTGGTTCACCAGTACCTTCGGCCGCCTCAGAGCGTAAGCCCCAGATGCGTCGTCCATCATAACGTTAAACTGTATACCCCGTCTAGCATGACGTTAAACTATATTCCCTTGTCCATAATGACGTTAAAATGTATGCCCCGTATAGCACGACATTAAATTGTATGCCCCGTCCAGCAGGGTGTTAAACTGTATGCCTCATCCAGCATGACGTTAAACTGTATGCCTCAGTCCCACATGACGTTAAACTGCACCTCCCGAACTACGTGGACTTTGATTCCCTGTCATGGGGGGTATGTACGAAGCCTCCACGAGGTTCAATCCCACCACTCGGTCTTTCCGACCTCTTCACGTTGGTTCACCAACCACTTTGCGCCGCCTCAGAGAATAAGCCCCATATCCCACCATTATGGGCCACCTCAGAGTGTAATCCCCATATCCCACCATAATGGGCCGCCTCAGAGCGTAAGCCCCAAATCAACCATGGTACCCCTCAGAGAGTAAGTGCCATATCCACTTTGGGACAACTCAGAGGGTAAGACCAATATCCACCTTGGGCCGCCTCAGAGCGTAATCCCCATATCCACGTTGGGCCGCCTCAGAGCATAAGCCCCATATCCAGCTTGGGCCGCCTCAGAGCATAAGCCCCAAATGCCCCCATCCCGCATGACGTTAAACTGTATACCTGAACTACGGGGAATTTGATCCGTGCTAAGGCATGGTATGTAGGAAGCCCCAAAGAGGTTCAATCCCAACACCCACATCTCATCATGACCTCTCCCTTGAGCCCATGTGCCTCGGGAAGCTCATGCACTAGCCCAGAGGCCTTACTCCCTCTGGGTCCCATCCACACGTTCATTCTCATGGGTCGCCTTTTATGTGTCCCACCATATCATCGAACTATGCAGACTTTGATAACCTACCACGGGGATACGTAGGAAGCCTTCACAAGGTTTAAGCCCCTTCACTTCATCACCCATCCTAATTATTACCCGGGCGGCCACATCGCGGTGGGATCATGCCACCTCATTCCACTCCACAGTATCTGGGAATCCGCCTACGTGCTGGCCCCAACATCAGTGTTCCCTCCAGGGGGTCCTTCAATATGATCCACTCTTAGTGTTCTGATCAGTCCAATCCATCTCCACTAGACATTAAACTTGCGGCATACCCCTTGTTAAACATGGGAAGCTAAGGAAAACCTCAGATACATGCCTATGGAATACAATTCCCTGCGTTCGATGTGGGATGCCTCGAGATTCCACACCCTTGAGAAGCCCTATAATAAGGGACAGAAGATAGACATGCCAATCCCCCAGCGTCAAGACACGCTAACGATGCCTCAGCGTGACCACTCTCCTAACCGAATGTTGTTTCCCCGACCAGACCCCTTGGAGCATCTCGATGAAAGCAGCGTAATTAACTAGTGTGCATGAAGATATGGAACCGGGAACGGGATTCACAAATATGTCTTAAATCTATGAGGGAGACCCAGACTAGGTGATGAGCTCCAAGGAGGAATCCATGGAAGGAATAACCGACATCCCATCATCCTGGTTTCGATCAAGGAGCAGACGTCCCTAAAGAAGGAGTGGATGCCTCCTGCCTTTGGAAAGAAGGAATGTGGGGAAAAAACAGCACGTCTTCCTCTGCGTGACGGATGCGTGCACCCCGACGAAGGCATCAGAAATAGAAAATGGTGAATTCAATGTGAATCTCTTCTCCTCAATATAGAGGCTGGTAGCATTCGGGGCTTCATAAGATTAGCATGTCACCAGGTCTGGATACCCAGCAATAGGATGTAAAACCCACTAGGGGTTGGGGAATTCGGGATGTTGAGAACTTCGTTCTGTGACGTTGTCAATGTAGACCCCTCTTACCAACCATGGATGACGGAATGGCGCTAGGCTACTGGTTGTCGATTTATTTTCTTATTAGTGTTAATGGGTTCATCTTCATGCTTTTAGGAATCAGATCGCAGCATCCGGAGCTCGATCGCCACCTGCCCACCGGCGCGAGGGCAGGGGCAGTACCGACATGGCCACCCCGCATAGTTCCGCCTTTTCCATAGCTAATCTGATCACCACGACTGTTGGGTGCACATGCCCCCTCTCCCCATCAGAGATTATCCAAAGAAGGGTGATCAGCGACCTCGTTCATAGGTATGAGGAGGAAGGGATCATCCTCACCAAGGACATGGCCCGTTTGGATCTCGAGGTAGTTGCGCCTCACCGCCGTCACCACCCCCGAGGGCCGGCCAGGGAGACGATTCTCCCCACCCCAACGTTCAACCGTTTTGGGAGTTTATCCCCAGAACGCCTCGATTCCTACCTTCCCTATGCCGATGAGGTAGGGGATGTCCGGGTTGGCCCATTTGGAGACCCGCTTCAAGGGTTCAGGGAAAGGGCCCCCACCAGGCCGCATCAACGCCGCCACCCAACTCCCCGTGCTGAGGAGCAGGAAATCCATGTGACCGCACCACCGGCTCCAATCCACCTGACCTGAAGCCAGTGTCGGGCACGAGCGAAAGAGGATGCTCGCCCCAGGGCATCAACGTCAGCAGCCACTATGGCCCGAGACACTGTTGACTCCTATCATCAAAGCCCCACACACGTTGAGAAAGGGAATCTACATGCCCGACCCAGATCGAGGCCTCGACCACCCCACGAGCAGTTTGGCTTGACTCTCCTGGTCGCTGGCACAGGTAATAGCCACCGCAAACCAATTCACTGTAGTTCCATCCAGCATGAATGCATACTCTATGCCACCATTCTGTAAGGTATGGGTCCTCACTATTTCCAACCTCGTCTCGGAGGCCTGCCTACCACCACCCTCGCCGCAGGTAAGGGGATTCCGTGTGACAGCTACGCAGTGGGTGGGGCTCTTTCCAGTGCTCACTATGATGGGTACGGGGTCACTTCTTCTACCACTGACCGCGAGTATTGAGCCGTTGCATATCCGGTCACTCTCCCACATAGAGGTCCTCTCCATGTCCCTTTCAACATCTGCCTTGGTGCTCCTTGTACCCCGACCTTCAATCCTCTCTGCCCCATCACCAGCGCAGCTAGAGGACTCAACAACAAAAATCAGCCTTTCCCAAAGGATCCACCCAGGGTTAGGAGAGTGGGACGTCATCGCTGTAAGATAAATGCCAGGGAAGGATGAACGGAAATCAGAAAAGTCTGTTTCTCAGACTCCGAGGCAGAGTATGACTTGGCGATAGAGCCCTCTCCTCAGTCCTTTGAGTCAAGGGCTGGGATAAGGACGCGGCACGTCAGCCTCGTACTCCCAGAATGCGAGATCCATATGATCCCTGCCTCCCTCTGAAGGTATATCAAGGAGGATGAGGACTTGGAGTACCTCTATGGATCTAATTTTCAGTCACCATCGGTCTCTCCAAGAGAACCTTCCACCTCGGCCAAAGACGACGGAGACCCTTTTTGGGGGTCGATGGCGGAAGAGCCAAGACATAGCACACCCCCGACATGCACCGACACTGTGACAGGAGTCCCGTTCGCCGGTCCATCCTATCGTGATGTGGCAGCCAAAACATTGCAAACCTTGGAGGGAGACTTAGGATTCGTGGCCAATCGGCCTGCTCACCGTATTCTCCACTGACCAGCCCACCAGCCCACCAACCCAGCGGCCTGCTTCGGTGCCGTTTCCGGTACCCCACCCACTCTCAGTTGATGAGAGGGGATATCAAGGGCCCAATCCTAAACCTGATTCTTGGAGCTTCTAGACCTTCCTCGTAGTAGGACACTTCCCCAAAGAAGTTTTAGCCAGTCGTAGGGTCGCAGTTTGATACACCAGAATTGCTCACTAGGGGAGAGTTTGAATGTTTCCACTAGACCCTCAGGGCGACTCACTCTCGCCTTCGCCACCAGAAAGTGCCTTGTCCTTGGATCCAAGCCAATGTCAAGGATATCAGCGAGCAATGTCACCGGGTCGACCTGGCTACGCTCCCCACGGTTCGGCACCCCGAATCACTAGGCCACCACAGGGCCCTCAAACAACAATGCATTCAGAGTTTTCAAGTACTCTACATAGTTATCAAGGAGGCCACCCCCCACACGCACATCTGTGGATGGGGGAAGTACGCTGACCTTCTCTTCAGCGGGATTCTCCAACAACCTAACTCACTGGGCGGCTCTGAGGACACGCCCCCGAGGGCAGCGACAGTCAACATGGCCGATCTGTCAGGAGAGGGGAACAGTCTGGAACTTCTTGATGGGGACTCACCCCTTAGAGACAGGCCACTACTGGACCCATTAGGGATGATTAATCCTCAATAGAGGAACCTCCTAGGTCTCCCCGCACCCAATAAGGCATTAACATTGAGTCGGAATATCGGGAAGGGTAAAAAGAACGTTGGGGCTGTCATGATCTCCAACCCATCTGCCTCAGTGCAGAAGGAAGAAGAATATCTCGAGAAGGCCATGCTGCGCCAGTAGCTTGCTGTGCAGAAGAGGTTGGTCGATGAGCTTCTGGATAAATGCATTGTAGAGCGGCGAACTGATTAAGGTGATCCTGGGCCGGGGCAGCAAGGGCAGGAACAACTACCCCTCGATGAGATTATCCCAGGAAACCTCGATCATGTCGTGTTCACTGACAGAGGAGAGGCCGGAGCTCATGAAAAGAGGGCATGATACGTTTCGCCAAACCCTCCTGAGCAGCATGACCACCCAAGAGACCCCGCTCGGGTTCCTCCCGCAGCCCCAAGGGTCACTCCACCAGCTGATCCACGAGCTGCTGAGCTTGTCTACCAAATTGAAGAGCTCGACTATGAGCTTGTGGTTAGGGATCCCCGTCAGGATAGGAACCCACATCCAGATGATCCGATGGAAGCACTCATCGCTTTCTTAGAGGCTTTGGAAACTCAGCAGGAGGTAATCCCACTAGATGCAAAGCCATACCCCACATGGGTGGATGATATGTCAGCACCTCCGAGATTTGGGAATCCCACTTTCACCCCCTTTAACAGGACAAGAGACCCACCACAGCATCTAGCCCACTTCAACTCAAGGTGTGGGCCTATGTTATAGACTCCAGTGTAGCAGGAGGCTGCCAAGCTCCATTGCTTTGTTCAGATGCTGGAAGGTCCAATGTTTTTCGGGTATAGCCAGCTCCCTATCGGATCCGTGAATAGCTGGGAGGACCTTCGTAGGAAATTCCTCTACCAGTTTAGTTCCACAACCCAGAATATGAACATCGCAGACCTCTTCAGGTGCATGAAAATGCCCGATGAGTGAGTCACAGACTTCATCTCCCAGTGGAAAGGGATCACATACTCCCTTGACATGCCGCTAACTCAAGATAAATTACTGACAATGTGTTTAGGGAATGTCAAGGAAGAGCTCGTTCCTTCTATAGTCACTTAGAATTACCCCAGAGGGTTCTGGGACTTCTCAGAAAAGGCTCAACGCCTCGAAGAAGCCCTACAACAGGCCAGTCAGGCATGCTCGTTGCCTCCTATAATCCCTGCAAGGAGAGCCGCTAGGGCTGAACCCACTGTTGTGGCCTAGATAGAGGCCCCCAGGCAGCTAGAATTGCTATCAGTGAGGCTAGCTCTATAGCCCCATAGGGGTCTACCCCCACAGGCACAACCTCCAGCCCAGTAGCGACTGCCTCAAAATCGGCAAGCGCCTCCGCTTAACGCTCCACCACCACCTTGGAGAGATAACCAGGTTCCGCCTCCTCGGCATAATCCTCCGGCCCCCCGTTAGGGTTAGCCTCCTAGATCCCCCTTAATGGATAAAAGGAATCGGACCTACTAGTTTGATGAGGCTCAGGTCCCCGGTTACTTCCACAGTGCCTTGGAGCAGAGAATTGTACGGCTGCCTGAGTGCCGGAAACCAAAAGAGGCGCATCTCACCGATCACCCCAACTACTACCCTTATCACCAGACCCTGGGGCACACCATCCATCGATGGTACGTGTTCAAGGGCTGGCTCCAAGACCAGATTGACAACAATATAGTCAGGTTGGGCCTAGCCCTAGCACAAGTGGAAGGTGTCTTTGTGAGGTCGGATGATAGTAGTGGTGACGAAGGTGGATGGCAGCAGGTTCCCGACTGTGGGTCCCAGAAGTATAAAGACTAGATGGCCCGCAAGACAGTCACCCACACCCATGGCATCATCCGTGCATGACTGAATCATCCAGAGCCTCAGAAGCTACAGTTACTACTTCAGCATCGTCGTCTCAGCCAGCCTCTTCCCAGAAGAGCAAGCGGCGATGGTGCAAGAAGAAAGAACGTGCACTTCCAATGACATCGTTGTCGCACACTCTAGGAGACTTTATGCCCCCGAAAATGGGGATCCCTCCCAGAATCCACCTAGTGGCGGATGAATCCTCAACTGATAGTCAGGGGTATGCTTCGATTAACACCGTAGAGTTGGTAAATCCCTATTTGACTCCTGACGATGGGGAACTCCGGGTAGACCTTCCCAATGTTCCCAGCCATCGCCAACATCTTCAGAACCATGGTTACATGAACCGACAGGGCATGAAAGTTGCAACCTCTATCCAGGTCGTGCACGCCACTGAGACCAGACAGTAGGCCCAGTGTAGAGCTCAGCACACGCGGCCCTTTCATCCGGTGTCGACAGGTTCGCCTCCACCACCGTTTGTGTTGCTAGATCAGGAAAAACCACATCAATCATGCTGCGACCAGATCCGCCCTACCACCATCCGACCCCAGCATTCCGGTCCTCATCTGGAAGCCACTCTCCGGGCTTCGACTAGTGAACAACGAGATATGCCTAGTACCAGTAAGCCTCTGGTCTACCCGGCAGGGCCCGTCTTACCTCCAATTGCGGAGCAACATCTTGTGAGAAGAGGTTCATGTTTGGAATGAAAGTATGATGTTCTAAACCACCTTTCTAGAATTCCAGCGAGGCTTTCTATCCTTTAGGCTCTTCTCTTGTCATCTGAAATGTGTGAGGCACTCGCCGAGGCCCTAAGTATCCCCCTCCAGTTAGAGAAGGAGGTATTATCTGCGGAAGCATTACACGCTGAGGAATATGAGAATTCTGAATGCTAGGCAATTATCTCATTCTCTAGTGAAGACGAAGACCCTACCATACTGAGGCACATTCGATCATTGCACATCACTGGACAATTCAATGGAGTGGAAGTCTACCGCTATCTTGTTGACATGGGTTTTGGTATTAACTTAATACTGACTCGGACATGGCAGAAGATGGGTTTGTCTGAGGATGATTTAACTCCCTCCAACCTCAGAATCTAGGGGTATGATAGGACCGAGCAAAATCTAGTCGGAAAGATCCACTTGAGGACCCAGTTCGGTGGCCTAATTTCTAGCACCGAATTCATGGTTGTCTCTCAGGACACCGCGTACAACGCCTTGATGGGCATGTCGTGGCTCCACCTTCACACGGAGGTCCCCTCATCATGTCAACAATGCCTCAAATACTCCCTCAATGGTCATGTAGGCATGATCCAAGTAGATTCGTCTCATTTTTCCTCTTGTGAAGCCCATTATCTGGACACCAACTATTACAAGAGCAAGGTTAAGCAGATTCCGACAGGTGAGATTGAGCCCGCCACTGTCACAAGTGATCCATGGGCAGGTCTGGATGACACTTACGTCTTCCCGATCCATCGATTGGAGGACAGGACCCCCGACATGTGGCAATGCTTTGTCTTTTTGGGTATAAGAGGAATGCATATTCCTAGGTCCAAGCGACAGTGGAAAATCACTTCGTACTCCAACACCAACTAGGCTCAGGTGATCCCAGAACCTCCTACCCCCGTATGGTATCAGGATGTCAGGCTCATGGAAATGGTGGTCTTCCATACGTGTCTGTTTCGTCGGGCTGGGATTGACAGGCTCAAGCCGATGTTCCATTACTGCTTTGATGTTATCAAGCGTGGCCCCTTGGGCTGAAGGCCGGATGGGATCAAATTGTTGACCTTCATCACTATGGTCTCATTGGAGAATGAATCTATTGATATGATGACCACTTCTACTCAATTCGGAACCAGCCACCCATCAGGGTTTGATAGCTCAGAAGCAGATCCCCCCTACGGATGATCCCTCCACAGGTGGAGAGTAGGCCATGGACGATGCTCCCCCCACCTTTGAGGAGGGCATCTCCACCACAGTCGATGAGTTGGTACAGGTGAACCTCGATAGCGAGGCGGACCCAAGAACCACATTGGTCAGCACCGCCATGCCCCCCGAGGAGTAGCAGCGGTATGTGGCATTCCTTAGACAGCACCGTGATGTGTTCTCTTGGAGTTATGACAAGATGCCAGGACAAGATCCTCAGGTAGCCATCCACCGCCTTGGTCTCCCGGCAAACCATCGCGGGTTCAAGAAGCCTCTCAGAAAGATGCAGCCTTCTCATGGTTCCATGGTTGATGCCGAAGTTGAAAAGCTCATCAAGGCCAATTTAATCAGGGACGTTCTGTATCCCCAATGGATATCCATCATTGCGCCAGTCCGGATGAAAAACGGACAGATCAAAGTTTGTATCGAATTCCGCGATCTCAATCACCATTGTCCGAAGGATTATTTTCCCCTTCTAGTGACAAAAATATTAATTGATTCCATGGCCGGGTTCCAAGCCATCTTCTTCATGGATGGATATTCCGGGTACAACCAGATCAGGATAGCCCCCGAGGACGAGGAGTCCAATGCCTTCAGGGCACCCCATGGTACTTTCTGTTACCAGGTTATGCCCTTCAGCCTGAAGAATGCGGGTTCCACCTATCAGAAGGCCATGCATCACATATTCAACCCGATTCTAGGAGCATTGGTGGAATTCTACATGGATGATCTGGTGATCAAATCTCGTCAGTGCCAGGACCGTCTCAAGGGCCTTGAGAAAGTGTTTAGCTTCCTTCGTTCCCGTCACCTAAAGATGAACCCGTTGAAGTGTGCTTTCGGGGTTACCTCTAGAAAGTTCCTTGGCTTTGTCCTCAGGTACAGAGGTATCAAGATAGACCCGGAGAAGATCAAGGCCATCAGCCAGATGCCTCCCCCGAGCAATATTCGAGAGCTTCGTGGTTGCCAAGGCCACATAGCCTAAATACACCGATTCATTGTGAATCTGGAAGGCAAGTGTAAGCCCTTTTCCCGACTCATGAAGCAAGGCGCCACCTATGAATGAGATGAAGAGTGTCGGACCTCCTTCGAGGAAATCAAGAAATATTTTCTCCAGCCTCCAGTCTTGATGCCACCCGTATCTGAGAAGCCGCTGGTCGTTTACGTGACCGCCCTGGAACGGTCCCTTAGGGCACTTCTCGCCCAGAAGAATAAAGAGGGAACAGAGAACAACCTCTAATACCTCAGACGCATGATCCTCGATATGGAAATTAGATATTCACCCATCGAGAAGTGTTTTCTGATGCTCGTATTTGCTGTACAGAAATAGTGGCACTACTTGCAGCACCACGAGGTACAGCTGGTCTCTCGGGTAGACCCGTTTAAGTACATCCTGAACCGACCTATGTTGACTGGATGACTAGCACGGTGGGCAGTGATCATCCAGTATTTCAACATCAGGTTCATGCCTCAGAAGGCTATCAATGGACCGGCATTGGAAGACATTCTAGCTTCCCACCCAACCTCCATTGTTCAGCCTCTGGACTTAGGTTTTCATAATGAGGCAATCCTCTCGGTCGATCATGTCGTCCCATGTTGGAAAATGTACTATGACGGTGCCTCCTGGAGCCCCACTGGTAGGAGACTCAACAATCCTAGGCTCAAAAGAGTGGGCCTGGGTATCGTCTTTATAACCCCAGAGTAGGCCATTCTGTCGTACTCATTCATGTTGTCCGGGGGCTTCCCCAACAATGAGGCAATGTATCATGCCCTCATTACTGGCCTCAAACTGGCCCTGGAGATCAATGTTCCCCATCTACATGTGAAGGGGGACTCCGAGCTAGTCATCAAGCAGGTTAATGGAGACTATGTTGTCAGGAAGCTAGAACTTGTGCCATTGTTGGAGTTCACCCTCCATATAATGTCCCAGTTCCCTTCTCTGCCGGAGGTCGTTCATATTCCCCGGTCATAGAACGGTCGAGAAGATACTTTGGCCAGCTTGCCCATGTTGCTTGCAGAGCCTCAATAGGATGACTTGATTATCCATGTGGCGCACCGGATAGTCATCGCTCTCTTTACCCCAGAGGATAATCGTGGCCTGTGGGTAAACCACCTTACCACTAGTGCTCCTACATCAGGAGCCCTGGGTATTTCAGATATGGTGGTTGAAATAGTTCTCGATTGGAGGACACCCTTGGTTGAATAACTCCAACATGGTAATATTCCAGCAGACCGTGCCGAGTGTGAGTGAATCTGATGCCGCACGCTACAGTTTACCCTTCAGAGCGGTCCCAGCCTTGAGCAGATCCTTTTAAAATGCAGGTTTGATGGTGTTCTCCTCTGTTTCCTTCAAGGAGTCAAGATTCCACAGGTCATGCAAGAGGTTCATGCTGATTCCTATGGCACCCATCAGGCTAGGTCAGAGTTGTCCCACTAGATTCAGATACTGGGATACTTCTGGCCCTCCATGATCCTTGACTGCATCGAGTTTTCCCAGAGGTTCCATGTGTTCCAAGTTCATGATAACTTCATTCATCGGCCACCTGAGCCTCTCCACACTACCAAGTATTCTTGGCCCATTGTAGTATGGGGGTTGGATGTCATCAGACCTAACCCACCAGCAACATCTTTCCAGTGCCGTTTCATTCTGACCGCTGTGAATTTATTTTACAAGTGGGAAGAGGAAATTCCGCTCAAGGAAGTCAAATACCATTCTATCGCCGACATCGTGAGTCCCAACATCATCTATCGATTTGGAGTACCTCACAAGATCCTCACTAATAACAACACCAACTCCCGAGCGGCCGAGCTGAAGAAATTGTATGCCAAGTACAACATTCGCTCTAACCATACCTCAGGCTATCATTCACAGGAAAATGAGAAGATCGAGGTGTTTAAAAAAACCCTCTCTAACATTCTGTAAAAGATGGTTGGTTAGAACAAGAGGAGTTAGCCGGATAAAATCCCCAACGCCCTCTGGGGTTATCAGACGACGACTCATAATTCCACCCAGGTGACCCCATATTCCCTGGTGTATGGAACTGAGGTCGTCCTGCCCATCGAGATTCAGTTTCCCTCATTACGCACAACGATCTACGACTATCAAGCGCTAGATAGAGTTTCCAAAATCCTTCTAGCTGAATTGGAAGCGCTGGACGAGAATAGGCTTCATGATTTTCACAACCTAGAAAGGCATCAGAGCAGGATGGCTTGAGCTTTCAACAAGAAGGGTTGAATCCGCTCCTTTCTGCAAGGTGACCTAGTACTGGCCCTCAGGGCACCAATGATCCCTGATAGAAAACCACTCATGTTGGAGCACAAATGGGAAGGACCTTTCATTGTCCATAAGTTCTATCCCAATGGAGTGTACTCCCTAGTGACCATGGATGGTGAGAGTCTAACTCCTCCCACCAATGAAAAGTTTCTTAAGCAGTATTTTTCCTGACCCTACGGGGTCCCCCATGACCTTAAACTAGATTTCGGTCCTATATGTCCCTAAACAGAATCCAGTCCCGCATGACCCTAAACTGCATCTGGTCCAGCATGACCTTTAACTGCATTTGGACCTACATCTGGGCCCCTACGGTCCCTCATGACCTTAAACTATCCCACGGTCCCGCATGACCTTAAACTGCACGCTCACCCTCACTACAAGATGTTAAACTGCAAGATGGTCAGGCCTTCCTGACTGAGGCCCAGCCTTAGGGCCCTTAGCCTTCTCGGTCCCCTTAGCCCAAATTTTTACCCGGAGTGTACGGTGTGGTGTGGGGTTATGTCTTCATTTAAGTTGGATTATTCGCTATGCCGTACACATTCCTGGATGAAATGCCTCTAATCGTCCTACATGACATTAAATTGTGCTTTTTAGAACTACGTGTGGCTTGATTCCCATCCTTATGGGATACGTAAAACCACCTGAACACGTAGATTTCAGGTCCAACCCCGTCTCTTAAGAGATCCCCACTATCTCCCGGTCACCTCGGCCTCCGGTCCTGTCCCTCTCCACGAGGGGGGTATATAGGTGTAGTACTTGGTTTTTTGGAACCATGCCCCCTTCTCACGAGAATCTTCCATCTTTTGGATGCTCTCAATCTGAGCCCTTCGACCCTTTTCAGTGGTATGATAATGTGTTCAGAGTACTCTAGTCTAGGACCTGGAGTGTCGGATTCAACTTAGGCAAGTCTTGTCCACTTGTCAAGCTTCGTGCTCCCCTTTATTCGGGCCCCCATTATCCTTCGCACCTGGAGGGACCCCCATAAACGGCATGTATACAACGCCTTAGGGCTCTCCTACTATCACGGGCCAACACCCCCGAGGGTTTTGAACAACAAATTGATACAAATAACACATTGTGAATATGGTCAGCGGTCGATACTCATTTGTTTATCCCAAGGCTAACACGACATGATGTTGTGTTGCGAACATGGTCAGTAGTAATCCTTCATCATCACGCCGACTTCTTCAGGCCCTGAATGTTGGTTGCATGATTCACATTATGTTCCACCCCATCGTGTCAAGGTGGGATCTTGGAACTCCTTGCACTAACCCTCAGTACACTTCCACACGTCAGGAAGACAAAGTTGCATTACAGCATCTTTTGGGGATCCTGCGATCACAGTGCTTAGATTATAGGATTGGGTCTTATCTAAAAGCCATGAACAGATTGACCCTCATCCCCACGGGATATGAGGGGATGCCCAGACATTACTTTTCGGGCCCATCACAGCTGGAAGCTAGTGTCTCTTGCCACTTTATCTTTAAACCCTCGCCGACCCTTTGGCCCAAGGCTCCTCTCCCGGGATCGCGTGCGGAGATGGTATGGGATTATGTCCTCATCCGCATCAGGTATGCCTTATTGCAACGTGCGTATTTCCCCAGGTCCAAGCCATATGATCTTAAACTATGTCGGTTGGTCCTACCACATGACCATAAGCTGTGATGATATCGTCCTAGCCGCATGATAAAAAACAACTCTGAATTGTGATGACCTCTCCATAGGGGACATCACGTTGGGTATTGGTCAATTACCATACCATTTTTCAACGTCTGTATATGGATTGATTATTGTGGTGATGCCAGGAATTTCTAACCTAGGTCGGTCGTTCCACAAAAGAAAAACCATTCACCTTCACGGAAAAACAAGATACATCAAATGCTTCTTCTTTTGGTGTGAGGGCTAGACCAACATTCCCCTTTCATCTTTTGCACAGGTACCATGTCATGTCGTGCCACCCTCTCTAAGAACTACGTGTGGCTTGATCCCCATTCTTATGGGTACATAGGAACACGCAAACCTCTTGTCTTAGGGTCCAGGTTGAGGTAGGCTAATTCATCATGTATGTCCCGCATTTGGGACCTTGACTATGGGATCAGGTGGTGTGGTATGGGATCATGTCCTCATTCATGTCGGGTTTGCTATAGCCACTCGGCGTGCACCCTGTTATAAGAATTATCCCTCCTGTTTATTGTCCTGCACGTCGTTAAAAGGAACTCCCAAGAACTACGTGTGTATTGATTCTCATCCTTATGAGATATGTAGGAGCGCCCAGACACTTTCCCACGGGCCCAGCCTAACTTTCGTGATCTATCCCTTGACCGAAACAATTTTCCATGGAACACATGGTAAGCAGGACCTTGTCCTCACTCACGTCGGGTTTCGTAAATCACCTTACCATGTGTCTCCCACCCTCCTTACCAATCCTTGGTACGGGTTCTATGACTTTAAACTAAGAACCTTTCTAGAACTATGTGTGGCATGATTCTCATCCTTATGAGGTACATAGGAATTACCAGACATTCCTTCTTGGGTCCATCCCTAGGGATAACCAAATCCTGTCCCTCCTCACTATCGGCCCCTTGGCCTGACTTCTTGGGGGAGTGGTGTAACTGCAGCATCTACCCCGAATGAGTTCAGGATGCCCCATAGTGATTTTGGGAAGCGACAGTTCTCTCGCCAGAGTGGTCCTGTATAAAATTAGGGATGATCCGGGACCAGATTAATAAGTCTGACTAATTTGCCTCCACCATGGTGGCATAATTTTGGGAGTGTTGGATTCTGTTTGAAAGAACCACCACTTAACATTCCACTCTTTGCATGACCCTTTATTCATATCTTCATCCTCTTTCAGGTTTTATGGGACCCCATAACAGTATGGTTGCTCGACCTGTGGTCCGCCTGGTATAACAATATGGATGATAGACCTTCGGTCCGCCTATTGTAACTGTATGGACGATCGACCTTTGGTCCGCCTGCTGTCCTGGGCCAACGTCCCGGAAGACTGGTCATGGTTGATGGGACCCCCTAACAGTATGGATGCTCAACCAGTGGTCCGCCTGCTGTAACAATATGGATGATAGACCTTTGGTCCGCCTGTTGTAACAGTATGGATGATTGACCTATGGTCCGCCTGCTGTCTTGGGCCAACATTCCGGAAGACTGATCGACGATATTTGAGTTAGGCCCCGCGTTGTGAACATGGTCAGCGGTCCGCCCTCATTTTTTGTCCCCACTTCAGGCCAATGTGATGTGGATGATGCATTTCTGCCACCGTCAATAGCTATCCTCCATCATTACGCCCCCATAGTGTTCCGAATTTGGGTAACGTGATTCACCTTTTTCATCTCCCTATGTTCGGATTTATTCCAATGCCCCCGGTATTGCCCCACTCGTGTGTTAGAGCACTTTGAGGAGAAAATACATTGATCGGTCTGAGGTCCCCTCCCTTTAGATGGAACTCCCTCTCCTCCTCGGAAATCCAGGCCCGATTTCGGATGCCTGAAGCTTGGTTGGCACCCCATGGTCAAGCGATATGATAATATGAGTATCCTTTGTTTCTCACACTGGGTACAGCCCACATGATCTTAGGGGTGAATTGTTATCTATTTCAGGATTATGGTTGAGTGTATTAAACCAAAGGTATAGATAAATTTATTTGTCCATACATTGGTTTGAAATGGTGAATATTAAATGCCAAAAAAAAGTTCATGAGATGGCCAAAACAGGGCCCTTAAGGATCAGTGTTTTGGATTGATCATTCCAATGTCTCTAACGTTTGGCTGCTGGCCTCTAGGACTGATTATCACTCCCTGAAGAATATCTCTTCATCAGTAGCTGCAGAATGTAGTTAAAAATCCTTGATTATGCCTACGCCTATTCAGTTTGAGGTACGGTCATATGGTGACTCGTCTCCATCATCTGTTCTTGGGTGTCAACCAGCTAGTCCGTCAGTTGCTCCACGAGCTCATAGCATGTTGCAATAAAGGCCTCCTTCTCTGTCACTTTCTCTTTGAGGCATTGGACTTCCTGCTCCGCCCTCAGGAACACTCGAGTACTCACTGATCTTTCCTGACACCGGGCAACGTCGGTGCACCGAATGATCTCACGTATCATCTTGTCCATGTAATCATGGATCTCCAGATGAAGGCATTGAGTGTGAGCCCCTCCGACACACAAGAAATGCAGCCAGGTCTGGAGCGATCCCATCCGCCTCAGCCAATCCTTCTGGGGCTGCCTAAGAAAATGCTGGATGCAGTTCCACCCTTTGTACCGTGTCATCCGACTTTTTTCGGCCGCTTCTGAATCAAAATCATCTATTTCTTCGGGATAAGTGGGCCGGTATACATGGAAGGCAGCCAGCAGCTCAGTAGCAGGATCTTCCTTAGGGATGCCTTCATAAATAATAGGATTCTCGACGTCTGGGCGACCTTCCTCTCTCGCCCCGTCAGCGGCGGTGCTTTCATCAGCTTACAGCCTCGGTCCAATGTCAGCACCACTGATGTCTACCTCCCCCTACTCACCAATTTCTAGGGCCGACTCAGTTTGGGAAGTATGTTCTGGAAAAGCTGGTACATCCTCCACTAGTTCTCTCACAGAAGGACTTGGTTCATTAACCCAACGAGCCTCAAACACTAAGATCACTGTACAAGGAACATCATAATTAGTTGAGTTCTCTGACAGTAATGACCAGTAGCATAGCAAGGGACTTACATGAACCCAGAGCGCCAGCATCCATTGTTTTGGCCGCTACAGGAGCTATCACGGCAGGAGACCCCTCAGCACTTGTTAGTTCGATAATGGGTGTCGGAGCCCCACCCTACACCACTGGTTCCTCTTCTCATTCCACTATTGAGGATGCCCGGTCAACACCTATATGAACCTAAGTGAGATAGAGAAATGGATTAGAAATTTCAGGAGAGGATGGATGAAGGAGGATGAATAAGGATAGAGACAGACCTCGAGTATCTTGGTTATGTCAAGATAAGAGCTGACAATCTCATCACTCTCTTGGAGACTCCCTTGGTAGGCCACCCCCTGCGACCCCTCACCTTCAGGTTCTCCTTCCCCTTCTCCTTTGTCTTCTCCTTATCCTGCTTCTTCTCCTATTTCCTCTTCTCCCTCCGACTCCTCATCATTGTCGCCTTCTTCCAGTGACATCACTTCTGGATCATGCTCTTGGACAAGCATCACTTTCACCAGGAAAAGTGGCTCCACACGCCGACCCCATTGGCATGCGTATGTGTCCATGGCCGTTAGATAAGCATGACACCGATGGAAGTTTACCCGATCGGTAACCCGAAAGAGTTAGACTTCTGGAAGCAGGATCCCATCCTGCATTGTCCTCTACCAGAGGGCTTCACCAATCATTGATTTCCGCAGGGTCATCCAAACCGACCACAATGTTGGGAAGATTGCATCATGGTAAGGTTCGAGCAGGTATCTTATCTGCTTCCTGGGCAGTTTTCTGGCCACCCCGTGTGACCCCCTTCTGGGCAACGAGGTCGCAGCAACACCATGCGATGTCCCCGCGGCTAAGGTCCTAGCCTACGCATTCCTCACTGCCTGGCGTGCCACTGGTCCCCCCTTCTAGAAGCACCTTGACTGCTCTCTCATCTCCTGGGTTCCACGTGGGTAGTCTCGAGTTTTCAAACTCTATTGCCTAAAATCCCCTCAGGGTACGCGATAGCCCAATGCTCGGCATACTCGGTTGATAGGCCAGCGTCGACCCCGGTGGGAGGAAGGGTAATGACATCACTAGATCCATAATTGGTGAACATTAAACACTTTTGGAGAAGGAAGAAGGGACTCCTCTCCTCCTAGACATCCGTGAATACCCTCTTCAGCATTCTCTGGAGGCACCTGAACAGCCTGGCGAATCGGGATGACACGTAAGGCTCACAGATGATCTTCCCATCAATTTGAGCCACAAGCACCCCTCCTTGGATGCTCTGGAAGTATTCTTACTACTCCAACAAGCCTTTCCCATTGTCTATCATCTGGTCGATCAAGGTGAGTAATGGGATGAATTTAAAGTTGGTGTGGTTACCAATTCTGATCCTTACCCCCTCCTCGTTGAGCGTCATCTATGAAACCCCGACAATGTTCAGTAGAGATGGTTTTAGGCCGTTTCTCGGAGGACGAATGGTATTTGGGAATGTGTACCCGCCAAGATGAGCCGCCGCCCAGCCATGAAAGATCTGGAAGGGGCCACAAACCCTGTGAGGCAACCCCCCTCTTGAGATGCATCCCAAAATGGCATACAACCTAGCCAGCATAGGGACCCCCATATTGAACCTTTTTTTGGAAGCCATGGTGCCCGACATCAATAGAGTTGCTAGACGGAAACCCATCCTTGTGTCCCGCACCGGCAGGAGCCACACGCTCAGGAAGGTGGTGAGGAACCCAACATATCGGACATTCGGGTCCCGTTCCTCGATAACACAGTAGACCCATGATTGGTATTGCCCCGCCTCCAGGGTCCTCCAGTATGATGCATTCTTTCTCCTCTAAGCCGCGGTTGGGCACCATTTTCCCTGTCCTGGCATCTTGACTGTCGGGTCCTTCTCTAGGAACAGGCTGAACTAGTCCTTTTAGGTGATGTCCTTCAGAAAGTCCTTGACCTTAAGCCTCTCTTTGTCTTGATCCATTAGGTGTCATGTCAGCATGGGGGTCCGCGATCTATCCTCCCAGGTGTTCATTGGGTGAAGGAACTCATCGTATTGGTAGCCCTCCAGTGGGATACCTCCGATGTCGTGGACGTACCAGAGATAAATACCAACTTCCCCATGGTGAAGATGGAATGTGTTGGTGATAGGGGACCATTGGGTGAACAGCTCCCACCCGAGTTCAGGATGGTGGTAGAAGTGGAACTGCGATGTCCACACCGCCTCGAACAGACCAATGTGCCGCAGCTCGGCCCCGAATTGGTCACATGTATGGTGAACCCTGTATGCCCAGTCCCACTCACTGGTGAAGTTGCCTTCAGACCACAAGTCCCAATCTTGCAGCCAGCCCTTAGCATCGTCTGTGATGCTCTGATGGAACGTGCTTGCATAGAGGGCCAGAGAGCTATCTGCAACAGGATCACCCCCAGCAATAGTCCTAGTCCTCGGGTTCAGGACATATACATCCATGTGTCTGTTCTCTCTGGAAGGATGACCATTGTTGGTGATATTTTATCAGGAAAGGTCATCCTCCTGGGTCACACATGACTGCAATGTGTCAACCTCGAAGCCCGGCAGCGGCACCTCCACCAAAATGCCAAAGTCCTATAGTAGGAGGTTGTTGGATAAAGGATACTCCTTCTGAGCGGGGGTTAGCACGTTGAACAAGGTATGGTTGTTGGAAACAACCACCCTGGCACCATAAACTTCCTCGTTAACTGCCATTTTAGCTCAACGAGCGGCGGCTTCCCCCTCATCGACTTGGATTGCATCCATCTCACGTGATTTGAGAGAGTTGCGCAAAATCTAGATGAGTTGCATGAAATCTGGATGATTTGCGTGAAATATGGATCGGTTTGGAGAAATTCAGAAGTTGAGCATGAAATCGGAGGGGACGACGCGGAATATCCCGGGTTTGCACGTAAAATACGGCAAAAAATCGAAAGGAATTATGCGCTACCAAAGTGTGTTTTATGCACAGGCGCAGAGACAATTTCGCGCTTGAGAGATTGAAACTTTTCATGCAAGAAAGTTGCATATGGAGTAGGGGACCCATGGCCCCTTTTATAGGCAGATACGGGGGTTCTGCGCTGCGTGGAATGCAGATTCCATGCCGAACCTACGTTTTGCGTGCCGCGACAGTTTTTGCGCACAGAGGCAGCACGAAGTCCAACACATCGGCGTTTCCCTTGGAATCCGATCGTTGCGACCTCTTTCCGATCCAATTCTGAGTGGGGGGGGGGGGATTTGTAGATGCCGACAAGTTCGTAACTACTAAAGGAAGTTTCAGAATGATGAAGAGAATTCATATTCGGACTCGGAGTCCCGGCCCGGAGGGACCGGATGTGCTGTGTGAAATAATGGAGGATGAGCGTGGAAAAATGTGGGACGTGCGAAATGAGCCCGAGATGCGTGAAAGGTCCCCAGCGCTGATGCACAATTTTTTTGCGCCCTCACCCGCATGGTTAACTTTTCTCTCGGTTGTCTCTGGCGCGCCAAATTTCACGTGCCACCTTGATTGCGCGACGCCAGTGGCGTATAAATAGAAGGGGACCCCTCCCATTTTGGAGTTGAGGAATTTGAACCGTCTCTCAGTCATGAAATAGGACTTCCACGCATGCAAGATGGTTTTTAGGTAATGGCCCTTTTCACACAACTTCGCCCCGAGATCTGCCATTACGCGCAACCCCACTGGCTTAAATAAAATTCCAAACCCTTCAGGGTTCCTCCCTTGTGCGCAATTCCTTCCATTGCATGCAAAAAGGTTCAAGTACGCGCAATTACTTCGTTGGGTGTAGCCTTTCCTTAGGGTTTGGCCTCTACCACTCACGTGAAATTCACCCTACTTTGCGCGCAATTTCCCTAGCTGCACGCAATTCCTCTGCCCCGATTGTGCGCCATCCCGGTGTTTTGAAAGCAAACCATTTCTTTGCGCTCAATCCCCGAGACCCCTTACCCTGATGACCCCCAGGTGCCCTTCTGCATAGGCTCCCGATGTCCTCCATACTGTTCATGCACACTGTGGTCTGTTTTCCCGTACGACCTTCCAGGCTCGTACGAAGTAACCTCAAGGTCCCTTGGGTGGTGTTTCCCATTGCGTTGCTTTGCCTGATGCTTCTTCACATAGGCACGCTAACAGTTATTTATTCTTCGCATAGCCACGCTAAAGTGGACCCCATAATGGTTCGCTCTGAGTCCCCCCTTCACCATGGCCTTGCCGGTGCATTCCCTTCCCCAAGGGGCCGAGGGTAATAATTATGTAAGTCATAGGGGTGTGGAGCGAACCCACCTCATCTGAGCTACAGGACGTTAAACTGCCAAGCACCTCATCCTCAACACATGAAGTTAAACTGTGATCCGGCCCCATGCCTCACACGTAGGGTCCCCCCAGCTCGAACATTATTTACGTCGCTCGTCTCCATGAGGATGTGATCACCCTCACATGGGAATATATCCTCCCTCTCGGAGTGGCGTTTGTCCACGGGGGACGGGCAACCACCTTGGTGTAAGCCCCTATCCACTCTTTGCAGAATGTAACACCAATGAACCTCCATACTTCCCCACTGCCAAGGCCAGTGGAGGGTGTGATAGGGAATAAGTCACCTCCTTTATTCGGTCCCGAATCCCTCTCCCTATGCGCTTTGTCGTGAATTGGGGCCTCCATCCTGGAGTAAGTCCCGGTACCATGGGCCACTCAACGCGTAATCCCATCTTCTCTTCTCATGGATGCACCCTTTGCAACATGATCATTAGGTCCCTGTAAACTCTTGTTTCTCACACCAAGCATGACTCATGGGAGCTTAGAGTGAGCACCAACCCTGACGCCCACCTCTAGAGAACTATGAAGAATTTGATCCGTGCCAAGGCATGGTATGTAGGAAGCCTCCATGAGGTTTAATCCCACCATTCGGTAGCTCCGACCCCTTCACGTCGGTTCGCCAGTACCTTGGGCTGCCTGAAAGCATAAACCTCAGATGCCCCGTCCAGCATGATGTGAAACTGTATGCCCTGTCCGGCATGATGTTAAACTGTATTCCCTCGTCCAGCACGACATTAAACTGTATGCCTTGTCCAGCATGACGTTAAACTGTATGCCCCATCTAGTATGACGTTAAACTGTATTCCTCTTCCATCACGATGTTAAACTATATTCTTCTGTCCCGCATGACGTTAAACTGCACCACCCGAACTACATGGAATTTGATTCCCTGTCATGGGGGTACGTAGGAAGCCTCTATGAGGTTCAAGCCCACCACATGGTCGTTTCGACCTCTTCACGTTGGTTCACTATCCAATTTGGGCCACCTCAGAGCGCAAACCGCATATCCCACCATTATGGGCCACCTCAGAGCGTAATCCCCATATCCCACCATTATGGGCCGCCTCAGAGCGTAATCCACATATCCACCTTGGGCCGCCTCAAAACGTAAGCCCCATATCCACCTTGGGCGGCCTTAGAGAGTAAGCCCCATATCCACCTTGGGCCGCCTCAGAGCGTAAGCCCCATATCCACGTTGGGCGGCCTCAGAGCGTAAGCCCCATATCCACCTTGGGCCTCCTTAGAGCAGAAGCCCCAAATGCCCCCGTCCTGCATGATGTTAAACTGTATACTCGAACTACGAGGACATTGATCCGTGCTAAGGCATGGTACGTAAGAAGCCCCCACGAGGTTCAAGCCCAACACCCACGTCTCATCCCGACCTCTCCCTCGAGACCACGCACCTCGGGAAGCTCATTCCCTAGCCTAGAGGCCTTACTCCCTCTTCGTCCCATCCACACGTTCATTCTCACGGGTCGCCTTTTTAGGTGTCCCATTGTATCATCTAACTACACAGACTTTGATTCCCTGCCATGAGGATACGTAAGAAGCCTCCACGAGGTTTAAGCCCCTTCACTTCATCACCCATCCTAATTCTTATCCAGTCCGCCACATCCTGGAGGGATCATGCCACCTCATTCCACTCCACAGTATCCATTTAGCAGCGCAGGTGTTGGCCCCAACATCATTGTTCCCTCCAGGGGGTCCTTCAATTTGATCCACTCTCAGTGTTCTGATCAGTCCGATACATCTCCTCTGGATGTTAAACTTGTGGTATACCCCGTGTTAAACATGGGAAGCTGAGGAAAACCTCAGATACATGCCTATGTCATAAAATTCCCCGCATTCGATGTGGGATGCCTCAGGCTTCTGCACCCTTGAGAAGCCCTATAATAAAGGACAGAGGATAGACATGCCAATACCCCAGCGTCAAGACACGCCAATGATGCCTCAACATTACCACTCTCCTAACCGAAGGTTGCTGCCACGACCAGACCCCTTGGATCGTCTTGAGGTAAGTATCCCAATTAACTGGTGTCCATGATGATATGGCACCGGGAATGAGATTCAAGAATATTTCTTAAATCTATGAGGGAGACTCGGACTAGGTGACGAGCTCTGAGGAGGAATCCACGGAAGGAAGAACTGACATCCCATCATCCTGGTTTCGATCAAGGAGAAGACATCCCTGAACAAGGAGTGGATGCTACCTGCCTTTGGAAAGCGGGAATGTGGGGCAACACCATCATGTCTTCGTCTGCATGACAGATGCGTGTGACCCAGCAAAAGCGTCTGAAACAATCCAGTTGTGCTTTTATTGCACCCACACTAGAGGGACAGATTGGCCATAGAGAGCCTTTGTGCCCCGATAGATGATGTGTACTAGATACTCCTTAAATGTATCATAACCACCTAACTCAACATCCTTAGGATCAAAATTAATAGATAGGTTGGCATGATATTTGTGAAGCTTTGAATCATGAAAGATATCATGAATGGATTGGTAAATCTGAGGTAAAATAAACTTATATACTACAGAACCGACTCTCTCTAGAATTTCAAAATGCTCTAAAAATGATGTGAGAGCCTTCCCTACTTTTCTAACCATTTATTACCAAGCCTCTATGATACCCAAATAAAAAAATGATCCCCGACCTCAATCTCAAGAGGTCATCGATGGTGATCAACATAAGATTTTTGTATGGACTGAGTAGTAGTCACATGGTTTTTGATCAGTTGAACCCATACTAATGTTTCCTGAATAATATGAGGAGCTAGTAGAGACGTCTCACCTCTGTCTAGCCAGCAGAAGGGTGAATAACATAGCCCACCATACAAATCCTCAAATGGATCCTTCTGAATTGTGGCCTGAAATATGTTATCATAATAGAACTCAACCAGAGGGATATTCTTCTTCCGTGAACCACCAAAATCAAGAACACATGCTCAGATCATGTCCTCTAAGACCCATATCATCCGATTCGATTGTCTATCAGTCTGGGGGTGAAATGTTGTTCTTACAAACACCTGAGTTCTCGTAGCTTTCTACAAAACTACCAGAACCGTGAAGTAAAACGAGCATCCCTCTCTAAAATGATAGTACTAGGGACCCTGTTTACTCATATAATCTCATGAACATACAATCTTCCCAGCTCCTTGACTGAGAAAGTATATTGAATAGGAATTAAGTGTGATGATTTGGTTATCCAGCCAATGAATACCCAAATAGCATCTCTACCCATGAGTGACCTAGGTATGCCGACCATAAAATCCATGGAAACATCTTCTAATTTCCATTCTAGGACTGGAAGAGGCTTTAATAAGCCTGCAGGTCTCTATTTCTCCACCTTCACCTACTGACAGGTGGAACACCTAGTGATAAATCCTACTATCTAATGTTTCATCACAAGGAACCAATACTAGTGTCGCATGTCTAAATACATCTTCAATATGCCTTGATGAAATTCCCACTAAGAGGCCTGAAAATATTTCATCAACTCTTCTATGATTTTTGTAGGAACCCATATACATCCATATAGATGCAGGATATTGTCTCTATCCACAAACCATTCTGGAGGAAGGCAATATCATGATATACTATCATGGATAACCAAGCCTTCATGATATGAAAAATACCTACTCTTCACCTTCTCAAGGAGGGAAGGGGTAACTATTAAGGCTGAGAGGTAATCCTGCTCATGACTATCTTGAAATTCCATATGCAACTCCGAATAGAGGGATATTAGCTTACATTTATCACATGCTTCTCGTACATCATTTGTCTGAGTTTTCAGACTCAATGCATCAACAACTATGTTTTTCTATATAGGTGTATAGTCAAGCTCAAAATCAAAGTAATGATGTTATTCAACTCATCTTCCCTATTTGAGGCTCAAGTTACACTTTGAAAGATATATTTTAGGCTATTTTGGTCTGTGTACAGCACAATGTTCTCACCCATTAGGTAATGAATTTAACAACGTATGGCATGTACAACTACTTCTAGCTCAAGGTTGTGCATTAGGTAGTATCTATCTTGAGGGATCAACTACCGAGATCCATACACAACAACTTTTTCCTCCTAAATCAACAGTGATCCTAAGACAAAGTTTGATACATCATAGAAGATGATATAAACTATACCCATCTTGGGAAGAACCAGAATTGGTGTAGAGACAAACCTCACTTTTCTCCCCTAAAAGGATTTCTTTCATGATTCTAACCTCAGAAACCTGACACCCTTCTTTGTAAGACAAGTAAGGGGTGAATCAAGGTGTGACAAGTCCTGTATGAAACACCTGTAATATCATTCTAGACCAATGAAAATTTATATATCTAACATTTTATTAGGATTCTCCCTATAAACTACATCACCAAAATTTTCTAGGACAACAGATACTCTTGACTATGATGTTAAATGACTCAATAAGTGGGCGTTGTCGATCCCAAATTGGTACTTATCAAGATTCAAATAAACCTTATGCTCACTTAGTGTACTCAGAATGATCTCAAGATGTTTTTCATTATTTCTAGGTGTGAGAGAATACACCAAGATTTCATCCACAAAAACCATGAAAAAAGAATCAGAATAGGGATAAAACACCATATTCCTAAGATCCATTAAAACATAGGGTGTGTTTGTAAGACCAAAATACATAACAAGGTACTCATATAGACCGTACCTGCTACGGAAAGTTTTACGAGATATTTCTAATGGTCTAACTTATACCTGATGATAACACGATATCATGTAGATCATGTAGAATACCTTTAATCCTAGAATATAGTAGAATATATCATCTATTCGAGGTAGTGGATACCAATTCTTGATTGTAAGATGGTTAAAACTTTTGTAATGGACACATAGACATAATGTTACATCAGTTTTCTTGCAAAAAAGAATGGGTGAAACACAAGAGGATGTACTGGGCCATATAAATCCTTTCGTATCTAAATCCTATAACTACTATTTGAGCTCCTGAATCTTTTTAGGTGCCATCCTATCTGGAGGAATAAACACAAAATCTACTCCTGGAACAAGTTGATTGTAAACTCTACGTATCATTTAGAAGGTAATCCAAAAAAATCATCAGGTAAGAAATCATTGAAATGATCCAATACTAGAGGGAAATAAATTTGAAGAAAACCTTCATCCTCTATCAAGAGATTGGAAAATTGGGAGTTCACCCCACCTAGCATATGATGCTTCTGTCCATATCACCCAGCCTGGACATCCTACCCACCCTTATGAAGAAGAATTCTATATTTTGGTGATGTAAAAGATACTATACAGTGATAGTAGTCTAAAAAAGCGCGATAGTGAAGCAACCAGTCCATTCTGAGAATGAAATTGAAGCCTATCATCTAGAGACTGAAGAGATTCCATAAGAATGGGTAACTGACTACCTCACGGGGAAAATCCATACAATGGTGTATCCACTGTCTTTATACCCCTAAGGGAATATCTAGTGTTATTACACCATAGTGATACTATATATCTCATCGGATACTTTCCACAATAGATACATAAATAAAAGATTTTGAATCCCCAGTATCAAATTATGAAAATACTATAGTAGAGGATACTAGAATAGTACCTCATACTATTTAAGGTCCCGCAACATGATACTTAGGAATTGGTTGTAGTGCATGAAACTGACCTGATCCAAGGCCCTGTGTAACAGATGGACTACCATGATCATAATTGCTTTGTTGGTGATGTTGGTGATTAGGGGTAGGGTTACCATGGAAAAAACCTCCTCCTCGGCCCGAATTACTGTGCTATTTTAACACCCTGCCTAATGTGGCATAAAAGAACTCACTCCGGAAGGTGGAGCTACTACAGATCATTTTCTACTCGAATCTGGTGGAAAAAACCTATAGAAACACTGATGATTCCCCATACGACCAAAATCTTGTCACTCTAGTGGGTATTCTATCACAGTGAGGATTTCAATTCCCCCATTGTCCACACTGATGACACACTTTAGAGTAATGAAAATGGATACTATGTTTGTCACTATGTAGAAGAGAAACTTCAAGAGAACACTTACTACGACTAGAAGAACTACAGGCCTGATGCGGCACTAGTCCTCTATGCCTAGTATTATTCTCATCCCTCAGGTTTTTCTCAATGATGAGATATTGATAAACTATTGTAGAAAATTAAGGTAGGTGAAAGTCATTTACCAGCATACAGATAGCGTACTGGAGCCCATCCTCAATGCGTTTAGAACACGAAATTTCATCACTGGATAAAAGTAGTGTAAAGTGATGCAACTCTATGAAACAAGATGAATATTACATAACTAACATAGAACCTTGATATAGATGCATGAACTCTCTGGATTTGTCTAATTTCATCATCTGAGTAAAGAACTAATTAAATAAGGATGACTGGAAATCAACCCATAACATGCCATGATAACGACCGACCAGGGTAACCACATCCCACCAACACTTGGCTAAATCCCAAATCATTTTTGTGGAAATCTTGACCCTCTTCTCTGGAGGAATCTCTAGATGATCTATGATAGATAGGGTGGATTCTTGGCAAGACTCACCAGTCTAGAGACTGCCATCCTCTAAAAAGGTAGGAGGATGCATTGGGTGAATTTCATGAGTCAAATCAATTATCATAGGTGCAAGCCATGGAGCACCATGCATAGAATGCACCAAACATTTGAAACTATCATGAAATTGGGAATAAGATCTCAAATTAGTTACAAATTTTAGTGCCTCAGTTGAAAATCTTGGAGGTAAGACTGACAGCTTAGGTCCTACCATGTCTAAAGCATGGTCGTTGCCACCTTCCTAGAATACGATACAAGGACGTTGTGGCTGCATTGGTCTATAAATTCCAAGAACATGCCTTAGAATAAACCTATAAATAAAGAAGATAACATCACTATAAGAATATGAATGTATGAAAACACACCCTCAAGGCATACCACCCAAACTACCTGCTTAGATGGCAGGTATCGGTAAGGTCTAATGTATAAGTTTCATCTCATTTTACAATTAATTTCAAGGTTCACTACATTACCTTTCATAAACATGAAAATGAAATATAAGGATGTGAAAACATTTCATTTTATATTTCATGATTCACTTTATAATGGATATTCCTTTTTGGTGAATCGGTGCCCATACAATGATCATTATAAACGACACCCATTTATTTACAACATAATGGCTCGAATCGGTAAATTACTCATCCCAACCCATGAGGGCCCATACACCTCATGAAATAATACATTCAATAACTAAATTATATCCAAGATTAATACAATAATAATATAACTATCACAACATCAATCAATAATCACACACATATCAAGAAATGAAATGTAGTGAAATAAACTAATATGGCATGACAATATGCATGACTTGTGAATTCTAGTTGCCTATAATGATGCATGTAACAATGCTCCTTACCATCATATAATCAGGAAAATAATGATAGAAAATTCTCAAATATAATAATAATAAAAAACTCCACACAATATTTGAATTACCCAATGGTGAAGTAACATCAATTGTAATAGGAAAAGGTAGAACAACAATTATAATTTAGGAAACTTGGTTTTTACCCCGAATAGGGGTCCGTGATGCACATGAATGACTTATGACCAAGTCCCAGGTGTTTGTAATATTTAATATATTGTCTCTAAATAGTAAAGAAATAAAAGAACCACCTTTTATTCCACTTTTGGACGTCCTGGACCCAGATGCCACTCAACAGGTTCCTCGATCCTAGTGGACCACATGGCCTTAAGCGCATCTTCCCAAATGCTAGAGGCTACAAACTAGCAGCGAGGGTCTAGGGTGTGTCTGTGGGGAGACTATGACCTCATTACCAAAGTGTATCATAATAAATGAGATTAAATATTGGTAAATAGTGGAAGAAATATAAGTGAATATAATGCCCAACATAAAATAGAGACAACAATAACAATAACTGAAACAACTAGAATAACATTCAATAACTGATGGTATGTCATGTCACTTGAAAACTGGAAAGCATGGATACAAAATAGTATAAAAAATATGTTATAAAAAAGAATAAAGGAATCAAAAGACTATCCTAAGTATCCTGACCTTCGGCTCTATCATCAGCTATCAAGCTCCGTAATAAACAACAACAAATCAAGTGTTTAAAGTCGTATGCTTCCCTTTGTCAATACCTACAACCATGTAATCTTCCCTAGGTACCAAACAGCGTTCGAAGAGGGTGTGATATAAATATCAATGGGACACCACCAATAATGTCTAGAACATCTGGCCCGTGTAATGTAAATGTAATAGCATGAAGGCATGCATATATAAATTAAATCAATATAATGTAACCCAATACCCTAGTACCTACTTCGGCCCCAACTGGTTTTTGAACATCTAACCAGTTCATTAAATTAAATAATTACAATTTTTTATTCATAGGTCCCGGGAGGCATATCCAAAATTGATATCATCTCATGATAGAGAAAGTAGTGGAGGTTCTACAATGTAACAAGGCATATATGATTTATGATATTTAATAATGAAGTCCCGGGGTAATATCCAAGGAGAGGTAGACCTCAATGGTTGAAAATATGTAATAAAAGTATCCTGGGATGGGGTAATAGTGTAATCCAAGGAGTTTAATCCATGTAATTGAAAAATTAGGCATCTACCGAGTCCAAGGTTACCGACCATGGTAAAACGAGGCTAAGAAGAGATAGGGCCTGATGAGATTTAACCATGGAACCTACTAGTCAATGCTGGATCCAAGGAATCCTAAGATAATATGAAGGGATCCTACGGTGTTATACCATGCATCCAATAATAGACAAGGATCATGATCTAGGTGGGTATCGGCCTATGCAAGCCATATCTGTGAATCGAAATGGGGTTCTCGAGTACTCATGGAATTATTCAATCAGAGTCCTAGGAGAGCTTGAGTCAGGCCATTTCTGTTTAATTATGAATTCATGTAATATTTCATCTGGTTCAAGCCTTTCCTTTCATTGGTGTGATAAGGTTATATATCTTGTAACCCCTTAATCAAGTAATTTGGTTCAATACTTGCCTTTCGGTGTGATAAGTCCAAGTAGTATGCAACCATTTAATCCATTTAAGGTATATTTCAGATTCAAGGTTCCTTCCACTACCTTCCATTAATTTGGTAAGGGGTGCTATGGATATGCAACCTACTATTCATCCACATTTAATACAGTCAAGTCATATACTCATTATACTTTCAAACATCTATTTCACATTTAATTATAAATTGCATCACTTACCTTAGGTGGGTTAAGTGGTAAGCATACATGGTACTTTCCATTATGAAATTCACAATATAAAAAATCCATTTAATATAGAAAATCTTACCCTTACAGTGGTCAATCCAAGGCACACCCAAACGGTGGCTCAAACATGCCAAAACACTAAAAACCCAAATTTGGCATAACATTTGACATGGAAGGGACAGAGTTGTAGTCATAACCACTAAAAATTAATCAAATATATGGAAAGAAAATATCCATATAGTTCTAATGATTATAAGCATGGGATATAAATTCAATAAACTACACCATATGGAATTGGTGGGCCCCACATGATAAATCTAGAATCAATGAACTTTAGGGATGAGTTATAGACCACCCAACTTAGGATTTTATGACTCTACTCCTCTAGTATTGGCCCTTTATTTGGCTTGAATTGGAGTAGATCTAAGAAAAAAATTCTCATTCCTCGATATCTCAGTTGAGAGAAAAATACAAGGAGAAAAACTCATAGGGACCTAAGTACATACCATTTCCCATCCAACATGATGAAAAAAAGATCAATCAGTTGAATAATGAAGGAGATATCATGATTCCAAGGTCAGATCATTAAAAATCCTAAAATTGAGAGAGAACTAGGTTAATCCCACATAATCTCGTATTAAGGGAGATGAAGGTGGCTTAATTAGATTATTAAGGGAAAAATGATAATTTAACCTTAACACCCAATGCATGGGTTTTCCACACGATTTGACAAACCATGCACACACCATGAATGGGTACCTGAGAAAAAAGGGTGCTCACACGGTTTTTCCACCTGGCCATGCACAAACCGTGCGAGGTGGCTGTTTCTGAAAAAACACAATCTGCATGATTTTCTAAACCATACAGAATTTCTATAGGGTTTACTCTAAACTATGTGCCAAGATATTATTCCCATTAAAGATGGGTTCTAGGATCAAAACATTCCCCAGACACCCCTTATACCTTTTCTAACCCCTTAGGCATCCATAAAAGGTCCAAAGTAAAGATTAGACTAAAAAAATAAAGGATCCATACCTGAGTTAAAAATTGGGTTCTTACATCACTTTTAATATAAAATTTGAGTTTAATATCAATTAGGTAAGAGTTTTGGTTCATGTTTGGATGGTTAAGATAATTCCCACTTTGGTTCCTTCAAGTTATCATCTTTTAAAAAATATAAGAACACTTCAAGATCGCATCTTATAAATGAGGTATCATATTAATAATTTTGATTTCATTCTTCATAATTAAAATTAATTACACATGATCCATGTGGTGAATCATGTATTCCTATAATGAACATATTATTTCCTGAGTGTTTCGGTTTAAAAATTTAAATTTTACCTATTTTATGCTCCCATTGTGTACTAAATTCCATCAATTTCCATCAGAGCAGTTGTGAAATCTTCAATTAAATTTTCTATGATTTGTGTGGAGGAGTTTGGTATGGTCCCAAAATCATAGATGTTTCCCGAATTATATCCTAAATAGTCATCCATAAGTTGATAGAATATCATGAGATTCAAATAAGGGCCAACATGTGTGTGGAATTAATATAGGGAGAATAAATTCACATAACATATTTCAACATAAAAAAATTTAAAACAAATTCAATAGTGGTAGGGGAAATCTTCCACTTTTCACCTACCATAGTTTCCCATTGATGATTTTAGTTGAATGAAAAAAATTCAATGACATAAAAAATGGTAGTGATATATATATATATATATATATTTATTTATAAGAAAATTAGTGCGCATGGGTACCACCCATGTGTGCTCCACTAACACTGCTCAAGGACCACACCTTTACATAAGGATGATATTAGAAAAAAAATTAAGATCATAATAGGCCCTCATAGGTCACCTACCTCCAATATATGAAGTTAGATCTTACCCAATCTAGGTTGGCTCAAGACTTACCCAACACACCTAGCCCAACTAGGCCCACTCGAGCTTGGTTAGACTTTCAAACCTCCATTCCAGCTGAAAAAATTCTAAAATAACTTTATCTAATTTCAAAAAACAATCTTCAATAATTGATAATTAAATAAATTATTTCTAGGGTCACAATATGCATCATTAATAAATTAGAAACTCTTTAATACTAATTTAATACATTAAAAATACCATTGAGTATAATTTTAGCTTATTTAATTTTTATTACGTAAATTTATGTATGAGGAATGATCATGTGCTTAGACTAAACCTGTATATGTTTATATTTTTATTTAATTAATTTTAATATTTCAATATGATTTTTTTTGTAATAATTAATTGTGAAATATTTTTTTTGTTGATACGAGATGATTTTAAATCCTTTAATTGTATACTTTCTTATGTTTCCACATTTAAGTTATAAAATATAATCCTACATCTTGAGTTCCTCCACATCCTTGTGTGGGAGTACATCATAAAGAATAAAGTTTTTTATAATGATATTATTTGAGATGAGTTCCAAAATTAAACCAAACAATAAAAATACCAAGGAGTAATATGAGACATGTAATTTTAGCTATTACATGAATCAATAAATTCCACTAGGTTCTATGTTGATCTATCATATGCTTGATGGATTAACTAGTTGCACAAAAATCATGATTGTGTCTTCATTTAATTAATCATTCATTCATGGATAATTATTTTATGAACCTGTGGATGACAAATGATCATATAAAATTGTCAGTGTGCATGTATAGATAAAATGAATAAACACGTGATGAATAATTCTTATTTATGCTTGGTTAAACTTGTGAAAATGATCACATTGTAGAATGTGGGGTAATTAGAATCAAATTTCATTCACTAATAATATAAAATCATTAAAAATTTATTAAAGAAATATTACTTTTCTAAATCCTTCTACCACTGTAATTCTAAGGAAACCATATTTTATGTTTCTGTCTAATTATAATTGAGGGTGCCTATTTTTATCGGGGAATTATAATTAGATTAATGGGATTAATTAAATTAAATAGGCATAAAATAAGTAGTCATTACAATCTTGGTGAAATTTTAAATGAAAGGAGTTGAGTAAATCCATGTTAGGATTTTTAGAATATGGACTATACTAAATGTATTAAGGAGTGGTTATTTAATATAGTCGACTAGCCAAAATTTTACCTTATAACTGTATGGTTAGTGGTATAGACATAACTTGAATGATGAATAGAATTTTTAAGGATCTATTACCCTTAGAATATTCAATAGACTGAATATTCCAAATATAATGGTTACGGGATATTTATATTTGAATACAATAGTAGGAGAAATTTATGATTTATTAATTGATAATGTATAAATATTAATATTCAAGATAATGATATTAATATGATAAGTTTTATTTTATATAAATATAAAAAGTAACCTCATAGAATCACTATGATGGTTATTACACAATGAATATGTCCTCACAAGCACAAATTTACAATACTGTTATAGTAACAAACGCATTGTTCTTTATCATGAAATGAAATTTTATGTTCTGGAGTCCCCACTACATAATGACTTGGAAGTAAGTGAGGGTGAGAAAGAAGATTACATGAGACACATGTATGTTGAATTTTATGTATACATCATTATGATATAATCAATATCCTTTGTGTTGATAAAATAAAACAAAGAAATGACTGGTTATAGATTTTTGTCTCATATATTAGATGTTTTTGAGGAGAAAGTGAAGAAAGAAATTGCTGAGATTATTAATACATTATATATGTGTAAAATAGAAGATGTAATATAGCAAGGTCCTCTAGAACTCATGGTGATAAAGTAAATTGATCTACTATATGATTTTGGATTCAAGTTTAATAAGGGGTTTCTATACTTCTCATACCACAATCCTTATCACTTATTTTCTCTTATTTCACTGAAATATATAAAATGAACAATATGGAAATATTTCTTCAATATCATTTGGATAAGGTTTTCAAATTTGAAAAAATATAGATACATATTTTATTCTTATGGTAAAAAATAAGAATAGAAAGGTGAAAAAGATACTAAAATGTTTAATGTTGGAGGCACATTCAAAATATCTTTTCAAAAAACAAAATATCAAGAGGGATAACATCAAATATGAAGATATTTTCATTGTATGTGGTACGAAAAGTCATAGGAAGAGGAATTGTGATGAACTGAAAAATAATAAAGAAAAATATTATACCTCAGCTATATTATTCATTTATTAAAATATTTATATTTAACTTCTTGGGTATTAGATACAATTTATGACTGAAATATTTTTTTCTAAATAGAAGAACTAAGGATGTTCTGAAATATTACACGAGTTGAGATGGATCTTAAAGTTATTAATGGATCATTAATACTATGATAGATATAGAATATCACAACACAACATTTCCTATAGAAGAAGTTATCATATTTGAAAAACTTTTAGTATAAAAGTTTTATTAAGAAACATAACCATAATTTCATGTTTAGACACAATGATATTTTATTTCATGTTTAGAAATAAAATTGTTATGGTTTATAATACTTTTATAATAGTTAATTATAATTGAATAGGTGACATCCTATGAACACAATCAATTATGGAAATAGAATATAATAAATAAATAATACCCATTTGTGGAAAGATGATTATTGGTCAAAGAAAACCATAAGAAAATGTCAAAGTTATTCTAATAAGGGTGTTAAAATATTTTGATCTAAAAAAATTAGGCATTTTAAATAAAATCTTATAATGATTAATGACCATGAAACCTTTTGAAATTGAAGGATATAGATCCAAAATGGCTCTAGAGTTTGTTTAGAAAGATACTAGTGAACTATTTCAAGTATAAGATAGAGGTAAATTCTCACACTTCATGAATTTTCTATCATATCACCAATAGATATAGAGATATATAATATATTAACCATGAATAAAATTCCTTTATTATATTAAATCAATATAAAGGACAAGTATATAATAATATTTTTGAGAAGATGAAGGATGTTTCTGGTGGGTGATTTGGATAATATCTTAACTAATCATTCATCGATCATTAAATACAGAGCGTAAATTATTCCTAAACTCACATTTACATATATATAAATCAAAATAATGGTGTTCATGAATAGATAAATTACACATTTCTTATCATGTTGAGGTCAATGAAGAGTTCTTACAAGCCTTCCACTATACTTTTAGAACATGATTTCCAAATGGAAGTGATAAAAATTAATCACATACCAACTAAAAAGAAAAATGAGATTTAATTATAGTTATACTATAAACTAAATCCACAATGTCACAAATATATATGTTAATATGTGAAGTTTTAGTTATGAATAATTCATGTAAGATATTAGCATCAATAAACACAAATTGAATCCTTTATAATTATCATAAAAGTTACTAAGGATATTAAATAACCATTAAGATAGAAAATTTATAGTTAATAAAGTGACTAGATTTCTATGAGAAGGGTTAAATATCTATTTGGGATAGTGGGATACAGCTGTAATCTCATAAATTCATTGATTGAGGAGTAGAAATATTTAGCATTGTAATAACCTCCATAAGAGCTAATGTAAAAGGGATGTTCCACAGAAAAATATACTAGGTAGGAAAGTTATAAATGAAAATATATTCTTTTTATAATTACCAATTTAAGTGATATATTATTCATTGAGAATAATAAATCTTATAATATGAGAAAGTAATAAATTTCAAATATTCTAAAATTAAAAAAGAATATAAATTAAAATTTATAACAGCCTGTGCCTGCTCTTCCGGACTCAGTGCTTGAAAAATCCTATGTAAATTATATTTTTTAAAAGGAAACTGAATAATTACACAACACTTACCACAAAATAGGACCGTTTACTAGTCTAGGTTCCGAAGGATTAGAAAAACCCATACATTAAATAGAGTTAAATAAAAATAAAAAATTTTCCTACTATTATCCCACACGATAACACTAAAAGTGTCAAGGTTTGATTTAGAATATCTATGATTCCTGTGAAAATAATTTCAAAACAAAGGGCTGAGCATTCAATTTACCAGTAAGGGGTTTTGAAAATCATTGACATACATATAAAAATTCATTCTTTGAAAATAAATTTGAAAAGTTCTTTTGATAATAACTTAAAATAATTTTTTGAAATACTGTTTGAAAAATATAATTTAACTTACTTACGTTGGAAATAATATACCACTTTTTAATTTTACTTACATAAAAAAATTGATTTAAAAGTAATCCAACGATTCTTTTGAAAACACTACCCATTCTCTAGAAAACAAAACATTATAGAAACTTGGAACATTAAAGGCTATCTTGTGCCTACCCACTTGTTGAGGGATTGAGTTCACTCCCCAATTCCCTACCATATTTACAACGTTCACGTACTAACATTCATAATTTTTTTTAAGATTTCATTACATATATATAAACTTCCACTGGAATTTTAGTTTTAAATATATATAATCATACATGAAATAAACATGTTCAATTTTATATATAGATAATTATACAAATACTAATATTCCTCAGAAATTACATATTTGATGTGGTATGACCAAATCTCATGATACAGTACTTTGCATAATTACATGGAATATTAATTATCATCCACTCACTTAAAACATCATTCTTAATCCCATGAGAAAATATATTTTTGTGATAATTTATTCAGTGCATACATGAATATACACACACACACATGCATGAATATATTAATATATAAATGTCATGATAAAAAAATCATCAATGTAAGGCCCTAAACTTGATTTTTATATGACATGTATATGAATTAATAAAATTATGATATTCTTAACTTATATCATAATTTTTTTAAAAATAGTAACTATTATAAAAAGTATACAACTAAATAAATATGTTTCTCATAACAATAGAATAAATTCATGTTCAAATAAATCTTAGATAAATAAAAACATCCCTTAGCATGAGTAATAAGATAAAAAAACTCAAACATAAACTTCGATAAATATATAAAAATATCCCTCTGATGTAATTAAACTGATTCATAAAAACTAATTATTAAACACAAAACTAAATAATAAGAAAAACTTTTGAAGAAATAATTTTCCCTTGAATCAAATTTGTCTTGCACATAAATAAATAAATATTCTCACAAATTCAATAATCAAGTAACATAATTCAGATACAAAGAATAGAAATATATTCATTATGAAAAACAATAAAATTAAAATCATTATTTTGAAATAAATAAACTAACTATCTCTTACTAATAATTTTTAAATAGATAAATTTGAAAACGGAATAAAATTATCCCTAACAAAAATAAAAATGGAATTGCAATGAATGTATAAGTAATCCATTACCTTATTTGTAAACAAGAGATAGTTTCAACAATGGATGATGTTGAAAAATATTATAGGGTTACACATAAGTTCGTGAGAAACTCACAAGGAATCATATTATATTTACAGTCTCAAGTCTTATAGTGCACCTTACTATGTTCAAATAATTTTAATTGAATAGATGAAATCTGTAAGTTAAGGCATTGAATTATTCTATATTATTAAAAAATTATTTTTCAATAGTTATGAAAAATAAACATATAGTGTTTAGTTATTTTGCTTGATAAGAAATCATTTATCCAGATTGAGAATAATATATATATATATATATATATATACTTCATTGCTACTGAAAATAAAATTGGATGACCACAACATTTAATCAGATAATATATTATATTTCGACTAATTAATGCTTCTTTATAAAGCATCAATTAGCATCCAATAAAATTCTCCCACACTTGAAAAGTAAGAGGGAATAATAAAAAATAAAAAACCATGTGCAAAAATTAAAATAAAATTGATCTAAGACATATTGATTGAAATCACTAAAAAACTTGATAATAATTCAATACCAGATTTGGTTAACATATGTCGAGTGGAAGAAATTAATAAACTAGGTCACTCAACAGATCTCAATAAGATTAATACATTAAAGAAAACGTTAATTAAAAAATATTACTTCAATCATTGAAGGTATTTCCAAACCGGATGTTGATATCGGTTAAGAAGTAAAAAAAAGAAAATGATAGTTATGAAATTATTACACCAAAAACAAATCTAAAGATGATATTTGAATAATGAAAGAAAGATAAGCCTACGAATCTGATGATTGAAACCCTAACTGAATTCATACCTCGAGCTTGAATTCAATAATTGTAATTGGAACCCTAAACATGATATGGATCTCGTTTTCCTTTGGTCCGCGACTCCACGAACTATGTCGACCTCAGATATAAAAACGAACCAGAGTTCGATCAACCTCAATCAAACTCACAACCTTGCTTCAGACCTACTTCATCCTCAACATCTGAAAACGAAGCTCCCACCACTCAAAGCCCTACTGCATCAGAATTCCCTCTTCGCGTTGACCTCAGTTCCAGAACTCACGAACCCTCCAACAATTTCATCTTCTATAATTCTTAATCTTTTATTTCAATTTTTTTGTTATTTTTTATTACTATTATTATTTGTTTTATCTTTATATATATACATATATATATAGTCCATTTTAGTTGTTCAAATATTATATAAATATAGTTCAATAATAATTACCTTACATATATACATTTTATATATAATTTATTTATTTATTTCCTTTTTTATAAATATGTGATGTTTTATAAGAACCTAAAATTTTCTCAAGTTATAAAAATAATCAAATATTAAAATATTATTTTAAATAAAACTATGTTTATAAAAACATAATCCATTTATTTATTGTCACTAAATACCTAATTTTGTATCTTTAATCCTAAAAACACAATTTATGTTTTAAATTTATCAAATTGAAAACAATGCTTCCCAAAACAAAAATTAAAACAATTTTATTAAAAATATTTTATTGTTTTAATTATAACATGTATTTATATATATTTATTACTAATAATTTCATATCTCAAGAATAATACCATTTCTAAAAAATTAGTATTCAATGAAAACTAATATGCATAAATTTTCATTATAATAATATAACATTTATTTTAAAATTTGTTTTGTTAAAATAAAATTAACATTTAATTAATAAAAATACTAAAAAAAATAAATAAATAATTTATTCAAAAGATGGGGTATTATATTCTTCCACCCTTCTAATGAATTCTTCCTAGCAATTAATGCGTCGACTTATGAAAATTCTGAATTTTCAACATCCAAATTATAGAATGTCTAATGGGATGAAATTAACTAATGGAAATTATAATGCATAGATTTGTTTTTCCTAAAGATAAAAGAATATAATCACCAATTTTGTCTAGACCATTCCTTTGATACTATTTATAACAGCCGGAACCTGCTCTTCCGGACACAGTGCTTACAGATATTGTGTAATTTTTTTATTAAGAAGAAACTGAATAATTACACAACACTTAACACAAAACATGACCTTTTTCCGTTCAAGGTTGTGGAGGGTTATAAAAAACCATATATTTATTATATTTGATAAAAAATAAAACCATTTTATACTTTTCTCCCATCTTTTAACCCCAAAATAATCGAATTTTGATTTAGAACTTCTATGATTCCTAGGAAAATAATTTAAAAACAATGGGGTGAGAATTCAAGTGTCCAGTAAGGGGTTTGAAAATTATTCACATACCTTTAAAAATTAATTCCTTGAAATAAACTTTCAAAAGTTCGTTGGATAATAACATAAAATAATTTTTAAAATACCCTTTGAAAAACATATTTGAAATTGCTTACGTTGGAAATAATATACAACTTTTTAGTTTTACTTACAAAAATTGCTTTAAAAGTAATCCCGTGATATTTCTGAAAACACTATACAAGCTCTTAAAAACAAAACGTTGTACCAACATAGAACATTAAAGGATCTCTTGTGCCTACCCCCATATTGAAGGGTTGGGTTCACTCCCTAATTCCCTACCATATTTACAACGTTCAAGAACCGACTTTTATAAAAATAATTTTTAAGCTTGCTTTACATATATATACACTTTCACTGGAGTTTTAGTTTTAAATATATATAACCATACATGAAATAATCATGTATAATTATATATATATATATAATTGTATAAATACTAATATTCCTTGTAAATTACATATTTGACTTGGTATGACCAAATCTCAAGATACATGACTTTGCATAATTATGTGGAAGATTAATTATCATCCACACACTTAAAACTTTATTCTTAATCCCTTGATAAAATCCCTTTTTTGGTGATAATTTATTCTGTGCATACATGAATAGACACCCACCCACCCACCTACACATATATATATATATATTCATGCATATATTAATGTATAAATAACATGATAAATAAATCATCAATGTGTGTCCAAAACCATGATTTTTATATGACATGTATATTACTTGATTAAATTATGATATTATTAACTTATATCATTATTTATTTAAAATATTTATTACCATAACAATTATACAAGTAAATAAATATGTGACTCATAATAGTATAATAAATTCAAGTTCAAATAACGCTTTGATAATTAGAAACATCCCTTAGCTAGACTAACACAAAATCAAATTAAAACAAAAAAATTTATACATATATAGAAATATCCCTCTCCTGTAATTTAAATGATTCTTTAAAAATATTTTTTTAACAAAAAACTAAATAATAATAATAAAATTTCCCGAAATATTTTTCCCTTGCATCAAATTTGTCTTGCAGATATATAAATAAATAATATCACTAATTCAAGAATTAAGTAACATAATTTGGAAACAAGGAATATAAATATATTCATTACACAAAACCATAAAACTAAAATCATGATTTTGAAATAAATAAACTAACTATCTCTTACTAATAATATTTAATTAGATAATTTTGAAAATCCAAAAAAATTGTCCATTAGTAAAATAATAATAGAATTGCAATGAATGTATAAATAATCCCTTACCTTATTTGTAAACCAATGATAGTTATAACAATGGTTGATGTTGAAAAATATTATAGGGTTAATCATAGCATTGTGAGAAACTAACAAGGAAACTTATTATATTTATAGTATCAAGACTTACTGTGTAATTTTTTTTTTAAATAAATAGATGATATCTATCATTTAAGGAAACAGATTCTTCTAATTGATTAAAAAATTTGTTTTCAACAGATAAGAAAAATCAACATATAGGGTTTAGTTATTAATCTTGATGATAAAGCATATATCCAGATTGAGAATAATATATATATATATATATATATATATTGACACTGAAAAAATTGGACGACCACTACATTTAATCAGATAATATATTATATTTGGACCGATTAATTATTCATAGTGATGTATCAATTTACAGCCACAAACATTTATCCATGATTGAGTAGTAAGAGGGACTAATAAAAAATCAATACCCTCAGAAAAAAACTAAAATAATATTTTATCAAAGATATATTGAATGAAATAGATGAAAAACTCGACAATAGTTCAATACAAGATATGGATAGTAGACATCAAGTGGATAAAATTGATAAACTAGGATACTTAGAAGAAATCAATAAGATTTGTACATTAAAGAGAACTTTAAAAAAAAACCTACTTTCATTATTGGGGATATTTCCAAAGAATAAGTCGATATCAGTTAAGAAGAAAAATGAATAAAATGAATAAAATGAATATTATGAATTTATTACACTGAAAACAAATATAAAGATGAGATCTGGATATTAGGAGAAAGATTGAAAAACCAATCTGAATATTAAATCCCTAATTGCATCCATACCTCGAGCTTGACTTCAAAAATTGAAACTATAATCCTAAAAACGATATGGATCTTGTTTTCCTTCAGTCCGAAACTCCACGAACAACATCAAACACAAATTTAAAAACGAACTAGAGTTCGATCCACCTCCATCCAACTCGCAACCTTACTTCAGACTTACTTCATCTTCGACATCCAAAAACAAATCTCCTTCTGCTCAAATTCTTGTTGCATTGGACTTACCTCTTCACATTGACCTCAGCCCCCCGAACTCACGAACCCTCCCCCGATTTCATCTTCTATTCTTTTTTATTCATTTGATTCATTTTTGTTGTTTTTTATTACTATTATTATTTGTTTTATCATTATATAAACACACACATATATATAATACGTTTTAGTTTTTAAAATCTTATATAAATATAGTTTAATAATAATTACATTATATATATACATATTATATATGTTTTATTTATTTATTTTACTTTTTTACAAACATGTATAGTTTTATAAGAACCTAAAATTTTAGCATGTTATAAAAAAATCATAAAATAAAATATTATTTTAATTAAAAATTTGTTTAAAAAAACATCATCAATTTATTTATTATTATTAAATACTCAATATTTTATTATTTAATCCTTAAAACACAATTAATGTTTTAAATTTCTGAAATTGAAAACTGTACTTCTCAAAACAAAAATTAAAACGATTTTAATAAAAATATTATATTATTTTAATTAAAACATGTATTTAAATATATTCATTAATAGTAATTTAATATCTAAAAAATAATACCATTTTAGAAAATTAGTATTTAATCAAAACTTATATACATAAATTTTCATTATAACAATATAACATTTATTTACAAATTTCTTTTATTAAATTAAAATTAACATTGAATTAATAAAAATACTAATAAAATAAATAAATCTTCAATTTAAAACCTGAGGTGTTACAATATTTATGTTCCACATACCCAAATCAAGTTAGGGTTCTGGTATTATGTATATCTGATGTAAGTCCCACTAAGACTGAATGCGTATTCCAAAGAGATATAGACATAAATAATAATGTGAACACCTATAAAGAAGTTTTTTATTTTTTAAGGTTTGAAATAAATCATGATATTGATTATGAAAAAAGCTTTTAACTAATAGAGATGATGAAATCAATTTTAAATTCAAAATTTCATAATAACTATGATTATTAATATATTTTACATTGAATTTCAAAATTGAAAGCCTATGAATATATCTATTATATATAAATAGAAGTGTTTTGGAAATCAAAATAAGACAATATTATATGATTCTTGTATTGATTAATTTATTATTCAAGATAAATCATTGAATCATGAGATGATTATATTTATATGCATTTATATGTGGTTAGTGAGAGTTCTATAGTTTTACAAGTAAAATATATTGATTATATATGTAAAATTGATATAAATTTTAGAGATAATTAATACTTAGTGGAAAATACTTCCCCAACAATGACTTGAAGAATCAAAACAAGTTTTAGGGAATAAATGTTATTGACATTTATCTATTATGTTTCTTAGAATAAGTCAATGTATATAAATCAACAATGTATTGAGGAATAAAAGATGAACAAATTAAAGGCATAATTTTTTCTTATATCACATTGAATAAATCTCTTTAGGATGCAATTTCTAATACATGGGAGGAGAAAAATGATGTGTAAAACTTCATCAACTTTAGTGATGGGAGCTATCACATATTTTTGTTATGTAATAAGTTTGATATTTTCTTATACATAAATAATTTTATGAAAATATGAATAAAATCATGAACAATTTCATAAAATAAATCCAATTCTATCAAAAAATTCATAAGAAATTAAAAGGGGTAAGTTCTATGTGCTTAGAAAGTAAGGAAATATAGTTAATATTACCACTTCAAGATATAATAAACACTGAGAGTGGGTGGGGGCGATTCAATGATGGAAATTTTTTTGTATAATTATAAATTTTTTATCCCTTTACCACTTAGACCTTTTAGGATATTGATTATATTATTTTATTTTCTTTATCATATGCAAGTATATGAAAGGAGTTAAAGATAGAAGATGATATTTTTACATGGATCAATACTCAATAAGTGTATCTAGCCATTTTAATGGTTTGTAAATAATCCAAAACCACAAAAATATTATAAAAATTCCTTTATATGTGGTTACAGAACTCAGGGAATGTCCATTCACATATATAGAACTATAGTCAATCGACATAGCTTATGCCCATTGAAAAACTTTATACATCCACTAAATTTAGTATCAAACTTCTAAAAGTTACTTTTTAATAAATAAAATATGTATTTCAACCATTTATAATTTTGAAGGATGTCATAGATTTTATTTGAACTTATCTTCCCACTTTTATTACTTAAACAAAAATGTATAAGTAAATATTTTTCTTATTCTTCACAGTAGTCAACTGAAAGATACAATTATTATATAAAATTTCGATTATCTATCTAATTTTTACAACTAATTCTGTCTATCTGATCATGTACGTCTAATGATTTTTGTATAGTGATGGTTCATATAGTGATAGTTAATTTAATCTTATTCTTTCCCAATGTTTTTCCAATACCAAATTATAACATAAGATCTATCTGGTATCTAGTCGAACCTTTCTTCTCATTATTATCTCCAATTAATAAAAACCATCATATGATATCCAGTCGATCCCTTATTCTCCTTTATTTTATAGTACCTATTCATTTGGTGTTACTGCTATGTCTTCTTTCGTGTTTAGTGAAGTACCAATATGTCCCACCATTCTTCTTCACCTTCTTTTTATGTCTAAACACCAGTGAATGATTAGTCAAAAAAAGATTGGGAAATTATTCATTCACTTTGATAAATTTCCAACAGCAATAGATGTGTAAAATTAATGTACATAATTCCTCAATTCCACTTAATTCATAAGTAATAGGGGATTACAATGGTTATAAACCCTATCACATACAATTATTAATCATATTATTTTAAATTTCAGATCAATGTAGTTATTATGTTTAATATTTAATTCATTTTTTGGAAAATTTTCATGTTCATAGGATCATGCATGTTTCTTTATTCATGTTTTTATGATCATGTAAAACTAGAACTATTAATTGGGTTCTCTTCACATGAATCAAGTATATGCACACAAGGTATCATAGGTTATAATTTATTCAACTAAAAAATACCATCTTCATGCAAGGATTCTATTTCATGAATTCTTTTCACAAACCCCTTCATAAAGCCAGGTGATTCACGGAACCTGACTGATCCAATTGTCCTATTTATGTACTCCAAAACAGGTATGTGTAACTTCTTTTCCATGCAATATTAAATATTTGTGTGAACCTTCTTCTTGAAACAATTGAGGATCTTAAGTACAAAGGTTCTTATTCTTCTTCACAAAAGTTGGTGTTCTTCATGGAATATATCAACCTTTATTCATGTAAGACTAGATTTGAAGATCACATAGAGTGTATGAATGGTTTTATTATTCATGAAATGTTAGTTCATGATGTCTTTTTAATCAGGTAGCCAACAAGGGATCATGGGATGTTTTTCTTCACTCAAACAGAAAGATTTGTAGAATCTTGTTTCCTTTATGTAATGGAAGTGTGGAGAATCTTTGTCCCCCTTTGGAAAAAAGAGCTCTCAATGATCAATTGAAACACTTATCTCATCCATATAACTTCTTATTTTATAGGATAATCTCAAAAACTCACCTTTTTTTCTTCACCAAACTAGTCATCCACTTTTTATGTCGTGTAAATAAATATTTTGAATTTCTAACGATCTTGTTGTTTTTCGATTATATGAATCAGAGTTTGAATCTTCATGATTCAAAATATAATGGAAAATATTTGTTCACATATTTATATTCTTATTTCATAATGAACTGTACGTTCATGTGAAAATAATTTCATGCTTCATTGTTCAAAAACATTAAACTCATCCAAGAACATAAATGAGCTTCTGCAACTTTCTTCTTCATTCAGATGAAGCTCAACCTTTGAAATATTCCATGAATTCATGATGGAGATTGAAATAATTTTATCTCATCTTCTTTATCTCAATAATTTATCCAAGAAAGAATAGGATGATAAAGGTGGTCTATAGATCAATCAGTGATTTCCAATGCCCGACGATGTTGTGTGTGACAACCCTCGATAACTCAAGGAGGAAGATAATGATGTAGATGCATGATGGTTACCATATCACTTTAGATCATATAAACACATTATATTTATATCATTTTTATGAAGATAAATTTTGTAGAGATTATTATTCCCCATATCAGATATTCGATCAGTAAGTTACTGCTTAATATATCAGTCCGTTCCAATATCCTCTCAATTTGGAACATCAGTTGGAACTCAAGCACACATGAACACACCACATGGGGTAGGATACACCCAATTTCTCCATTTGTGCACCACCGTGGTCACCCTCTAGACTTCAGGCATCCATAATGGTTTTCTACATGCATGCACTTCTCTTTTATGGTACTTAAAAGATTTATACATCTATTTTCCACCATGTAAGATGCATGAAATGGATCTCCCCTACTATTGAGATTATTCCCATAATAAGGTATATTGAGATTTCCCTTGTAGCTTGAGTGGTTAGAGCAATCATTAATAAATTCCCTTCATCAAAAGATACCTATAATTATTATAAGTGTATAATTTAATATCAAGCCATGTAAACATATTATTCATAACTTCTTGTATTTAATTTAAATAATCCCACCTTAAATAATATTTACATTGCTTTTAAATATTTTTTTTCACCATGAAAAATAACATTTTTCAAGATCAATATTAAATAATTCCTTAAAATAAATATTTTCATTATCTTTACTTTTACTTCATTATTGCAAATAATGTGTTAGTTATTTAACATCCTTGAAACATGTCTTCAAAAATATGATAAAATCAAAAAATATCACTATTTTTAAACTCAAAGTCATCAAATAACTTTACTTAGATAATAATACATGATAAATTACATTCTTATTTCATCTTCCATCAATGCTATATCAACTTTGTTACCCATATTTGATACTTTAACCAAACTTTCTAGAAGCTTCTTCTTTATATCTTCCTTAACATTTTGGAATCATTGAAATATTTCTATTTCACTAAAAAACATTGACAAACATTAATGAACATGGATAAAAAGTAAAAATATCACACAATGTTGGCTTAAAAATACCACCCATTGTATATGTTGGTAGTACCTCAAAAGTAAATTCCAAATTAATATATAAATATGTTAATTTTTATATACCTTTTTACTCAAAATTTTCCCTCCCCCATTACTTTTGAATAATTTTTTCATTCAATTTCTCTCCCCCTTATTGATAAGAAATTAAAATTTCATGGGAAAAGAGTATCAGATAATTTTTAAGAAATGTGCCAAAAAATTCACTTGATGTTTCTGTGATCCACAGTCAGTGTAAAAAAATAAGAGGATTGTATTTATAAAATAAAGATTTCCCTAACCAACTAATCATGATACCTCATAGAATAAGACCTCTTAAACATGTCTTCATGGGTTATATACTTTTATTATAGTATGGAGATAATAAATGAGATAAGGAACTTTTGTAAGAACAATCAACCTGAAAATCCTCTACCCACTTCAAAAAAAATATTAAAATCACTCAAGAGTAGAATGTAGGATAAGTGTACATGGAGCACTTCAAAACAACCACTTTTCCTATGTCGTTTATTAATTCAATTCCCCCCCTTTATGATATATTTTTTTATTTTTAGTAACCTAGGATTTGAGATTAATAAATGCATACCTTTTTCAATGACATGATCTTTAGGCACATTATTGAATAATATATTTTTGTGAGATAATGATTCTTGAAGATTATTCAATATTAATCAAATTTTTCCCACTTAAGAAGACTTTTTGTATGATATTCATAATGATGAAACTCTTTAGTAGATACTCTTTTGGAACATTATGTTTAGAAATCGTCAAAATGGATCTTTTCTTATATGGATGTATGGACTTGAAAATTTATAGATCTTCATCATGTATTATCCTTTCATACAATCTATATTTAATTACTAATGGAAAAATTCATGGATAGATACATCATTATCTTGGATAACCAATTTTGGTAGCCAACCATTATCATAGGTTCTCTCCAAAAGATCATTATTCAACTTCAATTCCTTATTTTATGAGAGAAAATAAAAAATAAAAAGTTTAATAGAAAAAGGTGCACCCTTTATTTCTTCTTAATGTGAACAATAAGGTGGAGACAGTTTTTAAACCTACTTGATCCATTTCATCTTCTCTTCATGCTTGCACATATGAACATAAATTATGATTTGGTTCATGTGGATCTTATCAATTCTTAAATTTATTTGTGTATTAACCTTAATTATTGAAGACATGTTAAAGCACTTGTATCACATGATTCAATATTCTTATTCTTAAGAATTATAATTGTTCTAAAATTATTGTAGAATAATATTTTGAATTGTTTCTAGCTGTGTTTCACCTCACATAAAGAAATTCACTATCTTTATGTGTAACATTTTTTCCTTTTATTTTATCATTTTCTTGCGATTATTCCATTTTCTTCATTCTATCTGAATCTTATAGATAGACTAATAACATATCATTAGGAACATTGGTAGTATTTTTGGATCATCCAAATATATTATATTGAGTTTCATCCATATAAGTATTTATTTTTTATTCTAAACTTTTTTCAAACTACTTCAAATTGGAATCCAAGGTCTTCTCAACTTTCTTGGTGGAAATATTCTTGGGAGAATATTTGTTTATGACATTTTTCTTCTTTCTTTCCAAGGATTCTTCTTATATCTTCTCTAACTTCAATGGTGTTATTTTTTTGACATATATAGATACATGAAAATATGATCATGAACCATTACTATGATGACCAAATTCTCCAAAATCATTGGTATTTTAAAACTATCCAAAATCATTGGATGTTTTATATTTTCTTACACTATGAATGTTTCTTATTCATCTCTAAATTTCTATCCCAATGCATGGGTTGCCTTTATGCTTTAGTATTAGAATATTTTACCAACAATCCAATGTATAAATCTCAAATAGTTTTTGTACTAACATTGACTCAAAAAATTTGATAATATTATATTTTTTGTATAATGTTTTTGGGGCATCTTCATAACTTGTCAGGATCTTCACCGGGAACTAACTTACAAATCCTTTTTATTATCCACCCTAGTAATAGTGAAAGGATTATTTTCTTATTTCTTTATCTGTATATGGAATTTTTTTTTCAAATCTACAATGTTTATTAAAATTGTTTTATAAATATTATTACAAGATGTTATGAATGATATATATTTCTATATAGATACTTGAGATATATAATTGGAAAAAATTCAAGATCATTTTTTAACATGTGGGAGGTCTTTCGAACATTTGAATCCTCCAGTGAAAATTGAGTAGGAAAAAAACATTCTCGTTTTGTGAATTATAAATATGTGTCACCTAAAAATTTTATATTTTAACATGAAATTATAGGAATACTATATTTAGGGTGTTTTTATGATTGTTAGTTATAATAACCTTTTTTCACAATCCCTCTACATTCTTGAAACATCTTTATACAACTTAACTTAGTTTTGTAACAAGGAGTTATGTTATTTAATATTCTTGGATTTTTCTTCCAATTATTAATCATTGGCATCAATGTTATTTTTCAACATTTCTTCAAGTTCATGGATCTTTTCTTCCAATTTATTCATGACATATTCATCCATCTCAATTTTATTGATCCATTTGCATTCAAAATCCATGTAACTTATTTTAAGATGAACTTTTCTTGATTAAAAGGATAAATACTACCCAGAGATATTAATAGAATATTTAATTTCCTTTTTTACAGATTATATTAGATATTTTCTTATTCTTTAAACTAGTTTCTCACTTTATATATACTTTGAAAGACTTCATAAGTTATATAGACTATTTATTTGAGAAAACAATACAAAATATATTTCAATATATCAAATTATATGTCCATATAAGATTTAGATTGATCATTATAACCACTTATTCTAAGAAATTTATCTTGAGGATAATTTTTAAAATAATTTTCACATACATCATGATTACTTAATATTCTTGATTCTCTTGAAGTAAGAATGTTTTCCTTATACTTAGCGGAAAGTTAAACCACTAGTTTATTACTTCCCAATCCTGATATATCTTTACTATTAAAAAGGTATGGAGAATCTAAAAATTCATCTTATATATATAAGAGGGATATCATATTCTGTTATCCTTTATCTTTATTTTTCCTATTCAATATAGTATTGGTGGAAATATAATTCTACTCAAAGATAACAGAATCTTCACAAAAACTACACTTCCTTGTTAATATAGGAATGAAAGTCAAATATTCAATAATAGTATATCTTAAAAATATAGAATTCAACAGAAATGAACCTTGTACCTGATAGAACATGAGAGGTCCAATTTAGGATATAATCAACACCGATAGGTTGGGGGGTGAATCAGTATGGGGAATTTTTTTTCAGACAATACATTTTTATCCCTTTACCACTTAAAGCTATTATAATATTGATTATTTTATTCTATTTTCCGAATCACATTAATGTATATGAAATTAGGTAAAGATGAAACATAATAGTTTTACATGCTTCACTAGTCAATAAGAGTATTTATTCCTTAGATTGGTTTGGAAATAATATAAAACCACACAACTAGAAATTAATCATTTATATATGGTTATAGTAAGTAAAGAATATCCTTTAAGTTGTATCACACTCTAGTAAATCGACAGTGGTTGTACTCCTTTCACATTTTTTATACTAGAACTGATGAAAGTATACACCTTCCTAAAGGTACTTTGTAACACCATTAAATAATTTCACATATTGATACTTTTATGGATGTCACAGTGCTAATTTTATACTCTCTTCCCTCTTTTATTACTTGTACATAAGCTTACAAGTAACTCTTCTTCTTCTTCATAGAATAAAACTAAAATACTCCATTATTATTTCACCTGAAGATTGGCTGTTTGATTCTTCCATTTGATTCTATATATATAACCCTATCCATCCGATAATGTTCATCGAGTGATGGTTTATCCAGGGATCGTTCATCCAATATTCTTATCCACCATATTCATATAATACCAAATTATAACATAAGATCTATCTGGTATATGGTTCAACCTTTATTTTCCTTATTCTTATTTTAAAATTTTATGGAAAATCCATATGATATATGTCCAATATCTTATTCTCATTGATCATAAGATACTTATTCATCTGATGTTATAGTTCTATATGATGCCTTCTTCTATCAATTACCTATATGATCACTCATTTTTCTTCAACTTATTCTGACTTCTAATCACCTATGAAAAATCACTACAAAAAATATTGATAAATTACTCCTTCATTATGATGAAGTCCTAGAATCACTAGAAGTGTGAAATTAATTCACAAAATTTATCAATTAAACATCATACATAAATAACATTATCTTACCAGGGTTATAAACCTTAGTACTTACAAATATTATTCTTATTATTTTATTTTCTCAATCAATTTATTTATTCTATTTAATATTTATTTGAATGGGTTTCACACATTTTCTTAGGCATCATATCATTTATGTTTTTTTATTAATATTTGAGCGATCATGACAAACTAGCACTGTGCATATAGTTCTCATCATGTGAATCAAGTATATGTACATGAGGTCTCACAAGTCATTATGTATTTAACCAAGAAATACAATCTTTTTACATAAATAATGTTTCATGCACAGTATATCCTAAACCGCTTCATAAACCCATATGATTCACAGATCCTCACTGATCATGTCTTCCTCTTCATGTACTCTAGAACAGATATGTGGAACTTCTTTATTAAGTAAAAAATAGTTTCATGAACCTTCTTCATTACACACATGATGATCATAAGTGTGTGATTTCTTTTTTCCATGAAATGTGTATTGATTTTAAGAACATATTAACCTCCCTCACATAATACAAGATGTAAAGTTCAAATGCAGTTTATGTGGGGTTTTATTATTCATAAAAATGGAAGCCTGAGATCTCCACTCCTTTTATACATAACTAAGGATCGCTGGAGGTTATGCTTCATGCATGAAGAAATATTTGTGAAATATTTTCCCTCTATAGAGTGAAAGAATAAAGAAGCTATATTTATCTCTATAAAATAAGAGATCTCAATGAATAATTACATCACCTCTCTCGGCCTCAATCCTTCTCCTTTTATAAAGGATTTTCACTAACTCACCTTTGTTCCTTCACCGTTTGAGTCCACCACTTTTTTCTCCATGTAAATAAAAATTTTAATTCCAAAAGATCTTAGTGTTTTTTATTCAATGAATTTGGGTTAGAGTCCTTATAATATTAAATATCTTCAATTCTTTTCTTTCATGAATTTAGATTATTCTTTCTAAATGATGTTTATGTGCATGTTAAAATAACCAAATTCCTTAGCATTTCAATTCATAAAACTCATCCATGTGGAAAAAAGACATATATAACTTAATTTTTCATTCATAAAAAGATCAAACATGGAAATATTTCATGCACGAATAATGAATATTATAATAATTCCATCTCCTCTTCTTCATCTCAATAATTTATCCAAGACGACTTAGGATGATCATGGTGGTCTATGGATCGATCGGTGATCAAAACTACCTGAATATTTTGTTTGCACGAATCCTTGATAACTCTAGGAGGAACATGATGACATTAAGGAATGATGGTCATTAGATCACTTTAGATCAAACCGATATTTTATATACATATTTTTTAGTGGATGGTCAGTGTAGTGTTTCCACTATCCCAGAAAACATATTTAATTAGTCTGTGAGCACTTAAATAAATCAATTATTTCTAACATCACCTCAAGATTACACTCATGTTGGATCCTGGACACACATGAACAAACCAAATAAGGGGGGGGGGGGGTGCACTCACATTCCCCCTTGCATGCCACCAAGCGCACCCTCTGGCTAATATTCCATCATGTTTGACCATGTGCAAGTGATTTTATCTTATTCTCCTTATGGGTGCTATAAATTCTCTTTCCACCATGAAAGATGCTTGGGTTGGCTCTCCCTTGTGTGTGACCATACTCCCAAAATAAGGTAGATTAATCTAAACCTTATGGCTAGAGTGGTTGTCCCATTTTTTTAAATAAAGGCCCACCTTCAAGAAATACATACATTTTTTAACGTATATTATTTAATATCAATATACATAAATTTATTCCTCATAAATTCTTGAATCACCTTTAATTAACTCATCATGAAACAATATTTATTTTTGATGGCCTTATTATTCTTCTTCATCATAATGTAAAATAATATTTTTCATGATCTTTATCAAATTAATCTTTATGGAAATAAATATTTTTATTGTCATCAATTTAATTATTATTTTAAAAAACTTTTCAGTTCTTCAACATCATTGATACATGAATTCAAACTTAAGAGTATTTCATATATTTCATAAGTTTTAAACTAAAAGACTTTAAGTAAATTTCTTAAGATAATAAGACTTGATCACTTTATTTACATGGCATGATCCACCCAAGCTATATAACCATTTTCCAATAAATAATTATTTATAAACTATTAATATATTTACCTCATTGAAATATTTATATTTCATTTACAACCATTAATACCCCATAAAAACCACTGAAAAAATATAACTCACAAACAACATATAATCAACGCTAGTTTTAAAAAATGAGAAATAATATATACTTAAAATAGATTAATTCCACTAGTATCACACTTTGGATAAAGAAATGAGTGATAAAATACCTTTGAATATAGTGATAAATCATTCTACAAAATTCAAGTATGTTATGGATTCTCATGTATCTAAGGAAGTAGTTTAAATATGAAACTTTATCCTAGAACTTGATTGTGTATCAAGCAAGTAAAAGTATTATCCCTATGTGAACCTTGACAATATTAATGCAGTGGTACTAGAAAATAATTCATGGTTATTAGAGAGGAAATGGATAATGTATACAGTTTGAGTTATGCATGATTTCCTCTATGAATAATTGTATTATTACTTATATTTACACTATTTACATGGAAGAGTCCTTGGATTAATTTTCATATAAAAATATTATAGGACTTCTTGATTATAATGAGAACCTCTTGATACTATGATAATGATCATAAATATATATACTATGTACTAAATACAATATACTAATGGGAAATGGATGATGTTTGACTCTTAGGTGTTAGGGGAACATAATAATTGAAACTTATTATCATGAAGTTCTCACTTAGTGCTCTCAAGTATTGGATATCAAAAGTACTGACCTATCAATATGAACATAACATGTTTTGGGTGTTATAGGTTATTCCATCTAAGAAAATGTGTATTGGTATCTAGAATTGAGATTATTATCAATGTATATATATAAATCATGTACTTTTATGCATGAGTAAAACCATGATATATTATTTTTTTGGTATGATAACTTGTATCGAGTGTTCCATTGGTGGTATAATATTGATTAAATGATCAAGAGAATAAATTCACTTATGAACATTGGATAAAGGTAACTTTAAAATTTTGACTAGAATTATAGTTCCTTAACTAAATATATGACCATGGAAGATGAAGTAAATTCCATCCAATATAGTTAAATAATGATAAATAAAACATGAAACGATGTTTACACAAACAATACATCTAAAATTATAATATATCACAAGAAACATAGAATATATTACATAAAAATTTTTCGTAATAGGTTATTGTAATTATGAATTATCATTATCTCTTTATGGTTTATGATGTGTTTCTATATAGAACTCATGGTCTATGAGTGAGATTCACTACCATTGAGATGTGGTCCTAGAGATTCACACACAAAGTGTATCCATAAGATCCTAAAATTTAGATAAATTGTATTTTAGGATGATGTGGTCCACACATCCATGATCTGGTGAACATCCAAGTGCGAATGATTTCATGTAATTATATAAATAAATTCAAATATATATCATTAAATTTTATAATAATAAGAAATAAATGTATATATAATGTTATTATCAATTTATTTAATTTAAATAAGAGAATATGATAAAATAAATTTTTAATGAATATTAGTTATTTAAGGTTCATTAAATAAATTCAAAAGGAATAAGATGAGTTTTTGGATCCTATTTCATCATGGGAAATGTTAACTATGAATTATGTGACATAATGGGCTGATTTTATGGTTAAATCTTTTTATATGGGTAAAGAGAAATTTAACTAAGTTTCAAATAAGTATAATAACTTGTTCAGATTCTGTAATAGTGTTTTATATTTATTAAAGTAATTTTACTTCTTTACATTATTTAATCAATATTTCTAGAGAGAAATGAAGAATAACCATATTTTATTGATTCAACCTTCTCAGATCAAGTATGTTGTCTTCCAATTATCACATATCCACTATAATTCCTTTGGATCACTTTCTCTTGAAAATAGGAGTCTAAAAAAATATAATTTGTGGTGTATGTTTGGAAGATCCATAGTGTAACACCCTGATATTTTATGAGAAGTATATTTTTTTATGTTTTATGTTATACACAAAATAAAAATAATCTTTCATTACACACAACACTGGCTTGAAATTCTTTACACGCAATCGTGAGCTTCCACGATTGCGTCTGTTGTACACAATACCAAGTTTCACTAAACAACGATATGTTATTAAAATATAATATAAACTAGCCGTTATGAATAGTAATACCCAATTTTTGAAATTTTATAAATTTTATATTTCAAAATGGATTTCATTTTTGGATTCGGAATATCGAAATTATCCTAGGGTGAATTTTTGGTATTTTTCTGAAAACATTCAATTTTTGATGAATAGTGAAAACACTGAGTTACTATTTAAAAACCGACTTTTTATTTAAATAATTATGTATTTTATTTAAATTTATTTTAGGTAAAAATTGATACATAATAACTATATATGTTCAATATAATTCATTGGAGTTATTATATAATAATTTTTTATATATAAAAATTTTATTGAACTTTTCACCGTCTTTTACCCACCTCCTAGGAGAATTTGAAAATTTACATAAAACTTAATTTTATCGCTTCTGTGAGTGGAATTTATAAAATCTGAGAGACATAGTTAATATCAAGGAGTAAAATGTGGTTCAAGAAGATAAACATAATTTTTTGTGAATAGTAACGTTTTACTTTTTTTACCATGATTAAAAGTAAATAGGGTAATTAAGGGTAAAAATGATATTATTATTACACTAACACATTTCCTAATTCTATTGGATAAGTTTAATTCGACAAATAACAACCTTAGGAATAAAATATGACAAATTAGGTCAACTTAGATTAGATTAGGACACTTATTATTATTATTTTATTTAAAGAAGAATTAAAAGAGTCAAAATCAAAGTTTAATAACTAAAAAAGTTTTAATATAGGGTTATACATTAGATAAATTCAACTATAGATATTAATTATAAAGATAAAAATATTTCCTACATAATGGTATTTTATTTATAATGATTATACATTAAATAATTTATTTTATTTAGGAAACAATGATGATGCAGTAATTACCTTATTAGTGAAATATTAACATAATTGATGTTCTAAATACCCAAATAAATGTAATTTGAGACTTTTAATGAATTAAAATAATTATATAGGTTAATATGACATATTATAAATTATTTAATTAACTATTTTTGAACTAATCATGCTGTTATGAATTTCACAAAAATGGATTACGAAATAGTGTCAAAATTGACATAAAATAGATTTTAAAACAAATATTATATTATCAATTGTTATTTTATTCTTAAAATTCTAAGGTTCGGAAAAATAACTTAGATAAGGTTATATATATTAATAATTAACCACTTGGATTTCGTTTGTCTTGTTATAGTATGTTTATTAACCATATAGTGTAAGAAAAGAAGAAGACACGGTAAAAGTTAAATTATTTAACTTAGAGTTAAATTTAAATGATAATGTTAAAATAGTAACCTAAACATGTATAAAATCTTTTGGTTGAGAGGATTTCGACATATCCCCACCTTATATTCGAAATAAATCAATTTTGAGATATTAAAAACCGAATATGACTTTATTATAAAATAATATTTTAAGTTTTTCCTAAAGTGCCCCTCTCCTCCCTTATAAAAGGGCACCTCCTCCCTCTCCACATTACAAAACTTTGAGCCTTAAAGATCGGCCAAAACCTGCCCATTTCCATTATCAACTTCCTTAGAAAAATCCTAGATGTCCTAGTCTTCTTTAATTACCATCTTTAGTTCCCTAAGAGGAGGTTTAGAATAGGAGCTTCAAATAAGAGGCAATGTCCGTTACCGATTCTATCAACTTTATTTCTTCTTTTAATTCATCTTATTTAGTTGTTACATTATGAATTAATAACAACAGTATCACTCATATAATGATATTTTATTATAAATATAAAACAACCCTATTTCACCTTCTATCCATCCTACGGAAAATGAAATCACCGCGCGTGCGTACGTACAAAATATCATCTCCATGCCGTGGTGTAATCTATTTTCCACCACCACCTTAATTGGATGGGTATAATGGTGTAAATAATAACTATATATGATTATTGTAAAGTGATATTGATTATTAAATTGTATACATACACTTCAATACAATTCAACGATCATGGGAATGATATCATCGCTCGTGCGTACGTACGTCCTACCGTCTCCACGATGTGATGTGACTCGTTCTACATGATCTTCAATGCATAATGATTATATAAATTAATTTAGTGAAAAAATATGATATATTTTACACTAATACCATTCTTTAAATGAGGTATCTATAACTTAAAAAGAATAATAAGAATTTATTCGACAAAACATGCATAAGAAGAAAAAGCAATAAACACCCGAATAACAAGTAGAAACGAAATATTACTAATAAGAAGATACGAATACGACCATATATGATATCATAACAATGATAATGATTTTGGAATAATTCAATGGAATTATTTAAATAATTATACATGAGTTTCGGACACGTACGAAGCAAATCAGACCTAAGGTAAGGGAAAATTTCGCAATCTCATTTTTATCTGAGATTGTTTATACTTCGGTAATTACTGGGGAATATTTATCATCCACATCCATGTTTCGTCAATATGTAATATTATTTCTATCCTCCTACAATTTTTTAAATCCAATTTTACCCATTTGTGAGTTTTTTGTAAAATATATGAAAGGAATCTTTTGTCGTTTTTAGAATGAGGTATTTTTTGACTTTCCGGCCAAAGTACAAAAAGTTTTTTTATGAACTTATACAGAATGAATGGATTCATAGATCATTATTTCCATGAAGCTTCACTTATAGGTTTTCATGTTTTTTTAATCAACTTCTTTTAGTTTAAAATTGTATGACATGTTAATAAAGGAAGAATGCTTTTGAAGAAGAAGGGATATTTTCCTCAAGAATGAAGTTTAAGTGTTTTATCAAAATTATTTTCCATCTAAGATAATATCCGGTTCTGTTTATATCCCTATTTTTACAATGTTTGATTATGTTATGATGTAATTATTTTTATGATGTCCTTTTATCATATATGGATTATGTTATGATGGCATGATGTTTAATAATCCCATTTTTTATTACATGGGTTACGCTATGATGTATGATTTATGATTTTGTGGCCCACATAAGAATGGTTTCATTGTGAGATGGGTGGGACCTATATCTCCCTCCAATGCATTGGGTAATGATTTATATCTCATGAGATAGACATGGCTGGAACGACAGGTTAGTCCAGTTCAGTGATATAAGACTGAAACGAGGAGTGAACTCGGTTCAGAAATGGACTTTTTCCGCTAGGATAGTCTTGGAAATGCGTCTTGACTACTAAGAAATGATTCTCTAGGATTATTTGTGAATGACACAAAGTTTCATGTTTTACGTTATGATTATTGGGTATACATTTCATTACTATGATTTATCCCATGTTATGAAATTATGATCTATTTTGCAGGTTAAGATTTCCAAAATGATATGTCCGTATGATGTGATTGATATTTCTTTTGTTTACCCTTACGGAGCATTTGAGCTCACCCTTTTGTATGTTTTCTTTTCCCCAGGTCAGGAAGAAGGGTATTAAGTAGGATATGCCAAAAAGGGATTCTAGATATGATTAATTAAATGGGAGACAATGTAGATACTTTATGAATCAGATGTTTATGTTTTCCAGTTTCTAAAGATATACGTATACGGTTCTTTTATGGTTTTGTTATATATTGTAATAAGAGTGCTTCAATTTTGAAGTAATAACAATGTGTGTAAAGTATGGGTCGTTATAGTTGGTATCAGAAGAAAGGTATAGTCAACCTTTGGAAAATAGGATGTGAAAGCCTGAGTAAGAACCCTAAGGATATGTCTAAGCATAGGAAAAAATCTTAGTGCTTTAGAAATGGCCATGAATAACCTATGATAATACCTAAAGTGTGAAATTTTATTCCAGAATATGTGGTTTTACTATTATGATTAGTGTTTCTCACACTATGCTTATTGGTTTTAGTCAATGGATGGAACCGGAAAGAATCGTTTTAATGCTGAATGCGACAGGCAATGCAATGATTGTCCCCTTGAGCAACCAAATGTTATGGGAGATGGAATGAAAAATCTTGTAGCCATGCTCACACAACTTTCTCAAGCTATGAATCATGCAGGACTTCCAAACAAGAAAAATAAGGAGAAACATTCTGTTGAATCCTTCATGAGGCAGCATCCACCCTCATTCTGCGGGTTTACTGATCCATTAGTGGCTAAACAATGGATCAGTACCACTGAAAAGATATTTTTAGTTCTTCAATGTTCTAAACATGATAAAGTCATCATAGCAGTATATCGTTTGGAAGGTGAAGCTGATCAATGGTGGAATCTTATCAAGAATATGAGTCCAAGAGATGAAATTGAGTCCATGGAATGGGACGAGTTCAAGAACTTATTTTTCAATAAGTAATTCCCTAGTATTCATCGAACAAAGATGGAGAAGGAGTTTCTTGAACTAAAGCAAAAGGATGATGAATCTGTTGGTACCTACGAAGAAAATTTTACAAGACTTGCAAGGTATGCTTTTGGGATTATTATCCAACCTGAGAGTAAGATCGATCGATTCTTTCGTGGCTTAAAACCAACTCTTCGAAGGGTGTTAGCCATAAGGGACTTTAATAGCTACGAGGAAATCATTCGATGGGCTCTCAAGGCTGAGATGGATATTGGAGTAACCCAGCAGTTATAAGGGTTTGATAAGAAGAGGAAAATGGAATTCAAAGGGAAATCTAAAGAGCACACTAAAAATACAATGAGTTTTCCCTTATGCTCAAAGTGTGGAAGAAAACATGGAGGGAATTGACTTAAAGGGACAAGTAAATGTTTTAAGTGTGGAAAAGAAGGTCATCAGGCAGTTGACTGTCAAAATAATGGGAAGAATATGTCTAATGATGCGAACAAAGAAAGGGATACCCAGAATGAACCTCCTACACTTCAATGTTTCAAGTGCAAGGAAATGGGTCATTATTCCAATTAGTTCCCTAATCCAAGGGTTGTTGATGATGATAGACGTCACCAAACTATTAAGGCCAAAGACAAAGGAAAGTCACATGAAATTTCTATTGGCGATGTGGAGTATGATAACGAAGTGGTGAAAGGTACACTTACCATCCACTCTAAAGTAGAAAATGTTTTATTTGATTCTTGATCCACCCACTCTTTTATTTCTGAAGAATTTTCTAAGGGTATCGCCATATTACCTTAGTATTTAGATATTGAGTTAGCTTTGACAACCCCTAATGGCACAACAGTCACATCAAAAGTTTTCAATTCTTCTCCGATTGATGTTTGTGGGAAAGTGCTTCCTAAAAATCTTGTGGTCCTTCCTATAGTGGAATTTTATGTGATTCTTATCATGGATTGGATTTGTTTATATGGAGCTCATATAAATTTCCAAAGAAGGGAAGTCACATTTCATATTCTAGATCAATCTATGATCGTCTATCCATGCAAGGATGAGAATAAACATCCAGTGGAAATTTCATCCATCTTATGGGTCTTGATTCCACTAAATGAAGGTTATTTATCTCAAATGGTTGGGGAGAAACTCACGATTAAGAATATGCCCATTATACGAGAGTTTGATGATGTCTTTCTGGAGGAATTTCTGGGTCTTCCACCAAATTGTGAAGTTGAGTTTTCAATAGAACTCGTACCGGGTTCTTTGCCTATTTCAAATACACCTTATAGAATGTCCCCAATTAATTTGTAGGAATTGAAGAAGTAACTCCAAGAGAATCTTGATACGGGATTCATACGCCCTTGTGCGTCACCTTGGGAAGCACCTATTCTGTTTGTTAAGAACAAAGATGGATCAATGACACTCTGAATTGATTATCAAGAACTTAACAAGATCACTATCAAGAAAAAATATCCTCTCCCATTCATTGATGACTTATTTGACCAACTACGTGGAGCTCAATACTTTTCCAAGTTTGATCTTCATTCAAGGTATCATCAATTAAGGGTTAAAAGGGTTGATATACCAAAGACGACTTTCTGTACAAGGTATGGACACTATGAATTTATAGTGATGCCATTTGGTCTTACTAATGCCTCTGATATCCTCATGGATATAATGAATAGAGTCTTTAGAGACTATCCTGATCAATTTGTGGTAGTCTTTATAGATGATATTCTTGTCTATTCAAAGAGTAAGGAAGAACATGAAGATCACTTGAGAATTGTATTAAAGACCCTGATAAAGGAGAAGCATTATGAAAAATTTACCAAGTGTGAATTTTAACTTAAAAAAGTTTCATTTTTGGGTCACATAATCTCAAAAGAGGGGATATCTGTGGATCCTGCAAAAAAAGAGGTTATCAAAAGATGGTTGAGACAAACAATAGTAACTGAGATCCAAAGTTTTCTTGGTTTGTCTGGATATTATCGACGTTTTGTGAATGATTTTTCACGATTACCTAATCCACTCACCCGGTTGACTCGAAAAGGAGTTAAGTTCGTTTGGATAGAGGAGTGTGAAAAGAATTTCAAAGAGTTAAAAATAAGGTTATCCAGTGCACCTGTGCTCACACTTCCTTGTATTAGAGAATGATTTGTGATCTAAAATGATACATCCAAGAAGGGATTGGGGTTTGTTATCACGAAAAATGATATGGTGAGAGCCTATGCCTCAGGACAGTTGAAAATCCATGAGAAAAATTACCCAACTCATGATTTGGAGTTATCCGCGGTAATCTTTGCATTAAATATTTGGAGGCATTACCTTTATGGTGAAAGGTGTGATATTTATATTGATCATAAAAGTTTGAAGTATATTGTCAAACAAAAGGAGATGAGTATGTCACCAAAGAAGATGGTTGGAGTTGATTAAGGACTACGACTTCTCAATTCATTACCACCCTGGGAAAGCAAACAAGGTGGCAGATGCATTATGTCGACAAGACCATGATATCTTATCCATGATGAGGATCACAAAAGATCCAATGTTTATGGATTTACAAATAATGGATCTTGGAATTATAATGGAAGGGGAAAAATCTTATCTTTCTCAAATGAATGTTCAACCATCTATACATGTGAAGATTAAAGAGGCCCAAAAAGAAGATGTAGAGTTACAAAAGAAGGTGAGAAATGTTCCTGAATTCAACCTTGATTGGGAAGGGATAATAAGGTTCAGGAATCGGGTTTGTGTTCCTCCCATCCCAGAATTAAAGAAGGAGCTACTGGATGAGGCTCGTAGTTCTTCATTCTCTATTCATCCTAGAAGCACGATGATGTATAAATACCTAAAAGAGTACTTCTGGTAGGATGGTCTGAAAAGAGATGTTGCTGAATATGTCTCTCGATGCTTGGTTTGTAAGAAAGTTAAAGCTGAGAGACAGAAGTCTAAGGGGATGTCAAAACCATTTCCCATACCCGAATGGAAATGGGAAAACATCACTATGGACTTTGTCCCTAGAGTTCCTAAATCATCCAAAGGCAATAATGCTATCTGGGTCATAGTTGATCGTCTTACAAAAATCGTTACACTTCATTGCTATTAGAGATGATTTCTCTCTTGATCATCTTGCCAGGATATATGTAAATGAAGTGGTAAGATTGCATGGAGTACCACTTTCCATTATATCTGATTGGGATCTGAGGTTTACCTCAATGTTTTGGCAAGGTCTTCTACATACTTTAGATACATAGTTGAGTTTCAACACTGCTTGTCATACTCTGACAGACGGTCAGTCTGAGAGAACAATTCAAACTCTAGAAGATATGTTAAGAGCTTGCTCTATGGATTTAAAAGGTGGTGCGTATCAACACCTACCTTTAGTGGGATTTTCTTATAATAATAGCTTTCACTCCAGTATTCAGATGGCTCCTTATTAAGGTCTCTATGTAAAGAAATGCAGAACTCCAACTTGCCGGGATGAAGTTGGGGAAAGAAAGCTATTAGAAACTGATCTTGTTGATGAGATGAGAGAAAAGGTCAGATCTATTCAACAACACATAAGAGCATATCAGAGTCGACAAAAAAGTTATGCCGACAACCGAATAAAAGACCAAGAGTTTGAAGTGGGTGATAAAGTGTTGTTACGAATATCTCCTTGGAAGAGAGTAGTGAGATTTTGAAAGAAGGGAAAGCTGAGCCGTAGGTATATCGGTCCTTTCAAAATACTGGATCGTGTTGGGAAGGTAGCTTACCGATTGGTGCTTCCACCGAATCTATCTCATTTTCACGATGTGTTCCATGTATCTCTCCTGAGAAAGTACATACCTGATCCTTCACATGTACTTAGCTCAGAATTTGTACCGCTAGAGCAAGATCTTTCTTATGAAGAACAACTGATAGAGATTCTGGATCATAGTGAAAAAGTCCTACGGAACAAGACAACTCTCTTGGTGAAATTTTTATGGAGGAACCGACAATTAGAATAAGCTACATGGGAGCTTGAGCATATGATGAGAGAGAGGTATCCTCAATTGTTTGTTACGAAGTGATGAATTTCGAGGCCGAAATTCATTTTAAGGGGGGTAGAATGTAAGACACTGATATTTTATGAGAATTATATTTTTTTATGTCTTATGTTATACGCAACATCAAAGGAATATTTCATTACACACAAAACAAGGTTGGATTACTTTACACGTAGTCGTGACCTTTCATGATAGCGTGTGTTGTACGCAATACCGAGTTTCACTAAAAAATGATATGTTATTAAAATATTATATAAACTAGTCGTTATGAATAGTAATACCCACTTTTTGAAATTTTATTAATTTTATCTTTCAAAATGGATTTAATTTTTGGATTCAGAATATCGAAATTATCCAAGGGTGAATTTTTGGTATTTTTCTGAAAACTTTAAATTTTTGATGAATAGTGAAAACACAGGGTTACTATTTAAAAACCGAATTTTTATTTAAATAATTATTTATTTTATTTAAATTTATTTTTGGTCAAAATTGATACAAAAAACCTGTATAAGTTCAATGTAATTCATTGGAGTCATTTTGTAATAATTTTAGATATATAAAAAGTTTATTGAACTTTTCACCGTCTTTTACCCACCTCCTAGAAGAATTTGAAAATTTACATAAAACATTATTTTACCGCTTCTGTGAGTGAAATTTAGAAAATAAAAAAGACACGGTTAATATCAAGGAGTAAAATATGGTTCAATAAGATAAAAATAATTTTTGGTGAATAGTAACTTTTTACTTTTTTTTACCACGGTTAAAAGTAAATAGGGTAATTAAGGGTAAAAATGATATTATTATTACCTTAACACATGTCCTAATTCTATTGGATATGTTTAGTTAGACCAAAAAAAACCTTAGGAATAAAATATGACCATTTTGGTCCACCTGGATTAGATTAGGATACTTATTATTATTTTATTTAAAGAAGAATTAAAAGCATTAAAATCAATGTTTAATAATTAAAACTTCTTTAATATAGGGTTATACATTAGCTAAATTCAACTATAAATATTCATTAGAAATATAATAATATTTACTACATAATGGTATTTTATTTATAATTTTTAGACATTAAATAATTTAATTTATTTTTGACACAATGATGATGCAGTAATTAACTTATTAATGAAATATTAACATAATTGATGTTATAAATACCCAAATAAATATAATTTGAGACTTTTCATGAATTAAACTAATTTTATAGGTTATTATGAAATATTATTATTGATTTAATTAACTTTTTTCGAACTAATCATGCTGTTATGATTTTCACAATAATCAATTACCAAATAGTGTCAAAATTGACATAAAATAGTTTTTAAAACAAATATTTTATTAATAATTGTTACTTTATTCATAAAAATACATGGTTAGGCCAAATAACTTATATAAGGTTATATATATTAATAATGAACCACTTTGGGTTCGTTTGGGTTGTAATATTAAGATTATAAACCATATAGTGTAAGAAAACAATAAGACATGGTAAAAGTTAAATTATTTAACTTAGAGTTAAATCTAAATGATAAGGTTAAAATTGTAACCTAAACATGTATAAAATCTATTATTTGATATTATTTCAACCCATCCCCACCTTAGCTTCTAAATAAATCAATTTAGAGCTATTAAAAACCGAATATGACTTTATTATAAAATAATATTTTATGTTTTTCCTATAGTGCCCCTCTCCTCCCTTATAAAAGGGAACCTCCTCCCTCTCCTATTTATACAAGTTTGAGCCTTCAAGCTCAGAAAAACCCTACCCATTTCCCTTCTAAACTTCCCTAGAAACATCCTATGGATCCTGGTCTTCATGAAAGACCATCATTAGTGCCATAAGAAGAGGTTAAGAAGAGGCGCTTCAAAGAAGAGGTAATGTTCGTTACCTATTCTTTCAACTTTAATTCTTCTTCTACTTCCTCTTATTTAGTTATTTCATTATGAAGTAGAAACATCAGTATCACTCATATACTGATATGTTATTATAAATATAAAACAACCAAATTTCACCTTCTATCCATCCTATGAAAAACCAAATCACCGCACGTGCGTACGTATATATTACCGTCTCCAAGCTATGGTGTAATATGTTTTCCACCACCACCTTAATTGGATGGGTATAATGGTGTAAATAATTACAATATATGATTTTTTAAAGTGATATTTATTCTTAAATAGTATACATACACTTAAATACAATTCAACAATCATGGGAATGATATCATTGCTCGTGCGTATGTATGGCCTACCGTCTCCACGATGTGATGTGGCTCGTTCTACAAGATATTCAATGCATAATGGTTATATAAATGAATTTAATGAATAAATATGATATATATTACACTAATACCATTCTGGAAATGATGTATATATTACCTAAAAAGAATAATAATAATTTATTCGACAAAACACGCATACGAAGAAAAAGCAATAAACACCCGAATAACAAGTAACAATGAAATATTACTAATAAGAAGCTAAGAATATGACCATATATGACATCATAACAATTAGAATGATTCTGGAATAATTCAATTACATTATTTAAATCATTATACCGGAGGTTCGGACACGTATGAAGCAAATCGGACCTAAGGTAAGGGAAAATCTCGCAATCTCATTTTTATCCGAGATTGTTTATACTTCGGTAATTACTAGGGCATATTTATCATCCCCATAAATGTTTCATCAATATGTAATATTATTTGTATCCTCATAAAATTTTTTAAATCCAATTTTACCCATTGGTGAGTTTTTAGTAAAAGATATGAAATGAGTCTTTTGTCGTTTTTAGAACGAGGTACTTTTTGACTTTTCCGGCCAATGTACGAGAAGAATGTTTTTTTAACTTATATGGCATGAATGTATTCATAAAACATTATTTACATGAAGATTATTTTAAAAGTTTTCAAGTTTATTTTTAATCAACTTCTTTTGGTTTAAAATTTTATGACATGTTAAGAAAGGAAAAATGATTTTGAAGTAGAATAGATATTTTACTCAAGAATGAAGTTGAAGTGTTTTATCAAAATTATTTTCCATCTAAGATAATATAGGGTTTTGTTTCTATCCCTATTTTTACAATGATATGATTATGTTATGATGAAATTATTTTTATAGTGTCCTTTTATCTTATATGGATTATGTTATGATGCAATGATGTTTAAGAATCCCATTTTTTATTACATGGGTTTTTCTATGATGTATGATTTATTATTTTGTGGCACACATAATAATGGTTTCATTATGAGATGGATGGGACCTATATATCCCTCTAATGCATTGGGTAAATATTTATATCTCATGAGATAGACATAGCTGGAACGACAGGTTAATCTGGTTCAGGGATACATGACTCAAACGAGGAGTGAACTCGGTTCAGAAATGGACTTTGTCCTCTAGGATAATCTTGGAAATGAGTCTTGAATACTAAGAAATGATTCTCTATGATTATGTGTGTATTCCAAAAAGTTTCATGTTTTATGTTATGATTATTGGGATTAAATTTTACTACTATGATTTATCCCATGTTATGAAATTGTGATCTCTTTTGCAGGTTAAGATTTCCAAAATGATATGTTCTTATGATGTGATTGATATTTCTTTTGTTTACCATTACTGAGCATTTGAGCTCACCCTTTTGTATGTTTTCATTTCCCCAGGTCAGGAAGAAGTGTATTAATTAGGATATGCCAAAAAGGGATTATAGATATGAAGAAATAAATGGGAGACAATGTAGATGCTTTATGAATTAGTTGTTTATGTTTCCCAGTTTCGAAAGACACTATACCTAAATGGTCCTTTCAATGCTTTGTTATATGTTTTAATAAGTGTGCTTCAATTTTGAAGAAATAACAATGTATGTAACGTATGAGTCATTATACATAGGTTTTTGTATTTGTTTTCTTTGGGATACAATGATTCATAGATAATATGATCATGAAATGATCAGACATACAATCGAAGAATCACCATTATCATTTTAATTTCATTCTTCATACTTAAAATTAATTGAATATTATATATTTGTAGAATTTGGTAATATATTGATGAATCTAGTTTTTTAAGATATATTCATTCCTAACATTTTAAATTTACCTTTTTTCAACTTCTGTCTCGTACTGAGTTCCTTCAATGATTATGATAATCACAATTGTGATCAGTTGCGAGACTATGATAAGCTAAAATGGTGTGATATTCTATAAGGTTTTAAACAATGATTGCGATGGTCTTTGATAGGGGATGTGATAGATTATGGGGATGGGGATGAAGGGTGTTACAACTGGGGTTGGGAATAATATGATAGAGATATTTTGGTTCTTTAAAAGTTTTATCATCTATTAAAATATAAAATTTTACATTATGCTACATATGACCATAGAACCCTTTTCTATCCTATTTTCTCAAATTTTTATCACTACCTTTCCATTAATATCTCTGTCACCATACTAAATGAGTCCAATTTTTATTTCATATAATGGAATAACAACATTACATCTTTAAAAACTCAAAACATTTGTTTTGTGAATAAATTTTTATGAAAATTGAAATTAAACATGTAGAGAATATTATATATTATAAAAATTAACAAAAAAATATCATATATTTTTTCCCATTGAAAATAAAAAAATATTAAATAATTTATACCTCCGATTGAAAATAATAAAAATAGAACAATAAACATTTGTTATGTTTTAATTAACAAATGAAAAAACTTGATTATTTTATAAAAATATAATAAAAATAATTTGAATTCAAATATTTTATGATTAAAAAAGTTAAAAATAAATTATTTGTAATTTATATTAAAAAAATTTAAATAAATAATAAAAATCATATTTTATATATTAATGTTCTACAAAAAATATATTAAAAAATATAGAAAACATGTTTTGTTATATAAATATAATTAAAGTAGTCATAAAACATATAATTTATATTTTTTTAATAATAAGGCACATGTTTAATTAAAAAACTAATTAAAATTAAAAAAAAATTATTCTTTCCCTTAGTTTTTTATAAAAATTATAATAAAAAATTATAAAAAAGTTTAGTTAAAGAAAAATAATAAAAGAAAATCATTTTTCCAATGAAAAATAATAAAACTGATGAAGTTACACCTTTTATTCAATAAGCCAATATAAGTACGCATGTCATATTTTTTCCCCTTAATATGATAGGAAAGTTATATTAAAAAATAAAAATATGTTTGGTTATAAATTAATCCCAAAATACATATTCTATCATTAAAAAATTAAATTGATAAAAATTCTTTATGTTCTATTAAAAAAAATTAAGAACCCAAAATATGTGTTATTTGATTGTTTTTAAGAAAAATATATTTTAAAATATAAAAAAACATATTTTTCAACAAATAATAATAATAATAATTAAAATTACAATAGTAATTATATATTTATTGTAAAGGTTACACACATAAAGATACACATGCAAACACATATGCACCTGGGGAGGCACTAACTGAAGACTACCCTAAAGCCACCACAAGGGTGAAACTGCTAGGTTGTACCTCATGGGGAAATAATAATAATAATAATAATAATAATAATAATAATAAAATTCATCCCATAAAAAATTTTTGTAAAATTTTTTTAAGTTAGAATACATTATAATAAAAAATTTACCAAAAAAATACAATATATGTGAAATATCACATGAATTATTTTAGTTCTATTTATCTATTAGATTAGTTTAGAATGTAAATTTTAGGATCTGTCTGATGGTTATTAGATATTTATTTACTAAAAGTAATGTAGAATTTTTCTAAAGTACATATTTTAAGGGACCCTTATATGTGAGATACATTGGGAGGGGAAAAGGTAAATCAATATATCCTTATTTATTACACAATATTTTTTTTCCTTTAACCGATTCCCTAATTTCCCTTTTTAGGATCCCACTTTTAGTCTAAACATTATAATTTGTTAACATTAACAATAGAATTTCTCTTCTTATCACTCACTTAACCATGCACAAGAAATATAAATGAGAACAATAATACAGTAAGTTCTTTAACTGGGTTTACCACTTGATATGAGGACTAGTCCTTGGTGTGTAGTGGATTCTATCCTATGACACACAATTTTACTCCTTTTAATAATTAATAACAAATAATATAAGGTAACATCCATAAAACCTTTATAATTTTGTCTTTATATAGTTCAAAATCACTTTATTTGTTTTAAAAGTAAAAAAAATTATGAAAAAACCACTACTAAATGAATAAAATCCCTAAAAAAATTTTAGATTTGATTCCTAAAAGATGATAAAGAGCATTAATGAAAGGAAAAAATATAAATTACACTAAATATATAAAATAACTTACATGTTATTCCTTCAAGTCCATGCATGGAAACTTATATGAGATAATGACTCTATGGAATCAGTATTCTTAAACCCTCTAAATTTAATTTAGAATTTATTTTGGAATTATTCTGTATTTTAATAGGGAATCTATATAGTACTCAAAATCAATTTTTGATCAAATAATGGCTATAATAAATCTCATTAAAATACTCACTTTTATTTTTTTTTCTTGGTTTCTCAATTTATAACTTTTCTAAGACACATGATATCTACTACAATTTTTCATTTTTAAATGACCATTAATTCTTGGTCAAAATAAGAATTTTACATTAACTTCATAATGAACCTGATCCTATCCATCTTTCTATTGATACACTATGGTTAAATATCCTATATTATTTTAAATGGTTGTTAATAATTCTCACCTTAATCTGCCCTAATTTAATGTTTTTTCAGAAAGATTCTAAATAAATTTTACCCCCTGATCTATGTAATTTTATAAAAAAAATCAAGAATAAAATATTGGAAATATCATGGGAAATTATTGTTTGTGGTGTGATTTTAAAAAAAATATTCATGGAGTAGGAAATCTCAAATATGATATTTATGGAGTAGAATTTATTAAAATCTATTGAAAACCCATGAAAAACAATATCTTGTGAGTCTAATGGTTGTGCATGAGGATCATGGTATAATGGTTTAGTTGGGGGTGAATAATTAGATAGTATATTTAGGAATTCCTCATGTTTTTAGCCTACATATGAGGTTGGTATTTTTGGTTGTATTTGTAATACTTGTGCGATGTTATCAGGAGGTTCCGTATGAGTAGGTCTATAAATAAGAAATGTAAATGCATTTATGGATACAACTAGGGACAGTGAGGATTAGAAGATAATCTTCATTCAATTATAATTAAATAATTTAAAAAGTATTTTGGGTATATCACTAGGTATGAGATTGATCACTGGTTGGAAGAGGTTGATATTATTTTGTATTTGATATAGGTGATATATGAGATCTATGTTCATTTAGTCATGTTCTTATTGCAAGGTTCCATGTATATGTAGTCGATGATATTCTTGGGAGATCATGATTTGTTTATAATTGGATGGATTTAATTTTAGAATCTATTCATGAACGTTTTCTTATATTAGACTCATAGAGTTTTGTAATAATATGAGTTGTTAGTGATTTAGATAGAGAATGTTTCTATATTGGATTATAATATAAGGATTATTGATTGTTTTCAATATTATTATGATATTATGACTTATAAGAAGCTAATGGATTTTAATTTTTAAAGGGGTCCAAGACCCAAGTTCTCATGATATTTAGGAATATTTTATTTGTGTTATATTACAAGTATATTTGAATAGGTGGACAAGAAAAAGAATTTATTGACGATGAGGAGAAATGTTTTGAATATTGATTAGTGGAGTAGAAATAGGTCTAGATATAGAGTAATTTGTTTTATTTTATAAGTACTCAAGGTTTAGGTGTGGTCATGGGAATCACCATATAATGTGATCTCATTTCTCTATTGCGGGTAGTACATAATCATTAAATGGGATCAAGTTATTATATATTTATATTTTAGGGGTAGTGTCCATCATAAATTTTTTTATCCATATTTTTTTTGAGTTTTTATAGGAGACATGAGTAGATTATGGCTTTTGAAAAACCCCACCATCAGATTTTTCATCCTCCTTAGGAGTGGTTTATATAGTAGGCATAAGATAAATGACCATTGGGACCACCAACAAAGAGTGGTACTTGGAGATAAATTTATAAGAAATCACAATATCATCATTAAAAAGGAGATGATAAGTTAGAAGTTAGATTCCAATAATATGGCCTACAATGAGAAGTAGTGTGATTCCATTACCCTAGTTACCCAGAGTCGCTGCATTATTACCAAACATTGGCATGATTAAAGGAATCATGTACCGAAAGGCCGATTAGTTTAGTAACATTGGAAGTACTAGATACATATATAAGTTTTATAATACATCATGATATAAAAACAACAACAACATTTTGTACCCTTTGAAAACACTTATATCCCTTAGCATGTCCTTGCAGGTCAACCATTATATAATTCTTCATATCTTGGAAAAAATAAAACATAGAAATGGGTGAGCTCAGATTCTCAGTAATGATAGAAATATAGTGGAAACTTTCATAAATAATAATAAACATTTAAGGAAATGTATAAGACTAAAACATAATCACTTTAAATATAAAATTCTCCATAATATGGCCAATATAAATCAAAAAATTCCATTTACTTATTCGCATGGATATTCTACTAGTCGAATAATCACATGCAATATCAATAGCCAATTTCATAATGATGGAATGCATAATGACAGACTTGATAACCACATAGTCAAGGGCTTGTACCAACACTACAAATAATATTTTGTCAAGGACTTGTTCCGAGACGCTACTTAGTCTCATAAGACTTACTGATGCATTGAAGAGCTATAGTGGGCTCCACCCGTCACTTACTAAGTCCAATGCATTCCTCATATAAAAATGTTTAAACATAACATAAACATTCGTATTAAAACATGTATACGAAATGTAAATAATTTTTCCATATACCACGAATGGTGTAAAAATAACACACACACATTAAAAAATATTACAATACTTCAGTACAATATGGAAGATTAGTATAATAAATCAGCTTCAAACAAGCTTAATATCCATCAAAGGATGTTGACATAGATGAAATCAAAAAATATTTGTAGAGAAATATATATTTCAATTTTAAAATCATTTAAAAGTAAATTAATTATAAAAGAAAACATTTATTTCAAAAATATTATTATAAGCTTATATGGTAAGCTTAAACGATGTTATAATGGCAGAAAATAGCCACACCCACCGTATAAGTTAAAAAATAGACTCTTACTTTAATTTAGTCGAAAAGGTCATAAAGTACATTGGTTGGAAGATGACAGAAAAATTCATTTCAAATCATTTGATAAAAAGTAAAAAAGGGTATAAATGAATTTAATCCATAGTCTAGTAAATTTTAAAAATGTTTTGGAATACATTTTTAAGAAACATGGATGTGGATGAAAAAGTGGTCCCAGTAGATACTTATGTAAATACATCCTCTAATAATAAAGAGATCGTGAAATTAACCCTTACCTTGTGATTTTACTTAATAGATGGTAAGTTGACCTCATGTATAATAGTTAAAACATTTATATTAAATTATACAAGAATAATATACATAAATATGATATCATATATGATCTTATAATATTTATTTGTTAATAATATTTTAGTAGTATCACCGTTTCAGGTATTAACTGATCTGTTTTCCATTATATGCTCGGTTATTTAAGCCATGTTTTTTATGGATAGGATGTATTTTATTCATATCCAGAAATATATTAAGTTCTTAAAATTTTTTTAATCATAAAATGAAAATTATTCTTGAATGATTATGATGGGGAATGAATCTCAATGCATTCGTGGAGACGGTAATCCATACGTACGCACGAGCGACAATATCATTATATTCATGGTGAAATCATATGTAAATGGATGGTATATCATATATATAGAATCATTAAAATTTTATATTTATTATTTACATTAGTATTACTCATTATTATACCCATCAAAATAATGAAGTGTTTGAATAAAAAACAAAACCACGACGTGGATATGGTAAGCCGTACGTACGTACGTATGGTTACATTTTCAATAATATGGTGGATAGAATAATGAATATGGTTGTACCATTTTTATAATAACATAATATAATATAGAATATACTGGATTTATTATTTTATAATGGAAACAACAATGAAATAGTAAGTGGAAAAAGAAAATAAATTGAAAGAGGTCATGAAATATTTACCTCTTCTTCGGGTTCTTCCTTTTGATTTGATCAAAAGGGATCCTTAGGTTGGCTTTATGACCAAAGTAAGTCCTATAGGATTAAGGGAGGAATGTTGGGAGTATATTTGGGCTAGTTTTGGCCGAGCAAAATGACTTTGGAGGTTTGAAATTAAGAGAAGGGAAGTACCCTTTTATAAGAGAGGCGGGGGTCACTTTAGGAAACTCTTGAAATATTTTTTTATAATTAAATCCTTTTAGGTTTATAATGTCTCCAAAATTATTTATTTCGAGTATAAGTTTGGTATGGTTCTAAAACATCCCAACAAATTGGTTTTGGACAGGTTTAGGTCACCATATTAACCTTATCTTTTAGATATATCTCTTAGTTAAATAGTTTGACATTTACCATGTCTCTTTGTATTTGTATATTATATGGTTAATAAACATACAATAATAGTCCAAGAGAACCCCATGTGGTTTATTATTAATATATATATCTTTATCGAAGTCCATTGGCTGATCCTTATATTTTTATGAATATTATATCAATTAATAATAATGTATTTGTTTTAAAAACTCAATTATGTCAATTTTGACACTATTTATTATTTGGTTTTTGTAAAAATCATAACAACATGATTACTTTGAAAAAAAGTTATTTAATAAACCCTAAAATGTCATATTAACCTATAAAATTTTTTTAATTCCTAAAAAGTCTCCAATTAATTTATTTGGATATTTATAATATCATTTATTTTAATCTCTCATCAATAAGGTAATTATTGCATCATCATTTTGTCATAAATAAATCAAATTAATTATTTTCTAAATTATAAAGGAAATACCATTATGTAGAAAATCCTTTTAAATTTCTAATAAATATTTATAGTTGAATTTATCTTATGTATAACCTTATATTAAAAATGGTTTAGTTAATAAACTTTGAATTTAATACTTTTAACTCTTTTTTAAAAATAATAATAATAAATGACCTAATCTAATCCAAGTTGACCAAAGAGGATCATATTTTATTTATAAGTTTTTTTTGGTCTAATTACACTTATCCAATATAATTATGATATGTTTTAGGGTAATTATGATATCATTTTTACCCTCAATTACCCTATTTACTTTTAACCATGGTAAATAAAAGAAAAAAGTTAATATTCACCAAAAATTATTTTTATCTTATTGAACCATATTTTACTTACTGATATCAATCGTGTCTCTCAGGTTTTTGAAATTCAATTCCCAGAAGCGGTAAAATTATGTTTTATGCAAATTTTCAAATTCTCCTTAGAGGTGGGTAAAAGACGATAAAAAGTTCAATAAAATTTTTATATATCTAAAATTTATATAAAATGACTCTAATGAATTACATTGAACATATATAAGTATTATGTATCTATTTTTACCTAAACAAAATTTAAATAAAATAAATAAATATTTAAATAAAATGTTGGTTTTAAACAATAACTCGATGTTTTTCACTATTCATCAAAAATTGAATGTTTTCATAAAAATACCAAAAATTCACCCTAAGCTAATTTCGATATTCCAAATTCAGAAATGAAGTCCATTTTGAAAAATAAAATTTATAAAATTTCAAAAAGTGGGTATTACTATTCATAACGACTAGTTTGATTGGTTGCAGTGTGTTAGAATCTCAAAGTTGCGTACAATGAAAGCTATTGTGTTATTCAAAGGAAAACATATCGTGGAATCTTGGGATTTTACATTATTACCTACTTTAAATAATTTCATCCTCGAAATTTCTTGAATACTACTGCACAAAAATATTCGGGTTGTTTTTCATCATAATGTCCTCTAGTTCCCATGTTGCCTCTTCAATCTTTTGGTTTCTCCATTGAACATCTACCAGACGAGTCATTTGGTTTCTCTTTATTATGGTTCTTCATCATGAATCTTGATAGGCCCTTCACAAAAAGACAGATCAGGTTCCAGTTCAATTTCCTCATAGGTGAGTACATGCTTTGGGTCATGTATGTATTTTCTCAATAGTGATACGTGGAACACATCGTGAACTTTGGAGAGACTTTACGGCATTACCAAACGGTAAGCTACAACCCCAATTCATTCTAGAATTTTGAAAGGTCCAATGTACCTAGGACTCAATTTACCCATCTTACTGAATCGTTTAACACCCTTCCATGAAGATAACTTCAAGAAAACATGATCTCCTACATGAAATTCCAAATCCTTATTCTGATTATTGGCATAGATCTTTTTCCTACATTGAGCTGATTTGATGCGTGTTTGGATAAACTTCATTGTTTCCTTAATTTCCCCAACAAGCTCTGGGCCAATGAGTTTTCTTTCACCAACATTATCCCAAAAAGATGGTGTGTGAAATCTCTTTTCATATAATGCTTCATATGGTGCCATCTGAATACTTGAATTGAAGCTAGTGTTATAGGAAAATTCTACCAGAGGTAAATATTGATCCCACATACATTTAATGTCTAGTGAGAAAGATCTCAACATGTCTTTAAAGGGTTGAATAGTCCATTCTGACTGTCCATCGGTTTGAGGGTGGTAGGCTGTGCTCAAACTAAGTTCAGTATCCAAGGACTTATGAAGAATTTTCCAAAATATTGATGTTAGAAAAGGAATGCGATCATAATAAATCAATAGGGGTACAACATGGAGTCTTAAAACATCATTAATATATAGTCTTGCTAGACATTCAAGTGGTAAATCTTCTCGTATAGCATGAAAATGTGCTGACTTGGTAAGACAATAAATAATGACCCATATTGCATCATTCCTTCTATTAGTCTTTGGTATCCCCATGAAAAATTCCATCGTAATACTATCCCATTTCCACTTAGGTATGATAAGAGGTTTCATGAGTCTTCTAGGCTATTTCCTTCTAACTGTCACTAGTTTACAAACCATACATCATGACACAAAATCAGTAATCTCCCTCTTCATGTTGTCCCACAAAAAATGTTCCTTCAAATCTCTATACATCTTGGTGCTCCAAAGGTGTATAGAGAAATTAGAGTTATGGGAATCATCCAACAATTATCTTTCTAGATCATGTATATTGGGAACACAAATTCCCTTCCCAAATTTCAAAATTTCATCTTCATATACGAAGTCACTCAATCTCCCATCATTGACATCTTTAATCTTCTATTGAAACTCCTCATCATTTGTCTAAGAATTTTTTATTATTTCTAATAAAGATTGTTTAGAAACCATTTGACAAAGTATTGATGTTTTAACTTCTATGGTTATTCCCATATTCATACTTACTAGATCCATGAAAATAGGATCCCTTTCCACTCTCATAATTTTCAAAACTCCATGATCCTTTGTGCTTAAAGCTTATGCCACCTTATTTACCTTACCTGGGTGGTAGTGTATTGTGAAATAATAATCTTTGAGTAGGTCAAGCCATCTCCTTTTCCTCATATTGAGTTATTTTTGGGAAAAAATATACTTAAAACCCTTGTGATCTGTATAAATCTCACATTTTTCCCCATAGAGATAGTGTCTATGTATCTTCAGGGAAATATTACAGCTTGTAACTCAAGATCATGAGTGGCATAGTTTTTCTTATGAATATTTAGCTGTCGTGATGCATAGGCAATAACTCTATCATTGTACATAAGGAAACAACCAAGTCCTTTCTTTGAATAATCACTATAAATAACACAACCATCATTCCCTGATGGTAGAGTCAAGATCAAAGCGTTGAATAATATTCTCTTCATTTATTCAAAACATTCTCCACACACTTTTTTCCAAACAAATTTAACCACTTTACGTGTGATCTTGGATAATGGGTTAGCCAACCGGGAAAAATTCTAGACGAAACATCCATAATAACCTGCTAAACTAATAAAATTGTGTACCTAAGTTATACTCATTGTTGACGGCCATTCTTGGATTTCCTTGGTATTTGAAGGATCAAAAAAGATTCCATCCTTAGAGACAATATGTCCAAGAAAAGAAATCTCTTGAAGACAGAATTAAAACATTCCAAACTTCCCTTATAATTCATTTCTTTTGAGGGTTTTCAAAATAGTGCGCTAGTTATTTTCATGATCTTTGTAGGTTTTTGAGTATACTAAGATATCCTAAATAAATACCACTACAAATTCCTCAAGATATTCGTTGAAAACTCTATTCATTAAATCCATAAATATAGAGGGTGGGTTAGTCAATCCATAAGGCATTACTGTAAACTCATAATGCCCATACCTGGTTCAAAATGATGTTTTTAGAATGTATTCCTTCTTCACACAGAACTAATGATATCCAGATCAAAGGTCAATCATTTAAATAAATTGAGCTCCATGAAGTTGGTCGAATAAATCATCAATGTGAAGTAGGGGATACTTTTTTGTTATTTTTATAGCATTGATCTCCCTGTAGTCAATGCACAACCTCATAGATCCATCTTTCTTATTAACAAAAAGGATAGGGGCTCCCCATAGAGAAACAATAGGGTGAATAAATACCTTTTTACTCAATTCCTATAGTTGTTTCTTTAGTTCCACTAATTCCAAAGTGGCCACTCTATAAGGGGTCTTCGATATGGGCCTTGAACCACGAATTAAATCAATGGAAAACTCAATTTCTCATTCTGGTGGATGGATAAGTAAATCCTATAGAAACACATCAATATATTATTTCAGAATAGTTACATCCTCTATTCAAACATTATTTTCCTCACCCATAATTATTTCATTCTCTTCCTCCCTAATAATTGAATTTAGTAGATCTATTGGTGGTGGATATTGAGGAGAATCAGGTGGTGACATTTCTTCTCTAAAGATAAGGTCCTCCTTATTATCATCAAAAATTGTAACCCCCTTCTTCTTAAAATATATTTTCGCATCATGGTCCAAAATCCAATCCATTCTGAGGATTATATCAAATTCAATCATGGGTATGACGTTGAGATCAGTGGATAAAAACATTTATTTGACTTAATGGGAACTGATTCCCAAAGATTTGTTGTGATGATACTTCCCTTAGGAGTTTTGAATGATAACTCCCTTGTTAAGTATAATTGAAAATATCTAATTTTCTTTGAAAACTGGGAAGATATGAAACAATGCGATGATCCAGAATCAGATAATGCATTGGCTAAACTTGAGGAAACAATTTAATTACCTACCACCATGTCTTTTGGAGCTTCAACCTCAGCAGTAGTGATAAAATAAGTTTTTCCTTTCTCCCTGGGCCTTTCTTGAGGTATGTTCCCTTGGTGAATAGGACATTAATTTTCATAATGTCCCTTTTCTATACAATTTTAGCATTCAACATTGAAAACCTCTTTCTTTCCCTTTCAATCATGATCTTAGTGGCCTTTTCCACCACACTTGTAATAGTCTCACACCCCCTTCAAGAAACTACTAGGGTGTTTCTTCCCACATTTACCGTAGGATGGATATTCAACATTTCCATTCTTCCCCTTAATTCTATTTCCATATTTATTAGTATATATCTTCATCTTTTTATTTTCATTTAATTCATAAGACTTAGTGAATTCATTTTCTATCTTGATAGTGCATGAGAAAATATCTTCATATGATGAGAAGGATTGTGAGACTAATTCTCAGTGGAGAAATGTTTTTAACCCTTTAATGAATCGATCAATATTACTCCTTGAGTTACATATATAATCTTCTACATGCCTTGTTATCCTTGTAAAGTTAGCCTCATACTTTGCAACATTCTCATCCTCCTTTTTCCTCAGACTAAAAAATTTCCTTTCCATATCTGCTCTATGGTTACGAAGAATGTATTTTTCTGAGAAAATTTCTTTAAACTCCCTCCATTCCATGTTCGATACTTCTTCATATTCCTTTGTGTTTATGATTAATGATCACCATTGACCTGCATCTCCCGTGAGGCGATAAACTTCCATGACTAATTTTTCCCTTTCACTAATCCCCAAAGCATGAAATATTTTCTCTAAGGAATTTATCCATTGCTCAACTAATAATTTTTTTGTACTCCCATTTAATTTTGGTGGCTTTTTCATGATGAAGTGGTCTAAAATTTATCCATCGCATTATGGACTAGGGTGCTCCATACATGTAATTTTATTATTCATAACCTGAGTGAGTTGTCCCAGTATAGTGGTAAGATGATCAACACCAATTGTGTCACCATCTCCACTATAATTATCTTGAGTTGGAGGGAAATCCCTACATGGATTAGATGTGTTGATATGGTTTCCATTCCTTCAACTAGGCACCATTTCTAAACAATGTTATTCTTTATAGTACATCCAATATAAATCAAATAATTCCATTTACTTATTCACAAGGATATTCTACTCATCGAATAATCACATGCAATATCAATATCCAATTTCATAATGACAGAATGCATAATTCTAGACTTCATAACCATATATTCAAGGCCTTGTGCCAAGAATACAAATAAGATTTTTTCAATGCCTTGTTCCAAGACACTATTTTTCCTCATGAGACTTACCGATGCATTGAGGAGCTATAGTAGGCTCCACCTATCACTTACTAAGTCCAATGCATTCCTCTTATGAAAATGTTTAAACATAGCATAATCATTCGTATTAAAACTAGCATAAAAAATGTCAATACTTTATCCATAAACCATGAATAGTGTAAAAATAACACATCCACAGTCAAACATATCACAAAAACCTCAATACAATATGGAAGATTTGAATAATAAATCAACTTCAAACAAGCTTAAAATCCATCAAAGAATGTTGACATGTATGAAATCAAAACTTTTTGTAGAGAAATATCTATTTCTATTTGGAAATCATTTAAAAGTCACGTAATTATAAAAGAAAACATTTATTTTGAAAATAATCTTATAAGATTTCATGGGAAGCTTTGACGATGTTATAATAGTATAAAATATCCACACCATAGCCACACCCGCTATATAAGTTAAAAGAAGACATTCTTACCTTATTTTAGTCGAAAAGGTCAAAAAGTACCTTGTTTGGGAAATGACAAAAAGATTCCTTTCAAAACATTTTATAAAAATTCAAACAAGGGTATAAATGAATTTAACCAATAATCTAGTAAATAGTAAAAATGTTTTGGAATACATTTTTAAGAAACATGGATGTGGTTGATAAAGAGGTACTAGTAGATACTTACGTAAAAATAACCTCAGATAATGAAGAGTTTGTGAAATTAACCCTTAACATGTAGTTTTCCTTAGTCGATGGTATGTTAACCTTCTATATAATAGTTAAATCATTGTTATTAAATTATAAATGACTAATATACATAAATATGATATCATATATGATCTTATAATATTGCTTTGTTAATAATATTTTAGTAGTATTATCATTTTGGGTGTTAACTAATCTGTTCTCCTTTATATGTTCAGTTATGTAAGCCATTTTGGTTATGGATAGGATGTATTTTATTCATATCCAGAATGATATTAAATTCTTAATTTTTTTTAATCATAAAATTAAAATTATTCTTGAATGATTATGATGGAGAATGAAGCTCATCGCGTTTTTGGAGACTGTAATACATACTTATGCACGAGTGACAATATAATTATATTGATGGTGAAATAATATGTAATTTGATGGTATATAATATATACATAATAATTAACATGTTATATTTATTATTTACATTAGTTATACTCATTATTATACCCATACAAATAATGAAGTGTTTTAATAACAAACTATACAATGACGTGGACGCGGTAAGCCGTATGTACACACGTATGGTGACTTTGTCATTCATATGATGGACATAATAATGAATATAATTTTACCATTTTTATAATAACATAAATGTATATATAATATAATGGAGTTATTATTTTATAATGGAAACAATAAAGAAAGAGGTAGTGGAAAAAGAATAGAACTTGAAAGAGGTGAAGAAATATTTATCATTTTTTCAGGTTTTTCCTTTTCATTTGATAAAAAGGGCTCCTTAGGTTGGAATTATTTCCAAATGAAGGCCTATAGGATGCAGGGAGGAAAGTTGGGAGAATATTTGGGCAGGGGTTGGCTAAGAAAAATGTCTTTTGAGGAGTGAAATTAAGATAAGGGGAAGTACCCATTTATAAGATAGATAAGGGTCACTTTAGAAAAAACATGAAAAATTGTTTTATTATAAAATCATTTTCATATTATAATGGATCCAAAATGATTTATTTTGAGGCTAAGGTGGGTATGGGTCGAAAACCTCTCAACCAATAGGTTTTGGATAGGTTTAGGTCACCATATTTACCATATAATTTAGATTTAACTCTAAGATAAATAATTTTTCATTTACCATGTATCTTTGTATTTTTATATTATATGGTTAATAAAAATACTATAAAAAGCCAAGAGAACCCTATGTGATTCATTTTTAATATATATATCCTTATCTAAGTCCTTTGGCCAATCCTTATATTTTTATGAATATTATATCAATTAATAATATAGTATTTGTTTTACAAACTCAATTATGCCCATTTTGACACTATTTAGTATTTTGTTTTTTTGAAAATCATAAAAGCATGATTAATTAGAAGACAAATTATTTAATCAACCCTAACATGTCATATTAACCTATAAAATTATTTTAATTCATCAAAAGTCTCAAATTATATTTATTTGGATATTTATAATATCAATAATTTTCATATTTCAATTATAAGGTAATTACTACATCATCATTGTTTCCTAAATAAATTAAATAATTTAATATATTAAATTATAAATAAAATACGATTATGTTGGAAATCGTTTTATATTTATAATTAATGTTTATATTCTAATTTATCTTATGTATTACCCAATATTAAAAATTGTTAGTTATTAATCTTTGAATTTAACTCTTTTAAGTATTCTTTAAATAAAATAATAATAAATGTCCTAATATAATCCAACTGGACCTAAGAGGATCATATTTTATTCTTAAGGGTTTTTGGATGAATTATACTTATCCAATAGAATTAGGACATGTGTTTTGGTAATTATGATTTCATTTTTACCCTTAATTACCCTATATACTTTTAACCATGGAAAATAAAAGTAAAAAGTTACTATTCACCAGAAATTATTTTCATCTTATTGAAGCACATTTTACATACTGATATCAACCATGTCTCTTAGATTCTTGAAACTGAACTCACAGAAGCAGTAAAATTATGGTTTTTTCAAATTTGCAAATGCACCTAGGAGTTGGGTTAAAGAAGGTAAAAAGTTCAATAAAATTTTTATATATCTAACCTTACTATAAAATGACTCCAATGAATTACATTGAACTTATATAGGTATTATGTATCTATTTTGACCTAAAATAAATTTAAATAAAATAAATAATTATTTTATTAAAAAGTCGATTTTAAACAATAACTCAGTGTTTTTCAATATTAATCAAAAATTAAAATTTTTCATAAAAATACCGAAAATTCACCCTAAGGTAATTTCGATATTCCAAATTAAAAAATGAAGTCAATTTTGAAAAATAAAATTTATTAAATTTTAAAAAGTGGGTACTGGTATTCATAATGGCTAGTTTGATTGGTCGCGGTGTGTTCAAATTTCGAAGTTACATACAAAGCAAGCTATTTCATTATTCCAAGGGAAACATACCGTGGAAGGTTGGGGTGTTACAATTAGTTCATAGATAGATACTACATGTTATATAAGATCTAAAGGTGAAAGGACCAGATGTAGGCCTAGGTATAATTTCCAATTAATTTACTCTTAATTATGTTTTGATTGATTCTGAGCCTTCTCATTAATTTATCAACACTTCTTTAGTTTACATGTTATATTTTCATATTGAGAATATTTATAGGATAATATAATTGACTATTCTAACAATAAGTTGGATAAGGTTGTTTGAGGTTTCTAGTTGTGAGATGGTTTTGGGATGATATTGATTTCATGGGATGTAGTCATGTTATCACTGAAACTATAATATTTTATTCTTGAAATTGATTAGTTATAATATATGTAAGAATATATAGATTATTATTGAATAAAATTTATTTTATGTAACTTGGATGAAGAGAATATGGTATTTTTTTGAGGAAATATAATTTTTTATGGTTGAGGCAAAATGGGTCATAGAGTACTACACCCCCATTGTTTAATTTGATTATTTATGTATCTAAAGTGAAGTTAAAGGGTTTATATAGATTTGTGATGGATTAATACAATGTTTTTATAAAGTATGATATGATATTACCCTTGATTTCACACCCCAATATATTAATATACAACTAACTTTAAATAGGCAAATTGTTCGAGAACTTTAACTATATGAAACATAGGTCTTAAATGAAACCGTGATACATTTTGATAAAATATAAACATTTAAATATGATCATTAAAAACCTTATCATTGAACTAGATGGAATAAATAGAAGTAAATTTTATATGAATTATATGTATATATAAATTAAATTCAATTAGTTTACCTAAAATGACTAATAAGATCATTTATTATTTTAAAATGTATTTTTTTAAAAATTACCATTTTTGAAATAATCATTTTTATTTCAATAAGTATATGATTAATGATAAATTATTTTTTATATTAATTACCAGTTAACACCATTATATTTGGTAATTAATAAAAAATATGAATAATGATAGTTAAAATTTAAAAATTTAATTTTCTAATGAAAATAGTATTTCATTATATTTTATGATTTTATTAAAAAACAAAAATTTTAAAAATCTGGGATTTAAATTATTAAAAATGAAATTCATTTTTTAATTCCTCATATCAAAATTGAATAAGTATAGATATTTTATGTTTTTATTAAAAGTTTTATCTTTAGTTGAAAAATAAGTTTTTCATGAAATAAGTAATTTTGATGACTTTATCATTATATAAAAATGACCTGTAATATTAAAAAACTTTTAAGATGATAAAATAATAATATATATAATAAAAAATAAATTGTAAAATATCTTTTGAGCTTATAAATTTTATTCCCACCTTTTTTAAAACTAATAATAATGTTACTTTAATAAAAAATTATTTTCAGGTTTTCTCTGATTTAAGTATTTCAAGGCGAGATTCGATTTTTTTATTGACTTGAAGGCCCTATACCATTTATTTTTTTATAATAAATAAATTAATTTCATTAAAATTAGTATCCAAGATAATTTTATCTTTTATATAAATTTAAATCATAAAAATTTCATTTTTCTAAAAACTTTTTTACACGATTAAGTAAGATTATTTTAAGGTTCACTTTTCAATCATTTATAAATTTTATTTGGTAAAATTATTTTAAAATTTTAGATCATAATTATTAAATTATGTAAAATACTCAATATTAATTTTTTTCTTTAAAATTAATTACTATGGATAGAAATTAATTACCAAGGTAAAAGTAAATTAGGGTAGAAGTGAAAAGTTCTATAAAAAAGACATAAAGCGCTAATTTGTTTCTCATAAATTAGCGGCTCATGTGAGTTTCAATCCACACTCACTATCCTCACCTATTGTTTTCATTTTTATCCATTTAACCATCAATAGTAAAATTAGATTATTGAAAATGTAAGGGTTACTCCAAAAACTACCCTTCTCCTCACTTCAATAGGGTAATATGTCCACCACCTCAAGACTCACCCCTCATTATAATTACACCTTGAAACTATTACAATTTTATTATCTAATAACCCTATATAATTTTAAAAATAATATAGTCACCAATAGTCAGTATAAGGTCTTCATTTCCAGGGATACTTCAAAGAAAAATTCAAGTCCAAAATATGAGTGTTATCAATATTACTTAAGAAATTATTATAAGTTATCATTATTAGGAGTAACTTATATTAAATTTCTCCACATAAGGGAAAAATTACAATGTTTATCTTGATAATGATGATGACATTATATATAACATATTCTTTAGTCATATGAATATAATTTTTTATTAATAATTTAATAAGGAATTTTTATAATGACCCAGGATTTTCATACATAGATATCACATCATTTTTCATGAAAATTAAATACATTACACAAAAACATGCATAATAATAATAAACTTATAATTCCTTTAAAAACATATAAATATAAACAACTGGTTCATAGGTGAACTATATCATCTCCCACTATGTTCTTCATAACTATCACCCTTCATATACAAATCACACGTAATCAATTTCCTCACAAACTACTGAAAGTAAACATAATAAAGGGTGAAATAAAATTCTATGTAATGGTAAACAAGGGAGATACATAAATATAACATGTGAAGAAGGGTATTAGAACATGATCATAACATTTTAAAATGATACCCTGCATATCAAAGATCATAATCTTTGGTCATGGCATAAATTGTCGTAGTTCATAAGACATGAATCATAAGGGAATCGAATAACATGATCTATGAGATCATAAAAATTTATTTAGACATGAAATTGGGTAATACACATATATATAGAATATTATTTCCTATGTAGTTCAGGGATCATTATTGAGACAATAATAGTGGAATGGGTTCACTCCCTAAAACATCATAGTAGTCAAGTTTCACTCCCAAGATTATCATAGTGGAAAATGTCCCTTATTGAATTTGGTTCAGTCCCCATTCCAATCCATTTTTTATCATGACATATCAATCATTACCCAATGCATAAGAGAGATATATAGGTCCAATCCATCAAATAATGAAAATAAAACAAATGTGTTCCACAATATCATAAAAAATTCATCATATTAGAAACCATAAAAATAAATGGGTTTACTAAAAATTCATTATAAAATAACCTATGGAAAATAAATAGGCTTTATAAAAATTTCATAATTTCATTAAAGCATAAACCATGTAAAAATAAGTTAGTTTCATCAAAATTTTACCATTATATCACCCGTAAAAGAGAAATGTTTTTTAAAAACATATTAAAATCATAAACATAAATCATAAAGAGAAATAATAAATATGGTATCATTGGATCATATCCCCAATAAATACTATTCCACATCAAAGGATTCATCTTATATTAAAAATGTTTTTTAAATAAAAATCACTTGGAACGTTTAATGAGGAAAATATCATTTCATTGAAAATTAACTTTCTAAAAGTAAAAATTTATAAAATATTGAATAAAAAATTTTCATTAAAATTAACCTTGAAAAAATAAATTGTAAACTTTAAATAAAATAATGGTCATGGTGTTGAGAAATTTCATTCACACCGTACATTTTAAAATAAATATTCATTTCACATTTTTGTTAAATGTCAAAGAGGTATTATTTTGGAAAACGACGTGGTGATTCCAAAAAAAAATTAAAAAATTACAACATGGGTAAAACGTATTTAATGGATCATTTTTATAATTTTAAAAAAAATTGTATTTTTTTAGAAAACATGGTTTAGGAAGAAAATGTGGTTTTGACTGAAGAGTGAAATAAATATGGTTTTCCTTAAAAATAATATTGTCATCTCTTGAGTAAATAAATAGTGTAAAATAAAGGGAAAATAATTTAATCTCACGATATAACAAGAGTAGAATAAAATTTAAGTGTTTATTGAGATATTAATCACAATAATTCATCATCATAATCATAATCATGAATAATATTGATAATTGATGAGATTGTAAAATAAAATCTTTACAACTTTGGTAGCTCTTGAATTGTACGTAACATTAAGTATTAACATAAAATGAAACATTAAATATCCAAAAAATAAGGATATTTATGATATTCCCTATAAAATGGGTTCTATATACACCTTACAAAATAAGATAGGTGAAAAACACAACATCTGTATCAAAGAAGGCAAATTGAGACAAAAATCCCTTACCATAAGTCTCGACTTCCTTCATACATGTTTGAACCTCATTAATAATAAATATAATTTTATTCAATGTATATTACATAAACATACATATATATATATATCATACCATATATTATTTACCAATTACCTTATATTACATATTTGTTAACAATTCCATATTAAAGCCATGTTCCAGGTGATAATTGCATTATTTTCCATGCATGTATTTATTTGTTATTTTTTTATGTTAATTTTATAATGTTTTAATCATATATAGAATGTCATACATGATATAAATATCATATATATTTATCATATATGTATTTATAGTAATCCATAAATGTTAGAGATAGAAAATGGTATACACCGTTAATGGAGATGGTAGGTCGTACACATGTTTGAACATTGTTTCCATTTCCTCAAAAAATGAAGAAAATGAAATTTAAATAATATATTATCTTTTAGTAAACATATATATTTTAAATATATCATATATATTCATTAAATATATCTCTTGTTACCTTCTATGTAAAACATTAGTAACAAACGAATCACATCGCTTTGTAAGGTGGTAGTCTGTCGTACACACGAATAACGTTATCATATTCAATATATAATAGAAACTAAAAAGGTTTATATGATAATATATTTAAAGAAGTATAATTATGATACAAATATAATATATATATATATATATATAGTATATACATCATCATACCTTTCCATGAGAGGTATTGATTGAAAACATGTCACATTGGTTCATGAGGCTGTAGTCCACCGTACACACGAGCAATGTTATAGTTTCCCATTTTAGGGAAGAAGAGATGGATGTAGGTAATTACATTGAAATAAAAATATATAATTATATGGAATTTAATGATGTTATTATATCATCATGGGTTAATAATTTTCTACGGTGGTGGAGGAAGAAAGAAAATAACAACAGTTGTTGAAGCATGATGCCTCTTCTTTTGGTAGCCTCTTTGGGTTTGCACAAAAAAATTACAGGGATGGATTTATGATAATAATAAGACTTAGAGTATTATAGGAAGGAATTTTTTAAGGTATATTTTAAGTTATTTACTTAACTGAATGGTTTTTTTAATTGTGAAGAGGAGATGAGAGGGTGTGACTTTTTATATGTGATGTGAGTGGCACAATTGTAATTTCTGAAATGAAAAAGGTATTATATTATTTTTATAATTAAAAAAGGATCCATAATATACCATTATTTATAATATAAAATATAATGTAGTTATATTTTCATCCAATGTGTGTTGGAAATATTTTTAGGAATTATTAACCCTTATCTTTTTAGTTTAACCCCCAGTAAAAGCATTTTTACCTTAAACATAGTAAATATTTTTTTTGTTTTTACTATTTATTATAGACACAAATTAAAATTTTCATATTTTATAATATAAATTAATATAATTCAAAATATGGAATTCACTTCTAAAAATTCCATTCATATTATTTGGAAAATGTAGTTTAAAACTGAACCCGTAGTGGCAATGAGAAAGGTGTTTTCCAAAGATAAAATGTTCCAATGTTTTTTAAAAAATTATATAAAAATTCAACATGAAAATGATTTCAATGAAGTAAATGGGATTAATATATATATATATATATGAACTAAATTTACTTTTAAAACCATTTTAAAATTAAAATAAACCATATAAATTCTTTAAATAAAAAAATAATTTTCAATGAAAACTAGTATTTTCACTATTAATTGACAAAAATAATATTTTCAAAAAAATCACAAAAATTCAACATAGGATAATTTTGATATGTTTAACTTAAACATAAAGGTTATTTTTTCAAATTAATCTTCTTAAATTTTAAAAAATTAATTTATTATTGTTCACAAAAAGAATTTTTTTTTTTGAGAAAATAGTCTTTTCAAAACATATAAAAACATTACCAAAATTGAAGTTCTTTTTATCAATATATTTTATTTATATAAAAACATTATATGTAATATTTCATTATTTTATTCCTATTGAACCACCAATTTTTAAAGCTCTGTAATAACATTTATGTTTAAATAATAATATTAGATGTTTTTCGTGGTTTGTAAAAACTCAATGTTGCATGTAACACAAGTTATAAAGGTGATTTAATTTATTAAAACAATAATAAATTAATAAAAACTTGGGGTGTTACATTATTCACCCATTAAAATAAACTTATTCCCCAAAATTCCATCACTTTCATATATTTAAAATGAAGATATATCTACATTATTACATCCTCAGGATCCCATAGAGCTTCCTCAAACTAGTGGTTTCATCCAAATCCTTAACTAGATAACTGGATTTATTTAGTAGAACTTTTATATATGATATATAATATCTACTAGTTTTTACTCATAAGAAAGATCATTCTCTAGTAGTATGATCTATGAGTTCAGTACTTGTGAAGGTCTAGGAGTGTATTTCTTCCGGGGAGTTATATAGAACAAATCATGGACTTAAGAGAGGTTTAGTGGATGTGTCAGATGATAGGTTATCATCTAGATAAAATAAATAATTTAAAGGGGAATAAGATACTTAGGGATTAGTTTCCCTTGATTCCAAAATCTCATAAACTTATTCCATGGACAAAATCTTAAGAACACCTTGTCATCGATTTCAAATTCCAAATCATGCCGGAAATTATCAGCATACCTTTTCCATTAAATTTATTCCACCATTAAGTATTTTTGAATGTCTATAACCTTATATTATATTTACTTATCTAACTCAGGTCCCAATATATTTATATATCTAACATCATTCCAACACTTTAGAGCTCTACACTTATTTTTGTAGAGGCCTTCATAAGGATCCATCATAATAATTGCGTGAAATCTAATGTTGTATGAAAAATACACTAGGGGTTGGTTTTGATAACAAATACCTTGTAAATATATATAATAACATATTAATATATCCTTTGGGGGTTGAATTTTTCTCTCAAACAAACCATACGTTTGGGGATGATACGCACTGCTGAAACTCAACTCTGTGTCAAGAGTTTGCTGAAGACATAACATGAACTTCAAGTTTAACCATATATCCCTATCAGATACATCTTAGTTTTGTACTCCATACAACCTTACCACTTCATTAATGTATATTCAATTGATAATACCATATTTATAGTTAATGAGTACGGTTTAATTTCTTGTCAATATATAAGAAGAATCAAAATTCAATGTATGAGGAAGTACTCAATGATTAGAGATTAATCATGGAAAGAGAAAGAGGAAAATAGTTTTAGAAAATATCAAATATGGATGGTGATTATTATTGGAGAATTTTATGGATTTCTCGTATCTCATTCACTACAATAATTCCCCATTATTGATGTGATAGTGCCTAGATAATTGTTATTGGTTCATTAGTTTTTATTCAGAAATACAATTCTACCTGATTGATGATGTTGCATGCAGAACTGTTACAGAAACATTTAATGGAATTATATGTCATGATTAAATAATTATCTATGTTCAATCTGATGATTTTGTAACTGATCATAATTTTTTTATGTGATGTGAAAAATAAAATATAAGAACTGTATAATGTTTACAGAAAGTGGAACACCTTAAAATATTTTATTATTTCATGCAGTATTCAAGGAAGTCTATGTTAAATGTATTTACATTTAACATGAATAATATTTTAAAGAGACCATGAAAAATGTACTTATAATATTTATAAATAAGTTTAAGACTTCGTTATTTAAAAATTATTTGAGAAAGCCTTGGTTTTATCTATTCTATAATTAGAATTTTACAAATAAATTAGGATGGAAATATTATTTAACAAAGGCTTGGTTTTATATATTTTATACTTAGAATTCTTATATATATTTTATTAAGGTAATTATGTAAAAAAATAGGGGCTAACCACAAGCCCCCAAGGGATTTTCCTCAACCACGTGTATGGGGATCTAAGACTTGACCTTTATGAGTTATACTACCGAAGGAGGCTTCATGGTAGCTTCTAAAGAGTGGGTGGGGTGTGTATAGGCCCATAGGTGAAAACAAATTTATAGGGTACATTGGCAGGCCTAATTGTGATCAATGGTGTGATTGTGGCCCCACACAGGTGTGGCTCATCATGTGAGTAATTAGTGAAAATGTAATGGGTGCTGAACCCCATAGCCAACTTGACGAATAGCGGAAACTGATTTTCTTATAAAGTGGGGTGCAACACAATGGAGAAAATAATGTGGGATGTGGGATGTTGTGTTATTGTTACTACATATTTTAATATATATATATATATAGAACCATAACCATAATACAGAAATGATCTAAGTTGTTTTAACAATATGGTACGTCTTCTTCAACCTTGTGCACAAGAGGGTTGTTTGTATGTATTGAGTTTTCTCATCACATGAACAAAGAATCAACACTAACAAGAGGTTATCAAAAATATTCAACGTATTTCATGGTTTTATAGGCATTAATTGAATAATTATTATGATCAAGTGATTCCATATCATGAAAAATAATGCTACCTCGATCACATAATTCTCCCATATTTTACATATATCCTCATGATAATTATGTGGAAGTATCATCTGGTTTTCAAGAGACCTCCCAATGAGAATACATAAAATAAACAAATGAAAATCTATAGGGGAATCACATGATCAAAAAAGTGATCATGAAAATCAGTCAAATAGGTCTCTTAATCTCTTAATCATTTTATAAGGATCAAATAAGTTAAAAGTTTTAGCATTCAAAAATACACTAATATCCTTAGAAATTTTGTAATTCCATGAAATGATATGAAAATAAGAGAATAGGTGGTGGAACAATTCAAATATAAATAAATTCATGGATGAGGGGATGTGATACAAAAAACAATAGAATACACACATGATTCATTAACATAATGTATAAGGATCCTGAGTGATTCTATCATGCGAATGAGTATCTCACGAACCATTCTAGTGACATGATGGATAGGAGGTGAAACCATGGAAAAACCATTGTCTCACAAAGTAGTACCAATATAAATACTATGTAATGTGAAGGAAAAATTTTGGGCACACATATTTTTTTGTGAAACAGAAGGATTATCTCACATTACCCTGTATGATTTGATCACACGAAGCATGGAATAAGTTCCAATAAGCATAAATTTTTTTACATGAATATTTTATGTGAGGTAACTCTTTATTATGTGATGGTGCTTGAGAATAACTCATGGATAGTGGGTTAGTCACACATAGAACCTTCATGGAGGTAGTGGGATATTGCATGATATATTCACAATAATGAGGAGTGGAAACCACAAAAATTTTAGGAATTTTCAAGCATAGTGTTCTTGAAGTAGGACAAACCGTGTGAACCCTTGTTGGATACATGATAGAGGAGAAAGACAAAAGTTTCCTGAAACCCATGCATGATTACATAGACAAGTGAATGAATTTAAAATAATAATATTTCATTCATGTATATATGAATTAATGCATACATGATGAGTACTTAATTCATGAATATTGAGGAAGGAACAATTGATATGATTCTAGTGAATAGTGTATTAAAAACTCAAGATTAAAGCCATAAAAATTATAAAAAGGTGTTATATCAGAGTTGACAATGTATTGAGATTTTTCAAGTACCATCAAAAATAAATACAAAAGATGGTTGTGTGCCTAAATTTCACACATTTATTGAGTACATGAACTTCATTGACTGAAGTGGTATATGCCCGATAATTTTATTATCAAGGAAGAACACAAATTTTAGTGTGTTTATTGAATCTTCAATTGATCATTATGAAGAGAAAATGAGTTTACTTGGATGCTGTATCTTTTATTTATTATACAGTGTTAGGGTGACATGTATATAATATTGTCAAAAAAGTAGTAGTTGAAGACTTCAGTTGAAGAACATGTTTATCCATTTGATGAAAATTGATAGAGTAAAGTTGTTAGATCTTGTTTATATTGTTTATTGAATATCTTTAAAGAACTAATATTGCTAGTATAAACAACACCATTAAAGACTAGTCATATTAGTACAATTAATATCACTCTATCGAGAATATTTACTGTTTCCTCCCTAAAAATTTTATTCTAATTCTTGGAATTTTTAATAACTAAAAAGATATAGTGATAAGAAAATATATGAAACAACCAATGGTTGATCATTGTATGGAGTAGTTTCTTAAATTAAAACCAATCCTTGTTAAAATATCTACATGTTTCTGTTTCTTTTGTTATCTACATTGCACGTGTATGTGATTTTCGAGATCACATAGAAGATCCATTCCTCTTGACTAGGGAAGACGTTTGAGACTAAGAGGGTCTAATTGAAAAGAAACTATAAATTCTGTAAAAATTTGGGTACACTAATTCACCCTCCCCTCTTAGTGTCCCTGGATGATTCTTATTGTCTATACCAGTAGTATTAGAGCATAGGTATGGTACTTATTGGATCAAATTTCATATCCTTGGTTGATTTTACTAGGTTTATGTAAATTTAATATTTAAAGTTTATACTAAATAAACTCAAGTGGATAACTTACCTTTAACATCTATTTCAGAATCCATGAAGGTCTATCCTAAACCACAAAAAACCAAAAGAAAAGGGAAGAAAAGTGATTGTGAAAAATCTCAAGTAAATAAGAGAAGGATCAGTGCTCTTTTATCAAATTATTTGGGAATGATACTTTTAAAAAAACTAGGTAAATCTATGGAGGGTTTGGGAAAGATTAGTCTATTAAAATTGTTGAAGCCTTCTAATCACAATTTTAATTGTATATGAAGAATGTTACCAAATAATTGATTTAAAATACACTTTTTTATTTCAAATAACTTTATAATTATAGAGAAAATCATGAAGATGAAATCAATAAATGGTAGGATACACATGGTATACAATTCAAAATGTGAAGTATTCTCACAAACCCCATTAAAGAAAACGAAGAATCTATGAATCATTTCAATACAAATATTTCAATAATTTAATTCTAATTTCAATGTAATAATTATGATATCACTATGAGTAAACATGTTCTAGGATAAGTAATCCATGCACTTGAAACATTGTTTAATGTTTCCACGAATGTTAGATATGGCCAGATTGAAGAAAAATCAAGTAAAGTGAAAGTGATTCACATTTCAGTTGAATAAAATATAAAGATACATGAAGAGTGTATTTAGAATAAAAATTCTCTTGAATAAACAGATAAATATACTATCAATGTCAAGGAATCTCAATTGGAATAAAATTATAAATTAATCAAAGACTTTGGCAACCCTTTTAATAAAGGTAGATAAACACGATGATCAAATTAATAAAATGAAAAATGAATAGTAATGTTGGATGATATAAATTGAATATGGGAAATTTTATTTCATAATGAAATTTAATGAAAAATATATTTAATTGAGATATTTTATGGATAAAAATTATGGAACATCCCAGTTGGTTTATAAGAAAAACTTTGCCACAAAAACATGTGGAGGGAGTCAAAACTCAATAGGGATGTTTTTATGGAAACTACTAATGATACTCACAAATCTAAATACACTTATATAGTTGAAAATAATAGCTAAAAATCATCTATATATCAAACATATACAATATCATTGAAAATGGTAACTCGTAACTCAATTAATTCAATTTATACTAATGTAGTCTCATATTCTAGTATAGGTTCAAAGATAAAATATGGGGGGAAATGGGTTCATAAAATTACTGATAAATCCAAAAAAAAACACCAAGGGTGGATAAAGAAAATATCATGAAAAATAACTCTCAAAATTATACTCCAAATAAGGAAAGAAATACCTGGAAACAACATAGTACTAAATCTAGATTGACTTATACTACAAGAAAAAGAAGCAAATTCATTGGCTACTGTTTTTGCAACTAGACGTTTGGTAATAAGGCTATTGAATGTTTAAAAAAACATGAGAATGTATGGGGACATAAAAAGGACAACATTTATGGGGAATGGATTTGATTAAATGATGAAACATTCTAAAAAATCTGATTCCAAAGAAGAAGAAGAATCTGGACACCAAAAATAGATTCAAATGCCTTGAATATTTTTATTAGAATGAAAAACATATGTTCATATTTAAGATTAGTGATGGTATATACCTACCATGACCTATTTATATCTTTTTGAGAATAAAATTCTATAAAAAATTTAGAATAAAATAATAAAATATTAAAAATTGTCTTTAGGGAACAAGAAAAAGAGAGAAGTCAAGAAAACTATGAAGTAAGAAACCCCCATGAAGAATGATAATATGGATTCCAATAATGTAATCTCAACTACAAAAATATGATTATAATATACAAAGATAGGTCATTCCATATACCACTACAAAAAATCAATTTAAATGAATGGAATTAAACTAATATCAAGGAGAGAATCAATATAGGAGAGAAAAATAGAACAATGGATTTATTGAATTAATTCCAGAAAATGATATTGATAATTTACCTAAGAAAAGTAAATATGAAACAATGAATAATCCATTTGGAATATCTAAAGTGTAATATGCAATGAAGGAATAATTAATCAATTTTCATGAACAATCAAAATCGACTAGATAATTGAAAAATGATAAAGATGAAGCACTAACTATATTAAAGGAAAAGGGAAATTAGATTTTCCCACATGATGAAGAATTAAAATATGATAGGAGGTTTTCAAAAAATGAAAACTCTAGTGTCTCAAAAAAATTGTGTGTGAGTTACAAGAATACAGAACATAATTTAATTAATTATATGATTATTATACCTTTTAAAAAGGAGATGATAAATTTGAAAAACTAACATTATGGGAGTCTATATCACTACTAGAAGATAGGAAGATGAATAATCCACACTCCATAAAGGAAAATGGAATAATGTGTACACAATTTCAAAGAAATCTCAGATTGTAAAATTAAGAGAAGATACAATTATTAAGAGTACACGACACCTTAGTGATACAAGGAAAAGAGTCAATTGGTTGATAGAAAATTCTCTTCCCTGTAGCACTTATTAAGAAGCAAATAAGTGTTCCACCTTATTACCTTACTTATTGTGTAGTTTTTTATGCACCTGCATTGTAGGAATTCTAAGGTGAATTTCAATCTCAATATGAGAAATGAATGAAAATGAGTAAGACAAAAAGTTGAAATGATTGTTCAATAACTGATAAAAACAGTATTTTTTCCACAATGATGGATCATCAATATGATCATCTTGAAGATTACCTAATAAAAGGACCCACTAGGTACAATGAGTAGAGTTCTTCCCTTGAGGGGGATAAAACATAAATGAGATTATATCAAGGCTTCTTCTAGGTATATATAAAACTTTAAGTCATATATAAAAAAGTTAAAAATGGAGCTATCCCTATGAAACTTCTTTCCAATGACATGATTGTTTCAAATATGTGAATAATGTGACAGTGTTAGATGATAAGTAATCTCATAGAGATGGGGAGAAAATTATTCTTTCACTTAAAATTTATAATGTGGTTAGTTAATTATACATTAAAATATGAGTCTAGATATTTTTTATTCAACCCCAATTTTGATAAATAAGTAATTTCCAAGCCTGATAGCATATTCATGATTGTTAATTGATATCATATACAACCATGGTTATATCTATGTTATTTTATTTATCTATTTTTCACATGTAGAATTAGATAAGACTACTAAAGCATCTTATCTAAGAGAACCATGTGGTTCCATAATTCTTTCATAAAAATGATAAGTGATTCTAAAATTACATGAAAGGAATAATAAAACCCCTGAAATAATAAATTTCATTTATTTTAAATAAGGGTAAAATGAAAATTGAATTTATTTAAGGAAATTGTTATTGAAAAAAAATCCAAAGGGGAGATTGAAAAGCCTAGGTGGATGGATTAGGACTATTATTGTATTTTTTGTCAATATATAATATGGAATCAAAAGTAAATGTATGATAAAGTACTCTATGATTATGGATTAATCAAGGATAGTGAAATATGGAAATATTATGAGAAAATATTAAATAATGTTAGTGATGATTCATGGATTATTGTTATAGATTCCTTATATCTCATTCACTAAGACAATTCTCCATAGTTAATATGTTGATTCTTAGAGACACTTTAAGGACTAATTGGTTTTCATTAGGTAAGATAATTATACATGATTGGTGATGATTGTTGGAGAATTGTTATGGATTTATTTAATGGAATTTTATTTCATTCTTGAACAATTATACATGTTACATATTATAACTTTTAAACTGATCATAACTATCTAATATATGTGAAAAATTAATTAGAATAAGTTCACAATGTTTGTATAATGTGTTTGACCATGCAATATTTTATTATTGAATGAGGAATTGAAAGAAGGCCAGGATAAATGTATTTACATTAAACATGAATAATATTTGAAGAATACAAGGAAAATTGTATTTACATTCTATATGAAGATGATGCAGATTTTAGAATTAAAATATTATTTGATAAAGGCTTGGTTTTTTTGTCATATAATTTTATTTGTTCGATGTATTTTATTAATGGAATTATGTATAGAAATATGGGCCAACCCTAAGACCAAAAGGGATCCCCTCAACCACATTTAGGGGTACACAAGGGTCAACCCCTATGGGAGATCCTATCGATGGAAGGAAAATGGTGGCTGATAAAGAGTGGGTGGGATGTGTATAGGACCAAAGGTGATTTCCCATGTATAGGGTACATGGGTAGGACACATTGGGACTGCTAGAGTGCCGGTGATATAGTGTAGGTGTGGCATGACCTATGAGGTGGTGGTGGAAGTGTAACAGGTGCCAAACCCTATAGTTGGCTAAAAAAATAAGGACCACTAGTTTTATTATAAATTGGAGACTAATTCAATGGATAAAATGATGTGAGATGTGGGATGATGTGTTATTGTTCCTCCATCATTAAATATATGGGCATTAACATGACTATTCTATGGAGATGATATGGGCCAACTTATCAATATGTGATTTCTTCTTCAACCTCATCTACCTGATGGTTGTCTGTATTCATTGAGTTTTCATGTCACATGTCTGAAGCATCAACACCATAATACATGATCACAAATCATTGTGCAATATTGTGATTTTATATGTATTAGTCAAATTTTTCTTGTGATTGAGTGATTCCATCACATGAAAAAACACTTCCTTGATCACATATTTCTCTCGTCTTCTATATATATTATAATGATAATTATACAAGATTTTAATATGATTATCATTTACCTCTCCAATTAGAATTTGTTTCATGAACAACTGATAATCAATATGGGAATCACCTGAACAACAAAGTTATCATGTAAAAGGATCATGGGAATAAGATGATCCATTTAGTGTTCCATAGGGATTTAGGCTAATCCTGGATCCAGTTAAACTGATAGAGTTTCTCAGCTCAATGTGTGATGTGGTTGGTTGGTCAATCAGTGGATCTTTCATTTTATTTTAATTTTAGAAGCTAAAAATGTGGAGTGTGTTGGATCATGGGGGTGGTAATGGTTGTTTCAATTTTAAATTTAGAATGGTGATTGCGGAATGAACTATATAATGTGTGTTTTTATGGGCGTGACTTTTTGATATAGGATGTTCATTGGGTTCCCACTTACCCACAAAGTGTCTTTTCGATAAAATAATAAATTTATTGTGGAGGTAAAGTGGTTTGGAAAAACATTAAGCTCTAATGAATATAGAGTTAATGTTTGATTCATTCACATGAATGAGAAGGATCCCATATTATTCCATTACATGAAGGAGTATCTCACAAACCACTTTGGTTATGTGAAGGACATGTGGAGACACTAGGGAAAAAAATTATTTCATGAAGTAGTACCTACGAACAACCAGTGTAATGTGAAGAAGACCTCAAAGACACACATATTGTCCCATAAAACAGAAAAAGAATTTTATGAGATCCAAAATTCGTTGATCACATAAATAAATGAATAATAACCCATGGAAAACACCATTTAGTATGTGAATAAACTTCTTCTTATGTGAAGGTTCTTGAGATGAACCCATGGAAATTCGTTTAGTCGTGAAAAGCACTACACGAAGGTAGTGGGATATTGTGTGATATCTTCATGTGAAGGAGGATTAGAACCTATGGAACATTCTAGATTTTGTGATAACATTGTTCTTAAATGAGGACAAACCATTTGAATCCTTATTAAAAAAAATTATGTATGAGGAAAACAAAGGTTTCATACATCTTATTCATGCTTACTTGCATACAATAATAAATTTCCAAGAATAATAATACATGAATGAACATGTGAATTCATGAATACATAATGAGTATGTTGTGCATGGTGATTACGAAGGGCATAAGTTATATTATTTGAATGAACAGTATATAGTAAACTCATGATTAATGTCGAATAGAATATCATATGATATTATATCTGAGTTGAAAATGTATTGAGATTGTTCTAGAACCATATTGGATAAATAATTAAGAAGGTAATTCAAACCACTTTCAAACATTTATTAAGGTAGATAACTTCATTTATAAGGATTATACACCTGAGCATTTTATATCAAGGAGGAAGAAAACTTGTAGTGTTTAGATATATTCTTCAGCTGATCATTCTAAAAATACAGTGAGTGGGACTATAAGCTGTATCATTAATTTATTATAGTGTATTGGGCTAATGTGCATAGAATATTGTTTATATTGTATTAGTAGAATACCTCATTTGAGGAATAAGTTTATCTAGTTAATTAAAAGTCATCCAGTGTAGTATAAAGATCATTTTTTCAATGTGTTTATTGAATATATTTGACGAATAGGTGGTTTTAGTATAAAAAAATACATTGAAGATTGGAGGTACCAATATAAATAATTCCACTGACTCAAAAAGATTTATTATGTTATACCAAAATATCTTATACAAATTTTAGTAATTTGTAATCATTGAATAATCATAGTGATAAAAAAAATCTCTAAACCAACCAGAGGTTGATCGTAACAAGAAGTGGGTTCACATATTGAGACTAAAACTTATTAAAATATTTGTGTTCTTCTATTCCATTTATTATCTACATTTCATGTGTATGTTATTATTGAGGTCACATAATAGATCCATTCCTTCTAACTGAGTAAGAGGTGTGAGAATGAGAGGGTATAATTGAAAACAACGTATAAATTTGGAAAAAAAGTGGTATACTGATTCACCCCCCTCTCAGAGTCCCTACATGTCTCATATAGGCTCTACACCTGGAAAAATGATCCAGATATAAATATATATTGATCATGATAATGCATGCAGAATTTTTCTTACTATTTATAACAACCTATATAGCATTATGTCCTTTAGGTATTTTAGGGAATGTGGTGAAACAAATCCATGGATATGTTTTTCCATTTCATTCTGGTACGGCTAATGGATTAAAAATCCCATTATAATTTTATCCCGTAACAATAACTTTCTAATATAACATGAACATATATACAAACTTTGATACATCTCTCTTCATTCAATCCAACCAAAAACAATATTTAAAATATTTATACATCTTCATGCTTCTAGGATGAATAAATAATGAATAACTATTAGCCACCTCTCACAACACCTTCAAATTTGGTATGAAAATAACATGAACTTATTTATTTAACCTTATCATTCCATAAAGATCAATGTTAAAATTAGCAACATTTATAAACTTCTTTTATTTCTCTAAATCTTCCTTTAATGCTCCTTTAATATTCAATTGGATCAATGGTTGAAAATTGAGTTGAGAAAGATTGAATTTCTCCCCTTCCTTCAAGATTTAAAGATCCATCCTTCGAAATTCCCTAAATATTGAAACTTTTAGGATCCTCATCAAGTATAAGCTAGCATGATCCTTTCAAATCAATGCATTAGCAACCTTGTTCTATTTCCTAGGGTGGTAATATATTTAGAATTCATAATATTTAATCATCTCTGACCATCTTATATGGTGAACATTCAACTGCTTCTATTTGAAAATACACTTTAAACATTTGTGATTAGTGTATATATCACACTTTTCACAGAAAATATAATTCCTCTGTATTTTTAATGCAAAAATTACCATATCTAACTTCAAATCATGAGTTTTGTAAAAAAATTTATCATGAACCTTCAATTTTCATGATGCATGATATATAAACATGTGATTACACATAAGAAGAAATTTGTGCGAGGCTAGAAATGATATTTTTCATTCCTACCCTCATAAAATTCAGTTTCTCAGGAGGAAAATCATTGAATTTTCCCTCATATTCAGCATTTACATGATTTCTTTAGGATCTATCCATTGAATAAAACCAAAAATCACACTGTTAGCAGCACTAATCATAGTGAAAAACTACACTATCAAGAAAACTCATTTAGGATATCTAAACTAAGGCAATCGATTTTAATTCTATGAAATATTAATTGTAACCTCGGTCATCCATGATCATCATATCTTCAAATACATCACGATGGATTGTAAATAAAATGTGATTTAACCAATGAATATCCCCAAAGAGTGTAAAACTAGGTGCGCAGTAAGAATCATTGTCAGGTACCATGTAACGCTCGAGTCAAGATCGATATTTTTTTGAAGTTGTTAACCCTAAGTATATATATTACATATCCATGTCCACTTATAGTATTCAGACATGGATGTATTTCTAGTTAAACCCCATAATCTACCCCTTACAAAAACTTTAGTATGTTACCCAATAATTAGGATTATCTATAGGTTAATCACTTTTTTATCAACATACTACTTTCCAAAAGTTAATTAAACCAGTCCTTTGAAAACCAAATATAACAAAATAGGATTTTCATTCATAGATATTACATTATTCTTTTATGAACATTTATTACACTACACAAACACATTCATAGGAATCATAAAGGTATAATTATTTTTGAAACATAGAAATATAAACAACTAGTACATAAGTGAACTATATCATCTCCCACTAGTTATTTATAACTAGAAACCTTGTGAGAAAAATCACACACTATAATCGAGGGAAAATAAACATTAGAAATGGTGATATCAAATTCTAATTTATGGTAAACAAGGGTGATACATAAACATAACATGAGAATAAGGGAATGAGTAAATAAGCACAACATTTTAAAAGTATACCATACATTTAAAAGGTAACAATTTTGGGAGATGGAAAAAATTTGTTCTTTATAAGGAATATATCATAAGGGAATGAAATAAAATGATCCATGAGAGTATAACAATCTACTAATTCATGGAATTTGAGGATACACCTAACTATTGAAAATAATTTTATTAGCAGTTCAAGGCAAATTTCAAAGTCAATCACAACAAAATTTATTCACTCCCCAAACCATCATAGTAATCAAGGTTCACTCCTCAGACTATCAAAGTGCACAAAGACCATTAATGAAATGGGTTAATTCCACATTACAATCCTATTTATCTCATGAGATATCAATCATTAAACAATTCATTGGAGGGAGATATAGGTTATAATCACCATATACAGAAAGTCTTACACATATGCGTCATAAGATAATAAAACATTCATCATATCTGAATCCATGAAAGGAAATAGTTTTCATAAACATTCATCATAATATAAAATGTATAAAATAAATTGGTTTCATAATAATTTCATCATTTCATCAAATCATAACCTCTGAATAAATAAATCGGTTTCATAAATATTTTATCAAGATATAACCTATGAAAGAGAAATGGGTTTCAAAAAAATATTTTTATTCTAAACATAAACCATACAGTGAAATATTAAATATGGTATCATTGGATAATACCACCAAAAAATATTAACAAACATCAAATGATGTAATCTTATATGGAAAATTATCTTGAAAAAAAATCACTTGGAATGTTTCTTCAGGAAAACATCAATTATTTAAAATTCACATTTTTAAAATTAAAAAATAAAAAATTATTTTGGAAATAATTTTATTTGAAAATTAACATAAAAAATTATAAATTAATCTTCAAATAAAATAATGTTCATGATATTGCTAAATTTATTCCATGTGTTAAACATTAAAGAAAGAATTACTTTCACATTTTTTATAAAATCCAAAAATGCCTAGTTTTGGAATATGAAATGGGGATTCCTTTAAAAAAAATTAAAAAGTTGAATACTGGTAAAAATATATTCAATAAATCATTTGGGGAAATTTAAAAAAAATAAATACATTTTTATAAAACATGGTTTTGTAAGAAAAAGGGTTTTTGACTAAAGACATAATTAAAGATGATTTTTATCAAAAAAAATTATTTCAGTATCTTGATTATATAAAAAGAGGAAAATGATGAGAAAAATGTATTATCAAGAAATAAATAGAGTAGAATAAATTTATTGGGTTTCATCAGATATGGATCAAAATATTTCATCATCAAGAATCATATTCCTAAACAATCTTGACAACTGATGAGTTTGAAACATAAAATCTTTACCACATTAGTATCATTTGAATTGTAAGTAAAATTAAATATTAACATCAAATGAAAAATTAAATATAATTAAAATAATTATATTCATGATATACCATGTAAAAAGGACTGTATATACAACTTATAAAAGGATATAGGTGCATAATATAACAAATATCTGAAATATGAAAAAATGAGGCAAAAATCCCTTATCTAAAGTCCCGAATTCCTTCATATATGATCAAAGCTCCAGTATAATAAATATAAATTTACATAATTATTTTTAAATAAAGATTAATATATATATGTACAATACCATATATTATTTACTTATGGAATTTTATTACCAGTTTATTAAAAATTCAATGTTAAAGTCACATTTTGAGTAATAATTGCTATATTTTTCATGTATATTTTTATTTGTTATTTTTTGGTTATATTAATTTTATCATGGTTACATAATATCAAGAATTTTTACCATGATATAAATAAAATATATATTTATTATATATGTATTTATATTAATCAATTAATTATAGAGAGAAAATGAAATACACCATTCATGGAGACGGTAGGTTGTATTTATGTATGAACGTTGTTTCTATTTCTACAACTGATGAAGAAAAAGAATGGTAAATAATATATTACCATTAAATAATAATATATATGTTATATATATCACATATATTCATGAAATTTATCCCTTATTACCATCAATATAAAACATATGTGAAAACAGATCACATCTCTTCGTGTGGTGGTAGTTCGCCGTATACACGAACGACGTTATCGTATTATTTATGGAAACAAAAAATAAAAATTTATATGTGATAATATATTTAAATATATATATTTAAATAATAAATAATATATATATATATATATTATCCATCATCAAACCCAACCATGAGAGGTGTTGATGGAAAATGTGTCACATCAGATCATGTGGTGGTAGTCTACCGTACACACAAGTGACATTATTGTTTCCCATTTGAGGGAAGATGAGATGGATTATAGTAAATAAATTAACATAAAAATATTTCTATATATGGAATATATTGAAGTTTTTATATCATTATAGTTTAACAATAATCTATTTATGTGGAGGAATAAATAATATAAAAAAACTCATTGAATAATACTACATCTTCTTCGGGTAACCTCCACAGGTTTGCACCAAAAACATTACTAGGATGGATTTATGATAAAAATAAGGATAATAGGATAAAATTACAGATATAAGGATTTTATTTGGTTAGGTATTCTATGAACCAAATGGTTTTTGAAGTGTGAATAAGAGAGGAGAGGAGGTGACCTTTAATAAGTGAGGTGCGTGACACAGTGGTAATTTTTGAAAAAAAAGGTATAAACACTTTTTATCTTGGTAAAGGATCCAAAATGAAAAATTATCAATAATATAAGTAATAATGGTACAAATATGTCTATATAATGGGGTTTTTACATGTTTTGGGTCATTTTAAACCTTATATTTTTAGTTCAAATCCCTGGTAATCCAATTTTTACCTTAACCATAGAAAATAATTTGTACAATTTTTAGAATTCATTATGGTAAGAAATTAAATATAATTTAATATGTAATATAAATTAATTTTTTTCCAAATATTCAATCCATATTTTAAAATTCCATTCACATACGTGGTAAAATTTAATTTAAAATTAAACTCGCATTCGTGATGAGAAAATAGTTTTCGAAATAGAAAATGTTCAAATGTTTTAAAAGTTTTTATATCAAAATTAAATATGGAAATGATTAAAATTAATAAATTTATATTAATATATAAATAATTGAACTAATTTTACTTATAAAGAAAATTTAAAAATAAAATATACCTTATAAATTCTATATATGAAAAGAATGTTTGTCATTAAAACATGTATTTTTCTTTATTCTTCAAAAAATTAATCTTTTATTAAATATAAAAAACATTCACCCTATGATAATTTTGATATGATTAAGTGGAAATGATTTTTTTTTCAAATTAATTTTCTAAAATTTTAAAAAATAAATTTACAATTTTTCACAAAGATATTTTTTGAGAAACTGGTATTTTGAAAACATATAAAGACTTTATTGAAAATAAATTTCCTTTCTTTCAATATGATAGATTTATATGAAACCATTATACTTAATATTAAAAATTTGTTCATTAATATTCATACTTCCAAGTTTAAAAACTAGATAATAACAGTCATGTTTAAATAATAATATTAATAGTTTGTAGCACTTTCTTAAAACTCAGTGTTACATGTAACATAAGATATTGAAGAGATTTAATTTATTCAAAAAAATAATTAATTCATAAAAACTCAGGTGTTAAACTTTTATTAGATAGTTTCCCACTAAAATTATTACCCTTTTTAAAATTTATCCTTATGAAAAGTGATATTAGATTCATATTTCACCAAGTAACGAGTTCTCAAAAAATTTCCTCTAATCACTAAATTATTTAGGTTGGGAATCATCATAATCTTATCATATATGAATCTTATATATATGGGATAAAAACCCTTTGTCCAATCCAGTATATGTATGATCTCAAATTCATTCATATTTCATCCTTCCCAAGGGTTTCCCAGCTAAGTGTAACCCAAAGAAGATGTCCATAACATATTAAGAAAAGATAACCTGTGGGAATTTACTATTGAAAAACATACCCAATAATCATATAGTTTTACTAATTACTAGATTTTATCACAAAAGATAATTCAAGGAAACCATTATATGAAAAAATCTAGCTGGTTGGATGATTGGGGTCTTGATAAGTGTAGCTTTGTAAGGAATCTCATACTTAGTATCTGAATGGAATTTTAATCCCCCATATAATCTCATGTTATTAACTTTTGTTCATGCATGGTTCTAGTAATTTTAGTTTGGAATCTTATTCCCTAAATCAAATCAATATGGTCAAACAATATTAATCTATAAATATTAATATACCCCACAAGTTAGTGTGACATACCTAAAAAATGGATGTTAAACATATTCAAATGTATCCAGATGCATCATATGAATATGGTACATGAACACTTCTTCTATATTGAAAGAGTTATCCCTATAATTAATCTCAAATTGATAGATATTTTAACCCTTTATCTATCCTAAAAAAGGCATAGGCCTCTAGGTTAATGGGATATCTGAATCTAAGGCCCTTTACCTGGGGATAATTTACTCAAGGGGGAATCATATTAATCAAAACACTAATCACATAATATAAAAAAATTATATTCAAAAACTAAATTCATGTTCATAACATCAATTAAAAATTAAGGTCAAGGAAGATGAAAAACTAAATACATTATCGATTCTACCCCATTATATAATACAAGGATCTATTTAAGAATCAATTTAACATTTCAAACTAAAATATACACAACATATTATTTCTCAAACAATTAAACATGAATATAATAAGAAATATTATTTAAATCAATGAAAAATTCAAAAATTTAAACATTAGATAAACATTTATGAATAATTAATAAATAAAATATAATTATAATCCCCTTTATAATTTATAGCTTTAACATTATGTACATTCCATAATTATAAATATAAACATTTTATATTCATTCCAATGTGAACTATTTCATATTTATCATTATATAAAATTTCCATTTTAAATATATGACATTATATGAATTATAAACTCTTTAAAATACAATTTCAATTATATAAAAAATTTACTTAATCTAAACATAATATACGTAATATTATTTAAACTATGACCATATAATCCATAAAAACCTTTTTGATGTTGTCTAATAATGTCCAAATAAGTCCCTTTTAATATGAAAAAATAAAATTAATTAATTATTAAAAATTCATAATTTAAATATAAATAGGTCCTTATTTCATCACTTGTAAACAATTATATGTTTTTACTTATGATTTCTCTATAATCACTTTAATTTATATATCAAAATTCATTCCAAATAATTTTTTTAAAAGTTATTTATAAATTAACAACTAAAATTTGGGAATAAAATGTTTTATAAACATTTACCTAATTATAGAAAAGATAGAATTAATTAATCAATAATCCTTTGATAAATTAAAATAAATAAAAATAAATTTTATAATGATTTATTAACATTTTATAAACCACTAAATCGTTTTATTTGTCAGAAATAAATCATAACAATTTTTCTGTTTACCCTTACTCAAGAACCCATTATTTCCAATGGGTATCCACCCTATACCATTTTGAAAAAACTTTACATAAGGGTAACCATCATCGACCTTTACACAGACTCTCTATAGTAGGGTAATTACCTTATATATCACCAACTAAAAGTTCTCATGTAATGGTAAGTCACTACTTATATTTACGTAGATCAAATAAACCATGTTAAACAATGCTAATGAGGATATTAAATTTACATGAACACTTAAGTTAAGGGTAGTCATCAATATACCTTTACGTGGAAATATAGAAACATTTCCTTAAGGTACAACCTTTTCATATCTAGTTTTCATAAGGGTATAAAAAAATGAGCCTTACATATTCCATATTTTTAAGGGTGTTTCGGGACGACCCTTACAAAAAAGCTTTTTCGTAAGGGAAAACCTTTGGTGACCCTTACCAAGAATATATTGCATAAGGGTAAACAGACCATCTACCTTTACACAAAACACTCTATATAAGGGTAATTTCTTAGTTACCGTTACACGTCATAGCTATATAAGGGTAAGGTATTTATTACTTTTATGTAATACCACCACGTAAGGACACAACCATTTTCTAGATTTCAAAAAAAAACCTAATAAAAACTTCTCTATTTTTATGATTATTCTTCATTTCAATGAAATATTTCACAAAACTAAAGCATGGATTATTCTGATAACACTTAAGGGTTTTACTAGTGTCTAATAACATTTTTTAGAATAAATAAAAACAATTTAAACACTATAATGAGGATCTATATTAAAAAATATAAAACCAATGATAAAACCATAAATGAAGAACACTGCAAAATTGAGGATCTTATTCACCAGAAAACCACATCAAACATTGATATTCATCTTCAAATAAAATTAATAAAGATCACATAGTAGAAAACATAAGCATCCTACCAGAATTATGTAACTATGGGATGTTATGAATCATAAAACATTAAGATGAGAATAACATTTTCTCAACGGTACACTAATACCTCATTTGTGATGCAGAAAGAAGAAAGTGCAATTTCCGGATACATTGACGTTCATCTAAGACATAATCATAGTAAAACCTATCACTTACATTCAATGGTAGTGATATATATATATATATATATATATATCCACAAGGATAACTCTTGGGATTTATTATTTACTCATGTACTATAAACGTATTAGTAAATGATGCATCATAGAATTCATGTATCATATACATAAATGAAATTCCCAAATTTTTTATTTCATGAAATGTTATAATAAATAATAGCTAATATGGGAGAATAATAAACAATAAAAATATATCATTTTTTCTATAATAATAAAATTCATGGGCATGTAAATCCAAATTTATATAAAAAATGATAATGCTTATATATATCACACACACACACATATATAAGGATTTATGAAATTTTTTAATAATATATGTAATTTAATGAATCATTATTGGTGATTTTAGATAAATAAGTTTGTGTATGAGTTTGTATCTATATTTCTTATATGATAGTACATGAAATCCAAACATCAGGATTCAATGGGTCTCTTACATCCCTTGGATATCCCCTTAGTAGAAGTGGGAGGAAATTTCAATATATTTATTTACTATATTACCAACCCTCCTGGAAGGTTTAATTATATCTGGGTTGTCATGGATCGATTAATGAAGAGGATTTATTTCCTACTATTTAAGGAATTGAGATCAATGGATAGTTTATTGAAGATTTCTGTGATGGTGTTGGTTAAGCTTCATGGAGTTCTGAGGATGATAACATACAACCAAGATTCTCATCTATAATTGTGTATGTATAGGGAAATATAATGTTATTTTAGTACACAGTTTTACCTTAGCATCACATTCCATCTATAAATTGATTCTAATAATTAGTAGATTATTCCTAAATAGGATGATATGTTGAGGACATGTATCGTATATTTTATAGAATCATGGGAAAATCATTTAGAATTTGTGGGATTTTTCATATAATAATATTAACAAATATTTAATTAATATTACACCATATGAAATTTTTTATAGGTGATCATATCATTCTATATTATATTGGGTTGAGGTTGGCGAGGAGACTATAGTTAGGATGAACATGGTAAAAAATATGATGAAACATGTGTAGGTTATTTGACATCACTTGTGGAATGATCATAATGGATAAAAATTTAATATGTATTAAAGGAGGATATGGTCGGAGTTTTTTGGTTGTGGATGATACGTTTTTTACGATTTTTTTGCTTATCACTCAAAATAAAAATTTAGTAAGGGAAGTAAGATTTATTATAGAATCAATAGAGCTTATGAGTTTTTTGAATGAGTTGTAGAGGTAGTTTATCATTATTTATACCTCCTTGGTTAGAAAGTATTTATGAAATGTTCCTTATGATATTCGAATTAAAAAAGATATGAATGTTATGGGGATTTAGAATAATATAGTGAAATTTCTTATTGGGTGAGTTATTATCTAAGTAAGAGTTTTTTCTAAACAAGATGAATTGGAGGAAATAACATAAGAAATAGAATCATAGATGTGAGAAAAATACTCTAATTTTTTGGGAATGTTCTTTTTGTATTGATGTTGAAATTTGTGTTAATGATTATTCTTAAGGGATGAGAATGAAAATAGTATTATTTTCTCTTCATGAATATAATTTATTCTTTTATAGGATGAATATTTTTTAATGGGGTGGGTAATGTATATACATTGAAATTAAATAGTTGATATTTTGTTAAATTTTTGAGGTTATTTTACAATTTATTCACTATAAAGAGTAAAATAGAAATTGTTTTGGTTTTATAATTAAATTTTGAGAGTTACTTTCGATTCATAATGTAATTTTTACCATTGGGTTGAAATTAGGTATTTTTTTGTATTGGTTGGATTTTTTATATTTTCTGGTTCCTAATAATATTAATTGATTTAATTATTTATTTTAGTAATTCAATTTTTATTAAGTAGTTTATATGTAGTTTATATGATTTATTTGAGAGATTTTATGGTGGCGTTAACATGAAATATTTCATTTTATAGATGCATAATATTTTTTTGGATAGTTTCATGTCTCATGGACCAATTAGTGAATTACAAAGATATTTGAATGATAAATTGAGAGAAATTCAATGGTGGAAATTATCATGTGAATTTTTATATGTTTTAATGGGGGAGAAGAGATGATTGACTCCCTTGATTGAATTTCCCAATGAAATAATTTCCATAATTTTATATCTTCAATATCTTTAAAATTTATGAAATTAGTGTGGAATGAAATACGGTATAAGGATTGTTGCATCCCAAAATTTTAAGAAGGAAATACTAAATTAAATAGCCTACATGATACGCCACATCGATCTTAACTGAACAACTAAATATTATTATTTAAATGTTACCATTATAACCTATCCACTAGAATGGTGGGTATGAAAAAAACTAACTAAATCATGAAAATAGGTATGAAAAATTTATATATAATTAATTTTTTTGAAAACCAATTATTTATAAATGAATATAAGAGCCTTTTTAAAATAAAAGGAAATATTTTTCTAAAAACCTATTTAAATGCGCACAAGTTTGTTTTATACCAATAAAAAAATAAATCAGTATTATTGGATTTTATTATTTATATATATAATATTAAATATAAATTTAAAAATTTATTTTATGTATTTTCTAGACATCATATAAGAAAGAAAATCCAATATTACACATAAAAGAAGTATTTTTCAAAAAAGACAGCTTTTACGCCTTTTGATGGTGTAGTTTTATTAAATATAGTTTTTCAATATTTAAAATTAATATTTATAAAAAATTATTTTAAATAATAATATAAAATTTACTTTGTTTTATTTTATGGTATTTTTATGATAAGTTTTATGTTTTCATTATTAATAAAAAATACTGCATTTTAATTGAAAACATCCTTTTCATCTAAGTAATTTATAATATCAAATTATATTTTTAATTGGCTTCAATTTACAATTAGAAAAATATTATATAATTTAATACAATATATTACATTTTAATCAATTTCAAATTGATTTTTGATATAAAACCATTTTAATCATTTGAAAATTTTCACTTTAATAACCCGTTTTCTCACCCATTCAATGAGATTAATATTAAATTAATTTTGTTTAATTTTGTGTTTCAAAATTTATAAAATGGATTAAATAATTGGAATAATAATTTCAAAACTTTTTAAACAGTTCTCTCTTATTTTTGGAAAATATTAATATTAACTTTAGTAATTTTTATTAAAATAGTTATGGGTAAATCGAGTAATTAAGTGTAAAAATAATATTATAAATATTATAAAATTACCAAAACAATCACCCAAATGTTATTTTAGGAGTTATTGTCCACAAAAGAATTATTCGGTAGATTTTTGGAGCTCTTCTTTCCACTTGTATGACTTTAATACATCTATAGTATTTTATGGAAAGAAAATTTAATTTTGACAAAGTTTTGTTTTTACAAGGTAAATATTTTTGATATAAGGGTATATAAGGTATTTTTCAAACTATGAATAGTATTTTTAAATCTAAAATTATTATATTCATCATGGTAATTTATTTTTAATTTTTATGAGAGAAATAATTACCTTAAAGGATTACATAATGATGACACAATAATTGTATAATTAAAGAAAATATCAAATAAATGATATTTAAAATATTAAAATAAATGTAATTTCATATAAATAATGTCATAAACGAATTTTATATATTACTTTTACATGTTAGTGATATATTAAAATAGTTTTTTTTCAAATATAACACGTTTTTATGATATTTTTAAAAAGTCATGTAATGAATATTGTCAAAATTGACATTAATGATACTTTAAAATATTAAATATCTTATTAAATTAATTAAAATTTATTAAAAATAAAATTAAGAAAAATTATTTTTATAACGCTTAAAATGTCCTCCATGACTCATTTATTGGTCGTTTCTTCATTTTATAATAATTATATTAACCCTCAATGTGTTAAATATATGATATCACAGTTAGAGTTAAAAGAGATAAATAAAGGTTAAAAAAATAAGGATTAAAAAAATAATAAAAACATTCCAAACATTAATTTAATGGATTTATTTATAAAAATAATAATATTATATTAGAAATAAATCAGTTATTTTTCATTTTTAATATAAATATAATGTATATTAATTTAATATTTAGAATAATTCCAAGAGTGCCCCTCCCCTCTCTTATAAAAGGGAAACCTTATTCTCTATTATCCATACATAAATAAATATTTTTTTTGACCAATATATTCCAAAATAACTTTATATAGTACCTACCACAATCCTAGAGGACTTAGTTTAGGAAAAAACCCTCCTTAGAGGTTTTAAGGTGTTAATCATATGAGATCGTCTGAAGAAGAGGTGTCATTTTAAAATAAGTGTTTCTATTTTATTTTTTATTACACTTCATTAAAGTATTATTCAACCATGATGAAATAATAAATCCATTATACTAAATATATTGATATTTTATTATGTTAATATCATAAACTAAATCCATCTCTACAACCATCAAATGGGAAAAGAATTACCATTCGTGTGTAGAACGAACTATCGCCTTGCGAACCGATATAATTTGTTTTCCACCATTGTATCTCAAAACTTGTTATAATGATGGAATTATAGTTTATATACAATATTAATGACATACTTATAATTATTAAAATATAAATATCATTTACATTCTTACCTTTCCACGCATGAAAAAATTATAATGTTGTTCATGCATATGTGTGAACTATCACCACCACGAAGCGATGTGATTTGTTTTTCATCACCACGTTAGATGGATGATATGAATAAGTGTTTTTAAATTATTAATATTATATTAATTAAATTATAACAATTTTTTAAAGGTAAAATAATACTTACCATCTTTCTATAAAGTTCATTTAAAAATGGAAATTTTTCTCATGCGCACGTACAACCTACTCTTTTACAGATTATAACATAGTTCAACTTTCAAAACCATAAAAAATGGTTTTATTTAAAAGTATTATTGATGTATAATTATTATTTCATTAATATTATTTTGGAGATGATTTTATATTTACCAATTTGACTATAGTCATCATATCAAATTCATTTTGGACTCAAGTATCAAATATCTTCAAAATGTCTAATGCGAACATAAATAATTAAGTAATTGTTATAAAATGATAATAAGTGATATAAACGAAATATTAAACATTAAAAAGGATATATATATATATATTTAATTATTAATATAATTTTATTATTCAAGAAGATAAATTACATATATGACAAATCAGAATCAAGGTAAGGGACTTCGTCTCAAACTCCTTTCATTGAGGCATATTTTGATGTGATACACCCACATCATTTTATGAGGTGTATAAGCTGCCCCTTCAAATTTTGATTTTATTAAAATATTTTCAAACATTAATATTTCTATGTTTCTTATGCATAAGGTTTTATATTATTTATAAATTACAAAAGGAATGGTTTTTTATAACATATATAATGATAAAAACTTCTCCGCCACTTTTTCAATGATTTTATATTTGGATTCCCCTATAAGTATTCATGTTTTTAAAAGAAAAGGAACCCATTTTTTTATTATATGGGTGTTTTTTTTAAACGGGTTTTCAAAATTAACTGATTATTTCCATAACATAAAATGTTTTCTTATGAATGAAAATGAAATTTTAAGAGTAAAATATTGAAAATTGAAAGATTTTATGTGTTATGATTTTATATTTGTACTTAGATATTTTATGGGTTGTTAGATGATGAATAAAGGAAGGTTGGTTCCACGATAAACCATGTATGGGTACTTAGGTTATAACCTCAAATACATTGGTTATCTAAGTATACCATATGGTTATTCTACTTGTAAGAGTGACAGGTATGTAAACCGACTGTATGGTTATTCCATTTTTAAGCATTATAATTATAATAGTTGAGTTGTTTTTTAATATATTATTCATTGGGTATAAAGATGGGTTAGAGAAAGGTATAGGACATGTTCAATGTTATGATTACTTTTGATGAAAAATAAATAATATTGTATTTTAAATGTTTTGTATTATTGAAGAAATTGATACTGTTTTAGTAGTTTTCACTTTGCATGAATGTGGAATTTTATGTATGAATTGTGACCCAATTATCAAAAACTACAAACTTGAAGATATCCTTAATGAGAAAAAAAGTATTCATTTCTGAAACTCAAGATTATGTAATGTATATGGTCGAGTCCATATAAAGAGAGAGATTAATAATAGAATTAGATGAACAAAAATTGTTAGAATAACTATTTTTATAACAATATAATTGTGGTAAGTGAATAAAAATTCTCATTTTTTAATTCCCCTTATGAATCATCCATTCATTTGTGTTTATGTGATGAGTGAATATATCATGAAAATACCAGATGAAATATTATGGTGAAAAATCAAATCTAAGATTAATGAGTATGATATTTATGGGATATATATTCGATAAGAATATTTGAAATGATTATAAAATATTATATGGTGGATTATGGGTAGATGTTGAAAAATTGTAAAAGCAGAATATGAAAATTGATTCAATAAAGTAATCTTCAAACTGTGATTTAAGTAGTTATGATATTAAAGGATTATTGGTGATGTTTATAATGAATTATAAAAACAATATAAAAGAATAATTATATTGATATGTTTGTTAGGCTATATTTTATATTAATTAGTTTTTTAGGATTTTATGGTAATTTTTTAATAAGTCTTTATATTGAATTTTGAGTATATAATGTCGATACATTATTGAAAATACAAAAATAGGGGATAATGGTTATTTTTTGAACATTGACATTGTCCATGCCAAATCATCATTGGGGTAGTCCAACTTTTTGTTTAATTGACCTATATTTTAATGAAGAGGGATTAAGATTCTAGGTGTTACATGGGGTATATTCCATTAAAGAATTCTTTTGTGCTATATTACAGTGAAGATAGAAGTGTGGAACACTTGGGTGGTGTAATATTTATATGGTTCATGCCACTTAGGAATAGATTTGTTCCATATAAAAATGGGGTTATCGCAACTATTTGACTTTTAAAATATTGATAATGTGATAGGGTAATAGTGTATATCGAAGGATGTAATGAATAGAGAGAGACTATGTATACTGTAAATTGTTTATGCCCTGGATATGAGGGATTTTAGTAATTTTTTGATTACTCTCTAGGATCTGATAAGGGATAGATCTTGGTGGGAGCATGTTATATCTAGTAGATAAGATTGTATTATCTTATAAATTTTTATGTGTGGTTGGCCTAGGAGTGGGATATAATTGGGTGGTGGAGGTCAAAATCCATCTGTAATGCATTAATATGAGGCTAATGTTGTTGATAAGGTTATCTAATGGATAGTGGGGGTATGAATTTATTTATAAATATTAATGATGACTACATTGATGTTATTGTATGTTATGTAGCGATGACTTGTGATATGATGTTTCGATTTGGCATATGTGATGTTGATGATTCAGATCAAGGTGGGGAGAGTCCAAAGTAGAATCCTAGTAAAAGTTATAATCCATACAAGTGGATACTAGCTCAATAATTGAAATGGATATACATATGTGGTGATGCAGCGATGATGATTGGTGTTTAGGTGGAGATAGTCCCCATGGGTGGAAATATGAAAATAGTGAGAGTCCTAAGAGGTAAAAAAACAACTCAACTGTTATATTTTGGTGGTAGAAGGATGAGGTGGAGTGTACTGTCTTTTGAAAATTCCATAATGGTGAGAGACCTTGTGGGTGAACAACTACATTACCATTATTATACAATGGTGGATTGGATAAGTTTATGGGTTTTAGTGGGGATAGTTTCTACGGGTGGAAACCTGATAATAACATGAGTCCTTATGGGTGGAAAACATCCGGAGTATTATGATATATACAATAGTCTCCATGGGAGTAAATTTTTTTGAGGGTTCTTGATATTTACAATTGGTCATAGTGATGTGGTTGGTGTTATATGATGTTGTGATTTGGGTAAGTGTTGTAACTCATAATGTTTTATGGCTTGGAGTTATGATATGATTGTGGTATAGTGGTTCACCATAAGGATAAATGATCTCTTATTTTATTTAATTTTCTTTTCTCATGAATACATTAGTATGACTTATTCACATAGAAACCTGTGATTTATAGCGAGGAAACAACTGAGTGTATTTATATGGTCACCCCTACTTTGTATATCATTTTTCTAATTATCTAAAAAGAGTTGGTGTCATGAACCTATTCTGGTCGCCATCAAAAATATCACCAAACATGGTTCATGTCTAGGCCCTAAGGGAATTCCTAAACCCCACTAGCTAGCACAAGTTCATGGGTATCATGAATAATGGTTTGGGAATGATTTATCAGAGTTTTGAAGCATTAAACAACCAAAAACAATAAATAAACGAAATTTGAAAATTTAGTCCAAACATGCATGTAAAAAAATTCATAACTGAAATAAATGGTTTTAGAAAAATACCAAGAGTGTCATGAATAATAATTTTCAGCAACTACAACTCTACAAAAACCACATCGAAAGGGGCCATCATCCCCAAAACTTCTCCACAACACCATATCATGGATGGATTCTAACAACCTGAACCATAGTCTACAAAGACCTTTCCCTTACCTGAGTAAAAACATAACTATGTCTTCTTAAACCAAAAGGTGTAAGTAGGTTTTCATCCTAATATAAATAGGATTCCACCCAAAAATATTCTATGTGATAAACATTTTAAGACAAATAAAGCTTTCATGTCTTCTAAATAATAAATTATTGTAGTAATTCTAAAATAATGAAACATAAAATGAAAATATTTTATAAGGAAGAAAATTTAATAAATGAGCAATTTTAATGAAAATGTCGATGATACTTAATTTTCTATCAAATCAAACCATATGCCAATGGTAGGTACAATATATTCAATGAGCACTAATCACGGGAACACCCATATGCACTAGCAAGGTGTGGGCCCTAGGTATGTCGTATCTCGGTGTAAAAGAAACGATAATCAACATCCTTCTCAAGAATGATCCACTAGGAGGGGAATCTATAATTTCTTAGTGCTCCCAAACAACATCATAGTTTATTTAGTTTTGTCATCGTCATACTTACTATGTGAAATAGGGATGATACCACTCCAGATCACTAGAGTACTAGTCCTCGTCCTCCCACCTAGTTTCCTAGGTTTTCCTCATTGTGGTCAAACAAGTTACACGTGTTAAAGAATAAAATTGGCATATAAGAAACCCGTTTCTATGACATACACACAGAAAAATTTCCTAACATGTTATTTCACCCTTTGTGAAACTCAATAAACAATTAAAATTTCTCATAAAACAACTTCACGTAGTAAAACAAGGTTTTGCACACCAAATGAATTTAAAAACCATATTTCAAGGATAAATGTACACCAATAACCTAACCAACAAGAAGTTTCATCCCAAATAACACTTAATAAAAGAATTTCATGGATCACCAAGTAACACCAAATGATATATCATTGAATAAACATGAAAAACACCAATTTTCCTATCAAAATCAATCTTTAAAATTAAACGCGCAATAAACACTACCAAAAATGACTTTTTCACCAGAAAAATGTATAGATGAAATTATAAATTGGTTAAACATGCAAGATAAATTCGTCCATGAATATCTTCTCTTGGAATCACCTACATTATATGTTAAAAACCCCATATCCTTGTGCAAAACATCAACCACACCACCACCACACCACATGGGTGTGAAAACTATCCTAATTACACAATATTGGACCAAGAAACCAAAAATCAAACCATAGGTATGAATCTCTAGATCATGTACAAGTGTAAATTCAAGAAAGTGGGAAGAAACCCTAAGTATAATGAAATAAAGAAAGAGATGGAATCACTTACTTGAACGATCAAGAAGTTCCACCACCAAAAAAATATTTGAAAATGGATTCCAAGAGAGCTTGAGATGTTTGGGAGACTTAAATGGTTATAAGGAATGAAAGGGGGAATAAATTGGTGCATTTGGGTTAATCCCAGAATGGAAAAATTGGGAGAAAATATATTTTTGATGTATTTGACATCTATGCATAGTTTGCCTGCATAGTTTAGTAAATCATGCATCCAGTTATATCAACTCAAAACATGTCCAAATTCTTCTATATTGAATTGGGGGACTAGGAGAAACATAGAGGTAAAGTTAGGACAATAACAGAAGAGAACAAATTAACTTAAAATAAGGATATAGATGTGACAATTCTCCCCACCATGAAAAACATTCTTCCCCAGAAATTCATCAGATGTTTGATCAGAAAAAAATAATGGGTACTCTAGCTTAACCCATGAAATCCAATCCCATGTATCATTTACATAATTACCATGCTGCCTAAGGACCCATACCAGTGGAATGGACTTCCCCTGAAGCACCTTCTCTAGCGTATCCACTATTCACACTAGTTTCTCAAACACTGAAAAATCTGGCTCTATCTCTGAATATTCAAAGTTCAACATATGGGATAGATCCAAATTATAATTCTTCAATTGGGATTCATGGAATAAATCATGATTAGAAGTAAACTAAGAGGGAAAATATAACCGTTATTCCACCTTTCCAATGTACATGGTGATCTCAAAAGGTCTGACATACCTTGGTGTTAGCTTTACCTGCTTTTCCAAACAACGGTGACCCAGATGAGGGGCCAATTTCAAGAATATCTGATCACACTCAGAAAACTCTCTATCATGACACCTCTAGTTAGAATAATATTTGAGGAGACTCTGCGCTATCAATAACCAATGTATGATTAACTTGACCTTCTTAGATGTGTCTTTCACAAGGCTCGACCCCAACAGTGAGGTCTCACCTACCACAACCCAACAAAGGGGGGAACGAAAAGTCCAACCATAGGGTAACTCAAAAGGACCCATTTGAATTGAGGATTGGTAACTGTTATTGTAATAAAACTCGACCAATCCCAAAAGGCTATCCCACAAACCACCGAAGTCCAAGACACATGCATGGAGAATGTCTTCTAGAATATGATTTTCCCACTCTATCTAACCATCTGTCTAAAGATGGAATTCCATTATCATCTTAATCAATGACTTCAAAAAAATTTAAATGCCTTACCGAAATCAAGAAGTGAATCATGGGTCTCTATATGACACAACTACCGATGGGACACCATGAATCATTACCCCCTCCTGAATATATAATCATTCTAACTCATCCATTTTAGTTGTATTTCATATTATAATGAGGTGGGATTATTTGGTCAGATGATCAATCACCACCCAAATAGAATTCTTACCCTGAGGTGTATGAGGTAATACATTAATAAATTCCATGGTTAATTCATCCCACATGTGGGTAGTAATGGGTAACAACTGAATCAAAATAGAGGGCCTTTGATGCTCTACTTTCACCTGTTGACATGTATAACATCTCAACATGAAATCAGCTATATCTCACCTCATACCTATCCACCATAACTTCTGGAAAAAATCATTGTACATTTTGGTAGCTTTTGGATGAATGACCCACTAAGGCTTGTGGCTATCCTATATGACAACCTTCCATAGAGACAACAGTACCACTGAAAGACCCTTGAAGAAAAAGATTCCCTCAATATATGAAGAACAATCCAAAGTCCTCTCCCCACCATGAAGAAACATCATCAACCATTGACATAGCTCATCACTGGGTATCTCCCATTGAATCAACTGAGCGCTTTTTAAGAATAAACCTCCACTGTGATCCTTGGTGTCCATGTGAATTTGAGAAAAGAGTCCCTTCAGAGTCCACTCATCACTAGACTTCCTCAAAGAATGTACTGGCAGTATTCTTCTCAAGGCATTATCCTCCACATTATCCTTTCCTGGGGTACAAATGATCTCAAAATCGAACCCCTTAAAGCACTCGATTCAACAACGCTGCCTCAGGTTAAGATATTTTTTCAATAAAATGTTTGATAGGCTTATATGATCTTAGTAGACCATGAAATTACCCCCAAATATGTATTGACACTACGCCTTCAAAGCATGAATCACTGATACTAAATCTATGTCATGGGTTGGAAACTTCTTTTCATGTGGTCAGAGTTTTTGAGAGCCACACACCACCACGTGATCACCCTGAATAAGAACACACCCGAGACTCATACCTAAAGTGTTGAAATACACCACATAGATCTTTCTAGATTCTAGAATGATCAACATGGGGGAATTATTCAATCAATTATTAAACTCCTCAATGGATGTCTAATATTATAGGCCCCATTAAAACATCACCTGATTTCAGGTGAGCATGTTCATGGGTGAAGAAAGACGAGAGAAATCCCGAAAAAAACCACCTATAATAACCCGCCAGGATGAGGAAACTCATGACGTAGAACACATTTCTTGCATACCTCTTTGACATTAATACACTGATATTCTAGGGGGCCACCAAAAGCCCATTCTATAAGATCACATGGCCCAGAAACATCACATCCCTAATCCAGAAAGTGTAATTGGACAAAATTCCATCAAGATTATGATACCACAAAGTGCCCAACATTATTTGAAAATGAAGTTCATGATCTTTCATTGACCCAGAGTAAACCCAGATATCCTCTAAGAATACCATGATGAATTATTTGAGATACTGGAGGAACACCCTATTCAGGATCACCATAAAAACCACTAGAGATTTGGTTAATCTGAAGGGCATGACCAAATACTCAAAGTGGCCATTCCTACTTCGGTAAGATGTCATTGGGATATCTGCCTCTCTCACCTTAACTTCTTGGTAGACCGATCACAATTCAGTCTAGGAAAACCAATTTTCCTCTTTATCTGTTCGAAAGTGTCTTCTATTCAAGGAAAATGATATTGTTTATAGTTACTTAACTCAGCTTCTAGTAGTCAATGCACAACCGGAGGGACCGATCATCCTTCTTCAGTAAAAGAATAGGAGCGGCCCAGTGAGAGATGCTCGAGTGAATGAATCCTTTGGATTCAAAATCATCAAGCTGTATTTTTAATTCACTCAACTCAGTGGGGCCATATGAAATGAGGGAAGAGATATCAACTATGTTCTTGATGCTAAATCAATTAAGAACTCCATGTATTGCTCTCGGGGAAAGCCTGAAAAATAATCAAGAAATACCTATGGGAACTCATCCAATACTTTAGGTAATCCCGCCATATGAAAATTACCATCATACTATAGCATGAGATAAGATATCTAGAGAAAAATATTCCCAATCTATTGGTGTGGTTGTCCTGCATGACCCAACAGAGGATCCAATTTCACTAGAAAAACCAGAGGACTCTTATCAACTACCATGAAACTCACCCAATTCCTGTAACAACAGATATGTTCTTGAAAATTCACTAACTAATACATTCCAAGTATTGTATAAAAAAGTTCTATATCTAAAACTAGGAGGTCCCAATCCATCTAAAACCCTGACAAGGTAAGCGCAAAATGCGAGCACCTGAGACCTTACTATTTCTTCTTACCCAAAGACATCACCAACTCCATCACAAAAGACAACAACTCAGTTGGAAGATCTAGCAAGTTCACAATATGGGAAGAGATAAAGGAACAAAATAACCATTATAAAAATGAATGATAACTATAGAATATGCAATAAAAACAGTACCTCGAACTATTTAAGGTCATGTATCTGAACCGAATGGTTCCTGATCCACCACATGAAGACGCGTACCCTCTACTAGAGAACGTCCACAGACATATGGATCTGACCAAAACTAGCTCTGCCCAAAAGGCAATCTGGCCTAGTTTCCGTGGACACCAAACCATGATCTATCCATCCGCAACAACTCTGAATGAACTAAAACTCCCCTAGAAGCCACATATCTTTCCCCACAATAGAGTGGATACGCCACATTGCAAAATCACCGCAAGTGTCTCATAGATATATTATGATAACAAGGCTTAAGAGGAGATGTATATGATTCTTGGGTTTTTTCTATCCTCCTGCACTAGTTGCACACAATGAACCTTACATAAAAATCCATATATGATAACTGTCTAAGAGGATGGGCTGAACTACCACCTCCCTTCTTCCCCTTCTCCTCTCACTTCATTTTCTTCTCTCATGAGCTACCACTTCCCAGAAAATACTACAATCTAGAAAATTAAAACATTCCTTTTGATCTATATCAACCATACTTGCCAGATCAACAACCTCTAAATCATGATTTAGCTTGAATAGGAATACCTGAGAATTGATCTCCGACTGAAAAACCCTCTTAAACTTATGGGACTTCATCTACTAATTGGAGATCATTTTAGGTGCATATAGAACTAGCACGGAAAATCGGTTGACATACTCCATCACTAACTAATCCACCTTGATGAGTTCCATAAACTCCTAGGATTTAGCATAAGCCAACACTTCAGGATAGTACTGGTCATTAAAGGAAACCTTGATGTCCTTCCAGCTCATCTACTCATGCTTCCTAGCTTGAATCATAGATTCCCACCACATTAAGCTTGGAACCTATAACATAAATGTGTAACATTTCAACCATATATCCTCATGCATGTTAAGGAACATGAACATGCGATCAATCTTATCAATCCAGTCCTTTTCATCATGGGGTTCCATGCTACCTCGGAAGATTGGAGGTTGTTCTTAAAAAACTCTAAGGATTTGTCCTCTATAGGACCATGATCATCTTCACTAGCTAGATAAGGGGAAATCAATGCTCCCAATCCGATATCATGGACATCCCAGACCACAACTTCCACCAGCCATTGATTAAGCATTGAGAGAGAACTCTCTCTAGCTTTATCATGGGGGTGTGTGGGAGATTTATGGGGAGGCATGTTGCTATAAAAGGCAATAATCACAAGAGAAAACATTATTAATATAGTTATAGAAAACATCAGCTACAAAATAAAATACAGATAAAGAAAACTCATCATAAAAATGAAATAAAAAACTACTTCACCCCAACCAATTTCCACTAGTAGTCTGCAACCCGCATATCCCACCTGAAAGAGAAGTCAAACAATCAATCCAAACATCCCATAGTGAATCGAGGTCCATCACAAGAGTTACTGTCCATGAATCCTACTCACAACTAGAACTCCACGCCCCGACAGTCGTAGCTCCTATCTCACTGGACTCTTCCAAAATAATATGACCCAAAGAGCATAACCTGGCTCTGATACCATTTTCTCATGAACCAGATATTTTCACCATCAAAACTGGCACCCGACACGGTTCATGGGAAGGTCCAAAGAATTTTCACTATCCCCAAATGATGGAACACGTTCCCGAGTATCATGAATAATGGTTTGGGAATGATTTACCTTGAGTATAGAAGTATTAAATAACCGAAAACTATAAATCAACTAATTCTGAAAATTTATTTTGAAAAAGATTGTAATAAAATTTATAACTGAAATCCATTTTTTTAGAAAAATACCAAGAGGAACACAACTCAAAATGATCAGAAACTACAATTCTATAACCACCACATGGAACGGTTCCATCATCCCCAATCCTTCTTCAAAACACCACATCAAGGATGAAAGCTAACAACCCGAACCTCCATCTCCAAGGACCTTAACCATATCTATGTCAAACATAACAAAGTATACTTACACCCAAAGGTGTAAGTAGGGTTTGAGCCTAATCCCAATAGGATTCCAAAAAAATATATCTATGTGATAAACATTTTAAACAAATAATGCTTACAAGTTTTATAGACAAGAAATGATAGTAATAATTTTATAAGGATGAAACATCAAATGAAAATAGTTGTTAAGAAAGAAACATTAATAAATGAACAATTTTGAATAAAATATCCATGCTACTAAATTTTACATCCAATCACATTGTATGCCGATGGTAAGTACAATATATTTGACGAGCACTAATCACAGGAACACCCCTAGCCACTAGCTAGCTATTGGACCTAGGTATGTCATATCTCAGTGTAAAAGAAATGATAATCGATATATTTAACATTCACTATACACTAGGAGGGGAAACCCCATTATTCTTGTGGTCCCCAAAACTATCAATGTTTAGTTATTATTTTCATCATCAAACATTCTATGTGAAATAGGGATGATACCACTATGGATCACTAGAATACCAGTCCTAGTTTTCCCACCTAGTTATCCAGGTTTCTCTAATTATGCTCAAAAAAGTTCCACATGATAGTAAATAGTCTTTTCACATAAAAACACCATTTTTTAACATACACACACCATATATTACTCCACATTCCATTATATACATTTTGTAACTTAATAAACCATTTAACATTTTCATAAAACAACTTCATTAGGTGAACAATGGTTTTTCATAACAAATACAATTAAAAACCCTCTTTAAAGGATATATTTACACCAATACCATACCCAACCGTATTTGTCCACCCAAAAATAATTTAATAAAACAATTTCATGGATAACAAAATAACCCAAATTGATAAAACATTTTATACACATGAAAAAAACACATTTTCCTGTCAAAAGAAAACTTTAAAATTAAACACACAATCAATGCCACAAAAATGACTTTTTCATTACACACAAAGGATAGAACACATTCTAAACTAGTTAAAAAATAAATATAAATTCATCCATGAATGTTTAAAAATGGAATCACCAACCTTATTTGTTAAAAATCCTAAATCCTTCTATGAAACTTCATCCACACCACCGTCGCACCACCGTCGCACCACCGCCGCACCACTAGGGGTGAAAATGAACTAAAATCCAAAATATTGGTCCAAGAAACTCAAAATCAAACCCTGGGTACAAATATCAAGATGCTAGAAAAGTGAACTTCAAGAAAGATAGAATACACCCTAAGGAGAATGAAGGAAACAAGAGAGGGAATCACTTACTTGAAGGATCTTGAAGTTCCACCCCCCAAAACCACCATCAAAAATGGCTTCCAAGAGAGCTTGAGGGATATTTTAAAACTTCCATGTATATAAGGCATGAAAGGTAAAAGAAATGGTCCCACAAGGGTTATTACCAGAAGGGAAAATGAGGGAAGGAATATACTTTTAATGAGCTAGACAGATGTGTATGGTTTGCCTGCATGATTTATTAAATTGTGCACACAAATAGTGCGCCCAGTTCTGTCCACTCAAAACTTGTCCAAATTATTCTAAATTCAAGGGGGTCCTAGCGGACAACTATGAGGAATTTAAAAAAAATAATATAATAGAAAAAATTACCTTAAAAAGGATATATTTGTGATAGTTGGTGGTGGTATTTGGTGAACATAACTTAAGGTATATGATTGTATCACCCCACAAAACCCTGAGAGGGGAGGAGTTAATTAGGGTGTAAATTTTTTATTTTGATTAAATAGTTCATTTACCCATCTTGGTTGGGACAAATAAAAACTATCTAGTCAATATGAACATTTACAAATAAAATATAAAGAAGGAAACACAAACATAATCAAATCTAATTGGTTCACCAAAAAGGGATAACTCTAAGAATCACACACCAATGATGTGTCGATACATCAAAATCCAATATTATTGATTTTATTTTTATGATTATTGATTTTATCCATGGTAACTCCAAACAAGGTGAAAAAAAATTAAAAAGTCAAGGGTTTAGTCTCTCTTATCCCAAGGGTCACTCCATATTCCTCTCCTTTGTAAATTTATTTGGTTGAAGGTGATAGTCAGTTTATATATGTGAGGTTATTCTTTAATTGATTTTATATGTTAATATTTTTCTATGATCAGAATGAGACCCTTCCTATTTTGTTCACTAAATATATATGTTCAATACTTCTTGTTTGTACCAATAACTACCTCTTTGATTTTTAATTTCTGTGAAGCCTATTTTGAGAAAATGAACCACAAAAAACCACGATGAAAAACTCTAATCACATAACCTTGGGCACATAATTTAAGGTGTGTAAATCCTACATATAACTATTGGTGTATGATCTTGACCATGAGAGACTATGTGTGATACCCCATACATGTATCTTATTGACTAGACCTACTCCTGATGAACTATGTTGCATGAGAAGAATCATTCAAAACTTCTATAGGAATCAATTCACATGAACGTGGTCATGTGATGCCAATAATTGGATCCTAATTTCATAAACGAACTATATAATATTGATCACATAATCCTTAATCATTTCATCGATCACTTTACTAGTCCATGAAAACCCCTATGTGTAACCATGATAAAGTGACTGAGTTATGGAAACAATTATAAACACCCTTAGGTTTAGTTAACCACTTAATTATTTGATACTTCTTTTAATGATTTTATTAGTGGGTATTTATAAAACTATCCCACTAAAATAACTCAAAAAAACTCTCTCAAAAGTTTATTCAACTGACCTATGGATATAGGGTTTACCAATTATCCCGTCTTATAAGAATAAGATATATTTTGACTCATCTGATTATTAGAAGACTAAAACTCTGCATTCATGATTCATTTAAGATTATATCCTTTCTAAACTATCCTTAAGATACATTATTTGTGGGAGCTCTCCACCTTGGAATACATCACTCCCTTCACATGATTCATGTGCCAACATCTCCAAATCTATTCAAACATATGCAGTTGTATAATCCAATAGAACTAATGTGATCATGTGAAACTTCAATTAACACATGGTTCACCTAAAATCTATCATGTAACTATTTCCACAAAATATAGCCATCATTTATAACATATCATCCTTCAAACATTTTGTATGACCATAACGTGTGATTCCTTCATCAATATGAGATATTATGATGCTTTAAAACTTTCATTCTTCTCCTAAATATTAATAAACTTAGTGATAATGTGATCTTAAAGGTTCATTTTAAACACCATATCAACAATGATTCTAAGCCCGAAAAATTGGAAAACACTAAAATATTGCATAATCAACTCAAACATTCTTTAGGGTCACATATGTCCTTCTTCGTCAAAATAGTTATCCTTCATAGAAAAAAATCTCCAAGATTGCACCAAAATTGGGTTGTCAAAAAAAAATTCTAGACATAAACCAAATATCACTTTGGTTCCAACAAGGAGACTTATTAGAGTTGGGGTTTTGAATTATATCTTCCTATAAGTAAAATGAATATTATGGGTTTTATGGTTATTTTTCTGTATTAGGATTCACATTGTGGGACATGAAATGTATTTTAGATTAATTATTCATATATTTTTTATTCGTTTATGGTATTTTTTCACTATGATTATGTGGAGTGTTACTAAAAATCGATAAAAAATATATTTGTGTAATGATATACCCTTGGTTCTTGTCACTATACCATGTCCAATTTTAAATGGTTTATAGATGTTACATTCCATATCATTTCAAACATAGGAGGAGTCTTGGTGGGGATGGGTAATTAAAATATAATTCATATGAATTTTTAATTTAATCATGTGGGAGTTTGAAATAGTTTGGTGGAATTTAGTCATGGGTGGTAATTGGTGATTGGGAAATATCAGTCATCTTGGAAGCAAATATTGATATAAATACCACTATATGATTTCATTCTCATCATGGATTGGTTTTACATTGTATAATAATGTACTAATTTCAATCAACATGAATTTTTTCCTTAAAATTGAAGTATATCATGTAATTTTATGTAGTGAACATTATCATAGGATGAATCATCAATTCATAAAAATTATCACATGACAGATAACTTGTTTGATGTTTTTTAAAATCAAGGCCCTAGTAGAGGACTTTTCAATATTTATGGAAGTCTTTGATGATGTTTTTATTGAGGTGGAAATAACCATACTCTTCCAACATGAGACGAAATTTGGAGTAGGGTTACATTTAAGTGTTTATTATATATTTATCACAACTTATTAGATAATCACAACCGAACATTAAAAATATGCAAGTTCTAAATGACTATTTTCTATATAAGTGTTTCATTCAAATAAGTGTTTCTCCATGAGGAGATTATATTATATTTAGATATAAGATTAATAATAACATGAGGTTTTTTATCACTTATTTATTTTTAACTAGGTGGTGATGAAGAACTGATATCGTTTATCATGTATTGATGAAATATTCGAGGATTTCAAGAAACTAATTTTTTATGGTATTTTGGTGATCAAGGTTTGACATATTAATATATTTCTTCATGATTTTTATTTTAACAAGGTCTAAATACTAACTAATGTATGTTTTATTAACATGAAATGACTTATTTAGGTTTATTGGGATTCTATTGATGTTTACGAAGAAGAATTCATTCTTTAGTCCCGTTTTAGTGAAAATAATTAACTTTTTGGAATTTCATTGTTAATAAATGGTGTCTCTTATTCTATAAACATTTAGACATCAAAACTATATATAGTGGGAAATATCTGGTATCATTCATGAACTCTAAACTTTTAATACCCAAAAAATCTAAATAAAGTGATGTAAATTTAATTTCATGGGAATAATAGAATACAACTTGGAAATGTAAAAAGTTACTAACCCTAACTTCAATTTCACTCTGTTTTTGAAGTGTTTTAATAGGTGATTTTACATAGAACCTAATGAGGGAAACAAGGATGGTAACATGAGGTTTTTGTCTCAATCCTGACCTTAGAAAATAATTCAAGGTTGATTTCTAAAGTTGTTCAATTTTTCATTTAATCTAGGATTGTCTTAGGTAATGGAATGATATTGGATCTACATCAAATGTAATGTTTCTTTAAATTTTAAACACATATATTTTTTGAAAACCTGATTGAGTCCATATTAGAACTGATAATTTTGGAATATAAAATTTAACTTAAATCAAATAACTATATTGTTAGTGGTCATAGGGGGTTTTCCAAAAGATAATAAGGGTATTCCTTGGGCCATGTGTTTGAGTGATTATCTAGGATCCTCTAAAATGTTACTGAGAAAACATATACTTTATTCTTTCTATAAATGTTAAGGTTATAATTAATTTTATATTAAAATTTCAATAGTTTGTTAAGATCCATATAATTAAAATTGTATAATTTTCTGATTTCATGTTGGTGGTATTTAATGGATGCATGAGTCTATGTTCTGGTACTCGAACAATAACCCTATAAAAATATAACCCTTTGTGTAATAATAAATTCACCGAAGATTTAAATAATTAGTCCCCTAAAATTTTAATTCTATATAACCCAATGGTAATGGAATCGCATAATACATGAGCATGTTATATTTTACTCAATATAAAGACCTTGGTTCATTTAATTAATGAGATAGAAAATAATGGGTTTTAGTTATATCACAATCAAAACATAAATCATAAATTAAATCACAAATTTTTAATTAAAATCATGTAAAAACAATGATATACAACAATATTACCCAATAACCAATAAATGAAGATGTCTTAAACCATTAAAGAAGGGTTCAGAAAAAATATATAAGAAGAAAATCGTACTAAAATTCAATATCTAATATATATATGAAAATATTCCTTGGTCTAGGATGATCCTCATTTAGATGGAACTCTGATCCTCCTTTGAAATCATGGATGATCTCATAGGTTGAGAGCACATTTAGAAGAATCTTATTACCCTAGTCTAAGTACTCCTTCGCTTCCAGTTTTAATCCTCCCTCAAACTAGTCCATAATTGGGTTAATTGGTGGTTGGAGGGTTGATAGCTTATTTCACAGTCTAGTCACATAGTTTTGACCTCGTGAAACTAATCATGCAATAATTTTATAGTTATGGGTATTAATGATCACTGTGAATTGTTTAAAGACTATATATTAGACCATTAATTTCTTTATTGATTAATTTTTTATTTGAAAATGGTTCTGGAACAAGAAACAATATTTACTAATCATGAAACACTTTAAAGTGGTATGGTTTTTCCCTAAAACACATCCACATCATGAATTCCTCTTAAAAGAACTTCAATGTAGTCCCAATACACCTAAATGAGTCATTTAGATATAATATAATACACATTTATTTATATTGAAACTATTTTTAAATAATAATCACTGAAAAATTTATTTCACAAAATGGATCCATAAATTATAAAAAAATATATAATTCTTATAAAGAGAATATCCATCCTTCCATGTGTCACTACCATAATGCCTATTTTCCCACTTCTTTTTTCAGCCTCCATGATTATCTATATTTCACTCAGTTTCCCCATTTCATTTACTCCCACTCTACCATGATGTTCTCTAACATCTCTCATTAATCTATTTCATTGAAACCCTAATACCTATTCTAATATGTGTTCCTCCTCCCGAAGTTCCTTTTTCCTTCTTCCATATTTTGTTGGTTGTCCATAGTCCTTACTCTTTTCATTGGATCTCATTCAATGAGGGAGTCTTAATCAACTAAATTGATTTCTTAATAAATGTTTGGGTATTTTTAAATACATTATTTTCTTCAGTTGAGTTATTTCAAACAAGGATTACATTTTTATAAGCTATGATCACATTTTTATAAGCTAGGATCTTATTTCATGAAACCCAAGTCAGCATCCATGATTTAAGTCATTCCAATTTTTTTAGTATAATTTTATTAGAAAAATGTATATCCATTTCATTTATATTCAAATACCACCTATAATATGAACATATTTAAAATTTCTTACTTATAATATCTTTATAAAAGATAATTATGTTAACAAGTACGTCATAGATTAATTAATCAACCATTATTTATCTTCTAACCAATTTTTTATTTATTTCAAAATTGAATCAATTTTTGATGAAATTGGTTTATTATCAGTGTAATTTTTCTCAAACATTTGTAATGTATTTTACTTATTCATTACATGAACATTTAAGCATTACTCATAATATTTTTTCATATGAATCTTTATGAATCAAACTATTTATAAGGAATATCCACTACTCCTATGTGGGACTTTAGCAAGGGGTAGTCTTTGAGGCTTATCCGTTCTCTAAATTTCATATTATTTTCAAGAGATTTATGTGATGAAACATATATATTATATATATTTATATTTTATATCTATTTTTTTCATTTTATAACTTTCTCACTATGGGGTTTTATATAAAAAAATTATTTTTTTTAATTTATATCTATTTTGAATTAATTTCTTGAAACATAGAAGTTACTGTTAGTTATATTTCTCTAATGATAAATAATTTCAATTTATTAAATGTTAGTACATTATATATCAGTTCACCATATATATTTTCTTAAAATTTTTCCTAAATTTAATTGAATACAATGATCAAGGATAGTGGATTATGGTGGTTAAGGATGGTTCTCGTTTCACCAAAGTGACATATATCTAGGGGAATCCTAAATATGATTTACCATTATAGTGACACCCATAAATTATTAAACATTTTTCCTATAGTGTTGACCATATTCATTGGAAATTCTATTTACAACAATGCATATTTTAATTTTCTTAAATATTTAAACTTATTCCTGATTTCAGGAGAAATATTTATTAGCAACAATATGTTTTATCTATTTTTTAGCTATTGGTTTTATTATTTTTAGTTTATTAATAAGTCTATTTCACTTTTAAGTTACTTTATATAACTTTTTATGATTATTTTTATGGTATTATAATTATTAAATTTGTTATATATATGTTAAATATTTCTTATATTAAGTAATATACATATAATTATATATTCTCTATTCATCTATCAAATATGGAATATGGTTATAGCTAATATGATATATGCATTAAATGATTTAGTAAAATGCATTTTTTATATTATTTATTGATAATTTTATTCAAATTTTATTATTTAATAATAAGGATATCTACCAAGATTTTAAATTATTTTATTTCATGTAAACTATTTGTTTTTCATTATAGGAGAAAAATCATTCAACTTCTTCAGTGGGGGGTGGGTTCTACTCTCAATGTCGTTGGCGACTCTGACCCCATTATTAGGTTATGGGATCCTGATATAATGGGTTACAAGGCTTTCTAATTTATATTTTAATCTCATTAATCTTACATTTCATCATTACATCAAATAAATTTTTAATTTTAAAATTAATGAATTTATTATCATAAGCCTAAAGTATTGTCACTTTTTTGTTTTTTGGTATTATACCCATATATATCCTTACTAATATTTACTTATTTTAATTATAATAAATTGGCTAATATGAATCCTTTTTTATGCTTAATTAGAATATTTTATTCATTCATTAACAATAAAGAGTTAGGTTTTCTTTTCACAATATTGATTAAATATCATATTTAGATAGTTTTTTTCAATGTAATTTTGGGAATTGGATTAATATAATAATTTTTATGATTTTCCCCTTTTTTTAGAGTACATATTATGTTATTTATCATCTTTTATATATTTATTCCTCTTAATGAATTTATTTTATTCAAATGTATTTCTTTACTTTAAAGTTCACAATATATGTTTTCTACAACTATTAATTGTATTTTTTGGGTAATCTATTGAATCTATTAATGTAGAATACATGTTATATCTCATTTTTATAGGTTTAATTTGTGTTATTATGATATCTAATATAATGTTTTCATAAGATTGTTTGATTGGTAATTTCAAATCTATTATATATGTATTCATTTTAATGCATTTATTTTATTTTAATATATTGTTTATCCTATGAATGACTATTAGATTTCTAGAACATAAATCCATCAGGGCCCTTACCAATATTTCCCTTATTTTATTTTAATTTTAACAGAGGCGAGACTATTTATATTTTTATTTTATTTCATCTATGTGTTTTTATGTTTCCTAAATCACTTTTTACTGTTCAAAAACATTCATATTGACTCCAGTTTGATAAAATATGGTTTTAGGTCTATTTTTTCCCACCTATTGAAACTCCAATAACTGTATAGTATTTCATTTTTATGATTGTCTATACTAATTTCCATTCAATATAAATAATTTCATTGATTGTTTATCTTTCAAGTGGTGTTGTTTCTTAATTATATCCCTTCTCATAAAAAGTATAATTTTTAATTATAGAAACACTAGAAAACCAAATCCCATACAAATTCAAGGGAAACAATAATGTAAAATGAGTGAATCAACCCTAGAAATACCAGAACATTCAGGAGGAAGGTCAATTAATCTAAAAACAAGGTGAAAAATGTACCTTAGAACACTATTAAGTATAAAAATCCACCACTTTGTAACCTTATCACCAAGTTATAAGCACCAAATCCTGGTTAATCAAAAGGAGAACACTTCTATGTATATGGGAAATGATGGGCCATAGGGTCAAATTTTGCGTATGAATAGAATTATAAATGATCATAGAATCTGTCTCCACTAACTCCAAGTGATGGTTTATATCTTAGAATATCTAGATACCTTTTATAAAATCACATGACTCCTCTAGGAGGGAGTCCAAATACTTGTAGTCCATAGAAAAAGACGTAACAACTGAACCTAAAGAATCAAAAATAACCCCTCTGCTCATGAGACCATGTATAAATGATCCATACATGTTAACTTTCATAAAAAATCTAGGGGCTGACTATTTCACCTAGTTTCCCTATCAAATTGACCTCTATATAGAATGGATGGAAGATCTTCCAGCCCTTCAAGCTCTTAAGGAGGGAATATGAACCCAAAATTTCAAGACGATATCTAGATCAAATTTCCGGTTTTGAGATCTTGCCACCAAATCCAAACATGAGCTAATCACACCCTCATGTCATGAATTATTCCAATAATTTAATATATAGTAAAATCATATCTCCATTATAATGGACATCACCCTCACCACCTATTTATTGTTGCTTACTCCTAGGAACTAGTTTTGAATAAAATCATCGATTAATCCAACCTATTGAAAAATCATGAAAAATTACCCTAACTTTCATGAAAAAATGATATACCTCTTTCCTTGAATGAGTAAATTAGAAAACAGTTCATCTTTGAGGTTTCTATAGCACAAAAAATTGGAATATATAGAAATAACTTCGTGCTAAACCTCTCTATCTGTGGATATAACATGAGAAATAATGCACCAAATCAAGAAGATGTATTTTACTAGGATCTCCTCGCACTAGAGTATACCCCCCACTCTTACCAAATAGAGTTTTCATGTCTCAGATCATGATGCACTTTGTTTGAAAACATACCAAATTTAGATCAAGTTAAAACATGTTAGTCCTACTCATTATTCATCATGATATTATAGAATAAGCTGAGTTGTTAGGGGTCCAGAATGAATTTAATAAACATAAGGCGGATAATCACATGAGACAAAGTGATATTAGGAGTTAGGAATCCATGAAAGTCCTATGTAGATCATACTCAATTCATTATATGGAAATTAATATCTCTATATCCTATTATCCAATGCAAGTAGTGAAGGAGAGAATGCACATGACCCTAAAGAGACTGGAATAACCCTGATGTCTGGCTTGAATGCATATCTAGAGATGAACCATATCTATTAGTAATAAAATTTCCCCACATTGATCATACATCCAGCAATTGACATACCATATTCCCCTGTATGAAATGCATAGACTCCTCCACACTGATCAAATTGATACCACCAACCTATGATGTTTTCTCTAGACTTTACCATGATGCCCAGTGATATATTCTATCAATGAGAAAATCCCAAATAAATTTCACCATAATATTATAAATCCTCATTAAGATTGTTTTGGGTACTCTAAGGGAAGAAAAATAATGTAGGGGGTCAAAACACAAATAATAAGAGTTATAAAACCCACAAAATACAAAAAACAATTCTTCACATTTTTATGTGATTAGAAATTTTGTCAATCATCCCCTAAAAATAGTTAATCCGTACTCTAATTGGGCTATTTGGGAAACTCAAGTAATGGTGGGGGAATTTCTTCTTAAGAAGACCAAGGAATACCACTATCTTTTTGTACATTCTATTTAAATAATTCTTTGAAACCAATTGAATTCTTTTATCTTTTTTGACCCTCTTACCACTCCATTTGGTGTACTCCTTCAACACCTTATTGTGGTTATAGATGGACCAGGTACTCCCATTGAAAATAATATGGATGTCATCAATGAATGAAATATGGGAAATACAATTTAAATTATACCTATATCAGTAAAAAAGGATTATTCCGTTGGATATTCTCATAATAATATATTTTCTAGGGGAGTCTTGATCTAGGATAAAAATACTTAGAGATAAGGGGTCCCCTTGCCTAAGATCTTGAAATAACTCAACGAAACCACATTTTCCCCAAGAAATATATATAAATGATATAATAGATGAAACACCTAAACAACATGTCCATAAACCAAGTACAGAATCCCATGTTAGTAATTTACTTAATTATGGATCTCTACTATATTCTGTCATATTCCATATCAATGACAACATTGGCTATATTTTTGGAACCCTAAGCATTAACATTGAAATCATTAATCATTTCATAAGACAGACCAATAACTACTTTGGGGGATATTTTTCTAATAAATCCATGATGCTCATTTGAGAACCACTTCTTAAGACGATGGGTTATTCTTCTATTGACAATTCTAGACAAACCCCTTTAAAAATATTAAAAATTCTCATGGGTTTTAATTTACTGAGAGAACCTGGGTGTTTAACCTTCAGAATTAAAAAAATAATTGTAGGTCATGCCACTCATAAGATATTACCACCCATTAAAAGTCATTAATTATGTCACAAAGCTCATTTTGATAATATCCTAGGTTGGAACAAAGAGAGAACCTAGAAAACCATTGGGTCCAGGATCACTTTTATGATTTAGAGAACGAACTACCTCCCACACCTCACCCTCATTAGGAACTATGGAAAATAAATAGTTGGTTTCCTCTGAAACCACTCTGTGAATATGATAAAAAATGCCTAAACTACCCCATTTAGTAGACATCCATCATATAATAATTAAGCTCATAAATAATAGATTTAAAATTTTTCTCGACCATACCTCCCAAAATCTTCATATATTTGGTGAAGGAGCCACCATCCTTGAGAATGTTAGGAATAAATGAATTATTCTTATCTTTAATTAAAACATAATAAACATGAATTACAACCACCAAAATTATGTTACAATTATTAGGACCATTCTCTAGATACTATTTGTTCTTTTAAAATCATCTTTGAAAACTGGGTTTTCTTATGCACCAGGTAACAAAAAATAAACTCATTGCAACATTCTTGTAGATTTTTATCCGCTTGTTCATGATCAAACTTTATTGTCTCCAGCTCCATGATCCAAAAAGGGAGGTTTTTTCTCTAGGTAAGTAAATATGATTTTAGACTCTTGATTTTATTATGAAAACTTACTGATAGATGATCTTTCATGGGATTTCTCTAGGAAGATTGGACCTCATTGTGATATCTGGTTTATGAACTCCACCAACAAGATAATAAGAAATTATTTGAACAAAATCTAACAAATCCAAGAGATATGTGGATGGTAGGGTGATCCGATAAACATCTAACAAGATTATAAACTCTTGAATTCATGTAGGAGGATAAAACATGAATGATAGATAAGAATCAATCAATCCTACACTAAAAATTCCTAATTCCTTTATGAGTATCGAACCATGTATATTTGTAACCTAAGAACCCTATATCAAGTAAAACATTACTAGATTAAAAGGAGGTAACGTTCTTCCTATCCTTATAGTGAAATAAACCACAACCATTATTCTCTAGGATATCCAAAAGGAAGTTAAAATTTCCACCCACAAACCCAGTAATTTCACTTGGGTTGAAATCACCTAGATCATGACTTAGAAGTTACCTGACCAGGATATCACATTCCCTATACACAAAATAAAAGAAGAAGTAATGATTTCTAGAGCTGATCTACATTAAATTGTGCTAGCTCAAAACATCAATATCCTCCCCTATGATTGTATTCACCCAAAAAATAAAAATATGACTATTAGTGGAATCACCATGCAATGAATTTGATAGGCCTTACCACTAATAAAAAACATGAATTCTAGAATAATGTTTCTTTTTTCCAATAATATGATTATTGAGGCTTTCAAATGATGCGCCGTAGATACTAAGAAATTAGATTTAACCTGGGATCCAATACCATTATAATTCCAGATGGTAATGAAAATAATTTGACGAGGGTATGCTTATATTGTTCCAAATGAATTAAATGTATCTTTGATAATAAAGTAGATAAATCACCTAACCCCCTTTTGGATTCAGAAATAGTTCAAACCCTACTCGCTGGAAAAAATGATTCATTGGAAAATGTAATAAAACATATGATACTTGAGAGGCCTTAGAAACTCTTCTAAAATTGAAAACTAGTTCTATGTAGGTAATGGAAAGACAACAAAGGACTAGTATCAACAGTTAAAGAGATAACTTAGGATGTCTGTGTGGGGGGGGGAATCATCTTTCCCATGTTACTATCCTTATTTGATGGTGAATCCTATGTAATGGTAATATCATTACAACATAAAAAAATAAAACTTTGTCTAAAAACAACAAAATCTCAGTAAGGTTTCTCCCTAGTATCTAGATGAAGATAGAAAATTTATATGTCCTAGAATGATGAACATTTAAAACCTAACCAATGGGATATTCTACACTATTTTTCTTTAACATATCCTAATCCTCTGTAACTAATCGATGATGTTTTACAACTAAGAAAAACTAATAAAAAGCACTAGTCAAACCAACTCTATGCCAATGATCTTAAGGATAATAATGATACTTACTACAGAAAGATAAGGAGTTCCCTTGAATTTGACACAATGAAAAAAACATAACTATCGAAGAAAAAATAGCTTTTACTTATAATAAAAATTCTCCCCTACATGGTAGAGAATAATAGAAGGATGAGGCCGTGAGATATTGATCTTATAGAGACACTTGACTTTTACACAAATCATTAAATGATTTTAAGCATAATATAGAATCATATTACCATCCAAGGATCGTAAATTCTAGTGTCTTGGAAGACTAGGAACATAAAATTTAAAAGATGGAACTAAATATAAAATTTCTTTATTTAGTATTCATAAAGAACCCCTAATATTAATTGTTCTCATATATCTTCATAGGATAACCAAGGGATAACATGAACAAATATATGATCTACAATGCCTAGTAAGGGAATAAAAATAAGAGTAAATCCTTAACACATGGGCTAGAAGGAAAGACATAATGATATAAAAAGGCATCGAACATATGGAATCATAACATTCAAACATGGGATCATATAAAAATGGATTCATAGTGCTGTGGAAACAACCTAAAACAAGAATTTATTATGAGTCAAGGCTCGTTTCACAAAGAGGATCACAAGTTATGGTTAACAACCAAAACTGTTGCCCATGGTAGCAGGAGTCTAGGCTAACTGCCATGACTGTTTCACATAATGTCTCATGAGACTGAACATTACCCAATTAATTTTAGCACTATATAGGTGCACCCATAATAACATGTTCATGAATATGATTTACACATATAGAATCATACATAATAAATCATACATAAACATAAGGGTACCCATGGAATGAAATTAGTGTCATAATCATGTCATAACGAATAATAAATGGGTGTATCATACAACTGTCCATAAAAGAAAAGAATTAGAAAATGAATGGAAATTAACAAAGTAAAATAGGTATATATCATGGTAACTGATGTAAAAAATAATTGATAATATGTAAAAGTAGTATTAAGAATTTTTATCATTAAAACATTTTAGTGCGGTTTTAAAAAAAATTAATGATATTTTAAAAGAGAAAAGGGAAGAATATTTTACATAAAACAAGAAGTTAACCAAGTAGGTTTTAATAATAAAAATTCTAATTTTATAATATGAAAGGTGTCTTTAGACATATGATAATGTGCACTTGAAAGTGGGTAAGAAATTTTGAGGTTCCCTTAAATGGGTTTGCTTTTCAGGAAGTATTGAAGAGGGAACCACTTAAAAACATGTAAATACTCAAAAGAGAATGATAAAAGGGAATTGAAACATTAAGTTAGTACATATAAAAATCAATTATAACATTCACCTAAAAATATAATATAACTTCATTTGTGTAATAAGAAAGACAGATCAACCCAAAGTAATATAGGAGGTTCGAGTAGAATCCCTTACCTTTAGTCGGATGATGTCCTTCACATGATATTAATGTCCTAGATAACCAAATTAAATTCATTAATTAAAAATTATATAACCTATTATTTATGTAATTAATTTATTATATCCTTATTAAGTTCATTCAGGACATTTTTGTTGGGTTAAGAGGTTCAATTTCACTGTTTTTTTCATTGGATTTCATGATTGGTTTACTTATATAAAAGTACGAATAAACATGTAAGATGAGAATGGTTCAATATAATTGGAGTTATATGTTATTAGTGATCATATAGTATATTAATTTGTTTTAAAATTCATATTTTCAATTTTTTTGAAGATGAATCATCTTATAAAACATTAATGATAACTATTTTGCTTAATTGGTGGGTTTTTATCACCTCAAACACATTTTTCATTATAAATTATCATAATGTGTACAAATTTTTTAAGAACCTTAAATAATAAATAATAAATATATTATAGTTTTTTTCATCCATAGAAATGATTTCATGAACAGAATTGAAGATGGTAATAGAAATTGAAAACCCGTGATCCTTGAATGTGAGAAATTAACACATCACATATGGTATTATAATTTCTAGTAAAAAAGGAGGGGAAAAGAGGAATGATGATAAATTATTACATTATCATAACAAAATTAAAAAATATATAAGGTATTGGAGTTATCATAACATTTGAATGAAAGATGTTTAAGAAATAATAAGAAAAGAATGGAACTTGAAAGGAAATAAAATAATGAAAGGAGGAATTTACCTCTTTAATATATCTTCCTTGAGAACATCTTTAAGGGATTAGATTTAGTCTTTTTAAGAGTCCAAGGGATTCTTGACATGGGATATGGTATTAGGGAGGGATTTGAGTAGAATTTGGACCTATAACATGGCTTTATATGAGTGAAGAGAAGAGGGTGTGAGGGTGGTTTTTATGGTGGAGGTCAGGATGGTTTTTTCAATATTTTATTCACTATATTGTTATTTTTCTCATAAAAAGAAATTTTATTGATTATTATTACAAAAACATTAATACACTCATATGAGTTAAAACGAAAGGTACGTACCTCATCCATGAATCAATAAATTGTTTATTAACCATATAATTTATATATACAACAAATTACCGTATTTTACTATTTACAAAAAATTCAAGTGTTTAAAAAAAATAACAAAAAAATAACCCCAATTTTTTTTAAATTTTTAGAATAAATAAATGAAGTCCAATTTATGAAATTAATTTTTATAAACATGTGAAATTTAAATTTTAATTAAAATCAGAATTTACATGAAAAATACAAATTTTAAAATTAAAACTGATTTTATAACACCTTGAAAGATTAATTATGGTATCCTAAAATTATTATATGATTATAAGTCATCAAAATAATTATTTATGAATTCATTTTATGAAAATAAATTTTATTTTAAATTATAAAATTAATCATAATATTTTAATTAAATACATAAAAATACCAAGACTATGATATAATTATATAATATTATCACATATAAGATAGATATATTTTATTTATACTTTCATCGGTATGGTTACTTATTCACATGGATGATTTACTAATCATAAAATCCATATTACTATTCATAAGGGTAGCATTGCTATTCATAAGGGTTAGTTACAATTCACCAAAAATTATGTTTGTTTTATTGGACTCCATACATCATACTGATTGCAATCATGTATGTTGGATTTTTGAAATTCAAATCACAGAAGTGACAATATTATGTTTAATGGTCACATTATACTTAGTAGTTCATTGTGTAGATATTTCATGTGATTATACTATATGAAATAATTATAAGAATGAAATTTCCATTGATTAAACTATTGGTCGTTACATTCTTCCCCACTTATGAAATTTCACCCTCGAAATTTCATTTTACATTTGTCACATACATGACTTATTTTAAATTTAAATTTCATTAAATTTCCATTCATGCTTTGTTTTGAGGGTTTCCCAAGAATTTATGGAGGAATGGGGGAGTTTTTATGAATTGGGCCAAATTGTTAGCCCAATTCCAGATTTAAAAATAAATTTTTATTCCATTATAACTCCTTCATTTTTCAACATTTTTCATCAATTCCAATTCCTAATTGTCATACCCTGATCTATTAACACCTCCATATTAATTTGGACCATTTATAAATCCATAAGCATGGTGGATATGGGTTTTTAGGTAAGGGATTGGGCCTGCCCGAAAGCCCATTTTCTGCATTAAAAATAAATTTTAATTCTTTCATATCTCCTTCAATATGTGCGTTTATTCGGTGATTCCAACTCTCACCCGAGACCACTTACCTAAGACGCAACCCCATTACCTCCTACCACAATTTGGAGCTAGATAGTATCGCGAAACTGGTCGAAACTTCGCTGGAGTTTAGAAATCGTCCAGATTTGGAGAGGTAAATTGATCCTTTAATAACTTCTTCTATTTTTACTCTTTTTTCCCCATTACAGTTCCTAAAAGAACTCCTAATATTTGTTCCAACATCCCATGAATGGTTGGATATTTTAAAATTCAGATGCTGGTGGATTTTGAGTCGTTTTCTTCAAGATATTTTGGGTATGTGTTTCTCTCTTCAATTCCTTCCATCTCTTTAGTGTTTCCTCCCACTTTCATAAATTTATAGAGAGTCCAAATGTTAGGGTTCATACCTAGGGTATTATTTGGGGTATTTTTGGTGAAATATTATGGTTTAGGTTTTGTTTTCACATCCTTGTGGTGCGGCAGAGGTGCGGTTGAGGTTTCACACCAAGATTCAAGGGTTTTGACTCAAAAGGTAGGTGGTTCCATCTGTAAACAATTAGTGATCAGTTAGCTTTCTGTATTTAACCATTTATCATATTCCTCATATTTTGGGTGTGGTGCGAAAACTATTTATGATTGATTTGGTTATGTGTTAAATTTTATAGTCGCTTTTTAACATGAAATTGGGTGTTTTCATGAGTAACTCATGGGGTTTTATTTGGGTGTGCTTTATAACTTATGAAATTGGTTCATTAAATCTTGTTTTTACTGGAAATTCTGGTTTGGTTATTTACTAGTTTCATGTGGTTCTAGAATGAAGGGTTTGAATAGGTTTGATATGTAAAACATTATTATACTTCTTGAGGTCATTTTAGGAAAATGTGTGTTTTCATTTGTATCTTTTGTGGTATTATTCAAGGTTATTTTATAACACTTGAATGTGTTTTTATAAATGTATCTAGGATTTCCAATTCTATTTTTGATAGGAATTGGTATGGGTTTGGTCTTAAATGGGGGGTTTTGAAATGGGTTTTGTGCGCAAGACATAGTTACACCCCTTGAGTTGTTTTTTTTTGAAAATTGTGAATGTTTTGTTTGGTGAACAAAAGTGGATAAAAGAGTGTATATGTACTGTTTGGGGGGTGTGATCACCTAATATGGGTTTTTGAAAGGTATGGTGGTTATTTAATATTTCAAATATTTTTTTTAGAATGTTTTATAAAGTGCTGAAATGTTTTAGAAAATGGAAAGAGAGCTACAAAACATGGTTGTGGGCTGTTTTGTGTGAGTGTGTTGTGAAAATTGAATTTTGTTGATGAAAGTGGTATTATATGTTATTTTAGTGGGCTGTTATATGAGCTATAATGTCTTGTAATGGTTTATAAAAATGGTTTAAAGGATTTGTGGAAGAGTCCATGTAATGTGAAGAGTGTTGTGGGCTATTTTTGTATGAGTCGGATTTCAAAATGAATTTGAATGAAAAGTGTACTTCTGTGACTTGTGTGGTATATATGTGGGATTTCTGGTGAATTTTTGATATGGAAATGATATTTTCATGTGCAAAGTATATATCTTGACTTGTTGAACTTGTTTGAGCACAATGGGAAAACCCGTGTATCTAGGTGGGTGGACGTGTACTAGTATGCTAGTGAATCTGTGAGGTTTGGCCTCAGTTTCACTTAGTATGATTGACGCTTACAACCCTAACTAAACTATTATGATGATTATTGGGGACCAATAGGTTATGTGTTTGTTCCCTACTAGTGGCTCGTGCATGAGAATGAATATTTGTGATGGTTACTCTCACCGAGATACGAGGTACCTGGGACCCACAACTAGCTAGTGCCTAGGGGTTATTTCCCATTGATTGTGCTCACTGGATAATTTGTTCTTACCGTCGGTATACGGTATGAGAGGATGGAAAATTCAGTAGCTATGGTATTTATTTTAAATGTTTTTATTCTTTAAATTATCCCACCTGAAAACGGTTTTTATTTAATGGTGCATCTTTTAGAAATTTTAACCAGCATCTCATGTCTTTGAAAACATGCATGCTTTTCACCATTAAATGTTTATCACATGAAATCTATTAGTGGTGGTATCCTATTTGGATTTGGCTCACACCCTACTTACACCCTTGGGTTTAAGTAGACTTGGTTTTTTTTGTCACAGGTTGGGTACAGTTTTTAGTTCCAGTGGTTCGGGTTTCTGGCAGGTCCTTGGTAGTGAAGTCTCGTGGAGATAGCATAAGGGTGGTGCCTCTTTCCATAAGGGTTCTTGGGCTGTCCTTATTTGTTTTTTTACCTTTGTAATGGGTTTTAAACGTAGTTTTAACTTATGTAATTCAGTTCTGAAATTTTGTAAAAGATGGTTTTAGTTGAAAAATCCAGATTTGTTTTATTGAGTTTTTTTATTGTTTAATGTTTATAAAATCGGGTAAATCGTTCCCAATTATGATTATATGATACCCGGGAACTTGTGCCAGCCCGTGGGGATCGGGAACGCCCTTCGGGCCTTCTCACGGGCTGGGTTTGGTGTCGATTTTGGCGGTGACCAGATTTGGTTCGTGGCAAAATGGTATCAGAGCGGGTTCAGGTTAACTCTTTGAGTCATATTATTTGAGGGATGAGTTAGGATAGTCTGGAGTTAGGTTTGTTGGGACATGAAATTCCTATTATGGGTAGTGTGCCTGATCACCACACCTCATAATGGGATTCAAGTTTCCAGGAGAAGTCGGGATTTATTTAAGTCCTTTGGTTTTCTTGGTTCGATGATGATTAGGATAAATGAAAAGAGAGTTGGGTTCATGGTCCTAGTGAGCTCGCAGGGCCTGGCAAGCCATGTGGAGCCAAGGATATTCCCTATAACACTCTATGTGACAGTGAAGTGATTGGAGTATGGATGCCAACCATATTCCCAAATCACCCACTGAAACTAGTTTCCTCTCACATTGTTTTGGTCATAGGTTTTGAAATCTTGGCACTTTGGTTTTAAGAAGTTTAATGTTTTTGTGAAATTGTTTTCAAATAAAGAGGGAATGGTTTTATTTATGAAATAGTGGAACTGAATCTTTAGAATTGTTTTGAAATGGAAAAAGGTGTGATAACACCTCTTTTTAAAGCAAGAACTATATTGATGTTGGTTTTGAAAAGTGTTTCTAATAGAGTTTTCTAAACAATCAAAGTGTGTTTTAATGGGACGAGATGTTTTGAAATTGATGTGAATATCTTGAAAGTGAGTTATTTTCTAAATGATTGTGTCTTTATGAAATTTTTTGTAAGATGTGAGTTGGGATTTTGATCTCATGGTTAGCAGTTTTAAGAAAAAGGATGTTTTGGTTGATCATTTTGGTTTTGAAAAGTGGAAAGAATTTTTGTTTTAACCTTTGGTATTTTCATGAGAAACCACATGCATGGGGTTATATGGGAAGATGTATGATGGATGACATGACTAGATGAGTGAAGGGATGGATATGAGGAGGGTGCCCGGTGTGGCACAGAAACATGCATGTGTAAGGCCCATGGGGTACCATTGGTGGATGCGCTAATCGCTGAACCCTTTTTTTCAAAGAATGGGTTTTAAAGAGAAACATAATGTCTTGATGAATTGTTTGAGATGGATTATATTATGTGTTTTTGGAAAATATTGATGTTGTGGGATGTTTTGAGTCCAATAACCCCTCCTGTTCGAACTGTGTTTTGAGTTTGTGTTTGGTCGGTAAGCTAGGTAGAAGGACCGGTTAGTAGTCTCCTCTAAGATATGTTTCGGGACACCTTTATAGTGGATCCCTTCATGTGTTTGGATCCAGTCTGTGGCACTTTTTGACCAATGGACCAGCTTGGTTGGGTCTTTATGTTCTCTTGTTGGATAAGGTATTCCCCCATTAAGGGTAAATGCATAACTGAAGTGCAACCGAGATTATTTTTCCATTCGAAAATCCTCCCGTTGATCAATATAATGATTTTTTTTCTCGAGATATGTAGATTGAGTCTACACCCATTCCTTTCTTTGATTTTTAATTCCACTTGTAATGAGAGAGTGCTCATGGAAGGTTGAAAGATACCTTAGTTTCTTAAGTTTCCTGATTCGTTGAAGGTGGATGTGGTCTACGGTTGTTAGTGTGGATGAGTGTCTCGATGGTGTCTAAGAGGGCCTTTCGGTTCTTCGAAGTTTCTATGAAGCATGAGTTCATGTTAAACCACCAGTGTGGGAAATATTGTCATGATCGGATATTATATCCACTTTCTATAATTGTGTGTTGTTTGGGGATGTCATATAATGTACCTCTCCATGTATTGTTTATATCAGTCGCAATGGTCATGTTCGGTGATGCCTTATGATGTCATGTGCTCGATTGACCATATAGGTGAATGTCGTGATATCCTTTGAGAGTCCCTATTATGTTGGGTGAATGTATCCCTTGGAAAAACATCAAAATATTCCATTTTAGAGGAAGGTGAGTTTAGGTGTTCTTTACTTCTATTGTTTCTCCCCCGAACAAACAGGGATTGTTGGGTGTGCATTTTCTAAGCCCTTGTTTCAGTGAAACATTGGGTTAGGGTAATGTGAGTTTGGAATGTGTTATGTCATAGAAAACATATCGGGGATTGCGGTGTAGTTATTGGTTGCAAGAAAAGAATAATTATCATCCAAGGGGTTTCAAAAGCCCAACTGCGAGGCTGAAGATGCTTCAATCATTTGAGCTCCAGCCATAGGTCTCAGAGAGAAGCTGGCTCATAGTCAGGGGAAATCCCAAGGTCGTTTAAACCCTTGTACAATGTCCTATCCTCATCATTAAAGATAGGAAGATTGTAAACCTATGGTTTAATTATCTTTTCTCTTTTGTTATTGTTTGGTGGAAATAGGTGGAGGGCCTTGTACCCATGACTTCACGTAATGTCATTCCCTCCCACTTTGGTTTCCATGGAGTCATTAGATAATGGTTGGAAATTTGGATAGAAATACTGAGGACACAGTTTGTGCATGATTAGTAGTGACCGTGTTCCAGGAAGCAATGCATAATGAATGATTTGCATAGCTAGTGCACGGTTTCCCAAATCATGCAGACTAACCCTATGCCCTTCCCAAATCTTTTAAAAAAAATTGGATCTATCTGGGTCGACCCATGGTGGTTAGTTAAGATGGTTAGTTATTATGGTGGGGAGACCCACTATGATTATCATGTACATTCCTTCACAAACATTGAATGAAATTCTACCCTTTGTACTAAGGAGTCCGTTTAGGCCTCCCCTGTTAGTGTTCTGATTCTGTCTCAGAAAAATATAGGTTGTCTCTTTTGGCGGGGAGCCTATTTGTGTCCACCCATTACCAATAACTCAGATTTATCCATGGTCATGGCTTGGTAGTAGGTAGTCTTATTCGGAACTATCTAGCTACCAACATATTCCTTGAGTAAACGTTGGTATTGGAGAGTGACCAATGGTTTAGTTAAAGGTAAGTGTATCTTTGTTCGATGTTGTTGTTCGTTTGGGTGAATTGCTTGAGTCTTGTTCGGATAGTGTTTGAGGAGTTTCCTTTTGGGATAAAGTATGAAGTTTATTGAGAATTTCAGGAAAGTGGTGTATGTTTTGGTTGTGAGAGTAATCCTTAATTGATCACTGGAGGTGTTTTGGCCTTTGGGGGTGAAACCTGGCAAGGGAGTACCTTTTGGTTACTCAGTTGGGTTTGGTTGTTGTTTTGGCATTGATATGACTTTCCAGGGCGGAAAGTTTTCATGGTGGGGATAATTGTCACATACATGACTTATTGTAAAGTTAAATTCCATTTACTTTCCATTCATGCTTTGTTTTGAGGTTTTCCCAAGCATTTATGGAGGAATGGGGGGGTTTTATGAATTGGGCCAAACCATGAGCCCAAATCCAGATTTAAAAACAAATTTTGATTCCTTTATAACTCCTTCATTTTTCAACATTTTTCATCCATTAAAATTCCTAATTGTCATAACCTGACCTATTAACACCACCATATTAATTTGGATCATTTATAAATCCATAATCATGGTGGATATGGGTTTTTATGTAAGGGATTGGGCCTCCCAGAAAGCCCATTTTCTGCATTAAAAATAAATTTTAATTCTTTAATATCTCCTTCCTAATTTGCATTGTTTTGGTGATTCCAACTCTCACCCGAGCCCACTTACCTAAGGCGAGACCCCATTACCTCCTCCCACAATTTGGATCTCAATAGAATCACGAAACTGGTCGAAACTTCACTGGATTTCAGAAATCGTCCAGATTTGGAGAGGTAAATTGATCCTTGAATAACTTCTTATATTTTTACTCTTTTTGCCCCATTCTAGTTCCTAAAAGTTCTCCTAATCATTTTTAGAACATCCCATTAATGGTTTGAAGTTTTCGAATTCAGATTATGGTGGATTTTGAGTCGTTTTTTTCAAGATTATTATTGGTATGTGTTTCTCTCTTCAATTCCTTCCTTCTCTTTAGGGTTTCCTCCCACATTCATAAATTTATAGAGTGTAAAGATGTTAGGGTTCATACCAAGGGTTTGATTTTGGGTATTTTTAGTGAAATATTATAGTTTAGGGTTTGTTTTCACATCCTTGTGGTGCGGCGGAGGTGCGGTTGAGGTTTCACACCAAGAATCAAGGGTTTTGACTCAAAAGGTAGGTGGTTCCATGTGTAAACAAATAGTGATGAGTTAGCTTGCTGTATTTAACGATTTTTCATATTCCACATATGTTGGGTGTGGTGCGAAAACTGTTTATGATTGATTTGGTTATGTGTAAAATTTTATAGTCGCTTTTTAACATGAAATTGGGTGTTTTCATGAGTAACTCATGGGGTTTTATTTGGGTGTGGTTTATAACTTATGAAATTGGTTCATTAAATCTTTTTTGGCCTGAAAATTATGGTTTAGTAATTTACTAGTGTCTTTTGGTTCTAAGAAGAAGTGTTTTGAATAGGTTGGATGTGTAAAACATTGTTATACTTCTTGAGGTCATTTCAGGAAAATGTGTGTTTTCATTTGTATCTTTTGTGGTATTATTCAAGGTTATTTTATAACACTTGAATGTGGTTTTATAAATGTATCTAGCATTGAGAATTCTATTTTTGATAGGAATTGGTATGGTTTTGGTCTTAAATGGGGGTTTTGAAATGGGTTTTGTGTGCAAGACATAGTTACACCCCTTGAGTTGTTTTTTTTTGAAAATTGTGAATGTTTTGTTTGGTTATAAAAAGTGGATAAAAGAGTGTATATGTACTGTTTGGGGGGTGTGATCACCTAATATGGGTTTTTGAATGGTATGGTGGTTATTTAAGATTTCAAATAATTTTTTTAGAATGTTTTATAAAGTGATGAAATGTTTTAGAAAATGGGAAGAGAGCTGCAAAACATGGTTGTGGGATGTTTTGTGTGAGTGTGTTGTGAAAATTAAATTTTGTTGATGAAAGTGGTATTATATGTTATTTGAGTGGGCTGTTATGTGAGCTAGAATGTCTTGGAATGGTTTATAAAAATGGTTTAAAGGATTTGTGGAAGTGTCCATGTAATGTGAAGAGTGTTATGGGCTATTTTTGTATGAGTCAGATTTCAAAATCAATTTGAATGAAAAGTGTACTTTTATGACTTGTGTGGTATACATGTGGGCTGTTTGGTGAATTTTTGATATGAAAATGATATTTTCATGTGAAAAGTATATATCATGACTTGTTGAACTTGTTTGAGCACAAAGGGAAAACCGAGGTATCTAGGTGGGTGGACGTGTACTAGTATGCTAGTGAATCTGTGAGGTCTGGCCTCAGTTTCACTTAGAAATATTGACGCTTACAACCCTAACTAAACTATGGTGATGATTATTGGGGTCCACTAGGTTATGAGTATGTTCCCTACTAGTGGATCGTGCACGAGAATGGATATTTGTGATGGTTACTCTCACCGAGATACGAGGTACCTGGGACCCACAACTAGTTAGGGCCTAGGGGTTATTTCCCATTGCTTATGCTCACTGGATACTTTGTTCTTACCGTCGGTATATGATATGAGAGGCTGGAAAATTCAGTAGCTATGGTATTTATTTTAAATGTTTTTATTCTTTAAATTATCCCACCTGAAAACTGTTTTTATTTAATGTTGCATCTTTTAGAAATTTTAACTAGCATCTCATGTCTTTGAAAACATGCATGATTTTCGCCATTAAATGTTTATCACATGGAATCTATTAGTGGTGGTATCCTATTGGGATTTGGCTTACACCCTACATACACCCTTGGGTGTAAGTAGACTTGGTTATTTTTGTTGTCGCAGGTTGGGTACAGTTTTTAGTTCAAGTGGTTCGGGTTTCTGGCAGGTCCTTGGTAGTGAAGTCTTGTGGAGATAGCATAAGGGTGGTGCCCCTTTCCATAAGTGTTCTTGGTCTGTCCTTATTTGTTTTTTACCTTTGTAAGGGTCTTTAAATGCAGTTTTAACTTATGTAATTCAGTTCTGGAATTTTTATAAAAGATGGTTTTAGTTGAAAAATCCAGATTTGTTTTATTGAGTTTTTTTGTTGTTTAATGTTTATAAAATCAGTTAAATCGTTCCCAATGATCATTATATGATACCCAGGCACTTGTGCCAGCCCGTGGGGATCAAGAACGCCCTTCGGCCCTTGTCACGGGCTTGGTTTGGTGTTGATTTTGGAGGCGACCAGATTTGTTTTGTGACAACATTATATGACATAAATAGGTGGGGGTATTCTTCCTTAATTTCCTCCTCAAGTTCCCATGTTTCATCTTTGTACTTATAGTTCCACCATAGAACTTTGACCAGATGAGTAGTCTCATTTCATATAACTATATCTCTATGATCCAAGATCTTCATTTTCTACTCCTCGTAAGAAATATCAATGTCCCACTGTACAACCTCTAGAGACAACACACATTATGGATCTGGTATGAACTTCCATAAGAGAGAAGCATGGAAGACATCCTGTAACTTAGATATACTAGGTTGAAATACTAGTCGATAGGCCATAGCTCCGACACGATATAGAATATTTAAGGGGCCGATGTGAATGGTACTTTTTTTTCATTTCTTCTTAAATCTCATGACCGTATTAAATAGAGATATGTGGAGGAATACCATGTCTCTAAATTTAAACTCAGGGTCACATCAATGATTGTCTTTATAGCTCTGTTGTCAACTTTGGGCGCATTAATGTGATGTTGAATGTTTTTCACCTTATCCACTACTTCTTTGACCATTTTATGTCTTAGAATCTTATTATCCCCATCTTCATCCTAACATGTACATGTTCTACACTATTTCTCATAAAGGGATTCATAAGGTTCCATTTAGATACTAGAGTTGACAATGTCGTTTCATGATAATTCAACCAGTAGAAGATGTTTTTCCCATCATCCTTTTATGTCTATAGAATACTCTCTCAACATGTCTTCCAATTTATTAGTATTTTGATCATATTGGCCATCAGTTTGAGGATGATAGGCCATACTAAAATTCAGTTCAACTCTTATATCATGTTAAATACTTCTCTAGAACTCCGTGGTGGACCTCAGATCTCTATAAGATACAACATATAGTGGTACCCCATGCCTCCTTACCTCCTATTTGATATATATCCATGAAATTTGATCAAATTAGAATTCCTATGGAATTGGGATAAAGTGATTTGAATTTACAAGTTGATCCATAATGACACATATAACATTATTTCCTCTGGATGTCCTTGGAAGTACAGTGAAAAAGTCAATGGCGATGTTCTCCCACTTCCATTTTTCTATGGGTAGTGGTTGCATCATCCAATTAGACATCTATATTTCAACCTTCACTTTTTCACATACTTGGAACTTTGATGTATATTCATAAATATCCTTCTTCATATTGTCCCACTAAAAGTTCTCTCAGAGATGTCAATACATCTTTAGGCTCCTTGGGTGAATAGAGAAGGTTGAGGTATGTGTATCGCTAAAAATATCCTTCTTTTTATATGTATTTTATGTTACACATAATCATGACCCAAATCTTACATTTCCTTACTTATAAATGTTAAACTCACAGTATTTCCCATTTCTGATAGCTTCCACCCTCTTTATAATTTCCACATATTTTCATTGAAATTCCATTATTTTATCAATGAGGGATGGTTCTAAAATAATTTGAGAAAGGATTGATGATGTTCCTCCTTTAATGATTCCCACGTATATACTCCAAAAATCTATGATGATTGGATCCTTTTCAATTGTCACCATTGACAAAGATGTAGGATCCTTAATACTTAGAGAATCTACAACCTTATTTTCCTTACTGGGATGTCTATAGATTGATTAGTCATAAACCTTAATGATATATTACCATATTTACTGGAACATATTAATAAATTTCTTTTTGAATATATATTTGAGACACATTTGATCAATATATTTCACAAACTTGTCTCCATAAAGATAATTCCTCTATATTTTCAACACAAAGATCACAGCCGTCAACTCCAGATCATGCGTGGGATAGTTTTTCTCATGTATTTTCAGCTTCCTTGTGACATAGGCTATCAGTTTAACGTTTTTCACCAGAACACAGCCAAAGCCCTTATTTTAAGCATTACTATACACCCCAAATATTTCCCCACTTATTGAGATTGTGAGTACTAGCACAGTGATAAGTTTCTTTTGTATCTCCTTAAAGATTTCCTCACATTATCGAGTCTAGAAATACTTTACTCCCTTATATTTCATCTCTGTCATTGGGTTTGAAAATCATGAAATGTTCATCACAAATCCTATTTGATACTCGGCTAGTCCCAGAAACCTCTAGATATCTGTTACAGATGTTGTGCTCGACTACTCTTCAATTGGCTTTGTCTTGGAAGGATAAAAAAATATCCCTTTGTTGGTGATAAAATTATACAATAATGATACTTCCTCTATCCATAAAAGACATTTACTGTACATTGAATAACATTTATCCCTTCATGAAGACATCAACACAGTATTCAAATTCTCCTCATGTTCCTCCTTACTCTTGGAGTATATCAGAATATCATCGATAAAGACTACCAATTTTTTTTAGAGGTAATATCCAAAGACTCCATTCATTAAATCTAGAAATATTTCCAGAGAATTAGTGAGTTTAAAGGAAATCACTATGAAATCATTGTGTCTATACCTCATTCTAAAGGTAGTCTTTGTAATATCATCCTTCCTCACCTTTAAGTGGTGATATCTTGACCAAAGGTCCAACTTATAGAAATAACTATCCCCATGAAGCTAATCAAACAATTCATCTATCTGTGAAAGGGGATACATGTTCTTTATGGTGATTTTATTGAGATCACAATAATCAATGCTGAGTGACATTAATCCATATTTATTCTTAATAATGAGGACTAACGCACCCCATGGTGAGGCACTCGGGTATATAAAACGCTTATCCAAATTCTCCTGTAACAGTTTCTTCAACTCTACAATCACTATGGTTGCCATTATATAAGGTGTCTTTGATATAGGTAGAGATCCAAGAATACGTTAAATTGAGAACTCAACCTATTGATCAGGAGGAAGACCATGAAATTTTTCAGGGAATGCATTGTGTAATCCCTCATAATGGGCCTATCTTTCAGAAGTATCATCTCATTTGCCTAATTCATTTGAGCTAGACATGATTTCTCATAAGTAATTAATATCCATACTTGGGGAAATGATTATAAAAAAGATTCATCTTCTTACTTAAACTTGTATAGAATTATAATATTTTTCAGGATGTGAAGTGTGATCTCCCTTTCCCAACAGTTGATGTTGTTGTTCTATAAAGATATCCAATCCATGACCAAGATTACACCGAACTCTACTAAAGGAAGTATGCTGAGATTTTATGGGTGGTAAATTCCAAAAATGTTAACTGGGGAGGAGTTATATACTTTTGATGTATAAATTTCCCCATTTTTTGTTCTCACAGATAAGTCAAACTCTAAATTTTGATGTAGTGTCTGAATAGTTCTACTAAAATTTCAATATATGAAAGAATGCATAGAAGTAGAATCAAATATTATGTTTTTTATTAGGGAATTAATAACTAGAATACTTGTAACCACATCGTTCTATAGATCCACCTCAGCCGTGGTGATAGAATAATCACTTCCTTGTTTCCTTGGTGGTTATTATTGATTTCCTCCAACAAACCTTGGCTTAGAGAAAATGTTCACATATTTATGATTCTCCTTTTAGTTGTAACACTACACTACAGGATGATTATTGATATAAAACTTCCTTTCTTCTTCCACATTAGTGGTATTCTTCATATCCTTTTATAAGTTCCTAGAAATATTTCCCATTGTCCCAAATTTGAAGCAATTATTAATTCCCTTTATAGAGTTCCCAGGATGCTTCTTCCCATAATTTTGACATGTGGGATGTTCGATCTTCATTCCATATTGGGATTTATTTTCTGAACCAGACATATTTTACTCTATTTTTTACTTTTTTTACTAGACCCTCGAGACTATTGAGAGTCTCCAATCTATATTTCAACCTTGAGGGCACAATGAAAAATCTTCTCATAACTTTCGAAGTCACGAGTCTCCAACTCTTTTCGTAGACTCAACATTATTCTGCTAAAGAGGTTATAAACCTTTATTTTATTGTTCATGAAAAATATGGAGTCAATCCTTTAAATCCTTGTGAATTTTGCTTCATAATCCATGATATACTCATATTCCTTCTACTTATGTTAAGGAACTCTTTTCCATTTTGAGACAGAGGGTTCAAGGTAAATATTTATTGAAAAACATTTTTTTGAATTCCTCTCAATCCATAGAATCAATTACCTCCTGGGATATCATATTCATGATCAATTTCCACCACTAATCATCTTACCCATACAAAAGATTGATTTCCAGCATGACCTTCTCTTCATATGTGCACTAGAGGGAAAATAATATCTTTTCAATGAAGTTGATCCACCATTCCATGATGAGGGGATCTGAAGATTGACAAAACATGGGATTCCTTTTCTTAATTAAGGATTAAACATCAACTTTCTCTTTCCATGGAGGAGGAGATAATTCCACATGATTCAGTTATTATTCATAACATGATCTAGCTGAGAAAGTACCGTTAAGAAGTCTTGAGAACCATTCCCATAATATTTGGCATATCATTAGGGGAATATTCACATTCCTTATCACATTGATTGTTGTAATGCCTTCTTTTATTTCCTAACATTAACTAATAAAAATAAAATACAATTAGATGTCTTGAATACATTGCTATTAAGATTAAAAATGAAACTATGAACCTAAAAGGATAAACTCTTAAAGGAATGGTAATCGTAACTTGTGATTCAATAGGATTTAATGGTAGGATATCCTTGATAATTTACATAACATATAATATTATGTGATCTTTTTTTACTCCCTTAATAATGGTTCGTACAATTCTTATGAATTTACCAAATCATATCCCCCTAGAGTGTCAAACTATGAGTTTAGCAAGGTCCTTTTTTGTGCACTAATTCATATTCAAGTCAAGCTCAATGAGGTGTTTTTGGGTTTTACCCATAGATACATCTGTTTAGGAGATAAATCCAATTTTTTGTATCCATACATGTAATTATATTTATGATAAACAACTAATTCTGTACTTACAAAAATTTAGGTACGTTTTCTTATACTTTGTCTCATCACTAAGGTTCTTACTAAAGTGATCTATTATTGAACTCCAAAAGTAACTATAACAACCTATGATTGCAACTACTATGACCCTAGTCTTTGAAACATATCATTACATGATTTTAAACATAGTAAATCATAATATTATAAACCAAGGATCATAAATTCAAGTGTCTTGGAAGAGTAGGTATATAAAACCTAAAACATGGAACTAAATATAAAATTTATTTATTTAGTATTCATAATGATCTCTTATATTCCATTGCGATCATACATATTCATAAGATAATTTAGGGGTAACATGAATATAGGGATGATTTAAAAATCCTAATAATGTAAAATTAAAAGAATAAATCTTTAGGCATGGGTTAGAAGGCATGACATAATGATGTAAAAAGACATGGAACATATGGAATAATAAAATTTAAATATGGGATCATATAAAAATGGATTTATAGTAATGTGTAAGAAACATAAAAATTGATTTTAGCATGACTCAGGGCTCATTGCACATAGTGGAGCACATGCCAAGGTTTACCACTGAGATAGTTGCACATGGTAGCACGAGTCAAGGCTAACCACCAAGACCATTACACATAACGTATCATGAGACTCAACATTACCAAATTCATTAGAGTGATATCTGGGTGCACCCATAATTACATGTTCATGAGAATTATTTCCACATATATAATAATAAATAATCAGTCATACATAAACGTAATGGTACCCATGGGAAAAAATTGTTATCATAATCATGTCACAAATCTTAATAAATGGAAGTATTATACAAGTTTCCATGAATGAAATTAATTCGAACATAAATAAACATTAATATGATAAAATAGTCATATATCATAGTATGTGATGTCAAATATATAAGTTTTAACATGTGAAAATATTATTTATGAATTTTTAGCTTTAAAACATTTTAGTGAGGTTTGAAAAAATTACAAATGAGCATTTAAAATTTAAAATTGAATAATATTTTATATAAAAATATAATTGAACCAAGAACATTTTAATTATAAAGATTAATTTTATAAAAAAATTGGTGGCTTAAAATATATGGTAGAGTATAAGGCCCCGACCTTAAACCTTACTTAATATTGAATTAAATGAATAATTAACATTGAGGATCTTTTCAGGTTTATAGTTTTAGATAATTAGGACATAACTATTACATCTCAAAAGATTAGAAAGTAGTCACTTCTACTAAATTTCCATAAAATAAAAACTTTTAAAATGAAAAATGTCTAGTTCCATGAATTAGATAGCATGACTTTCCCTTGAACCCATCCTTGACCCTATTCCACATTAAGTCCTGTGAAAAACATTTCAAAAAAAAAATTGGGGTGAGCATAAAAAGCTCAGCAAGGGATGCACAAAGAATGAAAACTGTTAGTTTTTCAAAGCAACAAGTAAACCATGTATACTTAATCAAAGTAATACCTTTCACCTTTAGGAAGTAGTAAAAACTCTTCACTGAATAAAATATAATTACATACCCTTTTGTAACCAAAAGATTACCATAAAACCCATATAAAGAACACATAACATATAAAGGTAACTTGGGACATAAACATACTAAAATTGAATAACCATACAGTCGACTTCCACACCTACTTAATGGAATAGCCATACGGACAACTTCCATACCCAATGCATTGGAGGTTATAACATAACCACCCGTCCTGGTATTCACGACACCACCTATCATATGGTTTATCATGTAACCACCCGTAAAATTTCCAAGTACCATAATTACAAAGAAAATATCGAAAATATAAACATTTCAATAACAAAATTTCTTTTTCAATCACAATAAGTAATACCAAGATATTGAATTAATCAATCTAATTTCAAAAACCATTTAAAAGAGATTTTTGAATCAAAGTGTCCCATACCACTTTGAAGATTTTATTGGAATTATAATTTTAAAACATTAATGTCCATATAAATAAATACTGAAAACCATTTTTAAAACATGTACATTAAAGATAATGATTTCGAATAATAAATCTTAAAAAAATTTAAAACAATATTTTTGTTAAAGATTTTTTAACAAAATGAGAGACTCTTGAATACGAATAATTGCAGAATAACATTAAATCCAAACATTATAATATCATGAGAATAAATGGATTCATGATATAATATGTCAAAGGATTGTATACACACCATATAAGAGTGAATTGGTTCATAACAATAATGAAGTCTCAAAAGAAATGTAAAATAAGATGAAATCCATTATAAAGAAGGTATCCTTTAATTAAGGATAAATCAATCTCATAATTATGTGTTTCAAATATGAATATACCTAATATAAGTGGATGTTAAGTGTAAAAAAATCAAAGGACATTCACACATATTCAAATGATGACATATTCAATAACTACATGTTGAACCCAAAGAAATCGAAATTGGGTTAAGAAGTTCCCTTGGTAAAATTCGACAGCCTAACGACGTCACATAAAAGTTTAAACAAATGGTTGATGAGAGAGATAAAGGGGATATCATCAATTGGAAATAAAATTTACATAAATAATGATATATAAGAACATATCCCAACATAATAGTATGTGAATTAAAAGACATAACAAAAGATGTCTTTTAAAAAAGGAGGGTGAAAGGTCCCCTTACCGAGTTGGGTAACTTTCGAAAAGTACACCCCATGGAAGAAGGGTCATAAAATGAAGATGTAAATACCATTAAATGAAATTATAATACACAAAGTGTATAATAATGGGCAGTACATACACCACTCAAAGGAAATAGTGGCAAACGTAGAATAAATATAACAGGAATAAAAGTGAGATGAAAAGTCCCTTACGAAAACTCGGAAGCCTAACGATGCCACTTAAAACTTACAAAAATGGATTTATGAGATCATATAGGGTCTCCCATAATATGAAAATAAAAATTAGTATGAGTAATATAAAAGAACATCCCCAAACATAAGAAATATTGGCTTAAAAGAAATGACATAAAAGAGAGTACATAAAAAGAAAGAGAGAGGTTGGATCCCTTACCTCGGGTCCGACTTGACTCGATCGTTCTTTAACATCCTGAATAATAAACTTGAGTTAATTTACACTTCATTAAGAACCTTTTTCTTGTTCATTATTCCTTTTATATCTCTTATTTCCATGTTATAATCATTATGTAATCATTTAAGTTAATAATGTTTTTTTGTCGATATTTGGTTCTTAAGTCGAAAGTGGACTTCTTACAATTACATGTTGTCTGTGTGGTCAAAGTTTCATTATATCCAGAATGATATTCATGATTTTTATATCATATATATCATATATATCAAGAATATACAAGTATTTATAATAATACATAATCATTTATAGGTAAGAAATTAATTTCACCGTTCATGGAGATGGTAAGCCGTACGTACGCATGAACGCTACTTTCATTTCAATGTCATATTAATGGAATTAAAACCAAATGATAGGTATGTATATTTTAATTACAGAATTATATTCATCATTTATATGTAACATACATCATATATAATAACTTTAAATCCATCCTTTATACATCCCACATATGGAATTAACGAATCAAATCACTTTGAGGGGGCGGTAGTCCGCACTTCCAAAAATGAAATTATCGTGTTTACCCACAATGGAAACCATAAAGTTATGAAAAAAAAGAAAAATACAGATGCTTAAGTAAAACATAAACATATTATATATCATATATAAATATAGTGACATCTTAATGGCCGCCTTCAAAGGTTTTATATGAGTGTTGAACAATCATTGTTTCGTGAGGCAGAAATTCGCCATCCACAGAAACAGTATGTTCTTTAACCATTAGATATAGGTCTGTGTAAGTGTAGCAAGAATGATTCTTATAACAACATCCTAGAATATTTAAGATACTGGAGTTGTTTCAAACGAAAAGAATAAAAAGAGTTTAGGGGGTTGGAGAAGCAAAATAAAACAAAAGAACACAAGAGAAGACACTACCTTTAAATCAGGTAACTCTTTTTGATTTGAGCTCAAAGGCTTCCTTGGAAAGACTTCTGCCCAAAGTGAAGCTTGTAGGAGTAATAGAGGGATGTTTAGAGACAAAATGGGCAGGGTTTTTCTGATCCAAAGGCTTGGGAGGTGTGGGTAAGGAGGTAGAGGTGGGGGCCTTTTATAAGATGAGAGGAGGTGCACTCTTCGAAAGTAAGGAAATGTTACTTTATTTTAGAATGAGTTTCGGATTTTAAAGGTCCCACATTGATTTGTTTCGAGGATAAGGTGATAAGGGTTCGAAATACACTCATCCAATAGGTTTTGGACATTTTTAGGTCTTAGAATTTACATTATCTTTCCATTTTATTTAAATCATTAAATAATGAGGTAATCGCTGCATCATCATGGTGTCATAAATAATTTAATTTAGGTAATGTCTAAAAATTATAAAAAAACTACTATGATGTAGGAAATCTTTTTATCTTACCAAATAATATTTATAGTAAAAAATATGACTTCTATACCCCATATAAAAATTGTTTTAGTAAAACAACACATGTTTGTGGCATTTTAATTTTAACATTAAATAAAAAGATATTAATGTCATTTTCCTACCAAAGTGGCTCCATGGGGTCCCCAATATGAACCATGGATTGTATTGGTCGTCCATGACACATCCAATGAGGTATGACCTGTGTCTAGGTCATTTCATATTATTAAAACATTATTTTTACCTTAAATTACACTAATTACCTCTAATCGTGATTAATAAACTTAAAAGTTACTATTCACCAAAAAATTATTTTATTCCCATTGAACCACATTTTACATCTTAATGAAAACCATGTATGTATGATTTTTGAAATTCAAATCACAGAAGTGGTAAATTTTCATTTAAACGAAAAATCAGTTTCGTTAACTACCACTTAGTGGTTTCACTATTCATCAAAAATTGATGTTTTTCAAAAAATTACCAAAAATTTACCCCGGGCTATATTTGATATTCCGAATTCAAAAATGATGCCTATTTTAAAAAATTCAAAACCTATAAGTTACATTAATTAATTTAATAATTAATTCCCGCCATCAGAGCAAATATCATGTTTTTATGAAACAATAATTATCAAAAGATTGACACTAGTTTAAGTCCAATTTCAAAATGAAAGTAATTCCAACGACCAATATTGGATTAAATTGTTAAAATATATTCTAATTTCACTTTGAATCCAATTGAAAATATAATCTAATCATATAAATAAATTAGATTAAAACGAGGTTTTGAATTATAATACAACATTTTTCACTATTCATTAAAAAAATGATCTTTATCGGAAAAATACCAAAAATTTACACATAGTGAATTTTGATGTCCCGATACTAAAGAGGAGTTTTATTTGGTGAAATAGAATGTATAAGTGTGACCAAAACTATTTTAAATGACGGTTCGCCATCAAAAGTTGATAAGTGGACCTTTAAGGAAAATTAGAGTATATATGCCTCAAATTGAATTATTTTCATATTTTAAGCCTTTATCCTTTATTGGATAAATGTAAAAACATTTCACAAACATATATAATCATATTTTAGATATTTCTATTCATTCCCTCCAATACAACGACTACGTGTTAACTAATATTTAAAATATATTTATTTTATTATTAGAGTGCAACATAAGATTTCAAAGGAACTCGTTGTTGCGTACTGGGTAAGCCATCAAGAATAGCGTTCCCTTTAAATTAATATTAACATTTTATTCAAAAAAAGGGATAAATATAAAAAGGTCATATTCTTTATTTACCTAGGGTGTTACATCCTCCCCCCTTTTGGTAATTGCGTCCTCGCATTTTTAAAATTTGGATCGGAAACTTCATTGAAAGTCCAACATCGGAACAAGAGTCGGTAAAACAATCACTTTAAAATAAAGAAAGAGAAGTACAGAGGTCACCTGAGTTAACCCACACTAGGATTCCATATAGGAAAACATGGACATGGAGGAGAAAACAAAGGGTCATTTTATGAGGGAGAGTGATAGTAAACATGTCCAGGAGAAATATAACCATAAGAAAATCACAAACTTGTGATGGGTTAAACGGTATTCGATTCCCCAGTAGGAAAAGTTAACAGACAACATTTTTGTTTTAATTTACTCTTCTTTAAGGAATTTATTTTTGAGCTTAACTAAAACATAAGGAAACATACTTACTTGTCATGTTGACTTTCATCTTTTACTATATTTCTTACATGAACTCATAGTTTCTCCGAAAGATGATTATTTAGGATGACGTGTTTACATTAAGAGAGCTATAATCAACTTCTACAGAATCACATAATCCACAAAAGAGAACTATATACTTCCCATGTCTTTAGACCTTAACCAAAACTAAAACCAAAAGGTTAGTATAAGATCAGATAATACCCAAAAATGATAATCCTTTATATAAAAAATTCTATTCTTAATCTCCAAAATTTGTCAATCAATACCCAAAGATCAACAAAGACCATTCAATAAACAATTTGTACATAAAATTATTCAAAGTAAACCAAACTAAGATTGAAACCCAAAAATTTGAAGGATTTAATCACATAGTCTTCCAAGGTAAAAATTAACATTTATCTCCAAATAACATTAGTTTCTCTTAAAGTATCATATTGAAAATTAATTAACCTAATCACATATCCTCCATGATAGGTAAATAATTTCCATAGATAACACAAAATAAACTTACTCTTGATTCCTAAAATCATCTAACTAAAATAGAATTAGTCAAACTAACCAGAGACTTCACATAGTCCAATGTTAGGCGATAAATACCAGTCGCACTTTGGTTGTGGGTTCGATTCCCACAGCTTTGTCTGACGCGACGGGTTGTCAGATGGTCTACGTGTTGTCCTTTTTCTAAAACTACATAATTCTTAAAAAAATTCCCCAAAACGAGATAAAATCTTAAAAAATGATCATAACATATTTTAACCTCAAGTTTATCTCATGCCTTTCATTTTCCATCATATCCTAGAGTAACCCATAACTACCTAAAAAGTAATGATCATATAAACCCTAATGGTTACCTCTATAATTATTACCTGAACTTCCACATCGAGTTGGTCATCTCGTACATGATGCATTAGAGAACTCACCAAGTTTCAAGTGGTTGATCATGACTCCTTGATAGTTAGTTTAGCACAACCACGGGATTCCTCATTGAATCCCCCATTTTATCCAGTCTCTTAATCAGAGAACCACCACAGTTTCCATCAAACCCATTGTCACTTTGGTGCCTACTTGATCCATCGATTTACTAAAAATAGAAATGTCAGTGTGCGTATATCAAAAAAATCATCATGTACTAATGAGGAAGATAAACACTAATATATACTTACTCATTCACTTTATCTAAAACTAGGACTCTTTCTGAAATCCTAACGACTATGGTAATGTCACTTATGCTTAGAGAATACCCTAACCTCTAAAGTTATCTAAACCGACCTTTGATACCAACTATAAGGCCCCGACTTAAACCTTACTTAATATTGAAGTAAATGAATAATTCACAATGAGGATCTTTCCAGGTTTAGAGTTTTAGAGAATTAGGACATAACTATTACATCTCAAAAGATTACAAAGTAGTCAATTCTACTAAATTTCCATAAAATAAAAACTTTTAAAAAGAAACATGTCTAGTTCCATGTATTAGATAGCATTACTTTCCCTTGATCCCATCCTTGACCCTATTCCACATTAAGTCCTGTGAAAAACATTTCAAAAAAAACATGGGGTGAGCATAAAAAGCTCACCAAGGGATACACAAAGAATGAAAAATGTTAGTTTTTCAAAGAAACAAGTAAACCATGTATACTTTATCAAAGTAATACCATTCACCTTTCAGAAGTAGTAAAAACTCTTTACTAAATAAAATATCAATACTTACCCTTTTGTAACCAAAATATTTCCATAAAACCCATATAAAGAACACATAACATATAAAGGTAACTTGGGACATAAACATACTTAAATGGAATGACCATACAGTAGACTTACACACATACTTAATGTAATAGCCATACGGTCGGCTTCCATACCCAATGCATTGGAGGTTATAACGTAACCACCTGTCCTGGTATTCACGGCCCCACCCATCATATGGTTTATCACGTAACCACCCGTAAAATGTCCAAGTACCATCATTACACAGAAAATATCGAAAATATAAACATTTAAATAACAATATTTCTTTTTCAATCACAATAAGTAATTCCAAGATATTGAATTAATTAATCCATTTTCAAAAACCATTTAAAAGAGATTTTTGAATCAAAGTGTCCCATACCACTTTAAAGATTTTATTGGAATTATAATTTTAAAACATTAATGTCCATATAAATAAATAATGAAAACCATTTTGAAAACATGGACATTAAAGATAATTATTTAGAATAATAAATCTTTAAAACATTTAAAACAATATTTTTGTTAAAGATTTTTTAACAAAATGAGAGACTCTTGAATACAAATAATTGTGGAATAAAATTAAATCCGAACATTATAATATCATGAGAATAAAAGGATTCATGATATAATATGTCAAGGGACAGTATACACACCATATAAGAGTGAATTTGTGCATAACAACAATGAAGTCTCAAAATAAATGTAAAATGAGATGAAATCCATTATAAAGAAAAAATCCTTAAATTAAGGATAAATCAATCTCATAATTATGTGTGTAAAAAATAAATACACCAAATATAAGTGGATATTAAGTGTAAAACAATCAAAGGTCATTCAAAAATATTCAAATGATGACATATTCAATAACTATATGTTGAACCCAAATAAATTGAAATTGGGTTAAGAAGATCCCTTGGTAAAATTCGACAGCCTAACGGTGTCACATAAAATTTTACAAAAATGGTTGATGAGAGAGATATAGGGGATATCATCACTTGAACATAAAATTTACATAAATAAGGATATATAATAACATATCCCAACATTATAGTATGTGAATTAAAAGACATAACAAAACAAGTCTTTTAAAAAAAGGAGGGTGAAAGGTCCCCTTACCGAGTTGGGTAACTTTCGAAAAGTACACCCCATGGAAGAGGGGTCATAAAATGAAGATGTAAATACCATTAAATGAAATTATACTACACAATGTTTATAATAATGGGAATTAAATAAACCACTCAAAGGAAATAGTGGCAAATGTAGCATAAATGTCACGTGGATAAAAGTGAGATGAAAAATCCCTTATGAAAACTCGGCAGCCTAACGGCGCCACTTAAAACTTCCAAAAATGGATTTATGAGATCAAATAGGGTCTCCCATAATATGAAAATAAAAATTAAAGTATGAGTAATATAAAATAACATCCCCAAACATAAGAAATATGGGCTTAAAAGAAATGACATAAAAGAGAGTACTTAAAAAGAAAGAGAGAAGTTGGATCCCTTACCTCGAGTCCGACTTGAATCGATCGTTCTTTAACGTCCTGAATAATATACTTGAGTTAATTTACACTTGCTTAAGAAACTTTTTCAAGTTTAGTATTCCTTTTATATCACTTATTTCTATGTTATAAGCATTATGTAATCATTTAAGTTAATAATGTTTGTTTTGTCGGTATTTGGTTCTTAAGTCAAAAGTGGACTTCTTACAATTACATGTTGTTCGTGTGGTCAAAGGTTCATTATATACAGAATGATATTCATGATTTGGATATCATATATATCATATATATCCAGAATATACAAGTATTTATAATATTAAATAATCATTTAGAGGTAAAAATGAAATGCACCGTTCATGGAGACTGTAAGTCGTACGTACGCATGAACGATACTTTCATTTCTATGTCATATTAGTGGAATTAAAACCAAATGAGAGGTATGTATATTTTAATTCCAGAATTATATTCATCATTTATATGTAACATAAATCATATATAATAACTTTAAATCCATACTTTATACATCCCACATATGGAATTAACGAATCAAATCACTTTGAGGGGGCAGTAGTCTGCACTTCCTAAAATGAAATTATCGTATTTACCCACAATAGAAACCATAAAGTTATGCCACAAAAGAAAAATACAGAAGATTAATTAAAAAAAAAACATATTTTATATCACATATAAATATAGTGACATATTAATGGACACCTTTGAAGGTGTTATATGAGTGTTGAACAATCATTGTTTCGTGAGGCAGAAATTCGCTATCCACAGAAACAGGATGTTCTTTAACCATTAGATGTAGGTGTGTGTAAGTGTAGCTAGAATTATTATTATAAAAACATACTAGTATATTGAATATACTGGAGTTGTTACAAAATAAAAGAATAAAAATAGTTTAGGGGGTTGGATAAGCAAAATAAAACAGAAGAACACAAGAGAAGACACTACCTTTAAATCGGGTAACTCTTTTTGATTTGAGCTCAAATGCTTCCATCAGAAGACTTCTGCCCAAAGTGAGGCTTATAGGAGTAAGAGAGGGATGTGGAGAAAAAAAATGGGTAGGGTTTGGCTGAGACAAAGTCTTAAGATGTGTGGGTAAGGAGGTAGAGGTGGGGGTCTTTTATAAGAGGAGAGGAGGGGCACACTTGGAAAGTAAGGAAATGTTACATTATTTTAGAATGAGTTTCAGATTTTAAAGGTCCCACATCGATGTGTTTCGAGGATAAGGTGATAAGGGTTCTAAATCCACTTATCCAATAGGTTTTGGACATGTTTAGGTCTTAGATTATACATTAACTTTCCATTTTATTTAAATTGTTAAATAATTAGGTAATCGCTGCATCATCATGGTGTCATAAATAATTTAATTTAGCTAATGCATAAAAATTATATAAAAAATACTATGATGTAGGAAATCTGTTTATCTTTACAAATAATATTAGTAGTAAAATATCGGACTTGTATAACCCCATATAAAAATTGTTTTAGTAAAACAACACTTGTTTGTGACATTTTAATTTTAACATTAAATAAAAAGGTATTAATGTCATTTTCCTACCAAAGTGGCTCCATGGGGTCCCCATGTTGTCCCATGGATTGTCATGGTCGGACATGACACATCCAATTAGGGTATGACATGTGTCTAGGTCATTTCATATTATTAAAATATTATTTTTACCTTAAATTACACTAATTACCTCTAATCGCGATTAATAAACTTAAAAGTTAATATTCACCACAAAAACTATTTTAATCCCATTGAACCACATTGTACATCTTAATGACAACAATGTATGTCGGATTTTTGAAATTAAAATCATAGAAGTGGTAAAGATTCATTTAAATGAAAAATCAGTTTCTTTAACTACCACTTAGTGGTTTCACTATTCATCAAAATTGATGTTTTTCAGAAAATTACAAAATATTTACCCTAGGATATATTTGATATTATGAATTCAAAAATGATGTATATTTTAATAAATTAATAACATATAAGTTACATTAATTAATCTAATAATTAATTCCCATTGTCAGAGCAAATAGCGTGTTTTTATGAAACAATAAGTATCAAAAGATTGACACTAGTTTATGTCCAATTTCAAGATGAAATTAATTCCAATGACCACTGTTGGATTAAATAGTAAAAATATATTCTAATTTCACTTTTAAACCAATTCAAAAGATAATATATTCATATAAATAAATTATATTAAAACGTGGTTTTGAATTAAAATACAACATTTTTCACTATTCATTAAAAAATTATCATTATTGGAAAAACACCAAAAATTTACACATAGTGAATTTTGATGTCCCGATTATAAAGAGGTGTTTTTTATGGTGCAATAGATTTTTTAAGAGTGACCAAAACTATATTTAATGACGGTTCCCCATCAAAAGATGATAAGTGGACCTTTAGTGAAAATTAGGGTATATATGCCTAAAATTGAATTCTTTTCTTATTTTAAGACTTTATCCTTTATTGGAAAAATGTAAAAACATTTAAAAAACATATATAATCATATTTTAGTTATTTCTATTCATTCCCTCCAATACAACGACTACGTGTTAACTAACATTTAAAATAATTTTATTTTATTATTAGAGTGCAACGTAAGATTTCAAAGGAACTCGTTGTTGCGTATTGGGTATTCCATCAAGCATAGCGTTAACTTTAAATTAATATTAAACTTTTATTCAAAAAAAGGGATAAATATAAAAATGTCATATTCTTTATTTACCTGGGGTGTTACATAGAGTTCACATGAAATTAAGTTAGAATTCGGGAAGTTCCCTTAAATGGGTTTTCTTTTCGGGAAGTATTGAGGAGGGAACCACTTAAAAATATGTAAATACTAGAAATATAATGATGAAATTGACTTTATACATGAATTTGGTATATATAAATGGAATTTATAATATTTAAATAAGAATATAAGATAACTTCACTTGGGTCATAAGTAATATAGATCAACCCGATTGAATAAAGGAGGTTAAGGTAGAATACCTTACCTTAAGTCCGGTGGTGTCCTTCACTTAATATTAATGTAATTTATAACCAAATTAAACTCATTAATTAATATTTCCATAAGCTATTATTTATGTAATTGATTCAGTATAACCTTATTAAGTTCATTCATGACCTTTTTGATGGGCTAAGAGGTTCAATTTCATTCTTTTTTTCATTGGTTTTCAGGATTCGTTTACTTATTTACAAGTATGGATAAACAAGTAAGATGATAATGGATTTCTATGATTGTATTTATACATTATTAGTGGTCATAAAATATATTACTTGGTTATGCAATTCAGTTGGTTATTTTTATTGAAGATGAATCATTATATAAAACATTAATGATAACTATTTTCATTAATTGTGTTTTTTTATCACATCGAACACATTTTTCTTTATAATTTAATATCAAGTTTAAAAAATATTTCAGAACATTAAATTAGACATTATTAATATATTATAGTCTATTCCAACCATATAAATTGTTTCACGACAAAAAATGAAGACTGTTATAGAAATTAAAATCCCGTCATCCTTGAATGTGAGAAATTAACACATCTCATATGGTATTTTAATTTCTAGTATAAAAGGTGAGAAAAAGGGGGATGATGATGAATTATTCCATTATCATAAAACAATTCAGTACATGTAAGGTAATATAGTTATTATAACATTTAGATGAAAGGAGGTGAGGAAATAAAAATAAAAGAATGTGACTTGAAAGGAAATAAAAGAATGAAATGAGGAATTTACCTCTTTAATATATATTCCATGGGAACCTCCATAATAGGAGGGGATTTGGTATTTTGAAGAGTACAAGGGCTTATGGACGTGTTAGAGGGGATTAGAGAGGCATTTGAGTATAATTTGGACTTGGAACATGGATTTGGAGAAGTTGGGAGAATGTGGGGTGAGGGAGGTTTTTATCATTGAGGGGAGGAGGGTTTTCTCAATATTTTATTCATTATTTAATTATTTTACTCAAAATAAAATAAAGTGTTGATTCTTGTGAGAAAAAAAGTATTATGTGTGTGTGAGTTCTAACCAAAGGTTATTACATCATACATGACTCAATAAAAATTGTATTTAACATATAATGTATATATACATAATGTTATCATATTTTACTAATTACCAAAATTTTAAGTGTTATAGAAATATCCAAAAAATTCACCCCAACCATTTTTTGACGTATAGAATTAAAAAATGAAATCCATTTTTTGAAATTAATTTTTTCAAATATGTGAAATTTAATTTTTAATTAAAATCAAAATTTACTTGAAGAATACAAATTTAAAAATTAAAGCTGCTTTTCTAACTCTTTGAAAAATAAATTAAGGTATCCTAAGATTATCATATAATTATAAGTCATCAACATACTTTTTTATCAATAAATTTAATGGAAATAAATTTTCTTTTAAATTATTAAATTAATCATAAAATTGTAATTATATATATAAAAATACCGACACTATGATATAATTATATCAGGTTACCACATATAAGACGGATAAATAGTATTTATACTATCATTGGTAAGAATAATTATTCACATGAATGATATATTATTCATAATGGCCATATTACTACTCATTAGGGTAGAATTACTAATCATTAGGGTTAGTTACTATTCATAAAAAATTTGGTTTGTCTTATCAGATTCCAAACATCTTACTGATTGCAACCATGTATAATAAATTTTCAAAATTCACATAAGAGAAGTGAAAATATTATGTTTAATGGTCACAGAGTACTTAGTTTTTTATTGTTTTGGGATTTCATGTTATTATAAAATATGACATAATTATAAGAAATTAATTTCCATTGATTAAGCTTTGGGTTGTTATATTCTCCCCCCCTTATGAAATTCCACCCTCGAAATTTCATTTTACATTTTAAGCCATAAATAGATGTGGGTACTCTTCCTTCATTGCCTCATCTAGTTCCACTGCTTCCTATTCGTAGTTATAGTTCCACCACAACACATTGACCAGGTGAGTAGTCTTATTATGTAGAACTTTATCTCTATGATCAAAGATCTTCACAAGATTCTATTCAAAGGAAAGACCATTTTTCAATTATGCCACCTCTAAAGATAGTACATGTGATAAATCTGGTATGTACTACCATAAGAGGGATACATGGAAGAGATCCTATACTTTAGACATAGTTGGTGGAAGTGATAGTGGACAAGCCATTGCTCCGACACATTCAAGAATCTTGAATGGGTCTATATACCTAGGAATTAACGTTACTTTCTTTTCAATCCTCATTACCTTATTTAATAGAGATATGTAGAGGAATACCATGTCTCCAACATTAATTTCAAGGTCTCTCCGATGATTTTATGCATAGATATTTTGTCAACTTTGGGCTTCCATGATGTGTTGTTGAGTTGATTTACCATTCTCCACTCTTTTATCACCCATTTTAGGTCCTAGAAGCATCTACTCACCAACTTCATCCAAACATGCCTATGTTCTACACCATTTCACATAAATGGATTCATATGGTTCCATTTAGATACTTGAGTGGGAACTGATGTTGCACGAGAATTAAAATAGTGGATGATGTGGGTCCCATCCACTTTTGAATTCTATAGAATACGCTCTCAACATGTCTTCTAGTGTCTGAACAGTTTTCATAGATTTTCCATCAGTTTGAGGATGATATGTTGTACTAAAGTTCCATTCAGTGTTTAGAACATGTTGGAGACTTTTTCTGAACTTTGAGGTGAATATCAGATCTCTATCAGATACAATAGATTTTGGTACCCTATGAATTCTTTCTAATTATTTTTTATATATCCATGCAAGTTGATACAATGAGAATTCCTCTTGAATTGCGATAAAGTGAGACGTCATTATAAGATGATCCAGAATGACACATACATAATAGTTTCTTATGGATGTCCTTAGAAGTCCAGTGACAACGTCAATGGTGATTTTCTCCCACTTCCATGTTGGTGTGGGTGGCAGTTTCATCGTCCAATTATAATTCTATCTTTCAACCTTCACTTGTTGACATAACAAGCACTTTGATGTATATTCAGAAATATCTTTCTTCATATTATCCCACTAAAAGTTCTCTTAGAAATCTCAATACATCTTTCTGATACTGGGATGGATAGAGAAGTTTTAGGTATGTGCATCATTCAAAATATTCTTCTTTATATATAGATCATATGGTACACATAATAGTGACCCAAATCATAAAACTCCTTCCTCATCAATCTTAAACTCAGAGGATTTACCATTTATGATAGGTTCCAACCTTTTTAGAAATTCCACATCTTTTCTTTGAGCTTCCATTATTTTCTCCATGAGGGATGGTTGTGTAATCATTTGAGAAAGTATTGATGTTATTCCTCCCTTAATTATTCCCATGTCCATAATATACAAATCTACGAATTTTGGATCCTTTCCAATTATCATCATTGATAAAGATGTATGATCCTTTCTACTTAGATAATTCACCACCTTATTTGTCTTATTGGGATGGTAGTGGATTGAGAAGTCACATTCTTTAATGAGACAATACCATCTTCATTGTTTCATATTAATCTCTTTCCATGTGAATATATATTTGAGACTCTTGTGATCATTATATATCTCACACTTCTCTGCAAAAAAATATAATTCCTCCACATTTTCAACGCAATGATCTCAGCCGCCAACTCCAAATCATGTATGGGATAGTTTTTATCATGGATTTTTTATATTCCTTGAGGTGTAGGCTATCATTTTATCATTTTTCATTAGTACACAACCTAAGACCTTCACTGAAACATCAATATACACCATAAAGAGTTCTCCACTTATTTGGAGTGTGAGTACTAGCATAGTGATAAGTCTTATTTGGAGCTCCTTAATGATTTCCACGCATTCTTGAGTCTCGAAAAACTTCATTCCCTTCCAGGTCAGCTTTCTCATTTGGTTTTCATATCGTGAAAAGTTATTAACAAATCATCAATAATACCCGGATAGACCCAGAAAGCTGTTGATCTATGTTACATATGTTGGGATGTGCTACTATTCAATTGCATTTGTCTTGGAAGGGTACGCAGATATCCCTTTGTTTTTGATATCATTCCATAATAATGATACTTACTCCATCCAAAACTCACATTTACTATACCTTGAATAATGTTTCTCCCTTCAAAAAGTCATTAGCATGGTATTAAAATTCTCCTCTTGTTAGTCCTTGCTCTTAGAGTATATCAGAATATCATCAATAAGGACAACCACAAATTTGTTGAGGTAATCTCTAAAGACTCTATTAATTAAATCCAGATATATTTCTAGATCACTAGTGAGTCCAAAGAACATCATTATGAACTAATAGTGTCCATTCATCAATCTAAAGTCATTCTTAGTAATATCTCCCTTCCACACATTTAATTGGTGACATCTTAATTGAAGGTCCACCTTATAGATATAACTGGCCCCATGAAGCATATTTAACAATTAATCTATCTATGCCTGGGGATGATTTTTATTTATTATGATTTTATTGAGCTCATGATAATAAATGAATAATCACATTGATCCATCTTTCTTCTTGATGAAGAGGACTAGAGCACCCCATAGCGAGGAAGTCGGGTATATAAAAACCTTCCCCAAATTCTCCTGCAACTTCTTCTTCAACTCTTCTAGCTCTATGGTGACCATTCTATGAGATGTCTTTGATTCAGGTTGATATCTATGAATAAGTTCAATTGAGAACTCAACATATTGACTAAGAGGATGAAAAAACAATTCTTCAGGGTATATGTTTGTGTAATCCCTCAAAATGGAAATATCTTGGAAAATTATCATCTCATTTATCTAAATCATTTCAGTTAGACATGATTTCTCATAAGAAATTAATATAAATGGTAGAAGAAATGATTCTAAATGAGAATCATATTCTTCCTTACACTTGTAACAAATTAGAGGATTCTCTAGGATTTAAAGGGTGATCTCCCATTCCTGATAGTTGATGTTGGATTTCTATAAAAATAGTCAATCCATGCCCAAGTTAACATCAAATTCCACTAAGGAAAGTATGATGAGATTTTCTGGGATGCTCAGTCCCCAAACATTAACCAGGGAGAATTTATATACTTTTTATGAAGTAATTTCCCCATTTTTGTTATCATAGATAAGTCAACCTATAAATGTTTAGGCGATGTTCGAATAGTTCTACTAAAGTTTCAAGATATGAGAGAATTCATAGAACCAGAATGAAATAGTATGTTTGCTATTATTGATTGAATAACTAGTGTACCTTTCACCACATCATTTTCTGGATCCACCTCAGTAATAGTGATATCATAATCCCTTTGTTTTTTCCTTGGAGGTTTTTGATTTCCTCCAACAAACCTTCCCTAAGAGAAATTATTCCCATAATTCTGATGCTCCTTGCAGTTGTAACATTACAGTACAAGTTAATCGTTGATATGAACCTTCCTTTATTCTTCCACATTAGCGGGATTCATCATATTATCTTGGATGTTATTATCAAGTTGTCACATTCTTACACATTTGAAGAAATTATAAGTTCCCCTTAATTATTTCCCAAGATGATTCTTCCCAGAATTTTGACATGTGGGATGTTGGATCTTCTTTCCATCATGAGATTGATTTTCTGAAACACCCATATTAGACTCCATTTTCTTCTTTTTTCATTGGGACCTCATGACCATTGAGATTATCAAATATCCATTTCATCATTGAGGAAAAAAACAATCTCCTCATAACTGTTTAGGTCACGAGTCACCAATGGTTTTTGTAGACTCAGATTTAGTCTTCTAAAGAAGTGATCCCCCTTGCTTTCGGTGTTCAAGAAAAATACAGAGGCATATCTTTCAAACCATGTGTAGTTTTCTTCATACGCCTCAATGGAATCATATTCATTATACATAAGTCTAAGGAATTATTTTCCATCTTGAGATGGAGGGTTCATGGGATATATTTATTGAAAAACATTTTTTTAATTCATCCCAACACATGGAATCAATTTCCTCCAAGGTCATCATATTCTTGATCATTTTCCACCAATGATCAAATTCCCCAACAAAATTATAGTTTTCCATCATGGATTTCTCTTCTTATGATCACTATATGATAGAGAATATATTTTCAATGGAGTTGATCCATTGTTCCATGAGGAGGGGATTAGAAGATCCATTAAACATGGGAGGACTTTTCCACATGAAGGTGTCAACAACAACTTTATCTTTCCATGTAGGAGTAGAGAGTTCCACATGATTCATGTTATTATTCATAACTTGATCTAGGTGAGAAAGTACCGTCATGTTGTTTTGTGGACCAGTTTCAATCATATTAGGAATATAATTAGGTAAATCCTAAAATTATTTTTCACATTGATTATTGAAATGTGTTCTTCTATTTACCACCATTAACTAAGAAAAAGAACATAAAATTAGAGGGCTTTAATACATATCTGTTAAGAATAAAAAGGATACTATAAACATAAAAGGATAAACTCTTAATGGAAAAGTATATTCTAACATTTCATTCACTGGGCTTTAATGTAGGTTATCATTGATCTATTACATAACAAATAATCTTATGGGCTCTTTTTTTGATACCTTAATAATGGTTTACACTATTTTTTTGAATTTACCAAACCATATCCCTTAGGAGTTCCAAACCAGGAGTGTAACATAATCCGTTTTTGTTTGCTAATACCCATTCGAGTCTAGATCAAAGTGGTTTTTTCAAGATTTACCCCTATATACATCTATTCTAGATCCACTTCCACCTTTTCATTTCTAGACATGTTTTTATTTTCCTCATAAACAACTTACGCTACACTTACCAAAATTTAGGGATGTTTTATTATACTTAGACTCATCCCTAAGGTTCTTACTAAAGTGATCTATTCATATGCTGTAAAAATAACTTGACCACCTCTGATGCCAAGTATAGATACCCTAACCTTTTACACATATCATTACATGATTTTAAGTATAGTAAATCATCAAATTACAAGACAAGGATCGTAAATTCTAGTGTCTTTGATGACTAGGCACATAAAACATATAACATGGAACTAAATATAATATTTATTTTTTATCCTTCATAATGATCCCCTATCTTCCATTGTGCTCATACATATTTATCTGATAACCTCAGAAGAAAATAAACAAAGGGATGAGATAAAAATACCAGTAAAGGAAAAGCATAAGAATAAAGGCTTAGCACATGGGTTAGAAGGCATGACATAATGATATAAAAATGAATGGAACATAGAGAATCATAACATTTAAAAATAGTACCATATAAAAATGGATTGATATAACTGTGTAATAAACATATAACCTGAGTTTAGTATGATTCAGGTCTCATTACACATAGATGAGCACAAGTCATGGTTAACCACCAAGACCGTTGCACATGGTAGAAAGAGTCAAGGCTAACCACCCAGACTGTTTCACATAACGTCTCATGAGACTCAAATTTACCAAATTCATTAGTGTTATATCTGGGTTCACCCTTCATTATATGTTCTTGAATATTCTTTCCACATAGAGAATCATACATAATCCATCATACATAAACATAACGGTAACCATCGCACGAAACCATTATCATAATCATGTCATAAAGCATAATACATGGGTTTATCATAAAATTTTCCATGAAATAAATAAATTTGAACATAATTGAACATTCATAAGGTAAAATAGTCATATATCATGGTACGTTATTTCAAACATAAGTGATAATATGCAAATAGTGTAATTAAGAATTTTTAGCAATAAAACATTTTAGTGCTGTTTAAAAAAATGCCAACAAGCATTTAAAATATTAAAGGGAAAAATATTTATTATAAAAATATAATTTCACCAAGAAGGTTACCATAATAAAAATAAAATTTTTATAGAAACAACGTTGGATTAAACAATATAGTAGAGTGTAATTGAAATTATGTAAGAATTCAGGAAGTTCCCTTGAACGAGTTTTCTCTTCAGGAAGTGTTGAGGAGATAACTAATTAAAAAACATGTAAATACCTAAATGATAATAATGAAATTGTCTTTATAAATTAATTTGGTACAAATAAAAGTCATTTAGAAGATTTAAATAATAATATAAGATAACTTTATTTGGGTAATAAGAATGATTGATCAACCCGAATGAAAAAAGGAGGTTCGGGTTGAACAACTTACCTTAAGTCCAATGGTATCCTTAAATTGATATTAATGTCATGGATAATAAAATCAAAATCATTACTTAATATTTTATGAACTTCATATTTATGTAATTGATTTATTATAACCTTATTAAGTTCATTCATGACCTTTTTTATGGGTCAATAGGTTTAATTTCATTATTTATTTTATTGGTTTACTTATATACATGTAAGGATAATAATCTAATATGAGAATGGTTATCAAAAATTGGAGTTATTTTTTATTAGTTATCATACATTATATTACTTTGTTATAAAATTCTTTCTGTTATTTTGAGTGTTGATAAATCATTATATAAAACTTTACTGTTAACTGTTTTGGTTAATTGGTGTTTTTTATGACATCGAACACATTTTCCTTTATAAATTAATTTCATGTGAAAAGAAGATTACATAAAAATGTATTATAAATTATACATATATTATAATCTGGTTTAACTATAAAAATGGTTTCATTACCAGAATTGAAGAAGGTAATTGAAATTTAAAACCCGCCTTCCTTGAATGTGATAAATTAACACATCTTAGATGATATTTTCATTTCTAGTATAAAAAGAGAGGAAAATGAGGAATATGTTGAATTATTACCTTATTATAGCACAATTATAGTACATTTAAGGTAATGGAGTTATCATAACATTTTTATTAAAGGAGGTTAGTAAAGAAAAAGATAAGAATGGAACTTGAAAGGAAATAAAAGAATGAAAAGAGGAATTTACCTCTTGAATATATCTTCATTGGGAACCTATTTAATGGAGAGGATTTATTATTTTGAAGGGACTAATTTCTAATATATGTCAGATATCAGAATAGGGAGGTATCTTAGTAGAATTTGGACTAGGAAAAAATGATTGATAAGAGTGAATAGAAGAGAGGGGTGTGGGCGGTTTTTATAGTGGAGGAGAGGAGGGTTTTTTCAAAATTTTATTCATTAATTTATTATTCTTATAATGAAAAGAAATAGTATTGATTCTTGAGAAAAAAAATGTAATATGTTCATGTGAGTTCAAACCCAAGGTTCTTAAATTGGCAATGACTCAATACATAGAATATTTAACATATAATGTATATATACAACAAATTATTGTATTTTACTACTTACCAAAAAATCAAGTGTTTCATAAAAATCCCAAAAATTAAAACCAACCATTTGTTTACATTTAGAATTTAAAATTGAAGTATATTTAATGAAAATAACTTCCTAAATATATGATATTTAATTATTAATTAAAATCATAATTTACTTGAAAAATACAAATTATAAAAATAAAATTGTTTTTCCAACATTTTCAAAAATTAATTAAGGACTCTTAAGTTTATCATATAATAATAAGTCATGAAAATAATTATTTCTGAATACATTTTATGAAAATAAATTTTATTTTAAATTATTAAATTAATCATAAACTTTTAATTAAATATATAAAAATACCATCCTTATGAAATAATTATATCATGTTGTCACTTATAAGATGGATAAATTTTATTTATACATTCATTGGTGAGGTTACATATTCACTTGTACAATTTACTATTCATAAGGGTTGTATTAATATTCATAAGGGTAACGATACTATTTATAAGGGTCATTCAATATTCATCAAAAAATTATGTTTGTCTTATTGGACATTAAAAATCTTACTCATGAAAACTGTGTATGTCTAATTTACAAAATTCAAATCAGAGAAGTTAAAATATTATGTTTAAATCTCACATAGTACTTAGTAGTAAATTGTTCTATGATTTCATGTGACTATAATATATGACATAATTATAAGAAGGTAATTTCCATTGATTAAAACTAGTATCATTATAGAGCTCTATGAAAATTTGAGCCACTACCACGTACTTGAATAGGAGAGTACTATCAGCCACATAAAGGAATAAACCCAAGGAGTCTCTAATAAATTTATGTGAAGACAACTTATGGAGAGGAAGATAATGTTCAGGTAAGTTGATCTACATGGATGCCAAAGGAGGATTTTTTCTCGAATGGATCTCTATCATCCACCAAAATAAAAAGAAACTCCATTTTCCAATGAACCTGATAGGTCTGGACCATTATTTCAAAAAATATTCCATGGAATAAAGAACCACATAGAATGTTTTATTATTGAAAACTAGAACCCTAGAGGTATCCTCCAAACCACATGAAGCAATGATGTTTTGGAAGAGATCCAGTGGATGTTTATATAGAACAATTTGTGCTTCCAGTTTCCATTTGAGAAGGTCTGACACAACTTTTAATGAGTTAGTGAGGAGTACAACCTATGAGATACCCTCTACCAAGTTTTACATAGTGGATTCCATCAATATTTCAAGGAATTGAGGTAGATTAATTGAGTGAGTAATAGATGCCAATATAGAATATCATTGAATGAGGGCCCCTATGGGTGTGCACCTCCCATCGATCAAGAATTAAATCCATTCGAGGGAGATTAAATAGCTATCAACGGGATAGGATGGGAGAGAGGAAGATGGTGATCCTCTATTTCAAGTGATGAAACCACTAAATACGGATCTCGTGAGGGCAAAGTAATAGTCAAAAAAATTGAAAACCATGGGGTGTTTTGGGGACATTCTCCAGAACTGAAGAGAGAGCCATCCAATTTTTCCCTTATCATTATTAATTTATGAGTACTATATCTTCCCACATATTCACTCATTTAAATACTATTTTTCTTAAATAATCATTTCCAAATATTCTTTTAATTTTACGTTTAAAAATTCTATAACATTTACCATATATTATCATTGTAACCTTAGTATATAATGGAAAATATGTCCCAAAAATCTTCAAACTTAAAATATAGTTGTAATTAAGAATGATCACATCATAAAATTTTGATGTTACAAAAAATACCCACCACTTATACACATTTGTAAATATTTAGTTATGTTGTTGTGATATATTTCAATTAATTTTTAACATTTCATATCGTAATTTTTTTAATTATAACTATTTTTGGAGATGGTGTTCTATAAACAGCTTTATGTATTATAGATTACATGTTTATTCAAATATTTGAATAATAATTATAGATATTTATAAATATTTTCTTTTTTTCATAAATTTAATGTAATAATATACTAGAGTATCTTCACATTAATAAGGTCATATCTTTTCCCCTCTATGATGAGAACCATGGAATTCTATAATGATATTGCTAAATATAGTTCTATGGTCGCATAAAATACTATGATGGAAAGCATACAATGTTGAATATCATGTGTGAGTACTCATAAGTGGATGAAACGTCTTCTACTGAATTTTTCACTTGGTAATATCGAAGATAAGAGATTATGAGAGCAGACCAAGGTGTATAAATTAGACATGTTTAGGTGTCATTGGATATTTTTATATATGACATTTTTTTCATGGTCCTTAGGATTTAATATTATTATTAATGCTTGTCATGAATCGACATTATCTTTTTTAATGGTCATATCTATGAGATTTTTTATTGGGATAATATGTGAACAAACAATGCTATATGACTTCCACAAGTTTACTACGATGTATTAACCAAAACTGCGATGCTATATGTTTGTGAGAAGTAGGAAAAAATGTGTGCATAATTAATTACATGTTATTAATTAATAAGTTGAATAAGGCTTTGTACCTTTTATATTAATACATTTTGAAATCTATAACATTTTATTGGAATGAAACTATCACATTAAATTCCAAAACCATGGTGTAATGATGAGTTAATTTCAAATAGTCAAAGAAAGACATATCAAGCACATAGGTTGATGAAACGTTTGTGTAACATGATTGATGATATATTATGAAAATAGATTATATTTCATAGTAAGTATTCATATGTGATTTTTGATGTAGTTACATTAATTACTTTTTCTTGGGTTCCTTTACCTGTTGCAAGATTATAATCATAGACTTCAGACAATTCCACCTAATTCCAATAAGAAAGAAGCCTAGAGAGTAACATTTTATGTGCTTCTATTAATATTAATTAAATTATATTTGAATTTAATTAATAGAATACATATTTTTCCCAAGACGAAACAATTATTTTATTTATGTATTATTGATTGGAAATATTTGTATGGTAATAAATAAATATGTATACATTAATAAATAATTTATTTAATTATGTGAATATTTAAGAAATATATATTCAATAGATTATGAATATAATATTTATTTTATTTACTGAATATTTATTTATGAATAAATATTTATTCTGGTATTTGATAAATAACGAGGAGGATGAGAAAACAATGATCCTGTCAAATGATAAATATTAATTTTCAAGCTATTAAATCAATATTTATAATTGTTCTCGTTAGCACATACAATAAATTAATAATAATATTTTTATAATATTACATGGGTGTAGATAATATTTATTATATTATTTAAGTTCCATTGTGAAATTAAATAATATTTTAACCTAAAGCCAATTTCTATTGTTTTGGGTTAATCAAGAATTAAGAATCATTGTTCACAATAGATTTATATATTAATTCATCCTCCTCTCATCCTCTCAAGAATGAGAGATTATTTCTGTCCTCATGAAAAATGAAATAATAAAGATGAAAAAAGATGTTAAATAACTATGATCACATCTGAAATCTCATCAGTTTTGTTTGGAGATCAAAGGACCACAACTGGATCATGCCTAGAGGGGTTTTAATTTGGGTCCTCCATACATAGTGAGGGTAATCCAAAAAGGGTTTCATAAAATCAATATCTTCATAAATGAAATATCCTAAGATGAGGTATTATCTCTTTTTTATATAATTTAAATTAAATATAAATTTAAAATGAAAAAAGATACTCTCTTGGATTCAGGGTTTCAATATAAATATTCGAAAGAAAAATTTTCATTGTTTCAGGTGTTTACATATTTCAAAATTATAAAATGATCCATAAAATCTAATAAAAACCATAATGGTCGTTCACCCAAAATGAACATTAATTGCATTCATATCCATTATGTGGTATCATAATAGTCTTGTTTACATTTATAATTATTTATTTTATTTTTGATCGATTATGCACAATAGTCCTTAGATTTTTCATATCTATTTTATTCATTCATTAATTAAAATTTTAAGTAAACCAATTTTTAATTTTTAATATTCATTACTAATGATTGATTTTTTTTAAATACAAAGAATAGATGAATAATGATTGATGATGGAATCAATAGGTTCCAAATTTTATAGTCAGATGATTAGGTTACATGACATGTAACCGAAGTACACATTGTGTACCTAAGTTCACTACACATGGATGTGTCGTGGGATACATGACACACAATGTTGATATTACATACGGTGAAATTATTGAATACCACGTTTAACCAGGACCAACCTAGCTTAGTATTTTTTGTATTACATGGCATTTAGTTAGTGTACATCTTATGTAGCATACATGGTTTATTAGTGAAATCTGTGCTGACTATGTGGTAAAATACACTATTTATACTCATGTGAGATTATAATCTTGGAAAATTAATGAAAAACATTTTTTGGATGGAATACATGGCATTGAACACATTAATTCTATTGTCTAAAGAGCATGTTGATTCAATAAGCATGTTACATAGACATACAAAAAAATACACAACATGTATTCAACATAAGTGTTGTTTAGTTTTATGTCTGAAGAACATGTTGAGTCAAGAAGTAGGTTACATGGACTCACATTAATTAGAACACATGGTGTGTGACTACTTAGTACATTCCTTTTAGTATATCAAATATTCACAGTGAATCCCCAAGTGTTTATCCTGGATACAAGACAATAGAAGAACATGACATGTACCTTGTAAATGCATGATGTGTAGTATTATAATAGAGGAAAACATTAAACTACATTAAAAAAATTAATTTCAACATTAAAACCAAATTACACTATTGTCACCATTTTTGGTTAACTAGGTAATAATGGTTTTGAAGAATTAATAAATTCTCAATTAATTTATTTTAATTACCTATAATTATTGGTCATTCCATTTATTTTACATGAGTTCATTAATGATGGGTATCTCCAAGAGACATTGGAATATCATTAATATGAAGGAAATTAATTAATTAATTAATTGATAGAGGAATGTTAATATAATAATAAAGGATGAATTTAAGTGACTACTATCCAATGCACTTTTTCATGTTCATTTCATGTGTATGGTTGATCATGAGCTTTGACCAGACCTATTTATGTGTTGGTTTAATTTAATTTAATTTATTTGATGGTATGGGAAATTATTTGTTATTATATTAAATATTATGGACTTTGTGTTATCTATATATATTTTATTATGTAGGACTTATATTTCCAAGGTTGTTTGTATAATTCCCCCTAACCAATCCTTTTGTTCCCCTCACCTATGCATGAGTTAAAAACATATCTAATAAAATTTGTATCCTAAGGCAGATGGATGGGGTTCAATATGTAACTAAGATGAAACAAACCTTGGTGATACATAGGTGGACATGAAGAATGTTGCAACTCATGCCATGATTAACACAAGGTTTTTCCCCCAATGGTTTTAGGTTTATTTATTTTATACTAAACAAATTAGCCTTTAGAGAAGCCCATGATTGGGTAATTTTTTATTAATTTATTTTTACCTTATGTGTTATTTATTTTATGGATGAAATACCATGATCAAATAAAAAATATAGTAATATAAAAAGATTGAATTTAAATAAATGGATTATGAATTCATTTTTTTAATGAAACATGTTTAATCACTTAAGTGAAATCCACTCAATATTAAGAAAAATGTAAATGTTAAAATAGGAAATCTTTATGCATAATTACTAAAATCACATAACTTAATAATAAGTCAGTCATGGCCTCCCATTACTTCAATAGGAATGAAAACCATAGAACTATGTGTTTGACCAAACCACGTTAGGGAAATTACCTTTATCATTGAGTTATTATGAAGGTTTCTGATTGAATTAGCCAATTTACACCAATATAAGTATCCCATAGTAGACTAGATGTAACTTTAAGAAAAGTGTTGAGGAAGTCAATGTTAAGATTTCTAGATTATGGAGTCCACTCAACGGATCAAGGATCTATAAGCTCGTAGATAAAAAAGGCCTTCCTACCTAAATACATTTAACTAATTGAAATATCCCATACATGGGTTATGATAAGGGGAATATATATCCTTTCCTATAAAATTCCCGAACAACTAGAAATTTTGAGTCCAAGGGTGAGAGTAGTTTGGAGTTGATAATATAGTGGGAGACTTGATTAATTAAATTTCATTATACCTCCCATAAATTGTAATCAATTGTAGTACTAATAATATTCTATTTTATAATTATATAATACTGTAAATTCCCTAAACCTTATTATTCCTATGATCAATCTTGAAGAAAAAAAATATCCACACCAGTAGTAATTAATAGGAATGGTTTAGATACCCACTTGTTATGTAGTGCTAGGAATTTAAATTACATGCTAAAATACTCACTACCTGATTTTTTTGAAAGAGATGTGAGTTATGAAGAGTTCTTTGTCTATTATAAACACTTTAGTGATGGGGTCAATGTTCAGTGTTTAATGCTTTTATCCACATATAATGAACTCATTAAATCACACGAATACATGGGTGCTTAAAACATGATATAGTAGCTTTATGTTCATTATCATAAGTGAGATATCCAAGAATGGTATGAGATATTTAAGGTTTTGTTTTAGAGTATTCTTTGAGAAGGTGCACCGACTGGGCTTCATGTAGTGAAATGCATTAGCTACATTGAGTGATAAGAGGTTATAGGGTTTCAAATGTCTAAATAATTTTGCACTGATATCATTATTTCATCACAACCTCAGTTCTTCTCCATCTTTTTGTTAATTTTAAAATTAAAAACATAGAAAAGTCTCTTTTAGATCTTCCCACATTACATCACCAAGTTGATAGAGAGATAAAATTTTAAAATCAGACCATATTTATAGCGAATAAATGGAATTTATAGATAAATACATATAAGCCCAAATATACTTCCCATGTCACTTCAAAGTAGATATAAAACAAGGGGGAATTAAGGGAACATGATTCAATATGTTTAATATATGGAAATAAGGAATACTAGAAGAAAAATTTCTCCCAAGTAAAGATGCAAGGGGAATATTCAAGTGTGTTTTTTTCAAATGAAAACCATTTGTTTCTATAAATTGGGTATTCAATAAAGTATGTTGTGCTCACATATGTATTAAAATATAGAACTAAGTGGATTCTAGAAGATTTCCCTAGGGGATGTAGATCTATGAGAAAAAAATAGATCAAAACTTGCTACCATGGCTATTGGGGACTATCATCATTGGTTGATGATGAGAATGATCTTTGTTTTAAAATATTTTTATTATGTTCCATTTTTTACCAAAAACATTATCTCTATATCCATACGTGATTCAGATGGATTTATTTCCAATTGGTGAGAATTTTTACATCCTTTATAAGGATAAATCTTTTTATTTTAATACACTTTTAAATACTAGTATTTATGTGTTGGATTACATGAACCTTGTTATCAAAATAAATAAAAAAACTATTTCACAGTAATCATACCACACCCAACAATGAAATCAATTTATAGGTTGTATAGATGAAAATAATTTTAGAAAATTACACCAAGATGGATATTTATATTCATTTGAACTAAAAACCCTTTGTTCATGTCATACATGTTTATAAGTCAAAATGAACAAAAACCCATTTAATGAAAAAGGTTAAAGCGGTAAAGAGATTCTTGAAATAGTTCATACTGATGTGTGTGGAATATTTCAAATTGAAGCAAGGGGAAGCTGCTATTAATTCATAACTTTTACGAAAGATTTAACTATAATTAGATATTTCTAATAAATTAAGCATATGTATGATTCCTTTGAGATATTCAAGGAATACAAGAATAAATTTGTGAAATAGAATTTATAAGAAGATTAAGAAAATTTTATCAGATTATAGTGAAGAGTATCTTAGTTAATAATTCATTTAATACTTATGAGATTTTGGGATTATATCCATTCTCACACCACCTTTTACACCATAATGGAATGGTGTAAGTGAAAGGAGGAACATAACCCTATTGTACATGGTGAGATAAATTATGAGGCATGTGAGTGTTTCATTATCCTTTTTGGGATAAACATTATAGATAATAATATACATAATATTCCATGTTCTAAATAAAGTGGTAGAAAATATTCAACACTAATTGTGGATTAGAATGAAAACTGTGTTTTGTTACTTATATGTGTGGGGAGTTGAATCATTTTTAAGGCCTCTTTAGGAATCCAACTTTCAGCCCAGGACACAAAGTGTACCATTATAGGATTTCCAAAAGAAATAAGGGTATATTACTTATATGAACCCTAAAAAAGATAATAGTGGAAATACACAATATATTTATTAATAGGGATAACATCCTTAAAAGACACAGTGAGTGTAAGATAGAATTTGGTAAAGTCTAGGATCAAGTCACACAAGAGTTGGTACATTAAAAAATTCCAAAAATACAAGCAGATAAAGAAGTTATGGAGTTACAAGTACTTCATTGGATTACGAGAGGGTTTATAGAAATAGAACAATATGGTTTTCTATGAAAAAAGGATAAAAACCCAATATTTTTTTATAAAAAAGATCCTATAACATTAATAGATGTAGTAAGTGGAATAGATGTTTCCAAGGTGAAAGAATATACGAATTATGAAATGGATTCAATGTAAAAAAACCAAGTTTGGATTTTAATAGAACCTATAGTGGATGAAAGGATCATTGGTTATAAATGGGTGTTCAAGAAGAAACTAGAAATAGTTATACAAGTCAGTACTTATAAGGAATTTACAGTTTAAAAAGGATTCAAATAGAGTCAATGAATAGACAATGAAACATTTTCACTAGTTTCTATGATAAAATCCACTATAATTATAATTTACATTTTATTTTACTATGACCATCTGGTAAGGAAAATGGATATCAAAGAAACATACCTTAATAGAAATTTTTAGGATGTTATATATATGACACAAACTGAAGGGTTTGTGACTCTAAATAATTCCAACAAGTCATGAAAATTTCAAAGATTCATTTTTGGATTAAAGCAATCATCCAGGGCATAGAACAATAAATTTGAAGAAAAAATAATGTAATTTGGTTTTATAAAGAATTATTGTGAGCCTTGTGTTTATAAATGGTTTATTTGATACATGGTAATTTTTTAAATAGTTTATGTTGATGAAATTCTACTTATTGGAAATGAAATACTAGTGTTATTGTATATTAAAGTTTGTGTAAACATATGCTTCTATAGGAAGATATTACTCAACAAAAAAAAATAATGGGATAAAGATCTATTGTGATAGATACAAGGGGCCAATTATACTAAGTTAATGTAATTATATTGACAAGATTCTAGAGATATTTGGTATAAAACAATCCAATATGGGTTGTTTTAGTGTCACATAGAATTCATCTTATCAAGAAAATGTGCCCTCAGACACATGTGGAAATATACAGGATGGAATGGATCCATACATGTGGAGGAATGGGTTAGCCATGTATGTTATTTTATATACTAGGCTAGATGTTATCTATGCTTAAAGTGCAGTATGAAGATATCATGCTAACCCATGTGGCTGTTATTGAATAGCAGTCAATACTATCTTTAAGATATGAGGTGTAAAAAGTATATCTTATTGGTCTACACAGAATATTAGAAATTTTTCATAAAAGGATATATAGATAATATTTTCTAAATAGATCATGATAATCTGAAATCATATATTTGATACATCTTCACTCTCAATGGAGGATCTGTGAGATGGAAGAGCTCAAAGAATACTATGGTTGTAGATTCTACAGTAGAGTCCCACTATATTTTCAATTCTGAGGTAGCTAAATAAGAAATTTGGATATGTAACTTTATCCAAAATATTTTTGTGTTATATATAAATTAAGATCCTACCACTCTCTATTGTGATAATACAATAGTGGTATACCTTATAATAGATCAATGTTTGGATCAGTGAAAGAAGAATTTATTTTGGAAGTATCATCTCCAGATGGATTTTTCTCAAAGAAGTGAAATTGAAGTTAGCAATATGTCCATGAAAAATAATGTGGTAGACACATTTAATAAAGACAAAATTCAATAGATACATGATCATCATTTCAGGTCTAGTAGAATGAAAGTAGTTGGTAAGTATCTCTAATCCTAGCGAGCATCTCTTGGAGTTGGTGCTGTAGAATCAAATGTTTTTACATTAAATAACATGTATATTCTCATATTTGAATTTTAATTAATCATATTACAAAATATTGTTCATTTTTTAATATAAAACTAATGTAGTATTGTCTTAGAGTATTTGTTGCATTGATAAGGTCATAGTAGTTCCCTGATATTAAGACAACCTTGAAATGTCAGGATAATATTCTTAAAATTTTTTCTATGATTAGATAACATACTATGATGTGAATCATAGAATATTGAATATTAGGCTCGAGTAGTCGTAATTAGATGAGACTTATTCTCATTAATTTTTCACTTTGTATTCTCCAAGAGAATATATTATGAAAAAAAACACACCTATAAATTTTTTTTCATGTTTATGTGTCATAAAATAATCCTATCCGTGAGTGTGTGTAATGGTCACTAAACTCTAATATTATTAATAATGCTTTTAATTAATTGTATTCATTGATTTACTAACCAATACTATGACTCCATATGTCCACAGGAAGTAGGGAACATTGGGTGAATCAAAAATGACCTTTTACTAATTAATAATTCAATTAAGAATATGTCCCTTCTATATTAATGAATGTTTATATATTTTACCTTTTATTGAAATTTAATAGTAACATTAAATTCCATTTCCATTGAATAATGATGAGTTTATTAAAGATATTAAAAGAAATATGTATTAAACATGTATGTTGATATCACACATGTGCAACCTTCTTATTGAGATATTGTGAAAAGGGGGTTATATTACACAATAAACATTCATGTGTAGTTATTTATGTTGAGACATTAACTTATTTATCTTCGGTTTCTAGACCCATTTCTTGATAGTAATCTTGGAATTTAGGCAAGCCTACCTAACGACAATGTGAAAGAAGCTTAGAGGGTCACACACTAAGTGGTTCTATTGATCATAATTTGATTCTATTTTAATTTTATTATTGGAATAAATATTATTATAATGGATAAGAGATAATTTAAAGAAGGAATTACTGATCACAACTATTTTCAAGGTAATATATTAGTATTTATTCATTAACAAATAATTTATTTAATTTAATTAATATTTAATATTATTTATTCTCCAGATTGTGAAGAAATTTTTTTTTATTTGGGGAATATTTATTTATGAATAAATATTTATTTAATAATTATTATTTTATTTGATAAAGTAAAAGTGTGATGAGTGTACTAAGATCATATCAAGTGATCCATATTAATTTTCAAGTTATTAAAATAATATTTATCAATATGACAATTAACCAATTCAATAAAATAATAATAACATTATTATCATATTTTAGTGGGTTAGATAAGGTTTATTAATATATTTAATCATTATTGTGAAATTAAAAAATATTTTAACCTAAATCCAAACCCTATAAATAGGATGTTATATATGTTGTCAAAGGTCAATTGAGACTTGAGAATTGTTGAAGATAAAATATTTCTCTATGGATTTCTCTTCCTCTCATCCTCTCAATAATGAATGATTCCCTTTGACTCGAAGGAACTTAAATGAATAAAAACAGACATCATAAAAAGATCTATCCACCATACTAATGCCTGATATTCTATTAATGTTATTTAGAGGTCATAGGAGCATGTGTGGATCACCACTAGATGGGATCTACTTTTGGTCCTCCCTACACAATAATGGTAATATATATATGGTTTTAGAAATTAATCATCTTCACCATGAAATGATCCTTATATGAGGAATTATTTATTTGGATCAAATTTAAATTAATTATAAATTTTACAATCAAAAGACCCTATCTGGTTTCTGTGGTATCAATATCAATATTCGATGGAAAAAATTCATTAGTCGTGAATTTTAAATCTTTCACAATTGGTGATTTATCCATTCAATATAAAAAACCATAATTGTTATTCACCCAAAAGGTTAATTCACTATATTCAAAACCATTACAAATGACCTTGAAATGTCTTATTTCCAATAAAAACTTATGTAACTACTGAATCTAGAAGCATGTTTCATTTATTTACATTGATTTTATGTAATTTATTTTTTCATTCCCTTTATATGTTATTATTTGTTTTTTGGGTAACTTATTTCTAGTAAGGTATTCAATATTATATATTCCTTAATTTTTTTAATATATATTATGTGTTTTTGTTGTTGTATGTGTTGTTTTAGGGTGACCGTGATGAAAATATGATGTAGAACATAATGTCATAATGTAACTAAGTAGTATGAATATAGCATGAATATTTTTTACTTTTATTTCATTAACAGCATTCTTTTATTCTCTATAATTATTTTATTCTCATGTCTTAATAGATTTTCTAATATCACTTATTATAGAATATATCACTTATAATAAGCATTTCAATAAAATGGTTTCTATATTGTGTGTAAGAAATTTATTTTTCATCCATTTATTGATGTGTTTTTCATTTAAAATTAAATAGTATTATTTTTTTCAAAAAATAATGTCCATGATTCATCGTAAAACATATATATGTTTTTATAAAAATTTATTTATATTTCTGATTCATAAGATTTTTTTATTCTAATATTTTCCATGAAATCAATTTTCACTCTAACTGAAACCAATTAGCTTATCCTACTATAAAAATAAAATATTTTCTAAAAATAAATTATGAAATATTTTATTTTTATTATTTTTAAAATTTCGTTTCATTTTGAATGTTTGTTTCAAATTTTTTCAATGCAGTTTAACTTTTTTATAGTTTTAAAGACTAATAAAAATGAAATTACATTTGATATATTAGTAAGAATATATTCTACCCGATTATATATTCAATTTTAAAAAATTATTTTAAATTTTAATATTTTCCAAAAAACATTTATGTAGTTTCACTGATGTACAATATTAAATACTAAAAAAATAAAATGTCCTTTGATATTCCATCATTTTTATAGTAATTTTCACTGATGTACACCTTTTTTCATTTATATTTTTTATTCAAAGTTTTTATATATGATGAAGTGATTTTATAATAAGTCAATGTTGTGAATTTGATGGGATTTTAGTGGTTATAATATTTATACAGGTATTTGTTGATGATGAATTTATTTTATAAATACTTTTTATTTTTCATATAATTTTTTACGTTATTTTCAAAACTGTTATCATTCTGTCAAAACATTTGATGACTGAGATATGTTCACATGAATTTCATTTTTTTATTGTTTGATATAATATTTTTTTTATTCAAAAACGATTAATTAAAATCTATTTGATAAATATATATATATATATATGTATTTATATTCATATATATGTGTTCTATCAAATATAGCATTTATTCTGATGATTTCATGTCATCACAACACTTAAATTTTTAACACATTTTTTAAATTATTTTATTATAAAACATCATATTTAATTGTTTATTTTATTATAATTGGTTAATGATAATTATTAAATTATTTTATTGTTAATTTTTAATATAAAATTCAATGTTGGTGTCCTTTGTTTTTTTTATATTAATTTTTCTATTTCATGTTGATTTTAATTTTAGGTGAATATCATTTTTTCCTTACATAGTATTAAAAATTACCTTAACATAGATTAGAAATTTTATATGTTAAACTTATTGAGAAATAAAATACCGTCTATTCTTCAATAAAATTTTATCTTCCTTCATTCAGCTTTACAAAATATTTTTTTACCTTTACTGAAGGATAATTCTATCATTATTTTACTAATTTCTTTCCATCACATAGGTAATTCATACCACTATATAGATCAGTTTTTAAACTACTTAACTTTAAATGACATCTACATTATAACCTTATGTAGGTTAGTATTATACCATAATATATGTTAGACATTAACCATACCTTTATACAAGAAATGGGTTATCTTGATGAAACTTCTTAATTCGTAGTAACCATTATGTATCCCTTATAAAGTGAATCTTAACATTACACATGAATTTATTTTTAACCATATATAAAATTTAATGTTTCCCTTATATAATTAATTTATTACCCTTAGTTAGGTGAAACTCACGGCCGATTGTCGCCTATCGACCGGTCAAGGTTCTGGTGCTCTGCTAATGTGTATAGCAGCACTCGGGTCGAATCCTCGGCGATGATACTTTGTAATAGTCATTTGTTTTTAATTAATTGTATTCTGATTGGGGGGTTTGTTTGCAGAGATTATGAAATAATTTATGTATGATTTATTATTTAAAAAATTGATAAATATTGGGGTGAGTTCATCATTAGGTAGTTAAGATTGTGATATCCTTGAGCTTTGCTTTATATTGCATTAAATTAACACCCATGTCAGAAGATGATTTAGATCGAAATTCCCAAATGTTAACGCTTTAATCAAAGCCGTAACATAACTTAGTTTTCTAATAATTACCATTACTTATTTATGGTAGTGTATTTGTGGTTCCAATAATCCATGGAATCCACATATTAAACAAAACATGTCATTAATCCATGACATATAAAGTTCAACATATACAATATTAATTTAAAGAACATTCATCGAGCAAAAGATCTCAATCACTTAACATACCTAAATTATAACTCACCCCAATTAAAGATTTACCCAGAAATTAAAATGATTACTAATCTGGTTATAATTATTATGGTGATGAATTATAAAGAGAAGAAAAATAAAGGGACAAGATAAGAGTAGTGCGTCGAATACACACACAGACGATGAAGAAAATTAAAAATGGATTTTCGATTGAATGAAGAAGCAGAGGAATGGATGGGGATTCAACTGAATTTAAACTATTTTTTTTTAAAAAAAATATTAAACTACAGAAGTTTGATTATAATAAGATATATTGAATAAGTAACTTGCATTAAAACAGAATTAAAAAGAAAGAGACTTACAAAATTACAAAAACGAAGAACATGAAAGTAAGTTAAAACAAAGAGAGGAGGAAAGGTCTCTCAAGTGATAACTTGAGTATGGAAGGTCCTCCTAAGCCTTTGGAAAAGATTTGGTCACTCCAATATGTTATCCTCTCTTCTGAAATTCCAACCCCTCTCAAGGAGAGAAGGGGAGAGTATTTATAGCCCAAGGAGTGGACTGTTTACATTCCAGAAATACACATCCAATTGGCTCGAAGATATGGACATTATGACAGCCGAATCTCGGAAAATATCCTTCTTCAAAGTTGTAGATAATAGAGTTTTCCGACTACTCTAACAATATGGAGTCATTGGGACTTAAGGATCAAAAGTTATGGCCGGTGTATTAAACAAAGTAAAATTGTCCATTTCAATCCAGTCTTTTTGAAGTCCAGAATGTGAAAGTGTTTCTGAATATGAATATGTCTCAAAATCCGAATGGGTTCTTCAAAAAAGTAGGCCTAATATATCTCCTCTTTTAAAATGAAAAACATCAGCTCGGGTTTATTCTTACATCCCGAGATATGTCATGAATACTATACTGATTTTATTTCTTGTCCAGAATGGTGGGATGGACTTCAAAGCTTCATTTGGGCCCCTTATGCTTAGATTTGGGCCTTGAAATTTTTATCCAAGATGAAATTTACTGTTCCCCGAATTATTGTGGAGATTTAATGTTTTTGGACTTCTGGATTTAACCTAATAAATTAATCTCCAAGGCTGGTCCAGTTTGATCACAAATTCTTTGGTCTTGTTTGTGAGGACCATATGGCCCTTCAAGTGGAATAATTGGATCATGGTACCTTCTAATGAAATTTTTTATATTGAAATTAGAATCCTAAAAAACAAGAACCAAACCATTTGGAGCTGTATAGTGATAGTTATTATTAAAACAGTAAACTGACTCAATTGGACTACTTCTAAAAATGCTCAAAAATCATACTTCATATTAAAACATTAATATTTCACAAAAATTACGCAAATTTCATATAAAATAAGTAAAGGGGGAATATAATAAGTCATTAAAATATTAATAACATCAACTCCCCCACACTTAGTTTTGTGCATGTCCTCATGTGCAACAAATATAAAAACATGACAAAATCATTTTTACTCACCAACATATACTAAAATTTTGTTTTCTCCAATCAGGGGAGGTTTAGAATATTTCACTCATCCATTTTGAATTCCACCACAATTTGTTACAGAAACAATGTTCCAAAACTAATTCATTTTTTCATGCTTAAATTTAGAAATGGAAAATGTGGACACTCAAAACTCACACCTCTCAAGATGATAAAATTCATTTGTGGAGGTTCAGTCTTTCACCAACCAAAAGTAGAAATATTAGAGTTTGAAAAGAGTTCTCAACTTCCAATCCCTATAAAAAGTTAACAAGAATCAAGAGGTATTTTTAAGGGGGTTTTCTGTGGCTATGGGGCGGTAGGAATATAATGTCCAAGAGAGATAAGAAGAGGGTTAAAATACCAACAAAGAAAAAGCAATGCACATTTTTTTGAAATGAAACATGGAAGGAAATGAAAAAACATATTTACAAGGGAATGATTGCGTAAAGAAAGACACAATAGAGGAATAAAATATGAAGGTAATGAGAAGATGGAATATTTACAAAACAGAAAACTTCTCCCAATAAGAATATAATGCAAGTGTTGTTTTTTTCTTTGTTTCTTCAAAAGTTGACCTTGAAACAGATCTCACACTCATATCCCAACCCATGTTTGATCTCCTCACGACAATTATTGTAATAGTTATAATACGATCAAAGGTTGAGGAAGAGTGATTTTTGACCTACTCAAGACACAACCCATTTTTTCATTTTTTTTTGATTTTTTTTATTTTGATTATTTTTTGAAATTGTTTTTGAACACTTTTCAATATCATTTGTACAATACATTCCCAAATCCCACTGAATGAGAACCTCCCCCCAACACTAATATGGATGCTTTCCCGCAAGCACAAGATAACACACTAGAATGTAAGTAAATGATACCCAAAAATGACATCTATTCCCCCCCCCACACTTAAATTTCAAAAAACTTATGCAATGAAAATCCATGTTGATATTGGGTGGGATAAGGTATTGGGATTGTAATGTGGCTATCGAAGAAAAAGATTTCATAGGCTCGAAGGGTCTTTCAAAAGGAGGATTAATGTAAGGGAAATGGGAGGCTATTTGGCTATTGTGATTTTCATGTGGTTCAGAAAATGCCTCTATCATATTAATACGCACTAAGGTAGGAAATTCAGCTTGAAGGTCCACAAACTCAAGACTCACAAATGGGGGTGAAAACACACATTTTGAAAAGATGTCCATAGGTGGCCTTGTCATGAAAGAAATTGTTTGTTCTCACGGTTTGGGAAAAGCATTTTCCAAATAAAAAATTGGGCATTCAAAATTTTTTAATTTTGACACAAAATTATTTATCCAAAGTCATGATGAAAATAAAAAAAAATTTGAGATGAAAACATGTCTGTTAACTCCCCAAAAAGGTTGGACAAAATTTCAAAACTCGATGGTGAGTAAGCATGACTCTTTTTATTATTATTTTAAGTGATTGTTTTTTTTGGTTTTTTTTGTTAGTTATTAAGGTTTTTTTAAAATACAAACCCTCACAAGGAAGAAAAAAAAGGGTTTGAAAAAAAAGTGGTAAAAAATGAAGGAGAGAAGAAGAAGAAGAAAGAGGTAGAGAGATGAAGATATAGAGAGAGAGTTAATGGTAAAGAGGTGCCCCTGGTTTGGATTTGGCAGGCCACCATCTCTATCTAGTGGTTGGTCGATTGGAGAAGTGGGAGATCCAGGGGAAGTCGATGATGATCCGGGATTGTGTGTCCTCTCATGGTGATGCATTAACCGATGTCCATTAACTGTGAATGTCCTTTTGGAGGAGGGGTCTTGGACTTGCACTGCACCAAATGGGTAAACATTTGTAATAACAAAAGGACATTCCCAACGAGAATTAAGCTTACCTGGGTGAAGTTGGAATCAAGAATTGAAGAGAATTACCTTTTCACCTTCATGAAATACCTTTCTCAGGATGTGTCTGTCCTGGAGTACCTTAGCCTTCTCTTTGTACAGAATGAAATTCTCATAGGACTCAAGTCGAAGCTCCTCCAGTTCATCAAATTGCAACAATCTTTCTTCACTAGATTTTTCAAGATCAACATTACATGTTTTCACTGCCCAAAATGACTTATGTTGGATTTCAACTGGTAAGTGACATGGTTTACCATAAACAAGCCTAAAAGGAGACATCCCAATGGGTGTTTTATAGGCAGTTCGATAAGCCCAAAGGGCTTCACCAAGTCTCTCAGGCCAGCCTTTTCTGGTGGGTTTAACAATTCTCTCAAGTACCCTTTTCACTTCTCTATTAGAGATTTTAGCCATGCCATTTGTTTGGGGGTGATATGCAGTTGAAGTTTTATGTAAAACCCCATTCTTTTTCAGAAGAGCTTCCATGGTTCTATTACAAAAATGGGTTCCTAAGTCACTGATCAAGGCACGTGGTGTTCCAAATCTTTGGAAGATGTGGGTATTTAGGAACTCACTAACAGTATGAGCATCATCCTTCCTAGTGGGTTTGGCCTCAACCCACATTGAAACATAATCGACCGCAAGAATAATGTATGTGAATCCATTGGAAGGGGGAAATGGTCCCATGAAATCGATGCCCCAAACATCGAAGATTTCACAAAATATTAAGGGCTTTTGGGGAATTTCATTTCTTTTAGAGATTGTGCCAAACTTTTGGCATGTTGCAAATGATTGACAGAACTCATGTGAGTCCTTGAAGAGTGAAGGCCAGAAGAATCCAGAGTCTAGGACCTTTCGGAAGGTCCTTTGTGATCAAAAGTGGCCACCTCCTGGAAGTGAGTGACCGAATTCTAATATGGAAGAATGTTCATTTTCTTCAACACATATCCTAATTACCATGTCAGCCCAAGTTTTCCAAAGTTTATTTTTGTCCCAAAAATAGTATTTTGAATCACTTTTCAACTTCATTTTTTGTTCTTTTGAAAACATTTCAGGAAAAACACCAGAAACCAAATAATTTACAATTGTGGCATACCATGGTAACATTGGAGTGAGAGATGAAAGGTTATCAATGGGGAATTCAAGATCAATGATTTCTGAATGAGAAGAATTAGAAATTCTACACAAGTGATCAGCCACAGGGTTTTCTTTTCCTGGTCTATCTTTTATTTCAAGGTAAAATTCTTGGAGCATTAGGATCCATCTTATTAGCCTCAGTTTGGAATCACTTTTCTTGAGTAGGAACTTTATAGCAGAATGGTCTGTGAAGATGATGATTTTGGCACCTAAGAGATAGGACCAGAATTTATCTAAGGCAAAAACCACTGCTAGAAGTTCATTTTCATTAACAGTGTAGTGAGATTGAGTTTCATCCAATGTTTTTGAGGCATAATAGATGACATGAGGAATTATTTCTCTTCTTTGACCAAGAACAGCCCCAACAGCTCTATCAGAATCATCACACATCAACTCAAAGGGTAATGACCAATCTGGGGGTTGGATTATCGGGGCAGATGTAAGAGAAGTTTTGAGTTCAATGAAGGATCTCTTGGAAACCTCATCAAAATGGAAAGAGACATCATTTTGGAACAAACAAGTGAGTGGGAGAGAAATTTTACTAAAGTTATAGATGATTCACCGATAGAAACTGGCATGACCGAGAAATGAACGGATGTCTCGAATAGAGTTGGGTTCAGGAAGTGATTGGGTTGCTTCAATTTTGGCACGATCAAGTTCAATACCATCTTTTGAAACTATTTTCCCTATAAAAATCCCATTTCAACCATAAAGTGACATTTTTCAAAATTTAACACAAGGTTACACTTGACACACTTTTGAAGGACTAGAGAGAGTGAATGAATACAAGATTCAAATGACTCACCATAAATGGTGAAGTCATCCATGAAGACTTCCATGCAGTGTTCAATGAATTTTGAAAAGATACTCATCATACACCTCTGGAATGTTATAGGAGCATTGCAAAGTCCAAAAGGAATTCTTATATATGAATATCTTCCAAAGGGGCATGTGAAAGTAGTCTTTTCTTGGTCCTGAGATGAGATTGGGATTTGAAAATAGCTGGTGTATCCATCAAGAAAGCAATAATGTGACTTTCCGGCCAATCTTTCTAGCATTTGATGAAGGAATGGAAGAGGGTAGTGATCTTTTTGGGTTTCAACATTCAATTTCCTATAGTCGATGCACACATGCCATTTGTTCTTCACTCGAGTTGTGACTACCTCTCCATGTTCATTTGTGACAACAGTTATCCCACCCTTCTTAGGTATAACTTGAATTGGACTAACCCATTAACTATCAGAAATTGGGTAGATAATACCAGCTTGCATAAACTTGGTGATATCTTCCCTAACTACCTCAAGGATGAGTGGATTGAGTCTTCTTTGTGGTTGTCTAATTGGTTTGGATAACTCCTCAAGATGGATGTGATGCATGAAAAGGGCAGGTTTGATTCCTGGTATGTCATCTAGGGTCCAAACTAAGGCCTTTTTGTTTTACTCTAATACTTGAAAAAGTTTGGACTCCTCAGTTTCAATAAGTGTGGCAGAGATAATGACAGGTTATGAGTGATCATGGAAGAGGAATGCATATTTAAGGTGTGAAGGAAGGGGTTTCAGATTAGTCTCATCTTTTATTTTTGGCGTAGACATCTCAGGAATTGATGAAGGGGGTTCAGTTTCTTTAGATTCATTCTCCTTAATATTATCGAAGGTGGAGCAGTAGATATCAGAGTTGATGTGGGATTCAAGAGAGTTTTGAAGTTCTTCTAGATTAATGGAGTCTATGAATGAGAGGTCCACATCAACATCACCATTTATGACTTGGTTAATCATGGTGCAGATTTCACAAGATCCTTTATCATGAGAACATGATGAACATGATGTAATGGGGTTCAATTGACTCTTAGAAGTGCCCTTAGAAGCATGGATTGAGAATGAAGAGTGGTCCTCAGATGGGTATCGTATGGCTTGGAAAATGTTGAATTTGACCAGTTGGTCACCGAATTCCATGGATAAGATGCCAGAATGGACATAAATCTTGGTTCTCTCTGTCATGAGGAATGGTCTTCCATGAATTAGGGGAGATCCAGAAGAGTTCGTCTCACTTTCCATGTCAAGGACATAGAAATCAGCAGCTAAGATAAGATCATTGACTCGGACAAGGACATCCTCAATTATTCCCTCAGGACTGGTTGTGCTTCGATTGGATAACTGAATGACAACACCCGTTGGGTGCAAGGGACCTAGAGCAAGGTTGGAGAATATGGATTTGGGCATGACATTAATTGAGGCTCCTAGGTCTATGAGTGAATCATCAAAGTTGGAACTTCCAATTTGGCATGGGACTGTAAAGGTACCTAGATCTTTCCACTTAATGGGTATGGAATGCTGGGTGGAAACATTTTCAAAGGTCATAAGTTGCCTCTTGTGGGTGCATAATTCCTTAAGAAACTTGGCATACTTAGGAATTTGTTTTATGGCATCTAAGAGGGGAATGTTGACTTCAACATGTCTAAACATGTCAAGCATTTCAGGATCAGGTTCAATGGACTTCCTTTGTTTAGAAACGGCTTGAGGAAAAGGAATAGGGTTCCTAAGTGGAATTGGTGTAGGTGAAGGAATGGTTTCAGGTTCCTTTTCACATTTCTTTTTCTTTTCATTTTCTAGGTCAACATTCAAAGGAGGGCTAGAGGACTTATCTTGAGGCATAACAATGTGCTTTCCTGATCTAAGTGGAATTGCACATAAATTATTCTTGGGGTTGGGTAATGGTTGAGCTGGGAGTTGGGAAGAATTTGATTGTTGTTACTGGCTCAGGTGGGATGAAAGTTGACCTATTTGTGTTTCAATGTTTTTGAGACTAGAACTGGTGAAGGTGGAAAGATCTTCCACCACACTTTCCCATGGTTTCTTGGAAGAAGAGGCTTGTCCCGGATTGGGATTCCCTTGATTTTGGTTCTTGGGAAATCGATTTTATTGGTTTTGGAATTGGGAAGGCTCACTAGGATAATGGAATCCAGGAGGAGGATTGTTCCATTGAGGATGAGGAACAAAAGGATAAGGTTGATGGATGTTACCACCACCTTGACCATATTGGAATTGGTTTGGGTTTTGAGTAGGGAATTGAGGGGGATGTGAGACATGATTACCATACCTCAATCCTTTGTTAAAGTTAGAGGACAAGGGCTCAGAGTGAGGTTGATTGATGTTTCTAAAAACTAACCTAATATTTTAGGATTGGTGTTCCGCTGAGCATATGCTGCATTGAGTTCCATTGGTCCAGATGAATCGGATTGATCCTCTTGAAGTTGTGGAAAAGTGTCAGTTGGATGAGATGGAGAGTTGCAGATTCCACAGTTTTTTATTGTTCCAGGAAACATTGATTGCAGAAAAGACGAGGTTGGGGATTTGGTAGCCACAGCTAGCTATCGCACAGGACCTGTAAGTTCACTAATCCACTCAGTCATTTTGATCGGCTCAATTGATTGATTATCTTGGGATTTTTTGACTTGAGCATGTGCTCGAGTATGGAATTATTGTGTGTTTGCGTCCATGTTACTTATGAGATCTCTTGCAGCTGCAGGAGTTTTATCAACCAGAGCACCACCACTTGCGGCATCAATGCGAGTTCTCTCCATATCCAATAACCGCTCATAGAAGTATTGGATCAAGAGTTGGTTAGGGATTTGATGATGTGGGTAGGTTGCAAAAAGCTTTTTGAACCTCTCCCAATACTAATGGAGTGATTCACTTGGGAACTTACGAGTACCACTTATTTCCTTTCGGATAGAAGCAGTACGAGAAGCAGGAAAGAATTTCTCTAAGAATAGTCGCTTCATGTCATTCCATGTAGTTATGGAACCAGGAGGTAGGTAGTAGAGGAATGACTTAGCAATGTCAGCTAGGGAAAAAGGGAATGATCGAAGTTTGATTAGTTCTTCAGAAACCCCTTGATGCTTCATGGTAGAGCACACTACTTGGACTCTTTAAGGTGGAGGTGTGGATCCTCACCGACTAGCCTGTAGAAATGAGGGAGAAGATGAATCAAACCCGATTTGAGTTCAATGTCATCCTCTATATTTGGATATTGAATACCAAGAGGTTGGTAATTCATATTAGGGGAAGAGAGTTCTTTAAGTGTTTGTTCCATAGGATTGTCCATATCTAATTCAATTGGTTGGACAAGGACTGGTTCTTGAATTATTTGATTATCTCTTATGTTCCTCCTAAGTTGGCGAAGTGTTCGCTCAATTTCAGGGTCAAACAAATCTGAGGGATTGTTTGGAAGGCTACGGGGCATTCGGAGAGATTTTGGAAGAAAGAGGAAGATGGGTTTTTCATTGTATTTTTTTTCAGTTTATTATTTTTATGAGAAGATGGGTTTTTCTTTGTGATTTTTTTTCAACTTTTTTTTAAATTTTTGTTTGTTTTTTTTTTGAAAATAACCAGAAACTAATGACTAGTTAAATCACCATCCCCGGAAACGGCGCCATTTGAAACACATGGATGATTTTTGCTTATCGACCGGTGAAGGTTCCGGTGCTCTGCAAATGTGTATAGCAGCACTCAGGTCGAATCCTCGACGATGATACTTTGTAATAGTCGTTTGTTTTTAGTTAATTGTATTCTGATTGGAGGGTTTGTTTATAGAGATTATGAAATAATTTATGTATGATTTTTGATTTAACAAATTGATAAATATTGGGGTGAGTTCATCATTAGGTAGTTAAGCTTGTGATATCCTTGAACTTTGCTTTATATTGCATTAAATTAACACCCGTGTCACAAGATGATTTTGATCGGAATTCCCAAGTGTTAAAGGTTTAATCCAAGCCGTAACTTAACTTAGGTTTCAAATCATTACCATTACTTGTTTATGGTAGTGTATTTTTGGTTCCAATAATCCATGGAATCCACATATTAAACAAAACATGTCATTAATCCATGACATATACAGTTCAACATACACAATATTAATTTAAAGAACATTCATCGAGAAAAAGCTCTCAATCACTTAACATACCTAAATTATAACTCATCTAAATTAAAGATTTACCCAGACATTAAAATGATTACTAATCTGGTTATAATGATTATGGTGATGAATTATAAAGAAAAAAAAATAAACGGACAAGATAAGAGTAGTGCGCCGAACACACACACAAACGATGAAGAAAATTAAAAATGGATTTTCGATTGAATGAGGAAGCAGAAGAAGGGAAGGGGATTAAACTGAATTTAAAATATTTTAAGAACATAAATATTAAACTACATAAGTTGGATGATAATAAGAGATATTGAATAAGTAACTTGCATTAAAACAGAATTACAAAGAAAGATACTTACAAAATTACAAAGACAAAGAACATGAAAGTAAGTGAAAACAAAGAGAAGAGGAAAGGTCTCTCAAATGAAAACATGAGTATGGAAGGTCCTTACAATCCTTTGTCAAGGCTTTGGTCATTCCAATATGTTACCCTCTCTTCTGAAATTCCAACCCCTCTCAAGGAGAGAAGGGGAGAGTATTTATAGCCCAAGGAGTAAACTGTTTACATTCCAGCAATACCCCTCCACTTGGCTCTCCGATATGGACATCATGAAAGCCGAATCTTGAAAAATCTATTTCTTAAGAGTTGTATATAATAGTGTTTTCAGACTACTCTAAATTTTTTTAGTCATTTCAACTTATGGATAAAAAGTTATGGTCTGTTTATTAAACAAAGTAAAACTGTCCATTTCAATCCAGTCTTTTTGAAGTCCAGAATGTGAAAGGGTTTTTTAATATTAAGATGCCTTAAAATACGAATGGGTTCTTCAAAAAAGTAGTCCTCCTATATCTACTATTTTACACTACAAAATATCAGTTCTATTTGATGCTTACATCATGAGATATGTCATGAATACTATACTGATTTTATTTCTTTTCCAGAATGGTGGGTTGGACTTCAGAGCTTCATTTGGGCCCCTTGTACAAAGATTTGGGCCTTGGAAATTTTATCCAAGATGACATGTACTGTCCCCCGAATTATGGTGGAGAGTTAATGTTTTTGTAATTCTGGATTGAGCCCAAAAAATCAATCTTCAAGGCTGGTCCAGTTTGTTCACAGATTCTTTGGTCTTGTTTGTGAGGACCATATGACCCTTCAAATGGCATAATTGGCTCATGCTACCTTCTAATGAAATGTTTTATATTGAACTTAAAATCCTAAAAAACAATAAACACACAATTTGGATCAGTATAGTGATAGTTATTATTAAAATAGTAAACTGACTCAATTGGACTACTTCTAAAAATGCTCAAAAATTATACTTAATATTAAAACATTAATATTTCACACATATTATGAACATTTCATATAAAATAAGTAAAGGGGGAAAATAACAAGTCATTAAAATATTAATAACATCAGTAGGTACTTTATAAAATTAATATGTTTAGTTTTTAAACTACTTACCATTACTCGACATCTACTTTATACCCTTATATAGTTTAGTTTTATACCCTAACATAGGTTAGAGTTTGACCTTAACATTATAAAAGTTATAAGTGACCCTGATTTTTATTCAATTCTTATTTAACTTTACATATCCCTTATAAATTTATGATTACCTTTACATGTAAATTTAAGGTTACCCTTATGTAGAAATTCAAGTTTACACTTACATTGTTAATATCTTACCCTTACGTTGGTACTTTATACCCTTATATTGGTTAGTTTTTCAACTAATGACCTTTACATGGAATATTATTTTTACCATTATAGAGGATAGTTTAATAAACCTACATAGTTTATAGTTTGGCTTTACCCTTACATAATAAATGAGTTACATTGATGAATCTTTTGAATTTATATTTACCCTTACATATCCTTTACAAAGTGAATATTCCCTTTACACAAAAACTTAAGGTTAACCCTACATAAAACTTTTAGGTTACCTTGATGTAAATAATTTATTAACATCATATTGGTTCTTTATACCCCAACAAAAGATATTTTTCGAATAACATACCTTTATAAAAATTTTACTTTATACCCTAATGTTGGTTAGTTTTATTCCCTTTTGTCGGCTAGAGTTCGACCTTACCCTTATGCAAGAAAAGTGATACCATGTCACGACATTAAAATTCATAGTTATATTTATTTATCCTTTAAAAATTGAATCTTACCTTTAAATATGATAATTTTTTACCTTTAAAATAAATTTATGGTTACCCTTATGTATATAATTAAAATCACTCTTATATATCTATATGTTTTGAGGTATTTTTATATTTCTCAATCATATTCAATGGCATGTACTCTTAATCACTATCTACAATAGTTTATAAAATTAATGTTATATATTATATGTAATTAAAAAATTATATTCATGTTTTCATTCATATAAAATACCATATCACATTGATATATCAAAAATCATATATCAATTTTACTTAATTAAATTTTGATTATGCGTAAAAATTTAGTTGAACATTTTATTTTAGAAGATGATTATGACTTGAAAAAAAAAATTTAAGTTTCCTTCTTATCCCATAACATTTACCTGACTATTCACATATAACTCCATCATCTTCAAAAAATAATAAAATAAAGACTATGTAACAAGATTAAACATATTTCATCACTATCTTTCCAATCTTACTGATTATCTATGTTTTGAAATTAAGTATATGTGGTGCACAAATATAAATTTTTAATAGATTTCATATTATTATATATTAAACACAAATAGTTTTTATCTTTTGTCTTCTATTTTAATAATTTAATTACCATACAATCGATTTTAGTGGGTGTTCATGGTCCTTTATTGCTAGAATTTTCATTCTGGTTCAATTTGGGGTGCATGCTCCAATTTTATTGCATATTTTTTGTTCGTAATTTTTGTGATTTTGGGTTCTTTTTATTTGTATTATTCCATTGTAATTCCAACAAAAATGTTTTAGAATATATGTTCACATAGGTAGAATACTGGTTAAAATACAAGGGATAACATATTCATGCATACCCCATCGATGATCTATCTAATATTGAACTCTTCAAGTGTGTCTAATACCTAACTATTATCTATAGATATAAGGTATCTTGATAAAAATTTAACATATCATTGATAAATTTATTTTTTAATATTATACGATCTTAATTATTATTTTTCAACAGTTTAGAGTGAATTTAAATTTTGTAAATCTAGGTATCGATGATGATGAGACCACATTATTTCGGATCTATCCTTTCTCATCCATTGAATATCTTGTGTTCTTCCTAAATCTCTCATAGTGGTGATACCCTTATGAGGACTGACTATTCCCCACCACTTTCTATATGTTCTCCCCTTACATCAGTGTTGTTGTTTTCCTCTGAGTCTCATGCTCATGTTTGATTTTTGGGTTCATTTTCATTAAGTATTCCTTCATCTCTTATATTGTTCTTACCACCAAACCCATCACATCCCAATACATACTTGTTCAATTGTTGATATTTCAAAATATTAGTGGTTTATAAAACTATTGTGTTTGTAGATCACTAGAATCCTTCTCATAGTTTCTTCAGCCCCAACATCCTAATCTAATTTATGGGTATCTTCTTGGTGGGCTCTCCAAAGTGGTTTTCTCAAGTGAATGTAGAATAGATTTTATATAGTAATTGTTAAATCCTAATCATCACTAAGGAAATAAAATAATTTTCTAGGATACACTCAAGGAAACCTTACATCCACCACACTCTGTTTGACGCATTATCTTGGAAATTTTAACATATAACATCACCTTCTAAGCCCAACCTCATGAGAGTACCTTCCACCAAGGGGATGTCCATTTCTAATTACCAAATCATTTCCCCTAAAATAAACTATATTTAAAAATTAATAATATATAAATAAATTTATTCCCCACATATTTAAACTAAATCACTATTTTAGATTCATTTCAAAAAATGTAATGATAACATTTCTATTAATTATCACCCATTAAATGAGTGGTTAAAAATTTATATAAAATAATTTACAAAATAAGAATAACTTTAAAATTTTTTAATCAATCCAAAAATCCTTCAAAGAATGATGATAAATGAATTTAAAAATATATTATCAAGACATTAACCCAAAATCATATAGAAGATGAAGTGAACAATGGATCATGAAAGTACACTGAGAGGGGGGGGGGGGTGAATCAATGTACACACGTTTTTACAAAAATTATATTCTTTTATCTTCCCACATTTTAATTCAAACCAATGAACTTTATAATGTGAAAAAATCTTTCCTTTTAACAAAAACATTTATAACACATGCAACACAAAATGTAAATGAAGAACAACACACAATACTTTGACAAGGTTCACCCATGATATGGGTTACTACAACCCTATTATGTTCGAGATGATATGAGACAAAAATTCTACACTATGAATGAATCACCAATTAAATGTGGGTTGGTATGGTATTACCCTGAAACCATTATGTGTAGGTATGAATCTTTTTCCAAAATTTTACTAGCATCCCACCATTGTTTCACAAACAAGACACTAACATAGTGAGAAAGATCACAAGAACATTAAGATGCCACTAAAACACAAAACTGATCTTCCATTTCAATCCATTTTGAAAAAAAGGATCTTTCTCATTTTTACTTCAACAGAAATTCTGAAACTATCCCTAAATATAATCAACAACTCTATATGCAAGTTGGTTTTGTATACTCATCTGAATAAGTGAAAGATATTACATCCAATACAGTTCAACAAAATATCATAAAGAAAAACTGAAGATATATCAATAAAAAATAAGTATTCTTCTTTGCTTGACTAAAAAATATTTCATTATCTCAAATAAATCATGACACACACCAGCATCGTGAGTTCTCCATGCATATAGTTCCCATCATATCATGAAAATATTTAGTGCATGTAAATCATTACACTATTTAAGTGTCTTATTTGGGAAATAAAAAATAGAAAACACTATGTATACTTTTGACCATCTTTATATAAGTATACAATATTACCATGAACACACAATGTATATATAATATAGTATTCTATGTGAGTAAGTTTTTTCTATATTTTCACAATCCTAAATGAGTATTAGTGTAACTTTCATGTAATTATCATGAAGGAATAATGTATACAAACACTTCCACACCTTCGGTAAAAAATTACACATCTCAGTTATACTGAAGTTTTCATGCTCTCACATGCATGCGAATTCCATGTACCAAGAAAATACTTCGATCATGTGTATGTGAAACACACTATCTACGTTCCGTATTATTCAGTCGCATTGTATGAACATACTACCCAATTATTCAATGTGAAAGTACATTCACATATACAATTAACCATGCATGTAATTCATAAAAAGTATGTATGATGTTACATTTCAAAGTATTCATGTGAATAGATGCACACACACAGTGTAATTCCTATGTGCAAATGACAATAATACTCTTTGAATGAGCGTACCGTGTCTTTACACAACTCAAGAATTCATTGTTTAAAGATTTTTATATGCCACATTTTTCTTCAATTCATGAATAAAATATACTATTATTTGTTCAAGAGTGTAAGGCGGTCCTTCTTCTTTGAAGGACACAAAAACATTATTCATGTGATACTATTCTTTCCCAAATTAAACACACTACGCTGCTCAACTGAAAACAAAACATTCAAATCTACTACCTTCTTAATGTAAATGAAATACTTGGCATGTACAATATTTCTCAATCAAAAAGCTACCAGTATTCTAAAATATCACTACATGTATATTTTTATATTCATTGAGTAATATTATAACTAAGATAAATCATGAAAACTAAAAACTTCATCCAATAATAGTTTACACAGCCATCTCAATATAATGTATCCTTCCACTTCAAAAATTATAGTAAGATGAAGACAAATGGTACAAAAAAATTTAGTATACTACATTGATGTTGAAGGAGATTCTTATAGGACTATCTAGTATTATCTTGGATCAAATCTTTGTGAAGCAATTTGAGTGTGCTAAGAAAACATCAAACACCCTCAGTATACTGCTACTTATCCTTCACATAAAATAATACATGATTTATTCTTCCTAAAAAAATAAAATAGTGAAAATAATTTATGGAAACATCATGAGATCAAAAATATGGATGAATAATCACAAATGGATGGAATCACATTCACAAATACAGACCACAAGATTGGTTCTTTTACTCACTCAAAACTGTGCTTGACTCTAAGATATGAAACAAACTCTCAGATAAGATATAACCTTCTCAATAAAAAATGTGTTGCTCAAATGTATTTATAGATATAAAATATCATTTTAGAATATTTTATTATTATAGAGACCCATTTGTTTTATCATCTCACTCATACACTCTATTCATTGTAAGAGATAACCAACAACAAAAAAATCATAATTTCTACACACTGCAAATCCACGGTTAGAACTTTGTTTAACAAATAAATTGAATCATCATGTAAATTCAATCATATTTGAATTTTTTGAATATGAAAAAGATGATCATTAGGTTTGGATTGAGCGTAGCTTAACATCACATGAAGATCCCAATGAACAAAGTTTCTTCGATGACTAGAACACTTGAGCATGGGACGAGGTGGACGATGAGATTGGATGAAGATCATATGGTGCAAAAACATCAATAACACCTCATAGAATATTCAAATGAGGCTTAAGATCTCAGATTTAGTTGACTGTAAAAATTTATCATAGATACCCTGATGAACATTAGCTTCTCGGTAGCTTGGAAAAGAAGACTATGCACAACTTTTATTGGACATCTAAAAAATCAGTTGAGTGAATCAGATAATTACGACCTTCTTGTGCGATGAATATTTTTATTAAGATCCAAAGTGGATACCAAGAAAAATTATAAGTAATATACTATAATAAAAACCCTTCTACAATGTAATTAAAAACCAACGTATTATTCATGTATACCAATGGAACCTTTCTAAAAAAACAACACCTCTAGAAAAACCAAATCCGCTTTACAAAAAATAAATTATTTTCATTTTTAATGGAATCTTCTTGAAATTTATGGACAACCAAAATCAAAATACAAATTCTCTATTTCTTCAAATGATTTTTTGGAGTCTTCATCCCACATCGGACAAGTAGTCCAATGTGATCATTATTATTAATTATAAAATATCCCAAATACGTCCTTTAGAGGGAAACATGGGTATTAGGTCTTTATGTCTCTTTCTCATTCAACATGGTTTTAGGGGATGTTTAATCAAACCTAATCCCTCCCTAATTTTTTTTCTAGTACTAGGTTTTCCATAATTCCCCCTTGGGGGGAGGCACCCCCCCAGTCACTAGTAGGGATGTTTTTTTTTCATCTACCACTGTGCATATGGGTTTGTTTCCCTAGTGGCCTCCTTGTTCAATCTTTCATCACACATCCTGATCCCCACACCATCTCCAATCCACCCATGTCTCCTAATCCTGATGGTTCTCCCCGATGGTTCCCTCCTAATTTCCCACTGCTCCCATCACTCTCCGATTAGATGGTGCCTCCTAGTGAGATGCCTCTCCTATGCACCATCCTCATCCCGTTGGATCCTTTATAGGGAATCCTAGTACGAAATGTCTAGTAAATCTGTTCCTGTGACCATACCATCACATGAATGCCTCCCTATGATAGCTTCATTCCCATCACAACTTCCACAGTGACAGACCTCACTGGTCTCACAATTCTGGTCAACCCCCTCTCCCATCAACACTTCTCCTCCCTCTCCTGATCTCCCATTCTTGTCGCTTCCCTGTGTAACATCCAGATCTGGCCAAATCTAGCAAGATACCATCCACCGCATGCTCCTCCTCCTGATATCCGACCTTTTTGAATACGATGATTCTCTTTCTGTGCTGAAACCCCCCGTTTCCCAACAAGCTCCCCTCTAGTGCGCTGCCCCTCATGTGCACCAACCTCATCCTACGCTCGAGCCCCTCCTTCAAATGCCACCCATGTGCCCAGAAAATCCCTTCCTAAGAGGTCTCCTGTGATGGATCTCTTCTGCACCTCCATCACATCGTCGATCTACATCATGACTCTTTCATGGTTTTTCTGGTTCTCTTTCGTCCGACGCCACTAGTTCGTATTTCCAAGTGATATATCATCTGGCTTGGAGATTTCAGGTTTCTTGGAACTCTGATGTCCGGCCCTACCTACGTGGTTCTTGAACTGTGCCTCAATGAAATGCTACACCACTGATGTTATATGGCATTTCATTTCCCTCTTAAATCTTCCATCTTTTCCATATCAATGGGGATATGCGATCTTGAGGGGGATCTGCAATCGTGAATGTTTTTTGTCAAGTTTTTTAATCAAGATGGGAATGTTCAGCTTTAGGGGTAGTTTATTCATTGTTCATTGTTTTATTTTCTTTTGTTTCTTTAATTATGTGTCCAATCTAGGTACACCTAGCTTGAGGGAGGGTGTTAGAGTCTGAATACAACATTGGACTTGTGGTTCAATGTGGTGTTTATTGTTTATTATAGAAGAACCTAAAGGCCTCATTTGGGGAGAACCATGACTATTAGGTACTTACATCCCTTTATCATTAAACAGATGTAAACAATGTGTCAACACAAATCCACAATGACACATGTTTTATGAACTATTGACCAGCTCCACAATCATTACATATAAATGTTACTTCATCTAAAGAAACTTATTCAAATTAAAATAACCTTTCGAGTATAGAACAATTCAATGGAAGAAATTCCATACATAGAATTATTTCATGTTGATTTATTTATCAAATATCTTCGTTACAATAATTAGAACAAAAATATTACATTTAATACATTTTGGTTCTTCAATCTCCCTCTTTGGATTTTTTGTAAATACACATTTTACATTAAAATTAAATGGTTTCATATCCCCCTTACTTGATAATAAAACCAAAGATATAAGTATGGGAAATAATTTACCTCATATTGTTTTTTAATAACTAAACTTCTATTCTCCTCTCATTAAATATATTCATTTAATAAGATATTTCACATATCATAAATTTATATTCATATACTTAATAAAAGGAAAATATTTTTTTTTTAAAAATAGTCATTAATTAATTAGATCAAAATATACGTTGGAAAACATGATTTAAAAAATAAGATAAATAAATCTAGGCCTCAATTTGGTCAATAATATTTTTAGAATATAATGAGAACACTGAAACCTTCTTTCATGAGTTGATCAAAATAGATCAAACTAATATCCTTGTTTCATATTTAAAAATAGATTAAAAGTATTCAATTGAAAGAATGAACATCACCTTAATGAATTTATTTTCCTATTATCGTCAAATTATCTGTCTCTCTTATTCTAAATCAGAATTTTTATTCATATAGAGAAATAGGAACAAAACTATTTAATGACAATCTTCCATTTTGAAAATTTGAAATCATTAGATAAACTTCATATCAGGACTTCGAATATTGATTTGATGTTAGTTGATATATTCAACTTTGATATTTTTCATATTTTTTCCCCCTAGAGGGATTAACATCATCTATATTCTTCATCATGATTGACTTTCTTCTAGATTGGAATTTAAGAAAAAATTTATTAGTAATTGAAAAAAAACTCCATGCTGGAGAATCTCTAAAATGTTGTATAATATTTTCACAGCACACATATCTTCAAAAATTACCCAAAATTTTTACATCACCTTCAATTCCATATATAAATGAATCAAACACAAAATACACATGGTAATATGGTGGTTCTCCAATGATGTTTAGTCAGAGCAATAGGGGTGAGATTTATTTCTCTACTAAGAAACTCCTTTCAATTCTGCTCTTGATTCATGAAAACTCATCATGTTTTGCCCTTATTTGACTTTACAATTTTTATCATTTAAGGGTTTCATGAACATATTAATTTTTTCAGGTATCATATTAAATGGAATAGGTTTATTCACATTAATAAGTAGTACACTTTCATTATCCTATTCCAGCACAAGCTTTTTATCCAATTCCAGCTACTCTAGCCAAGTGAATAAGCATTATTTTGGTACATGGTAAGAATTATTCTTATGTGTAGGATCCTTCTTCTATGTTTAATTTTTAACAAAAGAAAATATTTGTGATTTTCCATTATTATTTCATAGTTCTATTTGTTTAGGAAACCATGTCAGGCCTTTTTCATCAATATGCCCAGACATTTTGTACCTTCCACACAAATCACCAATAATAATAATATTATCCTTTTTAGAACACCTCTCATGATATTCTATTTTTTCATCTTTATTTCAATGCGCATAATCATCCATTTTTTTGTATTTTGAGATTTACAGCCTTTGGTACTTTAGCTTTCTTCCACTAACATTGATATTTATGACCTATTTTTATAGGTCCATTATATGTCACTTTCTTGCATAGTATAAGAATATCTTCATTTGTGTGACATTCATATCATCATTATTATTGGGTATAGCTTCAATCATTGTTTTGTTTAAATATTTTCTCTTACTCAATCTCTAAGTAATATTTATCTACATTTTTTGTTTTCCTCTTCATTTTATGTGGTATTTTCATCATATCCTCATATTAATAGTGAATTGTTGTTATATAATAGAACTCATTATAACTATGACCACTTCTATTGAAATAGTCATAGAAGTCTTCAAGATAATCAAATATATTCTAGATAGACAAATTCTTATTCATATATGAATTTTTCCTCAAGTTGTAGGATATATCTTCACGTCATATCTGCTCCACCTTAATGATTTCATTATATAATTGTCATTCATAGACATATTACGCAAAAAGACAATACCACGATGCCCAAATTTCCAATAGCACCCACAATAGCAACAAAATCATGATTTCTTATTCTGTGTTATAACTTGTCTAGTTTTTACATCTTTTTGCTTTTGGATAATATGATTATTCATATGTGATCTTTGTGAGGAAAATGAATTAATACTTTTATTCATATCCACTTTTGATGAAATGATGGATTTATCATCTGTCTTATTCACCCATGTTTTCCCAGAATTCTTTTTGGAACATGTACTTATAAATGAAACTGTATTAGTACAAACCGAATCTTATGGATCAAGGATTACCAGATTCAATGAGCATACATCAGATTTATCTTTAGATAATATAATCCTTGGCATTACACATGGATGATTCTTTTAAGAAGAAATACTATTTTTATAAATACTCTTGGAATTTTTTATGATCTAAACATTTTGTGAATATTCATCTTGAATACTCTCAATATTTCTGAAAATCATCTCCAACTCAAGATATTTGAAATTTAGAGATTTATTAATTTATTTGAGTGATTTCACCATCTATTAAAATTATTTCTAGGATTATTTAATTGTATTTCTATAATATTTTCCAAATTGAATTCCATTTCAAGACACTTCATGTTGAGGTTGTTTTTCTCACCTTTATCATCTTTCATTTTTTCTTCCCATTGACTCTTAATTTTATGAACTTTATCGCCATGCATCTGATTTACCATTAGTTGAGAATTATTTAACTCTTTAATTCTATTTATCATATCATCTACATTTGATTATTTAACATTATTAAAGGTTTATATAGTTTCTCTAATTCATGGATCACTTCTGTATAAACTTTATCAGTCACATCATTTTCACAAAAAACCCTTTGTAATTCATCTTCAATCAAAATGAATCTTATATTGAAATGAAATAAAGACAGTTCTTTTGATTCTAAATGAGAGTCTTTAATATCCATGACATCTTTATGAGATTATTTAGGTGTAAGAATCATCTATATAAGAATATTTGCAATAATTATGTTCTCATATACATTTGTTTTCAATTTTTTTAAACATAGGAGAAATCTTCATTGTGAAGTGATATAGTTTCTACTTTGGCATCAATAATTAGTGAGAGAAGTTTACATCTTTGAAAATTCATCCCCATAGCTTGCTCCATGTCTTAAAGTTCTTTTTCAAGCTATAAATTTTCATCATATAGTCCCTTGATAAAAGAAAATATATAAGCAACAACTTCAGTAGGAACATTCTTTAGATAATTCTTGTTTTCTAAATAAAATTCCCTAGGCGATTGAATAAACTATTTTCAACACCACTTACATAGTTCTCTTCAAAAGGATATTTATCAACTAATTTTACATATATTTTTCTGATAGAATACCATTATAAATACATCCTATTTTTGATTTATCATCTTTCTTTATCAAAATATTTTTCTGTTTCTTGCCGATTAATTCTATCTGTTTTTCATGGTTTTCGAAAAAGCCTCTTTTTTGACACTAACAGAGATATGAATTGGACTTTCCATCTGATAAAAATATTTTTCTTCTTCAAAATAAAATTTTAACTTTATATAAGTCTGATACAAACAATGGGTACAAAATGATAGATCAAATTAGTGGTGTAACTAGTTTCTTGATACCAATTCATATGGACAATGAATCATGAAGGTACACCGAGATTTTGGGGGGAGAGATAGTGTACATAGGTTTTAACCAATTTTATTTTATTTTATCTTCCCCTTTTTAAATTTTAAACTCTATAATTATTATAGCGAATAAATCTTCCATGTAAACAAACACAGTTATACCAAATGAAAGATAGAAAGTAAATAAAGCACAAAAAATAGTATTTTTACAAGGTTTTCCCCTAATGTAGTTGAATAAATCCAATATGTTCTTGGTATGATCTGAGACACAGATTATCCACTATGAATGAATCCGCAATTACAAGTTGATTGGTCAGGTATTACCCTAAAACCATTGTGGGAAGGTATGAACCTTTTCCCAAATTATACTAGTATCCTGCCAGTGTTCTTTGTCACGAACCAACCCGGGTCGAACATGAACCGGTCACCTGAGCTGGTCTGCGACATGGCCTGAGAGGCGTTCCCGATACTCCCGGGATGGCGATAAGTTCCAGGGCATCAATAGAGGCTGTGGGAATGATTTCTCCCAGTAAAAAAAATAAATAATGTAGCAGAAATAGAACAGAGAAGCACAAAATAAATAAATAGAGTAAAGTAGCTAAAAAAGAATAGAATAAAATAAAACTAACCGAAAGGGAAAACCACTATCTTCGTGTGACCTCGCGGGTCACTCTCCAACTCATGACCAAATGTCTCCTAAGGCGAACGCACCCAGGCTGTAGTCTGCACAAACATTAAAAATAGAAAAGAACTATAGGTGTGAGTATTAAAACTCAGTAGGCTAGCCCGATATCTATTCCAAATGCACTACCTTTAAATAATGATTTTATCAATTCTAGGTTTGAACTAAATTATATAAAATATGGGTTTACACACACACTTTCATTTCAAAAGTAAATAGAAGTCCATTTCCCTTTTTATTTTTAAAACAAGTTTAATGGTTAAAGGGAATAATTGCTTTTCATTTCAAAACATTTTTGCGAACAATATTGAAATTCAATTTCCATTTGTTAGTAAAAAGGGAAAACCACACAACATGCAACACACACTAAGGGAAATGGAAAAAGTGGCGCACAAGGGTCAGCTACTGAACTTGATCTCTCAATCATCTGCCACATGCAAATAAACACTAAAGGAAACATGGGTCGAACCTAGGAGATCGTGAACAATCCAGAACATACTATACATGTGACTCATCCTGAAGGCATGCCCTAACTCGATGACGTCATAACGCCCTAATGCTCGGAATATCCCTACATGGCCTAACCGAGGGGCCCAATCCCCATAGCAGTAATAACTCAGTATTCATCTGCTATGGGGCAACTTGCCAGTGCGTATTCTAAACTAGTGCAATAATCATTCTCAGAAGATTCACTAAATATTCTAGGATCCCATGTTAACACATACAATAAAAAGAAAAATGGGTGAGTCAGCAAAGTCAATCAACTAGAACAAACATCACACACAACATATGCAGTCAACATACACCAAAGGTCGCCCTTGAGTCACCCCAAGGAGAGTTTTTCCAAAATAATTTATTTTTTTAAAGTGCCAAACGGGCCTTCATCAACTTTAATGAAAAACCTCATTTCTCTAGAAAATCCAAAACACATGTTTGGAAGAAATCATTTATCTTTCAAACCAGAACCACATTTGAAATTCTGTGAATTATGTTTAAAGGAAATACTTGCATTCTTTCACTACTGGGTGTCTGATCATCAAGAAACATTTCATGTGTCATGTATAAAATAAACGGAACTTTTTACATTGAGTGATAATTTAAAAATTTATCATCTAATTCTATTTCTTATTTATTAAATAATATGAAATAACATGCAATTAATAAATTCTAAATTTAAAGTCAAGTGCAGTGGGGGACCTACCTCGACTCGCAGCCCGGTTACGACGACGATACGGTACGTCCCAACTTGAGCACAAGCACGCGCCTCTTGCTGACTATCTTAATATCATATAAAAACCTTTCCAATGCACTACAACAATGAAAAGTATCTAAAAACACAGAAACATTATCTTAAAAATAATCCAAAAGAATAAACAGAGTAAAACCCACCTTGAAAACGGTACAGACGAGATAGAATGAACCCAAAACATGAGGTAAAACAAGGTGTGCCCCGCAAATAAAGGCGAACAATCCGAAGCAATATGAATCGCTTCGCCTTCGGTGGTGGCAGATGGAGCACAGTCTAACGTGACCCGAGACACCCTTTGCAAACCCAGCGAGGGGATTCACAGCCACGTCGGAGAAACACCCTACAACAATTAAACAACAACCAAAAACAATTAATGTAGAAGGACCAAAGCACAACCAAAAATGTATCCGGGACTCACATAAACCAAAAGAAAACCAATAAAACAAAGAAACATTCCCAAATTATCATTCACATCACACTCACCAATAAATAACTCATTTCAATAAATAATACAACTTTTCTAAAATGCACAACAAGGATTTACCAAAAAACATACTCCATTTCTTCTCTTTAAAGTCAAACGCACCACGAAACCTTCTCCAAACATGGTTTTCACCTTTTACATAAAGAAACACCATTAAAATAACATATAAAACAACCTCAATAACACCCCCAAAATCTTTTAATCCCAAAGAGGATCCAAAACCTCTAAAAAACAACTGCATACCAAAACAATATCAAAACACAATTTCAATCCTACACATGATTTAATAAACCACATGCATGATTTATAAAATTATAAGCAGTGACTCGACTAAATTCTTTGCACATAAAACAAACACACTTTTACTAAATTCATCACTTTAAAACCAAATCCACCTCAAAAAGTGACTGACCAACCGAGACAGACCAAAATCACAAAGAAGAGACTGGAACACTAAAAGATAATTACTATAAACATTAAAACAAAAAATGACCCTAATTCAGCAGGTGAGAAACTAATCAATAGACATAAAACTTACCCCAATACGAAACCAATGGATCAAAACCAATCAATTTCACTAGATAAAAATATATTTACAAACATTAATTGTCTAATTAAAGATTAATAATGGTTCAAAGAACAAGAAAACAAAGTAAACTTAATTTAAAAGTAAATTCAATGTGGTTACTACCTCAAACTTGGAGAAACATCTGAGAACCTGAAAAAAAACCTACTTCACACCCTCACTGCACCCCAAATAAGAGAAAAACCGACCACTGGAGGGGGGGGGGGTGGGGGTCGCACAGCTGGAAGACCACCAGAGGGAGAGGAGAGTGGCTAGAGGGTTAGTCGGAGAAGAGGAAAGTTTCCAGAGGAGTTGTGCACAGAAGAGGATTCTGGTCGGGGAGGTCGCTGCAGGCGAGGGAGGTGCTGAACAGGTGGGGTGGCCAGAGCAGGGTGCCGATGGGGAGAATTTGGTGCAAGAGGAGAGTCTGGCTGGGGAAGGTTCGCAAGGAGGAGGCCGGAACAGGGGTTCTCTATGCTTGATTTGTTCGACCGCGAAGGAAGAAGGGGAGGGATTCACCACTGTTGGTCACCGGACAGGGAGGGCGGCGCTGCGGGCGGCCGACACAGAAGAATGGCGAGCGGGAGGCGGAGTGCAGGGGCACTGTGCGAGCATGGGTCAGCAACGGGAGGGAAGGGAGAAGCTGGGGGAGGGGGCTATCGCGTGGCAGATGAGAGAGGTGTGAAGTGGGGTGCGGCCTGCGGCCTGCAAGGGGGGAAAGGGGGGGGCACCAGGTAGTTTAGGGTTGAGGTTTTTTTCATAATAGTTATAATAATAAAGAAAATTATAATTATAAAAATTATAATAATAATAATACAAAAATGATAGAAATAATAATAATAATAAAAATAATAATAATAATAATAACCTAAGCATAATGATAATAATTTTCACGAACGAAATCTGTTCGCCACCAAAACTGGCACCCGACCTGACCCATGTCAAGTCCCGAAGGGCATTCCTGATCCCCACGGGGTGGCACAAGTGCCCGGGTATCAAAAAATGAAAATTGGGAACGATTTACCCAAATTTTTATACTTACAACAAATGAATCCAAGAAATCATATCTGGATTTTTCAAACCAAAACATCTTTTACTAAAATTCAGAAATGAAATACAAAATTTTAAATAATATTTGAACACTATTACAAAGGTACAAACCCAATAAAATACATCCCAAGAACATCCACATGGAAAGAGGCACCACCCTCAAGCTATTTCCACGACACTGCATCACGATGGACCGCTAAAAACCCGAACCAAAGGCATAAAACCTGTACCCAAACCTGTGACATAAAATATGCAAGTCTACTTACACCCAAAGGTGTATGTAGGGTGTGAGTGCAAGCCCAGTAGGATACCACACCTAAGAGATTCCATGTGATAAACATTTCATGACAAAAATCATTGCAAGTTTTGTAAATAAGAAATGCTTGTTACAATTTTCTAAAGGATGCATTAATAAATGAAAACAGTTTTCATGTGGTCTCATTTTAAAGGACAAACAATTTTAAAATAAATAACAAAGCTACTGAATTTTCCATCCAACAATTCCTTAAACTGACGGTAAGTAAAAAGGATCTAATGAGCACATGTAATAGGAAATAACCCCTAGGCACTATCTAGCTGTGGGTCCCAGGTACCTCGTATCTCGGTGAGAGTAACCACAAAAAATATCTATTATAGTGTCACAAGCCACTAGTAGGGATCATACCCTTAACATAGTGGTCCCCAATCATCTTCATCATAATTTAGTTAGAGTTGTAAGCGTCAATTTTGCTAACTGAAACTGAGGCCAAACCCCACGGATTCACTAGCATACTAGTACACGTCCACCCACCTAGATACCCGAGTTTTCCCTTTGTGCTCAAACAAGTTAAACAATCCAAGAAATATAGTTTTCACATGAAAATATCACTTCCACATCACACATTAACTAAACATCCCCATGTACATCACACAAGTCACAAATCCCACCTTTTATTCAAATGCATTTTGAAATCAAACATACACAAAAATTGCCTACTGCAATTTTCACATTTATTTAACACTTCAAAAAATACATTAAATTTTTTTATAAAACCATTATAAGATATTCAACTCTCATAACAGCCCACACACATGTCACATAATACCCTTCTCACCTTCACAATTCATTTTATCAATGAACTCACACGAAACATCCCACACCCGTGTTTCGCACACAAAACACAATTTAGTAAAACATGTTGGCAATTTATAAAACATTCTAAAATTGTTTGACATCTCAAATCACCACTTTACCATTCAAAAACACACATTAGGTGGACACAATCACCCAAATAGTACATATACACCCTTACCCAACTTTTTTTAACCAAATAAAATATTTGAAATTTTTATAAAACAAACCCAAGAGGTATAACCGTTGTTTGCACACTAAACCCATTTCAAAACCCTCATTAAAAACCAAAATCATACGAATACCAATCAAAAAAATAACTTTCAGACCTAAAACAAATATTAAACCACCCCCAAGTGTTATACAAATACATCAAATAATACCACAAAGATACACTTGAAAAACACACATTTTCATAAATCACCTTCAAGAAGTACAACACGGTTTTACACCTTAAACTCATTCAAAAACCACTTTTCAAGGCCAACATGAAAATAGTTAATTAAAAAAATAGAATTGGAATCCCCTTTTAAAACTAATAAATCACCTTCATATGTTATAAACTAAACCCGAACATTACCCTAATAGTCACACATGAAAAGTAGCCAATTTCAAGCTAAAATACAACTAAAAATTAAATGTTTAACCAAATCCATCAAAAATAGATTTCAAAAAATAAATAGGTTATAAACATACTTAATTAATAGACCAAGCAATCTAACTCATCACAAAATGGTTACACATGGAATCACATACCTTTTGAGTCGAAATCCTCAATACTTGGTGTGAAACCTTAAGCGCACCACTGCCGCACCACAAAGAATATAAATTCAGAACTAGACCACCAAAAATTGACCCAAAAGATACCAAATCAGACCTTAGTATCGAACCCCAAATTCTGGACATGAGGAACTTCATGAAAGAAGAAATAAAACTAAAAGAGGATGGAAGGAACAAAGAAGGAATTCCCTTACTTGAAATATCTTGAACAAATCGGCCCCAATCCACCAAAATATGAATATCCAAGAACACAAAACTAGTATGGAGGATATAAGGAGTCATATTAGGTCATGTGGGAACTGAAATGGGGGAAAATGATGAAAATTGAAGGATTTTTTAAAGATTCATTTTACCTCGTCAAATCTGGTAGATTTGAGAAAGAGTATGAAAGATTGCCCTACTTCGCGGTTCACCTGAGCTCCAAAATTGGGAAACTGACAATGGGGGCGATCCTCTGGCTATTGGATTTAAGAAGGAGGTGGAATCACGGGAAAACAGTAAAAAAATGAATGAGATATGGAGAATTTACAAAAAATATTTAAAGCAGGAAATGGGCCTACGTGTAGGCCCATTACCTAAATCAAAAACCCAAATCCATCATGATTTTGGATTTATATGTGGTCAAAGGGATATGGTGGTTTTAATATATCAGGTTATGCCAATTGGAAAGTGTAATGGGTTTAAAATAGTAAAAATTGAAGGATTTATAGAAAAAACAAAATTAGTTTTTAAATCTGGAATTGGGCTCACGGTTTGACCCAAATTTTCAAAACCCACCATTTTCACCAAAATGAATGGTAACCCCCCCCCCCCCCCCAAACCAGGAATGGAAATTAAATTAACTATTAATATATAAAAAAGTCACGTGTGTGGAAATTCTCCCCACCATAAAACTTTCCGCCCCCAGAAAGCCACCTCAAGGACAAAGAAAAAAACACCAAACCCAACCGAAAGGCAGAAATGGACTCACTTGCTAAGCTTTTCCCCCAAAGGCCAAAACACCTCCAGTGATCAATTAAGGAAGGAATACTTCACAACCAAAACATACACCTATTTACTGAAATGATCAAGAACATTCGGATTTATCCTAAAATAAAACCCTTTAAACACTATCTGAACAAGGATCATGAAATTTACCTAAACAAACAACAACATCTATTAAGGTTACACTTACCTTGATATAACTAAACCATTGGCAACTCTCCAATCCCGATGTTTACCCAATGAAGATGTAGGTGGTTATATAGATCTGAACGAGACCACCTACTTCCAAGACAATACCAAGTACAAAAGTGTGTTACTGGTACAAGGATACACAAATGGACTCCCAAACATAAGAACCAACCATCTTAATGGACCAATATGGGCCGACACAGAAAGACCCCAAAACTTAAAGAGTTGGGACAACGGCACGGTTAGCCTGCGCAGTTTGGTAAATTGTGCTCTAACCATGTGTATCCTTATACCTACATGGTTTTCTAGTGAATAGTTACTACTAAATGTTCACTCAACATGTCTAGACAAATCCAAAACCTTTCCCCCAAACCCAAAGGAAACCAAAGGGGAATGCAAGTCATTGGGAGATAACAAGGGGATGAGGCCCTCCACCTCTTTCCACCGAACGGGAACAAAAGAAGAAAGATGAAAACACCAAATGGTTAAACTATTCCCATCTCTCATACTGAAAATAGTTATTTGTACAAGGTTAAAAACTACACTGTGATTTCCTTTTTACTACGTGCCAGCTTCTCTCCAGGACCTATGGCTGGAGCTGGAATGATTGAAGTATGTTCGGCCTCGCAGTTAGGATTTCAAAACCCCCGAATATAATTTCTTCTTATGATGCTACAAAAAACTACACGCAATCACATATGGGTTCACCAAGACATAACCCACTCCAGAACTCACTTTACCCTAACATGAAAATTCACTGAAATAAGGGTTTCGATGATGCACTCACATCACACCTTGTTTCTTCGGGTGACAAACAACAGAAATAAAGGAAACATATAAACACCTTCCTATAAAATAGAGGATGTCGAGATCTCCCAAAAGGAGAAACACTTCTGAAAAAATAGACTCACAAAATATTGTACAACTTCACCTTTAAAATCAAATGAGCACGCGACATCACATCGCGTCACCGAACATGACCAAAGCGACTGATAGAAATAATACAAGGAGGGGGACTTACACAACACCCCCAAACATCACAACATTCCAGAAAGTGTCTATAAGAGCCTGTCGTGGCCAGATTTTCCACACTGGTGGTTTAACATAAACCCCTTCTTCGAAGAGAGTACGAAGGACTTAGAGGCCATATTAAACACTATCCATACTGACAACCCTAGACAACTTTCACCTTCGATGAATCAGGTAGCTTAAGAAACTAAGGTCTCTTTCAACCATCCACGAGCACTCTTCTGCAATAAGAGGATCCAAAAAAACCATGAATGTAAATGGTGTAGACTCATTCTACAAAGCTCAAGAAAATATTCCTTACATTGATCAACTGGAGGATTTTCCAATGGAAAAAAAAATCCGGGTTGCACTTCAGTTGTGCACTAAACCTTAATGGGGGCGTACGTTATCCAACAAGGGAACCCAATGACCCAACCAAGCTGGTCCATTGGTAAAAAAATGCCACAAACCAGATCCAAACTCATTAATGGAACCACCTTAAAGGTGTCCCGAAACATATATCATTGGAGACTACTAACCGGACCTTCTACCCAGCTTACCGACCGAACACAAACCCAAAACACAGTTCGAACAGGAGGGGTTCTTGGACTCAAAACATCCCACAACATCAACATTTACCAAAAACACATAATACACACCATCCCAAAAAATTCATCAAGACATCATGTTTTTCTTTAAAAACATTTCTTTGAAAACCAATGGTTCACTCGTTAGCGTATCCACCAATGGTACCCCATGGGCCTCACACATGCATGTTTCTGTTCCACACTAAGAACCCTCCTCATATTCATCCCAAAAATCATCCATTAATTCCATCAACCATCCATGATCCCTTATAACCCAATGCATGTGGTCGCTCATGTAAATTCCAATGGTTAAAATGAAAATTCTTTCCACTTTTCAAAAACAAAATGGTCAACCAACCCATCCTTTTTCTCAAAACTGTTAAAAATGAGATCAAAATCTCAATTCAAATCTTACAAAAATATTCATAAGGACACAAATATTTAGAAAAGAACTCCATTTCAAGTTATTCATATCAATTTGAAAACATATCATCCCATTAAAACACCCTTTAATTGTTTAGAAAACTATATTGGAAACACTTTTGAAAACCAACTTCAATATGGTTCTTGATTTCAAAAGAGGTGTAAGCACACTATTTTCCATTTCAAAATAATTCAAAAAATTCAGTTCCACCATTTCATAAATAAAATCATTCCCTCATTATTTGAAAATCATTTCACAAAAACTTTACGCTTCGTAAAACCAAGTCAGTTTAAAACCAAAGTTCCATGATTTCAAAACTAAAGAACAAAACAATGCGAGAGGAAACTAGTTTCAGTGGGTGACTTGGACATATGGTTGGAAGCCATATTCAATTCACTTCACTATCACAGAGAGTGTTCTAGGTAATATCCCCGGCTCCACATGGCTTTCCAGACCCTGCGAGCTCACTGAGACCATTAACCCAACTCTCTTTTCATTTACCCTAATCATCATCCGACCAAGAAAACCAAAAGACATAGATAAATTCCAACTTCCCCTGGCGACTTGAATCCCAACATGAGGTGTGGTGATCAAGAACATTACCCATAATCGGAATTTCATTTCCTGAAATTCTTAACTCCAGACTATCCCGAATATTTCCCAAATAACATGACTCAAATAGAGCGAACCTACTTTGATACCATTTTGTCACGAACCGAATCTGGTCGCCGCCAAAACTGGCACCCGACCCGACCCGTGGCATGTCCCGAAGGGTGTTCCCGATCCCCAAGGGCTGGCACATGTTCCTGGGTATCAAAAACTGAAAATTGGGAACTATTTACCCAAATATTTATACTTAAAACAACAAATGAATCCAAGAAATCAAATCTGGATTTTTCAAACCAAAGCATCTTTTAATAAAATTCAGAACTGAATTACACAATTTTAAATAATGTTTGACCACAATTAAAAAGGTACAAACCCAAGAAAATACAGCCCAAGAACCTCCACAGCGAAAGAGGCACCGCCCTCCAGCCATTTCCACGACACTGCATCACGATGAACAGCTAAAAACCCGAACCAAAGGCATAAAACCTGTACCCAAACCTGTGACATAAAATAACCAAGTCTACTTACACACAAAGGTGTAAGTAGGGTGTGAGATAAATCCCAGTAGGATACCACCACTAAGAGATTCCATGTGATAAATATTTCATGACAAAAAGCATTGTATGTTTTGTAAATAAGAAATGCCTGTTACAATTTTCTAAAGGATGCAATAATAAATGAAAACAGCTTTCATGTGGTCTAATTTTAAAGGAATTTTTTTTTTAAAATAAATAACAAAGCTACTGAATTTTTCATCCAACAATGTCTTATACCGATGGTAAGTACAAAGGATCTAATGAGCACAAGTAATAGGAAATAACCCCTAGGCGCTAGCTAGCTGTGGGTCCCAGGTACCTCGTATCTCAGTGAGAGTAACCACAAAAAAAATATATGTTATCGTGCATGATCCACTAGTAGGGATCATACCCATAACCTAGTGGTCCCCAATCATAATCTTCATAATTTAGATAGAGTTGTAAGCGTCAATCATGTTAAGTGAAACTGAGGCCAAACCCCACGGATTCACTAGCATACTAGTACACGTCCACCCACCTAGATACTCGGGTTTTCCTTTTGTGCTCAAACAAGTTCAACAATCCAAGAAATATTGTTTTCACAAGAAAATATCACTTCCACATCACACATTAACTTAACAGCCCCATGTACATCACACAAGTCACAAATCCCACTTTTCATTCAAATGCATTTCGAAATCAAACTTACACCAAAATTGCCTACAACAATTTTCACATTTCTTTAATACTTCCACAAATACTTTAAACAATTTTATAAAACCATTATAAAATATTCAACTCACATAACAACCCACACACATGTCACATAATACTCTTCTCACCATCACAATTCATTTTATCAATAAACTCACACGAAACATCCCACACCCGTGTTTCGCACACAAAACACAATTTAGTAAAACATTTCGGCAATTTATAAAACACTCTAAAATTTTTTGACATCTCAAATCACCACATTACCATTCAAAAACCCACATTAGGTGAACACAATCACCCAAACAGTACATATACACCCTTACCCAACTTTGATTAACCAAATAAAACATTTGAAATTTTTATAAAACAAACTCAAGAGGTATAACCATTGTTTTCACACTAAACCCATTTCAAAACCCTCATTAAAAACCAAAATCATACCAATACCAATAAAAAACAGAACTTTAAGACCTAAAACAATTATTAAACCACCCCCAAGTGTTATACAAATACATCAAACAATATCACAAAGATACACTTGAAAAACACACATTTTCATAAATCACCTTCAAGAAGTACAACACGGTTTTACACCTTAAACTCATTCAAAAACCACTTTTCAAGGACAACATAAAAATGATTACTTAACAAACTAGAATTTTAATCCCCTTTCAAAACTAATAAATCCCCTTCATATGTTATAAACTAAACCCAAACATTACCCCAATAGTCACACATGAAAAGTACCCAATTTCAAGCTAAAATACAACAAAAAATTAAATGTTTAACCAAATACATAAAAAACACATTTAAAACAAAAAAAAATAGGTTATAAACATACTTAATTAATAAACCAAGAAATCTAACTCATCACAAAATGGTTACACATGGAATCACCTACCTTTTGAGTCGAAACCCTCAAAACATGGTGCGAAACCTTAAGTGCACCACCGCCGCACCACATGGAATATAAATTTAGACCTAGACCACCAAAAATTGACCCAAAAAATACCAAATCAGACCTTAGGATCGAACCCCAACTTCTGGACATGAGGAACTTCAAGAAAGAGGAAATAAAACTAAAAGAGGATGCAAGGAACCAAGAAGGAATTCCCTTACTTGAAATATCTTGAATAAATTGGCCCCAATACATCAAAATATGAATCTCCAAGTACCCAAAATTGTTATGGAGGTTCGAAGGAGTAATATAAAGTCATGTGGGAACTGAAATGGGGGAAAAATGATGAAAATTGAAGGATTTATGAAAGATTCATTTTACCTCGTCAAATCTGGTTGATTTGAGAAAGAGTATGAAAGATTGCCCTACTTTGCAGCTCACCTGAGCTCCAAAATTGTGAAACCAATAATGGGGGCGATCCTCGGGCTATTGGATTTGAGAGGGAGGTGGAATCACGGGAAACAGTAAAAAATGAATGAGATATGGAGAATTTACAAAAATTATTTAAAGGAGGAAATGGGCCTACGGGCAGGCCCATTACCTAAATCAAAAACCCAAATCCATCATGATTTTGGATTTATATGTGGTCCAAAGGGATATTGTGGTTTTAATATATCAGGTTATGACAATTGGGAAGTGTAATGGGTTTAAAATAGTAAAAATTTAAGGATTTATAGAAGAAACATAATTAGTTTTTAAATCTGGAATTGGGCTTACAGTTTGACCCAAATTTTCAAAACCCACCATTTTCACCCAAATGAGTGGAAAACCCCCCCAAAAAATCAGGAATGGAAATTAAATGAATTATTAATATATAAAGAAGTCACGTGTGTGACAATAATAATAAAAACACTAGAAGTAAAATAAAATTCTTTCTCAATAATAATAGTAATAATAATAATAGTAAAAAGAAGATGATAATATTAATAATATTAATAAAAACCAAATAGTACTAATATAAACCCAAAGGTATTTAAAATTAAATCTTTTCTTCCTTACATTTTGGATATTGATAATAATCATTCAACCGTGCAGTCTCTAGGACCAAATGCATGGTCGCCGCTAGCGGTGCGGTGACTGCACACTGGCCCGAGACCTGGCAAAAATTTAAAACTTCGGAAAAGTTCAAACAGGGACCCAACTAAACCTCATCCAAACGACGCAAGACCAGTAAAAGAATAAAATAATTGGTGTCCTTGGTCGGGGTGTGACAATTCTACCCACCACAGACACTTTCTTCCCCCAGAAAGTCACCAAGATAACAGTTGACACAACTTGAGTTGATGAGCAAACCAAACCAGAAGAAACCAAGAGGATCGGGGTGACCATTACCAACACAGGTCACACCCGACCAAATCATGAAAAATCATTTCCTGAAGTTGAGGGGAGATCACTGGAGGGTTCTTCCAACCAACAGATTTCACTAACATGGAATCCATTGAAACATGAACACACTACCCCACATGGGGGTCAATGCGGGAACTCCAAAAATAAACTCGTTCATTTTCCCAACATGGACCAAATAACACACCCGAGCCATTGTCGAAAAAAATTCTACGAAACAACCCAACAACATAAGGATGAAGAATTAACTCAACACTCCAATCAATTTCATGAACAAACCTCCCCCAAACAAACACAGCTGAGGCCAACACAAAATCAGAATAGGTATTTCTATTCACCGGCCCGCAACACTCAAAGAGACTGAACAACTTAAAAACCACACAGAGAGCAGATAAGACCGCTTGGATTGTGGGGGAACGAGCTCATCATGCCACCACAACAAGGATGACCATACGAAAGTGATGAGAATAGAAAAAGGAATCCTTGGATATTTACATTTGAAGTTGAAAACATGATCAGAGCCGATGTTCCACACACCCTCAACAACTCCTGACTGTGCGCGAGCTTCACCCCGAGGCCTGTGGCTGGGGTCCTAATCGCTAAAGCATCTCCTTCATCACAGTTAGGCATTTTCATCTTTTGGTCTCTAACTCCTTCTTATGTTCGATGATTCTATCAACCATGGATGTCACAACTTTTCAAAGGGATGAAACATGAAGACTTTGAATGTCCGGACATGCCATACTGGTGGTGCACATAAGAGTGGTCCGAAGAACTAGGAGCCAGTACTGACGAGTATAGTTTCATGGAGACAGGTTCCACTGGCCCGCACTCCCTGCCAGGTGGGGAACCTTTGTGGAAGTCGACCACCATTAATCACACCCAAAACTATAACGACGATGATACATTTCATCTTTACTAGTCCAAAACAGAACCCTCAAATAACTTTAGTGTGGTATGAACCTTAACTAACCTAGGAGTTCCCAACAACCCGAAGACATACTATCTTTCAGAACAATACAACTACCTATAACAGACTTCAACTACCTCGATAATCAAGAAACACACAAAAGGAACTGAGAACTGGGCATATCTCATTGAAAAACTTGGGAGGATTTCTAGGCAGCATACTCATAACAACAAGAAAAACACCATCGAAACCAGCATAAAAAAACTCAATCAAGGAAACATCAGAAGCCAAGGGAAATAGGCCTATAATCCAAACATATGCAACATAAGGAGAAATCACTTTCCCAAAACTGTTATTTCTTTAAATTTTGAAAACTCACCTGTGGAACTTTATGAACCATCACATGTGCGTTCATTCAATCTTGCTCACATCATCTGTGAACAAGTGCCCCCGTGAACTTTCTATACATACCCATGCACGTGTGACCCTCCATAAGGGGTTCCAAGGTTTAAACACATCTTTTCCTTACCAAATCCAAACACATACCATGTTTTTTCCAAACTGATACACCTTATCTTTAAAAAACCCACTTTAGTAATTTCAAAATCAATTTGGAAGAAACACATTTTTCATTTAAGAAAAACCAATTTCACTTTTAATGCACGCTCAAATCAACTGAGACTAAAACAAAATACCAGTAGTAATAACCCACCCACTGGAATGAGGAACTACTGCACATGTCTGACCCAGTGACATGGTGGTGAGCCATGCCCCAAGTAAATCAAAACACTAATAGGGACTTAAACCGAACACTTGGACTCCACATGGGTCACCACCCAATGTGGGGCTGCAATGTGAACCGATCAGCTCTCATTGTCATCCCTCAATCCAAAATAATCGAAGATGAGAGAATCAAATCCCGGACTACCCCTGGTAACTCTGGTCTCATCATGAGCGGTGGTGATCCGGCACCGACCCGTAACCTACCTCCTAAGACTTGAAAGTCCTAATCTCCATCTACCAGACATCCCAAATGAAAAAGGGTGCTCTGAAAAGCAGGGTCCACTAAGGGCTGACCTACTCTAATACCATTTTGTCGCAAACCAACCTGGGTCGACCCTGAACCGGTCGCCCGAGCCGGTTGGTGACATGGCCTGAGAGACGTTCTCGATCCTCCCGGGCTGGTGACAAGCACCAGGGCATCAACAGAGGCTCTGGGGATGATTTCTCCCAGTAAAAAAATAAATAAAGTAGTAGAAAGAGAACAGAGCAGCACAAAATAAATAAAAAGAGTAATGTAACTAAAAAAGAATAGATGAAAATAAAACTAACCAAAAGAGAAAACCACTATCTTTGTGTGACGTCGCAGGTCACTCTCCAACTCACGACCAAACGTCGCCCAAGGTGAATGAACCCATGTTGTAGCCTGAAAAAATAGTAAAAACAGAAACGAACTATAATCGTGAGTATTTGAACTCAGTAGGCTATCCCGATATCTATTCCCAATGAACTACCTTTAAATAAATAATATATCAATTCCAGGTTTGAACTAAATTATATAAAATATTGGTTTACACAAACACTTTCTTTTCTAAAGTAAATAACAGTCTATTTCCCTTTTTAATTTTTAAACTAGTTTAATGGTTTAATGGAATACATGCTTGGCATTTTAAAACATTTTTGTGAACAATTTAGAAATTGAATTTCTAGTTGTTAGTAAAAATTAAAAACCACACAACACTCAACACACAATAAGGGAAATGGAAAAAGTGGCACACAAGGGTCAGCTACCGAACTAGACCTCTCAATTCTCTGCCACATGCAAATAAACACTAAAGGAATCACGAGTCAAACCTAGGAGATCGTGAACAATCTAGAACATTCTATACATGTGACTCATTCTGAAGACATGCCCTAACTCGATGACATCATAATGCCCTAACGCTCGGCATAGACTTATATAGCCTAACCAAGGGGCCCAATCCCCATAGTAGCAATAACTCAGTATTCCTATGCTATGGGGCCACTAGCCAGTGTGTATTCTAAACTAGTGTAGTAATCATTCTCAGAAGATTCACTCAATATGACAGATTCCCATGTCAACACATACAATAAAATAGAAAAGGGGTGAGTCAGCAAATTCAATCAAGTAGCACAAACATCACACACAACATATGCAGTCAACATACAACAAAGGTCACCGCTGAGTCACCACAAAGAGAGTTTTTTCAAAATAATTTATTTTTATTAAAGTTCCAAATGATATTTCATCAACTTGAATGAAAAACCTCGTTTCTCAAGAAAACCCAAAAAACTTATTCAGAAGAAATCATTTATCTTTAAAACCAGAACCACATTTGAAATTTCGTGAATTATGTTTAAAGGCCAAACTGGAATTCTTTCACTATTGGGTGTCCGCTCATCAATAAAACATTTCAAGTGTCGTGTATAAAATAAATGGCTCTTTTTTACATCGAGTGATCATTTAAAAATTTATCATCTAATTTTATTTCTTATTTATTAAAATTTATGAAATATCAAGCAATTAATAAATTCTAAATTTAAAGGAATGTGCAGTGGGGGACCTACCTCGACTCGCAACCCAGTTACGACGATGATGCGGTACGTCCCAACTTGCACACAAGCACGCGCCACTTGACAACGACTGTAATATCACAGAAAAACCTTTCCAATACACTTCAACAATGCAAAGTATCTAAAAACACAGAAACATTACCTTAAAAATAATCCAAAAGAATAAACAGAGTAAAACCCACCTTGAAACTGGTGCAGACGAAACGAAATGAACCCAAAACATGCGGTAAAACAAGGTGTGCCCACAAATAAAGGTGAACAATCCGAAGCAATATGAATCGCTTTGCCTTCGGCGGTGGCCGATGGAGTGCGGTCCGATGTGACCCGAGACACCCTTTGTGAACCCAGCGAGTGGATTCACATCCATGTCAGAGGAACACCCTACAACAATTAAACAACACCCAAAAACAATTAATGCAGAAGGACCAAAGCACGACCAAAAAGGTATTCTAGACTCACATATACCAAAATCAAACCAAGCGCACACCGAAACCCTCCCCAAGTATCATTCTCATCACAATCACCAATAAAAAATTATTTCAATAAAAAATACAACTTTTCTAAAATTAAAAACTAGGATTTACCCTAAAAACATACTCCATTTCTTCTCTTTAATGTCAAAAAAACCACGAAACATTTTCAAAACATGATTTTCACCTTTTACACAAAAAAAACCATTAAAATAACTTATAAAACATCCTTAATGACACCCCAAAAGCTTTTAAACCCGAAGAGGACCCAAACCCTCTAAAAAACAACTGCATACCAGAACCATATCAAAATAAAATTTCAATCCTACAGATGATTTAATAACCCACATGCATGACTTAAAAAATTATAAGCAGTGACTCGACTAAATTATTTCCACATAAAACAAACACCATTTCACATAAATTCACCACTTTAAAAACAAATCCACCTCAAAAAGTGACTGACCAAACAAGATATACCAAAATCACAATGAATAGACCGATAAAATAAAAGATAATTACTATAAACATTAGAACACAAAAAGACCCTAATTTATTAGGTGTGAAACCAAGAAACAGACATAAAACATACCCCGAGACGAAACCAATGGATCGAAACCAATCAATTTCACAAGATACAGTTAAATTTACAAACATTAATTGTCTAATTAATGATTAAAAAAGTTGCAAAGAACAAGAAAAAAAGTAATCTTAATTTAAATGTAAATTCAATGGGGTTACTACCTGAAGCTTGGAGGAACATCCGAGAAACTAGAGAAAAACCTACTTCACACCATCACCGCACCCCAAAGAAGAGAAAAACCGACCACTGGAGGGGGGGGGAGGTCGCACAGCTGGAAGACCGTCGTAGGGAGAGGAGAGAAGCTAGAGGGTTAGTCGGAGAAGTGGGAAGTTGCTGGAGGGGTTGTGTGCCGAAGAGGATTCTGGTCGGGGACGTTGCTGTAGGAAAGGGAGGCGCTGAATGGGGGGGGGGGTTCGGACAGAGCGTGGTACCGAAGGGGAGATGTCAGAGCAAGAGGAGAGTCCGATCAGGGAAGGTGCGCAAGGAGGAGGACGAAACAGGGGTTCACTGCACTGGATTTGTTCGACCGTTAAAGAAAGATGGGAGGGATTCTCCGCTGTTGGTTGCGGATAGGGAGGGTGGCGCTGCGGGCGGCTGATGCAGGAGAAGGGCGAGCGGGACGTGGAGCGCAGGAGTGCTATGTGAGCATGGGTCGACAACAGGAGGGAAGGGAGAAGCTGGGGGGAGGGGGCTGTCACGCAGCGGACGAGAGAGGGGGGAAGGGGGGGTGCGGCCTGTGGCCTGCAAGGGGGAAATGGGGGCATCGAGTAGTTTAGGGTTTTGGTTTTTTTTCACAATAGTTATAATAATAAAACAAATAATAATTATATTAATAATAATAATAATACAACAATGATAATAATAATAATAATAATAACCTAAACATAATGATAATAATAATAACAACACTAGAATTAAAATAAAATTCTTTATCAATAATAATAATAATAATAATAATAATAATATAAGTAAAAAAAGATCATAATATTAATAATATTAATAAAAACCAAATAGTACTAATATAAACCAAACAGTATTTAAAATGAAATCTTTGTTTCGTTTAATTTTGGATATTGATAATAATCGGTCAACCGTGCAGTCTCTAGGACCTAATGCATGGTCTCTGCTAGTGGTGCGGGGACCGCACACCATCTTGAGACCCGCCAAAAATATAAAACTTCAGAAAAGTTCAAACAGGGACCCAACTAAACCTCATCCAAATGATGTGATACCAATAAAAGATTAAAAGGACTGGTGTCCATGGTCGGGGTGTGACAATTATCCCCACCACAGACCCTTTCTTCCCCCAGAAAGTCACCAAGCCAACAGTTGAAACATCTTGATTCTATGACCAAACCGAACTAGATGAAACCAAGAGGCTCGGGGTGACCATTACCAACACACATCACATCTGACCAACTCATGAACAATAATTGCCTGAAGTTGAAGGGAGATCACTAGAGGGTTCTCCCCACAACAAGAATTCACTAACAAGGAATCCCTTGAAACTTGAAGACACTACCCCACAGGGGAGTCAATGCGGGAACTCCCAAACTAAACTCGTTCATTTTCCAAACATGGACCAAATAACACACCTGAGCCTTTGTCGGAAAAACTTCTACAAAACAACTGATCAACATAAGGATGGAGAATTAACTCAACACCTCCAATCAATTTCATGAATGAACCTTCTCCTAACAAATACAACTGATATCAACACAAAATCAGAATAGGTATGTCTATTCACAGGCCCACAACACTCAAATAGACCGAACGACTTAAAAACCACACCGAGAGAAGATAAGACCGCTTGGATTGTGGGGGAACGAGATCGTCACTCCACAACAACAAGGATGATCATATGACAGTGACAATAATAGAACAAGGAAACCTTTTATATTTCCATCTAATGTTGAAAACATGATCGGAGCCGATGTTCCACACACCCTCGACAACTCCTGACTGTGCGTGAGCTTCACACTGAGGCCTGTGGCTGGGGCCCTGATAGCTGAAGCGTCTCTTGCCTCACAGTTAGGCATTTTAATCTTCTGGTCTCTAACTACTACTTCTGTTCGATTATTCGAACCACCACGGTGGTCACACCTTTTCAAAGGGATGAAACATGACGACTTAGAATGTCTGGATAGGCCATACTGGTGGCGCACAAGAGAGTGGTCCGATGAACTAGGAGCCAGTACCGACCTGGATAGTTTCTTGGAGACAGGTTCCACTGTCCCGCACTCCTTGCCAGGTGGAGAACCTTCTTGGAAGTCTACCACCATTAATCACACCCAAAACTATAATTATGATGAGACATTTCATCTTTACTAGTCCAAAACTGAACCCTCAAATAACTTTAGGGCGGTATGAATCTTAACTACCTTGGGAGTTCCCAACAACCCGAATACATACTATCGTTCAGAATAATACAACTACCTCTAACAGACTTCTACTACCTCGATAAGAACACAACACACAAAAGGAACTGAGAACCGAGCATAACTCATTGACAACCTTGGGAGGCTTTCTGGGTAGCAAAATCATAACAACACAAAAAACACCATCGAAACCAGCATCAATCAAAAACTCAATCAAGGAAACAACACAATACAATGGAAATAGGCCCATAATTCAATCATATGCAACACAATGAGAAATAATTTTTCCAAAATTGTTATTTCTTTAAATTTTTGAAAACAAACCTATGGAACATTATGAACCATCACACGTGCATTCATTCAATCCTGCTCACGTCATCTGTGAACAAGTTCCCCCACACACTTTCCATACATATCCACACATGTGTGCCCCTCCAAAAGGGGTGACAAGGTTCAAAAGCTTCTTTTCCTTACCAAATCCAAACACATACCATGGTTTTTCCAAACCGATACAACTTATCTTTTAAAAAACCCACTTTAGTAATTTGATAAATTATTTGGAAGATACACTTTTACATTAAAAAAAACCAATTTCACTTTTAACGCACACTCAAATCAACTAAGACTAAACAAAACACCAGTAGTAATAACCCACTGGAAAGAGGAACTAGTGCACATGTCTGACCCAACGGCATGGTGGTGTGCCATTCCCCTAGTAAAGAATAACACTCAGAGGGCCTTAAACTGGACACTTGGACTCCACATGGTTCACCACCCCATATGGGGCCACAACATGAAACGATCAGATCTCATTGTCATCCCTCAATCCAAAATAATCAAAGATGAAAGAATCAAATATTGGACTACCCCTGGTAACTCAGGTCTCGTCACGAGCGGTGGTGATCAGGAACCAACCCGTAAACTACCTCTTAATCCCCAACAATCCTAATCTCCATCTACCGGGCATCATAAAAAACAAAGGTTGCTCTGAAAAGCAGGGTCCACTAAGGGCCGACCTCCTCTGATACCATTTTTTCACGAACTAACCTGGGTCGACCCTGAACCGGTCGCCCAAGCTGGTCCGCGACATGGCACGAGAGGCATTCCCGATCCTCTCGGGCTGGCGACAAGTGCCAAGGAATCAAAAGAGGCTGCAGGAAGGATTTCACCCAGTAAAAAAAATAAATAAAGCAGTAGAAATAGAACAGAGCAGCACAAAATAAATAAACAGAGTAAAGTAACTAAATAAGAATATAAGAAAATAAAACTAACCGAAAGAGACAACCACTATCTCCGTGTGACCTCACGGGTCACTCTCAAACTCATGACCAAATGTCGCCCAAGGCGAACGCACCCAAGCTGTATCATGCACAAACACTAAAAACTGAAAAGAACTATAGGCATGCATATTAAAACTCAGTAGGCTATCCTGATATCTATTCCCAATTCACTACCTTTAAATAATGAATTTATCAATTCCAGTATTGAACTAAATTATATAAAATATGGGTTTACATGCACACATTCATTTATAAAGTAAATAACAGTCCATTGACCTTTTTAATTTTAAGACAAGTTCAATGGTTGAAGGGAATAAGTTCTTTTCATTTCAAAATATTTCTATGAACAATTTAGAAATTCAATTTCCAGTTGTTAGTAAAAAGGGAAAACCACACGACACGCAACACTCCCTAAGGGCAATGGAAAAAGTGGCACACAAGGGTCATCTACCGAACTAGACCTCTCAATCATCTGCGAAATGAAAATAAACACTAAAGGAAACATGGGTCGAACCTAGGATATTGTGAACAATCCAAAATATTATATACATGTGATTATTCAGAAGGCATACCCAAACTCGATGAAGTCATAACGCCCTAATTCTCAGGATAGCCCTACATGGCCTAACCGAGGGGACCAATCCCCATAGTAGCAATAACTCAGTATTCCTCTGCTATAGGGCCACTATCCTGTGCATATTCAAAACTAGTGCAGCAATCTTTCTCAGAAGATTCACTCAATATGACAGGTTCCCATGTAAACACATACAATAAAAAGGAAAAGGGCTGAGTCAGCAAAGTCAATCAAGTAGCACAACCATCACACAGAACATATGCAGTCAGCATACACCAATGTTCTCCCCTGAGTCACCCCAAAGATTGTTTTTCCAAAATAATTTATTTTTATTAAAGTTCCAAATGGGCCTTCATCAACTTTTATGAAAAACTTTGTTTCTCAAAAAAACCCAAAACACTTGTTCAGAATAAAGCATTTATCTATAAAACCAGAACCACATTTGAAATTCCTTGATTATGATTAAAGGCCAAACTGGCATTCTTTCACTACTGGGTGTCCGCTCAACAAGAAATCATTTTAAGTGTTGTGTAAAAAATAAACGGATCTTTTTTACATCGAGTGATCATTTAAAAATTTTTCATCTAATTATATTTCTTATTTATTAAAATTTATGAAATATCAAGCAATTAATAAATTCTAAATTTAAAAGGCAAGTGCAGCAGGGGACCTACCTTGACTCGCAACCCAGTTACGATGATGATGCGGTACATCCCAACTTTCGCACAATCACGTTCCACTTGCCGATGACCGTAATATCACAGAAAAACATTTATAATGCGCTGAAACAACACAAAGTATCTAAAAACATAGAAATATTGTCTTAAAAATAATCCAAAAGAATAAATAGAGTAAAACCCACCTTGAAACCGGTGCAGACGAAATGAAACGAACCCAAAACATGCGGTAAAACAAGGTGTGCCCCACAAATAAAGGAGAACAATCCAAAGCAATCTGAATGGCTTTGCATTCGGTGGCGGCAGACAGAGCACGGTCCGATGTGACCCGAGACTCCCTTTGTGAACCCAGCGAGGGGATTCCTGGCCACGTCAGAGCAACACCCTACAACAATTAAACAACACCCAAAAACAATTAATGTAGAAGGGCCAAAGTACGAACAAAAAGGTATTCAGGACTCATATAAACCAAAAGAAAACCAAGCACACACTGAAACCTTCCCAAAGTATCATTCACGTCACACTCACCAATAAGTAAATCATTTCTATAAATATTATAATTTTTCTAAAATGCACAAAAAGGATTTACCCTAAAAATATACTCTATTTCTTCTCTTTAACGTCAAACACACCTCGAAAAATTTTCCAAACATGGTATTCACCTTTTACACAAAAGAAAAACCATTAAAATAACTTATAAAACAACCTCAATAACACCTCCAAATGCTTTTAAACCCGAAGAGGACCGAAACCCTCTAAAAAAACCACTACATACCAAAACCATATCAAAATACAATTTCAATCCAACACATGATTTAATAAACCACATGCATGATTTATAAAATTATAATAAGTGACTCAACTAAATTCATCCCAGATAAAACAAACACCGTTTCACATAAGGTCACCACTTTAAAACCAGATCCACCTCAAAAAGTGACTGACCAACCGAGACGGACCAAAATCACAATGAAGAGACCGATGCACTAAAAGATAATAACAATAAACATTAAAACACAAAAAGACCCTAATTCAGCAGGTGAGAAACCAAGAAACAGACATAAAACATACCCTGAGATGAAACCAACAGATCAAAACCAATCAATTTCACAAGATACAATTAAATTGACAAACATTAATTGTATAATTAATGATTAAAAATGTTGTGAAGAACAATAAAAAAATGTAAACCTAATTTAAATGTAAATTCAATGGGGTTACTACCTCAAACATGGAGAAACATCCAAGAACATGGAGAAAAACCAACTTCACACCATCACCACACCCCAATGATGAGAAAAACTGAACACTAGAGGGGGGGGGGAGGTCGCATGGATGGAAGACCGCTGGAGGGAGAGGAGAGCAGCTAGAGGATAGTTGGAGAAGAGGGATGTTGTCGAAGGGGTTGTGCGCCGAAGATGATTCTGGTCGGGGAGGTCGCTGCAGGCGAGGGAGGCACTGAACGAGGGGGGGGGGGGTTCGCCCAACGCGGGGTGCCGACGGGGAGATGATGGAGAAAGGGGAGAGTCCGGATGGGGAATGTGCGCAAGGAGGAGGCTGGAATAGGGGTTCGCTGTGCTGGATTTGTTCGACCTCAAAGGAAGAAGGGGAGGGATTCACCGCTGTTGGTCGCCGGACAGGGAGGGAGGCGCTGTGGGCGGCCGACGTAGGAGAAGGGCGAGCGGGAGGCGGAGCGCGGGGGTGATGTGCGAGTGTGGGTCGGAAACGGGAGGGAAGGTAGAAGCTGGGGGGAGGGGCTGTCATGCGGCAGACGAGAGAGGGGGGAAGCGGGGGTGCGGCCCACGACCTGCAAGGGGGGAAAGGGGGGCAAGTAGTTTAGGGTTTAGGTTTTTTTCACAATAATTATAATAATAAATCAAATAATAATTATAAAAATAATAATAATAATACAACAATGATATAAATTAATAACCTAAACATAATGATAATAATAATAACAACACTAGAATTAAAATAAAATTCTTTCTCAATAATAATAATTATAATATTAGTAAAAAGAAGATGATAATATTAATATTATTATTAAAAACCAAATAGTACTAATATAAACAAAAAGGTATTTAAAATGAAATCTTTGTTTCATTCCATTTTGGATATTGATAATAATCGGTCAACCGCACAGTCTCTATGACCGAACACATGGTCGCCGCTAGCAGTGCAATGACCGCGCACCGGCCCGAGACCCACAAAAAATATAAAACGTCAGAGAAGTTCAAATAGGGACCCAGCTAAACCTCATCCAAATGACGCGAGACCAATGAAAGAATAGAATAACTGGTGTCCATGGTTGGGGTGTGACATCTTTATAGGGGAATCCCACCTATATTTAATAAAACACTAACACAATGATAAAGCTCTATAGAACATTAATATTCCACTACAACACAAAATTGATCTTCCTTTTCAATCCACAAAGAATAAACTTATTCTACACTTCTCCACTTCCACTATGACTCTACGAGTGCAACTAAATAAAATCAAAAACACTTTATAAAGGTCAGTTCAATATACTCAACTAACTTAGTGGAAGATATTCATTCCACTACAATATAGTACAATATTAAAAATAACAACATAAGATATATCAATAAACAACAATTATTATTCTTTTCTTCACTGAAAAGTAATCTTTTATCTCAACTCAATTGTTATACACATCAACTTCATCTGTTATTCAAGTATGTATCTCTCATAACCTCATAAAAATATTTATTTCATGTAAATATATACACTATTTTAGTATCTTCTTTGTGAAATAACAAATGTACAACAATATTTATACTTTAATCTTCTTTATGAAAGTATAAAATGCTAACATGCTCACAAAGTGTATATATAGTGTGGTCTTTTAAGTGAGAAACTTTGGTCATCATTTTCACAATCCCAAATGAGTATGAGTGAAACATTAACTTAATTATCACAGAGTAAGAACACATAAAAACAATACCACACTTTATTTCAAAAATAAAACAACTCAATTATAATCATGTATTCATGTTATCACATGAATGTGAATTCCATGTACCATTAAAATACATTGATCAAGAGTATGTGCAACAAAATATCAAATTTTTTTCTTTAATCACATTGTATGTACATATTGTCTACATATTCAATGTTAAAGTACATTCACATATTCAACAAACCATGCATGTACTACCAACCCAGTATATATGATGTTACTTGTCAAAGTATTTATGTGAATACATAAACACTGTGTAATTCTTGTCCACAAAATCATTGATCCTCTTTTCATGATCCTACTATGTATTTACAGAGCATAAGAATATATAGTTTCATCCTTTTTATACGACACAAAAAAATTTGTGAAACACATGTATAAAACCTAAAGTTTATTTATGAGAGTTTCATGTTGTTCTTTTTCTTTATAAGACTCAAAACCTTCATTCTCGTGATAATTTTCATTCTCAAATCATAAACAAGATGCTACTCTACAAAAAAAAGAACACTCATATATGCTACCTTTTAGTGTAAATGAATTACCTCGCATGTACAATTTTTCTCAATCCACATAATACCGGTATGCATGGATATAACAACATGCATAATTTTTTTACTCTTCACTTAACTATATAAGAAATATAAATAATGCAAACAAAAAACTTCATCAGATAAAAGTATATATAGACCTCTCAAAATCGTATATCCCTCCACTTAAAAATTGACAATAAGGTGAAATACATTGCTTCTCATAATTTTAGTATATTTTGTGAAAGCTGAAGTAGATACTTACAGTGCTATCCAGTTGCTTCACAAATTAAATCTTCATGATGTAATTTGAGTGTGATAAGAACATATTAATCACTCACAAAATAGTTCTAATTCTTCTTCACATAAAAGAATACACGAGTTCTTATTATTCTTCTCAAAATAAAAACTAAACCATGAAACTAATTGAAAAAAACATCAAGTGATCAAAAATTTGGATGAATCAGCACAAACACATGTAATCACATTCATAAATACAGACCATGAGATTGGCTCTACTTCTCTCTCAATGATGTGCTTAAATCTCATATGTAAAACAGACTTTTGGATAAGAGATAATATTCTCAATTACAAGTGATAAAATAAAATGTATTAATAGAAAAATACTATGATTTTAGAACCTTCATGAATTATGGATACCCATTCTATTTATTTTCTCTCTCATACATGGACTGCTTCACAAGATATCATCATTAATGAAAAAATCAAAAATTTTACACACTGAAAATCCATGGTTAGAACTTCGTTTTATGAATTAAATGAATCATCATGTAAATTAGATAATTTTCAAATTTTCATTATGCTCAAAATATTATCATTATGGTCAGATCAAGCATCGATTTATGTCACATGGAGATCCTGATGAACAAAGTTTATACAATGAACAAAAAACTTGAGCATGGGGTGAGGTTGGAGATGAGATTGGATAAAGAGAAAATGGTTCATAAACATTGATCAAATATATTATAATGTTTAAATGATGTGTAAGATCTCAAATTCATTCGATTATGGACATTTATCATAGAGATTAGGATGAATGGATATAAGAAATCCTCTGGTTATCCATGTAACTTTAGATATTAGAGAATCTGATTTTGGATGAGAGTATTGGAGAATGATGACTGGGTCATGGATTGATGATCGATATACTATGGGGATTTTCATTGTCAATAGAGTTATTAGATCATACCAATGAAAACGAAGTCAAATAATTCGTCATTAGTGATTAATCTGATATCGAGTAAGTATGTTTTATTTTTTTGGTCCAATCCTCATTCTTGTTTCCTCCACAGAAAACATGAATTAAATATTTTAGAAATTAATTCATGGATTGATTTTATTGGTATATCAAGGTTAAATTTTATTCTTTGATTTAAGTATTTATTTCTTCATTTATCCTTTCTAATCGTTGTTTTTTATTACATTGAATGAAAGATAAATAAAATAATTCACAACATTTATTATTACATTTTTTTGATTCTCCTCCCTTATTCATTGAACATTTTTCATCAGTATTTCGATTGGCCAAAGATTCGACAATACCTCAGAGCCAATCATTATACAATCAATCATTGGTGTAATGGATCACTATTGTAGGTTTGGTTTTGGGATTAAAGGAACATTTGAGGTGTGGTGATGATGATAGATATTCGATGATGGTGTTGGTGATGGATCTTTTATGAGTTGGGACACATAGGTTCTTTGAAATAATGATGACATGCATTTTATGATCAGAGTGTGGCCAAAATCCATCCATTAGGGATGACATAGGCTCAATCAACCCATATCTAGTATTTATAGGCAATAATCATGGCTAGTGTGAAAAATAAAGTGATGTGGGTCGATATGAATGAGGATTAGGATTTTCAATATAATCCCATTCAACACGACATGCATTTTAGGGGAACACACTCTCTGTGGACCCATTCCATGGATTCTAGTTTTTAGACATGAAGATAAATATCATACATGCATGTGATCAGATCATATTATGTGTTATCCTTGTACCGATGACCTATCATGTACCCCCAGTGTAAATGGGAACAAAAATGTCCAGTGTACATGGGTATGATTATAGTATATAAAAACGAGCTGTTGTACACGAACACATACATTGGTAGGTCTGGACTTAGAGAACACACCATGTGTCCCTTGTACATACTATGTACTCTTTCCAGGTAATTTGGTAGCCCTCGATCCCCTCAATACCATTTCAATGTTAGTGTTGTTGACTTTTCTTGGTTTATCCCAAAGAGGATACAACATGGTATCCCATCCTAAGTATAGGGTGAGTGATCCCTTCTATAGGATAGTTCTGGATAAAATCAGGTATCCCTCCATGGGTCCAAGAGTATGATCCTCTATCATCCTCCCCATGTTTTTTAGGTATCTAGTTTTTACTTTTTGGCCATTAAATACCTATCCTATTGGATTATTATGGATATGTTTTGATATCCACCTTTGGCACTGGGTGTGATCCCCAAACTGTGTAGTGGCATATTATGAGTTCTAGTTAATACCATGAATGGAATGTCCTAATGAGTAAAACCTCTAAAATGAGTGCTATCAGTATTATTGAGACTCAAGAAGTGAGTTCCCTAAGGATAATATAACCTTTAAGACTTAGGTTGAATTATTTCTAGGAAGTGTGGATAAAACATTACTTTGAGACTTGGAGACTATCCTTGAGTATATATGGTTTTTTATCTTTCCTTATTGGTGACTCACCATATGGTTAATTTAGGATAACTATATTTTATTCTTTGTTTAGTAATTATAGGGTGGCATACTCGGTATACAATACTCATAACTATGTGGGTTCTTCCCACATGTGTTGTGTCTTATATAGATTATAATACTTTTGATGGTGTCATCGGAGGACTAGGATGCAGTGATACATAGTTGTTCTATACATACCAAAAATGATTATTGATGTCACATCTTGATAATAATCCTATTTTTTAGTAGTTAAGAATCTTTCTAAAGTATCAGTGGGCATATATTTGGCCCTTTTGTTTTTACACTCACTTAGTCATACATTGATGTTGTATTACTCAATATTTAGGATTTTATAGTATCAGTTGATTAGATTTTTTACATTATACAGGTGTATGATATTTCATGTGTGTGTATAGGTGATTTTGGATAAGTCCTATAAGGTTTGTGTTATGTTTATATGGTGCGAGTCACCAACCCGTGACCAATTGATGTAGTTTTGGGGTGTCACACTTAGATTACTACTAGCTAGATGACCACCAGTGGGTTTAGTTGTGATGGAGTGGTATAATAGTAGGTTGTATTTGGACTAAAGTTAAGATATATTCTATATATGAGGTTTTATAAGTGAACTATAGAAGTGGTGTTAAAATGTATTGAGTTTTAACTTTAGGCTAGAGAACACAATTATGGTACGACATCCATTTTATCCATTCAACAGAACTCTGATAAACTCCATGTTGAATTGGAACATGTAGAAACTATTTCAAAATAAAAAAATGTATATGAATCATATAATAATGAGTTGAGGATTCTATGTCCTTCTTGAGTTAGCTCCACATATACACACTTTGACCATGGTGCATCTTGACTAATGTCTGATTTATCCATGATTACAACCAGACAGGATTACATAGGTGGGTCATGATGATGATATTCATCATTATTATGCTTCAGTCTAGGGGATTTTATAAGAGGAAGTTCCTTTGTGTGTTTTATTAATGTTACATCCACCTATTGACTAGATTAACTTTATAAAAGTATTAAAAGATACTATTCACAGGCTAAGCACACTTCACATGTTCCATATGTTGGGAGTTCTCTTGTTTTTGGAAATCTAGATGAACAGATAGCATCTGGATGGATCAAGGTAGTAGAGAGAATTTTTGACCTTGTTAGGACCCCTCCTGATTTGACAATTTTACTAGTGGTGAGACTTTTACATGGCCTGATAGATAGATGGGGGATCATAGTGATATAAGCACCTGACATGGAGTCTCTCACATAGACAGAGTTTGAGCACCTCTTCAGTGTGGTTTTTTATCTTGTGACCATATGGGATGTACATATCTTGTAGGTTAGGGATATAAATTAAGACATCATAAAAATTTTAGAGTACACATCGAGTTTTACTAACCTTTCATGGTACTCCCTGGATATAGTTCTTGATGGGTACTTTTGAGCATGAACCTTTGAGAATGGCCTTCACAGAGATATCCATGACATAGTAGTGTCTATTTGTATCCCTTCATATACTATGGTTATACAATATTCCTTGGTTATGGAGAGATCCATAGAGGATATGTTTTTAGCAATTGGTTCTATTGGTGGAATCCTTGGAGTTGAGCCCTTATTAGTCAGTAGTCAACATCTGAATCATGGATCCTAGCATGGGAGGTGACTTTAGGGGAAGACATATGATAAATTGTTAAATGCTTTGGGATCTCAAGGAGATTTCACTAATCTGAGGGTGTGGATATGTTTCTATCATAATGTTCATGTTCATGTCACGTGGGATCACCTGACCAACCATGAGGCAGAAAAGGAGACATCGGATGGACCACCATAGAAGAAACATCATCTTGAGCGGTTTGAGGAAACTGACATTATGACTATTTCCCACCACTACCACTTATAAGTGGTATACTCCAAGATTACGGAGTTGGTGTTTAGGATCATTGAATGATACAAGAAGTGGAGGCTTAAGATCTGAAGGCTCTATGTATTATATGAGGTATTGACTATAAATTATATACATTTTATGCAGTTTTGATTGATATAGGAATGAGACACTCTTTTCTTTCCTCATACCTCATTCGTGATCTAGATATTCCAATGGATCCATTGTCTCAAACATTGATCTTAGAGACTCATATAAGGATAGATTCAATGATCAATCACTTCTACAAGAAATGTGACCAGTCTTTTGTATGAGAGAGATTCGTATGAGATCTTTTCCTAGCCCAAAAGAGGCAATATGGTTTTATCCTAGGTATGTAATAGCTATCTTAAATATACATTAAAATCAAAAAATTTATATAGAGGATGTGATGTGTTTGAGTTTATGGGGCAATAATTTTTAACATTAGTTATAAGAGATACCAATAAGAGATGAATGACATTATACAAAGTAGGATACAAATAATTTCTCAATATGTGGATATCATAATCCTTGTAGAAATTAACACTGTTATATTCCAATTACCAACAATGGTAGAGGTGTTTGAAGATGTGTTCCTTGAGGATGTTTCATTCTTACCTCCCCATAGAAAGATAAAATTATTCATATACCTATACCTGGAGTCTACCCCTATATTTTCACCATCATATTTGATGGATCCACAATTCAACGAGAGTTAAAGGTGAATTTTGATGATTTTTAAATAAAGGTTTTGTTAGAAACAACATGACCCCCAATGTAGCCTCATTGTTGCTTTCCAAGAAGGGAGATGGGATCCAGAGGTTGTTCATGGATTATCATCACCTGAACCATGTGACTATCATGAATAAATATCCACTTCATATAATTGATGACCTACCCTACTATTTGAATGGGGTTTGGTGGTTCTCAAAGATTAACATGAGGTCAGGTTATCACCATCTCCGAGTTCTAGAAGAGGATATACTGAACATGACTTCTTGGGGTCTCTATAATCACTATGTGTACTTGGTGATTCCATTTGTCCAAAAGAATTCTCTATCTACATTAATGAGAATCAAGAACAATATATTTTATCTATTATAAGAACATTTTATGGTAGTATTTATAGATTAAATACGCATGTACACAGTGTAAGAGGAGGTGCATGCGAGATATTTGATATTGGTCCTAGACATACTAAAAGAGAAAAAAAACATGGTATTATCATGAAGTGTTAGTTAAAAATTCATGCGGTCCACTTCTTCATACATTTCACCTCATAATAGGGATTAGTAGGTTACCTAGTAATGATTGAGGTAGTTATATCTTGAGATCCACCAAAGATAATAACTAAGCTGTAGATATTACTTCAGTTTGTGGGATATTATCAAAGATTGATGCCTAATTTTAATATGATTATGACACATATTACTACCTAAACCGTAATGGGGAAGCCTTTCAGGTGTATGAATATGTTTTAGCTACATTTTCAAGAACTATAATATTTTTTGACTAGATCCTCCCTCTTGTGACTTCTAGAGGATGGTGTTAAATACATGCTACTCTAGGATGAATCTAAATTTGGGCTTGGATGAATTCTGATGTAGAGGTAATCAGTGATATCTTATGGGAATTTTTAGTTAAGACCCCATGAGTAGAATTACACAACCCATGATTTAGATATTTTAGAATTATTTTTCTCCCTAATGTATTAGAGACATTATCTTATGGGAGAGTAATTCTTCATCTATTCTAACCATAATAGACTTTGGTATATATTATTGTATAAAGATCATAAATTGAGGATGATACGAAAGAAAGAGTACTTATATGACTATAAATTTGAGAAACTATATAATAAGGTGAAAGGGAATGTTGTGGTTGGTGTTCTCAGTAGGGAATCCCATTGACAGTTTTCAAGAGAGGCATCATTGCAGTTGTCTTTGTTGAAGTTGTACATAATAGATGAGGGTGGTATATCATACCTCTAGAAAATGGTTGATGCCCCTATTAATAATTAATGTGTTATAGTATCATATCAAGTTGATATCTATTGTGAGTTTTTTCATGATTAGATATCCATGGTACATAATTTTGATGGATTTTCTAAAGTTGTGGAGTACGTAATTTTTCCCCAAGGATTGATGATGGTACCAATCACACATCAAGATTAGGTACTAAGTGTGTTTCATTATTCCCACATATTGTTACATCGAGAAGTGGAAAATATGTATGAGAACATTCAAAATTATTTTTATAGAAAAGGATGAAGGGGAGTGTTTCTGAGTTTATCTCTCAATGCCTCACCTACCAACAGGTGAAAGAAAAGTGTCAGGATCTGGTGGACTTCGACTATCCCCTTGAGGGGTCAGAGTAGAAGTGTGATGGTATCTATATTAATTTTTAATGGGATTTCATTGATCATATAGAGGTAATGATGTAATATATGTAATCCTAAATTGAATCACCTAGTTGGACCACTTCTTATCCATTATAGAATAAAGTCCATTAGTGATTTTTGGAAACCTTTACACGTAGAAGGGATTTCACCTTCACTGAGTTACCTTGTTGATAGTTTTAGAATGGGATTATCTCACAATGTATCAATTATTAGGAATATTATAGGAATATTTTGAGAATAAATTGTGGATGATTATGATATTCTACCACCATAATGATTGAAAGATATAGTAGACCATTTAGGTTTTGAAGGATATTTTTTAGGATTTCATGTTAGATTTTGCCCATAGTCGCTAGGATCACATAACATTGGATGAGTTTTCATAAAACAAAAATTAACCCTCCACTATCAGTATACAACTATTTGAGGCCTTATATGGGAGACCTTTTAAGTCATCATTGTGTTATATAGATCTAGGTTACCCAACACTTATAGGTCCATAATTGGAGAAGGTGATGAAAAAGAAGGTTTAAATCATTAATGAGTGGACAAAGACTATGAGATTCATCATAATTCTTATAGGTACTAGAGAAAAATGACTTTGGAGTTTGAAAAGGGAGACTATGTGTTCCTGAAGGTCTCAGTATACCGAGGACAATAAATATTTGAATGAGTAAGCAATCTATCTCCAAGTCTCATTTAACCATTTCAGATACTTTACAGGGTTGGTGATGTTTCATACCCCTAATGCTTTCCACCAAAGTTATATTGGGTGCACCGATTTTTCAACATGTCAAAAATGAAGAGATACATGAATGACCTATTAGAAATTATTGAATGGGATGAGATGAAAATTTAGGATAAAGGTACATTCTTAGAATACCTAGTGACCATCAAGGATTAGTAGAAGAATATCCATTATAGATGATTGATTCACATGGTGTGTGTTCAATGGATGTATGAGAATCTTCAAGAGAGCACATGGGAGTTGAAGAACTAGATATGATCCTAGTACCCTCAAAATTTTATGTAAGTTTTTTATTTTTGAAATAAAAATACTTCAAGGTGGGGATAATGTAAAAAATTAATTTTTACACATAACACTTTGGAATATTTTGAATAATATTTACAGAGTTAGGCATAGAGTTGATTTGGGATTCTAGAGCCTGTGGATCCTCGAGGTAGATATATTGAAAATATTAAATTTATTATATTATGGGAACATAATTATTAAGAAATAAGGGAATATATCTTGAATGGTGTTTTGGATGGGAAAACCAATACCTTTATTATATTAATAACATGGTTTTTACCCTATACATTATATAATATTCTTCAACATTGGTGTTTTGGATGGGAAAACCAATTCTCATTTCATACTTCTGTGTTTGGTGATTTTCTCCCATGTTCTCCAATAAAATTTCATTAGTATTTTGATTGGGAAATGATTTAACTATACTAAGAAATGTATTTTTATGAAATCTATATTTTTTATAACATAACATTTATGTAGGTATAGTTTTTGGATTTAAGGAATGAAAGATATGTGAAAAAATGATGGCGTTCAGATTATAGTGTAGGTAATGGAGTTTTCTAACTATGGGCCATGCAATTTCTTTGGGATAGTGAGTAAAGGTGTTTTCTAGTCAATGGGTAGATGAAATATATCCAGTAATGATGAAATGTGATTGATCAACCCATATTTATCCTCCATGAGTATGAATCATAGCTATATTGATGAAGGAGGTGGTGTATAAAGATATGTTTAATGTCTTGGAATTTATATGGAATCTAGATATATTTGATATGTAGATCAGAAGAACACAAAACAAGTAGAACCACTTACATGGGGAAATTTTTTTATTCATGATGATAAATATCACTTGAGCATTTGACCAGGTCATACACCATGTGATCCATAAGACGAAGACTTGGTATGTACCCCCAGGGAAAATGGGAACAAGCAAAACCAATGTACACAAACACAAACATAGTACACAAGAATGGAAAAGAGAACAAAGACACTGACATGGGTAGGTACAAACTTAGATAGACACACCATGTGTCCCTTGAACATTCCTTATTCTCTTTTCTGAGTAGGTTTGATCCCTTGTTCTCCTTAGTCCAATTTGAGATTTAGTTTGGGTAGTTTCCTTTAGTTGATCACCAAGAGTATAAAATATGTAATGCAATAAAAATAACAGGATGAGTGATCCTTTCTATAGGATATTTATAGATATATTCAGGCATCCCTCTATGTAGCATGTGGTGTGACCCTCTATCATCATTCCCTAGGTTGGTTCAGGTACACCATTTCTGATATTGAGGTTGTGCAGTCCTCATCATAGTGGACTATTGCAGAGAGGGTTTGGTATACCCCATAGGCCCTAGGAATGATTCCCTACCTAGGTATTGAAAAATTTGGGGTTCTATTTTATATCATGAATTTTAAGGACCAATGAGTGTAACCTCTCGGATGAGTTCCATCAGTTTCATTGAGACATGAGAAATGAATTCCATTAGGAAAATGTGATCCTTGATCCTTGAGAAGAATCATAGGATAGCAGTGATGGAATGAACTTAAATTGATACTTGGTGTCTTTATCTGAGTATATATAGGATTTTATCTTTCTTTATTTCTGAATCACCCTTAAATGATTTTGAGTTGACTATGATTGATGATTTATTTTGTGTTTTCAAGGTTTCCTACAAGTAATTTTATAATAAACCATGTATAAGATCTTCCCATACTTATCATGTCTTATATGGATGAATGGACTTTCAATGGATTCCTAGGAGTACTGAGAGTAGCTATATATTAGTTTTTATAGGCGAACCACAAATGATTCTATAATATGCATCTTAATAGTAGTCCCATTTTGTTAGTAGTATAGACTCTTTTTATAGTATTGATGTTATTTTTTAGCCCTTTTTCTTTTTCCATACTGTTAGTCATACTTTGATGTGGGATTAGTTGTTATTAATTCATTTATATTATCATTTGATTATCTTCTCTATATTATATTAGTGTGTGGAGATGTTTGTGGGGGTACATGTACTTTGGGATAAGGCATCCCAAATGTGTGTTATATCTACATGGCCCAAGTTTCCACCCCTAGTTTATTGAAGGTGGGATTGGGGTGTTATTCTCAACTTACTGCCTACTAGGTGGGCCCTGTTGCATGGGTTCTAGATAAATATTCATTAAGACACATTTCCAAAGTGAAAAATTAAAGGAATTTTATTTTTATAAATTTTAAAAAGGGTTAAATAATAAAATTTGAGCATAAAATAATTTAAAATTATTAAAAAAAACAATAAATTTTATATAATCATATTTATGTTGTTCCTTATTGACATAATACACAAAATGTTACTTGTATTTCATTAAATCACTTGTACTTATTTTTATACATGGATCTAGTCAAGGGTTCATTTATATGTTATGTTATCTACCATTTAGGAGATTTTTTTTCAAATAGAGAAGATATTCTAACGTTTTATTGCACTGATAATGAGGTCACATAGACTAAGGGAGGTTGGGTGATTTTTGTGGTTAATTATGGATATACATTAATGGATAAAATATTTATGGATTAATTGGAGGCTTGATATTTCATTTTGATATATAATATTATATGGATAATTTTAATGATTTAACCATGATTCCGAAATAAATAAACCATTGTTTATGAGTAATGATGAAGGATTGAAGAAGTGTATGCATAGATGTATCCTTATTTAATATTTTATACTTGATGGAGGATGAGTCTAAAGGTTTATATTCATTTTTATTAAAATGTGGTCATATCGTTGAATATTTTGGTGAGTTAATTACATTATATATGTATTGGGTAGAAAAAAACATGGAGTAGCTGATAATGTAGACTATAGATCACGAAAACCATAACCCACTATTGGTGGTTCTATTTTTCTTATCTTTAAGGAAAAGGTGTGGGCGGGAATTGCGGTGATGGTCTATTTGAGTGGTGAAAGTGGAGGATAGAGGGAGAAAGTTGAATCTTCATGGCATTGGTGTGGGTGGTTGGTGTTGGAAATCTGTTCCAGATCTAGTTTCAGACCAAATATTGTAAAATTATTCTTCGTATCCCTCAGAGATGCGATGGAGTGGGATGCGATGATGATGAAAAATTTGTGGATATGGTCCATTGATGTCAGATTGGTAAGTGTTTGGTTGCTCTGGGAGAAGGAGATGATCCTACTGCGGTGCGGTCGCAGGTGGTGATATAGGAGCTAGTTTCTGGGGCTAGTGCAGCTCCGGATTCTTGACGTTGGGTCTAGATTCCAGTGCTTCATGATTTTGACATTTTTTTCATTTTCTCTGTAATTTGTTTTATTCTGCTGGGCTCTTAGGCCACTAATTTTTAAGGCTATCTGCCTCTAGGCCTATGGACTTGTAATGGGTTTCACTTAACCCAGTTTAATAATGGTTTCTGTTTTTTTTCTTTTTCTTTTTTTAACAAATGGGGTTTTACCCAACCTTCTTATTATAAACCTAGAACATACAATGGTACATGAATAATACAAGGTGATGTGTTTACCATAGATTATGGCTTGATATAAATTTTTTACACTTATTTATATGGATGCAGATCCAAGGGTACTACAAGAGACTCACATAACTCTATATTTAATAAATTGTTTTATACAAAGGAGTCACATGTGGTGACTTGGTGTGTCATATCACATGATAAGAATGTGATTAAAATAAAATAAAATTTCATATTTTTTTAGTAAGACCCATATGGGTCCATCAGTACTAATGTATCTATGATCCATATGTAATATGTATCATACTATCAACCAATTAACATGAATGAAATCTATCTTTTAAACTAAAACAAAAATTAAATACACATATTTATATATACTTGAGTAAATTTCTATAGGTTATGTATATTTAGAAACATAATAGGTTTTTTTAAATGACACCCCACAGAACTCATACCCAAGTCTTCCAATATATTATAAATAAATATTCTCTAAAATTAATTCACATGATTATTTAAAAAATTGAACATAATGGTTTTTAAAATAATCAACATAAACCATTAATACCTTATGTTGGAATAAAACTGGTTATCACCATAAAATACATTTGAAAAAATTGTAAATAAAATTTGAATGAAAATAGAACATATACATGGTTGGAAAAAAGATAACAATGTCACTAGATAACATTAATGAAATAATGATGACCATAACATGAAAAACGATAATTCTTGATCCTCAAAAGGACACCATAAGTCCATCATGGATAAATTCATCACTCATTGGCACTCAATTCTGTCCACTTACATGGATTTTTAAACCAACATCTAAAAATTTTATTCCAATTAATCTTGGGTAACTTCTGTTAATGTTATAAGGTCATTGATCATTCCCAATAAATTCAAAAAATCCAAAAATAACGATTTATAAATTTATATAAGAGAAATAAATGGTTTTCAAATACATAAAATTTTAACTCAACTCAATACCCTGAAAACATTTTACAACAACACATATAAATATATAACTTTATAAAAACCCATTAGAATTATTTAAAACAACATGTAATCTAATTTAATATTCCTTCTTATTCTAGTGAAATAAAAATTAGACATTTAATCAAACCAAATATTTGATAGAATCAGTGTAAATAATATTATAACATGAGAACCATTTTTATAGTGTTAAAAACACCCATATAAATTCTAAAAATATATATATTCTATTTATAAAAATACACAATTTGAATAATATTTACACCAAATCAGTAATAGTTATATGATTCACCTGCCTTAATGAGATTCTATATTTTTTATTAATGAATTAATAAACTATAAATATATTCATGCAAAAATAATAAACAAAACACACCAAATATTTATTTTTAAAAAACCCTAAAATTATGGAATATGGGTTCCATGATTAAGAATACTTACTTAGTAGTCAAACCCTTTAATGGGATGAAATAGAGTTAAAAATATTTCAACTAACCTATATTAAAAAAACTAATCAACATCAAAGATATCTCTGTGCCTCAATAAAACCCATAAAATCAAATCCCTTAGAGAATACATAAAACCACATATGAGAATAAGGGTAAAATATAGATGAATAAGTGTGGATAATAGATGGTATAATCTCACTTTTCTTGGTAAATTAATCCTACATGTATGTGGTCAAATAAGGGAAATAAAGAAAGATTAGTATTTTCCCTCCATAGATCATTGTCCACATGACACATGGGGTGGGGATGGGGGTGGGGGGCTTCCTAATTTATATTTTAAAACACTAATAATAATACTAACACAATAATAATAAAAACTAACCACTTCACCTGATACCCTATTTAAATAACTTGAATCCAATAAAAAATTGTAACTAAATGTATAAAAAAAATTAATTTTCACAAATTATCCTTTCAATATAATTACCAATGATGGATAATCATGGATTTTTATTGAAAAAAATAAAGAAAAATGGTTTTGGGAACTATTAAATAACAATTAAAATTACCACACATCATTTAAAATTTTAAAAAATATTTAAAAAATATATATATTTTATTAGGTAAATAAATAACATTTATGAATCATGTGTTTTACTTCGTTCAAGTATTAAGAATGTAATGAGAGGAAAAATTTGAAAAAATAATAATAGAATTTAAGTAACACCATGATTAATCACCACTAAGGATTCCTCAGAGTAACCTGTAACATCCCGGGTTTTGGAATGGGACAAAATTCTCACTCGGTTAGAATTTTTCAACCAGTGGCGATGATAATTTTTTGTTCATTGATTGAAAATACGTTATTAGAGTTCCATAGTCCTAAAATGGTATTTTTGGGTTGGTTTGGATGCTAGGTGAGTACCTTTGGTATTCAGAAGGGTTTCAGGAGCATTGGAGGCTTGAAGGCTTGGTTTTTGGGAAGCAGCTACAGGTTCATGGTTTAGGGAAACCATGAAAGTAGAGGCACATGGTCTGGATGCATCTGTATGATTATGCTAGGTTTCTGATTGGTTTGAACGTGATTTTTAAAACCCTGATGGGTGGCTGTGTGATCTTGGGGTTTCTAGGCAGTGGCTTTCACAGGTTTTCTGCACAGTCTGGCAAACCATGAGGGTAAACCTTATGGTAAGTGCTTGTTTTTTTCTAATTTTTTTTCTATTTGATTCTAAATTATTCTGATTTTCTCTATATTTATTCTTCATTTGTCAAACATAGGAGGGGGTGAGCCACCCATCTCATTCTTCCACCAGATTTTATCCAAATCCTTCATCTGACCTCCATTCTTTGGTCGGTCTAAAGCTATAGGATCGCCTCGATATGTCTAAAATCATGAACCATTATCTTCATCTTGGTTTTCATCTTACAAAAAACTATTTCCATTCGAGCCAATTTTAGAGTTAAATTTGGAAACTGAGATCTATGACAATTCACTTCGAGTTGGAATTCGTTATTGGACATGCCCACATATTCGAGTCTAAGGTATGTTGTGGATACCCCGTTTAGATTTTTCATAGATTTATGGGAATTATGGATTTTTAGCGCAAAAATGGGGTTTGAGAGGAACCCTATTATTTAATATTAAATTGAATTTTAGACCATGATGGATGTCGTGGTCATGACCTATACCAGTTATGCCTAAGAGAGGCTTGGTGATAGGAAATTTCTGATTAGGATATTTTGGTTGGGTGTACCAAAATTGTTTTAAATGAATATTTTTGACATAAAATTCTATGTTCAATTTGTTAAATAATGGTTAATCTTTATAGAGGTTTCAATACCTATGTTCTAATGTTCCATAGCTAATAGCTAGTGTGATTTTTTCTGTTTAAATTGAATTACTTGTTTAACATGTTTTAATGTGATTTGTATTTATGTAATGCATGAAATTACATACGATGTGACCTAAGGGTTCATGATGGTCATGTTCTATGATTAGGTTTGGATGGCATGGACATTGGTATTGAGTGATGTTGATCACTCTTTGGGCATGGACCATGTTTTCTTGGGTGGTTATGACCATAGGATTGGGTATCATGGACATCGGTTTGAGGCAGTGTGACGGTCAAGTTGTGCTAGGCTCATGATTCTTGGATTTCATGACCATCATATTTGAGTTACATTGTCACATGGGCACAAGATGATAGATATGGTGTGGCTTAGGTTCGTTTTGGTGATTTATGCTCACTCATGATGGCCAATGTGCCAATTGAGCTCCGTGCACATAGGTTGACTATGTGATGTGGTGATTTTGATCACTGGTGTGAGTAGAGGCCCTCGATAGTTGTGGTTTAGGTATTTTTGGTTTGAGGGTGCTTTTCATAGAAAGAAACATGGGAGGATAAGATCCTTAGGTTGATAGTAATGAGGATATAGGGTTGGGGGCTGAGGCTCGCCATGACTGAGGTCGTGGAACTGGATATTTATTTGAGATAAAACATCGATTTCCAACTGATTTTCATTCCATTGACCCATGTGAACTTTCAATTAGGGGATCTTGGGACTGGGATACTGTTGTTTGGGTGTGCTTTTGGGACAATGTTAATTTTAGTCATGAGGTTTTAAGAGGCATGTGGTTCCAGGATATATGATTGAGGTAGAACATGAGGGTTCATTGGGACTTTGTGACTAAAGGGTTACATTGGTCCACAGGCCAAGGAATATCATTGCTTTTGAGATTCTAGCAAAGTCCAAAGTAGGTGACAATCCCTGGTGGCTGCTGAGAACTAGGGGAGGTTGTGTTTATTATTTCATCATACTATTTAATTTTCTTAAAGCTCTGTGTCTACATTGACGCATATACTAGGTACGTACAATTGATTGGTATCCTACATAGATTTGTCGCAAACCCTATACGGGCCCTTCGAGATGCCTGTACACATTATGGGTTTACATATAGGTAAAGGATCATCTTTAGGATTTGAATCATAATACTATTTAGAATGGAGATTTTCATGGACCTTGAGGTCGTGCCTAGATGGATTTTTAGTTTTGTTTATCTTCCATTCCAATATCAGCATGCTTATTTTATATGTAGCTATAATGGTTATCCTTGGTTTCCCTTTTTTTATATTGAAATGTATGACCTTCTATAGATTCATGCTTGGTTTTTTAGTAGATAAAAGTGATTTTCTTGCATGTTGTTCTATTTACATTCCTATACAATTGTTTCTATATTGCTTTAGATGATATTGATATTGGATGTGCCTACACATGGAAGTTCTGGTACTATTCTTCTGAGTCATTCATTTCTACTGCATCTATTAATATTAATCTTGGACCAATATATTATATATTTCAAAAGGGTATTGACCCCCCACTAAACCTGTTTACACCCTCGCAGCTAGTTGGTAGCATTTGGTATTTGGGGGGGTGGGGTTCACCTAAGGCCTGTGGAACCTAGCCCAATTGAACTATTTGGGAGGTTGTTTAGGTTGAGGATGCTATAAGTGGCATCAAAGGATATTCACTTACCTATTTTATTAGTATTACTGTTTAAGATTATGGTCGACTAGAGATATGTTATGTTCAAAACTGGATTTTGAACACATGCTTGGGTACCAACAACCCCATGTACGAGGGATGGATTGAGTTGCCTTGGTTGAGTTATCTTTTTTTCATTTTATCATGTTACTGTTTATATGATTTCCACTTCGGTGGATCACTAGGTTTGTGATTATTATTGGTTGTGATATGTGACCCTTGACCCAATGTGGTAAGGGATAATTGGACATCGTCCTGGTAAGGAAAGGCATGGTTGTTAGGATTTGATAGGCAAATTTTTAGTGTATTTCAATTTCATATATGCATTAATGCTTTGTGAAGTTATAATACCATGTGAATAATATCAAATTTCGAGTTTAATTGTGAAATTCCATGATTTAAGTTCTTTGGAAATGTGAAATGTAATATTCTATGATTTATATATATGTAAAAATATCATGTGGAATGGGAATTTGGCTTATCTCTTATAGGAGTAGGTAGATATAATAACAGAGGTGATTATGATCACTAGTATTGGGAAACTAGGTCAGAGGATTGACACAACGTGGTTGTTGGGAAGGGCACCGACTTTGGATTTTGGGATAAATGTCTCTGTTGAGAGTGGGTAAGGAGGTCGTGTCGCTGGAATTTTGTGGGCATGGTTGCATTGGTGGAGAGTAAGGGTAGTTGTTATAAACTGCCTTTTTATTTATTTTACTATATATATAGAATATATTGTTATATATATATACGGGTTTTCTAACCATTTTATGTTATTCAATTGGTTCCTCCTTGATGGCTCGATGGAGCGTTATGAGGGTGATGGTATAGTTCCGCATGAGAACTATCAGGTTCAAACCCCTGAGGGTTCAATAGAGAGCGATCCATAGGTATAGGCTGAAGGAAAAAACCAGGTTTAGGGTGCAATGTAGGTAGGAAAACATCCAGTCTTAACAACAATGGGGTTGTGGCTTGACGAGCTGCTTCGATCAGTCTGGTATGTGTTTTATAGGGGATTGGTAGAAGTGCTCAGGGAGAAGATCCCTCTATGGCCTATCTTACTCAAGAGTTCTAGTCACCACACACACTATTTTCTCAATGTGAGTGTGGTATGTAGGTGGCTAAGAACTAGATAGAGAGCATGAATATGATCTTTGTTAATTTTGAGATGAATTCAGGACATATGGTCAAGTTGGCGACATATATGCTTAGAGGACCATCTATGAATTGGTGGGATTTCCTTGTTCAGGATCACAAACATTAGGAACTATCCTAGGATGACATTGAGGATAGGTTCTTCGAGCACTTTTTCCCAAATATGTTGAGGGTGGAGAGATCACAGGAGTTCATGTGGCTTCAATAGAGTTGCATGTCCATCAGGGACTAGGCAGCTAAATTCACTGAGTTATCTTTCATTGCACCAGGTATGGTAAGCGATGACACCTCGAGGGTGAGGTTCTTAGAAAATGGTTAAAAGAACCCCATTTGGGGGTAGGTAAACATATTTATGTTGTCCTCATTATCAGATGTGGCGAATCATGTGCTCATAGCTGAGGGAAACCTGATGGACATGTCCTTTTTGAGATGCGTTGTAGATTTAGGTGATGGTTAAAATGGTAGGAAATGATGTTGGGATGAGTTCCAGCCGGGCGGTCAGGCCAGGGACTCAGATAGAACACACTTTGGTAGCTATAAAATGGTTTTATTTCAGTGTGGGTTTCTAGGGAATGTCTGAACTCAGTGTGATATGCCTCTAAAAAAGTGTAGATCATGTGGATAGGTTTTGAATCTTGAGGGGTTCTGTGGACTGCCTTCTCAGACAACTGATATATAGGAACTAGAGTAGGAACATACTTTAGAGATCTATGTAGGATTGATTCCTAGTGAGGGTATCCAAGGTTCAGTTGTATTCATAGAACATGGAAGAGATAGTGGGACCCAGTAATGGGGTCAATGGCCGGTGACTGGTGTCGCAGCGCAGGGAGGCTAGGATTTAAGAAACCATGTGCCAGGCTAAGTATAGGTTGTGGAGCTTCCTAGGGCTGAGTAGGCTGCTGAGTCGATGATGGTCATAGGTATTCTAGAGTCACAATCAAAGTTTGTTTTCTTTTTTTGGAATGTACTGTTGTAGAAATTCCATTTTGAGCGCACGAGGTGAACATATTGTATATGGATTGAACAGATGATGGTTAGTGGGTTGGAACCATCTTAGGTTCTTGATTATATATATATATATATGAGGTTCTTGGCATCAGGATAATCATTGGATGCATTTTTGGAGGTGCTTAGTCCTCGAGGGATTTGAGGGATGGTGGTTACTTGAGGTACCTTTTGCAACATGTCATTTGAGGGATGCAGGTTACATGAGGTACTTTGGGAATCAGGGCATCGAGGATGTGGTTTGGGATTGAGCTGTGTGGAACCGGGTTTTTTTAGCATCCATGGGATGTGGTAACTCGTTGTTCCATGAGTGCTATGGGATCTAGGTGGGCGCTGATGCGGTGTTGGGTTTGGGTAGGTGTTGGAAGCGACATGGGAGAACCTGATGAGGTGTAGGGGTGAAGATGCATTACAGGAGGACCATGGGTCTGAAAATAGGTTGATGATCATTTATGTGATTGGATATTTTGATTGGGATTGACCTAGTTAGGAAATTCCTAAGGTGGGGATCCCCATGGGGAATTTGGCATGTACCCTTGATACAAGGGTAGTTCGGGTTATTTATAGTGGATGGGTATGTCTGGTACAGTCTCTATGTTTTGTTTTATAGCTTAGGGATTTGAATTTTTCAACTAGTGGTGATTCTATTTTTTGTTTCATTTATTAGAACCCAAAATAAGAGTTTCGTTGTCCTTAAATGGTATTTTTGGGTTTTTAAGAGGATAGGATTGAACTTTGGTTGTTTAGAAGGATTTCAGGAGTAGCAGATGCCTGAAGGGATGGTTTTGGGGAAGCAGTTGTAGGCGTACGGTTTAGGGAAACTGTGCAAGTCAGGGCACACAGTCATGCAGATGCGTCAATAGAATTGCAGACAGATTCTGCATGATTTTTTCATGGTTTAAAAAATGTTGTGGGGTGGTCATGTTAGTATGGGGTTTATATGCAATGGCTTTCATAGAGTTTCAAATTTATTTGAAAAACCATGCTGGTAAAATTTGCATCTAGTGTTGGTTTTTTCTAAATTTATCATTTTATTTTATTCTCCATTATTCATCTTTTTCTCTATCTTTCTTATTCATTGGCCGCACACTTTAGGGGGGGGGGGTGAGCCGACCATCTCTTCCTTCCATCGTATTTGATCCAACTCCTCTATCCAGCCTCCATTCTTCAATCCATCATAAGCTATATGATCACCTTGATAAGGTTAAACCCATGTGCCCTTATCTTCTTCTTGGTTTTCATATTACGGACTATTGTTTCCATTTGATACAAATTTATGGTTAGTGATTGACACTCGGATATACATCAATTCACTTCAAGTTGGACTTCGATATCGAGTGTGCCTATATCTAATAGTCTAAGGTATGTGGTGCATACCTTGTTTTGAATTTTCATAGACATCTGGGTGTTATAAATTTTTAGCGCGACGGTGGGTTTTGAGCCGAACCCTATTATACCATATTAAATTGACTGTTAGACAATTTGGGATATCGTGGGTATCCCATATACCTATTATTCTTAATCAATGCCAGATGAGAGGCCGTTTCACATTAGGATATTTTAGCTGGGTGTGCCAAAGTGATTTTAAATGAATTATTGTGATTTGAACTACAATGTTTAATTTTTTTTAAGATTTGTTTAGCTTGTTAGTGGCATTAAAGATCTTCTTAATAATGTGACATAGCTGATATCCAGTTCAATTCAATATTCATAAATAGAATTACTTTTTTAAATTATTTTAATGTGATTAATATTTATGTAATGATTGATATTACAAATGATAAGACCCAAGGGTTCATGATGGGTGTGGCCCGAGATGATGTTGGGATGGAATCACTGTCAAGATTACGTGATGTTGATCTCTAGTTGGTTGTGAGATGGGTTTTCATAGGTGGTTTTGACCACAGGATTGGGTGTCATGGATGTCGTTTTGAGGCAGTGGGACTATAAAGTTGGGCCAATCCCATGATACATGGATGGAATGACCATTAGATTGGATCGACATGGTCGTAGAGGCCCAAGGTCCCAGAGATAGTATGACTTAGGTAATTTTTGGTTATTTACTCTCACTTGTGATTAAAAAAGCACCAATTGAGTCATGCGCACATAGGTTGACTTCATGATGAGGTAATTTGGACCACTCATATGGGTAGAGGCCGCCAATAGTTGCAGTTTAGGTATTTATTGATTGTGGGTTCTTTCAATAGATATCCACATGGGAGGTGAGGATCATTCAGTTGATAGTAATAAGGATATTAGAATGGGGACTGAGGATTTCCATGATTGAGGCCATGAGCCTAGATATTTATATGAAGATAGACATAGTTGTTCCTCTAATTTTTTTCCATAGGACGATGTGAGATTTCATGAAGGGGACCATGGAACCAAGATACTATTTTTTTATCATGCCTTTGAGACGTCGGTACTTTAAGACACAAGGTTTAAAGAGACACGTGGTGCCTAGATATATGATTGAGGTGGAACCTAAGGATTTATTGAGACTTCATGAATATAGGGGTACCTTAGGCTATGGTACAAGTACTCTCTTTACTTTTGAGATTCTGGTGATGACCGAAGTAAGTGACACTCTGTGGTAGCTGCTGAGCACTAGTAAAGGTTGTGTTTATTATGGCATCATTCCATTTTACTTTTCTTAGTGTTTCATATATGATTAAAAACATATACTCGGTACCCACCATTGGGTGGAATCCTAATGAGATTCATATCACACCCTATACGAGCCCTTCGAGAAGTATTTAGACTTTGTGGATTTATGTATAGGAAAAGGATCAACTTCCGAAACAAGATCCTATTACTCTTTGGCATGGAGATTTTCATAGACCTTGAGGTCATTCCTAGATGGTGTTTTAATTTTTTTAGATACCATTATTGTATATTCAAGCATATTTTATATTTAGCTACAATGGTAATCCATGGGAACCCTTTTGAATATTGATATGTATGACCTTCTATAGATGCATGAATGGTTTGTTTTTTGCAGCTACAAGTGATTTTTTAGCGTTCTTCTCAAATTTACTTTCCACAGTTATTATTTCAATATTTCTCTTGCTATTATTGATATTGGATGTGCCACCACATTGTGGGTCTGGTTCGAGTCTGCTGAGTCATTTATTTCAGTTTCTTCTGTTATTATTATACTTGGACCAATATAATATCTATTCCCAAAGAGAATAGCCTCTCCACTATACCTATTTACACCCTTGATTCTAGTCATCAACCTTCTTAAATCGAGGAGTTGTTCCTAAGGCCAATGGAACCCTACTTGATAGCACTGTTTGGGTTTCTGTTTGGGTTGGGGATTCAACATAACCAGTGGGTATAAATTTTTTTTATCAGAGTATGGTTATACCTCATTTCTATCTAATTATATGAAACTTATCATGTGTTATCAAATCATTATGTTTTCTTTGGTTGATTCATTTTTCATATTTTCAAATATATTTATTAATATTATTAAATTTTGAGTTTACTAGTTTAAATATTTGAGGTAATTTTTACTAACCAATTCACTATGAATAAAGGTTCTTGTGTTTTTTTGGGTGTTAATAATTATAATAAAGGTATATTATCCTATTTGAACATTTTTTGAAGATAATGAATTTTTTTTATATTACTTAGATGTAAAAAATCAAGACATGGAATCTTTATAAAAAAACATGGAAGATATTTTGATCTACATTATTATAAAAAGTTTATAAAAAAATTATGAGATATTATATAACTAAATAAATTTAGATACTGGTTTTTTAGTTTTATGGAGATAATTTCATACCAAAATAAGGAGGTAAAAATTTAATTTAGAAAAACCATGTCTAGAAGCATAATGAAAAGAAAAATATGCATCATGAAATTTAAGGAAGGTGTTTTGAATATTATATAAGTAGGTATATTGAAGAATATATTGATTTTTAAGAAAGGGATGAAAAATAAAATCAATTTTTATTTTCCATTATAATTTTTAATGAACTAAAAGTTAATTTCATTTTTTAATAAAACAATAGAAATTATTAATGATTAGAGCATGATTCTTGTAAAAAGTATAGATCCATATATAATGAATGTGAGACTAATAAACATAGTATGATGCTTGATTGTTATATATAATAAATATAATAATTAATAATCATAAAGGAATTGAAAGAGATTCATTAAAAAAGATTTCTGGAAAAAGAGATTCATTAGAAACGTAGCTTGATTAAAATATGAAAAGAATGAGAAGACTATGGTGTTTTTAGTATAAATCCAATAGTAAGGAAGCATAATTTTTTTATAAATCATATTTCGAAAATGTTTATTTGAAAATAATATCCAATATAGATGAATATTTTCTCAATTGAAATAAATGAATTATAAAAAGTAAATATATACTTTTGATTGTAACAAGATTATTGTAAAAAATATTTAGAAGTTATAGACTCTTAATCACAATGTCAAAGTATTCTAAGGAGAACTAAATGATTATATAAAAGTAAAAACATATCTAATTATGAATCAAAAATTCCAGGATAATTGTCCTCGATAACTAACTGGGAGAAATTAAAAACAAGTTGTATACTCGTGAATCTCATAATATTTTTCTTATTATATAATAATAAGAAAAAATCATTTTTTTTCATGGTGATAAGAACCATGTGAATATAATGTTTATTATAATTGAATTAAAATTTAACGAAATGAATGGTGTTCTATTATAAAATAAGAAAATATAGATGATTTTTATTTAATATTTCAAAAATATTGAACAATTCATTTCAATTCATAAGAATCATTATATTAGAATTTTGGCTTAGGTATGATGGATCATCGATATAAAAAAAATGAATCCCACAATCAATCTTAGAGAATAAAAAAGTAATATAAATGATAATTCATTTTTAGTGTGTCATTATAATAAGGAATTTATACAATAGATCTCAATTTAAAAGGTGAAAAATATTATTTAATATGGAAGACACTGTAAAGGGAAAGAAATAATAATATTATTTTTTACTATGGAATAAAAATACATACATTTATCCTATATGATGATGTTAAAAAATTCATTTTAGGATATATAATTTAAATATAATCTAAACACCCCAATTTTACATCAGAGCACAGAAGGCTTACTTTATATTTCAATGGGTTTCCAAAACTAACTACGGTTTATGAAGGGAAATTATTTGAACTTATTAAAAATGAATTTTGCATATGATTAAAATCATGTATAAGTAAAATTTTCCTAACATTAGAAAATGATATTTAATGTTTTATTCTCTTTATATGTATAATATAGATATTTTTTTATGACTATTGAGGCTTTTTAGATTATTGGTAAACATAGAATGAAAAATGATCAAATGAATAAATATTTAAAAAATGGGAATTTTTATTATTCCAATAGTTTTAATTAGTATAATTTTGTTTTTCTTTGATAAAATTTTATGTAAAAGGTATCAATAGATGAATATATTAAATCATTTATTTTTAAGGACAATACTATGCGTATTGGTTAAATATGAAAAATTTGTTGAAGATTAAGTAGAGAATGATATTAATTACAAATTAAAATTTGTTTAAAAAGAGAAAAGTTTCTTTTTCGTAATTACAAAAAAATAGGAATAATTTATTATATTTATTGAGGATATACTAATGGAGGTGAATAAGATATGATATAGTAGAGAAAATATACTTATTTGGAATAAGAAAATGGGTAGTAGAAAAATAATTTATTCAAATTTACATGATAATGATGAGTTTTGTATAAGTGGGTTTGAGATAAAAATTGTGTTATGATATATTGGTATTAGAAGCAATAGATTTTTCTCTTGTTTTCTTGAAAATAATACACCTGTTATAAACATAAACTTGAATAAAAAAATAATCATTGAAATGTATAAATATAGGTTAACATTATTTTTTGAGTAAAACTATAATAAACAAAAATACTGAAATGGAGATTCATAGGTGTAATTTGAAATGAATATCTATGCTTGGAACCATGATATTACCATCTTTATCACATTAATGACGAATTTCCCCAGTCTGACAATGTATTTTTTGATCTCATATGTTTGGGGATATTTAAGGTTCCAATGTTTTTCTATGTAATGGGATCCTAGCTAGAGTAGTCCCCTATATTGATATATTAATTTTTCTGAAAAATTTTATATATACATATATGTATTTTAGAAAATTAAGTATTTTTATATTTAAGTAAAAAAAATAAAATTTCACATTATAGAGATTAATGAAAACATCTATGAATGTTTTTAAATATTTGAAAAAAGCTATATGATAATATGAGACTTCTAGATTTATTGAAAATAAGTTAAAAAAATTTAACCCATTTTGTATAATGATATATTACTTATTGTATTTTGAAAATGTGATAAAGATTACTAGTAGAGTTTTTAAAATCAGAAAAGTTTTTTAGTCTGTAGAATATTATTTAAAATAGAAGCATAATCAAATGTTTTATATGAGTTAAAAAAGTAGTATCAATGTTATGGATATCTTGGGGATACTATTTAATAATACAATTTCCTTCACTAAACCATGACTAAATTATTCTTATAGGATTAACAAAATGTATCCTTGATATGTTTTGAAACAATCACTCGTTGTAAAGAATAATTTATTATTTTATTTTTATGAAGGATGAATTAAATACAAATCAATAGTTTCATTTAATATGGATGTAAAAGTGGGGGGAGGAATTTTTTTTGATAAAAAAACCAAGGAGGGGATAATAATGAATCCCTTATATTTAGTGTTATACATGTTCTGGGATGTGGGTTTTTTTATTTTTTAATCAATAATAATGATTTTCTTTTTTAAAATAAGGATAATGTGATGTAATGTTACATTGATACTGATGTCACATATAACATGGGATATTGGATGAGTATATAGGGGTTATTATTGATACACATGGATGAAAATAATTTCAATTCCTGCATTAGAGGCATGATTTAAAATTAAGAAAAAGTAAAATTAATGAAGAACAATGTTGACTCTGTTAGGTTTTCAGAATATATCAATTACAAGTTTTGAAATATATTTAAATTTATAAGAACTGTATACCTAGATGTATCCTTTTTCATCATTATGAACATAATATAAGAAGAGTGTAAATATTTTTACTATTTTTTTTGAGTAGGTTATATTGATAAATATTTGGGAAATTTAGTTGTATTTATTAACTAATTATTATAAATGAAACCACGGAGGATATAACGACCAGAAATTTTGAATAAATCTTGTTTCCAAATTTTATGTGTTATTTTTTTATACTCAACAAAACTGTTTCATTGGATAACATGAGTATAATTAGAATGAGACTGCTGGGTTTTGACTTTTATATGACCATTGGTCAATATGACCGCTGGAAACTAAACATTTCGATATTTGTATCTAAATACAAGTGATATTGGTTAATTAATATAGAAAGAAGATTTGATTTCCTCACCCAGTAGTCTTGGACCGATCGAAGCCCATCTAACAGAACTTGGGAAGGAGGTAGCACCACTGGGCTTTTCTCTGGACCAAACCCAATCTGAACTTCATTGTGTGAAGCTAGAACGGAATCGCCTTCGCGAGAAGTTCAAACTGATAGAAATTACTACTCGTGTGATGTTGGCCGAGCCTCCCCTGGATTATCTCACCTTATAACACCTTACATTTATTTCTTATTCTAGTGTGATAAGGGGTTATGTAAGGATACCGTAACTTCCTTGTTTAATCCTTTGTTTTAAATAAAATTTTCATTTCATCTTATGATGAACTTTATGAATTTTCAAATGTCCGGATAAATATAGTATGCATATTTTTGGTGAATTTTAGTGAAGGGATATTTTAAAAAATGTTTATGTAAACCTTAAATAATTAAAAATGTTTGATGATTTTCAAAAAAAGGTATTGTACAATTATGTTCAGTACGACATTTAGAGTCTAATAAGATCAACATAATTTTTGATGAGTAGTAAATTATGAATAGTGATTTTATGCTTAGGATTAGTAATGTGACCAAATGGATTAGTAATATCACTTAATTAAAGAATTAATATAATCTAGGCACCTTGATTAAGTAATGTGATTCAATAAAATGGTTAAATAAAGGTTTCATAAATTATTAGTCAAGTATTAGTTTTTTTCGGGTGAATAGTTTTTTAATTAGAAATTTAATTAAACATATCTAGAAAATTATTTTTATAAAATGGAGTTCATTTTTGAAATCAGAGAATCGATATTTGGTTAAGGTGAAATTTTGGGATTTTTATGAGAAAGTTGAATTTTCGATAAATAGTGAAAATACAGTTTTAAGTTATGGGTGTTTAATGACATCATTAAATGCTATATTAAGTATGTAATAAATATGTTCGACTTATGAATAGTAATATAAGGTATGAGGTGTCTCATGTGGCCAATACCATGGTAAAATACCATGGGCAAGCCCATGGTTTTTCCAAAACCACTAATGAGGTGTCCCTTGGCAGCTAATGCCTTTTCCCCTTACATTCCCTATAAATACCAATCCATCCTCTAATACATTCGACTTCGAACTCTACCCCAACAAAGATATGGTCTCATTACATCCCAAGGAGTCCTTCCAAGGTTCCCCCAAGCCCTCAAGGTCCCAAACATTGAGTTTTAAGAGTTACGTTTTAAGGTAAGGGATATGACCTCTCTCTTTCTTTTCAAGTAATCTCTTTTATGTCATTTATTTTATGCTCCATGTTCTTATGTTGGAGGATGTTTGTTTATATTAATATTACTTCCCTTTTCATTTTCATATTATGAGAGACCCCCTCTTGCTCTCATCAATTCGTTTTAAGATTGTTTAAGTGGCGCCGTTAGGTTACCAAATTTTTAAAGGATTCTTTCACCCTTCTCAAGTTCTACATTCATGTCAAGTATTTCAAGTTCCTTTTCATTTTGATGGGGTATGATATCTAAATCTATCATACTGATATTTTATGTTAATATGACAAGATACCATACTTGATCTCTTCAATTCAATATTTTGAAGTTTTAAGTGGCGCCGTTAGGCTGCCGAATTTTTAGGGGATTCGTTCAACTTTCACATTTTTCAAAGTTCTACTTTCATGTCAAGTCTTTCTAGTTACTTTTTGTTTTTTGAGGTATAATATCTATATCTATCATACTGATCATTTATGTTCATATGATGAGAAAACCAATTTTATCTCTTCAATTCAGTATTTTGATGTTTTAAGTGGCGCCGTTAGGCTGCCGAATTTTTAAGGGATTCATTCACCTTTCTCATTTTTCAAAGTTCTAATTTCATTTCAAGTCATTGAAGTTCCTTTTTATTATGTTGGAATATGATATCTATATCTATCATACTGATATTTTATGTTCATATGATGAGATACCCTATTTGATCTCGTTAATTCATTTTTTGAAGTTTAACTGATGTCGTTAGGCTGCCGAATTTTCATAAGAGAAATCTTCTTTTTTTATTACTTCAATGTTCTTCATTTCATGAATTATATCTTTAAAATTTCATTACCATGTTCATATATTCTCCATATTCTGTCCCTCTACTGTTTTCTGGGTCATTTATGAATGTTTGACCCATGCCCCCTCTCTTTTCAATGTTTTCTAAAACCCCGAAACATAGTCATTTTGCTACAGAATATCCACCTCAAAATGTCTCTCTCTCTTGGTCTAATGTTATTTTATTTTATTAAGTGAATACTCAAAGATCTCTCTTCTATAGGGGTATTCACATATATACCAAAATGTTTGATTTTAAATTCTGTGATTTACATACATGAGACCCACCTACCTTTTCTATGGGATTTAATGTGACCCAAAGATCATGTCTTTAAAGCAATTTTTTTAAAAACTTTATGATTATGAAATGAAACCAATTACTTATATTCTACATGGGTTGTTTATTAAATGATTTATGATGATATATGTGGCTCACATGATAATAAATACATGTCAAGGGTGTGACCTAATAGCGCTCCAATGCATTGGGTAAAGACTAAATCTCTATAGATGACTATTTTTAACGACGCCTTGGTGAATAACCTTGGTAATTTTTAATGACACCTTGGGGATGGACCTTGGTGAAAAAGAAATGATTTTCAATATTAAATGTTGTAGACACATCTACAAGTTATGAAAAATGTTATTTTTATTATGATATGCCTCATGATTCCTTTCTCATGCCTTAATGTTCTTTTTCATTACATTGTTGATGTATCTCAAGTTCACATGTAAATGTTTACCCTTGTTTCCCTAACTGGGCCTTCTGCTCACCCATTATTTTGATGTATGTACCCAGGTTATTAGATGCAGTAATGAACCTAGGATGAACATAAGGAGAAGCCTTTAAAGTGTTTAAGAAGAATTTTTTATGTTTTCATGTTTTAAGTTCCTGGTTTCCAAAACACTAAACCTTAAAGATCCTCGGTTTTGTATAATTTAATGAAATTTTATGTGATAAAAAGGCAGGATTCTATAGTTGGTATCAAAGGGAGGTTTAGTTATTTGAGGAAACTAGGATATTAAAACATTAGGTATAACCCTATAGAAATGTTTAAATATAGAAAAACTTCCTGGTATTTTGGTGAGTGTTGAGTATGGGGTTGCCAAGAAAATACATCACTGTCTGGATATGAGAAGGTAGAGGTGGCTCTGGCACAAATATACATAGGGGTAAATCCCGAAAACACCGCTTTGAGCTAGACTCGAACGAGAACTGGTACATGAAAGCGGGCCTTGTTGCACTCTTAGTTACGACACTTCTAGTGGATATGCTTTGGTAAATTCATAAGCTTAGTATGAACCATTATTAAAGGAACAAAGATAAAATAAAATAAATATTCACATAAGAATATATTATCATGGATAACCTAGATTGGGACCTAGGGGATCACAATTACGGTATACTCTTCTTCTATAAGTTTATCATTCTATGCTTTAAGTTTCATTTTAATGATTATTGGCTAAGTATTTAAGCCCCTAATTGTACTTTCTTTCCTTAGTTAATGGAGGGAAACAGAAGAACATGTCCCAACAACCAATGTGATAGGAAATGTGACGATTTCCGTATTAATATGACAGATATGATTAGTGGATTAGAAGATGATTATTATTTTGGAATATGTTCACTATTTTGGGAACCCTATTTGATCGAGGTAAATAGATTACTACCGTATTTTCATTTAGGAGTAAAGGATGAATTATATTTTGAAGAATCGATGAATTTAAGATGAACTTATGGTATTATAGGTTACTTAAGGAAATGATTGACCTAACTTGGGGAAAATATGTTTAGGTAAGTTACTTTTGTTATAAGATGTTAGGATTGGTTGATGTTGTTTGGAGATGAACGATAAAGTATATCTTGGAAGACTATGTTATCAAGTCCTTCTTGTATTTGGGTTTCAATCTTAGTTTAGGTTATTTTGAGGAATTTTAAGGACAGTTATTTACAGAATGGTCTATGATGAACTCTGGGTAGTACCGTGCGACTTTAAAGATTTAAAAGTAGTTTCCCTTCCTATGGGATTCTTTGTTTTTGAAGAGTTGTTTTATCTCACCCTTTATGTTTTTGGGATAAATGTTTAAAGATAAATAGTTTTTATTTTGGGTAATACGTGATTATCTAGAAGATTATTCTTGTACTTTTGATGAGACCAAGGGTTTTTGAATGCTCATCGTTTGGAGAAAACATTAGTTTTGGTAGAAACTTATTAAAGGATTAAATTCTATTTGAGGGTAGGTATATTTCTTTATGTTTTTATTCAATGTAGTAAATGAATTCCTCAAAAATATGAAATGGAACAAAAAAACGTTGTATGTTAACGTTTCCTACTAGGAAATCAAATACCATTTGGCCCATCATAAGTTTGTGATTTTCTTGTTGTTAACTTTCTCCTAATCATGTTTTCTATCACTCTCCCTTAGAATGCGACCCTTTGTTTTTTCCTCCATGTCCAGGTTTTCCTAAATGGGATCCTAGCATGGGTTAACTCAGGTGACCTTTTTACTTCCCTTTATTTCATTTAAAGTAATAGTTTTACTGACTCCTTTTCCATCGTGGGACTTTCAATGAAATTTAAATACCCAGTTTTAAAAATTGCGAGGACGCAATTTCTTAAGGGGGGGGGGGGAGATTATAACGACCCGAAATTTTGAATTAATCTTGTTTCCTAATTTTGTGTGTTATTTTTTTATACTCAACAAAACTGTTTCATTGGAAAACATGAGTATAATTAAAATGATACTATTGGGTTTTGACTGTTATATGACCATTGGTCAATATGACCGCTGGAAACTAAACATTTCAATATTTGTCTCTAAATACAAGTGATCTTGGTTAATTAATATAGAAAGAATATTTGATGGCCTCACCCAGTATTCTTCGACCGATCGAATCCCATCTAACAGAACTTGGGAAGGAGGTAGCACCACTGGGCTTTGCCCTAGACCAAACACAAGGCGAACTTCATCGTGTGAAGCTAGAACGGAATCGCCTTCACAAGAAGTTCAAACTAATAGAAATTACTACTCGTGCGATGTTGGCCGAGCCTCCCCCAAATTCTCTCACCCTATCACACCTTACACTTAGGTCCAATGCTGGTGTGATAAGGGTCTTTGTAAGGAGACCGTAACTTCCTTGTGTATTCCTTTGTTTTAAATAAATTTTTATTTTCTCTTATGATGAAGTTTATGAATTTTCAAATGTCCGAATAATTATAGTTTGCATATTTTTGGTGAATTTTAGAGAAAGGATATATTAAAAAAAATGTTTATGTAAACCTTAAATAATTAAAAATGTGTAATGATTTTCAAAAAATGGTCTTCTACAATTATGTTCAGTACGAAATTTAGAGTCTAATAAGATCAACATAATTTTTGATGAATAGTAAATTATGAATAGTGATTTTATGCTTAGCATTAGTAATGTGACTAAATGGATTTTTAGTCTCACATAAATAAAGCATTAATATAATCTTGGCACCTTGATTAAGTAATGTGATTCAATAAAATGGTTAAATAACGGTTTCATAAATTATTAGTCAAGTATTAGTTTTTTCAGGTGAATAGTGTTTTTTAATTAAAAATTTAATTAAACATATTTAAAAAATTATTTTTATAAAATGGAGTCCATTTTTGAAATCATAGCATCGATATTTGGTTAAGGTGAAATTTTTGGGATTTTTCTATGAATGTTGAATTTTTGATGAATAGTGAAAATACAATTTTTAAGTTACGGGTGTTTAATGGCATCATTAAATGATGTATTAAGTATGTAATCAATATGTTCGACTTATGAATAGTAATATAAGGTATGAGGTGTCCCAAGTGGCCAATACCATGGGAAAATACCATGGGAAAGCCCATGGTTTTCCCAAAACCACTAATGAGGTGTCCCTTGGCTGTTAATGCCGTGTCCCCTCACTTTCCCTATTAATACCAAGACATCCTCTCATCCATTAGACTCCCAACTCTCCCCCAATGAATATATGGTCTCCTTAAATCCAAAGGATTCCTTCCAAGGTGACCCCAATCCCTCAAGGTCCAAACCATTTAGTTTTAAGAGTTACGTTTTAAGGTAAGGGATCTGACCTCTCTCTTTCTTTTCAAGTAATCTCTTTTATGTCATTTCTTTTATGGTCCATGTTCTTATGTTGTAGGATGTTCGTTTATATTCATATTACTACCATTCTCATGTTCATATGATGAGATACCCCCAATTTCTCTCATCAATTCGTTTTAAGAATGTTTAACTGGCACCGTTAGGCTGCCGAATTTTTAATGGATTCTTTCACCCTTCTCAAGTTTTACTTTCATGTCAAGTATTTCAAGTTTCTTTTATTTTGTTGGGGTGTGATCTCTAAATATACCATACTGATATTTTATGTTCATATTCCAAGAGACCCTATTTTATCTCTTCAATTCAATATTTTGAAGTTTTAAGTGGCGTTGTTAGGCTGCCGAATTTTTAATGGATTCGTTCAACTTTCTCATTTTTCAAAGTTCTACTTTCATGTCAAGTATTTAAACTTCCTTTATATTTTGTTCGGGTGTGATATCTATATATATCATACTGATCTTATATGTTCATATTATTAGAGACCCAATTTTATCTCTTCAATTCAGTATTTTGATGTTTTAAGTGGTGCCGCTAGGCTGCCGAATTTTTTAGGGATTCGTTCACCTTTCTCATTTTTCAATGTTCTACTTTCATGTCAATTCTTTGAAGTTCCTTTTTATTATGTTGGGGTATGATCTCTATATCTATCATACTGATATTTTATGTTCATATGATGAGAGACCCTATTTTATCTCGTCAATTCATTTTTTGAATTTTAACTGACGTCGTTAGGCTGCCGAATTTTCATAAGATAAATCATATTTATTTCTTCCTTTAATGTTATTTATTTCATATATTATATCATTAAAATTTCATTACCATGTTCATATATCCTTCATACTCTGTCCCTCTACTGTTTTATGGGTCATTTATGAATGTTTGAGCCATGTCCCCTCTCTTTTCAATGTTTTCTAAAACCCCGAAACATAGTCGTTATGCTGCAGAATTTTCATCTCAAAATGTCTCTCTCTCTTGTTCTAAAGTTATTTTATTTTATTAAGTGAATACTCAAAGATATCTCTTTTATAGGAGTATTCACATATATACCAAAATTTTCTACTTTAAATTCTGTGATTTACATACATGAGATCCACATTCCTTTTCTGTGGGTTTTAATGTGACACAAAGATCATGTCTTTAAAGCCGTTTTTAAAAAAAACGTTATGATTATGAAATGAAACCCATTCCTTTTATGCTATATGGGTTGTTTATGAAATGATTGATGATGATATATGTGGCTCATGTGATAATAAATACATGTCAAGGGTGCGCCCTGATAGCGCTCCAATGCATTGGGCGAAGAATTAATCTCTAGAGATGACTATTTTTAACGACACCTTGGTGAATAACCTTGGTAATTTTTAATGAAACCTTGGGGATGGACCTTGGTGAAACAGAAATTATTTTCAATATTAAATGTTGTAGCCACATGTTCATGTTATGAAAAATGTTATTTTTATTTTGATATGCCTCATTATTTCTTTCTCATTCCTTAAAGTTTTTTTTCATGACATTGTTGATGTATCTCAAGTTCACATGTAAATGTTTCCCCTTGTTTCCCTTACTGGGCCTTCTGATCACCCATTCTTTTGATGTATGTACCTAGGTTATAAGATGCAGTAATGAACCTAGAATGAACATAAGGAGAATCATTTCAAGTTTTTAAGAAGAATTTTTTATGTTTCCATGTTTTAAGTTCCTGGTTTCCAAAACACTAAACCTTAAAGATCCTTGGTTTTGTATAATGTAATGAATGTTTATGTGATAAAAAGGAAGGATGTTATAGTTGGTATCAAATGGAGGTTTAGTTATTTGTGGAAATTAGGATATGAAAACTTTAGGAAGAACCCTATAGAAAAGTTTAAATATAGAAAACCTTCCTAGTATTTTGGTGAGTATTGAGTAAGGGGTTGCCAAGCAAATACATCACTGTCTGGATATGAGAAGGTAGAGGTGGGTCTGGCACAAATATACATAGGGGTAAAACCCGAAAACCCCGCTTTGATCTAGACTCGAACGAGAACTCGTAAAAGATAGTGAGCCTTGCTGCACTCTTGGTTACGACACTCCCAAGGGATATTCTTTGGTAAATTCATAAGCTTAGTATGGACCATTATTAAAGGAACAAAGATAAAATAAAATAAATATTCACATAAGAATATATTATCATGGATTACCTAGATTGGGACCTATGGGATCACAATTAGGGTATACTTTTCTTCTTCAAGTTTATCATTATATGCTTTAAGTTTCCTTTTATTGATTATTGGCTAAGTATTTAAGCACCTAATTGTACTTTCTTTCCTTTGTTAATGGCGGGAAACAGAAGAACATGTCCCATCAACCAATGTCATAGGAAATGTGATGATTTCCGTATTAATATGATAGATATGATTAGTGGATTAAAAGATGATTATTATTTTTTAATACGTTCACTTTTTTGGGAACCCTATTTGATCAAGATAAATAGATTATTACGGTATTTTCATTGAGGAGTAAAGGTTGATTTACATTTTTAATAATCGATGAATTTAAGATGAACTTATGGTATTATAGGTTACTTTTGGAAATGATTGACCTATCTTGGGGAAAATATGTTTAGGTTAGTTACTTTTGTTATAAGATGTTAGGATTGGTTGATGTTGTTTGGAGATGAACGATAAAGTATATCTTGGAAGACTATGTTATCCATTCCTTATTGTATTTGGGTTTCAATCTTAGTTTGGGTTATTTTGAGGAATTTTAAGGACAGTTATTTATGGAATGGTCTATGATGAACTCTGTGTAGTACCATTGGACTTTGAAGATTTAAAAGTAGTTTCCCTTCCTATGGGATTCTTTCTTTTTGAAGAGTTGTTTTATCTTACACTTTATGATTTTGGGATAAATGTTTAAAGATAGATAGTTTTTTATTTTGTGTAATACGTGATTATCTAGAAGATTATTCTTGTGCTTTGGATGAGACCAAGTGTTTATGAATGCTCCTCGTTTAGAGAAAAGATTAGTTTTGGTAGAAACTTATTAAAGGATTAAATTCTATTTGAAGGTAGTTATATTTCCTTATGTTTTTATTCTATGTAGTAAATTAAATCCTCAAAACTATGAAAAGGAGCATAAAACAAAAAAACATTGTCTGTTAATGTTTCCTACTAGGAAATCAAATACTGTTTGACCCATCATAAGTTTGTGATTTTCTTGTTGTTAACTTTCTCCTAATCATGTTTTCTATCACTCTCCCTTAGAACGTGACCCTTTGTTTTTTCCTCCATGTCCATGTTTTCCTACATGGGATCCTAGTATTGGTTAACTCGGGTGACTTTTTACTTCCCTTTATTTCTTTTAAAGTAATAGTTTTACTGACACCTTTTTCAGTGTGGGACTTTCAATGAAATTTGAAAACCCAGTTTTAAAAATTTAGAGGACGCAATTTCTTAAGGGGGAAGATTATAATGACCCAAAATTTTGAATTAATCTTGTTTCCTAATTTTGTGTGTTATTTTTTAATACTCAACAAAACTTTTTCATTGGATAACATGAGTATAATTAAAATGATACTGTTGGGTTTTGATTATTATATGACCATTGGTCAATATTATCGCTATAAACTAAACATTTCAATATTTGTCACTAAATACAAGTGATCTTGGTTAATTAATATAGAAAGAAGATTTGATGGCCTCACCCAGTAGTCTTGGACCGATCGAAGCCCATCTAACAGAACTTGGGAAGGAGGTAGAACCACTGGGCTTTGCTCTGGACCAAACCCAAGCCGAACATCATCGTGTGAAGCTAGAATGGAATCACCTTCACGAGAAGTTCAAACTGATAGAAATTACTACTCGTGCGATGTCGGCCGAGCCTCCCCCAGATTCTCTCACCTTAGCACACCTTACACTTAGGTCCTATGATGGTGTGATAAGGGGCTATGTAAGGAGACCGTAACAGCCTTGTGTAATCCTTTGTTTTAAATAAAATTTTGATTTCTTCTTATGATGAAGTTTATGAATTTTCAAATGTCTTTATAAATATAGTTTGAATATTTTTGGTGAATTTTAGAGAAAGGATATATTAAAAAAAATGTTTATGTAAACCTTAAATAATTAAAAATGTGTAATGATTTTCAAAAAAAGTTCTTCTACAACTATGTTCAGTATGAAATTTAGAGTCTAATAAGATCAACTTAATATGTGATGAATAGTAAATTATGAATAGTGATTTTATGCTTAGGATTAGTAATGTGACCAAATGGATTATTAATCTCACTTAAATAAAGCATTAATATAATCTAGGCACCTTGATTAAGTAATGTGATTCAATAAAGTGGTTAATTAATGGTTTCATAAATTATTAGTCAAGTATTAGTTTTTTTCAGGTGAATTGTGTTTTTTAATTAAAAATTTAATTAAACATATTTATAAAATTATTTTTATAAAATGGAGTTCATTTTTGAAATCAGATCATCGATATTTGGTTAAGGTGAAATTTTGGGATTTTTTTGAGAATGTTGAATTTTTGATGAATAATGAAAATACAGTTTTTAAGTTACGGGTGTTTAATGACATCATTAAATGATGTATTAAGTATGTAATCAATATGGTAGACTTGTGAATAGTAATATAAGGTATTATTTGTCCCAAGTGGCCAATACCATGGGCAAATACCATGGGCAAGCCCATGGTTTTTCCAAATCCACTAATGAGGTGTCCCTTGGCCATTAATGCCTTGCGCCCTCACATTCCCTATTAATACCAAGCCATCCTATCATCCATTCGACTCCCAACTCTCCCCCAACAAATATCGGGTCTCATTACCTTCCATGCATTCCTTCCAAGGTGCCCCCAAGCCCTCAAGGTCCCAACCATTGAGTTTTAAGAGTTACGTTTTATGGTAAGGGATCCGACCTCTCTCTTTCTTTTCAAGTAATCTCTTTTATGTCATTTCTTTTATGCTCCATGTTCTTATGTTAGAGGATTTTTTTTATATTCATATTAATGCCCTTTTAATGTTAATATGATGAGATACCCCCTCTTTCTCTCAGAAATTCTTTTTAAGAATGTTTAAGTGGCGCCGTTAGGATGCCGAATTTTTAAAGGATTCTTTCACCCTTCTCAAGTTCTACTTTCATGCCAAGTATTTCAAGTTCCTTTTTATTTTGTTGGGGTATGATCTATAAATCTATCATAATGATCTTTTATGTTCATATGACTAGAGACCGTATTTTATCTCTTCAATTCAGTATTTTGATGTTTTAAGTGGCACCGTTAGGCTGCCAAATTTTTAAGGGATTCGTTCACCTTTTCTCATTTTTCAAAGTTCTACTTTCATGTCAAGTCTTTAAAGGTCCTTTTTCTTTTGTTAGGGTATGTTCTATATATCTATCATACTGATATTTTATTTTCATATAATGAGAGACCCAATTTTATCTCTTCAATTCAGTATTTTGATGTTTTAAGTGGCGCCGTTAGGCTGCCGCATTTTTAATGGATTCGTTCACCTTTCTCATTTATCAAAGTTCTACTTTCATGTCAAGTCTTTAAAGTTCCTTTTTATTATGTTGGGGTATGATATCTATATCTATCATACTGATATTTTATTTTCATATGATTATATACCCTATTTTTTCTCATCAATTCATTTTATGAAGTTTAAGTGACGACGTTAGGCTGCCGAATTTTTATAAGAGAAATCTTATTTTTGTATTCATTTCATGTTCTTCATTTCATATGTTATATATTTAAATATTAATTAAAATGTTCATATATACTTCATATTCTGTCCCTATACTGTTTTATGGGCCATTTATGAATGTTTGACCCATGTCCTTTCTCTTTTCAATGTTTTCTAAAACCCTGAAACATAGTCATTATGATGTAGAATTTCCAACACAAAATGTCTCTCTCTCTTGTTCTAAATTTCATTTATTTTATTAAGTGAATAATAAAATCTCTAGTTTATATATGGGAATTCACATATATACCAAAATGTTCTATTTTAAAATCTTTGATTTACCTACATGAGACCCACCTTCCTTTTCTGTGGGATTTAAAGTGACACAAAGATCAAGTCTTTAAAGTAGTTTTTTTAAAAACGTTATGATTATGAAATGAAACCCATTCCTTTTATGCTATATGGGTTTTTTATGAAATTATTGATGATGATATATGTGGCTCAAATGATAATAAAGACATGTCAAGGGTGCACCCTCATAGCGCTCCAATGCATTGGGTAAAGACTTTATATCTAGAGATGACTATTTTTAACAACGCCTTGGTGAATAAACTTGGTAATTTTTAATGACACCTTGGGGATGGACCATGGAGAAACATAAATGATTTTCAATATTAAATGTTGTAGCCACATCTTCAAGTTATGAAAAACGTCATTTTTATTATGATATGCCTCATGATTTCTTTCTCATGCCTTAAAGTTCTTTTTCATGACATTGTTTATGTATCTCAAGTTCACATGTAAATTTTTCACCTTGTTTCCTTACTGGGCCTTCTGCTCACCCTTTTTTTGATGTATGTCTCCAGGTTATGAGATTTAGTAATGAACCTAGGATGAACATAAGGAAAATCCTTTCAAGTGTTTAAGAAGAATGTTTTATGTTTTCATGTTTTAAGTTCCTGGTTTCCAAGACACTAAACCTTAAAGATCCTCGGTTTTGTAAAATGTATTGAAAGTTTATGTGATAAAAAGGCGGGATGTTATAAAGGATATAATAACACCAACTATATCTCATATATACTATTTCAGATGGTTGGAGGTGTTAACGGATCATATATGGTTGTTATATAAGGAACATCCTATGTTTTGATTTGTTTATATAACATAGTAGTGGTTAGATGAGATATTACCCACAACATAAAGAAAGCAATGAACCATAGAAAGTAATGGTGTGAACCACTACCTACAATATCATAATGTACAATGATATAAGTTAATAATGGTTTACAATTCTAGTGTAGATATAAATGAATGCATGCTTCAAGGAAAATTGATTATCATGGATAATTTATCTATATGGTGTTGTAAGTTATTACTAACATTGATATAGATTACGGTGTGTTGTAAGAGTATTACACAACTTTATTTTTTGAATGTAACATGAAAAAAGTGTGTTATAGGTGGTGGAATGGTTTATTAAAGGTAATAAAAAGAAAATGGATAGTTTCTTAGATGATAATGGGATAAATCAATGCACATATTATAATAATTACCATATGATAACTTACGAGATGGAGCAACCATGACTAGTTTGTGAAACACAATCAGTTACTGAAGTTAAGCATATCCCATACCCGACTCATTATTTTAAAAAGTCTTATCATTGATAATAATTCACTGTATCACCACTCATGTTTCAATTATAGAAAAAGTTTCATCGATTAGATATTTCATTTATTCATTTGATTTAAATATATCTAAAATGATACTAAAGTAGAATTGATCCACTATATAAGGTTTAAAACAAATCATGTGTTTTAATAATCTAAATCCCAATATAATAATTAATATAAAGAGATATGTGTCCCACATACATGCTAAGTGTGAAAAATGGAGTATTGGAAACTTTATATAAACAGGTTTATTCAAAAAAAAAAATGAAATATAAAAAAATGAAAATAGAATATTTGTATAATGCGAATGAATAATCGGTCATAAAATGAATACTCAAGATAAAAAAATGTATTGGATTAGATATATAAAATTCTAGTAGAAATAAATATCCATACAAGACATGAAAATGAGTTTATTATATGATGATCCATATGGAATGAGGTCTTAGTGTAAAATATTCATAAAAATTTACAAGGGCCTTGATGTTATAAAATACTGATTTTAGGTCATAAAGTGGAGAAGGAAAATACTGAAAATATAATTGTATAGAGACGGATAAAGTATAAAATATTATATATTTATTAACCTCGCTAAAAGAGGAATATGAGAGAAGTGAGTTTAATATTTACATTGGATTACACCTAAATATGAGAGTGAATAACAAATAAGTTATTTTTTGTTTATGCACTACCTCACTATGAATATAAGGGAATAAGTAGTATAGGAGGATATTTTATATCAGTGTACCTATAGAGTGGTGAATGAAGGTAATATAGAAAACCATATAAAGGGTGAAATAGATAGGAGCATTATTTAATGTTAATTTAGATAATTAATTATCCTATAATAGGATTTCAACTTTAGTTTCAATTTTACAGGATTCATTATTATACTAATTTTTTAAAAAATTTCTTATTATTTTTTAAATAGGGTATATAATATGTTTTTAAAATATTAATAAATATAGAGACCAAGGTTTTCTAATAGTTTTGCTTCAAAATATTATTTTAGAATGTTCATATTATAATCATTATTTAACAACTTTTTTAGTTTATTGGATCCAATGACACTCCTATATATTAAATGTGGTCTTTATTAGATCAATTCAATATAAAATTATGTTTTGTAAGAATAAATTTATTTTGGAATGAAAATACAAAATTATAATTTTATCTTTAAGAGTGTGTTAAATTGAGAACACATATCATTCTTATGTGGATAATGTTGGGATTCCTTTCCCTTGGAATATGATATTGTTAGAGGAAATTTTATAAATCGAAAATATAATTATTTTATAATTTAATTTTTTTTAATTAATTATCTCAATATATTCATAATTTAGATATAATTGGAATATAAACCATTGAACCATACACTCTCTTTATATTTATGCCACCTCTAAATATGAAAGGATACACTAGATAAAGAATTTTAAGAATAAAAGATATAGTTATTTGATAATGATTTATTATTTTATAATATAGTGCCTGTACAAAAAAATATTTTACTATATTCTCTATGTTTTAGATTATGTCATGAGAATCACATATGATAAAAATTGAACAATGTTGAACATGATTAAATTGGAATATGATCAGTCAAATATAAGGATTAAAATAGTTCATAGAAAGAGTCGAGATATTGTAAAAATTATCTCTAATATTTGAGGGTACAAACATGGAATTAATTTTTAATGGAATATATTATCCAAATAGTTTTCATAAATGAATTATAGTTTTAGTGATATTTTAAGATAATGTTTTGATGTCATTTTTTATAAAAGTGAGAATATATTCATACCACGATGATTCACAGTGAAAATGATACAAACTTATTTTTATTTTAAATAAACTAATCTAATGAGACCATAAATATGATGATTTAATAAAAAAAATTATGGATAGTGAAGTGATATTTTTTATTAAATTTTAATTTCAATCTATTTTTTATATCCTTTCACTTGATTCATGGCCTAAAAGTTACATTTTTAATCATTTTTGATGAGATGAATGAGATATTAAAAAATTAGAGAATGGTTGGAACTTTCTATGTAATGATCCATCCCCTGGGGTTCGTGCTGCATTTACCCTAATCCTACCTCCCAAAGGCCAGGGGATGGCGACTAGCGCCAAATACTTTATCCTACAAGTGGGAGGCATTTTCTGAGTACCTGTACACACAAACACTCACAACCCAAGACCACAATGATGAAATGGAAAACATGCATACAACTAAAACAACCACTGATAGTAGAGGTACATAATATAATTAAATTGATATAGAATACAAACCCAACAAAATATAAGCTGTAAACATGTGAGTACAAGGACTCAGATAATCTGTCCGTAGAAAACCCTACCTGAAGGGTAGGTGAATAATACATTCCAGAAGCCGTAAAAGTTTTCCTTGCCTTCTAGATATCACTGGGAACCACCTGATCATGGATCACCATGGTCTCTATCAAAATTTTAGTCATCTACACAAGACACGCCACATGCGAGCGAAGCATGTGTAGGGGTGGGTAACAAAATACTCATTAGGGACCCCAAACCCCAAATAAATAACCACAAAGAAAAGTACACATGATGTAATGGAAAACTGACACAGGTATAACCTTAAGTATAGAAAGAAAGACTAATAGTCATAATGTTGAATGTCTTATACTTTCGCGAGACTCATCCTCAGTGAGTCACTAAGGTCTTTCGAGCCACCAAGGTCTGCTCATGACTACCTAGCCACTATGGTCCACTCAAGTACTAGGGCACATAGGTCTGATAATCTACTATGCCACTGCGGTCTGCTCATATGTTGGGCCACTGGGGTCAAATCTTTCACCAGGACAATAAAGTCTGCTCATCTATTGGTACACTAAGGCACTCTCATCTATTGGGCCACCGTTTTGGATCGGTTCAAAACGCCCAATGGTTCCGTATCCGACGATACATGGACGTACTTTCCAGAGGCAGGAGTTCGCTGGGCAATTTGGCCAGTGATGATTAAGAACTCACATTGATCGAGAGGATGTGAAGATGGTATCATCGCACCCTTTTGGGGGTAATTATTGCCTATTCCGGGACTCTCTTATATATTTAAGACGTGTTCATATGTTTGTGAATCTTTGGTTTATACCCAAGAATAATATCCACTGATTACTTCTTGGTGGAAATGTTCAGTTGAACGCAGGGATTCAGAATCATTTAGGCCTGAGGATTATCATCCCTCATTGGATTAATGACTCCAAAGAGTTTGGACTCGTTGGGATGACGCTGGTTCAAAGCCTCATAACTAGGCACTCTAGAGTTTATTGTCACCCAAGGGGGACATATAATGACTTGAGTGTTTGGATCGAACCCGTGATTTGGGCTTCCTACGTATCCTCACGAGAGGAATCAGACTCCATGTAGTTCGTTTTGGGGCGTCGGTGAACTGACGCGAAGTCGGACCTGGGTCCAAGGGATGTTGGGCTTGAACCTCGTGGAGGCTTTCTACGTGTCCCACTGACAGGTAATCAAAGTCCACGTAGTTCGGAAGTACAGTTTGACATCATGATGGATGAAGGATGAACCAACATTAATAGGGTCAGAACAACCAATTGTTGGGCTTGAACCTCGAGGAGGATTCCTACGTACCATGCCTTGACATGGATCAATGTCCTCGTAGTTCACAAGTATAATTTAACGTCATGCGGGACGAAGGATGAACCGACATGAAGAGGGTTGGAAAGACCAATTGTTGGGCTTGAACCTCGTGGAGTCTTCCTACGTACCATGCCTTGACATGGATCAACGTCATCATAGTTCACATGAGGTTGGGTTCAGGGTCAGTGCTTACTCTAAGCCCACGTGAATCATGCTCGGTGTGAGAAACAAGAGGCAGTAGATACCTGATGATCACATCGCGAATGGTGAGTCCATGTGAAGTAGAGTGGGGATTACACATGGAGCGGCCTGGGATGTCGAGATTGGGACTTAATCTAGGATGGAGTCCCGATGGTGACAAAGTGCAGCGAGAGAGGGAAAGGGTACCCCTGTGTCCATTTCCACTCTTGGTCCTTGGCACTGGGGAAGTATGGAGGTGCATGGATGCTACCTCCCACAGGAAAGGATAGGATCTTACAACAAGGAGGCTTACCATTCACTTTTAGAAGATGGGAAGAGTGCTCACTGCCAGAGTTGAAAGGAAATGGATGCGGGGACCCCCAATCTGGCGAGTAGAGAGGAAGAAAGGGGACCTCGAGTGCGTTACCATGGGAATTTGAACCCAAGAACGCTTCAAGAATTCGCTCAAGGGCTAGAGAAACCCCTTCTTCCTCGATTAACGTGGGTATGTGAACTCAATACAGCGGGATGATGCGCTTGAAAGTTGCATCATGCGGGTTCGGTGGCTTCGGGGGAGGCCTTCGCTCAGGACCGATGAATGGGCCAACGAGGGGGTTGCGAAGGATCGGGCCGGATTGGACGGGTTTCATCCGACACGGGGAATGGGAACACCGAAGGATTTGGTGGGCCACATGGGTGTATGAGGAGTGGCTCCATTCATGTAGGGGGGTTATACGTGGCTGGAGAGGATATCCGCGAATCAGGGTGATCTGTGGAATGATAGGCATCCCACGTACCAGGGTGGTACGCGGCTTTGGGTTCAACCTGTGTATCAGTTTGGTCAGTGGGGGGGTCCAGGCGAGTAGCAGCAGCCAAGGGAGACGTCGGTCAGGGGTTTTTTAGACAGGGCTTCACCCACATAGGAGGGTGCTACATGGTACGTCGGATCGAAAAAGGGGCATAATCTCCCTGGTCCGCGGGGAATGCATCCGCAGAGGGGCCATGGTCCACAGTATTCTTTTCCTTGTGACCTTAAGTTCATGGTTCTCTTTGTTGTTACGCGTTTTCAGTTCCTTATTAATTCATTTCCTATTTCATACCTGTTCTGGTTTGTGAATCAGAACTTTGCTGTTTGCGAAATCCAAAGATCCTTCCTCCTAAACCCTTCCACCTGTCTTTGATCATTTTTTCACTTCTCTCCCCTTTTCTTCCTCCCCTTCGATGACCTTTTATATATGGGAGGAAAAGGGGTATATTTTGGCCATGCGACACCTTTTTTCGGGGGCCCATGACTGAAAACCCATTTTTCAGATAACTTGGTCAATCCACAACTCATGGGGGTGTTCACCTCACTCGTGAATCAAGTCGATTCGAGGGGTTCTTCGCAGCCGCGCAGGGTTTCTCCTTTATTCTGCCAATGAAAGTTCATGTGGCATGGGCCGGGTGGTGCAGTCTACGGCTAGGGTGGTTTGTGTTGGTGGATCAGCCTGGCGCCCATCCTACTTTGCGGTCGCGGAGGATCCCTGCCTCTGTTCCGTGAATGACAGCGGTCCTTGCAGGGAGGACCTTTGCAGAACCGGCAGCTTACAGTTAATATTGGAACGGTCCGCAGACCAGTTTTTCTCTACTATCCTTTGAGTATTCTTCTAATTTTTGTCCAATTCCTTGATAGAAATTGGGTATAATCCTCTCTTGAATTAATGGGATTCTCATTCTCCTTTGCGGATTTTTCAGGACCCCCCAAATTCCCCTCATCGGAATGGGGTCCGATTGGAATGAAGAGGAGACTATTTCGATGTAGAGTGGTCCTGAAATGTGGATGATTTTCAGTAGAGGGGTGGATCCAGGAGGGGACCATGCCTATAAATATGGAGGCCGCTACCCTTTGTCTTTTACCGGATTCTTCAAGAATATTTTTCCTTCCATCTCCACCTGATTGCCCCTTCACGAAACTCCTCGTCCGCGAACCATTCATCGTTCGCGCCTGTCTCCCCCATTGAACCAGCCTCCCAGCCATGAAATAACACATTAAATCAATTAATAATTAAGTTACAACAGGGCGCATAGGAACTTGTTACGTGGTTTTGATGGTCTGTGGACTGGAATAATCCGGACATCAAAAATTTCATAAATTTCTGAACGTAAATATTTAAATATGGGATTGAGATTCCACGAAGCAGCTTGGTTCACAGTTTTCTGGTCAATTCTCCATGGGATAGAGCACCGCAGACTTGTTCCACATAGGGTTGGTTTGCGGGATGCAGCTGTCGCGAACCACATTTTGTGACTAGCTCATGGAACTCGTCGTGAAGGCCTCTCGAAGAAATCCTTTGCAGAATACATCATATTTTTGTTCAATTTTTATTATTTCGGACTAACCATTTTCTTGGTTTTCATAATGCAGGGAGAAAATATGGTTCCGCCTCACCCTACTCCCAGGCCTACTTCTGAGCCTATTCTAATTGGTCTAGAGAGACGTCTTTTTATTATTTATAAGGCTATGAAAATCAAAGAGGACCCCAACCATCCAACCATTCCCGATGATGGTGTCTTGAAAGACCTTCTCTCTCCTGAGTTCTTGGGTTATCCACTATCAAATAGGAATCCGCTTTATGGCTTCAGTCTTTAAGACGACGTCCCTATCCCCCCAAACTTTCTCTGGTCTTCCATCTCCTTGCTTGGAAGCATCACCAAAGTGAATTAAGGTGAACCTCGCCCAATCGGGGGAAATGGTCTCTGATCCTGATCCAAAAGACACTTTCATTTTGAAAGGATCTTTCTGGACCCAAAGAGATTAGTACAGACATGAATTATCTCAAGAGGTCGTCCACAAGAGTTACCCCTCCATAATCAACCTTGCTCGAGTGGATCCTGACGTAGGGTGGATTCCTAGGTGGGATCTTCAGTCTGGTGGGGTTTTCTCAAATGACTGGGCCTAGGCCTTCTGGGTCCGTCATCATTGCTTGGTATTTTCTGAGTCGCTGGAAGTAGTCAATCTGTACTCCATAGTGTGGGCATCCCAATTTTTTGTTTACCCACTATCTTTGATCTTGCCTGACCTACCCAGTCACTGGTGTTCAAGCACTAATACTTTTCACCTTTCCCATGGTGAAGTTGGTTTTAGTTTATGAGACATCTACCAATTGGGAGGTCCTCCGATCATTTTTGTGATGTATGATGAGTTTCTTCCCACTCCTGAAACATGGGACGATGTTGAACATGTGCCATTGTTGGCGAGAGATCTGCTGGTTATGGCAGAGCGGTCACTTGGTCAGTCCTTGTGTGCATGCTCTCTTATTCCCTATATCACATAGATAGGGTTATTTCTGAATACCACTGGTCCTACGCCGAAGATCAAGCGCCCCAGGACTCATCCTTCTCAATAATCACGAACTATCCCAGGCTACTACTAGGAGGTTCTGGAGGCGGGAGACTACCTTTCATGGGGTTATGAGGTGCGCCCTAGTGTGCTGCCTATGCTCAGGCTGGTAGGTCTCTTTTCAATGTTTTTGAGCGGGTGGCTATCCCCTTCTTGGGACATTAACCCAGGCGTCAGGGCTTGCACCTTGATGATGGTATTTGAGTTGGCAGAGGGCCACCCGGTGAATTTGGTCGTGCCCACTTTGGCTCGTATTTATGAACTACTGAGCCACATGCAGGAGGGCGGGTCACCCTACCGTCTGAGTGGGCCATTTCAATTATTATATGGATTGGTAGATGATCATTTTCGCTGTTATGAGTATATTCCTAACACAGTAATCCCACTTCCTACCTTTTAGCCTACCCTGCTCGATATAGCCGGAGTTTGCTTGAAGTCCCTCAACTTAGATGATGTTTTCAAGATTCTGAGTGAATTCTCCTGGTTCTCTTTCAATCCCTACCCCACCCATTTCGGCGTCGTGGTTGACAACCACAAGGGGATCCTAGTGGAGCGTTCTAACATGATTTTGTTTTGGGATGGGTTTTTTGTCTGCACAGATTTATGGGGTTTCTCTGTGTGAGTTTTACACCCCATATAGTTTTTCTCGCTAGTTTGGATGTATGAAAATCCAAGTTTCCCATCCCCATCCTTAGTCCTGAGGACTGCACCCAGGCACTATCCGTCAATGGTGGATGATGTTGATGTGGGAGGGATATGACACAAGCATACCCTTTTCTGGCATAGGTGCAGCTGCCATCCTAATCTTGGAGCCTGTGAGAATATGGACAAAGAATTATCCCAATGGGATCATGGGGAAGGCTGTATGGAAGGTTCCCAAATCAAGAGTTATTACGACTATTGTGCCTACCCCCACCTCCCCCATCGGCTCTGAGGGAGGACCGACTGATGACTCGTCAGTCAAAGAGACTCAGGGGACTTTCCTTTTCCATCCCTTATGTAGATGAATTTCATACAGACCCAACATTCTTGTATGTGGATGAGGCTGACCCTGTGGCTTAGGGTCCTAACGAGATAACTCCTGAGGATTTTTCAGCCGATACCAGACATAGAAATTTTATTCCCATTCCTCAACCAAGGTTAGAAGCTCCAGACCTTCCAGCTTCAGAACCATCTTCTAGCGTGAACATGTCTGCACTAGTTTCAATTCCAAACATCATTACTATGCTATTTAGTGAGGGTAATAAAGATCCTTGTGTCATGGCGGACTACCGAGTAGTGTGAAGGTGGTACTGGTCCCGGATTTGAGAGATTATTTCCAAAACTCCTTTGGCTAAGATGGATACTAAAACTGAATCCCTCTGACCACTTTCTAGGTTTGGGGTCAGGTGTCTTTGACTATCGACAGTTTCATTTTATCGATTTCCAGGTTATCATTTCCCATGGAGAAGTTTATGCTAGTGAACACAAACTTTCTCACCTCTACGCCTCTTATTGCGGGACCCAAGCCTTTGAGGAGTCCATGACGAAGCTCCATCAGTTGATAGCACAGGAGGCAAGATCTCAAGATGAGGCGACCACCCTATCTACCGAGTTGCGTGAATGCGAAGCTCGAGCAGCGATACTGAGGGATATGTTGTCAACTATGACTGGTAACCTTGAAGCCACAATGAAAGGGATCAATGACCTCCAAACGACAATGAATCATACTAGTTCGGTGGCCGAAGTCGAGGCCAGGGAGAAGGCCGTGATGGATTAGACATGCAACAACCTTCACCGCACGATTGCTGATCTGATGGAGGGAGTGAGTGAGGATCCTTTGTGAATATCAGAGCCATTCATATACACTCTGTTTTACCTCTTTTGTTTCTATGAGGGAGAGGCTCCAGCTTATGAACATCCTCCGTTTTTGTCCAAATAGAATACAATCCAAATGGAATGCAATCCATGTCGATCTTTCCTTGCAATAAAATTTTATTGTTACTAGAACAATTGTTGCTTAAATAACAACTCACTGAATCAGAATTGATCATAATTCAGAAAAATGATAAAATAGAAATAGGCTCTAATTTGTTTCCTGGACCATGAGATCCAGCGATCATAGTTTGACTATTTCTAGGGTTTTGCAGAAAAACCCCACAAAATTTTTGCCTTTTCTTTTAATACCGTAATTTTTCCTGGGCCCATTTTGTGTGGAAATAGCGGGTATTGCTCATCTTTTGATTAGGCCTCCCTTTTCGGGTTTTCAGCCTAACAGGCTTTGCGCCTATTTTTGTGAGTGGTGTAAAGTCATACCGACAAGACTATCATTAATGGCATTTTAGGTCGAACAGGTTTGACCAGATATGGTGGGGTGTGGGCCCCAATAAGGTTTGGTTGATTAAAAGATGACTCAATATCCTTCAGTTTCATGTAGGTGGAACATGTCTAGGTTTAAATGACATGCATGGAATGTCTCAAGTCATGGGAGCCATATCGGCACGTAGAGGTAGGAAGAGCATCGCCTAAGGAAGACTTGCCTTTGGTAGATAGGCCAGGGGCGATCAATATGCAGAGCCATTGAGGGCATGGTATGCATAGTCGTGAAAAGGTGTTCTTAAGTCAATGACTGTCCATTTCTGATGTCCAGAGGAATTTATGGAAGTTCGGTTTATAGAAACCACCATGGGTGTCTTGGAGAATTATGAAAACCGCCAGGGGTAGTTCAGAAAGGGTGTGTGACATCAAAAAGGGTTTGAGAACATATGTATTAATCAGGAGTATAGACATAGGGTCGCTGTCCTACTGGTTTGTCTAGCATAAATGATGGTTGGATCTTGGCGTAGTTTAAAGTCATGTAGCTGGGACATTATTTAGAATGGAACGACTTCTCCAGGTTCTCTGTAATCTTGTTAGAGATGTTCCACCATATTCAGGCAGGGTTGTGACATAGGTTGGTAAACTATAGATCAGAGTGTTTCTGAATCCCGGGAAGGACATGGGGGCTCAAAGGTCAAGAGGCATATAGAGAGAATCATTTCCTAAGGAAATATCTCCTTTGGTAGACGGGCCAGGGGCGATCTATATGTAGAGCCGCGGGGGCATGATATGCATAGTGATGCCAAGGTGTCCTTAAGTAAATGATTGTATTCTACCGATAACTGAGTAACTTCAGGGAAGTTAAGATTCGGGACCACCAGGAGCGGCTTACGAGAGTTCAGATTTTTTTTTCCAAGTACAGAGTATTGTTTATGAAAAGAGGGTGCCTGGGTACGGGAGAAACATCTAGCTTAGACTTACCAGGAATGGGTGAAGTCATCCCTTCTCACACTGGTGTGATATGGTGGTTCGTGTAGGTCTAGACCGTGCACTGAGGGACAGAGGAAATCCTTCATTCCTAACTGAACCCAAGGCAGGTTCGACCATGCAGTATAACGTCATAGAGTGAGGACGAGGGAATTTTAAATTCCACGCAGTTTAACGTCATGTGGTAGGGACGAATTCAATGCAGTTTGACATCATGCAGTATGGACGACTTCCATGCAGTTTAACATCATGTGGTAAAGACAAGGAGCATTATTTAAGACATTGTGCAGTTTAACGTCGTGCAGTGAGGACGGGGGGGGGGGCATTTTTATATCTGTTAAAATGATTGTGATTGGAGGCATTTATATGGAGGTTTAATTATTGGTCCTTGTAGATCCACGCCAAGTCGAAAATACATGCTCCGTGTAGTTTTAAATCGTCATGTGGTAAGGACGTAGTTGCAAAGGACACTCTTGATTAGAATGTAACTGGGCTTGAACATCTCAAAATTTCAAATATTTGGAGAGGGGTTGAGTGTGTAAATCATGGTTCCAGGGCCTCTTGGATCAGGAGGGATGATATGGGGGCTCTGAGGCCAGTAAGCGTACGGAGATAGGAAGAGTACCACCTGAGAAAAATCTTGCCTTCGGTAGATGGGCCATGGGCTATCAATATGCAGAGCCGCTGAGGGAATGTCATGCATAGTCATGCGAAGGTGTCCGTGGGTTGGTAACTTTCCACTTATGATGGCCATGAACGATTATGAGGATCCGCGATTGACTGATCCATGAAGTCTATCATTCGGTAAAGAAATATCTAGACATGTCAGGAATGTTCATCCCTGGTTGCTGTTAAGGCCTGATGAGTTCACCATGCCGATTTATCTTGCATATGAAGTATAGATTTACTGCATGTAGTTTAATGTCGTGCGGTAAGGACGATGTACTCTTAGTTTAATGGTTGTAGAGTTCAGACCATTGGTTGACTATTACTACAATTACCCAGGAGAAAACTGAGTTAGGAGGATCCAGTATACTTTGAAAAAGTGTGAGGGAATGAGGGTGTAAACTGTAACTCTGGGGTTTCCCGGATCAGGAAGGATGTTATGGGGGCTCTGAGGCCGATAAGCGTATGGGGCTAGGAAGAGTACCACCTGAGGAAATCATTCCTTTATTAGACTGGCCAGGGGCTATCAATATGCAGAGCTGCTGAGGGCATGGTATGCATAGTCATGAAAAGGTGTCCACAGGTCAATAACTTTCCACTTCTGATGGCCATGGATGATTATGAAAATCCTAGATTTCTCACAGTATAGAGTTAGGAATATGCGGAAAATGGTGTCCAAGAATACATGAAACATCTTTACCACAATTTCCTGTCATGTCAATGTAGCCTATCCCTGACAGGATGTTTGTAGATGCAGATCGTCATGTGAACCACGGGCAGATACATAGGATAACCTGGTAGGGATACTATGGAAACATTTGGATGTGAGGGGGTGATGATCTTGTAAACCACTGGCCCATAAATTTTAGGATCAGGAGAAATGATATAGGGGATTTGAGGCTAGTAAGTTTACGTAGATAAGAAGAGTATCACCTGAGGAAATCTTGACTTTGGTAGATGGGCCAGGGGATATCAATATGCCGAGCTGTTGAGGGCATGGTATGTATAGTCATGCAAAGGTGTCCAGGGGTCGATAACTTTCCACTTCCGATGGCCATGAATTATTATGAAGATCTGAAATTATTCGGGTCATGGAGTCTGATGTATGGAGAGGATGCATCCAACTATGCAAGGAGTATTCTAATCTCGTTTCGCCATATATTTTGGGTGGGTCGCGATGAAGTCCGTGTAGCTTACTTTCATACGGTGAGGAAAAATGTGAACTGACGTGAAAGGTGGTTTCCATGCAGTTTAACGTCATGCGGTAAAGACGAGGAGTATATATATTTGTGTTTTCTTTTATCGGTGGATGGGCTAGGAAATAAGATCATGGTGTCTCTACATATCCTGCGAGGGTAGGAATCAATCCACACGTAGTTCTTTTAGGATTACAACCCGTGAATCTCTGATCCTTACACGGGGGGAAGGGGTATATTTATTTTTCTTATATGTACAGTTTAATGTCATGAGGCAAGGACAAGGAACAGACCCCGTGCAGGGATCATCCATACACAGGGGAAAATGGAATTTATTTTATTTTATTTGGGGATGGATGGGCCAGGATACAGAATCTTGGCACCGCTACATATCCTACGAGGGCAATAATCAAGCGAAACATAGTTCTTTAGAAGATGATACACCCCATGTCGGTTTGGTCCATACACAGGGGAAAAGGAAATTTATTTTATTTTATTTGGGGATGGCTGGGCCAGGATATAGAATTTTGATATCACTACGTATCCTGTGAGGGATAGAATCAAGCCAAACTTATTTCTTTGGAAGAGGTGCACCCCGTTTAGGGCTGGTCCGTACACGGGGGAAGGGGACATATATTTTTTATCTTTATTCTATTTGGGAGTGGCTGGGGCAGGATGGTGGAACCTAGTGTCACTACTTATCCTGCGAGGGAAGCAATCAAGGCATACATAGTTCTCTAAAATACATGCAGTTTAACTTCGTGTGGCAAGGACAAATTACTCTTAGTTTAGGGTAACATAGTTTGGACCATCGAGTGCTCGGCAGTTTAACGTCATGCAGCTCAGACGAAAACTACTTTTGGTTATGCAAAATAATTCATTAGAAATATCGCATTTATAGGAGCGGTAGTGAACTACCCGTCCATGGAGATCAAGGAATACGCTTCATTGGAGTAGACCTTGTGTATAACATATGGTCCATCCCACTTGGGCTCTAGTTTTGGTGGTTTCATTCCGGGTATCATTGGGGTCCGTAGGACCAACACCAATTCTCCTTCCAAGAAAGACCAAAGACAGACCTTTTTTATTGAAAGCTTGTGCTATCCAGTTCGGATATAATTCCAGATGGTGGAAAGTGTGCAACCACTTCTAATCCAGATTTTCCAATTCAGCATGCCATTTTTGTGATTACTCATCGTTGGATAACTGATCACAAATGGAAACACAGAGTGAGGGATATTAGAGCTCAATTGGCAGGACCGCTTTTGTTTCGTATACTAATGAGTATAGAGTTTCCCATGTAGCAGTGCAGATTGTGGTTTGATAATCCCAAAATGCATGAAGAAGTTTATCTAGCCATGATTTCTTGTCTTTTTCCACCATTTTCTAGAGAATGTTGGACATGGTCTTGTTGAAAGCCTCTATCTGTTCGTTGGCCGCTGCATGGTAGCAGGATGACTGGTTAGCCATGATACCATATTCTTGGTATAGCTTCTCCAACTTGCCAGAGGAGATGTTGGTTCCGTTATCCGTCAGTATAGTATGAGGGATTCCAAATCTGGTGATGATATTGGCTTTAACAAAGCTGAAAATGTTTCTTGCCCCGACTTCCTTAAGAGGTACATCTTTTGCCCATTTGGCAAATAAGTCGGTTTTTGTGAGGATATACTTCAGTTGTTTGGTCGTGGAGGAGGATATGGTCCCATGATGTCCATTCCATAGATGGAAAATGTCTATGAGTACTTAGCCTGATGAAGTAACTCTGGGGGTAGGTGTATAAAGTTGGCATGAATTTTGCATGAGTGACATTTTGCGGTAAAGTTCTCACAATCTCGTGCCACAGTGGGCCAATAGTACCCAAGCCTTCGAACTTGATGGGAAAGATTAGACCCTGACTGATGTGCTCCACATACTCCAACATGCACTTCAGTCATGATGACAGCAGTTTCATCTCCATCAATGCATCTAAGGATGAATCCATCGGGGCCTCGTTTTAGAGGGCCTCTTGCTGACCTGTTCCACCATATAAGACAATGTTAATTGCCCTTATCTGTATTTTATCTCGTTCAACCCTGTCTAATAGGAGTTCTCCCCATTGAAGGTATTTTACAATGGGGGTCATCCAACCGGTGGTGGGAGCATATGGCTCGGGGATAGGACTGACTTCATTGATTTCCTCCATCATAGTCTGGTCAAACGGAAAGACCATTCCATGTTGAGCGATACTGATAACTGTTTCATCCTGGTCTGGGTTAGCTAGGGTTGTGGCCCCATTAGCTAATGCATTTTCCTAGGCATTCAAAGACCGGGGAATATAGGTCAATGTCAGTTCTGTGGAGAATTTCGCCATTAACCCTCAGACATGGTCAAAAAAAGGAATTATATCCTCCTTTTTGATAGCATAGTCACCATTGACTTTCTTGATGACCATTTTCGAGTCACCTTTTACCTTAAGGTTCCATACTTGTGCCTGGAGTGTGAGATCCAGGCTAGCAATGAGGGCTTGATACTCCACCGCATTTTTCGTATATCCTTCTGACATAAGGAAGAAATATGGAAAGACATCCTTTTCGGGGAGATGTGTATTATCCCCAAACCCACCTTGTTAAATTTGGGATTCTCCATCCTTCTCCCTGTCGGGCTTCGGGATGCGCCGTCGAAGTACATTTCCGATGTCGAGAGCTCCTCTAAAACCGAGAATTTGTCTTCATCAGGTAACTCGACATCTGGTATAATGGTCCCTATTGAGGGGTTCTCTACCAGAAAATCATCTAATCCCTGGCCTTTGATGGCTTGCTGAGGCACGAACCAGATGTCAAACTGTTGTAGGATGACTGCCCATCGGGATAGGCGCCCAGTCTGCATTGGGTGTATGAGGATGTACTTGAGCGGGATACTACACAATAAAAAATGGACTTCATGATGCTATAGATAATTTCAAAAAATTTTAACTGTGAAGAACAAGGCCAAACAAATCTTCTCGATGTTTGAGTATTGAGTTTCAGCATTGAGCATGGTTCAGATGAGATAATAGAGACTGTTTTCACTGCCGGTGTCATTTTTTTGTGCGAGGAAGGCTCTCAGTGACTGCTCTAGGGTCGTAACATATAGGATGCGAGGTCTTACTTCAACCTGGGGGCATGGGAACTGATGGGTTCAAGAGGTACTTCTTTAGGCTATCAAAAACCTCTTGATAGTCATATGTCCATTGGTACGTAGCCCCCTTCTTCATTAACCATGTGAAAGGAAAACATTTTCCTGCCAGGTTAGATAAGAACCTCCTAATGTAGACCAGGTGCCCATGAAATCCTCTCAACTCAGTGAGATTGTGGGGAGGTGGCAGGCCAAGGATATCCATTGTCTTTTCAGGGTCAACTTTGATGTCGTGATGGCGTACGACTAAGCTAATGAATTTCCCTGAGGTAACACTGAAGGCACATTTCATGGGATTCATCTTCAGGCTATGTTGTCAAAGTTTATTTTAGACGGCCTCAAGGTCTGATAGGTGATCTGAGTGCTCTATTGATTTGACCACTAAGTCATCCACATAGCATTCAACGAATCTTCCCAGAAATTGTTGAAATAAACGATACATGGTGTGTTGATATGTGGCGACAGCGTTCCTCAGACCAAAGGGCATGATCCAGTAGCAGAATACTCTTTAGGGGGAACTGAAGGTAGTGTATTTTTCTTCTTCTTGGGCCATCTTGATTTTATTATACCCAGAATAAACATCCATGAAAGAGAGACCCACATACCCAGCCATTTTGTTGATTATGAATTCGGTGATCGAGACCGAGAAATCATCTTTCTGGAAATTCCAACCGAGATCTCTGAAATCGATGCAGTCTTGGATTTTTCTGTTCATTTTATTGATGGGGATAATGTTGGCCAACCAGATGGGGTATTGGACCTCAAAAATGAAGCCTTCTTTAATAATCTTATCGACTTCAGGCTATATTTTGGTAGCATATGAATGGTGCATACTTCTGGAAGCCTTCATATAGCTCCAGTGGTCTTAAGGCAGACCTAAGTGGTGGGTTTCCACTTCAGGAATTAGTCTCGGCATTTCCGTGTAATTCCAGGCAAAACAATCCTGGTGTTGCTTCCGGAAGGCGGTGTATACCTCATGCTCATCGGGAGACATGGCTGCACTAACGAGAGTGGGCCTCATGTCTTCCACGGTACCCAAGTTTATTTCCCGGAGTTTATCCACAACGGTGGAGATACCTTCCTCAAATGCGGGAGGTGAATCCCTAAGATCTTTCCCCTCTTCTTCTCCCAGATTCTCATCCTCTTGATCTTGGGGTAGAGTTTTCTACGCGAGCTCTTGGGAGTCCAGAGGTGAGGAATCATGGACTTCCTTTCTCAAGTATTCACCCTCATATTGAGGGTTATAGGAAGTTTTTGTGTCTTCATGACCAGTCGTTATGGCAAAGTCATGAGGACCACTGACTACATCCCCAGGATTGAACCCTTTCTCTCAACATGGTTGATGGGAAGTACATAATCTTCGCCAAGATGCCTGAGGGGGTCATCAGGAACCGTCTCTAGACCATTTAGAGTAGGGAACCAGTAGACACCATCGAGCAAAGGATTCTTTTTTATTGTTTTCATAATACCCGGATTCAATGTAGTGTGACTCTGAGAGCTCGAAAGGGCCCTTGTCAGTGCAAAATACTTGATACACTGGTGGTAGGATGAAGGAATAGCCATGTTCTTATAGAGCCACGACCTCCCAAGAAGGGAATTTAATGCCATGTTCTGCCGGACCACCAGGAATTCCGAGTAGGCCATAAGATCCCCAAAATGGGTTTTCAGTTTGATTTGTCCCATTGGATTTTGTTCACTCTTATCGTAACTCAACAGGGTCGTGGCGGAGGGGGAATAGGTCATCCTCATTGTATCCCAACATGGGGAGTGTTTGTAGGGGAAGGAGGTTAACTACAGAGCCATTTTCAATAAAAACTTTGGGGATCCCAACATCATTTAGTGTGACAGACACATATAGTGGTTAGATATGTCCTTACATGATGGTATTTTCATCCTGATCGGTGAAGGAAATCACCGTATTGAATTCACCGAGGTCAGTCTCTGTCCAGAAAATCACGATGGCAGCTACCTAGGCTTCGATAAGCACCTCCCTATGATCTGATGACAAACTCAGGGCATACAGGATTGAAAACTTGGATGGTACTGAAGCCAGTTGCTTAAGGATATCGTACTTCTGCTCTAGCGGCCGACACTTCTCTGTTGGCGAGAGAGTCTTAACAGGAAACTTTGGAGCTGGAGCACGTGATGAGGAAGGACTGGCGGCGGGGTTGGAGGTTGACGGTGTTCCTGCATTCAGGGAACTCGGCCCAGCCGGTCTGTTTGTGAGCACTTGGCGGCTAGACACTTGTACCTCTTCTGGCGGGTACCGCATAATGACAGGAACAAAGTGGCCTCTTATGGAGATGGAGGGATACTATTTCTCATGTTGAGTCCGTTGAAGGGCTCTCCCATGAGTTTCTGCAATATTAACGGTTTGGGTCAGGGTAGAACCATAGGGTTGGTTTCGGCCGTGACTGCAACTTCCTTGGTATTCCCTGCCTCTACGATTCCTCCTCCCGGCCCCTTGCAACGGGAACTCAGGTTTTTAACCACACCCTTCTCCAGGGAACAATTACATTAGATTGATGATGTTGATGGAACCAAATATTATCTCCTCATCCTATGATAGGTCAACTAGGTCAGTTGCCCCTGATGGTTCCATTTGGTGGGTCAGTGCCCGTGGCGCCAAATTTGGGGGCATAAAATCTGACAGTGTTGGGGATAAATTCGGCCTCCTTGCAGACTTATCCGCTTTCTCTTGTCTCCTCCCTTTTTGATTACACCTGGATGATCAGCTCATGGAGTGTTTTGAGGATGATATTGTCAGTTGTGCAACATTAGGGGATGTTGGTGGCAACACTGGCTGCTGTAATTGAGCTCGAAGTATGCCCTGAGCTCGGTTGACAGTCTTCTGAGTCATTCAGCTATCAAATTTATGCCCCTTCTTGCTGGTGACTTCCCTCCACTCCCATTTTTCGGAGTTGGTGGTAGAAATATACATCACATGTGCTAGGGGTGGTCCCAGTTCGACCTAACCTGGATTTTACCATCCTTTTTAGGAGGGATTTGAAGGGGAAGCATTCCTGGATACTGTGCCCTAACATTTGATGGTCAGGAAAGTAATCCAGCCTGTCATCACGGCGGACTTCTTCGGGCTTCCTTGGATCCGGGCGGTGGAGCAAGTTACAATTCATGGCATTAATGAAATAGCCGCGGACTCGGTCCTCTCAGAATGAGTATACTTTTGTCTTTGTTCCTCGATCTGGTTCCGCTTTGATCCACTCTGATCGTCCCGCTTGGGAGGAGGCCACAACTGATATACAGGGGGCACTTGCCGATTTGTTGGAGGCCTAGAAAGTGGAGCAGGCGCAGGGGCTGGAATGAGCATGACAAAGGATGGTTCAGCTCTAAATGTTCACTTTGCCGGATCCTGTGAGGCTATTCGGGACTTCATATTGGCCCGCTACAGGGAGTCGTTAATTCTATGGGCGATGACCGAGTGATGGAAAAATCAAGTGGTGCACTCCACTGGTATGAGCGGTGTTCACAACTCTTCTCGAAGGTTATCAATCCATATGGCCAACATCTCATATTGGGGAATTATCCTGTTCAGAGAGTAGGTCACACCTTTCCATCTGGCGATGAAATATGAGACCCTCTCGTTCTACCTATGCTTTCAATTCATGAGGTCACTGACCGTTGTTTTATGCAACGTCGGGCTGAAGTGGAACATGAACTGCTACCGAAGTTCTTCCTAGATATTTATTGACTGATTTGGTAGACTCATATACCAGATGAAGGCAGATCCTTACAAGGTTCGTACGAAGCATCTGAGTTTCACCACTTCTTGTTGTTCCAGAGTTCCCATCATAGGGTCGTAATAAGACGCATAGTGCATCAAATGCTATTTCGGATCGCCTGAACCACTTAAAATAGGGAATATAGGGCTCCCAAAATAGGTTGGAGGTGGCGTGTTGCTCACCAAATCTCGGTAGGGATTTTACTCTGGCTGCATCGGAGTGCATCAACCTTCTATCTCTTCTAATCGAGCTGTCAGTGCCTCGATGGGTTGGGTGAGACCCTAGTTTACATCCTGTTGGGCCCGATCTTGGGTAGGCATAGCCCAAGGAATTTCTTGAGGATTCAGATTGTCCAGCACCAAGGGTGCATATTCCGTTTTTGACACCTTCATAGGGTTCAAACGTACTCACTCAGGTTTCTTCCTTAGAGGAGGGAAGTCTTGGTATTCACCCGAATCCATGTTCGGGTAGTTGCACGGACCAGGTGCCTCATTGGGTGGGGGCCCTGACCTTGCTTCATCTGCTGGGGGAAACCTTGGTCCTTGAGGTGCACTTGCTGGGTGCTCAAGGTGTGTCTATTCATGGGAAGTGATTTCAATAATATGGTTCCTCCGGAGTAGCTCGGTGTTACGCCACCTCAATTCTTTCATTTCATCCTCCTGTCGAGCGAATCTCGCTTTGAGCGTAAGTAGCTCATTTTTATCAAGAGAAGGAGGCAGGTTAAGAGTAACCAGTCCATTATTATTATCCTTTTTTTAAGCTCGTAGGGTAAGAGGATGAGGGTTATCCGGAAGGGAAACCATATTTAGGGAGGCCCTTTGGTTCTTGGTGTGCACACCTGATGGTTCATTGTGAGTCACAACCTGATTGGAACCATTATCTTCTGATCCATCCAGATTTGCATCATCTCTGGTGTCACCCATGGGGTTAGCCTCTATGGAGTTGATAGATGAATATCACGGGGTGTCAATGATGTCATCTTCCAAATAGGAAGAGGATATCCCGTGCCTTTTACTGGTCCTCCCCTTCCTGTCCTGAGATTTCTTTCAGAATCCTTAATGAAGGGTGATGTGGATAGTTCCTTGATGTGACCTTATGTCCCACCTACCTCTTGAAGGGGATGGTGACTCAAATGATGGGATAGGGCAGAAGCCTCATCTTCTGATTTTCCTCCATAGATGAGAGAATATTGATTCTCGTGGGGGAGGTTATTGTTGAGGTGGTAAAAATTCCCATAGCCCTGGGGAATGGGGATGGCTCCATCCCCTATATGTTGAGTCTTTTCCCGTTTTTATTGGTCTTACAGGGGAATTTGTTTTTAAAAATTCCCCCAGACCTGCAGGCTGGGGTTGGCCCTGGATTGCGGCAGCAGCTGCTGATATCGCTACTTACCTGATCTTGCGTGCCCCCATTCAGGGGTGAACTGGATATGATGCTGAGTTCACCCACGAATCAATCCTCTCCATAGGGCTGGAAATGACTACTGATTGGACTCTCTTAAGAAAGATGGTTGTTGTATGCTTTCAGTGGCCCGATTTTTGAGTTCGTGAATAGCTCATTCACGTCGGGCCTGAGGCTTCTGGGACTTACTCAAGGCCTGTTTCTGCTGGGTGTGTCGCCTCTCCCAGATAGGGAGACCACGCGACCATTGTCTTGTTGTGATGGCGTTGCAAGAAACTACACCAAATGGGTTCTTCTGAGTGGGGAGCGGAGTGAAATACAGAGCTCCATGTTCTCCCCATCCTCTGATATGGACTCCCTTCGGAGCATCACCAATGAGGCGGTGTAGCTGGTGCAGCGCATGGAGGCAGGCTATCTCAATGTTTCCTTTACGCCTCTCAGGTCGCGGTTTTCGTGCCGAAGGAAGAGCTTCTAAGTCGATGTGATACAGGAGGTCTCCTATTGTCTTGACGTGATCTACATACCCATCATTGGGTATTAAGCTTGATTTCATCCAGAAGACGGTTGCCCATATATTGGAGTGGATGTCGTTTGAACATTCTTCTGACAACATTCTGGGTATTTCGAATTGAGAGGTGGTCGTGGGCCAAAACATAACTGGGATATCAGCTCTAGCTAGTAGTTTCCTCAAGTGCGACATGTTGGCATACTCTTCTTCTAGTGATTCCTCTACCTTGTCGGCCCAACTTATACACTGAACGATAGTGTGGCTGATGGCAGTGGGGCCGGTGGCAGTGGGGCCGGTAGGTATTGAATTATCATATGGGAGATTTCAGGGTGGTTCAGAAGATGAACGTTGCCCCAGACCGTCTCCTGATCGCAGAAGGGTGTCGTTGGTGACTAACTGGGAATTTGACTTGTTCAATCCCATCCTTGTGAGTGCCTCGGCGTATGAGGGCTTTTCTGTGCTTGATTCGGAAGGGGGAGGACCTTCCTATCGATATAATATGTTATTGCAGGGAGGGCCTTCGCAATGGTGTCCGTGATGGTGAGGACTACCATTATAGCTGTCAGAGGGAGATAACCTGTAGGGTACACCATGGGGAGGTCCTTCAGAATGTACCACAACGAGGGTAGGGACTTCTCGTTGATCGGTATCTAGGCGTGGAGGGCCTCTGCTATTCATGCCGTAATATCGAGGGATACCATTACTACTTGACACCACACTACATAGAGGACTTTTACAGTGCATACACTGTGGAGGACCTCCAAGGCATGTCGCAACAAGGGGAGGACCTTCTGGCTATGTAGCATTGTAACGGGGAGGGCCTTCGCAACAACTGCCATCATGGTGAGGATGACTATCATGGTTTGACATTCGATGTGTATACTGGGGAGGACCTTCAAGATACACCACGACAAGGGGATGACCTTCTTGTTGCTTGTGGCCATTGCGGGGAGGACCTTTGCAATGGCTGCTATAATGGTGACGACTACCATCACAGCCACCACAGGGAGAATGTTAGTGGGGGTAAAACCTAGGGAGGTCCTTCAGAATGTACCTCAATGAGTGGTGGACCTTCTCGTTGCTTGACGTCTCTACAGGGAGGTCCTCCGTTATTAGAGCGGTGAGGACTACCACCATGATCTGATGCCTGTCTGTGCAGCGTGTCGTTGCAACATATCCCCTAGGGAGGACCTTCAGGGCATTCCTAGACAAGGGGAGGACCTTCTTTTCATGATGATACGTCACTTTGGGGAGGGAATCCACAGTTGCGACTATGATAGCGAGGGCTACTATAAAAAATTGTGGTCCCACTGCACGTAGAGTGTTTGCAGAGTATACCCCGGGGATGACCTTCAGGGTGGACCACAGTAAGTGGAGGGCCTTCTTGCTGCTCAATCTTATGGTCACATGGAGGGCTTTTGTGACTCGCATCAAAAGAGAAGCTATTGTGATCGATCTATATATGATCATTGGGGAGGCCCCCACGGGGGTTTGGGAAGGACCTTCAGAGCTGCTTGTAGCAATATTTCGGGGAGAACCATTGAAACTGCTACTTCCACTCCCATAATATGGTAATGTGAGGGAAAGGTTTCAAGATTTTGATATGTGCTTAGTGGTATTGGAACCCCATCTTCCAGCAGAGCAGAGTCATGAACCCACTCTTTATTTTTCGGCTACCTTTGGCACGTTCGGGGTGCTTTCTTGCGGGAAAAGTGGACCGTCTGCTGTTGATAATGGCCTTCACATTTGGTTCCCTTTCTAATTGGGTTCAGTGATGCTGTCAGGATATGCTGAGGAATATATTGAATTTTAGCAGGGATATATGCCTACTCTGGAGCATCCACCGTGATGGAAGGGTGTCCCCTAGTTGGAACGAGTGAAGCTGCTCGATCTAGTTGCCCTTGCATCGCGGAATACGGCCGACAACCCTCATGGGTGGAAGCAGGGATGTAGATATGATTCGAGGTGGCTATCTCATCTCTTAGATGAGTCACCTCAATTGGGGAGACGGGCTCACGGGCCCGAGTCCTTGCTGTTGCTGCTGATTCAATTACATTCTGGAAAGTCGGCAAGATATGATCTAGGATCGATACTTTCTCCTCCATCTTTTCAAGGATATGCAGAGAGACATCTTTGGATGGAATGGGTATAAAGGCCCATTACAGTATTGGAGTAGGACTATCCTGCTCCGGTCCTCCGGTGGTTAGTGGGTACTTACAAATCTCTTGTGTTGGGGCAGGTGAATGAACCTGCCTCTATACCAAGATATTACGGTTTATCTCTCCGTTTTCCTCCACATCAGGATGGCAGACTTTACTTACATCCGCAAGGAGCTGACCATGCATATGTTGGTTTCCAACCATATCAATTTGGTGGCCTTTGTTGGCAGGAGACATGCCCGCCTATTAATTTTCGCCACATCTGTGTGGTGGGCTTTGTTGATTGCCACCACATCAGGGTGGTAGGCATCATGAGAATCTGCTAGGAGCTAGTCCTGTCAGCGTTGGTTCGCCACCACGTCTGGTTGGTGGGCTTCACGACCCTGGGTAGGGAAAGGTTCCTGCTGGGTAGGTGTCATCTTGTGTGATTGATGGGATCGATGGAGTTCAGCGGGGATGCATGGCTGCTCGTATGATGCTGCCATGTCTGGATGGAGGACTTTAGAGGAGGGGATATGTTTATGTTCCTGCTCGCGATAAGTCTCTATGAATGGGTATCAGATCTCTTCCTCAGGGACAAGGGTGATGACCGGTCCCTGATTTTATGTTTTCCGCCCTCATCTGGAGGTCAGAGGGGCAAGAGCTCGGGGAGTGTGGGCCTGAATCCTTGGGGCGACATCCTCCTTGGTGTGAGGATGTTGAGTCGTGGTGTGACCGCGGGGATGTCTCCCAGTGGGGGCCTTAGAGCGGAAACCTCATTCAGTGGGGATGAAGTCCTCAGTGTCGACCTCATTCGCCTTCCTATGATATGGGTGGTATGAATTGTCTCGTTCTTGGGATAGACTCCTGAAACGGTTTGAGACAAAAATAGGGGCCATCTAGAACTAATTTTTGGTCGCTACTGGGTAGGCGACCAGCGGGTCTTGACGGATTCGAGGGCATGCATGGACGCCTCAACTGTCGGGAGAGTTCCATCTAGATAGTACTCTCAGATCAAAAAATCCGAGACCCAGTGTTGAAGACGCTGGGTTGGTGACGAGGTCCTCTGTTGGTGAGGGTGTCTATTCATTGCGTAGCTTGAAGCGCACACCTGCGAGTTCTTCTGCGATGCCATTGGATCGAAGGGAGTTTTGTGTGGTACCAGTAATATATTTTAACAAATAAAAATGGAAAACCCGTCAAAGCATCATCTCATGATCCCATGCATAATTAATGACTTTTCTTGGCCCTCCCTATGAGTATAAGGGGGAACATAGTGGGACTAGGTTAAATCCGTCATGTTTGGTTTAATATTCACGTCAGGTTCACCATTTTTGTTTCAGATCGGTTCGAAATGCCCAACGGTTATGTATCTGACGTTACGTGGACCTGATTTCCAAATGTAGGCGTTCGCTGGGCAATTTGGCCAGCGATGCTTAAGAAATCACATTTTTCGAGAGGATGGGAAGTCGGGATCATCTCACCCTTATGGGGGGAATTATTTCCTGTTACATGACTCTCTTATAGATTTAATACATGTTCATATGTTTGTGAATCTTTGGTTTATACCGAAGCACAATATACATGGATTACTCCTGGGTGGAAATTGTTAGCTGAACGTAGGGATTTGGAATCATTTGGGCCCATGGTTTACCATCCCTCATTGGATTAATGACTCCGAGGAGTTTGGACTCTTTGGGATGACATTGGTTCAAAGCCTCATAACTAAGCACTATGGAGTTTATTGTTATCCAAGGTGGACACATAACGACTTGAGTGTTTGGATCGAACCTGTGATGTGGGATTCCTACGTATACTCGCGAGAGGAATCAGAATCCACATAGTTAGTTTCAGGGCGTCGGTGAACAGACGTGAAGGCGGACCTGGGGTCCAAGGGATGTTGGGATAGAACCTCGTGGAGGATTCCTACATATCTATGTGGTAGGGAATCAAAGTCCATGTAGTTCAGAAGTACAGTTTAATGTCATGCGGGACGAAGGATGAACCGACGTGAAGAGAGTCGAAACGGCCGATTGTTGGGATTGAACCTCGTGGTGGCTTCCTACGTTCCATGCCTTGACATGGATCAAAGTCCTCGTAGTTCACAAGTACAGTTTAACATCATGCAGGACAAAGGATGAACCGATGTGAAGAGGGTTGGAATGGCTGATTGTTGGGCTTGAACCTCATGGAGGCTTCCTACGTACCATGCCATGACATGGATCAAAGTCCTCGTAGTTCTCAAGAGGTTGGGGTCAGGGTCGGTGCTTACTTAAATCCCACGTGATTCATGCTCAATGTGAGAAAAAAAGGCAGCATCGACCTGATGATCACGTCGCGAAAGGTGAGTCCGTGGGAATCAGAGTGGGGCCTACGCATGGAGCGGCCCAGGAAGTTGAGATTGGGACATACTCCTGGATGGAGGCCCAATGGAGATGAAGCGCATCGGGAGAGGGAAAGGGTACCCCCTGTGTCCATTTCCCATCTTGGCCCTTGGAACTGGGGATGTACGGAGGTGCATGGGTGCTAACTCTTGCAAGAAAGGATAGAGGATTACACAAAGGAGGCTTCCCATTCACTCCCAGAAGAGGGGAAAAGTGCTCACCACCGGAGTGGAAGGGAAATGGAAGTGGGGTCCCCTAATCTAGCGAGTGGAGAGGCAGAAATGGGACCCCAGGCTCATACCCTCTGGTACTGTGGGAATGTGAACCTAGGAACACTTCGGGACTCCGCTCAGGGGCCAGAGCAACACCTATTCCCTCGATTACCGTGTGTATATGAACTCAAGATGGTGCACTGATGCACCTGAAGGTTGCATCATGTGGGTTTGGTGGCTTTGGGGAAGGCCTTGGCCCGGGACTGATGAATGGGCCAATGAGGGGATTGCGATGGATCGAGCCGGATTGAAAGGGTTTCATCCGACTTAAGGAATGGGAACACTGAGGGATTTGGCAGGCCACATAGGTGTATGAGGAGTGGATCCATTCACGTATGGGGGTGCTACGCGGCTAGAGAGGTCGTCCGCAAACTACGGTGATCCACGAAATGATAGGCATCCCGTGTACCAGGGTGGTACTCAGCTTCTGGTTCAACCCGTGTACCAGGTTGGTCCGTGGGGGAGTCCATGCGAGCAGCGGCGGCCAAGGGCGACACCGGTCAGGGGTTCGTCAGTCAGGGCTTCGCCCGCGTAGGAGGGTGCTACGTGGTATGTCGGATCGAAAAAAGGGCATAATCTCCCTGGTCCACATGGAATACATCCGCGGAGGGGTCATAGTCCACAATCTTTTTTTGTGACTTTATGTTCGTGGTTGACCAAGTTGTTATGCGTTTTTCGGTTCCTTATTAATTCGTTTCCAGTTTCATACCTGTTCTGGTTCGCGAATCGGAACATCACTATTTGCGAAATCCAAAGATCCTTCCTCTGAAACCCTTCCACCCGTCTCTGATCCTTTTTCCTATTCTCTCCCCCTTTTCCCTCCACTTCGATGTCCTTTTATAGAGGAGAGGAAAAGGGATCTATTGTGGAAAGGATGCACCTTTTGCGGACGCCCATGACCGAAAATCCAGTTTTCGGATGAATTGGTCAATTCGCAACTCGCATGGGTGTGCACCTCCCCCGCAAATCAAGCCGGTTCGAGGGGTGCTTCGCGGCCGCCCAGGGTTCCGCCTCTATTCCGTGAACGACAGCGCATGCAGCATGGGCCGGATGGCACGGTCTGCGGCTTGTGCGGTTTGTGTTGGTGGACCATCCTGGAACCCGTCCTGCTTCGCACTCATGGAGGATCCCCGCCTCTATTCTGCGAATGACAGCGGTCCGCAGAGGGGGGGCACTTCGCCAAACCGGCCGCATACCGTTAATATTGGACCGGTCTGCGGACATGTTTGTCTTTTCCAACCTTTGAGTATTCTTCTCATTTTCCCCATTTCCTTGAAAGAAATTGGGTAGAATCCTCTCTTGAATTAAGGGGATTCTCATTCTCCATTGCAGATTTTTCAAGAGCCTACAACCACTATGGTCCACGTTTCTATCAGGGCACTGGGGTGCGCTCATCTATCAGGCCACTAAGATCTACTCTTCACTTCTTTCACGTCACAACCAGCTGCAAGATTCCTGCTCACAACGCACTTGATTATGGGATAATATAATATTAAATCCATATCTCAAATTCCATGAAAACAAATTTGGAGTATTTAAAAATGATCGTCTCGTCATGGGGACCCAAACACTACAAACGGCTCATCAATACGACACACGATTTGAATGTTATGGACGTTTTAGTAAAAAGGGGTCGGTAAGGTCTGGGATCCAGTCCAACCCAATTAGGCTGACCCAATTCGACCCACTCTGGGGTCAACCGATCCAACCCAAATCTGACCCGGTCCGCTAGGCCTAACCTTGAATAGCTGGGATGCAAGCCGGGCCTATTGGGTGGGTTGGTCCGGTATAATGGGTGGGCTAGTCCAGTCCACCCTGGACAAGGCGAGCAACACCAGTTTCCTCCACAGTCATTCTAGACCACGAACCTCTAGACGCATCCGCTCGCTCCACCATCAGCTATTGCCGGTAGTCCCTATCCTCTGTTTGTGGTGGTTTTCGCGGGCTATGTCTGCCACCAATTCGTGCCGCAACCCGCACACGGCTTCCACCGCATGCTGCCACCAGTGGACTATTCTGTGATCCACCAGATCAACTTCGATGGTCTGTTTCCTGATCTAAAATCACATTTGGGATCCAGGGATTCTCTTAATCACTTCTATGGGATCAAATTTTTCATTCTTTCAATCTAGGGGTTCAATCATTAAAGGCACAAGAACACCCCCATCGAAGGGACTCAGACCTTGTTTGTGTTGGCTTGATTCCTCCGCGTTGGAATTTAAACAATATTGGTTGAATATTTAATAATATACCATGTATATCTCTCATTATAAACCCCAATATCCAAACCCTCTTGCATAAAAGATTGATCTGTGAGTCACTTTTGTAACGTCCCGGTTCCGGAAGCCACCCGGAGGTGCCCGTACCTAGTTTGTCACATGGCCTCAAGCTCATTTCCCTTAATGCAAGAGGATGCCGACTAGGAGCGAGGGCCATGGGTGTGATTGTGGGAAAACTATTCCCTCACTGGTAGAGTAACACAATGAAAGAGAAATAGATATACAATACCGGAAGGAGTAATAATGTCCAACAATAAGAAACAACAGAAGACTGATGAAGAAACAACGAGAGCACACATATATAAATTATGCATGATACATTTGTCTAGGAATATTTCCAAACATATCACAATGCTAAAATATAGTACTAAAACATGTATTAAAGAAAACAATAAACAAATCCTTAGTATCGCAAGCCTCAGCTTGGTCCCATGCTCTCCAGCTCCAAAAGCAGTCAAGAACCTGAAGTAGAAGGGCAGTTTACCTTAACTATACCTGTAACAATATAATCTTTTTGGGCACAAAAGCATGACCCAAATATGGTGTGAGACTAAATAACAGTAGGAAACTACTAGGAGATCTATTCCTAACAGTCAGGGAATATATATGGTAGGAAATAAGTAATAGGAAGTAGTAATCAAGGAAGTACTCAGTGGTAAACATTCACACAGTTTCCAAGAATTCAATTCCATATATCAAGAAAGCAGCTAATCAATGCAGGTAACCCTCTAGGAAGGACTCTCATCCTAACCCATTTGGTTCAACCAAAACAACACAAGCAACCCTTTGGGAAGTACACACAATCTAACCCCTCTAATTCAGCTTTAGAATGGACTCTCTAGGGAAGCAATCCCCGTCAATTCCCTCTATAGTCTCATATCGGAAACTAAAAGGAACTATGGGGAAGCACTTACACCACATTCCCCCTATGGCCCGCATTGAGGATCTACATACTCTATGAGGAAGTACATATGTCAATTCCCCCTATGATCTTTCATTGTTACAATAATAACGGACACTCTGGAGAAGCCCTTACATCTATTCTCATTATGGTCCACTACACCAGGTTCTCACATAACAATATAAGTTAAGCCATCATAGCAATGCAAAGAGGGAAATGTAAACCTCAAGAACTACATGGCTAACCAGTCCACAACATAACAACATGTCAGGAAAAAAACTATATCCTAACAATACTACGCATGGAAGGTAAATAACATCCTAACAGGAAAAATAGACTAAACTGTCAAAACATGAAAACATGCATGGGCGAACACATCAAAAGCACATCAATTAACTCTATTTATATTCAATTAACCTCTACTCATGCATACAAGCATGGAAAAAAATTAACTATGCTAAAACAGTAAACATGCAATACCTCATTCAAGTGTATTGGGGAATTTTGCACATATAACTCAAGGACATTCTATGGAAAAGAAAAAACCAAGTTTTATACATGAAATTTATGCCTTGAATCACCCAAGAACACCATATATCTACAAAAAATTCTAAAAAAAACTCAACCAAAGATAACTCTTGAAAGAGTAGGAATCTATAAACGAAGCTATAGAAGAAGGAAGATCTTACCAAGGTGATCCCAACACAATTGACGACGGTCTATTTGGAGAAAAGATACTCGATCAGGGGCTCAGAGAAGAACTAGAATCATACAGATGATGTCGGATGAGTCAGACGAAGAAGGAGGTGTTTCTACCAATTAGACGCGACCTCGGTCCATTTAATGAAAAAAAGTACCTAGTGTGTACTTTACAAGTACCCAATGTGTACTTTACAAGTAAACGGTGTGTACTTTCCTTCCCGGCCACCACATTAGGCGGTCTCTAGGTCACCACAAACGGTCGTGGGCATGGTCGTTACATGGCCTGCGCCTTGCTACCCACGGTAACCCTGTACAGAGCATGTACTTAAAAAAATTCTAGAAATTATTCATTCTCTCAAAAACAACAGAAAAGGAAAAACATACCTGAGAAGAAGATCTAGGATTTTAAAAACTTCCCCCATTAAATAAATTAATCTTCGAATTTCCTCAGCAAGCTGGTGTAGAAGAAGAATCCTCAAATAGCTTGACCACTACGATCATACATTGGACTCTCTCTCCGAGGTCACGTCCTGTACTCGCCCCGTTCTATCACAACACTCATATCGGTGGAACAGACCGGCCATGGAGAACCTTTTTACTACAATCAACAATTCAGATAGGATGTTCTTCAAAAGAGGAATCCACCTCTAACTCAACCACCTCAGGTTGAAAATCATGAGACACGTATGAGAAGTAATGTTGGAGCTGAGAAACGTGGAAGACATCGTGCATATCTCGGTACCTCTAAGGTAACTAAAACTGATAGGCAATCTGCCCAACTCTCCCTAAAACCTCAAACAGCCTGATGTACCCCATTGAAAGATTACCCTATCTCCTAATCCTCCAGTGCCCCAACCTTAGTGTGACATGCATGAAAACCTGATTCCCAACCTCGAACTATAGAGGTCATCTCTGCTGATCAACAAAAGACTTCTATCGAGACTTTGCAACATCCATCCTCTTCCGAATCAACTATATCTGCTTTGTAGTCTCCTGGACAAGACGAGGTCCCAACATAGCTGCATATCCTGCCTCCAACTAACATAAGGGTGATCAGCATGGCCTACTATACAATGCCTAATAAGGTGCCATTTGACTAGTTTCTTGAAAACTATTATTATAGGAAAACTCCCCAAGAGGTATGTGCTTCTCCCAAGAACCTCCAAAATCCAGGATGCATGCTCGAAGCATGTCCTCAAGAACATGAATCGTACACTCAGACTGGCCATCTGTCTGGGGGTGGTAAGCTATACTCAGAAGTACCTGTGTACCCAAGGAATTTTGCAAACCCTTACAGACCCAAGAAGTAAAACAATCATCCCTATCTAAAATAATGGAGTGTGGAACCCCATGTAGATGTACAATCTCACGGATGTACAACTGTCCCAGCTCATCAACACTGAAATTCTCCTTGATCGGCATGAAGTGAGAATCTTTCATGAGTCTGTCAATAACAACCAAAACAACATCATTTCCTCAAGGTGATATCAGAAAACCAGTCACTAAATCCATCACGACATAATTCCATTTCCACTCAAAAATGGGTAACATCCTCATAAGCCCTGCTGGTCGCTGATGCTCCGCCTTCACTTGGTGACTGGTGAAACACCTCATCACAAAACTAGAAACGTCTCCCATTATACCTAACCACCAATACCGACAGTGTATATCATGATAAATCTTAGTGACAATAGGATGAACTGCCAAAACTGAGGAATGAAATCCCCATATCTGCTCCTCACGTATGTCAGCTAACACCCATATGTTCCCCCGAAAATGCAAGATCTCATCCTTGCCTGTGGTCCATCGAGAAATAGGTTCCTCTACTGACATGCTTTTCCATAGGACTAGGCCTTCAGAATCTGATAGCTGAATCATTACCACTCGATCAAGAAGAGTAGAGGTTACAACTATAGAAGAAAGAAACTTCTGCCCCTTCCTGTCATGCATCTCCAAATAAAACTCAGAGAAAAGAGCCAGAAGCTGCCAATCACTGCTGGCCTCTTGAATTGCTTGTATCTAAGTCCTCCAACTCAGTGCATCTGCAACAACATTGCCTTTTCGAGTAATGTATCCATGATCATTGTCAATGGACTTAAGGTACTCAACTGACCTTTGATTTCTCAAATTCATGTCATGCTAAGTGAAGATATTATTTATACTTTTATGGTCGGTGAAAACCACAAAATGCTCCCCCAATAGATAATGTCTCCAACAACGTAAGGCATGAACAACTAAAGCTAACTCAAGATTGTACCTGGTTCCAAAAGCCGCCCAGAGGCACCCCGTACGAAGTTGGTCACATGGCCTCGTATTCCTGCTCTTCCCGCACTGGTAGAACACCACCTAGCTACCAAAATAAGTGTCTCTCCTCCATTGATCATTGCACGAAGACTCACTATGGTGTTTCCTACTATTAGTGGGAGGGATACTATCTCTGGATGTTGACCCGCCCTGGCTCAAAACTACTGAATCAATCAAATTTCACTTTTTGATTAGTGCCTAGTTGACGATATAAGTGATGGAAGTCAACCAGAAGATGTTCACATGAGATCGGATGTCATTCTAGAGACAATACTCAAACATCCTTGCCCAGAATAACTCATCACCTCCTAGAATAAGTAAGAAGAACTATAGCTTAGTTAAATGCGAATAATACTCCATAACGGTACTCCATGGAAGGACCTCATAAACCTCATGAAGCCCTCTTGGAACTGTGCGCCAACACCTGTTTCCAGAATGACAGTCAATGCCAAGACTAGCACCATTGTAGGATCTGCTTATAGTCCTTGATCAGTCATGTCGGGTGTCTGATCATCACCTTTTAACTGGCGTACAACTAGAGGACATCTTGGTGCCCTGACATTGCAAGGTCAAATTAATACCTTAGATCAAAATTATCATGGACTGAAATAAAAAAGAGTAAGGAGGGAACTAGGGAAATAAAGCATTCAAGTTCTTCAAAACATGGATACACGACATGTATAATACCTACATGGCGTGTTCCCTTAAGCCTTTCACATGGGCCTGTAATTCTGCAAAAACTGTTCATGTAACATCCATACAAAGCATGTTGTCCTTACACATGGCATGTACTTGAATTCTATTCCCCAGCTCGTTTTCCCTTACACGACTAGGCCACACTGTTCTCAAAATGTCACGCAATTCTAAAAGAGAATTATTTAGTAGAAAATAAATGTGAAATATTTTAGAGTAAGACTCATGGAAATATGGCATTATGAATATATAAAAATCCATTCATGTAGTATATGTTTTAAAAAAATTCTTCTCGTACTATTTCCAGAAAAGTCAAAAAATACCACATATGGAAAAAAGAAATAATCTTTCCGTAATATTTCATTAAATAATTAACTGATGGGTAAAATTTAGTTTAAAAAATAGTATAAGAATATATATAATCTTATATATTTATGAAACATTTAAAAGAATGATAACTATATCCCATCAAATATTTATGAATAAACAATCTCAGATATTAATGAGATTGAAAAGTTACCCCTTACCTTAGGTCTAATTTCTTGTGTATACGTATGGAACTCTTGTATAGTGGGTTTAAACATTTATTATATTTTAAGAGAACCATAATAATATTTATTATATCGTATATGATTCACTCATGACATTATATTACCCATTAATTTACAAATCCCATGTTGAAGTAATGTTTTGGTTAATATCGTTTTATTTATCGTACATGTTTTGACATGTTATTCTTGATATTATTACATAGATCATGATATAAATACTTCCAAAATGTAAACAATGATTTAAAAATAAAAAATATTAAGTATATAAATATATAAATTAGATACATAAATGAAATGGAATAGAATGTTCATGGAGACGGTAGGCCGTACATACGAATTAATGGTATTTCCGTTTCATTATTGAATTGAATAAAAAAAATTAAATGAAACATATATATATTTATATATATATATCTATTAGAATTATCATGTCATATATTTCATTCATATTTATTATATATTATTTAAAATAAATCTGGGATGGTTAACGTAGATAATTAATCCCACCGCATCGTGGAGACAGTAAGTTGTATGTATGCACGAGCGATGATATCATTCTGTTAATGGTACAATGGTATTAAATTAGATGGTTTATTAATTTTAAAGAATAACTATCATTTTATATTCATTATTTAAAACCATTATAATCATCATTATACCCATCCAAATTAATTATTGTTGAATAAAAAATTACACCATAGTGTGGAGACGGTAAGCCGTACATATTCACAGACGGCGATATTGTTGTTCATAAATGGATAAAAGAAGGTATAAGGTTGTCCCATAATTATTATAACATCTCAGAATGTATAATATAATTTATTTATTACTTTATTATAGAAAAGACATAAGAATAGGAAGTGGAAGATGAATTATCATTTGAAAGTGGTGATAAATCTATTACCTCTTTTTTTGGGTATCTCATTTTGGTATGAACAAAAGGACTCCATAAGATGGCTTTCTACCCAGAGGTTGGCATCTAAGATGAAGTGAGTGAAGTTGGGATGAGGGTTCAGTATGTTTCGGCTTAGCCAAAGGGATTTGGAGGTGTGATTAAAAGAGAAGGATAGGTTCCCTTTTGTAAGGGAGGAGAGGGGCGCCTTTGGAAAGTCTTGAAATATTAATTTATTATAAATTCATGTTCAGTTTATAATTATTATGAAATAATTTATTTCAATAATATAATAATTATGGTTACAAATCCTCTCAAATTATAATATTTCTACTTGTTTTGATTTTATTTTAAACCTTCTCATTTAGATTTATCCTTATTTACTGTATTTAATTTTTTTTGTGGTAATAATATTCTAAATATTAAATGGTTATAAATATATTCTTATGTATTTTCAATTGTATATAATTGGATAATTTATGAAATTTTTCAGTATATAATTTTAATTTATAATTTATAATTTTTTTTTTATTTTTAAATAATTTAATCAGATGTTATTTTTATAAAATATAAATAGTGTCAATTTTGACACTATTCATTTATTTGATTTAAATAAAATTCAAAAAGAAGACAAATTCGAACCAAAATATTTAATACACTATTATCATTTCATAGTCATCTATAAAGTTATAATATCACATTTATTAGTTCATATGATATTTATTTTAATACTTCTAAAACCATTTATTTTCAATTTATATCAATAAAATAATATTTACATCACTATTGTGTCATCAATAATGGTAATCTTTTAATCTCTTAAAATTCAAAATACATTCACATGATATAGAAAATTTATTTATCTTTCTATATACTATTTATTATTAAAGTATTAACATGTTTTTCACTATATTAAAACTATTATACTTATAAGATATATGAGAGTGACATGTTGTCACCTTCTTTTGTTTTAATAATAATTACACCACTTTCATGAAAAAAAGTACATCAAATGAATTCATTCTGACCCATAGGTGATATGTTTTGACATTAATTTATCAAATATGATTTTTCTCATGTTTTAGGGAAATTTTATTATCTTTATCGTACTATTATTTTCCCTAATTTAAATGATTTACCTTTAATTGTGGTAAATAACAATTATCGTAGTTACTACTCATAAAATGAAAAAAAAGAATAAAAGTAACCTATTAACATAATTTTTACACAATAATTCTAAATATTTAATCCATTTTTCATAATTAAAAACAAATAATTTTAGGAAATTAATGTAAAATCAATACCCATTGTAAAAAATCCAAAAGTGGGTTTTTATGAAGTAATAAAATATCAAAATACTATCATCTTTTTATGTCCAATTTAAATGTAAAATTACATCCAATGATCATAATTTGATTAAATGATAAAAAAATCAAATTAAACTTTAATATTAATTAAATATATAATCTAACTATATTAATTGATTAGATGAAAAGTCTGTTTTTAATTAAAATGTAATATTTTTCACTTTAAGTCAAAATATACATTTCATCAAAAAAATAAAAAAATTAAACCAAGTTATATTTTGATGTCACGATTCCAAATAAGACATTTATTTTTTCAAATATAATACATAAAAGTGTTAAAAACTATATTTAAAAGCGATGCACCATTAAATGGTAGCAAAACTGCATTTTTTGAAAAATATTTCATTTATCAAAAAAATTGATTTTGTTCTTATATCTGATTCTAGAAAATACATAATATGAATGTTAATGTTATATAAAATAAAAAATTTGGTTAATACTATTCATAATGTCTAGTTTATATAATATTTTAATAATATATCATTGTTTATTGAAACTTGGTATTGTGTACAACACAATCTATCGAGGAAGGTCGCTCTTGTATATAACTAAAGCCAATTCAATGTTTATTTTAGTGAAAGATTAATTTGGTGTTGAATATAACATAATCCAAACATATTTTATTTATAAATTGAAAAACATATGCACTCCGTGTTTCATGAAATTAATTTTATCAAAGGAACTTGAAATTGTGTGTAACACAAGCCAAATATAATGTTTCGTATATTGTAAATGAATACAACATTGCATATAGCACAACTAATCTTGGTGCAGCTTACAAAACAAGAAATAAAAGAATTTAAAAAAGAATAAATCTCATAAAATCTCATATTGTTACAGTATACCCCCTTAAAATGAATTTCTCCCTTGAAAGTCAACGAGGTTTTAAATATTTTACTACTTAAAAGTTTCTATCATGGAAACCCACATCGTAAAAACGAATAATAAAGTTTTATTTTAAAAATGAAGGTTAGAAACATAATAGTTACCCAAATTAACGCATCACAGGGTTTCCACATAGGATAAGATAAGTGGGAAGTGAAAACATGAATATGGAAGAAAAATCTAACCATCTCTTTCTGATAGATAGTAATAGTGAACAAGGTTTTGGAGAAAATTAACAACCCCAAAGCCATAAATCTGTGACGATTTACAGGACCATATGATTCATCAGATAAGAAGGTACTAAGATAAAATTTTGGTTTTCAAGATCCTACCCCTAAAGTTGAATATTTTTTCATGATAATAAACACTTACTTTCATTTGGTACAATCTCACCATTTTTCGTTCCTTGAAAAATTACCACATCATCTGTTATTTAATGAAATGAAGTTGAATTCATTTTTCCTGAAGTGTTAGTAGATCATGCAATAAAAATATAGGCCATTCCATTTATCTCAACAAAAAGGTTAGCATAGATAATCAAATATTCATATGTCCACCTATGGTGAGATATTACATTAACCAAACAATATTTCACCGGAATATAACTTATACTATCCATAAATGGATAACCTTACAATCCTTCAAAGAACTGATAATATAAAAATGTAGAAAGAGTCTGTCATGAACCATAACCTGAGGACCGTGTCGTGACATCACCATGCCCACCTTCTAAAGGCCAGGGGTAGGAGACTACCACTCGAAAGGCATATCCCTGAAAGTGGGAAGGCATTGCCTTTAAACCTACAAACAAATAGACCAAGAACACGACAAGATGCAAACCACATAGTAAAACTACTGTAGTAAAAGTGTGTACTGAAAGTAAAGGGGTCTAAATACAAACCCAAATAAAATGATACAACTACAATAGAAAATATCTCCTGATATTTTACACCAAGGATCCTACTTGAGGGGTTGGTATAGCTTGTCTCTGTAGCTCTCCAAGTCAACCAGTCACCTCCGTGTACCTCCTGGTCCTGGCTCCCTAAAGTATCAACCAATCTTCTCTTCATTTGTACAAGACACAACAATGTACGGGTGAATCCATGCAGGGGTGAGTATAACAATGCCCAATAGGGACCCTAATACCCCTCGAATGTCTCTCATAATTCCACAAAGTAAAACCACAAGAATGATCTCAATCAAAAAATACAAAGCAAAAGACTCAACTCAAACCAGGTATACAACTCATAGTTCAAGAATAAAGATGACTAGTCTTCAGCTATATTATTTTATTCCATTAAAATTTTCCACAACTTATCCCCAAAGAATTTGTTCCATTGTTGATCCACACGGGGTTATATGTCACCGATCCATGATGGGCTGCTCTAAGGATTGTCCTCATCGGGTCGCACACTTCTGATCTACACAAGGTCGGTAGAATTTCATTCCTCACAGGGTCACTATGATGTTGATCCACATTGGGTCATTATGATGCTAATCCGCACAGGGTCATGATGATGCTAATACACACACGGTGGAAATGATTCTGGTCCACACTGGGTCACTCTTCAATTAATAGCAAGCCACAGGATTCCCCTCACCCGGTGCGCTTGAGTTCCATAGTATTTTCCACTCAATATATCAATTAGGCATAAAATTCCAAGAAGTTTTAAAATGGAGTAACACAAAAGGCCTCCATGTCTTAAGGGTCCCAACGCGATAGATGGTGCGTCAATCGGACTCCCAGTCTGTGAGTTATAGGAATTTTAGTGCCGAGGGCCAAGTTAGATTCGAGTTCGATCCAACCCAGCAATACTACAACTTTCTCAAAAACTCAATTCGATTATCTCAAAAGGAAATTCTTATTCCAAGTATTTTAGATCCATAGATGGTTCATCAAAAGGACGTATGGTTTGTGAGATACGGCCTTTTAAGAATATCTGGGTTGAAAATGGTCTGGGTCTGGTCCTGCCTGGTCGGACTGACACGACCTGCCCCGACCCTGGCCGAACTGACCCGATCTAGGTCCGACCCGGGACCAACTCAGCCAGGCCCAATCCGGCGAGCTTGACTCGATGGGCCACGGACCCGCCCAACCCGAATGGGCTGGGCCCTACAGGTCGGGCGGCCTGACCTACTGGTTGGTGCGACACCGAACTAGGTGTCCCACATAGGGGCCTTTCCCCCACCCAAATAAGAAAACATCTGTTCATTTCTTCAGGCAGCAGTGCCACATGTCACCGTCTTATTTTAGTGGGACTCGCAGGGCATGGGTCCCCCTCCACCGTAGCTTCTAAGTCGTTGCCTCCATCCACGTTGTGTGACAGCGTGGAACCCTGCAGCCCCTACGACCGACCAATGCCAGCCGCCCCGCTGTCCACCGCAGTGCTTCTGGGTGCCGCCTCTCCTCTGTGGATAGCGCCAGCAAGCCACCGCCGGGCTCCGGTGCCGTCGTGCCAGTTGCATGCTAGCGGGGCTTACCCGGGCCACTGGGTGAGCTCTGGTAGTCATTTTTCACGTTGGAATGTGCCTACGTGCCTTCCTTGTGGTTGTTGTCACTACGTGGCTTCCACATTCATGACTCATTTGAGTTGAAAATCTTTCCCCAAAGAACGATACAAAAACTAAAGTGGTAGAGGTTCTACGCCTTGTTCATTAAGCCCATTCCCTTAGAATTAGCATCATATCAAGTAGGTAACAAACAATTCATCGTGAAGATATATTTAAACCCATTCGATACCCCCATAACAACTACCCACATTTTCATACGAATCTTTGATCAATTTATTTGGTTGATCCACGTTTTTCATGCTTATCCATAATAGGTAAATGAAACAAATTCTCTTTAATTTAAACATAAACAACAACTACATCAGATTCAGAGGAGGCATTGCGGTTGTGGTAGAAGAATCCACGTTTGATGAAGCCATCATTTTTTGTCATTTCTGGATTGATTCTTACAATGTTTCTATCCAAGCCTCCGATCATTATTGGTGGAGGTACCATGACACTTCATTAGAGGTTCGTCTCTTTCGTGTCAAAAACCCATGTCCGGACAATATTTAAATTAAGGGGAAGTGAGATTAACACATTGAATGATTAATGAGGTTCATTAATATGTTTTAATTATTTAACCTCTTAACTCTCAACGTTGTGGTTATGAAATAGAAGAGTCAGCCATTTAATGTCTCAACAACCCAACAATCCCGCCTCCGCCACTCAAAAGTTGGTAGAAAAATTAATTAACATTTTTTGTTATTTTGTTATTCTTTAAATTTTTTGTAAAACTATATTTCCCCCCCGACCTACTTTGGTCGAAGGTAATACTCTTTTAATTGAATCCCAAAACTGCATGTTCAATAAAAACCTCAGGTTTCAATTATGAGCACTGATTCAATAGATAGAAATTCTCACTCACATGTATACTGAATGTACCTTAATTTTTTTTTAAAATTTTGATCTGGTCCCACCAGGGATTGGAATCAAGTGATGTAAATTTTCATAGACTCCTAATAACCACAAATAATTTAAAAAAATTATATGGAATATTTGGGTATTTACATTATCCCCGCCTTTGGGGTTTTATCCCCTAAAGATACAATAAAACTAAGGGAACAAATGGTGGTAATCAGCAAGTATCTAGCCTCCCACTCCCATGTTCTCTCATAGAGATTCTCATAATGCCAATGAACTTGCACTAGAGGAATCAACTGCCCACAAAGGACCTTATCCTGTTGATATTCTATCTCCCTTGGGAACTTTGCAAGCATCACTCCATCATCAATGTCCATCTCTCCCCAGTTGATAATGTGCGATGGATCATTCATGTACCTCCTCAGTTGTGATACATGGAAAAAATTATGCACCCAGTGCATCTTTCGGTGAAGAGATAGATGGTATGCCTCCTTTCCTACTATGATGAGGATCTGGAAAGTTCTGATGAACCCCGGAGATAGCTTGTCACCCTAGCCAAACCTCTGTAATCCTAATCGGGGTGAGACCCATTGAAAGACATGGTCTCCATCCTCAAACTGCAAGGGACTCCGTCTCCTGTCGGCATAAGACATATGTCGGCTCTATACAGTCATCATTTTCTCCTGGATGACCTTCACCTTCTCCGTGGTAGCCTATACCATCTATGGACCCATTAGTGCTGACTCCCCTAGGTTTTTCCAGCATTGAGGTGATCTGCATGTTTGCCTGTACAAGGCCTCAAATGAATCCATACTGATGGTGGAGTGATAACTGTTGCTGTAAAAAAACTACACCAGTTCCTGGTGGTCCTCCAAAATGTTTCCCAAATCAAGGACAGAAGCACGAAACATTTCCTCGAGTGTCTATATGGTCCGCTCCATCTGACCATCTAGCTGAGGATGGATGGTGGTGATCAAACGTAGCTGAGTCCTGAATGTTTCCTATAATCGCTTCCACAAGTGGGATGTAAAACTTGTGTCACGATCCGAGATGATTGTCGATAGAACCCCGTGAAGTCATATAATGTCTAATATGTAGAGGCATCTTAAGCTCTCTACTAATCCTTACACTCGGATGGGTAGGAAGTGGGACGACTTGTTGAGTCAATCAATGATCACCCATATGAAATTATGGCCCTTGGACATACGTGGTAGCCTTGTCATGAATTCCTTCGATATACCATCCCACTTCCATTTCATCACCTCAAGTGGATGATCTAAGCCTGTTGGTACTTGATGCTCATCTTTCACTTACTTACAAGTTAGGCATCATGATATGAAATCCACCACTTCTTTATTCATCCCTGGCCACTAGTACTGATGTCAGCGGTCCTTGTACATCTTTGCCACTCCAGGAAGTAATGCCAAGGGGGTTGTTTGGAACTACCTCAACACTTCCTCTTGTAGCTTCACAAGCACAATGGTGTGTCATATGAAGAGGATGACATGCTCCCCACCATCAAAAAATCAATCAAGAGCATGTCCTAAGGACATATGACCATGTCGGGCCTCGCAGTCAATGTCCCCAAGCTGTGCCTCAATGACTAACTGATGTAGTGGGAGAGTAACTGTCATAGATTGGAGGTAAGATTCTTCATCTCTATCCATGAATAATATCTACAAAGCATCAAGCTACTCTATCGCCTCACTCATAAACTCTAAACCGGACCTCCTGTTGAGGGTGTCTGCTGCCATGTTCCCCTTTCCAGGAGTATAGACTATCTCAAAGTCATAGTCCTGGAGGAACTCTGGCTATTGTCATTTTCTTAGGTTCAGGTCCTTTTGTGAGAAGATATACCTGAGACACTTGTGAGTAGAGTAAAAAGTAAATCATTCACCCAACACGTCGTGTCACCACATTTTGAAGGTGAAGACCAATTCTTATAACTCTAGTTCATGGGTAGCATTGTTCTGCTCGTGCTGTCTCAACTGGCATGTGTTTTAGGTGATCACCACTCACTCTGACATTAAGAAACATCCTAGTATTGTCCTTGATCCTTTGCAGTGGACTACATAACCAATTCCCTCATCCGATAGCCTCAATATGGGGGCAATAGTCTACCTCTACATGAACTCTTGAAAACTCTACTAACATATCTACATCCACACGAAGGGATTTACCTTATTTTCCAAATCTGAAAAGGGTGTTGAAACTATAGAAAAGTCACGTACGAATCTTTTATAGTTCCCATCTAATCCCAGGAAACTCTGCATCTCAGTCACACACTGGGGTGGGTCCCAAGAAAGCATTGCCTCTATCTTCACTGGATCCACTGCAACTCTAGCCTCCAAGATAAAATGCCCCAAGAAGTAGAATTATCGTATCCAAAACTGGATCTTCAAGATATTTCAATAAATTTGGTTATCTCGGTGTGTATCTAGAACTTTTTGTAGGTGCATGGCATGCTCCTCCTCTGATTCCAGAAATATCAAGATATTTTCAATGATGACCACCATGAAGCAATTGAGGTATGGTTGGAAAATCCTAATCATGTGTCCCTTGAACACTTTTGGGGTATTCGTAATGCCAAAAGGAATCACCATGTACTCATAGTGGCCATACCCGCATTTGACGGTCATCTTTGGTATGTCCTCATCTCATACCCTGAGCTGATGATATCTAGATATGAGGTCTATCTATAGAAAACATCGATCCCCTATCAGCTGGTCGAAAATATCATAAATCCACAGCCGAGGATACTTATTCATCATGGTCACCTGGTTCAGGCGCTGATATTTCACATAAAGCCTCAGAATCCCATTTTCCTTCTTGGCGAACAAAATATGGGATGTCTATGGAGAAACACTAGGCCTTATGAAACCCTTCCACTGCAAGTCCCCCAGCCGTACCCACAACTCACGATTCTCTGAAGGACGCATCTGATATGTAGGAGTAGATATCGGTGTCATCCCAGGGTACAAGTCGATATAGAAGTCTACCTCTATGTGAGGAGGTAGTCCTGAAACATCATCAGGAAAGACATCAACATACTGGTCTACCACTACAGGATAACTCAAACTTCTCACATAAACTGTTCTGAGGGTAAGGCTATCCAACTGATGAGTGATAGGATACACCCTCTTTCGAGAAAGTCCATCCTATACTGAAAAGGTTCCCTTCTCACCAATGAAGAAAAACCTGATCCCATCCTCACAGACACACCACACATTGTACCTAAAATAGTCAATTTAATCATGGACAGTTGATAACCAGCCGATACGCATGATGACATCCTAAGGCCTCGACGCTACTATAAAGAGATCCCATTCAAAAATATCACCTCCTAGAGTAAGCTCACACTGTAGGTACTAGTGTGTAATCATCAAATCCTCTCTTATTGGATTCTCTAACCGTTGGGATCGAGCCATTTGATCTACCAGAATCTTCGAGCTCTGAATGGGAGCCAAGACAATGAAAGAGTGACTGGAACCTATGTCTATGAGGAGGCATCCTAAAATGAAACAGTATTCCATAGTCAATAAGTTATACCTGGGAAGCTGACTTGAAAGAGATAAAAAATAAAACTTTTCCAAAACACATGCAATTAGTGTTTTTTTGTGCCGAGTCAGAAATCTAAATTCATGGTCCTGGTCTAGGGATACGTTGGCCACTGTACCCACACTGGACTCCCCAAACTGAAAACCACACTAAAAAAACATAACACTATTGCTCCATTGGAAAGATCAGAGTCATAGTTCTTGAGTAGAACTGACTCCTTTGATAACACTTTGTCACAAACCGTCTTCCGGGGCCCATGTCGTGAATAACCTAAGACCGCCATCAACAGTCCAGGGGTTAGAGACTAGTACTAGAAATGAATATCCTTGAAAGTGGGAAGGCATCTCCTTTAAACCTTCAAACACACAGACCGAGAACATAAGAAGATGAAAACTACATTGTAGAACTATACTAGTAAAACTATGTATTGAATTTAAAGGGGATGAAATACATGCCCAAATGAATAGATACAACTAATACTGAAAACATCTCCTAAGATCGTCCCCCAAGAATCTTACATGAAGGGTTGGTACAACTCATCTCAATAACTCTCCACGTCATCCATTCACCTCCATGTACCGCCTGGTCCTGGATCCCTAAAGTCTCAGCCAAGAAGCTCATTTTGGTTGATTTTATTTCATCATGCTTTTCAAGAATGAGGAAAAGAAACAAATTCTCTTGAATTTAAACATAAACATTCCCTACCTCAGATTCATTGGATACATCGCCGTTGTGGAAGAAGAATCCACATTTTATGAAGCCATCATCATTATTCGATACAGGATTAATTCCTCCAATGTTGTCGTCCAAGACTCTGTTCTTCGTCGGTGGAAGATGATGTGACACTTCTTCATAGGTTTAACTCTTCCATGTCAAAAACCAATGCTTGAGATTCATTTTAATAAAGGGGAAGGGAGATTAATGTATCGAATGATTAATGAGGTTCAAAAATGAGTTTTAATCAATGAGCCTCTTAACTCTCACTAGTGTGATTATATAACAAAAGAGCCAAGCCATTAAATGGATTGACAACCAAGTGGTCCTGCCACCGCCACTCAACATTTGGTAGAAAAATAAAATAATAGTTTTATGTTATTTTATTATTCTTCAAAAAGTCAGTAAAACAATCTTTTTCACCCAACCTACTACTATAGAAGTTAGTCCTCCCTTAAGCGATTCTTAGCACTGTGTGTTCCACAGTACCCTCAGATTTAAATTCTGATCATCGGTTCAAAAGATAGAAATTTCCTCTTGCACATTTATTTAACGTACCTTAAAAGAGTATAAAATTATGTTCCGGTCACATCGATCCTCAGAAACAACCACCATAAATTTTTCTAGACTCGTAATAATCCCTAATAATTTCAAAAAAAAATTATATGGAATTTATGGGTATTTATAGAGGTGAACTAATTAGAATTAACATTTATCTCCCATATCTTATTAGGTAGATCTTGGTTTTCACATTCCAAACACGTGAATACCTTAATCAAGTATTCTCTTAAAACATTGCAATAATATGAATTTCCATATAACCTTAGTGAAAACATGAATTCTTCCAAATTAACTCTTTCCACACACCAAAAATACCAAAAATTCTATATACTCAAAACATGATATAACTTTGTCCTTAATTCAGTCCAGAAGTCATTAATACTATAAAAAAACTCATTGTCTCATTATCCGATCATTATTCACATATAATGTGTTTTCCAAAAATAACTGAATAAATTTCCATGGTTACTGTTACCATTCAACATATTCATTAAAATACATAAGGAAAACAATATTTTAACAATCCTTAAATGTTTCTTTATTCCATTATTCCATAAAATTACATATACAAAGTTATTCACGATAGACATGCAATCATTCTACTATCTTCTTTAACCATTGACTAAGACACATTGTTTTATTCCTCAATACTTCCTTCATCTCATATATCATTTATAGTCTCTTTATCGTCATCAACATAAATACTACCCATATGACCATGCTGATTCACTTCTTGAGATTTTCCCATTGGGAATCAATTTTCATAATTTCTCTAAATTCCACAGTTAAAAAATTTATCAATTGTTGATGTCTTATCAATACCATTGTCCATGTCCATTGGGTTAACTAAACAATTTCCATTGAAATTACTGAATTTTTTCCTTCTTTTCATCACTCAAAGCATCTTCCGGTTCCTTTGAAACATTCCCCATTGATGCCTCTTCCCACATGATTTACATGAGGGAAATTGAACTTTATTTCCTCAATGATCCCCATTGAACTATCTCTTTATCTTATTAGTTGTTTCCATAAACTCAACAAATTTGAGATTATTGGTCATATTAGGAGATTTCTGATTAGGAATAATAACAATGTTTCACATTACAATTCCCATTTCATTCAGTTTCTCATGAATAACATCATTCTGTTGTCCATAATATTGTTTAGTAAAATGAATCCTCTTATTTCTATCCCTTTTATAGAACCGAAAAAGAATAATGTGAGAGGAAGAAATAATACTATGAAAACTACATAATCAAGGGGGGTACTTTAAATCTATAACATCTTAGGATTAATCATAGGTTATTCATAATCATTAACATAATTATAGGATTGTAACCTATATGTAGACAAAACCTTAGGGACATACCTAGACATACCTTAGAAATATCTCTAGGGATATTACTAATGTTTTGGCATCCTATGTCCCAACGGTAGAATAAACATTCGTTATGATACCAACTCTAACGAACCAGGATTGAAGTACATGGACATTACATATCTTTTGCAGAATAAGTAAAATATTACAATAATATATGCCCAAATACCTTATTAATTTAGGGTGTTTGGAAACATGGAACATAATGTTCTAACTTGGTCATAGATGTTCACCATCTCCCATAATGATCTTCCCCTTTTGTTTTCCTACCCAGAACCATTCTTTATATCATAGAGAAAAGAAAACATAACAAGGGTGATCCCAAATTCTTAGTATGGGTAAACATGGAGAACATAAAACAAACCATATATATAAGAATGTTAAAACTTGAACATAAAGTTTAAATATCAAAATCACAAGTCTTGAAATAAATCATTTGTTGTAAGTAAGACATAGATCACAAATGAATGTTAACCATGATAAAATATCATTGGTATAAAAAATGGAATTTTGAAATAATATAAGCACATAATAATATTCCCATAGTAGCCAAGGCATTGCTTCCAAGACCATCATTGTGGAAGAAGTCCATTACTAAATCGAGATTACTAGCCATTCCTACCATGTATTATTGAATCGGATTTACAAGCCATTCCTGCCCTGTATTACTAAACCATATTTACTTTCCATTCTAGTCATGTCTATCTCATGAGATATACATATTTACCCAATTAATTAGAGGGAGATATAGGTCCCACCCATCTCTTGGTGAAATCATTCAAACATGCTCCACAAAAACATAAATCACTCATCATAGTGTTACTGATGAAATTAAATGGGTTTATTAAACATCATTCCACCATATTCCATACAAAATAACTGGATTTTATAAAAATAATTCCATCATAAACACAATAAAATAAAAGTAATAGTAGGGAAAACCCAATGTCATCTTATATAGAAAATAATTTTGATAAAACACTTGAAATTAATTTTGGTGGGAAATATTCTTTTTTTATTCAAAAGCATTTTCTTTTATCAAAATGCCACTAATTTTTTTTAAAAAATTATTTAATTGAAAATAATCATGTAATATTTTAGAGGAATACTCATGCAAATAATTAATTAGGAATATCTAAAAATTCGTTCATGCTATATAAGTTTTTTAAAAAAATCTTCTCATACTCTTTCCAAAAAAGTAAAAATATACCTCGTATGGATAATGGAAGAAAGATTCCTTCCATACCGTTTCATAAAAAAATTAACGAATTGGTAAAATTAATTTTTAAAAATTGTATAAGAATATAAATAATATTTTATATTTAGGAAACATGGACTTGAATGATAAATATACCATTGTAAATACCTATGAATAAAAATTCTCAGATAATAATGAGATTGCAAAATTATCCCTTACCTTAGGTCAGATATCATTCAAATGTGTCCAAAACTATTGTATAATGGGTTGAAACATATTATTAACCTGTAACCGAAACATAATAATATATATGATATCATATAGGAATCACTTATGACTTTATATTACCCATTCATTTATCAATTCCGTGTTAAAGCAACGTTTTGGGTAATAATCGTTTTATTTATCATACGTGTTTTGACTTTTTATTCTTGATATTATTAGTTAGATAATTATTTACTTACTTAAAGAATTTAAAACATGATGTAAATATCATAAATATTTAGTATGGAAGTATATATAACAGATATATAAATGAAATTGAATACACCATTCGTGGAGATGGTAGGCCGTACGAACACATAAACACTATTTCCATTTCTTTATTGAATTGAATGAAAGAAATTAAATGAAATATATATTTATATATATAAATAAATCTAGTAGGATTATTATTTAACATATTTCATGCTTATTTATTATATATACATTTTAATCATTCTCGAATGGTTAATGTGGATAATGAATGTCATCGCGTTGTGGAGTTGGTAAGCCGTACGTACGCACGAGCGACAATATCATTCAATTAATGGTTAAATGGTATGAAATTGGGTGGTATATATATTATAAATAATAATTACCATGTAATAATAATTATTTAAATAACTTTTACTCATTATTATACCCATTCATATTATATATTGTTGAATAAAAAATTACACCATGATGTAGAGACAATAAGCCATACGTACACTCATATGGTGATATAATTATTCGTAGTATGGATAAAAATAGGTATAAGGTTGATATATAATTATACTAACATATAATATTGTATAAAATACTAGATTTATTAAATTAGTACAGAAAAAACATAAGAATAGGAAGTATAAGAAGAAAAGAATTTTGAAATATGTGGTAAAAGAATTACCTCTTTTCGGGTATCTCATTTTGGTATGCACAAAAGGACTCCACAAAATGGCCTTCTACCCAATGGGTAGACTCTATAATAATGTTAAGTAAGTTGGGAGGATATTTGGGTAGGGTTTTGTTGAGCCCAATGGATTTTGAGGTGTTAATAAAATATAAGCAGAGGTGCCTTTTTATAAGAGAGGGGAGGATCACCTTTTGAATGTTTTGAAATATTAATTTTTTATAAATTCATTTTCAATTTATAATGCTGCTAAAATCCTTAATTTATAAGGTAATATTATTATGGGTCTAAATCCTCTAAAAAACTAATATTTAGATATGTTTTGATTTTATTTAAACCTTATCATTTTGATGTATCTCTATTTAATCTATTTAATTTTATTCACGGTAATAATATTTTGAATATTAAATGGTTAAAAATATTTACTTATGTGTTTTAAATTGTCCATAAATGGATAAATATTGACATTATAGACCATATATTTTTTTATTTTTAATTTGTAATTTTTTTTATTTTTAAATAATTTAATATTATGTTATTTTTATAATATATCAATAGTGTAAATTTTGATAGTATTCATTTATTTGACATTAAAAAAACTCCACATAGAAGATAAATTCAAACCAAAATATTTAATACACTATTAAAATGTCATATTCATCTATAAAATTAGTGTAGAACATTAATTAGTTTGTATTATATTTAGATTAATATTTTTAAAACCATTTATTTGATATTTCTGTCAAAAAAATAATTTCTACATCACTATTGTGTCCTCATTAATGGAAATTATTTAATCTATAAAAATTATTATTAAATTTTCAAGATTTATATAATCTTATTATATTTTTGTAAACTATTTATGTTTGAATTTTTATGATGTTTAATACTATATTAAATTTATTCTACCTATAAGATATTTGAGAGTGACACTTTCTCACCTTATTTTGTTTAAATTATAATGAAATAAATTTTATGGGAAAAACTTCATGAAAAGAATCAATTCATACACATAGATGATATTGGTCATCTTTAATTCATCCAATATGTTTTTTTCAGGCGTTAGGGAAATTTTATTATCATTATCGTATTGTTAGTTACCCTAATTTATCTAATTAACATTCAATTGTGGTAAAAAATAACCATAGATACTATTCATAATATCTAAAAAATAAAAGTAACCTATTAACATAATTTGGACCCACTTATTCCCAATATGGAATTCATGTTTCATAATTCAAAGAATAGAATTGGCAGAAATTAATTTAAAATTAATTCTTGTTGTTAAATACAAAAAAGTAGATTTTTAAGAAGTAAAAACATATAAAAAGATTGTCATGTGTTTATATCTAATTAAAATGTGAAATTACTTTCATGAATAAAATTATATTAAATGATAAAAACATATTCCAATTCCAATTTAAAACCAATTAAAAATATAGTTTTATTATATAAATAAATTAGTTGGAAAGTCAGTTATGAATAAAAATACTATATTTTTTCACTATTCATCAAAATATGAATTTTATCAGAAAAATAAAGAAATTTCAACCATGATAAATTTTTATGTCCCAATTATACAGAAGAATTTTATTTTTTCAAATAAAAAATATAAATGTGTTAAAAAATATATTTAAAATTGTGTCAACATCAAATGGTGACAAAACCACATTTTTAAAAAAATACTTATTTTATTAAAAAAATTGAATTTGGTCTAGTATCATGTTCTAGAAAATACATAAGATGAATTTTAATGTTATATAAAATTTAAAATTTGGTTAATATTATTCATATTGGCTTGTTTATATATTATTTTAATAATATATCGTTGATTAGCGAAACTCAGAATCACGGACAATGCAGGCTATTGAGGATGGACACTTTCGCGTGTAATGGAAGCCAAGTAAGTATTGAGTTTATTGAAAGCATACATTTTTGTTTCATATAACATAATAAAAACATTTTTCATTTATACATTGATCAAAATATATACTTAGTGTTGCATGAAATTAATTCTATTAGAAGGACTTGAAATTGTTTGTGACGTAAGCCATGTATAGTGTCACTTACACTACAAGAAAATATAGTGTTGCATATTATGAAAGCTAATATTAGTGTACTATTCATCAAAAGGCATAAATGAAATTAAACAGAATCTATCTCATAAAATATCAAGGCGTTATACACAATTCCCTAAATTGGGAAAGGAAACTCACTTAGAATAAAACCCCTACACCAAGGTTGGATCATTCGTCAGTGAAGATCAGACCATTGTCATTCGTCATTCTAGGATCTGAAGCCTACCTTTTTTGTCGGAGACCCTTCGATGGATTTATGAATGGAGTATGTGAAGAATAAAATCATTCATCATTGCTGAAATCTGTCAATGGTTTCTTGCCAATGCTAAATCTGCATGTTCACATCAATCCGTGATTGTGCTAACAATCCCGTATTGGATTAAACAATTTAAGAGGGAAAACATGTTTCAGCATTTCTGTTACGCTGCATTGTAGCATCGTTACACTGTTTCATTAATGAAATAACATTTTTGTTACACTCGAGTTGTAGTGTTTTTATGCTGCATCAAAATTCTAAATTCAAAATAAAATAAAATAAAATTTTATTTTTATTATTTCTTAAGAAAATTATTTTATTAATTTTTTTTAAAATGTCCAAAAATTAACATTTCCCCTCAACCCACACTAGTTATGTTTAGGTCCTTCCCTAGGAAAAGTCATGATTCAAGACACAATGGGGCCCTTAGATTTTTCATCCAAGAACACATTTAGAAGTTTCCAAAATTTCTCAAGTATGCTATTTTAAATATAATTAAAAAAACACCAAAAACTTATTCAATGCTCACCGGGCCTCGAAATCTAGTTCAGTCTAAGTGACCGGTCTCAAGATAATACTATATAATTTAAACAAATACCTAGAATTTCTAAGATATTATATTTTCTTTCTTGAAATCCTTCACTTGGGATACAATGTGACAAAAGGCAAGGAAGAATTCATCGAGTTAGGTAGAGGAATATGTGATGAATGATTTGAAAATTAATAGAAAAGAAAGATCCATGTATGAGTTCCCATTACATAATCAAACCGTATAACACATAGCTCACCTGACCAGCTGATCTCCAGATCATGTTTTTATCATGTGTCCATATAGCTATGCTAATGGTACAAATGAGTGTGACTAGAAACATGGACCTTGTTCTTTTTACGAATTTTCTGGTTAGATATCAATAAAATATGGTGAATCATTATGAAATGTTCAACATAGCAATGTCATAGTATTGAGTTTAATGATCTATTATATGGGAATATTTTATTGGAAAATACAGATTAATCCGTGAATGGAGGAACATATGGGATGATACAATAGACATAAAATTTCAAGATAATTCTGTGGTAAAAGTGGCCATGTATAAAGTCAGATCTGGGACCTAAAAATTAAATTAGACTCATTTTTACCTTTTATAATTAATAAAACCAAGTTTGAATCATTTTAGTAATGTCTTTGTAACACCCCGAGATTTTATGAGAAATATTCTTTTCAATTTCATTAATATCTTGTGTTGTACGATACACCAAAATGATCTTGCACAACACGCATCCCTGACATGGCATGCATTACATGCAATCACGACCTTCCACGATAGTGTGGGTTGTACGCAATACCGAGTTTCGCTAAACAACGATAAATTATATAAACTAGCCTTTATGAATTGTAATACCCACTTTTTAAAATTTTATAAATTTTATCTTTCAAAATGGACTTCATTTTTGGATTCGGAATATCAAAATTTGACTATGGTGAATTTTTGGTATTTTTCTGAAAACTTTCAAGTTTTGATGAATAGTGAAAACACTAGGTTACTATTCAAAAACTAAATTTTTATTTAAATAATTATTTATTTTATTTATATTTATTTTAGGTCAAAATTGATACATAATACCTATATAAGTTCAAATTAATTCATTGGAGTCATTTTATAAAAATTTTAGATATATAAAAATTTTATTGAACTTTTCACCGTCTTTTACCCACCTCCTAGGAGAATTTCCAAATTCACATAAAACATAATTTTACCACTTTTGTGAGGGGAATTTCGAAAAGCTGAGAGACACAGTTAATATCAAGGACTAAAATATGGTTCAATGAGATGAAAATAATTTGTGGTGAATAGTAACTTTTTACCTTTTTTACCACGGTTAAAAGTACATAGGGTAATTAAGGGTAAAAATGATATTATTATTACACTAACACATGTCTTAATTCTATTGGATAAGTTTAATTCGACCAAAAACAACCTTAGGAATAAAATATGACCATTTAGGCCCACTTGGATTAGATTAGGACCTTTATTATTAATTTATTTAAAGAAGGGTTAAAATAGTTAAAATCAAAGTTTAATAACTAAATCATTTTTAATATAGGGTAATACATAAGATAAATTAGACTATAAATATTAATTAGAAATCTAAAACGATTTTCTACATAATAGTGTTTTATTTATAATTTTTAGACATTATATAATTTAATTTATTTATGACACAATGATGATGCAGTAATTATCATATTAATGAAATATTGACATAATTGATGTTATAAATACCCAAATAAATGTAATATGAGACTTTTTATGAATTAAACTAATTTTCAAGGTTAATATTAAATGTAATTATTGATTTAGTTAACTTTTTTATAACTAATCATTCTGATATGATTTTCACAAAAATCAATTACCAAATAGTGTCAAAATTGACATAAAATAGTTTTTAAAAAACATATTATATTATTAATTGTTATTTTATTCATAAAAATCTAAGGTTCAGACAAATTAATTATATAAAGTTATATATATTAATAATAAACAACTTGGGGTTCTTTTGGCTTCTTATAGTAAGTTTATTAACCTTATAGTGTAAGATAAAATGAAGACACGGTAAAAGAATCATTATTTAACGTAAAGTTAAATCTAAATGATAAGGTTAAAATAGAAACCTAAACTTGTTTAAATTCTATTGGATGAGAGTATTTCGACCCATATCCCCCTTATCTTCGAAATAACTCAATTTGGAGCTATTAAAAACCGAATATCACTTTATAATAAAATAATATTTTTAGTTATTCCAAAGGTGCCCCTCTCCTCCCTTATAAAAGGGTACCTCCTCCCTCTCTTCCTCACACCACATTGAGCCTTCATGCTCGGACAACCCCTGCCAAATTCTCTTACCCACTTCCCTAGAAACATTCTAGAGGTCCTGGGTTTCTTCAAAGACCAATTTTAGTGCCCTTAGTGGAGTTCTCAAAGAGGCTCTTCAAAGAAGATAAATGTCCCCTACCGATTCTTTCAACTTTATTTCTTCTTCCACTTATTATTATTTAGTTGTTTCATTATGAAGTTATAACATCAGTATCACTCATATTCTGATATTTAATTATAATTATGAAACAACCATATTTCACCATCTATCCATCCTATGGAAAACGAAATCACCGCGTGTGCGTACGTACAGAATACAGTCTCCACGTCGTGGTGTAAACTATTTTACACCAACACCTTACTTGGATGGGTATAATGGTGAAAGTAATGAATATATATGATTATTTTAAAGTGATATTGATTATGTAATATTATACATACACATTAATACAATTCTATGATCATGTAAATGATATCATCGCTCGTGCGTACGTACGGAATACCGTCTCCACGACGCGATGAGATTCACTCTCCATGATAACCATTCAAGAATGATCATAAAGTATATATAATAAGTAATCATGAAATATATGACATAATAATGCTACTGGATTTATTTATACATATATTTATGTCATATACTTAATTCCATTCAATTCAACAAGGAAACGAAAACAGCGTTCATGCATACGTACGACCTACCGTCTCCATAAATGGTATATTTGTTTCCATTTATCGATCCATTATATATATATGTATATTATAAATATATATTATATATAAATCATGTTTTACATTCTGGATGTAAGTAATCATGATCTATGTAATCATATTAATAATTACAAGTTAAAACACGAACGACAAATGAAACGATTTTACCCAAAACGCTACTTTAACATGAATTTACAAAAGAACGGGTAATATAAAGTCATAAGTGAACCATATATGATATAATAACAATGAATATGATTCTGTAATAAGTCAATGACATTATTTAAATCATTATACAGGAGGTTTGGATATATACGAAGTATATTACACCTAAGGTATGTGATAACTTTTCCAATCTCATTCTAATCCGAGATTGTTTATTCGTAAGTATTTATTGGGGTCATTGTTCTCATCCATGTACATGTTTCTTAAAAATGGTTTCATGTATGTTTAATTTCCTTTTTACCCATTTTTGAATTTTACTACATGGTATGTATGGAATCTTTCTTTTACGAGGTACTTTTTGACTTTTCTGGCAAAAGTACGAGAAGAATTTTTTTTAACTTATACGGCATGAACAGATTTTTACGGTTTTATAAAGCCTTATTTTCATGAAGAATCCTCCAAAAGCTATTATGACTATTTTCAACAAAATACTTTTATTTCCAAAGTGCATGGCATTTTGTGAAAATAAAATGATTTTAAAGAAGAAAGGATATTTTCCTCAAGAATTCATTTCAAATGTTTTATCAAAACCATTTTCCATCTAAGATGACATTATTTCAAATGTGTATGTTTCCAGTTTAATGTCTCTATGATTTACATGGTTTCACTTTTCTTATTATGATATGATATCCATTAATTTTATATGGATTATGTGATGATGGGACAATTTTTATGAAACCCATTTTTTTATTGGGTTATTATAAATGATGTATGATTATTTTGTGGCACAAGTAAGAATGATTTCATTATGATATGGGTGGGACCTATATCTCAATCCAATGCATTGGGTAAAGATTTATATCTCCTGAGATAGACATGGCTAGAACGATAAGTTAACCCGGTTCAGTATTAATGGACTGGAACGAGGAGTGAACTCAATTCAGAAAGGGACTTTGTCCACTATGATGGTCTTGGTAGCAATGCCTTGGCTACTATGGAAATAATTACATGTGCTTAATGGATTCCATAATTACATGTTTTATTCCCATGATATTTTATCATTATTTATGTTCCAAAATGATCTATGCCTTATGTAATTCCATGTTTTCTGTCGTTGCTCAAGATTTTGATATTTAAACATTATGTTCATGTTTTTAAGTTCAAATGTATATGGTATGTTTTATTTTATCCATGATTAACCTTACTGAGCATTTGAGCTCACCCTTTTTATGTTTTATTTCCCCCCAGGATTAAAAGAAGGGTTTTAGGTAAGGAAACAAAAAGTGGAAGATCATTATGGGAGATGTTCGAGATCTTTCACCACGATTATAAGATTACGTTCCAAGTTTCCGAAGACACTAAACTATTACGGTCCTTGTGTGTCTGTTTTTGTTATGTATTAAGTATTCCGAAAAAGTAATGTAATGTCAATGTATGTCATGCTTCGGGTCTCTACAGTTGGTATCAGAGGAAAGGTTTAGTCAACCTTTGGAAACTAGGATGTGAAAACTATAGTGAGATCCCTTGAGATATTTCTAAGGTATGTCTAGGGATGTCCCTAAGGTTAAGTATAAGTATAGGTTATAGTCCTAGAATTATGGTGACAATTTTAGAATTAAACCTAAGATGTTAAATGTCGAAGGTACTCCCCCTTGATTATGTTATTTTCCTTGTATGATTTTCCTCTCACAGAATTATTTTTGTGTTTGAGTCAATGTAGGAGACTAGAAGGAATTTAGTTAACATTGAATCCATTGGAAAAATTGGTGACCATGAGCAACAAAATTGCGTAATGCCTAGAGAGAAAGCTATTGTGATTATGCCGAATCAGTCACCACGATTTATGATTAACAAGGTGAAATTTAGTGGTATGCCTAATTCATCAAATAAGAGGAAGATAGACTTTTATGCATGTTTGCATGTTGAGGAGCATAAACAAAGGAAGGTTGAGACTTCGTAAATAAGGGAAGAAGAACCTTGAGGAATACCTAAAATGGAGGGACTGATGTTATCTGTGTGGAGAAAAGGGTCATAGAGTGACAGACTGTTATGGAGTTCAATGTCTTATTTGTGGAGAACATGGGCATTACCCAACTCAATGCCCTGACCTAAAAAGTTACTTCTAAATCAAGGAATGACTTAATCCCGGAAAATCATTGAAGAGGATGGATTGAAGCGTTTATGTATTGGTATTCAAGAATAATGTTATTGAGGTACTTTTATGGTGTATTAGAATATTTTTGTATTAGTCTATTGTGGTTTTCAATAATTTTATGGTACCGGTTACCATGAAAGGTGATAGAAATATTTTGGAAAGAAGATGATATGCGCATAATGAAGGGATAAGGTGAAAATGAAATGTTTGATAATATTCATGAGCTAATGATTGATATAAGGACTAAGTGATATAATGGTTTGAGTATATAGAATTTTGAGGATTTTGGTATGTGGAAAGTGCATTCATGTTTTCTCTAAGGTTCAATGGGTATTCATTTTTTTTCAATATAATACATGATTAAGGCCTTCGAATGTTTGGAATGTGGCCAACAATACATATCTTGTGATATATGGGGATCAACGATGGTATTAACATGCTTGTTATATGAACTCTTTGGAAATCATTTTCACTATAATATGAGATTGGGCATCAGTATTTTGGATATGCCTAAAGATTGCAATGGATTATGTTGGACATAAGTTAGTATTGTTTAAGGCTATAACTTTTTCGATATTGTTGATGGAAAGTTATAATAACGTATTTTTAGAAAAAAAGGACAACCTACAGGACGGGCGACTGCCCATCGCGTCGGACAAGGCTGTGGGAATGGAACCCACAACTGAAGTGCGACTGGCCTTTATCGCCAACCACTAGCCTACAGGAAGCCCCTGGTTAGTGGAAACTAGTTTTGTTTTATTAAGAGGTATGATAAATAAAGTATAAGTCCATTTTTGGAACCATATATGATTAATCGCACCATAAGATGGAATTATAACTTTTGCTAACATTTTGTTTGAAATAGATGGAATGACCCATAATTCTATCACATGATCTGCTAACACTTCACAAATAACAAATTCAACTTCATTTATTTAAGAGATGAAGTGGAAATTGTTCAATTCACAAACAATAGTGAGATTGTACCAAAATCATGTAAGTATTTCTTTTAATTCATCAACTTTAGGGAAATTATCTTGAAAACCAAAAATGTTGACCTTAATGCCCTTATATCCGATGAATCCGATGGTACCCTAGATCATCACAAATATATGACTTTGTGATTGTTGGATTTTTCATAGCCATGTTCTCTACCACTCTCCATCAGAACATGACAGTTAGATTTCCCTTCAATATCCATATTTTCACCTATGTTCTCCTATGTGGAAACCCAGTGATTAGTTAATTTGGGTAACCGTTACGTTTCATACATTAGTTTTTAAAGCCAAGTTTTGGTATTCCTTTTTATGATGTGGGTTTCTATTAAAGAAACGTTCGAGTAGTAAACCAATTATAACCCCGATGAATTTCGAGGGCGAAATTCATTTTAAGGGGGGTAGAATGTAACACCCCGAGATTTTATGAAAAATATTATTTTCAATTTCATTAATATCTTGTGTTGTACGATACACCAAAATGAGCTTGCACAACACGCATCCCTGACATGTCCTGCATTACATTAAATCACGACCTTCCACGATAGTGTGGGTTGTACGTAATACCGAGTTTCTCTAAACAACGATAAGTTATATAAACTAGCCTTTATGAATAGTAATACCCACTTTTTTAAATTTTATAAATTTTATCTTCCAAAATGGACTTCATTTTTGGATTAGGAATATCGAAATTAGACTAGGGTGAATTTTTGGTATTTTTCTGAAAACTTTCAAGTTTTGATGAATAGTGAAAACAGTAGGTTACTATTCAAAAACTAACTTTTTTATTTAAATAATTATTTATTTTATTTATATTTATTTTAGGTCAAAATTGATACATAATACCTATATAAGTTCAAATTAATTCATTGGAGTCATTTTATAATAATTTTAGATATATAAAAATTTTATTGAACTTTTCACCGTCTTTTACCCACCTCCTAGGAGAATTTCCAAATTCACATAAAACATAATTTTACCACTTTTGTGAGGGGAATTTCGAAAAGCTGAGAGACACAGTTAATATCAAGGGCTAAAATGTGGTTCAATGAGATGAAAATAATTTGTGGTGAATAGTAACTTTTTACCTTTTTTACCACGGTTAAAAGTAAATAGGGTAATTAAGGGTAAAAATGATATTATTATTACACTAACACATGTCTTAATTCTATTGGATAAGTTTAATTCGACCAAAAACAACCTTAGGAATAAAATATGACCATTTAGGCCCTCTTGGATTAGATTAGGACCTTTATTATTAATTTATTTAAAGAAGGGTTAAAATAGTTAAAATCAAAGTTTAATAACTAAATCATTTTTAATATAGGGTAATACATAAGATAAATTAGACTATAAATATTAATTAGAAATATAAAACTATTTTCTACATAATAGTGTTTTATTTATAATTTTTAGACATTATATAATTTAATTTATTTATGACACAATGATGATGTAGTAATTATCATATTAATGAAATATTGACATAATTGATGTTATAAATACCCAAATAAATGTAATATGAGACTTTTTATGAATTAAACTAATTTTATAGGTTAATATTAAATGTAAGTATTGATTTAGTTAACTTTTTTATAACTAATCATTCTGATATGATTTTCACAAAAATCAATTACCAAATAGTGTCAAAATTGACATAAAATAGTTTTTAAAAAAAATATTATATTATTAATTGTTATTTTATTCTTAGAAATCTAAGGTTCAGACAAATTAATTATATAAAGTTATATATATTAATAATAAACAACTTGGGGTTCTTTTGGCTTCTTATAGTAAGTTTATTAACCTTATAGTGTAAGACAAAATGAAGACACGGTAAAAGAAAAATTATTTAACGTAAAGTTAAATCTAAATGATAAGGTTAAAATAGAAACCTAAACTTGTTTAAATTCTATTGGATGAGAGTATTTAGACCCATATCCCCCATATCTTCAAAATAACTCAATTTGGAGCTATTAAAAACCGAATATCACTTTATAATAAAATAATATTTTTGGTTATTCCAAAGGTGCCCCTCTCCTCCCTTATAAAAGGGTACCTCCTCCCTCTCTTCCTCACACCACATTGAGCCTTCATGCTCGGACAACCCCTGCCAAATTATCTTACCCACTTCCCTAGAAACATTCTAGAGGTCCTGTGTTTCTTCAAAGACCAATTTTAGTTCCCTTAGTGGAGTTCTCAAAGAGGCTCTTCAAAGAAGAGGTAATGTCCCCTACCGATTCTTTCAACTTTATTTCTCCTTCCACTTCTTATTCTTTAGTTGTTTAATTATGAAGTTATAACATCAGTATCACTCATATACTGATATTTAATTATAAATATGAAACAACCATATTTCACCATCTATCCATCCAATGGAAAACGAAATCACCGCGCGTGCGTACGTACGGAATACAGTCTCCACGTCGTGGTGTAAACTATTTTACACCAACACCTTACTTGGATGGGTATAATGGTGAAAGTAATGAATATATATGATTATTTTAAAGTGATATTTATTATGTAATATTATACATACACATTAATACAATTCGATGATCATGTAAATGATATCATCGCTCGTGCGTACGTACGGAATACCGTCTCCACGACGTGATGAGATTCACCCTCCATGATAACCATTCAAGAATGATTATAAAGTATATATAATAAGTAATCATGAAATATATGACATAATAATGCTACTGGATTTATGTATAAATATATTTATTTCATATACTTAATTCCATTCAATTCAACAAGGAAACGAAAACAGCGTTCATGCATACGTACGGCCTACCGTCTCCATAAACGGTATATTTGTTTCCATTTATCGATCCATTATATATATATGTATATTCTAAATATATATTATATATAAATCATGTTTTACATTCTGGATGTAAGTAATCATGATCTATGTAATCATATGAATAATTACAAGTTAAAACATGAACGACAAATGAACCGATTTTACCCAAAACGCTACTTTAACATGAATTTACAAAAGAACGGGTAATATAAATTCATAAGTGAACCATATTGATATAATAACAATTAATATGATTTTGTAATAAGTCAATGACATTATTTAAATCATTATACAAGAGGTTTGGATATATACGAAGCATATCAGACCTAAGGTATGGGATAACTTTTCCAATCTCATTCTAATCCGAGATTGTTTATTCGTAAGTATTTATTGGGGTCATTGTTCTCATCCATGTCCATGTTTCTTAAAAATGGTTTCATGTATGTTTAATTTCATTTTTACCCATTTTTTAATTTTACTACATGGTATGTATGGAATCTTTCTTTTACGAGGTACTTTTTGACTTTTCCGACAAAAGTACGAGAAGAATGTTTTTTTAACTTATACGGAATGAACAGATTTTTACGGTTTTATAAAGCCTTATTTTCATGAAGATTCCTCCAAAAGATTTTATGACTATTTTCAACAAAATACTTTTATTTCCAAAGTGCATGGCATTTTGTGAAAATAAAATGATTTTAAAGAAGAAAGGATATTTTCCTCAACAATTCATTTCAAATGTTTTATCAAAACCATTTTCCATCTAAGATGACATTATTTCATATGTGTATGTTTCCAGTTTAATGTCTATATGATTTACATGTTTTCACTTTTCTTATTATGATATGATATCCATTAATTTTATATGGATTATGTGATGATGGGACAATTTTTATGAAACCCATTTTTTTATTGGGTTATTATAAATGATGTATGATTATTTTGTGGCACAAGTAAGAATGATTTCATTATGAGATGGGTGGGACCTATATCTCACTCCAATTCATTGGGTAAAGATTTATATCTCCTGAGATAGACATGGCTAGAACGATAAGTTAACCCGGTTCAGTATTAATGGACTGGAACGAGGAGTGAACTCAATTCAAAAAGGGACTTTGTCCACTATGATGGTCTTGGCAGCAATGCCTTGGCTACTATGGAAATAATTACATGTGCTTAATGGATTCCATAATTACATGTTTTATTCCCATGATATTTTATCATTATTTATGTTCCAAAATGATATATGCCTTATGTAATTCCATGTTTTCTGTCGTTGCTCAAGATTTTGATATTTAAACATTATGTTCATGTTTTTAAGTTCATATGTATATGGTATGTTTTATTTTATCCATGATTACCCTTACTGAGCATTTGAGCTCACCCTTTTTATGTTTTATTTTCCCCCAGGATTAAAAGAAGGGTTTTAGGTAAGGAAACCAAAAGTGGAAGATCATTATGGGAGATGTTCAAGATCTTTCCCCACAATTATAAGATTACGTTCCAAGTTTCCGAAGACACTAAACTATTACGGTCCTTGTGTGTCTGTTTTTGTTATGTATTAAGAATTACGAAAAAGTAATGTAATGTCAATGTACGTCATGCTTCGGGTCTCTACAGTTGGTATCAGAGGAAAGGTTTAGTCAACCTTTGGAAACTAGGATGTGAAAACTATAGTGAGATCCCTTGAGATATTTCTAAGGTATGTCTAGGGATGTCCCTAAGGTTAAGTATAAGTATAGGTTATAGTCCTAGAATTACGGTGACAATTTTAGAATTAAACCTAAGATGTTAAATGTCGAAGGTACTCCCCCTTGATTATGTTATTTTCCATGTATGATTTTCCTCTCACAGAATTTTTTTTGTGTTTGAGTCAATGGAGGAGACTAGAAGGAATTCGGTTAACATTGAATCCATTGGAAAAATTGGTGACCATGAGCAACAAAATTGAGTAATGCCTAGAGAGAAAGCTATTGTGATTATGCCGAATCAGTCACCACGATTTATGATTAACAAGGTGAAATTTAGTGGTATGCCTAATTCATCAAATAAGAGGAAGATAGACTTTTATGCATGTTTGCATGTTGAGGAGCATAAAGAAAGGGAGGTTGAGACTTCTTAAATAAGGGAAGAAGAACCTTGAGGAATACCTAAAATGGAGGGACTAATGTTATCTGTGTGGAGAAAAGGGTCATAGAGTGACAGACTGTTATGGAGTTCAATGTCTTATTTGTGGAGAACATGGGCATTACCCAACTCAATGCCCTGACCTAAAAAGTTACTTCTAAATCAAGGAATGACTTATTCCCGGAAAATCATTGAAGAGGATGGATTGAAGCGTTTATGTATTGGTATTCAAGAATAATGTTGTTGAGGTACTTTTATGGGGTGTTAGAATATTTTTGTATTAGTCTATTGTGGTTTTCAATAATTTTATGGTACCGGTAACCATGAAAGGTGATAGAAATATTTTGGAAAGCAGATGATATGCCCATAATGAAGGGATAAGGTGAAAATGAAATGTTTGATAATATTCATGAGCTAATGATTGATATAAGGACTAAGTGATATCATGGTTTGAGTATATAGAATTTTGAGGATTTTGGTATGTGGAAAGTGCATTCATGTTTTCTCTAAGGTTCAATGGGTATTCATTTTTTTCAATATAATACATGATTAATGCCTTCGAATGTTTGGAATGTGGCCAACAATACATATCTTGTGATATATGGGGATCAACGATGGTATTAACATGCTTGTTATATGAACTCTTTGGAAATCATTTTCACTATAATATGAGATTGGGCATCAGTATTTTGGATATGCCTAAAGATTGGAATGGATTATGTTGGACATAAGTTAGTATTGTTTAAAGCTATAACTTTTTCGATATTATTGATGGAAAGTTATAATAACGTATTTTTAGAAAAAAAGGACAACCTACAGGACGGGCAACTGACCATCGCGTCGGACAAGGCTGTGGGAATCGAACCCACAACTGAAGTGCGACTGGCCTTTATCGCCAACCACTAGCCTACAGGAAGCCCCTGGTTAGTGGAAACTAGTTTTGTTTTATTAAGAGGTATGATAAATAAAGTATAAGTCCATTTTTGGAACCATATATGATTAATCGCCCCATAAGATGGACTTATAACTTTTGTTAACATTTTGTTTGAAATAGATGGAATGACCCATAATTCTATCACATGATCTGCTAACACTTCACAAATAACAAATTCAACTTCATTTCTTTAAGAGATGAAGTGGAAATTGTTCAATTCACAAACAATAGTGAGATTGTACCAAAATAATGTAAGTATTTCTTTTAATTCATCAACTTTAGGGAAATTATCTTGAAAACCAAAAATGTTGACCTTAATGCCCTTATATCCGATGAATCAGATGGTACCCTAGATCATCACAAATATATGACTTTGTGATTGTTGGATTTTTCATAGCCATGTTCTCTACCACTCTCCATCAGAACATGACAGTTAGATTTCCTTTCAACATCCATATTTTCACCTATGTTCTCCTATGTGGAAACCCAGTGATTAGTTAATTTGGGTAACCGTTACGTTTCATACATTAGTTTTAAATCCAAGTTTTGGTATTCCTTTTTACGATGTGGGTTTCTATTAAAGAAACGTTCAAGTAGTAAACCATTTATAACCCCGATGAATTTCGAGGGTGAAATTCATTTTAAGGGGGGTAGAATGTAACACCCCGAGATTTTATGAAAAATATTACTTTTAATTTCATTAATGTCTTGTACTGTTCTCTACACCCAAAGGAGATTGCACAACATTCATCCCTGACATGTCTTGCATTACACGCAATCACGACCTTCCACGATAGAGTGTGTTGTACGCAATTCCAAGTTTCGCTAAACAACGATATGTTATATAAAATAGCCGTTATGAATAGTAATACCCACTTTTTAAAATTTTATATATTTTATCATTCAAAATTGACTTCATTTTTGGATTCACACTATCGAAATTAGCCTAGGGTAAATTTTTGGTATTTTTCTGAAAACATTGAATTTTTGATGAATCGTGAAAACACTAGGTTACTATTCAAAAATCGACTTTTTATTTAAATAATTATTTAATTTATTTAAATTTATTTTAGGTCAAAATTGATACATAATACCGATATATGTTCAATGTAATTCATTGGAGTCATTTAATAATAATTTTAGATATATTAACATTTTATTGAACTTTTCACCGTCTTTTACCCACCTCCTAGGAGAATTTCCAAATTCACAAAAAACTTAATTTTACCGCATCTGTGAGTGGAATTTCAAAAATCCGAGAGACATGGTTAATATCAAGTACTAAAATATCATTCAATGAGATGAAAATATTTTTTTGGTGAATAGTAACTTTTTACCTTTTTTACCACGGTTAAAAGTAAATAGGGTAATTAAGGGTAAAAATGATATTATTATTTTCCTAACACATGTACTAATTCTATTGGATAAGTTTAATTAAACCAAAAACAACCTTAGGAATAAAATATGACCATTTAGGTCCACTTGGATTAGATTAGGACATTTATTATTAATTTATTTAAAGAAGGGTTAAAATAGTTAAAATCAATGTTTAATAACTAAATAATTTTTAATATAGGGTTATACATAAGATAAATTTGACTATAAATATTCATTATAAAGATAAAAATATTTCCTTCATAATGGTGTTTTATATATAATTTTTAGACATTAAATAATTTAATTTATTTATGACACAATGATGATGCAGTAATTATCTTATTAATGATATATTGACGTAATTGATGTTATAAATACCCAAATAAATGTAATTTGAGACTTTTTATGAATTCCACTAATTTTATAGGTTAATATGACATGTTATTACTGATTAAGTTAACTTTTTTCTAACTAATTATTCTGTAATGATTTTCAGAAATATCAATTACCAAATAGTTTCAAAATTTCCGTAAAATTGTTTTTAAAACAAATATTATATTATTAATTGTTATTTTATTCATAAAAATCTAAGGTTTGGAAAAATTAATTATATAAGGTTATATATATTAATAATAAGAAACTTGGTGTTCGTTTGGCTTGTTATAGTAAATTTATTAACCTGATAGTGTAAGAAAACATGAAGACACGGTAAAAGAAAAATTATTTAACTTAAAGTTAAATCTAAATGATAAGGTTAAAATAGAAACCTAAACTTGTCTAAATTATATTGGATGAGAGGATTTATACCCAACCCCACCTTAGATTAGAAATAAATCAATTTGGAGATATTAAAAACTGAATATGACTTTATAATAAAATAATATTTTTAGTTATTCCAAAGGTGCCCATCTCCTCCCTTATAAAAGGGCACCTCCTCCCTCTCTTCCTCACACCACATTGAGCCTTCAAGCTCGGCCAACACCAACCAAATTATCTTCTCCACTTCCCTAGAAACATCCTTGAAGTCCTGGTATTCTTCAAAGACCAATTTTAGTGTCCTAAGTGGAGGTCTCAAAGAGGCGCTTCAAAGAAGAGGTAATGTCCATTACAGATTCTTTCAACTTTATTTCTTCTTCAACTTATTCTTATTTAGTTGTTTCAATATGAAGTAATAACATCAGTATCACTCATATACTAATATGTTATTATAAGTATGAAACAACCATATTTCACCATCTATCCATCCTACGGAAAACGAAATCACCGCGCGTGTGTATGTATGGAATACCATCTCCACGCGGTGGTGTAATCTATTTTCCACCACCACCTTACTTGGATGGGTATAATGGTGAAAGTAATGAATATATATGATTATTATAATGTGATATTGATTCTGAAATATTATACATACACTTTAATACAATTCAATGATCATGGGAATGATATCATCGCTTGTGCGTATGTACAGAATACTGTCTCCATGACGCGATGAGATACTCTCTCCATGATAACCATTCAAGAATGATTATAAAGTATATATAATACGTAATAATGAAATATATTACATAATAATGTTTCTGTATTTATATATATATATATTTATGTCATCTACTTAATTCCATTTAATTCAATACAGAAACGAAAACAACGTTCATGCGTACGTACGACCTACCGTCTCCATGAACAGTGTATTTATTTCAATTTATCGATCTATTATATATATTTATATTCTAAATATATATTATATATAAATAATGTTTTACATTCTGGATGTGAGTAATCATTATCTAAGTAATCATATGAATAATTACAAGTTAAAACACGAACGACAAATGAAACGATTCTACCCAAAACGCTACTTTAACATGAATTTACAAAAGAACGGGTAATATAAAGTCATAAGTGAACCATATATGATAAAATAACAAATAATATGATTCTGTAATAATTCAATGACATTATTTAAATCATTATATAAGAGTTTTGGATATGTATGAATCATATCAGACCTAAGGTAAGGGATAAATTTTGCAATCTTGTTCTTATCAGAGATTGTTTATTCATAAGTATTTACTGGGGTTATTGTTCTCATCCATGTACATGTTTCCTAAAAATGGTTTCATGTATGTTTAATGTACTTTTTACCCATTTTTTACTTTTACTACATGGTATGTATGTAATCTTTCTTTTACGAGGCACTATTTGAATTTTCCGGCAAAAGTATGAGAAGATTGTTTTTTTAACTTATACGGCACGAATGGATTTTTACAGTTTTATAAAGCCTTATTTTCATGAAGCTTCCTCAAAAATATTTTATGAATATTTTCAAAAAAATACGTTTATTTTAAAAGTGCATGTCATTTTGTGAAAATAAAATTATTTTGAAGATGAAAGGATATTTTCCTCAAGAATTCATTTCAAATGTTTTATCAAAACCATTTTCCATCTAAGAAGACATTATTTCATATGTGTATGTTTCAAGTTTAATGTCTCTATGATTTACATGGTTTCACATTTATTATTATGAAATGATATTGATTTATTTTTTATGGATTATGTGATGATGGGATGATGTTTATGAAACCCATTTTATTTATTGGGTTATTATGAATGATGTATGTTTATTTTGTGGCACATATAAGAATGATTTCATTATGAGAAGGGTGGGACATATATCACCCTCCAATGCATTAGGTAAAGATTTATATCTCCTGAGATAAACATGGCTGGAACGGTAAGTTAATTCTGTTCAATATTACAGGACTGGAACGGGGAGTGAACTCGATTCAGAAAGGGACTTTGTCCACTAATATGGTCTTGACAGAAATTCCTTGGCTACTATGGAAATCATTACATGTGATTTATGGATTCCACAATTACATGTTTTATTCCCATGCTATTGTAGAATGATTTATGTTCCATTATGATCTATTCCTTATGTACTTCCATGTCTTATGTCGTTGCTCAAGATTTTGATGTTTAAACATTATGTTCATGTTTTTAAGTTCAAATGTATATGGTATGTTTTATTTTATCCATGCTTACCCTTACTGAGAATTTGAGCTCACCCTTTTTATGTTTTATTTTCTCCTAGGATTAAAAGAAAGGTTTTAGGTAAGGAAACAAAAAGTGGATGATCTTTATTGGAGATGCTGAATATCTTTCACCATGATTAGAAGATTACGTTCCAAGTTTCAAAAGACACAAAACTATTTCGGTCCTTGTGTGTCTATTTTTATTATGTATTAAGTATTCCACAAAAGTAATGTAATGTCCATGTATGTCACTCTTTTGGTCTCTATAGTCTTGTAGACCAAATTCTATGATTTTAACCAAATAGTACTCATCATGTCATGATGACTTAATACCATTCCAAACATTGAAACATTACCCCCATTAGTATGGAAGGTTTTCATCTATATTGAATTTTATTTTTAAGTGATTATTCATTTGATTTATAGTAATAATATTTGTCACCGATGGAAAAAATAAAAATTATTCATTAAAAATTTAATATCTTCTAGTGTCGATACCTTGGTGATTTTCATTATGTAGAGATATTATGGATCACTTACTTATGGGACATTATTTCTATCATGACAAGGATTACTCACCAAGGAAGTTATTTATTTTATATTATGATGATAATTATTAAAGATAACATAATGAATACATATGGTAATCAAAGTGAAACATAAGCTATGAAATATAGACTTCATAATGTGTCACAATCTTATTTATTAATATGAAATTAATAAATATGAAATGTGATGATAAAATATATATTATTCTTTTCCATAAGGTATAATTTATATTCTTTGATAATGAGGTGTGTAATAGACCGTTTAAAGAATGATGGGAATTACCCAATAATGATTTAATTTTTTAATAATTCTTATGAATTATGTACTTATTTTAAGATACTGATGTTGAATTAAGATACTAATTTTAAATGATGTCCGAGATTGATCCAATTGATAATATCAATATATTATAGTGATGAAATGGTATTTCTTTGATGGTTTTATGAATAAAAAATGGATGAACATTAATTATTATGATTACATTTATGAATTATGACTCAAAACTTGTCATAATAAGTGGTGGGTTCCTTAAGTGGATTATATAGTTAAAATATGACAGTGAAGTGTTAATATCATGAAAATACATTAAATGGATCAGGATGATGTGGACATGTTATTTGGATATGAATATTTATATTATTACTATTATGGCATGGTGAATTCTAATAACCCTATAAATGAAATTGACCTATCATTTGATTTCGATATTCTAAAGGATATGGAAATGTTATATGCATATATGAAAACTATTGTATATTATATATATATATATATATATATTTCCCTATTATTGATAAATTCATCATTAATATTTTATAATGATTTATTATTTAGTCACCATTATTTATATGTTTGTTTCATACTAGTGTTTGTAAGATATCGATGGAGAGAATCCACTAGAGTTTCAATACACATACACACCCAGTAAATTGGGTTACATAAATACAATAATATCAAAAAAAAATCTATTTACATATCAACCATTTCAATTGGATGGAGACCAATGATGTTATATAAATATCACTATTCTCATCAACACATATAATATTAGTTTAGAGATAATTTATGATAAAACAATGTATTTGATCTTATTTTTATCCCTTACACTTGGTTTTAGGTAAATGATAATTCACCCAAGTATTAAAATTCATTAATTCACAATGTTTTGAAATCAAGGTAAACAATAATGCATTGTGTACTGATTATTTTATTACCCATAGATCTAGGTATGATGTAAAATATTTATAACGGTACATATAGGTATGTGACAAGCTGTATATGTTATACTCAATAGAAAGATAGTATTGAATACTAAGTAATTTATTAGATTTTGAATGTATGATTGGATTTGTGATAAGAAGTCATTATTTTCTTATTTTTTACACACATTGTCATTCTACTTCTCTTCCTATAGGTGTGGTTTAAGAACAATAGTTGATACATGTTACATTACATAACTACCATATTCATGGGGGGTTATGCATGTTCCAATATACATAAGGGTTTATTATGGTATTTCTCTGAAAAGATCTCATGTTATGACTATTTCCACTCTATTGGTATACATGGAAAAGATTGAGGCATGAACTGAGATTATAGGTTCCTGGTGGGTATGGTTACTGCTCATGGAGTCACTTATTATTATGACATAATTAAGAAAGATTACATATATTATATAAATATATTATTATTTAGTGTGCATTGTAGTGGTAAGATAAGATAAGCTTTGATATTATTTAAACCATTTATATTAATTTGATTAATGATTATGTGTGTTATGGTGTTAATTTTTTTATAAAATTATTATATTCATGATAAACACACACACACACACACTTTAATAGTTTAAGTGTTTCACATAACTTACTAGGATGACTATAATGGGTATTATTTCCCATCAATACATGTGCACATGCATGTATCCACTTTTTATCCATTCAGATACAAAGGTGTTATTGGCGTATGATCGTAAACATTTGATATTTATAGTTTATATGGTATATAATGGTTTGGAGTGTTATTTAAGGAAATGGCATGAGATTCTTCCATTTCAAATTTATATTTCATTACATTTATTCAGAATGTGTCATTTTTATACAAAAAAATGTTTGATTTAATTATATTTTAATTATGATGTTTTTTATATATGAATGATAAATATTTCATTATTAATTATTTATTTATGCTACACCAGATGTTGTTTCTTGAAAGCTAGTGACATGATACTTTTAAAGGAATTTATTAACATTATTTCAAGTGGATTCCTCAGTGCTAGTCACTATAACCAGATTCATTAGAGGTAAGTATAGGGTGTTCACATTCTTATAAGATATCACAAGGCATACTTATATTAGAATGCGAGGTTTGATTTTGGTGTTAGACACATGTGTGGTCTGGTTGCATTAATTTATTGAGTTTTTATGAATGATTACTAGTTCATTTAATCATAATCAAGGACTTTGAAATGGATTTATAAATCTAATTTATTCTTAATCATGACTCTCATTTACAACTCATATCTGAGAAATATTATTATAATAAACCTCATGTATAAAATAGTGAATCATGTATGATATAGATTCTAGTTACTATTCTATATAGGTTTTTGATTTTATTAAACATGGGGATAGTTATTGTGGAGTAGAATTAAGAAATAAATACCAATATACACATCATATTATATGAGATCAGTGATAAATTTTTATATAAATTTGTATTATTGAGGTGAGATTGATTTGGTTATAGATATAGTGAGAAGTATTCATTTTTAGTGAGATGATAACTTATACACCAAGAGTTTAAATACAATGCGATGAGTAATTGATAACATATAGTATTTAGTTGTATATATCCCATTTCATTACAAATATTGATTATTGGAAATACCTAGGAGGAGGTGAAAATATTATTTTTGATATGTGGTGATCACTAATTCCTTCATAATAAATAAAGAAATAAAGAAATATATTTTAAATTTATCTATTATATTTTCAATAGATAGATTTACAATTTTTAATTTATTAATTATGTGATATTTTAAAATTTTCAAGGACTTATACATGAAGGAAATAGTTATGACAACTATGTTTACACAAATCATAATACCACTTTGGTTGAATATTATGGGATCATAATTTTAGAATTCACGTGTTAGTGACCCACACCTATAACTATTTTAAATGTTCTTTTATTTACGTAGTTGCAGGAAAATTACAATAATGGGATGTTATATATTTTTGAGTTTTTAATGTTACATAGGTGATTTATTCAGTTTGATGATATATGGTAGAACTCAAATAGAGGCGATTTATATGATGTTTTTCATGGTAATAAGAAATTCATTTATGAGAAATTCATTTACATATAAGAATTATGTTTGGTTGACATATTAGTGAAATAACTTAGAGGATAAATTAACCAGTTCACCTATTTATGGATTAATCGATGAAGTCACACCACAAGAGATTTGATGTGATACTCCTCATCCAAGACTTGACTATCTATTGATGTAGAATCATGGAGTCTTTGATTCCCAATAAAAAAAAATAAAAAACATTCAATAAAACAAGGTACTTGATATAATAAAAGATTAAACTCATTGAATCATAATATTCAACAAAGTATGTTGACATTGAGAAAATAATTTATTAAGACCATAGAAATATTCGTGAGGAAAATATATATATATTACTTTAAAATCACATATTTTAAGAATATTTCATAATTATTAAAGAAAAAAATTTCATTGAAAAGAACCATAAAAAATTTTAATGTAATATTAATAAAATATTAATTCATCATGAAAGTATTAAAATCCTCTCATGTCATATTATTTAAAAAAATGTTCCTTCCTTGTTTTTATTGGAAAATTCACAAAGTACATAATTTAGAAAATGAAAAAAGTATTCCATTCAAAATAATGTTTGATAATTCAAACATATTTATAAAAAAATTCAAATAATTTTTGGATAATATTACATAAATTTTAAAAAACATCTTATAATACATGGACAAATATGATAACCATTCCCCAATGGAGGTTTAAAAATAACTATCATATGCGAGATTGTGAAATAAACCTGTACTAATTTGAAATCAGCAAATCTTATTCAACCTGAATGAATTATATTTTTTTAAAAAAATAAATATCATAAGAATGAATTAATTAATTATATAACATGTCTATGGTGAATTATATAAACCTTAGAAAATAATATAATATCATAACATCAAGATATGTCTCATCAAAAGAAAATTGAGATGAAATCCCTTAAAAAGATCATATCATTGAAGTGAGCATTAATAAAATTAATCGATTATGGTTATTATCTATAAGCAAACATAAAAAAGTGGAAACAAAATAATATGATAATAAAAATTCATTTCACTCATAATATCAATATGATATAATCAATGAGGTAGATGTTTAACCCAATGAATTGACTTTAGAAATCCCTTACTACTTTATAATCAATCGAATCATATTCCCCATAAAAGTAATAATTATGAAATGGAAAATTTAATACCATGAGAATGATATTCATAAAATTATATGTAAGAGGTCAGAATAAACAAAATAAATAAATAAATAAGTGGTGAACAAGGCATATATCTCACAGAAGTAGAAGTGATATGATAAAGGATTACCCCACACTTACCTTTAGTTTTGCATAATTTAGCCTTATGTATAATTTATTAAATGGTTGTAATAATTAATTAAAAATAATAATATTTATAATACCTCATATGATACTTTTATAACATTTTACTACCCCTTCATTTATAATATTTCATTATAATCATTGTTTCATGTACCTTCATTTCATGGATTCGTGGTTTCATGGTCGGTTCACATCTGTATAATTATAGAGTTTCTACTAAAATTGAAATAAAATGATAGAAGTGAAATGAAATTTTATTCATGAAATTTATTAAGTTTAAAGGGTTACATATATCATTTTTATTTCTAGCATGATGATGATTAATTTAAAAATTTTTAATGAAAAATGATTATTTTATTTTGCTGATTTTTTTAAGCATTGTGAAATAGTTTTGTTTTATTTAATATTATGTACATATATTAGTTATAGAACATGAAATAGGTTATAATGTATTTATTAAAATATATTTTAACAATAATAATACATTTATTACTTTCCTTGATGACAGTAATGTAAAACTAACAAAATCATTGTCCATAAAGAGTATTAACCTCCAAAATTTGGACAAAGGTTTAATTTCACCGAATAAGACAAGACATGAAAAGGGGTATATAGAAAATATTCAATAATCAATATGAAATTAAATTATATAAATGATAAAAGAATTATTATAATTTTATATATTAATTCGGTGAATTGGTATTGGAAGAATTAAAGAAATAAAGAACGGTTGTTTGAGAAAGTTACATATTGAATATTTCCTCCTTGAAGGACCCCTTAAAGAACTTGGAATTGGTATTTGGGAGAGACCAAAAGCACATATATATAGGGATAGTGGGGATGATATGTTTTTAATGATATTTTAAGAGACTCAATGTTTTTAATGGAAAAGGGGGTGCAGATGGGTGGTATTTTTACTCGATAGGGGGGGGGGTTATGTGATTAAATAATGATTAGTTTATATTTAACGCTAACTACATTTGTGTGGAATTAATTAAAAATAATTTGGTTTATAAATAATATTGAAAGTTATGGTTAATATATATAAACACATAAATCACACAATGAATTTTTATGTTCTTATGTATTTTATGCTCTTAACTTTTAACTTTCACCTACTAAATTATTTTTCTTATTCTCTGGTAAATATTTTTTCACCATGACAAATTATTAATGAAAAAAATAAATACAAACATATATCATAATTTGGGCCACTTTTTTAAAAATAAGAAATAAATTTTACTAGATTATATTTATAAAAGTGATAAAAATAAATTCTAAAATGATACATGTATAACTCAAAAAAAAAATTTAATGTCAAAATTGTGGTTTTCAAAATTGAAAAGTATGTGTATATAAATATAAAAACATTTTTATTACGTCATTACATAAATAAATTTCAATCAAGAATAAGGGTTAATAAATTTTCAATCTTGATCATATAAAAATTATTTCATAAGAGTTATGGTATTTCTTTAAAACAATATTTTTACTTTTCAAACCAAAAATAAACATTTTAAGAAATTTTTTGATAAAATACCCAAAGTTAATTTTTTTGTGTTGAGTACAAAAAGTAAGATTATTTTTTCCTGAAAATTTTGTAAATGTTTCATAAATTTATTTTATTTATTTTATCATATAAAGGAATAAAAATCATTTTTAAAGAAAAAATAAATTTGAAGAGTAAAATTATTTTAATACAAATTATGTTTTTATTTCATAAGAATAAATAATTTTGTATTGAACCTGAAATTAATATATATTTCATAAGATATTTAATCCTATTCAAACATTACAATTAAATGATAATTTTATAATGGTCATGTCAAAATAATAATATTTAAAAGTATGTCAGAGTTAGGTTATGCTCGAGGTTTGGTACAATGTTAACTGTCAATGATATTAAATTTAAAAAGGGTTATACCATAAAATATTGGTGTATTATATTCTATTATGGGAAATCCCCATCATAAAATGGTTTAATAAAACATCATCTTAAAAAGAGGGTAACAAAAATGTGATGGTCAACCTAACACTAGGATTCTTCTTAGGAATACAATAGTTAAAATTTAATATAAAGATATAAAAGATAAATATAACTATTATTTTTTGATGTAGAGTGATTGAGAAATGGACATTTGAAAGATAATCATCAAAGAACCGTAAATTTTTTATCAATTAAAAGACCGTTGATTTATCATCATGAAACATAAACAAATAACATTTTTGTTCCAAAATCCTTTTCCAAGAGTTGCAGGATTCATTTACTATCTATAAAAAGTACTTAAAAAAATAAGCACAATCTCATCCTTTGGTTGTGCTTTGAAAATTTTCCATTTAACATCTTATGCTAGGAAATGAATATTTATGATGATATTTTAATGATTGAACAAATTATAATGAATAATAAGATCCAAAATTAATTCCTTCAGCCAAAAAATATTTACTGAAACCAAAATGGTTAAAACCGGTTATTCAATATGATAAATTTTAATTTAAACTCAAACAATAATATCAAAAATTAAACATAAACTATTTGAAAATTAATTTACCTTAATACTCTTCAAAAATATTACGGAACATATTTCAAATCCATAAATAGGGTAAACCATTTATCCTTATAAAATTCTAGGTAGTTCATAATGCCACCTTCCAAACATGTGAATACTTCAATCAAATATTCTCCTAAAACATGATAAGAACCATAAAATCAAAATGGATATAATATCAGGTTGTTGAATATATCCCTTAAATCTTAATATGATGTAAACTCTAGCAGAGATAAACCCACAAATCAAAATCCATTTTTTTGGACACCAATTATATCCCAAAATCAACTCTTTATCCTTATAATCTAAACATCGAGCACATGTTAAGTGTTATGCTCCCACAATCATGTGTTTTCCAATAGGTTCATATTTTCCTTGAATAAATTTTATTGGTCATAAGTTTTGTTCAACCTATACCCTAAAATCCTTTAAGAAATGTCATTTCAATACAATTATAATAAAATTTAGGAATAAAATAATTTTATAACATATATTTTTTGGATCAAAATACACAAGAACAATATTCATTTCCTTTCAGCCGTATCAATTGCATAAGTATGAGAATGACCACATACTTTATTCTATGGTATAGTATCTTGGGGAATTTAATTGTGTAGTGCCCCATAACCAAAATTATGATGCATTTAACCTCAGAAAATTATTTCGTGACCTTATAATTATGAGCACATTGTGCTTTTTCACCCACACTCTAAAAAACATTGTTTTCTTTTAGGAATTTACCATGGGTTTTCTTTACCCTTGTATAATGTGTCATAAAATCATTATTTACATTTTAACCTTTAAAAATTTCTTTATATGACATTATATTCTTATGTTTCTACCCTAAGAAGTCATAAGACATAGATAATTCTTTCTACTTCTTGATAGCACGTGATACAATATCCTCATTTCATGAGAAAGTTTGTCAGACTAGTGCCTTTTGATGTTTTTTCTTAATCCCATTGAAAAATGGATAATATTTCTCTTTGGATTACATATATTTTCAAAAATATACCTTGATAAATTTATAATGTTATCATCATACTTAGAAACATTATCATCCTCCTTCTATCTTAGACTCAAGAATTGTCTCTCTTATCCACTGGCTATTCGTGAGGAAAATATTTTTTCAAGAAAAATCACCTTAAAATCCATCCATTCAATGTTTGTTATTTCTTCCTCTCCGATAGTATTTTGAATTTATGACCACCATTGATCTTCAAATCTTGAGATACGATAAACATACATGACAAACTTATCCCTTTTATTACATCCCAAAGTGTAAAATATATTCTCTATGGAACTTATCCATTTATCATCTAAAAATAGAATTGTATTCTTATTGAATGATAAAGGTTCTCAATTAATTGATTTGATAAACATTATTACACGACATTTGGATCATAATTCTGTTCTATGAAAGTATGTATATTTCTCATAACCTGGGTCAATTGTACCAGTGTATTTAAATGTTGTTCAGCACTAGCTACAACTCTAGCTCCAACATCAGTATCTTTATGAGGATGCAAATACCTATACGAATTATGTGCTTTGTTACAGTTCTAATTCCTTCATCTAGAAAACATTTTCAAACAATGGCATACACTAGATTAGATTATGAATCATAATGTATGATTTCATACTAATAAAACACTATAATGCTTACGTATAACTAATCTCAAAAACACCAAATTGGTTTCCATTGGAATATTCTAAACATCTATTATAAAGTTATTTTTTACTAATATATGTTTTCCTAAATCTATTTTATAATTTTTCTACTAAACATATTTTTATACCAACAATAAAGACCCTATCCCAAGTAATCCAAAGTCAATGGTTACTTTATTAAATTGGATTAATAGAAAAGGAATCACAGATAAGAGGACTGAATAGTTTAGTAGTTTTGAAAAACTAGATACATAATTAAACCATACATTATAATTGTAAATATAAAATATAGAATTGTGAATCCATTTATTACAACATTATTATCATATCTTAACCATGCATATCAATCCTAATAAACTTCTTGACATCCTAGGGAAAAATAATAAATATATAGGGGTGAGCATTTCATTTCTTATATCCACATGTTATGCACTATTATAAATAACTATATATAATGGATATATATGATATATATGATATATAAATTTTTAATATAAATCTTGGGATATTGATATTTTTACAACCTGGACAACCTGTAAGTATAATAATTCCATTTTTGACTCAAGTACAAAATATCAACAAAACGACCATTATTAACATAAAAGATTATATAATGTTTATAATGTGATAAAAAGTTATATAAAAGGAATAATAAACCAGAAAAAGGTATTTAAGTAAGTATAAATTAAATTTAGTTTACTTTTAAAGATATTAAATAACGAACGATTCAAGTCGGACAGAAGGTAAGGGGTTTTATCTCACATTTTATTTCCATGAGATTCATGATATATTTGCCACTATTTCATTGTGTGTGGGGTATTTAATTCCCATTATTTTATTCTTTATGTAATATACATTAATTTATGGGTATTAACATCTTAATTGTATAATAATTTTTTCATGGGGTGTATGTTTCATACGTTTCCAAATCGGTAATGGATATTTTTAACCTAATTTCTATTCTTTGGGTTAAACTTTTACTTCTTTATTATGTAATGCTATGAATATGTGAGAATGAACTAAGATTTGTTTTCAAATTATATCCAATTATATTAGATGTATTCTTATTTTTTACACTTAATTATGTCATTAATTTGTTCTTAATCAATGGATAAGTTCTTTGTAAGGGTCATTGTCTCAATTTACAGTCCATTGAGAATTATTTTGTTTTTATACACGAATTCACTATTATAAGGTGTATATAATACCTTTTGACTTATTATATCATGAATATCCTTATTCTTATGATATTATAAGATTTTATTACTGTTAATCCTCAATTATTTGTATTCAACTATATCTAATTTAGTTAATAACTCTTGAACTAAAATTTTATTTTAAATATTTATTCTTCTAAATATTTTTCATTAATGTCCATGTTTAAAAAATGGTTTTAAAAATTTATTTATATGAAAATTATTATTTTAAAATTTTAATTCCTTTAAAAGTTTCAAGGTTTTATTGGATACTATGATCCAAAAAATGATTTATTAAATGTTTTAAATAGTTTTAAAAATGGTTTTGATAAATCATTGACTATGTCAATATCTTGAAATGATATATTGTGATTGCAATGTAGAAATGTTATCTTTCCTTTATGATTGTTTTATGATTTAGGAATATGTTATTATTATTGGGAATTGTTTACTTATATGGGTGGTTCTATGATAAACCTAAGGTAGGTGAGCCTGAGATTTCTATTTAATGCATTGGGTAACAAGACTGAGGTAAACATTAATGTTTCTCCTAAGATATTTAGGAAATATACTATGATAGGTATTTCAAACGTAAATCCCAAATTAGTTATGAAATATAACATGTAAATATGTTTTGCATGCCATAAGTTCCCTTTATTATTTATTATTTCATTGTGTTATTCATAAAAATTATGATTTTGTGTGGTATATTAAATATTGAAATGTATGATTTCTTGGACTTGTATGTATTGATGGACTAATGTTTTCTTTCCTTGTTTTATAACCCTTTACTGTGCTTTTTATGCCAATCCCACGTTTTGAAATTTTTTTCACATGACTAAATAATGAATATGGTCAAGTATGGGATCAAAGAATATTCATGTTGTATAAATCATGGAACTAAACATGTTTCTTTTCTTAAGAGTTTTTATTTTATGAAAATAAGGAAACTGAGTAGAAGTGTCCACTTTGTAATTATTAAAATTTAATTTAGTAGTTATGGACTGATTCTCTAAAACTCAAAACCTGAAAAGATTGTAACATCCCAGGAAAATGAATAATAAGAGAATTTCATATTTATTAATATTTGTGGATTAAATGTTAATTTAAATTTAAAGTGGTTTCTATGTTCGATATCTTACCCGATACGCAACAATGGGTTTCTTTAGAATCTTAAGTTGCACACTAATAATATAATATTATTATTTTAAATGGAAGTTAACTCCTAGCCGTTATATTGGTGGGAATGAATAAAAATAACTACAATATGATTATACATGTTTGTTAAATGTATTTACATTCATCCAAAAAATGTTAGAGGCTTAAAATTTAAATAAATCTAATTTTAAGCATAATTTACATTAAAAGGCCGATTTACCGCCCTTTAATGGAAAAAAATTTTTAAATCTAGTTTTGGTCACATTAATACATTATATATGACCAATTAAAATAAATATTTACAATGGGGACTTTAAAATTTACTCTGTGTAAATTTTTGGAATTTTTCCGATAAAGTACATTTTTTATGAATAGTGAAAATATTGTATTTTAATTCAAAAGTGCTTTTTAATCTAAAATATTTATATTATTAGATTATCTTTTTAATTTGTTTTAAAGTGAAATTAAAATATATTTTTACCATTTAATCCAATGTTGGTAATTGTAATTAATTTCACATTGAAATTGGACATAAACAAGTGTCGATCTTTTGATAGATATTGTTTCTTAAAAACACGCTATTTGTTTTAACAATGGGAATTAACTTTGAAATTAATTAATGACACTTTTATGTTTTTAATTTGGAAAAATAAACATCATTTTTGAATTTGGAATATCAAATATATATTCGGCTGAATTTTTGGTATTTTTCAGAAAAACATCTATTTTTGATGAATAGTGAAACCACTTAGTGGTAGTTAAAAAAACTAACTTTTTCACTTGAATGAAATTTTACAACTTCTGTGAATTAAATTTCAAAAATCTGACATACATGGTTGTTATTAAGAAGTAAAATTTGGTTCATTAATATGAAAATAATTTTTATTGATAGTAACTTTTGACTTTTATTTACCGTGGTTAAAGTTAAATAGGGTAATTCAAGGTTAAAATAATATTATTATAATTCAAAATTAACTTAACACTTTTACAAACCTTATTGGATTAGTATTGACCGACCATGGGCATCCTTGGGTCGATTTTGGGACCTCATGGAGCCACTTATGGAAGATAATGTCACTTTAGATTAATTAATTTATTGTAAATACGAAATTGATCTAAAAAAACTCTTTCAGTAATTAATTTTAATATTTTGTTATATAATTCCTATTTTCCACTATACATATTAGTTGGAAAGATAAAAATATTTCCTATATGATGGTATTTGTTTTATAATTTTTCGACATGAAATAAATTAAATTATTTATGACATAATAATGATTCAGTATTTACCTCATTAATAAATGATTTAAATAAATGAGATTATAATTATTAAAATTTAATACAAAACATGTCATATTTACATTAGATGATTATATTTCTAATAATATTCATCTTATCTTCGACCATAATTATTTTTGGACCATTAGAAACCAAATATCATTATATAATAAAATAATATTTTCACACTTTCCAAAAGATCCCCTCCTCTCCCTTATAAAAGGAGACCATTTCTGTCCAATTCCTTAGACCTATAAATCCATTTGGCTCCCCCAACCTCTGCCCAATTAATCTATATACATCCCTATCCTCTTTCTAGAAGCCTTACCTTAGGAATAAGGCACTTGAAGAAGTCCTTTGGATCAAACCAATGGGAGTTACCCAAATTAAAGGTAACAGATTCTCTTAAATTGTTTTCTTTTATATTACTTCTCCAACCCCTAAACAATTTTTATTCCTTTATTTTGTAACAACACTATTATCCTCAATATATTAGGATGTTGTTATGAGAATAATTCAAACTACACTTACACAAACCTCCAACAAATGGATGAAGAACCTAATTTTTTGTGGATGGAAAACTAAGGCCTCACGAGACAATGATTGTTCAATTACATCTTACCACCTCTCATTGTGGAAATTATGATGGAACTGTATTTATATATGATATATATTATGTTTATTTTTTCTTTATTCTTTTAGATTTTCCATTTATAGCACACCTTTATGGTTTCTATAGTGGGGAAATACGATAATCTCATTTGAGGAAGTGCGGACTACCGCCCCCTCAAAGTCATGTGATTAGTTAATGCCTTATGTTGGATGTATAAAGGATAGAGTTAATGATATTATATATAATATTTTACTACAATTATAATATACCTATGTATCATTATGTTTTAATTCTATTAAAATAAGAAATAGAAATGAAGGTCGCGTTCATGCGTACGTACGGCTTACCGTCTCCATGAATGGTGCATTTCATTTCTTACCACTAAATGTTATGTACTATTATAAATACATGTATAAACTGGATATATATGATATCTAAATCATGAATAACATTCTAGATAAAATGAACTATTGACTACATGGACAACTTTTAAATATAAGGTGTTCATTTTTGACTCAAGAACTAAATATCGAAAAAACGAACATTATTAACTTAAATGATTAAATAATGTGTATTACATGGTAATAAGTGATATAAAAGGAATATTAAACTTGAAAAAGGTTCCTAAGAATGTAGAAATTAACTTTAGTTTATTATTCATGAGATTAAAGAACGATCAATTCAAGTTGGACACGAGGTAAGGGAACGTCTTAACCGAATTTCTGTTCTTTGTGTTGGTCTTCTCATTCTTGTTTATGTCGTTCTTTGATTAGGTGAGAAATGAATATTTATATCTTATCATGTATTTGTACTTGATTTATGTCTGCTTATATTGAATACACACAATCGATCTATTTTATTTATAAAAAATGATCTTTATAAGGGACTTCGTCTCAATCTCCCTTCTTTGAGGCCTAATTTGTTTCAATACCAGGCTTTCTATTATACATTATATAATCACCATTGAATTTTCATTTCATACAATGGGAATCTTTTTATATGAAGCGTTTTACTAAACGACAAAAACGAATGTTTCTTTTAACATAAGCGGTGACAACGACCTTTCCGCCACCGCGAGTATTATTTGATCTTTGGATTCCACAACAAGCCGTAATGTTTTTAAAAGAAAACAAATACCATATACTATTTTATGTATTTTTTTATTGAAAATGGTTTTTATAATGTATTTGTTATGTCAATATATTTAAGGGATATATTTTGATTGAAATGTGGAAATATTTTCTTTCCTTTATAATTTTTTTATGTGTTATGATTTTATAATGGTACTTGGAAATTTGACGGGTGGTTGCGTGATAAACCAAATGACGGGTGGTGATGTGAATACTAGGACGAGTGGTTATGTTATAACCACCAATTCATTGGCTATGGAATTTGGCCATATGGAAATTCCATTTAGTGATATGTGTGGAAGTTGACCGTATGGTTATTCCATTTTAGTATGTTTATGCCCCAAGTTACCTTTATATGTTATGTTTTCTTTATATGGGTTTTATGGTAATATTTTGGTTATAAAAGGGTAATAAATGATCTTTTATTCAGTGAAGAGTATTTACTACTTCATAAAGGTTCAAAGTAATATTTATGATTATGTATTTATTGTTTACTTGTTGTTTATGAAAAACAAACAGTGTTCCTTCTTTGTGTATCCCTTACAGAGATTTTTATGCTCATCCCATGTTTTTGAAATGTTTTTCACAGGACATAATGTGGAATAGGGCCATGTATGGGATCGAGGAAAAGTCAAGCTCTCTTAAACATGGAATTAGACATGACACTATTTTTTCAAGAGTTTTTATTTTATGAAAAAAGTTGAAACTTAGTAGGAGTGTCTACTTTGAATTTTTGAGATGTAATATTTTGCAATTGTAGTAGTTATGGTCTAAATCTCTAATACTCTAACCCGGAAAATATTCTCAATGTTAATTATTCATTTAATTCAATATTATATAAGTTTTAAGGCCGGGTCCTTATAGTTGGTATCAGAGGTCGGTTTAGACAGCTTTATGAGTTAGGGTATTGTTAAATAAATGTCCATAAATTAATATATGTTAATATTGGAATGATATAGAATTTACAGATTTCAAAGTTTCTTCACCTAAGATATATCTATGTTAAGAATGGTTTTTCATAGAGGAAATGAATCAGCTTATCTGGGAAGGCATACCGAGGGAAATGAACTTTCAAATCAGTATCCTAAGATGGTCAGAATCATAATTGAGTAGTTTACTGCAGTGATGGGTCAATTGAATCAGGTGATAAATGCCGGTTGTGTTTAATGATGATATTATGGTATATTCTAAAAGTAAAGAAGGGAATTAAAGTCATTTTAGGGTTATCTTGCAATCCTTAAAAGAAAATAAACTTTATGGAAAATTCAGAAAGTGTGAGTTTTGGTTACAACAAATTTCTTTCCTTGGCCACATTGTTTCAAAAAATGGAATAACTGTTGATCCTTCTAAAACAAAAGTTGTTGAAGAATGGCCAAGACCCAGAAATATAACAGAGATTTGTAGTTTTCTTGGTTCGACAGGTTATTACCAGCGATTTGTTGAAAATTTTTCATGGTTATCTAGTCCAATGACTAAGTTAACTCGAAATGGTGTTAAGTTCATCTGGACAAAAGTATGTGATGATTGTTTTCAGGAATTGAAAAGAAAATTGGTGAATGCTCCAGTTTTGGCACTGCCTTCCAGAAATGGTGAGTTTTTTATCTATAGTGATGCTTCATTGAAAGGACTTGGATGTGTCCTTATGTAGAATGATTAGGTAATTGCTTATGATTCACTTCAGTTGAAACATCATGAGTTAAATTACCCTACACGTGATTTGGAATTAGCTGCTGTTGTTTTTGCTTTAAAAATTTGGAGGCATCATTTGTATGGAGTGAAGTGTGAAATATATATTGATCAAAAAATTTTGAAGTATATATTCACTAAAAAATAATTGAACATGAGATAGAGGAGATGGTTGGAATTAATCAAAGATTATGAATGAAAAATATATTATCATCTGGGAAAATAAAATAAAGTGGTTGATGTTTTTAGTTGAAAAGGTAATGCTTCAGTAACTATGATACGTTTGGAACAAGATCCTTTAGTTTTTGATTTGATGAACTTTGGCATAGAAGTTTTTGGTGCAGGAAATTATTCTGTTTTATTTTAGGCGTCAGTGAAATCTTCTCTATCAAACAGAATTAAGCAAGCGCAGAAGGAAGACAATGAGTTGCAGAAAAAGGTTGTGTTTGTTCAGAAGGGTATGTTTCCTGATTTCAAGGTTGATAAAGATTGTGTTTTGGGATTTGGAAATAGATTATGTGTGCCTTGTGATTCATAGTTGAAGAATGAGTTGTTATGTGAAGCTCATAGTTCTCCATTTTCAGTTCATCCTGGCGTACTAATATGTACATAGATCTCCGTGAGTATTACTAGTGTGATGAAATGAAAAGAGATATTGCTGATTTTACTATGAAGTGTTTGACTTGTCAACAGGTTAAAGCAGAGCGATAGTTACCAAAAGGAATGCTTCAGCCTTTACCAGTGCCAAAATGGAAATGGGAAAATATATACATGGACTTCGCTGTGGGATTATGAAAGACATCTCGAGGTAATAATGCAATATGGTTTATAGTTGATCGATTGACTAAATCTTCTCATTTCCTTCCTATTAGAGATACCTTTTCTTTAGATCAAATTTATCGGTTGTATATTAAAGATATTTTTAGGTTGCATGGTGTTCCCCTCTCCATTGTATCTGAACGTGATCCTAGGTTTACTTCTAACTTTTGGAAAGGCCTTCAAAAGTTGTTGGGTATTGAATTAAATTTTAGTAAAACGTTTCATCCTCAATCAGATGGGCAGTCAGAACGAACAATTCAGACCTTATAGGAGATGCTACGTGCTTATTCACTCGATTATCAGGGAAATTGGGACCAACATCTTTCTTTGGTTGATTTTTATTATAATAATAGTTTTCATTCCAGTATTCAGATGGCTCCAATTGAGGCATTATATGGAAAGAATTGTCGAACTCCAGCTTTTGGGATGAAGTAGATGAAAAGAAGATGATGGGACCAGAATTGGTAGAGGAAATGGCAGTGAAAGATCAGTTGATTCATAAGCACATGAGAAAAACTTAGAGTAGACAGAAAAGTTATGCAGATATCCTGAGGAAGGATCATTCTTTTGAGGTAGGTGATCTTGTCTTTCTCAATGTTTCTCCAGGGAAAAGTGTGATGTGTTTTGGGAAGAAGGGAAAGTTGAGTCTGAGGTTCATTGGACCTTATGAAATCTTGGAGAATGTTGGATCAGTTTCATATAGAGCATCTTTACCTCCATGTTTATCCCATGTACACAATGTTTTTCATGTTTCGATGTTGAAAAGTATATACCAGATCCATCTCATGTTTTGAGCCCAGAGGTAGTTCCGTTGGATGAGAATCTCTCTTATGAAGAACAACCAATCCAGATTCTTGACCATAGAGAGAAAGTGTTGCAGAATAAAGTAATTAACTAGGTAAAGGTATTGTGGAAAAACCATATAATTGAAGAGGCAACGTGGGAATCTGAAAATGCTATGAGGGATAAAAACCCCCCACTTATTTGATAAGTGAATAAAAATTACGAGTACACAATTTCCAAAAGTGGGGAAGGATGTAACATCCCAGGTAAATGAAGAATAAGATATTTTCATATTTATTAATATTTTTGGATTAAATATTAATTTTACATTAAATGGGTTTCTATTTTTGATTGCGTACCCGATATACAACAACGAGTTTCTTTGTAATCTTACGTTGCGCAATAATAATATAATATTATTACTTTAAATGGAAGTTAAATCCTAGCCGTTGTATTGGAGGGAATGAACAAATAAAACTACAGTATGATTATACAAGTTTTTAAATTTATTTACATTCATCCAATAAATTTTAGAGGCTTAAAATGCGAATAAATCTAATTTTAAGCATAATTTAGATTAAAAGGCCGATTTACCGCCTTTTAATGGATAATCCTTTTTAAATCTAGTTTTAGTCATTTTAATAAATTATATATGACCAATTAAAATCATTATTTAGAATGGGGAAATCAAAATTTACTTTGTATAAATTTTTGGAAGTTTTCCGATAAAGTACATTTTTTTAATGAATAGTGAAAAATATTTTATTTTAATTCCAAAGTGCTTTTTAATCTAATTTATTTATATGGTTAGATTATCTTTTTTAATTGGTTTTAAAGTGAAATTAAAATATATTTTTACCATTTAATCTAATTTTTTTCATTGGAATTAATTTCAATTTAAAATTGGACATAAACAAGTGTCGATCTTTTGATAGTTATTGTTTCTTAAAAACACGCTATTTGTTTTAACGGAGGGATTTAATTTTAAAATTAATAAAAGAAACTTTTATGTTTTGATTTTTTAAAAATAAACATCATTTTTGAATCTGGAATATCAAATATAGCATAGGATGGATTTTTGGTATTTTTCTGAAAAGCTTCACTTTTTGATGAATAGTGACACCTCTTAGTGGTAGTTAAAAAACTAACGTTTTCATTTAAATGAAATTTTTTCACTTCTATGAATTGAATTTCAAAAATCCAACATACATGGTTGTTATCAAGAAGTAAAATGTGGTTCATTACAATGAAAATATTTTTTGGTGAATAGTATCTTTTGACTTTTATTTACAGCGGTTAAAGGTAAATAGAGTAATTCAAGGTTTAAAGAATATTATAATAATTCAAAATTACCTTAACACTTGTTGTAACCTTATTATATGAGTATTGTAATACCATGTTAATGCTTGGGTCGATTTTGGGACCCCATGGTGCCACTTATGAAAGATAATGAGACTTTAGATTAATTAATTTAATGTAAAGACCAAATTGACCTTAACAAAAACATTTTATTAATTAATATTTATATGGTGTTATATAAGTCCTATTTTCCACAATAAATATTAATTGGAAATATAAAAATATTTCCTACATGAGGGTATTTTTTTATAATTTTTGGACATCAAATAAAATAAATTATTTATGACATAATAATGATGAAGTATTTAACTCATTAATAAATGATTTAAATAAATAAGATTATAAAGATTAAAATATTATCCAAAACATTTCCAATTATGGTTGGATGATTTTATTTTGAATATGAGTCATATTATCTTTGAACATAATGATTTATGGACCATTAGAAACCGAGTATCATTATATAATAAAATAATATTTTCCCACTTTCCAAAAGAGCCCCTCCTATCCCTTATAAGAGGATACCATTTCTATCCAATTTCTCACAACTCTCAAGCCATTTGTCACGTCCTAATACTACCCAATTAAGCTCACTACATCCCTATACTCATCATAGAAGCCTTACCTTAGGCAGAAGACACTTCAAGAAGTCCTTTGGTTCAAACCAAAGGGAGTTACCCAAATTAAAGGTAAGAGTTTCTCTTAAATTGTTTTCTTTTATTTTACTTATCCATCCCCTAAAATATTGTTATTCATTTCTTTTGTAAAAAAAAGTATCCTCAATATACTATTATGTTGTTCTTAGAAGGATTCTAACTAAACTTACACACACCTCCATCGTATGAATGAAGAATATAATGTTTCTGTGGACGACAAACTAAGGCCTCACGAAACGAGGATTGTTCAATTACATCTTTCTACCTCTCATGGTGGCCATTATGATGGAATTGTATTTATATATGATATATATTATGTTTATGTTTTCTTTATGCTTCTTTATTTTCCTTTTATATCACACCTTTATGGTTTCCATTGTGGGTAAATACGATAATCTCATTTGAGGAAGTGCGGACTACCGCCCCCTCAAAGTGATGTGACACGTTAATGCCTTATGTCAGTTGTATAAAGGATACTGTTAATGATATTATATATGATATTATATTGGAATTATAATATACCAATGTATCATTATGTTTTAATTCCATTAAAATAAGAAATAGAAATGAACATAGCGTTCATGTGTACGTACGGCTTACCGTCTCTATGAACGATGCATTTCATTTCATACCTCTAAATGTTATGTGCTATTATAAATACAGGTATATACTGGATATATATGATATATATGATATCTAAATCATTAATTCCATTCTGGATATAATTGAATATTTACAACATGGATAACTTGTTAATATAAGGTGTTCTTTTTTGACTCAAGTATCAAATATCGACAAAATGAACATTATTAACTTAAATGATTACATAATGTTTATAACATGGTAATAAGTGATTTAAAAGGAATAGTAAACCAGAAAAAGGATCTTAATCAAGTATAAAATAAATTTAGTTTAATATTCAGGAGATTAATGAATGATCGAGTCAAGTCGGACACGAGGTAAGGGAACTTCTTAACCCAATTTCTATTCTTTGGGTTGATATTCTCTTTATTGTTTATGTCGTTCTTTGATTATGTGAGAAATTAATATTTATATCTTTTCATGTATTTATACATGATTTATGTGTGCTTATATTTAATACACATAATCGATCTATTTTATTTATAAAAAATGATCTTTGTAAGGGAATTCGTCTCAATCTCCTTTCATTGAGGAATATTTTGTTTTAATACATGAGTTTTTTTATACGCTGAATAAACACATTTCAATTTTAATTTAACTCAAAGGGAATATTTTTATACGAATTATTTTACTAAACAAAAAAAGGAATGTTTCTTTTATCGTAAGAGGTGACAACGACCTTTCCGCCGCTATGAGTATTATTTGACCTTTGGCTTCCTCAACATGCTGTAATGTTTTTAAAAGAAAATAAATACCATATACTCTTTTATGTATTTTGGTATTGAAAATGGTTTTGATAATGTATTTTTTATGTCAATATATTTATGTGATATATTGTGAATGAAATGTGGAAATGATTTATTTCCTTTATAATTGTTTTATGTGTTATTATTTTATAATGGTTCTTGGACATTTTATGGGTGGTTGCGTGATAAACCAAAAGACGGGTGGTGCTGTGAATACCAGGACAGGTGGTTACGTTGTAACTTCTAATGCATTGGGTATGGAAGTCAGTCGTATGGCTATTCCATTTAGTGATATCTGTGGAATTTGACCGTATGGTTATTCAATTTAAGTATGTTTATGTCCCAAGTTACCTTTATATGTTATGTGTTATTTATATGGGTTTTATGGTAATCTTTTTGTTACAAAAGCGTAAGCAATCATCTTTTATTCAGGGAAGTGTATTTACTACTTCATAAATGATAAATGTAATACGTATGATTATGTATTTATGGTTTACTTGTTGTTTTTTAAAAACTAATAGTGTTTCTTCTTTGTGTATCCTTTACTGAGATTTTTATGCTCATCCCACATTTTTGAAATGTTTTTTCATAGGACATAAAGTGGAATAGGACCAAGTATGGGATCGAGGAAAAGTCATGCTCCCTTAAACATGGATTAGACATGACTATTTTTTTTCAAGAGTATTTATTTTACGAAAAAAATTGAAACTGAGTAGGAGTGTCTACATTGAATTTTTGAGACGTAATATTTTGCAATTGTAATAGTTATGGTCTAACTCTCTAAAACTATAAACCTGAAAAGATCCTCAATGTGAATTATTCATTTAATTCAATATTATGTAAGGTTTAAGGATGGGTCCTTATAAAGATCCTCAATGTCAATTCTTAACTTAACTAAATATTATTTAATGTTTAAGTCTATGTCCTTATGGTTAGTATCAGTGGTCGGTTTAGACAACATTAGAGATTATGTGTTTTCGTTAAACACAAGGATTGTCCCTATGTCTATTATTTCAGTTAAAATACTTCTTTTATAGTGTTAACAGATCACGGAATGTCGGTTAAAAATGGAAAGAGGAAGATCTCAAACAACATTCCTATATTTTTTTGATTACATGCATGCAATAATTATTACGAAGTCTAGATTAGATGATTGTGAAACTATTTCTAGAAGAAAACTCACTTGTAAGATTTTTTTTAGATATTGAACACCTCTATTGTACCTAGATATCATCGTGGAACATGGTTAGTATTTAATAATATACTATATTTATAGTATTCTCATATTTTCAAGAATGGTAAATATCATCAAGGAATTTTCAAATATTTTACCTTATCAAAATATTTTGAAGCATATTATGAGGTTAAAAAAGGTTCTGAAGAAGGAGACCCTTGTGAAACCTATTTATATTTTCTTTTTAAATATAATCTCTCATCACATAATTATGGAATTTTAAAATTACCATTGATTGAATGTTTCAACACATACTCGGTCTGACTGTTCTATTAAAATAAAGTTTTATCAGATTTTTTGAAATTATATGTCATACAAGATTATTTTATGAAACAATTTTTCTACGAACACCCATATGACCCAAGTTGTACATGTTCTATTTGGATGAATGAGAAGAATGATTTTGAAGGATATCAAAATAATTATTTCAATGCTTGGACCTTCTTCCTATGTTAACAAGATGAATATGAAACCATATGGACACCATGATCATGGTATGATGTTATTTCTATTGCGAATAGTTTTATTTTATCATATGGAGGTGAAAAAAATGTTACAATATAAATTATTTTGATGTATTAATGTATTGGGATGAAAATTAAAGGTATAAGAAATACTTTGATGTTAAAACATGTTGGGGTTATATTTGAATATTATAAAAATGATGACCTGTAGTATGGGTGACATCCCTTCGCATCTTCCAAGGCCACATAAATCGAACACACAACTGAATGGTGACAACGGAACATCACCTATCACTAGAATATGTGAAGTCCCTAGTTAGTATGACTTATTTCTTGGGGTTAAATGATTATTTGGATCTAGAATAAGTTGATTTTGGGAGCTTCTATTTTATCAAATGGATATCCTTAATATAAGAAAATGATTGGGTGATTAAGTGATAAAGGTTATTTGGGAAGACGTTCCCTCTTTTAGGAACACTATATGCTAAAAAAAATACAACACTATGGGATCTCATTTTAAGAGTAATTGTTGCAATTTTATTTGGGAAGAATATATATTTTTATTGTGGACATATAGTGATTTGTTTATTTATGGAAATGATTAACCTATCATATTGAATATGTGATTAGGTTAATTACTTTTCAGTATAGGACTTTCAGAGTAGCCGATGTTATTTGGAGATAAAGGTAATGATTTACTGGGGTAGACTATGTGGTTAAATACTTCTGAGTTTTGGGTTTCAAACTTAGTTTGTATTACTTTTAATAATTTTAAGGATAGTTGTTTATTGAATGGTATTAGTTTACCTTTGGGTACTGTTTGTTCATTTTTTGCGGTTAAGATTATTATTTATTTTTTATAAAAGATTATCCTTTTGGGGGATTATCAAATCTTGTATTAACCTTTTTTTTTGTTAATGTCTAAAGATAATGGAAATATATAGTTCTTATTTTTTGGATTATGCGATTCTCTATAATATGATTGTAGCACTTCAGGGGTGACCATGTCGTTATGAATACTCATAGTTATGAGGAAAGATGAGTTTGTGGTTGGAATTTAGTAAAGGATGAATGTTTTCATGAAATGTTAGTATGTTTCCTTATGTTTTTACTTAATCTCATAAATAAATTCCTCAAAATTATGAAAAGTAACTTAAAAAAATGTTTTCCTTTAACTTTTTCAACTAGGGAATCAAAGTCCGTTTAACCCATCACATGTTATTGGTTTTCTGGTGGTTAACTTTCTACTAGTCACATTTTCTATCACTCTCCATCAGAACTTGACACTTAGTTTCTCATATATATCCATGTTTTCATGAAATCCTAGTATGGGTTACCTCATTTGACCAATTTACTTCTGTTTCATTATTTAATAGTGAATGTTTTATTGACTCTTTCGATGTGGAACTTTTAATGAAGTTTCTATGCCCAATTTTAAAATTCTAAGGATGAAATTCCCCAAAGAGGGGAAGGAAGTATTATCCCGTGTAAATAAAGAATATAAATTTTTTATATTTATTAATATTTGAGAATTAAATATTATTTTTACTTGAAAAGGGGATTCTATGTCTGATAGCATAATCAACACGAACCAAGGTGTTTCTTTGAAATCTTATGTTGCACCCAACTTTGAGTTATACTGAAAAATAATATAATAAAATTATTAATTTAAATAATAGTTAAAACATAACCATTGTATTGGAAGGAATGAAAAAAACTAACGAAAATATGATTTACATGTTTTTAAAATGTTATTACTTTTATCCAATGATGGTTAGAGGCATAAAATGTGAATGAATCCAATTTAAGCAAAAACACTCTTACATTCTTTAAAAAGACGATTTACTGCCTTTTGATAGAAAACACTTTTTAATTATATTTTGTAACTATAATATGTTATATTTTAAAAAAATCATACTTTTTATTCAGGACATCAAAATTTAATTTGGATGAAAGTTTGGTATTTTTCTGATACTGCTAATTTTTTATGAATAGTGAAAAATACTACATTTTAATTCAAAATTGCATTTTAATATAATTTATTTATAGGTTTATATTATCTTCTTAATTGGTTTTAAATTTTAATTAGATTATATTTTTACTATTTAATCCAATTTTGGTCACTGGATGTAATTTCACATTGAAATTGGATATAAAGAATTTTCAATCTTTTGACAGTTATTATTTCCTAACAACTCGCTTTTTTGTTTTTACAACGAGAACTAATTTTAATTTAATCTCTACCAATAATTTTTTTTTAATTTGGAAATATGTAATAAATATTTTTACACATAAGGAACAAATTTTTTAAACAGGAAATTTTAGTTTTAGACATTATGAATATTTATTTCTCAAAATAATTTATTTACCATGGTTAAAAGAAAAATCTGGTAAATAAGGGTAAAAAAATATTATAATAATAATATAAAATTACAATAAAATGTGTCCTAAGACTATTGGTTGATATATTTATGACCTTGGTCATTGTTGGGTTGATTATGGGACCCCATGGAGCCACTTGGGAGTGATAATGAAACTTGATATAAATTAATTTAAAGTAAAGAAAAAAATGACATAAACATATATCTTTTTGTAAGTAAAAATTTACATAGGTTTATTTAAGTTATATATTCTACTATAAATATTAATTTTAGAGATAAAAATATTTACTACATCATGGTATTTTATTTATAATTTTTATACATCAAAAAAATAAAATTATGTATGACACAATGATGATGAAATTACTACCTTATTAATGAATGATTTAAATAAAAGAGAATATAAAAATTAAAAAAAAAAATATCTGAAAGAAGTCCTATGAAAACCCTGATTTTATTACAAACTTAAACATGATTTATTACATAAAAATTCACTTTATACAACAAAGGAAATCGACAATTTTAGTGTCTTTGGGGCTTAGGATCATTACATAAACACTTGAAACATGAAATACAACATCTTTATTGAAAACTTCTTTTCCATGACCACTACATTCCATCGTACTTAGCATTGCATTGGATAACCTAAGGACATGAATAATAAAAGGGTGAGATATAAAGCCCAGTAAGGGAATGCACATGTAATAACATGAGGAGAAAAATACATGTTAGACACTAGGCATATCAATATATTACAAGAGAAACATGAACATAAAGGCATGCTAAAGCATGATAATCATAACATGGAAATGTGGCAACAAAACTTAACATGGAATCAGTATGAGCCAAGGCTCATTGCACATAGAGCATGAGTAAATCCTCATTGCACATGAATCACAAGTAAACCATCGTTTCACTTGAATTATCAAGAGTCAACACTCATTGCACATGACGTATCATGATACTATACTTTACCCAATTCATTGGAGCGCTATAAGGGCGCACCCTTATTAAAAATTTCATTTAATGCATAGGTGTGCCACATGGAGCATAAAACATGGATTCATAAAACATAATAATTTATTCCATGATAAATTAATGTGGAACTCATACATGAAACATTATAATCAATAAGTAAATGTTCATAAAGGGGAATACCCTTGATGGAGAAATGGGAATGGTATTCACTACACAATGGCATTGGCTTAGAAAATTGGTGCGATTTCGGCTGCGTAACAGCTTGATATAAGAATTCATAAAAATGGTTGATGAGATTGTAAGGGGTTCCTCATCATATTTACATGTAATAGATAGTATGGAGGTCATATAGATACATGTCCCAACAATTACAATGGAATTTATATTCATGATTCAAAAGTATTTCTTGAATGTAAATGAGGAGAGAGAAGTTCCCTTCATAATTTTGGCATAGTAACGGGTGTACATGGGAGGAATTTAATGCGAGATAAAGGGGTCTCCCATCATTCAAACATAAATATGGATGTATGAGGGAGGTTTGAAACCATACCCCAACATTCATAATTGAAATTAAAAGTGCAAAACAACTTAAAGAAAATTGGACAAAAAGAGAAAGGAAGAAAAAACCCTTACTTGGAAGTGTGATTCCAAAGGATTGATAGAGGCTTGAGAGAAGATTCTTGGGAGCTTGGGGCAGATTAGGAGGATTATAGAGAGCGTAGGTCAGAGGTTGGATGAACTCCAAAGGCTTTGAGTGAGGAGGAAGTGGGAGCTTGGGTGGGTTTATATAGGAAAGATGAGGGAATTCTTTATTATTTAGGTTTGGGACCCCTTATATTAAATTAATCCAAACCACAAACCGTCCCATGGTTTTTTCCCATGGTTTTTGGAAAAGGGAAGAAGAATACAATATTTTATAAGGAAAATGTTAGAAATTATTAAAATAATAGGGTTTCTTATGTGGAGGTGAGTCACACTCCCATGGAAAACAATTTAAAAAGAAAATTTGTTTAATAAGTCTTGAAGGGTCCATTAATGATATGAAATGTAAGTCAAAAAACCCAAAATTACTTTATATTAACGAGAAAACATATATTTACCGAACATAAAGCTATTAGTATATTATTACATCACTATTAGGTCATTATGATGTTACAAAACACATTATATATTTTAAGAGTATTTAATTTTTACCCAAAAAATTGACTATCTCAGAAAAGTATGAAAAAATCACTGTTGGATAATTTTGATGTCCTGATTCCAGAAATAACATTTATTTTTTATAAATTATTTTCTAAATATGTTAATTTTTACTTTTAAAATAAAAACCGACATTTATCGAAAATTCACGGGTTTTGACAAAAATGGCTTTCAAACCATAATCAAAATTACAATTCCATTCATAAAATTAGATAATCAATTATATATAATAAAATTAATTTAATAATAATGATAAGAATATTTAATTAAAATTTTTTTTAATTCAATAATCCCTTAATTTAATAAAATAGAATTCTTAATTAAATAATAACTAAAAACACAATTTGCACCTTAAAAACTATTTACAATGTATCAATAATGACAAGAAAGTATATTCATTATTATATAAAAAAAAATAATGTACATGGACATAGCACAAGCAATTTGTTACATAACCCCTTAAAACAGCCGCATAAGACCTAAGGGTAAGGTGTGAGATGGGGACATACTCTTAGGGGGGGCTCAGATAACATCGCTCGAGTGGTAATCTCTATCAACATACACTTTTTCTGTAGACGGTCACGTTTGAGCTTGAAATGATGGAGCTCAGCTTGGGAATGGTCAAGAGCGAAGCCCAAAGATGCCACCACTTTTCTGTGCTCTGACAATTGGGCTTCATATGGAGAAATTATACTGGATGAGTCCATCACTTCCTTTGACTGAGTTAATTGGGTGTGTGAAGGCCTTATATTTATACTAATCATGTGATCACTGTTCAATGGCTATAATAGAAACGACCATTATTTACATAAAACCAAAGAAGTTGAAATTTTATATAAAAATTTTACATAACGAGCCATTTAATTAGATCAAGAGAGATTTGTATTAATGAAACTTCGGGTCTTTACAATATTCCCCCCTTAAAAAATTTGGCCCTCGAAATTTCCTTTTCCCACACTAAAATAGATGTGGGTAACTCAGCTTCATCATTTCCTCTGATTCCCAATTTTCTTCTTCAAACTTGTGGTTTTGCCACAACACCTTGACGAGGGGCATTGTCTTATTTCGTAGAACTTTTTCTCTCCAATCTATGAACTTCACTGGTTGCTTCTAATAAGAAAGATCATCCTCCAACTGTACTACCTCATAAGAGAGTACATGTGAAGGGTCTGTTATGTATTTCCTTAAGAGGGATACATGAAAGACATCATTCACTTTGGCCATGGTAGGTGGAAGTGCTAGTCGATAAGCCATGGCCCCGACACGATCAAGAATCCTGAAGGGGCCGATGTACCGTGGAATTAACTTCCCTTTCTTCCCAAACCTCATGACCATCTTCCATGGAGATATGCGTAGAAAAAGCACATCTCCAACTTTAAACTCAAGGTATGTTTGATGATTATCTGCATAACTCTTATGTTGACTCTGGGCTGCATTGATATGCTGCTGAATGGTGTTCACCTTCTCCACCATTTCCTCGACCATTTCTGGTCCAAGCAGCTTACATTCACAGACCTCATCCCAACATTCTGGTGTTCCGTAGCTTTTCCCATACAGGGCATCATGCGGTTCCATTTGGATGATCGAGTGGAAACTGTTATTATAAGAGAACACAACCAGAGAAAGATGTTGATCCCATCCTCCTTTAAAATCCATTGATCACACTCTCAACATATCCTCAAGTGTTTGGATAGTTCGCTCGGATTATACATTAGTTTGCGGATGATAGGCCGTACTAAAGTCCAGTTCAGTATTCAGATCTTTTTGAAGAGTCTTCCAAAACATAGAGGTGAATTTTGGACCTCGATCAGACACAATAGATAGTGGCACTCCATGTTGCCTTACCACTTCACTGATATATATTCATGCCAGTTGATCCAAAGTGAAATCCTCCCAAATAATAATGATGTGTGAAGCATTTGTAAGACGATCCAAAACAACCCAGATTTCATTGTTTCCTTTGGATGTCCTCGGAAGTCCAGTGACAAATTCCATGGTGATTTTAACCTATTTCCATTCTTTCATGGGAAATGGGTGCATCATCCCCTTAGACTTCTACCTCTCTGCCTTCACTTGGTGGAACACCAGGCACGTTGATTTATATTCAGTGATCTCCTTCTTCATATTATCCCACCAAAAGTTTTCTCAGAGATCTATATACACATTTGTGCTCCCTGGGTGAATAAAGAAATTTGAACTATGTGAATCATCTAGAAGTTCCTTCTTCAGCTCCGGACTTGATGGAACACATAGTCTTTTCCCAAATCGTACAATTACTTCTTCATTAACATTAAACTCTAAGGATTTCACTTTTTGATATCTTCAACTTTTTCCTGAATTCCCACATCATCCTTTTGAGCATCCTCTAACCTTTCCAAAAGAGACGGTTGAGCAATCATTTTTGAAAGTATTGATGATTTTCCCTTCTTAATGATTCCCATGTTCATCTTCATCAAGTTTAAAAAGATTGGATCCTTCTCAATTCTTATCATTGATAGAATCGCTGGGTCCTTTCTACATAGGGCATCTTCCACCTTGTTCGCTTTCCCAAGGTGGTAATGTATTGAACAATCATAATCCTTGATGAGATCTATCCATATTATCTGGCGCATATTAATCTCTTTCTATGTGAATATATATTTAAGACTCTTGTGTTCAGTATATATCTGAAATTTCTCCCCATAGAGATAATGCCGCCAGATTTTCATGGAAAAGATCACCACTGCCAACTCCAAATCATGCGTTGGATAGTTTTTCTCATAGATTGTAAACTTTCATGAGGCATAGGATATCACTTTATCATTCTGCATCACCACACATCCTAATCCCTTCTTCAAAGAACCATTGAATACCACAAAAATTTCCCCACTTGTGGGTAAAGTGAGTATGGGCGTAGTGATAAGCCTTCTTTTAAACTCCTTGAAGCTTTCTTCGCATTCATCACTCCAATCAAACATTACTCCCTTTTGATTTAGCTTAGTAAGGGGGTTGGACAATCGTAAGAAATTTCTCACAAATCATCGATAATATCCAGCTAACCCCAAGAAGTTACGGATATCCATTATGGATGTTAGCCTCAGCCATCCCTCAATTGCATCTTTTTTGGAGGGATCCACAGATATCCTATTTCTTGTGAGGATACAACCCAAGAATGAGACCTCCTTCAACCAGAACTCACACTTCCTATACTTTTCATAGAGCTTCTCCTTGTGCAATGTCTCCAGAGTAGTTCTTAAATTCTCCTCATGATCCTCCATGGTTTTGGAGTATATTAAAATATCATCTATAAAGACTACCACAAATTTTTCTAGGTAATCTCTAAAGACTCTATTCATCAACTTGATGAAGATTTCTGGAGCATTGGTGAGTCCGAAAGGCATTACTATGAATTCATAGTGCTTGTATCTTGTATGAAAAGCAATCTTGGGGACATCTTCTTTATTCACACTAACTTGATAATATACCAACCACAAATCTACCATAGAGAATTATTGTGCTCCATGTAGCTGGTCGAACAAGTCATCGATCCGTGGAAGGGGATACTTGTTCTTTTTTGTGATTTTGTTAATTTGATGATAATCGATGCAAAGCTGCACTGACCCATCATTTTTCATGATGAAGAGGACTGGTGAACCCCATGGTGAAGCACTTGGGCGTATAAACACTTTTTCCAGATTCTCCTGTAGTTGTTTCTTAATTTCTTTAAGTTCCTCGACATCCATTCTATATGGAGTCTTGGATATTGGTAGCACCCTTGGTATAAGTACAACTGAGAATTCAACATCTCTTCTAGGAGAACGACCAGGCAGTTCCTCGGGAAACACTTCAGCAAATTCCCTCAAAATAGGAATTTCATCAAGGATGGTTTCTTCCTTGGACTCAATCATCTGAGCCAGATTTGCATGCTCATAGGGCAGTAATATCCATGATTGAGATGATGGAGCTAAAAAAGATTCATCTTCCTCCTTACACTTGTAAAGAATCGGGGGTCGATTCTCCATATGGAGTGTAATTTACCTCTCTTGAAAATTTATGTTGGATCTATATAAGGAAAGCCAATCCATGCCATGAATTGCATAAAATTCCACCAGAGGGAGTATGACGAGGTTCGCCAGGAAATTAAATCCACAGATTATAACAGGGGATGACTTATATTCATTGGATGTAATGATTTCCCCATTTTACATACTCAACGACATCTTCACTTCCATGGTTTGTGGTGGTGTTGGGATTGTTCTACTAAACATTCGAGATATAAAAGAATGAATAGAACCTGAATCAAAAAGTACGTTCACTATTCTTGAATGAATAAATAGTGTACCTGTCACCACATCGTTTTTGGGGTTCACATCAGCCGAAGTGATAGAAAAGGCTCTTTCTGCCTTGGAGGTTATTGGTTGCCTACGAAAACCTTTTGATTAGGGCACTGATTTTCAAGATGCCCCGGTTCTTTTCATTTTTAGCAATGAACAATGCGTTGAGGTTCAAACAGAGTGTTCCTCTCCTCTGTCGCAGCTGCGGTTGTTTTTTTCCAACATTTAATAGCTAGCTGCCTTTCTCTTCCACACCTAAAGCATTTCCTCGTCCCCTTGAGGCAATTTACTGGGTGCTTCTTTCCGCACTTTTGGCAAGTGGGGTGCTGGATCTTCTTAGCACAGTTGGATTTATCCATCGGACTGCCAGCATTGAAGTCCACCTTATGCTTCTTGTCTCCATGATACCCCTAGGATTACCCGATCTCCATTTTGACCTTGAGGGCACATCAGACAATTTCCTCATAGCTTTCGAAGTCACGGATCACTAATTCTTTCTGCAGGCCAGGCATCTGCCCACCAAAGAAGCGGTCAACCGTGCATTCGGGGGTAACGACAAAGCCGGAATTATATTGTGAAAGCCTTGTGTAGTTTTCCTTGTATTCTACAACATATTCTTATTCTTTTTTATTGAGGTAAAGGAAGTCTCTTTCCATCTTAAGCCGGAGGGTGCATGGAAAATATTTGTAGAAAAACCTATTCCGGAAATCCTTCCATTCCAATGCCTCGATATCCTCCTCAGGCGTTGTATTTTTGATAAACGTCCACCATTGATCAGATTCACCCTCCATACGATATGCCGCGAAGAGAACCTTCTCTTATTCGGAACATTGAAGGATGGAGAAGATCTTTTCAATGGAGTTGATCCATGGTTCAACGATCGTGGGATCAGATGATCCACTAAAAGTATGAGGCCTTTGTCTCATGAAGCTCTCGATAGATACTTGTTCCTTATTAGTGGGGTTTGGATGTTCTTCCTGACCCGTGTTTCTATTCATGTCTTGAGTTAGCTGAGAGAGAAGCGTGACAAAGTTCAAGATTCCCGCTCCCATTGGATTAGGCATCTCATTAGTACAGTCATCACACTGATCTTCACACCGGTTGTTATCCAGAGTCCTCCTATTACTGGCCATTTTCTGGAATAAAAGGAATGTTAGGGGGTAACACATAAAGGGTAATCCAAATACAAATGTTGATGAATTAAAAATAAACTTTTTCCCCTAACTCATGAGTCTATAGGCTTCAACCTATGCTTTTCATGATCTAATTTCTAACATATAATCTTAGGGTCATTTTTTTAATTCCCTTAGTAAGGGTTGATACTAAGATTGTGAATTTATCAAAACATATCCCCCGGGAGTGTCGTAACCAAGAGTTCAGAAAGTCCTGTTGTTGTGCACCAGTTCCCGTTTGAGTATATATCAAAGAAGTGTTTTTGGGTTTTACCCCTAGGATACATCTGTGCCAGATCCGCCTCTACCTACTTGTATCCAGATAGGGATTTATTTGTTTGATAAGCCACTTACTCAGTACTTACCAAAACATAGATATGTTTTTATTATACTTATTGTTGTCTCTAAGGCTTTACTAGGGTTTTCTAATCCTAATCCCAAAAATAACTAAACCTATCCTCTGATACCAACTATGACAACCCTTCTTTTATTACAAACTGAAACATGATTTATTACATAAAACATCACTTTATACAATAAATAAGATTGATAGGTTTAGTGTATTTGGTGCTTAGGATCATTACATAAAAACTGGAAACAAGAAATACAACATCTTTATTGAAAACGTTCTTTACATGACCACTACATTCCCTCGTACTTAGCATTGCATGGGATAACCTGAGGACATGCAGAAGAAAAGGGTGACCTATAAAGCCTAATAAAGGAACACACATGGAATAACATGAGGAGTAAAATACATTTTAGACATTAGGAATATCAATAGAGAACAAGAGAAACATGAACATAAAGGCATGATAAAGCATGATAATCATAACATGGAATTGTGACAACAACACTTAACATGGAATTAGCATAAGCCAAGGCTCATTGCCCATAGAGCCTGAGTAAATCCTCATTGCACATGAAGCATGAGTAAACCCTCATTTCACATGAATTAGCATGATTCAACACTCATTGCACAAGATTTATCATGATACTATACTTTACCCAATGAATTGGAGCTCTATAAGGGCGCACCCTTCATAATCATTTCATTTCATGCATAAGTGTGTCACATGGATCATATAACATGGATTCAAAAAACATAATTATTTATTCCATGATGAATGAATTTGGAATTAAGAAATAAAATTTTATAATCAATAAGTAAATGTGCATAAAGTTTAATAACCTTGATGGAGAAATTTGCATGGTATTCACTACACAATGGCATTGGCTTAGAAAATCGGTGTGATTTCGTCAACGTAACGGCGTGACATAAGAATTCATAAAAATGGTTTATTAGAGGGAAAGGGGTTACACAACATATTTACATGTAATAGACAATAAGGATTTTATATAGATATATGTCCCAACAATTGTAATGGAATTTAGATTCATGATACAAAAGTATTGCTTGAATGTAAATAAGGAGATAGAAGTTCCTTCAGGAATTTCGGCATAGTAACAGGTGTACATTGGAGGCATTTAATGAGAGAGAAAAGGGTCTCCCATCATTTAAAAATAAATAGGGACGTATGAGAGAGGTGTGAAACCATACCCCAACATTCATAATTGAAATTAAAAGGGCAAAACAATTTAAAGAAAATTGGACAAAAATGAGAAATGAAGAAAAAACCCTTACTTGGCAGTGTGCTTCCAAAGGCTTGAGAGAGGCTTGAGAGAGGATTCGTGGGATCATGGGGAACCTTGGAAAGATTCTAGAGATAGTAGGTCAGTGGTTGGACGAACTAAAAAGGCTTTGAGTGAGGAGGAAGTGGGAGTTTGGGTGGGTTTATATAGGAAAGGTGAGGGAATTCTTTATTATTAAGGATTGGGATCCCTTATATTAAATTAATCCAAACTACAAACCATCCCATGATTTTCGCCCATGGTTTTTGGAAAAGGGAATAGGGAAAAAAATTTATAAGGCCAAAGTCCAAAATTCTTAAAATAATAGGTTTTCTTATGTGGAGGTGAGTCACACTCCCATGGAAAACAATTTAAAAAGACAAGGTGTTTAATAAGTCTTGAAGGGTCCATTAATGCTTTGAAAAGTAAGTCAAACAAACCCAAAATCACATTATTTTGATGTTAAAACATATATTGGCCTAACATAAAGCATATAGTATTTTATTACATCACAATTGGGTCATTATGATGTCATAAAACACATTATATATTTAAACAACATTTAATTTTTACCCAAAAAATTGACCGTCTCCGAAAATTTTGAAAAATTCATCGTTGGATAATTTCGACGTCCTAATTCAGAAATAAAATTTATTTTATCTAAATAATTTTCTATATATGTTAATTTTTACTTTGAAAATAAAAACCGACATTTATCGAAAATTCTCGGGTTTTGACTAAAGTGACTTTCAAACCTTAATAAAAATTACAATTGCATTAAAAAAATTATATGATCATTTATATATAATAAAATTAATTTAATAATAATAATAATAATATTTTATTAAAATATCATTTAATTCAAAAATACCTTAATTTAATAAAATAGAATTCTTAATTAAATAATAACGAAAAACACTATTTTCACCTTAAAAATTATTTACAATGTATCAATAATGACAAGAAAGTATATTCATTATTATATACAAACAAAATAATGTACATGAACATAGTACTATCGATTTGTTACATACCCCCTTAAAACATCCACATAAGACCTAAGGGTAATGTGTGCGATGGTGACAGACTCTTGGGGGGGGGGGGGCTCAGATAACATCGCTTGAGTGGTAATCCTTATAAACGTCCACTTTTTCCGTAGACGGTCACGTTTGATCTTGACACGATGGAGCTCAGCTTGGGCTTAGTAAAGAGCGAAGCCCAAAGACGCCACCTCTTTTCCGAGATCCGACAAATGGGCTTCGTATGGAGCAATTCTACTGGATGAGGCCATTGCTTCCTTTGTCTGAGTAAATTGGGTTTGTTAAATCCTTATATTTATACTTGTCATTTGATAACTGTTCAAAGACTATAAAAGAAACAGTCACATTTCTTAACATAAAACCAATGAATTTGACGTTTTATATAAAAATTTTACATAACGAGACATTTCATTAGATCGAGAGGGATTTCCATTAATGAAACGTTGGGTCATTACAAGTCCAATTATTATTGGATGATTTTACTTCGAATATGAGTCATTTTATCATATAATTTAATTTTTTTTGGTTCTTTTGAAACATAAAATAATTTTATAATAAAAAAATACTTTCAAACATTCTTAAAGATCCCCTCCTCCCCCTTATAAAAATCCATCACCCATAACCCATTACTCACAACTCTAAAGCCCCTTGGCTCATCTAAATTCATATCAATTAAGTTCCCTACATCACTCTATTCTTTCTATAAGCCTTATCATATGCCTAAGGAAATTAAATTAAACATTTTGGTTCAAAACAAATAGAGATACCCGATTTAAATGTAACATCTTCTCTTAAGTTATTTTATATTATTTTAATTCTCTAACCCATAAACTCTATTTATTCATTTATTTTATAACAAAAATAGTATCCTAAATAAAATAGGTTTTAATTATGAGAATTATTCAAACTATGCATCTACACACCTCCACCTAATGGATACAAACATACTATTTATGTGGACAACAAACTACTATCTCACGAAACAATGATTGTTCGAATATCGACAACCGCATATCATGGTGGACATTATGATGACACTGTATTTATATATGATATATATTATGATTATTTTTTCTCTATTCTTATATCTTTTTTTTATATCATACCATTATGGTTTCCATAATGGGTAAATACGATAATTGAATTTGAGGAATTGCAGAATACCACCCCCCCAAAGTTATTTGACTCGTTCATGCCATACGTGGGATGTATAAAGGATGGAGTTAACGAAATTATATATGATATTATACTGGAAGTATAATATACTCTTTTTTTATAATTACTTTTCATTCCATTAAAATAAAAAATTGAAATGAAAGTGGCGTTCATGCGTATGCACAACTTATCGTCTCCATGAACGGTGCATTTCATTTATTATCTCCAAATGTTATATACTATTATAAATACATATATATACTAGATATATATGATATATATGATTTATATGATATCTAAATCATGAATATCATTTGGGAGATAATTTATTTTTTACCATATGGAAAAATTGTAATTATAAGATGTTCATTTTGGACTTAAGAACCAAATATCAACAAAATGTTTGTTATTAACTTAAATGATTATATATTTTTTGTAATTTTAAAATACGGGATATTAAAGGAATAATAAACCTGAAATAGGATTTGATGAAAGTGTAAATTAAATTTAGTTTATTAGTCATGAGATTAAAGAACAAACAAGTTAAGTTGAACATGAGGTAAGGGGATTTCATCTCCCTTTTTATTCCCTTGAGATTCATGCAATATTTTACACTATTTAATTTTGTGTGGTGTATTTAAAGACCATGATTGTATTATTTACGTAACATACCTTAATTTATGGTTATTTACATCTTTATATTACGATCCTTCTTTCATGGGTGTATGTCTCATAAGTTACCAAATCGGAAGGAGAACTTCTAAACCAAATTTCCATTATTTGGGTTAAAGTGCTTCTTATTGATTATGTCATGATATGAATATGTATGGATGAACTGTGATTTTTTTAAACATAATATCAACATATATTGGTTGTATTTTTATCTTTCATACAAAATTATGTCATTGATTTTCCCTTAATTTAAGGGTATGATCTTTGAAAGAGACTTTGTCTTAATTTATATTCATTTGAGACTTATTTGTTGTTATACACCATTTCACATTTATAAGGTGTATATACTACCCTTTGACTTATAATATCATTTATATCCTTATTTTCATGATATTATAAGCTTTTATTAATGTTATTTCTCAATTATTTTTATTCAAGAATCTCTTATTTGGTTATGAATTCTTTAACACAAATTTTTTGTTAAAGATTTATTCGTCTAAATACTTTTCATTAATTTACATGTTTTAAAAATGGTTATAAGGATTTATTTATATGGAAATTAGTTTTTTAAAATATTAATTCCTTTAAAATATTAAATGTTGTATGGGAAACATGATTCAAAAATCACATTATTATGTTTTAAATGGTATTGAAAATGGTTTTGTAAAACATTTATTATATCAATATCTTGAAATGATATATTGTGATTGAAATGTGGAAATGTTATATTTTCTTTATTATTGTTCCATGGGTTATGAATATTATATGATAATTGGTAAATTAATATGTATATGGGTGGTTCTGTGATAAACGTAGGGCTATTGAGCCCGATATTGCTCTCTAATGCATTGGGAAAGATGATGGAGGTAAAAGTTAATGAATACGCAAAGAGATTTAGGGAATATACTGTGATTGGTATACCAAACCCAAATCTCTATGTAGTTATGAGATCTACAATGTACGTATGTTATGTATGAATTATGTTACCTTTATTATTTATTATATCCATGTGTTATACATAATTCCTATGATTTTGTGTTGTATTTTATAGATTGATAAGTCTGATTTATTTAATTTGTATTTATTGATGGAATACAATTTTTATTCCTTGTTTTATAACCCTTACTGAGATTTTTATGCTCATCCCATGATTTGAAATATTTTTTCACAGGATTTAAAGATGACTAGGGTCAAGGCTAGAATCAAGAAAAATTCATGTTTTCTAAAACATGGAACTAGACATGTTTATTTTTTAAGAGTTTTTATTTTATGAAAAAACGGAAAATGAGTAGAAGTGTCTACTTTTTTATTTTTGAAATGTAATGTAATAGTTATGGATTAATTATCTAGAACACTAAACCTGAAAATATCCTCAATGTGAATTCTTGACTTAAAGCAATATTATGTAATGTTTAAGGGTGGGGCCTTATACTAGATGATAATGCAGAATATCCATACATTTTTATTTGTGCACCGAGAGAGAATAAAATTTACAGAATAAAATGTTAATTTAATTTCTATATAAAAAATGTACATTTTATGGGTTACAACATCTTAGTGGAATTTTTGTAATAGGAACTTGATAATGTAAAAGTGGTAGATTCATGGTAGAATCCTAAAAATGTTTTCTATATCTAATATTTTTTTCTATTTGGATGGATACTACTAAAGTTTCATCTTGTATATTTACCATTTAGTAGTTACACTCTCATATCTGAACAAGATGGTTATAAATTTTGAGTGGTATATGGCCTAAAAGAATTTATTTTTTGGATCTATATAGGAATTTGAAAATTATGGCAATTATGATATTTCCAAAATTGGGTAAGGGGTATACTTTATTTTGTGATTCATTAAACGTTTGTATTTGTGTAATCTTAATGTAGAGTGTTATATTTGTGACGTATCAATCATGATGATCAAGACCACATGGAGAGAACTACACTATGCATGATCTCATGTTTCCCAATGTTGTTTGTGCCTTGAAGTGTTGTTGGAATGACATTCTGGGTGAGGGGTACATAGTTTACACTAATAGTAAGATCCTCAAATATAAAATTTACTATTATGATTTAAATAGTTGTTAGAAGATATGGGTTGGGTACATGAAATCATTTGATTTTGATATAGCTTATATGATCAGTAAGGGTTGTTGTGTAACTAATTATTTGAGTTAGAATATGTAGACTCATAAAATTCAGGAGTCTATTTTTGAGTGGAAAATTTATTTAACTTGAGATACAAAGATGTGTTTAAAAGGAATTGGGAAGATGACCCTCATATAATTGAATGTTGATGCCATTATTGTGATTTATATTAAGTAAGGATAGTCTATGGATCATTAATTCCATGATTTAAGGGAAATCCTTGACCTGGTGGGGGATACATATAGATGGAACCATTAATGATGATGAGATTATAAAATTTCGTTTTCATTTAATCATTCATACTTGAATGTGGGTGTAGATGATGCTTGAGTTCAATTATTCAAAGAGTTCAGTGCACCCTAATTTGACATAAATATACCACGATATTCATAGATACTATTTGTGGCTAGGAAATAAAAAGAGACAGAACATTCTTTGATGTGATGCTATACATATCTGTAGGTGAAGACCAAAAAATCAGTGGCATACTAGAATATTACTACCCATTCCCATTCCCAAATAATAGGGTGATGATGTTACCATGTATATTTTAGTGGGATTACCAAGGACTTCATTGAAGAATGAGGAAATTGATGTAATTATGGATCAATTTAAAAAGGAAGAAAATTTTATTTTGATCATTGAGACTTCCAATGTCAATCAGTGGGGTGACTTTTATATTCCATAGATAGTTTATTTTCCTGGGTTCCATGTAGTATTATTTCACAATAAGACATCAATTTTACTTCACCTTTCTGGTAGGGCGTGAAAATGGTTCTTGGTACTCAGGTGTTCTTGACAGTATCTTTTCACCTATAGATGAATGGGAAATAAAAATGTACTATCTAGGAGTTAGAGGACCTGCTATGAGAATGCATCCTAGATTTTTGTGGAACATCCTAGAAGAGCCTAAAACATTTTGAGTACACCTATAACAATAGTTACCATGTAACAAATCAGATTTCACCTTATAATTCTCTCTATGGTAGGACATATAGATCACCATTATGTTGGATGGAAGCGGGGGAATTAGTGTTTTTTAGGACCAAGACTTGTGTTGGTGATGTCATGTCATAATTAGTTTCTAGGAATAATATCAAAATGGTAAAGAGTATATAGAATTCACATGTTGATCAACATAATTAAAATATTGATTTTTTAGTGGGTGACAACAAGATCTATCTAGTTTCACTAAGATTGGATCACCATTTGATATGGATGTAGGGAAAGATGGATACTAGAGACATTGGAAAATTTTATATTGTGGAATGGATCTGACTGGAGAATATTGGTTGGCTCTTCCATAGTAGTATAATGATATAAACAATATTTTTCATGTGTAAAATCTTCATTAGTATCACCCTAAACCATATTATTTGATTGATGTTAATGATGATGAGCTTGAGGCTAATGCATCCATTGAGGAGAATCAAATTAATGTTGTAGACCATAGTGATAAAATTCATTAAGCTAAGATAGATCCTTTGTCTTGAGTATTTCAGCAACATGCATGTTTTCAAGAGGATTCTTGGTAGAGGGGAGTTGATGATTGGTCATAGTGGACCAACATTATTACCTTGTAGGCTTAGTGATGCATGGAAGTGAATCTAAAGGATGAGCTATTATAACGTGTGCTTGATGCAATATCTTGACCCTTTATCAAGGTATGATCCTATTTAAATTTTTATTTTATCCATTTTTAAAATGTTTTATTGAATACCCCCTCTATGGTGGAAAGGTATCAGTAGTGTATCAGTGATTAAAGATGAGAAAATATTTGGAGGGACCGATAGAGAATGATGTATGGTTAGTGAATGGTTATAACTTTCCATGTTCTTAGAACATGTGTGGTGGTAAGGGGAAGAATAATGGTTTTCAAACTATGCCTTGTGTTCTAAGAGTTCATACAGTTAGACCCTGTATGGAAAGAGGAAACCACACAACTACTACATTGTTTTCCAAACCATGAGGTTAACCTAGACAAACAATTTATATTGGTTGAGTATTATATAATGGAGGTTTTAAAATTAGTTCATGGTTTTAAAAACCTTGATGACAATGTGTGATCACCATTATATAGATAAATGGTGATTTTTACCTCCTAATATTCATAAAAATGTCACCCAGTTTTTACCCAATTTCTTCTATATTAGAATGGTCTGTGAAATGGGAGCTTCCTCCCCCTCCAAGTATCAATCAAATTCAATTCATCAGTACTTTATGTGAAATTTAGTTCGAATAAAAACCCCAGAAATTTATAATATTCATCCTTATTTTATTTTTAACAATATGTTTTATGGGGGTGAATCTATTCATATGATGTTCACTACAAGAAAATGGCCATTTAGCGGTTTTTTCGCAGCATTTTTAAAAACCGCCGCTAAACGTGTTTCGGGCATCCATTTGGCGGCAGGTTTTAAACCGCCGAAAAAAACCACCGTGAAATGCCTCAAATTTTTTTATATTGTTTTTATATTGTTTTTTAATTTTTTTAAAATTTTTTCGTCGATTAGCGGCGGTTTGGGTAAAACCGCCCTGAAATGAAAGGAAAAAATAAAAAAACACAAGAAACATCGGAATCCCTAAAACGACCATAACGTTTGATCCGGGTGTCCGTTGGAGCGCCAAAACTAGTCAAATCGAAGCTCATGAAGTGATCTAGAGGAACGTATAATCAATACAGTGATATGGTCTAAGGTGAAGATGATATGAGAGTTATAAGATGTTGAAAAAAGTTCTCCAATGTCAAACGACCATAACATTCGCTCTGGGTGTCCGTTTGGGCTCTACAACATATCAAATCAAAGCCAGTGAAGAGAGATACGCACCAAATTGACACAAGTAATCTTATATCGTGTTTTTCAATCGCAAAACCCCTCCAAATGTCTATGAAACCCCGTTTCTGTCACCTGTGTCTCGTCAAACTTGTCATCAAACGGACCTAACTTTCGATCCGCCTGTCAGTCCGTACTTCTCCACATGCTAGATCATAGATCGTTCCATGAGCTTCATTTTGACTAGTCGCAGTGCCCACATGCACTCT